>OW964552.2:10005000-15950189 GCA_943138885.2 Tholera decimalis | reverse complement strand
CAAAAACCAGAAAAGTAAGGTGAAATATAAATTTTAATTCACAAGAGTGAGGATAGATAATTGGAATATTATATTAGTGCTAACATAGTAGTTAGTATAAGTTTTCAACCTAACATGGTCACTAACAATAACATTAGAACTTAAAACGGAACGGAAAGTTCCATTTAATGATACAGTAGGTAGATGTTGGGGTGCCCCAACCTCATATTATTTATGTTTATAAAACTTTCATACAGGAATTTGTCAATGTGTAGCACAGTCTGAGAAACATATGAATGCTGGAAATTGTGGCACCCTTGATTGATATTTTACATAATATAGGAGCCACCAACTCTAAAATACTTGGACTTTACTGCAAAAATGAGATTTTCAAGGTCAGAGAGTAAGATGGGTCATGTACGCCCAAAGATACGCTTATAGCGAGCTAGAACAGAATCTGAAGTTGTAATAACCGTCTTTGGTCATGAGTACAAACACAAGATAATATAGCCAGGGCTTACCATGAGGTATTAGTAGCCAGATGGAGCTGTGAGTGATAAAAATATTTTTCATTATATTTACCTAGGCATGTAGATTGAACCGAGACATTCGCAATATGAGCAACAGTATATACCTTTTTGATAAGTGGATGGAGTATACATTTTGTATTTACATAGACCCCAACCCAGCTTCTGTCTAATACGCTTAACGCTAGCATGAATCATCCCTAAGGATGATCATCACACATTGCATTTTAAGTTACAAAAATATGGACATGATATTTTACATACTTAAAAAAAAGTAATAAAATGATGCATAATTTATGTACTTGACAAACTTTATAATCTAATTGTGAAACAATATGCCTACATATTTATAAGTATTTAGATGTTTACCTTTCTACCAAATATAATCGAAAAGAAAAAAATACAACAAAGAACCTTTGGTTTCTATCATAACCAGTGATCGGAATAGGCTGAGTATATTTACCTAAAGTTTAAAGAACAGAGACGGAAATTACAATTTTGTCAATTTTTTTTTTACCGGTAATACGAATTGAAAAATTATTTTTGTGTTGGATAGTCTATTTAATTCGATTGATCGATCTAATATTCGATTAGATCGATAAAAGCAAAGTATCAATAAAAATTGTTGCATAATCGGGAAATTATCTTTTGAGAGTTACGCCACGACTGATATCGACAGGGACGGAGCCACGAGCAACAACTAGTCAATCTATTATTTTGAAATAAATTGAATAAATATTAAGTAATAGCTATTGACTATGATCTTTACTATGAAACAAAAAGTTTTAAAGAATCGTCAAAATCGTTACCTGACATATTATTGTCTATTTTTAATTGAGTTGAAATTAAAAAACATGTGCAAAATGTTCTAAGGAAGAATGTTTAGCTAATAGAAGCTTTAATTGTAATAATTTGATGTAAATTTACATAGTTAAGGTTCCAGCAAATTTACCGGTGAAAAAGATATTGTCATAAGGAAGTCTCCGATTTCCGTCTCTGTTCTTTAAACTTTAGGTAAATATACTCAGCCTATTCCGATCACTGATCATAACATATCAATATTGTAAGCATATCAGTTAGATATTATATTTATTGGTAATAATATTTAGTGCAGTATGCAACAATTTAAGTGTTGAAGAATAAAAACTATTAGACTTAATGCCTAATAGTTTTCATTAGATAGTAGCTAATTTAAAACAATTCGGACAAGTCTGTGTAGTAATTTTCTTTTTGTTTATTTTTATAGATATGATAACTGCTAAACCTTCATGGTGATTCTAAGTAATTAAAATTAAGAGAAATAATAAATAAAATTATACACCAATACACTAATTTCTATAAACAGTTTTTGTACTGTTACTATAGTTTTTTAATAAAGTAAACATTGATGTAAAGCAATAAGCTTGAGGTAAGATAATTTTGTAACCCATTAATATAATTTTAATTAGGACATTAATTTTCATACATGTATTTAAATGTTAGCTTTTTAAACTTCGAAATTGATAGCTAAAGCTAACTACAGACAATCTTAAACAGAAATGTTCGTTTACTAAGCAGCTCATACAGTTGATTTATCTAAGCATTTAGAAGTACAATATATTAAAATAATTACTATAAAAACGCATTGGTCGCAACATTTATCTTGCTGTGCACATACAAACACTACATTTAAATCACTTTAGCTTAAGTAAAAAGCACTTTGTTCAATAAACATAAACTTTCATTAAGAAACGACGCACCCATTCTTGTCTGGTATATGTCCATCTGATCGCTCAATCTCTAATAATATAGCATGGAACATGTCCGTGACAGACTGAAATTACAAAAAAAAAAACATTATTTTACTATTGCTCCTTCATAACAAACGGGGGATATAGACGACATTTGTATGCTTTACGACGTTGTATGGGAATAACTAAAACCAAATAATAACTGGGACAATTACAGCCACTCTACCCTAAACAAACATCTCGATGCCTCCAGTATTACTAACTATATTCACATATTGAATTGTATAAAGATTAATTGAATAATGCATTTTTATTGCTAATAGTATCTTTGAAAATTGCTATTTGTGGTTTACAACAACTTATGTGGGAGGCATCTATCTTTTTGATTGACATAAGCAACATAGGCAGCCCACTCAGCATAGGCTCTTGAAATGACGCAATCAACCACAGTATACTCAATCCTTTTTTTTTTTGGTGGTAAAATCATCTAATGAATCCTCTCGCTTTGGGTGGAGCGGAAGAGAGTTTCAGAATTTTACCGAGTAAAAGCCCAACCTGTTCTTCCACTCGTTAGAACATTCCCGCAACTCGGGCCTACATACTTCATCCTGGTATTGCTATGTTGTTGTGACTCTACATATCCACATTCAATGAACAATGAAGGTTGCACCACAAACGGATATAGCATACAAGAAGCTTTGGGGTGCTGCTTTGTAGCCAAGACCACCATGCCCCATTACATAATGTACGTACTTACAACATAAACAACTAAATATTTACAGACTTATTATCACTAAATTTAAAAAAATAACCACAGCTTGGCTTTAATACTATTCAGCATATTCATAACAAAATTTTCGATAATGAATAGGATTGCAATCCAGTAATTATTATATTTGGAATTTTTGTATTGCAGTGTGCAGTAACTTTTACTGCTCAACATAATGGATATTATTAAATATTTTTTCATATACCCCTGTAACTGCACTTTTCTAAAGGTTTTGATGTGCAAAATTCACATCTGATGCCCAACTTTTTTATCATCAGGTCAGGATTTTGAGAAATCTTGGACCAAATGTACAAAAAGGATTTAAAAGAAATTGCAGCACCCTGAATTAATAATTTATTTAAAAAGTCATAGTATCTTAAAGTACTACAATACATTACCAACATAATGTGAAAAGTTTAATTTAAGGATTTAATTTTTCATGTTGAATGTTATGTTATAAATCAACAGGATATTTGATAAGGTTTTTACACACATTTTAGCAAATATTCGATACCCGATTTTTGAGAGATGGAATGAGATATCGAAAAGATTTAAAGTGGATTCTTATGGAAAATGCATGTTCTTGTAGATACTATAGACAAAATTTCACAGAACTCATTTATTTTATTGTATTATGATGACACAAAACTCGAGAGTTAGAGCTAAGATATCTAGAAATCCTGACATGGTTAAAAAAATTAACATCAGATTTGAATTGAGCTTGTAATTATACTTGTGAAAACAATAACAGAATTTTTGGTATAAAAACTGTGTAAAATAGTGATCTCATATTGATCTGTAATGGCCCTTGATGTTAAAAAGTTTAGTTTCCTTATTGCAGCTTTAAATATTAGTGTTTTGTAGACAGAAACTCACCTCATTTCTTTTAGCACTAGTCTCCACAAATGCAGCCTTCCATTTCTCTGCAAGTCTTTTGCCTTCTTCTGTACTAATTTTTCTTTCTAGGTGAAGATCTGTTTTATTACCAACTAATACTATAGGCACACTGAAATAAGAAATTGCAAATTACAGTGAATTTTTTATCTATACTAATATTATAAAGAGGTAAAATTTGTTTGTATGTAGGGAGTAATCTCCAAATCACCAATCACCAATGATCCAATTCTAAAATATTTTATTTTAATTGTTGATAGGCTTGTGTTTTACCACCATCTCACCTGGTGGTAAGCAATGATGTGGTCGAAGATGAAGCAAGCTTGCCTAGAAGTAACCTATTCACTCTTTATTTAAATATCCCCAGGTTATAGCTACATTTCATTGGTTGTAAGGTGCATTATTGGTGAGTGCTATAGGCTATAAATTATTGAAAAATCCACACGGACACAGTCATGGGCAAAGTGCTAGTCATTAATAAAGTAATAAAAATACTCACTGTATTTTGCCAACCATGTCCAAGAGTTTGTCATAAATAATTTGTACTATTTGAAAACTTTTACTGGAATTGATGGAGTAGACTAGTACATAGCCATGGAAATCCATACTGTATTGCAATGGGAATATGCTGTACTCATCCTGACCAGCCGTGTCTACCAGCTTCACTTCATACTCAGTTGAATTCAGCCGAATGAACTTTGTGAATGCTTTAAAAAAAACATAAATGGTAACCATGTAGGATATGTGATACATACAAAAACCAAATAGTTCTCCTTCCATTAACCTCTCAAACACACCACATCACAAAATGTACCGCCTTGTGGCCGCCGGCGGTCTTCCGTCAGTCGAGTGGTTAATATATTTTACTTTTACATAGAAGGAAAAGTAATTTAGTTACAACTAAATAATGCAATAATAGATTCTACAGAAATGTGAAATAAATAAAATCATGTATTTTCAATTAATATTAGAAGATAAAAATTAAATATACAAATATGTTTTGAGCCCACTGTGATCTCTTATATTGATATCAATATGTTACTTATATCTTTAAATAACTTCTACGATCTGCGTTTTTAATTTATTAGGACTTTAAATAATTTCAGTTTGTTTCAATGAACGTGATATAACCTTCATGATTATGCCGAAATTCATCAAAGGATTAACAAAAAAAAATTACAAGAAAGGTAAAAAAATAAACGCTGTTTGCGAACATGTGGGCTATCAGAGTACACAAAAATCGGTCGTACTACGGCTGTGGCGTGTCAAAAACATGCTACCAATAATTTAAAATATACTTACTGTTTTCAATTGTAGGATCATAGGAATCAACAAACTGGCCTTCGACGAACTGTATGATTAGAGATGATTTACCTGAAACGTTTTTTTACATTATTTTAATGTCACGCTAAATAAAACGCACAAGACTGAAACGATAACATTACCCACAGAACGGTATCCCATCATAGCAATCTTCCTTTGCTTTGATGGCATGTTTAAAAAATATGAGGAGAATCGAAGTCGTTTAAAATACTTTCACGCAAGATGATTTATGTAAAAACACAAGTTCAACCAAATTCATAATATTCTCCAGGACTTCGCTTGTTTGACAATTTAACAAACTGAAACGTCGTATTTCGATCTTTTTGACTTTGACATGTGCATAAATCTGGCACATAGATGATGTATATAAATTTAATATAAATAAGGAATCTGGCAGCTGGCTTGTTCTCGTTTTCACAAAAATATTTATTTAACTTAGACAATAATATTGACTAAGGTGAATAAATATTATTGTGAAAACAGATATTATATAAAATATTATATACTTGTACAAAGTTCTAAATAACAACAGGTTCTCTTATTGTTAAATTAAAAACCATACCTACAAATATTTTGAATAAAAAAGTCCTATTAGACTGTTTGACATTTTCTTGAAGAGGAAATCCTCGTGAAAGAATATTTATGTGTTCTCGCAGCCCCTGATTGGTTCTAGGGATTTATGCCAACAGCCCACAGCAGAACACTATTACCCTAACGGGAACAGCCTAACACCAGCGTTGCCAGATGTACGAGAAATCTCGTAACTTTACGAGATTTAGCAGTATCTGTACGAGAAACGAGAAAATAAAAATGTCGTACACGCTTTTACGAGCAACATTTTAACAATGTTGTTAATACAAACCAAAAACATTTAAAGAAAAGAATGTATGTCCATGCCACAAACTCGACTAAGCACATTATTAGATTCATTACCTTATCACTAAATGTATCTATATGGTGAACGCAGAACTAGCCGCACCGCAGTCTCTACAGTCCCCGCAGTCTTCGCTTTATGTTAAGGACGCATTTACGTTTACCACTCGCTCAATTTTAGGTATCCTAGTAGCAACACAACAACATTCCGCGCACACACACTTACAAACCATTGTTCGCCCGATTTTATACATTACTTAACTAATCTTGATACTTGAAGGTAATATTATATTTTCTTTAATATTATTTGACCATAATAAGTTGTAACCTATTGTTTAAAAAGGGTTTGTATAAAACATGAATCCCCTGGTCCCTAAACTAGTGTGTAATGTATCATAGGGACCAGTGGCAAATGCTTACCGGATTTTGTCTTCTTGGTTGAATCCAACGCATTCTTTTATATTATTTCATTTACCCTAGTCCGTGCGTCACTGGTGGATGCTAACTAAAAACCAGCTCTGGGTGTCTTTACATGCTTATTGATTAGATGTTAGTTTCAATTTTGTATTAATGTGTTTGACGCCCGATTAGGAGTACTGGGGGACTTTGGAAATAAAATACTCATATATATATATGAAAAAATTAATAAGAAATAAAGAAAAGTTTCGTCATGCCTGTCTGTCAGTTTGTCCATCCGTCCGTATGTCACAGCCATTTTCAACCGACGAAAATAACGGAGGAGGTTATCAATTCGACGCGTATATTTTTTTTTATGTATGATCACCGATTACTCGAAGACGGCTGAACCGATTTGGAAAGTTCTTTTTTGTTTGAAAGGGTATACTTCGAAATTGGTCCCATTGTCACCAAGTCAGGATCTGATGATGGGATCCTGGAGAAATCGAGGGAACTCTTCAAATGTTATAGGCACACCTATAGTGATTTGAGTATTTTTATAGTAACTTGTGTAGTTGTATTTGAAAAGCACCATTTGTGAAGTGGATCTGATGATGAAGACCACAGATAGCCACTGGAACTACTCAATATATAAGTAGGAATAAGAAGTAATTCATGGGTTCCGCTTCGATTACTTGCATATGGTTATTAAGCACAATATGCTCGTCACAATGCACATGGTGAAGTGAAGCTGATGGTGAAGTACCAGGAGAACTGTTCAACAATTAACAGCCCAGCATTGGGAAAAGCAATATTTTGTAAAAGGTTATAAGTAGTTGAGATATAGGCTTTGTAACTAGGTAAATTATAAATTGAAAAATAATTAAAAAAAGAGTGAAATAAAAACTTTTCCAAAAAACACTGCAAAGTGAAAAATATCTTTAACTAGCTTTTGCCCGTGACTTCGTTCGCATGGGAGGTTTTCCGCATAATTCCCGAACCCGTGGGAATTCTGGATAAAAACCTATGTCCGTCTCCTGGTTCTAAGCTACCTCCCTACCAATTCTCAGCCAAATCAGTTCAGCAGTTCTTGAGTTATAAACAGTGTAACTAACACGACTTTCTTTTATATACAAAGATTTCTTCTTCTTCTTCCGAAATTAAAGTTATTTTTCACTTTGCAGTGTTTTTTGGAAGTCGGTTTAATTTTTTGGTAAATGTTTTTATACATGGAACTGAACCTGAAAATATATTTTTTCATGAAACTTATGCGTGTGTGGTATTAATAGACAGGTCTATAAAAATTACATTGAGGTTTCTAAAACCACTTTTTCATAAAGTTAATCGTATAGAAGATATACGCTTCCAAATCGGTAACATGTGTCCCCCATCTTATTTCTATAATAATGGAGCGAAAAAATATACAAAAAATATATGCTATGGTTCTTAATGTAAACTTTCAACCAAAATTAGTTTGAACGAGATCGGGTTAGCAGTTTTTGAGATACAGAATATTTTCTAAAACCGCAAATAAAACTTTGTAATTCATACAAACACTATGAAAAACAAAGTTATTTGGCATAGTTACTACGGAACCCTTCAAGAGCGAGTCTGACTCGCACTTGGCCAAATTTTTAGTTTTTGTACGAACTGAACATTTTGGCATATTGAACCGTATGAAGTAAGCCCAACAAAAGGTCACTGTTGTATATCGTTGAGTAATTCCCTCGACTGTCTATGGTCTCCATCATCAGACCTGTAATGGCACTTATGACCCATATGGGTGCAAAGTTCTCATCAATATAAATTAATTAAGTTCAAACACAACGTAGCTACTGTAAACTGTTGAGGAGTTCCCTTAACTGTCCTTCGTCTTCATCATCAGACTTCTAATGACAGTTACAAACTATCTAGGTGTAAAGTTCTCGTCAATTCAAATTAATCAAACCCAAACAAAAGGTTACTGCTGTAAATCGTTGAGGAGTTCCCTCGACTGTCAGGAGTCGATCTGATGATGGAGCCTTTCGGCTCCATCATCAGATCAACTCCAGACCTTCCTTAATTTGTAGTACTTTAAAATACTTAATGAAAAAAAAAAACATTTATACGGTCGAATTGCGAAACCTCCTTATTTGAAGTCGGTTAAAAAATAATTGTTGTGTCATACTAGGTTCAGTAACCAATATCCATCCAATTCTAAAAATATGTATGGTTCTCGTTCTTACTTTTGTTTCGGTACGAAAAAGTATCAACGTATTCTAGTCACAGTATACAAGACGCCACTATCTTTATTATAGGTTTCGACGTATTTATTTTTTCGAGGAAAGCGATACACCCCTGCGTTCACGAGCGCGTCTGAGCGCATAATGACGGTCGGAGCCGTGCGTTCGGTAGAAAAATGTATGAAGAAATTTGAGACCGATTTTATTTTTCTCATAAATCATAAAGTTTTTTACGTATGTTCAAAATAATTAGCTTAACGTATAGATAAATACATAGGCTGTAATTTCTTGTTATTTTGAAGTTAAGAATATGCTCCAGATTTGGCATACAGGTACGTATTCAGACCCCATTTTTTGTAATTTTCTACGATTATTGCGGCGCTAAAAACGTATTTGTGTGAAAAAGATGTATAGAAGTGTGTACTTATAATGCATTCAATGTGAAGATTAATAAATTATCTTGAAATTGATACTATAACATTGTCAAAATTTTAACTCCTTCTGTATCAAAATGGGACCAGAAAAACATTGATATTTGCGAGAAAACGTAAATGCGTCCTTAATGGCCTCGCACATCTATCCGCACCGTAGTCTCTACAGTCGTTCCCATCGCCACACGCATCGCACTTGCAGTGTTGCCAGATTTTTGAAAGCATTATCTGTACCGAAGATTTAAAAAATCTGTAAAAAATCTGTATTTGGTATTGGTATTTTGCTCTTTTGTGTAATTTTATCTGTACGTGCTATAATAGGGAATAAGCAAGTAATTATTTATACGATAACAAGTAATTTTATTATAAACCATTGACAGGGATTCTCTGTCTATATTATAACTCTGGCAACACTGCGCGCCGTGGATGCGAATGACGTCATCCGCGCTGCGCTAGCCGCAGCGTCCGCTGCGTGCGGGTGACGTCATCAGCTGCGGCTTGGGGAGTTCGGTCGTTTCGGGGACTGCGGCGACTGCGCCGCGGGTAGGTGTGCGAGGTTGCATAGAACTTCATATAAAGAATTCGAATGCAAAGACTGCGGCGCGTGCGGTGCGGCTAGGTCTGCGTTCACCTTTAGTCATTGACCGGGGAAACCGCGCTAGATGTATTATACTACACATATGTACTAGTAACAAGTACCTACAAAAATTACTTAAGTAAATAATTTGTTTTATTTTTTGAAGTTTTTGGTAAAATAATAAAAAAAATATGAATCACCTAGAGTAAAGTTTTTTCATTTGGCGGTCCCAAACTTAAGGAATATTCCTACACAAGGCTAGCTAGTACATAGTGTGCCTAAATTAAGGTCTGAGATTTTTTAAATGTGTACTTTTACGAGATTTTGTATTGAAAGTACGAGATATTTGACAGCCCTAGTACGAGATAAAAAATTCAGCATCTGGCAACCCTGCCTAACAAACACTAGTCCCGATTGCATACTGGTCTAGTATGTACAAAGAATAAAGTAAGTATATATAGGGTCTAACAGCAAGACAATAAAAAAAAAGGCGTGGAGAAATACGAGCCACCAAGCAGATTATTTGACTGGCGAACCTTAGTTTCTACAATCTCTTTTCTAATTCTCTTCTCTGGGGGAACTCCATAAATATAAATGATGCATTTTTGGTGCAAAAAAAAATGCCTGAGAGTAATCTGTGGTATAAGCCCAAAAACATCCTTGTTTTTCTGGGTGGGAAAATCATCGAATGACTTCTTCCGCTCTGGATTAAGCGGAAGGGTGTGTCATACTAATTCTACTGAGCCGCGGTATCTCGATAGAACTTTCCCGTAAAGCCCAGAAAAATCCTGCAGACCACTATTCAAAAAATTAAAAATATGAACCTTGAAAGGGCTTTTTATAATGCAAGCTGTTATTTTTTTTAAAGAGCATTCCAAATTAGTCAAATTATTTGACTTTAATTCGTATGCAGAGACCAGAGACCCCACAAGATTACGAATGCCTCTTCACAAAAGCACATTATGCCATAAAAATATAGCTTTATTACATTTACATCCATAAAAATTTTCAATAATATACCAAAATAAATTCGAGAACTCCATTTAAAATACTTCAAAACCGAACTAAAAAGATGGCTAATATATAATTGTTTTTATAGTGTAAAGGACTTTTTTGATAAGAAGGTAACAGATAAATATCGCTACTGATGTTTTTTTTAAGTCATTACTTATTACCAAGGATCTTGTATATACCTATACAAGGTCCTTGCTAATTACCTAATTATAGACTAGTAATATTTAGTTTACCATTCATAAAAAATACAAAAATAATTAATTACAGAATATATAATTATTAAGTAAGCATGTGTATAATATATAAAATGAACAAATTATTGTTTAATTATATGTATGCCAATAAATTGCGAAACATGAATGATTTATGTAATTATATTAAGACTAATATTAATGTAACATGTTTTATGCAAATAAATATTCTTATTCTTCTACAACCTTCAATCTAATGTATTTGGTTGCAAGTTGCAGCCATGAAGTTAGAAGAAGTATGGAGCCCACACTTCGAACTACAGCTTGAGTCAAATACCTACGTATCTCTATCTCACTCTCTGTGGTCTGACCTCTCTTTTTAGTGTGGACCGTGGAATTGCCACTGACTATACGTCAGTGGGAATTGCTATCTCGTTATTAAAATCTCCTAATATATTTTAAAAAGAGTCACCACACAAACCCAATCGGAAGTTAAATACTGTTAAATAATGTGCCAATAAATAAAAAGCTAAACTATGATTACTGAAATTAAAAATTCCAAAATTCTATGTCACGAATGCTTATAAAGGTTGACGAAATAGTGAATTATTATCCCATTTCCTAAGGATTTGGTAATGTGGCAACACTGGCCCCACATGTCAACAATCAACATTAGAGATGATTTTTCTGTATCAATGACTGCATGACAATGACAAAAAAAATATCGGTGACGGGAACAATGACAAAATCGTCAATGATTTTTACCCGACTGCAAAGGAAGGGTTATGTTTATCGCGCGTATCTTGTATGTATGTATGTATGTATGTTTGTAATATTCTTTATTACATCATATCTCCAGAACCGCTGAACGGATTCACATACTTGAGGTATCGTTAGATTCGTCTTAGCAGCCCAAGTGTTCTTAGATAGGTGACATAGAAGAAAATCAAACATGGCGGCTGTGCGAAGCCATTATACATAGTGAAAAAGAAATGTTTTGTTTCGAATACCACAATATGGGTATCAAATTAAAGGGCTTATCGCAAGGATTTCAAAAAGGTATATCATATTTATCATTAGTGTAACACTAGCAAAAATAATACAAAGAGAAAGTTTAAAAATATGGACTTAGAGCTCTTTCACTTTCTTAATCCGGTGGGGTGCCAATGTGACATGACCGGGAAAATTAAAAAATTGTTAATTATTATTTTAACTGAAAAGTTGAATAAAAAAAGTTATTTAAAAAATCTAAAAAACCCGACTGCTCAACTGAAATGCAAGAAACAAGCACATTTTTATTTTAAAAAGTTACAAGCAGGCGGACCCTTCAAATGTAAAAAAAATACGTACAATTGGGTCCCGCCTGCTTGTCACTTTTTAAAACAAAAATGTGCTTGTTTCTTGCATTTCAGTTGAGCAGTCGGGTTTTTTAGATTTTTTAAATAACTTTTTTATCTGAGTATTAGATCTCGTCACTTCAATTGTGACTAGATACTGAAATGATCGCGGAACGGCTTAGTGAAATTATCATTAGTTATTTATGTAGGCATGAGTCGAGTTTGTCAGCTAGCCCGCGTAACGAAATTTTTCTTGGTTTGTGATATTCATGGCAGGGAATTTATATTTAGGTACTGATTAACAATCATGGATATCATCAATATGTTTCCATTAGTGATATAATAATAATAATAATGTCTTTTTCAACCGACGACAAAAAAGGAGGAGGTTATCAATTCGACGCGTATATATATATATTTTTTTAATGTGTGATCATCGAGTACTCGAAGACGGCTGAACTGATTTAGAAAATTCTTTTTTTGTTTGATAGGGTATACTTCGAAATTGGTACCATTTGTCACCAAGTCAGGATCTGATGATGGGATCCTGGAGAAATCGAGGGAACTCTTCAAATATTATAGGCACACCTATGGCGTTTTGGGTATTTCTTATAGTAACTTGCTCTCAAAAAGTACCATTCGGGGAAGTGGAACTGATGATGAAGACCTCAGATTGCCGCCGAAACTACTCAAAAATAAGTATTTCGTGGATTGCGATTCGATTACTTGAATATGGATATTAAGCACTTTATGCTCGTCACAATGCATATGGTGATGTATAGCTGATGGTGAAGTACCAGGAGAACTCCTCAAAAATTAACGGCCCAGCATTGGGAAAAGCAATATTTTATAAAATGTTATAAGTAGTTGACATTTAGACTCTTGTAACTAGGTAAATTAAAAATCAACCAACTAAAAAGAGTGAAATAAAAACTTTTTACCAAAAAATTAAACCGACTCCCAAAAAACACTGTAAAGTGAAAAATAACTTTCATTTCGGAAGTCGGTGCCAAAAACGAAAATACAAAACTAAAGACACCGACTACCGAAATTAAAGTTATTTTACACTTTACAGTGTTTTTTGGGAGTCGGTTTAATTTTTTTGTAAAAAGTTTTTTATTGTAAGTTTTTTATAGAAAAATAGTTAAAAATGTAATTTTTGAGAGGTTATATGTAAAACTAGCTTTTGCCCGCGACTTCGTCCGCGTGGAATAGTTACTTTGGGCTAACGTTAAATTTAACCCCGATTTTGAAGCATTCTTCATTGGCGCTCCGCTCCTATTGGCCTTAGCGTAATGATATATAGCCTATAGCCTTTCTCTATAAATTGACTATTTAATTAAAAAATAATTTTTCAATTCGAACCAGTAGTTCCTGAGATTATCGCGTTCAAACAAACAAACAAACTCTTCAGCCTTATATTATTAGTATAGGTAGCTGTTGCCCGCGACTTCGTCCACGTTTCCGTCGTTTTTCGTAAAAAAAAAAAGTACCTAGCCTATGTCCTTCCTCACGGTTCAGTGATTTTGATGTAACAGACAGATTAACTTTCGTAATTTAGTAGGGTAATATAATATGTCAATCTATAATACTGTTGAAAAATATCGCAATACCGAACCGCACAATATTATTGTTAATAGCTGTGCCCGCGACTCCGTCAGCGTGTAACTCCTTGTGTGTTATTAAGTTAATGTATCGGTAATATTGTTTAGATCACGTTCACATGAGGCTTAAGTACCTATAGAACGAAAATACTTCAGCGCAAAGCTTCCGGGTAAACTATGTTGAAAGTTGACCCGTCCGGCACGTGAACATAAAGATTTAACCTAACCCGGGAAAGAGCGACGTACAACTGACCATGCGAAAAACAACTGACACCGAGATATACTCCAGCAACACGAAAAGTCTGCCCTTGAGCCTTATTAATTGTCATTGCATAACACACCGATACTGGGAATTGCGTTCTTTTAAATTGGAATGGAAAATTATTTGGTATTATGGGAATTCTGGGAATAAAGACGGTTTCTCCTGCACCGCAACCTGTTAAAATTTGAGCCTCGATTATATTTTGTTTCAACTGGGTTACTTTTAGCCGAGTTCCATTGCAAAGTTGTGGTGGTTTTAAATTTCGGAGCAGAATAATAATCAGAAAGCTTCGAACTGCTAAGCTATCGGGAGTTACACGTGTTATTGTGAGTCAACCATAAAAGATAGATATATGCTGTCGTGGGATATTTTTTATATTATTTTAAGGAGAACATTTCCGTCATAAATGATTTCTGTGTAGCTTTAACCATTAAGGTTGCACTCGCGACGGAAGCTTAAAAAATGGAGTAACTTCTCCCGTTTTCCCAACATTTCCCTTCACTGCTCTGCTCCTATTGATTGTAGCGCGATGAAAAGTATACTATAACCAGCTCAGGAGTATGAAAAATAATTGTACCAAGTTTCGTTAAAATCTGTCGAGTAGTTTTTGTTTCTATAACGGTTATACAGACAGACAGACAGACAGACAGACAGACAGACAAAAATTTTACTGATTGCATTTTTGGCATCAGTATCGATCCCTAATCACCCCCTGATAGTTATTTTGTAAATATATTTCATGTACAGAATTGACCTCTCTACAGATTTATTATAAGTATAGATAAAGGAGATAATAATAATAATATTCCACGACTTTCACACAACGGCATTTAGTCCCAAACTAAGCAGAGCTTGTGCTATGAGTACCTACTAGACAACTGATAAACATACATATATATTTCTAAATACATACATATTATAGATAAATTACACCCAGACAAAGAACAAATGATCGTGCTCATCACACAAAGATTTGTCCTGGGTGGGAATCGAACCCACGACCTTGCGCATAGCAGTCAGGGCCACTGACCACTAGACAGCCCCGGATCTAGGGGGGGAGGCAAGCCGGGGCCTATGCCCCGGGCGGCAAGTTCAGAGGGCGGCCAAATTCACATTTTACAGACGTATCGACAACAACTCATCATTTACTTAACTTTGACCACAGAATAAATAATAGTACAAGTACAGAAATTTCACTCTTGTTTTACTGTGGATCTATCAACTCGACCGATACCCAGGGGTACATGGTTTTATAGTCTTTGGGTACAGCACACGGACGACGTGATCGGGTGCAGCGAGAGCGTGGTATGGGACGCGCTGCACGAACATTATTATTCGCGAGGTGCATAGGAGCAGTATCAAAATAAAGTGTACCCTGCTGTAAAATACGATTATATTTTAATTTTTTTTTCTTTTTTATTTGACCAAAAAGAAAAAAAAGAAAGAAAGGCCATGGTCGAGCGCACGAATTCGACCTTAAATCTCATTTCCCAATGGGGCGACGACTATCTGGTCAAATTCAACGCTTTGAAAACACAGGCTTGTCTTTTCAGCGCTAAAAGGAGCCCCTATCAATTATCCCCTACTTTCCGAAGTGCATCTATGCCAGTTACCAACCGCCTGGAGCTTTTGGGCATGGAGTTGACGTCAGACCTCAACTTTGGCTCAACCATCGAGTCCAGAGCTCAGACTGCAGCAAAAAGCTAGGAATCCTATACAGGGTGAGGCAGTACTTCACGCCTGGACAGCTTCTGAATCTATATAAAGCACAGGTCTGTTCCTGCATGTACTACTGCAGCCACTTATGGGATGGCTCTGCAAAATACCAACTTGCTGCACTGGACTCGATCGAGCGCAGAGCTAGAAGGCTTATAGGCGACGAGGCGCTATCGGGCAAGCTTCATAGCCTGGCTCATCGGTGAACCGTTGCTTGCCTGTCGGTTTTCTACAGATTGTACTTCGGGGAGTGTGCGCGGGAGTTCCATGATCTGATCCCTCCATCTCCATTTCTTTCACTACCGGTTTTCCAGACACACGGCTGGATACCATCTACACTTGGTTGATATACCGTCTTGTCGTACCAAGGGCTTTTCCTCCACATTTATTGTGCGCACTTCCAAGCTGTGGAATTCCCTGCCGGCTTCTGTGTTCCCTGCCACTTATGACCTTTCAAACTTTAAAGCAAGAGTAAACCGGTATCTTCTGGGCTCGCTCGTTTCATCGTAGACCTCATCTATACCATACCATCAGGCGAGATCGAGGTCACGAGTGAGCTCATTCTGAATTTAAAAAAAAAGCAAAATGTAATCCATACTTTTTATACTTTTTAATATTATAAATGTGAAAGTAACTCTGTCTGTCTGTGTGTTACCTTATCACGCCTAAACCGCTGAACTGATTTAAATGAAATTTGGCATGGGAATAGTTTAGGACCCTGGGAAGGAAATAGGATAGTTTTTAACCGACTTCAAAAAAAGGAGGTTTACAATTGGTCTTGAACTTTTTTTTTGATGTATGTTACCTCATTACTCGGAGACGGCAGTGGCGTGCCTAGGGTTTCAAAATAACGCAAGCCCAATAAAATTTTAACCGATTTCAAAAAAAGAAAGTTCAGTTTTCGACTGAGTATGTAGGTATACCTACGTATGTATCATCGCAATTTTCTCATAAACTACTGGTTAGGTACAATAAATTAAAAGTGAATTCATCCATCGTCTTCTTTCCTCTTCTTTCTTCAATTTCACTCTTGCTTGTCGTGCGGTGAATGAGGTAACCAAAGCACACTGAAGGCATGCTAGTGCTAGATTGAATATAATAAACATATCAGCAATTGCATACCTCCGGTGGCTTTGAAAAAAGCCGTTTGGTTTGCTTCATTGCTTGAGGGAACAAAGTTATGGTAAGTAGTTGCTTCCTTCGTAACAGAACCCAGGTTACAGACAAAAAAAAAAACAAAACAAAAAGTTACAAAACGAAAGTTAAAAAATAGCTAGATAGAATGTAATAAGGAATTTAAATAAATTATTTATATTCTAATTGGAATCGTCTATCTTTCTTAAGAAATGATTTAATTACATCAGAGTAAAATGTTGGTGATCGTTTTAATTCTACCAACAACTGTTTTTCAATAGCTATCATTGATAATTCGGAAAGACGCTCTTGACCTTGTGTATTTCTCAGATAGGTATGGATACGTTTAAGAGACGAAAAAGCACGTTCCGCGGAAGAACTTGTAGCCGGAATAGTTACAACAAGATACGCTAACTTTAACAGCTCGGGAAAGGCATCTTCGAGGTTATTCTCATGAATGAAATGATTGACTGATCTATTAAATTTTCGTTTATGCGATTTACTAGTCTGAGAAATACACAGATTAGGCGTCGGTTTTAATGAAGAAATTAACTGTTTTTTCTGAGCAAAGTTTAAAGATTTTACCTTATCTTCGCCACTCAAAACTTGAACGCATTTTAAATCCTCACAAGGTACAATTACCTCCATTGTTGTAGGTAAATCACCAAAACAATTGTATCACTGAGAAAATCTTAGAAAACAAACAAAACCTTTTCTCACTCACTCAAGCAAATGAAACTGAAGTTAGCTGCACTCTAGGATGTCGGGAACTACTCAAGTGTTGTCATTTTGGCAAAAAAAGTCGCCAGGTATATGAAAAATCTAGCTAATTTTTTTTTTATTTTTAAGATATTGCTTGAATACAGTCAAAATCTGTTATAACAACATCCAAGGGACCACTCATATTTGGTTGTAAAAACCGATAGTCGTAATAACCGGTGATGTTTTCAAGGTACAAAGTATTTTGTACCTATGATTTTGGTCTATATAACCGGTATGTTGTTCTAAATGATGTTGTTGTAAACGGTTTTGACTGTATTTAATTTCGTTATTTTAAAAGTCGCTAGTTTTTATTGTTGATAAATGTTAAAAAAGTTTCCAAACACGTTAAAAATCTCCAAGATCTTTCAACGTGTGGCTAAAACGGCAACACTGCAGAGTTGGCAAGCTGACAAGGTCACGCATACGCATGCAACTTCATACGAATGCCCTGCTTAAATCTGCCATAGTGATCGATTTTTTCTAAGCACAAGGCCTAACTCGTTATACGGCACATCGCTATAAGTGCGAAAGTGACAGATATAGTATTTGAAAGCCCGGTAAAAGCCGGTGCGTGTAAGCGAGATAGCAATATGTAGATCATTAGATGCTACAAATGCGAAACTCTGCGCGCGAACAATCGCGATGCGTAGTAGTGTACTCAGTAGATACATTGTGTTATTTTGATAAGAATTAAGCGCGCGAACTTTTAAATAGTTCGGGTTTGACATTGATTCTCTATCGAGCATTTTTTAGTAAGGCTTTTGGGCTTATATGAAGGTACCGCCACTGGGAGACGGCTGGACCGATTTGGAAAATTCTTTTTGCGTCCCATTGTTACGAAATCAGGATATGATGATGGGATCCTGGAGAAATCGAGGGAACTCTTCAAATATTATAGGCACATCTATAGCGTTTTGGGTATTTCTTATAGTACCTTGAGCAGTTGCTTTTGAAAAGTACCATTTGGGAAAGTTGAGCTGATGATGAAGACCACAGATGGCCACTGAAACTACTCAATAATAAGTATTTCGTGGAATGCGATTCGATTACTTGAGTACGGATGTTAAACACTTTATGCTCGTCGCAATACATACGAGTATGGTGATGTAGAGCTGATGGTCAAGTACCAGGATAACTCCTCAAAAATTAACGGCTATGCATAACGGAAAAGCAATATTTTGTAAAAGGTGATAAATTGTTGACATTATGGCTTTTGTAACTAGATAAATATTACAAACCGATCCACTAAAAAACGTGAAATTTTTTTTTTACAAAAAATAGATCTGACTTCCATATCAAAACACTACAAAGCCAAAAATAACTTTAATTTCGGAAGGCGGTGTGAAAAAAAAAAGAAAATCCAAAACCCTATAACACCGACTACCGAAATTAAAGTTATTTTTGGCTTTGTAGTGTTTTGATATGGAAGTCGGTTCAATTTTTAAAAAAAAAAAAATTTATCCCGAAATTTCTACCGGATCAGGATTTAAGCGGGAACCCCTTCCACGCGAATGAAGTCACGGGCGGAAGCTAGTAGGAAATATAGTTTATTATGCAGGAAAATAAAAAGGAACGCGGAATTCGAGGCATTTTTCCTATAATATCGAAACAAAACTAACTTTGTGGCGGAACTGGTACCGTTGTATGACTACATTTAAAAGCAAAATTTACGGAAAGTATGAAACAAATAATCTATATTCATATTTATTTAAACAATTAATAAATGCAATTAATTGATAAATCAAAGAAAATAGCCTCAGCTTCAAGGTTTAACACAAAAATATTGTTTTTTTTATTCTGTTTCGTGTTACTGTCGCTTTTCACTTGGCATTTTTTAATTTTCCTCCAAAAACATAATATTTTACTCAATATGCGTACCTGTTCGAAAAGTAATACATAATTGCGCTATACATAAATATTTGTGGTTGCACAGAAATAAAAGGTAAAAATTCATCTGATTTCATAGATTTAACTTCATCAATTTGAAGGGACAGTGACAAAACAGAAGTCTTAAAATCATAATGTGACTCAGGCTGGCTCAAGGCTGGCTGGACAAATCTTCAAAATAGCTCGCATTTAACCAGGTGTAGCGAGTAGGCAAGTTTACTCGCACGACTCAACGCGCACCAAGATCATACGATTTTACGTCAGAGCGTGCCGTGTGCAAAACAAGTTGCAAAGCTACGCCTACTTTATGACGTCAGTCGGGCTTAGCCCCGCCTTACGAAACATGGCGCACGCGCATCCATTGTTCGAGCGTTAATGAGGCAAGATGTCGTCGGACTCGTCTATTGTCTGCGCTAACGAGGAGGCGTCGACTCCTGCGTAGATCGGTCAAGCACGAACCGTTATTAGTATTATTTAGTTATAATCTGCTAGTATAAATGTCCGTATATTTTGTATTCATTATTCAATTACTGCCTCATACTTGTCACTGCAATATAACCCTGTCGCTTCTCGCTCTGGATTTTATTTCACCGCCTACTGCTTAGACGCTTCAGTAGCTATACCTATATAATACTGCAAGTAGTATAATAGACCTACAGAACGGAGTCAATAAAGCACTTTATGTGAGGGCTTAACAACACCTTTATTTCAGAATTTGTGACGCTACAGAATCTTAGATAATCGATCGAAAACGTTTCCAGCCAGCTTGAAAAACCACTTTTCGCTGGTCCCCAATCTCGGCAACGGAAGTAATTGTCACGACTTTTTACGTATCAACGGGCGTCACATAAATTTGTGACAGGCATCGAGCTAAAAGTTTTGTGATACGTAGAGCGGTTTAGTAGAAAAATGCAAAAATCTGTGTCCAGCCAGCTTGAATTTACGTATAAAACTTCTGACTGGCACTTCCAAATCTCAATAACAGGAGCGTTTTCAAATATGGTTCCTTTACTAACATTTAGTAACGCAATGTGTGACAGTAATAACGTTTAATTTATGGCGTCACATGTAAGTGTTTACGAGAAATCAATAATAACTGCTGCCTGATGATCTACGGCCTTCAAAATATGTCCAAATTTTTGTGACAGGGATGATAATGATAACCTGAATTTCTGACACAGAAATTTTGAGTAAGAAAGAAAGAAAGAAAAAGTATTTATTGCCAACAGACAAACGACATGCTAACAATATTAAAAACTTATTTAGTTCCTAAGACTAGAGTTAGTAATTGGTACTTATAATTATGTTAGTAATTAAGGACAAAGATAGATATTGACAATTTACGAAGAAAAAGGAAACAACAAAAAACAAGGCAAATGCACGTCGTGGTCGTGGCAACAAGGCTCCCACTCAGCATAATGCTATGCCATGGGCATGCCCATAGCACGTCGCTGGTTTTCAGTGGTTGCCTTATAATAATTTAAAATTTCCCTTACACAATACAAGATCTTATTCTTGCCCGTTCCGTTGCACTACCTACTTAATGGATGGTCTACTGAAAACTTTACAAAAAATGAGACCAAATCCAATGGAATATTGGATAAAAGAGGCTGAAAAGGTTGCTTAAAAAAAGTGGTGTTGACCCTATTTTGCAAAACAAACGAATTCCGAAACGTAAAAACATTTTGATGAGATCTATGAAGACGAATTACAAACACACCAACATGTTCAACTGTTTTCTAAAGAAATAATGATGGTATTTGATCGAATCATATCAGAAATTAAAAAGTTTGATTGTGCTACCAACCATGCTGAATTTGAATTTTGCGTTTCTTAATGGTAGGTACAAATATTTTAAAAATGACAATTGAAGAACTGCAAAAGTATGGAGCAGATCTGGCTCGAAAATACGAGCGAAATTTAAGCACCGTTGAATTCTGCCAGGAACTCTACGTTTTTAAAGAGCAAGCTCCGCTTTTATTTGGTGATATAGAAAAAGCTAACGGTTTCTGTCTCTTGCATCTATTATCATGTT
The DNA here is from genome assembly GCA_943138885.2 of Tholera decimalis. Lineage (NCBI taxonomy): Eukaryota > Metazoa > Arthropoda > Insecta > Lepidoptera > Noctuidae > Tholera > Tholera decimalis. The sequence goes on along the minus strand of OW964552.2, from coordinate 15,928,526 downwards.
TTGCAGGATGCTTTTCCGAATATTTGTATTGCCCTGCGAATTTACTCTACGCTTCCTACTACATCCGCAAGCTGTGAGCGAAATTTTAGCAAACTAAAAGTAATTAAAAATTATATGCGATCTTCTATGAGCCAGGAACGCTTATCGAGTCTTGCAGTCTTAGCGATAGAAAATCGAATGGCACACGAGTTACATTATGACAAGGCCATAGATTTATTTGCTGAACAAAACCTCGACGGGTAAAATTGTAATTTTAATTCACAAATGCCATATATATTTGATTTTTATTATTCATATTTTTATTTTAAATCCTATCATGTGCTATTTAAAATATATATTCTACACGTTTATCTCTTTACATGTGTAAATAAATAGGTTTAACATAGAAAGAACAGCGATGGATGCATTATTTCCGGAAGACCTATGTCCAAATGACAATCAATTAGTGGACATCTGATAGCTGGTATTATAAACAAGGGCGGATCTAGGGGGGGGTGGTCATGGGGTCATGACAAACCCCCCTGGGCTGGGTCCAGGACCTAGGTGGACCACTAATTAAAATTTTTAAACATTGTTACTAGATAATACTCCAGTTTCTGTTGTTGTAAACGAATATCGGCAGTGGATGGCCAAGTGGCAGCGGAGTCAGGAAATACAAATTATAACTTCTTGTGACTTGACCACGATTATGTGAAGAATAAAGATAAATATAAAGGGGTGTGGGCGGCATTTTCCAGTTTTTGTCCCGCCTAAAAAAATTGAAGATCCGGGGTTGCCACTAGACCAATAGGCCTGTCGAATATTTGCTGTAAGATACTTATGACTATTTTTTATAATAATTATCATAGCAATCTGACGTTCTTGCAAGTAAATACGTGTACAAACCTGGTCGCGTAAATACGCACCTTCCCAACAAGTAATATTCCAATCTTACCTTCATGCTTTTTCCAGGCTTAGGACTGGCAAAGACTGGCAAAGTAATAGTACTTTGTAGGTATTTACCTAATAAAAAAAAAACTATCATTTTGCTTTTCTTTAGCGCATTTACAAGATTAGTATATTTACATTTTACTTAGTTATACTTTTTTTTTGGTTTTTGTGTTTTTTGTATTTTTGTTGTTTTTTTTGTGTAGAAGTATTTACATTATCTTGCCCGTTGTAGCGAATTATTGGCTACAATTGACATTTAAAAACATTAATTGTTTAACTTTCGCAATTCCTAGACGAGTGCGTCTTTCAGTTATCATGGTACCAGCTCGTGAAAATACCCTTTCACAAGGCACTGATGTTGCTATAACACAGCATTTATTCAGAACTAATTTTGCCAAATTTGGGTAAACATACTCATGATTTTTCCACCATTGAAGTGGAGTGTCATGTTCTGATCCCATTAGAAGGATGTCGTCGTCCAGATACCTTTGCACCTCCGCAATCGCTCTTGACAACGGGGTTTCTTTAGGCTCTATTTTGGCAATTGTTGTCCTATATAAATTCCATATGGATGGTTCAGTATCTCTTGTGTTTTGTGTCGTAGCTAGTGCTGGAGTTGTTGGTTGTCTAGCTTTTGCAATTGTCGCAGCCACCAATTCTATAACATTTTTTTTGTTTCTTCAGCCTGACGGTGTGAGAACATGAACATTTTAAATCGGGGATCTAAAAAGGTCGATAACGCAAGCGTTCTACTAAATTCCAGAGTACGAAATCTTTCAGAGGTTTCCTATTTTAGCCTTTTCAAAACCATTTTGACAACATCATGCAGGCCATCTCTTAATTCCAATGTATCTAGTGTTTCCGAAAGGCTCTGCGTAATTGGAATCACTTCTCCACCCATGAAATATTTTTCTCCACTCATGCGCGTAGACACTTCATCGAAGGGTTTAAGCACGCACAGCAAATCTTGAATAATTATCAAATCATTTTCTTCAAGATATGTACCTTTGAAGTTGCTGAGTGGAAGTGTTGCAGTTACAGCCTTTGTTTATTTTGTTTTGTTAGTAGTGTGAGGATATATCTGGGACTTTCTGTGGGACCATATATAATTTTACTGCCATTATCATACTCGTAGACTTTTTTCTTTGGTATTTAGTTTTTGTTTCTCATTATTTATAACATTAATGTATGATAATTATAATATTTTTTTTTTTTAGATTTCCTAAAAATAGTGCTCGGAAGAAATTGTGGTTATCCATTGTACATACCACTGAAAATGAAGTTTTATGAAAGTACAAGGATTTCCAATTTGCATTTTCAAGAATCAGATTATGATTCAACAAGGCGCTTAAAACAAACAGCAGTTCCTACTATTATAATCAAGAAGTAGTATCATCTAGCAAGGTAAAAATTTGATTATCTATATTACATGTTATTATGTTTTTAGATTTTTTTTTTTCAAATTATTCAAATATATGATAAAAGGCAATATTTTGTAAAATATATAATAATTTTCAGAGAGCAAGTTCATTACATGAAGAGTCTATGGTACACATAGGTGCTCTGGCTCCTGGCACTTATGAAAGTTATCTCTTAAGGAAACGGGAGTGAAACATGCTGGTTGCAATGTTTAAGACCAAACCAGTAAAAACCAAGGTCGAAAAATTCTTGAAAATATAAACAATCTTAACAAGTTACTTGTAAGTTTCCCTTTGACTAAAATTAATATTAAGTATATACCTTTTTGCATTTTCTTAACCCACTTTAGGAAAGCTATATTACATCACGCTACATTCCTTAAGAGTAGAGGAATGTGGGTGAAATCACGGGGAACAACAACTAGTATAATAACTATTTGAATAATACAGTCAAACGAATTAATAAAATAAAATTTTGTTCTGTATTCACACTTTTCTTGTTTAAGGTCAACAGTGAAGCCCACGTCCCGTCCCTACGAAGATTGATAGGGGCGTGCAGGTGAAAATAAAATCAACGAAAGAAAAAATACTGCAGAAGCAATCTAAGATTAACGACACTTTAAAAAAAAAAACATTTTTTAACATGCGTATACGTGCTCACTTAAAGACTCATACAGAAAATATACTCAGTGATTTACGAGGTAAAAGACAAACTACACAGAGCAATGATATTTAGTCATGTATAATAGAAAAGTTAATAAATGATTTTAATTTAGGAACTGTTCTTGTTTCTTTTTTGAGGTTTTATACATATTACCGTTCTTATTATAGCCCCGCATAACATATTTAGATGAAAATACATAATATTAAAAATTCCACAGTGGTAAAAAAACCTTAACACTTACTTACTCAGAAATCTATAAAAAAGTCATCTTGTGTATCATTTTCATTACACTGCTGGGCAAACACGAAAATCAGGAATTTCCCAACTTTCACACTGTAACAAACAGCTTCTTTCGTAATTTATTATACGCATCTTTCATCAATTTTTAAAAGAGCTACTAGAAAGAGAGGGTCTGACCACAGTGAGCGAGATAGCGATACATAAGTTTTGTTTCAAGTAGGTATACGAAGTGTTGTCTAAAGCCTGCAATACATGTTGGCCGAGCGTAGGCCAACGCGAGCATTGGCAAATAGGTACAAGGTAAGAAATAATGTCCACACGTTCGACAAGTTCGTCGAACGCCAATGCAGACGACCAATGCAGAAGAGGGTCAGTAGAGCTGCCCACACGTTGGCCAAGCGCAGGCGAGCGCCTTTGATTTGTGACCAAAACCGACACCGACCCGAAGTGAGGCAAGTGATCACGAGCAACGGCGAGCGAAGACAAGTTGCACCAAATGAGCTCTATACACGTTGGCGCTGGCCTTCATTTGGCCAACTAGGCAAGTGACACCGAGCGATAGCAAGACAAGGCAAATATACTGTCTACATGTTGGTATTGGCCTTCACTCGACAACGCTCGGCCAACATGTATTGCAGGCTTAAAGGTGAACGCAGACCTAACCGCACTGCACGCGCCGCAGTCTTTGCATTCGAATTCATTATATGAAGTTCTATGCAACCTCGCACACCTACCCACGCCGCAGTCGCCGCAGTCCCTGAAACGACCGAACTCCCCAAGCCGCAGCTGATGACGTCACCCGCACGCAGCGGACGCTGCGGCTAGCGCAGTGCGGATGACGTCATTCGCATCCACGGCGCGCAGTGTTGCCAGAGTTATAATGTAGACAGAGAATCTCTGTCAACGGTTTATAATAAAATTAAGTATAAATAATTACTTGCTTATTCCCTATTATAGCACCTACAGATAAAATTACATAAAAGAGCAAAATACCAATACCAAATACAGATTTTTTACAGATTTTTTAAATCTTCGGTACAGATAATGCTTTCAAAAATCTGGCAACACTGCAAGTGCGATGCGTGCAGCGACGGGAACGACTGTAGAGACTGCGGTGCGGATAGATGTGCGAGGCCATCAACATAAAGCGATGACTGCGGGGACTGTAGAGACTGCGGTGCGGCTAGGTCTGCGTTCACCATTATCCGTAGTATTATAGTACTCTATGTCTTGTCTCCACTTTATCTATACCTTCATGGTTGCAACTACAGAATGGAAGAAAACAGGGTGCAACTCTAATTTGGAGAAACTAAAATGACATTAAAATGTCATTTGAATTGATGTCATTGTTATTTCTAATTCTGTCTATCTATGGCTGGCTTATGGCTGGCTAAGTTTTTGTGATTTGTAAATTGATAAATTCCGTTTGTTTTGATTAGATTTGTACATACAAGGGCGTATTCTCAATATTTCTTAAAATATAATATTATACAGTTGATGAAGGTAAACCATACTCGGCTGTGTGTGCTACTAAAAATATACTATTTTGTTGTGAATCATCGCTACTTGTATAATTTGTAAATCTATTATGTGTAAAACTAAAACTCCTACAAAATTACAGCCTAATTAAGATGTCTGTGACTATTCCTGAGTGCCCGCCAAGCTTGAAATCAATTCAGCATTATTTAAAGACTGCTGCTGAACATGATACTCGAGATCCAGTTGTGGCTTATTGGTGTAGACTGCACGCCTTACAAGTGGGTCTGAAAATTGCTAATAAGAAGACTCCCGAAGAAACAAAGCTGTTGATGTGTATGTTGTAATTAATGATTTATTGAATGTTTGATAACACTGATGTGTAGTGTTGCCAAGAGTCCTGATTATTAGGGGTTTGGGGACGCGTCCCTATTTGCCGCTGATCGGGACATGAAATATCCCGATAAATAAAATAAAAATAATGAGCATTATTGTTAGTAAAATAAATAAAATTATGCATAACATCATGATGTTGATTGTAACAATGCACCCAAAATAACATGCATCACATAACTAGCGTTATGTTTTGTTTACTTTATTCACTCCAGAGGCCTAAGCCAAGTGGAAAAAAATTCTACTCTACGGCATCAGATACACGATCGTGTGCATATGCACTTTGGCTTTACTCAATCAATTGGTCTTCTTTCGTCCATTCATTTATTATCCATCCGATTATAATAATTATTACCTACTGCTGTTCATCATACATGTTTTGCGATTTTAAAAGCAGATGAAATGTAATAATAAAACCTTAATTTTAAAAACTTGTTTTTAGGGTTCCGTAACCGAATGGCAAAAAACGAAACCCTGTCCATTGGTCCGTAGGTATGTCACAGCCATTTTATTCCGAAACTATTAGGACTACACATCATGTGAAACTCGGTGGGTAGATGTATTCTGTGAGCTGCTTTTCCGATTGTAGGACAAAAAAAAATTAAGGGGGTACATGGAACTGAAACTAAAATATTTTCTTCATCAAAGCCCTATACTTGTGTGGTGTCTGTAGACAGGTCTTTAAAATGACATTGAGGTATTTATAACCACTTTTTCTTAAAGTCAATCGTTTCAAAGATATACACTTCCAAAGTGATAAAATGTGCCCCCCCCCCACTCTAACTTCATTTCATTTCATTTATTCGGTTCAGTTAACAATTACATTGTGTTGAACAGTACATATTAATAATTAAATAAAATAAACACATGCAGGAACTAAAATTCAGAAGCGCAATTAAAACTAATGTGAAAAGTAACTTTTATAATAGTGGAGTGAAAAACCTAAAAAAAATACATTCTATAGATCTTAATGAAAACTTTCGAAAATTGGTTTGAACGAGATAGGATCAGCAGTTTTTAAGATACTTAAAGCAGTCTCTAAAACCGCAAATATAACTTTGTATTTCATATAGACACTATGAAAAACAGATATTTTTTTTCCCTGGTAACTATGGAAACCTTCAGGGGCGATTCTGACTCGCACTTGACCAATTTTTTTTTTGTTTGTCCCGTTCTACAACCCTAAATCCTGATTTTCTTTACCTTCTGCCCCGATTTAAAATGAATTGGACCTGGCAACACTACTGATGTGGAACACATTATGTATTTCAATCCAACAAATAATCATTAGGCCTAAAACTGTTTGTCCATTTTACAGCTCTGATGGACTGGTTAGAAGAATCCAAGAAAATCAATAAAGATAATGATGCAGTGACCAATGAGGTAGCAGCACAAGCTCATCTTGAAAACTATGCTCTGAAGCTATTTTTGTACGCTGACAAACAGGACAGAGAACAAAATTATGGAAAGTAAGTTGAATTATATTAATTACAAACATTTCCTGTTCTAACAACTTGAATTGCTTTTTTTGTTAAGAAAGTTTTATTTAATGGAAAATCAATATCATAGTTCAACATTAATAAATAAGTAAAATTAAATTTATTTCACTAAATATTTCATACACAATCACAAAGTAGTTAAACATAGCATTAGACAGATACAGGCCCTAATAGTAATTCATGATTTTTGGGGACTTCTGCATCTGAACTAGGTGATAACTTGTATCTCGAAATACAGCTGTGGGGATGCCCACTTAATTATTACACAACTAGCTTCTGCCCGCGACTTCGTCTGCGTAGAAGTCCAAAATATTCCACGGGATCCCGTCCCCGACTTGCTTGACAAAGATTATAATAGCTCGGCTAATATGCATGATATAAAGATAATTTATAGCCTATAGTACTCAGGGATAATGCAGCTACCTGTAAGCGAAAGAATTTTCAAAATCGGTTCGGTAGTTTCAGAGATTACCCCCTACATACAAACTTACAAATTTTACCTCTTTATAATATTAGTATAGATTTAATACAATTAGTCTTTAAAATCTAAACAATAACAATAATGTTGGTAAAACTTTCCTTTATGGCCGTCATTTTTTGGGTCGGGTGGAAGGGGAAGGGCGGGGGGGAGTAGTGCTACTCCTTGTACCACCACCCCCCGCGCAACCATGCATGGTTAAAGTTTTTAGGTTAGAATAAAAATTTCAGAAAAAAAATTAGTATCGTTCGCAGTATCGCAGGAGGAGGGTGGTGGGAGTGGAGTGACGGGGAAGGGGGTACTCCTCTCCTCCCTGGCATTACTCCAATGAAAAGATTTTCGAAAAACTCAAAAGTTCGCTCGCTCACTAGACCCCGCCTTCCCCTTCTAACCTAACCTGTCCGAGTCCGGTTGCCCAAGTCCCGAGCTCGCTTCGCTCGCTATTGCATCCTAACTTCTACTAACGGTTGGAACTACCATGAATATTATTTATCATATATTGCGTGCTATTTTCCAATTTGTATGGAAACTTTAAAAAAATTATCTCGTAAGCCGTGAATTGCCGCAACTTTAAAATTTGTAATAGATTTCTATGTATTTATGAGTATGGGAACGTCCAAATCAACCAACGTTCACATTCCATTCCAGTGTGAATAAAAATTCTTATTTTTTTTTTGTAAAAACGTCAACGTAATTACATAATACAGTACAGCTATAGTGCACACTAACAAAACATCAAATTTAATATGTGAATATAAAATTATATTTTAGTTAAAATATGACATAAAATTGAACAAAATACACTTCTGCTGTCAACAGAACGTGAAATGTCAACTTTGACGTCTACCATGACAATTGACATTAAACAACCTAAAAATTTGCAAATGGCGTGCTATTATTCAGTATTAAACAAAACTTTAAAAACTTATGTCTCGTAAACAGTGAATATTCGTTACATGGTGGACATCCCACCCATACGCACAAAACGTTTTGGGAATACAGTCGAAATCGGATATAACGACATTGAAGGGACCATACAACTTCGGACGCTATAGCCGGTAGACGGTAGTTGTTATAAGCAATACATACATACACAAGTAGACAAACATGTATGTATGTGTGGTTATTTAATGTTTTTAATTTACAGATATGTAGGATTTCAGTATTCGGCGTATGAATTTGCTTTCAATAAAATATCGGAAAAGAAACTTATCTTTAAAAAAAATGCAGTGACAAGTCGAAATAATCCTTACTTAAATATTTTGTTTTGCTGATACAAAAAAAAAAAATTAGCAAAAAATAGAACCGACTTCTATATAAAAACACTACAAAGGCAAAAATAACTTTAATTTCGCTAGACTACCGAAATTAAAGTTATTTTTGCTTTTGTAAATTTTTTTTTAACGCTTTTTAGTGTGTCGGTTTGTAATTTATCTAGTTACAAAAGCTAAAATGTCAACTACTTGTCACCTTTTACAAAATATCGCTTTTACCAATGCAGAGCCGTTAATTTTTGAGGAGTTCTCCTGGTACATCACCATCAGCTCTACTTCACCATATGCATTGTGACGAGCATAAAGTGCTTACCATCTATATTCAAGTAATCTAATCGCAATCATCTGCGAAATACTTATTATTGAGTAGTTTCGGTGGCCATCTGGGGTCTTCATCATCGTTCCACTTCTTCAAATGGTTCTTTTCGAGAGCAACTGCACAAGGTACTATAAGAAATACCCAAAACGCTATAGGTGTGCCTATAATATTTGAAGAGTTCACTCGATTTCTCCATGATCCCATCATCAGATCCAAACATGACGACAATGGGACCAACTAGAAAGTATACCCTTTCAAACAAAAAAAGATTTTTTGAAATCGGTCCAGCCATCTGCGAGAAATAACATACATAAAAAAAAAGTTCAAGACGAATTGAGAACCTCCTCCTTTTTTTTTAAGTTGGTTAAAAATGTGATAGTTGGTAGCTAAAGCCGATGCATTTCGATAGTTTCGTCATTTTAAGCGATATTCGATGTTGTTATAGGCGGTATATTTACTTAAGTGTTTATATAGGGTTTAGGCCGGGACCTTGTCATTATGTCGTAATAACCGATCCGTCGTTATAAGCGACGTCGTTATATTCAGATTCGACTGTACTTTCATTGTGCGTACGGCTAAGGAGTGGAATTCCCTGCGGGAGTCTGTGTTTCCCGATAGCTATAACCTAGGGGTCTTTAAGTCAAGAGTGAATAGGTTACTTTTAGGTAAGCGTGTTCCATCTTCGACCACATCATCACTTACCATCAGGTAAGATGGTGGTCAAACACAAACCTGTTATCAATAAAAAATAAAAAATGGACCAAAATTGAGGGTGGTTGTTAGTGTTACCCCAAGAAGCTCAATACGATCGGTTATCGGCACGGTTACATCACGGAAAGTAGGAGCCGGTTGGAATTGGCTCCTATTTGCGGAGAAGAGACACGCCTGGGTCTTAGCTGCATTAAACTTGACCAAGTTGGCATCGCCCCGTTCGGAGACAGACTTCAAGAACAAGTTTAAGCGCCTAACCATGTGCTCATGGTGAAACTGTATTTGTGACCAGAGCCGGATTAACCCTGTCAGAGGCCCTAAGGCAATGGCATTCTCGGGGCCCCTTTTCTTACTTTGACTGACCAAATCGTGTGTGAACTGAGGAAACGTATATTAAGGGCTGTGGTTTTTAATATACTTGTTTAATTATTCCCAGATTTGTTCTAAAATTGTTTTAATTCTACTACTAAATCTAACGATTTGTATTTTGTGAAATAACAGTGAGGTCCCTAAGTTCACATGCACATCAAATTCTCGTTCGAAGAAACATGTTTTCTTGGTGCGTGCACTGGGCCTGGGCCCTTAGTTAATGCGGGGCCCCTAGGCAGTTGCCTACTCCGCCTAATGGTTAATCCGGCCCTGTTTGTGACCCACCAGCACGCGCGCTGGATACATATATCTCAGCCACTGTACTATCGACTGTATACCCAAAGATACCGGGCATAAGCAGATCATTAATTTGCAGCAAGAATAAAGTTGCTGAGAGAACTGACCCCTGAGAGACCCCGGCGTTAATTGCCAATTGGCCTGAGGAGCAGCCATCAATAACCACTTGCTCTCTCGCTATCTCTTAGGAAGTCTTCAATCGAAACGCGAAGTTGAGTGGCTAAGCCGAAAGAATGAAACTTAGAAATAAGGCTATCGTGCCAGACCGTGTCAGAAGCCTTGGAGATGTCAAGGGCAGCAGCAAGTGCTTCCCCGTGCTTCTCAATGGCCTCAGTCCAGCTATGAATGGCATACGCTAGAAGATCCCAAGTTGACCGCTTTTGCGGAAGCCGTATTATCGGGTGTTGGCGTTGCGCTAGACTACGGAACCCTACACGGCGAGCCGGCCCGACACGCAATTGGCTCCGCACTTAAGTTACCAAAACTAAAAACCACAATCATACCTTCAAAAGCTGGAAATACCTTGGGTTAAAAGGAGGTCGGTGAAATTAGGCCCGCTAGCAGTGTAATAGCGGACACAAATGAAATATATATATAAAAAAAGATTTATTTAATAGTTATTTATCGTAATATTTATACAACTTTTAATCATGAGGTAATGAAAAACAATAAAAAGAAGATATAGCGGAAGTCATTGTGAAGAAATTATCTGTCAGCCATGACATCTGCATTTCCTAATTCCAGGGTTGCTAGGGGGTTAAATAGTATAATATTGTATGTAGAGGGGTCATGATTTCTCATTATTTTGTATATTATTATTAAAAATAGATCCATTTTGAAAGTCTAAATGTATCAGTTAACGCATTACGTAAATATTTTTGTTAATTACAACGTTTTTAGTTCATAATAACTGTGGCCCTGTGTTGATTTCGATAGTGGATAAAAATGCTAGAAGCCTAATTATAAAAACTCAAGAAACGTCAAATGAGCTGAAAAAATCAATCAATGTCATTCACTCCGCGAAGGCGCGAGCTCGTATAGTCCACAGAGTACATTTTTGTTTATACTCTTACGCCGCGTGAATACTCCTACTTTTTAGATGATTTATTAATTATTTATGAAAATGAATAAAAAATAACTTAATTCAAACTACTTTTAGTTTGAATCAAGTTCTTTTTTAGTCATTTTCGGTTTTATTTCTCAATGAACTTAAATGTTTTTACTTTTCATAACCTAAAAAACGTTTTTGTTATCTCTCTGTTATCTCGGTATTCCCATGATCAATATTGATATTGATGTTTTTATAGGAAATAGTGTTTATTACCAGTCAATTTAGTATTCATATTATTATTGTCTGTTGAGTTGAAAAAGTGGGCCGGATGAAGTATGGGCCGTTGCCGGAGTCCTTTGAATGCTTACTAAAATTGAAATAACAACATAATACCACAAGGGTTTTTGAAGGAGATGACTGAAGCTTAGGGAGCGAGCGAAAGAAGCCCCCGTCATGTCTTTCTATTAGGTCATTTTGGCCCTTTATACAAAAATGGGATGTACAGAATTTAAAAAAATACATACATATATAAAAATAGAAGCCCTGTGAAATGGGTCTCTGCGAATGTGGTGAAACAAAATTTAGTGAACATTTATCCATACTGGCTGGTGTTTCTAATTTATTGGTAGTAAAATGGATCCCATAAAAAACAATACTTGTCAAAAACTCAAGTCTCGCAACTTAGTTGTTCTACCGTAAAAAGTTGTGAGATCCATGTAATACCAAGTCGGTTATTAATTTATTCAGTCCCTACTTAAGGGACCTTCTGTCTTAAGTTGTTACGTAATTATCTAACCTAACGACATCTTATAGTGACCATATCAATATTAAAAATCTATACCGTTTTAAATAAATAGATTGACTCGGCCATCGCATGAAAACACAATATATCTCACAAGTAATACATATATAAATTAAATTGTTTATTGCGATTGCCAAGTCAATCTATAATGAAATATACATAATACAGATACACTGATTAATTAACTGCAAATGTAACTTTGTAATCCTATATATTTATATGGGATTACAAAGTTATTTATGCAGTTGATGTATCTAGAAAACTGGAACGAAATTGAAAAATATTATAGTTTTTCCTTGATTCATATACTAAACACTAATTGTATTCTAAATTTGAAGCTTCTATGTCTGCTAGAAGTGCTTTAGACTTTTGATGATCGGTCAGTCAGTGAGTGACAAAATTTACAAAATTAAGGAATTTTGACTCGTTATAATTCTTAAACTACTGGTTCAAATTGAATGAAATTTGAAATATAACGTGTTTATACAATGCCTGTTTGGTTACTGAAAATTCAGGCTTCTAGTTTTATCCACAACGAAGTTATAGGGGGTCGAAAATGGCCTGAATTGCTTCGAGAAAAGAATGGTACGGCCGTGCCGCTTTTTTGCTCGACTTGGCGGGGGCACTGCCGTGCCCCCAGATGCATTTTTGTTAGGCGTTTAAAGATAAAGATACTTGTCAAAGTATCTTTTATGAGAATTTCGTTTTAGCTCCCAAAAACTTCGTCCATAAAGATTAGATATGTCGCACACATGCTCAGTCCAAACACCATCAAATAACTCTTTTTTGCTAGAACCTATCACAGAGCATGAAGTCCATATTCACACCAATATCCAAACTAATTAATAAAACCCTTGATTAATGTGCTATTTCAGACAAATAAATAGAACCTCAACGCAACGTTCTGACTATAGTTGCAAAACTTCTGAATTATTCCGAATAATTCCGGAATACTTCGGGGAAAGTTTCTTTAAATGGGAATTATTCAAAATGATAAATTCATTTTGAATCATTCTGATTTAAAGAAACTTTTAATTATTTATTAAGATTTCAACTTTTTTTGCTGAAAAATCGTATTTTGCATCGATCGTCGATCTCTGTGCGCCGGCCGCTGCCGCCCGCGCTGGCACCGCGACGCGCGCGCCCGACTGCCACCGGCCACGAGTCGTGCGTGCAGGCGATGGCGGTGCGGGGTGCGGTAAGAGGGAGGGGATGCTGCTCCCCGGAGAAGTTTTCACCCGCGCGAGAAAGATTCGTACCCCGCAATCGAATGTTTCCGAATATTTCGCCCGATTAATTCAATGGGAATAAATGTGTTTGCTTGTTGTGTGGTGGGTGAGTTAATTATTGTTCACTGCGAGAGTACGTATGTACGCTACGAGAGTAAAATATAAATGTTTATTTTATTATAAATGGGATTGATTAAGTATATGTTGATATTTTTATAGGTAGATTTATTAGCCTGCGATGAACAGTATTTTTATTATTTTGTTTTTAGGTAGGTACTATCGGCCAAAGATACGCATACTCACTTAAGAAAATATTTCTGCGGAAGCGCAGCTAGTGACAAACCACATCCCTTCCTGTTTTCGCCCAATTAGAAATAATATGCATTTTGTGAGTACAGGGCGTGTAACATTATATTAATACTTACTATTACGAACACTACTAAAATACGCTTCGTGCATCCTATTGGTCAAATACATGCATTAGGCGATCGAGTTGTAAGTCGTGCTATGCGATTATAGCCTTAAATGTCAGTTGTGAAATAAAAAAACCAGGCCAAGCATATTTGATTTGCTATTTGAAAAAATTAAACCGACTCCCAAAAAACACTGCAAAGTGAAAAATAACTTTAATTTCGGTAGTCGGTATCTTTAGTTTTGTATTTTCGTTTTTGGCACCGACTTCCGAAATTAAAGTTATTTTTCACTTTGCAGTGTTTTTTGGGAGTCGGTTTAATTTTTTGGTAAAAAGTTTTTATTTCACTCTTTTTAGTTGGTCTATTTTAATTTACCTAGTTACAAGAGCCTAATTATCAACTACTTATAACCTTTTACAAAATATTGCTTTTCCCAATGCTGGGCCGTTAATTGTTGAGGAGTTCTTTGGTACTTCACCATCAGCTCTACATCACCATATGCATTGTGACGAGCATAAAGTGCGTAACATCCATATTCAAGTAATCGAATCGCAATCCACTCAATACTTATTATTGAGTAGTTTCGGTGGCCATCTGTGGTCTTCATCATCAGTTCCACTTCCTCAAATGGTACTTTTTGAGAGCAACTGCACAAGTTACTATAATAAATACCCAAAAGGACATAGGTGTGCCTATAATATTTGAAGAGTTCCCTCGATTTCTCCAGGATCCCATCATCAGATCCTGACGTTTACGAAAATGGGACCAATATCGAAGTATACCCTTTCAATAAAAAAAAGAATTTTCCAAATCGGTTCAGCCGTCTTCGAGTAATCGATGATCATACATTAAAAAAAAAAAAAAAATATATATACGCGTCGAATTGATAACCTCCTCTTTTTGTCGTCGGTTGAAAAAGGGTTACCTATGTTTTTGGTTAGTTTGTATGTAGCTCTGTACGCATCACGAGTATTCGCGAGTCGCATAGGTAGGTATTAATCATTACCTACCTACTTAACGCGTATAATAGCCCAGTCAATAAAAGCAAATAAAGGCAAACCTTGCAAGCAAACACGTTTTGATGCGGTTTTCAGAAAAGTATTTGTTCTTACCTACTTAGGAGCAGGTTTTGGTATATTGACAGACTTCAAAGGTCGATTTTCCTGTTTTTTTTTTGACAGTTGAAATATTCCCAAAGTTTCGGAATATTTCAGAATACTTCCGAAGTATTCGACGGGAATGATTCGGAATGTTTCCCGCCAGCATCTATAGTTCTGACGTCATTATTCCTGGCGGAACTACCCTTGCTTTAACAATTATTAAGTTATATATGGAATATACTTTATTGTACACCAAAAATTTAAGCACACGTAGTTAACAATATTGCTTAAACTAAGGTTACAATTAAGGGACACGAAAAAAGTACCGATACTTTGTGGTATCGAGTACGTTTCGTTTCGATACCGATACTTTTGTACTCGATACTTTGTATTTGATACTTTTACTCAATGAGTACTTTTTGACAGGTATCGTATCGAATAAATCTTGGACGGCAACGCCATCTGGTTCAATTAGACTGAATCTTTTAAACCATTACATTGAGCTCGAAAGCGTTCCTTCAGTCTTTCTGTTCACAGTTCAGATCCTTTCCATCACTAAACAATCACTCGGTCGTTCGCCGTTAAATTGTTTTGTTATTATTATTATTTATTTATTATTTTTAAGGTAAAATGTTAGTAGTTCTTATAATGTACAACGATATCCCACAAAACCGTATTATTTGTATTATTCTTCGTGTTCGTCTCGCGATTTGTTTTTCTCCGGTTGTTCTTTATTGTGCTTGACTATTATTTGAATTATTAAATGTGAATGTGTGCCATCTAAAAGTACCTATTGTTCCGTGATGTGTATCTTTTGCGATTGTCGGAGGAGGAATGGGTAATATAATATGTGTCTAAAGGAATAAATAATATAATTGTTCAAATAATTTGTAAAGTCACAGTTGTCTTTTTTATACTACTATTATTACACTAGTATACCAATACCATTAGTGTTGATGTTCTGTTCTTCTGTCCTACTATACTGAAGCTAAATTGACGTTACTGACTGGCATTGACGGCCTGACGTAGGTGCATTAGGCCCTAAGAAAAGTACTCGTATATTTTTTACGAGCACGATATTTTTTTTTTCGATATTACTAATGAGTACAATATCGATATTTTCTTATCGATACCGTGACCCTAGTTACAATGGCGGTCTCATCGCTGAGAGCGATATCTTCCAAACAACCTTTGAAAGGAATTTACAAGATTTAATTAAAAAGGGTAGGGCTTAATTAGTGCAGTACAAATACTCATCAAAACGATATATATATACATAAATATATATATATATATATATACATACATACATATATAATATCTATATATATATAACTCAAAGGTGACTGACTGACTGACTTACATAGTGATCTATCAACGCACAGCCCAAACCACTGGACGGATCGGGCTGAAATTTGGCATGCAGGTAGATGTTATGACGTAGGCATCCGCTAAGAAAGGATGTGTCCAAGATGTAAGTAGCCCGAAAGATCAACTACACAAACTCCCGTGCCTGCCAAAATGGCATTAAAGTCACCGTCCCTACCTCTGACGACTATATCAACTGTATCGCGCCTCTCGTGAAAGGAATCCCAACTAGCAAAAAGTAGTTTTTAAACTATCCTAGAACCATCATTTATCGAGGATTATATGAGGCTTATATCCGCATATAAGTTGCGAAAAGGGCCCACTTTATAAGTCTACTTTTACTTATAACGTATTTATATAAGACCGCTGAAATGCCATATACGCCTATATTGCTCCTGTAAATGAATTACGTCAATACAATTACTTCTTATTGTTCTATATTGGGTTATCTCAAAACCGAAGAAGATTCGCCATTGTTACCGATTGCAACACTATCATCAAATCTTATACCAAATCTTGTTGTGTCAAGGCAAAGTCGATAGCACCAGTCCGCGTGGTATATTGCCTATTTCATGGACCGGGCAAATCAAGTCTGATGTGGGCGGCTCATTGTATGAGGGATTCAACATGACCGCTAACAGAAAAGAAAATGGAGAAACGTTGTAGAAATGGTCACAACTGCCCAGAAAACAGTGCGTACAGCTAAGGTGTGAAATTTTCTGGCAGAGTCTGTGTTTCCTGATATAGCTGCTGATGATCTATAAGCTGGTGATTTTGAAGTCAAGAGTGAATGTGGTGAAATAATGAAGTGAGACCACATCACCGCTTACCATGAAGCGAGATGGTAGTCAAACGCAAGCCTATCACAATAAAAAAAATTGGCCAAGTGCGAGTAAGACTCGCACATGAAGGGTTCCGTAGTAACTACGCCTATAACTTTGTTTTTCATAGTGTTTGTATAAAATACAAAGTTATATTTGTGGTTTTAGAAAATGTGCTATATCTCAAAACTACTGACCGGATCTCGTTCAAACTAATTTTCATTGAAAGTTTTTATTAAGGTCTACAGCATAAATATTTTTTTAAATTTATCACTCCATTATTATAGAAGTTGGAGGGGGGGACATTTTACCACCACTATGGAAACGTATATCTTTTAAACAATTGACTTTAAGAAAAAGTGGTTTTAGAAACCTCAATGTCATTTTCAAAGATCTGTCTACGGGTACCACATACGTATAAGTTTGATAAAAAACACAAGTTAAAATAAGTAATTGAGGGGTGACTACACAGTCATCTTATTGCTTTAAAGACGAAGACTAGGGCAATTCACGATATCGCAATTGCTGAAATATGGACCGTAAGATTAGCAATTCACATTTAGTAGGTCCTTAACGCCTTTTGCAGACTAGACGTGAACAAAGCCAGCAGGCCGGACGGAATACCTCCTCGAGTCCCAAAAAGTTCGGCTCTGGAGTTGTCACCTGTACTGTCTCGACTGTATCGCACTCTTAAAAGCAGAGTGGTGCCAGCGTCCTGGAAGCTTGCGAATGTGCAACCAGTACCCAAAAAGGGTAGTTGTGCCGATCCTATCAATTATAGAACAATCGCCTTAACCTCCATGCTCTGCAAAATGGTGGAAAGGGTACTTAATTATAAGCCACTAGCATACCTCGAAGCCAATGAGCTTCTTAGTCTCTTCTTCTTCTTCGTATCGATGGTAAATCGCGCACTTTATATGTATTGGGCGCAGTAGGTAGCCACGCTGGTCGCATTTTCAGTGGCGTTTATTACGTCTTCTAATGTTCACGTTTTTGGGCCATTTGGACACTTCAGTAGATGGGACATTCTTTGATCAAGAATTGATCAAGAAGAACACAGCAATCGTACTGGGTGTCAGTTTGGCATATTTGCTAAATTGCTTACAGCAGCCAACTTGGGTTCGCAGTCGATTGATACATTTCCAAATTGCCCACTGCAAGTCACGTCCGGGTGGGTAGATGCTCCTGGGGCTGAACGAAATTAGGCGGTGGCGGAAGCAGTTTAGTTTAGCTCCTTAGTGACCACCAGTATGGCTTCCGCCTTGGTCGGTCGACCGGACATCTTCTTGCGTACGTTTCGCACTGCTGGGGCGAGGTCATTAAGAAATACCTCGAAGCTCTTGCTGAGTCTCTCGATATCTCAAAGGCCTTTGTTAGTGTTTGGCACGCTAGTCTGCTGAGCAAGTTTCCGGCATTTGGCGTCCCTACTCCCAACTGACTTATGCAACTGGATTTCCGACTTCTTAAGTGAGTGGTCAATCCGAGTAGTATTTGATGGCTGCTCACCGGATCTTATGGCTGTCAATGCGATGTTCTGTGCTGTCAATGTTCTCTTTGCGACTCCCTGTTGCTGCATATCAACGACCTGCTCCAGCTAAGAGCTCTAGGGAATGCTTATGACAGCACAGTCTCAAAGAGATACTTATCCAGTGCTACATCTAGTAGGGATGAAATAGACTTTCTTAGGCCTAGGTGGCAAGCACCTGCGTCAGGCGGAAAGTGAGGCGTCTTCAAAGAGGGGGCTTTTCGCCGCGATTTCGGCGTGCCCAAAGCTTCACAGCCTGGCTCATCGGTGAATAAGGAAATAGTCATTTATAAATGACACTGCAACATACATATTATTAACCGATAGATACCTATCGGTTAATAATATTCCTTAAATTTAATGAAATAAAAAAGATGCTATTGCGTCTGGTTTTTTTCATAACAAATATCGAAAAACTTGCCTGGTTTGGGGATACCTATGAAGGTATCCCCAAACCAGGCAAGCCCAAGTCTGACCCGTCTAGCTACCGTCCCATTACTTTACTCAACGTCCTCGGCAAAACCTATAAAAGGTTTATATATAAGCGGCTCAAAGATTTTGCCGAAGCTAAGAGCCAAATATCCAATGAGCAGTTTGGATTTAGAACCGAACACTCATGCATCCAACAAGTTCACCGCATCGTAGAATACCTCAGCGCCGTCTTCCAACGGGGCGCGATAACGGGAGCCTTATTCTTCGACATAGCGAAAGCGTTCGACAAAGTCTGGCGCAATGGCTTAATCTATAAGCTATACCAACTAGTGTTGCAAAAAACTCGAGTCTTCGAGTCCTATATAAACGGACCCGGATGATAAATTACAAGACTCGACTCATTACAACAGGACTCCAAGACTAGAGAACTAAGTTCTCTACGAGCCCTTGTATGTGACATGAGAGCTCGAGTCTCTGTGCACTCGAGTCCTTTTTATGCGGCGAGTCGTACTCAAGTTCTTTTCGTGTATGAGTCTAGCAATTAAATTGTTACATTAACAGGGCGGAGAGAAAGGCTCAGATAAAAAAATAACAGTATTGACTAAGGATATTTTTAATCATTTCTAAATATCATAAAAAATGGGTTATTTTAATTAAAGTCCAGCCATGATGCGAGACACATTGAAGCTTGTATAGTTTTATTGCCGAGACGGTTTCTTTTTAGGGTTCCGTAGTTCCGTAGTTTTTAGGGTCTCATCGGATCTTATAGCAATTAATACCCGTGTTCCTCAAGGGTCTGTTCTTTCTGCGACTCTTTTTCTGCTGCATATCAATGACCTACTTCAGCTGGGAGCAGTTGGGTACGCGGATGACAGCACAGTCTCAGAGAGATACTTATCCAGTTCTAGAGCTGACAGGGACGAAATTGCCACTCTCAGAAAGGCCATGGTAGAGCGCATAAATTTGACCTTAAATCTCGTTTCCCAATGGGGTACCGACAATCTGGTCAAATTCAATGCTCTGAAAAAACAGGCTTGTCTTTTCAGCGCTAAAAGGAGCCCTTTTGCCACCATTGGCGTATCTAGAGATATTTCGCAGGGGGGGCCTGGCCCCCAGTAGTAGAAGCGATTGGCTAGATTTTTAAATTTTTCAGCCATAATTGTTTGTTAGTAAAAATTCTCGGGTGCCCACCCGAGCCAGACCATTCTGGGGTGGGCACGGCCCACCCGGCTCCCCCCCTTCCTACGCCTATGGAACTGACCCCTACTTTCCGAAGTACATCTGTGCCAGTTACCAGTCGCCTGGAGCTTTTGGGCATGGAGTTGACGTCAGACCTCAACTTCGGCTCAACCATCGAGTCCAGAGCTCAGACTGCAGCAAAAAAGCTGGAAATCCTACACAAGGTGAGGCGGTACTTCACGCCTGGACAGCTTCTAAATCTGTATAAAGCACAGGTCCGTTCTTGCGTGGAGTATTGCAGCCACTTGTGGGATGGCTCTGCAAAGTACCAGCTTGCTGCATTGGACTCGATCGAGCGCAGAGCTAAAAGGCTTATAGGCGACGAGGTGCTGGTGGACAAGCTTCATAGCCTGGCTCATCGGCGAACCGTTGCTTGCCTGTCGGTTTTCTACAGATTGTACTTCGGGGAGTGTGCGCAGGAGCTCCATGACCTGATTCCTCCATCTCCCTTTCACTACCGGTCTACCAGACGCACGGCTGGGTACCACCCACACTTGGTTAATATACCGTCTTGTCGTACCAAGCGCTTCTCTTCCACATTTATTGTGCGCACAGCCAAGCTGTGGAATTCTCTGCCGGCTTCTGTGTTCCCTGCCACTTATGACCTTTCAGCCTTTAAAGCATGAGTAAATAGGCATCTTCTGGGCTCGCTCGTCCCATCTTAGACCTCATCTATCGCTTACCATCAGGCGAGATCGAGGTCAAGAGTGAGCCCATCGGTAATAAAAAAATAAAAAAAAAAACAAGGAACCCTTATAGTTTCGCCATGTCCGTCTGTCTGTCCGTCTGTCCGCGGTTTAGCTAAAAAACTATTGGTACTAGAAAGTTGTACTTTGGCATGAGTATACACGTTAATGACGCCGAAAAAGTGGTAAAATAAAATTTTGAAAAAAAAAAAATTGTTTAGGGTAACTCCCATACATGTAAAGTGGGATAATATTTTATATTTTAGTAGTAATATTTTAGTAAGAGTGTAGCATCATAAAAAAGTTTTAAAAAATCGATCAAAAATTCGTTCGGTTTCTCGGTCAAATACTTCTTAAAATCTTGAACATGCTTACACATATGATCTAAAACAAATTTCATGTTGTAAGCGCGCTCCAACATTAAATACGTAGAATTCCATCGTATTGGCATTTCTTTAAGGAGCTCTAAACGTGATACATTTAGCAAATCACAAATCTCAAAGTATAACTGATTTTTCTTTGGTGAAAAATTTATAACGTTCACTAGCTTTGAAATGTTTGAAACTGTATTATCAAAATTTTCCAGTCCTTTCTTAACATAGAGATTCAATATATGTGCTAAACATCTAGTGTGTATGACGTTTTCATAATCAGTATGAAATAATTGCAACAATTTCATAATCTTCACATTTGATGACTCATTATCAGTTGTTATAGAAAGAAGTTTATTTTGCAAGCCATAAGGGTGCGTTTCCACCAGAGATGTGCAATGGAAATGTGTCGTGCGAAGATGTCTAGCTGTGCTGTGAAAATGTGTGAGCGTTTCCACCAAAGCTGTGCGATGAAAATGTGCCTACGAGGATGTGCAGCGGAGCTGTGAAAATGCGCATTAATGTGTGGCGCGAGGATGCGCAAACCACGCAACACATCCTTCTCAACACACATTCCTCGCAACACATCCCTCGCAACACATCTCTCGCACACATCCCTCGCACACATCCCTCGCACACATCCCTCGCTTGTTTTGTATGCGCAAAAATCTAACTCCGCTGAGCCGTTTCCACCAGAGCTGTGCTGACCGAGGCGAGGTAAATGAAGCGATTCTATTGGTTCTTTACAAACACATCCCTCGCTACGCATCCTCGCACATCTCTGGTGGAAACGCAGCCTAACAGTCAAATATTTCAACGATTTTGATTAATATTTCATTACTGGTATGTGGATATAGTATTAAATCAAAATCTAATATAATGGCATGCATTTTAGAATCAAGAACAAAATGTGCTGTTATAACAATATACGGCTTGTTCGTCACCGATGTCCATAATCAAATGTAACAGAAAATTTCTCTATGGACTTAACGCATTCTATTAGTTTAGTTTTATTGTTTTCACAGTGTTTGAATATTCAAGTCCAAACCATGCCGACTCAATCCCGGGTAATTAGGGTTCAATCCGTTTATCATTTTAATAAAATGTTCTTCTTCTACTGTTTTAAAAGAATGTGCACCGCGTACAATGAAATTTACCATTAGGTTATCATATGTGGAGTACTTACTTGATTTGCTTTTTTTATTTTTTCTTTCTTCATCGTCTGGTGCGTGATTAACAAAAAGTCTTTTTTAAAAAAGAAATAACAAAAAATAGAACCGACTTCCATATCAAAACTAACTTTAATTTCGGTAGACTACCGAAATTAAAGTTGTTTTTGCCTTTGTAAATTATTTTTCACGCTTTTTAGTGGGTCGGTTTGTAATTTATCTAGTTACAAAAGCCATAATGTCAACAACTTATCACCTTTTACAAAATATTGCTTTTCCCGATGCATAGCCGTTAATTTTTGAGGAGTTCTCCTGGTACTTGACTATCAGCTCTACATCACCATACTCGTATGTATTGCGACGAGCATAAAGTGTTTAACATCCGTACTCAAGTAATCGAATCGCAATCCACGAAATACTTATTATTAAGTAGTTTCAGTGGCCATCTGTGGTCTTCATCATCAGTTCAACTTCCCCAACTGGTACTTTTCGGAAGCAACTGCTCAAGGTACTATAAGGAATACCCAAAACGCTATAGGTGTGCCTATAATATTTGAAGAGTTCTCTCGATTTCTCCAAGATCCCATCATCAGATCCTGATTTCGTAACAATGGGACCAACTAGAAAGTATACCCTTTCAAACGCAAAAAGAATTTTCCAAATCGGTCCAGCCGTCTCCGAGTTATAAGGCAACATACACAAAAAAAAAGTTCAAGACGAATTGAGAACCTCCTTTTTTTGAAGTCGGTTAAAAATAGTATGTGATGTTTTAAGTGAAAAATGTTTCTCGCATTTTTACATACATAATGTGTTGTAGTTTTATTGTAATGTGTACTCTTAATTTTTTCCCCCATTGTAACGATATAACTTCTGAATCAACAGTATTCACAAATTCAGACACTGAACCATCATTACTAGAAATAGAATCTATTAAATTTATTTCTTATATTGGCTCCATTATCAAACAGAAGTATTCGGTGTTTTGATTCCGTAAAATAATTAATACACGCAGGAAAACCACTATTCTCGGCAATAAGATATAAATATATATTTTCATAGAAGTGAGTTTTTAGCTGATTTGTAATGATTTTGTCTTGTCAGTTTTTTTTTAGTTCAGAATTACATGACCACTAATATAAACTTATCACCTATTCGAGTATTTTCGAATGATGAGTTTCAAGTCTTATCTTCATGCTTCGAGTTTTTCTTGAAGACTCGAATTCATTTTAAAACTCGAGTCCTTTTGTAAGACTCAAGTGGTTGTTAAATGACTCAGACTCGGCTTGACTCTAGACTCTGAACCTTCTTAGCACACCGAGTCTTGCTTATTTGAGTTGAGTCTTTAAAATTACAACTCGAGGACTCGAATTTTTTGCAACACTAACACCAACTCGGCGTGCCTGACCGTCTCATGCTCATCTTACGGGACTTTTTATCGAATCGCACCTTTCGTTATCGAATTGAGGGAGAGCTTTCCTCCCCCTATCCCATTCGCGCAGGAGTTCCTCAAGGCTCCGTACTATCCCCCCTCGTTTTCACGTTGTTCACTATCGATATCCCCAAACATAAACATACCCAGCTAGCCATATTCGCCGACGATACGGCTATCTATTATACCGGTCAGAAACCCGATGCCATCGCTCGCACTCTCCAAGCTTCCGCAAACGCTCTGGGCAAGTGGTTCCGGAAGTGGAGAATCGAAGTCAATCCAGACAAAAGCCAGGCGGTCCTCTTTTCCAAACCGCGGATAAACCCACCCTCCCCTCGTCCGATTACCATGTACGGAAAGCCGATACCTTGGGAAAAGCAAGCCAAATACTTAGGCGTCGTCCTCGATAGACCCCTCTTCTTCGCTGAGCACATAAGGCGGGCACGTTCGCACGCCGCCTTCGCTCTAGGTAGACTCCACTTCATTCTAAGCTCCCGCAGCAATTTATCACTCAGGTGCAAGCTGCGTATTTTACCGCGGTCATTCGTCCCATCATGACCTACGCCTGCGTTGTTTTCGCACACGCAAAGCCCCACCTCCTCCACAAGATGCAGACCCTCCAAAACCGATTCCTCAGTAGAGTCACGGGAGCCCCCTTTTATGTTCGAAATGAGCTTCTTCACCTTGACCTCAAGATGCCCACCATCCAGAAGTTCATTAAACGCGTCTCTTTGAAACTGCAAGCCAACATATGAATCCCCTTATCGTATTGGCCGCCCGATACAAACCCCCGCGCAGCTCTAAGATTCGCCGACCAAGGCATACCCTAATAAAAAAAATACAGTTACAATAAAAGTCTTAAGAATTAATTAAATTAAGGAAAATTAACATATTTACCTGTACTAGGTTAAAAACCTGTGCTTCAGGCGATGAAGTACTCAAAAACTGATCCCACTAACTACCGTCCTATAGCACTTTTACCTACCGCCTCAAAGATATTTGAAAAAGCGATGTGTAACCGTATTTATTCGTTCTGTGAAAAATACGACATTTTTAACGAGTCACAAAATGGTTTCCGAAAAAAACGTTCTACAGTTCTAGCGGTGTATAAGTTTATTCAGGAAGCAATTAATCTAATTAACAAGAAAAAATATGCTGTAGGTATACTGTTAGATATGACAAAGGTTTACGATAAAGTTCAATATGATATCTTACTTAATAAGCTACAAGGAATAGGGATCCGTGGAAAATCTCTCGAATGGTTTAAGTCTTACTTGGAAAATAGAGAACACCAGGTCGAGATTGAATACTACAATGAAAATACAAAGTTAATAGAATATATTCGATCGGAGAGTAATATAATTAACGCCTCAATCCCCCAAGGAAGTGTTATTGGCTGCCTATTATTTATAATCTATATAAATAACCTCCCAAAAATCATAAATGAGTCATGTGTTCTATTCGCGGATGATATCTCAATACTTACTTCATGCCAAAACACTATCAACTTAACGGAAGCACTTACAAACACACTTAACAAAATAATAACTTGGATGGATGAACACAACCTCGAAATTAACTTTAATAAAACTAAAATCATGCCCCGCACCACCCGCGTCAAAAAGCTCCTTTAGAAATAAAATTCATCTATAACGACACAAGAATAGAAACAGTCCAAGAATTCAATCTACTCGGCCTATCGATAGATACAAATTTAAACTGGAAATCGCACATTAAAAATATTCGGTCAAAATTATCAAAATTTGCTTATGCCCGTCAAAATTATGAAATTAAAAAAACTACAAATCTCCACACTGCTCTGGTTACATATTATGCCTACGCATACGCATGGTTAAGCTATGGCGTAATACTATGGGGAAACAGTACACAAGCACCAACACTTTTCACACTACAAAAACGACTCATTAGAATACTGGTAAACATAGAGAACACAGACAGCTGCAAACCTTACTTCCAAGAACACAAACTTTTAACCCTTCCCTGTATTTACATCTTCGAAATATGCAAATTCGCTAGACACAACCAACACTTATTTACTACACGAGAACACATACAATCTCAATATACACTACGACACAAAAATAGACTTAACTTACCTGGGGGCTCTAAACTGAAATTACACTCCACAAGCACCTTAGTAATGTCAGTAAAAATATACAATAAATTGCCAGATATAATTAAAAATGAACAAAAATGTAATATATTTATGAATAAATTAAAACAATTTCTTACCTATAAATGTTATTATGATGTAAATGAATATTTCAGTGATAAATAAATTAAATGTATAAAATATAGTATCTTAAAAATGTATAAAACCTATGTAGGAGTATTTTAAGTTATAAACATATACACATCTTATCTATACTAATATTATAAAGCGGAAAAGTTTGTTAGTTTGTTTGTTTGTTTGTTTGTTTGTTTGTTTGCTTGAACGCGATAATCTTCGAAAGTACTGGGTGGATTTGGATGAAATTTGGTATGGAAGTAGCTTGAAGCTTGAGGAAGGTTATAGGCTACTTTTTACCCGACTGCAAAAAAGGAGAGTTATGTTTTTACCGTGATAGAATCCACAGGAGCGAAGCCCCGCGAGAGTACTAGTTTATAATAATTGTAAAGCCCTCTTCCTCTATAATCTGCTGTGCCCGACAGGGCCTACAATGATCTGTAAACTATGTATATTTTTGTATGCACCTACCACCTAAGTTCACATTGTGGAACGCAATAAATGATTGAGTATTGAAGTACAAACTATCTTAAGTGGTAGGTGTACATAATCCATGAAATAACTAAAACTGAATCTAAATAATAATAGTTAAATATGTGTTCCTAGTGTTTGACATCTATTTGCATATTGCAAGTAACTCTTCCGTATGGTCATATGTCATATTTTGTAATTAATTACATATTACTTTTTTACAACTAAAATAATTTAAGTTATATATATTTAAGATTCTATTTAATCTATTATACAATAGTGGACCTAAAAACGAAAAACATTTATTTGTAAAGATACATTTTGAGGTCGGATGTGAGATGCAGACTATGTCTTTCCGCCTCTTGTTAGTAATGTGCGAATTATAGGTAAGCATTGTATGTTGTTTTAGAACTATGTGCATTATGAAAAGTTAACGGACTGTTAGTACATTACAGGATTTATATAACTGGGATGTAGGAAAGAGAAAGGGGTGGGAGGTTGCAACTTTTAAGATCGTCCTTTGTGCTCGTTCAAGACGCAGTATATTTGTTTTCAGAGCGCCACCCCATGAATTAAGACGCAATATAATCCCGTTGACCTTGCTCAAACGGGCGCTATCACAGAGAATGCCCCGCGCACCCCCTCATTTGAGGGGGTGAAGCAGATGAAGTGGGACACGAGTAGTCCCGCCTACTGCGGGGTGCACCGCGCGAATTTTTCGATGCGTGTTTTACATTTAACATCGTAATTTCGCGGCTAGTTTACAGAGCTCGAGCGGTCCAGTGTGTCACCGTTCGGGTTTCGCGCCGCGTTTCCGCGGCGATCACCAAGATCGAATCTCATTCGCAGTATAGCTTTTTGTCGTCTTATTTATTAAATATTGTGTATTTATAGATATTTACATATTTTCGTGTTGTTATTATTTTAAAATATGTGCATAGTTTTGTTCTCTTATTTTTTATTTAATTCATTAGGTTATCAAAAAAATTTTTAGCAAAAAAATAGAACCGACTTCCATATAAAACACTACAAAGGCAAAAATAACTTTAATTTCGGTAGTCGGTGTCATTTGTTTTGTAGTTTCTTTTATATTTTTGACACCGCCTTCCGAAATTAAAGTTATTTTTGCCTTTGAAGTGTTTTAATATGGAAATCGGTTCTATTTTTTTGCAAAAATTTTTTTTTCACTCTTTTTAGTGGGACTGTTTGTAATTTATCTAGTTACAAAAGCCAAAATGTCAACTACTTATCACCTTTTACAAAATATTGATTTTCCTGGTGCAGAGCTGTTAATTTTTGAGGAGTTCTCCTGGTACATCACCATCAGCTCTACATCACCACATGCATTGTGATGAGCATAAAGTGTTTAACATCCGTACTCAAGTAATCGAATCGCAATCCACGAAATACTTATTATTGAGTAGTTTCAGTGGCCATCTGTGGTCTTCATCATCAGTTCAACTTCCCCAAATGGTAATTTTCAAAAGCAACTGCTCAAGGTACTATAAGAAATACCCAAAACGCTATAGGTGTGCCTATAATATTTGAAGAGTTCCCTCGATTTCTCCAGGATAGGCTTGTCGAATAAATATCGATATATCGATACATCGATACTTCAATTTGATATATCGATATTTTTGGGCGATATATTTTGTTACGATATATCGATATATCGATATCAAATATCGAAATTTTATCAAAAACGATATTTTCTGCTTTTTAATTTGGTTCTTAAGTTGGTTTTTAAGTTGGCAACTCTGTCTTTAAGTCAATGACACATGAGACATGTGTCAGTTCATTTCAGTAATTTCATTCATTAGTGTATCCTACTAGGCTGTATGGGCTCAGATCCCTTTGCCTTCTTGCTTCGTTAGGAACGAGAAAATTAACAAAAAAAAATTATTCATTTGTCATTGTCCGTCCGTTATCCGTAACGAACCTCAACGCGCGCGTTTTTCTGCATTTGAGTTGATTGTAGTCTACAATCTTACTAATTCAATCAATAATTAATTTGAGCATTCCAGTCATGTCTAGTGTTGTATGGAACTTTTAAAAAAGTAGACAAACAAAACGTTTCATGTAATCTGTGTGGAAAAAGATATAAAACCAGTGGCAATACGACGAATTTAGCTACACATCTAAAAAATAAGCATCACCATTCACCATGCGTTTCTCTAACTTAAAAATAAAAACGCAAGGTCGTCAAGTGAAGTGGATGATATTACACCAAGTTCTTCGGAACCTAAAAGAATGACAACAAGAACCAGTATATACGATCGATATACCGATATATCGATATTTTTAAATAAAAATAATGATATCGATATTGATATTTGCAAAAATATCGATATCGATATGTATCGATACTTTATTGCATTTCCGACATCCCTACTCCAGGATCCCAACATCAGATCATGATTTCGTAACAATGGGACCAACTAGAACGTATACCCTTTCAAACGCAAAAAGAATTTTTCAAACCGGTTCAGCCGTCTCCGAGTTATGAGGTAACATACATAAAAAAAAAAAGTTCAAGACGAATTGAGAACCTCCTCCTTTTTTTTTAAGTCGGTTAAAAACAATATTTTTTATTCCTATAGATATTTTATTTCAGAATCAAGAATAATATAATGAAAAAAAAAAAAACATCCAAAAAGTTTGATGGTGGATTCTGAAGAAAAATAATATACAGGGTGTTACAAAAGAGTTTAAGTAATACCAAAGGAGGTTATTGTACTCATAATTATGAACAAGTTTTACTATGGCACCAGCTCTGAAATCACAATAAAAACAGCTGTTTCAATTATTTTTTTCCAAGTGTTAAACTTTTTGTATAAAATAGCAGTTTATTTTCGTCATTTTTATTTTCGCAATATACGGTTTATAAGAATACAGCGTGTGAAGTGAACATACCTACGGATGCGAGGAGAGGCGAATGAAAGGGTGGGACACGGACTGGGTGGATGGATGGACAGGTGAACGAACAGGAAGGATACATAAAAATTAAACAAGATAATTGTTATAATTTTATTTTGTGATTTTTTGACGTATTTACGCATACGGAGCGCAATGTTAATACACAAATTTTGGAAAAAAATTACTCAAGTCACAAATCTTCAAAATTTAGTTTTCTACTACAACAAGTTTTGTTTTTAGGCATCCAAAACAAATACTGCCTTGTATGTGCTCGTGCAGAGAAAAAACAAACTGCTGCACCGGAACAGTTTGCTTTCATTCCATTTCGCTTTTGTCTTTTTTGTCACTTTTATCTCTATCTGTATTTTCATCTCTATTTTTTACGTATGGTTCACGAATTTTCATATTTCTTGAAATTCGGGGATCAAGTATCTCAGGTAAAATACAGTCTAAATAGAACTTTTTCAATTTTTCTTTCATTTCTCTTTCCCAAAATGTATCATCTCTTTGAATGATTTCCGTCTTCAGCTTTTCTTTTTCATTCTCCCATACGGCAAACAAACAATATTTTTTTTGGGTTACGTGTAGCTGTCCTTGAACTTGGTAATACCAAGCATGTTTTTTGTTGATGGCTAGTTCACTAGTTTTTGTTTTTTGCCAGAAGTTTAATTTTTTTTTTTCAATTGCTGCTGCTAGGCCCATTTTGTGGGCAGTCAAAGGACACTTTACTTCAACAACAGTATTTTCTCCAATTAATCCATCAGGCGTTGCACCCAAGAAACATAGTTCTTGGTCTATAAATAAACCACAGGGTCTAATCGTTTTGTGGTCTTGTACAGCCAATTGTGCAAGTGCGATTTTTTCATTCAATTGGCCATGTCTAATAGATTCCACGTGGTCAATTTTGTTCCGATAAAGAATATCTTTGACTAAATTAGCACATGGTGTATATAATATGCTGAAAGTCACTTGGAACATCATTTTGCTCCAAATCTCCTGTTTTTTTGCAGAAATGTGTTTTGCATTCAAGGTGGTTTCCAAAAGCGTGATGATGTGCTTGTAAAATGTCCTCAAATAATTTTTGCTCTTCTGGGCAGGGATCATTTTTATTTTTTGTATTGCTTTGGTTATGCAAAACTCGCGATATGGTCAATAATTTTCTGTGACTTTTTAAATATTTGGTTTCAGTTTGCAATGTCATCATTTTGTTACAAAAATTCCTCAGTAAATGATTTCTGCATTCTACTTTTTCGACGGTAATATCAAGGTAAGGTCTTGCCTGCAAAATTTTGGAATAAGTACTTGAGTCACCATCAGATATTAGTCGTCCGTAAATCAAACCGTGGGTAGCTAATGACTGCTTAAAACCTTCCACTATAATTTCGCTCTCCATTCCTTTGGACGGACCGGAATAGTTTTTGGAACATAAATGTTCAGGCACTGTTGTTTTTTTCTTTTCGGCACGATCACAATGGTAGCAATATTTATTTCGGACTCCCAAATATAAAAGTTTGCCTGTTTTTCTACCTATGATTGCAGCAGCGCCGGATTAAGCTGAATATTTTTTTTTGTACGACCTTTTACCGTACACACCATCTGCTATCACATCTATGATAGGCGTACCATTCTTTGTGACCCTGCCTTCTGCTATAGCCATAATTTTCTCTTCCTCAGCTGCTTGATCCATGGACTGGTGTGCCAGTTGCTGCCAGTTTGCCGACAGTAATTTGTGGTTCTTTTGGTATGTTTTTTGGGAAATCATTGGCAAATTCATGGCTGATGAAAATTCTTGTAGCTGTAAATGACCACAACCAATAGAAATTGCACCAGCTACAGTACATGTATTTATTGATAAACAATTATCATTGTCGTTAATGATAAAAAATTGTTGTTTACACATTTTACATAAAAAAGTAAATTTGGAAGATAAGCCGTGAAGCTTTTCACCAACTATCTCAAGAGAAGATAGCCCGCAGTCTAATGGTCCGTGATTTGAGATCTCACACAACTTTAAAAAAAAATAGGAAACATTAATAATCCTGCGTCCAATTTGTATGTTCTTTTTAGGAGTATAGTTTTCCGTCTGTAAAAATAAATGAATAATTTTCAAAGTCTCAAAGTCGGAAAGCGGTTTATCGGAAGACGGACGGACGGACGGACGGACAGACAGAAACAGACAGACAGACAGATAGACATGACGAAACTATAAATAACAAATACAGGGTGGCAGGGACATCTACGCGCAACCGCTTACCATGGATTCAGTACATGATTCTGGACCCCCCTGCGTTGATAGTTTTCGTCGGCTTTTTCTTAATTTCATTAAATTACGAAAAATCCGACGCAATAACAAAACAGTAAATTCACTTATTTCAAACAGTAATGTAAACAAAACTCGAAAAGGCTACCTGATTAGTTATGTTGATCTCGCAAATTAACCCTAGCAAAACAGCTGATCAGGTAGCTCTTTCGAATTTTATTTACATTGCTGTTTCAAGTGAAACAAGTGAATTTTATATTTTAATTAACAATGATTTGATACAGTTTTCAGTAAAAAAATACTGAAAAATCCTGAAAAATTAAAAAAAAAGACGACGAAAAATTCCAACGCAGGGAGTCCAGAATCATGTACCGAATCCCTGGTAAGCGTTTGTGCGTCGATGTCCCTGCCACCCTGTATATTACTTGTGCCAAAATATAGTAGTAAATATCCCGTTTTAAGACAGATTTAGTGACCATGTCAATTTTAAAACTGCGTGAAAATGTCAATTCTAAATTTTCTAGTTCTGTGGTTCAGAAGTTGGTACTTAGATTCGACTGACTTTTAGATTTCATTTTTTAGGGTTCCGTAGCTGAATGGCAAAAAACGGAACCCTTATAGTTTCGATATGTCTGTCCGTCTGTCTGTCTGTCCGTCCGTCCGTATGTCACAGCCATTTTATTCCGAAACTATTAAGACTATACATGTGAAACTTAGTAGGTAGATGTATTCTGTAAACCGCTTTCCGATTTTAAGAGAAAATTTAATAAATATTTAAAATAAAGGAATACATGCATGGAACTGAAACTGAAAATATTTTTTTTCATGAAACCTATGTGTGTGTGGTATCTATGGACAGATCTTTAAAAATGATATGAGGGTTTCTAAGACCGCTTTTTCATAAAGTCAATCGTTTAAAAGATATAAGCTTCCAAAGTGGTAAAATGTGTGTCCCCCCCCTCTAACTTCTATAATAATGGAGTGAAAAATTAAAAAAAAAATGTCTGTAGATCTTAATGTAAACTTTCAACCAAAATTGGTTTGAACGAAATCGGTTCAGCAGTTTTTGAGATACAGCATATTTTCTAAAACCGCAAATATAACTTTGTAATTCATACAAACACTATGAAAAACAAAGTTATTTAGCGTAGTTGTAAAAATGTAAATAAGCTAGTTTTAAGAAATTTTTAAGGTTTTTTTTATTCGTCAAATAAATATACATATTATACTATATAAAGCTAAATTTTATACTATATAAAGCTAGATTACCACTGACTGACTGACTGACTCACTCACTCACTCATTGACATAATTGTTCTCCCAGATGGTGGATGGGGAGGTGGGTATATTTTGACAGATTCGTAAACAAGTAACTCTCAAACCTACGGGAAAAGTGCCAAACCTCCCCTTTTCCCCCCCCTTCTCCCCCCTCCCTATCGTATCTCGGAAACTACGAGACCCGTATTTTTTGTTTTTTACGGATTCGTATAGAGGAGGCTCTGTAAAGTAAAAACCATTTTTCAAAGTCCCCCCCCCGCCCCCCTTCTCCCCCCCTTTAGGCGGATCTCGGAATCTAAGAGACTTGGAACATTTTTTTTTTCAGATTCATTTAGAGGGGCAATGCTTTAGTCGAAATACTTGTGCAACCCCCCCCCCATCACCCCCCCCTCTTTTTTTTTTTTTTCACAAGCTCGCGAGGTTCTTGCACCTCGCGCAACACGCAAATACTAAACCCCCCCCATCACCCCCCCCCACTTTTTTTTTTCACAAGCACGCGAGGTGCTTGCACCTCGCGCAACACGCAAATACTTTTTTTTTTCACAAGCACGCGAGCTGCTTGCACCTCGCGCAACACGCAAATACTAAACCCCCCCATCTCCCCCCATCACCCCCCCCCATATTTTTTTTTTTCACAAGCACGCGAGGTGCTTGCACCTCGCGCAACACGCAAATACTTTTTTTTTCCACAAGCACGCGAGGTGCTTGCACCTCGCGCAACACGCAAATACTTGATTTAGAGGGGAAATGCTTTAGTTTTTTTCACAAGCACGCGAGGTGCTTGCACCTCGCGCAACACGCAAATACTTGATTTAGAGGGGCAATGCTTTAGTTGTTTTCACAAGCACGCGAGGTGCTTGCACCTCGCGCACCACGCAAATACTAAACCCCCCCATCTCCCCCATCACAACCCCCCCCTTTTTTTTTTTCCACAAGCACGCGAGGTGCTTGCACCTCGCGCAACACGCAAATACTTTTTTTTTCACGAGCACGCGAGGTGCTTGCACCTCGCGCAACACGCAAATACTAAACCCCCCCCATCTCCCCTCATCACCCCCCCCACCTTTCTTTTTTTTTTTTCACAAGCACGCGAGGTGCTTGCACCTCGCGCAACACGCAAATACTAGTATACTATATAAAGCTAAATTACCACTCACTGACTGACTGACTCACTCACTCATTGACATAATTGTTCTCCCAGATGGTGGATGGGAAGGTGGGTATATTTTGACAGATTCGTAAACAAGTAACTCTCAAACCTACGGGAAAAGTGCCAAACCTCCCCTTTTCACCCCCCTTCTCCCCCCCCCCCCTATCGTATCTCGGAAACTACGAGACCCGTATTTTTTTCTTTTTACGGATTCGTATAGAGGAGGCTCGGTAAAGTAAAAACCATTTTTCAAAGTCCCCCCCCCCCGCCCCCCTTCTCCCCCCCCTTTAGGCGTATCTCGGAATCTAAGAGACTTGGAACATTTTTTTTTTCAGATTCATTTAGAGGGGCAATGCTTTAGTCAAAATACTTCTGCAACCCCCCCCCATCCCCCCCCTTTTTTTTTTTTCATAAGCACGCGAGGTGCTTGCGCCTCGCGCAACACGCAAAAACTAAACACCCCCAACTCCCCCCATCACACCCCCCCATTTTTTTTTTTCACAAGCACGCGGGGTGCTTGCACCTCGCGCAACACGCAAATACTTGATTTAGAGGGGCAATGCTTTAGTTTTTTTCACAAGCACGCGAGGTGCTTGCACCTCGCGCAACACGCTAATACTAGTTATTATATTATATAAAGCTAAATTACCACTGACTGACTCACTCACTCACTGACATAATTGTTCTCCCAGATGATGGATGGGGAGGTGGGTATATTTTGACAGATTCGTACACAAGTAACTCTCAAACCTACGGGAAAAGTGCCAAACCTCCCCTTTTCCCCCCCCTTCTCCCCCCCCCTATCGTATCTCGGAAACTACGAGACCCGTATTTTTTTCTTTTTACGGATTCGTATAGAGGAGGCTCGGTAAAGTAAAAACCATTTTTCAAAGTCCCCCCCCCGCCCCCCTTCTCCCCCCCTTTAGGCGGATCTCGGAATCTAAGAGACTTGGAACATTTTTTTTTTCAGATTCATTTAGAGGGCCAATGCTTTAGTCGAAATAATTGTGCAACCTCCCCCCCCCTTTTTTTTTTATTTCACAAGCACGCGAGGTGCTTGCACCTCGCGCAACACGCAAATACTAAACCCCCCCCATCACCCCCGCCCCCCCCACTTTTTTTTTTCACAAGCACGCGAGGTGCTTGCACCTCGCGCAACACGCAAATACTAGTTATATTATATAAAGCTAAATTACCACTCACTCACTGACTCACTGACATAATTGTTCTCCCAGATGGTGGATGGGGAGGTGGGTATATTTTGACAGATTAGTAAACAAGTAACTCTCAAACCTACGGGAAAAGTGCCAAACTTCCCCTTTTCACCCCCCTTCTCCCCCCTCCCTATCGTATCTCGGAAACTACGAGACCGGTATTTTTTTTTTGTTACGGATTCGTATAGAGGAGGCTCGGTAAAGTAAAAACCATTTTTCAAAGTCGCCCCCCTTCTTACCCCCCTTAGGCGGATCTCGGAATCTAAGAGACTTGGATCATTTTTTTTTTTCAGATTCATTTAGAGGGGCAATGCTTTAGTCAAAATACTTCTGCAACCCCCCCCCCCCCCCATTACCCACCCTCCACTTTTTTTTTTTTCACAAGCACGCGAGGTGCTTGCACCTCGCGCAACACGCAAATACTGAACCCCCCCATCACCCCCCCCTTTTTTTTTTTCCACAGGCACGCGAGGTGCTTGCACCTCGCGCGACACGCAAATACTAAACCCCCCCCATCACCCCCCCCTTTTTTTTTTTCACAAGCACGCGAGGTGCTTGCACCTCGCGCAACACGCAAATACTAAACCCCCCCATCTCCCCCCATTTTTTTCTTCACAAGCACGCGAGGTGCTTGCACCTCGCGCAACACGCAAATACTAGTTATATTATATAAAGCTAAATTACCACTCACTGACTGACTGACTGACTGACTCACTCATTGACAT
Organism: Tholera decimalis; assembly: GCA_943138885.2. Lineage (NCBI taxonomy): Eukaryota > Metazoa > Arthropoda > Insecta > Lepidoptera > Noctuidae > Tholera > Tholera decimalis. The sequence goes on along the minus strand of OW964552.2, from coordinate 15,892,561 downwards.
AATTGTTCTCCCAGATGGTGGATGGGGAGGTGGGTATATTTTGACAGATTCGTAAACAAGTAACTCTCAAACCTACGGGAAAAGTGCCAAACCTCCCCTTTCCCCCCCCCCCCCTTCTCCCCCCCCCTATCGTATCTCGGAAACTACGAGACCCGTATTTTTTTCTTTTTACGGATTCGTTTAGAGGAGGCTCGGTAAAATAAAAACCATTTTTCAAAGTCCCCCCCCCCGCCCCCCTTCTCCCCCCTTTAGGCGGATCTCGGAATCTAAGAGACTTGGAACATTTTTTTTTTCAGATTCATTTAGAGGGGCAATGCTTTATTCGAAATACTTCTGAAACCCCCCCCCCCTATCACACCCACCATTTTTTTTTTTTTTTTTTTTCACAAGCACGTGAGGTGCTTGCACCTCGCTCAACACGCAGATACTAAACCCCCCCATCTCACCCATCACCCCCCCCCCCCATTCTTTTTTTTTCACAAGCACGCGAGTTGCTTGCACCTCGCGCAACACGCAAATACTAAACCACCCATCACCCCCCCACTTTTTTTTTTTCACGAGCACGTGAGGTGCTTGCACCTCGCGCAACACGCAAATACTAAACCCCCCCATCTCCCCCATCACCCCCCCCATTTTTTTTTTCACAAGCACGCGAGGTGCTTGCACCTCGCGCAACACGCAAATACTAGTTATATTATTATTATACTATATAAAGCTAAATTACCACTCACTGACTGACTGACTCACTCATTGACATAATTGTTCTCCCAGATGGTGGATGGGGAGGTGGGTATATTTTGACAGATTCGTAAACAAGTAACTCTCAAACCTACGGGAAAAGTGCCAAACCTCCCCTTTTCCCCCCTCTTCTCCCCCCCCTCTATCGTATCTCGGAAACTACGAGAACCGTATTTTTTGTTTTTTACGGATTCGTATAGAGGAGGCTCGGTAAAGTAAAAACCATTTTTCAAAGTCCCCCCCCCCGCCCCCCTTCTCCCCCCTTTAGGCGGATCTCGGAATCTAAGAGACTTGGAACATTTTTTTTTTCAGATTCATTTAGAGGGGCAATGCTTTAGTCGAAATACTTGTGCAACCCCCCCCCCCATCACCCCCCCCCTCTCTTTTTTTTTTTTTTTTTTTTTTTTTCACAAGCTCGCGAGGTGCTTGCACCTCGCGCAACACGCAAATACTAAACCCCGCCATCACCCCCCTTTTTTTTTTTCACAAGCACGCGAGGTGCTTGCACCTCGCGCAACACGCAAATACTAAACCCCCCCATTTTTTTTTTTTTTTCACAAGCACGCGAGGTGCTTGCACCTCGCGCAACACGCAAATACTAGTTATATTATATAAAGCTAAATTACCACTCACTGACTGACTGACTCACTCATTGACATAATTGTTCTCCCAGATGGTGGATGGGGAGGTGGGTATATTTTGACAGATTCGTAAACAAGTAACTCTCAAACCTACGGGAAAAGTGCCAAACCTCCCCTTTTCCCCCCCCTTCTCCCCCCCCCCCCTATCGTATCTCGGAAACTACGAGACCCGTATTTTTTGTTTTTTACGGATTCGTATAGAGGAGGCTCGGTAAAGTAAAAACCATTTTTCAAAGTCCCCCCCCGCCCCCCTTCTCCCTCCCTTTAGGCGGATCTCGGAATCTAAGAGACTTGGAACATTTTTTTTTTCAGATTCATTTAGAGGGGCAATGCTTTAGTCGAAATACTTGTGCAACCCCCCCCCCCATCACCCCCCCCCCTCTTTTTTTTTTTTTTTTTTTTCACAAGCACGCGAGGTGCTTGCACCTCGCGCAACACGCAAATACTAAACCCCCCATCTCCCCCATCACACCCCCCCATTTTTTTTTCCCAAGCACGCGAGGTGCTTGCACCTCGCGCAACACGCAAATACTAGTTATTATACTATATAAAGCTAAATTACCACTGACTGACTCACTCACTCATTGACATAATTGTTCTCCCAGATGGTGGATGGGGAGGTGGGTATATTTTGACAGATTCGTAAACAAGTAACTCTCAAACCTACGGGAAAAGTGCCAAACCTCCCCTTTTCCCCCCCCCTTCTGCCCCCCCCCTATCGTATCTCGGAAACTACGATACCCGTATTTTTTGTTTTTTACGGATTCGTATAGAGGAGGCTCGGTAAAGTATAAACCATTTTTCAAAGTCCCCCCCACCCGCCCCCTTCTCCCCCCCTTTAGGCGGATCTCGGAAATTAAGAGACTTGGAACATTTTTTTTTTCAGATTCATTGAGAGGGGCAATGCTTTAGTCAAAATACTTCTGCAACCCCCCCCCCATCACCCCCCCCGCCCCTTTTTTTTTTTTCACAAGCACGCGAGGTGCTTGCACCTCGCGCAACACGCAAATACTAAACCCCCCCATCACCCTCCACTTTTTTTTTTTTTCACAAGCACGCGAGGTGCTTGCACCTCGCGCAACACGCAAATACTAAACACCCCATCACCCCCCCATGTTTTTTTTTTCCCAAGCACGCGAGGTGCTTGCACCTCGCGCAACACGCAAATACTTGATTTAGAGGGGCAATGCTTTAGTTTTTTTCACAAGCACGCGAGGTGCTTGCACCTCGCGCAACACGCAAATACTAAACCCCCACTTTTTTTACAAGCGCGCGAGGTGCTTGCACCTCGCGCAACACGCAAATACTAGTTATATTATATTATTATAGTTACTACGAAACTTTTCATGGGCGAGTCTGACTCGCACTTGGCCAATTTTTTGTATTCATTTCGTAAATTTGTTGTGCTACAAATAAAAGATTAGGCAACTAACATTCATAGTTAGGTACATACCTATTCTCTTACTTAGTTATGTATGACAATAAGCAACATCTGAATTTTCAGATCAATCAGATATTTTGTCATGCACATTACTGCCCATATCAATAAACCGCGGTCTTGAAACAAAATGTTTCTTACTTTGTTTTATTCTTTATTATAGCCTAGATAATGTGTCGATACTTACTCATTGAAAATAACTTCGGCGTTGACATTTTCGACTTTCTTTCTCCTATAAAAAAATGAAAACGTTTCTTTTTTTATTCAACAAAATATTTACAAAAATATCTAAATATAATATAAAAGTACTTTCAATAAAATAGAAGTGACAAAAAGACAAAATAAGACCCTAGGTTTGATCCAGGACACTGGCGGTTGCCAATCCGATTCACTACCATACACGCTAATAGAACTTAGGAATTGTAATGAAATAACTGACCGTATTCGAGTAAAATAAAGTGCTCAATACTGAGACGGTTCCAATAATGTGTCATAATATTTTAGAGTGTGCGTTACCCCAGCAAAATAATGTCGAAAATAGTCATTTAAATCTTATAGATAATTAGTTGCCCAGCTTCTGTAATTGTTAAGCACATTTTTAAATTTGTTACACATATAGTTTTTTAGTTATTACACAAAAACATATTCTGCTGGGGTAACGTTTGAAACGTTACCGCAGCAAAACTTTTTTTTAAATAATGGGAATATTGAAATAAATATTAGCTATACATTTAGTTGTCTAGACGAGGTAATTGTTACACGTTATTTTGTTTTTGTTCTTTCTTCGGCTGCGAAGTTATTCGAGATTTTGCTGGAGTAACGTTTGTGGTTTTGCTGGATCTCTGAAACGGTTAAGCGGATTCTTATCATCTTTTGTACATGACTTCTTAGGAATTAGTTTTAATTTGTTTCGCAATAAAAATAACAAAATGATATACCGTTTAAAAGTTATTTAATGAAATATAAAAACACTTCTTTAGGTCCTAACACTCTGAATATGAGCTCTAAAGACTTACTTTAAACGTTATTTTGTAGCTTTTGACTACTTTCAAATGTATATGGAGTTTCATTAGTATCCTGTAGGTAATTAACAAATTATGATGATAAACAGTTCTCCACGTTCACGGTTACAATGCGCGCGGAGTTATTTGGCCACCGATAAACCTGTATACGGTTATATAAACTGAATGTTATATCAATATTTAGTTGCTTAATTCAGTTATATACCTGTAAAATTTCAGAGTATTACATACAATAATTAACGAGATAATTAAATAAAAGTCATTAGGAACTTCAAGACCGTGGTAATCCGACCAAGTTTAGGTGGTTACAAAAAAGCGACCGCGTAGAACATTATGCTATCTTCTAAAATATGTAGGATAGTCTTACAAGTTTAGTAGAGATGTGTACACAAGTGTTAAAAAAACTGCATATTTCTTAAAGAATTTTTATTTACAGGTAAAATAATAATTTTTAAACTTAAAAACAGTAAGTTCAACTATTTTTAACCGACTTCTAAAAAAGGAGGAGGTTCTCAATTCGGATGTTTGTATTTTTTTTTTTTTTTTTTTATGTTTGTCCACGCATAACTCCGTCGCTTGAAAACCGATTTGAAAAATTCTTTTTTTGTTGGAAAGGGTATACTTCCCAAATGGTCCCATGAAAATTTTATCGAAATCGGACGAGCTGTTTCTGAAAAATCAAAAATAGTCGAAAAAAATAATTTACCTTGATGATCTTTTCGTTACTCTGCATTGCGTTTTTTGTTCGCGCATAACTCCGTAATTTACGAATCGATTTGGAAAATTCACTGACCCACTAAAAAGCGCGAAAATAAAAACTTTTTTGCAAAAAATAAAACCGACTTCCAGATCAAAACACTACAAAGCCAAAAATAATTTTAATTTCGGAAGGCGGTGTGAAAAAAAAAGAAAATACAAAACCAATAACACCGACTACCGAAATTAAAATTATTTTTGGCTTTGTAGTGTTTTGATCTGGAAGTCGGTTTTATTTTTTGCAAAAAAGTTTTGAAGACAAATTTCAAATATCACAATATTTTTTCCTAGATATATATTACAGATAGTTGTGTTCTAAGATTAACTTAAATTATGTAAAAATCACAGATCAAAAATAAAATATGAAACTGCAGTCAAATAATTATGTAAGTCAGAATCATCTTTAGGCATAAATTTCATATCCATAATAATTAAAACGTAGAACCATCATTCTTTCAGAAAGTTTACAGTTAGAACCATCTTTTGGCATACATTAAATAAAACATTTGATTGTGAACATACGTCTTTTTTATTTCCCTGTAAGAAACATGTAAACATGCAAGCAAGCATGCAGCATGCAGTTATACTAAACGAAATTATGCAGAATTTTAACTCTGCCAAAAGTAATTTATGCCATTGTGAATTCGAATGTATAAACATTCGGCGAAATAATAATTATACATACTAAATAATTTTTATGCCTTAAAAATATTCGTTTAAGGAAGATTATACCAAGTGTGTTATGTCCAAATGAATTTCGGAGTATCAAGATTCTGCCAAATAGAAGGAACCCGTGCAACTGTGCCATTGAACTGGTGCACATAATACAATATATACCTATCTAATAAGTAGCTGAAAAGCTGAATAGTAATGTTTATAGTACAGATATTATAATATTGTTATGTATTTAACAGTGTACGCGTCTGTACCGAAATTTTAAGGTGTATTATCCTACATATTTTAGCAGATAGCATAATGTTCTACGCGGTCGCTTTTTTGTAACCACCTAAACTTGGTCGGATTACCACGGTCTTGAAGTTCCTAATGACTTTTATTTAATTATCTCGTTAATTAATGTATGTAATACTCTGAAATTTTACAGGTATATAACTGAATTAAGCAACTAAATATTGATATAACATTCAGTTTATATAACCGTATACAGGTTTATCGGTGGCCAAATAACTCCGCGCGCATTGTAACCGTGAACGTGGAGAACTGTTTATCATCATAATTTGTTAATTACCTACAGGATACTAATGAAACTCCATATACATTTGAAAGTAGTCAAAAGCTACAAAATAACGTTTAAAGTAAGTCTTTAGAGCTCATATTCAGAGTGTTAGGACCTAAAGAAGTGTTTTTATATTTCATTAAATAACTTTTAAACGGTATATCATTTTGTTATTTTTATTGCGAAACAAATTAAAACTAATTCCTAAGAAGTCATGTACAAAAGATGATAAGAATCCGCTTAACCGTTTCAGAGATCCAGCAAAACCACAAACGTTACTCCAGCAAAATCTCGAATAACTTCGCAGCCGAAGAAAGAACAAAAACAAAATAACGTGTAACATTTACCTCGTCTAGACAACTAAATGTATAGCTAATATTTATTTCAATATTCCCATTATTTAAAAAAAAGTTTTGCTGCGGTAACGTTTCAAACGTTACCCCAGCAGAATATGTTTTTGTGTAATAACTAAAAAACTATATGTGTAACAAATTTAAAAATGTGCTTAACAATTACAGAAGCTGGGCAACTAATTATCTATAAGATTTAAATGACTATTTTCGACATTATTTTGCTGGGGTAACGCACACTATTTTAGAAATAATTTAGTAATCTAAAATATTCTTACCTTTTAACATCGTTCATATGTACGGCGTTTGATTTATATGAACTTTTTTAGTCCTTTTAACTGGCTTCACTTTATTTCCCATATTTATAAAATAAAATTGAATCAAGTTACGCTATTTTAACCTAAAGTATTTTATATTTACAAGAAAGAAGATTATTTATAGAAAATTGATATAAAAAATGAATTTATAAATAAAATAATGAATTTACAGACGAAACTTTACAATAACTGAGGAGTGTCTTTTCAAAAGGGTTTATTTCTCATTTTGGAAAATTTCTTTTTTTTGATGCGATTCGATCCTAACACTATATTCTCAATGATTTTCAATGATATTTTGATTCTAAACAGCTTATTTCCTTTAGAAAATCGATTACAAAAAAAGCCTTACGCGTCAAATAGACTTATATCCATAGCATTTTAGTCCATTTAATCAATTTAAACATTCTCTTTCAAAACAGCTTAATTCTAATAGAAAATTGTTTTTTTTCTAATATTTACGGAACAAAAGGGCTTATATAATTTATATATGTACATCGCTGTCCTTTTTGATGCTTTTTCCCCATTTAAGTTTTTGAACAGATACATCACACTTGGCTGTATGGCTTATGAGGCTCTTGCTTATTCTATATTAAGTTAATAAAAAAAAACGATTGTCAAATGTCAAACGGTGGAAGGTTTTAGGCGCATTGTTTTGCTGTCATAACGGTTTTATTTTACAACAACAGATGCTATAATACACTACTCAACTTTATCTAAATAGGTATAACTTGAAAATAATAATAATTTTATAAACTAAAACTTCGAAAAAGTGTAATAATTTGAGAAATGGCTGAAAAAACTGTTGGGGTATTGAATACAGGTGGTCGAAAATTTAGGTCTCGTCTTAAAAGTCGTACAAGGAAATCGTAAGTGTGCCTTTTGCATTGACTGTCCTACTTGTAATTTAAGCCACAAGTTTTGATATTTTTCCAGATTTTATTATTTATTTGTGTTGTTTTAGATATACTGACGATGATCCTCTTGGATTAAAATTTAAAGTGCCATGCAAACACAGTGAAAATAACAAGTTCCGGTGCTCGTCTTTTAACATGCGAATGGTTTTGAAGAACCGTAATGCATTTTACTCCAAAGAAACCAAAGTAAGTCAAGATATTTACTTGTCAAGATTAAGCCATTCTTATGAACCTATAAATACGACAAAACCTAAAAAAAATGTGAAGTCACGGAATGTGAGCTGTTCATACAATTTGTTTGTGAAGAAAAACAAAATGAAGTGTGTATGCAAGAAGATGTTTTCTGCAGTCTTTTCTGTATCTGAAAAACGGTTAAATAACATTAATAAACAGACAATCCAAGGAAATATCCCTGCAGAAAACCGTGGCGGGGATCATAAGTCTCACAAATCTGTGAACAGAAAGGAATCTTTGAGACAATTTTTAAACGGCCTTCCCGCCAAAGAGAGTCATTATAATAGACAAAAATCCAAAAGAATTTATTTAAGTGCCGAACTGAACTGTAAGAAATTGCTGCAGTTATATAATAATTCTGTAATACCAGAGTTACGAGTAAAAAAGACAATGTTTTATAAGATTTTCCATCATGACTATAATATAGGCTTTTCAAGCCCTTCTTCAGACACTTGCAGTGTATGTTTACTTTGGTCAAATAAAATAAAAATGGAAAAGGATCCTAGCAGAAAACAACTACTTATAACTGAACTTAGAGTGCATAAACTAAGAAGCAAAGCCTTCTATAATCATATGAAGCAGGACATACCAAACTCTGTTTCACTATGTTTTGATTTACAACAGGTTCTGCCCTTGCCGCGAACCCCCATCCAAGATGCCTTCTACGCTAGGCAGATAAGTTTGTACAATTTTTGTATTGTAAATTTAGATTCAAAAAGCCCTTGGTTTTACTCATGGGACGAAACAGTTGGTAACAGAGGGTCTACAGAAATTTCATCTGCACTTTATCACTACTTAACTTGCATGGATTTAGCAAATAATGTAGAAATTATTCGTTTATTTTGTGATGGTTGTGGAGGGCAAAATAAAAATAACTATGTCCTCCAAACGCTGATCCAATGGCTGTTTTCAAAATCTCCTATGCATCTTAAGGCCATCCATCTGTACTTTCCAGTTCGTGGTCATAGTTTTTTGCCAGCGGATAGGGTGTTTGGGCGATTAGAAAAGGAAATCCGCAAAAAAACTATTATAATTCAATTCAATTCAATTCAATTCAATTCATTTATTGTTTCACAAATTAAATAGGGTAATACATGCTTAGTACAAATTTATGTGCAAGAATTAACAGATATTGTACTGCTGGTACTTAAAAAAGGAAACCCTGAGCTATAAGTACCAGCAACCTTCAAGTGACACAGTGAAAGCAATTCATGACATAAAATAGCTATACAGACATGTTAGACGAAGTTACAGAGATAACAAAAATACATTTAATTAATAATACGAGAAAAAAAATCTTAAAATCAAAACTTGAACTAGTAAACTATAAATGTTTAAGTAGGGGTGTGGTTATTTACGTGTAAGTATTATAAGTTTATGTGTGTATAAGTATGTGTGTGTATAAGTATGTGTGTGCGTGTGTAAATTGTAATGATTGCCTATGAGTTGTGAATTAGTGATACTATATTATTTAACTGGATGAAGGAGATTCTCTGTTTCATCATAGGTAAGTTTTAGAAGCCAATCAATTACATTTTTTTTACAGCTATGTTTACTTTGAGCATTAATACTTAATAATTTGTTGGCCTTGGCATACAAAAAACGTCCGAGGAAACAGAAGAATCTCTGGCTAAAAGAAGTCCTGAGGGTATCGCCTAGGGGAAGTTTAAGCCTACGAGTAGCCCGATTTTGGGAGTTAATAGAAACTTGTTCGCCATTTGTGTTTAATGAATGTTGCCTTAGAATAATCTGTAGAATAAACAATTGACGGACTGTTAAAACCTCACAGTATTCATAGAGTTCCTTGGTTGGGTAACGAAAAGGTTTAAAGGTACATACCTTTAATACTGCTCTCTGCGCGCGTTCAAGAACTAGCAAATAGGTTTTACAGGCCCCGCCCCAGGTGGAAATACAATAACTAATCAAAGATTGGCACAAGGCATAGTAAACCGACTTTAAAATCTTGGGGTCCGCGGCATATCTTAGGTGTTTGAAAATATATATCAGTTTCCGAATTCTCCCTGTCAATAGCTTAATATGAGGTACAAAACTTAATCTTTCGTCTAAAATCACTCCCAAATATTTGATAGTAGGTGCATTTTGTAGTTGAGGGCACTTGCACATGTCTGAAATATTTGTTGTGTGATTATGAGCAATTATGTAAAATTTACTTTTGTCGAATTTTATTGGTTTTTTTATACTGAACACAATGTATTTTGTTTTATCAACATTAAGTGACAGGGTATTAGAAAATAGCCAATCAGTTATTTTATTAAATCCTACTTGAGCTGCGTTAAAAACTTGCTCCCAAGTTGCCCCTGTAAAAATAATCACTGTATCATCTGCGAAAGCCAGAAGTTTGCCGTTTGTGATGTCTAATTTGCAAATTTCATTTACGTACACTAAAAAGAGCGTAGGGCCAAGAATGCTCCCTTGAGGGACACCGTGTCCTATGGGTAGATCTCTACTTGTATGCTCACCGATTTTTACGCACTGGGTTCGACCAGTCAAATAACTTTGAAACAGTTTCAACTGTTTATCTCTGATACCAATCTTCTCTAATTTTAATATCAGTTTGGGGATGGAGACCGTATCAAAAGCCTTAGCCAAATCTAGGAATATTGCCAAACATTTATTACTCCTATCCAAGGCCTTAACAATACGATCAGAGAGATCGTGAACTGCGTCATTTGTAGATGTATTTTTCCTGAAACCATATTGATTGTTCGAAATAATATTATGATCTTCGAGGTATTTGTATAGACGATTGTTCATGATCCTCTCCAATATCTTTGACATAGAAGGCAAGACGGATATGGGCCTATAGTTATTGACACGATCTGCATCCCCAGACTTATAAACAGGATGAATCAGAGCTCTCTTTAGCAAGTCCGGAAAGATTCCATTATTTATACACAAATTAATTATGTATGTTAATGGAGGAACTAAAATATGCTTAAATTGCTTTAGCAGGTTAGAGGAAATACCATCAATACCAACCGCACAATCGGAACGCAGGGATAGTATCATTTGCTCAACTTCTTGCTCATCGGTTTCTAATAATACAAACGAATTCGGCAAAGTTGTAGTCTGAGGTTCTGTGTGTGGACTTTTTAAATTTGTATTTACAACTTTGTCTGCGAGCTCCTTTCCGATATTTGTGAAAAATGTATTGACTTCATTAATAGACTCGTCAGCAGTTCCTTTAACTGTAAGTAACGCAGAAGCGCATGATTTAGATTTAGTAGTATGGGTGATCTGTTTTATAACGTTCCACATCTTTTTTGGATTAGACCTAGCTTTGTTTAGTTCGTCTTTCTTATATTGTCTTTTAAGAGTTTTTAGAATAGTATTGCAATAGTTGCGGTATCTTTTAAAAGTAGTCCTGATTATTTCATTATTATTGTCACTTTTCATTTTTACATACATGCGGTCCCTATTTCTCATGCATCTTAAGATGCCTGGAGTAATCCATGGTTTAATAATTCTCGAGCGATGTGGCACAGTAACACACTTGGAACTTACTTTTAAGGCTCTGGTTAGTGAATTTATGAAGTACTCCATGGCTAAATTTGCATTTGTACATTCATAAATATAATTGAAGTTCATGTTTTTGAGCTGAGTTTCTAATATATCATAGTCAATTTTGGCTTTCCTGGTTAGAGGGTTGTCCACTTTAATTTTGTCTAATGTAAGTAATACAGCATTATGGTCAGTGACCACAGAATCAATAACTATGGTTGTAGCTTTAAGTTTAGTTTTAAGTAATACATGATCAAGGGAAGTTTTCCCGTGCGTAACGAGAGTGTGTGCTGGCAGAAGTCCATGACTAGCTGCTAGAGTAAGATAATCCGGAGTTCTGGCATCTGTATTACCTTCTGCAATATCTATATTGATATCACCAGTGATAATTATATTACTAAATGAAGAATTTGTGGTTAGTACCTGGTCCATGGAGAACATTATAAATACAAGGGATGGCTATGACGAAATTTTGAAAAGGCACGGAACTTTGAAATTATTAAGGCAAGATTGGCAACTACTCGAGATAAAAGATCTAAAAGAAAATTTTAATAACTTAGAGGGATTGCAAAAAATGAAACGGATTAAGATAGAAAAAAAAGTCAAAAGAGGAATGACAGTAGGCTGTGAAATAAAAGCTTTCGAAAACTACAGATTTGAGACTAATGAAGTCGCTCAAACACTGTTGAAACGGGGAAAAAGAATACCTAGAGAAATATGTACTGCTGTATTTGAGAACAAGGAACTATCAGCAAATAAGAAAAAAGATGTAAATAATTTACTCACTAAACAATTTGGGAAAGAGTGGATCAATATACAAGAATTGGCTTGGTATAAAGATATTATTAACAGTTGCAGACCTGCCCCTGATACAGACATGGAAAATCCAGATGAATCTTTGTGTAATTGCCTTGATGATGATGTAGGAGAAGTGCGTATTTAGGTTACAATAAATAACTTGATTTTTCTTTCTAATTGTGAGACTTAATAAAAAATAATTCATTATGAAAGGGTTTTATTAGTACAGATCAAAACAGCTTATTTCCAACAGGTACTAAACAAAACAACTTAATTCTAAAAGTCTTTGTCAAAAGTGCTTATTTCTAAGATACAGCCTTAAATATATACTTTCGTGGGGTCGGTGGTAAAAAAATAACAGTGCTATAAAAATCATGTCAACATTATGTAAACATAGTATTAAAATTCAAAATACATTATTAATCATCAAATCATTGTTTGAAGTTTTTTTGATTTTCTGATAAATATGTTAGTGATGAAATAAGCCCTTTTGAAAAGACACTCCTCAACTACAAACAATTCCGAGTCGAAATAAATCGGCGAGAAAAGCGACACGTCCATATAGCAACAGGCGTTGGCCGGCACTGTATGTCGGTACACAGGCGTTTACGCACACATGCGTACGTATTATATTGCGAAATAATAATACGCGATTTACAGAAAATGTATTGATTGGATTAAAAAAATAAAACACTATTTCGTTAGTATGTTTCTTGTTGAATAATTTGTCAAAAAATCAGAATGATCGTATGTATTTTAATATGGTTTTTATTCGTTAAAAGATTTTTTTAGAGGTATCTTTGTGATTTTTTTCTATGAATTAAAATTTGTTGTATTATGTTTTCAACACACTACTTAACTAGATTATATCCTGAAGAATATCATATATTTTTCTGATTGTGTTAACTGCAGTGAATCATATACTTTAACGCATTATAAAACTCGCGTTTAGCTCTTGTAGTCCCCTTAATGCAATATTGAATTATAAATTGACATAGGGCCAGATATACTTGTGTGATTAATTTGGAGTCCACGATTGATCGTAGTTTCTTAAATACAAATATTAATTTACGGACTCGATTGACTAAGTTTTTAATATGGTGTCGGAAGGAAAGTGTATCATCAATTGTAATCCCGAGGTATTTTATGTTGTTAGTAGGGAATATAGTAGGACAGTTACACATGTTCAGAGATGGTGTTATGCATTCGTGGGCGTATAGCTGAGGGTTAGAAGTAGCGTATTGAGGCCTGCGCATGACAAAATGAATGTATTTGGTTTTGTCAGCATTTAATGTGAGTAAATTATGTCTCAACCAGTTGTTTACTACATTAAATCTTGACTGCGCTTTCTCATATAGTTCGTCAGTAGTTGTGGCGGTAAATACAAGTGCGGTATCGTCGGCGTATGATATTATTTTGCCTTGATCTAAATGAATGTTGCACAGGTCGTTAATATATATTAAGAACAATGCGGGGGCCAAAATACTTCCTTGAGGCAAACCAAATCCAATGTTCTTTTGATAATTGCTCGTAATAGTATCTAACTTAACACATTGATGCCGATCATCTAAGTAGTCCGCAAAAAGTTTTAGCTGCGTTCCTCTTACACCAAGAGTCTCTAATTTGTATAAGAGCGAAGTCGTACAAACAGTGTCAAATGCCTTGGCTAGATCAAGAAAGATCCCTAAGGTGTGGTTCCCTCTTCCAAGTTCCTGTGTCATATAATTAGTCAGGCTATGCACCGCGTCAGCTGTTGATAATTTGGCTCTGAAACCGAATTGGAAGGGTGAAAGATTCGAGAAAGTTAACTAGTCGGCTATTTATAATCTTTTCAAGTATTTTAGATACCGACGGAAGTAATGATATTGGTCTGTAATTAGCAACTAGATCTTTGCTATACTACAGCCTTTTTAAGGAATTTAGGAAACATACCTTCAGAGAGGTAGATTTGAAATATATATGCTAAAGGAGGAACAAAAATATGCATGCATCTTTTCAGGATCTTATTGCTTATACTATCCCAACCAACAGCACAGTCGTCCTTTAACCCTGTGATAATTCGCGCTATTTCGTGTTCATCTGTGTCCAGCATAACGAAAGATGAAGCTCTAGTGCTCGAACTGTGCGAAGTTGGAGTTGTTTGATAGCCAGTTAGGTTAGTTTTCATTTCAGCCAAGTTTATACCCACGTTAACAAAATAGTTATTTACGTCATTGGCAGACGAAAGCGGTGAGGAATTCTTTAATAGTGAACTCGAATGTGATTCGTGCTGTTTAGAGATATGAGTGACGTCTTTGATGTGTTTCCAGATTTGCTTAGTGTTTTTACCTGCGCTATATATACAATTTGGTTTTATCGTAATCAATTTTAATATTATTTAATAAATTGTTACAGAAATTTCTGTATCTCTTGTATGATATTTGAAGAATTAAGTTATTAGGGTATTTCTTAGTCTTTTGATGTAGTCTGTCTCTGTGCCTTATGCATCGAATAAGCCCGGGAGTGATCCATGGTTTAATATTGTACAATTTCTTTATTGGTATTTCTATTGTATTATGTAATACTAGCGACCCGCCCCGGCTTCGCACGGGTGCAACGTTTATATTAAATATACTATAGAATGTCTTTATATACATCGTTGACAGCCTTTTTGTCATTCGACATACATGTTCTCTTTAGTAATTACTCTTGAAAGTGCGACACATAATTTACCATGGGAAAAACATTCAACGCTCAAATCTAAGCGACATAGGCACGAGCGCCCTGCCTCCGCCGGCACCGCGCCGCATCCGCTATGTTCTTGTATTTTAAATCTGTAATATCTTCGAAAATATTTATTTAAATTATATTCTATAAAGGGCAATATTGATTTATATTAAATGCACAATGTATTTATGGTACTTAATTGGATAAGGATTAATGCTGTATTGCTTAAAATCGCTTCGTAAAATATGGTCCTATTTCTCGTAAAAAGTAAAGGATAAAAAATGGTTGTTGTGGGTTATCTATAAGAGATAGACAGATGCCATCGAGGACTTTTTTGTTGACCTTTTTAAGTTGTACAATACTGTAGTACATTATTTTGATCTATCGCATAGGGTTCAGCCAGCGTTTACAAAGCAAGCGCAAAAAAATGTGTTTATTTGCGACATCACATTAGAAACCTCAAAAATTATCAGTGTTCCTCTACTATATTATGCATGTAATATACTTAAAAACCTTCCTATTGAATCACTCTTTCTATTGAAAGAAACAGCATCAAAATCCGTTGTGTAGTTTTAAGGATTTAAGCATACATAGGGACAGACACAGGGAAGTGACTTTGCTTTATACTATGTTAAGATGGCTTGCTGGACATTATGTAATATGGCTTGCTGGACAGATTTTATAAAATACGATAATGACACATTTGGGTCAGCAGTATTATAGACGTCACTGAAGTCAATCTTGCTTAAATCATATTCGAGTCTGTTTATGTTTAGCTTAGACTTAGTCGGACGGCGATTTAGCTTAGGCAGCGTTAAATTTACGGTAAGTAGGACAGCATGATGGTCAGTGACCGTTGAGTTAGTGACAAGCGTTATATATTGAGGATTTGATTTTATTAACATGTGATCAAGGCAAGAACCACTCTTGTGAGTCGGCAATCTGTGAGCGGGGAGAAGCCCATGGTATGCACCATAGATAAAATAAACAAGTAGATATGCCCGCCAGACGAAATTATATCGGAACCGTGTGTCTCCAGTTAGGCGCTGAGCGGGGCAAAAACTACACATGCGGTTTAATAAAATCAATAGACACACACTTCCGCACACACTCGCATTTCTTAAATCAGAACGTACTATACAATCAATAATAAACCTTATTTCATCAAACACAGCGTGTATTTACCATGCACCGTAGAACTTACCCACACAAAAATATCGGTCGCTATAGTTGTGCTGTGCAAAAGCAATTTATTTTACATATACCCTAGTGATTGACTAAATCGGAAAGTTATCGATTCTTCCATTTATTATTGTACAATTTTTTTTGGGCACCTGAAAATGAACCAAATAAAAAATGGCATATCCAGAAGAAGTCTCGGGAAAAATATCTCAAAGTTTACGATAATTTTGTAAATTGGAGAAAAGAAAAACTAGTAACTACGTTCTCGGAAAGTGTTCTTTTGATGAATTATCCAAAAAACTTCAGCCGTCTACACTGTGGAGTATATATTCCATGCTGAAAGCAACATTACAAATGAAGGACAATGTTAATATACAAAATTATTCGAAGCTTACATCTTTGTAGAAGAGGCTTTCAAGTGGGCACAAAAGCAAGAAAAGCAAGGTCCTTTCAGCTAATCAAGTGGAAGCCTTCTTAAATACCGCTCCAGATGAAACATATTTGGCCACAAAAGTACGTAATACACATTCCTTTCATATTTTATTGCTCATATACCTATTGCTCTTTTGTTCTAAAGTGTATAAAAGTTATTAATTTTGTTTTAGGTGGCACTTATATTTGGTATAAGCGGTGCGTGCCGAGGCATTGAACTTGCGAACATTACCGTAAATGACGTAAAGACGGACACGCTTTTGCAAGCAATAAACTTACCCGACACAAAAAACAAAACCCAAAACAACAAAAACAATTTCCTTCAGTATTCAAAACTGTTCTAATTTACTTTGAATTTTAATTAAAAAAATGTTATGTTATACTACTGTTTTATTTCCTCGCAATCGAAGTGAAAAGCAGAGTTTATAACTCATCCACAAAACCATTTTTATCCTCGACATTACTATCAGCCCTCGCCTTCGGCTCGGGCTGCTAAAAGTCTCGTATAATAATGGTTTGTTTTGTGCACTTGTTGTAAAATCTACTAATGATTCCTTAGATATTTGATCCCAACAACGTTCACTGTGATTTTTGTAACAGGAACGACAGTCACAGTTTTACAGGCTTAGGAATGTCGAAAATTCTTTTGAACAACTACATAACTATAAGATGTATTTATTTAACATTTATATTTACATTATTTTTTCTAAATGTTTTTTCGAAATATAGCCACATATTTTTTAAAAGCAAGTTTTACACAAGTTTTTACTACACACATCAAAAGTGTCTAGGGATCAAGCATTTTTATGCGGATTTCTTGAGATTGAGATGTGGCTTTGTAATAAATTTATGATTTTATAAATTTATATGGATCCTTTTTGGTGCATTTCATAATTTGAAACAGGAACTGTTAATCAAATTCGAGTAAAAGATGAAAATCAGCTGTCAATATTTTCCCTATAAAAACATACAACGCATTGAAGACATTATTAGTGCTACTGTTTCCCTACTACTGATTAAAACCAACGTTATTATGGAGCGGCGACGTCATTTAAGCAGGGAAGAAATGCTCAGAGCCGTGGGAATGATAGAAGCTGGTTCCCGGCAACGTACTGTGGCTTTAGCTCTGAATACAAGTCAGAGTGTTATCAGTCGACTTTGGACACGTTACCGAAGCACTGGTACCGTGGCTGAGCGCCATGGAGGACGGTATCGCTGCACCACACGGAGACAAGACCGATACATTCAAATCTTAACTCGAAGAGCTCCAACAATAACCGCCATGATGTTAGCCGTGAGGCTTCATCACTCTTCAGGGAACTTAATTAGCGACCAAACAGTCAGAAACCGCTTGCATGAAGTGAACCTTCATTCCCGAAGACCGCTACGGGTACCACCTATAGCAATGCACAATCGTAGGATTCGATATCAATGGGCTCTTGAACACAGAAATTGGGCAGAAGAACAATGGCGTTTCGTGTGCTTTTCTGATGAGTCTCGTTTTGGTATGAGACCGGATACAAGACGTATACGACACTGGAGAACCCCTGGACGCCAACAGCGATTAAAATCCTGCCAGGAAGTCCATCCTTATAGTGGTGGAACCATCATGGTATGGGCGGGTATTTGGATCGGCGGAAGAACTGAGTTGATTTGCATCAGAGGCAACCTCAACGCTCAAATTTATGCTGAGACGATTGTATCTGACGTCATCGTTCCTCTACAAGTGCAAATCGGTCCCTTATTTCAGTTAATGCATGATAATGCACGACCGCACACCGCAAGAGTTGTAAGACAGACTCTCGCCGCAGCTAACATCAATGTCCTGCTCTGGCCTGCTCAGTCGCCAGACTTGAACCCGATTGAGCATGCATGGGATATGCTACAGAGAAGAGCTCTGCCGAATATGGAGGGTATCCAGTCGCAAGAAGACCTTTTTTTGTTGTTGCAACGAACATGGGCGGCCATTCCACAGCGTGATTTGGATGAACTCATTTTGAGTATGCCAAACCGATGTTCTTGTGTTGTTAGTGTTCGCGGTAGAAACACGCATTATTAATTGTTTAAGTTACCCAATAAAATTTTAAAGAAAACTGTTATTTCAGTCTTTTTTTCGAACTTTAATGTTAGTGGTTCAAATGTCAAAAATCCCTTTATTAGGAAAATGGCAAATTTCTTTATTAATGCAAAGGTGACTTGGTTTATCGTTACTGTGACAAACGAAAACACTTTATTTGATGAATCCTTAAAGAAAATTTTAATTAATATCAATCAGGAGAAAAGTTATTGCAAAAATATATGTTGATCCCTAGACACTTTTGATGTGTGTAGTTCAATAGGGTAAAAAGCCGATGGTTTAGATGATTATTATTCAGTGAATACATATATATTACGTTCGTGAATCACATCTAAATCAACATACACTTAATACTAATCTGCAAATTGAATTTCGAGGGCTAACCTGGCGCTTTCGACTTAAATTTAATATTTAATTATCATAGTGATAGGTCAAATAGAAGTTGATGTTAACTTACATTACGCTTTTGATCGGAATATACCAGCGGTATAGGTTGTATAGAATCCTGAAAAGTTGAATGACTGATTTTATGAATGCCCTAAAACATGACAATAGCTTTCAGTAATAAAATAAAATTTAACCCACTTCTGCAAAAATCAGTTGTACTCTTAATTTTGGAATTGCCCATTCAAAAAGCCTGCGACTTTTCTTTAGAGGCTGGAAAATTTCTGCGCTAAAGTGAACCGAGCATTTATGGTGATATTTTTTGTAGGGTACCCAGTTAGGTGGCATGTCCATCAATCCATTCCTTTTTTATATTACCATCTTTTGGGAAGCTGAAAAGTACGAAAACCACTTATGTATCATTTACATACATCCTAAGCTCACGTCACCATATAATAAGCATCGCAATAATTACGTAACATACTATAAATCAAGATCTGATTGATTTTGACGCATATTGCTAATCCATTGCTTCATATGTTCGAAATATAGGTCTGCTCAACAACGTAAATAACGCAGTGAGTGTTGTTGATTTATCATAATCAAACCGATTCCTACTGTGTGTCACGCAATTACCCCGCAGGTAATAATTTAGTAGGTTATAATAAGTTTTTGTTATAAGAAAAACCCTAGTTAGTAGAGAAATTGTTAAATATATGAAAACAAACACACATCCATGCATAACAAATAAATATCATGAATGTATTGACTTATTTTAAGCTAAATTCACTAATATATTATCTGAAACATGCCGATCATTATAACGCATTCGAAGCTTCAACGGAAGTAAAATACAAAAACCATAAACAAATAAAGAAACAGCACGAGGATAAGGCATAACATACGATAATTCTAAACCGAAAAACACCACCGATTATTAACCTAAAATTAAAGTAACTTACTTTACGAACATTGGTTACACATTTCTCTACTACGCTGTAAAAAAATCAAAATAAGTAAAAAAAAACATTATTTACATCTATCTTCCAACCAGGTCAAAACGGTTGACAGATTGAAAAATAAACTATTGCAGCGACGGCGACGTTGGAACTCCTTACGCATGCTGCGGGCGTAAAATAAATTGTTTATTCTTTTTTACTTTTTTGTACACTTGACTTTTCAACGTATTTTTATTTCTGTCATCTCATGTAAAATAAAAGATAAACATATTTTCTTAGAGGTTTCCGTATGTTATAAAAAACTTTTTACCAAAAAATTAATCAGCCTCAAAAAACACTGCAAAGTGAAAAATAACTTTAATTTCGGTAGTCGGTGTCTTTAGTTTTGTATTTTCGTTTTTGGCACCGACTTCCGAAATTAAAGTTATTTTTCACTTTGCAGTGTTTTTTGGGAGTCTGTTTAATTTTTTTGGTAAAAAGTTTTTTTTTCACTCTTTTTAGTTGGTCGATTTTTAATTTACCTAGTTACATGAGCCTAAATGTCAACTACTTATACTCATTTACAAAATATTGCTTTTCCCAATGTTGGGCCGTTATTTGTTGAGGAGTTCTCCTGGTACTTCACCATCAGCTTCACTTCACCATATGCATTGTGACGAGCATGTTGTCCTTAATAACCACATTCAAGTAATCGAAGCGGAACACATGAAGTAGTTCCAGTGGCCATCTGTGGTCTTCATCATCAGGTCCACTTCACAAATGGTGCTTTTCAAATGCAACTACACAAGTTACTATAAAAAAATCTCAAATCACTATAGGTGTGCCTATAATATTTGAAGAGTTCCCTCGATTTCTCCAGGATCCCATCATCAGACCCTGACTTGGTGACACTGGGACCAATTTCGAAGTATACCCTTTTAAACAAAAACAGAATTATCCAAATCGGTTCAGCCGTCTCCAAGTAATCGGTGATAATACATTAAAAAAATATATACGTGTCGAATTGATAACCTCCTCCTTTTTTTGTTGTCGGTTGAAAAACTCAAACTATAATAGCAATATTTCAATCGACATTGCTGTCGATAGCCTACGTTAGTGGATCTGCACAAGCACATCACTAATTCGTCGCAAGAAGTGGCGGCCTCACTACGCGATGCATCCGCGTAATACAGTATCGTATGTTATTTTTACATTGCTTGTCCAATTACTTAGTGACGAACTCAGGTAGTGGTTAAGGAGCAATATATTTATAGCAAAAGTAGTACAGTCGCTCTGATATTTGAAAACAAAAATAACATAGTAAAAGCAAGAAATATTTTACGATTTATTGTTTTTCATGATTTTAAAGACAAATATTGTAAAATACTTGTACTTACATATGGTAAGTGATTCCATGATTCACAAAGTTTTGATTTTGGCTTCGGTTTTTACAAGATACCACAGCCCAAGCAGCACTTAGGCGTTACCGACATCAAATATGCAGCACTTATAGAACTTAGAGTTCTTTTGGACACGTACAAGGGTGTCAAGAAAAGATTCTATATTTATAAGGTTGATTTACCAGTTATTATACAGCTTAAGCTGTACTAAATCTTTATAAAAGAATCCGCGTAAACTAAAGGTGTTAAAACGGAGTATTAAAACTCTACTTTAAAACTTTAAGAATTTTTGACACTTTAAGCTAATGTTTATTATTTAAGCTGCACAGAGGCTGTATTTTGCATATGATCACTTACTTACTACAGCTTTATGTGTTAATATGGTATCACTCTATACTTGAATCTGTATAATGGTATATGCAAACTCCTTTATAAAACTTATTATTATTGCGTAATTATACACCCTTGTAAGTGTTAGAGTTTTATGACTTCTGAAAAATATGATGTTAAAACACTATAATAATAAATTAATTCTATAGTACAGCTTTAGTCTGTTTTATTGTCAGTCGTCTATCTTTGCAATAGTAAATAAACGTGTAATTCTGGATAAAAATATGTGGAAAAAAGGAATAAGGTCCGGTGGAGTCAAAAGGAAGATTAAAAGAGAATATAAAAATATAACAAATTACCAACCAAATGAAACTAGTGATACTGAGTCGTCATTTATAGAGAATGAAAAGAATGTAGTCATGAATCGAGCAATCTACAGTCAAGCGCCACTTCAGTCGACGTCTTACGAAGGTTCCGCAGCAAAAACGTCAAACATTGATATTGAAAGTGAAAATTTAATAAAACCTTGGGAAACTGATAATGACATATTTTCATGCAGCAGTACAAGTAAAGAAGACAAATTTTCAGAAAATTTACTTTTTTTGTTCTCCTACGTTTTGTTAATGCTCTTTCATCCTTGCTGAGTTTTCTCTTTACAGAATTTTTAAGAACAGTTTTAAAAAAGTTTTCATTATTTTCAATGGTATAAGTTTGGTCCCAGATATGTATCAGTTCGTAGTAAAACTTAAGGACGTTTTTATAAGCCTTTAGAGGATTTTTTACGTTATCACTACCTCTACTACCACCAGTCCAGGAACACTTGCATAAGAAATCACGAGTAAAAAACATATCTAATATTTTGTATGCACAGGTTCCACCTCTTCCATCTGATTGTGAACATACGAAAGAGTATTGCTTCAGCAGTTTATTTTTTGCTGCTTGTCAGTTAAAAGTGATTCCAATTCTTCTAGCTGTTTAACTGAATCAATAGGTTTTATGACAAAAGTATAATTTTCAATCTCGTTGAATTTGCCCAGTGTAACCACGTCTGTATTGTTAGTATGGTCACACTTTTTTTTTTTTTTTTTTTAACTTGGTATAATTATCAAATAAGTCCTCCCACTCCGGGCAGGGTGGGAGGGACTGTCAGACTTTTACTGACTAAAATCCACGGTGTTCCTTCAATAACCCTTTACATACCGGGGCCACGGTAACGGGATGAGTCCCACGACCCCGGCGGGCTTCGGCCCTCTACAGAGGGGACCTCGTCATGTTGCTGACGCTCTTTGAGGCGCGCGTGGAACACGACGCGCCGTCGACCCGGGCATGGTCCATGGTCGGACAGCGAGTTGCCCTTTACTCGCTGTCCGCATGCCCGCGCCTACGGTGGCCGGAGATCGTCGGCCGACGTCCGACGCCGTGGGCGTCTACCACTGCGGCTGGGCTGGAGGGAGGACGCCATCCTCTCCCTCACGTGGCCCGCCTCCTCCTTCGAAAGCATGACTGCTTCGCAGAAGGAGGCGACCGCTTCCCACTCCCTCTCGCCCCGCAGCATGGCCTCGACCAAGGCCGGGCGCGAGAGGTCTCCGCCTATCGCCGCCGTGAGGACACGTCGGTGCTCTGCCCAGGCGGGGCAGTCTTGCACCCAGTGGCGGTACCTTCATATAAGCCCAAAAGCCCGGCATGCCTTACTAAAAAATGCTCGATAGAGAATCAATGTCAAACCCGAACTATTTAAAAGTTCGCGCGCTTAATTCTTATCAAAATAACACAATGTATCTACTGAGTACTGCTAAACTACTACGCATCGCGATTGTTCGCGCGCAGAGTTTCGCATTTGTAGCATCTAATGATCTACATATTGCTATCTCGCTTACACGCACCGGCTTTTACCGGGCTTTCAAATACTATATCTGTCACTTTCGCACTTATAGCGATGTGCCGTATAACGAGTTAGGCCTTAGGCATAGAACAAATCGATCACTATGGCAGATATAAGCAGGGCATTCGTATGAACTTGCATGCGTATGCGTGACCTTGTCAGCTTGCCAACTCTGCAGTGTTGCCGTTTTAGCCACACGTTGAAAGATCTTGGAGATTTTTAACGTGTTTGGAAACTTTTTTAACATTTATCAACAATAAAAACTAGCGACTTTTAAAATAACGAAATTAAATACAGTCAAAACCGTTTACAACAACATCATTTAGAACAACATACCGGTTATATAGACCATAGGTACAAAATACTTTGTACCTTGAAAACATCACCGGTTATTACGACTATCGGTTTTTACAACCAAATATGAGTGGTCCCTTGGATGTTGTTATAACAGATTTTGACTGTATTCAAGCAATATCTTAAAAATAAAAAAAATTTAGCTAGATTTTTCATATACCTGGCGACTTTTTTTGCCTAAATGACAACACTTGAGTAGTTCCCGACATCCTAGAGTGCAACTAACTTCAGTTTCATTTGCTTGACTGAGAAAAGGTTATGTTGTTAAAGTTTTTTGTTTGTTTTCTAAGATTTTCTCAGTGATACAATTGTTTTGGTGATTTACCTACAACAATGGAGGTAATTGTACCTTGTGAGGATTTAAAATGCGTTCAAGTTTTGATTGGCGAAGATAAGGTAAAATCTTTAAACTTTGCTCAGAAAAAACAGTTAATTTCTTCATTAAAACCGACGCCTAATCTGTGTATTTCTCAGACTAGTAAATCGCATAAACGAAAATTTAATAGATCAGTCAATCATTTCATTCATGAGAATAACCTCGAAGATGCCTTTCCCGAGCTGTTAAAGTTAGCGTATCTTGTTGTAACTATTCCGGCTACAAGTTCTTCCGCGGAACGTGCTTTTTCGTCTCTTAAACGTATCCATACCTATCTGAGAAATACACAAGAGAGCGTCTTTCCAAATTATCAATGATAGCTATTGAAAAACAGTTGTTGGTAGAATTAAAACGATCACCAACATTTTACTCTGATGTAATTAAATCATTTCTTAAGAAAGATAGACGATTCCAATTAGAATATAAATAATTTATTTAAATTCCTTATTACATTCTATCTAGCTATTATTTAACTTTCGTTTTGTAACTTTTTGTTTTGTTTTTTTTTTTGTCTGTAACCCGGGTTCTGTTACGAAGGAAGCAACTACTTACCATAACTTTGTTCCCTCAAGCAATGAAGCAAACCAAACGGCTTTTTTCAAAGCCACCGGAGGTATGCAATTGCTGATATGTTTATTATATTCAATCTAGCACTAGCATGCCTTCAGTGTGCTTTGGTTACCTCATTCACCGCACGACAAGCAAGAGTGAAATTGAAGAAAGAAGAGGAAAGAAGAAGATGGATGAATTCACTTTTAATTTATTGTACCTAACCAGTAGTTTATGAGAAAATTGCGATGATACATACGTAGGTACCTACATATTCAGTCGAAAACTGAACTTTCTTTTTTTGAAATCGGTTAAAATTTTATTGGGTTTGCGTTATTTTGAAACCCTAGGCACGCCACTGCTTGCACCGTGTGCTCTACGGTGTCCTCAGGGCGACCCTCGCAGTGGTGACACCCAGGCGTTTCCTCCTTTCCCATCAGACACAGGTACCACCCGAAACTTCCGTGTCCGGTGAGGACCTGCGTCATGCGGTAGGTCAGGACGCCGTGACGCCGATCTAGCCACTCCTCAAAGAGGGGTCTTACCGCCGCAATTGCGGCGTGCCCGAGTATGGTCACACTTGGAAAATTCGTAATCTATTTGCACTGATAGACTTGCCAATTTGTGTAACTTTTTTTTCTGGTTGTCCATTAGAACATTTATTGTTTGTGTCATATTTATATGATTGTCTAAAATGAATTTTAGGTAATTTTCAATCTGATTCACATCAGTGTTTTGCTGTATTTGTGTTGGAATTTGTGTTTCGAAATTAGTATTTTGTGTTGCCACATCAGAGTCATTTATATATTGAGCTGCAGTATTCAGCTGCAGTTGTTGGAAGAACCGGTGTGGATTTTGTAGCTGTAGATGAAGTTAATGACTTCTCTGGTTGATTAAGTGCCTGAAATCACACATAAAATGGATTAATGATGTTTTTGTCAATCGCTATGCAAACATTTTGACTTTTAGAGAGACCCTAGTCTGGATATGTAGTTGGCCCAAAATGTTAAGTATGTAGGTATACTATACATATATTAAACACTCATAAAGTCACGTCTAATAGACATGCGGGGAAGGCAAACTAATAATGAAGTAACAAAATAATGCTTACCAATTGCCCAGCTAGAGTATTGTAATTACTGAAGTTAATATTACTATTTGTTGTGATTACTTCTGTCTGATTATCAAATTCGGTGTCGCTATTTTGTAGCATGAGATCTAGTTCTCGTGTTGCTTCGTCGTATGATGATAATAATTGTCTTTTGACACAGCAATGTGAAGAAGACCAATTATCTACAGGCTGCGAGTATTCGTCCTTGACCAATTTATTGATATCTAATCGCTTTTTTGGCGATCTTAAAATACCATTAGACTCCCAAAAACTAGGTATAATTCACAGTCGTTTTTGGCCTTTTTCTATTGTTTCAATTATTTTGAACGGCATATTTTCCTGAAAAATATTGAAAAACATATAAAAAAAAATTGGCACACAACACCATACACTAAAAACACTACTGCACATAGTTCTTAGTAAAATATTTTTTTAAAACGAACTACCGTTTTCTAACGCTTTGTTTTGTTTTTGACCTACCTACGAGTTTTACGACGTGGCAAACAAAGGATCGAAAAGAACAAATAAATGCGTGCAGGCTGTCCAGGCACTATCTATAAACTAATCGCGTTGCTTGTAATATGACGCTGCTGTCTCGCTCTGTGTGTGTGTGCTATGGACGATGTTACCTACACGGTTGTTTGTTTACAAGTAATGTGTCTATCAGTAGGTGCGTCGTCTGTTGATTCTATCAAACTGCTTCAATTTGCCTTCGGCATATTACACACTTAAAAAACACGTTGTGTAAGCCGCGAGCGATGTAAACGGCGAAATCTAACAATTGCTAGCGATATATTATACATGGTTTTTCATTTTGAATACGTATCCCTAATGAGCTGTACAATTTATGTTTTGAAAACTGATATACAGCCTAAATATTAAAAATATTCTAATATAATGCCTATTTAAAGGCAATAGCTGTACAATGGAATCTAAAGACTGCGTAGTAAAGCTACAGGACCTATAATACCCTCCAGATATAATTTAGGCTGTTTAATATTTATCGCCATTTTTTAATAAACAAAAACAAAACATAATACAAATCAAACGATATTTGACAATAGCTACAGCTGCTATCGTAATTTTACAGCTAAAATAATGAGTGTACTCTAATATTATGCAGTATTTTCAAGCATATTATATTATTCTAACCTCAAAACCATAAACTTACTTACCCGTTTTAGTTATATTTTTTACTTAATCTTGATTATATTATGGGCGCGTGAATATTTTGACACAAAACTATACACAATTTCACAACAAAATTAAATCGGCACGTCGAATCTACAAATTATCACACAGAAATTCCAAGATCATTACTTGATTTATAATTTTCCATGAAATATTAATCGATCGCCATTTATGTATCTAAAATAGAAATATTTGACAAGCTTCACAAATTTTCCTTTTGTGATTCTCTTAAAAAGCCGATTAAGAACCGTTATCTTTTAAAGACATTTATAAGAAGATAACTATATTCCTGTGGTTTCCTTTTAAACCATACTACAGCTCCACTGCAGCTATATTATAGCCTATTTGTTACTTCTACAGCTACTGTACAGCCTTTTTAGTTATAAGTGCTGTATAAGCGCTGATACAGCCCTTGTACAGCCTCACTATACAGCCTGTGGTATAAAAATAAACTAAAATACAGCTTTTATACAGCTTGTGGTGCTCCTTGGGAGGACAACTCAGCATTCTTATATGTTATCACGATCGCCGTCGAAAGCGCACTAGTTCGCGGAGACGGCCACTTGCCTGTGACATGAGCCCTGTGGCCATGTCGAGCGGACACCGATACGCCCTCTTACCACTTCTCCTCAATTTTATATTTCTATGGTATGCACAGATATTAAGATAGTCTTGGGTGCCTGCATCATAAAATTCAGATCCTATATTTACATTTATATCACCTGTTAGTATTATGTTTTGAAAAGAGCATGTCGCCTGAAGTGTACTGTTAAGGGAATTATGAAATAAGTGTAAGTTTTTATGGGCTGGGGATCTATACATAGCAATAATTGCTGTATTAGAGCCAATTTTGATAACTAAGCGATTACAATCCTGTAGGGTTGGTTGTTCGATTGTGACTTTTAGCGATGACTTAGCATAGACAATGATTCCATCATTTTGATTATGGTTTATTGTACTGTAATATAAATTGTACCCCGGTAATTCCGGTATGTTACTTTGTCGATTTGATATCCAGCACTCAGTAAGCACTATTATATCGCATGCAGTCTAGCCTACTCAGGAAAACATTAAAGCTGTATATATATTTTGTGTTAGTACAGTTAGTGAGTTTTGATAGCCGGTAAGATACTTTCTACACTCCTCGACCTCACAAGATTTTACTTCCGATAGAAATATATTATCTAATTCTGTAATCAAATTAACATCCATTATACTAAATATTATAATTTAAGCTCTTAATTACAAATAAGCATGTGGCGCTCTTAGGCGCCGTCATAGTCTATCGAGTTAATATACCTATATTCAGCTGCTTTTTTAGCTGGGCAATCGGCATTTCCAGTCTTGTGTTCATGAGGCTTCTTAAAGCGCAGGCAGGTTGCACATTTAGGAGAGTCTGTCTTCTTTGTACAGTCCTAGATTGAGTGACCGTCTTCTCCGCAATGCCCACGTGTGGGCCACACGTAGAAGCCATTGATTTACAGGTTTTAGCTGCATGCCCATACTGCTGACACTTAAAACATCTTGTGATCAATGTAAAGTCTCTTACTGGGCTGGGCAGGATGTCTAGTTTATGAATATTCTATCTTGTGTGATGAGGGCTCTACGTGTGTTCGCAGGGACCTCTATGACGTAGTTGCAATTGGCCTCACTTTTCTTTCCCGTTTTGTGACTCAGTTTTATTGAGGTCATAAATACGTCTCGTGTCAATGATGGTATTTTCTCTACTAAATTTTGCTCGTATATGTATTTATAGACCTCACTCTCATCCATAGATGCCGGAACTCCTAAAACTATGATACGAGGCTTGCGCTTATTTGGCTCATCAACAGTAAGGCCTTTTGAAGCAAGTTGGACGGTTTGTTTCACTTTTTCAATATCAGATCTGGACTCAGTGCTGATGATCACACCTCCGTTTCATGTCTGGTGAACTCCTCGAACTTTCAGTTTCATATCCTCGGGGCATATTACACTTCTGGACACATCTATTGGCCCACCTTGTATTTTCAGTTTCGTTTGGTCCTAGCTAAAATTTTATATTAGGTCGAGCAAAAAGTTTTTATGCAGTTTTGAACCTGGCACATTCACAATTTCATTCAATAGTCTTTTTTTGAATTTCGAACACAGAATTTAAAGAAACAAAAGACAATTTGGAGCCTGTTTGTTGATATCAAACAATCGAATACTAAGAAAACTTGGTTTTATTGGTTTACTTGGATTTAATTCTTGAAAAAGTGATTGATATCTTTGCTTTTGCAACAAACATTACTTATTCTTAACATTAAGGTGAGGTTCTATCAATAATCTATGGATACTTCACCTGAAGTCGCCGCCCAAGCTGTGGCACTTATTCAGGCCGGACACAGCCAAAGAAACGTGAGTGCTCAACTTAATTTAAGTCGATCTGCGGTCCGAAATGTTTATCGGAGGTACCTAGAGACTGGCGGCTTTGTTCGTCGCCAAGGAAGGCCACGATCTCGGGTCACAACTGAAAGGCAGGATCGATTCATCGTGACGACCAGCTTGAGAAATCGTCACCTTACCTCCATTGAGATACAAAACCAACTTCGCGACTTCCACGGAGTATCTGTGAGCGCTCGAACTGTTCGGAGAAGGTTAAAAGAACGCGATATGGTACCACACAAGCCAGCTAATGGGCCCAAACTAAAGCGAGCCCACCGAACAGCGCGCCTTCATTTCGCACGCAGTCATTTAAATTGGACACAGCAAGATTGGAGCCGTGTACTCTTTTCTGATGAGTCTAAAATTGTGTTACATGGCAATGATGGAAGGAAGAAGGTCTACCGGCGTAAGGGAGAGCGTTTCGCACAATGCTGCTTTGAAGAGAGGGTTGCTTATGGCGGTGGCTCATGGACTGTCTGGGGCGGTATATCCGCGAGCGGCAAAACTCAACTTGAGGTTGTTACAGGACCACGGCTGCCAACATTAAATGCTGAAAGATACATTCGTGAGTGCTTAGAACCTCACGTGATACCATACGCGGACTATGTGGGCCCAAATTTCCTTTTTATGCATGATAATGCAAGAGCCCATGCGGCCGGCATCGTCAGGGAATATCTTCGGGATGTGAACATCACAGTTATGGACTGGCCAGCCAGAAGCCCAGACATGAACCCCATTGAGCACATGTGGGACGAGCTAAAAAGGCGTGTTAGGGCTCGTCAGCCAGTTGCCCAGACGATGCAGGAGTTGAAAACTGCCATAGAAGAGGAATGGGAGATGATCCCTCAAAATTTCATAGAGCGGTTGATAAACTCTATGCCTAATCGTATGAGAGCTGTGGTAGATGCCCATGGAGGCAACACGCGTTATTAAATTAAACCTTTATTTGATAAAACATGTTTTTTATTCAAAAATTAATTGCCTTTAACAAGGCGCATATCCGACTTGTTAGGCGTAGGTCCATGTCGTATGGTATTCTGAATTCAAATTTAAAACTATACGATCGAAAAAGATGGTAAAATGTATCAGGTTTAAAACTGCATCAACAGTTTTTGTTCAATCTAGCAATCATATTTCGGTAGGGGCCATCGAAACCTAAACTCTAAGGTGGGCCAATAGATGTGTCCAGAAGTGTATTTTTAGGACCATATTTTTAGTTTCGTCACTCGTCTTTGAACTATCACTGGGATAAATCGCAACAGAACTAAAAGTGCTAGGACGAACAAAGCTGTTGGTTCCCTTTTTGACCATATCCGCAAAAGAAGTGCTAGGCATATTTGATCCTGTGTTGGCCTGTTGTACTGCTTTCTTAAGGTCATTTAGGCTATTTGCCAACTCCTGTTTTTCGGCTAACGCTTGGAGGGAGAAGTGTGTTTGTAGAGCTTTTTTTTTTTAAGACTAGTATAGGACAGCCATGTGAGAAGTACCACTTGCAATCTTACGGCACAAATTATTAATTTATTTATGTTTTGGTCCGAGTTTAGATTTTCGTCGGATGCAATCGTACAGACCTCATTTAAGCACTGCTCAATAGATCCCAACCAGTTCTGCATTTCGGGAGTTGTGACCACTTCCATCTTTTCGTCTTTATATCATCCTTGGGTTTCTGAGGCGACATAGGTGGAGGAGTGCGGCGTGTTATACCATTCCTGTTAAAGGGGCTGCCATCCATTTTTGCAAAAGAAGTTACTAATGTTCATACACATATATGACTTAATAATAAAGTCATCACTGCAACTAGAATGTGTATAGTACGCTAAAACACTAAACTAGGTCACTATTATTTAATTGTTATTTTATGGAATTTTTGTTGAGCACGTCTGCATGCGTCAAAGTACCGATCAATTGGGGTCATGGGGACCATGGTTCACAAGTGGCATAGTCTCTTTAAACAAGGCAGGACCCGCGGCCCGGATGGGCGATCGAGGTGACTTCTGCGGAAATCATTAAAAAGGTCGAAAAAATAATATTGGAAGATACCAGACTAAAGAAGAAACAGCTTGCAGAAAAGGTTGGAGTATCGGATACGACAATTTTTTAAATTCTACACGATCATCTTGGCATGACAAAGGTCAGTGCAAGATGCCAAGAATGCTCACGCCGCCTCAAAAACAACGCCGCGTGGAGTCTTCTCGCACGTTTTTGGACCTCTGTAACGAAGATAAGGATGGACTATTGAGTCGAATTGTTACTGGAGATGAAACTTGGGTTCAGCATTATGAGCCTGAGTCAAAACAGGACTCTATGCAGTGGCACAAAAAAGGCACACCACCATCCAAGAAGTTTAAAGTGTCACAATCGGCTGGAAAAATCGTGGCAACTGTGTTTTGGGATTCGTAAGGGATCCTGTTGACCGATTATAAAGATAAAGACGTTTCTATAACCGGAGAATATTATGCTTCTATCCTCGAGAGGTTGAAAGAAAGCATTAAAGAAAAAAGGAGGGGAAAATTGACCAAAGGTGTGTTTCTTCTTTACGACAACGCGCCTGTTTACAAGAGCCGTGTTGCGTTGGCTGCCCTGCATAAGGTGGGCTTCGATATTTTAGACCATCCACCCTACAGCCGAGACCTGGCTCCCAGTGATTATTACCTCTTTCCAAAACTGAAAAAAGAACTTCATGGAAATAAATTTTCAACTGATGAAGAAGTGAAGGACGCGGTTTCAGCTTATTTTTCGGACAAAGACAAAACATTTTTTTATGACACATTGACACATGAGACATTTTTCAGATCTTTCAATTAGCTTACGTATATATGTACGTAAGCTAA
Source organism: Tholera decimalis (assembly GCA_943138885.2). Lineage (NCBI taxonomy): Eukaryota > Metazoa > Arthropoda > Insecta > Lepidoptera > Noctuidae > Tholera > Tholera decimalis. The sequence continues at coordinate 15,860,451 of OW964552.2, read as the reverse complement.
TTGAAAGATCTGAAAAATGTATTAGGGTAGCAGGTGAATATATTGAAAAAGAAAAATAATGTAGTAATTTTATTTTCATTCCTTGCCCTCCATTCCGCGAACTTAAAAACGCCCCCTCGGACAAGCAAATATTGTACTATTTTATACGGAACAGAAAAAACAGTAGAAGTGCAATACGACAACTACTACAGGAACCACTGTCGCCAAACTCATACAAATAAAACTGTAGACATAATACACTACAAATAAACAATTATTTTGATTTGTCGTTTTAATTTTAGTCTAAACTAGCATAAGTCACAAATCCTACTTCTGGAAATGAATCTTGACTCTCTAAAAGTAGGATTTATTTTGCTTATGTGCAGAAAATCTTTACGACGGTTTATAATCTTATGTCAAAGCAGAATTGATTGACTGTTTTTTTCTGTTCCGTGGTATTTTATAATAAAGTTAACTAGTAAGTAAGAACTACCTGTTCTTACAGAAGCACTATCTAGTCGTTTTTAATTGCTGGCTCACAAAACAATTAGAAACCTGTATTCTTACGAAATATGTACTCCAAAAGCATTAAAATAATGCTATTTTTTTCAGAAATATTGTGAAAGCATTCTACACAGCTGGTATGATTTATGATGTTCTAACTACATTTGGTGATCTGACGGATGAGGCAGCCCAGAACAGAAAGTATGCCAAGTGGAAAGCTGCTTACATTCATAACTGTCTTAAGAGTGGGGAGACACCAGTTCCAGGTACAAAACTGTTCATAAACTTAAAAAGGTGTCAAAAAAAAACACATTGTTAGAGCTTTTTGTTTAACTTATTTTGTAAAATGAAAGCCCCTTAGAATCATTCTTTTCATCAGCTTTTAAATAAAGTATGATAATTTAATAACTCTTAATCTTAATTTAATATCTTAAATGTATAACTTTCAGGACCAATGCAGTCAGATGAAGGGGACGAAAATGCCGAGGGTGCATCTACAAGTGATGGGCAGTCAACTCCAGCGCCAGGACCTACAGACATGCCTCAAGTACCTGGTTTTACGTCAGTTACGCCTGCAACCCCGCCAGTTGCTCCATCAAGCTTCAACAGTTTCCTGCCGGATCCTAATGCTGCAATGAGAGCGGCATCCCAACTGCCTCCAGTACCATACACTCCTGATCCAAATCCCGGTGGGTTCGTACCTTATGATCCATCTCAGCAGCAACAACCGGAACCTTCAACTAATTTGTACGGCGATAATAGAGTCGCACAACTGTCTCCAGATCAGATTGCTAAAGCTCAGAAATATTGTAAATGGGCTAGTAGTGCTCTAAACTATGACGACATCAAAACTGCTATTGGCAATCTTAAAAATGCTCTGGAATTACTCCAAACAGGCCGTGATCCTGCTTGAATAGCATTACATAGAGCATAATATATGTGATATTTACTGTATGTATAAATTGTTTTTAATGTTTATGTATATCAAGTAATGTTGATGGCAATTTGAAATGCTTATATATCATTAACGTTATAATTAAAACTTTATATTTTGTAGGCTTGCACGCAATGATACCTGAATATAAAGCAGCTTTAAAATTACAGATTTTTTTATAAAACCCTGTCACCTAGTCGGAATTTCAAGGTCGATCAGCGACGTTTAGTGCTGTTGAGCCAGTATTCATAATATAAAACCAAATTATCTTATTTGGATTTTGTAGAAATTTAGCTAGAATTTTCTTTCAATTGTTAAAAAAGGAAATTCAATAAATAATAATTTATTTAGTATCTGGACATGTTGCCATTTTTATACCATTAAACACTCATAGCACAGGGCACACACCACATTGTTTGCATTTTCATTTTCTCACCAGATAAGTATTCCAAAATTATATCAAGTTAGCAGATATGCTCTATTGTGCTGTGTGCAAGCTAATTGTATTCTCATCTCAATAGATGGGTCATTTTTTATTTTCTTTATCATTTCTATGAAGTTTTTTCAAATTTAGTAATATAAATGATAATACCATTTTGAATTCGGTATCATATTAAATTAGTTCTCAAGAAATACATTAAAATTATGTTATTTTTTAATATCTTTACTTAGTATTTTTTAAATAAAATTATTATATATTTTATTGACTTATATTATTGTAAAATTATGTCATAAATATATATTACCAATTGGGTTTTTTACCTATTCAATCGCAAAAGTTTTTGCTATTAAACATTGCAGTAAGCACTAGAATCTAATGTAATAAAACACTATATTTCTTATACGTAATGATAGAAATAAAACATATTGGTAATACTTCCCATTTATTCATTGACCATTATTACTTCACTTACATCACACACCACATAATATACAGTAAGATAAAATCATTGATATTAGATTTATATTTTATTAACTCAATATTAATGTTGCCTTTTATGTAACTTAAAATTAAGAAGCTTTTTTGTTTGTAAGAAATAAGTACATCAAAATAAATTATGGAAAACAAAATATTACTATTAAAAAAAGCTTTGGCGTTATTATTCACTATGATTTTGAGCAAATAATAGAAAGTTAAAAGGTGCTGTTAATTTTATACCATTTTATAAGTGCATTAAATATTTACTAAGCCTATCAATATGCATTGGCAGTTATTGTTATGAATCTACAAATGTGACACACATACACATCACTCACACATACAAAATGAACCTAGCACGTATCGCTTAAATTAATATCACTTTTAGGTATTTAAACTACTCTCCCGAGGCGCATTCACCTAGCTAGAGAATAAGAAATTAACTTGAATGTTATATTTTACTTAACCAGATGGTTCACTCTTCACAATAATATGCACTATCAGGGTTTCATACTAAAAAGCTGATTAATGTAACACAATTAAATATTCGCAATGTTTGACTAGCATCGTCGCAGCGTGATCCTTAATAACACATCGAGCAATAATTTTTAATATTCTTAAAATACCCAGTAAAACAATGAATATCTCCTCAACTCAGACATTTATAGATAACTCGGGTCATATTTTTTCGAGTCATTTTCTTATTTCACTCTGAAATATGACGCTTTTATCTATTTCGAGATAATAGCTACATATGCTTTTAAAATGTAACATAACATTATTCTTAAAATTTAATTATTCTCTTTTGAGCCCATTCCCGTTCTGTGTAGCAGTGGCTCTATCCATTTCTTCGCGGCGGCTAATTTGATACCTGTTAAAATATTTACACTCAATTAATATGCCAGGTTTAAAATATAAAATCCAAGCGTCCAAATGGCAACTAAATGTAGAACACCTAAAAACATGACCCTTGCCCAGCTCACTGCTCAGAACAATAAGCTGTGATATTAATAGTTTGCTTTCACGACTTTGAATTTATTAGTGCGTTGGCAGCTTTAAAAATGTTGAAAAAATATCACATTAATGCTGCGGCCAGAATCGCAAAGTAGGTACGTGTACTTGAATTAAGTCATTTGAAGGACCAATGCCCATTACAATTTTGTAAAATGCCATGAGCCAATCGGCTGGAACGAGTAGGTATTATTTGCGCGACACAGTGGTTCGTCATCGCGGATTCCCTGGCCGACTGCCAAAACAATGCTAGCGTGCCATAGCACTCATTTTATTTCGTAACTCTTGTTTATACTCATAAAGATTGGTCAAGGTACGCTACCCTTATGGGTAGGGAGGTAGGAGTATATTGTATTCTTTTGCGTAAACATTACCTATGTGGTTGCTTTTGGTCTTAAATCTTAAGTGTGGTCTAATATCCATCAAGATTTATGTGCCTGTAAACCCGTGCCTTTTTATTATGGAGGTAGGCAGTTTCAACGCATTTTCTGTTTATTTCTAGTTTTGTTTGATATTTGTATGAATGTTTTATATCAACGGTGCGATGTCATGAATACGAAAAATATTCGATTTCGTCAATATTGACGTCAATAATTGCTACCCACGGACATAGCTTGCCGCCAATTCATTAACGAATCAAGATTATTGTGATTGGGGATGTTTAAAAGCTTCGGCTATTGGTTAAACTGGATTGAACGAAAGTAAAAAAAAAAACTTATTACCAAACAACGAGTCTTCCGCTCAACATGAAGAAGAAAACCAGCGCTGGCGCACATCGGTCGAAGGGATCGCCTACCATTACATGCGAGTATGCTGCTAATATCATCAACAGTACCAGGCCTATATTAGCCGTATTCTTGATTTTATCTGAAAAAAAAAGCAAAACTTTAATAGAGTTTCTAGAACATTACTAATTTTCCAAATTTTACAACAAAACTAATTATTGTTAAGTTTTCCCGTGTAAATCCCGATCCCGTTGGAATTCCGGGATAAAAAGTAGATGAGTCATTCCATGGTTTCAACTATCTACATACCAAATTTCATTCAAATCCGTTGAGTAGTTTTTGCGTGAACCATCATCCATCCTCGCAAACTTTCACATTTATAATATTAGTAGAGTCATTGATCAATGGTTAGAGCAAGATAAATTACTGACGGTGACAAACGGCGCTTTGAATAACAAACATGACATTCGATATAAGCAGACGATAACACAAGTCGATAGACAATACCATATAAGTAGGTATCTCTAGAAGTCGGTACACATGTAATGTGAATAAATAGCGTAAATGGATCTTTTGGTTTACCTTGAGACCTTACATACAGATCTTATACACCATAAATAAGATCGCATTTAAATTCCAACCCCTTTGAAGAGATAGTGATAAAATCTTTCGCCTTTTGGTAGCTTTAGTACCTATCTAGTTATTTGACAGCCTAATATTTTCGACAAACAAAGTTAGCTTTTTGGATTTTTAAATAAGATTATTGTTGAATTATCTATGTACTAGCAGTTGCGCGAGGCCTCGCTCCCGTGGAATTTGTTACGAAAAAAAAATAACCCTCCTTTTTGTAGCCTTCCTAAAGCTTTAAGCTACTTCCATACCAAATTTCATCCAAATTCACCGAGTACTTTCTTTCGAAGATTAGCGCGTTCAAACAAACAAACTTCCGCTTTATAATATTAGTATAGATAGATATTTACGAAACATCAAAATAATGACATCAGCCGTTTCACACCACAGCATCGGAAAGCCAGTTTCATAATTGTAACACTATTTTTACCCGACTACGGCAAAGCCAAAGGAGGGTTATGATTTTGACAGGCTATGTATGTATGTATGTATGTATGTATGTGTGTATGTTCATCTGTTCCCTCATAGCTCCAAAGCTGCTTATCGGAACTCGACAAATGAGGTATCGTTAGAACCGTCTTGACCGTCCGCTGAACATAGGCTACGTGACGTGTTACAAAACCCAATGTGGCGCCCTCTAGGGCCCAAAAAGTGTTGTGCTAAAAAATAAAAATAAGATAAACACATCGTGTTTGTTATCATTTGAAAGGGCGTGACATGCACATTTCCAAAACATTACTTAAATTTAAAGTGGCGCTCTCTAGTGGACAAAAAATCATGTGTAAAAAAATAAAAATGAGGTAGATACACCGTGTTTGGTATCATTTGAAAGGGCTTCACTTGTACTTATCAAAAATATTGCTTAAATTAAACGTGGCGCCCTCTAGCGGTCAAAAAGTCATGTGTAAAAAATAAAAATAAGTTAGATATACCGTGTTTGGTATCATTTGAAAGGGCTTCACTTAAACGTATAAAAAATAAAGTAAATAGTATAGAAGCACAGTGATTTAACACCAAAATAGTTTAAATAATAAAAAGTAAAAAAACTAAAACCCGACTACAACAAAAAATCAATGCTAAAAAGGATGAAACAAGATATTCAGGATGCTGAAATAAACAAGGTTACTGGAAAAACAAGAACAGAACAAAACTAAAAGCCGTAGTCACACGTTATATCGTCGTTGCGACTTTAAGACCTCTTATGTGTCACTTTTGGCAAAATCACTTTTTTACGCCAGGCTTTTTCACATTTTGAAGCTCTATCGAATGCAAAAACTCTCATGTATATACGACGATTTAATCGTCATTTATTTACCAATTTCAAGATCTACAATGTGCTTCCTAATAAAATGTTGGTACTTAAAATATCTTATGTGTCAATGTTCACATACGAGTTTTTAGTTCAATGTCATACTCGATCTCTTGAGGCGATTATTAGATCAAAATATCTTATGTGCATCAGGACTAGAAAGTCGGGTATTTTTTTAAATTATTTGCCTTTGTCTGCAATTATGTGTATGCCTCATTATAGGTATTAATACATTTTGTCAGTGCGTGAAGTTCGTTACTTGATTTGCGTAGATCAAATTTTATTCGATTTGTGAGTGTAACAAGAATTAAAAACGAGTAAACCGTTGTCCAAGTGAGATTGAGTTATAAGTTAATCAGCTAAACACAGGTGATTCTAAATTTAGTACTTTTTTATGATTTTGGGGAACCTCCAAGAGTAGAGAGCTGTTCTAGCGGTTCCCTTATTACGCCGGAAGATTTGGGCTTAATATTATCTTCAGGATAGAATTATCAAGATGATGTTACGGAAGATTTATTTCATCTGAAAACCCGGGTATTACGTCTAAAGATTACGTTACGACTGCTTCATCTGATCATAGCATCAGCATACTCTATGCCATTTAAGACCAGGGAATTGCGCCTGGAGATGACGTTACGAATGCTTCATCTGATCATAGCATCAGCTTACTCCATGCCACTGAAGACCTGGGTATTATAGTATTTGTTATTACAAATACCAAATAACTTACGTTTTCTTTGTAATCATAATCCATAATTCATCCATCAAAACAAATATTTTCTTGTCATGACATTTTTTACGTCAAGGCTGGCAAACTGTAATTTTTCCTTCTTGTAGTCACTTAATGGCTAATAGACTAAAAAGGTTGTTCATACTTTTATTATATAATTGTTATCAAAGATATATAATAAACTATAGATACGTTGTCCGCGCTCTAACATGGCAAGTTGAAATCAAGGTAAGTGCCTCGTGTCTGTTTAGTTACGCACGAACCTGTGTCGCGATCGCTACAATACACATCTTAAGAAAAAATGTGTTTTAAAAGAAAATTAGGAAAAAAGCATGCCTTTGTGTGTTTTTAGACGTTGCACTAATTATACTGCTTCCGTGAGAGGTCAAAATGTGTCATTTCATAGGTAAATATCAACTGAAATAAATTTTTTATTTTAATTTTTCTACACGGCTAATGGCGGCTAGCGTATGAATGAAGTCAGTCACGTGACGTTAGGGGAGGTTGTTAACTAAAGATGTATATTCATCTCTCTCTAACATCAGGTGTAACTAAAGATGGCATTTATTTTCTGTCCCTTTCTTTACACGTATTAGATAGTAATTATCTATGTGTGTGTTTCGTGCCGTTTTTGAGAGGTGTTTTGTGGGAATATGACGCGTCTATTATAATACGTCATTGATTGTTATTCACTTTTATCGATAGGACTAGCTTAATATTGTATACTATATTGTGGTTGTCTACTGATTAACGGCATTTTAAATTATAATTATAAATTTCTAAAACACACTCTCAGATTTTATCGAAGAGGTTTAATAAATTATGCTCGAATATAACTGGCTGATCAAATAACTGGCAAGATGGACTATTTTGGACTCTACAATTTGAATTCTGGTACAGAATGAGAATGGAATGGACTTTGAACGCTGAGCTGGGTATAAAAGGCGCTGGGGGCCATCTCCGGGGAGTTCAGTCTTAGACCAGTTTTTAGAAGAGTTTAGTTCTCGACGACTTTTGACGAAGAGGAAGTGCAGTACCCGCTACCCTGACTCCTTGCTGGGAGCCTGCTGCCTTGACTCCTTGCTGAGAGCCCGCTATCCTGACTCCTTGTTGGGAGCCTACTGCCAGACCGCCTTGCTCGAGCTGCTGTACGACGAAGACATCGTGGAGTAGAAGGCGATCCTGGAGTGGTCTGCCAAGCCGTCCCGCAAAAGTTAATGGCTTTGGCGGCGTTGGTGGAATTGGCGGCGCGGGCCCTCGTGGTGTGTCTCCAGGAAGACCTTTGTTAACGGCTGCTGAGGAAGCCTCTCTTGTACCTCCTCCTCCGGCTCCTCTTGTGCGTCCCGCAAAAGCTATCGTTACAGTTTGGCGCCCAACGTAAAATCATAGCTAGTCGGTTTAATTTTTTTTCAAAATTCCAAAAAAACTATTACTAGTAACTTTTTTCTTTGGACTCACTTTTTGGCTTAGACTCTTTTTTAATATTAAGTTCTAGGATAGGAGACTCACTCTTTACACTAACACTATACTAGACTTCCTCTTCACACGAACACTAGTTTATCACCTCTTTTACCACTAGTTTATTCCCTCTTTAACCTCTTATAACACTTTTTTTTATTTTTTTGTGATCTTACTCTTACTCAACCTCTTTCTTATATTTAATTTATCCTCTTGAGTTTTTTTTAGCACTCTTTAACCCTCTCATTTACCTGCCCTCTCCCTCTTTACCTTCGTTTGCTATCTATAATATTAATTTTCAGTCATGGATAGAATTATACTCCACTCATCGTCAAAAACTAAACAACGATTTAAGTATATAATTATGTAAATATATTCATCTTTCGTACTATATTCATGACTCATCTCTATCTTCTTGTCTTCTTTTAACTATCGAGTTCTTTTCGGCTTATTGAAACTCAATAGTTTATTTTATTTCTTTCTTTAACTTTGTTCTTAAACTTTAAGAGGCTTCTCTTAATTTTTATTTTTTCTCTTCTATCTGAACTAATCAGATATCACTTAGAAGTGCGTTTAGGTACATATTACCAAACCTTCTCCCTTTCTAACTCTCCAAGTTAGTTTATTACTATTTATCGACTCTAAAGTTGATCGAAGCGGCTAGCAACTTCGTAAAAATAAGCCTTTGCTAAACCTTGTTTTTTATGTTATCGACTCTAAAGTTGATCGAAGCGGCTAGCAACTTCGTAAAAATAAGCCTTTGCTAAATCTTGTTTTTTATTTGATGGGTTTTCGACGCGAGCGGACTGACAGACTCCGAAAACAAGCCTACTGTCATGTACTAATCAGGTCGAGTAGTGATCATTGAATGTGAATCCTACCTGACCTAACTTCGTGAGATGTTAGTGTGATTGAATGAGGCATGTAAGTTATATGAATGTGGATAAACTTTAACCTTACAAAATTTTTGTTCTAGACCAAAAATTTTCTCGGGGTCGATGGGGAAATATAGTATTTGTTATTACAAATACCAAATAACTTACGTTTTCTTTGTAATCATAATCCATAATTCATCCATCAAAACAAATATTTTCTTGTCATGACATTTTTTACGTCAAGGCTGACAAACTGTAATTTTTCCTTCTTGTAGTCACTTAATGGCTAATAGACTAAAAAGGTTGTTCATACTTTTATTATATAATTGTTATTCACTTTTATCGATAGGACTAGCTTAATATTGTATACTATATTGTGGTTGTCTACTGATTAACGGCATTTTAAATTATAATTATAAATTTCTAAAACACACTCTCAGATTTTATCGAAGAGGTTTAATAAATTATGCTCGAATATAACTGGCTGATCAAATAACTGGCAAGATGGACTATTTTGGACTCTACAATTTGAATTCTGGTACAGAATGAGAATGGAATGGACTTTGAACGCTGAGCTGGGTATAAAAGGCGCTGGGGGCCATCTCCGGGGAGTTCAGTCTTAGACCAGTTTTTAGAAGAGTTTAGTTCTCGACGACTTTTGACGAAGAGGAAGTGCAGTACCCGCTACCCTGACTCCTTGCTGGGAGCCTGCTGCCTTGACTCCTTGCTGAGAGCCCGCTATCCTGACTCCTTGTTGGGAGCCTACTGCCAGACCGCCTTGCTCGAGCTGCTGTACGACGAAGACATCGTGGAGTAGAAGGCGATCCTGGAGTGGTCTGCCAAGCCGTCCCGCAAAAGTTAATGGCTTTGGCGGCGTTGGTGGAATTGGCGGCGCGGGCCCTCGTGGTGTGTCTCCAGGAAGACCTTTGTTAACGGCTGCTGAGGAAGCCTCTCTTGTACCTCCTCCTCCGGCTCCTCTTGTGCGTCCCGCAAAAGCTATCGTTACAGTATTGCATCTGAACCGAAGCAAGTGCTATCACCAATACCTATCTTTGAAAATTTGAGCTATGTTATCTGTTAGTGATGATGATCCAGATTGGGTTCCAGTGATTTTGCGGCGGAGGCGGAGTCTTTATCCATTGCGGAGCCAGGTTGAAGAACATTTTTGGACATGGATGAATGTATCATGTCACTGGCTGTGCAAGATTTGAAGACAAACAGGAATTTATTTTTACAAAGACGTAGGATCTTGCCTTCTCTTGATAATAAAGATAGTGATAGTAATGACAATGTTAGTGGCGTATCATTACCCGACAATATTGATGGTAATATCGCTGTATCTGTACAAAGACCAGTTCCATGCACCGTTAACCTGAATGAAGAAGTCCGCGTTGCCGGTAAATCGTACCTTGGGTAAAAAAATTAGCTGACAAATGGACACTATGCGTTGAGAAGCCTGAAAGAATTTTGAAACCACGTTGCTTACACACGTGCGTAGGTTAGAAATCTAAAAAATATTTTCTTTGTGCTCCTGTATCTGATGAAGAACGAGAACACATTTATAAACATTATTGTAAGCTCAAGACTTGGTCAGAGAAGATGGCGTTTATAAAAGCATCAGCAGTGAGAAGGTATATAAGAAGACAACAAAGGTCTACTAAAAAAACAGAGGCCACGATATCTTCAGGAATAAATTGGACGCAAAATGCACTAAAGTGAGAGTGTGTAAATTATTTCTTCTTAATACACTTTGCATTGGAGAAGATAGTTTTCTAGACAGACTGGACTACCTGGACTAGAGAGGTTGATACTACAAAGAAAATATTGCGGAACAGACGACAGAAAACACTGCATCAAGTTCATATATTATTGCTAGGCCAGGGAGGAACGTTGAATTGACAAGAATTGTTAAGACATGACTGGAGATTTTACCAAAAATACCGAGTAATTACTGTCGCTCTAGTTTAAAAAAGTGTACCAATGTTGTACCAACTTTTCGATCTGAACTCCACATGCATCAGGTTAAATTTCGAGGAGATGGAATCGAACTTAATAGGCCTGGCAAAAAGAAGGGAGATCCTGTCGTGGTGGACATTAAAGGTCATAAATATTTATCTGATGGATTGGTCGATTGATGATGTCGATGAGTGATCCGTACTTCCACAGCGAAGAAATAACCAAAGAAACGGTTTGGTATCTCCGAACCGATTGTACAGATCTCCATTAAAAAATAATTAAAGCAAGTTTAAACAATAACAGGAACTGAAAATGGTATAAATCATGATTATCATCCGTGTTACAATGCATTACAATTTAATCCGGGTACTTAATGCATAATTATATACATAATTATATGGGTGCCTTAAAAAATAATAGTACTTTGATTTGTAACTTTTATTTTATTCTAATTTCTGATTCTACTATATATTCTACTATTATCATAACCTAATTAGTGTTTTCAGATAAATATATATTTTTTTCAGTGAAGGTATTAGGTACTTTTTATTTTAATTTTTATAGGCATTTTTGTTCAAAATCTCTGATGTGATACGTAAAGCGCAACAAAAATCTCTTATGTGTTAACTGAAACAGTTTTTGTTTCTTTTTACTATCATACTGCTTTTAATTTCAAATAACAATAGCAAAATAAAAAGCAGGAAATCATATGGCTGATACCTATATTTTTTGTTGTACTTAGTTTCATTATATTTTTTTCAGTAGACGGTTTTTATCGATTTTCTCATAAAGTTGTATTTTACACATAAGAGGTCTTAAAGTCGCAACGACGATATAGCATATCAACCGTAACAAAACAATTAATAACGTGACGTGTGACTACGGCTTTTATTTTTGTTCTGTTCTTGTTTTTCCAGTAACCTTGTTTATTTCAGCATCCTGAATATCTTGTTTCATCCTTTTTAGCATTGATTTTTTGTTGTAGTCGGGTTTTAGTTTTTTTATTTTTTATTATTTCGTACCAGAAATTGTATCTGAGGATACAGGTTTTGTAAAGAAATATTAAATTAGTTAAATAAACTTATGTTAATAAATGTGTACCATCATAGAAATGTGTATAATTGTAGGTAGGGATTGAGAGACCGTGCCTGGTGATTGCCGGATTATTACTTAAAGCATATACTTACGACTAGGTATAGTTGCCAGGGCTAATCCAAATAATATTTCGAGGCCTCCTACTGCTCTTCGATACCATTTCGAGGGTAACTTGAAGTCTAATGTTTCCGTTAACGGAAACACTTTTGCGTATCTCACATATTCTTTTCTCTGAAACAAATCAAACATAATATTATTTTAACACATGTATTTCTGTAGGGCGCATGTTTTCTAAAAACAAAACGTGTCTTCTAATACATTACATAGAATTACAAGGAACATACAGCAGAAGGGAATCGAACCCACTTATCAGGCTGCTCACTAATGTTTCAATTATGACAAACTAAAATTGAACAGGGACCAAGACAGGAACACAATAGTTACAATTTCATGAGGCCGTAACGGCCTCTAAATACTATCCGTACAGTAAAAACACATACGTCGTCGGTAGCATAAACTTTTAAAATGTATAAGATATAATCGGTCTACTATATTGGACCGTTAATGTTTACATGATCACCAAGGCGAAAACTATTTCAAGGCAACCTTTATTATAGATATCCCCGATATATAACGAATTGCGTAAAAATATGTAGGTATTGAATGAGCTCGTTGAATCCAGTTCCAGTGGCGAGATCTGATTCGTATTATTATTATTGGAAGCCGCTACTGTTTACTTACGTATTGTTAAGAGCGATTGATATTTATCTATTCTTAGTTTGTTTATCTACATTTCAAAGATACCTTTATACAACAAAACTCAGAATTTGAGAAACGTTTAAAATTTGTGAATAGTTTTGTAATTTGTAAATTACCACATTATAGCATGGAGATCTAATACTAGGGCCTTGTCTTTTGTTCTTTCTCATAGAATCGGTGCATTTTTGGGGCCATGTCATTCAACAAGTGTAGGTAAAGAATTAGTAAGATCAGCTTGGCGATCTATATATGACCCTGCTGCGATACGAACTCTACAGAGGAATTGACTAGAAAGAATTTAATAACGATTCTTCCATATTGTGTGCCGAATAGACCGTTACAGGTAGGGTAACCAAATTTTTTTTACAAAAAATCAAGTATATTTAGGTCTGAGAAGAATATTAAATAGTATTTTAGCACCATTTGGAGAAGTGGAACTGATGATGAAGACCACAGATAGCCACCGAAACTACTCAATAATAAGTATTTTGTGGATTGCGATTCGATTACTTGAATATGGATGTTAAGCACTTTATGCTCGTCACAATGTATATGGTGAAGTAGAGCTGATGGTGAAATACCAGAACTCCTCAAAAATTAACGGCTCTGCATTGGGAAAAGGCAATATTTTGTAAAAGGTGATAAGTAGTTGACATTTTGGCTTTTGTAGCTAGATTAATTACAATCTGACCCAAAAAAAGCCCGAAAAATTCCTTTTGCTAAAAATAAAACCGACTTCCATATCAAAACACTACAAAGCCAAAAAATATTTTAATTTCGGAAGCCGGTGTGAAAAATATAAGAAAATACAAAACCAATAACACCGACTACCGATATTAAAATATTGTTTGGCTTTGTGTTTTGATATGGAAGTCGGTTTTATTTTTTGCAAAAAACCTTTTTTTTTTAATTAATTCTTGCTTTATTTCTATCCTCCTGTCACTTTGCATTAATTACTGAAAAAACTCTTTGAGTAAATGCTGAAGTGGCGGGAACAGAAAGTAGATATGAGACAATCTTAGTAATGTTTTTAAATTCTTCTGAAGTTTTTACTAATAAATGGCTCCACTTTTGGCCAGTACTCATTTCAAGAAAATCTTTGTCTTGTGATACTTCTTCATAAATTACTATGAAATTTGTTATTTCTGAATACAGATCATCCATACCAATATTCAGTCTATACAAATTTAGATTATCTACAATTTTCTCAAAATGATCAAATGTGAACAAAGACTTTAATGACAGAAAGCCAGTTAGTCTGACAAAAATCAAACCATTTCTCTAAATATAAGTTAGACATTTTAGATTTTCTATTAAAAACTTCTTGGGAAGACTGTAATTAGTTTTTAATACTTTTTTGTTTCATGGCCATGACTAAACTAAAAAAAATGTGTGAGCATCTAAGTTTAACACATACAGTGTTAATCATTTTGATGCTGAAAACAGTATTTTGTATACTTTATTTTTGTTCAACAGTAAAAAGTATAATGTAGTCAAAAACAGTATAATACTGTTTTTAACCGACTTCTAAAAAAGGAGGAGGTTCTCAATTCGGATGTTTGTATATTTTTTTTATGTTTGTCCGGGCATAACTCCGTCGCTTGCCAACCAATTTGAATAAATATTTTTTTGTTGGAAAGAGTAATGGTCTATGGCCAAATGGTCCCATGAAAATTTTATCGAAATCGGACAAGCCGTTTCCGAAAAATCAAGAAAAGTGTAAAAAAATCTACATTGACGATCTTTTCGTTTACTCTGCATTGCGTTTTTTGTTCACGCATAACTCCGTCATTAACGAACCGATTTGGAAAATTCTTTTTTTTTGTTCCAATTGGTCCCATAGTCACCAAGTCGGGATCTGATGATGAAATTAAATATATTGTTTTAAAATTGTTTTAAAAGTTTTTAAAATTGTATGTATCTTGAGAGGTCTGGCTCTTGTGATACAGGTTGTCCTAGTACAAGAGCCAAGGCAACACTGATGTTTGTACCTAAGTGTGTGAAATAAAATTGAATTGAATTGAATTGAATAATAGGTTAATCGTAGGTTAGGTTAGGTTTATTAATATAGGTAGGTTATAGTATTATTGATAACGTTTAGTGCTTATATGGTTTTTAGAATTCGGTTTCTTTTTTGCAAGAAAAAAAAAACTGTATAGTTGGCAACCCTAGTTACAGGTCCGGACTTTCTAGTATATTCTTTTGCCTTCGCAGGTGTTCCCACAATGTTACCCTTTACCGTATTAAGGATAAGAATAATTTAAGTAACACTTTTAGAGTGTTAAACAGTAGTGTAGCCTTAGCTCTTGTACTAGAAGATATTGTATAACAAGAGTTAGACCTCGCAGGATACATGTGTATTTAAAACAATTATTCATTAAGTCATCGGTCTACCTTGGGCATGGTCAGCGCCGTTAGGTACAACACAAGTGAAATATGTTTTCTTAATATTTTTCCGTTCATAGTTAAATACATAGCTGTGCGTGTAAATTATGATAACGCTTAAAATAGTACCGCAACAAGTTATTTCCATCATATCCTATTTAAAATCATACAGGTCAAGTCACACGCAGCTATGTAAAACTAATAAATAAATGGGGTATTATACGTCTGTCTGTCATTCAACTGTCCGCTTGTTTGGTCCACCCGAGAAAATGGTTGCATGAATTTTGAAACTGACTGTTATTTGGTTACGATTCATTGAGCAGGTGCTGTCATTTACAGCTTGGCCTGTCATTTGTATGCGCAATCCTACCTAAATAAAACAGTCATGGACATCATTGATTAGTTCAATTAGCGGAGTACCAATATATTTATTAGAATACAATTTCGTGTCCGTTTTAATTCCATGTTGTAAGCGTTATTATTACGACTTCATGAGAGACCTAGTATTAGAATAACGAAGGTACGGACAACAGCTTATTGACGACTAGCTTTAGGCTTCAACTACCTTGCAAATTAACCCTTTTACCTGTTATGCCAATGTATAATTAAAGCGAAAGTGCGATAGATATATGGTATCACTGCGTAGTAAACCTTGGACACAAATATGCATCGAAACACTCCTTTTAATTTTATGTTTCGGGAGATTTAAAAAAATATGCTAATTAATCTATGAGATTGGCTCATTCCTATTTTCGTTGTGTTTTTCCTGAGTCCAGCAGAAGAAACGTTAAAGGCCGATTATGAAATGTATGCTCTTTGAGATAATGTGCAAGTATTGATACACAGCTCCATTTTTTATATTTTGCTATTAAGAATCACGTTCGGATGGTTTAAATCCTAACTATTACCATTACCACATGTCTTCTTAAGTGTTTCGGAAACCGATTTAACGTACGTGAAACCAAATTTCAATGTCAAGCACCAATTAGAATACCTGCATAAAGCATTCGTAGAACAGCCTGTGGTGTCATGGCAATCACAATCACCAACTCAACAAATTCTTTTATTGGTTGCCAATATTATTGTACAAGTATCGATTAAAATGTACCTGTTAAAATAGAGAACATGCGCCAACAAAATAAATTACAGATAATTAAGAATCGCACAGGGGATTCGCAGCTTGCGATCGAGTCACGCTGTGAGCTGTCGCAACGAGACGACTCCGTGGTGGTATTAGGCGGCAGGCCAAATACCAAAATAGCAAGCCACTCGCTCTGCTACAAAAATCTAAATGCACCTAGAGCGACCTTATAATCTGTTAGCTAGACAACTAATGAAAAGAATGCTTACCAAATCTTTATGCAGTTCCTTCGAAATAAATGGGGTTAGCTTTGTTATTCCAACGAACACAAAAAATACCCCTAAAAGGATAGATAGACTTCTCAACACGATAGAACCCATTTTGGCCGAACACACTTCAACAATATTTTAGCACTGTTTCAGACCACTTAACATTATTTTATATTATTGTATTCTAATTTTTGTCTCACTTATGTAATTATGTTTAAGACATAATTTATATCTCTGTTTCAAATACTAGGCTTATTTAGTAAGATAAGATAAATCGGATTCAGGTTAAAAGCATTATAACATTAAACTGCACAATAGGTGAAAAATACACGGAAGTTAGAAGCAAACACGTTTCGCGCCGGCGCGAAAAAATCCATACCGAATATTCAATACTGTTGCCAGAATAGAAAAAAAAATGCACCTTTATGAGAGTAACACTTAAAAGTCTACGTACAATTAATTTTTATAATATGCTAATCATTACATACTTTGAAAAGATTTGAAGATTTGAAAATATATGAATAGAAGAAAACATATGAAACAAATTCTTTTTTTAATTCATGATAGGCTCGCGTTTTACCATGTCAAACTAAGAATTTACGTAATATCTACTTGCATTTTAATATCGCGCCATCTAGTGCCTACCGGTGGCAGTAGTATCTTAGCACGAAGACTGCCGCTGGGGGTGAACCGACCCGATTTTAGTATTTTATTCCTTAAAAAATTAACTGAAAAATTGAGTTAGGTAATTAGAGCAATTTCTTTTTGATGTCTTGGTGAGACATCAGTTTCCCTACTTTATACTTCTCTGACGTCATAGGGACATCTTGAGTTCATTTATTTTTCCTCGAGGTGATAATCCTCATGGATTTTTGGCGAATTTAGGGGGTGCTGCCAGAGGGCATTGACTGCTATTTCTTCATTCAGGGTGGTTAGGGGCTTGCATTTCCCAGGTGTGGAGTCAATTCTATGAAATAATGATGTTTATTTTGCAAATAGGTTATATAAATAACACTTTCACACGCATTGATGTATTAAAAGGAGGAAGATATGTTACTCTCTAACATTGCAATCAGTAAACCTGGGCTCGACGCACTAATACATGCACGGAAACTCACACATCTGTGTTCAGTGTCATCATCAGTTCCAAACCTACAGTTGCCGATTGACAAGGACAGGGATAGGAGACGGCGCTGTAGTGCGAGCGAAATCGCCTCAGCTGCCGAATTTTTGCGATTATGAATGAAATGAGATTTCATGTTAGGTAAGTAAGTAGTAAGTGATCCCATGACCCATGTCTCTTATTTTTCTTCCTGGTGTAATTAAAACACTGTTTAGCTACACAAGAAGTCATTTTGATGCGTATTTATTCCAAAAAAATCCTTAAAAACACGAAGAGTCGAGAATTTCTTGAGCTGTGTGATCAACAAAGTTCCGTGCGCGACTGAGCGCCAACTACGGGCAACAGTGTTGCCAACAGTTCAACTAGCTCTCCACCAGATCCAACTTCTAAAACCACTAACGAAAATCGGCCCTACTCTAAAAATCGCTAAAATTTACACTATTTTTTTTAGTTTTCACGAAAGAAAACAGTATTTATTTATTATTACTTGTATTGGTAAAAAATGTTCTTTAATATGACGTAATTAAATATTTTAAGTCAGTAAATCAACATATAAGAACTTTTGTCTGCACCATCATCGTCGGTTTCACATTTATATGATGCTTTGCTACCAATTTGTTTTATAACTTTTATTGGAATTTCGTAATCATTGCAGCATTTTTCTTCCAATGTTAAACCACAGAGTGTTTTTAATATTGCAGTTAAAATATTCAACTTCATTCTGTTCCTCTGCTTGTTTTTTATTAGGTACATTCATACTGCTAAATAGTCTCTCAACATCGGCATTAGAATTAGGTAGTATTAAGAGAGTAATCGCAAAAGTCGCTAATTCCTCAAATCTAGATTCCCCTTGGACATCTTTGAAATGCAATACTTCATTCCAATTTTTTTTGTATCTTTGCTCTCGTTTCATTTCTGCAAATGAATTTGTCGCCATAGTTCATCAACTCTTACCATAAGTTCTGCACTTTTATTGTGCCTACGCAGTAAAAGTAAATTAAGTACATTAATGAAGTAAAAATAATATATTTCGTAAAGTTTTAGTGGCTTAGTAGTTGAGTAATAGTACTTTCAGTAATTGAAGCTGAATTCTACTTGACCACTAGAAAAAACCACCAGCCACTAAAAGCAATATTTCGCCACTAAAAGGGGGGTCGAAACCACCAGTTTTAGTGGAAAATCCACTAAGTTGGCAACACTGACGAGCAATCACTTAGTTTAGTAGGACCAAACGCTGTGTCTAGTACCGTATCTTCCTACTTTTAATACATCAATGTTCACACGTCTTTTTTTTTCGTAAATGTAAACTAGATGAGGCCAGTGTTTCCTAACTGACTACTCTGAGAAGAAACACTGAAACAAACTCAGAGGTCAACGTCTCTTTTAAAGTCCAGACAATCTGTAGTGATCAAATCATATGAGAGCCATGTAGGTTAATGTCTGTGGCGCCCTTTAGAGCCCTATACTCTTTAATATGCTTCTTAAGCACGACCTTGAATCTATGTCAGGAATTGTCCACCGCGTTTCCGCTTACCGTCCTCTAGTTCCGAGAAAAGAACGCGCTTCGACACTTTATCATTGGATATTAAAATATTCCGAAGGAGTGCCCAGACCGCAACAGCGTCCGCATGAGGTATGACTCGATGCTATGCACATTCGCTAGCCTCAGAGCTTCAGTGTTTCTATTGCGATCACACCACTTTATGTTCATGATACGCAGACATTTAAGATATGGAATCTGTCAAGAATGCGAATGTCTTCTATACAACGTGTAACGGAAACCCCATATCTATCCAAAAGGACTGAAGACAACATCTGGTATGGAGTCTCTATGCAAAGTTTCAGCTCAAAATAAGTGACTCACAGAATTGACCCCAAATTATTGGTTTCATTTGTTTCTTGAATACCAGTAATAACAAACGTGTTACAGCACTATGAGGGTCATTACTTTCCACGTCACTTGCCAATAAAACGACAATCCTCTTCGTTCTTCTTAATTTGAGAAATTCGGCCTCTGGTATCAATGTATTGAAATTTCTAATATGCTCCACACATGTAGACATAGGATTAGAAAACCCTTGCCATATCGTTTGTTATCATCCAAAGAAGCCGTGCACTCGGTATGTATATACCCTTTATATTAGACGTTGTATAAGGACCATGAGCACATTATCCAAATACTTTCGCACGCAACTCAACGAAGGCTGCCGAAGCAGCACCGTTTCTGCAGTTTATTTCGGAGTCGAGATCGCCTTTTGATGTTATATCCAAGTAGGTTACCTAGCTACTTTTTTAATTATTATTTCAATGATTCAATCAATCATTTAGACTAAAAGCAGATGAGGTCCATGGTTTTTGGCGTTTAGAGCACTGCTCCCATTGGAACCATGCTGTTTCTTCGTCTTTGACTGGACACCATCAGTCAAATAAATCTCAGCGCTTGACGTAGGGTTTCAGGTATTGTGAATTGCTCTTCTAGCTTATTCGGGTACCTTGACAGTCTTAGTTTGTATTTGGCTGCATAAGTTCTTATTTCATATGCGTTTCAATGACGCGGCTACGACAAAATTAAAGAAAAAAAAAAACGACTAAGTGCGTGCCGATCTACGCGCAATGTAGGGTTTCGTAGTTACTACAGCGCCAAGTGCGAGTCGGAATACCCGACAAAAAGTTCCGTATGCTCTAACAAAAACAAAGTACTCTATTTTACACAAATAATAACTTGATCTAAATATTTTTCAATGGACTTAATCCTAATTTGAATTTGTTAAAAATAGTATAAATGCAATAAAAATCATAGGTTCATACAGGAATATTTTTTAGTCACCGTCCAAATTTTGATATATTAATGTTTAGCGAAAATCATAGAATACGCGTTTTTTTCTTTTAGTATCACTCAATACAAAAATATTGAGATATCACATCACAAAGTTATCTATAAAAAGTTGATGTTTCTGGACACCGCCGCCGTGCCGTGCGTACGCGCTAGGTAACTACGCGGGCCGGCCCAATTCATTGATAACGCAATAATAAACATTAGCGTTTCTAGAGATATTTTCCAGGGGGCCTGGCCCCCAGTGGTAGAAGCGATGATCGCTTATCGAAATTGCGTTAACGCTTAACATACGAAATGAAAATTTTCACATAAATTAATTTAACCTGTATCGCAAGTGTACAAGTTCACAACAAAAAAGTGGACAAGTGCGAGTCGGACTAGCCCATGAAGGGTTTCGTAGTTAGCAAGTATAGATTAACGAAAAATAGCTTAGTTTTTATAGCGTTTGTGTAAATAACAAACTTACGTACACTAACACACCCGTGTGTGTTAGTGTAACTTTGTTGTATCTTTGTTACACCGTTTAAAGTATGAAATTCCTGATTTGAACCAAAAAATTAAAATGGCTTTTTTCCAATATGTAACATACTTATTTAATCAAAATATTTACCCTCATTATCTTTACATTGTTGCCATCTAATCAGAAGGTTATTTATACCTTTGCAATAAAACTTGTGAAGGATCTAGGTCTCACATTTAATTTGCACTGGATTGGAGGATACTATAATTAAAACTCTTTAAAAACTTTTTTCCACTGTTCATAACTTATTTTCTAGTTCAAATGTTCACAAACACAAACTGGTTACTGTTCTGAATTTACAACTTATTAATGTTCACAAACTGACTATAATTACTTAACTGAAATATACTGTTCACTTATAAACTCTTCACTATAAACTAGATTATACTGTTCACTACTGACTACTGTTCACTGTTTAATTGTTCACTGTATGGTCTGGATTCACAAACTGAAGTCGAAACGGTTTTTTTTTTATTTTTTTTTAGGTAGGGCCACTCGTAGATCAGCTCACTAAGGCTGTGCGTCTACTTAACCGGTCTGTGGTCGAAACGGTCAATATGCCCTATACTTATACTTGGAACATGGGCGCAACTCGTGTGGGTTACGCTATGTGTTAATGCTTGAAACACCAATTAACTTAGATATTTTGCGTATGCGCTCAACCCAAGATCCACCAAACAGAGACGAGGAGAAAGTGAGGGTCACGGGAGCAGGTTTTGACAGGTTCTTTCCTGCTTTAGACTTGATCTTGGAGTTTAGCGCGATCATAACGAAGTTCCTAATACAAATCAACACTACTTATGATAATATACTATTGATTCGTGATTAATCTAACTTAAGTTCTATTAAATTTACGTAAACTTATGATCTAACTAGCTTCTGCCCGCGACTTCGTACGCGTGGAAAGGTTTTCCCGCGCAAATCCCGATCCCGTGGGAATTTCGGGATAAAAAGTAGCCTATGTGTTATTCCAGAATATCAACTATCTACATACCAAATTTCATTCAGATCCGTTCAGTAGTTTTTGCGTGAAAGAGTAACAAACATCCATCCATCCTCACAAACTTTCACATTTATAATATTAGTAGGATATTCTAATGTATTGCTGGGCGTCCTGCACAAAACTCTTGGAATGATCTACATTGGAGAAACTGTTTGAAATCATTTTGTACTGCCTCTTGGGAAGATTTTTTTTTATCTCGTTGAATAAAGACACAAAAAAAATTACATCCATTGGAGCAAAGTCTGGCATCTCGGTCTGACCGCAGCATCTGCAGAGTTACAACGGTTTCTCGTGCAGTGTGATGTCTTGCATTATCATGGAGAAATAAGTGGAGCAAATAATGGTGAACATTGGTTAAAGAGTCGGGGCTGTTTCACTGCTAGTTTCGCCATCATTGTTCGAAGTTCGGTGCAATAAACATCTGCCGTTATTGCTAGATCAGACCTGAGAAACTTATAGTGATTAACACCACGAATAGACTACCAAATAGTTACCATTACCTTATTATTAGTAAGCTTTACCTTAAGGCACTATTGCGGCGTTTGACCTGGGTCCACATGTCACAATTCGATTCAATATTCCTTAATTTCTGTACCGATTTAATAAGGCAACTCAAGTTTGAACACGCGTTTCTTTCTACAGATCAGTCAAATCATGCGGCACCAATTTCTCTTATATTTTTTTTTCATGCAAATGAGTTAATATTGTAGGTAAGGTAACGTTAAACCATGCCGCCAATTCCTGGGTAGTTTGACTCGGATTGGCTTCCAGAATGTTCTTTCATAATTTAACCCCTATTATCTGCGGTTTTTGAAAATGTGCTTTATCTCAAAAACTGCAGATTGTATCTCTTAACCTTTTAACCGCCTACGTCGGATTTTTACGACAAATATTTTCGGGCCCATTCCGCCTGAGTCGTATATATACGACAAAAATATCACAGCTCGTTTAATGTACTTTTTTGTTTAATTACGCTGTATTTTATCGCAACGATTAAGTAATCATTTAACAGTTTAATAAACTTTAGTCTCTTAATCAGAAGTCCTAATTATATTGCACTGCTGTTTTTGTTGTAGGTATTTCATTTTCGATTCACTATGCCGGGCGCTGGGGGCCCGACAAACGATATGAAGTCGGGCGGTTAAAAGGTTAATTATTATTATTCCATTTATTTAGTCTATGTAGGTACATATAAATTATAAATTTTTTTCGTTAAAAGTTTTCTTTAAAACCTACAGCATATATATATTTTTTTATTTTTCCCTCTCTCATTTAGAAGTCACATATTTTACCGCTTTGGAAGAGTCTATCTTTCGACCGACTGACTTGGAGAAAAAATTCAGATACCTCAATGGCATTTTTATAGACCTATCTATTAATCCAACACGTAACACCCAACAGGTTTTATGTTTTTTTACGTCGTTGGTTGCAAGCGTTATTGTGTAGAACGAAATCTCGGATTCAATTACTGGGTCGGCCAAAAAGGTCTATGAGGATTTTCTGTAAGAAATTTCTGAGTAGTAGCACGGAGTTTGGAAGTTGAGGGTCTGATACCCTGAGCCTTGGAACGTACGTTAAGTAGTTGGTGCTGGCTGTCATTTGGACATCTTTGAAAGTCGTTACATTTACTCCTAAGCCAGTAAAATCTGACAGTGGCTACTGGCTACCTACTGGCTTGTAGAGGCCAGCTAGGCAGTGGCTCCATGTCAAACATTAACACTCAGCTGCATCCGGTTACACTGGAAGCCGACCCCAATAAATTGGGAAAAGGCAGATGATGACTTCCATGTATCCATTGTTTTTTTTTTTTTTACAAAAATCTTAAAATTGATCACAGAATACATCTACTTAACAAGTTCAGAATACTTGGCTGTTACATACGGACGAACAGCCATGACGAAACTATAAGGGTTCCGTTTTTGCCATTCGATTACAGAACCCTAAAAACCTTTGCACAAAAATATCTGCTTGAATCAACGGTTTAAATTAATATAGTCGAAAAAGTTTGGCATTTTTTCGGCGGGCACCCACTTTTGTGTTTACTTGAAAGTGAAACTGTAAGCTCCCTTCGACGCCATAGCTCGACGTCGCTTCTTCACGACATTTCGGCGGTCCATCCCCACCAGATGAGATCCCAATAGCCTGAAGGAAGCCCAGCGGGGTCAGACAAACGTAAAAACATGGGCGAAGGTCATTCTGTCTGTCCGTTTGTCACAACTACTTTATTCCGAAAGTATTAGGGCTACGAAGTTGACACTTTTTTTTTTTTTTTTTTTTTAACGTGGTAAAATTATCAAATAAGTCCTCCCACCCCGGGCAGGGTGGGAGGGACTGTCAGACTTTTACTGACTAAAATCCACGGTGTTCCTTCAATAACCCTTTACATACCGGGGCCACGGTAACGGGATGAGTCCCACGACCCCGGCAGGCTTCGGCCCTCTGCAGAGGGGGCCTCGTCATGTTGCTGACGCTCTTTGAGGCGCGCGTGGAACACGACGCGCCGTCGACCCGGGCATGGTCCATGGTCGGACAGCGAGTTGCCCTTTACTCGCTGTCCGCATGCCCGCGCCTACGGTGGCCGGAGATCGTCGGCCGACGTCCGACGCCGTGGGCGTCTACCACTGCGGCTGGGCTGGAGGGAGGACGCCATCCTCTCCCTCACGCGGCCCGCCTCCTCCTTCGAAAGCATGACTGCTTCGCAGAAGGAGGCGACCGCTTCCCACTCCCTCTCGCCCCGCAGCATGGCCTCGACCAAGGCCGGGCGCGAGAGGTCTCCGCCTATTGTTGCCGTGAGGACACGTCGGTGCTCTGCCCAAGCTGGGCAGTCCTGCACCGTGTGCTCGACTGTGTCCTCAGGGCGACCCTCGCAGTGGTGACACCCAGGCGTCTCTTCCTTACCCATCAGACACAGGTACCTCCCGAAACTTCCGTGTCCGGTGAGGACCTGCGTCATGCGGTAGGTCAGGACGCCGTGACGCCGATCTAGCCACTCCTCAAAGAGGGGTCTTACCGCCGCAATTGCGGCGTGCCCGACGAAGTTGACGATTTTTATACAGAAATAAATAGAAAACTTATGAACAAAAAATTAAACCGACTTCAAGAGAACACTGAAAAGTGAAAAATAACTTTAATTTCGGTAGTCGGTGTCTTTGGTTATATTGCTTTTCCCGATGTAGGGCCGCTTATTGTTGAGGATTTCTCCAGGTAGGTACTTCACCTGCTTTACCATCAGCTTTACTTCACCATATGCATTGTGACGAGCATATTGTGCTTAGTAACCATATTCAAGTAATCGAATCCGAACCCTTGAAATACTTATTATTGACTAGTTCCAGTGGCCTTCTGTGGTCTTCATCATCAGTTTCACTTCACCAAATGGTGCTTTCCGAAATCAACTGCAAAAATTACTATAAAAAAAAATAAATGAAATCGCTATAGGTCCCCTCGATTTTTCCAGGATCTCATAGGCAGATCCTAACTTGGTGACAATGGGACCACGTCTGAAGTATACCCTTTCAAACGAAAAAATAATTTTCCAAATCGGTTCAGCCGCTTTCGAGTAATCGGTAATACATTAAAAAAATATGCGTTGAATTCAGATATAGGGACTGCTAGCTAACGGGTGAGTCCGATTCGCGCTTGGCTAGATTTTTTTTTTTTTTTTCAGCCATAATTGTTTGTTAGTAAAAATTCTGGCGTGGGCACGAATTTGATTTTTAAGGAAAATAAATAACAATTTCAATACTTATGTAATTACTTTTAATTAAAATGTTAGTTAAACATTTGTGTATTTATTACAATTACCGTTCAAATATTCAATTTTCTTAATAATTTTTTCTGACTTTCGTGTTTTTAATCAGATTCATCAAAATATTCGCTACACTGAAGGGAATCTTCCGAATCAGCTGCAACTGGCCTCCTGGACGGTCCAGCCTAATCCCCCAGGCCTGCCTGGAAGGTTAGGACCTGTTTCAACCATTCGGCATTTTCAGGTTTTATGAAAGGTGTCAAGGATAAAACGTCCCTAATCTTTACGTCTTTTACTTCAGGTTTTTCTACCTGCTGCAAATTCAAATCATGTTTGCTTACTGGCAAAAAATTCTTCTTAAATATAAAATTTAGATCCGGAGATGCATAAAATCTTGAGGTAGTTATCACTCCTTCAGGACTAAAGTCTAGTTTAACATATTGCTGTATAGCAAACCGAGCTGTTTTTTCCTGTGGCTGTGGGTGTCTTATGCCCGTTTTCACCAACGACCCCTAAACTATACCCTTGGTAGGGATCCCTTAGGCTAAGGTACCCCTTAAATGCATACCTTAACTTAATTCATTTTCACCATGCTAAGGGACTCCTACTTAGGGGCTACTTAGTTAAGTGACAGATTTTTTTGTCATAGTTAATCCGAAAACCGCACTTTTACCGACAACATTTTTAAGTTACATTTTTACAATAACTCGGAACAAAATAAAAATATTTTACATTAGGAACATGTTATAACAACAATTACGTTACAAAACAATATGTCAACATCGAAAAACTAACATATTTACAAAATTGTTTGGCTGTTTAACGAAATTCCAGTGCCTTTTTTTAAGTTCTGACTTTTTGAGACATATCATCTTTGACAGTGACATTTCGGTTGATGTTAGGTCATTATTTGTGTGGTTATTTTGCCAGTATTTGTCTGGATTTCATACCTATTAAATTAATAACAATGGCTGAGAAAATAAAACGTGGACACATAATTATGGTAGCATAAAATCTAAGGGCACATATTTGATCGGGGGCACAGATTTATTTCTGTAAAAATAATTTGAAAGTTAATGATAACATATCTATGTTATCATTAACTACAGGTACCTCTATCTAGAGGTACCTGCTAGAATAGAAAACCTTTTAAAGTTTCTATACTTGCACCTACTAAGACCAACATACCTACATTTTATAGCAAACAGTTTTAGGCATTGCCTAGATATTGTAGGTACACATACCTATTATCAACTCTGTTTTAATATTTAATGCATAGGTATCTTACCTGTCGTCCAGATATTCTAAAATATGTTCTAGTTTTTGTAGTGGAAATATCACGCAATCCTTGGATAACATATATTTTGTACAAAAGTCTTTATCATCATACTGTGTGAAAAAGTCTGGCCTTTCTCGATAAACACATGGCCGTGTATTTAACCTAGGGTTTGCCAATAATCAGGGCCGGATTAACCATTAGGCAGAGTAGGCAACTGCCTAGGGGCCCCGCGTCCACAAGGGGCCCACTGCACGCACCAAGAAAAAAAATGACTCATCGAACGAGAATTTAGAATTGCATGTGAACTGAGGGACCACACTGTTATCTCTCAAAATACAAATCCTTAGATTTAGTAGTAGAATTAAATGCGAGGTTCTTAAGTCCTTACCCCGGTAACCGGACCGCACTTAAGGGCCTATACTTCCTCAGCGCTTCTCACTATCTTGCTCGCACACTACTGGCCGCGGTCACGTGAGCAAGCGAGACAGGGTGGCAGGGAAAAGACTCCAAGACACCGATAATTTAGTGTATTTCTTTTTACGGTGAAAATAATGGTAATTAAAAAAAGTAAATAACATAAGACTTGCTTTATAGTTAGTTCAATTGATATGCAAAGTTTCATTATCTAATTTGAAGTTATTTTTGAATACCAGCGGTTTATTGTTCGGTTTGGAGGTAACTTTGGATTTTTTTTCTATCAAGAAAATTTTATGGAATTGTGTTTTCGTCAAACATAGTACCTAATAGTAATCCTCAACTTTACTATGTATTTATTTCAAAATTATTGCTGGAGTATTTTCGACATAACGGACGATCATGCTAAGCCATTTTAGGTAGTATCGGCTCTTAAGTGCGAGGTTACGATACGTACGTAGTCTACAATTGTTTTATGTCTGCTAGTAAATCTTACAATTTTCTCCTCAATTTTCCTTTCTCAATAACAAGAATTATAATTATTTTTTTGACGCACGCAATACTTCATACTATTTAGTATCGAGTTTTAAAACTAATATAATAAATCGGAACGCAGCCGTAGGGCGGCCGGAGGGTACTTCATGCACGTTGGTGGAATCCCCGATTCGTTAAATTACTTTTAAGTAATCGAATCGCAACCCATGCAATACTTAGTAGTTCCGGTAGCTATCTGTGGTCTTCATCATTAGTTCCACTTCACCAACCGGTGCTTATATTGTAGTTTTCCCTCGAATTTCCTGGATTCCATCATCAGATCCTGACTTGATGACAATGGGACCAACCTTGAAGTATACCCTTTCAAACAAAAAGAATTTTCCAAATCAGTTTAGCCGTTATGAGTTAACACAAATAAATTATATTACAGCAGAATTGGGAACCTCTTCCTTTTTTGAAGTCGGTATAAGAGGGCCCCGAGGATTCCATTGCCTATAGGCCCCTGATGGGTTAATCCGGCTCTGCCAATAATTCCACCGTCTCGACAGCTTCAATACTATCAAAAAACTCACTTAATAGATCTTCCATTTTAACAAAAATTAAAGAAAACGTGACTTGTTTAACAACATAAAACTAACCCTTAGGCTAGGGGTCAGTTAGGGGCCGAACATTCGGGTCCCTAAATATAAGGGATCCCTTAAGAGTTTAGGTGTCCCTTAAACGTTGGTGAAAACAAAACTTGCGTTAAGTGATACTTAAATTGGCTTAAGGGTTACTTAAAATTTAGGGGTCGTTGGTGAAAATGGCCATTAGACAAAAAGACCTGTAAACCTTTATTCCAATATATACTAATATTATAATGAGGAAACCTTTGTATTTTTGTATGTTTGTATTGAATAGGCTCAAAAACTACTGGACCGATTTCAAAATTTCTTTTACCATTACTTAAGAGGGATTCTTCCGAATCCGTATAGGCTATATTTTATCCCGGAAAATAGATTGGATTTTTCGTGGTAGTGAAAATTGTGGAGTAAGGCGTCGAAAAAACTGCCGTACGTTAACGATTCTCGCGAACGCTGCCTATATTTAATATAAACATTGCACCCGTGCGAAGCCGGGGCGGGTCGCTAGTCTTCAATAAGGTAGCTAGCCATCAATACATTCGATCGTCGTAGTCGTTAACGCATACAGACGTGCTCGTTAATGCAAATAACTTACATAAATTGACAATTTTTAATCGTGACCTACTTTAGTGACTTAGTGTACTATACCTATTACACAATATAATTATTAATGTTAGAGTGTTTGATTTGAGTGATCATCAAAGAATGGACAAGTAGTGAGTTGACACATTTCTATATGGATAACAGCCCCTTCAACCGGAGCGGGCTAACGCGCCGCTCTCCGCCACCGACACCACCAACACCAGCCCAAACCCCCAACCGGGACCAAGTTGAGAAGATGGAGATAATTTCAACGTCCGAAATACAGAACTGGATGGGGTCCATCGACCAATGCCTAAGCGAGGTCTGCTCTATTACTACCGAAGGCAAACTAAACTCAGAACAAAAATTAAGAGTGAGTAACCTCTGCCGAAAAATTGGATATAACGTATCCCAACTAGCCGTTCAATATCAGTCCTTAAAACAAAAAGCCGTGCAAACACATTGTTCTCTTCAAGCTCTGAACGAAAAACAAGACCTGGCCGAAAATATAGCTGCAGACATCAAGAAATCAATAAAAGAGTCCTGTACGAAGCCAAGTACTGAAAGCACTTCCTTTGCAGATATGGTGAAGAAAGGGTCCAACAGCTTTGTTCGTCCAATACATCACAGCACTGTGGCGATTTACCCCAGCGATAACTCAAAGACCAGCGATGAGACTAAAAACCTGGTTCAAAAAATCGTGTGCCCTGAGGAAATGAAGTTGAAAGTTCGGGGAGTTCGTAAAGTTCGAAATGGAGGCGTGATTATCAGCACTGAGACCAAGGATGACCTCGAAAAATTAAAGCAAACCGTTCAGCGTGCAAACTCAGGGCTCACCGTCGATGAACCGCAGAAACGGAAGCCCCGCATAATAATAATAGGAGTCCCTACAGCAATGGCAGAAAGTGAGGTCTTCAACTGTATCTTTGAACAGAACGTGGTCGATAAATTCCCAACAATGTCTAGAGATACATTTTTGTCCTCAATAAAACTGAGCCACAAATCTGGCAGGAAAGATTCAGAAAATCATAACTTAATCTTAGAAGTATCAGCCGACATACGTAAAGCTCTCATCACCCAAGATCGAGTTTTTATAAACTGGACATCCTGCCCGGTAAGAGACTTCACACTAGTAACTAGATGCTACAATTGTCAGCAGTACGGTCACGCGGCAAAATCATGCAAAACTACGACCCCGGTTTGCGGACATTGTGGTGAAGAGGGCCATTCTGTCAAGGAGTGCACTAAGAAAAATGACTCTCCAAAATGCGCTACGTGCCTGCGCTTCAAAAAACCAGGTAATCATAAAACTGGAGATATCGATTGCCCGGCTAGGAAAGCTGCCGAATATAAGGTACATAAACTCGATCGATTATGAAGGCGCCTAAGAGCGTCACCTAATAGTTTATTATTTTAGTACTTTTGTTAACTAGTTATTATAGTATGGATATCAATTTAATTACGGAAATAGATAATAGTTTTTCAACTCATCAACTGTGTCCAAAGCATGCGATGTTGAAGACTGCAGACAATATCTCTCTGTTCTTCAAGACTCATTAACAATACTAACCCAAAATATTCGTAGTATATATAAGAATATAGATAGCTTCAATACTTTTCTGCATAGACTTAACCTGGCTTGTGATGTAATAGTGCTTACCGAAGGCTGGTTATCAAGCAGAAAAGGAAATCTCCCTCTTATTCCCGGATATCACTCCTTCTGTAGTAAAATAAGTTACAATAAAAACGACGGTGTCGTAGTCTATGTCAAGGAATCATTACAGGTCACTGTCGAAGAACTAGACCTACAAGACTGTAACTGTTTAGTGATAAAAATAGGAAATACTACAGCAATATTAGCTATTTATAGATCCCCTTCCTTTAAAAATCTGGATCCCTTTCTTTATTCCCTAAACCAGACTTGTGAAGCATTAACAACTTTCAAAAACATTATACTAACCGGTGATTTAAATATTAACATAGGCTCTAATAACTGTGACGTAGGAACACAAAATTACCTTAACCTATGCTCTTATCTTGGTTTTCTACCCGCTCATACTCTGCCCACACATCAGAGTGGATCCTGTTTAGATCATATGATGATTAAATCTAGTCTACCATACATAACCCTTGTAACTAATTCAACCATTACCGATCATCACGCTGTCCTACTAACACTAAATGTAATGCCACCTAAGCTAAATCGTCCCCAGACAAAGGCTAAATTAAACATAAACAAACTTGAAAATGATTTACACAGTATTGACTTTAGTCCAATTTATGATACTGCTGACGCAAACTTGTCTTTATCATACTTAATAAAAAATGTCCATCAAGCTATATTACGCAATACGACTATTACGACAAATAATAAAAAAAATGCATAATATCAAACCTTGGATTATTCCTGGACTCATCCGTTGTATTATTTATTTATTTATTTATTTATTTAGGCAAACCAACTAAATGCACACAAAGACATTTAACATATGATTAAGTTCAGATTCGTTAGTATTGCATGCATCTAAATTAAAGGTTAGCACAGCATTTACTCATTTACACAGTATTAGACACAGGGACAAACTTCATCAGAGAACAAAGCGGTTTCCAGATAATTTGATACTCAAAGTAACTTATAAGAGGTATAGAAATTTTTGCAACAATCTCTTAAAACGACTTAAAACTAACTATGATAAAAATGAGTTTGCAGAAAGCGGGTAACAATAGCAAATCACTATGGAAACACATAAAAAACGTCACTTATTTATCAAAACAGCGTGAACCAATCTCAAGTTTACTGTTTAATGATTCTTCCCCGCTTCTGTCGGCTAACAATGTAAATAACTATTTTGTAAATATAGGAAAAACCCTTGCCGAACAGATCCTAAAGTCAACAGGCATACAATCATCAAACTTTCGAAATGCAAACACAAGAAGTAAAAAATCCTTTGTTATGCTTGACCCTGACCCACACGAAATAGCGCGAATTATTTCAGGACTGAAGGATGATAGTGCAGTCGGCTGGGATAACATAAGCAATAAAATATTAAAACGCTTCAAGCACATTTTGGTACCCCCTTTAACGTATATATTCCGACTATGCCTCTCTAATGGAGTTTTTCCTCAATTTCTGAAAAAGGCTGTAGTAATCCCTATTTATAAATCAGGAAACAAAGATCTAATAAATAATTATAGACCGATATCGATACTTCCTTCGATATCCAAAGTACTAGAAAAAATTATTAACAGCAGACTAATCAATTACTTGGAAAAACACGGCTTACTATCGCCTATGCAATTCGGCTTTAGATCGAAATTATCCACAGCAGATGCGGTACATAGCCTGACTGATTATGCCGCAGAACAACTCGGCAAGGGGAACCAAAGCTTAGCAATCTTTATTGACCTAGCCAAAGCTTTTGACACAATATCCATTCCCTTGCTTTTACACAAACTAGAGGCTGTAGGTATACGAGGCACACAGCTAAAACTAATAGCTGATTACTTAAATGATCGTTATCAATGCGTTCGAATCGATACGACTGTGAGTGATGACCTGAAAAACCATGGTTTTGGTGTGCCTCAAGGTAGCATCTTAGCCCCAACCCTTTTCCTTATCTACATAAATGACCTATGTAACCTAGATATACAAAACGGCAAAATAATATCATACGCCGACGACACAGCGCTAATATTTACTGCAAAAACTACTAACGAACTCTACGAGAGCGCACAAAAAGGTTTTAATATTGTCACTAACTGGCTAAACAACAATCTACTAACACTAAATATTGATAAAACAAAATATATACACTTTTCTATGCGTAAAATTCAAAATAACATTACTGACACTCATCTACGCGCACATCATTGTAAAAATCCTTTAATTAACTCATGTCATTGTCCTAAAATCCTTAAAACTAGTAATATTAAATATCTGGGTGTTATAATCGACGACACACTTTCCTTCAGACAACACATCGACAGCTTGGTGTCTAGAGTACGGAAATTAATGTTTGTTTTTAAAAAACTACGCACAATCGCAGAACCTAAGCTAGTGACGCAAATTTATTTAGCCCTATGCCAATCCATTCTCACATATTGTGTCACCTCGTGGGGCGGAGCACCAAAAACTACAATGCTTCCCATCGAACGAGCCCAGAGAGCAATTTTAAAAGTAGCCCACTCCCGTCCTTTCCTCTTTCCCACAGATCAGTTATATAAATCCTGCAACGTTTTAACTGTTAGGCAATTATTTATAATGCATGTAATACTAAAACAACACTCTCAGCTTTCCTACAATTCTAACATTACTAACAAAAGACGTAATGATATAGTTTGCAGTTCAAACTCCACCTCAAAATATGTATATACGAATAGATTCTTCAGATTTTTAGGCCCATTTCTGTATAATAAACTTAATAGTGAACTAAGTATTTACAGCTTAAACTACTTTAAATGCAAAAAAAATGTTTATAATTATCTGCATAGCCTGTCACACGGAAGACCTACTTACAGTGTGCAAATAAAATTTCAGACGTAAACGAAAATCACCAAATAATGTATTAGGTATAGGCCATGTATAGGCATAAATATTATAATTGATGTAGCTCTTTAATTATAAGTCTATCTTTAGATTGTTAATTTATAATGTCAAATATATATCATGTAAGCACTTTTTTTCGCCTGAGGCACAGGTTTAACCTAGTTCAGGCAAATATAATGTTAGCACTTAAGTTTAGACTGTAAGACAAATTATTGTTTTTTCGTGTGCACTTTGATATGAATAAATGATTATGATTATGATTACATTGAACGGGCTAGGATTGCTTCTTGCTTCATCACTTTCAAATATTGTTCAACTGACTTAGTAGTTTCCAAAGATTTTAGCAATATCCGAAGTTTCTGTCACATTGGTTATAAGAGTGGCCTTTTACTGGAAATGTAGGTATGTTCAATTGGCATGTTTAAGCTTTTGGCCAACCATGTGGAGAACATAACCACTGTTATATTTTTATTTTGGCCTCCACAAGCATCAGAGAAAAATACTATCTTCTTAATATTAGGCCTTTTTTTGGGGGGCTTATAGTCACTCTGGCCAGCATCTGATCTAAAGTCACTTGATTCACTTGTTTCAATCATTTATTACATGAATAAATTTATATAGGTCGTAACGTGTTCGAATTTAAACGCACTTTTGTTATCTATGCAACAAGGGCGTAGCGCCACCTTCGAAATCAATGATTCTCAAGCCATCTGGCTGACTTAAAGTCAAAAATTTAAAAAAAAATGTAAATTGTCTGGTATACATCCCTTTATGTGATATTAACGTATAGAAGGTATTAGTAAATCCACGCGTGAGAAAATAAAGATTTAAGTTTTTTTTTTGTATGGGAGAAAACACTTAAAGTTACTTTATTTGAAACTGAATGGAACTGAAGGGCAACTCACACGAGGTATTGTACCAACCACGGCAATCAAGATGACTTCAAAATCATACAGTTCGGTGCCGCTTTGCGCGTAGCTAATTTTCGAATTTTCGGTAGGTGATCTGTCTACTACCGTTTTTTTATTTTTCTACACAAAATAAGCCCTAGTTTATCCTAAAATCGGCAAAAACAGAAACTCCGAATTTTGTTACTTTCCTCAGAACGCCAATCACTTCATATCAAGTTGGCCAGTGATGTGCCGTGAAAGGTTGATTTCACCATTGAAATATTTATAAATACAGAAAGTTACGAATATCGAAAACAATTTGAGGTCAATAAAATATGAAATTAGTTATCTACTTCATTACAAAGGATAGTAGATGAATTTCGACTTTCAGTTAGATGCCGATACGTAATTATAAAGTTGTTACCAATTCTTGTCGATAGTTATTTTCCCAGCTCTACAAAACAATTGGACGTCTATGCCTCTGTGCGCCACCGAGTGCCACGAACTACTATAGAAGTTGGTCAGTGACGTCCATCTATATTACTATACTCTTTGGTGACGTCATAAGCGTGCGGCTGTCAAGGTCACTTTGGCATAGTGCAGCACAAAATCGGATTCGCACGCACGCATCTTTCTTTCTTTCACTTGATAACAAATAGAAAAATGAGTGAAGAACTTGATTCGGACGAACTTCTTAAGATTTTGCAAGGTGTGGAATCGGACTCGGAGTATTTTGTGGAGAACATTGAACCAGAAGATAATTCTGAGGTATGTCTAACTGGATGATAATAATAATGTTTATTCATCAAAGAGTAGGAATTCAATAAGTATGTAAAATGTTCGGTGAGCCCAGTATCTCCAGATGCACACACAGGAATAAACAAAAATAGAAGAAAGAAAGACCATAGACCCCATCCCTGATCAGAATCGAATTCAACGTGCCCTCAGTGCCAATAACTTGATATGAAGTTAAAGAATGAGATCATGAAACAAATAGTGATGTACCCCATTCCTTATAGTTCTAATTGAGTTATGTATTAGTTTCTTTGATACTCATAATTTATACTATTTTTTCTTATTAAGGATACTGTGAAATAAAACAAATCTGGAAATATTTAATCAGTTTTTATTTATATTCGTAAAATCAACTTTAAATCTTAACTTTACGCGTACAAATCTTATTCATCGATATGACGATATCCCCATCACTACTGTTTACTGTATATTTAGTTATACATTTATAGCTTGGCGCTCGGCGAGGCATTGCGTTTTGTGTACGTTGGCGGCGAAAAGGTTAACGTTCTCTTCAGTGAGAGACGTGGATGGGCGTCCCTCGCGATGTTCATCTTCAGTGGATATTCTGCCCAGGCTAAACTCCTTGGCCCATCGTGCAACTGCAGAATATGGAGGAACAGAGTCCCCCAATGCTTCCACCAAGTCGCTGTGTATGTCTTTAGTAGACATTTTTTTCATACAGAGGTACTTGATCACAGCTCTAATTTCGTTTTTTTCCATTTTGATGTTTCAACTTCAACGGTTTGTATTCAAATGAATGCAACTCCCTGGAATCGTGGTCTATTTATATGATTTTTTCATGGTGACTTAGTGGGTAAACAAGCTATAAAAAATTTTTTTTTGATTTTTCTGAGAACTGGAAATATCCGATTATCATTACTTTTGGATCACCCCTCGTATACGAGTATAGAAATAGTGTTTCATTTTCCGTTTTTTTTTTCGATACACAAAACTGCGTCTCCATTGGTGGGGGACGCAATACTAGCGATCTAATAGCCGCCATTTTAGTTGTGTTTGAAACTGCATTCGTTTAGCGAAGAAGAAGAGGAAAAAGAAAACTTAGCTTCTTCTAAAATAGAAGCTTTGAATATAGTTCAAGTCATAAAGGTTACTTGACATGTTCTGAATTTATCGATGGCTTCATGAAAACAAAATTTTTGCTCCAAAAACCTTCTACAAACCTGAAAATACCAGAAACTGAATGTGTGAAAATTTTACTAAAATACCCATAAATGAACGACATACAAAATACAAATAATCGAGTGTTCTTACGTTTTTTCCTTTGACTATTGTTTTTTATAATAAATAAAAAGTTCTTGTCATTATATCGTGTATTATTCCAAATAATTTTGTATATAGTACCTATATGATAAATTGGAAGAAGGGAATAAATCCGACACATTTACATGTACATATATGAATATTTTATATTTCAGCCAGCTTTATTAGAAAATAAATCAGAATTTGTATTTTCTTCATTATCATTGATATCACATGAGCCTATAAGTTAAAAGTAAAAAGTTATAAGTTTTTTTTAATTATCTCCATTCTTATTTTTTGGAATTATTCCCTTCTTATGGCTACTATATTTATCTATACTTATAATAAATCTGTAGAGAGGTCAATTCTGTACATGAAATATATTTCCAAAATAACTATCAGGGGGTGATTAGGGATCGACACTGATGCCAAAAATGCAATCTGTAAAATTTTTGTCTGTCTGTCTGTATAACCGTTATAGAAACAAAAACTACTCGACGGATTTTAACGAAACTTGGTACAATTATTTTTCATACTCCTGAGCTGGTTATAGTATACTTTTCATCACGCTACCATCAATAGGAGCAGAGCAGTGAAGGGAATTGTTGGGAAAACGGGAGAAGTTACTCCATTTTTTAAGCTTCCGTCGCGTGTGCAACCTTAATGGTCAAAGCTACACAGAAATCATTTCATGACGGAAATGTTCTCCTTAAAATTATATAAAAAATATCCCACGACAGCATATGTCTATCTTTTATGGTTGACTCACAATAACACGTGTAACTCCCGATAGCTCAGCAGTTCGAAGCTTTCTGATTATAATATTTGTCTACTTTTACGTTTATAACACTCTCAGTCACCCCTAATTGAAAAAGTTAACATTATTAACTATTCCATAAAAAATAATCATACAAATCGGTATAGAAACACCAAAGTTATATACATGAAATAAGCTAATAATAAGCCATCGCGCGTGAATACTGAATCATGCTATAAGGATTATTTTTGAGAATCGGTCGCCGCACTCGACGCATCTAGCGGGCGAAGGTATAAAATTTCGTTCTATAGGTACTTAAGCCTCATGTGAACGTGATCTAAACAATATTACCAATACATTCACTTAATAACACACAATGAGTTACACGCTGACGGAGTCGCGGGCACAGCTATTAACACTAATATTGTGAGGCTCCGTATTGCGATATTTTTCAACAGTATTATAGATTGACATATTATATTTCCATACTAAACTACGAAAGTTAATCTGTCTGTTACATCAAAATCACTGAACCGTGAGGAAGGACATAGGCTACTTTTTTTTTACGAAAAACGATGGAAACGCGGTCGAAGTCGCGGGCAACAGCTATCTATACTAATAATATAAGGCTGAAGAGTTTGTTTGTTTGAACGCGATAATCTCAGGAACTACTGGCTCGAATTGAATTTTTTTTTAAATTAAATAGTCAATTTATAGAGAAAGGCTATAGGCTATATATCATTACGCTAAGGCCAATAGGAGCGGAGCGCCAATGAAGAATGCTTCAAAATCGGGGTTAAATTTAACGTTAGCCCAAAGTAACTATTCCACGCGGACGAAGTCGCGGGCAAAAGCTAGTTTATAACTAATATTCAAATTTTCGGTTGGCCTTATAACACACATTAAAAGTACTGCTAATAGCAGTGAGTATCATTCACCCTCATCAAAATCCTCTAAATCCGAGTCCATCATTGACGCACTAACATCGACAAATTCAATGTTCTCTTTGTCTATATCAGAATCATTATCAAAGAGGAGAGGTTTCATGTCATCAGTGACAGCTGCTTTTGTGGACTTTCTCAGCATGGGTTTTATACTGGACAGGTAAGGATCTGATGATACAAGGAGACCATTGAAAATGTGGGCGTTTGTCGCTTTACAACAAAATTTACGTGAATGGTGCTCTCGGAGTCTTTGTTTCTGGCTTCCGCTGCCTCTTCAGATAATTTGCCAATGGGCATCATATTGAAGTGTTTGATTATTTCAGCACCGTGCAGTAAAAGTTTATGGACACTCGAAGGCATGTAACACCAGCCATAGAGCTCCACGTACATTTCTGCAGTAAGGCGTGAAAAGTTTGCAAACGCATCAATCTTTGGACTAAACGGGAATCCAATCCTGTGATAGTTGCAGTTTTTGCAGGATCACTAAAAAAATTCCTAGCTGTGTTCCCATCATTTGTAGTTCCTGAACCTGGAACAAAACCAAAATATATGACTTTGTGCATAAAAAAAATATAGGTAAACGAATAATGTTACTTGAAAACATGTAGACTTAAATGCTATAACTGATATTTTATCTTACCTTGTTTGACGATGTCTACTAGGAGGCCCATTTCGTCACGGAACTTCTGCTGTATCATTTGTTTTCTAGTTTATATGAAATATGAAGTAAGCACTCCATACATCTGATTCAAGCATGTAGACTAGACAAACCATATCGGTATATTTCGGTTAAATCCGGTTTTCTGGAAAGAAAGTGGTTAAATTAATAAAAATAATATATTGCTGTAGCTGTAGTGATATTAATTTGTAAAACTTTTGAAAACTCACTCTAAGACCTTGTCCAACTTATTCATTTCCGTAGGAGTTGCTTTACATATATCACAAGTCTGAGATGAGGTATTTGATAGCTGAGAAGTGATTTTGCCATCAATCAGGGTCATAAACATGGTGTGCTTAGAATAGAATAGAATATCATTTATTTCTAAGCATATGGTACATTGAGATCTTAATATTAACATAGTTTCACATACACTACCGTTACCGGTGTAGAAATATTCAGTGAATTACATTTAAAAATGTTGAATTTTCATTTACTTATACAAAACTTAAAATAAATTGAGATAATTGAGATTTATTATTATATAAATTAAAAAAAGAAGGAAACGCATTAAAAATTGTATTGAGTAAAAAAAAAAACATAATAAAAATAGGTACATGTCAAAATTGTGTAAAATAATGTCAAAATTTATTCATGTATGTCAGATTTATTCATGTATGTCAAATAACATCAAAATTTATGATTAAAAAATTCATTAACTGAGTAGAAACATTTGTCAAGAAGCCAAGCAAATATGATTTTCTTAAATTTATAAGTGGGCAATACTCTGATTTGTGGTGGTAATTTATTAAATATTTTGATTGCCATACAATTTGAATTTCTGCTATACAAATGTAGTCTTTGGCTGGGCATAAGTAATTGTCCCGGATTTCGACTCTCAACTCTTTTGGACTTGTGATCATACAAAGGAAACAAATAAGAATATCTTTTAATGAACAAACAAACTTCAAGAATATATAGGCAAGGAAGTGGTAGTATCTTAAGTGATTTAAATAATGGCTTACAATGATCTAAATATTCTGCTCCATAAACTGCTCTGACACATTTCTTTTGTGCAATGAATGCTCTGTTCACATCCACTGAATTACCCCATATAACAAGACCATAACGCAACACTGTTCTTCAACGACGTTCAGCTTGTTTTCGTTTAAAAACTTAAAACATATTGGTCTGCAGTGGAATACATTGTGGAAGGAAAACTTTGTGGAAGATGGCTTGGGATTATCCCATATGTTTTCTTCGCCACAAACTTAGCGCAGAGGCACAAATGAACACATAAAAATACTAGAATTATCATCTTCTGCCATAGTTTGCTTATACAAACTTTGCCCTGAAGCACCATCAAAACCCCACTTGCATATTAGGATCAATTCTTTATCATCCGGCGGACATTCTACACGCATGAATTTTCCAAGTTTAGCCACAGTTTTGTCCAAAATTCCTTGAAGTTTTACTTTATTCTCTTTTGTTCTTTTGTTTTGTTCTTTTGTTCTCTTTCCGTGATTTCTATGGCATCTTTTGGTGGATAGCATTTCTTTTTCGCTTCAAGGACGGCTGTATAAGGATACATAGGTATTCCTTCATCTTTTGCACAAGATCTTAAGGTTATATACTGCCACTTCGAAAGCTTCAATGAGGTCAAAATACCCAAAGCTTAATCAGCAGAATATATTGGCATAGTTTTCTTTGGCTTTAACAATTCCTTTATCTTTGTAGCTTCTTCGGGATGCTCCGAGACTAGTTTAATGATATCTGCCACATTTTTGTTTTGTACTTTTAAACCAGTTGCACGAGCAAGACTTTCAGTACTGTACGTTAGGAGCTCTTCCACTCTCCTTCTCTTCTGTAGCGGGCTTAGATCCACGAACGGTTTTCTGGGACTCAGAACTGATGTTGATGTTCCGACACTACATGTCTCCAGTCCACATGATGTTGATGCACCCTCATTTATAGCGTAGTCAGAACTAGAACATGGTTGCTATTCTACTGACACTACAGAAGGGGTCATCTTTTCTCTCACGAGCTCAGGCCATTTTATGTCCTCTTGCAGCCATGTCTCATACTTTTTTATGAATGTACGTCTCGTGCGATTACACGAGATCCATTTGTTCCTCAACGAGCACACATAAATCTGACAGAATTGCCTTAATTCCTTCTTTCCATTTTCTGACCAATCAACAATATTGTTACGCCAGCCGCTTAGTGAAGTACATCAAGAAACTTCGACAGAAATCTAGAATGTTCGAGACACTAACGCCATCTAGCGGCGAGTAGCAGTACTGTGTATCTCAAGTAGCTTCTGGAATATTCTTGGCAGTATAAACAGTGAGCCGATTTTACAAGAATGTTCTAGAACTCATAGACCGGGGTATAAATAGATCACAAAGGGAAGCAGAGAGTCAGTCTTGTTACGACTATACGACGCGATATAATCGAAGCTTTACAAGTGAATTTCGGTGCGATTTAAGTGTTGAGTGACAAGTATTATACTGTGAATAACTGTGTTGTTTTTTACAGGACTGAAATTTCCTTTTATGTCTTTCATTATTCTGTGTAGCAGTGATGTCACAAAAACCTTTGACATAATAGGCAGGTAGCTTGGAAAATTTCCGGACCTGCTTGAGACATTGACTTTCCAATAAGTGGAACCTGTTTCGAGGACTCCAGAGTTTATCACACTTAGTATAAACCAAACTTACAACACATTAACAGCACACTACAACCATAAAGCATTTTTATTCATCACATATTGCAGTCATTTGAAAGTATCAGCCACAGGAAAGAGATTATCAGCAATATAAGATTTTCCAGTCTCAAAATGTGAGGATTTTGCATTATGCAGTTCTCTGTGATAAAAAGTATAGACAAGCACAGCATACTTGGTACAAATGTAACCTTTCATCATAAGAATTTTCTTTATTGCATAAGTATCACCATAAACTAGATTACACTTTAGCAACTTAAGAAAATATCTCTTTGAATACCTTCGGCCCTGCCCTAGACAAATAAATTATTTGTGCAAGTTAATGTGTATATGCAAATATAATGAAATTTAAATATTAATCTAAAAATTATCAAAATAAGACTATATTATCTAGTACAGGTATTTCTGCTCCTAAATTAGTTTTGAAAGATTCATTAAAATTAGGAGCGCCACAAATAAGAATTTGATCACTGTTTGTAAAAGGTTTTAAATTATTTAAATATTCACAATTGAACTTATATTTATTTATTGGTTCTTGATATCTACATATAAAGTTGTTAGTGCTTGAGCTGCTTATAAAAATATTATATTTGAAATTCCAGTATGATTTGAAGGCATAAAGTTCATCCCTAAATAGTATAGAATTTTCACATTTACAACAGTAAAATAATAATATTTTGGTCATATCATCTTCGTTATTTAAAATATTATCTATAATTGAAATAAATGGAGCTATCCCTGTTCCTTGGGCAATCATTATGATCCTATTAATTTTATTTGGTTTGAGTTCATAATGCCCATAAGGACCTCTCCATAATGTTGCATCCCCTTCATTTAAGTTAAATAGGTGGGTAGATACCAATCCATGGTCATATTTTTTAACTATTATGGAGAAATCACTGTCAGTTTCTTTCTTAGCTTTTATTGGAGTATATGCCCTTGTGCAAGCATTATTATTTTCATTAAATTTATACAGAAAGTGATCACCCGGTTTCCACCAAACTTTATTACAGTTGTCAGATATGGCTTTAAATGTTATACAATTGTGTAAATGGCAGACTGGCAAGTTTTTAACAACATTAAATACTGTATATGTAAATTGTGATATACCATTATTTTGGATTATATTATCATTTACACTTGGCCCACCACTGTCCAAATATTTGTTATACAGCATCAGCTGCCTTTCATAAACATCGAAAATGCAAGGATTACAGCCACTATTACAACAGTCGTCCTTGTTTGGTTCGAGAGGCTTTTCCATTTTAAGTCACAGATTAATACTATGTAGCAAGCTGTAGTTTTAAGTGGCACTGTCATTTAGCCTATACTCGGAACTTCGGACAAGTTTGAATTACGAGTTGCAAGCTTGACATAATGAAATACTAATTCACTGAAGTGCTATATATTATTAACTATTTGTGATCTTGACAATTACGACGAAAATAGTATAATAATAACTATAATTATTATGAATTGTGATACAGTAGAACGTAAAAACCTGTAAAAATATTTTTATTTTTTGTCTTTTTGATAGACATGTGTCAGTTATATTTTTTTTTATAATCTTTAGGTACGACTTTCCATTGACGTCCGCCGAATTGAGGGTGGTAGGGCCGTGGGGGGAGGGGGGGGGGGAGGGGTACTACCCCCCCTTAAAAGGAAAAGTTTCGAAGCCCCCCCCTTTTCGAGTATTTTTTAGTTTTAATTTTGAGGTTATTTTACTCATTTTATGGATTAAAATTAATAATAAGTGTAAAAATCCAGGGGCCCCCTAGAGGGGGGGGGTAGGGGGTTCTCCCCTACGGAAGGGGGGAACCCGCTTCATCAGAATAAAATAGGGGGACTGATTCAAAGGGATTTCTGTATCTATTTTTAAACTGCAACGTCTCCGGCGCTGCGGGAAGAGCAGCCTCTACGCCTTTGCGTAACAAATCGCAGGCATTCATCCTCGCCTCCACAGCTTCGGCTTGTTGGTCGCCTTCGGCGACCAGCCTCAGCCGCTCCGGCTCGTCCGATGCCTACGATTTGTTACAGCAGGCGGAGGCTGCTCCCCCTACGCGCCTCCGGGTCTATAAAAACACTCTAGGGGTAGGACAGACTCGTAACAGGTGGAGTCGGGGTCAATCAATTCGGTTCTTTGACATAAGTTGAACCTAACCTACACAAACGATGACTGACGATGACAGTGACAATACAAAATAGCGTCAGTTTTACGTTTCGTTGCACAAGCCGGCAAAAAACGGTAAACACTACACATTTTAATTTTAATAGCTCTTAATGAAAATAATGCCTAATTTAAATGTAAACTGTTAAATATAATTATGTGTGCATGAAAAGTATAGAAATAAGTACACAATATAATTATTTACGTAAATTTATATAAAATAAAATGTTACCGAACCTAAGACACCTTAACTGTAGGTAAAACGAAACGTTCAATGCTGAGAATTCTATATAATCTGTGGTAGGGATTGACATAAATACTGTAAAAATAATTGATTTTCAATAAATTTTTTTTCAAAAAGAACGCGTCTCCGCGTATTGAAACTTTGCGTGTGTGCTTATAATAATGTAACCTTTCTGTAAAAAAAATATCAACCCCCAACTCGTCGAACGTCAATGGAAAACTTAGCCAAAACAAAAACAAAACACTCAAACAAACTTATGCCTAGTTTCATACTGTTAGAAATAAAATAAGTAAGGTTCCATGATCCAAATACGTGAATTTTATTTAATATAGATTTTTACAAAGCATGACAAGAACAGACAGATGAGTGATGATGATGACTGATGAGTAGTGATGAGTGACACATATAGAACAATTCAATTTGAAAATGTTCTTTCTTTTAAATTCTCATTTATCCTCTTTCAACACATACACTTCACACATTTTTCAACGATACACCACGGTGTTACAC
Source organism: Tholera decimalis (assembly GCA_943138885.2). Lineage (NCBI taxonomy): Eukaryota > Metazoa > Arthropoda > Insecta > Lepidoptera > Noctuidae > Tholera > Tholera decimalis. The sequence goes on along the minus strand of OW964552.2, from coordinate 15,815,713 downwards.
CTTTGTCTATCTATATTACATTCATAGAAAACATATATTTGTTTTTTTTTCAATTATATCTAAAACTAAACCATACTACAACGTTTAACTTAAATTTTTCCCACCGTATTACAAATATATTTATACAACGCACTAAAATAGTTCTTATTTATTAATCAGTCCCATAGATGTAGAATATTTCCGTAGATTGGTAATGACAACAATCAAACGTGACCAAAAACCATTGATCTAAGTGTGTGTAAAATGTGAGTGTGTGCATAGACAGTGTTGTGACTTGTCCATTCCTTGGTTGGTCTCTATCGATAATTTATGTAACGTCATGAGTCATTCAACATAGTGTATTACATACTCTTTGAGTCATTCTATTAAATGTCTTATAGGTCTGATGCAAATGCTGTCGGCATGAGACTAGCCTCATTTAGCGGTAAAACTTTTTTTTTACTTTGCTGTTCGTCCATCTCACATGGACGAACAGCAAAGTATATACAAAAGTTAAAAATACTAATTATAATTATGCTTATCCTAATGTATTTTACTGTGTACATAAATAATAAAATAAATAAATAAATACTAGGTGCGTTTTCTAAGAACAATACTGATGCCGTAAGTATGTTTCATTACAATGTTTATTTGTCAGAGTATCACTCAATTTCTATTAGAAAGATTAAAAAAATATATACTTACTCAATGGCAAAAAACATCTTCACAATTACCGCAGTATGTCCCGGTAACTCTCGGTATAACAGGGGATCCTAAGTTAACCAGAAGGATTCTCGAGCGTCCCTAGACATTTCAAGTAAAGTTGGAAGATGATAGCTACCCATGGGATCATCATGAACATACCAGTTACACAAATGAGCAATTGAAGGGCTAACAAGGGCAAGATCTATAGCTGAAGCTTGTCTATTAGGATAAGGAACAGTTGTTGGTGATCCATCATTCAAAATGCACAAGTCGAATTCATCAATTATATTATACAGACATCTACCTCTAGTGTTATCACTATGGCAACCAAAGGCTATGTTATGAGCATTAAAATCACCCATGATTATACAGGGTTTGGGTATGTTATTGATTAAAGCTTTCAACTTGCTTGAGTCAAATCTAGTACTGGGTGGGCTGTATACACAAAGTACAGCTATTCTACCAATTTGTGTTTCTATAGTGATACATATGTTTTGTATTGATTCAGAGAAATTTGTATTAATTAATTTGTATTTTAAATGATGGTTCACCAAAATATCACTATTGCATGAATTTTTGTAAATGAAATTGTATGAAGGAAAGTGTGGAATAGTGGATTTAGGTTTTAACCATGTTTCATTGAGTAAGCAAATATCAATATTTTTTTGAATTAACAAATTTTGTAAAAGGCTCTTTTTACTCTGTAAGCTTTGTATGTTATACTGCAAAATATTTAAGTAACTGTCCAATAAATTAAATTTGATAAAAATATTTCTTTTATTTTCTTATTAGTGATTGGACCATCATCATCAGTCTTATTGCCTAATGAGATAAAAGACTTTACAATTGCATTAATGATTATGTCATTATTAACTATCTGTTTAATGTCAAGAGTATCATTGTTTTTAACTTTTTCTGATTGTTTAGGTAGAGAAGGAAAAGATTTATGTGTAAAGGAAGGGGGTAAGCTCACAGCAGTGGCATAGGATTGTTGACGAAATTTGGCCTTCTTTTCTTCCATTTTTTGTTTTTTAACAGGACAATCTCGTGAAATGGCAAGATGGTTACCTGAACAGTTGATACACACAGTCTCTTCAACATCACATTCCCTATATGAGTGTCGACCAGCACAAGAAGAGCAGTTTTGTTCGCCTCTACAAACCTTGGCAGAATGATTGAACTTTAGGCATTTATAACATTGCAATAGTGGAGGTATATAAGCTTTGACTTCATATCGAAAAAGTCTGATGTAGGTATTAGGCATATTGTGGGAGAGATGTTGACGCAAAAGTCACGGCAATAGTGGTGAGAGGAACTAATTTTCCTTCAACTTTTCTCATAAATCTTTTAATTGATATTACTTCGGCATCACACACTATGTTTTTATATATCTCTTCATTTGATAAGTCTTTCGGCACAAACCTTAAGACCCCAATTTTTTCCGTAAGATAAGATGGGATGAAAGCTTTCATCTTATTTTTCAACAAGAAGTCTTCCATTTTAAGGAAATTATTGGCAGCTGCTGCTTTCCTGAACGTTATGCCCATTTTGTATGCATTTATTCTGTGCACTCCTATAACTCCCTTTACATTGTCTGCTATTAAATTTGTAAGGGTTACGGGATTCTTATTTCCTAACTTCTCTTGTTCAGTAGATTCTACATAAACAGTAAATTCAGAATTCCCGTTTTCCAGAAACAGTCTCTTGTAATTTGGTTTTGTGTAAATTTTAAACGGGTTAGAATCTGTATTCCCGTCTGCATTTCTATCTTTATACCTTCTTTTCTTCGTTCCCCCAGGGTCCTCGCCCTGACTATGTGGACTCATCGTTTAAAATGGGTTCGCTCAGTGAAAAGTTAATGTAATTCCGCACTTTTGAAAGCAAAACTTTAAATAATTATAAATTTGTGCAAATCAAAATTACCGCCTCGTTTGACTTCCCGCCAAAAAGTCTGTCAGTTATAATAAAATCAGTGTGACCAGATTAAATTTTACAAAAAAACCGAAGCTCGTTAAAAAAATACTGAGATATACCAACTTGCACAGGGAAAATATACCAATAAAAATACTGATTTTCAAAACATATTTTTATTTATTAATCATCATCATCATCGCAATAAATATTAGAATTATATTTTAACATTCTGTTTGATGGGTTAAAATTCACACAGCCTCCTTCATCTTTTATACCTTGTTTGGTTTTTAAAATTGCAGATATATTTTTGTTTATGAATCTGTTTCTTTGTTCCATTTTTATTAAATTAATCTGTGAAAATATGCGCTCGCATTTTGTATATATCAATGGCTCGCATGCAGCATTCGACACTGGTATACATAACAGAGATTTACTGAAACTAGTTATATTCTTGATTTTTAATGTACCATCACTGTTAGAAATTTTCCCAACTTCCAACCAAAATTGTTCACAAGAAAGGCCAGTCCTCGAAGATTGTAATAAATTACTTACTTCGCGATCAAGTTTGACTGTTCTATATTCTTCGTCAATTATCTGCATTTGTTTTGTGGCAACGGTTATCAAATATGCAGGTATTTGATAACCGTTGCCGGTTTTGCTAAATAGAAATACTTGTAGATCTAAAGTTATTAAGGAACTGAATATATTAGATAGTAGATACCAGTTATTTTGAAGTTGCTGACTAATTTGAAAGTTTGTGGAGTTATAAAAATATAATAGTTTACTTGAATGTGAATAATACCTATGTAATAACTAGCTTGACTCCTCATCACAGCATACCTCTTAGCTAATATGTGGAAAATGTTGTTGTGATTACATTGTTTTTTTTTTTGTTATAACTTACTTATTATTATTATGTTTAATTTAATTACGTTTTATTTCTGTGTGTGTCTGTTTCGAATTATTGAGTGAATTATTCTTGTACCGATGTCGGTTGTCGGTTTTCTTGTCTTGTTGTGGTTATTTTTTATTACACCCAGTCTCAATAACGACAGCAATTAAATAATAAAAAGTACTTTTTAAGTTGCCGAAATTAGTAAAAAGTGCGGAGCTGTATATGTTCTTTTGTTACTTTATTATTCTAGTCCGTAATAAACTCGACAGTCGGCATCATAAATACTAAGCTTTCTACGACATCTGTTCTTTTATTTACAAATTGCACGTGTAAACGGTTATTAGTAGGATTCATGGATTATCTATAATTATGTTACCATATTCTAAGTTGCTCAAAAATTAAAAAAATACAACAAAATTTCAGGTGCAGCAAAAGACGTCAGATGAAAATGACAAAACGAACACCATACGCAATAGCGTTCATATAAGAATTGTTATTTCTAACACTAGTCTGAAATATTTCTTTTTCATTTTCTAATACCTACAGTTTTTCCTATAATATCAAAATATGCGAAGTCCCTTGAGTGTAGTTATATAGAGTTAACACTGTAATAATATGATGATACTAGCTTCTGCCCGCGACTTCGTTCGCGTGGGAGGTTGTTCCCGCGTAAATTCCGATTCCGTGGGAATGCCGGGATAAAAAGTAGTTTATGTATTATTCCAGTATAAATAAACTATCTACTTACCTACCAAATTTCATTGAAATCCGTTCTGTAGTATTTACTTGAAAGAGCAACAAACATACATACATCTTTACAAACTTTCGCATTTATAATAACACTAGCTTTTGCCCGCGGCTTCGCCCGTGTTAATTTACACTTTGTCAATAATTCTTGTTGCCAAAAAGGTGTACCGTTTTTTTTTTGGGTGGTTAAAAACGCATATAATATTTAAAAAATGGGTTTTTAAATATTATATGCGTTTTTTAACCCAGGGTCCATACATCCCCAAAAAGAGACAGGCAGTTAGTATTTAAAATGTACCTTTTTAAAACCAAAAACGTAGGTTACAATACATTTTTGTAAACTACGTTTCTGGTTTTCCCGTCCTTGGCGTGTTGATTTTGTGCGCTTGATACTCGTGAGCACGCCACATACAGTTCCCATGAGAAAAGTAGTCTTATTGCCCCGATTTTGAAATAGAAATGATTCGCATATTAACTTGATTGGTTAAAATTTAAGCGACACGGTTGGCGTTACTGTTGACCGGTGCATGACTAACGTGACCAGACGTCCCGTTTTGAACGGGACTGTCCCTTTTTATAGTTACAAGTCCCAGTGTCCCCGATATGAACTCTGGGACTTAAAAAGGTTTTTTTTCACTGACTACCTGTTAATTGACCTAAATAAAGTGTCCTGTTTTGAGTCAAAGAATTAATGGTCACGTTATGCATGACATGGGTTCGACCCCAGGCCTAAACAAAGATTTGTATAGCCTACATGCAGTTGTGTAGTTTAAAAAAATATGTTATGAGTGGTTTTTGAATACGCGATTTGAATAAATTGGGAGGAGGGAATACAAAGTTCCAACACCCCTTTACATCCTTTAGGATGGATTTCCAGGATAAAAACTATCCTATGTCTTTTCCAGGGTCTAAAACTATCTCCATACCAAATTTCATCCAAATCGGTTTAGCGGTCTAAGTTTATTATGTGTGTGGGTAGGGCGGAGACATTATTGATTCCTTATACAAAATTCCAACACCCCTTTTACATACTTTAGGAATGATTTCCGGGACGAAATCTACGCTATGTCTTTCCCGGGCTCCTAAACTATTCCTATACTAAATTTAAAAATTTAATTTAATTTAGCTTTTGCCAGCGGCTGCGTCCGAGTGCAATTCGGAAACTATCCCATAGGAACCTTATATCGGAATAAAAACTATCCTATGTCCTTCCGAGGGTCCTAAACTATTCCCATGCCAAATTTCATGTAAATCGGTTCAGCAGTTTAGACGAGAAAAGGTAACAGACAGACAGAGTTACTTTCGCATTATTATAATAATAGTATGGAAGTATGGTTGGATATGGAACTATGGATAGTATGGATATGGATATGGAAGTATGGATTTATATTATTCGTATTAAGGTATGGATAGCTTTTGCCCGCGACTTCGTTCGCGTGGGAGGTTTTCCCCGCGTAAATCCCGAACCCGTGGGAATTCCGGGATAAAAAGTAGCTTCTGTGTTTTTGCAGGATGTCAACTGTCGCCTTCCCAAATTTCATTGAGATCCGTTCAGTACTTTTTGCGTGAAAGAGCAACAAATATACAATTAAAAAAATATCCTACGGAAACCTTACATCGAGATAAAAACTATCCTATGTCATTCCCAGGGTACTCAACTATTCCCATGCCAAATTTCATGTAAATCGGTTCAGCGGTAAAGGCGTGAAAAGGTAGTCGTAACAGACAGACAGAGTTACTTTCGCATTTATAATATTAACTACGGATAGTAGGATTGACTAATTGATCATTGTGTAAATAGTATAATATCATGATAGTGATTATTAGGTGAAGGTGAGTTAGCGAGCCATGTTAATTTAATCAATCAATGTAAATATGATGAGTTTTAAATCCGCCGCATTTTTTGTATATTTTTCATATAAAAAATGTGCTAATCCTAAGCCAAGAAGAAAGCTATGAAGGGAAATTACCAGTATCGTTATAATCCCTTTACTCCACTCCTTGTTATATTCATACAGTAGTTATTTTAGCTATCCAGTTGTTGTAATAACTATTGCGATACAACAACTGAATAGTTAGATTAACTGCTGTTATCAATAACGTTATTGCCACTAAATACTGGTTAGATAACGGTTATCAAAAATAACTAATAACGCCCATGTCTCAGTGGCGTAGCGTGAGTCACTGTCGCCCGGGGCGGAGTCATAATTTGCCGCCCTTTTGACGTAGTAAAAATAATAATGTTAGTGTTGGTGAGAAAAAAAAACGTAACGAAATGAAAGAATTGAGTGAAAAATATTTATTTCAAACCCATTTACATGTGTAAGTAACATGATTGTGTTAATAACGTTAACAAATTACACTATAAAAATAACGTTTAATAAAATCTAAACAGTGTAAAATTCTACTTTTCGGGAATTACGCGCAGCGAAGTCATTTATAACTTCATCAAAGTTAATATCGTCTGTCACACTATATTCTATCGACAAAATAGCCAAATTACCTAATCTTATGGAGCTCATGGTAGACCTCAAGCATTTTTTTATTAATTTCAGCTTTGAGAAGCTACGTTCACATGAAGCAACACTGATAGCTATAGTCAAAAAAATCATAGCATTATTACGATATTAGGTACGCAGATACCATAGTTGCATTGCTAAATAAATTCTAAAAGCTCGAACGATCCTTCCTTGGCGTTGTCTTTAGCATCAGCCAAAGCAATGAAATTGCGTAACCTATCTCTCTCAATTTCTATATCATCTGCATCGATATCATTGTGCTCTTCTCAGAAATTACACTTGTATTCTGGGATCAGTAAGCTAGTTGTCGTAAGAAAAGAGAACTTGACATCCAGCTCGTGTGGTGAGTGAAATCTGGTCTTGATTTCTAGTATAATTCTATCCACCGATTCGAACATTTCTTACCTTAACCGATTCTCATAAGTTAAACCAGCATCAGCAGCGTTTTCGTCAGCCATATTTTCACATATATTTCTGGCATAACCAAATCCATCATTGACCAGAGCATCTCGATTGTCGACTAGAAACGAATCCAAAAAAAAAACATGAATTTTCATAGCACATTGGTGCACGTTCAGTCCTTTTGTCTGAAGATATAATTTTGCATCATTTACTTCGCGGAGAACTCAACGCCATAGTCCAAGGAAGGCTAAAAATTATAGCTACTGGAGAGCAGTAAGCAATAAACCAGCGTCTGATCTCTTCTTACCTTAACCGATTCTCATAAGTTAAACCAGCATCAGCAGCGTTTTCGTCAGCCATATTTTCACATATATTTCTGGCATAACCAAATCCATCATTGACCAGAGCATCTCGATTGTCGACTAAAAACGAATCCAAAAAAAAAACATGAATTTTCATAGCACATTGGTGCACGTTCAGTCCTTTTGTCTGAAGATATAATTTTGCATCATTTACTTCGCGGAGAACTCAACGCCATAGTCCAAGGAAGGCTAAAAATTATAGCTACTGGAGAGCAGTAAGCAATAAACCAGCGTCTGATCTCTTTTTTTTCTGTTTGGGAAAATCATCAAATGACTTCTCTCGCTGTGGGTGGAGCGGAAGGGAGTGTCAGACTAAAACCCACCCTGTTCCTTCAGTTGCTCTTGCATTCCGGGGCCGCAGTATCTCGTTAGAACATTCCCGCAATCCCGTAAGACAATGGCCCTTTCGGGCCCCGTAATGCTGCTGACTGCTTTTTGGGGCCCACGCGGAAGGCGACGCGAAGTCGCTGCCGCTGATAGCCTCTATGAGGACACGAAGTTGTTCCGTCCAAGCAGGGCACACCTCGAACGTATGCTCCACCATGTCTTCCAAGTGTCCCTCACAATGACAACACCCGGGCGTGTCCTCCCGCTGTATCCGAAACAGGTACCACCCGAAACAGCTATGTCCGGTCAGTACCTGCGTCAGGCGTAAGGTGAGAACGCCGTGGCGTCTCTCAAGCCACTCGTCATAGAGGGGACTTGTCGCCGTGATTGCGGCGTGCCCAGTGTCTAATCTTGTCGCTGCATTTTCCGCTATGTTCCCTGAAAGCGTTTTCAATACTTCAAGGATCTCATTGTAGTGGGTCTTCATGACAGCTACCTACGGCTTCATATCTAGAACTTCATCGTGTTTCAATTAAGCGCTTAACTCCTTGAACTGTAACGTCATTAAGAACTATCCAGCGATGAGTAGAAGATGAAAAGAAATTGAAAACCTTCTCCATAGTACCAAAGAAAGTTACGAAAGTCTATTGCGATTGATGCTGCCTGTACACCCACCAGGTTTAATGATTAGTACATGCAACAAACTGGACATTTTTATTAACTGCTTTGATTCGCATTTGTACGCTAAAGTACGCCCAGTTTTCCTGACATGATAGCTGCATTATCATTAATCATATGGCTGTCCACGGCGATTTCGGATATCCAGTCCATCGCTTTCGGTCGTCGTAAAAAAGTCGGTTCCTTTTTTAAAAGATTTTTTTATTTTACACTTCTTAGTTACGACTTTACGACGTCACGGAATATCCATTCTTGTTGTACCTATGCCAAAACCTCCAAAATGTAAGGAACACTTTTCTGAAAACCGCATCAAAATCGGTTTAGCCAAACGCGAGATAATCGCAGACAAACATACATACATACGTACGGGTTGAACTGAGAACCTCTTTTTTTTAAGTCTGGTAAAAATATATGTAAATCGTCACACAAAACATGACATGCTATCGCCGACGTCGCGCCGAGCTTGATGATGGCGGACGGCGCGGCGTGATGTGATCGCTAGACGTTTCTATGACAACCGGTACACAGGAAGCGATGCTGACGGGGCGCGAGCCCGTGGCTTGCTTCCTACAGAATGACTATCATGCCCCGCGCTTACGACCCACCAGATTCGCGTCGCGTCTGGCCGCCTGAGCCGTGCCATCGTCGAGCTCGCTGTTTAACAAAGGCTTTAATTTAGGTATACACTAACACTGCTCTATCCTCCACATTTTGGTCTATCAAAAAATAAGCTGGGATCTTGGACTAGGAAGCAGAGAAGCCGATTTTGTTCCTATTTTCCGTGACACTTATAATAAAAAACAAACTAAAACTTACTTACGATTAAACCGACAGCGTGGCAGACGAAGAAGTCACTGGTACAAGTTCTTGGAAATCACGAGCGCGGTCGGTTGTATTTAGACGTGTATACGCACGGTGTGACAGTATGCGTGCCCACATAAGACGCGCGTACAACTTTACACCGTGTCTGTACACGTCTAAACACAAACAAGGGCCTACAGCTACGCGTGATTTGCAACAATTGTTTTTGGCAGGAGGGACATTCAAAATGTGCAAGTAGGTAAACGCTAATTTCTTGAAAAACTAATTGTCTGACTGACTAACCGCCGGTGACCGCACAAAATATTTTTTTCCAATTTTGCCGCCCTTCTAATAGTGACGCCCGGGGCGGTCCGCTCCTCCGGCCCCCCTCTCGCTACGCCACTGCCATGTCTACTTCTTGAGCTTGAAATGTAGGGAATGTGAAATAGGCTTGGGTAAAAAAATCGACATGTCAAAATATCGATATTTTTTCAGAAAATAATCGATATATATCGTAGATTTTATTTTTTTCGATATATCGATTTTCGATATTTATTTTCGGATATCGAAATTCGAAAACGATATCCAAATAATATATTTCCGCCTCGAACATAAATAAAAAAATATCTATAGTCTATAACCCGTTTGTAGTCTATGCAGTCACAGATTACTAATGGTGAACGCAGACCTAGCCGCACCGCACACGCCGCAGTCTTCGCATTCAAATTCTTTATATGAAGCTCGCACACCTACCCGCGCCGTAGTCGCCGCAGTCCCTGAAACGACCGGACTCCCCAAATGTCATACCGATAAAAAATTGAGAGACAGATTTTCATCATTTCAATTTTTTTTCATACAGAGTTACCTCAAATGGTAGTTTTATAATGTAGACGGAGAATCTCTGTCAACGGTTTATAATAAAATTACTTGTTCTCGTATTAATAATCTGTGGTTCTCGTTTATTTTGTTCGTGTAACTACCTAACCTAACCTAAAAATGGCTAAGATATCAGACTTGTGACCGAAATCGGTCGGATCGTAAGTTTGAACCCCTCCCATTACACTATTACCGTGAACCCACTCCAAACACAAGGATATTTAGCTGAATTGGAGGGATCAACAAGATTGCTAGTAATGTGAATTATATCCACATTCCTAGTTCTCTTTACAAAAAAGACCTATTCAACAATACCCCAACGATATTTGATATAGTTTGTCGATTTTTATAATTAACTGTAATATCTCTTGTGATACTCGCATGGTTAAGACGAATTGATTAACGTGAGAATTATTCAAATCAGACCACGTGTTTGGCTTGTACAATGCCACATAGGTACAAACATACATACATGCATAGACTGTGAAACACATTACCCTCCTTTGCGTCGTACAGTCGGGTAAAAATTTACGATTCAACAAACCGGTATCGTAGGTATAACACTGCACAATAGAACGGGCAACATTATTTCTAAACTTGACATTTGCATATGTCAATTCTGTCTCTGAGATTAAAAAACAGGGTATAGGTATCACGGAGATAGGAAAAGTACCTATAGGTTTCCAAGTTAGTGATAAGTATTTTCGCTTTTGTATGAGAGTAACTATTAAAGGTGAAAGCAGACCTAGCCGCACCGCAGTCTCTACAGTCCCCGCAGTCATCGCTTTTTGTTAATGGCCTCGCACATCTATCCGCGCCGCAGTCGCTGCAGTCGTTCCCGTCGCCGCACGCATCGCACTTGCCTTGCAGTGTTGGCAGATTTTTGAAAGCATTATCTGTACCGAAGATTAAAAAAATCTGTATAAAATCTGTATTAGGTCATTGGTATTAGGTAAATTTAAGAAAATCTGTAAAAAATCTGTATTTGGTATTGGTATTTTGCTCTTTTGTGTAATTTTATCTGTAGGTGCTATAATAGGGAATAAGCAAGTAATTTAATTATTTTTATATTTAAATTTGCATTGTATTGGACCATAGATAGAAAAGATGCGGTGCAATTGTTTAATTTTTTACCCGACTGTGGCAAAGCAAGGAGGAGGGTTATGTTTTTACCGCGTATGTGTTTATGTATGTCCGTTCGTTTGTTCCCTCGTAACTATTAAACCCGTGAACGGATTTTGATAAATGATACGTCGTTGGATTTGTCTTGATGGTGTGAGTGTTATAAGATAGAAACAAATAAAATAAAAACAAATCACCACAACGACAACAAGGCGCCATGGACGATGGCGCCAGGAATACCCCAGATATGGTTACTACTTTGCAACTTAACATAATACGCGACCTTATTGCTCTTCTTGGCCATTTCAAAGAAGCTACTGAAGAAATAAGTGGTGCCAATTAGGTGACGACGGCAAGCTTAGCCATTCTTGTATTAAATTTTGTTAGCCAATTAACTGATCAAACAGCTCCGTCGACCTCTGTAGGAATAATGTAAAACAGGCTTTACTCAAAAAAATAAGAGAAACTAAGTCCTCTAGAACGAAATACTTTTCTCTCAACAGCTACAATTTTGGACCCTCGTTTCAAGCGTATCCACTTTTATTCTTCAATTGCCATATCAAATGCTATATCAAAAATAAGCAAAGATATTCGCTCAGAATATAGGCGTAGAGGACAACGTTCTCTAGATGTAAAGTCTGACTGAGCAGTATCAGAACAAGCAAATGAGTCATCTATCTGGTGCAGACACGAGAAGCTTTTAAATCTGAGCACAGCTACGCAAGAGATCCCAAGCTCTGGCTCTGTCCCCAATGAGCTTAAATAGTATCTGGTCCAACCACTTCTTGAGAGGAAGATAGATTCAATTTAAAGTTTTGGGTGAATTGCCTAATTTCACGCCGGTTCTTTCGGAAATCAATCTGAAATATTTAATATGTCAAGCTTCCTCGGTATCATCCGAAAGGGTTGCTTCGGTTGTTAACAGTGCCGGACAATAGGAGCAGATTGACAGGTGAGAACATTAAAGAAAGAGTACTGCTTATGTCTATATCAGACGAATACTGGTTTCAATGTTGGTTAATATTAAGTCAATATAATTTGTACGATTTATGAATAAATAAAATTCTAATATGCTAGATAAGTATTTTCATTTTTAATACCAAATTTTTTACAGTGCTTAATAGAATCAATGCCTTTAAGGTCGTATAAATACGATTTAAATTCTACAGGTGGCAACACTGTGTTATACTTGAATTTGAATAATTTATTCACTATACAGTGCCGTCCCTCGATTCGAGTATTTGTTTACAAAATTAACGTCTAAAAGGTAATACACAAGGAACTTATACCTAGATTTTTTGTTCGTATAATTATAAGATCCTTGGGTATACACGAAGCTAAATTAATTGTTGCCAGTGACCAGATACTGATAAGTGATAACTGACCATGGTCGCTTAAAATAAAAATTATTTTTTATTACAAATGAGTCCTGCTCGTAAACTAAAAGAAAATGAACTCATAGATACTTAACGGATATGTTAATGTATTAATTAATTGTCGAAAAGATTTTGTTCGATTAACCCTTCGGCTTACTTTGTGGATTTTCACTCTAGTCGCAGTCTAGAGTTAATTTCAGCTTAATTACAGGCGATCTATACTTTTATAAATGCACACCTGTTCAGTCATTGACGTGTGGCCTATATTTTAGCAGAATAGGATAGCTGTTTACAACATACATTTTGATGGACACCCAAACATACTAAATATGCTTTCAAGACAATAGGCTTCCATACCCTGTATAAGTCGATTTACTAAGTCTCCCCTCTTGCACAAGAGCGGAGATCAGCATTTTCTTGTTTGTTTATTGATAGCTTCCTGTTGGCGGGAATTTTAATATAGATCTTTTAAATTCGTTTTTCAATTATTTTTTTATCGTAATTACGCCACTAATCGTAAAATATTTAATTTTATTTTTTTTTCTGGGGTCATTAGTATATGTGAAAACGCTAATGTTTGTTCTTTTTGTTTTTATTTTTTGCTAACAAAGACTTGCGCGCCCTCTGCACAGACGCCAGACAAACACCGGTTCGCTGCCCGCCATAAAGTCTCTTTGACCCATTGCGCTAGCGTTAGCTGTAAACAATTATGTGAGTACATTTATTGTTAAATTGCACTAAATTCTGATTCTACAGTATATTTTTAATGTCGAATACGTTACCACGAATATTAATATTCATTTATTTCGCCGTCTGTTTGAATTTAATGGAATTCTTTCGTATTTAGTTAATGTAAGCAGACTCCATTATTAAGTCGCTTGGCGTTTCTGCATTTACTCGTTGTTTGCACCGAATATCTCTAGAATTACGCTGCAAGTTAATATTTTATTTTTATATTCATATACGTTAATAATCTCTATTAGCTATAGTCCGTTCACGGACACTTTCTAGTCAAGTGGTTTAATTATTACTTCGAATGCTATTAATTAAGAATACCTAGCTAAACGATCTTATTTTGTTGACAATTTCTTCATTTGTTTTTTGTCATGACTAGGATGAATCTATTTTTAGTTTATTATTTCGTAATTATAGTATTGCTGAATACATACTTGATTCAAGTAGTGGCGTCATACCACAAATACTAATGGAGTACAAAACTGACTTTGCCAATTGTTTTTTGTCTATTTAACAAGATTTTGTTCATAACTCATTCTGTTTATTTATTAATGTTTCAGATATTTTTTCTCTGTAGCTGCTTATAAATAACTTACTATGTCTGATGACGGATCGACAGTCGTAGAGAAGAAAGGACGCGGACGAGCTAAAGCCAATGGAACACAATCAGTCAGTTCTCTTTTATTTGCCCAAGTTCCAAGAAATTATTTTTATAATTTTAGTATAACATATTTGTGTTTATTTTTATGACTCAGGAGGCTAAGAGTGATACCAAGAAAAGGGGGAGACCACCTGCAGCCACCAGGACTAAGGAATCTACAAAGTCATCGGATGATGAACAAGCTCCAGTAGCAAAAAGAGGGCGAGGCAGGCCTAAGGGATCTAAGAAAAAGGCAGCTGCTAAAGGAAAGGTAATACATAATTCTCTCTCTCTCAACCGCATAAAATACAAATTGATATTGTTTAATTTATTGCTTCTTGTTCTAGAGTGCACCAGTTGAAGGCAGGGGCCGTGGACGACCACGCAAGGACCCACCACCTAAAAAAGATGCCGCCTCCACTGAAGAGGAACAAGATGAAGATGAAGATGATGAAGGCTCTGAGGAGCAGTAAAATGTGTTCTGTTTTCTGACTCAACACTCACTTTAGTGTAATTTGTTTGTCACGATAACTCTTGTTGTGTGTTACTGCAATTTACTCATTTTGTTGTAGATCTTTACATTATTGCATACATTGGTAATAAAAGCCTTTTGGATAATATTGCACATGGGGTTATCATGACAGTACAAAATTCTCATCTGAGATTGTCTACCCAAATTTTAATCATGTGAGAAATAAGATAATTTCAATTGTAATAGCTGCTTAAGAGACTGTGTGATTACAATGCATTTACTTGAATATTTAGCAAATTAAAGATGTATCTCACTTGAATAAATTTGGGATGACTTAGCTCTCCCTAGAAACGTACAACTCTTAAGATTTAATTTGTAAGATCCTTTTTTTGTAGAGTTATTCAAATAGGTATTTTGTAATCTCTTGATTTTTATTCATACAACTATGTAGATTTATTCAGTTGACTTTAAAGTCAAGTATTATTTTATATAATGATTAATAAATATTATGTTCAATTTTCAAAATCTTATTTTTCCCTCTTTGTATTTAATATTTAGATACACTGGTGACTTTTGTGAACGGTGTTATATTATATCCATATGTGTTCTTGATTGATAAATCACTTGGTATATTGCTGTTCCACAAATAAGTATGTAGTGGTATGGGTAGTGCCATTTGTATCAAACTTTTTTTTATATCGGGCAGACTGAACTTGTTTTTATTGACATTTATTGTGTGTATGTGCGTGAATGTACAAGATTAGAACAAAATATAAATAAATCTATGAAATCATGTTTTTTCTCTTGCCAAGTGTCTTAAATTAAAAATCATTGAGATACATTAAAAGCCTGGGTCTGCTCAAAATATTTAAATTTAGTTTCATTGATCAAATACGTTTTTCCTAATAAGGCAAATAGTATCTGAGTAAGTACTATTTCTATAGTTTTCAGGAAATATTTGGCACTTCCTGGCTCGGCCACACGCAAGATTTAGTCGAAGTTAGTCGCCATATCATATATTATCAGAATAAGGATAAGGATTCGTTGGTGGCCGACAGAGAAAGCATGGTTCCTGGCTCGGCCATTCTGTATCTCGGGATCTAGACCACCTAGCGGAGATCTGTTTTCGCCTAAATTTAGTCGCCGAATATCAGAATTAATCGTTCAGCAGTTAACAAGAAAAATTGGCCAAGTGCGAGTCGGACTCGCTCATGTAGGGTTCCGTAGTAACTATAATAAATATAATATACTTAATATATTTATTTGAAAAAAACAAAAAACCTTACAAATTTCTTAAAACTAGCTTATTTACAATTTTTACAACTACTCCAAATAACTTTGTTTTTCATAGTATTTGTATGAATTACAAAGTTATATTTGCGGTTTTAGAAAATATACTGTATCTCAAAAACTGCTGACTCGATCTCGTTCAAACCAATTTTGGTTGAAAGTTTACATTAAAATCTACAACATATGGTTTTTTTTAGATTTTTCACTTCATTATTATAGAAGTTAGAGGGGGACACGCACATTTTACCACTTTGGAAGCGTATATGTTTTAAACGAATCTATGAAAAAGTCATTTTAGAAACCTTGATGTCATTTTTAAAGACCTGTCTATAGATACCACACACGTATAGGTTTCATGAAAAAAAATATTTTCAGCTTCAGTTCCATGTATGGGGAGCCCCCTTTATTTTAAATATTTTTTAAATTTTCTTTTAAAATCGGAAAGCGGTTCACAGAATACATCTACCTACCAAGTTTTACAAGTATAGTCTTAATAGTTTCGGAATAAAATGGCTGTGACATACGGACGGACTGACAGACAGACAGACGGACAGACATGTCGAAACTATAAGGGTTCCGTTTTTTGCCATTCGGCTACGGAACCCTAAAAAGGGTAAATCTGGATGTGACTAGATTTATGATGACCGTGTACAAGTCAGGAAGTGCTACACTCAGGATTAATTCATATAAGCTGGTGGTATTTTTTTCATTCCAGTGGGAAATTCATCAAATGGCATGATGGGGCAGAAGGGTGTGTCAGATTTTTACTGACTAGAAACCTAGCCTGTACTTTCAGTTGCCCTTGCGTTCCGTGTCCGCGATAACTCGTTATGGCGGCTGTACACTCTTACTCGAGAGCACTCCCTATGTCTCGCCCGAGACGTGTAGGTAAGCTCGGAGTGACCATGAACACTGGGATCATTTCAGTGCATGATGCAGATCATTTCAATCGATGCATGTGTGGTATCTATAGACAGTTCTTTAAAAACGACATCGGGGTTTCTAAAACCACTTTTCCATAAAGTCAATCGTTTAAAAGATATAAGCTTCCAAAGTGGTAAAATGTGTGTGTGGCGGACACAACCTCTAACTTCTATAATAATGGAGTGAAAAATCTAAAAAAAATATATGTCTGTAGATCTTAATATAAACTTTCAACCAAAATTAGTTTGAACGAAATCAGTTCAGCAGTTTTTGAGATACAGCATATTTTCTAAAACCGCAAATATAACATTGTAATTCATACAAACACTATGAAAAACAAATTTATTCGGCGCAGTTGTAAAAAATGTAAAAAAAGCCAGTTTTAAGAAATTTGTAAGGTTTTTTTTCAAAACAAATTTATTTGGCGCAGTTGTAAAAAATGTAAATAAGCTAGTTTTAAGAAAAATAAATTTGCATATTATATTATAGTTACTACGGAACCCTTCATGGGCGAGTCTGACTCGCACTTGGCCAATTTTTTTATGGAATAGTTAATAATGTTAACTTTTTCAATTAGGGGTGACTGAGAGTGTTATAAACGTAAGAGTAGACAAATATTATAACCAGAAAGCTTCGAACTGCTAAGCTATCGGGAGTTACACGTGTTATTGTGAGTCAACCATAAAAGTTAGACATATGCTGTCGTGGGATATTTTTTATATAATTTTAAGGAGAACATTTCCGTCATGAAATGATTTGTGTAGCTTTAACCATTAAGGTTGCACACGCGACGGAAGCTTAAAAAATGGAGTAACTTCTCCCGTTTTCCCAACATTTCCCTTCACTGCTCTGCTCCTATTGATTGTAGCGTGATGAAAAGTATACTATAACCCGCTCAGGAGTATGAAAAATAATTGTACCAAGTTTCGTTAAAATCCGTCGAGTAGTTTTTGTTTCTATAACGGTTATACAGACAGACAGACAGACAAAAATTTAACTGATTGCATTTTTGGCATGAGTATCGATCCTTAATCACCCCCTGATAGTTATTTTGGAAATATATTTCATGTACAGAATTGACCTCTCTACAGATTTATTATAAGTATAGAATAGATAAGTATAGAAGATATAGATTGTATTGTATACTAGCTGCTGCCCACAACAACGTTCACGTGGGAGGATTTTCCGCGTAAATCCCGATCCCGTGGGAATTCCGGGGTGTAAACTATCTACTTACCAAATTTCATTAAAATCCATCCAGTAGGCCCGGTTATTAGCAAGTAAAAACCGGTCAAGTGCGTGTCGGGCCACGCGCAGTGAAGGGTTCCGTAGTTTTTATAACAGCCAAGTGCGTGTCGTATTCGCTGACTGATTGTTTCGTACCATGCTCTAACTAAAAGCCAAACATGACTACCTAACTAATTAGATTTCCTATAGTTTTAATTTTTTTTAGAGTTTTGTATAAATAAAGATTTCTTTAATTAAACCTTGTCATAGCCGGTGTTTTGAATTTAAATATATTCTATTATTACTATTTCAATCTCCAAATTCCTACACTCAACGAGACTTGATTATGAATTTCACAATTCAACTATTTCAATTTTATCTCTAGCCTCTACACACAATCTCAAGAACTTATTTTTTTTCTACACACAATCTCAAAAACTTAATTTTTTTTAGGTAGGGCCACTCGTAGTTCAGCACACTAAGGCTGGTCACTACTTAACCGGGCGATCAACAAAAACTCAATTTTTCTTTTTGATAGGGCTACTCGTAGTTAAGCACACTAAGGCTGGTCACTACTCAACCGGGCGATCCTGTCATCCTGTGGTGACCTCTAAAATTAAAGGCCCCCAGCCAGGGCTTACAAACTAGAATTACATTTTAAACAACCGTACGATAAGGGCACTCCCTGTGGAGTACGGGCCTCGGCATAGCGGGGTCGTTGGTGGAGGCCAGCAAAGGGACAGGCTGGGTCCATATTATTTAAGGGGTTATTTATCACTACTGGCTCAGCATCGCGGGCTGGCTCGTTTGGCAAAGGTCGGGGAGAGTTTTCGTTACAAGTACGCGGACGTCGCGATGGGCCTCGTCGGCGAGGTTGGAATACGGAACGTGTTTTATTTCTGTATTTTCTAAGAGTGCTAGTTTCCCTACTGCTCTCTTGTCGGATGGTGGTGGGTTCGTCGGGCTCGTCTAGGACGTTACGCGGGCAACGAACCCGAGAAATATTGGAGGGTCTGTATCGGGCGGCCGATACAATCAGGGTAGTGTTGCCCAAACAGACTCTGTTACATTGTTCTGAGATCTCAACTACCGTTTCTCTTGCGAGACTCTCGTTTGGGCAACACTAAATCAGGGGGTTTGGGTGGTTTTCAGCAGAGGTGAAGTAACGCACTGAATGGCGTTTCAGCACTTGCTTTATGGTCGTGGCAAAATCTCAATAATTTTCACAACTACCTACTTATAGTTTTGGCGGTAACGAAACCATTGTGAGATATAATTCGACGACAACGCCATCTAGTTAGAAAAGAAGTACTAGTTGTTACACAAAACTGAAAAATGAGACTGGTTTGACACAATCCTCAACTAATTTAATTACTTAAACACAACTAACTATAATTTTACTGGACAGAAACTGTTTTTTAACCGACTTCTAAAGAAGGAGTAGGTTATCAATTCGTCACGTATATATAATATATATTTTTTTTATATATGTGCACCGATTACTCCGTCAATTGTGGATCAATTTAGAAAATTATTTTATCGTTTGAAATGGTATGCTCTCGAGGTAGTACCATTGTCACCAAATTAGAATTTGATGAAGGGATCTCATGGAAATCGAAGGAAATCCTCAAATTTTAAAGGCAATTGTATAGCGATTTTGGTATTTTTTATAGTAACTTGTGCATTTGCTCTCAGAAAGTACCATTTGGTGAAGCGAAACTGATGAAGAAGATCACAGATGGCCACCGGAACTACTCAATAATAAGTATTTCACGAGTTGCGGTTCGATTACTTTAAAATGGTTGCTAAGCAATTTATGGTCGTCACAATGTGAATGGTGAAATGGAGCTGATGGTGAAATACCAGGAGAACTCCACAACAATTAACGCCCCTGCATCGGGAAAAGCAATATTTTGTAAAAGGTGATGAGCAAGTTGACATTAAGCTATTGTAACTTAGATAAATTATAAACAGACTCACTAAAAAACGAGAAATAAAAACTTTTTAACAAGAAAAAACCGACTTCCAAAAAAACACTACAATGTGAAAAATAACTTTAATTTTGGAAGTCGGTGGCAAAGAACTAAAATACAGATCCAAAGACACCATCTTCTGAAATTAAAGTTATTTTTCACATTGTACCTAGTGGTTTTTTGGAAGTCGGTATTTTTTGTTAAAAAGTTTTTTTTTTATAAAACTTATTTAAATATGAAACCAGCGCGATACAACTGACGCTTAGCGCCATCTATCGACATTTCTATGGAGTTGTTCGAAATTTTCGAGTCAAATAAAATTGGTTGACTATTACTCGTAAACTTGTAAAGCCCACTCATGTGTGATAGTTTTCCTTTAAACTTCGTTATATATAGGTAATACTGCCATGACATTTGAATTTCTAACTACAACCGTTTAGTTGATAGAGGGGGAGGACACTTGACTCTAACGATAATTGGTACTTTAAAGCTTGATAAGTCACGAGCGGTTTACTTAATCAGAAAACGGTCTTCCTAAACCCCTAATATATCGACCCTGATATGGAAGAACATCGTAAGCGACAAAATGTAGGTATTTCACTTTTTCATTGTAATGTACAGCTAAAGTAATTTAGGTTCTAATAAAAAAATCCTTATATTCCTAATTGCATAAACTTCAAAATAATAACTAAAAATTAATTTTATCGCAAACGACAAAAGTAAAACTTTTATATAAACGAACAATCAGAATTATCGTATCCGACTTATCGTAAGTAACGTTTGTCACTTACGATAAAACATAGTTTTAAGATCTGTTCAAAACCTGTGATGCGTTTAATTATAATCGCAGTTACACTTATTGTTAATTATCAATTTGTGGAAAATACTTAATTTTTTTAGTTTGTTGGCATATATGTTTGAATAAAGTAATATTTAACTACGTATTTGTATATTTTTTTATACCATATTTATATTTAAACATTAATTTCACATTTGCAATTTGTTTAACAACTAAATACAAACTCGTTGATCGGTGCAAGTTTAAACTTATTTGAAATTACGATTCACAGTGCCTTGATGCGAACTTTTCTTTAGTTTAATAATTAAACAGTAATCATTTCAGTGTTATAACATTAATATTTAGTGCATTACGTACATGTAAGTACAATCAATATTATTACGATAAATATATTGTGTTGTATTAAAGAGATGGTAAAGGTTACATTATGATATTAATTTGGTGTGTGCAAGAGTGTTCTATTTTAAGGGGTTTATGTTTCATTAACCGAATTATGTACCTACTTATTGCTTCAAAATGGGATAAAAAATAATCTGTTAGGTGCATTCTGCAATCCTTATTATTCAACGGCTCTATTTGAATCCTTATCTAACATGGTTTTTGCAGCTTGCAAAGACTTTCATTTGGTTATTACTCACCCATCTTTGCTTTTGCGCATTAGCATGATATAATAATTTTCTTTTCAGCGTTACGATTATCGCCATGAATAACGAAGATAAATTTGTAAACTGGCATTAGTCGAGGAAACAAACGTTCGTCGACGAAGAGCAGAAAGTGGTAGTAGGCGATCAGTCTCATATCGTTATTATTTTCCTTGGGGAGATGGTAGCAGAAAGAAAGTGTGTCAGCAGTTTCTATTAAAAACGCTAGGTATATCACAGATGATGTTAAGATATACCATAAAGAATATAACTGCTTTGAATGTCTCTAGGTCAAATGAAAGAGGAAAATCAACACCTTCTAACAAATATAGCTAGTTAGTCATTCAAGGAGTTAAGCAATTTATTCAAAAACTCCCAGCTGTCAAGCCTCACTATTGTCGTAATAAAGGAAATAAGTTGTATTTGCCATCTGAGTTTAGTAATCTTTCGTTCCTCTATAATAAGGTTTATCTTCAAGATGAGATTATCAAAGAAATAGGTTCAGTGCAAAAACAAACTTTTAAGAACATTTTTAAAAAGGAATTCAATTTAGGGTTTTATTTACCGAAAAAGGACAAATGTGAAATGTGTGAGCGTATAAAAAATTTAGATACTGAAAAACAGAATGAAGCTATGAAAACAGTTGAATATAAAAATCACATACAGGAAAAAAATACAGCAAAACATAAATTTTTAAATGACCAAGCTCGTAGCAAAAGCTCCAATGATTTTTGTGTGCCAGTTTTGATCTTGAAAAGATTTTAACTACTCCGCACGGAGAAAGTATAAATTTATATTATTCAAGAAAACTGGCCTATTATAATGAAACTATCTACGAAAGTGGAAGCAGGAATGGATACTGTTACTTATGGCATGAGTCTGAAGCCAAAAGGGGCTGTAATGAAGTTTGTACGGTTGTGTTTAAGTATTTAAAAATGATTGATGAGAAGGGCGAACATTCATCTATAGCTTTGTATTTTGATAGTTGTTGCGGGCAAAATAAAAATAAGGCGATGCTTTCGATGTTGTCGTATTTCATAAGTAATGTTGCAATGTTCATTGAGGATATAACTATAAAGTTTTTGGTTCCGGGGCATACAATGATGCCGGTCGATTCCGCACATGCCACAATAGAATCTTTTATAAAAGGAAGAACAGTTTGGGCTCCACCCCAGTGGCCCACGTTAATTTCAAATGCCAGGATCAATCCGAAGAGTTATGAAACTATAATGCTAGAAAATGCCGACATCTTAGACTGGAAAAGTTTTGCAGATAACTATTTACCAAAATCTATTAAGATCCCTATTACTAAATTAAGATCAGCCTACTTTAAAAAAAATTATCCAAAAAAAAAATTCAACTTAATTACGGTTTTTGTACGGATTCAGAAATTCAATGTGTGGACCTGGGCTTTTTAATAAGATCTCGACAGAGTCGACAGCGTCTCCAGACACCCACGGCAGCTTATACGGCAAAAGTACCTATTGCCAAACCCAAGTATATGGACCTGAAAAGAATGTGTGACAAGGGTATAATTCCAGCACAATATGCACAGGAATATCTCACCTTACCTTATGATGGCAATACAGCAGACTTACTACCGGAAGAAAGTGATGAAGAGTGATATAATTTAAATTGTTTAAATATAAATGAAAATTGATTATGCATGACGTGTTGGCGTTTTATTTTGAAGAGGTGATTTTGATACCTGATAAAGAATATAATAAAGTAAAACACAAATAAATTGACCAATTTATACAGAAAAACAAGAGCGTAAGTGACGATTTTTGAAAAACAATATGAATTCATGAACTTCTCTTTTATCGTAAGCGACAATAGTACTAATTATTCAACACTTTTTGCTATTATTTAATTGATTATAATTAAAGGCTAACATGTTTTGCAATATATACAAAAATTGGAGTTCTATAAGTAAACTATAAAAAATAATCAATAAAATACGTCTCCTGTAAATTTTACTTTTTGTCGCTTACGATGTTCTTCCTTATCAGGCTCGATATTTGAAAGACCTATCCAACGATATCCCACACTATGGGAAGGACGAAAAAGAAAAAAATTATCATCTCACTTTACATGTAGGGGAGGTACCCTAAATAATTGTTTTTTTCAAAATTTTATTTTACCACTTTTTTGGCGTCATTAACGTGTATACTCATGCCAAATTAAAAATTTCTAGTACCAATAGTTTTTGAGCTAAACCGCGGACAGACAGAGGGACATGGCGATACTATAAGGGTTCCTTGTTGACTACGGAACCCTAAAAACAGACAGACTTTTTTTTGTTTTTGCCGTGTTACCGTTTCTTAACCCATCTCAATTATTATTATATTATATAAAGCTAAATTACCACTCACTCACTCATTCACTCATTGATTCGTAAACAAGTAACTTTCAAACCTACGGGAAAAGTGCCAAACCTCCCCTTTTCACCCCCCTTCTCCCCCCTCCCTATCGTATCTCGGAAACTACGAGACCCGTATTTTTTTTTAAGGATTCGTATAGAGCACAGTGTGTTTTTTTACCTCAAAAAAGTGACATTTTATTTTTATTGCCCAATCCTACTAAGCTTTATATAATGAATATATGACGAGAACTCCCAGATGACAAATTTGAAAACTTGTTTTTTTTTTAAATCTTAAAGTTTTCGTGACCTTCACGGAAAAAGTATTGAAATTAATTCTTAAAAAAAAGTTAATCAGAAATCAGTGTTAAATTTAATGCAGGTATTTGAAGCGATCTTAGGCGCGTATCATTCCGTTTTTAGGGTTCCGTAGTCAACAAGGAACCCTTATAGTTTCGCCATGTCCGTCTGTCCGCGGTTTAGCTCAAAAACTATTGGTACTAGAAAGTTGTACTTTGGCATGAGTATACACGTTAATGACGCCGAAGAAGTGGTAAAATAAAATTTTGAAAAAAACAATTATTTAGGGTACCTCCCATACATGTAAAGTGGGATGACAATTCTTTTTTTCGTTCTTCCCATAGTGTGGGATATCGTTAATTAGGTATTTTAAAAATATTAGGGGTTTGGTAAGACCGTTTTTTGATTAAGTAAACCGTTCGTGACTTATCAAGCTTTAAATTACTAATTTTCGTTAGAGTCAAGTGTCCCCCCCCTGTATCAACTAAACGGTTATAGTTAGAAATTCAAATGTCACGGCAGTAGTACCTATATATAACGAAATTTAAAGGAAAACTATCACACATAAGTGGGCTTTACAAGTTTACGAGTAATAGTCGACCAATTGTATTTGACTCGAAAATTTCGAACAACTCTATAGAAATGTCGATACATGGCGCTAAGCGCCAGTTGTATCGTGCTAGCTTCTTGTGACGATTGAGTTGTATAGCTCTGTGTCCGTATTTCAATTCAAAACACCGGCTATGACAAGTTTTATATAAAACTCTAAAAAAATTAAAACTTTCCGTGCAAAATTGTCGGATCAGGTGAGGATTTGTATAGGAAGTCAAATTAGTTAGGTAGTCATGTTTGGCTTTTAGTTAGAGCATGGTATGAAACCATCAGTCAGCGAATACGACACGCACTTGGCTGTTATAAAAACTACGGAACCCTACACTGTGCGTGGCCCGACACGCACTTGACCGGTTTATTATTTCATCAAAATTCATGAAAATATTCAAGGACAAAAAATGTTTTACTGAATTTCGTATTTATTTTTTTATTCCTTTTATAGCCCGAAGTAGAACCTCTACCTAGAACCAGTAGATTCCTCATACTAAGGTTTATCACCCGTAAAAATACTACATTCCACTTCGGCGTAGGTTTTATAAAACATATTTTTTTGTCTTGAGGTCAAAATTATAAATTTAGGGTTTTCACAGTAAGGTCACATGGAAATGTCCTTTTTCATTAATATTTTTTTTTGTATGGCAAACTTAAAGAAACGGTGTGCGTAATTACCATAGCTGAACGTAGCATAAATTAATAAAATTTGAATACAAAGACAATTTAAAACATCTTTTTATTATATAAAAATTGGCCAAGTGCGAGTCAGACTCGCCCATGAAGGGTTCCGTAGTAACTATAATAAAATAATATAATATGTATATTTATTTGACGAGTAAACAAAACCTTAAAAATTTCTTAAAATTAGCTTATTTACATTTTTACAACTACGCTAAATAACTTTGTTTTTCATAGTGTTTGTGTGAATTACAAAGTTATATTTGCGGTTTTAGAAAAAACGCTGTATCTCAAAAACTGCTGACCCGATTTCGTTCAAACCAATTTTGGTTGAAAGTTTACATTAAGATCTACAGACATATATATTTTTTTAGATTTTTCACTCCATTATTATAGAAGTTAGAGGGGCGGGGACACACATTTTACCACTTTGGAAGCTTATATCTTTTAAACGATTGTCTTTATGAAAAAGTGGTTTTAGAAAACCTTATATCATTTTTAAAGACCTGTCTATGGATACCACACACGTATAGGTTTCATGAAAAAAATATTTTCAGTTCTAGTTCCATGTATTCCCTTTATTTTAAATATTTTTTAATTTTTTGTTAAAATCAGAAAGCGGTTTACAGAATATATCTACCTACTAAGTTTCACATAGTAGTATAGTCTTAATAGTTTCGGAATAAAATGGCTGTGACATACGGACGGACGGACAGACAGACAGACGAACAGACATATCGAAACTATAAGGGTTCCGTTTTTTGCCATTCGGCTACGGAAACCTAATAAAAAGCTATGCTATAAAAAGCAATGGGGTGAAAATGATGTATAGGGAAGTTGGTCGGAACCATCCGGTGGGTATGGGAAAACCTCGAAATCCTGAAGATCTGCTCCGCATCAGGGAGTGGACCGGCTGCCCACTGAAACGGTGAGACTTGGTGCGTCGGTGCTGAAACTAAAAATGATCAGGTACCTTGGCAATTTGATGAATCACCATTATTTTTTCAAAATGGCGAAATACAAGATGGCCGCCATACAAAATTAAAGTGCCTATAATTTCTCGACCGATTGAGATAAGTAGGGGGTGCTAACAAATGTATTTACAGTAATAATACAGTAATAAATAATAATAAAATGTATATTTCAGAATCAACTGATTGATTGAATTGTTCGGTACTTCGACGCATACAGACGTGCTCAACAAAATTTCCATAAAATAACAATTAAATAATAGTGACCTAGTTTAGTGTTTTAGCGTACTATACACATTCTAGTTGCAGTGATGAGTTTATTATTAAGTTATATATGTGTATAAACATTAGTGATATTTTTTTGCAAAAATGGATGGTAGTCCCTTTAACAGGAGTGGTATAACACGCCGCACTCCTCCACCTATGTCGCCTCAGAAGCCCAAGGATGATAAAGACGAAAAGATGGAAGTGGTCACAACTCCAGAAATGCAGAACTGGTTGGGATCTATTGAGCAGTGCTTAAATGAGGTCTGTACGATTGCATCCGACGGAAAGCTAAATTCGGACCAAAAAATAAAAATAAATAATTTGTGCCGTAAAATTGCAAGTAGTACCTCTCACATGGCTGTCCTATACCAGTCTTTAAAACAAAAAGCACTACAAACGCACTTCTCCCTTCAAGCGTTAGTCGAAAAACAGGAGTTGGCAAATAGCCTAAATGACCTTAAGAAAGCAGTACAACAGGCCAACACAGGATCAAATACGCCTAGCACATCTTTTGCGGATATGGTCAAAAAGGGAACCAACAGCTTTGTTCGTCCTAGCACTTTTAGTTCTGTTGCGATTTATCCCAGTGATAGTTCAAAGACGAGTGACGAAACTAAAAATATAGTCCAAATAATAATATGCCCTGAGGATATGAAACTGAAAGTTCGAGGAGTTCGCAAGACAAGAAACGGAGGTGTGATCATCAGCACTGAGTCCAGATCTGATATTGAAAAAGTGAAACAAACCGTCCAACTTGCTTCAAAAGGCCTTACTGTTGATGAGCCAAATAAGCGCAAGCCTCGTATCATAGTTTTAGGAGTTCCGGCATCTATGGATGAGAGTGAGGTCTGTAAATGCATATACGAGCAAAATTTAGTAGAGAAAATACCATCATTGACACGAGACGTATTTATGACCTCAATAAAACTGAGTCACAAATCGGGAAAGAAAAGTGAGGCCAATTGCAACTACGTCATTGAGGTCCCTGCGAACATACGTAGAGCCCTCATCACACAGGACAGAGTATTCATAAACTGGACATCCTGCCCAGTAAGAGACTTTACATTAGTCACAAGATGTTTTAAGTGTCAGCAGTATGGGCATGCAGCTAAAACCTGTAAAGCAATGGCTTCTACGTGTGGGCATTGCGGAGAAGACGGTCACTCAATCCAGGACTGTACAAAGAAGACAGACTCTCCTAAATGTGCAACATGCCTGCGATTTAGGAAGCCTCATGAACACAAGACTGGAAATGCCGATTGCCCAGCTAAAAAAGCAGCTGAATATAGGTATATTAACTCGGTGGACTATGACGGCGCCTAAGAGCGCCACATACTTATTTGTAATTAAGAGCTTAAATTATAATATTTAGTATAATGGATGTTAATTTGATTACAGAATTAGATAATATATTTCTATCGGAAGCAAAATCTTGTGAGGTCGAGGAGTGTAGAAAGTATCTTACCGGCTATCAAAATTCACTAACTGTACTAACACAAAATATTCGCAGTATTTTCAAGAATATAGACAGCTTTAATGTTTTCCTGAGTAGGCTAGACTTTGCATGCGATATAATAGTGCTTACTGAGTGCTGGATATCAAATCGACAAAGTAACATACCGGAATTACCGGGGTACAATTTATATTACAGTACAATAAACCATAATCAAAATGATGGAATCATTGTCTATGCTAAGTCATCGCTAAAAGTCTCAATCGAACAACCAACCCTACAGGATTGTAATTGCTTAGTTATCAAAATTGGCTCTAATACAGCAATTATTGCTATGTATAGATCCCCAGCCCATAAAAACTTACACTTATTTCATAATTCCCTTAACAGTACACTTCAGGCGACATGCTCTTTTCAAAACATAATACTAACAGGTGATATAAATGTAAATATAGGATCTGAATTTTATGATGCAGGCACCCAAGACTATCATAATATCTGTGCATACCATGGGCTTCTCCCCGCTCACAGATTGCCGACTCACAAGAGTGGTTCTTGCCTTGATCACATGTTAATAAAATCAAATCATCAATATATAACGCTTGTCACTAACTCAACGATCACTGACCATCATGCTGTCCCACTTACCGTAAATTTAACGCTGCCTAAGCTAAATCGCCGTCCGACTAAGTCTAAACTAAACATAAACAGACTCGAATATGATTTATGCAAGATTGACTTCAGTGACGTCTATAATACTGCTGACCCAAATGTGTCATTATCGTATTTTATAAAATCTGTCCAGCAAGCCATATTACATAATACAATAGAAATACCAATAAATAAGAAGTTGTATAACATTAAACCATGGATCACTCCCGGGCTTATTCGATGCATAAGGCACAGAGACAGACTACATCAAAAGTCTAAGAAATACCCTAATAACTTAATTCTTCAAATATCATACAAGAGATACAGAAACTTCTGTAACAATTTATTGAAGAAAATTAAAATTGATTACGATAAAACCAAATTGCATAGCGCAGGTAAAAACACTAAGCAAATCTGGAAACACATCAAAGACGTCACTCATGTCTCAAAACAGCACGAATCACATTCGAGTTCACTATTAACGAATTCCTCACCGCTTTCGTCTGCCAATTATGTAAATAACTATTTTCTTAACGTGGGTAAAAACTTGGCTGAAATGAAAACTAACCTAACTGGCTATCAGACAACTCCACCTTCGCACAGTTCGAGCACTAGAGCTTCATCTTTCGTTATGCTGGACACAGATGAACATGAAATAGCGCGAATTATCACAGGGTTAAAGGACGACTGTGCTGTTGGTTGGGATAGTATAAGCAATAAGATCCTGAAAAGATTCATGCATATTTTTGTTCCTCCTTTAACATATATATTTCAAATATGCCTCTCTGAAGGTATCTTTCCTAAATTCCTTAAAAAGGCTGTAGTTATCCCTATCTATAAATCCGGTAGCAAATATCTAGTTGCTAATTACAGACCAATATCATTACTTCCGTCGGTATCTAAAATACTTGAAAAGATTATAAATAGCCGACTAGTTAACTTTCTGGAGAAGACACATTATCTTTCACCCTTCCAATTCGGGTTCAGAGCCAAATTATCAACAGCTGACGCGGTGCATAGCCTGACTAGTTATTTGACACAGGAATTAGGAAGAGGTAACCACACCTTAGGGATCTTTCTTGATCTAGCCAAGGCATTTGACACTGTTTGTACGACTTCGCTCTTACACAAATTAGAAGCTCTTGGTGTAAGAGGAACGCAGCTAAAACTTTTTGCGGACTACTTAGATGATCGGCATCAATGTGTTAAGATAGATAATATTACGAGCAATTATCAAAAGAACACTGGATTTGGTTTGCCTCAAGGAAGTATTTTGTCCCCCACATTGTTCTTAATATATATTAATGACCTGTGCAACATTAATTTAGATCAAGGCAAAATAATATCATACGCCGACGATACCGCACTTGTATTTACCGCCACAACTACTGACGAACTATATGAGAAAGCGCAGTCAAGATTTAATATAGTAAACAACTGGTTGAGACATAATTTACTCACATTAAATGCTGACAAAACAAAATACATTCATTTTGTCATGCGCAGGCCTCAATACGCTACTTCTAACCCTCAGCTATACGCCCACGAATGCATGACACCATCTCTGAACATGTGTAACTGTCCTACTATATTCCCTACTAACAACATAAAATACCTCGGGATTACAATTGATGATACACTTTCCTTCCGACACCATATTAAAAACTTAGTTAGTCGAGTCCGTAAATTAATATTTGTATTTAAGAAACTACGATCAATCGCGGACTCCAAACTAATCACGCAAGTATATCTGGCCCTATGTCAATCTATAATTCAATATTGCATTACTTCATGGGGTGGCGCTCTGAAAACAAATATACTGCCTCTTGAACGAGCACAAAGGACGATCTTAAAAGTAGCAACCTCCCGCCCCTTTCTCTTTCCTACATCCCAGTTATATAAATCCTGTAATGTACTAACAGTCCGTCAACTTTTCATCATGCACATAGTTCTAAAACAACATACAATGCTTACCTATAATTCGCACATTACTAACAAGAGGCGGAAAGATATAGTCTGCGTCTCACATCCGACCTCAAAATTTATCTTTACAAATCGATTTTTTTCGTTTTTAGGTCCACTATTGTGCAATAGATTAAATAGAATCTTAAATATATATAACTTAAATTATTTTAGTTGTAAAAAAGCAACATGTAATTATTTACAAAATATGACATATGACCAGACGGAAGAGTTACTTGCAATATGCAAATAGAATGTAAAACACTAGGAACACATATTTAACTATTATTATCTAGATTTAGTTATTTCATGGATTATGTACCACTTAAGATAGTTTGTACTTCATCGCCTGAAGCACAGGTTTTTAACCTAGTCCAGGCAAATATGTTAATTTTCCTTAATTTAATTAATTCTTAAGACTTATATTGTAACTGTATTTTGCACTATTTCTTAAATAAACAATTTATTATTTATTAACTGGTTTTAAAAAAAACATTGCAGAGATCTTCTTTTAAGTAAAAAGATACCTGTAACAAAATACCTCTTCCATAATCTGGTGTTACATACAGAGCCTATTAATAATAGAATGAAACCTAATTACAATTTTAATCTTATTTTAATATTACTAAATAAATTAAAGGAGTGCAAAAACAAAAACAGAAAGGTGTACATACATTTACATTAACGTTTGATATTTTATTTACAAGAAAATTTATTTACAAGAAAAATATACTTACAATATTTTTTTTACACCATATTATTTTACTCAATTAGATTAGATTAATTACTTAAGATTATTAGATTCTCATCATCAGTACCTATTGTCATCCTCCTGTGACAACTCTAGCTCAATTGCATGTTCGTCTTCTTGTGCATGCAAGTCTGTTTTGTCATGATCAACAGCCTTCAGCAGATTTCGCACGGCAGCTGGTAGAGGAAGACTCCGAGAAAATTTTTGTCGACGATGGAAGCGAAGCATTGAAATCACCGGATCCGATGACTCTAACGCACGGTGAAAGAGATCAAGCATGGTTTTTTTCCTTTCCATTTTCCGGCAATGTTGCTCTCTGTCTCTACGCCAGAATTTATTTCTTGATTCAGCTGCTTGTTCGGAGAGCATGCCTACCGGAAGGATATTGGAATCGATGATCTCTTGACCGTGCACTAGAATTTTGTGTACAGTCACCGTCATCGGATGCCTGCTATATGTCGCGACATATTTTTCCGCTACTGCTTTGCAATAGGTGCCAAACTTGGTGGAGTCTATTGGTAACTCACAATTTATTGTGACCAGGATATTATACAGGTCATCTAATAGCCAAGATTGGAGTCCTAAAATGTATTTATCTGACAGAGCAGTTCGAGCAGTATTGCCGTCATTAGTGGTACCTGCGTTAGGCCTCACTATGTCCACCAATAATCCCATTTTGCTTCTTATTTCTCAACAACACGCAAATACTAAACCCCCCCATCACCCCCCCCTTTTTTTTTTGTCACAAGCACGCGAGGTGCTTGCACCTCGCGCAACACGCAAATACTAGTTATACTATATAAAGCTAAATTACCACTCACTCACTGACTCACTCATTGACATAATTGTTCTCCCAGATGGTGGATGGGGAGGTGGGTATATTTTGACAGATTCGTAAACATGTAACTCTGAAACCTACGGGAAAAGTGCCAAACCTCCCCTTTTCCCCCCTCCCTATCGTATCTCGGAAATTACGAGACCCGTATTTTTTTTTTACGGATTCGTGTAGAGGAGGCTCGGTAAAGTAAAAACCATTTTTCAAAGTCCCCCCCCGCCCCCCTTTTCACCCCCTTTAGGCGGATCTCGGAATTTAAGAGACTTGGAACATTTTTTTTTTCAGATTCATTTAGAGGGGCAATGCTTTAGTCGAAATACTTGTGCAACCCCCCCCATCACCCCCCCTTTTTTTTTTTTCACAAGCACGCGAGGTGCTTGCACCTCGCGCAACACGCAAATACTAAACCCCCCCCATCTCCCCCCACTTTTTTTTTTTCACAAGCACGCGAGGTGCTTGCACCTCGCGCAACACGCAAATACTAAACCCCCCATCACCCCCCACTTTTTTTTTTTCACAAGCACGCGAGGTGCTTGCACCTCGCGCAACACGCAAATGCTAAACCCCCCATCACCCCCCCACTTTTTTTTTTTCACAAGCACGCGAGGTGCTTGCACCTCGCGCAACACGCAAATACTAAACCTCCCCCATCACCCCCCCCATTTTTTTTATTTTCACAAGCACGCGAGGTGCTTGCACCTCGCGCAACACGCAAATACTAAACCCCCCCATCACCCCCACCCCGCTTTTTTTTTTCACAAGCACGCGAGGTGCTTGCACCTCGCGCAACACGCAAATACTAGTTATTATACTATATAAAGCTAAATTACCACTGACTGACTGACTGACTGACTGACTCACTCATTGACATAATTGTTCTCCCAGATGGTGGATGGGGAGGTGGGTATATTTTGACAGATTCGTAAACAAGTAACTCTCAAACCTACGGGAAAAGTGCCAAACCTCCCCTTTCCCCCCCCCCCCCTATCGTATCTCGGAAACTACGAGACCCGTATTTTTTTCTTTTTACGGATTCGTATAGAGGAGGCTCGGTAAAGTAAAAACCATTTTTCAAAGTCCCCCCCCCCGCCCCCCTTCTCCCCCCCTTTAGGCGGATCTCGGAATCTAAGAGACTTGGAACATTTTTTTTTTCAGATTCATTAAGAGGGGCAATACTGGTCAAAATACTTCTGCAACCCCCCCCCATCACCCCACCCCCTTTTTTTTTTTTTTCACATGCACGCGAGGTGCTTGCACCTCGCGCAACACGCAAATACTAAACCCCCCCATCTCCCCCCCCACTTTTTTTTTTCACAAGCACGCGAGGTGCTTGCACCTCGCGCAACACGCAAATACTTGATTTAGAGGGGCAATGCTTTAGTTTTCTTCACAAGCACGCGAGGTGCTTGCACCTCGCGCAACACGCAAATACTAGTTATACTATGTATATAAAGCTAAATTACCACTCACTCACTGACTCACTGACATAATTGTTCTCCCAGATGGTGGATGGGGAGGTGGGTATATTTTGACAGATTCGTAAACAAGTAACTCTCAAACCTACGGGAAAAGTGCCAAACCTCCCCTTTTCACCCCCCTTCTCCCCCCCCCCTATCGTATCTCGGAAACTACGAGCCCCTATTTTTTTTTTTACGGATTCGTATAGAGGAGGCTCGGTAAAGTAAAAACCATTTTTCAAAGTCCCCCCCCCCCGCCCCCCTTCTCCCCCCCTTTAGGCGGATCTCGGAATCTAAAAGACTTGGAACATTTTTTTTTTCAGATTCATTTAGAGGGGCAATGCTTTAGTCAAAATACTGCTGCAACCCCCCTTTTTTTTTTTTCACAAGCACGCGAGGTGCTTGCACCTCGCGCAACACGCAAATACTAAAACCCCAACGCAAATACTAGTTATATTATATGTTTAGTACCGAACGTTTCCGAACGTACCTTTTTAACATAAAGAAATTTGATCTTGACATAACTTGACTTGACAGATTATCTTGGTTCCGGTTGGAAAAAATGTCGGTCGTGGGGACCCTGTTGATTTAATTGTTTTTGGAAATATCGTGTTGAATCGCCTGTTGTAACCGATAATTGGGTCGCGATTAACGATTGTTTGAAATTATAATCCCGAATTGACGAAAACCCTGGGATATTTTGGAACATAACGCCGGTTTGTCGCCACACCGCATGGCACGCGGATTTGCTGGAAATAAGTGATAAATAGCTGCTTCAATCTGGTGCGAAGTTTGTGCTGTGATGCTATCTGGACCACGCCATCTTAAGACAGGCGCCTTGTGGACGTCCAGAACACTTGACCATCATTACACCTCTCACTTACTCACTTCATACTTACATACATACCACACTTGGACGTGGCCTCGGGAAGGTCGAAGCTTGGCGTCTACAGCTCAGGTAAGTGGTTAGTGTTAAATTGTGTAAAGTAACATATTAGGTATTGATAAAGCCTAAGAGGCTATTGTGTAACTTTGTTTGAAGAGCAACGTTAAGCTCCACGTACCGTGGACCGTTCGGACACACCAGTATCGTTGCGCTGGCTTCTTGTAGTCTTGAACAATTTTGGTAAGCAGAGCGTGGCTTTTATAATATAAAATCCACATAGTAAATTGGAAGTTTTGAACATTGTTGAAAATAACTTTAGTTTAATTACTTAACATAACTTAATAAGTTTGAATATATTGCTTTGTCAGCCGGGCTCAAATAGTACTTGTGGTTTGTACTGTAATTTGTAGTGCTAGTCCCTTGTTATTGCACTGACAAGTAAGATTGTTTGTGAAATTAGGAATTATTAGGTTGTATTTGGTACATAATTTGGTATATTTGTTGTGATTAATAATTGAATGTCACTAGTCTGAAGTTGAAAGTTTGTCTGAATAATAATCACACATAGTCTAACATAATAGGACTTGAATTGTGTGTATTGGTTTATTGTTTAGTGTGATTATTGGATTGTGTTATTGGAGATTGTCCGGCTCAATATTATACAGTCAATTGTTGTATTTAATTGGTGTTGATCCTGCACAATATATACATTGAATTGTTATTTGTTTTGTAGCTGGCCATCTGTGCCAAGCTGGATTCGTACTTGGAATAAGTGCAGAGTCGGATTTGGACTTGAAATACCTAATTGAATTTAAGTTTTTATTTTGTTGAGATTTCTCGGTTGGCTAACAAGTCATTGTTTGTTTAGTTAGTGAATTTTAACCGATTGGTATTGATATTTGTTTGTTGCAATGGCCTCATTAAGGGCAGTCAGGGAGTCTGCTGCCGGATTGGCCTCACAGTTGAGATGGTTCACATCGGCAGCGGCAACGGTTGAGCGTTTGGAATTGGAAGAGCTCACCCTTGCTCGGTACGGGCGCTTGAATGAGAGAATCAAGGCAACTGATGCTGCGCTCACACGCTTCTACGAGTACATCATAGACGTGGATTTGGGGGTGATGGACCAGGCAGCCCGCGATAAGGTTTTGGGTGACTATGATCAGATTGTCCACCTGGGGGATGTCATAAGTCAACGAGCCCGGGAAATTTTGAAGAGCCGGGTGCCTGATGCGGGCAAGCCGCAGAACCCCGTTGTTGCAGGCCCTGGACTATTGGGTAGGCTGCCCACCCTGGAGCTGCCACATTTTGACGGTCGCTTGGACCACTGGCTGGGCTTCCTAAATCTCTTTGAGAGTCTTGTCGATGCACGCTCGGACCTCGGACCTGCCCAGAAGCTGGCCTATTTATTGTCTGTCCTGGAGGGCGAAGCCAGAGCCTTGGTGCAGCACTTGCCGGTGACGGATTCCTCCTACCCTACCGCTCTGGAGCTTCTCTCCCGACGGTATCAGAACAAGCGCTGCCTGGCTGATGTGCACATCGGCCAGATTTTGGGACTACCGGCCATTGCCAGCACGTCGACGTTGCGCACTGACTTGCTGAACCCGTTGGTCTCAGCGACCAACGCCTTGAGACGCTTGGAGTTACCGGTAGAACATTGGTCCTACTTGTTGGTGCACATAGTGCTGCAGTTGCTCCCCGCGGAGCTGAGGTCACGTTTTGAGCAGAAGTATGGTGGGGATAGTGCCACCCATCTTCCCCCCTCTGACGACCTCCTCAAGTTTTTGGAAGACGAGTGTCGGTTTTTGGATAACACTCGTGGCGGTGGTCACCCCCACTACCTTCTCGGCCTCGAGACCAGGGACGGACTAGGGCTCGGGGGCCTGTTGATGTTCGCCCCGCCCCCCGTTTTGCTGGCGCCCGGATTCCTCGGGCTAGGGGGCCTGTTGATGTTCACCCCGCCCCCCGTTTTGCTGGCGCCCGGAGTCCTCATCATTGCGACTTTTGTAAGGCCACCGGGCATGTCATGGCGCGTTGCCTAGCCTTTTTGAATTTGCACGTAAGTGCCCGCCGCCGCATTGTCAACGCACGCCGTTTGTGCTTCTCGTGCTTGGGGGCCCACTTCCATCGGGACTGCCCCGACCCCCGCCCGTGTAGAATTTGTGAAGGGTCCCACTTGGAGATTTTGTGCGCCAACGCGAACCGCTCCAGCAGACCAGCTTCTGAGGGGGGTTCGCGCAGGGGGGGGTACCCCGGAGACGAGCATCGGGCTGAGGCCCGCAATTCCACACTCCACCCCCCGCGCAAGTTGAACGGGAGCCCCGCGAGCGCCATTTGGTCTCCCCTCGTCAGGGAGAACGCGCATTGGCTGCTAGGCAGCAGTGGCCGGGTCGGCGCCGCTGCCTTTCCCCCCCGTTGGCGGAACGTCCCCGGTTGGAGTCGCGCCCTCCGCCATTCGGGCATCCGGTGGGATATGCCCCTCCAGTGATGGCGAGCGGCTCGGGACACCGCGCGGACGAATATTTTGATTGTTGGCCTCGTCGTGAACGAGGGCAGCCTGGATGCGGCGATCGGTCGCCGCCCAGGCATCGCTAAGAGGTTGGCGCCTGCCCCGCTAAAGGACCCCCCCCGATCAAGACGGTTTGTTGCCAACGGCCTCGGTCAAGGTCTGGGGGCCCTTGGGTGACTCGATTGTGATCCGTGCCATTTTGGACACGGGAGCCCAGGGTTGCCTTTTGTCGTCTTGGTTAGCGGGACAGGTTGGCCTGAAGGTGAACGACTTTTCAGGCAAGATTTGGGGAATTGGCGAAACGGCTGTCACCACTGTTGAGGGAAGGACCTGGTTTGAAATCACCCTTGTGAGTTGTCCTTACCCTAAAATTGGTGCTCCTGCCCTTGTTATAACTGAACTTGGTTGGGACGAGCCACTTCGGGAAACCCTGTTGGAAGACTGGCTCCAATTTGTATCTGCACTCCCTGCGGTGCTTCTTGTGCGTCTCTTAAGCCACGTTGCGCACACTTTGGGTGGAACTGTTGACATTCGGGCTTCTTACGCCTGGATGGACAGTCAAATTGTTTTGTGTTGGTTGAAGACGTCCGTCCACTCTTTGGAGGTCTTTGTTGCGAACCGAGTGTCTCAGATTCAAGGTTCTGGAACGCCTTTGATTTGGAGGCGCGTGCCTGGTGACCTGAACCCGGGCGACGTAGCCTCACGCGGATGCATGGCCCCCCGCTTGATTGCTCACCCCCTCTGGTGGGGACTGGACTGGCTGACTCGCCCCGAGGACGATTGGCCTCGAACGCCAGTCTTGATGTCGGATCCTTTGCCCGGACTTGAGGTGTTCGCTGTTGGGACAAAGGACCCTCCGTTTGATCTTGATTTTTTGATGAATCGATATAGCTCCCTCGGCAAATTGTTGAACGTTACCTCGTGGATCAGGCGTTTTGGCCATAATTCTAGGAATCCAGGGGACAAGCGCCTGTCACCAGTTCTCTCTCCTCAAGAGCGACAGAAGTCACTCCTCCTTTGGGTCCGCTCTGTGCAGGCCGCACACTTTGAGAAGGAGATCGAGGTCTTGAAGTCTGGTAGGGTCAGGTTGTCGGGAGCCGTTGGTAAGTTGAATCCCTTCTTGGATAGTACGGGTCTTTGGCGTGTTGGAGGACGGTTGAGGCTCTCTAGCCTTCCTTATGGGCCTTTTGTTGCCCAAGGAGGGCCACTTGGTTTAATTGTTGGTGACTGATCGTCACGTTAAGAACTCGCATGCCGGTTGCAATGCGCTGTTGGCCATTCTGCAGCGAGAATTTTGGATTTTGTCGGCTGATCGCGTCATTGAGGCGAGGCCCTTTGCTGGCGTCGGAACGGACTTTGCTGGTCCCTTTTCGTTGAAGACGTCCACACTTCGTAATAGTAAGATTGTCAAGGCTTATTTGTGTGTTTTTGTCTGCCTGTCAACCAAGGCAGTACACTTGGAGCTGGTAACCTCCCTCTCGACAGAGGCTTTTGTGGCGACCTTGGAAAGATTTGTGTCTCGCCGTGGGTTACCTTCTTTGATTAGGTCTGATTGCGGTACGAACTACAAGGGTACAAGTAACTATTTGAAGGAGGTATACGCCTTCCTTAATGAGAGCCAGGTTGACATTGGTAATAGTTTGGCCCGCCGAGGGGTCACTTGGTTGTTTGACCCGCCAGTCTGCCCCCATTGGGGGGGTATTTTTGAGGCCGCGGTGAAAGCGGCAAAGGGACACTGGCGGAGATTGTTGGGAGACGCCGTTCTCACCTTTGAGGAACTAGCTACGGCATTTTGCCGCATTGAAGCTGTGTTAAATTCGCAACCTGGTCAAGACTTCCAATTGATTAGCGGACGGGTAGGCCCGTCCGGGGGGGGTAGATGTTTAGTACCGAACGTTTCCGAACGTACCTTCTTGACATAAAGAAATTTGAACTTGACATGACTTGACAGATTATCTTGGTTCCGGTTGGAAAAAATGTCGGTCGTGGGGACCCTGTTGATTTAATTGTTTTTGGAAATATCGTGTTGAATCGCCTGTTGTAACCGATAATTGGGTCGCGATTAACGATTGTTTGAAATTGTAATCCCGAATTGACGAAAACCCTGGGATATTTTGGAACATAACGCCGGTTTGTCGCCACACCGCATGGCACGCGGATTTGCTGGAAATAAGTGATAAATAGCTGCTTCAATCTGGTGCGAAGTTTGTGCTGTGATGCTATCTGGACACACCACCGTTCGGACACACCAGTATCGTTGCGCTGGCTTCTTGTAGTCTTGAACATTATATAAAGCTAAATTACCACTGACTCATTGACATAATTGTTCTCCCAGATAGTGGATGGGGAGGTGGGTATATTTTGACAGATTCGTAAACAAGTAACTCTCAAACCTACGGGAAAAGTGCCAAACCTCCCCTTTTCACCCCCCTTCTCCCCCCCCCCCCCCCCTATCGTATCTCGGAAACTACGAGACCCGTATTTTTCTTTTTTTACGGATTCGTATAGAGGAGGCTCGGTAAAGTAAAAACCATTTTTCAAAGTCGCCCTCCTTGCCCCCCTTCTCACCCCCTTTAGGCGGATCTCGGAAATTAAGAGACTTGGAACATTTTTTTTTCAGGTCTATTTAGAGGGGCAATGCTTTAGTCAAAATAATTGTGTAAAGGTGCTTGCACCTCGCGCAACACGCAAATACTAGTTGGTAATATAATTTTAAACTCATCATGAAAAAAAGACGACAGAAATCCTAACCTCAAAAACACTTTTTGTTTGAGAAATATGACGTCTTGCGACTTCGTGACAGCGATGGGTTTTTGGGCGGGAAAATATAAAATTAGAATTTTATTATGAAGTTTCACCCATGTTACCCAGTTATTTTTTACGAAAAACATTTTTTTGTAGCTTACACTGGCTTTGGCTTGTAGCTGGACACGTATTGGTCTTATTTCATCTTATTGTTTTTCTAACGTTGATTAATTAAAAAGAAAGCCTTTTATTAATAAACTTCTAACTGTCTACAATGTTACCAGTAAATAAAAACCATAATTAAACATCATTGTTTTTAGTTTCAAATACAAAAATATATTTTTCTGCCGTGTCCGGGGAAAAATTGCGATTTTACTCAAATGTCCGGGGTTTATGAAGTCTTTGTCTGGGGCCGGCAAATTAGGTGATGGCAGCTCTACCATCAGATGAGATTGTGGCAAACGCGAAACTATTATAGACATACAAAGAATAGCAGACCAAACATTCGTTTAAAATTGCGTAGCCATCACGCACACATAGGGAGTGTTGTCAATACAGGACCGAACTAGGGCCGGTTGCCGGTATTATTGAATGATATTGAAACAACTGATATACTTACTGAAAATCCGCGAAAATCGATATTCTCTGGTGTGGATTATTTTTCAATAAAGTCTCGACGAATAGAGTTATTGTAAAAGGTGACTAAGGGAGTATTTTAAGAGGACGATGAACAGCAGGGCTCTCTCTCCTTTTGACGACTGGTTTGACGGTATACATATGTCGTGACCAGATCTTAGATTTGATCATTTCATGAAGCGTTCATTTCATGAAGAACTGGCCCTGCAGTCATTAACCTGCATATCCAGCTTGGTGGGACTTAGAGTTAAGGTGTTGGTAAGCCTGAAAGCTAGTTTAGGAATATGTATATTAGGAATTTGGAAATAAAAGAATGAATACATTTATATATTTATTTTTTACTTGTTTTGGAATAACACATTTTTTTTTAAGATGATTTCTTTGAGACCAATTTGTCTCTTTGCATTCGTGGTAACATCTTAAATCAATGTAAAATTTCACAATAATTTTAATTAACAGATAGACATGATTTCTGTCATGCTCTGGGTCGTTTGAATCAAACATTGAGTAATCAACATAATCAGCGATAAATTTCATCAAACTATTCACAAATTTCACAAATTTGTATTACTTTAATGAGCGCATGTGAGGGATATGTGAGTCCGCCTCAGTCTTTGAGTTTTATTAAAGAGAACAAAAGGTTTTCTTTTTCTCCTATCATTAACATCTGACATAATGAACAGTTAATTTTTTTATGTATCTTTCGTGCGATAAAGCCCGCTATATATGTAGTAATTTTCCCTGTATATTCATCCAAAGGTGTATTAATTACGTCATCACGAAAAAATCTATAAAATCTTCGTTAATATCATGAATATCCATAATATTTTTTTCAAATGTGGGAGTAGTATTATTAATAACTTTTATTGCATCTGTGGTTGAGGATACAGTAAGGATAGGTAAATCAACAAGTTTCCCTTCAGTATGTAGTTTCAATTGAGAACGCGTGATAACTTTTTTATACGCCGTACGAAATTGTGTAACATTCGGATTGTCGTTGAAACCGCCTTTTGCTCTCATCAGACCCAAAAACATCTCCAAATGATCTTGGCTAACTTTATAGAGCGGCAAAAATCTTAACTTTTCCTTAATAATCAAATCATTAAACATATTAATGTCACTTTGAAGACAAATAATAAATCCAATAAAACCAGTTTTGCGACCTGACTGTACGATTAAATTACCATCCGATTTTTAAATTTGATAAATATTCTTCAAATTCTTTAGAAAATGTCATACATTTTTGTATATTAGCACCACATAGAGCTGTTTTATATCCTGGCACATACATACATCGGCTATTTAAAATATAAAAAGCGTCATTAATCATGATGATAAATTTTACAGTAGCAGAGCAATCACGAAATTTATCTAATTTTAGAACATCTTTGCATCTACTAAGCAATTGTATAGCTAGCCTAACTTTCATTTTTTGTTTGCTGTAACAAATATGTGCTTGTCTAATTTTGTTAGCAAGATATAAACCCTTTTGCTGTTGTATTTCATGCAGTAATAATAGAAAATCAAATTTTTATTTCACTGCCATCCTTGTCAACTAAAATTTTATAATCACCCAGAGTATTTCTTATAAGTTTAATCATGCCACGGATCATAAAAATAATTCTTGTATTTTTGAATGTAAAATATGGCTTTAATGATTTTAAATTAAAAACACACCCTAAACTGGTTGCCATGCTAATGTCCCCATCAAAGGTTAAACCGCAAACAAAAATATTTATGTTATAAAGCATTTCTATTGCTATTTTTACAAAAGTAGCTCGTTGTTTAGCAGTCATGGACATAATAAAAAAAAATCCTATGGGTAATTTCCATGAAGCATTTATTGCAGTTACTAACATTACCAAGGCCTGTGTTGCAAGAAGAAGACTATCGTCTGATACCTCAGTGCCTGTATCAACATAGCCTTTGTATTTATTTAAAGAACTATCCCATACTAATCCTTTCCTTATAGCCATTTCGTCTATACACAGATTTACATAAATAGGATGTTCACTACTTTTAGATAGTTTTTCTAAAGTTTCAAATGATTCAGAGGTGAATCCAGGTACTGCATTAATTTTTATATACCAGCATGTAATGGTACCTGGATGAGGCAAAATTGTATTGAAGGTCTCCCTCACAAAATTATATGCCCTAGGTGAATAAAAATGTAGTTGTAAGGCGAATGACCTTAATTGAGCTGAATATGATTTTTATAAAGTAGAACACTTTCCTTTTTTTATATATCGAACAAGAAAATCTTTGTTATTGCCTGGAATGTTATTTAAAATGTGAATATCATCCTGACTCAATTTATTTTTTAATACTGTAATTATTTTGAGAATTGAGATACCTTTTTTCTTAACCGTCTACGTTGTTGCAGTAAAGCCTTATTTTTTTTATTTTTCAAC
Organism: Tholera decimalis; assembly: GCA_943138885.2. Lineage (NCBI taxonomy): Eukaryota > Metazoa > Arthropoda > Insecta > Lepidoptera > Noctuidae > Tholera > Tholera decimalis. Next base: position 15,772,832 of record OW964552.2, on the reverse strand, counting down.
TTCATTTTTCTTTTTAATGTTTGCACTTCTTCACTTCTGGTTGAAACCGGAACTGGAGGTTCTGAAGGTGTAACAATATTATGATTTGACGGACCCGGTACATTTTCTTCATCCTGAATCTGTATAAAAAGCATTCTTTAATAACAAAAACTTTTAGGGCAGCTAGAAATGAAATTTCAAACCCAGCCCAAAGCAATCATAAAAATAAGACTTAATTTATGTTTTATGTATGTATGTATAATGTATACAGGAATAAATATTAATATAATATAATATTGCATGACTTTCACACGACGCCATCTAGTCTCAAACTAAACAGAGCTTGTGCTACGAGTACTAGACAACTGATAAATATACATATATATTTCTAAACTAGTATTTGCGTGTTGCGCGAGGTGCAAGCACCTAGCGTGCTTGTGAAAAAAACTAAAGCATTGCCCCTCTAAATCAAGTATTTGCGTGTTGCGCGAGGTGCAAGCACCTCGCGTGCTTGTGAAAAAAACTAAAGCATTGCCCCTCTAAATCAAGTATTTGCGTGTTGCGCGAGGTGCAAGCACCTCGCGTGCTTGTGAATTAAAAAAAGGGGGGGAGGGGGGGGTGATGGGGGGTTTAGTATTTGCGTGTTGCGCGAGGCGCAAGAAACTCGCGTGCTTCATTAAAAAAAAAATGGGGGGGGTGAGATGGGGGGTGTTGCACAATTATTTTGACTAAAGCATTGCCCCTCTAAATAAATCTGAAAAAAAAAATGTTCCAAGTCTCTTAATTTCCGAGATCCGCCTAAAGGGGGTGAGAAGGGGGGCAAGGGGGGTGATTTTGAAAAATGGTTTTTACTTTACCGAGCCTCCTCTATACGAATCCGTAAAAAGAAAAAAATACGGGTCTCGTAGTTTCCGAGATACGATAGGGAGGGGGGAGAAGGGGGGTGAAAAGGGGAGGTTTGGCACTTTTCCCGTAGGTTTGAGAGTTACTTGTTTACGAATCTGTCAAAATATATCCACCTCCCCATCCACCATCTGGGAGAACAATTATGTCAATGAGTGAGTGAGTGAGTGAGTCAGTCAGTGGTAATTTAGCTTTATATTATATAACTAGTATTTGCGTGTTGCGCGAGGTGCAAGCACCTCGCGTGCTTGTGAAAAAAAATGGTGGGGGGGTGATGGGGGGGTTTTAGTATTTGCGTGTTGCGCGAGGTGCAAGCACCTCGCGTGCTTGTGAAAAAAACTAAAGCATTGCCCCTCTAAATCAAGTATTTGCGTGTTGCGCGAGGTGCAAGCACCTCGCGTGCTTGTGAAAAATAAAAAAAAAAGGGAGGGGGGGAAATGGGGGGGGGGGGTTGCACAATTATTTCGACTAAAGCATTGCCCCTCTAAATGAATCTGAAAAAAAAAATGTTCCAAGTCTCTTAGATTCCGAGATCCGCCTAAAGGGGGGGAGAAGGGGGGCGGGGGGGGACTTTGAAAAATGGTTTTTACTTTACCGAGCCTCCTCTATACGAATCCGTAAAAAGAAAAAAATACGGGTCTCGTAGTTTCCGAGATACGATAGGGGGGGGGGAGAAGGGGGGGGAAAAGGGGAGGTTTGGCACTTTTCCCGTAGGTTTGAGAGTTACTTGTTTACGAATCTGTCAAAATATACCCACCTCCCCATCCACCATCTGGGAGAACAATTATGTCAATGAGTGAGTCAGTCAGTCAGTGAGTGGTAATTTAGCTTTATATAGTATAACTAGCATTTGCGTGTTGCGCGAGGTGCAAGCACCTCGCGTGCTTGTGAAAAAAAAAAGTGGGGGGGGAGATGGTGGGGTTTAGTATTTGCGTTTTGCGCGAGGTGCAAGCACCTCGCGAGCTTGTGAAAAAAAAAAAAAAAAAAAAAAAAAGAGAGGGGGGGGGTGATGGGGGGGGGGGTTGCACAAGTATTTCGACTAAAGCATTGCCCCTCTAAATGAATCTGAAAAAAAAAATGTTCCAAGTCTCTTAGATTCCGAGATCCGCCTAAAGGGGGGGAGAAGGGGGGCGGGGGGGGGGACTTTGAAAAATGGTTTTTACTTTACCGAGCCTCCCCTATACGAATCCGTAAAAAACAAAAAATACGGTTCTCGTAGTTTCCGAGATACGATAGAGGGGGGGGAGAAGGGGGGGGAAAAGGGGAGGTTTGGCACTTTTCCCGTAGGTTTGAGAGTTACTTGTTTACGAATCTGTCAAAATATACCCACCTCCCCATCCACCATCTGGGAGAACAATTATGTCAATGAGTGAGTCAGTCAGTCAGTGAGTGGTAATTTAGCTTTATATAGTATAACTAGTATTTGCGTGTTGCGCGAGGTGCAAGCACCTCGCGTGCTTGTGAAAAAAAGAAAGTGGGGGGGGTGATGGGGGGGTTTAGTATTTGCGTGTTGCGCGAGGTGCAAGCACCTCGCGTGCTTGAGAAAAAAAAAAAAAAGAGGGGGGGGGGGTGATGGGGGGGGGTTGCACAAGTATTTCGACTAAAGCATTGCCCCTCTAAATGAATCTGAAAAAAAAAATGTTCCAAGTCTCTTAGATTCCGAGATCCGCCTAAAGGGAGGGGAGAAGGGGGACGGGGGGGGGACTTTGAAAAATGGTTTTTACTTTACCGAGCCTCCTCTATACGAATCCGTAAAAAAAAAAAATACGGGTCTCGTAGTTTCCGAGATACGATAGGGAGGGGGGAGAAGGGGGGGGAAAAGGGGAGGTTTGGCACTTTTCCCGTAGGTTTCAGAGTTACTTGTTTACGAATCTGTCAAAATATACCCACCTCCCCATCCACCATCTGGGAGAACAATTATGTCAGTGAGTCAGTGAGTGGTAATTTAGCTTTATATAGTATAATACATACATATTATAGATAAATTACACCCAGATACAGAATAAATGATCATGCTCATCACACAAACATTTGACCTGGGTGGGAACCGAACCCACGACCTTGTGCATAGCAGTCAGGGCCACTTACCTCTAGACCAACATTTAAATGATGATTCAAAGTTTCTAAACTGTCTTTCCAAGTTATATGTAGTAGTTAAAATACTTACTATTAAAGCAGTCTCAGTCATATTGGATGTAGCAATAACAGGTTTTATTTTATTCTGTATCTCTTGAAGTACATTTGCCATGTCTGCTGTTTGTTTTCTGTGCAAGGTTTTTTTTGTGGCGGATTAATTAAATTTTCCTTTACCTGCAATAATAAACCAACAATTAGTATGTAAACATCAGTCACTTCAACAGAAAAGTTTTTATTGATATAAGATATGTATATTATAGTTGCTATTTTGCTTACATATGGAGCCGCAGGTAATTCATTAAACAGTGTAGGAATTGCTCCAGGACGTAATGTTGTTCGAAAAGCACTGGGATTGATCAAGTGTTTCTCAAAATGCTTTGAACAAAGTACACTCGAAGGTCTAGGTTGCCAATCCTTGAGTTTCATGTTTTCAATCCATGCATTCCGTAAACTTTATCTTTTGGTAACCTGGAAAAAATATAAATACACTCAATTATCACCTGCTGAATGAAATTTCAAATCTATGTGAGTAAACTATATCTATTTATGTACACCTATGCCTGTGTTCATGTTATCCATCACACAGAGTAGTATTTTTCAACAGTCAACAAAATAAAATCGTTGAGTAGATTGAGGCTCTGTTTGATAAATCAATGGTAAATATTTTAAGTGCAACAAAAATTTGTTTAGTATTTGTTGCCAAATCTGTCCCTGACTTATTAAACAGTTATATGAGCTGTCACTTTCTGCCACTTGTTGCTAATTTTGTCTTTGTTATTGTTTATTTCTTTTTTTTTTAGGTTATCGGTACTTATAAATCGCATTTAAGTTAAAAAATCTATGTAAAATACGAATAAACAATATCGCAACATTTGAATTCATTCAGAGAAAACACTAAAAAGTTCTATTACAACCTTAGAACAACAACGCATAGAAGGATAGTACGAGTGCAAAAAGTGAGGCAACTAAAACTTAGCCATTTTTGGCTAACTTTGCTTTGCTCGACGAGCCGTCAGTACTCAAGGTCACATTCTGCCGAACAGAGCTCGCGAGTAAATAATTTAAAACGACCGTTTGTAGCGTAAAGGGATGTCATAGTCCTTCAGGAAAACAAAAAACGTGTAATCAAATTACATTCCACAAGTAAATACTTACATTTTATACATTATATTTAAGTAAATCGACCATCAAACAAAAATTCTAATAACCTAACTTATCACAATTCAATGTTGCTATCCGTGAGGAAAAAAATACCCATATTGATTTCTTTTGTGCTTATTTTTGTTTAAAAAAAATATAATTTTGGCGGAAATTATGTATGCGTCAAACTAAACTATATTTATTTACAGCTACTACCTACAGTGTTTTATAACTAAAAGTTACTGTTAGTTCGAAGAGTGGCATCATAAAGATGACAATTTCATTGATTAAGATTTTTTCATTTAAGTAATGTTCTCAATAATATTTTTCTATTTCATAAATACAACACATACTTTTAATTGATATCAAACGAGATTTTTCAAGCAATTAATACATTTCTATAATATCATTATAACACATTACACATCAAACATTCTAAATGCAATAAACGATATCTCATTTCGTTTACTTTCCGTAAATATATGTCATATTACATGAAAAAACATCATCTTATTTAGTTTCATAACATAAAATACTTGATTTGATCCAGCAACATAATAGTGCGTTTTCCCATTTTTGTGGTAATGCTACTGGTAATGGTATCACTGAAAGCTATATTTGTGTGCGTTTGAAGAACGTAGACACATTCGGCTCACGCACGCAAAGAAAATAAAGTGGACCATAGATGATACATATAAATACTGAGATAGATGCGCCACTCTATAATTCGAAAATTGAGTTTTTGACCCTGATCGCCAGGTAGCGTAACGGTAGTTCAATACCGAAAAAATCCGATAGGTGGCGTCTACCTGACATGTTAATAATATTTTCTTATTTTAAAGATTTTAGAAGTACTAGATTGATTAAAATAAATATTCTAATCGACAAAAGATTAAATCGTTGATTTTAGAATATTTATTTCAATCAATCTAGTACTTGTAAAATCTAAAGATGAGATTTTAGAGGCTGGCAAAAATTAAAACACGGTGAAGATGGATTTAATTATTTTTTATATTTGTGATTTTTTGGATTCATTATAAATCAACGAAACATAACGAACGAACGAACTACTGATTCAAATTTAATTGAGTCTAAAATAGGCAACAAATCATACCACAATTGGAAATGGAGCGAGTTATTTTTAAGCACTGCTTATATATTTTTGATGACCCCTTGTAAGAATGACCATTAAATGATTCGAAGAGCTTATCAAATAATAAATCTCTGCACTCTTCGGGCAGAATGTTGTGTTCTGAAACAAAATATTAATGTTGGTTAATAACATTATGCAAAATTAGCTAGGTAACAATAATGATGCAAATATGTGAAATTATAAACATACTAACTCGATAAAAAACGTAAAGCGCTAGACACCCTCTGGCTGAACACTTGTGCTGCATATTTTCCTTCATTTTAGGTATTTTATTACTCATCACATGTTTTTCTGTTAATTTATTAATTAATCGAAATTTGTCAAACTGTTTTTGACAGTTTTATATTTTTCTTTTTTCTTTGTTTTTCATAAACAAGCGAGGTGTATAGAGTCTATGATGCAGTAAAATTATAATGCCATTTAATTTAGTGATTTAGTGAATTAGGTGCCTAAATACATTAAATAATGCTTTATGAATTTTTCGATACAAATTATATTTTTTTATTAATTTTGATTATCATATATGTATAAATATATCGTAGCTGCTGCCATCTATTAGCAAAACAAACGCATTACGTACAAAACCAAGTTGACCCCAGACATAAGATGTCACTAGTTTTTTTGGTAAATTTTGTGTCTGAAGTTTCTTTGGGAGTTTCAGAAATCGCTCGTGTTTTGTTCTAGACGCCTCTTCTATGCGTTGTTGTTCTAAGATTACAACACAACATAATTCAAATCAAAAACTTACCGATGAAAGGTCAATCCCGGTGTTTTGTGGTAGCTAGCACTCTCACACCGGTACGCACAGCACTTCACCATTTTATTTTATTAACCTCGTGTGTATTAAGTCCCAAACAAGTAATATTTTCTTATTTTAACGCGGTTGAAACATAGAACGCGATACAGGTTATGTTGCTTATCAATATGGCGGTGCGGGATAGACAAGCTACGCGTCAAATTTTGTCTATGAATCAGTGTGACAACAGGTGACAGAACGAGATATTATATATGAGTTCTCGCTTAGCAAAAAAAGGATAAAGAATCATGTCCATCTATATAAATATACTATCTGCTATTCTTTATATGAGTCTATTAGAATCAAAAACCGCAATGTCCGTTTTCGTGTTTTGCTCCTAATATATATTTTTTGTTTTATGAATTATTCGCACATTCAATGGTAATTGTAGTATTAGAAAATAAAAGTGGATATGTTGTCTAATGATGCACTATTAATCTAATTACTTGAATACGTTATAATAACCTCAAAATTAAATAAATAGTTTGGACTTTGCGGTTTCTGAAACAGATGGCTGGGCTTTGCTGTTTTTGTTGCATGCGTTTGATGGACATTGTTTATTTTGAAACATACACATTTCTACCTATTACGCTTGATCAGTTTTGATACTTTGAGTAGTTTGCATAAAAAAGAGTATAAAAAATTGTTAGTATCAAGAAAGTGTTAATGAATGGACGCAAAACCCTTTTCATAGAAATCTAAACAAAACAATTTTCATACAAATTTCAAAACTCAGTTTTGTTTTGTTCTGAGGGGCAATTCTACTAATTTTAAGAACGTTCGCAGTCTGATCTCAGTCTCAATCTGTCAAAAATACCTCTTATTTCCCTACATTTTGACAATTTTTTGACGTTTGTTTGTCGCCAAGATGAGATTGCGACTAGATTTTGAACGTTTTAAATTACGAGAATTGGCCTACAGGTTTTGCATTTATTCGAGAACATTTTGTGTAAACAATTTCGGTTACGTTAATGCATAGTTTTTATTAGTAAAATAAGGTTAAAAAGTAAAAAAAATATATTAAACAAGTGTTTACATAAAAAAAACCAACACTAAATTATTAATGATGGTAGCTCCTCTTGCTCTTCACACATCAGCTCGTCAGTGTTATCATCATGTCTATCATCATCATTATTTTCTATCGTAGTGTCTTGGGGCACTACTCGAGCAAAATATTCCAAGATGTCTAGATTACGCCAATTGTCACCGTAATGAGCGTTTAGCAATTTGTTGACGTCTCTCAGTTTCAACTGTTTTACTGTCACTCCCTGTGATATTACAGTTGGAGCAATCATTGCGGAAGTTTTGTCCTTTTTACAAATATTTTTATATGTCCCTAAATCTTGTTTGTAATGCAGTTCTCCTCTAAGGCCAACCATTTGATTAGATCTACTAGCCCTTTTGAGATAAAATCTTTTATATTTGGCGAAAGGAACATGCCATTTACCGACATTTAAAAATGTATCCTTTGCAGCCGATTTCCAATCCAATACTTCACACGTTGATGTTACGTTTATGGTGGTTGAATGTTCGCTCACTACTTTCATGTATTCATGCGGACTTATTTTGTTTTCCATTTTTCGCAACTGTTTTTCAATGCGAGTGAAGACTCTATCGGCCGGTAGAAAGGAATGCCCCACTACAGGGAACACTATTTCAACAAGTTTGATATGAGCCGGTGCGTCTTGAATCAACCACTTTGAGAGCATTGCTATTAGCATTGTGTTCTTATTTTGTCCGGAACAACCGTCGGCCATAATCCGAAGTTTATTGCATTCGGGTAAGTATACCGTATTACGAAGTCAATGATAAACAGCAGACACTATTAGGTTAGCATCCTTTGCATATTCGTCTTCAACCCAACAATAACTAGATACATTTTCCTTCGTCAGTGGTGATTTCGAATGGCCTTCAACTACCGTAAAGTTATAAAAATACAGCTGCCTGGAGTAATATGTACTTTGGTAAGGCCATGTTCTTCTGACAGTCGAAAGATAATATTTTCAAAGAAGGATCTTCTGCTTTTAACATCGTAAAAATGCTTGTGCACGTCTTTTGTGCACAGTTTTTTCAGCCATCAGTCGAATTTTATCACTTTCACTCGCTGATTTAATTTTTCAGTCAACTGCAAACACGTTGAGCATACGTCCGATCTCGGACTACCAAATCCCAAATTAAAAGAAGTATTCAAAATTTGTCGGAAATATAGAGGTTTTACTTTGAGGTGTTCAACTGCCTGATTATTGTACATTTTTGCCATTTTATTTATACTAAGTTCTGCTGGTAGATTCATACGTTTAGTACTACCTCTGCAATAGTGAGGTTCGGAGCATTTAAAAGTTTTTATAAATGAAATTATACTTTGTTTTTTTGTCTATGTATTTATGAGATCTGTGGTCTCCGCCACGATTTCCTTTTGGGAAATTCCCAGATAAGTAATAATTTTTTACCACGTTTTCGATTCTGTACCCTTTTATATGCAATATTTGCAGAAAACTCTTTTGGAAAACGAAAATCATCTTTTTAACCGACTTCTGAAAAAGGAGGAGGTTCTCAATTCGGATGTTTGTTTGTTTTTTTTTTTTTTTTTATGTTTGTTCGGGCATAGCTCCGTCGCTCGCCAACCGATTTCAAAAATTCTTTTTTTGTTGGAAAGGGTATACTTCCCAAATGGTCCCATGAAAATTTTATCGACATCGAACAAGCCGTTTCTGAAAAATCAACAAAAGTCTAAAAAAAATATTTACATTGATGACCTTTTCGGTTACTCTATATTGTGTTTTTTGTTCGCGCGTTTTTAGTTTTTTGTAGTTGACATTTTGGCTTTTATAACTAGATTAATTACAAATTGACCCACTAAAAAGCGCGAAAATAAAAACTTTTTTGCAAAAAAATAAAACCGACTTCCATATCAAAACACTACAAAGCCAAAAATAATTTTAATTTCGGAAGGCGGTGTGAAAAAAAAAAATATAAAACCAAAAATTAAAATTATTTTTGGCTTTGTAGTGTTTTGATATGGAAGTCGGTTTTATTTTTTTGCAAAAAAGGTTTTTTGGGATCTGCTGTAAACTCTGTATATCATTTGCATAGCTCTGGGTTTGTAGTGGTTAGAATTATTCCTAGGACGTCGTCGTTTTGTTTTTACAGCTATCACATGTTTTAGTATATATGCATCTTGTTTTACTTTGTCGTTTATGGCATAAAATGATTTATGAAAGTCTTGTAAATCAATCATTGTTATTGCAGAGCATTGCAGTTTTTTATCTTTATGCGTATGATGGATTATTCAAATAATTTCAGTTGGTTTATTACATTAACTCAAGTTTATTTCTTTAATTGAACACAAATTAAAATATCACTATAATAATTATAACCTTTTTATCATGTGATACACAACATTTAACTATTTATTATCATAACCTTGTAAACACTATTACGAAACCTATTTATAAGATAGTTTAAATTGTTCTTTCATTGTTGTCTTGTATAACAGCATACTTGAACGTTATTTAAAAAATAACGTTGTTTGTTTACTAACTCTAAGACTAATATGTAATTGAACTAATTAATTTGAACGTATTTACTGTATTTTTATATCATTTAATCATAGTTTAATGTTAAAATACAAAGGTTAACAAATCTGTTTTAAAATCGTACGATATGACGTCACTTGTTTACCACTGTGTATAAAAGCCGCCGCTCAGTCGTTCTAGACACAGTCAGTCACTCAGTCGCTCTGGAGCAGTCACACCGAACGGACCTAAGTTAAGTGAACTTGTGTTGTTTCTAACTTTTATTAATATTTTTATGTGTAGAATTGGTATAAAAATCCTATCGTATTGCTATTGTATTTGAATATAAATTAATTACTTTGTATTTGTTACTTTAATGTGACAGTGTTATTAATTGATAATTGTGTGATAATTTAATGAACATTTGGTATTAATTCTATAAATAACTTTACTTATATAATATGTAATAGAATAATGAAATAATAGATACACAAGTAAAGCTATAAGTTATAACGATAGTAATCACATTGTGGTAATATTGTAAAGTACATATAGTGAATTGATGTTTATGTGAAAATGAATTATGTTTTGAAAAGAGTAACTGTGGAGTTTCTTGCCGGTTCTTCTCCACAGAAAACAACCCTTTCCGAACCGGTGGTAAATGAATAAATTGATATTGCTATACAAATGGCTAAATTATTTCTATAATATACCTGACAATCATGGTAATATCGATTAATTGATAATTAATCGGTAAATACATATAAATTGATATTGATAATTAATTACTTTTAAAAAATAACAACATTCTTTATACATATACTATATATATACATCACATTTTATATACTTGATCTCACATCAGAAGTGGGATTGTTCACAGCCCACTTATTTTGTTTCGGTTTATTGAGTCTTGATTCATAGTCCATGTGATTTTATTTTAAGAATAAAATATTCAAGTACCCTCGTACTTGAATATAGGTCACGATTGTCCAATTGTTTTCCAGTTACTCTTTTCAGTTCTAGTTTTGGTTAACTGTACATTTGTTTTAGGCCTTGATGTTATTTCAAGTAGAGGGTACATGTATGTCACTATTGCCCTAATTCTAATGCATTGTGTGAAAAGTTTCAGAATGGATCCCGCAATATTGGAAGGCCTCTTCATCCGTGATGCTGTCTCGGGCTATTGCCGCCGTTCAGATGATGATGTGGTGCTTCCGGACCTTGATCCAGTAGCCAGTGACAACAATTCAGCCAGATGGTGCCATAACATCGAGGAACCTTGCGAATAACCTTGATGGACCAGCATGAAAACAGTTGCAAAAGCCGATGATAACGGGAGTCAAGTAAGAAAAAACAAAAACAATTAAATAAGTTTGAACCAATTTTAGCAGTAGTCAAATTAGGTCATTTTTAAGCGTATCACAAGTAGAACGATATGTATTCACTGTAACTAAATGCCTTAGTATGTTTTGTAGTATGTTTGCTGAATAGTCAGATTGGCCGAACGGTCTATGGATATTCAAGGATTGGTTATCACAATGATACAAACATTTACCGTTTTCTCTCCTTTGCGTATACCAAATCATGTTAAATAATAAGTAACCTTTATTTTGCTACTACCAAGTTTCAGTTCTAAAACATGTTAAAAAAAAAAAAACTTAATAACGTCACTTTTTTTTTCTCTCGATAATTTGATTTGGATGAGGCAGTTTTGTATTAAAGCAGATACCTGCTGTCCAGATCTGTTAATAAAAATGAAATTCATTTCATTATGACAAACTGATTTTGAAATTGAACTGAATTTGGAATTGAACTGAATTTGGAATTGAACTAATTAAATCTAAATAAATTAAATGAACATGAATTAAATTAAATCTAAATAAATTAAATGAACATGAATTAAATTAAATCTAAATAAATTAAATTAACATGAATTAAATTAAATCTAAATAAATTAAATTAAAATAAAATAAATTAAATTAAATCTAAATAAATTAATTTAAAATAAATTAAATTAAATCTAAATATATTAAATCTAAATAAATAAAATTAAAATAAATACAATACATTAAATTAAAATAAATACAATAAATTAAATTAAAATAAATATAAAAAATTAAATTAAAAATATTAAAATAAATACAAAAAAAAAATTTAAAGAATTAAAAAAAAAATAAAAAAAAATAAAAATACAATAAATTAAATTAAAAAATACAATAAATTAAATAAAAAAAAATACAATAAATTAAATTACAAAAAAATACAATAAATTAAAAAAATACTGTAAATAAATTAAACTAAATACAATAAATAAATTCAATAAATTAATTAATATAATAAAATATATAAATACTGTCGGTCATAAAATTCATTAATACTTATGTCTTTTCAACTAGAAATAAAAGAGAATTTACGCTTAAAATGGCTGACGTTTCCGTCATTCTTCTTCTTCTTCACCCTTTGGCAATGTAATATATAGTTTTGGAGCCATTAAACTATTTGTAACTGGTCACAACGACGTTTTCTATTTACTCTAGAAAATTTATGTAAATTATTTTTGACGAACATGAATATTTTGGATATATATAATGAGGGAACTGTTAATATTTTAGTATCTTTAAAGAGTATTTTGCAACTATCTGTACTCTTTAAATTACAAATCGCTCTAAGGCATCTTTTTTGGAACTTAAATACCGTATCTTTATCTGTTTCATTACCCCAAAATATAATTCCGTATCTCAATGTTGAGGTAACCAGGCCGTGATATGCTGTTAAGACTGTTGTTTGATTTGTTATTTTACTTAACATATGCAAGGCATATTAATTTTTCTTTAATTTAGTACACACATTGTAAATATGTTTATGCCATTTTAATGTGCTTTCTATATTTAATCCGAGAAATTTCGTCACTTTGGTCTCATTCATAGTTTTGTCATCGTAACTAATTGAAGTTCAGATTCCGGAAAAGCCTCTGTTGGAAATTCATTATAACTGTCTTGTCTAGATTTTTTACCAAAATTATTATTCTGTAGCCAATTCACATCCGATTTTATGCTAGAATCAATATCCGTCTCTAGTGCACTTAATTCATCACTATTAAAAAGTAAAGTACTATCGTCTCCAAACTAGTCATTGGATAAATGGAAGCTGTTGAAAAGTCATTAATGTAACCAAACGTTACAGTTCTCTGGTCAGATTTGAAAAATATATCTGTTCTTTTTTTTTTTCATTACTCCTGACTACTACAGTTATTTGCTGCCTATTACTAAAATAAGATTCGATTAAATTTGATACGTTTCCTTTTGTTCCATGTTCGTTAAGATTATTTACTAGTATTTTATGATCTACGCGATCAAAAGCTTTTGACATATCCATGTAAAGCGCTAGAGTTGGTAGTTATTTTATCGACTCTGCTGCTGTTTGCAAGAAATCGTATATGGCTACATCAATAGATTTTTTTTTTCTAAAGCCTTTCTGGATCATCAACTAGTAAATATATTCCTCAAAGTATGGAGTAAGCTGGTTAGATATTGCTGAATTAGAATGAATTTAAATAAATTTATTTAATTTATTTATTAGGGAATAACAAACAGTAACACATTTTTATAAACTATAAAATCATAACAAATAAAATTAAAAAAAATAATAAACTAAAATATATTAATATAAAATATAATAACATAAAATTGGATTGTAGTTAAATAATTAAATATAAATGGTTACTATGGTTTCCTGGGAAATAAAAATATCTATATAAACAAAAAGAAGTCCTTACTGACTGACTCATCAACGCCTAGCCCAAACCCTTGGACCTAACAGCTGAGATTTTGCACAGAGATTCCCTTTTTATTGTAAACAAGGAATAGGGAAGGATTTTTTTGAAATTCATAATTTCCCCAGAGGTTACGTGAAAATTAATTTAAATAGGGGATCGAAGTTTGTATTGTTGAGGTAACCATGATTTTTGTTTTTAAATCTTTATTATAATCATAAGTCATTATAGTTTGTTTGTAATGTTGAATGTGATTATTAATATATTTCTAATAACCATAATTGGAATACGATGAGTTAAATGATAGTTAGATATGTTTCCGCTGGTCGCTCTTTTGTTCGGTGCTTGCCTATCCCACTAGCAGCGGGTGGAGGGGGCATGACACATCTATGCAATTGGCAAAACATAAACAAACTCATAGTTAAAACATAGAAAATAAGAATGAAATGAAAAGACGTTGAGGTAAGAAAATATTATAAATCACATTTAACAATTCTTTGTACTTCAAGACCAAAATCGTTAATGACGTATAATGAAATAAGTGTTGAAACTATATACATCGTTTCTAATTTGTGTTCAATTAACGATGTTTGTTTGAAAATATTGAATATAATCTTATAAAAAATATAGAGGTTATTATAGACTGCTTAGGCCCTGCTCTGATACCTTTCTGAAATTCATGCACAGCAGGTGATAGGACTGGTATCTCAAGGACAGAGGCTGTTGTAGACTGCTGAGGCCCTGCCCTGATACCTTTCTGAAATCCATGCGCAGCAGGTGGTAGGACTGGTATGTCAAGGCCGGCGGCCATATGTAGACTGCTGAGGCCCTGCCCTGATGCCTTTCTGAAATCCATGCGCAGCAGGTGGTAGGACTGGTATGTCAAGGCCAGCGGCCATATGTAGACTGCTTGGCAGCCCTGCCCTGATACCTTTCTGAAACTCATGCGCCGCAGGTGATAGGACTGGTATGTCAAGGCCAGAGGCTATTGTATTGATTATAATTAGTTGGTACTTCGAGAGCGAAGTACAGGTCAGTTTGGCCGTGATGGATTATTCAAATAATTTCAGTTGGTTTATTACATTAACTCAAGTTTATTTCTTTAATTGAACACAAATTAAAATATCACTATAATAATTATAACCTTTTTATCATGTGATACACAACATTTAACTATTTATTATCATAACCTTGTAAACACTATTACGAAACCTATTTATAAGATAGTTTAAATTGTTCTTTCATTGTTGTCTTGTATAACAGCATACTTGAACGTTATTTAAAAAATAACGTTGTTTGTTTACTAACTCTAAGACTAATATGTAATTGAACTAATTAATTTGAACGTATTTACTGTATTTTTATATCATTTAATCATAGTTTAATGTTAAAATACAAAGGTTAACAAATCTGTTTTAAAATCGTACGATATGACGTCACTTGTTTACCACTGTGTATAAAAGCCGCCGCTCAGTCGTTCTAGACACAGTCAGTCACTCAGTCGCTCTGGAGCAGTCACACCGAACGGACCTAAGTTAAGTGAACTTGTGTTGTTTCTAACTTTTATTAATATTTTTATGTGTAGAATTGGTATAAAAATCCTATCGTATTGCTATTGTATTTGAATATAAATTAATTACTTTGTATTTGTTACTTTAATGTGACAGTGTTATTAATTGATAATTGTGTGATAATTTAATGAACATTTGGTATTAATTCTATAAATAACTTTACTTATATAATATGTAATAGAATAATGAAATAATAGATACACAAGTAAAGCTATAAGTTATAACGATAGTAATCACATTGTGGTACTATTGTAAAGTACATATAGTGAATTGATGTTTATGTGAAAATGAATTATGTTTTGAAAAGAGTAACTGTGGAGTTTCTTGCCGGTTCTTCTCCACAGAAAACAACCCTTTCCGAACCGGTGGTAAATGAATAAATTGATATTGCTATACAAATGGCTAAATTATTTCTATAATATACCTGACAATCATGGTAATATCGATTAATTGATAATTAATCGGTAAATACATATAAATTGATATTGATAATTAATTACTTTTAAAAAATAACAACATTCTTTATACATATACTATATATATACATCACATTTTATATACTTGATCTCACACGTACATGTCGGCTTAATATGTAATTCTTTAGAAGCATATCTGGAACAAACAGTTATTATTTTATGGGTTGTAAACAAACATCCACTATTCCACTTTGAATATGATAGGCCCGCGATTTACGTAATAAATATAATATCTTGGTAATTATGAACAACTTTTAATAAGAAACCAAACCCGAAATCACAAAAAAAAACAGCTGTTTCTTACATTTTATATTCGCATACGTCGTCAAGATGTAGGTACAGCTGACATTTTTCTCGCGATTTAGGTTTGGTCCTATAGTAAAAGCTCACACAAATCGGTTACAGAGAAAGTATAAAAACATATTTCAAGGAGATAATACGTATAGGTATAGGTTTGCAACATGTGATGCCCAACCAAAATAAATAAGAACTAGACAGACAAAAAAAATTATTTTCAAATAAATTACCGAGGATACTCTAACCCAGGTCCACTACCGAAATAAGATTTAAAAGAAAATAATGTACTAAAATAATTTAGTACCTAATTACCTATCAGGAAATGTAAACAAAAGTATCACGACATGGTCGTTAGACTATACTCACCGGTCTTGTTTGGCCTTAATTCTTTTCCAGTTTGCACTATCAACTCGACGTTTTCGTGCATGTTTATCATCCGCCACTTGGGGATAACATTCCATTGTTGATATTTAAACAGTTTAAATCGTTTCTATTAATATTTAAATACCTTAAAATTCAAAAAATTTGAGCGCACTCTTACAAGAAAACGACGTAATCCGCCATATTCGCCATATTGCTTGATGCGACGTGATTGGCTGTAAAGGACAATGCTGATTTGGATACAATTACATACACGAGTGGACAATGCTGTATTTGTAGCATACTTTGATTTTTAATGCCAAATTTCTATAGGACATTGCGGCTTTAGTTGCATTATGAATACCAAAGAGAATATAATATAATGAATACATCAAAATATTTCTTTTAATTTGTAGATTCTTACGCCATAGATAACTAATTTTTCCATTTTCAAGGACATTGCGGTTTTTGATTCTAATAGACTCATATGTCTGTGGTTGCGACCAAAGAGTAAGTAATAAGTATGGTGAACGCAGACCTAGCCGCACCGCACGCGCCGCAGTCTTTGCATTCGAATTCTTTATATGAAGTTCTATGCAACCTCGCACACCTACCCGCGCCGCAGTCGCCGCAGTCCCTGAAACGACCGAACTCCCCTAGCCGCAGCTGATGACGTCACCCGCACGCAGCGCGGATGACGTCATTCGCATCCACGGCGCGCAGTGTTGCCAGAGTTATAAAGTAGACAGAGAATCTCTGTCAACGGTTTATAATAAAATTACTTATTCTCGTATAAATAATTACTTGCTTATTCCCTATTATAGCACCTACAGATATAATTACACAAAAAAGCAAAATACCAATACCAAATACAGATTTTATACAGATTTTTTAAATCTTCGGATAGATAATGCTTTCAAAAATCTGGCAACACTGACGGGAACGACTGCAGCGACTGCGGCGCGGATAGATGTGCGAGGCCATTAACAAAAAGCGATGACTGCGGGGACTGTAGAGACTGCGGTGCGGCTAGGTCTGCGTTCACCAGTATAGCTACGTAAGGAAACCCTAGACGACCATTGAATCTGAACGTGGGACGCTTGTTTAGGTTCTGTCGATGCACGTTATCTGCAAGATTTAAGTAATTAGTAGTAATATTGCTCCTTGTTCAAGATTTCGATACAGATATCATTATTAAATATACACATTATGCGTTTAATAATTTTATTTAATGGAATTTCACGTTTTCCGTGACATTTTATAATCTGTGGCACATCCGTATGGAACTCATAAATGTTTTTTTTTGTGTTGTGGAGACGGTTGTGCTGACTCCGACTGTCAGCGTCATTCTCGTAAACGGTGCTCGTACGTGCGTTGAAAGTACTTTTGAAGTTATTTAGCATTTATACGATCTATTGAGTTTAAAAACTTAAATTGAAGATTACAATTCGATGTAATTGTGTGTTTTATGTACTAATTAACTGTATTTGACAACTTTGCTGAACTTTTAAAGTGTGTTATACTACAATGAAAACGGTGTCGCGCTGTACATTGAAAAGTTGTTGACTAATTTCAAAGTTTTAAAGAGTGATTGTTTTCGTGTATTTTGATGATCATTGGTTCGTTGTTATGTGTGGTTACTGTCGATTTATATCTTACCCATTATAATAGGTAAGTTTGGCGAAATACTAGGAATTAATAGTTTGTGAGTACCCAGCGCGAAATGCCCACAGGTAGGTTAATCACGTAACGTTATCTGTGTGATTACATTACGCATTAAAATGATCCGAATACCTAATAAAGCAAGTACCTTCATTTTAATTTCTGCTCTGTTGTTTAGAAGTTATTTACAGATTTTAAATTAGGAAATATAAAAATTTAGGGTCAGTGGGTCGTCTTAGGGGCGGAGTTTTAGGAGTTGGAGTATACGCTTAGGGGCACTATGAGCAGCAAAAAAAACGAAAGAAAATTTTTTTTAGTTAAAAAAAAAAATTTGGGACAAAAATTTTCGATGTTTTTTTTTTTCGGAAATCGTCGTTTCTTTTGGCAGTATGGGGTTAACCTTGACCATAGAAACCATTTAGGTTCCCAGAAGCATGGTCCTACGATGCACCGTTTTCGAGTTAGTTTTTGAATTTTTTCCCTTTTTTAAAAAACGCCCTGTATTTCCAAAATGGTAGGTCAGATGAAAATCTTTTCAGGAAAGAATTTGTTGCTCTTTTCGAAAACCATAAGACGATGTTAAAAAACTAACAACATTTGGAAAAAAAATATCCATTCAAAAATTTTATAAGTGTCGGCCGATTTCTCAGCTTGGGTATTCTTAGGGGCAGTGGGACTGACAAATTTTCATAGTATTTTTTTTTCGGAAATCTTAATTTCTTTTTGCAGTATGTGGTTAACCATGACCATAGAAACAAATTCTTTCCTGAAAAGATTTTCATCCGACCTACCATTTTGGAAATACAGGGTGTTTTTTATAAAAGGGAAAAATTCAAAAGCTCCTAACTCGAAAACGGTGCGTCGTAGGACCATGCTTATGGGAACCTAAATGGTTTCTATGGTCAAGGTTAACCCCATACTGCCAAAAGAAACGACGATCTCCGAAAAAAAAAAAACATCGAAAATTTTTCTAAGTCCCTGTGCCCCTAAGGATACCCAAGCTGAGAGATCGCCGACAGAAAATTTTTGGATGGATTTTTTTTTCCAAATGTTAGTTTTTTTAACATCGTCTTATGGTTTTCGACAAGAGCAACAAATTCATTCCTGAAAAGATTTTCATCCGACCTACCATTTTGGAAATACAGGTCGCTTTTTAAAATAGGGAAAATATTCAAAAGCTCCTAACTCGAAAACGGTGCGTCGTAGGACCATGCTTCTAGGAACTTAAATGGTTTCTATGGTCAAGCTTAACCCCATACTGCAAAAACAAACGATGATTTCCGAAAAAAAAACATCGAAAATTTTTCTAAGTCCCAAAAATTTTTCGCTCCATAGCGCCCCTAAGGCTACACTCCAACCAAATTTAGATAAAAACCTATTTACTGAAGTAAGCCAGTATATTTTAATAGTTTAGTCACCTGGTAGTCACTATGTAAATTGCATTAAACAAGCAAGTTATAGATGACATTTCTTATAATAATAATGTAATAATAAATAAACTCAAAAGTCTACTTTAAATATTAACTTACATGGTTAGTATATGATTTGACTAGTATCAAACTGTATATAAACTTAAAAAGCAAAATTGACCTCTGAGTTGATTCCATTGTTTAGAGAGAAAATTTCTTAGCTGACTTCCCTGGAAAGAAACACCAGGCCAGTATTAATACTGGCCTAATCTACCTAGTTCACAATTCCATATGTTGTTAGCAATGAAGTATATTTGCCTCCTCACTTAATTTACTTGAGGTTAAAGGTAAATGCTGAGTCTGCAAGAGAATTCCTCTTGTAATTGAAATGTACACATCAAAAGAATAAAGTGTAGTTAAAAGTATAAAATAATATGTAACAAAAAAATCATTGCCTTCAAAAAACTCCTTTAAAAGAGAAACCAGTAAAAATATATTTAAAATGCATTTATTTCAAGTAAATATGATTAAAACACACACAATTACGAACATCAAGATTATTAAATATGTATACAAACATTAAAGTTATCATTATTTTGTCATATCAACAGAATTAATTAAAATTATCATGAATAATATCATTTCAAATATTTATAAGTTAAAACATATCTAAATATTTTGTGCAATTAATTAATTAAGCTAAAATTAAATTGCAGTAAAACATCCTAAAATCTAATCAAGCACCTGGTAACATGTCAATAACCACAATGTCTGACACACAGACAATCTACCCTGTTGGCAATACTCTTAGGATGGTGTTGGTGTTCTCCATCAGCCAACCAGCGAGGCGGCTCACTTCCACATGATGGCTATAATTGATTACAAAGCGGTTTGAAAACAATATTCAGTAGACTTTATTTTAAATAAAATGTTCAGAAATAATTTTAACTACTATATAAAAATACTATATAAAAATTAGACTCAAGTGAGTAAGAGTTTGTGAAATATGTTGGGCTCTTCATTAACTATGGCTGATTTCAAGCTATTCATGCCAAAATTACTATTAAAATTAGACTCATACAACAATAAACAAATAAAAAGTCTATAAATAAACTACTTAATATATATATATCAAATAATAAACTCTCAAGAACTAGTTACATACAAATAGATGGGATAGTGTTATGGAACCACTAAGGTAAGTGCAGATCTCACACATTTCTGGGACGAGTCTAGAGAGAAGACTTCTTAAGAGGAAGAGTCCATGTGAAATAACTCTTAATATGTCTGGTCTAGACAATAAAAGAAGCTGTTGGTTAATGTTGAATATAGAGCTAAAACTCAATTACTCTAACCAGAGCTGTGTATGACTTAGAGCTTTAAGGGTTAAAATCACAGAATATAAGTATAGAGATTTTATTGGATTAGTTATTCTTGAGTTATCCTTTAAGTAGGTAATAGGTAAATGGAGATAGAGTCCATCAGGTGAATAGTCTATATAGTGGGAATATTAATTTGATGTAGTTTGTAAAAATTACTTTAGAGAATTCTAAAACTACTGGCCTAAAAAGCTCCTGACACCCACAAATAGAAACAGATTACAGAACTAACCAAAAAATCATAAAAGTATGTTAAGATTCTATTAAAATCAAACTTTTAAGTAATTTTAAAGTACATAGCTTTTTATACCATCTTAGAAGCTAATTTAAGTTGGTTATCTTAAGTCACTTTGCTTGCTCCATTTTAAACTACTGCAATGCCAATGTAACTGAGAGTTCTTCGGTTCCTAAGTCTAGAGTGTAAATGCCTTCTCAAACTTCACAAAAATAATATGCTGTCTACCTAATTTTCGCATTATATTTCATTATTATTGTCATAAACCTCTCCAGACTAAACTAGCGTAACGTGGGTTCTCCGCTAATTTACGCTTCGGTGGAAGCGAACACAAAACAATCTGCCACCGAGAGCAGAGGACGTTACAGTATGATACGACTTACGAGTGACGAGGGTTCGAACCCAGAAAGGCACATGCCTTTGTGTAATTTTCATCATCACCACTGCTAAGGGTGAAGGAAAACATCGTGAGGGTGGATTAAGCCCCACTCATAGAGAGGAGGTCACTCTCCCAGCAGTGTGATCATTATAGGCAGACTATGTTTTAAATGCCACCAAGAAATCACCAATTGCAGAATACTGAGAAAAATGAGTTCTCATAGAAGAAAATAGATCAACTGCATTTTTTGTTATGACTATATCCGTCCATAAAGAGACGGAGAGTACGTGTTGATAAGAATTGGTCCTTGGGGATATGATGACCCTCAATACGATGACGGTTTCTATTGAACAATCGTGACACATGCTATCATTGTACGCAGGCCTATGCAGCATTTATCATATTCGACCACGAGCGCCGAGTACCTATTGACTATAATATTTTGCATACACGACTTCCATTCTAATTAGCTTTATATGGGCTTATGCGGCCACTCCGTACTTATGACACAACCTTCGTATGTAATGCCATCACGTTATTTTATACGAGGGTGAATCAAAAAGGTCTTGAAATCACTATAAAAATATAAGACAATTTAAACAAAAATATTTTATTTTTCTACATAATCTCCTAACTCAATACATTTAGAATACCGCTTTTCTAACTTTCTTATTCCTTCCGAAAACAAAATCTTCTTGACTCTCAAAAACCTCATTTACGGCAGCGATTACCGCGTCATCATCGTTAAATTTAGTTCCACGGATATGCTCCTTTAAGTTTGGGAATAAGTGGAAATCACTAGGGGCTAAGTCCGGTGAGTATGGTGGGTGGTCAAGGATATCGAACCCAGCATTGCGGATTGCTTCGAGCGCAACTTCTGAACGATGAGCGGGAGCGTTATCATGAAAAAATAGCACGCCCAGTGACAGTTTTCCACGACGTTTATTTTTAACCGCATCACGCACTTTTGGTATTAAACCAGCATAATAATTATGTTCCAGTGATCGTCTGTCTTTTCGGCATGTAATCAATAAATAGGATTCCTTCACTATCCCAGAATACAGGGGCCATAACTTTGCCAGCGGTAGGAGCAACCCGAAATATCTTCATTGGCGGAGATGACGGTCGTTTCCAAGACATGCTGTCTTTTAGTTTCGGGATCGAAATAGTGAACCCGTTTCGTCCATCGTAATAACACGACGACAAAATTGATCTGGATCACGCTGTAACATTTCGAGATTGCGGTTTAAAATTTCCAAACGACGCCTTTTGTTTTCGTCTGTTAACATTCGAGGTACTCATCTTGCTGAAACTTTTCAGAACCCCAATGAATCTGTTAAAATCGATTGAATACTACCAAATGAAATTTTCAGAATCTCAGCTAAATGTTTAATTGTTATTCTTCTGTCTTGGAAAACCAAATTCACAACTATTTTAACATTTTCTTCCGTAACGGAGGTTGAAGGCCGCCCGGAGCGATGATCGACTTCACAGCTCGATCAAATTCAGCATCCCAGTAAGCAACCGTTGAATAGGATAAAGCATTATCCCCTAATGTTTGCTGAATATCCAAAAAATTTCACGCGTTGACATTTTTTTAGGAACAGGTACTTTATCACTGCACGTAACTCGATTTTTTCCATATACTAAATAATTTATTACTTGCGATTGATAAGATTCTAAAGTTCTGCATACTTAAATATTATGCGGTTGACACTCTTTTAAATAAATATAAAAAACTTAGGACATTGATAAGTGATGATAACTAACACGAAAAAAACTTCCAAAAAACACTGCAAAGTGAAAAATAACTTTAATTTCGGTAGTCGATGTCTTTGGTTTTGTATTTTCGTTTTTGACACCGACTTCCGAAATTAAAGTTATTTTTCACTTTACAGTGTTTTTTGGAAGTTGGTTTAATTTTTTGGTAAAAAGTTTTTATTTCGCTTTTTTTAGTTGGCCGATTTATAATTTATCTAGTTACAAAAGCCTAAATGTCAACTACTTATAACCTTTTACAAAATATTAATAAAAAAATATTATTAAAAATATTAATTTCCCAATGCTGGGCCGTTAATTGTTGAAGAGTTCTCCTGGTACTTCACCATATGCATTGTGACGAACATATTGTGCTTAAGAACCATATTCAAGTAATCGAAGCGGAACCCATGAAATACTTATTATTCCTACCTACTTATATATTGAGTTCCAGTGGCCATTTGTGGTCTTCATCATCAGGTCCACTTCACAAATAGTGCTTTTCGAATGCAACTACACAAGTTACTATAAAAAATACTTAAATCACTGGTGTGCCTATAATATTTGAAGAGTTCCCTCGATTTCTCCAGGGTCCCATCATCAGATCCTGACTTGGTGACAGTGGGACCTACTTCAAAGTATACCCTTTCAAACAAAAAAGAATTTTCCAAATCGGTTCAGCCGTCTTCGAGTAATCGGTGACCATACATAAAAAAAAAATATACGCCTCGAATTGATAACCTCCTCCGTTTTTTTTGTCGGTTGATAATTTCCCACATAATAATTATATTTGTATGCACGTCTAAGAACTTTTTGATTCACCCTCGTAAATGCAGAAATTCATCATCTTTAAGTTTTTTGTTTCGTAAGTTTCTATTCGACGTGTGATCAATATTTTACAGTGGGTTATGGATTTCCGATCACCTTTCCGGTCGGTTCCATTCGTTTCAATAATATAATTAAGTACAAGTAAAAAAAGCTTTAAAACGTGTAATTTGTTTACTGTATAATATGATTTAGCAATCTTCAAAGAGTCATGCTTTTATGGAATATGGATAAAGACTTATCCAACTCATGTCATATCCAACTATCTATTTACTTGTGAAGAATAGATGAACCATTCTGTACGTCTATACCACCCGGTCGTTGCCTCAATGACTCACTGATGCACGCGCTGAGTAGCTCCGTGTTGAATACAATCATTGCGAACGAATTCAGGTACGAATTTCGATACAGCATTTTTTACTTACTATGTATACCATCTTCCATGAATAGAGTCTAAAAGATAATTTTGTCATAAGCTTGAAGTAGTTGATGAGTAAAAGTACAATTTAAAGTATAAATAGCTGATTAGTCAACGTTTCAGTGTATAACATATCCAAACTTGGGGACATTTTTATTACATTCGTACGGGTAACTCAATATTGACCCTACGGATTACGCCTTCCACACCGCCGATATACGGACTTCACAAAAAGGGTGCAAGAAATAGAAAATCCGACTTCGGTAGAGGATTATAGAGTAGTCATCCTATAACAAAAAGATGCCTATAATTAGATAAATAAAGTCGAACGAGACCATTATGCTGAAGATATTTCACAAACTTCTGTCTTGCTATTTCTGCCCCACTAATGTCAAAAATATTTAATATTCTTTATGATACAACGACTACTATAAACTACCTAATATCGTACTGTGGAAACCGAATTCGCATTTTTATTTGCGCTATGTTTTGTGATTACGAGTTGTCGTCATGTCGTTCATGTTATGATTATGACTGTCACACTATTATTTTGGTTTCTCTTCACAATTGCGGCAATTGATTCCCGTAACTGGGCTGATGGATGGCCTCGTTGCACTTGTATCATTTGGTCAAATGAAACACAATTTTCAAATGGTTCTCTTTTGTTTCAGATAGCATGACGTAGAATATTCTAGCTGACTTGCTGTCCAGCCAATCGTCTAACGAGTACATGTATCGAAGTAAGTTTCACATGTTTCACTATGTCGTGTTGGCCACATACTACTTATATTGCATTCTGCAGATAGAAAGCGATAACCAGATGCGTTAAATACCATTGCGTTCGGCAGTAGGTCACAGCTATGGTCGACGTCCTGAATTTTTAAGTATTCCATTAAAGCGTTGCTTGCGCCTCCGTCTCATTTTGTGTGCGCTTTTCACTCGCTGATTGCGTCTTTTTACGTTCTCCTGCCGGTTTTCACCACAAGAGCCGCTCTGCATCCGCCTCGGAGCCTTGCTTCAAACATTTAAAACGTGTTGTGCTAGCACTTAGCTTCTTTCTCACACATATTATGTGTGGGCAAGAAGCGAGGATCTTGTCGTCTTCTATTTAATGCTAAAATTAACCTGTTTTTGAAGTAACGCTGATGTTTTAATCTTCATTTAATTGGGTGCATATATCATGGTTTCATCTGTTCTAAAATATGGAGAGAATAGTTTCACTCTCAAACTTCTCGAGTTTCTGCTAATTGCATCTAACAAAACCACCCTTCATAACTTACTAAGATCTACACGTATAAACAAATTATATAATTCATACGTTTGCTCCGGTTGGTGAATATTAAGGTGTCCTTTATTTTTATTCAGTGTTATTTTTTCAACGAATACTTTTATTTTAAAATTTACCCCCTAATTTTATTTAAAACTAGCTTTTGCCCGCAACTTCGTCCGCGTGGAATAGTTACTGTGGGCTAATGTTAAATTTAACCCCGATTTTGAAGCATTCTTCATTGGCGCTCCGCTCCTATTGGCCTTAGCGTAATGATATATAGCCTATAGCCTATCTCTATAAATTGACTATTTAATTAAAAATATTTTTTCAATTCGAACCAGTAGTTCCTGAGATTATCGCGTTCAAACAAACAAACAAACTCTTCAGCCTTATATTATAAGTATAGATAGCTGTTGCCCGCGACTTCATCCACGTCTCCGTCGTTTTTCGTAAAAAAAAAAGTAGCCTATGTCCTTCCTCACGGTTCAGTGATTTTGATGTAAGAGACAGATTAGCTTTCGTAATTTAGTAGGGAAATATAATATTTCAATCTATAATACTGTTGAAAAATATCGCAATACCGAACCGCACAATATTATTGTTAATAGCTGTGCCCGCAACTCCGTCAGCGTGTAACTCCTTGTGTGTTATTAAGTTAATGTATTGGTAATATTGTTTAGATCACGTTCACATGAGGCTTAAGTACCTATAGAACGAAAATACTTCAGCTCAAAGCTTCCGGGTAAACTATGTTGAAAGTTGACCCGTCCGGCACGTGAACATAAAGATTTCTAGAACTGCTAACCCGGGAAAGAGCGACGTACAACTGACCATGCGAGAAACAACTGACACCGAGATCTACTCCAGCAACACGAAAAGTCTGCCCTTGAGCCTTATTAATTGTCATTGCATAACACACCGATACTGGGAATTGCGTTCTTTTAAATTGGAATGGAAAATTATTTGGTATTATGGGAATTCTGGGAATAAAGACGGTTTCTCCTGCACCGCAACCTGTTATAATTTGAGCCTCGATTATATTTTGTTGCAACTGGGTTACTTTTAGCCGAGTTCCATTGCAAAGTTGTGGTGGTTGTAAATTTCGGAGCAGAATAATAATCAGAAAGCTTCGAACTGCTAAGCTATCGGGAGTTACACGTGTTATTGTGAGTCAACCATAAAAGATAGATATATGCTGTCGTGGGATATTTTTTATAAAATTTTAAGGAGAACATTTCCGTCATAAATGATTTCTGTGTAGCTTTAACCATTAAGGTTGCACTCGCGACGGAAGCTTAAAAAATGGAGTAACTTCTCCCGTTTTCCCAACATTTCCCTTCACTGCTCTGCTCCTATTGATTGTAGCGTGATGAAAAGTATACTATAACCAGCTCAGGAGTATGAAAAATAATTGTACCAAGTTTCGTTAAAATCCGTCGAGTAGTTTTTGTTTCTATAACGGTTATACAGACAGACAGACAGACAGACAGACAAAAATTTTACTGATTGCATTTTTGGCATCAGTATCGATCCCTAATCACCCCCTGATAGTTATTTTGTAAATATATTTCATGTACAGAATTGACCTCTCTACAGATTTATTATAAGTATAGATTAGGGGGTAAATTTTTAGCTCAATTGAACCACTGCAACCCGTGCCGACTTGATTGCAAAACACGTGCGTCCAAGTTACGCCGCTCGCGCCGCGCGTATGCACTCTATTCGTTAGTTGGTCCCGGATTCTCGAGTAATTAACGTGGATTGTTTTATTTTTTCAAGATGATGGAATTGAGAAGTAATCTTCTTCTTATCGTGTGGGTAGTAAGGTCTAACGACCCCATACACCCTAGTGTCAGAGTTTCTAGACCGCCTCAAGGGCCTCTGACGTGGTCTATTTTGACGACCGCCATTTGGCGACCGGGACCACCGGCTTATACGTGCCTTCCGAAGCACGGAACCATCTTTTTATCAGACAATCAGGTGATTCAGGCCTGCAATGTCCTAGCCAAACTGGAAAAGTATTTATTTAGTAGGTGATGTAAATTATCAAATAACGGGTGCAAAATTGCCGTCCAAGCGACAAGTTCTCGCGGTTCTTTTTTTAACATCCGTGAAGTTAAATTAACTGACAGTGGAAGTGAAATCTAGTAATTCGGGAGTGCATTATCTCCTGGGAAAAAGCTAGAATACCTATTCGAGCTCAACCTAATTGTGTAAAGAAGCTTGTGGACCTTTATCAAGTCTGGCGAGAGCTGCAAAAGAATTGTAATAAAATTGCAAGATGTTTATAAAAGTCGTGAGGAAGACTTTCAAAGGAATTTAGATAATTTATTCGATATCGCTCACGCTGATGCCCTAAATATATTGAAAATAGATTAAGATAAAATCTTCCTACAAAATCAAAGACAGCCGGGGCGTCCTGGTTGCTTGGCGGGAGTTGACAAAAAATTAGCGGAGAAGGAAGAACGGGTCAGACAGAAAAATAGTAGAAGACAAAAAAAGACTTAAGATCTTATCTTAATAATATATTATCTTAATAATATAAAAAGACTTAATCTTCAGAAAACTTGTCGGCGACTTCCACTTCACATGACTTCGTATCTCCTGAAGAATTAGAAAACCAATCCAGCAGCTCTGAAGAATCTGTTGAAGAACCTTTGCCTTCCAAATCTCGATCAGGAAGTTCTGTAGCTACTACAAAAAGAGCGCGCAGATATTTGATTACGCCAAAGTTGGTTGCAGCTTTAGACAGATGTCAGCTAAGTATAAAAGATTCCGTTTACATAATAATTTAGGCTGTAGTAGAAGCTCTAGGTCGCAGTTGCGACGAGTACCCAATTAATAAATCTTTCATACAGCGGATTCGAACACAAATGAGAATGGCTAGAGCTGAATCTATCAAGTCTGATTTCCAGAGTAACGTGCCTGAAGTAGTTACTGTTCATTGGGATGGCAAATTGTTACCAGGCTTAGATGTGAGAAGTTCTAAAGAAGAATGCTTGCCGATTCTTATTTCATTTGGAGACAAGGAACAACTTCTAGCAGTGCCAAAACTGAACAGTTCATCCGGCAAAGTCCAAGCTGACACAGATTTTACTGCGCTATATGATTGGAACCTCAGTGATAAGGTACAAATAATGTGCTGCGATGCGACTGCTTCCAATACAGGTCGCTTTAATGGTGCGCTTTTAGAATATAAGTTAGAGAGAGAATTGTTACTGTTTGCTTGCCGTCATCATATTTAAGAATTGGTCTTGAAAAGTGTGTTTGAAACAAGGATTCCTTAAGTCACTAGCAGTGCGGATATCCCATTGTTCAAAAAATTTATAGACAAAACAAGGTTAAAATACGGCCTCCTGGTGCAATGCATCAAGCGCGGTGGATGGCAAGAGCTATTTATTCTTTGAAAATATGTTTGCTACAATCTCAGTTCAAAATGACGCTTAAAGATAAAGTAGTATTACGAGAAGTTTGTCTTTTCATTGTGACAATTTATGTGAAGGCATGGCTTGGCAGTTTTGCAGTTAAAGCAACTAATCAAGATTTCCGCTTTTTAAAGAAGCTAAAACAGTACGAAACTATAGACAACTTTATATCTAAAGCCGCTCTGAGTAAGTTTTGTCAACACTTGTGGTATTTGTCAGAAGAAATAGCTGTATTATCCCTATTCAACGATGAAGTAGATGAAGAAAGTAAGGCAAATATCGTAGCAAGCTTACAGAGGGAAAGCTTGTACGACTATAGGAAGAGATATGTATGTACCGTCAAAGGAAGAGATTGATGTTTCATTGTTTAGTAAGTATTTCTTTGTATTTCTTTATCTGGTTGGTTTTTTCGTGTGGTACTTATATTTTTTTATTGTTTCAGATAAATCATTGAGCGACTTTGTATCCTGCAAGAGCAAGAACATTTTTTTCCGATTAAAAATTAATAGTAGTTTCCTCAAAGAAAAAGTGTCAACCTGGGAAGAAAATGCTGAGTTCCTTGCATGTATGTAAAATATGGTTTATAGCCTTAAAGCAGTTAATGACAATGCAGAAAGAGCTGTGAAGCTTATGCAAGACTTCTATGGCTTGATTACTGCGAAAGAAGAACAAAAACAGTTTTTATTATGTTGCGTTCAAGAACATAAGAAAATGTATCCTGATTGTAAAAAGGAAACTTTAAAAACAAAGTATCCTAAATAATTATGTCAAGTGATATTTTTATAAATTAAAGATTTATAATTCGTAAATACTGTTTTACATAATTTAATCCATATTTACCTATTATTCATGCATATTTGTGATAACTTAACTGCATAGTCCTACTAATATTATAAATGCGAAAGTTTGTGAATATGTATGGATGTTTGTTACTCTTTCACGTAAAAACTACTAAACCGATTGTGATAAAACTTGGTATGTGTACAGTCCTATAATAACACATAAAATGCTTTTTATCACAATATTCCCACGGGAACGGGACTTACGCGGGTGAAACCGCAGGCAAAGCGGTAGTATAAAATACTTACTTTTACAAAAACTTCGCGCTCTAGTCGGCACGGGTTAATGCTTCTAGTGAGCTCAAATTTTATATTTCAGTAGGAAATGTATATTAAAAAAAATTAGATAACTGAAATAAAAATTTTTTTGCTCATATAAGGGACACCCTAGTGAATATATTTTGGTTTCGTTTGGTTACAACTTTCATTGCATCCGGTCCGAAAAGTAGATAATATAATATATTTATACATTTCTTCTTACTGAATAGCGAAATAAAATTAGTTAATGAGGTGTTCGGTATGGTTGGCAATGATATCGAGTGGCGTAGAAATAATTAGGAATAGTTTTCATTTTGGAGATGCTTTATTTAGATTTAAGGATCTTGCGAATTATGTGTTTTAGAAAACAGCGCAGCTGCCCATTTATTAGATCTAATGTTGGTCAGCAATGAAGTGGCCAGTTTTCTAAGCTCGGTTCAAACTTTCACGTCTACTTCTCGCAATAAATGCCATTTAACTACTTACAACCAGTTTTTTTTCAACGTGCATCATCGAGGCTTTCATTTGTTCCTTCGGTCGAATCATGTTGCATTATGTTCTGCAGAGGTTCCGCTCTGACTGATGTGTGATGTAGGAGTCGCCAGAAAGTGACTGACGATGACTACGGTCGGCTTAATGTGGATGTTTGTGCGCCCTGTCCCGGTTTGCGGTTACTATTTCGCGACAACAAACGTTTTTGTACTAGAACTTTATTCAATAGATGTGGAGGTACCTTTGCGTATAGAAGAGACAGTCAACAAATACTTAACTCTTTAACGATGCTAGAATGTATGAAGAATGTTTGACTTGAAAATATGCGTCTGATTGTCTTGCACGTTAATTAATTACATATTGGTGCGTCGTGTGGGAAGAACAATGACCTTAGGGCGCAGGAACAAGGGGGGCGGCTCCGCACTAGGATTGGCGCAGCACCGCGTCAGCATTAGAGCCGATTGCTTCTAATTAAATTAGGTTGCAAGTGGAACGCGCGGCTCACGCAGCCTGACCGCTTTACACACTCTCACTGAACCGCTGCTTTACATAACTAATATTTGATTTGTTAAACTCGTGGAAATAGAAAATAAACGTAGGCATGGTTTTGATGGGTTCATGGAAATGGATATAAGTTTCATAGCAGCTGACTTGAATAGAATATAATGAATATAATATATGGCGCAATAATTTTACATGAACAAATTATACGACACATCTTTACTGTGTATTCTTATATACCTTCAACGAAAGGTCACCTTTCGTTGAAGGAGCCTGGGAATGCCCATTTGGATTTAAAACTGTTTCAGTTATTTAATGACCACACACGATTGGTATCGCATTGATCCTTGGGTTTTATCGGAGCAGTTTTTAATTTAGCACGCAATTGAACATTTCACTGCATCAAACGTTACTTTATGTCAGAGCTGTGCTGTATACGAGCTGTTTTCACGATAGGAATACCCAAATTATACGTACATTGAATTGGTACTATTGACTTGCAAAACTGATTTAGTAAACAATAGCTTGTAATGGCATCTCGCTTTGTCTGAACATCAATGGCGCAACTGTAGTATTGTTTGAAATTATCTTTTCGATCGGTTTACCTTTTCGACTGTTATGAAATTATAATTCAGTACTACCTACCTACCTGAAACTGCAACTCAATTTAAATATTTGAAAAAAAAAGAAACAACTTTTTCGTTCGTTGCATTAAGAGTAGGTAGAGCGATGTCGATAAAATTGGGGCTACATGACATTTTTCGTGTCAGGTTTGCTATTGCGAGAACCTGCGTGAGGTGAATCGGTTCCCTTGGCAAAGCACACTCGGTGCCAGGCTCCACCGACCCCATGTACGTAATGTTGTTGGATATAGCGAGATATAGGTATGTCAACTGGCTTCGTGTTCCGGAACAGACATTCTGCGAGTAACTACCTACGGTGACGTTTCACTGAACATCGATATCTTACAATCGCATGCTCTGCGATCCCGTTTTCGTTGAGAGTGAACGCATCGTCCGGTCACGGTCATTTGTTGGAACGCGAATGTCGATGAAGTCCGTGGCGTCACACTTTTCTTTCTCCTAGTCTGCGGCGCGAACGTGGCGGGCCAGTCCAGATGATTACATGCCAGCATTGCTGACGAGCCTTCTCTCTTGCACTCTCCGCTGTAATGCCCTACTATCACTTCTCCAATAAACGACATCAAATACTTACATGATATTGTATACTTAGGTACGTTATTTGATATTGGTTACACATTTTTTTTATTTTGTAGACAATAATTCGACGAACCAGACAAGTATAATACACTACGAATATTACGCCTGACATTTTTAATGAAAATTATTATACTTGAAATTATTAGTCGCCCTTTATGTTGAAAAGCGTATGAGTATATGAATTGGGGTCTGTGTCTGACAAAGTCCGCGTAGCATAGCTCTTTTCAGTAATAAATAAGTACGATATAGTAAGCACGATAACCCACATAGTTGTAACTCGACTCTAGAATGAAGTCACGTCGCGTTATTAAGGAATGTTCGTGTATGGAGCAGGTGTACATACTCTCAGCTCAGCGCCAATGCCCAATATTATTGCACAAGAGCTTTAACCTCACGAACTCTATAAATATTCTTTAGTCAACATTTTCTGGTAGACTATTAAGTAGTAATAGTATTTTTGTTTTTTAACTGTTTGCTTGATGATATTTGTGACAGTTTGTTTAAGTTATATTATAATAAGTAGCACTTGGTTAGAAGGTCTTCGAGGTAGAGCTTAGCAACTCTTTTATACTCGCGCGAGTACTTGTCGAGGCTCGCGTGCCTTCTATGTGAGTCATACTAATGCCTTAGCTTGGTGCTTTTGCATTCCGTTTATTAAATACAATAAGATGCCGTCTATTCTAGATTATTAATTTAATTATTTATTGAGGTAGTTAAAAATAAAAACCTTACATGGTACATAGTTGATACGAAACTTTTATTTTTAAAATCTTTTTTAATCTTCAATCCTATTGTAAATGAATTTGCAAGTGGCTAGGGTCAAACACCGTTTTTTAAATTGCTGGAATGAACCATAATGCTGTATTGATTCTTTCTTAATTCTTAGTCATAAATATGGGTTTTTCCAATAACATCCGAGGCGAATATCTAAAAGTTTCGAACAAAATACCATATCTATTGTAGTTAATCGTTAGCTCACTGCGACATTTTAGTAGAACTTAGTATACTGAACTTGGGGCTTGTGAGCTTGTCATCAGTCACTCTTCGTTGGTCTAAAACTTGTTGTCCATTTGAAACGAGGGCAGCGATGATACAAAAGCCGGTTTTGAAATGTTTTACCGGGCTCAAGATAAGGAGCGCTGAGTGACGTCTCTTGGCACACCGACGCTAAGCGAGCAAATGCTACTATGTGAATTGTGAAGATGAACTTAAATCGCCGTCAATTAGTATTGTTGCGTGACAGACTAACAGTACTGTCGCATTACATAAGAGACATGGGAGCATTCACATAAGCGGGCTAAGTTCTCAGGCCTGCCCGCACAACGTCGCGATCATCAACGACTCGCAGACACTCGAGTTTCACGATTCCCGTAATCGGAGTTACTCTGTGCACGCAATTACCCTGATAGCGCATCCTCATTTTGTCAAATGCTGTCTTTACCGCTAGAGAAAACATGCATTGTAAGAATAATGCTGATTATTACAGACTTTATTTTAGATAGCGGTGCTGATGAGGCTTGAGGTAATTTAAAAAAAAAACGCTTGATGAAGCAGAAAGTGGTAATGCGTGTCCGAATACCTGACAAATAATCGATGATTTTAGTGGCTTCTTTTATTTCGTTGAATTTTAAATGGTGTTTTAAAATTTAAGAGTACATAGTGTTATCGAGACCATAAATTATATAAAACATACTTGATTACCGCTAACGCTGACAAGTGCACAACGGTGCTTAACAAATACGTGTTGTCGCGTCGCAGATAGGTCCACTTGTTCCGCCCCTATGCACTTGCCGCGGGGGTCGATATGCCCATGGTTTTTGCACCCGCTTTATTATTTTAACTCCACGCGTTCCCACGCTGCACTTAAAAAGAATTAACCTGTTCAATGAAAACTAGAATGTTTATGTTTACTCATAAATTATGCTGGTGTGCTGCTTCTTGCAGATTCTCATTCCACATTGTTGGGTGTTTGTAACTTCCTGGAATAGAGGTTTATTTATGAATTAATTTCACAGTGTTAACATATTTTGCAACGGTTATTCTCAAACACATGTACTGAAAGTAAACTGGAGCTATTTTACAGCTCCTAATATTTGTTTAGCATCAATAAAAAACGAGCTATGTCAATATTCCTTGTACTTTGTCGTATGACAGACAATTCGGCAGATCACCTCCTGGTGAGCCACAGGAAGAGGCAAGGTCGGCGTTCAAGCGTGAAGTTCCAGCACCATAGACGAATACATACTGCGGTCATAGTACTCAATTCGTACTAAGCCATTAAAGTCATCTATACATTCGGAAATATTCGAGGATCTTTTCGCGTAACATATTAATTTGCGAGATTTTTGCATGTTACAAATAAGTTGAACGTATAATGCTGCCTAAGTAAGTAACAGTTTTCAATGCGTGTTTATTTTTTAAGTCAACGATCTGTTTTGAATGGGCCGCAGTTCCTCTTTCTGGCCAAGTGTAGCACCTCTCGTACGCTGCATTCACCTAAAGCGGAAACGAGCCGAACCATAACAACGCTGACGGCTGTTTCGGTTTCTGACAGTTAACACTAATAAACTGGTTCAGATGAAAACTGAGATGAAATAGGAACATGTTTCTGTGTAATTCTAAACTGAAGCGAACACCGGTTATGTTGTTAGTTATTGTTGTAGGGCTGTGTGGTCTGCCTGTCTTTATTTTGTAAATTGACAGGTTACTAAGTTAATGCTCACGAGTATCGAAAAACACATTCAATAGTGGCAAAATAGGAACCACTAACATTACAAAATTAAATGTTCCTATTTTGTTCTACGGAAATAAAATTGTTGATGTGTTCTTGACAGTTTCGTGTCAAACGCCAGCCAATTCAGGCCCTGACTATTGCTCATTGCTTAAGTTA
Source organism: Tholera decimalis (assembly GCA_943138885.2). Taxonomy (NCBI): domain Eukaryota; kingdom Metazoa; phylum Arthropoda; class Insecta; order Lepidoptera; family Noctuidae; genus Tholera; species Tholera decimalis. The sequence goes on along the minus strand of OW964552.2, from coordinate 15,737,771 downwards.
ATGTCTAGATAAGGTAACCAAACTTTATATTTTCTTGTTACTTAATTTATATTTGATTACAGCCTTAATTAAATCAAACAATGATGAGATACTAAGCTAAGTTTCAGCGGGGTTACTTGTTTTAAAAATTAGGCAACTGATTGTCTGCCTTAAGGTAAATTGAAACTTCACTGGTTAGAAACTTTCTAAAGGTTTGGGATTGGGAAAGGATTGTGTAACTTTTAAGGCAAATTATTTGAAAACTGACGAAGGCATAATCGATTCAACAATACATATATTTTATTGTACGGTTATTCGAATGGGTACCGTACAATATCACTAAAACAAAGCTGGTGTGGAGAACTTCCAAAGCATGCAATTCTAGGTTAGCGCAGAATAATCAAAATAGAGAGTAAAAGAAAATTCGTTGTACAGGTAGTTTGTTCAGAATCACACGTTTGCTTACCTTTTTAGGAGAGATAAAATTTACGGACATTGGTGGTCGCTCGTTTCATTACCGCTGGGGCCATATGTTTACGATATAAATACCTACAGTGATGCATGCGTGTACGTACCGACTGTTGATGAATGCCAGAAACCGCCCACAGCGTGTACTTTTTCATTGAAACTAAAAAATTAAAAAAAAAAAAATGAATTATTAGATTTTGGCTAGACACAGATGCAATTAACAGCAAATTACCAATTAAAGCGATATCTTTTCGTAATAGAAAGTTACCTGACAACCTTAGCCGCATGACCTAGATTCATGATCACCATTGAATGGTTACCATAGTCACTGTGTTTGTTTGATTCAATACTAATGTTTACTATACATAAACGAAATGCGTTGCTGAACGAGTCGGCGCATTATGTACGTAAGATTGTTACATTAACGTTACATCAATCAAAACAACGGGAAGAGCATGACGCTTGATCGGAACTGCTCTATTACCTGAATAATTGTGCTTTTCAGAAAGCGTATAGCTTCACTGATGAGTTCTCGCGTTAGTATTTGGGTCTTTTACGAGTGTTCTATATCTCTAAAGGTGTCATATTTATTTAACAAATTATCAATGTTAGTCTATTGATAAGGACGACTTGTTTGGGTGCGGCTAATTGCTGACATTCCTTTTTACGATGACAATAAACCCAATCACGAAAAAGCAAGCGTGTTTTAATTCATAAATTCAAATATCTGTTAAAAACTTAACTCAAATTCCAACTGTAATTAAGATAGGCTTTAAAGTAGGTAACCTAATAATTAAATCGTTACTGCGGTCAGCGTGATAAACTTTAGAGTAGGTACGTAATTAAAAATTACGATGACATTAGGTCGCATAATGAGAGCTATGATATGAGCGTGGTAGTGTAGTTCATTTGATTGTTTGTGTCATGCTAATTAATTTTGCGTTGTTACAGTTGCAATTAATTGTGGTCAATAAAATAATGTATTTTATTGCTAGTCGCACACCTTACCATTCATTTATCATGATTGAAATGACATTTTCTCGTAAGTAATGGTGTGATAAAATGGATATTACCAAGCACTTTGTGATACTCCTGAATTTCTCTTTATAGGTGTCAGTAAAAGTTCATTGTTTAGCTAACTGCCCGTTTCTGTCTCAAAAATCACAATGTCAATCTTGACAATGAGTCGTATGAAAGTTAATTTAATAAGTTTCCCCGACTGTGCAGAGCAGTGTTTTTCAATCTTTTTGTATACGCGACCCCTTTACAGGATGAAAAATTCTCACGACCCCCTTAAGACATATACAGACAAAACTTTATTAATTTAAATGAGTATGTTGACGATTTTTTATATTTTGATACCTATCTACAAGTGGAAAGAAGTAGGCTACCCCTACGGGAAAGAGGCGTGTTTTATATGAATATGATACCTATCTATTAATTATTTATTTGTATGCAAGGAAATCTGAAGGAAAAACTTGTAGATTTAGCTTCTGACGGCGCGGCGTGCTGAAAATGGAATATCATTCGCAAAATATTGACGTGTTTTGGATGAAAAGAAAACAAGAATATCCATAGCTGGCAAGGGAAGCTCTAAAATCATTAGTGCCATTTGCCACCTCATACTTGTACGAACTAACATTCTCCTCAATGGTGGACATTAAAACTAAAAAGAGAAACAGACTACTACTAGAAAATGATTTAATCATAGACGTCTCTAAAATAGCACCAGGTTTTGAGAATTTTTTGAAAAATAAACAAGCACATCCTTCTCACTGATATTGTATTTTTATTGTAGTGTAGAACCTTGTCATTTCTCTTTTGCCGTCGATCACCCGAATAAGGCTTCGCGACCCCCCTAGGAAAGCTTCGCGACCCCCCTAGGGGACGCGACCCCTCTAGGGGTCGCGACCCACAGATTGAAAAACACTGGTGTAGACTCTACACCAGTGTTTTTAAAAGACAGTGCCTCTACACTGTAGAGGCACTGTCTTTTACTGTTGTTTTAAAGACATTTGTTTTTCTAACGTTCCAGATTGACTGATGCGGTGACACAATGGACGCGGCGGACAAGCGAATGCTGGAGCGAGAGGCGCTCCGGAATATGATCCAGCAGTGGAACGCCAATCGCCTTGATCTGTTCGCGCTCAGTGAACCCAATGAGGTACCATTACATTTTACACCTTATTTTCATCAACATTAAGTCTATATTGCTTTGTTTTTAGCTCGCAGGACTAACGACTTATAAAATATTAACGTCCATTTTTAACATTAACATCAATATTATTAATCAACAATGATACCTATTTTTTATTATTTCTGCTCATAGCCTTGTTTTTAAATTGGTCATGATCAACTAGTCACTCTCATGAGAGGATATCTATATGACTGTATATCTTCAATATATGACCAAGTTAGCATCGTGAATGATCAAGATCAGTGATTTCGCTTCAGCTGCCTTGAATGATGACTATTTGTTTGTAGCCAAATTCAGGATAATCTTTGGTATGGTTTTAATGTTGTGGATATGATTCTAGATAATGAATATTACGGTTAATAAGAACGTTGAATAGTAAATAGAAAATTGTCTATCATACCTTTGATAAACGTAGCCTCACGCTTACGATAGGATATAAGTAATCGTATTTGTGACGTCATACTATACACAATTGATCCTCGGTAATCCCGGAAGGAATCCTAATTATCGACGTCATGGAAAGGCAATGATGGGCCTTCACACTTTCATAGTTCATTTACTTTTATCTGCAGATATAATTAGATAAGCTTATAATGTGCTGTTTCATAAATCCTACTTCCTATTAATACATGCAAACGTGAAATTATTAGTTTGTCTCAATACAACGACACAGGTAGACAAGGCTTTTAGTGCTTATGACTAGGGCATAGGTTACGTTGTACAATTTATTGAAATATATGATCATTTCACACGGGCTTCATTTCATCAGTTTCCGAAAATAACGAAGAACTAGCAGAGTATCTCGAATTTTAACTACTCACTCACATTTTTCTTCCAAACTGAATTTATTTCAACCTAGTTTTCTTGGAAGATTGCCAGGTCTCGAGTTGTTGAAAGGGATATGAGTACATAATTAATAACTGCATTGGCAAAAAATGTTTAGACTGGCGTCTGCAAACTTGTAGAACTCTGGGTTTTTGTAACCAGTCAAGGGCGGGAAACGAATTCCTTTCCTATTAAATTGATACATGTAAACTGTCATCTCTATTAGTACACCGTTTTGGAGCAGGATGAAGTGTTTCGAACTCACTCTGGAAATAATTTAGCATGTCTCCCACACCTCTCCCGCATTCTATTCTCCATAGCACGTTGGGAAACCTTGAATTTGGAGTTTTGGCTGTCAGTCAAAGACCATGTTTGCGCCCCGTAAGGCCCGTCAAGGTGGTGGAATACACATGTTCAACAGCTTACGCTTCAATGACAAGGGCAAATAATTAAATCCAAGAATTAAGTAACCTTCTTTATCTATCGCTTTTTTGACTGAAAATTATGGCAATCTTCAGCATCACTATCTATAAACTACCTTAATCCTTAAGTTCCCTCTTATCTCGTTACCCAGATTAGAAATACTGTCCCGTTTACACAACAAAGCTAAAATAGCCTTTGTGTTTCTAACTTTGTAAAGTGTGTGTCATGCAAATATTATGTCGGATATATTTAACAGACACAATATTTGCATGACACACACTTATTACTTACTATACTTACATTTTTTACTTATATTTTTTTCGGAGATAAACAGTCTCTGTGAAACGATTTTCAATTAATTATTTTTATAAATAAATTAATCGTAGTTTCAATTGCAGCGAAGAATAAATATTTGTTCAACCCACAGATAGCGTTTCGATTTCCGGGACTATATGTTTGTGCATTGTTATTTGTGTATCTAATGTCGGTTGCAAAGCAAGATGTTTGAAGACCACAAGCTACCTCGGCTATGTCACAGTAATATTATGTATGTGAACTAGTAAGCGTCCATAGCTTTATGGCTAAGGTGTCGGACTTGTGATCGAGAGGCCTCGGGTTCGAACCCACACCAGACACAAGCAACATTATTTAGCTTAGTTGGAGAGGTTAACAAGATTGCTAGTAATGTGAATTCTACCCACATTGCTATTTCACTTTAAAAAAAATACACTTTTGTGTTGATCTAATTTTTACTATTGTCCTTTTCAGAATCTGGAGTTCCACGGTGTTATGCGGTTCTACTTCCAAGATTCGGGTCAGAAGATAGCAACAAAATGTATTCGTGTCGCCTCCGATGCCACAGTGAGCGATGTCATAGGTGAGATTCATTGCCTATTAAAGTACCTAGTACTTAATGTCGGTACTTTTACGATGTAAAGACGATTTCTCTCAATAGCCACTAGGGAAGGGAAACTCACATGACAAAATTATTGTGGTTTTCTTTTAAGACAGCGAAATTGTTCCTTTGTGTTTCTTTTTTGCTAACGAAGTTTTATCAGTCCAAACTTTTTAATTTTGAAAGTCGGTTATCTTACAACCGCGCCGTTGTAGTACCTATATAATTTCTCTTGAGAGTATAAAATTACATAGTCGGTTAACAAGTCTCTTCGTTTGTTTATAAGACAATTTCTTTGCCGAGAGTTTTTAATTCATGTTAGAAATGTTCCAATACTTTTATTTTTATTCTTAACTAGTGCTTCGCCCGCGACTTGGTCCGCGTGGATTTCGAAATAATTTATGACCGATTTAGCATTGGATCATTCGTTCCGGAGATTACCCCTTACATACAAACTTACAAAAAAGCTCTTATAGTATTAGTGTAGATTGCACACGATATATACAGACGTCTTCATAGCAGGCAGGTTGCTTTTACTGCTTCGGCTTAACTTTTTAGATTCATATGACTTTCAATCTATCAGTCTGTTTTATCTTAAAATTACCGGCGCGGCGTTAAGTTTTTAAACCGAAATATTTTTACTTATCATTTATATTTGTTATTCTTATCTCGATGCTAACACATTATGTTTTATTATTCTTTTGTAGGCGAAGAAAAATATTTCTTCGTAATTTATTGTTATTAAATTTAAGAGACTGTAACGTTATTGTTTATTAGAAAATATTATAAAAACGTCTAGAATCCGTGTGTTACGATGATAGCTAGCTTGTCGCTCCTGGCGTCAGGAATGTAGAAATAATTGGAGTTTGAATATAAGTCACCAGAAGGTAGTTATTATGACGGAGCGCAGTTCAGCCGAGTGGTCACCTCCTTACATACCGACATACTAGATAATTAACGAGTCTGTACAACCGGATAACGGAGTTGATATCTTGCTGTTACAAAATAATAAACAACTTGGAGTATGTTACTAACCTACATTTCTGGAATGTTAAGTTTCCGCACACAAACAACCTAACTGATATATATTTTCATTTGCTTTGGGCTTGTAAATAATAATAAATCATTTATTGTCAGGTTACAAAGACCCATAGATAAAAACCTTAACCTAAAATATACATGATATCATTTTTGAAAAACAACCAGTAAACGGGAAAAGTTAACTTCCCATCAATTTCAGCTAATTTGAAATTAATTTTAATTTTTCAGCTTATTTAAATAATCTATCTGAAATAATGGCAGGTTAACAATGCAACGTGTAACAGATTAAGCGCAATACCTCAGACACACTAGTTAGAATATTAAATTATAAGTCTAACACAACATCCGTAACTAAATAAATTGAAACCAAACCACATCCAAACCGAGACATTTCTTATAAAATAGTTATCCTTACTAAACGCAAAACGTATGTGCGTCATACCTATCCCTACGCAGACGCATACACTCCACGACATAGGTACACACCAAAGACTAGAAAACCACTTGACCGCGCATACGTTGCCCCGACTCACGAAAACTATGAGAGTTTTTGCTCTTATATATTGGCTACGATACACGAACAATTTTAGTTGTAACCAAGTATTAGGCCTGTGTGCATGCTAAACAATTACAAATTTTAAATTTTGTTTCCAATTTATAACGCATAATAATGCGCGTTGAAGTGGTGTGGAAAACATTCCCAGGCATCTAGATACCAAATGGATGACATAACTATTCATCAGTAATGAAATAATATGAAAATTATTTATCATTTAATCAGATTATAAGCTACCGCAGAGGTCTATTTAAAGTGGTGGTTTGGGTGGTCAAGGACAAAATTGTGTCGCGTGTTGATGTCTTTTGGAAATGTCTCTTTTTTACATGAAGAAATTCTAATTCTTTTATCCCTGTCTTTCCTTTTGTATTTTTATCGTAAAAATCTGTGCTGTTACCTATAACGGCTGAATACGATATCGATAATTATAAAATTAAACTTATTTTTTTTTTTTAATTCAATTCAGACAGTTGTCATAAAATACCTATCTACATTAACCGACTTTAAAAAAGGAGAAAGTTCTGATATTTTTTCTTCTGTGTGACATGCATGTTTTCATTTTAGATTTCCCAAGATTCCAGATTAAAAAGAAAAGTGGATGGATAAGGTTATTAGGGAATATTGGTTTCTCGTTTGGTTTTTATTGATATAATGTTGAGAAAAGTCAAAATAATATAAGATACCTATATCCAATCTTTCTAGGCTTCAAATAGTATGACGGAGTCTAATATTAATTAACTTGGGCCTTTGCATTATAATATCGCCCTCGTAAGTTACTTTGGTTCCGGGGTTGCGGTAACGTTCTAATGAGATACCGCGGCCCCGGAACTTAAGGGCAGCTGAAGGAACAGGGTGGTTTTTTAGTCAGTAGAAGTCTGACACTCCCTTCCACTTTACCCAGAGCGGGAGAAGTCATTCGATGATTTTCCCACCCAAGAAGAAAAACAGGTTACTTTGTTTCGATGTCGAGTCCACGGGTTAAGTGTATGTAGGATCTAATGACTCACCACCAAAAAAATAATTATTACCGAGTGCCTGCTGAAGCTACAGTTGTTGACACAACTGATTTTAATGAAAATACATTTATTATGGAATATAAAATAAATTAAAAAAATAAAATATAAAAATAATATATGGCCGGCTACATTGTCCATGCTCTGATAAAGCAAATAAAATGCCTAACTTGTATTGGAGCGTTGATTGGTTGGTGGTGTTGATTGGTGATTACAAATCAAAACGCCGTACAATTTCAAAAAGACACTAAAAACAAGTTATTGTAGGGATCCACCACAGTAATAGAAATTTGTCGTCGTTGTGAAATTTATATTAAAAGGGCGATCAACGAGAGTGATTCGAAAGTGCTGTCTCAGAAATATAATTCCAATTATTTTATGAGATCGGTTTTAAAATCACTGATTGGGTCTAATTTATTCCCGGATATTAATTTTCATCAATATGAAATAGAACCTACCAATCATTTGATTGAATTAGCAAGATGCATAATTCAGAAATATATAGACGCTCGGTTATCATTTTTTACCAAAAACAATCAGGACCCTAAAACTTTAATTCGAAAAACATTTACCATATTAATTCATTTTAAAAATCAATAATAACAGCATACTTGTTTTTCTTTTTGTAACTGAGACTGATAATGATTAAATATTATTATGTGATTTTATTGAGTATTTTTTATAATGTTAAACTTCATTTTATCGATATCGATAACTTTCCCTCAATCAAGTAGATCAATCCCTAACTCGGCATATCTATGAAGCTTGACCTTGAACTGACCAATTGCAGTAGCGCATTTTTTCTTCGCCTCCCAAACCGTATTGGTGAGTTGTGTTCTTCAAAGAAATCGGCCTATACGCTCTCTAGGTTATATACTCTCTGGTACACACATACGAGCCCCCAGCTGACCATAGCTGTGCGTGGGTTCAATGAACGAATTTAACGTAGGTACCTAAAATATCACAGACTGATAAGAATAACTTTTGATAATTGAGTTTACCGTGTAATTATTGATAGTTTTCTAGAAATTATGATTTGCCAGCTTAGCTATCTACCTGTAGGCATTACTGCATTAGGTATTGTACCTACATGACCGTGCGAACGATAATTTAATGACTGGACATTACTTTAGCTTGATGTGATATTGGTGACTTAGGTTATTAGTTTACACTATTTCTGCAATCCACTTTTAACAAATCTTCAAAATGACCACCGCCTTGGTCTATGCACTTATTTGCTCGCTTTCTATTCTTTCGTATTTCAATTTTGTAAGCACTTCAGTGTCACATTCACTGTCGCAAATGATTGTTTAATTTTAGTTTTGAATTCCTCGACACTTGTTGATTGACTGACGTACGTAGCGATTTTATGCGACCCCACAAATAAAAGTCTAATGGTGTTACGTCAGGCAATTTGGGCTATCCAACGACTGCCATACTCCGCATCCAGATGCCGTCGAACGTGAAATGCGCGGGAGCACCGTCTTGCTGGTAAAACAAGTCACGTAAAAGACCGGCAGGGACGTCATCTAATAGCACTCTCACTGCAGCCAAAACGGTCATTGATCTCCCGACAAGCTAACGCTTCGTTATCAAGACTATAGGTGCTGGCGGGAAAAATTCGGAATCATTTCCGTCGATTACTTCGGAAGTATTCCGAAATATTCCTAAACTTAGGGAATATTTCAATTGTCAAAAAAAGAAACAGGAAAATCGACCTTTCAAGTCGGTTAATATACCAAAACCTGCTCCTACCTAAGTATAACAAATACTTTTCTGAAAACCGCATCAAAACGTGTTTGCTTGCAAGGTTTGCCTTTATTTGTTTTTATTGACTGGGCTATTATACGCGTTAAGTAGGTAGGTAATGATTAATACCTACCTATGCGACTCGCGAATACTCGCGATGCGTACAGAGCTACATACAAACTAATCAAAAACATAGGTAACCCTTTTTCAAAAAACAAATAAAATATGCTAGGCCTGGTTTTTTATTCCACAACTGACATTTATAAAAATAGCATTCAATTTCGAAATAAGTAGGTACTATCGACCAATGTTCCGCAAGCTCACCTTTAAGTCTTTAAGGCTATAATCGCATAGCACGGCTTACAACTCGATCGCCTAATGCATGTATTTTGACCAATAGGATGCACGAAGCGTATTTTAGTAGTGTTCGTAATAGTAAGTATTAATATAATGTTACACGCCCTGTACTCACAAAATGCATATTATTTCTAATTGGGCGAAATCAGGAAGGGATGTGGTTTGTCACTAGCTGCGCTTCCGCAGAAATATTTTCTCAAGTGAGCATGCGTATCTTTGGCCGATAGTACCTACCTAGAAACAAAATAATAAAAATCCTGTTAATCGCAGGCTAACATATCTACCTATAAAAATATCAACATATTCTTAATCAATCCCATTTATAATAAAATAAACATTTATATTTTACTCTCGTATCGTACGTACTCTCGCACTGAACAATAATTAACTCACCCACCACACAACAAACAAACATGTTAATTCCCATTGAATTATTCGGGCGAAATATTCGGAAACTTTCGATTGCGGGGTACGAATCTTTCTCGCGGAGGGGAAAACTTCTCCGGGGAGCATCTCCCCTCTTACCGCACCCCGCACCGTCATCGTAGCGCGCGCAGCGCGGCTGCAGCGGCCGGTGCACAGAGGGGCCTTATTTAAATTCATTTTGAATAATTCTGATTTAAAGGAAGTATTTCGGAATTATTCCGAATTTTTCAGAAGTTTTGCAACTATAATCAAGACAGCGAGCCAGGGTCCTCACCATCTCCGTGTTTTGGATGTCGGTATACCGGAAAGCCATCGCGCGCGGAACCAAAAATGTCACGGAAGTAAATAAAAGAACTTCACTAGATCGCTCCTGGCGGATAACTGACTTTTGATGTTAGCCCTTAGGTACTAATACTGGTCGGGACGCCGTGTGTCGGCATGTCGCATAAACATCAAAGCAGTAGCCGATAAATGCTTTATTTCTTTGAGATAAGGTCTAATTTCTTTAAATTAAATTATTTTATTTCGTAAAAATGCCTAAAATTGTTTATGTGTGTAGGGAAACTGATTATGAACTAAGTTTGATCGTGCAGTCAAATAAGCTTTACTCATTTTAGGTAAGGTCGGAATTCCTTTAAATTACGTATTTGATTTGACGCACACTACCTTTAATGTTAATTAATTGCATTGATATTGTTTGTGTTTGTGATGTGTATTACGAGCTATGAGCGAACTACAAATTATGTCGTGCGTTTAAGTAAGCTATTTATTTTATTGCTCTGAGTTAAGGTTTCGATTTCCTTGAATTAAGGATTGTATTAATTTGTCATGATACTGTGTGTCCACTTTAAGTTAAATGAAAGATTTTTCCGTCAAAATTAACACCAATTTTTTATAACGGAAATCGATTCAGAAGCCGATTCTAAACCAACTACTTTCAGGAATTGCGTTTATTCTGTTACACGTTGTACAAGAAGTTGTTTTGAGCTTACCCCGTTCTGCTCGTATTAATCTCAAAGTAGTTGTTATCGTAATCAAAAACATGGGCGTGCACAGGATTATGACACTGGGTATGCGTTTAAGAATAATTAGTGGAGCAATGCGCACCACCCCTATAAATTCTATGGAAATTGAAAATGTTATACCTCCCTTATCCTTGCGACGTTTACAGCTGGCTGAAAGATTTTGCCTCAAAGAGTTATCCTGCAATAATGCTATGGTTTTCAATAATATTGACTATCCTTTAGAAGTCATACAGTCAGCAGTAACATCCTCCATCTCAGCAAATACTTTTATTTCTGGTTTATTACCTGAAATTAAGGCAAAAATACTTATCATCTGCTTAGCCTTTTCCCAAATATGTTTGGGTCTGCTTCCAGTCTAACCCGATGCAGCTGAGTATTAGTATTTAACATGCAGTGACTGTCTATCAGACCTCCACATGCCAGTCGCTGTGTAACACGATCCCCTTGGTAAAGCCGGTGTCAGATTTTCAATTTGGTATTAATTATAGTTGACTAATCACTATTTCCTTTAACAGAGACATTAATCGAGAAGTTCCGTCCGGACATGCGTATGCTGTCTCTCGGCTCCTACTCCCTGTGGGAGACGCACGGGCCTGACGATGAGCGCAAGCTGGAGCCGCATGAGAAACCTTTACTGGTGCAACTGAATTGGCATGCTGATGATAGAGAGGGGCGGTTTCTACTCAAGTGCCTTAGCAACAACGAGGTAATGTTATTTGTTTAGGTCTCCAATCTCGATTTACCGATCTCCCTCAAATGAAAACTCATCGATATGTGTATTCTGCCCCGCCTAACGTATGGTGCTCATACCTGGTCGCCCACCGTATCGCAGAAGTCCCGCCTTGGAGTTTGGAGAATTGGGGGAGGCCTTTGCCCAACAGTGGGATAGTGTAGGCTAAAGAAAAAGAAGAAAAAGATGTCATAATCCTCATCAACTTTCCGCCCTTATCCTATTTACTAGGGTTCGGCGCAACACGTTTTCATCCATTCTCCCTTGTCAGACGTTACGGTATCATTCACTTCTTTTTCTCTCATATTCTCACATTTTTGATGAAGGTAGAGGAAGACCACATAAAAAGATTAATGGATACATCTTTTCAACCGACGACAAAAAGAGGAGGTTATCAGTTCGACGCGTATATATATATATATTTTTTTTTTTTTTTTAATGTATGATCATCGATTACTCGAAGACGGCTGAACCGATTTGGAAAATTCTTTTTTTGATTGAAAGGGTATACTTCGATATTGGTCCCATTTTCATAAACGTCAAGATCTGATGATGGGATCCTGGAGAAATCGAGGGAACTCTTCAAATATTATAGGCACACCTATGTCGTTTTGGGTATTTATTATAGTAACTTGTGCAGTTGCTCTCAAAAAGTACCATTTGAGGAAGTGGAACTGATGATGAAGACCACAGATGGCCGCCGAAACTACTCAATCATAAGTATTGAGTGGATTGCGATTCGACTACTTGAAAATGGATGTTACGCACTTTATGCTCGTCACAATGCATATGGTGATGTAGAGCTGATGGTGAAGTACCAGGAGAACTCCTGAACAATTAACGGCCCAGCATTGGGAAAAGCAATATTTTGTAAAAGGTTATAAGTAGTTGATAATTAGGCTCTTGTAACTAGGTAAATTAAAAATAGACCAACTAAAAAGAGTGAAATAAAAACTTTTTACCAAAAAATTAAACCGACTCCCAAAAAACACTGCAAAGTGAAAAATAACTTTAATTGCGGAAGTCGGTGCCAAAAACGAAAATACAAAACTAAAGACACCGACTACCGAAATTAAAGTTATTTTTCACTTTGCAGTGTTTTTTGGGAGTCGGTTTAATTTTTTGGTAAAAAGTTTTTCTTTGGTCTTCCTTTTCCTCTCCATTCATCAAAATTCCGACCTATCACTCTCTTAGTCACATGCGTGTCATGCCTCATCATATGTCTATCCCAATATTTGACTTCCTTTCAGGCCGACCGGTGAATATTTAATTTACCGAGACAATATATAATATCACTGAAATATTAATATAATGGTAATACCACATTCAGTGAGGTGTTTGTTACCTTGGGGTAATCATAATGATGTCTCAGAAAAGGTGGTGTTATTTTACCGACTCGTTTGATTTGTTTGATCAGTATCACAGTAATCATAATGAAATGGCTGACAGCAGAACATATTTTAATTTTAATAAATCGCTATTGTTTCTGCAGGTCCCATTGTCGGCGGTGAACGACAAAGGAGATCAAAACTTCAAACGAAAACTATCGAAACGAGAGAAGAAAGAACTGAAGAAGAAAGAAAAACTATCAAGACTTAAATCCGACACCAACGATGAAAATAGACCAGTTGCCGAAAAACTTTATACAGGTTCTTATTTCCTCTTCTTTCACTCCTCAGTGGTTACAGGCACGACTTCCGAGTTGTCGGACCGTATTAATAAAGAAGTTGCTAAGATATTCGCCTAATTTCTATCTGCATAATACAAATTAGATGATGCAGCAGGGAAATATAGAATTAAGATTTATAGAGATATTTAGAACCATATTTTGACAAGTAAGAAAGGATTGTGTTTGCCTTATCGACATGGCCAAAGCGTAAAAAGTTATAATCGTAGAGAAAGATAAAGAATAATTATGAATGTTGCATATGAGAAAATGAATGATATTTCGTGATCTTATTTCAAGTTTGGTTAACGGTTTTAGTGAGAAGAGCTACCGGATGCAGCTAATGCGTGCGACTTACCTTGCATATGAACCTGATGAAACCGGGTATCGAGATAAAGCCACTAAAGTATTCTAGTCCGTAAAACGTATAAGTAGGCAATTTACTTTGTTTCATTCCGATCACCACGTGTATCAAAAACTCTCTTCTTAGTAAGTAGTAGCCCCGAAAAAATCATAAAACATCACATACTAAGTATGTACATATTAAGTCGTCAACGGAGTCAAGTTGTGATTCACGTGTTTACGAAGTGCGTCACGAAGACAACATGTTATTTCTTTTGTCCTGCTAGGACAATACATAAGTTAGTGACACATTGTTATGTATACAAAGGCGAATACCTAATTTCTGCTTAGGAAAGGTTGATCTGTAGTATGTGATACACACATAGTACATACTACGATATTTTAAATTTTTAGACAAATGATTTGGTTTCATGGTTATAATCAAACTGTCGATACAGGGTGGCTTACTAATAAAAGTGACAGTCCTTTGTCTATATTATCAATTAATTTACTTCTGGAGCTCAGATTAAATTAGTAAATCCGAGCATAAACAATAGGTAACAGCGGCTTTTTAGCTTTTTATGGTTTCTGTGCCTTTACAAATTCACATTTATTCGAAGGCTGCGCCTGCCTATCCTTTTGAGTACCTACTTGTAATTGAAGAACATGTTATCGTGATGTGATTACTAAAAAAAGATCGTTCTGTAGTTGGAAAATCAAAATCGCTCTTTTTCTCTTCGCTTACTTCTTGCTAGTCGCGAAACGGATTTTGACATAGCATGACGTGAGAAACGCGAGGGAGCATTATGTGTATAAATTGCCCAGTGCGAAGCCGGGTGCTAGTTAAGTTATAGCTACGTTTGTTTACTTCACGCTCTGATGATATAATTAAACAATTCCTTCAATAATAATTATTTATCTCTATGAGAGAGTGTGGGTAGCTCTGCTTGAACGCTGTGTTTATAACCAAAAACGATTGACACAAGGAAGCTTGGTTTGAGACCGATGTATCGTAGTCAGTATCGTGGGGTTCAGTGTGGCACAACGGGTTCTTTTACAATAAGGCAGTGAGACAATAGCATAGACACATAATCAGCCTATGAAGTTCACACTACTAGGACACATGGCACAGGCACGACAAATGGGCTGAAACCCACCAGGCTCAGCCGGTTTGGTTTTGTCACATTCCTTATTCTATTTGAAAACAGTGGTGATGATATAAATTACACAAAGCAATGTGCCCGACTGAGTTCGAAACCACTGGGTCACAACTACTCTATAGTTCCCAACTTCCATTTTGATTGTTAAAACAACATTTATTCGCACAGAATTGCCGGAGACTTCGTTCATGCGCAGCATCAGTAACCCGGAGGCGGTGATGCGTCGCCGGCGACAACAGAAGCTCGGCCGCAAGCTACAGCAGTTCAAGTCCAAAGACGGGGGACCTGACACAGGTAACAAGCTCAATCATATTCCTGACCTTAGCCCAAGTTACTCGGGGTCGGCGCTAAACGTTTTTTGCAAAAGCCTCTTTCGTATCGCTCGTGGCTAAATAATAACAGCCGCATGGGTCGATCTTCAAGGTTAATTTAATTTAATTTAATTTATTTATTGCATTCGGACAACATAAATCCATGATGTTAGTAAATATACACGCTTAAATCTAATGTTAGTATGAAAAATCAATTACAAGTACAAATAATAATAATAATATAATGAAATAATTAATAAGTCGAGTACATCTTGCATGAGGGATGAACAGGCAAGTATTTAGTTGTTCATCACCCATACAAAATGTCTCAAAACAGGGGAGTAAAAATTCTCCGCAACAGTTTTCAGAATGCTGTTATTACTGACCCGCAACCTGGTTACGAGAGATGCCGTTTTTTTGCGTAAGAGGGCTTGAAACCCATCGGTTTGGTACTGCGCAAACATCTCAGACGCACTACAGTAGCGGGGCAGTCCTAACAGCATTCTAAAAATATTGTTGTACTGGACACGTAGGGCATCTAGAGATCTTTTGGTGTAGCCGACCCACAGACCACCCGTGTACAGGCCCTGACAATAAGCCTTAAAGAGGGTTATTTTGACCTGGTCCGTACAGCGAGCGAATCTGCGCGTCAACATATTACCTCTGACCGCTAGTGCCCTATGCTCCCTCTCAATGTCTACATTGTCCTTAAGATCGTCGGTAATTATGTGCCCAAGATATTTAAAATTATTTACTTTCTTTATGTGCAAGCCATTTAGGGTAAAACTAGGTGTATAATCTAGGCATTTACCGACGACCTTAAAGACCATGTATTCACTTTTACGTACGTTGTACACAAGTCCATGCCCAGCCGCATAGCTTTCACACACCCTAAGCATTTCCGCAATAGATCCCGCAGTGGGGCCCAGCAGCACCATGTCGTCTGCGTAGCTGATATTATTTAACACGCATGCTGCTGAGCTCCACTATAAGGTCATTAACATATAAGTTGAAGAGCAGTGGAGATGTTAGCCCCCCCTGCCTCACACCACACTCCAACCCGTATGAAATAGACAGCGTTTTAGCCCATTTAACGTGATTCGTTTGGTTCGCATACCAGTACTGCAAAATTTTCAGGACATCCGTCGGTATTTGCCTGTCTCCCAGCTTTCTCCAGAGTACGTCATATGAGACAAGGTCAAAAGCCCTAGAAAGATCAAGGAAACAGGCATACACCGGCGTTTTTCGATCTGTGTAATACTGGACAGTGTTTTTAAGGGTAACGATAGCTGTCTCCGTCGATAGCCCAGGTTGGAACCCAAACTGCGCGTCGTGCAAGCAAAGGTATTTTTTCAAGCATGAATCAATCATACTATCCATAATTTTTGCAGCGGTAGTCGCAAGAGAGATTGGCCGATAGTTGGCTTTATCAGATATATCTCCAGTCCTGTTTTTAACTATCGGCACAACAATTGTTTTCATGAGTTCCGCTGGTAAGTATGAGTGACTCATGCACATAGTGTAAAAACAGTGACAGTACTCTCGGTAGGTGTATCCCCGCGTTTTTAAAATGCTCGATACTGAGTCCATCGTACCCGGGAGATTTACCTGTACTCATATTTTTTATTACAGTTCTCACTTGTTTTGGTGAAAAACTCACATGTGGTTCTTCTCCCTGATAGTGAGACCCAGAATCGATCATAGAAACTGACGGACCAAGAGGAGACTGCACCTTGAAATGTTCCATGAACATATTTGCTATATCTCCCGGACCACTTACCCCGCCAACGGTTACGGGCAGACCAGGCTTGGTATCTAGTTTACTAGTTGACTTCCAGAATTTACTAAAGTTATTAGAAGCCCTATGCTTAGCTAGTAAATCCATCCTGATCTGTTCCTGATTTTTTTGGCACCATTTTAAGCGACTCTTAAATATTTTACGAGCTTCACACATCTGTTCGTGTATTGGTCCAGAGTCCGGTCGATTATGCAACACCCACGCTTTAAAAGTAAGTCTGGCGTCCCGGTGCGCGTCTCGAACGTGATTGTTCCAGCCGCATAATACTTTCCTCCTACCTGACCGACCCTGCCTACCCGGCCTGCACATTTCTCCTATACAAGATTGCTCCGCAGCACCACATAAGATGGACACAATCTTGTTATATAACTTATCCAGTATCCGTCTATGTTCGACTAAGGAGCATGACCCATAACTACAGCTTACAAACTCGGGAGGAAAATCAACGTTTCGTAATTCGTTATGGCATAATTCTCGATATTTACTAATTTGTGCCTCGTCTCTCTCACCCCAGATCACTTTAGAGTGTTTAGTACTCGGCATCCCCAATTTAGGCTTCACTACAGTTAGGTCACACTCAATATACAACGGTAGATGATCTGAAACATATACATCTTCCAGTACACTTAACTTAGTAACTGTCTGCCAAGCTGCTAATGACACAATACAGTGATCTAACCACCTTTTGCAACCGTGAGCTTCGCTAATAAAAGTGTAGCAATGGTAAGCAATGGTTGTCGAGGTCAGCCAATGGATGGGTGCCCATTTTAATATATCAAGATACCTGCGTGTCTCGAAAAGCATGATAAGCCGACTGTCACTTGTACATATTTGGTTGTCGTTACGGGTAATCAGAAGGCAGAAAATTGACACCAGTCTTGCCATCACATCGTGATACTCAGCCACTGGGTTGTAGAGGTCAGATAGACATTCCATCCATGTAAAACACTAGAACTCACCTGCATCCGGTTAGACCAGTGGTTCCCAATTAGTTTTTTCTACGTACCACTTCAAGGAAGACCTTAAACTCGCGCACCCCTTAGGACGTTTCACACAATGACGCATGTCGGATGCGACAGCGAGTGCGGCAAGCATCGTTGAGAGTTGTATGAAAACGCGCCTAGATCCACACACGGGTGCCGCATTGAAGCTGTCGTATGTGTCGTATCTAGGCGCGTTTTCTAATAATAATTTTTGGCAATTGTTATTGCACTAGGTTTTATTTTTTAAGAATTTATTGTTTTAGTTAAGGGATTGCTCCGCGTACCCCTTGATGCAATCTCGCGTACCTCTGGGGGTACGCGTACCCCCGTACCACTAATTGGGAAACAATGGGTTAGACTATAAGCCGACCCCAACTAGTATGCAGATGATGAGTTTCGTTCTTATCACGGCACGCAATCCATCCATATTTTCTTCGACCTGCCTCTTCCTTTTCATCCATCCAAATCTAGGCTAAGAGAATAAACTCAAATTAAGGAAAACTCTGGCTTAGTGTGAGATGTCTGTTACATTCCCTGGTCTGGTCTACTAGAAATTTTTCGTGTAACTTTCACGGGATTAAAATATTAAAGGTGAAATGCGGGAACACAACTGCTTTAATCTTATAATTTCTGCATACATTATAATCGCGAATTTCTGTCGTTGAAAGGCGTATAAAATAGCTATAATACGGCAAATTTACGATTTGGCCGATCTGTTAAACAGTTAATGTTATCAAAGTGGGAAAAAATATTGTCATGTTAGTTATTTTTTTTGTGTTGGAATACTTCATGTAATTTACGTTCTTTACGTGGATCTCACGTATGATATAAATAATGAGAGTTTCATTACAGTCACAACTGATAAGAAAAGTATCCCATTGTCAGAGTGATCATGACATTTGAACTTGCGCTAGTGACGTGGACTATTTCTCAACATCTGCCTCACGTTATTAACACGAGTTAGTATGTAGTTAATAGTGACAATTGTTTGATGAGTCACGGCCAGAAGACACACGCGACTTGCTACTTCCATCAGGCAGCTCACGCATCTTCAATTGATTTGAAATCTTTGCTTCCGTTGGACTATATCTTACTTGACTTTTAAGTGTACAGAAAACTTGAAAACATATTCAGCTTCAAACTAATACTTTATAAGAACATGTAGTGTTGATTCCGCCAAGAGCTAGATGATTATAAAGAACTAGATGATTATTAAGTTCTGCCGGGGTTGCGGGATTGTTCTAACGAGATACCGCGGCCCCGCTTATCCTAGAGCGGGAGAAGTCATTCGATGATTTTCCCAACCGGAAAAAAAGAAGATGATTATTAAGGATTCGTGTGAATTTATAATATTAATATTAATAAGATAAGAAGTAATAAGTAAGATTTATACTTCGTGCACATACAGGAACAAAAGCGGATTTAATACCGTAGGCATTCTTTTTATTATTCACTGTTGAGTTCAGAGGTTTGCATGGCATGTGAATTTATGATTTATTCAATCAAATGCGATGCTGAAACAGGGAATAATGGTTATCACCATGGCAATAGTAGTTTTTTGTCTTGTTACTAGCAGAAAAGAAGACCTTTGTATTATATTATTATTTGTGGAGGAACAAGTCGTGTGAATGTGCCCTGTATATTATTATTTACCGACCAAAAACGTTACTGTATTCCGTCTCTAAAGATCTGACATAAGTTTTTCATCTTTATCATTTAAACGGGCTATTTACTATTGTTTTGTTTTGCTTCCATAATTCGAAACAATAAATACACATGGTTTACCGTTTTAAGTTGTAATGATACTGTTAGTGATCATGTCAGTTTAAAAGCTTTTATATTTTTGTCATTAGACTGGTAAAGAACCTGTAATGACAATTGATTGATCCGAATTGCAGGTGTATAAAAGCGGTGCTGACCTCTTTTTTTTCAGTGGGAAAATCATCAATGACTCCTCCCACACTGGATAAACCGGAAGGGATTGTCAGACGTCTATTGACAAAAAACCCACCCTGTTCCTTCAGTAGCGCTTGTGGTTCGGGTCCGCGGTATCTCGTTAGAACATTCCCGCAACCCCATTAGGCAATGACCCTATCGAGCCTCGTCAATGGTGCTGACTGCTCTTAGAGGCGCGCGTGGAACAGGACGCGCCTCTCCCTCGCGCGTTTAGCCTTCTCCTTCGCTAGCATCACTGCTTCGCAGAAGGAAGGAAGCAACTGAATCCCATTTCCGCTCGCCCCGCACCATGGTCTGAACCAGGGCCGGACGCGAGAGGTGGTGCTGACCCCTGTCACCATCAGATTATCGGCTACTCTTTTATTTGGACCGATTTAAGCAAAAATGATCCAACCAGCAAACTCAACTATTTCGAATTTTTGTGACCTATGAAGGTACTCCATATAAGGTATTATATTTTAACATGTTATCAAAGACTCATAACTCTATAATTGACGAAAATCCGTATGATCCAACCCACAGCTGTCTGGAAAAAACTTTAAAGGCAATTATCTCGGAAAGATGTTTGTGTGGATTGGAATATTTTTGCTTAAATCAGTCCATTTAAGAAAGAGGAATCTTTTATGATTTATGATTAATAAATATCATCGATGTTCTCAGGTGGCACCCTCAGGGTATACGGTTCAATATTGCGGCCCGACGTGTCATACGTCACGCTATTGCTGTCAGTGAACGACTCAGCCGCCACCGTTCTGCGGGAGACTCTCGACAAGTACGGCATGTCCTACCAAGATCCGCAGCAGTTCTGTATTGTGCAGGTAAGGGTTGTTACATATTGAATCATCTCATAATTATCTATACTTACAATATTATAAAGAGGTAAAATATGTTTGTATGTAGAGGGTAATCTCCGGAACTCATAATCCAATTCTAAAAAATCTTTTTGGTAGTAAGGTGCATTATTTATGCGTGCTATAATATTATAATATATAGGCTATAAATCCATGCGGACGACGTCGCGGGAAATAAAAAAAAAATATTTATTATCTTAAATAATACTGACACTATTGGTGAAAATCAATACATATTATAAAAGTGTATCTGTACATTGAATATATGTATTTACAATAAAATAGCTGAGGGGAGATTAGAAACAGTAATAGATCAAGAAATTTAAAATAATATCTGTCTGTTTACCTGTTTGTACACGCTAATCTCCGGACCTAGGTACTAGACAAATTGGAATGAAACTTTTTATATATGATATAGCTATTAACTCTGGGCAACATATAGGATTATATTGATTTCGGATACTGGAACACATGTTGCGGAACTTTACAGGCGAACGAAGCTGCAGGCAGAAGCTAGTATTAACATAGCATGCGACTTATTTCTTCTAGCTTTTTTGGAGTTTCCATCACCCTGTGTTTTTGCTTTACTTTGGTTGGTGATGACGGATATTAACGATGTCAGGTCGAGATGCCAAATTAGTTTTTTTATTTTTTTAGTTCAAAAGTGTCTCCGTTTAGCTACTTATTAAATTTGCTATTACTAATGGCAGGATGTGGTACTTGCTTAATTAGTTGTGGCTTCTATCACAACCACCATATAACTTCAAGTCAACATATCTAGTTCGCATATACAAACTCTGTTTAATATTTTAATGTAAATACTACCCGTTTGGAAACGGGCCCTTAGAGATTATAATTGTTATTAATGACAATAACCACTATTATGGGGATGGATATCGTGACTGAAACAAGGCCGTATCGTTGGGGAGGCAAATTTATTAGTGCTTTTGCTTCTTTGAGTTATTATGTTTGAATAAATAATATTTCCGCTAATTTCATCATAATTATTAGCAATAAAAAATTTATATACATAGTGAAGTTTTGTTTCCTGAACTAGGCATAGCCTGTACCTAAGGAAAACAGTTCCTACCTTCCCAAGTATTACTAATTCCTTTGTTACAAAATTTAGTTTTTAAGTCCTTATTTAATTCTGTTATGGTGTACAATAAAGAGTATATCTATCATCTACCTTTGAGTTAAATTTAAAAAAAGTAAAATGAAATAAATTAATAAATACTTCAGAAAAATATCTTGTGTCAATTCCGCCAAAAACTAGTGATCAATATTGAGTGGAGTAGCAGTGTAGTGCAGCACCAGTAGTTTGGATAAGGATTTCCGCAAAGTAACGTCTGATTCCATTCTGTATGAAATAAAATAGGTAATTCGTAAAAATAGGTAATTACAATTACGTGTTATTAAAAATAATTTCTGCTTTTAGGAGGACAAAACTGACAATTCGGAATATATTTTGGAAGACGACGAGTGTCCACTTGCCCTGATGAATATGACAAGAAGTAAGTACCGCATGCTCTCTGTTATTATTATTATTGATTACCCAAACGAGCAAATGAAATCATGTTCAAAATTTTGTGTTTAGGTGGTTAGTGTATAATTTTTTAATTATAAATAATGTGACAGAGGTAGAGATGTATTCTGTTAACCGCTTTCTGAAAAGTCGAAATATTTATAAATTGTGTGCAGCCCAACTAGTGTTGCCCAAAATCATTGGTCTTCCAGTCCTGGTCTTGTTCTTGCATTTTTGCAAGACCAAGACCGCCTAATTTTAGCAAGACCAAGACCAAGACTTACCCAGCAAGATTTAAGCAAGAACAAGACTAAGCCTGCGAGACTCTTGCGTCTTGCAGTTAGTTCAGACTGTCGTTTTCTTTGTTATTATTATAAAAATGAGAAAACTTACATTGCCAAAACACAGGGGAAGGGCGGGCGATGCGGGGGAAACAACGAAACTTAAGCAGCTCGTAAAAGAACTATTTATGTGTTCTCCGAGTTTGGATCGTTGTCCAGAGCCGGATTATTCTATGAGAACGTTAATGCGCTGGCTCTGACGGAGGTGCTGCTTACAGTTACTACCACCAACAGAGATACAGGTCCGGCAACATCGCACAAGATTAGCACACACACAATATTCGATCCATGGTTTTTTAAAATAAGAAATCAGCGGAAAATATTAAGTTGTTGTTGTTAACTTAATATTTTTCAACTTAAATTAAAATTTTAAAGTGATTTCTAGTACCTTATATTCAATGAACGTCAGGAGAGCCGCCGTGCCGGCGGCGGTACCGTTGATTTTTTGTATCGATTCATTTATGCAGTTTTAAAGCGTAGGTACCTGTGCATCAAAATGTTAAAATCAAACACATGAAACTACCTCATATTATTTTTGTTAATATAAGTACTTAAGTAAATAATGAAAATTGATTATCCATGTAAAACTTGGTAGGTAGATGTATTCGGTGAACCGCTTTCGGATTTTAAGATAAAAAAATATTGGAATAGAAACTGAAAATGTTTTTTTTTTTCATGTAACCTATGCGTGTGTGGTATCTATAGACAGGTCTTTAAAAATGACATTGAGGTTTCTAAATCCACTTTTTCAGAAAGTTAATCGTTTAAAAGACGCTCCCAAAGTGGTAAAAAATGTGTATAAATAATAAGACCCCCTCTAACTTCTATAATAATGGAATGAAAAACCTAAAAAAATATATGCTATAGATCTTAATGTAAACTTTCAACGAAGATGGGTTTGAATGAGATCGGGTCAGCAGTCTTTGAGATACAGCATATTTTCTAAAACCGCAAATATAACTTTGTAATTCATACTGTAGCGACATCTATCTCGCAACATACAAACTATCCTGTATCGCGCAAGCAGAGTTTACCGCACAACTAGCATACATACAAATCACAGTTTGGGGATATGCGGATAAGCTATACCAACTAGGTGTGCCGGATCGTCTCGTGCTCATCATTCGAGACTTTCTGTCGAACCGCTCCTTCAGATATCGAATCGAAGGAGCGCTTTCCACTCCCCGCCCTATCAGAGCCGGCGTCCCTCAGGGCGCCGTGCTCTCCCCCCCACTCTTCACGCTATTCACTAGCGACATCCCCAACAGTCCCCAAGTAGAGTTATCACTATTTGCCGACGACACGGCCATGTATTACTCGGGAGTAAAACCCGATAGTATAGCTCGTACCCTTCAGGCCTCAGCCAACGCACTAGGCGATTGGTTTAGGAAATGGAGGATCGAGGTGAACCCCGACAAAAGTCAAGCAGTCCTGTTTCGTAGGCCTCGCCATAGACTACCCGCCCTACCCGCCCGATCACTATGTTTGGCACGCCAATCCCTTGGGAGAAGCAAGCGAAATACTTAGGTGTAATCCTCGATCAGAGTCTGAACTTCAGTGAGCACATAAAGTCGGTTCGCTCGCGAGCCGCTTTCGCTCTCTGTAGGCTTCACTTCATACTGAATAAACGCAGTAAGCTCTCCCTTAGGTGTAAGATCCGAATTTTCACGACGTGCATACGTCCCATCATGACATACGCCGGTCCGGTGTTTGCTTGCTCAAGCCTGTCCCAGTCAGATCCATAGGATGATAGGATGCAAGTCGTTCAGAACCGTTTTCTCCGAAAGGCCACGGGCGCGCCCTGGTTCTTGAGGAATGAGGATCTCCATGTAGACCTCAAACTCCCGACCATAAAGCAAGTGTTGAAACGCATGTCAGTGCGTTACTTCACCTCTGCTGAAACCCACACAAACCCCCTGATCGTGTCGGCCGCCCGATACAGATCCTCCAAAATTCCTCAGGTTCGTCGCCCGCGTAACGTCCTAGACGAACCCGACGACCCCACTACCATCCGTCAAGAGAGCAGTAGGGAAACTAGCACTCTTAGAAACCACAAACACAAAACGCGTTCCGTATTCCGGCCTCGCCGACGAGGCCCATCGCGACGTCCGCGTACTTGTAACGGAAATCCTCCCCGACCTTTGCCAAACGAGCCAGCCTACGATGCTGAGCCAGTAGCAATAAATACTCCCGTAAATAATATGACCCAGCCTGTCCCTTTGCTGCCCTCCCCAAATGACCCCGCTATGCCGAGGCCCGTACTCCACAGGGAGTGCCCTTAGCGTGCGGTCATTAGTTTGTAATTTGTATTTTAGTTTGTAAGCCCTGGCTGGGGGCCTTTAATTTATTAGAGGTCACCACAGGACAGACCGGTTAAGTAGCACACAGCCTTAGTGAGCTGAACTACGAGTGGCCCTTCCTAAAGAAAAAAAAAAAGGGGATATGCGGAACAGGGTGTAAAGTCCCGCATTCCTATTGAAAAGGGAGGATCCTCCGACCAGACAGGTGTTTTGTCTGGTGGGCAACTGCCCGATGTTTGTGATCGGGTGATTTGTATGTATGCTAGTTGTGCGGTAAACAGTTAAAAAATAGTTTGTATGTTGCGAGATAGATGTCGCTACAATACAAATACTATAAAAAACAAAGTTATTTGGCGTAGTTACTACGGAACCCTTCATTGGCGAGTCTGACTTGCACTTGGCGAATTTATTTATATATTTTTTTAATATTTAAAAATGTAATTGATATGTATATGGATTAAGTAAATGGAATAATAAATAACCTTTGACATTGTATGATAGTAAAAGTTTTCCTCGACATTGTATTCATTGGTTTGTTTCATTTTGACACAATGTTCTACCTATTCTTTAAATATTTGTACGCTAGTAACAGCAGAATATTATGGACAACATAGCATGTGTAACAACCTTATTGGTTAACGAGATAGAGGCAGCAGCTTTTGAGATATAGCACATTTTCTGAAACTGCTAATATGTTTGTATTTCATACAAACACTATGAAAAACAAAGTTATTTTGCGTAGTTACTACGGAACCCTTCATCCGAGATTCTGAATCGCATTTGGCAATTTTTTTCTTTCATATCATATAACTCACACAATCTCTCCATTTTTTCTTTGGCCTTCCTCTACCATCCTTACACATGATTTTATGAAATACAAATAATACTGAGAGTGAGACGTGAATTGCGAACTGGGCACGTAATGGGGAACTTTTTTTTGGGAGTGTTTCAATTCAAGACACGTCAAGCTTTTTTTTTTTTGACGTGGTAAAATTATCAAATAAGTCCTCCCACCCCGGGCAGGGCGGGAGGGACTGTCAGACTTTTACTGACTAAAATCCACGGTGTTCCTTCAATAACCCTTTACGTACCGGGGTCACGGTAATGGGATAAGTCCCACGACCCCGGCAGGCTTCGGCCCTCTACAGGGGGGGGGGCCTCGTCATACTGCTGACGCTCTTTGAGGCGCGCGTGGAACACAACGCGCCGTCGACCCGGGCATGGTCCATGGTCGGACAGCGAGTTGCCCTTTACTCGTTGTCCGCATACCCGCGCCTACGGTGGCCGGAGATCGTCGGCCGACGTCCGACGCCGTGGGCGTC
Source organism: Tholera decimalis (assembly GCA_943138885.2). Lineage (NCBI taxonomy): Eukaryota > Metazoa > Arthropoda > Insecta > Lepidoptera > Noctuidae > Tholera > Tholera decimalis. The sequence goes on along the minus strand of OW964552.2, from coordinate 15,711,532 downwards.
TACCAATGCGGCTGGGCTGGAGGGAGGACGCCATCCTCTCCCTCACACGGCTCGCCTCCTCCTTCGGAAGCGTGACTGCTTCGCAGAAGGAGGCGACCGCTTCCCACTCCCTCTCGCCCCGCAGCATGGCCTCGACCAATGCCGGGCGCGAGAGGTCTCCGCCTATCGCCGCCGTGAGGACACGTCGGTGCTCTGCCCAGGCGGGGCAGTCTTGCACCGTATGCTCTACTGTGTCCTCAGGGCGACCCTCGCAGTGGTGACACCCAGGCGTTTCTTCCTTTCGATCGATCGATTAGATAAATTATAAACCGACCCACTAAAAAACGTGAAAAAATACTTTTTTGCAAAATATAGAACGGACTTCCATATCAAAACACTACAAAGCCAAAAATAACTTTGATTTCGGAAGGCGGTGTCAAAAAAAAAAGAAAATACAAAACAAATGACACCGACAACCGAAATTAAAGTTATTTTTGTCTTTGTAGTGTTTTGATATGGAAGTCGGTTCTATTTTTTGCTAAAAAGTTTTGTAATAACAATTTTTTCCGCGTCCCGAAAGTCGAACGCACGTATCGAGAACGCATTACTATACTACGACTACGCGGGTTTTGATACAAGTTTTTTTTCCAAGAAATATTTTTTGATCTTTGTATTGTTTTAGCTATGGAGAACACGCACGGTGTATACCATTGTGTCAAAAAAGGTAAACGCAATAATTCTGCACCCTTAAAGAATGCACATGAAGCGAGGTACAACTTTTTTAACCGACTTCAAAAAAAGGAGGAGGTTTTCAGTTCGTCGGATTTTTTTATGTATGTTCCCCGATTACTCGAAGATGACTGGACCGATTTATAAATTTATCTTTTGTTTGAAAGGGTATACTTTCTAGTTGGTCTCAATGTCATCACGTCAGGATCTGATGACGGAATCATGGAGAAATCGAGGGAACTCTTCAAATATTATAGGCACACCTATAACAAGTATTTCGTCGGTTGCGATTCGATTACTTGAATAAAATTTTTAAACACTTTATACCCGTCACACCGCATATATGGTGAAGTGGAGCTGATTGTGAAGTACCAAGAGAACTCCTCACCAATTATCGTACCAGCATAGGAAAAAGAAACATTTTGCAAAAGGTGATAAAAAGTTGACGTTTAGACTTTTAAACTAGGTAAATTACAAACCAACCCACTAAAAAGCGAGATATAATCAAACTTAAAAAAACACTGCAAAGTGAAAAATAATTTTAATTTCGTGAGTCGGTGTTTTTGGCTTTGTAGTATCGTTTTTGGCAACGAATTCCGAAATTAAAGTTATTTTTGTCTTTCCAGTGCTTTTTTGTAAGTCGGGTTTATTTTTTAATACAAAGTTTAGTTTTTATTTCATTTTAGATAAAATAAATAAATAACGAGATACCGCGGCCCCGGAACTTAAGGACTATTGATGGAACAAGGTGGGCTTTTAGTCAGTAGAAGTTTGACACTCCCTTCCGCTCCACCCAGAGCGGGAGAAGACATTTGTTGCTTTTTCCACCCCAAAATAAAAGATAAAATAAATTGTTTTGCAATCACATTAATCCTATAGCTTTAGACCTTAGGCTTGATGATGCAATGGAACTTTCGAACGCAAACGTAAATATTTTTTGGACTATTTATTTATGTAGTTACTTCAGCTTAATTGCCGTCATCAAGCACTGTCTTTTCAGTTATCCTTCCGAGTGACTGTGTAGTTTGTAGTCTATTCAGCGGTAAATTATTATATCTTGTCTTAAATGTTATAGAAAAAACCACCTGTTGCATTAGACATCAGACTTGACGAATTAGGGGAAGTTTAGGACTTATTGAGTCCTTAACTTCCCCTAATTCGTCAAGTCTGATGTCTAATGTAAATACTTTTTGGACTTTCTATATTTCTTTAGTTCTGAATTTAGTTAACACGAAACAGCATTACTTATATCAAATTATTAATAATAAAGTTTCAAGTACCATAACAGCACCACCATTTCTTAAATTTAAACGCAGTTTGACAAATTTACTCATTGACAAATGTTTTTATAGTAATATTAAAAGAGAAAGTTGTATTACAAGTATTTTTTTATTATTATTATTTATTTATTCGCTCTTAAAGTAGGTACAACGAAGAATATTTACTTAAACTATGGACTGCCTTTATATATCTTCATATTTATATAAATAGGGTCTTCTACAGTGTGCCTTTTGTTTGGGACCCGGTATTTCGGTAATATTGAAAACGCCATAATCACAAAAAGATAATGTAGGTAGGAAGTTATCAGAGATCAAATAAATTTAAGATATGTAAATAACGGCGGTAGTCTAAAACTATATATATGAAACAGCATTAGGCACCAGTGCCTAAAATCATGTATATGGGTCATTCCACAAAAATAGTACCACTCATTGTCCGCGACATATTTCACATAGTATAATTAGTAATATTTTGTTCCAAAATTGTTAAGTAACAGCTCGCAATGTGTTTTGTTCATTACCCATATATTTAGAAATAAATACATTTAAATAAATCTGAAATCTCTCATAAAGACCCCAAAATATCAGTCCCTAGGCATGTCCGCACTCCAAAAGTTTATGTTTGGGCACCCATATTTATAGATACATCAACTATATACTTTATTTTATTTAACAATTATCTAGTTTATCTTACATACACCAAATTCTATTAATATTTTGTAGTTTCAATAAAAAATAATTCGATTTTCTGAAGTTATAAAAGTGTCCTCGATTTTATCCGTCATTCCCTAGCCACGACAAGATTTACAAATTTCGCGCCATAATATGAATGAAGAGTGAATAACATCTAGTTGATTTAAAAGTACGACACGAAGTTATCCACAGACCATACTCGCTGAGCGGCAGCCATTTTGTGAATCAGTGCAAACACGGCAGTTGTTGCGGAAACACGTGTTGATCCAGTCACTTTGTGATTCCCTCGATGAGTAGTTTTATTGTTTATAATAGGAAATTTATAATAATTAAACAATATTTACATGTGATTTGTCGGTCTTCTTTGGCACATCGTATTAAACAGCTTTTATTAGAAGTTAACCTGCAATTGTCTTAAGTTTTACTCCAAATCGTCAGTCCCTGGACCATCAGGCCCTAGCTCTTAATTGTGCGAACTGACGAATATAGCTAGGTTATAAGTGAAATGACCTAGAAACCTTATGAAATAATATTAGGGGACGAAAAAGTCATTTAGGGTTTATGTTATTTATATAAAAAAAAAATATAAAATGCATAATACTACAGTTAACGATTGGCTTTTTTATTTTGAGTTTAGAAACTGGGAAGTTATAGACTGATAATAAGTTGTTTGCGGTCGTTGGTCACAATATTTAAGCATTAAGTGTTATTTTCCATTTTGCAGAAAAATGCCAACTAAAAAGAAGCCAAAATTATTCAAAGAGGAAATAGCCAGTAAAAAATCAGCGTAAAATGACTGGCCCTTTTAGATATAAGATAGTTAATCAATTGCATATAATATACACCACTCAAATATCCAAAAGTCTTAAAAAGGTTTGGGACAAAACAACATCAAAAGTGTACCGATTTTTGTGGAATGACTCATATACGATTGCATAGGTAGAAAATTAATGTAGTGTAACAACTACATGTCTGTAGATAAACCAACTAACTTTAGGGTACTATATTTTTGATCATGTTATACAGGGTATAACGGAATATACATAAACCATTAAAAGGGGTAATTGTACTCATTATTATGAAGTGAAAAATAATCAGTTGTTTAGTAAATTTTGTCCAGTTATGCACACTTATAAACGAACGAGGTCGTCTATTCTTTTTCGCAATTTTAAGGTTGGTCCCATAGTAAAAGATGTTCATAATGATGATTACAATTACCTCTTTTCTAGTTTTACGTATATTCCATTACACTTTGTATCTATACTAGATTTTAATCAAGGTTCAAATTTCTCAAATGGTTATTTTTATTTTTTAGAATAATTATAAAGTGCATGGAAGGCGAATAATAGATTTTCAGTACTTTTAGAGTCGATTAATAAATATAAGCTAACACAGTGTAAAATTCGGCTACAAAATGAGCTATCTAAAAAGAGAAAAAGATGGGTCTCATATCCAAATTTTACTTCAAATGTAAGTAGTGTGTATCTAGCTGTATTCTGAAAACTTCAGACACCAAAGCAGCTGAAAAATCTAAACTCAATCTTAATCAAGGATTGGTATCTGGTTCAATTAGGACAAGAATTGGCATTTCAAACCAAAATGAGATCACTGCAACGATGGATTAATGCCATACATACTGTACAGTAAAACGCATGATGCTATTTCTGATAATTATGTGGAAAGATGCCGATAGTCTGGTGCCGAAAGAATAATGACAAATGCTGATAAACAAGAAATTAAAGCAGTAAGAGCACACGGCGATATTATGTATATACTCGTATAATTAGTATAATATTTAAACTACCTGGTTTTCATATTTTATGATTTGACAAGTGTCTGGGCTTAAAAAGATACTGTAACATTTGATCTTCTTTCAATGTTTCTCTCAAAGTAATCAGCTAGGAAATACCGAGGTCAACTAATCTTAACTAAATATGGTCATAACTTATGCGTAAAAGTGTAACGTATTTTTTTGTAGAGACATACTAACACTTTTTTTTACTTGTAAACTATTTGTACAAATAAATATCGACACAAAAAGTGTCATCTTTCTTAGTTAAGTAACACCGAAATATACACTTTTTAGTTTAATTTTGTTGAAGTCGACTGTCACATAACTTATATTTTTCTTTTAAATATATACTTTATCCCTATAATGAGTTTAATTTTTTTTATCTTAAGTCATTTAATTAATCAAATCACTTTTTCTGGTAAAGACGATTATAACAGCTCAAGATTGTTTAGTCCGACTCGACATTCACTCTACACTATTTGTGTTGTATTATGTGTGCATCGCCACGCGCACATACCAATTTTTACCTAAACTCGAGCGTTTAAATTTTTTTAAATGGCTCTTAATATTTTTTTCACAAATTTGGCATATGCTGCAATTATTTGTCTCATCATATTGAAAATATCTGTTAATAAAAAGTCGCTGCACTAATAAGAACGCTAACACTATAAATTAACCTTATCGGCACAAATTAGAGCAAGCGCATCGTATGCGGTAAACAGTAGGTAATGGCGAATGCTCTCGCCTCTCGAAGTCTCGACTCTCGCAAAAATGGCTGTACGCCGCCGGCGCCCGTGACGTTTTATTAGTAAACAAACACAATACACGTCATACACACAATCACGCGCTGCGCCAACGCTGCACTGACACGACGCACACGTTAGCTTTTAAAGTAATGACAATAAGTTATATTTTAGCATGACGCGGTGATCGGGAGGCTTATCTTTGTGAGACTTGAAGTTACCGAATTCATCCGCACGTCCTGCTACTGGCTTTAGATCGCTCTTATGAAGTTAAAAATACGGTCCAAACTCGCTTGAATTAATATATTGGTTAGCGCTTACGAAAGGGTTTCCCTTTCAGAATGGGATAGTTGATTGTTGAAGCTTTTTGTAATCGACTGTAAAAACCTAGGTTATTTATTGGGAAAGTAAATGAATGGGTTTCCCTTGAGAAGGTTAGCTAAAAAAGTATACAGCAAAATCATGGGGGTTTTTAATTGAATTAAAATATCCTAGCTCTTTAAAACCCTATAAAAGGAAAGCGCTATCGGTCCCTGCTTGAGACCGATAAATATATATCCCAATTTCTTTTTATAAGTTTGGTCTGCGTTTAACAAGCTAAGTGCAAGTTCGTGTTTAAATACTACCGATGGCAAACTATGACAAGTCGCGTGCCAGATATAGGTAAATTGTGCTCATAAATGTTGACGGCATCGACTACCGATTACGTGAAATTGCCTTTTTTTTATAACTGAGAAAATATGATTAATGGGTTTTAGTAGTTGGTTGGTTCCTGCACTCTGTCGCATAATGTAATAGCTTAGAGTTAGCGCACTGGTGTGAACTTGGTGGCTTGGTTACTTGACGATATGTAAATGGAATTCTACCCCACTTATATTACGCTGTGTGAATAATTTGAAAGGGTGGAGAGATTGAATACATTTATGAACATATATTTTCTGGAATTAGCATATTTTTATCCGTAGTAGGTTACTGCCAGAGAGTATATAACCACTAGAGAGCGTATGGGCCGATTTCTTTGAAGAACACGACTCACTACTCCGGGCCGGGGGACGACAGACAAATGCAGAGCTGCAGTTGGTCATTTCAAGGTCAAGTTGCGTAGATATGCCTGGTTAGGGATTGGTCTACTTGATTAAGGGAAAGTAGTCGATATCGATAAAATTGATTTTTACATTGTAAAAATGCTGAGAAAAAATTCCATAATAAAAATATGTTCATTAAAATCAGTTGTGTATCAACAACTGTAGCTTCAGCAGGCACTCTGTAATTATATCTTTGTCGGTGGTGAGTCATTAGATGATTTATCTAATGACTCCTCCCTCCTACATACTTAACCCATGGACTCAACATCGAAACAAAGTAACCTTTTTTTTGCCTGGGTGGGAAAATCATCGAATGAGCTCTCCCGCTCTGGGTAAAGCGGAAGGGAGTATCACACTTCTATTGACTAAAAACCCACCCTGCTCCTCAGCTGCCCTTAAGTTCCGGGGCCGCGATATCTCGTTAGATCATTACCACAACCCCGGAAACAAAGGAACTTATGAGAGCTAATATGTAATGCGAAGGCCCAAGTTAATTAAAATTAGAGTCATACTATTTGAAGCCTAGAAAGATTGAATATATGTATATTATATTCACGATTTCACTTTTCTCATTATATAAATAAAAACAAAACTAGAAATCAATATTCCCTAGTAACCTTATCAATCCACTTTTCTTTTTATTCTGGAATCTTCGGAAATCTAAAATGAAAACATGCATGTCACACAGAAGAAAAAATATTAGAACTTCCTTCTTTTTTTAAAGTCGGCTAATGTAGATATTTTATGACAACTATCTGAATTGAATTAAAAAAGAAATAAGCTTAATTTTATAATTATCGATATCGTACACGGCCGTTAAAGGTAACAGCACAGATTTTTTACGATAAAAATACAAAGGGAAAGAAAGGGATAAAAGAATTAGAATTTCTTCATGAAAGAAAGAGACTTTTCCAAAAGACATCAACGCGCGATTCATTTGTGTTCTTGATCACCCAAACCACCATTTTAAATAGACCTATACGGTGGCTTATAATCTGATTACATAATAAATAATTTCGTAGTATTTCATTAGTGATGAATAGTTATGTCATCCATTTAGTATCTAGATGACTGGGAATATTTTCCACACCACTTCAACGCGCATGAAGGCATTTTTATGCGTTATAAATTGCAAACAAAATTTTAAAATTTGTAATTGTTTAGCATGCACACAGGTCTAACACTTGGTCACAACTAAAATGGTTCGTGTACCGTACACAATATATAATAATAATAATAATATTCCACAACTTTCACACAATGCCATCTAGTCCCAAACTAAGCAGAGCTTGTGCTATGAGTACTAGACAACTGATGAACATACATATATATTTCTAAATACATACATATTATAGATAAATTACACCCAGACATCACACAAACATTTGTCCTGGGTGGGAATCGAAAAGACTCGATAGTTTTCGTGCGACGGGGCTCTGTATGCGCGGTCAAGTGGTTTTATAGTCTTTGGTTACTGCGGACCACTGATTTGAAAACCACTTGATCGCACATACGTTGCCCCGACGCACGAAAAGTATGCGAGTTTTTGCTCTTATATATTGGCTACGATACACGAACCATTTTAGTTGTGACCAAGTATTAGGCCTGTGTGCATGCTAAACAATTACAAATTTTAAATTTTTGTATCCAATTTATAACGCATAATAATGCTTTCATGCGCGTTGAAGTGGTGTGGAAAACATTCCCAGACATCTAGATACCAAATGGATGACATAGCTATTCATCAGTAATTAAATAATATGAAAATTATTTATCATTTAATCATATTATAAGCTACCGCAGAGGTCCATTTAAAGTGGTGTATTGGGTGGTCAAGGAAAAAATTGTGTCGCGCGTTGATGTCTTTTGGAAATGTCTCTTTCTTACATGAAGAAATTCTAATTCTTTTATCCCTGTCTTTCATCTGTATTTTTATCGTAAAATTCTGTGCTGTTACCTATAAAGGCTGGATACGATATCGATAATTATAATATTAAACTTATTTTTTTTTAATTCAATTCAGATAGTTGTCATAAAATACCTATCTACATTAAACGACTTTAAAAAAATTGGCCATGTGCGAGTCAGACTCGCCCATGAAGGGTTCCGTAGTAACTATAATAATATACTATAAGAATTATGTATATTTATTTGACGAATAAAAAAAAAACTTTAAAATTTCTTAAAACTAGCTTATTTATTTACATTTTACAACTACGCTAAATAACTTTGGTTTTCATAGTGTTTGTATGAATTACAAAGTTATATTTGTGGTTTTAGAAAATATGCTGTATCTCAAAAACTGCTGAGCCGATTTCGTTCAAACCAATCATATATTTTTTTAGATTTTGGAGTGAAAAATATTATTATAGAAGTTAGAGGGGGCGGGACACACATTTTACCACTTTGGAAGCTTATATCTTTTAAACGATTGACTTTATAAAAAAGTGGTTTTAGAAACCCTTACATAACTTTTTACCTGTCTATAGATACCACACACGCATAGGTTTCATGTAAAAAAATATTTTCAGTTCTAGTTCCATGTATGGGGACCCCCTTTATTTTAAATATTTTTTAATTTTTTCTTTAGGCAGACAGAAAGACAGACAGACAGACGGACAGACATATCGAAACTATAAGGGTTCCGTTTTTTGCCATTCGGCTACGGAACCCTAAAAAGGAGAAAGTTCTGATATTTTTTCTTCTGTGTGACATGCATGTTTTCATTTTAGATTTCCCAATATTCCAGATTAAAAAGAAAAGTGGATGGATAAGGTTACTAGGGAATATTGGTTTCTAGTTTGGTTTTTATTGATATAATGTTGAGAAATGTCAAAATAATATAAGATACCTATATCCAATCTTTCTAGGCTTCAAATAGTATGACGGAGTCTAATATTAATTAACTTGGACCTTTGCATTACAATATCGCCCTCGTTAGTTACTTTGGTTCCGGGGTTGCGGTAATGGTCTCTATGAGATACCGCGGCCCCGGAACTTAAGGGCAGCTAAAGGAACAGGGTAGGTTTTTAGTCAGTAGAAGTCTGACACTCCCTTCTACTTTACCCAGAGCGGGAGAAGTCATTCGATGATTTTCCCACCCAGGAAAAAGAAACAGGTTCCTTTGTTTCGATGTCGAGTCCACGGGTTAAGTGTATGTAGGAGGGAGGAGTCATTAGATAAATCATCTAATGGTGGTGAGTACCATCAAAAAAATAATTATTACCTAGTGCCTGCCGAAGCTACAGTTGTTGACACAACTGATTTTAATGAAAATATATTTATTTTGGAATATAAAATAAATATAAAAAAATAAAATAAAAAAATAATATATGGCCGGCTACATTGTCCATGCTCTGATAAAGCAAATAAAATGCCTAACTTGTATTGGAGCGTTGATTGGTGTTACAAATCAAACCGCCTTACAATTTCAAAAAGACACTAAAACAAGTTATTGTACGGATCCACCACAGTAATAGAAATTTGTCATCGTTGTGAAATTTATATTAAAAGGGCGATCAACGAGAGTGGTTCGAAAGTACTGTCTCAGAAATATAATTCCAATTATTTTATGAGATCGGTTTTAAAATCACTGATTGGGTATAATTTATTCCCTGATATTAATTTTCATCAATATGAAATAGAAACTACCAATCATTTGATTGAATTAGCAAGATGCATAATTCAGAAATATGTAGACGCTCGGTTATCATTTTTTAGCATAAACAATCAGGACCCTAAAACTTTAATTCGAAAAACATTTACCAAATTAATTCATTTTAAAAATCAATAATAACAGCATACTTGTTTTTCTTTTTGTAATTGAGACTGATAATGATTAAATATTATTATGTGATTTTATTGAGTATTTTTATAATGTTAAAGTTCATTTTATCGATATCGATAACTTTCCCTCAATCAAGTAGATCAATCCCTAACTCGGCATATCTATGAAGCTTGACTTTGAACTGACCAATTGCAGTATCGCATTTTTTCCTCGCCTCCCAACCCGTATTGGTGAGTTGTGTTCTTCAAAGAAATCGGCCTATAAGCTCTCTAGGTTAAATACTCTCTGCTGCGGACCAACTCGAAGCCTAAAACGCCGAAACCCTGCTTGCTTTATTTGAGCTGGTGAGACTCCCTGGTCTTCTCCCCGAAAGTCCAAGCGCATTATAAAAATATATTACCTGGCATTAATATATCTTTAACGCCAAAAATGCAGGTGATCCTCTTTTAAAGCATAAAGAAAATTCTTTGCTACGTAAGCCACACTTCCAAGAAGTGAAAGCAAGCTTGAAGCTGCGGAGAACAGCGTTGTTTAGTTTTCGTGCTAAGTGAAAATGAGATGACAGCGCAAGAGCTCATTGACCCATATGGCTGGTTACTGGAGTACAGGCACAACATATTCTAGATAAATACAATGTGGAAATAACAATTTTGGTGGTTCGTTTAGTTAGGGTATTGGGTAGTGGTGTATAGTATTTGTACGTTGTTTCTTTATACAGTTTAAAGTTATTAAAACTTAGTAAGTTTCACATATAGGACACTAAAAAATTAATTTTAAGTTTCAGTAAATTTGTACTACAGGAAAAACTAGGTTTGCTACCAATCCAGACCATATAACAAGCATTTACCAAGTTCTTACCTGAAATGAAATTTAGGTTTTTCTTTTATCGTAGTTTTTCGTGAAGCTCTCGCAATAATTACATAAAGAACTCGGGATATTCTTGTAAAAATATCCTTTAGCCAATTTCATTTATGAGAAGGTAATATTGGATCGGAGCACGTTTCTGTTTTATAGTAGGTATCTAATATAATCATATTTGAACTTTGAAAGAGTCTTGGATGTAGAGATAGTATTAGAGATATTAGGCATCAATATAGCGGAAAAAGGAGCGCGGAAATGATTTGCAATTCCCGACGATTGCCATGGATACCTTCTATTTGGTTTATACAAGCAAGGCATACATGATTCTTTTTATTAACCCCCGACGGAAAGAGAGGGGTGTTATAAGTTTAACGTGTGTATCTGCCTATCTGTGTATCTGTCTGTGGCACCGTAGCTTCTAAGCGGGTGAACCGATTTCGAAGCGGTTTTTTTTTGTTAGAAAGCGGTGGTTCTTAGATAAATTTTATCAAAATTGGTTCGGCTATTTACTAGATATGGGGAGTAAAAGTGGGGATGAATAAATGAATATTGTCAATCAATATACCCAAGTGGCGTATCAAATGAAAGGGAACCCCGTTTACTATAATGCAGAAACTGTCCATTCCATGAAATTAGTCAAAGTAACAAAAAAATTTGGTCGGTGAAAAGTTTAAAAAGCATAAAATAAAAATTAAAAAACCCCCCTACAAAAAAATACTTAAAAATAGTTTAAGAAACACATTGATATACTAAAATATCAATGAAGAAACATCACTTAAAAAGTTAAAAACAATAGTCGCGGCGGGGTATCGCTATTTAGAATCGATATTTAAAGTTTGTTACATAGCGATACCCCGCCGCGAATATTATTTTTTTTTACTTTTTAAGGGATGCTTCTTAAACTACTTCTAAGTATTTTTTGCGTAGGGGGTTTTTAATGTTTAATTTATTTTTTTCTCGAATCGTTTATGTGAAAACAAAGCTAAGGTAAACGTCTCAATAACCGACACGTTTTGTCATAATGCGAACTTGGGGGTCATCCATTAATTACATCACACGTTAAGGGGGAGGGAGGGGGTCGACGAAATGTGACATCTTGTGACAAGGGGGTGGGAGGGGTCCTAAATTTCGTGACGTCACATTTCAAAATCTGTTGTAATCTAAGTGTTAAAACACGAACTTTAATACTTTACGAAAACCTCAAAAACATATACAACTATATCTGTGTAAATATAAGATACCAATTCGACTACTCGCCCTACTAGTGTTACGCACCGACCGCCTAGTCTCCCTTTGACAAATGCCGCCAAACGCATTGCGCCTAGCGGTGATTTCTTTGTTTTTATTTCATTTGACCACTGACTTTCGCGGATAAAATAACGTCGTTCTTAGTTCTGCTATTTTGTGATTTTGAACATACGAAACAAGTTTAAAATGAACAAAAAAAGTGATTTAGGTAATCTTTACCGTAAACTATATAGTTTACGGTAAAGATACCTAAATCAAAAATTTATATTTCATATGAAATATACAGTGCAGCTTATGCTGATAAAAAAAATTGTACAAGAAGAAGTTAACAACTTATGGAAAGGTTTAAAAAGTAGTGATGATGTTGAAGGTAAAGTGGAATCTAAAATCAAAGAATTGCAAATAAAAATGACGAGAAAGAAAGCGACACTTATGATTTTTTTTCCAAAATTCCTTCGTCAGCAACGTCGCAAATACAACTGGAGTCCGAAGGCGTAAAAGTAAGTTTGGATTTTGGTATACTTGAAGTTATAAAGGAGATTGCAATTTTCGGTGGTGCAGCTGATGATCGACGTTGCACTGAAACTATAAGGTGCTGTAAAACACTGGACGATTTACAAGCCAAACATTGTAAACAAGGATATAGTATCAATCGATCAGGGTTATACTTAAGACTTCTTCCCAGACGAGTCAATACAGAGGAAGGAAAAAGACACGTCGTAACTGTTCCTATTAAACTAACCAGATTCTACACTACATATGAAACATAAAAATGGCACATTCTGTACTACTACGATAAGAAACCTTGAATCATTAGCTTCAATTTTGGGACCGGACCAAGTTTTCGTTTTATCAATGGATGATAAAGCACGCGTGCCATTGGGTATTACAGCACCAAACGTTCAAGCACCAATATTAATGCACCTTGACTATCGTGTAAAATTACCCGATCATGATTTCGTGGTCGCGGAAAAACATAAACTCATTCCCTCTGTCCATGTATTGTAATAAAGAAAGATGATGAAGGGAAACCTGAAGCTGTGACACACTCTGGGCCTACATACGTAGCAATTCGCAGTGGAAAACATTCTTTATCTAATGCAGAGACTCATGCCACAGACATTCATAGACTTTCTGAAATGCCTGCTTTCGAAAAGTTTATGAGGACTCGAGAAGGTTTTGTAAAACCCGTATTTATTTTTACTTGCGATGGCGGTCCGGACGAAAATCCACGATACGAGCGAGTTATAGTTTCCGCTATACAACATTTTAAAGATTTTGATTTGGATGCTATTTACATTGCTACAAATGCTCCGGAAAGAAGTGCTTTCAACAGAGTGGAACGACGAATGGCGCCTCTTAGTCGCGAACTTCCTGGTGTTATATTAAAACATGACAATTTCGGTACACATCTAGATTCCAGTAATCGAACTACTGATTTGGAGTTAGAAAAGCGAAACTTTGAGAGGGCAGGCATTGTGTTGGCTAATATTTGGAGCCAATTGATCGTTGATGATTTTCCTGTGGTTGCAGAATACATTGTGCCAACAGATACTAGATTAAATGTTGAACAGGCTAAAGAATTGAAAAGTGATGCGACTTGGTACGAAAATGCGTGAATCTCAATATTTATTACAAATAGTAGTATGCGAGGTTGTTCCATGTTGTGGTGTGCGACGATCCAGTCTTTGGCGACTATTGCGAGAGGGATTCTTACCACCACCTGTTTTAATTAGTCAGACGACAAACGGGTACGTACCCACAGAAAAAGATGACTCCGAAGGTAAATTCGCTCCACTATTACTTCAGTTAGCTTTGGATCTCCGAGCGTCATCACATTTGAAGCAAATTCCGTATGATAGGTATTGCCCTAGTGTTGAAGAATACTTGTTTAAACGATCATGTGGCATCTGTGGTCTATATTTTGCATCATACAAGGCCACTAATCAACACAAGCAATTACATAAGAGGCAACGAGAAGTTTTACCTATCGCGAAGTTTCGTCCTCAAAGAATTGCTGCTAGACGTGCCAGAAAACTTCTTTTCAGTTATAAATAATTTAAAGGAGTGCGTTCAAACTCCATGGACTCAAGATTATTAAGTTTGTATCTTTAATTAATATAATTCTATTAATATTTTTTATTTCGTGTTTGATTTGATGTTAATTTTAATAAAAAAATATTTAAATGGAAATAAAACTGATTTCGGAACCGCTGTTCTCATTCAATCATTTCTAAATGTTTGCAAAATATGTGACGTCACACTAGGGAGGGGGAGAGTCTCATAAATGTGACCAGCTGTGACAAGGAGGGGGGAGGGGAAAAAAAATCATGAAATTCGTGTGACGTAATTTATGGATGACTCCTTGACAACGTTGCTATGCGAAAAGTGGAGTACTTAGAATAAAACTTTTTACATGACGTGATACAGAATTTATTCATAATTCGAAGTAAATAGTTAGTTTCTATACTTTATATAGATATTCAATACTTATTAAGGCAAAAATGAAAAAAAAAATTTGCAAAAAATAGAACCGACTTCCATATCAAAACACTACAAAGCCAAAAATAACTTTAATTTCGGAAGTCGGTGTTATTGGTTTTGGATTTTCTTTTTTTCACACCGCCTTCCGAAATTAAAGTTATTTTTGGCTTTGTAGTGTTTTGATATGGAAGTCGGTTCTATTTTTTACTAAAATTTTTTTTCACGCTTTTTAGTGGGTCGGTTTGTAATTTATCTAGTTACAAAAGCCATAATGTATTGTGACGAGCATAAAGTGTTTAACATCCGTACTCAAGTAATCGAATCGCAATCCACGAAATACTTATTATTGAGGGGTTTCAGTGGCCATCTGTGGTCTTCATCCTCAGTTCAACTTCCCCAAATGTTACTTTTCGGAAGCAACTGCTCACGGTACTATAAGAAATACCCAAAACGCTATAGGTGTGCCTATAATATTTGAAGATTTCCCTCGATTTCTCCAGGATCCCATCATCAGATCCTGATTTCGTAACAATGGGACCAACTAGAAAGTATACCCATTCAAACGCAAAAAGAATTTCTCAAATCGGTCCAGCCGTCTCAGAGTTATGAGGTAACATACATAAAAAAAAAGTTCAAGACGAATTGAGAACTTCCTTTTTTTGAAGTCGGTTAAAAATGGTGATGTGTACCAGTATCCGACAGATTTGTCCTAACACTCGTCAAACAGTCCCAGTCGTCGGTCAAGTTTCAATGCTAATATGAACTCTGCTACCTTTAACATAAGGTTCAAGATAAATACAAATTTAAAAAAGTTGTGATGTCGCGTCCGTGGCTTACAGACAATACAGAGTATCAGAGGAGGTGAAATATAAAACTAAATAGAGATTCTTAAAATCAAGTAATATATTTAAAATTAAGAACCAATAATTGAACACTATCTAACAAATTACCAATTGCTCTTTATTGAACCAATTCCTGAAGTATTGTTCTTCTTCTTTTGTTAAAATCGTGGGCCGTACTTTAGAGCAGCCAACTGCACTAGAACCTTTGATTTTATCAATCAAGGTTGTTCTAGGTACATTAAACCTCCTAGGTGCAGCTGATGTTGAGGTACCTTCATTTACTGTGTCCATAGCTTTTAATATATCCTCAACGTCATATATTTCCTTCTGGCCATGGTTTTCTGAAATGATAAGTGCGGTTTTTAATTACCTATTTAGAAACTCCTCTGAAGGAATCACCTAAAAACCCCGTTTAATCTTCAAATGTGGTACAAACCTATAATTTTTTATTTATAATAGGCTCACGTTTGACGTATCTCACCTGATGGTAAGTGATGATGTGTTCGAAGATAAAGCACGCTTGCCTAGAAGTAACTCTTGACTTAAAATCCCCCAGGTTATACACAGACTCCGGCAGGGTATTCCACTCCTTAGCCGTATGACAATAAAACTATTCCCAAAACGTTTATGCGTATGGGTGGGATGTCCTCCGGTGTCAAACAGCGATGCGCCATAGTTACTATGGCTGGTGGCGCGGTCTTGTTGTCCGATGATGGAACGGGCTTAGCGGAATTAGATTTTGTAATTCCATCGCACTCTCCCCGAAATGTAACCGACAGACTTGAAACTCGTCGTCGATGTTCAAGGCTCTGGAGGTTTGACTCGACCAGTGCGTCGTTGCCAATGAGTGTCTTAGCCTGCTTTTCGATAGACTCAAGCGCGTCCAGTTGGTATTAGGCAGATCCATCCCAAAGACGAGAGCAGTACGTGCTCCATACACGACCGAACCTGGGTTTGCTACAGATTGAGCAGCTGTTCTGGTGTGAAGTACTGTCTCACCTTTGCTAAGATTCCCAACTTTTTGCTGCTAGTTGAGCCTTAGCCTCGATAAACGGACCAAAATTGAGGGTAAAAGTTAGTGTTACCCCAAGAAGCTTAATATTGTCGTTGAAATAGAAAATCATTTATTCGGATAAAGACACACACAACAACATACAATACATAAAAATTACGCCGCGACTACTATTTTAGCGTAGGGGTTTTTTTAATTTAATTTTTATTTTTACCTTTTTTGTAATATAAAATTTTGGGAATATTTGATAACATTCTATTAATCATCCCCACTTTCACCCTCCATACCTAGTAAATAACTGAACCAATATTGATAGAACATGTCTAATAGTAATATGCACGTCATTTCTTTTTATTTGATACCACACTTGGGTATATTTGACAATATTCAAATATTCATCCCCAATTTAACCCCCATAACTAATAAATATTTGAACCGATTTTCATAAAAAAAACATATCTCATTGTAATTAATATACACGTCGTGTTCTTTCATTTGATACCCCATTTGAGTAAATTAGACAACATTCTATTTTTCATCCCCACTTTCACCCCCCATACCTAGTAAATGGTTGAACCGATTTTGACAAAATACATCTAAGAACCACCGCCGGAAAACATGCCTTGTAACCAAAAAACCTCATCGAAATCGGTTCACCTGCTTGGAAGTTACGGTGCTACAGACACACACATAACGGTCAAACTTATAACACCCCTCTTTTTGCGTCGAAGGTTAAACAAACATTATGTTTGTCATGTCCACACCGAAAGAATTATCGGTTATCGGCACGGAAAGTAGGAGCGGGTTGGAATTGGCTCCTTTTTGCGGAGAAGAGACACGCCGGGGTCTTAGCTGCATTAAACTTGACTAAGTTGGCATC
Organism: Tholera decimalis; assembly: GCA_943138885.2. Lineage (NCBI taxonomy): Eukaryota > Metazoa > Arthropoda > Insecta > Lepidoptera > Noctuidae > Tholera > Tholera decimalis. The sequence continues at coordinate 15,694,117 of OW964552.2, read as the reverse complement.
GCCCCATTCGGAGACAGCCTCCAAGGATAAGTTCAAGCGCCCAAACATGTCCTCAAGCAAGAATAAAGTTGCTGAGAGAACCGATCTCTGAGGGCAGTAATTGTCAATTGACAATTAATGCCCTCAGAGATCGGATTTTTTAATTGTCCAGACGAGTAGCCATCAATAACCACTCGAATGGACCGATCTCTCAGGAAGCACGACTGCCCTTTTCGGGCACAGGCTGCACGTTAGCCAGCATGCGTGCTTCCAGCACCTTTCCAGTATGAAGCGAAAGGCGAAACAAGCGTGTCAAGATTGGATACAGTTCAGGCGCACAAGTTCTTAAAACAATTGCTGGTATCCCGTCGGGGCCACTAGCTTTGTTCACGTCCAGGTTTCGCAGTACTCGACGGACGTCCATCTGATGGATGCGAATGTCCGGCATACATGTCTCGCATCCAATAGGAGTTCCCGATTCGGCTAACGTGGTCAAACCGAGCCCTCCGCAAAACCTCATGCAGGACGTGGCAGCCCTGTTGAAGGGTCGACTCTTTTTCTGAACCACGTCATTTGCTTTGCAGTTTGTAGCATCGACCCATGCTAGGTACGCCGTTTGTTTAAGCGCTTCAGCGCGATCACATTCGGCGTCAAACCAAGGTCGAGCTTGCGGCGGACGGACATAGCTAGGTCAGAGAACGGAATGTAGTACTCCATCCCCTGTCGCAAAACATCCGCCACGGCGTCTGCGCACAATGATAAATCATTTGTTTATACCAGATAGTAAATAATAATGCTAATACTTGCAATGTGCATAATGCATAATCGCACAGAACCAGAAGACAAAAAACTACAACTGACGAATACAGAAGTAGTTATCGTAGCCTGTCCCGGTTTCCGTCAAAATAGTGTTTTAAAATAACGGATACTAGGACAAGACACTCGTACGTAAAATCGCACGCGCAACGCACGAGTAGCTGTCACATACATAAAAAAATATTTTTCTTACCAAAGTATTTAAAATTTAATGTTATATCGGGAGCAAATATACTTAACTAATCCATAAAATAATCAAATTTACCGTAGATCCCAATACAGCTGCAAAAATTACATCACAACACTTAAGTAGTAACGTACCAATTTAGTAGCTAATCAAAATTTTGGATTTTGTTGGACGAACTTTTTAACGTTTACTCCAACGTCATTACGTTATTAAAGCAATTTCGCCATAATAATTGTTCAATAATGTTACCAAAAATATGTTGCTATGAATATTTGTCTATTTAATGTTTGATAGAAAAAGAAATACTGGTTTTTAGGGTTCCGTAGCCGAATGGCAAAAAACGGAACCCTTATAGTTTCGATATGTCTGTCCGTCTGTCTGTCTGTCTGTCCGTCCGTCCGTATGTCACAGCCATTTTATTCCGAAACTATTAAGACTATACATGTGAAACTTAGTAGGTAGATGTATTCTGTAAACCGCTTTCCGATTTTAAGAAAAAAATTAAAAAATATTTAAAATAAAGGGGGGTCCCCATACATGGAACTAGAACTGAAAATATTTTTTTTATGAAACCTATGCGTGTGTGGTATCTATAGACAGGTTTTTAAAAATGATATAAGGGTTTCTAAAACCACTTTTTCATAAAGTCAATCATTTAAAAGATATAAGCTTCGAAAGTGGTAAAATGTGTGTCCTCCCCTCTAACTTCTATAATAATGGAGTGAAAAATATACAAAAAATATGTGTCTGTAGATCTTAATATAAACTTTCAACCAAAATTGGTTTGAACGAAATCGGGTCAGCAGTTTTTGAGATACAGCATATTTTCTAAAACCGCAAATATAACTTTGTAATTAATACAAACACTATGAAAAACAAAGTTATTTGGCGTAGTTGTAAATAAATGTAAATAAGCTAGTTTTACGAAATTTGTAAGGTTTTTTTGTCAAATAAATATACATATTATATTATATTATAATAGTTACTTCGGAACCCTTCATGGGCGAGTCTGACTCGCACTTAGCCAATTTTTGTAAAACTTGACGGTGACTGGGACACTGTCAACATTACCAGCGTTTACCTTACCTCACGGCCAGCGGGCCCCGAAAGAGTTTTCACGGCTCTATTCTCACGGATCAGTAACTTAATTCTTGGTGCTGGTGCTAGTTATGGACGAGTCGTTGGAAAAGAGTGGAAATTACGTTCCCACTGCTGGGACACAGGCCTCCTCTCTATGAGAGGGAATTCGCCGTAATCACCACGCGGACCCAGTGCGGGTTGGCGGATGTCGCATGTCTTCGATTTTTTTTGGACATGCCGGTTTCCGTTTTAAACTGGATTTTCAGTTCATAAAGTATTGACGGGTTTCGAACCCATGATTTCGAACTCGCAAGTCGGTTCTGTAACCACTGGGCCACCACTGATCATCAACCCTGACATGCAGTTGGGTAAATCTATACTAATATTATAAAGCGGAAAAGTTTGTTTGTTTGTTTGTTTGCTTGAACGCGCTAATTTTTGAAAGTACTGGGTGGATTTGGATGAAATTTGGTATGGAAGTAGCTTGAAGCTTGAGGAAGGTTATAGGCTACTTTTTACGCGACTAAAAAAGGAGAGTTACGTTTTTACCGTGATAGAATCCACGGGAGCGAAGCCCCGCGTGAGTACTAGTTTATCATAAAAGGTATTTGCTGGATGCTAACAAGTTGAAAGGATTTGCATTCCTAAAAAACAAGACATACCTATATTAGTGTAAGAAAAGTCTTTTTTCGTAGGCCATAAAAATATGTAAGCCAACGTTATATGCGACTTGTTGTTGGTGCAAATCTGATTGCATTAGAAACTTTCGTTGACAAAGTACCTACCATTCGTCAATATAAAAAGAATAACTTAATAAAAATTCGTTTTCGCGACGTCCAATGTCATCGTTGGCACCGACAACATTTCAATCGTCGTACGTGTCCGCGCCGATAAAATGGTTAACTCTCGCAGAATAGAATCGGAGCAAGTTCGCTCACTTTTCGCTCTAAGAGCAACGGTTGCATACGAATCATGTTCTTATTGTAACAGGCTCGTGTTATATGAATTTAAGATGTGATAGAGTCTTTTGCGAGCAATTTTTTTAATACTTTATTTACACTAGGCATTTCTCCTGTATCATAGGCACATTTTTACAAACACCCAGACCTGGAACAAATATTTGTACAATATACATACAAACTTTGGTCCCGATGCGGATCGAATCCACGACACGCAACGCAGCAGTCAAATTGCTCAACCACTGCGCCAACCATGTCGTCGAACATAGCTAATACTTTGAAAATATTAGCAGCCATGATATCCAGGTTTCTTTATGCCACGTGGAGCAGTTTATATCTTACTATAGTAAGAAATAAAAACACAGCACACACAATAGCACAATATTATAATAGCACAGTTGGTATGGATAATTCTCCATCATTGCGAGGCCGAATGCCAGTGAGAAGGTGGACTTTGTGAAAATGTGTTTCGACCAGTTCAGGTTGGGGAAATGATATTGGTGATTTCATTGGAGTTATTTTTTGCGCATTGTCTAGCCGTGGCTATCTTGTATCTCTGGTTAAAAAGCACCCTTTAATCAGGCACTTATTGAATCTGCCTTCTGTCTTATTAATTAAGTTTTCCATAAAATATGGAACTATTACTTACAAATCCAATTTAAACGCAAGAATAACATTCTTATTTATACTGAACCGATTTAAGCAAAAATGATTCAATCTACAACCTCGACAATTTCGAGTTTGTGACCTATGTGCTCCAAAATAAGGTATATTTTAACATAATAGGTTTGTGTGGGTTGGATCATTTTTGCTTAAACAAGTCTTGTTTTAGAAATATGTAGTTCATAATTGGGATGCTCAAAAGAGCACCCCAAATATTGATGAAAGGATAGGTTCGATGGAAAGATAGACGCTAATGGGTTCATGTCAGTCTGTAGGTATACATTATAACATAGGAGCCTATCTTAATTCTCACGTATGAATATTTTCCAGAACGTACCGCAACGTAAGGTAAGGTGAGGTAGGCAGTTGGGTGCTCATAACCGCAACTTTATGATGTCATCAGCCATCCCCTATGTGGTAAGAACGGTACTATGATAGTCTTAAAACCGTTGAGCATAGTCGTAAAATAATACTTTAAATATTTTGCTTTAAAAATACACTCATCAATGTAATTGTAACTCTATTCAAAGAAAAATCCTTACTAATATTATAAATGCGAAAGTAACTCTGTCTGTCCGTGTGTTACGCAATCACGCCTAAACTACTGAACCGATTTAAATGAAATTAGGTACGAACGTAGTCTAGAGCCTGAGAAAGGACATTGGCTGCTTTTTAATGCGAAAAAAGCGCTGTTAGGGGTGAAATAGGGGATGAAAGTTTGTATGGAAATTACGTCATTTTTAAAGCTAGAAGCTTGAAACTTATTTTTTAGACTTTTGATTAGAAAAATGTACTTAAATAAGCTATTAGCAGTAAAATATTCTAAATAGCTTATTAATGTATGAGTTTTATTTTCAAAATAATTAGTCTAATAAATTAGAAATGCTGCCGAAAGTAACTATTCCGCGCAGACGAAGTCGCGGGCACAGCTAGTATAATATAAAAATAAAAATAAACTACGTTTTGCAATTTACGATTCCAGTGAAACATTATGTTCAAGGTTCACGCGCGTGTTATACCTTTTGCTGTTATTTCCCTATAGAACGTTCATCTGTATAGTAATATTTTCATTTCATGTAAATCATCAGGCTTAGCTGCCAGTGAGCGCGCTAACACCGTCTATCCCTTTGTGCGAACAATGCCATTTTTCATTTTTAATTTAATGGCCCATTTTTCGTAACATTGCTCCAAAAAGCAAATTAAACAAAAATGTTAATGGCCTTTCATAAACAAGATAAGATCTTATGTGTACCAGTACCAATCGACCGTAGCGTATCAGAAAACAGAAATCAGAGTTACTAGAATAAGTTCAACAGACCACTCGGACATTCTATTCGATCTCACTGGGAAAAGCAAAGTTAGTAATTACTTAGTGAACTTTTGTTTCACGGCAAATATCGAAATTGAGTTTCATTTGTCGTTCGATTTCGGGATGGAATTTGTGCCCTATGTTGATTCGGGGCACCTATACTCACTTGGTCATAGTCGAGTTAGTTTAACAAAATATTGATGCACTGCGACAAAAGCTTGTTTCCTGTTAATTTTTCTCTTAGGTGATAGTACAGGAGAACGTATTCATCTAATTTGTCAAAATAATAAAAATAGTTCTCATTTGGACACATCATAGTGGGACGCAAAATAACAAACACAATGTATATACAAATATTTATCATAAATTAGTAACGATCTTATACGCTGGGGAGCAAATTCAATTAATTTTCCCATATACCCCTCGCGTTATCAGATATTCAAGGATTCGTTATTAATACGGATTCTGGTTTAGATATAATCTCTATATTGTGGGGACGAAGTCATACTTCAATCGAATCAAAGTTTGTCGAAGTCCGGAGCTAGACGAGACCTCTCTTAAGGTTTCAAGATAAATTATTGCCGCGCTTGGTCCCATGCAAATAGTGGCATCTTCAAACACATAGAATTTTAGAAACATTAATGGCCCTCTTACTTTTAAGGGTCTGAAAAAATAAAATGAAAATAAAAACAATCTTGATAATTCTTCTTTTACCAACCTTGGCAAAAGTGAGGAGAACAATGATCTACTTAATATAGAACATTTGATGGACATATAAAACGGAATCGAATCTCCTACGGGAAATGAGTGAGTGGGCAGTTGCGAATTGTCCGATAACGCTTTTTCATCAATAAGCCCGACCTACAAATTCTTTGGTCCAAACTGAAGTTGAGGTACCTAGTATAGGTACCTAGGTAGGTACTATGTGTAGAAATGTAAGCTTTCTGAAGGGAGGAACGGAACTAAACTTAATTATTTACGGTAAGAAAGCTTTTTGCTTAAGACCTCACTTCAAAACTTCATAAAATATGGTTTTATGTAAGTACAAGGTCTTAAGAAGGCTTCCAAAAAAATTATAAAAGTTAATTACCCAAGTTGCGAACGAAGTGAAATATTTTGAAAGCTTATGTAGTGAAGTATGTAAGCTTTCAAAATAATTTATTTATTTAAACTTTATGTACAATAGTGATACATGGGCGGACTTAATGCAACAAGGCATTCTCTACCAGTCTACCTTTGGGTTAAAAAGACCACAATGTGGTAGGTGTACTAAAAAAATGTCATTATCGAAAGAATATATGTATAAATATATATATATTATATTATATATATATACATCCTACAATCTTTTTGGCGTCATGCACGTCGTGCAACCTTACGACGTCCCCCAGTTCTCCTTATATTTTTTAACAAGTTTCAATGAATATTGCTTAGTTTGTCGATTTCCAGCAACGTGGGGTACGTCATTTTCCGATAATTTTATTTTTCGCGATATTCCTCAACATTTTTGAACCCCGAACCATGGTAATACATTCTAGGCGTCCTGGATATATTGATTGCGATTTACCTATGGCACTGAGTACTTAACATCCCCGCAGGTATTTGGGAGTGCGACGTTGCCAGCTTTCGATTTATCTACTCATTTCTTTCTTTTATTATTGCTTGACAGTAGTACACAGTTTGAACATTACACTTATCACAATATATTGATATCTATGAATATCGCATATTATGCTATTAATATTATTAAAAAGTTTGTTGTGTTGTTAGGAGCGTAAATAAAAGGATTGTATAGTAAACGTATGGCTTCTCTTTCATACAAAACTTAACGAACGGATTTTAATGACATTAGGGACTGAAATACCTAGTTAATAATAAATAAGATGAACAATTATTGAGGTTCCAGTGAGAGTTTTACATGAGAAGTCGCGGGACATATCTAGAATAACATACTATTGTAAATATTTGTCTATTTTTTTTTACAAATTTAAACAATGTGCGCAGTAAGTTCATTGGTGAGTCAAGTTAAGATTTAGTATGATAGAACTAGCTTAGCTAAGCTTAGTATGTCTATGCAAAACATCACGAAGACGTTGGCATGTCTCTTTTCCTCGTGGGGTCTGCTTATAGAGAGAGAGTTAAGTACTGCTGGTCATCAGATCCTCAGATAATGGGTCACATAGGTGATGAAGGCCTAGTGTCTCCATCGCCGTGTAAAGGCCCGTTTCCAGCAAGTACATGGTAGGATCTTATGAAGTTAGTAAAAACTAGTCAAGCTGCAAACTAAGCTTCCCTGAACACGAAAGTGCAACCGAAATTACTGTGGGCTTTCTCGTTCAAATCTGGTGCAGCCCGATTGGGTATATAGTACATCCATCTTACAGTAGTTTGCAGCCAAATAGCATTCTTACAATTAAGCTCAACAGGCTATTGAACGTCCGTATATAGCTATTGACGTCCTTATATACCTATTGTACGTCCGTATATATTGTAGTTATTGATAATAGGCTCGATTTTGACTACTATCTCACCTGATGGTAAGCTGCATTTATTGTGTGCATGGCCAGGGTGTGGAACTGTCTACCAGCTCCTGTATTCCCTACATTACGTGACCCGTCTGCCTTCAAAGTAAGAATGAACAGACACTTCTGGGTCCGCTCATTCCTTCTTAGATATCATCTTTATTAATAATACTAGCGACCCGCCCCGGCTTCGCACGGGTGCAATGTTTATATTAAATATACTATAGAATGTCTTTATATACATCGTTGACAGCCTTTTTGTCATTCGACATACATGCTCTCTTTAGTAATTACTCTTGAAAGTGCGACACATAATTTACCATGGGAAAAACAACCGCTATGTCCTTGCATTTTAAATCTGTAATATCTTCGAAACTATTTATTTAAATTATATTCTGTAAAGGGCAATATTGATTTATATTAAATGCACAATGTATTTATGGTACTTAATTGGATAAGGATTAATGCTGTATTGCTTAAAATCGCTTCGTAAAATATGCTCGTATTTCTCGTAAAAAGTAAAGGATAAAAAATGGTTGTTGTGGGTTATCTATAAGAGATAGACAGATGCCATCTAGGACATTTTTGTTGACCTTTTTAAGGTGTACAATACTGTAATACATTATATTGATGTATCTCGTAGGGTTCAGCCAGCGTTTGCAAAGCAAGCGCAAAAAAATGTGTTTATTTGCGACATCACATTAGAAACCTCAAAAATTATCAGTGTTCCTCCACTATATTATGCATGTTATATACTTAAAAACCTTCCTATTGAATCATTATTTCTATTGAAAGAAACTGCATCAAAATCCTTTGCGTAGTTTTAAAGATTTAAGCATACATAGGGACAGACACAGGGAAGCGACTTTGCTTTATACTATGTTAAGATTAAGATGCTCACATTTGACCACCATCTCACTCGATGGTGAAGCGATGATGTGGTTGTAGACTAAGCACGCTTACCTAGAAAAAACCTATTGACTCTTAACTTAAAGAGCTATAATATTATAATATAATATACAAGAGTATAGCTATAATAGATATTTAATACAGTTCCACTCCATAGCTGTAAAATGAAATTTCTCAAAACGTTTTGCGCGTATGGGTGGGATGTCCACCATGTAACGATGGCTCATCGCCGTTCGTCTTGGAGTTCGATAATGGAACGGGCTTGATGGATTTAGATAGTGCGAGTCTATGGCACACTCCCTAAAATTTAACCGATAGAATTGCATCGTGTCGCCGATGTTCAAGGCTCTAAAACTTTGACTCGACCAGTCCCTCGTTGCTAATGAGACGTTTGGTCGTTTCTCGAACGAGTCTGATGAGATGCACTTGCATCAAGATATTCCGATGTGAAATACTGTCTCCTTTGCTAGGATTCCCAATTATTGGCAATCAGTTGAGTCTTAGCCGCGACGAACAGACCAAAAGTAAGGGCTAACGTTAACCTAAGAAGCTCGCTATGATCGCTTATCGGCTCGTTTTCACCACGGAATAATGGAGCCGGTCGGAAACGCCAGGGTCCAAGCGGCATTAAACTTAACCAAGTTAGCATCAACCAATTCGGGACAACCTTTAAGGACATATTAAGCGGCCCATCATGACTTCACGTAGAACGAATCTGAAACCCACTAGCATGGGCGCAGGATATATATTCCTTCAGCAACTGTGCTGTCGACTGCATAACCTTAAGTACCGTGCATCAAATAGCTATTGAACGTCCGTATATAGCTATTGAACGTCCTTATATGGCTATTGAACGTCCATATATAGCTATCGAACGTCCGTATATAGTTATTGAATTTCCGTATTTCGGGCACTCTAATAGATAGGACATGGTTTTACCAGGCAAGCGTGCCCGAGTGCGAGATTCGCAGTCGAGAGATTGTTTTCCAAACTGGCTTCTGTAGGTCACGTCTGGGAGGTAGATGCTCCTAGAGCGGAACGATATTAGGCAGACGCGGAAGCAGTATTAATTCCACAACACTTTTCTTACATATGGAGGTTCATCTCGGATGGACCGAGTGCAGCGAAAAAAATATATCCCGCACTTGAGTCTACCTGGTATTGATAAATTTTCGTAAAGAAGATGATGGGAATCGATTTCTTGATTTTTCAAGCGCGCATGCGACTTTCCTTCTTATGACAATGTTTTACTGCGGCCGGTTCTTACATTGTTGCTCACGTGGTTGATCATGTATTGAGGTAAAATAAAGACACGAAGCTCAAAGACACAGTACCCTATCCAAACATACTATGTACATAGTTCAGCAATACAATAGCCCTTTTGGGAGGTTTGGCTCTTGCGCACATGCTGATGGCGCTTTACCGTGGGGAAATGTGAGCCTATAGACATAGCTCTATTCTCGTAAATGGTTGACTTAAAATGTCCGAAACCTAGGAAGACTTCAGATACGCTATAGATAACAGTCTCATTATTGTGGTTTAGGAAGTATGTATTTTTGTGTCGAAATGAGCATAAAAAAACGTATTGAATGGTAAACGTATGTTTCTCTTTCACACAAAACATATTTTTCTAGTGTATTTTCTCTCTGTATAGAGTTAGTTAGTAGTCCAGTTCTTCTAGTCATACATCCATCGTTATGAAGGCCTAGTCTCTCCCTCGGAGGAAGGTCGGTGTCTCGGCGAGTACATGGTGGGAACATGTGAAGATAATAAAATTGGTCGAATCGCAAACTGGACTTCCCTGAAGACAAATGCGCGAGCACTGTGTGATTTTTCGTTCAAATCTGGCGCAGCTGGACTGGATACAGTGCTTCCATCTTACAGTAACTTGCAGATAAATAGGATTACCTTAAATAGTATCATATTCCTGGAATTAAAGCCGCTAGGCTATTGAACGTCCGTATAAAGCTATAAGACGTCCGTATATAGCTATTAATAAAATAAAATAAGGTTTGGATCTTGCGCACGTACCGATTGCGCTTTGTCGTGCAAAAATGTGAGATAGATGTACATACCTCTATTCTTTCAAAATTGCATTATTCGACGCGAAAGTAAATGTCCGAAACATATGAGGATTATAGATGCACTATAGGAACCAGTCTCATTACTGTGGTTTGGAAAGTGGGGAAGTGAGTCTGAGTAACTATGTGTTACTAATAATATCAAAAATTTTAACTGCTTTCCAAAGGAAGCTGCAATCATGTTTATTTATAATTAAAAGTTGATTTTATGTTCCTTCTTTTAATATTGAAGATTGAAAATGTGTCACACATAATTCCAATATATTAAAATACAAATCAGAAACTCTGTCAAGCATGAGGTGAGCGAGCTGGCAACGTCGCAAGTGCGGACGCCAAATACGCAGATTCGCAATCAGGAAGTCCCCGAGATATACGGCTGTGAATATATGCGCCACAGCAGCGCCTCACCTGCGCTGAGATTTTTTCGGGAACTTTTTATTATATTTTTGCAGCCATTTATCAAATTTTTTGGCTTCTATCGAATTTTGTCCTACGGCTAACCAGGACCAATAGGACCTAAGTGCCACTGACCAAAAAAGTGGCGTCCGGTATGCGGACGCCAAATGCCGGTGGACGCCAGTTTAAATGTACTTTTTTCTTCAGAGGACGGCTAATTGGTTGCAGGATAAATATATATATATATATAAAATACATATATGTGCTAAAATAATAGACTAATAAATACGGTGCTTTATTAGTAGATTATTAACCAAGGGGATAAAGCAGTGTCTTCTGTCGCGGGTGACGATTTAAATCGCGAGCGTAACGAAGGACTCGAGGTTTACTCCCGAGCGTAGCGAGGGTGTCAAAAACTTAAATCACGAGCGAAGCGAGGGATTTAAGACGAGTCCTGAGTGTAGCGAGGGATTTAAGTTTACCCAAGACTAAGACAGCTTTATCACCGAGGAAAATACTCTACTTTTCGTACCATTTGCGAAAAAATTAACACAATAAAAATATGAGATAAGCATTTATTAAAAATAATGACAATTAAAAGTAACTTATTTATAAAAATAAATTTAAATAAACTTAACGTTTATGTATTTGAAGAAAACAAAAACGCGGCAAATTCCTAGACTAATATTTTTTTGTCGGAAAAGCAAAGGCATCAAGCTCATATGGCCTCGTCGGTTTTCAACCGACGACCAAAAGAGGAGGTTATCAATTCGACGCGTATATATTTTTTTTTTTATGTATGATCACCGATTACTCGAAGACGGCTGAACCGATTTGGAAAATTCTTTTTTTGAGTGAAAGGGTATACTTCGAAATTGGTCCCATTTTATAAAAGTCAGGATCTGATGATGGGATCCTGGAGAAATCCAGGGAACTCTTCAAATATTATAGGCACACCTATGACGTTTTGGGTATTTATTATAGTAACTTGTGCAGTTGCTCTCAAAAAGTACCATTTGAGGAAGTGGAACTGATGATGAAGACCGCAGATGGCCGCCGAAACTACTCAATAATAAGTATTGAGTGGATTGCGATTCGATTACTTGAATATGGATGTTAAGCACTTTATGCTCGTCACAATGCATATGGTGATGTAGAGCTGATGGTGAAGTACCAGGAGAACTCCTCAACAATTAACGGCCCAGCATTGGGAAAAGCAATATTTTGTAAAAGGTTATAAGTAATTGACATTTAGGCTCTTGTAACTAGGTAAATTAAAAATAGACCAACTAAAAAGAGTAAAATAAAAACTTTTTACAAAAAAATTAAACCGACTCCCAAAAACACTGCAAAGTGAAAAATAACTTTAATTTCGGAAGTCGGTGCCAAAAACGAAAATACAAAACTAAAGACACCGACTACCGAAATTAAAGTTATTTTTCACTTTGCAGTGTTTTTGGGAGTCGGTTTAATCGTAATTTTATTTAATAATCATAACTGCATAAAAACTTTTTTGCAAAAAATAAAACCGACTTCCATATCAAAACACTACAAAGCCAAAAATAATTTTAATTTCGGTAGTCGGTGTTATTGGTTTTGTATTTTCTTTTTTTTCACACCGCCTTCCGAAATTAAAATTATTTTAGGCTTTGTAGTGTTTTGATATGGAAGTCGGTTTTATTTTTTGCAAAAAAGTTTTTATTTTCGCGCTTTTTAGTGGGTCAGTGAATTTTCCAAATCGGTTCGTAAATGACGGAGTTATGCGCGAATAAAAAACGCAATGCAGAGTAAACGAAAAGATCATCAACATAAATATATTTTTTAGACTTTTGTTGATTTTTCAGAAATGGCTTATCCGATTTCGATAAAATTTTCATGGGACCATTTGGGAAGTATACCCTTTTCAACAAAAAAAGAATTTTTCAATTCGGTTGGCAAGCGACGGAGCTATGCCCGAACAAACATAAAAAAAAACAAACAAACAAACATCCGAATTGAGAACCTCCTCCTTTTTAGAAGTCGGTTAAATATAAATGCGTATTCCTTTTTCAAAAAGATGTATAATGCTATACATACAAACTCAATTGTGTAAACACAGATTAGTATAAATAGTAGTTAGATAGTTCAGTATAAATTTCGGTAAGTATTCCAAATTAAAAATCACATTCTCTCCCTAGAGGACGAATGAAAATCAGTACAATTTTCTTTCCCTGTTTTTAACAGATTAAAATGACTATTGTTATGTTCGCTTTTTGTGGCATAGAATGTCACTTTTTTGATCAAGTGGTACGAAAAATATTTTTTCTAACTAAGAGAACACACAATATTTATAATTATTGCGAAAACCAAACTAAGAATGACAGGCTTTTAAGTAGTGGTTTCTCATTTTACGCTTAAAAGATAATTTAGACTCGGCCTTCTTGATGTCAAGGGGTAGTATATTCCAGAGTTTAATGGTAGAAATTGCATAATAATTATCTAAAGATAAAACTGATAGCTCGTTGCCAGTTCCATCAATGATGCAGTTTATACTTGGAACAATGACCAAACCATAGTCACGTGCGCACTGGAACTGGCACCGACATATTTTTGTCTTGTGTCGTACGACTATAAATAAATTCTACATATGATCCAAAACCATATCGAGGACTTTTAATCTTTATATGATCAATGCATGCTTGCATCTTGATCAGCATACTCTTGGTGCAAGCATATTAAGTAGTGGCAATAATTTGGCGGTTACACTGTGTAGTGTTAACTATTGCCGCGAGTAGGCTCCTCTTAGGTCGGACAATGCTCGGCGCGCCTCACAATGGGAACACATGAGAGGGAGCGTGCGGGCGCAGGACGCGGCAGTCGCCTCGCAGACGCCGCGCCACGCGCCTCACTTACCGCGCGCCTCGACATGGATTGGGGCCTCCGCCGTAAGTTCGCACGAAAAAACTTTTTGTTCAAAATTTGCAATGTGATCTGTGGCTAGGCCCTCCGCGGCCACCGCCGGCGCCGCAGCCGCGATCAAGCAGATAGTAAACAAACGCATGTGGCCTGCAGAGTAGTCCGACCGGTGTGCCCACAGATGCCGGTCGACTGGCCGCCGGTGCCGGTATTTTTAACTCGTTTCGCGGTTCGATGTCCGTTCCTTCGTGGAATCGATATGCATAATACCGTCCTTGAAAGTCTCAACTTTTGCAAGAGTTGAATAGAGTTAAAGTTTCTCAAGAAGCCAACAATCGATGTCTAACATAATATTCCGGTGCACGACTGTAAGTTGCAAACTTGTTTTGTCATTATGTAGTAGTAGGTACTCGCTGAGGTTCCGTGTGATGCGGAAGTTCCAAACTTTCTAAATGATTTTGTGTCGTCACCGATCAAAGCTTGCTGTGTTTCTTTTGTCTTGACTTAAACCAGTTTTATTTCGCCGAGAATTTCGCGATAAAGAGCACTTTTTATAGTCTGGCCATAAAGTGGTGTGTCTTTCTTGCTGCCAGTTACAATTTGACCTTTCACATTATTTGTTATTGAGAGTGATCCCTAAGGCGACTTGTTAGTGAAGATAAACGATTGCGTGAACGTGTCGAGGGAAACAGCCGAGTTATGATTAAGGGGTATCTTGTATGAATTTATGGCACATAAGAACAATTTACTACCACTAGAAATCGCAATAAAACAAGCAAGGTGCAACATTGGCGCATCTAATTAGGCTGGAAGCCAACACTAGCACAGCCTTTTCCTAAGACCGATGTTTGCAGTTTTTGTGATCAGGATTGAAACCACCATTTAACCTGCTCGGTGCCAAAACTGAATAGGTCTTATACTAAAAGCAAGTATATCTAAAGAAAAGTAATCACACATCATTGCTTCAAACATGGTTTAAATAGAAACAATGGGTATCTTGCTTAGTGGCATTTGAATGTCGTGATTTTTTTATGTGCAATCGAACTCTGGTAAAAAATATCTTACTGTATACAAAAATGCATCCAAAACCTTTAATTCTTTAAAGGGTGATTGAGTAACAAACATCCAAACTTTCTTCAGTAGGGTTTTCGAGCAATTTTTTACTAAAATATAATACTTTTTGTAAACTGCGTATACAATATAGCGAAAAAACCTATAGCGTTTTTACCCATATATACCCAAATCCAATAGTATTGAGGACTTCAATATACACGAAAGCGTTTTGAAACCGTTTATTTAAAAATATTCACTTGAACTATATCATTTTCATGCATGTGCCTATTTATTTAACACCAGATCATGTTTTCTGCTTGATGGAATAGAATACAAAGCGCATTAGGGTATTATCACTACCTTCTGGCGTATCACGGGGAAGTGGGTCACGAATAATGGTATCCCATATCTTCGTTCAGAACCTATTGCTGGGTGTAACACCGTGTGCCCATAACACTTTGTTATTTACTTTATTTGCGACATCAAGTTGTAAATGTCAAGGTAAGAGGCACTTATCCTACACCTGCTCTATTAACCCAATAGAAACTACGTGGAAGACGAATAGCTTGTGTATTTAGCTCGGGAATAAACTGGCGAATGGCGGGTAGTGTATTTGTTGACCCTTCGGTTCCGTGCGTTCTTGCATACTTATACGTTGGTTATATCCTGCCATGAAATACCATGCACATGTACCATATAGAGTACAATACGTTCAAACACGAAAGTACTTAGCTGTCGCCATTCTTCTGTTTCTTTATTACTGACTAGCTTCAACCCGCGACTTCGTACGCGTAGGATGGTTTTCCCGCGCAAATCCCGATCCCGTGGGAATTTCGGGATAAAAAGTAGCCTATGTGTTATTCCAGAATGTCAATTATCTACTGACCAAATTTCATTCAGATCCGTTCAGTAGTTTTTGCGTGAAAGAGTAACAAACATCCATCCATCCTCACAAACTTTCGCATTTATAATAATAGTCAGTGATATACACTTCTGGACACATCTATTGGCCCACCTTGTATTTTCAGTTTCGTTTGGTCCTAGCTAAAATTTTATATTAGGTCGAGCAAAAAGTTTTTATGCAGTTTTGAACCTGGCACATTCACAATTTCATTCAATAGTCTTTTTTTGAATTTCGAACACAGAATTTAAAGAAACAAAAGACAATTTGGAGCCTGTTTGTTGATATCAAACAATCGAATACTAAGAAAACTTGGTTATTTATTGGTTTACTTGGATTTAATTCTTGAAAAAGTGATTGATATCTTTGCTTTTGCAACAAACATTACTTATTCTTAACATTAAGGTGAGGTTCTATCAATAATCTATGGATACTTCACCTGAAGTCGCCGCCCAAGCTGTGGCACTTATTCAGGCCGGACACAGCCAAAGAAACGTGAGTGCTCAACTTAATTTAAGTCGATCTGCGGTCCGAAATGTTTATCAGAGGTACCTAGAGACTGGCGGCTTTGTTCGTCGCCAAGGAAGGCCACGATCTCGGGTCACAACTGAAAGGCAGGATCGATTCATCGTGACGACCAGCTTGAGAAATCGTCACCTTACCTCCATTGAGATACAAAACCAACTTCGCGACTTCCACGGAGTATCTGTGAGCGCTCGAACTGTTCGGAGAAGGTTAAAAGAACGCGATATGGTACCACACAAGCCAGCTAATGGGCCCAAACTAAAGCGAGCCCACCGAACAGCGCGCCTTCATTTCGCACGCAGTCATTTAAATTGGACACAGCAAGATTGGAGCCGTGTACTCTTTTCTGATGAGTCTAAAATTGTGTTACATGGCAATGATGGAAGGAAGAAGGTCTACCGGCGTAAGGGAGAGCGTTTCGCACAATGCTGCTTTGAAGAGAGGGTTGCTTATGGCGGTGGCTCATGGACTGTCTGGGGCGGTATATCCGCGAGCGGCAAAACTCAACTTGTGGTTGTTACAGGACCACGGCTGCCAACATTAAATGCTGAAAGATACATTCGTGAGTGCTTAGAACCTCACGTGATACCATACGCGGACTATGTGGGCCCAAATTTCCTTTTTATGCATGATAATGCAAGAGCCCATGCGGCCGGCATCGTCAGGGAATATCTTCGGGATGTGAACATCACAGTTATGGACTGGCCAGCCAGAAGCCCAGACATGAACCCCATTGAGCACATGTGGGACGAGCTAAAAAGGCGTGTTAGGGCTCGTCAGCCAGTTGCCCAGACGATGCAGGAGTTGAAAACTGCCATAGAAGAGGAATGGGAGATGATCCCTCAAAATTTCATAGAGCGGTTGATAAACTCTATGCCTAATCGTATGAGAGCTGTGGTAGATGCCCATGGAGGCAACACGCGTTATTAAATTAAACCTTTATTTGATAAAACATGTTTTTTATTCAAAAATTAATTGCCTTTAACAAGGCGCATATCCGACTTGTTAGGCGTAGGTCCATGTCGTATGGTATTCTGAATTCAAATTTAAAACTATACGATCGAAAAAGATGGTAAAATGTATCAGGTTTAAAACTGCATCAACAGTTTTTGTTCAATCTAGCAATCATATTTCGGTAGGGGCCATCGAAACCTAAACTCTAAGGTGGGCCAATAGATGTGTCCAGAAGTGTATTATAATCATCAACCAACACAATATAGTCAGTGCTGAGACGTTTTTTTAATTTACCGCGTGAATCTCGTAACTTAACAATTACAAAGTGTAAGTTGCTTCTTATTTTATTTGGACGAGGCCAAACCCGAAAATAGGGAAACCGAAAAGTATTTTTGGACTAAAATGAAGTTAGGTTAGTAAGGACGTTGATTGACGTGGCAGGAAACTAGCTACTTATACTCGCAGCTCAGACTAATTAGGACGCCTTATTTTAAGCCAAGCATGTTTATGAACTCCTTGTATTGCGTATTGCGAGCGGCTCACTGGCGACGTACCTATTCTACAATAATAAACGTGCAGGAAACGAAGACGTCAGATCGAAAAATATACATATAGTATAGTATTTTAAAGTAAAAAATTGAGTGCATAGGAATTAGTACCTACCTACATATCTAAAACTGCAAAGTAAAGTTACTTTGATGCTGATATTTACCAGAACCTTAGCGACTTAAGTATACAAGAATAGTTATCAAAGGTTTCTCAAACTTAAAGTGTGTGGGCGAAACGCCTAAACTGAAGTATAGCTTTTACCCCAAAAAGGGATTCGGCGGCTAGTCGTTTCCCTCGGGGATTTACCCAAGCCATTTCGATCTTTCTCACAAGTGCCTATACAAAATTGTTCAGGATCAATACTTGAAATACAAAATAATATACAGCATGATTTTAACAGGGAGCAAGGAAAGGAGTTTTTTACCATCTTCTCTCTCTGCAGTCGATCCTACATGACTGAAGATTGCGATCACCATTCTTCAGCATCAGCAGTTCGTTAGGCTTTTCTACTTGTTACGATCGGCGGCCGTACCAGATCTCTCGAAACGGTCAGTTTTTCTGACTACCGTAACGGGGACCTCCCTTAAGATCTTTTGCCCTCAACGTTTGAGCAGATGATCAGGTTAGCCTCTCCGGATTCTCATCCTGGCGACGAACAATGTTATAACTGAATCAAGAAAATATCGAAAATATGTTAAATATTCATGCCGCAAGTTTGTCGAGTCTTATTCGCGTTTCAGTGGGGTCCCCAAGTATTCTTAAGAATCTTT
The DNA here is from genome assembly GCA_943138885.2 of Tholera decimalis. Taxonomy (NCBI): domain Eukaryota; kingdom Metazoa; phylum Arthropoda; class Insecta; order Lepidoptera; family Noctuidae; genus Tholera; species Tholera decimalis. Next base: position 15,675,569 of record OW964552.2, on the reverse strand, counting down.
AGAAAGCAGCAGCTAAGCTACTTACTAATTTATAAATCAACTCGCGTCTTGAACCTCAGTTAGGTCTTACGATATATGATCTGAATAATGCAGGTGATGCCTAGTACGGGGTCGTCGGTAATTTTATATTAAACATGAATTGGTGTTTCAATAAAAAATAGACAGAATAGCCAAGACTAGACCATATGGGCTTGCATTATCAAGAACTTATCAGGTTTAATGTAGAACCAAGCTTCTAACTGCACAAGCCCTAACTTCACAAACCCTACATCTTAGTCAAAATGTGTAGCTTGGTTGTTTCGCTACCGTCACATGAGCTTAAAGTGAAAAATGTATTTAACTGTTAATTAGTTCTTGTAATAACGAAACGGAATGCATAAATAATATAGGTAAGTATCAATCGTATACTCGTATATTAACAATATACTCACAATAGTCACATCACATTCGCGTTGTTTGCCGTTATAGAGTTCCCTTGTTTGAATTCGTAGTCTAAGTATAGTCTGGTTACGGTCATTTCTACATGTACTTAATAGAATTTGAGGTTTTGAGTTTTCTCTTTCTCTCTCATGTATTCCCTTTGCTCTTATCAATAAGGAAAGCCACATAAACGTCATTACTTGAAAATTACTAGACCAATATGAGGAAATTTGTAGTTTTCTCAAAATTAAAGTATGTAAGATACTAAAAACATGTTCACAACCCAATTAATATTTCCAGCGAAATGCTTATTTTTTTTGGCCTTGTGTTCCCTACCACATATCACCCGTCAGTCAACCTTTAAAGCAAGAGCAAGATCTTCTGGGCTCGCTCCTTTCAACGTAGACCTCGTCTATCGCTTACCATCAGGCGTAATCGGAGTAAAGAACCGGCTGATACGAAAAAAAAAAGACATACGAATGTCTGTGAGACGTTTGGCTTGGCCTAATTAATTAACTATAATGTGATTACATACGTTTCTTTATCTATACTTATAATAAATCTGTAGAGAGGTCAATTCTGTACATGAAATATATTTCCAAAATAACTATCAGGGGGTGATTAAGGATCGATACTCATGCCAAAAATGCAATCAGTTAAATTTTTGTCTGTCTGTCTGTCTGTCTGTCTGTCTGTCTGTATAACCGTTATAGAAACAAAAACTACTCGACGGATTTTAACGAAACTTGGTACAATTATTTTTCATACTCCTGAGCGGGTTATAGTATACTTTTCATCACGCTACAATCAATAGGAGCAGAGCAGTGAAGGGAAATGTTGGGAAAACGGGAGAAGTTACTCCATTTTTTAAGCTTCCGTCGCGTGTGCAATCTTAATGGTTAAAGCTACACAAATCATTTCATGACGGAAATGTTCTCCTTAAAATTATATAAAAAATATCCCACGACAGCATATGTCTAACTTTTATGGTTGACTCACAATAACACGTGTAACTCCCGATAGCTTAGCAGTTCGAAGCTTTCTGATTATAATATTTGTCTACTCTTACGTTTATAACACTCTCAGTCACCCCTAATTGAAAAAGTTAACATTATTAACTATTCTATAAAAAAATTGGCCCAGTGCGAGTCAGACTCGCCCATGAAGGGTTCCGTAGTAACTATAATATAATATGAAAATTTATTTGACGAAAAAAAAGCCTTACAAATTTCTTAAAACTAGCTTATTTACATTTTTTACAACTGTGCCAAATAAATTTGTTTTGAAAAAAAAAACCTTACAAATTTCTTAAAACTGGCTTTTTTACATTTTTTACAACTGCGCCGTATAAATTTGTTTTTCATAGTGTTTGTATGAATTACAAAGTTATATTTGCGGTTTTAGAAAATATGCTGTATCTCAAAAACTGCTGAACTGATTTCGTTCAAACTAATTTTGGTTGAAAGTTTATATTAAGGTCTACAGAAATATTTTTTTTTTAGATTTTTCACTCCATTATTATAGAAGTTAGAGGTTGTGTCCGCCACACACACATTTTACCACTTTGGAAGCTTATATCTTTTAAACGATTGACTTTATGGAAAAGTGGTTTTAGAAACCCCGATGTCGTTTTTAAAGAACTGTCTATAGATACCACACATGCATCGATTTCATGAAAAAAAATATTTTCAGGTTTAGTTCCATGTATGGGGAGCCCCCCTTTATTTTAAATATTTTTTAATTTTTTTCTCAAAATCGGAAAGCGGTTCACAGAATACATCTACCTATCAAGTTTCACATGTATAGTCCTAATAGTTTCGGAACAAAATTGCTGTGACAGACGGACGGACGGACAGACAGACAGACAGACAGACGGACAGACATGTCGAAACTATAAAGATTCCGTTTTTTGCCATTCGGCTACGAAACCGTAAAAAGAATCATATAAATCGGTATAGAAACACCAAAGTTATACATGAAATACGCTTATAATAATAAGCCATCGCGCGTGAATACTGAATCATGCTATAAGGATTATTTTTGAGAATCGGTCGCCGCGCTCGACGCGTCTCGCGGTCGAAGCGTTCTCTAGGTACTTAAGCCTCATGTGAACGTGATCTAAACAATATTACCAATACATTAACTTACGCTGACGGAGTCGCGGGCACAGCTATATTGTATCATTACTTCATTACGCTAAGGCCAATAGGAGCGGAGCGCCAATGAAGAATGCTTCAAAATCGGGGTTAAATTTAACGTTAGCCCAAAGTAACTATTCCACGCGGACGAAGTCGCGGGCAAAAGCTAGTTAAATAATATAAAGAAACCACGCTTAAGCCAAGTTAAGAATCTTACTAATATTATAAATGCGAAAGTTTGTGAGGACGGATGGATGGATGTTTGTTAATCTCTTACGCAAAAACTACTGAACGGATATGAATGAAATTTAGTAAGTAGATAGTTGACATCTTGGAATTATTTGGAATTACTCAGGAAAATCCTCCCACGCGAACGAAGTCGCGGGCAAAGCTAGTTATAAATAAGTGAAGTATAACTACAGTTTTATGTCCACGATAGAACCATTTTTTTTAACGTGGTAAAGTTAAAATCCACGGTGTTCCTTCAATAACCCTTTACGTACCGGGGTCACGGTAATGGGATAAGTCCCACGACCCCGGCAGGCTTCGGCCCTCTGCAGAGGGGGCCTCGTCCTGTTGCTGACGCTCTTTGAGGCGCGCGTGGAACACGACGCGCCGTCGACCCGGGCATGGTCCATGGTCGGACAGCGAGTTGCCCTTTACTCGCTGTCCGCATGCCCGCGCCTACGGTGGCCGGAGATCGTCGGCCGACGTCCGACGCCGTGGGCGTCTACCACTGCGGCTGGGCTGGAGGGAGGACGCCATCCTCTCCCTCACGCGGCCCGCCTCCTCCTTCGGAAGCATGACTGCTTCGCAGAAGGAGGCGACCGCTTCCCACCCCTCTCGCCCCGCAGCATGGCCTCGACCAATGCCGGGCGCGAGAGGTCTCCGCCTATCGCCGCCGTGAGGACACGTCGGTGCACGATAGAACCCTTTGGGACAGATAGCGAGTCTTCATATCAACATACATATTCTATAGGACTAACCTAACTGTCGAGCCTATATTTAGCTACATTGACACCTATATCAGGCGGAATTGGTCCACATTGGACATGGCTAGTTAGTAGTAGCTATACATGTATATAATGTTAAGTCAGTATCTTGCCATGAACCGTGACTCTGTGGCAATAGATGCGGGAAGTCTGTCTTGATCGCCATTTTTGAAGACAAATGGGAATATGTAGATATAAATGGATGAGTTTCCATCCTTGCTATATACTAGCTGCTGCCCGCGGTTCGCTCGCGTGTTAAGGTTTTTTCAGTGAAATTATAGTGGCCTGCTATAGTAATGTAGCTTTATAACGGTGAAAAGGTTTTGAAATTGGTTCAGACAACTAAACCGATTTCCGAGGAACCGAAGAAATTTTTATACTTGAATACTAATTCAAGTTTATCCATAAAAAAAACTTTCCTCTTTATAATATTACAGTAGATAATCTAAATCCCACTTTATAGCACCTACAAGACAGGATGACAGATCCTATAATACGATGAGAAAAGAGTAGACACGACTTACCTTCATGATAGTTGATGACATGTGAAGGAAAAGTTTTATTTTTTTACTTTAGTTGTAATATAGCCAGGGGTTTGATAACCCTTTAACGACTACATACACCACACATATGAATCCTGAATTGATACTTAGATTATGGTAAGTATAGATGTCACAAGTATGTTCACGATCCATGGTATTATCGGCTTTCTTTGATTTGTCAATGTTTTTCTTTTACTCTCCATCTTCTGTACATATTAATAAAATTGTAATATTCTTTAAGTTATATGTATACAACGTGTAACGGAAACCCCATATCTGTCCAAAAGGGCTGAAGACAACATCTGGTATGGAGTCTCTATGCACAGTTTCACCACAAAATAACTGACTCAAAGAATTGATGCCAAATTATTAGTTTTATATACATACTAGTATTTGCGTGTTGCGCGAGGTGCAAGCACCTCGCGTGCTTGTGAAAAAAAAAAAGGGGGGTGTGATGGGGGGGGTTTAGTATTTGCGTGTTGTGCGAGGTGCAAGCACCTCGCGTGCTTGTGAAAAAAAAAAGTATTTGCGTGTTGCGCGAGGTGCAAGCACCTCGCGTGCTTGTGAAAAAAACTAAAGCATTGCCCCTCTAAATCAAGTATTTGCGTGTTGCGCGAGGTGCAAGCACCTCGCGTGCTTGTGAAAAAAAAAAAAAAAAAAAGGGGGGGTGATGGGGGGTTTAGTATTTGCGTGTTGCGCGAGGTGCAAGCACCTCGCGAGCTTGTGAAAAAAAAAAAAAAAAAAAAAAAAAAAAAGAGGGGGGAGGGGTGATGGGGGGGGGAGTTGCACAAGTATTTCGACTAAAGCATTGCCCCTCTAAATGAATCTGAAAAAAAAAATGTTCCAAGTCTCTTAGATTCCGAGATCCGCCTAAAGGTGGGCGGGGGGGGACTTTGAAAAATGGTTTTTACTTTACCGAGCCTCCTCTATACGAATCCGTAAAAAACAAAAAATACGGGTCTCGTAGTTTCCGAGATACGATAGGGAGGGGGGAGAAGGGGTGTGAAAAGGGGAGGTTTGGCACTTTTGCCGTAGGTTTGAGAGTTACTTGTTTACGAATCTGTCAAAATATACCCACCTCCCCATACACCATCTGGGAGAACAATTATGTCAATGAGTGAGTGAGTGAGTGGTAATTTAGCTTTATATAGTATAACTAGTATTTGCGTGTTGCGCGAGGTGCAAGCACCTCGCGTGCTTGTGAAAAAAACTAAAGCATTGCCCCTCTAAATCAAGTATTTGCGTGTTGCGCGAGGTGCAAGCACCTCGTGTGCTTAGGAAAAAAAAAAAAAGTGGGGGGGGGGGGGTAATGGGGGGGGGGTTGCAGAAGTATTTTGACTAAAGCATTGCCCCTCTAAATGAATCTGAAAAAAAAAAATGTTCCAAGTCTCTTAGATTCCGAGATCCGCCTAAAGGGGGGGAGAAGGGGGGCGGGGGGGGGACTTTGAAAAATGGTTTTTACTTTACCGAGCCTCCTCTATACGAATCCGTAAAAAGAAAAAAATACGGGTCTCGTAGTTTCCGAGATACGATAGGGAGGGGGGAGAAGGGGGGGAAAAGGGGAGGTTTGGCACTTTTCCCGTAGGTTTGAGAGTTACTTGTTTACGAATCTGTCAAAATATACCCACCTCCCCATCCACCATCTGGGAGAACAATTATGTCAATGAGTGAGTCAGTGAGTGGTAATTTAGCTTTATATAGTATAATTTCTTGAATACCAATCATAACAAACGTGTCACAGCACTACGAGGGTCAATAACTTTCCACGTCACTTGCCAATAACACGATAACTCTTTTCGTTCTTCTTAATTTGAAAAATTCGATCTCTGGTATCAGTGTATTGGAATTTGTAATAAGTTCTACACATGTAGACTTAGGATTACGAAACCCTTGCCATATCGTTTGTTATCATCCAAAGAAGCCATGCACTTGGTATGTATATACCCTTTAAATTACACGGTGTATACATGACCAAACGAAATATCTTTAAAAAGAAATCTGTTTGTCTTTTTGCTTGTCCGGGCTCTCTCTCTCTCAATCTCGAGAACGGCGTAACCAATTTTAATGGGACTTTTACTGGAAGAAAAGCCAACATCGGGATCGGGATTTACGCGGAAAAAAATTACATCACAATTTCGTGATGAAGGCATGAGGGACGACAAAAGTACACACATCAAAAGTGTCTAGGGATCAAGCATTTTTATGCGGATTTCTTGAGATTGAGATGTGGCTTTGTAATAAATTTATGATTTTATAAATTTATATGGATCCTTTTTGGTGCATTTCATAATTTGAAACAGGAACTGTTAATCAAATTCGAGTCAAAGATGAAAATCAGCTGTCAATATTTTCCCTATAAAAACATACAACGCATTGAAGACATTATTAGTGCTACTGTTTCCCTACTACTGATTAAAACCAACGTTATTATGGAGCGGCGACGTCATTTAAGCAGGGAAGAAATGCTCAGAGCCGTGGGAATGATAGAAGCTGGTTCCCGGCAGCGTACTGTGGCTTTAGCTCTGAATACAAGTCAGAGTGTTATCAGTCGACTTTGGACACGTTACCGAAGCACTGGTACCGTGGCTGAGCGCCATGGAGGACGGTATCGCTGCACCACACGGAGACAAGACCGATACATTCAAATCTTAACTCGAAGAGCTCCAACAATAACCGCCATGATGTTAGCCGTGAGGCTTCATCACTCTTCAGGGAACTTAATTAGCGACCAAACAGTCAGAAACCGCTTGCATGAAGTGAACCTTCATTCCCGAAGACCGCTACGTGTACCACCTATAGCAATGCACAATCGTAGGATTCGATATCAATGGGCTCTTGAACACAGAAATTGGGCAGAAGAACAATGGCGTTTCGTGTGCTTTTCTGATGAGTCTTGTTTTGGTATGAGACCGGATACAAGACGTATACGACACTGGAGAACCTCTGGACGCCAACAGCGATTAAAATCCTGCCAGGAAGTCCATCCTTATAGTGGTGGAACCATCATGGTATGGGCGGGTATTTGGATCGGCGGAAGAACTGAGTTGATTTGGATCAGAGGCAACCTCAACGCTCAAATTTATGCTGAGACGATTGTATCTGACGTCATCGTTCCTCTACAAGTGCAAATCGGTCCCTTATTTCAGTTAATGCATGATAATGCACGACCGCACACCGCAAGAGTTGTAAGACAGACTCTCGCCGCAGCTAACATCAATGTCTTGCTCTGGCCTGCTCAGTCGCCAGACTTGAACCCGATTGAGCATGCATGGGATATGCTACAGAGAAGAGCTCTGCCGAATATGGAGGGTATCCAGTCGCAAGAAGACCTTTTTTTGTTGTTGCAACGAACATGGGCGGCCATTCCACAGCGTGATTTGGATGAACTCATTTTGAGTATGCCAAACCGATGTTCTTGTATTGTTAGTGTTCGCGGTAGAAACACGGATTATTAATTGTTTAAGTTACCCAATAAAATTTTAAAGAAAACTGTTATTTCAGTCTTTTTTTCGAACTTTAATGTTAGTGGTTCAAATGTCAAAAATCCCTTTATGAGGAAAATGGCAAATTTCTTTATTAATGCAAAGGTGACTTGGTTTATCGTTACTGTGACAAACGAAAACACTTTATTTGATGAATCCTTAAAGAAAATTTTAATTAATATCAATCAGGAGAAAAGTTATTGCAAAAATATATATTGATCCCTAGATACTTTTGATGTGTGTATGTTAAATTTTTCACAAAAAGGCACGTGAATCGTTTTAAGCTATTTTGAGAGCAACGCCATAAGGCAGCTGGTTAATATTATTCTCGGTGAGCTGGTTCTTTTTAAAATTTTAATTTCATGACATTCGCTTCAAGAGGAAAATAGTCTTTGATGATCTGGAAAATCAAAGGTTTATTTACAGTTACTGTTGCAGTTCAACTGAAAATGTTTCGGCGTGCCTGCTTTAAAAGCTTTTCATAAATGTTGTATTGAATCAAATTAGGCACAGCTTTTAATGATTTGGTATACTCTATGTATATTTTAATTGTTGGTAAAAAGCCTTTTTAATATAATCTTCTTTCTGGGGAAGTCAGATACTAGGACCACACACATGAATACAATTCCATATTATAATTTTTCAGCTTTCAGAATGTAAAAGATACGGTAACAGTTTCGTCTCAACTGTAACTAGAAAAATATACGTAGTGTGCGTAGCTATTTGTCTGTTCTTATATGAAAGCATATAATTTTAAAAGAGTGCTTATTATGCAGAAGTTCAGATCTTCAACTTCCGCTGAATAAACCTTTTGTTTTCACTTTAAAACTAGGACAAGGCCTATTTCCTGACAGATTCATTGTTATTTTAGAAGAATTGGATGTACAGTTTCTAAAAATTTCTGAGCGAGTTTTTTTATCGGACCGTAGATAGATTACCATTGCACTGATGTTCTTATCTGGAAATAACCGGAGACACACTGAAAAATTGTTTTCCCTACAACAAACACTCGGTAGGTATTCATTACTGCGTTGATATTGATATAGTCGACGGTAATTTATTTAGCGAGACGTTAAAACATGTGGATTTTGCTAGGTATTTGTATAACTCTCCTTAGATGTATTGTTGTCCCGGCATTGTCGGTCGTCGGTACACACGAGCACATGTCCGCCCTGCCCCTGCCATACATTCATTGTTATGTTTACGCAAGGTCCGACGCGACGCTGGCACATAGCGTGCCGGCGACATCGGTCGTCGGCAGCATGTCATATATAGCTGCACCCACCTCCCATCGATGTTATCGTAGCAATAATACACACGCATACTTTGATATAAGAACATGTGGTATCGCGCATTGTTCAGACTTCAATTAGGCAAATTTTTCCATGCATTATGTGTATGAGACAAAAATATTTGCATGCAGTAACAAGTCCCGTAGATTTTTTTCTGATGTTTATTCAATGAAGCATAAAATTCATTGTTTCAAATACTGCGTAAGTTCACATAATTTGAGTATATCGCAGTCCAGTACTAGTCATAGGCCTCATTGAACTGCAGCTCATCCAGCTACCTTTTTTGAGTCGTCAGTCCATCTAGCTGTCTCGAGCTACGCTTACTGATTCGTAGTCCTCAATCCTAGACTAGCCTGCACTAGCGGCTATCGGTATATCGACAAACATCGTTGATATAAATTGGCTACCTACATGTGCGAGGTAGCTGTTCGCAATACAAATATCCACCAATGGACACACTTCATTTTTCGAGTTCAGCTCTGTTAGAAATGGAGAAATGGAAATGGAAAAAGGCGAATTGTTCTTTACGTATCCTCGCACCACTTAGCTAGTCACTGTTTCGCACCGCGCTATAACCAACCTGGCACCGCGATGTTTCTCCCAACATCTTTGGTTGAAGTCTCATAATGTTGCTGAGTCGTGATGCATCCTCGTACTGTCTCGCAACCTCACATATCTTTGGTTGAAAACAATGAGATATTGTTTTCAAGAGCTTAACATCACGAGAAGGACGCATGGTTCAAGTCGAGTTATCGAACTATGGCAGCAGTAGCGACGACAAAACTTAATTTCCCAGTTTTATAGTAGTTATTCTCTCGTCATTAATTGTATTTATAATCAGAAAGTTACATTCGGAAAGATATTATCCTCACGTAAAAAGGAAATCGCAAAATGTTTCTCAAAATACAATTGTAATTTGAGAGTCATTTGCGCCCATGAAAGGAAAAGGGTATGGAATGGATTACACTATACACATGTATATTCGTGTGACCTTTTAGAAAATGAGATTTTCTCCTATACGAACCTAACGGTCCCATATCATTTAGCGTGTAATGTTGAGTGGCGTTTCGTCGCAACGATTGGAATCGGTCCTTTGGTACAGTAGTATGCGAAGTGCTTTAAAATCTGTGTTGTATCCACATCTGGGTATAATACTGAGCGTACATCAGACATCTCCAAACGGAAATGCCCATTGTTATTGCTTCGATAAATACAACGTAGACGTCCGCACAATGGATAAATGCTTCAACTGTTACCGTTTCAGTATCAAATTCAATCGATATTGAACTGAAAGAGTACTAAACTGGAAACAGCATTTCATGTTAACTAAATGTCAGCGCAGTACCTAAATGTTTTAATTATTCAATCTGACACGTAAATTAAAAGGAATTCGATCGTATCGAAGTAAATTGTGTCGATTTGTTGACTATTATTACTTGTGGAGTAGCAACAGGTGAGGTGAATATACAAATTTGGTAGGTCACGCAAGCACGTAGGTACACGTATAGGCTGCGACGCGCCGTGACGACGACCTGCCAAGCAGCTGGCCGCTGCCGTGCCCAATCTACAGATTGCCATGTCTTGTCGCTACTGACGCATGTCTTGCCATCTCTTGTTAATTAGTTTTGGGGGAAAATGTGTCATCTTTCAATAACACGCTGCGTCTTATAATTTTAAAATATCGGCATTCTGTGCAATACAATATTATGGTACAATGTTTGATCTTATTAACAAGAATGCGGTTGTGATAGTACCCCTTCAAGATTCTTAATTATAATCACAACATATCTGTAGATAGGTATACTCTTTATTGTACACCACAACATAAACAAATAAGGACTACTATATTTTCAGAAATTTAAGACATAATTACGATGTTAAGAAACATTTCATGAATTATTGCAGAAAAGCTTTTAAACTTTTTTTGCATGTCAAAAATACAATTTATCAGTAATAAATCAATCGATTCCTTGGTCAAATATGATACTGACATAGTGACATCTGCAACAGGCGTGTAGACGTCGAACCAGTTTATTTATAACACCTTGCATATAATATGTACAGCGTGACATGTATTATTCCTTGTATCGACGTTTAGTGATCGTGATAGAACTAGGCAAAACCAATAAAGTAGTCCTTAACCTGTATTGCATTATGACTTAAGTGGCGGCCGGCTGGCACCGGTGGTGGTACGCCGGGTATGACGTAGTGGTGGTGTGGCACTCAGTCCAGTTACAATTAGACCGTCGGTCGGTTTGAACTTACTACGCGCTACGCTTTTATAGTATTCGGCCGGCTATGGCTAAAGAAAATACTAATCGCGCTCGCAAATATGCTTTTCAGCAGGTCCTTTAGTTCTCGATTGCGAAATGATAAAAAGGAAGTTGTGCTAGGTAATCGTTCCTCAGGTTTAGTGTTCCTACTCACACGTCTTGTATAAAGTGTTCATGTCGTGTGTTCGTTGTTTTTTTCTATGCTATTGATCACACTATTGAAGTTTTGATCTCCGATAGTCCAAAGATGCAATGGGATATCATAAATGAAAGTTATTTATCAATGCTTTCCTAACTTTTATGCTTATATTGATACATTCTCAATAAAGTACCTATGTATATAAGACCTGAAAAGGATGTGGGCAAGTTCCCGGCGGACGCCAATTTCTGTAAAGATGCGGCAATTGAAGTCTCGTCACGCTCGGATACCTAGAACTAAACTGAACAACCTCTTATTATGAGTTTATCAAACTCGTCAATTATTTATATTCCATTGCTTGTTCGGTTTAAGTATTGATTTTGCCATTCTGTTGAAACCAAGTGAATTGTTTATGTATATGTATTATATTCCACAAAAGGCCCCATAAGCCACAATTTCATTGTATATTTGAGTTAAAACAGGCTTACTTCGCCAATTTTGTGACTATTGACCCGGTTTCCAATACAGATATCCATGTAAAGCAGGTACGTAAGTTGTGTTAAGCGTGTTTTGTAGTGTTACTATTTAGTATGTTTGACCTTATTTTCGATGACGATTCATTCGAAGTTTTATGGTAAATTCACAAACTTACTGACAGTTCTCAAAAGTAATGACCGATGTTCTTTCTCCAAATAACGGCCGAGCCGTCGACTAATCACGAGTAAATTATTGGTTTTCATCGATCATTACCCCAAATACGCCTGCAGTATGATTGATACTGTTTAATATTGTATGTATTGCGAATGACTGATGCTAGCGAAGTTGCTCGTCACCAAGGTGAAATTTCGATTACTTAGTTTGTAATTGCTATCAATTACCAAACGTAATTATTTCAAGTAAAATTGCTGTTCTAATAGCAGCTCTAGTAAGTTTTTTTTTTCATTCTGTTTTGGTTAACGATCATTATATAAGATCTTAGCACTGTAGATCCCTCCGAGGTTTTCTACACCGTAAGCATATCTGATCTTATGCACTGGCCTACGAACGTTGTAGCTCGTAGCAAGTCTCGTAGCTCCGGTAGAGCAGCGGGACAATGTAGACACTAATGATGTTGACACTAGAGGCAGCTTGACTCAGTCGTAGCACGCCCCCCCCTTCCTCCATCAGCCCCCTTCTCTGAGCACAACCTAACACGCTTTTGAGTGCACTTACCTAAACACGATGCCACTAACTGTAGCACTTCTGGAATATCCTCAAATTGTATTAAGCCATGTGATCGTGTTTGTAAAGTGACGTTATGTATAGTCTGTGGGTTCCTGCGAAGAATAAAGTGGAGTACTTAATTTTTTACTGAAATGTAGGTGACTTTGGTTTCAATTTACTGTCTCCTCTCGGTTGTTATACTTTAATTATGTTTACCTACCCTCGTAATGAGCCAATCTCACTCTTCCAGATGGCTTAATTATTTTTTATTCACTTAGCCAATTTATTTTGTCTTATATTCAGCGTTCTTTTCACAGTATATGATACAGGAACGACGCGTTGATAATAATTTTAACTTATTTTTAACAAAAACAAACAAATTGTAAACCACACGAACAGTTTTTTTTTTATTGATAATAGGTTCGCGTTTGACCACCATCTCACCTGATAGTAAGTGATGATGTGGTCGAATATGGAGCACGCTTTAGCCCTACGCACAATGAAAGTATTCCCAAAACGTTTAGTGGGTATGGGTGGGATGTCCACCATGTAACGATGGCGCATCGCCGTTTGTCTCGTAGTCCGATGATGGAACGGGCTTGGCGGAATTAGATTGTGTAAGGCCGTGCGCGCACTGCGTTGCGTTTTGTAAACGCAAAATCTGTGAAGTATGGAGTGTCATAGAAGTGCGCGCACTGCGGTGGAATAAACGCGTGCGGTAGAGTCACCGGTGGCCCCTCGCTGCAAAATTGCGGTGAGTCTACCGCAAATATTTTGTATCCCATAGGAATGTATGTAGTACCGCGCACTGCGGTGAAACAAATGCACGTTTTGTCTGATAATGTTGCCATACATACAGATTTCTTTGTATTTATACATATTTATGATGTGTGATACAGATTAGCACTCGATACAGATTTTTATCTAAATTTTACACTGTATTGATAGATAGACAACTTTTGGAAGGACTTTAAAAACTTTAATTAAAGTGGGGAGGGCAAAATTAGTGTACTTACTAGTCATAAAAACAGAGAAAAAAATTATTATTAAAATATATATGCAGATAACTGTTACAACTAAAACAGAACTTAGCAAAATAAATTACTTAGATACCGCATTTATTACGTTACACACACCGTTGAACAGAACAGAATGATTGAACATTATTCTTTAAACATATTAAACATGTATGGGACATGACATCTATACAGACGACATATTGACCGTTGAACGAATCTATTCTTTATGGTTATTTTTTATTTTTTTTTATAAACAACGTTAATTTAAATATTCTAATTATTTGAATTTATTCTTTTAATTAATTTCCGTAGTACATTATTTTAACATAGGCTGGTGTCTATTGACGTAGTACTTGCAATGTAAGAGCTTGAAATCGTTTTTTTTGGCAGCATCATCACAAAATATATGGAATTTTCTCTATAATACAAATACTTAATTAGAATGTTTAAATTAACGTTGTTTATAAAAAAATAAAAAGTAACTATAAAGAATAGAATCATACAATGGTGTGTGTAACGTAATAAATGCGGTATCTAGGTAATTTATTTTGCCAAGTTCTGTCTTTAGTTGTAACAGTTAATTTTATCAATACAGTGTGAAATTTGTATAAAAATCTGTATCGAGTGCTAATCTGAATCACACATCGAAAATATGTATAAATACGAAGAAATCTGTATGTATGGCAACATTGTCAGACAAAAGGTGCGTTTTTCTCGCCGCAGTGCGCGCACCTGAGATTGCGGTCATTCTACCGGTGCGGTAGAACTACCGCAATTGCGGCCACCGCAAGGCAGTGCGCGCACGGCCTAATTCCATCGCACACTCCCCGAAATGTAACCGATAGAAAACCGATAGTCTTGCAACTCGTCGTCGATGTTCAAGGCTCTGGAGCTTTGACTCGAACAGTGCATCGTTGCCAATGAGTCTCTTGACCCGTTTCTCAATGGACTCAAGCGCGTCCAGTTGGTATTTGGAAGATCCATCCCAAAGATGAGAGCAGTACTCCATACACGACCGAACCTGGGCTTGATACACATTGAGCTGCTGTTCCGGTGTGAAGTACCGTCTCACCTTTGCCAAAATTCGCAACTTTTTTTGATGCTAATTGAGCCTTAGCCTCAATAAACGGACCAAAATTGAGGGTGGAAGTTAGTGTTACCCCAAGAAGCTCAATACGATCTGTTATCGGCACGGTTACACCACGGAAAGTAGGAGCCGGTTCGAATTGGCTCCTTTTTGCGGAGAAGGGACACGCCTGGGTCTTATTTGCATTAAACTTGACCACCGGTTCGAATTGGCTCCTTTTTGCGGAGAAGAGACACGCCTGGGTCTTATTTGCATTAAACTTGACCAAGTTGGGATCACCCCATTCGGAGACAGCCTTCAAGGACAAGTTCAAGCGCCCAACCATATCCTCACGGAGAGACCGGATCTGTGACCCACCAGCACGCGCGCTGGACATATATCTCTCAACAACTGTGCTGTCGTCTGCATACACAGTTCATGATGTTTATAATTTGTTTGTTTTTGTACATTGTATTATAAATGCATTGGTTCTAAACCTAATATCCTTAACGACCTTCATTTTAATAACACTGTCGAATGCGATCACTATGTGGATTACAGTATAGTACTTATGCCAAACTGCCAAGTGTAGTCATTAAGGTAAAGTCCCCCAGGATCCATTGTACTGGCGCCATTTATGTTTGTACAGCTATACATAAATTAACTTTCGACCACGAATAGGTATGTGGTCAAGTTAATTAAGTAGGTATGTAGTTAAAAGGAATAGCAATGTATGCAGCACAGAGTTAATTACTATTGCTAGCGATTGTGTAAGGTATACTAATCAGTGCCCTATGTTAAATGTTGGTCAACCTCTACACTTTTATAATAATTATGATTAAGTGAGCCCAAAATATCGGAACAGTTATAAAATATTATAACTGATAAAATTCTTTAGTGACTAGTTATCTTGCTTGAAGTCTATCCCCGATTTTAACTGCATTGCTGCGAAAACCATAACGATAAAGTCCAGGAACACGAAAATTTAGTTTTTGAAAAAAAATATGTTTGGGCCAACGGCGCTATATATTTTGCAATGAGTTTTTTATCAACAGCTAATTCATTATGGATTCATTTAGGCTATACAAATTCCATATTTATAATAGGATTCTTATATTACAAAATGTATTTGATTTATTAGCCTATATCTATTAAAATTGAATCTAAGTTCGGTCTGTTGTGTCTTATTTACCTATAGATTTATTTGATAAACGTAATAAAACATTAAAATTTCTTTATTGCTACCAATAATGGCGGTTGCTACTTATTTTTTGAAACCCCAATCTATTTTATTTCGTCGTAAAAGTAACATATGACTGTTGTGTAGGTGAGATATAAAATCCTTCTATAGAAATATTCATGTGTGCGCTAACGAAAAGTATCTTTGTGTAAAAATTTCGTGCTCTTTACGTCTCTTGAGTAAAGTAACCTGCAAAACATTTAGAAATTCCTGACAAAGAACAAGGATTATCATTCAGACTTGCCCTAACGTGCAGTTAAAGTTGCCTAACCATGAGATTACGCAAAGGACAATTTTGCGGACTTTCTTAACATTAGAAGCGTGGAACATCCTGACAACCCTAGAAGCGCGCTTGGGTCAATTTTGGCCATTTTATTTTCGCTACAGTAATGTAAAGTTATGTATACAAATAAAACTTGTAATTATGATAGAATGTTTTTATTATATACTAGTACTCACGCGGGGCTTCGCTCCCGTGGATTCTATCACGGTAAAAACATAACTCTCCTTTTTTGCAGTCGGGTAAAAAGTAGCCTATAACCTTCCCCAAGCTTCAAGCTACTTCCATACCAAATTTCATCCAAATCCACCCAGTACTTTCGAAGATTAGCGCGTTCAAGCAAACAAACAAACAAACAAACTTTTCCGCTTTATAATATTAGTATAGATTACACATATTTTTATGTACTTTGGCTTAAAATAGAAATCAAGATCACCAAAATTATAGTTAAAATTATAATAATGGCAATGCAATTTTTATTTTTTTTATTGATAACTAGCTTCCTGCCCGCGACTTCGTCCGCAAACCTTAATAAATTATACACCTAAACCTTCCTCTTGAATCATTCTATCTATTACAAAAAACCGCATCAAAATCTGTCACGTAGTTTTAAAGATCTAAGCATACATAGGGACAGACAACGGGAAGCGACTTTGTTTTATACTATGTATTGATAGGCTCGCGTTTGACCACCATCTCACCTGATGGTGAGTGATGATGTGGTCGAAGATGGAGAACGCTTCCCTAGAAGTAACCTATTCACTCTTAACTTAAAGACTCCCAGTTTATAGCGATTAGGTAACACAGACTTCGGCAGGGAATTCCACTCCTTAGCCGTACGCACCATGAAAGTATTCCCAAAACGTTTTGTGTGTATGGGTGGGATGTCCACCATGTAACGATGGCGCATCGCCGTTTGTCTCGTAGTCCGATGATGGAACGGGCTTGGCGGAATTAGATTGTGTAATTCCATCGCACACTCCCCGAAATGTAACCGATAGAAAACCGATAGCCTTGCTCTTCGGAATCGCATAATGAGCAAATGGGAAAACTTTTTCGATGTGCACGTTTTGCAAACCGTTTTTTCACAAGCTTGGCATTTCACACACAATGTGTTATCGGTACAAGAAGACTACCTGACAACGAGTAGGTTTCTCTTGACGTTCAGGTACTTCGCTTGGAGTATTGATACGCGTATTAGACGTTTTATGCTATTTCTTCTCCTAACTGTATGATAAACTCCCTTTGCTGATTTTTTTTTTTCAATTTAGTTCACAATACAATATACAAGAATTTATTGCTGCTAAGTCTAGCAAATTATAAAAAATGTGAACCAGCCGACAACGCCTAGATGGGGCTTTGACAGAGTATAATAATGCGAACCATTTGATCCACAACGTCTACCCTATACATTGAACTATTTTTAAATTATACTACATCCGGATTCTCTTTTGCACCAGTTTGTATTTGAATATCTGGGTACATAGTGGTAACGATAAGTCGCTATTTGTGGGTAATTGTTGCCACTCTTAATCGGATGAATGCAACGGCTCGTCTTCCGAGTTCCCTTCGTCGATATCTTGAAGAAATTACGTAATTTTCGCTGGTTTAGAACAAGTTTAACTATAAGCAAAAATACTAGTTATGTAAGTGCATGTGTCAGAAACAAAACACACGTTGCGCTCTCACCACTGCCGCCCGCTTACTAATGGAGCCATTCCAATATCACCCCCTCCCTTCACCCCCACCACTTTTTCGTGAATATTTAATGCGGCGCTTTAGAAGCATATTTCACTAGTCCGACTCAGATCCATAGGATGCAGGTTATCCAAAACCGATTTCTCCGAAATGCCACGGGCGCGCCCTGGTACTTGAGGAACGAGGATCTTCACGTAGACCTCAAAATCCCGACTATAAAGCAAGTGTTAAAACGCCAGTCAGCGCGTTACTTCACCTCTGCTGAAAAACACACAAACCCCCTGATTGTATCGGCCGCCCGGTACACACTCTCAAAAATTTCCCGGGTTCGTCGTCCTCGCCTTGTCCTTGACGAACCCGACGATCCCACCACTATCCGTCAAGAGAGCAGTAGGGAAACTAGCACTCTAATTAAAAACATAAACAAAACGCGTTCCGTATACCGGCCTCGCCGTCGAGGCCCATCGCGACGTCCGCGCTCTTGTAACGTCAACCCTCCCCGACCTTTGCCAAACGAGCCAGCCCGCGATGCTGAGCCAGTAGCAATAAATACTCCCCTAAATAATATGACCCAGCCTGATCCTTTGCTGTCCACCATCAACGACCCCGCTGAGCCGAGGCTCGTACTCCACAGGGAGTGCCCTTAGCGCGCGGTTGTTTAAATGTAAATTCTAGTTTGTAAGCCCTGGCTGGGGGCCTTTAAATTTTAGAGGTCACCACAGGATCGCCCGGTTAAGTAGTATATTAGCCTTATCGAGCTAAACTACGAGTGGCCCTATCGAAAAAAAAAAAAAAAAAAAAAAAAAAAAGCATATTTCATGAAAAGTCATAAAAAATTACGATTATACGCATAATAATATATTAACCAGAGCAGGAAGAACATCGTAATGGGTCAGATTTGGAACGCCCGCAATTCTAGTGTTAATCGATATCCATTCCTTAAAATGTATGAACTTTGAAGTTGGCATTGACCTGGAAAGCAATGAGACAGAGGCAATGTAGACGTTAGAAACTTGTTAAAATCAAGTTGGGGGTCGTAGCACTGAAAAAATAGAAATTAGTTATCATTCCGTTTGAGAAATGTGTGGTCACACGGTGGCGTACGAGACACCCGTTTAAACTAAAGATTAGGTGTTTAGGTCACAGTTAGGCACTGGCCAGCAATTGGGGTTGCCAACCATACTTTATAATAACGTATCCTTCTTTATTTTTGGTAATTATTCTTTATACTTTTGCATACAAATAAAGTATGTGAAAATACTTTATTTCCAACCTTTACTGCGATGCATAGAACAAAACACTCATTATGGGATTTATGGGTAAGTATTTAACGGTACATATAAGTTAAAACAGATGATGGAAACGATTTATAATTACTGAACGAAATTTTAGATGTGAGATGTTAATGTGACAGTGACAGGTCACATTATCACAGATGTCACTATCGACGAAATTGTATGAAAATTGTCCGCTGTTTTTGTTTATAATTAAAGAATCCATTTTAAAGAGAAAATTAATGCTTAAAATGACGAGTAATTCTGATAGTGATACTCTAGTGACTCCTAAAAAAGCTAAAATGACCAGTCTTCCAAAAGTATACCTAAGTTTTCACTGAGAGGGTTTTTTTCAGTAACGAATCTGAAGTGGCGAGAAGACTGAAATAGAGCGTCAATCGTCAATAAATTTAATTAGAAACGAATTATTTATTTATTTAAATTTAAATGTTGATAGTCAAACAAGCTTGAAACATTCAAAAATAATAAAAAAATGTTAGCTTGTGCTAAAATCACACAAAAATACGTTTATAAGGCAATAAAAATATAAAATTTGAAAAATACTTTTTTCTTTAAAATACCTTTTTTTCCTATTCAAACAATTTTATACGTTTTTTTCGTAAAGAAAGTTGGCAGCCCCACCAGCAATTGACTTTGTGTTATTTAGGTAGGTAGGTTTGGTACCTTCCTATTAGTACCTAGGAAAAATATCATGACGTTTTCCTTTTCCTTCGCATCCATCCATTCCATTTCCATCCCATGTGTATATTGCCTAATAAACAATTTTTTTCTACATAACTTCTCTGTTTTACTCATTTCCAAAAAACTTACACATAATAAAAATATTAAAAAATTATGTCTCCAATTGTTTCATAGGCCTATTATCACTCAGGTATAGCTACGAATGAATAGTTCCCGTCAACACATTCGACCATCAATTAACTGTAATTGTCAATACGCCTGACCTGCTGTTGAAGCGTCGTCGACCCAAATAAAAACCATGTTAATTGTAGAGACTCTGACTCAGACTTACTTTGTATACCGTCTCCCCAAAAACTTATATAATTTCATATTCTTTTCATTTTAATTTTATTAATGAAATTTGTAAATATCTTTTGAAGCAAATTTATGAAGACGTCTAAAGCAGGGGTGATTGATTGGCAGTAGAAAAGAGATTGGATAAAAACGATCTTAATAAAATTAAGCTTCCAAGGTCAAAGATCGATGCGAGACAAGCCAGTTCTTTACATTTAGCTTAACAGTTTTAAAATGTCCTAATGATAGTGATAATAATGATGTTTATTATGCATATTGGTTATAAATAACACTTACACATCATTTTTAGGGTTCCGTAGCCGAATGGCAAAAAACGGAACCGTCAATCGTCATGTCTGTCTGTCTGTCTGTCTGTCCGTCCGTCCGTCCGTATGTCAC
Source organism: Tholera decimalis (assembly GCA_943138885.2). Taxonomy (NCBI): domain Eukaryota; kingdom Metazoa; phylum Arthropoda; class Insecta; order Lepidoptera; family Noctuidae; genus Tholera; species Tholera decimalis. The sequence goes on along the minus strand of OW964552.2, from coordinate 15,655,077 downwards.
AGCCATTTTAATCCGAAACTATTAGAACTCTACATGTGAAACTGTGTGTTTCTGTGAATAGCTTTTTGATTTTAAGAAAAAAAATAAAAAATATTTAAAATTAAGGGGGCTCCCCATACATGAAACTGAAACTGATTTTTTTAAATGAAATCTATGTGTGTTGATGGACATTGAGGTTTCTAAAACCACTTTCTATAATAATGGAGTGAAATGAGATCTAGTCAGCAGTTTTTGAGATATAGTATATTTTATAAAACCGCAAATATAATTTTGTAATTCATACAAACACTATGAAAAACAAAGTTATTTGGCGTAGTTACTACGGAACCCTTCATGGGTGAGTCTGACTCGCACTTGGCCAAATTTTTTCGTTAATTTCAACTATACGAGGCTGGTGTTTTGTAACTGTTTGTGTAACGACTCTTGAAGTTCATACGATCCGTACTGACCTAATCATATGAGGACCATATAGGTTTATAATGTTCTGTGGTGCTCTTTCGAGGATATAAACACAAAGATAGCAGGCCCGTTCAAACAGTGCAAGCATTTGTCAGTTATCGCGTAGCTCAATATAGAACGTTTAGGATCTCGAACAATACCAAAGTAAGAACATTTGTGTAGGCTAAAGTACTCAAACTGCCAGATACTGCGGTAATCTACTCATAATACTCATTGTTTCTCACATTCACAATATAGGACCATACCATGTAAATTGTGTCTGGAGATGGTATTTTGAAGAAAGAACCATACATATTAAATATTGGTCAGTGGCCCTGACTGCTGTGCGCAAGGTCGTGGGTTCGATTCCTACCTAGGACAAATGTTTGTGTGATGAGCACGGTCATTTGTTCTTTGTCTGGGTGTAATTTATCTATAATATGTATGTATTTAGAAATATATATGTATGTTTATCAGTTGTCTAGTACCCATACCACAAGCTCTGCTTAGCTTGGGACTAGATGGCGTTGTGTGAAAAGTTGTGGAATATTATTATTTGAGCAGTCCTATTCATTCAGTGTAAGTTTATGTCAGTAATCGTGTAGTTCAACTCGGGACTATGTAGGATTCTCAGAGAGAGAGACTCAGCGATTGAACGTACAAATATACCAAAGAAAGGACATTCGGGTAGGCCGCATAAAATACTCAAACTGCCAGACAATTGTCAATACACATAGTTCTTTACAATTAAATCGATCGTTAATTCACAGTAATAAAGCAAATAAAGTAAAAAAAAAAGTGAAGAAAATATCTGTTACTTGAATAATCTTAAAACAGTAAAAAAATTTTCGTACATTTCATATTTTTACTAAAATAATAATAGTTAAGAAAAAGTAAGTAATAGGGTTAAGAAAAAGTAATAGAGAAAGAATTAAAAAACAAAGTGTCTGTTTGTACACGCTAATCTCCGGACCTACCGGATAGATTTTAATGATAGTTGATATTCTGGAATAACACATAAGCTACTTTCTATCCCGGAATTCCTACGGGATCGGGATTTACGCGTGAAACCCTCCCACGTGAACGAAGTTGCGGGCAGCAGCTAGTATTTTATACAAATCTTAAACCAGATTATTTATCACAATATGCAGTTTTATAGTAAAGACAAACAACACTCACGATTCCGATCATTACTTATATTTTATTTATAGCGTAGATGAAATACAGTTAGCATTCACCCTACGACAACCACCCACCACTCTGAGCCCTAACCATCACAAAGACCCACTTTCCTCGGTTGCCTTCTATAAAGTATGCAATTTAAAAAGCACTACTGTTTTTGTTAGGTACCACTTCCATATAACTGTGAAATTGTTAAACGTTTACCTATCTATTAAGAAGGGTCGCTTTTCTTAGTAAAAGAGAGAAGAGCCTCGATGTGTTTTAAAACATTTTTTAAGCGACGAAATACCTTTAGATTTATATATAGAGTTTTAAAGTCAGAGAAATCACTTTGTATCGTTTAAGACAGTGTTTTGAAACTAATTAACAGAATGTGCCAAGGTTCACAACTTTAACATGATAAACGGTTCATTTCCTTGCATTTTATTTGATTGTTGTGATTTATGCCATCGGTAATTATTATTTTCATATTAACTTATCCATGTGTGTTTGTCGTAGGCTCCATCATGTTCCATGTGCGGCGGCGGCCAGCGGACGTACAGCCGCGGCGGCGCAAGAAGAAAGTCGGATCCGGCACAGGGACCGCCGGCGGCCGGCCCGGAAACGAGCCTATGCTGGTGGAGATGTCGCCGGACGCCACCGTGCTAGAGAACGGACGCCGACTCAGAATAACAGATGTTGTCGAGGTTTGTTACCAACTACCTATATTTAGGTTATCGCACCATAAGCATCGCCATCTCTTTCCAAAAATGCTGCCGGTTACCGGTATACATAAAATTGGGTCTGATGCCAATGCTAAATGCGTTGACATACTGCGGCTATGACCTTACGTGTACTGCAATAAAAACGTCATAGATTTATTGCATAGATAATAACAACTGTATATTAAACGTGCAGAATAATTTAATTTAAATAAAGTGGATATTCCTTTTATCGCTCCACAAATCCGAATATCTCATTGCTGTGTAGGTGAGCCAAATGCAAACATAGCGAGTAGCGACGGTTTTTTCATAAGTTCTGGAGTGGCTGCTTCATACCCCTCCCCTATAATCCTTTAGGCGGGAATTCAATCCTTTATGATTCAGGACCTTAAACACAAATCACAACGCCAAATCCCAGTCGGATGATTGTAGCGCGGAGCCATTGAGGTTTATACCCTTTAAATTATTTACTATCCAATTTATGGCGAGTGAGACTTGTAATAGACAAGCGGATAGACGTCAGCCTGACCGAATAATGGTGAGTCTTGCTTTAAACTGGATCTATTTTGAGAAGGGAGGAGAAGGGAGATATACTTTTCGGATGCTTCGCACTGGTTTAAGGAGATTTTATATTCCAATTCTAAGCTTCTTTTAAACTGAATAGAACTTTTTATTGTATTCAAGAAATCTGCAAGAAATGTGTATGAAAACTTTGCGCTCGACTTGGTCGAGCGCAAAGTAAACACTGCCGTACCATCCTTTTCTGGAACCATTTCGGCGTATTTTCAGGCCCCTATTTGGGAACCTCTGGATAGATTTAGAACGCTGAAATTATCGTTATCTAGTAAGCTACCAGCACAAACTTAAAACACAAAATTTAATGTTTGTAGCTTGTTTATTTCCTAAGTTATGCAAAAGCAAAGTTGTACTATTTCGACATATACGACGTGTAATTTAAAGGGTATATACATACCAAGTGCATGGCTTCTTTGGATGATAACAAACGATATGGCAAGGGTTTTGTAATCCTAAGTCTACGTGTGTAGAACTTATTACAAATTCCAATACACTGATACCAGAGACCGAATTTTTCAAATTAAGAAGAACGAAAAGGATTATCGTGTTATTGGCAAGTGACGTGGAAAGTTATTGACCCTCGTAGTGTTGTGACACGTTTGTTATGATTGGTATTCAAGAAATATATGAAACCTATAATTTGGTATCAATTCATTGAGTCAGTTATTTTGTGCTGAAACTGTGCATAGAGACTCCATACCAGATGTTGTCTTCAGCCCTTTTGGATAGATATGGGGTTTCCGTTACACGCTGTATAGACTCACTGACTCACTGATCATCAAAACAGAACTAGTACTTCCCATAAACCTAGAGAGCTGAAATTTGGCATAGAGGTAGGGTTTAATCATAATCATAATCATCATTTATTGCATTCATGTAGTTTACAAGTTGTTACAAATAGGTTATATAGGTTTCATACATGAACCCTGCTAGGGCACAACAATATAAATAATTTAAAGTACTAGTGTCCATAATGAACAATGGAAAACTATCAAAACTAGGATCATGGAAGATCGGGAGTATCTTACGACCTTGAGGAGAAACCGTAACAGACCAGCCAAACTATTGAAATTATCGACAAGCTATGTTCACAAAGTTTATTGAGCGTGGTTAGCCCTTTCTTTAGAAATTAAAAAAATGAAGGTCTGAAGTATCTGATGAAGAACCCTAAGAGCTCAGCTGAACTATGGGAGATATGGAAATGCGCCTTGACAAAAGTTATTCAGTGTGACGAGCCCTTTCTATTAATGTGTATAAAAAATTGAAGGTCTGAAGTATCTGATGAAGAACCCTAAGAGCTCAGCTGAACTATGGAAGATATGGAAATGCGCCTTGACAAAAGTTATTCAGAGTGACGAGTCCCTTCTATTGATGTGTATAAAAAATTGAAGGTCTGAAGTATCTGATGAAGAACCCTTAGAGCTCAGCTAAACTATGGGAGATATGGAAATGCGCCTTGAAAAAAGTTATTCAATGTGACGAGCCCCTTCTTATAAATGAATATGAAACTGGAGTCTGAAGTATTTGGAAATGTCTTAGAAAACATTAAAATGTGCTAGAGTCACACTTAGTACTTCAATAAAATAACATAAGCTGGGAGTACCTCCTCGTGGTGAAGGTGGAAACAGGCTAAGTCCGCAGTTGAGACAACTTTCAAATGCAGCTTGCCTGGCTAAAACTCCCATATTTTGTTAATCTTGCCTTCGGGCTTATTTTGTTTTCGGTCTTTGTCAGTTGCTAATTGGAAGTAGCCTACCCGGTAACGCAGGGGAGCAGCCACCAGTCGTATTCCATTTCCGCTTTTTATCGATATACATTATTCATAAACGGTCGTGGAATTTAAATAAACTCTTAAAAATGTCAGCAAAAATGAAAGACGACGATGGACTATGTGGCTACCGCGTAGTTGGTATGCCCAAAGATGGTTAATGTCTCTTCCATTCAATATCTTTCTTGGTCTTTGCTAAAATTGACTCAACTTGCAGTGTCAGGTCTGCCATAGTGGCATACGTTACCGAACATTGGGACGGAATGCAATTTTACACGTATGATGCTGAATATACCGCTCTGATCATTCAGAAATTAAACCACCCAAACCGTCTAAAAGAACAAATAATGAGCGTGAATGAGCAATACGAAAACTTATAGCCACTGTACAAGAATCGGAACCGGAAAAAAAGAAAAGAAAAAATTACTAATAAAAAAAACTACACCAAAAAAGAAAAAATAAACAATTCTAATAAGAAATCCTAAAATAATGAAAGGTATAATTAAGAAACTAATCAAGTAAAAAATAGCTTTCTGCAAAAAGAAGTGAAATCCCACCAAAACATCCTGTAAAAAAATTAGCCAAGTCTCGCCTAAGCTGCTTGTTTCTCTATAAAAAGTAATGAAATCTCTAAGCAAAGCGAAGCCAAGTCTAAGGATCTTTACTGCGATTTCTTTATTAATATAGTTAGATTTTATGTGACTTGGCCGTTGACTTCGATGTACTAAAAGTGCATAGAGTATGTTCAACGGCCGGTTACATAAAATCTAACTATATTAATAAAGAAATCGCAGTAAAGATCCTTAGACTTGGCTTCGCTTTGCTTAGAGATTTCATTACTTTTTATAGAGAAACAAGCAGCTTAGGCGAGACTTGGCTAATTTTTTACAGGATGTTTTGGTGGGATAGAATTGACGAAAAACAATTATTTTGAAAGTTTCATTGAGTTTAAAATTGCTCTCATCTCTAAACTGTGTTTATGAATAAGTTATATTTGGTATGACCCAGTAATGTCATAAGCGATATTCAGTGTTCAAAAATACGCCTGCCCTTTGGGAGCTCACAGAGCGGCGTCAAAGTATTTTATAATATTTGCACAGTACAGTTTGTAGGAAGCATCAACAAGCCACACATACACACAATGTTCGCGACATAATGCCGTTGTGATTTCATTCATAGATTTTATACAATAAAATGCGTATAAGAATGGGTCATTCTCAGGCATCCAACGGGCAAACGCCTACAATTAACTATTTAGCGTAGTTTCAAGTCGTAGTTTTGCGAGGGAAAAGTCAGGTGTGCTGTCGATCGATGGAAGATATCAATGTCGTTCCGACAAACATATCATACTTTATGTTCTGACAACATCCACTTATAAAGGTATTATTCACCCATGAGCCAGAAAAAAATGTTTAATTGACTAGACATGTTGTATGCATAAATAAACATAGAAATGTTGTAGTTCTACAACACACACAAATACACATGCTTGTATATAACAGACCGACTGCGGCACAAGTTAGTGTCCTCCAGAGATATTATCTAACAACTAACAGTGCCGTACGTATTCAAGAATCGGATGTCGCATGTATGTCGCCTTCTATGATCTAAAGAAAATGTATTTCTTCTACAAAGGCTGTTTAGCATTAAAGTTTGTAGTGGTTGTCATACAAATACTGTCTGAAGGGGACCCACTGCAAGTCTAAAGACTTCTCAAACAGAGCAGGCACGAGCATTGGTCGCCCGGTCTCCACGCTTGCTGGGCTGCACATTTCAGAATTCCTTATTTACGAGTTGACCGTTAACTTCCAGATTTTTAAGCATTAGTCCAGGTTTCCACGTCATACTTTTCTTCACCTGTTTACTGGGTTTCAGCCTGTAGTGCCTCGTGGCACAGTTCATTTTACAATTTTCATATATTATCAAGTATTTGGTATAAACCACACCTTTCGAGTAAAGCCCCGAATCCGGGCTTAAAATCTGTACCAAAATTTTTAACCAATAATCACAACGCAGTTTTCTCTACTAGAATAATTCAATTACGTAGTTAACGATGCTCCAGGCTCGAGCGTTATGAATTTAATAAGCACCGCTCTCGCGTCAAAGTCAATTCGTACGAATATGCTGAGCGATATTTAAATTACGACATCAACCCAATTTACTTCTTATACTTGTATCTCTCAAGAAAATATTTATTAAATTAAGTTGTTCTGTTTATTTATATAAAGCGTCTCCGTTATGTTTTAAGTATTTTCTACAAATTATACTGTAAACAACTTCTATAAATACTTGTTGTGAGTTTATACTTAAAAATAACAGGCGAAATATGGATACAACTATAATTCTTATCTGCCTACAGTTTCGGGGAATATACGTAGTATGTATGTAGTTGTACCTTATAAATTTTATATGAAAGTGGAGTTACTCAAGTTTTATACTTAAGAAACAGATGAATTTTATAGTTTCTATTCACAGTCTCGTACAAAGCGCATTCTTGATCAAATGTCTCGATCAATCTTCTGCTCGAGTTAGGTTAGTTTGAGTAAAGTTTAAAGTATTTTGAACGTAAAGTTTACATAGGTACTCAATATGTTGAATTAATTAAAGCACAGCTGCCGGCTATTTCATAGGTACCAGTTATATTTCAAAGGGCGGGTATTGTTATTGAAATCAGGAATGAAGTTTGACTAATAACAATATAGATACTCGTGCCCTATTTGAGGCTTATGTTTAATCATGAAGATTGCTGCACTCATATACGTGGTACAACCCTGTGCATGATATGTCCATATTACTTGATACATGTCATAACACCATTTAATTTTTTGTGCAATTTTTTATCTCTCTTCTCCCCACTGTGACAACAACGTTCTCAACCCATCTCACTACCGGATGACATTATAACTGCACTTACCCCTTAATAGGCAATACATGCAACATGCTCTCCGTAATTTATTAAAAATAGAACACTATGCTAAAACATGCCATTAGTATGTTAATATTGATTGGCAGGTGGGTTCAGGCAACGGCACGACTCTCCAGCTGTATGGCCCGTCCATACAGCCGCGCCACTGCGTGGTGGCACCGGCGGAGGGCGGCGGGTACAACGTTACGCCACTGCACGCAGACGCGCATGTTTACGTTAACGGACGCAGGATAATGCATTCGCAGCGATTACAAGTAAGTTTATTACATCCAGGGCGTATATAACCATTAGAGAGCGTAGGGGAGACCGGGGCTACAATTAACAAAAAATATATTTTTAGTTGTAGCTAAGAAATAATTCAACATTTAGACTTGATTTTTGAGATACGTGATGCGTAAATCATTCAGGTATTACGTAATGATCTCAAAACAAACTTAATAGTAACGATGCCGTAGATAGAACGATTTTTCCCAAAAATGGTGGTTGTTAATTGTTACCTCAGGTTTGGGGCTAGAATTAAAAGGTATGGGGCAAGTATTAACAGAAGGGGTAAAAATAAACATAGGTTATGCCGACTAATATAAAGAAAAATAAATATATTTAGGACATATTTTTTTTTTAAATTAAAAGTGTAATTAATACAGCTTTGCATGGAACTCGTATTCTTATAAACTCACAATAACAAAATCACAAAATATCTGAACATAAACGAAATCTCAAAATACGTTTAAATATTTCAACGTAACAAAGTAAAATCTCTCTAAAATAACTATTGATCAGTCTTAAACAGGACATATTTTTTATATTTAAACTTAATTAGACATATTATTTAAACAACATCATACGATGAGGTAGAAAATGGCTAATTTTTTATCTTAAAAGCTAGGTAATTTGTCTTTAATAAACATCTTTAAACTTAATTATTATCGTCTTTAGACTTTAACTTTCACCACCTGATGTATCTTCATTATAGGAGGCACCGCAAATGATACAAAAATAGTCATCATCATCGTTAGAGCTATTGCTTTCATTTAATATCCTTTTCTTCACTTTTCCTACTTTTTCGTCTTTATTTACATTTCCTTTAGCCTTTCCTTTACCTTTTCCCTTATTTTTTTTGGTTTCTTTATTTTGGTGTTTTGATGTGATTTTCCTCTTTTTCATTTCTCTAATACTTATTATGTTCTTCTTCTAAACATCCTGTAATTTCTTTTCTTCTCAATAATCTCTAGTGCAGCCAGCTCGTAGACCTCTATTGATGTGGTGCCACGCGTAGTTGTCCGTTTATAAGTTCTCATGCTTTCATAAAGAAGAAACATATAAAATAATCATTCACAAACATTCAGCTACTCTGTTAATACTAGCACCTACATCTGGGGTAGGTATTAACAAGTTAATTCTAGCCCCTCCCATGTGTTAATTATAGCCCCAAAGGTACACTTTAAGTATTAAATAACATAAAAGATTGGTCAATAGTAATGGCAAATGAAAAACTTAGAATTGTTAAGTATAAAATATGCTTTTAAGAAAACAAAAAACATAATCATAACATTTTATAATTATTGTATAAATCAAAAAATCGTGAACTATAAAAAGATCGTTACCTGCTTAAAAGTTTCGACTGGCACACAACTCACTCACATGACGTGCGAAGCGCAACTAACCGACGGCTGTGGCATGCGGCGCCATCGAGTTGTCAAATTGAGACACGCACTGGAGGTGTAGTGTGTATAGTTATAGAGAAATTTGCTTGTTAATACTTACCTCTGTTAATTGTAGCCCCGGTCTCCCCTATAGGTCGATTTCTTTGAAGAACACGACTCACTGTTTTGGGTCGGGCGGGAGAGAGAAATGCAGAACTGTAATTGGAGTTAGGGATTGGTCTACTTTATTAAGATAATGTAGTCGATCTCGATGAAATTGTTGTTAACATTGTAAAAACACCGAGTAAAAATCCCATAGTAAAAACATTTTAATTGAGGCCCAAGTTAATTAGTATTAGAGTCCGCCATACTATTTGAAGCCTAAAAAGATTAAATATAGGTATCTTATTTTCACGATTTGACTCTTCTCAACATAATATCATTAAAAAAAAAAAAAAAAACTAATATTCCCTAGTAACCTTATCTATCCACTGTAATTTTAATTCTGGAATCTTCGGAAATCTTACATGAAACATGCATGCTTATTTTCACGATTTGACTCTTCTCAACTTTATATCAACAAAAAAAAAACTAAAAACTAATATTCCCTAGTAACCTTATCTATCCACTGTAATTTTAATTCTGGAATCTTCGGAAATCTTAAATGAAACATGCATGTCACACAGAAGAAAAACCTTTAGGACTTCCTCCTTTTTTAAAGTCGGTTAAAAGTAGATAGGCAGATAGTAACTGAACTGAACTAAAAAAAATAAGTTTAATTTTGTAATTATCGATATCGTATACAGACGTTAAAGTTAACAGCACAGATTTTTACGATAAAAATACAAAGGGAAAGAAAGGGATAAAAGAATTAGAATTTCTTAATGAAAGAAAGAGACTTATCCAAAAGACATCAACGCGCGACTCAACCGTGGGCTTGCTCACTGAAACCACCATTTTAAATAGACCCCTGCGGAGCCACCACAGGGGTCTATTTAAAATGGTGGTTTATATAAATATATTAAATAAAAAATAATTTTCGCAGTATTTCATTACTGATGAATAGTTATATCATCCATTTAGTATCTAGATGTTTGGGAATGTTTTCCACACCACTTCAACGCGCATGAAAGCATTATTATGCGTTATAAATTGATTATTATTTATATTTATTAATTGGATACAAAAAATTAAAATTTGTAATTGTTTAGCTTGCGCACAGGTCTAATACTTGGTCACAACAAAAATGGTTATATATATATAAAAGCAAAAAGACTCATAGGTTTCGCGCGTCGGGGCACTGTATGCGCGGTCAAGCGGTTTTATAGTCTTTGATTACATCAGTTTGCAAAATGTCTTGGTTTTCTGGAGTTAGGGAAACAGATTGATACACAACTTAAACTATCCTGATGTCAAAAAATCAAAACTTAATTCTTAGGCAGTCAAAAGAACAGCGATTGCAAGGCAATCACATTATGTAGTGTGTTAGTCAACTATGTCATATGATTCCCGAATGGAAAAAAATGCTAATGGGAGTTTAACGATGCAGGAGAATATAACATATAGGATATTTGTATATAGGGTCAAAAAAAATAATAGCCACAACATTGCCTTCAAAAGTTTCTTTGAGGCCACTGTCCCGCGTGCTAAACAAATAAAAATCGAATATAGCGAAATGAGACGATATGTCATTATTCTATTATACAACCAGTGTGGCTCTTTGGTTGATCAATCAATTTTCGCCAATAAACAACGTGGTATAATAAACGACAATGTGGTATTTTACTCACAGCTAGGTTTATCTACCGAGCCGACTAAATCCCCATTCCCAATTGATACAAAAGTAATCCTGGAATAAATCCTTTCCATTTGCTGTAACGTACTTAAATCCTGAAAATTATGACGGAAATTCAGCTTATAATACTGAAAGCATTTTTATTTTTACGGATTCGTTATTGACTTTTACTGTGCACCTAAAACATAAAGACGATCGTTTCCGCCGTAGAAAGACGGTACCTACGCGCGGTCTGTCTCGCTAAATGTGCCATGTATGCCAACCCTGTTTAACGGCTACGAAAATATATTGGAAGTTTCGAACCCGACCAAACGTAGCGCTCCATACAACACGGGCGAACACATTGTTTGCATTGCTTAATGAAGCCAACGCTTGTGTAAATGAACGCGCTGCCATAGTCTTATTCAGCTTTGAGCTTTAACATTTATAACATATTTATTCGTATCTGTATAGCACTCGTGTGTTGAGTATAATAGAATTCTGTGAAATATATCTAATGTTATTGATTGGACACCAATTTCAATCGACATTTGGGAAAAAATACAACTAGACAAACATTTTCCCTTTACATTCGATGACGAGTATTGAGTCATTTCATTCAATTATTCATTAACAATTCACATTGTGTTGAATATACAATTAATTATAAGACATATACAAAAAAATACAACTATGAAGGTAACATTTGTGTCAATTAGTATTAAAATTATGTCAAAGAGTTACATAATTATCCCTATAATGTTTACTTTTTAAATATAATGTCAAAGTAAAGTAGTATTAAATGTCAGAAAATAAGTAAAAAGTTATATAATGTCGAATAATTAAAAAAGAAATATTAGATATAGGTACATAATTTATTTATTAGGTACCTACTATGTGATTTTAAATCCGATATGTCATACAAACATTTTTCTAATAGAAAGCCTTGAATTTTGTTTTAAACAAGTGGGTGTCATAAATTAGTGTTTCACTCAGAAGGCAACTGATTAAATATTTCTACAGCTTGATATTTCCAGCAATGTTTCACTGTGTTAAATTTGAGTGCCATTAGTTGTTTAAAAATTTTGCGCTTTCTCTAATCTGACGGTCCTCTTGTGATTCAAGCTCATGTAGATACTTGGCAAAATGAGTTAAGAAATCCGTTATGTTAACATAAATACGTGCCTGATAAAATATTCCAGGAACGAGTCGAACTTGTGGATCAAGGTCAGGCACTTGCCCCTAGGTTTGCTAAATAGGTTACGGTCGAGTTTTATTTGTAATACATTCATCAGAACGCCCACGTATTTTACAGTGATCTACATTCCCCGACTGGAATAGTCATTCTTTTGTAAGTCAGCCCAGTTTAACAACGTTCCATAGCTTTCTTAGTATTTTTATCTAGTTAAAACATCGTATATGTGTCCACCTAGTAACTTGTGAATGCCATTCAAAATCAATATCGGCCAAAAACAAGACCACTTTTATACAACCGTAAACTCATAGCTCCCTTTAAATATTTATAGAGATCCTTAAGGTAAAATGTACGGATGAAAGACAAATTAATTATAATTAATCTCAGTTTAACGACCTTCCTCTAACTGCATGTTAGAGGAAGGCCGTTAAACTGAGATTTGTGTTAATTAATCTTAATTGTTTTGTTACAGCACGGTTGCCTACTTAAATTCGGTCGTGTTTCGACGTTCCGTTTCGTAGACCCCGCACAGGAAAACCTCATTAACAGGAACCTCGCGCAATCACAATCGCAACACTTCGGCTCCGGCTCAATATACGACAGGTGAGCACATGTATTCGCACTCCCTGTAGCTCGTTTCTTTATGTTGTGTATAGTTGGGCCCTATAGTTGAACTTAGACTTACCCGAACATTCCATACGTGGTCAATTAGTTATCAGAACATCATCGCACAATTGCAACATTTTGTTATTACTTTTAATTTTTACTAATTCTATCAACGTAAGTAAACACGACCAGTCCAGTCGCTTATCTAATCACTTTCAAAGCTGTGTATTTTTTGTTTTGTTCATCTGTCATTGTTTGTTTCTTTTGCATGTTTCTGTCACTGGCTCACGAATATCCGCTTGTGTACGTTACCCTTACGTTAGATCGCCGACTTCGCCCGGTGAGAACAGCGGCGCGATGTCGCCGACGTCGATGACGTCACACCAGCCTGACCCGCTCGACTCCAACGCGAACACCACCAACGACACAGAGTATCAGAGGACAATGAGTCCCGTGTCGCACGACACCTACTACCGGGACGCCAACGACACGATGCCCTACAACAACAACACCTTGAAACTCGACAACGAGTCACTCATCATGTCGCAACACCTCAACGACACCAAAGACGATTACGCTAAGGATGATCACACGAGCTCAGTGTACAACGACCAGGATCAGAGCTCCAATGTGAACCGAACGTCCAACTCTGTGCAACAGTACAAAGACAATTATGAAACCACTTTCGACTTAGACGGCAACGTGGAGACAAAGAGTATCTGCAGCGCGAAGAGCGGCGGCTCTGGACACGACAACAGGTATTTAGTTATAATTGATACAACCACCCTAATGGATTGCTGTGGAACTGACTTAACTTCTCAGTTTATAAATTATGTACAGACTTGTTAGGGCACAGGTTTTAATATTTAATTTACGTCTCTCTTGATGTTGAATAACTAAACAATTTATGTACATCGTTTAACAAGTATCCGTAATGTTCAAGTTTGTGTTTGGCGTAAACGTCTGTTGAATAAAGCCTGCTTAATGCTTATTTATGTTTTATATGAAGTTTTCGCTTGATAACTTAAGTCTGCTTGTTCATATTGAGTTATCTTTGACTTGTTTTACCACATTTCTTGCCGATGCAAAAATGTCACTATCAAAATATCAAATTAACTTTAATCATACGCAATACCACGATATGAATGGTAAAATGAGCCTTCAACCCTTTTTAAAGCATAAACAAAGGATCATTTCTAATGTTTACGGTTCAAAATGAATAAATGTGCGTGTCGCGGTATAGGATGAGCGCGGGCATCAGCAGTGGTCGCGGGTGCCAGGAGGCGATCCTCCCCGCAGTGCTGGAGTTCCCTGAGGCGGGGCAGGCGCAGTTCTTAGCGGCAGTGATCACGAGGCTCGACCCTCACGCGCCCGCCTTCAAGCTGGCGCCTGTCTACACCCTGTATCTGTGTGCTAGGTGAGAATATTCTTATAATACTGCTACCCCGATGTATCTGGGTACATTGTATCTCTTTTTTTAAACTGTTATCTTAATAATAGAAGCTTCTCTTTAGACATGTCATCATCTACCTGTACTAATATTATAAAGAGGATAGATTCGTACTAAGCCTATTAGGTTTCACCGGAATGTTCATTTACTTTCTCTGCTTGTGCTATTTAATCCTTTCACTCCTTTTTATCTTAAAGACCGCTTTCGGTTTCTCTGTGATACACATTCAAGGTCTTTGAGATCATCGGAAAATTTAGAGTTAAGTATCCGTATGGATTCCACTTCTTTCTTCGATAAATCTTTCACTATACAAGCGGCTCGTTTGTGGAATGCATTATCCATAGATGTGAGTGAGGCGTTCTCAAACATTATCTACGTTCAAAAGCATTGTGAAGGAGCATTACCTCTCACTATATTTTTTCCCCCCCTTTCTCTATTATGAATTTGATATTTATTAGTATATATTTATATATTATATTTTGTGGTATGTATTTTACATTATTATGTTTAATAAGTATTATGTATGATGTTGTACACTGACAGCCCTAAATCTATCTCCTTTAATTTCTGTCCATCCATAGATTGTCTGTAAGAGATTGCCCTGTGCGATAAGACGGCCCATTGTACACTAGTTACCCGACTGCGCCAGAAGGAGGGTTACGTTTTTCGAGAGTATGTATGTATGTATGTATAATTGTTTGGCACGCTCTGTGGCCTTAACGGTTCGACGGATTTTAGCTTGAGAGGTATCGTTAGATTCGTATTGACTGTGAAAGTGACACTGGGTATATCAAAATAAAAAAAACCAAAATGGCGGATTTTTTGCGCCATATTATGCCTTCAAAAAAGTTTTTTTTTTCTCAAAACCTATCGAGTGGGGTATCAAAATAAAGGGTTTTAAAAGGTGATTACAAACTTACAACTTATATGGTTAAAAGTAATTCAAAGTGACAAATCGTAAAAAACACGTATCAAGAACTAAATCGTCTGCGAAATCTTTCACATTTGTAAACTAAAAAACTGGAAATAAAAAAAGTAATTAAAAAACCCGACTGCAACCTTATACTAAAACTAACTGAAAAGCTAATAAAAACAAGCCCATTTTAAATTAAATAAAAGTTGGAAGCAGGCGAGACCCATTTGAGTTTGAAACTATAATAATGGTATGGGCCCCGCCTGCTTCCAACTTTTATTTAATTTAAAATGGGCTTGTTTTTATTAGCTTTTCAGTTAGTTTTAGTATAAGGTTGCAGTCGGGTTTTTTATTTTTTTTTATTACTTTTTTTATTTTTAGAGATGGGTTGTACTAGAGGTAAATTTGGGACTAGGTGCACCTATTCTTAGTATTTAAAAATACGTGATCCAGGTACCTGTTCCACCTAGTCCACCTAATATTAATTATTACTTATCTAATGTGGTCATGGTGCACGTACTTAGTCCAAGTCAAGTTTTTATTGTGGCTACTAATTTTGCAGGAAACTGCTAAACAACAAATGAACTCTGTATTTTGGTTAAATTTTACGATGTCGGTCTTTGAGCTTCATGGACACGCCTCGTTGCCACTTCTCCTGTACTTGATATATCTATGGAACTTAGTGTGTCAGCACCAGCAATCAGTGATAAGACTAGGTAGGTAGTAATTGGACTTAATACATAGATACTATGTAATACTTAGTCTTGTCGAGACTAGTTGGTACTCATTCGGATCGAGTATTCTCGGATCGAATGATTACTGACTAGTCTCGAGTATTGAAAGATAAAGATGGAAAGATATATTCTTGCACAACACGCGTGCGCGTCGCGTTACTTTTATGTACTTTGAATTAGGGTTTAAATTCAAGTGACTGACAAATGAATGATTTTGACAAAGATGAATGAGCGGTAAAGCAGATTTATAACGTGTTGAGTGAATGGAATGCAATTACACGTTATTGCTATGAGGCCTAAAGCTTTGTTTTCCTAGGAAAGCGGTGCCGTCATATAGTAGCCGTAATATTACGGACGCAAAAAGGCGGCCGTCTTTACGGTGACGACATGTGGAAAGTTCCACGGCCGTTTTAACACACTGTCTGCTTCATCTCTATCTAGTGTATTACATTCTCTTTGGAAACGTTCACGAAAACATCTGACACCGACAAGACGGCCGTCATGCAAATGGTGGCACCGCTTTTTGACGTTACGGTGTCAGTTACCGCTCTCTAGGAAACCGCGCCATTTTGTTTACATAGACAACGTTCTAGTGACGTCATTCACCGCTGTATTACGGCCGTTATTTGACGGCACCGCTATCCTAGGAAACCAAAGCTTAAGAGCAGTTGGATTTCGCAATACTTCATGATACTAGGTATTGTCAAAGTGAGAATAGGTGCCGCCTAGTATCGAAATTAACCTATCGGATCTACCTTCATATCTGTCTAGTGAATACGACTCATTTCTACTAAATTTTGATATTTGAATCTTTAAGTGTGTTGTAAGATGTACAATAAAGTATATAATAAATAATAGTTTTTTTTTGTGTAAAATGTTTGTAACAAATAAATTCAAATACAACTCAACCGATTTGAAAAATTCTTTCTCCAATAGAAAGAAGCTACATTATTCCTGAGTGGCATAGACTACAATTTCCGCTAAAAAATCTTTTTACGCTACCGAAGCTAATAGCTGCCGCGGTCAGAACCTAATAGTTTATAGTTTAATAAAAATAGTGGCCAATCGGCAACTATTTTCGCTGCTTACTGCTGACTTGGTAATATTTGAAAGTTCAAGGATCTCTGAACATTTTTATTAGCAATTTATGATGTTGTTAACCTTACTTTTTTTTACACTACACTTGTTTTATCCACCCTACTTTCATTTATTTTTATTGTCTAGCTTTTCGAAGTCACTTAATCAAACATGTCCAAGTAAAGCTGCGTCAGAACTTGAAGAAATAAACTTGACGTTTCATGGTTTACTTATTATATATGCATATGTTACGACCTATATGAATCGTAGCAACGACACGTACATAAAACCTTCACGATGGCTTTATAACGTGCTTGAATTACGCGTAAAAGAAAATCAATTGCTAAACAAAGATTGAATGTGTAAATAGATTCCTGGAGTAAAAGTTATCTCAATTTCAAACACCACTAAATCCTTGCGGGGATTATTTGTGGCGACATTTTTAAATTACGAAATAAATATTTACTTCATGGAGACGAGACGAAATGCTCGACAGGTCGTTTTTCGTAAGGGGTAAGCCCCTAAGTTAGCAACGAGTTATTATGCTATAAACGTGTTCCAAACCCCTTGGTATAAAATTGTTCTATGAGAATAATAAATATGTATTATATGTAAACGTGTTTACAGACTGGCCCATTTATAACATTAGTGATAAATCCAATTTGTTGGGAGTGTAATTTATACTGATTACTTGTGTTCAGGTACCGTGCGTCCACACATTACCGGCCGGAGTTAACGCCGACTGAGCGCGCTCATAAGCTTACAGCTTTCCTACACCATGTCGCCACGCTCATACACGCTACTGTACAGGTAATTGTCACGCTTAATATGTCTAGACTTCAAAGAATATTACGTACCTACATAGGTGAATAATTTTTAGAAATTTTCCTAGATGAATTTTATGAGCAAGTCGCACGCCTGCCGTAATAGGAGGGATAGTTGCTTAATTTAAGAGATATGTGCGTGTTTATTCGTTTTGACGGTTTAACGCAGGGTGCTTAATTTCTGTTTAATCAACATATACGTATGTATGTAAAAAAACAGACGGGATAATCTCTAACATTTTCATAAAACCATGAACGTGAACACATTACTACCGTCCCAAGTCGCAGAGATGTTATGGAAAATCACTGATTTGAAAACCACTTGATTGCACATACATTGCCCCGACGCACGAAAACTATGCGAGTTTTTGCTCCTATATATTGGCTACGATACACGAACCATTTTAGTTGTGACCAAGTATTAGGCCTTTGTGCATGCTAAACAATTACAAATTTTAAATTTTTGTATCCAATTTATAACGCATAATAATGCTTTCATGCACGTTGAAGTGGTGTGGAAAACATTCCCAGACATCTAGATACCAAATGGATGACATAACTATTCATCAGTAATGAAATAATATGAAAATTATTTATCATTTAATCCGATTATAAGCTACCGCAGAGGTCCATTTAAAATGGTGGTTTGGGTGGTCAAGGACAAAATTGTGTCGCGCGTTGATGTCTTTTGGAAATGTCTCTTTCTTACATGAAGAAATTCTAATTCTTTTATCCCTGTCTTTTCATCTGTATTTTTATCGTAAAAATCTGTGCTGTTACCTATAACGGTTGGATACGATGTCGATAATTATAAAATTAAACTTATTTTTTTGTAATTCAATTCAGATAGTTGTCATAAAATACCTATCTACATTAACCGACTTTAAAAAAAAATGGCCAAGTGCGAGTCAGACTCGCCCATGAAGGGTTCCGTAGTAACTATAATAATATAATATAATAATTATGTATATTTATTTGACGAATAAAAATAAACTTAAAATTTCTTAAAACTAGCTTATTTAATTACATTTTTACAACTACGCTAAAAAACTTTGTTTTTCATAGTGTTTGTATGAATTACAAAGTTATATTTGTGGTTTTAGAAAATATGCTGTATCTCAAAAACTGCTGAGCCGATTTCGTTCAAACCAATTTTGGTTGAAAGTTTACATTAAGATCTACAGACATATATCTTTTTTAGATTTTTCACTCCATTATTATAGAAGTTAGAGGGGGGGGACACATTTTACCACTTTGGAAGACTTGACTTTTTGGACTTTATCTTTTAAACGATTGACTTTATGAAAAAGTGGTTCTAGAAACCCTTATATAATTTTTAAAGATCTGTCTATAAATACTACACACGCATAGGTTTCATGTAAAAAAATATTTTCAGTTCTAGTTCCATGTACGGGGACCCCCTTTATTTTAAATATTTTTTATTTTTTTTCTTTAAAATAGAAAAGCGGTTTACAGAATACATCTATCTACGAAGTTCCACATGTATAGTTTTAATAGTTTCGGAATAAAATAGCTGTGACATACGGATGGACGGACAGACAGACAGACAGACAGACAGACAGACAGACAGACAGACAGACAGACAGACAGACAGACAGACAGACGGACGGACAGACATATCGAAACTATAAGGGTTCCGTTTTTTGCCATTCGGCTACGGAACCCTAAAAAAAATTTTTGCAAAAAATAGAACCGACTTCCATATCAAAACACTACAAAAGCAAAAATAACTTTAATTTCGGAAGGCGGTGTCAAAAACGAAAATATATACAAAACTAAAGACACCGCCTTCCGAAATTAAAGTTATTTTTGCCTTTGTAGTGTTTTGATATGGAAGTCGGTTCTATTTTTTGCAAAAATTTTTTTTTTCACGCTTTTTAGTGGGTCGGTTTGTCATTTATCTAGTTACAAAAGCCATAATGTCAACAACTTATCACCTTTTACAAAATATTGCTTTTCCCGATGCATAGCCGTTAATTTTTGAGGAGTTCTCCTGGTACTTGACCATCAACTCTACATCACCATATGTATTGTGACGAGCATAAAGTGTTTAACATCCGTACTCAAGTAATGGAATCGCAATCCACGAAATACTTATTATTGAGGAGTTTCAGTGGCCATCTGTGGTCTTCATCATCAGTTCAACTTCCCCAAATGGTACTTTTCGGAAGCAACTGCTCAAGGTACTATAAGAAATACCCAAAACGCTATAGGTGTGCCTATAATATTTGAAGAGTTCCCTCGATTTCTCCAGGATCCCATCATCAGATCCTGATTTCGTAACAATGGGACCAACTAGAAACTATACCTATTCAAACGCAAAAAGAATTTTTCAAATCGATCCAGCCGTCTCCGAGTTACGAGGTAACATACATAAAAAAAAAAAAAAAAAGGTCAAGACGAATTGTAAACCTCCTTTTTTTGAAGTCGGTTAAAAAGGAGAAAGTTCTGATATTTTTTCTTCTGTGTGACATGCATGTTTTCATTTTAGATTTCCCAAGATTCCATATTATATCCCACATTGCTAGTCATCTTTTAAAAAAAAAAAAAAAAAAAAAAAAAAAAAAAAATATTAAAAAGAAAAGGGGATGGATAAGGTTACTAGGCAATATTGGTTTCTAGTTTGGTTTTTATTGATATAATGTTGAGAAAAGTCAAAATAATATAAGATACCTATATCCAATCTTTCTAGGCTTCAAATAGTATGACGGAGTCTAATATTAATTAACTTGGACCTTTGCATTACAATATCGCCCTCGTTAGTTACTTTGGTTCCGGGGATGCGGTAATGGTCTCTATGAGATTCTGCGGCCCCGGAACTTAAGGGCAGCTGAAGGAACAGGGTGGGTTTTTAGTCAGTAGAAGTCTAACACTCCCTTCCACTTTACCCAGAGCGGGAGAAGACATTCGATGATTTTCCCACTCAGAAAAAAGAAACAGGTTCCTTTGTTTCGATGTCGAGTCCACGGGTTAAGTGTATGTAGGAGGGAGGAGTCATTAGATAAATCGTCTAATGGTAGTAAGTACCACCAAAAAATAATTATTACCTAGTGCCTGCTGAAGCTACAGTTGTTGACGCATCTGATTTTAATGAAAATATATTTAGTATGGAATATAAAATTAATATAAAAAAATAAAATATAAAATAATATATGGCCGGCTACATTGTCCATGCTCTGATAAAGCAAATAAAATGCCTAACTTGTATTGGAGCGTTGATTGGTGTTACAAATCAAAACGCCTTACCATTTCAAAAAGACACTAAAACAAGTTATTGTACGGATCCACCACAGTAATAGAAATTTATCGTCGTTGTGAAATTTATATTAAAAGGGCGATCAACGAGAGTGGTTCGAAAGTGCTGTCTCAGAAATATAATTCCAATTATTTTATGAGATCGGTTTTAAAATCACTGATTGGGTATAATTTATTCCCGGATATTAATTTTCATCAATATGAAATAGAAACTACCAATCATTTGATTGAATTAGCAAGATGCATAATTCAGAAATATGTAGACGCTCGGTTATCATTTTTTAGCAAAAACAATCAGGACCCTAAAACTTTAATTCGAAAAACATTTACCAAATTAATTCATTTTAAAAATCAATAATAACAGCATACTTGTTTTTCTTTTTGTAATTGAGACTGATAATGATTAAATATTATTATGTGATTTTATTGAGTAATTTTATAATGTTAAACTTCATTTTATCGATATCGATAACTTTCCCTCAATCAAGTAGAGCAATCCCTAACTCGGCATATCTATGAAGCTTGACTTTGAACTGACCAATTGCAGTAGCGCATTTTTTCCTCGCCTCCCAACCCATATTGGTGAGTTGTGTTCTTCAAAGAAATCGGCCTATAAGCTCTCTAGGTTAAATACTCTCTGTGGAAAATCTATGTTGTGAATAGTTTCAAGTCGCTTTTCATGGGACATAGAGCTTTTCGCAAACAGTCTAACTTTCGAACGTTTTGATAACACTGGTCGACAAGATTTAATTAATAAATTTAACTTTGTTTTGATGCAGCTGAAACAATCATGATTCCATTTCATCAGCTCTAGATTTTAATCTAAAGATTATAGACATATACTTTCTTGAAGGAACAAACACGCTATCCATAGTTATTTTTGACAATTTTTTTTTAAAGAGAACTAGCGATATGGGTAGAGTTCACATTACTAGCTATCTTGTTAACACCTCCAACTCATCACTGTTTCCGAAGACACAAAAATTGTCATGAACAGTGTAATGTGTGACTGTAGCAGCTTGTTTAACCTTACCTCTTAAATCACCAGGAGCGTTGCACAGATTCAGCGGCTCAAGCCTTCTGGATGACGAACGCGAGTGAACTGCTACACTTCTTGAAGTACGACCGACACATATCATCGTTCTCCACTCAAGCTCAAGAAGTACTGTCGTTAACTGTACAGAACGCTTTCAGGTACTTAATTTTTTATTTGTTGATTTTAAACTATAATTTTCTACTAACATTTGATTGAAATATGTTATAGGTTTTCTCGGAATTAATTAATGTATTTATTATCAACTTGCTTCTGCCAACGACTTCATTCGCGTGGGAAGATTTTCCAGCGTAAATCCCGATCCAGTGAGAAAAGTAGCCTATGTGTTATTCCGGGATGTCAAATATCTACTTACCAAATTTCATCCCAATCCAGTAGTTTTTGCGTGAAAGAGCAACAAATGAATGGTGAACAATATTCGGAATTAATTAATGTATTTATTATCAACTTGCTTCTGCCAACGACTTCGTTCGCGTGGGAAGATTTTCCAGCGTAAATCCCGATCCAGTGAGAAAAGTAGCCTATGTGTTATTCCGGGATGTCAAATATCTACTTACCAAATTTCATCCCAATCCAGTAGTTTTTGCGTGAAAGAACAACAAATGAATGGTGAACAATATTGAACAAGGTCAAAAACACCAATTGAAACGTTGGTCAGTAATATGAACTTTACTCTAATGCACTACAACACGCATTGGAATCTTTCTATGGGGATTTGAACTTTATTGATTTGCTGAGTCGGGTTTGTAATTAATGCCTCGTACCTAGCAAATTACTGGGTGGGTTATCAAACTTATTTACATATCCGGGGAACAAGACAGATTACAATAAATTAAACGTCCCGGCACGCCCAACGCTGTATTTTAGATACAGGTGGATATCAAAATATATGTATAAACTTTTTTCTCTGAATTAACCTTATTTTGCAATTTAAATTCTTGCAATCTGCTGTATGAACCTTTAGGCTGGGGAAAACTTCTTCCAGTAAGGAAGCTGTGTCTTATTAAGTTAGACTTTTAGTGAACAATATCCCAGATGAGTGTCTTTTAAGCCTTCAGACATTAATAGATTCACTCTGTTGCCAGGGTGTTAGTATGAGCTCTTTGTAAACTTGTTTTGTGTTCGACTACTTCTTTAACAGTTTTCATTTCTGTGTACTTGTCCAATTTTCTGGTTCATATAATAGGGCTACATTAATTATAATTTTAAGTGCTTTATTCTAGAACCGTTGCACAATATGTACTTTAAAGTTTTTGCTGATTCCCATAACTTTCCTATGAGCAAGTTTAGGTGTCTGAGTAGCATATGTATCTAGTCGCATTTTAAGGGGTTCTGTAGTCAACAAGGAACCCTTATAGTTACCCCATGTCCGTTTGTCCGTCTGTCTTTCCACGCGGCATAGCACAGAAACTATTGGTACTAGAACGCTGAAATTTGGCATGGATATACACATTAATCACGCCCACAAACAAAGTGGTAAAATATAATCATGAAAAGTTTTTTTCTAGAGGGAATAATTTTTTTATTTCATCTACCCTATATTGTGGGGTTCCATCATTGGATAGGTCGTCCAAAAATAATGGAAGTGTGGGAAGACCAATTTTCGATTCGGTGATACGTTTGCGAAATATTAAAGCTTTAAAGTGCTAATTTTTGTTCGAGTCAAGTCCCCCCTCTACCAACTAAGTGGTTGTATGTAGAAATTCTTTCACATCAAAACGGAGCAACTGATTGATGTGATTTTTGGTGTGGACACATGCTTAAAGAGCTGGAAAGTGACATAGGCTACCTTTCTTCAAAAAAAAACATTTTTTTAAATGTTGATAGGCTTGCGTTTGACCACTATCACACCTGATAAGCGATAATGTGGTCGAAGATGAAGCACGCTTACCTTGAAGTAACCTATTTACTCTTGACTTAAAGACTCCCAGGTTATAGCTATCAGAAAACGTATAACTGAGCGCACCTTCGGGCAGTAATTTTAATGGTGGTCGAATTTGGAGCACCGAGGGTATACCATGACGTGTTAAAACGTCAGTCTTCTAAGCGAGAAAAAGTGATGGAGCTATATAGGGTGCATAGCTTTATCCCTCTTTCTCGCTCGTACGACTGATGTTTTAGCACGTAATGTAGTTGTCCTGGCGACGTGAAGTAAGACGAGTTTCCCATGTGCGCAGCAACCTGGTGACGTGTTTCCAAGAGGAGCTGGTGCGGGGCGTGGGCGCGCTGACGGCGGGCGCGGCGGGCGACGCGGCCGACGCCACGGGGCCCGCGCTGCAGGCGCTGGCGGCCGCCATCGTGCTGCTGCGCCGCTGCCGCGTCAACGCCGCGCTCACCATCCAGCTGTTCTCGCACCTCTTCCACTACATCAACGCCGTCTGCTTCAACAAGGTACTGCCTTATATCACACTA
The DNA here is from genome assembly GCA_943138885.2 of Tholera decimalis. Lineage (NCBI taxonomy): Eukaryota > Metazoa > Arthropoda > Insecta > Lepidoptera > Noctuidae > Tholera > Tholera decimalis. The sequence continues at coordinate 15,630,528 of OW964552.2, read as the reverse complement.
GCAGTTGGGCTTTTCTCCCGTCGACTTAAAACACGGCAAAAATATAAGGCTTTTACTTTTGCAGTCGAGTAAAATCCTTAAACCTTCATCAAGCCTCAAGCTACCAATCCACCCTGTACTTTCGAAGTTTAGCGCGTTTAAACAATTGAACAAACTTTTCCGCTATTTAATATTAGTATAGATTTATTTATCTTTACTAATATTATAAAGGCACTACACGAAAATAGTCTAAGGTGTCGGCCTTGTGATCAAGAGATCACGGGTTCGACCCCACCCATAACACTTGCCACCCTGTCCTGAAGTCCAGACACAAGCATATTTAGCATCTTAGCCACTAGGCTATTGGCGCTTCATGTGGTATATGTGTTAAATTTAGAAATATATTGTTGTAATCAACAACGTTTTCTCCACAGTTGGTAACAGAACCCGGTATGGTGAGTGCGCGCTGGGGCGCCGCTTTATCTGCGCGGCTGAAGGTGTTAGCAGCGTGGGCGGAGCGCCAGGGACTCGAGCTGGCTGCCGAGTGCCACTTCGCGCGCATGAATCAAGCTGGTATGTTTAACATAACAACTTTTTGGTGGCTACTAGACCTACTAATCAATGTCTGACAACATAGTCTTAATCTTAAACATAGGTTGAAAATTTTGCAGACATTTGTATAATAAATATACACAGATATACACGGTTATTGATAAAACACTAACAACCTCTCAGGACTATGTTAGTAATACCATAAACAACAAATTTTGTTCTATGACTTTTAAAAATTCATCATCATCATCATATTTTAGTTCGTCAGATTTTCATACAAAAATAAAAATATTTCAATTGAACGCTCTGAGTTACGCAGTCTGTGAAGCAAAAGAAAGTGCTAGTAATGTAGGTAAACTGATCTGAAGACTGATTTTAAAGGTTTGTTTTTGGTAAATGTATTATATTTTCTAAAAAGTCATAGAACAAAAGTTGTTGTTTATGATATTAGTAATACACCCGCGAGGTTGTTACTGTTTACCTTAACCCTTGTTACATTCGAGATTTTGTCCCTCTAGTTGTAATGGAACAAAAGCCCAGATGCAAGGTGGGTTGGTATTGAAACAACAAACTGTTTCAACAACAAAAGTTTATTCAAACAAGGTAAAGGAAAATATACCAAAAAGGGTTATTGCCAGCCAGCTTAAAATTCAGTCGGTGGAACAGTACTGTTCTATTCTTTTAGAGTTTAAATTAAATTTTCTCTAATTTTCTTTACTAAAATATCAAGGTATCAAGGTATGACCTTCCAGTGTTGTGAAAGTGGATTATTACTAAATGGGTGCCAGGGACTCTAATAGTCCCGGATCCCTGAGCCGAGGAAGATGTCCAATATTCTTCCAGTTAAGCGTAGGTAGGTAGGTAAATTTATTGAAGTCCGGCTTCTAAATTTGAAAACCGGACAGGTGATAAACTAGTTCCTTCATGAATCGGTAGAAAATAAATTAAAAGATAATTAAGATTATCCATATAAAAAAAGAATAAAAAGAAAAACCGTCTCGCCTGCGTTAGAACGCTAGGCGGACATTGCCACCGCACAGTCGTCTCCACAGGAGGCTTTGGGAGGACTCGAGGAACGGGTCTCGCGTCCAGGCTCCAGAGGCGCCTCTAGATCCTGGCGGCGAGATGAATCTCTCGAGCTGCCTCATCTGGAATTGGCAATACGGAGACCCTATTTATATAAGGGGAAACTAAGATACTTTCCTCGAGAAGGAATAGAGGTGACCGTCTGATCGAGCTAGGAAATCTAAAGGCTTAAACTTTAGCCGGTTAACATGCCCTTTTGCAAAGATAATATAATGAGCTACGACTTCTGCCTGCTCAACCCCGCATGGCGGGCCAATAAGAAACAAGATTACCCATGGGGCGTGTAATACTCACGGTTGATTAATGGTGAAAACACATGACTGCAGGGTTCGACTGGCTGGAGAACGGGTGCGCTTATTGTATCGGCGAATCCCTTCAAAACGTGGAGTCCTGTAATTAATATCCAGGGATCACTTTAATAGCCTTTTAAAGACCTGAGAAGGACTCCGAGATCACTTCCAAACACCAATAAACCAAAATCCTTACCTTTTAAAACATGGGATTAAGTTGATAGTTTATTTTAAACGTGGTCCTCTGCAAATGCACCCTCTACGCCTCATATTCTCCGGTCATTGACAAAAAACCACAGACTAAATATGGATTGTGTTCCCTTCGAAACTTTTAGACTAATGTCTATAATGAAAAATAATTTCACTTCCGTTTATTAAGTATTTTAACCAAAAACTGAAAACTATTAAGGATCGGTCCATTCGATATTAGTTCGATGGCTTCCAATCAATTTGCTAAAATTAACTAATATCGATTCAAAACTAAAACAAACTGCGAATCTGAACCGCCAGATGTCGCCTCCAACTATCAGAAACTGACGTACAACTCAATGACATTTCACATTTAGACATTTTGGAATGTAAACAACCTCACTTACTTACGACGTAATAGCTCTAATTTATTGTGAAAGCCTGTTTAATGGGGTTTTGAAAAGTGATTCAACGTCAGAAAGTGTTACCAAAGAGTCCAGTGACGAAGTACAGATGAAGGGATGACCCCTTCCACAAATCGCAAGCCAAAGTCATTTGTACACACTACAGTGAACATTTCATTTGGAAACCCTCGAGAACAATATTGGAAACCGCACAATTTACAACGCATGCCCACAGGTAAGTGTCAGGAATAAAAAAAAAACAACGTAACACCCGTTATATATCAAAACATGCGTTTTCGCGCTTGCATGATTTCTTCAGATGTAGGTTTTGCTTTCCTAGGGTGACTGATCCGTACTATAGTTTACTGTATAGCATCCTATGCTGATTTCCCTGTAACTATTCTGAATCGTGACATTATATTGTTCCAGCGCGTCTTATCCAAGGCGAATACCGTACCGCAGACGAAGTAGTAGCCGCTCTAAAGGCGTGTTTCAAACTGAACTCGGTTCAAACGAGAGCGTTGCTAACACCGCTAGCTCCACCTGACATCGTGGAAGCAGGCGTGGCGTACGTGAGGACACATACGGATGAACTGTACCGAGCGGATGGCAGGGAGATACGGTTGGAAGAGAGCTCCTGGTTAGGGGCCGGCCTGCTGATACCGAGTGATGGATTCAGTGCCGAGGTATGATTGTTTTATGAATTTTAATAATATATAGACATTTTATTGGTATAGTTGTAGCGAGTGCGACTGATTGTCTTTCGTGCTGTGAGATTTGAGAATACGATTTCTGTTACTGGGCTTTTCTAGTAGATATATCTCGCCGTTTAGATTCGTGTTAGATTGATGGCAATAAGCTTGTCATGTTTTACTTAAGCATTGTGTTTTTAAGTATTATTTTCACCATGTTGTGCTTATAACAATATGGATAGCATAATAGTCATAACCAGAGGTCGGAATTAGGTAGAGTTATTTATGTACTTACACTGATTTCGTACAAGGAAAGAATAAAGTGGATATGCCCCAAATCCCGGGATTAATTTTGAAGAGCAGAAAAATCCCGTGATTTATTAATTTAAAAGTTATTTACTTGTCAACCGACTTAAAAAAAAAGGAGGTTTTCAATTCGTCTTGAACTTTTTTTCTGTATGTTACCTCATTACTCGCAGATGGCTGGATCGATTTAGAATTTTTTTTTTTTTGTTTGAAAGGGTATACTTTCTAGTTTTGGATCTGATGATGGGATCATGGAGAAATCGAGGGAACTCTTTAAATATTCGGAAGGCGGTGTCAAAAACAAAAGAAAATACAAAACGAATGACACCGACTACCGATATTAAAGTTATTTTTGCCTTTGTAGTGTTTTTATATGGAAGTCGGTTCTATTTTTTGCTAAAAAGTTTTTTTTACACAATTTAAACCATTGCATGCGCGACGTTGCTAAATTTACATAATATTTTTGGTCACACAGGGTTGTCTATGAGAAATCCCGGAAAGATCCATATTAATATCAACATTTCGATGCTAGTACATAAATAATTCTACCTAATTCCGACCTCTGGTCATCTATACTAATATTATAAAGCGGAAAAGTTTGTTAGTTTGTTTGTTTGTTTGTTTGCTTGAACGCGCTAATCTTCGAAAGTACTGGGTGGATTTGGATGAAATTTGGTATGGAAGTAGCTTGAAGCTTGAGGAAGGTTATAGGCTACTTTTTACCCGACTGCAAAAAAGGAGAGTTATGTTTTTATCGTGATAGAATCCACGGGAGCGAAGCCCCGCGAGAGTACTAGTAACTAATAAATATTCATGTTTGAACACATCATCGCTTACTATGAAGTAAGATGGAGGTCAAACGCGAGTCTGTCAACAATAAAAAAATATCATAAATAATATCTAAGGTTGATTGTAAGTTAAGCATTCTTTCGTTAATCTTCGGGGCCATACTTTATTTTCTGTGCGAACGATGATTCACGATGCGCCTTATCAGTTGGGTTGGAATCGTAATTAATTTCCGCTCATCAACTGAAAAGTAATATAGATGTGGTTGCGCATCAGGTGGTGTGCGGCGTGCCGCCGGGGCTGGCGGAGTTCGTGGCCCCGCTGGCCCGGGGCGGGCTGTGCCGGCTGGCGCACCAGGCGGCGGCGCTGGGCGTGTGGAGCGTGTACCTGAGCGGCCACGCGCCCGCGCCGCGCGCCGCCCGCCCGCGCGACCATGCTCTGCACATCATACAGCTGCACAAGAACTCCAACGGCATGGGGCTCAGCATCGTCGCCGCCAAGGTACTGCTTTATTACTCTACTCTCCATTCATTTAACCTCTCAAGGACCGCCATTATTACGTCAACCATCCGTCAAGCACCGCGGGCGGGCTCTTATCGTAAGCGTAATCTGACCCCGGTTACAAACGATTTTAAGACTTATCTTTACTACAAATACAGTTTTAAATCGGTCGGAGTTTGGTGGCACAAATTTGTGCCAGCGGGGCTCAACTAATACTTGTTTACTGGCATGTTTTTGTGCCGCTGGGGCTCTAGAGGTTAAATGATCAAGATACGGTCGTCATAACATTTGACGTACGCGGTCGCCCTACAAAACACGTTAACGCCATCTATTATAACTAATATGTCAATCGGCGTGGTCTGCTCCTAGACGTGACCTTGTAAGAGCTGGGTGTGGTATTTTACGAGGTACAAAGAAATAAAAAAAAAACCTTTTATTTTTCGAAATTTATATTTGTTGTACATAAAAACACATTTTTATTTGCTTTTATCAAACAATAAAAATTAATTTTGTACATAATTTAATCTTATAGTAATATTATTAAATCTTTTCATTTCATTGGCTATAACGCGCGCTGCTGCAAAGTTATGTTGCACTTTTATGCGGCTTCGCGTCGTCTTGGCCAAGGGTTGAGACAAATAAGAAAGAAAATTGTTTTAAATAATGTTAGAAGTTAATTTAACGACTTATTTTTAACTTACCGGTGATATGAAATTTTATCATTTTATTGATTGTGCTGTTTGTCGTATTTCACGCAACCCTTCACGACACAACTCTGCATTTTTGCTTGTAAAACTTACGACCGCTCCCGAAGATAGCCGATCGCGTTCTAGTTCACTTCGATAAAAGGAAGACCACTTTGGGACCAAGTTCGAGGCGTCATTATAACATGCGGTACGCCCAGTCCTTACGCAGTAATATAATATGTCCATGCTACTCTCACTTTTACGCACTGTACCGCACTTAACGGGGCCCTATAGAGCCATTGCCTGCCGGAGTTGCGGGAATGTTCTAACGACAAACTGCGGCCCCGGAACGGGAGAAGTCATTCGATGATTTTCCCATCCAAAAAAAAAGGGAACACGACCTGAATTAGTAGCGTAATGTATCCCACCAGGTATCACCTGGTGGGATACATTACGCTACTAATTGAAGCACACTAATTACCTTTAAAGCTCCGTACTCACATACGGTTTTACTCGATAGTTTTACTCCAGAACGAGTAAATATATTAACGTGTGGACCGCAAAACTCACAGCTCAAGGCTCGCATCGAGCCGGCTCGATGGAATTAAATAAAAGTAATTTCCTTCGCACCTACTCGAAGCGAGTCGTTGAGCTTGACTCAAGCGTGTGTACGTCGCCGCGAGAGGCGCGAGTCGAGCGTATTGTTAAAATCTTCGGGACACAGCTCTTAAGTAATCAAGTTCACGTGGCTGTAATCAGAGCGGCGACCTAACCAATCTTTAACCCAATACCTCCTTTTATGTTTCTTCTTTTGATTTTCTTTAATTCTTTTATAATTAAGAACTGCGGGACTTGCTAAATGTAGCAGCCACCGTCTCCTTTGTTGAACAGACATGTTTTGGCTCGAACGGTTCGGTGAATACTGAACGGTGCGCGTCACTCGATAGATTAATGCTGAATGTGTGGACGAAAGCCTATGCCATGGTTTTTACTCGACATGATAACTCAATCGAGTAAAACCGTATGTGAGTACGGAGCTTAAGGGGTTGTTGCGGAGAGTTGCTGGATGGAGCATGGTTTGGTCAGGAGCACCGCAATCATACCGAGTGCCATTGTGTTGTATAGCTAGTCAATAACATATTGGCTAGCTAATTAATATAAAGCTTATGTAACGGTAGTAAGTCGTGTACTACAGGGTGCAGGGCAGTCGAAGCTGGGTATCTACATCAAGTCGGTGGTGGCGGGCGGCGCGGCGGCGGCGGACGGCCGGCTCGCTGCCGGCGACCAGTTGCTCTCTGTGGACGGACAGTCGCTCGTCGGGATCACGCAGGAGAAGGTAATCACACTCAAAAACGCCCTTTTTAGGGTTCCGTAATCGAATGGCAAAAAACGGAAACCTTATAGTTTCGTCATGTCTGTCTGTCTGTTTGTCTGTCTGTCTTTCCGTCCGTCCGTATGTCACAGCCGTTTTATTCCGAAACTATTAGAACTATACATGTGAAACTTGGTAGATGGATGTATTCTGTGAACCGCTTTCCGATTTTATGAAAAAAAAAATTAAAAGTATTTAAAATAAAGGGGATTTTATTTTAAATACTTTTTTTTCTGATTTTATGAAACCTATGCGTGTGTGGTATCTATAGACAGGTATTCAAAAATGACATTAAGGTTTCTAAAACCACTTTTTCATAAAGTTAATCGTTTAAAAGATATACGCTTTCAAAGTGGTAAAATGTGTCCCGCTCCTCCTCTAACTTCTATAATAATGGAGTGAAAAATTTCAAAAATATATATGCTGTAGATCTTAATGTAAACTTTCAACTAAAATTGGTTTGAACGAGATCGGGTCAGCAATTTTTGAGATACTTACAGAATATTTTCTAAAACTGCAAATATAACTTTGTAATTTATACTAACACTATGAGAAACAAAGTTATCTGGCGTAGTTGCAAAAAATGTAAATAAGCTAGTTTTAAGAAATTTGTAAGGTTTTTTTTTTAAATTAAATATGCATATTATATTTACTTCGGAACCCTTCATGGGCGAGTCTGACTCGCACTGGGCCAATTTTTTTATACACTTATCAGAGCTTATATGTTAAAATTAAATATGAAACCTCAACATGAAATTGCTATTAAATATTTTCTTTTTAATAAATTTTGATCGACGTTATTTTAATTAAAAACTTATTACAACGAACTATACATACGAAATAGGCATATTTACTCATACCAGTCACTTTGATTTTAAATCTGTCGTTTACTGAGCAGTTTCAAATTAAAATTAGAGTTAGATGTTTCTTTCTCTTTCAAATTGGGATATTCATTGTATTTTTTCTCTCTTTTTTTATAATATCATATTGCATGTTAATTTAATTTTTTCCTTAATTTTGTTCTTCTTGAATTTTATTATGTATCAACAAAAGTAATGTAAGATAGATTAATTTTATTTTAATTACCTTGCAAATCCGCAATCCGAATCCTAGCGGTTTTATAGGCTACTATCTAAATGACCCGTATTAGCTAGTCTTGGTTGGATTACATTATAGTTCTTTTTGTTTTTAATGCATATTATAATAGCGGATAAACATCATGCCTATTTACGTATATATATATAAATTCTACAACGTAACGAAGCGCATACTACGACTAGTGCATACCAGTAAGCTTGTAAGATTTTTTGCTTTCCAATTTTTAATTTGTAATGTGTATTACATGAACATTCGTAGGCTGCAGAATACCTAGTGCGCACGGGCCCTACAGTGACCCTGGAGGTAGCCAAGCAAGGCGCCATGTTGCACGGGCTCGCCACCTTACTGCACCAGCCCGCTTACAACCAGCGACAAGGTATGTTCTTAACCACGTCATAAACAGACACCGTGTCCCAAAATTCAACTAGACCAAATTACAAAAAGAGTATAAAATGAATAAAGGTGTAAGATTGAGCTTAAAACAGGACCGATTTAAGCAAAAATGATCCAACCCACACAAACCTATTATGTTAAAATATACCTTATTTTGGAGTACATAGGTCACAAACTCGAAATTGTCGAGGTTGTGGGTTGGATCATTTTTGCTTAAACCGGTCCAACTTATCTTTTAAAAATTTAAAGTGTTCTATGATTTTAAAGGTCGTGGTTGATAACATCATTAGAATGCCGCTTCAAAAAGTACCATAAAGATAGGAAAAGGGAATTCCCTGCTGGAGTCTAGGTTTCCTCGTAGCTATAATCTGGGTCTTTAAGTCATGAGTAAATAGATTACTTCTAGATAAGCTAGCTTCATCTTCGACCACATGATCACTTACCATCAGGTGAGATGGTGGTCAAACGCAAGCCTGTTATAAAACAAAATGTGTTTATGGTAGTAGAAAATTTCATAATGGATTTTACTATTTTTTCCTTTGTTTTCGTTAATCATAAGCGGACCCAATATCTAATTTTTTTTTAAATTATTATTGTATTTCTCAAGATTCAAGATTATTATTGAATTTTGGGGAATGTTTTATATCATTGAAGTAAATAAAGTGTTGTCTCTGCTAATCACTAAATCATGAGATATCATTGTGATGCCAGAATGTGGTCTTTTTATTTACTGGTCTAATTTTAATAAATTACACCATTTACTAATTTTAATAAATTAGACCGGAAGAGCGATATTATTATTACTAAAATTTAATAAGAGCTATATATTACTCAACTAGGTAATTGAAAGTTTTAGTTGAAGTTTATGGAGAGAAAGGTATGTTTCATTAACATTAAAATATTTATTGATCATATAAATAAATTACAAAATCGTTTTATTTTAATATAACAAGTTTTTATGTCCTAAGATGTCTAATACGGCCTTACTCGAGATATCGGCACAGAATACTTAATAGTACGAGTACAGAAAATTCACTCCCCAAAATCAATCAAAGAAATAAGGACTCTTGTTACGTTAGAATAAAGTGCAGTTCAGATCGCACAGCGCTTAATAACCTACTGCTATATACGTCACGTCACGTCTTTTTCTATCGAGTATAGCTTACCTTTTCTGACGACGTTAGGCTTGTCTTAAATTAGAAATAATTTAATCCGGATACTTAACTACCAATTAGGTATATATTTCAAATAAACCTAGGCTACATCGTAATAGTATATATACTATTTATGTACTTATTCTGTGGTAGTATGTAGGTAGAACAGAAAACTATTTTATTTTTATCCACACGGCGTACGTTAGTGTGTAGGTTGGTTGGGTAAAAGTGATTGAAGAGCATTTTATTTAAGATATTTAGTTATTTTAAATGAAGAATCTTCGAAATGTGCAGAACAAACTAAATAGCTTGTCCTATTCGTAACTTATTTTTGTAACAAGTCTTGTCTATCGATTAATGTCAACCATTTCCGGCGCCTGAAATAATAAATAAAACTTGCTATAGAAAAACTTTTAAATATGTTTCTTTAATTAAGTCTCCGATCTATTGTTTTAAGTAGATAGTTGGTCATAAAGTAGCTGAGCTCTCGGTCTACATACATAACTAAAATCATAATACCTACCTACCAAAAACAAAATTTAATACTTATCTAGATACGTATTAAATTACTTACGTATTAAAGTAATTAGTATTAAATTTTGTTTTTGGCTACTTAGTATAATTATCATGAACAATATTTCATAATAATAATAACTACTTTAAAGTAGATCTTATTTTTCAGAGTTCTTAGGAAGCGTAAAAAAGTTAAATTTGAATTACAATCCGTAAAAAAAAAACAGTTAAACACTGCACAGTATCGTTTTGCCTTTTTTTTTTATAATTTTCCATTTTTTTTAGTAGGATCGCGATGGCGAAGTAGTTGTGACGAACAAAACTCGCCCGTGAGTCTCTTATGGACTAGTTCCACCTACGTGGCCGCCGCATGTACTTGCGTTTTCGATACCTACACGCGGAGTGAGACAGGCTTGATATCGGTCAGTTGTAAATAGGCATCTTCTGGGCTCGCTCGTCACATCGTAGACCTCATCTATCGCTTACCATCAGGCGAGATCGAGGTTAAGAGCGGGCTCATCCGTAATAAAAAAAAACAGTTCATAGATAGACTAAATAATGTATAAGTACATTATTTAAACTAGAAACCCATGATAACTGAAATTACTAGAGAACGAGAACTTACTATTACAAGGTTAAATCAGGTTTGCAGGTGTAATAATATAAGTTCTTTCTATGCTGGATAGCTGTATTAGGTTAAGTGTAAGTAGAGGTCATTTTGTATTTCTCAACAAAAAATATTAACGACCCTAATCGCCGATGGGACATATTCTACTATCCAAATAAGGGCGTATGTATTGTACTGGTTGTGTGTATAGTATGGTTGTAATGTGTGTGTGGTGGTGTGGTGGCGGCCCACAGTGGAGGTGCAGTACGAGGACCGCGCGCGCCGCAACTCGGGCACGTTCACCAACCCGCACCCCGCGCTGCTGCGCCCCGCCTCGCCGCGCACCGAGCTCGCCACTGCAGGCATGACCGCACTACAACTTGCCCCCACTACTGCCCACCGCGCACGCCCCTGACACTCAACTATAATGTCGCTTTTTACAGACAGCTGATCGCATTTTCTTTTGGTTTTCGTCTTATATTTGAGCTGAGTTTTTGATTTGCAGACCTATTCGCTGAATTTTTTTGCAGGTTCCGTTCTTTTGGTTTTTTTTCCTTTCGCTTCTTTAGCGTTAGAATAATCAAATGCTGACTTAAACTTTATGTAAGTATCTCTTGCAGGCTATGGTCGACGGCCGTGTCACAATCGATGTCATTTCCTAAGAGATGAGTCCACGGAATCTAGCACAGACGAGAGTGAAGAGTGGCAGCCTCACTACCACGGTTCTATTCCTAGGTTGATCGTGACGTTGGATAGAGAGAATAATCAGTTACAGGAAGACTTGTCTCCTGATACTCCGGGCTGTCCGATTGAACTGAGGAGTGATGCGCCGCCGCCGAGACCCATACCCGTGTTCACGTTTACGTGCGAAGACTTTGACGAACTGCACCCCAGTGGCGAGTCCACGTCTCAGGCTGAAGAATCACCACAACAACCGCCCCGGTACGATACTCCCCCAGAAGAACCGCCACCGGTACCTGAACCTCCTGCTAACTATGACCAGTCTAGTGATAATGGAGATTCCATTTGCTTACCACCACAGATGGAACCGATAGATACTAAACTCACCCTAGATTTGTTCAATGCACGCAGTAGAGAAAACGAATTCTATAGACGACGTTGTACCGGCATCGACGAGTGTGTTAGTGCGTGTGAGTGCTGTCGCACGCCACAACCTGAGACACAACAGATCCCTTATATCGACGAACCAAACTCGGAGCCATTTATATTTGAAAATGAAGGTCCGCCTGATAAAGTCGCTACGCCTAAAATACGTAGAATATTACCATCCTTGTCTCTCGATCAGTCGGATTCTGATAAAAAACCTGAAACTGCAGACGCAGTTTGTCAAACGCCCTCTTCACCGATGGAGGTTAAAAGTCTAATATCGACACCTAAAAGAAAACTAGAGCTTAACCTTGATATTAAGAAAGACTGTGACCAAATTGATACCATTCAGTGCAGGCTGAAAAGAGCAATCTTTGGCATGTCGACATCTTATTCAGGAAAATCTGAAGATACCGAAATTCCGTCCACTTATTCTACGTCTGATTCTTTTGATGAGACTAATAATGAAATTAAATGTGATGTTGGCGTGGCAAAAGCTCAAACTCCTGTAGAACCTGGTGCTAAACAAATATTGGATAGTGTTGATAGGAAGTCCTGGAAATCTCCCGACGAGTATAGACCTTCATTCGGCAAGGTCAAAGAATTGACAAAGCATTTTAACGACATCAACTTGAAGTATTGTGTCAAAATATACAAGCGTAATTGTCAGTCGAGTCCGAACCTTAGCGTACGTGACAAAACTACGAAGGCCATTGAACCTCTTCCAGCTAGTGCGAGTTTAGCCGATATACAATACGAGATCAATAAAACTGAAACGAGCGATACCAAGTGCGAGAAATTATCTGACGACGAAGTGAAAAGTATTCTCATACAACTGGAAGACTGGTCTAAATACGGTTCACGGGGTAGCGAGGACACGCTAGCGCACGGCAATGAATTTGAAATACCGAACTTGCCTTCCGAGGAGCACGCTGACAACACTAGTAATGGATATGTTTTCAACGAGATACTCGACAAGAAGCCGAGACGGATTACTTTAGACAATATTAAGTTGAAGTCAAATCAGTCGAGTATGAACTCCGATCAAGCGAAGCAGAGTAAAGAGTCGCTGGTTGTAAGTGGGAGTTCCGACAAGGGGTCATCAGATCGTTTGCCGCGGGTGGTGGCGATGATTCCCACGTCGCAGGCGTCGCTGGCGGCGTCCTGCCCCGACATCAGCGCCGCACACACCACGTGTAAGGCTCCCTCACACGCATGACGATAGGTGTGTTATAGCTGGACGCACAACTTTATTTTCTTTACTTTCACTAGATATTTTATTTCGTTCTTACATAGATTATGTTACGCAGATTCTATATTTCCTTTATTGGTCGTCTGAAACACACATTTACGGTCATTCACATGTAATTCATCGAATAAGTATGATTATTAGTTTGAGCAGATGTTCGAGAGTTTCATGAGAATGTTAGTGTTGTGTGTACTGGTATAAAAAATAGAGGAAGTGTATTATTTGTAAAGGATGCATTTTTTTAATAAAATGCATGGGTTATCGTTACGTTTATTTTTTTCGGTTGTTCGAAGTTTCTGTCACTCGCACTAGTTTATTGTTACTGTTATTATTTCCTTTTTATTTAGGTATATTTTGTTATTAATATAGATTTATTCATTTTAAAACTCTTTAGCCGGGTCTAGACCAACAGGGTGAACTTTGAGATTGGAGCGTATGCGCATCATAGGATAAGCATGACATTTTTTTATACTAGGCACAATCTGGACCTGGTTATTGAGTTATCTATTGATGGACCAGGTTTATGGATGTGTAAAGCACTGTTACGTTGATGTAGCGGGCGCGGCGGGTGTGGCGGGTGCGGCGGGTGGCGGGGGCGCGGTACGCCGCGCGTCGGAGCGGGACCTGCCGGGGCGGCTGGCGGCGGAGGCCAGCGTGAAGAGCAGCAAGAGCACGCCCGCACTGCACCACGTGGCCGAGCCGCCGCCCGCGCACCACCACGCTCCCGTCAGGTAACCATCATCTGCTCAACCAGCAGGCATCTCCAGCAAAACTCACTGAAAAAAAATCCACTCATCATCATGCTAAAGCCTTTGCTCGATTTGTTGGCGTCGGCTTCCAGTCCAACCGGATGCAGCAGAATAGGTACTATTGTTTTACAGGGAGCGACTGCCTACCTGACCGCCGAAACCCAGCCGGGTAACACTATACCCCTTGGCAAGATCAGTGTCAAATTTTTAACTTTTGAATACCCGTAAGTACTGCCAAAGATGTACAAATAACAGCCGGGACCAAAGGTTCAACGTGCTTATCGAGGCACGGAGGAATCACAGTATGTTAAGGTCACCCATCCACAGACCGACCTTAAAAACATTGCTAATTGTTATTATTTGTTCGAGCTCCTGGCGGCATGTAATGCGCTCCATAAACTTGCAGTATCACGAGCTTCCCATTTCATAACATCTATACAGCGGCGTTATTCTGAAAGCTTATTTTTAGATTCCTCTTCAGAATGGAAAATATATTAAACTAGCGACCCGCCCCGGCTTCGCACGGGTGCAATGTTTATATTAAATATAGGCAGCGTTCGCGAGAATCGTTAACGTACGGCAGTTTTTTCGACGCCTTACTCCACAATTTTCACTACCACGAAAAATCCTATCTATTTTCCGGGATAAAATATAGCCTATACGGATTCGGAAGAATCCCTCTAAGTAATGGTAAAAGAAATTTTGAAATCGGTCCAGTAGTTTTTGAGCCTATTCAATACAAACATACAAAGGTTTCCTCTTTATAATATTAGTATAGATAATAAATTTATTATTAGTTATTTATTAACAGATAATGAGAGTCAACCTTATGCTACAAAACAGCTGAATTGGATAACTAGCGCGATATCACCCATGAAGCTATATGTGTGCATTTGACGATTATTACGTGTGTACACATTAGATGTATGAAACTAAGGACATTCACTTTAGTACTGTAGCAATCTTGCATAGACCAATCAGGACATTATTATGAAACAATTTTTTTTACCAATGTGTTCTGTTATTGATTCTGATGCAGAGAAATTAATTTAGCTAAGCCTTTCATAATAACTATCTATGGTCAAATTTTGACCACCAGCGACCTCTACTTCAGTAGTTAAATAAATAAATTTATTCTACATTCACACAACAAACCCTTTTTGACAGAGGCATTAGCAAACTATCTATACTAATAATATAAAGCGGAAAAGTTATTTTGCTTGTTTGTTTGAACGAGATAATCTTTGAAAGTTCTGGGTGAATTTGAATGAAATTTGGTATGGAAGTAGCTTGAAGCTTGAGGAAGGTTTTTCCCGACTACAAAAAGGAAGGGTAGTCTCATTGCTATAGTATTTGTAGCGTGGCTGTGAGCCCGCCGGCGGCGAGCGGGTCCCCGGGCGCGTGGCCCAGCAAGTCCCGCAGCAGCCACAACCTGTCGGCGCCGGCGCCGCACGACGGCTTCTACCAGAACCTGTCCACTGTGCAGTCGCAGCAACATGCCTTACAAGACAGGTACCTGTTTATTGTCTGTCTATCTATCTCAAGTCTTGGTCTCTTTGATACTTCATCTTAGTATTTGCGCCATTTCTAGATATAACATCTGCCTATGTTGTCAGGGCCGGATTAACCATTAGGCGGAGTAGGCAACTGCCTAGGGGCCCCGCATCAACTAGGGGCCCAGGCCCAGTGCACGCAACAAGAAAACATGTTTCTTCGAACGAGAATTTGATGTGCGTGTGAACTTATTGACATCACTGTTATCTCACAAAATACAAATCGTTAGATTTAGTAGTAGAATTAAAAAAAAATGGAACAAATCTGGGAATAAGTAAACAAATATATTAAAAACCACAGCCCTTAATGTGCGTTTCCTCGCTTCACACACGATTTGGTCAGTCAAAGTAAGAAATGGTGCCCCGAGAATGCCATTGCCTTAGGGCCTCTGACAGGGTTAATCCAGCTCTGTATGATGTAGAAACAAAATGATTAGTGAATGTGAGCGTGCTAGAAAATTAGTTGAGCTGTGAACATTAGCGCTATTTAAAACGTTCTAGAAGTTTCATTTATATAAAACCTAGAATTACATTTTATGAAATTGTACCCAATGTATCTTCTGCTGAAAATAATTGGTGGATATACACTGAACGACATTCATCATTTGCTTAGCTTTTCCTCGAATACGGTTTAAAAATACCCTTTGGCAAGATGTTACAAATCAGCCGGGCCTTAGCGTGCTTTCCGTGCGTTGTTTAATCACGAATTCCTCACTTCACACACAACGTCATTGCTACCATCAATCTGAGTTGATGATCCGGCTACATACCCGTTTCGAATCTCTGATATTATACTCTATAGCATGATTGATTGTAGATGGTCGTCGCTACGCAGTTCAACGGGCAGCAACCGGCCGCAGTCGGCACACTTCGCGGCCGCAGGACACGCCGAAGCTCCCGACTCACCTTTACATCACCAGGTATTATCCTCAACATAATTTGCGATTCAATGGATAAATAATTTCACTTATAAACTATCGTTGTTGATATCTTATTGTTTGTAACCACCCATGTAATAATAAGCAAAAAATAAAAACTTTTTTGCAAAAAAAATAAAACCGACTTCCATATGAAGGGTACAGGGGAAAAACATGCTATGTCACATTTTTATGTTTTTTGAACTGGCAATGCCATTGTGAAGTATAAATTTGGTAGAACGAAACGCCAAAACACACTTTGCAGTAACATGCATAGTCACGGAGTAATATTCATAGTAAAATATTGATACAGTGCAATAACAAGCAATGTCCAACTCGTACAGGAGAAAAATAAGCATTGTCCATCGTTAGATTGACTTTTGTTTAATGACGTCTTGTTTTTTGAGGTTATTTTGTTCATCCTGATGTGTTGTGTGGCGTGTGTTTAATATTATATTTTTATTGAAAATGTCGTCAGAAGAAGAAGTACGAGGTTAATCTGAAGCAACCTACCAAAAAACGTAAACTTTACGGTCGATTGTCGGATGTTAATAAAAAGATTAGACTTCAAAGTCATGAAACTGGTCCAAGTTGTAATTGCAAGAGATACAAGTGTTTTGAAGCTGTGAATGAGGAACAGAGGGCTAGAATTTTGAAGGATTTCAACCTGTTGCCATCTAGGGATGAACAAAACCTTTATTTAAGTGGTCTAATAAGTGTTTTGGAAATTCAAAGAAGACGACCTAGAAAAGTAGAACCTGAAGCTAAGTTACATACAGCAAATTACGCTTACAGAGTGAGAGTTGTAGACGAAACCCAGCAGCTTGATGTGCCAGTGTGTGCCTCAGCATTTATTGCAATACATGGAGTAACAAGACAAAGAATATGTACAATAAAAAAATCGTTACTCACAACAGGTAAAACCCCATCTGACATGAGAGGAAAACATTGCAACCGTCCTAAAAAACTAAGTCCAATGATTAAATCTGAGGTCATGGATCACATAAGGTCATTTCGTGGAAGAAAAAGTCATTACAGCTTACATGACAGCTCAAAAATTTATCTACCAGAGGAGTTGAATGTCAAGAAAATGTATGATATGTTCGAAGACAAAAATCAACTATCCTACGAAACATATCGATCTATATTCGTTAATCATTTTAACATAGGATTTGGATATCCAAGAAGTGATACCTGCAGTACTTGTGATGAATTTCTGGCTAAGGCAAAAGCTCTCACAGTAAATCTAAAGAATGCTTCTGAGCTCGAAAAAGTTGACATTGAAAAAGAAATAAAAAAGTTAGAAACTGAGAATAAGTTACATAAATTGAAGGCTAATGTTTTCTATAAACGAAAAAGAGAAACTAGAATTCAATGTCAGTCATCTTCTCGAAAGGAAGTTATTGCAATGGACTTTCAAAAAAATTTAAGTATGCCGAACATTACCACAAATGACGTTTATTATAAAAAACAACTAACCTTAAATCTTTTTAACATCCATGAACTATCTACATCCAAATCATATTTCTTCTGCTACCCAGAAACTATAGCAAAAAAAGGATCTGACGAAGTGTGTTCATTTCTCCATCACTATATAGTTAACATGCTTGATAAAAATACTCGAGAAATAGTGATATTTTGTGATTCCTGCGGTGGGCAAAATAAGAATTATACCGTGTTTCGTTTCATACACTATGTTGTACACTGTGCAAAATGCTTGGATGTGATTAAAATCATATTTCCCATTCGCGGGCACTCATATTTAGAATGTGACAGAAATATGAGTTGCATAAACCAGAAATCACCTTGTGAAACGCCTGATGAGTGGGTAAAAGTGATTCGTGAAGCTAGACAGAAGCCATGCCCCTTTCATGTGATTGAAGTTGATCAACCGCTTGTCAGAAAATGGACAACCTTTCTATCCCCAATGTATAAGAAGACATGTCCTTTTTTATCTCGACCCATAAGAGAAATCAGAGTTGAAAAGGATCATCCAAGATTGATTTTTCACAGAGAACATTACAATTCCTCTTGGACGTCATCTATTCTCATAGCACCTAAAAAAAAGTTGAAATCCCATAATGACTCTCATAGTGCTGGTGAGTTTGTACTGCCAGATCAATCCTATGAAGACAGCCTTCCAGTTTCAAAAGCAAAATTTATGGATATCCAGGCCCTGTCAAAGTTTTGTGGACCAAAAGCTAAGCAATACTTCTCACAGATAAAATATAATGATACTTAAACAATAAATATTTCATGGACATTGCATATTATTTGCCTGTATTTTCTGACTTTGATCTGTTTTCCTGTACTAACTCAATAAACATAAGAATGAAAAGGTTTTTTTTTACTACACAACAGAAACAAATATATTTTCTTGATAAATAAATATATTTTCCTTCTATTTGAAACTTTATTGTACCGTTTCTCAAGGATTAAAAGATTAATTTAGCAATTTCTCAGTTCATTGTCTTTGTGACATTGCATGTTTTTCCCCTGTGCCCTTCATATCAAAACACTACAAAGCCAAAAATAATTTTAATTTCGGTAGTCGGTGTTATTGGTTTTGTATTTTCTTTTTTTTCACACCGCCTTCCGAAATTAAAATTATTTTTGGCTTTGTAGTGTTTTGATATGGAAGTCGGTTTTATTTTTTTTGCAAAAAAGTTTTTATTTTGGCGCTTTTCAGTGGGTCAATTTGTAATTAATCTAGTTATAAAAGCCAAAATGTCAACTACAAAAAACTAAAAACGCGCGAACAAAAAACACAATGCAGAGTAAACGAAAAGATCATCAATGTAAATATTTTTTTTTACTTTTGTTGATTTTTCAGAAACGGCTTGTCCGATTTCGATAAAATTGTCATGGGACCATTTGGGAAGTATACCCTTTCCAACAAAAAAATAATTTATCAAATCGGTTGGCAAGCGACGGAGCTATGCCCGAACAAACATAAAAAAAAAAACAAACAAACATCCGAATTGAGAACCTCCTCCTTTTTCAGAAGTCGGTTAAAAATGATTGAGTATCGAGTGTTGTGTTTGCAATAATTTTGTAACAATTATACATACTCATTCTATGTTTTCCGTTTTATTACGTCTTTGTGAGCTGTAAATCCTCCGTAAACTAAATACAGTTGGTAACATGTTTGTGAGAATTTGCTATGTTTTTGTTGCCTTTACTTATAAAACAAGCGCGTGAGATTCAAAGTTTCGACACCATTCCATTTTATACGTATTTGTGGCCATATTACTCCTATAACATTGCTTTTTCTGTGTAGGGCGCAGCAAGTACTCGCGCGGCCAAGCTGGCAGAAATGTCAGAAGAAGTGTCGCGGCGCCAGCTCGCCTACCACGCCGCGCAACAACAGCATCTCGCCGCTCATCCGCAACATCCACAGCATCCGCAGCCGCAACACCATCACCTTATGGGTAACACAACACTTTTACTGAAAGCCGTCTCCTACGACTAGCAATGTGGGTAGAATTCACCTTACTAGCAATCTTGTTAACCGCTCCAACTAAGCTAAATATGCTTGTGTCTGGAGTCGGTTCACGGCAATAGTATAATGGATGGGGTTAGAACCCGCAACCTCTCGATCACAAGTTCGACACCTCAGCTATTTGAAAGCAAACTCCAAACAACAAGCGGCATGGTATTGTGTACGACGATACAGGATTGGATTTTCAGATGACTGTACGTTATTGTCAGTCAGTGTTTGCTCGTGCCCCTATTTTCGCTTGTTGCTAAAAACTAGCCTATACTGATTTGGCTCCATATGAACCAAATCAGTATAGGCTAGTTTCCTGTATTTTAAAAGAATGGCTCTATTGGTCGCGTTACTTTAAATATAAAAAGTTAATTTAACTTTAATTCATTAACCAGACCGGTGCAAATTACTAGTATTGATTTACTTGTTTATACCTGCCTACCCAAGAATTGTGACGGGAAAAATAGTCAACCTAACGTTTGCATATTGTATGAGCTTCATACTTTCGATTGATATGGAATTTGTCTATTAACCAAACCAGTGAAATGCTTAACCTTTTCGACGCCCATCTATATAATACGCGATGTGTCCTCCAGCGCCACGCTACAAATGTATAACGTATATATAGTAAAACGTAGGGATGGGATTAATGTCCTATCGACAAATAATATTATAAGTTGAAATTAATGTTTATTTACCAATTTACGAAGCTAAATAAAAACTGATACCGTATTTTCATTATTATTTTATTTCATAAAAAAAATCAATATGAAAACCTGGATATATTTCCCATAAGAAAAGAATAGAAAGAGAAGAAGTCTTTCCAAAAGATTTACGAGCACAGTTCTACTTGTAAAATATGTTTCAAAACTATAAAAACAGGCGGAAACACATCTAATCTAACGAAACATTTAAAAATCCACACCAAAAAGTAATTAGCAGATTAATGTTATTAAGATTTATGTTTGTTATATTCTATTAGTTGTGGCTGACTTTTGTTGTTACTTGACCTTGCTGGAGACCTTTGTTCAACAATGGATGTCCCTTGGCTGATATGATGATGATTAAGATTCTATGTTGTAGCTAAAAACTGTACGTTCCAGCTTGCTGTCCAGCGATTTATTCATTTAAAATCAATGTTAATAAAAGTTCGCAAAAAGAATCGGTACCTTATGGTATCGATACTTTTGTTGCGATACTTATATTGGCATCGATACTTTTGATACGATACTGTAATCAATTACAGTATCGATACTTTCGTTTCGATATCGTATCCCTAAACGCAAGATGTAAACATTGCACTACACTAAAATGCACAGTCACTATGACCTTGAAACCCGTCCGCTTATGACGTCACAGATTTACTTCTATACAAGTTCGTGGCGGTGCGCGCACTGACAACTAGCCACTTTGTAAGGATGGGTTTTTCAAACGGTGTTTCAGTATCGACAATGATTAGGAAACCATTTATTCTTGATTAAGGTGAATAAAACGTAGTTTATAGTTTACAATATTTATAAAATATTATTTATTCACGTCATTTTCTTGCAATAATAGTATTTATGATCGTTTCGACGAGATGACATATAGCGAGTTCTTCATCGTGTCCCATCACTGGCTTACTTTATATCAAGTACCTACTTGGCGTTGGGGGGCATTAAAATATTTTCTGGCGTTTTTGTTTCTATTGAATATAAAACAAACAAGAACTTATTATGTGTGAAAAAGTTAAAAATATGGCTTATAACAGCGCAATTTTCCATAAAAACAAAATAAAAGGTCTTGTATAAGTCGTAAATTTATTTTTCACTTCTCATGCTCTGAAAGTGCTTCTTTGTGCAGGGTATAGGCTACACAAAATCGAATTTTGTGCACAAGGGCATTAACGTATCTACTCATAAATGTATTATATTAAGGCAAAGAAAATGAGCCATACAGCCAAATGCAATAAGAAGTTCATAGATAGAATTTGTTATTATATAATATTTACTTTAATTTATTTGCCTTATGTGTTTTTTAAGATATAATAGATATTAAAATTTTAATTCAAGTACGGTAGGTTAGTTGATTTAAGAAAATTATTATTACAAAATTAATTTAATGCAGCCTTATATCAATGTCGTAAGATTAAAAAAAAAATAAAGCGGCGGGAAACAGCTCTTGTTCTTTTTTCGTGCATTTATTAATTTCTTCAATTTGCTAAAATTGTTAAGAATGTCCAGTGAAGAAGAGGATTTAACAGTCTCTCCTAATACGCTTATGGAAATGAACGCACAGAGAGTTGTGCAACAGATATTACCGCCAAAGTCTCGGGAAAAATATCTCAAAGTTTACGATAATTTTGTAAATTGGAGAAAAGAAAAAACAATTTCCTTCAGTATTCAAAACTGTTCTAATTTTACTTTGAATTTTAATTAAAGAAATGTTATGTTATACTACTGTTTTATTTCCTCGTAATCGAAGTGAAAAGCAGAGTTTATAACTCGTCCACAAAACCATTTTTATCCTCGACATTACTATCAGCCCTCGCCTTCGGCTCGGGCTGCTAAAAGTCTCATATAAAAATGGTTTGTTTTGTGCACTTGTTGTAAAATCTACTATTATACTATTCTAATCAAGTAGTGGCGCTGAGGGCACGAAAATCTCGAACTTGTATACAAGTGATTGGCGTTCAAAAGGTTATTTTTTTTTTAATTGTTAACCTTGACAACCACAAGCAATATATGTATTTATTGACATATTGAATTGGATATAAAATACTTTTCATCCTTTAACCAGCTTGGTGAATGTCGTTTTTTTTAGACTATTAGGTATTCTCTACCAGCCAATCACACACCTACGGCTAACTTGTTTTGTAATTAACCACATTGTGGATAATTTTCGGTAAAACGGTATTCAGTTTAGATATATCGCATAAATAAAACTCTACACAAAAACCAACAACAAACACAACATTAACAATAACAAACCAATAAGAAATAACAAAAACAACGATTTAAAGACAATAAAATAACAATGTGTATCAGTTTTATTAACAACAGTATTATTGCACTGAGCAAGCGGGACACAAGTAAGCATCTAACGTATACGAGCGACAGAGACGCCATTACAAACGCCATTTTCCGAGAGATCGCGACCCGTCTTTGGTTGTAAGATTGACTACTGCGCAGTCATTTGCGACGTACTTCAGAGTGGCAAACTTACTTGATGCGAACTATACACTGCTGCTAGTGTTCGGTTGCTTAGACCAAACAGCGTGTCTATTCTGTGCACCTATGTTCTTGTATTTATCTACCAACGTAAATAAAGTTTATACTATACCTGCTTGGAAAGTACCTTGATACTTTATCAAATTTACGGTAGAAAGTACGTCATTGCATATCGAACAAATATGCGGGGAGAAAACGCATCTGAGCGGGAGAGAAAAGTGTATGAAAATCCATTTCTTACGTGGTTTTTCTTTTTTAATTTTGGGTAAGACTATGCGCCGGTAACCTAAATATCAAAAGCCAAAAAGTTTTTACAGTGAGTTTTTATCTCCAAGTTCGCAAAATGACACTGGCCACTAGCTGTGTGTCGGATGGTGTCGGGCTGGCAGTGCGACCCTGCGGCGGCAGGATAAACAATTTGAAAAAAGAACATGTGAAAATTGCAGACGCCATTGGCGCCATTTTCAATTTGTGTGTTGTTTGAGGATTCAGTTTTCGTCGAATTTTTTTTCCTCGTAGGTGTAGTATAAAGCACTATGTATCACTCGAGTGAAAGTGCGATTCCCGATCTCGGGTGTTTTAAAGCCCTCGCCTACGGCTCGGGCTTCAAACGACACCCTCGACGGTAATCGGTCACTTTCTCCTCTCGGTGAACAATGTACTCATGTATCATCTATGAATGTACTATTATCGTAGTGACTTCAATGACCGAGTCCCTTCCTACCATTAGCAGGCCAGCCCCAGCTGCAGACGGCGCCGGGCCCGCACGGCCCGCAGGCGCCGCAGCCGGGCCACCCGCTGCACCACTCGCAGCCCGCGCTGCACGTGCACCACCCTCAGGGCCCGCACCACATGTACCACAACCAACATCTCCCGCCGCAGAGGTAAATCCACTAGTACTTACTTAGCTGGGTAACCTTCACTACCTAGATGTACCCTACACTACATAGAGGTACCCTACACTACCTAGAAGTACCCCACACGACCCAGAGGTACCCTACACTACTTAGAGGTACCCTACACTACCTAGAGGCATCCTAAACTACCTAGAGGTACCCTATACTACCTAGAGGTACCCTACACTACCTAGAAGTACCCTACACTACATAGAGAACATTACCTAGAAGTACCCTATATTCGATTCAGTAAACTGACATAAACTAATGTTATTTTATAAAATAACTAGCGAGCCGCCCCGGCTTCGCACGGATGAAATTGCAAATCAATGAATATCTTGACTTTTCTCTACAGTACTATAATATGCATGTATTATACAAATAAACCTTCCTCTTGAATCACTCCTATCTATTTCTGAAAACTGCATTAAAATCCGTTGCGTAGTTTAAAAGATCTAAGCTTACATACAGCGAGAGCGACTGAGCGACTTAGTTTTATACTATGTAAATATGATTAAAGTCATAGATAGAATATACTTTATTATACACTTACAAATTTAAACACACCTATTTAACAATATTGCTTATTCTATGGTAACAATGGCGGTCTTATCGCTGAAAGCGATATCTTCCAGACAACCTTTGGAAGGACTTTAAAAACTTTAATTAAAGTGGGGAGGGCTAAATTAGTGTACTTAGTACATTACTCATAAAAACAGAAAAAAATATTAAAATAAATAAATGTATATGCATATATATACAACATGTAATTTAAAGGGTATATACATACCAAGTGCACGGCTTCTTTGGATGATAATAAACGATATGGCAAGGGGGCAACGGTTTTCTAATCCTATGTGTACATGTGTGGGACTTATTAGAAATTTCAATACATTGATACCAGAGACCGAATTTTTCAAATTAAGAAGAATTAAGAGAATTATCGTGTTATTGGCTAGTGACGTGGAAAGTGATGACCCTCATAGTGCTGTGACACGTTTGTTATTACTGGTATTCAAAAAACATATGAAACCAATCATTTGGGGCCTATTCTGTTAGTCACTTATTTTGAGCTGAAACTTTGCATAGAGACTCCATACCAGATGTTGTCTTCATAGATATGGGATTTCCGTTACACGTTGTATATATATATACAATATTTCGAAGGGATCGTAACTTGTTGTAAAATTGGTGAAGGTGGACCATGATTTTTAGGATCCTTATCAGCGCCAGGCTGACCTTCGAACCCGACTTCAACAAAAACTTTCAGTGATTACGTAGAAAAAGATTTACTAAATCCAAACTACAGTTTATATCAAGGTTCGCTAATTACATAATTACATTTACAGCAAACTCAGTTCAAAATCAGAATATTAATTTATTACAATAATTATTATTAAAAACAAGGTAATTGCGACTCAGGTGTGACCCTATTCACATTTACTAGAGATGTTGATGGAGCGAGCGCCTCGATCGGAATGATACCCACTATTTTTTTTCTAAATCTTCAAATGTTTTTTTTTAAATAAATCTATTTTATACACGGTCACGGTATTTTGCAAATGATGTCACGTGATATTTTAATAAATTACGGGGGACTACTATTAAAAAGCCTGCTCCTTTACCACTTGCGACTAAAACCACATTGAATTGGAATATAGGTAAAGAGGCATGTTTACAAAATATGATCATGATCTCTTCGTTTTATTTTCCATGTCACTACAAAATCACATTTAACTTTACATTAATTTCACACAATATTATTTAATAAATAATTAAAAATTGATTTTATTGCCGATTTGATTAATTTAGTTACATCACAATTTCGTACTCGTTATTATATTACAACACTGAAATTGAAAGTACTGAATCGAATTGAAAGTCGTGGTATAGGTGCGATGGAATTGCACAATCTAATTCCTCCAAGCCCGTCCGCGGATTGGAATTCCGTGTCGGAGTCTGAGTTTCCAGACTTCTATAACCTGGGGGTCTTTAAGTCAAGAGTGAATAGGTTACTTTTAGGTAAGCGTGCTGCATCTTTGTCCATTTATAATATAATATTATCAGGTGGAGATGGTGGTCAAACGCGAACATAATAATCATAAAAATATGATCACGTTTCAACAGTGTTAAGGAAAACCTTTACACTGTTGAAACGTAGGTTGCAACCACGTTTATTTGGGACGGGTGGGTATGGATTTATATTATTCGTCTTTGAAATTAACAAGCAATGGGTTCGCATGCAGTAATTTGCGATTTTAATGTGTCATGCTAAATCTGATTGCTTACGAAAGCAATTTTTATCAGTGATTTTTAAGACTACTTATATCGATCGAAGATTAGGTATATATTAAAAAAATCGCAAGCTCTCCAAATACTAACTTCGCCATTTGCCATAGACCCCCAGGGGGTTGAAAAACACTGACGTAGAGAATTGAATTGGGTCTTTGGATAATAAAATCTAAACTGTTATCGCAGGTACGAATGGATGCCGCCCGGTCCCCCATCACCGCAGAGATCGCAGCCTCCCGTTGCCCCAAAACCTCAGGTAATACACCATTACTCCATATCACGCATACAATACCAGAAAAAAAACACTCATCGAACAATTTCGGCTGAATATTTTTTAATTATTTGCTTGTCGTTAGGGCGCGAGGCGAACGGAGATGGAAATGGAAGATCAGACGCATCCGCAGTCACACCCACAGTCACACCCGCAGTCCCATCCACAGTCACACCCACAGTCACACCCACAGCCACAACCACAGTCACACTTACAATCACACCCACAGTCCCACCCGCAATCCCACCCGCAGTCACATCCACAATCCCATCCACAGTCACATCCACAACCTCAGCAGCTTCCTCCGAACAGCGTCCAGCCCGAAGACGGTATGTAAACATTTCTTATTAGACTTGGTAAGTATATACCCTTTATACTACACCTGCTTGGAAAGTACCTTGATACTTTATCAAATTTACGGTAGAAAGTACGTCATTGCATAATATCGAACAAATATGTGGGGAGAAAACGCATCTGAGCGGGAGAGAAAAGTGTATGAAAATCCATTTCTTACGTGGTTTTTCTTTTTTAATTTTGGGTAATAAGACTATGCGCCGGTAACCTAAATATCAAAAGCCAAAAGTTTTTACAGTGAGTTTTTATCTCCAAGTTCGCAAAATGACACTGGCCACTAGCTGTGTGTTGGATGGTGTCGGGCTGGCAGTGCGACCCTGCGGCGGCAGGATAAACAATTTGCAGACGCCATTGGCGCCATTTGTGAAAACAGTGTTACATTAAGCTTCACTTACTGCAACAATTTCAATATAAATTTCAATTAGTAAAGATTTAGTTTTTTTTTTCCTCGTAGGTGTAGTATAAAGCACTATGTATCATTCGAGAGAAAGTGCGTTTCCCGATCTCGGGTGTTTTAAAGCCCTCGCCTACGACTCGGGCTTCAAACGACACCCTCGACGGTAATCGGTCACTTTCTCCTCTCGGTGAACAATGTACTATTAAATTACAGGTTGTATATTTGAGCAAGTAATAAGACGTGATTACGTACTTGTAGAGCGATACGTAGCCAGCGCATTGGAGCCGCCAGCGGTGTCAGTGTACGGGGCGGGCGGGCCGGCGGGCGCGGGGCGGGGCGCGCCGCACAACCCGTGGCAGCGCGAGGAGCGCGAGAGGCAGCACGAGGCGCGCCGCGCCGCCGCACGCGCGCGCAGGTTACATTCTCATTACTTTATTTCACTCTCACATTTGTCTTAAACAATCTATCTTACGCAGGGGTCTCCTTTTAAGTAAATGAAACACCTGTGCTAGGAGGCCCCGCTCTTCATAACTGACATGTGTGAATGGCAAGATTTGAAACTAAAATTAATAAGAATAAAA
Organism: Tholera decimalis; assembly: GCA_943138885.2. Taxonomy (NCBI): domain Eukaryota; kingdom Metazoa; phylum Arthropoda; class Insecta; order Lepidoptera; family Noctuidae; genus Tholera; species Tholera decimalis. The sequence goes on along the minus strand of OW964552.2, from coordinate 15,602,855 downwards.
CTAATTACAAAATGAATAAAAATACTAGGATAATATGTCTTGTTTGTGTGTGTGTATGAATGTAAGTGTGTGAGTGGTAGTATGTATGTGTGTATGTTTTTTGCAAGTAATGTGGGTGTATGTTGTCTACATTATTTAAATGTTTGCAAGAGAATTTCTAGGTCGTGGTATATATACAACTTCCTAACCGGCAGGCTTAGAATACAGAAAGAACTAGAAGCCGTGAACGCGCCTAATACTGAAGCAACAAAAACTACTCCTATTGGAGTAGTTTGACGCGCAGCCGATCAGTTGTACTATGAACGTCATACATTGATTTAAATAGTAAAGATATGGTCATCAGAACATTTGACGGACGCGGTCGCCCTACAAAACACACTAGCGCCATCTATGATAACTAAGATGTCAATCGGCGTGGTCTGCTCCTAGACGTAGCCTTGTAAGAGCGGGGTGTGGTATTTTTCGAGGTACAAAGAAATAAAACAAAACCTTTTAGTTTCTGAATTTTATATTTGTTATACATAAAAATACATTTTAATTTGATTTTAATAAACAATAAAAATTAATTTTGTACATAATTTAATCTTATAGTAATATTATTAAATCTTTTTATTTCATCGGCTGCAACGCGCGCCGCTGCAAAGTTATGTCGCACTTTTACGCGGCTTCGCGTTGTCTATGCTAAAGGTTGAGACAAACAAGGAAGAAAATTGTTTTAAATAATGTTAGAAGTTGATTTAATGACATATTTTTAACTTACCGGTGATATGAAATGTTATATTTTTTTTATTGTGCTTTACGTCGTAGTTCACGCAACCCTTCACGACACAATTTGGCATTTTTGCTTGTAAAACTGACGACCCCTCCCGAAGATAGCCGATCGCGTTCTAGTTCACTTCGATAAAGGTTAGACCACTTTGGGACCAAGTTCGAGGCGTCATTATAACATGCGATCCGCCCAGTCCTTACGAAGTAATATATATGTCAATGACGTCATATCATATCGCGTGACGTGTTTTACCCGTGTCCAATTTATTTAAATTATGCCGTCTTGTATTGTTTCTACCTGTAAAAATGCAGCGGGGCTAAAAAACAAGATGGGATCACACTTCACGTGTAACTAACGCATTCACTTATCGTTTTATTTAATTATTGAATAAATTGTTTAGTTTGTAATTGTCAAAGACAATAATGCATCCATCTTGTTAGTGTTGCCAATATAAGAGTTTTGATTTTCCCTTCTTTTTATTACCTACTGAGGGCTTTTATTCTTTGTAATATGTTAATATCTACTTTAATCAAAAAATATTTTAACCAACTTGAAAAAAGAAAGGTTATCAGGGCGACCCGTATACAACGTGTAACAGAATAAACGCAATTCCTGAAAGTAGTTGGTTCAGAATCGAATTCCGTCATAAAAAAACTTTTTTGCAAAAAAATAAAACCGACTTCCATATCAAAACACTACAAAGCCAAAAATAATTTTAATTTCGGTAGTCGGTGTTATTGGTTTTGTATTTTCTTTTTTTTCACACCGCCTTCCGAAATTTAAATTATTTTTGGCTTTGTAGTGTTTTGATATGGAAGTCGGTTTTATTTTTTTGCAAAAAAGTTTTTATTTTCGCGCTTTTTAGTGGGTCAATTTGTAATTAATCTAGTTATAAAAGCCAAAATGTCAACTACAAAAAACTAAAAACGCGCGAACAAAAAACACAATAAAGAGTAACCGAAAAGGTCATCAATGTAAATATTTTTTTTAGACTTTTGTTGATTTTTCAGAAACGGCTTGTTCGATGTCAATAAAATTTTCATGGGACCATTTGGGAAGTATACCCTTTCCAACAAAAAAAGAATTTTTCAAATCGGTTGGCGAGCGACGGAGCTATGCCCGAACAAAATTAAAAAAAAAAAAAAAAAAAAAAAAACAAACATCCGAATTGAGAACCTCCTCCTTTTTCAGAAGTCGGTTAAAAATAAGTGTTATGTTATGTTATGTTTTTTATTTATAGCAATTTAATGAGTCAATACAATATTCACGAATATAAAACACCAAAAATCATTGGTGTACACTAAATTCGATAACTATGCCGACGTCCATAGTAAAATTGGCCATATCCTTTTGACAGCAAAATCTTTAATTTAACTTTAAATGGAAACAAAGTATCATGAAAAATTAATACAATCCTTAATTCAAGAAAATGCGTTCCTGTGCGTGTCGGCCGCTATTATTGCATGATTGTATGCGTCTGCGTAAGGATATTTTATGACGCACATACGTTTTGCGTTTATTAAGGATAACTATTTTATAAAAAATGTCTAGGTTTGGTTTCAATATATTTCGTTACGGATGTTGTTTTAGACTTATAATTTCATAGTCTAATTGGGGTGTCTGAAGTATTGCGCTTAATCTGTTACACCTTGTATATGTAATTATCGATATGATATTGTTAGAATTGCATAACATTCATACTAGGTTTAAGCTCCTGGCATACCTAGAAGCCAACGACATCCTCAGAGACCGTCAATACGGCTTTCGCAAAAACCGGTCTTCTAGCGTATGCCATTCATATCTGGAGTGAGGCCATTGAGAAGCAAGGGGAAGAACTTGTTGTTTCCCTTGACATCTCCAAGGCTTTTGACAGGATCTGGCACGATAGCCTTATTGCTAAGCTTCCTTCTTTCGGTTTACCCACTCAACTTTGCGTTTGGATTGAAGACTTCCTGAGAGATCGGTCCATTCGAGTAGTCATGGATGGCTGCTCGTCTGGCCAATTGGCAATTAATGCCGGGGTCCCTCAGGGGTCTGTTCTCTCAGCAACTTTATTCTTGCTGCACATTAACGATCTGCTAATGCCCAGTACCTTTGGGTATGCAGACGACAACACAGTTTCTGAGAGATATGTGTCCAGTGCGCGAGCTGGTGGGTCACAGATCCAGTCTCTCCGTGAGGACATGGTTGGGCGCTTGAACTTGACCTTGAAGGTTGTCTCCGAATGGGGCGATGCCAACCTGGTCAGGTTTAATGCAGCTAAGACCCAGGCGTGTCTCTTCTCCGCAAAAAGGAGCCAATTCGAACTGGCTCCTACTTTCCGTGGTGAAACCGTGCCGATAACCGATCTTATTGAGCTTCTTGGGGTGACTAACTTCCACACTCAATTTTGGCCCGTTTATCGAGGCTAAGGCTCAGTTAGCATCAAAAAGGTTGGGAATCCTAGCCGAGGTGAGACGGCACTTCACACCGGAACAGTTGCTCAATTTGTATCAAGCCCAAGTTCGGTCGTGTATGGAATATTGCTCTCATCTGTGGGATGGATCTGCGAAATACCAACTGGACGCGCTTGAGTCTATCGAGAAGCGGGCCAAGAGACTCATTCGCAACGATGCACTGGTCGAGTCAAAGCTCCAGAGCCTTGAACATCGACGACGAGTTGCTAGTCTATCGGTTACATTTCGGGGAGTGTGCGATGGAATTACATAATCTAATTCCGTCAAGCCCGTTCCATCATCGGACTACAAGACAAACGGCGATGCGCCATCGTTACATGGTGGACATCCCACCCATACGCACTAAACGTTTTAGGAATACTTTCAATGTGCGTACGGCTAAGGAGTGAAATTCCCTGCCGGAGTCTGTGTTTCCCGATAGCTACAACCTAGGAGGCTTTAAGTCAAGCGTGAATAGGTTACTTTTAGGTAAGCGTGCTCCATCTTCGATCACATCATCACTTACCATCAGGTGAGATAGTGGTCAAATGCGAACCTATTTTCAATAAAAAAAAGGTACTACTATGTGACTAAAATGGTACCTATTAAGATTACGAAACAAATTTACAAAATTTGTAGTGTGTGTGTGAGAGAGGAAGGGGAGGCGTGTATGAAATTATGTTTCTATGTAACATTATACTATCAATAATTTTAGTTTCCTTCCCAAGAATTTACCCCTAAAACGGACAAATAATGTCTGAGCTAGCAACATTACGCGGGTGGGAAGGGAGGGGATTCTCTGGCGGGAAATCAAATTGCGCGGGTGCTAAAAAATTTCTCGTACTTAATTTTTTGTAAATTTTGTTCTATATTTGATTAAATAGTTAATTTAAATCCTAGTGTCATAGTAAAATGAGTACGGAAAGCGATGGGGGTGATGCCCCCATCGATAAAGAGCCGAAAAAGAGAAAATTGGCTCCCATGGATTCGGCACAGTCTGCAGCACATAAAATCTTCATGAAACCGAATTACAAGAGACAATTTCCTGAATGCCATAGCGGTGATTGCATAGTCTATGTGGAATCCATAGAAAATGAAAAGTTGGGCAACAAAAATCCAATTGGTCTTACAAAATTATTTACCGAAAATGTTAAAGGCATAGTAGGTGTACACCGAGTGAATGCCTACAAAGTAGGGATAACTTTTAAAAAACCTGCACCAGCGAATAGTTTCCTCAAAATGGACCATTTCTTGGGAAAAAGTAAAAGCCTTCGTTCCTGCCCACATGACAGAAACAACAGGCGTTATCCGCTATGTACCTAAAACCATGACCAATGAAGAGGTTTACAAAAACATCCAAAGTGACGTCGAAGTTATCTCCATTAAAAGATTTATGAGGAAAGTTGAAGGAAAACTTATGCCATTGGGTACCATAGCAGTTACATTCGCCGCAACAGTATTGCCACAGTATGCATGCATACAAATGTTTAGGTACCCTATACAAATATATATACCACCATTACTACAGTGCTATAAGTGCCTAAAATATAATCACTCAGCGAGAGCTTGCCGTGGTGAGCAAATGTGCTCTTCTTGTGCCAGTCGGCACTCATATAAAGATTGCGATGTTGGGGAGATTATTTGTATTAACTGCAGCGGAAACCACCTGGCAATTTCTAGGGATTGCCCCATCAAGAAACAGAAAATGGAAGAAAAGAAGAAGTTCCTCAATCGAAACCAGTTGTATGCCACTGTGGTGAGTACACCTCCAACCATATCAAATCATAATGTTTTCCCAGCTCTCAAAAAACCAAATGAAAAGATTCTGGGTGAGAACTCAAAGTCTTTTGCTGAACAAATTGTAAATAATGAAACAATTATAAATGCCATTGTAAAATCCCTAATTGGTCTTGGTAATAATAAAGATAATGCACCAATTAACAATAAAAGAATTAAAGAAATGTTATTAGCAAATTTAATTAATAATTAATGGATACATTTTTAAATATAGCACAATTCAATGTACAAAGCTTACAGAGTAAGAAGGCCTTATTAAAAACATTTCTTTTTGAACAAAAAATTGATATTTGCCTGTTGAATGAGACTTGGCTTAAAAATAGTAGTATAATTCCTCGTTTTACATCTTATAACTTTATATATAAAAATTCTGTTAATGCACACAATGGAGTAGGTATTTTGTTAAAACAAAATTTAGCCTATAATGTTATAGATACAACTTTTTATGAGTCAGTCCAAAATATATGTATTTCCATAGAAACATCCATGGGTAGATTGCATATCCTTTGTGTGTATTGTCCTCCCAATAACAACAGATTAGATACAAATAAATTGAGAAAGGTGCTTCTTGAAATCCCCAAGCCATGTCTTATCATGGGTGATTTTAATGCACACCATTTATTGTTTGGATGTCATACAAACAATAATAGGGGTAACAGTTTATACAATCTCATTGACGAATTTGACATGTGTGTTCTAAATGATGGTAGGGCAACCACTGTTCAGTACCCAAACAGGAATGCATCGGCTATTGATCTAGCTCTGGTCAGTCCGGCATTAGCTCCTCTTTGTGAATGGCGGGTTCATGACGATCCTATGGGCAGTTATCACTACCCAACCCAGGTAGTTTTAAATGTAAAGCCATCAACATATGAAGTCCGACCTGTGGAAGAAAAATACATTTATAGTAAAGCAGATTGGTCTAAATATTACAAATTATCAGAAACCTGTTTCTCTCATTTAGACATAAATAATATAGAACCTCTTCAACTGTATGATGATTTTGTGAACATTTTATATGATTTAAGAATAAATACAATCCCAAAACGAAAATCTAACAAAACTGTGCAAATTCTAAGGAAACCAGCTCCTTGGTGGAACCAAACATGCAATGAGGCAGTTCAAAAATCTAAGGAAGCTCTGTTAGAGTATAGAACATCACCTAGCATCTCCAACTTCATAAAATACAAAAAGCTTGATGCTCAAAAGAAGAGAATATTAAAAGAGGAGAGTATCAATTCATGGCATGAGTTATGTAGTAGTTTTAATAGAATGACACCTGTTGCAATAATATGGGGATATATTAAAAAGTTTAAACGGATAGGTTCTTCTTCAAACAAATATTTAAATGAAGATTGGGTACCTGAATTTTTAGAAAATTTATCAGACTCATCATTATTGAATGAAAATAATATAATAGATATTTTAAACCAGTCTGTTGAATCTGACACTAATAGCTTTCTTAATAGTCCATTAACAATAAATGAATTGCACATATCGCTTAAAAGTAGAAAAGATACAACATACCATACATTTTAATAAAAAAAATACACCCTAATGCCTTACAAATTTTATTAAATATTTATAATAAACTTTGGAATAGTTTACTTATACCAGAATCATGGAAAACTCAATGTGTCATTCCAATCTTAAAGCCCAATAAATCTGTTAATAGTCCTTCATCATATAGACCGATTTCTTTATCATCTTGCTTAGGTAAACTTTTTGAAAACATGCTTAAGTTACGTTTGGATTATTTTGCTGAAACTCAAGGCAAGTGACCTGATATTCAGTATGGATTCAGAAAGGGCAGAAGTAGCTCTGAAAGCTTTGTATCATTCATATCAGACCTTAAAAAGGCTAAACTCAGTCATTCTAATGTCATATGTGTTTTTTTAGATGTCAAAGGTGCTTTTGATAATGTTAATATTGAATGCCTAATTCGTGTTTTACATGAATTGGGCTTACCAAGTAAAATCTTGAACTGGATTTTTAATTTTTTATACAGGAGAACTTTATATGTTAAATTTAATAACAAGCTCCATGGTCCTAGGATGGTTAGTAAAGGCACAATGCAGGGAGCAACACTCTCACCCTTATTGTATAACTTGTATACATCTCAGATCCTTAATTATGTAAATACTTCTCAAGTCAAAATATTACAATTTGCTGATGACTTGCTTTTGTACACAATAAATCAAAACTTGAATATGGCTGTTGAAAGTATGAATACTGCATTGGCTCAATTGCAATATTATTACAGTAATACTTTAAAATTAGATATAAGTCCTGAGAAAAGTTCAGTACTATTATTTAGTAAAGATAAATCAGCACAGTCCACTATAGATATTGTATATGGTAACAATGTTATTCCTATTGTTAATCGATATAAATTTTTAGGTGTTTTAGTAGATGATAAACTGAAATTTGATAAGCACATTGACTATATTTGTCAAAATGCCATGAAGAGCATTAATGTCCTTAGGAGCTTAGCAGGAACATTTTGGGGTTCTGACCCAAAAACACTTAGCATGTTGTATAAAAGCATAGTCAGAAGTCATTTTGACTATAGTTGCTTAGCTTATATGAATGCAAGTACTACATTTTTGAGAAAACTGGATGTGATACAAAATATGGGTTTAAGAATAATTAGTGGAGCAATGCGCACCACCCCTATAAATTCTATGGAAATTGAAAATGTTATACCTCCCTTATCCTTGCGACGTTTACAGTTGGCTGAAAGATTTTGTCTCAAAGAGTTATCCTGCAATAATGCTATGGTTCTCAATAATATTGACTATCCTTCAGAAGTCATACAGACAGCAGTAACATCCTCCATCTCAGCAAATACTTTTATTTCTGGTTCATTACCTGAAATTCCAACCATTCTAGTTAAAGTAAGAAACCTGACAAGAGACATGTACATAAATATTAAGTGGCCAGTATATGAATTCTCATATAATACTATATTATCTTATTTCAATATCAAGTGTTTTTTAGATACTGTCAAAAATAAATATGAATTCTTAGAATTTCTGAATGACAAATCAAATTTCTATTTATTATTCACAGATGGATCGAAATCCGGTGATAATGTTAAAGCAGCATACTATGATCCACAAATGAAAATAACCAAATGCTTTAAAATGCCTAATAATTGTAGTATTTTTACTGCAGAAAGTTTTGCTATACTAGCCGCTTTAACATATGTAAATAATATTGTAAATGACAATGAACATAGTGTAAACAAAAGTATAAATTGTGTAAATAATATATTAGTAATAAGTGATTCTAAGAGTGTTTTATCTAGCTTATGTAATTGTAACTTGAGTTATAAACAAAGTTATATTGTACATAGAATTAAGTATATTCTACAAAAGATGGGAAAACATGTAGAATTTTTGTGGGTTCCATCTCACAGTGGCATAGCTGGTAATGAAGTAGTGGATCTGGCGACTCGTCAAGATCACGACGAGGATGTTACAGAATCATTCCTTTCCGGTTCCTTTCACGGATTATTATTAACAATTTAAAAGTTTATTTAAGAAGATATGGAAGGATTACTGGGACGCAACGACAGAAACAAAAGGAAAATGGTATGCAGAATTACAGCAAGACTTACCAACAACGCCGTGGTACAACAAATACAAATATTCTAACAGAAAGTTCATAACCTGCATTAATCGCTTGCGCTCTGGACATTGCTTAGTCACAGCACATCTCTACAGGATGAGAATCATCAGTGACAACAAGTGTACCTTTTGCTATAAGGAAAATGCGGATATCAAACACTTTTTATTTGATTGTGAATCGTTTGCCATGCAAAGATTAATACTTGTCAGTGAAGTCAGTGACATTGCTGAACAAAACTCTTTAAGTGTTCCCCGCCACGTTCAAGAATTACTTTCCAATGCAGTTTATTTTAATCCATTATTTACATTTATATTGAACACTGTGAAAAAAATTTAATCGATTTTATTTAGTTTAATGACTACAACTGAAGGACTTGTATCCATGGTTATGAATAAATTAAAAAAAAAAGGGAAGTGAGGCTAGGGGGGGGGGGGGGGTCTTGTATTTGGACACAGAGCGCGGCTTGCAATTACAGTTGTACACGGTTTCTAGTTATTTCTGTATCTTAAGCCGGCAGGTAACTCACTGTACATACTGGCACAATTCACAGCAGAGCATCACCATGTCCGATCCAGCCTGTCCCTAGATGTCCTCCCCAAGCGACGCCCTAAGCCGATATTCATACCCTGGGGGGGAGGGTGCCCTTAGCGTGTCGTTGCGTAGTTTGTGTAAAAATTTTAACACCACTTAATTGGGACGGTTGAGTAATGTAACAGAGCAATCGAAGCGTGTTTTGTTTTGGTGCTTGACATAGTTCACGATACCACTTTTTGAAACCTTTACATTTTTTCCATTTTGTTTCAAATAAATTAAAATTCGATCACTTTTTGTTCTTTATTTTCAACTAAGGTCCCCGGCAGCGACGGGGTTTGTTTTGACAAATTAAATTATATGCTTATCAAAACATAAATCGACACGCCCTATCAACAATGTCGGATCTGAAAATATGCAACTTTCCAGCAGAGCAGTTTAAAGTTTAAAAGCATGATAATAATGTTATTTTATGGATTACGAATATATATATGGATATTGGATATATGACACTCATTCCAAAATTCAAAATCGTAATCCATAAAATAACATTTTTATCATGCTTTTAAACTTTAAACGGATCTGCTGAAAAGTTGCATATTTTCAGATCCGACATTGTTGATAGGGCGTGTCGAAATGCCGGAGATATGAAGTTAAAAAATAATGTAATTTAGAACCTTTTCCTTATTTAACTAAAAAAAAGAACAATAACCTAAATATCAAACTAAATTAACTTGTCATTGTATCATATTCATATTTTAAGAAGATAATTTAACTATTTTGTATGTAATTTCAGGGACGCAACCATCGCTCAGTTAATATCACTGGGGGCGGCGCGAACCCCTGTGCAGAACCAACAGCTGCGCGCGCTGCAACTGGAGAGAGACTTCGAACTGAGAGCTACGCAACACGATCAGGTAACCATTGCATGTTTACTATCTAAAAAAGATTTACTGGCATATATACTAGACTGGTAACATCAGAAAGCCCTCTCGATGACTCAGTTGAGACATTGGCTGGACGAATGTTTGCGGTAATCTGCCCTTCTATAGCTCGAATAGAAATGAACTATGGGTACTAACTTAAGAGTGTGCAATTTTTCGACTTTATTATTTTCATATTACAACAAAAATCCAAAAACAAGAGCCAGCAAGCGATGGCGTGCAGCATAATACATGTGAAACAAACACATCGTGGTAGTAACACAACCAGGCCTGTTCCATTATTCAGGTATCTAATTTTGGAGTTAAAATAGCCAAGCTGAAGTGGGACTCGAAATTTATTTAGCTCAGTTTTGGCACCAGTCTCTCACAATGCGAAAACTGATGGTCTTATTAGCGCAATATCTTAAAAAAATTGCAAATATGTATTGTTTTTATAATATTAATGTAGGGAAAAATAACAGTTGCGTATAAAAAAATAACAAAAACTATAAACTTATCTAATACACAACCCACAACATTTTCCTCAGATTACTGTAAACGTTTAAATGAATCTGTGAGCAGACATTTGCTGAATTGTTCAACTACGCTATTAATTATTAAAATAAACAAACCTTAGTCTAATACATAAAAAAGCCATTGTACTAACAATAGTTTCTTATTTTGTGTATGTGTGTGTAGTTGTGTATGTTTACTAACAAAACAATCTGATGATGTGATTTAGAAATAACTAATCATTATTATTGAAACTAATATAAAATAAACAAACAAAACTGATATAAAAACTTAACTAAACTTCCGGAACATTCTGCCGATCCTTAAGTATTTTATGAAATGAAATGAAATATTTATTCTGTAAATTGGTTATAAATAACACTTTTACACGTCATGTTTTTTTGCGTGTTAAGTTTAGTTTAGCTAGATGAGGCCGGTATTTCCTAACTGACTACTCTGAGAAGAAACAAGGAAACAAACTCAGAGGTCAAAGCCTCTTTTAAAGTCCAGACAATTTGTATTTGTATATGAGAAGCATGTAGGTTCATGTCTGTGGTATTCTTTTGAGGAAATAAACCACGCAAATTTGAGCTAATGATGAAAATGAAAATGATACTACACTGGACAGCAAATAAACCGAGCCACCCGCTACCAAGGCACTCTAATTCGATTTTCTCAAAAACTAAAAAACCTACAATTATCAAAGTTGTACCTACAGAAAGTGCGTTTCATGGTGATTAAAAAAACTTTTTAACAAAAAATTAAACCGACTCCCAAAAAACACTGCAAAGTGAAAAATAACTTTAATTTCGGTAGTCCGTGTCTTTAGTTTTGTTTTTTCGTTTTTGGCACCGACTTCCGAAATTAAAGTTATTTTTCACTTTGCAGTGTTTTTTGGGAGTCGGTTTAATTTTTTGTTAAAAAGTTTTTTTTTCACTCTTTTTAGTTGGATGATTTTTAATTTACCTAGTTACAAGAGCCTAAATGTCAACTACTTATAACCTTTTACAAAATATTGCTTTTCCCAATGCTGGGCCGTTAATTGTTGAGGAGTTCTCCTGGTACTTCACCATCAGCTCTACATCACCATATGCATTGTGACGAGCATAAAGTGCTTAACATCCATATTCAAGTAATCGAATCGCTAAAAAAGTTCTAAAAAAAGCTATCATTGTCCCTATCTTCAAGTCGGAACATAAACACCGTGTCTGTAACTATAGGCCTATTGCTTTACTACCAGCTATATCTAAGATCCTGGAAAAAATAATTAATGGTAGACTTGTTAAGTATCTCGAAAGCAATAATATGATTTCATCCGGTCAATTTGGTTTCCGTTCGGGGAAGTCAACAGAGGACGCAGTACATAAGCTTACTGATTATGTTGTTAGAAATCTTGACAATGGAAACAAACCACTTGCCATCTTCCCCGACCTTGCCAAGGCATTTGACACGGTGTCTATCCCGCGACTTCTACTCAAATTGGAGCGTTTGGGTATAAGAGGCCTGCAGCTGAAATTATTCCAAGACTATCTAAGCGGTCGTAAACAATGCCTGAAACTAGGTTCCTACATTAGTACTGATTTATCTGTGACTTTTGGTGTACCTCAGGGCTCAGTACTCGGACCTACACTCTGTGTATATTAATGACCTCTGTGACCTGAAACTGGAGCAGGGTATTATAATTTCTTATGCGGACGATACTGCACTGCTTTTCTCTGCTAAAACTTGGAATGATACCTACATGCTGGCGCAGGAGGGTTTCAACAAGGTATCAGACTGGCTGAAACAAAATTGTCTGACGCTAAATACAGAGAAAACAATGTACATGCCCTTTCACTCTCGAAATCCTAATAAGCCCCCCATTGGTCTTACAATAAAATCACATACCTGTCATGTCCACCAAGCTTATGGTTCTACTTGTAACTGCACAAATCTGATAAGGAAATGTGAAGTAAAATATTTGGGAGTTATATTGGACTCATCATTAAATTTCAATGCACATATTTCTTTACTGCAATCTAGACTTAGAAAATTGATATATGTTTTTAAAAATCTACGTTCTGTAGCTAATACTTGCATTCTAAAAGTCTATAGGGCACTTTGTCAATCGCTTCTAACTTATTGCATTTCTTCTTGGGGTGGAGCCTCTAAAACTTCTTTACTTCCTCTTGAAATAGCACAGCGGGCAATTTTAAAAGTCAGCTCTTTTCGACCTATTGACTACCCTACACATCTCCTGTATCGATCATGGAACCTACCTACTGTCCGCCAACTTTACATCTTGTCTACAGTACTTAAACAGCATTCCCTGACCCCCCTCGACAAAAATAATTTATTTAAACGTCGTCGCAATGCAGTCGTCCCCCGTTCACACCAATTCAAACACTCATTTACACATAGGTTCTTCTGCTTCACCGGTCCCTTTCTATATAATAAATTGAATTCACAACATAATATATACACGCTAACCAAACAAGAATGCAAAACAAAACTTTTGGACTATCTCCTTAAATGTGATTACACTACTACAGAAGATCTGCTGAAAGTTTTAAGATGAAATCCATCCACAGTCACACTACACAAAAGCATTCAATACAAAATACAAAAAACACTCCTACATTACACAAACCAACACTACATTACAACTTACTATACACTATACCATACTTTCTGTATACTTGTAAGTCACACTACACTAAAACACTTTATAATGATGTACATAATATATTGTAACTGATTGTTCATTCCTATTGTAAACTGCGTCCTGAAATACAGGCTCGGCCTAGCTCAGGCGCAGTTGCTCACTTTATTTTTATTATTATATAAATTCTGTGCTTTAATGAATGTTTATGTTTAATGACTATTATGCTATACAAATGTAAAATGTTATAAGCACAATATGGTGCAAAAATAAATTAAATAAATAATAAAATTAAAAAATAAATATTCCGTATTCCCTCCCCTTGCTCGGATAACTGCCCGGATAGCATCCTTGTATTCATCGACCTTACGAGCCTGACGATAAAATCTTGAGGAATTATATTCCACTCCTCTTCAATTGCGATTCGCAGCTCTGGAAGCCTTGTTGGAGCAGGTACCCGGGCTCGAACCCGACGTTTCAGCTCATCCCATAAGTGTTCTATCGGATTCAAGTCTGGGCTTCGAGCTGGCCAGTCCATCGTACGAATGCTGACGTCGCGTAGATACTGGGTCACCACATGAGCAACATGAGGCCGTGCATTATCATGCATCAATTGCATATCCTGTCCGATATATCCTGCGTAAGGTACCACATCGTCTGTGAGGATTTCAGTAATGTAGCGATGAGAAGTCAGTCCACGTGTACGGCCCGTCGGTTCGATGAAAACTAACGCTGTATGTGCTGTTAACGAGATGCCGCCCCAGACCATTACAGATCCTCCTCCATAACCAACAGTTTCCTCGATGCAACACTGAGAATAACGTTCTCCAGGGCGACGATATACTCTCTGACGTCGATCACTTCCATGTAGACTCACCCTGGTCTCTCCACTGCTCTAATGTCCAATCCCTATGCTCTCGAGCAAATTCAAGTCGTGCTCGACGGTGTGCTACCGTTAATGCTGGGCCTGTTGCAGCTCTTTTTGGGGTCAGGTTCCGTTCAGCAAGTCTCCTTCTGACGGTATCTGAACTTATGACCACTTGGCGTTCGTCACGCAGACTTTGTTGGACTTGAACTGCGTTGAGGTTGGCGATTTCGCAGAACAGTAAGGTGGATATAACGATCATCTGCTGCTGATGTAGCCCTAGGTCTGCCCGTACCTGGACGGCGATCGAATGCTCCAGTCTCTAGGTATCGTCTGTAAACTCGTTGCACCGAAGATCTGCTGATTCGAAGCCTTCGAGCGACTTCACGTTGCGCAATGCCTGCTTGAAGTAATGCTACAGCTTGAGCTGCTTCCTGAGGTGTTGTATCCATTATTAATCGAAAAAAGTAGCAAAAACACATGCGTCTGAGCAAACGACAAAAACTAAAGAAATGTTAAGAAATATCCGACTACCCTCATTGTAGAGAAAAAAAACGCTAATTTCAAACTCTGGTGAAAACAGAGCAAATCGTTAGCATTGTGTTTGTTGCTTGATTACAATATGAGTTGACGGTACTTTCGAATTAATTTGTAGTCATTTTAATCACCATGAAACGCACCTTTTGTAGGTATAACTTTGATAGTTTTAAGTTTTATACTTTTTGAGAAAATCGAATCAGAGTTCCTAGGTAGCGGGTGGCTCGGTTTATTTGCTGACCAGTGTATTTTTATAACAAGTTTTACTGAGATGTAAAATGTCTTGAGGAAATAAATAATTATGATTATGATCTATCGTTTCAGGAGGAAGGCAACGCGGCAGAAGGTTCAGAAGAACCAGAAGAGCTACTGGACGACACGCCCGCCTCCCCCGCCGCCTCGTCCCCCGCGCCGCCTCCTCTCGCACCCACCCTTCAGCCGCCCAAGTCCATACTCAAGACTAACACGCGCACTGAGATCACTAACGGATATACTACTGAGCAGGTACTCATTACTTCACCAATGTAGTCTTTTACATCTATGTTGACGTAGTCTTTTTCAGTTTTCGTTCTTTCATTCTCAGTAGAAGTTTGACACTTCCTTCCGCTCCACTCAGAGCGGAAGTAGTTATTTGATTACGTACCCACCGAAAAGATTAGGTTTTTTCAGTTTAATCGGGCGCAGCTACAAACTAGCATTTTATTCGTGCGTCTGTTACGGAGAGACTAGCTGTAACGGGATCCTCGTTCTATCCTTTAGTGTCAGTAAATGATAAAAATATGATGTTACTGATAGTGACTCAAATATGATTTCATGGGGTATTCCCTTCGATAACAATAGTACTAGATTAATGATCAAGAACAAAAATAAGTCACTCAAGCGGCCACGTTTGCACAAAAGTAAACATCTACATTTCTTAGAAAAAAGTTATATTTAAGTTATAATTATCAATAATACTATTTACAATTTCAGTTTATTATAAACCTTAATGCTCAAATGTAAAGTTTAATTAACATTGCAAAATATGTATACTGTCAGACAATGTCGCTTAAAAATAAAAAGTCATCAGTAGAAAAATATTTATTCTAAAATTAAGTCCATTTAATAAGATTGAAAACATTTGTTTACAATTTCGTTCTTACTCCATTGTTGAACTAGAAGTAGTTATTGATATAACATTTCAATGCTCAGAACACAGTAACTATTGAAAGACGTAGAGTTGCAGAATATTTTCTTTTAGAAGTAATTTTTATTTGTGCGGTAAATTTGAGCCCCGTTGTAAATGAGACAGCAGTTTTTAAAACTGGATTTTGACTGTCTAGTGTTCAGATTACTTGGGATTATTATAATGTCTATTTTGACTGATTGAAAACGCAGTTTTTATATCGGTATCTTACCCATTCTGCACAGTGAAATAACTTACTAGGAAATCTACAAACCAAAATAACATATATGAAATGACACTACTCTATGCATTCCCTGTTATATTTGTGCGCATTCGTGCGACTTCGCTTTAGTTAGAAGAAGACTAAAGAATTTGACGCTTCGATGCGCTTCGACTCTGCGCTAGTATTAGGGAGTGCCAGACTGCATAAGTCATTTATATAGATTAGAAATAACGTAGGGGCCAAAATGCTGTCTTGTGGGATTCCGTAGCAACTATTTTTTAGCTCAGAACTCAAGTGCTGACCTATTTTTACACACTGATGGCGATCGCTAAGGTAATCAGACAATAGTTGCAATTGTAATCCACGTATTCCCACGCATTCCAGCTTGTACAAAAGCAAATAACAAGAAATTGTGTCAAAAGCCTTAGCCAGGTCTAAAAAGATCCCTAAAGTGTACATGCCATTATCCAGATTTGTGCTTATAAAATTTGTTAGTCGGTGTACTGCTTGGCTGATCTCTTCGGTCTAAAACCATATTGTTGGCCCGAGAGTAATTTAATGACTTTCCAGATATTTGATTAATCTAATTTTTCCAAAATTTTTGAGAGGCCTGTTAATACTGAAATTGGTCTATAATTATTTATGCAATTTATGTCTCCAGCTTTAAAGACAAGGGTGACTACAGCTTTTTTCTTTTAATCCGTCTATTATACCTACTACCTCGTTAACATCAGTATCTAACAAAATAAAAGAGTTACGCGTCGTACATGTCTTAGTTTGGCTTAGAGTGGAAGAACATCTATTGTAATATTTGTTTTTCTCTGCCAAGTTTTTTCCAGAAGTTGTTCGCTGTATTAGTTGCTTTTATTGGGGTCTGCTCCGTAGACAAAAGATCAAGAGCGGGTTCAAGAATTTTTGACCCAATTGTATTAGATTTTACAAAACTCCATAAAAGTTTACTGTTTTTTCCTGCTCGTTGTAGTTGACTTTTATCGTATTGGATTTTTAGCTTTCACAACAGATTTTTACAGAAATTCCTATATCTTTTGTAAGTAACTGAGAGAATTTCATTATCTGGGGCAAATTTAGATTTTTGATGAAGTTTATCCCTATGTCTGATACAGCAAACAAGTCCAGGTGTGATCCAACGTTTAATGTTACTATATTTTCTAGGAATGATTTTAGTAGGTATATGTATTTTTCTTAATAGCAGATTTTAATAAATTGACAAAATATTGTAGCGAAACATTTGGATCAAGTGCACTGTAAACGGGGTCAAGATTAAAGCCGTATATGTCATTTTCCAGACTAGTCATGTTGAGTTTAGTATAGCTACGCATCCAGTTTTTTTCTAGGTAAACATAATTGCAATGTTAGTAAAACAGCTTGATGATCGGTTAGTGATGAGTTAGTTACTAATGTTTTGGATGGAATTTTAGATTTTATAAGAATATGGTCTAGACAAGATCCATTCTGGTGGGTGGGATAATAATGAGCTGATAAAAAAGTCCATGAAATCAGCAAATATTGAGATAATTATGTGTATGGTTGTCGATTTTCTCGGCATCAATGTTTATATTGATATCACCTAGTAGTACGATATTTTTGAAAGATAATAATTTATCTAAATTAGTGTTAAGCGAATCTAGAAACCCGTCTACACTTTGGGATGGAGGCCTATAAATAGCTAAAATTACTGTGTCAGGAATAACTTTAATTACTAATACTAAGCAATAGCAGTCTAGAAAAAGAGGTTCGTCTACCAATGTTCTTAAATTATATTTAATATAAACTACTATGCCATCGTTTTGGTTGAATGTCCTTTCGCTTTTATAAAGGTTGAATCCGTCGATACACGGTATATCGGCCGATTGTTTGGACAACCAACATTCCGTTAAGACAATGATATCACAGCTTATATCAATATTTTGTAGCAATACTTGAAACCCGTGAAAATGCCGGTTTGCGTATATTTTGCGTAAGTAATGTTAAAGTTTTATTCCCAGTATAGACAAAGTTTTTACACTCTTCAACATTACATATTTTAGCTTCAGACACGAAAAAACTGTCTAGGTCACAGATTAGCTGATTGGCCATATTTTAATTATACGTAAAGGTTAACCGACTTTTTATGTACTTAATTAACGAAAAAGTCGGTGGCGCTCCTAGGCGCCTTCATAGTCAATCGAACTTATATAATTATCCTCTGCGTGTTTACGAGCCGGACAATTTGCGTCGCCAGTTGGATGGTCAGTTTTTCTCTTGAAGCGTTTGCAGGTCGCACACTGGGGCGGAGAACATTTGTTGTTGCAGTCCTTAAAAGCATGTCCTGTTTCGCCACAGAGGTTGCAAGTAGGGCTAGTTTCTCTGCAAAACTTGGCTGCGTGTCCGAACTGCTGGCAGTTAAAGCACCTGGTCACAATCGTGAAGTCTCTCACGGGGCATGATGTCCAATTAATAAAAATACGACCCTGGTCATGAATAATTTTCTGGATATTTGCTGGAACTTCTACTATATAATCGCATTTAGGACGATCTTTTTTTCCTGACTTATGGCTCAGTTTCATGTTTTCTAAAACGGACTCCCTGCTACTATTCGGCATTTTATCCGAAAGGTTTTGAACGAAAATGCACTCAAATACCTCTTTTTCAGTAAAGGCAACAGGGATACCAATGACTGCAATCCCAGGACGGCGTTTGAAGGGTTCTTCGATGTTACCATCCCGAGGCAACTAGCTTCTGTGAGCTTTTCAATTTCTCATTGTCGCCTTTGGACTCCGTTCTAATGATTACGCCTCCGTTTCTAATTTTCCTTAGTCCACGGATATGGAGTTTTAAATCCTCCGGCGAGGTGATTTTCTGTACCAACGTTTTGGTATCGTCGCTGGTTTTAGATTTATCGCTGGGATAAATTGCAATGGAACTTAGATTTGCTGGGCGAGTAAAATGATCGGAGCCTTTCTTTACCATATTAGCATATGAGGTACTCACTGGTTCGGTTTGGCTCATTTCGGTTTCTACTAGCTCTTTGACATGGTTGAGGGATTCCTCAAGCTTCTGCTGTTGTTGAAGGTGTTGGATGGTACTGCTCGCCTACATGGACTTCCGCTTCTGCGATTGATATAGCACGGTCATCTGAGACGTCCCATTTGATACCCTTCAACAAAGATTGGTCGCACGGAGTTTTTGCTCGGAATTCATTTTTCCATCCGCCACTATCGAGCAAACTTCACTTAATATTTGGTCGATAGTTCCAAGCCATCTCTGAATATCTGGCCTATTGAGGATTTGAGACGGTGGCACATTCTCCGTGGCTAATAGCGGCGACTTTTGACTGGTTATGCCTGGCTGAAATTCGTAACAATTGGCTGCGGCCGAAAGGGCTATCTCCTGGGCTAGAAATACTAACACAGAAAATACTGATTAACGATATTTAGTTCATTTTTCACAATGAAGAAGTAGGTAACACACAGTCCACAGTTTGCTCAAAAACACCTGACACTGCACGATTATTTTGACCAATTGGACCATACTAGTTTGAAATCGGGCCACAAAGGTATTTGGGGTCCTATTTTTCGGACCGTGTTTGAAGCTCTCGTCGGGAATCTAGTACTATTGTTAATCGAAGAGTATTCTGTTCATTTCAGTTAAATAATCACGTTGTCTGTGGAGATTGCATCATTATAAACGAAACGTTTGATCCTTACGGGCATCGTATGGCTTCACCTTCAGACATGTGATGCATAAAGTTTAAATAAATAAAAACTTTTTTTACAAAAAATTTAACCGACTTCAAAACAAACAAAAATACTATTGCACCACAAAGCGAAAAATAACCATAAGATTGTTTCATTGGATGTGTAATTCCGTTTAAAATAAGGCCTAGGTACTCAAAAGGCTGAAGTCGCTGCCAAGCCAATGAATAGTTTCTATATACTAAAACTTTCCTTGTAATATGCTTTCGAACAACGAAAACGCGATCGAAATCGGATCAGTAGATTTTGAGAAAATCGCGGACATAAAAACATACAAGCTGTCGAATACAGAACCTCCTTTTTTGAAATCTGATAAAAAATATGGCGCTATGGATAACTAACATGTTATTAAAATCCCCCAGGTGAGCTACGAAGAAAGCAGAGTATCAGAAGTGAGCAGCGGCGTGAGCGCGCTGAGCGTGTCGGGTGCGCCGGCGCCGCCCGCGCGCGGCTCGTCGTTCGCCGTGATGGCGGAGCGCGCGCGCACGCTGTCGCCGCCGCGCCACGACCTGCGCCTCGACGCCAGGCACGACGTGCCACACAACGTGCAACACAACGCGCCGCCGCAGTACGTACACACCATTTATATACGACCAGAAATATTTGTGTTTAGTACGGAAGGTATCAGCAGCATTCTTTTTTTAAATTTCGGAGATATTGCTTGATTATACTTTGATCTTTCTCCTGTACTCAAAAATCTATACTAATATTATAAAGCTGAAGAGTTTGTTTGTTTGTGTGCTTGAACGCGCTAATCTCAGGAACTGCGGTTTGGATTTGAAAAATTCTTTCAGTGTTAGATAGCCCATTTATCGAGGAAGGCTATAGGCTATATATCATCACGCTAAGACCAATAGGAGCGGAGCACTAATAAAGAATGTTTCCAAATCACGCGGACGAAGTCGCGGGCGGAAGCTAGTGTATTATAATAGTGTTGAACTCAAACATAGCCCCGCCAACAGGTCCCCCGTGGGCAGCGCGCGCGACAAGCGCGTGTCGTTCCACGAGCGCTGCGCGCCGCCCGCCCCGCCGGCGAGCTCCCCGCCGCCGCTGCACGAGCCGCCGCACCAGGCCCAGCCCGCGCGGGAGGACCCTGACGTACGTACACTATGCACAGAGCCTCAACCAACTTTGCCGCTCTCAAGCTAAATCTTCGCAGCCGCTTATGTGCAATTGCGTAAAAATGTGTTACGTTTGTAGAATATTTTTTTTTTTGTTTTATGCGTGTTCATGTGAATTGTATTTTTATCTCGCTTGAATAAAGTGGTACAAGTAGTTTGCATGTAATTAACCACATTGTGGATAATTTTTCGCGCTTGACGGCGTAAAACGGAATTGGGTTTAGGCGTATCGCACAATAAAACTCATACACAAAAACAAGCAACAAACACAACAATAAAAACAATTAGAAATAACAAAAACAACGAATTAAAGATATTAACAACGTGTAACAGTTTTTTTTAAAAACTGTATGATTGCACTGGCATCGAACGTATATAAGTGACTTCTGAGTCACTCACGCCACTACAAGCGTTTTTGGTTGTAAGATTAACTACTACGCTGACAATTGCAAAGTACTTCAGAGCGGCAAAGTTGCTTGATGCGAACTATACTACCTTCTTCATTCATTCCTCCTTTCCTGTCCAAACTACTTGAGATCTGTGTTCACAAACAGTTTTCATGGGTTTTTATCGGAACAGTCTGGTTTCTTATTCCAGTCTAGATTAAGGTTAGGCCATAGAACTGCTTCTACTCTCCTTAAAGTGAATTGTGACATGCATTGGAGAATAAAATTTCGGTGTTAGTGGATTTTTCAATGCTTTTGAATCCATCAGTCACAATATTCTCATATCTATCTTTTCTCAACTTATGGTATCATCTGAGACGCTGGAATGGTTTTCTTTTATCTTCGGGGGCGTCAGCATTCCGTTTGTGTTGACCAAAATTTATTGAGGTGGCGTGATCGGGATGTTCGTGTTCCACAAGGTGATATTCTTTGTCCGTAATTGTTCTCAATCTTCATTAATTTTGTAACTGTCTGTCTTCGGTGTTCGTATCGTCTACGCCAATATCAATAATCTACGGCTACACGTAGAAAGTTTATCAGACGCTTTAGAAGATGTTTACTGGCATTTAGACGCTATCAAAAGCTGGTCTGATATATCTGCTCATGTGGTCATGCGGGATAAATTCGACGCGCTCCGCAATAGCTGTGTACGATTCATTACATATTTTTACCATGCTTCTAAATGCTATAGTCGGAGATGTTTGTGTCTTTACTCAAATCTCCCACCCCTTCTTCTTATCTTTTATCTCACAATATCTATGTTCTTCACACGTTAGGAATCTAAATTCTTCTAACAATCTTCTTTTAAGCGGCCCTTCTGTGTGGTCTGCCTTTGTATCATCGTATTGCATACATTACACATAAATTAACAAACTTTCCACGAGGAATAGACACACCAAGATGCAGTTAAGAGTTTGGTAACCGCTGTCTAATATCCATATTTCAACCGTGACTGTCTTTGTCCTTACCTATAGTATAAATTATGACAGACGGTGAATGAATATTAACAAATTAAAGTTAGTTTAGATGTACTTGTGACCGTGTCCTTAGACGGTATAAATGGGTGTAAAAAATACACTTACCGTCTTGGAAATTTAAAGATCAGCTCATAAGATAATATGTCAATTGCCAATTGCAGAGGTTCATAGAGGAAGCAGAGAGCATGCTAGCGGGGCCGGTGTCACCACAGACGCCCAACGCGCCGAACCTTACACAGCACACGCCGGGTGTCATCGGCGCTCAGGAGGTCTACAGGTATGTTGAAATCTTCTTCATTTACAGATAAAATAATTATCCCGTTTTGGAAAAATAGACCCAATTTATAAAAGACTAAGTGTACTTCAGCACAAGCGATTCAGTTGCAAGTACAAGGAGTTGTTTGCTCCGGTGTCGACCCAATTACTGTAATTCTTATAGAATAGAGGCCAGGCTTTCGGCGTATGAGGTTGTTTATTTAACGTGCTTTCACGGAGGGGTTTCGGTACATAAGTTATAGTTGCGCAGTCCATGAACCGATTTCGGCTAGTCATCCGACTTTGCGTTTACCTAGCTACTAACTCTTCTTATTGCTTCACTCAGGCCTATAAGAAGCCCTATACCAGTTTAATTAGGTGCCTATACCTCCCGACATTTCTTTTTACAAAACGAGCAATCATTCTTTTTGTATTAGTAATATAAGTTTTTATTATTGATCGCTTTTGGCCGCCATTTTCACTTCATCTTAAAACGAAACATAAACGGTGGTGTGGTCTAATATGAAGCATGCTTACTTGGGAGTAGCCCGAATGTGTTACTCCCAGGTGAAGAGTGAATATTCTTGACTTAAAAACCCCCAGGTTTTAGTGGTCCGGAAACACACGAGACTCCGGCAGGGAATTCTAGTCCTTAGCTGCACGCACAATATAGTAGTATTCCCAAACGTTTTGTGCGTGTGAGTAAGATGACCACCTTGTAACGATAGAGCATCGCCAGCCGTCTTGTAGCACGTTCATAAACAGGATTAATACTTTCAGATGGTGCAATTCCATCGCAAACCCTCGGAAATAAAGGGTGTTTTGTTTTAGGGGCGGAGAACTTTAAATTGAAATAAAGAACAGAAAAATGTTATAATAAGCATTAAATTAGCTTTATTTGAGAGATGATTTTATGACATTAATGTTTGAATATAATTTCGGGAATGTGGCAGCCGTGGCTCGCGCGTACATGGCGTAATCTGGCTGTCCAATATTACAATTCACATACTCTTCTCAGTAAATCGGGCTGTGTTTTAGCAATGACGCATCGAATGTTGGCTTCTAAGTGCTCAGTTGTTTTTGGTTTGTCGCCGTAGACATGCGAATTTACATATGCCCAGAGAAAATAATCTAAAGGCGTCAAATCGCATGAACGAGGTGGCCAGTTAACAGGTCCATTTCGTGACATTAATCGTTCGTCAAACGTTTCTTTCAGTAAATTAATGGTATCTTGCGCTGTGTAGCATGTGGCACCGTCCTGCTGAAACCACATGTCTGCCACATTAAGGCCATCCAACTGAGGCACAAAAAAGTTTGTTATCATGTCTCTGTACCGCTCACCATTGACTGTAACATTTTGACCATCATCATTTTTAAAGACATATGATGGACCAATGATTCCACCGACCCATAAAGCGAACCAAGCGGTTACTTTTCTGGTTGTAACGGTGTTTCGACAATGGCTTGTGGACTATCATCGCTCCAAATGCGGCAATTCTGCTTATTGACATAGCCATTTAACCAAAAGTGTGCTTCATCACTGAACAGAATTTTCAAATGAAAATGTGGATCAATAGCAACGTTTCCTTCAGCCCATTCACTGAATGTACGGCGCAAACGATGATCGTGTGGCTTCAATTCCTGCACAAGTTGAATTTTGTAAGCACGTAATCCAAGATCTTAAAGCAAAATTTTCCACAAAGTGGATGGACACAAGTTTAATTGTTGAGCCCGATGACGATTCGACACATTTGGATCATCATCAACACTACGCTGCACACTATCAATCGCTAGTTGTGTGCGCACTGTACGACGTCTTACGGGATGCGTATTATCCTTTAGAGTAAATGTATTGAGAAAACGATACATAGTTTCTCGAATTAATCGCTCCGATGGACGATTAAGAACACCATAAAATGCACGATTCGTGTTTTTCAAAATAAATTTGAACAATTTGCAACCGTTGCTCGGGCGTGAGTCTATCCATGATGAATTGCCAAACCAAACTAACCTCAAATTGATGTAAAACTGCCAAATCGGCTGTCACAGCAAACAGTGTTGCCAATTTAAAGTTCTCCGCCTCTAAAAAAAAACACCTTTTATAACCGAAGTATAGATGCGAGTGTTTATTACTATGTATGTGGATTTAGGGACCCGCGCACTCGCCGCCTGGCCGAGCAACAGGCGCGCGCCCCCGCCGCGCCGGTGCCCGAGCAATTGTCCTTCAAGGAGAAGATGAAGATGTTCGCGCTGGAGTCCGGCGAGGCCTCCACGCCCAAGGACAAGGTAACCGCGAGGCACTGACAATGCCGCCTGCAAGCCTGTCTCCGTGCTTCTAACATTAGATTATCTAGAGGGCTACCGCTTAACTGAGACGAGGCCTCGGATGAAAACGCGCGCGAGGTCTGTGGCAACATGCCTCAAACATTCCAAGTTCGAACACTAACGGGCGCCAACACCTCTCCCGCCCTGCGCATCGTCCCAATTAAACGGTAGGCCTCAAACTACATAGTGTACCTCATCCGTATAGTCTTTCTGCATCTTCAAACTTTACGCAACTATCAGCGACAACTTTGAAGATGCCTTCCCTTTCACATTGGACAAAATTACTCAATTCTTTCATTTTGCATGGGTTAAAAATATACACCCTTTTAAAACGAGTCAATGTTATTTGCAGGTCAAAATATCACGCGCGCAGCGAGACATCGATGCGGTACATTAACCTAATGATGACTATTAAATTATACTTATTATAAAACGTTATGAATACATACATTTTACGTGTACATAACTTGTACGTATAGGAATATATAGTAAAGCTGTAACGATACGTTACAGTTTGTGTTACAGTATTATAATAACATATTTATATTCCGTTCTAATTACTGCATCGTGTAAGTGAAAATAATGTGTTGGTAATTCGAAGAAAACCGTTTTCAGCTTTTCGGCAACTACTTTATACACACGTTAAATAAAATGTACTCGGAAATTTATTTCAAATACTAACAAAACGTATAACAAAAATACACTATTTTCGCTTTCACAGATGACGTAAAATGTAGAAACCCTTTGAAGTAATTCCGAAAGAATTTTGAGTTTTATTGTCGTGACCCCACTGAGATCCACGAATTGTCTTGCGACGAAAGTTAGCACCAATTTTGTATGTCAATCATAGAATCTAAGCTAGCTTTCTTTCTCAGATAAGAATATTTTTTTGATTACATAAATTTTGAATGATGTTTACAAGATGTCGCTTTAGCAGCTAGTGCAATGATATTATATAATTTATCAGACCATATCTTAATATAGGGAATAGTTGGTTATAATATTCAAATTTAAAGTTTATATGGTATTCATATTTTCGGTATTTCTCGTGTATATTACCAACGGGCACATCATATATATGAACTAAAGTCGGAACTATTGTGCCATTGTATTAGTATATTGTATAATGGGTTTTTGCCGTTTATATAATGATAAAAGTTTATTCTCTGGGAGGACCAATATAGTAATCGACATTGGAGGGTGCCTTATGTGTACCTTAAAAGTAAATTTACATATCCATAATATTTTCAAGCCTTGAAATTAATGTTCATTGTCATCCATATATTTTTTGTAACTTCGTAACATTCCAAAGAACATTACGTTTCTTTTCTATTTTATATGTATGTTATAAAAGCATTCCTATGAAACATGAATGTATTAAGTATGAACCGCTATAGCGGTTGTTATCTTTACAATATTATTTCAAAGATTGACCTGTTATTACAATTCGAATTTTAACAAAAAGCAATAAGATATTGTGAAGACTTTGTTGTAAATACAATTAATAAAGTTTATATTCTAATTAAGCACGTGTTTGTGCCAAAAACATGTTCCAGTGTGGCAAACATGCATGGTATGGCGAAATTATTTTATTTAGTGGCAACCGATATCAAGATTAGGTACCTACTTGACTACTTTTGAGATTGTAAAATAAGTGTTATTATACTCAAAAGATATATTCGAACATGTTATAAGCTACCGCGTCTACTCGGCCTCTAATTATTTCCTTCCTTCAGAACGGGTGTTCATATTAAATGTGTCGAGTAGGCCATCAGTATTAAATAGATCGTATTACTAAGTAATACCCTATGCTTAGTGGGCAACAATAACAAAACATATTTATAATAGCTACACAGTCGAATGCCCCATTTCTTTGGTCACAAGAAATTAGTCAGCATGCATACACAACTAGTTTTAAAACTCTGAAATATTGAATTAGCTGTCAGAACATTAGGTTGCTACTCATTACATTATTATAGTTAACGTTTTATAGCACCAATTTACTGTATATAATGTAGGTAGTGGAATCCTTGTGATTATATTAAGGTTTTTGTACACCTGTTTGTATATGTAAATGTTTATTCGAGGATAGAGCGATGGCAACTGTTTGATGACGAGTCCAAGAGAAGGAAGGCCTACGTGGTAGACTTAGATTAGTTCCTGGGGATTCAGATCCGTGGATTCCCAGTATTCACCCAACGATAGTCAATTAGAGAAAGATTGAGATTAAGTTTAGAATGGAGTTTTAATGATTTCAATAGTTATCTATACTAATATTATAAAGCGGAAAAGTTTGTTAGTTTGTTTGTTTGTTTGTTTGTTTGTTTGTTTGCTTGAACGCGCTAATCTTCGAAAGTACTGGGTGGATTTGGATGAAATTTGGTATGGAAGTAGCTTGAAGCTTGAGGAAGGTTATAGGCTACTTTTTACCCGACTTCAAAAAAGGAGAGTTATGTTTTTACCGTGATAGAATCCACGGGAGCGAAGCCCCGCGAGAGTACTAGTACTGTATATAATTACGCTTGAAAATGTCAAAATAGTATCGTTATGAATATTTAAGTATCATAATTCGAATAATTATTATTATGCAAACTAATTATTATACTTGTTATTAATGGTAACTATTGTACTTCCTTTCTTTTGAAAATAAATAAAGTAACATTATTCAAATCTTTTAATTGAACTTTTCTCTGTAGTGATCATTTCTTCTTGATGACCAAGTTTGGTTGAATGGTTTAAAGGATGAGTTCTTCAGCAGGGCTCATTTAAAGATGTCAATGTCATTGGCTTCCACATAATCTGTTTTCTCTATCCAGAAAGGTTGCTTTCGAAGATGCCAGTTTGGAACAGTAATGAGTAGGCATAGATTCTACAATTTGCGAACAGCATACGCCGAGCTCGCTTAAAGGGTTCTATTTGTATCTTAAAACATTCAACGCTGTGGCAGTCTTTCATAGGGCTGCTTTAATTGTATGCCAACCAAAATATAAAAATGACCTTATATATATTATATATTTAAATCTATACTAATATTATAAAGCTGAAGTGTTTGTTTGTTTGTTTGTTTGTTTGCTTGAACGCGCTAATCTCAGGAACTACAGCTCTGATTTGAAAAATTCTTTCAGTGTTAGATAGTCCATTTATCGAGGAAGGCTATAGGCTATATATCATCACGCTAAGACCAATAGGAGCGGAGCACTAATGAAAAATGTTTCAAAATCGGGGGAAATTTTTTCCACGCGGACGAAGTCGTGGGCGGAAGCTAGTAAATTAATAGTTTAAAAAACACTAGAAAAACACGCTTTTATAAATGCACGTAAAAAACAAAAAAAATGTTAAGAAATCCGATAACGGATTTTCTTTAGGTTTGTTATAACCTTGAAACCTGATCGTGTTCAAAGTCCATTACGTGGCCTTTCTCACAAGTGCAAACACGACTATGATACGATATTACATCATGGAATGCCAGTACCTATCATCCGGCTTCATTATAAGACCTTAAAACCTAATCGTGGTCAAAGTTCATTACCTAGTGAGAAGAAAAATTTGTGTTAAAATAGGTTCACACATCAGCGGAGAGGAGACCATATCTTACGGAGTGCCACAAGGTAGTGTCATTGGCCCAACATTATTTTTAATATATATAAATGATCTCTGCACCTTAACCTTACCCACTGCTAGTATATTTACATATGCCGACGATACCGCCATTGTGGTGCATGGTAAAAACTGGTCCGAAGTAAAAACAAACGCTGAAATATCCCTACAAATAGTGAAAGAGTGGTTAAACAAAAACCTACTAACACTTAATCTCCAAAAAACGAACTATATTCCCTTCACGATTAGTTCGAAAACGAAACCCCCCAGAACTTACACTACCAAAGCCCATGCGTGTCTAGATCCCACAACATGCACTTGTCATCCATCACTGCCCCAAGCCACATCTGTCAAGTACCTGGGTGTAATGGTTGATGAGGGACTGAAATGGTACAACCAGATAGAGAATACCGCCTGCAAAGTTAGGAAAACTATTCACGTATTCAAATCGTTAAGGCACTCTGCTGACCAAGAGATCTTAAAAATGGTTACAGTGCTCTGTGCCAGTCCATCATCAGTTATTGCATTCTAGCATGGGGTGGCTCAGCAAAAACAAAGTTCCTAGATGTGGAACGAGCACAAAGGGCAGTAATTAAAGTAATGTTCAAAAAACCCTACCCGGTACCCCACACATCAGCTATACTCAGAACATAAAATCTTAACTGTGAGACAGCTCTTTGTGCTCAGAGCCACACTCTGGAAACACAAGCAAATACCACCACCAAACCCAGGCAAACGTGGAAATAGGACAAACTGCTCGACCGTGTCGCATAAAACCTCCTTTGCCAAAAGACAACTTTACGTGTTGAGCTCAATAATCTATAGAAATATTAATAGAACATCATCTGTAGCTAGTCTCAACAATCACGACGCCAAAAATAAGTTACAAAATCTCCTATATCTTCTGGACTATGCGCAAACCGAGAAACTGCTGTTGCCCTTAATATAAATAATTCTAAAAGTCACAAACACATACCCAGACTTACAAATGTAATGTATATATATAATTATAATACAATGTCAACAATTGTACACATGATCACACACACAAACAAACACGCACATACACACACGCACGCACGCACACGCTCACACACATAATCACCCATACACAGTACACACTCGCAACGCACACGCCCACGCTTACAAATAGTTAATCTCTTATTTTTCTTGTTTGCATTCACTGTGTAAATATATTATATATATTATCTTTATACCTAGCGATTGTACGGTTTCTTATACCTAAGGGTTAAAACTAAGTCCAAGCGACAGTAGAACACTGCCTCCTAAGACACAGGATATCCTAGTTTAGGAGGCAGGGTTGAAATATTTATGTATGCCTTCCACAAATTGTAAATAAGCTAGTTTTAAGAAATTTGTAAGGTTTTTGTCAAATAAATATTATATTATATTATTATATTATATGACTTTTCTAAGAAATCCAAAACCGCTATGATACGATTTTCCATCATGAAGTTACAGCTTATATCTTTCGGCTCCATCATCAGATCAGTTCGACAGTACCATATTATTGTATTGTCATCAGAACTACATACAGCTGCCAATTTTCATTACGCTACGACCCTTGGAAGATGGTTAAATTAGTTACCTTAGATTCCATTACATAGTTAGTTACATACAGGTCGACCTAATAAAAGCGTGTTAAAAACTGAATAATTGACAGTGCTGTGGGGATGCTGGCAATCATGGTAAGCATGCGTGTTCTAACATTCGCACCATTCGCGGTGAAATATAGCGGGGAAATCTGTTTGGGTTAATAGTATCTATCAATTTAACTCTTGAAATGGATCCGGGTTTGAACGGCACCAGCGACCATTATAGCGGAGCAAATGTATCTTTGAAAATATAACGCCGAAAGCCAAAGCCAAGATATTATTAAGTAAGTATTAGGTTATTAAGACAAATAAGCAATCATCTTGATCGCTTACTTGTCTTACTCTATCTTTATTGCAGTTTGACGTGGAAAAGCACTTAAGTACAGACAAAAAGATAAGAGAACCTGCAATGGATCAGGGACGAACAGTGAATTAAGTACCTATCAACAACAAACTCTTAATATGTTAAGTTATCCTCAAGCCAGTGTGGCTTTACGTTATTCACACTCTAGAGTACTAGAGTTGTATAACGTAAACCACAATACACATGTAAACCAACAATAAGCATAATACAGATAATGTAACATGCGATCTTGCGTTCAATCAGGGATGTTCCCTTGGTTTGTCACCAACGCTGAAATTGGAGGAAATCCAAAAATGCCAAACAGTGTAACATTAGAGGCTGGAAAACCACTAATAATCTGGTCAGAGCTCTGACGAAGTTACAGAAAAAAGGCTAAATAAGAAAGACAGCCCTGTGGGGCTTTAGATAACCCAAGGCATTGTTGACATTCTACCCTAAACTCATCTGCTTATAGTAAAAGTACTACTGATTGTAGATTAATAGGTACAGAAGAAAACAGAGTTAAAATCCGGAAAATGGTATTACCGAGATAACAGATGCGCTGATATATACCTACCTACTGCATTTACAGCGTTATGCTTTTTTATGTCAGAATGAAATAGAATATTCAAATCGCGTATTCAAGAACCACTCAAAACATTTTTTTTAAACTATCTACAAACATGCGAGTACAGCTGTATCGTGATATAACATCAGATATCAACTGGATGATTTATTTGAGCGTGAATTCTGTAACATAGTCATATTAACATAGTATACAGATTATTAAATAAACCACGTTTATTCGGATTTTAAAACAAATTTCAGGGATGGAGAATGGTTGCATGAAAGAGCAATTTTGGCACCGAATAACGAAATTTTAGGGCAGATCAACGAAAAGATTGTCTCATGTAGATGGTGATGTTGTCGAGTATCTGTCCGTCGACAATGTCATGGATATTGAGCAAGTGACGTCGTACCCTGTAGTGTTTCTCAACTCTCTGGAATTGACAGGGTGTCCCAGACTTGTTCATGCGTAATCTGGACGCACCAAGGCTGTAATGGCATGCGACTACAAATTACACACCTTGGACGCAATGTTGCGTAAGCAATAATTATGACAAGAACAACAAGCGGTGAAAACGTATTTATTCCTCACATTCCCATAATCCCGACCGATTTGCCATTCCAGTTCAAAAGACTCCAATTTCCCTTAAAAGCAGCATTCGCAATGACCATAAAGAAAGCTCAAGGACAGACACTGAAAGTCGCAGGTGTACATTTAGAAAAACCAAAAACGTAGTTTACAAAAATGTATTGTAAACTAAATTTATTGTACTTTTTGATTTTAAAAAGATACATTTTAAATACTGTCTGTCTGTTTTTGGGGATGGATGGACCCTGGTGACGGTTTTTTATATTATGTGCGTTTTTTAACCACCTAAAAAGGTGTATCAATTGGCAACGAGAATTATTGACAAAGTGTAAATTAACGCGGGCGAAGCCACGGGCAAAAGCTAGTTACTTATAAATCCAGAATGTGGCGGTTATGATTACCTATTTAAATTGTATTTGTAAGCTAGGTAGTTATTTAAATTCGATGGATTGATCACTACAGAACAAAAATGTGAAAAAAAAACAATATCAAATCATTAAAAGTTACAACCCTATTGCTTCAAAGGAGCGTAGGTAATTATGTCCTCAACTAGGCTTAGTTTCTGTACTGTCCATATCTATACTGTGGTACAGGCGGTCAATACCGGACGATTCAAAAACTAAGAATACGCGCACTGAGTGCTTTAAGTCATTAGGTAGGTAACAAGGTAAAGCTAGTTATTTGCGCTTTGGTTAAATAGTATAGATAGAGATAATGTTATAAAAGCCGTAACAAATTACTTAAATTTAACAAATAGCTGGCCAAGTACCATCAGCGAACCGTTACTGAAGGATCATTAGGTATATTTTATACAGCCCCTTAAAATTATCAGTTGATAATGGTTGTCTAATGTGGGGTCGCCGTTAAGCACACTCCCCGAAATGTAACCGATAGAAAACTGATAGACTTGCAACACATATGTTTAAGGCTCTGGAGCTTTGACTCGACTAGTCCCTTGATGCCAATAGGTGGGACCACACCGGACGATCCGTCTTAGACCGGCGATCCCAAGATCCGCGATCTAAGATCGTGGAGCGTGGATCGCGGATCGCGTTAGACCGATCCAGTTTTGGAAACTTGCGATCCTAAATATGTGCTCCAAGCAATCCTAAGGCGATCCGTGATTCAGTAGCTCTTGAATCGATATGGAGTCACACGTACAGCAGCGGCAAATTGCCTGTTGCAGCAGTAACCTTTATTTTGCTTAAATTATTTCGCAAAACATTAACATCTTTTGGGTCCCATAAACATTTAAATTCCTTATAAAGCGATATCAGACTGCGACTTTGCGAAATATCCATGGTGTGATGGATCGCGCGAATCACACACAACCGTCCACACCGTGCGCACGGGCGCTAATTGACTAATTCTGATATTTGGCGACGAATTAGCAACCAGACTTGGGTGTGATTAGATTACAGATCCATGACCGTGGCCGTAGGTATTATCTCTACCACGACTTAGACTGCAGTATTATATGTAGTATATATGCCAGCTAGTAGCGCAGAAGTGGTAAGATGCACAAAAAGCGCCTGGAGAAACTAATAGTTCATGAAAGAGCAATGCAGTAGCGATTTGCCTATGCCCTTAAAATGCAAGCTAATGGACATGTGTATTCTCCTCATCCTCACATATGTTGCACAAACTTGGTCTTTGACTAACATCCAGATGTCCAAACTTAGTGTTTGCCAAAAGCAATGGAGCACAGCATACTAAATGTTAAACTTACTGACCGGATAAGGGACAGCACGCTGAGATCTAGAACGCAAATTGCCGACGTAGCTCAAACACCTCAAGACTGAAGTACTATTTTTATTTTTTTATTACGGATGAGCCCACTCTTGGTCTCGATCTCGCCTGATGGTAAGCGATAGATGAGGTCTACGATGGGATGAGCGAGCCCAGATGTCTATTTGCTCTTGCTTTAAAGACTGAAAGGTCTTGTGGCACAATAAATGTGGAGGCGAAGCGCTTGGTAAGACGACAAATCAAATAAACGTCTGTTGTATAACGACGAAAGACGTTTATTTGAAATATATTTTGAGATTGATTTATTATTATTGAAATTGATTTTGAGATGCAGATGTTTTAAGTAAATGTTAATCGATAAAAAACTACATTAATAATTGATCTATTTTAGACATGTATTTTAAAATTTCAAAGCATGACGTAAGATGGTAAAGCAGGCGATTGAAATCTTAGAAATTTGCGAGAAAACGCAAAATGGCTCTTAACAGCATTGTAGAGGCGGCCACTCAAACTCGAATAGCCACGACTTGCCAGGGCAGTCTTGGTTGAAATAAAAAGGCACACCAAATCTTTCCATCGTTTATTCATTAGGGTCATAATCATAACTAAGAGCAGAATGCCTACAGAGGATTATTTGGAGCGCACAGAGATCACAGAGAGCGCACCGGCAAGTGAGAACAGACGTGTCCTTGTATAACTGGGCTGTAGGGTAACGATACGGTTTTTGAAGCATCACCATTAGAACTGCCCTCTGCGCCCTCTCAAGTCGAAGCATGTGCCGCCCCAAACTGAAATGCAGTAGGTTAGGTTCGACTGGATCAAAGCAACATAAACAGTTTTCAACAATGGAAAAGCGACCACGTGTCTTACGAGATACTATTGTTTCTATATTTTTATCCCAACTCAATGTACAATCTTTGTAAACTCCTAGGTATTTGTCGCAAGATTCACCACTTATGATGAGAACAGTATCGTCAGCATATACCAGGATCTTCAGGATCTAGTTGGCAGAGTTTGTTTACATAAACCAGAAAGAGAGTAGGCCCCAGTACGCTGCCTTGCGGCCAGTGGCGTAGCTGAAGGTCGGCAAACCCCGCGGCACGGGGCCTCCCCCGCGCCGCGGGGTTTGCCGACCTTCAGCCTCCAGCTTTAGGGGGCCTCAGTGTCTTAAAAAAAAAAATTCCAATTTACGTGTATAAATTTTAAACGCCAAGCAAGTCAACCCCATGTAACCCACATGTAAATCCAACATTAATCTCCATTTAATTTTTAAGTAATGACCAGTGATCGGAGTAGGTAGATTGAAATGGGGTCATTGATCCGAAACGTATATATTAATATGGACATTCCTCCGGAATTGATGGATTATTAAAAAAAAACCGGAACTTATGTAGGAATTTTATTCTGCCAGAGTGGAAGGAGTCATTTGATGATTTGCCATCCTCAAAAAAAAGGTAGGAATTGTAATAAAATGAGCAATATTATTACAGATAAAAATAAAATTACATATAAACAATAAAAATTACAGATAAATAATGAATTAATTTAGTTTTTATACCTTCCTTTAAATTTTGAATTGAGTAGGAATAATATCACTACCAACATTAACAATGTTTAATTGAATCCGGAAATAC
Organism: Tholera decimalis; assembly: GCA_943138885.2. Lineage (NCBI taxonomy): Eukaryota > Metazoa > Arthropoda > Insecta > Lepidoptera > Noctuidae > Tholera > Tholera decimalis. Next base: position 15,567,849 of record OW964552.2, on the reverse strand, counting down.
CGGAATTACTTTCCGGGAAAATGGCTTATCCATGTTATTCTTTCTGTGTGCATTTATGATACAAGTACCAAAAATCAATCTACCTACACCGATCACTGGTAATGACCTACTGATTTCTTGTATCGAAACATAAACACCTACATTGATTGGTTGATATATCACAATTTCAAAGCGAGCGCACAAGTAATAGAAGAATTGTGAATCCTCACGCAGTCTCGCGTACTAAATAGCGATAATTTATTTAATGTTTTTTATTCATATACACACATCAAAAGTGTCTAGGGATCAACATATATTTTTGCAATAACTTTTCTCCTGATTGATATTAATTAAAATTTTCTTTAAGGTTCATCAAATAAAGTGTTTTCGTTTGTCACAGTAACGATAAACCAAGTCACCTTTGCATTAATAAAGAAATTTGCCATTTTCCTAATAAAGGGATTTTTGACATTTGAACCACTAACATTAAAGTTCGAAAAAAAGACTGAAATAACAGTTTTCTTTAAAATTTTATTGGGTAACTTAAACAATTAATAATCCGTGTTTCTACCGCGAACACTAACAACACAAGAACATCGGTTTGGCATACTCAAAATGAGTTCATCCAAATCACGCTGTGGAATGGCCGCCCATGTTCGTTGCAACAACAAAAAAAGGTCTTCTTGCGACTGGATACCCTCCATATTCGGCAGAGCTCTTCTCTGTAGCATATCCCATGCATGCTCAATCGGGTTCAAGTCTGGCGACTGAGCAGGCCAGAGCAGGACATTGATGTTAGCTGCGGCGAGAGTCTGTCTTACAACTCTTGCGGTGTGCGGTCGTGCATTATCATGCATTAACTGAAATAAGGGACCGATTTGCACTTGTAGAGGAACGATGACGTCAGATACAATCGTCTCAGCATAAATTTGAGCGTTGAGGTTGCCTCTGACCCAAATCAACTCAGTTCTTCCGCCGATCCAAATACCCACCCATACCATGATGGTTCCACCACTATAAGGATGGACTTCCTGGCAGGATTTTAATCGCTGTTGGCGTCCAGGGGTTCTCCAGTGTCGTATACGTCTTGTATCCGGTCTCATACCAAAACGAGACTCATCAGAAAAGCACACGAAACGCCAGTGTTCTTCTGCCCAATTTCTGTGTTCAAGAGCTCATTGATATCGAATCCTACGATTGTGCATTGCTATAGGTGGTACCCGTAGCGGTCTTCGGGAATGAAGGTTCACTTCATGCAAGCGGTTTCTGACTGTTTGGTCGCTAATTAAGTTCCCTGAAGAGTGATGAAGCCTCACGGCTAACATCATGGCGGTTATTGTTGGAGCTCTTCGAGTTAAGATTTGAATGTATCGGTCTTGTCTCCGTGTGGTGCAGCGATACCGTCCTCCATGGCGCTCAGCCACAGTACCAGTGCTTCGGTAACGTGTCCAAAGTCGACTGATAACACTCTGACTTGTATTCAGAGCTAAAGCCACAGTACGTTGCCGGGAACCAGCTTCTATCATTCCCACGGCTCTGAGCATTTCTTCCCTGCTTAAATGACGTCGCCGCTCCATAATAACGTTGGTTTTAATCAGTAGTAGGGAAACAGTAGCACTAATAATGTCTTCAATGCGTTGTATGTTTTTATAGGGAAAATATAGACAGCTGATTTTCATCTTTTACTCGAATTTGATTAACAGTTCCTGTTTCAAATTATGAAATGCACCAAAAAGGATCCATATAAATTTATAAAATCATAAATTTATTACAAAGCCATCTCAATCTCAAGAAATCCGCATAAAAATGCTTGATCCCTAGACACTTTTGATGTGTGTAGTTATGAGTTTTTAATGAAGAAGGCCTCCGAAGTTTCAGCTACGCCACTGCTTGCGGCACTCCGAAAGATATGTTCTCGTCATCACTAATATAGTTCTCCAGCTAAACTCGCTGGCTACGACCAGTCAAATAGTCACTAAATATGCTTAGAGCGGTATCTCTTATTCCAAGTACCTCTAAACTATGTATAAGAATGGCAGTTAGAGCTACCTATTCGACCAACAGTGCAGTATTGAGCGGCATCTCGACGAAACCAGGGCTCATAGCGGCAAAGTAAAGGTAATGCTTCAGTGAAGGCAATATTCGTGTATCCCTTTCTACTATCTAGATCTACCTATTACCAGCACTATTTCAAAATATTAGATGTTTACCTATGAAATTGGAGATATATATGTAAATTTTAAAATATAAAAATTTTGGTAATTTTTTATTTCAGGTAGGTAATCAAAGTACCTAAGTACTGGCCCAAATTAACTATAAATTTTGCCATTTTGTTGGCAGTTTGTTTATCCCTTTACTGTAGAAGTCTGCATTGGACGAAGGATCTGAGCAAGAAATCCAGCCCCTAAGAATGTTGAAGTTGAATGCTGAAATTGGCGCTGGTTGAAGAATGGGACACTGCCTCAGGAAATGATTGACGGTGTTATTAGAAGCATGGGTAGACGTATCCAAGCCCTAATAAGGGCTCAACGAGGCAACACGCGCTATTAATTCTTTTTATTTCATTTTTTTTTAATTTTACTCTATTCTTACACATCAAAATTTTTCAGATAAGATCATTTTATTGCTTTTATTTTTAAATAAACCCCTAATAAAATCTAAAATTTGTGTTTTTCTTAATTAAATAAAAGACATTAAATCTCAAAAACTAATGTATTTTTGTTGTGTTCCTCTAATTTTGCCGATGTCTCATCTAACCCCAGAGTCGTCGTCAAGACGAATCACACAAGACCAAACATGATGGGATGGGGATTGCGATATTTTATCACAGAGTTCCTGTGGCCACCGTACATTTTCATCATCAGACCATAGATATCATCAAATACCTACATTAAGTCTATGACAGATCCAGGACAAATCAAACGAGAGTGGCGGTACAACGGCTCAAGGCCAAAACTACCGCTCCAGGACCCGACGGCTTGCCAGGGAAAGCCTGGGTCCTGGCCTCGGAGACTCTCGGGCCTCGACTAGGGGGGCTCTTTAGCGCATGCCTGGAGAGGGGCCAGTTTCCGCTTCGCTGGAAGACGGGAAAGCTGGTCCTGATCCAGAAAGCCGGGCGCCCTGCGGACTCTCCGTCCGCATTCCGGCCCATCGTGCTGCTCGACGAGGCGGGCAAGCTCTTGGAAAGAGTAATTGCAGACCGCCTCTTCGGGCACCTGAATCGGGTGGGCCCGGATCTTGCGGAGTGCCAGTTTGGCTTCCGCAGGGGGCGCTCGACGGTGGATGCCATCATGCGCGTGAGAGCCCTCACGACGGGGGACGCGGTATCCCGGGGCAGGGTCGTCTTGGCGGTGTCTTTGGACATCACCAACGCCTTTAACACCCTGCCCTGGAGTTGCATCAGGGAGGCACTCCGGTATCACCGGGTGCCGACCTACCTCCGTCGCATAGTCGAGGACTACCTGACGGACAGAGCCGTCATCTACCCCGGTCACCGGGGAGAGTGGAACCGGCGAGAGATGTCGTGCGGTGTCCCACAGGGATCGGTCTTGGGGCCGCCCCTGTGGAACATCGGATACGACTGGGTGCTGCGCGGCGACCTCCCTGACGGCGTCAACGTAGTATGTTACGCTGACGACACGCTCGTCCTGGCGCAGGGAGAGTCGCACCAGGCGGCGGCCGACCTGGCGACGCAAGCGGTCGCGACAGTCGTTCATAGGATCCGGCAGTTGGGACTCGACGTGGCGCTGCACAAGACCGAGGCCATGTGCTTCCATGGCGGTCGGAACGCGCCACGGTCCGAGTCCCACATAACGGTGGAGGGGGTTCGCATCGGCGTCGGGAGGACGATGAAGTACCTGGGACTCGTCCTCGACAGCCGGTGGAACTTCAGGGAGCACTTTCTGAGTTTGGCCCCAAAGCTGAACCGGGCAGCAGCCGCCTTCAGGCGACTCCTGCCTAATCTCAGCGGGCCAAACGCCTCCTGCCGAAGGCTGTACGCCGGCGTCGTGCGGTCCATGGCCCTCTACGGGTCCCCAGTGTGGGCCCTGTGCATCCGGACGCGACCACTAAAGTTGGTCGCATGCCAGAGGGTCATGGCTATCCGAATGATCCGGGGATACCGCACGATCGCCGGCGAATCGGCCAACCTCCTTGCCGGATTGCTGCCCTGGGATCTGGAGGCGACTGCCCTCCAGCGCGTCTATGAATGGCGCGTGGAGGCGCAGCGCCGGGGCGTATCCCCGCTGCCTCGAGAAGTCGAGGCGCGGCGGGAAGAGCTCCGGCGCGATCTCAGGGCAGTATGGAGGGAACGACTGTCGCAACCGACGGCCGGGCACGCCGCAATTGCGGCGGTAAGACCCCTCTTTGAGGAGTGGCTAGATCGGCGTCACGGCGTCCTGACCTACCGCATGACGCAGGTCCTCACCGGACACGGAAGTTTCGGGAGGTACCTGTGTCTGATGGGAAAGGAGGAAACGCCTGGGTGTCACCACTGCGAGGGTCGCCCTGAGGACACCGTAGAGCACACGGTGCAAGACTGCCCCGCCTGGGCAGAGCACCGACGTGTCCTCACGGCGGCGATAGGCGGAGACCTCTCGCGCCCGGCCTTGGTCGAGGCCATGCTGCGGGGCGAGAGGGAGTGGGAAGCGGTCGCCTCCTTCTGCGAAGCAGTCATGCTTTCGAAGGAGGAGGCGGGCCGCGTGAGGGAGAGGATGGCGTCCTCCCTCCAGCCCAGCCGCAGTGGTAGACGCCCACGGCGTCGGACGTCGGCCGACGATCTCCGGCCACCGTAGGCGCGGGCATGCGGACAGCGAGTAAAGGGCAACTCGCTGTCCGACCATGGACCATGCCCGGGTCGACGGCGCGTCGTGTTCCACGCGCGCCTCAAAGAGCGTCAGCAACATGACGAGGCCCCCTCTGCAGAGGGCCGAAGCCCGCCGGGGTCGTGGGACTCATCCCGTTACCGTGGCCCCGGTATGTAAAGGGTTATTGAAGGAACACCGTGGATTTTAGTCAGTAAAAGTCTGACAGTCCCTCCCACCCTGCCCGGAGTGGGAGGACTTATTTGATAATTTTACCACGTTAAAAAAAAAAAAAAAAAAAAAAAAAAAAAAAAAAAAAAAAAAAAAGATCATTTTATTGCTTTTATTTTTAAATAAACCCCTAATAAAATCTAAAATTTGTGTTTTTCTTAATTAAATAAAAGACATTAAATCTCAAAAACTAATGTATTTTTGTTGTGTTCCTCTAATTTTGCCGATGTCTCATCTAACCCCAGAGTCGTCGTCAAGACGAATCACACAAGACCAAACATGATGGGATGGGGATTGCGATATTTTATCACAGAGTTCCTGTGGCCACCGTACATTTTCATCATCAGACCATAGATATCATCAAATACCTACATTAAGTCTATGACAGATCCAGGACAAATCAAACGAGCCCAAACACGATGGGCTTGCGATATTTTACTACAAGGTTCCCGTACCTACAGTCTCCACCATCAGATCAGCTTGATGGTACCATGATATTGCATTGACATTCAAATTGTACTAAATTTTAGCTCAATTTGACACTAGGATGAGGTTCAAATTATGCTTTCGAGGTTTGGTGTGTTAACCGACAACAGGACAGGTGAAACTTAATAAAAGCTTGTAAAATCGATTGCATAGCTGCATCTAGGTATGAGCCGAACCTAGAGCTCAATGAAATTGTTTTACAAGGGACTGAATTTAAACTAAAAATAGAATATCATATTTTGCTAACATTATAATACGTATAAATTGAACCCGTCTCGCAGCATTCCTCACTACACAAAGGCAAAATAAATAAAAAAGCAATAAATAGATTAACAGTGTTTATATTTGTTTTGAGGTTAATATTACGTGTGCCATGTGGCTTTAGGTACCTTTAGGAAAAAGCACTAAAAGATTTTCTAAAACATTATCAACATCATCATCAGTTAACATGAGTTTCATATCATAACAGAAATGATATAATACTATATACAACATTTGTTTTGTTCCTTCCAGATCGACCCGCAATGGGTCCTTACATGGACCAGACATTAGTTTGTGCACTACAATTATAATATTACGTTATATCTAGAAATATAAAACTTTACAATATATAGTGCAATTACAAACATTCAGAGTGTAAAGGCGGTTTGTACCAAACAACTAAAATTATATTGTTTAAACTAAAATAACAAAGTTTTAGTTCGTAACGGTGGATACTTATTATTTCCTTATTTTCTGTGGCGTTTTAAATGACAGTGAACTTTGGCATAATCTTCCACCTCAACAATTTGGAAACGTGACTTAAAATTACAACTCAGCTAAATCTTGTAGTGTTCTAGAATATTATATTATGTGGAAGATATATTTCTAAAAATAAAGGATCTCGACACTTTCTTTACAAAAGTAACATAAATGTTAGCTAATCATTTGGATTTAGGTCCAACCCTATATAATAAATTGGCATTCAATGTTAAGGAAGCTGAATCTCAATTAAATCTTAATCTATAACAAATTTACATTGTAACAATTTTTCTACGTTCTCATAATCATAATTAACATACTTAATATTAAAGCTTGCCTTTTATTTACATACTAAATGTTAAAACTCATGAAAGTACGCAACATAATTGTAGAAAAATATATAGTTACGTTCAGGTCAGTAAATGATAAATGCCAATTGAAACGTCGATAAAGTAAATTAAAAATATCACGTATTCACTGTCTTTGTCCAGCTGCGAGGCGGAGGACTCGTACGCTGCGGCTAAACACCGAACTCGCCATTCTCGATATAATTTATTATCAAAGTAATGCTTATGATAGCAACGTTTATTGTTGCTCAGTAAATTTCGTTGCCATTCCGTCACAAAAATGCAATTACGCTATCTAATATAGACATACCTAATTTATACTCCACGCTAATCTGCGTGTAGAGATAACCATTATCCCGTTGCGCAAAACGTAGAGGTTACGAAATAAACTTGTACTAACAATATTGTGGATAGGCCTTGGCACATTATACGCTACTGAATTATGGGATTTTTTTCAGAACAAATATTTAAATGAACTCAATAATAGCCCACCCGACGGAAGTAGTCTTATCGAAATAGTTCATTATAAAATCCCATAGCAAGCAGTTTAAGTTTCTTCAGATATTTTTTTTTTCCTTACGACTTTGATAGACTTTTAAAGATATGTGCTTCCTAACAAACATAATTTGATTATTATTCATTTAGAAAGTTGGCTATTTGTGTTACTAGAAAGGGTCGGCCGTACTAAATGCGACAATGCCAATTATTTCGACAGATTTCACGCGTTTAACATATTTGAACTTAATCGTTCGACTACATCTACGTTGCTATCCGCTTATACAGGATGTTAATGACATCGATACTCGAACAGTACATGATTCTGCACTGGGAATTTTATTTCGGCTTTTTCCTATCTTTTTTGTCTTATTACTTTAAGCTCTTCATAATAGTTATACCTATCTAATTCAATAATATTTTCAATTAACTATAATAAATTCACTACTTTCATTAAAATGAGCAAATTAAATACAACTCAGAAGAGCCTACACGCTATGCTCACGCGCGCCTACATTCATCGCGATGTTTTCAATACATTGCACGCTCAAAAAGAAAGACTATTTCCATATCTGGTCATTTACGAGATTACTAAGTTTCATAAATATTTTTACGGAATTACGTGTAACATATTTGCGAAGTTCGCATTACGATGTCCCAGACACCCTGTAAAAAAAATATGAACTTGACGTTTAGGTCAGTAAGTTTAGGTTTCGCTGTTTGCACTGGGCAAACAGCGAAACCAAGTCTAGAAGTTGATTAATAAAATGGTAAAGTAACGAGTTCGGGTTTTAGTTGCAATGTTAGTGAGTGTTATGGCATATTCTACCTTTATGCATCTATATAGCTAGAGTACATACAATGTGTATTATAATCCATATAAAAATAGTCATATCAAGACCTTACCAATCGAACTGTTCCGTAGTAGGTGTGAATTATAAATAGATCCCACACTAACTGTAACTGACCACTAATGTACAACATTTATTACTCTCTTGTTCTGCTGCTATTCAATACTAAGACAGATTGTAGTAAACTAATATAAAAATAAATTGAAATAGTCATTCATTCTATACATTTCTTCCCGTATAAAATATTTGTTAATTTTTAATTGCGGAAGTCCCATGGCCGTCGCTCGACACACGTCGGTGAAGCCAGCAGAGTGGTCACTAGTGTGGCGTTAAAAAAATGTAAATATAGTATCCATACGAGCAATAGTTACGACTATATACTATATAATAATATCACACGCACGTTCGCGCACTCACTCTCATACTAATATAATATACATATATCAACAACAATGGAAGAGTTATCAGAAGCCCCGTCATTACAATGTTCTACGAAAAAATGGACTTAATTTAATGTAAAATATGAATAAAACAATCATAAATCCAATCTTAACAAATAATACCTTGTATTATGTTTTTGGATTGAATGCTGTGGCACAAGGGACGTGTAATGCACGCCGCGACACCCTCACAGAGGTTAAACATTCATGGACAACACAACGCAACGGTCCAACATATTGAGAACCAAATTAAATCAAAATACAGTATAATGCACGCACTAGGTTTACAACAAAATCAAACTGACCTCAAATGCGTAGCATAATGGAAGATTACTCGGGAATGCGTCTCAAGTCGTACATCCAGATATAGGTCGAACTTATAAAATTGACTTAAAAATATGTATAAAGTATATATTTTACACTAACCGACGTACTTAAGATTAACAGATAAAACCACACCCGGCGACGAGGCCGGCCGCTCCTGTAACGTACGTACGTCTGTCGCCGCCGACGGTGAGAGAGTTCGCAGCGTGCTCGAACGACTATACACGTAAGCCGTATACAGAAAGAAAGCAGCCTACCAGCGCTTATAGGAACCGATCTACGCAGGTAACCGGCGCAGTATATGAACAAGCGCCGAACGTCGCCGACAAGTTCCGACAACCTTCGACACGCGCCGGTCAGCGCTGGCGCCACCCGCCATTGTCCGATGAGTACATTTTGCTCGCTCTGCTTCACTCTGCTTGCTATATGAAACTGTTACCAGAATAGAGCAGCACCGATAAGCGCTGGTAGATCGGCGTCGGCTACCAGCTTTCTCTCTGTATACGGCCGTAGAAAGGTGCTATCAAAGTATGTAGAGGAGGGCGTCGCTCAGGCGGGCGGTTGCGGCGGCGTGAAGAAGTGTCATTGCGGCGTGTCGCGCGCGGCGCTCCAGCGGTCGAACTCGATGCCCGAGTCGGGCGACACGCCGGCCGGCGCCGCGCACGCGCACGCCGCGTCCGCGCGCGCCTCACGCACGCCCAGCGCGCCCAGCACCTGCAACACGCCACGTGAGCCCGGCGGCCTGGACACCAGCTTTGTTACACGTAAGGATTTCATTTTGCAAGTGCCGGATATCACTGCTATTAGTTATTACTATACAGGGTTATTCGTAAAAATACTAACAAAATCACAGGACCATATTACTAACATCATAAACAATAACTTTAGTTCTATGACTTTTTAGAAAACATAATACATTTACCAAAAACAAACCTTCAAGATTCCCTCCACTGCCTTTTGTTCAGTCAGTCATCAGTTTACCTACATTACTAGCGCTTTCTGTTACTTTTCAGACGGCGTAACATTTAGAGCGTTCAATTAAAATATTTTTATTTTTGTATGAAAATTTGATGAACTAAAATATAATGAATTATTAAAAGTCATAGAACAGTTGTTGTTTATGATGTTCGTAACACAGCCCCGAAAAGTTATTAGTATTTTACCAATAACCCTGTATACAAAAATGATACCAAAGTTAATTTTGCACAAAAACGAAGGAATTACCTATATTTGTTTTTACGAATGTGAAATTTTGAAAAATCTAATTTAATAATATAACCGTAACCTTACAGGTGGTTATTTTGGATTCACTCACTCATCATGAAATCTCAGAAACTATAAGTGCTAAGGGTCTCAAATTTGCATGGGGGCCTTTTAGGACGTAGGTGCTCGCTAAGACGGTATTTTGCGAAATTCCTACGGAACCGGGATTTACACGTGACAACAAAACAAAACTTTCCACGTCGCGGGCAACAGCTACTAACTTATAGAAGCGATATACGGCAAAAAAATCCGGCAATTGCAAATTGAAAGTCCTAGAGAGCCGATTTTCAGGGCAGGGTGGGGCGTAGCGGCGTAGTGCGGACCTTACTCAGGCTGGCGCTGTGCTCGTGCAGGCCGAGGTCGCGCTCGAACGAGTGCAGCTGGCGCATGAAGTGGAAGTTGGGCGCGATGTCGGTCTTGCGCGAGCGCACCAGCTCGAAGGCGTCGCGCAGGCTGAGGCGGTGGCGCTGCATGAGGTAGGCCAGCGTCACCGTCACCGAGCGCGACACGCCCGCCACGCAGTGCACCAGCACGCCGCACCCCGCAGACATCGCCTCCTCTATTAACACACAACCACCACAACATTTAGCGCTACTCCCACATTTTAACTTGGACAAATTATTTTGATAATACACTCGCGTTTGACCACCATCTCACCTGATGGTAAGCGATCATGTGGTCGAAGATGGAGCACTTTTACCTAAAAGTAATCTATTCACTCTTGACTTAAAGACCGAGGTTATAGCTATCGGGAAACAGACTCCGGCAGTCTTATTCCCGGCGGCGGTTTTATTATTAGTCCTTGGCTAAGTTTTTTTTTTTTATTTAGTCATAGGAAACTCAACAGCTTTTGTTTTACAACGTTCATGACATAGTAACAATGTCATATGGGGTTCTGAAGCCTAGAGTAATAGAGAGCATGCATAATAACTATAAAACTAGAAAGTTGAGAAAAATGTAGCTTACATATTGTATCTAAAACCTTCAAGATCCCCTCCGCTGCCTTTTGTACTATCGGGTTCTTTTGCTTCGAGACTGCGTAACTATTAGAGCGTAGGTATATATACCTATATTTTTTTAGCTAGCTAGTTATAATTGATTATATAGTATATTACTTATGTATTTTTACCAAATAAATAGTACACCATGGACTACCAGCCTATTTATTATGGCTTTCTGTGTTAAATCCAATCGCTTTTAGTGATTAGACCGCCTATTGTATCACCATTTTTTTAAATTCAAATCCTTATTTGATTCTATTATGGTATATAATAAAGACAATCTATCTACAGGGTTATTGGTAAAACACTAACAATCTCCCAGGACTATGTTAGTAACATCATAAACAACAACTTTTGTTCCATGACTTTTAATAATATATTTTAGTTCGTCAAACATTCATACAAAAATAAAAATATTTCAATTGAACACTCTAATTGTTACGCAGTCTCGAAGCAAAAGAACCCGATAGTACAAAAGGCAGCGGAGGGGATCTTGAAAGTTTGTTTTTGGTAAATGTATTATGTTTTCTAAAAAGTCATAAAACAAAAATTGTTGTTTATGATGTTAGTAATACAGTCCTGCGAGGTTGTTAGTGTTTTACCAATAACCCTGTATATAGTCCGATGATCTGATGAATGCTCAAATTATAACAAGGAAGTGTTTGAAACAATAATCAGGTTGAAAGGCAAAACGTCTGGTTAAAACCAAACTGGTTTAAGCCAACAAACCGAATAAAGCTCCTTTTCCTGTCATGCGTATTTTAGCCCGCACACGGTTCTCGTCCGCATGCGGACTGCCCGCATCCTATCATTTGATACATGTTTTTCCTGACATGCGGCTAGCACGCGTGCGGAACGCGGCTTGGACGCGGGCGCGCCGGATGCGGGCGGTGATCTTCTGCCTTCAGTGTTGTTTTTACTGTGAAGCGGGTTGCACGCATGCTCACAGTCCGCATATAATTGCAAACAAAAATGAAAATTGATACAGAAAGAGTTATTTTTGAAGTGCACCTTCACCCTTTGTTGTAGGACAAGCGGAATGAACTTTACAAAAACCGGGAAGCAAGGGCAGCTAGTTGGCTAGAAATTGGCAAAGAAATAATTCAAAATTTCGAAAATTATACTAAGGATGAACAGAAAGATTTTGGTGATAATTATTTTTTTAACGTTCATGTTTGTGCACGAGTTTACCCACTAGCGACACGCACAACACTGCAGCAGCAAATGAAATCTTTGTCCTGCGTGTGGCCCGGAGCGTTTTATTTTTCTTTGCAAATTTCTAGCCAACCAGCTGCCCTTGCTTCCCGGTTTTTGTAAAGTTTATTCCGCTTGTCCCACAACAAAGGGTGAAGGTGCACTTCAAAAATAACTTTTTCTGTATCAATTTTCATTTTTGTTTGCGATTATATGCGGACTGTGAGCATGCGTGCAACCCGCTTCACAGTAAAAACAACACTGAAGATCACCGCCCGCATCCGGCGCGCCCGCGTCCAAGCCGCGTTCCGCACGCGTGCTAGCCGCATGTCAGGAAAAACATGTATCAAATGATAGGATGCGGGCAGTCCGCATGCGGACAAAAACCGCGTGCGGGCTAAAATACGCATGACAGGAAAAGGAGCTTAAAAGAACGGAATAAAGAGAATTCACTTCTCCTGTAATTGCCGGTGGAGACAATAGTTACCGATAAATCTTATGGCCTGAGGAAAGTGCACGGAGAGGTTTTGACTCCAGTGGTCAGCGATAGGTATCTTCAAGTAATTGATTCCGCAACCCTCCGCTTCAAAAGTGTTGGGCAGGTCCGGGGTCACGTTCAGCACATACTGTTAACACAATAAATTGTTATTTTAATAATAGATGCGATTAAAAAAAAAGTTTGGTTTTTTAATTAATAGTGGATTTTAATATTATTTTAAATTACTAACATAGCTGTAAGTATTAATAACCGATGTATACCTATGTGTACCTAAATCTGAATAAAATGTCTAAATAAATAACACAATAAAAAGAGCTTGTTTTGGAGTACTGCTCTCTTCTTTGGGATGGATCTGCCAAATACCAACTGGACGCGCTTGAGTCTATTGAAAAACGGGCCGGGCGTGTATCGTTGCCAATGAGTCTTCATTGGCAACGATACACTGGTCGAGTCAAAGCTACAGAGCCTTGAACATCGATGACGAGTTGAAGTCTATCGGTTTTCTATCGGTTACATTTCGGGGAGTGTGCGATGGAATTACACAATCTAATTCCGCCAAGCCCGTTTCATCATCGGACTACAAGACAAACGGCGATGCGCCATCGTTACATGGTGGACATCCCACCCATACGCACTAAATGTTTTGGGAATACTTTCATTGTGCGTACGGCTACTATCAATAAAAAAAAAGCTAGATGATGTTGCAACTTCTGTTGCTTTCTGGTCTTAACGACTTTACTCAATTCAACAAAAAATTGCACGAGCAAAGAATCGGCATTATTCGAATATATAGATAATATTTGAATAACATTTTTATTCGAATTGTAACTATTCCAGATAATTCATTCGCGAATAATTTATTCGTGATTTTATTCGTTATCAAATATTTTTTATACCTATTTTTTATACATATAAATTTGGAGATTATGGATAACACGTGTGTAGCCGAGAATGCATTCTTTTGTTCTATTGTATGTGAAAGATAAAGTAAAGGTAAAGTATGTCTGCAACTATGTAACAACCTAATTTATGGATGGAAAAAGTTGTTCGTTATTCGAATTTTTTTTTAATAACTGAAATTATTTGTGAATAACTACAGAAATAATTGATTCATGTGTTTTACGCCATTAGCATCAATTTTTTCCAACTCTGTTTGAGCCTGCCTATCTTGCCAACTAAATTCAGGCTCTCAGGGGAAAGCTTAAGAATAAAAACTAAAAGAGGATCGAAATGTAGTCAATCTTATTGATAAATGATCTTTATTTTGCAAATTGGTTATTAAATATCACTTTTTTTCGTAAATATTAACTAGATGAGGCCAGTGTTTCCTAACTGACTACCCTGAGAAGAAACACCGAAACAAACTCAGAGATCCGTCTCGTTTAACCTCTCAAGGACCGCCATTATTTACTTCAACTATTAGTTGAGCCCCGCTGGCACACAAATTTTGTGCCAGCGGGGCTCAACTAATACTTGTTTACTGGCACGTTTTTGTGCCGCTGGGGCTCTAGAGGTTAAAGTCCATACAATAGATTGTGTGTACCAGTGTAGACACTGGTTTAATTATATGGGACCTTGTAGGTTTCAGTCTGAGGCGATCTTTTGAAGAAAGATGCTCACAGATTTGAGTGGGCCTGTTCATACAGTGCAAGCATTTGTCAAATGACGTATAGCTCAACTCAAGGAGCTTAACGATTTGACGAACAATACCAAGGTAAGGACGTTTGGGTAGGCCGCAAAAGCACTCAAACTTCCAGACAATTATGTTTAACTCGAATAAAATAACCTACATAGTTCACATATTCACAATCGTTTATGAGGATTATGTAGATTAGTCTGAAATGGCCTTTTGAGGAAAGACCACACAGATTTGAGTAGACCCGTCCCGTCAGTGCAAGCCTTCGTCAGTTAGTCTGTAAGCTCAACTTTGGACTACTAAGGAGCTCAACGACCTGACGAACAATGCCAAAGACGGGACATTTGAGTAGGTCGCTAAAATACTCAAACTGCCAGACAACGTAACAAAGAGAGAGAAAAAAATAGTATATGGAAATTAAAAAAATACCACATAATCCTCGCATTTAAGTACATAACTAAGTAAATAATCAAAAAATTATATATTATACTTTACAAAGTAAATATTCATTTCAAAATAAAATAAAAAATAAAATATTACACTTTAAAAAGTAAATATCCATGTCAAAATAAATATTAAAAAAATGACAATTTGTATAAAAATAAAATAGGTACTTACAAGAAATTGTGATTGTAAACAACACTGATGCTCCCTGTATATCATTGGAGCAGCTCAATCCCAGGCCATTTTATCCTCAATATAGTCTTAAATTGTGTAAAAAGCTTTCTGGCAAAGCTTGCGTTTTATGACTAATTTAAATTTGTTGAAGCTCAGTTCTTGCAAATGGCAAGGTAGTTTATCATAAAAACGTATACACTGGCATTTAAAAGAACCACCTATTTTCTTGAGCCTTGTTTTTGGAATGACAAAGTTGTGTTTATTTCTAGTATTTACGTTATGGATATCACTGAATTTTTTAAAGAGATTAATATTTTTGGATTTATGAACTTAATTTGTCTAACCCTTTGTCTGTAACCCTTAAAGAGAAGCAGCAATAAAATAAGTGGGTACCTTTATATTATGCCTAGCGAGCGCGTCGCAGTCCTCACTGTTGGTGGAGTTCCCGAGGTAAAGGTTGGGCAGGATCTCTATGGGGAACTCCTGCGGGACGTGGCCGTGGGTGTCCTCGCATTCAGAGGACGATCCCGAGGACAGTGCCTCCTCGCAACCCGACCCTGAGATGCGGAGCGACCTGGAACATGTACAGAATTCGTTTTACATCTTAAGATCATAACTTAAGCACGCTGCATATCTAAACCCTGCTTATAAAAACATAAATATAAAGGAAATTAAGGAAAACCAACTTAATATAAATGTAATCGAGCACTTTTTGAACACCAAATTTTTTAAAGTTTGATGTACAAGACGTTTCATAATTTCCATGAGTTTTAGGCAAGCCATTAGATCACAATTCACCAGTGCTATATACGTTTCAGATGTACATAAACAGAATTTGAGTCACTACCGTAAAATGGGGTGAATAGGGATGAAACCAGGAATCACTTTTGACGCTCAATATTAGTTAGCAAATCGTGACAACTTTTATCATTTTTCGTGGGATAATAGTAGATTATTTGAATTTTTTTTATGACAACATTGAACTTGCGTAAAATTAGCAGTAAACTGCCAAAAATTTCATTTAAAAATAGCCTAAACAAGACTCCGATTAATACAGTGTTTGAAACTTTGCTCTGTAAGGTTTATTTTGTAGAAAAAGAACACGCGTGTTTATTTAATACGTCATTTAGTGTTTGGGCCGTCGTATAAATAAAACATAAGGTTCGGTTATTAATGAATATAAATATTATTTTAATTTTAAAAGAAAGACGTGAAAAATCTGTTCCTTTTTGGGCGAATGGGGACGTCTCAGGTATGAATCACAACGAAAGCGGGGTTAATCGGGATGAGACTGAGATGAATGGGAACGACTATTATATGAATAGGTACAGCTTTATAGGGTTGACACTAAGCAGTTAAACGATTTTTTAAATTATTTATTCTAGGTAATAATTTAGTTCATTTCTTTATGTTTTTGTATAGATATTTTTATTCAATAAATAAGCGAGTATTAGACTGTCTCGTTGATCGCAAGAGCGACTGCTGAGTAAGTTGTATCGGGATTTACGATTTCCAAAATTCTCAGTATTAGCACGGAGTCTGGAATTGTGTCTGGTCTATCGATTATCCGAAAAGTGTATGTCCTTCGGGAAATAAAAAGCATAATGTAATGTATGTTTATGCGAGTATTATAAACTAGATATGGTTCTACACTCTACGGGTTAATAGACTGATCATGTTATTTTAGTGTTGATATATTGAGCGGAAATATAAGCAGTAACGCAATGTATTTATTTCGTCAGATTTGCCTCGCATGTATATCTCAAACAGTACAAAACCTTAGAAGAGGTATGATCCCTTAATATTAGAATCTCATGAATCTTGAAATAAATATCTAGTTGAAAAACCTAAACGTCGTAATGCATTTTATTTTAATCAGATACTAGTAATAAAGAAAAAAAAACGCAAATATTAGTGTTTTGTTAATAAACTAAATAATAAGATCAAACAAAATAAATAGGTAGATAAAAATTATTATTTATGTATGACACAAGTACCAGCCCTAGTAAATTTCCGGGTGAATAGGGATCGTATAATTATATTTTAACTCTTTTTGCTTAAATTGAAATTCTTATTGCATAATTTTATACTTGATGTCAATGATACCATAAAGACTCAATTATTTCGATCGCCACACAGCGAATTTGCTGTAAAAAAACATCTTAATTTTCTTTATGAAGTTCGGATTTGTCCCTATTCACCCCATTTTACGGTACTCAGAATTCTGAAAGAAAGGAGATTGCCACGGAGCAGGTCCCTTTTGTGGTATCTTGTGCCTGATTTTTATAATAACCTAAAAATATGTTTTATTTTTTTTGCGTTCAGGGTATTTTTTATACAATTTCTTTCAACCTGGGAATAAAATTAAAGTTAATTAATAGTTAAACATTACGTTGACATCCGTTTAATTCAATGTATAACTGTGGTTTGATTGGTATACAAAAAAAGTTGCCAGGTATCAAAGAATTAAATAACTAATGGCATCTTTTAATCATTTGAGTAATCGATATCACTAAATAATTACTTTTAATTAAGTATATATAACCTATAGGCAGTTTACATCTCAATTAGATCTCAACATTTGACAACTGCAACGCTACTGTGTTAGGTTATTTTGTTTTACGATGATGAGGTAGAATGATGTTATCCCTGTCCTTTCTATACGTATTATTGTACCATATTGTATATATATATCTGAAATCTACGACAATAGGTGTACACCACATATGAGTTTATGTAAAGTATTCTTGATGACGAACACTATTGGATAAATAAACACTGCTCATAGTCGATGCGAGTAAAAACGATGACAATAATAGGTTGCATAAATCCATAATAGGCAATGATAAATAATAAATGTCCACAAAAGCAATAGACACAAAAATAATAGCCATATTTATTTAGAAATCCCCTTAACAAAGTAGTTTTTATCGATTGAACTATAACGAATTATTAATAGATTATAAAAAAATGATCTGGCAACATTTACTTGCGCATGTCACACGGGAGAACTCGCAGACCATAGATGATACATATGTATAAATCGCAGACGTTCTGTGGTTCGTTACGTGCGTGATTGCTTTATTTAGATACGTTAATTAATATAGTTAATTATGAAAGTCCAGTGCTGAAACTGTTAACTAATTAAGGTACAAGGTACCTAGTAGAAGTAGGTACTTAATCTAAATAGAATTAGAAGAAAATGTCAATGTCAATTTCTAATTATAACCTAGATTTTTACAACAGAAAAATAATGATATCTCTTGAACCAGGGTGAATAAATAAAAAATGGTTTCTGATTATGAAAATACTATATTTTTACTATTATTTAAAATAAAAATCTTCAGGGCACAACAACTTTCCACTGGGACCCAACTGCCCTTACAAATCGGGCAATCTCTTTTCGCCAAACTGGTGATCGAAGTAAGAAGTCGCGATAGACTTCAGTAACCTGACGACGCAGTTTTCTCATTGTTACGGATATAATGCATTTCGCGTTAGACATGTTGTGCAGCAGTTTGATTGACTGATTGTATGACTTACGAGCTAATGAGATGCCTCTGCAGGTATAAACATCGTTGTCTGCAAACTAAACAGTTGCCAGAGCTTCGTGAGTCGATAATGCAAGTATATTTTGCAATTGTAGGAATTACAGACATTACAAACCAAAATTTTGATGAATTCAATTAGTAACTTGTTAAATAAAACTTCTTTTTAGTCAGATAAATTTACTTCCTCACATTGCTACAAATTTTTATATAACGTAAATTGGTTACTACGTGAAGATCAAAAATAGAGCCTTATATTTTTAAAAACGGGTCTCAACCTCACAATATAATTATACCCTGCAGCTAATGAGACAATTAACGGTATAATTAGGGTCAATATTGACGCTTTATAATAAACAGACCTTTTAAAGTACACGTATATAAGGTAATAAACCTTATCAAGTGATGTAACATTGTGGATTCGCCATTTTAGGCTTTCAGCGCCAGTTCAATTAAAAGAAGCCAGCTCTAAAGATCACCATCACGGTGGAACAGGAGTAGAGAACGTCGTGAGCCTTAGTTTAATTAATCTCCAGTTAAACTGGTATCGACCTTCAGGAGTGCGACATAAGCATAGTGTTGTTGTAGCGTGGTGGGCTGGTGGCGCATGGAAGCGAATGTTGGCGGCTATGCGTGGGCCCGGGCGCGGGGCGGTATCGATCGCGGGCTGCTCAATGGGGGAGGAGGCTCCGGGGTTCACCATTCACCTGCCCCCGCGGCTCAATGGCCGCCCACGCAGTGCCGCGTCCTTACTCTCACCCCCTTGTCCCCCCACCGCCCTGCCGCCCGCACCCCTCGCTCGCGGCTCCAACGCGTCTCCTCCCACGCGACACTTTTCCAAATTCGCCCTCTGAATCGTCCCGCCGCCATTCATTTGCTGTTTTGAAAGCAATAAAATTAGGCGAATGCGCGCCATTGCCTTGCCTCGTACAGCGTACTGTTGATAGCCTGTGCCTCCTACGCTACAATGCCAGATTCGCGGAAGATCTGCGGTTATATTGCCATATGAAGAAATTCTTGTCCTCCAAATCGCTGTTACGTGTGCCTATCCTAATATCTACGTCACATCTGAAGGTCAACATATACATGTATAATAAAGTAAAACTACAGAGAGTATTTTGCAAAGTTATAGAAAGGTACAATGGGAGTCGTTATATTGTCGTTAACACGGAACTTTGAACCAATTCACGTAACTACTATTCAATGAAAGCCTACTTCTGTCCATTCGTGTTATAATAAAATGAATACATAACACAATCGTAAGCAACCCTTAATTCATTAAATCGTGTAAAAAAAGTCCGAAATTATTTTTTATGTCTAGTTCGGAAATAATGTTTGGCTTCCAGTCGCCAAAACAATGCTGTGTTTTTACGTTTGGACTTCGTTTGTGGAATGCGGACCCTGCATCCTTTTTTAGGGTTCCGTAGTCAACAAGGAACCCTTATAGTTTCGCCATGTCCGTCTGTCTGTCTGTCCGCGGTTTAGCTCAAAAACTATTGGTACTAGAAAGTTGTAATTTGGCATGAGTATACCGTGGGATATCGTTGGATAGGTCTTTCAAAAATATTAGGGGTTTGGGAAAACCGTTTTTTAATTAAGTAAACCGTTCGTGACTTATCAAGCTTTGAAGTACCAATTTTCGTTAGAGTCAAGTGTCCTCCCCCTCTAGCAACTAAACGGTTGTAGTTAGAAATTCAAATGTCTCGGCAGTAGTACCTATATATAACGAAGTTTAAAGGAAAACTATCACACATAAGTGGGCTTTACAAGTTTACGAGTACGAGAGAGAGAAAGAGAAAGAGAGATCTTTATTTGTTTAAACATGGTATACATACAAGAGCATGCAAGATATTAGCCGTCAGTATCGGCGTACAAATATTTCACATAGTTCATGAGAGTAATTACAAATAATCAAAACATTAACTCAAATAGGCATTTACAAAGTTGAAATTATATAAATTTAAAACCATTCTTATCCAAAATTTCAATTGTCAATTTAGTATTACATGTCAAATATAGGTTAGTATTAATGTCCAGATTCTATATTAATTACATTCATATTCATAGTATTTATGTTAACAGAAAAAATATAATAATATTAATGTCAGGAAAAAGTCTCAGTAGTTAAGTCGATCAGTCAAAAGAAAACACTTTTTCGTTTACAAATTCAGAGACAAAATAGTATGCCTTTTGCGAAAGAAACCTTTTTAGTTGATGCTTGAATGCCTTACTATTTAGCTCCTTAGGCAAAATGTTAAATAATAGTGGGCGCCATGCAGACGATACTTTTGCGCATGAGTTTCGTTTTAGCTGGATAGACTCGAAGAATGGTCATATCCCGTCTGTTACGCGGTACCCCGTCCTGGAGACGTGGAAACAAATTGGGGTTTGTTTTAACAAACATTGCGGTTTCGAGGATGTAAAGACAAGGAAGAGTCAGTAGCTTGTATTTTTTTAAATATGCTTTACATGTATCATCCGACTTTAGTCCAAACATCGCTCTAATGTAATCGTCGAGTAATAGTCGACCAATTGTATTTGACTCGAAAATTTCGAACAACTCCATAGAAATGTCGATAGATGACGCTAAGCGTCAGTTGTATTGCGCTAGTTTCATATTTAAATAAGTTTTACAAAAAAATATTTAACGAAAAAAAACCGACTTCCAAAAAACCACTAGGTACAATGTCAAAAATAACTTTAATTTCAGAAGATGGTGTCTTTGGATCTGTATTTTAGTTTTTTATCACCGACTTCCAAAATTAAAGTTATTTTTCACATTGTAGTGTTTTTTTGGAAGTAGGTTTTTTATTTTCAATTCCCATTGGTTCCTGCTGAGGCTGTTACAATTCACAAAAGCCAGGGTTCCACACTTTGCACACAGAATTTGTATAGGAAGTCAAATTAGTTAGGTAGTCATGTTTGGCTTTTAGTTAGAGCATGGTACGAAACGATCAGTCAGCGAATACGACACGCACTTGGCTGTTATAAAAACTACGGAACCCTACACTGCGCGTGGCCCGACACGCACTTGACCGGTTTTTTTTACAAAAAACCAAAGCTTCGTGGTCGCCTCGTTTCTCTGAACGAGTGAGAAGATAATTAATTAGTCATATTTTCCCCCTCAAATAACAGAGACATCAGGAGTAAGTAGTGGTGCGACTAATAGAAACGTTATTTATGGTTTTAAATAATTTGATGCGAACCGCAATCTAAAAATTGGTATTTTAAGAATAAAAATCAGACATTGTTTTCCCATACAAATCCATACTATCCATCCATACTTAATATTATAAATGCGAAAGTAACTCTGTCTGTCTGTCTGTTAACTTTTCACGCCTAAACCGCTGACCCGATTTAGATGAAATTTGGCATGGGAATAGTGAGGACCCTGAGAAGGACATAGGATAGTTTTTATCCTGATATAAGGTTCCCGTGGGATAGGCACGCGACTACAAATTATACACCTTGGACGCAATGTTGATCAAGCAATAATTATGACAGGAACAGCAAGCGGTGAAAACGTATTTATTCCTCGCATTCCAATAATCCCGACTGATTTGCCATTCCAGTGCAAAAAACTCAAATTTCCCCTAAAAGCAGCATTCGCTATGTCGTAGGTGTACATTTAGAAAAAGACTGCTTTTCCCATGGGCGAGTATCAAGCTCACAAAATCGACACGTTTTAGCCAAGGACGGGAAAACCAGAAACGTAGTTTACAAAAACTTATTGTAAATTACGTTTTAACTTTAAAAAGATAAATTTTAAATACTAACTGTCTGTCTCTTTTTGGAGATGGATGGACCCTGGTGATGGTTTTTAGGGTTCAGTAGCCGAAAGGCAAAAAAAAATGGAACTCTTATAGTTTCGATATATCTGTCCGTCTGTCTGTCTATCCGTCCGTCCGTATGTCACAGCCATTTTATTCCGAAACTATTAAGACTATACATGTGAAACTTAGTAGGTAGATGTATTCTGTGAACCGCTTTAAGATTTTCAGAAAAAAATTAAAAAAAAATTAAAATTAAGGGGGGGGTCCCCACACATGGAACTAGATAGCTATAACCTAGGAGTCTTTAAGTCAAGAGTGAATAGGTTACTTTTAGGTAAGCGTGCTCCATCTTCGACCACATCATCACTTACCATCAGGTGAGATGGTGGTCAAACGCGAACCTATTCTAAATAAAAAAAAAAAAAAAAAAAAAAGAACTGAAAATATTTTTTTTTTCATGAAACCAATGCGTGTGTGGTATCTATAGACAGGTCTTTAAAAATGATATAAGGATTTCTAAAACCACTTTTTCATAAAATCAATCGTTTAAAAGATATAAGCTTCCAAAGTTGTAAAATGTGTCCCTCCCCCTCTAACTTCAATAATAATGGAGTGAAAAATCTAAAAAAAATACATGTCTGTAGAGCTTAATGTAAACTTTCAACCAAAATTGGTTTGAACGAAATCGGGTCAGCAGTTTTTGAGATACAGTATATTTTCTAAAACCGCAAATATAACTTTGTAATTCATACAAACACTATGAAAAACAAAGTTATTAAGCGTAGTTGTGAAAATGTAAATAAGCTAGTTTTATTAATTTTTAAGGTTTTTTTTTATTCGTCAAATAAATATACATATTATATTATAATAGTTACTACGGAACCCTTCATGGGCGAGTCTGACTCGCACTTGGCCAATTTTATTTAAATATATGCGTTTTTTAACCACTCAAACCACTTAATATTATAAATGCGAAATTAACTCTGTCTGTCTGTCTGTTACCTTTTCACGCCTAACCCGCTGAACCGATTGATATGAAATTTAGCATGCTAATAGTTTAGGACCCTGGAAAGGAAATAGTATAGTTTTTATCCCGATATAAGGGGTTCCCGTAGGATAGTTTTCGAAATGCAGGCGAACGAAGTCGCGAGCAAAAGCTAAGCTTTTCCTTCTTATTATATAAATAATGTCCAATATGTCCATTTTTTTTTGTATACAGAGAACTAGTAATGTGGATAGAATTCATTCAATATAATATCATAGCATCTTTTTAAATTGTTGGAGGGGTCCAACTAAGCTAAATATGCTTGTCTGGAGTGGGTTCACGGCAATAGTGTAATGGGTGGGGTTCGAACCCGCGACCTCTCGATCACGAGTCATTAGGCGACAAAATTTGTACAAATTTAAAATTGTACGAGTCAACATTTTACGATCTATTCTAAAAGTTATGGAAAAAATGGGTATTACAAAACTTAAGCTAGCCAGTTCTTAATTGAATTATTACCCAAGTACCACGAATTTGATAAAGAACATCGATGTTACTGTATCTATTCATTGAGCGTGCGTCAAACAGGCGCTTGATCCAAATTGGATCAGTGTCGCGTGAGTGGTCATCAAGATAATTATGAACAGTCGGCAGCCAGTGGGCAGTGGCGCATGTATACTAGGCATTAGTAGGCTCATAGTAGGTAGTGCGGAGCGTGGGCAACGCGTGGGCGAGCACAGCCGACACGTCCATTCAGGGGAGCTGCTCGCCCACGCGCCCGACGCCATTCCGTCCGATCCCAACATGTTAACAAATATATTTACACGATTTTTACCCACATGTAGGTGAACGGAGCCCCGTCCGTTACGCAAGTGACGATTGTGATCTCAATATTCCCGATTCACAGGTGTAACAAGGCTGCTGAGAATGTCACTCCGCTAAAACAATGAATGTGAGCAGCTCATTTAAATGCGCACATACTAGCTACTTGTGTAGTAGTGCATTGTGTAAGTGACGGCGTCGACGGCTCCATGCGAATACAATTCGTATTTGAATGGCGGCAGCGTGTGCGAGGCGGACGCCGGAAGCCGTGACACGGTCGGCCGTGTTATTAATGAACGACTTCGATACGTATGGGCGGCCGGTGCCTGCGCCAGCCGGCCGAATAATGAGCACGGCCCGGCCAGTGGCGACGGGCCCCAGTGGCCGGACTCCGCGAGTCGGTCGGCTAACTGTGTGCACACTGGAGAGCCGGTGCGTGTGGGCGTAGGAGTGCGTGCGGTGCGCTGGCGCACAGGAATGCGGCTCGACCCACCCGCTGCCAATGACCGCCTGCAAGGGACGGTTTTTTAATGGCGGACTTGCTAGTTCCCATCCTGGCAGCCATTTTAACGATCGGAGTTGTCCGGACAAAGCAGATCGCTCGTTTATGTTATGTATGACGGGCTATAATAAGTTATGCGTGGCCTGTTTGTATGTATGGTTATATAATATATATAAGTGTGGACGTGTGTTTGTTTGGTATTGTATTTTAGCAAGTGTGTCGAGGTCGCAGGCCACTCTAGCACCTACACTTCACTAAAGAGTGATGCAGAGTTAAATTAACACGTTCTATTTTTGGTCATCTTCTGAAGTAGTAGGTTTAGTCTAGTACTATGTAGTAGGTTTCCTGGATAGCAGATTACATTAGTAAGTACGAGGCATGCCTTTTAAGTTCTGTCGTTTCCATATTTCCCGGCAATTTTGAATTTAGAACTGTTCTATATTCGAATGTGTTTAAATTTTGAATCTCAAAACACTTGAAAGTATTAGGATTAATGCTATTGTTTAGTCACAGCGTCGATCGGAATCTGTCAGGTAATCAGGTTACGTACGAAAATGAATCTTTCTAAGGAAAATGATCGTGCAATAATTTTCTACGACTTTAGAAGAGGCCTGACACGGCTTCAGTGTTTGAAGAGCTAACATCTGTGTTCAGTGATGAAGCCCCATGTCTGCGGACTGTCCAACGCTGGTATTTAGAATTCCAGCATGGACATACTAGTGTTAGTGTCAAATCTTGCGAAGGACGACCAAAATCCGCCTTCACTGAAGGTAAAATCATTGCTGTGAGACAACTAATTCTCGAAGATCGTCATGTGACGTATCGAGAGATAGAGCTCTATTAGGCATCTCAGGGACAATCATTCAGAAGATCTTGCATGAAGCGCTTGGTGTGAGAAAGCTAGTTTGCCGTTGGATACCGCATCTGCTTTCCGACGATCACAAGGCGGCCCGCGTCAGGTGGTGTAAGAAAACTCTGCAAAGGTTCAACCGAGGAGAGTCAAATCACGTCTACGACATCAGTGGTGACGAATCTTGGATCTATGCCTACGATCCTGATTTCAAACAACAATCTACAATCTGGTTCTTTCAAGACGAGCCAAAGCCGACTAAAGTTGTTCGTTCTCGAAGCACTTCAAAGAAGATGGTGGCCACGTTCGTTGGAAAAACCAGAAATGTTGCGACTATTGCACTTCAAGATCGTAGAACGGTTAACGCAGAGCGGTATACCACAGTTTGTTTACCACAAGTCATCGCCGAACTTCGAAAATCTAACTCAAAGCGACGCATCATCCTGCACCACGACAACGCAAGCTCACACAGCGCTCGTCAAACGATTGAGTATTTGAAGCAGGAAAAAGTAGAAATTCTTGACCATCCTCCATACAGTCTTGACCTAAGCCCTAACGATTTCTTTACATTTCCTAAAAAGTCTTCGTGGTCAAAGGTTCCAGTCCGGTGAAGAAGCAGTCGACGCTTTCAAGTCAGCCATTTTGAACACCCCCACTTTAGAGTGGAATAAATGTTATAACAACTGGTTTGAGCGAATGGAAAAGTGTATTAAGCTACGTGGTAAATACTTTGAAAAACAATAAAAAGTACTATAAGGTTCTAGTTGTGTTTTTTTCTTCAAACGACAAAACTTAAAAGGCATGCCTCGTAATTACGTATCTTACGATTAGATAACGTTAATAAACCTTTGTGTTTGTGACACAGCGCTCAAAGAAACATTAGAGTATCTTCAAATCACCACAAAAGGGTAGCTGCCAATTACAACCAAAAGTAATAAAATTTATAAAAGTAAGTACTAAGCTTTAGCAATTCAAAATGGCAGTAATGAAGGTTTAAGATCTGCTATCAAATAACGGCTTTATATGGAGAATAGCACTGTTTAGTGTTTACTAAACATAGTTCTATTACAGTTTATAGTGTTGCTATTAACGAAATTATTAAAATGGTGATACTAGCATGTAAAGAGGTCTTATGACATAGTACGATTATGTTATAAAACTTCTGCTTTTATTATAAAGCTGCGTTATGAGTAATCCACCATGTATGTATAATTATTATATTCGTTCACTCTTGTCGTAGGTTTTATACAGTACTGTAAAATAATGGGTTTACTGTGGCAACCATTTGCTGCAATTGATACTTTAATATGGCTTCAGAATTGCATTACTTTATTAAATGATTTAAATATTATTTGACACTGTAATAACTTTAAACATTGTTTAAATTATCTTGGACGTAGAGTAATTGGTAATATCAGTCGAATCAAACGTGACAGGGATTTTCATTTATCGGTATTCTCATGATTTATCAAATTGTTATTTGTTGTCTTTGGATAGATATTATAAAAGTAATTTGCAAGTTAATGTCACTTTTTGTATGGACAAGACATAAAATGCGTAATCCCTAAGTCCAGTTCAGACTATCTTTTTTTTTTTGATACGACTCCACTCTACGGTAGAGCGGAAGGGAGTGTTAGTACCTACTGTAATTATATACTCTAAGGGCCCGTATTACAGAACGAAACTCGAGCACTGATCTCTGTTTAAAACCAGTTTTGAGTCGAGATTTAATTTTAGAATGTTCCTCGAGTATAGACT
Source organism: Tholera decimalis (assembly GCA_943138885.2). Lineage (NCBI taxonomy): Eukaryota > Metazoa > Arthropoda > Insecta > Lepidoptera > Noctuidae > Tholera > Tholera decimalis. The sequence continues at coordinate 15,540,704 of OW964552.2, read as the reverse complement.
CACCTATCATAGTTCAGCCGGGTACGGCTTTATTCTAGATCGTTACTCAGTTGTAGATTCATCACCCAAGTATGGTCGACACCACGCTTGAGCAGGGATTTCCTTGTCAGTTAACTATTCACTTTTCAGTTTATTATTTGATATAAAAATGGTAATTTTTGGCGAATGATGATGAAACGACATCTTTTTTTCGCAAATTGGTTACAAATAACACTTTTACACGTATTTTTTGCCATTTTAAGTTACTAGATGAATCCCGTGTTTTCTAATTTAAATAGATTATAATAACGATTTTTTCACCGATGATTTGAACAGAAAAACAGAACTTCAGCGTTCCATGTAAAGGGCCCATACAATTTTGCTAATAATTTTAAGAAATGGTTTTTTGGTTGTGTGCATTTGTTGTTACTAAGTGTTTCGAATAGGTGAGATTAGAGATTTAGTTATTCGAGATCCCATGGCTACGGCGTTAGGTTTTTCGTGGTAGCGTGCATTCGTTGCTAAGTTTTTCGTATTCGTGAACTTACGGGGACGTGTTCTTCGGTGCTTTATTTTCGAAATCACGTATCACACCCGAAACTCATCTACTGATTTGTTACTCAATATAGTTCACTGATAAAGTGATAATGATTTTATACATCATTTAACTTTTATGGAAAATGGTAGTTATAATACCCGTTTGTTGAAAAGTGAATTATCAGCGAACTAATTGAAGAGAATTATTTGTACTCTAAATAATTCATATTAAAATTCGCAAAATAAAATATAGCCAGCCGTCACCGACCGTGACCGTGTACGGATTATTTCGTGAATGAACTCACGCGGAGCGAGGATCGCCTTGACGTCAACAACGATGACGTCACGTCAGCGATAACCTGCCTGCCGCGGTCACGACGACCAGGATCTACGAGTGACATCCTTGTGATGTGAGTGATGTGTACGCTACACATCACTCACATCACAACTATACATTGGAAATTAGCATTTCCCAGAACATCTTGGTTCATGGAGCCGAAGAAAAAGCTTATAATCCACAAGCATCGGCACATACTTACTTATTATATTGAAACAAGATTATCCATGGATAAGGATAAGATATCAAATTATCAAGGGATTTTGACGTCAGCCCTTACAGATAATAAAGCAGTTTACGTCATCTTGTATTCGGTAACTATAACAAAACATTGTCTGAAGATTTAATTTGAGAACCAGCATTTCTAAACATCTATTTATAAAACATGTGTAGGCGGGATCTTAATTATATTTCGTCCTGTTGTTCAGAAGATTGTACAATATTATAATGTTGTTTTTAAAACAAAACATTGTTATAACTTGGAGATATATCGGCCAAGGGCCTACCCGTGGGCTGCGCAGCCAAGTCGTGCGTGTTTAGTGGGTCCGGCCAGGAGTCGGGAGTCGATTGCCGCAGGCGCCAGGCTCAGTGCCGCGGCAGCGTGGGAGTCGTTACATTTACACCATTAATTTGAATGTTCCTATTTTTACTTCGGCTGGTATTATATCGTGAAAGGTAGCAGCCATGCGGCCCACACGATCAGAATCGGATGCTTGCAAATCATAGCCGAAGATAATTTGGGAAATCCGAAACATGTTTCACATGCTCTCTGTCTTCTTTATTTGAATATGTACTCAGATTTAAGATCTTTTTTATTATAAATAAGATCGATAGCTTTACCTATTCATAGCCGCACAGAATATATTATTATTATCATAGAATTACAAAATAAGATAAGCTTTAATACAAATGTAGGTACTACGATGATTTAAATACCTATTTAAACTATGCACACTGCATGAATTCCATCTAATGATGAATGACAATGATATAATTCGTTTAATTAAGAGGTGTGACTGTCGATAGAGGACTTAGTATGGTGATCTCACGTCACAAGACGTCGCCATTCAACATCGTAAGTTCATTAACATCGTGTACCGAACTATAGTGATTTGAGCACGGAAAAACAGCAGTGAACGGCGCGATCACCGCATGCGCGCTGGCTGGCATGAATGGAGCGAGCCCATTGAGTGCAAGGCTCCGCTTCTAATGCAACACGCCAATTACGTGTTTAGGTAACTGCACACTTACAGCGAGTGTCGACGGTGCTCGTCACCATTCAAAATGTTGAATGAGTTTATTAGCCAACGCGTATTTTTTTTCTACTGTCTGCAATGCGGAGCAAGTTTTTTGCACCGGTTAGAACGTTTAACGGTCGATTTTGTAACTAACCATTAACGGGTGAAGTTAAAATTCAAATTTGTTTAAAGGTTACCTATACTACTACTTTGTTTAAAAAAATCCGGGGTTTCTCTGTGCTTGCCAGAACTGGAGCATTCCTGTTTGAGCACCAAATTTTTAAGCACCTGTGCATTGAGCACCAAAGTTATTCCTATTTCAAATGGAAATACCTTTGGTGCTCAAAAAATTGGTGCTCAAACGGGAATACTCCACAGAATCGTATATACTATATACGAAATTACTCCTCTTATAAAATCAAGTTGCTTCATTTACAGAGTCTTGTAACACAGACCTAAATGAGAGCTAGAGCTAAGAAGCTAACTAGAGTTGCTAATTTGATTAACATTTTACTACTAAAAGCTACGATTCCAGCTAAACAAACCATTTATTCTCATGAATGGAATATTTGACATTGACTTCTGTTCGCACGTGCAGAACTCAATCAGTCACGTCTACGTACGTATACTATAATATATGTATATACCTATTAACATTATATTCATATACATTATCACATTGGCTAAGTAACAAAGAGCGGTAGGAAGGAACCAGCGATTGCACTTTATGACTAACATCCTCTGACATCGTCACCGATACTGAGAATTCAAGTTTATGATTCGATCTGCTTGCATATGCGGCCCACGCGTTAAACAAACTCCAGGTGAAGGTGAAATAAAGTACACGACGATTATTTAACACCGCCAGCAATAAAATTTATTACTCGAAAACTGATGTGATCTAAAGCCTACACACATTTTAACCTTATCAGCGCACATATTTCATAATTTCCACATGTCCTACAATCATCGATATAAAATCGATTACCTTCAATACACTTTCCTAAGCGATTAGAACCCTTTCGTAATAAGTATAAAGCGGGCGTACAATTAATTCTCACGGGATCAGCTCATCAACAACATTATATTGAGAAAGTACGCCGGCTCGCATCCAGTCTCGCCGGAATCGGTTCGGACACTTTTTCCATCGAAGTGAAAAACCTTCTCACGCGCAAATTTCGTTCCCACGCGTGAGTTTTCTCGTTCTCTCCACCGAGTGAGGCAGCCCGTTCAGAATTACAATTCTAATGATTTCCTTGATATACTTGTATTACACAATCGAGTTTAATTATAACTGCGATCTTAATAACCTTGCTCATTACGACATGGTATCAGCGTTAGTTAAGTAATAAAAGAAATATGTTGACGATTGCGAGCGCAGAACAGTTTTACAGGTATTTATTTAAGTTTTCGTGGGTCATTCCTGATGAGGGAAGCACAACAGACACGCCTCTACTTACAGACCGTCCCTTTGAGAATAAGCCTTCTCGACTTCTCGCTATACCTGAACATAACACGCAAACTCCATTAGTGGGGCATGTATGCCCACGAGCCACGATTGATGTGGCTTCGTTTATGCCTACTGTCTGGCTCCTAAACCAATACCCAGATTTCCGTAACATAAACCTTACAAAATTGTTGCATTTTTGAGGCAAAGTAAATTGTGAAAATTAAACTATTGAAGCGGAAAGAGTTATTGCGGAAAACATTTCGAAATGATGTAGAAGTGGTCAGATAGGTGGAAGATATAGATATTCTTACAAGGTTTCCTAAAACTGTAGGATGTCGCGGGCTCAAAACTACAGTTGCCGTTCGGTTATACGTGATACACAATCATGGTATGAGCGTATGATGCCAGTTCAAGAATGTCAACGAGTTTTTAATTGGTTTCATTCCTTAGGTAGTGTTTGGGGTAAGGCTTGGATTACTGACCGTAGTCCCATGAGTGGTAGATGAGGCACGTGCTGAGCCCCTGCCTCACTGCACCACTCGGGGTAGGCGCGTCGAAAATCATTGAAGTCTCCTGTTGAACAACAGAAAATTATTAAATACACTAAACATGCTTTTCAATTTATTGGATAGCGTCATATGAGAGTAACAAATGAAGCCTGGCACCAAGCCTGGATTTTACCAAGAATAAATGCTAGGGTTAACTGTAAACAGTTTATCTCCTGCCGTAAAACCTTCATAAAATGTTTAAAAAGACAAAGATTTCTCTGAATTAATCAAATAGAAAATAATAAATTAACAAGATTCACTAGCATATTTAATAAAATTACTCAACCGCATTAGTGCGAAAACGCCTAATTTTAAGCAAGGCTAGTAATTAAAATATTTGCCTCAGTTTTCACTACTAACGAAAAATAAGGTTTATAACCGGAATAGATACGTATATACATAATATGCACAATTAATATTAAGTTATGTGAACTTATGTAATGCAGAATGGCGCCAGCACCTCAAAAGATTATGTGGGAGACCCCACATAATCGTTTTTCTAATAAAAACTTTTGATCTGAACCGGTTTGGAAAATTCCTTTTTTGTTTGAAAGGGAAGATGGAAGTTGGTCCCATTGTCACCAAGTCAGGATCTGATGATGGGATCCTTGAGAAATCAAGGGAACTCTTCAAATATTATAGGCACACCTCTAATCACTATTGATTTGAGTATTTTTTATAGTAACTTGTGTAGTTGCATTCGAAAAGCACCATTTGTGAAGTGGACCTGATGATGAAGACCACAGATGGCCACTGGAACTAATCAATATCAATATATGTATATCAATTAATAAATATTTTAAGTAGGTAGGAATAATAAGTATTTCATGGGTTCCGCTTCGATTACTTGAATATGGTTAATAAGCACAATATGTTCGTCACAATGCATATGGTGAAGTGAGTACCAGGAGAACTTCTCAACAATTAACGGCCCAGCATTGGGAAAAGCAATATTTTGTAAAAGGTTATAAATAGTTGACATTTAGGCTTTTTTAACTAGATAAATTATAAATCGAGCAACTAAAAAGAGTAAAATAAAAACTTTTTACCAAAAAATTTAACCGACTTCCAAAAAACACTGCAAAGTGAAAAATAACTTTAATTTCGAAAGTCGGTGTCAAAAACGAAAATACAAAACTAAAGACACCGACTAAAGTTATTTTTCACGTTGCAGTGTTTTTTGGAAGTCGGTTAAATTTTTTGGTAAGAAGTTTTTATTAGAAAAAAGATTATGTGGGGTCTAAATGGCAACTTGCCACTCCCTGCAACTTGGGGATAGAATGATGTGGCCGGCCACCTGTTTTAATTAGAACTAAGTGATTAATTAATGTTAGCGAGACCGTAAAGGGCATAAAGTACTCAAGTATGCTGATCTAGGTTTATAAGCGATTATTCAAATGTTTTAATTGCGTATTACGAATGGCCGTGAGAATGTTGCTGTTATGTAATCACAATACCGTCGATATTTGAATTCATCGAAAAAGTTATGTGATTAATCCCCGTATGACACGTCATTGAAAAAACATTTTAATCGTTTCCGTATTACTATGCGCTTTGGTTCAATGCACACAAGTTCATGACATTCCTCCAAAGAGTAAAAAAAACAGAGTGGATGTGTTACAAATACCTTCCAAACACCTTCAAATTCGTAGTGACTTGAGAGTGACGCAAAATCAGGCATAGTGATATTTGTAAGCCCGGAGGGTTACACATAGGTTTAAATTAACTCGTCAGTGGCCCCAGGTTTGTAATCAGACAGTAAGTGTCATCAAAGAGTAGGCATATCTATCTATGTTCAATATACTCATTCTGTTACTACAACAGGTAAATTGTTTGCTGCAATTACTAGTTGCGCGTTAACTATTGACGCAAATCTGTGTAGGCGATCGTTAATTTAATTCCAAGTTGATTTCGTTCATTCATTGTTCTGTCCATTAATATACTTCCATTCATAATGATGCACGTCTCACATTTGAAGCTTGAACTATCAAGCTTGAAAATATCTTTTATACGAATGTAGAAGAGTAACGGAGATAATTTTAATGAGCGAACCTCAGTTGTTGAATATTTCTTTATGACGTGATTTCCGAACAACATAGTCTCTTGACTTCTAGAAAATCTTCAGAATATTTTATGGTAAAGGTCATGCTTTTATTTGTCGGAGTTGAAATGTTACTCAACCCACACCTTAAATGCCCAAAACCAAAGTTACCCGTTTAGTGGAAATTGCGACAGCTGGCAGGAATCTAGGCAGGTAGGATAGAAAACAATCGATAAAATAGAATAGGGAGAACAAAAGATTCTTAATAGGTTTTTAGATACAAATGTGTATAGTTATACACGGTGCTGTTGGCGACAGGTGCGGTAAATAGACGACACGCAGCGTTTCCGTCGCGTTCGGCCGCTTCCTGTCTTCCGTTGCTCAGCCCACGACTGTGATGCTAATAGCGCTCCCATTATGTCCATCATAGACCTATAAGAGGTATATCCTATGGTCACGAGCACGGCAGCCCATTATTGACGCCCATTCAATATCCTTCGCAAACGACATCATTTGTGACTGAACAGTTAATCGACGTTTATTGGAACATAGCAAAAATACGCAATAATGATCGTGTTTTGTGACATAATGTTGAGGCATTGAAAAGCTTTCTTTTATACTGACGGTGAAGATCAATGTATCAGTATTCCGTGGTCAAATTGAACATAAATATACTATAATTGAACATGTATTACTTTTGGATTATAAATCTATACTAATATTCTAAGGAGGTAACTAATGATCGAATTCTAAAAATTATTTAGTAGTAAGATGCATTATTGGTGAGTGCTATAGGCTATAAATTATTTCGATATCAATGAAGATGAAGTCGTGGGCAAAGTGCTAGCACTTTATATACCTTACTACCGGCAAGCAAATCAACTTTGAATATTTTGTTCAATAAGGCACACCCAAATTGAATTGTCGACTACCGTAATGGCGGTGAATAATCAGATAGTAGGACCACAGTGCCGATTAGACACTTTCACATTAAATATGGGCCATTGGGTGAGCTGCAGAGCTGGCAGGCATCACGCAGCCGCGCCGGGCGAGGGCGCGGGGAGGCGGCGGCTCGGCATCGATTCGATGACTCATCGCGGCCCATTCATCCGCCGCACTCAATGAACCCGTCGTACCCTCCTCCACGTCTCTGACACCCCTCCCCCCGCTTTCCACGCTCGTCCTCGGTAGCAAGGACTCCATAAAACTCGCCCCTCACCGCGCAAACCCAATCCTTCAGCCTGCTACACCCACACAATATAAACGAGATCGCTTCGCACATATTTGGCACCCACTCCTGACCGCCCACCAACAGCCATAGAACAGTCTACCTAAAACGTAACTTTGATATAATTTGAAATGACTGAATATAGTTTTATAAGTTTCATAGCAGGCAACCTTGAAGAGGATAAAATGCTGCAAAGGCGGTAAAGGATGAAATGAGATGTGGCTATTGGCATGCCATATAAGTAGGCAGGAGCATACACTTACACAGTGGTACCGGCGCGGGGAGGCGCTGGCGTAGCGTGGGAGGCAGGTGCGGTCTGCGGGAGGCCTTGGCCCGGCGGCGGCGGCCCGCGTCCTTCCAGCCGCGTTTATCAACAACCTTGTACGATTTAACCACCTAATACATCATTAGGCAGACCTGTCAACTATGGCATATGCATTTTTCGTCTCGATTAATTGCTTGAAGAACAAATTTTGCAAACGAGCGAAACGGACAATAGTGGGGTTTTCGCAGGAGTTAAGTACCAAAGTAAATAAAAAATATTTGAAACGCAATCCACACATACGTGGTCCAGGTGTTTTACTAATGAACATTCGTTCAGGTACTGCATCACTGATGCTAACTGGTGGAATTGAAAGTCAACTTTGTAACTATGTAAAGGGGGCAGTGCATAGATGCCTTAAAAATAAAAAAGGTTTACCCCTTGCATCATATTTATGAATCTACCCCTTGCACCATATTTATGAATCTACACGATTGATGATGAGGTGTCTTAATTGGTAGTGGTCACCATCAAAGGATAATAGTTTTGAACATTCCGAATTTCTACATTTTCAGGTTGATTAAATGTCTCGCTTCTGTATCGTCTTCTTGTTTCAAGATTGCATTGCATTACAGTGTAGCCAGTTAATAGATTGAAGCGAAAGCATATGTCATTGATAATTATGTGACATCTTTAAATAGACTTTAATCAAGCCTGTTGGAACAATTTAAACCAATTTACTAAGGTTGGTGGGCGACTTATAAATATGATTGCACATCGGCCTCTATTGACTGTTCTTCGAGTTGGGTCAATTAAATCCATTCACAATGATCGTGATAAAGAAGTCTTGTTATATGAATGACATAAACGTTTTAACCTTCTGGCTACGCAGCCAACAAATACAACCTGAGTATAAATACAGATACAGCACTGGGTACTTGTGCAAACACATGTTCTTATAGATAGTTAAATTTAGGATTTTCTGTTAAGAAAACAATAGAGAAATAACACCAATAAATAAATAATAACGTTCGCCCAGATTCTGGGAATGTATCAGATTGACGTCACTCCTAACGATTTGATTCAGGTTCTTAGAATCGACGGAATGGGAGTTTTGGATTTCAAGGCGATATCACGAAAATAGATATTCTGCTTGTACTTAGAAAAGCGTATCTGTTCTATAAACTTTACAAGATAGCCTACGCGTTTATGAAGAGATGTCTATGTTAGGATTTGGAAATTAATGGTACAACAAACCTGTATAGTTGGAACAATGACTCAACTTTTTACGGAGATTGCCGTCAGTGTGTCTAGGGCTGTTCGAAGAATACAAAAACACGGACTAATTCTTCCTCAAGCCAGAGATGAAGTCCATGCGCGATCAGTATGACGGACACAAACCGCAAGCAAAGGTTGAATTTGTAACACTTACATTATTATTTTATTACTCATGTTATATTTTAAATGACGTCGTCGTCGCCTCGTCAAATAATGAGATATTATTGTATTGCGGTTGGACAACTAAGTTTCCCTAGTTAACCGCCGTAAAGCATTTAATTTCCTGTTCATTAATTTAAGTACTTAGGTTTATTTTCCAGCGTATTGAATTATAAATAGTTAAGCAGGACATGTTGCACTAATTGACTGTCGGCTCGATTTCAAGCCGATAATGAGTGTGGCGCCGTCGTCCACGCCCGTCGTGCTCGCCAGATAGTGCTGCCGTATCAGTATTGGACAGAGTTACACCGCGCTGCACCCCGACCTCACATTACATTTTATATTATCCACAATTATAACAATTTACCATATTCAAATGTACACGAGCGTTAACAAATTGGTGACCTTTACGTGCTTTTACGGCGTAACAAGTTACCTTTTTTTTATTCAGCGTCACTGTAGCGGAACTAGACATAAATTAAATCAGACTACAATACGCACCACAAAATAGTAATCTGCGGATTGGACATTACATCAACAGTCGGCACATAAAAACTGTCAATGCCAATGTTACGCCTTCCGATGTACTTGTTTATATACGCTCAGAGCCCATTCAAAGTTTTACGCTTTAGATCTATCAATGATACATTACTGATTAACATTGTCTACTCGTTTATGATAGTGTCCTTTAGAGGATACATACGTTATATCAGCCCAAAGCATACGTATCGAATTGTTTCCATACGGTTGAATTAATTCTAACGCGATCCTCTTTTATGAGATCGCGCTTCCCTTTCCCATTTGCTTTTCCTCTACGATGCCATATTATCATATAATATTCGCGTGAGCCATACATTACGGCCAGATGCACACGATTTCCTCTACGATTATAAATGTTAAGTCCCAAAGAGTTTACATTCAAAGCGGAGCTCACAACATCCTGTTGTTCGCAAGCACGTGCCATTTATTTTACGATCGAGCTGCTCCGTACTCAGACACTTCAAATGGGCTATTCACTATCTAATATAGATCAATGGAATATCTTATTTACAATTAATACCATCGCTGAATTTATGAATTTGCTTCCGGTGTTTCGATGATTCCCATTAATTACTTGAACATTACCAAATGAATCAAATGTTTAGTACCGATGAATAGCTAGCTAACAGAGTAAAAAAAGAATACTCAGGCATATTGAGACATGATTGGGATTACTATACATATGAATGCCTGTGTCAGGCATATAGCAATTTGAGAAAATTTCCCGAGCAAATTTAGGCATATTTTTCAACTTTATATTCTTTGAAGCTGGACAAAATTGCGTACCTACCTACTTTCAGTTTTTCTGAAGCATGTTGTATTTTATAACGTATTAAATATTTCTCGTTCTCATTTTATTATACATAGTTTATACGCAAAGTTGAAATTGACAGGACGTGAGTGAAACGGGAACTTATTAATAAAATTGCGACGCTCTTCCGTCGGACGAACCGACGAAGTCCGAAGCAATAGCTTCACACATCCGGCCTGTTTGATCATCCAGTCTATATCTGATAAATTTATACGATCCTCTCAAGTTTCTTACGAATGTAGATGTTGAACTAAGAAATATTTGATGATTGAGTCATCGAAGTGCAGAATACTCGTAAAAAAGATATCCCAATATTTCGCCTGATAGTGGACAAATTCCTAGAGTATAGCAGTAAAATGGCTTCAAGTAGTTGATGGTTAGATCCAAAATTATTCAGCTTATTTTTTTTTTTATTTGGAGGAGTGTGGTAAAACCTAGATAGAGGTTTTGTCTATAATGTTAGAGGATGAAAAATAGTAGGTATGTAGTTAGAAGATGGCTGTTATAAATTACATAATTAGGTATATTTTGACACCCATATTTTTTTTATTCTATCTACTCATCGTTATTTTCATTTCAAAATAAATTACACAGCAATAAATGGACCACTAAACTGTGTTCATTTACCAGTCCAGAAAATAACGTAGCTTCGGTACAAACAAGCGCATTCGAGACTGTGCGGTGATTATAATCTAACGTCTCGCATTGAGGAGCACAATAAGTAGTCGACTTCCTCTCCCACGTTTGGAGGAGCGGATGCCTCGACTTGCGACCTCCGGCATGCCTCTTACGCCCCTCACACATTTTAAACTAAAACATATTGAATCGAAGACGTTTCTTCACATTTGATAGTATTAAATAACTACCGATTGTGCCGTCTGTCGTGTTCAAGTAACACTTTTCCTATACTTTGCTCTTAGAATAACAACGCATAGAAGGATAGTACGAGTGCAAAAAGTGAGACAACTAAAACTTAGCCATTTTTGGCTAACTTTGCTCGACGAGCCGTCAGTATTCAAGGTCACATTCTGCCGAACAGAGCTCGCGAGTAAATAATTTAAAACGACCGTTTGTAGCGTAAAGGGAAGGGGTCCTTCAAGAAAACAAAAAACGTGTAACCACATTACATTTCACAAGTAAATACTTACATTTTATACATTATATTTAAGTAAATCGACCATCAAACAAAAATTCTAATAACCTAACTTATCACAATTCAATGTTGCTATCCGTGAGGAAAAAAATACCCATATTGATTTCTTTTGTGCTTATTTTTGTTTAAAAAAATATAGTTTTGGCGGCAATTATGTATGCGTCAAACTAAACTATATTTATTTACAGCTACTACCTACAGTGTTTTATAACTAAAAGTTACTGTTAGTTCGAAGAGTGGCATCATAAAGATGACAATTTTATTGATTAGGATTTTTTTCATTTAAGTAATGTTCTCAATAATATTTTTCATTTCATAAATACAACACATACTTTTAATTGATATCAAACGAGATTTTTCAAGCAATTAATACATTTCTATAATATCATTATAACACATTACACATCAAACATTCTTAACGCAATAAACGATATCTCATTTAGTTTACCTTCCGTAAATATATGTCATATATAAGTCATATTACATGAAAAAACATCATCTTATTTAGTTTCATAACATAAAATACTTGATTTGATCCAGCAACATAATAGTGCGTTTTCCCATTTTTGTGGTAATGGTACTGGTAATGGTATCACTGAAAGCTATATTTGTGTGCGTTTGAAGAACGTAGACACATTCGGCTCACGCACACAAAGAAAATAAAGTGGACACACGAAATCGCTCGTGTCGCCTCTTCTATGCGTTGTTATTCTAAGACTTTGCTGTTGCAAAATAAACTGATACAATCGATCTTAATTAGTACGGAAGACTGCCGGTTTACAAAATCTAAAGAACTTTATAGCAATATACTTTTTATCTCGTTTAATTTATTAAAGAAACTTGGCAGTGAAGCTGCATCCCAAAAAGAGTTTCTGACCTTTTCCTTTAATGTATAAAAAAAAATAACGCTTTTACGTGATGAGTACTTATTTCATAATTCGTAAACGTCGCATTCAAATTCAAAGATTGATAAGTATCGAGATGTTTTTGTCAATGAATGTTATGAAACGGTTCCTCGGCGTTGGCAACCGGTATTACGTGTTACCGCCAAGTTAGGTAATAATTTACTGAATGAATACCGTCGTGAGAATAATACATAGGTAGCTATTTATTTGATAGTCATTACCTAGTATTTGAACTATACCACCCTAAAACCTCATTTTATTAATGACAAAAATCTAAGGCTACATTTTATATTAAATGCTATTTATGCAGGTTATTCCTTACAATAATTTTGAGTATAAGGACGCATTCCCAATATATCGTGACGACAGATTATCGTATCGTTAAAAGCGTCGTGGCTTATACAATTTAAATGGAGGTGTTCACACAATTATTATAGGACGACTCAATTTACGGTCGTGCACGACTTTTTTTGCTGTGGCTATAGATTCTGAAGGTGGGAACAGCTAGTGATAACAGTAGTCCAACTTTAAATTAATCGTCACGACATAGTGGGAATGCACCCCCTATTCTCTACTCACTGGCAAAGTTTAGTAGTGTAGAGGCACAGGTAAAAATACAGAAGCTAGGAATGCTTAAATTGAAACTTTTGAACAAAATGTTTTTTTAAATAGTAATCTCAATGAAAAATTTTAAGTTCCATCACTTTTACTGCAGTTGTAATCCAGTAGATACGAGTTTTATTAGCTAAAGACAGATTAACTGGTTCTATTGATTTTTTTCAAATGTTTAAAAAAAAATCAATCTGGGAAATCAGCCTATGACTGCCTCCCGCGATCTGGGCGAAGCGGGAGGGTGTGTCAGACTTTTACTGACTAAAACCCATCCGTGTTCCATCATATGCCCTTCGTGTTCCGAGGCCGCGGTAACTCTCGAACAATTCCGCAACCCCGGCAGGCAACGGCCCCCTTATATACCCCGACAATTTTTGCTGATACTGAGGCGCGCGTGGAACACGACGCGCCGTCTACACGGGCCTGGTTTCAGTCAGGCGGCGAGCTACCCATTGCTCACAACCCGCAGGCCCGCGCCTACGGTGGCTGGGAGTCACCCTGTGACTCCCGACGCCCGGAGCGTCTCCTGCGTCGGCTGGGGCGCGAGGGCTGTGAGACCCGCCTCTCCCTCGCGCGTCCCGCCACGTCCTTCGCTTGCATAACTGCTTCGCAGAAAGAGGTGACCGCTTCCCATGCCTTCTCGCTCCAGACCATGGATTGAACCAGGGCCGGGAGCGAGAGGTCGCCGCCTATCGCCCCTACGAGGACACGACGGAGCTCTGCCCAAGCGGGGCATTTACACACAGTGAAGATTTCTTCACTCTGGCCCGCTCCCCCCCCCCTGCGCTAAGACACGCTAACGCTATCGGAGAGGTCGGCGCGAAGCACCCAGTCGTATCCGATGTTCCACAGGTGAGGCCCCAGCACCGAACCCTGTGGAACATCGCACGACATCTCTCGCCGGTTCCATTAACAGCCTGGCTAAGGTGTAGGACTTGGGATCGAGAGGTCACAGGTTCGAACCCCACCCATTACACTATTGCCTTGAACCCACTTCAGACAAGCATATTTAACTTAGTTGGAGGGATTAACAAGATTGTCAGTAATGTGAATTCTGCCCATATTTCTAGTAATCATAGAAAAGTAAAAAAGAAAAGAAAGAACGAAAAGAAAGGTAGTTAGAGAAAAATAATTTGTTTGCATTGAAATAATTTTTCAAGAGAGGAGAATTTGTTTATGCAGATTTCGTAAGTTTATTTTATACCTAGTAAAAACCAAGAAAAACTATGAATATTGAATATTAACTTCAAAATTGATTTGAAAATGAATAATTTATGTGAATTAACATTATATTCACATATAATGTTAAAAAATACCAAGAATTAGGTACTTGTATTGCTAGACAAGCATCAGGTGCGATAGTGGTCAAATTAGAGCCATCAATAATTTCTATTGCCATACTGCTTAGAAAAGACCTCCCTCTAAGTCTAAGTCCTACATAACAGACATCGTTAACTTCATGATTAATTTGAATTGATTTGAATAATTAGTATTTACTGCAGCCCCGGAACTTTAGGGCAGCCGAAGATACAGGGTGGGTTTTTAGTCAGTAGAAGTCTGACACACCCTTCCGCTTAACCCAGAGCAGAAGAAGTCATTTGACGATTTTCCCACCCAGGGAGAAAAGAAAGGAGTGTTGTTAACATACATAGAGTTATTATTACAAAGGAAGGCACTACATGTTAAATATTGATACTGGACTGCATCTGCTTAGGCTGGACCCTGACTCCAGTAAAACGCTAAACATATTAACTGATAAAGATGCTGCAATCTGTGTTTTAGAAGTGGTCTTATTAACAAAAACAAAACTGTTTTGAATTATTTTAAGGAAATCATGTGTTTTTTGCCTTCTTCACTTACTTTCAAGACATAGTAATATGGATTTGAAGAGATATGCAGAGATAATACTACTAAAAATAAACACCAAATGACTGGTTGATTACTAAATTTCTGGTAAATTTTCCCAAGGGCCATATCATTTAAAAAGTAGCTAATAGGAAGACAATTGCCTCTATCCTGACAAATAATAGATAAAAACAAATAGTATTTAGTAGCAGCTATAGTTTTAATGGTAGAGAATCTATCTCATAATTAGTAAGTTTTTAGGTAAAGATAAATTGGTAAAAGAGATTAATTACTTGATGTGACATGTGATAGTGTTTTTATTTAATCTAGCACAAAGAAGGCATCTTAAATACAAAAAAAAATATGTGTAAACACATAATTTCTTAGTTACAGACGTGGGATGAAATTCACACCTCTAGGATAATGACAATTTACCAAGCAAAGATTACGACAGGGAATCTTATTGATTCTTGACTTGACAGAGGCTCTGAATAAAAATTATTTTGTATCATTTTTATTCAGAGCCTCTGCATGAGCTAATTAACTTGTTTTAACCAGAGACAACAAGATTCCAGGGTTGCAGGAATGTTCTAATGAGATACCACTGTCTCAGAATGCAAAAGACTAGGAACAGGGTGGAGTTCTAGTCATTAGAAGTTTGACACTCCACCACCCAGAGCATTATGACATATTTGATTAATTCCCTCTAAAAAAAACCACAATAAGATTACTCATTGCAAGAACACCTGTCATACAATAGAAGCTGCATTACATTCAACTGTGCAATAATAAATATACAAGCTTGGGAGGAAATGGGGTATGGTATAAAACTAAAATTAATGACTTAGAATAGTAGTTTTTTTTTCTGTGGATTTTCTTGCATATTCAAATATAATGAAAAGGACAGGTGTTCTTGATAGTAACAACTATGGATTATCAAGAGGTTTAGAACACTTGGAGGAACCCAATTGAACTATGCTGTATTGACATAGAGGCAATTCAATTACAATCATATTCGCTCTATGTTTATTGAAACATTAGTTACTCAATACTTCCCCTCAGGTTACGAAAGGCCACCGGTGCATTTTGCACTGAGTTGTAGCTGAGGGGTTAATAAAAAAGATGATTCCTTTCTTTACTTTTTTATTATAATATATTACTTTTGCTAAGGTGAAAACATTTCATTTTTTGGAAACCGTTTGCAATGTAAACAAGTTTCATACTGTCTTTAGTACCTATTTACATGCTTACTCAGTCTCATGTTATTGTTCAGTTAAAATGGTACTCTATCAGTGTATTACACATGAATCCAATGACACAAAATACAGTGAGGACAGTACAGTAGAGTGGTGCAATACAAGGCTGTGGGCTGCACCCATTGTGCTAAACACATAAGGAACTCTAATTAGGTAATACTTGGTGTGAGTCGTACCTTCCAGGCAGACGACCTGCACGCCATCTTGCTTGAGCCTCCGCAGCAGGATCCCATGCACCGAGTCCGGGTCCCGAGGAACTCCGTCCCCATACAGCACGAATATGCCCCGCGTGCGGCAATGCGAGATCCTCGCCTTCAGCTCCTTACACTGCACTGTCGACACGAGCTCGATCTTGCCCGCTGCCAACCGCCGCAGCATTATACTCGGTATAGAAAAGTTCACTGCGGAACGGATGTGAGCTATCGAATACTCGTTGGAACCGCGACAGTCTATCAGCACTATATCTCTCTCGTCGGAGCGCAACTTCGCCAACAACCACTCCTTCGACACCAGGTCGCACTCGCATTCAGAATCCGTCGGCATGTTGTAATTACAACGTTCTCTTATGTTTACACGAGCCCTTTGCGACTTACGATCGCCTGTTGCACTAATACATGTAAATCTTGTAAATTGAGTTTATAAACACCAACATTATTATTAACACTAAACAATAGCAATTCCGAACAAACTAAATCAAACAAAACCTGAAGAAAGCCATTTAGAATAAACACAACAATAATGTAACGTTCACCGCGCGCGAGCGAAGCAGGCGCCAGACGGCCTCTCTATAGAGTTACTTCACTCCAACTTCACTCTTTGCAGACGGCGAAGCAAAACGCAACAACGACAGTGTGGCCAACAACGTGGGAGCGATATCGCCCGTTTTTCACAGGTTAAGTAGCCTAATATAGCCGAATTTCAGTCAGTGGTAGCCTAAGTACGTAGCCTAAAATATCAGTAAAATGTAGTTTCAATCAATTCATTTTACCTACTTAACTTGCTTTAAATGCTGGTATTTTACCCACTCAACGAGCAAAATGTATGCGTCAATAATTTTTGTGAAAAAAATACTTTTCACAAAAATAATACTGTACGAACCGAAATGAAAATGACAAATAATAACTGGGATTGGCCCAAACTATTCATAATAATTGGGATAGTCGATAACACCAAAATTAATATTTATCACGACATTATGGCATCCTAAATTTCGTTACAGATAAGATTGATTCAGAGTATTTCCCGAAGCTAACCAACCATAAACAAAAATGGTGGCCTCAACTCAGCTCAACATACAGTATGTTAACTAACAAAGGGCGTTCCAGTTAACCCGCAATAGTATAGTATCCATACATGCTAAAAAAATATTACCATTCGAAAACAAAATGTTTTTTTTTTATATTAAAATATTCACTAATAATGTTAAATTGATACGTAAAAGAAACACTGTACACGCGTAGTTGAAGGACGGCAACGTCGCAATTTATTTATTTATTTAATTTAATTACAACGGTTATGTTTACAACCAATGACAGTAACTAAAATTAAAAGAGACAACTCTAAAATATACAAAATAAACAAAGTAAAAAGTAGGTTAACGTTTTAACAACACTTTCATGAATTCTTCTCACAGTACATCTGACATACCAATAAAATCTTCATCCATCCATCCGCAAACAGATCGCTTGTTGGATTAGAATCCAAGAGATCATTAAGCGCGGCCAGAGTGCGAGGAATTGGCGACTTAGCACGTGCAACAGTACGACATGGAGGCACGGCAAACAGCCTGTGCTTTTTGCCCCGGCAGTAATTGTCTGGGACAAAGAAGCGCGCCAGCACATGTAACACATCAGGAGCGTCAAGAGTACCATGGAGCATCTTACAGGCTACTGTGAGCTGATCTCGAGCTCGCCTTACCTCTAGGGAGTTGTATCCGAGGCAACCCAGTAAGAACTTTGTCGGATAGAGGTAAGGATAGTAGCCATGTTTCTGCTTATATAGGTACCTAAGGAACGCTTTTTGAACCTTTTCTAATAAAAGTGCGTAGGTACTTTCATGTGGATTCCACACGCAAGAGCTGGTTTCCAGCTTAGTACGCACGAGCGCATTAAATATTATTTTGATGGCATGAGCGGAGCGAAAATCGAAAATCGAAATTTATGAATGCGTACGCGTGTACAGAGTGTTTCTTTTACGTATCAATTTAACATTTTTCGTGAATAATTTAATATTAAAAAAGAAACATTTTGTTTTCGAATGGTAATATTTTTTAGCATGTATGGATGCTATACTATTGCGGGTTAACGGGAACGCCCTCTGTTAGTTAACATACTGTATTTTATTTCACATGGGCACTTATAAAACAACAGAAGCTAGTGCACAGTTCTAAATTTGTCATTTCCTATGGAGAAGAACCAAAATATCATTCATTTTTACAATGTATCCATAATACAGGTTTAATAGGTATGTGAGTTACCAATTAACACAGCACAATGTAATTGCAAATAAAAACGAAAGGGAGGTTTAAGAGACCTATAGACTCTTAGATTCTCTGTTCACAAAACTAAAGCATTGTAAAATGAATAATAAAAATGAAACAAATATGAAAATCTGTCAAATTGGAGGGATTATCGTAGGGAAAAGTAAAAACAAACAAAATAAAAAGATACACTCACGTAAGTGGAGTTGTTAATAGACTAGTCAATAACGCAATCACAATAAGCCAAAGAAGCCACAGCAATCATGACTTCAACGTAGTCCTCAATCTAATAATATGCTTTTAATTGGTTGGTTTTAATTTTTCCCTCGCTAAGTTCTGTAACAGACTTTGGCAGCTTGTTATAAACGCGTATGCTGTTTATTAGGAATGCCTTGATGGTTTTGGCTAATATCCATTTGGGTATAACAATTACACGTTTATTGCGTATATTTATTGTGTGAAGCTTTTAATCTTAAAAAGCTTTTGCGTACATATATAATATCGTCGGGGATAGTGCAATTCCGCTTAACTAACATTTTCAATAAGGCCTATTTTGTAATGTTAAATCAGCATAAATTAACTTTGAAAATGTTAGTTACGCGGTATTGCACTATCCCCGACGATATGCTTTCTACTTAATATATAAAGCGAGAGCCATAATTTTTTTCCTAGTATCGCCAATCCTTTTACATTAATTTGTGTGGGAGATGTTTTTTTCTTAAGGTCGTTTATGATTCAGTTACATAATTTAAATAGTTGTCTCTGTACTGAAGTAGCCTAAAAGGCGACTGATCGCCTTTCATTTTTTTTCGTCACCGATTCTCTTCGTAAGTAGCCTTAATGGCGAAAAATCGCCTACGTTGGCAGCACTGAACAACGAACGACCCAACGACCGAACCAAAGACTACAATATAATAATAATATAGGACCGAACGAACGATTTCATCCGACACGGGCAGCGAGAGGGTAAGAAGGGTTGAGGGGGCAAGGTGGGTCGTGTGGGCTCTGGGCAACGGCGATCGGGCTCGCGTCGGCACCAATCGGCAACAGTCGGAAAGTCTAGACATGGGTGTTGAATGAATAAACTGTTTTTTTAACGACTTTTCATTCGTCAACGAGTTAACTGTTATTCATCAATGAAAAAACAGGTTGAAAATATTAGCTGTTAATTTTCGTCAACGCGCTCAACGTCTTTACACATTATTCGTTTCCGAAACAGGTTCAAAATGTTAGCTGTTAATTTTCATCAACGTGCTCAACGTTTTAACACATTATTCATTTCCGAAACAGGTTGAAAATGTTAACTGTTAATTTTCGTCAACGCGCTCAACGTCTTTGCACATTATTCATTTCCGAAAACAGGTTGAAAATATTAGCTGTTAATTTTCGTCAACGCATTACAAAACTACTATTTTTAAATGCAAACGCAGACGAAGGCCGATTTTCGTTATTTAGAACAAAATAAAAAAAAAAAAACAATAAAAATGGGAATAAATTAAAAAAAACCGGTCAAGTGCGTGTCGGGCCACGCGCAGTGTAGGGTTCCGAATTTTTATAACAGCCAAGTGCGTGTCGTATTCGCTGACAGACTACCTAACTAATTTGACTTCCTATACAAATCCTCACCTGATCCGACAATTTTGCACGGAAAGTTAAATTTTTTTTAGAGATTTGTATAAAACTTGTCATAGCCGGTGTTTTGAATTTAAATATAGGACACAGAGCTACACTACTCAATCGTCACAAAAAAATAAAATTGAGGAAGTAGTTTGCTGGGGGAGCTTTGTGTTTGATATTATATAGCCAAATAATAAATAAAGAAAAACATATTAATTTGAATTCACTCTAAAAACGGGCCCACATAGGGCGATGGTAACTGAAGAAGGAATTATAAAATCCAACTTCACAAGGGAAGTTTAAAAAAATATGATCTATTTGAGTACCACCGCGTGTAGAGGGAAGGGGTTGTAATAAAGACTTGTAACCAGCGTCACGTATTAATTTGAAAACTGCAGTGTTGTCGTTACGGAGATAATCTTCATTAAAATCTCCAAATATTAAGCAAGGACTGTTATGCGATAGTAAATTACTTACTTAGTTACTTACTTACTTAGTTAAACATAATAAATTGTCTGGTAGTTTGTTAAGCTCCTTGTTCTAAGTTGAGCTATACGTCATTTGACAAATGCTTGCACTGTATGTTCAGGCCCACTCAAATCTGTGAGCATCTTTCTTCAAAAGACCGCCTCAGACTGAAACCTACAAGGTTCCCATATAATTAAACCAGTGTAGATTTTATGGACTTTAAAAGAGATGGACCCCTGAGTTTGTTTCGGTGTTTCTTCTCAGGGTAGTCAGTTAGGAAACACCGGCCTCATCTAGTTAATATTTACGAAAGAAATGATGTGTAAAAGTGTTATTTAATAACCAATTTGCAAAATAAAGATCATTTATTATTTATCATTTACAAAACCTACTGCACGACTGTTGGGACATTGGGAAGTCGTTTTTTTTTTTGTTAAAAAGTTATTTTTATAAAACTTATTTAATTATGAAACCAGCGCGATACAACTGACGCTTAGCGCCATCTATCGACATTTCTATGGAGTTGTTCGAAATTTTCGAGTCAAATACAATTGGTCGACTATTACTCGTAAACTTGTAAAGCCCACTTATGTGTGATAGTTTTCCTTTAAACTTCGTTATATATAAGTACTACTGCCGTGACATTTGAATTTCTAACTACAACCGTTTAGTTAGTAGAGGGGGAAGGGGATACTTGACTCTAACGAAAATTGGTACTTTAAAGCTTGATAAGTCACGAACGGTTTACTTAATTAAAAAACGGTTTTCCCAAACCCCTAATATTTTTGAAAGACCTATCCAACTATATCCCACACTACGGCAAGACGAAAAAATAAAATTATCATCCCACTCTACATGTAGGGGAGGTACCCTAAATAATGGTTTTTTTTCAAAATTTTATTTTACCACTTTTTTGGCGTCATTAACGTGTATACTCATGCCAAATTACAACTTTCTAGTACCAATAGTTTTTGAGCTAAACCGCGGACAGACAGACAGACAGACGGACATGGTGAAACTATAAGGGTTCCTTGTTGACTACGTAACCCTAAAAAAACAATGAAAGAAGAAATAAGAACAATCCATTGCTGATTATTGTATATAAATTCAGATGATCTTGTAAATTCGCCTGGATACTATTTGGATGAAGATGGTCATTACAGTTCAAAATATACACCTTAATTCTTATCAAATCAATAATTTTCAATAAATTTTGCAAATTTGAAATTTTTATAAATTACTAGATTTTTCAGCCTAAATAAAAAATCCGTCAATGACACATGCCTAGTCGAAACTGTTGACATAAATTGAAGCTAAACGCTAAGGATTTTTAAAAACCTGTTAATAAATTAACAGTTTTTTCAACCTGTTGACCATGGAAAGATTAACAGTTAAATTACAAAAAATCCGTCAATGACACATGCCTAGCGGACAGAGCGCTCGAAGATCTGAGTTTCCGTCTGACGGAAACTCACATTTTCGACACAGCGCTACACAGCCAAAACAAAGTAGTATAGGTAACGCCGTAGGTAGAAGATCCTTGGTAACGCCAAATAACTTGGCAAGAGTCGTTCAATGCGCAGAAGTCGATTTTTAGGTGTCAGCGGTTGTCAGCGGGACGTGGGGTATGACGTAGCGCCGCTCCGAGCACGCGATTGGTGCGTCAGTAGTTCTCGTTCAATTTGCTCCCGAATACACTTGCGTACACGAAAGTTGTACTCTTTGTTTTTGTTACGAGTTGTTGTTTTAAATTTATTTTTTGTTACCTTGATTACAATGCTAGGACCAAATACCGTTTTACGCAGACTATTAAAACGTCAGAATGAACAGTTAGACACTATAGTTAAGGAAGTTTGAAATTCCGAATTCATCACTGTCGTTAGGACACCAGGAAAAAAGAAGAATAAAAGGGGTAGCAGTTTTATTAACTAATTGTGACGACGAGAACATATTATTTTTAATGTTTGTTTAAATACATTTTTTCACTTTTAAATGTATTTATGTATTATATCTATTTTATTTATAATACCGAATTAACGAATGAATTCCTTCTTTCTTTAACATTCTTCTGAACAGATATGATTAAAAATAAATGATGGCAATAACCATAGAATAATGGCAAGCAGTAAAAGTGACCACTTTTTTCTTCCACTAAGTGCACGATGCGCGAACTTACCCCCACTACGCCAAAACGCCTTTTTATTTAGTCGACTTGATAAACTATTCAAAACTCAAACCTATTATAGTTTTGTCTGCACAATAGATAGATAGATAGAATATACTTTATTGTACACCAATGATTGAATCACACTTAAATAACAATATTGTAAAAAAATTGGTTACAATGGCGGTCTTATCGCTGAGAGCGATATCTTCCAGACAACCTTTGGAAGGACTTTATGAGCTTTATTTAAAATGGGGAGGGCTATATTAGTGTACTACTGTACAAATATTCATTAATAACGGAAAAACTAATAAAAATACAACATTTATATATATACCTATATAAATACAATACATAAGTACATAAAATAAATAAATATATAATGTGAACCTTTAACATCGTGTGGAGAAAGTAAAGGAATAATCATAATTTTGAAATAAAATCATTGGCAACCGAGCTTTTAAAAACAGCGAGTGACTGAGCTTGTCTTACTGACACCGGCAATCCATTCCACAACCGAATGCCTGCACCCATAGATGATACATATACCTGCACCGTAAATGACTGGTCGTAAAATTTTGTAGAATGCGTAGGCATCAAAAGTCTCAAATTCTCTGATGATCTCAAATCTCTAACATGTGTGTCATGAAGGAACTTAAATCGTTCTTTGAGGTAAAAGGGAGTCGTTGGATTGAAAAGAATACTGTAGAGTAATGATAAAATATGTGCATTCCGGCGAAGGCGAAAAGGCAACCACTTGAGTTTACTGCGAAACTCAGAAACATGATCATATTTGCGCAATCCAAATATGAATCTGATACAAAAATTTTGGAGTCGCTCAAGCTTATCTAGCTGCACTTCAGTTAGATCTGGATAACTTGCATCAGCATAGTCAAGGATAGGGAGAAGAAGAGATTGGGCAAGCGCAGTTTTAGTAGCAGTCGGTAGGAAATTGCGCAATCTGCGTAAAGACCCCGCAGAGGCGAACAGTTTGCGGCTCACTTCTTGCAACTGGAGACCCCAAGACAAATTTTTATCAATATAAATACCAAGGTCTTTTACTGAGTCACAGTAGGGTATAACAGCTCCATCAAAAATGATTTGGGGAAGGGTCGTCCAGTCAATTTTGGAACGTAGCCTAGGGCTGCCAACAATAATGACTTTAGTCTTCGCAGGATTAACCTTCAAACCATGATCCAAACTCCAATCGAAAATACGCGCTAAATCTTTATTCACTGTCTTCACCGCCTCAGACAAATCTTCAACGGGAGCTTGCGAATAAATTTGCAAATCGTCAGCATAAAGGTGGTAGGATGAGAGAAGTTCATTTGAAATAGAATTTATAAATATGTATGGCGAAAAGAAGAGGAGAGAGAACGCCCCCCTGTGGTACGCCAGCAGTAGTATTGCACCATGAAGACAACGAACCTTCAATGCAAATACATTGTCGGCGGCCACAGAGGTAACTACGAAACCAATCAATAGCTGTTGGAGATTTGTTAAGAGAGCATAGTATCCCGAGCAAGACATCAAAATCAACAATGTTAAAAGCATTACTGAAATCAAGTAAAGAAAGGACTGTCAATCTCCTATTGTCCATACCCAGTCTTATATCATCCGTAATGTTAACAAGAGCTGTGGTAGTGCTATGTCCTGGACGAAACCCGGATTGGTAAAAATTAAGGAGTCTGTTTCTACAGAGGAAAGCACTAAGCTGACTATGAATAAGGCGTTCTAGGACTTTGGACAGAAACGGTAAAATGGAAATGGGACGGAATTCAGAGAAAGAAACAGTATTACATTTTTTCTGGAAATGGGATTACATGAGCTTCTTTCCATGCTGATGAAAAAAACCCCAGAGGATATAGAATGATTAAGGATATGGCAGATGACAGGAAGGATTTCGTCCAAAATAGGGAGTATCATCTTGCGACTAACACAGTCACTACCAACAGCATTTGACGTGATTGATAAAATACTCTTCTTAACATCACAACAAGCAAATTGATTAAAAATAAAAGGAGAATAATCGAGACTGGGAAGAGACGAAAGATTATCTAAAGTTTTGGTTTTAACAGCCCCATTGAAACTACAAGAGGTGGAAAAATGTTGATTGAGTTATTCAAGATCTATATCTTTAGGAACAGACTCTTGACGTGACTTCCCATTTCCCATTGATCTAAGAAATTTCCAGACTTTAGCTGGATCACCGTTTTCAACGGACTTATGAATGTGGCGGCGTTGGGCATCCATAAAAACCAAGTTGCTGCGATTTTTCACGATTTAAGGAGCTAGGTCTGCACTTATACCTAGATTTTGCTGCTGCCTTTTTAATAATAATCGATACCATGATTATATGATATAATCGTATCTATTAAAGGCTGGCCAAGTCCGACTACTCATATTTAGGGTTGCCATCACCAAATTTGCCGGCCCCAGACAAAGACTTATAATATTTTATTTTTTTAATATTAAAATATTCACTAAAAATGTTAAATTTGTGCGTAAAAGAAACAATTTAACCGTTTTATTGAATATTTGAATATAAAAAAAAAAAAAAAACATTTTGTTTTCGAATGGTAATTGATACGTAAAAGAAACACTCTGTACACGCGTACAGCGAGATATGAGTCGAAAACGCAATCCTATCTTCCCTACAATACAGAAAAGTAAAAGTATTTGATTTCTAAAATACTTTTCCTTTTGTCTCATTAGGTAATACTATAATTATGAACGACATTAATTATCAGACTGTGGTGAAAGCCGACTACCAAGTGTTTTGTAGTTTTAGAAAAAATATCAATATGTACTATAATCGACTATATTTTTGAGTTGACTAAAACAAAGATTGTATGGTACATCAATTGCGAAACTGTCAAATTAATGTCAAATGTCAATTGTCAATTTTATACTTAGTAAAACGTAGTGTATTACATTCTCTCTTTGTATAGCGTATAGTGTATATTATCAGACCACCACTTATTGAAGTGTTCATGAGCTCATGAAAACTTGTTTGTGCTTTATTTTTAAATTCTGTAGGCTTTCCTTTTATTATATTCTTGAAAAAATCTAACATATAGCTTCAACTTTCGCAATGGAGGACTTGTACGACGATTTAGATAACTACGAAGACGTAAATGCTCTTGAGGAGGTAATGTGATTTAGCGCCAAAACGGGCTGTCATATTTTTTTTAGAAAATAACTCATTTTCGTTTATACCGATGATAAATACAAACAAATTTTAACATGAGGCCGTATCATAAATATTTCATACAAAATAAATAAAATATAATTTATTTTATAGCTACGTGCTGAAAACAAAGAACTGAAAGTGAAGCTTGAAGAACATTCAGCTGCAATGGAAAAACTTCAAAAGGTAAGTGTGTAGCTAACCTTTAAACTTTCTTTCTTTATTTAGTATAAAGTACTGATCTTGCTATCCTATATTGCCATGAAAGTGTGGCCCTAACTAATGGCTTTGCTGGGCCAATACTATTTTTGACTACTACTAATAAACTATGTTTGCTTATACATACACCCATCCTTCCTACTAATATTATAAATGTGAAAGTTTGTGAATATGTATGGAAGTTTGTTACACTTTCACGTGAAAACGACTGAACCGATTGTGATGAAACTTGGTATGTGTATAGCTACAGTCCTAGAATAACACATAAAATACTTTTTATCACAATATTTCCACGGGAACGGGACTTAAGCGGGTGAAATTGTGGTCAAAGCGCTAGTAAATTAAAATTGAATCGATTGCATAAATAACAGCTGTAAGCCAATATAAATTGCATATCAAAGCATAGTAAAATGGCCACTATGGCCTATGCACAATGGTCCAACATTAGAAATTTGTGTGAAAGTAAAACTAAGAGAATAGTTGTCATGAACAAAGACTACATTATGTTACATAACAGGATGCACAATATTTTAGGAAATATTGCAGGATTACGACACTCTAGAAACAGCATTCAAACAACTGGAGAATAACTACTCATCCCTGCTAATGACTGCTCGGTCGGAACTGCAAAGGAAGACTCAGAGGATCACTCAACTTAATACAGAGTTAGTACCTCTGATCTCATTCATTCTTTTCATTTACATGAAATATGGACATACATGCTGAAAGCAAGATTCATACTGTATTTTATTAAATAACTTGTACCTTTGTTTTAGAAAAGATATGATGGTACTGGATGCTTTGAAGAGTGGGAAGAGAATTAGAAGGAATTTTAACAGAGGTGTAAATTTTCCAGCTAGAGTTAACCAGGATAAACCTTGGCAAGGAAATAACAACAACAAAGATGATAATATTAAGCAGAAGAATTTTGATATTAAGCAAGAAAGGTAAGACATAAATCTCAAGTTACTTGAGCATGCATGTAATAAGAATGGTTGCATTACACTGTAACTTTAAGGTTATATGCATACTCATCAGTTGTAATCTGATAGATGTCATGTGCAACACTTTATTGATAATCTAACAACTAAAATGTTTGTATGGTTTTTCTGCAAGTGTTGAAACTGGCCATGTAGTATGAGAAAATTAAGTTTAAAAATATTGAGTTTCCATTGCTGCTTTTTTGTATGGATTGAATGCTGATTTTACTTTAACCGCCATGTAGTATGAGAAAATTAAGTTTAAAAATATTGAGTTTCCATTGCTGCTTTTTTGTATGGATTGAATGCTGATTTTACTTTAACCAGATCAAAGACAATTAAAGGCTTGTTTAAGATATAGTTGTTATTCTTATTTTGATATAGCTTTAAACTGTAGACTGCCTGACTTCAAAATGAGGTTCTCAAAGCATCTGAATTTATCAACTTATTCAGCAATATTTTTGCCAAATGGAAACTGAATTAGCTTGTCTATCTTTGTATACAAATACAAAATAATTGTTCTAAAGTTTATTAACAATTAGTGTTTGGAGCTTTCCTTTAAGCAAGTAATGCATGTGTTGGAAAGCCCAGCTATTCCATAGTTACATAGCACAATTAATTATCTTTAGGATTTATGAATATCTTGCTTGTAGGTGTGAGTTCTGTTGGGCACGCCGCAATCATGGCGATAAGACCCTCTTTGAGGAGTGGCTAGAGAGATGCCACGGCGTCCTCACCTTCCGCCTGACGCAGGTACTGAGCGGACATGGCTGTTTCGGGAGGTACCTGTTTCGGATACAGCGGGAGGATACACTCAGGTGTCGTCATTGTGAGGAGCATTCGGAGGACACGGTGGAGCATACAGTGGAAATGTGCCCTGCTTGGGCGGCGCACCGCCTCATGGTGGCGATCGACGGCGGCGACCTCTCGCGCCCGGCCTTGGTTCAGACCATGGTGCGGAGCGAGTGGGAATGGGATGCAGTCGCCTCCTTTTTTGCGAAACAGTCATGCTAGCGAAGGAGGAGGCCGAACGCGCGAGGGAAAGACAACTCTCATCCTTACGCCCCAACCGCCGCGGGAGACGCCCCGGGCGTCGGGGATCGCGAGCCGATCTCCAGCCACCGTAGGCGCGGGCTTGCGGACGGCGAGCAGGGGTACCTCACCGTCCGGTAAGGAACAGGCCCGGGTCGACGGCGCGTCGTGTTCCACGCGCGCCTCAAAGAGCTGTCAGCACTAGTGACGGGGCCATTGCCCGCCGGGGTTGCGGAAATGTACTAACAAGATACCGCGGCCCCGAAACTTAAGGACAGCTGAAGGAACAGGATGGGTTTTTAGTCAGTAGAAGTCTGACACACCCTTCCGCTTAACCCAGAGCAGGAGAACTCATTTGATGAATTCCCACCCCAAAAAAAAAGTGCCTCCGTGTCATCACAGAGATATAATTTATTAAAGTTTTTTTTTACAATTGTGGTATTTGTTTGGGTATATTTATATACTTTTTTGTTGATTTTGTTGTAAAGTATAGCTGATCGCTTATTGTGTTTTCTCCTAGCGAATACCGTTCTTGTAAAAGGAATTTTTGCAATGAGGTCTTTCCTTCTTTGAGTTGTTATGCTTGAGTCTGTCCATCCCATCGTACAATGCGAGTAAAGGAACATAGAGTGCACCTGTACCTGCACATACTTGTGCACTATAATATCTCCTGCAGATGGCTAATCAATTATGAGATTGGCCACCGTGGCCAAAGTCAGTTAGGAGGACTATTATTATGCTTGAGTCATATTTTAGGGACTTATGTGTTTTTAAAACTAGTATATGGTATAAAAACCAATCTACTGATCATATCATCTCTTCATAACCAATTTTTTCTCAGATTGCTTTAACATGTTGATCTTGATAGTTACTAATGGAATTTCTTTTTAATATTTCAGATACGAAAACATTATGCCTGCAAAAGACATGGATCCTAATTCTGGAAATTACAATAGCAGTAAGTCTAGTAAAGCTGCTGGTGTAATTAATGAATTATCTGATAATAGGGAGAACAATGTTAATGACAATGTTGCACAAAAAAAGACTGAACTTAATGAGCCTGCCAAGACATCTGCTAACAGCATTAAGAATCGTAGGAAATCAGTGCCAGCTGTGAGGTAATATATTAACTTCTACTGTAAATTCTTCGAAAACTTCAGTAAGCCATTAACATGAAGTATTTTCATTTTAGCTTGCCCATTGACACATTTAGTTCATGTGATGATCTAGATGGAAACTACTATCCAGCCAAAGAAACAAGATCTGATAATGAAAGGAGAAACATTAACAAATTACCTATTGAAAAACATAGTAAGAAAACTTTTGAAACACCCATTGTGGACAACAAATGTCACAAGCACTATGAATCTTCTTCAAGAGACTTCAACAAGAATCAATCTAGCAGACAACATGACAATAGCTCACATAAAGGCCGGGATAAGTACGAAGTTTCATTGAAATACAGGAAGCTGTACAGTCCAGAGAGAGGTCAGAAGAGATCACTCAGAGAATATCAAGATGAATATCCCATACAACAAAGAGACTATCCAGATGTTTATCTCAGACAACACAGGGAACAACTTGTTAGCTATCCCAGACCACCTAGGGAACATCCAAATGACTCTCTCAAACAACACCGCGTAAATCCTGATGACTATATGAAACAACAAAGAAGACATCCAGATGACTATCCTAAAAAATATAGAGAACTTCCAGATGACTATCCTAAAAAATATAGAGAACTTCCAGATGACTATTCTAGAAATGAACATGGAAGATTTCAAGGAAGATCCCTGTGGAGTCCCCCACCTCAATCTTATACCCGCCGTCAACGCACAAAATCAGTCCACCAAGCTGATCATGACAGATATCAAGACCAGAGCCAAAAAAGTAGACATTACCGGGATGATAATTATTCAGCCAAGTATAGATCAAAAGATTATGATGAACCTCATAATAAAAGACCAAGGATAGAGTCATATGGTAACCCTGATGCTCATTATATGGATGACAATAGGCATTATCGTGAGAAGGATTCTGTGAATGCACAGTCCACCCCAGATTTGTCTCCACATGAATATGATATGCTTCGTTTTTCCTGCCAGTCTCCTGATTCTGTACACACTGAAGGCTCCATAGTTAAACCAATCAAAGGTAATGGACAACATGATAAATTACATTAGTTTAAGAATAAATATGACAAGAATTTATTTATGATAATCGCATGTTGACACTTTATGTCTATACATTTAGAAAGTATGTAATATTAATCTTCATAAACTTATCGTTGGAATTCCCAGAGACTTGTTATGCTTAAAAGGTAATTAAAATCCTACAACCCTTGAATTTTTACAGAAATTAAGGCAACAGCTGTTTCACCCTTGGATGATCCACGAGTAACAAGCAAAAGATACGTAATTCGTCAAGAAAATGGCATAGAGACATTATCTACAGCAGTAGGTAGGAATATTGATATAATACCAGTGAATAAAGCCGAATGGAAGATTGAAACAGTGGATATCCCTGTTGCCCTAGTGCGTCGACCATCACAATGCAGTGATCAACTTGTAAATGACAATTATATGGATATGGATATGGATAACCCAGTGACTAATATAGATATATCTATAGATTCTGGTGAGATTAATGAGACTGATTATGGAGCTCACGTTATTCCGAAACGCAAACTAAAAGAAATGCAACATAATAATAAAAAAGCAACAGAAGATACTTCAAAACAATCAGCTATCACTGAAACAGTTACAAAAATTAATATCTCTAAGTATCGAATGAATAAAAGTACTCAAAGCAGCAAGGATATTCCTATCATAGACGTAGCCGAGTCTGTACCACTGGACAAGAAAAGTGCAGCAGCAGATACTGTGCCAATAGAATCACAAACTCAAAAAGAGAAAAATAATCATAAGTGTGAAGGACCTAGTAATAAAAATAACAGTAAAGAAAGTAATATAAAATCAAAATCACGAGAGCTTGACGAGCATCAAAGCACACTCAAAAAGATGGCTATTGTGGCAGATGATTTAGAACTAAGCGACGATAATAGCGATCTAATTGATATTAACAAAAAAGATATTCCGGAGAAGATTCAGAAATTATGTGAAATACACTTAAACTTGAATGTAGGTGGAAGTAAAGATTCTACAAATAATGATAAGATAGTAAACAAGTCATTTGTCAATACTCATAATACAGAAAACAAAGACACTGTCGATAATAATGGTAAACAAGATGTTGCAGAGGAAAAAACGAAAGATACAGACAGTACAAAGAAACAAAAATCCAAAAGGAAGAAATCAAAGGAGATATCAAAAGATTCAAAAAAGATCACACCTGATCCCACCAGTATTACAGAAAAGAAGCCAAAGTCCAAAAAAGAAAAGGAAATTACATCTAAAGAAACAAAGGAAAAGTTTAGTGATCTCTTTGGTGATAGTAGTAGTTTAATGACTCCAGAGGATTTAGGATTACCTTCATATTTACCAATTTCTGAAGATGCCCAAGATGCTGTTGATATGAAAATCAACCAAATGATTGATACTGATCCACTAGTTATCAACGATAAAATTCCTGATATACTACCACAAAACAGAGTTGAAGTTACAATACAAGAAATAACTGCTCATGATGTCATCCCTAATGCTGAATCACAGATATCGAGTA
Organism: Tholera decimalis; assembly: GCA_943138885.2. Taxonomy (NCBI): domain Eukaryota; kingdom Metazoa; phylum Arthropoda; class Insecta; order Lepidoptera; family Noctuidae; genus Tholera; species Tholera decimalis. The sequence continues at coordinate 15,508,695 of OW964552.2, read as the reverse complement.
CAGATGTAAAAGATAAAGAAGTATTTAAAGAAATTAGAGAGAAGGAATGTAATGAAAGAAAAGAAGACATTATGGACACGAATCAACTTCCATCCCCAATTGTTTATGAAAATTTGAATCCAGGAACTGATTTAAATGATGCTAATGTTGTCAAAACAGTTATTATTTCAACAGGAATACAGCCAGAAATCACATGTGAACATAAAATATTAGTAACAAAATTTACTGCAGATGTCAAAGATAATGCAATACAGAAAGACACACATACTCATATCATTCCTGCTACAAAGGAATTTAAAAAGGATATATTGAAAGCTTTAGCTACCTCTACACCGCACAAAGAATTTTGTGCTATGAATCAACAAGAAGTAGATGCTGGAAAAAGTGATGATATTAGTGACCCAAGCATTAGCGAAGCGGTCGCAACAATCACGAATGTAGAACCAGTGGTCAACCAAACTGCGAAAAATACAGAATCTAATGACGCACCTGATGTTAGAATATTCGTGAAAAGACGCAGAAAAGTCTTAAAACGACCACCAATGACTTAGTAGACAATATAACATATGTTTAGGATAAAAGTCTGAAATATAGTTTGTATGTAATTTACTTTTGCAAACATTGCAGTGCAATCTGGTGTTTAAGTTGTGATGATCAGGGTATGAGAATAACTGTGTAGTAAATGAATACTTCTTATCAATTATAATTATATAGTTACCACCGTATTTGATATAAGGGCTTTTATTAATTGTATACTTGCGTCAAAACATATAATTATGTTAAATATATCAGTAAATAGTTGTATTAAATATGTATATGTGCAGGTCGACCATTTGACTCCTTAATCAAGAGTTTGAATTTGGTCGTAGAAGGGGAGTGGAGCCAGCAGGCGGTGTTTTATGTACATGTGTCGGTTATTAAGTCAATCAGGTAAAAACAAAAAGCAGTATATACGAGGGGCGGCTGAAAAGTTTTGAGCCTAACGTATTTAAAATGCTTGTAAATATGTATAAAAAATTTATTATTCAATATAGTCTCTCTCTATTTCAATACACTTCTTACATTTCTTATAAAGGGCTTTTAACTCGGTCAAAAAATATTCGCCGTTTTTGTCTTCGAAATTTTCATTTACGGCCATCTTCATTTCTTCGTCACTGGAAAATCTCCGTCCCCGAAGGTCGTTTTTCAAACTTGAAAAGAGAAAATAATTACTAAGAGCCAGGTCTGGACTGTAGGGTGGGTGGTTAATTTCTGCGAATCCTGTCTCAGCCAGGGCATGCCTTACAACTTCCACAAGGTGGACGGGCGCGTTGTCTTGCAAAAACAGGACTCCTTTCGCCAGTTTGCCTCTCCGTTTCTGAACAATCACTTGATTTACCTTTGTCAACAATGCGGCATAGTAATCTCCGTTCATTGTAGTATTTTTAAAAAGCAATCAATGAAAAAAATACCTTCACAATCCCAAAAAACAGTGGCCATGAGCTTGGACGCCGATCTTTCCACTTTGAACTTCCTCGGCGGCTTTTCTCTTTTTCTATCCACTGCATTGACTCCAGTTTTGACTCCGAATCGTTTTCTCGAATCTATGTTTTATCGGCAGTAATAAAGCCGAGACAAAACATCATCGGATTATTGCCAAAGATCTCAAAAAACTCCTGCGAAGTTGTGACTCAACGTTGCATGTCCAGTGGCGTCAGCATTTTCGGCACCCATTGCGCGAACACTTTTTTCATGTGCAGGTGATTATGCAAAATATTTCCGATTCATGCCTTGCTAATGCCCATGGCTTCAGCTATTTGCCACAACTAACAAATATTTTCAAATCAGGGGATCGAAAGCGTGTTGAAAATTACAGACCTATTTCGGTGCTACCAGCGTTATCTAAAATCTTAGAGAAAATTATTAACATTCGATTGATCAATTATTTAGAATCACATAAATTACTTTCAAAAAATCAATTCGGTTTCCGGAAAAAGTTATCTACGTCTGATGCAGTACATAACCTGGTAGATCACATAGTAAGAAAGCTTGATAAAAAACAAAAATGTCTCGCTCTGTTCCTGGATCTTACTAAGGCATTCGACACGGTTTCAACTCCTATCCTCCTGAAAAAACTGGAAAATCTGGGAATAAGAGGCACTCAGCTATCTTTATTTCAGAGCTACCTTGAGAATAGATCTCAGTGTGTAAAGATAGGGTCTCAAATCAGTTCATCGTTGCAAATTGCTTACGGAGTGCCTCAGGGCAGCATCCTTGGATCGAGCCTGTTCTTGTGTTACATAAATGAGTTATGTAATCTCTTCATAGAAAACGGAGAAATTTTTTCCTATGCGGATGATACGGCAGTCGTTTTTTCGTCGGGATGTTGGGCTGAAACGTATCGACTAGCACAGAAAGGTTTTGATGCTGTTAATGACTGGCTTAATCTTAATCTACTTACCCTAAACGTCTCTAAAACCAAGTTACTTAGCTTCTCGATTCGCAAGTCCAAGACCCCATCTGATGAGCTCCTCCAAATTAGGTCTTCTGATAAAATAATAGAAAAAGTAACGCATATAAAGTATCTTGGCATAGTCATAGACGACAACTTAACATTCAAAAATTATATTGAATGCCTATCTAACCGTGTTCGAAAACTTATATATATATTTAAACAATTGCGTCAATCCGCTAATACAAACGTTATGAAGATGGTATATCAGGCGCTATGCCAATCAATTTTGTGTTACTGCAACTCCACCTGGGGAGGTGCTGCGAAATCTAATCTGATCAGGATTGAGCGCGCCCAAAGAGCGGTCCTCAAGGTCTGTTGTTTCAAGCCCCGCTTATTTCCCACAGACGAACTCTTTGAATACTGCCAAGTGTTGACTGTGCGACAGTTATTTATTTTGGCGATCGTGATGAAGCAACACGCTTTGACTCAGTATCTACCTGCGCTCACGCGTCGTAACCACCTTGTGGCCACATCCGCTACTACTAAGACAGCCTTCAGCCGTCGATTCTCTGTTTTCCTTGGCCCTTACCTCTATAACAGTATCCATAAGAAATTAGATGTACACCAACTTAACCAACACAATCTCAAGATAGTTGTTCAGGATTGGCTTCTTAAGCAATCTTATAATGCAACAGAAGATCTGTTGCAAGTACTGAAATAGTTAACCTAATCCCGCAGACAAACATTTTATACACACGCACATACACCACATCACACCTCACACAACACACACCACACCATACCATTGTTTGTAACTGCACTAATCTCTTAAATGTCTTATTGTATCTTAATTTGCTTGCTTATCTTGTAATTTAGTATTGGTATCATAAAATTATTTTGTGTAAAACAGTTTCTGAGAGGTGAAATTCTGGTGACCTGTAATACAGGTTTTGATTACCTACCACAGGCACCAGTGTTTCTCGGCCAATGTACTTGTGTTCTTATGTATGCCAATAAATAAATAAATAAATAAATAAAAATAAAACTTGATTCATCGATCTTGTAGAACAATTCTTTTTACTTTTTTAACGTTTTCTTCGGTAACGGTGGTATTTGGGCGTCCCGACCTGAGATCATCTTCGGGCGGACTCCCTGCCGTGCTTGAACTCTCGGTTCCAACGTTTAACGGTCGCAAATGAAGGTGTAGACTCTCCATAAACTGCTGACATCTCTTCAAATATTTCCGTCGGCGTTTTGTTCATCATATGTATCATCTATGATCTTTGTTAAGAATTTTATGACAGTTCTGTACTCAAATTTCGTGCAAAGTGCGGATGACTCGGACATGGTGACGTTTATGGTTCAATTACTAAAAGCGTAATGATGCTAATGACATGAAACTTGACACATATATTTCTTGGGTTACCCGCAATTAGTGGTATGATGCACAAGTAATTAGTAATACTTAAAGGTACTTAGGCTCAAAACTTTTCAGCCGCCCTGGTAGATAGTTTTACTGTAGCATAAGTTGTATCTTCCAATTTGTTTTATTCTGACTCTGTGCCTAGTGTTGCCCAAATGCAAGACCATGACGAGACTTAGCCAGTCTTGGTCTTGGTATTGCGCTCCTAGTCTTGGTCTTAACGATTATCCTATTGCTATTTATTAAACGGTAGTTTAGATCTTAGAACAATGTAAACGAATATATAGGTATAGTTTGAGCTTGAATTGACATAGGCATAGTAAAGGCCAACCAAATTAATAAATTTAATAACAAATTCGAAATATGAACTGACACATCATCTCTGTGTGTTCAGACCTCATGGTCTGAACCCACGACCTCGGCGATCCGTGCCGATCATAGAAATATAAAAAACAGAAGTGGCAAGGGGGCGTGTCGGTGTCCGCGCGACATGGTCACACGGCACATGTCACCTCAGACCAAATAAAAAAGAAGACGGAACTCTGCGAACAGCAAAGTGAGGCCGTCGAATTACGTCTTGCCGTGTACATACACAATTACACGCACACACGCACAACATAATTACGTCTTGACTTGTCAGTCTAGCTATCGCAGCTCGTGGGTGATTATCAGTGAAAATGCCGAATTGTGTTGTGAAAGGTTGTACGAATCACTCCGCAAAAAATAAAAAGCTGGATGGAATCACATATCACACGTAAGTTATTTTGGAATCCCGTATTTTCAATAAATCAAAATAAAACTTTGAGGTTATTGCTTAACACAAGTGTTGTCAGTATGAAGTGTTTTCGTTTACCCTATTATTGAGTAATAATGTAAGATGCAACGTGATGTTACTCGTTTCTTATAGGATAGTTATCAGTGCACATATTTTAACTGACTACACAAAACGAGGAGGTCCTCTGTTCGACTGTATTTTTTTGATGTTTATGACTACGCGACGCGATATCTTCGCCGTATGTGAACCCATTTTTATGATAATTTTATCTTTAAATAGATATGTTCGGAAGGTTATTAGAGCGTGGCAGACATGTTCGAAAGGTTTGTCGCACGTATTCGGTGAATAAAAGTTAAGTGTGAGACAAAACTTTTTCATTGCTGAAGAATATTTGATTATTTTCTTTCCTATATTCTTTTTGTTTATGTTTTAACATATTTCTGCAACAATGTTTTCACCATTGAGATAGAAAAAGTACCTATAGTTTCCAAGTCAGTGGTTTTCACCGAGCACATTGAATACGTCAGTGTCTATACAACGTGTAACGGAAAGGGTATATACATACCAAGGGCACGGCTTATTTGGATGATATCAAACGATATTGGAAGGGTTTCAACTCAAAATAAAATACTCTAAAAATTGATACCAAATTTTCGGTTTCGTAAGTTTCTTAAATTGAAATCATAACAACCGTGTCACCGCAATACGTAGGTTAATAACTTTCCACGTAACTTGCAAATATCACAATAAATCTCTTCCGTATTTCTGTGCGCCTAGTACTGTAGTAGCCTAGCGTAAAGGCGGTGTTCTTTTGGCGGCGCGAGAAAGGAGATAGGATTAAAAAAAACCCTTCCAATATCGTTTGATATCACCCAAAGAAGCCGTGCTCTTGGTATGTATATACCCTTTCCGTTACACGTTGTATAATTTATTTTGTTTTAAAGCTTTTGGAACTGTTTTTAGTGACGCGTTTTTCTTTTTAAGGCGTCTAACTTTCTGATTTTGATTTTGCGTGCATGAATTTTATAACATAATTCATACTTTCTAAGTTTATTTTTTCTTGGAGTGTCAAATATTGACTCTAATTCGGTATCATGTATTTCACGTGGACAGTTTGAGATATCTTTCGTAAGTTGATCTGGTATATCGCCAAAAATCCAAGCCGTGTCAACATCCTCCTCAATGTTACAGTGATACGGGAAAAAAAGTTATTTTCATTTTATATAAGTACTTATATTTTAGATAAAATCACACATACTAATATTCAGGTAGACACAAACCTCTGTATTAAGTCCTAGTGTTGAAGATTTAGGACTAGTAGAACTATCAGACAAGTTCAACGTTTTGGCACTTTAAATTTGTAGGTAAATACATATTTGATTTTAATCCAATAAACAAACAAACAAAATATGATTTAAATAAAATAAATTGGATAAATCAAAACAAGTTTAATTTCTGAAACATTTTCCATTTCCTTTCTCCTACCGTCACTACTTTTTACCAACAACTCACCAGGGCCCGAGTCTCAACATAGATAACGACGCTGAAGCAAACCTCCGATCGCTAAAAAAAAAATCGGTTGCATCTAGGATGCGTTTCTCGCAAGCATCATTATTGCAACCGAATTTTCGCAACAACGGTCGAGAATGATCGAAAGTTTACGACAGCGTTGTTATCTATGTCGAGACTGCTGGCCCAGGACACTTCTTACTTTATGTTATAACTTTAATTTACTAATTAAAATAACGTTATTAATTAGTAACGTTATTTTGGGGTAATTTGAATTATCATGGCAACACCGGCCCGTGCACCACATGTTTAGAAAACTGGCCTCACTTCTATGTTCACAGAGTTCCGTCTTCTTTTTTATTTGGTCTGAGCATGTCACAGGCAAATGGCCGTCTCCGCGAACTAGTGCACTTGCGACGGCGATCGTTATTTTAATTTTATTTTATATAATAAATGTTTGTTTTATTCTTTTTTGTATTTAATTCATTCACTTAGTGATATACTTATTAAAAAAAAAACATTCACACTGATTGTGCTTGGTGCACACACAAAATAGATACAATCTCTTATGGGGTTAATCTAACCCCAAGTTGTATAGGTGAGGATTTTTTAGGGTTCCGTAGTCAACAAGGAACCCTTATAGTTTCGCCATGTCCGTCTGTCTGTCTGTCCGCGATTTAGCTCAAAAGCTATTGGCACTAGAAAGTTGTAATTTGGCATGAGTATACACGTTAATGACGCCGATAAATTGGTAAAATAAATTTTTGAAAAAAAAAAAAAACATTCCCCTACATGTAAAGTGGGATGATAATTTTTTTTCTCGTTCTTGCCATAGTGTGGGATATCGTTGGATAGGTCTTTCGAACTTATTAGGGGTTTGGGAAGACCGTGTTTTGATTAAGTAAACCGGTCGTGACTTATCAAGCTTTAAAGTACCAATTTTCGTTAGAGTCAAGTGTCCCTCCCTACCAACTAAACGGTTGTAGTTAGAAATTCAAATGTCACGGCAATAGTACATATATACAACGAAGTTTAAAGGAAAACTATCACACATAAGTGGGCTTTAAAAGTTTACGAGTAATAGTCGACCAATTGTATTTGACTCGAATATTTCGAACAACTCCATAGAAATGTCGATAGATGGCGCTAAGCGTCAGTTGTATCGCGCTAGTTTCATATTTAAATAAGTATTATAAAAAAAAAACTTAAAAAAAAACCGACTTCCAAAAAACCACTAGGTACAATGTGAAAAATAACTTTAATTTCAGAAGATGGTATCTTTGGATCTGTGTTTTAGTTTTTTGCCACCGACTTCCCAAATTAAAGTTACTTTTCACATTGTAGTGTTTTTTTGGAAGTCGTTTTTTTTTTCAATTCCCATTGGTTTCAGCTGAGGCTGTTACAATTCACAAAAGCCAGGGTTCCACATTAGAAAAAGTTGTTGTACATGTGAAGCCCGGTATTTCAAGGTCAATGTTATAAATGTTGCTTGCTCACGTGCCACATGTGCTGAAGGTTTATTTATCGTTACTGAATGTTTTCATCCTCTACGTCCACCCTTCGACCAAGATTCAGTCGTAATGGAAATGGAAAAGCTGCGTCGAAATCCTCTAATACCTATGTATCGATTTTTGAGGGAGCCCCACAGTTCATACCAAATTATGTTCCATAATGTTCAATCCTTACGTGCACACTTGCAAGATACTGTAAGCGATCCTCAAATAATGGCTTCAGATATCTACTTAGCAGTAGAAACGTAGAGCTGTTCTCAAGATTCTTTTCATATAACTAATTTTAAGGAAATAATTAGAACAAATGGCCCTAAACAGTCTAGTTCAAACCCAGGTTTTGGTGTGTGTGCATGGGCAAAAAATTATATTGAATATAGCAACCCACGGTATTACACTGACATTGCTGAAGGTGACCACTGTGAAGCAGTAATTTTCGAAATAAATGCAGTGAAGATTATAGCTTTTTATAAATAATAAATAAATAAATAAAAAAATAAAATAAAATGCATTTAATTCAAGTAACTTAACTCATATTATAAGATTAACAACACACACACCAAATATTATTTTCAAAGAATAAATTAAAATTAAAATGACAATTACAAAAAAAAAAGAAAAGAACTAAATGAAATAAAAATGTCAATAAAAACAATAAAATGAATAAAATAAAATGGTCATAATAAATTTTTCTATAATTAAAAATGCTATACCTAATTGAATAAAAAAAAAAAATACATTATTAATTTTAAATAAATCATTTTAAAACATAATCAAATTTTTAGTTATATGTAGATCTCCGCAATGTTTAACATACGGACAATCTACCCTGTCGGCAATCATCCTCAAGACTGTGTTAGTGCTGCCCCGCAGCCTGCGCACTAACGAGGCGGCTCGCTTTCTCATTATAGTGTGGAAGTTGTCCACGCACGCCTCCGTGAACATGCCTGAGGCGCTGCAGTAGCGAGGCAGCCCCATCACCGCCCTGAAGGCGTTATTGTACTGGACGCGGAGTACGCTGTACGATGCCTGAGTATATCTAGCCCACAGACTACACGTGTAGAGGGAGGTACAGTACGCTCGAAAGAGCGTAACTTTCACTCCCTCGGAACAACGCGCAAATCTGCGAGCCAGCATATTCGCTCGGATCGACAGCGCCCTCCGCTCCCGTTCCATGTCGGCATCGTCTTTGAGGTCAGACGTCACTATGTGGCCAAGGTATTTGAAATGCGTTCCCCTTTCAAGTTTCGCCCCATTTAGAAATACATCCGGCACGCTAGTGTATCGCTTACTACCGGCCTCAAAGACCATGCACTGACTTTTTGCTGCATTATATTTTAAACCGTGGCTAACAGCATAACTTTCACAGGTCTCGATAAGCCTGCGTAGGCCACACACTGCAAATGCAAATGTCCCAACAGTCGCGCAGTAGATTTTGTAAGTAATTTACTATCGCATAACAGTCCTTGCGTAATATTTGGTGATTTTAATGAAGACTATCTCCGTAAAAACAACACTGCAGTTTTCAAATTAATACGTGACACTGGTTACCAGTCTTTATTACAACCACATCCCTCTACACGCGGTGGTTCTCAAATAGATCATATTTTTTTCAAACTTCCCTTGTGTTGTTGGATTTTATAATTCCTTCTTCAGTTACCATCGCCCTATGTGGGCCCGTTTTTAGAGTGAATTCAAATTAATATGTTTTTATGTATTTATTATTTTGCTATAAAACACACAACAACAAACACAAAGCTCCCGCAGCTAACTACTTCCTCAATTTTATTTTTTTGTGACGATTGAGTAGTGTAGCTCTGTGTCCCTGTATTTAAATTCAAAACACCGGCTATGACAAGTTTTATACAAATCTCTAAAAAAAAATTAAAACTTTCCGTGCAAAATTGTCGGATTGTATAGGAAGTCAAATTAGTTAGGTAGTCATGTTTGGCTTTTAGTTAGAGCATAGTACGAAACGATCAGTCAGCGAATACGACACGCACTTGGCGCGTTATAAGAACTACGGAACCCTACACTGCGCGTGGCCCGACACGCACTTGACCGGTTTTTTTTCACCTTGTATGCCGAGGGTTAAAATGACATTGAGGTTTCTAAAACTACTTTTACTTAGAGCCAATCGTTTTAAAAGATATACGCTTCCAAAATGGTAACATGTGTGTGTGTGTCCCTCTAACTTCTATAATAATGGAGTGAAAAGTCTAAGAAAAATATGTGCTGTAGATATTAATAAAAAAATCCAACGAAAATTGGTTTGAACGAGACCGGGGTCTCGTTCAAACCAATTTTCGTTGGATTGCAGTTTTTGAGATAAGTATATCAATTACCATCAGGTGAGATGGTGGACAAACGCGAGCCTATTATCAACAAATAAAATATATAGCACATTTTCGAAAACCGCAAATATAACTTTGTTTTTCATACAAACACTATGAAAAACAAAGTTATTTTGCGTAGTTACTACAGAACCCTTCATGGGCGAGTCTGACTAAAACAATTTATTTTGCATCATAGCATAGCCATATGGATTGTTACAATCAGATATATTAAATCACGACTTGATTCGAACTCATTATAAAAACTTTTTAACAAAAAAATAAACCGACTCCCAAAAAATACTGCAAAGTGAAAAATAACTTTTAATTTCGGTAGTCGGTGTCTTTAGTTTTGTTTTTTCATTTTTGGCACCGACTTCCGAAAATAAAGTTATTTTTCACTTTGCAGTGTTTTTGGGAGTCGGTTTAATTTTTTGTTAAAAAGTTTTTATTTCACTCTTTTTAGTGGGTTGATTTTTAATTTACCTAGTTACAAGAGCCTAAATGTCAACTACTTATAACCTTTTACAAAAGATTGCTTTTCCCAATACTGGGCCGTTAATTGTTGAGGAGTTCTCCTCGTACTTCACCATCAGCTCTACATCACTATATGCATTGTGACGAGCATAAAGTGCTTAACATCCATATTCAAGTAATCGAATCGCAATCCACTCAATATTTATTATTGAGTAGTTTCGGCGGCCATCTGTGGTCTTCATCATCAGTTCCACTTCCCCAAATGGTACTTTTTGAGAGCAACTGCACAAGTTACTATAAGAAATACCCAAAGCGCCATAGGTGTGCCTATAATATTTGAAGAGTTCCCTCGATTTCTCCAGGATCCCATCATCAGATCCTGACTTGGTGACAATGGGACCAATTTCGAAGTATACCCATTCGAACAAAAAAAGAATTTTCTTAATCGGTTCAGCCGTCTTCGACTACTCGGTGATCACACATAAAAAAAAAATAGGCCTGGAATTGATAACCTCCTCCTTTTTTGTCGTCAGTTGAAAATGTAAATATTTATTGTTTGCTACAGCATGACGTAGAGAACATTGTGCTAGCCCACCACGAATCCTTTTTCTAATAACTCGTATATTTGTAAATCACTTATCAACTCAAGTTCAGTGCCGGTATATAGAAACATTGCATCCCAACTTAAGCTCGGTGACGTTCCATAATAAGCTGGATGCAACTTATAGTAATGTAAGCTGGTTTTTCTAAATTTTTCAAATATAACGCATAGTAAAAGGAAATCTTTTGTCATTTTAGCACAATTATATATTATAAACTAGTATTTGCGTGTTGCGCGAGGTGCAAGCACATCAGTTTTACATTATACACTCGGCGTCACAAAAATCGCACGTCTTTAAGAATTCCCTTCAAAGTCATTTTAACCCTATTAAACATTGATAGACATATGATTATAAGATATCATTGGAAAGGCAATTTAATTAAATTTCAGAATAAAGCAACAGATTTGGTTTTTGTTTACCAGGGAATAAAAAAAAACAAGCTAATGCAAATGAATAAAATGTGTCGTTTTATTTTTACATAAAAAATTACAACTTAGTCCTTAAAAACAACTTAAAACCTAGTGTTACCCCCCCTAGCCCTGATGACTGCTTGCATGCGTTCTCTCATGGACCTAATTAATGTAACAACAGTCTCTTGAGGAATATTGTCCCATTCTGCAACGACGGCTTGGAGGTCTTGGAGAGTGGTAGGAGCAGGATCACGTGCCCGTACTCGCCGTTTCAGTTCATCCCAAAGGTGCTCAATAGGGTTCAGGTCTGGACTTCGCGCCGGCCAGCTCATAACAGGGATCCCAACTTCTTGTAGGTAGTCTCTTACAATTAATGCGGTGTGGCAGCGGGCGTTATCATGCATTAACATGAACGCACTGCCAACAAAACCCGCATAAGGGACCACGTGCTCCTCTAAGATCTCTGTTATGTACCGATGAGCAGTCAGCGACCCTTGTTCGCGAGCACTTCCAGTCCGAGAAACACACACAAGGTTCGTTTTGCCGTCGATTGACATGCCGCCCCAGAACATGCACGAGCCACCCCCGTATTCCACTGTCTCTTGAATACAGGCATGTGCGAATCATTCTCCCTGCCTCCTATACACTCTTCTACGCCTGTCGTTGCAGAAAAGACAAACCCTCGTCTCATCCGAAAAGAGCACAGCCCTCCATTGATCCATTGTCCAATCCGCATGGTCGTGGGCAAATTCCAACCGGTCTCTCTTGTGCTGTGCAGTCAATTTTGGCCCTGTAGCAGCCCTGTGAGCTGCAATTTTCTTCTCCCGCAATCTTCTTCTTATCATGGAGACGCTTACAGAAGTTCTGCGAGCTGATCGGAGTTGTTGCTGCAGCTCAACAGAATTGGAGAACCGATTACGTAAAGACGTCGAAACAATGAAGCGATCGTCTCTTTCGGATGTGCAGCGTTGTCTTCCAGATCCACGTCTTCGGATATAGCCACCAGTCTCTTGGAAGCGTTGGAACACTCGTCGAACGGAAAAACGACTCAAATTCAGTTGCCGAGCAACATCACATTGCCGCATCCCTGATTGCAGTAGTGCAATGACTTGAGCGGCTTCATCTGCAGTTGTATCCATCTTCAGGGTTATTTTTCTTGTTGCAGCTGTTCACGTGTGTTCACTTCAAAGGTTGGATAGCTAATGACCCACATTTGTTTTTTTTTTTTGTGTGTGGCATCTCGCAGGTCAACCTCTGAGGTTGTCGGCTGCTTAACCGGGCTTGCCTGTGGTTGCCTTAATTAATAAATTAATTAAAGTTTCCAGCCAGGGCTTATTAAAAAACTTACAAACTAGGCGACTACACGCTAAGGGCACCCCCTGTGGGGTACGGACCTCGGCTTAGGGCGTCGCAGGGGAGGGCAGCTAGGGACAGGCTGGATCATATCATTATTATTATTAATAAGGGAATTTAAAGCTACTGGCTCAGCGTCGCGGGCTGGCTCTGGCAAGGGTCGGGGTGGACTATTACGGGGACGTCGCGGCGGGCCTCGGCGGCGAGGACGGAAGGACGGTCGGTTTTTGTGTTTGTGTGCCACTGTACTTGTTTCCCTACGGCTCTCTTGGAGCAGGGTGATTGCGTCATCGGGAGTGACTAGGGTATGCCTTGGTCGGCGAATCTTAGAGATACGCGAGGGTTCGTATTGGGCGGCCGATACGATAAGGGGATTCCTATGTTGGATTGAAGTTTCAAAGAAACGCTTGGAGACGCGTTTCATGAACTGCTGGATGGTGGGCATCTTGTTGAGGTCTACGTGAAGAAGCTCATTTCGAACATAAAAGGGGGCTCCCGTGACTCTACGGAGGAATCGGTTTTGGAGGGTCTGCATCTTGTGGAGGAGGTAGGGCTTTGCGTGTGCGAAAACAACGCAGGCGTAGGTCATGATGGGACGGATGACCACGGTGAAAATACGCAGCTTGCACCTGAGTGATAACTTGCTACGAGAGCTAAGAATGAAGTGGAGCCTACCTAGAGCGAAAGCGGCGCGCGAACGTGCCTGCTTTATGTGCTCAGCGAAGGAGAGGTGTCTATCGAGGACCACGCCTAAGTATTTGGCTTGCTTTTCCCAAGGGATCGGCTTGCCGTACATGGTAATCGGACGGGGGGAGGGTGGGTTTATCCGCGGTTTAGAAAAGAGGACTGCCTGGCTCTTGTCTGGATTGACTTCGATTCTCCATTTCCGGAACCACTTGGCCAGAGTGTTTGCGGAAGTTTGGAGAGTGCGAGCGATGGCATCGGGTTTAAGACCGGTATAATAGATAGCCGTATCGTCGGCAAATAGGGCTAGCTGGGTATTTTTATGCTTGGGAATATCACTAGTGAATAGCGTGAAAACGAGGGGGGATAGTACGGAGCCTTGAGGAACTCCTGCGCGAATGGGATGGGGGGAGGAAAGCTCCCCCTCAATTCGATAACGAAAGGTGCGATTCGATAAAAAGTCCCGTAGGATGAGCACGAGACGGTCAGGCACGCCGAGTTGGTATAGCTTATAGCCATTGTGCCAGACTTTGTCGAACGCTTTCGCTATGTCGAAGAATAAGGCTCCCGTTATTGCGCCCCGTTGGAAGCCGGTGCTGACGTGTTCTACGATGCGGTGGACTTGTTGGATACATGAGTGTTCGGTTCTAAATCCGAACTGCTCATTGGGTATTAGACTCTTTGCTTCAGCAAAATCTTTGAGCCGCTTATATATAAGCCTTTCATAGATTTTACCGAGGACGTTGAGTAAGCTAATGGGACGGTAGCTAGACGGGTCAGACTTGGGCTTGCCTGGTTTGGGAATACCTATGACAGTGGCCTGTTTCCAGGTTGCGGGGAACATATTATTGCTCAATGCGCCATTGAAGATGGCAGTCATTAGCACTATAAGTTGGGCGGGGAAAAGTTTGAAAACCCTATTGGTGATGCCGTCGGAGCCAGGGGCTTTTCGCGGTTGGAGACTTTTAATGATATCCTGGACCTCATCAGGAGTGATGGGGGCCAGTGGATTATCGGGATCTTCGACGGGCGGAAGGGAAGTTCTACGTTCGACTTCGGCGTTCACCATATCGAGGTGGGCTTGGTCTACTGGTTGAGAGCTGGGAGAACACTGTGACTCTAGGCTGTTGGCTAGGCAGTCTGCTTTTTCAGAGTTATCGAAGGCGATTAGTGAATAGTCCCGGGAAATCCCGGAACCGAAAATACCGGGAAATCCCGGAAAATTGCGTCGTTTTAGGAACCGGAATTTCCAAAACCAAATCCCGGTTCTTTCGGTACTTTCGGCAAAAGATACTTCGCGTTTAGAATTTTTCTAATTTTATTACCTAAAATCCGACCGCTGCACTGTTACTATACTACCTAGCTACCACCGTTGCTACCTATACAAGAGCATGATGCGCGAGGGTACGGAGGTGCGGGAGGGGCAGGTGGCGGCCATCTTGTAAACGCGCGTCCCGCTTAGATTGTGATCGCGACTTCGGAATGTTGTGCTAGTGGGATTTCAGTGTACAGTGCTATGCAAAACTACTCAAAGACTACTTCTTTTGGAAAGTGAGTATTTATTTAAAAAAAAAACAAAATTAATGAAACTTACGTGCACGGTTCATTATCAGCAAAAAGATGCATCGAAGAAATAAAGTTGAAATTAACAGTCTGGAGTGACTCTAGAAAAAGATATCGTAGCCCAAACAACAGACGGATGCAGTATGATAATTAAGTTTGGAAAATTTCTGACATCCTACCACGAAACTTGTGTTGCCCTTGCCCTTCAACTTGCGATCGTTGATGTATTTTACAAGAAAAGTAATGCGATACCTGAAGAACCAATGGAACCGATAATCAGTTTTGCTGACGCTGAATCAAGTGATGACAAGTGATGACGACGACGACGTTCCTTTGACGGAATTAGGTCGGAAAAACAGCACCATTGAATATGAATATTTGCAAAACCCTGAAATGTACTTCTCCAACGCACATGATGAAGATTTGTCAGTGTTTACTCGACCAAGTAGTGACGAAATATGCAGGAAGATAGTGGAACTGCTAAGGCGTACTTTAGGAGATTCTTTTTTGGAAACAGCTCAATTGCCGTCAGATACAGATGAAGACATAGAAAGTGAACCTCAATCAAAAAAAGAGGAGCTTAATGCAGAACTTAAAAAAGCTACTGCTTGTAAAAGAACAAGAATGACTCACAGTGAAGTTCTTAATACGAATGTGAGGATCGAAGTGGCTCTTTTTGAGAACGGAGGGGATCGTGGACGTTATATGTCGCAGGCTTTCGACTTTCTTTTATCAATTCCACCGATAAGTGTAGAGCCGGAAAGAGTTTTTTCTTCCGCTGGGTACCTTTGTAATAAAATAAGATCATGTTTAAGTGATAAGAGTTTGGACGCTCTTATAATTTTAAGATCATTATATAGGCAGGAGAGAAATACTCTAAAAAATAAATAAACAGGTACCTAGGTTATTGAGTGCCCCCATTGTAACTATAAGAATCAGACCAAGTTAAGTTTAAAGTTATTTTTTTTTTATGTAAAACTAGAGTCGGGTTAATTTAATGAATTTGTCGATTGAAGTTAACTATTGTTGAAATATTATATAAGATTAAAATTTAAAAAACGTTTGTTAAGATTATCTAATCAATAAATATTGAGACTGATTAATGCTACGCTAAAACTCCATAGTTCCTTTTTTTGTAGATGTTACGTAAGTTTTAAATTATAATTTGGTTATGCAGAATTACAATAAGAGTCATGTTAATTTGTTTGGTAAAGTGAAGATGTTTAATAAATGTTTCTGTTATATATTATGTAGGAATCAGGTATAAAAATCACTGAATGTTAAAAAATGTTGCTGGCATAATATGCGTAATTACCAGTAAAATTATACTAAATAAGACTGATTTAGTGTCTATAAAACAAGAAATAAAACGTTTTATTTGATTTGATTAAAATGTTTTTACTTTGCCCTGTGATTCCTTTTTTTTTACTTTTTCCGTTTCAACTCTTACAAAGACTTATTAAAGTATCAAAAATATCGATAGTACCGGGAATCCCGGTTCTTAAGCCAGAAGGTCCCAAAAATCCCGGTTCTTTCAAACAGCACCGGTTCTGCATTCCCTAAAGGCGATACTCTTATCGGGACGAATGAGAGGAGGCATTGTGGCCTCTTCAGTGGATCGTAACTTCCTCTGAAGCTGCCAGAAGGCAAGATGGGTGGGCTCAAGTTCACTCAGCATCTTGTCCCAGCTCGCATTACGCTGCTCGGCAATGCGTTTCCTTACAGCACGCTGTAAGTTGCGCATGTGAGCTTTGTTTGCGGC
Source organism: Tholera decimalis (assembly GCA_943138885.2). Classification (NCBI taxonomy): domain Eukaryota; kingdom Metazoa; phylum Arthropoda; class Insecta; order Lepidoptera; family Noctuidae; genus Tholera; species Tholera decimalis. The sequence continues at coordinate 15,491,862 of OW964552.2, read as the reverse complement.
GCAGGGAAAAGCGCTGTACGCACGGATGGCTGCGTTCTTCTCGGTTATCAGATTCCGTACATCGTCTGGGAGTTTCCAGCGGTGGTCTTCTGCTACTGGAACTTCCCTTGAACAATCGTTCAGGACGGATTGTACGTGATCTGTAAGCGAGTCGATCGCCGCCGTCGTGTCAGTGACTGAGACTATGTGGTCAGGAATGGTGTCCAAGTGAGGCGACGTGGTGGATTTCAGTTTTTCACTTACTTTCCTCCAGTCGGTGATCAATTGGGTCGGAGGAGGTTGGGTAGGATCATGGTTACCCGAGCGGGAACCTAGGTGTAGGATAACGGGACGGTGATCCGAGTTGAGCTCGTGAAGCGCTTCTATGGAATGTAAATGGAGGTTTACATTCTTTAGGAGCGCCACATAGAGGACATCGGGCCAATGGTTGGGGTCGTGTGGGTGGGTAGTGGGTGGGAGTCATCGGAGCGATCACGTCATAGTTTAGGGTCGCGCCTAGGTTATACAAGATTCTGCCTCTGGCATTTGTCGTGTTGCTGTTCCAAGCGGGGTGTTTGGCGTTGAGATCGCCCGCTAGTAAGACGGAGTCGCTCAGGCCGAAGAGAGTCGTGAGATCGCTGGTGAGCGCGATAGGATCGTCTGAAGCAAGAGACGCGACCGATGGTGGGGGATGGTAGGCAGAGATGATGGTTATCGGATGATGACCAGTCATGCCTAGTCGACAGGCAGAGTACTCTAGGTGAGAGAGAGGCGCGGGTGGGGTCAGATGGATGCAGTATAACTCCTTCCTATAATAAATAAGGGTACCGCCGCCGTGGCAGCGTGTTCTGTCATTGCGAACTAGACGGTAATTCGCAATTTTGGGGTCAGCGCGGTGGGGTTTCAAAAGGGTCTCCTGTATAAGCAGGACGTCTAATTGGTGGTCGCGGAGGAATTTAGTTATTTCGGCGCGTTGGTTGAAAATGCCATTGGCGTTGAAAAAACCTAATTTGAGGGATCGAGGCCTAGTGTGGGTTCTGCGTTGGGAATCCATTGGATCAGTCCATCGCATCCATCTGGTCGAGGCCTAGCACGACATCACTGTGTGTGCTGAATATTTGGCTGTACATTTCCGTCGTAATTTTGCCGTTATTCTGCTGCTCGGCAGCCAGAAGGGCATCGCGGAGAGACCTGGCTTGGCGGGTCATAAATATTTTATAGTGGCGCAGTAGAGTCTGGGCGCAAGACTCGCCGTTCCCGACGGGTGAGGGTTTGGGCGGTTGTTTGGCTGCAGGAGCAGCAGTGGTTTGAGGCGCGGGTTTGGGACTGAATGTGGCCTCTGGAGCCACGGCTATAGGCAGGATCTGCGCTGCGATGGGTATATCCATCAGTGCCTGCAAAGGTTTGCAGGGGCCAAGGAGGGAAAGGCTTTTTCGTGGTTTAGCCTGTTCCACGGGGATGGTCTCTGAGGAGCGAGACGTTGGGGAATTTGAGAGGAAGGTGCCTCTCTTTGTTGGCGGGCGTTGGCACGCTTCGCTAATTTAGGAGCGAGTTTGGGGGCTTTGGGACAGCCGCGGTAGTTTGCCGGGTGACCGGTCTGGCCGCAGAGAACGCAGCTGGGTGGTTCCAAACAGAGGGTTCGATCTTTGGGCCGAGGGCAGTCCGCAGTGCTGTGCTCGCCCAGACACTTGAAGCATCTGGGAGTCGCATAGCAGTTGCTCTGCGCGTGGCCATACAGTTGGCAACGGTGGCATTGTCCCACTGTTGCGGTTTTATAGGGCTTTTCAATTGAGATACCGGATAGGGAGCAAATGGACTTAATCTTGAAAATCGGGTGATGACCTTCGGTTGGTTCACAAATGACAAGAACCATGTCGTACAATTCACCACCTCTCGCTTTATGTAAGCGATGAACGGCGATCACTGGTATACCTTGATCGGCAAGGTCGTCTTTAATATCCTGTACTAGGATTTCTTTAGGGACACGTTTAATAACTACACGAGTGGGCGTGTCCTCGGGGAAGGAGAAAGTGTGAAAGGAAATATTCCTTTCACGGAGGGCGCGATATAGTTCCCTATAGTCGTTCGACGTAGGGACGGTGACTTTAATGCCATTTTGGCAGGCACGGGCGTTTGTGTAGTTGATCTTTCGATCAACACCCATCTTGGACACATCAGTCCATTTCCCCTTGTCTTGGATATAAAAGGGGGGCGGAGGGCGTTGCTTCCTTTGGGCTGAGGAAGTTTGGGTTATCGGGCTGAGGGGACGACTATCCTGCGCGCGAGTAGAGGTAGTTGGGACGGGGCTAGCGGGTCGTACGGGCGTTTGAGTTGGGGACGGGGGCAACGCGGTGGTCTTTTTGGCCTTGCTGGCCTGGGATGTTTTCCCTTTCTTCCTCATGCCGCCGGTGACGACTTGAAAGTCGTCTTCCGACAAACAAATCAAACAACAAATCATTGTCGGAGTTGTTATTGGACACAGGTTCGGTGGTGTCCATTTCACGGAATTCAGGTGCAGCGCACACCTGCGCGGCGTCCATTGTTCTATGAACAATGGGATTAGTAGGTGGGCCGGAAACAATGGGTGATTTCGGGAATCGGGCGATCGGCACGACTTTGTCGGCGGGTGGGGGCAATAAAGGGCTATCTACCTGGAAGTCGTTCGTTGTTTGACGAACAATGGGATCGGAGTTAATAAATACTTCCGTGAATTGACCAACCGGGATGCCTTGATCGGCGAGCGGGGGAGATAATGGGATGTCAAGCGCATCACTAAAATCAGCGACGTTGGCTTCGGTAGCCGGGGGACAATTAACGATTTCATGCTGAATTTTTCCGCCATATTTGGCGGAAATAGCAGGGTTTTCCCTAAGGATTTCCAACAGTATCTCCAAAATATTGGAGTTCGCCATGATTGGCGAATGGATCAAAAATTTAATGGGGAAATTTTGGAAATTTCTCTCCCGAGGGGGGGCCTATTTAAAGCCTAACTGGCCTAACTCCCCGGATGGATGGGTCCGGGGATGTGTAACCCTCCCAGTCGGGTAGAGACTGGGAGGTGAGTATCTAATGGTGAGCCCTAAGCTTGTAACCGGTCGCCAGTCTTATTGTGCGAACCGGGCCCTATTGGGTCTAGTGCGAAGGGGTAGACACACCCAACCGACACTAGGTGTGTAGCTGAAAAGGAAACTCAGTAACTAGGTTTGACTAGGAGATCCCCCAAGGCCAAAACTTAGCACTCGACTCCAATTAACTGCTTCACCCTGAAAGGGATCAGCGGGTGTGTCGGGTCAACACCCCCTTGGTTTCGTTGACACCGTGAGGTTTCCAACCAAGGACCACTAAACTGTGGTTTTTTCCTGAAGGGGCAAAACGTTTTTGACAACACTCTGTTATAGAAACAGAATATCCTTCGCTGCCTTGAAAAAGGCGGTTCCGGATCGGGAGTAGTAGTCGGCGACTACGAATGACGTCACGGCGAGCGTGACAGAGCGATGACACAGACACGGAACGATCGGGAGCGCAGAGCGGCACGACCGTCTCGGGCGAGCGTCGGGCGGAGAGTGATCCACATTTACCGAGTGGAAGTCGCTACGTCCCCGTAAGGGGGCGTGGCGAGCGGCGTCGAGGCGTACGCCTCTCGACCGCGGGTGCTTTGCCGGGGCTCGTAAAAACGAGCCCGTCCTTGTGTTGCCTTTTCTAGGCGTAGTGTTTCGAGTGCGAGAGTGCCTACTCAAATATGAATAGCAATCTCGCACTCGTGTGATAGAGTTCTTGTCGTGTGACTATAGGCGCGCCGCGGCGCTGTGACTCAGCGCCGTTTCTTCACGACACTCCGGCGGTCTGACCCCGCCAGGTGAGGCCTCCAGTTTCCTGGAGGAGGCCCAGCGAAGGTCGACCAGCGACGAGAATGTCGACTCTGACGCACCTATAGTGGGTGAGTGGCTCCGGTCCGTCCCGCTTCCAGGGCTAGCCGGTCGCGTTTCGGACTACAGAGCCGTGTCATGTGTGAGTGTGAGCGGTATTGTGTTGTGAGTCACCGCTCAGTGCATCTGCACCGGATAGCGTGCGCTGCTAGCCGGTGCGGGTTATGTTTAAGCGCATGTTGAGTTATGAATGTGTGGTTCAGTACGTGATGAGCCTATATTAACTTAGCACAAATTACGCACTGTGGTGTGAGTCAGGTGAGCAGAGTATTTGTTTGAGTTAGCCGCGTGTAGCCTGGGGGTGGCTAACTCAGGCGTCAGTCCGGTGGGATGGGGTCGCTGTCGTCCGCTACCAGGTCGCGGGGCAGGCGTCTCGCGTCAGGTGGGCGCGTATGCCACGGCGCTATCTGCTTGATATGTGGCCAAGCGGATGCGTCGGCACGCGCGAACAAACCCTTCGCGAGGCGTCGCACAAACTCGTCCAGGCTCTCAATCCCGAGGTCGCGCTGGATCACGGCGTTCCTCACGTAGCGGGGGGCGTCCAGTATTGTCCGCAGCGCTAGGTGTTGTTGGGCGCGGAGCATCTTGCGGTTCGCCTCGCTGGTGTGGACAAACCAAGCTGGTGTGGCGTACGTCAGTATTGGGCGAATGTATGTTTTGTACACGCCCAATCTGACGCGCGCCGGGAGGCGGGATGAGAGCACTGGGCGTAGTAGGTTGCGGGCGGCGCGGCCTTGCGCGACGACCCTGCGAACATGCGACCCCATCGTGAGTCGGCGATCAATGTCTACGCCCAGGTATTTGGCCTGGGGTGACCAATTGATATCGACTCCTTGAAGCTTCAGGAGCGGTGGGAGGGACATCCCACCCGTGATGAGGGCCTGCGTCTTACCCACGTTCACCGATAGCCGCCACTTGGCGAGCCACTCGGGGAGTTGATCGAGCGCGAGCTGCATCTTGACAGCCGCGTGCTTGGCGTTCATTGACGTGGTGATACGGTGGTATACGCGGCGTCATCTGCGTACAGCGCGAGCCTACGCTCGCGCTGTACATCTACATCTACATCATCATCATGTGAATCTACATTCCGGGGTTGTGGGGATGTCATCGGTGAAGCGTGTGTAGCACACAGGCGAGATGCAGCTTCCCTGCGGTACGCCCGCGCCTATTGGGCGGGGGGCGGACAGTGTTCCTTCCACGGCTACTCTGAAGCTTCGGTTGGTGAGGAAAGAGGAGACCACTTTGACAACGCGACGGGGGGCGTCTGACGTGGCCAGTTTGTAGACGAGGCCATCGTGCCAGACGCGGTCGAAAGCCTTCTCCATGTCGAGGAATACTGCGACCGCGTACTCTTTTTTGTTCATGGTGCTGGACAGCAGGTGCAGTACCCTCGACAGCTGGAGCGTCGTGCTATGTTCCGCCCGAAACCCGAACTGTTCTGGGCGCGGTTGTATTGCTGGGCTGAGGTGACGCAGCAGGAGTTGCTCGAACACCTTGGAGATCGTGGGCAGCAAGGTGATAGGCCGATAGCTCTCCGGCTTCAGCACGTTTTTCCCCGCCTTGGGCAGCATTATGACGCGCCCCTCCTTCCAGGTTGTGGGAAAGGCGCCCGTGCGGACTATACCTGTGAACAGGCGCGCCAGCGCCGCGACCATGCGGTGCGGTAGGTGGCGTAGCGCTGTGTTCGAGATACCGTCCAGGCCGGGCGCCTTGCGCGGCTTCGTGCGTAGGATGGCGCGTCTGACTGCGCCAGGCGGGAAGAAGATAGGGTCTTCCTCGGGAGCTATCGGCGTAGCGAAGTACTCCCCAAGGTGTTTCTCGACTGCTGCGTTGTGCTCGTGGTTTTGAGTCGGGTTCGGTTGGAACTGACGCTCCAGGTGTGCTGCGAAGACTTCCGCTCGGTCCGCCGCTACATATAGTGGCGCCCCGTCGCTGTCCTCTAGTGGGCGTACCGGAGCTGGGGTGTTGGTCAGCTGGCGGCATAGTCTGTGAATAGAGGGCCAGTCTCCCTCTGCGCCCTCTATGTGGTTCTCCCAGCTCGCGGTCTCTATGGCCCTCAACTCGGCCTTGACTTTCTCCGCGAGTTTGTTGAGACGCGTCTTCATGGTTGGGCAGCGGACTTGCTGCCACTGCTTGCGTAGTTGCCTCTTCGCTCTTATCATTGCAAGTACGCGCGGCGGTACGGGCGGCACTTGCACTCTCCCTTGCGTGGTCCGCGCCTGCGTGGTGGACGCTTCTAGAGCGGCCTGCATGCAAGCAGTGACCTCGCTTGCCAAGGCGTCGACGTCTGCGGCGTCTAGGATAGGCCGAGTTGGAGTCGTGGCCTCCACTTCCTCAGCAAAGGTTTTCCAGTTGATTATTCGACGTGGCGCTGGTGGCTTTACTCGGGTCGGCATCCCCGATATGACGACGAGTACTGGTGTGTGGTCCGATTGTAGCTCGTCGTCAATTACTTGTTGTGCGATCTGGCAATGTAACCCACGGTGTATTACAATGTCCAACACATCGGGCATCTTGCATGGGTCGTCCGGGTAGTGGGTTGGTGTTTCAGGGCCGGACACTGTATACCCGTGGGCTTCTGCGTCTGAGAAGAGTCGTCTCCCCCCTGTGTTGGTGGTGTGTGAGTTCCACGCCCGCCGGGCTCTTGCAGTTGAAGTCGCCGGCGAGGAGAGTTGGGTTAGGGCTTCTATTGAGTAATTCCACCCGCAGCTCCGTGGTGTCGAGTGGGGTTGCGGGTGGTTTGTAGCAGGCGTACGTGTCTATGTCCTCGCCGGCCACGTGTAGTTGTACGCCCAGCGCGTACATCGACTGCAGGGGCGGTGTGGGGAGTTGTTGATGTACGACTCTTCTCTTTACTAGTACTGCCAGACCGCGGTACCTGTAGTAGAGAGCCGACACCTCGTCTTTACGATAGACGTGATATCCCGGGAACCTGGTCTTGTCCCCAGGTCCCAGGTGTGTCTCACTTATCAGCGCCACGTCGATGTTTTGCTCTCTTAGTAGGTGGCGGAGTGGGACAGCTTTGTCCCGTAGGCCGCGGGCGTTCCAGTGTAATATCCTCAGTGTAATAGCCATTGTAGAGGTTGAGTAACTCGGCCAAGCCGTCGAGGATAACCTGCCCAGCATTCTGGCCTTGTCTTATGGCCTGAATAAGGCCCATCAGAAGCTTTATGGCGCAGGCTGTGAACTCTTTTTCTGTAAGTTGGCCGGCGCTCAGGGCGGCGGCATTGTTTGTTTTCCTTTTCTTAGGCTTTGGCTGGCAACTACTGCCGCCGCGCGCTTAGCTGGCGCTGTGCCGGCGCTCTGCTTATCGCTCTTGGCGGTGGTGACAGCCTGCGCCTGCGTAGTGACAGGGGCGGCCTTCGGGATCTTGTTCTCGGGAGCAGTTATCGCTGTCGTCGTGGTTTCTTCGGGGGGGGTGGGCTTTCTCCCTTTACCTCCCCTCTTCCTCCTCTTCCGCCCTGAGGGAGCTGTCCCTCCGCGGTTGGTGGGCCCGTTGGCTGCCGCCATCAGTGACGCGCCTTGTGCCTCTTCTCTTGGCTGCTGTTGGGTTGGGCGGCGTGTGGTGTCGGCCGTGATGGCGACAGTCCCCGCTCGCCTGTGTTTGATTTCCCGTTGGAATACGGGGCACTTAATGTTACACGCCGGGTGCGGGCCACCGCAGTTGGCGCAGGTGGCTGGCTCCTCCCTTGGTCGTGGGCAGTTTCTTGCTGCGTGCCCCTCGCCGCATCTCACACAGGCGAGCGGTCGGTGGCACTGGTGCGATGAGTGCCTGAATTGTTGGCACCTGTGGCATTGAGCGGGCCCACGCTTGCCCCGCCATGCCTCTATCCTGACGCCGCGTATATTCAGTAGCACCGTGGTGTCGTAGATGGCGCGAGCGTCGGCTGTCCGTTGAAGCACGGCGTGGAATATGCAACCGGGTCGTCCTTGGCGCGCACGAATGTGGCGCACGTACTCCGGTTGATATCCTAGGGCGCGGAGTTCTTCCAGTATCTCCGCCGGTTCCGTGTCAGCGGGGAGTCCCAAGATCGCTACTTTCATCTTCTTGTCAGCTGGCAGTGAGTATGCGAACCAGCTGACACCCTCTTCTGTTTCAAGCGCGGTGAGGTAACGCTGTATTATGCGGTACTCGTCCTCCGATTCTGGCGAGAAACGGACACCGGAACCGTAAGGGCGAGCATTGGGGGGGTGTCCCAACTTGGTGGCCAAGGCCCGGAAGTGGGTCGCCCAGTTGGGTAATTTTTCTACTACTAATGGTGGGTAGCGGGGCCACTTCTTCTTGTTGGCCGCGTTTGGGTCGGCCGGGGCTGTTGTGGCGGCGGTCGTGTTCGCTGGTTGCAGGGGGGAGGGAGAAATTATTGTACTCACCCCCTGTGATCGCGGTGGACTGCCTAGTGGTGGTCGAGGTGCGCGTCGGGCGGCCTCGGCGAACGTAGGAGACTCGACGGTGGGGCGCGGCGTCTCTAAGCAGTAGCGCTTAGCGTCGTCCGCCGCGCCAGTTGTTTCCTCTTCTGGGCTGCGTCTCCTTCGTTGGGGTCGGTGTTCCAGCTGGAATTCGTATTCGAATCCCAGCGAAGGGGTTGGCGAGAGCATGGGCGGTGGTGTGTAGAGCCCGCGCGGGACGAGCAGGCTGATAGCGTTGCCGGCGAGTCGTATGCGGAGGCGCGGGGTGGGACAGGTGAAGCAGGCTCCATCTGGTGTCTCGGTGCGGCGGCTGTACCACGTAGTCGCGGGTCACGCGTTGCGGCGTATTCTGTAGTTGATCTTGTTGCTCGAGCCGAGCTTATCAGCGAGCTGTGGGGTGCGGGTGACGCGGTGCGCGTAGCTGGCGCGCGGTCCGGCGCGGGCGGTGCGGTTGAACGCGACGGTGGGACCGCAGAGCGCGCGGCAACCGACGGTACACGGGCGGCACTGCTGACGGACGCGTGCGCGGGAGGAGCTGGGGCGCGTGCTGGCGGGGCACGGCTCGGTACAGCGGCGGCTGGCCCCGGGGCCTGGGTGGGCACGGGCCGGAACGCCGCGGGTCGGACGGGCACGGCATGCTGGCGGCCCGACGTCGACATGGGCGCAACGCGCGCAGGCGCCGATGGTGACGGTGAGCCGGCTGATGTGCTCTTCTTGTACTCTTTCGTTGATTCTTGGCTTCGTCCAGTCGGCGGTGGGCCGGACGACACGTCCCCAATATCTGGGAGCGATATCGCTCGGTCCAGCGTCGGGTGGCTCTCGTCTTCCTCGGTCTTCTGCGAGGCCTAGCGAGCCGCGCTTGCCGGGCTTCGGCATCGCGTTATACTAACACTGTAGCTTGCACTATAACGTTTGGGTCCATATAATAACGTTCAAAATGTTTTTCACTATTGTGAAGCGGGTTGAGGGTAGGAGTAACCGTCGCGATCGATCGGTGTTCTAGAACACCGGGCTTCTTGCGACGGGTGGCTCCCTCTGCGCCTGTACGAGCGAACGGCGTTCACTCGTACACTCGCAGAGAGAAACGACACCAAAACGATCCGTGCGACACAGTACACTTGTTATCACTAGACTTGGGCAACTGAGCACTGTATGTTGATTACTGGCGAATCCACGCAGCGAACCCACATTTGACGCGGGTCGCCCGTTTTATACCCTTGTAGGGTGGTGCAACTAGTGACCGTTGTAATGTGTATTTTGAGAACTTTTTTTTAACGTTACGTGCTAATGTGATTTGTTGTGTTTAGGAATTCTAACTGTTGTTAATTTATAGGTCGATAAACATACTTTCAATCGATACCAATTATAGATGCTGGCGGGAAACATTCCGAATCATTCCCGTCGAATACTTCGGAAGTATTCTGAAATATTCCGAAACTTTGGGAATATTTCAACTGTCAAAAAAAAACAGGAAAATCGACCTTTGAAGTCTGTTAATATACCGAAACCTGCTCCTAAGTAGGTAAGAACAAATATTTTTCTGAAAACCGCATCAAAACGTGTTTGCTTGCAAGGTTTGCCTTTATTTGCTTTTATTGACTGGGCTATTATACGCGTTAAGTAGGTAGGTAATGATTAATACCTACCTATGCGACTCGCGAATACTCGCGATGCGTACAGAGCTACATACAAACTAACCAAAAACATAGGTAACCCTTTTTCAAATAGCAAATCAAATATGCTTGGCCTGGTTTTTTTATTTCACAACTGAGATTTAAGGCTATAATCGCATAGCACGACTTACAACCGATCGCCTAATGCATGTATTTTGACCAATAGGATGCACGAAGCGTATTTTAGTAGTGGTCGTAATAGTAAGTATTAATATAATGTTACACGCCCTGTACTCACAAAATGCATATTATTTCTAATTGGGCGAAAACAGGAAGGGATGTGGTTTGTCACTAGCTGCGCTTCCGCAGAAATATTTTCATAAGTGAGTATGCGTATCTTTGGCCGATAGTACCTACCTAAAAACAAAAGAATAAAAATCCTGTTAATCGCAGGCTAATAAATCTACCTATAAAAATATCAACATATACTTAATCAATCCCATTTATAATAAAATAAACATTTATATTTTACTCTCGTAGCGTACATACGTACTCTCGCAGTGAAAAATAATTAACTCACCCACCACACAACAAGCAAACACATTTATTCCCATTGAATTATTCGGGCGAAATATTCGGAAACATTCGATTGCGGGGTACGAATCTTTCTCGCGCGGGTGAAAACTTCTCCGGGGAGCAGCATCCCCTCCCTCTTACCGCACCCAGCACCGCCATCGCCTGCATGCACGACTCGTGGCCGGTGGCAGTCGGGTGCGCGCGTCGCGGTGCCAGCGCGGCGGCAGCGGCCGACGCACAGAGATCGACGATCGATGCAAAATACGATTTTTCAGCAAAAAAAAGTTGAAATCTTAATAAATAATTAAAAGTTTCTTTAAATCAGAATGATTCAAAATGAATTTATCATTTTGAATAATTCCCATTTAAAGAAACTTTCCCCGAAGTATTCCGGAATTATTCGGAATTATTCAGAAGTTTTGCAACTATTATACCAATATTAATTGGGATTAATGTATTCGTTGATGGCGGGACATGCTTGAAACATATTTTCAGAGAGGTGCGATTTTTGTGACGCCGAGTGTATATGTATAAAGAAATAATAAAATTAAAATGTATAGTTACTCTTTGCATTATTAATAAAATAAACAAAAATTTGATACAAAATAAAATAGCGTCAATATTGTAAAGTTAAACAAGAGTCGTGGCCGAATAGTAACGTAAAGGAAAGATTACGGCCTTTAATTTAAAATATTACTGTGAATATAGACTGATTTTCTGAAAAATCGAGTTAAATATTGTTTTATTATTCCAACTAATTCAAAAATACTTCTCGTAATTGGTTTCAACATTAAATTTACGTTTTGTCAAGGTACCTAACAAAATAAGAATAGGGTCTGTTTTTATAGATTTTATTATTTATTTCCGTTTTAGAGCTCAAAACAAACCTCATATTTAAAATCTTTAGACTTTTACCCATAGTTTGTAATAAAGAAATCAGATATAGGTATTTCAATATTTTAATTTTAGCATAATTTCTGATCAATGGTACAATTTTTTTGAGAAATGCTCATATCGACGGTTAAAAGGAAATAGGGTATAAGCGACAAAAAAAGGATTGTTCAGGAGAGCCGTTCAAAGTTTAGGATTTCAGAAAAACTAATGTATTTTTTTTATTAAAACATCGTGAAAACTAAAACAGTTTTTAATTTTCCAATCGGGAAATATGACAAAATAAAAGATAATCTCTGGACAAGGAGCCAAACTCGAAGAATACATAAATAGTTCTTTTAAGAGCTGCCTAAGTTTCACTGTTTCCCCCGCATCGCCCGCCCCTGTGTTTTTTAAATATAAGTTTTCTTATTTTAATAATAATAACACAGAAAACGACAGTCTGAACTAACTGCAAGACGCAAGAGTTTCGCAGGCTTAGTCTTGTTCTTGCTTAAATTTTGCTGGGTAAGTCATGGTCTTGGTAAAATTAGGCGGTCTTGGTCTTGCAAAAATGCAAGAACAAGACCAAGACTGATTTTGGGCAACACTATCACACTTTATTATTAAGTTAATAAAAATACTATGTATATTCCCATAACAGTCTTTATTTTCCTTATATATTATTGTGAATTATATTTACATTATCAATAGTGTCTATAATATGATACATTGGAAAGAATAATTAACACCTAAGCTTACAGGAATTTGTACATAATTATCAATTAATTTAATTAAAGATAGATTTAATTTCCATATCAACTTAAAATTATTTACATAAACCAGGAAGTCTTTCAAATTAATTGCTTGTATTAATGAACGGCTTAAAAGACAACTTTGTTTTGACGTTATAAAAAGGAGCCTCAACACTAATTAAGGACAAATTCAGACATAGTACTATTATGTCATCGTTACTTTCCTAGATAGGATTTTTGATTTCATTTTATTATCTGATTCCTCAAAACTCATGATCAGTTGGCGATAATCGATTATAAAAGATGAGTTGACAGTTTACCAGCCGACCGTGACTTTGTGACGCACATTATATTAATATCAGTCGGTGTAAACAATGCTCTTCGATAATAGCGCGTTGAACTTCTGTAAAATTTATTTTAAAAGATTTAAGTTATTATTCTAAAATCGTCAGGATCTGTTGTATATAAATTAAACTTCCATTCTTAGGACGCGCATAGTAGGAAGAAATTGAAGCCGGATGCCATTGCGATTACGGCAAGTCTATATCGCTTGTGAGCTATGTTAAACGCGCGAACGAATCGCGGGCAAATAATCACCGATGACGATGATTGGAACCGTTTACTACATGTAGTCGTTGGGCGTTCTGGGATTGGATAGGGTTCCTATGATGTTGTTGGCAGTGGGTATGTCGTCGTTGCGGGTGATGGCGGAGCTGGATGACGTGCCGGAGAGGGCCGACCCTGAGGCGGAGGGTCGCTTGCCGAGTTTTTTGATGACGGTGGGAAGCTGGTCGGCCGGCTCGCAGTGCGGAGTGACGTGTTGGTAGCACACGGCCGACGCGTGCCCCGACCGCACCGACGTCAGCGCCGTGCCACCGCTCCACGTGTTGCTGGAGGGATCGTACACCTCCACGATGTCGAGGAAGGACGTGCCGTCATAACCACCTGGAACGAAATACGACTATTATGATCTGGTTGTTTAAGCCGGTTATACAGAGTTATTCTGAAAGCCGTAGCTATTTTAACATAAACTCTTGAGAATAGAATATGTATATTGATCATTTTCCGCATACAAATCACCCGATAATATTGGGCAGCCCATCAGGCAAAAACACCGGTCTGGATCCTTCCTTTTCAATGGGATGTTAAATGTGTTTCTGTACGTGGGTGTAAGAGTGAGCCACTGACCTAGCGCGTACAGCTTGTTGTCGAGCACGGTGAGCGAGAGCGCGGAGCGTGCGATGCTGACGGGCGCCACCAGCTCCCAGGCGTCGCGCTCGGTGTCGTAGCGCTCCACGGACGCCAGTTGTTGCGACCCGTCGTACCCGCCCACCACGTAAATGTACTGGTTCATTGCTGCTACACCTGTAAATATCAACATTGACTAAATTTCAAACTAGAAATTTCATAGTATTCAATAGGGAGACAGCCGGGTCAGGCCATTACGCCCTCAGGCCGTTGCGCCCTCGTTCCGGCACGCCCTCGTCCGGCTTTTATTGTTTTTTGAGTAAGTATTGTTGAAAACAAAATTACTTAGTGTCTATTTATGCAGTTTATTCATTATTTATTTGAGATATTTATTTTACGTTTGTACGTAGGTATACTATGTTTATTTCAATAGGAAAAGATTCAAACAAAGATCTATAACCAAGAGGAGCATGAAAAGTAAAAATTTTGATAAAACTATTGCTGGACTGACGGAAGAACACGAACAAAAAATGTCAATGATTTCGTAGTCATAAAATATCTGCCTATTTGTGGTTCTTAAGCGAGCAAGAACTATGATTTATTTTCATTAAGCCTTAATAGTTAGATCGTTATTTATGAATGTTACATTATTAAGGCAAGTACCTATTCTTACTTATTATAACCTGCAGTCATTCATCTATGAATTTCGTTTTAATTGAATTGAACAAAATGTCATAAACATTTTTATTATCAACATTACTGATACCGGACGAGGGCTTGCCGGAATTAGGGCGTAACGGCCTGACCCAGACAGCCACGGGTAATGTGAACAAATATTTACTATCCTACACACTGCATCCATAGTTTATAATATAACAAAGTTGGTAATAATTAGATACTAACAAATATTTCGATTATACAACGTACATAATAGATTAAGCGCAATACCTCAGACACCCCAATTAGAATATTAAATTATAAGTCTAAAACAACATCCGTAACTAAATAAACTGAAACCAAAACCAAACATTTTTTATAAAATAGTTATCCTTACTAAACGCAAAACGTATGTGCGTCATTTAATATCCTTACGCAGACACATATAGTTGTCGCCAAATAACTTGGTAAGAGTCATTCAATGCGCAGAAGTCGATTTTTAGGTGTTAGCGGTTGTCAGCGGGACGCGAGGTATGACGTCGCTATACATAATATTACCGTGACGTCGCTCCGAGCGCGCGATTGGTGCGTCAGTAGTTCTCGTTCTATTTGCTCCCGAATACACTTGCGTACACGAAAGTTGTACCCTTTGTTTTTGTTACGAGTTGTTGTTTTAAATTTAGTTTTTGTTACGTTGATTACAATGCCAGGACCAAATACCGTTTTACGCAGACTATTAAAATGTCAGAAAGAACAGTTAGACACTATAGTTGAGGAAAGTTGAAATTCCGAATTCGTCACTGTCTTTAGGACACTGGGAAAAAAGAGGAATAAAAGAGGTAGCAAGACGATCATGCGCGTATCTTTACGCAAAATACGCGCTTGGTCGTGGAGTTGCGGATACCTTACCGACATACATACATACCTACATACAAAAAAGGTAGCAATTTTATTAACTAATTGTGACGACGAGAACATATTATTTCTAATGTTTATTTTTTAAATACATTTTTTTCACAAAAAAAAAAATGTATTTATATATTATACCTATCTATTTATTTATAATATCGAATTAACGAATGAATTCGTCTTCTTTCTTTAACATTCTTCTGAACAGATATGATTAAAAATAAATGATGGCAATAACCATATAATAATGGCAGGCAGTAAAAGTGACCACTTTTTTTCTTCCACGATCCCAAGACAATAAATACTCACGCCTGTGGAAAAAATCTAAGGCGCTTCATAGATTTTGCACACAGGCGCTGTCTTAGGTCAGCGTGGCCCTGCGTAGGTACCTAAAATATCACAGACTGATAAGAATAACTTTTGATAATTGAGTTTACCGTGTAATTATTGATAGTTTTCTAGAAAGTAAAATTATGATTCGCCAGCTCTACCTATCTACCTATAGGCATTACTGCATTAGGTTATTGTACCTATGACCGTGCGAACGATAATTCAATGACCGGACATTACTTGATGTAATATTGATAAGCGATATCACCGTGTAAAATTCAATCTTTCTATCACACTTTCACAAACTTAGCTATCTTTCGCTATTTCACCCCCGCGAATCGCGATGCCTTTGATATTTAAGTTGTGTTTAGGTAGGTACAGTTTATTGTTTGTACTACAAAAATATTCAAAGATTAAAAGATTTGAATCATAATATTTACAGTAATTAGACTACAATCATATTGATAGGAAGAAGTACTTACAGAACTGTACTATTTACACTTAGGTTATTATTAGTTTACACTATTTCTGCGATCCACTTTCAACAAAGCTTAAAAATGACCACCGCCTTGGTCTATGCACTTATTTGCACGCTTTCTTAAATTGTATTTCAATTTTGTAAGCACTTCAGTGTCACTTTTCACTGTCGCAAACGCTTGTTCAATTTTAGTTTTGAGTTCCTCGATACTTGTTGTTTGACTGATTTACGTAGCGATTTTATGCGACCCCACAAATAAAAGTCTAATGGTGTTACGTCAGGCAATCTGGGCTATCCAGCGACTGCCATACTCCGCATGCAGATGCCGTCAAACGGTCCACGTGAAATGCGCGGGAGCACCGCACTGCACTGGTAGAACAAGTCACGTAAAAGACCGGCAGGGACGTCACACGGTGGGCTGAAAATCGGCTTTCATAGACTTAGGCATTTTATTTTGCAAGTGCGAGTTTTTTTGCCGGATATCACTTCTATTAGTTATAACAATATACAAAAATGACACCAGAATTGATTCTGCACAGAAACGAAGGAATTATAATTTTTTTACGAAAATTTTGTATGGAGCTAGTATGAAAAATCGAAATATCTCTAAAACGGCAGCGATAACCGTAATATCCTTATAGGGGGTTATAGTACTAATTATTTATGATTTTTTGACATACGTTACATAATGGTTGTAGATGCCTTTTTTTTTAAAAAATCGTCAAAATATTTTTATTTATTTTTACATATTTAAACGTTCCTTTTAGTGTTTAAGTTGAAGAATTCAGAGCTTTAACAACTCTTATCATAAAATAGCATCACCCCTATAGACCTGAAGGACTAGACAGAGGTGTGTAGTGTCTTGTTGATCTTGTAAGATTTCCAACAATACCAAATAGTTGAATATCAGTGTCAAAGTGCCCATGCTGTCGCTTCTTTTTGAAAGATAGGGGAATGAAATTGTTAATTGATCATACCCTAAAAGTATGATTACAACATAACAGGACACATAATAATAATAATATCCTTATAGGGGATTATAGTACTAACATTATTTATTTTAACATATGAAACTGTTCAAAACGATCCATGAACTGTGTCAAAGTTAAGAACATCGTTAGGAAGCATGCTTTTTCCCCAAATATTAAGAATATGTGAAAAAAAAAAGACTGTATATAAACTTTTTATTGATAGGTAATTTAAATAAAACAGAAGTAACAAAAATAATATCTAATAAATTCAATTATACAAAATACATATTTGAAACTATAATTTATGAAATTATTAACTAAACATATTGGTACAATAAACTAACATAAATAACAAAAGAACATAAAGAAAAATAATTAAATTTTACAAATTTTCTTTACAACTTTCGTTGTCGGACTCCAATTCCGAGTCAGAATCCAGATCGGATATACCTACAAACTCGAACTCAGTTTCCGGAAACTGTATTAGGTCGAGAGTTTCAGCAAAAAAGGTTGTCTTCCTTTTGGCATCTAACTTCGGCCTTTGTGCACTTAGAAAAGGATCCGAAGAAACAACAAGCATATTTAGGATATCTTGATTAGAATCTTGCCTGCTTCTTTTCCGCGAATGATGTTCCCGGAACCTCCTAAAATCTTTGTTTCGAGACTCTGAGGCTTCTTCCGAGAGAGTCCCAATCGGGACAATATCATTTTTTTCGATTATGTCAGCTCCGTGTATTAATAGTTTATGTACGGTTGATGACATGTAGTACCAGTCGTATAATTCCACGTACTTTTCTGCTGTTTTGCGAGCAAAATCTTTAAATTTGATGATATCGATCTTCTCACCAGATGTTATTGCTTGCAAAATAACAGCAAATCTTTTTATCAGGTTTTGATCCAACCCAGTAATAGCTGCAGTTTTATTGGGAAACTCGAAAAACTTCCTTGCGGTATTCCCGTCATTGGTAGTTCCCGAGCCTTGTTTTACTATATCAATTAACAGATTGAGCTCCTCTTTAAATTTATTTTGAATGTTTTTTTTTCTGTTTTGTAACATATCTTTATGCTCATTACTTCTTGCTGCCCACTGTTTGAAGTCTGTACGCAATGTGTAACAGACATTCCATGCAATTTATACGGGCATGTAGGGATGATAGGCCAAATTCATATATGTCAGAACACACAGTTTTTGATGTTACAGCATCTAAGTGGTTCATTTCTGTTGGTTTTGCTAAGCACAGGTAGCATGATGCATTTGATCTAGCTTCAGAAAGGTACGTGCAGACTTTTGCGTCGATCATTGTCATCATTAGTTTATGAGTCACCCTGTTACTATTAATGCACTCTGTGGGGTTAAGGGCCTCAATTTCCTCATCCATTTTTCTTTTGTTATCAATGACAACTGCATGGCTTTCTTTTACAAAAGTGAACTGAACCGGACGACAATAAAAAGTTGAGCATGGTTTCGGGTTTGTCCATATAGTATTATCTCCATCTGTCAGTTTCAGTGGCACCAAGGAGGTCATGAAAATGCTTGAATCATCATGCTCGCCGTCCATTTTCTGCTTGTATCGGCTTTGATTGGAAGCACCATCAAATCCCCACTTCGATATCAGCTTTAACTGCTTATTTTCCACATTATCAGAAAGACTTTGAAGAATCCGCTTCACCGTGATGTCAAGTAAAGCTTGAAGTGTAATTCTAGCTGATGAATCCGTAACTGATACTGATTGATTAGGAGGGTAGCATGCAAGCTTAGTTTGTTGCAGTTTATAGTAGGATGGGTAAATATCCTTAGCACCTTCCCGAATGGCAGTCTCTCGCAACGTAATATATTGCCACTTTGAAAGCTTAAGTGAAAGAAGCAATCCAAGTGCTTTCTCTGGTGTAAATATTACTGTTTTCTTAATGCTTTCCTTGATTTTAACGGCAGCTTCTGGATTTTTGATCATATAATTGATTACAGATGCGATATCTTCATAACCTTCTTCTTTTAAACGTGCTGCAGCTGCATATGCCAATTCACAGGAATCCTCGCCTATGTGCTCACTAGATCTTCTCTTTTTCTGTTTGCTTCCCAGATCTTTGAATGGTTTTCGGGACCTTTTTGTCATTGTTCCAACAGTCGATGATGTCGAAGGTTCTGGAGAGACTGAGCGTGCTCTTGGTATCTCATCAACAGTTGGTTCTTGATTTATTAAAGTTTGCACGCAACTCGGCCAATCAATATTTGCTTGCAACCACTCTCCGTACGTATTTCTAAACTTATCAAAGAATCGTTTAGATTTCTGCCACCTGTTTAAAGCAGCTCGCGTGAATCTCCGGCAAAATTCTTTGAGAGTTACTTGATCTTCGGCAGAAAGGCAATCGCCTATGCGGGACACAATTGCACTAAACAATACTTCATGATTAAATGAAGGACACTCACTTTTTAGAAGAACAAACAAATCTAAGTTGGTGATTAAACTTTCCATTCTAAGATTTTGTAGTCGCAAAGCAAATAGTTTTAGTGTTAGCAGTTACACGGTTGTGAACAATCTAAATTATGGAACAAAATTATAGCCCTTTTATTGTATAAAGTCAATAATTAGTTAACTACCCTCATTAAAGTTATAAAAGATATGATAATAAAAATTTATAATCGTCAAAAACATTTCGTAGAACTCATAGTAGAACTAATCAACATTAGCAAATCACATTAGCTCACTAATTATAAAAAGGTGAATGCAGTTCTTAGTTGGTATTGTTGCGAGATATTTCAAATCATTTAATCACTTAATAGGCTCATTAGAATCAGAAGACTACAACCATCATTCTAATTACTTAATTACTTGTCATCAGACTCATTAGATGACGACACAATATGTTATTTTGTATTTTGAACGTATGCAAGGTTTTAAAATTCCTTTTGTGTCGATATTATTATGTGTCCGGTTATGTTGTAATCATACTTTTAGGGTATGATCAATTAACAATTTCATTCCCCTATCTTTCTAAAAGAAGCGACAGCATGGGCACTTTGACACTGATATTCAACTATTTGGTATTGTTGGAAATCTTACAAGATCAACAAGATACTACACACCTCTGTCTAGTCCTTCAGGTCTATAGGGGTGATGCTATTTTATGTTAAGAGTTGTTAAAGCTCTGAATTCTTCAACTTAAACACTAAAAGGAACGTTTAATATGTAAAAATAAATAAAAATATTTTGACGATTTAAACAAAAAAAAAGGCATCTACAACCATTATGTAACGTATGTCAAAAAATCATAAATAATTAGTACTAAAACCTCCTATAAGGATATTACGGTTATCGCTGCCGTTTCAGAGATATTTCGATTTTTCATACTAGCTCCATACAAAATTTTCGTAAAAAAATTATAATTCCTTCGTTTTTGTGCAGAATCAATTCTGGTGTCATTTTTGTATATTGTTATAACAAATAGAAGTGATATCCGGCACAAAAACTGGCACTTGCAAAATAAAATGCCTAAGTCTATGAAAGCCGTTTTTCAGCTTACCGTGCGCCGGGCTCTTGCAGTTGAAGTCGCCGGCGAGGAGAGTTGGGTTAGGGCTTCTATTGAGTAATTCCACCCGCAGCTCCGTGGTGTCGAGTGGGGTTGCGGGTGGTTTGTAGCAGGCGTACGTGTCTATGTCCTCGCCGGCCACGTGTAGTTGTACGCCCAGCGCGTACATCGACTGCAGGGGCGGTGTGGGGAGTTGTTGATGTACGACTCTTCTCTTTACTAGTACTGCCAGACCGCGGTACCTGTAGTAGAGAGCCGACACCTCGTCTTTACGATAGACGTGATATCCCGGGAACCTGGTCTTGTCCCCAGGTCCCAGGTGTGTCTCACTTATCAGCGCCACGTCGATGTTTTGCTCTCTTAGTAGGTGGCGGAGTGGGACAGCTTTGTCCCGTAGGCCGCGGGCGTTCCAGTGTAATATCCTCAGTGTAATAGCCATTGTAGAGGTTGAGTAACTCGGCCAAGCCGTCGAGGATAACCTGCCCAGCATTCTGGCCTTGTCTTATGGCCTGAATAAGGCCCATCAGAAGCTTTATGGCGCAGGCTGTGAACTCTTTTTCTGTAAGTTGGCCGGCGCTCAGGGCGGCGGCATTGTTTGTTTTCCTTTTCTTAGGCTTTGGCTGGCAACTACTGCCGCCGCGCGCTTAGCTGGCGCTGTGCCGGCGCTCTGCTTATCGCTCTTGGCGGTGGTGACAGCCTGCGCCTGCGTAGTGACAGGGGCGGCCTTCGGGATCTTGTTCTCGGGAGCAGTTATCGCTGTCGTCGTGGTTTCTTCGGGGGGGGGGTGGGCTTTCTCCCTTTACCTCCCCTCTTCCTCCTCTTCCGCCCTGAGGGAGCTGTCCCTCCGCGGTTGGTGGGCCCGTTGGCTGCCGCCATCAGTGACGCGCCTTGTGCCTCTTCTCTTGGCTGCTGTTGGGTTGGGCGGCGTGTGGTGTCGGCCGTGATGGCGACAGTCCCCGCTCGCCTGTGTTTGATTTCCCGTTGGAATACGGGGCACTTAATGTTACACGCCGGGTGCGGGCCACCGCAGTTGGCGCAGGTGGCTGGCTCCTCCCTTGGTCGTGGGCAGTTTCTTGCTGCGTGCCCCTCGCCGCATCTCACACAGGCGAGCGGTCGGTGGCACTGGTGCGATGAGTGCCTGAATTGTTGGCACCTGTGGCATTGAGCGGGCCCACGCTTGCCCCGCCATGCCTCTATCCTGACGCCGCGCATATTCAGTAGCACCGTGGTGTCGTAGATGGCGCGAGCGTCGGCTGTCCGTTGAAGCACGGCGTGGAATATGCAACCGGGTCGTCCTTGGCGCGCACGAATGTGGCGCACGTACTCCGGTTGATATCCTAGGGCGCGGAGTTCTTCCAGTATCTCCGCCGGTTCCGTGTCAGCGGGGAGTCCCAAGATCGCTACTTTCATCTTCTTGTCAGCTGGCAGTGAGTATGCGAACCAGCTGACACCCTCTTCTGTTTCAAGCGCGGTGAGGTAACGCTGTATTATGCGGTACTCGTCCTCCGATTCTGGCGAGAAACGGACACCGGAACCGTAAGGGCGAGCATTGGGGGGGTGTCCCAACTTGGTGGCCAAGGCCCGGAAGTGGGTCGCCCAGTTGGGTAATTTTTCTACTACTAATGGTGGGTAGCGGGGCCACTTCTTCTTGTTGGCCGCGTTTGGGTCGGCCGGGGCTGTTGTGGCGGCGGTCGTGTTCGCTGGTTGCAGGGGGGAGGGAGAAATTATTGTACTCACCCCCTGTGATCGCGGTGGACTGCCTAGTGGTGGTCGAGGTGCGCGTCGGGCGGCCTCGGCGAACGTAGGAGACTCGACGGTGGGGCGCGGCGTCTCTAAGCAGTAGCGCTTAGCGTCGTCCGCCGCGCCAGTTGTTTCCTCTTCTGGGCTGCGTCTCCTTCGTTGGGGTCGGTGTTCCAGCTGGAATTCGTATTCGAATCCCAGCGAAGGGGTTGGCGAGAGCATGGGCGGTGGTGTGTAGAGCCCGCGCGGGACGAGCAGGCTGATAGCGTTGCCGGCGAGTCGTATGCGGAGGCGCGGGGTGGGACAGGTGAAGCAGGCTCCATCTGGTGTCTCGGTGCGGCGGCTGTACCACGTAGTCGCGGGTCACGCGTTGCGGCGTATTCTGTAGTTGATCTTGTTGCTCGAGCCGAGCTTATCAGCGAGCTGTGGGGTGCGGGTGACGCGGTGCGCGTAGCTGGCGCGCGGTCCGGCGCGGGCGGTGCGGTTGAACGCGACGGTGGGACCGCAGAGCGCGCGGCAACCGACGGTACACGGGCGGCACTGCTGACGGACGCGTGCGCGGGAGGAGCTGGGGCGCGTGCTGGCGGGGCACGGCTCGGTACAGCGGCGGCTGGCCCCGGGGCCTGGGTGGGCACGGGCCGGAAGCCGCGGGTCGGACGGGCACGGCATGCTGGCGGCCCGACGTCGACATGGGCGCAACGCGCGCAGGCGCCGATGGTGACGGTGAGCCGGCTGATGTGCTCTTCTTGTACTCTTTCGTTGATTCTTGGCTTCGTCCAGTCGGCGGTGGGCCGGACGACACGTCCCCAATATCTGGGAGCGATATCGCTCGGTCCAGCGTCGGGTGGCTCTCGTCTTCCTCGGTCTTCTGCGAGGCCTAGCGAGCCGCGCTTGCCGGGCTTCGGCATCGCGTTATACTAACACTGTAGCTTGCACTATAACGTTTGGGTCCATATAATAACGTTCAAAATGTTTTTCACTATTGTGAAGCGGGTTGAGGGTAGGAGTAACCGTCGCGATCGATCGGTGTTCTAGAACACCGGGCTTCTTGCGACGGGTGGCTCCCTCTGCGCCTGTACGAGCGAACGGCGTTCACTCGTACACTCGCAGAGAGAAACGACACCAAAACGATCCGTGCGACACAGTACACTTGTTATCACTAGACTTGGGCAACTGAGCACTGTATGTTGATTACTGGCGAATCCACGCAGCGAACCCACATTTGACGCGGGTCGCCCGTTTTATACCCTTGTAGGGTGGTGCAACTAGTGACCGTTGTAATGTGTATTTTGAGAACTTTTTTTTATCGTTACGTGCTAATGTGATTTGTTGTGTTTAGGAATTCTAACTGTTGTTAATTTATAGGTCGATAAACATACTTTCAATCGATACCAATTATAGATGCTGGCGGGAAACATTCCGAATCATTCCCGTCGAATACTTCGGAAGTATTCTGAAATATTCCGAAACTTTGGGAATATTTCAACTGTCAAAAAAAAAACAGGAAAATCGACCTTTGAAGTCTGTTAATATACCGAAACCTGCTCCTAAGTAGGTAAGAACAAATATTTTTCTGAAAACCGCATCAAAACGTGTTTGCTTGCAAGGTTTGCCTTTATTTGCTTTTATTGACTGGGCTATTATACGCGTTAAGTAGGTAGGTAATGATTAATACCTACCTATGCGACTCGCGAATACTCGCGATGCGTACAGAGCTACATACAAACTAACCAAAAACATAGGTAACCCTTTTTCAAATAGCAAATCAAATATGCTTGGCCTGGTTTTTTTATTTCACAACTGAGATTTAAGGCTATAATCGCATAGCACGACTTACAACCGATCGCCTAATGCATGTATTTTGACCAATAGGATGCACGAAGCGTATTTTAGTAGTGGTCGTAATAGTAAGTATTAATATAATGTTACACGCCCTGTACTCACAAAATGCATATTATTTCTAATTGGGCGAAAACAGGAAGGGATGTGGTTTGTCACTAGCTGCGCTTCCGCAGAAATATTTTCATAAGTGAGTATGCGTATCTTTGGCCGCTAGTACCTACCTAAAAACAAAAGAATAAAAATCCTGTTAATCGCAGGCTAATAAATCTACCTATAAAAATATCAACATATACTTAATCAATCCCATTTATAATAAAATAAACATTTATATTTTACTCTCGTAGCGTACATACGTACTCTCGCAGTGAAAAATAATTAACTCACCCACCACACAACAAGCAAACACATTTATTCCCATTGAATTATTCGGGCGAAATATTCGGAAACATTCGATTGCGGGGTACGAATCTTTCTCGCGCGGGTGAAAACTTCTCCGGGGAGCAGCATCCCCTCCCTCTTACCGCACCCAGCACCGCCATCGCCTGCATGCACGACTCGTGGCCGGTGGCAGTCGGGTGCGCGCGTCGCGGTGCCAGCGCGGCGGCAGCGGCCGACGCACAGAGATCGACGATCGATGCAAAATACGATTTTTCAGCAAAAAAAAGTTGAAATCTTAATAAATAATTAAAAGTTTCTTTAAATCAGAATGATTCAAAATGAATTTATCATTTTGAATAATTCCCATTTAAAGAAACTTTCCCCGAAGTATTCCGGAATTATTCAGAAGTTTTGCAACTATTATACCAATATTAATTGGGATTAATGTATTCGTTGATGGCGGGACATGCTTGAAACATATTTTCAGAGAGGTGCGATTTTTGTGACGCCGAGTGTATATGTATAAAGAAATAATAAAATTAAAATGTATAGTTACTCTTTGCATTATTAATAAAATAAACAAAAATTTGATACAAAATAAAATAGCGTCAATATTGTAAAGTTAAACAAGAGTCGTGGCCGAATAGTAACGTAAAGGAAAGATTACGGCCTTTAATTTAAAATATTACTGTGAATATAGACTGATTTTCTGAAAAATCGAGTTAAATATTGTTTTATTATTCCAACTAATTCAAAAATACTTCTCGTAATTGGTTTCAACATTAAATTTACGTTTTGTCAAGGTACCTAACAAAATAAGAATAGGGTCTGTTTTTATAGATTTTATTATTTATTTCCGTTTTAGAGCTCAAAACAAACCTCATATTTAAAATCTTTAGACTTTTACCCATAGTTTGTAATAAAGAAATCAGATATAGGTATTTCAATATTTTAATTTTAGCATAATTTCTGATCAATGGTACAATTTTTTTGAGAAATGCTCATATCGACGATTAAAAGGAAATAGGGTATAAGCGACAAAAAAAGGATTGTTCAGGAGAGCCGTTCAAAGTTTAGGATTTCAGAAAAACTAATGTATTTTTTTTATTAAAACATCGTGAAAACTAAAACAGTTTTTAATTTTCCAATCGGGAAATATGACAAAATAAAAGATAATCTCTGGACAAGGAGCCAAACTCGAAGAATACATAAATAGTTCTTTTAAGAGCTGCCTAAGTTTCACTGTTTCCCCCGCATCGCCCGCCCCTGTGTTTTTTAAATATAAGTTTTCTTATTTTAATAATAATAACACAGAAAACGACAGTCTGAACTAACTGCAAGACGCAAGAGTTTCGCAGGCTTAGTCTTGTTCTTGCTTAAATTTTGCTGGGTAAGTCATGGTCTTGGTAAAATTAGGCGGTCTTGGTCTTGCAAAAATGCAAGAACAAGACCAAGACTGATTTTGGGCAACACTATCACACTTTATTATTAAGTTAATAAAAATACTATGTATATTCCCATAACAGTCTTTATTTTCCTTATATATTATTGTGAATTATATTTACATTATCAATAGTGTCTATAATATGATACATTGGAAAGAATAATTAACACCTAAGCTTACAGGAATTTGTACATAATTATCAATTAATTTAATTAAAGATAGATTTAATTTCCATATCAACTTAAAATTATTTACATAAACCAGGAAGTCTTTCAAATTAATTGCTTGTATTAATGAACGGCTTAAAAGACAACTTTGTTTTGACGTTATAAAAAGGAGCCTCAACACTAATTAAGGACAAATTCAGACATAGTACTATTATGTCATCGTTACTTTCCTAGATAGGATTTTTGATTTCATTTTATTATCTGATTCCTCAAAACTCATGATCAGTTGGCGATAATCGATTATAAAAGATGAGTTGACAGTTTACCAGCCGACCGTGACTTTGTGACGCACATTATATTAATATCAGTCGGTGTAAACAATGCTCTTCGATAATAGCGCGTTGAACTTCTGTAAAATTTATTTTAAAAGATTTAAGTTATTATTCTAAAATCGTCAGGATCTGTTGTATATAAATTAAACTTCCATTCTTAGGACGCGCATAGTAGGAAGAAATTGAAGCCGGATGCCATTGCGATTACGGCAAGTCTATATCGCTTGTGAGCTATGTTAAACGCGCGAACGAATCGCGGGCAAATAATCACCGATGACGATGATTGGAACCGTTTACTACATGTAGTCGTTGGGCGTTCTGGGATTGGATAGGGTTCCTATGATGTTGTTGGCAGTGGGTATGTCGTCGTTGCGGGTGATGGCGGAGCTGGATGACGTGCCGGAGAGGGCCGACCCTGAGGCGGAGGGTCGCTTGCCGAGTTTTTTGATGACGGTGGGAAGCTGGTCGGCCGGCTCGCAGTGCGGAGTGACGTGTTGGTAGCACACGGCCGACGCGTGCCCCGACCGCACCGACGTCAGCGCCGTGCCACCGCTCCACGTGTTGCTGGAGGGATCGTACACCTCCACGATGTCGAGGAAGGACGTGCCGTCATAACCACCTGGAACGAAATACGACTATTATGATCTGGTTGTTTAAGCCGGTTATACAGAGTTATTCTGAAAGCCGTAGCTATTTTAACATAAACTCTTGAGAATAGAATATGTATATTGATCATTTTCCGCATACAAATCACCCGATAATATTGGGCAGCCCATCAGGCAAAAACACCGGTCTGGATCCTTCCTTTTCAATGGGATGTTAAATGTGTTTCTGTACGTGGGTGTAAGAGTGAGCCACTGACCTAGCGCGTACAGCTTGTTGTCGAGCACGGTGAGTGAGAGCGCGGAGCGTGCGATGCTGACGGGCGCCACCAGCTCCCAGGCGTCGCGCTCGGTGTCGTAGCGCTCCACGGACGCCAGTTGTTGCGACCCGTCGTACCCGCCCACCACGTAAATGTACTGGTTCATTGCTGCTACACCTGTAAATATCAACATTGACTAAATTTCAAACTAGAAATTTCATAGTATTCAATAGGGAGACAGCCGGGTCAGGCCATTACGCCCTCAGGCCGTTGCGCCCTCGTTCCGGCACGCCCTCGTCCGGCTTTTATTGTTTTTTGAGTAAGTATTGTTGAAAACAAAATTACTTAGTGTCTATTTATGCAGTTTATTCATTATTTATTTGAGATATTTATTTTACGTTTGTACGTAGGTATACTATGTTTATTTCAATAGGAAAAGATTCAAACAAAGATCTATAACCAAGAGGAGCATGAAAAGTAAAAATTTTGATAAAACTATTGCTGGACTGACGGAAGAACACGAACAAAAAATGTCAATGATTTCGTAGTCATAAAATATCTGCCTATTTGTGGTTCTTAAGCGAGCAAGAACTATGATTTATTTTCATTAAGCCTTAATAGTTAGATCGTTATTTATGAATGTTACATTATTAAGGCAAGTACCTATTCTTACTTATTATAACCTGCAGTCATTCATCTATGAATTTCGTTTTAATTGAATTGAACAAAATGTCATAAACATTTTTATTATCAACATTACTGATACCGGACGAGGGCTTGCCGGAATTAGGGCGTAACGGCCTGACCCAGACAGCCACGGGTAATGTGAACAAATATTTACTATCCTACACACTGCATCCATAGTTTATAATATAACAAACTTGGTAATAATTAGATACTAACAAATATTTCGATTATACAACGTACATAATAGATTAAGCGCAATACCTCAGACACCCCAATTAGAATATTAAATTATAAGTCTAAAACAACATCCGTAACTAAATAAACTGAAACCAAAACCAAACATTTTTTATAAAATAGTTATCCTTACTAAACGCAAAACGTATGTGCGTCATTTAATATCCTTACGCAGACACATATAGTTGTCGCCAAATAACTTGGTAAGAGTCATTCAATGCGCAGAAGTCGATTTTTAGGTGTTAGCGGTTGTCAGCGGGACGCGAGGTATGACGTCGCTATACATAATATTACCGTGACGTCGCACCGAGCGCGCGATTGGTGCGTCAGTAGTTCTCGTTCTATTTGCTCCCGAATACACTTGCGTACACGAAAGTTGTACCCTTTGTTTTTGTTACGAGTTGTTGTTTTAAATTTAGTTTTTGTTACGTTGATTACAATGCCAGGACCAAATACCGTTTTACGCAGACTATTAAAATGTCAGAAAGAACAGTTAGACACTATAGTTGAGGAAAGTTGAAATTCCGAATTCGTCACTGTCTTTAGGACACTGGGAAAAAAGAGGAATAAAAGAGGTAGCAAGACGATCATGCGCGTATCTTTACGCAAAATACGCGCTTGGTCGTGGAGTTGCGGATACCTTACCGACATACATACATACCTACATACAAAAAAGGTAGCAATTTTATTAACTAATTGTGACGACGAGAACATATTATTTCTAATGTTTATTTTTTAAATACATTTTTTTCACAAAAAAAAATGTATTTATATATTATACCTATCTATTTATTTATAATATCGAATTAACGAATGAATTCGTCTTCTTTCTTTAACATTCTTCTGAACAGATATGATTAAAAATAAATGATGGCAATAACCATAGAATAATGGCAGGCAGTAAAAGTGACCACTTTTTTTCTTCCACGATCCCAAGACAATAAATACTCACGCCTGTGGAAAAAATCTAAGGCGCTTCATAGATTTTGCACACAGGCGCTGTCTTAGGTCAGCGTGGCCCTGCGTAGGTACCTAAAATATCACAGACTGATAAGAATAACTTTTGATAATTGAGTTTACCGTGTAATTATTGATAGTTTTCTAGAAAGTAAAATTATGATTCGCCAGCTCTACCTATCTACCTATAGGCATTACTGCATTAGGTTATTGTACCTATGACCGTGCGAACGATAATTCAATGACCGGACATTACTTGATGTAATATTGATAAGCGATATCACCGTGTAAAATTCAATCTTTCTATCACACTTTCACAAACTTAGCTATCTTTCGCTATTTCACCCCCGCGAATCGCGATGCCTTTGATATTTAAGTTGTGTTTAGGTAGGTACAGTTTATTGTTTGTACTACAAAAATATTCAAAGATTAAAAGATTTGAATCATAATATTTACAGTAATTAGACTACAATCATATTGATAGGAAGAAGTACTTACAGAACTGTACTATTTACACTTAGGTTATCATTAGTTTACACTATTTCTGCGATCCACTTTCAACAAAGCTTAAAAATGACCACCGCCTTGGTCTATGCACTTATTTGCACGCTTTCTTAAATTGTATTTCAATTTTGTAAGCACTTCAGTGTCACTTTTCACTGTCGCAAACGCTTGTTCAATTTTAGTTTTGAGTTCCTCGATACTTGTTGTTTGACTGATTTACGTAGCGATTTTATGCGACCCCACAAATAAAAGTCTAATGGTGTTACGTCAGGCAATCTGGGCTATCCAGCGACTGCCATACTCCGCATGCAGATGCCGTCAAACGGTCCACGTGAAATGCGCGGGAGCACCGCACTGCACTGGTAGAACAAGTCACGTAAAAGACCGGCAGGGACGTCGGCGACTTCAACTGCAAGAGCCCGGCGCGCCGGGCTCTTGCAGTTGAAGTCGCCGGCGAGGAGAGTTGGGTTAGGGCTTCTATTGAGTAATTCCACCCGCAGCTCCGTGGTGTCGAGTGGGGTTGCGGGTGGTTTGTAGCAGGCGTACGTGTCTATGTCCTCGCCGGCCACGTGTAGTTGTACGCCCAGCGCGTACATCGACTGCAGGGGCGGTGTGGGGAGTTGTTGATGTACGACTCTTCTCTTTACTAGTACTGCCAGACCGCGGTACCTGTAGTAGAGAGCCGACACCTCGTCTTTACGATAGACGTGATATCCCGGGAACCTGGTCTTGTCCCCAGGTCCCAGGTGTGTCTCACTTATCAGCGCCACGTCGATGTTTTGCTCTCTTAGTAGGTGGCGGAGTGGGACAGCTTTGTCCCGTAGGCCGCGGGCGTTCCAGTGTAATATCCTCAGTGTAATAGCCATTGTAGAGGTTGAGTAACTCGGCCAAGCCGTCGAGGATAACCTGCCCAGCATTCTGGCCTTGTCTTATGGCCTGAATAAGGCCCATCAGAAGTTTTATGGCGCAGGCTGTGAACTCTTTTTCTGTAAGTTGGCCGGCGCTCAGGGCGGCGGCATTGTTTGTTTTCCTTTTCTTAGGCTTTGGCTGGCAACTACTGCCGCCGCGCGCTTAGCTGGCGCTGTGCCGGCGCTCTGCTTATCGCTCTTGGCGGTGGTGACAGCCTGCGCCTGCGTAGTGACAGGGGCGGCCTTCGGGATCTTGTTCTCGGGAGCAGTTATCGCTGTCGTCGTGGTTTCTTCGGGGGGGGGTGGGCTTTCTCCCTTTACCTCCCCTCTTCCTCCTCTTCCGCCCTGAGGGAGCTGTCCCTCCGCGGTTGGTGGGCCCGTTGGCTGCCGCCATCAGTGACGCGCCTTGTGCCTCTTCTCTTGGCTGCTGTTGGGTTGGGCGGCGTGTGGTGTCGGCCGTGATGGCGACAGTCCCCGCTCGCCTGTGTTTGATTTCCCGTTGGAATACGGGGCACTTAATGTTACACGCCGGGTGCGGGCCACCGCAGTTGGCGCAGGTGGCTGGCTCCTAGGCGCGTAATGGCGGAAGAGGAGGTGGCAAACATGTCAAGAGAGGCTAGGGAAAGGCGATCTGCGCGCCTAACCACGGCCGAACATCTGTCGGCGGCGGCCCTCAATCGCCAAGTTCTGGACGGCGTGGACGTAGTCCTTGAGGTCGCTACTAAATCTGGCAACTTGAAGGGCACGTTCACGCGAGCACTTAAAGAGGCGGCGGAGGAGATTAAGGAAGCTGTAGGAGTCCTTCTCAATCGTACGACCTCGGAGGAGACGACAAAATTAGAAGAGGAGAATGCCCGTCTCCAATCTCAGGTCGAGGAGATCCGGCGAGAAATCACCGCCTTAAGGGCTGATTTCAACCGGCAACAAGAACGGGTGACTCCCGCCCCATCTGTGCCGACGTCAGCACCGTCTGTGACCGTTCAAGCACCTGGCAGCCTGCAGGCCGACCAGGTCGCAGAAATAGTCCGGACGGTCATGCTCCAGGTGGGGGGCATGGTAAACGCCCGCTTTGAGGGGTTGGAGTCAAGACTCCTTCCAGCGCAGACGCTTCGGCCTCCACTTGCAGCGGATAGGCGGAGGCAAGAGGGAACAGTGTTGCAGGCACAGTCTTCAAAGGCAACTAAAGGGGCTAAAAAGAACACGGGTTCGGCCAAAACAACTGGGGCTAAAATCAAAAAACTAGTGGAGGTGGGCAAAAAAACCGCTGCTGGGGCTGAAAGCTTAGCAGAGAACACCCGGCCACCCATAAGTGAGACTTCCCATCAGGAAGTAGCCGCTGAACCTGCAACCGCGACCGGGCAAAATTCCCAGGCCTGGTCAACGGTTGTTAAGAGAGGTCGCCGGGGCAAGAAGGCATTGGAGGCAAAAGGTCACCAAAGTGGGAGGACGCCGGAGTCTAAGGACCAGGCTGCAGCAAAGACCTCGGACTCGTTCAAGATCCGCACGCCAAGATCTGCGGCTATTACGGTCACACTGCAGCCTGGAGCCGCAGAAAGGGGCGTCACTTACAAGGCGGTCTTATCGGAGGCGAGGGCCAGGATTGGGTTGGGTGAACTTGGCATACCATCCATCCGCTGCAAGGTTGCCGCAACGGGAGCGCGGCTTATCGAGGTGGCGGGCACTTCCAGTGACGGGAAAGGGGATGCCCTGGCTGCAAAACTGAGGGAAGTCCTTAATTCGGAGGACGTCCGGGTCTCTAGGCCCATGAAAACCGCTGAAGTGCGCGTGGATGGGCTGGACGACTCCGTGACTCCTGAGGAGGTAGTGGCGGCCATTGCCCGAAGTGGTGAATGCCCACCTGAAAATCTGAAAACGGGTGAAGTTCGCTACGATGCAGGCGGACTTGGCACGATTTGGGTGCGGTGCCCGGTAGCAGTGGCGAAAAAGGTTGCCAAAGCGGGGCGCTTACTGGTTGGGTGGGTTGCGGCGCGGGTGAAGCTGCTGCAGCCTAGGGCCATGCGATGTTACCGATGCCTAGTCAATGGGCACGTTCGGGCACAATGCATCTCCGAAACTGATCGCAGCGATGAATGCTATCGCTGCGGTCAGACCGGCCACAAGGCGGCCCAGTGCTCCGCGGCACCACACTGCAGTCTTTGTGCAGCTGCAGGAAAACCCGCGGGACACAAAGCAAGCGGTAAGGCTTGCACCGCGCCCGCTGCTACGAGAAAGAAAAGCAGATTTGCGGAGGGGACCAAGGCTGCCAGGGGAACCGCACCCCCCTCGCAGCCTAGCTGCCCTTCGGCTGACTCCCAGCCCCAGGAAGAGACGGCCGAGGAAATGGTATGCAATTAATGGCACAATACCACTTCCTTCAGGGCAATATCAACCACTGTGCCAGAGCTCAGGACCTTTTGCTCCAGAGTATGGCAGAGTGGTCGATCCATGTGGCAGTGATCGCTGAACCGTATTTCGTCCCTCCCCGTGACAACTGGGTGGGGGATCTAGACGGTTTAGTGGCCATCATTAGCGGGACGCTTGCCAACCCATCCAGAGGCCATGGCTGGGTTGCTACCCTCGTGGATGGCATGGTTGTCATCGGGGCGTACTTCTCGCCCAACAAGAGTCTCGCTGACTTCGAGAATTTCCTTGTGGAGCTAGGAGCCGTCGTAGGCCGGTACCACCCTCACCCTGCGTTAGTGCTTGGCGACCTCAATGCCAAATCTGCAGCTTGGGGATCACCGGTTACTGACGCTAGGGGTCCGGTGCTGGAAGAATGGGCAACTGCGACGGGTCTGTCCGTCCTTAATCGGGGTTCGGAATACACGTGTGTGCGGCAACGGGGTGGGTCCATAGTGGATATTTCCTTCGCTAGCCCCTTTGTCGCGCGCCGTGTCCGCGACTGGCGTGTCGCGGTGGAGGTGGAGACGTTGTCGGACCACCGATACATTCGGTTCAATGTTTCTACCCAGACCACCGGCGACCGCCGTCTATCAGCCCCGCAAAGGGACGGACCACGCTGGGCGCTTAGGCGCATTAACAGGGAGATTCTTGAAGAGGCCGCCATTGTCCAGGCCTGGAGCAGAGAGTCGACGAACGGACCTGTTGACGTCGAAGCAGAAGCGCTATGGTTCCGTGAGGCGATGACAATAATTTGTGATGCGTCGATGCCCCGGAGCCGAAAGCAGTCCGCAAGGCGCCAGGTGTACTGGTGGTCTGCCGAGATTGCGCAGCTGCGCGTCACATGCGTAGCAGCTAGGCGCCGGTACACTCGCTACCGAAGAAGACGTCGACGGGATTCCGAAGAAGAGGCTGCGCGGTATGAGGTGTACCGCGCAGCAAGGCTGGCTTTGCGGCTGGCCATTGGTGAAGCCAAAACGCGAAGCAGAGAAGAGCTGCTGGCGACTCTAGACGGGGACCCGTGGGGGCGTCCTTACCGAATGGTTCGGGGAAAACTCCGTCCCTGGGCCCCCCCACTCACGGAAAGTCTTCAGCCTCAGTTGTTGGACGAGGTAGTCGCGGCACTTTTCCCTGCTATAGTAGAACCTACACCACCGACGATGGCACAGCCCACAGCCGCAGAGTCAGCAGAAATTCAAGACCCAAACGTCCCTGAGGTGACAGAAGCTGAGATGAGGGTAGCGGTATTGCGACTCCAGGCTAAAAACACAGCCCCCGGGCCAGACGGAGTACCTGGCCGTGCCCTCGTTCTCGCTTTAAAAGCCCTTGAGCCCCGATTGAGAGGGCTCTTATCAGCATGCCTTGAGCAGGGCCGATTTCCCACGCAGTGGAAGACTGGCACATTGGTCCTGCTCAAAAAGATAGGGCGCCCGACGGATTCACCGTCCGCTTACCGGCCCATAGTGCTGCTTGATGAGGTGGGTAAGTTGTTCGAGCGAATTATCGCGAACCGCCTCGTCAGCCACTTGTGCAGAGAAGGGCCGGACCTGGACGATGGCCAGTTCGGCTTTCGGCACGGGCGCTCTACCATTGACGCAATCTTGCGAGTGAGAGCCCTGGCGGAGGAAGCAGTGTCCCAGGGTGAGGTGGTGCTGGCGGTGTCCTTGGACATCTGCAATGCTTTCAACACTCTGCCCTGGAGTTGTATTAGGGAGGCTCTACGCTATCACCAAGTGCCTCCCTACCTCCGCCACGTGATCGGGGCTTACCTTGCAGAAAGGTGTGTCACCTACAGGGGACGCGATGGTAGAGGCCGGCGCGAGATGTCGTGCGGTGTTCCACAGGGCTCGGTTCTAGGACCACCCCTGTGGAACATCGGGTATGACTGGGTACTGAGGGGCGAGCTACAGCCGGGCGTAAACCTGACGTGTTACGCGGATGACACGCTGGTCACGGCTCGGGGGAGCTCGTATAGGGAAGCAGCGTTGCTGGCTACAGCGGCGGTTTCGCAAGTGGTGAGCCGCATCAGGCGCCTGGGCCTGAAGGTGGCCTTAAACAAATCTGAGGCCATCATGTTCCATGGCCCCCGACGGGCGCCACCGCCGGGATCACACATCGTGGTTGGGGGGACCCGGATCGCTGTCGAGTCAACCATGAAGTACCTAGGATTGGTGCTCGACGGCCGCTGGGACTTTGGCCCCCACTTTCGGTGGCTGGCGACCAAACTAATGGGCGCAGCAGGCGCGCTATCAACGCTGCTTCCCAATTTGGGGGGGCCGAGCACCGCCTGCAGGCGGTTGTACGTAGGAATCGTGCGATCCATGGCCATGTATGCGGCCCCGGTTTGGGCAGGTGACCTGACGGCCTGCAGCATCGCAGTACTGCGAAAACCACAGAGGGTGATGGCCGTCAGGGTAATCAGAGGATATCGCACGATTTCCTACGAGGCGGCTTGCGCACTGGCCGGATCCCCGCCTTGGGACCTGGAAGCAAGAGCCCTCGCGTCACTTCATCGGTGGCGTGAGGAAGCGAGGACTCGGGGAATAGCATTGGTGCAGCAGCAGCTCACGCTGCGCCGGTCACAGCTCCACCAGGTCCTTTTGGCGGAATGGCGGGACAGGCTTATGCGACCTACCGCTGGCCTCGTTACTATCGAGGCGGTCCGGCCAGTGCTCGATAACTGGCTCGGGAGGAGGCACGGCTCCCTATCTTTTAGGGCGACGCAGGTGCTCTCGGGGCACGGCTGCTTCGGGAAGTACCTGCGTCGCATAGGCAGGGAACCAGACGCTCGGTGTCATCACTGCGTCCATTGTCAGGAGGACACGGCATGGCACACGCTTGCAGAGTGTGCAGCTTGGGAGGAGCCGCGCCGTGTCCTCGTTTCAGAAGTGGGAAACGACTTGTCGCTGCCGGCTGTGATACGTTCCATGGCCGGCGGCGCAGCGTCGTGGGACGCGGTGATTTCCTTCTGCGAAGTAGTCATGTCGCAGAAGGAGGCTGCGGAAAGGGAGAGGGAGATCTTGAGCGCTCTCCCGGCCCGCAGTAGGCGCACCGGGCGTCGACAGAGGGCAGACAATGCCCTATTTCGGCCCCCCTGAATGGGTCCAGGGACGGTGGACTTGGGGATGCCCGCCGTCCCCTATAACACGAGACCCGAGATGGTGGCGCGTTTTTGTTCCACGCGCGCCCTTCTCAGTAGTCACAGGGGGACCCCTGCTTAAAGAGATGGGGCCCGCAGAGGCGGGCCGGCACTAGTCGAGGGTCGCGTTGAAGAATGCTTATGTGTTCCCGCACCCTCGACACATGTGTACGAAGGAACACGGGGTGGTTTTAGTCAGTAGAGTCTGACAGACCCCTCCGCCCGCCCCAGGGCGGAGGACATCCATGAGGATTTCCACCTCGAAAAAAAAAAAAAAAAAAAAAAAAAAAAAGGTGGCTGGCTCCTCCCTTGGTCGTGGGCAGTTTCTTGCTGCGTGCCCCTCGCCGCATCTCACACAGGCGAGCGGTCAGTGGCACTGGTGCGATGAGTGCCTGAATTGTTGGCACCTGTGGCATTGAGCGGGCCCACGCTTGCCCCGCCATGCCTCTATCCTGACGCCGCGCATATTCAGTAGCACCGTGGTGTCGTAGATGGCGCGAGCGTCGGCTGTCCGTTGAAGCACGGCGTGGAATATGCAACCGGGTCGTCCTTGGCGCGCACGAATGTGGCGCACGTACTCCGGTTGATATCCTAGGGCGCGGAGTTCTTCCAGTATCTCCGCCGGTTCCGTGTCAGCGGGGAGTCCCAAGATCGCTACTTTCATCTTCTTGTCAGCTGGCAGTGAGTATGCGAACCAGCTGACACCCTCTTCTGTTTCAAGCGCGGTGAGGTAACGCTGTATTATGCGGTACTCGTCCTCCGATTCTGGCGAGAAACGGACACCGGAACCGTAAGGGCGAGCATTGGGGGGGTGTCCCAACTTGGTGGCCAAGGCCCGGAAGTGGGTCGCCCAGTTGGGTAATTTTTCTACTACTAATGGTGGGTAGCGGGGCCACTTCTTCTTGTTGGCCGGGGCTGTTGTGGCGGCGGTCGTGTTCGCTGGTTGCAGGGGGGAGGGAGAAATTATTGTACTCACCCCCTGTGATCGCGGTGGACTGCCTAGTGGTGGTCGAGGTGCGCGTCGGGCGGCCTCGGCGAACGTAGGAGACTCGACGGTGGGGCGCGGCGTCTCTAAGCAGTAGCGCTTAGCGTCGTCCGCCGCGCCAGTTGTTTCCTCTTCTGGGCTGCGTCTCCTTCGTTGGGGTCGGTGTTCCAGCTGGAATTCGTATTCGAATCCCAGCGAAGGGGTTGGCGAGAGCATGGGCGGTGGTGTGTAGAGCCCGCACGGGACGAGCAGGCTGATAGCGTTGCCGGCGAGTCGTATGCGGAGGCGCGGGGTGGGACAGGTGAAGCAGGCTCCATCTGGTGTCTCGGTGCGGCGGCTGTACCACGTAGTCGCGGGTCACGCGTTGCGGCGTATTCTGTAGTTGATCTTGTTGCTCGAGCCGAGCTTATCAGCGAGCTGTGGGGTGCGGGTGACGCGGTGCGCGTAGCTGGCGCGCGGTCCGGCGCGGGCGGTGCGGTTGAACGCGACGGTGGGACCGCAGAGCGCGCGGCAACCGACGGTACGCGGGCGGCACTGCTGACGGACGCGTGCGCGGGAGGAGCTGGGGCGCGTGCTGGCGGGGCACGGCTCGGTACAGCGGCGGCTGGCCCCGGGGCCTGGGTGGGCACGGGCCGGAACGCCGCGGGTCGGACGGGCACGGCATGCTGGCGGCCCGACGTCGACATGGGCGCAACGCGCGCAGGCGCCGATGGTGACGGTGAGCCGGCTGATGTGCTCTTCTTGTACTCTTTCGTTGATTCTTGGCTTCGTCCAGTCGGCGGTGGGCCGGACGACACGTCCCCAATATCTGGGAGCGATATCGCTCGGTCCAGCGTCGGGTGGCTCTCGTCTTCCTCGGTCTTCTGCGAGGCCTAGCGAGCCGCGCTTGCCGGGCTTCGGCATCGCGTTATACTAACACTGTAGCTTGCACTATAACGTTTGGGTCCATATAATAACGTTCAAAATGTTTTTCACTATTGTGAAGCGGGTTGAGGGTAGGAGTAACCGTCGCGATCGATCGGTGTTCTAGAACACCGGGCTTCTTGCGACGGGTGGCTCCCTCTGCGCCTGTACGAGCGAACGGCGTTCACTCGTACACTCGCAGAGAGAAACGACACCAAAACGATCCGTGCGACACAGTACACTTGTTATCACTAGACTTGGGCAACTGAGCACTGTATGTTGATTACTGGCGAATCCACGCAGCGAACCCACATTTGACGCGGGTCGCCCGTTTTATACCCTTGTAGGGTGGTGCAACTAGTGACCGTTGTAATGTGTATTTTGAGAACTTTTTTTTAACGTTACGTGCTAATGTGATTTGTTGTGTTTAGGAATTCTAACTGTTGTTAATTTATAGGTCGATAAACATACTTTCAATCGATACCAATTATAGATGCTGGCGGGAAACATTCCGAATCATTCCCGTCGAATACTTCGGAAGTATTCTGAAATATTCCGAAACTTTGGGAATATTTCAACTGTCAAAAAAAAACAGGAAAATCGACCTTTGAAGTCTGTTAATATACCGAAACCTGCTCCTAAGTAGGTAAGAACAAATATTTTTCTGAAAACCGCATCAAAACGTGTTTGCTTGCAAGGTTTGCCTTTATTTGCTTTTATTGACTGGGCTATTATACGCGTTAAGTAGGTAGGTAATGATTAATACCTACCTATGCGACTCGCGAATACTCGCGATGCGTACAGAGCTACATACAAACTAACCAAAAACATAGGTAACCCTTTTTCAAATAGCAAATCAAATATGCTTGGCCTGGTTTTTTTATTTCACAACTGAGATTTAAGGCTATAATCGCATAGCACGACTTACAACCGATCGCCTAATGCATGTATTTTGACCAATAGGATGCACGAAGCGTATTTTAGTAGTGGTCGTAATAGTAAGTATTAATATAATGTTACACGCCCTGTACTCACAAAATGCATATTATTTCTAATTGGGCGAAAACAGGAAGGGATGTGGTTTGTCACTAGCTGCGCTTCCGCAGAAATATTTTCATAAGTGAGTATGCGTATCTTTGGCCGATAGTACCTACCTAAAAACAAAAGAATAAAAATCCTGTTAATCGCAGGCTAATAAATCTACCTATAAAAATATCAACATATACTTAATCAATCCCATTTATAATAAAATAAACATTTATATTTTACTCTCGTAGCGTACATACGTACTCTCGCAGTGAAAAATAATTAACTCACCCACCACACAACAAGCAAACACATTTATTCCCATTGAATTATTCGGGCGAAATATTCGGAAACATTCGATTGCGGGGTACGAATCTTTCTCGCGCGGGTGAAAACTTCTCCGGGGAGCAGCATCCCCTCCCTCTTACCGCACCCAGCACCGCCATCGCCTGCATGCACGACTCGTGGCCGGTGGCAGTCGGGTGCGCGCGTCGCGGTGCCAGCGCGGCGGCAGCGGCCGACGCACAGAGATCGACGATCGATGCAAAATACGATTTTTCAGCAAAAAAAAGTTGAAATCTTAATAAATAATTAAAAGTTTCTTTAAATCAGAATGATTCAAAATGAATTTATCATTTTGAATAATTCCCATTTAAAGAAACTTTCCCCGAAGTATTCCGGAATTATTCGGAATTATTCAGAAGTTTTGCAACTATTATACCAATATTAATTGGGATTAATGTATTCGTTGATGGCGGGACATGCTTGAAACATATTTTCAGAGAGGTGCGATTTTTGTGACGCCGAGTGTATATGTATAAAGAAATAATAAAATTAAAATGTATAGTTACTCTTTGCATTATTAATATAATAAACAAAAATTTGATACAAAATAAAATAGCGTCAATATTGTAAAGTTAAACAAGAGTCGTGGCCGAATAGTAACGTAAAGGAAAGATTACGGCCTTTAATTTAAAATATTACTGTGAATATAGACTGATTTTCTGAAAAATCGAGTTAAATATTGTTTTATTATTCCAACTAATTCAAAAATACTTCTCGTAATTGGTTTCAACATTAAATTTACGTTTTGTCAAGGTACCTAACAAAATAAGAATAGGGTCTGTTTTTATAGATTTTATTATTTATTTCCGTTTTAGAGCTCAAAACAAACCTCATATTTAAAATCTTTAGACTTTTACCCATAGTTTGTAATAAAGAAATCAGATATAGGTATTTCAATATTTTAATTTTAGCATAATTTCTGAGCAATGGTACAATTTTTTTGAGAAATGCTCATATCGACGGTTAAAAGGAAATAGGGTATAAGCGACAAAAAAAGGATTGTTCAGGAGAGCCGTTCAAAGTTTAGGATTTCAGAAAAACTAATGTATTTTTTTTATTAAAACATCGTGAAAACTAAAACAGTTTTTAATTTTCCAATCGGGAAATATGACAAAATAAAAGATAATCTCTGGACAAGGAGCCAAACTCGAAGAATACATAAATAGTTCTTTTAAGAGCTGCCTAAGTTTCACTGTTTCCCCCGCATCGCCCGCCCCTGTGTTTTTTAAATATAAGTTTTCTTATTTTAATAATAATAACACAGAAAACGACAGTCTGAACTAACTGCAAGACGCAAGAGTTTCGCAGGCTTAGTCTTGTTCTTGCTTAAATTTTGCTGGGTAAGTCATGGTCTTGGTAAAATTAGGCGGTCTTGGTCTTGCAAAAATGCAAGAACAAGACCAAGACTGATTTTGGGCAACACTATCACACTTTATTATTCAGTTAATAAAAATACTATGTATATTCCCATAACAGTCTTTATTTTCCTTATATATTATTGTGAATTATATTTACATTATCAATAGTGTCTATAATATGATACATTGGAAAGAATAATTAACACCTAAGCTTACAGGAATTTGTACATAATTATCAATTAATTTAATTAAAGATAGATTTAATTTCCATATCAACTTAAAATTATTTACATAAACCAGGAAGTCTTTCAAATTAATTGCTTGTATTAATGAACGGCTTAAAAGACAACTTTGTTTTGACGTTATAAAAAGGAGCCTCAACACTAATTAAGGACAAATTCAGACATAGTACTATTATGTCATCGTTACTTTCCTAGATAGGATTTTTGATTTCATTTTATTATCTGATTCCTCAAAACTCATGATCAGTTGGCGATAATCGATTATAAAAGATGAGTTGACAGTTTACCAGCCGACCGTGACTTTGTGACGCACATTATATTAATATCAGTCGGTGTAAACAATGCTCTTCGATAATAGCGCGTTGAACTTCTGTAAAATTTATTTTAAAAGATTTAAGTTATTATTCTAAAATCGTCAGGATCTGTTGTATATAAATTAAACTTCCATTCTTAGGACGCGCATAGTAGGAAGAAATTGAAGCCGGATGCCATTGCGATTACGGCAAGTCTATATCGCTTGTGAGCTATGTTAAACGCGCGAACGAATCGCGGGCAAATAATCACCGATGACGATGATTGGAACCGTTTACTACATGTAGTCGTTGGGCGTTCTGGGATTGGATAGGGTTCCTATGATGTTGTTGGCAGTGGGTATGTCGTCGTTGCGGGTGATGGCGGAGCTGGATGACGTGCCGGAGAGGGCCGACCCTGAGGCGGAGGGTCGCTTGCCGAGTTTTTTGATGACGGTGGGAAGCTGGTCGGCCGGCTCGCAGTGCGGAGTGACGTGTTGGTAGCACACGGCCGACGCGTGCCCCGACCGCACCGACGTCAGCGCCGTGCCACCGCTCCACGTGTTGCTGGAGGGATCGTACACCTCCACGATGTCGAGGAAGGACGTGCCGTCATAACCACCTGGAACGAAATACGACTATTATGATCTGGTTGTTTAAGCCGGTTATACAGAGTTATTCTGAAAGCCGTAGCTATTTTAACAAATCACCCGATAATATTGGGCAGCCCATCAGGCAAAAACACCGGTCTGGATCCTTCCTTTTCAATGGGATGTTAAATGTGTTTCTGTACGTGGGTGTAAGAGTGAGCCACTGACCTAGCGCGTACAGCTTGTTGTCGAGCACGGTGAGCGAGAGCGCGGAGCGTGCGATGCTGACGGGCGCCACCAGCTCCCAGGCGTCGCGCTCGGTGTCGTAGCGCTCCACGGACGCCAGTTGTTGCGACCCGTCGTACCCGCCCACCACGTAAATGTACTGGTTCATTGCTGCTACACCTGTAAATATCAACATTGACTGAATTTCAAACAAAAAATTTCATAGTATTCAATAGGGAGACAGCCGGGTCAGGCCGTTATGCCCTCAGGCCGTTGCGCCCTCATTCCGGCACGCCCTCGTCCGGCTTTTATTGTTTTTTGAGTAAGTATTGTTGAAAACAAAATTACTTAGTGTCTATTTATGCAGTTTATTCATTATTTATTTGAGATATTTATTTTACGTTTGTAAGTAAGTATACTATGTTTATTTCAATAGGAAAAGACTCAAACAAAGATCTATAACCAAGAGGAGCATGAAAAGTAAAAAAATTGATAAAGCTATTGCTGGACTGACGGAAGAACACGAACAAAAAATATCAATGATTTCGTAGTCATAAAATATCTGCCTATTTGTGGTTCTTAAGCGAGCAAGAACTATGATTTATTTTCATTAAGCCTTAATAGTTAGATCGTTATGTATGAAT
Source organism: Tholera decimalis (assembly GCA_943138885.2). Classification (NCBI taxonomy): domain Eukaryota; kingdom Metazoa; phylum Arthropoda; class Insecta; order Lepidoptera; family Noctuidae; genus Tholera; species Tholera decimalis. Next base: position 15,449,473 of record OW964552.2, on the reverse strand, counting down.
GTTACATTATTAAGGCAAGTACCTATTCTTACTTATTATAACCTGCAGTCATTCATCTATGAATTTCGTTTTAATTGAATTGAACAAAATGTCATAAACATTTTTATTATCAACATTACTGATACCGGACGAGGGCTTGCCGGAATTAGGGCGTAACGGCCTGACCCAGACAGCCACGGGTAATGTGAACAAATATTTACTATCCTACACACTGCATCCATAGTTTATAATATAACAAACTTGGAAATAATTAGATACTAACAAATATTTCGATTATACAACGTACATAATAGATTAAGCGCAATACCTCAGACACCCCAATTAGAATATTAAATTATAAGTCTAAAACAACATCCGTAACTAAATAAACTGAAACCAAAACCAAACATTTTTTATAAAATACTTATCCTTACTAAACGCAAAACGTATGTGCGTCATATAATATCCTTACGCAGACACATATAGTTGTCGCCAAATAACTTGGTAAGAGTCATTCAATGCGCAGAAGTCGATTTTTAGGTGTCAGCGGTTGTCAGCGGGACGCGAGGTATGACGTCGCTATACATAATATTACCGTGACGTCGCTCCGAGCGCGCGATTGGTGCGTCAGTAGTTCTCGTTCTATTTGCTCCCGAATACACTTGCGTACACGAAAGTTGTACCCTTTGTTTTTGTTACGAGTTGTTGTTTTAAATTTAGTTTTTGTTACATTGATTACAATGCCAGGACCAAATACCGTTTTACGCAGACTATTAAAATGTCAGAAAGAACAGTTAGACACTATAGTTGAGGAAAGTTGAAAATCCGAATTCGTCACTGTCTTTAGGACACCGGGAAAAAAGAGGAATAAAAGAGGTAGCAAGACGACCATGCGCGTATCTTTACGCAAAATACGCGCTTGGTCGTGGAGTTGCGGATACCTGCCCGACATACATACATACATACAAAAGAGGTAGCAGTTTTATTAACTAATTGTGACGACGAGAACATATTATTTCTAATGTTTTTTTTTAAATACATTTTTTTCACTTTTAAATGTATTTATATATTATACCTATTTATTTATAATACCGAATTAACGAATGAATTCCTCTTCTTTCTTTAACATTCTTCTGAACAGATATGATTAAAAATAAATGATGGCAATAACCATAGAATAACGGCAAGCAGTAAAAGTGACCACTTTTTTTTCTTCCACGATCCCAAGACAATACTCACGCCTGTGGAAAAAATCTTAGGCGCTTCATAGATTTTGCACACAGGCGCTGTCTTAGGTCAGCGCGGCCCTGCGTAGGTACGGTCGGCCAAGAAAGTGGTGTACCAGTTTTGATTTAGTTTCCCGGTCATCGAAAATTACAACAAGGTTCGTTATAAAAAGATATTACTGAAAGAGACAACATTATCATGACGTAAACCTATGTATTTAGTATTCATACGTCATATGTCACATATAAGTACATGACATTTTAACCTTTAGTATAAATGAAAAGGACATTAGTTTCTACAAAGCAATTGAAATGTTTCCAAACAAAAGTAATAAAAACTATTTAGACAACTGAATTCCATTTGAAAAAGAAAACTGACAATTGACATTTTGTCAAATATATGCAAAAAATCGATATATTATCCGTGTTATTTTTCAATCAACTGCATATAAAATCATCTCAATGCCTGCCAACTTGACCATTGCCGAAAGAGCACAAATAATTGCCCAATTTAATGAGGGAAGCAGTATCAGTGCGATATCCCGGAATTTGAATATATCGAGGCATTCTGTCCGCTTTTGGATTCGTCGTGAAGGAGAGGAGGGAAGTTTGTTGGATCACAGAAGAAGTGGTCGCCGGCCTGCACTCTCCAATAACGATAGAGAATTCATGAGACGGGAATATGAAATCAATGGTTTTAAGCCCACAAAACATTTTGCGGAGATGTTCGATGTGAGTGCCCAAACAATAAGGAATCATCTACATTACATGGGGTTGCACCACAGGCATTACGCCAAGAAAATATATTTGACGGATGCTCACAGACTTGCTCGTCTGAACTTCGCCAGAGAGCACTTAGAGTTTGATTGGTCTAATACAGTGTTTTGTGATGAAAAAACGTTTAAATCCAGTCAGCATGGACGTCTTCACCTTTGGCGATATAATTCAACACGGTATAAAGATGATCATGTAATCCCAAATAGAGAATCAGGTCGAATTTCCGTAAATATTTGGGGCTGGATGAGTACGGATGGTGTAGGAGAATTGTGTTCTCTACCTCCTCGAGCGACGGCTGTAAATTATATCGACGTGCTTCAGAATGCAATGCTACCGACAGTCCGTAATGTTTACCCGGAGAACGAAGTGCCACAATTTGATTTTGTTCAAGATAATTGTTCAATTCATAATGCGAGGATCGTAAGAGCCTGGTTTCGTTCACACACTGACGTAAGGGTAATTCAGTGGCCCTCAAGATCGCCGGACCTCAACCCGATAGAAAATCTTTGGGGCCTTATGGTCCAACGATGGTCGCATCAAAATGAAAGAACCAAACAAGCTCTTATTAGTCACTGTAATTATATCTGGGAGGAAATGCGGGGAACCGATATTTGCTCACGGCTTGTTGGTTCAATGAGGTCTCGTCTTTTAGAGGTTATAGAGGCCAACGGCGGTTACACCCGTTTCTAATTTTTAAAAATTTTCAATATCTTCTAAATATTACTATATATGCTATGTTTTTGTTTGTTATAAGTATTTTAAAATTGATTGTAGAAATTTAATAAAAGGATAAATCTATTTTTAGCTTGTTTTTTATTGATATTGTAATTACAAGTTTACAGAAATTGTAGGTTTGTGGACTCGCCTTGTGCCTTTACAATTTTATGTAACTTGTTGATTACAATTCTGAATTTGTAGATACAATTTTGTCATCAAAATCTACAGCCCCCCGCCGTTGATTTTACGACGTCATTGGTTCCATCAAGTTCAAACTAAGAACAGCTGTCACGTTACAAACAGTAATAGTCGTTATCAATAATCAGATAAAGACAGCAATAGAAGTTGTCAGATCGATCTGCAAGCGAAACTAATCTTTATCACCTATGAATCTGCAAGCGATATTCAACCTTAGGGTGGTACACCACTTTCTTGGCCGACTGTACCTAAAATATCACAGACTGATAAGAATAACTATTGATAATTGAGTTTACCGTGTAATTATTGATAGTTTTCTAGAAAGTAAAATTATGATTCGCCAGCTCTACCTATCTACCTGTAGGTAGGGTTACCAGATCCAAAAATAAGTTTTCCTGAAAAAACCCTTGTTTCTGCAATAATTTTCCTGATATTTTGGCAGAAACTTATATTATTTTATAAACTCGCGCGCGGCGCGTGGGAGTCTGAGTATGAGTGTTAGATGCCTTGTGGCGGGATGCGGGGAGCGGCGCGACTGAGCGAGTCAATTAGTAGTTCAGTACTCTTGCAAACGGTGTTAAGTTTACTAGTGTTGTGCGTATTTGTGTGGCAAGCATTTATTTTATAACGAAAAGGCTTACTTTTCTCTTTTTTTTTAATTCCTGAAAATTTCCAACTTTCCCTGTTTCCCTGACAGAGTGCTGAAATTCCGGACATGTCAGGAAAATTCCTGTCATCTGGTAACCCTACCTGTAGGCATTACTGCATTAGGTTATTGTACCTATGACCGTGCGAACGATAATTCAATGACCGGACATTACTTGATGTAATATTGATAAGCGATATCACCGTGTAAAATTCAATCTTTCTATCACACTTTCACAAACTTAGCTATCTTTCGCTATTTCACCCCCGCGATGCCTTTGATAAGTTGTGTTTAGGTAGGTACAGTTTATTGTTTGTACTACAAAAATATTCAAAGATTATAAGATTTGAATCATAATATTTACAGTAATTAGACTACAATCATATTGATAGGAAGAAGTACTTACAGAACTGAACTATTTACACTTAGGTTATTATTAGTTTACACTATTTCTGCGATCCACTTTCAACAAAGCTTAAAAATGACCACCGCCTTGGTCTAAGATGCACTTATTTGCACGCTTTCTTAAATTGTATTTCAATTTTGTAAGCACTTCAGTGTCACTTTTCACTATCGCAAACGCTTGTTCAATTTTAGTTTTGAGTTCCTCGATACTTGTTGTTTGACTGACGTACGTAGCGATTTTATGCGACCCCACAAATAAAAGTCTAATGGTGTTACGTCAGGCAATCTGGGCTATCCAGCGACTGCCATACTCCGCATGCAGATGCCGTCAAACGGTCCACCACGGTTCAAAGCACCGCACTGCACTGGTAAAACAAGTCACGTAAAAGACCGGCAGGGACGTCACGTCATCATGAATTCAATGTGTTTATATTTGTGTTGCCACTTTACTTCCACTACATTTCCCTTAATAAGTATATACAACTTGTAACATGACTGCTATAAGTATCTAATGCAATTATTTACTTTATGCTATACCAGTTCGGAAAGTGCCTTATAACTTTTTAAAAAGTTTGACAAAAAGGACGTCATTACTGTAGTACAAATGTGCGGGTCGCAAAAGTGTATGAGAATTCATTACTAACGTGCTGGAGACACTGGAGAGGGAGGGAAAAGTGTATGAAAATCCATTACTAACGCGCTGTTTTTTTTTTTAATTTAGACCAATTCAGTAGCTAACTTAAAAGTACTTATAATGCCAAAAGACAAAAAGTTTTTGTCACGAAGAGAAAATGATACTGGCCACATAGTATTGCTCAACATTGATATAAAATTACTCCAACACGCTGCTGAACAAATTCAAGATTTCAGATTAACTTTCAGCATTCAAACATAATAAGAATAACAATTTGGCGCGAAAAATAAATGAGGTACCTACTGTCTATGGCCATAGGTCCTATCTTTTAACTCGGTTTCAATTATTAATGTACAAAAAGCTATTAAAATTACATTAGAAAAGTATAAATCATTAACAAAAACACTGCTTATTGTATTTAATGCTTAAAAATAATTTATTTCAATTTACACCTATCGATTTCTGACAATCGTCCTTTATCGAGGTAACCGAAATTAAAAAAAAGTCACCAAGCTCAAAATGATACTGGCCATATACTTTGGCTGAACATTGATTTAAGAAAACTTTTGAGCAAAATGAAAATACATAACCAATAACACCGACTACCGAAATTAAAGTTATTTTTGGCTTTGTAGTGTTTTGATATGGAAGTCGGTTTTATTTTTTGCTAAAAAGTTTATTTTTTCACGCTTTTTAGTGGGTCGGTTTGTAATTTATCTAGTTACAAAAACCAAAATGTGAAGTACTACTTATCACCTTTTACAAAATATTGCTTTTCCCGATGCAGAGCCGTTCATTTTTGAGTGTCATCACCATATGCAGTGTGACGAGTATAAAGTGTTTAACATGCATATTCAAGTAATCGAATCGCAATCCACGAAACACTTATTATTGAGTAGTTTCGGTGGCCATCTGTGGTCTTCATCATCAGTTCCACTTCCTCAAATGGTGCTTTTCGAGAGCAACTGCACAAGGTACTATAAGAAATACCCAAAACACTATAGGTGTGCCTATAATATTTGAAGAATTCCCTCGATTACTCCAGGATCCAATGATCAGATCCTGATTTCATAACAATGGGACCAACTAGAAAGTATACCCTTTCAAACGGAAAAAAAAATGTCCAAATCGGTTCAGCCGTCTTCGAGTTATGAAGTAACAAACATAAAAAAAGTTCAAGACGAACTGAGAACCTCCTCCTTTTTTTGAAGTCGGTTAAAAATAAAATAATAAACTAGTGAAAATCGCGCGCGCGCGCGCGCGGTAGCTTTCTTTTGTTAAGAATGTATATTCCTGCGTTATTTATCTGAATTTTGAATAAGTGTTTACTGTGGTCGGGCACGCCGCAATTGCGGCGGTAAGACCCCTCTTGGAGGAGTGGCTAGATCGGCGTCACGGCGTCCTGACCTACCGCATGACGCAGGTCCTCACCGGACACGGAAGTTTCGGGAGGTACCTGTGTCTGATGGGAAAGGAAGAAACGCCTGGGTGTCACCACTGCGAGGATCGTCCTGAGGACACAGTAGAGCATACGGTGGAAGACTGCCCAGCTTGGGCAGAGCACCGACGTGTCCTCACGGTGGCGATAGGCGGAGACCTCTCGCGCCCGTCACTGGTCGAGGCCATGCTGCGGGGCGAAACGGAGTGGAAAGCGGTCGCCTCCTTCTGCGAAGCAGTCATGCTATCGAAGGAGGAGGCGGGCCGCGTGAGGGAGAGGATGGCGTCCTCCCTCCAGCCCAGCCGCAGTGGTAGACGCCCACGGCGTCGGACGTCGGCCGACGATCTCCGGCCACCGTAGGCGCGGGCATGCGGATAGCGAGTAAAGGGCAACTCGCTGTCCGACCATGGACCATGTCCGGGTCGACGGCGCGTTGTGTTCCACGCGTGCCTCAAAGAGCGTCAGCAATATGACGAGGCCCCCCCTGTAGAGGGCCGAAGCCTGCCGGGGTCGTGGGACTTATCCCATTACCGTGACCCCGGAACGTAAAGGGCCATTGAAGGAACACCGTGGATTTTAGTCAGTACAAGTCTGACAGTCCCTCCGGCCCTGCCCGGGGTGGGAGGACTTATTTGATGATTTTACCACGTAAAAAAAAAAGTGTTTACTGTGGTGTTTACGATCTACTCGAAATATCGTCTAGTGATAGTGAAGATGTAATGAAGCCGCCAGTATTAAAAGAAACACCCCAAGCTGTTATTGATAACCTATTGCCCGAGAAATCTAGGAATTAATATAATATTAATAACTGAAACAATTTTAATATAAACTTCAATTTAAAAAAATGTCTTTTATTTTCCTCGTAGGTATAGTATAAAGCACTATAAATCACTCGGAAGAAAGTGCGATTCCCAACTCGTGTGTATTAAGGCCCTCATCTGCGCTTCGGACCTCAAACTACACCCTCGTTGGTAATCGGTCACTTTCTCCCCTCAATAAACAATGTACTATTGATGTTTAATTATACAGTCCACATGAAAAACATTCCATTACATTAGTTGAAGACAGTAGTTGAAAAAACCGAATCAAATCACAAAATTGAAGTGAAATAAAAAATTATCGAGATTACGTACCAGCTCCACTCCTTGCTATATGCATCGGCGCGACTTCGCTCCAGATATTGTTCTCAGGGTGGTAGCACTCAACAGAGGCAATTCTTCGTGCGCCGTCAAACCCGCCGACGGCGTACAACAGTCGGTTGACAACGGCCACGCCTACGCCTAAGCGAGCGCAACGCATCGACGCTACTGACGTCCAGGTGTCGCGCTCAGGGTCGTAGCTTTAATTAAAGATATTAACGGTTATTGAAGGAATAATCTAAATATATATAACTCAAAGGTGACTGACTGACTGACTGACTGACATAGTGATCTATCAACGCACAGCCCAAACCACTGAACGGATCGGGCTGAAATTTGGCATGCAGGTAGATGTTATGACGTAGGCATCCGCTAAGAGGAAGGATTTTGCGAAATTCCCACGGGATCGGGATTTACACGGGAAAAACTTCCCACGCGAGCGAAGCCGCTGGCACAAGCTAGTTCGTTATAAAAGTCGGGAAGTGTCACATCAAATTTAAAAATAATAAATAAATTATTTAAAGACAATTAGTTTTTTTTAATACTTTTCTCTCTTATTATCATTGTTGGCACCAATTCGCCTGAAAGTAAAGAGAACGCATGGCGCAAAGGCCCAGGACCCATGTCAAAATTATTAAAGCTTTATTATTATTTTTTTTATGACAAGCTCGTGTTTGACCACCAAAATTAGGAAAGGTAACTAATTTTATTTTGCTTAATATTTGTAAATATTTTAATTAAATCTTGTTTTGCTCACCCTACCTAATTTGTTCAATTTGACAACTATGACGTCACAGTATGGTGCTTGATCGGTCCTATCGTCAGTTCAAAAGCACTGTGTATCATCACCACAACTATCAAACCGGAGATGTATACATGTAGCATGTCCACCAACCTGCACTGGGCCCGCGTGGAATGGGACGTCCCATTCCCTCACTAATTAAGCCCTCCCCACTTTAATAAAGTTTTGAAAGTCCTACCAAAGGTTGTCTGGAAGATATCGCTGTCAGCGATAAGACCGCCATTATAACCATAGAATAAGCAATTATTGTATAATAGGTGTACAATAAAGTATATTCTATCTATCTATAGAAAGGAGGTCAGTGTCCTAACAGTGGGAACGTCATAGGCTAAATACTTTTTTATATTATCTTTTTTTTTATTCCACAACTTTCACACAACGCCATCTAGTCTCAAACTAAGCAGAGCTTGTGCTATGAGTACTAGACAACTGATAAACATACATATATATTTCTAAATACATACATATTATAGACAAATTACACCCAGACAAAAAGAATGATCGTGCTCATCACACAAACATTTGTCCTGGGTGGGAATCGAACCCAAGACCTTGTGCATAGCAGTCAGGGCCACTGACCACTAGACCAACAGGATTAACAACATTATAAAAGAGACCTAGCAATGTGGCTAGTAAAATTTTTATTTTTATGTAAATAAAGTTGGTTTCAGAATTTCTTGTGCTATTTCAAAGTAGCAGCACATATTTGGCATTTTTTAAAGGTCATATTTTAAAACAGAAAGTGTATTTATCCATGTTTCAATACTATGAAGGACTGGTGGGGGATGCCTGATATAACGTTTTCTGTAAAACAATATGTAGATGTTTGATGCTTACCATTCTACAGATTTGTGATATTCTGAGCCCGCAGAACCGCCAACTGCATACAATAATCCGTCCATTACAGCTACTCCTACCTGTGCATAAAAAATACTAACTTTAAGATTTTATACATTAACTAGCATCTGCCCGTGTCTTCGCTTGCGTTAAGAGCCCTCTCTTGGATTTCAGCGTTTTACTCGACTTTTGATGTGTGATTACGGTTTAGATATAGCCACAAATAAAATAAAAAAATATGTCCAAGAAAGTTTGATTCTTTTTCTTTGGAGTGCTTTAAACACATTTTTCAATTTGTTTACATAAATCAGTAAAAACCTTGTCTCTGCAAAGGATGTTTCATAATATTTTACTTTAGAGCTTCTTTTGATGCTATGTTACATCGAAGATATAATAATTTAATCATTTATAAAAATGTTTGAAGTACAAGTATATCCTCTACTTTGGAGTGCTTTAATTATTTTTTTATGTTTCATACAGTAATACACCAAAAATAATTCCAAAAACAGAGAGTTACTGATAATTTTTCGTCCGAAATTATATTTTTTATCTATGAATATATAATCCAAATTCAATCAAAAAGTAACTATTAAGTAAGTATACATTAAAACTTGCTTGAAAAAAAAAATTAGTGTATTTAAATGTAAAATAATATTTTTAAACAATTTTTGTATGCAGTGATAAAATCAATATAAATCTCGGAACATGCGGTCTGTAGCTTTAGTCCGCGCCAAGCGCTCACGGAGGGAGGACGTATCGCTCGCTGTTGCAAGTTTGTGTGTTACGCGATCTCGTCAATCCGCCAAGAATATAGCGCAACCAACACATTTTGATACAAGTGAGTTTTTTTTATTAGTTATGGTTTGATTATAACGTAAACATATTATTTTCTTTTGATATGCGAATATATTACAAAAAAGAAACATACACGTATATATAGTTGTTTGTTTTAATTTTTTTCAGACATTGCTCATAATAATTGGCAAAAGAGAAAAAAATAAAATTTTTGCTGCTATCAAAATAAAAAAGAAGGTTTTGGCCGAAAATTTGAAACGCGCAAGAGAAGCTTATCGGTAAGATTGTTTTTTATTATCCGCGACGGAAAGGAGACGGTATATGCGTTTGGGGTGAAAGGATGTTTGTTTGTTTGTTTGTGCAAACTCATGTTTTCTCCTAAACTACTAGTCCGATTTTGATGCAGTTTTCAGTGACGGGTTTGGGTTTGATTGGTGCATGTTCTTAGATAGGTGTTATGGTGACAACTCACCAGGGGGCGCTGCAGTAAACATTTGTTTCTGCAAAACGAAAACTACTAGTCCGGTTTTGGTGCAGTTGTTGTTGATTAGTGAGAGTTCTTTTATCTACATTCCTGGTTTTCATTATTTCAGGAACTTCAAGATATAGATGGAAGACGAATTATAGATTTTAATTTTTTTATGAATCAATCAATTTTAATTGACAAACATGGCGAAAAATTTGGTTGCCGATTGAATAGTTTAAAAATAGTAAAAGAAATACAAAAGGGACTCATTTCAAAATTCGATCTGAAATGTTGCATGTGTGGGTCGCTTTTTAAATTAGAAACATGCGACGAAGATAATTTAAATTTAAATGTCAATACAGGCGTAGTGTCAGGAGCATTAATGGTCGGAATTGGTCTTTCCAATTTGAATGAGCTCATTGCATCAATGGATTTGCCAACCATGCCATATAGCTTGTATAGCTCAATCCATGCAGATGTGGCTGAAATGTGGCGTATCACTGCAGAAGAGACTATGCAAGAAGCTGCCAAAAAAGAAATAGAAGCTGCAGAATCACGGGGTGACGTCAACGATGGGGGTATTGCAATGATACCGGTAGAAGCAGATGCATGCTGGAGTAAACGGTCGTACAAAACGAATTATTCGGCTTTATCAGGTGTGGCCGCAATAATTGGGGAGCATACTGGAAAAGTACTTCATATCGGGGTTAGAAATAAATATTGTGTTATATGTGCTCGAGCAAATAAAAAAGGATTAGCGCCACGAGTCCACGATTGCCACAAAAATCACTCTGGATCATCAACTAGCATGAAGCAATCTATATTAGTTGAAGGTTTCAAGGTGTCGATAGTAGAAAGAAATTTAATATATAGCACACTGATTGCCAACGGTGACTCCAGCACATACAAAAATATTTTAGAAAGTAGGCCTTATCCCGACGTGCCTATACAAAAAATCGAATGTACGAACCATTTGTTACGCAATTACAATCGTAAAAATTTGGCATTGCAAAAGGATACTGCAGTTCCCCTTAGCGAGCGTAAATTTTTGACCGGGGATCGCTTAACAAGATTACGCACGGCTATTCGCTCTGCAATTAAATTTAGGAAAGCACAAAGTACCTCATTATCAACTCAAATACTTAATTTGCAAAGAGATATTTTAAATAGTCCCCGGCATATTTTTGGAGATCACACCTCGTGTCATAGTTACTATTGCTCGGATGAAAGAAAAAAAGAAAACAATTTAGTTCCTTTAATTGCGACACTGATGCTCAAATTACAAAAAAATGCTTCCCAACTAGCGTCTAAGTCTCATGTTCTGCTATACCAACAATAGAGCTGAACAGTTTAACAGCGTTGTGGCGAAAGTGGTAGGAAGAAAACGAATAATTTTTTCTTTAAAAGACTCCTATGCAGCACGCTGTTACGCAGCTGTTGTGATTTTTAATACCGGTCTCCCACAATATAATTTATATAAATCCATTTTAAAAACGTCTCCCGGAAAATCTTTAAAAACTTTGGAACGTAAACGACATTTGGCCAACAGCAAAAGAACGGAGACAGGCACTAAGCGTTGTCGCAGGTATCTGCAATTTGGTAGCGCAGATGGCCAATATGGCAGTCAATGCCAACGTCCCGACATGACTTACGATGATTACAAGAACGCTAAGACACTGTTTTTGTCCAATTTGCAACAGCAAACATTGAATCGTCAAGAAATTGAGCGCAATACTGTTCTGCAAGCAGAAAGCGCTTAATGGTTGGAACTGCGCAGATGCATACTCACTGCATCAATGTTTAGCAAAATATGCAAGAGACGCCCTAATACGGACTCTGCGCCTTTGGTCAAAACTTTATTGTACTCATATAATTTAGATCATGTGCCGTCCATCAAACATGGAAAAGAGAACGAGTCAAAAGCTTTAGCTCAACTTAGCTGCCAAATGGATATACACATAGAAAAGTGTGGCCTATTTATAAGTACAGAGCATTTATTTTTAGGCGCTACACCTGATGGAGTGTTTCAATACGGTGTTGTTGAGATTAAGTGCCCCATATCTGTTTTTGGGATGGATCCTGATACGGCTATTCTAGAAAAGAAATTAAAATGCTTCAAAATCAATCAAAAAGGCAAAGTAATGTTTAATCAAAATCACGATTGGTATTTTCAAATACAAGGCTAACTCCACATTGCAAATAAAAATATTTGTAATAAACAAATATTTTTATTTGCAGTGTGGACTGGTACTGAATACCCACTAAAAGTTGTAAAAGTTTACAAAGATCCTGATTTCTGGAACCAGAAAATGTTGCCAAAATTAATAAAGTTTTATGACGAGTGCGTTCTTCCAGAAATCATAGATTCGAGGAAGGCACGGTCTATGCCGCTTCGAAAAATATTATATTAATTTATTTTTACAATTATAGTTCTTTTTATTCAGTCTTTGTTTCTTATTTTTTATTTACTAGTTGTACCCATCCTTATAATAATTAGGTATCTCGAACGACACACATTTAAGGGTTGCATCACTATATATAGTGATGAGGAAATCTTTGTATGTGCATATTTATTATAACTACCGACTAAGTCCACCTAACTGAATAACTTTTACTATGGGACCAACTTTAAAATCGCGAAAAAATAAAACAGCTGTTTTTTCGCGATTTTAATGTTGATCCGATAGTAAAAGTTATTCAGATTGATGGTCTAAAACACTCCTTAAAGTTTCTTAATTTTGTTTAACACCTACGCTGATGTCAGTTATCTTGATCTTACTGAGGCACAATTTGATAAACTTGAGCGACTCCAAAATGTTTGCATTAGATTTATATTTGGCTTGCGCAAATATGATCACGTATCCGAATTTCGTACGAAACTCAAGTGGCTTCCAATACGTCTTCGCCGGAACTTACACATTTTGTCTCTGCTTTACAGTGTGCTGTTTAATCCTAAAACCCCTACTTATCTTAAAGAACGATTTAAGTTCCTTCATGACACACATGCAAAATCTCTGAGGTCATCAGAAAACTTAAGGCTTGCGGTACCGAGTCACGCCACCAATTTCTATGCTAAGTCGTTCGCAGCTCAAGCAGTACGGCTGTGGAATGCTCTACCCGTGTCAGTAAGACAAGCACAAACCCTATCTTCTTTCAAAAACTTAGTAAAAGATCTTTATCTCTCTTCTTAAATTGGTGTTATTATGTATGTCTTCGTTTCTTTCTTTTTTTTAAATATTTATATGTATATATATGTTTTGAGAACGTTATTTATTGTTTTGTATTTTATATAGATAAATAGTACACCGTGGACTACCCGCGTATTTATTTTCTCCTTCTGAGTCAAATCCATCCAAAGGTTGTCTGTAAAAGATCGCTTTTAGCGATAAGACCGCCCATTGTATCACCCTTTTTAATTGTTAAGTCCATAATTTTATTTTACTGTTATGGTGTACAATAAAGAATATATCTATCTATCTATCTATCTTATATGAATGAAAGTTCAATTTCTTTATGACCCTATAACCTACTCAATAGATAAGCTGTTATAGGTGGTAATTGATAACATTCATCGGTACAAATAATATTTCACAAACTTAATTTAATATATTTAGAAAGGAAAGTATCATGTTGGTTTGATCCTGGCGTCCGCTGCATAGCGGTTTGCATGTGTGCGTAGCGTACTTCACCAGTCGCACACGTGCGCGGCCGCTGCCGCGCGCCGTCTAATTTACCTAAAACTGAGCACTTCGATTTTGTAATAGCGCTCTTAAAAGGTTTTTAGGGAAAATGTAGCCTATGTCACTCAGGAATAATGTAGCTTTCTATTTGTAAAATAATTTTCAAAATCGGTTCAGTGGTTTTTGGGTTTATTTGTTAAACAATCAAAATTACAAATGATTCCTTTTTATAATGTTAATATAGAAGTATAGATGAAAATGTCTACACTTGGATTGAAAGTATGTATATGTAAATCTCTATTGTTATTCTATGAAATTTCAGATCGAATTCACGATCATCGAAATAATAGAATAGAATAAATATACTTTATTGTACACCAAAATTTAAACACACCTATTTAACATTATTTCTTAAATCTATGGTAATAATGTATATAACGTTAGATATTACATACTTGTATCAGGTGCAAAATGTTGATTTACCATTTTCATTCATTCGTAAAGTAGATAGCAAGATACTTTTGATAATAAATTGTTAATTTTAATATCTCAATTGTGGCGCCTGAGCACTTAGTAAATACTCGTAACTATTGTTGAACTGACACTAGTTTTATTTATTTGAACTTAGTGCAAAAACGTTTTAGGCATTCTCTACCAGACAGGCTTTAGGTTCGAATTTGATTTTAAGATATCTGGCAAAATATATAATTATGGTTTCATTTCTTTAGAGCTGGCTTCCATTTTCTTGTGTGTTAATTTTGAATCTAAATAATAATCTAATACATGCGAAAGTTTGTGAGCATGGATGGAAGATTATAACTCTTTCTCGCAAAAAATACTGAATGGATTTAGATGAAAATTTAAAATGATATAGCTATATCAAATATATGATATATGATATATATATCAAATGTCCTTAAAGATAGTATAAATAAGACAGCCTCGTTGGTCGAGTGGTAGAAAGCGCGACTGCTGAGCACGAGGTCACTGGTTCGATTTCCGGATCTAGCCAATAGTGCTATTGAGTTTTTCAGTAAGGAATTTCTCAGTAGTAGCCCGGAATTTGCAAGTTGGCGGTGTGATATTCTCGTGCCTTGAAAAGCACGTGCCGTTGTTCCCGTGTCGTTTGAACATCTTTGACGGTCGTTACGGGTAGTCAGAAGCTAGTAAATCTGACACTGGTCTAGCTAAGGGGTACCGTGTTAGGGCGCCTTCAAATTAGTGGCAAAGTGCCGTGCGAGAGCAGCGCGGCTGCAGCACTGCTTTGTAAATCCATATAAATATGAACGCGCGGCGGCAGCGCTGCTGTCACGCTGCGGCCGAGCGTCATTTATTTATATGGATTTACAAGCCAGCGCGGCGGCAGCGCTGCTGTCACGCTGCGGCCGAGCGTCATTTATTTATATGGATTTACAAGCCAGCGCGGCGGCAGCGCTGCTGTCACGCTGCGGCCGAGCGTCATTTATTTATATGGATTTACAAGCCAGCGCGGCGGCAGCGCTGCTGTCACGCTGCGGCCGAGCGTCATTTATTTATATGGATTTACAAGCCAGCGCGGCGGCAGCGCTGCTGTCACGCTGCGGCCGAGCGTCATTTATTTATATGGATTTACAAGCCAGCGCGGCGGCAGCGCTGCTGTCACGCTGCGGCCGAGCGTCATTTATTTATATGGATTTACAAGCCAGCGCGGCGGCAGCGCTGCTGTCACGCTGCGGCCGAGCGTCATCAATTTATATGGATTTACAAGCCAGCGCGGCGGCAGCGCTGCTGTCACGCTGCGGCCGAGCGTCATTTATTTATATGGATTTACAAGCCAGCGCGGCGGCAGCGCTGCTGTCACGCTGCGGCCGAGCGTCATTTATTTATATGGATTTACAAGCCAGCGCGGCGGCAGCGCTGCTGTCACGCTGCGGCCGAGCGTCATTTATTTATATGGATTTACAAGCCAGCGCGGCGGCAGCGCTGCTGTCACGCTGCGGCCGAGCGTCATTTATTTATATGGATTTACAAGCCAGCGCGGCGGCAGCGCTGCTGTCACGCTGCGGCCGAGCGTCATCAATTTATATGGATTTACAAGCCAGCGCGGCGGCAGCGCTGCTGTCACGCTGCGGCCGAGCGTCATTTATTTATATGGATTTACAAGCCAGCGCGGCGGCAGCGCTGCTGTCACGCTGCGGCCGAGCGTCATTTATTTATATGGATTTACAAGCCAGCGCGGCGGCAGCGCTGCTGTCACGCTGCGGCCGAGCGTCATTTATTTATATGGATTTACAAGCCAGCGCGGCGGCAGCGCTGCTGTCACGCTGCGGCCGAGCGTCATTTATTTATATGGATTTACAAGCCAGCGCGGCGGCAGCGCTGCAGCCGCGCTGCTGCCGCGCGGCAATTTGCGACTAATTTGAAGGCGCCCTTACCTAGTTACTGGGTTGTGGAAGTCAGATAGGCAGTCGCTCCAAGTGTAACACTAATACTCAGCTGCATCCGGTTATACTGGAAACCGACTCCACTATAATTGGGGAAAGGTTAAGCAGATCATGAGTCGCGTGGGGTTCCGCGCGCGTGGACTTTATCACGATAAAAACATAACCTCCTTCTTTTATAGTCGGATAATTACGGCCTATAACATTCCACAAGCTCCAAGCTACTCTTCATCCAAATCCACCCAGTGCTGTCAAAGATTAGCACGTTAAAACAAACAAACAATTATCCGCTTTATAATATTAGTATAGATTCCAGTTGAGTGCGTACCCTGTGCCTCGGCGTGGACATAGGACTGCAAGGCCTCCAGTGTTCCGTAGCAGGATTGTACACGTCCACCCAGTCGCTGTCGTAGGAAGAACCAGGCGATGTATTGCGACCACCCACTGCGTAGAACAGACCCTGGAAAAAGGTAAACATTTTACTTTAATTATTGGCTAGGATTCAGTTTTTATTTATTACTAGCTTTTGCCCGCGACTTCGTTCGCGTGGGAGGTTTTTCCCGCGTAATTCCCGATCCCGGAATTCCGGGATAAAAACGTTTAGGCATGAAAAGGTAACAGACAGACAGACAGAGGTACTTTCGCATTTATTATATTAGTGTGGATATTCTTTATTGTACACCTTACAATACTTCTATGAACACAAATGTAAAACTAGTGTACAATGTACGGTCTTATCCCACAATGCGGCCTCTTACAGACAACCTTTGGATGGACAGAACTTAAAGGAAAAGATTTAGGGCTGTCAGTGTACAAATATCATAAATAATATTACTTGAACATAATAATATGAAAACATAAATACAATACAAAAAACATTTACAAATAAATATCAAATGTATAATTGAGAAAGGACGGGAAAATTAAAGTAAAAGATAAAGCTCCACAGATCATATAAACACTAGATAATTATATGGCAAGGGGGCGTGGCGCTTGCGAACGCATCTAGCCTCAAAGCGTCTGGATACCAGTTTCGGCCATTAATCGACTGTCAACTTGCGACGTCTTTGCTGGATATGAATTTTGATAAAATGCCGCGTTGTTCAGTGCTTGTATGCAAAAATAACAGCGGTATTGTGAATTACGTCAAAGATGGCATCTCATTTCACACGTAAGTACTAAAATAATATTGTTTTTATTATTAAATTCGTTAAAACATTACTTCGTGATACTAGAAACACGATGAAGTACCAAAAGCAATTATTTTCACTAGGAACAAAAACCATTGATTGTTTAGTACTCATCGATCAATGAAGCGACAGCGCAATGGATAAGTGTTTTACTGATATCAGGGGGGGGACACTCCGTACATTTTGACAGCGAAGTAAAGAAAGAGTTGCCATCTATAAATTGGCCCCAATACTATTTACTGTCTACCAGGTACGTTCAATTGTCAACAGATGGCGATATATCATGTGAACGGTAATGTTCGAGCTGCTAGATATTGCGGGTGCTAAATGATAAGTCTAAGGTAAGATTTTAGAGAAGTTTATTCCGACACTATACGCTAATTAATGCTAATGATGATAATGAGTGCTACAAGTATGCCGGTCGATCGCGCACCGGTTCGCGCAGATCGCGCTGTCCGCCGGCGCCGCAGCGCGACCTACTTGAGCCAAAACTGCTGATGATGTGTTCGATGAGTATCGAACATGCTCCCAAGGGGAGGATACGGGAAAAGAGATGATATGATTGTACAATTAAGAGGGTTAGTAATACATAGGTGAACCAGTAGTTTGCTTATGAATGTTAATACAATGCTGAATGTTCTTATCGTAAATGATCGCTAATCTCTATCTAGATCTACCGTAAAGACCGATTGTCTTCTACTGATAAGTGACGTTGATTTGTCTTTTTGATTTTAGCCACTTGTTCCGAACAGATAATTGGCTAAGATATTCAGTTTTCCATCTTCTCCAAAGGTCTTGAAAAATCTTGTTCGTTAAGTGCCACCTAGTCCTAGCGTCGTTGGCTGTTTCAATCACAGTCAGACCTGCTCTACCAGTTAGGAAGTGCGCGGGTGTTAAGAAATCTAAGTCGTCTATGTCTTCAGATATCGGACACAGAGGTCTAGAATTGAGACCCGCTTCTATTTGCGCTAACATGGTGCTATATTCTTCAAACGTCAATGCTTGGTCCGCTACAACTCTTTTGAGGTGTTGTTTAAGACTTCGTATCGATCGTTCCCATATTCCTCCTGCACTAGGCCAGGAAGGACAGTTCCAGTGTCATTCTATATCCATTTCCACTATCTCCTTATAAAATGAATCACCAAAAACTTGCTTTAGCTGCTCGTACTTTTCTTGCATGATTTTGTTGGCTCCCACGAAGTTAGTGCCATTGTCAGAGTACATATGTTTCGGAGCTCCTCGTCGCGCTGACATTCTTCTCAATGCTGCTATAAAAGAAGCGCTGCTCAAGTCCGAAACCAATTCTATGTGCACTGCTTTCGTGACCATGCAGATAAACAAATCCACGTATCCTTTCGTGGTTTTTATTCCACGTCCTTTATTGGCTTTCACAGATATGAAGCCCGTGTAGTCTACCACCGTGTGATAAAATGCTGGAGCTGGATTGGTGCGGAAATCAGGTAAATCTCCCATAATCTGCTGTAATTTCCTGGGTTCTTGTTTTCTACAGGTAACACGTCTGTGAAGTTGTGTTTTGACGGCTCGATTTCCTTTTATTATCCAATACTTTTGTCTTAGAAAGGACATGGTAAGCCGAGCTCCTCCGTGAAATGTGAGCTCATGAGCTTGAGCGATAAGAAGCTCAGTCAGCCGGCTGCTATATGGAATGATGATTGGATACATCATTTCTGAGCTTATGTTTGCGTGCCTGAGTCTTCCCTTCGCTCTAAAAATTCCGTCTTGATCTAAGTATGGATTAAGGTTGAGTAGCTTGCTGTCGGATTTTACTTCCTGGTTTTGCAATAAGCGTTCAATATCTGGTTTAAACACAGCGCGCTGAACGTATTTTATTATTGTAAGTTTTGCTGATCTAAGCTCGTGTAAAGTGAGATGCTTCGTTTTTTGTTTACTAACAACAGGTGTCAAAGCCCGCCGTATCCAGGCTAAAATGCGTGTTATTTTTGTAAATGAGCTGTAACGATGTAATAGATCGTTAACTATGCTGCTATATACGATAAGATTCTGAGCTACGTTTACATACTTTTTCGTCTCTTCGTCAGTAGCGTATTTCGTTTGTTCTTTAGGTTTGAAATGAGGTGATGATAAAAAGGTCGGTCCTTGCCACCACAATGCTTGTTCCAGCAATTGTGAGGTCGTCAGGCCCTTACTCGCTGCATCAGTCTTCTGTTTCTGCTGCTCATCTGACGCTAATTTTCGCAGAGTCATCATTGGCAAGAATGGTGCTGCTTTAGTTCCATACGTTATGGTTGCTAGTTTATAATTTCTTATAGGCTGATCCGGACTTTGTCGCCATACGATTTGTTGTAGGCCTTGATCCTGTTCATTAATTAAAATCATACGGAAGCATTTTTCGATGTCGGCTGTGAATGCGAAACGATATTGCCTCCACTTCAGAATAAGCTCTAACAAATCTAATTGGAGGTTTGGACCCCTTTGCATTAGGTCGTTAAGGCTGTGGCCTGAAGTAGTCTTAGCCGATGCGTTGAACACTACGCGCAATTTTGTAGTGCTAGATTCCGCTTTATGTACCGCATGATGAGGAAAGAAACATTCTATTTCCGCCTTCTGCTTGCTGTTAGAAATCGCTAACTTCATGTGTTGCAGCTGCTCATATTCGCGGATAAATTGCTTGTATTGCTTTGCTAGATCTTCGTTCTTGCTAAACTTACGTTCTAGATTTTTAAATTGTGCTATCGCTATCTCTTTCGAAGATCCCAGCTTCTCTTCCCATCCTGGCTTCATAGGTAACCTTACTACATAACGACCGTTTCCTAGACGTTTCGTCGTAGTTTCATAAAAATCTAGGCATTCCTGATCTTCTACAGACATAGAATTCTGTTCTTGAATGTCTTCAATTTTCCAGAATTGTTGGATATCCTCAACGTTATTCAAGAATTCGTTGCATTGAAATGAAGTGCTCGCATTGCCACCGCATAGCAACCATCCTAAATGAGTTTGCTGTGCTAGCGGTTCCGAGGACGTTTGTCCGCGAATTAATCCCTCTAACAGGATATTGACATATACTTCCTCTCCTAAGAGAAGATCCACTGGACGACTGATGTTATAATCTGTGTCCGCTAAACAAAGATGAGCAGTATGTTGCCATGATGGCTTTGTAAACGTCTCATTTGGGAGATTTTTTACTAAGCTGTTCATTATTAAAACATCAGTAGAAAACTTAAAATCGGTATAAGTCGATTGACAAAGGATTGTTAGTTTTCCTTTGCAGGTACTTTCACGCTCGCCAACTCCAAAAATAGCCCCTTTGCAAGGTTTTCGCTTTAATCCTAGCTGCTGTGCTGCTTTCTCGCTGATCAAGGAAACTTGTGAACCCTGATCGATCAGTGCTCGCATCACGTGCTGGGTCCTGTCGGCTGCTGTGACCTTCACGAGTGCTGTAGCTAATAAAATCTCCGATGCCTCTTGCAGAGAAGCGTGTATACTTTTGCTGTTTTCGCCTTTTTCCTTTGCAATCTCGGTAAAGTTGTTAGACTTTGATTGTGTTGCGAAATAGTCATGCAAAATCGTATGATGCTCGTCATTGCACTTATGACATCTTTTTGTCGAGTAGCATTTTGCGCCATTGTGATCGAAAACACAATTTATGCAATAATTTAATTGTTTAACTAATTTTATTTTCTACTCAATTGGCGCTTCCATAATCTTTTTGCAATTTATTAAATTATGTTTTGACGAACGATGAGGGCATTTATTTAGTGACTTAGACACATGCATTGATTTCGCAATTTCCAGTTTCCTGGTATTTTTAGATTCATTGCTCAATTTATAATTATTTTTTCAATTAAAATTTGATGAAAGATTAGATGATTGAGATGAAACTGTCTTAGGTGTCCCATCTTGACGTCGCCGAGATGACTCTAGGACAGTGAACTTGTTCTCTAAGAAGTCCAAAAAGTCTTGAAGTACAGGAAGCTCACGCGAATTCTTCAACGACTCTATGTACTCGGAATAAGACTCACTATCCAATTTTCGTGCTAGTATATAGACAAGAAGAGGATCCCATGTCGTAATATCTACGCCTAGGTTCTTTATGGCGTGAAGACTCTCTAAGGTGACGTCATGAAGTCGTTTTATGGCTGTTTACGACTGCTGCTGTATATTGGCAAGATTATAAAAGGAATTTATATGGGACATAAATATCTGTTTTTTGTTGTTAAATCTGTGAGTCAAGATCTCCCAACAGGTGTTATAGTTATCCGTGCTTATCGGAAGATGCTGGATCAAACGCTCGGCTTCTCCTTTAATCCTACTCTTCAGGAACTGCATCTTTTGTGCATTTGACAGAGAAGGATTGTTGTGGATTGCTTCATCGAAAAGATCCTTGAAGGATACCCACTGTTGATAGTTGCCTGAGAATATAGGAATTTCCATTTTTGGTGTGGACTTGTCACGATACGACGTTGCCCACATCTTAGAACTGATAGCCTTTCTCAAGCCGTTGTACGTACGCTCCTGTTTAGTGTAGCTTAATTCGTACTGCTCGTCATCTTCCAACTCCATCATTAGTTCCCAATGGATGTTATCTATGGCTGTCCACCGAGTTTGTAATAATCGCAAGGCGTCTTCAAACTCTCATTTGTCACACAAGGACTCGACATCTATGGTATCTACGGTTCTTGCGAATGCTTTGAAATTGATATTTTGCTTGCGTAGCATGTCATCTAGCTTACTAAAGGTACCTCTAGACTCCTCGACACTAGCGCGCGCGGGCCTGGAGGATGTTGAGGGCGTCGAGTTATCCTGCTGCTGTAAGGACCTGCCCCCCGAAGGACCTGCTGCTGCTGCTGCTTGTTGATATGAAGGGTTTTCTTCTTGATCAGAGAATGCTGGCTGTTTTGCTTTATTACATAACTCTTCATAATATTCGGATATGGCGTCTTTTGCTGCTTTATAAGACTCCATTGTTCGCTCGAACTCCGAATTGATGAAGTACTTATGACCTCTTTTTTCGAAAGGCAAAAGTTTTTCGTTATTTAGCTGATACTCTCTCCAATACGAATCTAAAAGATCTAGTCTCTTTTTACAGTAGTCGATGGTCTTACGCTGTTTGCCATCCTTATTGAAATTAATAAGGAGCTTGGCAATGCTCTCTGCTAATTCAGTTTGTTGGAAGTATAAAGTCTCCATTGTGCTGCTTTCAGATTAAAGTGAGACAGAAAATATGGAACGTTCTTACTTGAAAACCGCTAGTTCTACGGTTGTTGCTGTTACAAGTAATGCGGCTGTTGCTGCAATGCTGCTGGATACGCGAGCGGCTGACTCGCTCTTGTTGCTTCGCAGGTAGCTCCCCACGGTGGATGTAGATCACTCTGAACTCACGCCTAGTCTAAGTCTAGTTCGCGGCAACCCACAGGCTGCTGGAATTCTACAAGCACTGCGCGTTACGATTTATCGCGGTCGCGGAGTCCTTGACGGTTCGAAGGACCAATATGAACGGTAATGTTCGAGCTGCTAGATATTGCGGGTGCTAAATGATAAGTCTAAGGTAAGATTTTAGAGAAGTTTATTCCGACACTATACGCTAATTAATGCTAATGATGATAATGAGTGCTACAAGTATGCCGGTCGATCGCGCACCGGTTCGCGCAGATCGCGCTGTCCGCCGGCGCCGCAGCGCGACCTACTTGAGCCAAAACTGCTGATGATGTGTTCGATGAGTATCGAACATCATGATCAAAAATATTCATTTGAAATAAAATTATTGATGTAATATTAATTGGAGATAAGTTTGTCAAAAATATTAGAATCTTCTTACGAATTCAAATAGACACAAAAATGAAATACAATTTGATAAAGCACAAATATCATTTTATTTAAAAAGACCTGGTGCCAGATTCTACTTAGGATTTATAGTGACAGTTCTTGAACTGACAAATGAAATTTGAAAATAAAATGTGTCAAATGGCGGTTTGTTGCTTAAATATTTAAATGTTCTGCGTATGTGCGTTTTGTAATTCCCGATCCGTATTGTTGTGTTTCGTAGTAATTACCACAAGTATAATTAGTGCGTCGAGTTGAGCCTTGTGCAAAGCCTTGTGTTCCTCCCCTTTACTCCGAAATTGTTGTATTTTACTGTGCGATATAGACGCTTTTTTCTGTGCGATATAGACGAATGAATAACTGTGTTAATTTTTGTTTTGTGTTTATTTAATTAAAGTGTTAATTTTGGTCTAATTGGCGTTAATTATTTCTATCCCGAACCCCAGCTCGTAACAATTCTTTGTTTTCTTTCTACCTTTTACTATCTACATTCCCTTGGGACTATTTTGTTTCGTCTTATTTCTGTAGCATGTTCTACTAGAACATGTTACATAGATAAGACGAAACGTTATATTATACAATATACATGTTAACATACATATAAATAGCTATGTGTGTGTGTGTGTGTGATTAGTTTGGGGCCAATTTACAGATGGCGTATTGTCAAATAGGTTTGCATTTTTATCACGTAAGAGGGCTCTCTTTTCCCTGTATATTACTTTACTCTTTGACTGATATCCTCACTCACACGATAGTTTTGTGAAGCAGCCGCTGCCGGTTTTTGTTGGTTAGGGATGTAACTACACGTTTGTGGCTGTCGATATTTTATACGTCCCTATTTATTACGAATGATTACACAAGAGAATAGATTTAGACTTTATGTTGCATGGAATTTTATGGCTGTTGTGTAATTGTAACGCCAATGAATGAATGGCCATTTAATAATATGTACTTATAAAAGCTGTAATGGAAAAATATATAAACGCTAAGAACACCTAACCTGTAAAAGCGACAAGTTTTAAATAAATATTTACATTTTACTGGTCAATAAAATCTATATCAATAAAAATCTTGAAGTTTTACTTGTGTTCTCCTAATCTAGATTCGAGAAGTTGATATCCTAGTTTCTTGGTAAAACTACCAAGTTATACCTTGGTAGTTTTACCAACTACACACAACATCTAATCTAAACAGATTAGTTGTTGTGTATTATATCTTACTAGCTTTTGCCAGCGACTTCGCTCGCATGCATGTCGAAAATTACCCTATGGGAACTGTACATTTTTTCAGGATAAAAAGTAGCCTACGTGCTATTCCAGACTATAATATGTCTCTCTTTAGTTAGTTAATATTCAAATTATGATCACATTTCACTTGGTTAGAGTGGTAAGTACGACGGAAACTCTTGTAGGTATCGTTTTATTATCACAGTCAATAAAACCTTTTGGAAAAATATCAGATATTAAAGGATATAGGAGGGAAAGGAATTTTATCGATATTTTTCTACGATTACAACCACGTACAACATAACAACACTATTCGCGTAACTTGCTTATGTGTGTTTATTCTCGAGTCCGTAGCTACAGGTAGAAGAGCCGCCCCCTGTTTGCATGTGTTCTATTAGTGAGTTTTTTAGTGTTGCTGTAAGTTTCTTTGTGTGCGGGAGAAATGTGAGCTCGTGTGTCGTTCTTATAGTTTTTGCTTTTGTGTTAGTGAATTGAGTGGGAGAACACGAAATATTTCTTTACAAAGCATATCTCTGTGTTTATATGATCCGTGTAAAGCTCCTTCACCATTTCATTAATATTATTTCAGTGATGAATTATGAACGAATTCCCGACAGAGGAGGCAGCACTGACCGGTCAGTGCACACTAGCCGTTTAAATAAATAAAATTAATTTATTGCAGGCACGCAAACCTATATAAAAACAATAAAATTCAATAATAATAATTCCATTCAAATACTGTACAAATTATACTAAATTAAATTCAAATTATATTAAAAACAAAATGTGACATCTATTAAATTAGCTGAAATATTGACAGCCGTCTACAAAGAAGTAATTAGCTTCATATATGGCTCTCAATATTACATTGTCTGAATCATGAACACGGCTCATAAAGGAGGCCCTCGCTTTGCTTTGCTTAAATACTGAAGTATTCTGGCGAGCTACTATAAGACATCCCGCGGCATACCGCCACCGCATCCATCATCCCTTTCGATGCTACGGAATCAATTTAAAACATTGGCATTTATGACGTATTCCTTCCAAATAAGTTTGAATGTTCTTTGGTAAAAATTTAATCCTCTGCCATTCCGTACCGGTGTGGCTCTTAGGAAAATTGTTGCGCCTGCGCACGCGGTTGCAATATATACCAATCATGATTGTATAAGCGATACGCCGTGTTCGACTGATAAATACAGACAATAAATATCATTAAACGATGACGTTGATAATGTTTCATTTAGTCGCCGTCATCCTGACTCGGCAACTTCTAGGCTTCCGTTCGGTATCGTGAATGTACGAGCGTCACTTAGACTTTTATTGTTAACTATTATTTCAGGCTTATGTTAAATAGGTTTTCTTAGAGCATGGACTTAAAACTACTTTGTCATGTAGTTTTTTATAGCTCGTTTTGTTTTGCTTATGTGTGCTGTGATTGTCCAGAGTTTGGAGTGGTTTCACGGCAATAGGCGGGACTCGAAGCCGCGATCTCTCGGTCACAATTATGACACCTTCGCCATTAGGCTTTTGACGCTCAAAATATAACCAGGCTTAAGTAAAAAAAAAATTGAAGCTTATCTTACTTAAAAACTGATTAGAAGATACTAAATTCAAAGTTTCTATAAAATATATAGGATCTTCTAATCAGTATTTAAGGGCCTATACTACCTCAAATGGCTTAGCATGATCCTCCGTTATGTCGAAAATACTGCAGCAATAATATTGAAATAAATATATGGTAAAGTTGAGGATTAATGTTAGGTACTATGTTTGACGAAAACACGATTCCATAAAATTATCTTGATAGAAAAAAAATCCAAAGTTACCTCCAAACCGAACAATAAACCGCTGGTATTCAAAAATAACTTTAAATTAGATAATGAAACTGTGTATATTAATTGAACTAACTATAAAGCAGGTCTTATGTTATTTACTTTTTTTTTAAATTACCATTATTTTCACCGTTAAAAGAAATAAACTAAATTATTGGTGTCTTGGAGTCTTTTCCCTGCCACCCTGTCTCGCTTGCTCGCGTGACCGCGGCCAGTAGTGTGCCTCGCTCGCACATTAAAGAGTGAGAAGCGCTGAGGTAGTATAGGCCCTTAAGTCAAGCGTATGGATAAAAAGTTTTAAAGACTAAGGCTGTAATTCTTTTATAGTTCCTGGTACTTGTAGTATAAAACATTTTATAGTTATGTTTAAGTGCTAGGTAAAAAATGCCAGTATTTTAGCATGCACTCGACATAAAATCAGTTTCCGACCGATATCTGATGTTCATGATACGTTATCTCTTGTTGAAACTGGTCCCCTAACCATGAGCGTCGGGTCTACTGTCAGTTTGTCCAAACTTATCGTTCAAGTTGAAGGCTAAAACCAGTGTATCTAGTGCCAGAGGCGAAGTATAATTCTGATACGTTATCATACATGACTTTTTTTCTGCAATGCAAAATGTGGATGGACGGTGAGATAAGCAAGCGAAATGTTGTATTATTATAAGAGAAAAGGTAGTCAGTTATAGCATGACATTTCACGAGTCAGAATAGTAGAAATTAAATGCACTGTCAGACTCCTACTGACTAAAACCACGAATGTTGTTGTCACGGTAAAGCGTCGTATAGTTTAGCCTTTATATAGTACTGATTTATTTTGTGTGTAGTGACATAGAAATAAGTGCTACTAACAAATGAGTCATAGTAGTAAATAAATAAATTGATTGATAGATAGGTGTGTTTCTCTTCGTCACTTCACTGGGACAGATTGGAATTTTCCATAATAACCCAAGCAATGACAGTTTACGGCCGCAAACCCCATCTCGGATGAGGGGAACACTAGACGACACCTACACGGGCTTTTATGATGGGATGACGGAAAATTTTACCCCAACTTAGGCTACAAATGTTCGTGATATCACGACAGCATGGAAAGAGCGACTGTCGCAAACGAAGTCTTTGCACGCCGCAATCACGGAGATAAGACCCCTCCTTGAGGAGTTGCTGGAGAGACCCCACAGCGACCTCACCTTCCGCCTGACGCAGGTGCTTACCGGACACGGCTGTTTCGGGAGGTACCTGTTTCCTCACGCTGGGTAGCTCACTCAAGCACGCACCTCTAAGAGCTGTCAGCACCAGTGACGGGGCCCCATAGGGCCATTGCCTGCCGGGGTTGCGGGAATGTTCTAACGAGATACTGCGGCCCCGAAACTTAAGGGCAGCTGTAGGAACAGGGTGGGTTTTTAGTCAGTAGAAGTCTGACACGCTTAACCCAGAGCAGGAGAAGTCATTCAATGATTTTCCCACCCGGAAAAAAAAGTGTTGGAAGATGATTAATCGACATGACTCACCTTTAGGAACGCGGCTCCTAGCCCTGAACGTGGGACTGTTAACCTGGGCAGTGTTGTCCAGCAGTTATCGTCCAAGTTAAACGCTTCGAACAAGGGTATGGAGTGCCTGAAGTAGCCGCCCGCTACGTAGATGATGCGAGGTGTGTTCGGTCGCCTTTCTTTCACAACCGGTTTCTTATGTAGAGTGAGATCCTGTAATATGAAAATCAATTTATAAAATGGTACACACTTTACACAACCAGATGCAGGGATACATTTCAATTTTTTTTTCTTTTTTTGGTTTTTTGTTTTGACTGTCAAAGGACACAAACAGCCGAGACAAAGCGTTAAACTTCAAGGGGGATCAAGAAGGATATGGAGCTTGAAGTTCAATGGTTAGTCTGTTTGGCACAAAAGTCTCTTCTGGAAAAATATGCAACCATAAGAGAATTATGTGCAGACATTGACGATGTCCTAGAGGCATTGAAGGCGTAGTAGCGAAGTTTTAGACCAACAAAAATAAAAATAACGGCTTCAAGTTCTGTCAATGGCACGGTGGGATATCATCAAGCAATGAATGGTCATCTAAGTCCAAATAAATGTGAAACTGACCTTAAATATTTTCGCGAGGTATTCTCGGCAGGCGGGTACTTTCTTCAACACGGTGCACGTACTCATCTGCTCCTTAAGGAAGCTGGGCGTGAGGTACTGGCACCTGACCGCTTGTAGGATGTGCTCCATGCGCGGATGTCGTCTGTCTTCGTCGTACTTCACCTATAGAGAGCAAAAATACAGTAGGTAAAGAAATACAACAAAGAACTTAAGAATAAAAGGCTGTACATCTGTTACCAATGAGCATGTATAATGCTTGTTTTCAATAATACTTAGGCGTTAACAATGAGTAACACTGTTCGATTTACAAGGCAGGGTTCAGCGAGAGTTGAAAATCAAACATACTATAATATAACACTTGACTTGAAGAGTAAACAGACAACAGTCCTCCAGGGAGCTATGTACAGTATATACCCCATGATAATATAAGAGGAAAGTCTTATTATATTAATCAAGCGCAGGTTTCAGGCTATTGTTTAGTTTTATTGTACGGAGAAAATCACAAGCAACACACAAACACGCCATATAAAAGTTAGAATGAGATAGATTTTATTATTGATCTGGAGAATTTCCTTATGGAAAAATCATAACACTAGGAGATTGAACCTAAAATCAATATCATATACGAGTATATTAAAGGCAGATAATTAATATTATTGATCAGTAACATAGTTATGCGAAATTTTAACTGATAAGTTACGTTTTGTTTGGGGTACTTAGGTCTTTTCGTTGTCTAGCTTGCTGGTGTTTGCAGGAGTAATAAAAAACAAGCAAAAAGAAACTTTAATCAGTCTATCATTAAATTGAACTTACTTTTAACAACGTGTAAAAATAATTGAAATAGAATAATAATACTTATCAATTAGATTGACGTACCATTATAACAATAATACATTTATGCATTAAAGACAGCTTTAGTCTACAATAAGTGTTAGTAACATTTAAGTTCATTGATTTAAATAGTAATGTAAGGTAATATATATGTCAATGTTTAAGTTGCTATTTTGTTTTACAATATTGGTGAATAATTCAGTCAGGATTCTAATAGAATTGACTAGAAATAAATATATTATAATGAAATGTGCATGAATTACTTTAAATATTACTAAATTAAAATAGCAATTCATGAAATTGTAAAAACATATGGAAATAAGTTAATCTATACTCATATACTCACTACTCAGAGGTAAAATTTGTTTGTATACTTATAGAATCGCCGGAACGAATAAACCAATTCTAATATTTTTTTCATTTGAAGTAAGATGCATTATTTGTGAGGGCTATAAATTATTTCCAAATCCAGTCTGAAGGTAACTGGGTCAAGAATAATGTTGTAGCTACCCCACACTTGATTGCTAAACGAGGTTGCTTTCTTGCGTACACTTGCGTATGCAATTGATAAACCCATAGGCCGCTTGTATTAAAAGATATGGAAAAGATCGAAAGAAGGTCATTTTGTCTTCCAAATTGTTAAAGGGCAAACTCGCGAGCTATCATATTCACCCAGACAATGGTTTCCGTCCTCTTTCAATTTTAGAGTCGTCTTACAGGTCAGATGTCACAATATGCCCGACGTAGTTAAACCTCGCACCCATCTTAACTGGTAGAATTTCTCGTCGGACACATGAACCCCGCTTTGGAGACCATAAAATAAGCTAGCTCACGATTTCACGTCATTACTTATTAAGGCATGATTATGGACGTACGGTCGGCCAAGAAAGTGGTGTACCAGTTTTGATTTAGTTTCCCGGTCATCGAAAATTACAACAAGGTTCGTTATAAAAAGATATTACTGAAAGAGACAACATTATCATGACGTAAACCTATGTATTTAGTATTCATACGTCATATGTCACATATAAGTACATGACATTTAAACCTTTAGTATAAATGAAAAGGACATTAGTTTCTACAAAGCAATTGAAATGTTTCCAAACAAAAGTAATAAAAACTATTTAGACAACCGAATTCCATTTGAAAAAGAAAACTGACAATTGACATTTTGTCAAATATATGCAAAAAATCGATATATTTTCCGTGTTATTTTTCAATCAACTGCATATAAAATCATCTCAATGCCTGCCAACTTGACCATTGCCGAAAGAGCACAAATAATTCCCAATTTAATGAGGGAAGCAGTATCAGTGCGATATCCCGGAATTTGAATATATCGAGGCGTTCTGTCCGCTTTTGGATTCGTCGTGAAGGAGAGGAGGGAAGTTTGTTGGATCACAGAAGAAGTGGTCGCCGGCCTGCACTCTCCAATAACGATAGAGAATTCATGAGACGGGAATATGAAATCAATGGTTTTAAGCCCACAAAACATTTTGCGGAGATGTTCGATGTGAGTGCCCAAACAATAAGGAATCATCTACATTACATGGGGTTGCACCACAGGCATTACGCCAAGAAAATATATTTGACGGATGCTCACAGACTTGCTCGTCTGAACTTCGCCAGAGAGCACTTAGAGTTTGATTGGTCTAATACAGTGTTTTGTGATGAAAAAACGTTTAAATCCAGTCAGCATGGACGTTTTCACCTTTGGCGATATAATTCAACACGGTATAAAGATGATCATGTAATCCCAAATAGAGAATCAGGTCGAATTTCCGTAAATATTTGGGGCTGGATGAGTACGGATGGTGTAGGAGAATTGTGTTCTCTACCTCCTCGAGCGACGGCTGTAAATTATATCGACGTGCTTCAGAATGCAATGCTACCGACAGTCCGTAATTTTTACCCGGAGAACGAAGTGCCACAATTTGATTTTGTTCAAGATAATTGTTCAATTCATAATGCGAGGATCGTAAGAGCCTGGTTTCGTTCACACACTGACGTAAGGGTAATTCAGTGGCCCTCAAGATCGCCAGACCTCAACCCGATAGAAAATCTTTGGGGCCTTATGGTCCAACGATGGTCGCATCAAAATGAAAGAACCAAACAAGCTCTTATTAGTCACTGTAATTATATCTGGGAGGAAATGCGGGGAACCGATATTTGCTCACGGCTTGTTGGTTCAATGAGGTCTCGTCTTTTAGAGGTTATAGAGGCCAACGGCGGTTACACCCGTTTCTATTTTTTAAAAATTTTCAATATCTTCTAAATATTACTATATATGCTATGTTTTAGTTTGTTATAAGTATTTTAAAATTGATTGTAGAAATTTAATAAAAGGATAAATCTATTTTTAGCTTGTTTTTTATTGATATTGTAATTACAAGTTTACAGAAATTGTACGTTTGTGGACTCGCCTTGTGCCTTTACAATTTTATGTAACTTGTTGATTACAATTCTGAATTTGTAGATACAATTTTGTCATCAAAATCTACAGCCCCCCGCCGTTGATATTACGACGTCATTGGTTCCATCAAGTTCAAACTAAGAACAGCTGTCACGTTACAAACAGTAATAGTCGTTATCAATAATCAGATAAAGACAGCAATAGAAGTTGTCAGATCGATCTGCAAGCGAAACTAATCTTTATCACCTATGAATCTGCAAGCGATATTCAACCTTAGGGTGGTACACCACTTTCTTGGCCGACTGTACGTGTCACAAATTTAGTGGACTCTATGGCGGCTAATGAGATATGCAATAAGAGCATCGATGTGACAGATTGTGGAGCCTACCCTACCCTCTACCACATACATCTCCAACCTGCTGTAAGAGTTCGACAAAGCCACAATATTATTGGCTTTAAATAATTTAACAAAACGTTTTCGTCAATGGCAACGGTTGTTTTTTTTTTATCAACGGATAATTCCATTAGCGCGAGCGCAAGCTTTTTGGATAGTGATAGCTCCCTTTTTTTTTTTTTTTTTTTTTATCCTGGTAAAATTATCAAATAAGTCCTCCCACTCCGGGCAGGGTGGGAGGGACTGTCAGACTTTTACTGACTAAAATCCACGGTGTTCCTTCAATAACCCTTTACGTACCGGGGTCACGGTAACGGGATGAGTCCCACGACCCCGGCAGGCTTCGGCCCTCTATGGGGGGGCCTCGTCATATTGCTGACGCTCTTTGAGGCGCGCGTGGAACACGACGCGCCGTCGACCCGGGCATGGTCCATGGTCGGACAGCGAGTTGCCCTTTACTCGCTGTCCGCATGCCCGCGCCTACGGTGGCCGGAGATCGTCGGCCGACGTCCGACGCCGTGGGCGTCTACCACTGCGGCTGGGCTGGAGGGAGGACGCCATCCTCTCCCTCACGCGGCCCGCCTCCTCCTTCGGAAGCATGACTGCTTCGCAGAAGGAGGCGACCGCTTCCCACTCCCTCTCGCCCCGCAGCATGGCCTCGACCAATGCCGGGCGCGAGAGGTCTCCGCCTATCGCCGCCGTGAGGACACGTCGGTGCTCTGCCCAGGCGGGGCAGTCTTGCACCGTGTGCTCTACGGTGTCCTCAGGGCGACCCTCGCAGTGGTGACACCCAGGCGTTTCCTCCTTTCCCATCAGACACAGGTACCTCCCGAAACTTCCGTGTCCGGTGAGGACCTGCGTCATGCGGTAGGTCAGGACGCCGTGACGCCGATCTAGCCACTCCTCAAAGAGGGGTCTTACCGCCGCAATTGCGGCGTGCCCGGTGATAGCTCCCTAGAGTGAACAATACTTATTCATACATTTTCCTCTACAATCATCACAGTGTTTAAATTTTGTTTATACAGTCGTATGAATGTCAACGAATAACATGCAATGAGAGCATGAGTCTCACATTTTTTATTTGTATTATGTGCTAACAATCCGTTGTACTACTCATAATATTATTATATGCTTTGTTGAAACAGTCTTATTTATGGAGCATATTAGCTAGTTTTATATATCTATGATATGATGATGTTTTTGTTGAATACTATCATTTCATCACATAAAAACGTGTGATATCAGCGAAATTACCACTTTGATGAGTGGTTAAATTTCCTATCGAGGAGTGATTTTTTCCTTTAAATAGGATTTCTACAAGCAAGTATCGTAATAGACTCTGCTACGATACTTTATTCATACAGAAACAGCACATAACAAACAAAACCAACCTATCGTTCTCACAGCTGCCTCCTCTTAATGAGGGAATGAGCGAGCGAATCGAACACGCGTGCCCCGTGCGGGTTGCTCAATGTCATGACTTCCAATTTTCGGTCCTAGGATATCTCGGTTCTCACGAGGTTTTCCTTCACCGTTTTGAGACCGGTGATGATGATGTAAATTACGCAAAGTAATGTGGCTGCCTGGGTTCGAATTCACGATCTACTCTCTCGTAAATCCTGCCTGTAACCACTGGGCCACTACTGCTCTACTGACAAAGATTGACAAACATTAATAAAATATATAAAAAACTAGCTATGCGACTTCCCTGCGACTTCGATCATATCGTTGTAAAAACTTATAAAAACACAGCACTTAAGAAAACACAATTGTTTTGAAATCACTTTCAGACACTTTAATTTTATTTATATGTATCAAATATAAATAAGTACATGACTTAATTATTTTCTGATAAAGTGATTATTTGATTACCAACACCACGAAATTGTTGCTAACGTCATTCAACGTTATATTTATGTTCATATCGACGTAGACGATAAGTGATTTAAGCTGTTTACCTCAAAGGAAGACTAACCTTCGTCGACTGGACATTTTTCGTGAGACCTAATTTTCTAAAGAGACGAAGCACTTGAACCTTTATTAGATCACAAGAATGTGTACGATCATGGAGGATTTCGTGGATTCGGGATGTTGATCCCAGCTATTATTTGTACCTAAGATAATAAAAGAAAATAAATATAAGAGGAATTACATTTTTTTTTGTTAAAGAAAACTACCAGTATGTGTAGAACACACATTACTAGCAATCTTGTTGACCCCTCCTACTAAGTTAAATATGCTTGTGTCTGGAGTTGGTTCACAGCAACAGTGTAAAGCGAGAGGTGCGAACCTGCGACCTCTCGATCAAGTCAGGTCGGACATCTTACCCATTAGGCTATTGACGCTTGATTATACAACCGAGTTATATTTGGACCGATATTTTAAAACATGCAATATTAACATTAATGTATAATTTAACCAAAATTAGATGCTATAATGAAAATACTGTGATATTTACCGCCTGCCTGGGAAACCTGGTCAAACAAGATCCATATTTCTTGAATTTTCTACCGTTTATTATAAGAATAATTTTCTAACAGCTCTGCGTAACTACAATAAAGGACGAAGTGTAGAGGAGAAATTAAATACGGAGAACCTGGGTGTTGCGGGAGAACGAAAACCAATTTATGTTGAAGAACACATGACCCCGACATTTAAAAGGCTATTTTACCTTGCCCGTGACTTCGCGAAGCGAAATGACTACACCTTCTGCTGGATCTCTAACGGTAAAATACTCTTTCGCAAAAACACTGATACAAAGGAATCTCATATGGTGAAATCCGAACAATGTTTGTTAAATTTAGAATTAAAAAAGTGACTAACTTCCCATCACTTTTTATGTATCTGTATTTCTTTAAGTATTTTACTTAATCATTTTAATATAATGTACTCTTGTAAACTAGTATATATAGATAAAGCAGAATCATATTTTTTAAGGATTCAACTTAACTTTAACCAATATAGCTTCACATGTAAAATAGATATATCCCTACATAGTTATAGTGAGATCAATTCTGTGGCCGAGATTTCCTTTTTAAAGCAACTGCAACGTGAGCCGATAGTGGTAATTAACTTTTTAGTTCTTATAATTCGTTATTATTGCATAAAATCGCTTCCGTTGCATCTATACGTTATAAAATTCCTTAAAAATGCCAGATAACATAAATAATGCTGCCAATGCTATTGATATGTTTAATGTTGCTAGCTCCCATATTTGCACACCGGAGCAATGTACAGAGCTTATTGCGGATCCTAACACCCATCTTAAAATTATACATATTAATATCAGAAGTATAAACAAAAATTTAGACCAATTTATATCCATGATGTCTGTGATCAAATTTGAGTTTGACTTAATCATACTTTCAGAGTGCTGGCTAAAAGGATCAGGCCCACCACCTTACCTTGATGGTTACACACCTCATGCTACAACCAACAATCTGACACAAAACGAGGGAGTTGTAATGTACTCTAAGAACGGATTAGGATGTATCATATCTGAACCATCCTTTTCAGATGCTAATTGCTTAGTTTGTTGTTTAAATAATATCGCTATAATTGGGCTGTACCGATCCCCATCTCGTTTAGACCTAACCAAATTTTATGACAGTCTAGAAATACTAATGTCCAGTCTAAACTCATTCAAAAACATAGCAGTGATAGGAGATCTTAATGTCGATATAAAAGAGAATAATAATATCGATCGAAACTCGAGTGAGTACTTACTATTTACAGCTTCATTAGGCCTATTGCCGGCACACGTGTATCCTACAAGACTCGGAAATTGCCTTGATCATATATTATTAAAATCTAATAGTTCGGCAGAAGTTGTCATATTGGATACCCAAATAACGGACCATCTTCCTGTCATTTTATGTATGAAAGAGACCAAGAAACTATACCTGAATAGCAATAGGGTCATAACGCGCTTAGACTATTCCTCTATTAAAGCAGACATTGATCAAATTGATTTTAGTGTAGTTTTGAATGAAGTTAATGCGAATATTGCCACCGATAATTTGATCTCAGTTATTAGTAATGTTGTAATGAAGCACACGACTCAAAAAAAAGTTAGTAGACGAACCCGTATTCTGAAACCGTGGATCACTAAAGGATTGCTTCGTTGTATATGGAACCGTGATAGAATGCACCTTAAATTAAGGAAAAATGCTGATAATGCAATACTATGTACTACATATAAAAGATACCGAAACTTCTGTGATGCCCTTCTCAGAAAGCTTAAAATTGAGAATGAAAAAGAACAGCTTACTAAGGCTCAAAACAGTCCGAAAGCAATATGGGATGTTGTAAATCGAATCTCAGGTAGGAAATGCCAGTTACCCAGTCCTGCGACGGAACTATTAAAAATCTCAGCTGATGCTAAATTGGCAACAAACTGTGTCAACAAATACTTTGTCAATATTGGTAAAGACCTGGCATCGAAACTGGTTCCACCGGATGATTCACCAGTACCTCATCACGCGGGAGGAAATCTATCACAGCCCAACTCTCTCGCTATACTGCCAGTGAGCCATGATGAAGTGGCAGCGATCATTGGCTCACTAAGAAATAACTGTGCAACTGGCTGGGATAATATCTCAGCCTTGCTAATTAAGTTATCACAAGAAGTGTTGATTCCACCTATTACGCACATTTGTAATGTTTCTATTGCCACTGGCGTATTTCCTAAGAGCCTGAAAAAGGCTATAGTGACTCCTGTGTATAAGGGTGGGGATAGAGAGAAATGTACGAACTACAGGCCTATTTCTGTACTGAGTACATTATCGAAGATTTTAGAAAAAATACTCAATTACTGCTTGGCTAAGTATCTCACCAAATATAATATTATCTCAGAAAACCAGTATGGATTTAGGCCGGGTGTATCGACTGAAGATGCTGTAACCAATTTCAGTGCCACGGTAGCTGATAAAATGGACAAAAGCTATAAGTGCTACGGTATATTTTTAGATATATCAAAAGCTTTTGATACGGTCTCTATCCCAATCCTTTTATCAAAACTGGAGCGCATTGGAATTCGTGGTCTGGCATTGAAAATATTCAAAGATTATTTGTCCAATCGTACCCAGGCAGTGAAAATTGATTCAGTGGTGAGTGAGGACGAAGAAATCAAATATGGGGTCCCACAGGGGAGTATTCTTGGACCCACATTGTTTCTTATATACGTCAACGACTTGTGCAAGATGGAACTGAAAAACTGTGATATTTTTACTTATGCGGATGACACAGCACTCTTAGTGTATGGGAATAATTGGGTGGAAGCTAAGACACATGTCGAGAGTAATTTGAGGGAGGTCATGTTATGGTTATCTTCTAATCTACTTACGTTGAATGTAGATAAGACGAAATATATTCGCTTTTATCTCCCCAACACCTCAACGCCATCAGAAGAAACTCTAACTCTAACTGCCCATAATTGTGCCAGATCATCGGTTATTTGTGGTTGTCCACCATTATCGAATGTTGACTGTATAAGGTACCTTGGTGTTATAGTTGATGAACGATTGGACTGGCGTCCACAAGTGGAGACCCTCACCAGACGTGTCAGAAAACTGCTATACGTGTTTAAGAACCTCCGTCACTCCGCCGATCATGCGTTATTGAATACAGTCTATCTTGCACTGTGTCAATCAATATTGGGTTATTGTATTCCTGCGTGGGGTGGGACTTACAAAACTCTGTTTCTGAAATTAGAAAGAGCACAAAGGTCTATTCTCAAGGTCATACATGGTAAGCCGCGTCACTATTCTACCACAGAACTATACAAGGAATGCAAGGTGTTGACGGTGCGACAGCTGTTTATTCTACGCACGATGCTCCGGCGACATTCGCTACTTCCCCTTAATACGGAAGTTTTAGAAAAACGAAGTGGTGCACTTGTTTGTCCCTCTGTGAGGTGTAGAACGGCTTTCGCACTGCGACAATACAACGCATTAAGTTCCAGGCTTTATAATAAACTTAATAAGAAAATCTCACTGTATAAACTAAATAAACACAATTTTAAAGATAAATTAACTAATTGGTTAAAGTTGTTGAGTTATGTTGAGACTGAGAAACTTATTGAAATTGTAAAATAAAATCTTAATCTTTGATTTTTTAAATTAAATTATAGAAATATAAAGATAGATTTAATTTAAAGTAAGTAGCTAATTATATAAAATAAAATTGTAATATTTTGGCACAAAATAGGACGGTGATATGTATGCGAAAACTGCGCGGTTGACCGCCGACTACCCAAGATACGAGCATAGCTCAGTTTGGGAGTCGTTGTCTCAAATTAAAATGCCTCTGTACATCCACCTCACTCAAGTCAATGTTTGTTTCTTGTATTGTTTTTATTTTTGTACTTATTGAAGAATAAATATTTTATTATTATTATTATTATTATACAAATTTATGAATGGTAATAATACGTTACGCTCGTTACGCCCTCTGTTATTTAACATACTGTATGTAGTTATTGTACCGTACTTGAAGGACGGCAACGTCGCAATTTATTTATGAATGCGTACGCGTGTACAGAGTGTTTCTTTTATGTATCAATTAAACATTTTAGTGAATATTTTAATAGTAAAAAAATAAAAACATTTTTTTTTTGTCGAATGGTAATATTTTTTTAGCATGTTTGGATGCTATACTATTGCGGGTTAACGGGAACGTCCTCTGTTAGTTCAAATACTGTATAATAATTTATAAATACAATATATAGCACAGACACAACATTCTCAAATTTTAAATAAATATTTCCTACTAGCTTCTGCCCACGGCTTCGTGCGCGTTCCCGCGTAAATCCTGATTCCGTGGGAATTTCGCGATAAAAACTATCCTATGTCCTTCCCAGGGTCCTGAACTATTCCCATGCCAAATTTCATCTAAATCGGTTTAAAAGGACACACACACACACAGAGTACACAGACAGACAGAGTTACGTTCACATTTATAATATTAGTATGGATTGTGGAAAATCAAACAAAGTGCTCTTCCTTTCTCCTAGTAACCACACAAACATCTTTCCGAGATAATTGCCTTTAAAGTTTTTTTCCAGACAGCTGTGGGTTGGATCATACGGATTTTCGTCAATTATAGAGTTATGAGTAAACACAAACTAAATTAAATTATCAAAAGATAATATGTCTGATAGGCAGACACTCTATGTATAACCACTTATACTCAGCTGACTGTAGCTCGACTGGAAGCCGGCCTTTAAGGAGAAGATGAGTAATGTGTACCTACATCTTACCATCTTACTTCTTCTTACTAATCTTCTTACTAATATCTTATCTTATCTTACTAATATCTTACTAATCTTTCTTACTAATATTATAAATGCGAAAGTTTGTGAGGATGGATGGATGTTTGTTACTCTTTCAGGCAAAAACTACTGAACGGATCTGAATGAAATTTGGTAAGTAGATAGTTGACAACCTGGAATAACATATAGGCTACTTTTTATCCCGGAATTCCCACGGGATCAGGATTTACGCGGGAAAAACCTCCCACGCGGGACGAAGTCGCGGGCAAAAGCTAGTAATATTATAAATGCGAAAGTTTGTGAGGATGGATGGATGTTTGTTACTCTTTCACGCAAAAACTACTGAACGGATCTGAATGAAATTTGGTAAGTAGATAGTTGACATTCTGGAATAACACATAGGCTACTTTTTATCCCGAAATTCCCACGGGATCCGGATTTGCGCGGGAAAACCTTCCTACGCGTACGAAGTCGCGGGTAGAAGCTAGTCATTTATATTTTCTTGTTTGATATGGTAGTTAAACCAGAGTCGTTTACGAATAATTAATGATCCCAATTACGAATAGTTAGCTTCTTAATAGCGGCCGGCTTTTTATAGCTATCTTAAGTATACATCTAGTGTTTTACAGTTAAATACTATTTCAACGAATGGCCATATTCTTTATGTGAAGATATTAAAAGCTGTTTATAAACATGTAAAGTAATTGATTGCCAGCCGTTGTTTTCAGTGATAAGAAAATTAAGTGTCATGGCTTTACTTAAAATATCGCTCATATATAAGTTCAACGATATCTGGGGAGATAAGATAATGGCAAGGAATACAACAATTGCTAGTGGGGTACATCTAGCATTCGGTCGGCCATTGCTCTAAATTCTTAGTTGGTATACAAGACATGATAAACTGATTCACAATACATGATAATTATTGTTATGTGCTTTTCGCGCGGCCTTTTGTTAGCTCAATGGTGACGTAATAAGCCGGTGGTTTTCGCACTAAAATCGCTGCTGTTTAGAGTAACGATGTTGACATTCTACGGACTATTACTACGTTTGAACATGCGATAACAAAATTGAACTGTCAATATATTTTGCGGATATTAAAGGATGTGCCGGAATTAACTTACCATGATAGCGTTATTTGGAGTTAATCTCTCATCCTTTATAACTTAGGTGCGGAGTACAGATGAATCCATTTCGTTTATTTTAAACATAAAATATTTGGACCCTCAGGTATAGGCATAGCTTTCATTTGTCCAATAGATTCAGCTATCAGAAAATAGAGACTCCGGCAGAGAATTCCACTGCTTATCACTGACTTATGCACTGACTAGTAGCAAGTCGCACTAGTAAATTCGACCATAATACAATGATACTTCGTGTAAGTTAGAACGTTATTATAAAAGAAATAGCTTTCTTCCCTCTTTCACTACAAACTGTAACTGTGCCAAATTTCCTACTCCTCCGTAAGCATAATTTTCGTCCATAGTTTCTTGACTTCACGTACTTATTTATATAAAGATTAGCGACTAATATTAGGACTGTTTTCGATGAGCCGTATTATAAACACAAATCTCCCTTGTTTAAGGGAGATTTGTGTTTATAATATTTTTTATATGTTTATAGTTTCTCGTCTGACCTCTCAAAATGGCCTTGAACGACAACGGAGATGGTGAATTTGTGTCGTTCTAATTAGAGAAAAGATCCACCATACTATTTAGTTATGAGGGTACTAAGTTCGTGAAATTCATTACTCATGCCCATAAAAAAATTGTATATCCATCAAATCAAAGATTATTGCTCTCACGATTGCTCTTATATAATTAGTGAAACAAAAAACTGACAACCGATCAAATTTGGACATGGCATCGGATTATAATATTGAATAGGCATGAAGTGGAATTCAGTATTGAATACTACAGTGACACACAATTTATTTTAATTTTTGCTCTTTCATCGAACATTCGCACAAAATGTTTAATTTATGAGACAATGTGTGATGTAAATGTTATTTAAAAGACAAGGCCGACTTTTATCACTGATACAAATTACATAATCAAGCGTCATTTATGTTCTTAGTGCTTAGAGACAGACTCCTATCTGTGAGAGGGAACAGCCCAACACAGAATTTTATAATTTTTTTTGTCTATTTAATCCCAATACTGGGACAATGTCTCCCCCAAATCTATCCCGTCCACTTAGTCTGCAGTCTTCTCCGGTTAATCCGTTAGGAAAGAGTCAAGATCGCCACGGGAGCGTTTCTTAGGCCTGCCTCGGTCTCGACGTTAATCTACGTAATAAATAATTATAACTTACCCAGCTCAGCACTGCATTGTAGACTTCTCTTTCTTCTCTGACATTCAATTCGTCTTTCCTAATCATAGATATTAATTCTTGAGGCGTTAACTGTAGGAACTCTTCTTCTTGACACACCTGTAACAAATAAAGATTTTTGAATATCGCTTTCAGTTATACATTAAAAAAAAATCTACTAAACACAAAAAACTTGATTTCGGAAATCGGTGTTACTGGTTTGGTTTATTATTTTAGTTACGTAATACCGTCAAGTTAAAACTAAAGAACTAGTACCTAAGCAAGTTATATGATATGTTACTTTTAAGAGTCCTTTGAACACTTTCCCCACACTAAGAATAACTCCTGTGTAATGGGTGCATTTTACAAACCAAACCCGGATCAACTATTTCTAGGCCATTAAAACATTTGTTCTTTTGCAGGAATCGAACACGGAACGCAGCAGCCAATCACTCAATAGCTGCGCCAACGTCGTCAAAATTGTTACAGAACCCATGAGTCAATCTTCACATTCGCGAAGTTTGGCGTTAAGGAGTTCCATCGTATGCCTTGGCAGTCCAAATGTAGTTCAACTCATATATTAAAGATACTTAGCTTTCCAAAAGCTAATTATCTTGAATAAGTAATAACATTAATCACTTTACTTGTCATATCAAAGGTTTAATCATTAGAATTTTTAGTCACTGTTCTAGTCCAATATACGAGAATCTACTATTTCATACATAGGTTAGGCTAGGTCAAGTAGTTTTTCATCCAACCTTTACAAAATTTAAATAAGACTTGAACATTTTTTTTACTAACAAGAAAGACACATACATAGTTGAAAGAAAAATCAGTGAATATAGATATAAAATATGCATAATTGAACATAGAACCTTCTCTTTTTAGGGTTCCTTAGTGGACAAGGAACCCTTATAGTTTCGCCATGTCCGTCTGTCCACGGTTTATTTAGCTCAGAAACTATTGGTACTAGAACGCTGAAATTTGGCGTACATATGGATATTAATCTCGCCGACAAAGTGGTAAAATACAACCATGAAAAGTCTTTTACAATACACTTCCTCGAAAACTGGCTTTTATCGCACAGCGATTAGGTTCAACATGCAATGTATTTCACACTCTTGGATTTTTTTAATTTTTCACACACGAGGGATTCCAGATTTTGCCACAGATAACATGAAACAACTATTCAATTCCCTATATTCGGCGGTGATTGTTGTTTTTTCACAGCAAAGAGGCGCATGTTTTTAAGGCCTTATATTTAATGAAAATTAAAATTGTGTTTATGAACAGAATATCAGAAATAAACATTATTATTCATAAAATAACTTTGCTTTTATCAACAAATTAAAATTTATTTGTGTTCCAAATAATAATAAAAAATATATTTTAATATCAGGCTGTTTTGCGGCTTCATACCTTGCTTCTCCTTTAACCCGCGAAGGTAAAGCGCGGGGAAAAGTAAATTAAGTCTTATTAATTTATGTTTTTTGCGTGAGTATGTCGAATTTAAGTTTTGATAAGAACAATTTAGATGCTGTGCCGCCAGATATTGTGATTGAGGCTCAAAATGCTTGCGATAGCCTGTTACCGTCTAAATCGAAGCTAAAATATATGATAACTTTGCATAATTTTCTTCAATGGAAAATAAATAAAAACGCGTCGTCATTTTCGGAGCAAGTATTTTTGGCATATTTCAACGAGAAATAAATAAATAATAATTACAATCTGCTGTGTATTATTTTCATAATTGCATCTTTAATAATTCAGTATTGTTTCAATAATTCAATATTTTAATGACAAAAATACTTTTCGTTCTATTATTTTATTTCTTCGAAAGTGTATTGAAAAACGTCGTTTGAAACACGTGGACATTTGTTACTGCAGTACTCGGCTCCATAACCCCCTCGCCTTGCAGCTCGGGCGTAACTCCGCCTCGGCCGCAATAACAAACTGTCTCCACTTGTATCAATATGTACTATTTCCTTGGGTTACTAGGTACGTCTACCGATAGTGTGGGGTATCGTTGGATAGGTCATTCAAAATAATGGCAGTGTAGGAAGACCAATTTCGATAGTTTACAAGGTTTTTGTCCCTGTCATTATATTATTATTTTCAGAGGGTTTTAGATGTGATGAATTGAATTCTGATGTTAAAAAAATTCCAACACATCAGGCTACCTAGATATCTTTGCTCAAAGCAGCGAGCTTTCCAGTTTCAAAGCACTGTTGTACCATAATTTTAATAAGCTCGGTAAAAATCAGCTGCGGTGACTTAAAGCTTTCACTTCCCTCATAATAACCCAATTTGATTTTTTTTTTAGTATTTGTTTGCATCTCCGAATAATCGAGTATTGAATATTTGCTAGCAAATTCTATCAAAAATTTACTTATCATGGTTCTGTGATATCTGACAAATCAAGATGTTGGTACTTTTACTCAAGATTACTCAAAAACCTGACGTGTTAGAAAAGTTTTGACGTCTGATTTTAATTCAGGACACCGAAAACCTTCAAGAATGGGCAGTATTGTTAATAGGACTAACTCAAAAGAAATATTTGTAAACTAGTGTTTTCGATACAGTGATCCGTTTGCGAAATATTAAGCTTTAATTTAAATTTAGTCTCCCCCCTACCGACTAAGTGATAATAGGTAGGAATTTAAACGTCACAGTAGTAGTACCTACATATAACGAATTTAAAAGGAAAACTATCAGACCTAAGTTGACTTCACAAATTTACAAGTAATAATCGATTTACTGTATTCTACTCGCTTTAGGACAAATTTCATTGAAAAATATTTAGATCAAGTTCTTATAGTGTAAAACAGAGTATGTAGTTTGTTTTTGTTAGCCAAACTACGGAACTACACTACGCGTAGCCCGACGTGCACTTGGCCAATTTTTTTTTGAAGTCGGTTCAGTAGTCCAACACAGGTCTATCTTGTAATCGTAAGGATCAAGAAGTACTCTCAGGGAATGCATAGTGACCGCTATCATCACAACATATTGAACATAACTTAGTAGAATATGATAAATGACGTAAAACGTGTTAACGCTCCTATTACTTTCAAGAATTCGAAGTTCGATCGTATATCAGACAATTAATTTCAATGTCTGTCGTACGTTTACAAAAATATACTTTGTGGCTTATTACTTTTTAATGACTATATTATTTTAATGTTGCCTTTTGTAATACTTTACTTACTTGATCTATTCAAGCGCACATTCCACGT
This sequence comes from Tholera decimalis, assembly GCA_943138885.2. Classification (NCBI taxonomy): domain Eukaryota; kingdom Metazoa; phylum Arthropoda; class Insecta; order Lepidoptera; family Noctuidae; genus Tholera; species Tholera decimalis. Next base: position 15,404,714 of record OW964552.2, on the reverse strand, counting down.
ATTATATTGAAGTTCGTCCAGGAATTTAGTTGGTACATTATTATAAATACGGTCGGGGTCAAAAGTGCAGCAGTAAAATCCTAAAGGTAGAGTACAAAATTAAATAGCTGAAGTAAGTGACTTTGCACTTTTGACTCCGGCCTGTACATGATTGTTCTTGTAACTATTGAAACGTGACTGTGAATTCTAACCAGTGTTAGTATTTTTTAAAACTATACCTGAGTAAAATGCCTCTCTATGAAGTGATGGGCCTTTTTCTTGAGGTCGACGCAGCCGTGTTGTTCCGCGAAGTTGGCGATGCCGATGGCGTTGGAGGGGTCCAGTTGCCGCTCCAGAAAGGCACAGCATGCGTCGATCACGTTCGATATCTGTGGGCACACAGCTAAAATAAGTGTAGATTGCTAAAGTTTACACATTTATTTGTAATGCCTTCTGCTCCACACACAGCGGGAGGAGTCATTTGATGATTTTCCCACCCAGAAGAAAATGGTAGTTAGTTTCTAAGGAAATCAAAGTGTCAACGTGACAGCGCCATTACTGGCATTTATTGAAATGTTTGTTGGTCATGACAAATTCATGTAAAGCCGAGGTCAATACACTCTAAGAGGATAGAATTACCACAGGATGACCTGCTAAGGAATGATGATGAGGCAGATGTGTGCGTTACCCCAGCAAAATAATGTCGAAAATAGTCATTTAAATCTTATAGATAATTAGTTGCCCAGCTTCTGTAATTGTTAAGCACATTTTTAAATTTGTTACACATATAGTTTTTTAGTTATTACACAAAAACGTATTCTGCTGGGGTAACGTTTGAAACGTTACCGCAGCAAAACTTTTTTTTAAATAATGGGAATATTGAAATAAATATTAGCTATACATTTAGTTGTCTAGACGAGGTAAATGTTACACGTTATTTTGTTTTTGTTCTTTCTTCGGCTGCGAAGTTATTCGAGATTTTGCTGGAGTAACGTTTGTGGTTTTGCTGGATCTCTGAAACGGTTAAGCGGATTCTTATCATCTTTTGTAAATGACTTCTTATGAATTAGTTTTAATTTGTTTCGCAATAAAAATAACAAAATGATATACCGTTTATAAGTTATTTAATGAAATATAAAAACATTTCTTTAGGTCCTAACACTCTGAATATGAGCTCTAAAGACTTACTTTAAACGTTATTTTATAGCTTTTAACTACCTTCAAATGTATATGAAGTTTCATTAGTATCCTGTAGGTAATTAACAAATTATGATGATATTCAGTTCTCCACGTTCATGGAAACAATGCGCGCGGAGTTATTTGGCCACCGATAAACCTGTATACGGTTATATAAACTGAATGTTATAACAATATTTAGTTGCTTAATTCAGTTATATACCTGTAAAGTTTCAGAGTAGTACATACAATAATCAACGAGATAATTAAATAAAAGTCATTAGGAACTTCAAGACCGTGGTAATCCGACCAAGTTTAGGTGGTTACAATAAAGCGACCGCGTAGAACATTATGCTATCTTCTAAAATATGTGGGATAGTCTTACAAGTTTAGTAGAGATGTGTACACAAGTGTTAAAAAAAAACTACATATTTCTTAAATAATTTTTATTTACAGGTAAAATAATAATTTTTATACTTAAAAACAGTAATTCCTACCATTTTGTAGACAAATTTCAAATATCACAATATTTTTTCCTAGATATATATTACAGATAGTTGTATTCTAAGATTAACTTAAATTATGTAAAAATCACAGATCAAAAATAAAATATTAAACTGCAGTCAAATAATCGTGTAAGTCAGAATCATCTTCAGGCATAAATTTCATATCCATAATAATTAAAACGTAGAACCATCATTCTTTCAGAAAGTTTACAGTTAGAACCATCTTTTGGCATACATTAAATAAAACATTTGATTGTGAACATACGTGGTTTTTATTTCCCTGTATGAAACATGTAAACATGCAAGCAAGCATGCAGCATGCAGTTATGCTAAACGAAATTATGCAGAATTTTAACTCTGCCAAAAGTAATTTATGCCATTGTGAATTCGAATGTCGAATTCGAATAAACATTCGGCTAAATAATAATTATACATACTAAATAATTTTTATGCCTTAAAAATATTCGTTTAAGGAAGATTATACCAAGTGTGTTATGCCAAATGAATTTCGGAGTATCAAGATTCTGCCAAATAGAAGGAACCCGTGCAACTGTGCCATTGAACTGGTGCACATAATACAATATATACCTATCTAATAAGTAGCTGAAAGGTAATAATAATAATGTTTATAGTACAGATATTATAATATTGTTATGTATTTAACAGTGTACGCGTCTGTACCGAAATTTTAAGGTGTATTATCCTACATATTTTAGAAGATAGCATAATGTTCTACGCGGTCGCTTTTTTGTAACCACCTAAACTTGGTCGGATTACCACGGTCTTGAAGTTCCTAATGACTTTTATTTAATTATCTCGTTAATTATTGTATGTACTACTCTGAAACTTTACAGGTATATAACTGAATTAAGCAACTAAACATTGATATAACATTCAGTTTATATAACCGTATACAGGTTTATCGGTGGCCAAATAACTCCGCGCGCATTGTAACCATGAACGTGGAGAAATGAATATCATCATAATTTGTTAATTACCTACAGGATACTAATGAAACTTCATACACATTTGAAGGTCGTTAAAAGCTACAAAATAACGTTTAAAGTAAGTCTTTAGAGCTCATATTCAGAGTGTTAGGACCTAAAGAAGTGTTTTTATATTTCATTAAATAACTCTTAAACGGTATATCATTTTGTTATTTTTATTGCGAAACAAATTAAAACTAATTCCTAAGAAGTCATGTACAAAAGATGATAAGAATCCGCTTAACCGTTTCAGAGATCCAGCAAAACCACAAACGTTACTCCAGCAAAATCTCGAATAACTTCGCAGCCGAAGAATGAACAAAAACAAAGTAACGTGTAACATTTACCTCGTCTAGACAACTAAATGTATAGCTAATATTTATTTCAATATTTCCATTATTTAAAAAAAAGTTTTGCTGCGGTAACGTTTCAAACGTTACCCCAGCAGAATATGTTTTTGTGTATTAACTAAAAAACTATATGTGTAACAAATTTAAAAATGTGCTTAACAATAACAGAAGCTGGGCAACTAATTATCTATAAGATTTAAATGACTATTTTCGACATTATTTTGCTGGGGTAACGCACACGAGGCAGATATTATTGAAAATATTTCAGAAAGGAAAAATATTTTTGACACTTAATAATTATTGACATGGCGGCCAATACTGCTCGGGCCCATATAATAATTGGGATGGGGGCAGAGAAAAATGAGTTAGGTCCTTTTTTTAGGGTTCCGTAACCGAATGGCAAAAATTGAAACCCTTATAGATTCCTTATGTCTGTCTGTCTGTCCGTCCGTATGTCACAGCCATTTTATTCCGAAACTATTAGGACTACACATTTGAAATTTGGTAAATAGATGTATTCTGTTAACCGCTTTCGATTTTACACAAATTAAAATATATATATATATAATTTAGGGGAGGGATTTATTTAACTGAAACTAAAAATATTTTTTTCATCAAAGCTATACGTGTGTGGTATCTATAGACAGGTCTTTAAAATTAACTTAGAGGTTTCGCAAACCAATTTATTCTTAAAGTCAATCGTTTAAAAGATGTACACTTCCAAAGTTGTAAAATGTCCACCCCCCCGTCCTCTTTCTTTTATAATAATGGAGTGAAAAATATAAAAAAAATATATTTACTGTAGATTTTAATATCAAGGAAAATTGGTCAGAGATTCAGTAGTTTCTTAGGATATAACACATTTTCTAAAACCGCAAATATAACTTTATATTTCATACAAAAACTATGAAAAACAAAGTTATTTTGCATAGTTCATCATGGGTGAGTCTGACTTGCACTTGGCCAATGTTTATTACGGATGAGCCCGCTCTTGACCCCAATAGCGCGTGATGGTAAGCGTCAGATGAGGTCTACGATGGAACGAGCGAGCTCAGAACTGACGGGTCGTATGTGGTAGGGAACACAGAAGCCGGTAGAGTTACAAACCTTGGCTATGCGCACAATACTACATGTATTGTGCGCATAGCCAAGGTTTGAAGGGGAGAAGAGCTTAGTACAACAAGACGGTATATCGACCAAGTGTGGATGGTAACCTGCAGTACGTCTGGTAGACCGGTAGTGAAAGCGGGATTACGTGGAGCTCCTGCTCACACTCTTCGAAGTACAATCTGTAGACGATAGACAGGCAAGCAACGTTTCGCTGGTTAGCCTGGTTGTGAAGCTTGCCTGCCAGAACCTCGTCGCCTATGAGCCATTTTTAAGTAATAAAAAGTATTTAATAAATTGTTAACTCTTAAAAAAAAAAGACTGCAGTAGTTCGAATACCTATAACACTATAATCGGTATACTTTTGCGTTGTGTCATTTGCATTCTTTTGAAACGAAAGAAAGACGATGTAAACAAGCTTACTTATGAATGCATATCTTACCGAGAATGTGCATGTATATGAATGTTAATCAATTTGATGATAAGTTAATTCTATACTGACTCGCATAATAATTAAAGCGGATTGTCGGACATTTGATCGAGAGGTCGTGGGATCGAACCCCAACCATTACACTATTACCCACTCCAGACACAAACAAATTTAGCTTAGTTGGACACGTTAACAAAAAAATAAATGAGTGTGGCACTCGGGGACTGCATTTTTTATCAACTTATGCAATTATAATTATTTATTTATTTTTGTTATGCAGTATTTTTTTTTCTTTGATATTAATTCAAGTTACACTTTTAGAGCGTGGTGGCCGATAAGAAAACATTTTTTTTTCTTTTAATGAATAAATGAGAAGTTAATATTGTTTAAAATATTTTTATTATCTTACAATACATGTAGGTTATTCAGAAATTTTTATCTTTGAAACTATAGGTTTATTAGCAGCTAGTCTACACGCATACGTCTAGTCCCACGCACACAAACACCGTGCCGAAGTCTGCCGAACTGAAACGACGTTAGACGATGTACGGCTTTCAACGCCGCACCGCTGTGCCGGTCGGAGTGGAGGGGGTGTTAGGTTTATTTTCGTTATGGAATTTCTTGATTCGGTCGCCGCGCTCAAAGCCCGCGATAAAAGCTATGCAATAGCTTAAAAATAACACAACGCAAGTGAGGAAAGGGTAGCAAAGTCGATGATAATATGAAATATTAAGTGAAGCCGAATCTTACTTCACATCTTAAACAATGATAAACCTCAGAAGAGATTATTTAAATACTGACGATATTTAATTAAAATAAATACTTCGACTAATAATATTCATCAAATTACAATAAAATTCAGTCAAAAAATTTTTACAGAACATTTATTAACGCGATTTGTTTTTATAAACTAGTCTACTCAAGCCCATCATGACTGTTATGATTATGTATTGACAATGCGAGTTTATAAAGCAAATAGTGAGTAAATAAAAATTGTTTTTGGACTAAAATCTAGTTAATAGAGGCGTTTGATAACGCAGAGACTTTAGAGGTATTTCGATTTATACATTTCCGTTTATTTTATCTTTTAAATAACTATTTATTTCTCATATTTTCAGTGGTCTCATAGTACACGTTACAATATCATATATACTTGTACTATGTATACTTTCAGTCCTCCCATAAAATAGCCAATTCATTTAAAATTACTGCATAGTTAAAATCACCAGTTACTTATTTTTTATTTGTTACTCATTTCTGCTCGCGGTTTCGCTCGCAAGACTTTTTTCAGCGAAAAAAAAGTTGCCTATGAAGGACATAGGCTACTTTTTTCTCCAAGGTATAAACCTATCCCCCGCTGCCTCGAGAAGTCGAGGCGCGGCGGGAAGAGCTCCGGCGCGATCTCAGGGCAGTATGGAGGGAACGACTGTCGCAACCGACGGCCGGGCACGCCGCAATTGCGGCGGTAAGACCCCTCTTTGAGGAGTGGTTAGATCGGCGTCACGGCGTCCTGACCTACCGCATGACGCAGGTCCTCACCGGACACGGAAGTTTCGGGAGGTACCTGTGTCTGATGGGTAAGGAAGAGACGCCTGGGTGTCACCACTGCGAGGGTCGCCCTGAGGACACAGTCGAGCACACGGTGCAGGACTGCCCAGCTTGGGCAGAGCACCGACGTGTCCTCACGGCGACAATAGGCGGAGACCTCTCGCGCCCGGCCTTGGTCGAGGCCATGCTGCGGGGCGAGAGGGAGTGGGAAGCGGTCGCCTCCTTCTGCGAAGTAGTCATGCTTCCGAAGGAGGAGGCGGGCCGCGTGAGGGAGAGGATGGCGTCCTCCCTCCAGCCCAGCCGCAGTGGTAGACGCCCACGGCGTCGGACGTCGGCCGACGATCTCCGGCCACCGTAGGCGCGGGCATGTGGACAGCGAGTAAAGGGCAACTCGCTGTCCGACCATGGACCATGCCCGGGTCGACGGCGCGTCGTGTTCCACGCGCGCCTCAAAGAGCGTCAGCAACATGACGAGGCCCCCTCTGCAGAGGGCCGAAGCCCGCCGGGGTCGTGGGACTCATCCCGTTACCGTGGCCCCGGTATGTAAAGGGTTATTGAAGGAACACCGTGGATAGTCAGTAAAAGTCTGACAGTCCCTCCCACCCTGCCCGGAGTGGGAGGACTTATTTGATAATGTTACCACGTTAAAAAAAAAAAGGTATAAACCTATCTCTGTACCAAAATTCATCAAAATCGGATTAGAGGTTTAGTGGCTTGCGGACGGCGAGCAGAGGTAGCTCACCGTCTGGTAAGGACTAGGCCCGGGTCGGCGGAGCGTCGTGATCCACGCGCGCCTCAAAGAGACGTCAGCACGACGCGCGACGGGGCCCCATAGGGCCATTGCCTGCCGGGGTTGCGGGAATGTTCTAACGAGATACCGCGGCCCCGGAACTTAAGGGAAGCTGAAGGAACAGGGTAGGTTTTAAACGACTTCAAAAAAGGAGGTTCTGTTTTCGACCAGTATGTATGTATGTATATACGCGATTTTCTCAAAAACTATTGATCCGATTGCGATCGCGTTTCCTTTGTTTGGAAGCATATTTTACAAGGAAGGTTTAGTATATAACACATCAGGTTCTGATGAAGATCTTCGGAGATACGTGATAGAACTCTTTAAATATAAACAGCAAATCTCTCGCGATTGCTGCTCTCGTATATCTATGTACTGTTTAGCATAATCTATCTATGAATATCACCACTCTTGAAGCACAGACCTCTACGCATAAACACCATACGTAATGAGAATCAGCTAGATAGAATCGACTACGCAAGCCCAATGCGGATTAGTGGGTGCTAATAACTGCAGCCGAGACATGGCTTAACGTGCTTTATAAAGCACAGAAAAACTTGCGATAACAAGTTTTGGATCACCCATCCGATGACCGGCCTCTGCGAACACTGCTTAACTCATGAAATCATGGCTTAACGCGCTGAGCCGTTTACGTCATCGAACTCCTCGAGTTTGGTTTAAACCTTTCCATCACATAAAATTGGTCTGAAATATGGTTTTAGGGGGTAAAAAGATGTGTACCGCACTCTCTTTTTTAACCGACTTAAAAAAAGTGAGAACGGTATGTAGGTATCTCAGGTAACACAAAAAAATGAGGTACTAAAAAGCATAAAATAAAAACTTTTTTAGAAAAAATTTAACTGACTTCAAAACAAACAAAACCACTTCTGCACTGCAAAGCAAAAAATAACCTTATAATATTGTTTCATTGGATGTCTAATTCCGTTTCAAATAAGGGCTACGTATCTAATCACATGACTGAAGTCGATGTTGTTAAAAAGTTTTTATTAGTCAGAAGATGTCTGACACTCACTTCCGCCCAAAAAAAATGAATACTAAGAAATTTCTAAAAGAAAAAACCCTATAGCACATTTTGCTCGACCCGGGAATCGAACCTCATGCTCAACAGTCGCACTTGCGACCAGTAGACCAACGCAACGAGGCAATTAATGAGTATATTATAATATTACCACGTAGGGATTTCTAACTTCGCATTTACCCACGCTCTCACTTACACTTAGCAATTATGTGTAAGTCCCGTATGACACACAACGTATAACTTACTTGGAACATGGTTGCAGCAGGCAGCAACTGGCAGACGGTGATCTCAGTTATCCTAATCTTGCCGGTGTACAGGAAATACACTAGCCACGCAATGGCAGATGGACACACGCCCTGCAGACGCACTCGAGACATCTCGCACTCCTTCAGACCACTTGTGAACATTGCCTGTGAATGGAAACGCAACTTAGAACCGCTTCAACCAAGAGCTGCTTTATCAGTAAGCGTAGAATTTGGAGTGGCCGTCAGCAGAAAATGATATCAGTAATATTATAGCTCTCTGTTAGTTTTTCGCCAACAAACAAGTTGTAGGCCGTTAGTTCGAATCCAGTCAGGCACAGTACTTTGGGTAATTTATATCATCACTTCTGCTGAATATTGTCAATAAACCAGCGTATCTTGGGACCAAAAGTTAAGTCAAGAGTGAATAGGTTACTTCTAGGTAATTGCGCTCCATCTATGACCACGTCAGCACTTGCCATCAGGTGAGATGGTGATCAAACGTGAGCCTATTATCAATGAAAAAAACAGACAGACACTTCAATTTTATTTATATATATATATTGAACTTCAATCATGTGTTTATCATCATATCTGATTTTACCTTATTGTCTAAATATTTCAAGCAGACACTGAATCACTTCGAAGTTCGAATGAGTCATAACGTGAACAGCAACAGTAAATTTCGACGTATCTCTGTCTTCATCTAGGTAGAAATTCTGAATCAGAAGTTTATGTTTGCAACACTACTATGGAATATAATTTAAGATTACAAGTTTTTATTTATGTAAACAGAACTACTAATGTGGGGAGAATTCACCTTACTAGCAATCTTGTTGACCCCTCCAACTAAGCTAAATATGCTTGTGTCTGGAGTGGGTTCACGGCTATAGTGTAATGGGTAGAGGGTTCGAACCCGCGACCTCTCGATCACAAATCCTACACCTTAGCCTTTAGGCTTTTGACGCTTCTATAATTGATGAGCGAGTTTTTCTTCAGTTAGTTTCGCCGGCTATAGAGCTATGAACGAGATCCACTTGGAACTACGGTACCTAGAAGATTCTGTTCTCGCTTGCTTTGATAGGTGGTGTGATGCAGGCGCGTGCATAGGATTATGACAGGGCATGCGGCGGAGTAAAAACATACAAAAACTTCTTCTTTTATAGATTTTTAGCATAGCCACAGCCACGCATCGCCACCATGCTACGATGCGTGGCTGTGGCTATGCTAAAAATCTATAAAAGAAGAAGTTTTTGTGACCGATTACTCACAAAAACTTCTTCTTTTATAGATTTTTAGCATAGCCACAGCCACGCATCGCCATCATGCTACGATGCGTGGCTGTGGCTATGCTAAAAATCTATAAAAGAAGAAGTTTTTGTGTGTTTTTACTCCGCCGCATGCCCTGTCATAATCCTATGCACGCCCCTGTGTGATGGTAGGTAATATAGACATGAGGTAATGAATTCTATACTTTATCTGTGTGTAATATAATTTAGAGGAATGATATACATTTTCATATTTATTACTCTATCATGTCCCCGAGCTCGTGGCTAAAAAGTAACAGCCGCAGAGGTCGATCCTCAAGGTTAAACAACGCTTGCCAAGGTCATTACGTGGATGGATGAACATTTTACCAGATCGAGATTCCTGCGTGCGTCGAAAAGCACGTCAAGCCGTCGGTCCCCATGTCATTTGCACACCTTTGGTCAGAAACCGGAAAATCTGACATCAGACTTGACAAGGGGTATCGTTTTACCCCGCTATTCGGTTGCGAAGGTTACATAGTTAGTCGCTCTATATAAAAGACTAGTACTCAGCTGCATACGGTTACACTGGAGCCTACACCAATTATTCTTTTTATCAGCTTTTGTGTTGCGCGTCCAGGTCATCTCACCAACACTCGAGTCAGCAAGCGGTCCAGAAATTGATATACTATCTTTAGTAATATATTAAGTGCTATTGATTGTGTGTTTGTGAGTATGTAGGGAGTAATTTTCGAAACTACTCATCCGATTTTAAAAAAAAATTTGCACCAGTAGAATGATCCGTTATCACCATGAGTGCTATTTTTTTCGCTGAAAAATGCTTAGCTAGTAGAAGCTAGTTATATAAATAAACAATAACTAAGGTGTCGGCCTTCGGATCGAAAGTTCGCGGGTTCGAACCCCACCTATTACACTATTGCCGTGAACCCACTCCAGTTATAAGCATGTGTGTGTTCCCAGCCACTTGTGACCTTTCAGCCTTTAAAGCAAGAGTGAGCAGCAGAGAGTATTTAACCTAGAGAGCTTATAGGCCGATTTCTTTGAAGAACACAACTCACCAATACGGGTTGGGAGGCGAGGAAAAAATGCGCTACTGCAATTGGTCAGTTCAAAGTCAAGCTTCATAGATATGCCGAGTTAGGGATTGCTCTACTTGATTGAGGGAAAGTTATCGATATCGATAAAATGAACTATAACATTATAAAATTACTCAATAAAATCACATAATAATATTTAATCATTATCAGTCTCAATTACAAAAAGAAAAACAAGTATGCTGTTATTATTGATTTTTAAAATGAATTAATTTGGTAAATGTTTTTCGAATTAAAGTTTTAGGGTCCTGATTGTTTTTGCTAAAAAATGATAACCGAGCGTCTACATATTTCTGAATTATGCATCTTGCTAATTCAATCAAATGATTGGTAGTTTCTATTTCATATTGATGAAAATTAATATCCGGGAATAAATAATAAATAATAATAAAACCGATCTCATAAAATAATTGGAATTATATTTCTGAGACAGCACTTTCGAACCACTCTCGTTGATCGCCCTTTTAATATAAATTTCACAACGACGACAAATTTCTATTACTGTGGTGGATCCGTACAATAACTTGTTTTAGTGTCTTTTTGAAATTGTAAGGCGTTTTGATTTGTAACACCAATCAACGCTCCAATACAAGTTAGGCATTTTATTTGCTTTATCAGAGCATGGACAATGTAGCCGGCCATATATTATTTTTATATTTTATTTTTTTATATTTATTTTATATTCCATAATAAATATATTTTCATTAAAATCAGATGTGTCAACAACTGTAGCTTCAGCAGGCACTAGGTAATAATTATTTTTTGGTGGTACTCACCACCATTAGATGATTTATCTAATGATTCCTCCCTCCTACATACACTTAACCCGTGGACTCGACATCGAAACAAAGGAACCTGTTTCTTTTTCCTGAGTGGGAAAATCATCGAATGACTTCTCCCGCTCTGGGTAAAGTGGAAGGGAGTGTTAGACTTCTACTGACTAAAAACCCACCCTGTTCCTTCAGCTGCCCTTAAGTTCCGGGGCCGCAGAATCTCATAGAGACCATTACCGCATCCCCGGAACCAAAGTAACTAACGAGGGCGATATTGTAATGCAAAGGTCCAAGTTAATTAATATTAGACTCCGTCATACTATTTGAAGCCTAGAAAGATTGGATATAGGTATCTTATATTATTTTGACTTTTCTCAACATTATATCAATAAAAACCAAACTAGAAACCAATATTGCCTAGTAACCTTATCCATCCACTTTTCTTTTTAATATGGAATCTTGGGAAATCTAAAATGAAAACATGCATGTCACACAGAAGAAAAAATATCAGAACTTTCTCCTTTTTAGGGTTCCGTAGCCGAATGGCAAAAAACGGAACCCTTATAGTTTCGATATGTCTGTCCGTCTGTCTGTCTGTCTGTCTGTCTGTCTGTCTATCTGTCTGTCTGTCCGTCCGTCCGTATGTCACAGCCATTTTATTCCGAAACTATTAAAACTATACATGTGAAATTTGGTAGATAGATGTATTCTGTAAACCGCTTTTCTATTTTAAAGAAAAAAATTAAAATATATTTAAAATAAAGGGGGTCCCCATACATGGAACTAGAACTGAAAATATTTTTTTACATGAAACCTATGCGTGTGTGGTATTTATAGACAGGTCTTTAAAAATGATATAAGGGTTTCTAGAACCACTTTTTCATAAAGTCAATCGTTTAAAAGATATAAGCTTCCAAAGTGGTCAAATGTGTGTGTCCCCCCCTCTAACTTCTATAATAATGGAGTGAAAAATCTAAAAAAATATATGTCTGTAGATCTTAATGTAAATTTTCAACCAAAATTGGTTTGAACGAAATCGGCTCAGCAGTTTTTGAGATACAGCATATTTTTTAAAACCACAAATATAACTTTGTAATTCATACAAACACTATGAAAAATCTACAGACATTTTTTTATTATTTTCACTCCATTATTGTAGAAGTTAGAGGGGGGACACACAAATTTTACCACTTCGGAAGCTTATATCTTTTAAACGATTGACTTTATGAAAAAGTGGTTTTAGAAACCCTTATATCATTTTAAAGATCTGTCTATAGATACTACACACGCATAGGTTTCATGAAAAAAAAATATTTTCAGTTCTAGTTCCCCCTTTATTTTAAATATTTTTTTTTTTTATTTTTTTCTTAAAATCTGAAAGCGGTTCACAGAATACATCCACTTACCAAATTTCACATGTATAGTCTTAATAGTTTCGGAATAAATTGGCTGTGATATACGGCCGGACGGACAGACAGACAGACGGACAGACATGACGAAACTATAAGGGTTCCGTTTTTTGCCATTCGGCCATGAAACCCTAAAACGATATTTAGCTTAGTTGGAGGAGTTAACAAGATTGCTAGAAATGAGAATTCTACCCACATTGCTAGTTCTCTTTAAAAACTAATAATAATAACAGTCGTCAGCTGACGTATATGGACCGTTACTGTTAGAGTTGCCAACCATACTTTATAATAACGTATCCTACTTTATTTTTGGTAATTATACTTTATACTTTTGCATACAAATAAAGTATGTGAAAATACTTTATTTCCAACCTTTAATGCGATGCATAGAACAAAACACTCATTATGGGATTTATGGGTAAGTATTTAACTATTTAACGGTACTGTATATAAGTTAAAACAGATGTTAGAAACTCCAGGGACTCCTAAAAAAGCTAAAATGACCAGTGTTACAAAAGTATAAGCTTTCAATAAGCTTTCACTGAGAGGATTTTTTCAGTAATGAATCTGAAGTGGCGAGAAGAGAGAAATTTAATTAGAAAAAAATTGTTTATTTATTTAAATTCAAATGTTTATTGTCAAACAAGCTTTGAAACATTTAAAAATAGTAAAATATTGTTAGCTTGAGCTAAAAGTACACAAAAATATGTTTTTATAGCAATATAAAACCATAAAATTTGAAAATACTTTTTTTTTTCTTTCAAATACTTTTTTTTTACTGTTCTAACGTTTTTTTCGTCAAAAAAAGTTGGCAACCCTAGTTACTGTATCCATCACATATCTACTGATATATATATAGGATTTAACTATTACCTATACCGACCTATACCGATATTCCAAAGCATGTGACCGTTAACATTTTTTATTTATTTATTTATTTATTTACACTTTATGCACATAGGTACAAAGGCGGACTTAATGCCGTAGGCATTCTCTACCAGTCAACCATGAGTGGTGAAGAGATAGAGTGGAAGGTGCAATATGTACGTGAACATTATATTGGAAAAATAATTATAATAATAGTGATAAAACAAAAAAAACCTAATATCATAAAATAGAAATCTACATAAATAATATATATGAATAAATATTTATATAAATACATATACATACATATATACTTTAGAGGTAATTGAAAATTAAATATAGAAATTCTGCTTATTGGTGAAGAAAGTGGATCCGCAATTTCTTTTTAAATGCGTAGCGATTGTCAGCCGTCCTGATCTCGAGAGGAAGCGCATTCCAGAGGAGAATGGACTGGATTAAGAGGATTAACCGTGTTTACAAAGACGCACTGCTATGAAAATGTTCAAGTCATTATGCATGTTTTATTCATTATTCTTAGGAAAATTGTTGTGTAGTTCCTAACAACATTGGCGTAGCTTAGAGGCTCGTCTATGATAAGGAGTCATTGTTTATCGGCAATTTTACAAGTAGATACGACTCATTGAATGTTTGCGAATGAATGAGTAACAACTATGTATATAATTATCATATATGTGTATACAACGTGACCGAGAAATCAACGTCAAGCCGAAAACAAGCAATAGGCCAAGTCGTGACAGTTATTAGAAAAATATTAAAAAAAAATCTTGGTCATGTACTTTTCAAATATGGATTCAAAAATTAATCTCAAAAAGTGCCACCTTGTGATGATCTTTCAAGTCCTGTAACTACAAATATTAACTTTTCGTATGGTTTTTTCTGTGACGTTACCATGAATAACCCTTCTGAAAATTACAGTTAAAAGTTAAAACATAACTATCTCAGTTTTTAATAAAATGTTAGATTTTTGCCTAACATTGAATTCAAAATTATTACATCACACAACTTCAACCGCGTGTAGTGTAAAAAAAATGTACAGACGCCAGCCGGGCAGCCAGCACATGAAGCTACCCGAAACTGTCAAATTTTCCCAATCAACCTTGAACCTAATTTCTTTCACAATAAAGTTGAAAATCTATTAAAGAAATTTGACAGATTGTTGTAGCTTGATGTGCTGGCGTCTGTACTACACTATTTTGGCAAGTAGCTTTAAAAGATGACGCTAAACGCGCCATCTTTTAAAGTTACTTGCCAAAATAGTGTAGTACATTTTTTTATACTTCGCGCGGTTAATGTTGGGTGATGTAATAATTTTGAATTCCATTTTGGGTAAAAATCTAACATTTTATTTTAAACTGAGGTAGTTATGTTTTAACTTTCAACTGTAATTTACAGAAGGGTTATTCATGATTACGTCACAGAAAAAAAAAACTGACGAAAAATCTCTGACTAAGGAAAAAAAGAGGACATGGCATAAACATTCTATACGAACAGTAGTTATAGGAATATGATGCATTTCGACGACATAGTTACTGATATATCGGCATCTCTTTTTAACTTGTGAGAGTAATCATATGTAAAAAAGACAACATTAGTTTTATCATTGCCAAAAATGGCAACATAACTTTGGTGATGTCACAAAATACCTAACTGCGGCCGGCCGCCATGTTTTGTCACAGCCAACAACAAGTAGGTACATCAGTTGTCATCGCTACTTGCTTGTTTCAGTGTTTTTAAGAAAATTTGGTAATAATAGAAGAAAATTGTGCTTGTTTATAGTGTAAGAACTTGCATAATACTGCATTTATCATGGGTAGGTGCAGTGTGTTAGGCTGCCGCATGAAAAGCAACAAAAACATCCCAATAAAACGTTGCACAGGTAAGTAACCGAATTCATTCAAAAAATCTTGTTTTTTTTCTATTATTTTGTAAGATATTGCTATTTTTGGGAAAGTTTATAAAGATACACTTGCTTTTATGTAATTATTTACTGTTTTACTGTTGATATTATGTGATTTTTAAGCAAATCATTTGTTAGTAAACAGAGAGTTAGAGTTACGGTTCGGAATTGTCAATTTATCGATAAAACATATCGACAGGTGAATATTATTTAACTCGATTTCTTTTTATGATTTTAGATTGCCAACATGTAAAGAAAGAAAAGAACAGTGGCTGTATATACTTGGGATTGAAAATTTGAATACTACAACCAAGCATATTTTTATTTGTTCCCTGCATTTTGAAGATAAATGTTTTAACCGAACTTTAAATATAACAAGACTGCGCGATGATGCTTTGCCTTCAAGTGAATTATTGGTAAGTTTTGAAAATAGACAAGTTTATTGTGTTTACCTACTTACTGACAAGTAACCAATCCAAACCAGTTGATGGAGAGAGAGGAGGGACGAGAAGCATGTCAGCAACAGCAGTTCTATATTGCTGAAATACTGGTATAAAGTTTCAGGTTTAAATACACATCAGTCAGAATAAATAAATAACTTTTTTTTCTGAAAATTATAAAACATCCTTAAAATTCTCGTACAGACTGAATCAAAACCTAATATAAGTTATCTGATTTTAATTATCCACCTCCTCACACAGATTAAGACACATATACCTGCACTATTTTTACTCCTGATATAGTCATAGCAAAAGGAGATGGATAATGATTAATTTTTGAAAATGATACATACATATATCAGGTATAAAATGTTGTGTCTATGTTAAAATGCAAGCTAAACAAATGTGAGCGTGAGTTAGTGATTAAATTCGCAATGTAAATATTATTAAACATTTATGGTTATTCTTTGTATAGTTACCAGCACAATTTGACGAGTGTGAGGAATAACGATCTGTTCCTCGCAGGGTGTTGGAAGAGAAACCTGTTTGCAGAACTTCTAACAATGCAGATGTAAGTGTAATATTTCATAATAATTATGTTCCTTATGGTAATTACTTTTAAATACAAACTCACTCAATATAAAAAATTGTTGTTATTTCTTTACAGTTACCAGCCCAATTTAATGAATGTGAGGCACAACATTTTTTTCTCACAAAGCACTGGAAGAGGAGCCTGTCTGCAGCACTTCTAGCTATGCAGATGTAAGTGTTCTATTCTATAATATGTTACTGTATGTACTGTGGGCAGCGTAACTGGTAATTTCAAATTAATTTACGGCAAAAACTTAACGAAGTTGCAGAAAACTAGAAGTTAATGCGTTTTTTTTTTTGTTTCAGGATAAAGCGCTTGAAATTATTCAAAAATTAAAATCAAAATGTGAATATCGGAAGAAAAAAATTAAAACATTAAATGAAAAAGTGAGAAGACAGAGTAAGAAAATCCAGACTATAATCTACATCTGTGCCAAATTTCATAAAATATCCGTTCAGCCGTGATTGAGTAACAAACATCCATCCATACAAACAAACTTTCGCACTTATAATAATATTAATAAGTAAGGATTGTGTGGTTTGTATTTTTTTTTTGTTTTTTGTTTGTTCAACATGCTCATGTTTTATTAATGTGTATATTTGTATAAAATTTGCGCAACGTGCTCTTATTTGATTATTGTGTATACATATTTGTATTTTAGAACTTAAGTATGACTGGGATAAACGGCTTTTATAGTTTTCAATAAATCTGTGTAAAATGATAATTTTTGTTTTATTATGAATGATCGAGCCATGTAGTAGTACTTAAATAAAAAAAAATTATGTTAAGTTATATTATTAGTTAATAAAAATAAGTATAGTCTGACAAACGATGAAAACAAACCGTATTTTGTATTTATTTATTCTTTTCATTGGTAATTATAGACCTTAGGTACAGGTACTGCAGTCGTGGTATGCTAATCAGTAATAGTGATACTCTAATAAGGCTCCTACACATATGCCCCGGCACAAGTCGCAGAAACTAGAAGTCCGCACGAAACTCAATCTTAATTCCAAGCGCTAAGTAACCCTGAGCCGCACGCGGCTTCCTCTCCAGCCGGCGGCACTGTGTGTAGGAGGTTTTTTACTCGCACCCACTATGTTGAGCGTGGTCGCCACAGTTGTTCTGGCCGCAATTTCGGTCGCATACTACGCTCACAGGAAAAAGCGAGCAATGAACACAGCGATCACAAGGCTACAGTTTTTTATTCGTGATCGCCGCGGTGGCAACTGGGAATAAATGGGATAGACATACCACACCATAGTAAAATTTGTTTTATTATGAACATACCTGTACAAGTACAGAATACAGATAGTTAATTTAATTGCAGTAGCATCTATTCAGTATCCACGTGCCCTGCCTGTCATGCGTGTGCGTTTTTATAGCTCACATTACCACGTAAATAAAACTGAAGAAAGCTAAAAAAAACGTGTGCATCTGGATTGGGGGCCTATTTTTTTAATCCTTGCGAAACGAAATAAGACTTATAGGGAAATTAGTTAAAAATAGTAAAAACTTAAAGCAAAGGGCCATGAATTTCTTAAACGTTAAACTCATTTTCGACAATTTTGAATTCTGTAAGCACCGTGCAATTCAACTATCGATGTTATAATGCGCGCAGCTCTACGGCAAGCCGCCATCTTTGTGCCAGACTCACAATAGGTATGCACGCTTTTTTCGTAGGTATTTCATGTCTATTCTTTTTTCCTTAGTCTGAGCGAAAAATTAATATTTGTAGTCACAGGACTTGAAAGATTAATGTTAAGACAAACAAGGCAAGTAACTTTAAAAGATGGCGCTAAACGCGCCATCTTTTAAAGTTACTTGCCAAAATAGTGTAGTACATTTTTTTATACTTCGCGCGGTTAATGTTGGGTGATGTAATAATTTTGAATTCAATTTTGGGTAAAAACCTAACATTTTATTTTAAACTGAGGTAGTTATGTTTTAACTTTCAACTGTAATTTACAGAAGGGTTATTCATGATTACGTCACAGAAAAAAAACTGACGAAAAATTAATATTTGTAGTCACAGGACTTGAAAGATCATCACAAGGTGTCACTTTTTGAGATTTATTTTTGAATCTATAAAATTTGAAAAGTACATTACCAAGATTTTTTAAAATATTTTTCTAATAACTGTCAGGACTTGGCCTATTGCCAGTTTTCGGCTTGACGTTGATTTCTGGGACACGTTGTATATAGATATAGGTTAGGAATTTAATGATTCGGTCCGATTTCGCACCGCACGGTGTCATTTTTATTCCCAATATAGGTTTTAAGTCGGTAAGCCACATTTACGTACTTCACAAAATAATGTCTTAAACCGCGCGTCTGTGAACCTTACCTTTGTAGGTAAGTGTTGATTGGTTTTTAGTTACCAAATAAACTGTCATTACCAAAAATATTATTATTATTTGTGTAGGTTACTTTTAAAGGATATGGTGAGAATTACGGTTACTAATTAGTGATCGAAGAGTTAGAATAACAAAAACATAAGTAATGAAAATAGTTGTATGTATGTAACTAATATTATTTGTGCTGCATGACTGGCAATTATTTAATTAGAGACGTCTGATAAACATTATATTATACCTATACATTATTATAACGCGGCTTCCCGTAGTTGATTCTGTAGTACCTAGGTATATAAATATAGATCATTGTGCTTATTAAAGCCGGTAGAACGCCAACAGGACAGCTAGATGGGCCATAACAGGCGTTGCACAGAGGGGGCTCCAAAGTGGTGTTTTAGAGGTAACGGGCCCTTTTGTGTGCAGACAGGATTAAGAACACTGGGCTAGTTTTATTGAGCTGTGGGGTCTTTCCCCACAGACCCGTTTGAAGATTTTCCGAAACGGCTAGATAATAGAGCCCACACAGCCAAGGTTATGAGCAGTCATCTCACCAGTTTGAGAAAATACCTTTTTTAGCACGTATAACTTATGATAGATGTCTTCTACCCCGGGGCGGCCGTCTTACAATCTAAAACTGTAAGGTATTCAGCAGCTGCCTCCGGACGGGGTGTTGATGTGCTTGCAATTTACGTCACTATCCGTCGCGTCAAAACTTTTTTTATCGAAAGGCGCTTGGCTTTTGTGGATAAAACCAAGGAGTGTGGGATTTTTACCACAGTCCCGGGTCTTCTTAACTAACGTCTGTTAAGGGTACCTCCCTACTTTATCTTTTGGGAGGGAATATCATCATATGACTCCTCCCGCTGTGGGGGGAGTGTAAGGTAGTGTCTGATAACTAGCAATGTAAGTAGAATTCACATTACTAGCAATCTTGTTAACCCCTCCAATTAAGCTAAATATGCTTGTGTCTGAAGTGGGTTTACGGCAATAGTATAATGGGTGAGGTTCGAACTCGTGACCTCTCAATTACAAGAACGACACCTTATCCATTAGGCTATTGACGCTTGATTACTATTAACTAAAAACCTCCAGTGCTGAATGTCCAGTCCAGTCCAGTCCCAAACAGGAGTTTGGGTTCAAACCCACGATTTACAACAACTTATGTGTCAATAACTTAAATAACAATTGAACTTTAGATTTATCGAAATTATCAGGAAGTAGAACCATGCAATTTAGAAGAAAAAGGACTCCATTACCTAAGTTGTTCCGACTAGCTATTCGCCTATTTAGTAGAAAATATCAATAAGGTTTTGATAGACTCCAAATGTCAATCCCCAAGTTAGCACGCGAGTTTCATCTAAGTACATAAATACTCACTTTGAAGTACGGGCTCCCCGCAGCTAAGACGACTTTGTGAACATGAAACAGCTCATTGCCCACTTCCAACACGACGTCAGTCAACATATGGTGTGAACGCATCGTGAACATCATCTGAAAATACAAACCATTATTAAACTCTATGACCTAATATTTGAAGGCACCCAACGTTCGAAGTGAACCAAAAGATGCAGCTGAACAAATAAGGTCTCAGGTTTCAATAACCTTAGAATTATTTTTGGTACACATGTATCAAGAAGTAATAAGTTAATAACTTTAAAAAATTTAAGAACAAACACAATACAGCTTGTATTAGCACAACGTTTGTCATCTTCGATCATAAATAGTTCTGTCATTGATCAAGTGAACTACTAAAAACAGCATTATAGCTAAGAA
Organism: Tholera decimalis; assembly: GCA_943138885.2. Taxonomy (NCBI): domain Eukaryota; kingdom Metazoa; phylum Arthropoda; class Insecta; order Lepidoptera; family Noctuidae; genus Tholera; species Tholera decimalis. Next base: position 15,384,070 of record OW964552.2, on the reverse strand, counting down.
GATGTCATAAGAAACTTAAATGCATGCTGCTGTAGCTTTGCGGTTAGAAGAAGTCATGGGCTATACCCAAACCGAATCCATAGTATAAATATGTTTGTCATCAATTCATCATCGTTAAATATTGACCTGCTTTACTACTTATCACTGATATTATAATTTTTATTACATATTTACAATTCAATTACGTATTTAAAATAATGCTGTTATTAGATAACACTTCTTTTTTATATCAATATAATTATATAAAAAAGGTTCCTACGACCAAGGTTAGGGCAAACCTTAGAAAAATGAATAAAAATTTCAGTCAGTATTTGTTACGCAAATTATTCCGGCTGGATAATCTAATTTATGGTCACCATTACCGAGCCCAAGGTACATAAGGCAAGCAATTTTATAATTAGAATTATAAAAGAATATAGAAAATATCGGATCCCATCTATCTCAAATTCATGCAGCAAAACAAATTTTGAGCTGACAGCTCGATCGTAGACAGAATTTACGAGCGTGACTCAGCTGAAATAGTACATCAATTTATGTAAGCATTTCAAACTAAACCCGTTTCGAAAAAATACAATCATTACCATACATATTAGACACTTATGTAAATACACCTCGACAAAAATTAAGTACCTATAGCTTTGAAAGTGGCTGATAAAAATATGCACTGTCATGACGCAGCCTGGTGCGAACCAGCGATAATGAAGCGAAGTAACTATGTTGGATAGCTATAATATTATGTTGGCACTCCGTTCAACGCGTTGTAATGTTCTGTTTGCCCATAACAGCGTACAAATATTGTCAGTAACTTGACCAAAAACTATATAGACATATTGTTTATATCGTCAATGAGGACATTCAGAACAACTAATTTAATATTCGCGGATATGTATGTGGCAAATCTATGTGTCATTTCAATTAGCCATTGATTATTATCATCAGATAAAGTTTGTATGTTTTGATGGCATGTATATAAATGCGTAACTGCGGAACCAGCAAAATAATGTTTCGACTCTAGGTCGTAACGTAACGTATGACTCTCTAAATAAGCTTTGTTATGGGTACCATTGAAATTGGCTAAATCATAGACCAAGTACTGCCGGCTTAATGCAGCTATTTTAAAATGATTTAGCCGTGAAGTTTGTAAGCAAAACAGGAACAAATTATAGAAATATATTTAATGAATGTATAAGGACTTTCTATAAAAACAAAACAACGGCTATAGAAGCCCGGGATAGGCTCCAAATAGTTGTCGACGGGTTTAGTAAGTGTAGCTCAGAGTACGAACAAGCTCTAAATGTTAGGTACTTGTTACAACAAGAGTTCTGAAAAGAACAAGAGGCTCAATGCCAAATATCCTAACTTGAAACATAACAGCCTTGTTGAATCAAAGTTTATTCAGCGAGCTACAAGCCTATTGCCCGCGCCATGGTTCCATTAATAAACCCAAGTGATACCATAGACTTAATTAGTGATGATGATTCTAACTCAATTAAATCAGTAAGGATAGTAGCTAGTAAAAACAAAAAGCATGAATATCCGGCACAGTCAATTTTAAACCACTGTATGCCTGGTTGCTCTTTAATAATAATATAACTTTAATAAAAATTATAACTTTACACAGGACTCAACTTTGTTAATATTAATTTATTGGTACCTAATAGGGGTAATGTAAAAAAGGTGAAATATTAAATTTTCATAGGTCTCTGAGCAGCCTTAGCTTAGGAAAAATTGTAATGTTTACATTTCCTTATAGCAACAGTTTGCCACAAGAAGAAAATTACCTTAGATATAATATTAATAATAAATTGCATAATTTGACTTATAATAGTGATAAATTTCAATTAATTGCTATTAACAATTACCTTGGTAAACGTTATTATTTGACAAAAAAAAATTTTTGAGCAAAAAATAGAACCGACGCAGTGTTTTGATATGGAAATATCAAAACACTACAAAGCCAAAATAACTTTAATTTCGGAAGTCGGTGTTATTGGTTTTGGATTGGAAGTCGGTTCTATTTTTTGCAAAATTTTTTTTTCGCTCTTTTTATTGGGTTGGTTTCTAATTTATCTAGTTACAAAAGCCATAATGCCAACAACTTATCACCTTTTATAAAATATTGCTTTTCCCGATGCATTGCCGTTAATTTTTGAGGAGTTCTCCTGGTACTTGACCATCAGCTCTACATCACCATATGTATTGTGACGAGCATAAAGTGTTTAACATTCGTACTCAAGTAATCGAATCGCAATCCACGAAATACTTATTATTGAGGAATTTCAGCGGCCATCTGTGGTCTTCATCATCAGTTTAACTTCCCCAAATGGTACTTTTCGGAAGCAACTGCTCAAGGTAAGAAATATCCAAAACGCTATATGTGTGCCTATAATATTTGAAGAGTTCCCTCGATTTCTCCAGGATTCCATCATCAGATCCTGATTTCGTAGCAATGGGACCAACTAGAAAGTATACCCGAATGAAAACCGATTTGGAAAATTCTTTTTTGAAGAGTTCCCTCGATTTCTCCAGGATTCCATCATCAGATCCTGATTTCGTAGCAATGGGACCAACTAGAAAGTATACCCGAATGAAAACCGATTTGGAAAATTCTTTTTGCGATTGAATAATCGCAAAAAGAATTTTTCAAATCGGTCCGGCCGTCTCCGAGTTATGAGACAACATACATAAAAAAAAAAAGTTCAATACGAATTGAGAACCTCCTTTTTTTGAAGTCGGTTAAAAAGATAGATAGGTACTATCTTTTCAATTATTATATAATGGGGATAGCTGTGTCGCTATCATATTATTTTAGTATTACAGCCAAGAATTTAGCTAAACAAGTTACTTCTCAATAGAAGTAGTGCTCAATAGCAATGCATTGACATTCATAATAATTCAACTAATTGCTTGGTTTTAAGCAATGACATTAGTGATAATTTAAATTAGAAATAATGATAACAGAGGCAATCTCTAGCAATAATGCAGAGAATATTATTATTACATTAAATTCAAATAAAGTTTGTAGAGACACTACACTATTACCAAAACCTTTTACCTCCTGGCAAATGTCGTGACACCATACCAGTCACACATTACCAGTACAATACTAAGAACTCAACATAAATAGGTCTCTCCAGGATACTCGGAGATCCTATGCGTCTGCCTAGTGCGGCGTTCAGGGTTCTTTCTTTGCTGCTTGTTGGTCTTGCACACGGCGTCGGGCGAGCATAAAAACCGCTCTTTTCAGAGCGAATTAACTGGTGTCACGACATTCGCCAGGAGGTAAAAGGTTATGGTAATAGCTGTGGTAATAGTGTAGTGTCACTACAAGTTCATAAATGAGTAAATGAGATGGTGGTGACCTGGTGCACCAAAACATTCAAGGATTATTGAACAGATTAGAAGTGGAATTATTTATAAATTGTAACAAGGTTGATATTCTTTGCACTACCGAACATTGGTTAAAAAGTCATGAAATGATGTTTAATTTTAGTAATCACCAGGTTGGTAGTTCATTCAGCAGAAGTAATGCCATTCGTGGTGGCTCCTTAATTTTAGTACATAATGACCTTAAATTTAAAGAACATAAGGATATTGTGAGCCTGTCTGTCGAGCGAACTATTGAAACAGCCTGTATATGTAGAATTGGAGCAGTTCATTGTATTAAGTGTGTACAGACCCTCCTCATTGGTCACTCCTCACCGGATTGTATGACTATTTTGAAAAGGTAATGGATGAAGTGTTACACAAGATTAGTAATTCAAACAAGTACATTTTCACTTGTGGAGATGTTAATGTTAATTTATTAGAAAACTCTGGTTTAAGTATCAAAATTATAAATCTATTTCGGTCCTACAATCTTGACAATTTATTCACAAAGCCAACAAGTAGCACCCCTACCAGTGCTACATGCCTTGATAATATTTATACAGATGTATCAATTAAACACAAAGAGATCATTAATTTACTAGAATCAGATCATAGCGGTATATAAAATAGCAGATATATAAAAATAATAAAGCGGCTAAAAAGATATCACTGTTAACCCAAAAACTGTAAGTCGTTTAAAAACTTTCAAAGATAAACTCAGACATACATAGTTTACCAGTTTTAACGACCCTACATGATCCTAATCATTTATATAAGGACTTTTTTAACACGTAATGTAAACAATTTAATTCACATTTTTTACCTAAAACCATTTCAATTAACAGTACTGTATCTTTCGGTGATTGGGCTGCCATTGGTATTCACAAAAGTAAACCTCGTCTTTATGAATTTTACAATGAAAGAGCACATAATTATAAACACTATTGAATTTAATTTGTATGTTAAGAAATATTCAAAATTATTTAAAAAGGTTTGTTGTATGGCAAAGACGCGCCATTTGAGTTCTAAGATCAAAAATAGTAATAATATTATTAAAACGACTTGGAATATTATTAACAGTAAAAAAATTCATAAAGACGAGGTCGTCTTTATGAATTTTACAATGAAAGAGCACATTAAACATCCCGGTATCAACAACTAAATCTCTAGATTCCTCACCTACTGCTGCAGAGTCTCTGCTAAAAGGAAATATTAAAGTTTGTGATTCAGTATTTAATTTTCAACATATTTCTTGTAAACATATAATTAAAACTTTTAACACATTGAATGTAAAAAAGACAAGATTTTTGGCGTAATTCTGTTGACATTGTCAAGTCCATTATTAATATTGTAGCTCCTAGTTTAGTATTTATTTTTAATAATTGTATTGATTGTGGCGAGTTTCCTGACCTGATGAAGTATAGCAAAATTATACTATTGTTTAAAGCAGGTAGTAAATCAGACCCTACTAATTATAGACCAATTTCAGTACCACCCGCTTTTAGTAAAATATTTGAAAAACTAATTTTAGAGCAGTTCCAAAGGTTTTTTAGTAGACACAAATTATTTCATGCCAAACCGTTCGGTTTCACAAGGGGTCGTTCAACAACAGATGCTGGTGTTAAACTTTTAGGACACATTTACAATGCATGAAAAGACAAATGTGATGCCCTGGGCATCTTTTGCGACTTGTCCAAGGCATTTGACTGTGTTCATCATGAAACATTGGTCAGAAAACTACACCACTACGGAATTCGGGACTCCTCTTTGAATCTTCTTACTTCATATTTAAGTGACAAGATTCAGAGAGTTGATGTAAATGGAAAAATAAATGACCTGCCTTACCTCATAAAGGATAACAATAAATTTGTGTTGTTTGCAGACGACACTTCACTTTTGTTTAAAATTAAACGTCAGGAACCTGATTCTGACGACATCAATAACACCCTTTCAGAAGATCAAACTTTATGGGTCGACAATATCTAGTTGATGATGTCGAAGGGTTTTGCCAAACAATTTGTTTACTACCTTGGCCATTCATTGCATACATTTGTATTGGCACCATTGAAATTCTGAACAAACTTTCATCACTAGAGTGTGATTCAGAAAATTTTTGTTTGTAGCGATTTTGTTCTGCTCCATCACAACCCCATTTAACAATGATATCTAGATTTTTTAAGTCTTTTATCGTTTTCAGGACCTCTTCTTGCACTTTACATAATCTTAATATCGTGTGATTCATTAAAGATTGAAGTTTAACTTCGGCATGTGTTTCTGAAACATTAATTTCACTTGGATAACAAAAATGTTTTGCCGTTTTCACTCTGTAGTATGGTGGATACAGATTTTTTTAAATCAATTTTGATTGCTCGCGTATGATGCCATATTGGTGTGTCGACAAATTTGCATCAACCATTAATGCCAGGGCTTGGTCATTCGAAAGCCCACCTTGCTTTGGATTGATTAAACACCTCCGTGCTTTTTTTATTTCCGGTCTCTTCTAGGTGAAAACAGGCAAAGCTCCTTAACAATAGCTGCTGAATCCCTTTTGCCTGACTGGCGAAGCTGTGTTTCGTTTGCCATCGATATCTCTTCTGGACACGTAGTTTCAAGAAGATGACGAATTCGCCGTCTCTTTGTTTTTTCACTGGATAATTCAAAGTCTTTCGGTGGTCTTCCGGCCCGGTTACTTATTCCAGGTAGTGAAACATCGACGATAGTTTCACTGACAATACCAGTAAATGATATGTTCGCTTCCAACCATGAAGCATTCGTTTTCAGAAAGCGTTCTCGATGTCTTCCTGATTTCGACCATTTTTCGTCAATTTTTGACTAACTCTACTGATTGTTGCTTTTAAACTCTTGAGAATATCATCCGTAATGGACTGGACACCAAGTTCTTGTAAAGTATAATGCAACAAAGCATCTTGTCTTGATTCTTTGGCGTTAGCAAACCAAACGTCAAAAAACGAACGACGAGAAATATGCGAAGTCATTCTGAAAATAAGAAAATGTTGTATGAGTGTCGCAAACTTTCGCAAGCAAATTAACAATTTTCTTGTAGTATATAAATATACCTTTCAGAAAAATATACTCAATGCACAGGGAAATGCAGGGAAACTAACTAAAACCCTAGATGAAACTAAGGAAGTACTGTTTATGATCAAATAAAAACCTTACTCTGTTAATTTAATATTTATGATTAAACTAATATATATACTAACAAAAAAAATATGAAAATTTACCTTGAAAGTCCCACAAAAACGATAACAGCACAAAATCACCACTAGCACACAGAAACACAGCGTATTCATCGAGCGAACTCAGACGAATGAAACGGTAGCAGCAAGCGGTCGGTCGGTGTGGCTCAGGTAGCCGGCCGTCCCGACCTGTTTATACCTACTATTGTTTCGCGTAGATTCCCAGAAAATGTACTAGATTGTAGTATAACTTATTAGCTTCGAATTGATTCCGTTAAAAGGATCATTTAAGACATGTTCCTAAATTGACTTTTGTCCGTCTAGTTTCTCAATACTGTGCGCTGTTTAGAAGGACAATGTATAGTAGTGCAGTGTCTCGTGGCCCGCTAGAAAAAAAACTTGTACGGTCGGCCAAGAAAGTGGTGTACCAGTTTTGATTTAGTTTCCCGGTCATCGAAAATTACAACAAGGTTCGTTATAAAAAGATATTACTGAAAGAGACAACATTATCATGACGTAAACCTATGTATTTAGTATTCATACGTCATATGTCACATATAAGTACATGACATTTTAACCTTTAGTATAAATGAAAAGGACATTAGTTTCTACAAAGCAATTGAAATGTTTCCAAACAAAAGTAATAAAAACTATTTAGACAACCGAATTCCATTTGAAAAAGAAAACTGACAATTGACATTTTGTCAAATATATGCAAAAAATCGATATATTTTCCGTGTTATTTTTCAATCAACTGCATATAAAATCATCTCAATGCCTGCCAACTTGACCATTGCCGAAAGAGCACAAATAATTGCCCAATTTAATGAGGGAAGCAGTATCAGTGCGATATCCCGGAATTTGAATATATCGAGGCGTTCTGTCCGCTTTTGGATTCGTCGTGAAGGAGAGGAGGGAAGTTTGTTGGATCACAGAAGAAGTGGTCGCCGGCCTGCACTCTCCAATAACGATAGAGAATTCATGAGACGGGAATATGAAATCAATGGTTTTAAGCCCACAAAACATTTTGCGGAGATGTTCGATGTGAGTGCCCAAACAATAAGGAATCATCTACATTACATGGGGTTGCACCACAGGCATTACGCCAAGAAAATATATTTGACGGATGCTCACAGACTTGCTCGTCTGAACTTCGCCAGAGAGCACTTAGAGTTTGATTGGTCTAATACAGTGTTTTGTGATGAAAAAACGTTTAAATCCAGTCAGCATGGACGTTTTCACCTTTGGCGATATAATTCAACACGGTATAAAGATGATCATGTAATCCCAAATAGAGAATCAGGTCGAATTTCCGTAAATATTTGGGGCTGGATGAGTACGGATGGTGTAGGAGAATTGTGTTCTCTACCTCCTCGAGCGACGGCTGTAAATTATATCGACGTGCTTCAGAATGCAATGCTACCGACAGTCCGTAATGTTTACCCGGAGAACGAAGTGCCACAATTTGATTTTGTTCAAGATAATTGTTCAATTCATAATGCGAGGATCGTAAGAGCCTGGTTTCATTCACACACTGACGTAAGGGTAATTCAGTGGCCCTCAAGATCGCCGGACCTCAACCCGATAGAAAATCTTTGGGGCCTTATGGTCCAACGATGGTCGCATCAAAATGAAAGAACCAAACAAGCTCTTATTAGTCACTGTAATTATATCTGGGAGGAAATGCGGGGAACCGATATTTGCTCACGGCTTGTTGGTTCAATGAGGTCTCGTCTTTTAGAGGTTATAGAGGCCAACGGCGGTTACACCCGTTTCTATTTTTTAAAAATTTTCAATATCTTCTAAATATTACTATATATGCTATGTTTTTGTTTGTTATAAGTATTTTAAAATTGTAGAAATTTAATAAAAGGATAAATCTATTTTTAGCTTGTTTTTTATTGATATTGTAATTACAAGTTTACAGAAAGTCATCAAAATCTACAGCCCCCCGCCGTTGATTTTACGACGTCATTGGTTCCATCAAGTTCAAACTAAGAACAGCTGTCACGTTACAAACAGTAATAGTCGTTATCAATAATCAGATAAAGACAGCAATAGAAGTTGTCAGATCGATCTGCAAGCGAAACTAATCTTTATCACCTATGAATCTGCAAGCGATATTCAACCTTAGGGTGGTACACCACTTTCTTGGCCGACTGTACATAGGTACTAAGTACGGACGCCAGCCATTGATATACTAAAAACCCAAGATGCACACTCAACGTCTCAAAACCGTCCGCATAAAATAAGTGCTTAATTCTAAATGGTGCGCTCATTTCAAATAGTATCGCGTCAAATTTCAATGGCCGCGTTTTCAGTGTCAAAACAATGTATTATGGCATCTTTTTTGTTTTAGTCGCATAATAAAAATTACCCTGTTGAACAAATAATGGAGTCGTTTTTTTTGCTTGTATTTATTTATTTTTAATTAATAAGTTTATGCTTTGTTGTCCATATTGTCCATACTAATATTATAAATGCGAAAGTAAATCTGTCTGTCTGTGTGTTACCTTTTCACGCCTAAGCCGCTAAACCGATTTAGATGAAATTTGGCATGGGACCGTTTAGGACCGTGGAAAGAACATGGGATAGTTTTTATCCCGAAATTCCCACGCGGTCAGGATTTACGCGGGAAAAACCTCTACGCGAACGAAGACGCGGGCAAAAGCTAGTATTTAGAATAGATTAAAATAAACTTTATTGTAAACCAAAAGTTAAACACATTTATTTTACAATAATTAATACTAATTTAGTTTTTGGCAAATATGTATACGTTATATATAATATACTGAAGGAGAAGAGGTCGTTAATTTTACGGTTTTTTTAATGTACATGGATAAAATAAATAAATAATTTATTGAACATAAAAATATTACATCTTTCAAGTGAAACCCCTGACTCCTATGCTAAGCGAGCCTGTGTTACAGGAATCAGTGTCCTACGCTATATATTAAAACACATTTCAATTTTTATGTAATAAATTAACAAAAGAAATAGAAGCGAAACGTGTATGTGTGTGTAAGTTTGAGTGTATGTGCGTAATTGCGTGTGTGTGTGGGTGTGTGTGTGTCTGGAACTCTGGACGCGTGTGCGTTAACATGAGTGTGTGTTTTGAATAGCTTAATTTACTGTACTGACGAAATAACTTTTTTAATATCGTCATAGCTCAAAGACTTCAGTCTAAAAAATTTAAAATTTGTTTGAATTGGGATAGTTTTATTTGCTCTATTGTAGATCCTAGAACTTAATGCCTAAAAGTATCTAGACGTAAGTTTAGTGTGACATTTGGGAACTCTACAAACGGGAAACCCAGTGCATTTACTTATTAAATCTGGGCTTACTGGTAACAATCTGTGTCTACGTAGTATGGTACGGAGGATATACATTGGGAACTGTAAGTACTTGAGCTTCCGAGTATAGCAGTCCAGTAGGATAAATTATTTTTTTGAACGACATCACTTTAAGTATTGCCCATTGTGCGCGTTCCACTCTAAGTATTACAATTTTAAACTTCCCTCCCCCATACTGGAATAATTTAAATGATTTAATAATAGAATAAAAATATATTTTAAGTATATCGATTCATTATGGGATAACTTACGGGTTCACGACATGCGGTAAATGATAAAAGTGTGTGTGAGTGTTGCTTTGGCGCAACACCAATCTCATTAAAAACTTCTTATTTTTATACTTTAGTTTTTTCTCGTGACCAAATACGATGCGGAGGACGGACATCAATCGTCAGCCAACAAAGGCGAGAGATTTTTTTATGGTGAATTTTTTTGACGAAGATATTATGTATATCACGGCAAAAGCTTTATTGAATTAAAAAAATTAATAAACGATTATAACAGTTAATATTTGTTTAATTGATATACACATGTTCTACCCAAAAACATTTACGCTATCATTACGTCTTTAGAACACAATTTAATAAACTTATAATACTAACAAAAATGTCTTATAAAAAAAATTAGTATAAGGTGTAAGTCTCCACTCAAGGCCTTGTCCTATCGAGCAACGTCAGTCGTAAAATTTGATTGTCTTTCGCACACTGCTTTGTAAATACAACTTTAAACAATTTTCGTAAGGTGGAATTTACAAAAACATATTTTATGCTTGTAGCATATTATTACTACGTAGGTGGTGAGTGTTTGGCGACAGTTTAGAGCGTCACTTTTCTTCGAGACTGTGCATCTTGGGTTTTTAGTATATCAATGACGCCAGCACATCAAGTTACAACAATCTGTCAAATTTCTTTAATAGATTTTCAACTTTATTGTTAAAGAAATTAGGTTCAAGGTTCATTGGGAAAATTTGAGTTTCGGGTAGCTTCATGTGCTGGCGTCTGTACATAACAGTAAACCTCTTATTCAAAAAAGTGTTTTACGTGAATCCAATGCTGCCAGTTATGTTAGTGATTGCAGAGTTCACGGCCGTTGGACGATCACTGTGTCACTTATTAACATAGCTCGACGCTAATGCCCGACTTCAGAATGGGTAACTGTTACTAAGTCTCTTAGTTTATGTAATTAGGATAAAAAATAAATAATTGTGAATGAAAACTGGCTGATGACCTAGATGTGGAACGAGAACCAAAGGGGCTCGCGATTCGCTGTAATGTGCTGTCTCGACAGTTTGCCAGGTGTTTAGGGCCTTCTGCCAATCATTTTATACCTGCAACCTGTGGGCTAATTATACGCAGAGGCTCGTGAACGCTCTGAGAGTTCGGTATGTCTTCAGTATTTTGAATGGGATGTATTACTATTTCAGTGTTTAATCGATGTTTGCAGAGTCACAAGTGGATCGCTATTATTCCATAATTAGCAAAAGAGTAGTTTCGATGATGAGCAGAGTGAAAGACAGTCCTAACGGCTACTTGAGTCATTTCTGAACGTATTGAGTTTGAGAGTCCTATCTAGAGGCTCTGGAATCGCTTACATATAGGGTAATTATTTATTATAGTATATTTAATTTTTTTTTGTACGTGTGTATTACAAAGTTAGTTATTAAGTTCAATTGTATTACTAACACTTTATGGACAAACTAATCTGAAATAATAATTATTATTTATTAGATGTACCTATGTTGGTAACTCCAAGTATTTAAGAGATTGATTAGCTTCGAAAACTTGGCATTTACATGAGCAGCTGCAGTCTACTTTGACTAAGCTTTTTTGGCTACCTGGTGTATTGGCTTTAACAATAAACTTAAGTATTAGGGACTTTTAAGCCGCACCTTGTAAGGCAGTCCAATCATACCCTGTAATCTAGCTGTATACTTTTATATAATTATATTACGTTTTACATTTGGCCAAGAACTTGAACGGATTCTTCGCATTATCTTATCACGATGTGTTTGAAACCAAGTCTATGGAATGTGCCCAACTCGAGTTAAACTTGTTGTTATTAGTAGGGTGACGTGAGACGGTTTTATTCGGCGTAAATATTGAGGAAATTGTAAAAGCTAATTTAAAGTAAGAAGAAAGCAAGTCAGGAGATAGGTTTTAAAAACATTTGAAACAACTCACATAGCACAGGTTAAGGTGTTCTGAAACACAGGCTAGGAGCCTAGCTTACGCATCAGCCTCCCACATTTTATGACTTGTGGAGAGATAAAATAAATTTGAAATAAGAGAGCGCATTGCGTCTAAGCCGACAAGGATGGACCCCAGTTTCGTTGAGTTCAACCCGAAAGTTTAATGCTATTAAAACATATAGAGATGTGTGTTGCAAAATACTCTGAGTTGACGGTTTAACAGAAATGTTCATGTCGATTGTCAATTACAAACTACGACACTTATCGCCGGAAGTAGAGCTGACGTATGTAGTTTTTTAGATAATGTTGTAAATACAAGTTTATAAGGTTTATTGAACCTTATCCACCATATGAAAATTACATATATACAATGGAGTTAAGTTACGTTTAAGATGATAAAATTATAATAGGAGCGTAATGTGCGAACTGCTTAATACTTTTTTATCTAATGATGATATAAAGGTAGCTTCGTCATGATGAACTAAATAACGCAGATTAACACATAAGGTATGGTCTTCGGTACCGTCATTTAGCAACCGTCTTCACGGCGCGGCGTGGCGGCGGCGGCGGGCGTGCCGTACGGTTTTCGCGCGTGCCCGCAAGCAAGTCTGCGGAATCCGTATCCGTATATCCGCAAACGCGTCCAGTTCTCAATTTGCACTCACACTTTTTCTATTATTTGTAATAAATTGAGCAACACATTTATTTGAAAATTATCAATTCTAGTGAACTGTTTGTCTCCAGTTGCAATTTTGTCTATATTTGCTAGTTACATGTTACTTTATAGTCTACACTAAATCGGCCCGCGATATCGTTGCGTGGTCCCGCGTAAGTCCTGATCCCTCGATATAAGGATTCTATACATATATTGTCCTATAACGTCCTCTATCTTTCATGAAACTGCTATAGAAATCGGCTCAGCCGTTCCAGATTAGCTCGCACAGACAGATAAAAATTAAAAAAAATGGTTATTTTTATTATCATTTACATGATAATTAAAATAACCAATTTTTTTTTATAACGAAAAAATGGAAAATAGAACATAATTATTTTAAATTACAGACGGACGGACTTCAATTTTATTTATATGTATTGATAACACAAATCTAGATTTTTTATTGCAGAATTAAATAATTTATTCGACTAGACTAAGCGTCGCAACATAATAAGTCTCTTTATCGTTCATACATAATTAATACAGTGCGATAATATAATTTACATAAAAAACATTCAGTTATCAAAGTAAATCAATCAAACGGATTGTAAATTCTGGATTGTACAGTGTAAACACGTACAAATTTGACATCATTGTGTCAGCACTTTACTTGCTACGCGTAGTCTATACTTTAGTACACAAATATCATTCAAATCGCGTGCACTCATTATCATTCAATTAATTATCAATCAATAAATCTTATTATTACGTATTCCTGCGTATCACTCAAAACTATCATCATTAAAAGGTGTAAAGACCCTACATCTTATTGGTCCTTCGAGCTACCGTAAAAGCGGGACTATTTCGCGTTCTTAACAGTGTGAATAAGCTGTTGGCACGTAAGTATAGATCCTGCGACTACGACCTGTGGACAGAGTAACATCCGTCTACTGGAACACAACGATTGCTTACTCCATCTTAGCAGTTTGTGTGCCACAACTTTCCCTTCATAGGTGCGAATCGGTACATCCATCACGAAGAGATTGCAATATCACGAACTACTAACAGCGGTAAGCCAATCACACAACAACAATCATGAGCGCCAACATGGAAGACATTTTGGCTAATCAAGATCAGATCATTCAAGCCATGGAGCAGCAACTGCGGAATTTCAGGAAGGATTCTGCGGATCGCAAAACTCCGGCCAACATCAAGAAACGTTTGCAAACCCTGGATACATACTGGCGGGAGTTTCAAGAGAATCATGTTAGATTATGTGAGTTTGAAGATCGTGGTTATACCTACTTTATAAATACCTAATAACTAATTAAATAAATTCAATTCAGTCCAATACTTTTGTTGTAAACAATGATGTGGATTGACTCCCACTAGGCTTGATGTTTGGTTGATCTGGATCAACCGACATTGTGTCCGTTTGCTGACGCTCATCCGCAGCTTCTTGATTGTGAGTGTCTGATATATGAATTGATGAAGCGCTAGGCGACTTATCCCTCTTCTCCAAACTAGTAGGCGGTTTGTATAGTTGAATGATGTTCCGAGCTTCATTTCAAGAAGCCAATAAGATGTAGGGTCTTAACACCTTTTAATGATGATAGTTTTGAGTGATACGCAGGAATACGTAATAATAAGATTTATTGATTGATAATTAATTGAATGATAATGAGTGCACGCGATTTGAATGATATTTGTGTACTAAAGTATAGCCTACGCGTAGCAAGTAAAGTGCTGACACAATGATGTCAAATTTGTACGTGTTTACACTGTACATGCTTCGGAGCCCGAGAATATGTGAATGAGATGAAGGATAATGATTTACAAGATGATAACTAACAATTGTGCTTACAAACTTAAATAGACTAAGCTTAAGGTATTTCATTGAATTGAGTTCGAACGGACGGTGAAGTCCCTCTGTTGGTGGTGGCGATGGTGGGACGACTCACAGCGGTGGCGGCGGAAGGTACATAGCTCACGCTAGCCTCTGCCTGCTCTGCTGCGGGAGGTGAGGGCGCTGGTCGCTGGTTCAAATCCGGCTCGAAGGACCAATAAGATGTAGGGTCTTTACACCTTTTAATGATGATAGTTTTGAGTGATACGCAGGAATACGTAATAATAAGATTTATTGATTGATAATTAATTGAATGATAATGAGTGCACGCGATTTGAATGATATTTGTGTACTAAAGTATAGACTACGCGTAGCAAGTAAAGTGCTGACACAATGATGTCAAAATTGTACGTGTTTACACTGTACAGGATCATAAACTAGGATTTTAGAATTTTTACTACTAATTCTCGAAATCGGGCGCACTGAAACATATTATGATACCTATAACTTGTTAAAATGAAATAATCATGAGGTTGGTCTATTGTATATTTGCCTGTAGTTTTTCAAAGTTGTTTAGGAGAAGGTCGAGGCTAAATAATATGTAACAACAATGACTGTTGAGATCGGTCTCTGGATGGGTGATCAATGTGATCATCTTAACCATCTTAACATATCGAGAACTGTGCCTTGGAAAACACGTTAAGCCGGTGGTCCCGACTGTAATTTTGTACATCTATGACGGCCGTTACGGGTAGTTAGACGACAGAAAATCTGAAAATTGTCTCGACTAACGGTATCGTGTTACCCAGCTACTGGGTTGTGGAGAACCAACAAGGCAGCGCTCCATGTAAAATACTAGGAGGTATTCCTCGAAGCGCTACCATTTTGAAGCGCACCTAATGAAGCGCTCCTTTTTTATTCCTCGGAGCGCTCCTTTTAGTAGCGCTCCCGATACCATGTTATCGGAAAAGGAGCGCTCCGAGGAATAAAAAAAAGGAGCGCTTCATTAGGTGCGCTTCAAAATGATAGCGCTTCGAGGAATACCTCAATACTAGTACTTACACAACCGGTTAGACTATTCATACCTATGTTGGGGTATCATAGTAGTGAAGAGGCTAAGCAGATGATTAGCTTCCCGACGCTGTTTGGCCGAGTGCGGACGTGAGACACTCCGAATTCAGATTTAACTGTTTTTGAATAATTCAACCAAGTCGCTATTTTTAGCTATTTCGCCTACAGTTGGTTTCTCAAAAATATTTCCGCTATGTCTAATGACCTATCTAATCCTAACCTTAGGTCACTGAACTTTGTATGAAATTACAAATGTTGCACAGTGCAACATATATTATATACTTTATTATTATTAATTTTAAGTTGACTTTTGATTGACCATCATCATCTGTTTAGCCTTTTCCCAACTATGTTGGGGTCGGCTTTCAGTCTAAGCGGATGCAGCTGAGTATTAGGTCCGTATTACAGAACGTTCCTCAAGTCCAGTTTGAGCTTAATTCGCCCGATCTCAGTTTAAATATAGAATCTGCACTTGAGCATTGATCTTATTCCAGAATGGTAATAAAACTACACTCGGATTCAAATCGAGCCTCAAGCAGAGAATATGTAATTGTCTATGCATCAGTCTGTTTTCGTTTACGTTTTATTTTCTTCGTCTGCGCTGTTCCGATCTACGAATGATCGTAAATAATTCAATTTACTTTAATACCAAATTTTTAAGAATAAAAAATACGTATTGCATGGTTTCACTATAGAAATTATTTTTGAAGAATTTGTAAAAGCAAATTCTTGAAGGTAAAAGGTTTTAAGGCAATATTTTCTAACAAATAAAAATATAGCAAGAGTAACTTGTTCGTGGAACGGAGTGGATCCTAAATAATGTCTGTGACAGTGTTGTTTTGAATTGCTCATTAATCATATAATAAGTAATATTCAAATAAATAATGGCTTGGGAACAACGATCAATAAAAATATTAAAAGGAAACAAAGTTATATTATAGTTAAAACAAAACAGAAATGCATATGTTTTACCAATTCTTGGTCAATAGATGGCAGTATTACAAATTGTCAAAAATCTTCATCTTGTGAAAATCTCAACGAATTAGGAATGATATAGAACACGAACTCCGCTCAAAAATGGTTCCACGCAAAACACAATCAAGTAGGCGGGGTGAAAAAAATACAATCAAAGCGCCTCTCAGTCTAACGTGCGCTTAGTGACAGACGCCAGAATCGCGTTTATTAGTGAAAAATCCAAGAAAAAGCTCGTTTCTGAGGGATAAAAATGACCTCCTGCGTAGTAAGGTGGTGTAAAAGACGGAAAGAAGTGAGTAAAAAATTAACTGGGATAGCTTATCACTCGGAAGTAAAATAATTTCGTGTTTTATTTTCGTAAAGACAACCACGAGTTGTCAGTATTATGCAATAGGTAGCCAGCCAGTTTTAATACCTAACTATTATATATTTTATATTAAGTACAGAGTTTTATAAATTGGATGGATTGGTTTGCCTGTGTGTTTCTTATTTTAGTTTCTCCAAAAAAGAGATTCGATGACTACAGTGGATTGCAGCAGTTCGCTTAGAAAAAAGAGAGGTTGTCTGGTTACCAACTAATGCCAGTAGGGTTTGCTCCATACATTTTGGTAACGAAGACATATTCGTCACGCACTGGCTATCGTATGCTAAAACAATCAGCTGTACCTATTTGTACGGTTAGTACTGTTGCACAGCATTTCGTGAAAAATTCGGGTAAATCCTAATAACTTTATTTAAGTATTGCTTAAGAATACAAATTTTGAATCACGTCTAACGTGTTTTATGTTATCAGTAGGTATTACACCACGTTAAAACAATGCAGGTAATTAAATCGGCACTCCGTATATGAGCTAATAAATAGAGCGAGCCAATATTTAGGAGATGTTTCTGTCCATTTTACTAAACAACAAAGTTTTGTTTTGAGTACCTCGAGTACCCTTAAATTTTGGCACGTACTTTTTAAAAACCACCTGGTATATTAAATTTACTTTACTCACACATAATATATGTATAAATATTAATCTAGTTTCACAGCTTATAAGCCTAACGCTCGTCTGATGGGGGGTCAGCTAATGAATTCTTACGTTATTTATATACTTTAAGAAATTAATAATTATGAAATTCGGTAGATCCTGAGAAAATAATGATTTCCATTTAAAATAGGTATTAGGTAAGTAATAAAATAACTGTTTCGTTTCCAAAGGGGAAGGCCTATAAAATGCTTGAAATGGACAGAAACTGCGAATATTCCTTAATTCTTTTTAAAATAAAATATGTATAATGAAATAATTTTCAAATTTGTTTAAGTAGGATATAAAAATATGGGAATCATTAAAATATTTAACCCTGATATCCGTTTAATTCATTCTTATTTTTATTGGAGGTCAGTGTTTATTTGACAATAGTAAGTGGCATTCAGCCAAACAGGAATCGTAAAATAATTCCTAACGAATTATTTTGCAGATTTAGTGCACAGTAATTATCAATTTAATATAATTAGACCTATGTGTATGGTACACATAGGTCGAATTATATTAAAAAAAAAACTAAAAATAATAATATTATGCATGTCAATATTAATTAAAATCAAATATTTTTTTAATAGAAAACGTATCGCTGGCTGTATGAATCACATCTCCTTTGCATTACCTACTGACTACTGACAGACTTACAGTTTGACATTACTGCATTTTCGATTGTTTGTTTACTTGATTCTACAATAGCGCTTGCGAATTGAGTTACGTACGGATTGCTTCTTAAACACGAACTTAGGTTGGACCCACCTAAGCGACGACTTGGCATCCTTAACCCTAGACAAAACCCATATTTCAGAAAAAGGTTTGTAACTGACTTCTACCTAGTTTTTTTTTAGATAATTATTGAAATTGTAATGGGTTACCTACGATTTCTAGTAACATTTGGCGTATATTTCACTCTTGTTCATTTCAGGATTTTTTTTATATGGCCGACGGGTATTCCGTTTTATGAAGCTTTACACTTTTTGTAAACTTAAGGTAAAGAGGTTTAATATTAATTTATAATATTTGAGTTCATAATAAATGACTGACTCCTACTGCATACTGCATAACACCATCCTCGCCGCTCGATGTCACGAAACAATCCATCTCGTTCGCACTCGCTTGATTCGATATTTCAGTTTGCTCTAACATTATCTTACTAAATAAAATAGCGCTCCAAATGAATGAATTGACGGATCCATGCGCAGAAAATAAATTTAGCAAAGTATTTTTTTTGTTGGTGCGCGTGTTGCATTCGTATTATCAGTTTAGTGGTATGAGTTTGGAACCATGTTTTAGCGGGCTTCGTTAGAGAGTTATAATTCTATATCATTCCTAATTCGTTGGAAAATCTATACCATTTCTTAAAATAATTATTAGCAAAATTGTATGGGCCGTTCACATGGAACGCTGAAGTTCTGTTTTTCTGTTCAAATTATCGGTGAAAAAATCATTGTTATAATCTGTTTAAGTTAGAAAACACGGGATTCATCTAGTAACTTGAAATGGCAAAAAATTACGTGTAAAAGTGTTATTTGTAACCAATTAGCAAAATAAAATGTGATTTCATCATCATTCGCCAAAAATTACCATTTTTATATCAAATAATAAACTGAAAAGCAAATAGTTAACTGACAAGGAAATCTCTGCTCGAGCGTGGTGTCGACCATACTTGGGTGATGAATCTACAACTGAGTAACGATCTAGAATAAAGCCGTACCCGGCTGAACTATGATCGATGAATCTATACTTGAGGAACATTCTAAAATGAAATCTCGACCCAAAACTAGTTTTAAACAGAGATCAGTGCTCGAGTTTCGTGCCTTAGTGTTTTACATGGAGCGACTGCTTATCTGACCTCCACAACCCACGATACCCCTTGGCTAGACCAGTGTCAATTTATTACAGTTGAGACTTCATTTTTGGCGCCAATTAATCAAAATATAAAAGGTAGTACATTTTAAAATTAAAATTATTAAAAAAAAAAAACGCTTTTCTTAGAACATTTCTGCCAAGGAGGGGTTAGGATTATACTTTTAGAAAGCTCTACTAAACTAAATAAAGAGCATTTGCATTACTGGCAGCAACGGAAGCCGAACACTATGTGTGAGTAACGATTTGTTATAGGGTCCCTTCAAAGAGGCTATTTAAAAAAGAAATTATTTAAAAAGATAATTATTATTTATTTAATTAATAAATACAATTAAGAAACAGGGACCCTTATGCACCCGATCACCGTAAAGGTTTAAAATAGACTGCTTTAGTGCCAATGATTATTGCTGATTACGAGTATTGTACTGAGATGGCTGAAAGCCATGATGATTAAGCAATTTAGGGTTCAGTGTGTGCTTATAACAGATCGAAGAAAAAAAGGATTTGAGCTTTGGTATGAAGAATCGAAATTTTGGTTTGAAGGATCGATCTTATGGTACAAAGGATCGAAGTTTTGGTTTAAAGGATCGATGTTTTGGTATAAAATATAGTAGTTTCGATAGACAGAATTATGAAAAACGCTTACCTTCATAAAGTCACTGATATAGTTTCCCATGCAGAATGTCAGGTCACCGATCTCATTGGAGCCAGTGCCAACTTCACCTTCTAACACGTCACAGGTGATGGGTGGCAAGTTATCCAACATGTTGCTTCGGCCCACATCTTCATCTGTCTCCATACCTGATGGACAAGTAACTCTATTAAGTGGAGTTTTATGAGCTCCAGAAGATATGGTATTTCGATTAGCGAGAGCAAGGTTTGTTTTCGATCAACCTGCTTATTAATGGGGATTATAAGGAATCATGGTGCAAAAGGGTTAATAAATATATCATATTATACATTTGCACAAAAATTGTGCAGACATGTAGGTATATACATACCATATACATAGGTAGTTTTATCAGCGAGAGTCAGGAAAATCAACCAATAGAAATGCTAGAGTTTAAATATGATGACGATAGGTCGTTAAAAAAATAGGCGCACCCCAATTGAGCATTACATTATAAAAACCGGTCAAGTGCGTGTCGGGCCACGCGCAGTGTAGGGTTCCGTAGTTTTTATAACAGCCAAGTGCGTGTCGTATTCGCTGACTGATCGTTTCGTACCATGCTCTAACTAAAAGCCAAACATGACTACCTAACTAATTTAACTTCCTATACAAATCCTCACCTGATCCGACAATTTTGCACGAAGTTTTAATTTTTTTAGAGATTTGTATAAAACTTGTCATAGCCGGTGTTTTGAATTTAAATACGGACACAGAGCTACACTACTCAATCGTCACAAGAAGCTAGCACGATACAACTGGCGCTTAGCGCCATCTATCGACAATTCTGTAGAGTTGTTCGAAATTTTCGAGTCAAATACAATTGGTCGACTATTACTCGTAGACTTGTAAAGCCGACTTATGTGTGATAGTTTTCCTTTAAATTTAGTTATATATAGATACTACTGCCGTGACATTTGAATTTCTAACTACAACCGTTTAGTCGATAGAGGGGGGACACTTGACTCTAACGAAAATTGTTACTTTAAAGCTTGATAAGTCACGAACGGTTTACTTAATCAAAAAACGGTCTTACTAAACCCTTAATATTTTTGAAAGACCTATCCAACAATATCCCACACTATGGGAATAACGAAAAAAAATAATTATCATCCCACTTTACATGTATGGGAGGTACCCTAAATAATTGTTTTTTTCAAAATTTTATTTTACCACTTTTTCGGCGTCATTAACGTGTATACTCATGCCAAAGTACAACTTTCTAGTACCAATAGTTTTTGAGCTAAACCGCGGACAGACGGACAGACAGACGGACATGGCGAAACTATAAGGGTTCCTTGTTGACTACGGAACCCTAAAAATTGGCTGGGTCCCGCCGGCTTGTCCTTTTTAAAAATGAAAATGAGCTTGTTTCTTGCATTTCAGTTCAGCAGTCGGGATGTATTCCGCATTTCCGCACTTGGGCGAGCGAAGGAGTCTGTCAGATTGTAATGTTGATGTCCTTTTGTTTTGTTCAGAGGTGGAAATCCTCATGGATGTCTTCCGCCCTGGGCCGGGCGAAAGGGTCTGTCAGACTCATACTGACTAAAACCATCCCGTTTTCCCTCATACACATGCATTGGGGCTGCGGGGACACATAAGTATTCTTCAACGCGGCCCCCGACTAGTGCTGGCCCCATCTTTTTAAGTGGGGGGAGTGACTTGTTTAGCTCTCCCAGTTACTTCCGAGAAGAGCGC
Source organism: Tholera decimalis (assembly GCA_943138885.2). Classification (NCBI taxonomy): domain Eukaryota; kingdom Metazoa; phylum Arthropoda; class Insecta; order Lepidoptera; family Noctuidae; genus Tholera; species Tholera decimalis. The sequence goes on along the minus strand of OW964552.2, from coordinate 15,362,157 downwards.
GCGTGCAACAAAACGCGCCGCCATCTCGGGTCTCGTGTTATAGGGGCGGCGGTTATCCCCAAGTCTACCGTCCCTGAACCCATTCAGGAGGGCCGCCAGAGCATTGTCTGCCGTCTGTCGACGCCCGGTGCGCCTTCTGCGGGCCGGGAGAGCGCTCGAGATCTTCCTCTCCCTTTCCGCAGCTTTTCTGCGACTTGACAACTTCGCAGAAGGGAATCACCGCTTCCCTAGACGCTGCGCTGCTGGCCATGCAACGAATCACAGCTGGCAGCAAGAAGTCGTTTCACACTCCTGAAACGCGGGCACGGCGCGGCTCCTCCCAAGTTGTACACTCCGCAAGCGTATGCCACGCCGCGCCGAAGCAGCCGTGAACCGAGAGCACCTGTGTCGCCCTAAAAGATAGGAAGCCGTGCCTCCTCCCGAGCCAATTATCAAGCACTGGCCGGACCGCCTCGATAGTAATAAGGCCGGCCGCGGCGGTAGGGCGCATAAGCCTGTCCCACCATTCCGCAAACAGGACCTGATGGAACTGTGACCGGCGCAGTGTTAGCTGTTGCTGCACCAGTGCTACGCCCCGAGTCCACGCCTCCTCACGCCACCGATGAAGTGGCGCGAGTCCCCTCGCTTCCAGGCCCCACGACGGGTATCCGGCCAGTGCGCAAGCCGCCTCGTAGGAAATCGTACGATATCCTCCGATGACCCTGACGGCCATCAACCTCTGTAATGTGGATGTACCTAAACACGTAGTTATTTGATAGGTATTGCAGCTTTGTTTGAACCCCATTTATATAATTTCCGGCGATGTTATGATCTGATGTGTTCTTTATTGTGTTTTTTGTTTTGTGTTTAGTTCTCCGGAGGAGTTAAACGGACAACAAAACCAAAAGTGTTTGTGTATTATTTAGAACCACGTTGCAGCAAATAAAGTCATATTTTCAAAAGAAAAAAGGAAAAGAGCCTTGGGGCGATAACCTAGCAAAAATCTATATTAAAAATGTTTTACCTATGTAAGACGGGATGCATTGAGTTTCAAAATCATTTGTATCTAGTTTCATATCACTTATAGGAAATACTAAGTAGATTATACTAAAATACAATATTAATTACTACTATTTAAATTTGAGATCAAATTCACTACACTCATAGGATACACAGCACACACTTCACTTTTCCATAATATACTTATTTTTGTTTTTTTATTTGAAGCTTTTAAAGCACTTTTGAACCTTCACCAGTCATAGCTTATGTTAAATCAGAGGAAGTGTTGTATTTGCCGCAAGAGTCGCGCGCTTACTGACTACTGACTAGGCACTGCAATAAACACCTAGCACACTGAAAGTTAGGTTGTCTGAACAAAATGAGGAAAACATTGCGAGTCATGGTGACTCGGCAAAAAACCATATCGTATTTTCAATAACTCCGAAAAAAAAATTCAAAGTCATTGCGCACGTGTTTCGAGTTGGATTAACAAAAGCGCCTGAGACAATTTATGTACTTATCTATTTTGTTTATTTGAATACTAGCTGATTTGTCTCTGCATCATACGGCTGTCTTAGTAAACGACATAATCTATGAAAAAAATAGGGAACTGACAATTCGGCGTATTTACTTACACCTTCATTGCATTTTAAATTACTTGCAAGTCTGTAAGTTTTTACTCAATAACCCAAAATAATCGCTCCACGCGAATTACAGGCGTGAGCACGCTAAAATTCCTTCGCATATGTTACCGATTATACGCTACGCTAGTGCTATTCCCAACTAAAAATGCCTTTTCACCATCCATTTCATATCCTGAACCTTTTTCTAATTTGTTAGAAGCATAATTGTAGTTTGACTTCTTTATGCATTTCTTTTTTTGCGACCAATAACATCTCATACTGTTGGAGGGGACTGTCGCTTCGACGGTAAGTGTAATGTGACGCTAAATAAACTGTCGTACCCATAGATAATAGGTTAGGGAAAAAGTTTCTTCGCATTTTTTAAGAAAATTCAAAACGTTTTTTAATATAGTATTTACATTTAACTAAAGTATGTAGGTACCATTTTGTTCAATAACTTTTTGCCATCTTGTAGGTGCCACATAATCCCATTGCTATAGAAATTTTGGGACTTTGGATCAAAATACCGCGACAAGTGGTTTTGGCAGTCCTCTTGTGATGTTAACCTGACACTGCCTAAAGAATTCTGAAGAGACCGAAACAGGTGGAAAACTGAAGGGGCAAGGTCAGGACTATACGGCGGATGCATTAACACCTCCCAGCCAAACTCTTAATTTTTGCTGAGTGGCTAAATATTTGTGAGGTCTAGCGTTATCATGATGAAAAACCACACCCCTTCTGTTGATTAATTCCGGCCGCTTTCTCTCAACTTCTTGCTTTAATCTCATCAGTTGTTCGCAGTAAAGTTCAGAATCAATGGTCCTGCTTGGTGATAAATGCCTTCCAATTCCACCACACACACAGCGTCACCTTGTTGCGAGTTAACCCGGGTTTCGCCACAGTCTGTGAAGCCTGACCGGCCTTTGACCACGACCTTTTTCGCACGTTCTTGTCGTACATGATCCACTTTTCATCACCAGATAAGCTTCTTCAAAAATGATTCGGTTTCATTACGTCGTAATAAAGAATCACAAATAAGTACACGGTTCATTAGGTTTCTTTCAGTGAGCTCGTGAGGTACCCAAATATCGAGCTTTTTTGTGTACCCAGTTTTTTTCAAATGCGCCAAAACTGTTTTGTGGTCAATTCCCAGATACTGATCTTGCACCACTTTTTCAAAAATGGCATACATTTTATCCGTAATAGGGCGACCAGAGCGACGCACGGTGGGCTGAAAATCGGCTTTCATAGACTTAGGCATTTTATTTTGCAAGTGCGAGTTTTTTTGCCGGATATCACTTCTATTAGTTATAACAATATACAAAAATGACACCAGAATTGATTCTGCACAGAAACGAAGGAATTATAATTTTTTTACGAAAATTTTGTATGGAGCTAGTATGAAAAATCGAAATATCTCTAAAACGGCAGCGATAACCGTAATATCCTTATAGGGGGTTATAGTACTAATTAATTATGATTTTTTGACATACGTTACATAATGGTTGTAGATGCCTTTTTTTAAAAAAAATCGTCAAAATATTTTTATTTATTTTTACATATTTAAACGTTCCTTTTAGTGTTTAAGTTGAAGAATTCAGAGCTTTAACAACTCTTATCATAAAATAGCATCACCCCTATAGACCTGAAGGACTAGACAGAGGTGTGTAGTGTCTTGTTGATCTTGTAAGATTTCCAACAATACCAAATAGTTGAATATCAGTGTCAAAGTGCCCATGCTGTCGCTTCTTTTTGAAAGATAGGGGAATGAAATTGTTAATTGATCATACCCTAAAAGTATGATTACAACATAACCGGACACATAATAATAATAATATCCTTATAGGGGATTATAGTACTCACATTATTTATTTTAACATATGAAACTGTTCAAAACGATCCATGAACTGTGTGAAAGTTAAGAACATCGTTAGGAAGCATGCTTTTTCCCCAAATATTAAGAATATGTGAAAAAAAAAAGACTGTATATAAACTTTTTATTGATAGGTAATTTAAATAAAACAGAAGTAACAAAAATAATATCTAATAAATTCAATTATACAAAATACATATTTGAAACTATAATTTATGAAATTATTAACTAAACATATTGGTACAATAAACTAACATAAATAACAAAAGAACATAAAGAAAAATAATTAAATTTTACAAATTTTCTTTACAACTTTCGTTGTCGGACTCCAATTCCGAGTCAGAATCCAGATCGGATATACCTACAAACTCGAACTCAGTTTCCGGAAACTGTATTAGGTCGAGAGTTTCAGCAAAAAAGGTTGTCTTCCTTTTGGCATCTAACTTCGGCCTTTGTGCACTTAGAAAAGGATCCGAAGAAACAACAAGCATATTTAGGATATCTTGATTAGAATCTTGCCTGCTTCTTTTCCGCGAATGATGTTCCCGGAACCTCCTAAAATCTTTGTTTCGAGACTCTGAGGCTTCTTCCGAGAGATTCCCAATCGGGACAATATCATTTTTTTCGATTATGTCAGCTCCGTGTATTAATAGTTTATGTACGGTTGATGACATGTAGTACCAGTCGTATAATTCCACGTACTTTTCTGCTGTTTTGCGAGCAAAATCTTTAAATTTGATGACAACGATCTTCTCACCAGATTTTATTGCTTGCAAAATAACAGCAAATCTTTTTATCAGGTTTTGATCCAACCCAGTAATAGCTGCAGTTTTATTGGGAAACTCGAAAAACTTCCTTGCGGTATTCCCGTCATTGGTAGTTCCCGAGCCTTGTTTTACTATATCAATTAACAGATTGAGCTCCTCTTTAAATTTATTTTGAATGTTTTTTTTTCTGTTTTGTAACATATCTTTATGCTCATTACTTCTTGCTGCCCACTGTTTGAAGTCAAGTCTGTACGCAATGTGTAACAGACATTCCATGCAATTTATACGGGCATGTAGGGATGATAGGCCAAATTCATATATGTCAGAACACACAGTTTTTGATGTTACAGCATCTAAGTGGTTCATTTCTGTTGGTTTTGCTAAGCACAGGTAGCATGATGCATTTGATCTAGCTTCAGAAAGGTACGTGCAGACTTTTGCGTCGATCATTGTCATCATTAGTTTATGAGTCACCCTGTTACTATTAATGCACTCTGTGGGGTTAAGGGCCTCAATTTCCTCATCCATTTTTCTTTTGTTGTCAATGACAACTGCATGGCTTTCTTTTACAAAAGTGAACTGAACCGGACGACAATAAAAAGTTGAGCATGGTTTCGGGTTTGTCCATATAGTATTATCTCCATCTGTCAGTTTCAGTGGCACCAAGGAGGTCATGAAAATGCTTGAATCATCATGCTCGCCGTCCATTTTCTGCTTGTATCGGCTTTGATTGGAAGCACCATCAAATCCCCACTTCGATATCAGCTTTAACTGCTTATTTTCCACATTATCAGAAAGACTTTGAAGAATCCGCTTCACCGTGATGTCAAGTAAAGCTTGAAGTGTAATTCTAGCTGATGAATCCGTAACTGATACTGATTGATTAGGAGGGTAGCATGCAAGCTTAGTTTGTTGCAGTTTATAGTAGGATGGGTAAATATCCTTAGCACCTTCCCGAATGGCAGTCTCTCGCAACGTAATATATTGCCACTTTGAAAGCTTAAGTGAAAGAAGCAATCCAAGTGCTTTCTCTGGTGTAAATATTACTGTTTTCTTAATGCTTTCCTTGATTTTAACGGCAGCTTCTGGATTTTTGATCATATAATTGATTACAGATGCGATATCTTCATAACCTTCTTCTTTTAAACGTGCTGCAGCTGCATATGCCAATTCACAGGAATCCTCGCCTATGTGCTCACTAGATCTTCTCTTTTTCTGTTTGCTTCCCAGATCTTTGAATGGTTTTCGGGACCTTTTTGTCATTGTTCCAACAGTCGATGATGTCGAAGGTTCTGGAGAGACTGAGCGTGCTCTTGGTATCTCATCAACAGTTGGTTCTTGATTTATTAAAGTTTGCACGCAACTCGGCCAATCAATATTTGCTTGCAACCACTCTCCGTACGTATTTCTAAACTTATCAAAGAATCGTTTAGATTTCTGCCACCTGTTTAAAGCAGCTCGCGTGAATCTCCGGCAAAATTCTTTGAGAGTTACTTGATCTTCGGCAGAAAGGCAATCGCCTATGCGGGACACAATTGCACTAAACAATACTTCATGATTAAATGAAGGACACTCACTTTTTAGAAGAACAAACAAATCTAAGTTGGTGATTAAACTTTCCATTCTAAGATTTTGTAGTCGCAAAGCAAATAGTTTTAGTGTTAGCAGTTACACGGTTGTGAACAATCTAAATTATGGAACAAAATTATAGCCCTTTTATTGTATAAAGTCAATAATTAGTTAACTACCCTCATTAAAGTTATAAAAGATATGATAATAAAAATTTATAATCGTCAAAAACATTTCGTAGAACTCATAGTAGAACTAATCAACATTAGCAAATCACATTAGCTCACTAATTATAAAAAGGTGAATGCAGTTCTTAGTTGGTATTGTTGCGAGATATTTCAAAACATTTAATCACTTAATAGGCTCATTAGAATCAGAAGACTACAACCATCATTCTAATTACTTAATTACTTGTCATCAGACTCATTAGATGACTACACAATATGTTATTTTGTATTTTGAACGTATGCAAGGTTTTAAAATTCCTTTTGTGTCGATATTATTATGTGTCCGGTTATGTTGTAATCATACTTTTAGGGTATGATCAATTAACAATTTCATTCCCCTATCTTTCTAAAAGAAGCGACAGCATGGGCACTTTGACACTGATATTCAACTATTTCGTATTGTTGGAAATCTTACAAGATCAACAAGATACTACACACCTCTGTCTAGTCCTTCAGGTCTATAGGGGTGATGCTATTTTATGTTAAGAGTTGTTAAAGCTCTGAATTCTTCAACTTAAACACTAAAAGGAACGTTTAATATGTAAAAATAAATAAAAATATTTTGACGATTTAAAAAAAAAAAGGCATCTACAACCATTATGTAACGTATGTCAAAAAATCATAAATAATTAGTACTAAAACCTCCTATAAGGATATTACGGTTATCGCTGCCGTTTCAGAGATATTTCGATTTTTCATACTAGCTCCATACAAAATTTTCGTAAAAAAATTATAATTCCTTCGTTTTTGTGCAGAATCAATTCTGGTGTCATTTTTGTATATTGTTATAACAAATAGAAGTGATATCCGGCACAAAAACTGGCACTTGCAAAATAAAATGCCTAAGTCTATGAAAGCCGTTTTTCAGCCCACCGTGCGACGTGCATCTTTGACATCAAAATTTCCGGATTGAAAACGCTTAAACCAAATTTGTGCTACTCTCAGAGCCGGGGCACACGATGCGTTGCGGCGGCGGTGCGGCGCCGGAGCGGTGTCGCTGCGTCGTCTTACATAGAAATATCTGTGGCATGCACACGATGCGCTCCGGCACCGCACCGGACTTGCAACCACCAAGACGAAGCGGGGAGGGGTGAATGCGTTGCGACGTCGGAGCGGCACCGCTCAGTTGTTTTGCGTCACAAGGAAGGACACACGCTCGCTCGTTTCGATTGTCTGTCAACAGACTGTCCAACGCTGCTACGGCGCCACTGCGACATAACAACGTTACGGCGCCGCACCGCTCGTGTGCCCACTGACACGGTGAAATCTTTGCGGTGCGGCGCCGCAACGCATCGTGTGCCCCCGCCCTCACAGACACTGCACTAGGTCCATAAACATCGCAATTTTTTTTCGCGGCTTGCGTTGCATTTTCACCTTTTTTGTAATAAAATTTTAAAATGTATCGAATTTCTTCATTAGATTCACTCATCTTGACAGTACGAAAAACAAATGAAAATCACAGATTTTCCTAATTTGAATTTTGAATTATGTTCTTTAAAATTTAAACTTTCAATGATACCAAAATCAGCCAGATACAAATAGTAAAGCCAAAGAGATTCTATTACAAGTTCATACATACTATAATGCGAAAAGACTTTCCCCAACCTTATATTACTGTATCCCAAACTACGTCACGTGATGACAGCGTTTACGCTTCATTTACGTTTTATACAAACTAATAATTTTTTTTTTACTTTTTCGATTTAACGGCGTTTCAGGCACGTCAATTAAATTAATCCGTGATTAGGCTTAATAATCCACTTATAATCACTTTTCAATAATGCGGTCAGTTTTCAGGTATTGTTTCTTGTAAGTTAATACATTAACACTAGTTATAGATTTTTTTTTCTTTGTTGACCCGAAATAAAGAAATTATTATTATTAGGTTCTCGAAGAAAACCGGAATGCGAAAAAATTATGACAAGTATTTCTGATACTGTTGCAAATAACTGTCTTAAAACTTTGATTGAAATAGCAGATATATTGAGCGCCTATATATCTTATTGCTTTATTAATTTAAAAAACCTACTGTTCATCAACGATATAATAACTATAGATGCGTTGTCCACGCTCTGAAATGGCAAGTTGAAATCAAGGTAAGTGCCTCATGTCTGTTTAGTTACGCACGAGCCTGTGTCGCGAACACATCTTAAGAAAAAATGTGTTTTAAAAGAAAATTAGGAAAAAAACATGCCTTTGTATGTTTTCAAACGTTGTACTAATAATACTGCTTCCGTGAGAGGCCAAAATGTGTCATTTCATAGGTAAATATCAACAGAAATACATTTTTTATTTTAATTTTTCAACACGGCTAATGGCGGCTAGCATATGAATGAAGTCAGCCACGTGACGTTAGGGGAGGTTGGGGAACTATTATACCAGCTTTTTTGTGTTGTTAATTATTATATTGAATGAATATAATATTTTTATTATATTCCATGTTATTTATACTAACTATAGCGTTTATTTACATTTTAGATTGCCGGCACAGTCCATCCCATTTTTAATTAGTCTATAATTTAAGATTAAGGTTTTTAATGTTTGTTTTAAAATAATTGCTCAAAGGTGCTCCCACACAGCAATTATACAACGTGTAACGGAAACCCCATATCTATCCAAAAGGGCTGAAGACAACATCTGGTATGGATTCTCTATGCACAGTTTCAGCACAAAATAACTGACTCCACGTGATGGAAAGTGAATTATGCCTACAACCATTATTCTTACGTCGTCGATTCTTGGCTAGCAAATTTTGGCTTAAAACGAAAGCTTTACAGGCAAATTCTGCAGGTATCAACTTGCTCTCCGAGCTATATACATTGTGTCGTAGTTCTTCATATTGGCAAAACAAAAGAATTCCCCTGCTAGTATTGGTTCATGACTCACTACACACTTTAAACGTTCATTGCAGTAATATATTAGATATGTTTTCTCTGAATACATGGGTTAGTAGTATAGATACAAACAATTTAATTAGACATGGCGTAAAATTTATGACTAGACCAAAAAAGCAATACAATCCTGTTAGCTTAAGAAACTTATTTATTGATTATATCACTTGCGAATACTCGAGTTATTTTAAAATATTTACAGACGGATCTAAAGAGGGGAGCGGCATGGGGGCCGCCTTTTTTGAGTCTGAAGGAAGTTGTATGAAATTTCAAATAAATGCTAGTGTGTGTATAATGGAAGCTGAACTGATTGCGATTGCAGAAGCTCTGTCGTATGCAGAATCAATCCATCAAAACAAGGTTGTCATCTTCACAGACTCCAGAAGTTCTCTCCAACACTTGGCTCGGTGTACCTCGACATTTCGAGGAACACCGATAGCCTACACAATACTAAAAACTATTTTGAAGTTACAGTTAGATGGAAAGCATATAGTCCTTCAATGGATTCCATCACATGTGGGTATAAGAGGCAACGAAATTGTTGATTTACTAGCCAAACAGGCCATACGTGATGGTATGCCTGTAAATTTTGCTCCTTACTTTACAAACTTTATACCTAATATAAAACAGGATTGCTATGTGCTTTGGAAGGAGTATTTTGATCAAAGGTCACAAGAAAAAGGAATCTGGTATAGAACGATCCAACCGCAACCCTTGAACTCACCGTGGATAGATAATCAGCTGTTAAACAGAAGTGATACTGTTATAGCTCTGAGACTTCGTTCCGGACACATTCCGTGCAATAAATTCTTATATTTAATGACCAAATCAACAACACCTAATTGTGAGTTTTGTATTAATTCTGTTGATGATGTTCATCACATATTAACGGAGTGTGTCCGCAACGAGGAATTTAGAATTAGCTTAGACTGTAAAATTAGAGAAGTAGGTTATTGTAATGCTACTCTAGCTGAGCCACTTTCTGACGCAGCTAGAGTACTGTATAAACTAGCTTGGCTAAGACTATGTTAAGTGTATAATTATGTATATGTTATTTAAAACTTGTTAAGCCAACCAGGGCGGCATAATCGCATGTGCGACAAAGCCCTTTCTTTAAGAATAAAAAAAAAAAAAAAAAAAAAAAAAAAAATAACTGACTCAAAGAATTGATACCAAATTATTGGTTTCATATATTTCTTGAATACCGATCATAACAAACGTGTCACAGCACTACGAGGGTCAGTAACTTTCCACGTCACTTGCCAATAACACGATAATTCTTTTCATTCTTCTTAATTTGAAAAATTCGGTCTCTGGTATCAGTGTATTGGAATTGGTAATAAGTTCTACACACATAGACTTAGGATTACAAAACCCTTGCCATATCGTTTGTTATCATCCAAAGAAGCCATGCACTTGGTATGTACTTGTACTTTAAATTACACGTTGTATAATGGTTTATAACCTTGTGTAACACGATAACATTTCATAACAGTTTGTAACATTTTCCTACAACATGTTAAGTATAACATCAAAAAAAAAAACATAACTTTTGTTACAATTTATTTAAAAAGTTCCATACAGCAGTTATATAATATACAACATTATATAACTGCACCTTAAAAATAAAAACTGTTGTGAAATATTACATTAATATTTATAAATTAAAAATACTATTTTATACAAAAATCAAGTGTCCTTCTTTCCCCACATGCCTCTGATTGTTACGTCACACATACGCTTGATCAATAAGCATACAGCGTTTCATTGGAACGTAACTAAAGATGTATATTCATCTCTCTCTAACATCAGGTGTACCTAAAGATGGCATTTATTTTCTTTCCCTTTCTTTACACGTATTAGATCGTAATTAAAAATAACACTTAAATAGTGTGTGTTTCGTGCCGTTTTTGAGAGGTGCTTTGTGGGAATATGACGCGTCTATTTATAATACGTCATTGCTGTTCATATTTTACTTCTTATTCTCGCATCATATTAATATGTTCCAAATTTTATTCGATAGTAACTATTATTCAACGTTGCACAGACGGATATTAGACTCTAAAACGAGGTCAAAAGTCAGTTTTAAAAAGGTCCCACTTCTTAGAAATTAACCTTACCTGCCGATACCCAAGGGATTAAGGAACAATGGGCGGCCATGTTTTTTACTCGGCTCTTGTCAGAACACACGTAGTCAGACGAGTTTCGACTGCGCTGTTGGTTACAGGTTTATTTTTGTAGTGTTTGTAAAGTTTCTAATTTTCATTAATTGAAAAAATAGATAAGTTCAGTTTCCAACGAAGGTTTTCAACATGGATATTGAAGAAGCAAGTATGTATTATTCAAATAAATTGTTACTTCTAAAATAATTTGTTTCTATCTAGAGTTATGGTGTTTTTGTATAACTGCATTATTTTTCACTAATCATTCTCACAATCAAATTCAGAAAATGTAAAAAGTAAGATAATCGGGCGTTATTGGATTCTATTTCGTTTATGGTATGGTAGGATATATATTTGTGGTATAATATGTAGAAGAAAAACTTGCTACTTTTTGCCTCTTTTATGGATTTCCCTATTTTGATGTGTTAAGAGCTCCATAAAACAAACTTTGTTTTACGGTTGTGATTATATTTTTGGATTTTAATTGTTCTAGGAACGTCACGGGCTCGAGTGTTAACGCGAATGGATATTCACAACATGATTCATAATTCTTCTGATGTATTTACGACTAAAAAACTTGAATAGATTGAAGGAAAGTTAATAAATGACCATTCTTTCGATGTCGAGAGGAAAAAAGCTTTTCGTCGTAAATTTGCGACATTCAAGCATGGTTTTATGTCAAGATGGCTAGCAGCAAACAGGAATAAACAGATTTTTTAAAACATATCGATCAATGGCTAAGGCACTCTTGAAATACCTCGGAAAAGTCTTTCTAGCAGTAATACAGCGCGCCCAGAAAAAAACTTTGAGGTTTTGTTTGAACGAAGCAAACGCAGGAAAACAGAATCTTCGTGAAACACATGAAGCTCCAGCGCTATTATATGCCGGTCAAATGGCACTTCGAGAGCGTCGAGATATTGATGGAGCAAATGTTGTGAACGAAATTACAGAATCAACGCCACGTGGCCGTGGACATGTATACCGCATCGCCTTGCGCAATAGTGACACGTCCGCGTCATCATTACCAGCAACACAATTAATACCAACTGCAGCGTTATCTATGTTCGTCGAAGCTATTTAACAAGGAGACAGTACGATATAGCGCGTGATTCAAATAAAAAGTTCTATCCTTGCTACACCATCCTCCAAAAAGAAAAAAAGCAATGCTATCCAGATCCTGAAAGCATTACCATGAGACCTGTGCTGAAATAAAATTGCAAGCATTGCTGGTCCACACAGCTAAGCGATTGTTACTATATTTAGAGGAAGTTATTTCTACTTTATCGGTAGAGGAGTCGTCATCACTTGAACTTATATATAAGTGGGGGTGTGACCGTGTGATGGATCACAACAAGCTGAATATAAGCAAAAGTTTGAGAACTCAGCAAGCAATACAGATGCTAATATATTTCAGTCAAGTTTGGTCTCTGTACAATTAGTTTGCAAGCGCAACAATGACTCTAGTTCTGATAAGAAAAGTGAAAATGTCATTTGGCGCAACAACACTCCATCTTCACACAGATTTTGCAGGCCAATGAGGATAAGATTTATCAAAGAAACTCCCGAAATAACGAAAGAAGAAATTAAGCATTTTGAAGACCAAATTAAAGATTTGAATATTACCAAATTAACAAGTGCTAGAATCGAAGTTTCTGTCAAACATAACTTATTATTTACAATGATTGATGGTAAGGTATGTAATGCTGCCACAGATACTAAATCTACAATAAGGTGTTATCTCTGCAAATTAACTTCAACAGATTTTAACAATCTCGATAAAGTGAGGAGCTCAGAGTCAGCCATGCTAGAATTAGATTCTTCGAAAGCCTTCTTCATATTGCATATAAGATTCCTGTAGGAAAGTGGCAAATTAGGTCGCAAGAAGAAAAAGACATCGTTAAAACAAAAAAGCATACGACATAAATATTGAAAAGTTTTCTTCATACTTCACAGTATGAAGAAAACTCCACACCACACACCAGTACTGCAGAACTTTATGTTAGCTTATACAGCTGGCATCCGATGACACCCACTCTACACAAAGTGTTGATGCACGGGCCACTCATTGTGAAAAACGCTCTGATGCCAACTGGAACTTTGTCAGAAGAAGCAACAGAAGTTAGAAGCAACAGAAGTTAGGAACAAGCATTTTCGAGATTACAGGGAAAATTATCCACGAAAGATTTCCCGTGAAGACTGTAATAGAGATATCCTGAATAGGCTGCTGCTCACATCAGACCCGTATCTGAGTTCAATTAGGCCAAGACCAAAGAAAAGTTCCAAACCTTTTACCTCTTCGGCAAAAGAAATGTTACTGCCATTTCACGACACAACCCTTGACAGTGGTGACTCGGACAAAGAAGATTAGGAGTATTTATCATACCTATTTATAGGGTAAACCGAGGTATAACTGGCCGCTTTTAATAATTGGCCACTATTCACTTCAATGGCATAAATTAAGAATTATCCACACGGTAGGCCATCTATCATTTATTTTTCATATTACTTACTCAATTAGCTTTCATTGTAGGAACATTTTTTTTCACAATGACAGTAGCGCCAAACATATCGACCATTTTGTGACAGTCGGTGTTCGTGATTTGACATGAATGGTAAATCATAACAAAAATCTTAACGAAATGCTCTAAGTAAAAATTGAATTTTGTGTTATTTTGTGAAGTAATCGTGTGTTGATTTTCTTCAGTCTGTTGAATAGATGGTAAGTGATTCTTTACATAAGTTTTATTCTGTCAGCATCTGTTTTTAATCGAGGTTAGGGGGGTGGCTAGTATTTGGTCGAAATTTTTACATATTTTCAATTATTGGCCACCTGTGCCAGTAACTGGGTTATAACCAAATATTCGAATTTTATTAAAAATTAAACGTATTAAGTAGCTGCATAAGGTGCACAATTGTATAAAAAAATATCAAATAAAAATACACACTTTTATTAGTAACTGGCCGTGGTGGCCAGTAAGTGATATTTGTATGGCCAGTTACTGACGGAATGTTTTTTGTTTCATAGATTTTCCAAAATGTCGTTAAAAAAAGACAATATTCCAAAGAAGCAATAGAAGAGGCAATAAAATTTATTGAAAACGATGAAGGTTCGATTCGTCAAGCAGTTAAAAAATTTGGCGTGTCCAGAAGTAGCATCCAATTTAAAATAAGAAATCCTAACACAAAGTTTGTCTGGACCTAATCCAGTGCTTACTGAAGCTGAAGAAAATGAGTTGAGTAATTTAATTATACAACAAGCTAGGCGAGGATTTCCCAGAAAAAAGAGGATATAAAGGATTGTGTCCAAGACTTTTTGAAGAAAAACCCACGACCTAATTCATTTCGGAATGACAAAACTGGAGATATGTGGTTTAAAGCATTCCTAAATCGTCATCCTTACATCTCGATTCGGACATCAGAGGTAGTTAATGAATACACAGGATTGGAATCTAAATCCACTCATGGATGAAAGTCACTTGTTAACCAAAATTAGCTGTCCAATAGATTCGAAAGAACAAAGTGAAGAACGTCGAATTATTCTAAATTAATGCACCGGTGAATTTACAGTAAACAACGAAGATAATAAACATGAGATACAATATAAAGAAAAAATAGGAAATAAAGAGTGCAGTCTCCAGGAAGAACTAATAAATTTTACATATTTCAACACTCCAATACCTATATCTACAACACCAATTCAAATAGAGATTCACGAATCAGACAGATTTAGCAACACTAGCAATCGTCAACCTACTACACCAAAACTAATAGATACGCAAATATCAAACACTATAGAGGAACCACAGCCTAGCACTTCGAACCAGATAGACCCAACTCAAAAAGTTACTGTCATCTCAAATGTACCATTCTCAGAATATTTAAAACAAACGTTGCCTGATTTACCCAAACGACAAGGAAAGCGTCAAATAGAAAGATTTCCATTTGCGTTGACATCCGACCAATATCTTCAACAGATAAAAGCAAAGCAATTAAAAAAGCAAGAAGAAGATGCTGCAAAAGAGGAAAGGAAGAGATTACGAGAAGAAGAAAAGAACCAAAACGAGAATAATATACCAAATATGCAACCAAAGAATACAACAAATAAGACTGCTAAAAGGAAAACGAAGAATAGTCAAGATGAGTCAATGCAATTGGTGGAAAAAAAAATAAAAAAAAACAATGTTTAGTTTTTTGCGAGTTTTGTCTCAATCCAATTATAAAATGGGTGTATTCGTGTAGCATGTGTAAAAAACAATTTCATCAGAATTGTATTCCATTATCCCACAGAATTCATATTCCTGAGGATGAATGTGATTCATTTTTGTGCCATAATTTTCTCCTGTGTCAAATCCATCCAAAGGTTGTCTGTAAAAGATCGCTTTTAGCGATAAGACCGCCCATTGTATCACCCTTTTTAGTTGTAAAGTCCTTATTGTTTTACTGTTATGGTGTACAATAAAGAATATATCTATCTATCTATCTATCATTTATTTAAACTTATTGTCGAACAAAAATAAATAAAACAGTTCTAAGTTCCTCCTTCCTATAGAGTTTACAAACTGTGTTATACTGATCTCTTTTATAAGCTAAGATGTTGATTTTATTATATAGAATTAAGAAAAATATTGTAAGAATTTTCTTTATTAAGTTCCAAAATATTTTAATTTTCTGTTTTTAGTATTGCAAATATTTTATTGTCTTTATTTTGATTGCTTTTGATGATAGTTTTTATATGGCCAATTATTAGTATTTTCTTGGCCATTTTCTAAATTTTATGGCCAATTACTACTTAAAACAACTACTATTTCATTCGATTAAAAAAAAATCACGAAATTCTGTTTTATTTATTTTTTTACACATCAATATCGATAAAAAAATAGACGCTTTAACCAAAGGTAATTAAAAAAATATAACTTCTTTACACGTTACACTTTTACACTGACATGAACTGGCCGATGAGCTTAAGTGGCCAGTTACTGGTGAGTTTACCCTAGTTGTTTTTTAAAGTTTGATAAAATAAAATATAAGAAATTGACATGTTTTTTTATTTACCATTTCTCAAACACCCTATATTCCGTTGATATTTTCTCATCAATTAGGTTCCAAATCATGATTTTTCAATAAATTTGGCTAAATAAGCACCGAAATATTAAAAAAATATTGTTAAATACTTTTGACCACGTTTTAGTGTCTAATACTGTCTGTGCGTTGGTTAAATTAAAATGCGACAGTGAGTCACTTATTCGTCTGGACTGTTGGTACAGCTAAGCTACCCAATTCAAGAAATAATATACCTATAGGTACATAATTATAAACACGCTTCTTAACGTAAGAAAAACATTTGCCTTTCTTTGACGTAATTACTTATTGTTTTGTGTCAAGGTTGCAACGGAAATAAATTATTGTATTAAAATGTTAGCATGCGTAATTAATATAATATTTTTAAGATTTATTTACCTATTCAAATGGGGGATGATCTCAAGTGATATGAGTAACTGAAATGATATTAAAATCAAAGAAAAATGGTCACAGACATCGTTCTAATTATTAAATTTGTTCTAAGGACTCATGATTTATTTCCTATGCTTTCCCCACAGATGGAGATTTTTAGTGCCTTCCCGGCCGGCAATGTCCTCTGGCTGCCCCCCTAAATGGGTCCAGGGGACATCGGAAATGGGGATTTCTGCCACCCCCTACAACACGAAACATATGGTGGCCGCGAATACTGTTCCATACGCGTCCCTCTTAGAAGTCGCGGTAATAGTCCATTGACGGGGCCTGCTGAAGTGGGCACAACTCGGGGGCCCCTATACTTAATACTAAGTAGGTATTTCCGCAGCCTCCGGCGCAAGCGAACACGGTTTTTTTTTGACAATCTGACAGACCCCTTCGCCCGCTCGAGGGTTGAGGATATCCACCTCGATGAAGGAAGAAAAGGGGGATGCCCAACGAAGTGTATTAGTGCCCATGTAGTGGATCTACATGGGCACTTTGAAATAAAATATTTTGAGTTGAGTTGACTTCACTAGTTTTTCGTTTATCACCACCCAGATTTTTCTGGATATATATACGCGTAAAAAAATATATATATATACGCGTCGAATTGATAACCTCCTCCTTTTTTTGTCGTCGGTTGAAAATGGACTGACAAGCTGACTGACTAATAATAAAAAAAAAACGGATAAGTGCGTATCGCCTACCGGGGGTCCGTACTTCAAAAGGAGGAAAACCGAACACTTATAGGATCACATTTTTGTCTGTCTGTGTCTCCGTCAAGACCCTTTATTTCGAGAACGCATGGGGATATCGATTTGAAATTAAAACTTAGCTCTACAGTCCCTTGAAGCTCTGAAAATGTCAAACTTCTAAAATAATTAACGTAAAAATGATACTGCCGTGTATATCGCAAAAACAGCATATTTCGACACCCACAAGGAAATAAAAATTTGTAGGGTACTGCCCGTTGACCTAGAACTATAAAATTTTGTAGTAACATTGTTTTTTAGTACAAGGTAAAGTCTGAAAACTATAAATTTGTAGCAGTTAAAAAAAAAAAATTGGCCAGGTGCGAGTCAGACTCGCCCATGAAGGGTTCCGTAGTAACTATAATAATATAATATAATATAATATATAACTTATAAATATATAACTTTGTTTTTTATAGTCTTTGTATGAATTACAAAGTTATATTTGCGGTTTAAAAAAATATGCTGTATCTCAAAAACTGCTGACCCGATTTAGTTCAAACCAATTTTGGTTGAAAGTTTACATTAAGATGTACAGACATATATTTTTTAGATTTTTCACTCCATTATTATAGAAGTTAGAGAGGGGACCAAACATTTTACCACTTTGGAAGCTTATATCTTTTAAACGATTGACTTTATGAAAAAGTGGTTTTAGAAACCCTTATATCATTTTTAAAGACCTGTCTACAGATACCACACACGCATAGGTTTCATGAAAAAAAATTATTTTCAGTTCTAGTTCCATGTATGGGGACCCCCCTTTATTTTAAATATTTTTTAACTTTTTTCTTAAATTCGGAAAGCAGTTCACAGAATACATCTACCTACTAAGTTTCACATGGCTGTGGCTGTGACATACGGATGGACGGACGGACGGACAGGCAGACAGACAGACGGACAGACATATCGAAACTATAAGGGTTCCGTTTTTGCCATTCGGCTACGGAACCCTAAAAATTAAAGGGGGTCAAAATTTAAAGTGAAGCTACTAGTTCAAGTGAGGTATCATATTGTTGTTGCGCTTGTCAAGTTCCATAAGCGATTTTTGTAAGGTTTTGGGAAACAACAAAAATAATGTTATTGAATTGAAAATAAAAAACGCGGCAAAATTATTGATACCACAGCACAGACGTTTATTTAATATATTATAAAAATACAAAAGTTGCCAAAACTATCAGTCATTTAAAGGACTAGAATATTTTTAAGCAAAAAAGTGCACATAAAACTGGAAAAGTACACATAAAACTGAAAAAGTGCACATAAAACTGGAAAAATGCATAAATGGAATTTGGCAGGCGCAGCGACGATATGAAAGGGCTTGTTGTGCATATTCCAAAACATACTTTAAGTAATTATTGTTTATGGCGCATATGATCTTATTTATAACTAGCTTTTGCCCGCGACTCCGTCCGCGTAGAATAGTTACTTTGGGTTATCGTTTAAAACCCCGATTTTGAAGCATTCTTCATTGGCGCTCCGCTCCTATCGGCCTTAGCGTAATGATATATGGCCTATAGCCTTTCTCTATAAATTGACTATTTAATTAAAAAATATTTTTCAATTCGAACCAGTAGTTCCTGAAATTATCGCGTTCAAACAAACAAATAAACTCTTCAGCCTTATATTATTAGTATAGATAGCTGTTGCCCGCGACTCCGTCCACGTTTCCGTCGTCGTAAAAAAAGTACGTCTATGTCCTTCCTCACGGTTCAGTGATTTTGATGTAACAGACAGATTAACTTTCGTAATTTAGTAGGGAAATATAATATGTCAATCTATAATACTGTTGAAAAATATCGCAATACCGAACCACACAATATTATTGTTAATATCTGTGCCCGCGACTCCGTCAGCGTGTAACTCCTTGTGTGTTATTAAGTTAATGTATTGGTAATATTGTTTAGATCACGTTCACATGAGGCTTAAGTACCTATAGAACGACAATACTTCAGCGCAAAGCCTCCACGTAAACTATGTTGAAAGTTGACCCGTCCGGCACGTGAACATAAAGATTTCTAGAACTGCTAACCCGGGAAAGAGCGACGTACAACTGACCATGCGAGAAACAACTGACACCGAGATCACTCCAGCAACATTGGAATGAATGGAAAATTATTTGGTATTATGGGAATTCTGGGAATAAAGACGGTTTCTCCTGCACCGCAACCTGTTAAAATTTGAGCCTCGATTATATTTTGTTGCAACTGGGTTACTTTTAGCCGAGTTCCATTGCAAAGTTGTGGTGGTTTGAAATTTCGGAGCAGAATAATAATCAGAAAGCTTCGAACTGCTAAGCTATCGGGAGTTACACGTGTTATTGTGAGTCAACCATAAAAGATAGATAGATGCTGTCGTGGGATATTTTTTATATAATTTTAAGGAGAACATTTCCGTCATACATGATTTCTGTGTAGCTTTAACCATTAAGGTTGCACACGCGACGGAAGCTTAAAAAATGGAGTAACTTCTCCCGTTTTCCCAACATTTCCCTTCACTGCTGTGCTCCTATTGATTGTAGAGTGATGAAAAGTATACTATAACCTGCTCAGGAGTATGAATATTAATTGTACCAAGTTTCGTTAAAATCCGTCGAGTAGTTTTTGTTTCTATAACGGTTATACAGACAGACAGACAGACAGACAGACAGACAGACAAAAATTTTACTGATTGCATTTTTGGTATCAGTATCGATCTCTAATCACCCCCTGATAGTTATTTTGTAAATATATTTCATGTACAGAATTGACCTCTCTACAGATTTATTATAAGTATAGATGATTAATACAAAAACAATATGATTCCCCCAGTCACCCTTTTTTTTTTTTTTTTTTTTTTTTTTTAACGTGGTAAAATTATCAAATAAGTCCTCCCACTCCGGGCAGGGTGGGAGGGACTGTCAGACTTTTACTGACTAAAATCCACGGTGTTCCTTCAATAACCCTTTACATACCGGGGCCACGGTAACGGGATGAGTCCCACGACCCCGGCAGGCTTCGGCCCTCTGCAGAGGGGGCCTCGTCATGTTGCTGACGCTCTTTGAGGCGCGCGTGGAACACGACGCGCCGTCGACCCGGGCATGGTCCATGGTCGGACAGCGAGTTGCCCTTTACTCGCTGACCGCATGCCCGCGCCTACGGTGGCCGGAGATCGTCGGCCGACGTCCGACGCCGTGGGCGTCTACCACTGCGGCTGGGCTGGAGGGAGGACGCCATCCTCTCCCTCTCGCGGCCCGCCTCCTCCTTCGGAAGCATGACTGCTTCGCAGAAGGAGGCGACCGCTTCCCACTCCCTCTCGCCCCGCAGCATGGCCTCGACCAATGCCGGGCGCGAGAGGTCTCCGCCTATCGCCGCCGTGAGGACACGTCGGTGCTCTGCCCAGGCGGGGCAGTCTTGCACCGTGTGCTCTACGGTGTCCTCAGGGCGACCCTCGCAGTGGTGACACCCAGACGTTTCCTCCTTTCCCATCAGACACAGGTACCTCCCGAAACTTCCGTGTCCGGTGAGGACCTGCGTCATGCGGTAGGTCAGGACGCCGTGACGCCGATCTAGCCACTCCTCAAAGAGGGGTCTTACCGCCGCAATTGCGGCGTGCCCGTTCCCCCCCCCCCAGTCACCCTTGGTGGGTTTTAAAATTATTTACTTTCTCACTCACAGACACACACTAATAGCTGAAAAAAGGCCAACTTCAATCTCCACATTGACATGGGAAAACACATGATAAGCATGTAGATATGTATTGGTACAGTACAATACATAAACATCAAATACTTTACCTAATAATACAATGTTATTAAAGTTATTTACTAAATATATACGGTGACTATTTATTTTTATACAATTCTACAATGACTTGCAGAATGTTACAGGTTTTTTGTGAAAAATTAATAATAACAATAATTTAACAAATTAATTATAGCTACATTGGCATTGAAACTTTGTTTTATCACCAAATGTAGGATGTCAAACATAAACATTGAATTCACAGATTCATCATCATCAGAATCATTTAATTGATAATTATCCATAATTGTTAGTACATTACATATCAAGAATTGTGTCTATTTGAGTTACCAGCTTTCCCTCTGGATTCACTCTTGAGACAGTGTATTTTTGTTTACCACTACCTAGTTTCTGCTCCCGACATTGTCTGCATTCGTATTTTAGAAGCTGACAGTAACAGACACAACAAAATATATAATCATCCAGTTTGGTTCATATGATTATAAGTAAGTTCACAAAAATGTGATGTAAAAGTATAGCACCAATTACAATGCAGAAATAAAAATGTATAAGCAAT
The DNA here is from genome assembly GCA_943138885.2 of Tholera decimalis. Lineage (NCBI taxonomy): Eukaryota > Metazoa > Arthropoda > Insecta > Lepidoptera > Noctuidae > Tholera > Tholera decimalis. Next base: position 15,340,523 of record OW964552.2, on the reverse strand, counting down.
CTCTATATTACTTGTATTATGTGAAGTAAAAACTTTATAAGTACCCATGTTTAAGAAAATCACACAGAGATTCTGAAATTTCGTATATAGTTAAAATTTAGAAAGCTAATAGAATGAGCTAAACTAATAAAGCTATTATTCTTAGGATAATAATTAAGGTCCATTTAAACCTCTAGGTGATTACTAGTATGTACTACAAAGATTAGTAATACTATTTATAAACAAATACAACAACAGTATTTTGATTCTAGCAGTTTTCAAGATCTGCAATTTTTTACCGGAACTTGAATAAAAACAAATAAATTTAAATGATTGCAGATAACTTTCAGCCAATCTACTCACACACACTGTTTTGAGTACCTAATAAGTATTTCGACTAACAACATAATGTAGGAATTCATTTCATAAGTTTGATGTTTCGTAAATTCAATTATTACTTTACAAACAATGGGAATGACTTAATGAAAAGTTATTATCATTGTAATGAACAGTTGAATAATGCAATACTGTCAGTTGAAGAATCAGGTAAAAAATTAATACCTATAACATAGGTATAACTAATATTATTCCATTTACGTCATTATAGGATCTGAATTTAAAAAAATTACAGTTTTATCACACAGTCAAATTTTCTTTCTTCAACTTCGAATTGATATCTTACAATTTATTATTGGCAGTAGACAAGTTAGAAAACTGGTTTCTCAAAACATTTTAATATCATGCTTACCTGCGATGTTTATATTTTATGTGATGCGATGACAGTAGTAAATGCACTTGTAATACTTGTAGGGAGTTTTAATGCAAGCAGTTTATAAAAAAAATCCGAGTAATCCAACTCATAACACAAATCGTAAATACACTATGAAAAATTTTTTCTTCACAAACTTAATTAAAACACGTCACAAATTCACTGAATGGAATGTGTTGATTACTTTTTGTATTATTCTTTTAATATAAAATTAATTAATTATTATTTTTTGTTCACTATAAAATCATTTTGCAATTAGCTTTTGCTCCTTCTACTCGTAATTGACAAACAAATGACACTGACAAACACTAAAAAGGTTGCCACTAAAAAAATTACTATTGTACACCTTGGATACAAATAATAAAACTAGTGTACAATGAGCGGTCTTATCACACAGGGCAATCTCTTACAGACAACCTTTGGATGGACAGAAATTAAAGGAGATAGATTTAGGGCTGTCAGTGTACAATATCATCTAACCAAACATCATAATATAAACTATATGCATAACATACACATAACACAAAATATATGATATTAAGAAGAAGAGACTATGCAATTGCAATTTTAGTGGTGATGGGAAGAAAATTACGCAGGCGTCTCAGGGAGCCTGCAGAAGCAATCAGTTTATGATTGACTTCCTGCAGTTGTTTCGTCCAAGACAGAGTTTTGTCGATGTATATCCTCAAGTTTTTCACGACGTGACTGAACGGAATAACGGTGATATTAAAGGAAACTTGGGGAAGTGTCGACCAATCGATCTTAGAGATAGTCCGGGAACTACCAACAATAATGACTTGGGTTTTGGCAGGATTGATTTTCAGTCTGAACTCAGTGCTCCAATCACTAATTCGAGCGAGGTCCACATTAATTGTCCCAATGGCATCAGGTAAATCTACGAGGGGGGGCTTGCATGTAAATTTGAAAATCATCAGCATACAAGTGGTAAGTGGAAGGAAGATAGTCGTTGAGTGATAGCATTAATAAAAAGTATGAAAAGTAAAGGAGATAAAACGCCACCCTGCGGCACACCGGCAGAGGTGTCACACCAAGAAAAGAAAGCTCAATGCAAATACGTTGCTGAATAAATACTGAATAGTATCAGTTATGAAAACTTATATTGCACTATAATTTATATAATTCACGGAATAAAAAATACAGTGGAAGTGCCGCTCAGATATCGCACGCGTGTCAACATTAAGCACAGATGCGCGACATTAGCTTATTCGCTGTCAGATTCATGTCGCGATTGGTTGTCTCTAAAATACACGAAATATTAGAAATTATGCCTTGTTGTGCGGTTTGGATCTGCAAAAACAAAAGCAGTAAATAAAATATATCTTGTGGAGGCATATCGTATCATCCATAAGTATTAAAGTTTGTTAATTTTAAATATATTTGATTTTAATGACGATACCACATTTCATGACTTCAATGCGAACTATAAACAACCTTATTTACATTAGCACAACGTTTAAATCTACTTTGTCGTTATTTGGAGGAACATACTATTAATTCTAGTAACTTCGACGCTACTCAATTAGGGATGAGACACATACGTAAGGTAGGTCTGTATCGATAATTTTTATTTATTTCTAACTCTTCATTTCATAACTGGCACCATCATTCAGAAAATTGATTTCGGACGGTTTATGTGTATAATTCATAAATGTTTAACTGAGATTGCACAGAAATGTCGATGTCTGTTTGTTACTTCTTCACGCTCGAAAGGCTGAACGGATTTCAATGAAACTTGGTACACGGGTAAACCATGTCCTGGAATAGTACATATGATTTTTTCCTGAGACTATGTTCCCTTGGGATAATTTTCTACTTTCACGGGGGCGAAGCTGCTGGTAGCAGCTAGTAGTTAATAAAGATAACATCACATAATGTAAACCGTAACAGAGCAATTTCTGGATATTGACCTCAAAAAAAAGTAAAAAAGTAATTTAAATATTTCAGTTTTCCCCAAGATCCTTTTATTAAGGAAAATTGATGTTTATTGGGTCATCAATATTTCAAAACATAACCTATCATCAGTCAGGGGAATTTCCTACGTCTAATCATATTACCGACTTAATGAAAGCCATCATGGCAAAATATATTAATATACGCTTTCATCACCCATTAAAATTAAACATAAAAATATCAAAACGGCAATTTCAATACTATCTATTAACAAATTGTGCCAGCGGCTTCGCCCGCATGAAATTAATACTATTTTATATGATTTATAGCCTATCTATAGCACTCAAGAATAATGCAGCTACATATTAGGGAAAGAATTTTCAGAATCGGTTCAGTAGTTTCAGAGATTACCCCTACATACAAACTTACAAATTTTACCTCTTTAATATTAAAATAGATTCTATTTTTTTGAAGATGATCAACCTTTGTATGATGTCGATAAATTATGACATTGCTCACACGAATAAAATACGTAACATCGATATTAAAATATCGATATTTGTCTACATCTCTATCTGAGTAGTAAAAGACATTACATGTGCATGCAAATATGACATCTATTTCAAAGAACTTAGCATTCCGAATAGAATAAGTTGGTTACAGTGCCATCTAGCGTTGAGTAGCTTAACTCGTTGTAAATTGTTCGATTTATGTTTTTTAAACGATAAACGCCTTTATTGATTATGTCATGTCAAATAATAACAACTTTCGGTCGTTGTAATAAGGCTCAATATTTTTGACAGCATTAAGAAGATGATTTGTTAAAGTTGCGTTTCAACTTTGTAGGCAATTATATCACTGTTTTTTATGTGGGTAATGGACATTTTGATTTGCAAATGTGTGAGTTTGGCGACACTGGTTCTCGTTTTGAGAGAGTGTAGGGGCACTTCTACTTAATTTTCTGTTCTGTGATATAAATAATACATAGGACCAAAGGCTCACATTCACATCTAAGCTGTAAGTTAAACGAAAAAATACGATTTAAGTTAAACGTAGCTTAAGGCGAGGTTATTCGAAAAAACGTCGTTTTCAATTGGTTCTTATTCGTAGATAACACGGATTTAAATTTTGAAAAAAACATATTACATAATTCATACTTTGATCTTTCTATTTCGGTCATCCGATACACGATTACTTGCATTTTACTGCATCTAATTAAATTGCAAAGACAAGTCTAAATTACGGTCTTATTCTTATTTTATTTGAGTTTTATTAAGCTTTGAATAATAAAACTTATACCGTAATAAAGGTCGTAAAAAATGTCATATATGTCTGTCGTCATAATGTGAAATTTGAAAATATTTATACCACTAATTTCAAAAATAAGTGTTTTCCTATTATTTTGATGCGCGCGGCCACGCGCCCCGCGTCCTTTAGTCCCGAGCGGAACGTGTTGGAGGTCGGACGTATGCCAATTTTTAGCGAACCTGCCACCCCCGCTAAGTTTGGTTCCGGTCGAGCCAAAAAATCATTATAAAATAATAATTCCTATCGTTTAGTTTTAAATAGTTGTAATATAAATTGTTTTTATTAGGTACTTTAGTTATAATTTTGGTCAGTAAAACTAATGGACAAAATTAATTAACAAAAAGAAGTGGTCATCGCTGGCTCTACGAAGGCTGAATAAACAAAAAAAGTAAGAAGGCTTTGACAATATATAAATATTTAGACCTATATAAATATTTTTCTTTACTAACTAGGTTCTTTCTGTATTCTGAGGTACCTACTTAGCTACGCAGAATAGATTTCGAAACCACAAAATAATATATGTGACTATGTGTAAATAAACACGCCACGCGCGCAAAAGCTATAATAGTTTATTTTTCTCGCGGAATAGATTTGCCAACCGCAAAAAGTGTGTTAAATAATTGAATTTGAACCCTATGTCAAAGCACATAAAGCCGCCACGTGCGCAAATGTTATAATGCTCTTTTCAAATGTCAGACTCAAAGGAAACTTTGACAATATTATTATAGGTACCTATAATTATACAAATTAATATTTTACTTTACTAAGTAGATAAGTACCTACGCAGAATAGATTTACAAACCGCAAACATGTGTGTAAAACAAAAACATTGTTGACTTTCTTTCTCCTATAAAAAAATGAAAATGTTTCTTATTTTATTCAAAAAAATATTTCCAAAAATATCTAAATATAATATAAAAGTACTTTCAATAAAAAAGAAATCACAAAATGATGTGATTAGAGCCTGGGTTTGATCTTCTTGGATTCTTTACTAAACGCGCTAACAGAACGTTAGTAACCAAAGTTGAAATAATTGACCGTATTCGACTGTATTAGGTTTTATTTTCGTAAATGTAATAATGGATAAATGGTACAGTCGATCATTCGTCGCTATGACCACAGTATAAAGATCATACAGTAGGTCGACGATCTTGTCTCGATCTCGATCTTGTGGAAAATGCCGACAACGTCTAGCTCTAGACAGTATCGCAACGGCCAGGGTTGTCACAAGTCAACAATATTTATTACACGCAGCACATTCGTGCCATAGTGTAGAAATATACAACATGACCACGGTAATATTGTGTATACAGTATTCCGACTTCATACAAACGGACGAAGCGCGAGCTATACCTACGCGCCTCTATTTCGGTGTGCGCTCGGTTTGATGACAGTCGCGACCGGCGACTGTGCCGCAGTGACGAACGGACGGTGTGTTGTTTTTTTAACAATAACCGCGCGATTTTCGCTATAAATAAGTTCAAGTACATATTTAATATGACGAGTAATTCGTCAATAACGCATCCAGAGATAACTTTTTTTAGATTACCTGGAAACTTTGAAAGGTACCTAAGACTAAAATAATTTTACTTACTAGTAGGTATGTACATAATGTGTTTCTTTTTAATGGATAAGTATTTCCTTTTATCTCCCTGAAAAAAAGATGTCTGGATTAATAAATAAAGTGAATAGAGTAAAGGAAAGTGATTGACACGAGTGAAATAGGTAGTTATAGGCGGTTCATGAATCATGATACGGTAGGTACGCTTGTGTTAAAACCTCGGGGCATGTGTGTTTTGTTTTGTTAGTTTGTATAATTCAAAGTAAAGACGTGTTATTTTATAATTAATAATAGTTGTTTATTGTACTGTGTGTATGAATAATACTAGAAAAAAATATAAACATGTTTTTTTTAATAATGAAATCTACCAATCAAAAAACAACACGCATTTTTATTGAACACTTCCTATTCAATTTACAAACTATTTTATTTGTTTATATAAAATAGTATATTTACAATCACAAAACTAAATGGAAACGCAAAGTAGGTAAATGTGATTAAAATGCTGGAGGCGGGCAGCCCTATCGCATGTTTACGTACCGCGCGGCTGTAGGCATTTATTTCTAAGATACGGCCGAGTTACAATACTGTATGATAATATTACCGTGACATGACCATTTCCTACGAAAATATCATTTATTATTTTCGGTAAACTTCGGTAAACTTTATAACTCTCTGTCTTCAGTGTTGTAAGTCAATATTTTATGAGTCTTTCTTACGACGACACTGAAAGACTATTTGCCCGAGAGTCATGAATAATAAGCGCTAATCTTACAAATACACACCATACACCCACTCCCACACACACACACACACACACACACGCACGCACACACATACATTTACACTATGACAAAAACACCTACGCGTATTTCCTTGCAGGGACTTTAATTTAATTTATATTTATTTTTTCAATTATTAATGTCATTGTTATTACTATATTTCAATTACTAATGTTATTAATACTTTTTATTTTAATTTTATTACTTTTTTATTTTAATCTGTGTTCAATATAATATATAAAATGAAAATTTAATGATTTTAAAAGCAAAACGTAATGTATGCCATTTTATATTGTTAGTGGTTTAAATCTATAATTGTATTGTCTTACGGGATAACCTATTTTTTAATGTGTAGGAGGAAGGCGCCGATGTCTGTCACACAGTGCAAACTAGCACGGACATCGACGTTTCACTCTATCTGTGGAAACTTTCATTGTTATCTTTGCACTTGTGTTTTTAATTAGGATAGATGAGTTGTACCTAATATTTTAATAAATAAATTATTATTATTAGTGTTCGTATCAACTTTACGCTGATGATCTGCAGTTGTATGCATCTACGCGGGTGGAAAGTTTGTCAGACGCTATAGGAGATGTAAACCGAGATTTAGATGCTACAAAACTGGTCTGATTGATTTTGGGTGACTGTAAGCCCCTCAAAGTGTAAGGCCATTGTGATCAGAAGCTCACGTATGATCATTAGAGTGGCAACTAGTTCACTCCTTCCTATCATTTTCAATTAAAGATCTCGGTTTGCATCTTGACTCTGCTTGGCTGGCAGAATTAGGTTTGCAGTGTACTGTGTAAGCCAAAGAGTCAACGGGACTATGCGATGCCTGTATCGTCTGTACGGCACGACTACTTTTTTGAATACTGGTTGCACATTACCTGGCTTCCAGGACACTGGCACCACTCCGGTTTTAATAGAACGCGATACAGGCGAGTACGCGATACAGGAGACAAATCCGGGGTACAACTCTTAAAGACTCGAGCAGGTATTCCTTCCGGTTCACTGGCTTTGTTCACATCTTGACTGGAAAGGGCTTTGCGGACTTCCTTAACATGAAATGCATTTTCCAGCATTACGGAGCCAAAGTGAGGTATTTTAGGTGGTAAGTTAGATGCCGTGTCGAGACGTAAACTTACCGCAAAGACGGAGGCATTTAAATTTGCTTTTTCTTGTGCGGTGTGAGCCAGTGTTCCATTCAGTTTTATCATAACTAGGAGGCAGCGAAGGACGGTAAAAGTTCGAGTTTCACTTCGCAGTTTCGGAGTCTGCAAACCCATACTTCCATACTCGCCATATGACCCTGGGGCATGTATCTGGAGGAGAAAAGGTAGATACCGTTTTCACCACTAGGTCCAAGTCATTGGGCGTGTGGCCGTCGACTTCTGGAATGCAGGTTGCTTGGTGAACCAGCTGGTCGAGATCTAGCGATAAAAAAACCTGCGGGCCTCTACCAGCGTGCTCTGTTTGTTGGTACGGGAACAACCATTCTTTATGGTGGGCATTAAAATCTCTTAGAAAAAAAAAACTTTGCCATCGGATATTTGTGCTGGGCCATTTCAGCTCCTGCAGCTGCCTCCGTAAGGTGGTCGAAGAGCCTAGTCGTCTCCTGTTCACCGTTATGCAACCAGTAAACAAGACCAACAACGAGCATAGATAGATGGTCTTGAGAAAAGTGCTTACATTTCTTTTTCAGGAAAATGATTAATCAGAAAAAGTTTCACATCTTTGTGTATGTCTACTTTTTTAAGAGTTTTCCAATAAAGTATTCATGTACCAAAGGGAAACAGATAATATGTTGTCAAATGTCAAAAATGTGACATATCGTGTCAGGATGTCATCTATGGCTTTTTACTGCATTTCGAATCACGCGCACCCCCTAATGTTCCCCGTCCAATCTCCATTAAATGCCTTATCCCTCTTGTATTTACTCGATTTGTTTATGATCTATGTAGGTTCATTGAGATAAATAAAATAAAGCTGTAGCGTACTGTATTATCGTTTTAACATTTCTATGCCATATTTCTAATTTTCTCTTGCCACTGGTAAACTGGTAACACATTGAGTGATAACACATTTGACATTGCAAAAGCTGTCATGTCATGTTTGCGTACAAAATAATTTTGTTTTTTTTTTTTACTTCAATTTTTATACTTTTCATCATCCAAAATACTTTACCAAACAACCTCCAGCGTTTATGAAATTGTGGTGGGTCCTCCACAAAAGCCGCAAGAGTTGAAGTTGAAGTCGAATCACGGCATTAGCCAGTTGTGCATAAATGATTGTAGTTTTTAGAGAAAAAAAAGTGTGCGGTTGACCCTCGTCGTCTCTCTCGTCAGAAGACAGTCGTAAGTATTAACACTTTTGCGTTACAATTTCTGCCAGTTTAGAAGCCGCGTAAAATAAATACGTTCCAAAAAGTGTTTGTGTGTTGCTTTTATTGGTATAACTATTTAATTGAAAAATATTTATATTTATTATTTTTTAAACATAATATTTCACACAGAATACGTCTAAGCCCTCTTTCAATATAACAATTGAATTGTAATACAATTCTCCTAATGTAAGTGTGCCTACCTAATACTTGATTTTTTATACTGTGCCATGAAGATTTCGCACCCTTTGGGAAAGTCGAATAGCGCGCGTGTAATTTTGAATCATACCCGTATTCATGATCTACGTGTCAGTCAGATTTTTTATACACCTTATTCACAAAAATAAATAAATATACTTATTTTTAATTATTACCAATTAGGTTCAAGTTTATACAATATGTACCTATTCTATCTATAAACTTGAAAATACTTACTATTAAAACAAAACAAAATAAACATAAACTAATCAATTCAAGTTGATCTACTGAATTGCTCTATTCTGTGACGCATCTTCGTACCTACTTGAGTTCGTGAACTCATGAGCGGTGCGGTTGGCGCGCGCGTCTCCCGCGCGTCGTAATTTGTTACGTTTTGCTATTCGTTGCGGGGGCTGGGGTAAGCGTCGAATACCTACGGTGCTCGGGACAAGCCGGCCTTAAGGTAATGAAAATAATTTGGAGAAACTAGAGACTCAATGGGGCGTGCAACTGTCAAAGTGGCGCTAGTAGCACACTTACCAATATCAAAGCAGTTTCTCTATGGTACAGTAATGAATTCCTAAATTTGAGACAGTTATTGAGAATTTTTCGATTAAAGAACATGTATTATGTTCTTTAATCGGAAAATTGTACAGAAATCAATTAAAATCAATGAAATGAAAATAAAAAATATTACCACAGATAACCATAGATGATACAGATAACTATATAATATCTCACAATCTAACTAACACCAATGACCTTCTATTATTTCTATACTCTAAAGCCGGCTCTACACGTTGGCCAACACAGTGGCGAATGTAGTGGCCAATGACTATTCGCCAACGTGTAGAGGGGGTGTTTGTGCACCCAACATGCCCAAACACGCCTTCTACACGTTGGCCAATACGCATTGGCCACTACATTCGCCACTGTGTTGGCCAACGTGTAGAGCCGGCTTTAGACTAACACTGACAGTGACAAAGGTTCTTACGGTGGTGGCGCCATCTGCGATTAGCTTTCACTTGCACGCCCCATTGATGTTGTCAGCTTTCTACATATTAATATAACGTATAGTATTATTTTAGAGATTGGCAATTATTTTATGTAATAGTGATGGCCTTTATTTACATCGATTAAATTAATTTGGGTGCACCACCCTTCACCACCGTCCGTCTGTTGGAACCTTTTATTTATCACAAATCAGTTGTTATAATTTAGAGTTTATTCATTCAGAATATATTTTAAACGCAATTAAATTAATTATTTTCACGATATTTTTTCATACTGAGGCTATGCCACTAGCATACATGCCCTTGTCACAGGACTGCCAGATGTACGATTTTAATCGTACTCCTACGATTTTTTGCCATTTTTACTCATGTACGATCGCTAGACCAGGATCGTATGAATAATTTACGATTTTTACATACCTGGCAACATTTCATAATGAAACGAACGTGCTCCACTAGCATGTTTGAGTTTCGGGGAATTCCCCATCAACGTAACGCGTACTTAGATCTTTGACTTGAATGAAGACTCTTTGCTTATTCATTTAAAGACAGCCTTTAAATGACTAAGCAAAGAGTCTTCATTCAAGTTTGCATTTTTTTGAAACTTATCATTTTTTTTCTTTCGGTAATAATTGCAATTTGTCTAAAACTTGTTTTCCTCGTTAGTATCAAACTGTACGTAATAGATATACATAACGTTTATTTAGAAAAATAATAACGTAAGAAATGTTATACAATATGACCACATATATGTATATAAATGTAATAAATAGTTTTATTGCACTTCTATTCTAAAACTAAACGAATTTTAGTTATTTCGTATTCCTAAAAGTTGGGGAATAAAATGGATGTGACATACGGACAGACAGATAGACATGACAAATCTATAAGGACATCAAAGTCATGGATAGACCAAAAACAAGAGTCATAACAATATGTCCCGTGTTTTTGGTCTGATTCAGTAATTTCTAATAAAAAAAAATGTATTTCTACGTTGTACGATCTTTTCATTACCTTGGCATACGATTTTGTGGTAGTTGGTGTACGATTACACCTTTTTTTTTCACCTGGCAGCCCTGCCTCTTTATGCTCAGTTTAAAAAAAAAACTACAAAATCGACAATGGCAGACGCAAAGCAAGGTAAGGTTTCTTATTTTTGTAATTTACTCTTCTACGTAATGACTATTTCAAGTGCTTTCTTATGATTTCACTAATGTTCTTCAGTACGCATATCAGGTTAAGTGTTTAAAATGGATTAACGGGTTCGTTTCACTTAGTCCATGCTGCATCATCAACGAATTATTTTTACTATTACACTTATTTTGTAGCTCCTTAGCGACAAATCAAGATATTTAGAGTTATTTATGTGCTTGTATTATTTTAGTTTTGTACAAACATTAACGAATGAGAACTGTAAAAAACTATTTTAATGTTGTTACATTCACCATACTGCTCCTTTTGTATAAAAGTTCCTACAAGTACTTTTTTTTCCATAGCAAACATTCAAATGAGCAGATTACTTAATCGTTATTGAGTTGGGAATAATATTTTGAAAACATATACATCTAATGTCAAAGTAAAAGTGTTATTGACTTTTCTCCATGATTTTGTTCCCTATGTTATAAGTATTTTTAACCCCCGACGCAAAAAGAAGGGTGTTATGTTATTCATTGGTGTCATATAAACCAAGTAATATTTATAAGATTAGTTTACATATGCTTTGCGTAAATAATTAGAGTTGTATTTTTACTATTTTATGAATACTCTAATTGTTATAGGCAAATCACCTATTGAAGATTTCTATAATGGGTCATCACAATCAAGAGTGGTTCTGGCAAAGCCGCGACTTGGTGGTTTTGGATCCTCCAGTTTCGCATCAAGCTCCAACAAAGGGTGTAATCCTTTTGGTAAGTTACCTTAAAATATTTTGTTACTTTGTGTAAAGGTCATTTATTTAACAACTCTGCTAATGTTGCTTATAATATTCAGGTTCCATATTGCGACCTTCTCAGCTGAAACCTGGCGCTAATCCTTTTCTGAAAGTTGCTGAGCCAACTGAAGCTTCTGAGGCAACAGAGGTAAAAGAAGGAGAAACTCCAACAGAAGACAGACTGAAGGAAACTAAACCGGAGCCTGAAGTTCCTAAGTTTGTACCTTTAGGATCAGCTAATGTCACTCGTACCAGCAACACAGTACCCCCTGCTGGACAAACTGCCCCCAGCTCATCAGGATTTGTGTTTGGTCAAAATTTAAGCGAGCGAGTTGTAATAAAGGAATCTGTTAATAATGGAGAAGCATCGTCTGCAGAACACAGCTCATCGAATGGAACAACACAGTTATTGTTCACCAGTGCCTCAGCAACTGTCAAGGATAACCAGGTCAGTTGATTAGATTAAGTGGTTTAAAAGGTAGGTTAATTATGTAGTCTGGTAATTATAACATACTAATATTTTTTTTACTATGCTACCAGCTTTTTTTCCTGCAAATCAATAACTTTGCAATTCAAATAAGAATAGGAATGTCAATGTCCTTCATCTGTCACAAGTCACTTTAAAAATATGGTTTCCAATAGTCTTAATTAAATATTAGTAGAGATAGCCTTGTGTTTGGCCACCAACGTAAGGAAAGAGGACTTGGCAATCTTCATAAATAAATATTTTAATTAATTCTTGTTTTGCTCAGTGTACCTCACTTGTTCAATTAGACAGCTATAATGTCACAATATGGCGCAAAATCAATCCTATTCTTAGTTGAATCGCACTATGCTTAAATTTATTAGTAGATTTATAAGTATATTATGAGGAGCTCATAGCATAATATTACCAACAAACAACCTTACGGGTTGATTGTCAACATTAAGCAGTGCTTGTTGACATCATTCTGTAGATGGGTCCATCTTAACATATCGTCGTTGCGCTTGCAAAAGGCGCTATGTGGTAAATAGTAATTTTATTTAAATTTTTTAAAACAGCTATCTAATAAACGAAATATTTAAAGGGTTACCTTTCAATATTGCGTTTATCAGATGGCTGTTTTTACAGCATGTACGTATTAAAATAACGATTGAAACTTCATAAAAGAACGAAAATTGACTATATACCACATAGCGACTTTTGCAAGCGCAACGACGATATTGAGATCCCTCAGTGCCTTAGAAAGCATGTTAAGCCATTGGTCCGGGCTACCATTTTGCACATCTATGATGGTTGTTATAATTAGTCGGAAGTCGGAATATCTGACACCAGTTGTGCTATTAAGGGGTATTGTATTACCCAGCTACAGGGTTGTGGAGGGCAGACAGGTAATCACTCCATGCAAAACATTACAACTCAACTGCATTGGGTTAGACTGGAATCCGACCCTAATATAGTTGAGAAAAGGCTAAGTAGGTTATTTGTGGGTACAGCGTCACCCTTTTCTTGTATGTAGTATATGGGTGCTTTGTATATGAACTTTGTTGTTTCAGAACTTGTAAGTAAATAAGATAAATTCCTGGGATTAATTTACGTAAATTACTATATATTGTTGTTCTGTGTTTGTGTGTAAATACACATGCAATAGGTGTTTTTTCAACAGACACATGTTTATGTAGGCCATAATATGTGCTATGGAGCTGTTGATTCTATTCTAACTAGATCACAGTGAAGTAGTGAAATAATTCATAAATTATTTATGTTGCATTCCAATTTCAAAAGAAAATATACCAGGGGCATCCTGGTATATTTTCTCTTTTTACCCTGAACACTTCCACACAACTGTTTCATCAACAATATATAAGAGAAAGCAGCAATGGACATCTAAGTAGGTCAGATTCCATTTATGTCTTTTAGCTAGCTAGGACCTCAGCAACTACCCAAGTCAGATTTTGAGTTTGTAATGATTTCGTTTTCCTATAAGATTTTAAACTGACGTGGTCAACAGTATCATTAGAACTTAAAACGGGATAATTACTACTTATATTTATTGTTTCGTTTCATCTTTGATGAACCCAATGAGCAGGGCCGGATTAATCATTAGGCGGAGTAGGCAACTGCCTAGGGGCCCCGCTTCAATTAAGGGCCCAGGCCCAGTGCACGCACCAAGAAAACATGTTTCTTCGAATGAGAATTTGATGTGCATGTGAACTTAGGGACCTTACCGTTATCTCACAAAATACAAATCGTTAGATTTCGTAGTAGGTAGAATTAAAACAATTTTAGAACAAATCTGGGAATAGGTAAACAAATATATTAAAAACCACAGCCCTTAATGTGCGTTTCCTTAGTTCACACACGATTTGGTCAGTCAAAGTAAGAAAAGGGGCCCCGATAATGCCATTGTCTTAGGGCCTCTCACAGGGTTAATCCGGCTCTGCCAATGAGCTCAAAACAATCATTTTAGTTCTAATGAAACAATCAAAGTTATTCACCCACATGTTCACGCTACCCTATCTAATAATAATAATCTTTATTGTGCTAAATCTAGCTGTGTTATAACCTTGCGAACTGAAATGTAAATGTATCCAATACGTGTGTTCAGGAGGACAGTAATCCCGGCGAGTCGAGTGGCACCGCCGGGCTGGCGGCTGCGGCGGCCGAGTACGAGCGCTCTCACGCGCGCCCCCCGCCGCCCGCCGCACATGTCAACACGATCACTGGCGAGGAAGGAGAAATCAACGTTCTGCAGGTAATGTTATACTTCCTTTTGCGTAACTTTAGATCCAATCAGACGCCAGTGCGCCGCGTATATGATGCACTGAGTGCGTGCCAGCACCAGCAGTCATGAATGTAATTGCTAATAAACAGGATTGTCCCCTAATGTAATTTCTTAGTCAGTTGCATGTATTAAATTGTAAGTTATAATAAGGTTTAGTAATATCAAAATTTCTGTAATGAATGAGTTTGTTGTTATAAAACCTGTTTGTCATGTAAAACAGTTAAATGTGACACATACAGATCCAAGTGTGCTCATTCGATTGAATGCTTTTGTCTTTATTATTTGATATAGGTAATCCGTGAGTTGACAGTATGCTTAAAAATTTAAAATAACTATTTAATTATGTAAATCTATTGATATGAAGCACAAAATAGTACAAATGAAGAAAAGATTATTAATTATTTATTTTCCCTTGAGAAAAATGAGACTTTTTATCTGTGAGTCACGTGATTAGAAACACCAGTCAGAAAACGAGACATCATCGTTCAATATTTTGACAGCTGACTGGTTATCTTTGGTTGGTGCGTAAGACAAAATAAGAAAAGAATAACTAACTAACTGCTTGCACTGTCTGGGCAGGTCCGCTCAAATTTGCGTGGTTATTTCCTCAAAAGAATACCAAAGACATGAACCTACATGCTCCTCATATACAAATACAAATTGTCTGGACTTTAAAAGAGACGTTGACGACAAACTCAGAGGGAGTTTGTTTCGGTGTTTCTTCTCAGAGTAGTCAGTTAGGAAATACCGGCCTCATCTAGCTAAACTAAACACGCAAAAAAACATGACGTGTAAAAGTGTTATTTATAACCAATTTACAAATAAATATTTTATTTCAATTCATAACTAACTCTCTCTCTCTCTTCTGGTTCATTTGTCTTATCGTCCTGTAATAGTTGTTCGATGAGTTCCTTTTTTGTCTTTTTAAAAAAGCAGATCAGGGACTGAATAACCCAAAAATTACTCTATCTTTAAATTGCGGTATGACGTCATACCGAAAAATAACGGTTGCCGCTTTATTTCGATATCTAAATTGATTTCGGTACCGAAACTTTTTGTATATAAATAGAAAAAGGTATATTTCGGTAGCGGTACTAAAACCTTAATTAATAAAGATATGAAAGCGACGGATATTGACCACCCCTGGCCCTTGTTCGGTAGCGCGAGTTTCTCATCAAATTGCATTAGTTTGGCTTGTTCTCGAGGCACAAAGTCACATGCGCCGATGCGCCTCGCATAATTTCTTGTCACACAATGTCAAATAGCACACGAAAAGTTATAATTACAGAAAAAGGTAAGTAATAAATACTTATGTGGATACTTATACTCATATGTATCATCTATGCTTATACTCTAATAAAGTGTTAGTGTATAATATTTTCTTCAGCTAACTCATCGACTGGACTTTAGTAGGTATTTTTACTCATTCGTTTTTCAGATCAGAGCAAGATTAAAAAACGTGACAACATTCGCAAAAATCTTAATTCCCAGTCTGAAAATATGTCAACGGAATACGAAACTTCACCAAAAAAATCCAGAGTGCCGACTAATACCCAGGAAACCTTCTGTTACTCATAAGACGAATTTCCGGATTCTCAACCTTTTGATGGTTTCATATATTCGAGAAAAATCGATAAAAATATCCATGAGGCACCTTATACTTTTGATTTACATAAGGATCTGCGTGATTATCAAACTAATGATGATTTATCCAACTCTGGAGAATTGTGTACCCATAAATATAACACTATTACAACAACAAGAGAAATTGGTACTATGACGGAATATGAAGGCTACAACATGAGTGCAGAAAAAGAAGCTGAATGTAACGAGTTCTTTGCGAAAATAGTAGCATTGGAGATGTCTATGTGTCACGGAAACATGCGTTACAATAAGATGAAGGAAATATTGGATATACTGAAGAAAAGTGACACATAAAAAATTATATATTCTTATTAATTAACGGCTGATTAAATTGTACCAAAGCCATATGATTGTCTCCTACTTAGGATTATTTGGTAAATTTAATAAAACAAATCAAAAGTATTCTTCAGCGCAGTTTTGGTGGAATGAACTTGGAAAGTCTTCGGGAAGATGCTAGCAATATTGACTGGTCTGATCCTGTTCATGCAGAGTCGATTGATGACAAAGTTAACCTCCTCAATTCCAATCTTAACCAGCTTTATGACGTGCATGCACCTGTTCGTTTGGTAAAGATTAAGCATCTACCTGCTCCATGGCTAACAAATGACGTGAAAGTAATTTTACAAAGAAAGGCAGCAGCAAAGTCTAAATTCAAGTGCAGACCTAGTCGAGAAAAATACGTCGCTCTCCGTAATCGCAGCAACTTGGTTTGTAGGGATGCCCAACGCCGCCACATTCATAAGTCCGTTGAAAACGGTGATCCAGCTAAAGTCTGGAAATTTCTTAGATCTATGGGAATTGGGAAGTCACGTCAAGAGTCTATTCCTAAGGATATAGACCTTGAATCGCTCAATCAACATTTTTCCACCTCTTGTAGCTTCAATGATGCTGTTAAAACCAATACTCTAAATAATCTTTCTCCTCTTCCCACTCCCAATTATTCTCCTTTTATTTTTAATCAATTTACCAGTTGTGATGTTAAGAAGAGCATGCTATCTATAACGTCAAATGCCTTTGTTAATGACTGTATTAGCCGTAAGATGATACTCCCTATCCTGGACGAAATTCTTTCTGTCATTTGCCATGTCCTCAATTATTCCGTATCCTCAGGTGTTTTCCCATCTTTGTGGAAAGAAGCTCAGATAACTCCTCTCCCTAAAAAGTCTAATCCTGTTTCTTTCTCTGATTTCCGCCCTGTTTCCATATTACCGTTCCTATCCAAAGTCCTCGAACGCCTTATCCACAATCAACTTAGTGCCTTCCTTTGTAAAAACCAACTCCTAAATTTATACCAATCCGGGTTTCGTTCAGGACATAGCACTACCACAGCTCTAGTTAAAATTACTGACGATATCAGATTTTGATCTCCTGCTCGGTATACTCTGCTCTCTTAACATATCTCCAACAGCAATTGATTGGTTTCGTAGTTACCTGTGTGGCCGCCGACAGCGTATTTGCATTGAAGGTACATCATCTTCATGGTGCAATACTACTGCTGGTGTACCACAGAGGGGCGTTCTCTCTCCTCTTCTTTTCGCCATATTTATAAATTCTATTTCAAATGAACTTATCTCATCTTATCACCTTTATGCTGACGATCTGCAAATTTATTCGCAAGCTCCCGTTGAAGAACTGTCTGAGGCGGTTAAAATTGTGAATAAAGACTTAGCGCGTATTTCTGATTGGAGTTTGAATCATGGTTTGAGGGTTAATCCTGCGAAGACTCAAGTCATTATTGTTGGCAGTCCTAGGCTACGTTCCAAAATTAACTGGGTGACCCTTCCTCAAATCGTTTTTGATGGAGCTGCTATACCTTACTGTGACTCAGTAAAAAGACCTAGGTATTTATATTGATAGGGATTTGTCTTGGGGTCCCCAGTTGCAAGAAATAAGCCGCAAACAGTTTGCCTCTGCGGGGTCTTTACGCAGATTGCGCAATTTCCTGCCAACTGCCACTAAAATTGCGCTTGCCCAATCGCTTCTTCTCCCTGTTCTCGACTATGCTGATGCAGGTTATCCATATCTTACTGAAGTGCAGCTAGATAAGCTTGAACGACTCCAAAATTTTTGTATCAGATTCATATTTGGTTTGTGCAAATATAATCATGTTTCTGAGTTTCGCATTAAACTCTGGAGGCTGCCGATCCGCCTTCGCCGGAATGCACATATTTTATCATTACTTTACAGTATTCTCTTCAATCCTACAATTTCGTTTTATCTCAAAGAATGCTTTAAGTTCCTTCATGACACACATATAAGAGATTTGAGATCATCGGAGAATTTGAGACTTTCAATGCCTGCACATTTCACTAAATTCTATGGCTCATCGTTTACGGTGCAAGCTATTCGTTTGTGGAATGCATTGCCGGTGTCAATAAGACAAGCTCAGTCACTGGCTACTTTTAAAAGCTCGGTCGCTAATTATTTTCATTCCAATTTATGACTATTCTTTTGTTTTCTCTCCACTTAATGTTAAAGAACACATTATATGTATTGTATTTTTTTAATTACCTATGTATTAAATTGTATTTATATATATATATATTTGCATATACATTTATTTATTTTAATATTTAAATAATTTTTTTTCTCTGTTTTTATGAGTAATGTAGTAAGTACACTAATTTAGCCCTCTCCACTTTAATTAAAGTTTTTAAAGTCCTTCCAAAGGTTGTCTGGAAGATATCGCTTTCAGCGAAAAGACCGCCATTGTTACCATAGAATAAGCAATATTGTTAAATAGGTGTATTTAAATTTTGGTGTACAATAAAGTATATTCTATCTATCTATTACAGGGTATTTTTTAATAGGTTATATACCTGTTAACAAACACCCTGTAATTCCCGAAAGGGGGTGAACGTACTCATCATAATGAACAACTTTTACTATAAACCAACTCTGAACATAGGTATACATTAAAGATGCGCTGAATGTTCGGCCGGATATTCGTATTCGGTACATTCGGCATATTTTTTCATGTTCGTAATCGGCTGAATATTCGGTTGATTTGCCGAATAATTACCGAATATTTAAATTATTGTTAATATTTAAAAAAAGAATATTTTATTAAACAGCAAGGTTAACTAATTACTAAATAAGTGTGTTTTATTCCGAAAGTTTTACATAGTTTTTGTAAATGAAAGAAACACTACTTTTTGTACCAATTATTTATTGTCAAAATAAAAAAGATTAACTGTAACAATCAATTTCAATATAATTTTAATCAAATAAACTTCTGTTTTTCTATTAAATTAAATATGAAATTAACAATTTTAAGAACACTGCTTTGAGTAACAACTTTTTTCAGAAATATTTTTTTTAGAATAATATAATATAATAATTACTATCTTTAGGAACCAACACAATTATTAAAATATGTATATAATCAATTTAAGTATTTTTTAAATAAATGTCTATATGCGCTTAATAAAATGTATGAAATCAACACTAGGAATTGTGTTCTAAATAACACGACACACACAACAACTTTTATTGACAGAGTGTTAGTGGTCACTGTGTACGAGCGTCCGGCGACAAGCGACAAAAGCAGGTTCTAATAGGTTTGCCGGCGCGCACGCCTGTGCATTGTCCACCCTTGCCGGTGCCTCACACCCCTCGTCCCATGTCCTGCAACGGTGAATTCTATGTTTTTCGGTACCGATATCGCATAAAGGTTAAATAACGGTATAGCCTTACCTTTATTTTATTAAGGTACATTTATTTTATACAGGTATCGTAACCGTATACCGTAACCGTTTTCAGTCCCTGAAGCAGATAGATAGATATATTCTTTATTGTACACCATAACAGTAAAACAAATATGGACTTAACAACTAAAAAGGGTGATACAATGGGCGGTCTTATCGCTAAAAGCGATCTTTTACAGACAACCTTTGGATGGATTTGACACAGAAGTTCTAACCACTTCTTGCGAATATCTCTTTTTAAAGGGACATGAATAAATAGTTTCGTTGGTGTTTTTATAGTAGTATTCCCACAACAAGGTACTGCACAGCACTGATAATAATTTTTCATGTTCATAATAGAGTAAAATATCATAAAATACCCGAAGTACATTTATGTGCCAAGTGCCAGGGAAGTTGTTTTTGAACGATGACGTCATAGGTAGTCACGTGACCACAATGCCACGATTTAGGCCATAGTTTTTTAATAAATTAAAAAATTACTTATATTTTAATTGAAAGGTTAAGTGATGAATAAAATATTATTTTACGAGTACACATGAAGCGCTTCGAAGCGTTTCAAACAATTTTATAAAGTTGTCAACTCGCGGATTGTGTAAATAAATAACATTTTGTAGACAGAGGGGGTCAATTTTCTAACAAAAATTTTAGATTTTCTCTTTAAATATGCTGCAGTATGCCTTCACCGTAATGAAAAGTGAATTTAAAAAAATCATGTTGTTAAGATCCACATAACAAATATGAAATAATACATTTCTATAATCAGTTGCTATTTCTCTACTAATATTTTTAATGCTATAGTAACTCTGTCTGTTTACTTGTTAAACTTTCACATCTAAAACACTGATAAAATTTGTTACAGAGATAAAACATTTGGCAAAAAAAAATAAATTGGCCAAGTGCGAGTCGGACTCGCCCATGAAGGGTTCCGTAATCCGTAGTAACTATAATAAATATAATATACTTAATATATTTATAAGAAAAAAAAAACAAAAAACCTTACAAATTTCTTAAAACTAGATTATTTACAATTTTTACAACTACGCCAAATAGCTTTGTTTTTCATAGTATTTGTATGACTTACAAAGTTATATTTGCGGTTTTAGAAAATATACTGTAGGTATCTCAAAAACTGCTGACTCGATCTCGTTCAAACTAATTTTGGTTCAAAGTTTACATTAAGATCTACAACATATGGCTTTTTTAGATTTTTCACTTCATTATTATAGAAGTTAGAGAAATAAAGATATACGCTTCCAAAGTGGTAAAATGTGTGTCCCCCACACACATTTTACCACTTTGGAAGCGTATATCTTTTAAACAATTGACTTTATGAAAAAGTCATTTTAGAAACCTTAATGTCATTTTTAAAGACCTGTCTATAGATACCACACACGTATAGGTTTCATGAAAGAAAATATTTTCAGTTTCAGTTCCATGTATGGAGAGATTCCTTTCATTTTAAATATTTTTTAAATTTTCTCTTAAAATCGGAAAGCAGTTCACAGAATACATCTACCTCCCAAGTTTTACATGTATAGTCCTAATAGTTTCGGAATAAAATGGCTGTGACATACGGACGGACGGACAGACAGATAGACGGACAGACATGTCGAAACTATAAGGGTTCCGTTTTTTGCCATTCGGCTACGGAACCCTAAAAAGAATTCAGGCCAACGAAGCCGCGGGCTGAAGCAGTTTTTGATACAAGATTAATTAGTAAAATAGTTTAGATACATAGAATTAAAAGTTAGTTCGTTTCCCGTCAGATATCGTGCCGCCTGTTCGCGTGGGAAGCGGGCAGCTGGCGCGAGCGCGGGCGCGGCGTGCTGCGGCTCAACGACGCGGCGCCCGGCAGCGGCGGCGCCGCGCGCCTGGTAGCGCGCGTGGCCGGCTCGCTGCGCGTCGTGCTCAACACCAAGCTGTGGCCCGACATGGTGGTGGAGCGCGCCGGCACCAAGTCGCTCCGCATCACCGCCGTCGACGCCCAGCAGCAGATCAAGTTGTTCCTTATCATGGTCAGTCTTACGAACCTAAGCGTCCATAGCCCACCCTTTTTTTTATTCATAACTAGCTGACCCGCCACGACTTCGTTCGCGTGGAAATCTACGCCTACCCAACCGATACCACTCACTACCCCTATCCTACCGATACCCTACCCATACCTTACTCTACCCCTACCCTACCCAAACCCTACACTACCCCTACCCTACCCTACCCTACCCTACCCTACCCTAACAATACCCTACCCCTACTCCTACCCTACCCTACCCCTACCCTACTCTACCCCTACCCTTGAGACCTTTCCTACTTTTTTTTTTTTTTCATAAGAACCTTCTCCTGACAAAACCAAACACAACAAAACAAGAATCAGCCAAATCGGTCCAACCGTTTTCGTGTTTTGCGCGCTTAGCAACACATTTAGCGATTCATTTTTAGGGTTCCGTAGTCAACAAGGAACCCTTATAGTTTCGCCATGTCCGTCTGTCTGTCCGTCTGTCCGCGGTTTAGCTCAAAAACTATTGGTACAGTCGGCCAAGAAAGTGGTGTACCACCCTAAGGTTGAATATCGCTTGCAGATTCATAGGTGATAAAGATTAGTTTCGCTTGCAGATCGATCTGACAACTTCTATTGCTGTCTTTATCTGATTATTGATAACGACTATTACTGTTTGTAACGTGACAGCTGTTCTTAGTTTGAACTTGATGGAACCAATGACGTCGTAAAATCAACGGCGGGGGGCTGTAGATTTTGATGACAAAATTGTATCTACAAATTCAGAATTGTAATCAACAAGTTACATAAAATTGTAAAGGCACAAGGCGAGTCCACAAACCTACAATTTCTGTAAACTTGTAATTACAATATCAATAAAAAACAAGCTAAAAATAGATTTATCCTTTTATTAAATTTCTACAATCAATTTTAAAATACTTATAACAAACAAAAACATAGCATATATAGTAATATTTAGAAGATATTGAAAATTTTTAAAAATTAGAAACGGGTGTAACCGCCGTTGGCCTCTATAACCTCTAAAAGACGAGACCTCATTGAACCAACAAGCCGTGAGCAAATATCGGTTCCCCGCATTTCCTCCCAGATATAATTACAGTGACTAATAAGAGCTTGTTTGGTTCTTTCATTTTGATGCGACCATCGTTGGACCATAAGGCCCCAAAGATTTTCTATCGGGTTGAGGTCCGGCGATCTTGAGGGCCACTGAATTACCCTTACGTCAGTGTGTGAACGAAACCAGGCTCTTACGATCCTCGCATTATGAATTGAACAATTATCTTGAACAAAATCAAATTGTGGCACTTCGTTCTCCGGGTAAACATTACGGACTGTCGGTAGCATTGCATTCTGAAGCACGTCGATATAATTTACAGCCGTCGCTCGAGGAGGTAGAGAACACAATTCTCCTACACCATCCGTACTCATCCAGCCCCAAATATTTACGGAAATTCGACCTGATTCTCTATTTGGGATTACATGATCATCTTTATACCGTGTTGAATTATATCGCCAAAGGTGAAGACGTCCATGCTGACTGGATTTAAACGTTTTTTCATCACAAAACACTGTATTAGACCAATCAAACTCTAAGTGCTCTCTGGCGAAGTTCAGACGAGCAAGTCTGTGAGCATCCGTCAAATATATTTTCTTGGCGTAATGCCTGTGGTGCTACCCCATGTAATGTAGATGATTCCTTATTGTTTGGGCACTCACATCGAACATCTCCGCAAAATGTTTTGTGGGCTTAAAACCATTGATTTCATATTCCCGTCTCATGAATTCTCTATCGTTATTGGAGAGTGCAGGCCGGCGACCACTTCTTCTGTGATCCAACAAACTTCCCTCCTCTCCTTCACGACGAATCCAAAAGCGGACAGAACGCCTCGATATATTCAAATTCCGGGATATCGCACTGATACTGCTTCCCTCATTAAATTGGGCAATTATTTGTGCTCTTTCGGCAATGGTCAAGTTGGCAGGCATTGAGATGATTTTATATGCAGTTGATTGAAAAATAACACGGAAAATATATCGATTTTTTGCATATATTTGACAAAATGTCAATTGTCAGTTTTCTTTTTCAAATGGAATTCGGTTGTCTAAATAGTTTTTATTACTTTTGTTTGGAAACATTTCAATTGCTTTGTAGAAACTAATGTCCTTTTCATTTATACTAAAGGTTAAAATGTCATGTACTTATATGTGACATATGACGTATGAATACTAAATACATAGGTTTACGTCATGATAATGTTGTCTCTTTCAGTAATATCTTTTTATAACGAACCTTGTTGTAATTTTCGATGACCGGGAAACTAAATCAAAACTGGTACACCACTTTCTTGGCCGACCGTACTAGAAAGTTGTACTTTGGCATGATTATACACGTTAATGACGCCGAAATAGTGGTAAAATAAAATTTTGAAAAAAAAAAACAATTATTTAGGGTACCTCCCATACATGTAAAGTGGGATAATAATTTTTTTTACGGCAGTAGTACCTATATATAACGAAATTTAAAGGAAAACTATCACACATAAGTGGGCTTTACAAGTTTACGAGTAATAGTCGACCAATTGTATTTGACTCGAAAATTTCGAACAACTCTATAGAAATTCGATAGATGGCGCTAAGCGCCAGTTGTATCGTGTTAGCTTCTTGTGACGATTGAGTAGTGTAGCTCTGTGTCCGTATTTAAATTCAAAACACCGGCTATGACAAGTTTTATAACTCTCTCTAAAAAAAAATTAAAAATTTCCGTGCAAAATTGTCAGATCAGGTGAGGATTTGTATAGCAAGTCAAATTAGTTAGGTAGTCATGTTTGGCTTATAGTTAGATTATGGTACGAAACGATCAGTCAGCGAATACGACACGCACTTGGCTGTTATAAAAACTACGGAACCCTACACTGCGCGTGGCCTAACACGCACTTGACCGGTTTTTTATTATATAGATAGGCTCGCGTTTGACCACCATCTCACCAGATGGTAAGTGATGATGGAGGCGAAGATGGAGCACACTTACCTAGAAGTAACCTATTCTATCCTATATGGTCAGTCTTACGATTCTAAGCGGCAATAACCTTAAGACTGCGCCAAGCGAACACGACGTTCCTTATCATGGTCAGTCTTACGAATCTAAGTGCAGCTCTATTTTTTTTTTCTGGGTGTGAAAGCGGAACGGAAGTGAGTGTGAGATTAATAATTAATAGAACATTCCCGCAACAAGTCACCCAATCACAGTGCTTCTTAGCCTTTTAAGGGATGAAGGACCATTTGAAAAAATTGTTCAGTTATCATGGGCCACTGACTTTGGACAGTAAATATTAAGTATGAATGGTTGCTGTAGCTATTTATCAAACATATGCTTAAACCCACAAGAGTTTAAAAGTATTTTATAAAAATTAGACCTACTAGGCCACAAAAATATCACATGATTTTTGTGACTGTATTCTCTTTACTAGCATCTGAATGATGGGTTCTGTGCTACTCAAAGCCAAACCTATGTATGTCAGCACTAGTGTCCAAACAATTCCTTTTCTTGTTTTTTACTGAGAGTAACGTCGAGAACCTGACAAAACGAAAACAAAGTTCTATCGCATGACAATTTTGAACCTTCGGAAAATAAATTGTTTTCGTCACATGAAGTAAAAAAGATGTATTTTATGGACCACTTCACATAGTTCCAGAGACAAGCAGTGGTCCGCAGAGCACCAGTTAAGAACCACTGCCCTAACGTATATTTAGCTTAGTTGGAGTGGTTAACAAGATTGCTAGTTATGTGAATATTATAAAACTATACTATCTATACTAATATTATAAAACGGAAAAATTTGTTTGTTTGAACGCGCTAATCTTCGAAAGTACTGGGTGGATTTAGATGAAATATGCTGATTTATTTTTTTGTAAGAAATTAGCTTGTAGGAAGATTGTGGCCTTTTTACCCGATTTCAATAAAGGAAAGTTGTGTTTTATCGTGATAAAGTACACGGGAGCGAGCAACTGCTAGTATGAATATAAGCGACAATACACTAATGGCTAAGATGTCGCGAACTTGAGATCGAAATGTCGCGGACCCAGCTGCATCCAGTAAGAGGTGGAGGCCGACATAGTGAAAAGGCTAACAGCTAACAAGCTAACAGATGATGATATTACAGAGTTATAAGCTGAGCAAACAGTAATATATCTCCAGATATCATTATTACATTACTTAATCTATGGGTATACAGATACATAAATGTTAATATACATAAATGAAAGTATTTTCATAAATTCCTCAAAAAGAAGAGGCCTGGATTCCTGCAGTGTGAATGTTTATTATTAACTAGCTTCTGCCCGCGACTTCGTTGCGCGTGGGAGGTTTTTCCCGCGTAAATCCCGATCCCGTGGGAATTCCGGGATAAAAAGTAGCCCATGTGTTATTCCAGAATGTCATCTATCTACTTACCAAATTTCATTCAGATCCGTTCAGGAGTTTTTGCGTGAAAGAGTCCTCACAAACTTTCGCATTTATAATATTATATTAAGTAGGAATATTAGTAGGAATTAGTAGGAATAGTAGGAATTAGTAGGATATTAGTAGGATAGTAGGATTGCTGAATTATTATTAATATTTAAATCATATATTTGGTACCCTCTACAGCAAGCAGCAGCTTCTGACAGCTTGAAAAGTGTTTTGTTGGACAGCTTGTAAATTTTTGCCATTGGGGTAGGTTTTTGTTGTTTCTCCACACGCCTTTGAAATATTATATGCACTTGCAACAGCATTCAGAGTACTTTTAATTGCATTTAAGTTACAGTCTACTGTTCTGCGGAAGTTTACAGATCTCCAATCTCCTTGAGGTTTGTTGAATTAACATACAATACAACAAATCGCAAACATTTGAACAAATTGACTTTCATATTTATGGTACATATTATATCAGACGATGACAAGACTTTTTAATGGAGTTCAAGAAATATGAGCTCGAAAGGCTAGCCATACAGCTTGAACCTTTTATAGAGAAATATGAAAGATAACATAATAATTATCTTTAAGATAACTTGGCACTTGATTTGTCCTGTCAGGACATGTAAATGCGAAGTATTGTAATGCGATTCACTTATTGTGCCAGTATTATTGTACATTATTTATTAAGTTTTGTATTAATTATTTCACAGGGCGCTCCCGGAGATATAGTTCAACTTTACAGGGCTTTGACGGCTCGAATTTCTGTGAGCAAACGTTCAGCGTCTTCCAACATCGGCTCGCAGAACGCCACCTCTCAAAAGGCCGCTGAAAGGCTCGAGGCGGCTGCAGACGACGAAGATTACCCTCAGAAAACTGATGACGATGAACAAGACGACGCCACTGATGACATCGCACTCGATGACGACGCCCCTGATAACGAATCAGCCAATAACGAAAGGCTAGAATCTGACCATGAACAAAAGACTGAGGAACACGAGTCCAACGTAGATGGCATGAAGGTGGACAGCAAGTCACTGAAGCGGAAAGAACCGGCGGACGACGAGACGTCAACTAAGAGACAGTGCCCCGAGATATTAATAGAGTGATAACTATCCCTATGTTCAGAACGACGCGTTGTATAAACTTTGTGATGTAAATGTGGACATGGTTCATTTGTTCGACATCCGCTGAAAGCTCTGGGTTCAATAGAAATCTTTATGTAAATGTAATTAATAGATAATGTGTAGAAATATTTATGATTAAATTAATATAGCATTTTACAATATTGTTGATTATTACTAATGGAGAATCCATTTCTAATAATTATAGCGACCGCACACGCATTTGAGTAATAATTTGAGTACAAAGTAGAGTGGCTGCAGTATTAAATAATTATGTGCTATGTAACGGCTCAAAATTTCTGTTCTCACATTCCAATTGATGCATGCGAACGCATATGGTTTAGCATGTTCGGCCAGAGCTGAATACCAAATACAATAACTGATGTGGTTTATTTTCTGATAGATTTTTAAATAAACTATTTCACAATAGAACACACATTGTTATTAAAACACCTTTTTCCTATTCCTTGTGTCTGTTTTCGCTATTTCATTTGTACATACATAAATAATGTGTGTGTCAAATCACACTTCTGAACAATCGAGCATCATCTACATGAAAGGTCGCAGACAGCCGACTTGGGACCCCTAATATGACAATTTATACTATCATGACTCTGGTGTATAAGGGGGAGACGAAACTACGCTAGACGTATAGCACGTGTGGCACATCCTGGCTTGACCACGGTCATGGATTTAAAATTTAATTTGTGAATTAGTAGTTGTAGTTCGTGAAATAGTATTTGAGCTATGTATCTGATTTGTCATTATTTAAAGTGTATTCTGCATTTTCTTATTACAACTATAACAAGACATAAAAATACGTCATTATTTTTATTTATCTGGTACTTACATTTATATGAAATGTAAGTAACATTAACATGTTAGTAACATTTATCGATAATACAATTACCCTCATCCCTACCGTTTACTATACATTTATAGCTTGGCGCTGGGCACGCGCTCACATCGCGTTCGGTACCGCTTGGCGCTCAAAAGGTTAAAATATTTAGAGGTAAGTAGGTGCCATTGCACATTGGTGCCCAAGCCCAGGGCCGAGCCGTCCCTGTGTGCGGCGTACACTGGCGCCAAAGCACAAGGGGCGCCGGATGTAATGCCAGCATTAATTATGGAAATTATTTATGTAAAATACAACATATTATTCTTTATAATTGAATAGGTACAAACAGTGTAAAGTTAAACCACAGGCGTGAGTATTGTCTTTGAAGACCCCAAGACTACTCATGCCTGTGGAAAAAACTAAGGCGCTTCATAGATTTTGCACACAGGCGCTGTCTAAGGTCAGCGCGGCCCTGCCTAAGCCATGTTTTCAGGCTCCGCCAAATATGGTCTGAACCTAGTCATCAAAGATGTTTTCATCTAGATTTAGTGACCAAATACCAGATGTTTTATAGTTTTGAAGTGACCAATTTATTTAATTTCCGCATACGAATGTACAGGCAAATTATTTTTTTTAATGGGTTAAGGGTTTCTCTTTAAAGATTCATTTCCGATGAGATCCGTTACCAATGTACCCTTGTTATCTTTCAAACGAAAAAAAACCGTTAACGGTAGTGATGAGGGTAATTGTATTATCGATAAATGTTACTTACATTTCATTTTTTTTTTATTGAAAATAGGTTCGCCTTTGACCACTATTTCACCTGATGTGTCACCTGAAGTGATGATGTGATCGAAGATGGAGCACGCTTATCTAAAAGTAACCTATTCACTCTGGACTTAAAGACTCCTAGGTTGTAGCTGTCGGGAAACACAGACTCCGGCAGGGAATTCCACTCCTTAGCCGTACGAACAATGAAGGTATTCCCAAAGAGCCAATCCGAAAAAAATTGAACGTAAGAAAAAAGTACTATCACAAAATTTTACAAACAGTTTACAAGACTGTCTTATACTCTATTGAATTCAATTTTTTTTATGTACAGTGTAGATCATTAACTTTAAGAAATATATACAATGGAGTCAATTGTTGTTAATTTAACCGATTAAAAATTAAAATAAGAAGCAAAAAAGAACATTTTAGCGTGTCACACCTCCTGCCGCTAACTTTAACTAACCGAAGTTCGTGTTTTTTTATACATACTTCAGCGTTTTTTGGGAGCTTTTATTGAATATTACTTTTTCTTAATTATAACATTAATTTTACTCATAAATCTTATTATATCACAACAAAATTCATGAAATTAAATGATAATTCTAGCACCAAGGTGGACATTCCGCTTTAGTCACTACTGTTTTATTTGCTTTCAGTTTAAAAAAAACTACCAAAGCAAGTTATTTTATTATCATGGTTATATTATTGTAGTAGATCAGCCATTTATTTTTACACATCATGCAGTTGTGACGCAGTAATCGGTGACGAAAGCCGTGTTGTTAATACGTAGTCGATTAAGGCCGGCCGCAGACGTTCGGTTTCCGCATTAGGTTTCCTGATCAGGAAAAAACCTGAATGCTCTCCTTACATACAAAATGTTCAACAAGGCGCACATCATTCGTTTTTTTTCCGTTCGGAATTGTTTGCCTTGTCGAACATTTTGCTTTCCGAATCTGAATTCCTGATCAGGAAACCTAATACGGAAACCGAACGTCTGCGGCTGGGCTAAGAAGTCCACTATAGTTACAGCACTAACATGATACCGGTAAGTTCTTAAGGCCGGCCGCCAGTGTGACCAGATTAAATTTTACAAAAAAGCCGAAGCTCGTTAAAAAAATACTGAAATATACCAACTTGCACAGGGAAAATATACCTATAAATATACTGATTTTCAAAACATATTTTTATTTATTAGTCATCATCATCATCGCAATAAATATTATAATTATATTTTAACATTCTGTTTGATGGGTTAAAATTCACACAGCCTCCTTCATCTTTTATACCTTGTTTGGTTTTTAAAATTGCAGATACATTTTTGTTTATGAATCTGTTTCTTTGTTCCGTTTTTATTAAATTAATCTGTGAAAATATGCGCTCGCATGCAGCATTCGACACTGGTATACATAACAGAGATTTACTGAAACTAGTTATATTCTTGTATTTTAATGTACCATCACTGTTAGAAACTTTCCCAACTTCCAACCAAAATTGTTCAGAAGAAAGGGGTGAGTACTGGTACTCGAAGATTGTAATAAATTAATTACTTCGCGATCAAGTTTGAGTGTTCTATATTCTTCGTCTATTATCTGCATTTGTTCTGGCTGTACTTCATATGGGAAAGTTTCCATAACATTTCTTAAACTACTAAATTCTTTATTCACGGCAGTGTGTGGGTCAAGAAATTTCAGTTCTCGGAAAATTTGATCTTCAAAAGGCAAACGTGATTTCAATTGCATGCTCAATTCAATTAAAAAGATTGGCACTTTCTGAAAAAATCAGCTATTTGTTCTTTCATGTTTATGTTTCCCCTATGTTTAATTAATTCTTGACCCACTTGAATCCCTAAGTACATATTATTCAATGGCAAATAATTGACACTAGATTTTGGGTCTAATGTAAATACGTTGTCTGTGCTTTTTATATAATTAGTTTTCATATAGCAACCCAAAATCGACAAGTACATACTAGAAGTTAGGTTTTACATACTCTTTGACTAGAAGCATCATCATATAATCTTTCAATGCACGGGTAGTCGCCTTGAAAAATTATATTAAATTTGTTTACAATCGGCAAAATGTAGTCTAAAAAGTAAAAGTATAATTTGTTTATATCATTATTAAAAGAATGATACAAAATTTCAGATGACATAATGCGATCACTCAAATATTGGTCTTGAAAAAACAACTGCAGTGCCCTCCATTGCTCATTTAACACAAGCATGAAGCGATAGCCATCTTATATCATAATGACGCAGTAGTCTATGTTTTTCAGTGTCAGTGAAATTTTGCAACTCAACAAATTCTCTTTGACGCTTGCTGCTTTGAGAAAAATATCCATAATTATACTTCTTTTACTATCTGTTCTAAATTTCTAGGTAGTATTTTGCAAGCATGACTAACACTTAATGCTGCAGAATGACAAACACATTTTATGAATAAGCACTTTGGGTTCACTTCTTTAATTTTTGTAACAATGCCAGAGTGTTGACCAAACATCACATTCGTAGTATCAGCAGCGAACCCATCACGTCTTTTATATCTAAACCTAACTCGGATAACTTTGATGACAAAGCATCAAATAAATGATCTGCAGTCTCACCACTTAAATCAACTAAATCAAGGAATTTGGTTTGTACTTTGGTTTCAGAGAAGTATTTGATTACTATGGCCAACACTTTGATTGTGGTGACATCTGTACTTTCATCGATTACAATTGAATATACTGGTTTACCTGACGGAGATACAGTACGAAGTATATCTTCAATCATAACATTTTCAAATTCGGGTCCTAAAACGTTATAGGTGCTGCTGCTTTGGTTCTCTTGCAGGAAAATTCTTTTGCAATTTCGGAGCCAGGAAAACATTTCACTAGAACATCACTAAGATGATCCATAGCTCTAAAAGAGATGTTGTGTTCTGAAAGAAAACCGCATAAACGCAGCTCCGCTTTCTTGACTTTGTCTTTCAGTGGTGCCTTTTTGAAAAATGTGTCAACTTGGAAACAAGTAAAAACATAAATTATACATTATGATCATACACTAAATAAAGTACCTCCGAACTTCTCGACTTTAGGTACCTACAGTAATTCTAATTTTACTAAAAACTAAAAACAAGTTAAGCTTACCTTTGACTGTCCTTTATATTTGTTCAAGTTCGATTTATGCTTTTCAGTATTTGCATGTTGTTTTATAGATGCTAATCTACTTTGGAGTTTCGCTCTGCACGCTTTACAAAATGCAGCGTACTCGTCATCTTTATAACGTGAAAGTCACGAAGAAAACTCCGGAATTTGTTCCCATTTAGCCAAATAACTTTGCTGAAAACTAGACATGTTTTCTGGATTCTGAATTGCGTATCAGATAACAGCGTATTAGCATGAAGTAAAATGACAACAAAGAATCGCGCGCTCTATTTATATTACGACGAACACGTACAATATAAACTTAGGGAAAATCCCGAATTATTGAAACTCAATAATTCGGGAATTTCCCTAAGTTTCAATTTGAAAGTTTGAAACCAAACCTTCAAAGATTAAGCCAAGTGCAGAACAGAAAATCATTTTGTGACTAGATGATTCGATACTATTTGTAATTCTAGGGGGCCCACCTGTCATGTCCTATCTGTAACTTACTGATCTTTGCTCCAAAATGAAATATAGACCAAATCCGGAAATTCCTCTGAACATCAATGTACGCAGTTTTTTTTTAATTATATTTATGACATGGATATGGTATTGCCATAACTTTTTTCCAAAATATACCCAAAAATACTGGTTTCCGCCAATATACCTTTAAAAATACAGACTCTTGGAAAACTTACTAAAATATACTCAAAAAGTATTAAAATACTGAATCCGGTCACACTGCCGGCCGCAGACGTTCGGTTTCCGCATTAGGTTTCCTGATCAGGAAAAAACCTGAATGCACTGCTTACATACAAAATGTTCAACAAGGCGCACATCATTCGTTTTTTTTCCGTTCGGAATTGTTCGCCTTGTCGAACATTTTGCTTTCCGAATTTAAATTCCTGATCAGGAAACCTAATACGGAAACTGAACGTCTGCGGCCGGGCTAAAACATTATTTTATTTGCCAATTATGCCTAATGTATGTGTGTATGGCCGGCCGCAGACGTTCGGTTTCTGAATTCGGTTTCCTGATCAGGAATTCAGATTCGGAAACCTGAATGCTCTGCTTACATACAAAATGTTCAACAAGGCGCACACTATTCTTATTTTTTCCGAACGGTAAAAAACCTAACGTTCGGTTCGATGCGTTCCGGATCGTAAAAACGGAAAAAACCTAATGACGTCATTCAGAACGCAGCGCTGGCGTACATTTTGGCTCGGCCGCCGTACACGCACGGAAATTTCATTTCAGATCAGTGTTGCCAGACAGATTTCTCGGTATCCATACAGATTTTCATCATGTCATAAAATATTTTAAGTCAGTAAATCAACATACAAGAACTTTTGTCTGCACCATCATCGTCGGTTTCACATTTATATGATGCTTTGCTACCAATTTGTTTTATAACTTTTATTGGAATTTCATAATCATTGCAGCATTTTTCTTCCAATCTTAAACCACAGCGTGTTTTTAATATTGCGGTTAAAATATTCAACTTCATTCTGTTCCTCTGCTTGTTTTTTATTACATTCATACTGCTAAATAGTCTCTCAACATCGGCAGTAGAATTAGGTAGTATTAAAAGAGTAATCACTAATTCCTCAAATCTCGATTCCCCTTGAGCATCTTTGAAATGCAATACTTCATTCCAATTTTTTTTTGTATCTTTGCTCTCGTTTCATTTCTGCAAATGAATTTGTCGCCATAGATCATCAACTCTTGCCATAAGTTCTGCACTTTTATTGTGCCTACGCAGTAAATGTAAATTAAGTACATTAAGTTCAGTTCCATCAGTCAGTTGAGAAACATGTATTTGACCAAGTTTTAGTATTGTATAAAGGATCTTCTTACCAAGATGTTGTAAGAAGATCGTGGAAAGAATAGTCTAAAAATTCTTTGGATTACAAAATAAAATTTGTTGAAAATGATTTGAAGATTCAAAATTGTCGAGAAAGACAGAATATGTCACTTGGAAACAAAAGAAAATAATATTTTCAGAGGGGAAGTCAGAGATGATATAGTGGTTGAAATTTGAAAGCGATGCAAAGGAGTTGTTGGTGATGATTTTCGCAGTGAAGAAAATGCTAAAGTTAGTGATGAAGATGCTGAGGTTTCTGAAGGCAGGATTGAAGACGTTGAAGTTGAAGTTAGTGGTGAAGATGTTGAAGTTCGAGGAGTTGTTGTTGAAGATAGCGTTGAATAATTTTATATAGAGTCGAAGTAGATAAGTTAGGAGTTTTATAAGTGAAGTGTGTTTAGTGATGGTCAGAGTATAAAATTCAGAGGGGATGTTGGTGTAGAATTTTATAGGTTTTGTGTTATTGGGGCTCTTTTGCATAGCTGGCAACGTGAAGTAGTGGTTTAATTGAGTTGGGTTTTTAAAATGAGTTGATAGAAGTTATATAGGAGATGTTATTCTAATTGCAATGGACATAAAATTCAGAGGGGATGTTGTAATATTGGTTTTATGGAATTTTATGTCTATGGATTACTGGCAGGTTTTAAAGTCTATGGTCTTTAAAACCTAATGTTGTTAGGAAGGTTTTTTTTTGAATGTGACAAGATAGATGAAAAGAAAAGTCAAGTGATAAAATATAGTAGTCGTAGTAGTTCAGCTGCATCAGTTAAGTTAATTAATATTTCACGGAGGCTATAGATACCTGGAGACTCGATTGCCCGAACCAAAATCCACCCGACAATCCATCATCTCAGAGGCTGTGGGAGGAGCCGCTCTGTAGAGCAGTTCAGAGTGACCTTATTGCCACATCTGCTTCGGCTGCAAAGCGTGCGCGCCTGCTGGCTGTGGGTGAATGGGAGTCGGGTCTCTGGCTCCATGCACTTCCGTCATCGAACAAAGGCACCTTGTTCGATGATACTACTTTCCGCCTCGCTGCTTCCCTTCGATTAGGTGCTCCCTGCTGTTCTGCTCATCGCTGCCACTGTGGCGAAGTTGTCAACAGCCTCGGTCATCACGGCCTTTCATGTGGCCGCAGCGCGGGTCGCATAGCACGGCACGCGAATATTAACGACATTATCCGACGAGCTCTTGTCACTGTCGGCGTTCCAGCTGTTTTAGAACCCAATGGCCTGGCACGCGACGATAGCAAAAGACCGGACGGTATGTCTTTATTTCCTTGGAAGATGGGTAGGCTTTTAGTGTGGGACGCAACTTGTGTCGATACTCTTGCGCCATCCCATCTTCCTAGCTCATCTTGTTGTGCTGGTACTGCCGC
This sequence comes from Tholera decimalis, assembly GCA_943138885.2. NCBI lineage: Eukaryota > Metazoa > Arthropoda > Insecta > Lepidoptera > Noctuidae > Tholera > Tholera decimalis. Next base: position 15,305,017 of record OW964552.2, on the reverse strand, counting down.
TGCGGCTGCTGAGAACCTCAAGCGGCGGAAATATAATAACCTTGTTGGTAGTTATATTTTCGAGCCGTTTGGGGTTGAAACCTTGGGGTCGTGGGGTCCGAGTGCTCACAAATTATTTAAAGATCTGTCCAGACGCCTAGTTGACACTTCGCGTGACCCAAGGGCTGGCTTTTACCTTGGACAGAGGTCAAGCATTGCCATACAACGTGGCAATGCCGCCAGTCTTTTGGGCACATTACTGGTGGACAGCGATGCGCACGAATTTTTGGATGCAATATTTTAGTTTATTTTTAAGTGTGTATATGTAGTTTAGGGTTTTTATTAAAATTAAAATTGTATTCTTTCTCAAATTAAATAAATAAACTAAGTACATTAATGAAGTAAAAATAATATATTTCGTAAAGTTTTAGTGGCTTAGTAGTTGAGTAATAGCACTTTCAGTAATTGAAACTGAAAAAACCACCAGCTACTAAAAGCAATATTTCGCCACTAAAAGGGGGGTCGAACTAAGTTGGTAACACTGGTCTCTATACGTAAAATTCCGAATTAAAAAAACCGGACGTTTGCGCTAGTCTCACGGAATTCCGAATCTGAATTCCTGATCAGGAAACCGAACGTCTGCGGCCTGCCTATGTCGTGAAATAATCATTTCCTCTAAAATAACAAAGAATATTGAGTGTTGTCGTCATTATTATTAGTAAGCGGAGTTCGTCACGTCCATTTAGTGTCGTGACATATTAGTGGAACAATAATTATGACGAAAGGGACACATAAGGCTAAGTTAACGTGGTGCATGTTTTACCGACAACAACTAAAATGGAGTTATGTGTTTCTGTTAAATTATATTAATCATAATAGATGGTCTATCTTTTGACTACCTTAGTTAACGTTTACTATCGTTTTAATTACGGAACAGATTGGCTTACATTATTGTTGGTATAACTGTAAAAACCATAAGCATTTAATTTAATAAATAATAGTCAATTAGGATTTTGTTATTTGTATATTTCCCTTTCAGAGTTACTCCGCGAACTTATTAATAATGGGAATAGTTTTATCTACAATATTAATGATCTTATAAAATGCTTTGATGATGGACTTCAATGGTCTTTGGAAAAACCCGTTTTACTTTGGCAAAAAAGTGTTTTGTATGCAAAAACACAGTTGCTGCTGAAGGTTCACGATTGATACATTTCTCTTTAGCTATGAATAGACAAGATATTTAGTTTTTATTGGAATCGCCATACATTTGGTGTACTTTTTGCAAAAAAAGAAACAAAATTACTCTTGTCTTTGAGACAAGAGTAATTTTGTTTCTTATTTTTTTTTGTCTGTGAGAGGTATGCGGTATAATGCCATCAAAAGTGAGGTCATGGTATTTTAAGCGCGCAATAAGATACCCGTCAATATTCCACCCTTAACTTTGCGAGGAACACCGCTCAAAATCGTCACTGAGTTCAAACACCTCGGGCACGTGATCACGGATTCTTTCACCGATTACAAGGATATTAATATCCCTATCAATATCCTTGTAATCTGTGAGAGAATCCGACAATTTGTTATTTTGTAAAATAATCTAAGCCTTGATGGCTTAGATTGTTTTGTAAAGGAAAGCTTCTCGCTAGGAATTACTTATATAGCTTAGCTAACTTAGCTTAACCGGAAGTCGGTCAATGCATGGCTCTAAAGTTGAAGCCGTGTATCGATTGACTTTGTGATAGTCATCGATAAGAATTTTATAAATTATATTTCTTGTTGTTCCAGTTTATTTTTTATATAATGGCATTAACACCTGCTGAACGGGCTAAACAATACCGTGAAAATCTCAAACAAAATAAAGAAAAATATGAGGAATAAAGAAAAGAAACAAATGAAAAGAGTTAAGAAGAACAAAAAAAAAATAAGGGAGTTGAGCCGGAATCGGGAAAAATAGGAGCGAAGAAAAATTTGGAGAGGACAGAAAAAAAGCAAAGGAATGCCGAAAAACAAGCTGTAGAGGTAGCCGTACCTTCAGCAAGTCAAAATCAAAGAACGGTTGACTAGAAAAGGAAATATAATAACTTAGCTAATAAGTATAAAACTGTTTTAAAGTAATTGAAAAAACTAAGAACCCTCAATGTGAACTTACGTAAAACTTTAAGTCGAACCAAAGAAAAATACCAGAAAGAAATCAATCTAAAAACGGAAGAGAATGATAAGCTAAAAATGAGACATGAACTGCTAGAAGTATCATTAGGCGCGAAATATAAAGACTGTACGAACAAAAAAGATATTGCGTTCGATTGGAATGTCCAAGACTGTTCTCCAAAAAAGAGGATCACAGACACTGGTATCAAAATGTTTAGGGTGGCATTAGATTTATAAATGTGTGAATACAACATAATGTAAAAAATGTTTTGATTTTGTTTATTTGTTAATGTTTGATTTTTTTATTAATATTTTTGATTATTAAACTTGTTATGAATACCGCTTATGTTTCAATATAGTAACGATGACATTTCCTACAAAGTCACTGTCACAATGTTATATTCCAAGTTTTAGGCTGTAAAGTGGAATTTATTACTAGTAATGGTTTATTTTGCGATGAAATATAATAGAATATGATGCTCATTTTCATTTAAAATAGTTTGAATAATTTTCAAGGAGCCAAATTAACCACAAAGTTAAAAATATAAGTCGCACTGACCTAAAACGTGACGAAAATATTTTAATATGTGATTTAAAGCTAGAAATATATTTCAAATAGGGTAAACGAAAATGATTTCAAAAAGAGTATATGTATTTTAACTAAGTATTGTTAAGAATTTGTAAAAGATTGTTCACATTGCTGATAAAATATTACGTTAGTGATCGTTACTAAATGGACAGCGCTTGTCATAGATCATGTTTGAAAGTCCGTTTTTTTTAAACTGTATACTATTTAGTTATAAACTATATATTCTTCTTAAACTTTGATAAATGCCGCATCGATTCATAAAGAAAACTAAAAAAGAAAATTTTAAATTTGTCCATTTTATTCCCTTAGTAACGGTACAATTTTTCACGGAATGGCTCTTCAAAACGTTTTGTGCGTATGGGTGGGATGTCCACCATGCAACGATGGCGCTTAAATGTAAGTACCAGATAAATAAAAATGATTACGTATTTTTATGTCTTGTTTTATTTACAATTATAGTTGTAATAAGAAAATGCAGAATTGATTTGTTTTTGTTTTATTTGAGCACGTCTTTTGACGTCATCCAGTTGTCTTCATATCAAGACCGTGACGCTCGTAGCACGTAAAAGTTCAATATTTATTAGGGATATCTATGGTCTCTTTTCTTATATTTTTTTTTGTCTATTGCATGTTTATGCTAAACGCACATTATTAGTATTATTACACACACATTTCCTTCTTAATCGATACCTATCAGTATTAACCAAAGTATGACACTGTGTGTGTATTAAAAGATTCGTGTAAATACATGAGTAAGGGCTAGCAAAATTAAGTAGGGTAAATACGCCAAATGTCGGCCCCCTAACGGATTTTCTGACTGGGGATCGCTCTGGCGCCATCAGTTTGCAACGAAGTATAGCTTCTGATGCGGTTTTGGATAGTTTCATATATCTATTTCATGTTTATAGGCATAAGGTTGACATTTCTATTAAAAGAAAAAAGTTTTAAGGTTTAGATGAGTCGAGAACGAAAAAACCCTAAAGTCGGCCATTCACGGCCCATGGTCGGTCACGTTTTTCCCAAATGTCGGCCGGGTATAGGGTGTTTTAAATTAAGACTGACAAATATTATTAATATGATTTATTTTGGCAGGAGTCTAATATCACACTAAGTATACATTTGTAATTGTATTTGTTTATTACTAAAATATATTTTTCCCCTCAACAATGTTAGGTACTAAAATTATAACAAAGTAAAACATCACAATAAAATAAAATACTTGTAACGTTGTTCGTGGAAGGCCAAATAGTTTAATGCACGAATGGACATCCCATTACCTATTGCCCCAAGAGTTTCTTTTATTTTATTGCGATCGTAACCGCATAATTTCCTTTGCTTTCGCGAAGGCCTTGCATTGCATCTACCTGCTCTGTCATTGTAGTACCTTAAATTAAAAGCATAAAGTGAAAACGAACGAGCTTTTTGTCACGTGCAGGTTAATGAATCAATGAAAGTAAGTAAACTTCAAAGACATTTTTGAATGCTAATAAACAAGGGTTTCATAGATAGCAAGTTCCAAAGAGCAATTTATATTTATATCCCAAATTCCCAAACCATAATTAGCTACCATAAATATGTTTTCAATATTGTCAATACCTACATTAAAACTAAACTTCTTAATAATATTAATAAAATATACTTGTCATAATACATATTTAAATTTGAAAAATAAGTTTGATAAATAATTTAAAAACGACTACCTACCACCCAATCAATGAAAAAATACAAAAGTAATCAGCCTGTATAGTGGCGTCCGAATTTGAGGCTGGTCGACATTACGATCTTTAATATTTCTAATGTCGGCCCCCATTTCGAGTACCTTATTTCTCGAGATTCAACTAATATCACCCCGGCCGGTATTTGGCAATTAAACGTATATGAGATTTATTTGGCTGTAAGCTTTGCAAATTCTCTTGTTAAACCAATGGAATTGGTAGAATTGGAATTTATAAAACAGACTGCATTTACTTTAAGTCGGCCACGGCCGAGAATCGGGTTTTAAGTCAAAACTGGCGCTCTATTGACGGCCTCCTATTTTGCCCTTAAAACAATAAGCAAAACGTTGAAAAAACTATCTCAAAGTATAGTAAAAATAACGTTTTAGTGATAATAAAGCTCAAAACAAAAATAAAGAAATGTCTTACCGTAGTAATATCAATTCCCGAAGTATGGGTATTCACATCAGGTAAACTACTTTTAACGCAAACTTGACGCTTCAACGGCGCAGTCGCGACTTACGTTCAGTGTGCGAAGAGCGAGTGACGTAATCGAATAGTAACGGTTTGTACATATAGAGTATGAACTAAGGCTGTAATTCAAATAGCAAAATTGTCACTTAATTACCTTTTGAATGAACGCAAGCTGAAAACGTACAGACGGCCGAAGATTGAGGGGGGGGGGGGGGGCCGAGGTTTAGCGTATTTACCCTACATAACTTTTATGGGTCGCATTTTTTTCAAAACTCAACATTTCGATTCGAAATAAGTGTTTTTTAAAATTTTCATGAATATTGACACTTTAGAAACTTAATCAAGTAACTACAACACTAGACGACTTCATACTTCATATCAAAGAGTAAAGTAACTTCATATAAAGACGATGGCGCGCGGCGCGGCATTTGGGACATTAAAAATTTTTTGGCTATTATAATTTTTCTGTTTATAAAAAGTATAAACAAAGACCCCTATTAAAATAAAAAATTAAGATTAGGGCTTTAGGCAATAGTAAGAATACGCACAAAGCATTTGTTCATGTATTGTATATGATTAGATATTGTCTTCTAATAAAGACGTGGCGTGGAGGGTACGGAAACGATTGTCTTCTATAGAAAACCGTGGCGCTCAAAAGGTTAAACTACGAACCGTGTAATCATGCGCGGTCCCAAGGGTGGGGTCACATGGGACATGACCCCCACCAAAACCCAAAGTCAAACTGAAAAATTTTCTACAAATTAAAAATAGTAGATTATTAACCAAGAGGATTAAGCAGTGTCTTCTGTCGCGGGTGACGATTTAAATCGCGAGCGTAACGAAGGACTCGAGGTTAAAAACTTAAATCACGAGCGAAGCGAGGGATTTAAGACGAGTCCTGAGTGTAGCGAGGGATTTAAGTTCACCCAAGACTAAGACAGCTTTATCACCGAGGAAAATACTCTACTTTTCGTACCATTTGCGAAAAAATTAACACAATAATAATATGAGATAAGCATTTATTAAACATAATGACAATTAAAAGTAAAAGTTAACATTCGAAACATTGGTCCAATTATTGATAGAGAGTATTATTTAATAATCATAACTGCATAATAAATGCGTATTCCTTTTTCAAAAAGATGTATAATGCTTTATATACAAACTCAATGGTGTAAACACAGATGTAGTTCAGTATAAATTTCGGTAAGTATTCTCCCCCTAGAGGATGAATGAAATTCAGTACAATTTTCTTTCCCTGTTTTTAACAGATTAAAAATGACTATTGTTATGTTCGCTTTTTGTAGCATAGAATGTCACTTTTTTTAGCAAGTGGTACGAAAAAGTTATTTTCTGCCCAGAGCGTGATGCATTTCGCACACTGAAGCGGCTCCTGCCCAATTTAGGAGGGCCAAACGCTCTACGCGGAGATTGTGTGGTTTATGGGGCTGAATTTTACAGCAACGACCAGCCCGCAAGCTGGTTGCGTCCCAGAGGGTCATGCCCATCCGGATGACCCGGGGATACCGCCCGATCTCCAGTGAGGCGGCGAGCCTCCTAGCCGGATTGCCGCCGTGGGAACTGAAGGTGGTATGCATCCTGTGCTTGTACCTACAATTGGCGGGCAGAGGTGATACGCCGCGGCAAATCGCAGCACAGCGAACAGAGCTCCGGCGCGATCTCACGGTGGCATGGAAAGAGTGACTGTTACAACCAAGGTCTAGGCACGCCACAATTGCGGAGATAAATCACATGGCTGAAGGAACGCCATGGCGTCCTCAGGTTCCGCCTGACGCAGGTGCTTATCGGACATGGCTCTTTCGGGAGGTACCTGTTTTGGATACAGCAGGAGTACACGTCCGGGTGTTGTCATTGTGAAGACCACCCGGAGGACCGGGTGAAGCATACGATGGATTTAAGCCCCGCTTGGGCGGAGCACCGTGTCCTTGTGTCTCTCGTCGCTCGTCTCTGGTTCAGAGCCTGGTGCGGGGCTAGTAGGAATGGGATGCAGTCGCTTCTTTCTGCGAAGCAGCCATGCTAGCGATGGAGGAGGATGAACGCGTTAGGGAGAGACAACTCTCTTCCTCACGCCCCAGCCACCACAGGAGTCGCCCCGGGCGTTAGGGATCGCAAGCCGATCTCCGGCCACTGCAGGCGCGGGCTTGCGGGTGGAGGGCAGAGGTAGCCCACCATTCAGTTAGGATAGGTCTGCTATCACCTAAACTGCCAGCCCCAGACAAAGACTTCAAAAATCCCCCTTAAACTAAAATCTTACTGTTTTACTGGACGCCCTAGAAAAATATATTTTCGTAGTTGGAAACAAAACCAACGACGTTACTTATGGTTTTTATTTACTGATAACATTATAGAGCGCTATATTTTTTTTTAATATAGTCTGCTTCTTTTATTAAATCAACACTATAAAATGAAATGAGATGAAATACCATAAGAACTTAATACAGATCGTTTTTTAGCACCTGTAAGAGAAATAAATGTCCGGGTTTCAACCCGGACGCATATAGGCGAAATCCCCCCGGAAGACCCTGAACGCTTTGCAATTAGGACTTAGGACAAATCCGGGGAAACCCAGACGGATGGCCGCGTTTCCCCGGATAAGCCAATAAAAACCAGGCCTGGTCGACGGCACGTCGTGTTAAGCCATTACATGCTGGGGTTGCGGGAATGTTCTAACGAGACACTGCCGCCCCAGACCACAAGGGTAACTGAAGGAGTGTTTTTAGTTAGTAGGGGTGGGTTTTTAGTTAGTAGTTACCTGACACTCCCTTCCGCTAAAAATGGAATAAAATGTTATTAGGTTTCAAATCGATGACTGTGGCCAAGCCAGGAAGTGCCACAATCTTGAAGGGTTTTTTTTTTTTTTTTTCTCTTTATTTATTTTATTGAGGGTTTAATCAGAAAATGATTATGCCACCCTCATCGGTACAAACAAATTCCTTATGTTCTAAATCCTATTTTTGCTAATTTATACAGAATTCTTGGATCCTTTGACAAGGGTGATGCAAGAATACTGTTACATCTCCCAACGTCCATAGATAAGGGTAGAATGAAAATTCTTTCGGCCTCGTTCCGGACGCACTCCATCAGTATATGGTAAGTGTCTTCCACAATACTACACTCCGGACAATTTGGTGATGCAACTTTACATTGGTATGTGTCCTGATCGAAGCCGAAGAGCCATAACAATTTCTGATCGACTCATGTTTGCCTGGTCAAACCATGGACAACGAGAAAGAGTTGGTTGGATTGTTCGATACCAGATCCCCTTGCTAAGCGACCTCTGGTCGAAGTGTTCATGCCACATTTTAGTGCATTCTTCTTTAACTGCATACAATAAATCACTGTGCACGGGAAGGTGTTGACAAACCAAACCATCATCACATGCATCCTTAGCTAATCGATCCACTATTTCATTGTCTTCCAAGCCAACATGAGCCGGTATCCACTGAAGTACAATATTCTTTTTCTTAGAAATGAGATTACACAAAGATTTAATTATACTATATGCAATAGGAGTTCCCCGAAAATTCATGGTGCAACGAATTAAATGTTGCAATGCGCTCTTTGAATCACTAAGAATAACATAATTACCAGTTTCAAGTGAGTCAATGTAAGATAATGCTTCGTCTATTGCAATAAGTTCTGTATACATTATATTAAGTTTTAAATTTAGTTTTAATTTCACTGAAGTGTTAGTTTGTGGATCAAAAAATGCTGCTCCAGAACCTAGTTTGTTTTTAGAACCATCAGTATATATTTTGTAGAATTCCGAATAAGTGTTATTTAAAAACATAGTGCATAACTCGCTCAATTTAGTATTCTTACACTACATTTATTTACTTTAAGACATGTTAATAATAAGAAACGCCGGTCATACAGTCATCTATCAGTACTCCAGGCAGAGCCGGATTAACCCTGTCAGGGGCCCTAAGGCAATGTCATTCTCGGGGCCCCTTTTCTTACTTTGACTGACCAAATCGTGTGTGAACTGAGAAAACGCACATTAAGGGCTGTGGTTTTTAATATATTTGTTTACTTATTCCCAGATTTGATCTAAAATTGTTTTAATTCTACTACTAAATCTAACGATTTGTATTTTGTGAGATAACAGTGAGGTTAATAAGTTCACACGCACATCAAATTCTCGTTCGAAGAAACATGTTTTCTTCTTGCGTGTACTGGGCCTGGGCCCCTAGTTGATGCGGGGCCCATAGGCAGTTGCCTACTCCGCCTAATGGTTAATCCGGCCCTGACTCCAGGCATCTAGACAAGATCAGCTTTCATTCATCTGCACACACGTTACAATTAGGTATGCAAACCAACAGAACGTTGAGCGCGGAGAGTGAACGAGAGGAAAGGGAGACTGGGCTCGAGCGACGTTATGACTCCTGGCGTACAGCGAACAATCTGTGTTTTCTATTCCCGTTAAAGTTGATCGGAGCCACCAGGTGAATTAATTCGTCATGGAAATCAGGAGCATCTGTTTCTCACTAAATATTTTTAAATTATTAATGATTTATTTATTTATGTACACACATGTCACATACAAAAAAAATAAAATACAGACAAAAGAGCACAAAGGTGCTGCTTATTTCCTAAGAAATTTCTTCTAGCAGACCTGCGACAGGAGAGTTCAAGAGGAGATGATAGTCACAGTGTGTATAAATACTAGTTACGATAAATAAAACATACTTAGCTATAAAATTAAACTATAATGATATAATAAACAAATAGAATTAAAATACATATTTATATTGATGCTATAAAAATATATACCTATCTATACTAATATTATAAAGCGGAAAAGTTTGTTTGTTTGTTTGTTTGTTTGCTTGAACGCGCTAATCTTCGAAAGTACTGGGTGGATTTGGATGCAATTTGGTATGGAAGTAGCTTGAAGCTTGAGGAAGGTTATAGGCTACTTTTTACGCGACTGCAAAAAAGGAGAGTTATGTTTTTACCGTGATAGATTCCACGGGAGCGAAGCCCCGCGTGAGTACTAGTAATAAATATATAAAATTACGGGATGTTAGATAGGTAATGATCTGTGACCAGCTTTTTGAAAATATTAATGGATTTGATCATTCTTCAGTCTAACTTCAAGAGAATTATACCCTAAATAGACTGTTTAGGGTATAATTCTTTTGAAGTTAGAGGGATACAAGAATGGATAGAAAATTGTTTCAATAATGTCATATTCATAATCATAAACTTTATTTCAAAAAAGGATATTTGTAATACATTAATGGGTACTAAATCTAAAATGTGAACTAGTAGTAGGTACTTATGATATAATATTCTACAAATCTGTGGGTGTGGTTCTGCTCTCCTAGGTAAGCTGCGATACAGCCTGTGTTTAGGAGAAGCAGTGCCCGCCCCATTATTGAATATAATTAATTTTCAACAATTAAATTAAGGACTAATATCAATCTATCTTTTAGTATATTTTACAATTAATAAAATAAAAATCTTAATCTTAATTTGTATAAGTGTCTTAAACGTATGTGTGTGTTGTGTATTCGTGCGTGTTTATATGTGTGTAGCGAATTCCACACCTTCAAGAGCCTCGCCGCCCTCACATACATGGCGAGAGAGGATCTGGACCCAGGTCGAACGCAAAGCCAAACTTCAGATCCAGCGCAAGCTGACAACGCAGTCAGAAAGACCAGAAGCGGCAGGACAGTGAGATTCCCCGATTACTATCGCCCGTAGTCACGGTCTCACCGGGGGAGTAGTGTAGCGAATTCCACACCTTCAAGAGCCTCGCCGCCCTCACATACATGGCGAGAGAGGATCTGGACCCAGGTCGAACACAAAGCCAAACTTCAGATCCAGCGCAAGCTGACAACGCAGTCAGAAAGACCAGAAGCGGCAGGACAGTGAGATTCCCCGATTACTATCGCCCGTAGTCACGGTCTCACCGGGGGAGTAGTGTAGCGAGTAGGCAAGTTTACTCGCACGACAGCAACGCGCATCAAGATCATACGATTTTACATCAGAGCGTGCCGTGTGCAAAACAAGTTGCAAAGCTACGCCTACTTCATGACATCAGTCGGGCTTAGCTTCGCCTTCCAAATCATGGCGCAAGCGCATCCATTGTTCAAGCGTTAATGAGGCAAGATGTCGGCTGACTCGTCTATTGTCTGCGCTAACGAGGAGGCGTCGACTCCTGCGTAGATCGGTCAAGCACGAACCGTTATTAGTATTATTTAATTATAATCTGCTAGTATAAATATCCGTGTATTTTGTATTCAGAATTCAATTACTGCTTCATACTTGTCACTGCAATATAACTCTGTCGCTTCTCGCTCTGGATTTTATTTCACCGCCTACTGCTTAGACGCTTCAGTAGCTATACCTACATAATACTGCAAGTAGTATAATAGACCTACAGAACGGAGTCCTGTACTACTTCACTGGTGACCCCGACGTTTGTTCCGGATTGAAGAAACCTGATAAACATCAGTTATGGCGCGCAACATAGAAAAGGCATACCGAATGGGGTCAAGGTCAAGGTCAAGGTCAGTTTTCAACGCCGATGATCCTCTGTTATGGTTCGGACAGCTGGAGGGTCAGTTCGTGCTCTCCAACATCACCACAAACAGCTCGTCCATACTGGTCGGGCGTGACGTCATCATCACTTCCATCATCATCATACAGCAGCCAGTTCTACGGGTATCCTGACCATCAGCATGCAGCGGACGCGCATACCTGGTCATCACCCTCAGCCTCTTCAGCAACCTTGGCACAGCACCCTGCACTTCGGCCGGTCAGCAAGCAGAGACGCACTTCTCTCCTGGTCGACGCAGCAACCAGCCACTACGCAGCACTGCACCACTCCGACCCACTGGAGACTATGCAGCATCACTCCGACCCACTGGAGTATCACCCCGACTCACTGGGATATCACCCCGACTACTCCGACCCACTGGAGTATCATCCCGACTCACTGGGATATCACCCCGACTACTCCGACCCACTGGAGTATCATCCCGACTCACAGGGATATCACCCCGACTCAAAGGGGGCAGCACCGCAGACAGTTCCGACTCACCGCGAACAATGCGACTTCCGGTTCCGACTCACTGGAACCTACCTTCCACTGGCCCGGCAAGCATCACAAGATGTATGGACGACTCATCCTGCTACGACCTCCGATCTTAGAGGTGAGTGATGTAGCGAATTCCACACCTTCAAGAGCCTCGCCGCCCTCACATACATGGCGAGAGAGGATCTGGACCCAGGTCGAACACAAAGCCAAACTTCAGATCCAGCGCAAGCTGACAACGCAGTCAGAAAGACCAGAAGCGGCAGGACAGTGAGATTCCCCGATTACTATCGCCCGTAGTCACGGTCTCACCGGGGGAGTAGTGTAGCGAGTAGGCAAGTTTACTCGCACGACAACAACGCGCATCAAGATCATACGATTTTACGTCAGAGCGTGCCGTGTGCAAAACAAGTTGCAAAGCTACGCGCCTACTTCATGACGTCTGTCAGGCTTAGCCCCGCCTTCCAAATCATGGCGCACGTGTGAGATTAAGTATATAAAATAGATGTATATATATAGTATATGTATAAAGAATGTTGTTATTTTTAAAAGTAATTATTTATCAATATCAATGTATTATGTATTTACCGATTAATTATCAATTAATCGATATTACCATGATTGTCAGGTATATTATAGAAATAATTTAACAATTTGTATAGCAATATCAACTTATTCATTTATGACACGGTTCGCTTTCCGAACCGTGTCATAAATCCGGCCAATCTGACTATTCAGCAAACATACTACAAAACATACTAAGGCATTTAGTTACAGTGAATACATATACATACTACTACTACTATACTACTTGTGATACGCTTCAAAATGACCTAATTTGACTACTGCTAAAATTGGTTCAAACTTATTTAATTGTTTTTTTTTCTTACTTGACTCCCGTTATCATCGGCTTTTGCAACTGTTTTCATGCTGGTCCATCAAGGTTATTCGCAAGGTTCCTCGATGTTATGGCACCATCAGGCTGAATTGCTGTCACTGGCTACTCGATCAAGGTCCGGAAGCACCGCATCATCATCTGAACGGCGGCAATAGCCCGAGACAGCATCACGGATGAAGAGGCCTTCCAATATTGCGGGATCCATTCTGAAACTTTTCACACAATGCATTAGAATTAGGGCAATAGTAACATACATGTACCCTCTACTTGAAATAACATCAAGGACTAAAACAAATGTACAGTTAACCAAAACTAGAACTGAAAAGAGTAACTGGAAAACAATCGGACAATCGTGACCTATATTCAAGTACGAGGGTACTTGAATATTTATTCTTAAAATAAAATCACATGGACTATGAACCAAGTCTCAATAAACCGAAACAAAATAAGTGGGCTGTGAACAATCCCACTTCTGATGTGAGATTAAGTATATAAAATAGATGTATATATATAGTATATGTATAAAGAATGTTGTTATTTTTAAAAGTAATTAATTATCAATATCAATGTATTATGTATTTACCGATTAATTATCAATTAATCGATATTACCATGATTGTCAGGTATATTATAGAAATAATTTAACAATTTGTATAGCAATATCAATTTATTCATTTAGCACACGGTACGGAAAGGGTTGTTTTCTGTGGAGAAGAACCGGCAAGAAACTCCACAGTTACTCTTTTCAAAACATAATTCATTTTCACATAAACATCAATTCACTATATGTACTTTACAATATTACCACAATGTGATTACTATCGTTATAACTTATAGCTTTATTTACTTGTGTATCTACTATTTCATTACTCCATTACATATTATATAAGTAATGTTATTTATAGAATTAATACCAAATGTTCATTAAATTATCACACAATTATCAATTAATAACACTGTCACATTAAAGTAACAAATACAAAATAATTAATTTATATTCAAATACAATAGCAATACGATAGGATTTTTATACCAATTCTACACATAAAATATTAGAAAATATTAATAAAAGTTAGAAACAACACAAGTTCACTTAACTTAGGTCCGTTCAATGTGACTGCTCCAGAGCGACCGTGAGTGACTGTGTCTAGAACTTTTTTTTTTTTTTTTTTTTGTGTGTGGCATCTCGCAGGTCAACCTCTGAGGTTGTCGGCTGCTTAACCGGACTTGCCTGTGGTTGCCTTAATTAATAAATTAATTAAAGCCTCCAGCCAGGGCTTATTAAAAAACTTACAAACTAGGCGACTACACGCTAAGGGCACCCCCTGTGGGGTACGGACCTCGGCTTAGGGCGTCGCAGGGGAGGGCAGCTAGGGACAGGCTGGATCATATCATTATTATTATTAATAAGGGAATTTAAAGCTACTGGCTCAGCGTCGCGGGCTGGCTCTGGCAAGGGTCGGGGTGGACTATTACGGGGACGTCGCGGTGGGCCTCGGCGGCGAGGACGGAAGGACGGTCGGTGTTTGTGTTTGTGTGCCACTGTACTTGTTTCCCTACGGCTCTCTTGGAGCAGGGTGATTGCGTCATCGGGAGTGACTAGGGTATGCCTTGGTCGGCGAATCTTAGAGATACGCGAGGGTTCGTATTGGGCGGCCGATACGATAAGGGGATTCCTATGTTGGATTGAAATTTCAAAGAAACGCTTGGAGACACGTTTCATGAACTGCTGGATGGTGGGCATCTTGAGATCTACGTGAAGAAGCTCATTTCGAACATAAAAGGGGGCTCCCGTGACTCTACGGAGGAATCGGTTTTGGAGGGTCTGCATCTTGTGGAGGAGGTAGGGCTTTGCGTGTGCGAAAACAACGCAGGCATAGGTCATGATGGGACGGATGACCGCGGTGAAAATACGCAGCTTGCACCTGAGTGATAACTTGCTGCGAGAGCTAAGAATGAAGTGGAGCCTACCTAGAGCGAAAGCGGCGCGCGAACGTGCCTGCTTTATGTGCTCAGCGAAGGAGAGGTGTCTATCGAGGACCACGCCTAAGTATTTGGCTTGCTTTTCCCAAGGGATCGGCTTGCCGTACATGGTAATCGGACGGTGGGAGGGTGGGTTTATCCGCGGTTTAGAAAAGAGGACTGCCTGGCTTTTATCTGGATTGACTTCGATTCTCCATTTCCGGAACCACTTGGCCAGAGTGTTTGCGGAAGTTTGGAGAGTGCGAGCGATGGCATCGGGTTTAAGACCGGTATAATAGATAGCCGTATCGTCGGCGAATAGGGCTAGCTGGGTATTTTTATGCTTGGGAATATCACTAGTGAATAGCGTGAAAACGAGGGGGGATAGTACGGAGCCTTGAGGAACTCCTGCGCGAATGGGATGGGGGGAGGAAAGCTCCCCCTCAATTCGATAACGAAAGGTGCGATTCGATAAAAAGTCCCGTAGGATGAGCACGAGACGGTCAGGCACGCCGAGTTGGTATAGCTTATAGATTAAGCCATTGTGCCAGACTTTGTCGAACGCTTTCGCTATGTCGAAGAATAAGGCTCCCGTTATTGCGCCCCGTTGGAAGCCGGCGCTGACGTGTTCTACGATGCGGTGGACCTGTTGGATACATGAGTGTTCGGTTCTAAATCCGAACTGCTCATTGGGTATTAGACTCTTTGCTTCGGCAAAATCTTTCCTGTGTCTAGAACAGAGAGTATTTAACCTAGAGAGCTTATAGGCCGATTTCTTTGAAGAACACAACTCACCAATACGGGTTGGGAGGCGAGGAAAAAATGCGCTACTGCAATTGGTCAGTTCAAAGTCAAGCTTCATAGATATGCCGAGTTAGGGATTGCTCTACTTGATTGAGGGAAAGTTATCGATATCGATAAAATGAACTTTAACATTATAAAATTACTCAATAAAATCACATAATAATATTTAATCATTATCAGTCTCAATTACAAAAAGAAAAACAAGTATGCTGTTATTCTTGATTTTTAAAATGAATTAATTTGGTAAATGTTTTTCGAATTAAAGTTTTAGGGTCCTGATTGTTTTTGCTAAAAAATGATAACCGAGCGTCTACATATTTCTGAATTATGCATCTTGCTAATTCAATCAAATGATTGGTAGTTTCTATTTCATATTGATGAAAATTAATATCCGGGAATAAATTATACCCAATCAGTGATTTTAAAACCGATCTCATAAAATAATTGGAATTATATTTCTGAGACAGCACTTTCGAACCACTCTCGTTGATCGCTCTTTTAATATAAATTTCACAACGACGACAAATTTCTATTACTGTGGTGGATCCGTACAATAACTTGTTTTAGTGTCTTTTTGAAATTGTAAGGCGTTTTGATTTGTAACACCAATCAACGCTCCAATACAAGTTAGGCATTTTATTTGCTTTATCAGAGCATGGACAATGTAGCCGGCCATATATTATTTTTATATTTTATTTTTTTATATTTATTTTATATTCCATAATAAATATATTTTCATTAAAATCAGATGTGTCAACAACTGTAGCTTCAGCAGGCTAGTGCCTGTTTACCTAGTGGTAATAATTATTTTTTGGTGGTACTCACCACCATTAGATGATTTATCTAATGACTCCTCCCTCCTACATACACTTAACCCGTGGACTCGACATCGAAACAAAGGAACCTGTTTGTTTTTCCTGAGTGGGAAAATCATCGAATGACTTCTCCCACTCTGGGTAAAGTGGAAGGGAGTGTTAGACTTCTACTGACTAAAAACCCACCCTGTTCCTTCAGCTGCCCTTAAGTTCCGGGGCCGCGGAATCTCATAGAGACCATTACCGCATCCCCTGAACCAAAGTAACTAACGAGGGCGATATTGTAATGCAAAGGTCCAAGTTAATTAATATTAGACTCCGTCATACTATTTGAAGCCTAGAAAGATTGGATATAGGTATCTTATATTATTTTGACTTTTCTCAACATTATAACAAAAAAAACCAAACTAGAAACCAACATTGCCTAGTAACCTTATCTATCCACTTTTCTTTTTAATATGGAATCTTGGGAAATCTAAAATGAAAACATGCATGTCACACAAAAGAAAAAATATCAGAACTTTTTCCTTTTTAGGGTTCCGTAGCCGAATGGCAAAAAACGGAACCCTTATAGTTTCGATATGTCTGTCCGTCTGTCTGTCTGTCTGTCTGTCTGTCTGTCTGTCTGTCTGTCCGTCCGTCCGTATGTCACAGCCATTTTATTCCGAAACTATTAAAACTATACATGTGAAACTTGGTAGATAGATGTATTCTGTAAACCGCTTTTCTATTTTAAAGAAAAAAATTAAAAAAATATTTAAAATAAAGGGGGTCCCCATACATGGAACTAGAACTGAAAATATTTTTTTACATGAAACCTATGCGTGTGTGGTATTTATAGACAGGTTTTTAAAAATTATATAAGGGTTTCTAGAACCACTTTTTCATAAAGTAAATCGTTTAAAAGATATAAGCTTCCAAAGTGGTAAAATGTGTGTGTCCCCCTCTAACTTCTATAATAATGGAGTGAAAAATCTAAAAAAGATATATGTCTATAGATCTTAATGTAAACTTTCAACCAAAATTAGTTTGAACGAAATCGGCTCAGCAGTTTTTGAGATACAGCATATTTTCTAAAACCACAAATATAACTTTGTAATTCATACAAACACTATGAAAAACAAAGTTTTTTAGCGTAGTTGTAAAAATGTAAATAAATAAGCTAGTTTTAAGAAATTTTAAGTTTATTTTTATTCGTCAAATAAATATACATAATTATTATATTATATTATTATAGTTACTACGGAACCCTTCATGGGCGAGTCTGACTCGCACTTGGCCATTTTTTTTTAAAGTCGGTTAATGTAGATAGGTATTTTATGACAACTATCTGAATTGAATTACAAAAAAAATAAGTTTAATTTTATAATTATCGATATCGTATCCAGCCGTTATAGGTAACAGCACAGATTTTTACGATAAAAATACAGATGAAAAGACAGGGATAAAAGAATTAGAATTTCTTCATGTAAGAAAGAGACATTTCCAAAAGACATCAACGCGCGACACAATTTTGTCCTTGACCACCCAAACCACCATTTTAAATGGACCTCTGCGGTAGCTTATAATCGGATTAAATGATAAATAATTTTCATATTATTTCATTACTGATGAATAGTTATGTCATCCATTTGGTATCTAGATGTCTGGGAATGTTTTCCACACCACTTCAACGTGCATGAAAGCATTATTATGCGTTATAAATTGGATACAAAAATTTAAAATTTGTAATTGTTTAGCATGCACACAGGCCTAATACTTGGTCACAACTAAAATGGTTCGTGTATCGTAGCCAATATATAGGAGCAAAAACTCGCATAGTTTTCGTACGTCGGGGCAATGTATGTGCGATCAAGTGGTTTTCAAATCAGTGGTCTAGAACTTTTTTTTTTTTTTTTTTTTTTTTTTTTTTAGGTAGGGCCACTTGTAGATCAGCACACTAAGGCTGTGAGTCTACTTAACCGGACTTTCCTGTGGTGACCTCTAATAATTAAATTAAAGGCCCCCAGCCAGGGCTTACAAACTAAAATTTTACTTACTACTAATGACCGCACGCTAAGGGCACTCCCTGCGGAGTACGGGCCTCGGCATAGCGGGGTCATTTTGGGAGGGCAGCAAAGGGACAGGCTGGGTCGTGTTTAGGGGAGTATTTATTGCTACTGGCTCAGCATCGCGGGCTGGCTCGTTTGGCAAAGGTCGGGGAGGATTTCTATTACAAGTACGCGGACGTCGCGATGGGCCTCGTCGGCGAGGCCGGAATACAGAACGCGTTTTGTGTTTGTGTTTTCTAAGAGTGCTAGTTTCCCTACTGCTCTCTTGTCGGATGGTGATGGGGTCGTCGGGCTCGTCTAGGACATGGCGCGGGCGACGAACCCGAGAAATTTGGGAGGGTCTGTATCGGGCGGCCGATACGATCAGGGGGTTGGTCTAGAACGACTGAGCGGCGGCTTTTATACACAGTGTAAACAAGTGACGTCACATCGTACGATTTTAAAACAGATTTGTTAACCTTTGTATTTTAACATTAAGCTATGATTAAATGGTATAAAAATACAGTAGATATGTTGAAATTAATTAGTTCAATTACTTATTAGTTTTACGATGACAGAATTAGTAAACAAGCAACGTTATTTTTCAAATAACGTTTAAATATTCTGTTATACAAGACAACAATGAAAGAACAGTTTAAACTCTTATCTTATAAATAGGTTTCGTAATAGTGTTTACAATGTTTTGACAATAAATAGTTAAATTTTGTGTATCACATGTTAAAAAGGTTATAATTATTATAGTGATATTTTAATTTGTGTTCAATTAAAGAAACAAACTTGAGTTAATGTAATAAACCAACTGAAATTATTTGAATAATCCATCACGGCCAAACTGACCTGTACTTCGCTCTCGAAGTACCAACTAATTATAATCAATACAATAGCCTCTGGCCTTGACATACCAGTCCTATCACCTGCGGCGCATGAGTTTCAGAAAGGTATCAGGGCAGGGCTGCCAAGCAGTCTACATATGGCCGCCGGCCTTGACATACCAGTCCTACCACCTGCTGCGCATAGATTTCAGAAAGGTATCAGGGCAGGGCCTCAGCAGTCTACAACAGCCTCTGGCCTTGACATACCAGTCCTATCACTTGCTGTGCATGAATTTCAGAAAGGTATCAGGGCAGGGCCTAAGCAGTCTATAATAACCTCTATATTTTTTATAAGATTATATTCAATAATTTCAAACAAACATCGTCAATTGAACACAAATTAGAAACAAGGTATATAGTTTCAACACTTATTTCATTACACGTCATTAACGATTTTGGTCTTGAAGTACAAAGAATTGTCAAATGTGATTTATAATATTATCTTACCTCAACGTCTTTTCATTTCATTCTTATTTTCTATGTTTTAACTATGAGTTTGTTTATGTTTTGCCAATTGCATAGATGTGTCATGCCCCCTCCACCCGCTGCTAGTGGGATAGGCAAGCACCGAACAAAAGAGCGACCAGCGGAAACATATCTATCTATCATTTAACTCATTGTGTTCCAATTATGGCTATTAGACATATATTAATAATCACATACAACATTACAAACAAACTATAATGACTTACGATTATAATAAAGATTTAAAAACAAAAATCATGGTTACCTCAACAATACAAACTTTGATCCTCTATTTAAATTAATTTTCACGTAACCTCTGAGGAAATTATGAATTTAAAAAAAAAATCCTTCCCTATTCCTTGTTTACAATAAAAAGGGAACCTCTGTGCAAAATCTCAGCTGTTAGGTCCAAGGGTTTGGGCTAGGCGTTGATGAGTCAGTCAGTAAGGACTTCTCTTTTTGTTTATATAGATATTTTTATTTCCCAGGAAACCATAGTAACCATTTATATTTAATTATTTAACTACAATCCAATTTTATGTTATTATATTTTATATTACTATATTTTATTTCATTATTATTTTTTTTAATATTATGATAGAATTATAAGAAATAATTTAATTAATATGAACACTAATTTTATTGATTTTATTGTTATTATTGAATTTATTTACTTTTGCTAACTCTACTAATTCGTAAAGCTTATCGTTTCTCCGTTAATAAGTGATAAACAAATAATAATGATAACAAAATAATATGCATTATTAAGTAAGTAATATTGTTTTGTATAATATAGCACACTTTAGTTAGAAAAAAAAGAAACATTTTAAAATTTATGCCACGTCCCTAATATATAATTTGTGGATAACGGTGTGGGAGCACATTAACTTACATTTATTTGTTATGATTTTATAGTTTATAAAAATGTGTTACTGTTTGTTATTCCCTAATAAATAAATTAAATTAAATTTATTTAAATTCATTCTAATTCAGCAATATCTAACCAGCTTACTCCATACTTTGAGGAATATATTTACTAGTTGATAATCCAGAAAGGCTTTAGGAAAAAACAATCTATTGATGTAGCCATATACGATTTCTTGCAAACAGCAGCAGAGTCGATAAAATAACTACCAACTCTAGCGCTTTACATGGATATGTCAAAAGCTTTTAATCGCGTAGATCATAAAATACTAGTAAATAAACTTAAAAAATACGGAACAAAAGGAAACATATTAAATTTAATCGAATCTTATTTTAGTAATAGGCAGCAAATAACTGTAGTAGTCAGGATTAGTGAAAAAGAAAACAGATATATTTTTCAAATCTGACCAGAGAACTGTAACGTTTGGAGTGCCACAAGGAAGTGTACTCGGGTCACCCCTATTTATTATTTACATTAATGACTTTCCAACAGCTTCTATTTATCCAATAACTAGTTTGGAGACGATAGTACTTTACTTTTTAATAGTGATGAATTAAGTGCACTAGAGACGGATATTGATTCTAGCATAAAATCGGATGTGAATTGGCTACAGAATAATAATTTTGGTTATAAATCTAGATGAGACAACAAAGAGTTATAATGAATTTCCAACAAAGGCTTTTCCTGAATCTGAACTTCAATTAGTTACGATGACAAAACTATTAATGAGACCAAAGTGACGAAATTTCTCGGATTAAATATAGAAAGCACATTAAAATGGCATACACATATTTACAATGTGTGTACTAAATTAAAGAAAAATGAATATGCCTTGCATATGTTAAGTAAAATAACAAATCAAACAACAGTCTTAACAGCATATCACGGCCTGGTTACCTCAACATTGATATACGGAATTATATTTTGGGGTAATGCAACAGATTTTAAGTTCCAAAAAAGATGCATTAGAGCGATTTGTAATTTAAAGAGTACAGACAGTTGCAAAATACTCTTTAACTAAAATATTAACAGTTCCTTAATTATATATATATACGAAGTATCCATGTTTGTCAAAAATAATTTACATAAATTTTTTTAGAGTAAATAGACAACGTCGTTGTGACCAGTTACAAATAGTTGTATCCAAAACTTCAATATATAGGAACAGAATTTTCGTAATGGCTCCAAAACTATATATTACATTGCCAAAGGGTGAAGAAGAAGAAGAAGAGTGAGGGAAATGTCAGCCATTTTAAGCGTAAATTCAATTTTATTTCTAGTTGAAAAGACATACTACTCCATTAGACTTTTTAAATGACATGTATTAATGAATTTTATGACCGACAGTATTTATTTATTTTATATATTTGAATTTATTTATTTTAATTAATTTAGTTTAATTAATTTATCGTAATTAATTTAGTTTAATTAATTTATCGTAATTAATTTATTTTAATTAATTTATTTATTGCATTTATTTCAATTTATTTATTTCAATGTATTTATTGCATTTATTTTAATTTATTTTAATTTTTTTAATGTATTTATTTTAATTTATTTATTGTATTTATTTTAATTTAATTTATTTAGATTTAATTTAATTCATGTTAATTCAGTTCAATTTCAAATTCAGTTCAATTTCAAATTCAGTTTGTCATAATGAAATGAATTTCATTTTTATTAACGGGTCTGGAGAGCAGGTATCTGCTATAATACACAACTGCCTCATCCAAATCAAATTCTCGAGAGAAAAAAAAAAGTGACACCATTAAGTTTTTTTTTTTAACATGTTTTAGAACAGAAACTTGGTAGTAGCAAAATAAAGGTTATTTATTATTTAACATGATTTGGTATATGCAAAGGAGAGAAAACGGTAAATGTTTGTATCATTGTGATAACCAATCCTTGAATTATCTATAGACCGTTCGGCCAATCTGACTATTCAGCAAACATACTACAAAACATACTAAGGCATTTAGTTACAGTGAATACATATACATACTACTACTACTATACTACTTGTGATACGCTTCAAAATGACCTAATTTGACTACTGCTAAAATTGGTTCAAACTTATTTAATTGTTTTTTTTTCTTACTTGACTCCCGTTATCATCGGCTTTTGCAACTGTTTTCATGCTGGTCCATCAAGGTTATTCGCAAGGTTCCTCGATGTTATGGCACCATCAGGCTGAATTGCTGTCACTGGCTACTCGATCAAGGTCCGGAAGCACCGCATCATCATCTGAACGGCGGCAATAGCCCGAGACAGCATCACGGATGAAGAGGCCTTCCAATATTGCGGGATCCATTCTGAAACTTTTCACACAATGCATTAGAATTAGGGCAATAGTAACATACATGTACCCTCTACTTGAAATAACATCAAGGACTAAAACAAATGTACAGTTAACCAAAACTAGAACTGAAAAGAGTAACTGGAAAACAATCGGACAATCGTGACCTATATTCAAGTACGAGGGTACTTGAATATTTTATTCTTAAAATAAAATCACATGGACTATGAACCAAGTCTCAATAAACCGAAACAAAATAAGTGGGCTGTGAACAATCCCACTTCTGATGTGAGATTAAGTATATAAAATAGATGTATATATATAGTATATGTATAAAGAATGTTGTTATTTTTAAAAGTAATTAATTATCAATATCAATGTATTATGTATTTACCGATTAATTATCAATTAATCGATATTACCATGATTGTCAGGTATATTATAGAAATAATTTAACAATTTGTATAGCAATATCAATTTATTCATTTAGCACACGGTACGGAAAGGGTTGTTTTCTGTGGAGAAGAACCGGCAAGAAACTCCACAGTTACTCTTTTCAAAACATAATTCATTTTCACATAAACATCAATTCACTATATGTACTTTACAATATTACCACAATGTGATTACTATCGTTATAACTTATAGCTTTATTTACTTGTGTATCTTCTATTTCATTACTCCATTACATATTATATAAGTAATGTTATTTATAGAATTAATACCAAATGTTCATTAAATTATCTCACAATTATCAATTAATAACACTCACATTAAAGTAACAAATACAAAATAATTAATTTATATTCAAATACAATAGCAATACGATGGGATTTTTATACCAATTCTACACATAAAATATTAGAAAATATTAATAAAAGTTAGAAACAACACAAGTTCACTTAACTTAGGTCTGTTCGGTGTGACTGCTCCAGAGCGACCGTGAGTGACTGTGTCTAGAACTTTTTTTTTTTTTTTTTGTGAGTGGCATCTCGCAGGTCAACCTCTGAGGTTGTCGGCTGCTTAACCGGGCTTGCCTGTGGTTGCCTTAATTAATAAATTAATTAAAGCCTCCAGCCAGGGCTTATTAAAAAACTTACAAACTAGGCGACTACACGCTAAGGGCACCCCCTGTGGGGTACGGACCTCGGCTTAGGGCGTCGCAGGGGGAGGGCAGCTAGGGACAGGCTGGATCATATCATTATTATTATTAATAAGGGAATTTAAAGCTACTGGCTCAGCGTCGCGGGCTGGCTCTGGCAAGGGTCGGGGCGGACTATTACGGGGACGTCGCGGCGGGCCTCGGCGGCGAGGACGGAAAGACGGTCGATTTTTGTTTTTGTAAACTGTGCTGGTTTCCTTACGGCTCTCTTGAAGCAGGGTGAGTGCGTCATCGGGAGTGACTAGGGTATGCCTTGGTCGGTGAATCTTAGAGATACGCGAGGGTTCGTATTGGGCGGCCGATACGATAAGGGGATTCCTATGTTGGATTGCAGTATCAAAGAAACGCTTGGAGACACGTTTCATGAACTGCTGGATGGTGGGCATCTTGAGGTCTACGTGAAGAAGCTCATTTCGAACATAAAAGGGGGCTCCCGTGACTCTACGGAGGAATCGGTTTTGAAGGGTCTGCATCTTATGGAGGAGGTAGGGCTTTGCGTGTGCGAAAACAACGCAGGCGTAGGTCATGATGGGACGGATGACCGCGGTGAAAATACGCAGCTTGCACCTGAGTGATAACTTGCTGCGGGAGCTAAGAATGAAGTGGAGCCTACCTAGAGCGAAAGCGGCGCGCGAACGTGCCTGCTTTATGTGCTCAGCGAAGGAAAGGTGTTTATCGAGGACCACGCCTAAGTATTTGGCTTGCTTTTCCCAGGGGATCGGCTTGCCGTACATGGTAATCGGACGGGGGGAGGGTGGGTTTATCCGCGGCTTAGAAAAGAGGACTGCCTGGCTTTTGTCTGGATTGACTTCGATTCTCCATTTCCGGAACCACTTGGCCAGAGTGTTTGCGGAAGTTTGGAGAGTGCGAGCGATGGCATCGGGTTGAAGACCGGTATAATAGATAGCCGTATCGTCGGCAAATAGGGCTAGCTGAGTATTTTTATGCTTGGGGATATCGCTAGTGAATAGCGTGAAAACGAGGGGGGATAGTACGGAGCCTTGAGGAACTCCTGCGCGAATGGGATGGGGGGAGGAAAGCTCCCCCTCAATTTGGTAACGAAAGGTGCGATTCGATAAAAAGTCCCGTAGGATGAGCACGAGACGGTCAGGCACGCCGAGTTGGTATAGCTTATAGATTAAGCCATTGTGCCAGACTTTGTCGAACGCTTTCGCTATGTCGAAGAATAAGGCTCCCGTTATTGCGCCCCGTTGGAAGCCGGCACTGACGTGTTCTATGATGCGGTGGACTTGTTGGATACATGAGTGTTCGGTTCTAAATCCAAACTGCTCATTGGGTATAAGACTCTTTGCTTCGGCAAAATCTTTCAGCCGCTTATATATAAGCCTTTCATAGATTTTACCGAGGACGTTGAGTAAGCTAATGGGACGGTAGCTAGACGGGTCAGACTTGGGCTTGCCTGGTTTGGGAATACCTATGACGGTGGCCTGTTTCCAGGTTGCGGGGAACATATTATTGCTCAATGCGCCATTGAAGATGGCAGTCATTAGCACCATAAGCTGGGCGGGGAAAAGTTTGAAAACCCTATTGGTGATGCCGTCGGAGCCAGGGGCTTTTCGCGGTTGGAGACTTTTAATGATATCCTGGACCTCATCGGGAGTGATGGGGGCCAATGGATTATCTGGATCTTCGACGGGCGGAAGGGAAGTTCTACGTTCGACTTCGGCGTTCACCATATCGAGGTGGGCTTGGTCTACTGGTTGAGAGCTGGGAGAACACTGGGACTCTAGGCTGTCGGCTAGGCATTCTGCTTTTTCAGAGTTATCGAAGGCGACACTCTTATCGGGACGAATGAGAGGAGGCATTGTGGCCTCTTCAGTGGATCGTAACTTCCTCTGAAGCTGCCAGAAGGCAAGATGGGTGGGCTCAAGTTCGCTCAGCATCTTGTCCCAGCTCGCATTACGCTGCTCGGCAATGCGTTTCCTTACAGCACCCTGTAAGTTGCGCATGTGAGCTTTGTTTGCGGCGCAGGGAAAAGCGCTGTACACACGGATGGCTGCGTTCTTCTCGGTTATCAGATTTCGTACATCGTCCGGGAGTTTCCAGCGGTGGTCTACCGCTACTGGAACTTCCCTTGAACAATCGTTCAGGACGGATTGTACGTGATCTGTAAGCGAGTCGATCGCCGCCGTCGTGTCAGCGACTGAGACTATGTGGTCAGGAATGGTGTCCAAGTGAGGCGACGTGGTGGATTTCAGTTTTTCACTTACTTTCCTCCAGTCGGTGATCAATTGGGTCGGAGGAGGTTACTGTGTCTAGAACGACTGAGCGGCGGCTTTTATACACAGTGTAAACAAGTGACGTCACATCGTACGATTTTAAAACAGATTTGTTAACCTTTGTAATTTAACATTAAGCTATGATTAAATGGTATAAAAATACAGTAGATATGTTGAAATTAATTAGTTCAATTACTTATTAGCTTTACGATGACAGAATTAGTAAACAAGCAACGTTATTTTTTAAATAACGTTTAAATATTCTGTTATACAAGACAACAATGAAAGAACAGTTTAAACTCTTATCTTATAAATAGGTTTCGTAATAGTGTTTACAATGTTTTGACAATAAATAGTTAAATTTTGTGTATCACATGTTAAAAAGGTTATAATTATTATAGTGATATTTTAATTTGTGTTCAATTACAGAAACAAACTTGAGTTAATGTAATAAACCAACTGAAATTATTTGAATAATCCATCACACGCGCATCCATTGTTCAAGCGTTAATGAGGCAAGATGTCGTCCGACTCGTCTATTGTCTGCGCTAACGAGGAGGCGTCGACTCCTGCGTAGATCGGTCAAGCACGAACCGTTATTAGTATTATTTAGTTATAATCTGCTAGTATAAATATCCGTGTATTTTGTATTCAACATTCAATTACTGCTTGATACTCGTGACTGCAATATAATTCTGTCGCTTCTCACTCTGGATTTTATTTCACCGTCTACTGCTTAGACGCTTCAGTAGCCATACTTATTTAATACTGCAAGTGGTACAATAGACCTACAGAACGGAGTCCTGTACTACTTCATGTGTGTAGTGCATGTTTATGTATGTGGTATGTAATGCATGTACTGTGTATATTTATGCAGTTGGAGTGTATGAAGAGTACAGCAACAATACTAACAATATAGATTTTAGGCAACGTTAAATTTTTATTTTATGTAGGTACGATCTTGCCATAAATTCTTCTGTCTCGTCATATGATTTGCCGTCATATGATAGAATCTAAACATACGTTTATAAAGATACCTAAGATAAACCTTCTCTAAAAGTACTTATTTATTTTCAAAAGGATTTCAGACACACATTAGATTACAGCTTATCATCTGTATATGTAGATTCATAGTCGTGATAAGATCACGACGAGAAAATAGATTTCATAATTCCATTTAAAGTAGGAACTACTTCACTTACCGCCCATCCTTTATAAAATGAATGACGAAAGACACAGTAAGTTTGGTCTCAAGTTGGTTGAGTACATTAGGTACCTGTATAGGTATCTACTGCTTACCTGCTGTATGCGGGTGTGAGATTAAGTATATAAAATAGATTATATAGATGTATGTATATATGTAGTATAAGCAGCCGACAGATGGATGATCAATCATCCTGGTAAACCTATTACCATTTATGACGTAGCAGAAATAGCTGGCGAAGCATATGGAGTCTCGTTTACACCAAAAAACATCGTAAAAGGCTTCGAAGTTTCAGGTATTTATCCATACAATAGAAACATATTTTCAGATGAAGATTTCTTATGCTGATATGTAACTGATCGTCCAGACCCAAGTCAAATCTTAATTGGAAACCCATCTGAAAATCAAGAACAGCCTGATATTGAAGTTACCAGAGCTGATCAAGAAACACAGATGGTTAATTTGGATTTACAACAACCGGTTGATCAGATGTCCAGCCATACCTACCCAGATAACTTGAATCAAAACGAACTATTTGGAGATTTTGTTATTCAGGCCACCCCAGAACCAGTTTTACCAATCCAGAAGGATGATAGGCTGATGATACCAGAACAACCTGTATTCAAAACTCCACTGAAGATTATAGATCCACAAATAACGCCGGAAACCGTCCGCCCATTTGAAAAAGCTGGTCCTCGAAAGGTGCTCAATGTGGAAAAAAGCCCGGAAGAACCAGAATTTTGACTGACTCGCCAGAAAAAGAAGAAATTCTAGGTGAAGCATCAAAAAGAGCTGAAAGGAAGAAAATAGCAGGCCAGAACATGGACAAGAAAAAAAACACAAAAGCCGCTCAAAAAACAATTGCTACCAAAGCTCTTTCACTATCTGGTTCCTCCAAAGTTGACGCTAGTTGCTCCAAAAGTCATCCAGCTCCTCTGCTGGCTAATAGTCTTTCTAAACCTGGCCCTTCCAAAGCGCTTTCGAATGAAAACACTGAGAAACCTGTCGAAAAAAATATTATAGTAATTCAACAAGAGAAGTTATCGTTTGTTAGATGTATAAAGTGTAAAACTTATTCCAAAGACAAAAACCAAATGGTCAAATGTAGTTTTTGTAATCATAGCTATCATATTTGTTGTGTTCCGAAATCACACAGAGAAAGCTTTGAGTCTGATGATGAGGGTGAAGGTTTCGTTTGCGTGGCATGCTTCGTATTAGACAGTGATGACGATAGTGATGAATCTACTCAAAACTTGTATGAAGAGTGTCGCAATGCATACAAATAAGTATAATAGAGTATGTTTACGTTTGTTTGATGTTGTTTTTAGAAGTCTATAATTGTTTTTTTTTTATGTTTCTTGTATAATTAATGTAAACCGTCCCTAGGTACAACACCGTCTACAGGTACAATTTTACTGTACATAGGTACAATCGCCTGTTGAACCTGTGGACACATATGGTGTTTTTAAAAACAGTTGATTATTTTCGTAAGTTTAAGTGAAATTGAAACTAGAATTTTGGTTTAAGAAACACTGATTAACCCTTAAGACATGTGATATGTAAAAAATAAATAAAACTTAACTATTTCAGATATAAAAAATGTTTTATTCCAAATTCTGGAAAGTGTCCACATGTTCCGCACTTGCCCCTACTTAGTCGGAAATCAGAAATCTGATACGAGTCTTGCTAGGGGGGGGGGGGGAGGTATTGTGTTACCCAGGTACTGGATTTGTTTTATTACGAATGAGCCCGCTCTTGACCTCGATCACACCTGATGGTAAGTGTAAGACGAGGTCTAAGATCGAACGAGCGAGCCCAGAAAATGCCTATTCACTCTTGCTTTAAAGGCTGACGGGTCATATGTGGCAGGGAACACAGAAGCCGGCAGAGAGTTCCACACATTCCACATTGTGGAGGTCAGATGGACCGTTGCTCACGTAAAACACTAAGTAGGTATAATATCTATCTATCTATCTATAATAGTACCTACTCAGCTGGGTCCGGATAGACTGAAAGCCGACAACAACATCAACATAGTTGGGAAAAGGCTAAGTAGATAATGTCTGTTGGCGTTCACACAACGCTGAAATAACTTGTTCTTGATTGAAAAAAGGGTAGGTAAGATAAAAACACTAAGACGGAACGAAAATGATTGTGCTGAACATTATGCTACGCTGTATATCTTTGTCTAGCGGTATTTAAAATAGTCGTGATTAATATTTCCACTAAGCGAGGCATAATATATAATATGCCTCGCTTATATGTAGCATTTACATAAATTACCTACCATGTAAATATTTTATTAATCGTCCAATTTTCGTCAAATCAGTTTGTTTACAGTACTTATTAGCCAAACTACTTAATTGATCACTTGATAGTTCTACATCATTAACTTAATAGGAAGTGTCGCAAAACTAATACCCTCACACTTCGTAGGGCCATTAAGGTGATACAGGGTGCTTTTCACGTGGGTTTTTTCAACTAATTATGCCGTCTATCTATCTATCAGTTCTCAGGTCGCGCAGTAAATAAACCATAATAGAACTTATTATTCAAAGTCGAACTGGCCACCACTGCTCGTGGTAACTAGATATCCTTACTAATATTATAAATGCGAAAGTAACTCTGTCTGTCTGTGTGTTACGCAATCACGCCTAAACTACTAAACCGATTTTAATGAAATTTGGTACGGACATAGTCGAGAGCCTGAGAAAGGACACAGGCTACTTTTTAATGCGAAAAAAGGGGCTGTAAGGGGTTGAAATAGCGGATGATAGTTTGCATGGAAATTGCGTCATTTTTTAGAATTTTGATTAGATATTAATATAAAATATTAATATAATTAAAATATTATTAAAATAAAATAAAAATATTATATTAAATATTAATATATAATACAGTATGAGATTTGTTTTCAAAAACATTAGCCTAAAAAATTAAAAATGCTGGAAAGTCACTATTCCGCGCGGACGAAGTCGCGGGCACAGCTAGTAATTTATATTTTGATCATTTGTAAAAACTAAACAGAAACCTATAATACTTTTGTAATACAAATAAACTTAAAATATTAATTGCTGAAGTTGATTTTTTAGTTGGTGAAGATGTATTCATACGATATATTCAAAGTATAGGTACTTAAGTATATTATGTAGCGAGGTATGTAGTACAATGTTATCATTCTGAATTCGCATATCTACTATTCACCAATTACGATGAAATATTGGCACCCACAAAGGTTTCTGAGTGGCATTGCTATGTCTGTACCTACTTGCTCATACAAATTCATTTCATTAAATTTATCTAGGTAGCAAATGAAACTATAGGTAACTTCCTAGAAATAGTCTTCGGGGGAATTTAACTTCAGAGTGGCTTCTGATAGCTCTAGGCAAGCATGGTCCGTCGCCGACCACGTCATAGCTGACCTACCATCAAATGAGATAGAATAAAAAGTAAGCCTAGAATTTAAATTTTTTAACTCATTATTGCTTAGTATATTATTTGAACATAACAGAATTTTTTAAACAACTTAAGCTCTTAAGTGCAAAATCCTTAAATGAAACACCTGTAGCTTTCACTCTACTTAATTACGGCTACCCACTCCTATTCGAAATATTGACGGCCCCGATAGAGATTATTAACAAAAATAAGTACATAATTATGTTGGTACCTATCAACTTACATCGCTCCAAGTAATCACCCTTAAGTGGATTTATAGCAAGTTCTACATCATCATCCATCAGTTAGCCATATTTATTGCAATATGGCGGATCCTGTGACGTATTCCACGTTCGAAGGATTTAGACCTCATTTCAATGCTTTAGCCAGGGTCGGCTATTTCAAAATAGTTTTAAAGCCTTGGTCTCCAATGAAGCAATTCCTTCACAACACTTACCGTTTTATATGTTGGACCTTTATTTTAACTTATAATTTGCAACACGTCATACGAGTTATTAAGGTAAGAGTTTCAGGGGTAGATTTTGCCCTTCCAGCGACTCTTCCAGTGATGAATGAAGCAAAGCGTAAATGCCTTCTAAGTAAGTGAACCCACAGGCCAGTGGCGGCGCTAGACCACATGTGGACGTCGGCGACATAAAGTTCGCGAGGCCTCTTTTATTTTATTTTATTTTTTATTATCTTAGGAAAACTTAAAGCTAGGATACAAATAGTTGAATAATATTGAAAGAAGGCAATTTCGAGTTTTCACAGACAGTATTATAATAGAACAAGAGACAGTAGACAGACAAAGAAAGCAAGAAGTAAAAGCACTCGGAGCGAGTTATGAATAAATAGAAGCGTATACAAGTAGTGGTTTTAGTATTGTTCAAAAAATTGATTATACATTATATTTTTGAGTTTAGTAACGCTGGTGTAGAATAAGTCAAGATTATTAACAGTGTAACACAATGCATTATATGATCTGCGTGCTCTTATCATATAAGAGTATTGCCGATAAATACACCGCACAGAAGGAATATACAGAAGTCAATGATTCCTTAACCTGAGAGAAGGAACACGTAGCCCAATTTTGCCAATCAGTTCCGAACAGTTACTTCGCAGTAAAAAAAAACCGTTAAATTAAGTGATCTAAATTATAAAATAATGTATGACCTAAACGAGTTTTATTGTTGATTTTTTTTTATTACTGGTGGGCCTACTCTTGACCTCAATCTCGCCTGATGGTAAGCGATAGATGAGGTCTAAGATGGGACGAGCGAGCCCAGAAGATGCCTATTTACTCGTGCTTTAAAGGTCGAAAGGTCAAAAGTGGCAGGCAACACAGAAGCCGGCAGAGAATTCCACAGCTTGGCTGTGCGCACAATAAATGTGGAGAACAAGCGCTTGGTACGACAAGACGGTATATGAACCAAATGTGGATGGTACCCAGCCGTGCGTCTGGTAGACCGGTAGTGAAAGGGAGATGGAGGAATCAGGTCATGGAGCTCCTGCGCACACTCCCCGAAGTACAATCTGTAGAAAACCGACAGGCAAGCAACGGTTTTCCGATGAGCCCGGCTATGAAGCTTGTCCACCAGCACCTCGTCGCCTATAAGCCTTTTAGCTCTGCGCTCGATCGAGTCCAATGCAGCAAGTTGGTACTTTGCAGAGCCATCCCACAAGTGGCTGAAATACTCCACGCAGGAACGGACCTGTGCTTTATACAGATTTAGAAGCTGTCCAGGCGTGAAGTACCGCCTCACCTTGTATAGGATTCTCAGATTTTTTGCTGCAGTCTGAGCTCTGGACTCGATGGTTGAGCCGAAGTTGAGATCTGACGTCAACTCCATGCCCAAAAGCTCCAGGCGGCTGGTAACTGGCACAGATGTACTTCGGAAAGTAGGGGTATAATATAGTAGTAGTATATGTATAATCAAATGATGGCAAAAAATAATTACACACATAGAAATTGAAATAGTTGAACTTTTCGCCTAACTGATTTTTTCAGGACTGTGTTGTAGCTCGCTAGCCGCTATTTCAGCATCGATTGACAGAACTGATAACGTGGATAGTCAGTCTTGGCTCATCGTGCTTCTCAAATAGGTCTTTATCAATTTCAATTTTGAGAAGCTTCTCTCAGCGGAAGCTGTACTGACCGGAACTGTGAGCATGATTCTAGTTGTAATATAAACATTTGGATATAGGTACCTACTTCTTCTAAATTATTTTCTAAAATGTATTAGATGCATTGATTGGATGAGTTGTTTCACGTCGTTGATAGAGTCTAGTGAATTAGATTTAAAAAGCTGAAGTTCTTCATATACCTAGTTCGAAAGGCTGTATGTCACTGTTTTCGCGTTCCCGAAGTATTGTACCTAAATTACAATGTTTGAGAAGATCCTCTTTTGGATTTCAAATAATTGATGTCATTAATAAAACCAAATTGCTTAAAATCTTTATTGAGCGCTTTAAATCGACATTCGGTGTCGACTATTATAGCATCTATCATTGTGTTAAAAAAATTGACTCTGAACTGCATTTCGGGAGATTCAACTGGTTCAGTATGTTCGATAATGAACATTCGTTTTTTCCTGGTTATTCTTTTTTCCTTAAATTGAGACTGAATTTCGTAAGTACTTTTCTCTACAAACAATCTAGTTCCTGTTATGCTTTTTTCAAATCCTATATTACAGAATTCTTCAATCCAGCTACAAAATGAACGTAAAGTAGTTATCAATAGCGACTTTCAAGTTGACTTGGACCGATTGCCATAGTGTACTTATATTGTAAAACTTTTTTGCAGGCGCGAGGCCGTCGGCGGTGGCCGACGTCGCCGACGCCTAGCGCCGCCACTGCCAAAGGCAGATGGCCTATGTATATCCACATCGTTTTGTTGTCCTTTTGTCATTCTGTAGGTACCTGCAATATAGGTACGAATGTCAAAATCAGGTGAAGTGTAGGGGAAAAGGTCTGTTCAGACATGTGCGACATTCCCTACCAGAGTGGTCGCGATATAAATTTTGTTTGGTTTCGCGAGGCAGGTACAAGGGTACTTGTACCTGCTTACTAGAAACTTGCTCTTGTTTAACGAGAATGTCTTTGGTCGTAAACTTCCCTTACAGTTGTAAATCACAACAATTACATTTGGGATGGAATATGTTCGCGAATTTATGCAGAGGGGGTGGTACAACATCACTCGGCAATCGCTCTGGGTAGCGAATATCACGTAGGTTTGAACCGCTCTTAACATCCATCATCTACAAAATCCTAAGGTAACAAAAAGCGAGGTGATAGATTAACGATTACATGCCCACACTATCTATAGGTAAATCCGTAAATAATGGTTTTCACTTGTGCCATCAGGTCCGACACAGCACCAATCTGGTAGTGGACACCCTGTTCATATTGCTCACCACTTTGAACTCGCTTGGGAAGCAAATTGCTTTCAATATAAGGATCCGCCGCATTGACAATCTCATTGCTGTTATTAACGGTTTGTTTTATTTTATTTTTATTACTTAGTATGTAGACCGTAGGTCAAATACCTAGGCAGTTGATCCATGTAGAAAACTGGTATTTAGCTGCATCGCGTTATACCGGAAGTGAACCTCAATTTAGTAGGATAAAGGGTAGGCAGGACGATAGCACCCTGCATACCCCGGTTACATGCAGCATGCAGGTACTCTCTTTTTCAAAGTTGGAGAGATTAACAAGATTGCTACTAATGTGAATTATACCCACAATGCTAGTTCTCTTTTCGTTTTAAAAAAAGTATGTTCACGAATTTTTGTATTTTTAAGTATGTTTGCGATTTATTGTGAAGTAACTCTCCCCCTGTTAGAGAAAGTTAGTTCCACCTATCCCCCTTAATCCTCTTACGTAATAAATGAATGGACTCGATACTACCTACTTCGAATTTTTCATTATAACATTTCCTACAGGACCCATATTCGCTGCCAGCAAGGCCTACCACGTAGAGGTGTTGAAAGGAAACGCTTTAGTGATGTCTCGCCTTCTAGTTCTATATCACGTGGCCATATTCACTTGTTCCATCTTGTGGACTCTCTTCCCAATTGTTAATCGGCTTCATGGTATTGAAGTTCAGTTCACTGGATACTTTCCTTTCGAAACTACGAGCACGCTAGCGTAAGTGGAATTTCTTATTTTATTTATTACTTAGCAGTACTTAGCAGTCGCGTGGGTCTTAGCTCCCGTACACTTTATCACGTTAAAAACATAACCCTTGTTCTTTTGCTGTTGGTTACAAACTAGCCTAAGTAACTTTATAAGCTAATTCCATATCCTGAATTCACCCGGTACTCGTACTTTGAAAGATTAGCGCGTTTAAACATGCAAACTTTTTTGCTTTATGGTATTAGTACAGACTAGTGATTCGTGCTCGTGATTTCAATCGCGTGGCACGTTTTTCCCGCATAAACGCCAATCCTGTGGGATTTCCGGGACCTTCTCTCTCTTCGAGTGAAAGTCAGCCATTCCAGAGATCAGGCCTGACGAACAGAAATACAAACTGACAGAATTTATTTTAAGTTTGTTTGTGTGTTAGTTTCGTGTCAATAAGTATAAGCACTTAAGAGAACAATTATTTTAAAAACACAGATAGATACTTAAATTTTATTTATATTCTGTATAATACGTTGCTAAAACATTGGGGGGAATATAAGTACAATTACACAATTACGAAATCGTTATACCTAGAAGTGCCTATTTGTTTGGCCAAGCAGTCTAAATCAGGATGTTCTAAAAATATTACTAAGCGAATATAAAATATCTGCTGTCCCATTAATGATATATCATATTCAAAATTTTTCTTTATTTTCTAGCTTTTACCTTGCATTGGCTTATATGACTATTGTTATAACGTTCCAAGCATATGGCAATGTAACAATGGACTGCACGATTGTGGCGTTCTATGCCCAAGCCAGGATACAAATACAAATGATTCGATACAATCTGGAACAACTAGTGGTGTTTTGTGACTCTAAAAAGAAAACCACTCAGTTTACTAACAGATCCATTCAATACACGTTTTACAAAGACGAAGAAGATTATAAAACTGAGATACAGGACAGACTCAAGAAATGTGTGTTGCATTACAATCAAATCCTTTGGTAAATTGAATTTATTTTATATTCAATATCGACGCTGTAAAGGAAAAATTATCCAAGCGACATCAGACTAACTTTACAGTAGAGCAGTTTAAAGTTCGAATTTTCAGAAAAAAAAATCGTGTAAATTTTTGTAATGGTCCAAAAAGCCTAATACTTAGAAATTTATTTGGATATTTTTGTATCTACATTATAGTATACGTAACTATTAAAAATAATGCTTAGTTTTAAAGTTAGTGTCGCTTAGTAAAATTGGCCCTAAAAGTAGAAACGGGAAAAATTTACTAACCGACAAGCTTTGATTAAGGAAGGTACGGTAAAAATGTAATATACTGCCGCGCTAGCGATAAGAGCAGTAAAGTATGTTTTGCATAGTTTTGAGTAATTGGCGTGCAAAGTTTTTGTTACAATTTTGTTTTTCCGGACTTCTATTTTTAAGTTATATTAATTATGATGGTTGAAACGTGTAGCCCAAATAAAGCGCTTTTATATTTTTCACTCAATAAAATTGTATATATATTTGAATAGTTTTAAACAACGAAAATGCTTTTATATCTAGTTAGTTGAAGCAACTGAAATATCAATTGCTTAGAATAATAGCAGTAAGTAGTAAGTTACTGCTGTTATTACAAGCAACTCATACTAGGGTTAGGTTATAGCTTAGAAATAAAAACAAAGTTTAGATAAAAAACGTTTCTGTTTATTAATATTTCTTTACTTACGTATTATTATTATATTAAATAACGAGGTTTCACTATATGAGAACAATAAAATATTAAAAATATAAACTATCATATAAGTTTAAATCAGTCTTTCTTACTTTGAAAATCTTATAAAATAATCATAAATGTTTATTGAGCTCATTTGTACTCTTGTATATTATTTCAAAAAACTTAAAAAATATATAAACATTGGCATGTTAGCCATATTTCAACAGCCTTTCTATGTCCACAATTTGAAATCAAACTAAGTTAAAATTAAAAAAATCAAACATAATGTCTGAAATAAAATAACAAAACCTTTTTTGGGGTGTCATGAAATAACAAAACACATAAAACTATCTAGCAAAACTTAATACTATAAACTTTATCTGAAACCGGTAAATTTAACCAAAACCCCTTTCTGTTATCTGGCATTAATTCTAACAGTTTCTTTAAAATCTCAGTCTTCGTATATTCTGGAATTCCTCTGGGTGTCAATTTTGAACTGAATTCAGGAAAAGTTCTTGTTTTCAGGCACTTTAACTGTAAAAAGTCTAAACTTTGTACTTGTCCGTCAGCATGGTTAATTTTGTATTGCAGTGTGAACTCGCCTCGATTTGCGACTAAAACCATAATATACTTAAGGTACACTCTAGGTTGTACTTTCCTCATTTCATGTTGCGAAGATAGGTCGATATAATTGTAAAAATTATCGACTTCCATTATTTTTGCAAAGGTTTTGCTTGAGTTAGCTTGCTGCACTGCATCAACGAAGTCGTTAAAATCATAGACCTTATTTTATTATATCTCTCCTAAGTAATTAAGGCAAAAGAAAAACCATGCTTTACTTATTACATCGACAGTATACATAGTTACTGCAGATAACTTAAGTAAAAGTAAAACCTAAAGGATAGAGCTTTACCTACTTGCTAAACCGGAGTAACTATACTTACTGTTGTTATGTTAAGGAAGATTTTTCATTTATTGGACTTACTGCCTTTATCCTTAACGAAATTTACTGGTTCCCGATAATCTATTAAAACAGGAGTCAGCACATCTGGTAGAGCTCATTGAGCTGATTCGGGATCAATATTTAACTCATTTTGTCAAAAATTTCACTTACTGCTGATATCGCTAGCGCGGCAGTAGGTATATATCTTTTTTAGAATTTATATCAGAGTAAAAGTTGCCTTACCAAAATAAAAAAACATGTGGAAGTTGAGGCAAAACAACGTAAATATTAATTTAATATATTTTTTTTTATATTACCTCAATGCATGTAGGAAAAAAACCAAATAACTCAAAATTACCTAAGCGCCTAACACTATATTGCCAGAAACTGGAAAAATTAACTAAGTGGAGTAATTACCGTACGAACAGAAATGTCAAACTTAACCAAAGGCAAATTTAGCATTTCACAATTACGACAACCAACAAATTTTCAAAAATGCTCGAAAATTTTGTCGTTTAATAAGAAAAAAAAGTGAACTCTCGCGAACTTCAAAATATCGAAGCGACATCAAAAGTCGTCGTATAAGGACGTGAGTAAGTCCAAACGACGCAGAAAAATCAGGCGATTCCAACAATGTATATAACTCAAATGGCCAAAAATGTCGCTTGGATAATTTTTCCTTTCCAGCGTCGATATGATCACACTATGTAAGTCTATCTATGTCATTTGCTGTCTGGTACAACTAGTAAACTGTTGATTTCAAAACCAGTATTTCTTCTTTCTGAGGTACTTTGCTATTTATTTATTCTTCTCAACAATTTTACATTTGTGTCGAACAGTGGTTACAAATGTTACAATATATAAATTACCCACATTCTTCTGTTTTAACCAGGTTTGCTAAAGAAGTAGAATCGATATTTGGCGAAGCAATGGTCGTCCAATTTTTCGTGATGGCCTGGGTCATATGTATGACCATGTACAAGATTGTTGGGGTATTTACCTTCTTATTGAAAAACATTACTTTATTCACATGATCTAATAAACTGTATTCCGTTATTTTGTTCTTCCAGCTAAGCATGTTTTCAGCGGAGTTCATATCTATGGCCGTGTATTTGGGTTGCATGCTGGCCCAGCTGTTTATTTACTGCTATTTCGGGACACAACTCAAAGTTGAGGTAACTGATTGAGACATTGAGTGCACGTGTACCATAGACGCCATTTATTATGTACAGATTGGCTGCTAAATGACTTCGTGCGGTTCCTAAACAAAGCGTAGTAGAAGTAATTCATCTAAATTTGGCAGGGCCGTGTGTAATATGTGGTTGCGTGTGTTCTTAGAGCGAGTTGGTGAATCAATCGATATACTGCAGCGACTGGCTGCACCTTACCCCAAGGTTTCGGAGAAAGCTCCTCGTGATGATGCAGTGCTGTGGCCGGCCGCTGGCGCCTCGCACCGCATACGTCATCCCTATGTCTTTGGATACTTACATTCAAGTAATGAGAAATTTTATCAATTATATAATTAATTGTCAAATCTGCATAATACAATATCGAAAGCAATTTGCCACATATGTCTTCATTCTGATAGTACAGCCATATTCTTCAATGAATTCGGTTGTTTTGCGCTGCCGAGTAGACGATTTTTTTTAATATATGAAGTAATGCATCTACATTGTATCTGAAATTACATTTAATTATGAATGTATGCAATTTCTAAATTTCAATGACATCTTTTTACAGGTGCTGAGGTGTTCGTACACATTGTTTACGTTCTTGAATCGTTAGTCGTGTCAAAAAACACACCTTGTGGGTGATGCCGTGTAACACACGCTATAAACAAAACGCTTCGTAGAATATAGAACTGTCTAAAATGGACAGCACCACGGATAGTAGAATATGTGTTAAAACGCAAATTGTGAAAATGGTGCAGTTTTAAAGCCTTGCAGAAGAGAGAGCATTATGTCAGAAGCAGCAGAGAAGACGAGAGACATCATGAGTACCGTGGCTCTACCTAAGTACTTTTCTCAAGCTTTTGCAGAACTACTTGATATTTTATTATAGTCAACGTCAGAATATTGAGTTCTTGAGATTTGTTCGGTGATCTCCGCGCACAACAGTATCAGAGGTTGCTCGTAAAATTGACCACCGCTTGATTCATTGCGCCTATTTACTGCCGTTTTATGGCTCACCGTCGCCAGAAGTAAAGCGTAGTTGATCCCAAATCATGCATTGTTCTTCAGTTGTTTCTTATATCGGTTGCGTTCAAAGGCTCACTACTTCCTATCTACCATCGCTTGTAAACTAGTTAAGTAATATTTTATTGTGAAATGGCATAATAAGTTCGACCTCGCTTACGTAGACACGAAATTATTTAGACGTCGCGACGCAAAAGAAAGCACCATTGTTATTGTATTCTGTCTGTGCTGTCGCTGAAAAATAAATATTAGAGGCATCTATAAATAAATATTAGTGTTTTATTTATTCGTCGCAGCGTTTTCGGAAGCTTGTAATATCATTATTTTAAGCACTGCTTCATGAGTGAATCGCTTAACTTTGGTCGTAAGGTGCGTGCGGTGTGACTCACGCGGGCTTCGCCAGACAATCCAGGAGCCCGAATCGGCAAAACCCGCCTCTTCAGTGCTCCGTACGACGTAAGTGCTGAAAGTCGTGTAAAAAGTTGTATCCGGCCGCGAATAGCGCGTGTGGAATTCCGTTTATAAATACGCGAGTGCGGGCGCGGCGGGAGATCTCTGTGTTCGGCGGCTCGCGCGCGGCCCGCAGGCGCTCGCAGGCATGCGTGCGCGCCGATGATATTCACGGGCGGGGGGGCGCGGCGCCGCACCTCGCCCGCGCCACGCGCGCGCGGCCCCGCCCGCCCGCACCAGTACCAGCGACTCCATGCCGACTATGTGAGTCTCACCGACCATTAGCTATTTACTAACAACGCTACCTAATGCACTTATCAATAACATTACAATCGGTGTTCGTGGCTACAGCAGCTACTATGAAAGAAAATAAATAATAACCATTTTACTGCAAATTCAGACTAAGTTCCGGGTAACTGGCCAGCAGAGCCCTTGGCTAGCTATTAAAGTTTTTAATTCTGAATCTAAACAAAAGCTAAAGCTGTCATAGGTATATGTTGGCAGCAATAGTTTAATGTCAGCACTAAAGCAGCTATTCCAGGATGTTGAACATTAAACGACCCGAGAGATATTCATTTTATTCAGCAATTAAACAGACATAACGGATGTAACCAATGCAATAAACAGAGTATGATAACTATCAATCTAAGTAAGTCACGCATACCGAGCCTAATTACATTTTTTCTGAAGAAGTAGCGTAGTTAGGTAGTGTAAGGTATAGCATAATAGACAGAAGTGTACCACGACAAACAGCGTTACTGTGTTCAGTTTTGCATACTATAGGCTCAAACAACAGTATTTTATCGACAAGGCAACGCGCCACTTATCATTATGAGGCTGCACCACTGATTAGAAATCCACCTCTGGGCTGCACGGACCATCGACAAATATGACACATATCGTATCGTCCGGTTAAGTAGAAACCAGCCTTAGTGTGCGAGTGGACCTATCTAAAAAAAAAAAACATTTACAAAACAAAAAAGTTGTTGTCTCAACTGGCAATATTAATCCATGCATATCAATAGTTATTTCTCACTAGAACTGACGATAAATCTGTAACTCTGCAAGTAAACATTCCGACAGTCGTAAAATCGGTATCTAAGTGCTTACAATTTATATTGTTTCTTACAATGCCCCATCGAAAATAAATGGAGATACAGCGACGGATGTCAGATTCACGAAAACATTAATTTTATAAATCATGTTAACATCAATCAGTTTTATGAAACTGTCTACTTTACATCTAATCATAATTTTTCTAATTTCAAATTAAGTCGGATGTTTCTGCAGGCAAACGGCTCAACGTAGGTTGGTGTTCATGGAATTTGGTGGGTTTTAGCCGGAATTCCACGGAGCTTAAGAAATTCTAGCTTTGAGCGCATCCTCCAAACGTACCTAATCACCGACCCTAAAATTATATATCTTACAACATACCTAAATGCTTTTTCTACGGATCTAAAGCTACTCGATCGTATATGCTACGGAAACTAAGAATAGAGTATGGGATGGAAATCAGCATCTACTACTAATGTGATGTAGAATATGTTTCTCATAGCTTAGCTATCAAGTAGGTATCGGTGACCAGCTGGTGCTGCGTTGTGACTTACCTGATACGAGGACTATAACTTATAAGTTGTAAAGACGGGGGCTCGAAAGTGAGATGCAAACATGTAGTAGCGGTAAAGTAGGCTTCCACTACTAATTTTTAACATACCCCACACCTGGCTACTAAGGTTTCGAATAAGTGAGTTGAAAATAAGTGTTAGTTTAGTATAGTCATAGACTGACGTATTTAGCATAGTTTAGTCACGGTCAAGTAGATTAGTTGAGCTTAGAGTGGTGAACTTCGTTGGACTTCATTTATTATTTAAGAAGAACTCAACGACCAATCTTCGTGTAAATATTTAAGTGTTGTTGCTACAAGCTGTTGCTACTTGACTGCTTACTACTCACTCGATGCCCAATTCACAATGTTTATGTATCTACGAGTAGGCACAGATCTGTATTATGATATCTATTGTTAGACATTCAATTTACAACACGCATAGCTTCATTGAAAACTGGCGCGAACGTGAGTTGAACTTGTTCTGATTTAAAAAAATGCTTGATGATTCAGAACGTGGAAAACTTCTGAGGTTAAAGGGAGAAACCTCCCCTTTCTCCTTTCAAACCTCCTTTGCCCAACAGTAGGATATAAAAGTAGATAAAAAATATAGCATATTTTCGTTCCGTTAGCATAATAAATTAAGCATCGTCTACCTATTCTATTTTCACTACTGAGGACATAGGACATAATTATGGTGGGTGTATGTTACACGATTTCAAATGTTTGACTTCAGGACATGACTTGACAATGCTTGTTTTCCATGACAGCTAATTTCAGCGAAACTTATGATCAGTGACCGAAATCGATATCTTTCACCATTCGGGTTACAAAGAAGTCAGGATGCCCCTGACTTCTTTAAACACTATGATTTTAGCGCACAGGGTGTCACAAAGTTTTTTTATAATTGGACGTGGTTACGCAAAAAAGATCCAATCCACACTTTTAAGACCACCTATAAGACCGTCCAAAGTAACACGCTTTGTAGTTTTTTAAGTCCTTATTTAATTCTGTTATGGTGTGCAATAAACAGTATATCTATCTATCTATCTTTTCCGAAATTGAGTTATATATACCAAACGCATCTTCAGTGTGATATACAACGTGTAACGGAAACCCCATATCTATCCAAAAGGGCTGAAGACAACATCTGGTATGGAGTCTCTATGCACAGTTTCAGCACAAAATAACTGACTCAAAGAATTGATACCAAATTATTGGTTTCATATATTTCTTGAATACCAATCATAACAAACGTGTTACAGCACTACGAGGGTCAATAACTTTCCAAGTCACTTGCCAATAACACGACAATTCTTTTCGTTCTTCTTAATTTGAAAAATTCGGTCTCTGGTATTGTGTATTGGAATTTGTAATAAGGTCTACACACGTAGACTTAGGATTACAAAACCCTTGCCATATTGTTTGTTATCATCCAAAGAAGTCATGCACTTGGTATGTATATACCCTTTAAATTACACGTTGTATTAAAGTTATCAATATAACTCAAACGTCCAATTTGTAGTCACTTTTTATCTTATTATTTTATATAAATACGGTCTAAGTTTGGGGAAAGGGACTAGACTTTAACGCAGGTTACACGGTAATCCTGCTAAGATACCAGTTGCGATTTGTACTGTGACTGTAAAACAACTCACTGTGCAATTATATTTGTTGTATCTTGAAGTTTTATACTATGAGTGTAAATAAAGTTATAATTTCTATAATCTTCCTATAATAACTCAAAAAAATAGTTATTTAAAAATCAAAAAACCCGACTGCTCAACTGAAATGCAAGAAACAAGCACATTTTTATTTAAAAAATTGGCCAAGTGCGAGTCAGACTCGCCCATGAAGGGTTCCGTAGTAACTATAATAATATAATATAATATGTATATTTATTTGACGAATAAAAAAAAACCTTAAAAAATTCTTAAAACTAGCTTATTTACATTTTTACAACTACGATAAATAACTTTACTGTTTAATAACTGTTTAATAACTTAACTGTTTTTCATAGTGTTTGTATGAATGACAAAGTTATATTTGCGGTTTTAGAAAATATGGTGTATCTCAAAAACTGCTGACCCGATTTCGTTCAAACCAATTTTTGTTGAAAGTTTACATTAAGGTCTACAGATTTTTTACTCCATTATTATAGAAGTTAGAGGCGGTGGGACACATTTTACCACTTTGGAAGCTTATATCTTGTAAAAGATTGACTTTATGAAAAAGTGGTTTTAGAAACCCTAATATAATTTTTAAAGACCTGTCTATAAATACCACACACGCATAGGTTTCATGAAAAAATATATTTTCAGTTCTAGTTCCATGTATGGGGACCCCCCTTTATTTTACATATTTTTTAATTTTTTTCTTAAAATCGGAAAGCGGTTCACAGAATACATCTACCTACTAAGTTTCACAAGTATAATCTTAATGGCTTCGGAATAAAATGGCTGTGACATACGGACGGACGGACAGACATATCGAAACTATAAGGGTTCCGTTTTTGCCATTCGGCTACGGAACCCTAAAAAGTGACAAGTAGGCGGGACCCTATTGAACATAATATAAGTACATATATTTTTTTAAACGACCCTTCTGCTTGTCACTTTCCAAAAAAAAATGTGCTTATTTCTTGCATTTCAGTTGAGCAGTCGGGTTTTTTTGATTTCTAAATAA
Organism: Tholera decimalis; assembly: GCA_943138885.2. NCBI lineage: Eukaryota > Metazoa > Arthropoda > Insecta > Lepidoptera > Noctuidae > Tholera > Tholera decimalis. Next base: position 15,260,205 of record OW964552.2, on the reverse strand, counting down.
TTTTTTTTCCAGCTTTTTAGTTAACCTAAATATTAATTAACAATTTTTAAGTTTCCCCGGTCGTGTGACATTGCCACTCTACCGGATTCAGACAATGAAAGAGCAAAGTCCATATTTTTAAAGTTTCTCATTGTATTATTTTTATTAGTATTACGGTAATGATATACTTTATTGAAATCCTTATATTGACGCTCTTTAATTTGAAACCCATATTGTAGTATTCGAAAAAGGTTATTTTTTTTCACTAAGTTCAATGGCGACGCACCGCCGCCGCGCCGCAATGTTTGATTTTTCTTAACGTCACGTTAGGTAGTAAGAACACTTGGGCCGCTAAGACAAATATAACGATACCTCAATTAAGTAAATCCGTGTAGGGGTTCTGGAGATATGAGGTAATAAATAATATTACATATATACAAACATACATACATACAAGATACGCGCGAAAAACATAACCCTTTCTTTACAGTCGGGTAAAAATACATATTTAAATATACTTAAATACATAAACATTTTTCCTCTCTTGACATTGTTAAAATTTTAATAATTCTTAATGTTTATAATTTATTCCTTTATTATACACGGTGGGCCATAAGGGTGTTGGCGGTTTCAATATTCAATATTAAAAAAAAACTACGAAACAGAACAAAATAATACATAACAATTTGTATTTTTTAAAAAGTAGAAACATAGGAATTTCTAAAACCTAAAAATAATATTGTGCAAATGATTTCCCTCTGCTGCTTGGCACTCTTGGAACCGAAGTCGCAAATTTTGGAAAACTCGTTGAAAAGTTGTTCTCGGTATTTTGTTACTTTCCTGAATAATATTCCTCTTCAGCAGCTCTAAATTGGTCGGATTATTCTCGTAGACTACCGACTTGAGGTAGCCCCATTGAAAATAATCGCATGGAGAGAGATCGGGGCTACGTGGTGGCCATTCAATATCCCTTTTTGAAATGAGTTTTCCGGAAAAAATCTTTTTCAGCAGCTCTATGGATACCCTGGCCATATGAAATGTGGCCCCATTCTGTTGAAACCACATCCTCGAGGTATTGCCTTGAAGTTCTTGCAAAGCTGGCACCAAAAGTCTGTTATCATGTTGCAATAATTGTTAGCTATAACCGTCATCGCTTGCCCTCTTTCGTCCTCAAAAAAGTATGGCCCAATAATACCGGTTGACGTTATCCCAGCCCACACTACAAGCTTAGGGCTGTGAAGTGGATGTTCATGCAAGCGTCGGGGATTAGTCTCGGACCAGAACCGACAATTTTGCCTTGAAAATTGGCCTCATCACTAAACATCACGTTGTCGAAATTGTTGAACCGCTTGAGCATCAAATTGACAAAGTTAAGTCGGTTATTGGCATCATCTGGTTTTAATTCTTGGACTATCTGAATCTTATAAGCTTTCAAATGCAAATCACGCTTCAAAATTCGTCGCAAAGTCGTTCAGTTGATATCCAAAGACTGACTTCTCTTACGTGTTGACTGTTGCGGATTTCGCTAAACTAAAACACGAACACGCTCCACAATGTCGGCTGATCTTGCAGAAACTGGGCGACCACAAGCCGTAATTGGTACTGTTGAGCCGGTTGTTTCGAAAATTCTGATCCATTTCCGTATCACATTGGCGCTTGGAACTTCACTTAAATCGCGTAAACCGTTTTCATGTCTTGTCATGTGTTTTCTTGTTTTCGTAATATGCTCGGAAACAAAATGCACGCTGCGCTCCCGTGTACGGCGCCATGGCGACTAAATTTCCAGGAAGCGGCGCAGCTAACAACATATCCCACCGCCGCCCCGCGCCACGCGTTTCCGAGAAATTGAAGAATTAAACCGCCAACACTCATATGGCCCACCCTGTATATTGTATAACATTACTGTTAAAAAAATAGTTTACATTGTATGTTTATGTTTATATAGTTATAAGACTTTGTTTGAAGGCAGTACTATTGAAGCCCATTTAGATGGAGAGAGTTTCTTGACTCGAAGATACGATTATCGAAAAACATTAAAAAGTTTCTTCATCTAAACATTCACGATTGTCGCCCTTCCCCTTGGGCGACAACTCGCCTCGCAATAGAATGTATCTGCCTCCATGTAAACAGAACTACAAAGCGAGAATTGTATTTCGAGGTTTGGTGTCAATCGCTACCATGAGTACAGTGCACGAGGGTGTTAAATTATAACATCTAAGACATAAATTAATAAAACGAAAACGGAAAAAAGATGTTAGGTAAAAAATGGATAGCGATAAGAAACACTTTTGGTGCTTCTAATACTTTGTGTCTTGAATTAATAATTGGAAGACTTCATCTTCCAATTATTAATTCACAGACATTATTTTCGACAGGCCCGTTGGTATAGTGGTCAGTGGCCCTGACTGCTATGCGCAAGGTCGTGGGTTCGATTCCCACCTAGGACAAATGTTTGTGTGATGAGCACGGTCATTTGTTCTTTGTCTGGGTGTAATTTATCTATAATATGTATGTATTTAGAAATATATATGTATGTTTATCAGTTGTCTAGTACCCATACCACAAGCTCTGCTTAGTTTGGGACTAGATGGCGTTGTGTGAAAAAGTTGTGGAATATTATATTATTATTATTAAAAATATGTTTCGAGTTACGAAAACCGAATTTTCATGTTTACTTCAAGAAATTGGATCGTCTATATAAAAATTAAAAAAATATATACAAATATGCGTCAAGCTACAACATTTAGAAATAAACTTTAAAGTTTATAGTGTAGGGCTTTTATAGATTTTAATAGTAATTTCTTATTTATGGGAAGTGGTAACTCTCATTTTAGTGTACCACCGCCAAAGAGTAAAGTAATATATAGGGAAACAACCACTAAGATGCCATAATTTATAAAAAGGCGTACTTGGCCGAGAGAGCTCAATTTTAGTGAAGCAAGCAGTGTGATCGTATCTGTAAATAAGTGTAGTGAAGATTAAAGTATCAGTATCTACATTCAGTGAGTTTTATTACACTTCAGAAGTGGGATCAGACAGTTTCACAATGGAAAAAGATAACGTCGACGCTCGCTTGTTGGATGCGTCTTTTCGTGGTCGCAAAGAGAGTCAATGACGCCTGTTAACTCCAGTAAGGTGATCGATGCATCATCAACGTAATATTTCTGGCGCACGCTCCAGTGGCACTCGTAGTCGCAGCAGGTCAATCAGGCAAAGTTTTAAGAGAAAGAGCTTGAAGTTGAGCAAGAACAAGAACGACTTCGAGTACTTGATCAGGAACTACGCCAGGAACGTGAGAAGATAACGAAGGAGCATAGAAATCAATCTAGTGGCAGGTACAAGAGGAATACGAGCCATCATCACTTTTAGAGTCGGCAGCCCAAGCCGATCACATCAACGCGAACAACGAGCCAAGCGGAGACGAGGTTCATGTGAGCGGAGCAACGATAGTCTACGTAGCGACGATATACCACAAGATGTAAGGTCACGTACACCTTCTTTTACCGTCAAAGATGTTATGGACTTGGTGCATTCTATTAAACATGGTTTTACATCTCAGCCGTCTACAAGTGCATCAATTTCCAAAAATATTGATTATAAAAACATTCTCCCCAATTTTGACCCCTCAACGAAAAACCAGCGCATTGACATTTGGTTGCTGTAAATGAATGTGCTACTGTATACGGCTGGGATGATAAAACAATTATACATTTTGCAATGCAAAAGCTTCAGGGTTTGGCCAAAGTTTGGTATGAGGGGCTAAACACAATTTTGCATACATGGACAGAATGGCAAGATAAATTGATGAGCGCTTTTCCTTGCGACCAAAACTATGGCCAAATCTTAGAAGATATGCTTAAGAGAAAAAGTAAGTTTGGCGAACCAATTGAGGTATATTATTATGAAAAACTTGCATTGTTAACTCAATGGACAGGACTGCAGCCTTGAGAAGTTTTTACCTCGTTTAGATTAAGCCACAAGTCAGGTAGGTAAGAAAGACGCTGAGAACTGTAACTACGTCGTAGAAGTACCTGCAGTCATACGCAAAGCCCTCATCTCAAAAGACCAAGTATTTGTGAATTGGTCGTCATGCCCTGTAAGGGACTTCACATTGGTAACACGATGCTATAAGTGCCAGCAGTATGGTCATGCCGCCAAGTTTTGTCGGCAGACGTCATATACCTGCGGTCACTGTGGCGATCAAGGTCACTCAATCAAAGAGTGTCCAAAAAAGGGAGAAGAGCCAAAATGCGCTACTTGCTCTCAGCACAAAAAGCCAGACAAGCACAGCACAGGCGCTGCTGACTGCCCAGCGAAAATAATGGCCGAAAAAAGGTACATTAATTCTATTGATTATGCAGGCGCCTAAGAGCGCCGTCAATAAATTATTTACTTAATCCATTTAAGTTAGTAGTTTTTAATCTCTATATTTATTTTTTGTATTTTAATGCCATAGTTATGATTCACAATATAATTAATGACTTAGATAATTTCTCTATATCCGAGTCAAAAGTTTGTGAAGCTGAGAATTGCAAACAATATCTTTCCGGCTACAAAAATCCATTAACCGTACTAACACAAAATATTCGCAGTATTTTTAAGAATTTTGATAGCTTTTGCATTTTCAGCAACGTTTAGACATAAATTGTGACGTTTTTGTTTTAACCGAATGCTGGCTTGCTAAGCAATATAACATACCACTAATACCGGGATATAGTATGTAAAAAAATAATAGGAATTACAACCAAAATGATGGAGTGATAGTTTATGTAAGGAATCATCTGAAGGTCTCTGTTGAGGAACCAAATATGCTGGACTGCAACAGTTTGGTGGTGAAGATCGGATCAAGCATTGCAATATTGGCATTATATCGACCTCCTTCCTTTAAAAATATTAGTAACTTCACCGAATCACTGAATGATATCTTACAGAACCTGTCATCCATTAAAAACACGATTGTAATTGGAGATATAAATATCAATATTCTTCCAGGAGGTACTGATGCATCTGCTCAGGACTACCTTAACTTATGCGCATATCATGGCCTTCTCCCCGCACACAGCTTTCCAACACACCATAGTGGTTCCTGCTTGGATCACGTCATGCTAAAATCAAATTTCCCCTCACTAGCACTTGTTGTTAAGGCGATACCAAAATAAATTAGGGGTTTTTTCGACACCATTTATTTCACTATTCCAGCAAGTATGGATTTAATTTTTGGTAATATGTTTATTGACTATTTAATTAATACTTTTACTGAAGGAAAACGCAATTGGGTTAAATTTGCTCCATCGAATTTGATTCCGAAAAGACCTCTATTTTTTTTTATTTTTTCCTGTAATTCTAAAATCCTAAGGAATTTCATTTCAAAATTGCATTCAAAATGTGCATAATAGGTAATTGAAAACTCTGACTGAAAATATTTTTGATACATAGCTTAATTTATTTTTAAACAATTTTTATTTGGTTTGGCGCTTACGTTGTTTTATTTTGGTTCCAGCGCATTGTTGCGCTCTCTTTTTTTCGCACGTGGAAGTAATAGACTCTGTCACTTTCTTTCCCAGTTCGCCTGCGGCCTTTGTCAGTGATAGACCTGTGTCGGTTCCTCCCGCAACCGTGATTATATTTTTTTATCGAAATAGTTATTGTTTAGTCTTGTTTTCTGATTTTATTTATCTATATTTGACAAGTGAACAAGGTTTATATAACATTAGTTTACCGATATGGGGAATAAGCATAAAAGACAACGAAAGGTGAAAAAATTGGCCAAGTGCGAGTTGGACTCGCCCATGAAGGGTTCCGTAGTAACTATAATAAATATAATATACTTAATACATTTATTTGAAAAAAAAAACCAAAAACCTTACAAATTTCTTAAAAGTAGCTTATTTACAATTTTTACAACTACGCCAAATAACTTTGTTTTTCATAGTGTTTGTATGAATTACAAAGTTATATTTGCGGTTTTAGAAAATATACTGTATCTCAAAAACTGTTGACTCGATCTCGTTCAAACCAATTTTGGTTGAAAGTTTACATTAAGATCTACAACATATGGTTTTTATAGATTTTTCACTTCATTATTATAGAAGTTAGAGGGGGGACACACATTTTACCACTTTGGAAGCGTATATCTTTTAAACGATTAACTTTATGAAAAAGTAATTTTAGAAACCTTAATGTCATTTTTAAAGACCTGTCTATAGATACCACACACGTATAGGTTTCATGAAAAAAAAATACTTTCAGTTTCAGTTCCATGTATGAGGAGCCCCCTTTATTTTAAATATTTTTTAAATTTTCTCTTAAAATCGGAAAGCGGTTCACAGAATACATCTATCTATCAAGTTTTACATGTATAGTCTTAATAGTTTCGGAATAAAATGGCTGTGACATACGGACGGACGGACAGACAGACAGACGGACAGACATGTCGAAACTATAAGGGTTTCGTTTTTTGCCATTCGGCTACGGAACCCTAAAAACCGACATTTGGAACGCCTGAGGGATCATGCTCGTAAAATGACGGAAAATAATTGGCCAAGTGCGAGTCAGACTCGCCCATGAAGGGTTTCGTAGTAACTCTTATAATATAATATAATATGTATATTTATTTGACGAAAAACAAAACCTTACAAATTTCTTAAAACTAAGTTATTTACATTTTTTACAACTACGCCAAATAACTTTGTTTTTCATAGTGTTTGTATGAATTACAAAGTTATATTTGCGGTTTTAGAAAATATGTTATATCACAAAAAATGCTGACCCGATCTCGTTCAAACCAATTTTGGTTGAAAGTATACATTAAGATCTACAGACATATATTTTTTTAGATTTCCATTCCATTATTACAGAAGTTAGAGGGACACATTTTACCACTTTGGGAGCGTATATCTTTTAAACGATTGACTTTATAAAAAGTAGTTTCAGAAACCCCTATGTCATTTTTATAGACCTGTCTATAGATACCACACACGCATAGGTTTCATGAAAAAAAAAAAATTCAGTTTCAGTCCAGCCCCCCTTTATTTTAAATATTTGTTTTTATAAAATCTGAAAGCGGTTTATAGTATTCTATAAACCGCTTTCAGACTATACATGTGAAACTTGGTAGGTAGATGTATTCATCTACCTACCAAGTTTCACATGTATAGTCCTAATAGCTACGGAATAAAATGGCTGTGACATACGAACGGACGCACGGACAGTCATGACGAACTATGAGGGTTCCATATTTTTTAATATTTACATAGGTACCAGTTTTATTTTACAGAGACAAAATCACAGCGCCGGAGCAGACCTCGGATAATACATGTGATTCGGAAAACAGAAGATTAGAGTCGCCATTATAATTTTTAAATTTGGATGATCAGCAGTGTCTAACTACTAACTTCTTGGAAAAAAATTAGTCAGTAAACTGTTTATTTCCTATTAAGATAGAAAGAAATACATTGGCGCGGATTGTCTTGTTCACAACTAAAGTTCAGTGCATCTTTTTCTTACTATTTCATTATAAAAAGGACAGAAAATATTAGTTTATTTCTGTCAAATTAGTCAGCGCCTGACGTAAATTGACGTATTTTTAGTAACCAATTTTTTAATCGAGTCTAATATTGTCTATGGAATATCTTAATTTGACAGGACTAAACTAATATTTTTCTTCTGCTTTTTTCTTAATGAAATAGAAAGAAAGTGCGTTGCCAGGGCCAAAATTCGTGGTGGCAAGGCATCTGCCGGAGATTTTTCACTCTTACTTTAAAGGTGGCAGACGGGCCATATGTGGAAAAGAACACAGAAGCCGACAGAGAGTTCCAAACCGATTCGAAGACCGGTCGAAGTCCGACCGAAGTCCGACCGACAAAGTGCGCATAATAAATGTAGAGAAGAATTACATAGTATGACAAAGTGGTATATTGACCAAGTGAGGATGGTGCCCTGTAGTACGTCTGGTATATTAATACTGAAAGCCATTACCAATGATATTGCCGTTATTCATGAAATCAGTCATCGTGTTTTTTCTATATATTTTATTTCTATTTATCAAAGTAATCACCCATGCAATCGATGCATCTTTTCCAACGCACTGTTAGCTTATTGATACCCTTCTTGAAGAAATCAGTTGGACGGGAGGCAACAAATTCTGCAAAGGCATTTTTACTGCCTCTATGATGTTGATTTTTTTCCGAGAAGTTTAGAATTCAGGAAAAAGTAGAAGTCTGTAGGTGCAAGGTCTAGTGAGTACGACAGATGGCGGAGAACTTCCAACACCAGCTCTTGTAACTTGTAGACCGTCTGCTGTGTAGTATGAGGACGCGCGTTGTCGTGCAAGAGCAGCGGAGCCGAGCGATTGACCAAAGCTGGTTGGAGATGTGCGAGCTTCTCTATAATTGTGTTCAGTTCTGCAGTAATGCTCATCCTGTTTGGTAGATAACTTATTACACCAGGGTTAGACCACCAAACAGGGACCATCACTTTTCTAGGGCTCAGTTTTCGTTTAGGAAAACGTTTAGATGCTAATCCAGGATCCAACCAATTTCGCTTACGATTGTCGCACAGGATCCATTTTTCACCGCAGGCAACAAAATTATTTCGTTTGTGTGCCTGTTAAGCAGTGCAAGGTACGTCTCGATGGGTCCTTCGCGGTGATGATCACTGAATTCGTGGGGCAGACGTCAAGCTTTTTTACCTTGCCAATTTGACGCAAGTAAACCAATATTGTTTTGATACTAGCGTTGAAAGCTGCTTCTAATTCAGCCGCAGATTGGGTGTCATCAGCTCCCACAATCGCCTTTAATTCGTCATCGACAACCACAGGGTTCATTTTTCAGGTCGAAATTTCCAGATCGGACACGAGCAAACTAATAACGGGTGGTGCATTCATTTTTAGAGTTCGTTTTGTAAACGTCGTTGAGGTTGTGGGCCGTAGGTACAAGGGGCACGGTTATGCCAAACTTTGAAACAAGAATTCCAAATTATAAAATAAAATTAATTTGAAATTATAATTATTAGCCAAAACAATATGATTATCGAACTCAAACTCAACATATTTATTTCACATAGGCCCACATGGGCACTTACAATACGTCAGAAGTTAGTGCATGGTTTGAAATTGGTCGTTTTCTAGGGAAAAAAACCGGCAAAAAACTCCACAGTATCCATGATACAGATTAAGAGGACAGTATATGATTTAATATTATAATTTGAAATTGCCAGTACGGCAAAACAGCGATTTCATAGGTAAAGCCCTGTTATTAAATATCAAATATTTATAAATTATTTAAAAATTAAACATAACTGACAACAAGCAGTACTGAAAGTGATGCTCTTTAAACCAAGAGACTTCTCTACTGACCAGCTATATTCTGACGCACAAATCCTCACAGTCAGACAGCTATATATCCTCCGTTCTATCCAGCGAAGACACCGTACTCTCCCTCTAGACAAAAACCTACTTCAAAGGCGCAAAGGTTTTCCAGTATGCAAAGCAATCCCTTGTCGACATGCATTTGCAAGTCGTCAATTTTTAGCACAAAGTTCACGTATTTATAACAAAATTAATAAAATTATTTCCATTTATAGACTCACCACTCACGAATTAAAAAAAAACTTAAGAACTGGCTACTTCTTTTATCTTATGACGAAGCAGAAAAAATATTGTGTATCGAAACTTAAATTTATTTATACTCCTATGGAATCATACTATCTCTCATTCACACATAAGCACACCGTCGCCCACACACGCATATATACACACCCACTCACACAAACACATACACACACAAACCTTCCAGACACTCATAAACACATACACAACCTTCTTTTGCTGTTGACAACAGAAATATTGTAACCGAAATGTCACGGTCGTGTTATTTATTGCCAATGCCGAAATATCTCCGACTCCTAAGATACAGGTCTGCGTACCTAGTTTAGGTGCCGGAAATCTAACACAAATTTTTAGATTTGCTGTACAACCTACTGTTTTTCTTTTATGTATTACGTGTCTTTTCCTATGTACAAATAAATTTTATCTTATCTTATATTGAAGGAAAATATGCAAAGACTTTACAAACTAGCAGTCGGGTAAAAAGAAGCCTATAACACTTCTCTAGCTTCAACCTACTTCAATACCAAATTTTATCTTAATCCACCCAGTACTTTCAAAGATTAGCGCATTCAAAGAAACAAACTTTACTGCTTTATAATATTAGTGTAGATTTCTTAAATTAGGAGCATTGTAGGATCATATCATAATCAGATTACTTTCAATTATTATAAGTACGATAAGTCACAAATTTGAGCGGACCACCCAGAGTGCAAACATTTGTCAGTTATCGTGTAGCTCAACTTTGAACTTAAGCAGCTCAACGATCTGACGAACAGTATCAAAGTAAGGACATTTGGGTAGGTAAGACAAATACTCAAACAGCCATACATCAACTATAAATTATAATGAAAATAACATAAAAAGAAATAATAACCTAAATATTCCTCACATTCATAATAATAAAAATATAAAAGATCAAAAAACGAAAAAAGAAATAATTAAATACAAAGTAGCTATATACAATACTTTAGAAAGTCAATCATCTTAGATTCCATTACATAGTTAGTTACATACAGGTCGACCTAATAAAAGCGTGTTAAAAAGCGTAGTTTTGAACCAACTTTTTGTTACTACTCATTTTAAGTAAATGAATTAAATAAAATCATAGTAAGAATTTGTTTACTACACTAGTAGTTCTTTTTCTTAGGTCAATATGATCATTTACTGTTACGGTCTGTTCATTTACACACGTTATATTATTTTTTGTCATTCTTAAATAAAGTAAAACACTAAATACCTAACAATATAATGAATAACTTAGTTTAGTTCAGATTAAAAAGAAATGTATTTGATTTTGGCGACTCCGTGCCTTCTCTATTCTAAAACATCAAAACACACAAACTACATCGCAAACTCACCGCGAGCGTGCGCTCGAGTTTGCAATGTATTCTAGCGGGGGTGCTCCCCGCAACTTCCGTTAAGCTACGCCCCTCGAGCTATGTCTTATTTTTTACGTATCACCTTAACTCGACAATAACCGATCACAATGCTGCCCTACTGACACTAAATTGTAACATACCTAAACAAAACACTCGCACAATTTCTAAATTGAATAAAAATAAACTTGAGGAAGATTTGCGCGTCATCAATTTTGATCCAGTCTATAATTCCGCTGATCCGCAGTTTTGCATGTTGTATGTAATAGAAAATGTACGACATGCAATTCAGAAAAATACAATTATATCGCAGTTGAACAACAAAAATTGCAACATAAAACCCTGGATCACGACAGGTCTTATCCGTTGTATTAAGCATAGAGATAAACTGCACATGAAAGCTAAATCGCACCCAGACAATGCAATAATGCAACTATCCTACAAAAGATATCGTTATTTTTGTAATGACCTTCTCAAAAAAGTTAAATGCAACTACGACAAAATTGAATTGGAAAAGGCTGGACCAAATAGTAAAAAAATCTGGAAGTACACACATCAAAAGTGTCTAGGGATCAAGCATTTTTATGCGGATTTCTTGAGATTGAGATGTGGCTTTGTAATAAATTTATGATTTTATAAATTTATATGGATCCTTTTTGGTGCATTTCATAATTTGAAACAGGAACTGTTAATCAAATTCGAGTAAAAGATGAAAATCAGCTGTCAATATTTTCCCTATAAAAACATACAACGCATTGAAGACATTATTAGTGCTACTGTTTCCCTACTACTGATTAAAACCAACGTTATTATGGAGCGGCGACGTCATTTAAGCAGGGAAGAAATGCTCAGAGCCGTGGGAATGATAGAAGCTGGTTCCCGGCAACGTACTGTGGCTTTAGCTCTGAATACAAGTCAGAGTGTTATCAGTCGACTTGGGACACGTTACCGAAGCACTGGTACCGTGGCTGAGCGCCATGGAGGACGGTATCGCTGCACCACACGGAGACAAGACCGATACATTCAAATCTTAACTCGAAGAGCTCCAACAATAACCGCCATGATGTTAGCCGTGAGGCTCATCACTCTTCAGGGAACTTAATTAGCGACCAAACAGTCAGAAACCGCTTGCATGAAGTGAACCTTCATTCCCGAAGACCGCTACGGGTACCACCTATAGCAATGCACAATCGTAGGATTCGATATCAATGGGCTCTTGAACACAGAAATTGGGCAGAAGAACAATGGCGTTTCGTGTGCTTTTCTGATGAGTCTCGTTTTGGTATGAGACCGGATACAAGACGTATACGACACTGGAGAACCCCTGGACGCCAACAGCGATTAAAATCCTGCCAGGAAGTCCATCCTTATAGTGGTGGAACCATCATGGTATGGGCGGGTATTTGGATCGGCGGAAGAACTGAGTTGATTTGGATCAGAGGCAACCTCAACGCTCAAATTTATGCTGAGACGATTGTATCTGACGTCATCGTTCCTCTACAAGTGCAAATCGGTCCCTTATTTCAGTTAATACATGATAATGCACGACCGCACACCGCAAGAGTTGTAAGACAGACTCTCGTCGCAGCTAACATCAATGTCCTGCTCTGGCCTGCTCAGTCACCAGACTTGAACCCGATTGAGCATGCATGGGATATGCTACAGAGAAGAGCTCTGCCGAATATGGAGGGTATCCAGTCGCAAGAAGACCTTTTTTTGTTGTTGCAACGAACATGGGCGGCCATTCCACAGCGTGATTTGGATGAACTCATTTTGAGTATGCCAAACCGATGTTCTTGTGTTGTTAGTGTTCGCGGTAGAAACACGGATTATTAATTGTTTAAGTTACCCAATAAAATTTTAAAGAAAACTGTTATTTCAGTCTTTTTTTCGAACTTTAATGTTAGTGGTTCAAATGTCAAAAATCCCTTTTTTAGGAAAATGGCAAATTTCTTTATTAATGCAAAGGTGACTTGGTTTATCGTTACTGTGACAAACGAAAACACTTTATTTGATGAATCCTTAAAGAAATTTTAATTAATATCAATCAGGAGAAAAGTTATTGCAAAAATATATGTTGATCCCTAGACACTTTTGATGTGTGTATATTAAAGATGTAACATATACGTCGAAACAAAAAGAATCTTCTTCAGGTTTATTGCAAGCAAACTCATCACAACTGACATCTGCCAACATGGCAAATAATTTTTTTGTTAATGTTGTAAAATGTCTAGCAGAAAAAGTTCAATCTAACAAGCACTCCTTTTATGTGTCACAACACTTTAACATCATTTGCGATGCTGGATACTGATGAAACTGAGGTTGAAAATATAATTATGAATTTGAAAGATGACTGCAGTTGGTTGGGATAATATATCCAATAAAATTCTAAAACAGTTCAGGCATATTTTAGTACCACCATTTACTTATATTTTCCGCATTTGTCTCTCTTCGGGGGTTTTTCCCAAATGTCTAAAAAAAGCGATTGTTGTGCCTGTCTATAAGTCAGGCAGTAAAGAGCAAGTGACAAACTATAGACCTATATCTTTACTGCCCTGTATGTCCAAAATATTAGAGAAAATGTTGAACAAAAGATTGTTTACATATCTGGAGGATAAATCTATTCTGTCTGAGCGGCAGTTTGGGTTTAGGCCTAAATTATCAATCGCCGATGCCGTACATCATCTCACTGACTATCTAGCACAGGAACTTGACAAGGGTAACCACACAGTAGGAATTTTTGTGGACCTCGCGAAAGCATTTGACTCAGTTTCAATTCCCATCCTGTTGCGCAAGCTTGAAGCCTTAGGTGTAAGAGGCAACCAGCTGAAACGCTTCAAAAGTTATTTAGAAGAGCGTACCCAGTGCGTAAAGATTGACAATGTACTCAGCACTGAAGAAAAAAACACGTCTTTTGCTATGCCCCAAGGAAGCATTTTAGGGCCTACTATGTTCTTAATATACATAAATGATCTTTGCAATCTAAAGCTACATCATGGCATTATCATATCTTACGCTGACGACACTGCTGTACTTTTTTCGGCTGATTCAGAAAGTGAAGTCTACAAACTTGCGCAACATGGGTTCAATATCTATACTTATAATAAATCTGTAGAGAGGTCAATTCTGTACATGAAATATATTTCCAAAATAACTATCAGGGGGTGATTAAGGATCGATACTCATGCCAAAAATGCAATCAGTTAAATTTTTGTCTGTCTGTCTGTCTGTCTGTCTGTCTGTCTGTCTGTCTGTCTGTCTGTCTGTCTGTATAACCGTTATAGAAACAAAAACTACTCGACGGATTTTAACGAAACTTGGTACAATTATTTTTCATACTCCTGAGCGGGTTATAGTATACTTTTCATCACGCTACAATCAATAGGAGCAGAGCAGTGAAGGGAAATGTTGGGAAAACGGGAGAAGTTACTCCATTTTTTAAGCTTCCGTCGCGTGTGCAACCTTAATGGTTAAAGCTACACAAATCATTTCATGACGGAAATATTCTCCTTAAAATTATATAAAAAATATCCCACGACAGCATATGTCTAACTTTTATGGTTGACTCACAATAACACGTGTAACTCCCGATAGCTTAGCAGTTCGAAGCTTTCTGATTATAATATTTGTCTACTCTTACGTTTATAACACTCTCAGTCACCCCTAATTGAAAAAGTTAACATTATTAACTATTCCATAAAAAAATTGGCCAAGTGCGAGTCAGACTCGCCCATGAAGGGTTCCGTAGTAATTATAATATAATATGCAAATTTATTTGACGAACAAAAAAACCTTACAAATTTCTTAAAACTAGCTTATTTGCATTTTTTACAACTGCGCCAAATAAATTAGTTTTGAAAAAAAAAACCTTAAAAATTTCTTAAAACTGGCTTTTTTACATTTTTTACAACTGCGCCGAATAAATTTGTTTTTCATAGTGTTTGTATGAATTACAAAGTTATATTTGCGGTTTTAGAAAATATGCTGTATCTCAAAAACTGCTGAACTGATTTCGTTCAAACTAATTTTGGTTGAAAGTTTATATTAAGATCTATAGACACATATTTTTTTTAGATTTTTCACTCCATTATTATAGAAGTTAGAGGTTGTGTCCGCCACACACACATTTTACCACTTTGGAAGCTTATATCTTTTAAACGATTGACTTTATGGAAAAGTGGTTTTAGAAACCCCGATGTCGTTTTTAAAGAACTGTCTATAGATACCACACATGCATCGATTGCATGAAAAAAAATATTTTCAGGTTTAGTTCCATGTATGGGGAGCCCCCCTTTATTTTAAATATTTTTTAATTTTTTTCTCAAAATCGGAAAGCGGTTCACAGAATACATCTACCTATCAAGTTTCACATGTATAGTCCTAATAGTTTCGGAATAAAATTGCTGTGACAGACGGACGGACGGACAGACAGACAGACGGACAGACATGTCGAAACTATAAAGATTCCGTTTTTTGCCATTCGGCTACGAAACCGTAAAAAGAATCATATAAATCGGTATAGAAACACCAAAGTTATACATGAAATACGCTTATAATAATAAGCCATCGCGCGTGAATACTGAATCATGCTATAAGGATTATTTTTGAGAATCGGTCGCCGCGCTCGACGCGTCTCGCGGTCGAAGCGTTCTCTAGGTACTTAAGCCTCATGTGAACGTGATCTAAACAATATTATCAATACATTAACTTACGCTGACGGAGTCCGGGCACAGCTATATTGTATCATTACGCTAAGGCCAATAGGAGTGGAGCGCCAATGAAGAATGCTTCAAAATCGGGGTTAAATTTAACGTTAGCCCAAAGTAACTATTCCACGCGGACGAAGTCGCGGGCAAAAGCTAGTTGTAAATAATTGGCTTCAACAAAATTCACTAACCCTTAATGCGGAAAAGACAAATTTCATTAAATTTTCGATGCGGAAACAAACACCTACAATTGCCTCAAAGTTGCTTTGCGCTCATTGTTGCTCAGTCCCTCTCAATGGTCAGTGCATGTGTCCCCATATTAAAATTACTAACAAAATAAAATACCTTGGTATCATTATAGATGACACCCTTACTTTCAAACCACACATAGAAGCTTTAAATAGTCGAATTCGTAAGCTTATATTCATATTTAAAAAGCTGCGATATATAGCAGACCCGAAACTAATAAGGCCAGTTTACTTTGCTCCATGTCAGTCAATTTTGACGTACTGCATTACCTCATGGGGCGGGGCAGGTAAAACTTTGTTACTACCTATCGAGAGAGCGCAAAGAGCTATCCTCAAGGTGTCTACTTGTCGCCCTTTCCTTTTTCCCACTAACCTTCTCTATAAATCTTGTAAAGTACTAACAGTTCGTCAGTAATTTATAATGAGCACCGTACTAAAACAACACACAGCGCTTCCCTATCGCACTGAATTTACTAAAAAAAAGACGGAAAGATTTAGTTTGCCTTAAAAGAAGTACAAAACATGCTTTCACAACCAAATTTTATATGTTCCTTGGACCACTACTTTATAACAGACTAAACGCAAAATTTAATATTTATTCCCTAAATTATTGTAACTGCAAGAAGACTCTCAAGGAAGCTCTTCAAAGTAAGTCCAATGAAGACAGAAAAGTTATTACTTGTACTAAAATAGAGATAGTTCGTATTTTATTTAAATGTAATTAAGATTAAGAATAAGATACTAAGATTATTTTCATATTATTTACACCTTTATACATTACCTAAGATGACCATATATAGTTTATTTTATATAAATGTCATTATTGAAAAAATATAAATACCTATTCTCGCCTGAAACACAGGATTACCTAGTTCAGGCACATGACATGTGTGAAAAAAAAAACAATTCTAACCAATCTAATTCTAAAATAAATCAAAATAAATCTATTCAGCCTCAGGGTCCTTTGTTCTGCTTTAATTGTAAGGAACGATGTCACCCTTTTTTGCAATGTCCGAAGCCGCTAATTAAATGCAATAAATGCAACAAAATTGGTCACAAAGGTGATAATTGCAGGCAAGATTCTAGGCCCGATAATATGATAGGTAAAACTGGAGCGCCATCCAAAACGATGTGCATTTGAAGCTTTAGTCCCAGTTCAAAGCTGGTTACGATTAATGGCAGGACTGTAGAAGCTTTTATTGATTTCGGTAGCGAAGTGACGTTCGTTAAAAAGTCAATAGTTTCAAGTCTTGATCTGGTGCATGATCAAGTCCCGTCAGTTGAGTTGTTGAGCAAGATAATCTGTTAGATAAACCTATACTAATAGGTCAATCATACACAGAGCAACCACGTATTCTTGTGTTAAAAAATCCACAGACTTTGCAATTTAGTAAGTTGCACACTGAAATCCCAATAGTTTGTTCTGAGCCGAATAACGCTCTACTTGCTGAAGTAATAATCGCTTCTCATGTTGAACTTTATGGACCTGCATCTATAAAAGCTCGCGTAGGTTCCGAATTTAGTGGCTGTTTAATGCTGAGCAACAACATCGTAGGGGGTCCATATCAAGAGGTTGTGATTTATGGTAGCGTTTGCCAGGTCTTGTGCGGGAATTTAGACATTGTTGTTTATCCATTTTCCATACTAGTAGATTACACAAGGGATTTGTTGCTAGTAGAGAAGAAAAGGTAGATTTTGTCCAGAGAATAGTAATAGATTGCATTACTATTCTCTGGACATTCGCAGAGTCGGGAAGTATCCCAGATAAAAGCAGTGATCACGACATTCGGGAGAAAGACGTACACATAGGCGTTTCTGTATCAACCATTCTGTATGACCATACTTAAACAATATAATCATTGTTATGCCTCCAATTTGAAGGATTTGGGGTTGTACAAATGTTATGCAAATGACAATTGAGTTAAAATAGTCAACGTCCTATTGTCTATCGCCCTTACAGGTTATCTCATCATGAACGCGAGAAAGTGCAGTCTATGTTAAGTGAAATGTTGGATGCAGGGATCGTTAGAGAATCGGTATCGGAGTATGTAAGTCCTATTATTTTAGTTCGTAAAAAAGATGGCAGTTTTCGAATGTGCATTGACTATAGAATATTGAACTCGGTAACAGTAAAGGAAAGATATCCGATGCCGATTATAGACGATGAAATAGCAAGGTTGTCTGGGCAAGCGTGTTTCATAATGCTTGATTTAGCGTCTGGGTATTATCAGGTGCCTATTTCAGAACCATGCAAACATCTAACTGCGTGACTCCAGGTGGATTATACGAATTCAATCGTATGCCATTTGGTTTGGCAAACGCACCAGTATTTTTTCAGAGATTGATTAATAAGGTCCTAGGGTCGGCTCGATTCACTCATGCTACAGCGTGCATGGATGGTGTGCTTATTTTTGGTAAAAATGCTTCTGAATGTCTTGATAAGCTCGAACAAATTCTGAAGCTGTTAGAAGATACAAATCTTAGGTTAAATTTGTCAAAATGTAATTTTTTGCACGATACGAGATTAGTTCGTCAGGAATTCGACCAGGTGAAAAGAAAATTCAGTCAGTTATGAATTTTCCACGACCAGTAAATATTCAAGGTGTTAGGCAATTCCTTGGGCTTGCAAGTTATTTTCGAAAATTTATTAAAAGGTTTGCTCAATTAGCGTCGCCTATAATGAAATTATTAAAGAAGGACTCCGCGTGATTGTGGGGCCAAGAACAAGAAAATGCATTCCAAGTGCTTAAATCTCAATTAATAGACAGACCAGCTTTAGCCATTTACGATTGTGACGCAGAGACGGAATTGCACACCGACTCCAGCAAGGATGGCGTTGGAGGCATTCTCTTGCAGCGATGTTAGTATAGTGTATTTCTTCGACCAATTGCTTATTGTAGTAGACGAACGTCACCGGAGGAAAAATATTATCACTCCTATGAATTTTAAAAAGTTTAAGGCCCTTTCAGGCGCGCGTGGAATATGTAGATGACGCGACGTGTTCCACGCGCACCTCAAAGAGTTGTTAGCAAAATAGTCGGGGCCCACTAGAACGCCGTTGCCTGCCGGGGTTACGGAATTGTTCGAAAGAGTTACCACGGATCTCGGAACACGAAGGGCAAATGACGGAACACGGATGAGTTTTAGACAGTAAAAATCTGACATATCCTCCCGCTTCGTCCAGATTGGGAGGCAGTCATTTCCCATCCTTAAAAAAGGCCCTTTATCCAGCCGCACAATGCCAGCTTCGACAGATGTTCGTCGAAGTTTTCATAGATTTTAAATTAATATAATAAATGGTGCGTTATCGTTCTAGTATTGCAGCGCAGCTTCCCCTCTCACCGCTTCGTTAAATCGTCATGAAATGTGCCCGTAGCGATGTAAGACGTACTTATATGCACCAGGTGTTTACCAGCAAAAGTTAATGAGCCGTTACTAATCACGACACCCGACGGCTTCGACCGCTTTTGCACGTGCTTAAAGAGTTAAGGTGTCGTTATTCTGTTATGATAGTGAGCGAGTGGTCGCTGACGCACAGCTCCCGGCGGTGCCGTACCATTGTGAGAAACGTTGGGTTCCGTCTATTTTTACTCGTGCATTTACCGCGAAAGCACTCAGCCTTGATGCTCCTCGCAGGCACATTCTCTAAGGCACGTTCAAGTTTACTTCGTTTCGGAAAATGTTTTGTGAATTTACAGTTATATAAATGCTAACCCGTTACCGCTGTACAATCTGAAAAGCTGATGGTTTGGTACAAATTTATACCTGGTTCGAGAAGTTCCATTTGTTTGCGTCTCATTGACCTTATTTTTCAGTAGAATTGTTGTTTTTTGCAGCGCCAACGATGGCTAAAGTCAAACAAGTCAGATTTATAATAATGTAAGGGTGTTGTGTCTGTACAATTGCGCAGAAAAAATTATGATAGGTACAGACGATGCATCGGATCGATTTTGATAGGCTATTTTAATTCGTCTTATCCGTTGATAAGACAAATTCAAATAGCCAAGTAATTGCGTAAAAGCACACAAAAATACAGCAAGCTGAAGTAGAAAACCATATAAAAATGAATAATAATAATAAAATAAGAATAATGTAAAACTATTTTTCAACACAATAGCCGAGAACCTCACCTCTTTTGGGTACGTATTGTAGTTTATGTCGCACTTTGCTCCAGCCCAATTGATTATAATTATGTATGTAGGATGCTAATTCAGAACAAATAATAAAATTAAGTAACTAATTGCGTAAACTAAGAATGCATCGATAAGAACAAGCCAAGAGAGTAAAGACGCAAAGACTTTAATTATTTGTAAGAAGTTAATAAAATAAAGGGGTATTTGGGAAGTTAATAGTATTATTTCGGTCATCCACACCACCATACATGTATATTACTATACATGGACATTTTATTATTTCAAGATTACAGCAGGTCCTCACTTAAGATATAGGCTTTTTATATAGAAAAAGCTATTTTTATGGTATTAAATATTTAATCAATGAAGGTGTGTATGCTATATTTTTTTTAAATACTCTATTTTATCAGCAAAGGATTTTTTCTTCTTCGTCGTATTCTTCATTGTTACTAGCACTTATGAGTGCTGCGTCGATAATACTGATGCACATGCAACAACATTCCTCCACACCACTCTGTCTTCGGCTTTCCGTGGGGCTGTTGATATGCTATGACCGGTGATGGTTTTTATTAAGAGCCATTTTTCCACATTCCTACAGAAAGTGAGGCGATACTTCACACCTGGACAGCTTTTGAATTTATATAAAGCACAGGTCCGTTCCTGTATGAAGTATTGCAGTCACTTGTGGGATGGCTCAGCCAAATACCAGCTAGCTGCACTTGACTCGATCGAACGCAGAGCTAAAAGGCTCATAGGTGACGAGGTTCTGGCAGGCAAGTTTCACAGCCTGGCTCACCGGCGAAACGTTGCTTGCCTGTCTATCTTCTACAGATTGTACTTCGGAGAGTGTGCACAGGAGCTCCACGACCTAATCCCTTCATCCCCCTTTTGCTACCGGTCTAACAGACTTACCGCACGATCCACACTTGGTCGATATAACGTCTTGTCGTACTAAGCGTTTTTCTTTAACATTCATTGTGCGCACAGCCAAGGTGTGGAACTCTCTGCCGGCTTCTGTATTCCCTGCCACATACGACCCGTCAGCTTTAAAGCAAGAGTGAATAGGCATTTTCTGGGCTCGCTCGGTCGATCGTAGACCTCATCTTAGACTTACCATCAGGTGTGATCGAGGTCAAGAGCGGGCTCATTCGTAATAAAAAAAGGGTCGAAAAGAATCAATTCCCATACGAGGTATTTAGACGCCCAAGCACAGCGAGGGCGGCTATAGTCCGAAGGAAATTGGAAGGAAGGAAACCGAACGAAATAGGAATTGATGTCTTTCACTCGTGTTAAGAACTCTACTTTTCATTTCGAATATAAGGAAAGTTAAAATAGTAGTTTTTGTAAAATATTTATTGACATGCGTAGTACCTATTTAAAATTAATTGCGAAGTTAGAACAATTTGTGAAATTTAAAGTTACATTTTTGTTTCGAATATTTACGCTGTTTGATATGTTATAACAAATTTGGCTGTGCTGAATTTCTGTAAAAATAGGAGACTCCAGTATTTGATTAGACGGTGGAATCCATGGCACAGATTCCCTTGAAGTAGTTGGTTGAGACGAGTTACGGCGTATTTATAGTCTCAGTTCATTTATTTGAAATTTTGGTTTCATTTTGGACATAATCTTCAATGTAGCCTTCCGCGACTGTGCTGGATTTCCATCCTCCATGTCTTTTTAACATAGTCAAGTTCGCCTCAGAATCGGCTAATAGTGTCGCTGACGTTCTTTTATAACAATGCCCGGTATACTGTTCACAGTTTGCTAAATTCAAATATGTTGCGATTTGCTTCGGCATGCCTTTCTTTTAAGCATGGGAAATCATTCAATGACTGCCTCCCGATCTGGTTGAAGCGGGAGGGTGTGTCAGACTTTTACTGACTAAAACTCATCCGTGTTCCATCATATGCCCTTCGTGTTCCGAGGCCGCGGTAACTCTTTCGAACAATTCCGCAACCCC
The DNA here is from genome assembly GCA_943138885.2 of Tholera decimalis. Taxonomy (NCBI): domain Eukaryota; kingdom Metazoa; phylum Arthropoda; class Insecta; order Lepidoptera; family Noctuidae; genus Tholera; species Tholera decimalis. The sequence goes on along the minus strand of OW964552.2, from coordinate 15,238,193 downwards.
GGCAGGCAACGGCCCCCTTATGGGCCCCGACAGTTTTGCTGACACTATTTGAGGCGCGCGTGGAACACGACGCGCCGTCTACACGGGCCTGGTTTCAGTCGGGCCCATTGCTCGCAGCCCGCAGGCCCGCGCCTACGAAGGCTGGGAGTCACCCTGTGACTCCCGACGCCCGGAAAGTCTCCTGCGGCGGCTGGGGTGTGAGGGTTGTGAGACCCGCCTCTCCCTCGCACGTCCCGCCACCTCCTTCGCTTGCATAACTGCTTTGCAGAAAGAGGAGAACGCTTCCCATGCCTCCTCGCTCCGGACCATGGATTGAACTAGGGCCGGGAGCGAGAGGTCACCGCCTATCGCCCCTACGAGGACGAGGAGTTTTATTTTCAACAAAGACTACATCTTACAAGCTAACAACAGGCAACGATTTTAGCATTAATCTCCTTTAGTGATTGGGGACTCTATTATGCATTAAAAATTAAAATACAGAATATACCAATTACAATAATTATAAATCAATTAGAAAATTAATGAAATATAATTTAACAATAATTTATTATTTAACTATTTTCAACCGACGAAAAAAACGGAGGAGGTTATCAAGTCGAGGCGTATATTTTTTTATGTATGATCACCAGTGATCGGAGTAGGTAGATTGATTTTTGGTACTTGTATCATAAATGCACACAGAAAGAATAACATGGATAAGCCATTTTCCCGGAAAGTAATTCCTGTATTTCCGGATTCAATTAAACATTGTTAATGTTGGTAGTGATATTATTCCTACTCAATTCAAAATTTAAAGGAAGGTATAAAAAATAAATTAATTCATTATTTATCTGTTGAATAATAAAAACAATCTAATTGCTGTAACTTCTACCCTCAATTTTGGCCCGTTTATCGAGGCTAAGGCTCAACTAGCATCAAAAAAGTTGGGAATCCTAGCAAAGGTGAGACGGTACTTCACACCCGAACAGTTGCTCAATCTCTATCAAGCCCAGGTTCGGTCGTGTATGGAGTACTGCTCTCATCTTTGGGATGGATCTGCTAAATACCTCTGTTCTATAAATATATCTGTTTTTTTCCTTTGTGGGTAGGCATAGCATTAACTTACGTTTTTGTGTGCTCTTAATAAAATAAATTTTTAAAATAGTTAAATATATTTATTCATGAAATAAATCAGTTTATTTTATAGTAGCCCCCCCCACACCTGCTATCTATTGTTATCAAGTCTATAGAACTTGTTCCTGGTTCACTTTCACTACACACTGTAGTCACTGAATATGGACACTAAACTTGCTGCCAGCTTGGAGGGCCTCGAGCAGCTGTTTGGCTCCCGAATGCAGGAATATGAAGCGAAACTGCAGCAGGCTGCCACTAGTACCGCATCAGCTTCACCAGACATTGCATCCATTGCTCGTGAGTTCTCAGAGTTTAAGCTGTTTGTCCTTCAAGCACTCTCTCAGTTAAAAACACAAATTGAGTTGCTAGCTGCTGGGTTCGATAGGCATGAAACCACTATGCGAAGAAAGGTCCTGCTGTTCCATGGTGTTCCAGAAAAGGACAATGAAAAGTTACTGGATGTGGTCCACAACATTATATCCAACCAAATTAAATTGTCAGAGGTATGTAAGGACCGGAACATTATCAATGTTTGTCATAGGCTTGGATTCTCACGGCAGAAGGCCCGACCCATACTGGTACGATTCTTCAAAATGGAGCACCGGCAACTTGTATGGGATAGCAAGAAAGCTCTCAAGGGTACCGGGATTACCATCTCCGAGTTCTTGACACAAGCTCGGCATCGTGTGTTTGCAGCTTCTCGTAAGCATTTCGGTATGCAGAATTGCTGGTCCATGGAGGGCAAGATTGTTGTTATTTGCCCTGACAAATCCCGGCGGAAGATCGAAACGGCAGGCGAACTTCAGGATCTGATAGCTAAATTCCCGTCTTGTTCAGTCGACACCGAGGATTCTGCGCAATCTGAAGAACTTGGATCTCCTAGAGCCGCAACCGTGGCTACTAAGAGAACAAGGAAGACGCGTGTGCGCAAGTAGCTCATTCGTTTTTCGTTTTACCAGTCCAATTATTTTACTACTTTTCAACTTGGCCGCTTTGCATGATCACAATCATTCTGGGCCGGTAGTTCATTAATAATTTTTATATGTAGCACCGCATTTCATTTTACTTTTTATTTTTAATAATGCCGGTATCGATAAATGTTACAAATTATAGGTTAGATTTTTTGACAATGTGACAGTTGTAGACAGATGACAGTGTCACTGTGACACTGCTCCTATCCATCCGTCATTGTGTTGCGTTCCATTCTACGTACAGTTCAATGTTTTGTTTTTATTTTTGTTATTCCATTTCTCCTACATTGTTGTTTTACTTGTATAACTTTGCTAGAAAATACTGTAAAATTTCTGCCAATATATCAGCGAGTGGGGGAGGTTTTCTCAAAGGAAAATCTTAAATCTTTATTTAATAGTTTTAGTATTTACTCTTATATTTTAAATATTTATATTATTATTTATATATATTATTATACTTATTATTTATATTCATGGATGATGTAGCTGATCTTAACGACAGCTTCTTCTCGTGCTCTTCTTCTACTAGTTTTGTTAGTGCGGACAGTGACTCTTCCTTACCACTTACCTTACATGATAAAATCTCTTCTCTTTTCTCCAATGACCCTAAGAATCTGCATATAGCTCACATAAATGCTCAGAGTGTTCCTGGTCACTATTCTGACCTTCTGGCATCCTTTAGCAGTGCTCACTTGGATGCGCTCTTGATATCAGAATCATTTTTGAAACCATCTCTCCTCTCTACTCAGTACTCACTTCCCGGCTTCGTCTTGATCCGCAATGATAGGACTGACAAAGGTGGAGGAGGTGTTGCTATATACCTGCGTGCTGATTTACCCTATAGGGTGGTCAGCTCATCTCCATCACGGTATTTTGAGTCGGCTGAATATTTGTTTCTTGAAATTACTGTTCATCATACAAAGGTTTTACTTGCAGTGCTCTACAGTCCTAATCTTCACATAGACTACTTTAATTCTCTCGACTCCACTCTCAGTGATCTTTGCCCCATGTATGAGCATGTCATTTTAATGGGTGATTTTAATACTTGTTTGATTAAAAATGATTCTCGCTCCCTTAAACTCCTTTCACTGTTGTCTTCTTTCAATCTGCAAGTTTTGCCTCTTTCTGCAACTCACTATTTTCCTAATTGTACACCCTCTTTTCTAGATCTTATGATTGTCTCCTCGTCTAGTAATGTTTCTTACCATGGCCAACTTACGGCTACTTTTTCTTACCACGATCTCATTTATCTATCGTATCGTATTCGTGTTCCCAAGCGTAAGCCCCAGCTTTTATATCTCCGTAACTACAAGGGCATAGATTTGGAGGCTTTGCAGCGTGATGCCGGCGATCTCGACTGGACCCCTCTGGTTGAGATCGATGACATCAACGATAAGGTGAATTATTTTAATGCAACCATTCTCGACTTATATGATCGGCATGCCCCTATCAGACGTGTCAAAGTTAGACATAACCCTGCACCATGGATAACGCAACAAATTAAAGAGATTATGGCTCGCAGGGATAAAGCTAAGAGCAGATATAAGCGCAGACCTTCAGAGCTGAATCTCTCTTATTACAAATCATTACGTAATCGCTGCAGTCATCTGTGTCAAGATGCTAAGAGACGCTATTTTCACGACCAACTCAATAATCGTAGTTCTTCCGTTGTATGGAAATTTCTCAAATCTGTAGGCATAGGTAAGTCACCTACCAACCAGTGTAAGGATGTCAACCTCAATGATCTAAATAAGCATTTCTCTTTCCTTCCCTTTTCTCTTGATCCGTCTGTTAAAGCTGCGACACTAGAGAGTCTTTCTAGGTTGCCGTTACCACTTTGTCCTCTCTTTAAGCTTAGCGATGTTACTGAGGATGACGTTAAGAAGTCTATTCTTGCGATTACTTCTTCAGCAGTCGGTAATGATAAGTTGTGTTCAAGAATGATAACTCTTATCCTTTCCTCGTTACTTCCTGTTCTCACTCACATCTTCAACCACTCATTTTCCTCTTGCTCCTTTCCGTATGTTTGGAAACAGGCTCACATAATACCTTTACCTAAAACTAACAATCCTACTTTATTAACCCACTTTAGACCCATTTCTATCCTCCCTTTTCTCTCTAAAGTTTTTGAGCACATAGTTCATAGACAATTATCATTTTTCTTGGCGTCAAACTCGATAATATCCCCTTTTCAATCCGGTTTTCGCTCGGGTCACAGTACTGTTACCGCGCTTTTAAAAGTGACTGATGATATCCGCTGGGCAATGGAGAATAAGTCCCTTACAGTTCTTGTATTGCTGGACTTCAGTAGCGCATTCAACTCAGTGGATTTCGACATATTACTAGGTATCCTCAAATCTATCAATTTCTCTCCTTCCACTTTAGCCTGGTTCGGTTCTTATCTTCGGGGACGCTCTCAGTGTGTTCGCCTGGAGGAGTCCTTCTCTGATTGGTGTAGCCTCACTGAGGGTGTTCCTCAGGGTAGCGTTCTCTCTCCTCTTCTTTTTTCAATTTTCATAAACTTTGTTACCAGAGTAATCTCCTCTAGTTTCCATCTCTACGCAGATGACTTGCAGCTTTACCGACATTTTAATGTAGCTGACGCGGATTCTGCAATTGCTGCAATGAATCATGACCTGGCTTGCATCAGCGTTTGGGCTAAGTCATTTGGTTTGCAAATTAACCCAACTAAATCCCAGGCCATAATCATTGGCAGCAGATTCGTTCGCAGTGCGGCTGTTGTTGCATCTCTGATGCCTTTATATCTTGATGGTGTTCGCATTGAATATACCGAAACCGCTAAAGATCTGGGTGTAGTTATTGACTCCAATCTCTCGTGGCGTGCTCAGGTCAACGAGGTCAGCCGAAAGGTAAATTTTTCCTTTCATTCGCTGAAATGCCTTCAAAGTCTTCTTCCCTTGAAGACTAAAATTTCTTTGGCACAAACACTTATTCAGCCGATTATAGATTATGCCGATGCCTGCTATTTGGATGCTACCGAGGAGCTTTTAAACAAGCTTGAGCGCTTGCAAAATCTATGCATTCGCTTTGTTTTCGGTCTTCGAAAGTATGACCATGTTTCTCACCTTCGCAAGCAACTCAAGTGGCTCCCAATCCGTCTTCGCAGGAACACTAGGATTTTGTGTCTCCTCTTCAACATTCTACACAACCCGTCTTACCCTTCCTACCTGCGTGAGCGTTTTTCTTACGCTCGTTCTAGCGACGTACCGTGTAGATCACACCTTAGATCCCTCCTTAAATCTCATCCTCATAAAACTAGCTACTACTCTTATTCCTTTTCTGTCCATGCTGTAAGATTGTGGAACTCACTTCCGCCTAGCATTCGTGATTTAAAAACTATATCTCTATTCAAATGTCGATTAAAAGAGCATTACCTTTCCTCTTAACTGTGTTAATTATTTATATATATATTTATATTATATGTTTATATATTCTAACATTATGTATTTATTTAAGTATATGTTATTTTTATTGCATTGTAAGTATGTGTAAGTATATTTAATATTTTAGTTTTAGTTTTAGACTTCACATATTCATATTTAATTCTCTTCTTGTTCTCACACACTATTGTCTACATTTCTTTTTCAGTTCTCCTTTCGCAGGTCTGCTGGAAGAAATTTCTTAAGAAATAAGCAGTACCTTTGTACTCAGATATTATAATTATGTTTATCTTAATGTATTTTACTGTGTGTACATAAATAATAAAATAAATAAATAAATAAATAAATAATACCAACTGGACGCGCTTGAGTCTATCGAGAAGCGGGCCAAAAGACTCATTGGCAACGATGCACTGGTCGAATCAAAGCTCCAGAGCCTTGAACATCGACGACGAGTTGCAAGTCTATCGGTTTTCTATCGGTTACATTTCGGGGAGTGTGCGATGGAATTACACAATCTAATTCCACCAAGCCCGTTCCATCATCGGACTACGAGACAAACGGCGAAGCGCTATCGTTACATGGTGGACATCCCACCCATACGCACCAAACGTTTTGGGAATACCTTCATTGTGAGTACGGCTAAGGAGTGGAATTCCCTGCCGGAGTCTGTATTTCCCGATAGCTATAACCTAGGAGTCTTTAAGTCAAGAGTGAATAGGTTACTTTTAGGTAAGCGTGCTCCATCTTCGACCACATCATCACTTACCATCAGGTGAGATGGTGGTCAAACGCGAACCTATTCTAAATAAAAAAAAAATAAAAAAATCCGATCGAAGCTTTAATTTTTATTTTTTTATTTTTAGCCTTTTATGGCTAGAACTTTTATAGATAGACATAAATTGTTGCACTTAAATTTAAATATTTTTATAGTGGTCATGGTAATTTGCATTAAGGGTAGAATAAATGACGGGGCCCCATAGAGGGCCAATGCCTGCTGGGGTCGTGAGACTGTTCTAAGGATGCACCACGACTCTGAAACGTAAAGGGCATACGAAGGAACAGGTTGATTTTAGTCAGATTTTAGGACCAAAAAAAAAGGGGTAGAATAAAGAAAAAAGATAAAAATCAACATTGTTTATCGTTAAATATGTACATTTTACATTTATTCACATTTTTAATCTTCATCGATTACAATGTCAGCATCCTGGTAATCCTGATCTTTACAATTAAAATATATAACTATGAGTTTCTCTATATTTTCAATTTTCAACCTATTTCTTTTAACATCTAAAATCCATTTATAAATGGAAAAAGACCGTTCTACATCTGACGATGTCAAAGGAGCAAATTTTAAAAAGGTATTAAATTATGTGCTTCATTTTTTTCAATGGCCTCACTATATTCTCTAAGTGTGTCTAAATCTGGGTTTCGTTCCATAACACATTCTATTTTATTTTTTATATTTTCTGAATTGCACTTATTTATAGCATCTCTGAGGTTGTCAAATGCTAAAAGATAATCTGTCAACGATAAATTATGCTTTTGCAATTCTTTTAAAGACAAATGAATTATAAAATAATTGTCTTTAATGTAATTTAAATCTTCTTTTAAATTTTCTTTTTCTATAATATTTTTTGCCTCTCGAATAGATACCGCATCAGAGCTGCTTAAACAAGATAATACTAATTTATTTTTTCAAAGTTTTGAGCGTAATAAAATGCTGCCTCTAACCAAGTGCCCCATCTTGTAACAACTGGTTGGGGAGGTAGCGGCAAATCTGGATATTTTTCTTTTAAAATTTTGACTCTACTTGGGGCTTTCAAAAATACCTTTTTAACATTTGCTATTAAAATGTTAACATCGTGATATTCTAACCTAATTTGCTCAGATACGTGATGAAGAGAGTGCGCCAAACATGTTACGTGCTTCATTTCTGGTAAGTATTGTTTTAAATTTCGTCCTGCAGACAGCATATATGCAACGCTATCAGTGCAGAGGACAAGAATGTTACCTACCTTCGATTCAAAAGAATCTTCCCAAAAGTTTTCCAAACATTCTAACACAAATTGCGTGATTGTTTGTCCATTAACTACAGTTAGCATTTTACATGCTACCAAATAAGGTCTAGTCAAATTGCTAGGATGTAATGGTTTTATTAAAAAATGGACTATATAGCGACCTAAAAAGTCTGTCGTTTCATCTAATGATATCCATAGTTTCTCATTTTTATAATTTTGCCGAATCGAATTGATTTTATTCTTAAAAAACTTGTCCAAGTAAACTTTCCGTAACTGTGATTCATCTGGCTGAGTACGATTAGTACACGTACAACAACAGGTACTACACATATATTTTTTAAAGAAATCTTGAAAAGTAGTATTTTTCATCTGAGACCACGGAATATTGCACAAAATGAGAAATTTTATAAGATCGAAATAAAATTCCTCTTCGGGCCGCTCAAACTTTCCCTGGTGTACTGCTCCTTCGATATGTCTTTTAACGTTTCCTTTATTTATGGTTTTCAAATGGCTTTCACATTTTGAACAGTATATTGTACCACTAGCGTGATCGTAAAGTAGTTCGGGATGACCGGATATCCATTTTTCGTATATATCACCTAAAACAAAGACATGAAAAAAATACATTTTATTTAGTTTATTTAGCTTACTCCGTTTGTTTTATTTTTCGTGGATCAAATTTAGTCATTGAAATTTCACCCTCTTCCTGTCAACCGATTGATCTAAAATTTGGTATTCGCCTTTGATTCTGGTGACAATACAATTATGTATATTCAATATTATTGTCAATCCAAAATGGCTGCCGCTACAAGATGGCGGACAACTTAGTTTTTTTTTTCAATCCCATCAATATGGGTATCAAATGAAAGGGCTTGTTACGTAGAATATTTTGTAGAGAAGTAGATAAGGCCTATAGTAATTTATTTTACCAATACATTGCAAGAGGACACAGCACACAGGGCATTCAAATTATATACGGATTCCAGTAAAATGTCGGTTAATAGTGGAGTTAGCTGAATTGCGACTACATTACTAGAATATCATAATTTTGTTTCGCACTAAGCTCACTGGTTCATACTCTATTAAAGATTTAACAATATTAAGACTCATGGTATGTTCAGCAGGTTAAGCGAACAAACACAATACTAAAAATATTCTTATAGTACATCCAAACATGCTTTATACTCCTTGTAACTAGTAAAATATTACTTACCAAAGCTTGGTTTAAATATGTAGATCCAATTCAATAGTGAAAAATCTGAGTCTGTATATTCGAGCCAAATCGTGGTTTAGAGCAGATTCCAGAAGTCAGTATGTACACAAGCCAGGGTCAAGTAACGTTTTCACAACACAGTAACAAACAAAGATGCGCACTCTACGAACCGAAGTAAACGAGTGAGCTACCTTGCATGTCGTCGGCGGGCGTACGCATTGTTCTGATAACCGGTTATTGTACCACCCATGATCCTTTGTTCTGATTGGTCGTTGGGTTTTGTCAAATCGTGACTGTGTGCCGTTAAAAAAAAAAATGAAGAATAATAAAGAATAATATTGCTCATTTTATTACAATTCCTACCTTTTTTTGAGGATGGCAAATCATCAAATGACTCCTTCCACTCTGGCAGAATAAAATTCCTACATAAGTTCCGGTTTTTTTTTAATAATCCACCGATTCCGGAGGAATGTCCATATTAATATATACGTTTCGGATCAATGACCCCATTTCAATCTACCTACTCCGATCACTGATGATCACCATAGATCGGAATAGGTAGGGCTGTTTTATGTACTTGCCATAGGATAGAATAATATCGATATTCCCCGAGTCCCGGGATTTGGTTTTTAAGTGGTAAAATTATAAAAAAAACTATTCTCGCCTTCGGGACTATTGAAAGATTACACTTCCTTTCTGGCGGGTAAATATAAGAAGGACGGGATTAAGGATAGTATAATAAATAGATAAGCTTGATTCATTAAACCACATATATATTGTTACATAATAACAATTTCTTATTTAAGAATCAACAATCAATTAAACATTTTTATTCTGAAGTTGTACAAAAACATAAGTAATAAGTAATAAGTTTATTATCAGAAAGGTGGGTACAAAATCATCTATCTTATTCAAAAACAGTATAAAAATGTTAGTCCCTTAAAAGATAGAGTAAACGATGATGTCCGTGCTAGTATAAACTGTGTGACGGACATCAGCGCCTTCCTCTTACAGATTAAAACAACAAAAATTAACATAATTATTTGCAATATAAATAACTACAAGATTCTAATGCGTGTTGATTAAAAATTTGTAGAATATAAATTTAACATAATAAAAATTGCACAATACTTGTACTTCAATATAACATTATTTGATTTATTGAGATTGATAGTAATAATATTTTTAAATATAATTTGATTTAATGAAATTGATAATAATAATTGTTTAAAATAGAATTTGATTTAATGAAATTGATAACAATAATTATATAAAATAGAATTAGATTTAATGAATTTGATAACAATTATTAAATAACATTAAAAAAAAAAATAAGGCTAAGTTAAAGGCATGCAAGGAAAGAAATACTTTTAAGTGAAGGTGAGTTTATAATATTTATTTTGAAATAGCACATAGTACATTATATATTTCTGTTGAATAGTCTTTCAGTTTCGTCGTATGTAAGACCCTGAAGATATTCACTTACAACTCTCTTACATTTATATCTCGGCAAGGAATATATTTTGCAAACTTTATTGAGCGCATTATAAAGGCGACCACTCAAGTTCGGAAAGTGTCGACTTGCTAGAGCAGTATTGGCTTTCATAGAAGTGCAAACCATGTCTTTACGACGTTTATGTGTAAATAGTTCAGGATCATAACTCAGTGAGGAATGAGTACGTAGGACTATATGGATTGCACAAAGTTGCCTGACGGTAATCACAGATAAATCCCTGTATAGCTGGATTGTAGAATAACGGAAGGGTTTATGTAGCATCACCTTCAACACTGCTCTCTGCGCCCTTTCAAGACGAAGCATAAGAGTTTTATATGTTCCGCCCCAAACAGGGATGCAATAGGTCAGAATTGACTGCGCTAAAGCAAAATAAGTGGTTTTCAGCATTGGGGTAGTGACCACGGTTCTAAGCTTCTTCATTGGGAACATAAGCTTACGTACACGAGATACCGTAACGTCAATGTGTTTGTTCCAGCTTAGAGTACAGTCAATGTACAGCCCTAGATACTTTACGCAAGATGTTCTATGAATGGCAGGGCAATCGCATGTGTTAGACGCAGGAAGGGAGCATCTATGAGCCTTTATATGCAGCACATTAGGTTGCGTAGATGAGTTGGCTGAAAAGGTGACGTAATGTGTTTTTGAAACATTCAATGTGAGAAGATTACAGGAGAGCCAATCCATTACAACACCAAGTGCATATTCAGCCGAACGGTGAGCAGAGGCCCAGGTATCCCCACTTATAATAAGTGCCGTGTCATCTGCATATACAAGAATCTTGCAGTCAGGTATAGAGAGTTGGCATAGCCTGTTGACATACACAAGAAAGAGAGTAGGACCCAGCACACTGCCCTGTGGAACTCCGAAAAATAAGTCCTCTTCATTGCTAGTATAGCTCTCAAGCCTGACTCGTTGGCTACGCTCAGAGAGATAGTCACGAAAAATATTCAGAGCAGTATCTCTTATTCCCAGTGTCTCCAGTGCTTGTAAAAGGATGGAGGTAGAGACCGTGTCAAAAGCCTTGGCCAAATTTAGAAATATACCTATGGTTTTCTTCTTCATGTCAAGATTCTTTGCAATGTGATTTGATAGCTCAAGCACAGCATCTTCTGTTGATTTTCCTTTCCTGAAGCCATATTGGTTAGGAGCTATCGCATCATTGTGATCTAAATACTTAAGAAGTCTCTAATTTAGGATTTTTTCAAGAATCTTTGAAAGAGTTGTAAGAACAGATATAGGCCTATAGCTTTCAACACGATCCCTTTCCCCACCCTTAAATATTGGTGTAACTAAACCCTTTTTGAAAGACTTTGTGAAAATGCCATGTGTCAAACACAGATTGCATACATGAGTGATGGGAGGGATGAGAACATGCTTAGCAGCTTTAATAACTGAAGCAGGTATGCCATCATATCCAACTGCACAGTTATATTTTAATTCATTAAAAGTCAGTTTCGAGCAAAACAAATGAATTGCCTTGTGGGTTGGACATGGAACTAAAAACAAAGTTATTACTGGTTGGATGTTGAGCTTGCTGTATGTTGTGAGCGAGACTACCTCCAACATTCGCGAAGTAATTATTTATAGCATTAACAGAGGAATCCGGATCCTTACAGACCTTAAGAAGATCCCTCGAATTGCTTGTGGGTGTGGTGTGTTTGTAAATAATGGATTTTATGATATCCCAAGTCGCTTTGGGATCGCCACTGGCTTTCTGAAGCTGTTGCTGTTCGTAATTGCACTTAATGGTCTTGAGCAAGTTGTTGCAGTAGTTTCGATATCTTGAATACGACAGTTTAACTATGTGATTCTCAGGATCCTGCTTTGATTTCAAATGCAACTTGTCACGATTACGTATGCATCTCAAAAGGCCAGGGGTGATCCATGGCTTAATAATTCGCTTCCTATGTGGGACTTTCTTTAATTTGCTGTTTTCAGTAATAGACTCAGATAAAATAGAGATAAGAGGTTCAGCACTTTGATTGGGGTCTGTACTATTTGAAATGCTAGAGAAGTCCGATTCTTCCAAGTAACTAATGACACCTGGAAGGTTAATTTGGCGTATCAAGCTTTTAGGTTTCTCAACCAAAGAGACAGTCTCAAGACAAAATAAGACAGGGGCATGGTCAGTAAAGAATGAGTCTAAAACCAGCGCTGTTGAACATTTGTCTGATTTTAGAAATACATGGTCCAGGCAGTTATCTATACGTGTTGGGAACAGGTGGGCTGGCAGAAGCCCATGAAATGCCATTACATTTAAATACTCATCAGAGTTCGAGTCAGTATTTCCTGGACGAATATTAATGTTCAAGTCTTCAATCACTGCAACCGTTTTTACCGATGTAAGGGAACTCAGTACATCATTCAGGGAGCTAACGAAATTCTCAATATTCCTGACTGAAGGTGATCTATAGATTGCAACAATCACTGTGTCTGGGTCTAGCATCAAAGTGAGACAGTTTGCATCCTGAAACACGGGCTCGGCAATCCTATAATCCAACTCAGAACGAATGTAGATTAATATACCGTCATTCTGGTTTATAAAAGCAGACTATGCGGAGTAAAATCCCTCTAAAATAGGAATTTCAGTAGCTTTACTCAACCAGCACTCTGAGAGAATAACAATATCACACTTAACATCCATGGAGTGAAGAAGAACATTTAGACCGTCAAAGTTCCGGTTTACACTTCGAATGTTTACATGCAATGTGTTCAGTGTTTTTTTATAGGATTGTAGATGCTGCAAACACTGGTCTGGCGAACACATAAATTATTGAGACACGTTATAGGATTCTACGGAATCCATAAACTTGTTTAAGCTATCCATTAGCGCAGTAGAAACATAATTAAGGTGCTTGTAAAAGGTCCAAGGTTTCGTCTTTGACAGCGATTTTGGTTAAAATTTTGTAGTATAGTTGCTGTATCAAGTTTTTCAAAACAGTACCTAAAACATATTACCATACAAACTATTTATTTTATACATATTGACAAAAATAATGAAATTCAATAAAATCCCGTGGTATCAGTAGGAATCCCGTGGAATATCCATATTAACATCAATGTTTGCGGTCAATGAACCTAAATAGCTCTACCTATTCCGATCACAGATGATCACCGATTACTCGAAGACGGTTGAACCGATTTCGGAAATTCTTTTTTTTGTTTGAAAGGGTATACTTCGAAATTGGTCCCATTATCACCAAGTCAGGATCTGATGATGGGATCCTGGAGAAATCGAGGGAGCTCTTCAAATATAACACACCTAATGTGATTTGAGAAATTTTTATAGTAACTTGTGTAGTTGTATTCGAAAAGCACCATTTGTGAAGTGGACCTGATGATGAAGACCACAGATGGCCACTGGAACTACTCAATATATAAGTAGGAATAATAAGTATTTCATGGGTTCCGCTTCGATTACTTGAATATGGTTATTAAGCACAATATGCTCGTCACAGTGCATATGGTGAAGTGAAGCTGATGGTGAAGTACCAGGAGAACTCCTCAACAATTAACGGCCCAGCATTGGGAAAAGCATAATTATGTAAAAAGTTATAATTAGTTGAGATTTAGGCTTTTGTAACTAGGTAAATTATAAATCAACCAACTAAAAAGAGTGAAATAAAAACCTTTTACCAAAAAATTAAACCGACTTTCAAAAAACACTGCAAAGTGAAAAATAAATTTAATCTCGGTAGTCGGTGCCAAAAACGAAAATACAAAACTAAAGACACCGACTACCGAGATTAAATTTATTTTTCACTTTGCAGTGTTTTTTGGAAGTCCGGAGTCATTAATCAAAATGTTTATTCAGTTGAGGCTTTTTGAACATATACATGAAGGTGGTCCCTCAAACCAAAAAGGTGACTAAAATTTCTATCAATCTTCACTACGGTGTAGGTACAAATTGACATAATATATTTCCGTCTTGATATCTCAGGAAACTTTATGAAGCAGGTAAGCACTTAGCACTGACGCGTATTAAAATACCCTGTAAAAGAATGTTGCAACCGAAGTTTACATAATTATAGGTTGCATTGTGAAATTGCTATGCTAATGGGTCATGCAGCTGTTATGTATAAATTGCATGTAGATTAAGGGTATCACACTGTTTGAGACGCGATACCGCTCGTTTTATACAAGCGTTAATTAACACTGAATCAGAGCGATGAGATTACAATCTGCCAATCAAATTTTGCTTTGATGTAGTAAGATTTGAATGGAAATAACAGCTGTCCCGAGCTGCCACCCAATGCCACGCGGTATTACCGCCTGTGCATGCGACTTCAATCGAACGCATCGCGTCGTGCAATCGGTCACGTGACGGCGCGCGGCGCGGCGCTGCATCTCAACATATGACAAACGAATTATCAATTTTGCCCATTTGACACTAGCCGTGTATTCCAACTGTAGCCACCCGGATCCATGCCAGGGAATTCGCAGGCCTTGAGCGGCGACGCATTCTATACAAATACCGGTGCATCTAGTAGTGTCCCTTCGGCTGTAAGGGCACTACATCGGTATCACAGAATCCGATGTTTATTAGCGATGGCATTTTTGTGCATCCCGGCCAGTGTCTGTGACGTCTGAGTTGGCGATGTGTCCACACAGCTACATCAGTTACGTGCGATGTCATCTTGGTTTCGGGTATGTCCAATTTCTCGTTTCGCACGGCATCCAAATTCTTGGCTTTCAAAGAGCTTTACGTTGATATAGTTGAATAAGAAACTCGTAATGTTAATAACCGCGGGTTTCGTAGCGAGCGACGCGACACGCGGAGCGATGCGCTTCATACCTAATTATAAATTAAAACATGCTGATGAATTAATATCATATCAAGCGCTACTACCCGTTGTTTATATTTCTATGGCTACTAAGATTGACCAAATATGTCCGTATTCTAGCGTGTGTTGCGTTATTCAAAAGTTTGTATTTCGTTAAAGTGTTACATGGGCGTGGGTTTCAAAGTCGTTGAAACTAAATTTATTAAATGCAAATTCCATTTTCCAGCACTAAAGTTGTTTATTTTTACTGCTAGTATCTTCTTTAATCTTGATGCGCTATGAACAGATTTAGATAAATGCTAAGGGGCTCCAAAAAAAAGTCGGATAGTTATTTTGGCTTTTCAGAATAAGATTTTATATCGCTGATCTTTTGTAACCCTGAAAATAGTATGAATTATAGTTATTTCTGTGGCAACAAAGGTCTCGCGTTGTTTTGCATCCGTTGGAGTTTCATAAATAAAACTTTGTATGAATAATGATGTGTTCATTTTCCATAATAAGTGTTAGGCTGCATCACGTATGGCCGCTGTTTCGTGTGCAGTGTGGGTGCACATTGTTGGCAGGTGCTCAAGTCACCGTAATTAGCGCTGAGTGACATAATGCTCGAGCGCCTAAACAAACAGTTAATCGCTGCTACTAATGTTTACAATCTGTAGCAATGTCGCCGTTTAGAAAACAATGAGGATAGTCACATGCTTGGAAGGAATCTACT
Source organism: Tholera decimalis (assembly GCA_943138885.2). Classification (NCBI taxonomy): domain Eukaryota; kingdom Metazoa; phylum Arthropoda; class Insecta; order Lepidoptera; family Noctuidae; genus Tholera; species Tholera decimalis. The sequence continues at coordinate 15,222,462 of OW964552.2, read as the reverse complement.
ATAGTTACATGCTGTTCAAAACATATTTCACTACGTAGCTGTGTAAATATTTTGCATCAATAGCCTAATGGATAAGGTGTCGGACTTATGAACGAGAGGTCGCGGGTTCGAACCCCACCCATTATGCTATTGCCGTGAACCCACTCCAGACACAAGCGTATTTAGCTTAGTTGGAGGAGTTAACAAGGTTGCTAGTAATGTCCACATTACTAGCAACCTTGTTAACTCCTTTTTTTTTTCAAATGAGAACTAGCAATGTGGATAGAAACCAGTCTATCCACATTGCTAGTTCTCATTTGAAAAAAAAATAAGAAAAATTGCTGAATTAAATATTCATTTGTTATTTTTTTACCCGACTGCAAAGGAAGGGTTATGTTTTTCGCGCGTATCTTGTATGTATGTATCTTTGTATGTAAGTATGTTTGTAATATTTTTTATTACCTCATATATCCAGAACCGCTGAACGGATTCACACAATTAAGGTATCGTTAGATTTGTCTTAACAGCCCGAGTGTTCTTAGATAGGTGACATTTAAAAAAAATAAACATGGCGGCTGTGCGAAACCATTATACACGATAATTTTTTTTTTAAATACTGCAATATGGGTATCAAATTAAAGGGCTTAACATAAGGATTTCAAAAAGGTATATCATGTTTATCATTAGTGTAATACTAGCAAAATAACACAATGAGAAAGTTTAAAAATATGGACTCACTTTCTGAATCCGGTGGAGTGCCAATGTGACACGACCGGGAAAACTAAAAAATTGTTAATTAATATTTTAACTAAAAAGTTGAAAAAAAAATACTTATTTAAAAAATCTAAAACACCCGACTGCTCAACTGAAGTGCAAGAAACAAGCACATTTTTATTTTTAAAAGTGACAAGCAGGCGGACCCATCCCATTTAAAAATAAAATATGTTTATTGGGTCCCGCCTGCTTGTCACTTTTAAAAATAAAAATGTGCTTGTTTCTTGCACTTCAGTTGAGCAGTCGGGTGTTTTAGATTTTTTAAATAAGTATTTTTTTGTTATTCATAACTTCATAATATAGCGTTTAAAATAAGGGTTCGTATAGAACATTTGAGATGTAGCTGTACCTAGTAACTTAAAAAATGTTTTTGTATAATTAGCTTGGCTTAGGGGAAGGTTGTGACCAATGGATTGGCGTTTTCTTTGGACCACCTAAGTATTGTCGTCGAATGGGTTGGTAGGCATCGGTTTCGAGCCTGGCGAGTGTCCTTCAAACCCTGAGGTTTGAAGGACACTCGCCAGGCTATATACTGATATCGGCGGGCCACGCATCGAGTAGTAACGTGCACGGATGTGTTTGTGAGTACGGGGATATAAAAACCGAGCAATATAAACATCGATGTAAGTATTGTAATATTTTTGATTATCCTATGTTCATATTTTATATTAATAGGATATTTATCTGCGTTTTAAGTTGTTGAAAATTTTCCCAATTTCGTCCACTTTTTTAATAGAAAAAATATTTTTGATTGAGTATCTAGTTGCTATCATTGGCCCACCGTAGTGAAGCTATGAATGGACTGGTCCAATCATAGAAACTTTTATTATACTAACTTAATAACAACTTTCTTGTGTGACAATGAAATAAATAAGCATATTATTTCTCCTAATTCTTTCCAGAATGCCGTCAGAAAGAAGAAAAAAAATAACTTATTATATGGAATTGTTATGAATCTTGTACCTATATGCAATAAACGCATAGTAAGCGATTCACCCCGTCGCGCGTCGCTTCCACAATTATGCCGAGCATATATAAAGGCAGTTTACACGTGTTTAGTAGAGAGTTTAGTTCAGAAAATTCAATTTAACCCACACATATGTAAATAGTTTTTAGTCAGTCAAAATTGTAACCTCCTTGAATGTAACAGTGTTCTGTTTTAATTAATAAAAGTAATTATCGCAGCATCGAAGTGTTTTCATAAAAGGACCCACGGAGCGCCATCCTAACAAATTTGGTGTCAGAAGAGGGATCTCAGGAAAAATTATTGAGTACTGGGATCTGATGTAGGCGTCGCGAATTCGTTTCCATTCGTCTGCGCCATTATATTTGTTGGCTCCGTGACCAAGAGGTCCTATAGTAAAGTGGTCGACGATAAGTCTCCGCTGGTTAGCGTGAGCCCGCATCACCCCGGAACACGTGCTGTTCTCCTGTGGTCGACGGTCAGCCTCCACTTTCGAGTGTGAGCCCGCATCACCCCCGAACACGTGTTGCTCCCCTGTGGTCGACGGTCAGCCTCCACTTTCGAGTATGAGCCCGCTTCACAACACCATTCTAAGGAGTATCCATCGAGGTCTTGTCGAGGACAGGACCCCTGACTGCTCATCATCCATCATCAGCCACGTGGTCAAAACGCGCTACGTGCCAAGAACTCATCGTGACGACGGACGTGCCTGTAATAAATAATCATTTATTTCAGACAAAGTCCATAGAGTGTTAGTAACAATTTAACCTTATGCTATGTTAGTACAAAAAAAGACAAAGATAACTAAAATAATAAGAATAAAAAAAAAACATACATTCAACTTAAGCCTATCGCTACCTCTATCCAATGTCGCTGAATAGGGCAGTCAAATCTCGCCGCGATTGTCCTGAGGAGGCTGTTGCGGCTGCTTCGTAAGCGCTGCAGCAGTGAAGCTGCTTTTTTACGAATTATGGCCTGTACGTCGATTCTGTAAAATTCGAACAACAACTCGCATCTCACATAGCTATTCACTGTCACTTCGCTTATGGTTCAAAGTGACCTTGATTTTGTATTCTGTAAACAGAGTCGAAGTGACGGAGGAATTACCTTACCGAATGCCACTTCTCACGTCATCTCATACTTTATCTGTCAAAATCTTTAGTTCAACTCGCTGACACGCTCGCAAGGGTAGTGCTAGTGTCAATTCGAATTAACAACCGAGTTTTTAGAATGCCAATCAATAAACTCACAGCGGATTCAGATTCGAAGTTTATAATGAGGTCTTACAGAATAACACAGCTGAAAGCCGTTAGTATGTGCTTCTGCAAACATGCCAGACGCACTGCAGCGCCACGGCAGCCCCAACAGCCTCCTAAAGACGTTATTATATTGGGTGCGCAGGGCTCTGTAAGCTTGTTGTGTATACTGTACCCACAGACCACTCGAGTAAAATGACTGGTAAAAAGCCTTAAAAAGTGTTATTTTCACTTCACTAGAGCATCGGAAAAATCTGCGAGTAAGCATATTGCCTCTCACTGCCAAAGCCCTGCGCTCCCGCTCTATATCCTCATTATCCCTTAAATTACTAGCGACTATATGGCCTAGATACTTAAACTTATGAACTACATTCAGTGGCACACCATTGAGCATGATAGGAGGCACATGGGCTGATATTTATTCGCTTTGAATGTTAGCGTTACGCTCTTATCTGTATTGTATTTCAGCCCATGTAGCTCCGCATATGACTCACACAAAGACAGCAATATCCTCATACCTCTGATCGAGGGGCTCAGCAGCACCATGTCATCTGCGTAATACGACTCGCTGAGTCGCCAGGCGCCCGCCGCAGCTCGCCGCATTTCCTCCACGTGTCCTTAAATTTCCAGAATGTTCGCGAATGCTGCCATCATATCGATGCTACTGTGAGTTCTCGTATCCATTTATAAAGTGAAAGTGCTTTCAAATCAATTTTAATGAAGTGAATTTCCGCAAAATTTAAGTAATTTAAATTCTCTCATCTTAAAATTAAGTTTTTTTAAGTCATATTTTTTTGTGCATGTTTTATCTGATGTTCTGTAGTGCTTTAATGTGATAAATTAATTTTAAATATTTAATGTCTCCGAAAAAAGAGAAGTCAGAAGAAACCGCTTCTTCATATAATTCAGATAGCTCATTTGAGGACAATCCAGTACCTAAACAAAAACTTAAAATGAATGATAAAATCACCCTAGGTGTCCTCACTAAATTCATTAAACCCTACAATGGGGATCGCGAGTTATTGCCCGCGTTCTTAACGAATTGCGAAAATGCAATTAGTTTAGCTACTACAGAACAACAGAACGTCTTGTGTAAATATATTATCACGCAATTGGAAGGCAAGGCATAATTAGCTTGCTGTTTAAAAAAATTAAATTCTTGGCCAGAAATTAAACAATTTCTTAAAGCTACCTTTGGAGAGAAAAAACATTCTACCCATTTATTAGTCGATTTGCAAAATTGTAAGCAAGTGCCTTCCGAAGACGTGATGCAGTTTTCTGTACGAATTGAGTCGTGTTTGACACGACTACAAGCTGACATCCATTATTGTTGCGAAAACGACAAAGAACTTTTAGGTCAAATAGCCGCAATGGAAGATTTAGCCCTTAATACGTTCTTGTTAGGGTTGAACTCAAACTTTTCTCATATAGTACGATGCAGAAATCCCAAGACGTTATCGGAAGCAATTACACATGCAATTGAGGAAGAAAAACTCTTTAAACTATCAAAACTTTCATCTCGTTCTAATAAGCAATGCACAATTTGTAATAAGAGCGGCAACGTCGCAATCTTTATCATGTTGATTCAGCTAATCATAATAATCAAAATAATTATAATAACAATCAATCTAAACGAAATTCTAATTTATATCCAAATAAATTATGTGCTTATTGCAAAAATCGTGGTCATTTAATAGAATGTCTCAAACTTAAAAATAAAAACAATAGTAATACGCGCACCGATCCACGTAACTTTACACTATCCAGTGCTCCTGCACCGAGCTCAAGTAACGAGTCGAGTAATAATCGCTCTAATGTGCATCATGTTGACACTTTTAATGATAGTGATATTTCAAAAAACTAAATACGGTTTCGGTTCCGTGTCTGCCGAAAGCTGTTGATAGTTACATAAATGACACGAAAAATAAAAACTATGTTCCTAAATTTTCCTTAACACAGGCTAGCGCAAATAAATGTTCTAAAAGTCCTTCGAACTGTGTTCCTAAATTTTCCCCAACACAGATTAATGCACCTACAGAGACTTTTAAGACTTGTGATAGTATAAAGGATAATCCCTCATCTCGTCAAAAATCGAGTTTTTCCTCTAGGGATATTTCACCGGTAAGACCCCTCTTTGAGGAGTGGCTAGATCAGCGTCACGGCGTCCTGACCTACCGCATGACGCAGGTCCTCACCGGACACGGAAGTTTCGGGAGGTACCTGTGTCTGATGGGAAAGGAGGAAACGCCTGGGTGTCACCACTGCGAGGGTCGTCCTGAGGACACCGTAGAGCACACGGTGCAAGACTGCCCCGCCTGGGCAGAGCACCGACGTGTCCTCACGGCGGCGATAGGCGGAGACCTCTTGCGCCCGGCATTGGTCGAAGCCATGCTGCGGGGCGAGAGGGAGTGGGAAGCGGTCGCCTCCTTCTGCGAAGCAGTCATGCTTCCGAAGGAGGAGGCGGGCCGCGTGAGGGAGAGGATGGCGTCCTGCCCGGGGTGGGAGGACTTATTTGATAATTTTACCAAGTAAAAAAAAAAAAAAGAAAAAAAAAAGGATATTTCACGTGAGAAAACATTTACTATTAGTAACTTGAAAAACAAAGTTTCTTTACCTCACATTTATTTAAAAACGAATTATAACTAATGATACTTAAACCCTTGTGTTTTTTGATCGATACTGGTTCTACAATTTCAATTGTTAAATATTCTTGTTTATGTGATAAACCAGTACTTGGCCCTGAAATGATAAAACTTAAAGGCTTAAGCGATGACGATTCCTATTGGGAATCGCTAGGGTCTATTCAACTTAATTTCGAGTATCGCGTTTCGTCGACAGGCAAAATAGTATACGACTATGTTTTTCACGCGATTGACGATACGATCAACTTAATTTACGATGGTATTATTGGTAGTGATTTTATTCAACATTTTAAAATAGATATTCAATACTCTACTAATACTCTTATATTAGAAGGTTATGAATTACAAATTTGCTATAATAAACCATCATATGTCATACCTCCGCGGTCAGAAACAGTCATAGAGTGTCCAGTTTCTAATTTATCAGAGATAATTAATCTAAACGAAGGTTTGATATTAGATCACAAAATTTGTGAAGATGTATTTTTGTCAAACTGCATAGTGAAATTAAAGTCGAACAACAGGGTTAACGTTTCAGTTCTCAATACCACCGAATCCGAAGTTAGAATTGATAATATCCAAGTTAAGTTGACCCCATTTAAACCGCCACCTTGTAAATCAGATGATACTAAACCGGCACTCATTCATCAATTAAATTCTTTAAATATTGACCGATCTTAGAAAGTTCTTGAACAGATAAGGTGCTCTCATTTAAATCCGTAAGAAAAGAAAGCTTTACTAAACTGCATTTCTAAATATACTGACATATTTCATCTCGATGGTGAATTATTAACTTATACAAATGTGATTAAACATTCCATAAACACCGGAAATGCAGCTCCCATTCACGTAAAGTCGTATCGTTTCCCCGAAGTCCATAAAGATGAAGTTGAGAAACAAATTAAGAAAATGCTTAGTCAAAATATTATTCGCCCTTCAACTTCTCCTTGGAATGCACCCGTGTGGGTGGTCCCGAAGAAACTAGATACCTCCGGCACTCAAAAATGGCGAATTGTCATTGACTATCGGCGTCTGAATGACGTCACTGTTTCAGAGGTTTATCCTCTCCCTCTCATAACCGACATCTTAGACCAACTGGGTCACTCTAAATATTTCAGTACCCTTGATTTAGCATCAGGATTTCATCAATTGATCTTGGATCCGAAGGACTCCGAAAAAACAGCATTCAGTGTTACAACTAATCGCATCTCAGGACAATTTGAACTTACTAGAATGCCTTTCGGTCTGAAAAATGCTCCCTCTACATTCCACAGAATGATGTATATAGTTCTCTCAGGGTTACAAGGTCTCCATTGTTATATATATATTATATTTAGATCATTGCATTATATACTCTCATGACCTTGAATCTCACATGCATAAGCTCGAATCTGTATTTTCTGAACTTAGAGAGGCAAATCTTAAATTACAGCCCGATAAAAGTGAATTTTTGCGACAAGAAGTTGCTTATCTAGGGCATGTTATCACAGACAACGGTGTTTCGCCTAACCCCGACAAGGTGAAGGCCATTTCACAATTTCTCACACCGAAAGCCCCCAGAGATATAAAATATTTTCTTGGATTAACGGGTTATTATCGTCGTTTTATACCAAATTTCTCGCATATAACTAAGCCACTACATCATTTTTGAAAAATTTTAAATCATTTTTACATTATTGAAAAAAGATGTTAATTTCCATTGGGCTCAGGAACAAGAGCAGGCTTTTAACATGCTTAAACAAAAGCTCATCTCAGCTCCCTCGTTACAATATCCAGATTTTTCTCAACCTTTTATAGTAACGACAGATGCTTCAAATTCTGCTGTCGGCGCAGTTTTATCTCAAGGTGAGATTGGCAAAGATAAACCTATTGCATTTGCATCCCGTACTTTAAATAAACAAGAAGGAAACTACTCAACGACTGAGAAAGAGCTGCTAGCTATTCTTTTCGCCGTAAACACATTCCGGCCCTATCTCTATGGTTATAAATTTAAAATTGTTACAGACCATAGGCCTTTGACGTGGTTATTTAACGCTAAGGATCCAGGCGGACGATTATTAAGATGGCGATTAAAACTTGAAGAATACGAGTATGAGATAGTATATATAAACCGGCAGAGTTAACAGTAATGCAGACGCATTATCCCGATATCCAGTAAATGCTGTGACTACTCGAAGTTCTAAATTAAACTCTACTCCTTATTATAGTTGCAAAACTTCTGAATAATTCCGAATAATTCCGGAATACTTCGGGGAAAGTTTCTTTAAATGGGAATTATTCAAAATGATAAATTCATTTTGAATCATTCTAATTTAAAGAAACTTTTAATTATTTATTAAGATTTCAACTTTTTTTGCTGAAAAATCGTATTTTGCATCGATCGTCGATCTCTGTGCGCCGGCCGCTGCCGCCGCGCTGGCACCGCGACGCGCGCCCCCGACTGCCAGCGGCCACCCACGAGTCGTGCGTGCAGGCGATGGCGGTGCAGGGTGCGGTAAGAGGGAGGGGATGTGCTCCCCGGAGAAGTTTTCACCCGCGCGAGAAAGATTCGTACCCCGCAATCGAATGTTTCCGAATATTTCGCCCGAATAATTCAATGGGAATAAATGTGTTTGCTTGTTGTGTGGTGGGTGAGTTAATTATTGTTCACTGCGAGAGTACGTATGTACGCTACGAGAGTAAAATATAAATGTTTATTTTATTATAAATGGGATTGATTAAGTATATGTTGATATTTTTATAGGTAGACTTATTAGCCTGCGATTAACAGGATTTTTATTCTTTTGTTTTTAGGTAGGTACTATCGGCCAAAGATACGCATACTCACTTAAGAAAATATTTCTGCGGAAGCGCAGCTAGCGACAAACCACATCCCTTCCTGTTTTCGCCCAATTAGAAATAATATGCATTTTGTGAGTACAGGGCGTGTAACATTATATTAATACTTACTATTACGAACACTACTAAAATACGCTTCGTGCATCCTATTGGTCAAAATACATGCATTAGGCGATCGAGTTGTAAGTCGTGCTATGCGATTATAGCCTTAAATGTCAGTTGTGAAATAAAAAAACCAGGCCAAGCATATTTGGTTTGCTATTTGAAAAAGGGTTACCTATGTTTTTGTTTAGTTTGTATGTAGCTCTGTACGCATCGCGAGTATTCGCGAGTCGCATAGGTAGGTATTAATCATTACCTACCTACTTAACGCGTATAATAGCCCAGTCAATAAAAGCAAATAGGTAAAGGCAAACCTTTTTTTTTTTTTTTTTTTTATTTAGAATAGGTTCGCGTTTGACCACCATCTCACCTGATGGTAAGTGATGATGTGGTCGAAGATGGAGCACGCTTACCTAAAAGTAACCTATTCACTCTTGACTTAAAGACTCCTAGGTTATAGCTATCGGGAAACACAGACTCCGGCAGGGAATTCCACTCCTTAGCCGTACGCACAATGAAGGTATTCCCAAAACGTTTGGTGCGTATGGGTGGGATGTCCACCATGTAACGATGGCGCTTCGCCGTTTGTCTCGTAGTCCGATGATGGAACGGGCTTGGTGGAATTAGATTGTGTAATTCCATCGCACACTCCCCGAAATGTAACCGATAGAAAACCGATAGACTTGCAACTCGTCGTCGATGTTCAAGGCTCTGGAACTTTGATTCGACCAGTGCATCGTTGCCAATGAGTCTTTTGGCCCGCTTCTCGATAGACTCAAGCGCGTCCAGTTGGTATTTAGCAGATCCATCCCAAAGATGAGAGCAGTACTCCATACACGACAGAACCTGGGCTTGATAGAGATTGAGCAACTGTTCGGGTGTGAAGTACCGTCTCACCTTTGCTAGGATTCCCAACTTTTTTGATGCTAGTTGAGCCTTAGCCTCGATAAACGGGCCAAAATTGAGGGTAGAAGTTAATGTTACCCCCAGAAGCTCGATATGGTCGGTTATCGGCACAGTTACACCTCGGAAAGTAGGAGCCGGTTCAAATTGGCTCCTTTTTGCGGAGAAGAGACACGCCTTGCAAGCAAACACGTTTTGATGCGGTTTTCAGAAAAGTATTTGTTCTTACCTACTTAGGAGCAGGTTTTGGTATATTAACAGACTTCAAAGGTCGATTTTCCTGTTTTTTTTTTGACAGTTGAAATATTCCCAAAGTTTCGGAATATTTCAGAATACTTCCGAAGTATTCGACGGGAATGATTCGGAATGTTTCCCGCCAGCATCTATACTCCTTATGAACAATATTTAAAAAAGCAATTAAATAAATCTATTTCTGTTTACAATACCGAAATTGAAGAACATAATCAGAGCTTACAATACATACATCAAAACAAAAATCAATTGCTTGTCCGGTTTCTATAGATTTAGATTACGCAATGCCGCACTGTGAACAATTGTTATCTATGCTTGATAACTCCGATGAATATCGTGCACGCGAGCGCGAACCCGACACCGTACAGACGGTAAATTGCAAAAACAACAAGATTATTTACTTTTTATTCACAAAAGTTCATCACTTGATGAAACAAATTACAAAGCTGTTTATAATTTAGGTACTAGTTAAACTAAGAGACGAAATTATTTCAATAAATGATTACCAGAAAGAATTAGCTTTGTCCGATTTTTCTGAACCATTTAGTAAATTGGTTTATCTCAAAATTTATAAGATGATATCGTACATTTTCCATGGGACTAATATTAAAATAAATATTTACAAAAATCAAATACTTTATCCAACTCCTGCTGAAATCCCTAATATTCTTAAAGAAAACCACGGGACCACTATTGCTGGCCACCCAGGCATTAAACGCATGTTAAGCAGAATTAAGGCCTCTTACTACTGGAAAAGTATGCGTTTAGATATTGAACAATTCGTTAAAAATTGTAAGATGTGCCAAGTTAACAAGCCTTTCCGAGCTTCTAATAAAGCACCTATGGTTATAACTTCTACAAGTACTAGACCATTTGAAAGACTAGCTCTCGATATTGTCGGACCTTTACCGGAAGCTGGCCTTCAGAAATTTAAGTATGTTTTAACGTTGCAAGACGACCTAACAAAATTTTCATGTGCTTTTCTTATGATTACTTGTACAACTGATGAAGTTGCACGCAGCCCCATTCATTTCTTTTCATTATTCGGTTTTCCCAAAATTGTGCTTACAGATCAAGGTACAACTTTTACGTCTGAATTATTTAAACAGCAATACTTAAAATAAAAAAAAAGTATTTTCTACACCCTATCACCCTCAAACAAATGGCGCACTAGAACGTAGTCACGCTACCCTTAAGGAGTACTTGAGGTCATTTTTTTAATGAAAATTAGGACGATTGGCATTGTTATCTTGCTACAGCAATACTGTCATATAATACAACCCCGCACTGTAGTACCGATTTTACACCCTATGAGCTTCTATACGGTTATAAGCCATCAATTCCTAGTAGTGTTTATGAGCCTAAGGATAACACTACCTATCAAGAATATATTCGTACTCTACAATATAGGATGAGATACTCGCGCGATAAAGCAATAGAAAACATAATCAAAAGTAAAGAATCTTCCAAAAAATATTATGATTCTACGGCACGTGAAAAATCTTACAAAACTGGTGACTTGGTCTATCTTAAACACCACTACAGGCTCCGTAAAGCTTTATCTCACGTGTGGAAGGGACCCTTTAAAATAATTAAAACACATGGTAAAAATAACGTCACCTTATGTATTAATAGAAAACATACAAAAAACCAGCATGCAATCGTTTCTTTACATATCTCTTGTTTCCAAGTTATTCCATTTTATCAGCTAATGCAAATGTTTAAACATAATGGATGTAAACATCCATACGTCATAATTCACATGAAATTATATAACGAGTTATCAAACAATACGTATATTTAATTAAAAAGAACCTCAGAGTTCCCGGTTTCACTGACGTTGCAAAACATTCCTACTATAATCGACCTGTCCATGCCAACTGTATATTACTACAATAGGTAAAACAATATTATCATACAAATAAGTACCATTAATAAGTTCTATAAAGTTCAATCATAATGAGAATACGATATTAAGCATTATTTAATTAATTTATGTTATGATTCATCCTTCCCAAGTTATATGTAGCAATAATGGATGATAGATTAAGTTACGCTTTATTGAATGGTATAATCATGTATATATCATGTGTCCATTGCCATCAATCTTGTCAAGAATAAATAATCCTTCATGTAAATCTAAATTATTGTCAAACCCAATCGCTTCCTGAAAGTTGCGATTCTAAGTTTATGTATTGTAACATAAGTGTTTGACAAAAACTAAATGATAATATGTATATGTAATAAATGTATGTGCAATAAAAGCCTTATAATGAAACACAATCAAAGCCTTATAAAAAATACATAATAATAATACTATTGTGTTAAGTACTTTTGTTTACATTTGTTTTTAGTTACTTTACTTCACTAGTTATATTTTACAAGTTTATTTATAGAAAATATTTTTTTAAAACAAATAATTGTATTATATATAATATTATGAATTGTGTAGCATAATTATTTCCAAACACTTCAATTTTATTCTTTGAATACTTATGCATAAAACTACTTTTACTAAGACCAGAGTTCAGAGAAAAGTATTAATAATTAAATGAAAGTGGTTGTTCTCATTAATAAACAATTATTTAAAATTAGGTATGGCTTTTAATTAAGTTTCCATGATTGGACCTTTCGTAAAAACGTTTCTAAGTCCATTGATGGCAACTGAGTGGTCCATCCAAAGCAACGGTGCAGTGGCCCGAAGAAAGCAACGGATCTGAAAATTGTTTTTTCACTATATTGCCAAAACTGCTCAAATTTATAATGAAATAAATAAAGGATCGTATCTATATCAAGAAGGGATTAAATATAAATCATTAGTTTTATTCTATCACATTTATTTTATTAAATATGACACCTTAAAGTTATGTCGTTCAATCATCGCAACCTTCCCCTATACGTACTATGTTAGTAGGGATTTCCATTTTAGTGGAAGCATGTGATTCGGAAAAAAATATGCGCAGTTTTCAAATACGCGGAAGCGCAGCGCCAACGCACTGCTAAACATCGAAGCTAGCTACTCTTTATTACATCTGTGAATAACGTAGTGAGTAGTAGGTATATTTGTTACTATGATTCAATCCTGTAATGTTTGTAATCTTTATTATACTATTGTTTGTTATTCCTATAAAATAAAATAAAACACTAAAGCAGTGTAAACAACACTATAACGATGCATCATGAATCTGGTGCATTTCGATTAAAACCATGATGACTGAATTATTTGCTAGAACGTTTTCTATTAACAGTGTATATTGAGGTCTGACTGATTAATTTTAGGCTAAAATTATGAAAAATCTGCGCATCTTGTTTGTCACATGCGGAATTGCGCATCGGCGACCGGCGTAGTGTGATGCACAACAAATACACAATCTCGTTTACTTACATAATATAATTATATCTATGCGTTGTAAGTAAAACGTATCGATTCTCTGTCTATTGCGATACAAAGCGTAGTATCTCATATGCGATTACAATAATTCTTTTTGTGAAAAGTATCATATATTTCATGAATGCCAAAACGGATTTCGCAAAAATAGATCTACAACTTTAGCAGTATACAAATACATTCAAGAAGCTTTAAACATGATTAATAAAAAACAATACGCAATAGGAATATTACTTGATATGACTAAGGCCTACGACAAAGTGCAATTTGAAACACTACTTAATAAGTTATATGGAATAGGGATACACGGGAAAGCTCACGAATGGTCGTATCATATTTAAAAAGTAGAAAGCAATTGGTTGAGGTTGAATACTACAACACTAAAACAAAAGAAACTCAGCTCATAAGATCGGATATTAGACCAATAGGTACAAGCTTCGATTCCCCAGGGAAGTGTTATAGGATGCCTCCTATTCCTCATTTACATTAACGACCTCCCCAAAACTATAGAAGGGCCATGCGTACTATTTGCAGACGACATATATCAATTCTCCACGATAGGATATACAAACAAACCGTTCGTTGCGTCATAAAAATAGATTAAATTTGCCTCGGTCTTATCTCAAAATGTACTCTTCTAGTACATACTCAATGTCAATAAAAATCTATAATAAATTACCTGAAAACTTAAGGACGCATGTTCAAAATTGATAGGTATCAAATCGCATCACTACATAGACAAGGCTCAAACACACACAAACGTACGAATAGCTCCGCGAATTATGGGTACGTAAAGTCATTTTGATACTTTAGATTATTTAATTTTTTTTTAATGGCTTCATGGTTGCTTTTATTTTGTGTGCTGTTTGATGTCATGAAATTATTGGAGTGACTTGTAGGTACACTTCGATGACTGGTACTGGATCTCTTTGACAACAAGATGTAAATGTGCAGTTTTTTTTTATTATGGTTTCGTAGCCGATTGGCAAAAAACAGAACCCTTATAGTTTCGTCATGTCTGTCTATCTGCCCATCCGTCCGTAAGTCACAGCCATTTTATTCCGAAACTGTTATGACTACCTACATGTGAAACTTGGTAGGTAGATGTATTCTGTTCCGCCGAGTTGAACCGCTTTCCGATTGATAGACAAAAATATATAAATTTAAGGGGGGCACCTCATACATGGAACTGAACCTAAAAATATTTTTAAGCTATTGCATTGCTTTTATCGCGGGCTTTGAGCGCGGCGACCGAATCAAGAAATTCCGTAACGAAAATAAAACCTAATACGGTCGAATATGGTCAGTTATTTCAATTCAGGTTACTAACGTTCTATTAGCGTGTTTAGTAAAGAATCGGATTGCTAACCGTCAGTATTTTGGATCAAACCCAGGGTCTCATCATATCTTTTTATGATTTCTTTTTTATTGAAAGTACTTTTATATTATACTTACTAGCTTCTGCCCGCGACTTCGTTCGCGTGGAAGGGGGTTCCCGCGTAAATCCCGAACCCGTAGGAATTTCGGGATAAAAACTATCCTACGTCCTTCCCAGAGTCCTAAACTATTCCCACGCCAAATTTCATCTAAATCGGTTCAGCGGTTTAGGCGTGAAAAGGTAACACACAGACAGACAGAGTTACTTTCACATTTGTAATATTAGTATGGATTTAGATATTTTGTAAATATTTTGTTGAATAAAATAAGAAACATTTACATTTTTTTATAGGAGAAAGAAAGTCTAAAAGTCAACGCCGCGAGAAATAGCTTAAAACTAAAAATGTGGTATAATTGACCCGGTAACTTGAATTAATATCAAAGAAAAAAAAATACTGCATAAATAAAAAAATATATAAATAATTATAATTGCATAAGTTGATAAAAAATTCTATGCAATAGCTTTACCGCGGCAGTCCCCGAGTGCCACACGGTTTTTTTTTTTTCATCAAACCTTTTCGTGTGCGGTATCTATAGACAGGTCTTTAAAAATTATATCGGTTCCTAAAACTACTTCTTCTTAAAGTCAATCGTTTAAAAGATATACGTTTCCAAAGTGGTAAAATGTGTCCCCCCTCTCTAACTTTTATAATAGAATAAAAAAAAAATGCTGTAGGTTTTAATGAAAACTTTCATTAAAATGGTTTGAATGACATCGGGTCAGTAGTTTTTGAGATTTAGCACATTTTCTAAAACCGCAAATATAACTTTGTATTTCATACAAACACTATGAAAAACAAAGTTATTTGGCGTAGTTACTACGGAACCCTTCATGGACGAGTCTGACTCGCATTTGTCCAATTTTTACTAATGAGCCCACTCTTGACCTCGATCTCGACTGATGGTAACCGATAGATGAGGTCTACAATGGAACGAGCGAGCTCAGAAGATACCTATTTACTTTTGCTTTAAAGACTCAAAGATGGCAGGGAAAACAGAAGCCGGCAGAGAATTCCACAGCTTGGCTGTGCGCACAATAAATGTGGAGGAGAAGCGCTTGACAAGACGGTATATCAACCAAGTTCGAGCTTGTATTGTTAGATACGATGAGATATTATAATTATACGAACTCAGTGGAGTGGCCTGCAGGAATACAGCAACCGCTCTTGAAGATCCTAGATGATAAGAATAGCTTATCAAGTTTGGGTCCATTCTGTTTGGTAGGTGTGTAATTTCGTGGTTTTCGGGGTCGCTAATAACGTATGGGGTTTAAAATCAAAGATTTCGCCAATTAAACTGTTCACCGTGTGTTGCATTTCCTTGGTATGATAGCATTAGCGATCTTGACAAAAGCTGGGTGGAACAATATTTTAATATTAAAAATCAATTTCTTATGTTTAATATCTTCTTGGAATATATGAGGAATGAGCTCGTAACTCCATATTTCTTACCCGTCTTGGGATCAATCAATTCTGGAAGAAGACAATTTTTGTAAAATCGAATTAAGTGGGTTTCCATTTTTTCCTTTCAGAATTAAAAGTCCTTTTCAATGATTTCAAACGTTTTTTTAATAAAAATACCCAAATTGCTACAGGTGTACCTATAATATTTGAAGAGTTCCCGCGATTTCTCCAGGATTCCATCGTCAGATCCTGACTTCATGACAATGGAACGAACTAGAAAGTATACCTTTTCAAATAAAAAAAGAATTTTCCAAATAGGTCCAGTAGTCTTCGAGTAATCGGAGAACATACATAAAAAAAAAAAAACAGATTTCGAATATGTGAGGACCTCCTCCATTTTTTGAAGTTGATTAAAAAGTGTTTCTGTCACAAACCAAACAGTAATACAATAAAATATATTGAAACATTAGTGGTTTCCAAATTGCTGCCACAAAAAGTACTACAAATCTGTTGGTCAGATCTTTCCGGACGCTCTTCGTGTGTACTGCGAGTATCGCGACTGCCTTCATTAATCCTGTGTAAAGAGGACCAGATCGTTTTGATGGTCACAATAAAATGACACATATTTACAACTAGCTTTTGCCCGCGACTTCAACCGCGTGTATCTCGGAAAATATCCCATCAGTATATTTAGGTGGAGAACATAGCGCCGTCCGATGTAACTGTACAAACTCAAATGACTAATATATATCATTGCCGTGTATTTGGTGAAAACCGTATCAAAATCTTATGTGCTTTTTATCGCGTTCAAACAGACAGACAGACGCGAGGTGGCGGGAGGTCTCTGTTTAGATAAAATTTATTATGGTAGTTACGATCTAATAACAAATATTTTTTGACCACATGTCCAAATACCGTCCCGTTATCCTACACCGGTTCCCGCTCGTGCACCTCCGCTGACCTTGATCACCGACTGGAGGAAAGTAAGTGAAAACAGTAATGAGGTAAATGCAATTAAAGAAATTGGTCAGTTGCATTTTTGCGACACTTGCACTAAATATCTCATGGTGGCAGTTCTAATTTTGTGAAAAGTTTTAGTGATGGATTTTACTTCCGAAGGTATGTACTATATTAATTTCTTATTAGAATATTTTAATGTGTCATAAAATAGACTATCTGTGAATTCACAAAAAAGGCATGTTTTTCTTTGTTTTCGAACTTATCAGGCTTTTGGGGTATTAATGACAGCTGCAGAGGGTACTGCACGATCAACTGGACATAAAAACGTTGCCAGAGTTATAAAGGACATTCGCGAGAATCCAGCTTCTGCAAGTACATGCATTAGCCTTCAACAACCAAGTGCTGTGCAAGTGATAGACTGCTAAGTAATGACGAGGCATTAGCGAATTATATTGATTCAAAATCAACAACTCACTCATATAAACAGACTAGAAAGTGGATTATGAAAGTCGGGCATCACGTGTTTCCATCATATGATTGCATTGTTAAATCAAAAAAAGCATATTATCCATCCTTCCGAGGAGCACATTGTTTTGACACAATCTCGAGCAGAAATTGAGCTACAAGCTATTTTGAATAAAACAGCAGAACGTATAGTAGAAGCTCAGAGAGAAGTTGTCACAAGTGTGCTCCCCAATCTAATACCCAATTCATCGTTTATCACACAACATCTCTTATAAGTAAATGGGGATGTGACGGAAGTTCCGGTCATAGTGCTTACAAACAAAGATTTGAAAACAGCGAAGGCACTGATGAGTTCCTTTTTGTTTATTCGTTGGTTCCTCTAAGGTTAATCGACGAGAGTAACAACATTATCTGGCAAAATCCTCGTCCATCATCGACGATGTTTTGTCGTCCAATTAAATTCTTTTTTGCCAAAGAAACAATGGAATTGACAAAAAGCGAAACAAATAAGGTTTTGGGATAAATAAACGACTACTTGGAGGCTACATCTTATGATCTTGGTGGTTCTGAAATTTCTGTTAAGCACAAGCTTCTGCTGACTATGACTGATGGAAAAGTGTGCAATGCTTTGACAGAGACACATTCATCGCAGAAATGCTATATTTGTGGGGCCACTCCCAGAATGATGAATCAAGATAATTTTGGCTTGGGTTTGTCAACATTGCATGCTTGGATTCGTTCGTTTGAGTGCTTTTTACACATTAGTTATAAGTTAGATATTAAGAAATGGCAAGCTAGGTCTTCAGAGGAAAAAGCAAGTGTAAAACAAAGATCAGACGAAATCAAACAACGATTCAAGCATGAAACGGGATTAATTTTGGACAAGCCAAAGCCAGGATTTAGTTCCACAAATGATAGAAACAAAGCTCGACGTTTTTTCGGGAACCCCGAACTGAGTGCTCAGATCACAGGATTGGATGTTATAATCATCAAACACTTTGATGTATTGTTGAGGACATTGTCTTCTGGCTTCGAGATAAATCTTGTTGAATTCAAAAAGCCGAAGAAGAAACAGCAAGTGCTTCCCCTTGCTTCTCAATGGCGTCGCTCCAGATATTAATGGCATACGCTAGAAGATCCCCAGTTGACCGGTTTTTTGCGAAAACCGTATTATCGGTCACTGAGGATATCGTTGGCTTCTAGGTATGCCAGGAGCTTACTATTAAGTACACGCTCCATACTCTTACAGAGTATGGACGTGACTGAAATAGGCCTGTAGTTGGCCGGGTCAGCACCACGACTGCCCTTTTTGGGTACAGGCTGAACGTTAGTCAGCTTCCATGCTTTCAGCACCTTTCCAGTCATCTAGCGAAAGGCGAAACAGGCGTGTCAAGATTGGAGACAATTCAGGCGCACAAGTTCTATGAACAATTGCTGGTATCCTGTCGGGGCCACTAGCTTTGTTCACGTCAAGATTACGCAGCGATCTACGGACGTCCTTCTGATGGATGCGAATGTCCAATATACACGTCTCGCATCCAATACGAGCATCAGGAGGGTGAGCGCCACTACTATCCAGACGTGAAAACTCCGCAAAGAGGGCGGCAAATAAGTTTGCTGGTTTGAGCAGTGGTTACCACCACTGCTCAAACCTGACGGGTCTACACTACCGTGAGGGACGACAGAAGTTGAATTCGACCGACTTTGCCAGGGATCAAAACGCTTTGCTGCCAGCAGGATATGAAGCGAGTTTGTTCCCGATTCGGCTAACGTGGTCAAACCGAACCCTCCGCAAAACCTTCTTGCTGGACTTGGCAGCCCTGTTGAAGGCTCTCTTCTTCTGATCCACGTCATTTGCTTTGCAGTTTCGAGCATCGACCCATGCTAAGTATGCCCCGTGTTTAAGCGCTTCAGCGCGATCACATTCGGCGCCAAATCAAGGTTGAGCTTTGCCGGACCAATGTGGAGTACTACATACCGTTCTCTGACCTAACAATTTAGGTCAGAGAACGGTATGTAGTACTCCATCCCCTGTCGCAAAACATCTACCACGGCGTTTGCGCACGACGATGAATCATTTGAAGAAAAGCAAGTAGGCTGCCAAGGATAACATGCAAAGAAAGATCGCATGCCATCCCAATCCGCTGACTTATATCGCCAAACCCGCCGAATGACTTTAAGGCTAAGATCGGGCGGAGAGGAGACGGGTACAGACTTCACCAGACAGTGGTCGGAACTACCTAACGGTGAAGATATCGTTACCGAGTAGCGGTCTGGATCTGTATTCAGTAGAAGGTCCAATCAATTGGCTTTGTGTGACTCAACATCCGGCACCCTCGTTGCTCCCTGGACCAGCTGAGTGAGATTTAATGCAAGTGCAAGATTGTGCGTCTCTTGCCCAGCATGGTCCGTGCACTGGTATGGGAAGAGCCACTCCTGGTGATGGGCATTAAAGTCCTCCAGTAACACGAACTGAGCTGCTGGGCCGCATCTGCCGCCTCACTGATGTATTGTGTGAGCCTGGTTCTCATGATCTCCGCTGTGCGAACGGTAGACACAAGCATAGATAATTTTGTCTATGTCCGTGTCCACCAGAGCCCAAAGTGTAGAAAACCTGGAGTCCTCAAGGTTCCGGAGACGCTAATAGCAGATGTCGTCGCGGGCGTACATACATACCGCCGCACGTGCTTTAAAGTTGTGCTCCAAGTTAAACCCTGGGTATGAAAGATACGACACGTCTGATGGACATCTGATCTGCGTCTCCGAAAGAAACAGCAGAGCAGGTTTCAGTCTCGAGGTGGTGGTGGACTGCGACGAGATTTGAGTGCAGACCTCGGATATTACTGAGGTGCACTTTGAGAGAGAGGGAGTGCAGCCGCTGTTTAACTTTGCTCTTTTTATTCCATTTCATGATTTAGAGAGTGAAGAGGAGAGAAGAAGGAAGTGAAGTGAGGCTTCACGCTGTTAACCTCCAGACCCACACTAGACGGATGGTATTGATTGGGGAACTAGTCTGGAGACTGCGGGGACGCCCAAGCCACCCCGGGAATGACCATCGGGCCCTCTCATCTGGTCGCCAACCAGCACGACGGTGCATTCCGGGATGTTTCGACAGTTGGTGGGGCAGCCTGTCATGTGTGGCTGGCACACTACTTGGGCCCCCAACTACCTGCGGTCGGCCAGCGGCGCACCGTGCCTCGGATCCTCTCCTCTCCGCGACTAGTCTCCCGATACGTCCGCACTAGTGCGAGCCAGATTGGTCTTTCAGCAGTGAAGCAACTACTTCGACCCAACTCCTTGATAGGCTACACAGGGCATCGTACCGGAACACAGCTAGGCCGTTTGGCGGTACGTCTTTGCCCTGTGGGTGGTCACAAGCCTGCAGTTTTAACCTGCCACATGTTTGATGTCACCTGATTAGCACCACCCGAGGGCCACGTGTAGGGATTTGCAAACGGGTATCCTCTTACGGACACGGGTGACTCAGCCCCCAAAGCTGTCTGTCTGTCTGTCTGTCCGTCCGTATGTCACAGCTATTTTATTCCGAAACTATTAAGACTATACATGTGAAACTTGATAGGTCCAATTTTAAGAAAAAACTTAAAAAAATATTTAAAATAAATGGGGGCTCCCCACACATAGAACTAAAACTGAAAATATTTTTTTTTTTCATGAAACCTATGCGTGTGTGGTATCTATAGACAGGTATTTAAAAATGACATTAAAGTTTCTAAAAGGACATTTTCATAAAGTAAATTGTTTAAAAGATGAACGCTTCCAAAGTGGTAAAATGTGTGTGTGTGTGTCCCCTCTAACTTCTATAATAATGGAGTGAAAAATCTAAAAAATACATATATCTGTAGATCTTAGTATAAACTTTCAACCAAAATTAATTTGAACGAGATCGGGTCAGCAATTTTTTGTATACAGCATATTTTCTAAAACCGCAAATATAACTTTGTAATTCATACAACTACTATGAAAAACAAAGTTATTTGGCGTAGTTGTAAAAAATGTAAATAAGCTAGTTTTAAGAAATTTGCAAGTTATTTCTTTTGTCTATTAAATATACATATTATGTTATATTATTATAGTTACATCGGAACCCTTCATGGGCGAGTCTGCCTTGCACTTGGCCAATTTTTTGGGGGGGACTCCTTTCGCTCTGGGTGTAGCGGAAAGTAGTGTCAGACGAATACTGAATAAAAACCCACTCTGTTCCTTCAGTTGGCTTTGTGATCCGGGGCTGCGGTGTCTATACATATATATGTCTGTAGATCTTAGTATAACCTTTCAACCAAAATTAGTTTGAACGAGATCGGGTCAGCAATTTGTGAGATACAGCATATTTTCTAAAAACGCAAATATAACTTTGTAATTCATACAAACACTATGAAAAACAAAGTTATTTGGCGTAGTTGCAAAAAATGTAAATAAGCTAGTTTTAAGAAATTTGTAAGTATTTTTTTGTCAAATAAATATACATATTACTTATATTATATCATTATAGTTACTTACTACTATATATATATATATATATATATATATTGTAGTTTATTATATAAATATATAATAAAAAAATATCATGAAAAAAATCATTTTAACTAAAAATAAGACAGATTTCCAAAAATAACAAGTTGGAAGTATTTTTTTTTTGTTTTTAGTGTTTTAGTTTGCCGACTAGTGCTTTACCTAGTTACAAAAACCTAAATGTAAACTACTTATCACCATTTACAAAATATTGCTTTTCCCGATGCAGAGCCGTTCATTTTTGAGGAGTTCTTCAGGTACTTCACCATCAGCTCAACTTCACCATATACATGTTAACAAGTATAAAGTGATTAACAACCATATTCTAGTAATCGAATCGCAACCCATGAAATACTTATAATTGAGTAGTTCCGGTAGCCGTCTGTGGTCTTCATCATCAGTTCCACTTCACCGAATGGTATTTTCCGAGAGCAACTACACAAGTTACTTTAAAAAATAATAATATTTGAAGAGTTCCTTCGATTTCGACAGGATTCCATCATCAGATCCTAACTTGATGACGATGGGACCACCTGGAAATATACCTACCAGGTGCCTTTCAAACAATAAAAATAATTTTTCAAATCGGTCTAGTTACGAGTAATCGGGGAACATACATTAAAAAAAAACCGAGTCGTTTGCACCCATTAAAAAAATCGGTATCATCTTGGGTTTTGACATTTATTCAAAAAAGATAACAATTATTCCCAAACAATAGATAAAAAACTTACTTTCTCAAGTTGCTCATATAAAATGCGTAAAGTATCGAAATAAGTATTGTGTAGTATTATGAATTATTTTGTGTTCGTACAGCGATCTATTTTTAGACAAATTTCTGTTGACAAGCGACATAGCGTCCACTCACGAAGGCGGCTGACCGCGTATTAAAATTTCTTTACACTTTTCTGTCCAATAAATCTAAACAGTGACCAACGAAAATAACCCATAACGCGACCAGTTAAGATTCATGCGCTTTAGCAAAATATGTGAAAAATTTAAAAGGGATTTTATTTTTTTGTGAAGCTATTTGTTACATTTTCGTTATTATTAATAGGCTCATTTTGAGGTAATTATATCTGCTAGCCTGTGGTATTTTTTAAGAATCAAAATATGTAAATGTTTAGCAGAAAAAGAATCCTAAACTTAACCCTTTTTCCTCAACTTTGTATGCAGAGGTTTTGAAAAATCGTGTTTACAATACTAAAAACCATATTTTTTGTATTTTAAACACGGCTGCTTTGGAGATAAAGAAGTAATCTATCTATTGCAACTGTTAGTTTTGTTTGAATTTCTTTATATTAGTCGAAAAAGGCACCCAAAAACAGCTTATTTACGTCAGATTCGAACTTACGTCCTTAAACAAATTGAAAGAACCAATATATTTTTTAAGAAACTAAAACAATTCTTAATTAACAAAAGCTATAACACAATAAATGAATTTTTAACAGATAAATTGAGGGATTGATTTTGACTGGAAAAATACCTAACTGACTTAGTTTTGCGTATGAACATTAAAGCATATTAAATCATTATAATTAAATAAATAATCATTTCAATAAGTAATAAATAAATATTACATACCTAATTATACCATAAAAATACACGATATAATAAATTAATTTAAACATATACTAAAGATAATGCCATGATATGGCCCACGTCAAACACATTTTGAAAGATAATCAAAAAATATAAGTATTTTAAATAGGAAATTTCCGTTTAAGTTCCATCTCTAACTATGACGCCGTGATTTTAGCAAATAAATAAGTAATTTAACTAATAGATCAACGCGAGTTTCAATGTCAGACGAAGTTTAGGGTTGCCATTATATATGGTCAATTTATTCCGATTAATATCTATACTAATATTATAAAGCGGAAAAGTTTGTTAGTTTGTTTGTTTGTTTGTTTGTTTGTTTGTTTGCTTGAACGCGCTAATCTTCGAAAGTACTGGGTGGATTTGGATGAAATTTGGTATGGAAGTAGATTGAAGCTTGAGGAAGGTTATAGGCTACTTTTTACCCGACTGCAAAAAAGGAGAGTTATGTTTTTACCGTGATAGAATCCACGGGAGCGAAGCCCCGCGTGAGTACTAGTATTTAATAAATCAATTCGATTACGGATTACTTAATAATAATATAAAATATTGGTATAAAAAATAAAATATAATTACTTATAAACTAAAACCCAACAGTGAGAAAGAAAAGCAAGTTGTCGGCTACTATTTATTAAAACTTGAGCATTTATGCTCTTGACTTCGGGAAGTGCTTTTACTAAATACGTTAGTCGGATTTCAGTTTTTTCGATTACCATAGAAATGATTTGAAAACGACGCGTCCACACATACATAAACATAAAAAAGTAAAATGACGGTATTTTATAAGGCTTTGCCGTAGTTAGATAAAAATAGATTTGATCAAGACCAACAATCGATGCAACTAATCGATTTTATTTTAGAAATATGGCAGCATTATTCTTGACAGATGATAGACTTGACAGTAAACTGTAATTTACTGTAATCTAACTACTCGTTACTCTGCACTCGCGCTCGCTATGATGATAGGAGAACTAGTATTTTGGAAGGTTCACTTTTTCATAATGATTGCTTTTTATTAAGGGCCCGAATCCAAAGCAGGCATATTAGCCGAAAGACATACTTTGTCTATATTTTAATAAGAAATAATACCACTGGAAGAGCAGCCATACATCAGTACTGCTGTAATTGTATTGTGGGCTGGAGGACTGTAGGATGCTGTGCCCACGTCATGTCTGTGGTCTGGTATCTTGGGTGGGCACGGCATCAAACCAATATAGTTCCTCCAGCACAGTTTTTAGACAATGTCTTATTAGTAGATGATGCTGATGATACTATAGAATAAATATATTTATCGTTATTTTTTTAAAAGATTACTTTTTTAAAAGATTTTTTTTAGGAGTGTCTCCATATATATACGTCAGTAGTGCATATATATACAGGGTAATTTGAAAGACCCAACCTGAAATCGCGAAAATAAAAAATTTTGCTGTTCCTATTTAAGTTCGGTTAACTCGTCAAAATGTAGGGAACAGCTGATTTTTTTTCGCGATTTCAGGTTTGGTACCATAGTAAAAGTTGTTCATAATGACGAGTACAATAACCTCTTAAGAGGTTGTTGGTGTTTTTGCAATAACCCTGTATATAATAGTATTCTTATATGTTAGCTTTTTATATTGAGATTGTTTTTTTTTTTATATTGAGCGGTGGTGGTGGTGTTTGGGACAAATGATAAGCATTCATTAATAAATAAATAAAAAATATACAATGACTCCAAAATCTTTTGAGCTATCCATTAGATATAACTGTACCGATTTTTATTGAAATGGAACCCATAGCTGTTTAAACTTAGAAGGTGACTATTATTCAAAAGGTTAAAATGAGTTAAAAAGTTATGTACTTACCATTCAAAAGTTATTTTAAGTGTTTATAATATGTCTGTGCTTATGAAAAAATAAATGTTATAAAAAAATAAAGTGTTTTATTTCCAAATGGCGACTTATTTTCTTAACTGATAAGTACTAGAAGGTGTTCGTAACAACTTAAACTATAATTGCATAAACTATTTATCAGTGTTCACTGTAGGCCACGGTTGTTCTAACAATGTGGGCATTGACCTTTGAATGGAAGAATACCAAATTGACTTAGGTCCGCCTATAAACATTATTATATTGCATATTAAATTCATAGAAATATAATAAATGAATGCTCAATTCAATAATAAATAAGTATGACACAACTATTGACTTAATTAATAAACAAGGCAAATAATTAAGGACTTAAAATAAAGAATTTGTATGAATCCATTAACTTATAAATTAAATCAAAATTAGATGTTACAATAAAAATAAATGAATGATAATAATAATAATTACATATACCTAATAATTTATCAATATAAAACACGGATATATACAATTATACGCAACAATAACTCATTTTCAATAAAAAATTCAATTGTGGAAAAGCAAACGAAGCGCTCTTCCTCTCTCCTAACTATATTAAATTTTGCTGTGCCCGACAGAGTCCATAATTGTTTCTTATATTTTTATTCCACCTATATGTGTACATTATGGATTGCAAATAAATACTTTAAAATACTTAAATAATATGGGATTTGACCGTGAGATTAACCTCGGTTGCCTTATCTCAGTCCAAGACCTGTTGGGTTGTCGTTAACCCTACAGGTGACCATGACTACTAAGCTCAATTACCTCCTACGTATGAAAGTTGTACGAAGCCATACAATATTAAGCTTGCCCAGGATTTCGCTGAAAACGTATCAGGTATCGAGTTTGAATAAAATAAGAGTTTTGAAAATCGTTCCGCAATTGACGGAGAACTCAGAGAAAATACATAAAAATATAACCAGTTGAACATAGAACCAGATTTTTTGAAGTCGGCTAAAATATAATAAAATATGTATACCATGCAATTATATCATATTCGTATGGTAAATGCAACGAATAAATCCTGTGGGATCAAAGTCACAGGATTTATTAATTTCATTGTAAACAGGTGCATGCGCGAATGAGACCGATAGAATAACAAACGGGAATTATTTTTTTGCATTATTTTAATAAAACTTCTCAGAGCCCTATTCGTTGTTATTTTCATTTTCATTTCAATTTATTCTTTGAAAATAATATTTGGTGTGTGTGTTTCTGATTATGTTAATCTTATATGAGTTATTACTTGAATTAAATGCATTTTTTTTTTTATTATTAACATGGTTTTACCAAAACAACCAATAGGTACTGATTGAATGACAGGGGCCAATATTTTATTTATTTATTTGTTTTAGGCCATTGATCTTTAAAACGTAAATAAACCCTTAACATATTGTTAGTATGTAAAATAAACAAAAGCAATAATTGTATTGGCTACATGCCTGTGCGCACATGCCTACCAGCCCAGTGTCTGACAAATGGCCATCTGTTTTGTCCGGTAGTGTAACCAGAATATTGTAGGGACTAGCCCTGAACCGCTGTAGTGCAGATCCAAATTGCTCGCACATAACAGCATAAAATCTACTCTCGCTTCAGCAAACATGCCTGATGCGCTGCAAAACCAAGGCAGGTGCATGAGCAATTTTAGCTTGTGTGAATTTACTTAACGTTTTCGTGGTGTAAAACTCTAAAACGATATATTATCGATTATTATAAAATCTATGTATTTTTTTTTTAATTAGGAATTATAAATGGCAGGTTTATAGGTATACTCGTATACATGATCAATAATCCCCGCTAGGAAAACTTGCAAGACCTTATGTAAGAGATAGAGAGAAGTACTTACATTCTGTGAATGGACAATATTGATGGCTATTCCATCTACAACTTCTGTTTCAATTTAGATTCCCTTGTCTCTGTTAGCTTTAGGGTTTTATAGACCAGTCTATAAAACCCTAAAGGGGCGACGCACTCACATCGGTGAGTGCGTTGCCCCTGTTCTCAACATGGGTTACATGTCGGTCGCAAAAGGTTCCGATATTCCATGCTCTAGCCGAGACATGACCATGATCGCTATGGCAAGAGTGCACGATAAAATTATTTTATTCGTTTTTTGAAGCCGATATATTCTTTTTACACAAATGTTTAAATTTTTCACTTTTCTATTTGTGGTTAATCAGAATATTCGCGTTATTTGTTGTAAAAGAATGCCGTTTTATAAATAAAATCCCATCATAAACCTAACAATACCTCAATCACTGTAATTTGCCATTAACCTTTAATGGGGCTTTTCACATTTTCTTTAATGGGGATTTTTTTTAGGGTTATATAATATTTAGGACACAACCGTAATACGACATCTAACGGACTTGTCATTCAGTGCACGTATTGCAAGGGCGGATCCACCGTTGTGGGCATGATGGGCATGCCCACAACCCTAATAGACCTGTGACGTCACACTTTCACGGTCTATTGAGATCGATAGCCTGATGGTAAGACTTAAAAAAATCGGCCATGTGCGTATCGGCTCAAGCGCAGTGTAAGTTTCCGTGGTTTATTACAACGCCAAGTGCGAGTCTATTTGCGAATTAAGTCTCGCCTGGCGCTTCTCACTAATTTCTGGTCATACTAACGACTCCTGACATACTATCGTCTACTAGCGTCTAGATAGTTATCTATTTACCCTATCTAGTGACCCTATATTAGTTTACTGGCTACTAGAAAAGAAAACAAAACATCATCTATAATCGTCCCTGATCCCTGTTCATTTGGGGTCGGGTCTCCTCACTGTCCTGCGCCAGGACAGTCTGTCTTGGATTTTCGTTTCAAGCAATTGGGCTGTCTCGCCTGTCTCGAGGTCTCTCTTTATTTATTTATTTTATTATTTATGTACACACAGTAAAATACATTAAGATAAACATAATTATAATATCTGAGTACAAAGGTACTGCTTATTTCTTAAGAAATTTCTTCCAGCAGACCTGCGAAAGGAGAAGTGAAAAAGAAATGTAGACAATAGTGTGTGAGAACAAGAAGAGAAATAAATATGAATATGTGAAGTCTAAAACTAAAACTAAAATATTAAATATACTTACACATACTTACAATGCAATAAAAATAACATATACTTAAATAAATACATAATGTTATAATATATAAACATATAATATAAATATACAACGTGCAGTTTTGAACCTGCAAAATATTTCAGGAGGTTGTTATGAGACTCGTAAATAATCATATAACAATACGATACCAAGTCAATAATCAATAATACTTTTTCTTTTCGATTTTTCAATTTTATTGTTTTTCAGAATAACACTCTTAATAACCCTCTTCAAAAAAACAGAATCACCCATTGCGATGTATCGCGCGTCATGTCACTGTGTGCGTGTGAAACGAACGCGGCACGTACGACGTACGTTAAACTAAAATGAAGGTCGTTGCTATGGTTACGGGGGGCCCCGCGATGCTCGTCATATTCGAACTACATCTAAGGTAGGCGACCTTAGATGTAGTTCGAATTTGAAAATCACAATGTACCTACATTATTGTTTTAAATTTCGCTAAATAATAACTCATTTTTAAGCATCATTACAATGCCGTGGCCAATCTGCCGAGCCTACTATGTTAGGGTCGGCTTTCAGTTTAACTGTATGCAGCTCACTACATGGAGTGCCAGTGAATCACGTAGGGCGACTGCGTATCAGACGTCAACAAACCAGTTACTTGATAATACGATACCCATTTGTTAGACTAATTGTCTGACTTTCTGGCTTTTGACTACTCGTACCAACGACCATATGGCAGGGCTGTAAGGTCGTTGACCCGTACCGACCCGTGTGGTACCTAACGACCGTCCGAGATCTACAAATCAATTCGAACCAAAGGCATTAATTAAGTGCTTACCGAAACACGGGATTTCAATTATGTCCTAGATAAATTTAAAAAGTACTTACATCATTATGAATTAAAAAAATAACACAATGGTACTTGCTCAGTTGCAAACCCGCAACCTCATGCATGAGAGGAGAAAGCCTTAACCACTGGGCTATTACGATAAATAATAATAGTAGAAAGTAGATACAACTACGCCAAAAAAAGATCACGTTGGCGTCGTTAGTTACCTATCAGCTGATGAATAAAATGATAGGCGAAGATAAATAAACCTTACAAAGCACGTAAGCAGTTCCCGTTGCACAATTGTGAAATTACGATCGCGAGCGCGTGCGGGGGCTTAGGTAGGCATCTAATAATAATAATAATAAGGCATGTAGGTACTCGGCGCAGTCGGCGCGCTATTTAGGTAAATTCAGCCCAAAGAACGGTTTTTATTTGATTAAATTGGTTGATTTAAGATTTTCCTTCCTACTTTTTAACGGGCTGAGGACCGACAGAAATACATCAAGATAATTTGTGCTAGTTAAGTAGGTACCCATGTGTTAGGGATTTTAGGTGATTCATTTTGTCTGATAGGTATTTTTGACGTAGTTAAAAAATTTAATTCAACTTATTTACACTAATCAAGTTGATTTAGCTAACATCGTATTTACAAATTATTGTCTATGTACAAATAAATAAATAAATTACCTACTTATGTTACCTGGAGATATTGTTCAAAGTTTCCACCGTCACACTCCAGGCACAGTCTAGCACGACGTTGCTGATATTCCTTCAGCTTACGTAACACAAACACATTTGTTTTTATTGTGTCGAAAGCACTGATCACTTTTGCACGTAGTTGGGTAACACTGGTGATTTCGTCTGTGTACACCAATCTTTTAACGTCTCCCCACAGATAAAAGTCCTGGTGGAGATCCTGTACCTTGCGGTAAATAAAAGGATGCTGCATTTCTTTGTGCAGTAGCCGCCACACTGTGGAGTGGTGCACTCCAAACCGTCGACCAGCCTCCGGCGTGCTTGCACGTGGCTCTCGCCAGAAGAATTCCAGGATATCTTCCTGCAAGGCGACAGGCAGGCCTTCGTTGCCGCGACCTTCAGCATGCTGGGGAACGTCGAACTGCCGATGATCGCGCAGTCTCTGCGTAGCAGCCAGCATTACCCTGTGTGAGGGACGTTGCCGATTGGGGAATAACTCCGCGAACATTTCGATGGCTCCAGATACATTGTCTCCACTGATGGCATACAAGCGGACCATCTCCACCAACTCTACATTGGAGTATTGGTCCGTCATTTTTACAACTAGGTAGTAGGTACCTATCCCGACCGCACACGACACGCACTTGAGGGGCGGAATTTGCAAGCGTATGCACATACCGGCGTCATCAAATACACTAATAAATTGACCCGATTTCGATTTATGCGTTTGCGATGGCCGCGGGGGCGTGGCGGGGGAGAGGGAGCGGGCGGTGGTTGGTGCTTTGGATTTATGAAAGAAATGTCGGTTGCGTTTGTTTGTGTGTGTGAAAGCGCAGTTTAAGGACACGTACAGATTGGTCGCGTTTTAAAAAGGGGAGTTCACACTTACCGATTTCCGTAAATAAGAATAAAATTAAAAAAAAATACCTGCCCATTTTATTGTTGATTCGGGTCGAGAATCACTAACATAATTACCTCCTAAAATGTTTTGCAGATCCAAAACTGCACCTTGTATACATAAATAATTAACACAGTTAAGAGGAAAGGTAATGCTCTTTTAATCGACATTTGAATAGAGATATAGTTTTTAAATCACGAATGCTAGGCGGAAGTGAGTTCCACAATCTTACAGCATGGACAGAGAAGGAATAAGAGTAGTAGCTAGTTTTATGAGGATGAGATTTAAGGAGGGATCTAAGGTGTGATCTACACGGTACGTCGCTAGAACGAGCGTAAGAAAAACGCTCACGCAGGTAAGAAGGGTAAGACGGGTTGTGTAGAATATTGAAGAGGAGACACTAGTGTTCCTGCGAAGACGGATTGGGAGCCACTTGAGTTGCTTGCGAAGGTGAGAAACATGGTCATACTTTCGAAGTCCGAAAACAAAGCGAATGCATAGATTTTGCTCAAGCAAGCGCTCAAGCTTGTTTAATAGCTCCTCGGTAGCATCCAAATAGCAGGCATCGGCATAATCTATAATCGGCTGAATAAGTGTTTGTGCCAAAGAAATTTTAGTCTTCAAGGGAAGAAGACTTTGAAGGCATTTCAGCGAATGAAAGGAAAAATTCACCTTTCGGCTGACCTCATTGACCTGAGCACGCCACGAGAGATTGGAGTCAATAACTACACCCAGATATTTAGCGGTTTCGGTATAGTCAATGCGAACACCATCGAGATATAAAGGCATCAGAGATGCAACAACAGCTGCACTGCGAACGAATCTGCTGCCAATGATTATGGCCTGGGATTTAGTTGGGTTAATTTGCAAACCAAATGAATTAGCCCAAACGCTGATGCAAGCTAGGTCATGATTCATTGCAGCAATTACAGAACCCGCGTCAGCTACAGTAAAATGTCGGTAAAGCTGCAAGTCATCTGCGTAGAGATGAAAACTAGAGGAGATTACTCTGGTAACAAAGTTTATGAAAATTGAAAAAAGAAGATCAATCAAAATCAATCAATCAAAATATTTATTTGCTAGAATATGGTACATAAGGTGTTACAGTAGATTAGTTTCAGCATATCCTGCCATAATATGGCGTGCAAATGTGTTCACAATCAGTGTTGTCAATTACTAACTACTTGCCGATTACATACGGTGCGGTGGTAGAGGAGAGAGAACGCTACCCTGAGGAACACCCTCAGTGATGCTACACAAATCAGAGAAGGACTCCTCCAGGCGAACACAAGAGCGTCCCCGAAGATAAGAACCGAACCAGGCTAAAGTGGAAGGAGAAAAATTGATAGATTTGAGGATACCTAGTAAAATGTCGAAATCCACTGAGTTGAATGCGCTACTGAAGTCCAGCAATACAAGAACTGTAAGGGACTTATTCTCCATTGCCCAGCGGATGTCATCAGTCACTTTTAAAAGCGCGGTTACAGTACTGTGACCCGAGCGAAAACCGGATTGAAAAGGGGATATTATCGAGTTAGACGCCAAGAAAAATGATAATTGTCTATGAACTATGTGCTTAAAAACTTTAGAGAGAAAAGGGAGGATAGAAATGGGTCTAAAGTGGGTTAATAAAGTAGGATTGTTAGTTTTAGGTAAAGGTATTATGTGAGCCTGTTTCTAAACATACGGAAAGGAGCAAGAGGAAAATGAGTGGTTGAAGATGTGAGGGAGAACAGGAAGTAACGAGGAAAGGATAAGAGTTATCATTCTTGAACACAACTTATCATTACCGACTGCTGAAGAAGTAATCGCAAGAATAGACTTCTTAACGTCATCCTCAGTAACATCGCTAAGCTTAAAGAGAGGACAAAGTGGTAACGGCAACCTAGAAAGACTCTCTAGTGCCATACAACGGAAGAACTGCGATTATTGAGTTGGTCGTGAAAATAGCGTCTCTTAGCATCTTGACACAGATGACTGCAGCGATTACGTAATGATTTGTAATAAGAGAGATTCAGCTCTGAAGGTCTGCGCTTATATCTGCTCTTAGCTTTATCCCTGCGAGCCATAATCTCTTTAATTTGTTGCGTTATCCATGGTGCAGGGTTATGTCTAACTTTGACACGTCTGATAGGGGCATGCCGATCATATAAGTCGAGAATGGTTGCATTAAAATAATTCACCTTATCGTTGATGTCATCGTTCTCAACCAGAGGGGTCCAGTCGAGATCGCCGGCATCACGCTGTAAAGCCTCCAGATCTATTCCCTTGTAGTTACGGAGATATAAAAGCTGGGGCTTACGCTTGGGAACACGAATACGATACGATAGATAAATGAGATCGTGGTAAGAAAAAGTAGCCGTAAGTTGGCCATGGTAAGAAACATTACTAGACGAGGAGACAATCATAAGATCTAGAAAAGAGGGTGTACAATTAGGAAAATAGTGAGTTGCAGAAAGAGGCAAAACTTGCAGATTGAAAGAAGACAACAGTGAAAGGAGTTTAAGGGAGCGAGAATCATTTTTAATCAAGCAAGTATTAAAATCACCCATTAAAATGACATGCTCATACATGGGGCAAAGATCACTGAGAGTGGAGTCTTTATCTGTAACCACCAGGTCAATGGTCGGGCAGACCCTGCCACGTTTTTGTTCCGGGAGTTTTAGGGCAATGTTTACAACGTGGTCCTCTTGGCGTCTTATGATGTGACCATACCAGCGTAAGCGACTCTCGTCAATTTTGTCAGCGATTAGTGCGACTTTGAAACTGCCTCATATATACTCGTTTCGTATTTTATCGAGTCTAGTTACACCTCCCGCCCACCTCAGCATTTTCATTTCGTTGGTATGTACTTTTTGTACCCTTGGTTTTTATTGGGATACAGGTTCAGCACCACTTCAGCCTAGGATCCCTACCGCTTTTGTCCTGTACAAAGTCCTTAAATTTTCGTTTGACGGTCTTGTCGGACATGATGAAGTCTATCTGTGACGCTCTACACGCATATTATTTTATAAGTGATTAAGTGTTCTGGTTTCTTTTGAAATTCGTGTTTATTAGTGTAAGTGCGTTTCTTTCTCCAAATTCTACTATTTCATCTAATTGATTGTTCAACTCGCCTATCCCAAACCCACTATTTACATTATCTCCTGTGATATCCCTCGTACCCACGTGTCCATTCAAGCCATATTATCTTGTATTCGTTTGCTGGAATGTTCTGGAGGAGGTCGTATATGTCTTCCCAGAATTGTGCCTTTTCTGTTTCTGTGCATCCTATTTGAGGCTGATATGATGTTGATTATTTGTTGATCATCCAGAGCAAGTTTAACAGAGATTAAACGGTTGCTTTTCCGTGTGATATTTATGATGAGAGACTGATGTCTAAAACTATTGCCACCCCGTTTCTTTTATTTTCTGACCCGTAGTAGATTACCAAGTGGTAGGTAATCATTCCCTATATCTTTCGACTTTTCGCTTCCATTGAGAAGAAAAAACAATTCGATTTCAAACCAACTTTAATTTTTTGATTAAAATTTGTTCGAAATGGAAACTATTTAATTGGACGACATCGAGTCTGACCAAGTCTCACTTCTTCCAATGAGTATGGTAATAAACAAATTCAAAAGTAGAGTCGAGCGAGTTTGTACTCGGACTCGCATTTGGCCGATTTTCGGCTGGTCGTACTCGTGACCACAACCATTTTTGAGGGCTGGATCCGCCCCTGACGTATTGTTTATCTATGATTATCAGCCATATTAACTAAATTAGGGTTCATTTAAAGTGAATCTCATGTATAAAAACATATTAAATACATGATTAAACTATTTATGTATTTAAAACGGTAGGTATAATGGACAGTAATAAGTTTTTAACCAAATCAGATTTTATATTATTTAAACGTATGCGTTTGAGATGGATATCTGTACACTTTATACGCGCAGATCGTTGTTTCGGTATGTCAAGCGACGAAACAAAACTTACACATTTTATAGTGACTGATTTGATTTTCATGCCATGATAACCAAAAGACTCAAATGGTATGTAGAGAAGAATTTAATTTTGTCGCCAAATACAGTCGGTTTCAGGAGAGGACAATCCAGTCTTGACTGTCTTACGCGTTTAGTGACTCAAATAAAGGTAGGCCTTTCAAAGAATTTCCCAACTATAGCTTGTTTTTTAATATAAAAAGTGCCTATAATAATATATTAATAGACAAGTTATTGCAAGTACTTGATAGTTTAGGTATCGGTAATAACATTAGCCAATATTTGTGGAACTTTCTTAGCTAACGTCATCTTAAAGTTGACGATGAGTCCGCAATTGATATGGTCAGATATGCACGAAAAGATTAGCCCAAGGTGATTCCATGTCACCGTTACTCTTTAATTTAGCCACGTATACAGTATGTCAGGATATATTGTTGAAGTGTATTCATGCCAGTACGCAGATGATTTCATATTTTATTTTACTTGTAAGGATATATTAGAGGGTCAATACAAAATTCAAAATGCTTTGAATATTTTTACAGTCTTGTTGAACGAATTAGGGTTAGAACTATGTATTAATAAATCCAAATATTGTGTTTTTAGTAGGGGTTTTAGACAACAACAAATACAACATCTCGTAAATAAATAGTGAACTGAATAACGTTTGTTCCTATAAATATTTGGTTGTTTGGCTAAATAAAACACTACGCTGGGGTAAACAAATGAACGAAATAGTTGTAAAAATTCAGAGACTTCTTAATTTACTTAAAATTCTTACAAGTACGAAGATGCATCTGATGGATGCCCCAAGAGGGTTGGGGCATCCATCAGAAGCATCTTCGTAGGCTCTACATAGCTCTTATAACAAGTAGGTTAGACTACGGGTGTTTTCTATTTGACAATAGTGCTAAGACAAATATTTACAAGCTGGAAAAAATCAGGCTTTAAGAGTGGTGGGGAGCTTTATCCGAAGTACACCGATACACGTCATGGAGTGCGAGCTCTGTGTACCTCCACTGCACATTAGGAAACGATGGTTAGCATACAAATATTGTTTAAAGTCATATTCTAGATCCGATAATGTAGTATAAAACTGAAATGTTTTCAGTAGATATTTGGGTAACTAGGATTAATGTCCAAGACAGTATTAAGGTTAATTTGGACTCAATTAAAAACCCTAAGAAAAAATATGATTTAAATTCATTGAAGGCAGAAACTCTGAGTGAAGTGTCGGATAAATATCATGATTATTATAAAATCTATACTGATGGGTCTAAGAGTGCTAAAGGTAATGGAGCTGCTTACTACGATACTTTGAACTCGGATATTATAAACACTTTCTATAAAATAAATAATTATGTGTCAGTTATGTCTTTAGAGCTATTTGCAATTTCAGAGGCGCTTATTTATATTTTAACTATTGATAACAATAAAAAAAACATTTATTTATGTAGATAGCAGAAGTGCACTACAACATATAGCTCGATGCGCCTCTGGGCATAGAGGCGAATCGATAGCTAATGAAATAGTATCTAAAATATACAATTTATCTAAAAGAGGTATAGATCTGAAATTGCAATGGTTTCCTTCACATATAGATATTAAGGGTAATGAGGAGGCGGACCGTTTAGCAAAGTTGGGTATAGATGAGGGTAGAGAAACATATATTAAATCAGATTATATAGAATTATTGCCTAAATATAAAAATAAATGTCAGGAAATTTGGAAAGAATATTTCAATGAAAGATCAAGGGAAAAGGGAATATGGTACAAGTCTATAGTTTCGGAGCCTCCTCATGTACCGTGGTTTTGTCACACTAGGCTTAGCAGAAAGTTTATTGCAACAGCTCACAGACTCAGATCTGGACACATGCCGCTCAATAAGTTTGGATTTTTAATGAAAAAAAAACGAATTCACCAAATTGTGAGGAATGTGGCACAATAGAAGATATAATACATCTATTGACGGAATGTGTCAGATTTGAGTCTGCAAGAAAAGAATTTTTAAAGGAGCTTGAGACAAATAGGTACGATGTTGGGATGTTCCATCATATTTTATCGACACCTAACTCCAGAGGTGCTCATAGTTTAATTAAATTTGTTTTGTTGCGATTTACTGTATAACGTCCGATGGGACTGATATGTACAATTGTATAAAAGTCCCCAAATTAAAATAAAGAGAAAAAAAACCAACTGCTCTATTTTTTTATTTATTTACACCTTTTACTGCTCTTTGCGCAATATCATATTGTTTAGACCCATTCTACACCTATCTTAATTCTCTTGAGTCCAAAATTAAATTTTGTGCGGAACCAAATCCGTTTGATTACAGTTGACTTGTCATGCAGAAATATTCTTTTTTATATTCTAGTCATTTTATAGTAGCATAAAAGTCTTCAAATTGATTTAAAATCGTATAATAGTGCAGCTTATTACCCTTTTATGACCGTCACGTAGAAGTAGATCTCGCGACTCTAATACAGCCGCGATACAATTAGAGTCGCGAGATCTACTTCTTAAAATCGTATAAGAGTGCAATTTATCACTCTTACACGATGGTCAGATAAAAGTAGATCTCGCAACTCTTATATGTTTAATGTTGTTGTTAAAGTCGTATAAACGTTACTAAGATGACAGCACTGGTTTACTACCGAAAGTTGTGTAATGGTGATATATGAAAGTCGTATAGAAGTTTATAAGATGTCTATATACAACTACAAGCTGTATAAAAATTAGAGGCACTAAGTCGTATTACACACTAAAATTACTTCACTACAATGTTTATAGGCGTTTGAGTCGCGAAACTTTTACTTATACGACTTAAATGTTTGTTGGGGCCGGAAAATTGAAATGATGTCGTAATTTTTTTTTAGAAGTAAACATATTATATTATTATGGAAAATATTCGATTCTATTTAACTTATTTTATTGACAAGTCGACAGATTGGTGTATTTAGTCAAATAAATTATATACAGGCGAAAAAAAAAAATCGTCGTAAATTGGCGTACTTGTCTAATATAATCTAAATATTGAGTTTAAAATATAATTTGTTGAATTCCAGTGGTTGCCGGGCAGGGTTTGCGGCGAGGGTGGCGAGGAAGTCATTCGCCGCTCCCGCGGCAAGCGTATTACGCAGAGGCGCGGTGCTATCAAACACCATAAGTAAGTATACCACCCGATTTCTATGGAAGTTACTTTCAAGTCGTTTGGGGTCGAAACTCTCAGTCCATAAAGCCCTTGTGCCGAAAGGCACAAAAAAAGACTTGTAGACACTTCCCATGACCCAAGGGCTATTACTTTGGCCACAGGCTACTTAAACATTGATATACAACGTGGCAATGCCGATGCCGCCAGTCTCTCGGGTACATTACCAGCCAATTGCGCTGAAGGATTAAGTTTTTATGCTTTATTATTTTATTTTATTCATTTAGGAAAATAAACAGTTACACACTAAAATTATCATTTTCCACAGATTATAAATATAGGTCGTCTAGCGAATGCGATTATTAAGTAAATACCTTTTACGTTCTATCTAAAATGTGATCAAACATGTTAGCAAAGCTATAGTTAAGAGCGGGCTAGACGCCATTGACCTTGGTCATGTGGGCGTTACCAAGACAAAGCCCCTCAAGTGCGCCTCCCACCCCTCATAATAATTTCGTGCAACACGAACTCTAACTTTGTGCTGGATCGCAGTGCCGGGCGCCCACCGCATGCTATCTAAGTACTTATCGCTTCCAGTAGCTGTATCTAAATGCAAAGGTGTAAAACCACAGAAATAAAAAATATAGGAGAAGTGGTAAGGGGGCGTATCGGTGTCCGCGCGACATGGCCACAGGGCTCATGTCACAGGCAAGTGGCCGTCTCCGCGAACTAGTGCGCTTTCGACGGCGATCGTGATAACATATATGAATGCCGAGTTGTTCTGTGGTATCTTGTAAAAACCGAAGCCAAAATCAAAACTATGTGAATCATGGAATCACTTACCATATGTAAGTACAAGTATTCTACAATATTTGTCTTTAAAATCATGAAAAACAATAAATCGTAAAATATTTCTTGGTTTTACTATGTTATTTTTGTTTTCAAATATCAGAACGACTGTACTACTTTTGCTATAAATACATTGCTCATTAACCACTACCTGAGTTCGTCACTAAGTAACTGGACAAGTAATGTAAAAATAAAATACGAAACTGTATTACGCGGATTCATCGCGTAGTGAGGCCGCCACTTCTTGCGACGAATTAGTGATGTGCTTGTGCAGATCCACTAACGTAGGCTATCGACAGCAATGTCGATTGACGAATGAAATATTGCTATTATAGTTTAGGGGTTTTTCAACCGACGACAAAAAAGGAGGAGGTTATCAATTCGACGCGTATATTATTATTATTTTTTATGTATGATCACCGATTACTCGGAGACGGCTGAACTGATTTGGAAAATTCTTTTTTTGTTTGAAAGGATATACTTTGAAATTGGTCCCATTGTTTGAGTATTTTTATAGTAACTTGTGTAGTTGCATTCGAAAAACACCATTTGTGAAGTACACCTGATGATGAAGACCACCGATGGCCACTGGAACTACTCAATATATAAGTAGGAATAATAAGTAGTTCATGTGTTCCGCTTCGATTACTTGAATGTGGTTATTAAGCACAATATGCTCGTCATAATGTATATGGTGAAGTGAAGCTGATGGTGAACTACTAGGAGAACTCCTCAACAAATAACAGCCCAACATTGGGAAAAGCAATATTTTGTAAATTAATATAAGTAGTTGACATTTAGGCTCTTGTAACTAGGTAAATTAAAAATCGACCAACTAAAAAGAGTGAAATAAAAACTTTATACCAAAAAATTAAATCGACTCTCAAAAAACACTGCAAATTTATTTATAATTTAATTTCGGTAGTCGGTGTCTTTAGTTTTATATTTTTGTTTTTGCCACCGACTACCGAAATTAAAGTTATTTTTCACTTTGCAGTGTTTTTTAGGAGTCTGTTTAATTTTTTGGTAAAAAGTTTTTTATAACATACGGAAACCTCTAAGAAAATATGTTTAACTTTTATTTTAGATGAGATGACAGAAATAAAAATACGTTGAAATGTCAAGTGTACAAAAAAGTAAAAAAAAAGACGGCGTAAAATTTATTTTACGCCCGCAGCATGCGTAAGGAGTTCCGACGTCCGGTTGGAAGATCGATGTAAATAATGTTTTTTTACTTATTTTGATTTTTTTATAGAGTAGTAGAGAAATGCGTAACCAATATTCGTAAAGTAAGTTACTTTAATTTTAGGTTAATAATCGGTGGTGTTTTTCGGTTTAGAATTATCGTATGTTATGCCTTATCCTATGTTGCTGTTTCTTTATTTTTTTATGGTTTTTGTATTTTACTTCCGTTGAAGCTTCGAATGCGTTATAATAATCGGCATGGTTCAGATAATATATTTGTGAATTTAGCTTAAAATAAGTCAATATATTCATGCTATTTATTTGTTATGCATGGATGTGTGTTTGTTTTCATATATTTAACAATTTCTCTACTAACTAGGATTTTTCTTATAACAAAAACCTATTATAACCTACTAAACTATTACCTGCAGGGTAATTGCGTAACTCACTTACAGTAGGAATCGGTTTCATTATGCTAAATCAACAACACTCACTGTGGTATTTACGTTGTTGAGCAGACTAATATTTCGAACATATGAAGCAATGGATTAGCAATCTACGTCAAAATCATTCAGATCTTGATTTATAGTGTGTTACGTAATTATTGCGATGCTTATTATATGGTGACGTTTAGAAGTAGCTTAGGATGTATGTAAATGATAAATAAGTGGTTTTCGTACTTTTCAGCTTCCCAAAAGATGGTAATATAAAAAAGGAATGGATTGATGCCACAGGCATGCCACCTAACTGGTACCCTACAAAAAATAGCACCATAAATGCTCGGTTCACTTCAGCGCAGAAATGTTCCAGCCTCTAAAGAAAAGTCGCAGGCTTTTTGAATGGACAATTCCAAAATTAAGAGTACAACTGATTTTTGCAGAAGTGGGTTAAATTTTATGTTGTTAAAGTTTTTGTGTGGGTAAGTTCTACGGTGCATGGTAAATACACGGTGTGTTTGACGGAATAAGGTTTATTATTGATTGTATAGTACGTTCTGATTTAAGAAATGCGGGTGTGTGCGCGAGTGCGTATCTATTGATTTTATTAAACTGTATGTGTAGTTGTTGCCCCGCCCAGCGCCTAACTGGAGACACACGGTTCCGATATAATTTCGTCTGTTGACCACATCTACTTATTTATTTTATCTATGTGTAAAACCTTTTGAATGTCCAAGATCGAAAGCAAGGGAAAATAGAATTATGTATAATTTATAGTTTCTTTTTGTATTAATATTAATTTTAGTTTTTCTGTAAATGAATGAGTTTTAGTAGTATTATATATTTTCGTTTCTATATTCGTATATTGTATGATAAATATCTATGAACCTATTACGCGTTTTAGGTTTAACTATGATGTTTGAGTTTGATTATTTTAGGTTTGACTTTTACATGTTACCTATTATTTATATCTTAATTTATTTGATAAAATTTACCACTTACTTTAAAAAAATCTGGAATATTATGAACCTGGAATGATCGGTCAGTATTACCAAAACTATCAATCTGACTCCATCATTCCGAGACCGGATTACCTATAACATTGCCAATTTGCGCGATTTTGAAGGGTTCTATTATATCCTTACAAAATGTATATGATGTTGCTGTTGTGTTACCATGACAACAAAATTATACCATTTTCAGACTACTAAAACTGTTAGTTAAATTGATCGTGTCCACATCCTGCGACTATTGCACCAGCCACTCCACATGTATTTAAGTTCATTTCTTCTGCACTATTGTCTCCATCGATTACAAAAATCATAGTACATAAACGACACTTCAGCGTCAATTTAGTCATTAGGCCTGTCAGTCGTTCAGATATAATTTCAATCGACTGTAAACCGCAATTCAAAGGCCCATGGGATGATATATTCAGTAGTTCTTTAAAAAAAATGGCTTACATTTACAATACATCTACCAATAGATTGTAGTCTGAAACAAAATTAATTTAAGGTAGTGTAACAAACTTCAAAATGTGTTCTATCTATTTTACTCAAGATTGTTAGAGAACAGAAAGAACCTGGTATCTTCTGTTTCTTCATCATCTGTTATTTGGTTTCGATCTTGCTGCAAACTATGTTCAACTCTTGAGTACTTGGGGGACTCTTGGTAGTAGCATTGAAAAATCACGAAGATCATTGTGTAAGTGTAATAAATAAATGTAGCTGTTGCTATAACCCAATTTCTTTCCTCAATCTGTAATATCTTGAGTCGTGAGTTTATTTAAAACATAAAAACTTTTTAACTAAAAATTAAACCGACTCCCAAAAACACTGCAAAGTGAAAAATAACTTTAATTTCGGTAGTCGGTGTCTTTAGTTTTGTTTTTTCGTTTTTGGCACCGACTTCCGAAATTAAAGTTATTTTTCACTTTGCAGTGTTTTTGGGAGTCGGTTTAATTTTTAGTTAAAAAGTTTTTATTTCACTCTTTTTAGTTGGATGATTTTTAATTTACCTAGTTACAAGAGCCTAAATGTCAACTAATTATAACCTTTTACAAAGTATTGCTTTTCCCAATGCTGGGCCGTTAATTGTTGAGGAGTTCTCCTGGTACTTCACCATCAGCTCTACATCACTATATGCATTGTGACGAGCATAAAGTGCTTAACATCCATATTCAAGTAATCGAATCGCAATCCACTCAATATTTATTATTGAGTAGTTTCGGCGGCCATCTGTGGTCTTCATCATCAGTTCCACTTCCCCAAATGGTACTTTTTGAGAGCAACTGCACAAGTTACTATAAGAAATACCCAAAACGCCATAGGTGTGCCTATAATATTTGAAGAGTTCCCTCGATTTCTCCAGGATCCCATCATCAGATCCTGACTTTGGTGATAATGGGACCAATTTCGAAGTATACCCATTCGAACAAAAAAAGAATTTTTCAAATCGGTTCAGCCGTCTTCGAGTACTCGATGATCATACATTAAAAAAAAAAAAAAAAAAAAAACAAATATACGCGTCGAATTGATAACCTCCTCTTTTTGTCGTCGGTTGAAAATTATACCTATTTTCTCCATAATTTATTATATGAACCGATTTTTGTTGTACGCTGGGTAATAATAATTTATTGGCAGTGGAGCTGGAAAAAGCAACGTTTGTTTTTTTTATGCAAAATGTTGGGTTCAATCACGGAATAGAAAAAAAGAGTGAGGGTCGATATTCATAAAATAACCGTGGTCACCAAACTGACACAATGTACGTCGCGATAACGTACTTCGCAGTAAAGAACTTTCGCGATAACGTAAATGGCACTAAAGAACTTTCGCGATAACGTACATCGTAATAAAGAACTTTCGCGACAACGCACTTTGCAATCAAGAACTTTACTTCACAATAACATACTTTTGCAGTAACGTACATCACGGTAATGAACTTCGCAATGATGACGTAGGTACACTCACAATATTTATTTTCAAAAAAGATTGTGAAAACTTTTATCTGTCGCCCTTATTTTCCATTTGGTTTTGTTGTAAACTAGATGATTAATCATTAGTATTCGAACTGGAAAAGAAAAACATGTGAGGTAAGCTAGGTGGCATTGGTCGAAGCCATACTGCGGGGCGAGACGGAAAGAGAAGTAGTCACCCCCTTCTGCGAAGCAGTCATGCTAGCGAAGAAGGAGGCAGAACGTGTGAGGGAGAGGACAGCCTCCACCTCACGACCTAGCCGCCGCATGAAACACTCAGGGCGTCGGAAGTCGAGGAGCGATTACCGGCTACCGTAGGTGTGGACTTGCGGACGGCGAGTAATGGGTGACTCGAAGTCCGATCATGGACCATGCCTGGGTCGACGGCGGAGGCGCATCGGTTTACATGCGCGCCTCAAAGAGCTCTCAGCAATCTGACGGAGCACCCGCATGGGCTGCCGGCACCTGCCGGGGTCGTGGGACTGTTTTATCAGGTAACCATGACCCTGGAACGTAAAGGGCTGTTGATGAACTCATTGGATAAACGATTTCAACACGAAAAAAAATGTAAACTGGTTTCTCAAAAAATATATTCAATTTCAGGCCCATATAAGTCTGACTTGACTGAGAAAAAAGAAATAACTGTCATTTTAAAAAACATGCTGCTGTAGAATAAATTATAATTTGATATCTAGGTACACAAATTTTATAAAATTTAAATATGTTTAACATCCATGTTCGTTACTTTCATATACTTTTTGTTGACATAGTTTTACGTTCATAATACCGAAATATTAACCATAAA
This sequence comes from Tholera decimalis, assembly GCA_943138885.2. Lineage (NCBI taxonomy): Eukaryota > Metazoa > Arthropoda > Insecta > Lepidoptera > Noctuidae > Tholera > Tholera decimalis. Next base: position 15,178,212 of record OW964552.2, on the reverse strand, counting down.
TGATTTATAAAATAATAGTGCCCTTCAAAACATTTTCGTGTGACAATGGCTGATTGGCGGTGGCTAGCGGCTTCTACAAAGGCAGACAATACGAACAGAAAAATAAAATGCTTCATCCGAGGAAATAGAGTTATCATTTTTAGTTGCGAGATGCCCTTTTCTATGAAAATATTGGACCGAAATAAAACCTTATTTTTATAAAGTTAACCGTGTATTACGCTTTTTACGTCTTTTTTTGTCACCCATTTTGATATTATAATAAGAATTAACGACAACTAGTAAACTAACTAACACTAAAATAACCTAATATTTACACACACTATACAACACGTAACATAATTAATGCACATCCTGAAATTAGTTTGTTCAGTATCGTTTACTGAATCGGTTTTTATCGTTTTTAATATCGATCATTTTAATCCCAAAGCAATTAAATCTACGTATATTACAAATTACACTTTCGCTGTATAGTAAAAACAAACTAACTATGGACCGTAAATTAAAGTAGTAACTTTTTAAATGCAGATTTATATAAATTCCCCATTCAGTACACATTACAGAAAAATGAAACTCATTTAAATGAAGTTAAAGTCTTAAAAAAAACTGTTTAAACAAGTACAACTAAAAATTCAGAGTATGTATTATGATAATAACATAATTTTCTAATTGGGGTGTGCGTTAATTACGATACATGTTGTATACATAACGTGACCATTTATTTTTTGTCTCAAAACGGGACACTGGTTTATAAAGGTCAATTAACAGGTTGTCAATGAAAAAAAAAACACTTCATTTAAGTTTTTTATTTAGGTATAGTCAGTTAGCTTAAAAGTTACGAATTAAAAATATATATATACTTACCCGAAAAGTTAAGTTATATAAAATTTATATTTATCAGATGAAAAAATTGGCTTTAATATAGCTGGTGATGATTTTAAGTAAGAATGAAATTCTTAGCTCCTTTCTTTTATATCAAAATCGCGGTTAGAACTGAAATTTGTAACTGGGTTTTCTCAGATGTCTACAATTTTTGAACAATTTCCCATGCGGCAACTTTTTTAAATCAGCCCAATAAAGTATCTCCATTTCTATGGTAAGAGTAGTAGTAGTCTGATCTTCAAGTTTACAGCTTGATGAAAACTTGCTGCCTGAGCGTGTAAAAAATAAAGCCACAGTTTGGATGTGGAATCTTCAAAAAAGTTTTTTAGTAACAGGGGATATTTTTCAATACTCGAAAAGTAGTTTTTTAATGGCTGATACATTTTTGAAATCCTTACCAAGGCAGGCATAAGAGGCTTTGCTATAGCCGAGCATTTGTTGATATTCCGTTTCAGTTTCGGCTCAAAACTCCTTTAGAGCTTCAACTCGAATCGTGTAAATAAAAAAAAATATATATCTTCACAAGAAGTCTTTCGCATGCGCGATCAAAACATGATTGAATTAATTTCGATGCAAAATCATTAGACCGAAAGCTGTGGTTTTCTTGTATCGTGTGATAATCTCAGACGTCTTCTGCCGCGGCCATATCCAAATCCTGAACGAACACTTGCGTTTCGGCATTTTAACTTAATAGTTCATTTAATTTATTTTATAAACAATTTTAACCACACTATTTTAACAAGGGATGTCCACAATGTAACGATGGTGCATCGCCGTTTGTCTTGTAGTCCGATGATGGAACGGGCTTGGCGGAATTAGATTGTGTAATTCCATCGCACACTCCCCGAAATGTAACCGATAGAAAACCAATAGACTTGCAACTCGTCGTCGATGTTCAAGGCTCTGGAGCTTTGACTCGACCAGTGCATCGTTGCCAATGAGTCTCTTGGCCCGCTTCTCGATAGACTCAAGCGCGTCCAGTTTGTATTTTCAACCGACGACAAAAAGAGGAGGTTATCAATTCGACGCGTATATATATATTTTTTTTTTTAATGTATGATCATCGATTACTCGAAGACGGCTGAACCGATTTGGAAAATTCTTTTTTTGATTGAAAGGGTATACTTTTAAATTGGTCCCATTTTCATAAAAGTCAGGATCTGATGATGGGATCCTGGATAAATCGAGGGAACTCTTCAAATATTATAGGCACACCTATGACGTTTTGGGTATTTATTATAGTAACTTGTGCAGTTGCTCTCAAAAAGTACCATTTGAGGAAGTGGAACTGATGATGAAGACCACAGATGGCCGCCGAACGTACTCAATAATAAGTATTTCGTGGATTGCGATTCGATTACTTGAATATGGATGTTAAGCACTTTATTTTCGTCACAATGCATATGGTGATGTAGAGCTGATGGTGAAGTCCCAGGAGAACTCCTCAACAATTAACGGCCCAGCATTGGGAAAAGGAATATTTTGTAAAAGGTTATAAGTAGTTGATATTTAGGCTCTTTTAACTAGGTAAATTAAAAATCGACCAACTAAAAAGAGTGAAATAAAAACTTTTTACCAAAAAATTTAACCGACCGAGATATCGAGGGATACATCAAGTACTTCTCCGTGCCTCTCAATGGCCGCGCTACAGATATGAATGTTAATGTCAAATATAAAGTACGTAAAAAATAAATAAATACAAATCCCATAATTAAAAGTCAGAAGAATATTCCAAAACAAAAAGTTTAAGTTATTTACTAGGTACACGAGCATTAAACAAGAACAAAACAAATATCGAGAAGTGGGCGAACGAAAAATCTGTCAAATAAATAGTCAACAAAGCACGAGCGACGACGTCTTGGCCATTCTCGGCTGTCTTGGCATCGACCGATGAGTCCGATGACGCGGTCTCAGAAAACGGGACAATTTTGCGTCCCAGAGATCATTGCGGGGACACCGGGTTATAAATAGTTATAAAAAGGGACAGTCCCGTTCAAAACGGGACGTCTGGTCACGTTATGTATACAACGTGTAATTTAAAGGGTATATACATACCGAGTAACACGGCTTCTTTGGATGATAACAAACGATATGGCAAGGGTTTTCTAATCCTATATCTACATGACTGTGTGGAGCATATTAGAAATTTCCCCGACCGCCGAATTTTTCAAATTAAGAAGAACGATGAGAATTATCGTTTTATTGGCAAGTGACGTGGAAAGTGATGACCCTCATAGTTCTGTGACACGTTTGTTATTACTGGTAGGTATTCAAGAAACATATGAAACCAATAATTTGGGGTCAATTCTGTGAGTCATTTATTTTGAGCTGAAACTTTGCATAGATACTCCATACCAGATGTTGTCTTCAGTCCTTTTGGATAGATATGGGGTTTCCGTTACACGTTGTATAAAACCAGAAATTTCTAATTGGTTGGGCTATCGACAATAATTATGTTTGCGGAGAAAAGTGTCACAGGTCCGTTCAGCACAGCGTCTCGTCCCGCACTGATTTATTGGGTGCCGGAGGGGTGGCCACGCGATTTGCGAGTAGCGATTACGTAAATAAATCCGTATAAATAATTAAGAAAGTTATTGGCAAAAATAAGCCCAGAGGCCCATCGGCATTACTTAATATAATATATTGGTGGCAATTAAAAGATCCTGTGATTGATAGTTTAAGAGAAAAACTGTAGTAAGTTACAAAAACAGAGCCCACTCTATTTATTTATGATATTTCAAATTTATTTTTATTTTTTTTTAAGGCAAGAGGTCATGCTTTATATTATGTAGATTAATATATATAACGAAGGACATTCATCTATTTGGGGTACCTCGTCATCAGAATCCAAGTGCGACATGGTGTAGGTATGAAATAATAGTCTTAACACTGATTACAATCGTCTATTAATTCACTCTCGATAACAAATCAACAAAAACTCAAATGATCAAGGCGATGGAAATGGATTACTACGGAAACTACGGAAACGCGGTAAGTTCGGTACGGGCTGGCAGAACGACCTCTCGCCTTCCTGTCCAACTCAAAAGTGGCGTCTCTCAAATCCAATGCGTCTAATGTCAAAAAGGAATGACAGCTGACAGCCGTCAAACATGCCACGCTCCGTACCGACCTCACCCAAGCACACTGCTTGACGTTTCCGACAAACGATAATAGATGGCGTTGTTCTAAATTAACGTTAATCAATAGCGATTCTAATAATTGTGCCTCTTTGTTGATTCTGCGACACGGCCATCTTGACAATTCACACGTCCTCGTGTGAAGCATCTGAAACAAGAATTTATGGAAAGTAAGACGTCCTTTGCTCGGCCTTCCTGACCAAGATGTTGGGAGATAAAGTCACATGATTCAAAAAACACAATTTTATTCTGATTCACATATTCTCATCAAATCTTATAAAGGAAATTTCAACATCCAAATCATCACTTTTTGATAAACATCAATTTTCAAACCAATTCATGAAACATTCCGACCAAATCTAGTATGCAATGCTCTGTTCGGTACCCAGCCTCGTCACATACAACACATTGCCTCCATCCGGCAATCCAACGGGACCTCCATCCGGTACCCGACCTCAACACATCACATTGCCTCCATCCGGCAATCCTACGGGACCTCCATCCGGTACCCGACCTCAACACATCACATTGCCTCCATCCGGCAATCCAACGGGACCTCCATCCGGTACCCGACCTCAACACATCACATTGCCTCCATCCGGCAATCCAACGGGACCTCCATCCGGTACCCGACCTCAAAACATCGCCTTTATTTAGCACCTTTAGCGATTACCTACATTGCCACGCTGACGTTGGTCACTAACCTTAAGTAAACACTTAGGCTCGCACCCACAAACAACATTGCAATGTACGCAATCTGAGTCACTTGCATACTACATTTGAATCTTTTATTTCCTCACCTAAGGTCTAACACTTTCATCGTCAGCTGGTCTCGTCTCATCAGTTTTGTTAGAGTCATGGTCAGAGTCGGTATCAAAGTCCTTGTCTTCAAAATTGTCGCTGTCAGGCATTTTTCGAAGACGGTCGTGTGCATACTTGTATTTCCGATTTGAATTGAGAGCTTTAAGTACATACCGGTCTCCTTCTAGTACCTCTATGACTATAAAAGGCCCTTTGTATTTAGGATCAAGCTTTGTTTGATTTCGTTCTTCGTTCTGCAGCAGTACAAAGTCTCCAATAGTAAATGGTTTTAATTTAGCTTTGGTAGAGTCAAAACGTACCTTATCGTAAGCTGAGCCCTTCTCCATATTCTCCACAGCCTGTAACCTTACTTGCTCAATGTCGATTTCGGGGTCGTCATCAGCTACTGATAAGATATCTAAAGGCCTCGCAACCTTCCCGATGAGAAGTTCTAATGGGCTAGCTTGCGTGACTCGATTTATCGTGCAGTTGAGAGCCAGCTGGACGTCAGGCAAAGCATCCTGCCACGAGCGACTACCGGTTTCTATTGCAGTAAGCATGTTCTTCAATGTACTCATGACGCGCTCCACCTGGCCGTTGGCTCTCGAACTACCTGTCGCTATTAGGTGAAGCTTAATGTTAACAGACTCGCAATAGTCCTTGAAGTCTTTACTAGCGAAGCACCTACCTTGGTCAGCGATTACACGGCTGGGCGCACCAAATAGTGAAACACTAGATTTCAAAGCCTTGATACTATTAGCTGTGTTGATGTTGAGCGTATGGTGGAGTAATACGTACTTGGTGAATGCATCTATAAGCACAAACAATCCTTCCGGTCATTCTTGCCGCTTAGTTTTCCCGTAGCGTCGATATGTATGGTGTGCCAGGGTACAGCTACCTTAGGAATGGGATGCATTTCTACCTGTACTTTGCCAGAATGTGACTTAGAGATTTTGCACGTGGCACAGCTATCCACGAACTTTCGTACAAACCTCGTCATTTTGTCGAACCAATAAAGCTCGTAAACTTTTTCTAAGGTCTTCTCCCATCCCAAATGCAGCAACCCTTCGTGTAGATTTTTGACGATGGACCACCGGAATGTTCTAGGAATTATTGGCAGGCACAGAGTCCTACCGCGTCGCTGAATTTTCCGATGCAAAACACTGGACCGGAGCTCGTAGGCCAGGCCAGATCAAGAGGAAGTTTTCCATCCTTCAAGTCAGATATGAGTTTTGACAGCTCAACATCCTTCTGCTGCTCCGCAATCAGCAAGTTGTCATTCAATTCAGCTAAATTAATTTGTTTACAGCTTACCTTCTCAAAAATAGCGTTCTTTCTGTCGTCTGGTAATGGATTTCTTGAAAAGAAATCCGCATGAGACATTCGCTTGCCGCTACGATGAACAATGTCGAAGTCGAAGGCTTGCAAGAAGGCCCACCATCTGTGAACACGTGGTGTCAAGTCTGTTTTCTTACGGGTAGACTGCAGTGAACTGCAATCAGTCACCACGTCGAATTTGCGACCATGCAGATAATGTCGGAAATGTTTTACTGCGTTGACAACAGCGAGAGTCTCTAACTCGTACGAGTGATACTTGGACTCTGCAGCAGTTGTGCGCTTGCTGAAATAAGCAATAGCATGTGACTTACCTTCACTTATCTGAATAAGAACAGCTCCATATCCAATAGCACTCGCATCCGTATGCAACTCCGTCTTTAGTGCTGGGTCATAAATCGATAACACTGGCTGACTAGTTAGAATAGAAATTACCTGTTGTCTTATGGTCTCATATTCTGACTTCCATTCGATCCGACCATTACCGGAAGTCAAGGCATATAGCGGGGCCATAATCTGAGAAAACCTTGCTATGAATTGACGAAAATACGACGCTAAGCCAATAAATTGACGCAATTGCGTTACAGTCTGGGGTGGTGGCAACAAAGTCAAACAACTAACCTTGCGAGGATTAGGACGTATCTGCCCTTGACTGACTTCAAACCCAAGGTACTCCACTTTCTGTTTTAGGAAAGCACACTTTTTATAATTAAGGGAAAATCCTTTCTTTGAAAGAACCCCAAGCACTATCTGAAGTCGCTCAAGCGCCTCGTCAGCGTTTTCCGCAACGATGAGTACGTCATCCATATAGACTACAACGTAGGTATTCACCAAATCTCCAAGCGCATGAATGAGAGCTCGTTGGAACGCCGAAGGGGCGTTTCGAAGTCCAAATGACATGGTCAAATACTCAAATTGCCCGTCGGGCGTCACAAAGGCTGTCCGCTCTATAGATTCAGCTGAAATGCGAATTTGGTGAAATCCTGAAGCCAAATCTAAAATTGTAAAGAAATGACCTCCATGCAACCTAGCTATTTGGTCAGAGATTAACGGTAATGGAAAACGGTCAGGTACTGTATTATCATTAAGTTCGCGGTAGTCCACACACATCCTATCTGTACCGTCCTTTTTCTTAACGAGAAGAATAGGACTCGCGAATGGTGATGAACTACAGCGAATTATATTGGCCTTAAGCAACTCATCAATTTTACTTCGTACAACCTGTCGTTCCTCGGGGCTCAACCTATAAGGGCGTCGATTCACAGTCTTATGAGGATCTATAAGGCGAATTTGCATGGGTTCGGTGTCTGCAGGGGATGTAGGTACACCAGAAATAAAACTATTTTTGAAAGATAGCAAAATATCCAACAGTTCACTTTTTCTTTCAGGGGAAATGTCCGTGTCTATCGTATCAAAGTCAAATTTACAGTCAACAATCACGTCGCATGTCTGAACTGTCCGTATTTTTTCAAATCGTATCTTGTCTGACGACATATGAACTACTAGACCAATTGATAAAACTTCGCGTCCAATCATGATTTTATGTCGCAAAAAATTGTCAGGTAAAACGTGGAAAAGAATTTCAAAAATAATCCCATCAATCTCAACAGTAGTCAATATTTGTACAGTCGACCTTACAGAAGTCTGTCCAATACCAGTCAATGTCACATTTCCATAAATTCGTTTACCACTAAATTTACAGGATACAGATTCTTTAACAAGCGAACATTCCGCACCAGAGTCATAATTAAAATCAAATTGCTCACCAGAATGCCGTAAGGATCCAGCAGGTGCGTCCACAAGCCACACATCAACTCGCTTCTCCCTGGCGGGATCAATCGCCGTGCTGCTGCGTAACTCCTTGGCGTCCCTCTTAGGACAGTTGGATGCGTAGTGTCCTCGTTCACGACAATTGAAGCAAGTGATCCAGTCTGCTTTCCCTGGTGCCTGGTTACTCTTGCCACTGCTAGATGCCGTCGATCTCGATTGCTCTTCAGGTGCCTTTAGGTGTCTTCTCAGGCGACAATGCACTGATCTGTGTCCCGGTTTCCCGCAGTTGAAACATTTGGGCCCAGTGTTGAGCCAATTCGGGCGGTTCCTCTTCGAGTCAGAACCTTCACGTTCATCACCACCAGATGGGGCGCTCCTCTTCAGAAACGAAACAGCCTTCAGTTCCCGGTGTAGATCATTGCGGGTTTTGATTTCCGTAGTGAAGGATAATCGCTGGACTCGCGTATCGTTCTTCGCGATATGAGCTAGCACCGTCGCGACAGCAATCTGTTCTGTTGTGAGGCCGTTCCATTTTGACATGATGGTTGTCATGAGGGTAGCCGCATATGCGGCCAAGCACTCATTCTCTTTAGGTTTATTTCCATGCAGATTGATTAGAAAGGAAGCGGTAGTCTCTGGACAATCATACCTGGCCATAAACAGTTCCTTAAAATCGCTCCATTTCATCCCAGGGTAAGATATTGACGACAGCCATGATGAAGCTTCTCCCTTGAGTGCGCGGCTCAAGGCAATCATCAACGATGCGCCATGACTATTGGGATCGATCACACACATGTCCGCTGTTGCTAGCCACGCACGCGGATCAACACTCCGTTTTTCAGGTTCAAAGTCAGGTAGGCGAACATCCACAATCGTAGAAGGGGTTTTCATTGCTTGCACGATAGCCATAAAGTTTTTGTTTTGCTGCTCTAACAAAAAACGCCATTTTTCCGTCTCTGTGTCACCTTCAAACACGTGCGCATTGTCTTTACGTTTCTCTTTGTTAGCACTGTCACTTACACCACGTGGGGCGTTTGAGTTGCATCCCACTTCTGATAACGAAGGACATTCATCCATTTGGGGTACCTCGTCATCAGAATCCAAGTGCGACATGGTGTAGGTATGAAATAATAGTCTTAACACTGATTACAATCGTCTATTAATTCACTCTCGATAACAAATCAATAAAAACTCAAATGATCAAGGCGATGGAAATGGATTACTACGGAAACTACGGAAACGCGGTAAGTTCGGTACGGGCTGGCAGAACGACCTCTCGCCTTCCTGTCCAACTCAAAAGTGGCGTCTCTCAAATCCAATGCGTCTAATGTCAAAAAGGAATGACAGCTGACAGCCGTCAAACATGCCACGCTCCGTACCGACCTCACCCAAGCACACTGCTTGACGTTTCCGACAAACGATAATAGATGGCGTTGTTCTAAATTAACGTTAATCAATAGCGATTCTAATAATTGTGCCTCTTTGTTGATTCTGCGACATATATTATTTTGAAAACAAATCTTGTAAGGGTTACGAAAAAAAAAGGTTCTAATGTATCCTAAATGAAGCCCAATTCACGAATATCCACGCCTTAAATAGGCATGTAATTATATAATAATACATCATTCGATTGAAATATCAGCAATTTTTTTGCGGATCAGACTTTCCGGTATGCATAGCGAAGATATCAATGTTGTTGAATACATCATTAGCAGGAAGGCGGCGGCGCAAGGGCGCGCGCTTGTCAGCATTCGTGCGACATGATGTTGTGGCAAACAGCGGTCTTGCACGCACCCCGCGGCTCATGGTAGTTCTAGGCACTAAATAACAAATCTTATTACTAATATCAATACAGTCATATGAGTTGTTGCATAGGTCAAATGAAAACATTGTCTCTAATAAACTTCGTCTGACTTTTAAGTTAAGTAACTTATATCTATTTAAAAGGTCACTGTAGGATGTTTGGGTACGAAAAAAAACGGAAATGCATAGCTTTTAGGTATTTACGCTGCACCCTTTTAATCGCATTTGAATACTTTGCATAAAAAGGATTTCACACCGCTACAGCATACTCCAAATGAGACCTGATTAATGCTTTGAAAAGATACAGCTATGTATATGGACGTTTGAATTCAGTAGATGATCTCATTACAAAGCCATACATCTTCAAGGCATTGTTCACTATTTTACTGATATTACCGTCAAGGTGCAGTTTATCATCCAACAAAATTCCGAGTTCGCGTACTAATGTCACTCTTGTTAAAGTTACGTCATTTAAAGTGTAGGAATAGGTCAAAATATTTTTGTTCTTAGTGAAACTTATACAACAACACTTAGATATGTTAAGATGCAGTTTATTTTTGACACAATATTCAGAAAATCTGTCTAAGGCTTGCTGTAAAAGAAGACAGTTCTTTAAGCTTCTAACTGGCCTATAAATTTTGAGGTCATCTGCATATAGCAATATTTTTGAATTAAGAAAACATGTGTCAATGTCATTTATAAATATTATGAATAATAGTGGTCCTAATATAGAGCCCTGGGGCACTCCAGAAGTAACGGTCAAAGTGTTGGAATTATACCCATTTATTATAACTCTCTGTAATCTATTTAAAATGTAAGATGAGAACCATCTCAAAAGATCACCGCGTATGCCATTAAACGCGATTTTATTCAAAAGAAGTGCATGATCAACCTTGTCAAAAGCCTTCTTAATATAGTGTCTATAGAGTCAACTTGGATACGAGAGTCCATGTTATTAAATAAATAGTCTACTAAAGCCACTAGGTTTGTTGTAGTTGATCTTCTTTTCACAAATCCATGCATTGTTTAATAAGAATATTGTGTAGTATATATTTATTTTATAGGATATATTTATTTTATTATGTACTAGTCTCTCGAAAAATTTTGACAAGGCTAAATATTGATATAGGGCGATAGTTTTCAACATCCTCTTTAGGTCCAAATTTATAGACGGGGGTTATATTAGCCAGTTTCCATGCACGTGGAAAGATTCCATGCGAAAGAGAAAAATTAAATATAATATGCAAAGGTATGCAGAGACTGCATGCACTGCTTTGTATATATCAGCAGTTTGTTTAAGAAAATGTGCTGGCTGGCCATCCGGTCCTGGGCCCTTAGAGGGATCCAGAGCCTTTAGAGCTCTATAAATTTCTTCAACTGTAAACTGAATGCTGTTCAATAGAGTGCAGCTCTCAGAACAGTCGTCGTGCGTAGGTGAATCACTGGTTGTGGCAGAAGACTCAAAAACCAAATTAAAGTACCTAATCTGAAAAATAATTGCAAATTCTTTCTGGGTCTCCAGTTGACTGGTCATTATATATCATCGAAGATGGAATACCTGTACAACGCTTGCGGTTAGAAATGAACGTCCAAAAATGCTTTATATTATTTCGAATACCATCCTCGACCGAGTTCATGTATTTGTTAAAGCACGTCTCACTTTCGTCTTGGAATCTAGACCGGTACAATAAAAATTGCTCAAAATCCGAAACATTGCTATACATTTACCATTTAATCCAGGCCTTGGTCTTATTCTTATAAATATGTATGAGAGATTTTGAGAATCAAATGGGAAACTTCGAAGGACTGCAAACAGTCAAAGGCACGTGTTTTTTAATAATACAGAATAGTTAGTGTTTACCTTATATTTCTAGAGTTAAATATTTTCAGGCTTTACTTTAGCCTGAAAACCTGTTTCTTGCATTATAGCAAATATTTACTAGTCAACTCAAAATCTGCTTAAGACGTACTCCTACTTTGGCAATATAATGCGGACACGGAATTAAAGACTTTTGGTTAGAAGGCAAGAGATTGAGGCAGATTGTCTGACAAAATGAAAGATGCAACGTCCTCAAATAATTTCCACCAGACCGAGAGAGCGACTACGGGCAGGGAATGGTCCCTATTAAAGCCGAAAAGCTGATGTTCACGATCCTCAATTCAGTAATGAGGAAACGATTAAAGACAGAGAGAGTTGTTGGTCAATATTCAGTAGTTCCTAATAATTTTGCCAAAAGAAGTGGTTTTGGTTATACACACTAAAGTTACTTTTACACTCGAGGGCCCATGCAACATTGGCTCAATGCGTAAAATACCAGATTACGGTTGTAGCAAAACCAAAAATTTAATTTAATGGCTTTGTAACATATGCCAGTGTAAATTCGCTTCTAAATAACAGTTTGATTGACGTACGCCATTACGAGTATAAGCATATATTTTATTGAGCTTAAAGTCTTCAAGTTTTTTTCAGCTAAATCTTTGCGTGTGAATATCTTTTTGGCATAATTATCAGTAAATATTGACCCGAAGATTTTATATGTCTATTTCTGCGAAGTAGCACTTCATTCTATATTATATCTAAATAACTAAACAACACGGAGTCTGTATTTTCCGATACTATAACCTAGGAGTCTTTAAGTCAAGAGTGAATAGGTTACTTTTAGGTAAGCGTGCTCCATCTTTGACCACATCACCACTTACCATCAGGTGAGATGGTGGTCAAACGCGAACCTATTATCAATAAAAAAGCCATCTCTAATACTTTCCAACACATAATATCTATTACCTACATAGTTTTTCTAAAACAAGATTGCCCGTAGCGTAGTTTTTAGGCCGTGCGCGCACTGCGTTGCCTTTTGGAAACGCATAATCTGTGAAGTATAGAGTTTCATAGAAGTGCGCGCACTGCGTTGGAATAAATGCATGCGGTAGAGTCAACGTTGGCCTCTCGCTGCAAAATTGCGGTGAATCTACCGCAAATATTTTTGTATCTCATAGGAATATAGGAAGTGCCGCGCACTGCGGTGAAAATAACGCACTGAGACACTCAGTTGCTATTGGGAAGGACTGGCGTTTCACCGGTGACAAATTATAATGAAATAATGATGTTTATTTTGCAAATCACTACATAGTATAAGACAAAGTCGCTCTCCGCCTCTGTCTGTCTGTTTCTAAGCTCTCTTCTTTTAAGGCGAAAGGATAGGCCAAACTACAAAATAGACCTCTCTTTGAAGGACTACTACTACTAGACGGATGGACCAAATAGATATAAAAAAATACCTAATACGCGTAACATATTTGACTTTAAATTTTAAGTTTAATTTTTTTATTATTGTTCATACTTTTCTCGGAAAAAAATCGAATATATCCTCTTTATTTTTGCAATAATTTGCTTACTGCTTTCAAATAACTGAACCGATTTAAATATTTCTTTCACACTATTATAGAGAATTTAGTGTTTTATTAAATTTAAGTTCAAAATTTTACAAAATTATTACTTACGTGCCGTTAAATCAATAATACTATATAATTACATTCGCGCCCGGCGCGCGCGCTCACTCATACGCAAGGGCCAGTCTCACCCTAGCGTTCGCACGGGGAGGCTGTGTCACATGTTAGCGCGCCCCGCTCTTTAAACTTTGTGTCAAAGAGTAAACAGCGTACATAGTACGGTTGAGCTATTTAAAAATCGGACATTTCGTTTGCGCTTGGACGTATGTGAATATTTAGTTTTAGTGTTGATTGCGAGTGGACTAAACTAAATGTTAAGTAAATAAAGATATTATTTTTATTTTTTAGTTTTTATTGTTTCGTAGCCAAATGACACAAACCATTTTCTCTCCAAGTCAATTGTTTGAAATATTATTATTATTTAGCCTGCACTGTCCCACTGCTGGGCAAAGGCCTCCCTTCATTCCTTCCAACGGTCCCGGTTGTGCGGCAATTCTTTCCAATTATCAAGGAAGACATCAAGTTCGTCCCGCCATCTCCTTCGTGGTCTGCCACGACCTTGTGTCCCTGTTTCAGGCTTCAGGGTACCAATCTTGAGGTTTACGGGCCCACAGCTCGTTCGGAATGCATATATTTATTTATTTTATTAACACTATGAAAAACAAAGTTGAAAGCAAAACTGCTTGCTACTACGGAACTCTTCATGGGCGAGACCGACTCGCACTCGGATGGTTTTTTATTAGTGCATTAAAAAAACTTTTTACCAAAAATTAAACCGACTCCCAAAAAACACTGCAAAGTGAAAAATAACTAACCACATTCAAGTAATCGAAGCGGAACACATGAAATACTTATTATTCCTACTTATATGTATATTGAGGAGTTCCAGTGGCCATCTGTTGTATTTATCATCAGGTCCAGTTCACAAATTGTGCTTTTCGAATGCAACCTTACAAGTTACTATAAAAAATACTCAAATCACTATAGGTGTGCCTATAATATTTGAAGAGTTCCCTCGATTTCTCCAGGATCCCATCATCAGATCCTGACTAAGTGACAATGGGACCAATTTCGAAGTATACCCTTTCAAACAAAAAAAAGAATTTTCCAAATCGGTTCAGCCGTCTTTGAGTAATCGGTGAACATACATTAAAAAAAATATAAGCGTCAAATTGATAACCTCCTCCTTTTTTGTCGTCGGTTGATAAAAGCGTTATTATTTATTTTCACAAAAACAAATTGATATTTTTTATATTTTGATTCACTCTAACTACAATAAATGTACTCACTAAAGAATATTTTGTTCTCAAAACAAGCATTCAAATGTTCTGAGTCCGACTATATTCAATCGATTTATGATGATAAAAGCTAATAGGTAGCGACAAAAATGCTTCGAACGCATCTGCGTCCGGTGATACCTATGACATTCGGGGGAGAGCGCGGGCGCTCGGGGTGGTCAGCACTGGCCGCTTGTTTCACGTTCAATGCTCAAGGACGTTGGGCTATCCTTTCACCTTAAACCGCGCAACGGATTTTGATGCAGTTTTCACTGTTATTTAGACAATTTATTCCCAAAGGTTTATATTTTAAAGGGAGTGATGCGGTTAATTAAAACACGTACATAGTTTCGCTGTCGGAGTGAGAATATGAATGATTTATTGTGTCGAATGTGCCTCTTTATAGAGTTACTATGGAGCGTTTTTCAGAAGCGCAGCTTAAGATAATTAAGATAGATAATTTTTATTGGAACAAAAATACATTTTACAAAATTTTTGTGTACGAAAATAGCTACATTAGTTAATAACTGTGTCGCAGCTATTAACGCCCACCTCCAAGAGGGAGACGACAGCGTTCCATTTTATTATTATTCGAAGGAAACAATTTAACATGAAATAATAACTATTGAAATAACATGAAATAATAACTATTGAAAACTAACTACTTATAAACTAAAACTAAAAACAAATTTAATATAATAATAAGAATGAATAAAACTAGGTGAGTGTAATATTGTTGTGCATGTGGGTGTGATAAGTGTATGTGTAGTGCGTGTTCGTCGGGTGTTAGTATAGAGTGCGTTTGTATGGCATCCCCACACAAGCGCACTCTACGCCACATGTATTTGGTATGCATGTCTACGGAAGGAAGATTATTAGGGCTTTACTAAATTCTCCAATTCTTCATACGAGAGCGTGTGGAGCCATTCGTCTAGCAATCTTTTGCATTCTCTGGAGGTACATGGATAAATATTGAGAACATCGTTTACTCTATTATAAAGCACGGGACTGCAGAAGAGGAACTGCCGGCGTACAACTTTAAGTTTACTTCTAGCTGTAGAGCAGACTCTGTCAAGTCTACGCTTACGTTTACTCAACTCAGAGTTAAAGAATAGATTCGAGTGCTTCCGCAACACTGTTCTTAAAACAAAAGAGTGCCTTACTGTTGGTAGTTTCCATAGAGCATAAAGTTCGCTGGTAGGGAAACGAATGGGCTTATGGGCCATGACCTTAAGGACAGCCCTCTGTGCTCTCTCCAAGCGCAACATAAGACATTTACCAGCACCGCCCCAGGCTGAAATGCAATACGTTAGAATAGAATGTCCAAGAGCGAAGTAAACTGTTTTTAGGGTAGAGGAATGTGCGGAAGCTCTAAGGTTTTTAAAAACAAAGATTAACTTTCTTACTCTAGAAACTAGTGAATTTATTTGCTCACTCCATGTCAACGTACTGTCAACCCAAACTCCGAGATATTTTAACGAATCCGTGCGCATAACTTCGGGACAGCCACAAGTGGCAGCCCTCATTGTAGGGCACGTATGAGCTCTCAAACGGAAGGGTGGCGCTGGTTGTGACGCTTTCTTTGGACTAAATGTTATGAATTTTGTTTTATCCACATTGAGGGTGAGCAAATTCTGAGTGAGCCATCTCATAGTTATCTGTAAGGCTGCCTCTGCCTGAATACGAACTTCGTTCCAGTCACTGCCTCGAACCAGAATAACTGTGTCATCAGCGTAAGCAAATACTTTGGAGTTTGTGAGATCAAGTTTACAGAGCTCGTTTATGTAAACTAGGAAAAGGGTAGGTCCTAAGACACTACCTTGCGGCACTCCATAGGTGAGATATGCTTCATTACTGTACTGGTTATCTATTTTAGTGATTTGCGAACGACGACTAAGATAACTTTTAAACATGTTGAGCGGAAGGCCTCTTATACCAATTTTTTCTAGCTTAGTGAGAAGGAGCGGAACAGAGACAGTGTCAAACGCTTTTGAAAGGTCAAGGAAGATAGCCATAGACTTATATTTGTTGTTTAGATTTTGAGCTACTGAGTCAAGGAATTCTATTATGGCATCTTCCGTGCTTTTACCAGATCTAAACCCATATTGGTTATTGGCGAGTATATTCTGTGAGCTAAGGTAATCCAGCAAACGCCTGTTCAATATTTTTTCAAGAAGTTTAGAAAAGATAGATAACACAGATATAGGTCTGTAGTTGTTGACACTGTCTCTATCTCCACTCTTGTAAATAGGGTGCACAATGGCCTTTTTGAAAACAGCCGGAAATATTCCAGATGCAAGAGCAACGTTAAAAACGTGGCAAATCACAGGTACAATGGTGCTTCTAGCTCGATAGATCACAGTTGCGGGAATACCATCCCAACCCGTAGCACCATTTAGTCGTAGTCCACGTATAAGACAATCTATCTCATCGTTGTCCGTGCCAAATAGAGCCATCGAGTTAGGGTGTGCTTCTAGGGCACCAGGGTCAGAAATATTTGAAGATATATAATTTTGGGAGTTCATGATTTTGGATGCCATTTTTGTTCCCACGTTTGCGAAGAAGTCGTTCACAGAATCAAGTGATTGAGTTGGATCTGGAGTTATGGACAACAACTCGCTGGCGGAGGCCTTACTTTTCTGAAGATTTGAGATAGTTTTAATAAGATTCCAGGTGGCTCTCGGATTCTTACGATGTTTTTCAAATTCTTTACGTTCGTATTCGCGTTTTAATTTCTTCAGTAAGTTATTGCAAAAGGTTTTATAACGATTGTATGTGATTTTCAGGGATTCGTTATCAGCATCTGTTCTCATTTTGCGATACATTTTGTCTCGGTTTCGAATACATCTAAGGAGCCCAGGGGTGATCCACGGCTTTAGGATTCGTTTTCTGCTCGGGACAGCAAAGTTATGACTATTTTCTTTAACAACTGTAGACACAAGATGGACCATGGCAGAAGCAGCAGTTTCAGCATCTTGACAGTTCATAACAGAAGAAAAGTCAAGATTTTCAAGAGCTACTACACAGGCTGCTATATCCACATGGTGTCGACAAGAAGGTGATTTAGGGACGTGTAAATTCAGGTCACAAAATAACACAAGAGGAGCATGGTCAGTAATTAACGAGTCAAGAACTAGGGTAATAGCTGGTTTGTTTGACTTTAGAATAATATGGTCAATGCAGCTATCATTGCGTGTCGGGAAAAGATGAGCGGGTAACATGGCATGTGACGCAACAGTATTGAGATACATGTCAGAATTCGGGTCAATACAACTCTGGACAATATTAATATTGATGTCTCCAACCAAAATGATGGTTCTTGCTTGTGCTTGTGTAGTGCATACGTGAATATTACAAAAAAAGGTAATTCTGCGACAATATCCAAGGCTCTTGTCACTTCAATGATGCGCCAAGCATTCCTCTCATTCGAAAATGAGTAAAAAAGTTTGAGGAGACCGGTTTAACATTAGTTAAACCAAAGCCCAGCACTCAAGATTATTGAGAACGGAATAGATCGTGGAATGGGTTAATCGGTCTATTCCTGATGATCCCGACTTCTCCATTCAGAAGCGTGCAAATGCTTTGAATTTACATAGATCAGTGCTACAACTTATTTTGCACACAGATCTAAAGCTGTAGCCCTTCTAAATTCAATTGGGTCAATTGGAAAAATTTCTTCGTGTCATAGTCGCAAAATTACCATTTTTGTAAAATTTGCGTCCACATGACGGGCGATTTGCTCTCGAAAAACCTTCCATAGCATCTAAATTCCCAAGAGCTAGGCTACTGAGTGACATATCTCCCCGTCCCTCCTATTAATTGCGTTCACATAATAAGCTAAATAAATATAAACTTTCTTTTGAGACACCCTGTACCATGGAGCACTTAAACGCACACCGGCTGCAACTAAAGACGTCGCGCGTCGTGGCGAATAATATTCGTTTATGTGCTGAACACAAGATTAAAGATTAGATTAAGAAGAGTATTGGACAAAAATTTTGATTAAAAAAATATAAGAAACTGAATATAGTAAGATACATGCAAAAATGATAATTAATAAAATCGGTTGATAAATTCAGAAGGTACGCACTTTTAAGTTATTTATATCTATATCCAGATGTACATTGTACTAGTACACACGCGGGGCTTCGCTCCCGAGGATTCTATCACGGTAAAAACATAACTCTCCTTTTTTGCAGTCGCGTAAAAAGTAGCCTATAACCTTCCTTAAGCTTCAAGCTACTTCCATACCAAATTGCATCCAAATCCACCCAGTACTTTCAAAGATTAGCGCGTTTAAGCAAACAAACAAACAAACTTTTCCGCTTTATAATATTAGTATAGATTGAGTGCCGTGACTAGCTGGTAATGTCATATGCAATCAATGTTATTTATTATAAAAAAATATTATAATTGGGTCTTATCTTTACTACTATGTGAGACATATTTAAGTATCTAAATAAAATATCCAGTCAAATTAGCTTTTTCCTAGGTACCTACATCAATTTCTAATAGTAAACAATAATGCTATACATATACATAAAAAGAAGAATACACATTTTGACAGTACAGAATGGAATCAGGCGTTACTTTGTGGATATCATTAACAAACTAATAATACATAATCAGTCTATCACATTCCTGCTGTTGAAAAAAACAGGCTTCCTCTATATGAGACAGGATGGGCCTTAATCCAACACGTGGGCCGAGTGGGGGTTGATGGATGTTGAATGTGATCGGATTTTTCAGTCCTAGGCGAGCCGGTTTCCTCACGATGTTTTTCTTCACTCTTTTTGAGAGCAGCGGTGTTGATGCAATTTACAAAAACTTATGTGCCTGCCTGTGTTCGAACCCTACGACCTACAATTCGCGAGTCGTGCCTGTTATCGCTAGGCCCACAGAAAAATATTTAGGATTTTATTAGTCTCGCGTTTGACCACCATCTCGTCCGATGGTAAGTCATGATATGGTCGAAGATGAAGCACATTTACCTAGAAGTAACCTATTCACTCTTGACTTAAAGACCCTCAGGTTATAGCTATCAGGAAACACAGACTCCGTCACGGAATTCCACTCCTTAGCCGTACGCACAATGAAAGTATTCCCAAAACGTTTTATGCTTATGGGTGGGATATTCACCATGTTAATCCCACAACTGGCTTTTGGCGGAATTGACACTACACTTTTCTGTATTATAAATTTTTGACAATATCTGGCATTGTATAAAAATTACATCACAATTCCTTCAGCATTGTCTGACTGGCAGTGTCCGTCAGGGCTTTTGTGATCTGTTGCGCATGATACCGCCTACGTATTTCGTATTTACACTTTCGGCACAATATACGGTACAAGTTACATAATTTATTGAAATGGGCTGGAACACCCGTTCCGTTAGTTAATTGCCCGCGCTCTCTTATTTATGTGTGCATTACCGGGTATGCAAACTGAATGACATCTCAGAAGCGCTGGATCATTCATAAATAATTGGGTTAATTATAACGGTCGGACGGTCTTAGTCACGTCGTATACTCTGAATGGTCAAGTTTTACCTCGGTGTAATTATATTCGGGATTTAGGGGTTTATCATGATTCTAAACTTGTATTTGACTCTCACGTGGATGCTATAGTAGCTAAGGCGTCTAAATCTTTGGGATTCATCATGAGACTGTCAAAATGTTTTACTAAAGCGAAAACCCTTAAAATCCTGTATTGTACTTTCGTGAGGAGTAACCTGGAATATGCTTCTGAAATCTGGAATCCAGGTTACAATAAATATATGTATAAACCGAATTGAGGGTATTCAAAGAAGGCTCATTAAATATTTATGCTTTCATCAGAAGATCCCGTATCATTCCGATAACTACCACAGTCTGTGTAGAAAATTTCATTTACTTCCATTAAGTACTCGCCGTGAAATGTCTGACTGCATTCTACTGTTAAAATTTTTAAACAATAATATTGATAGCCCCGATCTCTTATCTAAAGTTAATTTAAACATTCCGACTAAAATCCGGTATAATCCACCTTTATTTTGCCTACTTGGTTGAGCTGAAAGGTACCCGACCTTTCAGCTCAACCAAGTATAGGCAAAATTCATTTATTGTGCGTGCAAGCAGAAGCTTTAATAACCGGTGTAACGATTTTGACCCGTTTATAATAAGTGTGATTGCAGTCAGAAGACGCCTAAGCCTTGATTTTTTTTTAAATAATTGATATCTGTAGTTACTGTGTTCTATGTGTTATTTATATCTGCTATCTATTTAGTCATTTTGAATATTGTATTTATGATATGGTTATATTAAGATTATACACATTTTAAGTGTTCAATTCTACTATACTATATATTTTCTGTATTTAATAGCTGTTAGTCCTCCATACTTCTTAAATAAAAATAAAGAAATAACCAGGATGTTAACTAAATCATTGGTGGTTTACTCATCACATGTATTGCTAAACATCGCACCTTTAAAGTAAAACCGTTACTAAACGAAAATTTTCACGAATTGAGTTATTTATACCATCAATCTAAAATATACGTAAACTGCAGGTTAAACTTGTAATTATTCCAAAATATCGTCTTTTTTGCCATCTAGCGTTAAATCATATCGTTACCAAACAAAATATAAATCTAAAAAATATTTATTGTAAGTAAATGAAGAAAAACTATTCTAAAGCACATGTATACAGTAAACAGAAATCTATCATATAAACTCATAAGAAATCATAAAGTACTTGTACTTAGACTTACCTAGACTAAATTAAGATACTGTACTGTTTCAAATATTGGCTCTCCTGTAAAATTTGATAATTTCGTATAGTAACGGTTTTACTTTAAAGGTGCGACATATCTTTTCATTGAAGATAAAAACTTGTACATAGTGATTTATGTTTTGCAAAATTAGCTCCAAACATGTCTTGGTTGAAGGCAAGATTGATTCTTTAAAATTTGCATTATCTGAGGCACAAATGTAGATTCGTCCAATGCCAACTCAATATGTTAAAAAGCAGACCACAGGAACGAAAACGGTGTTTTATTATTCGAACTTCGATTAAATTTTTGTTTGATGGTTTGGATCTTTTGACGTCTGAGTTTGTTTCGGTGTTTCTTCTCAGGTTAAGTCAGTTAGGAAACACCGGCCTCGGCTAGTTTAAATTTTGGTAAAAAATAACGTGTAAAAGTGTTAGGTATTTAATAACCAACTTACAAAATAAAAATCATTTATTATTAAGGCTATGTATATACAATCGTCTTAAGGTATAATTAACTTTTTATTGTATCCGTCCAATCCCCTTCAGGTTCCCCGATATTCTACGAAATAGGTATCAGATCCAGACCGTTATGGACAAATGAAGAGACCTTAAAATTAAATGCAAATTTAATTGTATTACAATTGAAAATCCCTGTTTTCAGAGTCCACGAGGTAAACGGTCACCGTTTCGTGGCGAAGTTCTTCCGGCAGCCAACGTTCTGTGCCTTCTGCAAGGAGTTCCTGTGGGGCTTCGGCAAGCAGGGCTACCGTTGTTCCGTGTGCCAGACGGCTGTCCACAAGAGATGCCACAACAAGCTGCTCGGAAAATGTACTGGTTCCTCTGCACATTCCGAGACCACTGTGGTGAGGAATACGTTATGTTTTACCGAGAACTATATTTCGTTCGGAAAAATACTATATTTCGTGACTTTTCACAAAGTTACGAAATATAGTCTTTCGTTATTAAACCTTAAGCTTGAACTTCACATGATCATTATTTGCTTAACCTTTCACAACTATGTCGGGATGGGCTTCCAGTCTAACCGGTACCAGTTGAGTAGGTACTAGTGTTTTACAAGCGACTGCATATCAGTCCTCCAAAACACAGAATCTGTGTCACGCGATTCCCCATGGCAGGACTAGTGCCAGATATTCTCGTTTGTTGCCCGTGATACTTCCGGTAGTACTACCAGTAGTATCACGGGCAAAATTTTCTTCCCGTGGTACTACCAAGCAGTCTAGTAGTACTACGGGCAAAAATAATCTACTCGTACTACTAAGATATTTATTTATATTATTTTTATATATTTTTGTAAAACCTTTTGTAAGAAAATAACATTGGTGATATTACAAATTCAAATTATTTACACATGTCATTTGCTGTGCTAGATCATTACACTTCAAGATTTATAATACTTTAATAATTATTTTTAAATGAATTAGCTAGACAATTTTCTGGCAAAGGTCGCGCTGTATCAACTCCGCGAAAATGTGTGAAACAGCTGAATCTCAAGTAACAATTATTAAAAGAAAGGGCGGCAATGTTTTCATTGGCGGTGATGGTCATCAATACTATTAATTTAAAGATTACAAGAACGATTCTTCGATATGGAGGTATTGTATATTTAAGAAATCTGAGAAACTTCTAGTAATAGGGCTCTCAAATTTTGCATGGGGGTTCCTTTTAATACGTAGATGCTCGCTAAGACGGGATTTTGCGAAATTCCCAAGGAATCGGGATTTACACGGGAAAAACTTCCCACGCGAATGAAATCGCGAGCAACTGCTAGTACAATTTATAATTTGAGATTTTTATTTTTTTTGTATTTAAAAGGTACAAGGTATTTTTATAATTTACAACAATGTCCCACAAAACTGAACAGACAGTTTGACTGTGGGATCAAGTGTGTGTGTGTGTGTTAGTTTATTATATAATGTGGGTTAGTTTATTCGTATTTGTTTTATTTAGGTACCATTTATGTATATAGTTATTAAAATACGTGTGTAGTATATAGTTTTACGGTTCTTAATGATGTGTAGGTACAATTCAATTTCTTTTTATGATTTGTCAATAAATAGGTTTTTTTAATAGTTTAAGTAATTTAACGAGTAGGTGTATATACAGGCTGGCCCGTTTACAATGTTCCAAAGATTTTTTTCAGCTTGAGAGCATCATAAGTGATCATTTAAAACATACTTTAGTTAAGCGAAAACTTATGGTTTAGAAATAATGTTTTTTTTTTTAATTACCCGAAATTTCAATATTTTTGACACAAAACCACTCTGTTATGAAAAGTACTAGACCGAATCGAATGAAATTTGGTATAAGCATAGTGAAATAATGTACCTATCACGCTATAGGCTCATCTAGTGTAAATAACTAGACCAGATTATTAAAAAAAATCATAATTTCGAAACCATAAGTTTTCGGTTAACTTTTCATAACAGAGTGGTTTTGTGTCAGAAATATTGAAACTTCGGGTAATTTAAAAAAAAGACATTATTTCTTAACCACAAGTCTTCACTTAACTAAAGTATGTTTTAAATGATCACTTATGATGCTCTCAAGCTGAAAAAAATCTTTGGACCACTATAAACAGGTCACCGTGTATAAGCTTTTGTGTTTACTAGCTATTAAAGTTTCTTTTTATGTTCTAAGTCGTTACTTTTATTAAAATATGAGTGCTTCCTGTTCTTTGTTTTCATCATCTGCTTCTTCAGTCTAACCGGATACAGCTGAATATTAGTGTTTTACATGGAGCGACTGCCTATAGATATGACCTCCACATCTAGTGGCAGGGTAACCAGGCTAGACCAGGCTAGACCAGTATCAGATTTACTGGCTTCTGACTACCCGTAACGGCTGTCAAATATGTCAAAATGATAGCCGGAACCAACCGACTAGCAAGTTTATTCTATCGATTCGTTGTAATTTTAGTTAGTAGGAAACTTATGGTCGGAAAAATTTAAAAGGAATGTTATTTTTCACATAACCTATACTGCCCTACACTAACTAAAAAGCCGCTAACCCCAAAAAGTATTTTTCGAGTAAACGTAAAAATAAGTGGGAAATGATTTTTCTACAAAACTGTGCTAGCTAGAATGATGGTAAATTATTTTTGTGGGCATAGCTTCTATGCACAATATATGTGAGGTTTTTTTAAAGTAAATAAAAGTATCTTTTAGTATTGTATTATATTTTAGTGTTGTATATACAAGTATTGTGGTTTAGTCACTTTTTAACAAAGGAAGTGAAAAAAAATATTTTGTTTAACTGCTCAGTAAAATTGCTATATCTCGAAAAGTATTAATCGTAGGAAAATGATTCTTAGACCAAAAGATAGAGAATCGAAAGTAGTTTAAATGACCTTTTGTGGCTTAACGGCCTTTTAGATAGTGCAGGGCAGTCGGAGGCGGCAGGCAGGCGGAGATAAGTCACTCTACCTATCTTCATTTCATATTCGGATCTTCATATTCGGATGCAGGGAAAACCAATACATACGAAAACGAAAACAGGACTAAAAGTATTTTATGCCGAAATACTCTAAATCTATTCTTAACAATATAATTGATAAACAACTGTACTTCGTGATTACCTAATATCCAGTGCGATTAGATATCTATTCTTAAATTTTATCATGTATACATCAAAATTCAGAAAAAAAAAACGTGTTTATAATAGTAGCAGGATTATACGCGGCGGAAACCCCGTACAGGTACTAAATAATTAAATTGAACTTGTAATGTCACCAATATTCCTTTCTTACATCGAATTCCAAAATTTACAACAATAAATGATAATAATATTTTACATCAATGTTAGTAGTACCACGGGCAGTTTTTTTTTGCCCGTAGTACTACTAGACTGCTCGGTAGTACCACGGGAAGAAAATTTTACCCGTGGTACTACTGGTAGTACCACCAGTAGTACCACGGTCAACAAACGGATATTCTGGCTTTGACTACTAGTAACGACTGTTAAAGATGTACAAATAACCGTCGGATCCAACGGTTTAACGTGATTTATTATGATAATCCATCCACGAATTAAACTCGGCAAGCGTTGCTTAACTTAAATTTGAATTTCACATGCACGTCATAGAACGACAAGGTAATAATTCTTGTATATTATTCCATATGTCAGTATTAAATGGTATGAAAGCATAATGTAGGCCTCGTTAGCCACTCCTCAAATAGGGGACTTACCGCAGCTATTGTGATGTGCCCAGAATGTAATGGGTATAGGGAAATGAACTTTTCATTCTACCCACCAATCAGCACATTGCATAACATAACTAGGTACGTAATATTCATTCAGGAAGTCACTTTTTGACAAAATGGTGGGTCTATTTCGTTAACCACTGAGTTTTAAGGCTGCAGTTAATGGGGCTCTCGATAAGTAAGAAACCAACATTACTGACAATCGAAACGAGGTCCTTTTAAATTTATCTCTGTTACTGAGAATTTTCAAACTTAACTGAGATTTGACTTCATATATTCCGATTGAGCTTCAAAGTAAGTAGGTAGGTACCAATAGGTAGGTATAGGTAAAAATTAGAGGAATTTAGAAGTAAGACAATTTATCATTTATCAGGTTTTCACTGTTTACGACGCGTTAGAACTAACTAACTAACTAAAAATAAATATCATTTATGAACATAAATGATATTTATTTTTCAAATAGGTTATTAAATAACTCTTTTACTCAGCGTTTTTTTCGTAAATTTTAACTAGACGAGGCTGGTGTTTCCTAACTGACTACGCTGAGAAGACAGAACATTAGAACAAACTCAGAGGTCAAAGTCTCTTTTGAAGTCCATACAATCTATACTGGTCAAATTATATGGGAACCTTGTAGGTTACAGTCTGAGGCGATCTTTTGAGGCTTTCCTCAAAAGATCGATTGTTTTTGTATACAAATCTGTGTTCATCTTTATGTACACAGATTTGAGTGGGCCTGTCCAGACAGTGCAAGCATTTGTCAGATAACGCTAAGCTTAACTTAGATCTTTAAAAAAATACCAGAAACCAACCAACAAACTGCCAGACAATCATGTTTAACTGGAATAAAACAACCTACATAGTTTATATATTGACAATAGGTTATGATGATTATGCAGATATCAGTCTGAAATGCCCTTTTAAAGAAAGAACCACACAGATTTGAGTGGACCCGTCCCGTCAGTGTAAGCCTTTGTCAGTTAGTCTGCAACCTCAACTTTGGACACTATGGAGCTCAACGACTTGATGAACAAAGCTAAAGAAGGGTCATATATTTGAGTAGGTCGCGAAGGTACTCAAACTGCCAGACATCAGTAAAAGAGAAAAAAATAATTTAAATTAAACACGCACATGATTCTCACATTTCAGTTCATAATCACCCAAAATAAAAGAAAAAAATATTATGCAAATTAATACGACAAAAATTTTATCATTATCATCTAAATTCATTGTTTTATTTTGAGTTACAAAGCAATGTTCTTGTTGAAAAACCCTAGTATTCCTCCAATACCTTCCAACTGTAAATGCGCCCAGAAAATAGTTGGCATTTCCATATTGAATGGATATAACATTGGATTTTATCCTATTGGGTCCAACCATCAGTCAAGCCAAATTTCAATCAATATTATAGTATATAATCATAGGCAAATCACAAATAAAGGGGTCCCATTTCCCTTAATCGACCTAGATCTGTTGTGGGTTGCTACTTGTCTTCGAATTTTAGAGATAGGTAATTATTTTGCAAATTGGTTATTAAATAAAACTTTTTACAATTCAATTTATTTTCCGTAAGTTCTGTTTTTAAGTCTGTTTTCACGTCCATACAATCCAAACAGGCCAAATTATAAGAGAACCATGTTGGTTAATCTGTTAGTAGCTCTGCTTTGAACTTTAAGGAGCTGAGATGATTTTTACCGCTCTACTTTTTAACAGATTTGAGTACTAAATTCAAGTATTGAATCTGCAAATTACCCTTAAGAGTAAGAACTCTCAACTCTGGGTTAATAGAAATAAAAATTGTTTTCAGTATCTTCGCGAGAGATTTAAGGTGGATGTGCCGCATCGGTTCCGGCCGCACCAGTTCATGTCGCCGACCTTCTGCGACCACTGCGGGGCTATGCTGTACGGGTTCTTCAAGCAGGAGCTCAAGTGTGAAGGTATTCTCGACTTTATGCTGGTAAATATTAGGGTCTACTTCGAAAGGAATTGAACGCACTTGAGGCAATTTCGAACGCAAAATTAGATTCATTGATGTCGTTAGTACTTACCTAATAACCTTGTTTGAGTTGAGTTGTTGAAGGGAAATAAAATAAAATTATATTCTATTTAATTTACCTATTACGGTTCTTAAACGTCAGATAGGAAAAATGGACCACTTATAAGATCGCTCATGTGTGGGATTTGGTGAAATATAAACTTCTGAAACCCAAACACAAAAATGCATATCTTATAAAACTGCATGTATTCATGCATGTGTTCCAGGGTTTCAGAACTAATTAGTAAATTTAAAATAACCTGTTTTAAAGTTATAAAATTAATGTATTACAGAAAAATTATCGAAAGAAAAAATATCGTTTGTTTGGAACCCTTACCTACTCTTGCCTTGCTATTGTAACGCTACATAGCTGGGAGAGAAACATTGTACACATTAAACAAGCTCTGTTTCCGATAAAACAGCGGTAGTATCTTACTTAGTACTATGTAAATCCGCAGTATTATAATGGTAAATTCTTATTACAGTGAAACCTGGTTACGTGGGCTCTGGAAAAATAAGAGGACAATATTATTTGATCCTCTAAAATCGAATTGCTCTGTTGCGAATGAGCACTTATAAAAACAAATGATATATTTTTAATGTTTAATCTTTATATTAATTATTGCGTCTATATTAATTGATCTACGAATAAATTATAAATGAATAATTATTTTTAAACTTAGACCTACTCAATTAATATTTGGTAGCTATACAAAAATAATATATGATCCTCTTTTTAGTTATTGGCCTTTTTTATATTGGAGGTTTTTATATCAGATATGCCTTTTAATATTGATCTCAAGACTGATCAAGATGTTCGGTTGGTTTGGATAGATTCCTTAAAACCCTGCAGACAGAAATAGGGCTCCGTTGACCCTGATTTTGTCTGTTTTTGTGCTTTTGAACCAGAAGAAGTGTGTCGACGTCAGGGGCACCTGAAGATTCGATTCTGTTATTCGTTTCATTTTTATATCTCAAAGAACGAGGATCAATCATTAAAAGGATGACCGTTTAGATTTTTATCATTGTTGTTTTTTCAAAATTAAAAGAATAGTTTAAATACATGCCATGAATAAGAAACTAACGTTATTAATCATGAAAACGAGGTTATTTCTATTACTGGGAATTTTAAAAAATCCTTCAAGATCCCAGTTACACAGGTTTTACTGTACCTATATTGTGTAAAGCACAAAGTTGATTCGTGACGAAACATCACGCGATAGTACAACGCTCTGTGTGCGTACAATTCCTGAAGAAGCTTCTTAACTTAGCACTACATTATTCATAATCATGAGATCATTGGCTTTTACCCAGACAATCGGAACGATACATGCTATGATGCAATCCGAAAACCCAAAGCATTTTTATTTAAAACCATTTACAAAGATTTTCTCAGAAAGTGAACAATAATAAAATGTCGCTATAAGTAGTTACTTTAAGTATTTATTATTGAAAATGGGATGCTAACTTTATAAAGGAAGCCAACACTCATGACAGAGATGAAGGCCGTGCTAAAATTAGATCAACTCAATAATAATTGATTGTAATCAGTGTCGTGCACGAGAATCATTCGGTACGCACACAATCACGATGTATTGTTATCCTCGCGTGGGCAAAAATCTTGCGCACCATGCTATTGGCAGAAAATATTGTTTTAATACAGAATGACTTTTAATTCGTTAAAGATAGTTATTTACACACACATCAGTTAAGTTTGTATTTGTTTGTTTAAAAATATCTGAAGCACTATGCATATCGTGTATAACTTTTTAAGAAACGATGTGTCTACCAGCTCTAGAATTTCAGTTATCTGAAATTCTTTTATGCCATTTCCTATCACTAAAATATAATAAGAATCTCACTAAAAACAGAGGCATGATTAAAAGTGTAATGAAGGCAGCTCGACATATTAATTGAAAATTGTTAAAATAAAATGGTTCACTTTGTAAAGTCCTGAAATATATAAATTCGGTGAATTTTATCCAGTACTACTCAATAGAGTACTCAAAATCTAGAGCTGACGGACATATATTTTCTTACATGATCTATGCATAGTTCTATAAGGATAACCATTGTTTTAGCTGCAACAAAATTGTGTTAGCCATTGAAACGGTGACTGTGTCAGCGAGAAGTGACAATCAAATTACTGGTGTTTGTGTATAAACCATTAATATTCCAATAAGATTATTAATATTATTTGGTTGTAAACCTAAATATAAACAAATTGATTCAAAATTTATCATTTTCGATTGCTCGAGTTATAAAAGTATTTATTCACCTAATATTCTTTTATTATTTTTTATTTATATTGAAGTAATCCTATCTTAAAAATTGATAATAGTGAAGAGTAAATCCTCCCTCTGAAAGATTTCTAACGAATTAAAAATCAGCCTGTATGTCTAAAGATTGTGTTTTGTATGTATTGTATTTACGTGCACCTGTGTCTTATTGATGTATACCTGTATTTTATTTTTAATCGCATGCTTTGAATGGATGCATGGTGCAGGAATAGCCTATGAAATATGTGAACGTAGATGTTTATGTCTACGCTACATTTATTTGCTTCAATATAGTGTTATCTTAAAAAACACAACTTAAAAACAGGCGATTTTTTAACTTTTAAAAGTGACTAATTAATTTTTACTTTAATTTAGGACTAAGTTCATGGTCCTTTTCGTAGGTCATAGCTAAGCTCCTTGAAGTTATAAGAAAGTTTTGATAATATAAAATTAAGTGTATTTAATTTTTTATTTATTTAATCATTTAAAAAAAGTAATGACGTATTCCACATTGGGCACCTGAGTCACTGGCACTCGAGGTATTACACATAAGGTGCCGTTAAAGCGGATGCCCAATGTGGAATACATATCTGTTGAACACAGAAATCTTAATAATATTATTATTAAATATTATTAAGATTTCTATCAATCGATATCGCTGTTGGTATACAACGTTTATTTGTTGCTTTATATTTTGAAATAATTAGTACATAGATGGGTTCGAAAGACAGGAACAAGTAACGACATTAAGTTTGAGATAGTTTAATTTACGTATGGTACGGCCGTGCCGTCTATCTTTATTGCTCAACTTGGCAAGGGCATTTTCGTACCCCCAGATAAACCCAGTTACATGTGATGTTGAATAAAGTTTAGCTTTACTTATGAGATGTTATTTCATTAATTTATTAGATATGCTAGCTGTGCATGATGCTATGCCATAGTGATACTATATCTTTCATTCATGCAACTTATTAACCTGCTTAAAAAATCAACTGAACCCTGTTTCAAATAAAATAATTGAAACTTTTTTGCGATTGGTGCATACTAAACCAGAACATGTATGAAAGTGACTGACAAAATTATCATATTGTCATGTGTTAGTTTTTATGAATTAGACCATTAAAAGCAATAAGAAGTGTTCGCTACAATTTCGTGCCCCTTTTCACAAATGTTCATAATGTATTCAGATACTAAAAAAAAAACTGATGGAGTTAAAACAGTTGTGTTTTTTTTTCTGTTCTGTGAATTCATATACATATAAATAATAATTAATTTTGATGTTAAAAATTAGTTTTAACCGTCTGTCATGTCATGTAGTGAAAAAGTACTCTACCTGCTATGAAGGAACTACGAAACGTCTATGGCCGACTAAAATGGGTTAAAGACCACCTACATGTCTTGCGACGGAGGGTCTACGACGATCATTTACGGTATATGGCGTCTTGATACAAATGCTTTAAAACCTGCTGACCAATGGTCTTTGAAATGCTACGATATTTCTAAGACTATTGCATGATCTAGTACTAAAGATCTAGATATACTAAGATGTTTTTACGACTTAATACTAGGAGTCTACGGCCTGCTACGAAAGGTCTACGACAGAAAGCGATATTTATACATCCTGCTATACCAGCTACCTACCCCGCCTATCTGATAAGTTCTGACTACACACTGCCTACCATCATGCTATGAATGGGGCGTGCAAGTGAAAGCTAATCGCAGATGGCGCCACCACCGTAAGAACCTTTGTCACTGTCAGTGTTAGTTAGATTGTGAGATATTATATAGTTATCCGTATCATCTATGGTTATCTGTGGTAATATTTTTTATTTTCATTTCATTGATTTCAATTGATTTCTGTACAATTTTCCGATTAAAGAACATAATACATGTTCTTTAATCGAAAAATTCTCAATAACTGTCTCTAATTTAGGAATTCATTACTGTTCCATAGAGAAACTGCTTTGATATTGGTAAGTGTGCTACTAGCGCCACTTTGACAGTTGCACGCCCTATTGGGACTACATTTGCTACGTCTTATTACGGAAGGTCTACGTCCTGTTATGAAGGTGCTACAACTTGCTACGAAAAACCTACATTCCGCTTGATTGGGCTACAACTTGCTACGACTAATTGCCACAGATCTACGCTGTAGACCTCCCGCTCATAAAAGTCAATAAATATCACTACTTAGATAGTTTCGTTAATTCTCCAAAGAAAGAGGTGTGTAAGAGACAATGAATATTAGGATTGAACATATCGTTGGTAAAATGACTGTCCGGTGACAATATAGTGTTAAACTTACACCACGTGGAATAGGCGATTTAGGTATTTTTCCTGTATAATGGGTGCACATTAAAATAAAAACAAATCACCACAACGACAACCAGACTATTGTCAAAAATAAAAATTCTAAAATCGCCGAACTATGTGAAGTGGGGTATCATTAATGTGACCATTAATTCTTTGACTCAAAACGGGACGGTTTATTTAGGTCAACTAACAGGTAGTCAATGAAAAAAAAAACCCTTTTTAAAGTTAATTATTCAGAAAAGTCAGTTAGCTTAAAAGTTACAAATTAAAACCCTAACGTTTAGTTATATTTATATTTATCAGAGGAACAAATCTGCTTTAATATAGGTGATTTTAAGTACGAATGAAACTCTTGCTACGTTTTTTTTATATTCGCTTTATCAACATCGCCATTAGAACTGAAGAGCCGGCTCGACTACCCAAATTTTCGCTCGGTTTCAGAAAACGGGACAATTTTGCGTCCCATAGTTGATTTCGGGGACACCGGGACTTGTAACTATAAAAAGGGACAGACCCTTTCAAAACGGGACGTCTGGTCACGTTAGGTATCATTAACTTTAAAATAATTTTAAGACTTTTCACCTTTTTTTCATTTTAAGCAACTGTTCAGGAAATATAACGTTTTAAAACGGAATTAATTCGTATAAAAGGACTGAAAAATTGTTAATTAATATTTAAACTAAAAAGCTGAAAATAAAAGAAAATATTTAAAAAATCTAAAAAAACCCAACTGCTCAACTGAAATTCAAGAAACAAGCACATTTTATTTTAAAAAGTGACAAGCAGGCGGGACCCAATTGAACATAATATAAGTTTAGTTTTTAGTCTATAGTCTAATCTACATACTTATTACATATTTTTTGCTGTTACAAAGCTATTATTTATCGTGAACAAGAATGAAATCATAAACTATATCTCTAGACCGTAAATCCTGCTTTATTTATTTTAAAGCTCTCTTATTCTCGATCGTTTTATTGGAAGTTTGAACAGTTATTTTAGGAAAGCTTTATGAGACGTGCAACAAATGTTGAAGATTATAAAGTGAAGGGTTTCTGGCATTTATATCCTACGGTGCTAAGAAGTGGGTCCTTGCACTTTGTCGTAATATTGCATTTTGGGAACGGAGTTCGTTGCCTCACGTTGCACTCGTAAAACTGAACTACTTAATCAGAGCAAGTCCAACAAAAGTGTAAGACAGTTTGTTTTTGGTGAGAACATTATCTTATGACAGACTTTTACTGACTAAAACCCGGTAGTCGTGGGTTCGATTCCCGCGGGGAGCAAACTTTGTAAAGTTGTTTCCAGTTTGGCTAGGACATTGCAGGCCTGAATTACCTGATTGTCTGATATAAAGATGGTTCCATGCTTCGGAAGGCACGTATAAGCCGGTGGTCTCGGTCGCCAAATGGCGGTCGTCAAAATAGACCACGTCAGCTAGGCCCTTGAGGCGGTCTAGAAACTCTGACACTAGGGTCTATGGGGCCGTTAGACCTTACTATCCACACGATAAGAAGAAGACTGACTAAAACTCCACCCAACACAGTATCCCGTTAGAGCAAACCTGCAACCCTGACAGGCACAGACCCTATCAAGCCCTGATTGCTCTTTGAAACCCGCACGAAACACGACACGTTGTCGAAAAAGATTTTGCTCCTCATTACTTACACTTTAACTTTTCTTCGCTATTTGATAGTTTTGAGTTGAGTGCAGGTTTTATGGCCCATGAACTTTTCAAATATACTTTCTATTGTATTTCTATCAAGCTGCCAAATTTATTCTTCAGATAAAACTTAATAGATTGTTGGTTTCTAGGTGATATTTTGGTTTGTTTTAAAATGTTTTTAAATTCGTTCTTTGTTACATTATTTTATTTTACAGAAACTGAATTTCGTTTCCAGAAGCCAGCTTAATTGCATAATACAAAAATTAATATTATCGTTTATACAGCGTGGCGATGGCGGTTATCACATTAATTAAAACCACGTACTCTATATTAGGTATTTTAACATCTAAGCGTTGTCGCTTTTACAGGTCAGTAAACTAATATTACAAAGGATTAGCTATTTTTTACCAAAAAGCCATTTATTTTGTTTAAAAAATGCATTTTCTTAATTTTAGTAAAATTATTTATTTTATTATTTTAACGGACTGATAACAACTTGTAATACTTGCTGTACAATTTAATATGATAACCTAATCGCCACCCTGTATAGCAAAGTATATAAAACTGTACCTATCTTATTACATGTTTTAAGTTGTTGAGTAGATTTTTAAACATATGAAAACATGGATCTGCGTCTAACATCCAATTACCATTACGATTAATTAACATTACGATTTTATTAATCATGTGATAACTGATATGGGTTCCGTGTATCATGAAATCTCCTATCAGTATTTTATTTGGAAGTGGGCTTTACGAGGTCAGTACACTACTTATGCTTAGTCCCATAACAAGCATACTGCTTGTAGTAATATAGCATAGTCGTACACTGTCACACTCAAACCTTTTCCCTTCGCGAGAGAATCGCTCTGTGTTCACGGTGGAACATATGCAGACTCGCAGGCTGATTATACGCCATTACTGTTGTGTGAAATTAAGCTATTCCAATACCATCAGTTCGCCCATACCGACATCTATCAACCTTTATTTTTCTTGGTGGGAAAAATCATCGAATGATTTCTCCCGTTCTGGGTTAAGCGGAAGGGAGTGTCAGACTTCTACTAACTAAAAACCCACCCTGTTCCTTCAGCAGCCCTTAAGTACCGGGGCCGTGGTATCTCCTTAAAATATTCCCGCAACTCCGGCAGACAATGGCCTCATGGGGCCCCGTCACTGGTGCTGACATCTCTTAGAGGCGCCCGTGGAACTCATCACGTCGTCGAACCGGGCCTGGTCCTTACCGGACGGTGAGGCCCTGCTCGCCATCCGCAAGCCCGCGCCTACGGTGGCCGGAGATCGGCTCGCGATCCCCGACGTCCGGGGCGTCTCCCGTGGCGGCTGGGGCGTGTGGAAGAGAGTTGTCACTCCCTCGCACGTTCGGCCTCCTCCTTCATTAGCATGACTGCTTCGCAGAAGGAGGCAACTGGATCCCATTCCCTCTCGCTCCGCATCATGGTCTGAACCGAAAATGAAGCCGGGCGCGAGAGGTCGCCGACGCCGATCGTCTCGCCGATGATACGGCGAAGCTCTGCCCAAGCGGCCACACCTCCGTCGTATGCTCCACCGTGTCCTCCGGGTTGTCCACACAATCATGACACCCGGGCGTGTCCTCGCGCTGAACATCTGTCAACCTGCGAGGTGGATTACGGCCTATTCCCTCTTATAGAGAGGAGGCCTGTGTCCCAGCAATGGGAACGTTATGGTCAACTTCCTACTTTAAATCCGTGAGCGTCTTTTGCGGATTTAAAGTATAAAGTTGACCACATGGTGACAAACTTGCAGTAGAACCGAATAAATACCTAAAATAATACGATTTGATTTCACGATAGTAACATGGACTATATAAAATATCAGGCAGTTTCGTTTCAAGTTATAATTTCCTATCTCATTTAGACAAGGCTAAGTCTCAATTATTTCACACTTTCCCGTCTTGACTACAGGTATAATAGAAACGAGTATTTATAGGGAAATATAGAACCTGGTAGATCATTACATGAATTAACATTAGACTTACCTACTTGAGTTTTATGACCGTAAACCTAATTTTTTATTGGATCATATATATCTCTACCAACTAGATATTCCAATTCATGCGAATTTATGATGATTGTTTTTATCAATATATTTTATTTGCTGCATTGCCCTAGATAAATGAATCATACGATAAATTATATTTATTTGGAAAATATGCAAAAATTACACTTCTATACGTTACTACCCAGAGAAGGAACACCGAAACAAACTTGAGGTCTGTATTAGTGTTCAAGCAATGACTGTAATCAATAAAATTATTTCAGAATAATTAATTATTTTAAAATACATACGTAAACAAAAACTTTAAATAAACGAATACATTAATTACATATATATTAAAGTTGACTGCCTGTCAAATCCATGAGAAAACAGATAAACAAACAAAAACAGTTTTATTTGATCCAATATAATATTATAATTTAATGATAACAAAATCGATTTAAATCCATATTACGAATGTAATTGCTGGGGAAGGTATTTTATGAGCGGAATTGGGTTCAGGACGGGCCACCGTGATGATAAAATAACACTTTGTAATTTTTTTTTTTGGTATATTAGAGGGTAGAAATCAATGACTTTTTTTTGCCAAGGTAGAGAAGTACTTACGTTGTTGAGAAAAAATATATAAAATTAAAAATCAGCACATTGCACTACCGTTCTCAGGTTTGCCGTGTATTTTTTTGCTTGGGCAATTCACCCATATACTAAAACGAATGCTATGTTACACGTGTTATCGTCGACGTGTGTCGCACGGTGTCCGATAACCGGCCTCGAAAACGCCAAAATGGTAATGGTCAAACATAAGAGATTCATAGATTGTGATTGTCTTTTGGAAAGCACAAGATAGATTCCAGTAAATCTGTCCAATTAGCGCAATCATTTTTCAATAATCGTGTAGCACAACGCAGACTTTCTAAGACCATTTGTGGTGGATGACATATAATAAATGGATCGGCTACTCACCATTTCATAATTTTTAGAGGCGCACGGAAACACCACACGCCACCTTTTTTGCAGCCTCTTTCATGGCCAATAAGTAGTTTTTCCAACATTTGCTGTCGAACCAACATCAAACTGCGGTAGGTACTTCATTATTACTACTATTATTTTTTACTGTCTCTTTATAATATTCGTAAATCTCATAATATTTTGTACTAATAATCCACTTCTTAGCATAACGATAACCTATTTAGATGACAACTTGGTATACTCTACATATTTGACATTACTAGTTTTATTTATTTATTTCTCTTTTCATTTTATATAATTATCAGAACAAATGTCAACGTCACCGTCCGGTCTCTTTATGATGATTGTCACCGTCGGCGTTCCAGCCGTATTGGAACCCAATGGACTGGCGCGTGACGATGGCCAGAGACCGGATGGCATGTCATTGTTTCCTTGGAAGATGGGTAGGCCTTTAGTGTGGGACGCAACTTGTGTCGATACTGTCGCGCCATCCCATCTTCCCAGTTCATCATATTGTGCTGGCGTTCCCGCTGCGGCTGCGGAAAACCTCAAGCAGCGTAGATATAGTCATCTCGGTGATAACTATATTTTCGAGCCGTTTGGGGTCGAAACTCTCGGACCATGGGGCCCGTGTGCTCACAGCCTTTTTAAAGAAATATCGAAAAGGCTCGTTGACGCTTCCCGCGACCCAAGGGCTGGCTATTTCTTTGGTCAACGGGTAAGCATTGCACCATACAACGAGGCAATGCCGCCAGTATCTTGGGTACGTTGCCAGCCGACAGCGTTGAGGATCAATTTTTTGATGCTTTATTGTAGTTTGTATTTTAGTACATAATTTTGTATATTTGTTTTGACATTTCAATTAAATATATATTTCCTATTTATCGAAGACGGTTCAAACCGGTTAGCAGGTGGCACTCAATATTTTGTACTAATAATCCACTTCTTAGCATAACGATAATCTATTTAGGTGACAACTTGGTTCTCTACATATTTGACATTTCAATTAAATACAATTTCCTATTGATTCCGGATTGGATGCCGGAAATATTGAATTTATTAAAATGTTGATATACTTAAAATTAAAAGTGCTTTATTCAATACAGTTTGTGAAGTAAGATTTGCTAATGTACCATTAAGCCAGGTTTGGTTTGCTTGGTGCTCATTTGCCATAACAACACTAATTAAACAATAATATGTTCTTATACACTAACCATGCAGGCCTATGCATAAGAAAGGTTTTTCTACCAAAATCTTATACGTTTCTTACTTACAATATTTCGTTGAACAAACAGGTCATGATTTTCAATTTCAGATAACAATAGTTCTTTTCATAATTAGGTATTTAATCGTTGTGCTCAGAAAACTTTAGATTGGCTTATCTAAGGTTTCTGAGCTCAACAGTTATCTATACTTATAATAAATCTGTAGAGAGGTCAATTCTGTACATGAAATATATTTCCAAAATAACTATCAGGGGGTGATTAAGGATCGATACTCATGCCAAAAATGCAATCAGTTAAATTTTTGTCTGTCTGTCTGTCTGTCTGTCTGTCTGTCTGTCTGTCTATATAACCGTTATAGAAACAAAAACTACTCGACGGATTTTAACGAAAGTTGGTACAATTATTTTTCATACTCCTGAGCGGGTTATAGTATACTTTTCATCACGCTACAATCAATAGGAGCAGAGCAGTGAAGGGAAATGTTGGGAAAACGGGAGAAGTTACTCCATTTTTTAAGCTTCCGTCGCGTGTGCAACCTTAATGGTTAAAGCTACACAAATCATTTCATGACGGAAATGTTCTCCTTAAAATTATATAAAAAATATCCCACGACAGCATATGTCTAACTTTTATGGTTGACTCACAATAACACGTGTAACTCCCGATAGCTTAGCAATTCGAAGCTTTCTGATTATAATATTTGTCTACTCTTACGTTTATAACACTCTCAGTCACCCCTAATTGAAAAAGTTAACATTATTAACTATTCCATAAAAAAATTGGCCAAGTGCGAGTCAGACTCGCCCATGAAGGGTTCCGTAGTAACTATAATATAATATGCAAATTTATTTGACGAAAAAAAAAACTTACAAATTTCTTAAAACTAGCTTATTTACATTTTTTACAACTGCGCCAAATAAATTTGTTTTGAAAAAAAAAAAACCTTACAAATTTCTTAAAACTGGCTTTTTTACATTTTTTACAACTGCGCCGAATAAATTTGTTTAGTGTTTGTATGAATAACAAAGTTATATTTGCGGTTTTAGAAAATATGCTGTATTTCAAAAACTGCTGAACTGATTTCGTTCAAACTAATTTTGGTTGAAAGTTTATATTAAGATCTACAGACATATATTTTTTTTAGATTTTTCACTCCATTATTATAGAAGTTAGAGGTTGTGTCCGCCACACACACATTTTACCACTTTGGAAGCTTATATCTTTTAAACGATTGACTTTATGGAAAAGTGGTTTTAGAAACCCCGATGTCGTTTTTAAAGAACTGTCTATAGATACCACACATGCATCGATTTCATGAAAAAATATATTTTCAGGTTTAGTTCCATGTATCTCTCAAAATCGGAAAGCGTGTCACAGAATACATCTACCTATCAAGTTTCACATGTGTATAGTGTATAGTCCTAATAGTTTCGGAATAAAATTGCTGTGACAGACGGACGGACGGACAGACAGACAGACAGACAGACGGACAGACATGTCGAAACTATAAAGATTCCGTTTTTTGTCATTCGGCTACGAAACCGTAAAAAGAATCATATAAATCGGTATAGAAACACCAAAGTTATACATGAAATACGCTTATAATAATAAGCCATCGCGCGTGAATACTGAATCATGCTGTAAGGATTATTTTTGAGAATCGGTCGCCGCGCTCGACGCGTCTCGCGGTCGAAGCGTTCTCTAGGTACTTAAGCCTCATGTGAACGTGATCTAAACAATATTACCAATACATTAACTAACGCTGACGGAGTCGCGGGCACAGCTATATTGTATCATTACGCTAAGGCCAATAGGAGCGGAGCGCCAATGAAGAATGCTTCAAAATCGGGGTTAAATTTAACGTTAGCCCAAAGTAACTATTCCACGCGGACGAAGTCGCGGGCAAAAGCTAGTAATAAATATTAAACTAGCACGATGATGTACCCACTATTTTAACCAAACCCCATTTTCCTGAATTGTCTCGCTACTTCCGTGACATAGTAAACAGCTGATAGCACATTTTCCTTTTTTTTAATTAAAAAAAGTACTGGACATAAAGAATCTTGTCCCTCGTTAATAAACAAGTCCAGTTCAAAATAGATCTCGTAAGTAGGTAGACAATGCTTGCTTATCTATTAATACGA
Source organism: Tholera decimalis (assembly GCA_943138885.2). Taxonomy (NCBI): domain Eukaryota; kingdom Metazoa; phylum Arthropoda; class Insecta; order Lepidoptera; family Noctuidae; genus Tholera; species Tholera decimalis. The sequence continues at coordinate 15,138,127 of OW964552.2, read as the reverse complement.
CTAGGCATGTCGCAAGACGCTTTATTTTTGGATCTTCTAATAATATAACCACAATGAATGACATGCAACCCGCATTAGACTTAATCTTTAACGGTTTATTTATGTTTCACTGTGTTTAGCATTTAAATTGCTGTTGATCACTTAAGCACTAACCTTTTGCCTGAAATTGAAACGAGTGCTATAGGGAAATACTTTTGTTCAGTCATGTAAAAACTTCCTTCCGAGATTGCGACAAAAGTCATGTGTCTATTATTATCTACTTGCCATCATCAATCAATCACCTGGGCGGGCGGCGCGGTGCTCGGCGCGGGCGGTTCGGGTGGGGGAGGGGTGCGCTGTGGGCGGACCGTACCTGCGCGTGCTGCTCACCCCGCGCCGCCTGCGCCAGTCTGCGCGCGCGCTCCGTGGCGCGTCCTCGGTTGACACGCGTACGTGATTTATGCCGCGCTATCATGCCACTGTTTTCCGAACACATCGCGAACATGTATTACGGGTCATCATCTCCGTACACTGGATCACCTTACAGTTACAGCAGTACCGCTTCACCTCTGGGAACATCATATAGTGCTTCGTACCTCAATCCTGGAGGCAGCTACAGCAACCACTCGTCTCTCAGTAGCTACTCTCGTGCGCCATTGTCATCAAGATGGATAAGCAGTGCTGGAAGAAACTACTCTCCTATGCTTACTACTATAACTGAAAGAGGAACTTCAAGTCCTGTAAGAATACGTAGTCCGAGAAGAATACCAATTTCATCCAGAACTTATGGTACTCCCAACTATACTCCGCGTCCTGTAAATATAAACACCGCTGATATCGATGTTTCCCGAGATAGGTACAGGCATAACAAGGAGGCACAGACACCTGTTAGGCGACCTACGCCCCCTGCACCTCCTAAAGCTGAACCAACGCAGCCAAAAGAGGATCCGAACAATGTCAGTGAAAGTGGTCCTTTCATGCCCAGGGTAGACGGCAAACCAGAAACCGGCATTGATTCTTCACCCGGTGTTGAAAGGAGTACAATAAAACGTGGAAGAACAGTTGTGAGACTTTACACTATTAAAAGAAATTCTCCGCGAAAGCCAAGTGAAGATGGTGAATCTTCTCAAGTTGCACAAGATCAAACTGATCAAAGACCAAACGTAGAAGCCAAAATAGATGACAAAGAATTTATGAAATGGAGGGAAAAGCTTTCGGACGATTTGACTTACAAAGATAAAAAAGAAAAGAAAACCATGGGTGCGAAGCTGGTAGAAAAATTCCATGTGAAAAATGAGAAAGACTGGGAAATGCCAAGTAAGATACAGAAAAAGGAACCAGAAGGATCTCAAAGTTTACCAGTGACGCCTGCTTCTAAAATTGTTCCACCCGAAAATATATGTTTAGACCGAAGATGTTCAATGGAGCTTTTGGTAGAACAGGCTAATTTATTAGATTCATTAATTAGAAGCGAAAATCTCAGTACAGCAACTTTAGATTTGAGCAAAGTTGGCATTGGCGCTGAATGTAAAAATAATTTGGAGACGTTTAATTCTAAGAAACGAAGAAAACAAGATTTACAAAACCCGCTTAAGACAACTAAATCTGACCATTCATTATACGATAGTTTAAACTCATATAAGGATGTCAGAGATCCAAGAAACTTTTCTAAAAGACGAAGTATTAAAAAATCCTCATCTGGGAGTAGTATCCGAAGATTAGATTCTATAACGGAATTTCCAAAAGAACAGGCAAATGTGGACTTGCCTGCTATAGAAGAAGGTAGATTATCATTAAAACAAGATAACACAAAACAAAAACTCAAACCTAAGTTCAAAACTAAAATTACATCAACGGTTGAAGTTACAGAATCTCCAATAAGTCCGTTAAAATTCAGAGTTGAAAATGTCACAGTAGAAGAAAAACTGCGAGTGCCCAAAAAAGAAATTACTTTCAGCAGTGAAGTAGAAATATTGCCACAACCAGCAGAGAATGTACCTGAAAGTAAAGAAACAATTAACATTAAGAAAACAATAAGTAAAAATAATTCTGGAAATGATCTTGAATCACCCGAGCCTGAAGATGGTAATTTCTGGAACAAAATAGGAAAAAGAGAAACTGTTTACTTAGTAAAAAGAAAGCAAAATTTAGATGAAACTAAACAAAAAAACATGCGCTCTGTTTTCTGGTTTCCAGAAGAAGACGAAATTGATAATAGTGAAGAAACTATAGCTAATAATATGAGCCAGCTCAATAAAACTCTAGATAATGGCACGTGTTTAATTGATGACAATAAAGGAAAAGATACTGACATAGACGCACTGACAGAATTTTCCCTAAACATAAGTGAGGAAAACATAAAAGAAAATTTAGCACTTCAGGAAGAATTTTCCGACCAACAAAACGTTGAGCAACGAGGCGTAAGAAACTCAGATATCAGAAAAGGATTTGAAATGTGTAATCAATTAGATTCTAAGGAAGTAACTGTGATAAAAACAACACCTGAGCTAAAGACAGTTGTAATAGAAGAAATAGAAAAAAGTAGTTCAATAATTCTCGAACAGAATAAATTGCAGGATCAGGAGACAGCAATAGACACATCACTTGTTACAAGTGAACACAAAATTATAGGAAAAAGTGCGTCACTAGATGCTGTAGATGAAAATAAAGTGAAAAAATCTAGCCAGAAAAAGACAAAATCAGAAAAATCTAAGAAATTACCAAAAAAGGATGGAAAAACGGATGGAAAAACGAATTTAGAATCTCTTCAGACCGCATTACCGAAACCAAATGCTATGACAGAAGTATTAAATTCTTTAATAAAATTGGAAGATACGAGTGCAAACTGTAAAAAGTTGAATGAAAACAAAACGTCTTTTGAAAACTTTCATAAAGTTGCTGAAAAAGTCGATAAAGTACTTAGAAAAGAAGTTCAAAAACCCTTCCATTTACCGAATACCCAATTTGCTGAACAAAGGACCATAGAACCAAATACTTTGGAAATAAAAGATACTCCCGTGGCACCTTTGAAGGATCTGCCTGGAGGAGGGTTGGAAAAAAATGAAATAATCAAGGAGCAAGGACAGCATGTTGAAAAATCCGTAAACACAATAGCACAGTCGTCGGAACCAGTAACTTCAAAGAAAGATAAATCTAACACTGTTGAGACAACAATAAGTGCTGGTCTTGGCGAAACCAAAACTAATGCTATAGATAAAATTGTTAACAAAAGTATAAAAAGCTCACCCACTTCTAAGCCTGTTGATAAGGCAATTGCTCAAAATACAAGCACAGTGTCAGAAGAAAACAAGATAGGTGAAGGATTGAATAGCCTTAAGGTATTATATCAAAGTAAGAGACCATCAAAAGACAAGCCTCCTTGCACATGCAACTGTTCAAATAATGCTGAGCAAAAACCTGTTGACACAACAGTTCCAAGTTCAAATAAAAATTTTAGAACTCCAGCAAAGAGTTCTCCAGAAGCCAAGATCAAAGCTAGGCCACTTCCTAAAACTGTTTTACCTATGAGTGAGAAGACTGAAAATAAAGTTTTGAAAGCAACTCTTACACCATCAACAAGCGAAGAAACATTGGTCTTATCAAATAATGATATAACTTCTAAACCAGCTACTATAACGCTTAATGTTCCGGCTACACCAGTAGTACAGTCACAAGACATTCCAAAAGATGAAATTGAAGCACGAGTACAAAATGAACAAAAGACAGGAGAGGAAAATAAGGCTGAAATTATTATTAAAAAAGACGAACAACCAGAAACATCTACCCAGGCTGTGATCACTGTACCAGTTATTCAAAAGAAACCAGTGAAAGAAGAAAAAGCGGTGAGACCTTTAATAGCCACTCCTCGCCCTTTGCAAAAAAAACCTCCACAAGTAATACATTCAGAGTCATCGGAATCGTCTTCAGAAGAGGAATCCTCAGACGAGGACGATGAAGATGAATCAGACGAAAGTGAAGCTTCTGCGGAATTTTATGAATGTGAAAATAACCCAGATGGCAGGACTTCAACTGGTTCAAATGATTCTGGCTTCGATTCTTCAGCACCTGTGTCACCTGCAACGTTTTCACAAATTAAGAAAGGTAATTAAATTGATCATGAACCAATCTAGGGACTCACTCATTTATATTTTGTATATTGTATACAAACTCGAACCATACTAATTTTCCACTAAACCGATAGGAAACTCTGCATGTCTGCTTTAGCATGGCTTTCAGCATATTAGATGTAGCATGCCTGCACAGATCCACAAGAAACCTTTACAAACCTAGAGCCACGGGACAATTCGTAATCTGTTTTAGACTGCGATGTGAACTGCCACCGAAAGTGTGAAAAATTGACAGCGAATTTGTGCGGCGTGAACCAGCGGCTGTTGGTGGAAGCCTTGGCATCAAGAACTGCATCTAGAAAAGGTAGGTAGACACTCCAAATCACACAGTATGTTGGAGGTGATATCAGCGACTTAAGTTAACAGCGAAACGAATCTTTCTACCAATGCGAGCGTCATTATGACGTCACTCGTTCATCTCAAAATAAAGCAATTTTATTTGCTAGCGTCTGTTACTGTTTCTGTTATTATTAGGTAGACATTTACCGAGATAGCTACGATTAAGAAAAATCTTAAACAAAATAAGAAGCAAGGCTGACAAGAAAATGCATCTACGTTAATCAAGTAAATAAAACAAGTCATTCCTATCTAATAATTGTGTGATTCACAAGTTACATAAATCTTTCAATAAAATGTTTAAGTCAATTTCAAGTGTATCTCTAAAATTGTAAATGTAGGTATTGTGCGTATTTGTTTATATTCAGAAGTACATTGTGGCGTGGGTTTGAGAAGTGGATGTCTGGATACAAGCCAATCATTTGCTCACCTGTACAAATTAATAGTACCAATTGCAGCCACAATTAACATAAAGAGGCAGTTGACATTAAGTAAATACGAAATTTCTTTTCCCTTCTTTTTTTTTCTGTGTTTCACATTTCTCTCGATCATATAATCAACACATCACGAAAATCAATGTCTCGATCGAATCGATCGATTCAAATAATGATGCACATAAATGCAATGTGTCCTGTAAACCAATATTCTTGGAGTATTTTACTCCAAAGATATTTCACTCGAATGCGGTGGAAGTGTGAAGGACATAATAAATTGATCAGTCATCGACGTAGAGAACTATGATAATGGATGCCAGCGCGTGTCTCCGCTCACGTGACTGATGGATCTATGGTTTCTTCGATCATCGATTAATTGGCTAACCACTCCTCAAACGTCATGGCATGTATTTTTATTTACAAGCTGACAGCCTGTGGACTTTTGTCAAGATTTTTATGATAAACAGAGTGTCGTAAAAGCAAGAAATATTTTTAAAACTTTTTCTGTGATTCTCAAACGTCAGAAATATTTTAGGATTAGGAGTATCAGCAATGGTTTTGTTTTTATCTTTTGCATGATAATAAAATAATATTATATTATGTTTCACGAATTTGCGAAGTTTGTATCTGCAACATCTTGTGCCGTACCTTTCTATTTCTTTTTTCATCACACAAAGTAATATGCACAGTTTTTAAAACTTACCTATCCGATTCATTGTATGAGACACTCAATCTACAACTTTATAATGTTTACATTTTGTGTCAAAAATATTAAGTGTTTAAATGTATTTTAATAACTAAACAAACGATTTAAGATATTCAACTAAATAGATCACAAATATTTGGTCCACATTTATTTTCCTTCGTAACTTTACGAATAAAATAAAATATTTCGTTCGAGTGGTTTAAATATTTTCTTGATATTCCAGTTTTTGGTTATGTTGTGAATAATCCAGAGCACTTTGACTGTTATCCCTGCGCACAGGTGGCGAGGCTTCCGGGACATCGTCGGGCACTGCGCCGGCGCAAGCCAATAACACCGACCTCTTAGAACAGGAGCTTGGTGAGACATGTTGTATTATAATAACCAGTATTTACTGTCCGCTTGTATATATGTTCTTTTGTATTAATGATTATTCTAGATAAGGGCAGATGTATTATAAGTGAATGTATTCTAGCCTTAACGAAATATTGCTTGCAGCTACTAACACAGTTTCCATGGTTATCATGTCTTTCATTTCAACTCTTTTCAAAAACGGCTATATCAAAATCACGTCTCCACTTCTAAAGCAAGCAAAAAGTATTTCTTGGCTAACCATTAGAGAAATAAATAATATGTCGTAGTTTGTAAATGTTTATGTTTTGTTCAATCAAAGAAGCATCAAAGTTGTGGGTTTAATCCATTCCAGTCGCTCTAGTAGGTAAACGCTGCAGTCAATAAATTATAATTTATTTTGTTTGATAACAAACTCGGATGTTGGCACAATTTGCAAAAATACATTATTGTATTCTGATCACATCTATAAATATCTGCATTGAACTAGCAGGACTTTCGCTGAAAACAGAGAGCAGGCGCACGCCCCACTTCAAGATGGGTTCCGCATACCGACCGCACGACTGGACTTATCACGCTATAAATTAAGTAATACACACGGTATTATATCACTTCCAGATTGGTTTAATTAATGAGCTGCTTCTGGATCCGTGCAAGATCTTTATTATAACGTCAGCTGTCCTCAAAGACTAATGTCCGTTCCTATTTAAAAGCCAAACTTGTTTCTAACTATTCTAATCCATCGACGTTGTTATTTTAAGCTTAATTTTTGGAAATTAGTTGCATAAACAATGGTTTCGGTGTTACATTCGTTATGTTATGTTATCGTTCTCTCGCGAGAGAACGATACATAATACACAAAATTTTCTGTGAATCTGTGTGACTCAACAGGAAACTGAGAACTTGGAGATGGACAAATGATTTATTTCCAATTAAGCGAAACTTGCCAAGTTTTGGCAACACATAAGGAACAATAATTTTGCTAATAAATGACTGGAATGAGTCACTTATTAGCAAAAACTTTATATAAATTATAATTCGTCTTTCTTTATTTGTAATAAGGAAGTATTATAAGAATACTTACATAAGAAATAGCATCAATTAGTTACTTATACAAATTCCTTCTTAAAACTAGGTGTTAATGACCTACCAATAAGTCGATTCTATCCAGACCATAAAGCAATCAATTTAAACATTTCAACTTTCAACGATACCACCTACTTGATAAAATGTACAGGAAGAAATATTTAAGAAAAAATATCTAACTATTCTAAATAAACGTTACGTAAAGATATAATCCCAAGGCTCCATCCGTGCCAAATAAAATAATTGCAACCATTATTTATATGAATGATTCGAGTTACAAATTAAAGGAGATTAACACAGAAATAGAACATAAACAGAGATAGTGTGCCTCTTGAATTGTAGGCAATGAGGCTAGCAGGTAGTTCATAGATACATTTCATGAGTTATATGCTATAAGAAACACTAGCTGTGTTCGAATTTGTCTACGTAGGAGGTTAATTTTGATCTCGTAGGAACTCCAGGATAAAAAGCCGATAAATATTACGTTAATATTTCCTATTCTCCAGTGAAAGAGAGATACGCGCTGATGAACAGAAAGACGAACAGACACACAGACAGCCAAATATTTAAAACATTGTATGTGTTTTGGTATCATGTAAATTTATGACTACGTAAACACAGAAAAACACTTAATTTATATGTACATAATTATGTATAGATTGGAAGATTAACGACAAGGCGAATTCCATTCCTGCAAAGGGCAAACATTTGTAAGACTTTCAAATAGTTGTTCCAAGCCTGGCTATTCGTGTAAACGCACACACGATTCGGGAATAATTCCTAGTTTGGCAAGAAAGAAAAAAAAGGTACCTAATTAAATTTGATACACATACTCGTATGTGGGGGTCCAAGCAAAAGGGTCTCCAGTAGTGGGGTATTAAGTTAAGACTACATTCGGTATCTAGAATAGTCAATTGATAATAATGATTGAAAAAATGTTCAAAAACTGCTACATATTTTTTTATCAGTCGTTTGAAGTTGAAGTCTGAAAAAGCTTGATTTGAGAAAAAGTTTTTTTCAAAGTTTGAGAGAAAAAAATACACACTTCTACTTGCTTGTTACATAGATTTTTATTTATTATTGTAGATTGAGATACACTCTGAAATCAACTTTTTTGTAACACAAAATTTTAACAATTGATATCGAAATAGAGGATGGATTGGTACACGGTTTAGTAAAAAGGTATAGGTACTTGTCTGTATTTAGTAAAAATTTAGTATAAATACCACAGTAATAAATTAGCAATAAAAAACTAAAATTAAACATTCCTGATCTATTTAGGAACTAATAAAATGACGAGACAGGTTTTTTATTATTATTGGAACAGAATAATGATTATTTTTGTTCCATTTATGAAATTACATAGCCACTAGACAAAATTAAACACAAAAAATATTCTATTTGGGAATCCAACTTAAGTTTTGAACAAAATAAATTCCTCCTCGCATCTCAGATCAGTACGGGGTATTGAAACGTATTTAATCTAAAAACATTGACATGCCGACCACTGTACCTTTTTACTAAACCTTTCTCTTAAAGTTTCTGGTACTTAAAAACATCATATAAAGTCATTTACTATATGAAATTGTGAATGAAATTAAATTTCTGGACCCAAATTTACAAAACTTGGAAACTAAATGCCGAGAACTGGACCCTTTTTGCCTAGACACCCACATATATTCTTCTTATACCTGTAGAAAATCAATTGCTGTTTGGTAGTCCCTAGTATTTTATAGGTATTATTTTTGTAGATATTCTGGAAAATAAAAAATATGACTGTACAGCCGTGCCGCATCAACTACTTAGTTTGAAATATTTTTGATTCTGATCGAAGTTTAATTTTAACGGTAGCACGCATTCTACATGTAATTAATGTATGTATCAAATAATACCTGTCCAAGTATCCATGTTGATAAGTTGATTGTAAGTACGTACAGCGTAAATAACAAACCTGAGATTTCACTATTAACGCAGTTAATTTTTTCCGTTGCCATTGTAAAATACAAAACTTAATATGGAAAGCTCGACTTTTTCCCGCCGAGATCCCGTGATATCCCCCGAATTAACCGCGGTGACCTTGATACTGCCGTCTGAGCAAATATTTATAGCGACGCTCGCGATCTCTCCCGAGGTGAAAGAGAATTAATATATCGCACATGCTGTACCAATTATGTCATACTACTATAACGCAACGTAAATATCCATGAACTTGAATCATACTGTAAACCAACGACCCGACGTTAACGAAAAAATGCACAAACAAACGGGCGTTGGGTTTGCATGGTGACGTTGTTCAGAAAATAATTAAAGGAGTTGATAAAATAAAAGGACGAGTGATTCTTTCGGCCATCAAGCTTACACCACCAAATAGATTTCATTATTAATTCTTCTACGTCAATACAACACGTAGAATAAAGGTCAAATACAAAAGTTTAGTTTCCTGCCAGCAAACCTTTGAATGATAGATAGATATCACAGCGTTTACAGCACAGGGTGGGATACTGGATCTAATCCTCTGTATTTTAAATCTATACTTACCTACTTGTTTTATTTATTAAATGCAAAAGTTCAGATATATTATAGATAGATTTATGTAATTTGGCTGAACGAAGACACCGCTGGTAGAGCTGGTAACATACCTTATTTAATACAAATATATTCCTACTTTCAGTTATTCTTACAGTAAAAAGTTAAAAAGTTGTTTAAAGCAAGAGTGAACAGGCATCTTCTGGGCTCGCTCGTTCCATCATAGACCTCATCTTTCGCTTACCATCAGGCGAGATCGAGGTAAGAGTGGGTTCAACTGGAATAAATAAAAAATAAAGATCTAGGAACTTAGATATCAAATTTATTCCGATATAGCAAAGATGACTTTGTGTTCCTCATCCCCTCTAAAAAGCTGAAAATCATAAATTACATTTTAACGAGCAAAATACGTCCAGAGTATTTTGTAATTTCAGCCAAACAAAATATTAATTTAAGTACTAATAAAATAAATATGGCTTATTTCGGGTTTATTATCGGCGAGCTTAAAAAAATTCGTAAAATGACCGTGTCCGTGGTCGCACTTGAAAGTGTCGACCGATGAGGATCAGTTGGTATCTAATGACTTCAGAAAGAGATGTTTACAGATGTGTATCACCACAGATGTGGTAAATGCCAGCAACATAGTGCCAATAAAATGTAAAATAGTACAAACTACAGACGCCTAGATAGATGAAAAAATTAGCAGCAGCGGTGAACCCTGACCATAGATATAATAAACAAGACGTTTTTTATATTTCTATGACCCTGACCAACGCTGGAATAGTGGTCTTTTTAATCGGGCGTTTACCTTGAAAGTAATCAAGGTTTGTATTGGTGCTGGTCAAAACATATGGTTGTTAGAACTGGGTGAAATGCTACAAAATCTTCAAACAACCTAAAAGCTTGGACAAGTTTTTGTGGGGTTTTTCCCAGCGAGTCATGCGAATGCCTCTCAGATTTAAACAACAATCTTTGTCGTTTTGGGTCATTATTATAATGACCTACCACTCATATTGGTACTCGTCCGTACAATACAACCCACACCTCATCCACCGGCCTCATCTAGTTTAAATTTACAAACAAAATTATGTGTAACAGAATTATTTAATAACTAATTTGCAAAATAAAGATCATTTATCATTTAAATTTTTAAATGATTTTTCGACTTGGTGATAGTCGAAATATCATTTAAAAATTTACAAACAAAACAACTTGTTTTCATACTTGTTATTAAAATCTTTAATGTCACGTCGTCATTTCTTAGATTTTCTGGGTATGTAGGTAAACTTTCCGGACATTTTTAATTGGTGTAGCTCAAGCACACAGTCCACTTTTATCATCGGGAACGTTCGATTTCGTGACGGTGCCAAAATAGTCGGAGCTTCAAGCTCTCTCTCTTTCTAAAGACGTATATTGAACAACTAAACATTTTGTGTTACTTTCTTTAATCAAATATGTATTTTTTTTTAAATTTTGGACTTATTTTTTATCTTTCTCAGAGCAATCCACTGCCTATGACATCTTCAGGAAGACTGGTAGGTTCACTCCTCCTGCGCGGTCCATTCCTCGCTTCAGGAAGTACACCGTTGAAGATTTCCAGTTCATCAAGGTGCTGGGCAAAGGAAGCTTTGGAAAAGTAAGCTAATATCATTTGTTTTCACAAATCTTTCAGTTATCGATCTGTCAGCTTCCACGCCATTAGTACATTAATTAGTGAGTGTTGCATGTTTGCAATGAACATTGTTTTCTCTTGTTGACCTGAATCTGGCTCAGAAGACGCAAGTGCCAGATTTCAGACATGAAGTGCCGCTTCGAGGTTTAAAAATGGATCAATATATCACAACAATCAAAGAGATCTTCTTATTCTACTGTCTGATAGTTAAAAAGACGTATTCTTCAAACGTACCTTTAAGTTTAAGAGATATTTAATTTAGTAGGTAGATATAATGATAATATAGGTTTAATACCTGTTGAAAAAAAAACTTAGCTAATGCTAAGTCTGCACCCCGCAGATATAAAACATTATTCTTCATAATTACTACCAAGAAAAAGCTTTTTATTTTATGAAAAGCCAATGTGTATACGTATTCTCCGTCCCAAAATAAACGAAAACTGAAACAAGGGATTTTGCCAAGAGAAAAAATAGTTCTCACATACATAGACAATCCGTTGTGTACCCGTAATGATTTGCAACGAACAACACTGAACACAGTGTATTTAGTTGCTGAAAGACGCGTCAAATAATACAAAGATATGACAAACTCGACACATTCCACGACTACAAAAATAATACGCCCATTAATTTACCAATGTGTTAAAATGTTTAAAATCTGAAGTAGTTTGTTCAATTTAATGCTTAGTCCCTGAGACGTGTTTTCTATCCGGCTTTTCTTACTCAATTACTTCTTTCGGATTGCAAAAACTACCTACTATTTTCTTATGGTTTTGCGTAATGCGGAAAGTTTCGTTTTAATCTAGAAATAGATTTTTTATGTAACTTGGGCGGATTTTATTCGTGCCAGTTAAAAATGCCAAATAAAATTTTATGGTTTTTTTCTAGAGATGGGCAGACTAGTCGGGAAAGCCGACTATTCGGCATCGTTTATAGTCGGCGACTATTCGGCAAGATACGCCAACTATAATCAGCGCATAACAAATGAAATAAAACAAATAATTTTTACTTGTTTTATCAATTCTAAACATTAGTTAGAGTAGATAGTTACAGAAAGCGCAGCAGCACTGAGCACTCCTTTTCGTATATAAGTTTTAGTTTCCTCATAAATTATGGGAATTACATTTTTTAATATTATTAATATTTTTTTAAAGTATTTTGGTTTGAGGTTCTTCATAAGATTGATAAAACCAATATTTTCAAATAAAGACAGTGGTTGGTTATCTAACGCAATCATCTCTTCTATTGCAACACTTATTTCACTTGATCGGGAGTCCTGAAGTGACCACTAGGCCGTTAAACTTTCTTGTATACTTTGTTATTTTGGTATTTCCTTTCCCGCTGGAGTTGGTGGATTTGGCAATAATGGTAAGGGCTCAAGTTGGGATACAGAAGCAACAGACGAATGGGATTCGTTTGAACTACTTTGAATAGAACCTGCCTATTGAGGCATCAACTCAATGTGCTAATATTTTATGTGATTCGACATACTTGTCGTATTCACTTTTGTGCCTTGACCGCCGCGTGAAATAATTCCCTAGCACAGGTTACATTTCACTTTTGACGGTTAGCCTTCAATATCATCAAAGAATATCCATACGCGTGATTTATTTTTCGACATTTCGTGACACTATATACAACAGTTTTATTTATTTCAAATAGATTGAATTATACTGACGCCTCAGCATACACAAAACGAACGAAATAAAAATGTAAAAAAATATATCACAACATGCTCAGCGGCTGCGCGATGACTAAGCCGAGTGATGACGAAAAAGCCCAACACCTCCGACAAGAAGTAGGTATTAGAATGATCGGCATTGCAATTTGAAAACCGATTATTCGGCTAGACGGTTAGTCGGCCCATCACTACTTTTTCCGACTACTTTTCCCTCTATTAATGCTGTTAAGCTAATTTCCTAGATGAGATTGAAAGTTGATAACATCTTCATAGCCACTTATCCAATCCTCTATGTTTTCTTATTATTGTCAAACAATGAACCGTCAAACAATTATAATTAGTATTCCTAGGCATTATTTGTTGTATATGAGGACAGTAGCATACTAGCTTTCTGTCTATGACCTGTATAGTACCTATGTCATGTTGTCACAAGCATGTTCTATTCGATATGTAGTTACATACCTAAGCATAATTAATTTTAGACAGGGTCTTTTATCAAAATCAATAATCTGAACTATGCTGAAAAACAGCACACTTTACATGAAGACTAGTGTATTAGCTAGGAAGAAGTGGCGCAATAAACTCCCCAGCAACACACAAAAAAATGTACATAGGTACGTCTGTTATGTTTGAAGAACTCGAATTCATACAATAGTATTATTAAACATTTTTAAACTAAAATAACTACCTACAAACTAATGCAACAAACTTATCTACTCTTTTGTGGTTCAAGTAGGCCGGTCTAAATGTGTCTAATGTATGTAAGTATACCTAGTCAATCGTCGCGTGAAGAAGAACTTTTAGTTAAACACAGGAAAATAAAATAATATTATGTTATTAGTTTTTACGACACGAGGTAGGAGTGTTTTACTGCTACAAGCGTAGTAACTCAACAAATACCTATATGTGTACCTACTCTAGTGTCTTGACACCTTAGTTATTGCACTCGAAAACTGTGTCAAAGTGTTAGGAAATAATTTGAAAATAGAATTAACTACCTGTGAATTCAAGAATAGATGAAAGTAGGTTACGAAGGAGTACTCTATATTCATTTAAAGTTAAACTAATGACAATTTCAACGAGAAATCTCTTAATATTTTCAGCCATGCGTAGGTATAATATTTACCTACATACTGTGTTGGTAATGTTTTTGTAATGTCTCATGGTTGATGAAGTATAGCGACGCGTGTTATTCCCAACAGGTATACAGGGGTAGAATTTATACGTCATAGCAAGTCGAGCCATCTAAAATGTTAGGTGTGTCCCTGTCCAGTTGATTTTGACAAGTGACGATATAATGCTATTAATTTCTCACATGCGAGATGCAGCGGCGAGCAGCTAGTTTATTGGTGACGCACACAACATCAAAGAGTTAGGAAATGTCAAATAATAATTTTATTTTGCATGTAGCGGTCGATGAACTCGTAAAGTTGTAGTGTTCTGGATCGTAAGGAATCTGGCGTCCGTTTAAAGAAATATAAAATGCAAGTTTGAATGACCTGAATTTGAAATGAGTGGTAGTAAATTACTCATGTTAGGTACATAACATGATTGCTGAGTGAATTAATTTGTTAGTTCATAAAATGACGTGACGGCATTACCTTTTTAGATGTACATAGGTCTTGATCTTCTAAAAGGGGATATCTGGGGCGTAACGTTAGAATTTACACCTCATTGTAAACGTCCGTGTTCGCATAATAAATAAAGAGGACATAAAGTTTAAGCTTCTATATAGCTGTCTGTGGACAGCTATAAAGTTCTCTGGTACGTCGTCGTTGCCTTTTCCTTTCAACTGAGGATAGAATTATTTACCAATATTGTGTAATAAATTGTTACAGCTTTGAGCTCTAAATGTTTCTGAACCCTGAAGTTTATATATAACTAATTGTGAGATACCTTACTATGTGTGGAGACAGTTACAAAATAGCTAGGTAATGGGTATTATATTTATTTTTATAGTAGTTTTTTTTTAGATAGTTTTTTTATAGTTTGCCTCTCCTTGGGTCAACCTATGTCAAGTTTTCTATATTTTCTTTAATGGTAGTAGGTGGGTACCTACCCTATATATCAAAGACTAATAGAAAATGCCTGGTAGCGTAAGTCTGCCTGCCGATGCCGACTAACCGAACCTACTTAACTACTGGCTACTATACTTTTGTCAAGCTTTATTTGAATTTCAACAGAAAAATGATTGCGAAAACCTAAAGAGATGACAAAAATTGGTGAGACCGTTTCCCTAATCCTACATGTAACTATTACCTGTCTCAGATATACCTAGCTGTGACTTCTCAAGCTGTTAACTAGACTAGCTTGAAAATAGAAATCAGGACACATGAGCAGGTCTCTCTGTGGCTGTTGTAATAAATTATTTTAATAATCGGCCTATTTCTTAGAATCTGTTAGGAAGAAAATATCGAAATACTGTGACAGAAAAATTAGCACAACAAGATGAAACGGTTCGTCGGAATTAGGCTGACTTTTTGTTTATTTGGCACTAGATTCTGCCCGCAGCTTCGCTCGCGTGAAATAGTTATTTGTGCAACAAGAGAGCAAAGTCGTTTTTTGCTGCGAGTGCTGATTTTGAATCCTGAGTGTGGATTCAAAGGCACGAGATGCAAAAAACTTTGCTCTCGTTTAACACACATAACTTTTCACTTCAGCAGCGAGTTAAATTAAGGCGACTACTAGCTCCTTGGATGTCACCAGGGGTTCGTTTAGCGATGAAGTGCAGAGATCGGGCCTTTCGGAAGTATAAAAAGGATCGCAGTGAGTATAAAAAGAACGCTTACAAAGCTGCAAGGAATCTGTGTAATCAGGTGATACGCAACGCTAAGCGCCGCCATATTCTTGAAAATATTTCAACTTCCTCACCTGCCGTTATAACATTCCTTGGAACCATAGAAATAAAAATTTGGTATTGGTAGGTCAAGTCATATAGACTTTCCTATAGCGATCATTTTGGATGATATCAACCGTCATTTTACTACAACTGGTCATTTAGACCCCCTTATTTTGTCTCAGACGGTTGATTTCATCACTTGTTTACCTGGTCCAATCATTGAACCATTTCAGTTTTCACCAGCTACCTTGGATGAAATCAGAAAGATTATACTATCCATTAAATCCAAGTCTGTAGGTCATGATGAAAACAGTCGGGGTATGATTACCTTGATCCTAGACTGTCTTCTCCCACCAATTACCCACATCATCAATTATTCCCTGGATTCCGGACAATTCCCATCCTTGTGGCGTATGGCTTATGTCCGTCCACTTCCTAAAATATTAAATTCTTCGTTACCTAACCATTTTCGACCTATATCCATTCTCCCTTTCCTGTCAAAAGTTCTCGAAGCCTGTGTTCACAAACAGTTATTTGGGTTTGTTTACCGGATATTCCTCTGCTCTTCTTAAAGTGACTGGCGACATTAGAGAAGCTATGGAGGATACTAAAGTTACCATATTAGTATTAATTGATTTCTCCAATGCCTTTAACGCCGTCAGTCACGATATACTCCTAACTATCCTCTCCCATCTTATGGTTTCTCCCGAGGCGCTGGAATGGTTTTCTTCTTATCTTCAGGGACGTCAGCAGTCAGTCCGCGTTGATGAGAGATCTTCAAATTGGCGTGGTCAGGATGCTGATGTTCCACAAGGCGATATTCTTTCTCGATTATTATTCTCTGTCTTCATTAACTTTATAACTCACTGTCTTCGGTGTTTGTATCATCTTTACGCCGATGATCAACAATTATATACTGCTGTGCGGGTTGAAGGTTTGTCGGATGCTATAAGGGATGTAAACTGAGATTTGGATGCTAACAATAGTTGGTCTGACAAATTTGGGGTGTCAGTAAATCCCTCAAAATGTCAGGATATCATTATTGGTAGCTCACGCATGATGAGTAGAGTGGTGGCTAGCTCTCTACCACCTATTATTTTTAATGGTGCCGTCATTCCCATCAGCCCTAGCGTAAAAGATCTCAGTTTGCATCTTGACGTGACACTTGGCTGGCAAAGTCAAGTTTCTGGTGTCAGCCAAAGGGCCAATGGCACTTTGCGTTCCTTGTATCGTCTGAGAAACTTTTTGCCTGTTAAGACGGACTATGCTTGTGCAGACTTAAATTTTCCCAATAATCGACTATGGTGACATGTGCTACTTTGACCTGAATGCGGTTTTGCTTGATAAGCTTGATCGTATCCTCAATAACTGCATTCGGTTCATATTTCATTTAAGAAAATATGACCATTTCTCTAGTTTCAGGACTGAACTTAAATGGATGACCATTCGCCAGAGGAGAAGTTGGCGCGCGTTGTCAACGCTTTTCTCTTTACTCAACTCTCCCAGCCCTGCTTCTTATCTAATGTCTCACTTCCAATTTCTATGTTCTTCACACAATAAGAACCTACGTTCATCCAATAATCTTCTCTTACTCTGTCCTTCTCATACTTCTGACTTTGTTCATTCTTCTTTTCATATCCAGTCGATTCTCCTCTGGAATGCACTTCCTCTCGAGATCAGGACGGCTGACAGTCGCTATGCATTTAAAAAGAAATTGCGGATCTATTTTCTACACCAATAAGCAGAATTTCCACATTTCATTTGCTTCTTAAGTATATATATTTATATGTATTTATATAAGTATTTATTCATATATATTATTTATGTAGGTTTCTATGTTTTTGTGTTATTAATATTATTTTACTTTTCAGATACATATTGCACCTCCCACACTATCTCTTCACCACTCATGGTTGACTGGTAGAGAATGCCTACGGCATTAAGTCCGCCTTTGTACCTATGTGCATAAGGTGTAAATAAATAAATAAATAAACACTTTAGGAGATAAAATAATAAACAGGAAAAGATTGAAAGAAATATTTATTGTGAATCAAAATAATTAACATTGTAGGTAGAGATATCAATTCAATAAAATGGAACATTTCAAAAGTTAAAAGTAAAATTACTGCAATTCTGCAAATTAAAAGTAACAGATTTATTTGGCAATGTTATAGTTGCCTTGAGTTGAGTTTGAATATCTGGGGTTAAGGTTTCTGTTTCGGTGGCGGATTGAGAAGGAACAACGGTGAACGTTGGTGACTCTGATCGGCTTTCTGTATGAGTACACTGTGCGTCGTTGGAAGTGGATGGGCGTGGGTGAGACCAATAATCCGAGGTCGAATTCAGTCTTATTGTTTCCACTATACGCTTACAGATGTTCGACTTGTTTTCTATTGAGTCTTCAATATAGCCTTCTGCAACCGTATTGGACTTCCACCCGCCGCACTGTGGAAAATCGTAGAACAACTGCTGATTAAAAATGGTTTTTGTCAATGTCGCTACTGCCATGCTTTTTTTATTTTAATCAATAGTTTAAGGACCAAACTAGACTATAATATCAAAAAATTATACATATTATATGAAATGATTTTTTTTACAACACCACAAACTTTGTAGTTTTGACGGACGTCCATGTTAAGCCCGTTCACTTCATCACTTTCAAATTGATTTTATTGTTATACGTTACAGGAAAAGGTATAATGTATTATATATTTCTGGAAACCTCGTCTTTTGAAGAATATGAAACAACTAATATGTATTTAATATTATGTTAACATTTACCTTAAAATTATTGCAAAATAATATATGGTGAAAAAAAGTTCTTTTAAAGTTCATCGAGACTTTTGACAGTTGCCCACGGGGTAAACCCCTGCTTTACATTTAATGTTGATTTGTAGCCTAGCTATCCATAAACATAACCAAATAAAAAAAGCTGCGGAAATTTGCGGTTTTCGGAGTAATTAGTAAAAGTCAGAAAACGGAAAACCGCTCGCTATCTATTGCGGTTTGAAATGTTGGTGTTTACATCAATAGATTGCGATAAGTTTTGTAATTTATCATTGATATTAGGGCGTTCATCTTTTTTTGCACTCATTTTGCGTGTGAAAATATTAATCAACAAGATGCACACTACCCTCATATTTCATATAGTATATAAACTGTTGTTTCATTTCAATGTAAATAACAGAATAGTGGTGAATTAACAGAAGTGTAATTGTTACGAATACAATATAACTAACTACGTGTTTTGTTGACTCTTCAAAATGTCTACTTTCAAGTGTTCTAAACGTGAAATAATACTTTCGTATATCGAAGGAGGAAAATCATTAGAGGCATTATCAACAGTTTTAAAAGAAATTTATCATGTATCTGAAGACAAATTATGTTTCATCCTCAGTGATTTTCAAAGACATATTATTCCCGCTTTTAATAAACGATGGACAGAAGCTTCACGGAAAAAGGATAGTTTTTTTATGAAAAACAGTAATTGGTTAGAATAAGAATATTCAGTAACTTTACCGAACACTGAAGACGTTACAACCGTCTCCACACCATCTACTTCTTCTGGAAAACGTGGGAGACCGTGCGTATCTTATCCAGACTTGTCAGAATCCAGTAAAAGAAGAAAAAATACAATGTTACTTAATGAATATGGATTTGAACACGTCTATAATGCATATCTTCAGGAACAGAAGCTAAACTTGTGGAAACATTAAGGTTTGCTGAAACTGAAAATAAGACCTTATTCTCGATTCTCATAGAAGAAGCAAGGCAGACAAAAATGTTAACGAATGAAGAGGCATTGAGCGTATTTATTGACTTGGATTTAACGAAAGCACAGTATTTGTACTTGAGAAATTTAACGAACGAACGAAAATGTTTTGTGTTTCCACCATATTACAAAGTGCAAGAAGTTAAAACTACTTGCTATCCACCATCTTCAGCTATAGAAATTACAGACACAAGTGCAAAAATATTAAGACTTCAAGATTTATTAGATCACACTGCAGCTAGAATATTGAAAATAGATTCAGTGTATAGGAATGGATTGAATAACTTACTTCTATACAGTAAATGGGGCTGTGATGGCTCATCCGGTCAAAGCCAGTACAAACAGAAACTGCCTGAAGAGTCTGAACTAATTTCTGATGCAAATTTATTTATCACTTCTTTGGTGCCTATTAAGTTAATTAACGAGCTAACAGGTGATGTTGTCTGGCAAAATCCGGTACCGTCATCTGTTCGTTTTTGCCGGCCTATATTAATAGAATTTTGCAAAGAAACTCCCGAGAAAACTAAAGATGTTGTGGATGAAATAAAAGGTCAAATAAATTCTTTGGGTCCATCATTAATTAACAAAGAAGGTGAGGGAGTGCAAGTGAAGCATGATCTCTTTCTTACAATGATAGATGGCAAAGTAGCTCAGGTGTTAACAGATACGCCTTCCGGTTCCACATGTACAATATGTGGAGCTACTCCACGCCAAATGAACGATTTGACTAAAGTGACTGCTAGGCCTGAAAATGAAGATTCTTATCAATACGGACTGTCTACTTTGCACGCCTGGATTCGTTGTATGGAAATGATTTTACATATTTCCTATAATCTGTCTTTCCAAACATGGTCAGCCATAAGCGAAGAAAAGAAACGACTAAAGCAAGAGAAGAAAACCCTGGTACAAAGGCGTTTCCGTGAAGAGCTAGGATTAATCGTCGACAAACCAAGACAAGTAAGTGGTAATTCTAATGACGGTAATACTGCCAGAAGATTTTTTCACAATGCAAGCTGCTCTGCTGAAATTACAGGAGTGGATATAAATTTGATTAAACGACTTCACATAATTCTGCAAGCTCTTTCATCGGGTGTAATGATAAATGCTGAAAAATTTGGCAGTTATGCTCTGGAGACTGCCAGGATCTATGTGAGCAATTATGACTGGTATTACATGCATGCTCAAGAAAATGCTCAAGATCCGCTACAAACGAGGATGTATTTCATACTCTTCTTTATACTTCAGATCCTTACATAACCAGCATTAGAAAACCATATACTAAAAACGTGAAGGAACTTGATGAAGACACCTTAGATCTTTTGAAAGTGAACGAAATAATTTTAGATCCCGAAGTTCATCAAGTATAAATAACATAAAATTTAGTAAACATTACAATTAATTAATAATTAATCTGTGTTCGATTTTAACCACAACATATTTTTTTATATGTTTTTATTATTTAAATTGATTTGTATTTTGATGTACTATATGATATTTGGTTTTAGTAAACATTAAAATAATAGTATTCATTGTTAAAAAATAAATATTGGACATTTTTGATAATTTTGAATTTGTTTTATTTTTTAATGTATGGTTTCTAATCCAGTCATAAAAAATTACATTCCATTTGAAGCCATATACACTATTCTATATTTGTGCAAAATTTTAGAATATAATATTCAGAAATAAAAAAGTTATTGATTTTTAATCAGAAACAGACCTTTATTTTCCACCGTGACGTTTTAAAGTGGTTAGATCGGCTCCGGAATCAGCCAAGAGCGTTGCAGAAGTTCTCCGAAAGCAGTGACCCGTGTATAGCTGAGGCTCTTCCTCGCGGTAAAGCAACTATTTTATTTACTTATGGGAGTAAATAAAATAGGCTGTCTTGAGCATTTATTATTATGGTATTGTATGAAAAATCGGTCGTTTTTTATATTGGCTGGACGTAAATTTTGGTATTTTTCTACAATAGTTACATATTCTTCGCGTAAGACACCTGTCAAGGTTTGTCTTCGTATTTTTCAATTTTATTAACAGTAATTTATCTGATTCCTATGATCAGTACAACCTGTAATGAAAATATTACATAATTAATATGCATAATTTAACATTTACAGTATCGTTTACATATCGTACTGAATATTTTAACAGTATTGCTAAGCCAGACTAGGATTCATTGAGAAAATTGCAGTCCAGACTTCATTAACAAATTTTTCTATGTTAAGGGCCCTGAAAATTTTGGACTTTTTAGCCTTATGTCCAACTGACATTCTTTTTAGAAAAGATACGAGTTTTGCGTGTGTATCAATATGCACGTTATGTTTTGTTTTTAAAGTAGCTTTCGACGTTGAGTAAATACTCCACATTGTCTGTGATAAATCTAAAAAATAAGATAGCAACACCGTCTCTGAAAAACTGCTTGCGCCCTTTATCATGGTATGCTTTCAGCTTAGAAAATGAAGGCTTTCAGATATTTCTCGCGAGACTTCTCAGGTAGGAAACATAATTCTGCATTAATAACTTGTTGTTTTAACTCTTCCGGTGTTAAAATACTGTCGTCGCTAGTTTCACTCATATTTTACGATTATTTTAATATTTTTTAACTTATTCAACGCCAGCCCCGAAATTTTATTGCCGCTCTTTTATTTAAATTAAGACGTGTTGCGTAGCAGCCATGATATTTTATTATTCAAAATATATTACGTAACATTATTGAAACTAGAAATAAATATTTACGGGTTAAATATCAGTTTTATTTGCAGTAAATACTTATTTTCGTTTAAATACAACAATAAGTTAAAAATTCAATAAATTACATTAAAAGACATAATTATCTTTTTGCAAAATTTCTTTCATTATGTAGTAGGTACGAAATTCCGAACGTGTTATGAACCTAGAAGTGACTTATGCACTCTTAAGTTAAGGTTATTGTGCTATCAGGAAACAGACACCGGTAGGGAATGTCACTTTAGCTGTACGCATAATAAAAGTATTCTCAAAAAGTTTTGTGCGTTTGGCTGGGATGTAACGATGGCGCATTGCCGTCCGTCTTGTAGATCGATGATGTAACGGATCTGTGTGTGTGTCATTAGGTAACCTTTGTTAGTAGATCCACAATAGGTGTAAAAATTGTGTGAAGAGGAACAGACAAGGTTTATTTTTATATAAAGGCAATATTTGTTGCCTATAAGATATTGGATCATTATGCATTTATTATTTTGGTGTAAATGCAGTGCTGGCCGTTACCTCAGCGATGATGCGTGATGGCAGCGTGCCACCTGCAGCTTCTTGGTTCCCCGCAGTTTACCTGCCGTACTATCGTACTGAAACATTAGATTTATTCGCTCTATTTCGGGTGCCTACATCACTGGCCACCATTCGAACGTCAGCAAGCACGTGTCATCGTCCTCCCTCCGCCCGACGTTATATCGCCTATTAACTACTGTCTATCGTGGCTTAATTGTCTGCCATCTACAATTATTATCTAGCTATAGAATTATATGTGTAATCCAAAACAACGCGAATCTTTCAACGTATGTAGAGGCGCGCTATTTTTCTACAGCGTATTTTTATTCTCTAAACGGATACGTCACATGAATGTGTTTTCATCGAATCTTTTAGGTCTTGTGTCTGTTCCTATTCTTTATGCAGCTCTTCTAAAGAATATTTTCGTTTTTAAGGTAGCACACCTGTTGAAAGAAGAGGACTTAGTTTTGAATGTTCTCAAAATAAATCAGCAACTGCGTTTCGTTAAAATTGATTTACTGCTATACCAAATACACGTTTATTAGCACAACTGATCCACACGTTACGTGAGCCAGAACGCACCGTCTTCCTGGTTTCGAAGAGCTGGCCCAGTTGCCTTTGAGAATGGGCCAAGAATACGGAGAAAGCATGATATATATGAATTATAAAATAAAAACTTCTGTCGTGCGGGTGTCACGTTTGCTTCCTGTGACATATATCAGCACATAATTTTACTTTGTTTTTGACAATATGAGTTTTGCAAATCTACTAATAAAATCGAGGTCACTTTTCGAACTATTCGATGTGAAACGGACGCCTTGATAAGATAGATAAGATCGAACAAGGTGACAGATCATCGACTGCTTCGATCATTTGCATCTGAGTATGCCTCGCCATTTGCATGACTTCTCAAAGACTTTTACTCAGTTCGTTTTTGTGTCATCCGCTAACGATTTACGTGTCTGTAAATAGAACTGATATCAATATCTGTTTGTCTCTGTAATGCCGTCTATTTATGCGTGCCTACGCACTGAACTGGAGAACTATAGGTCGATGAACATTGAATAAGAGTTTAAATAGATAGTAAGTATTACGTTCAGGGAATATTAAAATTGGTATATAGTTAGTTCCTGAAAAGCAGTCTAGTGACTAGCCGAACTGTCTGTAACTTTTGTGACGACACAATACGATCCAAGATCGATGGAGGTTTTTTGGTTGACGATTGAAAAAAATTTTAAGCTCAACTTATTTTTTTTAAAGTACTTTTGAAAGTTAATTCAGTAAATTCTTTATGATTACAGGTATTATTGGCGGAACTTCGCGACACAGAATATTACTACGCCGTCAAATGTTTAAAAAAAGACGTGGTTTTAGAAGACGACGATGTGGAGTGTACTTTGATCGAGAGGAAAGTTCTCGCACTTGGCACAAACCACCCCTACCTCTGCCATTTATTTGCCACTTTCCAGACGGATGTAAGTAAGCTCGACATTTACAATAATATTTCACGCTTCATGACGACATTTGAAATAGCTTCATTCCACCTGTTTTTTTGCGGAATTCATTAATGGTTACACTTTCATATACTTATTATTTACATCTAATAAATCATGAAAAATATATCTACAAATCTTCATTAATATACTTTGTAAATAGAGGATAGTAAGCGAATAGTATTTATAGTGAATATTGGCGCATCATGTGGGCTCTAAAATGTTGGCTAGCAGTTATGGTTTTCGGTGAATATATGTGTTGTGCAAAGTGATGTGTGGGCCGTGTAAGTGTGTGTGCGTGTGTGTCTAATACGCAGGACCTCTAACATATGACGATTCTGGATGGATGACAGACAGTCTAGTAACCGGAGCTATGGATGATTCCCAATATTACTAATATTATAAATGCGTAAAATTTGTGAGGATGGACGGGTGGATGTTTGTTACTCTTTCACGTAAAAACTACTAAACGGATCTAAATGAGATTTGGTAAGTAGATAGTTAATATCCTGGAACAACACATAGGCTAATTTTTATCCCACAATTCCTACGGGATCGGGATTTACGTGGGAAAACCCTCCCACGTGAGCGATGTCGCGGGCAGAAGCAAGTCTGACATATAGCGATAAAGATACCCAATCTCCACATAGTTTACTTACATCTACAACCTACGAGACAGTCTATGCACTGAACAGATACTTATTACACACGTCAATAATTTTGGGTGAGCTTAAACCAGATGCGACCGCGGCCTGTATACAGTGTATATCCTGGCTGACCTACCTGAGAAAAAATACTCAGTGTCTTGTTGTGATAGGTTGGTATTCAAAGTTGTTACAATCAAAATACTTAGTCAAATTTAACAATCACGTCAATGTCTGATGTGGATTTTTAAGGAAAGCATCACAGTTTTGAGTGGACCAGTCTAGGTAGCCCAAGCATTTATCAGTTCAAATTCAATAACACGAAGGTGTTTAAATTATGTGTTGGTAAAAGTATGCTTCTATATTTATTTTAGTCTCACCTGTTCTTCGTGATGGAGTACCTGAACGGTGGTGACCTGATGTTCCACATCCAGCAAAGCGGGCGCTTCCCCGAGGCTCGTGCGCGGTTCTATGCCGCAGAAATTGTATCAGGACTCAAATTCTTGCACAAGAGAGGCATTGTTTACAGGTAATTTTAGAACTCCACATTTTTTTACAAATCGCTAAGGTCGTAATTACCTATGGAAAATACAAAGCTAGTGTAATTTCTTGAAACTTTTAGCGTGGAGTTGCACACAAGAAAATTTTAATAATTTCTATGAACATCTAAAAGGCGACTGTATGGCGTCTCTCATTATGTCGCTATTCATTTACCTATATATCGCACTCTCAGAATGAAAGGGACCTTATTCAAAAAATAGTATTTTTTGGATTTGAGCATTAATAACTAATAAAGCAGCATTGAATAAATTATATTCATATAACTCAAGTGGCAAATGTATAAGCTGTCTCTTTATAACTCGTAATTCAGATTCCTGTTTCCACGGCAATTCAGAGTAATGTTTCAGGCCAGTTTACATCAAAATCTGAAATTACATGAATTTAGAGTTAGGTCATTTTCATTCTAAGAGTGCGATATGTTAGTTGTTATAAGTATTCTCAACGCCCCGGTACGTGTAACTACAGTTTCACCTGTATTTTTCTTCTAGGGACTTAAAACTGGACAATATCCTACTCGACTTCGAAGGGCACGTGCGCATTGCTGATTTCGGCATGTGTAAGCTGCAGATCTACTTGGATAAGACAGCAGACACTTTCTGCGGCACTCCAGACTATATGGCGCCGGAGGTCAGTAGCTTTTAGGCGAACAATATTAACACATTTAAGGGTGAGCTTTTAAAAGACCACCCTCAAACTCCGTCTGTGCCAGTTTAGCATGACGGCGGGGTCCCGGAGCTTAATCTAGGTATATAGAGCGTAGGTACACATGCTTCACGGCTGAAAAAAAAACCATAGGTTTTAAAGTAGGTCGGTACTTTAAATCTGAAACGAATTGAATGGGCTTTCTCAATACAATATAATAAAAATACATAATAATCTGTTTAAAACATCTTCACTGCAGTGACTGCACCTAATTTATGATTTTGATCTAAGGCGAGTTAGAGGATTTGACACAAATAGGTACCTATTCTATTCATTTTTGTTTGTAGGAAAACAAATTATGAATCAATTTAAATCTAAATAAAAACATTTTAAATATGTCTCTGTGTTTCAGTAGTAAATCTTTATTTAATGAATCAATCTGTCTCCATATATCTTGACATAATGAATGGTTATTGAATCATCCATACACCTGCCAATCCGACGGTTGGCTATTTGGCAGTCCCGATAATGGTCGTTGCTTATTTTCACGCTGCGTTCTTTATTCTACATCTCTAACAAAGTGTTAAACTTGTACCTACCTATAATAGACCCAAACTTTTTGAACACTTAGAGATTATCCTACAGACTTCATAGTTCAATGTCTGAATGACCTACGGAACGCTACCAATGCCAAATTCAACATTGTCATCACTCTGCAGCTATGTCTGCAGCTCTGGGTCAAGTTAAAGAACAGTAGACTCGCAAAGTCTCTGCTGATATGTAGGTGAAAAAAATACATTTGAAGTGGTGTGATGGATCATAAAACCTCGTGACTGTCGTGTCGTTTGTTTACTAAATAGTTACTTGCCACATATTTAGGTTTCTTTTTTGTTCGAGGAAAACTGCCAGTCTCGCTGTGTTGCATATTTATGTTATGACAAATCATGCCTACGGATGATTGGTAATAGCAGCCAAATATCTGTCAACACTATGCACAACAACAACAGCTTAGCGTCTCGTTCTGTCCTCTACAGCGCAACTCGTGCTGGAGGTCACGCGACACTACATGGGCAAAATTCGTTTTGGTGTTGTGCACAGGCCCATCTCTCCCATAGGGCACTCTGGGTACGTGCTGAGGGCCTCGCGGATGATAACCCCCTAATTTCTGCCAGATGACCAAACACTTATTGATATTTGTTATGTACTGAAAAACTTGTTTATTTAGAAAGCGTTAAACGATTACGGCTGACTAAAATTCCTAACTGATGACTACAATAGTATCAAGCTTTCCAATATCAGCATGTTCGTCTATCGCGAATAGTCGTATAATCTGTCAAAATATTGCTCTGTCAAGGTCATACCAATTATACCAACGTGCTCAGGACCCCCAACAAGTTACAGATGGCGATTTTCATGAATTATACAGCACTGGCTTCTGCCCACGGCTCCGCTCGTGTGAAAATTTTTAAGTCCACCTTTGTACATTTTGTGTTGCCTAAACTTTTAATAAATAATAAATAAAAGATTTTTCTGCGAGAAAAGTAGGTAGCCATGTCTTTCTCCAAAGACTACCTCTGTAGCAAATGTCAAAAAAACTGGTTTGGGCATGAAAGTATAACATATAAATACATAGTGACTTTCGCACGTTAGTAGGGATTTAACTAGCTCCACTCAACGTTGCATAATGGAGTAGATCGTTCAGTTTGAACCCTGTCTTCCAGCGTGACATAGGTAATTTAGATATAAAAAAATATATTTGAGAGCTCAAATAGTTCCTAATCCAACAGCATTAAAGATGGTATAGTTAGGTATGCACGCTTTAAGCTTCTCGATAAAGTCGATACACAAATCTTTTTGAAATAATTAGGTCGCTCCACAAAGCTTATGAAGCTTCGAGATTGTGTAATTCTGGGCTAAGCTAAGACAGCCACATAAATTAGCCTGAAATGACCTAAATACGAAAATGAAGTCTATTAATGCACGATCGACTTCTTGTGCCTAGAGATTTCTCATTCTATTTTTGATCCTATATAGTGTTTTTGTATTATGTTATTGTAATTGGTTTTTGTAAGCCGTTATTATACGGGCACGCCGCAATTGCGGCGGTAAGACCCCTCTTTGAGGAGTGTCTAGATCGGCGTCACGGCGTCCTGACCTACCGCATGACGCAGGTCCTCACCGGACACGGAAGTTTCGGGAGGTACCTGTGTCTGATGGGGAAGGAAGAAACGCCTGGGTGTCACCACTGCGAGGATCGCCCTGAGGACACAGTAGAGCATACGGTGCAAGACTGCCCCGCTTGGGCAGAGCACCGACGTGTCCTCACGGTGGCGATCTCTCGCGCCCGGCACTGGTCGAGGCCATGCTGCGGGGCGAGACGGAGTGGGAAGCGGTCGCCTCCTTCTGCGAAGCAGTCATGCTATCGAAGGAAGAGGCGGGCCGCGTGAGGGAGAGGATGGCGTCCTCCCTCCAGCCCAGCCGCAGTGGTAGACGCCCACGGCGTCGGACGTCGGCCGACGATCTCCGGCCACCGTAGGCGCGGGCATGCGGACAGCGAGTAAAGGGCAACTCGCTGTCCGACCATGGACCATGCCCGGGTCGACGGCGCGTTGTGTTCCACGCGCACCTCAAAGAGCGTCAGCAATATGACGAGGGCTCTGTAGAGGGCCGAAGCCTGCCGGGGTCGTGGGACTTATCCCATTACCGTGACCCCGGAACGTAAAGGGCTATTGAAGGAACGCCGTGGATTTTAGTCAGTACAAGTCTGACAGTCCCTCCGGCCCTGCCCGGGGTGGGAGGACTTATTTGATGATTTTACCACGTAAAAAAAAAAAGCCGTTATTATAACATAAATAAATTGGATTTGAAGTCACTACCATGTCATGTTGGCCTTTATTATCACTAAAACGAAAAAAATCTGTATCTAAACATTGCTTCCTTTCAGATTATAAAAGGCTTGAAATACAACCAGACAGTGGATTGGTGGTCTTTCGGCGTGCTGTTATACGAGATGCTGATTGGTCAGAGTCCGTTCAGTGGCTGCGACGAGGACGAGCTGTTCTGGTCTATCTGCAACGAGATGCCATCTTACCCGCGCTTCCTTTCGCATGAAGCGCTCACCATATTAACCAGGGTACCTATGTTGAGTTTTATTAATAACATCATGAGAAAATTGAGAATATTGTCCCAACTGACACATACTGTATTCCCATGATGGAGTGTCTCCCGCAGTTTTGAGCGGCAAAAATGCCACTGATATCTACTAGGTACTGCGATTGACTTGGCGTGGTCATAATTTAATTAAACTCTTCACATATGCCAGTTTATATTTTCTAGGGATGAAAAGGCTGTTTCCATAATGTTTACGAGTTTCTGTTGTTTTAGCTTTTGGATAAGGACGCGCGGACTAGGCTGGGCGGCACCGAGTGTATGCACGGCGACATCAGGGACCAGGACTTCTTCCACACCATCCACTGGGATCGGCTCGAGAGGCGCGAGCTGGAGACTCCTTTCAGACCGCGAGTGGTAAGTGCGACATAACTACTAGCTGTCTGCAAGCGGTTGTAGATGATTGGGGATGTTTCAATAGTACAACTCACTTCCTCTTAAAGGGCCATCTTCACTTGGGTGTCTTTTTTTTTCATTAGTTAATGCTCTCTTTTCAACCGACGACAAAAAGAGAACCGATTTGGAAAATTCTTTTTTGATTGAAAGGGTATACTTCGAAATTGGTCCCATTTTCATAAACGTCAGGATCTGATGATGGGATCATGGAGAAATCGAGGGAACTCTTCAAATATTATAGGCACACCTATAGCGTTTTGTGTATTTCTTATAGTACCTTGTGCAGTTGCTCTCGATAAGCACCATTTGAGGAAGTGGAACTGATGATGAAGACCCCAAATGGCCATCGAAACTACTCAATAATAAGTATTTCGTGGATTGCGATTCGATTACTTGAATATGGATGTTAAGTACTTTATGCTCATCACAATGCATATGGTGATGTAGAGCTGATGGTGAAGTACCAGGAGAACTCCTCAACAATTAACGGCCCAGCATTGGGAAAAGCAATATTTTGTAAAAGGTTATAAGTAGTTGACATTTAGGCTCTTGTAACTAGGTAAATTAAAAATAGGCCAACTAAAAAGAGTGAAATAAAAACTTTTTACCAAAAAATTAAACCGACTCCCAAAAAACACTGCAAAGTGAAAAATAACTTTAATTTCGGAAGTCGGTGCCAAAAACGAAAATACAAAACTAAAGACACCGACTACCGAAATTAAAGTTATTTTTCACTTTGCAGTGTTTTTTGGGAGTCGGTTTAAATTTTTGGTAAAAAGTTTTTATATGTTAAAACATCCATACTTGTTGCAAGTAACATACAAATTTGTTCGATTTACTTACAGAGACACCCTATGGACACTCAATACTTTGACAAAACGTTTACCGGCGAGCGACCCCGACTCACCGCAGTAGAACCGCACGTCTTGCGCTCAATGGACCAAGAGCCTTTCAGAGGTTTCTCTTACACCAACCCCAACACGACGGACCGTTAAACTCAACTCTAACATATAGTGCGATGGTTGAAATTCCCTTGTTACATTTAGCAGGCGCGGGCGCAGCAACGTTTTTGAGAACGTTGGATGCGTGATCATCGGTGTTATTATGGGTGATTGTAAGTCCCGCTGGACGGTAGTCTTTGGCAGTTTTTGTAGTCGTAACGAATAAGTAATTAGTGCCCATGAGTAGAAATTAGAACATTCGGAACAGTAGATGCATAAAATCTACTTTTTACAAGAATGGGTCGAGTTAAAAAGATGCCTTATGTTGTAAGTATTCTAAAACGAATCGATACCTACACGTAGACGGTATCCTGAATGAAATCATTTGAAATGCATATCAATTAAAACGTACATAATTATGTTATTGTGTCTGGTACACGAATTGTAGTGTTATATGTTAGGTAAGGGCTGTAACACACACGCTACATAACTAAAACGTACAGTTTTCAGCTTCTAATTAACGTTTTTATTTTTCAGCCTGTGTGTTACAAAGCTATTTAAATAATTAAAAATATTTAATATGTTCATTATATTCATGTGAATTATTTAAATTGTGGCAATGAAAACAATATTTTCTCAGTACCTATCTAGAATTACCTTATAAATGTAATCCAAATGGAATACCTAAATAAATGCACCATGACAGGTAATTAAAGTATTGGAAAAGAGTACAAAAGTACTCACAATAAATTTTAATCTTGGACACTGAAGTGTGTACAAGATTTTTATATAAGTATATAAAAATAAAAAATCTGTGAACTAAAGTCAAGATTGGTGATCAATAAATCATAAACAACATGTAATTTAAAGGGTATATACATACCGAGTGCACGGCTTCTTTGGATGATAACAAACGATATGGCAAGGGTTTTGTAATCCTAAGTCTACGTGTGTAGAACTTATTACAAATTCCAATACACTGATACCAGAGACCGAATTTTTCAAATTAAGAAGATCGAAAAGAATTATCGTGTTATTGGCAAGTGACTTGGAAAGTTATTGACCCTCGTAGTGCTGTGACACGTTTGTTATGATTGGTATTCAAGAAATATATAAAACCAATAATTTGGTATCAATTCTTTGAGTCAGTTATTTTGTGCTGAAACTGTGCATAGAGACTCCATACCACATGTTGTCTTCAGTCCTTTTGCATAGATATGGGGTTTCCGTTACACGTTGTATATATACATATATATGTAAGGTGTTAAAAAATTAACTGCAAGAAAAGTAAGAACTTGTTGAGAATTGTAAATAAAAAATATTGGCGAAAAATAGATTTTAAAATAACAACCTGTTTTAGAGATATGAAATATTTTTTATCAGAGATAACAAAATTATTGAATATGCGCACTGTACACAACACGCGCGTGGCGCCGGCGCGGCAGCCTAGGACGCCGCGGCCGCTGCCGTCCGCGTGAGTCGTTCACCCTTGCCCTTTTCCCATCACATTTCTCAGACTTTGGACTGGCAAATTATCGAACTACTTACAAATAGCATATTTTATTATACATAAATGACTGTTTAAATTAAGTTAGCTCGATAAGTTGGTATGTTTAAAAATTTTAATCAACTTATTTACAATAATTTAAAAACTATTTACAAGAAGTCTTAATTTTTACCTTATTTACTAAAGGTGCTGGAAGTGTTCACCATTTTGTCTAATGCACAAGTTAGCACGACGTATATTAAGTTTCGTTGCACTGCGATTGTGTCTCTGTCACTTTTAATTAAATCAAATGCACTAATTATACGGGTTTTAAATTCGTCCACATTTTTAATGTTGTTGCCACTATGTCCATACCTTGTCTGCTTGATGAGGACGAAATTGGCCATAGTCTAATAAGCGCTGATAGACTCCTAGGATTGTTTGGACAGCAGGCACTCGTCGTTGATCACCTTACAGTTCACGGTAACGGTTACGTGCCGCAGCAAAACTTTCACCAGTCATAATGTAGCATAATACCATATCTAAGTACTCTCGATTAGAATACGTAAACGGCATTATTAAAAGTATTCACGAAGCTGCGTGAACGCACGTATTTGCCGGAATGACACAGGGAAACACCCTTATCGCGCGTCGGATATCGGACGACTAAACGGGTCGGGAGGGGGTAGCGAGGGCTGTGGGAAGAGTAGCGGCAGGGGAGCCGGCCCAAGCCGCAAGCTCAGCCCTGCGTACAACGCACAAAAAATATTTTATAAAATTATTTTATTTATGTGAAAATATAATAATGGTAATTTTTTATGTTTTCGTTTTTCGATGTCGAGTAAGTGGATTAAATTCATGCAGTTAATTTTTTACACCTTGTATACGTATAATTATGTATTTAATATCGTCCTTGCATAAACTAAGAATAAATTATACCAAAGATAGTTTGTTCGGATTGTAAATTGTTTGTTGGATAATAAAATAACAAATTATAATTGTGTTTAATTTTGTATTTAATTTCACAGCATTTAAAATTATTAATAAAAAATACCTTTCTTCTCAATAGAAAGGGGAAGATATTTTAACAGAGTGGTCGTCACATCGACATTGGTGGCCTGTTTCTTAGGAGAGACCATAGATGATACATATAAAGGAGAGACTAACCATATCAACGGACCACATTCTTCGTCAATCGAACAGTCGTCCTCATTGGAAACCTGCCAAGCACAATGACAGCGACAATATTTGAGTCTGTGGCTGACCTGGTAAAGCGTCAGGTCTATGAAATGACAAATCTCACAGTTTAAGAGCCCTTGGCCAATGAGATTTTATATAACATCATTGCCCTTGGCACGAATTTATTTAGTACCTTTTTTTTCTCTATGATTTTTTTAATATCTTACTATAACTATGACAGATTAAGATACAATTTCATCGTCCCCTGCTGTACATTTTATTTTTCTTTATTTATTATTTAAACAGTAAATTAAAAATTCCTTGTAATGAAGACAAAATTTAAGTGCTTACTGGATTTCGAAGAAGGTACAAGTTATAGGTTAACTTTCTTTTTAAGCGCTGAATATGCAGTTGAAAATAATCAGGATGAAAAACATCGCGGCGGTAACCGTGATTTTTAAGCATTAGACATATCGGTATAAGAAAGAAACCGTTGACACGAAGACCGTTTCAAGGTGATGTGATACAGAAAGAACTATTGTTTAGTTGCAGTGGATGTTGAAGATAAGTTCAAAATACCACAAAACTATTTTTTGTTTCGAATTGTTTTAATGTAGGTACATATTTATGAAAATATTTATACTAGGTACATACTGTACTCTTTTGCACAAACACTAAGAGATATTACTGTTGCACTGTTTTCTATGTACCGTATTTTCTGAGTTACATTGTCTTATATTTTCATGTAACGTCGTCACAAGACTCCGTTTTGCTACTTATGAATTCCTAAGAAAAACCTAATAACATTAATATCGAACCCAAGACCTCATAATGAGAGCAGTAGCGCTTGTGACCAACGAAGAAGTAGATAATTATAAATAAACATTTCTTCTTCTATTCAAGTCGATGCTCAAACCTGTGGAAGTGTTGACCAATATGCAGCTACCTGCACAGCTCTTGTATTGTCCTCGTTAAGATTCTGCAAGGTGCAGCACGATGGATATGTCATATCCACAGACCATATAAACACAAGAGATATGGCAAGGGGGCGTGGCGCTTGCGAACGCATCTAGCCTCAAAGCGTCTTGATGCCAGTTTCAGCCATTAGTCGAATGTCAACTTGCGACGTCTTCGCTGCTTATGATTTTTGATAAAATGCCGCGTTGTCCAGTGCTTGTATGCAAAAATAACAGCTGTATTGTGAATTACGTCAAAGATGGCATCTTATTTCACACGTAAGTACTAAAATAATATAGTTTTTCTTATTAAATTCGTTATAACATTACTTCGTGATACTACAAACACGATGAAGTCCCAAAAGCAATTATTTTCATTAGGACCAAAAACCAATGACTGTTTAGTACTCATCGATCAATGAAGCGGCAGGTGTAATAGCGCAATGGATAAGTGTTTTACTGATATCCTCACTCACACGAGTATCGTGAAGCGGCTGCTTCCGGCTTTTGTTGGTTAGGGATGAACTACACGTTTTTGGTTGTCGATATTTTGTACGCTCCTACTTACTATGAATGATTACACAAGGGAATAAAATTAGACTATTTGTTGCATCAAATTTTATGGCTGTTGTGTAATTGTAACGCCAATGAATAAACATTTAATAATACTTATAAAAGCCGTAATGAAAAAAATATGTAAACGTAAAATCTTACGTTTACATATTTTTTTCATTACGGCTTGTTGTTGTGTTGTTGTTCTTGGTTAAATAGTGTAATCACACTATTTAACTAAGAACGCAACGCCTAAACTGTCAAAGCGGCAAGTTTTAAATAAATATTTACATTTTACTGGTCAATAAAATCCATATCAATAAAAATCTTGAAGTTTTACTTGTGTTCTCCTAATCTAGGTTCGAGAAGTTGATAGGTATCCTAGTTTCTTGGTAAAACTACCAAGTTGTTGTACTTGGTAGTTTTACCAACTACACACAACTACTCTAAACAGATTAGTTGTTGTGTATTATATCTTACTAGCTTTTGCCAGCGGCTTCGCTCGCATGCATGTCGATAATTACCGTACATGAACTGTATATTTTTCCGGAATAAAAAGTAGCTTACGTGCTATTCCAGACTATAATATAGCTCTTTGCCAAATTTCATCTAGATCCGTTTAGCCGCTTTGGCGTGATTGAGATCCATCCAAACTTTTGCATTTACAATAGTAGTAAGATAATTAATTGTGATTTTATAACATGTCCTGACACATACTTTAAGAGTAGTTTCTGTTTCCCCCATACGTGATCCATGCAAAAGTATTTTGATCATAATTTGAATATTAAATCATTAGAATTCTAGGGACTAATATTGTCCGTATCCGTAATTTATCAAATTATCAGATATCCGTTAAAATATACAGTTTTGAAGTTTCACTGATTAGTGCTATTACTGAAGTTATACACAGATAGGTATAGATATACATATTTTAGTATCGTATTTTATAGCCTCTAGATCATAATTGTATTGTTTTACTATGACAAACATTTACTAACTTTAGTTAATATTCCAATTATAATCACACTTCACTTATCAACCGACGACCAAAAGAGGAGGTTATCAATTCGACGCGTATATATTTTTTTTTGTTTTTTTTTTATGTATGATCTTCGATTACTCGAAGACGGCTGAACCGATTTGGAAAATTCTTTTTTTGATTGAAAGGGTCTTCGAAATTGGTCCCATTTTTATAAACGTCAGGATCTGATGATGGGATCTTGGAGAAATCGAGGGAACTCTTCAAATATTATAGGCACACCTATGACGTTTTGGGTATTTATTATAGTAACTTGTGCAGTTGCTCTCAAAAAGTACCATTTGAGGAAGTGGAACTGATTATGAAGACCACAGATGGCCGCCGAAACAACTCAATAATAAGTATTGAGTGGATTGCGATTCGATTATTTGAATATGGATGTTAAGCACTTTATGCTCGTCACAATGCATATCGTGATGTAGAGCTGATGGTGAAGTACCAGGAGAACTCCTCAAAAATTAACGGCCCAGCATTGGGAAAAGCAATATTTTGTAAAAGGTTATAAGTAGTTGACATTTAGGTTCTTTTAACTAGGTAAATTAAAAATCGACCAACTAAAAAGAGTGAAATAAAAACTTTTTACCAAAAAATTAAACCGACTCCCAAAAACACTGCAAAGTGAAAAATAACTTTAATTTCGGAAGTCGGTGCCAAAACCGAAAATACAAAACTAAAGACACCGACTACCGAAATTAAAGTTATTTTTCACTTTGCAGTGTTTTTGGGAGTCGGTTTAATTTTTTGGTAAAAAGTTTTTATTTAGAATGGCCAGTACGACGGAAACTCCTGTATCGTTTTATTTTCACAGTCAATAAAACCTTTTGGAACAAGATCAGATATTAAAGGATTTATAGGAGGGAAAGGAATTTTATCGCTATTTTTCTACGATTACAACCACGTAACAACAACTTAACATTACTATTCGTGTAACTTGCTTATGTGTGTTTATTCTCGAGTCCGTAGCTACAGGTAGAAAAGCCGCCTCCTGTTTTCATGTGTTCTATCAGTGAGTTTTTTAGTGTTGCTGTAAGTTTCTTTGTGTGCGGGAGAAATGTGAGCTCGTGTGTCGTTCTTATAGTTTTTGCTTTTGTGTTAGTGAATTGAGTGGGAGAAATGTGGAGACACCTGAACACGAAATATTTCTTTACAAAGCATATCTCTGTGTTTATAATATGACCTGTGGTCATATCCATCATGCCATATCTATAGCCATATCTTCAGGCTCGATAAACACTTATTCATAGTACTGTTTTATGTGGTCAGGATAAGTAATCCAGAGTTGCAGTACTTTATGTCGTGTGGCTACAAGCAGGTGATGCGACAGTTTATCCTCAAACACTTCCACCGCCAATATACAGGGGTCTTCGATACTCTTGTCAAAATCTTGAACGTTAAACAATCTGTCCGGCTGACCGAGTCCAGCTGGCATGGTATGTGGGGTACATACTACTACCTGGAACAACGTTTTCCATTTTTAATAGAGTTTTGTGAACAACAAGATTCGTAAAATCTCGCAAATATTTCGGCATGAGTAAGAGATAAGAAAGAGGTATTCCACATTGAGCACCTACTTAATGACACTCGAGTGAATATATTTAGGTGCTGTATGTGGAACTTCTCAGTTGCCTGCTCTCAGTACTCACTTGAATGGCACCTAAGGAATTCCACAAGACTACAAAATAAGACTTGTTTGGTATAAAACACTAATTCGTTTTCTATAAAATAGATTGGGTAGCTAGATGTGCTGTACAAGTCTATATCTGTACTTACACAGCTTCTATCCACGGCTTCGCTCGCGTGAAAAGGTTTTTTTCGGCGAAACCATAGTAGGAAGTGAAAAAATCCAAACTTTTCTCTTGACAATATTAGTGATCACAAGCGCGAGTGCAGAACTTAGTAATATCTTAAATATTGACCATTAAGTACCTACTGACCGTTCCATCCTTATATCCAATAAATAAAATTTCCCCATGTTCGGTGGAGCATGTCATGTCCCCACATTCTAACCATTGGATGTTCGACTTCATTTCTTGGCACACTTTAACCCGATGATTGCTGTTATTCACTGGAAATGGTACGATAAACTGAAATAAATATATAAAAGTATATAGCAGTAGTACTCGTAGGTAGTACTAATTTTCGCCCTTATACATTGCCGATTTTCTTACTTGGTCACATAATGCGGAAAGGGGATGACAGCCTGGAGTAACTGGTAGTTTTAGGCGGAGTAGGAGTAGGTACGACGACGGATTTAATGCTTTAGGCAATCTCT
This sequence comes from Tholera decimalis, assembly GCA_943138885.2. Taxonomy (NCBI): domain Eukaryota; kingdom Metazoa; phylum Arthropoda; class Insecta; order Lepidoptera; family Noctuidae; genus Tholera; species Tholera decimalis. The sequence goes on along the minus strand of OW964552.2, from coordinate 15,100,046 downwards.
ACCAGTCAACCAAAGGTAATGAAGAGACAGCGTGGTAGATGCGTTTTTTCTGTGATTGCGGTAGTAGAGCTACTATGAAAAGATTTAATAACCACTTATTACGATTCATAAGATACAGCCCAAAACATGGCGGATGTATAGATGGACAATAGAGGTATGCGGTATGATATTTGCTCTATCAGATGTTTGCTCTTAATGCGTTCTAAATCGGTTAATTTCCATAGTTTCAAGGCGTATGATATACACCATTCAGATTCATTCATACGTATGTAGGTATCTAAAAGCCTTACCTGATATCGCAACTCCTTTATGGTTAAACAATTCCAATACGGTGGCCTCCTGAATACTAGCCACAATGTTATTACTATTTACTTTTTGGTACGAATGTGTTTCCGGATCTTCGTGTAATATAAATCCTAGCTTGGTAACCAAACAAACCCTTTCGTTATACACATTTATGCCACATATTGGATCGTATGGGTTGCCGTAGTAGCGACCCCTTGCTTTGAGATGCCACGATTCTCCATCCCATGTAAGAGCCCATACTACTTTTTGTTTAGTGACTATGTAGCATACATTGTCTTCCAGTCTGTAATTATATGATAAAATATGATGTAGCTGCTCAACATGTGATGTAAGAAAGTAATAAGAGGCCACTGCATACAGCATTGATGATAATGGTGATGCAATGTTATGCAAATTAGTAGGTACCTACAGCCATTTCGTGTTCAAAACGCGGAAACTTGGAAAGCTTTTCGGGTGGATTTCAGGTCTTATTTTTTCGTTTTTTTTTTTTTTTCGATAAATTCGCTTATATAACCCGTTTCAGAAAGAGCATGTCAAAATCGAACAAAACAACCAAATGTCACAACTTCTAAAACCCCAGGTTAGGTTGCAGAGGACTAAACTAAATGGATGGAATAACAAACGAGTATTTACGGAGAATTCTCAAAGCAGTGCCGATGACTAAAAGGTTGCAAGGAAAGGTTGTCTCTTTAAGTCAAGAGTGAATAGGTTATTTTTAGGTAAGCGTGCTCCATCTTCGACCACATCATCACTTACCATCAGGTGAGATGGTGGTCAAACGCAAATCAATAAAAAAATAAAAAATGCTGACGAATTATTCAGAAAAGTACCTATAGCAGAAAACATGATGTGCCCACCACAATTAAATTAGAATAAGGGCACGAGGAAGGTGATTAAAGTATAGGTTCGCATACTTACATAAACATGTGAGGATTCCGCATCTCATACATAGTGCCGTAATCATCGTCTGATCTATTTTTGCCGAACGCGTGGAGCTCGCTTCGATAACCAATAACGAGCATATAATCGTTTTCACGAAAATTAATTTCTAAAACGATTAAAAAGAACAAATCAAGTTGTAACCACACAGTTACAAGTTCTATGTAGGATGTTAATACTACTGTTTGATACATCCTTCCGGATGTATCAGAGCAAAGATGTCCTTTAATCCTTCCAAACCTCTGACTTGTGGGATGTCTAGCTAAGTTTACTTCTCATATCATTTATTATCTACATATGAAACATTCTGCATGTTCGCTGTGTTACAACACGTGACGTGTTACAATGCTTCAAGTTAACCTCGTCAAATTAATAGCATACCAACCTGTACTATATACACTTTTAATTAGCTCCATATTCGTAATATTATAATATGTTATTGGGCTATCCGTCGGGTCCGATGATAAAATCAACTTTTCTGTAAAATTCAAGAGAAAATGTAGTAAAGTCCAGGATGAAGAGTTTGCAGCTGCTTAGACAAGCATGAAGTATCTAACATATTTAACTGCGAATATCAGGGCCGCATCACTTGCTTGATTTGACCAATACGAATTGTATGGACTTTGAAAGAGACGTTGACTTCTGTGTTTGTTTCGGTGTTCCTTCTCAGAGTAGTCAGTTAGGAAAGACCGGCCTCATCTAGCTTAATTTAAAACACAAAAAATGATGTTTACAATACAATACAATACAATTAACAAAAAGAAATATTTCATTTCATTTCAATTCATTTAAAAAAATGTTGTACCCTAAGAAATTCCGCCTAGCCTCTAGTCCCCACTGTAACAGTTCACTGTATCACACTGTATTAGTTTGTATGGCAGTCTTCTTGGTTTAATGACCATGGCTGAAATTGCAGTCCTAGGACTAATACCCAAACCCTCAAGTTTTTTTTTTACCGATTTCAATAAAGGAGGAGGTTCTCAGTTCGTCAGAATCTTTTTTTTTTATGTATGTTCCCCGATTACTCGAAAACGGCTGGACCGTTTTGGAAAATTCTTTTTTATTTGAAACATTTCTTTTTTTATGGAATCATGGCGAAATCAGACAAAAAGTTGAGGGAACTCTTCAAATATTATAGGCACATCTATAGCGATTTGGGTATTTTTACAGTAACTTGTGAAGTTGCTTTCGAAAAGCACCATTTGGTGAAGTGGAACTGATGATTAAGACTACAGATGGCCACCAGAACTACTCAATTAAAAGTATTTCGTGGGTTGCGATTAGATTACTTGAATATGGTTGTAAAAATTAACGGCTTTGCATTGGGAAAAGAAATATTTTATAACAAGTAATAAATAGTTGAAATTTAGGCTTTTATAACTAGATAAAATAGAAACCGACCCACTAAAAAGCGTGAAAAATCTTTTTAAGAAACATATTAAGTATGTTGATGGAAAAAAATATTTAGAAATTCAGAATCTGGTTCCTATTTAGTTCAGTAGCAGCCGAACCAGGATAATGGTAACAGACTTGCCCTATTTTACATGTAATCCACAAATCTCATTACCTTTATTGACTTGTATCATTTTTATATCCTGCTGTGCATATATGTGGTGAAGACTAATCTGCGCTACTGATACAAAGGGCCAGAGCATCGAATTTATCAACATATCTTTGAAGCTAAGCACTGATTTTCGTTTGAAAGTGCGACCCTTGTTAACCATTGTTTCCGGTAAAATCTTTGACCAAAGGGAATACAACTGCAAAGAAATAACTTAGTTAATATTTATTATTTGCTAGCTTCTGATTGATTTTAACAGCTTCATCAGAAATTATTATTTTTCCTTTTACGAAATTGTCAAAATTCCTGGAAAATGGTAATTTCTTGTAGTTCTGGCAAGGTCCGGGGGGGACACATTCCAATCGCAGTTCCACTAACTTAGCATCTCATTTGTTGTGCAGTCACAATGTGATAAGATCCCAGTTTTTGTGTCATCGTGTTTTTATTGAGTTAATCGATAGAGTCTACAATTCCGATGATTAGAGTAAAACTCCGGGTTCGCTAAGACTTGTCCTTTTTTTTTTAAATGTCAAAGATTCGCAATACTTATCCGACTCTTGAAGAATGAAAAAAAAATCATTATAATTGAATGGAAGTACTTATTCCAGAATTTATTTATACTATCGAAAAAAGGTAACAGCTGACCGCTCTATCAATTCCTGTTGCTTTAATATGAATGGGTCGAGAGATATGATTTTATTTCTCATTTTTCGTTTTCATTTTTTTATTAATTTAAACCGCCGTAGTAGGTGGTCATTCCTACATCAAAAAATTGCTGATACTTTCTATTATGTGTAGTATTAATTCCAAAACCTAACTCATTGGTTTCCAGGAGTTATTGGAAATTTTAGTAATATCCGAAATATCCGCACTTAGGGCTGCCACTTCAACCAAAACATAATTTGTTTATTTTTATTAAGTTTTAGCTTCCTTATAACGACCATAACAAGATATCATTATTTTGTGGCTTAGATGGCAAAGATTGAGTAATTTCATAAAGGACCTGTCCCATCTTAGACCTCATCTATCGCTTACCATCAGGCGAGATCGAGGTCAAGAGTGGGCCCATCAGTAATAAAAAAAAGGAAATTAAAAACAAATGGAGAAATTGATATCATGTTGACTGATACACCTTTGTTAGGGTTCCGTAGCCGAATGGCAAAAAACGGAACCCTTATAGTTTCGATATGTCTGTCCGTCTGTCTGTCTGTCTGTCCGTCCGTCCGTATGTCACAGCCATTTTATTCCGAAACTACACTGGACAGCAAATAAACCGAGCCACCCGCTACCTAGGCACTCTAATTCGATTTTCTCAAAAACTAAAAAACCTACAATTATCATAGTTGTACCTACAGAAAGTGCGTTTTATGGTGATTAAAATGAAAGAAAACTCATTGGGTTTAATCAATATTTCAGTGTTTATTAAGGATTTTACAAAGAAGAGTCGTTTTCCAGTCGTGACAATCGTTAGTAATGATAAAGTGAAAAAAAAAAATTAAAGCCAAAAACAAAGATAAAATCAAAAAAAAGTTTTGTTCACTATTCCGTATTCCCTCCCCTTGCTCGGATAACTGCCAGCATCCTTGTATTCATCGACCTTACGAGCCTGACGATAAAATCTTGAGGAATTGTATTCCACTCCTCTTCAATTGCGATTCGCAGCTCTGGAAGCCTTGTTGGAGCAGGTACCCGGGCTCGAACCCGACGTTTCAGCTCATCCCATAAGTGTTCTATCGGATTCAAGTCCGGGCTTCGAGCTGGCCAGTCCATCGTACGAATGCTGACGTCGCGTAGATACTGGGTCACCACATGAGCAACATGATGCCGTGCATTATCATGCATCAATTACATATCCTGTCCGATATATCCTGCGTAAGGTACCACATGGTCTGTGAGGATTTCAGTAATGTAGCGATGAGAAGTTTGTCCACGTGTACGGCCCGTCGGTTCGATGAAAACTAACGCTGTATGTGCTGTTAACGAGATGCCGCCCCAGACCATTACAGATCCTCCTCCATAAGCAACAGTTTCCTCGATGCAACACTGACAATAACGTTCTCCAGGGCGACGATATACTCTCTGACGTCGATCACTTCCATGTAGACTCACCCTGGTCTCATCAGTGAAGAGTACATTACTCCACTGCTCTAATGTCCAATCCCTATGCTCTCGAGCAAATTCAAGTTGTGCTCGACGGTGTGCTACCGTTAATGCTGGGCCTGTTGCAGCTCTTTTTGGGGTCAGGTTCCGTTCACCAAATCTCCTTCTGACGGTATCTGAACTTATGACCACTTGGCGTTCGTCACGCAGACTTTGTTGGACTTGAACTGCGTTGAGGTGGCGATTTCGCAGAACAGTAAGGTGGATATAACGATCATCTGCTGCTGATGTAGCCCTAGGTCTGCCCGTACCTGGACGGCGATCGAATGCTCCAGTCTCTAGGTATCGTCTGTAAACTCGTTGCACCGAAGATCTGCTGATTCGAAGCCTTCGAGCGACTTCACGTTGCGCAATGCCTGCTTGAAGTAATGCTACAGCTTGAGCTGCTTCCTGAGGTGTTGTATCCATTATTAATAGAAAAAAGGAGCAAAAACACACGCGTCTGAGCAAACGATGGACAAAAACTAAAGAAATGATAAGAACTATCCGACTACACTAATTTCAAACTCTGGTGAAAACAGAGCAAATCGTTAGCATTGTGTTTGTTGCTTGATTACAATGTGAGTTGACGGTACTTTCGAATTAATTAGTAGTCATTTTAATCACCATGAAACGCACTTTTTGTAGGTATAACTTTGATAGTTGTAAGTTTTATACTTTTTGAGAAAATCGAATCAGAGTTCCTAGGTAGCGGGTGGCTCGGTTTATTTGCTGACCAGTGTATTAAGACTATACATGTGAAACTTAGTAGGTAGATGTATTCTGTGAACCGATTTCCGATTTTAAGAAAAAAATTAAAAAATATTTAAAATAAAGGGTGGGACCCCCCTTTATTTTAAATATTTTTTATACATGGAACTAGAACAGTTTTTTTTTTTTCATGAAGACTATGCGTGTGTGGTATCTATAGACAGGTCTTTAAATAATATAAGGGTTTCTAAAACCACATTTTCATAAAGTCAATCGTTTAAAAGGTATAAGCTTCCAAAGTGGTAAAATGTGTGCCCCCCCCCCCCCCCCCCTCTAACTTCTATAATAATGGAGTGAAAAATCTAAAAAAAATAGATGTCTGTAGATCTTAATGTAAACTTTTTTTTGAGATACAGCATATTTTATAAAACCGCAAATACATAACTTTGTAATTCATACAAACTTTATGAAAAACAAAGTTATTTAGCGTAGTTGTAAAAATGTAAATAAGCTAGTTTTAAGAAATTTTTAAGGTTTTGTTTATTCGTCAAATAAATATACATATTATATTATATTATTATAGTTACTACGGAACCCTTAATAAGCGAGTCTGACTCGCACTTGGTCAATTTTTTTGGAAACCGTCTATAAATACCAACCAAAAAGTCTCAACTAATAGTAAATAAAAGAAAATCCTTTCCGATGTCTCATAAGTACACACATCAAAAGTGTCTAGGGATCAAGCATTTTTATGCGGATTTCTTGAGATTGAGATGTGGCTTTGTAATAAATTTATGATTTTATAAATTTATATGGATCCTTTTTGGTGCATTTCATAATTTGAAACAGGAACTGTTAATCAAATTCGAGTAAAAGATGAAAATCAGCTGTCAATATTTTCCCTATAAAAACATACAACGCATTGAAGACATTATTAGTGCTACTGTTTCCCTACTACTGATTAAAACCAACGTTATTATGGAGCGGCGACGTCATTTAAGCAGGGAAGAAATGCTCAGAGCCGTGGGAATGATAGAAGCTGGTTCCCGGCAACGTACTGTGGCTTTAGCTCTGAATACAAGTCAGAGTGTTATCAGTCGACTTTGGACACGTTACCGAAGCACTGGTACCGTGGCTGAGCGTCATGGAGGACGGTATCGCTGCACCACACGGAGACAAGACCGATACATTCAAATCTTAACTCGAAGAGCTCCAACAATAACTGCAATGATGTTAGCCGTGAGGCTTCATCACTCTTCAGGGAACTTAATTAGCGACCAAACAGTCAGAAACCGCTTGCATGAAGTGAACCTTCATTCCCGAAGACCGCTACGGGTACCACCTATAGCAATGCACAATCGTAGGATTCGATATCAATGGGCTCTTGAACACAGAAATTGGGCAGAAGAACAATGGCGTTTCGTGTGCTTTTCTGATGAGTCTCGTTTTGGTACGAGACCGGATACAAGACGTATACGACACTGGAGAACCCCTGGACGCCAACAGTGATTAAAATCCTGCCAGGAAGTCCATCCTTATAGTGGTGGAACCATCATGGTATGGGCGGGTATTTGGATCGGCGGAAGAACTGAGTTGATTTGGATCAGAGGCAACCTCAACGCTCAAATTTATGCTGAGACGATTGTATCTGACGTCATCGTTCCTCTACAAGTGCAAATCGGTCCCTTATTTCAGTTAATGCATGATAATGCACGACCGCACACCGCAAGAGTTGTAAGACAGACTCTCGCCGCAACTAACATCAATGTCCTGCTCTGGCCTGCTTAGTCACCAGACTTGAACCCGATTGAGCATGCATGGGATATGCTACAGAGAAGAGCTCTGCCGAATATGGAGGGTATCAAGTCGCAAGAAGACCTTTTTTTGTTGTTGCAACGAACATGGGCGGCCATTCCACAGCGTGATTTGGATGAACTCATTTTGAGTATGCCAAACCGATGTTCTTGTGTTGTTAGTGTTCGCGGTAGAAACACGGATTATTAATTGTTTAAGTTACCCAATAAAATTTTAAAGAAAACTGTTATTTCAGTCTTTTTTTCGAACTTTAATGTTAGTGGTTCAAATGTCAAAAATCCCTTTATTAGGAAAATGGAAAATTTCTTTATTAATGCAAAGGTGACTTGGTTTATCGTTACTGTGACAAACGAAAACATTTTATTTGATGAATCCTTAAAGAAAATTTTAATTAATATCAATCAGGAGAAAAGTTATTGCAAAAATATATGTTGATCCCTAGACACTTTTGATGTGTGTATATACTTATGAGACATCGGAAAGGATTTACTCAAAGGATTATTACTCATGTTTAATGTTGATTGATATCAATCAACATTAAACATGAGTAATAATATCAACATTTTTGACAATTTATTAAATATTTTTAGTCAATTTAGTTCTTTTTATTATTAATTTTACAATTATTTTAAATCAATTATGTTTTACTTTTTGATTTTACAACTTATTTTGAATCAATTTTAGTATACTTTTATACTTTATAATTCTTTTAAATCAATTTTATTATACTTTTTGATTTATAACAAATCTTCAGAATAATTATTTTGTATTTTTTTTTAATCTACATGAATTTTATTATATACCTATCTAATTATTTTAAATCAATTTTCATCATGTGTTTACATCAATTGTATTGATTTTTGATATGTGATAAGCTGAGAATGCACCGTTGCTTAAATTATTTACGTCAACTACACACACGTTATTTATATACATTATGTAACTATATTTAGTAAAGTATAGTTTTTGCTATAAAGCAAAATCAATGGTTGTTCCATCTGGAGTTGGAACAATTTTAGGGGACTGAGCGCCAGTCAACCTTTATACCGTAACCGTACTCTGCACTTCAACAACCTCAGTAAGGCGTGACTGGGGTACGACGTGCAAAACTACGGCCGGGGGCTGGCCGGCTCGCGAGAAGGAACACTCTATAAAACCCGACAGCGAAGTAGTTTAAACCCTACGGATATCTGGCGACCTCCGTAGTATGTAGCCTTAACCCCGGAATGGGCGTCACCCGGGGTGGACCTTCTATCGACCCTACTCGTGGGAACACAATGGAAACTAATCAAAAACTAACAAATAAACCTGGAATTTCAACACAGACGACTATAGCATTGCCAATTGACATCGATTCAGACGACGAGATGTTTTCAACTAACCAACAGAGCCCTTACGATGCGTATCAACTGACAGATGACCGCGAAGGACATTCTTCTGTTACAAAAATACTAACTCGAATGGAAGCCTTTAAGCTGTTTAAGGGTAAAGCAAAGCAGCTGCCGCTTTCCGAACGAGTGAGAATGGTTGTCAATTATTTTGGCTCTGAATATCAACTTTCACAATCAGACGAGGAGTTGAAACAAACACTTTCAGGGTTTTTACCAAAGAGTCAAGATTACTTTAAGCGTTGTAAGTTTAATGAGTCCTATTTTATTAAAAAAAAACGAGGTTGTCTTAGTGGTACTCTTGTTAGTGGTCATTTGATATCAGCCCTTGATAATGATGAAACTTTATCAGCAACGGTTTCTAATAACGAATCTCTTTTCTCCAAACAACGAACCAAATATCCAGAAAATACAAGCGTTTGTACGATCTATTAAAATCGGAGGACAACATCTGCCACATTCATCTGCTAAAGATTTAGAGACACTATTATGTCTATGTCTAGAATCCGATACCTACTGCTCCAACAGAAATTCTTAAAAAAGTTCAGACTTCTCCAGTACCATGCACACCTCTCGAAGCTCTGGCTATGATAACTGATAGAAATATGTCCGTCGAAACATACAGTGCAATTCGATTAGATCTTAAAACGTGGATTTGATGCATACCTCCCGTATTATAAAATTCAAGAGGCTAAAAAAACCTGTTATCCTGACCAGGTTCAGGTATCTGAAAGAGAAGCATCTGTGCCTCTTCAAAGTTTAGTCAACCACACTTTTAGTCAGGTGATTAAATTATGTGATGAAGTTCTCATTAACTATTGTACCAAAAAAGCATTCAAGCAGTAGATTGCATTTTAAGGGGTAACGGGCTTTGATGGAAGCACTGGGCATTTGGGCAATCTCTATACAAGGTTAATTGTAAAACACCGTTAACCTCTCAGGAATATGTTACTAACATCATAATCAACAACTTTTGTTCTATGAGTTTTAAAAATTAGTCATATTTAAGGCGTTCAATTTAAATATTTTTATTTTTGTATGAATATCTGGTGAACTAAAATATGACGATACTATTATTTTATACTAAAGCAACAGGAATTGGTAGAGCGGTCGGCTATTATACCTTTTTTCGATAGAATAAATAAATTCTAGAATAAGTACTTCCATTAAATTATAATGATTTTTTTTTTAATTTTTCAAGAGTCGTATATTGCGAAACTTTGTCATTTTTTTTTTTAAGTACGCCACGCGCGCTTCTCACACGCCCGAGGATCGTGCACGCCTAATGTGGGGTCAGCCTAAAGCTGACAATCCGACATATTTCAAAAAGTGACAATTCGACAATTGTTTTGTTTAAACTTACAGGCGACATAATTGTCATGGTAGAGAATTGACAAATATGTCGGAAAATCGCGACAGTTCGACATTTTTCTGTTTAATAAAACTTTTTAAGCGACAGGTGACAATTTGTCGTGGAAAACTTTTTGCTTTAGTAAACAGAAAATTGTCATGACATATTGACATATTTGTAGAATTGTCAGACAATTCAGACAGGAGCATTTCCTTCTGTCGCGAAATCATATTTTGAATTTTGAAGGTGTAAGTGTGGGTATTTATAACCATTATGCAAAACTAAAATAAAACCAAACTAAAATAAAGCAAAAACAATCATCTTATACGCTGTCGGCTGGTAAGTGGTATTGACTCGTTGTTTGGCAATGCTTAGCCTTTGGCAATATAGCCAGCCCTTGGGTCAAAGGAAGCGTTAACGAGCCTTTACGATATTTCTATAAAAAGGCTGTGTGCACACGGGCCATTTTTTCCCTTAAGTTCCGGGGCCGCGGTATCTCGTTAGAACATTCTCGCAACCCCGGGCACACGGGCTCTACGGTCCAAGAGTTTCGGCCCCAAACGGCTCGAAAATATAGTTATCACGTTATAAGATTACTGTATTTACGTCGCTTGAGGAAGCCGCAGCAGGAGCGCCAGCGCAACATGATGAACTGGGAAGATAGGATTGCGCGAGAGTATCGACACAAGTTGCATCCATCTTCCAAGGAAACATGTCATGCCATCTGGTTATTTGCCATCGTCACGCACCAAGCCATTGGTTTCCAATATAGTTAGAAAGCCGACGATGGTGAAAAGGGATCATCGGATGATGTTGTTAAAACATTTCAAAACAAACAATTGTAGTTGCACTAGTGATTGATTCATTGTGTTGGTTTGTGTGGATTAATACGACAAAAATAGTGTATGCAAACAAAGATTTTTTTATTATTTACCATAAATCTCCTTATGGTGATTGGTCAAATATAAAAAGGCTAACAAAAGCCAAACACTGTTTATTTTGGCCAGTCACACATTCAAAAAGCCCAACTATGTCCGGCTTTATCCTGGCAATGCTAATCCTGAAGCAGCCCTGGGCTAGAGCATTTGATCAGTGTCAGTTGTTTAACAGCTAGCTTTTCCATCAAAGTTTATAGTTGTTCACAACAGAAATCTGCCATAATCAACTGGCCACAACTTTTCAACAGATTTGAGCTTTTATGGGTCAGTGGGTCGTCTTAGGGGCGGGGCTGTTAAGTTATAACATTTACTTACCTCAATGTAATCAAGTACAATATCCCTCCACCTTCTATTTACAGTCATACAAGATACTAAACATTTTAAGCTTGACTGTTTAAATATCATCCATAATAATTCCTCTGGACAAGATTCCCAGCACAAAGTTGGCACTGAAACTTCCATTATGGTCAATAACCCTTTGATTGGAATGTACCGAATGGTGCCTACAGCAGACCAAATGTTTAGGGTACTAGTGCTACAAACACTCTTTTCTATTGCCGTCTAGGTTAATACTTGCATTTAGATAAGTTGTAAAATCAAGATTAAAGAATAGGACAGTAGAAGTTCAACAAGTGCAAACAAACGGTGTGGAGGAGCCCCCACAATTATGCCAATAGCACGTATACAATAATAGACCATCAAACATAAGAGGTTGCTTGGTAATGTATTTCGAATGGTGAAAAGTATTAAATTAAATACTGGAATTATACAAACAAACAAACAACATAAACAACTTGTAAGTGTCAAAGTCAAATTAATGAATATGACATAGAAGTGAGTCGATCACGATTGATAGAATCACTTTGACTCGATCACTACCCGAACGTGAGTGATCGAGTCTTTAAGCATCAAAAGATTCGATCATTTGGGTACTCGAAATCGAAAAGTAAATTGAACTATACGAAGTAAGATTTAGAACACACTTTTGTCTGCTTACAAAATGACCCAAACAACAAATATGTTTATCACTTTCTATCAAATACTACCGCGCATGTGTTTGTCACTTTCTAACGAAGACCCAAAAACGAGATGGCGCGCTATAAATGTATTACTTTCTCACTCTACGACTCGTGACCCACATCCGCGCCGCCTTCGGACGCGGATCGCGATCGAAATTCGAAATGATTTGATCAACAATACTTAGCGTAGTTCGTGTCGTGACCTTTTGAACCGCTGTTTTGTTTTGGTTTATGTACGTATTTGAGTTTGGTTTGGTTACCTGCTTTATGTAACATACACATTTCACAAAACAATCAATCTTTGTTTTAAGACAAAGCGTATATTGTACATTTTTGGCGGCATTTAGTTCTTTCGATTACCTTCTGCCAACTTATACTATACTCACAATTGAATGAAATACTTCATCCAAAAACTATCACAGGTAGGTACGTCATTTAAACTTTAAATACTTCTTGTTTTTTGTGCCATTTATTAGGTACTTAGTTTTATATATATATTGGAAAGATATAAGATATGTCATGATAGTAATCTGGATACTTAAAAAAGGTAATGAAATTTATTTGGATTTTTTTCAGTGTTCCCAGTTAAACACGATCGACTCGCTATATATTTTATAAATGAACTTTAATAAACCTTATCTATTATTTTTGAGTACCTATTTTTAATCTTACGGTATTTATTATAAGTAAACAAATAAAGACGTTTTTCTTATAAAAAGGGCGGGCGTGATAATGCGCGGCTCGCGGTTTCAATTCTTCAAATTCCCACTGATCGTGAGCCTGTAAGATGGGTCACGAGTCGAAGTTTGAAGCTCGATCGTTCGATCAAATATGATTGCATGACCGAGATTCAGGCTGCGACCCAAACGATCGATATGATTGAATCATTTTGACTCGATCACCTACCGTATGGGTCGCGATCGACCCGGGTCACGAAGAACGAATGATCGACACACCTCTAATATGACATTGACATTCTTTTTTAAATAGATTAGTTCCTGACCTTAGAGTATAGAAATAATATAGAGACGCTGTAATTGTCTATATCTTACTTGCTTATACAAATATCTATTGATGAATCGATACAGAAATATGAAACTACACTTTGTCTCTTTTTAACCAATGAGTAATCTCATTTGAAGAAAGAGACGTCATGCTATTTGTTTATTCTCTGCCTGGCAACATTTTTAAGCCTGCAATACATGTTGGCCGAGCTTAGACCAACCCGAGCGTTGGCAAATAGATACAAGGCAAGAAATAATGTCCACACGTTCGACAAGTTCGTCGAATGCCAATGCAGACGACCAATGTAGAAGAGGGTCTGTAGAGCTGCCCACACGTTGGCCGAGCGCAGGCGAGCGTTTTTGATTTGTGACCAAAAACCGACACCGATCCGAAGTGAGGCAGGTGATCACGAGCAACGGCGAGCGAAGACAAGTTGCACCAAATGAGCTCTATACACGTTGGCGCTGGCCTTCACTCGGCCAACTAGGCAAGTGACACCGAGCGATAGCAAGACAAGGCAAATATACCGTCTACATGTTGGTATTGGCCTTCACTCGACAACGCTCGGCCAACATGTATTGCAGGCTTAACATTTCCGTCAAAGTACCTACCTCGCGTGCCATCCGCCATCTTTTGGACGCGTGGTTTTGTGGTACATCAGCTGTCAAATGAACAACAACATTGGATTTGGATTGTGATTTTTAGGAATAAAAACGCTCCTTACTCATAGGCGTAGGAAGGAGGGGAGCCGGGTGGGCCGTGCCCACCCCAGAATGGTCTGGTGCCCACCCGAGAATTTTTTCTAACAAACAATTATGGCTGAAAAATTTAAAAATCTGGTCAATCGCTTCTACTACTGGGGGCCAGGCCCCCCCTGGGAAATATCTCTAGATACGCCAATGTCCTTACTAAATTGTTTTGTGCTGTGAGTGTCTAGTGGTGCAAATTGAATATGCCTACTTGTTCAATAATTCTGTGTGGTGCAAGGAAAAACCACAATCAACCTCATTTGACCATGCACAGGTTAGTAGCCGTATTTTAAGAAAAACTTTATCATGCTGTTATTTTTTTGTATAAGTATCCTTGTTTTATTTATAGAATAAAAGCTCCCAAATGTACATACCAATTATATCTGATATTTAACTCTATTTGCTAAATTTATATCATGTTTTGTTTACAATACAAATGACAATTCAAAATAGTGATGTCTTTTATTTAATAAGCTATCGATAAAAACTAACATTTTTTTAGTTTGTACATTGTAGAGATCAGTAGAGTAGGGTTTCAAAATGAAGAGCTTGAAGAGATGGTTTTGAAAATAAAACTAACAATAGAAATAAAAATAGCGATAGTACTAAAACACAACAATGTCACTTCGTCATGCAGTAGTTGGTGTTTATTTAGTTCAGTCTCTGATATGTTCCATGAACTGCATCAAACTGAAATCATTTTGTATGTTTTTTATTTGCACAGGTTCCCTAAAAATGCAGTGCTGCGCCAGAAGTGGCTTGAAGTCATTGGGATGGAAAATATCAAACCTGGACTTAAAGTACCACGTGTCTGTTCATTACACTGCAGAATCAATCTTCAATAAAACCCTTGATGTAATACGGCTGCGTGACAGCGTGATGATGCAGTACCGTCAATCCACCCTGTAGTAAGTTAAAACAAATAATTAACTTCATATTGTTTAAATTTCCCTACGAACCTGTCGGTTCATCCAATACTTTAGTATTAATGTTTCTCAATTTTAATATTATTAAATACCTGTTCATACTGTTATGTTTAGCGCTAGTGATAAAAAAGATGAGATTATTCAAGATATAAAAAATACTTTCAGTGTTAAAAAAAACACACGGGCTGGTTCTGCGTGAAATCATAAATGTCGAACAGGCGTTCTCCATGGTGACTCAACCACCCTTATCAGTGAAACACCTAGATGAGATATATAAAAAGTATTTTTTTTTATTATTATTATTTTATTTAAAATAGGTTCGCGTTTGACCACCATCTAAATAAAATAAACTTTAATTTGTCGTTCGAAAAGTGTTGTTACATACAACTAACATTTGCATTTAACTTTAACTTCTCTTTTAATTTGCTTTTTCAGATTTAACCCGAATCGTTTACTTCTGAGAATGCGTTACCGAGCACATCTGGGTCATAAATAAATTTCAAGGCCACTTTTAGTTTCTATAAAATTAAGCTCAATTTGAATGGGCAGTTTACAATGATTAGTAACGAGTTTTGACTTTCAAAAGTGCCTAATAATTATCTAAATAAAATTGAGCATTTTACTTTGACCTGGTGATTTATTATGGTGAATAAAGGTACATTTTTCAAAATACTTTGTTGTTTTATTTCTTGTAATAACCTCAGATTTAGTATATTTCTACAATATTTATTATTGTTGTAAACAAATATCTCTATGGGCCGAAACTACGTAAAGCGATCGCCCACGCGGTCCCATACAAAAGTGCTCCGTTACCCGCACGTCGCGGCGAATCAGACCCCGCGCCCCCTTTTTGCTACGTAATAAATATTAAGTTTTCGTTCGACTCGACGACATGTAATAAGGTAATAATCCGGTTTCCGAAACACACGACACACGCTCTTTACGCAGTTTCGGCCCTATAATATCATTATTTGCCTAACCTTTTTCAAACTATATATTAGGGTAAGATTCCAGTCTATCAACTGATGCAGCTGAATACCAATATTTTAAATGCCTGATACTGCCTATCTGACCTCCATAGTACTGGGTAATACGATACCCTTGGTAAGGCAACCAGTTACCAAGGGTATCGTATTAATCAGACTCGGGCCACTGACTAAAAACGACTGTCAAATATTTACAAATGACAGTTAGTTCGATACTAAGCCAAAAGCGGGTCAGAGTGATCTTTATGAACAACTTTAAATGTGGAACAAACCCTGAAATCGCAAAAAACCTCAGTAGTCCTCATTGATTTATATAATAGTACGCAGTAATATATATGTCAATGGTTGTCCTTCAAGAAAGTCACTCACAAGAAAAAAATAAAGTCAGTCAGTCACTCATAAAATGTAGCCCAACCAACAGTGCTTCTAACCCCTTGTATGTTAATATGAATGTAATGCACTATAATTAAAAATTCAGGAAAAGAACTAAAGGACTTGTTACAGTTATTCCAAAAGTATAATCTAATTATCCAAAGTATAAAAGTATTGTTACATAAGTAACCAATGAACCCGAAGAAATGTTAGAAACTCTGGTATTGATATCGATACTTTTTGGTTTTGATTACTTATGTGCTTCCCTAGCAATGGCAGCCATCTTTTGGCCGCAGTTGACAGTAGGTATGCAGGCGTATTTTGTAGGTATTTCTCGTCCATATTATAGAAGGTCATTGTTCCTGACGGAACAGGCTAAGGTTTGAGACCATGCTGCTTAGTCATTTTTTTTTTCCTTCGCCCTTCTCGGGCAAGCTAAGGTCTTGGACCACACCGCCTCGTCTTCAGGCTGCTTAGTCATCAGTTAAATACATGACATTGACATTTTTTTAATTAGATTAGTTCCTCACGGAACAGGCTAAGTTCTGAGACCATGTTGCCTAGTCATCAGTTAACATTTTTCTTGAGGGTAAATCCTAAACCTAACCTAACCTAACCTAGTGTGCGTTACCCCAGCAAAATAATGTCGAAAATAGTCATTTAAATCTTATAGATAATTAGTTGCCCAGCTTCTGTAATTGTTAAGCACATTTTTAAATTTGTTACACATATAGTTTTTTAGTTATTACTCAAAAACATATTCTGCTGGGGTAACGTTTGAAACGTTACCACAGCAAAACTTTTTTTTAAATAATGGGAATATTGAAATAAATATTAGCTATACATTTAGTTGTCTAGACGAGGTAAATGTTACACGTTATTTTGTATTTGTTCTTTCTTCGGCTGCGAAGTTGTTTAAGATTTTGCTGGAGTAACGTTTGTGGTTTTGCTGGATCTCTGAAACGGTTAAGCGGATTCTTATTATCTTTTGTACATGACTTCTTAGGAATTATTTTTAATTTGTTTCGTAATAAAAAAAATGATGTAGGTACCGTTTAAAAGTTATTTAATGAAATATAAAAACACTTCTTTAGATCCTTCCTAACACTCTGAATATGAGCTCTAAAGACTTACTTTAAACGTTATTTTGTAGCTTTTAACCACCTTCAAATGTATATGAAGTTTCATTAGTATCCTGTAGGTAATTATCAAATTATGATGATATTCAGTTCTCCACGTTCACGGTCACAATGCGCGCGGAGTTATTTGGCCACCGATAAACCTGTATACGGTTATATAAACTGAACGTTATATCAATAATTAGTTGCGTAATTTAGTTATATACCTGTAAAATTTCAGAGTAGTACATACAATAATTAACGAGATAATTAAATAAAAGTCATTAGGAACTTCAAGACCGTGGTAATTCGAGCAACTTTAGGTGGTTACAAAAAGGCGACCGCGTGGAACATTATGTCATCTTCTAAAATATGTAGGATAGTGTTACAAGTTTAGTACAGATGTGTACACAAGTGTTAAAAAAACTACATATTTCTTAAAGAATTTTTATTTACAGTTAAAATAATAATTTCAAAATAATCAATTAAATTTAAAAACAATCACAAATAAAAATTACAGATAGCAATTTTGATTTTATGGCATTTTCCATTATTTTTTAAATGAATGATTTCAGTTTACTTACACTTTACATTAAAAATAAAAATTTATAATGAATGTTCAGTGTACAGTGGCCATCACATCACATTATAATTTTGTAAGTCAGAATCATCTTTAGGCATGAATTTCATATCCATAATAATTAAAACGTAGAACCATCATTATCTCTGAAAGTTTACAGTTAGATAGAACTATCTTTTGGCATACATTAAATAAAACATTTGATTGTGAACATACGTGGTTTTTATTTCCCTGTAAGAAAAATGCAAACATGCAAGCAATCATGCAGCATGCAGTTATGCTAAACGAAATTATGCAGAATTTTAACTCTGCCAAAAGTAATTTATGCCATAGTGAATTCGAACATATTGGTAATAATAATCATGTTTATAGTACAGATATTATAATATTGTTACGTATTTAACAGTGTACGCATCTGTATCGAAATTTTAAGGTGTATTATCCTACATACTTTAGAAGATAGCATAATGTTCTACGCGGTCACTTTTTTTGTAACCACCTAAAGTTTCTCGGATTACCACGGTCTTGAAGTTCCTAATGACTTTTATTTAATTATCTCGTTAATTATTGTATGTACTACTCTGAAATTTTACAGGTATATAACTGAATTAAGCAACTAATTATTAATATAACATTCAGTTTATATAACTGTATACAGGTTTATCGGTGGTCAAATAACTCCGCGCGCATTGTGACCGTGAACGTGGAGAATTGAATATCATCATAATTTGTTAATTACCTACAGGATACTAATGAAACTTCATATACATTTGAAGGTGGTTAAAATCTACAAAATAACGTTTAAAGTAAGTCTTTAGAGCTCATATTCAGAGTGTTAGGACCTAAAGAAGTGTTTTTATATTTCATTAAATAACTTTAAATTTGTTTTTTTTTATTGCGAAACAAATTAAAACTAATTCCTAAGAAGTCATGTACAAATGATGATGAGAATCCGCTTAACCCTTTCAGAGATCCAGCAAAACCACAAACGTTACTCCAGCAAAATCTTGAATAACTTCGCAGCCGAAGAAAGAACAAATACAAAATAACGTGCAACATTTACCTCGTCTAGACAACTAAATGTATAGCTAATATTTATTTCAATATTCCCATTATTTAAAAATAGTTTTGCTGTGGTAACGTTTCAAACATTACCCCAGCAGAATGTTTTTGAGTAATAACTAAAAAACTATATGTGTAACAAATTTAAAAATGTGCTTAATAATTACAGAAGCTGGGCAACTAATTATCTATAAGATTTAAATGACTATTTTCGACATTTTTTTTTGTCTTCTCTTCTTTGACAACTGAGCCGGTGTCGACTATTCTGCCAGAGTCATGTTATGACGGCAGCGAAGGGAGGCCGTCGCGCTGGGGTATAGGTCAATGGTCGCTGGGGTAAAGTACACCCTAATCTAACCTCTATGACATTGACAACGACATATGACTTTATTATTTTATAATAATTTTATAACTTAGAACATATGCTTTTTATATAACGATGTCGTTTAAAAATGTAGTCAAAATGCAGACTATTAGAAGCAAAGTAGGAAAGGAGGGAGTAGAAATTCCTTGGGAGACGAACCTTACACTTTTTTTGAGCCTGATCTGTCCCACTCCTGGAAAAAGGCTTCCCTCCAATCAAAGAGTAAAGTAATATAGAGACCTCCAATCCTTCCACTTCTCACGAGCCGGCGCGTGCTCTCCTTTCCAGTTCCGACGGAACCTAGCTAACCTAGGTTTAGCGTCATTCTGCGTATCGGACCCAGTTACCTATCCTTAGCTTAGAATCCATAAAAATAATTTTGTTTTTTCTCTGGAGTCTCTTATATAGGTTTTTTATATCATGTATGTCACCAACACTGACTTGGAATAGGTACTTTTACTTTTCCTATCTCAATGGTCACCAATGACTACATTGACAGGTGTCATTTAATCATTTTGTCTTTAATGTCAAATGTCAATTATACTCAGCGTTGCCAGAATGTTACTTTTGTAACATTTTACGTTACTTTTGACCCTCTCATGTTACCTCCATGTTACACGACTCAATATGTTTCTTTTGTGTTACTTTTAAGGCAGACAAAAAATATGAAACGGAACGCATCCAAGAATGTTTTATTTTGATCGCGCGTATGTGCAGTATATACGGACGGACGTAACTCACACATTAAAGCGAAGAGGACACGGGGATGTGCTCCGCCGCCACGTCCCTCTACATCCCGGTGATACCTAAAAATTGCAATCTGCGCATCGGGACGTACGACGATGTTCCGAGCCGCCAAAAATACTGTAGGACGTGACGTAGATGTTCGTTTGTGATTCAAGTCAACTTGTGAATTTGTGATTCAACTTTGGTTGGATAGAGTTTTATTAAATTCAGAAGTGAATGCTGTGAACAGTTTGTACAGTGACTTGTATTGTATTGCTAACAATACTTGGTAAGTAAATGTTACATATATTGTAGTTTTAATCTATTAAGTGAGTAGGTCTTTAGGGAATCAGTAATTCAACAACAAGTCGTGTTTACAACTGAATAAAGTTTATTTTTGTATTGTCATCTAAGTTACAAATAAATAAGCATAGTACCTATAGTGTGCCGTTCACTGTACGTTGTTATGTTATAGTAACTAATTATGTTTACAGGAACTAGGAGTGAGTGGGCTGAGTATACTGGCTGGCGCGCGTAGCCCTAGAATTTGATTTTGTTAATCGACCTCCTCTAATCTAAGATAAATAGGTACCTAATGCCTACCTACATAGTTGTTTCTAGTTGTAATTTGAATGTTCTAAATTAGGCTGACATAACTAAACAAAACTAATAGACCCGCGAATATCCCTATAGTCCGCACCACCACTGAAGTCACAGTTGTTGCACAGTTGTCCGAAATGAGACGATTTCAATATTTTTTATGCTTATTCATGTTAAAAAATATATATCAAAAAATATATATTTTACTATTACTTACGTAAATTACTATATATGCAAATTTTGCCATACATACAAAGTTTTGTCCATACTTCCCATAGCCTTTATATGGACAAACACTTATTTGATTCGATTCACGTCAGTTTTCATTCGATTTTTCACGGATACATGGTTTTTAAGAATACTTATTTTAATTTTTGTGTAATAAAGTGCCATAATAAAGTATTGTGTCGTTTTCTACTTAATAAGGTAATGTTACTTTTCTCGTGAAAATGTTACTTTTTGAGCTATCTCATGTTATATTTGACTATCTGCCACTGGCAACACTGATTATACTTGACTGACACATGTTTGACACTGAGCTGAGCTATATAGCGGTGGGCGAAACCGTTACTTTTTTGTCACTGTCACTGTCGTTCCTGTTCCATAAAAGTCACAGTGACAAATCAACGTGACTTTGTCACTGCGGTCACTCACGTTACGAAATATGATTCCGTAGATAGGTATTTGATCCCAACAACGTTCACTGTGATTTTTGTAACAGGAACGACAGTCACAGTTTTACAGGCTTAGGAATGTCGGAAATTCTTTTGAATAACTATGATATGTATTTATTTAACATTTATATTTACTTTTTCTTCAAAATGTTTTTTCGAAACGTAGCCAGATATATTTTTAAAAGCATGTTTTACACAAGTTTTTACAATTGGTTCAAATACCTAACAAATAATTTAATTACCACAAGTTCACATTTCAGAATTATATAAAAAGGGCTATAATATTTTTTTTGCGTTGTGATATGCTCAAGTCTACAAAATACTTATTTTTATAATATAAACATAAGAATTTAATTTTATTTTTAAGAGCAAATTAGTATTCAAGGCGCGAGGGAACGAGCCAGAAATACAGAATCATTCGCTATCTCACTCCTGGGTTATCCGAAAATGCCCGATTGCGCGTATTACATCGTTCGTTAGATTTCGTTCCATGTCGTGACTCGTTCCATGTCGTGACTCGGTCACTGTCGTGACTCGGTCACCGTCGTGACTCGGTCACCGTCGTGACTCGGTCACCGTCGTGACTCATGTCACTGTAGTGTCTCGTGTCACTGTAGTGATTGTAGTGTCTGTGTTATTTCACCACTGTTATTTTGGAACGTTGTTCCTTCATGATCAGTCACAGTAATCACGTGAGGAGCAAGATAACAACGTTATTTTTGTCGTGACGTTATTTTTCGCCCATCTTTAGAGCTATATACTACGGCCGTTCAGAGAATGCGTTCCTGACATGTCGCGATTGAACTGACGACGTAACTTTGTAATGGCGTTGCAGTTACGATAAAAATATTTTTGCTGGTTGTTTACCGTTTTAACAATTGATGAGCATTAAAACAACATTATTATATCAATAATCAATGAATGTTATAATTTTGTGCCAAACTGAGTGTCAAATAACTTGGTAAACAATATTTTTCTAAATCTATACTGCGCTATTACAAGGTTATGTCAGCGCTTTATATTTGTAGTGCTGTGCTAAAAATAACAGGTAAGTATCGTAATCTGTTCTTATACAGTTATACTTATAATATAAAATAATACGCTTTGTTTTTCTTTTAAAGAGTTTGAAAATAATGGACTATAAGATAATTTTTATGATATATAAAAATAAAACTATGACCAAACCGAACGCGCGAAAGAAAGTAACATTTTTATATTTAGGTTGAAGATGGTAACCCCAAATGGCGTTGGGTTTTTGTGACGTTAAAACAGTCGTCTGTTGTCGTTTCGTGCGCATAGACCACGTTTTTCAAGTGTTTTCGATCTGTTTTTATTTGATTACCCGGCTTTCGTTTAATGGACTGTTTCTGCTTTTCAAACTGACATCGGCGCTAAATCGGACTTCGATTGTGTTTTGTATTGCGTTCTTTTTACTTTTGGTGCATAATAATGCCTAAACGTGGACAAACATTGAAAAGTGGAGCCCGTGAGTTAATCATCAAGCTGCAAGATTACTTTGAGCGGGAGCGGCAAAATTGCGGACCCCTGGTACCTGTCGAACAAGTACAAGAACGCGTCTCTCAGGCGCTTGGAGTTAGCAAACGAACGATAACAAATATTAAGAAAGAAAAGTTCGGCTCTACTGGCATGGAAGATAATATTTTACGTACTCCGAAGAAGAAACGTAGAACTAAACCCGTGACAGATATTGACACCTTTGACGCCGATGCAATCAGAAATCATATATATGGTTACTATTCCAGAAATGAATATCTCAACAGGAAGAAGCTTTTGGCATCGTTAAGAGAAGCGGGACTGTTTAGCGGGGGTAAAACTGCTTTAACCAAAATCTTAAAAGATATTGGTTTTTCGTATAAAAAAACAGACAAAAGAAAAATTTTATTAGAACGATACGACATAATTTTAAAACGGATAAGTTTTTTGAGAGAAGCAAAAAACATTGATAACTGGGATAATGTCGTGTTCATTGACGAGACATGGCTAAACGCCAATCACACGGTTTCCCGTTCTTGGACGGATGATACACAAGCGTCGACGTCAAAAGTACCAATGGGTGGGGGGCCTGTCTGATAATATGCCACGCAGGTTCTGCAAAATACGGCTTTGTGGAGAACGCGTTACTGGCATTTCAATCAAAAACCACAAATGACTACCACGAGGAAACGAATGCCACTACATTTAAAGAGTGGTTCCAGAACGTACTTTTGCCCAGCCTACCAGAGCCTTCTGTAATATTCATGGATAATGCCTCCTATCACTCGGTTCAAATACAGAAACCACCTACCCAAGCTAATAAAAAAAGAAGAAATGGTGGCTTGGTTACAAGCAAAAGGCATTGACGCAAATATGCTAAAAGCAGAGCTAATTAAATTAGTTAAAGAAAATAAAGCGGCAAATGTGCGATACGAAATCGATGAACTGGCTCTGGAGTACGGTCATCGCGTTCTAAGAATTCCACCGTATCATTGCCAATATAACGCGATCGAGCTAATCTGGGCTCAAATAAAAGGTTACGCCGCCCGCCACAATACTTCCCCGCCATTCAGCACGAAAAAGATGATGACCCTATTAAAAGAAGCCTGTGGGGAAGTCACAAGAGATGACTGGGCAAAGGTTGTTGAGAAGACTAAAAACCTGATTTTGGAACATTTTGACCGAGATATGAGGATTGATTCTGTTATTGATAATAATATAATTATACATGTAGGCGAAGATGATGAAGACACCACCTCCTCAAGCGAATTCAATGTCAAAATCATTCAATTCAATGTACTTACTTTATTGCATAGAAATACAGATAAAACAATTTTATTATACAATTTTATTATATGAATATTACCTTTTTTTGGTTTCCACTTAAATAACTAAAATATAAATTTTAAATGATTCCGCCAATTTAAAACGAAAATAATCTTAAAATAATGCGGCGGTTCATTTTGGAGGAACGGTAACGAACTCAGTGTTATGTTGTACTCATCACTAGTCGTGACTAACTGATAGGTGTCAGGAACCGACTATTTTTGAGGTTATGTTGTGTTTGACACAAATGTTTATAAATATTTTTTTGGTGATTACGGTGTAATTTAGTAAAGAGAACAATTTAAGTAGGGTGGATAAATAGAAAAGAATGGTAAGCGCACCTATTATAAATTAGTTGGTACCCGCAAAAAGTCTTCAAAAATGATCGCATACGCTACAAATTCTAATTTGTTGTGTAAAACAACAAATTGGAATTCGTAGCGTATGCTTTGCTATTTTCTATTATATAAAAGATGAAATTTAGTGGGTAGCTTTCGATCACTACTAACTTACTGCAACGATCTAATAATATTATATTAAAAAAAAACCGGTCAAGTGCGTGTCGGGCCACGCGCAGTGTAGGGTTCCGTAGTTTTTATAACAGCCAAGTGCGTGTCGTATTCGCTGACTGATCGTTTCGTACCATGCTCTAACAAAAAGCCAAACATGACTACCTAACTAATTTGACTTCTTATACAAATCCTCACCTGATCCGACAATTTTGCACAGAAAGTTTAAATTTTTTTAGAGATAAATACAGGACACAGAGCTACATTACTCAATCGTCACAAAAAATAAAATTGAGGAAGTAGTTTGCTAGGGGAGCTTTGTGTTTCATATTATATAGCAAAATAATAAATAAATAAAAACATATTAATTAAAATTCACTTTAAAAACGGGCCCACATAGGGCGATGGTAACTGAAGAAGGAATTATAAAATCCAACTTCAGAAGTGAAGTTTGAAAAAATATGATCTATTTGAGTACTGCCGCGTGTAGAGGGAAGTGGTTGTAATAAAGACTGGTAACCAGCGTCACATATTAATTTGAAAACTGCAGTGTTGTCGTTACGGAGATAGTCTTCATTCAAATCTCCAAATATTATGCAAGGACTGTTATGCGATAGTAAATTACTTACAAAACCTACTGCGCAACTGTTGGGACATTTGCATGATCTATAAAAAGCTATAATCTTCACTGCATTTATTTCGAAAATTACTGCTTCACAGTGGTCACCTCCAGCAATGTCAATGTAATACCGTGGGTTGCTATATTCAATACTAGCTTCCGCCCGCGACTTCGTCCCCGTGGAAAAAAAAATCCCCCGATTTTGAAACATTCTTCATTACTGCTCCGCTCCTATTGGTGTTAGCGTGATGATATATAGCCTATAGCCTTCCTCGATAAATGGGCTATCTAACACTGAAAGAATTTTTCAAATCAGAATGGTAGTTCCTGAGATTAGCGCGTTCAAGCAAACAAACAAACAAACAAACTCTTCAGCTTTATAATATTAGTATAGATAATTTTTTGCCCATGCACACACACCAAAACCTGGGTTTGAACTAGATTGTTTTGGGACATTTGTTCTAATTATTTCCTTAAAATCAGTTATTTAAAAAGAATCTTGAGAACAGCTCCACGTTTCTACTGCTAAGTAGATATCTGAAGCCATTATTTGAGGATCGCTTACAGTATCTTGCAAGTGTGCACGTAAGGATTGAACATTATGGAACATAATTTGGTATGAACTGTGGGGCTCCCTCAAAAAGCGATATATAGGTATTAGAGGATTTCGACGCAGCTTTTCCATTTCCATTACGACTGAATCTTGGTCGGAAGGTGGACGTGGAGGATGAAAACATTCAGTAACGATAAATAAACCTTCAGCACATGTGGCACGTGAGCAAGCAACATATAACATTGACCTTGAAATACCAGGCTTCACATGAACAACAACTTTTTCTAATGTGGAACCCTGGCTTTTGTGAACTGTAACAGCCTCAGCTGGCACCAATGGGAATTGAAAAAAAAAACCGACTACCAAAAAAACACTACAATGTGAAAAATAACTTTAATTTTGGAAGTTGGTGGCAAAAAACTAAAATACAGATCCAAAGACACCATCTTCTGAAATTAAAGTTATTTTCATGTTGTACCTAGTGGTTTTTTGGAAGTCGTTTTTTTTTGTTAAAAAGTTTTTTTTTTATAAAACTTATTTAAATATGCAACTAGCGCGAACAACTGACGCTTAGCGCCATCTATCGACATTTCTATGGAGTTGTTCGAAATTTTCGAGTCAAATACAATTGGTCGACTATTGCTCGTAAACTTGTAAAGCCCACTTATGTGTGATAGTTTTCCTTTAAACTTCGTTATATATAGATACTACTGCCGTGACATTTGAATTTCTAACTACAACCGTTTAGTTGATAGAGGGGCGGGGACACTTGACTCTAACGAAAATTGGTACTTTAAAGCTTGTTAAGTCACGAACGGTTTACTTAATTAAAAAAGGGTCTTCCCAAAGCCCTAATATTTTTGAAAGACCTATCCAACAATATTCCTCACAACGGGACGGACGAAAAAAAAAATTATCATCCCACTTTACATGTAGGGGAGGTACCCTAAATAATTGTTTTTTCAAAATTTTATTTTACCACTTTTTCGGCGTCATTAACGTGTATACTCATGCCAAATTACAACTTTCTAGTACCAATAGTTTTTGAGCTAAACCGCGGACAAGCGGACAGACAGACAGACATGGCGAAACTATAAGGGTTCCTTGTTGACTACGGAACCCTAAAAAGAGAGAAATGTTAAGGGAAACTGAGAAAAAAGCGCGGGAATCTCCGAATTTGACGGGCGTGTTTTTTCTTTCGTTTTCATAGAATTAATAAAAAAACGTTTGCGATTGGAGATAAGTTGTGTAGATATATGTAAATATTCATTATATTAGTTAGTTTAATTGTTTTTAGTTAGAACTCTTCATATTTAGGGGTAAGTTTTTTTTATATATATATCTCTGGCCAGTGGCCACAATGGACAATGAACCGCCTGATCCGGGGGGCACAGTTCCCTCGGTTGGGCATAATATTATTATTAATGAATCCAGTATGGACACAGACTCGTCCATCACCAGATCGCACTATAAACACTGCAATAAAAGAAGGAGAAATGGTCACTCAACAGGAATAAATAATCAATCAAATTGTCATTGTGATAATGACTCAGTAGCCACATCAAAAGTAACATCAGACGTACTACCAGCAAATTTAATTAAAGTTCACCAAGAAGCCACTCCACATTCTGTGGATGGCGATGGTCCCCAGACTGAAAACAGGTCAGATCTTCCTCAGAAGGCGCCACAGGTTGCTAGGGCTTTGTACGAAGCCACAGACCTGTCGCCATACGTCGTGCACATTCAGAAAATGGTTGATGCACAAAACTCAACTCAGACATTGCACCCAATAACTTTAGGGCACTTCCTGAAAAATCGGAAATACAGCAACATCATTAACGGTTCTCTAAAACGCATCGGTCGAAACAGAATATCGCTCAGCTTCTCCCGTTACGTAGATGCTAACTCTTTTATAAATGACCCAAGTTTGGCCAAAGAGAAATTGAAGGCATTTGTTCCATCAATAAATGTGTGCCGTATTGGCATTATTAAAGGCGTCCCTACCGAATGGTCTCCGGAGGAAATAGTGGAAAATATATCCGTTCCCGCTGGATGCGGGAAAGTCATCAAAGCAAGGCGTCTCAACTATAAAGTACACGAACCGACCCCTGTGTGGAAACCATCCCAAACAGTCGTGCTCACCTTTGACGGACAAATTTTACCAAAACGCGTGTTTTGTTGTTACAATTCCATGCCAGTGGAATTGTATACATTCCCAACAATCCAATGTTTTAATTGTTGTCGTTTTGGCCATACAAAGGTACAATGCAGGTCGAACCCTCAGTGCTTCAAGTGTGGGGAGAAGCATTCTGCTGACACTTGCAGTATTGAAGATGAGAGTAAAAGTAATTGTTGTCATTGCGGTGGCATTCACTTCGCCATCAATAAAAAATGCCCAGAATTTGAGAGACAAAAATCAATTAAGCATTATATGGCCCATAGCTGCGTGTCGTATGCTGAAGCGTCGCAACTACATCCACCAATCTCAAAATTGTATGCAGATGTGGTAACATCTGCCCCATCACATACCACTCAAAATCATTTTTCTTCACAAAAGTCGCTCCAATCACGTAACACACCAGTTGTCTCCTCACATAGAAAAACGGTATTCCTTAAACCTCGGGATCCCCCAACAACAACTAAGGGTTATGACCGCGCAGCTCATCAAGCATTAATCAATAATGAAGTTTCTGTGTCAGGGAATGGTGTTGCATTCCAAAATAAAACAACAACTAATAATGAGAGTCAAATTTTAAATTTAATAATCATGCTAATTAATACCTTATCTAAAAATAATAATATTGAACCGTCCAACGTTGCCACTGTAATTGATATGCTGTCTAACTTATTTAACCTTAATAATGGATCCAAATCTATCCAAGATTGTCCAGTGGAACAGTCGCAGCATTGT
This sequence comes from Tholera decimalis, assembly GCA_943138885.2. Taxonomy (NCBI): domain Eukaryota; kingdom Metazoa; phylum Arthropoda; class Insecta; order Lepidoptera; family Noctuidae; genus Tholera; species Tholera decimalis. The sequence goes on along the minus strand of OW964552.2, from coordinate 15,071,305 downwards.
GAATAAAAAATCTGATCTATCCTACATATTGAACAAATATGATCCCTTTGCAGTCGCTCTCTGTGAGACATGGCTTAAACCAGGGTTCTCTTTTAGAATTCCTGGCTATGCGTGTCTTAGAACAGACAGAAGTGACGGGTATGGCGGTGTCGCCATACTTTCATTAAAAATAACTTATCTTTTCAATCTTTTCCTCTTCCAAGTCTTAGTGACGATATATCTGCTATCGCTGCTATTGTAAATAAAATCTGTTTAGTATGTATATATTATTCTCGTCCCACTGTAAATATTCTCTCTGAAATAAATAGTCTTCTTTCAGTTTTACCTAAACCATTTTTGGTAATGGGTGACTTTAATACTCAACATCAGTCCTGGGGTAGTTCTAGTTCCAGTTACTATGGGGAAAAGTTATTGGAAATACTAGACTTTAATAATTTATGTATTTTAAATACATGTCTCCCAACACGCCAAACAAATCCAGATGAGGGAATAAGTGCCCCTGACCTCTCAATCTGCACACCCGAGTTAGCATCAACATTAACCTGGTCTCCTTTACCGTCTTCTTATGGTAGTGATCATTACCCTTTAATAATTTCTTTTCCACATAAAAAACCAGCTGATTGCAATCCAACACCACGATTAAAGTATAGACTCCAAAATGCAGATTGGGATACATACAAAAATTGTGTAGAAGAAAGAATCCTTGCTTTAAATTATTCCTTACAACTACATGATCCTCAGTTATTATCTAATCAAATTATAAGAATTTTAATAGAGGTGGCAGATAATACTTTCCCTATTAAGAATTGTGCTTTTTTTTTTTTTTTTTTTTTTTTTTTTTTTTTTAACGTGGTAAAATTATCAAATAAGTCCTCCCACCCCGGGCAGGATGGGAGGGACTGTCAGACTTTTACTGACTAAAATCCACGGTGTTCCTTCAATAACCCTTTACATACCGGGGCCACGGTAACGGGATGAGTCCCACGACCCCGGCAGGCTTCGGCCCTCTGCAGAGGGGGCCTCGTCATGTTGCTGACGCTCTTTGAGGCGCGCGTGGAACACGACGCGCCGTCGACCCGGGCATGGTCCATGGTCGGACAGCGAGTTGCCCTTTACTCGCTGTCCGCATGCCCGCGCCTACGGTGGCCGGAGATCGTCGGCCGACGTCCGACGCCGTGGGCGTCTACCACTGCGGCTGGGCTGGAGGGAGGACGCCATCCTCTCCCTCACGCGGCCCGCCTCCTCCTTCGAAAGCATGACTGCTTCGCAGAAGGAGGCGACCGCTTCCCACTCCCTCTCGCCCCGCAGCATGGCCTCGACCAATGCCGGGCGCGAGAGGTCTCCGCCTATCGCCGCCGTGAGGACACGTCGGTGCTCTGCCCAGGCGGGGCAGTCTTGCACCGTGTGCTCTACGGTGTCCTCAGGGCGACCCTCGCAGTGGTGACACCCAGACGTTTCCTCCTTTCCCATCAGACACAGGTACCTCCCGAAACTTCCGTGTCCGGTGAGGACCTGCGTCATGCGGTAGGTCAGGACGCCGTGACGCCGATCTAGCCACTCCTCAAAGAGGGGTCTTACCGCCGCAATTGCGGCGTGCCCGGCCGTCGGTTGCGACAGTCGCTCCCTCCATACTGCCCTGAGATCGCGCCGGAGCTCTTCCCGCCGCGTCTCGACTTCTCGAGGCAGCGGGGATACGCCCCGGCGCTGCGCCTGCACGCGCCATTCATAGACGCGCTGGAGGGCAGTCGCCTCCAGATCCCAGGGCAGCAATCCGGCAAGGTGGTTGGCCGATTCGCCGGCGATCGTGCGGTATCCCCGGATCATTCGGATAGCCATGACCCTCTGGCATGCGACCAACTTTAGTGGTCGCGTCCGGATGCACAGGGCCCACACTGGGGACCCGTAGAGGGCCATGGACCGCACGACGCCGGCGTACAGCCTTCGGCAGGAGGCGTTTGGCCCGCTGAGATTAGGCAGGAGTCGCCTGAAGGCGGCTGCTGCCCGGTTCAGCTTTGGGGCCAAACTCAGGAAGTGCTCCCTGAAGTTCCACCGGCTGTCGAGGACGAGTCCCAGGTACTTCATCGTCCTCCCAACGCCGATGCGAACCCCCTCCACCGTTATGTGGGACTCGGACCGTGGCGCGTTCCGACCGCCATGAAAGCACATGGCCTCGGTCTTGTGCAGCGCCACGTCGAGTCCCCACTGCCGGATCCTATGAACGACTGTCGCAACCGCTTGCGTCGCCAGGTCGGCCGCCGCCTGGTGCGACTCTCCCTGCGCCAGGACGAGCGTGTCGTCAGCGTAACATACTACGCTGACGCCGTCAGGGAGGTCACCGCGCAGCACCCAGTCGTATCCGATGTTCCACAGGGGCGGCCCCAAGACCGATCCCTGTGGGACACCGCACGACATCTCTCGCCGGTTCCACTCTCCCCGGTGACCGGGGTAGATGACGGCTCTGTCCGTCAGGTAGTCCTCGACTATGCGACGGAGGTAGGTCGGCACCCGGTGATACCGTAGTGCCTCCCTGATGCAACTCCAGGGCAGGGTGTTAAAGGCGTTGGTGATGTCCAAAGACACCGCCAAGACGACCCTGCCCCGGGATACCGCGTCCCCCGTCGTGAGGGCTCTCACGCGCATGATGGCATCCACCGTCGAGCGCCCCCTGCGGAAGCCAAACTGGCACTCCGCAAGATCCGGGCCCACCTGATTCAGGTGCCCGAAGAGGCGGTCTGCAATTACTCTTTCCAAGAGCTTGCCCGCCTCGTCGAGCAGCACGATGGGCCGGAATGCGGACGGAGAGTCCGCAGGGCGCCCGGCTTTCTGGATCAGGACCAGCTTTCCCGTCTTCCAGCGAAGCGGAAACTGGCCCCTCTCCAGGCATGCGCTAAAGAGCCCCCCTAGTCGAGGCCCGAGAGTCTCCGAGGCCAGGACCCACGCTTTCCCTGGCAAGCCGTCGGGTCCTGGGGCGGTATTTTTGGCCTTGAGCCGTTGTACCGCCACTCTCAAGTCTACCTCGGTCACCTCTGGAGCGTCGTAGACGTCGTCGTCGCTGTGGTCCGCGTTTGCGCCAGATTCAGGTTCCGTCGGAGACGGAGCCATGGGCGGGGGAGCGTGCTCCCCTCGCGATGGGAACAGGGCGCTCACCACGTCCTCCAAGAACTGAGGCTGGAGACTCTGCGTCAACGGGGGAGCCCAGGGGCGGAGCTTCTCTCGCACCCACTTGTAGGGGCGGCCCCATGGGTCCCCGTCCAGAGTCGCCAGCATCTCCTCCCGGGCCAGTTCCTTGGCCCGCCAGATCTCGTCTCGGAGGACCGCCTTCGCTGCCCTGTAGCCCTCGTACAGCTCCGCCTCTACAGTCGCCGCATCCGAAGGTCGGGTGCGGCGCCTGCGGAACCTGGTGTACCGGCGTCGCGCCGCAACGCACGCTTCGCGCAGCGCTGCTAGCTCGCTCGACCACCAGTACAGCTGACGCCGGGCGCGTCCTTGCCGACCCGGGGCATGGCCACGTCGCAGATCTCCGACATGGCCTCCCGGAACCACTCCGCCTCGTCGTTTATGTCGGCAGGCCTGTCCGGGGGTGACCCCCAGGCCTGCACGATCGAGGCTTCCAGGAATAGCTCCCGGTCCATCTGCTTCAGCGCCCATCGCGGACCACTCAGGTCCCGTCGGACCGGCGCGTCTGGGGTCTGGGCGGAGACGTCGAACCGGATATACCGGTGGTCGGAATAGGTCTCCACCTCCTCCACAACGCGCCAGTCGGTGACGCGCGGTGACAGGCTGGGGGTGGCGAACGTAACGTCCACCACCGACTCACCCGTAAACCGCACGCATGTGGGGACAGAACCCCGGTTCTCGATTACCAGGCCCTGCGCACGGGCCCAGTGCTCGAGCATCCTGCCCCGCCCATGGTCCATGGACCGGGAACCCCAAGCCAGATTTTTGGCGTTGAAGTCCCCGAGGACGAGGGCGGGGAGGGAACCGAGGGCGACGACGACGTCTCCCAGCTCCGTTAGGGAGTTCTGGAACTCGGCGAGAGTTCGGTTCGGGGAGAAATAAACGCCTACCACAGCGATCTCCCCGAACCGTGCTGCGACGATCCCACGCCCTCTCTTGACGCGATCGAGGGGCGGGGTACCGGCGGCGGCCGACGAAACGAGGGTCACCGAGCCGTCCAAGTCCGCCACCCAGTCATTCCTGGGCAGGACAAAATACGGCTCGGCGACCACGGCGACGTTGATCAACCACTGCGCCATGCTCTGGAGCAAAAGTTCCTGAGCAGCGGCGCAGTGGTTGATGTTCGCCTGGAGGAAGCGCAATGGGGCCATTAATCGGAATCCATTGCAGCCTCCTCCAGGGCCCCTCGCGGGGGTTCAGCCACGACGGCGACAGCGGCGGCAGTAGCGACGGCGGCGGCGGCGGCGGCGGTGGCGGTGTCGACGGCGGCAGAGGGCCTACCTCTGCGCCTGGCTTTGGTGGGTGGGGCGCAGGACTTGCCCCATTAAGAATTGTGCTACAGGCAAAATTCCTTCACCACCTTGGTGGGATGCTGAGTGCACTCAGGCCATCAAAAAAAGAAAAGAAGCAGAAAAAAATTATGTTCATACTATGACTTGTCACAATTTTGGGATATACTTAGAAACTGCTCGTACAACTCGTAAGCTCCTTAGGAAAAAGAAATTTGAAGGTTGGCAAAGATTCTGTGCATCTATTTCGCCAGAGGTTAATGCATCTCTAGTATGGAAAAATATTAGGCGATTCAGATCAGCATTCCATGACACAACAGCCTCAAAACTACCATTAGAATTAGCCAATGAGTTTATGGATCATTTAGCTCCTCCTTCAGTCCCAGAACAGAGATCTTTAATGCATTTTCCCTATGTTCCTATTCCTAATTCTGAGTTGAATTCTCTCTTTACACTAAGTGAGTTGAAAGGAGTCCTTTCACATGTTAAGGATTCAGCTCCTGGTGAAGATGGTATACCATACTCATTTATAGCTAATCTGTCTGACTCTGTCGTTTTAATATATTTAAATCTCATCAATTCAGCTTTGATATCTGGAAACATCCCATCAAGTTGGAAGTCTCAAACAATTATTCCCATTCTGAAACCAAACAAACCTCCTTCTAATGTTACTTCCTATCGACCAATTGCACTTTCTACAGTTCTCGCTAAAATTGTTGAGCATCTTATTAAGAATCGTTTGGAGTGGTATTTGGAAAGCAAAAACTTGCTAGCTACATCACAGTTTGGTTTTAGGAAGGGTAAAAGTACAATGGACAGCCTTGGTGTATTCACAACTGATATTCGCTTAGCCTTCTCTTCTAATAATTCTGTAATTGCTGCTTTCCTGGATATTAGTTCAGCTTATGATAATGTCCTGGTATCAATCCTAGAACAAAAACTTAATTCATTACAAGTTCCAACAATGCTTTCTAAGTTCATAATTAACATGCTTTCAGAGAGATCTATAAATCTTCATATTGATGGGTATACATTTACCCGTCTTGTATGGAAAGGTCTCCCTCAAGGTTCTGTACTTAGTCCAATTCTCTACAATATCTACACTTATGATTTGGAATCCTCTCTAAATGAGTCAGTACAAGTCCTTCAATATGCAGATGATTTACTTCTTTATTTACCTGGTCATTCTGTTATAAATATCTGTACTTCCTTAACCTCTTCTCTAAGCTTACTGAAGACTTGGCTAGAAACCAATGGTCTGCACCTGTCAATTGATAAAAGCAACATTGTCTTGTTTACTAGAATGCGTAAGCCTCCTATGGTTACAGTAAGGTACAATAATATCCCAATGCCCGTTAAAAACCAGGTTAAATTTTTAGGCCTTATTCTGGATACACATCTTACTGGTTTACCACTGTGAATATATAGCTGCTAAATGTGAACGAAATATCAACATAATTAGATGTCTTTCTGGTGTTTGGTGGGGAGCACATCCTTTTTCATTAAAACTACTGTACAACACCATGATTAGAAGCGTATTGGACTATGGGACTTTTTTGCTGGAACCTGCTAATGTTGCTGGTCTTAAGAAACTGGACAGTGTTCAGTCCAAGGCACTCAGAGTGGTTTCAGGTGCAATGAAAAGCAGTCCTATTAATTGTCTTCAGGTGGAATGTGGAGACCCTCCACTTCATTTACGACGTCAATTTTTAGCTGATAGATTTATGGCTCGGTGTTTGCAATTTACTTATCATCCTTTGCGAAATAAACTTTCCATTCTCTCGGAAGAAGTAATTTCATCCACTTACTGGAGACACAAAGCTACTCCGTGTTTAGTTAAAAGCTTTAGAAAATACAATGCAATTGAAGCTCCCTGTCATCAATCTCAATTTCTTCCTATATTTCATTGTAATTACAGTTCATTAATTATGTCAACAAACATACATTATAACCTTAATATTTACCGTGAGGACGTATGTCATAACATTAACTTTAACTTTACTATGGATAGAGACTGGAAGGGTTGTCAGCTCTTGTTTACAGATGCTTCGAAACATGGAAGAGACTCATGTGTGGGTGTAGGTGTATACCACTCCCAATATAATATCATTCAAAAAATAAAGCTTCCCCCCGAATCATCTGTATTTACGGGAGAATGTTACGGTCTATTCAAAGCTGTCGAGTATATACTTATGATGGGCTTACGGAATTCACTCATCTTAACTGATGCAAGAAGTGCCTTACAATCTTTGGCCAGATTTCCTTTCTATTCTCATAATACTTATATTATATTTGAAACACGTGAACTTCTTTTTAGGTGTTTTACTAGGGGGTATTCAGTACATTTTGCGTGGATACCCTCACATTGTGGCATTCTGGGTAATGAGAGAGCTGATCAGTTAGCTAATGATGCCGTATTTTGTGGAGACGTTTTTCCGTACAAAAATAACTCCCAAGATCTGGCAGCTCTGCCCAGGGTTTATCTACAGGAATCCTGGGGTCAGCTTTGGTCCGAGCAATCAGTGAAAGGGAAATTTTGTCGTATTATTCAGCCATCAATTTTTATGAAACCTTGGTTTAGCAAGTACAAGTTAAGCAAAAAGATTACAACAATATTCATACGTATGCGATTGGGTCACGTATGCACTCCTTCTCATCTTGCCAGGCTTGGCATTGTGCAGAACCCTGCGTGTGAATGTGGCGCTGAAGTGGGAGATCTGAACCACCTTATTTTTTCCTGCCCCCTTTATGACCACTCCTCACTTTTCCAAAGCCTTGTTTCCCTCCGAGTCCCTTTTCCCACTTATATTTCATGTATTTTGTTTAATTTTAATGTAGATATTTATAAAACCATAGCTCTTTTTCTTGTAAATAACGATATAGCTATTTAAGCATTAATAAAAAAATGTACTTATTTTATCATGTGTACATATTATTTCTTAGTTTATGCACCGAGTCGGCCTTTTTGTTGGGCCACCTGGTGTCGTTAAATGGTTATGTACATTTTTCTGTTGTACGATTTCCATTTATCTTGTTATTATTATATTTATTTAATAAAACTAATCTCCTTTCCTATTCCAAATTTCCTGTTGTATTATTTTATAATTTCGCGAGTAATTGATTCCTACGTTTTGATCAAATAAAATATTGTCAGTGGCAATAAGCACGAACAGTGCAATGCCAAAACCAAAAAAAAAAAAAAAAAAAAGGGAAACTGAAGCTGTCATCATTAAGCTCAAGGCTCCATTGTCACATTAGAGCGCCTTTTTATGAGCTTAAAGAAAGTTTGTAATCACATTCTTACTTTCTGTTTCAGGCTCGCAATGCAGAAAAGGCTATGTAAGTGTTTTGTTTTGTTTAAGAACGTATAGAACATAATAACTGTTACAACTAGAACAGTAAATGCAAGTATAACGGTAAATAAGGAAAATTTTCATAGAGAATATTTCCTATGAAAATACAATAATACACTTCCAGTAGCGCTATACAATAGAAATCCATCAGAAGAAATAATGATTTGGAAGAGATTACTAAAATAAAATTTTATTTATTTCAGGCAACTTGGTCCATATAAACAAAATAAATCCTATTGGAGTACCTCCTCTATCATCTACCAAACACCACTCTAATCCAAATCTTCAGTCACTTCCTTTTAAATGTATTACACTTAGCTTTGTGCCCAATAAAAAATATTTGGAAGTGATTATAGACAAAAACTGGACTGGTATGCACATATTGAAGCACTCTGTTCTAGAGTTAGAAGATTGACACCAATATTAGAATTGTTTATTATGTACAAAAAGATAGAAATAAATATTGTCTTCCTGTGTGTGTCGTGGTCAATATATAGTTAATGCTGAAGCGGCCGATGTAGCTCGCCTCATGATGTCTCGCCAACTCTCCCTATTTGCCGACATTTTGGTGCACTCATGCAAGGGCCCGCGACCCATGGTCTTTATTTTGGTCGGTCCAACGCATCGGCGATCGTCCGCGCGGTCTGTTATTCTCTGTCTTGCCTTGGACGACGAGACATTCGAACCTCCTGTGGTTGGTTTGCAGCGGCGTTGTTCGTGTACTTGTAATGGCTGCTAAGAGTGCTAAGAAGTCTCTTGGTTTAAAGAGCATCACTTTCAGTACTGCTCGTTGTGCGCGTTCAGCACAGAGCATTGCGGTTTTGTAAGTGCCACCCCACACCGGAATGCAGTACATAATGATAGATTGACATGGCTGAGGTACACCAGGGTCAAAGTCTCGGTATCAGCAGAATGTGTCAGTTCTTTAAAAAATACATATCCTTCTTCTAACTCTAGAACACAGGGCGTCAATATGTGCGTACCACTCCAATTTTTCATCTATAATCACTCCTAGGTATTTTATATTGGGCAGAACGTTAAGCATCAGACATTTACAAGATAGATGATTAGGGCAAGTATGGGCTTTAATTATGGTAGATGAGAGAGGAGGCGCGGGTGATTGGGGTCGGCAGAATCTAAGTATTTTCGTCTTTTCGAGATTCAGGCTGGTTTCACAGCTATCCTGGAGACACATACGGGCTGTCCGTGCGTGGAAGAGCCGTACGGGTCCCGCCCGCAGTGCTCTGAAACGTGGGTTCAGGACGATACGGCCGCTAGCGGGAGACAGTCGGTTACAAAATGAATGCAATAAATTAAAAATTATTGGTGTATATTTAATTCGTAAGAGACGACGACGGCAGATAAAAAGACTATGGGTACATCCGATCCTCGAAGCGAGATGTTTCAAAAATGCATTTTTCAACTTAAACCATACGACACGCGCTATTTTTTCAATAATATTCGTATGTCGATCACTAGTTTTGATGAATTACTAGCAAGGTTGGAGAATAGAATAAAACATCAGACGTGTTTCTTGCTGCTATACCTCCAATTAAAAGTTTGTCGCTTACTTTGAGGTAATATTTTTTTTACATTATTTGTTGTACGTATTTATTTTAGAAAGAAAGAAAAACATTTATTTGGGCAACAAGCAATACAGTAAATAAAATAACACATATCGACGATGAAGTGACAAGAACTCCTAACTGACATTTTTGCGATTTTACTTTTTTTACGTAGATAGGCTATCATCACAACATATTGAACATAACTTATTAGAATATACTCATATATATATTATAAATAATCACTACTATACAGTATGTTACTTTAAACGAGGGACATATTCAAACCTACAATAGTGTATTCTTATATGATACTAATAAAAATATAAACAAAAAAAATCACTGATAAATAACAGACAGAACCATACTAAAAGTCCTCGGGGGGAGTCCCGCGGAGGTGGAGTTTACACACGAGCTTCCTTTTTTTGGCAGGATCGGGCCGTGTTTTGCCACGTGATTACTTTAGGTACTGTTTTCAAGTTCATTCACCTCTTGCGGCTCAGTGTACATGATATATGTATTATATTGGACAATTACGTCAAAAATTTAGGTTATAGGTTTTTCACATATTTGGGACGAGAATCGAATACTGAATACCCTCCCTCAATAAGTCCCTCGTTTAACCTAACACACTGTGTATATTTATTGTTAACATTTTAAGATTAGGTTAAGACAGGGAATCATTTGTGGGCACGATGATTGAAAACTCTCCAGAAGTACTCAGTTGTACACTGTATATTGCTGTCGCAGATTGGTATCTGGGTTGCATTTGGGTTGTTTTATAATTTACATTTGAGTAATCCCATAAACAGGGTTTACATTGTACTGCGTGTATGAGAAATCCCGTGTCAATAAATCGACTCATATCGACTGTACTCCCGGAGCACGGGCGTTCTGCGTCGCTGTGAAACGATGAAAGAGCTTTGACGAGATCGTGGCAGTATCCGGGCGGGTCCGGGTGCGGGACGCGGGTGGCGTTATACGGGCTCTACCCGGAGCGGGTCCCGTGCGCATCAACCCGAGTTGCTGTGAAACGATGTTCTAGCGCCTAACATCTGCTCCCGCTCCGGGCGCCCGTACTGACAGCCCGTACGGATCGTCCGTACAGCAGTGAAACCAGCCTCAGAGTTAACAAGTTTGTAGACAGCCAGTAGCGTGCACTCCATACATGCAAATAAGCTCTGCATACCCTGTAGTCCATGTCTCTCTAAATGATAAATAACGATAACTAAAAAAATACATCTAAATTACAAACATTGCACTTCGCGATTTACGCGCCATCTATTATGTTTATTTGGAACTAATTCGTCCAAAACCGCCAATTCATCGCGCAGACAGCGCCCCCTGTGAGCGTAAGTTGTACTACGGCCAGCTTATATTTCATACTATAATTATATATATTATAGTACTCACGCGGGGCTTCGCTCCCGTGGATTCTATCACGGTAAAAACATAACTCTCCTTTTTTGCAGTCGCGTAAAAAGTCCAAATCCACCCAGTATTTTCGAAACAAACAAACTTTTCCGCTTTATAATATTAGTATAGATAACCGGCATCTCGTGTGGTCTTTGTAGTACACAGCGAAAGTGTGACTGTGCGTTAAAATGTGTGCGTGTGTTCGAATTTTGAAAGCAGAGCTTATGTTACAACGAAACAAAACCAAGCATAACTTAAGCAACATAAACTTGAACTTATATTGTTGAACAAATGACGTTGAGTAACTTCACTTAACAAAGTTAAAATAACAAAATACAAAAGTACTCTGTGATAACAAATAAAAACATCGAAACTATCAAAGAGCCATAGAACGTCCGGGCCATAGATTATGCACATAAATGACCGGGCACAGTTTCTCGTTCTCCAGGTCATCGTAGTTCGTACATCACTTATTAGTTCAGCCGTTCTTACTCGGCTCTCGCGATTGGATGTCGCTAGGATTGGTGATTAGTTCACTGTACTAGATGTACTAGATGACCGATTTGAGCGACAGAAACAGAATAGTTCGTTCTAGTTCACATGACGGAATTGCGTCCTAATAGTACATAGTACATGTACTATACAAGCCTATTTTTTAGTCGGATGGTCTAATGACCGATTAATTGTAGTTCGCAAAGTTTATTATTGTTGGAAAGTTTTTTCGCCATATTTCATATCTCTTAGCGCAAGTGATTGACTTTTTATCTGATTATTTGGCAAGTTTATTATAAAAAATGGAAAATTATACCTGTGAGATCTGCGCTGGCGAAGCGTGTTTAAATAAATAAAACTTTTTACCAAAAAATTAAACCGACTCCCAAAAAACACTGCAAAGTGAAAAATAACTTTAATTTCGGTAGTCGGTGTCTTTAGTTTTGTATTTTCGTTTTTGGCACCGACTTCCGAAATTAAAGTTATTTTTCACTTTGCAGTGTTTTTTGGGAGTCGGTTTAATTTTTTGGTAAAAAGTTTTTATTTCACTCTTTTTAGTTGGTCTATTTTTAATTTACCTAGTTACAAGAGCCTAATTATCAACTACTTATAACCTTTTACAAAATATTGCTTTTCCCAATGCTGGGCCGTTAATTGTTGAGGAGTTCTCCTGGTACTTCACCATCAGCTCTACATCACCATATGCATTGTGACGAGCATAAAGTGCGTAACATCCATATTCAAGTAATCGAATCGCAATCCACTCAATACTTATTATTGAGTAGTTTCGGCGGCCATCTGTGGTCTTCATCATCAGTTCCACTTCCTCAAATGGTACTTTTTGAGAGCAACTGCACAAGTTACTATAATAAATACCCAAAACGACATAGGTGTGCCTATAATATTTGAAGAGTTCCCTCGATTTCTCCAGGATCCCATCATCAGATCCTGACGTTTATGAAAATGGGACCAATATCGAAGTATACCCTTTCAATCAAAAAAAGAATTTTCCAAATCGGTTCAGCCGTCTTCGAGTAATCGATGATCATACATTAAAAAAAAAATATATATATATATATACTAGTACTCTCGCGGGGCTTCGCTCCCGTGGATTCTATCACGATAAAAACATAACTCTCCTTTTTTGCAGTCGGGTAAAAAGTAGCCTATAACCTTCCTCAAGCTTCAAGCTACTTCCATACCAAATTTCATCCAAATCCACCCAGTACTTTCGAAGATTAGCGCGTTCAAGCAAACAAACAAACAAACAAACAAACAAACAAACTAACAAACTTTTCCGCTTTATAATATTAGTATAGATATACGCGTTGAATTGATAACCTCCTCTTTTTGTCGTCGGTTGAAAATCTGCCGCGTTTTTGACGTTATCTTTTGTTATTTAGGTATTGTTTTAATAAAAGTTGTAGGTATGATAATTATTACTGGCTAACAGGTTGTGACCACAAAACACATTATATTGTTTCCCTTGTATTTTGTTTACAAATTTAGATAAAAATAATGTTTGGACCTGTAATGGATATTCAGATTTAAATAACTTTACAAATCGATTGCGAAGCACGATATTTAGAAAAATATCTGGAACCCTGCTTGAAGTTCCAAACTTTTGATAAAGGTAGGTGGCTATTTATAGCCATTTATACTAGGCTCTATTCTATAGTCTCTATTCTAGTATGTTTGGGAGACTTAAACTGGCTAGTTTAAGTTAGATATTGAAAGACACATCTCGAAAGTTGACAGAAATAGAGCCATTTTCAAACGATTGATTGATGCTGTTTGTTTTCTGGGTAAACAAGAGTAGCATTCCGTGGTCTTGACTAGGGCTTGCAATCCGAGATCTCGGTATTGCGGGATCCCGCGTGATGCGGGATTACGGGCGCGGGATTTGCGGGACTGAAAAAAAGCATGCATGCGACCTCTCGCGAGCGCCATCGCTCGGTGACTGGCGACCGGCAGTCAGTGTTGCCAACTATACTATCATCTCTGTAGCTAGATCTTTTGCAAAAAGTTGCCAGATTCCCACATTATCTTACCTCAAAAAGTGGCTAGAAGTTGCTAAAGTTAAAAAAAAACTAAACTAATCGTTAAAATCGTTTTTCTACATTAAAACTAATGTGTGTAATGGATATCTTTACTTTCGTAATTTATTTACAGGTACTTATGGTAAAACATTATTTATATAACTTATTCTAGGGAAGATGATGTAGATGGTTGTTCATCCTGAGAATCCAGGGATTATGTGTATTTCTCCACGGTTACCATTTTTTAGAGAACTGTTAAAGGTAAGGTACAGTTGAAGCAACATTTGCCTTTTTTCCTGAGCGAGTCTCTTATACATAAAATAGAATTTAGAGTTATCAGACTCATTCGGTTTCTCTGCTTATTTTTAATTACTTTTCATTTGAGAGAATAACCTCTCAACCTCTGCATTAGAGTGTGGAAGTGAAAGGCAAGATATAGCCAGTTCACTTATATCCGTATATGTATTATCACCACATGCATTTTTAAACTGTCTGACCTCCACCCAAAATTTTACCTTTTCCTGTAATGTCCACTTGTAGTAAATGCGCGCCCTTTGTGCTTTTTAACTATTGTCTTGCTTTTACAATATGACTCAAAATGCTGACGAGTTTGCGACTCTAAAAATTGCTTCCACAGACAAAAACTAAAACTGAAAATCACACACACAAGCATCAATAATAGTGTGTAGATAAAGTCGCTATGTTGATAATTTGCTAAAAACAAAGTAGCTAAATCGTTTAGCTACAATTTTTTAGAAATTGTAGCTGACAGGGGTGCAAAAATAGCTAGATCTAGCTATAAAATAGCTAAGTTCACATCACTGCCGGCAGTGTTGCAAACAATGCGGGGGCTGATGTCGCCCGTTTATCAAAGCTTAAGTAGCCTAATATATCCGAATTTCAGACAGTGGTAGCCAAAGTATGTAGTCTAAAATATCAGTAAAGTGTTTTATTCAGTATTTATTACTTTTTTTTTTTTAAGAAAAACGGTGTAATTTGATTGATCTCATACCAATAGTAATACTTAAATAAATGTGGAGTTAGAAGATGAATTCATTATATTTTTGTGATAAATAAACGGTGTAAGTAATTTGATTGATCTCATACTAATAGTAATACGTAAATAAATGTGGAGTTAGTTGATTAATTCATTGTTTTATTTGCCTTATATAAATGTGAATATTTTCAATATGCGGGATCCCGCAAATTCAGAGATCCCGCAGGATTGAAAATTCGTAGTCCCGTAAATACCGAGATTGAATTCAGGCTGCGGGATTGCAAGCCCTAGTCTTGACAAATCTTACGACTTTTAGTCATTTTAAAACGAAGTAACAGTTTTTACGACGACGTTTTGCAAATATCTAAAAAAAGATGGCATCGCGCATCGATTTGATTTATAAGCATTAATTAGATATTGGTGGTGGTGGGCCACCGACCAAAACCAGATGAAACTGGCAAGTTTTATTTTAATTTTAGCCGTGCTTACTCTGGCTGAAATCTCTGGGCACGCCCATGTAGACAGCCATTCTTTGATCATCCGTATCGTTTTTTCTGATCTGATCCTAGCTAGCTCCCGGTGTTTGTCGTACACAAGAAGTGCAGTATCGTCTGATTACGAGAAAATTTCGCAGTTCGTGATGGATTGCTTACAAAGGTATATTTCGAAAAGTGTGGGACCCAAAATACTACCTTACGTCATCATCTATCAAGTTTCAACTTTGTAGTCCTAATACTTTCGGAATAAAGTAGTTGTGACAAACGGACAGAGAGGATGACCTTCGCCCATGTTTTTGTGTTTGTCTGACCCCACTGGGCTTCCTTCAGGCTATTGCGGATATCACCTGGTGGGGATGGACCGCCGAAATGTCGTGAAGAAGCGACGCCAAGTTACGGCGTCGGGCGAGCTTACAGTTTCCCTTTCAAGTAAACACAAAAATGGGTGCTCACCGAAAAAAATGCCGAACTTTTTCGGCTATATTAATTTAAACAGATATTTTGTGCTAAGGTTTTTAGGGTTCTGTAATCGAATGGCGAAAAGCGGAACCCTTTTAGATTCGTCATGGCTACTAGTACCTATTCTGAAACCATTAAGACTACAGAGTTGAAACTTGTTAAGTAGATGTATTCTGTAAAAAACTTTATGCCTTTATACAAAAATTAAAAAAATATAAAAAACAATGGGGTGCTCCGCTTACGTGGAAGTCATCATCTGCCTTTTCCCAATTTATTGGGGTCGGCTTCCAGTCTAACCGGATGCAGCTGAGTGTTAATGTTTTACATGGAGCCACAGCCTAGCTGGCCTCTACAAGCCAGTAGGTAGCCAGTAGCCACTGTCAGATTTTACTGGCTTAGGAGTAAATGTAACGACTTTCAAAGATGTCCAAATGGCAGCCAGGACCAACGGATTAACGTAGTTTCCAAGGCTCGGGCTATCAGACCGTCAACTTCCAAACTCCGTGCTACTACTCAGAAATTTCTCACAGAAAATCCCCATAGCACTTTTTCGCCGACCCAGTAATTGAATCCGAGACTTAGTGCAATAACGCTTGCAACCAACGACCTAAAAAAAATCGTCAGACCTGTATATGGTGGGTCAATAGATACTTAGGTCTTTAAAAATGCCATTGAAGTATCTGAATTTTTTTCTCCAAGTCAGTTGTTCGAAAGATAGACTCTTCCAAAGCGGAAAAATATGTGACTTTTAAATGACAGAGTGAAAAAAAAAGTCACATATTTTTAAAATCATAATATAAAATGTAGACTAAAGAAAACTTTCAACGAAAAATAATTGAGCGAGGTACAATCTGCAGTTTTTGAGATAAAGCACATTTTCAAAAACCGCAAATAATAGGGGTTAAATTATGAAAGGAGATTCTGGAAGCCGATCCGAGTCAAACTACCCAGGAATTGGCGGCATGGTTTAACGTTACCTACAATATTAACTTATTTGTATGAAATAAAAAAGAAAAATTGGTGCCGCATGATTTGACTGATCTGTAGAAAGAAACGCGTGTTGAAACTTGAGTTGCCTTGTTAAATCGGTACAGGAATCAAGGAATATTGAATCGAACTGTGACATGTGACGAAAAGCGGATTTTTTACAAAAAACGAAAGCAAAAAATTTAATCGCAGATCCAGGTCAAACGCCGCAATAGTGCCTTAAGGTAAAGCTTACTAATAATAAGGTAATAGTAACTGTTTGGTTGTCTATTCGTGGTGTTAATCACTATAACTTTCTCAGGTCTGATCTGGCAATAACGGCACATGTTTTGTGTGCCAAACTTCGAACAATGATGGCGAAACTAGCAGTGAAATAGCCCCGACTCTAACCGATGTTCACCATTATTTGCTCCATGATAACGCAAGACATCACACTGCACGAGAAACCGTTGTAACTCTGCAGATGCTGTGGTTAGAAACCATAGGTCATCCTACGTACCAACCAGACCGAGATGCCAGACTTTGCTCTTAGTCCTAAAGATTCTTTTTGTAACAATTTTCAGAGATAAAAAATTTCTTCCCAAGAGGCAGTACATAAAAACTTTTTACTAAAAAATTAAACCGACTCCCAAAAACATAAAAAAAAAAAAAAAAAAATACAAACATCCGAATTGAGAACCTCCTCCTTTTTTAGAAGTCGGTTAAAAAACACTGCAAAGTGAAAAATAACCTTAATTTCGGAAGTCGATGCCAAAAACGAAAATACAAAACTAAAGACACCGAGTACCGAAATTAAGGTTATTTTTCACTTTGCAGTGTTTTTTGGGAGTCGGTTTAATTTTTTGGTAAAAAGTTTTTATTATCTTAAAGAACGATTCAAGTTCCTTCATGACACACATGCAAAATCTCTGAGATCATCAGAAAACTTAAGGCTTGCGGTACCGAGTCACGGCACCAATTACTATGGTAAGTCGTTCGCAGCTCAAGCAGTACGGCTGTGGAATGATCTGCCAGTGTCAGTAAGACGAGCACAAACCCTATCGTCTTTCAAATACCTGGTAAAGGATCTTTTATCTCTCTTCTTAAATTGTTGTTATTATAGATAGATAGATAGAATATACTTTATTGTACACGAATAATTCTTTTTACAGGAATATTTTTTCTCTGTATCAACATATATTGTAGTTGTAACATATATTTATTGTGCATGATGTAGGTACTTGTACATAATGTGTTATGAAGCTACCTACATCTATACTTATAATAAATCTGTAGAGAGGTCAATTCTGTACATGAAATATATTTCCAAAATAACTATCAGGGGGTGATTAAGGATCGATACTCATGCCAAAAATGCAATCAGTTAAATTTTTGTCTGTCTGTCTGTCTGTCTGTCTGTCTGTCTGTATAACCGTTATAGAAACAAAAACTACTCGACGGATTTTAACGAAACTTGGTACAATTATTTTTCATACTCCTGAGCGGGTTATAGTATACTTTTCATCACGCTACAATCAATAGGAGCAGAGCAGTGAAGGGAAATGTTGGGAAAACGGGAGAAGTTACTCCATTTTTTAAGCTTCCGTCGCGTGTGCAACCTTAGTGGTTAAAGCTACACATAAATCATTTCATGACGGAAATGTTCTCCTTAAAATTATATAAAAAATATCCCACGACAGCATATGTCTATCTTTTATGGTTGACTCACAATAACACGTGTAACTCCCGATAGCTTAGCAGTTCGAAGCTTTCTGATTATAATATTTGTCTACTCTTACGTTTATAACACTCTCAGTCACCCCTAATTGAAAAAGATAACATTATTAACTATTCCATAAAAAAATTGGCCAAGTGCGAGTCAGACTCCCCCATGAAGGGTTCCGTAGTCTATACTTATAATAAATCTGTAGAGAGGTCAATTCTGTACATGAAATATATTTCCAAAATAACTATCAGGGGGTGATTAAGGATCGATACTCATGCCAAAAATGCAATCAGTTAAATTTTTGTCTGTCTGTCTGTCTGTCTGTCTGTCTGTCTGTCTGTCTGTATAACCGTTATAGAAACAAAAACTACTCGACGGATTTTAACGAAACTTGGTACAATTATTTTTCATACTCCTGAGCGGGTTATAGTATACTTTTCATCACGCTACAATCAATAGGAGCAGAGCAGTGAAGGGAAATGTTGGGAAAACGGGAGAAGTTACTCCATTTTTTAAGCTTCCGTCGCGTGTGCAACCTTAGTGGTTAAAGCTACACATAAATCATTTCATGACGGAAATGTTCTCCTTAAAATTATATAAAAAATATCCCACGACAGCATATGTCTATCTTTTATGGTTGACTCACAATAACACGTGTAACTCCCGATAGCTTAGCAGTTCGAAGCTTTCTGATTATAATATTTGTCTACTCTTACGTTTATAACACTCTCAGTCACCCCTAATTGAAAAAGTTAACATTATTAACTATTCCATAAAAAAATTGGCCAAGTGCGAGTCAGACTCCCCCATGAAGGGTTCCGTAGTAACTATAATATAATATGCAAATTTATTTGACGAAAAAAAAACCTTACAAATTTCTTAAAACTAGCTTATTTACATTTTTTACAACTGCGCCAAATAAATTTGTTTTGAAAAAAAAACCTTACAAATTTCTTAAAACTGGCTTTTTTACATTTTTTACAACTGCGCCGAATAAATTTGTTTTTCATAGTGTTTGTATGAATTACAAAGTTATATTTGCGGTTTTAGAAAATATGCTGTATCTCAAAAACTGCTGAACTGATTTCGTTCAAACTAATTTTGGCTGAAAGTTTATATTAAGATCTACAGACATATATTTTTCTTAGATTTTTCACTCCATTATTATAGAAGTTAGAGGTTGTGTCCGCCACACACACATTTTACCAATTTGGAAGCTTATATCTTTTAAACGATTGACTTTATGGAAAAGTGGTTTTAGAAACCCCGATGTCGTTTTTAAAGAACTATCTATAGATACCACACATGCATCGATTTCATGAAAAAAAAATATTTTCAGGTTTAGTTCCATGTATGGGGAGCCCCCCTTTATTTTAAATATTTTTTATTTTTTTTCTCAAAATCGGAAAGCGGTTCACAGAATACTTCTACCTATCAAGTTTCACATGTATAGTCCTAATAGTTTCGGAATAAAATTGCTGTGACAGACGGACGGACGGACAGACAGACAGACAGACTGACGGACAGACATGTCGAAACTATAGAGATTCCGTTTTTTGCCATTCGGCTACGAAACCGTAAAAAGAATCATATAAATCGGTATAGAAACACCAGTTATACATGAAATACGCTTATAATAATAAGCCATCGCGCGTGAATACTGAATCATGCTATAAGGATTATTTTTGAGAATCGGTCGCCGCGCTCGACGCGTCTCGCGGTCGAAGCGTTCTCTAGGTACTTAAGCCTCATGTGAACGTGATCTAAACAATATTACCAATACATTAACTTACGCTGACGGAGTCGCGGGCACAGCTATATTGTATCATTACGCTAAGGCCAATAGGAGCGGAGCGCCAATGAAGAATGCTTCAAAATCGGGGTTAAATTTAACGTTAGCCCAAAGTAACTATTCCACGCGGACGAAGTCGCGGGCAAAAGCTAGTATTGAATAAATGCCAGTCTTGTTGAAATCTGCGTATCATTTACATCATGGTGACAGCGGTGCTAATTGATAAAAAATAAAAGTTCGGAGTGTTAATTGTATAAAAGAACTGTTCTTAATTAATTATAAACATGGAACATGCGCGTCCACCGTTGGAATTAGTGTTGGAAGGAGGGCCAGCCAACCGGGCAGACACGTGGCGTAAATGGTTTCAACGGTTTATGGTGTTTTTAAAGGCATCTGGTGTTCACAAAGAAGCATCTGACGTGCAGGCAAGCTTGCTGATAAACCTGATTGGATCGGAGGGTTATGATGTCTATACGACATTCAAGTTCGCAAAGGACGAGAACAAAGAGGACTTTGATACGCTTGTGAGAAAGTTCAATGAACATTTCAAAACAAAACATAATACAACTATGGCTCGATTTAAGTTTTTTACGAGAAATCAGGTGTCAGGTGAATCAATAGATGAATACGTTACAGATCACACAGGGAAACGGTATAGACGTAATAGACGTCACTTAATCAAAGTACCATCATATTCACAACTCACTAACATCAGTCAAAATCAAATTTCTAAATGTGAACCTACACAAGATGATGAGGAATGGTCCAGTGCTGAGAGCGACAGCGATAATTTAAATAACTGCATGGCAGATAACGATAACAGGTTAATTAGCAAACATTTGGGAATCGCAACAACAGAACGCGCTCACAGAACTGCGGCTGTTATAGCCCGCAAAAAGTTAGGGCAACCATTTGGTAACCAATAATTATTATAATTGTAAAAAAATGTATATTATGATAAGATTAATAAACATAATTAATTGCATGTATTGTGTAGTGTATTAAATTTTGTCTCTGCTTATAAACATGTATATCATTAAAACTATGTTAAATATTAATTTACTGGATAAATAAATAGCGTAACGATATCAATATAATAATTGAAGAACTACTTAATTGTTTTCAAAAATATTGTTAAACTGAATTGTAATGCTGTTATAGTATATCATACCTTTTAAAATATTTGGGGAAAGATATTGTGCATGATGTAGGTACTTGTACATAATGTGTTATGAAGCTACCTACGTATTGAATAAATGCCAGTCTTGTTGAAATCTGCGTATCATTTACATCAATATTGTCCCTAAATAAATAAAATAAAATAAAATAATTGAATCACACTTAAATAAAAATATTAAAAAAAAAATTGATTACAATGTCGGTCTTATCGCTGAGAGCGATATCTTCCAGACAACCTTTAGAAGGACTTTACGAGCTTTAATTAAAATGGGGAGGGCTATATTAGTGTACTACTTTACAAATACTCATCAAAACAGAAAAACTAACAAAACATAAATATAAATACAATACATAAGTACATGAAATAAGTATATAAATATATAATGTGTTCTTTAACATCGTGTAGTTTTAACAAAGAAATAATCATAAGTTTGAAAGAAAATGATTAGCAATCGAGCTTGTCTTACTGACACCGGCAATCAATTCCACAACCGAATAGCCTGCACCGTAAACGAATGGACATAAAATTTTCATGTATGTCTTTGTTTCTATTTATATGTATATATATGTTTTGAGAATGTTATTTATTGTTTTTATATTTTATATAGATAAAGAAGTATTATAAAGTAGGTAAGTATCCTAAGTATCCGATACGTGGGCGTTAATGCGTGTTGAGACACAGGCTATAAGCCTAGTTTGGCAGCAGATGCTATAAAACTTTTTACCAAAAAATTAAACCGACTCCCAATAAACACTGCAAAGTGAAAAATAACTTTAATTTCGGTAGTCGGTGTCTTTAGTTTTGTATTTTCGTTTTTGGCACCGACTTCCGAAATTAAAGTTATTTTTCACTTTGCAACTTCACAAGTTACTATAAGAAATACCCAAAACGCCATAGGTGTGCCTATAATATTTGAAGAGTTCCCTCGATTTCTCCAGGATCACATCATCAGATCCTGACTTGGTGACAAATGGTACCAATTTCGAAGTATACCCTATCAAACAAAAAAAGATTTTTCCAAATCGGTCCAGCCGTCTTCGAGTACTCGATGATCATACATTAAAAAAAAAAAAAAAATACGAGTCGAATTGATAACCTCCTCCTTTTTTTGTCGTCGGTTGAAAATGCTTTCAAACAGTTTTTCGAATGTAGATCCCAAGATCCAAAGGTATAAATAACCTTCCGATTAGATGGCAACAATGTAAAGATAATGAGGGTAAATATTTTAATTAAATAAGTATGTTACATTTTGGAAAAAAAGTAATTTTAATTCTTCGGTTCAAATCAGAAATTCGATACTTTAAACGGTTTAACAAAGATACAACAAAGTTACACAAACGCTATAAAAACAAAGATATTTTTCGTTAATCTATACTTGCTAACTACGAAACCCTTCATGGGCTAGTCCGACTCGCACTTATCCACTTTATATTGACTTTTCAGATTCTTCTTGTTGACACTACTATTGCGATACATGTTAAATTAATTTATGTGAAAATTTAATTTCGTACGTTAAGCGTTAACGCAACTTCGATAAGCGATCATCGCTTCTACCACTGGGGGCCAGGCCCCCCTGGAAAATATCTCTAGATACGCCAATGGCAGCTGGTTTGTTGGCGGCAGCAATTAATTAATATAGAGGTAGAAAAACGGACATGACAAACATTTGGAATCATCATGGTCTATCCTATCACACAGAACATAGGATTATTTGTCTGTGACATGAAACGCAATGAGTATACTTAATCTCATTTAGAGATGTAATATTTTTTTATATAGACTGATAAACACATTACCTCCTTAGAGTCGCGCAGTCGGATAAAAAGGTCTAGTAATTCTGATTTCAAGACTGATTACACACACCATCATTAAATTAATTTTGTGCTTTTGCAGGACCACATTGGCTCGATGGCGAGCAGCACAGGTACAAGAAGCAGGCGGGCAGCGCGAGCGAAGACCGTACCTCGCGTCTGAGTGCACCGATCTGCCTCAAGCTGAGAAATGGAGACTGCAGATTGTCAGAGAAATAGCAAAGAAAGTTGCACAGATACAAAATGGTATGATTTTAGAGCTTTTACGACTAACACACTGTTACATAATGAATCTTATTTTTGTTGAATGGACATTAGTAATTACCTGTATTTGAAACTACGCGATTTGATAATATACTGGTTACCCATGTCTTCGTCCACATGATTTGTCATAAACTTTCATCCCCTATTTCACGCCCACAGAGGATGATTATTGAAAAACATGTAATGCATATTTGACCCCGGGTCTTTAACTATTTCCATGTCACATTTGATCAAAATCGGCTAAGTGATTTAACCGTGAAAGGATAACAGACAGTCTTCGCAACTATATTATATGTAATTTAATAATTTTATTTATTGACAATTTTATTTGTGGACAAACGCAAGCCTATTCTGAATTAAAACTAATAATAAAATATTGTTTGAAAAAAAGAGTAAATACTTTGATGTCATATATTAGTACTAGGACTACAAGTACAGTGTTGTGATCGTTGTTTACTCTGGTGATACTAATAATATGCAAGAAAGTAGCCACATATTGACAGCTACATTTGTTTGGCGCTCACAGTATAAACATGACTGACTGGCTGACTGAATGTACCAGTCAGCCAGTAAGTTGGAAGCTATCCTAATTGACTGATTTAAAATCTTCGTCATAAATCAGTAGGGCTATGCCTATCAACATGATATCAATAATTTAAAATGTGAAAATTTTTGTTTCAATAAAGCATTTCTTTCATAGTAGATATATAGTATTAAAAATATTCTGAAATGGATGATACCAAGGCAGCATCCGTTCAAGGTTCAGCTCAGGAACCAAGTATAAAATCAACGCTTGCTTCTGCTTCATTCTCATCGCCATCTGCAGCGAGGGCGAGTTCCCAGCGCATCAGTACACTGACCACACCCATCGCCGCGCCAACGCCTCAATCGCCACAAAAATACGCAGTAGCAACACCTACTGAATTATCTGGAAAAGTTTACAAAATTACAAAATCAGAGTCTCCGAAATACGCATCACCAAGCGAAATAGCTGATAAGGACTACATAAGTCCTAAGAGACAGTCTCCAAAGTACGCTGTACTATCGCCAACCGAATTGCAGGACAAAGAAAATGGAAGTAAAAAATCACTGATACCAGGCAATGGTATCGAAAATAAGGCAGGTGAAATGGTGGATGCAAAATCTAATAAAGTAACCACCAATATTGATAAAATAGCTTATATGAGCAAAGCGCTTACGAGTGAAGCTAACGCTTTGCGACATTCGATCAAGTGTTTGACTAAGGACATCGAGCGTACTAAACAGGAACTATGCGACTGTAAAGAAGAGGATGTTAGTTTTCCTTATCACTTATTTCTTATTGAAATGATTATAAATAAAATCTATATGAAGTGTGAATGTTTCCAAATAGATCACAATAACTTAGTTATTTCGGCTGTATTTTTGGGAAAACCACCCATTGTGTTATATGATTCGTCTTATGGTAAAATTGAAAATTTTAGCAAACTTAATGTTGGGAAGTCTACCATGTTTGCCATGACGTATGATAAAATATGCAGTATTAAACATTTCGAAATTGATTTGCTTATGACGAAACAACCCCCATGTTCTTCGTGTGTGACGAGAATAGCTGAAACACACATGGACTTTACAAGTGAGTTTATTCAACTAAGAGAAGAACTTTGCAAAAAATGGATGGAGGAACAGCCATCGGATAACATCATGTGCACCACATCAACACCGCTCTCGAAGAACATGTACTATTTGTCATGCTGTGACTCTGAAAACAGAGACTCGATAGGAGTCATCGAGGTTACAGTTCGAATGTCGTTTTTAGGAAAAGAGATAACGACTGCATTTTGTGCTTCACCCAAACCACAAGGTACATCATATCTCCTCAAAGAAGATCACGGTATGACAATGTACTGTTGCCAAAAGGTGGAAATGGACAATCAGGGAAAAATACTTCTTGATGAAGAAGTTATGGCAAAGAAAGCTGCTGTATGCACAGCGGATCGACACAAAAGATCGGAGAGTCCACAGTCGCAAATGTCTAACGCAATATCTAGACGATCTTACGAATGTCCGTCTGTGCCTTATTATGAACATGAACATGGTAAGATATTAAGATTAGGTTATTATTAACTATGAAGTTTATTGTCGTGTACACAGATGTCAAACGCCTGAAACAAAATATGTATTTATATTATTTTCCAGAGCGAGCGCAAAAATATGACGAAATATATACAAAAATGAATATCAATGAATTAAAGATCAGAGTACCGAAGAGCAGTAGAGTAGAAAAAATAGGGAAGTATGATAAGATTCAAGAATTATGTTCATGTGAAAGTACAGCATACAATACTGGCGAACAGATACAATTTGAACTGCCAAGAGATCCTACACATAATAATAAAACTTATACATCAAACTTGACATATTCAATTCAAGGGCAACCACCTGACAAGAAGGACAGGAAGACTATCACCGTAACACCTACCAATTGCCCCATACCTGTGGACATGGAGAAAGTTTTGCATCCACAAAAAGATGTGTTCATTTTAAAAATTGGAAAGAAACTCGAAACAAAAGATAAAAAGACTGACCTCGAAATAGAACTAATAACTCCCAAAGCTCCTCCTTGTGATAAATCTACTGAAAGTACCAATACGGGTCAGCAATTTACCGGAGACGACGATTCAAAATATAAAAACTTGGGAAAGAAAAAAAAGGACAAGAAGAAGAAAGACAAGAAAGCAAAAGAAAAATCTTCTAAAAAAGGAAAAAAGAAATAACACAATTTAATAACGTACATACATATAATATATACAGCATCGAAACATAGTAAAATGGACAGTATTATTTTCTAATATTATAAAGGTCGGAATTTTTCCCATTTTTGACACTTTTCATTCTTTATGCATACGCATTTTCCAAACTTAAAGTTGCGATTTGTTAAACTAATACGTATCGAATGATGCAATAGGGTAGTTTCCTAAAATATTTTATTTAGTCCGTCACGTAGCTTAACAAAAAACATTAGACACGTATTTTTTATTTTTTCACGTAATTAAAAAATTAAGACGATACAGTGAGTTCAAATTTCGCGTGACGTCACACCTCGGTATAATTCTTAGCAAGGTGTGACGTCAGCAGCCCCCACTCCTGTACTTTGAAGCTTTCTATCTTTGTGAATTTTTCTTGACTTGAAAAAGCAAATAATACGTGACCAATATTTTTTGAAAAACTACCTAATGGACCAAATAAAATAATTATTTTATAACACAGGAAACTACCCTATTATATTAATGGATTTTTTTCACGAAGATAAAAAAAATGTTTATGCAAAGCAATATTTTGGTAATAATTTATCGAGAATTTATAATGTCTGTCGATACTTTATCTAGTGTTAGATCATTGCATTGCGTGTTGCTACTTTGTTGTTCGTTCATGGTTTTTTATTATTATTTTAAATATAACTAGCAGACCCAGCAAACGTTGTTTTGCCATTAAGAAATAGGGGTTGGTGATAGAAGGGTCAAAATGAAGTGTTATGTGTATTTTTAATATCTAATCATAAAAAAATTAATAGTGAATAGGTTACTTCTAGGCAAGCGTGCTTCATCTTCGACCACATCATCGCTTAACATCAGGTGACATGGTGGTCAAACACAAGCCTATCAACAATAAAACAAATATCCAAATAATAAAATAGTAGGTACATAAATAAAAAGATGTTTACAAAAATTGTTTAGACCCTTTTACAATCTACCTCAAAAGGCATGCAAACATTTAAACACAGAAGAAAGTAACTCTATAATAATCATTTCAATGTTGATTAATAGTAATCAAGAATTCAATTAAAATATATTACTCTAAATACAATAAATGTTAAGATCATGTCAAAATTAAAATACAAATGTCAAAAAATGTCTAAATTAAAATACCAAGGTCAAACTTAAAATAATACAAATATCAGAACAACTAAATACAAAATATGTCACAATCAGTTACTTGAGTTTCAAATCTTAATTAATTTATCGTTTAAAAAGTCTTGAACAGAATAGTAACCCTTATCAATTAATAACATTTTTAATTTCATTTTGAACATTGGAATTGATTCATTTTTTATTGTATCGGGTTGTTATATATTAATGGTCCCATGCCGAAAACACTTTTCTTTAGGAGACCAGTATTATAGCCTGCAACATGCACTAGGTTTTTATATTGGCTTCTAATAAATAGGTCTTGTTCTTGTTTCGGATACCATGGGAAAATAATGTTTATTTAGTCTTACAAATACAGCTAATTCAAAAATTTATAGACATATGAATGTTAGTATTTGCAAGGATTTAAACATTGGTGCACAACTATCCGTCACTTTTAGGCCACACATTGATCTGACACAACGCTTTTGAGCCTTAAACACATGTTCTCTCAGACTAAAATTACCTCAAAATATGATCCCGAATCGTAAAATTGGTGCTACCAGGCCATGATAGGCAGTCAAAGTCGTGGCTCTATTTACTTTTTTACTTAAATTAAACAAGATATTATATGCAGAAATGCTCAGTTTTCTACATACTTCTTCTGCTTGAGCTTTCCAAGTTAACTGGCTATCTATTAATATTCCTAAAAATTTTGCTACTGTAACTTGATCTATTTTTTGCGTGTTGTGTTTTATAGTCAAATTGTCAACTGTTAATTTCTGATAAAAATGCATTATATTTGTTTTTGATAGATTTATTATTAAATTATTATTATTGAGCCTATTTATAATGTCATTTAATGTATTGTTTATGTCAGATTCGTATTTGTCTATGTCATTAGCATTACACTGTATCAAAGCAGTGCTATCGTATGCAAACAGAACCATATGGTGCTGAATGCAGCGTGGCAAGTCATTTATGTAGAGGTTAAATAGCGGAGGACCCAGTACACTGCCCTTTGGTACTCCATACTTAATAACTCTATCTTCCGATGAATATTTCTTTTCACGTTTAGTTTTAGTGCAAATTCTGCTAATTTCAGTGCATTGCTTACGATCATCTGATTCTCAGGCCTACCGAATATACATATAAAATTTCATAAAAATTGGTCAAGTTCTTTCCGAGGAGTATGGCAAATAACACTGTGCCACCAGAATTATATATATACATATATAGTGTTTTGCAATTAAATTAGAAGGGGGCACGTCTTTAAGTAGGGTTCTACAACACATTGTCTCACACTCCAGTGTGACATACATACAGCCTGTGTTCCCGCCTTTGCCCGGTTAGTTACGGTGTTTACGGAAATTATATGATAATTAAAAAGAAAGCTCGAATTTAAACAACTCGCTACAGAATTTTATGTACTGTTAAATATTTTTCAAATAAGAAATAAGGGAGACAAACCAATTACCACCCGCGAAAGAAATTGATTTGTTTAAAAATCTACATAAAATAGATTCCTAGTTCTCTTCCATTTCATAAGAATGCAGAGATTAGATATAAAAAATTGGCCAAGTGCGAGTCAGACTCGCCCATGAAGGGTTCCGTAGTAACTATAATAATATAATATAATATGTATTATCTATATGACCAATAAAAAAAAACCTTAAAAATTTCTTAAAACTAGCTTATTTACATTTTTACAACTACGCTAAATAACTTTGTTTTTCAT
This sequence comes from Tholera decimalis, assembly GCA_943138885.2. Taxonomy (NCBI): domain Eukaryota; kingdom Metazoa; phylum Arthropoda; class Insecta; order Lepidoptera; family Noctuidae; genus Tholera; species Tholera decimalis. The sequence goes on along the minus strand of OW964552.2, from coordinate 15,042,657 downwards.
AGTGTTTGTATGAATTACAAAGTTATATTTGCGGTTTTAGAAAATATGATGTATCACAAAAACTGCTGACCCGATTTCGTTCAAACCAATTTTGGTTGAAAGTTTATATTAAGACTAGTATTTGCGTGTTGCGCGAGGTGCAAGCACCTCGCGTGCTTGTGAAAAAAACTAAAGCATTGCCCCTCTAAATCAAGTATTTGCGTGTTGCGCGAGGTGCAAGCACATCGCGAGCTTGTGAAAAAAAAAAAAAAAGGGGGGGGAAATGGGGGGGGGGGGGGTTGCACAATTATTTCGACTAAAGCATTGCCCCTCTAAATGAATCTGAAAAAAAAATGTTCCAAGTCTCTTAGATTCCGAGATCCGCCTAAAGGGGGGGAGAAGGGGGGCGGGAGGGGACTTTGAAAAATGGTTTTTACTTTACCGAGCCTCCTCTATACGAATCCGTAAAAAGAAAAAAATACGGGTCTCGTAGTTTCCGAGATACGATGGGGGGGGGGGGGGGGGGGGAAAGGGGAGGTTTGGCACTTTTCCCGTAGGTTTGAGAGTTACTTGTTTACGAATCTGTCAAAATATACCCACCTGATCCACAACAACAATGAACAATTATGTCAATGAGTGAGTGAGTCAGTCAGTCAGTGGTAATTTAGCTTTATATAGTATAATCTACAGACATATAATTTTTTTTAGATTTTTCACTCCATTATTATAGAAGTTAGAGTGTCCCCCCTCTAACTTTTTACCATTTTGGAAGCTTATATCTTTTAATCGATTGACTTTATGAAAAAGTGGTTTTAGAAACCCTTATATCATTTTTAAAGACCTGTCTATAGATACCACACACGCATAGGTTTCATGAAAAAAAATATTTTCAGTTTTAGTAATTATCTCGTTAATTATTGTATGTACTACTCTGAAATTTTACACGTATATAACTGAATTAAGCAACTAATTATTGATATAATATTCAGTTTATATAACCGTATACAGGTTTATCGGTGGCCTCTAATAACTCCGCGCGCATTGTGACCGTGAACGTGGAGAACTGAATATCATCATAATTTGTTAATTACCTACAGGAATGAAACTTCATATACATTTGAAGGTAGTTAACAGCTACAAAATAACGTTTAAAGTAAGTCTTTAGAGCTCATATTCAGAGTGTTAGGACCTAAAGCAGTGTTTTTATATTTCATTAAATAACTTTTAAACGGTACATCATTTTGTTTTTTTTTATTGCGAAACAAATTAAAACTAATTCCTAAGAAGTCATGTACAAAAGATGATAAGAATCCGCTTAACCGTTTCAGAGATCCAGCAAAACCACAAACGTTACTCCAGCAAAATCTTGAATAACTTCGCAGCCGAAGAAAGAACAAATACAAAATAACGTGTAACATTTACCTTGTCTAGACAACTAAATGTATAGCTAATATTTATTTCAATATTCCCATTATTTAAAAAAAAAGTTTTGCTGTGGTAACGTTTCAAACGTTACCCCAGCAGAATATGTTTTTGAGTAATAACTAAAAGACTATATGTGTAACAAATTTAAAAATGAGCTTAACAATTACAGAATCTGGGCAACTAATTATCTATAAGGTTTAAATGACTATTTTCGACATTATTTTGCTGGGGTAACGCACACGGGCGACTGAGGTCCTCGCGAGGTTGCACGAGTGTGTAATCACATACTTCGGACTTCGATCAACTTCGACGAGTACTTCGTCGAGGCAACTTCGCGAGTAGTGTAGAGCAGGCTTAACAAAAGTATAAGCTTTCAATAAGCCTTCACTGAGAGGGCTTTTTTAGTGGCGAGAAGAGAGAAATAGAGCGTCACTAAATTTAATTAGAAAATAATTGTTTATTTATTTAAATTTAAATGTTGACTGTCAAACAAGCTTTGAAACATTTAATAATAGTGAAAAATTGTTAGATTGTGCTAAAAGCACACAAAACACGTTTTTAAGGCAATAAAACCATAAAATTTGAAAAATACTTTTTTTTTTCTTACAAATACTTTTTTTCCTATTCAAACAATTTTATACGATTTTTTCGTAAAAAAAAGTTGGCAACCCTAGTTATTAATGTTCGTATAAAGTATTTTCTGGACGTATTGACCCAATTCCAAAAAATCTTTCCTGAAAGAACTGCATTATTGCTGGTATGGTGTATGTTAAAACAACAATATTTAGCCAGTGACGTGCGCTGATCAAACGGCTATTTATCGATAAATATGGGTACAAGCGACGGTGCTATATCCTACCTGTAAAAATATTTTCCTATTCGGACAAGTTCTACCATCTTCTATAGGGTTGCGGAAATGTTCTGACGAGATACCGCGTCCCCGGAACGCAAATGCAACTGAAGGAGCAGGGTGGGTTTTAAGTCGGTAGAAGTCTGACATAAAAACAAATAAATTTACCTCTTTATTGTATTATCCTAGAAAAAATATACTTACTGCGTCATCTTGGTTAGTCTGGTTTATGAAAATGACTACTTATAATCTTTTTTCTACCAGCTGGTCTTGGCGAGTTTCGGATACGGGACTTGAATGACGAGATTAACAAACTGATGCGTGAGAAGCGTCATTGGGAGGTACAGATTAAATCTCTGGGAGGTCCGGACCACGCGCGCGTCGGACCTAAGATGCTCGACCAAGATGGCAAAGAGGTCCCTGGCAACAGAGGCTACAAGTACTTCGGAGCCGCTAAAGATCTACCAGGTTTGTAAGCTATATTTTATAAGTTAGGTAATTCATCTTTGGTCCGATATGAGAAAGAGATCTATGTAATGCAGGGCGACAAAGTTCCAATTCTCAAGTTTAAACGAATTCCGGGCTTAGACTATTTAATTCAGACTTTTAATTATTATAAATTAAAGTACGGTTTCTTATTTGAGAATTGGAGTTAATGTCATAACAACCATTAATTTATATAAATTTTGCCAGGTATACAATTACAACCGTCACGCCGCGTTTAATGCCGTTAAACGCGTATTCGTCTTTTACCAGCGGGCCTAGACAAAATCCATTTTCTGTAAGCGTTAACGCCAACGGAAAAATTAAATTGTATGGAGTTGACATTTGCTAACCACATGTCACGTGATTGTCACGTGTTAGTAAATGTCAACTCCATACAATTTAATTTTTCCGTTGGCGTTAACGCTTACAGAAAATGGATTTTGTCTAGGCCCGCTGGAACTCTGTATTCTCCACGAACTCCTTGCTCGTGTGGAAAAAAAAGCCGCACGTGCCAATCCAAGGTTAAACAACTCTTGCCGAGGTCGGTTCGTGGAGACCATCTTACTATTCCTCTGTGCCTCAGAAAGCACGTACGGCCGTTATTTGTGCATTATTGACAGTCGTTACCGGTCGTTAGAAGTCAGAAAATCTGAATCTTGCCAATCGTGGTACCGAGCTAATGGATTGTGGAGGCACAGATTACTAAATAGTTACTTCGTAACAGATACATCACTCATACAAAAGCGAAAATACCTACGCTATAATTGGCTACAAAATCCTAATAATAATACGAGCTGTTTGCATCGAGAAGAAATGTACCATAAGTACGCACGCAGAGAGTTGAGATTGTTTGCTCGCCGCGCGACCCACGTGCGACCGCGTCATCGAGCGAATGTCCTAGGGTTGTACCTATGATGATATTGGTAATAAAACAAATATAGAAAAACAATTATTTTTTATTTGTTGATCAAATATGTTTCAGTTTAATAAAATGATAGATGGATTTTTCCTTCCCTGAATTCCCGATTATTAAATTTTAGTGTCAAAAATATCCGAAACCGCGTAAATAATTTTAATTTTAATAAATCACGCCTACATCAATCTGAGCAAATAAATAATCAAAAGGGAAACATGAGCAAAGCGGAGGAAAATCAATTGTTTTTAGGTCGATCCATTAACACGTTGTCAAAATTATTTAAAAAGGCTCAGGCAGGCGTGCGGCAGCCCACTTTCGGATGTACCGACGGTGATACGCGAAGCGGTAGGCATATAACGCGTGGCCTTGAGCGATTGAAGGACGCCTGGTGGACCCCGGGCAAAACACCGATTACTGTTTCAGATACAGTAAAACGAGTAGGAGTTTTGAACAATTGAGTGAGACTGAAGCTATCCAAAACTCACAAACCTTGTTTCGCAATCGGTGTAGTGTGTGTTGGGTGCCACTGGATTTCTCTGTTACAAATTTCTCAGTAGTAGCCCGGAGTTCGGAAGTTGGTGGGGCGATAACCCTCGTGCCTTGGAAAGCACGTTAAGCCGTTGGTCTTGCGCCTGATCTCTGAATGAGAATCTCGAATGAGAGTAAAGCAACAGAGTGCCCCTGTACCTGCGCACATACTTGTACACTATAAAATCTCCTGCGCAGATGACTAATCAATTATGAGATTGGCCGCCGTGGCTGAAATCGGTTAAGCTTTGTTTTCCTAGGAAAGCGGTGCCGTCATATAGCGGCCGTAATATTACGGACGCAAAAAGACGGCCGTTTTTACGGTGACGACATGTGGAAAGTTCCACGGCCGTTTTATCACACTGTCTGCTTCATCGCTATCTAGTGTATTACATTGTCTTTGGAAACGTTCACGAAACCATCTGACACCGACAAGACGGCCGTCATGCAAATGGCGGCACCGCTTTTTGACGTTACGGTGTCAGTTACCGCTCTCTAGGAAACCGCGCCATTTTGTTTACATAGACAACGTTCTAGTGACGTCATTCACCGCTGTATTACGGCCGCTATTTGACGGCACCGCTATCCTAGGAAACCAAAGCTTTAGGACTAAATTATTAGTGTGTCCATGTAGAACACTACACAGCTACACCGATTAGACGGGAAGCCGTCCTCAACATAGATGGAAAAAGGCTAAGCAGATGACGATGACTATTAAAGAGATTAGTCACTTATCAAAATATATCTTTGAATATGAGACTGAAGATGAAAGGCAAATAAGGGAGAGTACAAGAAGAAAGGATCTTCAGTTGAAGCAAGTGCCTCACTTGAACGTAGTAAAGCAAAGCGCCTACCACAAATCGTTAAAGATTTTTAATAAACTGCCGATAGAACTAAAAGGTCTGATATATACGAGTGAGTTTCAGAATAAGCTTAAACTGTTCTTGTTAGATAAGTGTCTATATTCTATTGATGAACTATGAATATTAATACTATGATCAAATGTTACATAATTTTATTGACTAGAAATGAAAATTTTATAGAATATTATGAATTGATTTATGATTTTTTTTTATTGTAATTTAGATAATAATATGCAATTTGATATAGAATATATTTATGATTATTTTTTATGCTTATTAATGAATTATGATGTTAGACTTATGTATTGTTGATGATTATTTTTTATTTTAATATAATTTTGATAATAATTGGTAATTTGACACAAAATATTTTTATGGTTATTTTTTATGATTGTTATTTTTTCTGTTTTTAATGAATTTTATATAATTGCAAAGATGTAAAGTTCAGTAATAGTTTATATAAATGTTTAGTTATAGAAATTCAGACATGATGTAAAAATCGTTATTGAATGAATTTAATTGACTAAACATTGTTCATGGGCAGGTGTTCGCGAGTTGTTTGAGCAAGAGCCTCCGCCGCCGCCGCGGAGGACCCGTGCCGATCTCATGCGAGACGTTGACGCTGACTACTACGGCTACAGAGATGATGACGACGGACTGCTCATGCCATTAGAGCAGGAAGCTGAGAAAGAAGGTTCGTTTATACAAAGTGTTATTTAAAGAGTATATACATACCAAGTGCACGGCTTCTTGGGATCATAACGAACGTTATAGCAAAGGTTTTGTAATTCTATGTCTACATGTGTGGATTTTATTCGAAATTTCAATACCAGAGACCGAATTTTTCAAATTGTGACGAAGTGACGAAGAAAGTTATTAACCCTCGTAGTGCGGTGACACGTTTATTATGATAGATATCTAAGAAACATGAAAACAATAATTTGGTACCAGTTCTTTGAGTCACTTATTAGCGCCCTCCACACGTAAAGTTCGGACCGCGGGAAACAGCACGCGCCGTTCCATCCCTCGCTCCGAACTGTACGTGTAGATGTGCGGGACTAACAGTCCGATCTGGCATATCGACGCGAGCGCATGTCTCACAGTTTTACGCGCGCATCACGTTTAAACGTAAATTACAAAAACGGCGGTTTGGAGCGTCCAAGCTATCACAGAGTTCATTCGTTTGTTCCGTGAACATCCGTGTCTCTGGATGATAAAAAGTAAGGAGTATAGTAACAGGAATATGAGAAACAAAGCATATGACGAGCTCGTTGTTTTTTGCAAGTCAGTAGGTTTTGTTTCAGCTGATCGCGATTTCGTCAGCAATGAATGAAAAAAATCATAAATGTCCATATCTTTGTCTGTATTCCTTTACCCACACTCGTCGAAATTTTCGGCTGTTTAAACGTAACTACAAATCCAGCTAACGCGATGACCAACCGGTCGTCCATTTTTCTTAATACTGCGTAAAAAACTTGTAAAAGCTATAACGTTCCACGCGCCAGTCCAAACTGCAGTCCAAACTCTTGAAAATCAATTTACACGCACAGTTCGGAACGTTTGTCTAGATTATGTAAGTTTCGTCGGCAATCCAAACCGTGAATGCATTTTTAATCGTAATTAGCACAACAGTTTTATTCGCAGTCCAAACTGTACAGATCTAACTGCGGTTTGGAACGCAGTCCAAGATGCGCGGTCCGAACTGTACGTGTGGAGGGCGCTATTTTTTGCTGAAACTGAGCATAGACTCCATACCAGATTTTGTCTTCAGCCCTTTTGGATGAATTTCAAGGTTTCCGTTACAAGTTGTATAAGTTTTTAACTGACTTCTAAAAAAGGAGGAGGTTCTTAATTCGGATGTTTGTATTTTTTTTTTTTATGTTTGTCCACGCATAACTCCGTCGTTTGCCAACCGATTTGAAAAATTCTGATTTTGTTAGAAAGGGTATACTTCCCAAATGGTCCCATGAAAATTTTATCGAAATCGGACAAGCCGTTTCTGAAAAAACAACAAAAGTCTAAAAAAATGTTTACGTTGATGATCTTTTCGTTTACGCTGCATTGCGTTTTTTGTTCGCGCATAACTCCGTCATTTACGAACCGATTTGGAAAATTCACTGACCCACTAAAAAGCACGAAAATAAAAACTTTTTTGCAAAAAATAAAACCGACTTCCATATCAAAACACTACAAAGCCAAAAATAATTTTAATTTCGGAAGGCGGTGTGAAAAAAAAAGAAAATACAAAACCAATAACACCGACTACCGAAATTAAAATTATTTTTGGCTTTGTAGTGTTTTGATATGGAAGTCGGTTTTTTGTCCTAATGATCACACTCTTGATATCTGATGAGGTCTACGATTGAGCGAACCCTGAAGAAGCATTTGTCACTTTTTCTTTGAAGGCTGACAGGTCATCGGTGCAGGGGAAACTTGCAGTACAACTATTTGCCCGAAAGTTTATTGTTTTTAAGACAGCCGTAAGAATTACTAATTACTAAGCTCAAGCTACAAATATACGAAATTGCTACCAAGATGGCTTCTCACTCGCAAATAGCGGAGTCACGCCTTAACTAATAGATTCCGTCGCCTTCCATTGATGTTTATTTATTAAAACTATGCAATACAAAATGTACAAAGGCGGACTTAATGCCATAGGCAATCTCTACCAGTCAACCATGGGTGGAGAAGGTATAACATGGCAGGTGCATAAAAAAAACTAATTAGATAATATATCAAAAGTAAAAATTTTATTACAAGTGTATATATACATATATAACTAAAATAAACTTATATACATATTTATCACACTTGTTGCAATTCTACTTTACAGCAATAGCTCAGGCGGTGGAGGAATGGAAGAGGAATAAAGAACAAAATAAGGAGCAAGATTTACCAGAAGAAGAGGACATTTATCCAGAAGATGTAAGTTATTTAAACACAGTTACATACCATAATCGCTTACAATGATGTAAAAACGAAGATACAACACAAAAACTGAAATTGTGAAGTTTTATCAATTTACGACTCTATTTCAACATGCGCAATGCCGATATTCTTTTGTATGGGAAAAACGTTGTTAACGAAGTATTACCTATTAAAAGGGGTTCCCCACTATCGAAGCCATCTATGGCGGAAAATGGGCATTTATTTGGAATTAATACTCAACTGTAAATATTGATGCAAAAAAGTGCCTTCTAATACTAATTTCAATAAATACATCGACTGTCGCTTTAATAATGCATTTTCTTGTCTATTCTTCTTTGTGTGAAAGAAGAAGACGAAGAAGACTCTATTCTTCTTACCTTCAGTAAATAGACAAAAAGAGTATGTCTCATTGTTTAAACGTAATTTCAATGAGCCTTTAATGGTCTTATATAAATTTATTAAAGATTTTGTCGCTTTTTCTAGCCTAACGACAAGCGAATAGAAGAAGATGAAGACGGCGAACAGGTCCGGCCAGTAGTGACGTCACACGTAGCAGTACCGTCACAGAAGGATATAGAGGAAGCGTTACTGCGGCGCAAGAAACAAGAGCTCCTAGAGAAGTACGGCTGCATGGACGTCAAGATGGAACCCAGTTGACAAACAATAATCGTCAGTTAATAAATAAGTTTTTATAACCAGTTTGTTTTTTATTTACCCACTTCCGCCCATGGCTATGCCAGAGTGATATGTTGATTTAAAGTAGCCTATGTCCTTCCCTAGGCTTTGTATTCCCAGACTATCCATATCAAATTGCATCACAAACGGCTCAAATTCTTAGGTTTTGTATTTTTGTTTTTGACATAGACTTCCGAAATTAAAGTTATTTTTCAGTTTGCAGTGTTATTTTGAAACTCGGATTCATTTTTTGGTATAATGTTTTTATTTTTCACTTTTTAATCGTGGTACTTTTTATCTAGTTACAAAAGTCTAAATGTCAACTAGTTATCCTACCTTTTAAAAATGTTGTTTTTCCGATGCTGGGCTGGGATTCTATTGGTGCTCCACCATCAGCTCCACTTAACCATACGCATTGTGACGAGCATAAAGTACTCAACAACCGTATTTAACCTTTTCACCGCCAAGCACTTCTATAGAAGTTCGGGATTTTCGTGCCACCAGCGCCACAACTTCTATAGAAGTTGTTCATTTTAACTATCTTATTAAAATAAATTTACTGTGATTAAAAGCTTTGTTTCATTTTATTATTTAAGATAGCACTGTCTACTACCCTGTTTTTTATTTTTCTACACAAAATAAGCCCTAGTTTGTCCTAAAATCGGCAAAAACTGAAACTCCGTATTTTGTTACTTTCATCAGAACGCCAATCACTTCATATCAAGTTGGCCAGTGATGTGCGTTGAAAGGTTGATTTCACCATTGAAATATTTATAAATACAGAAAGTTACGAATATCGAAAACAATTTGAGGTCAATAAAATATGAACTTAGTTATCTACTTCATTACAAAGGATAGTAGATGAATTTCGACCTTCAGGTAGATGCCGATACGTAATTATAAAGTTGTTACCAATTCTTGTCGATAGTTATTTTCCCATCTCTACAAAACAATTGGTCGTCTATGCCCCTGTGCGCCACCGAGTGCCATGAACTACTATAGAAGTTAGTCAGTGACGTCATAGGCGTGCGGCTGTCAAGGTCACTTTGGCATAGTGCAGCACAAAATCGGATTCGCGCGCACGCATCTTTCTTTCTTTCACTTGATAACAAATAGAAAAATGAATGAAGAACTTGATTCGGACGAACTTCTTAAAATTTTATAAGGTGTGGAACCGGACTCGGAGTATTTTGTGGAGAAACAACACTTAAAAAACAATGCTTTGATAAGTACACGGCTACAAGCGTGATAGAATTTAAATATATACTTACCTTCCATTTCAAAAAACACTTTAATAACAATTAAAAATTCTGCCATTTAGATACCTTTTTTTTTTTTAACGTGGTAAAATTGTCAAATAAGTCCTCCCACTCCGGGCAGGGTGGGAGACGGTAAAAAACGTTGACTGAAGTTATTAAAAAAACAGGAATAAACAAAAATAGAAGAAAGAAAGACCATAGACCCCATCCCTGATCAGAATCGAATTCAACGTGCCCTCAGTGACAATAACTTGATATGAAGTTAATGAATGAAATCATGAAACAAATAGAGATGTACCCTATTCTTTATGGTTCTAATTGAGTTATGTATTATTTTCTTTGATACTCATAATTTATAATGTTTTTTCTTATTAAGGATACTGTGAAATAAAACAAATCTGGAAATATATAATCAGTTTTTATTTATGTTCGTAAAATGAACTTTAAATCTTAACTTTACGCGTACAAATCTTATTCATCGATATGACGATATCCCCATCACTACTGTTTACTGTATATTTAGTTATACATTTATAGCTTGGCGCTCGGCGAGGCATTGCGTTTTGTGTACGTTGGCGGCGAAAAGGTTAAATCGAATTGCAACCCATGTAATAATTATTATTGAATAGTTCCGGTGGCCATCTGTGGAACCTAGTTAAATGCGAGCTATTTTGAAGATTTGTCCAGCCAGCCTGAGTCACATGTTTTTCAAGCTGGCTGGACACGTTTTCGATCGATTATCTAAGATTCTGTAGCATAACAAATTCTGAAATACGGGTGTTTAGCCGTCACATAAGAGCCCTATTGACCTCGTTAAATGAGAGCTATTTTGAAGATTTATCCAGCCAGCCTGAGTCACATCTCTTGTCAGTGAGTGTCCAAAACCTGGCAACGTCACAATGCTTGCGACCCTCTACCTCACACTTGCGCTAAACCGTCCACTTGTCAACTAGGAACTCTCAGTACTGATGACCAATTTTAAAGGAAGCCTTAGCTTTGCGGCACTAAATAGTTTGCTTGGCGAAATAGGCCAAGCAAAAAACACATCGTGGTAACCGGGAGGGTTCCATCCTGTGCACATGCCCTAGCCAACGCCAGAGTCTCTGTTTGCGAAGTGAGGTTAAGCTAAGCAGCTGTGCTATTTCTAGAGCCCTTTCATTTCTAATCTTATCCCGCCATAATGTTTCAAAATCCTACTAAGTCACTGCATGTAAAAAGTGTTAAGTCCACGTTTCTGTCGACGCATACGATGTATAGCTATCGCCAAATAATTTGGCAAGAGTCGTTCAATGCGCAGAAGTCTATTTTTAGGTGTCAGCGGGACGCGGGGTATGACGTAGCGCCGCTCCGAGCGCGCGATTGGTGCGTCAGTAGTTCTCGTTCAATTTGCTCCCGAATACACTTGCGTACACGAAAGTTGTACCCTTTGTTTTTGTTACGAGTTCTTGTTTTATATTTAGTTTTTGTTACGTTGATTACAATTCCAGGACCAAATACCATTTTACGCAGACTATTAAAACGTCAGAAAGAACAGTTAGACACTATAGTTAAGGAAGGTTGAAATTCCGAATCCTTCACTGTCTTTAGGACACCGGGAAAAAAGAATAAAAGGGTAGCATATTATTTACTAATTGTGACGACGAGAACATATTATTTTTAATGTTTTTTTTTAATACATTTTTTTCACTTTTAAATGTATTTATGTATTATATCTATTTTATTTATAATACCGAATGAATTCCTCTTCTTTCTTTAACATTCTTCTGAACAGATATGATTAAAAATAAATGATGACAATAACCATAGAATAATGGCAAGCAGTAAAAGTGACCACTTTCTTCTTCCACTAAGTGCACGATGCGCGAACTTACCCCCACTACACCAAAACCTTTCCAAGTTATTTAGCGACAGGTATAATGATATATATAAAGTGATATGTAAGTTGGATTGCGGGATAGAAGGATATTTGGGAAGATAAAGACGAAAAGTTTACTTTTCAAATTATTTTATTTTCGAACAGTATTGTTATTTAGACATATGTACTTTATCTAAGCAAAATATACACGATATTAGTGACTTCACTGGCTCTATATTGCAATCAACAACAAACTTGACTCTGTGATAGGCCTAACTAACGTTATATAAGTATATTAAATTAATATTCCAAAATGAACTATTGCACGATCTGTCTGTCACAAAGTCGGATAAACGGAAGCCTCATTCAAACTCAAATACTGATTCAAATAATTCATAAGATTCTGAAAATTATTTAAAGTTTCACATTTAAAATCCACAACTATTTTAACGACAGTGGACATCTGACGACTACACCACTTATTTCAATAGGAATGTATAAACTTAACATTACGTAAGCTCTCAGAGAACTAATTTAATTAACATCTAACAACACCAAGTCCTAAACTCATAGGAATTAAACAAAATATCTCGCTTCAGCGTTCATTAGATTCCATGTAACAGTGACCCGTTTTGCATTGATATAATTGCGCGATTTTCCTTTGTTTCATAAGTGTACCTTGTATCATAAGAATTATATTTATACGACTAACGGTACTCACAGGAAGTGACCGAATTCAGCGTCATAAATTGAAAAAGAAAATAAATAATCCATTGTTATCGTTTAGGATTAGAAATACATGATTTTTAAATTCCTTTTCCCTCCTGAGAAGTTTCCCATATATTATAAAGTAGAAGTAACATAATAAAGCGAGCAAAATCGCAAGGAAGCTAAATTTCTATACTTCCCGCAAATAAATAGACATAGCATAATCATTTATTTTATCGATAACATCGCGTCAAAGAATAACTTTCTTAACCGTAATAAACTGTAACTTTGATTTTTTTTTTCTTTATTTTCATACATTTTAGCTCTCGTGATATTTAATATCTAAAATACATTTTGTTCTATATTATGTACGTGAATGTACTAGAATACGACACTAAAGACTATTAAGTAACGTCCACAAATTATTATTTTGCTGAGGAGTACATTCGGCCGGTAAGGTGATTGACACCAACGCGACGTCTAAAATCCTGATGGTACGACATGCGTTTTAAATAGAGATAACATAGAAGATTTCTCTCCGAAAGGAGATAGTACCTTGTGCCATTCCGATACAAAAGTCTCATGAACCATTTCTAATTGGGGCTTTGCCCCTTTAAAGGCTATTCAATGTTCCTAGAAGAAACGAAACATGTCATGTTAGCAACTAAAAGTAAAAACTTGCTGATTTACGGCCATCCGCAGCGCATTGATAAGGCAATGTACAATTTCTCTTAAAATTTAATATATGTTACAGTGTTTTACTTAATTTCCACAAATATATAAATTTAAACCAACTAAATTTTTACTTTGTAATACAAAATTTAAACGTAAGAAGCTCTGACTGAGTCGTTGTTTTTGTAGTCGGTTACTTAGCTAAGGCACCTCCAAGTAATGCCCGACAGAGTGTGACAGCGCTATATGATACCTCAGTGCCAAAAAGAGTAAGAGCTGTTGTCACACTACCGCCTGCTATTACAACGAGCGCCATCGCTAAATTAAACGCCTAGTAAATGACTACTACATTTATTGCATCGGTTTCTATTTTTACGGTATCTAAACAAAATGCAATAGGAAGACAGGACATTAACCAATTAATGAAACGACATAACATCTTTAAAATGGCATTATATGGGAAGTGGTTATTCATTTATCGTTTTTACATTGAATGCTAAGGGGTCTTAAGACTTTGCTACTTCAAAACCCTGTTAGTGTAAGGATACTTTATTGAAAGTACAGCAAAAAATTGACCAGATTAATCTAAACATACAAAATAAAATATTGATGAATACGAGACATTTAAAGATCTACAAGAAGCCTTTATTAATTGGGGCTACATCCAAACATCAATATAAGATGCATATCCATAAAGTTAAAATTTGATTTCATAAACTATTTAAGAATTTATCACAATTCTATGTAATTTATACTTACTTAGCGAATTCCCGTTAAACTCTAGCGGTAAGTCCAATCCGAGATTCTACGCTAAGCTTAGATTTTTTTATATTTCCAACTTGCTTTCTGAATACACGCCATTAGCAGGGTCTATCTAAGTAAAATATTTTCGCTATTATTATAGTGACTGCCTCCATTTTAGTGGCATAATGAACAGATGAAGTATTTAAATGCGAGCAGCCCACCACTTTTGGAAACGACGAGCTTGCCTATAAATCTCTTGCACGTTTGATTATATAGAGGAAAATGCATCATTCATCTCCATTATATTTTAGCTACACCGTGACGTTTAAGAGAACAAGTTTTGTTGCTTAGCGTCGTTTTCGAAGTCGCTCCACGCGTTATTCAGTTCCATGAAGATCATTTTCGCTATATTCTCGTTGGATGTGCCCATTTGCTGTAAACAATAAAGTGATATTGTATATTATAAAAGCACGCAATTAAGGAAGACATCTCAAAACTGATTTTATCAATCATTCTTAGTTTACTGTGACACTTTAAAAGAAATTCAATATTGGCAAATAAACAGAATGCATGTAGATTAGGTATAGCTACAATATTCCCTCTTCATGAATGCTTATTTTCCAATGACATGTATACATTTTTTATCTCATAGAAGCTGGTGCATGGGGTCTATAATTTAGTTACTGCAGTCAAAGAGTTAGTTAGTTACCTTATTTTCAAACAAATCATGATTTCCTCTGTGTGAAATTAATAATATCTACTGCTGTGACTCATTTACTGTCATAGATAGGTATATATATATTTTAATTCGATATTTTTAAAAATTTTAAATATATCGAATAATAAATAAGCAATTTTTAATCGTAAGAAATATAAATAAATGATAAAATTTATATATTATCATTATTTTTTAAGTAGTAACTAGATTTTAATAAAAATAGATTATAAATCCATCTATTTTTATTAAAAATATTCATATCTAACCAGCCATGATAAAAGCCACGCTTTTACAAATTGTTTCATATGATGAATATTTTAGAAAATGAGTGGGATTACTATTAAAAAGACTGCTCCCGAGTCCCGCACCACTGCGACCTAAACCCCTTTGGAAGGGGTTGTTTGGGATGTTGCATAAAATATTATCACGATGGTAATAATAATATCGATTAATTTTTATTTCCTATGTTTTTCACGTCCCTTCTTAATCATATTTTGCTTTTTATTAATTTCACTTCGATCAACAATTAATTGTACTAAGCGCTACAAAAACGGCCCGAAAAATAGGGCTACACTTTTGTGGCACCGACTCCAAATTTTTTTTAAATTTTATTATAGGTTAATCGTAGGTTAGGTTAGGTTTATTAATATAGGTAGGTTATAGTATTATTTTTAACTTTTTAGTGCTTTTATGGTCGAAGTTATTTTAAAGTCGGTTTTTTTGCAAAAAATTTTATTTATTACATAGACTTTTTAGAATAAATATTTTTGTATTGGTGACTTTTATTTTCAAGTGACATTTTAAATTTATTGCTTTTTACATTTCTCCGAAGTAAAGACGTTTATATATATCATTAAACATTTTTCTGAGAAATTTACATGTTGACGTGTATGTGTATGTGGCCACTTGAGCGACTCATTTTTGTTCCTGATCCTTAATCTAGTACTATAATTGATCGAAGATATATAATTTAAAAAAAATGTTTACATCGTTATTTGATTTTATTCCCGAATCGATTAATTTAGATACATCACAATTTCTTAGTCGTCATTATCTTACAACACTGAAACTGTCAGTCTACTGCATTGAATTAAAAGTCTAGGAGGCTTGGAGCCCTGTATCACAGCTATTCATAGTGCAGACCCCAGTCATCATAACATCAATGTATGTACTTTGTGTTAATTTTAAATTTTTGTATAAATAAATCCTGTGGTGGACAAAATACGAGGGGTGATCCAAAAGTAATGATAATCGGATATTTCCAGTTCTCGGAAAAACCCAAAAAAAATGTTTGTTATCTTGTTTACCCACTCAGTCACCATGAAAAATCATATAAATAGACCACGATTCCAGGGAGTTATATTCATTTGAATATAAACCGTCGAAGTGGAAACCAAAATGGAAAAAAACTAAATTAGAGCTGTGATCAAGTACGTCTGTATGAAAAAAATGCGACTTGGTGAAAACATTGGGGGACTCTGCTCCTCCATATTCTACAGTTGCACGATGGGCCAAGGAGTTTAACGCCCATCCACGTCTATCACTGAAGAGAAATTTAAAAAAGTCGAAGATATTGTAATGGCAGATCGAAGAGTGACCATCAGGCATATAGCTGAGGTCACAGGGATCTCATATGGCAGCATTCAAGGAATGTTTACGAACTAATTGCAAATGAAAAACGTCTCTATGCGTTGGGTACCGAGAATGTTAACCGAAGAGCAAAAGAAGAAACGAGTCGACATTTCGAGGACGAATCTCGAAAAGTTCCAAACAGACAAGGAAAACTTTTTTTCACGTTTTGTGACCATGTATGAAACCTGGATTCACCATTTTAATCCTGAAAGCAAGCAACAATCGATGACGTGAAACGAGCCTCCTCGCCGACGCCGAAGAAATTCCAGGTGTCAAGTTCGGCGGGGAAGGTTATGGCATCCGTTTTTTGGGACGCTGAAGGAATACTTGGAAAAGGGAGCAGGACAGGGACAGGGAGGGGAACAGGCTCTTACTACACAGAACGCAGGTTATCAAGGAAAAAAGATGCGGCAAATTGCGAGTTGGAATGTTGTTTCAGCAAGACAACGCACCCTCTCACAAAGCCGCAGTTGCGATGGCTGCCATCTAAGAAACGGGTTTTGAATTGCTCGAACACCCCCCCTATTCGCCAGATCTAGCCCCCAGTGACTTCTACCTCGGCTCAAGGAATACCTCCGAGGTCGAAAATTTGAAGACGATAGTGAAGTGATGGCTGCTGTTGAGGCGTTTTGGGAGAGTCAAGATAAAGATTTTTTGTCTAAGGGAATCCTATGTTTAGAAAAAAGATGGACCAAGTGTATTGATTTGTTAGGAGACTGCGTAGAAAAATAAATTATTTTTTAAATCATAATCACCGTGTTTTATTATGATTATCATTACTTTTGGATCATCCCTCGTACATACATGGAACTTTTCATTGATAGTGAGATGCATTCAAAACTTATGTAAATTAGAAATAAGCTGTTGAGTTTCCAAATAAGATTACCTTATCAGGATGCACGGCGAGACACGCTTTCCTGTAGTTGCGCTTGACGTCAGCGGGCGTGACAAGTTGCGACATGTCCACGCGCGCCCAGCGGCAGTCCTCCCACACCACGGTGTGTAGGGAGCACAGAAGTGCGCGGATATTCGCCTTCTTGCCCTCCGTCTGTGTAAAATAAAAATAATCTGTAAATATTTTCTTAGTACTTTAGATACAATATCAGATAACACAGACAGGATGTGAAGATTCCTTTTTTTACTCCTCCTGCTCTGGGTGGAGCGGAAGGGAGTGGAAGACTTCCACTGACTAAAAACCCACCCTGTTCCTTTAGTTGCCCTTGTGGTCCGGGGCCGCGGTATCTCGTTAGAACATTGCCGCTACCCCAGGAGAGAATGACCCTAGCGGGCCTGTCAAGAAACGTGTGCGTAAAAGAACTAGGAGCTCTCTGCAAAGATATATAATAAACTATAGATACGTTGTCCGCGCTCTTAAATGGCAAGTTGAAATCAAGGTAAGTGCCTCGTGTCTGTTTAGTTACGCACGAACCTGTGTCGCGAACGCGACACTACACATCTTGAGAAAAAATAAGTTTTAAAAGAAAATTAGGAAAAAACATGCCTTTGTGTGTTTTCAGACGTTGCACTAATTATACTGCTTCCGTGAGAGATCATAAAAACTTTTTACTAAAAAATTAAACCGACTCTCAAAAAACACTGCAAAGTAAAAAATAACTTTAATTTCGGTAGTCGGTGTCTTTAGTTTTGTATTTTCGTTTTTGGCACCGACTTCCGAAATTAAAGTTATTTTTCACTTTGCAGTGTTTTTGGGAGTCGGTTTAATTTTTTGGTAAAAAGTTTTTATTTCACTCTTTTTAGTTGGTCTATTTTTAATTAACCTAGTTACAAAAGCCTAAATGTCAACTACTTATAACCTTTTACAAAATATTGCTTTACCGGCCTTGGCCGTTAATTGTTGAGTTCTCCTGGTACTTCACCATCAGCTCTACATCACCATATGCATTGTGACGAGCATAAAGTGCTTAAGAGCCATTAGACGTTTTTTCGCAAATTTGTAAGATTTCAATCGCCTGCTTTACCATTTTACGCCATACTTTGAATTTTTAAAATACATGTCTAAAATAGATCAATTATTAATGAAGTGTTTCTTCGTTTCACATTTACTTAAAACATGTGCATCGCTTTGTGGTGAGTAATCTCCCAAAAGTAGTTTACTGAAAAATCATCGTAGAGTCAACTTCAGATTCCGGAATCTATGACTAATGTTCACAAATTCAGGTGAAAAAATATGGATAGTATAAGACATATACTTGATTTGTGAACTAATGTTCAATATTCAAGATTATTTATTGCATTATTTAGAAAAAAAATAAAAACTATTGTCTATATTTAGGTGCTGTAGCGCAAATTTGTCGCGATTATTCGCATTTAATAAGGCGTAATTTCGATAAAAAAAATTACGTCAAAATAAACTTTGTTCTGTGAAGAATTCAAATAAATAGTTTTTATGACAATGCGATCATGTTATTTTGTAATAACATGATTTTAAGAACGCTCTAAATTACTATATATTACGTTGCCCAAGCTAGCTGCATTCAGTACGGCGCGAGCGCCCTCCGAGGTAGGACCTATGTCAATTTTTTCCGCGTCCCGACAGTCGAGCGCACGTATTGAGAACGCTAACTATACTACGACTACGCGGGTTTTGATACTCGTATTTTTTTTTGTAAGAAATATTTTTAGTGCTTTATACTTAATTGTTTTAGCTATGGAGAACAGGCACGGTGTATACCATTGTGTCAAAAAAGGGAAACGCAATAATTATGCATCATTAAAGAATGCACATGAAGCAAGGTACATCTTTTTTAACCGACTTCAAAAAAAAGCAGAAGGTTCTCAGTTCGTCGGATTTTTGTATGTATGCTCCCCGATTACTTGAAGACGGTTAGACCGATTTTAAAATTTTATTTTTTTGTTTGATAGGGTATACTTTCTTATTGTTTCCATTGTCATCACGTCAGGATCTGATGATCGAATCATGGAGAAATCGAGGGAACTCTTCAAATATTATAGGCGCACCTATAGCGATTTGGTTATTTTTTGTAGTAACTTGTGCAGTTGCTCTTGAAAAACACCATTTAGTGAAGTGGAACTGATGATGAAGACCACAGATGGCCACCGGAACTACTCAATAATAAGTATTTCGTGGGTTGCGATTCGATTACTTGAATATGGCTAAGCACTTTATTCTCGTTACAATGCATAATTATGGTGAAGTACCAGGAGAACTCCTCAAAAATTAACGGCTATGCATCGGGAACAGCTATATTTTGTATAAGGTGATAAGTAGTTGACATTTTGGCTTTTCTAACTTGATAAATTACAAATTAAAAAGCCTTAAAAACACTTTTTAACTAACTTTTTGGAAGTCGGTGTCCAAACACGAAAATACGAAAAAAAAAACCGACGAACGAAAGCAAAGTCGGTTTTATTTTTTGTTTAAAAGTTTTTTGCATTTATAATATAAAGTAATACTTTGATGTAGTCTTAATTTAGGGCTACCAACGTTTTGAGAAAAAAAAACACAAATAATCACAAAAGATAGAAGCACTTAAGAAATTAAACCCTGTTGTTCAGTACTGTAGAACTATAAATACAATTTAACGAATGTCATATTTCTTTATTGATTTATTTTTAAACCTACTTAAAAAAAAGGAGGAGGTTCTCAATTCGACTGTATTTTTGTAGTAGTTTTAGTAGATGGCTAGACCGATTTAGAAAATTCTTTTTTATTTGAAAGAATTTACTTCAAGGTGAGTTCCATTATCATCAAGTTAGGATCTGATGATGGAATTATGGAGAAATCGAGGGAACTCTTCAAATATTATAGGCACATCTATAATAAGTATTTCGTGGGTTGCGATTCGATTACTTGAATAAAATTTCTAAACAATTTATGCCCGTCACACTGTATATCGTGAAGTAGAGCTGATTTTGAAGTACCAAGAGAACTAAACGCTATCGTCCCTGCATTAGAAAAAAAATTATTTTTCAAAAGGTGGTATCAAGTTGACGTTTAGGCTTTTAAACTGGGTAAATTACAAACCAACCCACTAAAAAGCGACATATAATCAAACTTTAAAAATAAAAACCTGCAAAGTGAAAAATTACTTTAATTTCGTGAGTCGGTGTCTTTGGTTTTGTAGTATCGTTTTTGATAATGAATTCCGAAATTAAAGTTATTTTTCTCTTTGCAGTGTTTTTTTTTGTAAGTCGGGTTTATTTTTTAATACAAAGTTTATTTTATTTGAGATAAAATAAATAAATAACAAGATACCACGGCCACGGAACTTAAGGGCTGCTGATGGAACAGGGTGGATTTTTAGTCAGTAGAAGTCTAGCACTTCCGTCCTCCACCTAGAGCGGGAAAACTCATTTATTGCATTTTCCACCCCAAAATAAAAGATAAAATAAATTTTATTGCAATCGTATTAATCCTGTAGCTTTAGACCTTGGGCTTGATGATGCAATGGAACTTTCGAACGCAAACGTAAATATTATTTGGACTATTTATTTATGTAGTTACTTCAATTTAGGTGTTGAACCGAATGGTCGTCATCAAGCATTGTCTTTTCAGTTCCCCTTCAGAGTGACTGTGTAGTTTCTAGTCTATTCAGTGGTAAATTATTATATCTTATCTTAAATTTTATAGGAATAACCACCCGTTGCATTAGACATCAGACTTGACGATTTAGCGGAAGTTTAGAACTCAATAGTAAATACTTTTTGGACTTTCTATATTTCTTTAGTTCTGAATTTAGTTAATACGAAACAGCATTACTTATATAAATAGGGTCTTCTACAGCGTGCCTTTTGTTTGGGACCCGGTATTTTGGTAATATTGAAAACGCCATAATCACAGAAAGATAAAGTAGGTAGGAAGTTATCAGAGCTCGAATAAAAGGTACCTGGTAAAAAAGCCGAAAAATTTAAGATAATATATGTAAATAACGGCGATAGTCTAAACTATATATATGAAACAGCACTGTATAATCATATATACAAAGTGTAATTTAAAGAGTATATACATATATACATACCGAGTGCACGGCTTCTTTGGATGATAACAAACGATATAGCAAGGGTTTTGTAATCCTATGTCTACATGTGTGGAGCTTATTAGAAATTTCAATACATTGATACCAGAGACCGAATTTTTCAAATTAAGAAGAACGAAAAGAATTATCGTGTTATTGGCTAGTGACGTGGAAAGTGATGACCCTCATAGTGATATGACACGTTTGTTATTATTGGTATTCAAGAAACATATGAAACCGATAATTTGGGGTCAATTCTGTGAGTCACTTATTTTGAGCTGAAACTTTGCATAGAGACTCCATACCAGATGTTGTCTTCAGTCCTTTTGGATAGATATGGGGTTTCCGTTACACGTTGTATATGATTGCATAGGTAGATAATTTTGAACGTACAAAAATCTTCTGATATGATAGTGCAACAACTACTTGTCTGAAGATAAACTAACTAACTACTTTAGGGTAATATATTTTAAACATGTTATACAGGGTATAATGGAATATACATAAACCCTTAAATGGGGTAATTGTACTTATTATTATGAACGTGAAAATCATCATCAGCTGTTTAGTAAATTTTGTCCAGTTATGCACACTTATAAATGAATGAGGTCGTCTATTCTTTTTCGCAATTTTAAAGTTGGTCCCATAGTAAAAGATATTCATAATGATGATTACAATTACCTCTTTTCCAGTTTTACGTATGTATATTTCATTACAAAAATAAAATTCTGAAATGCAAATTTTTATTTTTTAGAATAATTATAAAGTGCATGGAAGGCGAATAATAGATTGTCAGTACTTTTGGAGTCAATTAATCAATATAAGCAAACACAGTGAAAAGTTCGGCTACAATATGAGCTATCTAAAAATAGAAAAAGAGAAACGGATGGGTCTCATATCCAAATTTTACTTGAAATGTAAGATGTGTGTATCTAGCTTTATTCTGAAAACTTCAGACCCCAACACAACTGAAAAATCTAAACTCAATCAAGGCGCGGTATATGGTTCAATTATGACAGGAATATATATATATTTTTGTATAGACACACCAACACTTTTTCTTACTTGTAACCTATTTGTAGAAATAAATATCATTTACAATTTAACGTAAAAAATAACCTTCCTTCTGAAACAGTTTATTAAAAAATAAATATCGGAAACTACAACTCATAACTTACGTGCGTACGTAAGTACGTACACAAAAAGTGTGATTTTTCTTAGTTAAGTAACACCGATTTTACACTTTTGAGTTTAATTTTGTTGAAGTTGGTTGTCACATAACTTCCATTTTTCTTTTAAATATATACTTTATACATGTCTTTCATTTTTTAAATCTTAAGTCATTTAAGTAATCAAATCTCTTTCTTATAAAGACGATTATAACAGCTCAAGATTGTTTAGTCCGACTCGACACCCTCTCTACACTATTAGTGTTGTTTATGTGTGCATCGCCACGCATACATGCCGATTTTTACCTAAACTCGAGCGTTCAAATTTTGAAAAATGGCTCTTAACATCCACATTTAAGTAATCGAATCGCAATCCACTCAATACTTATTATTGAGTAATTTCGGCGGCCATCTGTGGTCTTCATCATCAGTTCCACTTCCTCAAATGGTACTTTTTGAGAGCAACTGCACAAGTTACTATAATAAATACCCAAAACTTCATAGGTGTGCCTATAATATTTGAAGAGTTCCCTCGATTTCTCCAAGATCCCATCATCAGATCCTGACTTTTACGAAAATGGGACCAATTTCAAAGTATACCCTTTCAATCAAAAAAAGAATTTTCCAAATCGGTTCAGCCGTCTTCGAGTAATCGGTGATCATACATAATATATATATATATATATATATATATATATATATATATATATATATATACGCGTCGAATTGATAACCTCCTATTTTTGTCATCGGTTGCAAAATGTGTCATTTCATACGTAAATATCAACAGAAATACATTTTCAACCGACGACAAAAAAAGGAGGAGGTTATCAATTCTACGCGTAATTTTTTTTTTTTATGTATGATCAACGATTACTCGAAGACGGCTGCACCGATTTGGAAAATTCTTCTTTTGTTTGAAAGGGTATACTTCGAAATTGGTCCCATTGTCACCAAGTTTGGATCTGATGATGGGATCCTGGAGAAATCGAGGGAACTCTTCACATATTATAGGCACACCTATAGTGATTTGAGTATTTTTTAAAGTAACTTGTGTAGTTGCATTCGAAAAGCACCATTTGTGAAGTGGACCTGATGATGAAGACCACAGATGGCCACTAGAACTACTCAATATATAAGTAGAAATAATGCGTATTTCATTGTTCCGCTTCGATTACTTGAATGTGGTTATTAAGCATAATATGCTCGTCACAATGCATATGGTGAAGTGAAGCAAAGAGAATGTAATACACTATGTTTTAAGAGACGGGACTTAGTACTAAAAAAATAAAAACAGGTAACAGTTCACTTCAATACCAACTGAACGAACATACACGGGGAACAAGACGTCATACAACAGTTCTACCAACCTATCAGACTAAATAGTGCTGAGCAATGGTAGTAACTTCTTTATCGATATCGATAAAGTATACAGGTCGGTAACGGGCTTTCCTTTAACTTTTTTTAAATTTAAGAAAGGATTTGTGTTGAAATAAAGCAAGGATTGTAGTTTTTAAGAAATCCAGTATATTCTTAATTATAAAACTATTATAGATTATTAGACTAAATAATATAATTATGTCAAGGATTGCAGTAATTTAATCCCGATCTTCTTCTGGACCCATAGCGGTCATAAACATTTCATATTTTATTCGATGGAGCTCCGTCGTCAGAACGTCAGTGACTATGTCCTCTTTATTCTTGTATTTGATAATCATTAACTGCAATGTTATTGAAATGAACATATACCAAATAACTTTATATGATATGAGACGCACCCTCTATAGTCAGGTGCTCGGGAAGATACTTTGTGTTTTAACTAAGAAAAAACTAAAAAATGTCCTGTGTCTAAACTAGTGATCTGATTTTTGGTGTTGCCTGAAAATGATATATAACGCAAATGCGACAAATTATTAAAATTAATTAATTAATTAATTTTAATAATTTGCCGCATAATTAATTTTTATTAAAATTATAAACAATGTTAATAAAAATTAACATTGTTTATAAACAATTACAAACAGACACACCGTTTATCGATAATTAATAAGAGCCATTTGCGTTACAGCACATCACTATCACAAAATAAAATTGAAATTTAAAAGATCGATTAAGCCTTTTAGTACCATGTTTTAATTCAAATATAGAATCAAATATCTAATTCAATACTTACCGAGCCTCATCTAATGGAAATTATGCTATAAACTTCCTTTTTTCATTACCTTTACGACTTCACAAGTACGATACTTCACAAGTTATAAATCGGCTATTAGGTGGCATTATGGTACAATTATGTTTACTGAACAAGATCACACTTTTTACAAATTAAGATAAAAAAATTAACCGTAACTAACTGCCAGAAAATAATAAGCACAAACTTACAAAATACTACAAGACACACGATAAGTAAAGATTTATGGCTGACTGTCATGAAAGAAAGAGAAAGCGCACGGAACAGGTGAGACAGCAAAATCTACCATTATTAACCCATCAAAGTCCATACAATTTTTTTCGCCTTGAAGTTGCAGTAGCCTGAAGTGAAGCTGATAGTGAAGCGGCCCAACATTGGGAAAAGCAATATTTTGTAAATGATTATAAGTAGTTGACATTTAGGCTCTTGTAACTAGGTAAATTAAAAATCGACCAACTAAAAAAATTAAAATAAAAAAAACTTTTTACCAAAAAATAAACCGACTCCCAAAAAAAAAAAACACTGCAAAGTGAAAAATAACTTTAATTTCGGTAGTCGGTGTCTTTAGTTTTGTATTTTTGTTTTTGGCACCGACTTCGAAATTAGTTATTTTTCACTTTGCAGTGTTTTTTTTTGGGAGTTGGTTTATTTTTTTGGTAAAAAGTTTTTATTTCACTCTTTCAACAGCAGCTAATGGCGACTAGCGTATGAATGAAGTCAGTCACGTGACGTTAGGGGAGGTTGGGGAACTATTATACAAGCTTTTTTGTGTTGTTAATTATTGTATTGAATGAATATAATATTTTTATTATATTCCATGTTATTTATACTAACTATAGGGTTTATTTACAATTTAGATTGCCGACACAGTCCACCCCAATTTTTAATTAATCTATAATTTCAGATTAAGGTTTTTAATGTTTGTTTTATAATAATTGCTTAAAGGCGCTCCCACACCACAATTATATAATGGGTTATAACCTTGTGTAACACAATAACATTTCATAACAGTTTGTAACATTGTCCTACAACATGACAAGTATAACATAAAAAAACAAAATTTTTGTTACAATTTTTACAGTAGTTATATAATATACAACATTATATAACTGCACCTTAACAATAACTACTGTTGTGAAATATTACATTAATATTTTAAATTAAAAATACTATTTCATCAAAAATCAAGTATCCTTCTTTCCCCACATGCCTCTGATTGTTACGTCATACAAGCGCTTGACCAATAAGCTGCGATAACTAAAGATGTATATTCATCTCTATCTAACATCAGGTGTACCTAAAGATGGCATTTATTTTCTGTCCCTTTATTTACACGTATTAGATAGTAATTCTCTGTGTGTTTCGTGCCGTTTTTGAGAGGTGTTTTGTGGGAATATGATGCGTGTATATTATAATACGTCATTGGCTCTCTGAAATATATTGCTATTCTAATATGGCGCCCCGCGTCGCCTTGTGAGCTGACCTTTAATGCAACTTAAGAAAGGGAATTAAAAACTAGTCGACAGGAAGTCACCCAGAATAGAATGTATATCGTCCTTGCGCGTGCCAAAGTCGCTATGTGTTATTTAGTCATTTTCGTTCTTTTATGCAGTTTCAATTGTTAATTTAATACACACATGCTGTAAAAACAGCTATCTGATAAACGCAATATTTAAAAAGTTACCTTTCAATATTGCGTTTATCACGGAACAGAAAATACAGTGGAAGTGCGATGCGACAAAATTACTAAGGGAACCGCTGTCGTCAAACTCACACAAATAAAACGGTAATCATATAATGCACTACAAATAAACAATTATTTTGATTTGTCATTTGAATTTTAGTCAAAACCAACATAAGTCACAAATCCTACTTCTGGAAATAAACCTTGACGCTCTACAGATAGGATTTATTTTGCTTATGTGCAGAAAATCTTTACGACGTTTTATAATCTTATGTCAATTGACGAGTAAATTCTGCTACTCGACCATAGATGGGGTTATTTTCAGTGGAAGCGATTATATATTTTATTTTCTAAGTAATAAGGTTAACAGTCGCGTCACATGTCGATATTTATTGCTACTCAATAAGTGCAGCACATTGTATTTTTAGTTACATTATCGATATCGATAGATATCCGATTTCTTTTGTATTTTGTATTAAGTGGTTGGTGGGTGGAATATTAGATACCAACAGGGTCTGGAACTTGCTTTATATACATAAATGTATTTTAAATACGAAATTAATAAATCCCAAATAAAAATACTTATACCTGCTGAATATCTTCAAAATAATCTCAATTCTCGGGTGATAATAATTAAATGCGCAATATTAACTAAATTGTGAAAATTATCGTAAAATCGGGTTAAATACTAATACAGTAAAATACAGTAATTTTACTTTTCATTTAGTGTCCTTGAAATAAAAGGTATTTCTTAAGAAACTGGTGTTTCGAAAGTCTGAAACGAAAAAACTGGTGTTCCGAGCAGCATATCGTGCTTGATATGGATGGCATTCAATTAACTCTACCCATTGCATCTATTCATTCTTTGACGCTACCGTCTTTGGGAAATCTATAATTATTTTAAATGATGATTAGGAACCTACTGATGTCCGTTTAGGGATTTCATGACATTGCTTGGCAGACAATAATTTTAATATTAATCATTAATGCAATGCAGCATAGCTAAATTTTATATGGTAATATTTGTCTTTATATGTTTATGGTCATTACAATATACAAATATTTCTATAGGTGACAAAGATGCCATACAAAGGGAAAATCCTCAAATTATACTCATCTTTATGAATAAAATTAATTTGAAATTATTTTACTATAAATGTTTATGTTTATTTTGTATTATTTTTAGCATGGTGGACATCCCACCCATACGCACTAAACGTATATACGAAACGGAATACTTTCATTGTGCGTGCGGCTAAGGAGTGGAATTCCCTGCCAGAGTCGGTGTTTCCCGATAGCTATAACCTAGGGGTCTTTAAGTCAAGAGTGAATAGGTTACTTTTAGGTAAGCGTGCTCCATCCTCGACCACATCATCACTTACCACCAGGTGAGATAGTGGTCAAACGCGAACCTATTATCAATAAAAAAAACCCATTATGCTAGTTTCAACGTAATATGTATTAATGTCATTAAGGCGGGAACAACCATGGTGGTGCACGAGCTTTTATGAAGTTTCTTACACACTGAAATGACCGGTTCATCAATGTAATGCAATGTCACAAGCATTATAAAAATTACAATAATTAAAAATAATAAGTTCAAGTTAATAAGTAAGTTTGCTTACATTTTTGGTTTAAAGAGTATTATATGCAACCTAATACACCTCTTAAAATATTTTTTTTGGATGAATGTTAGGAAATCTTAGTTATTTATTATCAATATCTATCGATAAAACCAATATCTGACCCAACTACGTCACTAATTGAGTAGTGAAGAACTTTCTAGAACGAAATGTATGAATGTAGTGAATACGATCAATCCAAAATAAACTTTATTTCAATGACAAATGGTTGATTTTGATAAGACTTTCTATTAAATGATTAGTAAATTGAAATTATCTAAGACTTTATTAGAAAACAAATAAAATCGTACTTAGCGATGGTATGAACCACCTCCATTTTTAAGATTTTTTCTCCTACTATCATTTTTGCACTCCAAAATGGAACCATACGGCATAGCTGCGGAAAATTAAATTCGTTGCGAGACTAGCAACTCAACGCGATGTTAGAACATGACTGAGGCCAATTGCGCGGTACAGCGCGTAATTGTGACACGCCTGCCACGCCTACTTTGCACTTCCACTGTATTTTCTGTTCCGTGGCGTTTATCAGATAGCTGTTTTTAGAGCATGTGTGTATTAAATTAACGATTGAAACTGCGTAAAAGAACAAAAATGACTAAATAACACATAGCGACTTTGGCACGCGCAAGGACGATATGTCGCAGTCATCTGGTTGAATCCTATTATTCCTAACCTAACCTAACCAAACATTACAAAGTCGGCTATATCCCATTCAACGACTTCACTAAATGACGTTCAGTCAAGACGTTGAACATTACATTCAACGACTTGTCTAGTTGTCCTTTAGTCATTCAATTAAATGACTGATAAAAACAATTTGCGTAATAACAATTGACGTTAGTAGAATAATGTACGGTACGGTACCTACATACACATCGATTTTATTTTACCAGTCTCTATTTGATAACTTACCCAGTCATTAACCTTCAATTTCTCTGGGTCGACGCCGTCTCTAACCATTTCCTCTTTTCTCATAGCGTTCATAGTTTTCGGGCCGGAATCTTTCTTGGCCGCAAACTCATAACCTTGACTACCAAGGAGATCACCGAACACGTCCATCGGCTTCCGAGGCTTGTCATCTGCAGGATTCTTTGCTGGCTCAAAGTGGGACCTACTGGAAATATAGTGACCATTAAAATCTAAATAAAAGAAAGGCATAGAAACAGTCAACGGATTAACATCATGACTGCTGGAATTGCGTAGTCGGTTGGCCGTTACGCATTTTTTTCAACACAAGCCATAAAAAAACAAACATTTTTTTTTAACAATTTGCAAAACTAACTAACATTAATTTTGCGTTTTGAAATATATATGTTTGTTTCAAACTGCGTTTTGAGGTTGGTGTACAGTTCAAATTCATTTTAAAATGTTTTGACATATAGTCAGTGTAGTGATCCACAACCAAAGATCAAATCTTTGGTTATGGATTACAGGTGGTAGGTAGTGAAACATGTAAATGTGGTCTACATTGGAACTGCGCACCAGCTGACCCCGCGATCACGCGTTGAACCCACAACAGTCTATATTCTATATCTATATAGTAAAACCAGGTGAGATTGTGGTCACTCCCCGAGCTTATTATCAACTAGCTTCAGCCCGCGACTTCGTCCGCGTAGAAGTCGAAAATATTCCACGGGATCCCGTCCCCGACTTGCTTGACAAAGATTATAATAGCTCGGCTAATATGCTAGATATAAAGATAATTTATAGCCTATAGCACTCAGGGATAATGCAGCTACATGTAAGCGAAAGAATTTTCAAAATCGGTTCGGTAGTTTCAGAGATTACCTCATACATACAAACTTACAAATTTTACCTCTTTATAATATTAGTATAGATAAAAAAGAAATGCTCATGCGCACTTACTTGTAATCCGGTTGATGCGCTGGAGTATGTGGTTGATGCGCCGGCGTGTGCGCAGGGGAGGCGCGAGGCGAGGAGCCGATACTGCCGCTAGCACTGAGCGACTGTGCGCTGGGAGCCGGCATGGCGCTACCGAGTACCCCGAGCTCCGCAAACGGGTCCTTGCGACCCCCCTGGTTAGGTTGTGCACGCTCTAAAGGCACGCTTTGAGGACGACCTAAATTGAAACGCGTTTCTGGTTTATGTTAATTACACAATCTAATTCCGCCAAGCCATTTCATCATCGGACTACAAGACAAACGGATATTATAAAAAGCGAAACGGGAAGGTCTTGCAACCGAAATAGTGATTACACCCTCACTATTGATGATAGTATAATAACATTAGACTCGCAAGTCGCCACAGAATTTGAAAATTTTTTCACTGACATTCCCGTATCGACAACCAAGTCGATAAAATCATCTCCCATTGCTGCAGAAACATTACTTAAAAGAAATGTTCCAGTTTGTAGTTCAGAGTTTAAATTCCAATATGTTACTTCTAATGACATCATTAAAACTTTTAATTCTTTGAATATGAAAAAGACTGCAGACCTGTGGGGTAATTCTGTTGAAGTTACTAAGTCAACTATAGACATTATTGCTCCTACATTAGCTGTTATCTATACTTATAATAAATCTGTAGAGAGGTCAATTCTGTACATGAAATATATTTCCAAAATAACTATCAGGGGGTGATTAAGGATCGATACTCATGCCAAAAATGCAATCAGTTAAATTTTTGTCTGTCTGTCTGTCTGTCTGTCTGTCTGTATAACCGTTATAGAAACAAAAACTACTCGACGGATTTTAACGAAACTTGGTACAATTATTTTTCATACTCCTGAGCGGGTTATAGTATACTTTTCATCACGCTACAATCAATAGGAGCAGAGCAGTGAAGGGAAATGTTGGGAAAACGGGAGAAGTTACTCCATTTTTTAAGCTTCCGTCGCGTGTGCAACCTTAATGGTTAAAGCTACACAAATCATTTCATGACGGAAATGTTCTCCTTAAAATTATATAAAAAATATCCCACGACAGCATATGTCTAACTTTTATGGTTGACTCACAATAACACGTGTAACTCCCGATAGCTTAGCAGTTCGAAGCTTTCTGATTATAATATTTGTCAACTCTTACGTTTATAACACTCTCAGTCACCCCTAATTGAAAAAGTTAACATTATAATTGGCCAAGTGCGAGTCAGACTCGCCCATGAAGGGTTCCGTAGTAACTATAATATAATATGCAAATTTATTTGACGAAAAAAAAAACCTTAAATAAAAATACCTTAAAAGTTTCTTAAAACTAGCTTATTTACATTTTTTACAACTGCGCCGAATAAATTTGTTTTTCATAGTGTTTGTATGAATTACAAAGTTATATTTGCGGTTTTAGAAAATATGCTGTATCTCAAAAACTGCTGAACTGATTTCGTTCAAACTAATTTTGGTTGAAAGTTTATATTAAGATCTACAGACATATATTTTTTTTAGATTTTTCACTCCATTATTATAGAAGTTAGAAGTTATGTCCGCCACACACACATTTTACCACTTTGGAAGCTTATATCTTTTAAACGATTGACTTTATGGAAAAGTGGTTTTAGAAACCCCGATGTCGTTTTTAAAGAACTGTCTATAGATACCACACATGCATCGATTTCATAAAAAAAAATATTTTCAGGTTTAGTTCCATGTATGGGGAGCCCCCCTTTATTTTAAATATTTTTTTTTTTTTCTCAAAATCGGAAAGCGGTTCACAGAATACATCTACCTATCAAGTTTCACATGTATAGTCCTAATAGTTTCGGAATAAAATTGCTGTGACAGACGGACGGACGGACAGACAGACAGACAGACGGACAGACATGTCGAAACTATAAAGATTCCATTTTTTGCCATTCGGCTACGAAACCGTAAAAAGAATCATATAAATCGGTATAGAAACACCAAAGTTATACATGAAATACGCTTATAATAATAAGCCATCGCGCGTGAATACTGAATCATGCTATAAGGATTATTTTTGAGAATCGGTCGCCGCGCTCGACGCGTCTCGCGGTCGAAGCGTTCTCTAGGTACTTAAGCCTCATGTGAACGTGATCTAAACAATATTACCAATACATTAACTTACGCTGACGGAGTCGCGGGCACAGCTATATTGTATCATTACGCTAAGGCCAATAGGAGCGGAGCGCCAATGAAGAATGCTTCAAAATCGGGGTTAAATTTAACGTTAGCCCAAAGTAACTAATCCACGCGGACGAAGTCGCGGGCAAAAGCTACTATTTAATAATTGTATTGATTGCGGTGAGTTTCCTGATCTAATGAAATATAGTAAAATAATCCCACTATTTAAATCGGGTAGTACATCTGACCCTACTAATTACAGACCTATTTCTGTACTGCCCACTTTCAGTAAAATTTTTGAGAAAATTATTTTAATGCAGATGCAAAGATATTTTAATAAACACAAATTGCTACATAATAAACAATTTGGTTTTACAAAGGGTCGTTCAACAACTGATGCTGTGTTGAACTTTTAGGACACATTTATAATGCATGGGAAGACAAGTGCGATGCGTTGGGCATTTTTTGCGATTTGTCTAAGGCATTTGACTGTGTTCCCCATGAGACATTAATCAGGAAACTGCACCACTACGGATTCCGGGACACCTCTGAATCTTTTAACCTCATATTTTAGTGAAAGGATTCAGAGAGTCGATGTGAACGGCAAAAGATCGCCGGGATCTGTGGTCAAGATGGGGGTCCCCCAAGGCTCAATTTTAGGTCCCTTTTTGTTTCTTATTTATATAAATGATTTGCCGTACCTGATCAAAAATCATGACATAGTGCTATTCGCTGACGATACTTCTCTTTTATTTAAAATTAAACGTCAACAGCAGGTTACTGAAGAAGTAAATAGAGCCCTTGCAACTGTAGTTAGCTGGTTTAATGTTAATAATCTTCTTCTTAATGAGAAAAAAACCAAATGCCTAAAATTTACATTACCTCATGTTAGACAAGTGAATACTAGTGTATCAATAAAGGGCGAAATATTGAAACCCGAAGATACCACAGTATTCTTGGGCATAACTTTGGATGCGAAGCTTCAGTGGGGCCCCCATATAGATAAATTGTCAAAAAGTTAAGTTCTGCAGCATATGCCGTTAGAAAAATACGTGGATTAACTGATATCGAAACAGCACGTTTAGTCTACTTTAGTTACTTTCACAGTGTGATGTCATACGGCATTTTACTTTGGGGAAATGCCGCCGACATTCACACAATATTTGTATTACAAAAAAGGGCCATTCGTGCAATTTATAAATTAAGTCCCAAGCACTCCTTAAGAGACAAATTTAAAGAGATTAATATTATGACTGTGCCATCTCAGTATATTTATGAGGATCTCTTGTATGCACACAAAAAATATTAATCTGTTTAAAAAATACAGTGATATTCATAGTGTAAATACAAGGAACAAAGACACATATGTCTTTCCTAAAACAAGGTTAAAAAAATAGGTGGTTCGTTTAGATGCCAATGTATACGTTTTTATAAGTATTAATAAATTCAAATTATTTATAAAACGTAAGCTATGTCAGAAAGCTTTTTACACTGTTAAAGATTATATTGAGGACAAGAAGGCTTGGGAATGAGCTGCTCCAGTGATATGTGAGCCTTTTTTATTTTTTTAAATTTTGATAGTTGATTTATTTTTTATTGATTAAAATATTTGTTTTGTTAAGTATTGTATATACCTATTTATTTTGTTTTTGTTTTTTTTTATATATATATAATTATTTCATTATTGTTAATGTGAGGACAATGTAGGTTATTCTTTCTTCGTTGTTTTTACTTTCACTATAATTTATTTAATGATAAGTAAGTAAATGGTTTATTTCTCGCCACAATACAATAAATTTACACATTTTATACATTGAAATATACAAACATATTGTGGGAGACTGGTGCCTAAGCTAGGCTCATGGCCTGTATTTCAGGACACCAGGCCTCCTCCTTAATTATTTGAAATTTACAATTTGTGCACAGAATAATTTACAGTAGATTATGTCGAAAACTATGTACACAGGAAAACAAAAAACAAATATAAAATAAAACTAGATAAGAAATAAAAAATATAAAGAGGTTTGTGAGTGAAAGTGTGCGTGGTTGAGATTGTGTATGCGTATGTGGTCGTGAGTGAATGTGTGTGTGTGTGAATGATGTCAAGCAGTTTGAGTACCTACTCAAACGTCCGTTGGTATTTTTTGTCAAATTGTTGAGCTCCTTAAGTTCTAAATTGAGCTACACGATAACTGACAAATGCTTGCACTGTCTGGACAGGTCCGCTCAAATTTTCGTGGTTATTTCCTCAAAAGAATACCACAGACATGAACCTACATGCTTCTCATATACAAAAATACAAATTGTCTGGACTTTAAAAGAGACTATGACCTCTGAGTTTGTTTCGGTGTTTCTTCTCAGAGTAGTCAGTTAGGAAATACCGGCCTCATCTAGCTAAACTTAACACGCAAAAAAACATGACGTGTAAAAGTGTTATTTATAACCAATTTACAAAATAAATATTTCATTTCATTTCATTCCATTGGCGATGCGCCATCGTTACACGGTGGACATCCCACCCATAAACATAAAACGGTTTGGGAATAATTTCATTGTGCGTGCAGCTATGTTCGGTATTCCTTGCCGGAGTCTGTGTTTCCCAATATATAGCCAAAGACCTGGGGGTCTTTATTAAGTCAAGAGTGAATAGATTACTTCTAGGTAAGCATGCCCCACCTTCAACCACATTACTTACCAATTCAGGAGAGATGGTGGCCAAACGCGAGCCAATTACGCATTAAAATATATTTGTGTCTCGTACGTTATTCGCACGGCTTCACTCTGTTAATGTGGCGACAGGTCAAAACTTTACTGGATTTTCCTTTTATAGTTTTTAATGCACATACATTATATAGTATGTACTTAGTAGGGTAAACTTAACGACATTATAACTGTATAGAAATATCGTTAAATTTAAGATGTGACAGGTAATTCTCGGAAATAGCACGGTTCCTGTGAATAGATAGAACTGTATTACCATACCGTTTATTACAAACTTGAGCATAAGCGTATAATATCTACATTCCTTTTTAGTAAATGCTCGTTTGGTCTCACACTAACAGCAGCGCAGCGTCGCACAGCTAAGAGTTAAAAGAGAGAATGAAAATTACTTAAGATACGTCGCACAGCTAAGAGTTAAGAGAGAATGAAAATTACTTAAGATATTCACCTTCTTCCTGAATCAGCTGTTGCGGAGTAAGCACGGGCTCTATCTTCGGCAGCGGGTCGTTGAGGCCAAATGGGTCGAAATTGAGTGGATCGCTGGATTTCACGTTTGGTTTAACTTCGGCTTGCTCCGTCGGTGGAGCGGGGAGGTCACCGAATATGGATTCCGTTCCAAATGTCTTTAATAAAAAAAGACAATTTAGATATTTATATTCATAAGAAATGAATTAGGGTTAGCACAGACTAGACAAAACAGAGTAATCGTGATTTTCACTGTGATACAAATCTCACTCTTGCGTCCCTGGATATAAGTTCGATAAATTAATAACCTTGACTACGGTTTGCTGTTCGTGATTATTCTCTCGAGAGAATTGAAGATTCAACTTCTGGGGTAATTTTTTTTTAGGACGTAAAATGTTTTTAAACTATAATTCAACATGCTGAATTTGAGGGAATATAGTTGTTTTTGCATTGTGAAATGCATATACATCAATTCTATGAGATTCAACGCTTATTTAGAGAGCAATTTGCTTAATCAGATAGAATCTACAAAAAAGCGTCAACTACAAACCTGAGCCTTCTCCCCCTTATTTCCAGTGAGAAAATCTCCGAAGCCATCATCAGTCTGTTTCTCCATCATTCCAAAGAAATCGAATGAATCATCACTTTTCAGTTTCTTCTTTTGTTTCGGTTCTTGTGGTACTGCGCCAGAGCTTAGGTTGAGGTTTAGGAAGTCTGCGGTATTTCCTGAGGGGGGGACAGGTTCGGGGTGCGCCTGGGATGTTGGAGGGGGCGGGCGGGAGGGGGGGAGCGGTGAGGGGGGCGCAGGACGTGACGGCCGCGTTGGTCGGGACGGTTCCGGTTCTCTTACTGGGTATTCAGCTGTTACTGTGGGGCGAACATAGTAGACATATTTTTATGTAGGTTCGTTTGGGTGAATATTCTTCTTTGGATGTTATGCATAGATTTAGGTAAAGGTCCCTTCAGTGATGATGGAAGTTCATCATGATTAGTATCGTTAATTTCCCTTATGAAGGAACAAAAATAACTTCAGGCTGCTTGGGTATGTCAGGTGCGAAAATTAAAATATGTGAGGAAATAGTTTCCGGATTAGACAATAGAGCCTATGTCTAATCAAGTCCTCACAACAGCAAATAGTGGTTCTGTTTTTGTCTTTGTAACAGAATGCTATTTTACTATTTTCATGTATTTTATTTCTTAACTACACAAATAAAAATACATGAAAAAAGTAAAATAGCAGTTATATTCCAACTTGAGAAACCACTCCATGGCATGATCTTGGTAATGAATATACTGAAAGGTCTCGATTTAATTTATTGTTCAAATTACAGTTTTTTAACAGAACAGGTGTTCAAGTTTAGTTCTAAATGGGTTTTGGTACTGCATATATTGTTTGATGAACAGAAAAATAGGTGTGCAAATTTAAACCTTTTTTTATTGTTTTGGTACCTATGTAGTTGTGGGAAATGTCTAATATCCATGTGTGTTGATCGTCTGTTTTTTTCTAACTGCTCTATTTTCGCTTCTAGTGTGCTGATTTGACTTTTATACCTATTATTTTCTTGTTGACGGGTCCTCAAGTAACTACAAATATCATCATATGTTGTACACAGGTGCATTACAGACTCAGAGATTTTTGTTCATTCTGCTTTGTTAGAGCAATTATAGAAGTTTCCAGAGAGGCAAACTTGTAGTCTGATATCGTAATATCAGAGTTATTTTCTTGGTGATTAAACCGATGCTTGTCCTGCGATTTGTAGAGACAAATTGTGTATGATGTTTATATTTTACGTGAAGCGCTGGGTCAAATCCATATAGTGAGAGAGATCAGTTTGAACCACTTTTCGGTGGCGAAAAAACCGACATTGTATTTAATTCTGTTTAATGTCAACTGAGATATTCAAAACAAACTAACTGGACTGGTCATTATAGTGAGTGCGAAAAGGGAGAATGGACGCAAGCTGTAATAGAGTGGTATTCCAGAAATGGAAAAAGGAAATATTAGTTAAAGAATAGTTCATGATAGAGATGAGTGGAAGACTTGCTATATCGGTATTTAGGACAACTTTTTCTATACTTCTTTATGTGTATGCATTGAACTACATTTACTTATTTATTTATAATTCATACACATAGGTACAGGAAGTGTAATTATTATTTTTAAGAAATAGTAGGGAATATTTTTTTTTAATATTTCCTTCTGAGCGCGGCGGCCATACGGCCCGTAGCGGGAAATGTTATTGCAAAATGTACTTTAGGCTTTCTTACTCTAGATAACTCACATAATGATTCGACGTGCAAATGGGTCTAAGTATGTAATATGCATTATAGCATAGATTTGCAATAAACAGGCATGAAATACCTCAGTTATGACTAATTAACAAATATAATATATATACATAACAATTTTAGCATTTAATTAGCTAAAAGCTAAAAGTAAACTGTGCTTGATGTAAAAACTAATAGTATTACAATCTGGTGCACACATAAAAATGAGTGGATTGAATAAAACTATTATGACAAGAATAAAATAATCAAATGTTTGGTATTTATAATACTGGCGAAAACCCATTCTTATTGAATGGGTTTTCGCCAGTATTATACAAGCAAGTCAGACCAAAAGTATGGTAGGTTAAGAAAATGTTAAAATCCACACAACGTGATAAACATAATAATATATATGGTGTGCAATTAATCAGAAAATTAAGTTTTCCACATATTACATGAGTTGGTTGACGAATACGCACGTACATAGGCTTCAATTTGATGTAATGAACTGCAGTTCCTGTTTTTATCTCTGATCATATAATAGGTGCGGACAGAGATAAATAAACTGTGAAAGTATCGCAGCCTATGTACGAGCCGATGTTTTTGTTTCAATATTCGATTAAATGAATGATTCGCTTAAACACAACACTACAACATACTTGTTTTTGGTACTGCGGCGGGGTTGTTGCGAAGATTCGCTGCATAAATAGATAAGATGGATGTACACATAAATACTTAGAAATATTAGATAAAGATTTATATTACATATAAACATTAAGTATAAAATTACTAGCAAGTTGGGGTTCGACCAAAATAAGATAGATAAATACTACAATAAAATACCGGATTTTAAACTCTATTCTCTTTAAGAAAGGGTACAAAACACGGTCCCGCCTGGAGACAAAGCTTACGGCTATCAAGAAATCACATAACAACAGTGAAACTTACCAAAGTTATCAATAGTCTCGTCTCTTTCCAAGTTAGTAGAGAACAATACGTCCGGCGTCCGAATGGGGAAGGAATGATCTTCCTCCCAGAGATCAGAGCGTGGCTTGCGACGCTCACCATTTTGAACCACGAGGCTGATCACCGCGCTCGTGTTGTTCGAGAAGTGGTCGTTCACGGGTAGAGACTCGTCGATTCCATCGATTTCGGTTCTATAAGGAGCAAACACATCGAATTTAACAGTTGGATTTTATTTTGTCTGGACGTCAGATTGCGAGGAACAACCTTTTCAAAATAATACTACTGTTATACTGTTATGAATATAGCGAAACTTTGTTAAAGCTTAAGATAACGTTATGTTCCAGATATATCGTCGCCTTGGTGGTGAAAAGAGCTAACGCCGGCTCTTCACGTTGGCCAACATAGTGGCAAATGTAGTGGCCAATGCCTATTGGCAAACATGTAGAGGGGGTGTTTATTCATCTTGGGTGCACAAACTCCCCCTCTACACGTTAGCCAATAGGCATTGGCCACTACATTAACCACTATGTTGGCCAACGTGAAGAGCCGGCGTTCTTTACAAGCCACACTTTTTACAAGTGTGGCTTAGCTCTTTTCACCACTAAGGCGACAATATGTAGATAGCCTTAAGTTTGGCAGTGTCCTAGCAGTCATCATTAAAGAAATACAAACCGTTTTAGGAATACTTTAATTGTGCGTGATGCTAAAAAGATAGACATCTCTGGCAGGTTCACTTCAACATCGCTACTAAATAACAAACAAGACAGCATTGCGGGGTTTATCGGTGATGTATCGCGATAGTAGGAATGAAATTCACGCAGACGAAGTTCTAGTAGTATGTCTATGTATGCATGCAGGAAACAATCGGTTGTCAGCTCCTCTTACCTACCTATTCGAGAGAACTACATAAATAATAGTGAATATTACCTATTAAACTTGATGTGATGCTGGTCTAGCGACAGATATCCTGTGTGGAAATGCACAGAGAGCACGGGCACAGAATGCACGCGGCCCAGCTGTTGCCGCGCGTGGTACACGCACACTGCCACGTCGCCGGTCACTGTCGTGTCCAGTGGGAGGGTTACCTGTGGGCAACGGTATGGTGAGAAATTACTGTTTGAGGAAGTTTCATGGGAAAAGTAGAAAGGGAATTATGTAAAAGTTTTTAAGCCAACATGGTCACTAACAGTATTTTCAGAAACGGGATATTTTCCATGTGTACTTATTGTTTCGAGTTTCAGATATTTCGGCATTGTTGCAAGCGCCATGATCATGGATGAACTGAAATCATTGCAGGTGGACGTTTATGAGCAGACGAATCGGTCTACCCTCTTTCTCGTTCGTTTTTTATGATCGACACCGTTCACACTCACTTTCACATGTATCACTCCAAACTGGATTCTGTTCCCGACACAAAAAACTCACCGTGTCCGCTCGCGAACTTTTTTGAACACTTATGGGTTTGACACAATTGAACCACTGGATTCCAGGCCCTTGACCGCGACAGCTGAGACTTATCCTCCCGGTTGAAGTTCTTGTATACGGTTATTGTATACATGGGAAATATCCCGAAGTTCTAATGATACTGGAATTATGTAACTATGGAGTGTGTGGACGTGTGATGAGGAAGTATGAAGGAGAAGGGGGTGTAAAGCGTTACGATGCACTATGGGACCAGCCGGTATTTTCCATCTCAAAAATCGATATATCTGTTTTTTTGTGATTTTTCTCTTTGATTTTTTTTTTCACGTATTTGTGAATACCTAGGCAATAAAAGATCAAACATCATCATTTTAAAAATTATATATCTTTCGTAAAAAACATGAGAAAGATAAAGTTATACGAAAATTCATACAAAAAATTATACAGTTATATTAAAATAACAATAAAAGTTATACTTTTGCTTAAAATAAGTTTAAAACTAAATTACTATTATTAAACAAACAGTTACAACTTAAAAAATTAAAAAAATTTAGCGCTTATCCTATTCATCACTTTCTATTTCCAACAATTCTTTAGCTTCATCAAACAATTCTTTGGATATTAGAAAACTTGGTTTATTTAAGCTAGATATATAAGGATCAGATATATATAACAAAATATGCAGAACGTCTTCGTTTGTTGCTGATCTGGAACACTTCCTAGCGTGATGTAACCTATATTTCTTGTAATCTTTATTTCGGGCTTCCTGGGCATCTTCGGATAATTGTCCTATAGGCAAAACTGCATAATGCTGTATTATTTTAGCACCATGTATGTACTTACACTTGTACTTTATGGACCGAAGATGGCATGTAGTACCAATTATATTTGCTTACATATAAGTGCGCGGTTATCAATGTATACTGGCCGAATTTTTCTGCGTTCTTAGGGATTCCCGATGACATAGTTTGAAGAATTACATATAATCTCTTGATTAATTCTTAATAAATTCCGATTATCTCTGCAGAACTTTGGTAATTTTGGAAAAATCGCCTTGCCATATGTCCGTCATTGGTGACCGGAACCTTGACGTGGTTTATCAATGTGCAAACCAAGCACTATTCGGAAACGTTTTTGGACATATATTTTCTTGTCTTCTTTAAGTTGCTTGTTTTCTGGAGTTGTTGCAGACCACTTCCCTAAACCTAAATTGTAAGAAATATGGAGGATCATTTCAATAAATATTATCCATGCGTGTAGTGTCGACAATCCGTATATAAACGCATTTTCATTTTCAACTCTCGTTGTATCTTTTAAAAGATCATTCATTTGTCTGGGAGTTGCTCCACAAACAGTGCAGGTAGCACTGGATGATGTGTTCGTTAACACTTGAGCAACTTTCCCATCAATCATTATCATAAATAGTTTATGTTTAACTTCGATGACTTTGTCGTCTATTGACACAAGAGTTGGAATCAATTGATCAATTTTGGCTTCAATTTCATTGACAACCGCTGTAGTATTTTCGGGTGTTTCTTTTGCAAATTCTGATGAAATTGGTCTGCAATATCTAACAGATGAGCAAGTAGGTTTCTGCCATATAACTGCAGAAGTTTCTTCGTCTACTAGTCGCAGTGGTACAAGGGACAATATAAACAAATTAGCATCCGATATTTGATCGTTTTCTTCCGGTAGAGTTTGTTTATACTGACTTTGCCCGGAGGATCCATCACATCCCCATTTAGTGAACAGCTTGAGACGATTATCATTTGTCGATCCTGAGTTTATCTTTATAATACGGCAGACTGTATGGTTATGCTGGATGCAGGCGGATAGCAAGCCTTTTTTGCTTAACTTAGTATTTGATACGAAGGCAATACGAACGAAGATGAATCAAAAGGTTCTTGTAATGTGTTAAATATAAGACAATTTAAACAAAAATATTTTATTTTTCTACATAATCTCCTTCCAACTCAATACATTTAGAATACCGCTTTTCTAACTTTCTTATTTCTTCCGAAAATATCTTCTTGACTCTCAAAAAACTCATGTACGGCAGCCATTACCGCGTCATCATCGTCAAATTTAGTTCCATGGATATGCTCCTTTAATTTTGGGAATAAGTGGAAACCACTAGGGGCTCAACCGGTGAGTATGGTGGGTGGTCAAGGATATCGAACCCAGCATTGCGGATTGCTTCGAGCGCAACTTCTGATCGATGAGCGGGAGCGTTATCATGAAGAAACAGCACGCTCAGTGACAGTTTTCCACGACGTTTATTTTTAACCGCATCGCGCACTTTTGGTATTAAACCAGCATAATAATTATGTTCCAGTGATCGTCTGTCCTTACGGCTTGTAATCAATAAATAGTATTCCTTCACTATCCCGGAATATAGAGACCATAACTTTGCCAGCGGCAGGAGAGACGGCGGAGATGACGGTCGTTTCCAAGACATGCTTTATGTTTTAGTTTCGGGATAGAAATGGTGAACCCATGTTTCGTCCATCGTAACAAAACGACGACAAAAATTGATCTGGATCACGCTGTAACATTTCGAGATTGCGCTTTGAAATTTTCAAACGACGCCTATTGTTTTCGTCCGTTAACATTCGAGGTACCCATCTTGCTGACACTTTTCTGAACCCCAATGAATCTGTTAAAATCGACTAAATGCTACCAAATAAAATCTTCAGAATCTCAGATGTTTAATTGTTATTTTCAACCGACGACCAAAAGAGGAGGTTATCAATTCGACGCGTATATTTTTTTTTTTATGTATGATCACCGAGTACTCGAAGACGGCTGAACCGATTTGGAAAATTCTTTTTTTGTTTGATAGGGTATACTTCGAAATTGGTACCATTTGTCACCAAGTCAGGATCTGATGATGGGATCCTGGAGAAATCGAGGGAACTCTTCAAATATTATAGGCACACCTATGGCGTTTTAGGTATTTCTTATAGTAACTTATGCAGTTGCTCTCAAAAAGTACCATTTCGGGAAGTGGAACTGATGATGAAGACCACAGATGGTCGCCGAAGCTACACAATAATAAGTATTTCGTGGATTGCGATTCGATTACTTGAATATGGATATTAAGCACTTTATGCTCGTCACAATGCATATGGTGATGTATAGCTGATGGTGAAGTACCAGGAGAACTCCTCAAAAATTAACGGCCCAGCATTGGGAAAAGCAATATTTTGTAAAATTTTATAATTAGTTGACATTTAGGCTCTTGTAACTAGGTAAATTAAAAATCAACCAACTAAAACGAGTGAAATAAAAACTTTTTACCAAAAAATTAAACCGACTCCCAAAAAACACTGCAAAGTGAAAAATAACTTTAATTTCGGAAGTCGGTGCCAAAAACGAAAATACAAAACTAAAGACACCGACTACCGAAATTAAAGTTATTTTTCACTTTGCAGTGTTTTTTGGGAGTCGGTTTAATTTTTTGGTAAAAAGCTTTTTTCTCTCTTGCAAAACCAAATTCTCAACTTTTTTAACATTTTCTTCCGTAACGGAGGTTGAAGGCCGCCCGGAGCGACGATCATCTTCACAGCTCGATCTACCCCTCTTAAATTCAGCAACCCAGTAAGCAACCGTTGAATAGGATAAAGCATTACCCCCAAATGTTTGCTAAATATCCAAAAAAAAATACAC
The DNA here is from genome assembly GCA_943138885.2 of Tholera decimalis. Lineage (NCBI taxonomy): Eukaryota > Metazoa > Arthropoda > Insecta > Lepidoptera > Noctuidae > Tholera > Tholera decimalis. The sequence continues at coordinate 14,999,188 of OW964552.2, read as the reverse complement.
GTGTTGACATTTTTTTTTAGGAACAGGTACTTTATCACTGCACGTAACTCGATTTTTTCCATGTTTAAATATTTTGACGACTCTGCACTAAATAATTTAATAATTGCGAACGATAAGATAACATCAAGTGAAATTCAGCATAAATATTATGTGATTGACACTCTTTTAAATAAATATAAAATTACCCACATAATAATTATGTTTGTAAGCACTTCTAAGAACTTTTTGATTCACCCCCATACAGAACTTAAATTCTTATCAACGATCTTTTTTCGTAGGTACGCATATTGGGCTTTGGTAAGATCTGTTTCAATACACATAGTCAATGCCTCCTCTTTTGTAAAGGAAAGTACATTATCTGGATTGAGTATGTTTTGTAGAATTACTTGGTTCTCTTCTTGTTCCTTATTTCTGATAATAGTCACAATCGACGCTTCGTCATTTTCACGGATACGGATATGTCCCATTCCATACTCCCGGACCAGTTCCATATTTTTTCGTTTTTTTTTTTTGTGTTTACCGAACACTCGTCATATGGTTTTGTTGGTCTACCACGATTACAAGAAGTATTCAAGTCAGAATTTTCAGATGTTGAAGTACTGCAAAAATTCAATGGTACTTTAAACTCACCATTTAACCAATTTAAGTATAGGCTCTCGAACCTGTCTGGCTTCCTTTGATCTTTGGTCCATTTCTGGTTGCAACTTGATGTTAGATTTTTTTGAATACTTTCTATTACAGTACTAACGTCAGTTTCCGGTAGTTGAAAGTTGTCCAACAAATATTTTTTGAGATCTGAAGTACTTTTCCCTCTTATTATTTGATCACAAAGATCGCGTCGAACACAAACGAATTCACTAATTGTTAGATAATATATGTGTTTTGTCTGTTAATTGTTATTGAAAAGAAGTATCTGAACACTGATGAATAGTACGCTGTAAACGCGGGTATATACGACCAATATTTTAGTGCCTTGTGCAAAAACCATGGGACAATTGATTATGACAGTTTTCATCGAAATAGTGTAATCAGTACTGATTGTATTTAATTACAACAACAGATAAATAGAACTTCCACAGCAATATAGTTTATCATACTAGTGGTTAAAGTGATCACTGCAAACAAAAGTGCCATGGGAAGATTCTTTCAAATATAATAGTAGTCTATTAATTTGTTAATGTATGCTTCTATCATAGAAATGAAAAAAAAAACAAGATGGATATCAAAATATAATAATTAAGTATAATATTTCATAATAAAAAAGAAGAAGCGTAATTTTCGGGGATTTTTTATTAGGTGTACAAATAAGTTTTAAGGATTATTTTTTCATTTTGAATTTTTATTGAGAAAATCTGGTACAATGTATATCATTCAAAATATTGCCCGTCGCTTTGTATTATCTTTGCCCATCTTTCAGGCAGCATACGGATACCGCGTTTAAAAAATTCCTCATCTTTTGAGGCGATCCAAGAATTGAGCCAATTTTTCACATCTTCGTAAGAAGTGAAGTGCTGCTCAGACAGCGCATGAGCCATTGACCGGAATAAGTGGTAGTCCGAAGGAGCAATGTCTGGTGAATACGGCGGGTGAGGTAGGACATCCCAGTTCAGTATCTCCAAAGAGCAATGCTGAGTAATATTAATATTTATTAAGACCAAAAATAATTATACATGTTAACACAATTTTCTAATAACAGAAGGTAAGCTTAATAACAAAAATAATTGTGCCTATTTAATAGCATCTGCTGCCAAACTAGGCTTATAGCCTGTGTCTCAGCATGCAGCGCATTACGCCCTACCCTATATGATCTTACATACAAATTATAAAAGTTTTATTTAGCAATGTACAATATTTCTGCAGTAAAACAGTAGTAGAATATATATAATATATATTAGAAGTCTACAGTCCTCTGGGTGAGTGAAGTGAAAGGGTGAGTGTATGTGTGTGAGAGGGTGAGTTGAAAGTTAAAGAAAGCCTGTAGATTCTTTTGATCTAACCTTATGGTTACATAAAAAATTGTTTCATTATTGTTTCAACCAAAACATATACCCCTACTTCAAGATTATATTATATATAGGCATGAAAATATTTATGCCCAATGTTTGAGGTTCATTTTATAAACGTATTTATTCGTAAGTTCCCACCATTTTCGAGATGGAAAATACTGTTTAGTCCCATAGTGCGGTGGACAAGACAGAATGGAAGTAGAAAATGTGTACCAACTCCAATTAACATGTGATATGTGGGCAGTGAGACAATGATTGCCGCCAATGCCATGATTCCGAGAGCTTGGGAATCATCCGTTGAACATAATAACTTAATGTTTTTTTAGGATGTTTGACTCGGTTTTTATTATTGAAAGAAGTTTTTGATTTGCGTTCCAAAAGTTAGAAACATTTCAAATCTGGTTGAAGAAGAATAAGTCAAATAAAAGAAAAAAAAACCGGCCAAGTGCGAGTCGGACTCGCGCACGAAAGGTTCCGTACCCTTATCCATAAAAACAAAAAATCACCACGTTTGTTGTATGGGTTTGTGGTATGGTAATAAATATTTAAGGGGAGCCCCCCTTAAATATTTATTTTATTCTGTTTTTAGTATTTGTTGTTATATCGGCAACTGAAATACATCATCTGTGAGAATATCAACTGTCTAGCTATCACGGTTCATGAAATACAGCCTAGTGACAGCCAGCGGAGCCGTTTTTACTCTTTGGGTACGGAACCCTAAAAAGGATGCACCGTACTGACAGGTAACGTCATCTTATCGCGTGTAACTGCTGGTTAACTTCATTACGAATCTTACGTGTTATTCGTGGTTTTGTAAAAAATGTTATATAAAAATGGACCTTATAGCGTAACAAGCTCTCTCTCTGCAACAATACTCACTTTTCCCTCCGCCATGCTATAAAGATGTAACCGGTCGTAGTCTTGCATGGTCGACAGCAGCATTCTGTCTTCATTGTATATCTCTATGTAGGGTCTACAGCCATCGCGCGCCTTGGTGAACAGCGGTACTGGCTGAATGGTCAACGACACTAAGGTCACTGGCCGGAAATGAGGGAGAATTGGTTCTGGTCTGGAATCAATATATTATTTAAGACTTCAGAAAAATGGCTGTGACGAAACCACGTTAAGGGTTGTGTATGATTTTTTTCCGGGCGAAAATGCTCTTTTTAAAGCTAGAGTCGAGTGATTAATTTAAATAATTGACTCCTTTCATATATTTTTAATATTTTACTACTAAAAATAACATATCGAGATTCTTTCGTGCCTTGGAAAGCACTAATCCTTACATATCATTGATTTAAATACTAAAGATACGGTCGTCCGAACATTTGACGGACGCGGTTTCCCTACTAAAAACACTAACGCCATCTATTAGAACTACGATGTCAATCGGCGTGGTCTGCTCCTAGACGTAACCTTGTAAGAGCGGGGTGTGGTATTTTGCGAGGTATAAAGAAATAAAAATAGCCTTTTATTTTTCAAAATTTATATTTGTTTAAACTTTTAATTTTGTGCATAATTTAATCTTATATTAATATTATTAAATCTTTTCATTTTATCGGCTACAACGCGCGACTCTGCAAAGTTATGTCACACTTTTACGCGGCTTCGCGTCGTCTTGGCCAAAGGCGGTATGAAATGTTATCATTTTTTTTATTGTGCTTTTTGTCGTAGTTCACTCTACCAAATTTACGATCGCTCCCGAAGACAGCCGATCGCGTTCTAGTTCACTTCAATAAAGGGAAGACGATTTTGGGACCAAGTTCGAGGCGTCATTCTAACATGCGGTCCGCCCAGTCCTTACGCAGTAATATATATGTCAATGTTACATATTATAAAAAGAAGTCTCCCTGTCGCGTCTATCTGTCTGTATGAACGCGATTAACTCAAAATCTACTGGACGTATTTTTCTACATTTTTCACCAATAGATAGTGTGATTTCTGAAGGAAGTGGAAGGTTTAACTGTATAATTTATTATGGTTTTATGTAAAATGTTTTTCTTTATTGCTGATAGGCTTGCGTTTGACCATAATCTCACCTGATGTTAAGTGATGATGTGGTCGAAGGTGAAGCACGCTTGCCTAGAAGTAACCTATTCACTCGTGACTTAAAGATTGAAATATGATGATGATTTTTGTTGAAGACCCTTTTCAAGGAGTATCGTGTTACCCAGGTACTGGGTTGTGGCGGTCAGATCGGCAGTCCTCCATGTAAAACACTATTACTACATTCTGTTAGGCTGAAAGCCGACCCAACCGTTGGGAAAAGGCTAAGCGAATGACGATTATCACTGATAATTGTTACTGATAATTTATCAGTAACAAATAATAATTTGCCTTCTTAATAATATTGGTATACAGGGTTAATTGTAAAACACCGAAAACCTCTCAGGACTATGTTACTAACATCATAATCAACAACTTTTGTTCTATGACTTTTAAAAATTCGTCATATTTTAGTTCACCAGATTTTCATACAAAAATAAAAATATTTAAATAAAACGCCCTAAATGTTACGAGGTCTATGCGAAGCAAAAGAAAACGATTTATACTATCACTTTCTTTTGCTTCGAATAGACTTAGTAAAATTTAGGACGTTCAATTTAATTATTTTTATTTTTGTATGAAAATCTGGTGAACTAAAATATGACGAATTTTTAAAAGTCATAGAACAAAAGTTGTTGATTATGATGTTAGTAACATAGTCCTGAGAGGTTTTCGGTGTTTTACAAATAACCCTGTATATGAAAGCTCGTTTTAATTAATAGGCAGTTGATAAACATCACTTACCTAATAATATTAGAGAGATAGTAGAGGTATCTAAGTTGGCTGGGCGGCATGTTGATGGGCGTGCGCTTCACCGCGAACATCTGTAGCGCGTCTTCCGGCACCGTTACCAGCTTGGCGTACAACAGCAACCCACAGACTAACATACACGACATCTGTTTGCCATCCTGTCAGAAAAGAAACATATTGGTTACTAGATTTGTGATAAATTAACGACTAGCTGTAACCGCGACTTCTATCGCGTAGTAGGTTTTGCTCGCGGTAATTCCGGGATAAAACTTCACCTATTAATTGACCTATAACCTTCTCTATCTGCCAGTGAAATTGGTTCAGCCGTTCCAGAGATTAGCCCGGAAAATAAGACATACAAAAAAAATAAAGCTTAATGTAAATAACTATAAGCACTTGGGAAAACAGATATTTTAAAATCACAAACAAACACTTCATTTGATTTATATGTATCAGTTGCTACTGAAGATTCTAGAGTTGGATTTCAGGAGTTGCACAGAGAGAGAGAGAGAGAGAGTTGCAGTCTGATAGTTCAAAGCAAAGCGAATGCTAATCTCAAGTGTGCTTACAAGGATGCAAAGGGTGTCTCAGAATGTTTTTCGTTTTTAGACGTTAAATAAAAAAACAACAACATCAACGAAAACTCGTTTTATTTATTGTTAAATTAAAGAGCAGTTCTTGAAGTTTATTTATGAAAAACAACCGTTTGCAAATGCGCACCATTCACTTGTTCACACTCATTTAACCTGGAGCTAAAATTTTCAATCACTCGCTGGAGCATCGCTCTTGGAATAGAGTTGATTTCGTCAGTGATTCTTTGCTTCAAAACATTCAGGTTGAACTTTACTTTTTAGGTAGCCCTATACGAAAAAATCAGCAGGCGTTAAATCAGGGCTCCTCGGTGGCCAGTTGATGTCTCCTCGGCGACTTATCACTCTTCCAGGGAATAAATCGTGAAAAGCAGCTAATGAGTCATTTGTAACATGAGAAGTGGCTCCATCTTGCTGGAAAAAGGTGTTGCGGTTGTAGCCATACTGGTTTTGCATTTCTGTAGCCAAAAAAGTCCGAATCATATGGCAATATCGATCAGAATTAGCGGTCTGAGTTCGACCTCGGTCATCCTCAAAAAAATAAGGACCGATAATTCTTTGACTTGATATAGCAGCCCAAACAACAACTTTTGGCAAGTGCAAGGGCTTCTGATGCAGTTCTAGCGGATTCTCGGAAGCCCAGTATCTGCAATTTTGTTTATTCACGTGACCGTTGATGTGAAAATTCGATTCGTCGGAGAACCAGATGTTATTGAAACTCCTAAAACGGTTTTTCATTGTCCAGCAGAATTCAACTCGTTTATCAGGATCATCAGGCTTCATTTCTTGAACAATAACAATTTTATAGGGGTGAAAATGTAAGTCTTTCGAAATAATGCGATGAACCGTAGATTTGTTCAAATTAAGAGAAGCTGCGCGCAATCTCAACGACTGTCGTGGGTCATCCATAACAGACTGGCGAACGCGGTAGACGTTCATGCTCGTTCTTGATGTCCTTTTGCGCCCCGACGATTTGTCCGGCATTGTATTTCCAGTCTCTTCAAACTTGCACACTCAATGCTTAATTAAATTGGCACTTGGCACATGTTTTAAGTTTGTTAAATTAAAATGTGTCCTGCAGAGACGACGAACAATAGTGTAGGAATCGTTTTTATAAAACGCTCGCACGCAAAACGTGCGCTGCGGTCCCGTGAAACGATTCATGGCTACTAAACTTAACAAGCCGGCCAAGCGTTTGAGACTACTCCCCTCCCCCTGCTACCTGCGGTTGGCGTGTATTGGTCAATTGAAAAACGAAAATATTCTGAGACACCCTGTACTTAAAGAAAAATGGACCACTGACGAGCTCCAAAAATCTACAAACCTACAAAAACATGTTAAAGATCCCGAAAAAGTACGGATATGGCGGTGTCTCACTTATTTTACTCGTGTGAAATACGAAGTTATTATCCAAAAAAATGCCAAATAATGAACATAGCCTTGTACATACCTGGCACGTAATAACAGCCGCTTGCCGTTCATCCTTGCCCAAATATTGGTACATATGTTGCAGCAATGCGTAAGTTGGTGCCAGCAGTGGCGCGCGATGGGCTGGCGTGGGCCATAGTGTGCGACACGCGTCTGTGACGGGGACGTGACGCGGGAAGGACAGTCGACAGCCACGACATGCGTTGTAGATGCTGTATTTGCCGCCAGGATGACGACTTTCTAAATATGCCTGGAATAAGGACACATGTTTATAACATAATTAAAGCATGTAAAATTCTTCCAAACAACCTTTCCAGACCGCTATTGTAACCAAAGTTTTACCAATATTGTTACATAGATGTGTTTCAATTTTTGGTGTACAATAAAGTATATTCTATCTATAAGGACAGGCTAGTATTGCCGAATATGAAAACCGTAATAGCTATGTGCTATGTTTTTTAGTTTATTAGATTCACGATCCTCAATATCACAAACCTAGAAAAGTAGGCTAGAATCATAAGAACTTAAAATGGGACATATTTTGTGTATTCATCCGTGATCACGGCGCTTGCAACAGTGGCGAAATATCGAAAACTTGAAACAATAAAAACACATCGTAAATATCTCGTTTTAAGTTCTAAATATACTGTTAGAGATTAGGCTAGACATACAGTTTTATTTTAATACAATGATGACATGAGACTTAAGCAAAAGACTGAATTATTAAAATTAGAACTGTTACGGATAAATAAATATAAATGTGATGGGCTATTGTGACTGAAAGATAAAAATAAAGATTTAAATGCTTACCCTAACATCATCAATATGATTCGTTTTATAGGTGCTCTCTAAGCCCTCAGATGGGTAAGGCATCACTATTATACGACTCGTTATATAGCTAATATCCAAATCTGTTCTAGCTATTGACCTGAAAAGAAAATAACGTTATTTTGTCATAGACGATGGTCAAGCTCATTTATTAATTATAGAGACATGACGTGTGTGTGCTACATTTGCGACTGTAATCAAAAGCCAATATGTCTGGCAAAAGGTAATGCAACTTATCTCGGTAGCGGCAAGAGGTATTTTATTGCAATTTGGGATTTGTTAATATAATTAGAAAAGGGTCTCAAGAGTGACCCTTATTGCTTCCTGTAATATTATTAGATTGTTGTTTGACTCTTTTGCTTTGTGAACTTGCCAGAAGTGAAGACATGGGTGCTTCAGGCAAATTCATCTGACCCATAGATCATAGTCAAATTAGAGATAGGAAGGAAACATGGAAATGTATCATGCAAATTTAATTTAAATTTGTTTACCGATCGGGCGATCGATGAACGAATAGTCAAACCGGAAACAGGGTTTTGTGGGACTTATTTCTACTGTGAAGCTATACATATACTCATCTAAAAAATAAATAGATTAAATAGATACTCACTGTTGCACAGTTTGCATAACCTTCGAAGAGGTATCCTTCAAATTCTTCAGAAAGCTTCCAGCGCCTCCTTTGATAGATGAGAACAGTCCTCCTGAGTTTGCGGGTATCGCCGGCAGCGGGGGCTGATAATGCGGGGCGGCCGGGGGGCGAGCGGGAGGAGGGGGGCGGCTCGGCTCCGGCGGCCGCGAATTTGGAACCTCTTGGCTCACTGCACCCGGCTCTTTGCTAGCTAAAACGCAAAAAAAAGTTAGCAAAAGTGACAGTCAATTTAGCGCGCGAATTTGTCAGTGAATTGTTCTGTTCTGTTAATTTAAGTAGCTTGCCCATTGTAACACCCTTTGTAGTTTTTAGTCCTTATTTAATTCTGTTATGGTGTACAATAAAGAGTATATCTATCTATATATCTATCTTTAAAAGTGAGGAAGACACGTCACCTTTTTCGTTTTCATCCTCACTTCATAGCCATTTTCAGTGTGTTTCGAGTACGTGAGTTACAATCTTATACGAATGTTACATTCAATTATATAAACTAAGGACATAGTATTTGATAAGATTCCAAATCTTACATAATTAAGACCCCTCCACGGACCGATAGCGATGTGGTACTTCATTAGTGCAGCTATCAATGATTTTACACATAGTAAAAACAGGACAAATAGCACGTTTTTTGATGCCATTAATTGTCCTACTTATACGGAAGGAAACTCGCCTTGATGTCCATAAGTTCGGGTGTGTGCGAGACATTAAAAATGTTGTGTATTTTCTATAGTGAACACTTATAAAAAAATATTCAGACTTTCAAGCGGCCCCCTTTTTTACAAATCTATGATATAATCTATGGTAGTTACCATATTATTGTGTGTACTCAGTGTCATGCCTAATCCTTTGAAATTGAGTCGTTAAAATAATTTAGAGAAATATGTCGATAATGTTGACAAAGGCATTTAACTTCTTGTGTTAACATTATGCAAGTGTTTTATTATAACATCACAAGGTCCCCAACAGATTCATTACAAAAACAACATTATTGAGTACTAGATATTTATTTCTAACTTTAAATATCTTACATGTTTACACTTAAACATCTAAATAGTAACAAAAATATTGCTCGTCTAAACATTATCTCTTTTAAATTAACTATTCGAATATAATTACAAAACATACTAGTATTGTTTAATAAAATCACAAATGCAAAACAAAAGTTTATATAAAATCCAGTCAGCGAATACAATGAAAAATTTAACAACATAGTGTTGCTGTTATTAAAAAAAAAAGAAATAATCAATTTTACTTACCTATTTAATTGGTATAGTGCCTAAAGGTTCCTGGTTTAAGCACCATTTTGGCGCATTTTCAACATACTCTCGGCAAAAATAGCGTAATAAACTCGGGTTGTATACAACAATATTCCACAGAGATTTAATTTATTATAAGAATAAGAAAACACTGAATTTCTAATAAGCAGACTTTAGAATCGAGCAATGCAAAATTTCGAAACTTCTATATCTGCAAGTAGAACGATTAACGTGCACACGCGCAACTACACTCATTTATCAATAAAATGGGAATTATTAACACTAATAAATTGAAATTGGAAAAAATACCGGAGCTTTTTCACAAACATAAAATAGAAAATACGTCAACATGGCGCATCACACAGGAACCGCAATAATAATACTTTTTTTTTAATATTTTACTAAATACTTGGAACTACAGAAGACTTGGATATTTTTTTCAACAAATAAATTGAATGTTTTACTGGGCAAAAAACCAACATGTTTTTTTAAATCTAACTGTAAACTTGATCTAATAAATTCAAGTAGAGAATATATTTTGACATAAATTGGGGCAAATGCTTATTTTTTAGAAACTAAATAGTATATGAATATAAGCACCTATTAACATTTAAAGTTTTTAAATTGTAAAAGCTAATGGCAAATATATTTGCCTGCGTATAAAATAAACCATTATTTCTGAAGCACGCATCCCATGCTTTTAGATTCTCCACTGACATCATCTTTTCACAGCGCAGTTTGATTTGGTTTTCTAACGTAAATATATTTCTTTTTAATAGTACTTTTTGTTATTATAAAACACTGTAGCAATTAATATATGAGTTACCATGGTAGCCTAGCTTTGAAATAGTTTACGCAGATCTATGTTAATGAGAATTTTAGGCCAAAATTCGAATTATTCATATTTTGCCAGCGAGAGCGTAATATTTTGGAATGGAGAATAATGCCAAGTGCAAATTAAATGCACATTACTGAATTAGAATCTAATAAGTACCAACTTGAATACACAGAGTACTGCATTAATATAACAGAAACCTTAAACTCGTAATTACATAACAATTATGGTAACTAATTAATACTATCGACCGACAACTTCACATTTGTACCTTTTCATGGAATGTGTGGAAATATATTTGGAAGATATTTTGCTTATTTTATAGTATTGAGGCAACAGTTACATACTGTCTTCTAATTAGGCTACAAGACAAAAGAGATATCTGTATTGAAAACGGTAGAACTATACTAAAATCTAAGAATAGGACGGACCTACAATATCTGTAGCATTGTGTTTATTAAAATACAAAGAGAATTCTAATATTATTGTCATCGTTAAAACTTCAAAGATACCATTTTCGGCTGTATACAAATACGTTGAGCGGACAGAGAACTCTGTTCTTAAATTTAATAAGTACTGTTTGTCAAAAATTAGCTACTAATTAATTTTGCCGTCGAAAAACATTGTAACATAAAAAACAAATAATTGGTACATCTCTGCCAAACATAACAACCATCGAGTGGTATATAAGATACCTATAATATTCTAAGGGCAATAACAACATTTATTATATATAGTTAAACATTAATAAATAAAAACAATGAATACTCATCATTGCGAGCATATCCAATGGTTCTAGCAAGCGTCAATGTGTGATGGGTGTCCGATGCAAGGGTTCATGCTAGCGCAGCGGGTCATTTAAACGAGAAAACTATTGGGCATCCGAAAAAGTTGAAAACACCTAAAATGAAAAAGAGAACGTGATATGTATTGCATACACATTAGTCTACAAAATAGAAGTTCCTCGCCTCTAGCCACTAATTAATATAAATCATAATTATATAGGGTTGCTTCATGTCCCGTAAGTACGTAAGTGTTATCTTACAACTCAGCAAGTAAATAATCATATAAATTGTATCAATAGAATGATTGTAAACACTTCCATGCAATGGAGTCGATTTCAACAGTCTATATTTATCTGATACTTTATAAAACTTTATCGATTAATTGTGAGCACTCGGCCATCGAGTCGCGACGCGTTATCCATTAATAAGATAATAAATTATTATTAATGAAAACTTTTTCCAGTGAAGAGGCGAGGAACTCCTGGAAAACAAACAGGTACATGCAATGTGTTATGACCATTCAAAAGAAACAAAATATAAGCACTGAATCCTTGTTCAACAGGCTAACATGCATGGCAGGTTCCATCCAATAACGTAGTTTTTAAACAACAATAGTTGGAGTGTTTCTTATTCATGCCACTTCACTATAAGATTTATATTAAATCGCATACCGTCGGGCCTACTTAATAGTTGGTATACGCTATCTAAATAGTTATCAATTCATGATTAGATAAAAAAGTAATAAATATTTTAATAGTGAGTATGAAATAAGATTATTACAGTATAATATAGTGTTAGTAAGAAGAGGAGACATAAATGTAAAAATATAATAAATAATATAGCCATGGCAAACTTTCGAATAACTGCTTTTATAATATAAAAATATTCCACTTAATTATACATGATTATTTGTCCCTGTAATTATTTGTACATTTCTCAGTTTCAGCTATGACGATATACAATGAATATGAATGTATGAAATAAAAATAGGGACGTGAATCCGAAAACATTATAACACAAAAACTAGCAGAAATGTGACTTATAAAAATATATAAAAGGACCATATAAAAAGACTAAGGCCAATTATAAGAATATAATAATATCTAATAACCATCTGATTGGCAATACATACAAAATCTATAAGAAATTATATAAATATAGATCGACCCAAGAAGACTAAGCACTAATATGGAAGCCATAAAACAAGACAGTTATTAGTTTATTTCTTTGTGCGTCTCTGTCGTCCAACACCGTATAAGTCAGGCAGGCGAAAAAATCAAGCTCAACTACGCTTCGCATTCATTTAGTCAGTTATACACGAGAAATCATGATACGTAGTTATGTGGAAAAGTTAGATTAGCTAACGCGTAAATACCACTGAACATTTTCCTAGTTTAGAAATATCTCGTAAAATAACAGTGGTAGATCTTCGATTGCAGATTAATTAAGTGCCAAGGTTTCAAATTAATCATTGTTTTACCTTATCCTAATATTGTTAACATGCGGATAATGTAGTGGGCTGCAATATTGTTAATACTTCATATGTATATTATTGTTATTTGTAGACGTTATATATTGTAGCTGTTTATTGTCCCATAATAGATAAATAAAAATAAAATATTAAACAATTGTATGACTTGCGTAGTAAGTTGGTCGTCTGTCACTTTAAAACGCATGAACATGAATTTGGATGATAGGTATTTAGCAAAAAATGGAGCTTGGTGCAAGGGCTTAAAATTCTTATTCTTCCAGCAAGATTTTACGGTATGGGATAAATCTTAATTTTAAAACAGACAATGAGGATTAAAATTGATATATGCGCATAAAAACTGTCCTCACGAAGCAACGCAATTGCGCAAATTGATCACTACCGTTTATCGCAATAAGCCACTACACAGCTCCATGATGAAGTTAATTTCTTCTCTAGCTGTCCGCCCACATTCTTCTAGCTTTTGTTCTACGAAAAATCCATAATTAGTGTGAAAAACCCAACAGAAGTAAAGAAGAGTTAATGAACGAAAGGATTCTTAGTAGTTTACACCAAATGAATATTCATTAGTTGTTAATACATTTTACGATCATGCCTACGAACTTGCAACCAGAAGATCTACAGTGCGTACCATCATGTTAGTAGTAAGCGTACGAGAATATGATCAGTAGCACAGTGCATATGTTACAAACACATTATACCCACATTTGTTCTCACACGGAGCGCCCAACCAAGAATTCACTTTCAATGTCTGTGCCACTCAAAATGCGTTAGAAATAAAATCAAACGACGGCTGTGAAGAATATACTCATTTATTTATCTATATTAAGCTCCCACATGACTAAATAATAATACGCACAACAGAAATAATGATTCAATGACATAAATTTAAGACAGTGTTCATAGAAACACTAACTTTTCTGATAATAACTAATGACATAAGTATGAACGTTAAACATCATGTATACTATAATATCATATAAATCTACTCTACTTCAATACTTGTACCTCAGTTTAACATATCATTTCCTCATATTGTCTGGAAAGTGTGGACTGATCCATGATTCTAATCATAGTGTTTGATTGCATCAAATCAAACGATAATAAGATTGTGATAACAAGCAGTGTAATAGAATACACCGATCTAAGTAATAGACTAGTTATATACACACAAATAACTTAAAATTTAAGAGCGAAAATATAAACTACGTGACAACTGCGCGAGGGTGCCGAGACCACCAAGCCACCAATACCGTTAAATGCCAACGAGAGCCGCGGAGCACCGCAACCAATATTAGTTCACATATACTTCGAAAGTGTTATTATAAGCAATATATATCGTATAATATACTAGTCAGTATCCAGATTTAGTACCACTGTACCTTAATCCAAACACTACTGGGTATTTATTTAATATTAACTATTAGACTATATAGAAAAATAATATACCTAATATAGTAAGGGGTTTAGACATTGGTGTGAAATTGTATATATAGCCCAATAAAGTTACAGGAATGTATAGACAGTTTAATAATTACACCTAAAATATAGTAAAGATTCTAACTAGCGACCAGTACCCTATCTAGCTAAAAAAAGGTATGCATTTTATAAATGCACACTGACTTTTTGGTAATAATAATATTCAAAAAGAATGTTAGAAGAATTTTCAACAAGTTTAATCAATTTATTCCAGTATCTCGTTTAATAATTTTACTGACAATTCTATTATTCTATCACTGAATGTTTCAAGTCTTCTTTCGTAATCAGACTTAAATATCAAATTAAAGCTTATTAACTTTCACTGTTCATGGAACAACATGGCTAATATTGCACTATGTAAATGCAGTCTGAGCCTCTTCCAAACATAAAGAATTGCTCAATAATTTTAAATGTCTAACTTTACCAACGTCATGATTACGCATTTCAGCATTGAAGCAAAATAAATAATCAATTTAGATTCAAGTCAAATAAATGCTATACTACCTTATTTCATTCAGAGAACAATTTATTCAACATTGCCTTACCTTTGGTGATGTTCAATTTTTGGTGATAATCAACATTGGAATGTAAATAAATCTCACATATAGTTTAATAACCTTTCTAAGGAACTCAAAATAAATATATGGAAAAAATAAAAAATTTGAGTGTAAAAAGTCAAAAAATACTTGACCATTTTTAGCTCGAGTATTTAATGCAACAGAACAGAACGATGGTCCGCAGGGGGTGGAAGTGAACGCGCGCTCGCAACTCAATGTAACGTTAGGCGACTCTTTCTTTAATGTATCACAAAATGTTGAACGTGCCGCGCCGCGACGTTCTCTTAGGATATGGTAGTGTAATATTTACTTGACTTCTTATTACCTGGCGAGCTAGTGGCCACAGATTGTTCAACTTTTTTACGCTCAAATTTGAGTGGTTGCTTGAGATTGACATTATTGGACTCCGCTATCGCCGCCAATCGCTCCAGCACACTACTTATTGTCAAGCGCTCTTCAGGGTTCACTGATAGGCAACCACCTGAGAACAACACACATGTCAATTATATATTTTATGTTGGAAAAGAAATCATTATACTGGGAGAAGTAAGTTTACTCACTTATGACTTCATGAAAACATTTATAGCGTTGATCATTGGGGTTAAGATTGTAGTTTCCATTTAGAATTGCAAGTTTAGCAGAATCTTCAAAGGGATGTTGCATATAGCACAGAGTATAGAGGATGCATCCCAGTGCCCAGACATCTACACTGTGATCAATTTTACGATTGTCCCAAGTGTCTAACATCTCCGGTGCTCTGTACATAGGAGTGGTGAATTGGGCCAACTGGAAATGAAGAAACATGAGGTGATGGTTTTACGTCCGTTAAGTATTAGAAAAAAATAGTCACAAAGAATTAATCAATTCTGAAAAAATAAATTATTAAGGGCAACTTACAGTTTCCTCTAACATATTTCTTTGATTTGCACTCCAGGAAGGATTTGGTGAATAAATATCTGTAGTAGCTGAACCAAAATCACATAATTTTATTGTACCTACAAAAAATCAATAATGTTAATAACAATACATCTTTTTTATGTATATATAAGTGGGTGGCCACTGATGCATCTTCGATAAATATCATGCGGTCATTACACAATAACAAAATTACCTTCATTAGATATAAGGAAATTTTCTAGTTTGAGATCACGATGTGCGATAGGGGGCACTTGTGCGTGCATGTGTTGCACTGCCCGACATGTCTGGTAAAACACCCTAAGAATGGTTGGAAGAGGGAAAGCCGTCCCTCTATTCTGCAGAGCTTCCATCAAACTTCCACCGCTGCACAAGTCCGTCAACAACAAATATTCTCCCATGCCATGTGATGTCTTCGCCTTATCAATAAAAGATGCAGCTATATATTTGATTATATTAGGATGACCTGACAATTTTTTTAATATGCTAATTTCTTGTATAATATTTTTGTTTGCTTGCTCATCTGCTGCCATTAGCCTTTTCAAGGCATATTCGGTGCCAGTGGATACATCTTGAGCAACAAACACAAAAGCAAAACCACCTGAAATAGAAAGGACTTGGTAGGAACAATTCTTTTATACTAATTCTTTTCAAGAGGTTAATTTTAAATAGGTGTGTTTAAATTTTGGTGTACAATAAAGTATATTCTATACTATTCTATTCTTTTGAATTTTAAAATCAATTCCCGTTAGCAGTTTCGTGCACATGTACAGGTAATCATTTTTAGATGAATAAGAAATATTAATGTAATAGGAAAATCAGACATTTCCTGTAATATACAACATAAGATAATCAGCCTATAATATTTCCATTGCTGGGTCACAGGCCTCTCTACAAGAGGTTATGGTATACTATGGGCCATAACTAACAATGATTTATAGTTATTTGTTTTAGTGAATGCAAAATGTGGGTGATGTAGCAGTGCTCTTCTAAATAAATAAATAACCATCACATGGGCCCTGTGCCTCGTAATATTACTTCCAAGTAAATAGTATGCAATGCAGTGTTGCCATATATACGGATTAGTCCAATATGGATAAATCATGCTTACGGATTTACATACAGATAGACTCAACCTCAGGCAGATGCAGTACAGAGCACAGCATATTCTGATAATTTTTTTGTAGTATTCATTAACATCACCATAATATAACATCACTCCTGTAATCCCTGAAGGGTTAAGCAGAGGTGCACTTTTTTTTCTGGGTGGGAAAATCATCAAATGACCCCTTCCGCTGTGGGTAGAGCGGAAGGGAGTGTCAGACTTTGACTGACTAAAAACTCACCCTGCTCCTTCAGTTGCCTTTGCGTTCCGGGGCCGCGGTATCTCGTTAGAACAATCACACAGCGAAGTTCAGGAGACAACTTCTTTCAGAAAACAAATGTACTGTGTGAGCCTAGTTGTCTCCTGATCTCCGCTGTGCGAGTGGTAGATACAGGCATATAATTTTGTCCATGCCCGTGTCCACCAGAGCCCAAAGCGTTGAGAACGTGGAGTCTTCAAGGTTGCGGAGATGTCGATAGCAGATGTCGTCGCGGGCGTATATGCATACACCCGCACGTGGTTTAAAGTTGTGCTCCAAGGTAAACTAAGATACGACATGTCTGACGTACATCTGATCTGCGTCTCCGAAAGAAACAGCAGAGCAGGTTTTTCAGTCTCAAGGTGGTAGTGGACTGCGACGAGATTTGAGTGCAGACGCTGTTTAACTTTGCTCTTTTTGTTCCGTTTCATAATTGTGAGAGTGAAGAGGAAAGGAGAAGGAAGTGAAGTGAGGCTTTACGCTGTTATCCCCCAGACACGCACTAGACAGATGGTATCGATTGGGGGACTAGGCTGGAGACTGCGGGGACGCCCGAGCCCCCCGGGAATGACCATCGGGCCCTCTCATCTGGTCGCCAACCAGCACGATGGTGCATTCCGGGATTTGTGGACAGTTGGCGGGGCAGCCTTTCATGCGTGGCTGGCACACTACTTGGGCTTCCAACTACCTGCGGTCGGCCAGCGGCGCACCGCGCCTTGGATCTCGCTACCCTCCGCAACTAGTCTCCCGATACGTCCGCACTAGTGCGAGCCAGATTGGTCTTTCAGCAGTGAAGCAACTACTTCGACCTAACTCCTTGATAGGCTACACAGGGCATCGTACCAGAACACAGCTAGGTTGTTTGGCGGTAAGCCTTGTGAGTGATCACGAGCCTGCGGTTTGAACCTACCACCAGTTTGATGTCACCTGATTAGCACCACCCAGGGACCACATGTAGGGATTCGCAGAGGGGTATTTTCCTATGGATGCAGGTGACTCGGCCCCTAATGGGCCGGATAAAATCGTAATGAATAAACCCAATAACACTGTCAACCTGGGAATCGAAACGAGGACCTCATGCCCAGCAGTAGCACTTGCAACCACTAGACCAACGAGGCAGTCATTGGTACAGATTCCCTTGTTCACAAACAAAACTAAATTTAAGTTATGTGCATTTTATTCTTTGTATTTCATTAAAAAGAGGCCAGAAGATAAATTTTAGTTTAGTCCTGCCAAATTAATCAGCACCTGTCACTACTCCATACAAGTTTAGACGTGATTAAAAGCTTGCCTACTTAAATTATGTCAAGCGCTGATTAATTTCACAGGACTAAACTAAAATTTAGGTTAAATGGTCTAAGCCCTGTTTTGATTTAAATGTTAATTCAGACATGTTAAAAATGATGAATTAAGATATGTAAGTATAGTTTCATTTTTATATGGAATTTTATTCAGATTGGTTAGATGGATTTTATAGGGATTTTTAAATAGAGATTTCAAGCCTCCTCCATATGGCAACACTGATGCAATGGCAACAAACTAGGAAAGATACTGCAGGTTATGGGACAATCCATAATTTGTATTACTATCCATAAAAAGGTTACACCAAATGAATGGGCTACACCATCAATCTACGTCTTCCTAAACATCACACAACAATTTTCAATTAGTCAGCCCAGCATATGGCATGCACCACAACTCAAAATGAATATACTCAGCTGTGAATCTTATTATATTGTATTTGAAAATTGTTCTGCTACAAGACTTTATTACAAATACACACACCTTAAGTCTAGGCCAGTCATAAGGGCTGGTTACTTAACAATTTCTTGTTTATGAGTATATTGGTAGGTTTGTAATATCGAAAAGAAAGCAGGAGGTGTTTATATAGTTTGTTGTATCACTGAGTGAGTTGAAGGTAATACTACAGTAACTAGAATCATGTTATCTGCTGATAAACCAATCAAACTTTTTCATTCAATCTACATTGGCATGAATCAGAGCTTCAAACTAATTTATATGACCTTAGAACATGCAGGATTGATTTGTGTGAAATCTAAGATCTTTTCGCTGCTTGCTAAGCTACATTTATTCTCACATAAATGAAAACAATGAAGATTTTAGTAAAGTAACACCATTTGTACAGAATGATTTCCTCACAACACTGTTGTAGATTAATTTAAAGGTTCATTCACTTTATTGCAGCGAAATTAGCTCGAGTATCATAACGGATATGCTCATCATAACGACCCTAAATATTTGTCGGACAATGTACCCTTACGCCCCCATTTCTATGACGTTTACG
The DNA here is from genome assembly GCA_943138885.2 of Tholera decimalis. Taxonomy (NCBI): domain Eukaryota; kingdom Metazoa; phylum Arthropoda; class Insecta; order Lepidoptera; family Noctuidae; genus Tholera; species Tholera decimalis. Next base: position 14,979,906 of record OW964552.2, on the reverse strand, counting down.
TGTACTGCATCAACCTACACATAAGGCTATAACGCCAATCTTAAGATTATGTGTTTCTCTGTGCGGAGTTGAATTAGTAATTATAATATGATACTGACTTACCTTCTGCGATCACCTTTTTAACTCTCAATTTCATATTTCCTATTTCAACAAACTGACCAACAAAATCATTATCACTGCCACCATTTGCGCCTCCTGAGCTGAAATAGCCTATGGCTGATTTAAAGACGCTCATTTTGAAATCTAATCGTGTGATTTTTCTACATAAATTAATAAGAAAACTGTTTTTAATCAGCACCCTTTGCCCAGACCCATTTTACAATGGCACAATGGCAGAAAAAAAGAATAGGCAACTTTGTTGGCAAATGGCAGGACAAATACAATGTTGCCAAGATGCACACAAATCATCGATCGGGATACAGGGTATTTCATACTCTAGTTGAGATCCTTGATAAGGACCTTTGCATTTTAAATAATGGTTGCCCAACCCACAGGTCTCTTCCTGGACAGCAGAAGAGTTGTGTTGACCTAGCTTTTTGCTTGGTTGAACTAGCAGCTTCTACCCAGGGCCGCGCCGACCTATCTATGAAGCGCCTATGATTTTTGTCGTCCTGTTTCGAAATAAATATATTTTTAGTATTCAAAATTTGACTGAAATATGTTTAAAAAAAAACAAACAAATACATAGGTATATAAATATTGCTCACTTAATAGTATCCAACACAATACAATAATTCATTTATTTTCTCTCACTTTCTTACAATTGTTGTTCTTAGTCTAAAATTCAAGAAAAAGGACATTATCTTTTGAAAGACTGGTGCCTGAAATAGGTTTCAAAAAAACCTGTATGATGACAATGATCTTATTTTCGCTCATATGTTACCTCTGTTTACCTCTTTTGATACCTGTGGTTACTTAATATAAGATGAAAGTAGCATAGGTTACTCTTTATCACGTCAGTTTTTCGCCAGTCTAAGCCCCATAAAATCGGCCCAATGGTTTCGAAGATTAAGAAAATAATAATGAAATGATTTTCTGTCATCTATCTAAGTACCTCATATACATTCATAATGCTGCATTAATAAGGCTGTTATTTTGAAATTACAAAAAGATACTTTTAATCTATATACAACATGTATAACATAATTAACGCACATCCTGAAAGTAGTTTGTTCGGAATCGTTTACTGAATCGATTCCTGTAATTTTTTATCCCAAAATACGTAAATTACAGTCACACTACCCTTTTACAGTCAAAACAAACTGAAATGAACCGTAACTGAAGGCAATAAGGCTTTTAAAAGTGCAGTTTTATTTGTATTAATACAAATTCCGTCATTCAATACAAAATAAAGAAAAATTAACCTTATTTTAAGCATGTTAAACTTAGCGATTTAACCGCACGCACACACTAACAGGCACTGGACTAAGGACACAATAGATAAGCCAACAAAATACAAAATATTTCGTGTTTCTCTTCGTCCCTTTCTCCTGTAAAATAAAAACCTGAGATAGAGCGAAATAGACACCGGCCGCGGCGCGGGCGCTATTGTTAACTTCAATGTAAGCAATATTACTTCCGAGTTCCGCGCGGACATTATTATAGACCGGTTAATTTTTGAAGTGAAAACTTCTTTAGCGGCGCTGAGCACTTTTTGTATGGGTAAAAACTGTTAAACTCGCGTCAGGGTCACGTGACCGATCGAAAAGCGTAAGACTTTTTTTTAAGTGAAAACTTCTTTAGCATCGTTGTGATTTGAAAGTTAATGAAACGAAAAAGCGTGCGGAGTTCAGGGAGGTGAGGGGTAAGGGGGGTCCCGTGTGGGAGCGGGGTGGGGGAGGGGGTTCTCGTGGGGAGTTGAGGGGAGAGTTGAGGGGCGTGTTGGCGGGCGAGTTGGGGGGCGAGTTGGGGGACGAGTCGGGGGACTAGTCGGGGGACGAGTTGGGGGACGAGTTGGGGGGCGAGTTGGGGGGCGAGTTGGGCGGCGAGTTGAGGGGCGAGTTGAGGGGTGAGTTGGGGGGCGTGTTGGCGGGCGAGTTGGGGGGCGAGTTAGGGGACGAGTCTGGGGACTAGATGGGGTGCGAGTCGGGGGACGAGTTGGGGGAAGAGTTGGGGGGCGAGATGGGGGGCGAGTTGGGGGGCGAGATGGGGGGCGAGTTGGGGGGCGAGTTGGGGGGCCAGTTGGGAGGCGAGCTGAGGGGCGAGTTGAGGGGTGAGTTGGGGGGCGTGTTGGCGGGCGAGATGGGGTGCGAATTGGGGGGCGAGAATGGGGCGAGTGGGGGGGGGCATTTTGTGGGACGAGTTGGGGGTCGAGCTGGGGGGCAAGTTGGGGAGCGAGTTGGGGTCGAGTTAGGGGGGCGTGTTGGGGGGCGAGTTGGGGGGCGAGTTGGGTGGCGAGTTGGGGGCGAGTAGGGGGTCGAGTTGGGGGACGAGTTGGGAGGCGAGTTGGGGAACGAATTGGGGGGCAAGTTGGGGCGAGTGGGGGGGCGAGTGGGAGGGCCAATTGTGGGACGAGTTGGGCGTCGAGCTGGGGGGCGAGTTGGGGGACGAGTAGGGTGCGAGTTGGGGGGCAAGTTGGGAGGCGAGTTGGGACCGAGTTGGGGGCGAGTTGGAGGGCGAGTTGGGGGGCGAGTTGGGGGGCGAGATGGCGGGCGAGTTGGGGGTGAGTAGGGGTTTGAGTTGGGGGACGAGTTAGGGGACGAGTTGGGGAACGAATTGGGGTGCGAGTTGGGGGACGAGCTGGGGGGCGAGTTGGGGTGCGAATTGGGGGGCGAGAATGGGGCGAGTGGGAGGGCCAATTGTGGGGCGTGTTGGCGGGCGAGTTGGGGGGCGAGCTGGTGGGCGAGTTGGGGGACGAGTCGGGGGATTAGTCGGGGGACGAGTTGGGGGACGACTTGGGGGACGAGTTGGGGGCGAGTTGAGGGGTGAGTTGGGTGGCGTGTTGGCGGGCAGGTTGGGGGGCGAGTTGGAGGACGAGTCGGGGGACGAGTTGGGGGGCGAGTTGGGGAGCGAGTCGGAGGACGAGTCGGGGTACGAGTTGGGGGACGAGTTGGGGTGTGTGTTGGGGGCGAGGTGGGGGGCGAGTTGGGGGACGAGTTGGGGGCGAGTAGGGGGTCGAGTTGGGGGACGAGTTGGGGAACGAATTGGGGGGGCGAGTTGGGGGACGAGTTGGGGTGCGAATTGGGGGGCGAGAATGGGGCGAGTGGGGGGGCGAGTGGGAGGGCCAATTGTGAGGCGTGTTGACGGGCGAGTTGGGGGGCGAGCTGGTGGGCGAGTTGGGGGACGAGTTGGGGGACGAGTCGGGGGCTTAGTCGGGGGACGAGTTGGGGGACGACTTGGGGGACGAGTTGGGGTTGAGTTGAGGGGTGAGTTGGGGGGCGTGTTGGCGGGCAGGTTGGGGGGCGAGTTGGGGGACGAGTTGGGGGGCGAGTTAGGGAGCGAGTCGGAGGACGAGTCGGGGTACGAGTTGGGGGACGAGTTGCGGTGTATGTTGGGGGCGAGGTGGGGGGCGAGTTGGGGGGCGGGTTGGGGGACGAGTTGGGGGACGGGTTGAGCGGCGAGTTGGGGGGCGAGTTGGGAGGCGAGTTGGGGGCGAGTTGGAGGGCGAGTCGGGGGACGAGTTGAGGGCCGAGTTGGGGGGCAAGTTGAGGGGCGAGTTGAGGGGTGACTTGGGGGGCGTGTTGGGGGGCGAGTTGGGGGACGAGTTGGGGGCGAGTTGGGGGGTGAGTTGAGGGGTGAGTTGAGGGGCGAGTTGGGGGGTGAGTTGAGGGGTGAGTTGGGGGGCGAGGCTATTTTTAGGGTCATGCATACATTTATAAGCATCACATAATTGGCCGCGGGGCGTGCGGCCATCAGCGATCTAGTACTACTACATTACAAATTATCTATGTACTAGTACTAGGAAGTAGTATATCTATGTAGGTACTAGTACTAGGCAGTATTCGGAAGTATTTGATGATTGTGACGCTAGTGGGCATTTAATAAGCGTCTTGAAAATATTTCCAAACTTGCACTTGTATTCATGACTGTACCATTTTAAAATTGAACGCGCTTTTTCGATATATCATATACTGAAAAACAAATTACGAAACCGATTGTCCCTTAAAATGCTGTTAAGTTTGATGATGACACGAAACGTGATGGTGGATCTTGCGTTACGTTTACTCCATCTGTCTCCATCTCCAAAAATGTTACAGTTATATAATGTAAACATGTATGACTTTAAGAATTCCGAAATTTCAAATGAAACGCCAAGTCGGGATTTAAGCGATTTATTTAAAATAATTGATAATGTGGATTGTTAATTAAGTAAATTCTATTACAAAAGTAATTAAAATTAAGTTATATTTTATTTACCTTAATAAAACGGTAAACTCATTTAAATGTTAGACTTGAATAGCTGCAAGAAACAGGGTTTTTTGAAGTGAAAACTTCTTTAGTGTTGTTGTGATTTGAAATTTTATGAAACGAAAAAGCGACAGTAAAAAGAGACAGACACATAAATTCATAAGATTTAACGCGGGAGAAAATGAGATAGGAAGCATTATACAGTGTTTCTTATGTCGTGGAAATTTTATATGGGCAAACCAGGGCAAACGTATACCTTTGATTTTTCGTAAATTTTTGAAGGATTTTTTGAAGTGAAAACTTCTTTAGCGGCGTTGTGCACTTTTTGTTTGAGTAATGGGTAAAAAATGTTAAACTCGCGTCAGGACACGTGACCTGATCGAAAATTCGTATGACGGACGGAGAGTAGACAGTCGGCGCGGCGTAGGAGAGGAAGTATCGCCCTCTCTTTCTACGGCGCGGCGAAAATGTATGCCTGCGCCTGCTGTTTCGAGAGATAAACTTTTTAATGTAATATAAATTGTCATGTTTGTTTACGATAGTGCAATAAATAAATATTGTATTCTACCACATAAATGATAGTACTTTTATACTGATAATTAAAGCAATTCGTGCAAAATTATTCCCTAACCATTCCAAAATATCAAAAATGCACAACGTTAATATTCAAGTTTTCACTTCTGCCGGCACTCCCGGAGTGCAACCCGAGTTTATTTTTTATGTATGTTACCTCATAACTCGGAGACGGCTGGACCGATTTGAAAAATTCTTTTTGCGTTTGAATGGGTATAGTTGGTCCCATTGTTATGAAATCAGGATCTGATGATGGGATCCTGGAGAAATCGAGGGAACTCTTCAAATATTATAGGCATACCTATAGCGTTTTGGGTATTTCTTATTCCTTGAGCAGTTGCTTCCGAAAAGTACCATTTGGGGAAGTTGAACTGATGATGAAGACCACAGATGGCTACTAAAACTCCTCAATAATAAGTATTTCGTGGATTACGATTCGATTACTTGAGTACGGATGTTAAACACTTTATGCTCGTCACAATACATATGGTGATGTAGAGCTGATGGTCAAGTACCAGGAGAACTCCTCAAAAATTAACGGCTATGCATCGGGGAAAAGCAATATTTTGTAAAAGGTGATAAGTTGTTGACATTATGGCTTTTGTAACTAGATAAATTACAAACCGACCCACTAAAAATCGTGAAAAAAACTTTTTAACAAAAAATAGAACCGACTTCCATATAAAAACACTACAAAGGCAAAAATAACTTTAATTTCGGAAGGCGGTGTCTTTAGTTTTGTATATATTTTCGTTTTTGTCACCGCCTTCCGAAATTAAAGTAATTTTTGCCTTTGTAGTGTTTTTATATGGAAGTCGGTTCTATTTTTTGTTAAAAAGTTTTAACTGTAAAGTTTTAAGGAAAACGATAAATTCTCGTCGGCAATCAATCGGCCAGTCAACACGGCCCTCATAATCGAGCAATTGGGGATCTTCTAGCGCATGCCATTAATATCTGAATACTTCTGGAGTGAAGCTTGAGTGAAGCTATGAAGAAACCCTTAGATTCTTCTATCTCTCATCTTATAGAAGGTCCGGCACGGCGGAAGCCTTATTAGTAGAGTATTTTGAAGAGGGTATAGATGAGCACCTGTTTTTTTTTTTTTTTTAGGTGGGGCCACTCGTAGATCAGCTCAGTAAGGCTGTGCGTCTACTTAACCGGTCTTTCCTGTGGTGACCTCTAATAATTAAATTAAAGGCCCCCAGCCAGGGCTTAACTTTTACTTACAACTAATGACCGCACGCTAAGGGCACTCCCTGTGGAGTACGGGCCTCGGCATAGCGGGGTCATTTTGGGAGGGCAGCAAAGGGACAGGCTGGGTCGTATTTAGGGGAGTATTTATTGCTACTGGCTCAGCATCGCGGGCTGGCTCGTTTGGCAAAGGTCGGGGAGGATTTCCATTACAAGTACGCGGACGTCGCGATGGGCCTCGTCGGCGAGGCCGGAATACAGAACGCGTTTTGTTTTTGTGTTTTCTAAGAGTGCTAGTTTCCCTACTGCTCTCTTGTCGGATGGTGATGGGGTCATCGGGCTCGTCTAGGACGTGACGCGGGCGACGGACCCGAGAAATTTGGGAGGGTCTGTATCGGGCGGCCGATACGATCAGGGGGTTGGTGTGGGTATCAGCAGAGGTGAAGTAACGCACTGACATGCGTTTCAACACTTGCTTTATGGTCGGGAGTTTGAGGTCTACGTGGAGATCCTCATTCCTCAAGAACCAGGGCGCGCCCGTGGCCTTTCGGAGAAAACGGTTCTGGAGGACCTGCATCCTATGGATCTGAGCCGGACTGGCATGGGCAAACACCGGACAGGCGTACGTCATGATAGGACATATGCACGTCGTGTAAATTCGGATTTTACACCTAAGGGAGAGCTTACTGTGTTTGTTCAGCAAGGAGTGAAGCCTACCGAGAGCGAAAGCGGCTCGCGAGCGAACCTTCTTTATGTGCTCAGTGAAGTTGAGGAACTGGTCTAAGATTACACCTAAGTATTTGGCTCGCTTCTCCCAGGGGATTGGCTTGCCAAACATAGTGATCGGGCTGGGGAGGGTGGGCTGTCCACGGCGAGCCCTGCGAAACAGGACTGCTTGACTTTTGTCAGGGTTTATCTCAATCCTCCATTTCCTAAACCAATCGCCTAGTGCGTTGGCTGAGGACTGGAGGGTATGAGCGATGCAATCGGGACTTTTTCCCGAGTAGTAGATGGCCGTGTCATCGGCAAATAGGGCTAACTCTACTGGAGGGCTTTTTGGGATGTCGCTAGTGAATAGCGTGAAGAGTGGGGGAGAGAGCACGGCGCCCTGAGGGACGCCGGCTCTGATAGGGCGGGGAGTGGAAAGCGCTCCTTCGATACGATATCTGAAGGAGCGGTTCGACAGAAAGTCTCGAATGATGAGCACGAGACGATCCGGCACACCTAGTTGGTAAAGCTTATAAATTAAGCCATTGTGCCAGACTTTGTCGAAGGCCTTCGCTATGTCGAAGAATAGGGCCCCCGTCATCAGACCGCGTTGAAAGCGGCCGCTAATGTGCTCTACGATGCGGTGGGCTTGGTGGACACTGGAATGATGGGCTCTAAAGCCAAACTGCTCGTTAGGGATTAGGCTCTTTGCCTCGACAAAGTCCTTGAGCCGATTAAGAATAATCCGCTCGTAGATCTTGCTGAGGGCGCTGAGCAGACTAATGGGTCTATAACTAGTCGGGAGGGACTTGGGCTTTCTGGGTTTTGGGATACCTATCACTATAGCCTCTTTCCAAGCTTGCGGAAACAAGTTGTTGGACATGGCGCCATTGAAGATGGCAACCAGTAGGACTATGATCGTGCGTGGGAGGAGTTTAAGTGCCCTGGTGGTCAGTCTGTCAGTCCCGGGAGCTTTCCTAGGTTTGAGTTTCTTGATGATCTCCTCCACCTCGTCTTCCGTGACGGGGGGGAGGGGAGCATCAGGGTCCTCGACAGGGGGTAGGGCAGATCTACGTTCTACCTCAGCATCCACGTGGGCAAGGTGGGCTGGGTCGACTGGTTGGGAGCTGGGAGAGCACTGGGCCTCCAGGCTGTCGGCTAGGCATTCGGCTTTGTCTTCATCGTCGAAGGCAATGCTTTGGTCAGGGCGAATGAGGGGAGGCATTGTGGTAACCTCAGTGGCGCGCATACTCCTCTGAAGTAGCCAGAAGGCAAGGTGGGTGGGTTCCAGTTCGCTCAGGGTCTTGTCCCAGCCAGCTTCACGCCACTCTCTGATGCTGTTACTTACTTTGCGCTGTAAGTACCGCATGAAAGTTTTGTTATTCTGGCAGGGGAAATCTCTGTAGGCACGGACTGCTGCGTTCTTCTCAGTCAGCAGGGCCCGTACATCGTCCGGGAGTTTCCGGCGCCAGTGCTCTGTCACCGGAATCTCCTTTGAACAGTCGTTCAGGACAGATTGTACGTGCTCTGTGAGTGAGTCGATCGCAGCCGTCGTGTCGGCGGCGGACTGGATGTGGTCGGGGATCTAGTCCAGGTGAGGTGACGTGTTGGATTTCAGCAATTCGCCTACTTTCCTCCAGTCAGTTATCACCTGTGTGGGAGGGGGGTGGTTAGGGTCATAGGGACCCGATCTCGGAGTTAACTCCATGATCACCGGTCTATGGTCAGAGTCAAGTTCGTCTACCGTCTCTAAAGAGTGCAAACGTAAGTTCACATTCTTCAGGAGGGCAATGTCGAGTACGTCGGGCAAGTGGGATGGCTCGAACGGGTAATGAGTAGGCCGCATAGGACCTATGATATCTATGTGGAGAGGTGTGCAAAGGTCGTATAGTACCTTCGCACGGGGGTTGGTAATACGACTGCACCATGCGGGATGTTTGGCATTGAGATCCCCCGCCATAAGGACGGAGTCACTCATGTCAAGAAGGGCGGTAAGGTCGCTTCGAAGTGAGGCGTTTATCGAAGAATTTGAATCTACATCGTTGTACGGTGGGAGATACGCGGATACTATTGTGATAGAGGGATGGCCCGTCATGCCTAGCCGGCAAACGGATACCTCTAAGTGGGCAAGGGGCGGCGGATCCATAGGGATGCAGTGCAGGGAGTTCCTATAATATATTAGAGTGCCACCTCTGTGGCATCTAGTCCTATCGTTCCTAACTAGCCGGTAATTGGCTATCTTGGGATCCCTAAGGTGGGGTTTGAGGAAGGTCTCTTGGACCAGAAGGATGTCGAGACTATGATCGCGAAGGAAAGTCGCGATCTCGTCCCGTTGATTGGTGATGCCATTGGCATTGAAGTAACCTAGCTTTAGGGATCGGGGCTTTAATCTCTTACTAGCCGTGTTATACATTATGGCTGTTTAAAAAGGTTGGCAAAATGACTGTTGACATCAGGATACTTAGAGTATACTTGAATCAGGGAATTAATGCTATTGCAGGCCACGACCTCCGTTGCCATTTGGATGGCGCGGGGGGACTGGAAGAAACTGAAGGTTTTCCCTAGGATGAGGAACGCATCGAGTTCCGGCTCATCCGAGCGAGGGGGTGACTGGGGAGGAGGTGGAGGCTGAGAAGCCACAACGACCGGAGCGGTGGGCATGATGGGTTGATCCATCAGCCCTGGGACTTTCGGCCTTAGTGCCGGGAAGTTTTGGGCGTGATTCGCCGCCGTCCAAGGAGTTGGACGCTGGGGACTGAGGGTCTGGGGGAGCTCAGACGAGAGTGTAGGACACTCTCGTCCCTGGCGTGCGCTAGCGCGCGTTGCCAGTTTAGGGGCGGAGGTTTTCGGAGCTTTCGGACAGCCTCGGTAGTTGGCGGGGTGGCCAGATTGCCCGCACAGCACGCAGCTGGGCGGGTCTGGGCACTGGGATCTATCTTTTGGGCGATTGCACTCGGCGGTGCCGTGATCGCCCAGGCACTTTACGCACCGGGGTTTGCCGAAGCAATTCCGTTGCGCGTGCCCGTAAAGCTGGCAACGGTGGCATTGGCCTACCATGCCACTCTTGTGTGGCTTCTCTATGAGGATTCCTGAAAGACTGCATACAGTCTTCAGCGCAAAGATGGGGTGGGGACCTTCGGAGGTGGGATGACTAATGACAAGGACGTTGTTTGACGCCTTGCCACCTCTGCCGTGCATACGGTGCACCTCAATCACCGGGATATTCTGGGACTCTAGGTCGCAGACGATCTCGGAGGTGGGGATCTCGCTAGGGATCCGGCAGAGGACCACGCGTACAGGTTTGCTCTCATGGAGCGTGTACGTGTGGTGGGGGATATTTCGAGCTTTGAGGAGCTTCGAAAGCGCGCGGTGGTCGTTAGCTGTTGCTAACCCTACTTTTATGCCGTTCTGAACGGCGCGGGCATTCGTGTAGGCGATGCGTTGCTCGCCACACGCTTTGGACACGTTTGTCCAAGCCCCCTTATCATGGATGAAGATGGGTGGGGGAGGGATGGTCTTGCGCACTGAGGCGCTGACGACTGGGGTTTGGGTAGGGCTGGGCCTAGTGGCCGAGGAAGTGGAGGGCTGGCTCTGCACTAAGCGTGCTGGCTCGGGAGGGGAGGGTTTCTTGGCCTTAGGGGCCTGAGTGGAGGACGAGGCCTGCGACCTCTTCTTCCTCTTTCCCTCGACGAGGATAAACTCGTCAGAGGAAGAGGTTTGATCGGAGGAGTGCTCGGACTCCGCTCGCTCTGAGCGCTCAGAGTGTATGCTCTCTGCGCGCTCCGAGCGCTCGCCTTCCGAGCTCTCTTTTTCTTGTTCCTCCTCCTCAGAGTCCATTTCGACGTCTGGGGGGGAGGTGGACCTATCTGCGATGGGCGCGGGGGTGGGACTTATCTCTGGCTGGGGTTTGACTTTTATTGAGTCAATCTCCTCCTCATACTTCTTTTGGAGGGCGGGGTTTTCGTATAGGATATTTCCTAATATCTCGGTTGTCCGATTCAACCTTATCTGTAGGGAGTCTACCTTAGCGGAGAGAGTCTCCACTATAGCTATCATGTCCTCCATGTTGGAGACGATAATGGGGGGCATCCTAATCTCCTAATCCTAACATATAAGCCTCGAGGAGACACGTCAAACGTGAGCTCCCCGAGCAGACGGTCCCCAAAAAGAGCCCTGCCCCGGAGTTTCTCCTAACACAATGTTACCGAGAAGAGAAACCCAGACAAACTCGGTAACTGTGTTGCCGTCTGATGTGGCCCGAAGGGCCCTATTTGCCTAACCCTCCGGGCGGGAATGACCCGGAGGTGAGTACGCTCCCTGCGGGGATAGCAGGGAGGTGTGTGCCTAATGGTGTGCCCTAAGCTTGTAACTGGTCGCCAGTCTCAATGTGCGAACCGGGCCCTATTGGGTCTAGTGCGAAGGGGTAGATACACCCAACCGACACTAGGTGTGTAAGCTGTGAAGAGAACTCAGTAACTAGGTTTGACTAGGAGATCCCCCAAGGCCAAAACCTAGCACTCGACTCCAATTGACTGCTTCACCCTGAAGGGGATCAGCGGGTGCGTCGGGTCAGCACCCCCTTGGTATTGTTGACACCGTGAGGTTTCCAACCAAGGACCACGAAACTGTGGTTTTACCCTGAAGGGGCCAAACCAATATGTTTTTGACGATTCTCTGTTAGAGAAACACGATATCCTTCACCGCCTCGAAGAAGGCGGATCGTAGGTAGTCGGCGACTACGAGTGACGTCACGGCGGGCGTGACGAACGGAGCGATGACTCAAGCTCGGAACGATCGAGAGCGCGGAGCGGCACGACTGTCGCGGGCGAGCGTCGGAAGCAGAATGTTGAAAAATAGACCGGTTAAGTAGACGCACAGCCTTATATAGATGGGCGAAAAATAACGTCACGACAAAAATAACGTTGTTATCTTGCTCCTCAAATGATCACTGTGACTGATCATGAAGGAACAACGTTCCAAAATAACAGTGGTGAAATAACACAGACACTACAATCACTACAGTGACACGAGACACTACAGTGACATGAGTCACGACATGAAACGAGTCACGACACGACATGCAACGAAATCTAACGAACGATGTAATACGCGCAATCGGGCATTTTTGGCTAACCCAATAGTGAGATAGCGAATGATTCCGTGTTTCTGGCTCGTTCCCTTGCGCCTTGAATACTAATTTTCTCAAAATAATAAAATTAAATTCTTATGTTTATATTATAAAAATAAGATTTTTGTAGACTTGAGCATATCACTACGCAAAAAAAAATTAATATAGCCCTTTTTATACATATAATTCTGAAATGTGAACTTGTGATAATTAAATTATTTGTTATTTGAACCAATAGTAAAAAGTGTAAAACCTGCAACAAACAAACAAAAAAATATCTGGCTACGTTTCGAAAAAACATTTTGAAAAAAAAACAGTAAATATAAATGTTAAATAAATACATATCATACTTATTCAAAAGAATTTCCGACATTCCTAAGCCTGTAAAACTGTGACTGTCGTTCCTGTTACAAAAATTACAGTGAACGTTGTTGGGATCAAATATCTATGGAATCATATTTCGTAACGTGAGTCTTGTGAGGAATAGGAACGACAGTGACAGTGACAAAAAAGTAACGGTTTCGCCCACCACTACAGCCTTAGTGAGCTGATCTACGAGTGGCCCTACCTAAAAATATAATAAAATGCGGACATTATTAGTGGAAAGTGTTTTCGTAGTGTTTGCAAATAATTCTTCGCACGCTATGTCTTTCCAATACACAAATGTTCAGTACACCGAAACCTCACCATTTCGGTGTACTGAACTTGAACTTCAGCACGATGTGGTGATAATGTGGCTCTAGCTTGCAGAACATTCAACCAAAGGTTTCGTACAAGAGTAGACCGCAGAACTATGTTAGCTGCTACTCAGTGGCATCGCGACCATGGAACGTTCCGTCCGAACACGGCCATCGACAGGAGAGCAAATGTGCGTACACGTACTCGTCTTCAAAACGAAATACTGGACTATTTAGATGAGAATCCCTATGCCAGTACCCGAGAAACAGCGCCACGCTTTGAATGTAGCCATATGCATGTGTGGAGAACACTTCGTGGTGATAAAGACCATCCATTCCACCTCAGAAGATGCCAGGAGTTGACTCCAAACGATTACGCACCACGCTTGCAGTCGTGCCGCTGGAAAATTGGCAGCGGAAAATAATTTGGACAGATGAAAGTACATTCACACGTGTGAGGATGTACAATCAACACAGCACACATTTATGGATGCACGAAAATCCTCATGCATTTCACGCAGAGTGGATTCCTTCCAACAACGTTTCTTAGTTAACATTAGGATCGCCCTGAGGACGCGATGGAACATACGGTGGAGGCTTGCCCCGCTCGGGCAGAGCCCCTCCGGGTCCACTTAGGGGTGATAAATGGTGACCTCTCACTCCCGGCCCTGGTTCAATCCATGGTCCGGAGCGAGAAGGCATGGGGTGCAGTTACCTCCTTCTGCGAAGCAGTTATGCAAACAAAAGAGGTGGCGAGACGCGTGAGAGAGAGGTGGTCCTCAAGGCCCTCACAGCCCTTGCACTGCAGCCACGGCAGGAAATGCTGCGGGCGTCGGAATTTGCAGAGTGACTCCCGGCCACCGTAAGCGCGGGCCTGCGAGCTATGGGTAGCTCACCGCCCGACAGAAACCAGGCCGGTGTAGACGGCGCGTCGTGTTCCACGCGCGCCTCAATGAGTGTCAGTAAAATTGTTTGACTTAGTGTTGTCACTAGGGGGCCGTAGCCTGCCGGGGCTGCGGAATTGTTTGAAAGAGTTACCGTGGCCCCAGAACACAAAGGGCAAATGACGGAGCACGGATAAGTTTTAGTCAGTAAACGTATGACACACCCTCCCGCATCGCCCAGATCGGGAGGTAGTCATTGGATGATTTCCCATCTTTAAATAAAAAAGAGCTTTGACCATCGGCGACGTGTTGCAAGCCTATCGATTGTTTATCAGTTACATTCCGGGTAGTGTGAGATAGAATTGCAAAATGTATTTGCACCAAGCCCGTTCTATTATCGAACCACAAGACAAGTGGTAATACGCCATCGTTACATGGTGTTCATCCCACCCATACGTACGTAACGTTTTGGTAGTTCTTTCATTTTGCGTACGGCTGAGGAGTGGAATTCCCTGCCGGAGTCTGTGTTTCCTGATGGCTATAATCTGGGGGTCTTTATGTCAAGAGTGAATAGGTTACTTCTAAGTAAGCATGCTACATCTTCGATCACATCATCACTTACCATCAGGTGAGATAGTGGTCAAACGCGAATCTATTTTCAATAATAAAAAATAAAACTTCTGCAAAATAGATTGATATACCTGACTATTTATTGTAATGTCGAAGCACTACTGAGACTAGCAGCATTGTCACATTGTATGGTAACGCTTATTCTTTGGGCAAAGAACGAGCCAGCCCTCTAGTCATGCAAGGAATCGATCAGCCGGCGATACACGCACTCGGGCCCTATGAATTAACCGTTTTGACCCTTATTCAAAGTAAATTTATATATTAAACAGTATATTTCCATTATTTTTCCGTATTTTCATTTTTCTGAAAAATAAGAGGAAAAATTTCCAAGTTTTGAAAAATTTTGGTAAATTACCCATCACTAGGCATCGCTATTATTTTTTCGTCTTTTTTGCCTAGTTGTACCCCTCGTTTTATTAATTAATAATAAATTCATCAATACTGCAAGTAGCTCACACAAAAATATTAAATATGGAAAAAGGAAAATAGTTTTCTTATAATCAAAAGAACAACTCATGTAAAAATATAATAATGTAGTCTCGACAATGATATTATAAAGTAGTCTCGACTAAATAATTAACAACTATTGCAATTTGACGTTTACTGCTAGATAATTCATTTTTTATTAATCAGTCTGTGTCGTCTGTGTGGGCTGTGGTGAACTATATATATATATATGAATGTACTCTGTGGTGGTGAACTGGTGAAGTTGTTCGAAATTAGTCTTAGTGATGTGCCAACTCGGAATAAACACAACTCGAGTTAATTCGAGTTGAAATTTGCGTAACTCGAGTTCAACTCGAGTTAAGTAACTCGAGTTAACTGGGTGAAATGAAACTGAGTAAATGATTTGTTTTCGTAACAATATTTTAAAAAATTGAACAGATTCAGCATAAATATGTATGGGGTCCATTATAATTAAAGTAGGTAAAATTTAAATAAAAAAAGAAATGTATTTATTTATTATTTATTTATGTTTTATGTATTTAGAATTTTTATTAATTAACAACAAAACTATATTTGTATGAATCTGAACACTGTTTGCCCTTAGCATGTCCATTCACTGGCGATTCAAATACATCCCAAAGAACAGATTTCCTTTTAGGTCCCGGCATTTTTTTTATACAGTACTTAATAATTCGAAAAACTAACAACAATAACAACCGGCACTCCAAAATAACCTAAAATCTGCAACAATGCAATGTTGTGTTGTTGTGACATTGACATAATTGACATTTGTAGCGAATTAAACGAATGAAAATGGTCATAAATGATCGGCAAACTTCGCGCCATCTCAGTGTCTGTCATTCGGCTGACGCGCAAGGGCGGGAGAATTCAAATCGACTAAATCGAGTTTATTTTTATTTCATTTTATTTTATTGGGAAAACAAACAATTGTACACTTTGTCTTACAACTAAAATATACAACTAAATTAAGTTCAATGTACAATCAACAATGTTTCCACAGATAACATTATAAACTAGTGGATACAGTGGTGGTACAACTACTTATATTCTAATAAATAAGTAATAAACATTTAGATTTAAGAGGCAGTATTTAAGGCAATTTATTTTGTTTAAGGTAGTTAATAATTTCTGATTTAAATACATTAGGCGTAAGAGCAAAAATATCAATATTAATAAATGAGTTATTGTATGTCTTAACTAGTCTATGGAGGGGCACCCTTTCACCCGCATTTGTGCGACAAGGAGCCGTAGCAAATAGCGGGTAATTGCGTACCCCTCGCCTCATCACAGTCCTAGGCACAAGTTTAGAGTTACAGATAATTCAACTCGAGTTGACTTGAGTTAAGCCCAACTCGATTTAACTCGAGTTAGTAACTCGAGTTGATACATCACTAATTAGTCTAGATAAAGAATCATTTGGAAGGAAAGCAAAGTAAACTGTGCTTATTTTATTATTTGTTATTGGTATTTCCTTCAGTTACACTTTCATAAATTATCTAAATTCTACGCAAGTACACACCGGACTGATGTTTATCAATCCTGTGTGAAAATAACAAACATGGGATTTGAAATCAAAAGATTTCAAGGTGACGTTGATGAAGAGCTCATTTGTCCTATTTGTTCAGGGGTTCTAGAGGACCCACTTCAGGTTTGTCACTATTTTCTGTATAGTTTTGGAGAATGAAGTGTGTATAATGTGTATGTTGTTGTGAATAAGTGTATTTGTATCCGTAGGCGCCTGCTTGCGAGCACGCGTTCTGTCGTGCTTGTATAACGGAGTGGATCAGCCGCCAACCCACCTGCCCTGTCGACCGACAAGCAGTCACCTCCAGCCAGCTCAGGCCTGTTCCTAGAATACTACGCAACTTATTATCAAGGTGAATATTTCACAAGAATGTCATGGCTTCTCATTGGTTTGTAGGTCACACACTGTGATGGTTTTGCAAGGGCTTATATAATAAATATCATGAGTTAAATGCTATTGTGTTGTAATGATCAGATAATGTATTGTGAAAAATTTATTGGATCATGTTTTGAGTAACTCTTAATCAAAACATTGTTGAGTGTTAATTATAAAGATGTTACTGTGCAATATAATACATACTTGAACTCATTCTGACATATTATAAGAAATTATAATATATTTGATTGTAATGTTTACTTTATAGACTGTGTACGAGTTGTGACAATGCACCACATGGGTGCAACGCTGTACTGAAACTGGATTCACTGGCTTCCCATTTAGTTGAATGTATGTTTGAGTTTATATATTATAAAGAAAAATATATTACAGAGGTTGGCATAATTTATTTTATTAGCTGTTCTGATCATCCTACAAACATTATTGAAATCTTATTAAATTATTTGAGACTTAGCCTAAAGAATGATTGCGTATAAACTTGTAGGCAATAAAATTCTTTAACAAAACATATTTTTTTTTGTGAAATTACACAATTGCATTTAAAATATATCTGCAGAAATCTTAATTGGTGGCTAATCTAATCATCTACCCAAAAAGTAACAATTGTTTTTGGTAAGATAAACTAACTCATTTGTTATAAACTAATTCAATTATCTGATTTACAGGTGAATTCAATCCCAAAAGGCCAATGCCATGTGAAGCAGGATGCGGACTTGTGATACCGAAAGATGAACTGGCTGAACACAACTGTGTCCGGGAACTTCGGGCACTCATTGCAACACACCAGGGAAAGTTGAACGACTACGAGCAGGAATTGGCAGAACAAAGACTTGTGATAAACGAACATAAACGAGAACTGGCATTGTTGAAAGTATGTTGTGTATGTGCATGTTTTGATACATAAGTAAGGTATACATATATTATTTATGACTTAAAGGTTACATAAATAATGACATCTACACAAGTTGATCTTCAAGTTTAAGCAAAGCTTGTTGAGGTGGATCTGAGACCATCATAACATATCCTGAATCCTCTGTGCCTCGGAAAGCATGTCAAGCCATTGGTCCTGGCTGTTGTTTGAATATATTTGTCAGTCATTATGGGTAGCACAGATATAAAAATAAATGATGGTCCTGTGTGGTGTAAGCGAAAATTGGTTTCTGGAAAAAAGTCCACTGCCTCATGTACTTTTCTTCGCGAATGAAATTGCAGGCAATAGCAAGTTAAAAATAGGTAAAAATAAAGAAGAGCAAGCATCTTTTAGTAACATAATTCAGATAACTATGGCCATCATCATTTTTTTGTGTAGCCTCTTGTAGTCCGAGAATGTTGGCTGCTTAACCGGACTTGCCTGTGGTGGCTTCAATTATAATAATGAAAGTCTTAAGCCAGGGCTAATATACAATTTAACTAGGTGACCAGTCTCGGCTTAGAACCTCGCTGGGAGACATGAATATCATGCCTAATTTAAATGTAATATTTTTTATTCCAGGAATTTATGCGAGCGATGCGTCTATCGAACCCCTCAATGCGCGCGCTGGCTGACCAAATGGAGCGCGAGGAGGTTGTCCGCTGGGCCAACTCACTGGCGCGCGCGAGAGTCACTCGCTGGGGCGGCATGATCTCCACACCTGATGATGTTTTACAGGTTAGTTATTATCGGACTTGATACAGGAACATGGAGTTTGACACAAGTGAAAAGAGAGGACCCAGCAGTGGGTGAAGTCAGGCTGCGGATGAAGATGATGATAAATGACAAATAAACCATTCAAGTGCGTGTTGGACATATCTTTTCATTACTAAAAATAGATTAAAATTCACATTTACGGGGGAAAATGGGTGAAAAATGGAACAAAAGTTAAACTGAATATTTGACAAAACCCATTGGTAAATATCTTTATTTACTTATTATACATTATTTTATATTCAATGATTAATCTATATAACTACCACCACAAAGGAATGTATATTATTAAGTTATTTTAATTTCCAAAAGCTGTAAATAATTTAGCAGCAATAAAATTTGAAGTTTGTCATGTATGTAACACAGTTGATTTTTCCGTTATTTTATTATCTGTCTCGAATTTATAATTCAAATATTGTAGGATGTTTACAAAAGTGCCAAGCAGGCCATGTAAACTATAGCAAAATGCTGCATGTAGTTATAATAATTGCTATTTTTTTTTTCAGATGATGATCAAGCGAAGTTTATCAGAATCTGGCTGCCCACCTCATATAATAGACGATCTTATGGAAAATTGCCACGAACGACGGTGGCCGCCAGGCCTATCCTCACTTGAAACCAGACAAAATAATAGGAGGCAAGTTGAGACAGAGTTTACAATAAATCTGCCTGGGCAGAGTCCCAAAATAGTTGGGAAAGTCTATCTTCCAGTCTTACTGGATACACCAAAGTAACAGTGTTTTGCTTGGAGTGACTATGATAATTATGTTCATTCCTGAGTTCATCTTCATTATAGGTTGCATAACTACTGTAAAAGACCTAAAAATGAGTGCTCTAACCAGGGGCTTAATGAACTTTCAAAAACTTGATAAAAGATCTTTATCTCTCACCTTGATTTGTTATTAAGTATGACTTTGTTTCTTTTTAGGGTTCCGTAGTCAACAAGGAACCCTTATAGTTTCGCCATGCCCGTCTGTCTGTCCGTCTGTCCGCGGTTTAGCTCAAAAACTATTGGTACTAGAAATTTGTAATTTGGCATAAGTATACACGTTAATGACGCCAAAAATGTGGTAAAATAAAATTTTGAAAAAAACAATTAGGTATTTAGGGTTACCTCCCCTACATGTAAAGTGAGATGATAATTTTTTTTTTCGTCCTTCCCCTAGTGTGGGATATCGTTGGATAGGTCTTTCAAAAATATTAGGGGTTTAGGAAGACCGTTTTCTGATTAAGTAAACCGCTCGTGACTTATCAAGCTTTAAAGTACCAATTTTCGTTAGAGTCAAGTGTCCCCCCCGTCTATCAACTAAAGGGTTGTAGTTAGAAATTCAAATGTCATGGCAGTAGTACCTATATATAACGAAGTTTAAAGGAAAACTATCACACATGAGTGGGCTTTACAAGTTTACGAGTAATAGTCGACCAATTGTATTTGACTCGAAAATTTCGAACAACTCCATAGAAATGTCGATAGATGGCGCTAAGCGTCAGTTGTATCGCGCTAGTTTCATATTTAAACAAGTTTTATAAAAAAAAAAAAACTTTTTAATAAAAAAATACCGACTTCCAAAAAACCACTAGGTACAATGTGAAAAATAAATTGGAGGTCGGTTTTTTCTTGTAAAAAAGTTTTTATTTCTCGTTTTTTAGTGGGTCTGTTTATAATTTATCTAAGTTACAATAATGTCTAATGTCAACTTGCTCATCACCTTTTACAAAATATTGCTTTTCCCGATGCAGGTGCGTTAATTGTTGAGGAGTTCTTTTGGTATTTTACTATCAGCTCCATTTCACCATTCACATTGTGATGACCATAAATTGCTTAGCAACCATTTTAAAGTAATCGAACCGCAACTCGTGAAATACTTATTATTGAGTAGTTCCGGTGGCCATCTGTGATCTTCTTCATCAGTTCCGCTTCACCAAATGGTGCTTTCTGAGAGCAAATGCACAAGTTACTATAAAAAATACCAAAATCGCTATACGATTGCCTTAAAAATTTGAGGATTTCCTTCGATTTCCATGAGATCCCTTCATCAAATTCTAATTTGTTGACAATGGTACTACCTCGAGAGCATACCATTTCAAACGAAAAAATAATTTTCTAAATCGATCCACAATTGACGGAGTAATCGGTGCACATACATAAAAAATATATATTATATATACTTGACGAATTGATAACCTACTCCTTCTTTAGAAGTCGGTTAAAAAACAGTTTCTGTCCAGTAAAATTATAGTTAGTTGTGTTTAAGTAATTAAATTAGTTGAGGATTGTGTCAAACCAGTGTTATTTTTCAGTTTTGTGTAACAATTAGTACTTCTTTTCTAACTAGATGGCGTTGTCGTCGAATTATATCTCACAATGATTTCGTTACCACCAAAACTATAAGTAGGTAGTTATGAAAATTATTAAGCTCCTGCCCCCAAAGAGTATGTAAAACCTCTGCCCCGACCATAAAGCAAGTGCTGAAACGCCATTCAGTGCGTTACTTCACCTCTGCTGAAAACCACACAAACCCCATGATCGTATCGTCCGCCCGATAGAGACCCTCCAATATTTCTCGGGTTCGTCGCTCGCGTAACGTCCTAGTCGAGCCCGACGACCCCACCACCATTCGACAAGAGAGCAGTAGGGAAACTAGCACTCTTAGAAAATACAGAAATAAAACGCGTTCCGTATTCCGGCCTCGCCGACGAGGCCCATCGCGACGTCCGCGTACTTGTAATGGAAACTCTCCCCGACCTTTGCCAAACGAGCCAGCCCGCGATGCTGAGCCAGTAGCCCAGTAGCGATAAATAACCCCTTAAATAATATGGACCCAGCCTGTCCCTTTGCTGCCCTCCACCAACGACCACGCTATACCGAGGCCCGTACTCCACAGGGAGTGCCCTTAGCATACGGTTGTTTAAAATGTAATTCTAGTTTGTAAGCCCTGGCTGGGGGCCTTTAATTTTAGAGGTCACCACAGGATCGCCCGGTTGAGTAGTGACCAGCCTTAGTGAGCTGAAATACGAGGGGCCCTATAAAAAAAAAAAAAAAATTGAGTTATTGTTGATCGCCCGGTTAAGTAGTGACCAGCCTTAGTGTGCTGAACTACGAGTGGCCCTACCTAAAACAAATAAAGATTTTGAGATTGTGTGTAGAAAAAAAATAAGTTCTTGAGATTGTGTGTAGAGGCTAGAGATAAAATTGAAATTGTTGAATTGTGAAATTCATAATCAAGTCTCGTTGAGTGTAGGAATTTGGAGATTGAAATAGTAATAATAGAATATATTTATATTCAAAACACCGGCTATGACAAGTTTTATTTATACAAATCTCTAAAAAAAATTAAAACTTTCCGTGCAAAATTGTCGGATCAGGTGAGGATTTATATAGGAAATCAAATTAGTTAGGTAGTCATGTTTGGCTTTTAGTTAGAGCATGGTACGAAACGATCAGTCAGCGGATACGAAACGCACTTGGCTGTTATAAAAACTACGGAACCCTTCACTGCGCGTGGCCCGACACGCACTTGACCGGTTTTTTTATATTTATATGTATACAAGGTATAACAGATTAAGCGCAATACCTCAGACATCCCAATTACAATGTTAAATTATAAGTCCAAAACAACATCCATAACTAAATAAATTGAAACCAAACCTAGACAATTTTATAAAATAGTTATCCTTCTTAAACGCAAAACGTATGTGCGTCATACAATATCCTTACGCAGACGCATACACTCATGCAATGTTAGCGGGCCGACACGCACACGAGCGCATTTCCTCGAATTAAGGACTGTATTAATATGTCATGTTACTGTGTTTCCATTTTAAGTTAAATGAAAGCTTTTTCCGTCAAAATTAAACACCTATTTTTTATGACGGAATCGATTCAGAAGCCGATTCTGAACCAACTACTTTCAGGAATTGCGTTTATTCTGTTACACGTTGTATATACATGTTTTGAGAATGTAATATATTGTTTTTGTATTTTATATAGGTAAATAGTACACCGTGGACTACCCGCGTTTTTATTTTCTCCTTCTGTGTTAAATCCATCCAAAGGTTGTCTGTAAAAGATCGCTTTTAGCGATAAGACCACCCTTTTTAGTCGTTAAGTCCTTATAAGTCAATAAAGAACATATGTATATATTTGTCTTTCAAAGACTCAGCTGTTGCTATTAAGCTAAAATGCCTTTTGAGTCATAGTAAACATTTATTTATTGTAATTTGTTTTTATTGTTTTAATTGCATTTAAGCACCTCGGTCGCGGGTTCGAACCCCACCCATTTCAGTATTGCCGTGAATCCACTCTATACACAAGCATATTTAGTTTAGTTGAAGGGAAGGGAAGGGAGGGAAGATTGCTATTAATGTGAATTCTACCCACATTGCTTAATATAATTTTGCAATAGCATTGATTCAGAATCCTTTATTCAACAAAGAATAATGATATTAATTAATAAATAAATCTTTATTTTAATTAAGAATATAAAAGTAGTGTACAGATATCAGTTACTTCACAATTTCTTGCCAAACGTGTCTACCAAAGATGTCATCACAATATTAAGGACGCATTTACGTTTTCTCGCAAATATCAATGATTTCTGGTACCATTTTGATACATAAAGAGTTAAAATTTTGACAAAGTTATGGTATTAATTTCAAGATAATTTATTCATCTCCACATTGAATGCATTATAATTACACAGTCCTATACAACTTTTTCACACAAATACGTTTTTATCGCCGCAATAATCGTAGAATTTTACATTAAATGGGGTCTGAATACGTACCTGTAAGCCAAATCTGGAGCATATTCTTAACTTCAAAATAACAAGAAATTATAGCCTATGTATTTATCTATACGTTAAGCTAATTATTTTGAACATACATAAAAAACTTTATGATTTATGAGAAAAATAAAATCGGTCTCAAATTTCTTCATACATTTTTCTACCGAACGCACGGCTCCGACCGTCATTCTGCGCTCAGACGCGCTCGTGAACGCAGGGGTGTATAGCTTTCCTCGAAAAAATAAATACGTTTAAACCTATAATAAAGACAGTGGCGTCTTGTATACAGTGACTAGAATACGTTGATACTTTTTCGTACCGAAATAAAAGTAAGAACGAGAACCATACTTATTTTTAGAATTATATGGATATTGGTTACTGAACCTAGCATGAAACAACAATTTTTTTTTAACCGATTTCAAATAAGGAGGTTTCGCAATTCGACCGTATAAATGTTTTTTTTTTCATTAAGTATCTTAAAGTACTACAAATTAAGGAAGGTCTAGAGTTGATCTGATGATGGAGCCTTTCATCAGATTGACTCCTGACAGTCGAGGGAACTCCTCAACGATTTACAGCAGTAACCTTTTGTTTGGGCTTGATTAATTTGAATTGACTAGAACTTTACACCTAGATAGTTTGTGACTGTCATTAGAGGTCTGATGATGAAGACGAAGGACAGTTAAGGGAACTTCTCAACGGTTTACAGTAGCTACCTTGTGTTTGGACTTAATTCATTTATATTGATGAGAACTTTGCACCCATATGGGTTATAAGTGCCATTACAGGTCTGATGATGGAGACCATATACAGTCGAGGGAATTCCTCAACGATGTACAACAGTTACCTTTTGTTGGGCTTACTTCATACGGTTCTATATGCCAAAATGTTCAGTTCGTACAAAAACTAAAAAATTGGCCAAGTGCGAGTCAGACTCGCCCATGAAGCGTTCCGTAGTAACTACGCCAAATAACTTTGTTTTTCATAGTGTTTGTATGAATTACAAAGTTTCATTTGCGGTTTTAGAAAATATGCTGTATCTCAAAAACTGCTAACCCGATCTCGTTCAAACCAATTTTGGTTGAAAGTTTACATTAAGGATCATAGCATATATTTTTTGTATAATTTTTCACTCCATTATTATAGAAGTAAGAGGGGGGACACATTTTACCACTTTGGAAGTGTATATCTTTTAAATGATTAACTTTATGAAAATGTGTTTTTTTTTTAGAAACCCGTATGCCATTTTTAATGACCTCTCTATTAATACCACACACGCATAAGATTCATAAAAAATAACCACTTTCCGATTTTAAGAAAAAAAGTAAAAAAATAAAAATATTTTCAATTTCAGTTCCATGTGGGGTACATGGAACTGAAACTGAAAATATTTTTTTTTAATTTTTTTACTTTTTTTCTTAAAATCGGAAAGTGGTTCACAGAATACATCTATCTACCAAGTTTCACATGTATCATTCTAATAGTTTCGGAATATAAAAACTTTTACCAAAAAAATTAAACCGACTTCCAAAAAACACTGCAAAGTGAAAAATAACTTTAATTTCGGTAGGTAGGCGGTGTCCGACTTCCGAAATTAGTTAGAAAGTAAACAAAATATTGCTTTTCCCAATGCTGGGCCGTTAATTGTTGAGGAGTTCTCCTGGTACTTCACCATCAGCTTCACTTCATCATATGCATTGTGACGAGCATATTGTGCTTAATAACCATATTCAAGTAATCGATGCGGAACCCATGAAATACTTCTTATTCCTACTTATACCGGGTGAAATTGAATAGACGCGACAAATTTAAATATACAATAATACGCGTTGTCAAGAAAATTTAGAACATATCAAATGTAAAATTAAAAAAGAATTTATCAGTGTTACGAAAAACGTTAAAATAATTAAAGTATCAAAGAATTTCGCGTACTACCGTTTTCGTGTAGTGGGCACGATTTAGGTACATTCTCGCTATGAATGAATCGCGCCGCGCGCCCCCGCCGCGCGTCGCCGGGAAGGGGTGTAGTGCGCTGGCGATCATGCGAGGTTTGGCAACGTCGCGCGATACTTACACTAGAAAATAGGCAAAATTAGTTGAATGACCGCTATGAACGGCAACGTTTAATAACATGAGTACTCCACGACGGTTATTGACACTGCGATGAGTCGGACGAGATTTTATGATACTTTAATTTTTCTTATTTATTTTGCCTATTAATTATTTTGCTCGAATACCGATAATTCGTAGTTAAATAAAGATAATAACAATAATCACGTAATTTTTTTTAACGATTTAGATTGTAGAAAAAACAGTTTATAATTACTATGTTACTGTAACTGAAGCTCCCATTTCTTTTTGTCGCATGTGTTCAAAGTCGGCTGTATATTGAATAGTTCCAGTGACCATCTGTGGTTTTCATCATCAGATCCACTTCACAAATGGTGCTTTCAAATGCAACTACACAAGTTACTATAAAAAAATACTCAAATCACTATAGGTGTGCCTATAATATTTGAAGAGTTTCCTCGATTACTCCAAGATCCTATTATCAGCTCCTGACTTGGTGACAATGGGACCAATATCGAAGTATACCCTTTCAAACAAAAAAAGAATTTTCCAAATTGGTTCAGCCGTCTTCGAGTAATCGGTGATCAAACATTAAAAAAAATATATGCGTCGAATTGATAACCTCCTCCGTTTTTTTCGTCGGTTGAAAATGGCTGTGACATACAGACGGATGGACAAACAGACAGACAGACAGGCATGACGAAACTTTTCTTTATTTCTTATAATTTTTTTTATCACATATGAGTATTTTATTTCCAAAGTCCCCTAGTACTCCTAATCGGGAGTCAAACACATTAATAAACTAACATCTAATCAATAAGCATGTAACCCTTTGTAAACAATAAGTTACAACTTATTATGATCAAACAATATTAAAGAAAATATAATATTACCTTCAAGTATTTTTTTCAAGTATTTTTGGACAGTAAAATAAGTTTTATAGAACATATCGACAAAATGCTAGATTCAGCATATCGAGCTCTTGGGTTTGTCCTACGATCTTCCAAAGAATTTAAAAAACCATGTACTACGCTCCTCTTATACAATAGTTATGTACGAAGTCAGATGGAATACTGTAGCACGGTTTGGAATCCTACATACCAGGTCCATATAGACAGAATTGAGAAAATCCAGAAGAAACTCGTTCGTCACCTCGCTTATCGTTTTAGAGTAAGAAACCTGAGGTCATACGCAGATAGGCTGAACCATTTTAAACTTATGCCTCTTACATCTCGCCGTACGGTCTCAGATCTTATGTTTATTTATAAGTTGCTTAACAATGCGATTGACTGTCCAGATCTTCTGAGCAAAATTCACTTTGATGTCCCTTCTAGAATCCCACGTTACCCCCGGCCACTACTCAAAGCGCCACAACACCGAACTAATCTGGCCAAACATTCACCCATTGCAAGGATGACTCGTCATTATAACAGTGTATCGGGTTCATCAGGTGACATAGACATCTTTTGTAATACTGTAGGAAAATTTAGGTCATTAATCTGTACACACTTAAAAAGTCTGTGAAGATCATCAATCCCTATTTTACTTTCGTCTGAATCTTTTTATTTATTTTTGCTAAAGTTAGGTTATGTATTTGTAATTTTAGATCAATGTCTAATAAAATTATGTATTTGTCGTTTTGATTATTGATGAATGAATAAATAATTGTAAATTAATTAATTAAATAACATAATGTAATTGTATAATTTAATTTTAATTGTCTGTTAGCTATAATTACTATTTCCTTTATTTCTAATTATACACATATAAATTACATTTTTAAATATTTCTATAAAACACAAAAAACATTTAAAAATATAAAAAATAGTAGCCCACCGGTATCGGGAACAGGGTCCAAGCTACCGGTGGTCAGGGCTCTAGAGAGAGGAACCTCCTAACGATACGCGCCGTGTCCAGGAGTACCGCTTTCTGAAGCAAGCCCTTGATCCAGCCGCCTAACGAGAGCCTCCTAAGGTGTTGGTCGAGGCTCTTGGCTATTAAGCCATTGGCTGAGATAACTATCGGTACAATGACTGCCGAGTTCACATCCCACATGTCGACAATCTCATGCGCCAAGTCAAGATATTTGATTTGCTTATCTTTCTCGGCTTTCACGAGGTTCTCGTCATGCGGGATGGTTATATCGACAATCATGGCACGCCTCTAGTTTCGGTCCACCACCACTATATCAGGCTTATTGGCTACAATAGTCCTATCAGTGATGATGGACCGATCCCAGTATAATGTGATAAGGCCATTATCGAGAACTGGGTCGGGCACATACCTATAGTACGGCACTTCCGATTCCACAAGAGAATATTTCAGAGCAAGTTGCTGATGTATAATCTTGGCTGCAAGGTTGTGCCTATGCAAGTATTCTCCATTAGCAAGACGAGAACAACCAGAGACAATATGACGGATTGATTCACCTGGACGGTGACATGCCCGACACATGTCAACCGTGCCATCCTTCACAATAAATTTCCGGTAGTTGTTCGTCATGATAACTTCGTCCATAATTGCACAGACAAAACCTTCGGTTTCCCCAAAGAGGTCACCGAAGCGCAACCAAGCTACGGACGCTAATTGATCTACATCGGGCCCATGAAGGGCCCGGAAAAAACGTCCGTGTAGCTCCTTACTCTGCCATATCCCCCTTCGATCGTTAGTGTCTAGCACTGCAGGTTTGCGCCAGTTCTCATTAGCCAAGGAGAGCGGGGTGAGTCCCTTGTCCACTGCTACTACATCTCGATGCATACCCACTTCAGAAGCAAGGAAATGTTCCCTGAGACTGTATACCTCGCGGTTGTGGAGAGTTTTAGCATTCAAAAAGCCTCGACCTCCACATTTCCGCGGGATATACAGCCTCATCACTGACGAGCGTGGGTGATGCATTCGATATGCAGTCAGCAATGTACGAACTCTCCTATCCAGGGCGTCAAGTTCAGTTTGAGTTCATTTGAGTATGCCGAAAGAGTATATCAACACTGGCATGACCCAACCGTTGAAGGCACGCACCTTATTTCCGCCCGATAGAAGGCTTTTAAATACCTTCTTTAGGCGTCCAAAGAAGCGCTCCTTCAGCGATTGCTTCATGTCAACTTCATTGATACCTAACGCTTCCGACATACCCAAATACTTATAGGTTTCGGTTGGGGAGAGGCTTCTCAGGTTTATGGAATTCGAGGGTTGAGATCCCACGGATTCCACAATCTCCCCTCGCTTTACATGCATAGTCGCACATTTGTCGACACCAAACTCCATCCTAATGGCACTACTGAAAGTTTCAGTTACCTTCAGTAGTTCCGTCAGTTGTAGACTAGTGGCGCCAAAAAGTTTTAAATCATCCATGTAAAGGAGGTGAGAAATAACCTGACCACCTCTTTTCAGCCTATAGCCTAGACCTGAATTCTCCAGCAGTGTGCTTAGAGGATTCAAGGCTAAGCAAAACCAAAGCGGACTCAAACTATCGCCCTGAAATATACCTCGCTCGATCCTTACCGGTTCGCTGTACCTTGGGATATATCGACATCCTGGATAGCGAAGAACTGTCCTCCATTGTCCCATACATGATGTCAGAAAGGTGCGTAAAGTTGCATTAATTTTATACAATTCTAGCACCCTCATGAGCCAAGTATGGGGCACTGAGTCATAGGCCTTCTTGTAGTCTATCCAACATGTCGACAGATCTTTTTTGGAACGTCGAACCTGTTGGCTAATGGCCATATCAATGAGGAGTAGCTCCTCAGTACCGCGGGATCCATTCTTACATCCATTTTGAGAGGGAGACATGATGTTATTGTTTTCAATGTGTTTGTTTATTTTAACCCTCAAAATGGATGTCAGAACCTTATAGACCGTTGGTAGACACGTGATTGGTCTATAATTTTTGGGTTCCGCGGTGCTACCAGATTTGTGGAGCAGGTGGGTAACTCCAGTGGTAAAGAACTCAGGTAGCGAGCCAGATTCAAGGGCAGATTGGTACTGAGACGCCAAGCGGGCGTGCGATTTTGTTAGCCACTTGATCCAAAAGTTATGCAGTCCATCCGGCCCTGGAGACTTCCAACTAGGCATCGGACGGACTGCATGGGCTACATCTTGGGGGCTGATAGTGATTGCCCCCATTTCTGGTATTGGATCGCAGACTCGCTCGACCTCCTGAGTCCAATCGCCTTCGGTGTGACTGACAGGTACCGACCAGATGTTGCGCCAGAATGTACATAAGGCGTCATCATCGGGTAGGCACATATCAGTCGCACCTTGCTCCGGTCGCTCCCAAGCCCTATATACCCACCTTTCGTTACTTCGGAATGTGCGATTCTGGACGAATCGCTCCACTCGCCGTCCATACCTCCGAATGCGGTTTGCCCATGCATACACCTTCTGCTTTAGGAAGTCGATGCGCTCCGTGACACAGGACATATCATTTTGTGGGTGAATATTGGTTCCCAAAAACGCCCGTCTCACAAAGCGCATCACTCTCGGGCGAGTGTTGCCCCCCCCTAAAGCAAAGAAGTTTTCCAATGAGTGCCCTGGTCTCACCGATTCGGCGCTCGATCCTACACTGCCAAGCTGGCACAGCGGGTTTAGGTCGTGTAGCTATGTCATTAGAAATTCTAACATTAGCTACACGACATGCCGCGACAGCTGCGCAGTATAAGACAGAGTGGGTATCGGCGAGGTCTTCGCAGTTATCAAAATAGTCTGACAACTGCGAATCCAGAGCAGCCACCAGTGCCCTATTCCTGTTATGCATGGGCAAACGAGGCAAGCGTGGTCTTATTTCAGGCGGCATGTTGCGATATTCCCGAATAGCACACTCCAAAGCACTCCTCAATTCCTCATTATACTGGGTACTTACGTTTGTAACTCTGTCACTACTCTCCTCAACTTGGATGTTGGGCTGTGGTGGTACCACCACAGTCAGCGTCGGATGTGAAGTGACATAGCTACTCATTTCCGAACGGAGGCGATCAAGTACGGCTTCATCCAACATATGGTTACGTTGGATGACACGCACCTGATCCGATAGTCGCTGGGCCGAAACGTTGACAGTTGGCTCAAGTACCTGAAACAGAGAGAGCATCCGACCACGGTACGCAGTCAGGTTAGTTCCCCCCTCTGTAGCCCCATAGTATGAGCGCATGACGTTCTCATTAATGGATTGAGTCCATCGCATGCGCTGCACACTTCCACCGGCAGCGGGAACCCTATCAGAAGCCGGCGGGCCTCGAGGTTCCAAGCAGGCCGGAGGTCGGCCTCTTCCCCGTCGACGCGCAGGTGGTGGTGTCGTCGGCGGCGAGAAGTATTCGTCGCTCGAGCTCGACGCAACTGCAGCGGCCGGAGTCTCTTCACTCACGGCTGGAGCTGGTCCCGGCGGCTGCGAGGCGGAGCTGAGCGACGAATCCGAAGATCTTGGGCGTGTAGCTCTGAGTTAAAATAATTAATCAATCAATTACTATAATTGTTAAATAATTTATTTGAAATGTTCAATGCATGATGTGGTCTCCTATAACTGAAGAAGCACAATGTTATAAAAATCTGTATATTTATTGTTTTAGCTTGTAAGGTGTATTCTTTGTTGGAGATCCAAAGTAAATAAATAAATAAGTATCAATATTAGTTAAGTAATGTATAAATTCGGGCGAAAAATGGTTTGTAAGTGTGTGTGCGCGCAATGTTGTTGTGTTGCTACTAGAATACCTAAAATTGAGCGAGTGATAAACGTAAATGCGTCCTTAATAAAATAATATAAGGTGTACAATAAATTTTATAAATAATATATTTTTTTTACAGATTATATGAAAAATACGTGTGCAAAAGAGTGCCAGGCAAACAAGCGGTCCTCGTGCTACATTGTGACAACACCCATGTGGACGAGCATATGATGATAGAACCCGGCCTCGTCATGATCTTCGCGCACGGTATCGAGTAGCATAAGACCTGACGCTATCGGAGTTCAAGTAACAAGCTACATGCTCTCAAACGTGTGGACATTGTGTGACTTGGATGCGGAGGCATTGAGCACACTAACACTATTAGAATATATCAGTAACGGAGCCTACTACTAACATGATTTAGTAGAGATATGAACAGGGTAAACTAAGGTTCTCACACAAGAATTCCCTAAAGGGTTTGATGTAAAGTCAGTGTATGTACAATTTTATTCGTCCGTCCAATCAGTGCCTCCGCAGACCACACGTATTGTCAGGGTCGCCACACTCGAAGGAATAAAACGTGCGGCAATGACGAGCCGACCTGGATCTCTGAGCGACCACGACAAACTGCCAATATGAACCATAGTTCTAGAATACAATTTAAAAATTAAGCACCACAGAAAGAAAGGTGTCCAGCCATAAATAATGTGTTGGCATTAAAAAAAAAAGTATTTGTCTGGCGATTGTAAGACCAATGATTATTGTACAATAAACAAATCATATTTGATAATGAGTGTTGAAATATTTTTAGGTATGAAGTATGTGAGTTTCTAGTATAAATAACATTGGATTAAAGACATTCCGAATAGAAATGAAATGAAATATTTACTAGAAGTTGATAAGTGGTTCAATGTTATGAAATTCAAAATTTGAGTATTAATTAAATATAGTTTTTTATAAGTTTTTTTTTAATATTGTTTTAGTGATTGAATGCTGTGTTATGTTTAAAAATAGTGTGTCATTGTTTTTATCGTAAACCTTCACCTTACGCTGCGTACACACTGAGCCTTACAAGGATTTACAACATGTTCCTCTCTGCAAAATATTGTAAATTATAGGAAATAAACTCGGTTACTCAGTTCATTGGGCTCTCAAATGTTCAGTGTGTGTACCCAGCGTCACTAGCAGCTTAATTTTACTATCTTATGTATACTTTAACTTCATCGTTCTATTCCTATTATTTTTGTAATTGGTAATCTATGTTATGTATTTAGCTCAATCTTTAAATAAAATATACCTAAATGATCACTAATTGTTGGAACATTATCTTTCATTAATTTCCTTTAAATACCTTTGCGAAATGATACTCAATGTATTTACACAACAATATAAGTAACTTTAATATACCTATTCTGTTACATAGACACCATAGACGGTTTTTAGGGTTCCGTAGCCGAAAAACGGAACCCTTGTAGTTTCGATATGTCTGTCCGTCTGTCTGTCTGTCTGTCTGTCCGTCCGTCCGTATGTCACAGCCATTTTATTCTGAAACTTAAGACTATACACGTGAAACTTAGTAGGTAAATGTATTCTGTGTTCCGATTTTAAGAAAATAAATAAAAAATATCTATCTATTCTATACTTATAATAAATCTGTAGAGAGGTCAATTCTGTACATTAAATATATTTACAAAATAACTATCAGGGGGTGATTAGGGATCGATACTGATGCCAAAAATGCAATCAGTAAAATTTTTGTCTGTCTGTCTGTCTGTCTGTCTGTCTGTATAACCGTTATAGAAACAAAAACTACTCGACGGATTTTAACGAAACTTGGTACAATTATTTTTCATACTCCTGAGCTGGTTATAGTATACTTTTCATCACGCTACAATCAATAGGAGCAGAGCAGTGAAGGGAAATGTTGGGAAAACGGGAGAAGTTACTCCATTTTTTAAGCTTCCGTCGCGTGTGCAACCTTAATGGTTAAAGCTACACAGAAATCATTTATGACGGAAATGTTCTCCTTAAAATTATATAAAAAATATCCCACGACAGCATATACCTATCTTTTATGGTTGACTCACAATAACACGTGTAACTCCCGATAGCTTAGCAGTTCGAAGCTTTCTGATTATTATTCTGCTCCGAAATTTAAAACCACCGCAACTTTGCAATGGAACTCGGCTAAAAGTAACCCAGTTGCAACAAAATATAATCGAGGCTCAAATTTTAACAGGTTGCGGTGCAGGAGAAACCGTCTTTATTCCCAGAATTCCCATAATACCAAATAATTTTCCATTCCAATTTAAAAGAACGCGATTCCCAGTATCGGTGTGTTATGCAATGACAATTAATAAGGCTCAAGGGCAGACTTCATGTTGCTGGAGTAGATCTCGGTGTCAGTTGTTTCTCGCATGGTCAGTTGTACGTCGCTCTTTCCCGGGTTAGCAGTTCTAGAAATCTTTATGTTCACGTGCCGGACGGGTCAACTTTCAACATAGTTTACACGGAAGCTTTACGCTGAAGTATTGTCGTTCTATAGGTACTTAAGCCTCATGTGAACGTGATCTAAACAATATGACCAATACATTAACTTAATCTTAATCTCAGGAACTACTGGTTCGAATTGAAAAAATATTTTTAATTAAATAGTCAATTTATAGAGAAAGGCTATAGACTATATATCATTACGCTAAGGCCAATAGGAGCGGAGCACCAATGAAGAATGCTTCAAAATCGGGGTTAAATTTAACGTTAGCCCAAAGTAACTATTCCACGCGGACGAAGTCGCGGGCAAAAGCTAGTTTAAAATAAAGGGGGTCCATACATGGAACTAGAACTGAAATATTTTTTTTTCATGAAACCTATGCATGTGTGGTATCTATCGACAGGTCTTTAAAAATGATATAAGGGTTTCTAAAACCGCTTTTTCGTAAAGTCAATCGTTTAAAAGATATAAGCTTCCAAAGTGGTAAAATGTGTCCCTCCCTCTAACTTCTATAATAATGGAGTGAAAAATCTAAAAAAAAATATATGTCTGAAGATCTTAATGTAAACTTTCAACCAAAATTGGTTTGAACGAAATCGGATCAGCAGTTTATTCTAAAACCGTAAATATATCTTTGTAATTCATTTATTTATTTATTTATTTATAACAAAATCCACAGCTCTTAAAACAATGTTTTATAGTAACTTAAATCTAATCTTACAGCCAATTACGGATTTACAATTTATTCACTAGTAACAAACATGTAGGAAATATTTTTTTTATAAGATTAACATTATTATACAGTATTAAGAAGTGTGCATGGGGAGTATTAAATGACTGTGTCTTGAAACACTATGAAAAACAAAGTTATTTAGCGTAGTTGTAAAAATGTAAATAAGCTAGTTTTAAGACATTTTTAAGGTTTTTTTTATTCGTCAAATAAATATATATATTATATTATATTTTTATTGTTACTACGGAACCCTTCATGGGCGAGTCTGAATCGCACTTGGCCAATTTTTTCTGAAATAATATCCATACTAATATTATAAATGCGAAAGTAACTGTCTGTCTGTCTGTTACCTTTTCACGCTTAAACCGCTGAACCGATTTGGATGAAATTTGGCATGGGAATGGTTTAGGGTCCTGGGAAGGACAGGATAGTTTTTATCCCGATATAAGGTTCCCGTGGGATAGTTCTCGAATTGCACGCGGACGCAGCCGCTGGCAAAAGCAAATTAATTAAGTTTGATTTTAAAATTGGTACTTATGGGAATAGTTTAGGACCCTGGGAAAGACAGGATAGTTTTTATCCCGGAAATCATCCCTACAGGATGAAAAAAGGGTGTTGGAATTTCGTATAGGGAATCAATAATGTCCCCGCCCTTCCCACACACGTAATACACTTAGACCGCTGAACCG
Source organism: Tholera decimalis (assembly GCA_943138885.2). Classification (NCBI taxonomy): domain Eukaryota; kingdom Metazoa; phylum Arthropoda; class Insecta; order Lepidoptera; family Noctuidae; genus Tholera; species Tholera decimalis. The sequence continues at coordinate 14,945,268 of OW964552.2, read as the reverse complement.
ATTTAGATGAAATTTGGTATGGAGATAGTTTTAAGTAACGTTTAAGTTTTTTTTAGGAAAGGACATAGGATGGTTTTTATCCCAGAAATCATCGCTTAAGGATGTAAAAGGAGTGTTGGAACTTTGTTTCCCCCCCTCCCAATTCATTCAAATTGCGTATTCAAGAACCACTCGAAACAATTTTTTTAAATTACACAACTACATGTAGGCTATACAAATCTTTGTTTAGGGCTGGGGTCGAACCCACGTCATGCACCAGTCAACCGTTACGCCAACCGTGTCGTTACAATTTTAACCAATCAAGTTAATCAACCGACGACCAAAAGAGGAGGTTATCAATTCGACGCGTATATTTATTTTTTTCTCTTTTTTTTTTATGTATGATCATCGATTACTCGAAGACGGCTGAACCGATTTGGAAAATTCTTTTTTTGTTTGAAAGGGTATACTTCGAAATTGGTCCCATTGTTACCAGGTCAGGATCTGATGATGGGATCCTGGAGAAATCGAGGGAACTCTTCAAATATTATAGGCACACCTATGGCGTTTTGGGTATTTCTTATAGTAACTTGTGCAGTTGTTCTCAAAAAATACCATTTGGGGAAGTGGAACTGATGATGAAGACCACAGATGGCCGCCGAACCTACTCAATAATAAGTATTTAGTGGATTGCGATTCGAATACTTGAATATGGATGTTAAGCACTTTATGTTCGTTACAATGCATATGGTGATGTAGAGCTGATGGTGAAGTACCAGGAGAACTCCTCAAAAATTAACGGCCCAGCATTGGGAAAAGCAATATTTTGTAAAAGGTTATAAGTAGTTGACATTTAGGCTCTTTTAACTAGGTAAATTAAAAATCGACCAACTAAAAAGAGTGAAATAAAAACTTTTTACCAAAAAATTAAACCGACTCCCAAAAACACTGCAAAGTGAAAAATAACAATTTCGGAAGTCGGTGCCAAAAACGAAAATACAAAACTAAAGACACCGACTACCGAAATTAAAGTTATTTTTCACTTTGCAGTGTTTTTGGGAGTCGGTTTAATTTTTTGGTAAAAAGTTTTAAACAAATCATTTCTATTTTAAAATCGGGGCAATATGTGGCTGCCCTTTTGAAAATAAAAGAAGATCGTGTGGCAACAGATATCAACGGGATGATTTATTTGAGCTCTGAATTCTGTAACATAGTTCAAGATACAGATAATTTAATAAACCACGTTTATTCGGATTTGAAAATAAATATAGATAATAGAGTATGGCTGCGTGAAAGAGCAATTTTGGCACCGACTAACGAAATTGTAGGGCAGATCAACGAAAAGATTGTCTCATGTGGATTGTAATGTTGTCGAGTATCAGTCCATCGAGAATGTCATGGATACAGCAAGTGACGTCGTACCCTGTAGAGTTTATCAACTCTCTGGAATTGTCAGGGTACCCCATCACATTATTTGAGGCTTAAACTTGGTGTCCCAGTCCTGTTGATGCGTAATCTGGACGCACCGAGGCTCTGTAATGGCACGCGACTACAAATTACACACCTTGGACGCAATTTTGTTCAAGCAATAATTATGACAGAAACACCAAGCGGTGAAAACGTATTTATTCCTCGCATTTCAATAATCCCGACCGATTTGCCATTCCAGTTAAAAAAACTCAAATTTCGCCTAAAAGCAGCATTCGCAATGACCATAAACAAAGCTCAAGGACAGACGCTGAAAGTTGCGGATGTACATTTAGAAAAAGACTGCTTTTCCCATGGGCAACTGTATGTGGATCTAAGTGTTACTTCATAGCTTCACTCCAGAAGTATTCAGATATTAATGGCATGCGCTAGAAGATCCCCAATTGCTCGATTATGGCGGCCGTGTTGACTGACCGATTGATTGCCGACGAGAATTTATCATTTTCCTTAAAACTTCACAGTTAAAATAAAATGAACACTCATTTAGGACAGATATACACTATCTAATTAATTCTGCTATTATAAGTTAAAATGTCCCTGCGTGTAAAAAAGAGCATGAAATGAAACGTTCCGTAAAACGTCAAACACCAAGCAGTTGTCAAATATTTTTGTTTGTCATCTTCAACACAAACTTTCCGAAGTTATTGTGAATTAAAACCACGAAAATGTCTGAAATGGAAGTAACAGAGAGTGGGAACGATTGTTCCAATAATTTGTGTAAGTAAAATATTGCTGTAGAGATGAATAAAAGCCGTTAAAATGCGCTATAACCTAGTTTGTGTCCACCGGCTGTTCGCTACCTTTATTCATTACTTGTTTTACTGTTCTCAGTGCTTCTGGATCGCGTGTTCCTTCGTCTTGGTAACGCGGACAGTGATGACCAGCTCGAGAGTTGTCTGAGCCGATTCCTTCCACCTGTGATATTGAAGTTGTCATCTCCTCATGAACAGGTCTCATTGCCTTTATTTACATAAACTTAGAAGGAGAAGAAACTCTGATCCGTTTTAGTTGTTAATTATACTTACTACAGCGTTTTCAGTTATCTAAGCTTAGAATGTTGGTCTCAAAAGCCTGTAATAAATAAATCATGTTGGTTTGTATATAATTTTTCTCTGTTTTGACAAATAATTACCTCATTCAATACTCTCTGTATCATGACCAGGTTCGCACCAAAGTGATGGAGTTGCTTGTGCATGTGAACAAGAGAGTGAAGTGTCGTGCTGATGTGCAGCTGCCTGTGCAGACACTATTGCAGCTGTACAAGGATCCTACTTCCAACAGCTTCATTATTGTAAGTATAGTCATTATATAGTTAAAATAACCATTAACAGACAACCAAGGCATACCCTTGGTTGTCTGTTAATGATTATGAGTAGTTCTTCTTGTTTTTGAGTTGAAGCTCCAACATCTTTGGACCAATATGTGGCTACCTGCACAGCTCCTACATTGGCCTCATTAAAATCCTGCAACATGCAGGTGGGCATGAATCAAATGCACAGAGTGGTTTATAACACAAATATGCTGGCTTCATTTCAATTACTTTCAGGTATCCTTTAAAAGTTCATTAATTTTTGCCTAGTCATCTTGGATTTTTCATAATTGTGCTTTTAGTCAATTTGGTACTTTGTTATCTTAATATTTTCTCTAAAGTGTTATTAAATGTGCCAATAAACTATATTTCAGATATGTAGTAAAGTGCTAATCAAATTCTTTTTAGCTTCAGAACTAAGTGTCAATACAAAATGACTTTTTTTGCAGAACTTCTCAATCATTTACATCACTATGGGTTTCCCAAGACTGCCTCGTGAACAACAGCTCAGTCTGGCTCCCTCTCTGTTACAAGCTATTGAGAACAAACCACAAGGTCACCAGGATAGGTGAGTGTGTTCAATATGCTAAACAGGCTGCGGTACTAAGTTTGAACTGGATGTTTTATGTAAGGGCTGGTTTGAGGACTACCTCAAACCAGCCCTTACATAAAACATCCAGTTCAAACTTAGCTCTATAATCAGCACTAGCTGATTATAGAATCCTACAAAAACTTGGTATTGTGCCTAGCAGTAGGACAGTATGAGATAAAAGTGGGTGACAGTGAGTAATTTTAATAAGATTCTTTATGTACTACATTGTTTATTGCGGAGGAAGGCAAATACTTTAAAACTAAATATCTTGTTGGGACAAGATACTTAGTATAGGCACTAGTTTTGTAAGTGATATATTTTGGATGATAACATAAGTACAAGGAATTTTACACAAATAAGAGAATGGAAGAGCATAAAGTTCATATTCCACTGAGGTGCTTCTAGGACCATTGTGATGCTGTGTGGTTAACTGGAATTTGCTTACTGCAATACAAACCTTTATGTGTAGTAAATACAGTTGTATATTGTGTTGGTCCCTTAAACAGTGATAGATAGACAGATATGACTACAAAAGCAACATTGTTGGGAACCAATATTGCTTTTTATCTTCATATCTATATGTCCACTACAGAAAATAGCTTTTCTAATAGTTATAATGTTTTTAAGCAATATCTTCTAATATATCATGTTAACTTTTACAGTATTTTAATGCTAGTCATGCCTCTGCTGGGAAACATAAAGGAAACTGATCTGAACTTGAAGGAGAAGCCGAAAGTTGCCAATTTGATACTGAAGTTTGCCACAGATGTTCTACTTCTACCATACAGGTAACATACATTTCATAGTACGAAGAAGTCTTTAAGTGTAAGGTTTTCATAAAGTAGGACTTTAAAAATGTTTCCCCAGCTAAGCAAATTATTTATTTTTATGAATAATTTTGATACATGATTAATGCAAAACTGTATGACACATAGCTTTTTGTCAGATATGTATATTTAAAACAGAATGGAATCTAGCATCACTTTGCGGTCCATCCATATGAACATGAAAACAACTTTATAAAAATACTAGCTTCTGCCCGCGACTTCGTACGCGTGGGAAGGTTTTCCCGCGCGAATCCCGATCCCGTGGGAATTTCGGGATAAAAAGTAGCCTATGTGTTATTCCAGAATGTCTAATATCTACCTACCGAATTTCATTCAGATCCTTTCAGTAGTTTTTGCGTGAAAGAGTAACAAACATCCATCCATCCTCACAAACTTTCACATTTATAATATTAGTAGGAAGTAGGATAGTAGGATTAGTAGGATAGGATATAGTGTTAATAAGTAGATGTTCATTCCTGCATACTATGCAGCACCACCCTCTCGCCCCTAGATACATATGTATGCACATGCAAAAGGCAATAACAAACCACGCGCAATGGTTATGTGCAGGGACTAAGTGCAGAAACCAAACTCAAAGAAGAAGGCAATAAGAACTACCAAATGGAAGATCATCCTCTGAGAATGCCTTAAAAATAAGTTTAAATAAATAATCCATGGATTATCCACAGGAGATGTCGACTCGTCGACTGCTGCGCCGCGAATCCATCCACTATCCATCTATGTAACTCTGTGAGTTTTGGTTTCCGCATACGTCCTTGCGTGGCATTATATGGTGGCTATGGTGGCCTGCATTCCAGCCTACCGCCACTTTATTATTTAGCAACTTTATAACCGTGTCTCCACATGACGATAAGATACGATTACTGGGGTTGTGGAAATGTTCTAACGTGATTCCGCAGCCCTCTAAGGCAAGGCAAGGCTGAAGAATCAGGGTGGGTTTTAGTCAGTAGAAGTCTGACACTCTGGATTTTCCCCCTAAAAAAAGAGATGTGTGAATGAAGGTTCCTAATATTTGTTTCTACATTGTGTCTGCCAAAGCAACTGGTTGGTGGAAATTCTCTAATATGCATTTTATTTTAGGGCTTTACCAAACCCCGGTGAGAGTGAATTTCAAGTGCCGCCTGGTATGAGTATGAAGACTTACAAACGTATTGTTGACAAGAACCAGTTGAATCCAAACCAGCTTGAAGAGGTATGGCCAAATTATTTTCTTGTTTGAAATAAGATTACTCTCTGAGTAGCCTTTTCCCAAGTATGTTGGGATTTGTTTCCAGTCTAACTGCATGCAGTTGAGCACTAGTCTTTTACATAGAGCCACTGCTTATTTGACCTCGACAACCCAGTAAAACTGGTCAGATTTTTTGGCTTCTGACTACTGGTAACGACTGACATCAGCCGGAGTGTAAAATTCAAGAAAATAAATTTTCTTTATAATTATTCACAGATGAAGTTGTCGATAGTGAATTTCATTGGGAAGGATATCTTCAACATGAATGATACACTGCTAACGTTGATCGTAGCCGCAGCTGATTCTCGCTTCAGTGTTGCTAATCACGCAAACAGTCCACTCATGAGAGTTAACAGGTAATCAAATTATATATTACTAATAAACATACTGAAAACAAGCTGGACTGACTGGCATTGCCCTGTTCAAACATCCAATCTTATATAAAATCCAATCCAAATATTTTATGTAATCCCATGTTAAAAAACCTAGCAATGTACACGCTACGGTCCACCGGAAAGGTCCACCTGTGCAGGTAAGCCTGCACAGGTAGACCGGAATGTGTGTGGGAATAGACCTGTGCAGTTTTTTGAGCCTGCACAGGCGACCGGCGCAAGATCGAAAATCAATTCTTTCGAGTGACACCGTGCGGTGTACCTGTGCGTGTGTGCGTGTACTCCGGTCGCCTGCGCAGGTCGCGTCAGTTATTTTCTAGTGTTTCTTTCGGACGGTTGTCTCGTCCCTCGCATCGTATTGCCACGAATGCCACGTAATTCAGCAATAGAAAATGGCGCCACCAGATTCAACTAAAAAAATCCTTGAAGATTTTATCGAAATATTTCTTTTTTTTTTTACAAAAAAGATAACTAGCAATGTGGTTAGAATTCACATTACTAGCCATCTTGTTAATCCCTCCAACTAAGCTAAATATGTAGCTATGCTAATATGTATATGCTAATATGTATGTATGTATGTACTATGCTACATAATTATGTATGCTATATATCTTTTATCTTCAAATTTAAAGCAAGGCGTAGCAATGCCAGCGCGTCATCGTCCTCATTCGATGCCATCGCAAAAAGAACTGAATACTGCTCCGGTACACCGGAACGTCCCCATACACGCTACCAATGTTCGGTTGACCTGCGCAGGCACACCTGCACAGATAACCTCTCCGGTAGACCGTAGCATGTATGGCTTATGTAAGCCATACACGCTACGGTCTACCGAAAAGAGATAAATAAATAATAATAAATTAAATAAATAAATTGAACAAATCGTAGTACCACAGTTTAATACGGTACACATCATCAGCAGATGCCCCAGACTTTACTTTGAGATTGGTCATATTTATTCTTTTCCTTCCTAACATTGCTTCTTAAATAATTGATCTTTCTCACAACTACTTCTTTGTCCGAATCTGGATCAATTTCTTTCAATTTTTCTATGAGTAATCTATAAACAGCTTCTTTTTTGTCTCGATTATGATAATCTTTGTTTTTAATTTGCCAAAGACATGGATGACTTCTATAAATATCGATAATTCGATAAAGCTTTGGTTTCCTAGGAAAGCGGTGCCGTCATATAGCGGCCGTAATATTACGGACGCAAAAAGGCGGCCGTCTTTACGGTGACGACATGTGGAAAGTTCCGCGGCCGTTTTAACACAGTCTGCTTCATCGCTATCAATGAAACGTTCACGAAACCATCTGTCACCGACAAGACGGCCGTCATGCAAATGGCGGCACCGCTTTTTGACGTTACGGTGTCAGTTACCGTTCTCTAGGAAACCGCGCCATTTTGTTTACATAGACAACGTTCTAGTGACGTCATTCACCGCTGTATTACGGCCGCTATATGACGGCACCGCTATCCTAGGAAAACAAAGCTTAAGCGTCAATAGCCGAGGATAAGGTGTTGGACTTGTGATCGAGAGTTTACGAGTTCGAACCCCACCCATTACACTATTGAACCCACTCCAGACACAAGCATATTTAGCTTAGTTTGAGGGGTTAACAAGATGGCTAGTAATGTAAATTCTAACCACATTGCTAGTAATCTTTAGCAAAAAAAAAATGCTTTAAAATCTTCAAGGATTTTTTAGTTGAAACTGGTGGTGCCATTTTCAGTTGCTGAATTACGTGGCATTCGTGGCAATACGATGCGAGCGACGAGACAACCGTGCGAAAGAAACACTAGAAAACAACAGACGCGACCTGCGCAGGCACGCACAGGTACACCGCACGGTGTCACTCGAAAGAATTGATTTTCGATCTTGCGCCGGTCGCCTGCGCAGGCTCAAAAAACTGCACAGGTCTATTCCCACACACATTCCGGTCTACCTGCGCAGGCTTACCAGCACAGGTGGTCCTTTCCGATGGACCGTAGCATGTATGGCAGCCATTACTAAAATTACTCAGGCAATTCAATGTGTCACTTGCTTATTATTACCCGACTGCAAACGAAGGGTTACGTTTTACGTGCGTATCTTGTATGTACCTATGTAATATTCTTTATTACCTCATATCTTCAGAACCGCTGAACGGATTTACATAATTGAGGTATCGTTAGATTCGTCTTAGCAGCCCAAGTTCTTAAAGCCCAGTGTTCTTAAATAGGTGACGTTAAAAAAATCAAACATGGTGGTTGTGCGATGCCATTGAACTAGATTTAAAAAAAATTTAATTAATATTTAAACCAAAAAGCTGGAAAAAAAAGTTATTTAAGAAATCTATATAGTCCAATGAGACTCTAATTCCATACTATTAAGCCTGCGCCGAGTAAAATAACTCAAAACGGTCTTCACAACTAAAGGAATATAACCTATAATAGTACTTTAATTACCATACAAAAATATGTAATGAACACTAGAATAAATGTGTTAGCAAACATAGTTGGCAAAATTTAAAAATATTTTATAGTTTATTAAACAAAAATACATAAAATTGGACAAAAATCCTTACAAAACATGCTCGTGCGTCGCTGAATTTTGATAGTAAACTGTTGAATTTTTTCATAAACTTCAATTCATATTATTCTCTAATTATCATACTATCATTTACAGCTTTAACATTTCAAAAATGACGCTTGGTTGTTTTAATTTTAATTTTTTCTTCTAATTTACGCGCTATTTTGAACCATACGCAACGTACACCGGTCGAAAATTCAGTCCAAAATTCAGTCGTCCACGGGAGCTCAGAGAGGGGTCACGTCTCATCGTGGAGCGTTTCGCCGGTAACGATAATTCGCGATCTATTGTGTACGTATGTATTGCAGCAATCCGTTGAATAACATAAGTCATATTTTTTGTTATTTTGAGTACGATTTATTATGCATACCCAACAATTACTTTCTATTGTTCAATATATATTTCTTTAACATTTTTTTTTCAATATTTGTTTTATTATGGGAAAATGTAAAAAAAAATATTATTAGAAGAAAGTTGGCGCAAATTTTTGAAAAAAAAAGCCATTATCATAAAAAGTACGTATTTCTATTTTGTCATGTTATTATTGCTTTTTAACCGACTTCAAGAAAAAGGAGAAGGTTCTCAGTTCGTCTTAAACGTTTTTTTATGTATGTAACCTCAAACTCGAAGACGGCTGGACCGATTTGGAATTTTTTTTTCGTTTGAAAGGGTATACTTTCTGGTTGGTTCCATTGTTATGAAATCAGGATCTGATGATGGGATCCTGGAGAAAGCGAGGGAACTCTTTAAATATTATAGGCACACCTATAGCGTTTTGGGTATTTCTAATAGTACCTTGTGCAGTTGCTCCCGAAAAGCACCATTTGAGGAAGTGAAAGTGATGATGAAGACTTTTTTCAAACATTCGATATGGGTATCGTGTAATGGGTTTTTGGGGGTGGTGATTGCAAATCTGGAATTTATTTTTAAATTCAAGATGGCGTATGCAACTTTTTCTCACAAATTCGATATGGGTACCGTGTAATGGGTTTTTGGGGGTGGTGATTGCAAATCTGACATTCATTTTAAAATCCAAGATGGCGGATGCAACTTTTTCTCAAACATTCGATATGGGTATCGTGTAATGGGTTTTTGGGGGTGGTGATTGCAAATCTGGCATTCATTTTAAAATCCAAGATGGCGGATGCAACTTTTTCTCAAACATTCGATATAGGAATCGTGTAATGGGTTTTTGGGGGTGGTGATTGCAAATCTGGCATTCATTTTAAAATCCAAGATGGCGGAAACAACTTTTTCTCAAATATTCGATATGGGTATCGTGTAATGGGTTTTTGGGGGTGGTGATTTCAAATCTGGCATTCATTTTAAAATCCAAGATGGCGGATGCAACTTTTTCTCAAACATTTGATATGGGTACCGTGTAATAGGTTTTTCGGGGTGGTGATTGCAAATCTGGCATTCATTTTAAAATCCAAGATGGCGGATGCAACTTTTTCTCACACATTCGATATGGGTATCGTGTAATGGGTTTTTGGGGGTGGTGATTGCAAATCTGGCATTAATTTAAAAATCCAAGATGGCGGATGCAACTTTTTCTCACACATTCAATATGGTTATCGTGTAATGGGTTTTTGGGGGTGGTGATTGCAAATCTTGAAAGCCAGATTTGAAATCCAATTTAAAACACATACGATATCCATATTGAATGTTGGAGAAAAAGTTGCATCCTTGGTGGATGCAACTTTTTCTCCAACATTCAATATGGATATCGTGTGTGTCTACTAAGTTAAATACACTGATAACCTTCAAGGGTTTATTGCTAAGTATAATTAACAAAGTAACGTAAGGGCTAAAATTATCGCTAAATGATGAAAATGAGTGCACCCGGTTGCTGTTCGAAATACACTAAGCTCGCGGCGAACTTAGTGCGACCGCATTATATCACTTGCTCAGCAAACGTGGTCGATTGCAAAATATTGCATCAAACATCGTGTAATAGGTTTTTGGGCATACCGATTGCAATCCTGACATTCATTTTAGAATTTACGACGAAAGTTTATTGGCTACTTTGTTAGCTTACAATTTACACTGGGTTATTGACAATTTAACTGATCCTAGGTTAAGTGACTATTCAGTATTATCTAGGGTATCTAATAATACTGAAATTAATTGTTTAAACCCTTAGATGTGACAAAGGAGAGTTATAATAACACAATTTTACTATATCATCAGAATATAAATCGTTTCTCCGGCAAAATATTAGATGAGGAAATGTTAATAGATAAATATGATATAGATATCTTATGTTTTTGTGAAACCTGGCTAAAACCAGATAGAATGTTGTTTAAAATTAATATTTTTCTGTTACTGGTGCATACAACAGGTCCTCAGTAGGAGGTGGTACTTTTTAATATTACGTAGTAATTGTCTTAGATATAAGGAACAAAAATATATCACCGCTTGCTCTGTTGATTGCTTGTGTGAGGTAGCATGTACAGAAGTAGAAGGCCAAACTTTCTTAAGTGTTTATAGACCACCAGCATCAAACTTGTCATCATTCTTAATGATAATGGGAGAAATTTTAAGTACCTAAGCTTATAAGAGATAATAAATGAGTTTTCGTTTGTGGTCACCTAAATATTGATTTGTTAGTAAATTCACCTGAACACTGCAGGCTTACTTCATTGTTTGGTTCATTTAACTTAAAATGCACATACAAGGAAGCAACATAACAGTAACATCAGCTCAATGCATAGATCATATTTATACTAATTGTGCCATAAAATACTCGTCTCAAATTAGTGGAGTTAGGTCTGACCATACAGGTCAACTAGTATCCTTTGAGTTGGTTAAAAAGCGGCAATTAAATAAGACTATTAAGTTTAGGCCACTAACTAAAACGAAATTAATGTTTTTAATGATAACATGTTAAGTAATCTTTCATTGGCCAATTTTGACTCCCATGACCCCAATGAAAATTACAGGATATTATTTTCTTCACTATGCCACGAATTTAGTAAGGCATGTCCAGTTAAAAAATTTCAAATGAGTAATCTAAATTTAATGAATGGGCCACTGCTGGAATAAGAATAAGCTGAGACAATTTATACAACTTATACCATGAAAAATCATTGACTTCCGATGAAGCCTTCCATAATTATGTAAGAAACTACTCAAAGATATTTAAAAGAGTATGCGCCCTAAGCTAAATCTAAATCAGAAAGTAATAAAATTAGCATTTCTAACGATAAAATAAAAACTGTGTTGAAGGTGATAAACAAAGAAACTGGAAACACAAACCAACAGGGTTAGAATGATTTGACTTTGTACATCGATGATCAGGTCATCTCAGATAAGTAAAAAGTGGCTGAGAAGTTGGAAAATTACTTTACCAATATTCCAGTAGAGGTTACTAAATCTCTACATTCTTCGCCATTATTAGCAGAATCTTTTTTAAAGGAAAACTTCAATAAGAATATACCAACATTTTCATTGAAGCCCATTTCTATTGATGTAATTAAAAAGCATTCCAAAGTCTTAACATAACAAACACTGATGACTTATGGAGTGCATCTGTTAGGGTTCTTGGTAATATTATTGACTCAATTGCTGCTATCCTAACAGGCACATTTAGATAGATAGATAGATAGATAGAATATACTTTATTGTACACCAATAATTGAATCACACTTAAATAACAATATTGTAAAAAAAAAAAATAAAATTTAAAAAAATTTAATTAATGTATAGACAGCGGTAATTTTCCCGATTTAATGAAACATAGTAAAGTAGTACTAATTTTTAAGTCGGGTTGTAAGAGTGATCCCTCTAACTATAGACCGATATATGTGCTTCCAGCATTAAGCAAAATATACGAAAAAATCATGCTGGACCAGATGCTATCATATTTTAACTCAAATGGAATTCTGCATATTCGGCAGTTTGGTTTCACGAAAGGTAGGTCAACAACAGACGCAGGAGTAGCGCTCATCCGTCACATTCTGGAATCTTGGGAGAAATCTCAGGATGCAATTGGCATATTTTGTGACCTCTCCATAGCTTTTGATTGTGTTGACCACAAAACACTGATCTGTAAATTACACCATTACGGAGTTCGTGGATTCGTGTTCTGCTGACCTTGTTCTTTCATATTTATCAAACAGGCAACAAAAAGTTATTGTTAATGGAGCGACATCTGCAGGATCCCTAGCCAAGATGAGTGCTCCGCAAGGTTCAATTCTTGGCCCTTTCCTTTTTATAGTGTATATCAATGACATACATGATGATCAACTTATCGGATATTTTTTATTTGTAATTCCACTGTGCTGTATTAATTGGTCTATACGACAGTATAGACCAAAGTTTTAAATATAATTAAGCATATCTTAGAACTGGAAACATATCTTACAACTATATAATAATATAGGTTATCCATCAGAATTCAGACAGGCTTTAATTTATAATCATATTGTGGGAAGTACTAATTCCACACGGGTTCCCGTTAGTATATGCTTAAACTAGACGTATCTTCCGCTTGACCCAGAGCGGAAGAAGTCATTCGATGATTTTCCCACACCAAAAAAAAAAAAAAAAAAAAGACGTATGGTCTCATGGTGCGTGGTGCGCTGGTTGCACGCTACTGGCATGATTGCTCTATGTTATCTCTTAAAAAATAGTAGTAGAGATACCTACTACTGTTTCTTGTGATTTTTTTTTTATTTTTGGCTCGCGTTTGAATTTTAAGAAATAAATTAATTCAAACTCAAAATGTTTTATTTCACATAGGCCTACATGGGCACTTATAAAACGTCAGTAGTTTGGCGCAGGGCACGGTTCGAAATTGGTCGTTTTCTATGGAGAAGAACCGGCAAGAAACTCCACAGTTACTCTTTTAAAATATCATTCTTACAATGTATCTATAATACAGGTTAATTAGGTATGAGAGGACATTAAAGCCTGTCTGAATTCTGATGGATAACCTATATTATTGTATAGTTGTAAGATATGTTTCCAGTTTTAAGATATGCTTAATTATATTGAAAACTTTGGTCATTACAAGATATTTTCTAAATTTAAACCCACGACCTACGTCATTTAAATTTAAAAGTCAATTATCTGAAATTAAGTATTTCAAATGGCGGGAGACTTTGTTAAACATAAAAAACACAGTGATACGACGTCAATGTGGAGCTATTTTTTAGTTGCGAAGGATAGGAATAGTGCCAAATGTAACCGATGCTCAGCCATTCTCAAGACTTTGGATGGATCGACTAAGGGATTACATACACATTTGTCATCAAAACATAACATCCAGCTTATATCAGCTTCAACAAGTCTAGATTATGATAATCTGAACACAGCACCGCCGCCAGCCAAGCGAAAGTTAAATGATTATTTTACTAAAAGTGCCGACGATAGCCTCGATGATGTTTTGGCAAGAATGATTGCATTAGATGGATTTCCATTCAGTATATTCATAACTTCAGATGATTCGAGAAAATTTGTCTTTGCAAAATACACGGATTTACCAAAGTCAGCCGTCACCATTCAAAAACGTGTCATGAATTACAGTGAAAAAATCAGAAAGCAAGTAACTGCAGAATTGAAACATTTGAAAAGTGCAGGTTAAAGATTTAGTCTTTCTTTCGACAAGTGAACTTCAACATCCAATAAACCATACATGGCTGTCAACGTTCATTCATATAAAAAAAAAATTGGAATTTAGGTTTTGTTCCTATTTATGGAAGTATGAAAGTATGGCTGAAAATTGTCTTCGTATATTGAAAGAGCGTCTAAGTATATTTGATATTTCCCTGGATACTGGCTTTATGAAAAACATAATTATTTGTAAGACAGCTCTACCTCAGATGATACTATAAATGAACCACCTGTGGCTGTTGATCATATGGACGACATCCATGATGATGAACATTTAGAAGACTTAGACATTCCAGAATCAGACTTAATCTTAATGTCACAAAATGACCTTGCGCTATAACACATACCAGAGTTAACACAAGATGAAAACATTAATGAGCTGATAAAGAAAATCCGCAAAGTTGTAGAGTGTATTTCAAAAGATCACCATTGAAAAATGAAACAGTACTTCAAAAATAAATGAAAATTGAACATGGAAAAGAGCTGTCACTTCTTTTGGACTGTAAAACCAGGTGGAATAGTCTTTTAACAATGCTGGAGCGATTTTATCTTTTAAAAACCTTCATTCAAAAAGCTCTTATAGATCTCAATCATCCAATTCGTTTGGAAGAAGTTGATTTTGAATTGGTAAATAAAATTGTTGATGTGCTGACCCCAATTAAATTGACAGTAGAAGCAATCTGTCGGCGAGATGCTAATTTATGCACAGCTGATTCCGCTTTGAAATTTCTTATAAAACAGCTATCTAGCATAATCATTTTTTGGCAAGTGCTGACACTTGCCAAAAAATGAAAACATCCTTAGTGGAACGTATGAAGCAACGACGAAGTGATGATTTGACTGGTGTGTTGAATTAATTACAAAATCCATGAAAAGATGATGAAAATCAGTTATTATCGGATTTGGAATGGCATGACTTATTTCCAGTTTCTACACAGGCTTTAGTTTAGAAGCAAATAAAGTGTATTGTTAAAAAACTTAAGAGTCGAGATGACACGGAAGAAGAAGAAGGAAGATGAGGATCACAAACAGATGATGAGTTAAGGCCACAAACCTCCCAATCCCAACCCCAATTGACACTAAAGGAAAAGTTATAGCTGGAAATTGATAAGAGTATGAAATCCCCAGATCGTGAAGTACAAATACAAAATTAATCGGGGTTGGCAAAATATAGTATTAGACGTGAAATAAGCCTGTTTGAAAATGGAGGAATTAGTGGATATCACTTAGAAACAGCATATAAGTATCTATTGTCTATTCCTCCAACCAGTGTAAAACCTAAACGAGCGTTTTCAGCTGCTGCTTATGTTGGTAATAAACGAAGCAGGCTTGGAAGTCAAACCTTGGATGCATTGATATTTCTACGATTGTATTTTCAAAATTCGAAATAAGTTTTATTGTCTTTTTATTTCTTACAAAGTATAGTTTTTTTTGTCATTTTTTCTTTTCTTACTATACTGTGATATGTGTAGTGTACCAAAATTAAAAATATATATTTTAAGAAATTACTCGTTTTTTAGAATTCAGTTGCCGAATGGCAAAAAACGGAACCCTTATAGTTTCGTCATGTCTGTCCGTCTGTCTGTCTGTCTGTCTGTCTGTCCGTCCGTCCGTATGTCACAGCTATTTTATTCCAAAACATTAATACTAATACATGTGAAACTTGGTAAGTAGATGTATTCTATGAAACGCTTTCCTATATTGAGAAAAAAATTAAAAATCATTTAAAATAAAGGAACATAGGTACTACTGGAACTAAAACTGAAAATACACTTCTGGACACATCTATTGGCCCACCTTGTATTTTCAGTTTCGTTTGGTCCTAGCTAAAATTTTATATTAGGTCGAGCAAAAAGTTTTTATGCAGTTTTGAACCTGGCACATTCACAATTTCATTCAATAGTCTTTTTTTGAATTTCGAACACAGAATTTAAAGAAACAAAAGACAATTTGGAGCCTGTTTGTTGATATCAAACAATCGAATACTAAGAAAACTTGGTTTTATTGGTTTACTTGGATTTAATTGTTGAAAAAGTGATTGATATCTTTGCTTTTGCAACAAACATTACTTATTCTTAACATTAAGGTGAGGTTCTATCAATAATCTATGGATACTTCACCTGAAGTCGCCGCCCAAGCTGTGGCACTTATTCAGGCCGGACACAGCCAAAGAAACGTGAGTGCTCAACTTAATTTAAGTCGATCTGCGGTCCGAAATGTTTATCGGAGGTACCTAGAGACTGGCGGCTTTGTTCGTCGCCAAGGAAGGCCACGATCTCGGGTCACAACTGAAAGGCAGGATCGATTCATCGTGACGACCAGCTTGAGAAATCGTCACCTTACCTCCATTGAGATACAAAACCAACTTCGCGACTTCCACGGAGTATCTGTGAGCGCTCGAACTGTTCGGAGAAGGTTAAAAGAACGCGATATGGTACCACACAAGCCAGCTAATGGGCCCAAACTAAAGCGAACCCACCGAACAGCGCGCCTTCATTTCGCACGCAGTCATTTAAATTGGACACAGCAAGTTTGGAGCCGTGTACTCTTTTCTGATGAGTCTAAAATTGTGTTACATGGCAATGATGGAAGGAAGAAGGTCTACCGGCGTAAGGGAGAGCGTTTCGCACAATGCTGCTTTGAAGAGAGGGTTGCTTATGGCGGTGGCTCATGGACTGTCTGGGGCGGTATATCCGCGAGCGGCAAAACTCAACTTGAGGTTGTTACAGGACCACGGCTGCCAACATTAAATGCTGAAAGATACATTCGTGAGTGCTTAGAACCTCACGTGATACCATACGCGGACTATGTGGGCCCAAATTTCCTTTTTATGCATGATAATGCAAGAGCCCATGCGGCCGGCATCGTCAGGGAATATCTTCGGGATGTGAACATCACAGTTATGGACTGGCCAGCCAGAAGCCCAGACATGAACCCCATTGAGCACATGTGGGACGAGCTAAAAAGGCGTGTTAGGGCTCGTCAGCCAGTTGCCCAGACGATGCAGGAGTTGAAAACTGCCATAGAAGAGGAATGGGAGATGATCCCTCAAAATTTCATAGAGCGGTTGATAAACTCTATGCCTAATCGTATGAGAGCTGTGGTAGATGCCCATGGAGGCAACACGCGTTATTAAATTAAACCTTTATTTGATAAAACATGTTTTTTATTCAAAAATTAATTGCCTTTAACAAGGCGCATATCCGACTTGTTAGGCGTAGGTCCATGTCGTATGGTATTCTGAATTCAAATTTAAAACTATACGATCGAAAAAGATGGTAAAATGTATCAGGTTTAAAACTGCATCAACAGTTTTTGTTCAATCTAGCAATCATATTTCGGTAGGGGCCATCGAAACCTAAACTCTAAGGTGGGCCAATAGATGTGTCCAGAAGTGTATATTTTTTTGTTTCATGAAACCTATGCGTGTGTGGTATTTATAGACAGGTCTTTAAAAATGACATGGGGGTTTCTGAAACCACTTTTTCATAAAGTCAGTCGTTTAAAAGATATAAGCTTCCAAAGTGGTCAAATGTGTATCCCTCCCTCTAACTTCTATAATAGTGGAGTGAAAAATCTAAATAAATATGTATCTGTAGATCTTAATGTAAACTTTCAACCAAAATTGGTTTGAATGATATCGAGTTAACAGTTTTATGAAATACGGCTTATTTTCTAAAACCGCAAATATAACTTTGTAATTCATACAAACACTATGAAAAACAAAGTTATCTAGCGTAGTTGTAAAAAATGTAAATAAGCTAGTTTTAAGAAATTTGTAAGGTTTTTTTCGTCAAATAAATATACATATTATATTATATTATTATAGTTACACACGGAACCCTTCATGCGCGAGTCTGACTCGCACTTGGCCAATTTTTTACATTTGAGACCAATTAGAAACCACATAGTCTAATCCGGGGATAGCCCCAGGGTCCCAGGATTCAGCATCAAGAATCACGTAATCCCGGGATTGAAAAACATGCTCGGGATTGTATTCTCTAGTTGCAACTAAGAAAGGATTTCTATCGAAATTCTATTTTAGTTGCCTAATGTGTCGAAAAAAATAGAATTAATAAATTGTAAAGAACCAGATAGATAGCCCTACAGACCTCAATCTGAACGATAATTCTGTAAGCAGTTTTATGTCGATAGGAGCCGAGTTTTCTGGTTTAGAACAAGTTTCAGCTTCCTTTGACATTCCCTCTATGTCCGACAAATTATACGCCAAGTGCCATAACAAGGTCTGTCTACTACGGGAATTAGCCAAAGAAAAATTGGCCAAGTGCGAGTCAGACTTGCCCATGAAGGGTTCCGTAGTAACTATAATAATATAATATGTATAACTACTACAACTACTAGTCTGTCTGTCTGTCCATCCGTCCGTCCGTATGTTACAGCCATTTTATTCCGAAACTATTAGGACTATACATATAAAACTTGGTAGATTGATGTATTCTGTGAACCACTTTCCGATTTTAAGAAAAAATTAAAATATATTTAAATTAAATTAAAAAATATTTTCAGTTTTAGTTCCATGTATGGGGAGCCCCCCCATACATGGAACTAAAACTGAAAATATTTTTTTTCATGAAACCTATGCATGTGTTGTATCTATATACAGGTCTTTAAAATGAGATTGAGGTTTCTAAAACCACTTTTTCATAAAATTAATCGTTTAAAAGATATACGCTTCCAAAGTGGTAAAATGTGTGCCCCCGTCTAATTTCTATAATAATGGAGTGAAAAATATAAATATATATATACAACGTGTAACGGAAACCCCATATCTAACCAAAAGGGATGAAGACAACATTTGGTATGGAGTCTCTATGCACAGTTTCAGCACAAAATAACTGACTTAAAGAATTGATACCAAATTATTGGTTTCACATATTTTTTGAATACCAATCATAACAAACGTGTCACAGCACTACGAGGGTCAATAACTTTCCACGTCACTTGCCAATAACACGATAATTCTTTTCGTTCTTCTTAATTTGAAAAATTCGGTCTCTGGTATCAGTGTACTGGAATTTGTAATAAGTTCTACACATGTAGACTTAGGATTACAAAACCCTTGCCATATCGTTTGTTATCATCCAAAGAAGCCATGCACTTGGTATGTATATACCCTTTAAATTACACGTTGTATATATATATATATATATATCTATAGATCTTAATGTAAACTTTCAATCAAAATTGGTTTTAAAGAGATCGAGTCAGCAGTTTTTGAGATACAGCATATTTTCAAAAACCGCAAATATAACTTTGTAATTCATACAAATACTATGAAAAGCAAAGTTATTTGGCGTAGTTGCAAAAAATGTAAATAAGCTGGTTTTAAGAAATTTGTAAGTTTTAGTTTTTTGTCAAGTAAATATACATATTATATTAAATTATTATAGTTACTACGGAACCCTTCATGGGCGAGTCTGACTCGCACTTGGCCAATTTTTGTAAAATGTTATAATAAGCAATATAACATTAGATTTATAGATTTCTTTTATTTTTTTTTTCTTTTAAATTAAGTTACACTTGATACATATATTGTTATGAAATAAATTACGCTTATATTTTCTGCGAAGTAAGTTCGCTAGACAGCATTAATGAAAAAATGTTTTTGGTATGGCCCCACGTATATATAATAAAGTACCGAATGTTATTAAAAATATGACAGTACATCAGAATTTAAACGAGCACTAAATGAAATTTTAATAAACAAAACTTATTTCAGTCTGGTTTTATTATGACATTACATAATTATATTTTTTTTATTTCATACTGGTTTTATTATTCAAATAAGTACTGCATACCCATCTACCCTAACTTGCTACTTACCCAGTTTCGAAGCGTCAATAGCCTAAATGGATAAGGTGTCGGACTTGTGATCGAGAGGTCGCAGGTTCGAACCCCACCCATTACACTATTGACGTGAACCCACTCCAGACACAAGCATATTTAGCTTAGTTGGAGGGGTTAACAAGATTGCTATTCATGTGAAATGTACCCACATTGCTAGTATTCTTTAAAAAAAAATCTGAGGAGTTTAATATATAAAATCAAAGTTTTATTGCAATAGGATGAATAGTGAGGGAACGGATAATGTATTACTACAGTAAAAACAAACGTTAATTTTTATATAATAGGTATAATTTATTAAATTTATTTTTGTGATTTATTTACGTACCTACTTGCTTCATTTAGATCCATCCAGCCGTTTGAGCGTGAAGAAGTAACAAACATGCAAACAGACACATTCATTCACAAACTTTCGCCTTTATAATATTAGTGTGATAAATAAAACCATCTAAATAATTCATATTCGTTTTTCAAGTTTATTCAACATAACGACAAAAAATTAAAAAATGCAAAGTTAGCAAACTTCGTCGTGCAACGGCAAGCGGGCCTCGAGCGAACTTGTCATTGTGTGTGTGACAACGCACACGACTAGCCCGCTGCAGTAAATACCTATTTTCCGCGCGTCTCGTAGGCTCGACACCCTCTTAAGGTCAGGCGGGGCAAGAGCGCCATATTTTTTGCATAGATGATTTCGATGCAAAATATTTTTTTTTAATGCTGACTTATGAGTGAACATTTATTAAATAATCAATATTTGGAATGTTGTAGCTGCAAGAAACGTCGATTCAATCAATTCTATCAATATCTTAACGAGATTTTCTATTAAATTGGAAAACATGGATATAGGCCGTTTCCAGGGGCAAGTGCGCCTATCTAAATATTAACGCTACAATCGTACGTTACCAGAAAAACCGATAATTTACTTAATAGAATATAAACAAATAAACGTATTACTCTTGGTTTCTTTTTAGTGTACTCGTCCTATAGGCTACTACAGCTTCCATAACAAATTTGGGGCAAGTGCGCCATAGACTAGTAATCAGGGATTCTAAAACTTAATGCTGTTATTAAAAAAAAAGGTAAATAGCTGCTGTATTTAAATAAAAATGTTTGACTAGAATAATATATATCTTTAATTAATCAAATCAGACTTAATGCATTACGTAAAATTACAAGAATAGGTAACAATTTTTCCTTTATGGCTTTCCGTCATATGTAGATATTTAGCTAAGTCTATTTCAATTTCGGCTGACAAGGCTGGTGGTCTACCTTGTGTGAAAGATTTTTAGCCCCTTCGACCCGTCACATGATCCATGATTGTTTTACGAGGTATAAGTTTTAGCTGCTTCATATCCAGATAGGCCTGATCGGACAGCGTCAACTGCCTGACATAAAGTTTCTCTAGACCAAGAAGGTTTATCGGTTTTTCTTTGATAAGTATGAACCATCTGTAAAAGATAATAATTTTAGGACCATTTGTAGTAGCTATCCAACTACTTTTTCTTGTCGATAGATCTGTGGGCAACCTAGTGTCAGAGTTGTTCAGGAAGCCCAAAGGCCTTTGACATGACTTAAAAACTGATGTTGAATGATAACAGCCGAATTGATCGTTTTCAAAAGTAGCTAGTCTTCGATTATCGCTTCCGATTAGACACGCCTAAGCGTACATAAAATAAGGAACAAAGGAATTGACAAGTACTTGGGTTTTACTGTTAACACTTACGATCAACGACTTATATAATTATAGCGCCCCAAGAGCAAATCTCAAGAATAAATAAATAAATTTACTTATTTAAAAATCGTTTATAGACTTGATACGAAGCTTTTACTGTAAACCTATCACCTAACACCTTCTCAGCACACGACAGCACAGAGGCCGTCGGGTAATAAAATAACTGAATCATAAAAGTTGACGACTTCTGGCACGGGGGAAGTGCGCCATACTACTGAAAACGTAGGCGCACTTGCCTCACTTGATTATTTTGAGGTTACGATTTTAAATTCTATAAAAAATATTAATTTCCCTACCTAGGATTAATTTTCTTTATTTATCAAAAATACAGCCATAGATTTAAAGAAAAACAACTAATTTCTGTACTCACTTCATTGGTTTGCCGCAACACATAAAATATTCGAAGATTTAAGGGGATAAATAACACGTCCTCATCTCTGGTAACAGGTTTAAATGACACTAAAACTAAAATGGTGGATACATCAAGTAATGGTGAACACAGGCATCTGCGATTGTGAAGTGGGACTGTGTTTGAGTATGTTGCATGGATTTAAGATGTCGTTAGTTGTATTATATCCGTAGTTTTCGCAATTTTTATGGTAGGTGCACTTACCCCGTCGGCGCACTTACCCCGCCTGACCTTATAATGAATATTTTTTAATATCACCAGATTCATAACAATAATTATATAGCAAAATATAACCATATAGCAAAACATAGGCTTAATTACAATAGTCAATAGTTGAAAAGATAATAAAATTGGAGAGATAATGTGCACAAACACCGGCTTTATAGGTTTCCCAAGGTGCGTGAAAATCTATATTTTAAGTTTACATCAAACTACATAATATTCTCACTTTATTTCAGTTCCGTTGATTGGTCCCAGCCTTCAGTAGTCGCTCCGTTATATTCTTTGTATTTGGGCACATGGGGAGGTATGAAGGCTCCCCCAGATGACCGCAAGGTATGCACATTATTTTGTTACAGTAGTGAATAAAAGTTTTGTTACTTGTAGAATCTTAATGTTATTTTATTGTTTTTTAGGTGCCTGCTTGCACGAGACTGCGTTTGAAGTTGATCCAGTATTTGAACAAGGCGACCGGACCAGCTATTATGTTCCCTCATTGTGTACAGGTAACAAAGAGCTTATAAAACTATTTTCGCTTTTCACACAAGTGTGTTGAAAAACGTCGATCTCGTCTCTGGTGCAAATGAAGCTTATATTCTCCTGCTTATGTTTTATTTTTATTTATTAGGGACAAAAAACATTTGTAAATATTTTATATAAACTTTTTATTTGTTCATGAATGTAACAACGTGCTATATCCGTTGTTTTCTTTTAAAAATGGTTCTTTAATAATCCGCATTACTTTTTCAGGTTGTGTTTTCGTCGCTCTTTGACCCAAATACGAATACAAGACTACGTAACCAGGCGCTGGTATTTCTCCTAAACGTAATAAATAGGTAAATTTTTATTTCACTCATATTTCATTCTTCACGGACATTTTAGCCTGTACTGATGTGATTGTTCTACGATATCTGAAAGAGAACTGAAAAGTAGAAACTGGAGGAGGTTTTCAACTCTTCATGGTATGATTTTTTGTCTATGCAAATATTCAGTGCGAAAGAGATCGATAGGGTTATTTTTGATGACTAATAGCGCTATCCGTTTCTCGTATTGCATATTTGGCTTGTAGGGCTTGATGTACGTCGATTTTATTACGGTCTTAATGTAAATAACAACCTCTTGTTTAGCGGTGACGAGACTCAACTGAGGAAGGTGTCAACAGTATTTCTGCAAGGATTGCTAAAACTTATCAGATCTGACGAGCATGCAGAACAACATCCTAAGGCTTACATGTGTTTGGGTATGTATCTTGCTTTTTTACATGTACTTCGACAAATGTTTCACGTACGTGCGGCAATTATTCCAATTTGTACCTTACTGTAATAACATTAGAGTAGACTTGCGAGTTGGAGGTCATTAGTGCGAACCTATACAGGCACATTATTTTGTATAACTTTCAGCAACACCATTGCTCTTATAACTATCACGACGACAACTATGTATAAAGGAAAACATCCTGAGGAAACTCGCATGTCCTACGACCGAAAAATCCGAAGACAAATATATAATATAGAAAAGAGGTCTGTGTCTCAGAAGTGGGGACACTATAGGCTGCTTATGCTCTTAATCATGGGATAAAAATACAAATAAACATTAAACGCTTAGTTAATTTCTTCGAAATCTCTACAAATAATATTTTCATTATTCTAGGTCGCCTGGCAATGAAATGCCCTGACACAATCACAAATCAGTTTGCGCTACTAGAAGAGCTCGTCAAGAAGATACCGGACGCGGTGCCCGAGATGAAGACTGCGCTAAGAGACGCTGTGCTCGAGATGTCGGCCGGCTTCAAGATTAATGCTGAAGGTAAAACTACATAAATTGATACACGTATTATTTTAGTCGTTTTAGTTAGCTTAATAAGTGATTTGTTGTACTCAATAATGTGTCATTCCTATCAACAATATAATCACTAACAAAAGATTTTAAAATATCTTTGACATGAGATTGTCTGCCTTGCAGCCAATACCTGTCTTTTAAACATTTTCAATAGCTATCTAAATGTATCTACAGATCCCATCCCCAGCCCTATCAGTATTCTCGGGGTTGCGAGCTGCGGGAATGTGAGGGCAGCTGAAGGAACAGGGTGGGTTTTTAGTCAATAGAAGTCTGAAACACCCTTTCGCACCACTTAGAGCTGAAGAAATCATTTGATGATTTTCCCACCTGGAAAAAAATGCCCTATTAGTGTTCTAAAAAAGCCAACTAGTCCAATACGTCTCTCACCACACACATGTCATACTTGGATATAAAACGTTTTGTCCATGTTCCATGTTTAAAGTTGCAAACGTCAACCCGAAACACGATGTAAAATAATAATTAACAAAATTAAGGTTGCCAGTAAATGGTTCAAAAACTAGTCCATGTCTTGATGTGTGGAAACAAGTGGAATTTATGGATGATTTTAACGATTTGTACAGGTGTACAAATCGTTAAAATCATCCATAGTAGGTACTACATTGTGGTCTTTTTAACCCAAAGGTTGACTGGCAGAGAATGCCTTGTTGCATTAAAGTCCGCCCATGTACCACTAAATTGCACATAAAGTTGAAATAAATAAATAAATTGTTTCAGTGAAATCTGAAGCGTCTCCAGTCCCGGCGGCTGGTAGTTCTCAGGGAGAGAAGATGGATGTGGATGAGACCGCTAAGACCAGCCCCTTTGATGAACCGCAAGCTTTGGCGCTCTTCGCTTTGCTGGACCAGTGAGTTGGTTTATTTTAGAGCATAGCGTTCAAAAAATGATTTGTCTCTAAATCTATGAATCCATATACATATGAATAAAATTGAAGCGTCATCTATGCGTATTTTAAAATAACTATGTTTTCTCAAGTAATTAACAATGACACTATAGTAAAACATTATTTATTTATATTGT
Organism: Tholera decimalis; assembly: GCA_943138885.2. Classification (NCBI taxonomy): domain Eukaryota; kingdom Metazoa; phylum Arthropoda; class Insecta; order Lepidoptera; family Noctuidae; genus Tholera; species Tholera decimalis. The sequence goes on along the minus strand of OW964552.2, from coordinate 14,920,138 downwards.
AATGTGTAACTGTTTTATGTCCCAATAAAGTAAAATAAAAAAAGAAATTGTCTGTCTCTGTTTTTCTGTTTGTCCGGGCTTTAGGACATTCACGGGAAGATAGAAGAGGTTATACGGAATCGTATAGTCTAGGCTTTTTATCTCGGATTCTCATGCGATCGTTAAAGACCGTGGTCTGATTTGATTTCCCAAATTGTTTTGCTTACACTTTTTTCAGACAGTTATACTTAAAGATACTACAATCCTGATCTTCGTCTAATTATAATTATGCAAATGTTATTTCGTAGTGCTCAGTTACACTTATACACATACATTCATCCTTTATTGATTTTAATTATTTTTACAGTTACATGCACAGCGAAGAGTCAATGATTCGATACATCGCCATGAGGTACGCAGCGGCTGTGTTCCCACAAGATTACGTTCCGTCTAGATATCTGTTGTTACTGGCTAGTGGAGACAGGTAAGAAATGCTTTTCTTCATGTCTTCAGACACCTATCTGCACGTGCGTGGAAAATAGGCAAATTGTGTCTTATTTTTTTGTGGGTAAAATTCAAATTACTCACAATTTTGTTAACCGATCTAACCAAGCTAAATATGCTTGTGTCTGGAGTGGGCTTACGGCAATAGTGTAATGGGTGGGGTTCGAACCCGTGACCTCTCGATAACAAGTCCGACACCTTAGCCATAGGCTATGTACGCTTCAAAATAAATAAAATACATATTTTATTCTTCTGTGTAACTTATTTATTGCTTCTGTGGTTGATCTGTCAAAATTCACTTGCTCACTTTTATTCTTCAGCCAAGATGACATTTCAAACGAAGCGCTAAAATGCCTCTACGGGACATCTCGTGCAAGTGAGATAGAGGATGCAGTATTCAACGTATCGAAGAAAGAGACAGCAACAGTCAACATTGACGAAGATACTTCTAAGAAAGATAAGGACAGAGCGACTGAGAGTCAAGAGTTAAAAGTGCCGAAGTTTAGCGAAGTGGTGAATTACGTGTGGGATCAAATGCAGAAAAGGAAGAAAGGGTCGAATGCTAAACATAGGTTTGTGATCGGAAATCAAGTACTGCAGTTTCATCCTATGACTTATCAAGAGGTGAGTAGGTTTATATTTTAAATGGTGATTTTGAAATAGAACATAATATATATTATTTAGTTTTAGCTGGTTATTGTAAGATGTGTACCCTTCGATCACTAATACAAACTAGATAAACAATTAGCGACAAAAAATGTCCTCACCAAAAGAGCTCCCGATTCAAAATTTGGGAGCGCTTTTACTTTAGTAGCATTTGGACGCTCGGATAGCAAACATGCCTCAGTGCTTTGATTATATAAGGTCTAGATGGAGCGTCGCCTTACAATCAAAACAAAGAAAACGATTTCAAGCATGTGTGCGTGCAGGCGGTGTTTAACACTGTACGTCTATGTGTCTGTGTGCCTGAATAATGATACCAGCTACCACAATTCTCCCATAAAGAACATTAAAAAAATAGACTAATTAAATAAAATAAGTTTTAGGTGTATGTATGTAGTATTATTCAGTATTTTTTTTTAATATTTGTTCAAAACAATGCATTAAAGTACACGTTGCAATACAGTTTCACATAGTTTCAGTAGTGTGTTTTTATTGTATTATATTTTATTTTAGTGTTGTTGTATTAAATCGGCTAAGTTAATTTAGTATTACAATATTTAACTTTTTAGGCAGTTTGTATTTAGAAATTTGAAATGTAAGATCACAGATATTAGGAATGAATTTTAATTACAAATAAACACGTTTAACAAAGCCATGGGCGGTCGTTAGTATAAAAAAGTATTGTTGTATTGTATTTATTTATTGTATTTATTTTTTGAAAGTTTTTGCTTAGAAGCTATGTTGTACAAGTGACGCCAGTTTTAAGTGACTTTTTGTATAGGATTGTGTATCTAGTTCTTTATTAATGATCGAAGTGTATAACAACTAGGCCACCTCCGCTGTTCATCAATCTTGATGTACCTATTCTATCAAAATAAGAAAATATACATATAAAACAATTTTTTTACACACATAAGAAATCAATATCCTTTTATGGTAAGCAACCCTACGTAGGGTCCGAATCTGTGCCGGGATCGCGGGAATATTCTAACGAGGTGCCGTGGTCCCGGAACTTAAGGGCAGCTGAAGGAACTGGGTGGGTTTTTAGTCGGCAGAAGTCTGACACTCCCTTCCGCTTTACACAGAGCGGGGAAAGTCATTCGATGATTTTCCCACCCAGGAAAAAAAAAAGTGTCTGAATCTGGAATGGCCGGTTTTGTCTGTCAGTCACGCGATTTCGGGAATCGAATTTATAACACGTTTTGCATACTGCTTTACCGTTAATTTGGATCAGACTATCAATATATATAATATATATCTATCCTGATTTCTGGTACTTTTTATCGCGAGTCTATCTATCAGAAATCTATATAAATTTTAGCCAGCCAATCACATAAGTTATCAAAGGTACCACGAATGATTGAAATAAACCAATGTTTTTATTTTACGTCGTTCTCTAGATTCTCCGCTACATGCGTATGTGTTTGAACCGCGACGCTGACTTGAAGGACTGTTCGAATCATCCAAACGCGACGTCACCGCTCCTTTCCAAGTACTTCTACGACAACTTGCTAGATACACAAGTGTTGGAGCGGTACCTTACCATGATTACGTCGCTGCTGAACGCTAGTCCAGGTAAGACTATGTTATGAATGCATAATTCGAGATGAATTTTTGAAACAATAAACTCTATGTTATAAATGATAAAGTTCAAATTTAAATACAACCCATATTTTAGGGCCTCATACGTCTACTTAGAAAGCATATAAGTAAAGTCGATAGTTGAATGAAATTAAATGAAATATTAATTTTGTAAATTGGTTATAAATAACGCTTTTACACGTCATGTTTTTTTGCGTGTTAAGTTCAGTTTAGCTAGATGAGGCCGGTGTTTCCTAACTGACTACTCTGAGAAGAAACACCGAAACAAACTCAGAGGTCAACGTCTCTTTTAAAGTCCATACAATTTGTGTTGGTCCAATCATATGAAAAACATGTAGGTTCATGTCTTTGGTGCTCTGAGGAAATAACCACACAGATTTGAGTGGACCTGTCCAGACAGTGCAAGCATTTGTCAGTTATCGTGTAGCTCAACTTAGAACATATGGAGCTCAACGATCTGACGAACAAGGACATTTGGGTAGGCCACACAAGTATTCAAACTGCTTGAAATCAAATGAGCGAGTAAGTATTGAAATTATCTCGAAATGGCTAAGATGTTGACCTTGTGATTGTGATCGAGAGGTCGCGGGTTCGAACCCCACCCATTATACTATTGCCCTGAACCCACTCCAGACACAAGCGTATTTAGCATAGTTGGAGTTAACAAGATTGCCTGAAGACTAATTTAGACGGTCTTTATCCTCAGAAATAATGCCACTGTCATGTTTCCTGGACATTGTCGGCTGCGTCCCTGAAAAAATGGCCACCAAATACACGTCACTCCTTCCATTCCTACGCAACCTATTCACGACCAGTACCAAGGAAGAAATTCGCGACATAGCCGCCGTTATCTATGCTATTATAACCGTTACTACTAGCGAGAAATCAGCGATAGATAAGGAGATAAAGGAGTTCGTGGTACAAGGACAGAATAATAAAAGCTTGGAGGCCCAGTGCGGGTATTTGGCGGCGTTATCGAATTTATGTGAGAGGTGTGTCGTTTTGTCGAAAAAAGGCAAGTTTGGCGGCAAAGGTTTTAGTCCGGCGAATTGGGAGCCTTATCAGGAAGGGGCCGTGGTTTTGGGTAAGTGCTTCTTAATTTTAATGCATTTTCTGTCTGTAAAATCTTGTTCTAATCTGTATCCAGATTGTTTATGTTTATTTATTGTTACTTTGGCATAGTGCCAAAAAGCCCACTCTAAAAATCTTGTAGGCTGGTTATGGCGACAAAACTCATTGTGTGTTCTAAAAATATGTAACTAAAGCCCGTGGAAAGCGGTGAAGCACTGTGGTTCAGACTGTGTGTCTGCTTCGTTATCCACTTGTAGCCCAAATCGCCTTGCCAATGGTTCGAGATATTCGTGTTATTTCAACCGTCCATTATTTCAACCGTACCCTGTCTACCTTACATATTTGAAAACAACATACCTGCTAAACTGAATGAAGATGAAGAGATATGTATACGGAAATAAATTTTGGTACGAAATGCAAATATCTGGATTCAAAATTGTGGATTAGAATTTCGTTTTAATTTGGACTATAGCCTCAACACGCGCTAATTCTGGATTTAATCTATGCTATCTGCTTCTGCATAAATGGCGTAGTCTGAGTATTAAAATGATAATTGATTTTTTCAGCTAACTTTTTAGCGAGTACACAAACCCTATTGGTCAGTACCTCTTGCTCGGCAATATCTCTGCTTGCTCGTTGTAGCGGCCTTCCCCTGCCGAACACGTCAGCCAAACAGGGCGCAATGTTACAAAGCGAAAACCCCTTCAATATTAATAAGAGTGATACTAACATCGATGATGCGGATGTCACTAAGTTTACTGTTGCTGATAGGTAAGTTACTGAATTTTAACTGACTTTATTTAAAGAAAATTATTCATTGTTTACTTTAATAACTTAAAACAAAATAACAAAGACTTCAGTCAGGCATTATAAAAGCGAAATAAAACCTTAGTATGAAATAAAACCGTATTATGAAATAAAGAAAGTCTAAAATGCATTTTGGACATAATTAATTAGATTTGATTTATTTATCGTCGAAGGCTGACCATCGTTTAAATTATTTTATATTATTTCGAATAAAAATATGAACTTTATGCACTCCTTCATTCATAAAACGTTAACTGTGCCTATACACTTTCGTACGCATAGTTATCGTAAAAAGGCTTACAAAGTTTTGCTTTACCTATTAATAAATAAATAGAGATGCGTTTTTACTGTAATTTATCGATTTCTGTTCAATTAATGTATCTTACTTTTTATGAAGGTTATTCAAGATAGTTGGGAACGCAAAGCTGCCATCGAAGTTAAAAGAGAGGGCGCTGTATACGCTTGGCCTTCTATGCTGTGGTGAAAGATTATCTTTCTCCAAACAAATCGTTATGGGATTTCTGCAGATGGCTAAGGATGTAAGTTATCATCTATACTAATATGTTTGTTTAAATGTGCTAATCTTTTAAATTACTGGGTAGATTTGGATGAAACTTCGTATGGATGTAGCATGAAGCTTGCGGAAGATTATAGCCTTATCGGGTACTTTTTACCCGACTGTAAAAAAGGAGGGTTATGTTTTCATCGTGATAAAGTCTACCAGAGCAAAACCCCGCGTGACTACTAGTTAAATATATAATTATTTCTTCCATAGTGATAAATAAATTAAAGAAAGGAGCCTACCTGTATCTGGCACACAGTCCAAGTTACCGGCGATCATGGCCCCGGAGAGAAGATCTTTCGAACAATTCCAGCCGTATCCAGAAGAACCGCATTCTGAATAAAGCCCTTGATCCAGCCTCCTAACGAGAGCCTCCAAAAGTGTTGCAAAACTCTTGGTTATAAAGCCATTGGCTTAAATTACTGTTGGCACAATTATTCCACATCCCAGATGTCAGACATCAGTCAAAACGCTTGGGTTTTTTCGATATTAGCTAAATTAACTTCAATGACAAGTTTTTGTCATAAGAGTCAGAAAAAAAAAACAAATATGTAAGCGCAAATTCTTGCAATCGCCATTCATCTTATTATGGAAAACGTTTTCCATAACGAAGAAGAATTCGCGAAGGATTAGAAGCAAAGAATTTTGTTTGTTCAATGTACTTCTGCCTACTATTTGACGTTTTCGCAGTAGTCACCGCTTTTCCATCAACGCATAAAAACCAAGTAAATCAAGATTACTACGTTGCGAAAATAGGTGGTGGTATCCGTTCTATAAACCTGGCTCTTATTTCTGTCTTTCGTGCTAGATTGATTGTGGTTCTAAAATAGCCTCTGCTGGTTTTTTAGAAAATAATAATAATATAATATCTCCTAAATGAAGCAGTTTCCAACAAAAAATAACAGTTCTATATTGAAACAAATGAATGCTTATGCATATTAAAAAAGTTTATTTTTATTTTTTCAGAGCAAAGAGTTCGAAATACATTTACAAATAGGCGAGTCGCTAGTTTTATGTGTTGAAGGAGTAAACTCTAACGAAAATAGGGATCTATGGACCGAATTGCCTAAAGAGGTAAGTTTTATTAGTTGATCTATTTTTAATATACTTAAACTCGGTATACCAGAGTTATTATAGAAATCCTATGAAATAGAAACTTAAATATTATTGAAATTGTCGCATTATCATATTTGTCTTGAAAGCCAAATCAACTTTGTGGTTATTTGAAATGATACTGTAGTTCAGGTACGTTTAACAGCGAAAAGTGTTGCTATTTGGCCAGATACCTTACAAGTGTACTTTACATTATTTCTTTGTAGAGCTACTGCATCATACATTCATAATTATAATAATAATATGTAATTAATATTTTACTTCTTATACTATTTTTTGCAGTGACTTTACTTTGCATTTACAGGGTGCAGCAAAAATAAAGAACACAGAAGCTTTGAAGGAGAGCGACCAGTTGTTAGAGTGGTTATTAAAGGAACTGTTCAAGATTGGAAAACATCCACACCCGCATTCCAGACAGGTAAACAAGCATTTAACTTAATTTGACAGTGTGCTAGAATTTTTCTCCAGTTGGTCTACGACTGCAACTTAAGATTAAGGACACGATCCGAGACAGGCACTTTGTATAAACAATGTCATGAATACTTCTCATAAGACTGTGAAGCATAACATCTTGCTAAAAAAAGTTCTGTCCTAGAACAAACAATTTGAGGACTGGTATGAATCCGCACGTGGCCCGCGTGTTTCCATGTCCCTCTCCCACTTAAAGTCCGCTTGAATTCCGTATAACTTTGTGGTTTGTCTATAAATATAAATCAAACTTAAGTATCTTTCTGTGAATTCCAAACAACTGTGTTTTCTCAAGTGCTTATATTTGTTTACACGATACTAAGACAAAAAAAAATAATGTATATCTTACTGTTTGTCCGGGCTAATCTCAAGAAAGGCTGTTCGGATTTTATTTTTATTTGTATCCCTGAATTCACACGGGGTCAGTATTTATGTAGGAAAATTTGTTTGGCGGAAAACCCGTTGGTAATATCGACTCCCATACGATAAATGGAACACGCGAGCACAACTTACTAGTTGTTAATAATTTTTTTTTAAGATTGTAGTAATGTGGGTAGAATTCACATTACAGCAATCCTGTTAACCCCTCCAACTAAGCTAAATATGTTTGTGTCTGGAGTGAGTTCACGGCCATAGTGTAATCGATCACAAGTCCAACACCTTAGGCTATTGACGCTTCAAAATATAAATGTGTGATTTTCCTTAGGCTACGAGTATTTGGCTGTTGGCGTTACTCAAAAACTGTCCGGACCGAGAGCCTATTAAGAATAAACTGCCAGTATTACAAGATGTCTTCATGGACTTCCTATCAGAGAATAGCGGTGAGTATTGCTAGTTATTAATCAGGATTTGATAAGATATTGCAGGCTATACATAACACAGAACGACGAATATAATTATTAAGAAGGTGAATGAAACACTTTAATAATGGCTAAAATATTTATAATAATAGTAGGGCATTGTGCAAGACCATGTTTTACCCATTTAAAAAAAAAAAGTTGTCAATCATCCACATAGCCCTTCCAACTACATAGTAGGGTATTTACCTGTAGCAGTAAAAAAAAAACGATGTTTTGCATATAGTTAGTTTAGATGCCAGGAAATTTAAACAACATTTTTATTTTTAAAAATAATTCCACATTTTTATATTTTCATTAATACAAATTATATTTTTAATCTGTGTGTCAGGTGACCGCAAACGCTAATTGCGAAGTGTGAGTAGTGTGACGTCATTTTTCGCAAAGCTGTCAAACGTGTCGACTTGTCAAACAACGTAAGACATCAGAAATCCTAACCTCAAAAACACTTTGTTGTTTGAGAAATATGAAATATATATCGACGCCCCCCGCGAATAATCCGGTAATCGTAAAAGTGTAAATGTTCAGGAAAAATAAAAAACCATTTTTCCTTAATAACTCCATTAAACAACAAGTATCAGAGACTTTTTATATCGTATATGGAAGCTAATTTTTTCAGCTATCTGGTAATTTCAACAAAATTTAAGTAGTCCCAAGGGCTTCGTTATAATTTAGCTGGATGCATTTTACTATATTAGTGTAGGTCAAGCTCTGGTCAGTAATGTCACTTACGATATTGTTCGTGTAAATTTATATTTTCGACGGCAACAGTAAAATCTTGTTGCGTTATTATTCGTGTAAATTTATATTTTCGACGGCAACGGTAAAATCGTGTTGCGCTATTATTCGTGTAATTTGTTTTGCATACTGAACATTTGTAAAACGCAATTATTATGTTATTCGATTGTTTAACAGTAACGTACATTTTATTGTTTTGACTGTTGTTGTGTTGTTAGGTCCTGTTGAAAATCAGCGTCGGGCACTAGTTGCCTGGCATTATGCTGAACAGGACCTATTTGGCGCGGCCGTGAATAACACAGTGGGTTGTTGATGATAGTTTTAGGTTTTTATTTTATTATGTTTTACTGTGTAAATTTGCGGCATGTAGCCAATAAAAAATTTTTCTTTCTTTCTTTCTGAATATTACTGTTTATTCGAACAGTTTACTTAAGTATTATTTGATGATTATTGTAGTATTTTTTTTTTTAATTGAAAATAGGTTCGACTTTGACCACCATCACACCTGATGGTAAGTGATGATGTGGTCGAAGATGGAGCACGCTTACCTAAAAGTAACCTATTCACTCTTGACTTAAAGACTCCTAGGTTATAGATATCGAGAAACACAGAATCCGGCAGGGAATTCCACTCCTTAGCCGTACGTACAATGAAGGTATTCCCAAAACGTTTTGTGCGTATGGGTGGGATGTCCACCATGTAACGATGGCGCTTCGCCGTTTGTCGCGTAGTCCGATGATGGAACGGGCTTGGCGGAATCAGATTGTGTAATTCCATCACACACTTCCCGAAATGTAACCGAAATGTAGGAAGTGAGGTACATTTAAATCTTGCAATGAGGTCAAGTGGGGTGAAAGGGACTCTGATCAGATCACGTTATATTGCGAACTTGCTAATAATAAATTAAGGCATATTGACTTTCCTGTGGAACTTGGTCTGTGTGCTGATAATGTTTGTAGCAACAAGTGTCATTATGAAATAATTGATAAATTGTATAACAGTATTGTAGGTGCTTTGACTGAAGCTGCGCGAAGCAGTCATAGGCTAGGAAAGTTTAGGAAACAAAAACATGTTATTGGATGGAATAAGTATGTGTGGAGGACTCATATGGAGGCACGAAGTAGGTTTCAGACCTGGATGCTACACGGTAAACCCAAATTGGCAATATTTAATAACACTGCGTGAAACCAGATAACGCTTTAAGCCAAAGCTTAAATGGTGTCAAGACAACGTGGATCAGATTAAGATGGACATATTAGCCACGCACCACAAAGAGAAGGACGCGCTTTAAGCGCTTTTGGAAGCATACTAGGAATTTGGAAGCTGGTTTGTGCGTGCCTGTGTGTGTTGAGGGCGAGAATGAGCTACGCCTGATTGCCGAGATGTTTAGGGAACGTTTTAAGGTTGTGTCTCCGCTAGCAGGTGTGTAACAGGTGCTGGATGCTGAGGTCGAGGGTGGTGAGAGAACTCGGTTTCAAGTGAAAGAAGTCGCTCATATTATTAAGAATATGACGAGAGGTAAGTCTCCAGGACATGATGGCCTCAGCATCGAGCACTTGCAGCATGCAGGTGTTCATTTGCTTAGGGTGTTGGTCATGTTCTTTAATTCGTGTATAGGATATTCATATTTACCCCAGGAGCTTATGAAGACTCTTTTTGTACCAATAATTAAAAATAGGACGGGTGATGCCTCTGACGGGAACAATTACAGACAATTACTATTTCATTGGCCACGGTCATTGCCAAGGTGCTGGATGGGCTACTTGATAATCGCTTAAATTGGCACTTAGTTTTGCACGATGCACAGTTTAGTTTCAGAGCTGGGCATTCGACTGAGGCTGCGATACTGCGACTCAAGCAGACCATTCAGTACTATGTCACGAGAAAAACACCTGTTTATGGCTGTTTTTTGGACCTGTCGAAGGCATTCGATCAAGTCTCATATAGCGTACTCTGGCGTAAGCTCCGGGAAGAGACTAGCACTCCTGGGGATTTGATAAATATATTAAGATAAGGCAACCAAACCAATAATGTTAAGTGGGCAGGTTCATGTTCGGCATAGTACAGGTTGGAGTGTGGGGTGAGGTAGGGTGGACTAACTTCACCACGTCTCTTCAACCTGTACATAAACGGACTGATAGATGAGCTCAGCAGGGCTGGAGTGGGTTATTCAATGGATGGAGTCTGCATGAACAAAATCAGTTACGCTGATGATATGGTCCTGCTGATTTCATCTGTCCCCTGACAGGGCCCTCCCTCAACATAATCTTAGGCATCTGTGAGAGGTACTCAGTGACACATGGCCTCAGGTATAATAACCACAATAAGAGTGAGCTACTTGTTTTTGAGTCGGGAAATAGAAGTCCTAAGACCGTTCCACCGGTTAGGCTTGGGAGAATGCCGATAAGCAGGGTCACTAAGTTTAAATACCTGGTCACTGAGGATCTCTCCGAAGACATGGACATTGAGAGGGAACGTAGGGCGTTGGCAGTGAGATGCAACATGCTGGCGCGCAGGTTTGCGAGATGCACTAGGGATGTTAAAAATTCACTTTTCAAGGCGCATTGCCAGACCTTTTATACCTGCAGCCTGTGGGTCAGATATACGTAGAAAACTTTCAACGCCCTACGTGTCCTGTACAATAATGGGTCCAGAATGTTGCTGGGGTTGCCTCGCTTTTGCAGTGCATCAGGTATGTTTGCCGAGGCCAACATTGACTGCTTTAGAGCAATAGTACGTAAAAGAGTTGCCTCCCTGATGTAGCGTGTGCGCGGTAGCGCCAGCAGCCTTCTGAACACCATATTGGATAGAGTTGATGGTCCTGTGGTGAAGCACTGGAATACTGTCCACGTTTCCGGCGGTGCTATCTTTATTTAAAGTAAAATAACTTGATCATTTTATTCGGAATTTGATTAATTAATTTATTGTTTTATTTTTATTATGCTATTTTGATATTTACTTGTTTTATTTTTATTTGATTCTTTATTATTAATGTTCTCCAATATAATTTTAACTAATAACATAGAATGATGTAAGTGTTACTAATCTATTTATGGATGTATCTAATCTGAAATAAATGTCTAAATAAAATAAAATAAATAAAATAGCTCTTGCCGTTGCAGTAGGCATAACCGAAGACGGTACTATGTCCTTACAGGTTAAGAAAACGAGCGCGGAGTATTGGTAATAGTCTATTTATATTTAGATGATATATTATAATTACACGAATAATATCGTAATATCAATATAGAAAAGGGTTGCGTAAGGAGCCACTCAATAATGAATGTAGCTGGAAATCTTTTCTTAATAAAACCCCGAATAAGCCTGTACTAGCACTTACTTAATTAAGGTAGAAAACTATATACCCGAATAATATCGTAACAATGTTTACTGTCAAATCATACTGATATTTTTTTTCGTAAAGATCTTAAACCATATTATTCGTTTAAAATACATTTTAATGAATTTTTATGGAATATACGCGTAGTTTTTCATATCTTCGTAAATATAGTTAGACAAATTCTGAAAAAAAATTACATGGTGTATTTTAACTTCTAGATGCCGAAAAATGCATAACATGAAAAACCCCGTAATAGGTCATTACCGGATTATTCGCGGGGGACGTCGATATATAAGTTTGAGTCATGCGACTTGGTGACAGCGATGGGTTTTTGGGCGGGAAAATATTTAATTTGAATTTTATTTTAAAGTTTTACCAATGTTACCCAGTTATGTTTCACGAAAACCGTTTTTATGTTGCTTAAAATTGATCAATAATTAAATCTAAACTATTTTTGAAAAATAGGCAAATACCCTATTATGTTGGGGTCGGCTTCCAGCCCTTCCAGCCTAACAGGATACAGCAGAGTACTAGTGATTTACCTGGAAGGACTACCTACCTCCCTCAACTCAGTAGCTGGGGAACACGATTCCGCGACCCCTTGGCAAGACTGATATCAAATTTTCTGGTTTCTGACTACCCGCAAAGACAAAATAATACAAACCGGGATCAACAGCTCACCTTGTTTTCCGAGGCACGGTGAAATCTCGAAATGTTAAGATCGTCACCCATCCAAAGTCCAGCAAGCGTTGCTTAATCTTGGGAATTTACTCGTGCTGCTCTTTAGCTACGAGCTCCTCTATATTGAGAACTAGCTATTGCCCAAGACTTCATTCGCGTGGGAAGTTTTTCCCGTGTAAATTCCCATCGCGAAGGAATTTTGCAAAATCCCTCCTTAGCGAGCATCTACGTACTAAAAGCAACCCCCATGCAAAATTTGAGAGCCCTACTACTTGTAGTTTCTGAGATTTTGTGATTAATCAGTAAGTGGTATTTGGCTTTTATAAATATACTAGCTGTGCCCGTGACTTCGTCCGCGCGAAATAGTGCCTTTCGCAGCATTTTTAATTTTTAGGCTAATAATTTTGAAAACAAAACTCATACATAATTTGAATGTCATATTTATTAAAATCGAATCAAAAGTCTAAAAAATAAGTTTCAAGCTTCCAGCTTTAAAAATGACGCAATTTCCATAGAAACATTCATCGCCTATTTCAACCCCTTACAGCCCTTTTTTCGCATTAAAAAGTAGCCTATGTCCTTTCTCAGGCTCTAGACTATGTCCGTACCAAATTTCATTAAAATCGGTTCAGTAGTTTAGGCGTGTTTGAGTAACACACAGACAGACAGAGTTACTTTCGCATTTATAATATTAGTAAGGATATAGATTTCCTCCCTTATTAAAATCTGATTATAAAACATGTGCGAAATCTCTATCTACAGACATAGTTCAAGACGTAGCCAGCAAAGGTCTATCCCTCGTGTACCAGAATTCGGATGAAAGTCAGAAGCAAGCGTTGGTGGGGCAGATCATAGAACAGCTCACTAGTGGCAAGAGATCCGTCGCGCAGGTCACTGATGATACCAAGATATTTGAAGAGGGGCAGCTGGGAAAGGCCCCTACCGGGTAAGTCTTTTGCGATAGATTTTTCTTGTTTTTATGATAAATGATATAAACATGGAAGTCTTTTACACGTCATTTTGTTTTCGTAAATTAAAACGATGAGTAAGATGAGAACGGTGTTTCCTAGATGAATACCCTTACGTCCTAACTTAACGTCTCTTTTAAAGTTCATAAAATTGATACTGATCAAATCGAGAATACTGTAGATACATGCCTGTGCTGTTTTTTTTGACGAAAGAAACACGTAGATTTTAGCGGACATTGAAACATTGCAAGGATTTGTTTTATTAGAAGATATCAGATTATTACTTCGATTTCATATGGCAGTTAATACACTATAAGAAAGTTAATTATATAGTTAATGCACAACATTGAATAAATTTAGACAGTTAACAAGTGCTGATTTTAATAAACGTGTTGACAAGAATATAATAGAAAAACCAATAAAATCTTCTTTTTCGATTATATATTCTTGTCAAAACGTTTATTAAAATCAGCCTGAAAATCAGCACTTGTTGTTTATTGTTACGAGCTGGCGTTCGGGATAGAAATAATTTACACCAATTAAACCAAAATTAACACTTTAATTAAATAAACACAAAAAATAAAAATTAACACAGTTATTCACACTACGATACTTGTCACTAAACTCTTAAATCTCACTGAAATAAACTTGTAGATTTCAGATTATATCGCCTCGTATCTTGTAATAAGACTGCCTGTCCGCGTTCCTTTGCGATCTATTTATACCCCGATCTGTGTTCTAGAACATTCTTGTACAATCGACTCACTGCCTATACTGCCATGACTATTCCAGAAGCTACTTGAGATATTCAGTACTGCTACTCGCCGCCAGGTGGCGTTAGTGTCTCGAACATTCTAGATGTCGGTTGAAGTTTCTCGACGTACTTAGCTAAGCGACTGGCGAAACATTATTCTAAAGTAGCCCCTCAATAGGCTTATCGCACACAGTGTTTTAGCGGTACAGAACAAGTGGCGCAACAAACACCACAGTAATAATAAATGTCTCTGTCAATGTTGGGCAAATTTAACTTGCCATATAGAATGCCCATTATATCATCTGCCTAGCCGACGGCTTCCATTCTTACTGGACGCAACTGAGCACTAGTATTTCACCGAACCCCTTAGCAAGATTGGTGTCACAGTTTCTGGTTTCTAAGATGATCAAAGATGTTGAAATGACAGCCGGGACCATTTTATTATGATCTCCCATCTACGGACTTTCGGGAAAGCGTTGTGTAACCTGAGAGATCGACTCGTGCAGCTTTATTATGTCATATCGACGTTTTCAGTATATGCATATATCAATATGGCGTGTCTATGTGGTAACTTGTCTCGTATGTTTACTTTATTTTACATCTCTCATATTCGGTAAGTAGGTCCTTATTACCCCCAAATGGGGCTTGTAGGTAACCAATTAGCACTCTAGGGTAATAATGTAGCTAGAAAAGCCCTAGGGCGGTAAGTAATTTAAAAAAAATCTCTTCACTCTTTCAAAAAGTTCGCGTACATCTAACCATCATACTGGCAATAGACATCATGCATTCAGCCCAATGACAAAAGAGGTCGCTTCGCTATTCAGCCTTGTCTTCGTATGAGTATAATAGTCATCAATTTTAAATATCGAAAGGCGAAGCTCAATTTCGTTCTTGAAAAAAAAAAATTAAAAAACAAAGATGAAAAAGGCGGGAATAGAAAACTTTTACTTTAAATATTGTTTGTTTTTGGGATTTTTTTATAATTACGTGCTAATTAGGAAAAAAACATGAGTTCTGCAAGTAATGAAGATATAAGCTGCACTCCCGATTCAATGAAAATGGAAGCTGAAGCAGCAATTAACAATATTTTGCCTGAAAGTTCTAAAGAGAGATATTTGAAAACTTACGACGAGTTCATGAAGTGGCGAAAAGAAAAACGAGTAAAGTCTTTATCTGAGACTGTATTCTTAACATACTTTAGTGAGCTATCAAAAAAGCTGCAGCCATCTAGTTTGTGGTGCATTTATTCAATGTTAAAAGCAACTATGAGTACTAAACACGACATCAATATCAAGAACTTTTCAAAATTATCATCCTTTCTAAAAAGACAATCAGCTGGGCACAAAAGCAAAAAGTCAAAGGTTTTTACAGCGCAAGACGTGAAAACATTCATAAATGAAGCCCCTGATGACATGTATTTAGCTGTTAAGGTACGTAAAATAACAAATCACATCATGGTAATACTTCATCATTTATCTTTTAATTTCTTACAATCCTAAAAAACATACCTTCTTATTTTTATAATTCGCTTGTTTTAGGTGGTTCTTATCTTCGGTATAACTGGCGCATGCCGAGGTATTGAATTGACAAATATAACAATAGAGAACATAGAACAACAGGGTCAGTTGTTAGTAATTAAACTACCGAACACAAAAACTAAAATTGACCGAACATTTGTAGTTTCTCAAGAACTCTCTGAATTCGTACAAAAATACAGAAATCTTCGTCCTAAAAATGTAAATACCAACCGATTTTTTTTTAAGTACCACCAAGGTAAATGCTACAAACAAGTTATTGGAAAAAATACCATCAGAAGTATGCCGAAGCAAATCGCAAGTTATTTAAAGTTAGCAACCTGGAATTGTACACAGGTCATTGCTTCCGGAGAACATCGGCTACACTTTTAGCCGATGCTGGGGCTAACTTAACCACTATAAAAAGGCACGGTGGGTGGAAATCCAGCAAGGTGGCTGAAGGTTACATTGAAGATTCCATACAAAATAAAAGTAAAATTATCAATCAAATAACGAAAACTATTCAGCTTTCAAAAAATGAAACATCTTTCTCAAGAGATGATCCGCAACCATAAACTTCTGCTGAAGAAAGCTTCATCCCATCAAATTTTATCCATGACCAACAAATATCACAATCTCAAACTATTAACATACCCAAAAAACACCTGCCCCTAAAATTTGAAAATTGTTCTCATTTCACTATAAATTTTAACTAATAAAATGTTTTATTCTTGTAATGCCGGTTTTTTTCTACTTACCTCACAATCGAGATGTAAAGCAGAGTAGTTAGCTCGGGTGTAAGCACAAGCCTTGTGCCTTACAAGCCCTTGGCTACTAATCTACTATTATTTTCATATCAATATTGATTGTTTCAGCGGTAACCTGTCTACGTACAAGGAGCTGTGTTCTCTCGCGTCAGATCTGAATCAACCGGATCTGTTGTACAAGTTCATGCATCTGGCTCATCACAACTCCATGTGGAACTCTAAGAAAGGTATGGTCTTTTTTAAGTACTTTTTTAAGTTTTTATCTTTACTAGTTATATAGGTTCCTTATTTCTCATAAGGGCATTGTTCAGTTTAGTTGTATGAGATTTTAAATTTAACAATAATTATGTCTTAAGACGAAGCATATATAAATAAAGGTAGGACAGTAAAAAAGGACATAAATTAGAATTAAACATTACAAGGAAAAAAACAGTTACAAAACCATCATAAGGGAATCTTTTTTTTTTAAATCCCACCCTGTTTCTTCAGTTGTTCCGGGGACAAGTTGCGTTAGAGTTCTCACTAGACCGACAACCGCAACCCCGGGACAGATATATTTAAATTTCATATCACAGCTGGCCAACTAGAAACCAAGGTATCCTCATAATTATGTACTAACTATATCGTCAGGCATACAAACAACTATTTATTATTACACGTTTGTATACATAAAAAATTTAGAAAATCGTCATATCAGCTATTCATATATCAGCAGCAAGTATAGTTCTCGTCAAATAACTTGGCAAGAGTCGTTCAATGCGCAGAAGTCGATTTTTAGGTGTCAGCGGTTGTCAGCGGGACGCGGGGTATGACGTAGCGCCGCTCCGAGCGCGCGATTGGTGCGTCAGTAGTTCTCGTTCAATTTGCTCCCGAATATACTTGCGTACACGAAAGTTGTACCCTTTGTTTTTGTTACGAGTTGTTGTTTTAAATTTAGTTTTTGTTACGTTGATTACAATGCCAGGACCAAATACCGTTTTACGCAGACTATTAAAACGTCAGAAAGAACAGTTAGACATACAGTTATAGTTAAGGAAGGTTGAAATTCCGAATTCATCACTGTCTTTAGGACACCTGGAAAAAAGAAGAATAAAAGGGGTAGCAGTTTTAATAACTAATTGTGACGACGAGAACATATTATTTTTAATGTTTTTTTTAAATACATTTTTTTCACTTATAAATGTATTTATGTATTATATCTATTTTATTTATAATACCGAATTAACGAATGAATTCCTCTTCTTTCTTTAACATTCTTCTGAACAGACATGATTAAAAATAAATGATGACAATAACCATAGAATAATAGCAAGCAGTAAAAGTGACAACTCTTTTCTTCCACTAAGTGCACAATGTGCGAACTTACCCCCACTACGCCAAAACCTTGCCAATTTACGTGACGAGGACTATACCAATGACTAACTCCATTCATAAGAAATTAAAATACATTTTTAACAATGTCAGCATGTTGTTTGTCTGTTGGCAATAAATATTTTTTCTTTATTTTTGTTTTTCTTTTCTTTAAATCCTTGTATTATTTCGTCAGGAGCGGCGTTCGGTTTCCACTCGATAGCCCTGCAAGCGGGCGCGCAGCTGTCGGATCACTTACCTAAGATAGTGCCGCGCTTGTACCGCTACAGGTTCGACCCCACGCCGCGCATACAGAACTCCATGCAGAGCATCTGGCATGCCATCGTGCCCAACACTATGGCTACGGTAGGTTATGGGTATTTCTCTAGTAATTGGAATTTTCTGCATAAATCCATCACATATAATAAAACAGTAAAAAAAAGTGTGTCTGTACATTGAATATATTTATAAAATAAGAAGTTTAGAAACATTTAAAATATAATGTCTGGTTTTCTGTTTATCTGTTCGTATAAGCTAACCTAGACTAGACGGATTCGACTATAGCGGCTGAAACATTTGATGTAGAATTTGACATGCGAGCGAAGCCGCAGACAAAAACTCATCTATACTTATAATAAATCTGTAGAGAGGTCAATTCTGTACATGAAATATATTTACAAAATAACTATCAGGGGGTGATTAGGGATCGATACTGATACCAAAAATGCAATCAGTAAAATTTTTGTCTGTCTGTCTGTCTGTCTGTCTGTCTGTCTGTCTGTCTGTCTGTCTGTATAACCGTTATAGAAACAAAAACTACTCGACGGATTTTAACGAAACTTTTCTATTTTATCACAAGGAAGTGCAGAGCGACACCTTACAGCAATAAAACCGCAATAGAAATGAGACGAACTGCCTCACAGTAGAAGTAGAGAATTTAAGAAAAACAAGTCAAAACATGAATTTTGCGAGTTTGTTCCAAACCAATTCCTAACAGAAAAAATCCTGTCGTTGCCTGCAAATCATAACTTAGGGTTTCACTATCAATGAAATAAAAAATAAAATGGGAATAATGTACATAAAATAGAATAGGGCTAAATAGAATAAGGCTGAAGAGTTTGTTTGTTTGTTTGAACGCGATAATCTCAGGAACTACTGGTTCGAATTGAAAAAATATTTTTAATTAAATAGTAAATTTATAGAGGAGCTATATATCATTACGCTAAGGCCAATAGGAGCGGAGCACCAATGAAGAATGCTTCAAAATCGGGGTTAAATTTAACGTTAGCCCAAAGTAACTATTCCACGCAGACGAAGTCGCGGGCAAAAGCTAGTATTAAATAAAACCTTATCCGTATAGTGATATAACGATATGGGGAATAGGTCCATTGATTTTTTAATCAAAATTAAAATCCCCAGACGTGTCCAGGACACTAGAAAGTGTCTTAAAATACGCATTATGCAGATTGTTAATTCAAGCAGCTCTATTCTTGAAAACTTTTTATTGATATGCTAACTTATTTAAAAAAATTAATAGTGATTAACACTAGTAACACATACATACATACAGTTACAGGATTAAATGTGATGTTTCTTTGTTGTAAACAGTAATATGTGATTAGTTTATGACAATATTTAATGTATTCTTATAAACACTTAAGTTTATATGTGACACAAAAAGCTCTCTATAATAAATTCACTGTATTTTTGGTCATCTTGCTTTAACGATCATACAAAAGATATTTAAATGAACAGATATTGTAGAACTAATATTGTCTTTTTATTGCAGGTTCATAAATATCACAAGCAGATCTTGGATGACTTGGTAGCGAATCTCACGTCCAACCAATGGAGAGTTAGGATGTCTTGCTGTAACGCACTCGCTGACTTATTGAGGTAAATCATATACATATTCACCATGGGCGAGCACAGGATTATGACACTGGTAATGCGGCTAGGATTGCCAACTTTTTTGACGAAAAAGATGTACGTCTACATTAGGGTGTCCAGAAAAAAATTATTTTCGCTTTTCGCTACTCAAGCCCCCTCAAAAGTTGCATTATTAGTTTTAGATTACCATAAAAATAATAAAAAAAACATAAAAAAATATCTTGAGGGTTCTACCGGCATTTTATTTTTATTTTTTTATCACTTAAATAACCCTCCAGTCAATGTCGTCTATTCTATTTTATGTACATTATTCCCATTTTATTTTTTATTTCATTGATAGTGAAACCCTAAGTTATGATTTGCAGGCAACGACAGGATTTTTTCTGTTAGGAATTGGTTTGGAACAAACTCGCAAAATTCATGTTTTGACTTGTTTTTCTTAAATTCTCTACTTCTACTGTGAGGCAGTTCGTTTCATTTCTATTGCGGTTTTATTGCTGTAAGGTGTCGCTCTGCACTTCCTTGTGATAAAATACGTGTTTTTGTTATATATAATAATGGGTTCAAGACGAAGTGAGACTACTTGTGCTATTTTGGGATCATATAAAGAACTTGACGATCGCCAGTTACCAGTGATAAGTGACGTTATCAAATTCATTTTGTTTACTAAAAGTGAACTAAAACTACAGAAAAATGGGAAATATCCTTCTAACACAGAAGTTTTTTCAATCGTTTCTGGAAAACTTGATACGATTTGGACCAAAGCTTCGATTCCTATCGTTTCCAACGTACGAGTTACCCAATTGCTGAAATCATATTTCGACAAATACCTGTCATTGATAAGATATCCCAAAAATAAAAGAAATGATAGTTACGAAAGCAAAGTGAAGTGCTTTTTGGAATCGTCGAACAAGCTCTTCGATATTGCTGCTTGTAAGTGCACTTCGTTTGACATTTGTTCCTGCATAAAACCTAAGAAAGTTCCTATTTCTGAAAGACTTTACTGGATCAAAGAAGTGATAGAAAAATGGCAATAAGCGGTATAGACACAAAAGAAACAGCAAGACTTTTAAAGAAACATCAGAGACAAGAAAATTTGAATCGGAAAGAGTCAGAGCACGCATGTTTTCCCAGTGCATCACTAAAAACCAATCCTGTTCCGGTGCGCGAGTTGCCGCCTCGACCTCAGTCGCCTGTAACAGAGCTTTCTGCGAATAGTGACGTGCCTGTAAATGAGACTCCATCTACTTCGTTGAATCGGAACACTCTGGCGCTGCCAACAGTAGCTAAGGTATGTGATCGGTATGGACTATCAACGCGATCTGCGGCTGCGGTCGCTTCGGCGGTCTTAGCTGACGTAGGATTGGTATCTTCCGAAGATCTAAGTCTTGTTATTGATAAGAATAAAATTCATAGACCTGTTTCAAAAGCACGGACCAAGGCCAGCAAAGACATTGATACGATTGTAATAAAAAGTATCTACTTTGATGGACGAAAGGACAAAACACTCATAAACGAGAAAATAGGCGATCGGTACCACCGCAGAGAAGTCTTGCAAGAACAAATTTCAGTTCTCACAGAGCCGGGATCTATTTATTTGGGACATATGATGCCAAGTCGTGGCACTGCCAAAGGGATCGTCTCTTCTATCATATCTTTGTTAGAAAATCAAGGGTTGAACTTGGAAGAGGTGATCTGTGTGGGGTGCGATGGTACTGCTACGAATACAGGTTGGAAGGGAGGTGTCATTCAATACCTGGAAAACTATTTAAAGAGACCGTTGCAATGGTGTGTTTGTATGCTTCATGCGAATGAATTACCGCTTCGTCATTTGTTCATGTCTCTGGATGGTAGCACATCTGGGCCAAAAGAATATTCAGGACCTATTGGAAAACAGCTAGCTGCTTGTGAAAGTAAACCTCTAGCGTCTTTTTGTGCAGTGTCTGGCAATTTGCTAGTATTACCTGATAATATTGTGAAGGAACTAAGCACGGATCAAAAGTATCTGTACGAAATGTGTCATGCTGTGATGGCTGGTTCCTGTTCCCTTGAGCTAGCAAACCGCCAACCTGGAAAAATGGCGCATTCGAGATGGCTCACTACTGCCAATCGCATACTCAGACTTTACGTAAGTACTGTTTCGCCGTCAAATAATTTGCAGCTGCTTGTGAACTACGTGGTCAAAGTTTACGCTCCTGTTTGGTTCCTAATCAAGCAAAAGTCATCATTTAAAGATGGAGCCAAGCATATTTTTCAAATAGTTATATACTCTCGATTTTTGCCTGATAGTCAGAGATCTATTGTAAATTCGGTGATCGAAAGAAACGCTTTTTTTGCGCACCCAGAAAACTTGCTTATTGCCATGTTATTCGACGATAGAGAGCATATTCGAGAGCTTGCATCTCGCAAAATATTAAAGGCCAGAGAAGCAGAAAAGAGCAACTCTCGCAGGGTATTTAAAGCACCAAAGCTTAACTTCTGTGCGCGAGACTACACCGATATAATATTTTGGCAAGAGTGTGAAATATCAGCTCCACCAATCTCGCGACACGTATCCAACGATGAACTTAGAATTAAGGCTAAAGAACACATCCTCGACCTTATTGACTTTCCCTGCCACACACAGTCAGTGGAAAGATGTGTAAAACTAGTGACGGAGCCTTCTCAAAGCGTCACGGACGCTACAGCTCGGGATGGTTTTATTAGGAACAGATTAAAATCTCGCTCAGAAATGCCTAATTTTGGTCACAAAAACCAGTTCCGTTTTTAAAGTTGCCATTGATTATTTTGTCTTTCAACTATTTTAAACCTTGCTTTAACTCATTGTTGTACCCTTAAATTTAATAAAAACCATTTAAATGTTATTTTTGTATGATTTATAGTTTATATTAGGAACCCCTAAAAATAGCAAATTTGAAAAACTTCAAGGATTGGTAGAGGCCTCAAGATGCCGGATATCTAATTAAATTTTATAATAATCGTAATATATGTGTAAAAACGCAACTTTTGATACCTCTTGCGTAGCCGTAGCGCATTTTTTTTCCCCCCATACATGAACGGGACACCCTAGTCTACATACCTGTTGTCATTAAAACTACTTCTTGCACAGGTGTTGTAGTCGGTTGGGTGCTAGATGGGCCGGGTTCACTTAACACTTCCTGCATCAGTGTGTCTTGGCACTCTTGAATGAGTTGGGTTCTTTGTTTTTTTAACAAATACATGTCTAGAAGTACTAGTATCACTCATCCTTTTTCTGCGGTCTTCCTGGCATTACAATTTTGTAAGCACAACTCCATCTACCATGATTATCCTCTTGCTTAAGCCTGCGCCGAGTAAAATAACTCAAAACGGTCTTCACAACTAAAGGAATATAACCTATAATATTACTTTAATTACCATACAAAAATATGTAATGAACACTAGAATAAATGTGTTAGCAAACATAGTTGGCAAAATTTAAAAATATTTTATAGTTTATTAAACAAAAATACATAAAGTTGGACAAAAATCCTTACAAAACATGCTCGTGCGTCGCTGAATTTTGATAGTAAACTGTTGAATTTTTTCATAAACTTCAATTCATATTATTCTCTAATTATCATACTATCATTTACAGCTTTAACATTTCAAAAATGTCGCTTGGTTGTTTTAATTTTAATTTTTTCTTCTAATTTGCGCGCTATTTTGAACCATACGCAACGTACACCGGTCGAAAATTCAGTCGTCCACGGGAGCTCAGAGAGGGGTCACGTCTCATCGTGGAGCGTTTCGCCGGTAACGATAATTCGCGATCTATTGTGTACGTATGTATTGCAGCAATCCGTTGAATAACATAAGTCATATTTTTTGTTTTTTTGAGTACGATTTATTATGCATACCCAACAATTACTTTTTATTGTTCAATATATATTTCTTTAACATTTTTTTAAATATTTGTTTTATTATGGGAAAATGTAAAAAAAAAATATTATTAGAAGAAAGTTGGCGCAAATTTTCGAAAAAAAAAGCCATTCTCATAAAAAGTACGTATTTCTATTTTGTGATGTTATTATTGCTTTTTAACCGACTTAAAAAAAAAGGAGAAGGTTCTCAGTTCGTCTTAAACTTTTTTTTATGTATGTAACCTCAAACTCGAAGCCAGCTGAACCAATTTGGAATTTTTTTTCGTTTGAAAGGGTATACTTTCTAGTTGGTTCCATTGTTATGAAATCAGGATCTGATGATGGGATCCTGGAGAAAGCGAGGGAACTCTTTAAATATTATAGGCACACCTATAGCGTTTTGGGTATTTCTAATAGTACCTTGTGCAGTTGCTCCCGAAAAGCACCATTTGAGGAAGTGAAAGTGATGATGAAGACTTTTTTCAAACATTCGATATGGGTATCGTGTAATGGGTTTTTGGGGGTGGTGATTGCAAAACTGGAATTTATTTTTAAATTCAAGATGGCGTATGCAACTTTTTCTCACAAATTCTATATGGGTACCGTGTAATGGGTTTTTGGGGGTAGTGATTGCAAGTCTGACATTCATTTTAAAATCCAAGATGGCGGATGCAACTTTTTCTCAAACATTCGATATGGGTATCGTGTAATGGGTTTTTGGGGGTGGTGATTGCAAATCTGGCATTCATTTTAAAATCCAAGATGGCAGATGCAACTTTTTCTCAAAAATTCGATATAGGTATCGTGTAATGGGTTTTTGGGGGTGGTGATTGCAAATCTGGCATTCATTTTAAAATCCAAGATGGCGGATGCAACTTTTTCTCAAACATTCGATATGGGTATCGTGTAATGGGTTTTTGGGGGTGGTGATTGCAAATCTGGCATTCATTTTAAAATCCAAGATGGCGGATGCAACTTTTTCTCAAACATTTGATATGGGTACCGTGTAATGGGTTTTTGGGGGTGGTGATTGCAAATCTGGCATTCATTTTAAAATCCAAGATGGCGGATGCAACTTTTTCTCAAACATTCGATATGGGTATCGTGTAAAGGGTTTTTGGGGGTGGTGATTGCAAATCTGGCATTCATTTTAAAATCCAAGATGGCGGATGCAACTTTTTCTCAAACATTCGATATAGGTATCGTGTAATGGGTTTTTGGGGGTGGTGATTGCAAATCTGGCATTCATTTTAAAATCCAAGATGGCGGATGCAACTTTTTCTCACACATTCGATATGGGTATCGTGTAATGGGTTTTTGGGGGTGGTAATTGCAAATCTGGCTTTCATTTTGAAATCCAATTTAAAACACATACGATATCCATATTGAATGTTGGAAAAAAAGTTGCATCCTTGGTGGATGCAACTTTTTCTCCAACATTCAATATGGATATCGTGTGTGTCTACTAAGTTAAATACACTGATAACCTTCAAGGGTTTATTGCTAAGTATAATTAACAAAGTAACGTAAGGGCTAAAATTATCGCTAAATGATGAAAATGAGTGCACCCGGTTGCTGTTCGAAATACACTAATCGTAATATAAAAATAGAAATGTAGACATCATAAGTATTAAATAAAATGCAGTCTCTATAATATTGTTTGTGGGAATTAGGGACTGGTGGACCCAGGGGCGTGCATAGGATTATGACAGGGCATGCGGCGGAGTAAAAACACACAAAAACTTCTTCTTTTATAGATTTTTAGCATAGCCACAGCCACGCATCGCCACCATGCTACGATGCGTGGCTGTGGCTATGCTAAAAATCTATAAAAGAAGAAGTTTTTGTGTGTTTTTACTCCGCCGCATGCCCTGTCATAATCCTATGCACGCGCCTGGGTGGACCTTAATACAGGTTACTACGTAACCTAGCTAGGCCACCGGAGCCACTTAATTGTTACTTATTTATAGTTGTTCCTCATTTTAATTGTAAATTATATTATGTAACAGACTGTAACAACCTTATGAAATAAAAATACATTGACACTAAGCTCGCGGCGAACTTAGTGCGACCGCATTATATCGCTTGCTCAGCAAACGTGGTCGATTGCAAAATATTGCATCACACATCGTGTAATAGGTTTTTGGGCATACCGATTGCAATCATGACATTCATTTTAGAATTTACGACGAAAGTTCATTGGCTACTTTGTTAGCTTACAATTTACACTGGGTTATTGACAATTTAACTGATCCTAGGTTAAGTGCATATTCAGTATTATCTAGGGTATCTAATAATACTGAAATTAATTGTTTAAACCCTTAGATGTGACAAAGGAGAGGTATAATAACACAATTTTACAATATCATCAGAATATAAATCGTTTCTCCGGCAAAATATTAGATGAGGAAATGTTAATAGATAAATATGATATAGATATCTTATGTTTTTGTGAAACCTGGCTAAAACCAGATAGAATGTTGTTTAAAATTAATATTTTTCTGTTACTAGTGCATACAACAGGTCCTCAGTAGGAGGTGGTACTTTAATATTACGTAGTAATTCTCTTAGATATAAGGAACAAAAATATATCACCGCTTGCTCTGTTGATTGCTTGTGTGAGGTAGCATGTACAGAAGTTGAATGCCAAACTTTCTTAAGTGTTTATAGACCACCAGCATCAAACTTGTCATCATTCTTAATGATAATGGGAGAAATTTTAAGTACCTAAGCTTATAAGAGATAATAAATTAGTTTTCGTTTGTGGTCACCTAAATATTGATTTGTTAGTAAATTCACCTGAACACTGCAAGCTTACTTCATTGTTTGGTTCATTTAACTTAAAATTCACATACTAGGAAGCAACAAGAATAACAGCAACATCAGCTCAATGCATAGATAATATTTATACTAATTGTGCCATAAAATACTCGTCTCAAATTAGTGGAGTTAGGTCTGACCATACAGGTCAACTAGTATCCTTTGAGTTGGTTAAAAAGCGGCAATTAAATAAGACTATTAAATTTAGGCCGCTAACTAAAAAGAAATTAATGTTTTTAATGATAACATGTTAAGTAATCTTTCAATGGCCAATTTTGACTCCCATGACCCCAATGAAAATTACAGGATATTATTTTCTTCACTATGCCACGAATTTAGTAAGACATGTCCAGTTAAAAAATTTCAAATGAGTAATAAATCTAAATTTAATGAATGGGCCACTGCTGGATTAAGAATAAGCTGGGACAATGTACCTATACAACTTATACCATGAAAAATCATTGACTTCCGATGAAGCCTTCCATAATTATGTAAGAAACTACTCAAAGATATTTAAAAGAGTATGCGCTCTAAGCTAAATCTAAATCAGAAAGTAATAAAATTAGCATTTCTAACAATAAAATAAAAACTGTGTTGAAGGTGATAAACAAAGAAACTGGAAACACAAACCAATAGGGTTAGAATGATTTGACTTTGAACATCGATGATCAGGTCATCTCAGATAAGTCAAAAGTGGCTGAGAAGTTGGAAAATTACTTTACCAATATTCCAGTAGAGGTTACTAAATCTCTAAATTCTTCGCCATTATTAGCAGAATCTTTTTTAAAGGAAAACTTCAATAAGGATATACCAACATTTTCATTTAAGCCCATTTCTATTGATGTAATTAAAAAGCATTCCAAAGTCTTAACATAACAAACACTGATGACTTATGGAGTGCATCTGTTAGGGTTCTTGGTAATATTATTGACTCAGTTGCTGCTATCCTAACAGGCACATTTAATTAATGTATAGACAGCGGTCATTTTCCCGATTTAATGAAACATAGTAAAGTAGTACTAATTTTTAAGTCGGGTTGTAAGAGTGATCCCTCTAACTATAGACCGATATATGTGCTTCCAGCATTAAGCAAAATATACGAAAAAATCATGCTGGACCAGATGCTATCATATTTTAACTCAAATGGAATTCTGCATAGTCGGCAGTTTGGTTTCACGAAAGGTAGGTCAACAACAGACGCAGGAGTAGCGCTCAGCCGTCACATTCTGGAATCTTGGGAGAAATCTCAGGATGCAATTGGCATATTTTGTGACCTCTCCAAAGCTTTTGATTGCGTTGACCACAAAACACTGATCTGGAAATTGATAAGAGTATGAAATCCCCAGATCGTGAAGTACAAATACAAAATTAATCGGGTTTGGCAAAATATAGTATTAGACGTGAAATAAGCCTGTTTGAAAATGGAGGAATTAGTGGATATCACTTAGTAACAGCATATAAGTATCTATTGTTTATTCCTCCAACCAGTGTAAAACCTAAACGAGCGTTTTCAGCTGCTGCTTATGTTGGTAATAAACGAAGCAGGCTTGGAAGTCAAACCTTGGATGCATTGATATTTCTACGATTGTATTTTCAAAATTCGAAATAAGTTTTATTGTCTTTTTATTTCTTACAAAGTATAGTATCTTTTTGTCATTTTTTCTTTTCTTACTATACTGTGATATGTGTAGTGTACCAAAATTAAAAATATATATTTTAAGCAATTACTCGTTTTTTAGAGTTCAGTTGCCGAATGGCAAAAAACGGAACCCTTATAGTTTCGTCATGTCTGTCCGTCTGTCTGTCTGTCTGTCTGTCCGTCCGTCCGTATGTCACAGCTATTTTATTCCAAAACTATTAAGACTATACATGTGAAACTTGGTAAGTAGATGTATTCTATGAAACGCTTTCCGATATTGAGAAAAAAATTAAAAATCATTTAAAATAAAGGAACATACTACTACCCCATACATGGAACTAAAACTGAAAAAATATAGTTTTTTCTTGAAACCTATGCGTGTGTGGTATTTATAGACAGGTCTTTAAAAATGACATGGGGGTTTCTGAAACCACTTTTTCATAAAGTCAATCGTTTAAAAGATATAAGCTTCCAAAGTGGTCAAATGTGTATCCCTCCCTCTAACTTCTATAATAGTGGAGTGAAAAATCTAAAAACATAGATATCTGTAGATCTTAATGTAAACTTTCAACCAAAATTGGTTTGAATGATATCGAGTTATCAGTTTTTGAGATACGGCATATTTTCTAAAACCGCAAATATAACTTTGTAATTCATACAAACACTATGAAAAACAAAGTTATCTAGCGTAGTTGTAAAAAATGTAAATAAGCTAGTTTTAAGAAATTTGTAAGGTTTTTTCGTCAAATAAATATAAATATTATATTATATTATTATAGTTACACACGGAACCCTTCATGCGCGTGTCTGACTCGCACTTGGCCAATTTTTTACATTTGAGACCAATTAGAAACCACATAGTCTAATCCGGGGATAGCCCCAGGGTCCCAGGATTCAGCATCAAGAATCACGTAATCCCGGGATTGAAAAACATGCTCGGGATTGTATTCTCTAGTTGCAACTAAGAAAGGATTTCTATCGAAATTCTATTTTAGTTGCCAAATGTGTCGAAAAAAAATAGAATTAATAAATTGTAAAGAATCAGATAGATAGCCCTACAGACCTCAATCTGAACGATAATTCTGTAAGCAGTTTTATGTCGATAGGAGCCGGGTTTTCTGGTTTAGAACAAGTTTCAGCTTCCTTTGACATTCCCTCTATGTCCGACAAATTATACGCCAAGTGCCATAACAAGGTCTGTCTACTACGGGAATTAGCCAAAGAAAAATTGCCCAAGTGCGAGTCAGACTTGCCCATGAAGGGTTCCGTAGTAACTATAATAATATAATATGTATAACTACTACAACTACTAGTCTGTCTGTCTGTCCATCCGTCCGTCCGTATGTTACAGCCATTTTATTCCGAAACTATTACGACTATACATATAAAACTTGGTAGATTGATGTATTCTGTGAACCGCTTTCCGATTTTAAGAAAAATTTAAAATATATTTAAATTAAATTAAAAAATATTTTCAGTTTTAGTTCCATGTATGGGGAGCCCCCCCATACATGGAACTAAAACTGAAAATATTTTTTTTTTCATGAAACCTATGCATGTGTGGTATCTATATACAGGTCTTTAAAATGAGATTGAGGTTTCTAAAACCACTTTTTCATAAAATTAATCGTTTAAAAGATATATGCTTCCAAAGTGGTAAAATGTGTGCCCCCCTCTAATTTCTATAATAATGGAGTGAAAAATATAAATATATATATACAACGTGTAATGGAAACCCCATATCTAACCAAAAGGGCTGAAGACAACATTTGGTATGGAGTCTCTATGCACAGTTTCAGCACAAAATAACTGACTTAAAGAATTGATACCAAATTATTGGTTTCACATATTTTTTGAATACCAATCATAACAAACGTGTCACAGCACTACGAGGGTCAATAACTTTCCACGTCACTTGCCAATAACACGATAATTCTTTTCGTTCTTATTAATTTGTAAAATTCGGTCTGTGGTATCAGTGTACTGGAATTTGTAATAAGTTCTACACATGTAGACTTAGGATTACAAAACCCTTGCCATATCGTTTGTTATCATCCAAAGAAGCCATGCACTTGGTATGTATATACCCTTTAAATTACACGTTGTATATATATATATCTATAGATCTTAATGTAAACTTTCAATCAAAATTGGTTTTAAAGAGATTGAGTCAGCAGTTTTTGAGATACAGCATATTTTCTAAAACCGCAAATATAATTTTGTAATTCATACAAATACTATGAAAAACAAAGTTATTTGGCGTAGTTGCAAAAAATGTAAATAAGCTAGTTTTAAGAAATTTGTAAGTTTTAGTTTTTTGTCAAGTAAATATACATATTATATTATATTATTATAGTTACTACGGAACCCTTCATGGGCGAGTCTGACTCGCACTTGGCCAATTTTTGTAAAATGTTATAATAAGCAATATAACATTAGATTTATAGATTTCTTTTATTATTTTTTTCTTTTAAATTAAGTTACACTTGATACATATATTGTTATGAAATAAATTACGCTTATACCTATTTTCTGCGAAGTAAGTTCGCTAGACAGCATTAATGAAAAAATGTTTTTTTGGTATGGCCCCACGTATATATAATAAAGTACCGAATGTTATTAAAAATATGACAGTTCATCAGAATTTAAACGAGCACTAAATGAAATTTTAATAAACAAAACTTATTTCAGTCTGGTTTTATTATGACATTACATAATTATATTTTTTTTATTTCATACTGGTTTTATTATTCAAATAAGTACTGCATACCCATCTACCCTAACATGCTACTTACCCAGTTTCGAAGCGTCAATAGCCTAATGGATAAGGTGTCGGACTTGTGATCGAGAGGTCGCAGGTCTGAACACCACCCATTACACTATTGACGTGAACCCACTCCAGACACAAGCATATTTAGCTTAGTTGGAGGGGTTAACAAGATTGCTAGTAATGTGAAATGTACCCACATTGCTAGTATTCTTTAAAAAAAAATCTGAGGAGTTTAATATATAAAATCAAAGTTTTATTGCAATAGGATGAATAGTGAGAGAACGGATAATGTATTACTACAGTAAAAACAAACGTTAATTTTTATATAATAGGTATAATTTATTAAATTTATTTTTGTGTTTTATTTACGTACCTACTTGCTTCATTTAGATCCATCCAGCCGTTTGAGCGTGAAGAAGTAACAAACATGCAAACAGACACATTCATAATAATATTAGTGTGATAAATAAAACCATCTAAATAATTAATATTCGTTTTTCAAGTTTATTCAACATAACGACAAAAAATTAAAAAATGCAAAGTTAGCAAACTTCGTCGTGCAACGGCAAGCGGGCCTCGAGCGAACTTGTCATTGTGTGTGTGACAACGCACACGACTAGCCCGCTGCAGTAAATACCTATTTTCCGCGCGTCTCGTAGGCTCGACACCCTCTTAATCCCATATTATATTGATAGCCATATCTTTCTCAATCTGAAATATTTTTAAATGTAATTTTAAAGCCATAAATGTTGATGTATTTGGTGGTCATAAATATCATTGAATATTGAAATATTTGTGGCTATTCAGGTATAATACAAAAAACATCTCAGTTATCTAACCTTAAAACAGTAGAATAACTATATTGTAAAAATGTTTTAAGTTAGTAATAATAACATGTTTACTTACATCAAAATGATCCTGACAAAAGAAAATTACCGAACTATCCTTTATTTCTTTAGTATTTCTGCGTGCAAGTTGTACTTATTACGAACTTTAACATTTTTTGGAACGGTTATAAATAGCTTCTCTTTCTTTATTATTACTTTATCGTTGTATTTGTGCACCTGGTACACCATTTATAACTCATTTTTTCCAGTAAATTACAGCCAGAAACTCTGAAACTCTAACTACATAAAACGACAAAACTCTCGATTTGACTTTGACTTCTTCAATGTTGATATACAAACGTGTGACCACAGGACACATATACTCCTAGCGGAGCGTGCTGGTTTTGACAGCTTATATAATCACTATATTTTGTAATGCTTTTTTTGAAACGAAATATTTATAAAATATGAAAATAAATATTATTTGTAGGGTCCTTATACACCAATAAATAATATGAAACGGTTTTTAGAAACCAGTCAAATAGCCTATTCTGTCTATTATTTTTACTCGGAACGCCACGAACATTTCCGAACGCTTGTATCATGCATACGTAGTATCTCTATGTAGTCTGTGGTATCATGCGGCAGGCCGCCCGGCTTTAGACATTCATGGGTGTGTGCGTAGGCGAATTGTGCACAAATAGCAAAAGTACTGCACACATGCGAACAAAAATCCTGCGGTAGAGGGCGGCAGGACTTGAGAATAGGTACGTTAATTTGCAGCGCCTGGCAAACAATGTTTGTGTGCTTGCAAATAGGTGCTATTTATAAAATATTAGGCGTTTTTAAGTTATTATATTTTGTTTATTCATTTATTTACTATTAATTAAAGTCATCTAAAACGTACGAACGTTTTATTAAAATACTAGCTTTTGCCCGCGGCTTCGCCCGCGTTAATTTACACTTTGTCAATAATTCTTTTTGCCAAAAAGGTGTACCGTATCTTTTTGGG
The DNA here is from genome assembly GCA_943138885.2 of Tholera decimalis. NCBI lineage: Eukaryota > Metazoa > Arthropoda > Insecta > Lepidoptera > Noctuidae > Tholera > Tholera decimalis. The sequence continues at coordinate 14,887,561 of OW964552.2, read as the reverse complement.
TGGTTAAAAAACGCAAATAATATTTAATAAACCATCACCAGGGTCCATCCATCCCCAAAAACAGACAGACAGTTAGTATTTAAAATTTATCTTTTTAAAACCAAAAACGTAGTTTACAATACATTTTTGTAAACTACGTTTCTGGTTTTCCCGTCCTTGGCGTGTTGATTTTGTACGCTTGATACTCGTGAGCACGCCACATACAATTGCCCATGGGAAAAGTAGTCTTTTTTCTAAATGTACACCTGCGACTTTCAGTTTCTGTCCTTGAGCTTTGTTTATGGTCATTGCGAATGCCGCTTTTAGGGCAAATTTGAGTTTTTTGAACTGAATGTGAGGAATAAATACGTTTTCACCGCTTGCTGTTCCTGTCATAATTATTGCTTGAAAACATTGCATCCAAGGTATATAATTTGTAGTCGCATGCCATTACAGAGCCTTGGTGCGCCCTGATTACGCATCAACAGGACTGGGACACCAAGTTAAAGCCTCAAATAATGTGATGGGGTACCCTGACAATTCCAGAGAGTTGATCAACTCTACAGAGTACGACGTCACTTGCTTTGTATCCATGATAATGTCGATGGACAGATACTCAACAACATCACAATACACATGAGATCTTTTCGTTGATCTGCCCTACAATTTCGTTAGATGGTGCCAAAATTACTCTTTCACGCAGCCATTCTTTATCCCTCATATTTGTTTTCAAATCAGTATAAACATTGTTTATTAAATTATCTGTATCTTGGACTACGTTCACTATGTATGTTACTACAGTTTCAGCTTCAGATTCAGTTTTGGTTTCAGCTTCAGTTTGGTTTCAGCGTCAGTTACAGCTACAGTTCCAGTTTCAGTTTCAGCTTCAGTTTTGGTTTCAGCATCAGTTTCAGTTTCAGCTTCAGTTTGGTTTCAGTTTCAGTTTGGTTTCAGCGTCAGTTTCAGTTTCAGCTTCAGTTTTGGTTTCAGCATCAGTTTCAGTTTCAGCTTCAGTTTGGTTTCAGTTTCAGCTTCAGTTTCAGTTTCAGTTTGGTTTCAGTGTCAGTTTCAGTTTCAGCTTCAGTTTCAGCATCAGTTTCAGTTTCAGTTTGGTTTCACTTTCAGCTTCAGTTTCAGTTTCAGTTTGGTTTCAGCGTCAGTTTCAACTACAGTTCCAGATTCAGCTTCAGCTTCAGTTTCAGTTTCAGCATCAGTTTCAGTTTCAGCTTCAGTTTGGTTTCAGCGTCAGTTTCAGCTACAGTTCCAGTTTCAGGTTCAGCTTCAGCTTCAGTTTGGTTTCAGTTTTGGTTTCAGATTCAGCTACAGATTCAGCTACAGTTTCAGCTTCAGTTTCAATTTCAGCTTCAGTTTGGTTTCAGCGTCAGTTACAGCTACAGTTCCAGTTTCAGCTTCAGGTTCAGCTTTAGCTTCAGCTTCAGTTTGGATTCAGTTTTGGTTTCAGATTCAGCTACAGATTCAGCTACAGTTTCAGTTCCAGTTTCAATTTCAGGTGGTCAAACGCGAACCTATTTTAAATAATAAAAAAAAAAGTTTCAGCTTCAGTTTCAGCATCAGTTTCAGTTTCAGTTTGGTTTCACTTTCAGCTTCAGTTTCAGCTTCAGTTTGGTTTCAGCGTCAGTTACAGCTACAGTTCCAGTTTCAGCTTCAGGTTCAGCTTTAGCTTCAGCTTCAGTTTGGTTTCAGTTTTGGTTTCAGATTCAGCTACAGTTTCAGCTACAGTTTCAGTTCCAGTTTCAATTTCAGGTGGTCAAACGCGAACCTATTTTAAATAATAAAAAAAAAAGTTTCAGCTTCAGTTTTGGTTTCAGCATCAGTTTCAGTTTCAGCTTCAGTTTGGTTTCAGTTTCAGCTTCAGTTTCAGTTTGGTTTCAGCGTCAGTTTTAGTTTCAGCTTCAGCTTCGGTTTTGGTTTCAGCATCAGTTTCAGTTTCAGCTTCAGTTTGGTTTCAGTTTCAGTTTGGTTTCAGCGTCAGTTTCAGTTTCAGCTTCAGTTTTGGTTTCAGCATCAGTTTCAGTTTCAGCTTCAGTTTGGTTTCAGTGTCAGTTTCAGTTTCAGCTTCAGTTTCAGCATCAGTTTCAGTTTCAGTTTGGTTTCACTTTCAGCTTCAGTTTCAGTTTCAGTTTGGTTTCAGCGTCAGTTTCAACTACAGTTCCAGATTCAGCTTCAGCTTCAGTTTCAGTTTCAGCATCAGTTTCAGTTTCAGCTTCAGTTTGGTTTCAGCGTCAGTTTCAGCTACAGTTCCAGTTTCAGGTTCAGCTTCAGCTTCAGTTTGGTTTCAGTTTTGGTTTCAGATTCAGCTACAGATTCAGCTACAGTTTCAGTTCCAGTTTCAATTTCAGGTGGTCAAACGCGAACCTATTTTAAATAATAAAAAAAAAAGTTTCAGCTTCAGTTTCAGCATCAGTTTCAGTTTCAGTTTGGTTTCACTTTCAGCTTCAGTTTCAGCTTCAGTTTGGTTTCAGCGTCAGTTACAGCTACAGTTCCAGTTTCAGCTTCAGGTTCAGCTTTAGCTTCAGCTTCAGTTTGGATTCAGTTTTGGTTTCAGATTCAGCTACAGATTCAGCTACAGTTTCAGTTCCAGTTTCAATTTCAGGTGGTCAAACGCGAACCTATTTTAAATAATAAAAAAAAAAGTTTCAGCTTCAGTTTCAGCATCAGTTTCAGTTTCAGTTTGGTTTCACTTTCAGCTTCAGTTTCAGCTTCAGTTTGGTTTCAGCGTCAGTTACAACTACAGTTCCAGTTTCAGCTTCAGGTTCAGCTTTAGCTTCAGCTTCAGTTTGGTTTCAGTTTTGGTTTCAGATTCAGCTACAGTTTCAGCTACAGTTTCAGTTCCAGTTTCAATTTCAGGTGGTCAAACGCGAACCTATTTTAAATAATAAAAAAAAAAAGTTTCAGCATCAGTATTGGTTTCAGCATCAGTTTCAGTTTCAGCTTCAGTTTGGTTTCAGTTTCAGCTTCAGTTTCAGTTTGGTTTCAGCGTCAGTTTTAGTTTCAGCTTCAGCTTCGGTTTTGGTTTCAGCATCAGTTTCAGTTTCAGCTTCAGTTTGTATCTTGGACTACGTTCACTATGTACGTTACTACAGTTTCAGCTTCAGATTCAGTTTTGGTTTCAGCATCAGTTTCAGTTTCAGCTTCAGTTTGGTTTCAGCGTCAGTTACAGCTACAGTTCCAGTTTCAGCTTCAGCTTCAGTTTCAGCTTCAGTTTTGGTTTCAGCATCAGTTTCAGTTTCAGCTTCAGTTTGGTTTCAGTTTCAGTTTGGTTTCAGCGTCAGTTTTAGTTTCAGCTTCAGCTTCGGTTTTGGTTTCAGCATCAGTTTCAGTTTCAGCTTCAGTTTGTATCTTGGACTACGTTCACTATGTATGTTACTACAGTTTCAGCTTCAGATTCAGTTTTGGTTTCAGCATCAGTTTCAGTTTCAGCTTCAGTTTGGTTTCAGCGTCAGTTACAGTTACAGTTCCAGTTTCAGCTTCAGCTTCAGTTTCAGCTTCAGTTTTGGTTTCAGCATCAGTTTCAGTTTCAGCTTCAGTTTGGTTTCAGTTTCAGCTTCAGTTTCAGTTTTTTTCAGCGTCAGTTTCAGTTTCAGTTTCAGCTTCAGCTTCAGTTTCAGCATCAGTTTCAGCTTCAGTTTGGTTTCACTTTCAGCTTCAGTTTCAGTTTGGTTTCAGCGTCAGTTTCAACTACAGTTCCAGATTCAGCTTCAGTTTCAGTTTCAGCATCAGTTTCAGTTTCAGCTTCAGTTTGGTTTCAGCGTCAGTTTCAGCTACAGTTCCAGTTTCAGGTTCAGCTTCAGCTTCAGTTTGGTTTCAGTTTTGGTTTCAGATTCAGCTACAGATTCAGCTACAGTTTCAGCTTCAGTTTCAATTTCAGCTTCAGTTTGGTTTCAGCGTCAGTTACAGCTACAGTTCCAGTTTCAGCTTCAGGTTCAGCTTTAGCTTCAGCTTCAGTTTGGTTTCAGTTTTGGTTTCAGATTCAGCTACAGATTCAGCTACAGTTTCAGTTCCAGTTTCAATTTCAGGTGGCCAAAAGCGAACCTATTTTAAATAATAAAAAAAAAAAAGTTTCAGCTTTAGATTTGGTTTCAGCATCAGTTTCAGTTTCAGCTTCAGTTTGGTTTCAGTTTCAGCTTCAGTTTCAGTTTGGTTTCAGCGTCAGTTTTAGTTTCAGCTTCAGCTTCGGTTTTGGTTTCAGCATCAGTTTCAGTTTCAGCTTCAGTTTGTATCTTGGACTACGTTCACTATGTACGTTACTACAGTTTCAGCTTCAGATTCAGTTTTGGTTTCAGCATCAGTTTCAGTTTCAGCTTCAGTTTGGTTTCAGCGTCAGTTACAGCTACAGTTCCAGTTTCAGCTTCAGTTTCAGCTTCAGTTTTGGTTTCAGCATCAGTTTCAGTTTCAGTTTGGTTTCAGTTTCAGCTTCAGTTTCAGTTTGGTTTCAGCGTCAGTTTCAGTTTCAGTTTCAGCTTCAGCAGTTCAGCTCAAATAAATCATCCCGTTGATATCTGTTGCCACACGATCTTCTCCTATTTTCAAAAGGGCAAACGCATATTGCCCCGATTTTGAAATAGAAATGATTCGTATGTTAACTTGATTGGTTAAAATTTAAGCGACACGGTTGGCGTAACTGTTAACTGGTGCATGACGTGGGTTCGACCCCAGCTCTAAACAAAGATTTGTATAGCCTACATGCAGTTGTATAGTTTAAAAAAAATGTTGTGAGTGGTTCTTGAGTACGCGATTTGAATGAATTGAGAGGGGGAATACAAAGTCCCAACACCCCTTTACATCCTTAAGGGATGATTTCCAGGATATCTATCTATTCTATCCTATGTCTTTTCCAGGGTCTAAAACTATCTCCATAGCAAATTTCATCCAAATCGGTTTAGCGGTCAAGTGTATTATGTGGGTGGGAAGGGCGGGGACATCATTGATTCCCTATACGAAATTCCAACACCATTTTTACATCTTTTAGGAATGATTTCCGGGAATAAAACTATACTATGTCTTTTCCAGGGTCTAAAACTATCTCCATACCAAATTTCATCCAAATCGGTTTAGCGGTCTAAGTGTATTATGTGTGTGGGTAGGGCGGGGACATAATTGATTCCCTATACGAAATCCTAACACCCCTTTTACATCCTTTAGGAATGATTTCCGGGACGAAACCTATGCTATGTCTTTCCCAGGGTCATAAACTATTCCCATGCCAAATTTCATCTAAATCGGTTCAGCGGTTTAGGCGTGAAAAGGTAACAGACAGACAGTTACTTTCGTATTATTATAATATTAGCTTGGAAGTATTGATAAATATGGAAGTATGGATAGTATGGATATGGATATGAAAGTATGGAGTTATATTATTAGTATTAAAGTATGGATAGCTTTTGTCCGCGACTTCGTTCGAGTGGGAGGTTTTCCCCGCGTAAATCCCAAACCCGTGGGAATTCCGGGATAAAAATTAGCTTATGTGTTTTTACAGGATGTCAACTGTCTCCTTACCAAATTTCATTGAGATACGTTCAGTAGTTTTTGCGTGAAAGAGCAACAAAGATACAATTCAAAAACTATCCTGCGGGAACCTTACATCGGGATAAAAACTATCCTATGTCCTTCCCAAGGTCCTCAACTATTCCCATGCCAAATTTCATGTAAATCGGTTCAGCGGTTAAGGCATGATAAGGTAACAGACAGACAGACAGACAGAGTTACTTTCGCATTTATAATATTAGTATGGATTAGCTTGGAAGTATTGATAAATATGGAAGTATGGATAGTATGGATATGGATATGAAAGTATGGAGTTATATTATTAGTATTAAAGTATGGATAGCTTTTGTCCGCGACTTCGTTCGAGTGGGAGGTTTTCCCCGCGTAAATCCCAAACCCGTGGGTATTCCGGGATAAAAATTAGCTTATGTGTTTTTACAGGATGTCAACTGTCTCCTTACCAACTTTCATTGAGATACGTTCAGTAGTTTTTGCGTGAAAGAGCAACAAAGATACAATTCAAAAACTATCCTGCGGGAACCTTACATCGGGATAAAAACTATCCTATGTCCTTCCCAAGGTCCTCAACTATTCCCATGCCAAATTTCATGTAAATCGGTTCAGCGGTTAAGGCATGATAAGGTAACAGACAGACAGACAGACAGACAGACAGACAGACAGACAGAGTTACTTTCGCATTTATAATATTAAGTATGGAGTTATATTATTAGTATTAAAGTATGGATAGCTTTTGTCCGCGACTTCGTTCGAGTGGGAGGTTTTCCCCGCGTAAATCCCAAACCCGTGGGAATTCCGGGATAAAAATTAGCTTATGTGTTTTCACAGGATGTCAACTGTCTCCTTACCAAATTTCATTGAGTTACGTTCAGTAGTTTTTGCGTGAAAGAGCAACAAAGATACAATTCAAAATTTATCCTGCGGGAACCTTACATCGGGATAAAAACTATCCTATGTCCTTCCCAAGGTCCTCAACTATTCCCATGCCAAATTTCATGTAAATCGGTTCAGCGGTTAAGGCATGATAAGGTAACAGACAGACAGACAGACAGACAGACAGAGTTACTTTCGCATTTATAATATTAGTATGGATTAGCTTGGAAGTATTGATAAATATGGAAGTATGGATAGTATGGATATGGATATGAAAGTATGGAGTTATATTATTAGTATTAAAGTATGGATAGCTTTTGTCCGCGACTTCGTTCGAGTGGGAGGTTTTCCCCGCGTAAATCCCAGACCCGGGGGAATTCCGGGATAAAAATTAGCTTATGTGTTTTTACAGGATGTCAACTGTCTCCTTACCAAATTTCATTGAGATACGTTCAGTAGTTTTTGCGTGAAAGAGCAACAAAGATACAATTCAAAAACTATCCTGCGGGAACCTTACATCGGGATAAAAACTATCCTATGTCCTTCCCAAGGTCCTCAACTATTCCCATGCCAAATTTCATGTAAATCGGTTCAGCGGTTAAGGCATGATAAGCTAACAGACAGACAGACAGACAGACAGAGTTACTTTCGCATTTATAATATTAGTATGGATGGAAGTATGGATGTGTGGATGGCAAGTAAAGCACTGCATTTATGCCTTCAAGGAGCGCACGCCCCTGATATTCACTTTTTTCAACATAAAATAAGGTTTAAATATTCTCACAAGAACATAATATATTTAATTGAATGAGAATACAAATTCAATTTTAATTATGAATTGGGTAAAGAATTATATTCATTGCAATCACTCCATCAAACATGTAATGGCAGATGAGAGAGATTAAATATCAAATCTGTACCATAAAAAGGTTGTCAGTACAAGGCCGTAACAATTATAATATTTCAACACAAAATTTCTCTAATATAAAAGGTCTGAAAATAAAAGGTTTCCAACGATAAAAAAGGAGTGCTTATGTGCATAAGCAGGTCTAGTTGCCAGGATTGGGAGATATGACTATTATTTACGAAATATTTCTTTTTTGTTACCTTATCTAATCATATTTACATAATATATTGACTGGTAGAGAATACCTTGTTGCATTAAGTCCGCCCATGTACCACTATTATACATTTATTTATTTATTTAATGACACACCAACGACTTATTCACTAGATCAAATACATATAAAATCATCACTTACAGGTGTGCACAGCACTTGCATAATCAATTTAAAAAAATATTAAGCAAATTGAGATCATGATTAGATTAATTTAAATTACATCGAAAAGAGATAAAAAAATACATTCAAATTAATTAAACATAACAATGGAATGTCAACCACTTAAATTAAAATACAATAAATACGTATCTCAGAACATAAAGCCAATGAAAAATATAAACGATAAAATTTTTATTATACAAATTAAATTATTTACTAATCAAAACAGATTAAAAATAAGCTAGGTAGGTCAAATTACAATTACTAGTAGAATAAACAGGGTCATATTTAATTTAATTTACGTATTTTGAAAATTAATTGTAAAATGAATTGTAAAATATATTAAATGCAGTCAGAGAGTCAAGCAAAGCTTGGACATACCGTCTGAACTCATTCAGACTGTTCAAAAATATGTCCAAGTTGTTGGTACGTGTGCTCAGTTTGTTTTAACTACTCAAAGCCTGTATAAAGGAGCAGAACGGCCAAGATTTGTTCTATTTTTAGGCATTTTAAATGTTTCCGTTTTAAAATTGGATCTGTAAGCGGTACGGCGCCGGCGGGGCACGACTAGACTAATTTCTGAAACTAACTCCGGTACAATTGCAAAGTTATGCACAATCATAAAAAGCAAAATTAGGTCCGAGCAGCTACTACTCAATTTAAAATAAATTAATAGTTTTAAAAACACTATAAATACACGCTTTTATAAATGCACACAAAACAAAAAAAAAAAAATTTTAGTCTCCGTTTTCTTTGTGTTGCTGATTTTTTTTTTGTAGTTTTTGCCATATTATTCCCACGAGTAATGAACAATTAAACGGTCGATCCTCCCAAAGGATTTGAAAGTGACATCTATAAAAAATAAATCTATGGATTACGCGGTAATTCAAGAAGGTTAAGAAAACCGATAACGGATTTTCTTTAAGTTTGTTATAACCTTGAAACTTGATCGTGTTCAAAGTCTATTACGTGGCCTTTCTCACAAGTGCAAACACGACTATGATACGATATTCCATCATGGAATGCCAGTGCCCATCTTCCGGCTTCATCATCAGACCTTGAAACCTAATCATCAAAGTTCATTATAAGACTTATAACAAATCCAAAACAGCTATGATACGATTTTCCATCATGAATTTCCAGTTCATATCTTCCGACTCCATCATCAGATCAGTTCGACAGTACCATATTATTGTATTGTCATCAGAACTACACACAGCTGCCAATTTACATTACGCTAAGACCCTTGGAAGATGGTTAAATTATTTACTTTAGATTCCATTACATAATTAGTTACATACAGGTACCATCCACACTTGGTTGATATACCGTCTTGTCGTACCAAGCGCTTTTCCTCCACATTTATTGTGCGCACTTCCAAGCTGTGGAATTCTCTGCCGGCTTCTGTGTTGCCTGCCACTTACAAGGCTCGGAACCGGTTTAAAAAATACCGGTTAATACCGGTTTATTTCGGTTTTCCTCCGAACTTTTCTTAAGAACGTAAACGTTTTGAGAACTTTATTTTTACCTAAATTAACCGGTTTATTCGATGAACGGTACGTCGGTGAACGCGTTGCAACTTGTGTGTGACTACAGATACCGCACAAAGCGGCGCGTAGACGTAGGTACTTACGATATTTCTTTTCATTCGATTCATGCTGACTCGAAGTCAGCATGAATCGAAGGTAGACGTCTGCTGTGCAGTAAGATTTAATTACGAGTTAATTTTATTATTTGTGTTTAACATGGGTAGAAAGCGGACGAATTTAATCTATACCTACATACTTTGACTACAATGAAAACAATAAAACTTCAAAGTGTTTTTGTAAACAATTGATTGGCATAAATGTATTTGCTTAAATGTTTAAAATTCGCAAGTAAACCGATAGTAAACAGTAAGTATGTTACAGCAAAATATCAGTACAGCACATACAGAGACCATTATTGTGAGATCGACATTAACCAAGGAATGTTAAAATGTGGCACAGAAGAAATCTGTATGGATTGTGGATCATCAGGATAAGTCTACTGCCTGAAGAAAATTACCCTTCGTCCTAGATCGGAAACCATTGAGCCAGTAAGTTTATCACAAAATTTGGGACAAAAGCGTCGGTGCTTGTTTATTAAAAGAACGGATAGTGATCATCCATGGATAATGGCACGCACCCTGGTGGGCCCACAAATACTTCAGTAGTGAGGATTTTAAACCCAAGTAATGAAGAACACATAATTAAAAAGTGAACATTGATGGGCACCTGTGAGGAAGTTGCCTGGATACGCAAATGCCAAGAAATATCCAGTAGCAATAAACTTAATAGCACATAATTATAATGTGTCATCCCTTCTAGAAGGTTGGTACAAGGATCTGTCTGAAGACGAAGACGAAGAAAGAGGTAGAGGCCATGATTGAAGGGATGGTAAAGGATGGTGTGATAGAACCTTCATCCAGTCCATGGTGTTCTCCCGTAGTGCTAGTCAAGAAGAAGGAAGGCAACTTACGTTTTTGTGTCGATTATCGGAGGTTAAACGATGCAACAAAGAAGGACAGTTTTTACTTTAGACTTTAGACACGCTGACAGGAATGAAGTGTTTACAACCCTAGATTTGAAAAGTGGCTACTGGCAGGTGGAACTGGATCCTAAGGATAAGGAAAAGACAGCATTTTCTACGGGAAAAGGTCTGTGGCAATTCAAAGTAATGCCATTTGGTTTGTGCAATGCGCCAGCAACTTTTGAAAGGCTAATGGAGCTGGTACTCACTGGGCTTATTGGAGAGGCCTGTCTGGTATATTTAGACTACATTATTATTGCCGGGCGCTCATTTCAAGGTCATCTTAAGAACCTGGAACGTGTGCTAGCAAAAATCCGTGCAGCCAATCTGAAGCTAAGTCCTAAAAAGTGCTCATTTTTCAAACGACAAGTGACTTTCCTGGGTCATGTAGTTTCGTAAGAAGGTGTGCAAACTGATCCGGACAAAATAGTCGCTGTTAAGGATTGGCCAGTACCAAAAGACAAGACACAGGTCAGAGCGTTTTTAGGGTTGTGCTCATATTACCGCCGGTTTGTGAAATATTTTGCTGATATTGCTAAGCCATTACACAAGCTCACTGAAGAGAAGCGAACATTCTGCTGGGAAGAAGACTGCGACGCTGCTTTCCGCGAATTGAAGAAGCGTCTGTGCGATACACCTATTCTTGGATTTCCTGACACTGAGAATGACTTTATTGTAGACACAGATGCAAGTAATACCGGAATTGGTGGCGTGTTATCATAGCGAAAATGAGATAAAGAGGTTGTGATAGCCTACTTCAGTAAAGCTTTATCAAAACCAGAAAGAAATTATTGTGTCACGAGAAGGGAGCTACTAGCAGTAGTAAAAACATTGCAGCATTTCAGTAAATATCTGCTTGGTCGAAAATTTTATCTGCGGACCGACCATGCTGCATTAAAGTGGCTTTTGCAATTCAAGAACCCTGAAGGGCAAGTTGCAAGGTGGATTGAACAACTGCAAGAGTTCCACTATGAACTGAGCACCGTAATTGAAGATGTCACGGCAACGCGGACGCGCTATTAAGAAGACCTTGCCCTTTAGAATGTAAGCACTGTGTTAGGCAAGAAGAAAAAGAAATAGTACCCATCAAGATGCTGAGAACAGACCTGAGCAATGAGTGGAAAGAAGCGCTACAGCGTGCGCAGCAGGATGACTTAGACGTCAAACCCATTCTTGAATGGAAGAAAGCCGCTGCTCCAAAGCCTAGTTGGCATGACGTCGCTGGAATGAGCACTACAACAAAAAGTTATTGGGCACAGTGGGACAGTTTGGTGATTCACGAGGGAGTATTGTGCCGCAAATGGGAAAATGCTCGAGGAGACCATTGTCACCTACAAATGGTCGTACCAAAAGCGAAGGTACCTGAAGTTCTACGGCTTTACCACGATGGATGTTCAGGAGGTCATATAGGAGTAAAACGGACTCTGTTAAAGATACGAGAGAGGTTTTACTGGAACCACTGCCGAGACGACGTAGAAGACTGGTGCCGCAAATGCACTAGTTGTGCAGCAGTTAAGGCACCTCAAACACGCAGTAGAGGAGCTTTAAAGATCTATAATGTGGGAGCCCCATGGGAACGGATAGCGCTGGATGTTGCGGGACCATTTCCTGAGAGCGAGAGTGGGAACAGGTACTTTATGGTCGTAATGGATTATTTCACAAAGTGGCCAGAAGTTTTTGCCATTCCTAATCAGGAAGCTACCACGGTGGCAGATAAATTGGTTAACGAAATATTTTGTCGCTACGGAGTACCCTTGGAAATTCACAGCGATCAAGGAAGGAATTTTGAGTCACAGGTATTTCAGGAGACATGTCGAGTAATGGGTACTCATAAAACCAGGACCACTTCGTATCACCCACAATCTGATGGAATGGTGGAACTTTTCAACCAGACATTGGAGAGATATCTGGCTAAAGTTGTGGAAAGCAGGCAAAAGGATTGGGACAAACACATTCAGCCGTTCCTTCTGTCATACCGAAGTGCAGTTCATGAGAGTACAGCTGTTACACCTGCTTTCGTGAACTTCGGACGAGAGCTTAGGTTGCCTGCAGACCTAATCACTGGTATACTGCCAGATACATCTTCTAGTGTAACAGACTAAGCGAGTGAATTGCGAAACAGAATAAACGACTTATACGAACATTTCAGACAATCCGGTCAACAAATGTCTCAGAAGGTGAAGACTCGTTACGACCGAAAAATGAAGAATTCAGGATTTGATGAAGGATCATTTGTCTGGTTCCATAATCCGGTGCGCAGCAAAGGAAAGTCGCCGAAGTTACATGCAAAATGGGATGGACCATACCGCGTTGTGACTAAAATTAATGACGTCACTTATCGGATCCAGAAAGGTCCACGAGCTGCGCCAAAGATTGTTCAAGTTGATCGACTGGCGCGTTACTACGGGTCTAACGATGCTCGGGTCGAGCATGTCTTAGGAGGGGGCAGTGTTACACCAGTCGTTTAGCGAAGTACGTCGAGAAACTTCGACAGAAATCTAGAATGTTCGAGACACTAACGCCATCTAGTAGCGAGTAGCAGTACTGTGTATCTTGAATAGCTTCTGGAATATTTTTGGCAATATAGGCAGTGAGTCGATTTTACAAGAATGTTCTAGAACTCATAGGCCGGGGTATAAATAGATCGCAGAGGAGCGCAAAGAGCAGTCTTATTTAAAGTTCCGATGGCGGAAGGACTTCGTCATTGCGTCGAGTACACATCGGGCAATGTATATTTTTTGTAACTTGTTGTAATAATGTTGTTAATGTTGGGAATTTCATAGTGATCAGAATATTTTTATGTTTTTTTACAAATAAAATTGTAATTAAATGTTATTTTCAACTTACCGATGGAAAGATATACCTCCACGCTCTATACTTGCGGTCTAACTTTTTGTTTTACAGGTTATAATTGCACAACACGGCATTTTAAAGCAGAGCTCTGTATTCCGAAGTAATCCGAAGCGCACTAAACGCGGTGAATGAATTAATCGGTCGCGCTATGATTTTCGTATCATAAATGTGGCGCGCTCGCCACGCCCACATTACCATTCCAACCTTATTCATCTATTCCGTGGTGAAAAGTAATATTATGTTTACCGATTATTTATCGTCATTATCAACTTAATTTCACCAAAAAAATATTAGATACCTACTTAACCATTTTTTGTTTTTACAGCCTGCGGAGCTTATTGATGCAATGACATAAATAAACGTTCGACCCGAATCAAAAAAATTCTTACGACTGAATAGCAACTGAACAGCGCGTGACGTTTGTTTATCGTGCGTCTGTATTAACCGGTTTCTATTGCTCTAAACCGTTTAATCCGAAAAAACCTCTATATAATGCTCTTCCAAATACCGGTTTAAAAAAACCGGTTTATGCGAACGAAACCGAATGTAAAGGTTTTGGAGTCAAGTACATCATACCGGTTTGAAAATTTAACCGGTATCCGAGCCTTGGCCACTTATGACCTTTCAACCTTTAAAGCACGAGTAAATAGGCATCTTCTGGGCTCGCCCATCTTAGACCTCATCTATCGCTTACTATCAGGCGAGATCGAGGTCAAGAGTGGGCCGTAACCCGTAAGTAATAAAAAAAAAGGTCGACCTAATAAAAGCGTGTTAATGACAGAGCCTTTGGGAACATAAAGTTTAAATAAATACATACTTTATTGTACACTTTCCTTACAATATTTAAAAGGATATAAATAATAAAACTTGTGTACAATGGGCGGTCTTATCGCACAGGCAATCTTTTACAGAAAAACTTACGTTAATATTACTTGAAAAGTTGCACTATGGAAACATCGCAAACGCTAAACTGACATAGTATCATTGATAATAGTAAAGATACGGTCGTCAGAACATTTGACGGACGCGGTAGCCCTACAAAACACACTAGCGCCATCTATTATAACTAAGATGTCAATCGGCGTGGTCTGCTCCTAGACGTAGCCTTGTAAGAGCGGGGTGTGGTATTTTTCGAGGTACTAAGAAATAAAAAAAAAAACCTTTTAGTTTTTGAATTTTATATTTGTTGTACATAAAAATAAATTTTAATTTGCTTTTAATAAACAATAAAAATTAATTTTGTACATAATTTAATCTTATAGTAATATTATTAAATCTTTTTATTTCATCGGCTGCATCGCGCGCCGCTGCAAAGTTATGTCGCACTTTTACGCGGCTTCGCGTTGTCATGCTGTATGCTAAAGGTTGAGACCACAGAGTACTATGACATGGAAGAAAGAAAATTGTTTTAAATAATGTTAGAAGTTGATTTAATGAGATATTTTTAACTTACCGGTGATATGAAATGTTATATTTTTTTTATTGTGCTTTATGTCGTAGTTCACGCAACCCTTCACGACACAATTTGGCATTTTTGCTTGTAAAACTGACGACCCCTCCCGAAGATAGCCGATCGCGTTCTAGTTCACTTCGATAAAGGTTAGACCACTTTGGGACCAAGTTCGAGGCGTCATTATAACATGCGGTCCGCCCAGTCCTTACGAAGTAATATATATGTCAATGCATAGTATATTTGAATTATTTATAATTTGTTCGTACAGGGGTGCTACAAGTCTACACGAGTCATTGGAACAGCTGCCAACGATCTGGCTGCAGCTGTTCAGGGTCATGGATGACGTGCACGAGGGTACCAGGCAAGCCGCCACCTCTACTGCCACCGTGCTGTCTAAGGTAAGAAAGGAATCTAGCAAAATCCCTTCATCCCCCTTTTACAACCGCTCTACCAAACGTACTGCAGGATACCATCCGCACTTGGTCGATATACACAGTCTTGTCGTACTAAGTGCTTCTCCTCTACATTTATTGTGTGCACAGCCAAGGTGTGGAATTCTCTGCCGGCTTCTGAATTCCCTGCCACATATGACCAGTGAGCCTTTAAAGCAAGCGTGAACAGGCATCTTCTGGGCTCACTCGTTCGATCATAGCATCGATCGTGCAACAAAAAACATACCACATGCAAACAGACTACGCAAGAGTGTAATGTAATGTATTTTCTTTCTAGCTATGTATCCGCGCAGCAGACGTGAGTACAGGCAAGGACGGCAAGGTGGTGGTGTCTGTGATATTGCCTGTCCTACTGGACACAGGCATCACCAATGTGGTCAAAGAAGTGAGGAGCGTCAGGTATCCAGACTAATATTACTATCTTACTAATACGAGGCATGCCTTTTAAGTTTTGTCGTTTGAAGAAAAAAACACAACTAGAACCTTCTAGTACTTTTCATTGTTTTTCAAAGTATTCACCACGTAGCTTAATACACTTTTTCATTCGCTCAAACCAGTTATTATAACATTTATTCCACTCTAAAGTGGGGGTGTTCAAAATAGCCGACTTGAAAGCGTCGACTGCTTCTTCACCGGATTGGAACCTTTGACCACAAAGACTTTTCTTAATTTTAGGAAATGTAAAGAAATCGTTAGGGCTTAGGTCAGGACTGTATGGAGGATGGTCAAGAATTTCTACTTTTTCTTGCTTCAAATACTCAATCGTTTGATTAGCGCTGTGTGAGCTTGCGTTGTCGTGGTGCAGGATGATGCGTCGCTTTGAGTTAGATTTTCGAAGTTCGGCGATGACTTGTGGTAAACAAACTGTGGTATACCGCTCTGCGTTAACCGTTCTACGATCTTCAAGTGCAATAGTCGCAACATTTTTCCAACGAACGTGGCCACCATCTTCTTTGAAGTGCTTCGAGAACGAACAACTTTAGTTGGCTTTGGCTCGTCTTGAAAGACCCAGATTGTAGATTGTTGTTTGGAATCAGGATCGTAGGCATAGATCCAAGATTCGTCACCACTGATGATGTCGTAGGCGTGATGTGACTCTCCTCGGTTGAACCTTTGCAGAGTTTTCTTACACAATCTGACGCGGGCCGCCTTGTGATCGTCGGAAAGCAGATGCGGTATCCATTTCTGAATGGTTGTCCCTGAGATGCCTAATAGAGCCTCTATCTCTCGATACGTCTCATGACGATCTTCGAGAATTAGTTGTCTCACAGCAATGATGTTATCTTCAGTGAAGGCGGATTTTGGGCGTCCTTCGCGAGATTTGTCACTAACACTAGTATGTCCACGCTGGAATTCTAAATACCAGCGTTCGACAGTCCGCAGACATGGGGCTTCATCACTGAACACAGATGTTAGCTCTTCAAAACACTGAAGCCGAGTCAGGCCTCTTCTAAAATTGTAGAAAATTATTGCACGAATATTTTCCTTAGAAAGATTCATTTTCGTACGCAACTTGACAAATTCCAATCGACGCTGTGACTAAACAATAGCATTAATCCTAATACTTTCAACTGTTTTGAGATTCAACACATTCGAATATAGAACAGTTCCAAATTCAAAATTGCCGGGAAATATGGAAACGACAGAACTTAAAAAGCATGCCTCGTAGATATTATAAATGCGAAAGTTTGTGCGGATGGATGTATAAATGTATGGGTGTTTTTACACTTTCACGCAAAAACCAATGAACGGATTTAAATGAAATTTAACCCATAGGTTACTTTTTATCCCGGAATTCCCACGGGATCGGGACTTACGCGGGAAAACCCTCCCACCCTAAACCAAGAACAAGTATTATAAATGCAAAAGTGTGTTTGTTTGTCATTCGTTCACGTCAAAACGGAGCAACGGATCGATGTGAATTTGGTGTGGAAATATGTATTTAAAGGGCTGGAGAGTGCCATTGACTACTCTTTGTTCGCTGAAATAAAAACTTCACGTGAGTAAAGCCGCGAGCAGAAGCTAGTTTAAAACATCATCTTTGCTAAGCGTCAAAACTTGCAACCGGTGCGATCATACTATGTACAGTTAGTATTTTGTTAAATCTGTATTATTACGGACAATCATTAAGTCTAGCTCCCTTGTTGTATGATCGTGTTATTTTTTATTTTTTGGTATCTATCTAGAATTCTAGACACACCAAAGGTTGGGACGATGACTTGAAAAGGTAGCTAGCTCAGATTAGACATGCGTGACAAAAGACAGGAAAAAATGGAAAGCTTTCTCGAAGGACAAGCTTAAAATGAACAAACTGGCTGGCAATTATAATAATTAAAGTTTAATAGAATAATAGAGTTACGGATACATATGTTAAAACTAAAGGATATGGCCAATTTTACTATGGACGTCGGCATAGTTATCGAATTTAGTGTACACCAATGATTTTTGGTGTTTTATATTCGTGAATATTGACTCATTAAATTGCTATAAATAAAAAACTCAGGAATTTTTTCATTACACCAGACTAGACAAAAAACAGTTACAGTAAACCTTTTAATTAGATCGCTGGCAATAAGGTGTTTAGATTATAATTTCGTTATTAAAACTTAAAGGTGCTTTAAAATAGTGAACAGTTGTGAATTATTAAGTATAACTGATATAGTTTTAGTATTAAACCAGTAAACAAAGTAATGGCCACATAAAATATGAAGGATTTTAAACTGAATATTGACTAACATTTATTAAACTGGGTAATAGTCTCAAAAAATGTGACAATAATAACAAACAATAACATAACATCGCGCCTGTATTCCCCGAAGGGTTGGGCAGAGGTGTACCTATAGTACACCCAGATTTCACCAGTTATTTTGAGTACCATTTAATAGGGGGCGAGTCTGTTTCTATCAACCAGGCACAAATCTAGACTCCGGGCTGCTACTGAGAAATTCCTGATGAATAAACCCAATATCACTTTGCTCGACCTGGGAATCGAACTCAGGACGTCATGTTCAGCAGTAGCGCTTGCGACCATTAGACCAACGAGGGAAATATAGAATAAAACAAAGGAGTAAAAATTATTATTTATTTACTTATTCGAGAAAATAAATAAAAATATTTTGACATATTATAATTATTATATCTTAAATGCTTACGAAGATTAATATACATTAGAGCAATGCAGCGATAGTGTTAATAAAGAGACCTAGGGAGGTCAATCAACCAGCTTGGATAGAACAGAGCATTTTTATTTCACCAATACACTAACCTGGATTAAGTGTAAATATAGGGCTTCAGTAATTACATAAATAACTGCATTAAACATAACCAGATTTCTTAAAAAAAATACAATCATAGATTTATTTATTATTATTTTACAATTGTGATTAATGTTCCGCGAGAAAATTTCTGAGACATTTTCAAAGTTCAAAATATTAGCTTTTGACTTCATAATATTAATTATGTCTTCTATATGGATAGCACTAAATGTAGAATGTGCCTCATTCATTTGAGGTAATAAATGCCATTGATCGCTGTACAAATGTGTTTCACACACTCTACAGCTGCGAGGAACATAGAAACTATGTTCTTGCAAAAGCAGTCTTCTAAATATACTGTGAACAGATGTGATCGAAGCTCGCTTGTAATTAGGTAATGATATGGTATTACTTTCCCATGGCCCTCTTTGAACAGGCGGCAACGGTGGTGGCTCTGGTGGGCTAACAACTTGGCTAACATTAGGGGCTGCTGCATCATTATCCAAAGCCAATTCTTGCATGTCTCGTGATGAGTCATGCACTGCCTGTCTATTTGCTCGCATCCAACACACATGGCAAACATAGTTGTTTCTTGAAGGCTGAAAATAAACCACAGTTAGAATAAACACAATAATAAATTATGTTTATATAATTTTTAGTAACAATGGTATCTTTTTAAATATCGCTTTATGTTTTCAAGTACTATGTTATAGTAAGATGAGCAGTACTATGTTACACATGCCTACTTTAGGCAAGTATATTATGTTAAAATACATAAAACACAGATATAACAATCATACATACATAGTATGAAAGCTCATTTTTATAGATTAATACAACTAGGTATTTATCATTATGAAAAACAAAATGCTTACCACATAATTAGTATTTTGTGATAATAGAACAGCCAGCAACGGACACTCGCACTCCATACTGACATTATGGTGTCTTATTTTCCTCACTGATTTGCCACAACCGCAGCACAAGCCGTTTGTTATGCCCCAGTAGTCTCTCTTGTTCACCAGCTTCGGTGCTTAACCTTTTCACCGCCAAGCACTTCTATAGAAGTTCGGGATTTTCGTGCCACCAGCGCCACAACTTCTATAGAAGTTGTTCATTTTAACTATCTTATTAAAATAACTGTGATTAAAAGTTTTGTTTCATTTTATTATTTAAGATAGCACTGTCTACTACCCTGTTTTTTATTTTTCTACACAAAATAAGCCCTAGTTTATCCTAAAATCGGCAAAAACAGAAACTCCGAATTTTGTTACTTTCCTCAGAACGCCAATCACTTCATATCAAGTTGGCCAGTGATGTGCCGTGAAAGGTTGATTTCACCATTGAAATATTTATAAATACAGAAAGTTACGAATATCGAAAACAATTTGAGGTCAATAAAATATGAACTTAGTTATCTACTTCATTACAAAGGATAGTAGATGAATTTCGACCTTCAGGTAGATAGATACGTAATTATAAAGTTGTTACCAATTCTTGTCGATAGTTATTTTCCCATCTCTACAAAACAATTGGTCGTCTATGCCTCTGTGCGCCACCGAGTGCCACGAACTACTATAGAAGTTGGTCAGTGACGTCATAGGCGTGCGGCTGTCAAGGTCACTTTGGCATAGTGCAGCACAAAATCGGATTCGCGCGCACGCATCTTTCTTTCTTTCACTTGATAACAAATAGAAAAATGAGTGAAGAACTTGATTCGGACGAACTTATTAAAATTTTGCAAGGTGTGGAATCGGACTCGGAGTATTTTGTGGAGAACATTGAACCAGAAGATAATTCTGAGGTATGTCTAACTGGATGATAATAATAATGTTTATTCATCAAAGAGTAGGAATTCAATAAGTATGTAAAATGTTCGGTGAGCCCAGTATTTCCAGATGCACACACAGGAATAAACAAAAATAGTAGAAAGAAAGACCATAGACCCCATCCCTGATCAGAATCGAATTCAACGTGCCCTCAGTGCCTATAACTTGATATGAAGTTAAAGAATGAGATCATGAAACAAATAGAGATGTACCCCATTCCTTATAGTTCTAATTGAGTTATGTATTAGTTTCTTTGATACTCATAATTTATACTGTTTTTTCTTATTAAGGACACTGTGAAATAAAACAAATCTGGAAATATTTAATCAGTTTTTATTTATATTCGTAAAATCAACTTTAAATCTTAACTTTACGCGCACAAATCTTATTCATCGATATGACGATATCCCCATCACTACTGTTTACTGTATATTTAGTTATACATTTATAGCTTGGCGCTCGGCGAGGCATTGCGTTTTGTGTACGTTGGCGGCGAAAAGGTTAATAATAATAAGCATGGATGACAAATAAATGTATCAAGAGGCAACTGAAAATAAGATGCACTGTAAGATTTCGCATACCAGAACTATATAAAAATAAATCAGGTTAAGTTTTTTCTAGTTCAACTTCTTACCTAGGTTTGGGCATTGTTATCCAACGCGAAAGTCTTGTTTGATTGTGTGCAGAAAGCGAGGATATGAGATGCCTCTGCAACCTTTGCATGGCTATTCCGCAGTAGATGCACCTCATATTGATCCACAAAAGAAATCCACAACGCGATGTAAATCGCGAGTCCAGTATTAATAGCAAGGTAATCGGGTGGTAGAAGGTATCAGTACGTTGAAATAAGCAGGGGTCAAAAATATTAGAAAATAATCGCAAAAACAAACACAGGACGCAATGTAGAATCTGCAATAACATAACATTGACATTTGACATAGACAATGACACATTGTCAAACAAGTAACGCGTTCCGTTTTCCGATTTTTTTTTTGTGTGAAATATAAAAAAAAAACTATCTTACGCATCAACATTATCGAAAAATACCAACGAAAACAGTTTCGTATAAATAAAATGTTTTAATAATAGCGTTTTGTCGTCCATATCAAACGTCTATGTGATATACGCAAGTAGTATGCTTGATGTGGAACACCCATTATTATATTTATCTTACTCTATGGTCCATTATGGCGGAAGTTGACAAATGGTACTTTGAATTCATCTTGATTACTAATTATTTTGAAATAAACACTGACGAGGTCAGAGAGGTTAAAAACTACGCATTAAATCATTTTTCTATTTTAATATACAATATTATTTACTATGTATGTGTACATGGAATGTACTTTTTTGTCCATGTCATTTCAGCAACAAATACTTATTTCATTTATTTTTTACTAGAAGTCGCGCGGGCCTTCGATCCCGTGGACTTTATCACGATAAGAACATAACCCTCCTTTTTTGCAGTCGGGTAAAAAGTAGGCTGTAAACATCCTCAAGCTTCGAGCTACTTCCATAGCAAATTTCATCCAAATCCACCCTGTGCTCTCAATTATTGGCGCGTTCAAACAAACATTTTTTCCGCTTAATAATATTAGTACAGACACGTATCTATCAAAAATTGATATTATTTCACCTTTGTGCTCTTTTGTCTGTATTTATATATTTCTCCTGTAAGTGTCGTGTGTGTGCATAAATAAATAAATTGTTATTATTCGATAATCGCTGATCCCCCAAACTTGATCACACGTTATACAAAACATTGAAAATATTATCCTCAGTTTACAGACAGTCTCCAAGCTAGTAACCGCAGCGGGCGAGACCTTAAAGCCGTTCCTAGCGCGACTGATCCCAGCCCTAGCTGGTGCGGCAGGGGAACTCGAGTCGGCACGACTTTCGTACCTGTCTACGGCACTAGCTGATACTGCGACACGAGATGTGCTGGACGACATGAGGGCGAGTGCAGCGAGACATCACTACACTACTGATACTGTTGTTAAAGTAAGATAATCATCTTCATAATTGTTGTGGTACCTCAATATCTTTGAATCGAAATACTATTAGTGCCAATGTCTACAAAAAGAGACCCCATCTTTGGCATGTCAATGACAATGCAATTCCACCAAGTCCGTTCCATACGCACAAAACATTTTGGGAATACTTTCATGTTTCATTGTGCGTACGGCTAAGGAGTGGAATTCCCTACCGAAGTTCTAATAGCTATAACCTATAAGTCAAGAGTGAATAAGTCTTCTAGGTGCGACCACATCATCATTTATCATCAAGTGAGATTGTAGTCAAACGCGAGCCAAGGTTCAAACAATCCTTGTATGTTATTTGTCTCGTTAAAATTACTTTTGAATCAATGATAATTATCTATAAAGTTCAGTTGTTGCATTCCACAAATATCCGTTTGTTATTTGAATTGAAATCTTATTTATATTACAAAAATAGTCTCATTACATGCAATTGGGAATTCATTACACCAGACCATCAATTACAGCAGCTCTACCGTCAGAATGCCGAATAAACTTAGTTTTACGCGACACAAATGTTATAACTTTATTTTGCTGATGATTGCATGAAACTGATTAGCTAATATATATCTCTTTTATCATTCTATAGTGTATGCCATACGTCGACATCGAAGTAATGAAAGAAATGCTGCCAAAAATCTTAGAGCTGATGAAGTCCCCACAACTCGGCACCAAAGTAGCTGTCTGTCACTTTGTGGTGTTAGCCGCTCATTACTTGAGGACCGACCTAGAACCAGTAGCGGGGAAGATCATGTCGAACCTGCTTAATGGAACCTTCGACAGGAATGCTACTGTGAGGAAGAATTATGCTGAGGCGTTGGGTCAGGTTTCGGCCTATGCAAAGGTGAGTTTTTAGGGATAAGTTTTGTTGAAATATGAAGATTTTTATCAGAATAACTGTTTATTATAAGTAATAAATAATAATTTAATATATACTGAGGTAACAATATTAATATGACAATAGATTTAAGTTTTTACAGAAATCCCTCGATTGTTACATTTTAAATACATAGCTGCATTCCATTCAGTCTTAAGGACGCATTTACGTTTATTACTCGCTCAATTTTAGGTATCCTAGTAGCAACATAACAACATTGCGCGCACATACACTTACAAACCATTGTTCGCCCGATTTTATACATTACTTAACTAATCTTGATACTTGAAGGTAATATTATATTTTCTTTAATATTGTTTGACCATAATAAGTTGTAACTTATTGTTTACACAGGGTTATATGCTTATTGATTAGATGTTTTTTTTTTTTTTAACGTGGTATAATCATCAAATAAGTCCTCCCACCCCGGGCAGGGTGGGAGGGACTGTCAGACTTTTACTGACTAAAATCCACGGTGTTCCTTCAATAACCCTTTACGTACCGGGGTCACGGTAATGGGATAAGTCCCACGATCCCGGCAGGCTTCGGCCCTCTGCAGAGGGGGCCTCGTCATGTTGCTGACGCTCTTTGAGGCGCGCGTGGAACACAACGCGCCGTCGACCCGGGCATGGTCCATGGTCGGACAGCGAGTTGCCCTTTACTCGCTGTCCGCATGCCCGCGCCTACGGTGGCCGGAGATCGTCGGCCGACGTCCGACGCCGTGGGCGTCTACCACTGCGGCTGGGCTGGAGGGAGGACGCCATCCTCTCCCTCACGCGGCCCGCCTCCTCCTTCGATAGCACGATTGCTTCGCAGAAGGAGGCGACCGCTTCCCACTCCCTCTCGCCCCGCAGCATGGCCTCTACCAAAGCCGGGCGCGAGAGGTCTCCGCCTATCGCCGCCGTGAGGACACGTCGGTGCTCTGCCCAGGCGGGGCAGTCTTGCACCGTGTGCTCTACGGTGTCCTCAGGGCGACCCTCGCAGTGGTGACACCCAGGCGTTTCCTCCTTTCCCATCAGACACAGGTACCTCCCGAAACTTCCGTGTCCGGTGAGGACCTGCGTCATGTGGTAGGTCAGGACGCCGTGACGCCGATCTAGCCACTCCTCAAAGAGGGGTCTTACCGCCGCAATTGCGGCGTGCCCATTGATTAGATGTTAGTTTCAATTTTGTATTACTGTGTTTGACGCCCGATTAGGAGTACTAGGGGACATTGGAAATAAAATACTCATATATGATAAAAAAATTAATAAGAAATAAAGAAAAGATTCGTCATGCCTGTCTGTCTGTTTGTCCATCCGTCCGTATGTCACAGCCATTTTCAACCGACGAAAAAAACGGATGAGGTTATCAATTCGACGCGTATATTTTTTTTAATGTTTGTTCACCGATTACTCGAAGACGGCTGAACCGTTTTGGAAAATTCTTTTTTTGTTTGAAAGGGTATACTTCGAAGTTGGTCCCATTGTCACCAAGTCAGGAGCTGATAATGGGATCTTGGAGTAATCGAGGGAACTCTTCAAATATTATAGGCACACCTATAGTGATTTGAGTATTTTTTATAGTAACTTGTGTAGTTGGATTCGAAAAGCACCATTTGTGAAGTGGATCTGATGATGAAGACCACAGATGGCCACTGGAACTACTCAATATATAAGTAGGAATAAGAAGTATTTCATGGGTTCCGCTTCGATTACTTGAATATGGTTATTAAGCACAATATGCTCGTCACAATGCATATGATGAAGTGAAGCTGATGGTGAAGTACCAGGAGAACTTCTCAACAATTAACGGCCCAGCATTGGGATAAGCAATATTTTGTCTACTTTCTAACTAATTTCGGAAGTCGGACACCGCCTACCGAAATTAAAGTTATTTTTCACTTTGCAGTGTTTTTTGGAAATCGGTTTAATTTTTTTGGTAAAAAGTTTTTATATTCCAAAACTATTAGGACTATACATGTGAAAATTGGTAGGTAGATGTATTCTGTGAAGCTCTCCGATTTTAAGAAAAAAATTGAAAAATTATTTAGAAAATATATAAAAAAAAATCAATTTCAGTTCCATGTGGAGTACATGGAACTGAAACTGAAATTTTTTTTTTTCGGAAAGAGCTTCACAGAATACATCTACCTACCAAGTTTCAAACTGAAAATATTTTTTTTTCATGAAACTTATGCGTATGTGGACAAATGACATTGAAGTTTCTAAAACCATTTTTTCATAAAGTTAATCGTTTAAAAGATATACACTTCCAAAGTGGTAAAATGTCCCCCCCTCTTACTTCTATAATAATGGAGTGAAAAATTATACAAAAAATGTATGCTATGATCCTTAATGTAAACTTTCAACCAAAATTGGTTTGAACGAGATCGGGTTGGCAGTTTTTGAGATGCAGCATATTTTCTAAAACCGCAAATAAAACTTTGTAATTCATACAAACACTATGAAAAACAAAGTTATTTGGAGTAGTTACTACGGAACGCTTCATGGGCGCGTCTGACTCGCACTTGGCCAATTTTTTAGTTTTTGTACGAACTGAACATTTTGGCATATTGAACCGTATGAAGTAAGCCCAACAAAAGATAACTGTTGTATATCGTTGAGGAATGCCCTCGACTGTCTATGGTCTCCATCATCAGACCTGTAATGTCACTTGTCATCAATATAAATGAATTAAGTCCTAACACAAGGTAGCTACTGTAAACCGTTGAGGAGTTCCCTTAACTGTCCTTCGTCTTCATCATCAGACCTCTAATGACAGTCACAAACTATCTAGGTGTAATCAACTTTAGACCTTCCTTAATTTGTAGTACTTTAAGATATTTAATGAAAAAAAAAAAAATTATACGGTCGAATTGCGAAACCTCCTTATTTGAAGTCGGTTAAAAAAAAATTGTTGTTTCATGCTAGGTTCAGTAACCAATATCCATCCAATTCTAAAAATAAGTATGGTTCTCGTTCTTACTTTTGTTTCGGTACGAAAAAGTATCAACGTAATCTAGTCACTGTATACAAGACGCCACACTCTTTATGGTTTCGACGTATTTATTTTTTCGAGGAAAGCGATACGCCCCTGCGTTCACGAGAGCGTCCTAGCGCGGATTGACGGTCGGAGCCGTGCGTTCGGTAGAAAAATGTATGAAGAAATTTGAGACCGAATTTATTTTTCTCATAAATCATAAAGTTTTTTTTATGTATGTTCAAAATAATTAGCTTAACGTATAGATAAATACATAGGCTATAATTTCTTGTTATTTTGAAGTTTGAAGAATATGCTCCAGATTTGGCTTATAGGTAAGACCTGGCTCAGAGCTGGCAGACTCAGACCCCATTTTTTGTAATTTTCTACAATTATTGCGGCGATAAAAACGTATTTGTGTGAAAATGATGTATAGGACTGTGTAATTATAATGCATTCAATGTGGAGATGAATAAATTATCTTGAAATTAATACCATAACATTGTCAAAATTTTAACTCCTTATGTATCAAAATGGTACCAGAAAAACATGCGAGAAAACGTAAATGCGTCCTTAAACCATAAAACCAAGCGTATACACAGACACTCCTACACACTCATCCCTGTACATACACACACCCGCACCCAAAAGCACCGCAAAGCTCAACCAATTAAATATTGTAATGCTGGCAATATCTTATTTCGTCCCACGACACAGGGAATCGTTAGAACTCATTCTCTTATGTATCAGAAAAACGGAACTGAATACAATCTCTCTAACGGAATTAAATGCTTTTCTTTTTCATTAATTATTTATAACTATTTTGTTATTCAATAATGCTCGTCTGAATCGCATAAATTTTACTTACAATCGTCACATTCCAGGTACAATCAGCAGAAAAGCTAATGAAGAAGCTAATAACATTATACGAGACGAAAGAAGATGACATGTCGCGGTCGGCCATCGCGCTCTGCCTCAAGTCTATCTCCAAAGCTAAGATAGAGCATGTAAAGGACAATGAGGACATTCTCGCGCCCATGGTGTTTTTGGCTATGCACGGGCCTAAGGATGATGGTAAGTTGCTAAAATACAAGAAGAAAGTAACAAAGAAATGTTTCATTGGGACTTTTGTCCCTTTTTTTTCTAGTAATATTATAAATGCGAAAGAAGTTCTGTCTGTCTGTTACTTTTGTACGTCTATATCATTTAACTGATTTCGATGATGATGTATATGATAGGGTTCTTTTTTTCCTGAAAAACCTTTTCACACGAGAAAAGCCTGAACCCGCACTTTGAAATGGCAACATAAAACGCATGTAGCTTTCGCGACCCAGCCTGTATATATATACGTAGCTCTATTGTTACCCATTAGTACCGATAGTGCTTATGTTGTTTTTTATCCGATTGCGGCAATGCCAAAAACTGGCACAGGGCACACAAAAAATCGATCAACTAACAAATATCATAACTACACTAAAGTGCGCACCACATAGAACGTTAATTAATGGGAGATGAGATAATTATTTATCCTTTACTTATCTATAGAGTCCGCGCATGTTTTAGCTGACAGAGACATCGTTAGCCTTGTCACGGACTACCAGTTTCTATTCGTAATCATTGCACTGTTTAAAAAGTGTTAACAATGCCTTTTCAACGAGCGGCATTTTTAAGTCTTATTTTTATCTTCTGCTTATTTTATCTGTGCAGCCTTTTCAAACGAATTTAATTCCCAGATTCGACAACAGTGGAGATGTTCGAAGATATATGGACGGACATAAGTCCAGCGCGAGAAAGTGGCCTCAAGCAACACCTACTAGTCATACGGGAGGAGATAGAGAAGTGTCTCAACTCTAGCAGCTGGACGAAAAAGATTCAGGTAACTTACCATGTTATTATTCATTATCTGCTTGCTCGGGCGGCTTTTATTACCCACGTCGGTGGGGACGGGTCCATCTATTCTCCTCTGTCGAATTTATGTCATTCTTGTTTATATAGGACTCGTAGCTCTTTACTGTCGTTATGAGTAGTCAAAAGTTTGTGGTGCCAGTGTTAACTGCTTACTAGATTGTGTAGACCATGTTAAACACTAGTATTATCTATAATCCAATTATAAATTAATGATTTTTATATTGCAAATCTATACTAATATTATAAAGAGGTAAAATTTGTAAGTTTGTATGTAGGGGGTAATCTCTGAAACTACCGAAACGATTTTGAAAATTGTTTCGCTTACATGTAGCTGCATTATCCCTGAGTGCTATAGGCTATAAATTATCTTTATATCATGCATATTAGCCGAGGTATTATAATCTTTGTCAAGCAAGTCGGGGACGGGATCCCGTGGAATATTTTCGACTTCTACGCGGACGAAGACGCGGGCAGAAGCTAGTTGGTTATAAGTGACACTTTTACCTTTTCTTTCGTTTTGAAAATTGCTTCTAGTCTGGCGACCGATTGTAAATGGACAATTCAAAGAGATTTTTTTCTTTTAAAATTAAAACTAAATTAGGTGATGACGGTGTTTCTTAGCTAGTTAGTTAAACCCTAAGAAGAAATACCGAAACAGAGGTCAACGTTTCTTTTGTAGACCATATGATCCGTTCTGGTCAAATCATATGAGAACCATGTTGTAAGTTTTTGTCTGTAGTGCTGTTTTGAGGAAAGAAGCACACAGATTTGAGTATACTTGTCCAAACAGTTCAAGCATGTCAGTTTTCGTGTTATATTCAGTCGCATCTGGTTAGTCTTGAGCCCTGACATGTTGAGAAAAGAAAGCAGGTTGGTTAATTTCTACTTATATTTATAAATTACAGGCAGCGAACGCGATAAAGACGATATGCAAGGAGATGTCATCAGGTCTCGGTGAGCATCGGGAGCAGTTGATCCGCGCTATGCTGGCCGCAATTCACGGGAAGACCTTCGATGGGAAGGAGCATGTTATTGTGGCGCTAGCTGAACTATGCGCGTGAGTAGACCTTCGGATTATACTGGTTTCTTTCGCAGCTTCGTTCTCGTAGCCCGTTTTTCAAAAACCATCCATTATTCGAGTATAAAAATCGTAGAAACATAGCTTGGACTGATATAGATGTACGCGAAGTCGCATTAGCGAGGCCCCTTGTCATTCGTTTCTCAGTCATGAAAGTGAAGTGAAGAAATATAAATGCCTATCCAGATCGGAAGCCATCAACCTCATGGCATTCAATTCAAGTCAATTTGATTGTCCCTGACAATCATACAGTGGTACCTAACTGATAAGGCGCGTCGTGAATATTCGTTCGCACAGAAAGGAAAGTATGGCCCCGAAGATTAACGACAGAATGCTTAAAACTTACAACCAACCTTAGATCACTATTATAAGGTTCATAATACACTGCAGCTGTTAGTTCCGTCTCACTCACGCATCACGCGTTACCATGGTGGCAGCTGCCGACCAATAAGCGGTAAAGAAGAAAGAAGCGAGGTGCGAAAATTCATTTACTGCGCAGGTAAATTGGTAAGTCATATCAGTTGGGTACTACTGTACTACCCTATAGTTTTTTTTTTTACCTGCAGTGTAAAAGAGAACGAGCCTCCAGTATCACAAGCGCTGGCGTCCGAAGTTATTAACGCACTACTGGTGGAAAGTCGCAAGCAAGAGATGGTGTACAAACGTCATGCGATCTCTGCGCTTGGGGAGGCCATCGCAGCCACACACTGCGACCGCTTCCAGCAGCTTTATGACATCGTCAAGGTTATACTGTCAAAGGTAATTGATCAAAATTCTTGATTATCTTGTCCCTGCTCAAGCTAGTCCCTTAGTGCTGAGGGAAAACAGTGTTGCAACAGGCTTTTCCATTTAAGAAAATAGGAAATACTGATGTGCGGATAATGTTTCTTCTGATGTTAGATAGATAGATAGAATATACTTTATTGTACACCAAAAATTGGAACACACTTACATAACCTTATTTCTATAGCTTTGGTTACAATGGCGGTCTTATCGCTGAGAGCGATATCTTCCAGACAACCTTTGGAAGGACTTTAAAAGCTTTAATTGAAATTGGGGAGGGCTAAATTATAACGGAAAAAAAACTAATTGAAATATATAAGTATATATAAATACAATACATAATTATATAAAATATATTAATGTTGTGGTCTTCCCAAATCTTGCTAAGTGATGATTGCGATCTTAGCCATTCATATGCGCAGAACCGAGCTACTGAAAATCTTTTCTCTTGTAAAGACTTGCTAAACAATGAACTTATTCTGAAAGGGTCAGTTCATGTAGATAAGACAGAAAAAAATACCGTTATAAACACAAAAATTACTTTATCATTACGTATTCCGTTGTTGTAAATCGCTATTTAAAGACCTTATCAATCATGTATTACATGAAAATTTTAAATTTTGTTCCATTGACTATCTTCCTGATTTCCATATTGTAACATCTGTTGAAGACATAAAACTTATTTTTGGCTTCAGGACGAGCTATCAATGGGCAAAGAATCTGATGAGGAAGACAACGAAGGTGCAAGACAGCGGCGAGAACAACTGATAGCGCTGAAGGAAGCTGCCTACGAGCTACTGGGCAAGGCCTGGCCCAAGGAACCCGACACACAAGGTGAGCGCAAATGTATTTTATCTTTATAATAAGACGCTCCTGTGGACTTTATCACTACAAAAACATAACCGGCCTCGGCAGCGCCAGCTGTCTTCAATCACTCCTTTGGAGACGTTTTATTTACAGTCACAATGTATGCGGCTGACGTGACTCTCCTAACTGCATTTAATCTTGGAAGCCTTTTTGACCACCAATAATCCCGTTTTGGAACCGATAATTTGGACTTAATAATAAAAAAAAACAACTGAAAAAAAAAACCAGCTCAGATGAGATGAAAAGTTCATTCAGTGGTATAGTTCTCTTCTATACTAATATACCTGTATATTAAGCCACCGTAAAGTATAATTAGTTGATGATACAAGAATAGAATTACCTAATACTAAGTTGATGTGATGTGATAAAAAAAGTTGATGTTAAGAAAATATTTGCTCTTGGAGATCTTTCATAATTGTTGTTATATATATTAGATACTATCTTTGCCCTTACTACTTCTAGCGCAATTCCCGATCCCGACGGAATTCTAGGACATAAACTCGTCTATACATTGCCTTATAACCTACTCTATCTTGTAAAATTTCCATTAAAATCGGTTCAAACTGAAACAAGTTTGTTTGTATTTTAGCACTTGAGAAAGCACAGTTATATTGAAATTACAGAATAACTTTATTTATGTGTCAAGTTTTACATAAGAACAATCCAAATAACATTATTCCACAGAAAAATATCAAGACGTATTCTTCGAGCACTGCTCAAAGTCGTACCCAGTGAGTTCGAGGTCTACGCAGCTCGCCATACTAGCGTCGGTCGCTCGCGTTTTGGAGAGGCTCGCCGTACTTTCGGACGCGGGCGAGCCCATGGACACGGACACCGTGCCTACTGCCACCAGGGACAAGGCGATCTCTACAGTCACGGGACACGTCGCTGCGATCATTGAGTATACGCTGCGTAAGTATTGGTACCTCTTGCTAACATGACGCTCCGAACTACGTTATAGAGCGGCTGGTCAATCAATCAACCGACTGCGTGCTCAAGTAGGCCGTTGCAGGCACAATTCAAAATGGGGGATCATAGCATCCTGAGCAAACCATGTCCCATCTGCTGGAGTGTCCACAGTGCCCAAATGTGTGCACCTTTAACGACCTTATAAACGCCTCTGAGGCCGCGACTATCGTGGCTACCTACTAGGTCCAACATAATATTTAAGAGGGTGTCGAGCCTACGAGACGCGCGGAAAATAGGTATTTACTGCAGCGGGCTAGTCGTGTGCGTTGTCACACACACAATGACAAGTTCGCTCGAGGCCCGCTTGCCGTTGCACGACGAAGTTTGCTAACTTTGCATTTTTTAATTTTTTGTCGTTATGTTGAATAAACTTGAAAAACGAATATTAATTATTTAGATGGTTTTATTTATCACACTAATATTATAAAGGCGAAAGTTTGTGAATGAATGTGTCTGTTTGCATGTTTGTTACTTCTTCACGCTCAAACGGCTGGATGGAACTAAATGAAGCAAGTAGGTACGTAAATAAATCACAAAAATAAATTTAATAAATTATACCTATTATATAAAAATTAACGTTTGTTTTTACTGTAGTAATACATTATCCGTTCCCTCACTATTCATCCTATTGCAATAAAACTTTGATTTTATATATTAAACTCCTCAGATTTTTTTTTTAAAGAATACTAGCAATGTGGGTACATTTCACATTACTAGCAATCTTGTTAACCCCTCCAACTAAGCTAAATATGCTTGTGTCTGGAGTGGGTTCACGTCAATAGTGTAATGGGTGGGGTTCGAACCTGCGACCTCTCGATCACAAGTCCGACACCTTATCAATTAGGCTATTGACGCTTCGAAACTGGGTAAGTAGCAAGTTAGGGTAGATGGGTATGCAGTACTTATTTGAATAATAAAACCAGTATGAAATAAAAAAAATAAAAATATGTAATGTCATAATAAAACCAGACTGAAATAAGTTTTGTTTATTAAAATTTCATTTAGTGCTCGTTTAAATTCTGATGTACTGTCATATTTTTAATAACATTCGGTACTTTATTATATATACGTGGGGCCATACCAAAAAAACATTTTTTCATTAATGCTGTCAAGCGAACTTACTTCGCAGAAAATATAAGCGTAATTTATTTCATAACAATATATGTATCAAGTGTAACTTAATTTAAACGAAAAAAAAAATAAATGAAATCTATAAATCTAATGTTATATTACTTATAACATTTTACAAAAATTGGCCAAGTGCGAGTCAGACTCGCCCATGAAGGGTTCCGTAGTAACTATAATAATATAATATAATATGTATATTTACTTGACAAAAAACTAAAACTTACAAATTTCTTAAAACTAGCTTATTTACATTTTTTGCAACTACGCCAAATAACTTTGTTTTTCATAGTATTTGTATGAATTACAAAGTTATATTTGCGGTTTTAGAAAATATGCTGTATCTCAAAAACTGCTGACTCGATCTCTTTAAAACCAATTTTGATTGAAAGTTTACATTAAGATCTATAGATATATATATACAACGTGTAATTTAAAGGGTATATACATACCAAGTGCATGGCTTCTTTGGATGATAACAAACAATATGGCAAGTGTTTTGTAATCCTAAGTCTACATGTGTAGAACTTATTACAAATTCCAGTACACTGATACCAGAGACCGAATTTTTCAAATTAAGAAGAACGAAAAGAATTATCGTGTTATTGGCAAGTGACGTGGAAAGTTATTGACCCTCGTAGTGCTGTGACACGTTTGTTATGATTGGTATTCAAAAAATATGTGAAACCAATAATTTTTTTTTTTTTTTTTTTTTCCTGTAGTAGACAGACCTTGTTATGGCACTTGGCGTATAATTTGTCGGACATAGAGGGAACGTCAAAGGAAGCTGAAACTTGTTCTAAACCAGAAAACCCGGCTCCCATCGACATAAAACTGCTTACAGAATTATCGTTCAGATTGAGGTCTGTAGGGCTATCTATCTGGTTCTTTACAATTTATTAATTCTATTTTTTTTCGACACATTTGGCAACTAAAATAGAATTTCGATAGAAATCCTTTCTTAGTTGCAACTAGAGAATACAATCCCGAGCATGTTTTTCAATCCCGGGATTACGTGATTCTTGATGCTGAATCCTGGGACCCTGGGGCTATCCCCGGATTAGACTATGTGGTTTCTAATTGGTCTCAAATGTAAAAAATTGGCCAAGTGCGAGTCAGACTCGCGCATGAAGGGTTCCGTGTGTAACTATAATAATATAATATGTATATTTATTTGACGAAAAAAACCATACAAATTTCTTAAAACTAGCTTATTTACATTTTTTACAACTACGCTAGATAACTTTGTTTTTCATAGTGTTTGTATGAATTACAAAGTTATATTTGCGGTTTTAGAAAATATGCCGTATCTCAAAAACTGTTAACTCGATATCATTCAAACCAATTTTGGTTGAAAGTTTACATTAAGATCTACAGATACATATTTTTTTTAGATTTTTCTCTCCACTATTATAGAAGTTAGAGGGAGGGATACACATTTGACCACTTTGGAAGCTTATATCTTTTAAACGATTGACTTTATGAAAAAGTGGTTTCAGAAACCCCCATTTCATTTTTAAAGACCTGTCTATAAATACCACACACGCATAGGTTTCATGAAAAAAAAATATTTTCAGTTTTAGTTCCATGTATGGGGTAGTAGTATGTTCCTTTATTTTAAATGATTTTTAATTTTTTTCTCAATATCGGAAAGCGTTTCATAGAATACATCTACTTACCAAGTTTCACATGTATGGTCTTAATAGTTTTGGAATATAATAGCTGTGACATACGGACGGACGGACAGACAGACAGACAGACAGACAGACGGACAGACATGACGAAACTATAAGGGTTCCGTTTTTTGCCATTCGGCAACTGAACTCTAAAAAACGAGTAATTTCTTAAAATATATATTTTTAATTTTGGTACACTACACATATCACAGTATAGTAAGAAAAGAAAAAATGACAATAAGATACTATACTTTGTAAGAAATAAAAAGACAATAAAACTTATTTCGAATTTTGAAAATACAATCGTAGAAATATCAATGCATCCAAGGTTTGACTTCCAAGCCTGCTTCGTTTATTACCAACATAAGCAGCAGCTGAAAACGCTTCTTTAGGTTTCACACTGGTTGGAGGAATAGACAATAGATACTTATATGCTGTTTCTAAGTGATATCCACTAATTCCTCCATTTTCAAACAGGCTTATTTCACGTCTAATACTATATTTTGCCAACCCCGATTAATGTTGTATTTGTACTTCACGATCTGGGGATTTCATACTCTTATCAATTTCCAGCTATAACTTTTCCTATATTGTCAATTGGGGTTGGGATTGGGAGGTTTGTGGCCTTAACTCATCATCTGTTTGTGATCCTGATCTTCCTTCTTCTTCTTCCGTGTCATCTCGACTTTTAAGTTTTTTAACAATACACTTTATTTGCTTCCAAACTAAAGCCTGTGTAGAAACTGGAAATAAGTCATGCCATTCCAAATCCGATAATAACTGATTTTCATCATCTTTTCATGGATTTTGTAATTAATTCAACACACCAGTCAAATCATCACTTCGTCGTTGCTTCATACGTTCCACTAAGGATGTTTTCATTTTTTGGCAAGTGTCAGCACTTGCCAAAAAATGATTATGCTAGATAGCTGTTTTATAAGAAATTTCAAAGCGGAATCAGCTGTGCATAAATTAGCATCTCGCCGACAGATTGCCTCTACTGTCAATTTAATTGGGGTCAGCACATCAACAATTTTATTTACCAATTCAAAATCAACTTCTTCCAAACGAATTGGATAAATTGAGATCTATAAGAGCTTTTTGAATGAAGGTTTTTAAAAGATAAAATCGCTCCAGCAT
The DNA here is from genome assembly GCA_943138885.2 of Tholera decimalis. Taxonomy (NCBI): domain Eukaryota; kingdom Metazoa; phylum Arthropoda; class Insecta; order Lepidoptera; family Noctuidae; genus Tholera; species Tholera decimalis. Next base: position 14,852,095 of record OW964552.2, on the reverse strand, counting down.
TGTTAAAAGACTATTCCACCTGGTTTTACAGTCCAAAAGAAGTGACAGCTCTTTTCCATGTTCAATTTTCATTTATTTTTGAAGTACTGTTTCATTTTTCAATAGTGATCTTTTGAAATACACTCTACAACTTTGCGGATTTTCTTTATCAGCTCATTAATGTTTTCATCTTGTGTTAACTCTGGTATGTGTTATAGCGCAAGGTCATTTTGTGACATTAAGATTAAGTCTGATTCTGGACTGTCTAAGTCTTCTAAATGTTCATCATCATGGATGTCGTCCATATGATCAACAGCCACAGGTGGTTCATTTATAGTATCATCTGAGGTAGAGCTGTCTTGCAAATAATTATGTTTTTCATAAAGCCAGTATCCAGGGAAATATCAAATATACTTAGATGCTTTTTCAATATACGAAGACAATTTTCAGCCACACTTTCATACTTCCATAAATAGGAACAAGTCCTAAATTCCAAATTTTTTTTATATGAATGAACGTCGACAGCCATGTATGGTTTATTGGATGTTGAAGTCCACTTGTCGAAAGAAAGACTAAATCTTTCACCTGCACTTTTCAAATGTTTCAATTCTGCAGTTACTTGCTTTCTGATTTTTTCACTGTAATTCATGACACGTTTTTAAATGGTGGTAAATCCGTGTATTTTGCAAAGACAAATTTTCTCGAATCATCTGAAGTTATGAATATACTGAATGGAAATCCATCTAATGCAATAATTCTTGCCAAAACATCATCGAGGCTATCGTCGGCACTTTTAGTAAAATAATCATTTAACTTTCGCTTGGCTGGCGGCGGTGCTGTGTTCAGATTATCAGAATCTAGACTTGTTGAAGCTGATATAAGCTTGATGTAATGTTTTGATGACAAATGTGTATGTAATCCCTTAGTCGATCCATCCAAAGTCTTGAGAATGGCTGAGCATCGGTTACATTTGGCACTATTCCTATCCTTCGCAACTAAAAAGTCGTATCACTGTGTTTTTTATGTTTAACAAAGTCTCCCGCCATTTGAAATACTTAATTTCAGATAATTGACTTTTAAATTTAAATGACGTAGGTCGTGGGTTTAAATTTAGAAAATATCTTGTAATGACCAAAGTTTTCAATATAATTAAGCATATCTTAAAACTGGAAACATATCTTACAACTATACAATAATATTGGTTATCCATCAGAATTCAGACAGGCTTTAATGTCCTCTCATACCTAATTAACCTGTATTATAGATACATTGTAAGAATGATATTTTAAAAGAGTAACTGTGGAGTTTCTTGCCGGATCTTGTCCATAGAAAACGACCAATTTCGAACCGTGCCCTGCGCCAAACTGCTGACGTTTTATAAGTGCCCATGTAGGCCTATGTGAAATAAAACATTTTGAGTTTGAATTAATTTTTTTCTTAAAATTCAAACGCGAGCCAAAAATAAAAAAGAAATCACTAGAAACAGTAGTAGGTATCTCTACTACTATTTTTTAAGAGATAACATAGATCAATCATGCCGGTAGCGTGCAACTAGCGCACCACGCACCATGAGACCATAAGTCTAGTTTAAGCATATACTAACGGGAACCCGTGTGAAATTAGTAATTCCCACAATATGATTATAAATTAAAGCCTGTCTGAATTCTGATGGATAACCTATATTATTATATAGTTGTAAGATATGTTTCCAGTTCTAAGATATGCTTAATTATATTTAAAACTTTGGTCTATACGGTCATCATGTATGTCATTGGTATACACTATAAAAAGGAAAGGGCCAAGAATTGAACCTTGCGGAGCACTCATCTTGGCTAGGGATCCTGCAGATGTCGCTCCATTAACAATAACTTTTTGTTGCCTGTTTGATAAATATGAAAGAACAAGGTCAGCAGAACACGAATCCACGAACTCCGTAATGGTGTAATTTACAGATCAGTGTTTTGTGGTCAACGCAATCAAAAGCTTTGGAGAGGTCACAAAATATGCCAATTGCATCCTGAGATTTCTCCAAAGATTCCAGAATGTGACGGATGAGCGCTACTCCTGCGTCTGTTGTTGACCTACCTTTCGTGAAACCAAACTGCCGACTATGCAGAATTCCATTTGAGTTAAAATATGATAGCACCTGGTCCAGCATGATTTTTTCGTATATTTTGCTTAATGCTGGAAGCACATATATCGGTCTATAGTTAGAGGGATCACTCTTACAACCCGACTTAAAAATTAGTACTACTTTACTATGTTTCATTAAATCGGGATTATTACCGCTGTCTATACATTAATTAAATGTGCCTGTTAGGATAGCAGCAATTGAGTCAATAATATTACCAAGAACCCTAACAGATGCACTCCATAAGTCATCAGTGTTTGTTATGTTAAGACTTTGGAATGTTTTTTAATTACATCAATAGAAATGGGCTTGAATGAAAATGTTGGTATATCCTTATTGAAGTTTTCCTTTAAAAAAGATTCTGCTAATAATGGCGAAGAATGTAGAGATTTAGTAACCTCTACTGGAATATTGGTAAAGTCATTTTCCAACTTCTCAGCCACTTTTGACTTATCTGAGATGACCTGATCATCGATGTTCAAAGTCAAATCATTCTAACCCTGTTGGTTTGTGTTTCCAGTTTCTTTGTTTATCACCTTCAACACAGTTTTTATTTTATTGTTAGAAATGCTAATTTTATTACTTTCTGATTTAGATTTAGCTTAGGGCGCATACTCTTTTAAATATCTTTGAGTAGTTTCTTACATAATTATGGAAGGCTTCATCGGAAGTCAATGATTTTTCATGGTATAAGTTGTATAAATTGTCTCAGCTTATTCTTATTCCAGCAGTGGCCCATTCATTAAATTTAGATTTATTACTCATTTGAAATTTTTTAACTGGACATGCCTTACTAAATTCGTGGCATAGTGAAGAAAATAATATCCTGTAATTTTCATTGGGGTCATGGGAGTCAAAATTGGCCATTGAAAGATTACTTAACATGTTATCATTAAAAACATTAATTTCTTTTTAGTTAGTGGCCTAAACTTAATAGTCTTATTTAATTGCCGCTTTTTAACCAACTCAAAGGATACTAGTTGACCTGTATGGTCAGACCTAACTCCACTAATTTGAGACGAGTATTTTATGGCACAATTAGTATAAATATTATCTATGCATTGAGCTGATGTTGCTGTTATTCTTGTTGCTTCCTTGTATGTGCATTTTAAGTTAAATGAACCAAACAATGAAGTAAGCTTGCAGTGTTCAGGTGAATTTACTAACAAATCAATATTTAGGTGACCACAAACGAAAACTAATTTATTATCTCTTATAAGCTTAGGTACTTAAAATTTCTCCCATTATCATTAAGAATGATGACAAGTTTGATGCTGGTGGTCTATAAACACTTAAGAAAGTTTGGCCTTCAACTTCTGTACATGCTACCTCACACAAGCAATCAACAGAGCAAGCGGTGATATATTTTTGTTCCTTATATATAAGAGAATTATTACGTAATATTAAAGTACCACCTCCTACTGAGGACCTGTTGTATGCACTAGTAACAGAAAAATATTAATTTTAAACAACATTCTATCTGGTTTTAGCCAGGTTTCACAAAAACATAAGATATCTATATCATATTTATCTATTAACATTTCCTCATCTAATATTTTGCCGGAGAAACGATTTATATTCTGATGATATAGTAAAATTGTGTTATTATAACTCTCCTTTGTCACATCTAAGGGTTTAAACAATTAATTTCAGTATTATTAGATACCCTAGATAATACTGAATAGTCACTTAACCTACGATCAGTTAAATTGTCAATAACCCAGTGTAAATTATAAGCTAACAAAGTAGCCAATGAACTTTCGTCGTAAATTCTAAAATGAATGTCAGGATTGCAATCGGTATGCCCAAAAACCTATTACACGATGTTTAATGCAATATTTTGCAATCGACCACGTTTGCTGAGCAAGCGATATAATGCGGTCGCACTAAGTTCGCCGCGAGCTTAGTGTATTTCGAACAGCAACCGGGTGCACTCATTTTCATCATTTAGCGATAATTTTAGCCCTTACGTTACTTTGTTAATTATGCTTAGCAATAAACCCTTGAAGGTTATCAGTGCATTTAACTTAGTAGACACACACGATATCCATATTGAATGTTGCAAAAAGTTGCATCCATCAAGGATGCAACTTTTTCTCCAACATTCAATATGGATATCGTATGTGTTTTAAATTGGATTTCAAAATGAAAGCCAGATTTGCAATCACCACCCCCAAAAACCCATTACACGATACCCATATCGAATGTGTGAGAAAAAGTTGCATCCGCCATCTTGGATTTTAAAATGAATGCCAGATTTGTAATCAACACCCCCAAAAACCCATTACACGGTACCCATATCAAATGTTTGAGAAAAAGTTGCATCCGCCATCTTGGATTTTAAAATGAATGCCAGATTTGCAATCACCACCCCCAAAAACCCATTACACGGTACCCATATCAAATGTTTGAGAAAAAGTTGCATCCGCCATCTTGGATTTTAAAATGAATGCCAGATTTGCAATCACCACCCCCAAAAACCCATTACATGATACCCATATCGAATGTTTGAGAAAAAGTTGCATCCGCCATCTTGGATTTTAAAATGAATGCCAGATTTGCAATCACCACCCCCAAAAACCCATTACACGATACCTATATCGAATGTTTGAGAAAAAGTTGCATCCGCCATCTTGGATTTTAAAATGAATGCCAGATTTGCAATCACCACCCCCAAAAACCCATTACACGATACCTATATCGAATGTTTGAGAAAAAGTTGCATCCGCCATCTTGGATTTTAAAATGAATGCCAGATTTGCAATCACCACCCCCAAAAACCCATTACACGATACCCATATCGACTGTTTGAGAAAAAGTTGCATCCGCCATCTTGGATTTTAAAATGAATGTCAGATTTGCAATCACCACCCCCAAAAACCCATTACACGGTACCCATATCGAATTTGTGAGAAAAAGTTGCATACACCATCTTGAATTTAAAAATAAATTCCAGATTTGCAATCACCACCCCCAAAAACCCATTACACGATACCCATATCGAATGTTTGAAAAAAGTCTTCATCATCACTTTCACTTCCTCAAATGGTGCTTTTCGGGAGCAACTGCACAAGGTACTATTAGAAATACCCAAAACGCTATAGGTGTGCCTATAATATTTAAAGAGTTCCCTCGCTTTCTCCAGGATCCCATCATCAGATCCTGATTTCATAACAATGGAACCAACTAGAAAGTATACCCCTTCAAACGAAAAAAAAAAATCCAAATCGGTCCAGACTCCAGCCGTCTTCGAGTTTGAGGTTACATACATAAAAAAAAGTTTAAGACGAACTGAGAACCTTCTCCTTTTTTTTGAAGTCGGTTAAAAAGCAATAATAACATCACAAAATAGAAATACGTACTTTTTATGAGAATGGCTTTTTTTTCGAAAATTTGCGCCAACTTTCTTCTAATAATATTTTTTTTTACATTTTCCCATAATAAAACAAATATTAAAAAAAAAATGTTAAAGAAATATATATTGAACAATAAAAAGTAATTGTTGGGTATGCATAATAAATCGTACTCAAAAAACAAAAAATATGACTTATGTTATTCAACGGATTGCTGCAATACATACGTACACAATAGATCGCGAATTATCGTTACCGGCGAAACGCTCCACGATGAGACGTGACCCCTCTCTGAGCTCCCGTGGACGACTGAATTTTCGGCCGGTGTACGTTGCGTATGGTTCAAAATAGCGCACAAATTAGAAGAAAAAATTAAAATTAAAACAACCAAGCGACATTTTTGAAATGTTAAAGCTGTAAATGATAGTATGATAATTAGAGAATAATATGAATTGAAGTTTATGAAAAAATTCAACAGTTTACTATCAAAATTCAGCGACGCACGAGCATGTTTTGTAAGGATTTTTGTCCAACTTTATGTATTTTTGTTTAATAAACTATAAAATATTTTTAAATTTTGCCAACTATGTTTGCTAACACATTTATTCTAGTGTTCATTACATATTTTTGTATGGTAATTAAAGTACTATTATAGGTTATATTCCTTTAGTTGTGAAGACCGTTTTGAGTTATTTTACTCGGCGCAGGCTTAAATGATTACTACCATCGATTCGAAGAAGCGGCTGGTCTTTCAAGGAAAAGTGGAGGGCACAAGGTCGCGTGGGAGGTTACCTATGCGCTGTAGAAAGTAAAATCTGCAGTAGGTAAACCGCGTATCTGACTGCGCCAGGCACTCTGCCAATAGAAAAAGATGGCGGGAGGCTACCACAAACGCCTTTACGTGAATACGACCGCTCTGCCAAGAGCTTCGATCTACAATACCAACTAGATAACGGGTCACGTACAAAATCAAAACTAAATGCTGTCCGCGTGAATATGTACTTATACGGCTACATTTGTTTACGACCTAACTGAGAAAAGTTTTAAAACAGTTTTAAGTTCAACCTAATTACAACCATGGTACCTAGTAATAAAGTCACAAATCTTCAAAATATTATCTAATACTTACGATCATTCGTCACAAAAAACTAGCAAAGCAATAAATTACTCCTGTTACTTAGAAATGAAAAGACAAAATAAATATCATTTAGTGTGAAATCAACCTTAAATGGCAATAGATAAAGTGCATTTTCCCGTTATTTCCCCGTTCCCTAAAAGTTTGCGCGTGTATTGGCCAACCTTGGCCAAACGTTTGTAGCGGTGGTTTAAAGTCGGTAAATTTCTTCAAAATTTGATATTATTTGCTTTTATCTATTATTTTTCCGAACATTTCCGATTACTCCCGACAACTGACGAAAATTCGTAGTCTGCCGCAGGAGGCTTTCGACATTCATGGGTGTGTGCGTTTGCGAACTTGTACCGACACTAAAATTACTACACACATGCGAACAAATTTCCTGCGTGAGTTCGCGGCATGACTTGAGATTAGGTACATTAATTTGTAGCGCCTGGCAAACATAATGTTTGTGTGCTTGCAAATAGGTGCTATTTATAAAATATTAGGCTTTTTAAGGTATTATATTTTGTTTATTCATTTATTTACAATTAATTAAAGTCATCTAAAACGTACGAACGTTTTATTAGAATATCTGTGAATGGCAAGTAAAGCACTGCATTTCTGCCTACAAGGAGCGCACGCCCATGATCAAAAATACTTATCATCTGCTCAGCATTTTCTCCAACTATGTTGCGGTCGGTTTCCAGTCTAGCCGCTTGCAGCTGAGCACTAGTGTATTACATGAAGCGACTGCGCATTTGACTTCAACCACTGTAGCTACTGAGCTGGGTAACATGATAACTCACTCAACTCATCATGTTACCCGTAATTACTATCTAAGATGTACAAATAACAGCCGTAATTTAACAGCTTAATGTACTTCATTAGTTTATTAAGCTTTGTTTTCCTAAGAAAGCGTCATATAGCGGCCGTAATATTACGGACGCAAAAAGGTGGCCGTCTTTACGGTGACGACATGTGGAAAGTTCCACGGCCGTTTTAACACACTGTCTGCTTCATCGCTATCTAGTGTATTACATTCTCCTTGGAAACGTTCACGAAACCATCTGACACCGACAAGACGGCCGTCATGCAAATGGCGGCACCGCTTTTGACGTTACGGTGTCAGTTACCGCTCTCTAGGAAACCGCACCATTTTCTTTACATAGACAACGTTCTAGTGACGTCATTCACCGCTGTATTACGGCCGCTATTTGACGGCACCGCTATCCTAGGAAACCAAAGCTTTAGGGACAGAAAACATTTACATGTTAAGATGATACATTAATATTCTTAAGATGTATAGGTAAACATATAACCCACACTATTGTCCACGGATTAAGTGTTTTCTGCGGCACGAAGGAATTTCGATATATTCACATATCGGAATTACTCGCCTCGGAAAGCACATCAAACTGTTTAGTTCAGGGTACCCATTCATGGACCAACACGGCTAGCGTTTATTATGAAGCCACGAGGTATTCATACAGGCAGCTTAGGTATGGAGGAACGTAATATGCCTACATTATAAATTATGTGCTCTGTTTAAACTAGTTCTTTTATCTTTGGTTTGCCGATAAAGTCCGTTTATGTATAAAATTAAACCAGCATAGCCGTAGCTAGCATATAGCTACTGAGGCGTTTTCTTGTTTTGTGTAAATTTCTATTTAATATGCATGTGATTTATTACTTACAGAAAACAGCAATCAAGTAAGACACAGAAGGGACGCGCTCAACGTTATGGAAATACTTGTCAAACAATTAAAAGGTAAGTCTGATAACAGCCTTTCTCAATATGATCAGGAAAGTAATGCCTTCAACTTTCATTATTCCTTTCATTGTGAATAAAATGAAATTATATTACTTATACTCGTAATGTTTGCTGGTTTAAGTTAAGCTGTATGAGAGGCTGGTGTTTCTTAACCTTTTGACCGCCACGTCAAAAAAGGAAAAGCGTGCCCTCGGCGCCAAGCTCCGAATTATATCGATAAAGCTCATGGAAAACTGACAATATTTTTTAAAATAGGCTTTAATTTCAACCCGCTTTGTCCTTTATGACATAAATGTAATAATCTATGTCACATTTACGGCCTTTATTATTATTTAAATCCATAAATAGAATCAACAATCGATAAAACCAAGTCAATACCATTATTGTCCATCATGACGTAATTTTTTGTCACTCTATGACGACAGTGGCGCAGTTGGCACGGATTTCTTGAAATTTCTCGTTTCTGCTCTAGAGGTGCGACACCGATACTTATTAATAATATCGAAATATTTATTCTTATTGTTTTGTAATTTCAACAGTGTCAAGTAATAAAATGTAAGTTTCTTTGAAAGAACAATCAGTTTAATGTTTTTTTCAACACATTTGCTCGTAAAATGCACAGTCTTATTCCACCAAGCCCGTTCCATCATCGGACTACAAGATAAACGGCGATGCGCCATCGTCACATGGTGGACATCCCACCCATACGCATGAAACGTTTTGGGAATACTTTCATTGTGCGTACGGCTAAGGAGTGGAATTCCCTGCCGGAGTCTGTGTTTCCTGATAGTTACAACCTGGGAGTCTTTAAGTCAACAGTGAATAGGTTACTTCTAGGCAAGGGTGCTTCATCTTCGACCACATTTTCGCTTAACATCAGGTGAGATTATGGTCAAACGCAAGCATATCAACTATAAAAAAGGCTCTTAATGAACCGCTATTAGGTCCATAATGCAGTGTATTAGAAATGCGTGCTTTTTACTTTACGTTACTGCACTAGTGCAATAACACCACAGATAACTATTTACTAGTCGGAGGTCGGAGATGTGCGTTTTTTTTAACCTCATCAACAAACAACGACTCATCGAGTTCATATTTTCCATCCAAGTTAACATTTAACAATACAAATCTGTTTTTACCTCGTAAGAGTTGAAAAACGTCGTATGAAACGCGTGTGCAATAATCAACATAGCACACATGCATCATAATCATAATGCATTATAGTGCATCGCCACTAACTGATGATATCAGTACTGAAGTAATTGCACTGTCTTCTATGATAAACGAGTCATTGTCGACTGCTTGCATTATATTTAATAAGTCTTCACTACTCATATTATAGTCCTCCATTATTAATCTATACTAATATAAAGCGGAAAAGTTTGTTTGTTTGTTTGTTTGCTTGAACGAGCTAATCTTCGAAAGTACTGAGTGGATTTAGATGAAATTTGGTATGGAAGTAGCTTAAAGCAGTCGCGTAAAAAGTAGCCTATAACCTTAGGCTACTTTTTACGCGACTGCAAAAAAGGAGAGTTATGTTTTTACCGTGATAGAATCCACGGGAGCGAAGCCCCGCGTGAGTACTAGTAATATATAATAACACTAAATGAACTACTCTATTTGAAAAAAAAATCGCGTTTGACGTAATGGGATTGTCAAACATAGACGACTGTGGCGTCCCCGGAACAGACAATACAACAGAGTGATAGAGATGGGCATTTCAGTCATTACAATTAATCGATAATCTACTAACACTCCGCGTTTAAAGAGCGTTAGCGTTCAGTACTATAAAATTTTCTTGATTTCTCAATCATAAAAGTTCCGTATCAAATGTTTTATTTATTTATTGGTGCAGAATTCAGATTAAATTAAATATAACGTAGGTTGCCGTCAATGTCGATATTCTTGTTTTATTGACTGGTATCTACATCACTACGTGTCCTGTTATGGTGACTGTGGCGCCAAGGGCACTAAGTTTTTAGAACTTTATAACTGGTTTTCTTTTTTGTCATCTTATGTTCCTATACATGAAACCTGACGAAAGCAGTTAACTTCAAATAAATAAAGAAGAGATAAGGTATATAATTAACAAGGGAAATGACCAAAACAATGCTGTTTTATGATATTTATTTACGTTTAAAATTCTGTCACGCAGTCGCGACAGTGGCGTGCTGGGCACAAATTGGCTTGTCGTCTATACACGACTGTGGCGGTCAAAAGGTTAACTGACTACCCTGAATTATCGAAGCAAACTAAGAGGTCATCGTCTTTTTTAAGTCCAATACAATTCGTACTGGTAAACATGAGAATCATGTAGATTTACGTTTATGATGCTCCATGCTCGTGAATGAATACCAGCTTTCCTTAGATTTTTATACATAAATGTATAAATGTTTTATTTTTCAGATCTCAAGAAAACCGAAGAGTTAGATAAACTCCGAACTATCTACCAGTCGTACGCACAAGATTTGTCCAAGGACTCTTCACACGAAATACGAACCAAAGTGGACAGTATCAAAGTACTCTTTAAATAGTATATGCATTTGTTATTTATTGTCGTGACAAAACCAGTAATTAGATACTATACGATAACATGGTGTGGTTTTATTATAACTTGTTTTTTATTGTGTTGTATTTGCCTGATGTTAAGCGATAGATGAAGTCTACAATGGAACGAGCGAGCCCAGAAGATGCCTGTTTACACTTGCTTTAAAGGTTGAAAGGTCATAAGTGGTAGGGAACACAGAAGCCGACAGAGAATTCCACAGCTTGGAAGTGCGCACAATAAATGTGGAGGAGAACCGCTTGGTACGACAAGACGGTATATCAACCAAGTGTGGATGGTATCCAGCCGTGCGTCTGGTAGACCGGTAGTGAAAGGGAGCTGGAGGGATCAGGTCATGGAGCTCCTGCGCAAGTCCCCGAAGTATAATCTGTAGAAAACCGACAGGCAAGCAAGCTAGCCCTGCGTTCGATCGAGTCCAGTGAAGCAAGTTGGTATTTTGCAGAGCCATCCCACTGAACTGCCTCGTTGGCCTAGAGATGGCAAGCGCGACTGCCGAGTCTCTTGGGATCGATTTTTGGTTCGGATAAAAAGGGCTTGTTGGCTTTTTAACCGAAATTTCTCAGTAGTTTGCCTTTAGCCCGGAGTTTGGAAGTTGGCGGTGTGATACTCCCGTGCCTCGGTACGCAGGTTGATGCGTGAAGTCGATGGTCCTGTGCCTTGTTAGTCCGAGTATCTCGAATATTAGATACTAGAGCTCATAGTTTATGAACTTATGTTCAGTAAATATTTTGACATACATGACACTTTTTTGGCTAACGCACGCATTTAGAACGAAAATGGGTTCGCTATTATTATTTTTATCCAATTTTGAGACTGAAGTACAACTCCACACTATTCTACCTGCCACGCACTTCGTTCATTTCTTAAATAAGGGGAGGATTAAAAATAAAACGCCAAATAACAATATCACATCAGTGTTTAATGCTATTGCATTAAATAAACCTATGGAATGAAATGAAGTATATAATAACAAAAATAATTTATACGCATAAAAACATCGCCTAAGCTAAATAATTAATAACTATTTACACACAAATAATACATAATTTTATATTCCTTTAAATAAGATAATCTCGATTAAATATTAATTAATCAAATACTTCCATAGATACAGTTTTCACAGGTGCTCATTTTATATACAGACTGAGTTTTTGAGAAGTAGCTTTAGGGAGACAATAGGGAATATAGGGGGTATATTATTTTATTTGCTCATTAAATTACTTATTAGGTCTAGTGAGCGATTACGAAATATTTTTAAATATCTTCATCACTGATGAAGTTATATAGGTTTACAGTTGATCATTAGAACGAGAAGTCTAATGAGAGACTTTGACGTCAGTCTATAACGCTCATACAGCTGCTTTATAAAAAAGCATTTTCTTGAAAGAGAGACAGATATAATCTACTATATAAAAATAAGTCGGGTTTTCCTTCCTGACGCTATAACTCCAGAACGCACGAACCGATTTCATTCATCTTGGTTTTGAAATGTTCGTGGAGGTCTAGGGAAGGTTTAAAAGATGAGAAAAATAATAAAAAAAAAACCGGGAAAACCGTCAAAACAGCCCTTTTCTATTTCCTATACAAACGTTTTCTAAATAAAATGGAGAGTAGGGTAGGGGTAGGGTTGGTGTAGGGTAGGGGTAGTGTAGGGTAGGGGTAGTGTAGGGTAGGGGTAGTGTAGGGTAGGGGTAGTGTAGGGTAGGGGTAGTGTAGGGGTAGGGATAGGGTAGGGGTAGGGTGGGGGTTGGGTATGGGTATGGGTAGGGGTAGGGTAGGTGTAGGGTAGGGTATGGGTAGGATAGGGGTAGGGTAGGGTATTGGTAGGGTAGAGTAGGTGTAGGGTAGGGTAGGGTAGTGAAGGGTTTGGGTAGGATAGGGGTAGTGGTATCGGTTGGGTAGTGTAGGGTTTGGGTAGGGTAGGGGTAGGATAGGGGTAGTGGTATCGGTTGGGTAGGGGTAGGATACCACACGAACGAAGTCGTGGTGGGTCAGCTAGTATTCCTTATAATTGTTATAGGTAGCTGGTTGGTATTTGTATCGATTTCCATCCTGTTATCTGTTAGTATATGTCTAAACTGGTAGCATAATAAATGATACTAGTCATGAATATTCCCTATTACAGCTCAAAAGAAGGGACATTCATAGAAGAGAGAAATGAAAATACTGTTGCAGTGTTTTTTGAATATATATTTTTGCAAAACCGGGTTGGAACGAAAGCTGCTGCATTGGCAAGAGGTACTATAAAGATAAATACCCACTTGGTACGCCATGAATATGGGCACGACCACTCTATCAAGAGTGTATGACAGAGGACGGGGTTTAACTATACTGATTCACGTATCGTTTCAGAATTAAGCAGGGCTATTTCAAAAACTCAATCTGCATATTTTCTTTTATAAAAAATAAGTTTATACAACTTCTACATAAGTTTGAAGTATCAGTAAATTAAAATGCTATCTTAAACTCTGAATAAATATATATTTAAAGTGCATTAGGCCATTTTAAAATAATGAAATAAGTTATAATGTGCGTTTAAGCACTATTCATTTAAATACTCCGTGCCTAATGTGAACTGGTGTTTCACTTACATTATTCTGCGACATTAGAACTAAGCTACCCTACACGCCCGGTTCCTAAGGTCTAAAATAACTTTTGACATGCCGAAATAGTCCTTAAAAACTAATACTAACATGCTGACTGATTTAAGGAGAGTATTTTTCCTTATTGTGTCATTACTCCAAGCGTTCCATCATTAATCGATGTTAGAAGGTATCAGTCAACGGTGAAAATTGACCGACGTCGATCAATAATCGATTGGTGTTTGAATTACTGTTACAAATTTACAATTTACAATAAGAAAAAAAAAATTGAAAAGTATTTTATCAGCAACAAAAAAGTACCCTATGTATTTCACTAAGGTTTTATGTATCTCCGTACCAAATATCATCTACATCGGTTAATTGGTTTCGCAGTGAAAGAGAACAACAAAGAGACAGTTATTTTTGCATTTTTAATATTAAATTTATTTTAGATTAAGAAACAGGAAACGGGCAAAGGTTAATGGTGAAGCTGCCTAACATAATGTATGACCATCAAATATGGCACCTTTAAATAGTGTTCGCAACACAAAATGTTACTTCATTCAAAAAATATTCAGTGCAATAATTGTAGTCGTACATTAGATTTTGAAGATATTGGTCAATGACTTAATATATGCATCATCAACAGCACAGCACTAGACCTTCTTTTTCAGAGTTTGAGCAACGCATTTAGTATATATATAACTAGCTTCTGCTCGCGACTTCGTTTGCGATCCCGTGGGAATTCCCGGATTAAAAGTAGCCTATGTGTCATTCCAGGACGCCAATTATCTACTTATCATATAATTCAGATCAGTTCAGTAGTTTTTGTGTGAAAGAGTAACAAACATACATACATCCTCACAAACTTTCGCATTTATATATAATATTGTAGGAAGATTGTCTAAAGTAGGTTTTTTTACAGCTAAAATTGCTGTAAGCGTTAAATCTAAGTTGTTCTATTTAAATTGCATTATTATTAGCAAGCTTTATAAGCGAAAATTGTGTTTTCTCCAATTTCGATTCTAAACATAAAAGCTATATTATATTTGTACCTAAAACAAATTAATTCAAACTATACACATATCCATCACACTTGCAGAACATTCACGTTCATTTATTCTATTATTGTTACTAATAACGATTACTTTAAAACTAATTACAATAACTTAATTGACCCGTCTTTGTGAAGGTATTACTATTATAATCAATTAATTTAATTAAGACTAAGATACATTGACAAGTTTTTGTCTTCGAGACATATTCGGATATACAGTTTAATTGATATATCGAGGGTATTCCGGTAGATATGCAAAATTTAAAAAGATTTACATGCATAGGCAAACTTAGTTTTTTCTAATTATTTATCTAACAAAACCGTATAATTATAGAAAATAAACTACATTTTTTTGCCTGTGCAAAGAAGTTATTTTTTTTTCACGAGCGAACAGGGTGCGTTTTTAGTCAGTAGAAATCATACACAGGGAGTGTATGAATTCTTCGACTTAACCCAGAACGTCATTCGATGATTATCAAACCCAGAAAAAAAAAAACTATAAATATTAATGTTTGAGCATGTCCACTTCAATATAGAAAGACTTGAAGACCTCAGCCACCACAAATTACTGCACTAGCTTACATTTTTTTTTTGATGATTTTATCACGGTTGACCACCATTTCACTTGATGATAAGTGGTCTAAGATGAAGCACACTCACCTTGAAGTAAACTTCATTCTTGATAAAGACCTTGGCTCTCATAATATATAGATGTTTAGTACAAAAAGGTTCCCCTAACATAATAATGCCTTCACAAAAACTCCAAAAACTATCCACTAAAGTAATATTGCACTCTATACATCATCAAACAATCCGCGGGGAGGGATGGTCATCTTATCTCTCCTGCGGTCATCAAACTCGGTTCTTATGGACGGCAGCGTGCTCTCCCCGAAGCGATGATCCAGTTCATCTTCGAGGGTCAGATTAGACCTGTTATAAGGTACCTCAGCGCGTTCGTAGCCGGTGGCTTGCGGCTGGTGGCGCTGAGGACTCGGTTGCACGTAGTAATCTGAATCGACATCGTTGAGAAGCCCGGTGTGGGCTGAAATGTGACCGACATGCACAATAACCGATAACATTAATGATGACAGGAAACAAGGGTCTGTTTTTTGTTGGCTTTTGGTATTTTGGTTAATCTTTTAATGTACATTTGTAAACAACATGTATCTTAATCAACACCTCAATTTGTACATCATGTTATAATCTTTTTTTTTTCGCTTGGATATATTATAATCCATCGAAAAATAATGCGTTAAATTGCAAGCAGTATGGTACGGATCACAATTTTACGTTGACATAATATAAAAGCCTTTATACCTGATTACAGGCGTACGTCAAGGTTTGCATAGAGCGTTGCGTTCGAGCGTCGTTTATGCGAATTTAACTAGCGCAAAATTGGTTGAACTCTTTTTTATTTAATAAAATATTTATTTTTCATGCTTGCAGTCACATGCAGTAAAACTTTGCATATTAAAGATAAGAGTCACCTGCTTGGTTAATTAACACTCTAAATTAAAATAGTTATAATAAAGTAAAAAGTAACTAACAAAACGGGCAAACAAAGTCTTTATGTGGAATACCAAGAGCATACAATAAACAGAACAGAATAGTAATTATTTTAATAGCAGTGCTAGAATGACTTTAGTGCACAATGATAGTATTAGTTACAAAGGATATTAAAAGAAAATAGTTACAAAATACAAACAAAAGACGAATTATTTACTCAAACAACAAAAAAGGACTTTAAAATTTAGCCTATTATGTTCTCCCTGTTGAGTCACAGGCCTCGTCTTTATGAGAGGGACAATGGACCGTAATCAACCGCGCAAGCTCAGTGCGGGTTGGTAGATGTCACATGTCTTCGAATTTTTGGGAAATTATAGTTCGATGCTCAAATATTGTCACTGTAATTTCAGCTAACTTCGTAAAAGCTCGTAAAACTTCGGTAGTTGGAAAAATAAGGCATTATAAAATAAAATGGCTGATCGTATTACCTCCGTCTTGCGTGTCGCGCGCCGACCTGTAGTTTGAGAATCTCTCGTTGTAGTCGCGGCGACGTGTTAGTGACTCTTCTGCGCGTTGACGCTTTCGTTTCTCTGTTACAATCAAAAAGATATTGAAGTCAATATTTTGTATAGGTACTTGTATTAAGTCAATGTGGGATGTCCGCCCAAGAGATTAGTTTCTCCACCGACTAATTAGATCCCGCATTGTCAACCTAACAATTAGACTAAAATCAAAGAGTGTATCCATCCAGTATCTGTCAGAGTTTGTAGTTTAACGAGATTAAACCACTTTAATTCAACTTTGCTAACCCAGTGTCGCACACAAATATGAACATAATTCTTAGCATGTTAATGTTCATATTCTTTTGTAATGTTTCCTTCAGTTCAGTTTGTTGCAGTCATCTATACTCTATACATATAAATAAAGTTGAAGTGTCTGTATGTGGTTTTAAAAATAACTGTGTTTTCTCAAGTGCTTATAGCTATTTACACGATAAAAAAACCTTTATTCCCATCTGCCACCTTCGAGCTTGCCACAGGGTGGTGATTGCCTCTAATAGACATCTAATAAAACATCGATCACTGGATATCATGATTCATGAGCAATCATCAGCATAATCGCCTTTAATTCGTCACTGTAGACCATAGTTTTCGGATCACCACAAATTAAATTTTTCAAATCGAAATTTCCAGAACGGAAACGGGCAAACCAATAACGGGTGGTGCGTTCGTTTATAGAGTTCGTTCCGTAAACGTCGTTGATGTTGTGTGCAGCTTGTGCCGCTTTGCTACCACGACGGTACTTCATAATTACTCGATAGTTTAACTTATCCATGAGGCCAAAATTTTCCAAATGTGAAAACTGAACGCTAACCACTAAACAAAAGACTAATTTTGGAAAGAGAAGTCTGTTTTGAAATAACGGCAATTTCATAGGTAAAGACCATAAAGAAATAGAGAATTTAAAATAATTTATTTCTACCACATGTAAATTATTGAATTAAAAGTTAATACATTTTTTGATTATAAAAGAGTTGCGAAATTATTTGCCATTATTAAACTTAACCCTAGGATGGTAACAGGGCTGCTCCAACACCCCACGCGAGCAATCATTAACTCCATTTAGATATTGATTGATCTCAAAAAGAGTGTTCTTTTAGTTTGTTTCAAGAATAAAAAGTTTTATTTTTCATTAAATAGAAGTTTTTTATTCATTTTATTATCATGGTGATGTTGCACCCCTGTTACTGTGCATGTTCATTTAAATTATGTTACCATCGTAGGGTTAATTTTGATTGCTCATGATATCCAGGGATGTTTTATTTAAATTTCCATTGATAATGTCCAATAGGAAATGCGAATATACCCCTGTACTATAACCACGCAGGGGGCAGATCAAACTAAATAGGTACCATTGACTACCGGGGTGGTAAACGCCACCTATTAGTGCCAACCACCACCCTGGTGGCAAACTCAAATGTGGCAGATGGGAATAAACAAAATTTCGTATGGAAGCAGCTTGAGGAAGGTTACAGGCTACTTTTTGCCTGACTGAAAAAAAGAAGGGTCAAGTTATTATCGTGATAAAGCCCACGGGGGTGAAGCCCCGCGCGAATTCTAGTATTGAATAAAAAGGTGAACTAACCTCTCTTCACAATCTCCCGTCCTTCGTCAACGAGGTCTGTAGTGAGCTCATCATCGCCAACGAACTGCTGGAATCCGCACAGCGATAGCAGCCGACTGCCCAGCGATAAGTACGTGGCCACGCACAGTAGCACAACCAGCATCGGGAAGTAGATGTTGAACCCGTCGGCGATGATGCCTAACACGTCCATGTGACCCATTATCTGCAACGAAAATATTTACATTAAGTTTTTATCTTGCTACATACTGTTTAAAAAATCTGATAAGTTATATACAACGTGTAACGGAAAGGGTATACATATACATACCAAGGGCACGGTTTCTTTGGGTGATATCAAACGATATTGGAAGGGATTTTAATCCTATCTCTACATGTTCGGAAGTAATGAGAATTTTTAATACATTGATACCAGAAACCGAACTTTTCAACTTGAAATAAGCACATAACAGAAGAGATTTATCGTGATTTTTGCAAGTAACGTGGAAAGTTATTGACCTACGTAGTGCGGTGACACGATTGTTATGATTTCAAATTAAGAAACTTACGAAACCGATTTGGTATCAATTTTTAGAGTATTTTATATTGAGTTGAAACCCTTCCAATATCGTTTGATATCATACAAAGAAGCCGTGCCCTTGGTATGTATATACCCTTTCCGTTACACGTTGTATAATGTTACAAATAAAATAAAATGCTCAACAAGCGGGTGAAGACACTGACTCCTGTAACACAGGTTGTTACGTAGCTCAGGAGTCAGGGCTTCAAATGAACATGTAACATCCTAATTTTTATGTCAGTAAAAACTTATTATTATCTTTGACAGTCGTTACGGTTAGTCGGAAGCCAGTAAATCCGAAACTGGTCTAGCCAATGGGTACCGTCTCTCCATGTAAAACACTAGTACTCAGTTGTACCCGGTTAGACTGCATGACGACCCCAACATTTTTGGAAAGGCTAAAAGATTATGATGAGCGCGCTCTTGACCTCGATCACGCCTGATGGTAAGTGATTGATGAGATCTACGATGGGACGAGCGGGACGAGATGACTGTTCACTCTTGCTATAAATGCAGACAGGTCATATCGCTTGTTTGCGAGAATATCGACGTAACTCGAAATGCTGTCCAATTTAACTAGATACTTGTGTTAAATAATCAACACAATAATAATAATAACAATAATATAATAATAACACAATGCCAATTTTGCACCTACGTTCATCAGAAACAAACAGTGTTATTATTCATTTGAGACAAAACACTATATTTTATTTGCATAAAACAGAATATACGATGTTATTATAAATATGGAATCCAACATGATTTGCTTTATTTAAACTTAAGCATGCAAAGCTCCTCTGTGAGAGAGACTAGGCCTGGGTTTGAGTCAAACCCAGGCCCAGTCTCTGATGAACGTCGGTGCAAAATTGGCATTGTGTCTCAGTTCACGATGCTATACTTAAACTTATGATTATTTCACACAAGTATTTAGTTAAATTGGACAGCATTCCGAGTTATGTCAATATTCTCGCAAACGAGCGATATGTGGAAGACACAACAAATAGAGGTTTTTATAAATAAGCCACTAAACATGAGTTCCCATTTAAGTATTTTGTGTATATTTTTCTTTATTGAATTATTGTATATTATGTGAAACACAACAAGAGGTTTCTAATTTTATCAAATTAAACATGACTTGCATTTAATTAGTGTGAAAAAGGCAAGCCAAGGATTTATAATACACAAGTTTTAGTACAGTTTGCATACATATTGAATGTAGCACGTAATATAGTCGCAATTGATGTGATTGATACGATAAACCTTTAACCGAAAATTGGTCAAGTGGGTCTCTAGGTCTAGGTCGCCTAAACTGAGATGGAAGATGAAAAGTAAGATGCAATCATTGTGTTCCTTTATTCTCATGACGTGTTAATTGCGATGGGAATGCAATTAATACGTCCGAGGAGTAATTAGGCACTATATACGGCTATATTCCAATGGGCTATTGAGATGATCCTTATGGAAAAATTCAATAACACTGTTTGCCCGACCTGGGACTGCCATGCAGGCTACCACAAGAGCTACACGGGGCAGTTTTACTTATATTAGAAATATAAACATTCGTTGTAAGGATAAGTAGATATCTTTCACATATAAAAGCCGCTAAACGGATTCAAAATAATAAAGAAAAAAAAATAAAGCTTATACATTGGAGTAACACATAAGCTACAATTTCAAGAGGAAAGGAAGTACTAATTAGATACGGGCGAAGGCGAGGCAGCAGCTTAAATGCACAAAAAAACAATACAATATTCAATATATTGATTTGAATGAAACAATACTTGAAATCGTCAAAATAAAGACGAAATTTTTGATTCTTTGTTTGTGATGGGTTAACTCAAAAACTACTGAACCAATTTTAAAAATTATTTCACCAATACCTGCATTATCAGCAAGTTACATAGGCTGTTTTAATTTGGCTGAAAAAAAAATATCCTTTTTACGCATGCGAAAACTAGTGAGAAATAGTTTACATTCAATAGGGTCTGGCTAATGGTCGCTCCACCCATTAAACTCACACTCACATTAACAACCCCCTCCCACACAAGCGTATTTAGCTTAGTTGGGGGGGTTAACAAGATTGCTAGTCATTTGAATACTAACCACATCACTTTAAAAAAAATAGTTTCAGTAATAATGCATACCTGTGTATAGTAAGTCTCCATGATGCTTTCCTTAATAACATGAGAATCCATGTGAATCAAACTGAGGAAGTTGAGGCACATGGCGGGCGTGAGGCGGCAGACCATCATGCCGGAGAATATGAGACTGTACTCATTCGTTTGGTGATGTGGAGCCAGGTAGTACAGGTTCAAGAGACGGATCTTGAGCACGGTGGAGTAGGCGCAGTAGAACATGTACGCGATTATCACTGTTGATATTGCCTGGGGTACGAAAAACGATAGTTGATTTGAAATTTCATATAGTCATATATTTATTTAGTGGTGCATAAAGCGGAATTAATGCAACAAAGTATTGACTACCTATCAATTTTTTTTTATACAACATTAATTAAAGTTTTGTTCATCCCGTCCATTTATCTTAGTACGAGTTTTACATAGAAAAATATTTACTGTATCTAAAATAGAATTAAGTTTCGTAAATATTCAATATTTATTAACAATAATAATAAACAGACAGGAATAAAAAAATTAGGTAACAAAACAAATTTCAAAGATAATCCTAAATCTTCACAGCTTATGACAAATCTATCTATGATATGAAATATCAAACAGTCACGAAACATGTATGATTAGTTAAAAACTATTAGAATTGTTATTCTTTAATATTATGAAATTCTCGGTACCGTAAAACGGGGTGACATTGATTAGTTATAAACTTCAAATGGATGCCACACTTGCAATTTTAACGATAAACATGTTAAAAAAATACAGTAGTGTAGACTCATTACGTAAATTAATTATTGCAACAAAAAAATATTAATTTGTAAATACTTTTTTAGAAAAAAAATAATACCTAGTTATCAAAGTTTTATTGATTATGGGGCTATTTTGATTATCCAATCATTTAACTATTTATCGAAAAGACACTTCGTTAAAAAACTGCGTTTTAAATATTTTTGGGATTGCAATGGGTATTATAATTATTACAAACGATATAAACCAAATACTTTTTATTATTATGTAAGAAAATAAAGTAACATTAGCAGTAACATTAATCAGTCTTAACTTTTACTTCGAGATCAATTAAGTGGAAAACCCCAATCACCACATCTAGACGCAGCACGTAAGATTGCTATTTTTTCATGATGCATGAAAACAGGTTGGGCACCAGGCGTTCTTGCGTGTAATCCTTTATATTTATTATAAAGTGTTCCAAATGGAATTTTATATTGAATTGCAGAAGCATTAATAGACAATTCGTTATTAGTAATTATCTCTATTGCTTCTTCCATTGCCTCCTCTGTGTAATTTTTATAATTGCGGGTACCCGAGGTCTTTTTGTAGGTGCGAACCATGAGGAAACTAAAATAAAAGAAAAAAACGGGGTTAAATTGATAATTTGTATATTAATCCTATAAGATTGGGTACCACGACCATTGGGGTAAATTTGATAAGTATCAAAGTATATCCTATCAAAGTTGCCCCGGTGAACTTAAAGTGTTCGTGCAAAACAAAATGGCGACCAAAACCAAAATTGCAAATGAACTTTAAATCCTTAAGAACTGTTAAATTAAAATAGTGAAACATTAGAAAGCAAACAATTATACTTACACCTGTGTCACTGAAGTTATTCAGCCAAATTTTTTACGCCTTTTTAACACAAAACTTTAATAAATAATTTTATTTATTTCTAAACACAACTACTCGTTGGAGCTTCGGCAAAATATGGTCGATCTATCAATCTAGCTAACAGAACAAACAAAATTTAGGCTGCGTTCAAAATCACGCTTTAAATCCGAAAAAATGTACTAAGCTTAGCTATCATCAAAGTTACCCCAGCTCTCAAAGTAACCCCGTTTTACGGTACTTGATTATTGTATTAGTACATAAATGTATGGATATAACAACTAAGTGTATGAATGTGTATTTTTATGTTTACGTTTAAGTGAGAATATGAGACAGTTCTTGATTAAGCTTTACTTAAGATGGATACAGTTGGTGTGAATTGGACCGTTGAATGAAATAATGTGATTTAATAAATCGACGAGCCTTTGAATTACATGAAGGGAGCGCGGCACAAGTACCTACATTACCGAATTATGAAGTTATTAAATAAAATAAATAAATAAATCTTTATTTCAGACCATTATCCATAATTATTACAATATTTTTTTATAGCATCTGAATACGAATAAATTGTTTCAGGATATTTGAGTCCTGTTTATCCGCAATGACCTGTAGGATGCTGTTAGTGCTAGCCCGGACTCTGCTTAATAATGATGCGAGCCGCTTGCGTATGATGGCATGGAAGCTGTCTACCCTGGCGTCCGCAAACATACCGGAGGCACTACAAAAGCGGGGCAGCCCTAACAACATCCTAAATCCATTGTTATATTGGACACGCAGGGCATTAAGCGTCCTCTGCGTATACCTGAACCACAGGTTGCACGTGTAGAAAGTCTGACAGTAGGCTCTAAATAGTGTGACTTTAACTTGGTCGCTACAACGCGCAAACCTGCGGGCCAGCATATTACTTCTGACTGCCAATGCCCTACGTTCCCTTTCTATGTCAAATTGGTCATCAAGGCCCTCAGCAACATAATGTCCGAGGTATTTGAACTGTTGTACCCGCTTCAGTTCAGTACCATTCAGTTTTATCGCAGGTAAATTTGACGGACACTTGCCGGAGGCCTTGAAAACCATGTACTCACTCTTCTTACAATTATATATTAAACCATGCTTATGGCTATATGTTTCACATATAGCTAACAACTGTCTCATTGCGCTTACTGTTGGGGTCAGCAGCACCATGTCATCCGCATAACTAAAGTTGTTCATACATACATTATCAACCCAGCATCCTACACGTGTGCTGCTAAGCCCAACTATAAGTTCATTCACATACAAGTTGAAGAGTTTTGGAGAACTCAATCCACCTTGTCTTACCCCGCAATCTAACCTGTACATGTCGGAGAAGCTGTTTGCCCATCTAACATAATTTTTCTGGTTTTGGTACCAGAATTGAAAAATCCGTTGAACCTGTGTATGCACGCCAGTCATCTTGAGTTTCTCCCATAATACGTCATATGACACAAGGTCAAATGCTTTGGAGAGGTCAAGAAAGCATGCATACACAGGTGTACTTCTTTCCGTATAGTATTGAACAGTGTGCTTGTAATGCAGTGTGTTGTATGTTAATGTACCCCATTTATTTTGATTATTGTGTGACTGTCTTTGTATATGAGGAGCGCTTCCAAATAAACCATACAGATCGTTATTCGTCTTCTTACTTAATACATCCAAATACATAAAGTACCTAACGTATCTAAAACACTTCACTTGTATAGAGTAGCTATGTTCGACAGAAAATCCTGTATCGTTTTATTTTCACAGACAATATAATCTTTAGGAAAAAGAGCAAATATTATTGGTATCTGAATTTCATAGATATTTTTCTACGATTACAACCACATACAACATAACATCACTATTTGCGTAACTTGCATGTGCGTTTATTCTCGAGTCCGTAGGTACAGGTAAAAACGCCGCCCCTTGTTTTAATGTGTTCTATTAGTGAGTTTTTTAGTGTTGCTGTAAGTTTCTTTGTGTGCGTGAGAAATATGAGCTCGTGTGCCGTTCTCATAGTTTTTATTTTTGTGTTAGTGAATTGAGTGGGAGAAACGTGGAGACATCTGAACACGAAATATTTCTTGACAAAGCATATTTCTGTGTTTATATGATCTGTGGTTTAAGGGTTGCCTGCCTATGGTTGCACGCTAATCGGATCAAGAAGGGAATTAACGTTTTCATACTAACCTCAATAGCCGTATAGTTGTAAGAACCGGTAGCTGCTATGACGATATTTGCGAATATGGAGAGGACTGGCTTCTTGCAGAAGAACGTCATCTCGGACCAGACCACGGCTATAGACATGATGCCCGTTATCACCGCCATCGTCTTCAGGAAGTATTGCCGCAGGAAACATTCCCAGTACCATTCTGAAAAATGTATTTCCTTTTTCTTTTAGACATTCGTGAATTGCATCCCAATAGCGTAATACCAATAAATAATTTCCGATACAGATAGGATAAGGCGTGCTTTTGCGGAAATCCATAACAAATTCATATTTCAGAACAATATTTAGTATTAATTCCGGCGATTAGATGTTGACGAAACACGTGTCGAGTATAGGTTCGAGTTGCATTGTGCATGTTACACTGTCTCACCTTCTGAATTGATATTTCCGGCCATGCATTATATATTTACGGGCTGGAGGGCGGTGTAGCATACTGTATTCAAGCATGAACAAGTGGTTTTTGGTGGAATTTTAATTTAAATGTGTAATAAATAATATAATTAATTATTTTGCCGTGTAACAAATAAAATAAATCTGATCTTTGTATTAGGTCTAAGTAAGTATCATCAACTAAAATATGTTTTAAAAAATATAATTATTCAGAAGAGACAGTTTCAGTTAAAACGTTTTAAATCAACATTGACAAATCTGCGTGCTGTGACTCGCGGTTTAACCCGCCGTATAATAATACTAGCTTTTTCCCGCGAAATCGTCCGCGTGGGAAGGTTTTCCCGCACAAATCCTGATCCCGCGGGAATTTCGGGATAAAAAGTAGCCTATGTGTTATTCCAGAATGTCAACTATCTACTTGCCAAATTTCATTTAGATCCGTTCAGTAGTTTTTGCGTGAAAGAGTAACAAACATCCATCCATCCTCACAAACTTTCGCATTTATAATATTATAGTAGGAAGTAGGATTAGTAGGATATAGGTTTGTTCTAAATTATTTTAATTTGAAATATTATGTTGGTGTTAGATATAATGTTACCAGTCAAGTTTATATACGTGTATATAATTAGCATACATATTTCATGTGAATAATTTAAAAGAGTTGGTAACCTATTAATCTGATGCTAAGCGAATTCAGATTGAATTCGCTTCGCATCAGATTGTAAGGGTCATCATATACAAATTTGTACAGAATTCTGATTATACACATACTATCAAATTACGTTATCGCCGTATTTAGAATTGAACTTACGTACGTTAATTAGCTGAGCGTTAGCTCAGCTAATTAACTAATGAATTATGAATGGAATGCTCTCCAGTATACAACGATAAAATATATTTTTGGCAATCAAGTTGATACAATTAACGGACGGTATTATCTTAACATAGTATAAAGCAAAGTCGCTTCCCTGTGTCTGTCCCTATGTATGCTTAAATCTTTAAAACTACGCAACGGATTTTGATGCAGTTTCTTTCAATAGAAAGAGTGATTCAATAGGAAGGTTTTTAAGTATATAACATGCATAATATTGTAGAGGAACACTGATAATTTTTGAGGTTTCTAATGTGATGTCGCAAATAAACACATTTTTTTGCGCTTGCTTTGCAAACGCTGGCTGAACCCTACGAGATAGATCAAAATAATGTACTACAGTATTGTACACCTTAAAAAGGTCAACAAAAATGTTCTCGATGGCATCTGTCTATCTCTTATAGATAACCCATAACAACCATTTTTTATCCTTTACTTTTTTTATTACGAAGCGATTTTAAGCAATACAGCATTAATCCTTATCCTATTAAGTACCATAAATACATTGTGCATTTAATATAAATCAATATTTAACAGAATATAATTTAAATGAATAGTTTCGAAGATATTAAAGATTTAAAATGCAAGGACATAGCGGTTGCCGCGCGGTGGCACGGCGCGCGTGCCTATGTTGCTTAGATTTGAGCGTTGAATGTTTTTCCCATGGTAAATTATGAGTCGCACTTTCAAGAGTAATTACTAAAGAGAACATGTATGTCGAATGAAAAAAAGGCTGTCAACGATGTATATAAAGATATTCTATAGTATATTTAATATAAACATTGCACCCGTGCGAAGCCGGGGCGGGTCGCTAGTTTAAATGATAAATTTCTAATTTAAAAAATTTCGTCGCGATAACACATGATATTTTTTATTGGAATCCTATAGAGTTCACTTACCGATGATTGGCGGGTAGAATATCCGTTGGACCCTTGGTCGTGGGGTGTGGAACGTGTGTTGGAACCGATGGTCAGGCGACCGCTGGTTAGCAGCGATGTCTTCGAGATGGAAGATACGCTCCAGCATCAAACCCCATTGCGTTTCTGTACGCTGTAGCACGTGTAGTGCTTTGATAGTCTGTTTAGAGAGAAAAATGAGATTAAAAAAATAAAAACAACAGTGGGCTGAGGATATTGCCTTGAGGAATTCTCATTGACTCCCAATGCGTTACATTCATACATTTCATTTCGAAGTTATGTAATATTACAAGTAAGAAAAAATAAATATTCACAGAGCAAATTGATGAATCCAATTTTGATGCAATTTCCAATTCTTTTCTTGCTGCAATGCTTTTCTTCAATTTATTGTGGATGATAAAGTCATATGCTTTTGCCAAGTCAATTGATCACAGAGCAATTTATTTCATGTTCGTATTGTGAATTCCATTGGACTTGTTAGTCATTACTTACTTTTTTATGTAGATTGACCAGTGACTTCAATGACGGCGGTGTAGGTCTGTCTGGGGGCGCGCGTCCATTGAGCCGGTCTCGCAGTTGGATTGGTAGCTTTTGCACTATGGTATCGACATGACGATAAAGAGGATGGCCCGACCCAACTGCTGCTGATACTGCTTTTAGACTCTGAATACATTAAGGAATCATTTTAGGTGGAAACAGCAGATTTACTGTTAATTATTTTTTTCTGACATAGTTCATTGAGTCTATATTGTAGTACCCAATAGTAAGTAATGTCTGAAGTTAGAGGACAAACTGAATTTGACTACTTTAAGGATGTAACTTTTATTTCATCAGAGAAACATTTAAAAAACCAAATAATGTTAGTGAACTTAATCAAAGTCGGTATGGCCGATTAGATGTTGATAATACATTATCCTCACTTTACAACTACATCTGCTTGATAAATAAAAGATAAGATTTATCAATCAGCCATTTCCGTTTTGCCGAAAAATAATTTTCTATACTTACATCCAAGATATCATCAACGATTTCTTCAGCTTCACATTTATCTGTGCTAAGCTTGGCTATCTTGAAGTAACAATAAGTCAGAGTGTAATTCTTCTTTGAATTATTCCATAGGTTTCGAGGCACTTCAACTAAGGCATATCCAAGTAACAGGATAAGTAGGAACAGACCCCAAGTGTTACTAGCTGTAGACGCAATAGTCTTTATCTTAGGAGGGTCTAAGGACACGCCCGGTTTTAGGGCAATGTATATGAGTAGTATGCCGCATATGAAAAGGTAAGAACCATAGTAGATGGCATTGTCAACTAAAGCTGATTTTAGTTTTCCTTTGACTGTGAAGTCACCAGCTTTGCTGTAAGACTGCATCATTGGCATTATTAACCTGGAATAAAATAAAAAGTACATATTATAACAGAGCATTAAATTGTATCTATTTAGTTGTTTATGAAAAAATAAATAGGACTTAAGAAAGTTACGTTTTTTTTTTAAATTATATCATTTGTGATCTGTCCTTAGTGACATTTAGCACTGATTTTGTCTTATTAGGGTTCCGTAGTCGAATGGCAAAAAACGGAACCCTTATAGTTTCGTCATGTCTGTCTGTCTGTCCGTCCGTCCATGTCACAGCGATTTTATTCCGAAACTATGTATTAGGACTATACACATGAAACTTGGTAGGTAGATGTATTTTAAGAAAAATATTAAAAAAATATTTTAAATTAAGGGAGCCCCCCCTCCTCATACACGGAACTGAAACAGAAAATATTTTTTTTTTCATGAAACCTATGCGTGTGTGATATCTATAGAAAGGTCTTTAAAAATTACATTGAGGTTTCTAAAACCAGTTTTTCATAAAGTCAATCGTTTAAAAGATATACGCTTCTAAACTGGTAAAATTTGTGTCCCTCCCCCTTTAACTGCTATAATAATGGAGGGAAAAAAAAAATTGCTGCAGATCTTAATGTAAACTTTTAACGAAAATTGATTTGAACGAGATCGGGTCAGTAGTTTTTGATATATAGCATATTTTCTAAAACCGCAAATTTGTAATTCAACTTTGTAATTCATACAAATACTATGAAAAACAAAGTTATTTGGCGCAGTTAATATGGAACTCTTCATGGGTGACTCTGACTCGCACTTGGCCTTTTTTTTTTAAGATTAAAAGTAAATAAAATTAACAGCCAAAGAATTAAATATTTTATATCAAACATGGAAAAGCAGTCTCCTAACACAAGCATAATTATGCTTAAAAGGAGACTCCGATCATCAAATAATATAGTTTTTGGTGAATTAGTAAAACATTTTGTTTTGTAAACAATTGTTGAATGGAATCATAGATAATGTATAGGTAATTTTGATCCCGCCAAAAACATGCTGCATTAACTGCAGCAAACAGTAGTAGTAGTAGCAATACTAGCAAACAGTAGTGTGGTGTTGCATACTACATTCAAGCTTGAACTACTTGTGTATAATTTCTGCTATATTAAAAATCCCTGTTATTTTATCATGAAATGTTAATACACTGCTAGGAAACTAAACTTTGTACAATATAAAATATTTTGTGTTATCATTAAATTACCATTACCTAATTTATTGACATGGTACATTACAGGAAAGATTAGCTGATAGGTAAGTGTAACATTTCAAACAAAAGCCATACTAACATAACAGCATTATTGACTTTAATATGTGTACAGATTGAATTATAAAGATTTCTCTCTTGTGGCCACAGAAACATACTTATCAATCAATCAATTTTTATATTTCAGGCAACTTGGCCTATACAAATAAAATACAGACAAAAATGTACTTATGATATAGTGGCATAAGCAAGGTTTTAGGTTGGGGTGAACAACTGAACATTGAATGCAATAGCTGTTCTTATCAATGTACTTAAGTGGTATTTATTTTGCATTTAAGTTAAGAATAACACTTTTGCTGATGCCAAATGATGCCAGTGTTTCCTAACTGGCTACCTAGAGAAGAAACATTGAAATAAACATACTCTGAGCTTAACTACTTTTTTGAAGTCCATAGAATCTGTACTAACCAAATTATATGAGAATCATGTAGGAGTGTCTGACACTTCAATTATTGTGGCCCAAAAGAGCACCTTTTTTGGGCCATAATAATTGAAGAGTTCCCTTAATTATTTTCCAAATTGATCCAGCCATCTTCGAGTAATCGGGGAACATACATAAAAAAGATTCCAATGAACTGAGAACCTCCTCCTTTTTTGAAGTCGGTTAAAAACAGATTTGAGATTGGATCTGTCAAAAAAAGTGCAAGCATCAGTTCAGTAATCAACTCATAGTATTCATTATTTTCCTAGATCATTCTCATATTCAAAATCTACTGACAGAATGAAAAAATAAATAAAAGAGCTTATTGTTTTAATTACATGATAGGCTTTAATTTTAATTACTAAGGCTATAACAAAATAATATTTAGAACTTAAAATGGGATATTGACCATGTATACTTATTATTTTGATATCCTGTTTTAAGTTCTAATGATACTGTTAGTTTGTTTTATAGACATAGAAGCCAATTGCTCAGCCATAGTATCAACTGGCTTTTGTCTGTGTTTGTCTTTATTAATTTTAAGACTTTATTGTAAATGTATTTTGCACTATTACTGAAATAAACAATTTATTTATTTAAACCATTGTCTTCTGTGTCTGGGCACTGCTATGGCATGCAGGCATGGCATGGCATAGAGTGCATTGATATACAAAAACCCAAGATGCAGTCTCGAAGAAAAGTGACGCTCGAAACTGTCGCCAAACACTCACCACCTAAGTAGTAATAGTAATGCTATAAGTATAAAATATGTTTTTGCAAATTCCATCTTATGAAAATTGTTTAAAGTTGTTTTTACAAAGCAGTGTGCGAAAGACAATCAAATTTTACGACTGACGTTGCTCGATAGGACAAGGCCTTGAGTAGAGATACACACACCTTATACTAATTTTTTTTTTAAGACATTTTTGTTAGTATTATAAGTTTATTAAATTGTGTTCTAAAGACGTAATTATAACGTAAATGTTTTTGGGTAGAACATGTGTATATCAATGAAACAAATATTAACTGTTAAAATGGTTTATTATTTTTTTAAATTCAATAAAGCTTATAGGTACCTTTTGCCGTGATATACATAATATCTTCGTCAAAAAAATTCGCCATAAAAAAAATCTCTCGCCTTTGTTGGCTGACAATTGATGTCCGTTCTCCACATCGTACCTATTTGGTCACGAGAAAAACTAAAGTATAATAATAAGTTTTTAATGAGATTGGTGTTGCGCCAAAGCAAACTCACACACTTTTATCATTAGCATACCACATGTCGTGAACCCATAAGTTATCCCATATTTAAATTATTCCAGTATGGGGGGGGGACGTTTAAAATTGTAATACTAGGAGCGGAACGCGCACAATGGGCAATAGTTAAAGTGATGTCGTTCAAAAAAAAAAATTTATCCCACTGGACTGCTATACTCGGAAGCTCAAGTACCTACTTACAGTTCCCAATATATATCCTCCCGCCTCCGTACCATAACTACGTAGACACAGATTGTTACCAGTAAGTCCAGATTTAATACGCAAACGCACTGGGTTTCCCGTTTGTAAAGTGCCCAAATGTCACACTAAACTTACGTCTAGATACTTTTAGGCATTAAGTTCTAGGATCTACAATAAAGCAAATAAAACTATCCCAATTTAGAAGCTTATGTGACATAAGGTCAAACAAATTTTATAACCATGGCTTCAGTCTTTGAGCTATGACAATATTAAACAAATCATTTCGTCAGTACAGTAAATTAAGCTATTCAAAACACACACTCATGTTAACGCATACACATCCAGAGTTCCAGACACATAAACACCCACACACACACCATTACGCACATACACTCAAACTTATACACACATACACGTTTCGCTTCTATTTCTTTTGTTCTCAATACCTTCTAATGTTACTTTTTGTTTGTAATTTATTACATAAAAATTTAAATGTGTTTTAATGTATAGCGTAGGACACTGATTCCTGTAACACAGGCTCGCTTAGCATAGGAGTCAGGGGCTTCACTTGAAAGATGTAATATTTTTATATTCAATAAATTATTTATTTATTTTATTTATGAACATTAAAAAAACCGTAAAATTGACGACCTCTTCTCCTTCAGTATATTATATAACGTATACATATCTGCCAAAAACTAAATTAGTATTAATTATTGTAAAATAGACGTGTTTAACTTTTGGTGTACAATAATATGTAATTAATGTGTGTAATAATAATAATGTTTATTTTAATCTATTCTAAATACTAGCTTTTGCCCACGTCTTCGTTCATGTAGAGGCTTTTCCCGCGTAAATCCTGATTGTGTGAGAATTTCGGGATAAAAACTATCCCATGTCCTTCTCACGGTCCTAAACTATTCCCATGCCAAATTTCATCTAAATCGGTTCAGCGGCTTAGGCGTGAAAAGGTAACAGACAGACAGAGTTACTTTCACATTTATAATATTAGTATGGACAATATGGACAATAAAGCATAAACTTATTAATAAAAAATAAATAAATACAAGAAAAAAAATCGACTCCATTATTTGTTCAACAGGGTAACTTTTATTATGCGACTAAAATAAAAAAGATGCCATAATACATTGTATTGACACTGAAAATGCGGCCATTGAAATTTGCCGTTACTATTTGAAATGAGCGCATAATTTAGAATTAAGCACTCATTTTATGCGGACAGTTTTGAGACGTTGAGTGTGCATCTTGGGTTTTTTGCATATCAATGATAGAGTGTAATATATTTTGTCAAGGTTGGAATAGGTTCATCTTCAATAGGTGATAAACACTTACCAAGTAAGACATTGTGATGTCCAATACACAACCCTCCACAGGTTAGGGAACACATCTGAACTCATCAAGCTCGAAGGCTTATGACACTCAATGATTGGTGGAGCTGCCGTTGTTGTGCCATTCTGTAGGATAGCCTGGGTTGTTTCCATTAGTTTTGTTGCATTCTGCATACATTGTCGATACACAGTCTGTTGGAAATAAATACACATACAGATATTTAAAGGTTGTGATGTTTAAAAATTCTAGAGGCAGCTGAATCATGATTTTTATTTATGATCTTTCAATGATGTAGTCTTTGTTTTAATCTAACAAATATGCGAAAACCCACATAAAGAAGATTATTTTTACTCACCGATGATATGTCCAGGGGCAAGATGAACATAATCACAAAAGAGAAGTACCATGCTGTAAGCACTGATACTGTCACTATTATGTGGTTCCTATAGCAGTCACCATATCTATATAGTAAAGTCGATGCTAGTATAAACGCAGATATCAGTTCTATCACAAATAACGTGTAAGCCATTTTGACACAGCACTTCACTTATTCACATATAAATTAAAGTCAGTTTTTCTTTGCTGTTTTCTGTTTCTCCCTCCAAACCCTTGCTGCTTCGTGCTGCAGCTGCTCAAACCGAATCTGAGTCGTAGACTTCAAAGGCAACAATCTAGGCCTTTCGATCTCATATTCCGATGGGCATTCTTCATAAAATAATACTCCCTGATCGGGCAAAATAGGGTCGAACTCTATACTTTTGTTTTCTGTTCTTCTCGTTTCTGACATATTTCTATGTACAAAAGATTGACTGTGATGACATCGTAGAAGGAGTTGCACAAAAACGAAAATCACAGCTAAATTATATGAACAAAAAAGTATTCTACTAATATTATACAGTAAATCTAAATAAGCATTAGTGATATCATCACAAATTGCTATCAAGACAATCAATCTAAAAGGCAACGTCTATTTTCCACAAATTTTCAACAAAAATCATCAATATTTTTCAAGTTTGAGTTTGACAATTTTGCCATCTTTGTCACTCTAAGATCAAATAGCTTTGAAAATACAACTTTGTCTCTAATGTTATTTGATAATGCTTTAAATGGCAATATTTTCTCATCGGAACGAAATTTGGAACAGGTTAAAAATATACTAACGTTTACGACGATCGCTTTGAAATATTTCTGATGGCACGTCAACATGATTGTGTGTGATGATGATGAATTGATGATACTAAAGCATAATTTGTTTTATTTTATGTTTTAAGCTATAGTCAATAATAATTATCCACATATATTAAGATATTTATCATAGACATTCGTTGACTGTTTTAAATTAAATATCATAAATAATAATTAAAACGCTTTCAAACAAATAAATTAATTTGAAATATCTTTTTTTTGTTATCAGCGGTAAACCTTCAAAAGACTATATTTCTATTTATATGTATCATCTATGGGTATATTCTTTGACTGATCCTTGCTGGATCGACGAATTCGTTGTCTTATGGCCATGTTAATAATAAGTAGGGGGGTACAGTGGATCACTTTTTTTTGTAAGCTGTGTAAATTAGTAAATATAAAATAAATAAAAAAAATACGTTTTCATTTAATAGAACGGGATGTTGGCTAACGAAATGTATTTCAACTTTAGCAATAAAATCTATAGATTTATGGCATTTCACGTTTTTTTAAAGTTGGGAAATGATCCACTGTACCCCACATCTGGGTCACACTGGATCTTCATGTGGGGTGCTGGGGATCATAATGGGGTACAGTGAATCAACACATGGAATAACCATGCTTTTTTTAATGGGTCACAGTGAACTGTTTCAATATAGATATGAAATAAAAGACTAATTTGTTTAATCAATACTTTTATTCAAAATTATTATAAAATAATCAGTCTTTGATTAACTTTTATCAGTCTGTAGTTTTAACAGCCTTAAAATATCGAAAATGCACTAAAACAACTCTTAAAAATTAGAAAAAAAAAACAATGTTCTTCATTACAAAATTCTCACAACTTAAAAAATAATAAATTTCTTAGTTTTATAAAGTAAAAGAAAAAAAAAATATTACCTATCGCAAATTTAAGCAGGAAAAGTCAAGATCAAATTTATAGACCTGTTGTTGCCGTTTAGTTCCACTAAAAGTAGGCAAAGGTATAATCATTTTTACATCTCTTATGGGTACCGAAGCTATGTCTGGAACATCCGGTAACCTGTATCCATTCTTCACTTTTGTACTCTTTCTTAAAAAACTTATATTTATATCTGTTCCATCTCGCTGCCCTATAACCTTTCCTATGTAAAATACTTTCGTTTTATGTGCAACAAACTGTACTAAAACAAAAGCGCCTTGATTGGGATTAGATTCAAGAGGACGGAAATTGTCAGGATCTATTTCTTTTTCATCTTCGTCGTCATACCCACCTTCTTCTTCAGAATATGTACTTATATTACCAATGTCTTCTTCACTTGACTCAGACACCGAAACTTTCCTTTTAGCATTTCTTTGTCGCTGTTTTCGTTTTTTTTCGGTTTTGCTATTTTCTTCATCACTCAATGCGGTCTGCAAAACTTTTTTCTTTATATTCTTAGATCCTTGCATACGCTGCCTTTTATGTTTATCGGTTTTCCCCTGCTGACGGTTCTCTATTTCTTCTTTATTTGGTGTGTCTGTAGCTATCATGGATTTCCCTTTGCGTCGTGGTGCTTGGTTATTTTTTCTTGGAGCAGCTTTTGGAATTCCTCGGAAATCAAAAGGGCTCGAGAAAGTTATTGCTTGAGTGCTTGAACTCTGGAGCCCCGAAGTAGACGGAGATGGAGTTTTTCTGCAGATTTCATCTTCAGGCAGCATAACTTCAGCAGGTGCTCTTCCTCTATTTACCGGTGTCCCAGTTTCAACTCTTTCAGAAGTCGAGCCCGTAATTGACGGGTCAAGGAATGAAATTGGCTGCAGTGCAGGCCCTACAGCTTGATTCGACGCCTGTGTTATAATTGAATGTTCGGAAGCAACATTGTAATCTATGAGAAGTGATGGAGATGGCGTTTTTGTGCGGATTTCATCTTCAGACAGCATCACAGGTTGCACTATGTCTCTATTCGTCACTTCACTTGGAGCAAAGTCTACGTCAGTGAATATATCCCTATTAAAAGGAAATATCCCAGTGCACTGAAAAGCAGCGCAAATGTTAGCTGGGGTCATGGCTTTCATATGTGCCTCTTTAATGCACTGTGCCACCTCGTAAATCGAAAAAGTTTAACCAGGGTTTCTCATCATCCAACTATCAATAGCAGCGTTATAAGCAGTCTTAAAAGGTTTGAAAACAGCAACGTCTAACGGTTGCAGTTTGCCAGTTGAGTGGGGAGGAACTGTGAGGATAGTAACCCCATTTTCTCTTGCCAAATTGATGGCTTCTATGCAAATGTGAGCTTTATAATTGTCCATTATTAACAGCGATGGATTTTCTTTGCTACTCTGGGATTGATCAATAAAGTACTGCATAGTTTTAACAAATAGCGAACTATTCATCCAGCTGGAAGGATTAGCGAGGCCTAAAGTGCCTGTCGGAGCTCCCGAAATCATAAGTTGCTTAAAGTGCACCCGTGGGAATATCATCACTGGTGGAAGAGCATGGCCTCGTGCGTTGATTATGTAGCAAGTAGTCACAAGTGTCCCCTTTTCACCACTAGTGACCTTGCTCACTTGCTTCTGTCCTCTAACCGCTAAAACTTTGCTCGATTTTTGGACGGTCATTGTATTAGTCTCATCCAAGTTAAATATTCGTGTACCATTTCCGAACGATTCGTTCCTCCTCATTACCATCTCAAGGTTATCAAAAAACTTGTTCACGTTGTGCCTATTGAAAGCTGTAGCTCTACTGAGACTACAGCCCTCAGGTGTCCGGAGACTCAAAACTTGATGGCGTTTTCTAAAACCGTAATACCACTCCTGTCCAGCCTTCTGTTCATCGTGCCATTTTTGTGATACACTAATATTATTAGTGAGGGCCATCTGATACGCAAGCTGCCTGAGTTCATTTGGACTCAGACCATAGAACATTTGGCTGCAAGTGACGAGATAGTCCACTAGTGACTGTTCCTGTTCATCAGTAAAGATTTTCTTAACTGCGTAGTTGGGTGTTAATCGCTGTTCGGCATCGCTTGTGACCACCTTCTTGTAATATCTTTGCAAAGTTGTATACGGAATGTTTTTTAGTGCAGGAACTTTCCTAATTTTATTTCCTTCTAAAATGAGATCGATCGCATCCTTCATCTGTTCCCGACTAACGAGACCAATATTAGTTTTTCTTGTGCGGTTCCGGACCATGTTGTTCACTCTGCCCCACGATCCACTGTGCTCCCCTCTCCCCTAGCTTCTAAGTATATCCATTCGCGGAGGGGCGGACATAACTGAGTTATATTAATTTTTGCTTTCTGATTCTTCGGATCCGCGGGACCATCGCTCTAATGGAGCAGGTGCATAACGTCAGATGTAGGGTTGCAAAATTACGTAATTTTACTGAAAATGCTGGTAAAATACGATTATTTTACGGTCATTTATATAAATTACGGTAAAATTACCGACGACTTATGAAGTTTTAAATTTTAAGTTGTTTTAAATCTCGCGCGCGTAATGATTCAAAATCATTATGCAATGTTGCCGATTCACGTGTGATGATTCACATCTTGAATTCTTGCCCTGGGAATAAAGTTTTAGGGTTTTTTAGTACGCATGAGTCGCACGAACCCAGTTTTCTCTTTTTTTTTCAAATTCCAATACTGAACAAGAGAAGAAGTTCCAATAGTGAAGTAGTGACATACACACAAACATACTCACTACGTTTTTTTGCACTACGTACGTTAGTGGGAATGAGTACGTTTAATAGGTTTTTTACCGGAAATTACCATTTTTTTGCCGTAAAATACCATAAATTACGTAAAATAACATTTTTTACCGTATTTTACCAGGGTAATTTTACCACTTTACATCCCTAGTTAGATGTTAGAAGTTCCTTAGTCCTTGACAGCCCAGCCTCTATGGATAACTGGAATTGAGATTGCGCGTAAGCACGTGTTGCTTTCTCATTTTCACTTGCTATATCATTTTGTACCTACTTTTGAAAGAACAAAGGCGAAAAAATTGTTAATAGAATATTTGAGCGTCTATAAATGTCATGTTTGCAAATGTTAATAAAATAATTTCTTAGTTTTTTTCAAGATATGCTTATGAACTGACCCACTCTAAGAAAAGATATTTATTTTTTTGGAAATACAATTGACTAATATGATCACAAGGGATTAGATTATTTTTTTCCTTTACAATTTAACTTCATATCTTTTAGCCAATATTGTCTCAGTTGAAAGTTCTCTGCTGGTTTCTCTGCCATGTATTAGTAAATCTACTCCAATTTATTTAAAGTGTTTTTCCCTAATTGCATAAGTATACTTTACAAGCGTATTGATAAAACATAATAAATATAATTGCAGATTTTTGTTAAGAATTCTGCTGAATAAATAAATACTAAAATAAAGTCATACTGCAAAGCAAAGTATGGCAACAATACGACATGACATTGACATCTGCGTAAGGTGTATTGACAACTGCTGCTATCTCGTGTAATGTCGGTTGTGTTTCCGTACTTTTGAAATTATTAACTGCTTCTGTGTATAAACTCAGTTTTTCCTTGCGACTAGTGCTTGCCTAAGGATTCCGATCAGCTGCTATTTACGCCGTCGACGTTTTGCTTTGACTTTTTTGGACTACGATATACTACCTGATACTTTGGACTTTGTTGTTTGTGCATCCATTTGTATATCACAATGGGAATTCATGTAATGCCTACTCGCATAATGTGTGTTAACTGCCGCATATGTAGAATAGGCTTGTGTAGTACATGTACTATGAACTATTAGGACGCAATTCCGTCATGTGAACTAGAACGAACTATTCTGTTTCTGTCGCTCAAATCGGTCATCTAGTACATCTAGTACAGTGAACTAATCACCAATCCTAGCGACATCCAATCGCGAGAGCCGAGCAAGAACGGCTGAACTAATAAGTGATGTACGAACTACGATGACCTGGAGAACGAGAAACTGTGCCTGGTCATTTATGTGCATAATCTATGGCCCGGACGTTCTATGGCTCTTTGATAGTTTCGATGTTTTTATTTGTTATTTTAACTTTGTTAAGTGAAGTTACTCAACGTCATTGGTTCAACAATATAAGTTCATGTTGCTTAAGTTATGCTTGGTTTTGTTTCGTGTGGATTGTAAAAAAGAAAATATTTATATAAAAATGAAGATCACTGTAAATATTTGATTTTTAAATACGCCATTTTAATAATTCATTCAATATTACTTATTTAAATAATATTCAAATTATTTGAAATGTATCATAATTAAAATGATAGTCCTAAGCCTGCAAAGTATGAAGGAAAATCAAATATGCAGGTATTCCATGAACTAAAATGAACTAATAGTACTAGAAGACCGAACTAGTACATTTGAACAATTGTACTAGTTCGGAGCGCTCCTGTCAGTGACCGAGTATGAACAAGCCTAATGTAGAAGTGGTCAATGGATAATTTAAAAGAGTTTTTAAATTACTGAGGCAAGAATATTTCCATAGATCACTTCCCCACATGATGCAAAACTTCCAGATAGCAGCAGCTTTACTAAATAAGTTTGGTGCTCGCCTGTAAGACAGTGAATATGCCAAAGAAATATTATACATAATTAGGCAAAATATGAATTTAGAAAATAATCTGGCTAGTATGGTTGAGGCTGTCAATATGAATAGAACAACTTCTAATTTCCAAAACATATTCACAAACAGAAATAATGTTTACTTTCCTATCTTAGAATATAGAGACCTCATTCTATTCGCCCTGGGAACGTACCAAATACGACAAGCACGTTCATATTATGGTGAACATGTATGTTTCCACGGCGGATACAAGATTGAGGTATGCAGTGAGTGAGTAAATTCATCTGAATACAATCTTAGAGGCAGTAGTGATACAACCCTTATTAGAGGCAAAATTAAATCACACCATGTCTCGAAGGCAATACGTATAATTATATTAATAGAAAATAATGTGCCCGGCCGTGCAGGAATAATAGAGTACTGTTGCAGTTGCTTAGTGGGAAGACGAACTGTCGGATGTTGCGCGCATACCACGGCGGTAGTTTGGTATCTCGGATGGGCCAGACATCAGACAACTATTACTACACCAGCAGGTTTTTTGGACGATATTATCATAAGAGAAGATGAAGAATAAATACATACATATATAAAACCAATTGTTTAATTTTTATAACTACCTATTACCTACTATTATAGTATTTATTTATTTAATTCGACTAAGATCCATATTTGAGGATGGCAAACAGATGTTCCGACTGATGGAAAGTGATCGCCGCGGCCTATATGGATCTGTATTACAAAAGGCATTGTACATGCGTTGCCATCCTAGGGACAGAGCCGCAATTAACTTGTAATACTTAATGCTTGTAATTATAGCTTTTATAACGCATAGTTACATGTTTAAAACAGATTTTCGATATAATCAACAATACCTTGGAAGTGGCGGGGGACCCATTTTTTTCTGGGTGGTTAAATCATCGAATGACTTCTCCCGCTCTGGGTAAAACGGAATCCCTTCCGCTTTACCCAGAGCGGTATCAGACTACTACTGACTAAAAACTCACCCTGTTCCTTCAGCTGCCCTTAAGTTCCGGGGCCGTGGTATCTCGTTAGAACATTACCAGGGTTGTGCCCCGGCAGGCAATGGCCATATGGGGCCCCGTCACTGGTGCTGACAGCTCTTTGAGGCGCAAGTGGAACACGATGCGCCGTTGACCCGGGCCTGGTCCTTACCGGACGGTGAGCTACCCCTGCTCGCCGTCCGCAAGCCCGCGCCTACGGTGGCCGGAGATCGGCTCGCGATCCCCGACGCACGGGGCGACTTCCGCGGCGGCTGGGGCATGAGGAAGAGAGTTGCCTCTCCTTCGCGCGTTCGGCCTTCTCTTTCACTAGCATTACTGCTACGCAGAAGGAGGCGACTGCATTCTATTCCCACTCGCTCCGCTCCAGGGCCGGACGCGAGAGGTCACCGCTGCCGATAGCCTCAATGAGGAAACGGCGAAGCTCTGCCCAAGCGGGGCACACGTCCACCGTATGCTCTACCGTGTTCTCCGGGTGGTCCACGCAATGTCGACACCCGGGCGTGTCCTCCCACTGAATCCGAAATAGGTACCTCTCAAAACATCCGTGTCAAGTAAGCACCTGCGTCAGGTGGAAGGTGAGGACGCCGTGGCGTCTCTCCAGCCACTTCTCAAAGACGGGACTTATCGCCGCGATTGCGGCGTGCCCAGCCTTCGGTTGCGACAGCCACTTTTTCCATGCTGCCGTGAGATCGTGGGCGGGAGACCCCTGGCCAACTGACAATGGCTCACTACTAGGTCTATGTTTTCCACACTAGCGTTGACTATGGATATAATCAAGTCTGCGGTACTAGTCTGCTTCCAATAAATCGGTTTACGTAAGAATGGCCAGACATAACCTTTAAAACTTCTTCAACGAATATCTTTTTTCCAAGAGTTCCTTTAATAGTGGATCTTAAGGCAAAAATGATCATGAATTGAAACTCTATACTCTTGTATATTTTCCATTAATAGACGCTACAAAATTATGCCAACAAAAATTTGTTAGAGGATTCGCCATTGTTCTTTGCACATTGGTATCGGATTGACAGCTTTGACTAGGTAGGGCGATCATGGCCCGTTTTATATTTCTGGCATAGCTTTAGACTCGCGTCCGACATTCAGCACCTACCTGCGATGTGACAGACGGGTACAGACCAGGTGAGGTGCTTTATAAGAATCTACAGTATCCGGCTAGCATACGTCTGTACATTTTGTTGCTCTAAATATCTCTCATCGCTCTGGAAAATAGGTAGATACGATTTTGTAAACTGTAAAGGTTAACCTGTCATATTTGTAACTTTAGGTTTCCTTCAGGAAGTCGATGTACTCTTTGACTATAGGTGGGCGTATTTTTGACGGTTGATTGCAGTCATTGAAGACGTCTGACACACCACGCATTGTGCAACTACTTATTTATAGACTTTAGGTACCGTCAAGTGCCAGAGCCACATTAGTACGCTCTTAATCTTGCACTGCACATTAGGTTTTAGTCGAATAGCTTCGTCCGAACTAGGTGACTTGACAATGCTAAGCAACAAGCCTCAGCAGCTTTCCAAATCGAGATTGGGTGCGTATCAATAAGGCTCACGCTACTTTAAAAAAAAAAATGTCACTAACTACGATTTTGTCCTGTATCTTAATTGAGTACATTAAAAAAACTCCCAGACCCGGAAAAGCTATTTGCAGGCTCTACAAACATTTTTTCCGGTGCGGCGGCAATTGAACCAATATTCTGTCACGCAGCGTAGCATCCAATTGCTCAAGCACTGCGCGATGTGTATCGCCTAAACTCTTATACCCACTTGATTTGTGTTTTTTTTTACGTGCATGCAAAAGCTTAAACACTGATTTGGTTAATCTAATCATATTTATGTTTATTAAGAAGATGGATTTGAGACTTTCTGTATTTGATTCAGTAGATACTTAATAAATCTTTAGTACCTATTTAGGTATCGTGCCACAGAACGAATGATATCTTGGTTAATTATCATCATCACAAAATCTAGGTAGGTATATTATAACCATAGCAAAATTTTATCACATTACGGCTCGACAAAGGTGAAGATATAGACCAAAATATGGTAGGTATATCTATCTACCTCGATACGAGTAACAAAAGGTTGGCCACTATTGAAAACAAATGGAACGGAAGCGGGATTATCGGCTCTACCTCAGAGCCTTTGATTGAATGGACCTTTGATATCTTTTGAAGGGAATTCTTTTGTGAAGTTGCTTTAGTAGGACAATGCAAGGAAAACTTCAAGTATTTTCTCATTGTGTGTTGCGTGATGGTTGTGTGTCAATGTGATGACACGAGCGAGTTCATTTAAAAATATGTGCGTTGAATTTTTTTTTGAAGTATTTGGTACCTATATGTATCCTATTCGTAAACTTATATCCGTTTTCACGCAAATATCCCGTGTTGAAAATCTTT
This sequence comes from Tholera decimalis, assembly GCA_943138885.2. Lineage (NCBI taxonomy): Eukaryota > Metazoa > Arthropoda > Insecta > Lepidoptera > Noctuidae > Tholera > Tholera decimalis. The sequence continues at coordinate 14,809,138 of OW964552.2, read as the reverse complement.
GCGACAACTGGAAAACATGATTAGCTTAAAATTTATATCTGCATTACCTTTCCCGCCTAGGCCAAAGTGTTTCCCCTTCAGCGTTATCACATAAAACTTCGGAAGCTGCGATATCGTACGTAACGAATGTTACCTACAGACAACGCTACGTGTTTAGAATGCAGAAATAATGCCCCTGGGCACGATAAACTGCCGCTCGCGTAAGGATATCGAAAGAGTAATTCTTATTGAAACAACGATGAAAACCGAGTACCTCGTAAGGTATTTTATTTGAACTTAGGAAGATGTATTTGGGTAGCCTTCTGGGCTCTTGATGTTCACGATATTTTTTGTGATAGACATAACCACAGTATAAAAATAATTATTCTGTGACATAACTTTATAACGAAACTCAGTGGGTGAAATGATATAAGTACCAAATCAAGTAAATTATTCAATGAATTTATTTAAGGTTAGGTACGTCATAATACTATTAGAAGGAGTTTTGTACCCAAGCAACTGGGTCTCGATACGACTCAACATAAAATCGTACCAAATCCGTAAACGAAACTAAATAAAATAAAATTAGGTGCACTGTAGGTACTAACCCGTATAAGTCTATAGGTAAGTACTTACTAATATTATAAAGCGGAAAAGATAGTTTGTTTGTTTAAACGCACTAATCTTCGAAGATACTGGTGGATTTGGATGAAATGTAGTATGGAAGTTGCTTTGAAGCTACTGAGAAACCCGACTGCAAAGGAAAGAAAGTTATATTTTCAACCGACGACAAAAAGAGGAGGTTATCAATTCGACGCGTATATTTTTTTTTTTTTTTTTTTTTTTTTTTAATGTATGATCATCGATTACTCGAAGACGGCTGAACCGATTTGGAAAATTATTTTTTTGATTGAAAGGGTATACTTCGATACTGGTCCCATTTTCATAAACGTCAGGATCTGATGATGGGATCCTGGAGAAATCGAGGGAACTCTTCAAATATTATAGGCACACCTATGTCGTTTTGGGTATTTATTATAGTAACTTGTGCAGTTGCTCTCAAAAAGTACCATTTGAGGAAGTGGAACTGATGATGAAGACCACAGATGGCCGCCGAAACTACTCAATAATAAGTATTGAGTGGATTGCGATTCGATTACTTGAATATGGATGTTACGCACTTTATGCTCGTCACAATGCATATGGTGATGTAGAGCTGATGGTGAAGTACCAGGAGAACTCCTCAACAATTAACGGCCCAGCATTGGGAAAAGCAATATTTTGTAAAAGGTTATAAGTAGTTGATAATTAGGCTCTTGTAACTAGGTAAATTAAAAATAGACCAACTAAAAAGAGTGAAATAAAAACTTTTTACCAAAAAATTAAACCGACTCCCAAAAAACACTGCAAAGTGAAAAATAACTTTAATTTCGGAAGTCGGTGCCAAAAACGAAAATACAAAACTAAAGACACCGACTACCGAAATTAAAGTTATTTTTCACTTTGCAGTGTTTTTTGGGAGTCGGTTTAATTTTTTGGTAAAAAGTTTTTATTATCGTGATAAAGTCACAGTTCACGGGAGCTAAGACCCGCGCGGCTACGGTAGTATTTAATAAAATCCCGAATAGCATGTATTTTAAGAAGGGTTTCAGTTATTATTTTTTTATTTTATATATAATATTTTATTAAGTATTTAAATTTAAAAAGAAACGAGAATAAAGCATTAAAAATTCATCCTTAACGCCTGTAGGCTGGCAATACACCCAAGAGACTGGCGGCATTGCCATGTTGTATTGAAATGCTTAACATAAGGCCAAAGTAATAGCCAGCCCTTTGGTCATGGGAACCCTTCCCATGACCATGGCTGGTTACAATCTGTTTGAAATTTCTTAGAAAATGTTGTGAGCACAAGGCCCCACGATCCGAAAGTTTCAACCCCAAATGGTTTGAAAATATAGTAACCACACACCATCTGCTTGGCCTTTTCCTAACCATGTTGGGATCGGCTTTCGGCTTGTACAATCGGATGCGGAAACTGAGTATAAGCCAAACTGTAGAGTTTGGCGAGTAAAAAATGATCGTAAAACCAAATAAATAATGGCAAAATCAGTAATAAAAATAATATAAAATTGTGTTTTCCATGGAGCGACTCTCTAGCTGATTTCCACAACCCAGAAACTGGGTAACACGTTACCCCTTGGCTAAACCAATATCAGATTGTCTGGCTTCTGACCAATCGTAACGACTGTCGAAGATGCCAATATCCCTATTGGCATCTTCGACAGTCGTTACGGTCTTCACCCGCTTGTTGAGCGGGTGAACACCGTAACCACCTTATTATATTTATAACATTATATATAAATAACATTATATATAAATGACATCATGTATAAATGACAGCCGGAACCAACGGCTTAACGTGCTTTCCGAGGCACGGGGTAGGTATCCCACCGCCAACTTCTAAGCTCTGGACTACTATGTACCGAGAATTTTTCTTATAGAGAAACCCTGCAGAACTCCAGACCCAGAGAGTATTTAACCAAGGACCCATTAATCGGATTAAAAGGTTAACCGGTTAGACGTTTAACCCATTTGTTTGATTAACCTTTATACGGGTTAACCTGTATACTATAAAGGTTAATCTATAAAATATTGCTGATTAATCTGAATGAAAGAGACAGAACCTGTAAGTTGCACAATCTCGGCTGCGTCGCGGTATCTTACGTCACACGCGGCTGAATGTTGCTCAGGTTTATTTGTCGCTCTTTTGTTGAATTTTGCACTTATTCAAAATTATGTGCGTAACCACGCACAGTGGAATGAAAATGTTTGGTAGGTAAGTGTATGGTGAACATTAAAAAATCAATGACAAAAGCAAATTGAGAAATGTAGGCAGGTAAGTAGGTAGGTGTCTTTTTAACCGACTTCAAAAAAAGGAGGTTTACAATTCGTCTTGAACTTTTTTTTTTATGTATTTTACCTCATAACTCGGAGACGGCTGGACCGATTTGAAAAATTCTTTTTGCGTTTGAATGGGTATACTTTCTAGTTGGTCCCATTGTTACGAAATCAGGATCAGATGATGGGATCCTGGAGAAATCGAGGGAACTCTTCAAATATTATAGGCACACCTATAGCGTTTTGGGTATTTCTTATAGTACCTTGAGCAGTTGCTTCCGAAAAGTACCATTTGGGGAAGTTGAACTGATGATGAAGACCACAGAGGGCCACTGAAACTCCTCAATAATAAGTATTTCGTGGATTGCAATTCGATTACTTGAGTATGGATGTTAAACACTTTACGCTCGTCACAATACATATGGTGATGTAGAGCTGATTGTCAAATACCAGGAGAACTCCTCAAAAATTAACGGCTATGCACAGGGAAAAGCAATATTTTGTAAAAGGTGATAAGTTTTTGACATTATGGCTTTTGTAACTAGATAAATTACAAACCGACCCACTCAAAAGAGTGAAAAAAAATTTTTAGCAAAAAATAGAACCGACTTCCATATCAAAACACTACAAAGGTAAAAATAACTTTAATTTCGGAAGGCGGTGTCTTTAGTTTTGTATATATTTTCGTTTTTGACACCGCCTTCCGAAATTAAAGGTATTTTTACCTTTGTAGTGTTTTGATATGGAAGTCGGTTCTGTTTTTTGCTAAAAAATTTTTTTTAGTAAGTAGATAGACGGTAGAACAGGTTAGGTATCTTTTTAGGGTTCCGTAGCCAAATGGCAAAAAACGGAACCCTTATAGTTTCGACATGTCTGTCCATCTGTTTGTCTGTCTGTCTGTCTGTGTGTCTGTCTGTCCATCCGTCCGTATGTCACAGCCATTTTATTCCGAAACTGTTAGAACTGTACATGTGAAACTTGGTAGGTAAATGTATTCTGTGAACCGCTTTCCGATTTTATGAAAAAAAAAATTAAAATAAAAGGGGCTCCCGATACATGGAACTGAAACTGAAAATATATTTTTTCATGAAACCTATGCGTGTGTGGTATCTATAGACAGGTCTTCAAAAATGATATAAATGTGTCTAAAACCACTTTTTCATAAAGATAATCGTTTAAAAGATATACGCGTCTAAAGTGGTAAAATGTGTGTCCCCCCCACTGTAACTTCTATAATTATAGAGTGAAAAATATGAAAAAAATATATATGCTATAGATCTTAATGTAATCTTTCAACCAAAATTGGTTTGAACGAGATCGGGTCTGCAGTTTTTGAGATACAGCATATTTTCTAAAACCGCAAATATAACTTTGTAATTCATACAAAGACTATGAAAAACAAAGTTATTTGGCGTACTTGTAAAAATTGCAAATGAACTAGTTTTAAGACATTTTTAAGTTTTTTTTTTCAAATAAATATATTAAATTATATTTATTATAGTTACTAAGGAACCCTTCATGGGCGAGTTTGACTCGCACTTGGCCAATTTTTTTTATTTATTTTACTATATTTATTGGTTTACTTTGTTCTGTATATTACACACCTGAAAGGTGTTCCGAGGTGGGAATGTTTTGCCCGTAAGTATACAACATTATGTTTAGTATATGCGAAATGTGAATATAGTTCGTTCGGAATAAGTAACTAAATCGAATCTAATATTTTATAAACCTTTTTTGTTTGGACACTTAGTAGCATATATACGCAATGATACGGCGCACAACACAGGTCACGCAGCACGCCACTAGACGCGCACGGCGCGACGCACTATGGGACCAACCGGTATTTTCCATCTCAAAATTAGTTGGGACAAAAGTCGTGTTTTTGAAACTGTTTTGATTGTATTACATTCTAAGATGATAAAGCCACCCGATATAATAGTAAAAAAAAAATACAAAAAATTTTTAGGTACATTAAATTACACCCAAACTTTATACTTTGATAATTTGATATTAACTAGACTACTCGTTATGGAAGTTCAACTTAAGATTTCTAGTTCATAACTACGTTATTTTGTGATGAAAAATATATTTTCGAATTTTTTAATATAATTTTTAATTGTCATAAGGAAATTTTACGTCTATTTAATTTTCAAGTTGAGGTTTCCTTGTTACCGATGGCTCCCGATGTCAAGTTAATGACATGTTTAGATACCTTACCTATTCAGTAATACAAAAAAAAACCTGCGTCATTGCTGCGCCATTTCGAACTAGAAGCAAAAATGTCGACCTAAATATATTTTCACACGATATTTTTTTGCGGGAACCATTTTAACCACACGTATGATAAAAATCATGTTGCATAGTTCTTATCTATTGTTGTAATTATAATAAGTATTAGTGTGAAAACTGTTTTTATCAATTTTCTTATTGGTTTTGCACAAGTTACTGAAACTAGGGTCCAATAAATACTCGGGTTTGCAGCGTGTTCATCAGTGTCCGGATACCTTCCTTCGGTAACTGTGAATTTGCTGAAAAAAGTTTAAAATGAGTGAATTTGTGTGTTTTCGACGCGATATATGTGCTCAGATAATAAGCGGGCAAAGTACTTCAGTTATTGAAAATATTTGTTGGACAATTTCCATTTATCAACAACAGATGTGAGCACGGTTATGCAAAGTATTCAAAGAAATTTGATTACGATTTGTAACCAAAAATGGGTGAAAGCTCAAAGAAAACAAGATTGCTTCGAGAGCCAAAACACAAATTGGTTAAATGGCGAGTTTAGAGTACGTGAAAAAAAAGAAAATCCTGACGTGTTCGGAGAGTACGAAAAAAACGTAAAAACTTGGAATTACTCCAGGAGTATGGAATGGGACATGTGCATTACGCTTATGTTCAAGGTTTACGATCTATGGGTGAAAATGATGAAGCTTCGATTGTGAGTATTACGAGAAATACAGAAAAGGAGGAGAAAAAGTCATTTTACGAAGTCCAGATGGTGTACCTTCCCATACCAAAGAAGAAGCATTATGTATATATATTGAAACCGATCTATCCAAAGCTCAATATTCCTACCTGAGGCTGAGACTTGTTGAGAAAAACTTATTTTCGGTATTTCCATCATACCAAATTTTGGCTGAAGCAAAGAAGGATTGCTATCCTCTTGCGTCAAGCATATCCGTAACGAATATAAGTGCTAAAGTGAACCTTCAAGAACTCTCAGATCATACTGCCTGTCGTATTTTAAAAATAGACTCGGTTTCGAAAAGTTCACCCGTCTCAAACTGTATAGCAAATGGGGTTGCGATGGATCCTCGGGACAAAGTGAGTATAAACAAGTTTTACCGGAAGAAAATGAACAAATATCGGATGCTAATATGTTTATAGTTTCACTTGTACCATTGAGACTAGTGGATGAATAAAGTAAAGTAGTTATATCGCAAAATCCAACATGTTCTTCAGTTAGATATTGCAGACCCATTTCTCTGGAATTAGCAAAAGAAACTCCTGAAAAAACTACAGCTGTTGTAAGTGAACTTGAAGCAAAAATTAATGAATTAAGTCAAACGCGAACGCCTGCAGCAAAAGAAGGTAACATGAGTAAGACATGAGCTGTTTATGACAATGATCGACGGGAAAGTTGCTCAAGTGTTAACGCAGACTCCATCGAGTGCTTCATGTACTGTTTGTGGAGCAACTCCTAGACAGATGCACAATATAACAAAAGTAACTGCAAGAATTGAGAATGAAGATACGTTTAAATACGGGCTGTCTACCTTACATGCTTGGATAAGATGTATGGAAATGATTCTGCATATTTCTTATAACCTAGGATTTGAAAAGTGGGCTGAATCGACTCCAGAGAATAAAAGAACAAAGAAGAGAAAAAGAAGCACGTTCAAACTCGCTTCCGGAAATTGCTTGGTTTACACATTGATAAACCTCGTCAAGATTCTGGAAACAGCAATGACGGAAATACGGCAAGGAGATTCTTCCAAACCTATCAATGTTCTGCAGAAATCACGGGTATCGATGAAGAGTTGATCAAGAGATTATACATAATTCTGTAAACTATGTCATCAGGATTTTCTGTTAACGCAGTAAAGTTTGGTGAATATACGCTGAATTTGCTTGACTTCTGTAGACTTCCTCTGTCGCTAAAGTGCGTATGATTATAATGCCGTTTTTAATATATTGTACCTTTATGCCCATAAATGCACGGTGACTTGGCCGTTGACTTCGATGTATAAACTAGTAAAAAAAAGTGCACAGAGTATGTTCAACGGCCGGTTACATAAAATCTAACTATATTAATATTCTTATTATTATTTCATTACTTTTTATAGAGAAACAAGCAGCTTAGGTGAGGCTTGGCTAATTTTTTACAGGATGTTTTGGTGGGATTTTATATTTTGTACATTGATTGTGTTAGCTTGGTCCTTATCTTGTAATGCAAAACCAGTAAGCAATATAGCCGCCGAGCGCTACATCTAAGCTAACGACCAATAATTGATAGGCACGCGGTGCCGTCCCACTGTGCAGCCACAAAATAGATAGGTTCAGAAGTCAATCTACATAAAAAGCGCGCTCGAGCAACGCACTCATAGACACCGCTCACGGAGATGATATCTTGGCGCAATGCAGCTCAATGCGAGCGCGGGTACCTAATAATAATAATACCAGCTGTTTGCAGCGAGAAGAAATGTACCATAATTCCGTACACAGAGAGTTAAGATTGTTTTAACCGCCGCGCGGCCCACGAATGTGTTAGGGTTATACCCATAAATATAATATTATATTTCTATGGTTGTACCTATGCTGATATTGGTAAAAAAACGAATGTTGTAGAAAAACAATTCTTTTTTTATTTGTTGATCAAATATGTTTCAGTTTAATAAAATGATAGATGCATTTTTTTCCTTCCCTGATTTCCCGATTATATAAATTTTAACGTCTAAAATATCCGAAACCGCGTAAATAATTGTAATAAATAATTAATCAAAATGGAAACAGTAGCAAAGCGGAGGAAAATCAATTGTTTTTAGGTCGATCCATTATGACGTTGTCAAAATTATTTAAAAAGGTTCAGGCAGGCGTGCGGCAACCCACTGTCGGATGTACCGACGGCGATACGCGAAGCGGTAGGCATATAACACGTGGCCTTGAGCGAGTGACGGACGCCTGGTTTTAGGCATACTTAATCAGATCACTATAAGTTCACGTAGGTATAAAAATAAAAAAAAAACATGTGGGCAATTCACACGTGGTAGAAGTGAAACCTTCAATGTTGGCATTTTTTTTCTTATGAATTCCTGTGTCTGTCTCTTTTTACTGTCACTTTTTTGTTTCATAAACTTTCAAATCACAACGATGCTAAAGAAGTTTTGACTTCAAAACAGGTTGGTAATAACGCTACTTATGTATGTGCTAATTATGAGATCAAAAAATTTTTTAGCAAAAATTAGAACCGACTTCCATATAGAAATTAAAGTTATTTTTGGCTTTGTAGTAGTTTGATATGGAAGTCGGTTCTAATTTTTGCAAAAAATAATTTTTCTCGCTTTTTAGTGGGCCGGTTTGTAATTTATCTAGTTACAAAAGCCATAATGTCAACAACTTATCACCTTTTACAAAATATTGCTTTTCCCGATGCATAGCCGTTAATTTTTGAGGAGTTCTCCTGGTACTTGACCATCAGCTCTACATCACCATATGTATTGTGACGAGCATAGTGTTTAACATCCGTACTCAAGTAATCGAATCGCAATCCACGAAATACTTATTATTGAGGAGTTTCAGTGGCCATCTGTGGTCTTCATCATCAGTTCAACTTCCCCAAATAGTACTTTTCGGAAGCAACTGCTCAAGGTACTATAAGAAATACCCGAAACGCTATAGGTGTGCCTATAATATTTGAAGAGTTGCCTCGATTTCTCCAGGATCCCATCATCAGATCCTGATTTTGTAACAATGGGACCAACTAGAAAGTATACCCATTCAAACGCAAAAATAATTTTTCAAATCGGTCCAGCCGTCTCCGAGTTATGAGGTACTTAACATACATTAAAAAAAAATTGTTCAAGACGAATAAAATTGAGAACCTCCTTTTTTTGAAGTCTGTTAAAAATAACAAAGTTCTACTAAGTACCTACGACAAACGACGATATGTACAAGTACAAACACACTCACAATTCAACCGTGTCGGTCGGTGAAATGCGCTAGAATCGAAATATTATTTTTAATATTTTAGCGTCGAACATTAGTCAATATTAAAAACAGTATTGTGCAACATTAATAGGGCTCAAAGTTCAATGCATTCTACGCGGTGACTACGAGAGTCATGTCGGTACACGATCAAACACCGCGTGGTAGTTATCTCTGTCACTTTCTTGCAGATGTTTTATGTGCTAAAATGCACCTTATGTCGAAACCGGTTCTTATAGGCTGATTAACCCTATAATACGGGTTAACCTTTATTGAGGGTTTTGTAACCTAATCCTAAAAATTAACCGGTTTAAAACCCTCATACGGGTTAACCTTTCGGTCCCTGTATTTAACCAGACCTCATGGTCTGCATTCGCGCTTACAATCGTTCGACCAACGAGACAGTTGAAAATATAGTAACCACTGAGGTATTCCCGCCGGTTGGTGTTTTCCGCAGCCACAGCGGGCGCGCCAGCATAAAATGATGAACTGGAAATATGGGATGCTAATAATAAGTTTTATAATTATTATAAAAGATACTTTAGCTTTATAATAATTATAAAACTTACTTTACTATCACTAACTGTGCTGACTATATGGAAATTCGAAAAGTTCGTAACGACAATTATTGTTGTTTTACGAACTTTTCGAATTTCCATACAGTCACCACAGTTAGTCTGTTAGGTACCTGTTTTATGTAAGTTTACACAGTGTGGTTTTGGGCATAAATTGAATGTAAAGTTAATTCGATACTTTAACGCTACCTAGATAAATTCTAGGTGGCAAATTAAGGCTGACTGAATGAATTTTATCGATCGATAGTGATGTTTTTGTAGAAAATGACATGTGCTTTCATCACATTATACGATTGTTATAGGGTTTTTGGAAGTAATCAATTTCATAATGAGAGTCTTTGAGAGTTGTGTGTTCCTTCTACAAGGTATTTATCTTCTTTATCTTAAAAAGTAAATGGGATCTCAAATAACCATTTAGGTACTTGGAGTCCCATCTTGGGCCTCATCTATCCCATGATTGGGTCAGGTAGATGATGATTTTTAAGTCTTGATTTTTTTTTCCTTGGGATACATACTTATTTATTTAATAAACCCTCCAACATCCATACCTCTAACGCCAAAAATAAAACTTACTTGGGACTTTGGGAGAGTAACGTAAAGATAAAAAAATGCATGGAATTTAAGCATGTATATTTTAATCTAGAATCTCAATGTTCAAACCAACAAGTGACCGAAAAGAAAATAAAGGCATAACCTTTTGCTGTTCCATTCGAAACCACCTTGTAGCCTTAAAGTGACATTTCTAAAAGATTGTGGTGTCATCTGTTATCTGGCCCCGAAAAGAAAGACCAATTAGTATATAAAAAAATTGTAGATGTCACCATATGAACAGGTTTACTATTTCTTTATTTTATTTTTTCTGTTTACATCTCTCTGTTTATTAGAAATTTATCACATTCTTAAAAAATACTAATTAAATAAAAAAAATATAATTAGGGAAAAAGAGATATAAGGTATTTTTTTTCAGTGTGGTTTACATTAAAATAACTACCGTAATTTAGGCAATAATAACATTTTAATTATTTGTTATTACTTGTTGATTTAAATTATTATGATGTAATTAGTACATATTTAAAATGCAAAACAATGTATCATTTATTGTAAATGATCTGTGTAAATAAACGTCTTATTATTTATATGTATAAATGATCATTATTATAATCGAGGACATAAATAACAAATAGGTATCAAATAATTGCAATTGTTATATTCAATTTATTTTAGTAATTTTATTTTGCCTGAAAGCTTGATTTACAAGATTGTAGGAATGTTGAAATATGTTTTATAGTTTGGTCAAAAATTCAATCTTATTGGTAACACTCCTATACAAAATCTAAACAATTTTTTTGCCACAAAATAGCGGCTAATCCTTGTTCGAGCGAATGTTTGTAGTTCTCTCGTTCCATTTTGTATAGTTTTGGATGTGAAAACCAAGTTTAAGTGCGTCGAGTCGAGCCTTTCTCCTCCTCCAAATGATGCATATACATCGTTTTTTATTTCTACTACCCAATTCACACAATTTAATCAGTCTATGTTGTGACAAAATTAAATAAGTACCTAATTCTACACTTCAAAATAGCAGAATGCTTTCACTATAATATAATTGTAGTGTAGAGTAAGTTATTTAATTTTGTCACAACATAGAATTAATATAACTTGTAATTTATTTTTAACAAAGCAGGTAGGTTAATGTTACAATTACCGGGGCCAAAATTCAGATAGCGCTGTCAAACAGTCAGCACGAAAATGCATAGAGAGGGCTCTCTTTACCCTATAGATTATTATACTCTTTGGAAACCACTCAGGTTTCATAGTGCCACAGATTATTCACTGTCAGTTGCCAGTATCGAAATAAACCCATTTTATTTTTGTAGGTAGAAGATCCTTGTTTTTGTCGTATCAGCATTCCAAGTTTGAAAAATGTACGAATGAAAAATGTCCGTTGGTGAGATACGGTGAAGGCATTTCCCGATGCGGTAACAGGGAATTGTTCCCGGTTTAGAAAAGATTTAACACTGCTGCGAACTGTGTTTTACCGCGTTTTATTATCTACTAGAATCCGGTGCGGCCCGGAACGAGCGAGGAAGCAAAATGAATGAAAGATCTTTGTCTATTTCCATGTTTGATTTGTTGGATGCTTAGTGGGACTTTGAAATGCAAATTAGGACGTTCTATGAGGTCTTTCATCTTGAGGTGTTGGTTGGTTGTGGTTTTAACGTTATACATATCTTACCTTTTTTTTCTGGGTGGGAAAATCATCAAATGACTCCTTCCGCTGTGGGTGGAGCGGAAGAGAGTGTCAGACTTCTACTGACTAAAAACCCATCCTGTTTCTTCTACTACCCTTACGTTCCGGGGATACATATTTTACCTAGATTCTATAAAAAATCTTGTTTGCGTCAGCATGAGTCATGACTCGCCTATAGCAATGCAATCCTTATGTGTGTTAGACATGCAATTGATCGATTTACAAAAACTATTGTCATTATATTGTTTATTATGCTTCTTACACATATTTGAAAGGAAAATCGCTTACATTAAACTGCTTACAGAAAATGATAGGTCAGTAGTTGGATTTGAAAAAAAAATTATAAGTGAAACAGCGTTTGAGTGTCTGTTACGCTTGTAATAAAACACTTTGCATGCGGGCGAAGCCGAAAACAGATGTTAAAATACCTACAAAGCGAGTTACAACTTGCAAACACATGAAAAACTTTATCTTTACCAACCTTTTTTCCCCAGCACGACGCAAAAAAGTAATGTAGGTAGGTATGTGGAATGTTTTATGTTAGCAAAAACTTTACTCCTTGAAATATTTAATTCCTACTACAATACCACGTACTCGGAATTACGTAGTAACTTAACTTTAAAAATGTCATAACAAAGGCAACACACGTCTCAAGCGAGGAAAATTCTTGTTATGCATGAAACTTTTAAACAGGGTTCAGTATTTTTTATTTCTTTGTTATTGAAATAAGAATCTACCTACTAAATTTTGACTTGAAATAAGTACCTAGTAAGTAATTACTAAATTTTGACTTCAAACATTCTATGCGGAGCTTATAGTCAGTGTCCTTACACTAATAAAACTCCAACTATAATAATATAAAAGACTATTTATTCTACTTAATAGCAGGTTACACTTATGATAATTAGTTACAATAAGATACAAAAGTTATAAAAAAAAGGATTAAAAGGGATTCTTCACGAGAGGCGCGGGAGTCGAACGATTATACGTTGCGCAAGCGAAAACTTTCTCTTTTTAAAATGGCGGCTGGAACGTGAACAGCGCAGCGGCTAGTGTAGCGCTGCTTCTTACTATCACGCAACCGAGCCCCGTACCTATAAGTACTACGCGTTCTAGAGGGGCGCGAATGTTTTCGCGCTATAAGCTGAAAATAAACCTGTCTAGCCCCAAATCCCTCCTACAAGCCTTTAAATTTCTTATCTATTCTAATATTATAAAGAGGAAAGATTAGAATTTCGATCATCTAATGATTTCACGCGCTCTGAGGGAAGCGGAAGGGAGTGTCAGACTTTTACTGACTAAAAACCCACCTTGTTCTTTCAACTGCCCGTACATTCCGGGGCCGAGGTATCTCGTTACAGTATTCCTGCAACCCGGCAGGCAATGGCCCTGTCGGGCTCCATCGATGTTGCTGATTGCTATTTGAGGCGCGCGCGGAACACGACGCGACGTCGACCCGGGCCTGATCCGTACCGGATGGTGAGCTACCCTTGCTCGCTGCCCTCGCCCCTCAATATGGTCAGGCCGGGCGCGGGAGGCCACCGCCGGCGCTGCCGATCTCTTCCACGAGGACACGGTGGTGCTCCGCCCAAGCGGGGTACACCTCCTGGTTGACGTGATCACGTGATCCTGCCATTCTTTCTTAGGTAGATACATATATGATATTGTGTTTTGAAAATGTTATTTTTTGATTTACCGAAAAATTACAAGTTTGTTTTAATTAGACAACGTTGCTGAAGAACGAAAGACTTTTCAAAACCCTACTGAACCATTTCATATAATAATAAAATCCGCTCTTTACATTTCACTGATATTTATAAAGTTATGAAACGCCATTTTTAGTCCGTAAGTGGCTTGTGAGTAGCAATTCGGAAGTTTATTATGGAGTAATAACAGTGTCGAGCTTATGCGGGCTATTTTGAGTGTGCCTATGTGTTTTCTAAACAACGAATGGGGACTAAATATGTACACCGTACAGTTGACAGAAGATAATATACATAGAGCAGCAAACGTATTTTAAAATAAATGTGAATCTTTTACGGGATTTAAAAAAATGTATTTTAAAAACACTGCTAAACCTAACTATGTACATAAAAATAAAAAACAAGCATAGGCGTCAAAGTACTCCTCCACATAGCTGTCGTCCGTAAACGTGCCCAGAAGTCTGGCAGCATTGCCACGTTGTCAGGACCAGATCGTGAATTTGTGGGGCCTTGGGCTACAACTGCTCATGGGCCGTTTAATTCTCTTCTTCTTGTTCCAAGCCTGTTCCATTAACTGGCGGTCGGCTCTCCTCGTTTTAAGGTGCCAGGATACTCTGTCCTGGGTTGTATTAGCTTTCAGCTGAGCTCGCTCCATATCCTTGGTAGCGGTTGTCCACCACGTGGTTGGTGGTCTTCCTCTGCCCTTTTTCGTCTCTGGAATAGCCAGTGCCGTTTTACTGCATGCCCGTCTTCTCGCCTCATGACATGGCCAAACCATCTTAACCGGCTCTTGACCATCTTTCCTGCGATGGTAGCGACTTACAACTAGTGTTGCCCAAACGAGAGTCTCGCAAGAGTCTTGCAATTAGCGATTATCCTATTGCTATTTATTAAACGGTAGTTGAGATCTCAGAACAATGTAACAGACTCTGTTACATTGTTCTGAGATCTCAACTACCGTTTACCGATAGGATACTAGTGTGAGATTCAGTATCACACTAAAGACCTATAAACCTTTTCTTGGAAATAAACGTTATGGTATTGTATTTATTTGTGATTCCCTGGTGAACCCCATTATTTTGATACCCTACTCAATGGGCTTGAACGAAAATGAAACCGCACCTCTGAATATAGCCCTCAAAATCTGTTTTAATACGTTAAATATCCTAAACAGTAAGTTGTTTAAAATGAAAAATGGTGAGCGGAACGTCAAAATCATTTTAAAGAACTGTGCAAGGATACCCCACTTGACATAGTTTGTCGACTTTTTATTTTTGTCAATATGGCGTCTAGTAGTCGTTGTGATGAATTTTGATAACTATACGAGTACTTTAGTAACACTCGCAAAGTTAAGACAAATCAATAGACGTAAGAATGATCAAAATCGGCTCACGCTTATGGCCTATACAACGCTACATAGGTACAAACACACATACATATACTGTGAAACACATTACCTTCCACAGTCGGATAAAAATACTGAATACCAGACCATTCACAAGCAACAAGGGAATTTCCTGCTTCGTTCGATAGTCGCACATACGGGTTTATCGATTTTAGCGCTGCTAATCTTATGTTTTAATTTTGAATACTTTAGTTTAAAAAAAAGTATCGTTTATTGTTTTAATGAGCACTGGCGGCCCTTAACATCCATGGGGCCCTGGGCTGCAGCCCAATTAGCCCTTAGGTAGATCCGCCCCTGCACGTTGTATGGCAATGCTTATTCTTTGGGCAAAGAACGAGCCAGCCTTCTGGTCACGCATGGAATCGATCAGCCGGCAAGATAATTCCTTATAAAGGAGACGCGCACTTGGGCCCCATGACCCAAGCGTTTCAACCCCAAACGGCACAAAACTGTAATGACTAGAAAGGTTACAGTATTTGCGCCGTTTGAGGGCCTCTGCAGTCGCAGCTGCTGCACCAGTACAGCTCGCCGTACTTGGAATATTAGGTGGCACAAGAGTGTCGACACAACTAATTGCGTCCCACACTAGAGGCCTACGCATCTTCCAGGGCACCAACGTCATACCATCTGGTCTCTTCCCATCGTCGCGTACTAATAAGGTTCTAATATAGCGGATGTACTGGCGGTGTCAAGAGCTCAACGAATAATGTCATTGATGCTGGCGTGCCGAGTTATGCACCCTGCACTCTTGCAACAGAATAGACCATGGTGCCCGAGGCTGTCAACAGTTCCACCGCAGTGGCATCGATGTGGAGCAACACAAGGTACGCCTAAGCGTAAACAAGTAGCTACCTGAAACGATGCGTCATCCATCATTGTGCCAATGGTGGATGACGGGAGTGCTTGAAGCCACAGACCCGACTCCCATTCTCCCACAGCCAACAGACGAGCTCGCTCAGCAGTATTTGAAGACGTATTAATTAAGTTATTCCGTAAAATACTGCAGAGCGGTACGTACCCTAGTCAACAACACGGATTTGCCCGACAACCTGTCTTCCCAAAGAAGACAGGTTGTAGGGGAAATCCGTGTTGGGTTAAGATAAGTCATCTCCCAAGTGTTCAAAGCATCGGACAAACACGGTACATCAAAATTAACTAGTGAGTGAGATAAAATATTCCTGGTCAAAAAATTTGTGGATCCGAATACCGTGGACCGAAGAAAGGAAGGCTGGTAAACTGATACTTTAAATTTTGCAGATGCCGAGACCACCCATGTGAATGGGAAGTGTGGTTTTCTGCTACGCTCGGTCATCTAAGGCCATATTTAAAATGGAAGAAAGTGTGTTTCTTATAATTTGGTCAACTTTTCCCAAAACTTGGGGGTATTTCCAAAGATGAGATGAGCGAAGGCTATATGTTAATTTTGGTTCAAAGCAACAGTATCGAATAAGTGTAAAAGCCGAATGCATGCCAATTTTGAAAAGTCTTTCCGAAACATCACTAAAATTTTGAATCTTTTGCTCAATGAAAGTTGGAAAGGATTCATCAAAAATTGGAGAGCCCAACAGGTGAAGGGATGCTATTGTTTCAAATTTTGCTAACGACGTCTGTCTGTCAGTGGTGTGGGGCAGGTAAATTTCGCATTTGGAAAAGTTCCAAACCTATGAAACTAAATTTATTCTTCAAAAAAGTAAAATTATTTAACACGGTGTCTACATCACCTCCTAGGGTACCATCATCTAAATACCAAACATTAAATTTGGAATTTAGTTGCCGAATGATAGGGTTTATAGCCAAACTGAAGATGACTGGCCCAAGGGGGTCACCTTGTTGGCAGCCAACTGCTGATTCCAAAAGATTTTCCTTATAAAGTAATTTAGACGAGTGCCTATAGCATTGATAGAGAAAACTGTAAATTTTGGGTAACTATTTCTTTTTTAACTTCTGCCAAGGAGTCCCTGTTCACGGAATTGAAGGCATTTTTGATGTCTTAAGAATGATCTCACATTCATTAAAATTTAGGTAACTTATCGTGTTAAATGGCAATATTATATACTTCTTCACTGTAAATCGTGTGTCGGATCATTGAAGTGCCCCCACAAACACCCCCTGAGACAATAAACTCCATTATAATATTATATAATACTAGCTGTGCCCGCGACTTCATCCGCGTGGAATAGTGACTTTTCCGGCAGCATATTTTGAATTACATATACCGTCGTTTGGGTAACTACAAATTTACTTTACAGTAATGCTTCTCTGTATACGATATTTGACGTATGGCCATCGGGGATGAAAGCATACAGGCTCCTAGGATTGCTAACCCGTGACAGAGCCACATACAACTGACCGTGCGAAAAACAGCTGATACTTAGATCTACACCAACAACTATCAGCGTCTGACCTTGGGCTTTATTAATTGTCATCGCAAAACATAGCCTAACTGGAAACTGGACTTGTTTAACTCTTAATCGGGCACCGTGAATCGGTTTGAAAGAGGGGTTGGAAAAGTGTCGTGTACTGATTATAATATATTCAGAAATTGATTAAAATATTTTTTTATTTTTTATTCTTGTTTTTATTTTTATTTTATTTATGTGGAAGCTATTCTACCATTGCCCAATTAGAACAACACTAATTTAGATAAACTGCAATTCACAAAATAGAGCAAATCTCTTATTTTCCATAAATAGGCTAGTATAATCCAGGTAAAATAAATAACGGTATGTTTAAAAATTTTATTGCTCATTAATTTTATGAAATTGCTCCCAACAGGGGACAAAACATAAAGGCACCTCACATATTTTGCACTCAAAATTGGTACTGACTTCTTTTGCTCTTCTGCTACAATATCTACACCTTCTATAACTCCCTTTTTTACCATAATGTCCACCAGGCCTTAATAGGCGGATTTCGTCAGGCACTCCTAGACCACCTTTCTTTTTTATAACAACAAGACGGTTCATTCATAGGCACATCATTAGTTGGATGAGATTGAGGGGATGAAAGAGCATTCAAAACTTCTTCAAATTCTGGTTGGTTTTCACCATCGACCGAACATTCCAAGGTCTCTAAAAGCTCTTCATATGAGGTACCTTGAATTCTATCTAAGGCGGAATCAATATCCAAGTTCAGATTAGTGTCATTGAAACTGAAATTTTCAATTTCCTCTTCATCTTCTAAAGACTCAAATGCTTGCAGCGCCTTTGCAATTTCGTCATCAACCAAATTTTTAGACATTTTACAATCTGAAAAGGACTAATAATACAAATGAGACAACTTTTTTATATGGCTCGTAACAAAATAGCAACACATAATCGGACCGTGGGCGGATATCTCCCACATTGTTTATAGAGCCAGTGTCATTTGAACTTACGATTCTAAATTGAATTTTATACACAAATGCATAATTACACTCAAAAACTATAACATATATAAAAATTGCACGACATACCTTTTGTTTACGACGGAGAAGATATTATTTTAAAACAATTTACACCACACTCGCAAAAAAAACACCATTGCATTCAAACTATCTTCAACTGTCAACTAGACATTGTCCTCTGTCACCGGTTTATTTTTTTAATTCGTTCGGAAATACTCCATGATCGATAATCTATGACAAGATGTGGGATTATTGCAGTCACGGCCTGGTTTAAACATGAAAATGTATGTGGGAGCTATACTATCACGGTTTTATTAAGGGTTAAAACTAAATGGAAGATATTTGGAATGAGAGGAATCCGAAGAATGAAAACACTTTCACCTTTTCCACACCCTGTTAAAATCTCTGCTTCTATCAGATTTCGTTGTAAATTGGTCACTTTTAACCTGGTGCCATTGCAAAGTTTTGGGGGGCTTAAAATTCTAAGAAGCATTATGGGTACGCCTACTTTTAATTTTATTTTATGTGTTGGTAGTCCAGAAGCATTGAGAGATTGTAAAAATTCTACTGGGTAGCTTGTAGATTCTCCTTCTTCCATGACTCTGTTAATCGAGATATACTCAACATAATCCCCCGGAACATAACTCAAAATTTCAGCGTTTATTGTTGCTGCTTGGTCGTTTCGTGGTGTCAAAATAGCTCTTTCGCAAAGCCAGGAATTTTCGCAAGTTGGTATTTGCGTTGCGTTTCCATACACAGATGATATGAGGTCTCGCATTGATGAAACTATGTTGCATAGGAATTTTCATTAAGAACAACTTTTCCTTGTTCCTGCGGATACCCACCGTTACCAATCTCAAGTAGCAAATCTGAAAATTCTTGAGCATTTTCGTTGTCTCCAATTTGCGCACGCATATTTAATGTCAAATGCAAAGGGATAATGTAATGCCACAGTCGAGAACTCTTTAGGCAGGCTCTAACTTCAGCAGCCCTTGTTCCACTTCCACGTGGTATTACAGGGAGAGTCTGACGAAAATCGCCACAAAAAAGCATAGTAATGCCACCCATGGGTTGATCATTTTGCTTGACATCACGCAACGTTGAAGCGACAGCAAGCGCGATTTTACCTTGGCTTCGTACCTTCGCCAAAATAACTTTCGTACGAAATGTATCTACAAATAGCATTTCTCCCAATGTACTATCAACGCTGCGGTATACCCGATCAAATATCAAACGCTGTTCATCAGTTAGCCTCGAGACATCAGTGAAAGTCTCAGACTCACGCGAAAGTGCATGAGCTTCACGATCAGTAGTAAGACGTATTTCTCGTTCTTCCTGTGTTTCCTGAGACTGAGCATTTGCTGTCCGAACCCTCTGAGAACTCAGACGAATTTCCCTATCAGTGAAAGTCTCAGACTCACGCGATAGTGCATGAGCTTCACGATCGGCAGTGAGACGTATTTCCCGTTCGTCCCTTTGTCTCCTGGGATCGAGCATTTGTTGTCCGTACTCTCTGGGAGCTCAGGCGGGTTTCCCTGTCAGCAAAAGTCTCAGACTCACGCGATAGCGCGTGAGCTTCGCGATCGACAGATAAACGTGCCTTTCGTTGTTCCCCATTTTCCCTATTTCGAGTTGTCATCATTCGAGAACGATTTGTACTCAGTCGAGATTATCGCTGAGTCGAAGTTTCTGCAGCACGAAACCTAGCCTGATGTTCCCGAGTTGCAGAGAGCCTTGCCTCACGACCTTCCTCAGATTCCTGTGATCAAACTAATCTCATCCTTTTAGCATTTCTGCTACATTGGGAGAGGTTGGATCTTTTTCGAGGCATTCTTACAATAAAATAGTACTTACTACTTAACACACAGTTATTTAGTAAACACGTACTATCGTAAACAACTCAATTATAAATACTTACAGATTATTATACAGTCTAAAATTATCACAGTTTAAGTAATAAGTGTTAAGACGTGTAAACCAAACGTACTAACTTTATAAAACAAAAGAATTGCTAGAAAAATTAACTACTAATGTGAGCTAATGAACATATACTTAATAAAGAAAATCAATAAAAGAAATGCCTAACCTATACCAAATACTTATAATATTTATATACAAACCCTAAATACAAATTAAGATAAGTATACCGAAAATCAAGGAAAGAAATGCCTAACCTATAACAAATGCTTACAATATTTATTTACAAACCCTAAATAAAAATTAAGATAAGTAAATACCCAAAAATCAAGGAAAGAACCGCCTAGCCTATACCAAATACTTACAATATTTATTCACAAAATTTTAAAGAAAATGTTCAGCTCGCTAAGGTTACTACTTAACCGGGCGATCAACAGCGGCACTTTTTTTTTTTTTTTAGGTAGGGCCACTCGTAGATCAGCTCAGTAAGGCTGTGCGTCTACTTAACCGGTCTGTCCTGTGGTGACCTCTAATAAATTAAAGGCCCCCAGCCAGGGCTCAACAGCGGCGCGGCTCTCAGCGCGCTTTTTATACGAACGCGCAGGCGCGAGGCGTGTACGTACTCTGATAGAATACCTTAACAAAATGTTCGTCGTGATTCTTTAAATTGACATAACTTTTTTATTTATGAACCGATTGACATGAAATAAACACTAAATGTTAAGTGAAGCTTACTACAATATATTAGTGAAAACCGCATCTAAATCGAATAAGCTGTTTCTGGTATTAGCGTGCACAAACACACAGACAAACAGACAAAAAAAAATTAATTACAATTTCGGGTTCGGCATCGATATAATAACAACCCCTGCTACTTTATAGATTATTTTTTACTACTATTTTTTACTTTATATATTATACTAGATTTTATTATTCACATCTACGATTTATTTTAACTGCTTCCGTCTGTTTTTTTGTTATTTAAGTACATACTTGTGTAGCCTGGAGGAGCTCATAGCGAAATGATTATATTTAGACGGGGCGACCCATGTTAAAGGGTAAGCAACGTTAACCGAGGTCGGTCTGTGGATGGGTGATCATCTTAACATTAGGATCTTGCTTCGTGCCTCAGAAAGCACGAGAAGCTGTTGGGCCCGACTCTCATTTCAACATTTCGTTATTCAGAAGCCAGATAATCTAACACCATTCTTGCCAACGGGTATCGTGTTACCCAGATTCTGGGTTGAGTCATTTCATGTAAAACAGTAGTACTCAGCTGCATCCGGTTAGACTAAGACTAAGCCCACTACAACATAGTAAGCATTATTTTTAAATGTATAGACTCAATTGTATAGTAAGACTAGTATTTGCGTGTTGCGCGAGGTGCAAGCACTTCGCGTGCTTGTGAATAAAAAAAAAAGGGGGGGGGGGTGATGGGGGGGAGGGTTGCACAATTATTTTGACTAAAGCATTGCCCCTCTAAATGAATCTGAAGAAAAAAGTGTTCCAAGTCTCTTAATTTCCGAGATCCGCCTAAAGGGGGTGAGAAGGGGGGTAAGGGGGGCGACTTTGAAAAATGGTTTTTACTTTACCGAGCCTCCTCTATACGAATCCGTAAAAAAAATACGGGTCTCGTAGTTTCCGAGATACGATAGGGAGGGGAAGGGGGTGAAAAGGGGAGGTTTGGCACTTTTCCCGTAGGTTTGAGAGTTACGTGTTTACGAATCTGTCAAAATATACCCACCTCCCCATCCACCATCTGGGAGAACAATTATGTCAATGAGTGAGTCAGTGAATGAGTGAGTGAGTGAGTGGTAATTTTGCTTTATATAATTGTATAGTAACTAAACCTACTATATATAATTAAACCTATGGCAAAAATATAATAACATTAATGCGTTGAAGTCCCAAATAACACTCATAAATCTGATATATTGTCAAGAGACATTTCCAACATTTGTTAGAAAAAAAAAACTAGCGTATATAGTTGTAGAAAATAAATATTCGCGCCGTTATAAATGGTACCTTTCCAAGCCGGCTGGGGCCCCAATAAAAACGAATGACGGCCATTAATATTCACCATCCCTCATCATGTAGGTAACATTTTTGCTTTGTTCGCATGTTAATCCGATTGAAGATATTTTATTATATTTTTAGTGGTTCAACGATCTCATGTGAATATAATGACGAGTTCTGTCGATTTTAATAATATCATTAGAACTTAGAATGGGATATTTACCATTATTTCGGCGCTGTTGCAAGCGCCATGATTACGGATGAAACTCGAAACAATAAATACACATGGTAAATCTAATGACAGTGTTAGAAGTTAGTGACCATATTAGCTTAAAAAAAACTGATTCTTATGGAGTTATTGAGGTGCATGGATCTGATAAAATCAACACTTAAAAGTGCCCGCGAATATGGAAGCGTCTAGTAGTTATAACTTCTGTTGTTTTTTTAAAGAAAGTATGGAAACATTTTGATTAGGCACACACAGACACACAAAGTAGACCAAAAATGAGACTTCATTTAGAGCGGTAGTATCCAATCATATTCAAGCAATTGATTTACGATTTATTATGGAAACCCTCCATTGAAGAAGAAAATTAAAGGGCCTGTCATACTCAGTCTTTCTAATGACATAATACGCGGGCGGGAATTATCAAAGAAGGAGATAATCGATTACCTACTCCATTGTTCATAAACAAAGACATACATAATTCAAAAGATTACTAGTTTTTGCATTGTTTTATAGATTTTTTCGTAGACTCAGGTGCAACGCAACAACGCAATATGTATTTATCATAGAAATAGTTGCATATACGTATAGGTATAGAACTTCAATTTTAAATTAACCACAGTCATAAAAATAATGTAATATGAAACCCGTTTTCACAGCTGCAAGGAACAGTTACAAGCTCATTATAATATAAATAAATATTGACAATGGAATGAATAATATGAACACAGCAGTCACAAGACAGCTAGAATTGCCATACAGACATTGTAAATTGGAGAACACATTGCAGGCTTAGCTTGGCGTAGCTAGGCATGGGTGAAGTATGCCCTCGCACTCGATCTCACACACACTTAAGGGGCCTCGAGAGACCCCCGGAATTTTCCACAGATAACTTATTAGTTTGATCACTGTTACGCTAAAAAAATAACGTCACTAAGTAAAAAGTGTGTTTGTATGGGGCCGCTAAAAATTGTGTTTATTTCTAAGTGCGATTGCGAGACCGTTCTAAAATAGTATTCAAAGAGCGCCACTGCTAAAGCCAAAGAAAATTACAATTGTAAAATTTAACATCACGCAAGTTACAAAATAAAACCGTTTGTCCCATCTATAGGCTTTTCAATAATCTCCCGCCGTGAATTTATTTTTTTCAATAGCATATCATGATAGTGAAAAAAATAAATGTCATCAGTCAAATCACGTTTAGTAGAAAATATCTATTGAATAGATCTTGGAACGTAGCAAAAGGAGCCTCGCTGATGCGGATTCGCCCACGTCTATATTAGTTCACGCTTCGCTTCTGCTGGCTGTGATGTAATCAGCTAAGCTAGCTAATACAAGTCAATATATTTCGTGAATTTTGAATTTGAAATTAATTTATTGTCGCATTCGATGTAGCTGGAAGGTCGATTCTTTAACCTAAATTCACAACATTCAAATTCAAATTGCAGCATAATCTCGGTGTCAATCAATATCAAAAGCTTGTCAAAAGTATGGAAATTAGAGTGTTTTGACAGTTTTCGAATTCAAGAGGAGTAGGAAATCTCCTTAGAAATAGGGGAAAAGTCCTGCTTTTAAGTAATGTTTGAACGTTTTTAAGTAAAAATTTTCATTTCAGAAGCCGGTCATAACCTTAGTTTCTTGCCGTATCAAAATCAGATCGTATGTTTAGGAGCTACGATTCTACAACCAGATACACACGTCAACCTTAAAGCACCCTCAGGGGGCACTCAGTTATGAGCCGTGATTAAGGCTCAGTTCCCAAGTCGATGGCACGTCGTGTTCAACGGGCACTTCAAATAGCAGTCAGCAGAAATAACGGAGTCCGATAGAGCCGTTACCTGCCGTGTTTGCGAGAATGTTCTACCGAGATTCTGCAGCCTCGGATCACAAGGGCAACTGAAGAAACAGCGTTGTTTTTTAGTTAATAGAAGTCTGAAACTCCCTTCCGCCACCCAGAACAGAAGGATTAATTTGATAATTTCCCCCGAATTGTTCATTGATTGTGGTATCTTTAACCCAAAAGTTGACTGGTAGGGAATACCTTGTTGCATTAAGTCCGCCCATGTACCACTATTGTACATAATGTTTAAATAACCCGTTTGTAGTGTGACTTGTGCTTTAGTTTTATGTTTGTTTTAAATAAACAAATGTGTTTTTCCTTTGTTCAAACAAAGCCACAGACTTGTAAATAATTAAGTAGTACACTAACAAGTTGATTTACAAGTTCTTTGTTGTGATTCTTGCAAACAGAACTATAAATCTGTGCCATTGTTAAGGCTCTTGTTTACGACAAACTTGAACAACATGTTGTATTCATCAGTTTTTGGCAACCACACGAGGTACAATACTCTGTTGAATAACATCACGCCTATATTTCTTGAGGTTCCTTTCTGTACCTCTAGATAGAAAAGCCAACTTATATTACTATGCAATGACTACATGGGTCATTCTTTTGGACAGGTTTTTCAAGCGGCTTTACTTAAAAATAATAGAAATCGAAAAGTCAGAAAGCCATTTTTTTTTTCGCGCAAACCTTATTTCCTCTCTTAACAGGATTACTGATTATTATTCAATTATCTTTATAATTAAATATCATAAAAAAATAAAATACCCCCATTCTTTGATTTTCGTGTAGTGTCCTAAGCCCCGATCTGGTCACTTAGTAAATTATATATTTTAAACTAAACGCTACATGCTTACCAAAAAAAACCACTAAGTCCTTAGAAGTTCATAATGCTATGAAAAAATAGACCATAGTTCTAAAAGAACTAAATTTCCTAAAAAAAATATTAAATGTAACTGTCCCGAGGTAATTGCTGATTTGCGTGGATTATTATAATTTCACTCACACATCTCTCAATTCGCGGCCCAATGAGACATCATCGTAAATTCGTAATTCTAGTTACAACTAGTCGCGCTCCGACGGCTGGCCAGAGTGCTTGTGTGATGGTGCGTCGAGTTTTCAAAAAATAGATGGAAGAACTTCGTTGCGTGGGTTTGGTTTCTCAAAACTTTGATTTGCGTGGTACAATTATCTCCGGTGTCTGGTAACGTAACTTATAATCAAAACACAGTTTATTTGCTTAAACGGTTTTTGTATATTTTTTGCATAAAGGATTTATTTTGATTTTCGTGGTCGTGATTTGCGTGGTTTACGTGGTAGTTTTGACCCACGCAAATCAATTTTTGACTATGCAAATGAAATAACTTTGAGTTTTGTACTAGTTATGAATGAAAATATTTTTTATTACTTTAGTTAAATGTAAATTCGTTTAAATCAAAACTTAAAATGTCATATTCGATGGGTTTCTGTCTTTATAAGTACCTAGTATTATTAAGAATAGAACAATTTATTACTTAATGAGTTTATTCCAGAAATAAGAGTTTAAACAAAAACGCCACATAAGAATTATGATTTGAAACGATCAACGGATGATATTGAACTGTCAGATAATAATCCAGGCTTGACCATAGAATACGAAGAACTGATGACCCCAAAGCCGACGAAAACTCGAGCGATTCCGATTTGACCATTTTATAAAAAAATATATAAATAAGGAAGTAAATGATTGTGATAATAATAAATACTGATTAAGTTCCTAACAAATGACTGATAAAGTTTTATTATTTTTTAAACGTTTAAATTAGTATTATATTTTTGTAATTTCTTTAACAAATAATAAATAAAGTTGGACTGATTCTGCTAAAAAAAGTTTCCTGCCCTAGTAACCTACCTATTTTTTTATCTTATAATAAAATAACTTCTTTTAGTAACAATAAGTAACCCATTTGAGAAAGTCAAATTAAAATATTCATTTTCGTGGGGTGTTTTGTGATTAGCGTGGCCTCCATTTTTTTAACTTCGATTATCTCTGTAAGTATATCGCTCTCTGAGGTGCCTTTTTTATAAAAAGTATTACTTTTATGTATACTTTAAGATTCTGAAATCAAATTAAAAAAAATTGAATTTGAAAATTGCCACGAAAATCACCGAAGAATGCCTTACTCGAAGAAGCACCCACATATCGCACTGCTAAATCTTAAATTCAATTCAATTCAAATTCTTTATTTCAGATAATATGAAAATCCATAGTTGTGTTAGTAGAATGCTTAGTTAGTGTGAACATGATAACAACAAAATACAATAACTTATAACTAGCTTTATGGGAAGGACGATCAATTCATGGGTAACGTGTCCCGGTTGACAGTAATTCCCATAAAGTGAATAATGAAAGGAGAGTTCAGTCTCTCCCCCACAGTCGACAGAATGCTGTTGTTACCACGTACTCTGCTGACCAGCGAACAGAGTTTTTTGCGCATGATAGCGTGGAAGCCATAAGTATCAGCATAAGCCTTCGCAAACATCTCTGACGCACGACAGATTCGGGGAAGTCTCAACAGCATTCTTAAGATGTTATTGTATTGGATGCGCGAGACATTCAGCGCCTTCTAGGTATGCTTGACCCAGACACTGCTCGTGTAGAAAGTCCGAATGAATAAAAAACATGAGTCAACTAAAATTTGGGGATTTTAGTTATTCTTACATTCTGATGCTCTGAGACTACGCATCTAACGTCTACGGTAGTCTTAGCACGCAGGGGTAGTCCCAATAGTACAAACATTGCATCATACTGCATCTAAGACCTAGATATAGGTAGGTTGAGGGAATGTCCGTGGTTGCTGGAATGCCTGGGGTTGCGGAAATGTCCAATATTGCGGATGTTCGTTGAAAAACTATGCCCACAGTAGGAATTTCTCTTGTATCGTGAGTACATTTTAACAAACACCCGGCCCAGGAATAATCATTTGTAGGCCATACAAACAGGGAGTCAAACCCGCGATACGCAGCGCAACTTGTCATAAATTAAAAAATATGTTTAAAAATTTAGACTTTGTTTAAACAAATCCAATTCATAAAAATATGAATGAAACTATGTCCTATTACTTAAATTTATGAAAATACTTCATTTAAAAGTTTAACATTGAATGAAAAAAAAAATTGATTATAAACTAATTACCGATTCAAATTTTTTTGCTTAATAAAATAATTAAAGTAGTTTTATAAAGTTAGAAAAAAAAAACGATAAAATGTTTCACTCTTTCATTCAATTGTAGCAATTTCGGACGGTTTAGGATTCCCTCCGCATTCCGGACAAAGACCTATATTTCCGGACATGTCCGGAAAATTCCGGTCGTATGGCAACCCTATATGAGAGCCATGTAGGTTTATGTCTGTGGCGTCCTTTAGAGGACAGAATCACACAGATTTGAGCAGAAATGAATTATGTAATTATACGATTAAATGAATCATTATTTATGACATCTAACGACTAACCTATAACGAATGATGTTGAAGAGAAGTCATTAATCATACTATACCCAAGTAGCAAAATGTGGCCCTGTAATTATCCTAGGAGCACGTATTTTTCAATCCTATAGAAATCCTGTAAACGTTTATAGAGCCGCATTTGGGCGCAGTTTATAGGACTATTACGCCCTATAGTCGCTTTGTTATAATCCGGTACTAACTTGCACTTATAAGACTGAACCTGACTGACCGCTCTAGTAAGAGTCGTGTAAAATAATCCTATTAACATTTATAAAATTAAATGATATGGTCAAAAGTACTTGTAGTTCAAATCATCTTATAAAATGCTTGGGCAGGATCAGTGGCCTGAGTTAATGCGTCTACTAGATTTCTATAAGACGTGTAATCTTATAAGTCAATTGCTATAGGAGAATTTTGCTACTTGGGTATCTACCCACATAGGTATTATTGTCTGCTTAGTTTTTTCCCAAGTATCTTGGGTTCGACTTCCAGTGTAAACGGGTGCATCTGAGTGCACTTTACATGGGGCGATTGTCTTTCTGACCTCCAAAACCCAATAGCTGGGTTAGATGATATCTCTTGGCCAGACCTATGTCAGATACTACCTGAAACGGCAGTCAAATATGTACAAATGACAGCCGAGACCAAAAGCTAACTTAACGTACTTTCCAAGGCATAGAGGAATCTCTATATCGTCACATTCACGGCAAACTTACGAATCTGCAGTTTTAGTAAAATCGAAATTAATAACTGTAGGGTAAAGTGGTACTACACACCGTGGCAAAAAACCTGAACGTCCGGACGGTTCGAACCGAAATAGGTTTTTTTTTTCATTCGCATTACCTACAGTTTTTAGAATTTTTTCAGATTCGTAAGTTTGCCGTGGATGTGATGATGTGTTATGATAGTCACCTGCGGACCGACCTTTCATTGCTTAACCTTCGTAGGTATAGTATATGTACGATGAAAATGAACATGTTATCTGAGTGTGTGTTTATATCCAGTAAATCATACTCATTTACAACGCCCTGTTTGAAACTAATACTGCGTTATAAGGAACTTTTTTATTCAGAAGAGTTTCGTTTGTACCTAGCTGCAATAATTTGCACCACAAGCACGGGAACAATCTATTCAGCCCTTGCATTACGTAAAGCTAGCCCATTTGTATGGGTTCTATTTATATGACTTTCTAATCTAGATACTGATTATACACCGTGGCAAAGCCGCCAATCTTTTGGTTACGTTACCAGCCAAAAGCGTTGAGGATGAAAATTTTTCATGCTAAGTTTGTTACCTAGGTGCTAGCTGACTATTCTGAGAAGAAATACTAGAAACAAACTCGGACGTAAAGGTTAATTTAAACGTACAAGTGCAATTCCTGCTGGTTAAATCATATGAGAACCATATAGGTACATAAGTTAACATTTGACGTTGGCTATTATGGAAATATTAGCGTTAGGCACTCTTTTTTATCACATAAACAATTACTGTGCCAATGTCTTACTCCTCCGTACCAGCAATGTTCGTAAATAGAAGTTCCACATCTCTACTTCACACAGATATATAAAAATCTGGGTTTTCTCTACAGTGAAAGAATCGTATGAACAAATAAATAGGAGACTAACCTAAACTATATACCAGAATCTGGGGGCACGGCAGTGCCCCCCGCCAAGTCAAGCAATTTTTTTGACAAGTATTGTTTTTATGGGATCAATTATTTCTAGAATTATTTTAGCCTGTTTGTTTATTTGTCAGCGCACATCTTTAAAGTTCTTAAACCAGTTTTCATGTAGTTTTCACAAGTAGACGCAGTAAGATTCGGAGCAGAATATAGAGCTTGTTCAAAACAAAAGTGTGATATGATAACATAAAATTCCGCGCGAACGAAATCTCGGGCGATATCATTATCTGCTTAGCATTTTCCCAACTTAGTTAAGGTCGGCTTCCAGTCTAACAAAATGCATCTGGGTGCATGACGATGATGATGCTGATGCTGGGTGTTTTGCATGGATCGACTGTCTATCTGATGACAGATTTTCTGGCTCCTAACTACTAACGGAATAAAATAAGATAAGATAGTTTATTTTAAATAAATTTATTTTAAATTTCAAATTATTTTTAAATTATTAATTTTAAATTATTTATTTTTAAATTATAATTAATTTTAAATTATTTTAAATAAAATAAGATAAGATATTTCTTATCTTATCCCGTACCAACTGTCAAAGATGTACAACTGACAGCTGACCAACGGTTTAACGTGCTTTTCGAAGCACGGAAAAATCGATATGTTCAGATGTGGACCCATCCACAAACCAACCTCGGCAAACTTTGACAACCTTGAACCGACCGCGTGCTGTCTTAAATATACCTAAGTACAACATCGGATTTTTATTTTTTTTTATTTTGTAAATTGTGATACATTTCTAGTTGTTTAGGTACTTATTATATATTATTCCAATTTATAATTATTCCAAAAATGAAACGGTCGTGAAATGTTTTTGGAAACGACGACCTACTTCTACTAACGAGTAGTTTCCTGGTTTACCAGCTTAAGTCGAAATAACCCGTATATGGCTGAAACAAGCCGTTAATATGGCAAAACATTTTTGGTCGTGCGTCCATCGGTACCGACCACAATCACAGGTGTAGGTACTGGGAATTTGCGGTGAGTAGGTATGTAGCGTTGTAATAATTTTAACAACGTTCCGTAGGTAACCTAGATTTTTTTTTATTTTTTTTTTTTGACATAGTTGAGATAAAAATCCCACAGTCCCAAAACTCCAGGCGCCTTTTGAAGGAGTCTCATGAATTAAAAAAAAGAAAGGCCACCTGAGTCTTTCTTTAAAATGAAATTAATGTTTACAGTTTAAAAAGAGGATGTAAAAAGTCATGTTTGTACCTTAAGACTTTATATTTATTTTCTGAAGAAAGATTCTGATAGCCAATCTATGGTGGTTAAGAATGAGGATCAATTGAAGCAGTTGCCGTTCACCAACAATGCATGACTACGTAACTATAAGATTGTCTACTTTTATTTTTGTTTAATTTCATTTTTTTTAAATTCCGTTTTTCTGCTTTTGTTTGTTAAATTACAAATAACTATTGCATGTTTAACTTATATACCAAAACATAGCATCTTGCACTCCACACGAATACACAATAACAATATCTTCTCAAATCATACACTATACTACTACTATATACAACTTACATTTACACAATCTCTGAATCATTTCAATAAATCGTTCGGGAAATCACTCTGCGACATTTCCTGGTATTTATTCTTTAGCTCGTCTTACCGAATTTATATAGTAAATAATATTTTAATACAGTCACAACTAAACTTATTACTTTATGGAACACTAATCATTCTCGCTTTCACTCCAATATTGCCTGTACTTAAACACTGCAATGGCTGGTAATATTAATCAAGTAATTGACAATATTGACCGGCTTGCTGTATCAATGACTCATACATGTTTACCCGAAGATACTCATTCGATACTATTGCATCCTCACAAGTACATAAAAATGTTGTCACAAAACATCCGGTCTATTTCACGTAACTTTTTAAGTCTACAAACGCTTTTACACCGCATCTGTTTCGATTGCGATTTGGTCGTGTTGACCGAATGCTGGCTGCCTTGTGCTAGTAACTGCAATATTCCAATCATGCATAACTATAATATTTTTAAGACCTCGAAACATAAAAACCAAAGTGATGGAGTTGTGGTATACCTGAAGTCAGACTTGTTAGCTACCTGTGAAGAACTAGACTTATACCAATCAGCCTCTGGCCTTATAATAAAGATCGGTTCTGAGATAGCAATATTATGTATATATCGCTCGCCATCAACTGACTGTATACGTAGTTTTATAACAGCCCTGAATAACATTCTTTCTTCGCTTCATGCTTTTAAATCTGTAATTATAACCGGCGATCTTAATTTAGATATAAAATCAAACACATCTGACATGCGTTCTCATGAATACTTGGACTGTCTTGCCTTTCATGGTTATCTTCCTGCTCATGTGCTTCCAACCAGAGGTGAAAACTGTCTAGACCACACGATACTAAGGACAAAATGTCCCACTCATACTTTCGTCTATAGCACCACAATCACCGATCACTTCTCCACTTTATTATGCATCCAAAACCAAGGCTTGAGAACAGCAGCTTGCTCTACAATTACGAAGATAGACTATGAGGGGCTTGATGAAAGTATAAGGCAATTAGATTTCAAGCCTCTTTACGACGAAAGGGACGCAAATGTTGTAACCAATAAATTCATAAACCTTATCAGTACAGCCATTAAGGATAATACGACAATCAAAAAAGCTCCTGCTAAAAAAAGAATTTTAAAGCCTTGGATTACTCCGGGCTTATTGCGGTGTATAAGAAATAGGGACGCGCTCCACAAACAAGTAAAAAAATCCCCAGAGAATGAAGTAATTAAAATAACCTATAAAAGATACAAAAATTTTTGTATTAGTATTCTGAAGAAAGCGAAAAGATTGTATGATACGCAAGAGCTAACTAAGGCAGGTAATAACCCAAAAACCTTATGGGAAACCATCAAACGTGTAACTAATTCTACAAAAACTAAAACTACCGCATCACAACTACTTTCGTTATCTCCTTCACCTATACAAGCATGTAATACAGTAAATTCGTATTTTGTAAATATTGGTGAAAAGCTTGCCAACGACATAATAAAAGATAGAGGCAATCAAGAATCAGCTCTGCCACAAGATACACACTATCCTCCAATGTCTTCGTCTTTCGTTCTGGACCTTACAGATCCCGAAGAAATTATTACGGTCATTAAATCGTTACGGTCTAATGCTGCTTCTGGTTGGGATGGCATCTCACCTTACTTTCTAAAAAAATACGCAATTATTTTGGCGCCTATTTTGAGCCATATTATTAATCTGTGCTTTGAAACGGGTGTTTTTCCTATATCCCTCAAAAAGGCTATAGTACACCCAGTTTTTAAGGGAGGGGACGAGAAGGCACCTAGTAATTATCGCCCAATAGCTGTTCTGAGTGCCATGTCAAAGGTACTCGAACGTCTTATTAATAAAAGACTCACAAATTACCTTGAACATTATCACTTGATATCTTCGCAGCAATTCGGTTTCCGTAGAGGTAAATCCATCGCAGATGCAGTGCACGAATTACTTAACAATATAGTACACAATTTAGATAAAAACAAAAAGGTACTAACTATATTCATAGATCTAGCGAAAGCCTTTGATACCGTTCCAGTTTCTATTCTCTTACAAAAACTGGAACGGATTGGTGTCAGGGGCTTGCAGTTAGAACTTTTCCGAAGCTATCTCTCAGATCGGTCTCAAATGGTGACAATAAAAACCCATAAAAGCAACGAGCTGCCTGTCTATTACGGAGTGCCCCAAGGAAGCATATTGGGTCCGACGCTTTTTCTGGTTTTTATAAACGACCTATGTAACCTAAACATTACAAATACGAAGACAGTAACTTTTGCAGATGACACCGCTTTAACCTTTGTTGCCGACACCTGGTCGGAACTCGAACACATAGCACAGTCTGGTTTCAACGTAACTCTAAATTGGCTCTATTCTCACTCACTAACTCCTAACGCCTCCAAAACTAACATTATTACCTATTCAATTAGTCCCACCACACAGCCAAGATTTCCTGTATCTATTAAAGCCCACAAATACAAGTGTCTACAAGGAAATTCCTCTTGCCTCTGCCCATCTCTAAATGTAGCCGACCATATTAAATACCTAGGAGTATATATAGATAAATATCTAAATTTTAAAACCCAAATTAACCAACTTACTAGTAGAGTACGCAAATTAATTTATATATTTAAAACCCTCCGAAATATTGCTAATCCAAATATTATACGTGTAGTCTATTTTTATTTGTGTTTATCTATTATTACATATTGTATCACATGCTGGGGTGGTGCTGCGAAAACTATATTAAAACCACTTGAGGTTGCACACAGAGCGATACTAAAAGTAGCTACTTCAAGACCTATCATGTTCCCTACTGATGTATTGTATAGTAGTTGTAATGTTCTTAATGTTCGACAACAATTCATCATGCAAACAGTTCTTCTTCAGCATCGCAAAACTCCACATATAAAAGTAACAAAGCGTAGGAAAGACCTAATTTGCACTATCCCACAGGTACGCACAGCATTCGCAAGCAGATTTTATAACTATCTAGGCCCCGCTCTGTACAATAAATTTAACAAAATATGTCTGATATACGGATTATCTAACTTTAATTGTAAAAAGACTCTACGAACATTTCTT
This sequence comes from Tholera decimalis, assembly GCA_943138885.2. Classification (NCBI taxonomy): domain Eukaryota; kingdom Metazoa; phylum Arthropoda; class Insecta; order Lepidoptera; family Noctuidae; genus Tholera; species Tholera decimalis. The sequence goes on along the minus strand of OW964552.2, from coordinate 14,774,938 downwards.
CAGAATAAAACGTATGACGAAACTGAGAAGTATCTCGGTAAGTTACAGTGACAGATCATATAAATACCTCGAACGAATATCAACCATAACAAACACACAAACTCTCTCTCTCTATCACTCACTCACACACGTAGACAAACATATACACACTCTCTCACACACACATCCACATACACTCAAGTATTCAAATATAAACATAATAGTTGTATTAAAATTAGGGTAAATTAAAAAAAGTATATCTATATATTCTTGTGCTAGTTTATTGTAACTTTTGTAAGGGACAGGAACTGTTATTCCTTAATACAGGTTATGATTTAACCTAGCTAGGATAGCAGGACTTCACCCACTAGATTGTGAACGACATGGTATAAATAATATTATGTTATCAACTTTGTATACGACGATATGCCTTATGTACTACAATCACTTTTTAATGCAATAAACAAATGTAAAAAAATGTATATTAAAGATCTATTATAATTTTGGCAGTAATTATAGGTTTCGAGGATATACACATTATTCAAAACTTATGCCATTAAATATGGTAAGTAGCCGATTTACTAGTTTTAAGATTTCCTCGGTTTTTTTTTTTTTTTTTTTTTTTTATTTTTTTTTATTTAGAATAGGTTCGCGTTTGACCACCATCTCACCTGATGGTAAGTGATGATGTGGTCGAAGATGGAGCACGCTTACCTAAAAGTAACCTATTCACTCTTGACTTAAAGACTCCTAGGTTATAGCTATCGGGAAACACAGACTCCGGCAGGGAATTCCACTCCTTAGCCGTACGCACAATGAAGGTATTCCCAAAACGTTTGGTGCGTATGGGTGGGATGTCCACCATGTAACGATGGCTCGTCTCGTAGTCCGATGATGGAACGGGCTTGTTGGAATTAAATTGTGTAATTCCATCGCACACTCCCCGAAATGTAACCATTTTGTTCATTATTTTTTATTTTATTTTACTAGATTAGGGAAAACAAATGATATTACATTATACAACGTGTAACGGAAACCCCATATCCATCTAAAAAGGCTGAAGACAACATCTGGTATGGAGTTTCTATGCACAGTTTAAGAATTGATACCAAATTATCTGTTTCTTGAATACTAATAATAACAATCGTGTCATGGCACTACGAGGGTCAATAACTTTCCACGTCACTTGCCAAAAATACGATAATTATCTTCGTTCTTCTTAATTTAAAAAATTTGGTCCCTGATATCAATGTATTGAAATGTCTAAAAAGTTCCACACATATACACATAGGATTATAAAACCTCACTTGCTTGCGCGTTGTATATGCTTAACATAGTACATTTTAACATTTATTAAAATTATTATTTTAACATTTTATAAATTATTAAATGTAATAACACTGTGACATTTTCCACAGTTTCTATCCACAAGGATACGTAAACCCCATTGTACCTTATACAGTTATACTATATTTTTACAATACTATATACACACACTATACTTATAACTATACTATATTTTTACTACAATCTACAATTAACTTACAGCTATTAATAAACAGGAAAGGGAATCACTACCTAGGATTCTGCACTAAGCCACAAATTATGCGTTGAGTTCTTTCTGTTTTTGGGTATGCCAAAATATCTATAATAAGTTCAATATCCCACATGTTTAATTTAAACTCTCTAACCAATGATTCCCTTTCATCTTTGTTCTTTACACATTCCATCAGCAAATGTTGCACATCTTCGATTTTATTGCAAGCTTCACAATTAGGCGAAACAGCCTTTCGCATTAATTGTTTTAGACTTATAATTTAATATTCTAATTGGGGTGTCTGAGGTATTGCGCTTAATCTGTTACACGTAGTGTATATATTTTTTTCTGGGTGGTAAAATCGTCAAATGACTCCTTGCGCTGAGGGTGGAGCGGAAAGGAGTGTCAGACTTCTACTGACTAAACACCCACCCTGTTCCTTCATTTGCCCTTGTTGTCCGGGGCCGCCGTATCTCGTAAGAACATTTCCGCGACCCAGATATTTCATTGGTTTAAAGTTGGATATTCATTCACCGTAGCTTTCAGCATAATATCAATTTATCAAGGCAAGGAGGAATCTCTAGTTAAATAGGATCATCAATTATCAAGGGACTGACCTCGGGAAGCTTTGCTTAACCGTGAAGATATACCTAGCTGTTCTTATTTTATCCTTTTGGACAACCCAAAAGTCAACAGAATTATATAAATACGAATAACAATGAGTAAAATCCTCATGGCTGTTTGTCATTCAGTTACAATGTGATTGGCTCACTCTGCTGAGTTCCCACATAGACCCTTATTGTTATTAATTGAAACCCTACGACACTTGGTAGTATTTGGAAACCTGTAAATAAGGAATTATATGTTTTGTGTTAAGGAATGGAAGTAGTTTCATATATATTTATTCAATGAGACATAGTGAGAAATGGGTCGGTATTTGGGAGAAAGATTTGAATAAAACAAGTAAGTCGTATTTTCAATTATATAAATTATGGATCCGTCTGTGTGTATAGAAAGTTAAAGTGAAAGTTAGCAATGTTATACGTCCAATAAAATTTTTAGCTGACTTAAAATAAAGGAGGTTCTTTATTCGACCAGTATGTATGAATGTTAAATGTATGTATGTAAGTTTGTATATCCACGATTTTTCAAAATTCGATCCGATTTCGATTGCGTTTTCGTTGTTTGAAAGCATTTTTTACAAGGAACGTTTAAGTATTTAACACATCAGGTTCTGATGAAGATCTACAGAGATAAGTAATGGAACTCTTCAATTAAAAAATAGCAAATTTCTCGCGATTGCTGCCCTCGTACATCTATGTACTGTTTAGCATAATCAGCCCCATTAATATCTCTAATGCTGAGAGACAGACCTTCCCTAAACACCATACCTAACGATAATAGGTTAAATAGAATGTACTACGCAAGACCAATGCGGATTAGAGGGTGCTACGGAATGTGGACGCATCCGGGACTAATGGCTTTTATTTTTTAAGGATGGGAAATCATCCAATGCCTGCCTCCCGATCTGGGCGAAGCGGGAGGGTGTGTCAGACTTTTACTGACTTAAAACCCTTCCGTGTTTCATCATATTTATGTCCTTCGTGTTCCGAGGCCGCGGTAACTCTTTCGAACAATTCCGCAACCCCGGTAGGCAACGGCCCTCTTGTAGGCCCCGACAATTTTGCTGACACTCTTTGAGGAGCGCGTGGAACACGACGCCTGGTTTCAGTCGGGCGGCGAGCTACCCATTGCTCGCAGCCCGCAGGCCCACGCCTGCGGTGGCTGGGAGTCACCCTGTGAATTCAGACGCCCGGAGCTTCTCCTGCGACGGCTGGGGCACAAGGGCTGTGACGGCTTTGAGTCCTGCCTCGCGCGTCCCGCCACCTCCTTCGCTTGCATAACTGTTTCGCAGAACGAGGTGACTGCTTCCCACGCCCCCTCGCTCTGGACCATGGATTAAACCAGGGCCGGGAGCGAGAGATCGCCTCCTATCGCCCCTGCGCGGGACATGGCTTAACGTGTCTTCCGAAACACAGAAAAATTGAAAATATCAAAACTATTCATTGGCTTGGCACCGACTTTAGCCATGTGAGTGGAATTCCCTGCCGGAGTCTGTGTTTCCTGATAGTTATAACCTGGGAGTCTTTAAGTCAAGAGTGAATAGGTTACTTCTAGGCAAGCGTGCTTCATCTTCGACCACATCATCGCTTAACATCAGGTGAGATTGTGGTCAAACGCAAGCCTATCAAATATAAAAAAGAGTAAGTACCTAGCCCTTATTTTAAACAGAATTAGATATCCAATGAAACATTTTTTATAGAGTCCGACCGAAACTGGTTTTCCGGCCGAAACCGAAACCGAAACCGAACTTTCGGCCGCGGCTTCAGTTTCGGCCGAAACCGAAACCGAAACTCACGTGTTCAAGTATAAAATTCCTTAAAATACTGAAATTTGGTGCATTTTACCCATTATTCTGCATTAATTAGAACATGAAATGGAAACACAGTATATTAATTTTGTTGTAATCATTTATTTAGTTAATACAATATAAAAAATATTAATAATATTTTTATTATTTTTTCAAATTAAGTTCTCATAGCAAAATGTTTATCAGTTATCAATAATCAAATCACTAATTGTTACTGTTTCATTTAATACTAAGTATTGGTATTTTGAAATCTTATTACAATCTTATAATCTCTTTTTTATATGTGACTTGATTTGTTAATAACAGCAAAACAAAGTTACTGACTCAATATTTAACTATATAAATCATCATTCAAGCACAGAAACGAAACAAAAACTTACATGTAAACAGTTCTATCAAAACATAACCTCTAAAGTATGTTTGCGTCGGGTGCACTGACTAAGTTGTGTTGCTAGAGAGCTATCCGAACGGTGCACGACAATTCCCGAACAGGGCCGCCAGCGTCCGCCAAAGCGTTGCCGCGAGAAACAAAGTTAGGCGAGCGTGCACGACGACTTCCGAAATCAGTTTCGGTTTCGGCAAAAGTTTCGGCCAATTTTGGCCGAAACCGAAACTGCCGCCGAAACTTGATTTTTGGCCGAAACTTGGCCGAAACCGAAACCGAAACCGAACTTTCGGTCGGACACTAATTTTTTATGGGTATTTTTCGCTTTATAGTGCAGGAGCTTTTTTGTTTGTTTTGAAGTCGGTTCAATTCTTTGTTAAAAATTTTTGCCTGTGTTATTTTCCATAGGCTGTTAAATATACGTGTTAGAAGTTTCATCCAAATTCCTAAGTAATTGTTGTTTGATTGAAACACAAAATCCAAACTTTTGCTTTTCCTTTAATACTGATATTCCATTTCATATCCAACTCATTTTATATTTTAATAATAGTTAGATATGTTTTATAATAGGTACTAGTTGGATACGAAATTAAATATTCATTTTATAAATTGGTTGTAAATAACACTTTACACATCATTTTATGCCGGTAAATAATTGAACAACGTCCATGTTTAAAAAGATCTTGAAACATTACAATCTAAGGTGGAACACAAAACAATGATACATTAATACATTCAATCTTAAGGGTATGTTTGTACATATATCGTGTTTGCGGTAAGTAGGTATATGCCTATATTATAATAATTAATCAGTAGGAGATAGAAGGTGATTTTGATAAGCAACCTTCTCTCTCCTGTCATTGTTATAAGGCTCACTGTATATATCTATATCTTGTCGTTGATTGATTGATCTCCAAGTAATTTAGATAGATATGGGACTTTATTTTTTGTAGATTGTGATCGACCTTTCAAAATACATGTAAGTGTTAAGTCGCGTCGCTTTTTCGTCGACATAGGTATTTTGGTTAGGTGAATATTTTGAGTAACACGCTGCGGCAGGATCTAATCTTCTTATAATGCGGCGTCATCGGCTAACGAGCAGGGGTTTATTCCATTTTTACCCAGAGGATTACATCCCTTCGGCTGAACAGACGGGAAAAAGTTCGCGGGGAACCGAGCCGGCTAATGGCGCGCCGTCGCGTCGTCCAATTTACCTACGTAAGGAGGTGGCGAAACAGAAATAGCAGAATTATTTTTGTTCGAGTAATTGCTTCGAGTTTGTTACTTCACTGAGTGGAAGCTCTGAGCACATTACAAGGAATAACGCTTTAAAATCCTATTACAGATGAACAAGAACAGAGGTTTGATGTTGTGTGCGTTACTTTGCGGAAATTCATGACTTAAAAATATTTCTAAGAATCTATTTAGCATTTATGGCTATTTATGTGCGTAGGAGAGCAGTGCTAGACTACATTCAAGCTTCAATAATTAGTTTTTGGTGAAAATAATAGAATAATAATTATTTAATGTTATTTAGTCAAATAATTAGGAAACAGGTCACTGTGACCGGCCAGATATTAACGTTATATTGTATGTATAAAGTTGGGCCACTCCCTTTTTCCTACAACTATACGAGTAACTTAATCAAGTTTTCTTTACAAGTATAGGCTGTATAAATATTTGGTCCAAGCGGGATTCGAAAACACAGTACGGTATATTTCGGTCATCAAATAAACTAACTGACAAAACTTTATTGTTATTTTAATTCTGTTCCTAGGCTTTATTGACAAAATTCCTTATGGAGTAAACCAGATCGCAAAAACTAGCAAGAAAGAGGTTTTCTTTTGACCTCCTACGTCATTTCCGACAAGAGGAGATGCAACATTAACCATAGACTTTCTGAGTTGAAATAAGGTTAGTTATAAATCGGTCGGCTGGATTTAGAGCGGGACGATCCTCTCCCGTGGCTCTTGATACAGGTGGCTATGGGCTTATTTTAATGGATGAGACGTATCCAGTAACAGGCCTCAAGTGTGTTACTATCGTTAACGATGTATATAACTCTGCCCTTTTATCCCCATATAGATTTAGCCTTAGAACAGACGATGAGAACGTACTTTGAATACTTGCCTTCAAATCTAATAATAGATCACATATTTCCACACAATGTAAAAATTGTTTATGAAATAAATCAATTAATCATAATTATTTATTTGTCTGAACATGGTACACTGTAAGGTCTTAAAATTATTATTTAATAGCTACTTCACATTCTGCCATATGTGGCGTGCAAATATTGGTATTTACATAATTCATTTATAAAATTAAACTGGATAACGTCATTGTTAGCATTGATGACTATAAAATTTACATTAAAATCAAAAAATCAGTTTTGAATATAGTGGAAAAGTATTAAATTAAATGCCTAGCCTCTTTCTTACATGTTATATGAATTTAAGACACAGGACAATGTTTTTTTAAACCAGTTAACTTTATACACCCAAGAGGGCCTTATTTTCCATTACCAGACTTAGTTACCAGAATGCCAAATAATTTAAAAATTAATGAGTTCAAAGAACTCCCTGGAGTCACACATGAAACGAGTCTACATCGTTTACGAAATGAGAAAACGTCAGCTCAGTTTAATAAGATATCAAGAAGAACATTATTTAAAATACAATCTTCTGCAAATTGGTCATAAACAGCTAAAGTTATGATATGAAGACATGTTGCATTTTATTTGGACTCTGTAACTGTAAATATCTTCTAACTGTTTAGAAGTATCAATATCCTAATAGCTAAGGTGTCAGGGTTATGACCAAACTTTGACTTATTTTTTTAATATTTTGTTATTACGGTTGAGCCTGCTCTTGACTTCGATCTCGCCTGATGGTAAGCGATAGATGACGTTGACCTCTGAGTTTGTTTCAGTGTTTCTTTCCAGAGTAGTCAGTTACGAAATACCGGTCGCATCTTTTTATTCCGAGGTGGAAATCCTTATGCACGTCCTCCGCCTGGGGCGGGCGAAGGGGTCTGTCAGACTCATACTGACTAAAACCAGCTTGTAATCCCTCGTACACATGCGCTGGGAGCTGCGGGAACACATAAGTATTCTTCAACGCGGCCTCTGACTAGTGCCGGCCCACCTCTGCGGGCCCCATCTTTTTAAGTGGGGAGAGTGAGGTGTTTGGCTCCCCCTGTGACTTCTGAGAAGGGCGCGCGTGGAACAAAGCGCGCCGCCACCTCGGGTCTCGTTTTATAGGAGCCGGTGGGCATTCCCAAGTCCGCCGTCCCTGCACCCATTTAGAGGGGCCACCAGAGGGCATTGTCTGCCCTATGTCGACGCCCGGTGCGCCTTCTGCGGGTCGGGAGAGCGCCAACGGAATCGTGCTACCTAATAACTTTTGTGGAGGCTAGATTACTCTGGTACTCAGCTGTATCAGGTGACATTGGAAACTAGTCTCTATATAGATGGGAAAACGTTAGACGCTGATGAGTTATTAACATGCAGTTATGCTATCTGAAGGTACCAGCTTAGAGTTATCATACAAACCGTTTTAACCAAATTATAGGTGGAATAAAACTGAATGCCGTCGGTAAAGTTAGCTTTTGCTGTGCAATAACCCTGCTATCATATATGAATTGACTAATAATTGCGCAGCGACTTCCGGAGTCTCCATACAATAAATGCTCAAAAGAGCAGTCACCCTCACTCAAGAATTAATCAAGATTATCGGTATTAGAGTATATCTAGATCATTCACCTTCCTTTACAAAGAAATTGATATTTTTGCTTAATAAGCTAATGGACAACATGCAAGTTTCTTTTAGAGCTCTGATTGTACGCATATGAACTCAGGGGTCAGATAAAGAAATACTTCTATTTGTAACTGAGCACAAAACGAAGTACCTACTCATTATTTACGTATGTATTTCGGTAAAAAGTATTCAGTATAATAATTTAATAAGTTAAACATAACATTGGTTTAATAGATTATTAAATATTATGAAAGCCATAACTTGTCTATATCGCATATTGCACTGCATCGATCATCCATCGCTGATCGAATCATACAACATAAAAAATAATTTACTTATATTATGAGGCTGAGAGCCACAACTGCAACAAATTCTGAAGCCTCTCTGTGTCTGTTAATCTGTCTGTTAATGGGTAAGTTCACTTGGTTGATCAATCTAAATCGACTTCGATCAATATCCTTATAGTCAGGCCCTGAACGTCGCCTACGCCTGAGTATTTCCTCGTCTTTTTTTTTTCTGGTTCGGAAAATCATCGAATGACTTCTCCCGCTCTGGGTGGAGCGGAAGAGAGTGTCAGACTTGTACTGACTAAAACCCTATCCTGTTCCTTCAGCTGCTCTTAGATTCCGGGGCCGCGGTATCTCGTTAGAACATTCCCGCAAGTATTCTCTTGTCTGCCTGCTAGAGTTGCGCGAATATTCTATTAAGATACCGCGGCCCCGGAATGCAAGAGCAACTGAAGGAAAAATGTGAGTTTTTACACAGTAATAGTCTGACACTCCCTTCCCTTCCACATAGAGAAGAAGTAGCGACTTGATGATTTTTCCCCAAAAAAAAAAAACTCCTGCCTAACTCCATTCAAGGCTCCTTCCTCAGTCTCATAACTCTGCGCGAACAAACAATCCCGTTTACTGTGGACACAATTTCATTGAAAGGAACCTAATCCCAGCTGACTTTAATAATGATGATTTAATTTCAACGGCTCGGATTGGAACTATATTGCGTTGCGGTCTGGCCCGTCCATCCTATTAATTTCAATGTCCAGTATTTGTCCAGTCAGTGACGCAAAGCTCTGTTCACGTTGGGAAGATCGTTATGCCATCGCGTTTGAAAGGGATTAAGCCTCGTTGACATTTTCCAGGGATAAATTGAATTTCCTCCAGTAAGTACCTTCAAACATTATTGTGAAGTACTCAAACTGCTTGACATCATTAAATAAATTATAGTAAAAGTAAAAACAACGAAGAAAGAATAACCTACATTGTCCTCACATTAACAATAATGAAATAATTATATATATAAAAAAAAAACAAAAACAAAATAAATACGTAGGTATTGTAGCGTAAATAAAATTAAGTGCACAGTAAAACACAAACCGCTACTTAAAACGTTTAATTTTGATTAGAAGGAAAAAGATAGAAAACAAGTACTTAATTAAAAAATATAAAAAAGTTAAATATTAGTTATTATTGGGGACCTTTCAGTGATGGCGTGGGTTAACTTAGCGGAAAGAAAAAGAATGTTATCGAAAGTATTATGCAAATATTTTTAACTTACCTAACAAAAAAATCGATTGCAATCGGTTATAGCTAGGCGAATACGCATTATTAGTAATTTTAATTACAAAAACACTAAGAGCATCCAACGCGTCTTGATAGGCCTTAGGTTAGAAAGAGTTTTTGACGTGAGAATTTTTAGATTAGAAATATACAAATTAGGTGCACTATTTAAAATAGAACTCCTGCTGCGAAAACTCGGTAATTCCTGGACGGCTGAACACAACTGTGGGAAGTAACGTAGAAATCACGGAGCCACTGCGCTGCGGGGTCCGCATCTACCTCGTACTCTCTTCAGGCCTTTGAGATGGACGTCTCAGGCACAGGATGTGCTCGGATATCGGGCGAGAGCGCCCCGACCTCCGTCGTCGATAACCGACGTCGCTTGCCCGTAGGGTGGAGCCAAAAATTGGCTTGTAACGGGATCTAAACAAAAAAGAAACTTCAGACCACCGATGCAAGCTGAATCTTTGATTAATTATGAAACTAGTGCGAAATGGATCGAAAAGAAAAAAGACGACAATACATACCAAATTAACCAGAAAATCACCCACAGACTATACTTTTGCTAGGACACTTTATATTTTTTATTGGGTTTACACCAACAGAAAAAAAACTTTCACTTCATAATTTCGATATTAATCACAAAAAATAAGGTCGACCATCACTTATCGGGTCCCAAAAATGTAATGACGCCGTCAAAAGGCAAACAACCGACGATTTTTTCACGATTCCTGGTTCAAATGTGAATAACAGCTATGAAGAAAAAAATTTTTATTGAAAAGTTTGTATTAGGATTGGAGGAGGTTTTAACCGTAGCGGTTTTACGCTACAGTACCCCATTCCCAGTAAAAAAAAAATTGAGAGTAGCAACCCTAAAGGTGAGTGGCAACCCTAAAGGAAAGGTGAGTGGCAACCCTAAAGGAAAGGTGAGTGACAACCCTAAAAGAAAGGTGGTTGACAACCCTAAAAGAAAGGTGAGAGATCAACCCAAGTGAATGTATCAACCCAGTGAGAGGGTGACAACGCTATATATAACAGATTGACATCACAACAACAGATTGAAAACAACAACAACAGATTGAAAACACAATAACAGACTGACAACACAAAAGGGATAGCATCAACCAAGAGTGAAAACCATAATATACAAATTAAATAAACTAGCCTAACTAACTTTAAACTAAATACATCAAATCAACAACATCGAAGTGCAGCTGATACTGAATAAAATTGAAAGCCGGCCTCCAGTTTAGACGTTAACAGTGCGAGCTTCAGATGCGTCTCCTAAACCTACATTAGAATAGAAAAACAAACGATAGATCTAGAGTAATATTCTTAAATATATATAGGAACAAAGAACAATAATCAACACGAAACAAATAAGAGTTGAGATTAAGAAATAACTTAAAAATACGACGAAAACTCAAAGGAAGTCAAACAAAAACTCGAAGTCGAACACAAAAGCTCGAAGTCAGATAAAAACTCGAAGTGAGACACGACTCAAAGTCCAACACGACTCAAAGTCAAACACAACTCAAAGTCAAACACGACTCAAAGTCGAACACGACTCAAAGTCGAACACGACTCAAAGTCAAACACGACTCAAAGTCAAACACGACTCAAAGTCAAACACGACTCAAAGTCAAACACGACTCAAAATCAAACACGACTCAAAGTCAAACACGACTCAAAGTCAAACACGACTCAAGACTGAATTTAAGAGCTTAAGTTATAGAGGGATAAGTTAGAAGGTTAAGTTAAAGAGAGAGGGTTAAGTTGAAGAGGGTGGACCTTAAATCAAAATCAAAAATACGACGCCTAATGAGAGGAAATGGTTATGAATAAATATTAACTCCAGGGAGGAATGAGGGTCGAAATAATAAAAGAGGTGTCGTTAATTGAAAACTAATGGCCTAACATAAGTAATGCTGATTAAGTTAAGAATATGGAACAAATTAATTCATTTAAGTATGTCTTTTATATGATATTGTCCAATATGATGAGAATCACAGTCTTGTAGGACATATGTAGTCATGGAGATGACTCTGATCACACGACATTTAATGAAACGAGGAGCAAGCTTTCCTGTAAAGTATTCAGCAGCTGACGATTTTGAAAAATTACGCCTCCATACAATGTCGCCGGCATTAAGTGTAATAGCCGTCCGGTTCGTATTGTAATTTCGTGAATTACGGAGAAAAGCAGAAGAAAGATTGTCCGCTTCTTTTGCGTAAATCTCGGCGAGCGAAGTCAGATTATTCGCGTGTTGTTCCCGACTTTCAGCTAAATTAGTGCTTAGAGTCTGGTTATTCGCACGCGATGAATCCATACAGACTTCTCTACCGAATATGAGAAAGTTTGGCGTAAACCCTGTGGCTAAATTAATACATGAATTGAGGTAAAGTTTGACCTTGGGTAACAATTTAGCCCAATTCCTTTGGTTCTCGCCAACCAATATGCTCAAACAAGTAACGACACTTTGGTTATAACGTTCTACCGTGTTTGCTTGTGGAGTGTAATAAGGGGTATATGTAGGGGATTCAATGCGAAACGATCTAAGAAAGTTTAAAAACTGATTACTACGAAAAACGGTAGCATTATCACAGAGAATAGACCGTGGAACTCCGAAGTTAAAAAATATTTCAGATTCCAAAGCTTTTATAACTGAATTGGCGTCAATCCTTTTAAGGGGCACTAACCAAACATATTTAGAAAAAACATCGACCATAGATAAAATGTATTTGAACCCATAATAAGCGATTGGAAGCGGTCCAATAACGTCGATAGAAATCATCTGTAAAGGTAAAGAAACTTCCTTTGGATAACACATATGACCACGTGGTTGGGAATTCGCGATCTTATAAGCTTTACAAACCTCACATTGCCTTAAAGTCTCAGAAACATCTCGAAACATATTTGGCCAGTAAAAGTTATCCTTGAGCTTAAAATAAGTCTTTGAAACTCCAGGATGTATAGAGAGAGGGACTTAGCAGGAAATCGTTAGATATCGTGCCGTAATATCGATACGGGAAGAAGACAACAAAATGAACGTCAAAGGAATCCGCTGGGCTAAGAATCCAACAAAAACAGATACTAGCAAATAGCAGAAAAGCAAACAGTCGGGCTAAAAAATAAAAAAGGTAGACACTAGCACACGACCATTCAAAAAGCTTACCTTTGGTCACGATGCCTAACCATCCACACATCAAACACACTCTACGGGAAACTAACTACCGCTACCTACTGGAATAAAATAAAACTCGGGATAGATACGTATATTTTGGGAGAAAATAAAAGAATTGGAAATTGGGTATAGTTACAAAGTTAATCTTTAAAATTGAATTTCACAAACATCACACAATTAAGCAAAGAACATAAATTCAGTTAGCAATTCCGTAGTCCAGTCGTATGAATCGGGAAAACATTCAAGACAGGTAATCCTTTTAACTTCCATACGGGTATCTGACCAATTCTAAAACCTGAAACCCACAATAAGAAAGATGTAAATTAAAGATTGCTCTCAAGAGCAACCACACACGAGATAACAAAAAAAAAAGGTATTTTAGTAATAATTAATATGCAAACTTACTTTAATGCGGGCGCCATATTGTAGCGTAAATAAAATTAACTGCACAGTAAAACACAAACCGCTACTTAAAACGTTTAATTTTGATTAGAAGGAAAAAGATAGAAAACAAGTACTTAATTAAAAAATATAAAAAAGTTAAATATTAGTTATTATTGGGGACCTTTCAGTGATGGCGTGGGTTAACTTAGCGGAAAGAAAAAGAATGTTATCGAAAGTATTATGCAAATATTTTTAACTTACCTAACAAAAAAAATCGATTGCAATCGGTTATAGCTAGGCGAATACGCATTATTAGTAATTTTAATTACAAAAACACTAAGAGCATCCAACGCGTCTTGATAGGCCTTAGGTTAGAAAGAGTTTTTGACGTGAGAATTTTTAGATTAGAAATATACAAATTAGGTGCACTATTTAAAATAGAACTCCTGCTGCGAAAACTCGGTAATTCATGGACGGCTGAACACAACTGTGGGAAGTAACGTAGAAATCACGGAGCCACTGCGCTGCGGGGTCCGCATCTACCTCGTACTCTCTTCAGGCCTTTGAGATGGACGTCTCAGGCACAGGATGTGCTCGAATATCGGGCGAGAGCGCCCCGACCTCCGTCGTCGATAACCGACGTCGCTTGCCCGTAGGGTGGAGCCAAAAATTGGCTTGTAACGGGATCTAAACAAAAAAGAAACTTCAGACCACCGATGCAAGCTGAATCTTTGATTAATTATGAAACTAGTGCGAAATGGATCGAAAAGAAAAAAGACGACAATACATACCAAATTAACCAGAAAATCACCCACAGACTATATACTTTTGCTAGGACACTTTATATTTTTTATTGGGTTTACACCAACAGAAAAAAAACTTTCACTTCATAATTTCGATATTAATCACAAAAAATAAGGTCGACCATCACTTACCGGGTCCCAAAAATGTAATGACGCCGTCAAAAGGCAAACAACCGACGATTTTTTCACGATTCCTGGTTCAAATGTGAATAACAGCTATGAAGAAAAAATTTTTTATTGAAAAGTTTGGATTAGGATTGGAGGAGGTTTTAACCGTAGCGGTTTTACGCTACAGTATATAGGATACTTAACAAAACAAATATTTTAATAAAAAATAAATAAATCAACTATCAAAATTTAATAAATAAAAAGGCTCACGTATATCACTGGAGCAGCTCATTCCCAAGCCTTCTTGTCCTCAATATAATCTTTAATAGTGTAAAAAGATTTCTGACATAGCTTACGTTTTATAAATAATATGAATTTGTTAATACTTAGTTCTTGAATATGGCTAGGAATTTTATTATAAAAACGTATACATTGGCATCTAAACGAACCACCTATTTTTTTAACCTTGTTTTAGGAATGACATATATATGTGTCTTGGTAATCTGAACCAGACAGAGAAAGAAAACAAATATTATAAAACTAATGATTTATTTTGTTCATTAAAGTTTTTTTAATACAATCGGAACATAATAATATGAGATAAATGTGTCGAATTACAATGATATTTTTGTAGGTAAACATTAAATAATTGAATACCTAGTGGATAAACATAAGATTAATTAATCATATTCGGTATAAATACTATCATCCAAAAAGGCAGCGGGAGGCTGAATAGGATATTCTTGATGTCGCGCCCATGGCATGTAGGTACCATATAACACACATAACATGGGAGCAACATCCACGTGTTCGTTTTTCTACAATGCAATTACAATAGTAGCCAACTATTTTATTCCTGCCTTGCAAAGTATTATCGAGCAAGATGTAGACAAAATAAATTCGATTATTTTGGTGTCTTGAGTGGATTCGGGCTCTTAAAAGCCAAGTATCAGAAACTACATGTTGTATTGACTCAAGTCATAATCGATGGCAACTTCTTCGCACAATATATTCGGTATACTTTTGTCTCTTTCGCTGTTAACTAAAATATTACCTACACATGCACGCAATTATGTTTTCATCAATATGCTTACCTGAAGGGAAAAAAACAAAAAAACCTGTTTCTTCAAGGTTCAGTTTTAGACTTATATTTCGGTGAATAACTCCAAACCCTAACGCTTTAGGGTGTATAATGATTTTTTCGTTTGTATATGTATCCTCTATCTAAATATATAACTTTAGTTGTGCACCGCAATTAGAAATGAAAAAAAAAAAATCAAAATGGCGTCCGACGTTAGGGCCACCCTCCATACAAAAATCTTCAAACCTCTTTCAACATCATAGAAGTAAACGCCGACACTTATATTATCTATATAAATTAAAATAAATGTTGGTGTGTTTGTCCTGCATACAAATTCTTAATCGGTATTCTAAAGAAGAGCGAAAGGGCTTCTGAACCAAAAAATCCAGTGCGAAATAATGGATTGCTACGTGCACACAATTGGATTTGGTAGGGCGAAACGACTAAACGCTATTACTTTACGTGGCATTGTCGGGTCGCACGGTATTAATATTGTGATTAATTTATTCATAAAAAAATTTTTAGCAAGAAATTGAACCGACTTCCATATCAAAACACTACAAAGGTAAAAATAACTTTAATTTCGGAAGGCGGTGTCAAAAACGAAAATATATAGAAAACTAAAGACACCGCCTTCCGAAATTAAAGTTATTTTTACCTTTGTAGTGTTTTGATATGGAAGTCGGTTCAATTTTTTGCTAAAAATTTTTTTTTCACTCTTTTTAGTGGGTCGGTTTGTATTTTATCTAGTTACAAAAGCCATAATGTCAACAACTTATCACCTTTTACAAAATATTGTTTTTCCCTGTGCATAGCCGTTAATTTTTGAGGAGTTCTCCTGGTATTTGACCATCAGCTCTACATCACCATATGTATTGTGACGAGCGTAAAATGTTTAATATCCGTACTCAAGTAATCGAATTGCAATCCACGAAATACTTATTATTAAGGAGTTTCAGTGGCCCTCTGTGGTCTTCATCATCAGTTCTACTTCCCCAAATGGTACTTTTCGGAAGCAACTGCTCAAGGTACTATAAGAAATACCCAAAACGCTATAGGTGTGCCTATAATATTTGAAGAGTTCCCTCGATTTCTCCAGGATCCCATCATCAGATCCTGATTTCGTAACAATGGGACCAACTAGAAAGTATACCCATTCAAACGCAAAAAGATTTTTTCAAATCGGTCCAGCCGTCTCCGAGTTATGAGGTAACATACATAAAAAAAAAAAAAAAAAAAAAAAAGTTCAAGACGAATTGTAAACCTCCTTTTTTTGAAGTCGGTTAAAAAGTGATGTTTACTGAACGGGGCGTACATCAAAACTCAAGCTCTAAGTAAACATCGTTAAAATGATAAAACACACAGCTTTAGGGGGAAGCTGAAATAGCGGCAGACGTGACGTTTCAATAAATCAAAGAATTTGTGGAAACCATGGTGACAATGTTCCTCGTTTGAAATCGTTTTCATTATCAGTTGGTCTTTATTGCTGACTTCAGTAAGCTGCGAAATTGTATTCTGCCCATAATTTTAATGGCGTTTTAAAGTTCAGATCTGCTGAAAATAAAATAAATAAATCTTTATTCAGAATTTCTAATGGGTAAATTACAAATTTAATCTTAATTGAACTAAGTAGTTAAGTAGCAGTTAGAACTAAGTAGTAAGTGTTAAATGTAAGCCTACTTACATGTATGTAATATACTAGGAATAATCTTGTACCTATCACAGGTATCCTGTACTAGTTTTACGACAACAGACTTTAAAATAACGAACTTGTCGTGACTTTCGGCAAAATTAATAGCTATTCAACAAATTAATAAAAGTCTTTCGTCACCATCTGACGGTATAAAAGTTAGGAAAATGTTTAAAGTCAAACAATATCTTCTATTTTTAGATCATTCAAACTCTGGAAACTTTTGTTTAATTAAATAAACTTAAATAGTGAAGGCTAAAGATATAAGTGGCGCTGTGGAGATGGTAATGGCGAGAGCTTTTAAACAAAGAATGCATTTAAACAAAGTAAAGTGGGGAATAAAAACAAAACTGGTAGCTGGCAGTAGACATTATTTATTATACGCTATCCAGCTTAATTTAGATTTTCTTATTTTTAAAGTTTCTGTTTTATATTATAAATAACACGTTATGAAAATATTGATACCTATTGATTTGTCATCGACTTCTGCTCAGTCTTTTCCCAACTGTATTGGAGTCGACTCTCATTCTAACAGGATGCAGCTGAGTACTAGAGTTTTGCATGGAGTATCTATCTGACCTTTACGAGGGTACATTAAAAACACATTTATTACTGCTAGAAAATATAAGCCACAACCATAACCACTTGAAGAACATTAAGACCTAGTGCACGGTTCAAATTGGTAATTTCTTATGGAGACTAACCGACAAGAAATTACAAGGTAGCTGTGTTCAAAGTGTAATCGATTTTGACAATGATTCCATAATACAGTTTTTATAGATGTGCCACTGACGATCAATTAACATAGTAGCGATGTGGGTTATTGTTGACATTGCAATTGTTAGTTACATCGACAAAACATTAAGTTATTCACCACAGTACCTACGTACTGCATAGCTTTGCCTCAGTTGCCTTCCTTTACCTCTCCTTCCGCTACTCCAAATCACTTCCAAGCGATATCTAGTCAATCAGTCAATGTACACAGTCCCCGTTGTCCTAAGCTTCGGTATAGGAAGCAGCTGAATTACGCCCGCCGCTCAGGTTTTGATTAGTCGACTGAGTCCAGTAACAATAAGTCGCTCGTCCGAAATCCTCTAGTTTTGACAGCGATGACGTTGTGAACTGTAATCGAAGAAGTTAAATATTTATAAGCTTGATGACGCGCAGTGGAAGCACGTGGTGGATTACAGCACATTCTCTCTCACAATGAAGATGCCTGTGTCTCAACAGTGGAAATGGTATAGGCTGATTATGTGATTAAATAAAATAGTATGAAGAAATCCTGACTTTTGAATTAAATGATATTTTCAAACGTTTTTCTTTATTTTCCTGATAAAACACTGATTCACATTGTTGATCATCGTGGTTGAGAATGAGTATTAGCAGAGTAAATGAATCCACATTTGAAGTTTAATTTTGAGTTTATTTTAACTCCATAAAAGTAACAAAAGACTGTCATAAAGTTGTTCAAGATGCTGTTTATCTCATAACTACTAAAAGGATTTCTTGTCGAGTATATTAAGAAAAACTGCATGAATCGTGCACGCTTAAAATTCCCAAGAGACAAAATCAGGAAGACTCTGAAACTAAGACACTTACAACTCCCAAGAGCATATGCAAGTACTAAAGAATTTATACCCTACTATTTACCAAACTATCCGGAACTTAGCAAGCAATTTAGTCTACCAAGTGACTTTAGTATTGTACACTGGAGTGTAGGATTAATGGGCCGAAAGTAGCTATCCAAGCTGCTGGCAATTCATAAAGTGACCTTAATAAAGTGTAAACTTAATGTTCTATGTCGTAAAGATCCCGCTGTAAAGTTTTTATTTTAGTGTCCATAACAGTATTAGGGTCTTTTGGAAGGTCATACGTCGAGGTATTTTATTATTACGACCTAATTAATATTTTTGGCAGCTATTTGGGATAATTTTGAGTGAAGAGTTTTCATTAAGCCTGTTTAAGGGCTCACAGATTTATCACACTGAATCACAGACACATTCCGCGCCTCAGAATATATATTTTATCAGCATGAGTACACAATCGTACGTATACTAAAAATGTGGAAGTTGATGTTTGTGTTCAAATCAAGCTTAACAAATGACTCAAGTGATTTGAACGAAACTTGGTACACATATAGATGTGTATGAATGTAGCTGTCTCGTTGGTTTAGTGGTTGCAAATTCGACTATTGAGCATAAGGTCTCGGGTCACATTCTCAGGTCGGGCAAAAAGTGTGTTCTTCTGTTATTAGCCTCCCGGTGTTTCATTAGTCTCCCGGTGTTTCAAAGTTTGGTGGTGTGATGACCTCTGTGCCTCGGAAAGCTCATTAGGCCATTGGCTCTGTGCCTGATTTCTTTCCGGTCACGTCGGACTGCCGTCCCATCGGACTATGACAGTTAAAGAACAGAGAGTGCACCTATACTTGCGCACATACTTATGGATGAGGAATATGAGGACTATTATTATGTAGCTTAAAAGAGGGAATATCACATGGAAAAATGAGCGAATTTTCCCTCCCCCCGAAAACAAAGTTCAGCTTGTTTCTAAATAATGTTACGCCAGTCGCTTAGTGAAGTATGTCGAGAAACTTCGACATAAATCTAGAATGTTCGAGACACTAACGCCATCTAGCGGCGAATAGCGGTACTGTGTATATCTAGTCGAGACACTAACGCCATCTAGCGGCGAATAGCGGTACTGTGTATCTCGAGTAGCTTCCTGGAATATTCTGGGCAGTATAAACAGTGAGTCGATTTTATAAGAATGTTCTAGAATTCATAGACCCAAAGGAACGCGGACAGTCAGTCTTATTACGAGGCGAATACGCGATATAATCGAAGCTTTACTAGTGAATTTCAGTGCGATTTAAGTGTTAAGTGACAAGTGTTGTGGTGCGAATAATTGTGTTAAATTTTTATTTTGTGTTTAATTAATTAAAGTGTTAATTTCGGTTTAATTGGCGTTAATTATTTCTATTCCGAACCCCAGCTCGTAACAATAAGCTTACTCTTTGTTTCCATAGCGGTAACCAAAATTATAAGTATTCTATAAAATCTTTTAATTTTCGTATACTTTTAAACAACTACTAATTAATACACGCACACCATTTGAGTGGAAAAATTTTTTTAGATCTTGTATTACATATTTGTTTTGGCTTTTCTACTGCTGTATCTAGTTTGTTACTTAATTGAGTAAATGTTTAACGATCGGCTTTCGATATGTCATCATCCATTAACGTTTTTGTCGAAAGCGTATATAAATAACGTGACAGATGAGTAGGCTACCACAGTTAGCTTTGATTGATGGCCTAAAGTGGATAGACTTTATTTACACCTTCTAATGTGCGTATCCCTCTTACAAAGAGTTCATTACTAAGAGACATCGTGTGCTATCATAATATTTTAAGCGTCAATAGTCTAATCGCTAATGTGTCGGATTTGTGATCGAGAGGTCCTGGGTTCGAACTCCAGCTATTACAATATTGTAAACCCACTCCAGATATAAGCATTTAGTTTAGTTAGAGGGGTTAACAAGATTGTTAATAATATGGATTCTACCCACGTTGCTTGTTGTCTTTATAAAAGAAAAAAAAGGGTCATATAAAATAAAAAACAATATTTGTTTACACGGCTGACGCAGCAGTTAAGCGATTAGCTGTTGCTTTGTGTGTCACGGATATGTTTCAATCACCAGAACAAATTAATTAATTAATCAAATAAAGTATATACAGGCGAAAATAAAAATAAATTATAGGGCATAGAAAAATTCGTCAACATCGCTATCAATGGGAAAAGTGCTCAGAACACTGGCCGCATTGTCACGTTGAATGGCAATGCTGATTATCTGTCCAAAGAAAAGGCCAGCCATCCTGGTCACCTGTGGAGTCGACTAATCGTTTTTTTATTAAATGAATATGTAAATTTTATAATTAATTAATTTCATTCAAATTAATGTTTGTATGGCCTACGCTAGCAAGTTGATTTGAATGTTTGTAATCGCACCCACGATAAAGGAGAACTTCTTAGTATTGCGCCAAGTTTTTACAATTGTTTTTTTTTATTCAAGTTTAAGTAACCTATTCAAGGTTACTTCTAGGTAAGCGTGCAAGCTTATAAACAATAAAAAAGGAAAAAACTACTCTTGTTTTTAGAGGGTTGAACAAAGTATATAGAGAATATTTTGAAGTTTCAGATCACAAGTTTACACTGAGTTTAGCCGACGCGCCTTGATTTGTTCGTTGCTCCATCTAGATCGGTTACTATTTAACTTTTCATCTTGAGATGTGGCATTATTAATTCAGTCGTTGTAGACAAAGAAAATCTTAACTGGAACAGACAAATAACAAATAGACAATAGAAGCTGCTTTGTATCGCCTAGTCATAATATTTTATTCATAAAAACCGGCGGGGACTTGTGTTTTTTGTTTACAAATTTGTCAAACATTTTGTCTTTGACACAAACAGTCATTTTATTTGCTATTTTCAAAGTGGTAGCTTTTTTACGGTTTTCTACATTTTGGTATATAGGGGATGGCTAGTTGAATGATCCCTAATTATATGAATTACTTTTAGTGGTTTAACAATCTGTTGCGGTGCTTGTATAAATGGTGGGTGCAATACCAATGTGTCCCAGCAGCCCAGGATGAAGTGACAAAAAGAGACACCGTATGTTAGGTCAGTAAGAGTCCGACTGACCCCTGTATTTACCCCAAGGTATTTAATAATTTGCGAAAACAATCACATCTTTTTTCGACGAAAGGAAGGTATTTTTCAACTGATAAGTTATGCGCTGTAACCCTGTTTAAATATTATTCTTACTTTATTTGTAAGCCAGGCACACTAGCGATACGCGGCGAGCCTCCTTGCCGGATTGCTGCCGTGGGATCTGGAGGCGGTAGCCCTTGCGCGCACGCACAATAGGCGCGCGGAGGTGTTAAGCCGGGGAGAAACTCCGCTGCCGCGGCAAATCTCGGACCGGCGGACAGAGCTCCGGCGCGGAACCAATCTTTGAAGAGTGGTTAGAGAGACACGGCGTCCTTATCTTCCGCTTGATACAGGTACTGACTGGACATAGCTGTTTCGGGAGGTACCTGTTTCGGATACAGCGGGAGGATACGCCCGGGTGTCGTCACTGTGAGAACCATCCGGAGGACACGGTGGGTCATAGAGTGGAGGTGTGCCCTGCTTGGGCAGAGCACCGTCGTGTCCTCGTGGAGGCGATCGACGGCGGCGACCTCTCGCGCCCGGCATTGGTTCAGACCATGGTGCGGAGCGAGACGGAATGGGATGCAGTCGCCTCCTTCTGCGAAGCAGTTATACTAGCAAAGGAGGAGGCCAAAGGCGCGAGAGAGAGGCAACTCTCTTCCTCACGCCCCAGCCGCCGCGGGAGACGCCCCACAGTGCTGCAGATAGTAAGGGCATGCGGAAAATATTATTTTGAAATGAAAAGACGTTGCGTTTCTTCATAACACTTTATTAAAATGATATAATGAGTGCACCAGTATACAAAAAGAAAGATATAATACGTTTTTTTTTATTAACATGATAATATTCATCATACTTTTTCACATGAATTTTATTATAAATATTATGCAAAATATACAGTCTTTAAGCATTTCTATATAAATAAAGATTAATAAACTAAATAATAAGTACAGAAGACATAGTTTTAGAGATGGGTGCTATCCACACTAATAAAGCTTTGGCATCATCGTGAATAGTGTTGCCCAAACGAGAGTCTCGCAAGAGTCTTGCAATTAGCGATTATCCTATTGCTATTTATTAAACGGTAGTTGAGATCTCAGAACAATGTAAGAGTCTGTAAGAGTCAGAGTCTGTTACATTGTTCTGAGATCTCAACTACCGTTTAATAAATAGCAATAGGATAATCGCTAATTGCAAGACTCTTGCGAGACTCTCGTTTGGGCAACACTAATCGTGAAGAGGATGGTATTTTTTATTCGGCACTGCACGTAAACTGTTGATAAGGGGATCTGAGGTAGCTAAGAGCATATTCATTACATCTTCATTACATGATAGACGAGAACATTTTCTTGAATGACCTAACGTCCTAACCTATATTTGCGGTAAACTTTATTTCGCGCTTCTTGACCTTCCTCAGATAACATCCCAATAGGTAAGGCAGTACCACTTATTATTTCTTTGCCATGCAACAAGATTTTATGCACTGTATTTGGCATATTATTATACCAGCTGTACAGGCTTACGTATAGTTCAACAGTCTGGTAACAATAACTACCAAACTTATCCGAATTAACTAATGCACTAGAATTAATTGTTTGCAATATTATACCAAACCGATGAATAAGTTCTTTATCAACTCTTGTGACTTCAGCAAAAATCTTCTAGACGTGTTTCCATCGTTAGATGTTCCCATTCCTTGCTTTACAAAATCCACTTTTAGAACTAAACGTTGAAATAGCTCACTTTGGATTCTTTTCATCTCTTCATCTTTTTATTGTTTGGTAGTTGCGTTTGTTCTCCAACTGGTGAATGACATATTGTATGCAATATGTAATCTGCATTCCATAAATTTAATCCGTGTGTGAAGCAGCGATAAATTGATCTTGAGATCCCCCGTATCCACAGTTTTATTTCGCACTTGGTCAAGGTTATTCATTTCTGATGGCTTTGACTTGCATATAAAACACACTGCACAGAATGATGTGTCCGTAACTGTCTGCGCTATTTTTCCATCTATCATTGTGAACACAAGTTTATGGTAGACATTGTAAGTATTTTCCTTTAAACTAATAACAGTTTCATTTATGTTTGCTATTTCAGACTCTATTCTAGTAATTTCATTTTTCGTGGATACTGTAGTTTCTTTTTGAAATTAGAATTGTACCGGGCAACAACCAACTTGTAGAAGAAGGAATTGCATTTGTCCAATACACAACAGATTTATTTTCCTTTTCATACAGACGCAATTGAACTAATGATGTCAAAAATATATACAACGTGTAATTTAAAGGGTATATACATACCAAGTGCACGGCTTCTTTGGATGATAACAAACGATATGGCCAGGGTTTTGTAATCCTATGTGTACTGGTGTGAAGCTTATTAGAAATTTCAATACATTGATACCAGAGGCCGAATTTTTAATTAAGAAGAACGAAAAGAATTATCGTTTTATTACCTAGTGACGTGGAAAGTGATGACCCTCATAGTGCTGTGACACGTTTGTTATTAATGGTATTCAAGAAACATATGAAACCAATAATTTGAGCTGAAACTTTGCATAGAAACTCCATACCAGATGTTGTTTTCAGTCCTTTTGGATAGATTTGGGGTTTCCGTTACACGTTGTATATGAATCTGACACATTTTCGTCAATAAATGACTGTTTGTACTCAGCATGACCTGATGATCTGTCACATCCCCACTTATGTAAAAATGACGAATTTACACTAATCTGTGTAAGGTCGTCTTCAGACATTACTTCAAATAGTCTTCTTGTTGTGTGGTCCAGTAATGACTGCAAACCTACACAAGCGGAGCTTGCCGTTACATCAATATCCGTGGGGTAGCATTGCCTTTTTGCTTCAATTACTTCACACCCAATACTTTTTGCTGCATTTCTTAGTACTTGATATTGATGTTTCGAAAGTGATGCATCAAGTAATAATACCAACGCTTTTTCTAGAGTAAACTTCATAGTATCCGATGATTCCTCTTGTACGAGTACCTTAGAGACAGCTTTCTTAATAATTTCTTCAGGAATTTTATCGCTTTCACACAATCTTTTTACTTTATATCGCTTTGTTCGATCGCAACATTCATCAAATGATTTCTCTGGTCATCCTCTATGAAAGCGTTTTGATGGCCCTGGAACCTTACTGTCACAATACACTATATCAGCTTGCACCGAAGATGTCTCAACAGTAAAAATATTATTAGCCACTGTTCATTTTTTGCCATAAAAGTATTTTTATTTCTCGCTGCAGTTTGCCACTTTTTGATAAATACGGGTAGAAAATGACGATTCAACTTTTCATAAACTTGTATTTATGTATCTCTCGATTACTTGATATTATGATTTCCACTAAATCGGCATAGGCAATATTAAAGCTATCCATCACTATAATAACACTGTTATCGTAAGAGAAAATAATTGTAAATGAAGTTAAAACTACCGTTCAATGCTATTTATACTTACACGATATGATAAAGTGTTAATTACCCTCATTAGAAATACTTATTAATATAATGCACTTTTTCTTAATTACAGAGCGTCATTAGTTAATGACCTGGTATTTCCAAGATCGCAAGTTATCGCAGCCAAAACTGATGTATTCTTAATCTATAGGGTCTAATTAATCTCCGAAAGTATATTATTACGCATCGGTCAATAACGGAGATTAGTTATGATCTCATGATTGAAAACAAAAGGTTCTAAATGACCTTCTTCACTAAAAATGTAATAGCAAGTAATTATTCATTATATCATAACATTATGTATACGTATTTTATTAATACACACAATAAACTTATGACTAAACTAAAAATAAAAGTTGATAATTATAGTATTTAGGTTCTATTAATACTTGAAATAACAATATTTTTTGCACGAAATTTGTTAATTCTTGATCACCCTAATTTGGCATCATATAATTAAATACTGTATAATTATTTACCCGTATTAATTCTAGGACTTGTTTCTACTAACATTCTAGTATGTGTGTACCAAATTGTAGACATTTTAAACAAGGTCGAACAAAGGACTTTTTTCCGCCTTTGAACCAATGTGCGCCCCGGGCGTCGGGGACCGCGAGCCAATCTCCGGCCACCGTAGGCGCGGGCTTGCGGATGGCGAGCAGGGCCGAACTAGCACGTTAGCGTTAAAAAAACCTGTATATCAGTCGTATATCGGTTCCATTTGAGTATAAAAGTTGTAAGAATAGGTGTAATAGCTGAGTTATAGAGTGCCTTAACACACTTATACCCACGAAAGAGGCCCTCGATTTTACAGGTAAAGGTTATAGAAAGCCCGTAGAATGTTGTTATTGAAGAGCTAAAGTAACTGCACAAGGCCATATATTAACTCTTGGTTATTGCACTTTTACCAGTATATTTGTAACTATAGAAGGGTTAGTTAACACTATAGGTTATAGAAAATCGTCGGCTAAGAATTGCATGTCACTTGTAACTTTATTAGACCTATTTAGAAGTGGTGTTTTTAAACATTGACGCGTATTAGTTATTTAAAAAAAGTGTCAAGCGAGAATATTATCGTTTCCTGAGTACATTTTTACCCAACTGTACAGATTTTAGCTTCTTAAAATTTATGTACGGTGACGTTAATAAATACTACGAGTACATGAAAAAACATATGGACACGAAATGTTTATAATAATAAAAATAAGTATTTAACCAAGATATGCGTATTTTCTGAAGTGAAAATAGTATGCCGTTTTGGTTTCACCGTAAAGAATACCATGTTACCCATTTCAATTTTAACGCGCACAGGATTTATTAAAGATTTGAGATTAAAGTTATTTCAATATAAAATGAGATTATTCTCAGTTGTGTAATTTATATTTTTTTTTCTTAATTCATGACTGTTAGCATAATATATCAATTGACATCAGTGAAATGATAAAAGTATACATAAATAATTAAGTATTTTACTGAGATATATTGAATAACTCAGACTATTTATAGGTAAATTTACCAAAATAAAATGGCGTACATATTAAGGACGCATGTTCAAAATTGATAGGTATCAAATCGCATCACTACATAGACAAGGCTCAAACACACACAAACGTACGAATAGCTCCGCGAATTATGGCTACGTAAAGTCATTTTGATACTTTAGATTATTTAATTTTTTTTTAATGGCTTCATGGTTGCTTTTATTTTGTGTGCTGTTTGATGTCATGAAATTATTGGAGTGACTTGTAGGTACACTTCGATGACTGGTACTGGATCTCTTTGACAACAAGATGTAAATGTGCAGTTTTTTTTTTATTATGGTTTCGTAGCCGATTGGCAAAAAACAGAACCCTTATAGTTTCGTCATGTCTGTCTATCTGCCCGTCCGTCCGTAAGTCACAGCCATTTTATTCCGAAACTGTTATGACTACCTACATGTGAAACTTGGTAGGTAGATGTATTCTGTTCCGCCGAGTTGAACCGCTTTCCGATTGATAGACAAAAATATATAAATTTAAGGGGGGCTCCTCATACATGGAACTGAACCTAAAAATATTTTTAAGCTATTGCATAGCTTTTATCGCGGGCTTTGAGCGCGGCGACCGAATCAAGAAATTCCGTAACGAAAATAAAACCTACTACGGTCGAATATGGTCAGTTACTTCAATTCAGGTTACTAACGCTCTATTAGCGTGTTTAGTAAAGAATCGGATTGGTAACCGTCAGTATTTTGGATCAAACCCAGGGTCTCATCATATCTTTTTATGATTTCTTTTTTATTGAAAGTACTTTTATATTATACTTACTAGCTTCTGCCCGCGACTTCGTTCGCGTGGAAGGGGGTTCCCGCGTAAATCCCGAACCCGTAGGGATTTCGGGATAAAAACTATCCTACGTCCTTCCCAGAGTCTTAAACTATTCCCACGCCAAATTTCATCTAAATCGGTTCAGCGGTTTAGGCGTGAAAAGGTAACACACAGACAGACAGAGTTACTTTCACATTTATAATATTAGTATGGATTTAGATATTTTGTAAATATTTTGTTGAATAAAATAAGAAACATTTACATTTTTTTGTAGGAGAAAGAAAGTCTAAAATGTCAACGCCGCGAGAAATAGCTTAAAACTAAAAATGTGGTATAATTGACCCGGTAACTTGAATTAATATCAAAGAAAAAAAAATACTGCATAAATAAAAAAATAGGTATATAAATAATTATAATTGCATAAGTTGATAAAAAATGCTATGCAATAGCTTTACCGCGGCAGTCCCCGAGTGCCACACGGGTTTTTTTTTCATCAAACCTTTTCGTGTGCGGTATCTATAGACAGGTCTTTAAAAATTATATCGGTTCCTAAAACTACTTCTTCTTAAAGTCAATCGTTTAAAAGATATACGTTTCCAAAGTGGTAAAATGTGTCCCCCCTCTCTAACTTTTATAATAGAATAAAAAAAAATATGCTGTAGGTTTTAATGAAAACTTTCATTAAAATGGTTTGAATGACATCGGGTCAGTAGTTTTTGAGATTTAGCACATTTTCTAAAACCGCAAATATAACTTTGTATTTCATACAAACACTATGAAAAACAAAGTTATTTGGCGTAGTTACTACGGAACCCTTCATGGACGAGTCTGACTCGCATTTGTCCAATTTTTACGAATGAGCCCACTCTTGACCTCGATCTCGCCTGATGGTAACCGATAGATGAGGTCTACAATGGAACGAGCAAGCTCAGAAGATACCTATTTACTTTTGCTTTAAAGACTCAAAGATGGCAGGGAAAACAGAAGCCGGCAGAGAATTCCACAGATTGGCTGTGCGCACAATAAATGTGGAGGAGAAGCGCTTGACAAGACGGTATATCAACCAAGTTCGAGCTTGTATTGTTTTTTTTTTTTTTTTTTTTTTTTTTTTTAATGATAAATGATCTTTATTTTGCAAATATACACTTAAATAAAAACCCTAAACTACATAATTATATACATCTAAAAATAAACTAAAATATGGCGTCCAGAAATTCGTACGCATCGCTGTCCACTGGTAATGTGCCCAAAAGACTGGCGGCATTGCCACGCTGTATGGCAATGCTTAACCGCTGTCCAAGGTAAAAGCCAGCCTTTGGGTCACGCGAAGTGTCAACTAGGCGTTTGGATAAATCTTTAAATAATCTGTGAGCACTTGGACCCCACGACCCCAAGGTTTCAACCCCAAACGGCTCGAAAATATAACTACCAACAAGGTTATTATATTTCCGCCGCTTGAGGTTTTCAGCAGCCGCAGCGGCAGCGCCAGCACAGCAAGACGAGCTAGGAAGATGGGATGGCGCAAGAGTATCGACACAAGTTGCGTCCCACACTAAAGGCCTACCCATTTTCCAAGGAAATAAAGACATGCCGTCCGGTCTTTTGCCATCGTCACGTGCCAGGCCATTGGGTTCTAATACAGCTGGAACGCCGACGGTGACAAGAGCTCGTCGGATGATGTCGTTAATATTCGCGTGCCGTGCTATGCGACCCGCACTGCGGCCGCATGAAAGGCCGTGATGACCGAGGCTGTTGACAACTTCGCCGCAGTGGCAGCGATGAGCAGAACAACAAGGAGCACCTAATCGAAGGGAAGCAGCGAGGCGGAAAGTAGTATCATCGAACAAGGTGCCTATGTTCGACGACGGTAGTGCATGAAGCCAGAGACCCGACTCCCATTCACTCACAGCCAGCAAGCGCGCACGCTCTGCAGCCGAAGCAGATGTGGCAATAAGGTCACTCTGAACTGCTTTACAGAGCGGCTCATCCCACCGCCTCTGAGATGATGGGTTGTCGGGTGGATTTAGATTCGGGCAAGCGATTCTCCAGGTGTCCATAGCCTCGGTGAAGCACGGCACATTGAAATCAACCAGTGACGGAGCTAGAATATTCCTGATTAATTTCTCAGTACCGTGGACCGAAGATATAAAAGCCGGGAGACTAATGCTAGAAATTTTGCGGACGCCGAGACCTCCCATACGAATGGGAAGAGTAGCTTGTGCCCAAGTTCGGTCGTCCATAGCCACATTTAAAATTGCTGTCAGAGTATGCCGGATAATTTGGTCCATTTTTTCCAAAAGGTGAGGATGATGCCAAAGATGCGAAGCACGAAGAAAGTACGTTAATTTAGGTCCAAAGCAACAGTAACGAATTAATGTGATAGCCGAATGCATGTTAATTTGGTGTAATCTGTCCGAAATGTCGTTAAAATTTTGTATTTTTTCCTCGACAAAATCGGGAAAGGAATTCTCAAAAATTGGAGACCCAAGAAGACGAAGAGAACTTTTATCCACAATTTGGATTTCTGGGGCTAATGCGTGGAATTTGGAAAGTGTCAGTTGTCTGCCAGTACTGTCGGATATGAATAGTTCACACTTCGAAAGGTTGAGATCCAATCCTATGGTATGGAGTTGATTTCTTAAAAACTGTAGATCATCTAAAACTGTGTCTACATCGCCTCCCAGGGTTCCATCATCGAGATACCAAACATTGAATTTTGAATTTAGTTGTCGAATAATTGGGTGAATAGCTAAACTAAAGATCGCTGGCCCGAGGGGATCACCTTGTTGACAGCCAACAGCTGATTCCAAAAGGTTTTCCTTATAAAGTAATTAGCTTGTATTGTTAGATACGATGAGATATTATAATTATACGAACTCAGTGGAGTGGCCTGCAGGAATACAGCAACCGCTCTTGAAGATCCTAGACGATAAGAATAGCTTATCAAGTTTGGGTCCATTCTGTTTGGTAGGTGTGTAATTTCGTGGTTTTCGGGGTCGCTAATAACGTATGGGGTTCAAAATCAAAGATTTCGCCGATTAAACTGTTCACCGTGTGTTGCATTTCCTTGGTATGATAGCATTAGCGATCTTGACAAAAGCTGGGTGGAACAATATTTTTAACCGACTTCAAAAAAAGGAGGTTTACAATTCGTCTTGAACTTCTTTTTTTTTTTTTTTTCTTTTTTATGTATGTTACCTCATTACTCGGAGACGGCTGGGCCGATTTGAAAAATTCTTTTTGAGTTTCAATGGGTATACTTTCTAGTTGGTCCCATTGTTACGATATCAGGATCTGATGATGGGATCCTTGAGAAATCGAGGGAACTCTTCAAATATTATAGGCACACCTATAGCGTTTTGGGTATTTCTTATAGTACCTTGGGCAGTTGCTTCCGAAAAGTACCATTTGGGGAAGTTGAACTGATGATGAAGACCACAGATGGCCACTGAAACTCCTCAATAATAAGTATTTCGTGAATTGCGATTCGATTACTTGAGTACGAATGTTAAACACTTTATGCTCGTCACAATACATATGGTGATGTAGAGCTGATGGTCAAGTACCAGGAGAACTCCTCAAAAATTAACGGCTCTGCATCGGGAAAAGCAATATTTTGTAAAAGGTGATAAGTTGTTGACTGTAATTTCGGAAGGCGGTGTGAAAAAAAAAGAAAATCCAAAATCAATAACACCGACTTCCGAAATTAAAGTTATTTTTGGCTTTGTAGTGTTTTGATATAGAAGTCGGTTCTATTTTTTGCTATTTTTTTTTTTATATTAAAAATCAATTTCTTATGTTTAATATATTCTTGGAATATATGAGGAATGAGCTCGTAACTCCATAATTCTTACCCGTCTTGGGATCAATCAATTCTGGAAGAAGACAATTTTTGTAAAATCGAATTAAGTGGGTTTCCATTTTTTCCTTTCAGAATTAAAAGTCCTTTTCAATTATTTCAAACTTTAATTTACCACTCTTGCCTAGTAATACGCAACTGCCCTTGAATTTGATAATACCATTTATGTTTTTTTAATAAAAATACCCAAATTGCTACAGGTGTGCCTATAATATTTGAAGAGTTCCCGCGATTTCTCCAGGATTCCATCGTCAGATCCTGACTTCATGACAATGGAACGAACTAGAAAGTATACCTTTTCAAATAAAAAAAGAATTTTTTTTAAAAAAAAAAGCATATTATCCTTCCGAAGAGCACATTGTTTTGACACAATCTCGAGCAGAAATTGAGCTACAAGCTATTTTGAATAAAACAGCAGAACGTTTAGTAGAAGCTCAGAGAGAAGTTGTCACAAGTGTGCTCCCCAATCTAATACCCAATTCATCGTTTATCACACAACATCTCTTATAAGTAAATGGGGATGTGACGGAAGTTCCGGTCATAGTGCTTACAAACAAAGATTTGAAAACAGCGAAGGCACTGATGAGTTCCTTTTTAATTATTCGTTGGTTCCTCTAAGGTTAATCGACGGGTCTACACTACCGTGAGGGACGACAGAAGTTGAATTCGACCGACTTTGCCAGGGACCAAAACGCTTTGCTGCCAGCAGGATATGAAGCGAGTTTGTTCCCGATTTTGCTAACGTGGTCAAACCGAACCCTCCGCAAAACCTTCTTGCTGGACTTGGCAGCCCTGTTGAAGGCTCTCTTCTTCTGATCCACGTCATTTGCTTTGCAGTTTCGAGCATCGACCCATGCTAAGTATGTCCCGTGTTTAAGCGCTTCAGCGCGATCACATTCGGCGCCAAATCAAGGTCGAGCTTTGCCGGACCAATGTGGAGTACTACATACCGTTCTCTGACCTGTGTGTAGTACTCTATCTCCTGTCGCAAAACATCTACCACGGCGTTTGCGCACGACGATGAATCATTTGAAGAAAAGCAAGTAGGCTGCCAAGGATAACATGCAAAGAAAGATCGCATGCCATCCCAATCCGCTGACTTATATCGCCAAACCCGGCGAATGACTTTAAGGCTAAGATCGGGCGGAGAGGAGACGGGTACAGACTTCACCAGACAGTGGTCGGAACTACCTAACGGTGAAGATATCGTTACCGAGTAGCGGTCTGGATCTGTAGTCAGTAGAAGGTCCAAGCAATTGGCTTTGTGTGACTCAACATCCGGCACCCTCGTTGCTCCCTGGACCAGCTGAGTGAGATTTAATACAAGTGCAAGATTGTGCGTCTCTCGCCCAGCATGGTCCATGCACTGGTATGGGAAGAGCCACTCCTGGTGATGGGCATTAAAGTCCTCCAGTAACACGAACTGAGCTGCTGGGCCGCATCTGCCGCCTCACTGATATATTGTGTGAGCCTGGTTCTCTCATGATCTCCGCTGTGCGAGCGGTAGACACAAGCATAGATAATTTTGTCTATGTCCGTGTCCACCAGAGCCCAAAGTGTAGAAAACCTGGAGTCCTCAAGGTTTCGGAGACGCCAATAGCAGATGTCGTCGCGGGCGTACATACATACCGCCGCACGTGGTTTAAAGTTGTGCTCCAAGGTAAACCCTGGGTATGAAAGATACGACACGTCTGATGGACATCTGATCTGCGTCTCCGAAAGAAACAGCAGAGCAGGTTTCAGTCTCGAGGTGGTGGTAGACTGCGACGAGATTTGAGTGCAGACCTCGGATATTACTGAGGTGCACTTTGAGAGAGAGGGAGTGCAGCCGCTGTTTAACTTTGCTCTTTTTATTCCATTTCATGATTTAGAGAGAGGAGAGAAGAAGGAAGTGAAGTGAGGCTTCACGCTGTTAACCTCCAGACCCACACTAGACGGATGGTATTGATTGGGGAACTAGTCTGGAGACTGCGGGGACGCCCAAGCCCCCCCGGGAATGACCATCGGGCCCTCTCATCTGGTCGCCAACCAGCACGATGGTGCATTCCGGGATGTTTCGACAGTTGGTGGGGCAGCCTGTCATGTGTGGCTGGCACACTACTTGGGCCCCCAAATACCTGCGGTCGGTCAGCGGCGCACCGTGCCTCGGATCCGCTCCTCTCCGCGACTAGTCTCCCGATACGTCCGCACTAGTGCGAGCCAGATACTACTTCGACCCAACTCCTTGATAGGCTACACAGGGCATCGTACCGGAACACAGCTAGGCCGTTTGGCGGTACGTCTTTGCCCTGTGGGTGGTCACAAGCCTGCAGTTTTAACCTGCCACCTGTTTGATGTCACCTGATTAGCACCACCCGAGGGCCACGTGTAGGGATTTGTAAACGGGTATCCTCTTACGGACACGGGTGACTCAGCCCCCAAAGCTGTCTGTCTGTCTGTCTGTCTGTCCGTCCGTATGTCACAGCTATTTTATTCCGAAACTATTAGGACTATACATGTGAAACTTGATAGGTAGATGTATTCTGTGAACCGCTTTCCGATTTTAAGAAAACACTTAAAAAATATTTAAAATAAAGGGGGGCTCCCCACACATAGAACTAAAACTGAAAATATTTTTTTTTTTTCATGAAACCTATGCGTGTGTGGTATCTATAGACAGGTATTTAAAAATGACATTAAAGTTTCTAAAAGGACATTTTCATAAAGTAAATTGTTTAAAAACTTTTTACCAAAAAATTAAACCGACTCCCAAAAACACTGCAAAGTGAAAAATAACTTTAATTTCGGTAGTCGGTGTCTTTAGTTTTGTATTTTCGTTTTTGGCACCGACTTCCGAAATTAATGTTATTTTTCACTTTGCAGTGTTTTTGGGAGTCGGTTTAATTTTTTGGTAAAAAGTTTTTATTTCACTCTTTTTAGTTGGTCGATTTTTAATTTACCTAGTTAAAAGAGCCTAAATGTCAACTACTTATAACCTTTTACAAAATATTGCTTTTCCCAATGCTGGGCCGTTAATTTTTGAGGAGTTCTCCTGGTACTTCACCATCAGCTCTACATCACCATATGCATTGTGACGAACATAAAGTGCTTAACATACATATTCAAGTATTCGAATCGCAATCCACGAAATACTTATTATTGAGTAGGTTCGGCGGCCATCTGTGGTCTTCATCATCAGTTCCACTTCCCCAAATGGTATTTTTTGAGAGCAACTGCACAAGTTACTATAAGAAATACCCAAAACGCCATAGGTGTGCCTATAATATTTGAAGAGTTCCCTCGATTTCTCCAGGATTCCATCATCAGATCCTGACTTGGTGATAAATGGTACCAATTTCGAAGTATACCCTTTCAAACAAGAAAAGAATTTTCCAAATCGGTTCAGCCGTCTTCGAGTAATCGATGATCATACATTAAAAAAAAGGGAAAAAAAAATATACGCGTCGAATTGATAACCTCCTCTTTTGGTCGTCGGTTGAAAAGATGAACGCTTCCAAAGTGGTAAAATGTGTGTGTGTGTCCCCTCTAACTTCTATAATAATGGAGTGAAAAATCTAAAAAATACATATATCTGTAGATCTTATCTTAGTATAAACTTTCAACCAAAATTAATTTGAACGAGATCGGGTCAGCAATTTTTGATATACAGCATATTTTCTAAAACCGCAAATATAACTTTGTAATTCATACAACTACTATGAAAAACAAAGTTATTTGGCGTAGTTGTAAAAAATGTAAATAAGCTAGTTTTAAGAAATTTGCAAGTTATTTCTTTTGTCTATTAAATATACATATTATGTAATATTATTATAGTTACTTCGGAACCCTTCATGGGCGAGTCTGCCTTGCACTTGGCCAATTTTTTGGGGGGAAAATCATCAAAATGACTCCTTTCGCTCTGGGTGTAGCGGAAAGTAGTGTCAGACGAATACTGAATAAAAACCCACTCTGTTCCTTCAGTTGCCCTTGTGATCCGGGGCTGCGGTGTCTATACATATATATGTCTGTAGATCTTAGACCTGTAGGCCTTTCCGTAGACCTGTAGACCTGTAGATCTGTAGACCTTTCAACCAAAATTAGTTTGAACGAGATCGGGTCAGCAATTTGTGAGATACAGCATATTTTCTAAAAACGCAAATATAACTTTGTAATTCATACAAACACTATGAAAAACAAAGTTATTTGGCGTAGTTGCAAAAAATGTAAATAAGCTAGTTTTAAGAAATTTGTAAGTATTTTTTTGTCAAATAAATATACATATTACTTATATTATATCATTATAATTACTTACTACTATATATATATATATATATATATATATGTTTATTATATAAATATATAATAAAAAAATATCATGAAAAAAATCATTTTAACTAAAAATAAGACAGATTTCCAAAAATAACAAGTTGGAAGTATTTTTTTTTGTTTTTAGTGTTTTGGTTTGTCGACTAGTGCTTTACCTAGTTACAAAAGCCTAAATGTAAACTACTTATCACCATTTACAAAATATTGCTTTTCCCGATGCAGAGCCGTTCATTTTTGAGGAGTTCTTCAGGTACTTCACCATCAGCTCAACTTCACCATATACATGTTAACAAGTATAAAGTGATTAACAACCATATTCTAGTAATCGAATCGCAACCCATGAAATACTTATAATTGAGTAGTTCCGGTAGCCGTCTGTGGGCTTCATCATCAGTTCCACTTCACCGAATGGTATTTTCCGAGAGCAGCTACACAAGTTACTTTAAAAAATAATAATATTTGAAGAGTTCCCTCGATTTCGACAGGATTCCATCATCAGATCCTGACTTGATGACGATGGGACCACCTGGAAATATACCTACCAGGTGCCTTTCAAACAATAAAAATATTTTTTCATATCGGTCTAGTTACGAGTAATCGGGGAACATACATTTAAAAAAAACCGAGTCGTTTGCACCCATTAAAAAAATCGGTATCATCTTGGGTTTTGACATTTATTCAAAAAAGATAACAATTATTCCCAAACAATAGATAAAAAACTTACTTTCTCAAGTTGCTCATACAAAATGCGTAAAGTATCGAAATAAGTATTGTGTAGTATTATGAATTATTTTGTGTTCGTACAGCGATCTATTTTTAGACAAATTTCTGTTGACAAGCGACATAGCGTCCACTCACGAAGGCGGCTGACCGCGTATTAAAATTTCTTTACACTTTTCTGTCCAATAAATCTAAACAGTGACCAACGAAAATAACCCTTAATGCGACCAGTTAAGATTCATGCGCTTTAGCAAAATATGTGAAAAATTTAAAAGGGATTTTATTTTTTTGTGAAGCTATTTGTTACATTTTCGTTATTATTAATAGGCTCATTTTGAGTTAATTATATCTGCTAGCCTGTGGTATTTTTTAAGAATCAAAATATGTAAATGTTTAGCAGAAAAAGAATCCTAAACTTAACCCTTTTTCCTCAACTTTGTATGCAGAGGTTTTGAAAAATCGTGTTTACAATACTAAAAACCATATTTTTTGTATTTTAAACACGGCTGCTTTGGAGATAAAGAAGTAATCTATCTATTGCAACTGTTAGTTTTGTTTGAATTTCTTTATATTAGTCGGAAAAGGCACCCAAAAACAGCTTATTTACGTCAGATTCGAACTTACGTCCTTAAAGCTGTGTATAATAACCTAAGTCATCTATTTCACTTTGTGAGATATAACATTTATTTATTTATTAAAACTTTATGCAACACAAAATGTACAAAGGCGGACTTAATGCCATAGGCATTCTCTACCAGTCAACCATGGGTGGTGAAGATATAACATGGCAGGTGCATAAAAAAATAAAACTAAGTAGACAATATAAATATGTAAAGCAAAAGTCTAATTACAAATATATATACATAAATAACTAAAATAAACTTACATACATATTTATTATAATACATACCAAATATATATTAACAAAAATCCATAGAAAGGGGGTTATGAAAACTCTGCTTCCACTATTTGTTTTGAAAATAATCCCGCAACTTTCTCTTAAACGCATATTGACTGGTGTTCGTCCTGATATCAAGAGGTAGTGCATTCCACAGAAGAATAGACTATATATAAAAGGAAGAAAGAATAAAATCAGAAGTATGAGAAGGACAGAGCAAGAGAAGATTATTGGAAGAGCGCAGACTTTTAGCGTGTGAAGAACATAGAAATTGAAAATGAGAAATAAGGTAAGAGGGAGGGTTGGGAGAGTTTAGTAAAGAGAAAAGCGTAGTCAAGGCGTGCAAACTTCTTCTCTGGCGAATGGGCATCCATTTGAGCTCGGTTCTTTAGTCAAGAGTATTATGCAGTCCTAACAGTGTAAAATTAGTCTTCAATAATGTCAATTAATTTTGCCAAGAGCATACTAGCGGCTAAACATTTCACAAACTGATTGGAATAGGGTTTCTCATTGAAATAATGAAAACCTTTAAGTACCTATGTAAAAAAAAATCCAGAAATATATGAGTGCTTTATTGGAACCTACTAAAAATTACAGAATGATCTAATTTTGTAGGTGAGTAGAGGAGTATGCTCAAATCAGGATTCTGATCATAATTCTAGATCTTTTGGTAAAAAACTGGGGGAATATAATTTTTTATTTGATTTTATCATAACCTAAACTAAAGAGTAGGTACAAGAGGCCGTCAGTTAACTTTTATGACAATCTCAGTAAATGTTTTCGATCGAATCAATGAAAAATTTTATTTTCATATGTCAATGCATTTTATGATACTGAAAGCAAGCATTTTTTAAGTTACTGGTAGTTAAAAGTATTATTGTGCAAGCATATATTTTTCTGAATATTTACTTATTAAAAAAACTTTATTTTTATTATTATACTAGCTGTTGCCCGCGACTTTGTTCACATGGGAGGTTTTCCCGTGTAAATATCAATCCGTGTGGGAGTTTCAGGATAAAAGTTATGTATTGTTCCAAAGTTTCAGCTATCTACATACAAAATTTCATTCTGATCTCGGCAGCTATTTTTGCGTGAAAAAGTAACAAATATCCATTCATCTACCCTCACAAACTTTACAATTATTTATATATGAATTTTCTTATATACAAACCTTCTTGTCCTGACTACAAGGATCACATAAAAAAGAATCATCCAATTTGGTGCAGTCGTTCGGAAGTTATGCGCGTACATACATTTCAGCGATTTTGATACGGCT
The DNA here is from genome assembly GCA_943138885.2 of Tholera decimalis. NCBI lineage: Eukaryota > Metazoa > Arthropoda > Insecta > Lepidoptera > Noctuidae > Tholera > Tholera decimalis. The sequence continues at coordinate 14,736,492 of OW964552.2, read as the reverse complement.
TCTATCATACCCTTAACAAACCATCCTCACAAACTTTCACATTTATAATATTAGTAAGAGTAAGAAAGATAAGCAAGATTATTATTAAGAGCCTATGTGGTCCCACTAACCAACTTCCACTTATCCCGGTCTTGAGCTATTTTAGTGCTTTGCATAATATTTAACCAATACTTATAGTATATGTACTAATGGAAGAAAGTATAATACCAATATCTTTATAACACACAAAAACAAATTTCAGTTCTTCAGTCCCATACAACAAACGTGAATATTTTCCGTTTTTCATTTAACGTTATCTATAATAATGGTACGGAACCCTTCGTGCGCCGAATGCCTACTCGCACTTGGCCAATGTTTTTTAAACCACTTTAGCTGACGTTACCTTCTTAGGTATACATATTATTTACAATTAATTCCGTGATAATGAATTTATTGACGATCGATATGTTGTTTTTAGACGTGACCGTGACCGTATTGCGACTCACAAAAAAGATGGAGGTGGTGTTCTGATTGCGGTGCTTCGTGTATTGCGAGCTACAATATTGACAACTCAATTGTTTAACTCTGAAATTGAGCACGTATTGGTACAGTTGCCTGCCACCCAGCAGCACACACGTCACATTATTGGTGTCGTGTATATACCTCCAGCGATGAGTGCAGAGGTATATGAACAGTACTTAGACATGCTGCAAGTGTTAGCTAATAATCCCAATTGCAATACATATCATTTCTTTGGTGACTATAATTTACCTGAGATTGATTGGGTGCAACAAGGCAACCATGCCATTGCACGTCACACGGACTCTATAGGACGTATATTACTTAATTTTATAAATATGATAAATGGTATACAGTTTAATTTCACAAAAAATAGTTTAGGTCGTGTGCTAGACTTGATAATCTCTAACGCTGACCCTCAAGCGGTGCCTTGCAATGTGTTGGTAAATCCTGATAGCCTCCACCCTCCATTTTCTATACTAACTCACCTAGATGTGCATAACAAACCAATGAAATGCCACCAGGTTCGCAGATACAACTTCTACAAAGCAAACTATGATTGCATTAAACATGACTTAGGCGATATAGACTGGGAAAAGTCACTCTCTCGCCTTTCTTCTGAGAAGGCTGTTGATTTTTTTTTATGAAACTATATATAGAGTTATGAGGTCACATATTCCATTAACTTATACTAAAAACTCAAAAATTCCGATCTGGTTTTCACCCTCTCTAATAAAAATATTTAAAACTAAAGAACACGCATGGATTAAATGGAAGAAATATGGCAATCACTCTGATTATATTCAATTTTCAAATTATCGCAAATTATTTCATAGTGAGGCCGTTGAATGTTATAAGAGGTATATGACATCAGTTGAAGACAGTATTTCTAAATCTAGTAAGTATTTCTGGTCGTATGTCTCCTCCAAAAAAGGCAAAGCTAAGTACCCGGCTAATATGTTTTACAAAAATGTTTCTTCCGATGACCCCAAGGAAATATGCAATTTGTTTTCAACTTTCTTTTGTTCGGTATACGAACTCTTTGCATTTAACCCAGACCAATGGCAACCATCTAATTGCTATGAAGACAATTCCCCATGTATCTCTGATATTTACTTGTCAATAGAATCAATACGTACAGCATTAAAATCACTGGATTCTAATAAAGGAGCTGGACCCGATGGCATACCACCTTCCTTCTTCATAAAAACAGCTGACCACTTATCTTCCGCCTTACATATAATTTTCAATAAGTGTTTGAAAGAAGGGATCTTTCCTACTGTCTGGAAACGAGCCTCTATCACCCCTGTTTACAAGAGTGGTGATAAAAATAATGTTGAAAATTACCGGCCCATTTCCATTCTCTCCACCTTGTCAAAGGTTTTTGAACGACTTGTGCACAGTACGCTATATCCTCATATCCGTCATCTTATTATACCTGAACAACACGGTTTCGTGAAACGGCGCTCTACCACCACTAACCTGATGACTTTTGTGAATTACCTCTTTGAGAATATGGATCGCAGGGTACAAGTTGACGCAGTTTACACGGATTTTCAGAAGGCCTTTGACAAGGTGGATCACACCCTCCTTATGGAAAAAATTGCCTTTAATGGCATTCGCGGCAGTTTATTGAGATGGTTTGCTTCATATATTTACAATAGGACTCAAAAGATCGTCATTAATGGGCATGAATCTGACTCTATTGTTGTTCAATCCGGGGTACCTCAGGGATCAGTATTAGGCCCTTTTCTTTTTGTATTGTTCATCAATGACATAAAACAATGTTTTATCAACACAAATTTCTTGATGTATGCAGACGATATGAAAATTTATACTACCTGTAAAAACATTCGTGACTGCCATTATTTACAACACGACCTTGATAGATTTTATGAATACTGCCTCAAAAATAAACTCTTCCTCAGCCTTCCTAAATGTTACACAATATCTTTTACTAAAAATATAAATCAGATAAAATTTAATTACTCAATAAATAATATTAGACTTAAAGAAGTTCAATTTGTCCGCGACTTGGGTGTTACGCTTGACTCTCGACTGCATTTTGATGTTCATATTGACAATATTGTAAAAAAAGCATTTCAGATGTACGGACTAGTGATGAGATCTTCAAGTAACTTTGTACGACCCTCTACATTCTTAACATTATATACAACTCTAATTCGTTCGCAATTAGAATACGCCGTCCAAATTTGGGATCCCCTATATGATAAGTACAAAGATAGGCTAGAAATTGTTCAGAAAAAGTATTTACGTACTATGAATTATAAATGTTATCGTCCTAAAGTCTCCTATGAACTATTATTGAAACGCTATAATATTCTTAGTCTGGAATCTAGAAGATTTCTACTGGGTGTAATGATGCTGCATGGAATATGTACTAACAGATTCGACTGCATTCCATTGTCAAATGGTTTACATTATATAGTACCTAGATCTGTCATGTGTCGTGGGGTGCGTGTGCCTCGATTATTCCATACAAATTCGTGTAAGACTAATGCCGGGGTGCGCGTGCCTCTTCGTCGCCTTGTTGATACATACAACACGTACTTCATGGAGCTTGACATATTTACTCTTTCTAAACATAGTTTTAAGGCAAGAGCAATAGAGATACTAACTTCATAAGTACACACATCAAAAGTGTCTAGGGATCAACATATATTTTTGCAATAACTTTTCTCCTGATTGATATTAATTAAAATTTTCTTTAAGGATTCATCAAATAAAGTGTTTTCGTTTGTCACAGTAACGATAAACCAAGTCACCTTTGCATTAATAAAGAAATTTGCCATTTTCCTAATAAAGGGATTTTTGACATTTGAACCACTAACATTAAAGTTCGAAAAAAAGACTGAAATAACAGCTTTCTTTAAAATTTTATTGGGTAACTTAAACAATTAATAATCCGTGTTTCTACCGCGAACACTAACAACACAAGAACATCGGTTTGGCATACTCAAAATGAGTTCATCCAAATCACGCTGTGGAATGGCCGCCCATGTTCGTTGCAACAACAAAAAAAGGTCTTCTTGCGACTGGATACCCTCCATATTCGGCAGAGCTCTTCTCTGTAGCATATCCCATGCATGCTCAATCGGGTTCAAGTCTGGCGACTGAGCAGGCCAGAGCAGGACATTGATGTTAGCTGCGGCGAGAGTCTGTCTTACAACTCTTGCGGTGTGCGGTCGTGCATTATCATGCATTAACTGAAATAAGGGACCGATTTGTACTTGTAGAGGAACGATGACGTCAGATACAATCGTCTCAGCATAAATTTGAGCGTTGAGGTTGCCTCTGATCCAAATCAACTCAGTTCTTCCGCCGATCCAAATACCCGCCCATACCATGATGGTTCCACCACTATAAGGATGGACTTCCTGGCAGGATTTTAATCGCTGTTGGCGTCCAGGGGTTCTCCAGTGTCGTATACGTCTTGTATCCGGTCTCATACCAAAACGAGACTCATCAGAAAAGCACACGAAACGCCATTGTTCTTCTGCCCAATTTCTGTGTTCAAGAGCCCATTGATATCGAATCCTACGATTGTGCATTGCTATAGGTGGTACCCGTAGCGGTCTTCGGGAATGAAGGTTCACTTCATGCAAGCGGTTTCTGACTGTTTGGTCGCTAATTAAGTTCCCTGAAGAGTGATGAAGCCTCACGGCTAACATCATGGCGGTTATTGTTGGAGCTCTTCGAGTTAAGATTTGAATGTATCGGTCTTGTCTCAGTGTGGTGCAGCGATACCGTCCTCCATGGCGCTCAGCCACGGTACCAGTGCTTCGGTAACGTGTCCAAAGTCGACTGATAACACTCTGACTTGTATTCAGAGCTAAAGCCACAGTACGTTGCCGGGAACCAGCTTCTATCATTCCCACGGCTCTGAGCATTTCTTCCCTGCTTAAATGACGTCGCCGCTCCACAATAACGTTGGTTTTAATCAGTAGTAGGGAAACAGTAGCACTAATAATGTCTTCAATGCGTTGTATATTTTTATAGGGAAAATATTGACAGCTGATTTTCATCTTTTACTCGAATTTGATTAACAGTTCCTGTTTCAAATTATGAAATGCACCAAAAAGGATCCATATAAATTTATAAAATCATAAATTTATTACAAAGCCACATCTCAATCTCAAGAAATCCGCATAAAAATGCTTGATCCCTAGACACTTTTGATGTGTGTATGTATAACCTTTTTATCCTTCTTTTTAATTATCATTTACCTATGATGCAAACTATATGTCTGTTTTCTTTTAATATTTTTTTGTGATTTCGTGGACAATGGTGTGGGTTACATGTGTAGTAACATAGATATAGAATAGATTAAGTATAATAGTATATCTCATTTTTGTGTTAATTTAAGAATCTATTATTAAGCTTGGCATGTAACTGTTTTTTGTCCCTAATAAATAAAATAAAATAAAATAAAATATAAAAACTTCTTGCCTCATAAAGTGTTAATAATGACTCACACATGCATGTCTAACACCATAAACTTTTAAAATGACTTTAAATTGTGCCGACTTAAAACAATAAGTATTAGTAAATTTAATATTAGAGATTAAAACTACATAAATGGGCTTTTCAACACTCTTAACATCTTTCACAAACTCTCCTTAACAACCAATGCCTGCACCATAAAGTCAATATAATACCTTAATATATATATAAGTCTCTTCACAGCAACAACTACACAACAATAAGTGTTAATGGGTGTCAGTGAGCACTGTTGTGTAGCTTTAGCTGCTGGAAACAGGTTAAACCTATAACATCTTAACTACACGTGCTGTAATTAGAACAATTACATATTATTATTATTATTTTGGTATAGTGGTCAGTAGCCCCGACTGCTGTGCGCAAGGTCGTGGGTTCGATTCCCACCTAGGACAAATGTTTGTGTGATGAGCACGGTCATTTGTTCTTTGTCTGGGTGTAATTTATTTATAATATGTATGTATTTAGAATTATATATGTATGTTTATCAGTTGTCTAGTGCCCATACCACAAGCTCTGCTTTGTTTGGGACTAGATGGCGTTGTGTGAAAAAGTTGTGGAATATTATTATTATTATTCCATTTATTTAATCTATGTACATATGAATTACATTTTTAAATATTAATATAAAAAAATAAAAACATTTAAAAATATAAAAAATAGTAGCCCACCGGTATCGGGAACAGGGTCCAAGCTACCGGCGGTCAGGGCTCCATAGAGAGGAACCTCCTCACAATACGCGCCGTTTCCAGGAGTACTGCTTTCTGGATCAAGCCCTTGATCCAGCTACCCAACGAGAGCCTCCTTAGATGTTGGTCGAGGCTCTTGGCTATTATGCCATTGGCTGTGACGACTATCGGCACAATGATTGCTGTCTCCACATCCCACATGTCGACAACCTCGCGCGCCAGGTCAAGATACTTATTTTTTTTATCTATCTCAGCTTTCACGAGGTTCTCGTCATGGGGGACTGCTATATCAACAATCATTGTGCGACGCTCTAATCGGTCTATCACCACTATGTCAGGCTTATTGGCAACAATAGTCCTGTCAGTGATGATAGACCGATCCCAGTACAGTGTAATATTGCTATTTTCGAGAACTGGGTCGGGCACATACCTATAGTATGGTACTTCTGATTCCACAAGATTGTATTTAAGAGCAAGTTGCTGGTGAATAATCCTGGCCACGAGGTTGTGTCTATGCAAATAGTCTCCGTTAGCCAGACGAGAACAACCGGAGATAATGTGACGAATGGATTCTCCCGGTTTGTGACATGCCCGACATATGTCTACCGTACCATCCTTCACAATATATTTCCGATAGTTATTCGTCATCATAACTTCGTCCATAATCGCACAGACAAAACCTTCGGTTTCCCCAAAGAGGTCACCAAAACGTAGCCAGGCTACTGACGCTAATGTGTCTACATCAGACCCATGAAGGGCCCGGTAATAGCGCCCGTGAAGCTCCTTGCTCTGCCATACTTCTCTGCGGTCATTAGTATCTAATACTACAGGTTTGCGCCAATTCTCGGTACCTAAGGAGAGCGGAGTGAGGCCTTTGTCCACCGCTACCACATCTCGATGCATACCCACGTCGGCTTCTAGGAAATATTCCCTAAGGCTGCATACCTCACGGTTGTGTAGGGTCTTTGCATTTAAAATGCCACGACCCCCGTACTTCCGCGGGATATACAGCCTCATCACCGATGAACGTGGGTGATGCATTCGATTTGCAGTCAGCGTTGTGCGGACCCGCCTGTCCAAGGCGTCAAGTTCAGTCTGAGTCCATTTGAGTATGCCAAAAGAGTACATCAATACTGGCATGACCCAACCATTGAAGGCACGCACCTTGTTTCCGCCTGATAGAAGACTATTCAGTACTTTATTCAGGCGGCCAAAGAAGCGTTCCTTCAATGACTGTTTAACATAAGCAACATTGATGCCTAGTGCCTCTGACATACCCAAATACTTGTAGGTTTCAGTTGAGCCGAGGGCTCTTAGGTGTATGGAATCCGAGAGTTGAGTTCCCACGGATTCCATAATCTCCCCTCGCTTTACATGCATGACTGCACATTTGTCCACACCAAATTCCATCCTGATGGCGCTACTGACGGTTTCCGTTACCTTCAGTAGCTCCATGAGTTGCAAGTTGCTGGGGGCAAAAAGTTTCAAATCATCCATGTAAAGCATGTGAGATATGACCTGACCACCTCTTCTCAACTGGTAGCCTAGCCCTGAACCCTCCAGCAATGTACTGAGAGGGTTGAGAGCCAGACAAAACCACAGTGGGCTCAGACTGTCGCCCTGAAAAATGCCTCGCTCAATCCTAATCGGTTCGCTGTTTTCCTGGATCTGTCGACATCCTGGGTAGCGAAGGACCGTCTTCCATTGCCCCATACATGACTCAAGGAAGGTGCGTAGGGTTGGATTTATTTTGTACAACTCCAACACCTTCATAAGCCATGTATGAGGGACAGAGTCATAGGCCTTCTTATAATCTATCCAACATGTCGACAGATTCTTTCGGGAACGACGAACCTGTTGGTTAATGGCAATATCAATGAGGAGAAGCTCCTTAGTACCGCGGGACCCGTTCCTACATCCAATCTGAGAAGCAGACATGATTGAATTTACATCAATATGATTATTAATTTTGGCTCTCAAAATGGAAGTAAGAACTTTATAGACCGTCGGTAAGCACGTGATCGGTCTATAATTTTTAGGTTCCGTAGTACTGCCTGATTTATGGAGCAGGTGGGTTATTCCTGTAGTTAGGAATTGAGGTAGCGATCCTGACTCTAGGGCAGACTGGAACTGAAATGCCAAGCGAGCGTGCGATCTTTGGAACCATTTAAGCCAAAAATTGTGCAGCCCGTCCGGCCCTGGGGATTTCCAGTTAGATAACGGACGGACTGCACGGGTTACATCTTGGGGGCTGATCGTGATTGTCCCCATTTCTGGTAAAAGATCGCACGTGCGCCTGATCTCCCGCATCCAGTCACCCTCAGTGTGACTGACAGGAGCTGACCAGATGTTGCGCCAGAACGAACACATGGCGTCATCATCCGGTAAGCACGTATCAGTCATACCTTGGTCAGGTCGCTCCCAGGTCCTATAAACCCACCTTTCATTGCTTTGGAATGTGCGATTCTGAGTGTATCGCTCCACCCGCCGCTTATATCTGCGAATTCTATTTGCCCACGCATAGACTTTCTGCTTCAGGAAGTCGATGCGCTCTGTGACGCAGGTCAGATAATCCCGAGGATTAATATCAGTCCCCGCGAACGCCCGCCTCACAAAGCGCATCACTCTAGGGCGAGTGTTGCCCTGTCTGAAGCAGATAAGTTTGCCAATGAGTGCTCTAGCCCCAGCGATACGACGTTCGATCCTGCACTGCCAAGCTGGTATAGCTGGTCGAATAGCTCTGTCAGTCTTTGGAAACTTGACATGAGCTACCCGACATGCTGCAACAGCGGCACAGTACAGAATCGAATGGGTATCGGTGAGGTCTTCGCTATTGTCAAAATAATTTGACAACAGTGAATCTAGAGCACACACTAGCGCCCTATTTTTCTTATGCATGGGCAAACGAGGCAGGCGAGGTCTCAGCTCAGGTGGTGTGGAGCGATACTCCCGTAATGCACACTCCAAAGCACTCCTCAATCGTTCACTGCACTGGGTACTCACGGATGTAGCCCGGTCCTCATCATCTTCACCGACGTGGTCGGGTCGCGGTGAGATACTAGGTTGTAGTTGCACCGCAGCCTGTGGTGAAGCAGATGAGACACGACTGCACCGTGATTCGAGGCGTAGTCTATCAAGTACGGCGTCATCCAACATATGGTTACGCTGGATGACCCGCACCTGATCCGACAGTCGTTGGGCCGAAACGTTGACAGCTGGTTCAAGTACCTGAAACAGAGAGAGCATCCGACCACGGTACGCAGTGAGGTTAGTTCCCCCCTCTGTAGCCCCAAAGTATGAGCGCATGACATTTTCATTGATGGAATTTGTCCATCGCATGCGCTGCACACTTCCACCGGCAGCGGGGACCCTATCAGAGGCCGGTGGGCCTCGAAGTCCGAAGCTGGCCGGAGGGCGGCCTCTTCCTCGCCGACGCGCAGGTGGTGGTGTCGTCGGCGGCGAGAAGTATTCGTCGCTCGAGCTCGACGCAACTGCAGCGGCCGGAGTCTCTTCACTCACGGCTGGAGCTGGTCCCGGCGGCTGCGAGGCGGAGCTGAGCGACGATTCCGCAGGTCTTGGTTGTGTGTTCAGAATCAAACGTGCCCGGTTTCTTGTCAACATATTGATTTTTCCATTTATTGTTTTTTCTATTTACTCTTCTATTTATTCATGTCTAGATTTTTTTTTTACTATTTTCGTTTCGTGGAACATGATTATTTTTGTTTGTTTGGCTATTTAATTTATAAATTATATTGAAAAATTCGGAGGAAAAAATTTTTTGACATGTTCTTTGACAACCGGGCCACAGATTATTATTATTATTATTATTATTATTAATTCTAACTCTTAAAACTGCTTAACCTCCTTGATTACAGTTGTTGAAGCATTGTTGGACCTATGTTTATTTTGTAACACTTTTATAACGTTTAAGTTAGAACTGAGATAATTATTACACCATTGAACAGATTAAAGTTATAATGAAACCTGTATCTGACGGCAGAATGTTAGTTGGGAGGTTGCTCACCGTCCGGCAAGGACCAGGCCCGGGTCGGCGGCGCGTCGTGTTCCATGCGCGCCTCAAAGAGCTTTCAGCACCAGTGACGGGGCCTCATAAGGCCTAAGCCCGCCGGGGTTGCGGAAATATTCTTACAAGATACCGCGGCCCCGGAACTTAAGGGCAGCTGAAGGAACAGGGTGGGTTTTTAGTCAGTAACAGTCACACCCCGTTCTGCTTAACCCAGAGCGGAAGAAGACATTCGTTGATTTTCCAACACAGAAAAAAAATCGCACCATCGATATATTACATACAAATAGATAAAAATAAAATAAGATATGTGATTCAGTGCCATTATATCAGGTATGAACGATACTTTTTATTGAAAGTGAATAGAGCGTGTTATGAATTGTAAAGCCAGCATGAGTCTTTTTTTACATAACATAACAGAAGTTTTTATATAAAAACAGCAACATTGTCGGTTTGTTTCCGCCGCCACTGAAGTCTGCAACTATTTATTGCCACAGTAACTTTTAGATGAGTAGCTTGCTCAACTTTGTGCCGACTGATTGTGTAAGTTGCTCGCGAAACACCAAAAATGTTTTGTGACGAACTTTTGTGCTAGTTTTACTGATGTTACGAGAATAGAAGATACGGGTTTGGTGGGATTCGAATTTGTTAATTTCACAACACTAACGGCCGTACCTAAAAAAATTGCTTTCTACACTCGTTATCCATATAAAGTGTAACTTTGTTAAATTTTATAAGTAGGGACTCCTCTGTCTACGTTATTTTCCTGTTTTTTTGTTACAGGGTGTTTATGATATAAGCACTCACAACACAAGAGGTATTCTTAGTGCGCGGCAAATGTAAAAATAAATTTGCCAACCGGTAATTTATAATTTATTTTTGAATTTTCTAATTGCATATTATTCTCACATAATCACGCTTTGTCGTGTGGATTATCACTCAATACAGATATTTTAGTATTAACTGAAACATGTGTACTAGAAGCTAAGTATGCGCTTACCTATTTGTATTTCAGAAGGAATCATTTGAAACTAAAATACGCAAATACTTAACAATAACACAACATTACTTAACAATAAATATATACATACATGCAAAAATATATTCACCATGATTACGGAAAAAAGTTTTTGTTTGCTGTAACAAAAACCTATTCCGTAACCTAAAGATCTTTAGGTAATGATATGCTTATTTCAAAATGTTACAAAATGCTTATTTTAAAAGTTTTTGTAGTTACGAAACCTCGAAGAGAAATAATTGTTTTTTACGCTCTAATGAACAATGATAATAAAATTGCGATCTATTTTAATAGATGTGATGTAGGGATTATGTTTGGTTTCACGAATTTTTCACGAAAATCTTTTTTACAGGCTCGATAAAAATAGGCAAATAATAAAATATAGCAATTGTATTTTTGTGACTTTGTATACACTCTTTTTCCATTAGTAAATTATCTACGAGAAACTAAAATACTGGTTTTAAATTACTGATAATCTCAAAGTCAATCTGGTTATCCATATTTAGCATATTTCCACACAAGTGAAGTTTACAAACTCATTTTGGCCCACCTCGAAATGGATGGACTAGAATTGAATTCGAAAACGAAATTGTCTTCGCCAAAAATGGTGTACAATTTGTTGAACTGGGGAAACTCGATTAGACCACAATGCGCCAGATCTTGACAATAAAGGAGTTTCATTTAAGTTCCATTCCATATTCTACACAAAAAAGAAAATTTTACGAACTCAAAACGCGTTTGGAATATTTATCCATTGGTTGGAGATGAAAATGCTGAATTGGGCGGCAAAACAGCAATATGTAAAAATTTTGGAAAATTAATTGGTTTGCTGACATCGAATGGAAACCTTCGTGGTAGATTGAGTAGTAAAAAACCACTTTCAACATTTTTATTAATCTTAGCTTTGGTTTTTGTTTCGATAAAGTTATTTACCCACTCAGTTTATTTTATTTTATTAAGTATTACATTTTTTCATTCAGAATTTGTGTCGATGTTTCAATAGATTAATTATTATTAGTGCTTGTTATAAATGCAACAAACACGGCATGTTTTTTAAATTTTCAAGAACATGCAGCTAAGCAGATTTGCTGATGTTATTGACATTTCATAAAGGTTTCGACATTGTTAGATCTAAACTAAATGAACTCAAAATTCGGAATTTCTCAGTTTTATTCCAGGTGACTGAATAAATAATTATTTATATATTTAGTTGTAAGATGCGACGATTCAATCTATTAGTATATCTGATATGTTAACAAGGTGCGTCTAATCACAGAACACTCGAATGTAAGCATAACTATGAAACCCTAAATTTTGAGTTCATTCAGTTTCGATCAAGGAGCAAAGCGGACAAAGCCACGGGCAATTGCTAGCATTAAACTAATGACATTATCGTGACGGAAAGAAACAGAAAGTACCTGTTTCTTTAAACTCACATCGGTTGAGTTGCCGCTTTTTTCAAGGGCAGTATGAAAAGTTTTAATTATAATGACATTTTTCAAACTCTTGTGCGTGGGTTTGAAATAGCTTCGTTCAAATAGAATTTCATAAAGCCGGATTGTCGTCGAGATTCGAACCGCTTCATATTTTAGATATATGTTCGACAATCCGCGAGTTGACAGTATGTTTAAAAATTTAAAATAACTATTTAATTATGTAAATCTATTGATATGAAGCACAAAATAGTACAAATGAAGAAAAGATTATTAATTATTTATTTTAGTTTCCCTTGAGAAAAATGAGACTTTTTATCTGTGAGTCACGTGATTAGAAACACCAATCAGAAAACGAGACGTCATCGTTCAATATTTTGACAGTTGACTGGTTATCTTTAGTTGGTGCGTAAGACAAAATAAGAAAAGAATAACTAACTGCTTGCACTGTCTGGACAGGTCCGCTCAAATTTGCGTGGTTATTTCCTCAAAAGAATACCAAAGACATGAACCTACATGCTTCTCATATACAAACACAAATTGTCTGGACTTTAAAAGAGACGTTGACGACAAACTCAGAGGGAGTTTGTTTCGGTGTTTCTTCTCAGAGTAGTCAGTTAGGAAATACCGGCCTCATCTAGCTAAACTAAACACGCAAAAAAACATGACGTGTAAAAGTATTATTTATAACCAATTTACAAATAAATATTTCATTTCATTTCATAACTAACTCTCTCTCTTCTGGTTCATTTGTCTTATCGTCCTGTAATCAACGAATTAGGAATCCTAATTCGTTGCCTGTAATAGTTGTTCGATGAGTTCCTTTTTTATGTCTTTTCAAAAAAGCAGATAGATAGATATATTCTTTATTGTACACAATAACAGTAAACAAATATGGACTTAAAAACTAAAAAGGGTGATACAATGCGCGGTCTTATCGCTAAAAGCGATCTTTTACAAACAACCTTTGGATGGATTTGACACAGAAGTTCTAACCACTTCTTGCAAATATCTCTTTTTAAAGGGACATGAATAAATAGTTTCGTTGGCGTTTTTATAGTAGTATTCCCACAGTAAGGTACTGCACAGCACTGATAATAATTTTTCACGTTCGTAATAGAGTAAAATATCATAAAATACCCGAAGTACATTCATGTGCCAAATGCCAGGAAAGTTGTTTTTTGAACGATGACGTCATACGTAGTCACGTGACCACAATGCCACGATCACGGCCCTAGTTTTTTAATAAATTAAAAAATTACTTATATTTTAATTGGAAGGTTAAGTGATGAATATAATATTATTTTACGAGTACACATGAAGTGCTTTGAAGCGTTTCAAACAATTTTTACAAAGTTGTCAACTCGCGGATTAAACGAGTCGTGTTTTGAAAATAGAATCACTTTTATGAAGGTCCATTTTTTTCTGTCACGTGTGTGGTTTGGACTGTGGGATTTATCGAAGCTGAGCTATTCATAAAAGGATATAAATTCGAATTTGAAAAAATAGTTTACGCTGCTTTGTTTCGTTGTAGCTGTGTTTTTCATTTTCGTTGTTCGACATTGCTATCGATTAGATAAACAGAGTAGACGTACGTATTTCATTTAATAAACATCCCCAATATTATTATTTAAACAGAGTGTTCAGCGAAACAATGGAAATACAAACAGACTGTGCCTACCAAGCTGTAACTGTGATTAGAATTTCTAACTTTACCTACCCAATAGAGCTCGGAGTTAGTTTTGGACAGCGCTAGATTGCTCCAACTGTACAAGCTGTACAACTACAACTGTTCAGAGTGCTCACACTTGCCGAGTCTGGCAGTGAAATATACATATAAACATCACGAAGGATCACTGCGCTCAAAATAAATCAAATGCTTTGCTTGAAACTAGAACGACATGACACTTCTAGAGAGTAGATCCCATGGTTTAGCTTTCTGTTAAGAAACTAAACAGTTTGACAACACGGTTGGAACAGATTGCGATTGGCTGCTGATGTTTGAACATGTTTGTATGACCTATATACAGTTATTCTGGATCGGCCGTTTGTGTGTGTGTTTACATTTTTGTTAATAGGATCACACGTCATTTACTCTATAAGTAATGTGCCTTACCTATTGCCATTTAAGTGCGGTAAATCCGGGCTGTGTTAGTTATCTGGTTTTTTCTTGAGGATTTTTAGTTTGATTGCAATTTTTCTTATAACTTATAATATATATACCCCATGACGTATATATGGTAATATTAATCGTAGTATTAAATATATTATTTCATTCCATTTTCTCGTACACCTACCACAATGTGTTTTTGTTTTTCAACCGACGACAAAAAGAGGAGGTTATCAATTCGACGCGTATATTTTTTTTTTTTTTTTTTTTTAATGTATCGATTACTCGAAGACGGCTGAACCGATTTGGAAAATTCTTTTTTTGCTTGAAAGGGTATACTTCGATATTGGTCCCATTTTCATAAAAGTCAGGATCTGATGATGGAATCCTGGAGAAATCGAGGGAACTCTTCAAATATTATAGGCACACCTATGTCGTTTTGGGTATTTATTACAGTAACTTGTGCAGTTGCTCTCAAAAAGTACCATTTGAGGAAGTGGAACTGATGATGAAGACCACAGATGGCCGCCGAAACTACTCAATAATAAGTATTGAGTGGATTGCGATTCGATTACTTGAATATGGATGTTACGCACTTTATGCTCGTCACAATGCATATGGTGATGTAGAGCTGATGGTGAAGTACCAGGAGAACTCCTCAACAATTAACGGCCCAGCATTGGGAAAAGCAATATTTTGTAAAAGGTTATAAGTAGTTGATAATTAGGCTCTTGTAACTAGGTAAATTAAAAATAGACCAACTAAAAAGAGTGAAATAAAAACTTTTTACCAAAAAATTAAACCGACTCCCAAAAAACACTGCAAAGTGAAAAATAACTTTAATTTCGGAAGTCGGTGCCAAAAACGAAAATACAAAACTAAAGACACCGACTACCGAAATTAAAGTTATTTTTCACTTTGCAGTGTTTTTTGGGAGTCGGTTTAATTTTTTGGTAAAAAGTTTTTTAACCTAAAGGTTGACTGGTAGAGAATGCCTTGCAGCATTAAGTCCACCCATGTAACACTATTGTACATAAAGTTTAAATAAATAAATAAACAAAAATTTAAACACATCTGAATAAACTTTTGTTGTTTGTGCTGTTTGTTCTGTTGCTGTAAAATTTTTATTACCTTCACTCGAACATATCAATCCAATTTTATGTCAAGGAAAAGCCTTATAAAGAATCTCTTCATACGAGTAGACAAAGTGGAATGAAGAATTAAATCTTCAAGTGGATGATAGACTATTTGTATTCAATATCGGCACAAGCCAATTTTACTCTTTCATGTTCTAGAGACGCCATCTTTTAGTCAGAGATTGGAAATAAGCTCCCTACGGTTATAGTGGTCAGTGGCCCTGACTGCTATGCGCAAGGTCGTGGGTTCGATTCCCACCTAGGACAAATGTTTGTGTGATGAGCACGGTCATTTGTTCTTTGTCTGGGTGTAATTTATCAATAATATGTATGTATTTAGAAATATATATGTATGTTTATCAGTTGTCTAGTACCCATACCACAAGCTCTGCTTAGTTTGGGACTAGAAGGCGTTGTGTGAAAAAGTTGTGGAATATTATATTATTATATTATTTGAAAAATGTAAACAATGGAATGGGTACTACGGTTTATTCTACTTTGTTCACCTGGGTGATATCACCCAAAAAAGTACGTAACGTACGTACGTACGTACGTACCTAAGCTTCTAATGAGATCGTTATTTAATTTATAAACCCATACAAGTTAATTGTAAAATGTTCTTAACATAAGTAACGACTTTTTAATCCTATCATGCGTGTCACACTGGCAAAATAAAGTAACTGAAATTTTGTAGTAAGTATGAATGTACCACCGCTGTCTTGCATTAAATCGGATGCACCAGTAATTATAATCAACCCAAGTGCCCTCAAATTGTTTCGAGTACTCTACACTTGCAGCTCACAACTTTGTATATAAGCTGCGCACACGATGTGGGTGAAGTTTTGAGCCAAGCAGTGAAAGTACGTGCCATGGCCGAACTCCGAAGTGTAACCGAACAATTCCGGAAATACCCGAATGCCTAGATTCTGCCACAAGCTGCCCAAACTTTGTAACTGTGTGAAATACTTCTTAAGTGGAAGCCGATTAATTTTCGTTTTAGTATATTTTAAGTATGTAGATATTTAGTGCTTATATGGTGAGTTTAGAAAATTTTAATAATAATCATTAAAATAATAGCGATAGTTAAAAATACGTATACAGTTACATTGTATTATGAAACAATATTAAAAGAGATCGCATGCAGTAAAAATATTTCACAGAATAAACTTTCACAAGTACCTTCTTATAGCTCAGTTAAATGAAAGGTCGCGACTTCGCGAGGGAATCCTAAACAAACAGTAATTTTACTTTTAATTGAGTTTGCTACATGAAAAATAAATGTAATTACAAAGAGTAGAATCACTCATTTCTTTTTGATAATAACTAAACTTTTTATTTTTCTTCCATTTTATTTAATTTTAAAGGACACCACATAAACAAATCATAAAGTAAAAAGTTGACTGTGTGGCCGCTATTCTTTCCTATTGGTATAAACCAACTGAGTGAGTGAATGCGAACTACATTATTACATCATACACGACACGTATTGCATAATTTAAACTGAAAGTCCGTGACAATTGTAACATTTTCTTCTTTTTAAAAACAGAACTCGAACAACAATTCCTGTATTATGGGTGTATTTACAAACATTTAAACTCATATACACCAACACCCACATCTGGAAAAGCTTTATGTAGGCTATTCAAACCTTAGTTACATACAATAATCCGACAGAAACGCAGCATAGTAGCCAATTCCTCAACCACTGGAAGCTTAAACTGCCGTTCAGCGTAACTTTAACGCAAACGATAATATTAGTAATGGCGTCTCTTTTCAGGGACGGATACCGTGCTCTGTGCCTCAAAGAAATTAAATCTGTGCAGACAAAACATATTTTCTCCACAGTTAGAACCAATAGTGGTGATTCAATCAAATATGATAGGAATAGGTTCAAAGGGCTGAGATCTCAAAGAAGTTATATTGGGATAGCCTCGTATAGGTTGGACGTGACCGGAGGTAAATGTCGACGCAGCGTGTCCTTTCAAGAACACACGTGACTGCGAAGAAATAGAACTAGGCCAGTGATTCCAAAACTTTTATCAAACACTTCGATATTTTACAAAAGTGAAAATAAAAAAGGCATCTAGTCTAGACAAAGTGCCAATATGTCAGCGAACACAAAGGTCGTAAAGTGACAAATGTCGGCGCATCGGTCGCTTCCAAAGTGTTTGCCAATACGTTGGCGTAGAGGGCAAAAGGCACGAGCCTTATTTTCATTACGTGACTTTCGAAATTCCTCGAGATATTTAGACTCTTTCCTTCCATATATTTGCGACAGTCACAACACAAATCTCTAACGTATAGGTAACCGTCTTCTTCACATTCACTGTTCTTTCTTCATCCAACCATTCGGCTGTGGAGTGTCCTTACGACAGAAAGATGGAAATCAACTCATTAACTATTTGTATCAACTTCAAACACATTTACACCTTTACATTATATGTACTAGAAGTAACAATAGAAACATAACCCCCTTATTTTGCAGTCGGATAAACAATCAACCGGATAAATATTAACCTTTTTTTTTTTAACGGGGGGAAATCCTCATGGACTACCTCCGCCTGGGGAATGGCGGAGGGGCGTGCCGGATTCTTACCGGGTAAAACCACCCCAGTGTCTCCTCACACGTGCGCGGGAGGCCGCGGGAAACCTAATTCTTCCGCAGCCCCGCACCAGTGCTGGCCGGGTCTGTCCCGGCCTCGCCTCCTGCACGGGGTAGTGAGGTGTTGAACTACCCCGTGCATCGCCTCAGAGGCGCGCGCCGACACCCGCGCGCGCCTTCGACTCGGGTCCATCGAATAGGGGGCGGGGGACTTCCCCAAGTCCCTCGCCCCTGGACCCATTCATGGGGGCTGGAAAAGGGCGTTGTCCGCCCTTCCCCTGCGCCCGGTGCGCCTTCTGCGGCCTGGGAGAGGGGTCGAGATCTCCCTCTCCCGTTCCACAGTTTCCTTCTGCGACATCACATCCTCGCAGAAGGACACCACCGCGTCCCACGACTCTGCACTACCGACCATCCTCCGCACTACGGCCGGCAGTGACAGATCGCCTCCTACTTCATTTGTGAGGACACGGCACTGCTCCTCCCAAGCTACGCACTCGGCGAGCGTGTGTTGCGCCGTGTCCTCCCCGCAATGGACGCAGTGGTGGCACCGAGCGTCCGGCTCCCTGTCTATGCGGCACAGGTACTTGCCGAAGCAGCCGTGCCCCGACAGCACCTGCGTCACCCTAAACGACAGGGAGCCGTGCCTTCTCCCGAGCCAGTCGTCGAGTACTGGCCGGATTGCCTCGACGGTAGCGAGGCCGGCGGTAGGGCGCAGAAGCCTCTGCCGCCATTCCGCCACCAAGACCTGACGGAGCTCCTCTCGGCGCAGCGCGATCTGCCGCTGCACCGGCCTCGAGCCCCGTGCCCGCTCTTCCTCGCGCCATCGATACAACGACGCGAGTACTTTCGCCTCTAGGTCCCAGGGCGGGGATCCGGCCAGGACGCAAGCCGCCTCGTAGGAAATCGTGCGGTACCCGCGGACGACTCTGACGGCCATCACCCTCTGCGGTTTGCGCAGAATGGCGAGAGTGCTGGCCGTCATGTCCAGCGCCCACACAGGGGCCGCATACAGGGCCATGGACCGCACGATTCCCACGTACAACCGCCTACAGGCAGCGCTCGGGCCCCCCAAGTTGGATTTAACCTTCCTCAAGTTTCAAGCTACCTCCATAACAAATTTCATCCAAATCCACTCAGTACTTTCGATGATTAGCGCGTTCAAACAAACAAACTTTACCGCTTAGTAATATTAAGGATAGATAAACATTGCATATACCACTATTTTATTTATTTATTACTGATGGGCCCACTCTTGATCTCGATCTCGCCTGATGGTAAGCGATAGATGAGGTCTAAGATGGAACGAGCGAGCCCAGAAGATGCCTATTTACTCGTGCTTTAAAGGCTGAATGGTCATAAGTGGCAGGGAACACAGAAGCCGGCAGAGAATTCCACAGCTTGGCTGTGCGCACAATAAATGTGGAGGAGAAGCGCTTGGTTCGACAAGACGCTATATCAACCAAGTGTAGGTGGTATTTCTTATTGCATCACCAAAAAGTGGACTAGTAAGAAAAAGCCTAAGTCAACTTTTGTAAATACATGTGCGTAAAATTAAAAAAAAAAATGACATTTGGTCAGACACAAATATTCGGACAGTTCGGCAATGGGAATTGCCAATAGAATGACACTTCGTATATAGCCGATGGAGTCATTACGTGTGCCTATTATGATGTAATAACAAGTAACATAAGTTAGTGTAGTTCAGTTCAGTTTTCTCAGGGTAGTTGGTATCCATACATTTTTTCAAACATTAAGAATAACAAATCCTTACTGTATATCAGATTTAGAGCATCAACTTTAAATGTCTCATGTATAAATCCTGTAAATGCGTTATGTTTGGAGGCACCACAATCTGCGCTCCACTGGTTGAGAACCCATGGTCTGGACATAGAAAGAGACCAAATAAAGTAAAAGAGATTGTTTAGTTGATTGAACTAGCAATAAACTAAGTTAACTGTGACAGTTTGGCTATAAAAAGCCAGGAGAATCGATGTGCACATTACGTAACGTCAGTTGGCATACGTTTCTGTTTTGTGATCTTCAGATGAAAGTTACTGTCATTTTTTCAGACCGACTCGGTTAAATTAATTAAAACAAAATAAGTATCAAGATCGGTTAATTAATAAACAATTTTTTTTATTGATAATAAGTTCGCGTTTGACCACCATCTCACCTGATGGTAAGTGATGATGTGGTCGAAGATGGAGCACGCTTACCTTAAAGTAACCTATTCAATCTTGACTTAAAGAAGTTAAGTTACTTTGCTTTTTCAACCAACTTCAAAATGCGAGCGATTTTAAAGAGAAGGCTATCTTTGTAAAGCGCATACTGTACGTCGATTATGTAAAATTCGAACAACAACTCGCATCTCACATAGCTATTCACTGTCACTTCGCTTATGGTTCAAAGTGACCTTGATTTTGCATTCTGTGAACAGCGTCGAAGTTACGGAGGAATTACCTTACCGAATGCCACTTCTCACGTCATCTCATACTTTATCTGTCAAAATCTTTAGTTCAACTCGCTGACACGCTCGCAAGGGTAGCGCTAGTGTAAATTCGAATTAACAACCGAGTTTTTAGAATGCCAATCAATAAACTCACAGCGGATTCAGATTCGAAGTTTAGAATGAGGTCTTACAGAATAACACAGCTGTTCTATTTTTAATCTGATTTTAACCTCTTGACCTCATTTAAACTTGGTGACAAATGATGAGAGGAAAATATATATCTTTTTCCAGTATCACAGATAACTATTTCCCGACTTTTAATACCTCACGTCATTGAAGCATGTGTATGCCAAGGAAAATATCAACCCTTGCATATAAAATTCAATCTCCTTCAATCTCACAGTTATCCATATTTGCAAGTCTTCGAAAGCTTACGCAAACGTAAGCAAACTAAATCCTAAATCTGATGGAATATGGATTGAAAAGCCTCTGAGAGCTTTTCACATTCATTTAAGTAAGTAACTTTGATATACAATCTCTGTAGGTTAAGGGTGTGGGGTTTCTTGAGAACTTTTGTAAAAAAAAGCTATCTCCTTCTATTAAAAAACATGTTTTTTTTCAAACGGTTAAAGCAACAACTGCTTTTACCCGACTTCTTCAGGAAAGAGCAAACACAGTTAGTAGAGCATATTAATTATGTAAACGTTGAGTCCGTAAAATATTTTCTAAAGTTTCTCCGAAAAAGGCAACAGCAGGTAACAGAGTGTTACTTTTAATTTTCCGTAAAAATGTTAAACACGTGTGTTGCCGACTAATGAGCGATAATGCACTCTTTCAGGCGTTTTTCCAGAATTTATATCGCCGGCATATTTTTGGCCGGTAAGCCGAAAATTCTGGCTCAAGAAGTTAATCGTTGCTAAAGCTGCACACGTCTATTTTGTTATGATCAACATTGTAATTACTTTAAAACAACCAGACTTGGCCAAAATGTAACTGTTCGTAGAAAATAAAATGAAAAATATTGCTACATTTACTCCAATTTAATATCAGAAGCCAAAATTGCCGATTATTTATCTAAGAAACTCACCCGCGTAATTGTAAAGTGTTCCATTTTTAAAGCGCCTACGACGCAGTTACCGTGAAAAATGGTGCTTATTTAATAATGTGTGGCATCTGTTTCTTGGTTCTAACGTTCATACAAGGCGGGAAGCTAATCCACATACACATAGTACTACGGTGATGTTTTTCTGCTTTTGTTGGCTTGTAAGCCAGAGTTTGTGAGGGAAATTTTAAGTTAAATTGAAGCGCAAACTTTGAATGAAATTTGTTCCGTGGTATCTGTTAGGGCGAGATGTAGAATGTGTCGCTTTTGTAGCGTATTTTAAATTTTATTGTAATTAGGAGCATCGAAGCAGCGTTTGTTGGTTGTTGGTAAGAACTTTGAGCGTTCTTGATTCTCGTGTATTACTAAACATTTATTACTATGGATACTTTGTGCGATCATCATTATGATTAGGCTGAGAATGTGTTGGTTTTTGACTTGCATCATTATATACATCAGGTTAGCTAAGCGTGTCCAATCACATACCATTTTTATAGATTGTCTGTTACACTCTGTTTTATTGATGTAAAAGTAGATAGATAGACGAATATACTATTTTTCAATCTCTTTTCCAATCATCTTTACAGCTTTTTGTATTCACTTGTTCAAGCTTAAAACATTTTTGGGCCTTTTGTTAATTACGGTTGCAATCATCGTTGAGCCCATTACTTTTGCAATTTCAGGCTGTTACTGATTCAGATTGATCTGCCAGTATATCTTATTCCTTTCTTAACTTATTAACTGGAAAAGTTAGATCTCTTTTTCTTCCTCGAGTAAATCTCAGTCTTCTCGCTTAGACAAATCTGTTTTTTTTTTAAGTCGTTAGCAAGCGAGATTAAATCTGCCTGATCAATATTCCAGAATCTTCGTTTGCACTCGTTTCGTACAGGTTATTTGTATTTCATTCCCTCGCAAACCACTTTCTTGGATCTAAAATTGGAAATCTGAAATATTAACGGTGCTATTATATATATGTGTGTATGATTGAGCTTTTGTACGAATGTTTTCAGATGTACATTTACGTATTTTTATAATTTTAGCAGCCATTCCCTGTGAAGTAATTTAACTTTTTATTAATATATTTATTTTTTTACACTTTATGCACATAGGTACAAAGGCAGATACACTTCACCACGCAGTCAACCATGAGTGGTAAAGAGATAGTGTGGGAGGTGCAGTATGTACGTGAAAAGTAAAGTTACAACGCACTATACAAAAAATTGTTTTTTTTTAGTTAAGTATGCTGTCAAAATGCGTAAGACGAAACGCGCCTAATGCAAAAACCCCTGTAGCTCTATTGCGCTTAATTTTCACTATATGTACTAGTGTCACTTATGATTTTTTAACAATTTGTGCGGTCGGTAATTAATAAACCGGCACTACGCCAGATCGCGACAAGTCACCGGAGGAAACCCTTGTCGAGGTGAGTTAAAAACTGGCACATTGTGTTAAGTGCCACTTATTAAATAAATTTGCTTTCGAATATTTACAGTGAGTGCATAAGTGGCAGTTTGAGTGTAATGCTAGTTATTTAATAACTTTAATTAAGATTAGCTTAAGCTCAGCCAGTTGATGTCATTACAAAAAAAACGAAAGAAGAAATTTAAGAACGTTACTACAAATATTGTGAAAATTTTAAGAAATGCAGGCAAAAATACATTTCAAACTCAAAAAACAAATCCGCTTATCCAGCTAAAATGATTAAGCAGCTTTGTGGAAGTGTATGTCGGCTGAAATGCTTAGATAGAATTTCTGAAGAGTCACGAAAACTTCTTTTCGATTATTATTGGGGCATGACTTCATTGATGCGACAAAAAGAATATATAGTTGGTAACATAACGGAGATATAGCCCAGATATCAATACAAAATGATTGATTCCAATAGAAAGCCAAAAATGGCTTTCTATTTCGATGTAAACGGCACCAAAGAAAGGGTTTGCAAAACCTTCTTCAAAAATTCGCTGGATATTACAGACAGATGCATAAGAACTGTAGTAGAGAAGAAAAATGCGTCAACACGTGTTCTAGAAGGAGAAAAGAGAGGCATTCATGGAAACTACAGAATGGTGCCCGCTGAAATGATAGAAGAAGTGAAAAAAACACATTAACAGCTTTCCTCGCACCAAAAGCCACTATTTGCGAAAACAAACTACCAGAGAATTTATAGACGGTGTAGAAAAAATGACTGATATTTATTCAGACTACAAAGAAGAATGCATAAAACAAGGATTGCCCTACTTACAGGTACATACATACCGAAAAGTTTTCAATAACGACTTTAACATTGGCTTCTTTGTGCCCTAGAACTTGGAGCTTAAAGACCGAATTGCTAAAAAAACTACTGGTTTTTACATAATTCAGTTTTTAAAAGATTTTATAGTATGTGCTCACATGATTTTGATACAATACTTTTTATAATTACTTACGGTTTTTTTTTTAAGTTATATTTTTAAGTTAGGTTTTGTAAGTTAAATAATATTTTTGCTGACTCTTGTGATTATTAAACCTTTAAATACGCTGATTTGTACGTAACTTTTACAGTTCCTACTTTGAAAGACTTTTAACTAGAGATGGGCCGAATGTGGTTTGAACCGAATCCGAACTTCGGCCGAACATTCGGTTAAAATGAAAAGTTCCGCCGAAGTTCGGCCGAATTTCGGTTCGAAAAAAAAAACGTAACAAACTTCTGCCAGCTAAGGCTGAGTTTTTGGTGTTTTTGCACCATAGCCTGCCTCTAGTAAATTTTAAATATGAGTGAGTAGATAGATGAGAAAAGTTTGTTAATTTGAAAAATAAATACCCTTTAGTTAATGAATGTTTAGTTTGTGAATCAAAAACGTGATTTTTTAATTCAATTTACGAATTGTAATCCAGATGTTTGTTAGAAGAATAATAAATTTATTTAATTTTTGTAATAGTATGTCTAATTATTATGTCAAATTAATTAGGCAGAGATTATCAAGACTAATAAGAAGAACCGATTTAATTTAAGATTTACATTTACCATGTTCGTAACTAAAATAAATGACCATGAGTGAGTAAAAGACATAATTTTATAACAGTAATGCTATTCTAATTCTATAAAATTTTAGTCAAAATAGTGCAAGTAAGTATTATTTTTCTTGTGCCGAATGTTCGGCATCTGAACCGAATTTCGGCCGAATGCCGAAGTTCGGTTCAAGCTGCCGAAATTCGGTTGAACCGATCCCTGCTTTTAACCTTAGTATTTTATTTGGAATACCTCTAACAATTTGTATTGATAAGTAAGTAGTAAGAACAAGATTTTAATATAATGTTGTTTATGAAAAACTTACGAATTTTATTCAAACACAAATTTAAAGTTTCTGTTATTTTGATAATACCTTTTTCTAGATTTAGATAGATTTGTTATTATGAGTATTTGTGGTAGTTTTGATTTAGAGCTGTGAGCGTGTGCCAAATAAATAGGATTATTTATTATTTCAGTAATTATATTGTTATATTTGTGTCTTTTTTATCATTACAATGTAGTTAAAATAACAACTTAGAGGTCATAAGCAAAAAGTTTTGAATAACTATGAAACTATAACCGACACTACGCAAAACTTTTTTTTTTTAATGCTTCTCCATCGATAAATAATAAATAATGTTATTGTATGCCACTGGATTTTGAAACAGCGTTAGTCAAACTGTTATTTTAAGCCAATCACGAAGCTTTTTTTACATTTTTTTCGTTGCATATCACTCATACAATACTTAAAAAAACTTAAAGCGGCCATACTGTAAAATTAACATTTTCGTATAGTGCCATTTATATTCTAAGGGTGCGATATAATAATAGTAATAACCACAGATCATATAAATACAAGAGATATGGCAAGGGGGCGTGGCGCTTGCGAACGCATCAAGCCTCAAAGCGTCTTGATGCCAGTTTCGGCCATTAGTCGAATGTCAACTGGCGACGTCTTCGCTGCTTATGATTTTTGACAAAATGCCGTGCTGTTTAGTGCTTGTTTGCAAAAATAACAGCTGTATTGTAAATTACATCAAAGATGGCATCTCATTTAACACATAAGTACTAAAATAATATTGGTTTTCTTATTAAATTCGTTAAAACATTACTTCGTGATACTAGAAACACGATGAAGGACCAAAAGAAATTATTTTCATTAGGAACAAAAACCATTGATTGTTTAGTACACATCAATCAATGAAGCAGCAGGTGTAATAGCGCAATGGATAAGTGTTTCACTGATATTCTCACTCACCCGATAGTTTCGTGAAGCGGCCGCTGCCAGTTTTTGTTGGTTAGGGATGTAACAACCCGTTTGTGGTTGTCGATATTAAAATTATTAGAAATTAGAAGAAAACTACTAAGTACCTTGGTAGTTTTACCAACTACACAGAACAAGTAATATAAACAGATTATTTGTTGTGTATTATATCTTACTAGGCTTTGCCAGCGGCTTCGCTTGCATGCATGTCGAAAATTACCCTAGGGGACCTGTACATTTTCCGGGATAAAAAGTAGCCTGCGTGCTAAAAGTAGCCTCCAGACTATAATATATCTCTTTGTCAAATTTCATCTAGATCCGTTCAGCCGTTCTGGCGTGATTGAGATCCATCCAAACTTTTGCATTTACAATAGTAGTAAGATATATCAATTGTGATTTTGTGAGAGTAGTTTCTGTTTCCTCCATACGTGATCCATGCAAAAGTATTTTGATCATAATTTGAATATTAAATAATTAGAATTCTAGAGACTAATATTGTCCGTATCCGCGATTTATCAGATATCCGTTAAAAAATACAGTTTAAGTTTGAGAGTGAAGTTTCAATTTCGCTGATTAGTGATATTACTAAAGTTATACACTAATATATAGATATATTGAAGTACTGTATTTTATAGCCTCTTGATCATAATTGTATTATTTACTATACTAATTTTAGTTAGTTAATATTCCAATTATGATCACACTTCACTAGTTTAGAGTGGCAAGTACGACGGAAACTCCTGTATCGTTTTATTTTCAAAGTCAATAAAATCTTTTGGAAAAAGATCAGATATTAAAGGATTTATATGAGGGAAAGGAATTTTATCGATATTTTTCTCCTATTACAACCACGTACAACTTAACATCACTATTCGCGTAACTTGCATATGTGTGTTTATTCTTGAGTCCGTAGCTACAGGTACAAGAGCCGCCTCCTGTTTGCATGTGTTCAATTAGTGAGTTTTTTAGTGTTGCTGTAAGTTTCTTTGTGTGCGGGAAAAATGTGAGCTCGTGTGTCGTTCTTATAGTTTTTGCTTTTGTGTTAGTGAATTGAGTGGGAGAAATGTGGAGACACCTGAACGCGAAATATTTATTTACAAAGCATATCTCTGTGTTTATATGATCTGTGGTAATAACACAAAAAACCTAGTATCATAAAAAAATAGAAATCTACATCTATACTAATATTATAAAGCTGAAGAGTTTGTTTGTTTGTTTGTTTGTTTGCTTGAACGCGCTAATCTCAGGAACTACGGTTCTGATTTAAAAATTCTTTCGGTGTTAGATAGCCCATTTATCGAGGAAGGCTATAGGCTATATATCATCACGCTAAGACCAATAGGAGCGGAGCACTAATGAAGAATGTTTCAAAATCGGGGGATTTTTTTTCCACGTGGACGAAGTCGTGGGCGGAAGCTAGTAAATAATATATGTGAATAAATACTTTTATAAATACATACAAATATATATATACTTAAGAGGCAAATGAAAACTAAATGTGGAAATTCTGCTTATTGGTGTAGAAAATAGATCCTCAATTACTTTTTAAATGCATAGCGACTGTCAGCCGTCTTGATCTCGAGAAGAAGTACCTTCCAGAGGAGAATCGACTGGATATGAAAAGAAGAATGAACAAAGAAGTATGAGATGGACAGAGTAAGAGAAGATTATTGGTTGAACGTAGATTCTTATTGTCTGAAGAATAGAAAGTGAGAGTTAAATTATATATTAAACTATATAAAGTTATATTATATATTGGTATGTATTATGATAAATATATATATATGTAAGTTCATTTTTGTTATGTATGTATATATATACTTTTACTTTACTTAATAAAACTTTTACTTTGAATATATTATCTACTTAGCTTTTTTTTATGCACCTGCCATGATATCTGTTCACCAAAGCCTATGGCATTAAGTCCGCCTTTGTACATTTCGCGTTGTATAAAGCTGTATAAATAAATAAATAATTTCAACGACCCACACATAGACGTTTACCATAAGTACACCTTCAAATTTATATGAACCTTTTCAGTTGTGAGCTAAAATGTGTCCCTCATTACGGGGCGAGGAATTCAGGGACTGTTTCGTGGGTAGATTATATCCGTCGCACTCCACTTCTATAGGTCTGTGAGCAGCAGCTATCAACCCCTGAAATTACATAGTAGAGAATGTATGAGGACATGATCTGCGGACAAGCCGGTCTTGTTAAGGACTATTTGGTCTGTAGAATATCGAAGTTCTGATCAAAACCTTGAAGGACAAATGAATATGGGTAAAAGTATTGACATCGAAAGACATATGGTACAGGAATCCCGAACATCCGTTTATTAGAGGATTTTCCGGCAAATCCTAGGATTTACTAGTAGCTGTTATTTTTGGTAAACGTTATTTATTTTTTTGATAAACACGTAGTAGGTCCTTTTTATAGGTCGTTATCGATAACTTTTGGTTAGCTTGTGAGGCTTTCTATATTGTTTGAACTATATTGATACCTAGATTATTTTCTGCTCTTTCAAGATCTATAATATTTTTATGCTACACGCAATTAATATTGCCCCGACTGGCTCTTTATAATAAAAAAAAAAACATACTATTATCCAAAAACAATATGTAATATAAATAAAAATGATTTTGAAATAAAACGAAAGTGAAAGTATTTGTGTTACTCTCTCATTTCGCATCAGCTTTGACAATCTTTTCAAATATGTATGCCCAGCCAATCCAGGTTATTTCCTTCTACAAAATCTCATGAACGATATTACGTTATAAGCAGAGGTCGGAATTAGGTAGAGTTATTTATGTACTTACATTATATTGATATTGATTTCATACAACGAAAGAATAAAGTGGATATGCCCCAAATCCTGGGATTAATTTTAAAAAGGAGAATTAAATAAAAAGTTATTTACTTTTACACAATTTAAACCCCTGCACGCACGACGTTGCCAAATTTACATAATATTGTTGGTCATTGAAAAAAAAAAAAAAAAAAAAAAGTTGTGGAAAGTTGTGGAATATCAACATTTCGATGCAAGTACATAAATAACTCTACCTAATTCCGACCTCTGGTTATAAGTAATAACAGTTTGTAGTGAAATATGCCAAAAATATTTATTTTAGCGTGTACATTGCTCGCCCATTTTTAAACAGTGGCAATTTGACCACACAGTACTTTTGTGAACGGCTTTTTAAGATTATCAGGTCTCTACTGAGACTTTAGAGTCTTTTACAGATGTAAGTGGCCTGTGAAATATTCCCACAGAGGAATGTAAAATTGTATTTAACTTTATCAGTGGCAATACAAACTGGAATTTTCCAGTTTCAACACAGCTTTGCGGATTTCGTTGTTATTGGCTGGACGGTATTCAATGACGACAGCTGTTTGTATGGGTTTGTATGAACGCGCGTGTTACTTCTTTTGTTTAACCGTTTCATTCAGTCGCGTTCCATTTTTTAACCGAGTATTGTGAAAGCACGTGTTGTGAAAACTTTTTAAAGCTACACCTCGATGCTTTGTGGAGCTTCATTTACCATCTCTAGTACTGTTTGATTAATTTAATCTCTTAACTTTCTAGTAACGATTTATTAACAAAGTTTCCGGTGGTTGTCTTTGTTGAATTTGTTACTGATCAATCAAACTACAGGAGTAGAATTTACATAACAATAGTTCTCCTGACCGATTTCGGCCCCGGAGAGAGTGAGGAGAATAGCCATCTACGCAGGAGAAATTCTAGTGCACAAGTACGTGCCTTAACTGTCATTGCCCGATGGGAGGGCAATCCGACACAACTGGAAAGAAATCAGGTGCCTAACGCGCTTTCCGAGGCACGGAGGTTATTACACCGCCAAACTTTCAAACACTGGGATACTAATGAGAAATTACTAACAGAAGAACACAACAGCACTTTTCGCCCGATCCGCGAATGTAACCCGAGACCTTATGCTCAATATGCGTCCACTAAACCAACGAGGCAGTTAGCTACATACCTATGTACATACACATCTATATGTGTACCTACCAAGTTTCGTTCAAACCTTGAGTCATTTATTAAGCTTGATTTGAACACAAACATCTTAACTTCCACATTTTTAATATACGTACGAATATGTAGTTATGATGATAAAATATATATTCTAAGGCGCGGAATGTGTCTGATTCAGTGCGATAAATCTGTGAGCCCTTAAACAGCCTTAATGAAAACTCTAAACTCAAAAGTATCCCAAAATAGGTGCCAAAAATATTAAAAGTTTTAATAAATAAATAAATAAATAAAGTACCTCGACATATGACCTCCCAAAAGACCCTAATACTGTTATGGACACTAAAATAAAAACTTTACAGCGGGATCTTTACGACATAGAACATTAATTTTACATTTTATTAAGGTCACTTTATGAATTACCAGCAGTTTGGATAGCTACTTTCGGCCCATTAATCCTACACTCCAGTGTACAATGCTAAAATCACTTGGTAGACTAAATTACTTGCTCAGTTCTGCTTGGCAAATAGTGGGATATAAATTCTTTAATACTTGCGCTCTTGGGAGTTGTAAGTGTCTTAGTTTCAGAGTCTTTCTGATTTTGTCTCTTGGGAATTTTAAGCGTGCACGATGCATGCAGTTTTTCTTAATGTACTCGACAAGAAATCCTTTTAGTAGTTATGGGATAAACAGCGTCTTGAACAACTTTATGGCAGTCTTTTGTTACTTTTTATTTAGTTTAAAATAAACTCAAAACTAAACTTCAAAGGTGGATTAATTAATTCTGCTAATACTCATTCTCAACCACGATGATCAACAATGTAAATCAGTGTTTTATCAGAAAAATAAAGAAAAACGTTTAAAAATAAAAAATATCATTCAATTCAAAACTCAGTGTTTCTTCGTATTTTATTTAGTATTTTATATAATAACATAATCAGCCTATAACGTTCTCACTGCTGAGACACACACACCATTTTCACTCATAATGAGGACGCATTATGAGTGAAAATGGGCCGTAATCCACCACGGCCGCGGCGCGTCGATTCGTCGATTATTTATGTATTATTATTTATTTATTATATCCTTTATTGTACACCTTACAATACACTTAAGGATACAAATAATAAAATAATGGGTGGTCTTACGATCACAGTTCACAAAGTCATCACTGTCTAAACTAGAGGATTTCCGACGAAAAACTTATTGTTGCTGGACTCGGTCGACTAATCAAAACCTGAGTGGCAGGCATAATTCTGCTGCTTCCAATACCGAAGCTTAGTAGGTACAACGGGAACTGAGTACATTGAGTGATTGACTAGATATTAGGAAAGTGATTTAGGAGTGAGGAGTGAGGAAGGCAACTGAGGCAAAGCAGTACGTATGTACTGTGGTGAATAACTATAATATAATATAATATTATAATATAATATTATAATAATATAATATGGACACATATTTTTTATTTTTTCACGTAATTGAAAAATTAAGACGATACAGTGAGTTGAAATTTCGCGTGACGTCACACCTCGGTATAATTCTTAGCAATGTGTGACGTCAGCAGCCCCCACTCCTGTATTTTGAAGCTTTCCATCTTTGTGAATTTATCTTGTTTTGAAAAAGCAAAAAATACGTGACCAATATTTTTTTTTAATCTACCTAATGGACCAAATAAAATAATTACTTTGTAACACAGAAAACTACCCTATAATTACAATATTAGCAAAAACCCACATCGCTCTTATGTTAATTGATAGTGTAGTCACATCTATAAAAACTGTATTATGGAAACATTGTGAAAATCGATTATGCTTTACCTTGTAATTTCTTGTCGGTTCGTCTCCATAAGAAATTACCAATTTGAACCGTGCACTAGGTCTTAATGTCCTTCAAGTGGCCTATATTTTCTAGCAGTAATGAATATGTTTTTAAAGGACCCTCGTAAAGATCAGATAGGTAGTCAGTCTGTGCAAAACACTAGCACTACTCAACTACTCAGCTGCATCCTGTTAGGGTCAGCGCAGACAGAGAGGAATAATCCTCGAGCGGTCTCGGGCATTTTCATTACGGATCGCGTATGCTCCTCAGACTAAGGAAAAAAGAATAGACATGAAATACCTACGAAAAAAGCGTGCATACCTATTGTGAGTCTGGCACAAAGATGGCGGCTTGCCGTAGAGCTGCGCGCATTATAACATCGATAGTTGAATTGCACGGTGCTTACAGAATTCAAAATTGTCGAAAATGAGTTTAACGTTTAAGAAATTCATGGCCCTTTGCTTTAAGTTTTTACTATTTTTAACTAATTTCCCTATAAGTCTTATTTCGTTTCGCAAGGATTAAAAAAATAGGCCCCCAATCCAGATGCACACGTTTTTTTTAGCTTTCTTCAGTTTTATTTACGTGGTAATGTGAGCTATAACGTCACGCTCGAAGAGTGTCACTTTACATGGCAGGCAGGGCACGTGGATACTGAATAGATGCTACTGCAATTAAATTAACTATCTGTACTTGTACAGGTATGTTCATAATAAAACAAATTTTACTATGGTGTGGTATGTCTATCCCATTTATTTCCAGTTGCCACCGCGGCGATCACGAATAAAAAACTGTAGCCTTGTGATCGCTGTGTTCATTGCTCGCTTTTTCCTGTGAGCGTAGTATGCGACCGAAATTGCGGCCAGAACAACTGTGGC
The DNA here is from genome assembly GCA_943138885.2 of Tholera decimalis. NCBI lineage: Eukaryota > Metazoa > Arthropoda > Insecta > Lepidoptera > Noctuidae > Tholera > Tholera decimalis. The sequence continues at coordinate 14,703,976 of OW964552.2, read as the reverse complement.
GACCACGCTCAACATAGTGGGTGCGAGTAAAAAACCTCCTACACACAGTGCCGCCGGCTGGGGAGGATGCCGCGCGCGGCTCAGGGTTACTTAGCGCTTGGAATTAAGATTGAGTTTCGTGCGGACTTCTAGTTTCTGCGACTTGTGCCAGGGCATATGTGTAGGAGCCTTATTAGAGTATCACTATTACTGATTAGCATACCACGACTGCAGTACCTGTACCTAAGGTCTATAATTACCAATGAAAAGAATAAATAAATACAAAATACGGTTTGTTTTCATCGTTTGTCAGACTATACTTATTTTTATTAACTAATAATATAACTTAACATTCATTTTTTTTATTTAAGTACTCTACATGGCTCGATCATTCATAATAAAACAAAAGTTATCATTTTACACAGATTTATTGAAAACTATAAAAACCGTTTATCCCAGTCATACTTAAGTTCTAAAATACAAATATGTATACACAATAATCAAATAAGAGCACGTTGCGCAAATTTTATACAAATATATGTACATTAATAAAACATGAGCATGTTGAACAAACAAAAAACAAAAAAAAAAAATACAAACCACACAATCCTTACTTATTAATATTATTATAAGTGCGAAAGTTTGTTTGTCTTGATGGATGTTTGTTACTCAATCACGGCTGAACGGATTTTTATGAAATTTGGCACAGATGTAGATTATAGTCTGGATTTTCTTACTATGTCTTCTCACTTTTTAATTTAATGTTTTAATTTTTTTCTTCCGATATTCACATTTTGATTTTAATTTTTGAATAATTTCAAGCGCTTTATCCTGAAAAAAAAAAACGCTTTAACTTCTAGTTTTCTGCAACTTCGTTAAGTTTTTGCCGTAAATTAATTTGAAATTACCAGTTACGATGCCCACAGTACATACAGTAACATATTATAGAATAGAACACTTACATCTGCATAGCTAGAAGTGCTGCAGACAGGCTCCTCTTCCAGTGCTTTGTGAGAAAAAAATGTTGTGCCTCACATTCATTAAATTGGGCTGGTAACTGTAAAGAAATAACAACATTTTTTTATATTGAGTGAGTTTGTATTTAAAAGTCAAGATAGCATGGTAATTACCATAAGGAACATAATTATTATGAAATATTACACTTACATCTGCATTGTTAGAAGTGCTGCAAACAGGTTTCTCTTCCAACACTCTGCGAGGAACAGATCGTTGTTCCTCACACTCGTCAAATTGTGCTGGTAACTATACAAAGAATAACCATAAATGTTTAATAATATTTACATTGCGAATTTAATCACTAACTCACGCTCACATTTGTTTAGCTTGCATTTTAACATAGACACAACATTTTATACCTGATATATGTATGTATCATTTTCAAAAATTAATCATTATCCATCTCCTTTTGCTATGACTATATCAGGAGTAAAAATAGTGCAGGTATATGTGTCTTAATCTGTGTGAGGAGGTGGATAATTAAAATCATATAACTTATATTAGGTTTTGATTTAGTCTGTACGAGAATTTTAAGGATGTTTTATAATTTTCAGAAAAAAAAGTTATCTATTTATTCTGACTGATGTGTATTTAAACCTGAAACTTTATACCAGTATTTCAGCAATATAGAACTCCTGTTGCTGACATGCTTCTCGTCCCTCCTCTCTCTCCATCAACTGGTTTGGATTGGTTACTTGTCAGTAAGTAGGTAAACACAATAAACTTGTCTATTTTCAAAACTTACCAATAATTCACTTGAAGGCAAAGCATCATCGCGCAGTCTTGTTATATTTAAAGTTCGGTTAAAACATTTATCTTCAAAATGCAGGGAACCAATAAAAATATGCTTGGTTGTAGTATTCAAATTTTCAAGCCCAAGTATATACAGCCACTGTTCTTTTCTTTCTTTACATGTTGGCAATCTAAAATCATAAAAAGAAATCGATTTAAATAATATTCACCTGTCGATATGTTTTATCGATAAATTGAAAATTCCGAACCGTAACTCTAACTCTCTGTTTACTAACAAATGATTTGCTTAAAAATCACATAATATCAACAGTAAAACAGTAAATAATTACATAAAAGCAAGTGTATCTTTATAAACTTTCCCAAAAATAGCAAAATCTTTCAAAATAATAGAAAAAAACAAGATATTTTGAATGAATTCGGTTACTTACCTGTGCAACGTTTTATTGGGATGTTTTTGTTGCTTTTCATGCGGCAGCCTAACACACTGCACCTACCCATGATAAATGCAGTATTATGCAAGTTCTTACACTATAAACAAGCACAATTTTCGCCTATTATCACCAAATTTTCTTAAAAACACTGAAACAAGCAAGTCGCGATGACAACGATGTACTTGTTGTTGGCTGTGACAAAACATGGCGTCCGGCCGCAGTTAGGTATTTTGTGACATCACCAAAGTTATGTTGCCATTTTTGGCAATGATAAAACTAATGTTGTCCTTTTTTACATATGATTACTCTCACAAGTTAAAAAGAGATGCCGATATATCAGTAACTATGCCGTCGAAATGCATCATATTCCTATAACTACTGTTCGTATAGAATGTTTATGCCATGTCCTCTTTTTTTCCTTAAGCCGGCTCTACACGTTGGCCAACACAGTGGCGAATGTAGTGGCCAGCATATTGGCCAAGAGTTCGTGATAGCGTCCGCACGTTGGAAGGTCGTTCAGTTTGCTACGGTTCAGGCCAATGTGCGGACGTATTTATTAAAATGGATATTAAGGCGCTAACTGCTGCTTCTTGGGTTCCACAAACAATTTACGGCTTGATAGAGCTCTATAAACCGAAAAGTTTCTTCGTTATTAGTCATTACTGACATTTTGTTTACTCTAGTTGTTACCGACGCGTGACTATAAAAACTTTTTAACAAATTACCAAAAAATTAAACCGACTCCCAAAAAACACTGCAAAGTGAAAAATAACTTTAATTTCGGTAGTCGGTGTCTTTAGTTTTGGTTTTTCGTTTTTGGCACCGACTTCCGAAATTAAAGTTATTTTTCACTTTGCAGTGTTTTTTGGGAGTCGGTTTAATTTTTTGGTAAAAAGTTTTTATTTCACTCTTTTTAGTTGGATGATTTTTAATTTACCTAGTTACAAGAGCCTAAATGTCAACTACTTATAACCTTTTATAAAATATTGCTTTTCCCAATGCTGGGCCGTTAATTGTTGAGGAGTTCTCCTGGTACTTCACCATCAGCTCTACATCACCATATGCATTGTGACGAGCATAAAGTGCTTAACATCCATATTCAAGTAATCGAATCGCAATCCACTCAATACTTATTATTGAGTAGTTTCGGCGGCCATCTGTGGTCTTCATCATCAGTTCCACTTCCCCAAATGGTACTTTTTGAAAGCAACTGCACAAGTTACTATAAGAAATACCCAAAACGCCATAGGTGTGCCTATAATATTTGAAGAGTTCCCTCGATTTCTCCAAGATCCCATCATCAGATCCTGACTTTGGTGATAATGGTACCAATTTCGAAGTATACCCATTCGAACAAAAAAAGAATTTTCCAAATCGGTTCAGCCGTCTTCGAGTACTCGATGATCATACATAAAAAAAAAAAAAAAAAAAAATATACGCGTCGAATTGATAACCTCCTCTTTTGGTCGTCGGTTGAAAATAAAACCAACTTCCATATCAAAACAATACAACGCCAAAAAAAATTAAAAAAAAAAAAAAAAAAAAATCTCGCTTTTTAGTGGATCGGTTTGTAATTTATCTAGTTACAAAAGCCAAAATGTCAACTTCTTATCAACTTTTACAAAATATTGCTTTTCCCGATGCAGAGCCGTTAATTTTTGAGGAGTTCTCCTGGTACTCCACCATCAGCTCTACATCACCATATGCATTGTGACGAACATAAAGTGCTTAACATCCATATTCAAGTAATCGAATCGCAATCCATGAAATACTTATTATTGAGTAGTTTCGGTGGTCATCTGTGGTCTTCATCATCAGTTCCACTTCCCCAAATGGTGCTTTTCGAGAGCAACTGCACAAGATACTATAAGATATAACCAAAACGCTATAGATGTGCCTATAATATTTGAAGAGTTCCCTCGATTACTCCAGGATCCCATCATCAGATCCTGATTTCATAACAATGGGACCAACTAGAATTTATACCATTTCAAATGAAAAGAGAATTTTCTAAATCGGTCGAGCTGACTTCGAGTTATGAGGTAACATACATAAAAAAAAAGTTCAAGACGAACTGAGAACCTCCTTCTTTTTTTTGAAGTCGGTTAAAATGTTTAATCAGGTGCGTGCGATCGTTCTGGGAGCTCGTAGCATACTAAACGCGCGGCCAACGTGTGGACGCGGTAGCCAATACTCGGCCAACAACCCTTTGATCTTTTGCAAAAAACCGACACCACACGGATCTCGCGCCAACTCGTCGGCCATCATTCCAATACAACCCAAGATGCACAAACACCCCCTCTACACGTTGGCGAATAGGCACTGGCCACTACATTCGCCACTGTGTTGGCCAACGTGTAGAGCCGGCTTTAGTCAGAGGTATGCTCGAGGTAGCGCGCGACCTCGCGAGCCTGCGCGAGTAAACCGTTCTGAGTTACCACTCTACAGTAAACATGCCACTTTATCGCGAAAGTTCGTCAGTGATGGTGGACTGGGATATGATTATAATTGTGCTTTTGGCGGAAGAAGAAGAAATGGAAGAACATGTTAATAAAATAAGGCGTCAGAAAGTCAAAGAATATAGGTCGAGGAATGTTAGCAAGAAAGGTGTAGTTTTGGTGAAACACTGTGTACGACTTTACCATCGAAAGGAGTTTTGTTTTACGTATTTGACTCGCGTAAAATAGCGCGGCTTAATTTGATCAGTAGCTCTCAAGTGAGTCAATTGAGCTCAAGAGTTAAGAGTTATTCGGTGAGCTAAAGAGCTAAAAGAGTGATATAGCTCTTTTGATCAAAAGAGCTATATCTCTCTTTTCTTTTCAGTGAGCTACATTTCGCATCTCTAGTGACAACACTGAAAGTACGCGTACGACGCGGGCACCGACTCGACGCCGCGCGGGGATTCCCGCGTATCTTCGAGGACGCGCGATCATTTTTTGTCAGGTTCAAGCATTTATGCACTTTATTTTAATAATTTTAAAGTTTATTTTCAAGTGCGTTAGTAAAATCCTCTCCGCTGCGCTCCGTTCTGTTTGCGCTGAGCCTTAGAATGGAAGCCGACCCCTATACAGTTGGGAAAAGGCTGAACAGAAGTCGATGACACATCAATAGGTATCAATATTTTCATAACGTGTTATCTATACTAATATTATAAAGCGGAAAAGTTTGTTTGTTTGTTTGCTTGAACGCGCTAATCTTCGAAAGTACAGGGTGGACTTGGATGATATTTGGTATGGAAGTAGCTTGAAGCTTTTTACCGTGATAGAATCCACGGGAGCGAAGCCCCGCGTGAGTACTAGTTTATAATATAAAACTAAAACTTTAATAATAAGATAATCTAAATTAAGCTGGATAGCATATAATAAATAATGTCTACTGCCAGCTACCAGTTTTATTTTTATTCCCCACTTTACTTTGTTTGAATGCATTCTAAGTGTACTAATTGACACTTTATAATGACACAAAAAGCTCTCGCCATTACCATCTCCACAGCGCAACTTATATCTTTAGCCAACACTATTTAAGTTTATTAAATTAAATAAAGCTTTCAGAGTTTGAATAGCTTACTATCTAAAAATATAGATTAATTGTTTAACTTTAAACACTTTCCTAACTTTTATAACGTCAGACGGTGACGAGACTTTTATTAATTTTGGCCACAAGTCACGAAAAGTTCCTTATTTTAAAAATCTGGTGTCGTAAACGTCGTACTTGGTACAGGATACCACCTGTGATACAGGATTATTCCTAGTACATTACTACTAACACCTACTTAGTTAAATTAAGATTAATAATGTAATTTACCGATTATGGTTTCTGAATAAAGATTTATTTATTTTATTTTCTCCAAACATCATTCTGAACTGTAAACCACCATTAAAATAATAGACAGAGTACAATTTCACAGTTAACTAAGTCAGCAATAAAGACAACAATTTCAAACGAGAATCATTGTCATCATCGTTTCCAGAAATTCTTTGATTTATTGAAACGTCACGTCTGCCGCTATTTCAGTTTCCCCCTAAAGCTATGAGTTTTATCATTTTAACGATCTTTACTTCCAGCTTGAGTTTTTAAGTACGCCTGTACGCCCCGTTTTGTAGGTATCACTTTTATGAATAAACTAGCTTCCGCCCGCGACTTCGTCCGCGTGGAAAAAATCCCCCGATTTTGAAACATTATTCATTAGTGCTCCGCTCCTATTGGTTTTAGCGTGATGATATATAGCCTATAGCCTTCCTTGATAAATGGGCTATCTAACACTGAAATAATTTTTCAAATCAGAACCGTAGTTCCTGAGATTACTGCGTTCAAGCAAACAAACAAACAAACTCTTCAGCTTTATAATATTAGTATAGAGTATAGATTAATCACATATTAATACCGTCTCCATTATTTATATACGTATTATGTAGATACAGAAGGCGCGACTGAGTATTTTGTATTTATAAAATACTAGCTATACCCGACAATGCCAAGTAAAGTATTAAGTTATTTAGTTTTTTCAACCAACTAAATCAAATGGAGTGTAGCAATCTGTTCTCTGTTTTTTAACCGACTTCAAAAAAAGGAGGAGGTTCTCAGTTCGTCTTGAACTTTTTTTTGTTTAAAAGGGTATACTTTCTAGTTGGTGCCATTGTTATGAAATTAGGATCTGATGATGGGATCCCGGAGAAATCGAAGGAACTCTTCAAATATTATAGGCACACCTATAGCGTTTTGGATATTTCTTATAGTACCTTCTGCAATTGCTCTCAAAAAGCACCATTTGGGGAAGTGGAACTGATGATGAAGACCACAGATGGACACCGAAACTACGCAATAATAAGTATTTCGTGGATTGCGAGTCGATTACTTGAATATGGATGTGAAGCACTTTATGCTCGTCACAATGCATATGGTGATGTAGAGCTGATGGTGAAGTACCAGGAGAACTCCTCAAAGATTAACGGCTCTGCATCGGGAAAAGCAATATTTTGCAAAAGGTGATAAGTAGTTGACATTTTAAGCTATTAACAGTTTTAACATAAACATCACTATGCAAATACATATGCTACGATAAAAAAAAGGAACATTCACACACACAACCTCCCCACACACACGATCCCCCAAACACACAACCACTGAACACACTTCTCTAACTACGCAAACTTCACACACACACACACAGTACACACTCAACCGTAGGTACTAACAAAACTAATAAAAAAAAAAAAAAACAAAAATTACAAATATGATCTTTCTGCCTAAATGCTAACATTTCCTAATTGCATACCGTTTGTACGAGTACATAAAATAAATTGTTAAACTTAAATGGAGGAGTCCTGGTGACCTGAAATACAGGCGTTGAGCCTAGTTTAGGCACCAGTCTCCCACAATATAATGCCCCACCTATATGTCACTGTAGAAATAAGGCTAGCAATTAAGAGTAATATTGTGGAGAAAAATAAACAATTTATTATTTATTTATTTATTTTGGCTTTTGAAACTAGATAAATTATAAACCGACCCACTAATAAGTGTGAAAGAAAACTTTTTCCAAAAAATAAAACCGACTTTCATATCAAAACACTACAAAGCCAAAAATAACTTTAACTTCGAAGGCGGTGTCAAAAAAAAAGAAAACACAAAACCAATAGCACCGACTACCGTTTAAGTTATTTTTGACTTTGTAGTGTTTTGATATGGAAGTCGGTTTTATTTTTTGGTAAAAAGTTTTTTCACTGGATTGTTTCGTCCAGTACCCTCTCGCTCCTTTTTAGAATACTCTGCCAAAAGGAGAATGCCAAAGTTTCCTTCAAGTCTCAGCCAGTACCGACAAAGATGAACTATACAACGTGTAATGGAAACCCCATATCTATCCAAAAGGACTGAAGACAATATTTGGTATGGAGTCTCTATGCAAAGTTTCAGCTCAAAATAAGTGACTCACAGAATTGACCCTAAATTATTGGTTTCATATGTTTCTTGAATACCAGTGTATATAATACCAGAACACAAACGTGTCACAGTACTATGAGGGTAATCACTTTCCACGTCACTTGCCAATAAAACCATAATTCTCTTCGTTCTTCGTAATTTGAAAAATTCGGCCTCTGGTATCAATGTATTGAAATTTATAATATGCTCCACACATGTACACATAGGATTAGGAAACCATTGCCATATCGTTTATTATCATCCAAAGAAGCCGTGCACTTATATACCCTTTATATGTATAGGTATAATAACCTTTAAATTACACGTTGTATATCATAAAAAAGGAAAATAATTATAGAATTTGACTGTATAATTAGTTTTCTATAAGAAGTACACCAAAAAAGGTAAGTATAGTTCTTTGAAGTTGATTACTTCATTTTTTTTACATAATTGATAAGCTTGCGTTTGACCATAATCTCAAGTGATGTTAAGCGATGATGTGGTCGAAGATGAAGATGAATTAATATTTCTAATCTATACTTATAATAAATCTATAGAGAGGTCAATTCTGTACATGAAATATATTTCCAAAATAACTATCAGGGGGTGATTAGGGATCGATACTGATGCCAAAAATGCAATCAATAAAAATTTTGTCTGTCTGACTGTCTGTCTGTCTGTATAACCGTTATAGAAACAAAAACTACTTGACGGATTTTAACGAAACTTGGTACAATTATTTGTCATACTCCTGAGCTGGTTATAGTATACTTTTCATCACGCTACAATCGATAGGAGCAGAGCAGTGAAGGGAAATGTTGGGAAAACGGGAGTAGTTACTCCATTTTTTAAGCTTCCGTCGCGTGTGCAACCTTAATGGTTAAAGCTACACAGAAATCATTTCATGACGGAAATGTTCTCCTTAAAATTATATAAAAAATATCCCACGACAGCAAATGTCTATCTTTTATGGTTGACTCACAATAACACGTGTAACTCCCGATAGCTTAGCAGTTTGAAACTTTCTGATTATAATATTTGTCTACTCTTACGTTTATAACACTCTCAGTCACCCCTAATTGAAAAATTTAATATTATTAACTATTCCATAAAAAAGAATCATACAAATCGGGATAGAAACACCAAAGTTATATATGAAATACGCTAATAATAAGCCATCGCGCGTGAATACTGAATCTGCTATAAGGATTATTTTTGAGAATCAGTCCGGTCGCCGCGCTCGACGCGTCTCGCGACCGAAGGTATAAAAAATGGGCCAAGTGCGAGTCAGACTTGCCCATGAAGGGTTCCGTAGTAACTATAATAATATAATATAATATGTATATCTATATGACGAATAAAAAAAACCTTAAAATTTTCTTAAAACTATCTTATTTACATTTTTACAACTACGCTAAATAACTTTGTTTTCATAGTGTTTGTATAAATTACAAAGTTATATTTGCGGTTTTAGAAAATATGCTGTATCTCAAAAACTGCTGACCCGATTTCGTTCAAACCAATTTTGGTTGAAAGTTTATATTAAGATCTACAGACATATATTTTTTTTAGATTTTTCACTCCATTAATATAGAAGTTAGAGGGGGGGACACACACATTTTACCACTTTGAAAGCTTGATATCTTTTAAACTATTGACTTTATGAAAAAGTGGTTTTAGAAACCCTTATATCATTTTTAAAGACCTGTCTATTGATACCACACACGCATAGGTTTCATGAAAAAAAAAATCAGTTTTAGTTCCATGTAGCACCCCCTTTATTTTAAATATTTTTTAATTTTTTTCTTAAAATCGGAAAGCAGTTCACAGAATACATCTACCTACTAAGTTTCACATGTATGGTCTTAATAGTTTCGGAATAAAATGGCTGTGACATACGGACGGAAGGACAGACAGACAGACAGACGGACAGACATATTGAAACTATAAGGGTTCCGTTTTTTGCCATTCGGCTACGGAACCCTAAAAAGGCGGGGCGTCCGAACGCGAGCTTCGCGGTTGAGTAGTGACCAGCCTTAGTGTGCTGAACTACGAGTGGCACTACCTAAAAAAAAAAGCGCGAGCTTCATACAATTTTTGCCTGTCGATGCGAATAGACGTTCAGAGCGTTCGACCTTATTGACAAACAATACTTAATTGATCTTAACAAACCGTGCTTATCAGCGCGACTTTTATTCGTTGTAGTATTATTTATTTTTAGATTCCTTTTGTTGTTATTTTATAAGATAGGTTTTAGTTATTTTGGTATACGGATAGAGTCTGGCAAACGAAAGTAGACACTCGAATTATTTGCAAACTTTTTATATGGCAATGCTATACTAATGTCAAACTTAATTTTCCAAAACAAGATGGCGTGTTGTTGGTGATTTGTTGTGATCTTGTTAATAGCGTTTATTCATCGAAAAATGAACAAAACTATTAAAAGTGGAGTACGGAAGATGTTGTTCCGCATGATGTCTAAATATCAAGAAAAACAACAGGAGAAAGACGTCGAATTCAAACAAAAACAAGGTTGTTTACGTGTTGTTTTCGATTTCATAAGTTAGTATGATGCTACTAAGTTGATACTTTGTCGTTATTCATAATGTATATTTATCTTTTAGCGAGGAGAAATATTTATCTATTTTGATTCACATTCATTTTATAGTATGTTAAACACCTTCATAATAATGCATTATGATCATTTAACATACTATTAAATGTTGCATGGTTTTTAACAATTATTTTTTCTTTTATAGAAAATCTGGTGGATGTAGCAGGGGTTGATGAGATAGTGAAAACGATTGAAAAACTTACGGATTTAGAGCAGAAAGATATGATAAGATCCAGAAGCAGTACTTGGATGAAGTAGCTTCAATCATAAAGAAAGGGGCAGAATTACAGAAAATAGAATGTATTATAATTAACGTAGGAAACAATGATTCCAGTGATTCTAATGAAACTTTCCACATGGGAGACTTACATTCAGATTTTGATTATAGTGAATAAATCAGATCTATTTTAGAATACTGTTGTTTTTTTTTTTCATTTGAATTAAGGCACAATATCTTAAATATATTGACGACAGGTTAAGTTGGAATAAACAGATTGCTCAGGTTAGCCAGAGGGTAACATTCACACTGCGATCTATCTATGGATTCAAGCATTTCCTTCTTTGTAGCACTAAAACCACATTGGTCCAATCACTTGTGCTTCCTATCATTAATTATGCTGATATTTGCAATTCTAATCTTTCCCAGAAACTTCTAAACAAACTGGATCGACTTCTCAACCACTGTATTCGTTTCATTTTTGGCCTTCAAAAATATGATCACATTTCTTCCTTCCGTTCTCAGCTTAAATTATTGCCTATCCTTCAAAGGAGATCCCTCAGATCCCTCTGTATGCTCTTCACTATTATGAACGATACTTGTGCTCCTGATTACTTAAAACAAAATTTTAAATTGTTGGGCAGTTCTCATGATCTTAACCTTCGCGCATCCAAAAACTTACTTCTTCACATTCCTTCTCACCGCACCGGGATTCTATCTAATTCTTACGCTATTTCTACTATTAAACTCTGGAATTTGCTACCCCTTGACATCAAGAAGGCTGAGTCAAAATTTTCTTTTAAGCGTAAAATTAATAACCACTACTTAAGGGGCTGTTATTCTTAGTTTGGTCTTCGTCATAATCATTATGAGCTCTCTTAATCAGAAAGAATATTATAAAGCACCATATCTATTAGTTTGTCATTTTAGCATATATGTGTATTTTATTAGTATTATTATATATTAGTATTACATTTATTAGTATTAAAAATATTATTTCATTCTTTTTTCTCGTACAATGTGTTTTTTTTTTAACCCAAAAGTTGACTGGTAGAGAATGCCTTGCTGCATTAAGTCCGCCCACAATTGTACATAAAGTTTAAATAAATAAATAAATATCTAAACTATTACTTACCTAAAATACGTCTTGTATTTTTATTCCGATGAAATAAAATAGATAATTCTAAAGTATCAAATATGGTTATTCCAGTTATGTCATAGTAGTTTTGGGGTTGCTATGCTGATATTTTTTAAATTTGCCGCGCTTTTTCAGTCTCTACTTTCGTTTGCCAGACTATAGGCAAGTTTTGGCTAATTTACGTTCACTTTTTTATATTAGTTTTATTTTCAGCCAGTTGCAACAAAATATAATCGAGGCTCAAATTTTAACAGGTTGCGGTGCAGGAGAAATCGTCTTTATTCCCAGAATTCCCATAATACCAAATAATTTTCCATTCCAATTTAAAAAAACGCAATTCCCAGTATTGGTGTGTTATGCAATGACAATTAGTAAGGCTCAAGGGCAGACCTTTCGTGTTGCTGGAGTAGATCTCGGTGTCAGTTGTTTCTCGCATGGTCAGTTGTACGTCGCTCTTTCCCGGGTTCTAGAAATCTTTATGTTCACGTGCCGGACGGGTCAACTTTCAACATGACGCGATAATCTCAGGAACAACTGGTTCGAATTGAAAATTTATTTTTTAATTAAATAGTCAATTTATAGAGAAAGGCTATAAGCTATATATCATTACGCTAAGGCCAATAGGAGCGGAGCGCCAATGAAGAATGCTTCAAAATCGGGGTTAAATTTAACGTTAGCCCAAAGTAACTATTCCACGCGGACGAAGTCACGGGCAAAAGCTAGTTTTAAATATAATATGAAATAAACGATTAAATGATTTAATAATGACTATTGATTTCAGTTTCAACAGCTAAGGTAGTCGTTAGTAATACAGAAAACAGAGTCCGGTAACACAGCAATAAACAACACAAAACTGAAAAAACACATGACAGAGACACTTCGTCGCTCGTCATAAAACACAGGAGAAGTAGCAAGAAAACCAAAGAGTATGTAATACACTATGTTTTAAAGAAAACAGCTACCAGTGACAACTACAAGATCAAGTGTTGCCAGCATTATATCTACTATCACTATATCTGAACTGTATCGATAATTGAATTGAATTATTTTAAATTATTACATTATTATAAAATATTCAAAAATATAACTAAACATATAAGAATTACGAGTTATGACTTTTTTAAGTAATAAATTACACACACACACAAACACATACGTAGGTTCATAATGAAATTAATGATTTGCAAGTGCAATTTTATATCGATATTATTTTATTTTGGTATTGGCAACATTTCTAATTGAAATTGTAGATAAAAAACGTGTTGATAAATTGAATAACTGTTTAAAATTGCATTTAAACGGTGTTGTGCGCGACGCACCTTTTTTATAGTTTTATACTTTTTGATGTACTTTTTACAGTGTTTTCATATTTCGAATGTTAATTATTTTTGATATTTTTTCTTTTCTTTTATTAAAAGTCAGTCTACCACCAACGATCACGGCGTTTACTTCACCTAGAACAGTCCCCTAGAAGATAGGAAAAGTCTAGTAAAACCAGCAGTGGTATTCAGGTTCAGTTCGCTTTATCGTGGTCCTTCTACAGCCAGTCTAGTAGGTAGTGGTGATGGTGCGTACTCGTGCGGGTGCCAAGATGGGAAATGGGAACGCTGTGGAGAGGGAGCTGGAGCAACCAGGGCCCAGCCACTCACACGCCGACACGGCGGCCGCAGTCCAGACCCCTTCGAGGCCCGTCTCCGGCAATCAGACCCCGCCGAGGCCCGTCACTACCATCCAGACTCCGTCGAGACCAGTAAGTAGAACTTCATCTCGTTCTTCTATTACAATGGTGGCTAGAAAGTTAGACGCAGAGGCTTTACATGCTCGCCGTATGGCTGAATTAGAGCAGGAGGCCGTAGAGAGGGTCGCCGCAGAGAGGGTCGCCGCAGAGAGGGTCGCCGCAGAGAGGGTCGCCGCAGAGAGGGTCGCCGCAGAGAGGGTCGCCGCAGAGAGGGTCGCCGCAGAGAGGGTCGCCGCAGAGAGGGTCGCCGCAGAGAGGGTCGCCGCAGAGAGGGTCGCGCGAGCACGCGAGGTAGCGGAGTTGGAACTCCGAGCGGAATTGGCGGCTATAGATGCCGATGCCAGTCATCGTAGTTCAAGAAGCAGCCGTTCGGTCAATGACTGGCTGCAGAAATCGCATGCTACTCTGAATGCTGATCCAGTTGACCTAGCTGACCCCGTTGAATGCTCTTCAATTTTCCCGGTCGACCCCTCTCGCCCGGCTCTAATTACCACAGTATCGCCTAAAAAACCGGCTGACCTAGCCACCACACCTACAAATGCTAACATGCATCTTTGTTCCAGAGATTCAGACCGCCTTGTGAAGTCGTTAGGCATTCTCATAGACAATGTAAATAAAGGCGCTTGCCACCGTAGGGGTGATAGGGATTTTCCATTGCCGTTTTTCGACGGTAAATCGCATCTAGAATGGCTTTCTTTTAAAAGAGCCTTTCTAGGCACGATGGACTCCCATTCTGCAGTGGAAAATCTAGCAAGGTTGAACAAAGCATTGAAGGGATACGCGCGTAAAGCAGTCATGATGCTGTTGGCAACGGCGCGTGAGCCTGGTGTCGTGCTACGCGCGCTCAATATGCGCTTCGGCCGCCCCGAGCTTATAGTGGCTCAGGAGGCAGCTGCAATGCGCGCTTTGCCGCGCGTCTCCGGTGAAGGTAAAGACCTTGCTATTTTTGCTAGTCGTGTTCGTAATTGCGTGGAAGCGATTCGGTTACTCGACCAGCCTCACTACCTAACATCGCCAGAGCTGATTCAATCGAGTTATCTCTAAAGTCCCCCCACTGTTACGAGCACAATGGGTGGACTACGCCAGCAGTCACGCTGCCAGTGGTCTACCCATGCTGGACATGTTCGCCGACTTCCTGGCCAACATAGTAGAGCTGCAGTCTAGATTCGGTCTCCTCCCTGAGTTGACTGGCGCGCAGGGTTCAACACCCGCGGCTAATAGCCGAGTCAGGGATAAGGTGCACGCAGTCGTTGATGGAGAGAAATCTCGGTCAAAACCTAAAAATAGTTCATCCACGGCTGCTGCAGGAAAAATTCCCTGTGTTTTATGTCAACAACAGCATTCATTGACGCAATGTGACAAATTTATTTCCTTGTCAGTAGATGACAAGTGGCAATTCATAAAAAAGAAAAGAATTTGTCACAGGTGCCTCAAAGGAGGTTGGCATAGGCTAAGTTTGTGTTCAGCAAAAAGTTTATGCGACATTGGCGATTGTAAATTCCGCCATCATAGGTTGTTGCACAGTGATAGTGAGCGCGCAGCCGCGGCTCACATAGGTGTAGAAGAGGAAGACGACCCTGTGCCATCCACGTCGAGCTCCGCCCCAAGCACGTCGAGCTCCGCACCTGAAGTTTCTCTTGCTGAAAGGGAGAAAGAGATCCTATCCCATGCGTCAACTTCTTTTTCAGCTGAAAGTCCGGCGCGATCGGTGAGTTTTCGCCCGTTGCTGAAAGTTGTCGCTGTGACTGTGTCTGGTCCGTCTGGTAGTGTCGATACTTACGCCTTGTTGGACGACGGGTCGACCGCTACTTTCATTGATGCGGAGGTCGCAACTAAGATAGGTGTTAAGGGGCCAGAAGGGCATGTTCACGTAGATTGCATAGGGGGCCTTAACAAGAACGCAATGGTGCGTTACGTCGACTTCTACATCAAAGGTCGTCACGCGAAAGATAGTCACCTTATTCGTAGGGCTAGATCAATTGGCGGTTTAGGGGTGTCGTCTCAGTTTGTCAACAGGGACGCCGTCACGAAATACCCATACCTTGTGGATCTTGCAGATGGATCTTGTGGATGTTACGGTAACATTCAGCCGATGATCATCATTGGCATTGACAACTGGCATCTCACCGTATCTAGGGCCACACGTAAGGGGTCTAAGCACCACCGCCACCTGTCGCGATCCGTACTGTGCTTGGTTGGGTATTGTTCGGTTTCGGTTGTAGTTCAACTACTCAGATTGATGTTGTTAGCCACGCCACACTGCTCGAGTCCGCGACTGTAGGCCAGAGCGACCGTTCCGAATTAGAGCAGCTTATTAAGGAGCAGTACAAACTCGAGTCTATAGGTATTTTGAAACGAGAGGCGCGCAATGCTGATGACAAACGTGCTGTTCAGGTTGTTGAGCGCACAGCGCGCCGTCTGCCGAGTGGTCGTTTTGAAGTAGGTCTGATTTGGAAGTCTGACGATTTTTCGGTACCTGATAGTTACAACCTCGCTTTATCTAGGTTTTTAGGCTTGGAAAAGAAGTTGTGTAAGGATGCTAGCTACGCGGAGCGGTATCATGCCAACGTTCACGATATGGTTGGGAAGGGCTACGCCGAACTGTGTCCAGAGGCGCCCACAGGGCCATGTATTTGGTACCTGCCTCACTTCGGCGTGGTCAACCCAAACAAACCTAATAAGCTGCGGGTTGTGCACGATGCCGCTGCCAAATCCGAGGGCGTTTCACTAAACTCGTTGTTATTACCGGGTCCTGACCTGCTTCAACCACTACTAGGCATTCTTTTTCGGTTCAGAGAGGGCAAAATTGGGTTGACCGCAGACATTCGGGAAATGTTCCCGCAAATTAAAATTCGCGCTGAAGACCGCGACGCGCAGAGGTTTTTGTGGCGCGATAGTCCACGTGAACCACTGCGCGTTTACCGGATGTCGTCGATGATGTTCGGCGCCGCTTCTAGTCCCTTTACGGCAGTTTTCATTAAAAATAAAAATGCTGCCGAGCATCAGACACGATACCCGGACGCAGCGCGTGTAATTATTTGCGATCATTATATGGACGATTGCATCAGCAGCCTTGACAGCGTGGATGAGGCAGCAAAACTGGCCGCTGATATTCACGCTGTCCACAAAAACGGGGGTTTTGAAATGCGTGGCTGGGCCTCCAATAGCGCGTCGGCCCTGAAGTTGTTGCCGAAGGAGACATTGCTGGAGACGCCGGTGACGTCACCCGTAGTCTTGGGCCACCTGGCCACTCCTGTGAGGACGCTTGGCCTTATTTGGCAGCCCGCTACAGACTGTGTCGGTTTCAATATTGGATTAAAAAAGGGTGGGCTACCAAAAAAGCTTACCAAGCGGGTGGTTTTGGCCGAGATTTCTCTCCATCAACGACTGCGTGCACCTTATCCCTGACTCGGCTATTAGCCGCGGGTGTTGAACCCTGCGCGCCAGTCGACTCAAGGAGGAGACCGAATCTAGACTGCAGCTCTACTATGTTGGCCAGGAAGTCGGCGAACATGTCCAGCATGGGTAGACCACTGGCAGCGTGACTGCTGGCGTAGTCCACGTGTGCGTGTGGATTGAGTGCTCCTTTTTAAAAGTTAACTATATTTTTACGAAATCAAGAAAGAATTTAAGAAATAATTGTTAAAACTTCATGGTGAAGATAAAAAAATTGTGAAACCTATGGTGAGAAAGTTATAGTCAATTATCTAGAACACTCAATCTGCTAGTCTGAGAAAATACTGTAACTCGTGATTCAACATATATAATAGATTTATGTTTAACATTTTTATGTGGAATAATTGTGTCGATTTTATGAAAACTATTCACAAATATTCAATTGATTTTAGCTGTTTATTTGGATTTTATTTAGGTTTATTTAGAACATTCATTCAATCCTCCTATGGTGCAGACGGAGTGTTCCAAAACTCTCCAACTTTGGCTAAATAAATGATTAATATTCTTACTCTATATTACGAGTATAATTCAGACTCAATTTGTGCAACAAAAACCTTGACGTAAAACATAATAGTTAGAGAATAAATAAAAAAATATCGTTTTCAACCTCCCGTTTGAGTGTTCCATGTTATAGCACTTATTTATGTAACCCGAACTTTTATACAAACGGCGGCCACATCAGAAATTGTGAAAATATTGTCATTAAAGTTTAACACGTTTCTTGTCTTTATGAACTCTTTATTTTAACATTAATCAACTTTATTGTATTTCTAAGCGACACAATTTTGTAGGGTACACATAATTTTGTCGGACACCTTCGTCTAACCTTATTACGAGCAAACTATTTATTGTTTAGGCATAGTTTGATACCTGTCAGATGCAACCGTATTTTAGGCTAGTGCATTTGAGAATTGCAATTATTGTTTTTGGGGGATCCAACACCAAAAATATTAAACTGGGATTCAAAACAGGGATCCAACGAAAATAAATCCAATTTATTTATTTTTAATAGGAAAGGAACACAGAAATCAACTTTTATCTAATAGTGTGAAGATAATTTATTTCATACAAGTTGTGCTCGATATCCTTAGATTTAAATATGGTCGAAAAGGTTATCTTAAAGGATATAGGTACTTAGACTATTTTAATAAAAAATAGACGATAAAAATTGGTGGGGGGTGTTGAATTCGTTTTTTTTTATTCTGAATAGGTTCGCGTTTGACCATCTCACCCGGTGGTAAGTGATGATGTGGTCGAAGATGGAGCACGCTTACCTAGAAGAAACCTATTCACTCTTGATTTCAAGACCCCCAGGTTATAGCTATCGGGAAACACAGACTCCGGCAGGTAATTCCACTCCTTAGCCATACGCACAATGAAAGTATTCGCAAAACGTTTTGTGCGTGTGGGTGGGATGTCCACCATGTAACGATGGTGCATCGCCGTTTGTCTTGTAGTCCGATGATGGAACGGGCTTGGCTGAATTAAATTGTGTAATTCCATCGCACACTCCCCGCTGATGTGGTCGAAGATGGAGCACGCTTACCTAGAAGAAACCTATTCACTCTTGATTTCAAGACCCCCAGGTTATAGCTATCGGGAAACACAGACTCCGGCAGGTAATTCCACTCCTTAGCCATACGCACAATCAAAGTATTCGCAAAACGTTTTGTGCGTGTGGGTGGGATGTCCACCATGTAACGATGGCGCATCGCCGTTTGTCTTGTAGTCCGATGATGGAACGGGCTTGGCTGAATTAAATTGTGTAATTCCATCGCACACTCCCCGAAATGTAACCGATAGAAAACCGATAGACTTGCAACTCGTCGTCGATGTTCAAGGCTCTGGAGCTTTGACTCGACCAGTGCATCGTTGCCAATGAGTCTCTTGGCCCGCTTCTCGATAAACTCAAGCGCGTCCAGTTGGTCGGCAACTACAAAGGACATGGTTTTATCAACAATAAAATGGTCTGCTATGATGATTTAGCGCATAGAATGTACAATAGTAAAGGTGGTCCTATTATTTTACACTCTTTATCCTACGGTCTTTTAGATTTAGACGAGAAAGATGTTACGCTCACCGAAATATAATCAATGCTTATCTACTATTTTTGTTTTATTTTATTTTATTAGCAAAAACCAACAATTGTACATTTTGTCTTACTACTACATATACATAATTACATAGGTAAACGTACAATTCACAACGTTTCCACAAATTTCAATTTCTTTTTTTTTAATTTTTATTAACTTACATACAGTATTGATAGCTTATAATAGTAGGGCTTATTTTAAACTCATACTAGGTATTAGGTTTTAAGTGTATCAATCAATTATTTTTTAAATAAATTATGAGGTAGTATATAGGAATATAGCATAAGTAATATTACTGTCACACCTTTTCTAGTTTGTCTTGTAATAAAATGTTTATAAGTACAACAATATTTTTTAGTTTTATGTGTGCGTGGTCACACTACACAATATTATCGGTTAAAAATATAATAAAGTTGATTAATGTTAAAATAAAGAGTTCACAAAGACAAGAAAGGTG
The DNA here is from genome assembly GCA_943138885.2 of Tholera decimalis. Taxonomy (NCBI): domain Eukaryota; kingdom Metazoa; phylum Arthropoda; class Insecta; order Lepidoptera; family Noctuidae; genus Tholera; species Tholera decimalis. The sequence continues at coordinate 14,684,164 of OW964552.2, read as the reverse complement.
TTAAACTTTAATGACAATATTTTCACAATTTCTGATGTGGCCGTCGTTTGTATAAAAGTTCGGGTTACATAAATTAGTGCTACAACATGGAACACTCAAACGGGACGTTGAAAAGGAAGTATTTTCAACCGACGACCAAAAGAGGAGGTTATCAATTCGACGCGTATATTTTTTTATTTTTTTTTTATTTTTTATGTATGATCATCGAGTACTCGAAGACGGCTGAGCCGATTTGGAAAATTCTTTTTTTGTTCGAATGGGTATACTTCGAAATTGGTACTTTTATCTGATATTATCACCAAAGTCAGGATCTGATGATGGGATCCTGGAGAAATCGAGGGAACTCTTCAAATATTATAGGCACACCTATGGCGTTTTGGGTATTTCTTATAGTAACTTGTGCAGTTGCTCTCAAAAAGTACCATTTGGGGAAGTGGAACTGATGATGAAGACCACAGATGGCCGCCGAAACTACTCAATAATAAGTATTAAGTGGATTGCGATTCGATTACTTGAATATGGATGTTAAGCGCTTTATGTTCGTCACAATGCATATGGTGATGTAGAGCTGATGGTGAAGTACCAGGAGAACTCCTCAACAATTAACGGCCCAGCATTGGGAAAAGCAATATTTTGTAAAAGGTTATAAGTAGTTGACATTTAGGCTCTTGTAACTAGGTAAATTAAAAATTATCTAACGAAAAAGAGTGAAAAAAAAACTTTTTAACAAAAAATTAAACCGACTCCCAAAAAACACTGCAAAGTGAAAAATAACTTTAATTTCGGAAGTCGGTGCCAAAAACGAAAATACAAAACTAAAGACACCGACTACCGAAATTAAAGTTATTTTTCACTTTGCAGTGTTTTTTGGGAGTCGGTTTAATTTTTTGTTAAAAAGTTTTTTTTTATTTACTATCTAACTATTATGTTTTACGTAAAGGTTTTTGTTGCACAAATTGAGTCTGAATTATACTCGTAAAATAGAGTAAGAATATATTTATTTAGCCAAAGTTAGAGAGTTTTGGAACACTCCGTCTGCACCATAGGAGGATTGAGTGTTCTAAATAAACCTAAATAAAATCCAAATAAACAGCTAAAATCAATTGAATATTTGTGAATAGTTTACATAAAATCAACACAATTATTCCACATAAAAATGTTAAACATATATCTAGTATATATGTTGAAACACGAGTTACAGTATTTTCTCAAACTAGCAGATTGAGTGATCTAGATAATTGACTATAACTTTCTCACCATAGGTTTCACAATTTTTTTATCTTCACCATGAAGTTTTCACAATTATTTCTTAAATTTTTTCTTGTTTTCGTAAAAATATAGTTAACTTTTAAAAAGGAGCACTCAATCCACACGCACACCGTAGTCCACCGTAGTCCACCCATTGTGCTCGTAACAGTGGGGGGACTTTAGAGATAGCTGATTGAATCAGCTCTGGCGATGTTAGGTAGTGAGGCTGGTCGAGTAACCGAATCGCTTCCACGCAATTACGAACACGACTAGCAAAAATAGCAAGGTCTTTACCTTCACCGGAGACGCGCGGCAAAGCGCGCATTGCAGCTGCCTCCTGAGCCACTATAAGCTCGGGGCGGCCGAAGCGCGTATCGAGCGCGCGTAGCACGACACCAGGCTGTAGTGTATAAGTAAAAGTATATTGGATCGATGTTATAAATAGATTAGTTCTTATTAAATAAAGTTAGTGTTTATCAAGCATTCACTCGTTTCACTTGTCCCGCCTTTGCATGGCGACCCTGCCAGGATTAAAAATAAGAACCTACTTAATTACAATAGCACCAACTTTTCTTGCCTCCTCCAGGAAAAACATTTAATTTGTAACGAAAAGTGTGTTGAAGCCAATGTTTTGTGTAGGCAGTATAATAAGTATTTAGAGGATATCAGTAGAATTAAGAAATTTAAAGAGGCAACTGAAATTCAGTTAATTGAAGAATACTGTGAGAAGTTTAATAAAACTTATTCAGAAATTGTTGTTTTGTGTCACTCGAGCAAAAAGTAAAGCTGTAACATAATGGAGAATTTTAGCTTAAAAGTAGCACTTAACTTGTTACCACTTATAAACGACGAAGAACAGGTCATAAAGCAATTAATTGACAGTATTGACTATTATAGTTCTATTTTAGAAGAAAGCTCTCATAAAAATTTAATTGAGTTTGTCTTAAAAAGCAGATTATCACAGTCCGCGAAATTACGACTTGAATCAAAATATAATAATATTACTGAGTTACTTAAAGCTATGAGGTTGCATTTATTACCAAAAAAGTCATCTGCTGCTATGCAAAATAAATTACAGAATATTAAACAAGATGAGAAAACAATTACAGATTTTGGACAGGAAATATCTAATTTATTTGTTGACCTCACGATTTCACAATCCGAAGGAAATTCTGAAAATTATAAATTACTAAACAGAATCAATGAAAAGCTAGCTATAAAACGTTTTGCCGACGGATTGCGAAATCGAAGGCTAAGTACAATTATTGCTGCTAGAAATTTCGAATCATTAAATGATGCTATACAAGCTGCAGTCGATGAGGATCTATCCTCACCTTCTACGTCTACGGATGTTTTCATAGGGCAACGTCATTTACATCAACGTAATAATTATTACAGAGGAAACTTTAGATTCCAACGTCAGGGATATCGTCGTTCTAGTTCTAATAGAGGGAACGGCCAACAAGGGCATAATGTACCGTATCTTGGTAATTATCGTGAGTGGAAACGTGGTGCTAAGACCCCACGTCAATCAGTGCCACCACAGAACAGAGGCAAGTTTTATAACAGTAGAGGAAATAGGCAGAATAAAAGAGAAGAGAATGTTCGCGTGATGGATGAAAAACCAGAGGAAAATTTACAGTTGAATACATTTTTTCGAGACTAATTTAGAACATACTATATTTTCTTATGACGAAGCATTACGTATACAAATTTCTGCGAATGGGCAGGAATGTTCTTGGCTACTTGATACCGGAGCTTCAATATCTGTGGTAAAATACAATAGAATATTGCACAAAAACATTCCCATCCACAACTGCAAAGTAATGATAAATGGTATAGGTGGGAAAATATGTGCAACAGGATATTTACATTTACAACTGTCTGTAGGTAATGTTACATTTACTCAGAAATTCTACGTGTTTGATTCTTTACCGTGTAAAGCAAATGGTATTCTTGGATGTGATTTTTTAAAACGGTATCATGCTAACATAAATTTTTCGCATAATTCGCTATCATTAAAAACATTATCGGGTGAAGAAGTTAGCATACCTTTATTGTCTTACAAAAACAAAAACTTCTTGTATATTCCGGCAAGAACTGAGTCTATGCATTTTATAGAGACATCATTTAAAAATGATGCTGTAGTATGCGCATCAGAGCTACAAAATGGAGTATTCATAGCTAGTAGTTTAGTTACACCCAGAAATGGCAAGATCCCAATTAGAATATTAAATACTACTGAGAAAGATTTAATGTTAGATAATATTCAGCCACTCATATATAATGCTAAGGATTACGATGTTTGTTGTTTTGATAAATGTAATAAAGATGCGCAAAGAGTTAAGCAGTTATTTTCATTACTGCAATTGAATCATTTGAGTTCAGAAGAACGAATATGCATAGAAAACCTGTGCGCTAAATATTCTGATATTTTTTATTTAAAAGGGGACAAGTTAACAACCACTAACATATATGAACACAAAATTACTTTAAAACCGAATACAGAGCCTGTTTATTTAAAACCATACAGGCTACCTCATTCACAAAAACATGAGATTTCGAAACAAATTAATGATTTATTGCAACAAGGCATAATTGAACCTACTAACAGCGATTGGTCTAGTCCTGTATTGTTAGTGCCGAAAAGATCAGATAGTTCAGGGAATAAAAGATTTGGATTAGTGATAGATTACAGGAAATTAAATAATACGATAGTGGATGATAAATTTCCCCTCCCCAATATTACGGAGATACTTGATTCACTATCAGGATGCATTTATTTTACACATTTAGACCTTAATCAAGGCTACTACAATGTTAACCTTGAGCCTAGTAGTCGTAAATATACAGCTTTTTGTTCCGGGCAGTACCAACTGACTAGAATGCCCATGGGTTTAAAAACAAGCCCAAGTTCATTTTCACGCATGATGACGATGGCTATGTCTGGATTAACTTATGAAAAATGCTTTGTTTACCAAGATGACCTTGTAGTTTTTGGGAAAAATTTAGACAACCATTGTAAAAATTTACAGGACGTATTTTCAAGGCTTAGGAAGGTTAATTTAAAATTAAATCCTCAGAAATGTGATTTTCTTAAAAAAGAAATTTTATATTTAGGGCACGTAGTATCCAAGGATGGTGTGCTACCCGATCCAGAGAAAGTTAACGCTATCAAAAATTATCCAGTACCTCAAAATACAGATGATGTACGCAGATTTGTAGCTTTTGCAAACTATTATAGAAAATTCATCAAAGATTTTGCTAAATTAGCCTACCCTTTAAATAAACTCTGTAGGAAAAATGCTATTTTTGATTGGGATTTACATTGTGCAAATTCGTTTAATTTACTTAGGGAAAAACTTATTTCCTCGCCTATCCTTCAATATCCAGATTTTTCCGATAAAAATACTTTTATTGTACAGACTGACGCATCTGGTTTTGCTTTAGGAGCAGTGTTGTTTAGGAGCTTGCTATATGTGAACCATAGAACCTGGAAAATTACTTCACAGTAATATGCAGAAAGAGTCACGGGCAGTTGTTAGTTTTAAATTAATGTCATTATGATAGTGGAAAAATAACAAAAGTCCCTATTTTTTTAAACTCACATCGGTTGAGTTGCCGCTTTTGTCCAAGGGCAGTATGAAAAGTTTTAATTTCAATGACATTGCAGTCTTTTGTGCGTGGGTTTCAAATGGCTTCGTTCAAATAGAATTTCATAAAGCCGGATTGTTGTCTAGATTCAAACCGCTTTATATGTTAGACATGTGTTTTGCATGTGTTCAACAATTGAACGAGTTGCGTTTTGAAAATAGAATCACTCTTATGAAAGTTCATTCTTTCTGTTTTGTAAGGGGTTTGGAGTTTGAGATAAATTTATCGAAGTTGAGCTGTTCATAACAGGTTCTAAATTCGAATTTCGAAAAATGGTTTAAAAGCTGTTTTAGCCGTGTTTCCATTTTTGCCATCGTTTAGCAAAAATGTTTAAAAGTGCATATTTCGTTTAATAATCACCAATAATATTATATTAACAGAGTGTTCAGCGAAACGATTAATACAAACAGACAATGCCTACCAAGCTGTAACTATGATTAGAATTTGTAACTTTACCTACCCAATAGAGCTCGGAGTTAGTTTTGGACAGCGCTAGATTGTTCCAACTATACAAGATATACATAGTTCAGAGTGCATACTTGCTGAGTCTGGCAATAAAATGTATAAATATGACGAAGGATAAATTAGATGCTTTGCTTGAAGCTAGAACGAGATGACACTTCTAGAGATCCCCTTTTGTTTTTTTTTTTAACGTGGTAAAATTATCAAATAAGTCCTTCCACCCCGGGCAGGGTGGCAGGGACTGTCAGACTTTTACTGACTAAAATCCACGGTGTTCCTTCAATAACCCTTTACGTACCGGGGTCACGGTAATGGGATGAGTCCTACGACCCCGGCAGGCTTCGGCCCTCTACGGGGGCGGGCCTCGTCATATTGCTGACGCTCTTTGCACGCGTGGAACACAACACGCCATCGACCCGGGCATGGTCCATGGTCGGACAGCGAGTTGGCCTTTACTCGCTGTCCGCATGCCCGCGCCTACGGTGGCCGGAGATCGTCGGCCGACGTCCGACGCCGTGGGCGTCTACCACTGCGGCTGGGCTGGAGGGAGGACGCCATCCTCTCCCTCACGCGACCCGCCTCCTCCTTCGGAAGCATGACTGCTTCGCAGAAGGAGGCGACCGCTTCCCACTCCCTCTCGCCCCGCAGCATGGCCTCGACCAATGCCAGGCGCGAGAGGTCTCCGCCTATCGCCGCCATGAGGACACGTCGCGGTGCTCTACCCAAGCTGGGCACTCCTGCACCGTGTGCTCGACTGTGTCCTCAGGGCGACCCTCGCAGTGGTGACACCCAGGCGTCTCTTCCTTTCCCATCAGACACAGGTACCTCCCGAAACTTCCGTGTCCGGTGAGGACCTGCGTCATGCGGTAGGTCAGGACGCCGTGACGCCGATCTAGCCACTCCTCAAAAAGGGGTCTTACCGCCGCAATTGCGGCGTGCCCGGCCTTCGGTTGCGACAGTCGTTCCCTCCATACTGCCCTGAGATCGCGCCGGAGCTCTTCCCGCCGCGCCTCGACTTCTCGAGGCAGCGGGAATACGCCCCGGCGCTGCGCCTCCACGCGCCATTCATAGACGCGCTGGAGGGCAGTCGCCTCCAGATCCCAGGGCAGCAATCCGGCAAGGAGGTTGGCCGATTCGCCGGCGATCGGGCGGTATCCCCGGATCATTCGGATAGCCATGACCCTCTGGCATGCGACCAACTTTAGTAGTCGCGTCCGGATGCACAGGGCCCACACTGGGGACCCGTAGAGGGCCATGGACCGCACGACGCCGGCGTACAGCCTTCGGCAGGAGGCGTTTGGCCCGCTGAGATTAGGCAGGAGTCGCCTGAAGGCGGCTGCTGCCCGGTTCAGCTTTAGGGCCAAACTCAGGAAATGCTCCCTGAAGTTCCACCGGCTGTCGAGGACGAGTCCCAGGTACTTCATCGTCCTCCCGACGCCGATGCGAACCCCCTCCACCGTTATGTGGGACTCGGACCGTGGCGCGTTCCGACCGCCATGGAAGCACATGGCCTCTGTCTTGTGCAGCGCCACGTCGAGTCCCAACTGCCAGATCCTACGAACGACTGTCGCAACCGCTTGCGTCGCCAGGTCGGCCGCCACCTGGTGCGACTCTCCCTGCGCCAGGACGAGCGTGTCGTCAGCGTAATATGTTACGCCGTCAGGGAGGTCGCCGCGCAGCACCCAGTCGTATCCGATGTTCCACAGGGGCGGCCCCAAGACCGATCCCTGTGGGACACCGCACGACATCTCTCGCCGGTTCCACTCTCCCCGGTGACCGGGGTAGATGACGGCTCTGTCCGTCAGGTAGTCCTCGACTATGCGATGGAGGTAGGTCGGTACCCGAGGAGATTACATTTACATGGTTTAGCTTTCTGTTAAGGAATTAAACAGTTTGGCAACGCCGTTGGTTGCGCGATTGGCTGCTAATGTTTGAACCTATGTTTGTACGGCCTACAGATAATTGTTTCGGATATGTCTTATCGATGATGTATTTCTGTTGCCGCTATAACAAAAAATACAAAAAAAACAGAATAAAATAAATATTTAAGGGAGCTCCCATACGACAAACGTGATTTTGTTGCTCGTTTTAGCTCGATATTGATAACGGCAACCGGTAGACGCTTGAAATATTCACAGAATATTTAAAAATAAATAATAAAATTAAAATAAAACAAATATTTAAGGGGGTTCCCATACAACAGACATGATTTTATAGTTAATGGTACGGGATCTTTCGTGCGCGAGTCCGACTCGCACGTGGTCGGTTTTTATATAATAATAATATATTTATTCCCACTATGCCATTGGAGATAATGATAATATTAATAAAATATTCAAAACAACAGGAAGTATAAAGACAAAAAATTATATTATGAATATACCCAGAAGATTTAAAGAAAGGAAACTATCTTATTGCTGTAAAATTTGTATTATCATCACCCGAACGTCTTAGGCAAATTTTATGGCAAAGAAAAACTAGATAAAGAATCTCTTGGTATGAGTACACAAAGTTCAGCTATATAAGAACAAAGAATTAAATCTTTGAGTAGATGTTACACTATTTGTAGTCAACATCGGCACTAGCGAATGTACTCTTTCGTATTCTAGAGGCGCCATCTTTTTGTCAGAGATTGGAAATAAGCTCCTTACGGATGGATTATTTGAAAAATATAAACAATGGAGTAGGTACTACGGTTTATTCTACTTTGTTAACCTGGGTGATATGATATCACTAACGAGGCTAAGGCTCAACTAGCATCAAAAAAGTTGGGAATCCTAGCAAAGGTGAGACGGTACTTCACACCCGAACAGCTGCTCAATCTCTATCAAGCCAAGGTTCAGTCGTGTATGGAGTACTGCTCTCATCTTTGGGATGGATCTGCCAAGTACCAACTAGATGCACCTGAGTCTATTGAGAAACGGGCCAAAAACTCATTGGCAACGATACACTGGTCGAATCAAAGCTCCAGAGCCTTGAACATCGGCGACGAGTTGCTAGTCTATCGGTTTTCTATCGGTTACATTTCGGGGAGTGTGTGATGGAATTACACAATCTAATTCCGTCAAGCTCGTTCCATCATCGGACTACAAGACAAACGGCGATGCGCCATCGTTACATGGTGGACATCCCACCTACACGCACTAAACGCTTTGGGAATACCTTCATTGTGCGTACGGCTAAGGAGTGGAATTCCCTGCCGGAGTCTGTGTTTCCCGATAGCTATAACCTAGGAGTCTTTAAGTCAAGAGTCAATAGGTTACTTTTAGGTAAGCGTGCTCCATCTTTGACCACATCATCACTTATCATCAGGTGAGATGGTGGTCAAACGCGAACCTATTTGTAATAAAAAAAAGAACAAATCGTCCGTACCTACGCTTCCAATAAGAGCGTTATTTAATTATAAACTCATATAAGTTAGTTGTAAAATATTCATACTATAAGTACTGACTCTTCAATCCTATTATGCGTGTCAAGCCACTGGCAAAATAAAGTAACTAAAATTTTGTAGTAAGTATGAACGTACCACTGCTGTCTCGCATTTGCATTTATTTATTTTATTCTCTCACCACAATATAAAGACATTTGATATCAATTACATATTATGACATAGCAACGAATATATTATAATGTGGGAGACTGGTGCCTAAACTAGATTTACGTCTGTATTTCAGGATACCAGGTCTCAGCCCCTTAGTTAGTTACATTTCAGTCGATATGTGATAAGTACTCGCTGCACTAGCAATTACATTCAACACAAATGCTCACAAATCGTTTCTAATACTTTACATTTGCGGCCCACAACTTTGTCAATGTACATATAAGCTGCTCACGCGATGTGGGTGAAGTTTTGAGCCAGGCAGGGTAAGTACATGCCATGGCCGAACTCCGAAGTGTAACCGAATAATTCCGGAGATACTCGAATACCTAGATCCTGCCACAAGCTGCCCAAACTTTCTAACTATGTGAAATTCTTCTTAAATGGAAGCCGACTAATTTTTGTTATAGTATATTTTAAGTATGTCCATACTAAGTGCTTATATGGTGAGTTTAAAAATATTTTAAGTATTAAATTAATAGCTGTAGTTAAAAAATACGTGTACATTAAACCAATAACACTGTATTAAAGTGTATTAAAGTAAAAATATTTCGTGGAAATAATTTCCACAAGTACCTACCTTGTTATAGCCCAGTTAAATGAAGGGTCACGAGGAAATCCTAAACAAACAGTAATTTTACTTTTAATTGAGTTAGCTACATGAAAAATAAATGTAATTACAAAGAGAAGATTCATTAATTTCATTTTGATTAGGACTTTTAATAAAAACGAAACTTTTACTGACATTCAATGTTTTTCTTTTGTCTTTCAGTATTTAATTTTATTTAATTCTGAAGGTCATCAGATCAATGAATCTCGGAGCGAAGAGCTGATTGGATGGCCGTTATTGGTTTCGGATTTGTAACACTTCCTATTGGTATGTACCAATAGAGTGCACTCACTCAATTGGTATATATACCAATGCAATTGCATTGCAAGTGTGCAATAATGGAGTTGACACTCACGAGTGCTCTTCCTCTCTCCTACCTATTTTAATTTTTGCTGTGCTCGACAGGGTCCATAATTGTTTCTTATAATTTTATTCCACCTGTATGTGTATATTTTGGATTGCAAATAAATACTTGAATACTTGAGTGTCAACTACATTCTTTCATCATACATGACCTGTAATATATAATTGAAACTGAAAGTCCATGACAATTGTAATATTTACTTCTTTTTAAAAACAGCATCGAGTCCTGGATCATGGGTATATTTACAAACATTTAATCTCATATACACAAACACCCAGATGAGAAAAACTATATGTAAGCCATTCAAACCTTCGACACGCATCTTAGCAGACTCGCGTCCAGCATAACTTTAACGGAAACGATAATATTAGTGATGGCGTCTCTTTCCAAGGCCGGATTCCGTGCTCTGTGCTTCAAAGAATTAAATCTGAGCAGACCAAACATACTTTTTGCCGCAGTTAGAACTAATAGCAGCGATTCAATCTTAGTATCAAAGTGCTGAGAGCTCAAAGAAGTTGTATTTGGTTGGCCTCGTATAGGGTGGACGTGACCGGAGGTAAATGTCGACGCAGCGTGTCCTCTCAAGCACACACGTGACTGCGAAGAAATAGAACTAGGCCAGCGGCTACAAAACTTTTATCGAACGCCTCGAACATTTTACAAAAGTGAAAATAACAAAGTCTAGACAAAGTGCCAATCTATCAACGAAAACAAAGGTCGTAAAGTGACAAATGTCGGCGCATCGGTCGCTTTCAAAGTGTTTGCCAATACGTTGGCACAGAGGGCAAAAGGCACGAGCCTTATTTTCATTATGTGATTTTCTATCTCTAGATATGTAGACCCTTTCCTTCAATATATTTGTGACAGTATATAGCCGATGGAGTCATTGCGTCTGCCTATTATGATGTAACGACAAGTAACGTAAGTCAGTGTAATTCAGATCAGTTTTCTCTGGGTTGTTGGTATATACAATTTTTCAAACACTAAGAAAAACCAATCCTTACTGTATATCAGATTTAGAGCATCAACCTTAAATATCTCCTGTAAATGCTTTATGTTCGGAGGCTCACAATCCGCGCTCCACTGGTTGAGAACCCATGTTCTAGACACAGAAGGATACCAAATAAATTAAAAGAGATTGTTTAGTTGATTGACCTAGTAATAAACTAAGTTAACTGTGACAGTTTGGCTATAAAATCCAGTAGTATAGTAGCCAGGAGAATCGAAGTGCACCTTACGCAACGTAGGTTGGCACACGTTTCTGTTTTGTGATCTTCGGATGAAAGTTAATGTCATTTTTTCAGACCAACTCGGATAAATTAATTTAAACTTTACTGGCACGGTAACAGGTATGATAATTTAATATATATATTTTTTTAATATTCTACCTTTTTATAACACGAAAATAAGCATCAAGATAATTCAGATAATTATCCAATACATTGAAACCAGACATCTTGTGGTGAGACTGTTTTGGTGTAAACTGCTCACATTTTGAAATACGTTAAAAAGTTACTTTGCTTTTTTAACCGACTTCAAAATGCGAGCATAAACATTAAAAACTCTTTGTAAAGATACTACACATTGTTCTATTTTTAACCGACTTCAAAAAAAGGAGGTTCTCAATTCGTCCTGAACTTTGTTTTTTTTCTTTTTATGTATGTTACCTCATTACTCGGAGACGGCTGGACCGATTTGGAAAATTATTTTTGCGTTTGAAAGGGTATACTTTCTAGTTGGTCCCATTGTTACGAAATCAGGATCTGATGATGGGATCCTGGAGAAATCGAGGGAACTCTTCAAATATTATAGGCACACCTATAGCGTTTTGGGTATTTCTTATAGTACCTTATGCAGTTGCCCTCGAAAAGCACCATTTGAGGAAGTGGAACTGATGATGAAGACCACAGATGGCCACTGAAACTCCTCAATAATAAGTATGTCGTGGATTGCGATTCGATTACTTGAGTACGGATGTTAAACACTTTATGCTCGTCACAATACATATGGTGATGTAGAGCTGATGGTCAAGTACCAGGAGAACTCCTCAAAAATTAACGGCTATGCATCTGGAAAAGCAATATTTTGTAAAAGGTGATAAGTTGTTGACATTATGGCTTTTGTAACTAGATAAATTACAAACCGACCCACTAAAAAGCGTGAACAAAATTTTATGGCAAAAAATAGAACCGACTTCCATATCAAAACACTACAAAGCCAAAAATAACTTTAATTTCGGAAGGCGGTGTGAAAAAAAAAAAAGAAAATCCAAAACCAATAACACCGACTTCCGAAATTAAAGTTATTTTTGGCTTTGTAGTGTTTTGATATGGAAGTCGGTTCTATATTTTGCAATAATTTTTTTTATTCCTGATTTTAACCTCTTGGCCTCGTTTATGCTTGGTGACAAGCGATGAGAGGAAAATATATATCTTTTTCCCGTATCACAGAAAATGATATCCACGACTTTTAATACTTCACGTCATTGAAGCATGTGTATGCCAAGTAAAATATCAAACCATGCATAAAAAATTCAATCTCCTTCGATCTCACAGTTATCTATATTTGCAAGTCTTCGAAAGCTTACGCAAACGTAAGCGAACTAAATCCTAAATCTGATTGAATATGGATTGAAAGGCCTCTGAGAGCTTTTCACATTCATTTGAAAAAGTAGTAAGTAACTTTGATATAAAATCTTTACAGGTTAAGGGTAGTGTTTTTTAGGAACTTTAAGAAATATATAATCTATCCTTTTCTATTAAAAAGCGTTTTGTTCATACAAAACAGGTTAAAGCAACAACTGATTTTACTTGATTGCCTCAGGAGAAGAGCAAACTCAGTAGAGCAGTATTAATTATATGAACGTTGAGTCCGTAAAATGTTTTCAAAAGGTTTTCCGAAAAAGGCAACAGCAGGTAACAGCGTGTTATTTTTCACTTTTCTTAAAAAAAATTAAACACGTGTGTTGCCAATTAATGAGTGTTAATTCACTTTTTCGGGCGTTTTCCGGAATTTATATCGCCGGCATATTTTTGGCCGGTAAGCCAAAAAGTCTGGCTCAAAAAGTTAATCGTTGCTAAAGTTGCACACGTTTATTTTGTTTTGATCAACCTTGTAATTACTTTAAAACCACAAGATTTGGTCAAAATGTAACTGTTCCTAGAAAATAAAACGAAAAATATCGCTACATTTACCCCAATTTAATACCAGAAGTCAAAATTGCTGAAACAAAGACCTCATCTAGATCTAACTACAGTTATTTATCAAAGAAACTCACCCGCGTAATTGTAAACTGTACCACCATTTTTAAAGTGCCAACGACGCAGTCACTGTGAGAAATGGTGCTTATTTAATAATGTGTGGCATCTGTTCCTCGGTTCTAACGTTCATTACTAGGCGGGAAGTTAATTGAAAATTGAGTGAGGTGTAATATGCTGGTCCGAAGGTTCTCGCGTTGTACAGGTGCCGTTAAAGTTACACTTTTCAAATCTTACTGTCAAACTTTTTACACGTGTAGCCTTTGGACTAGTTGTACCCTAAAATCTGTCAATGCACTTCGTGTTCAGTATAACAATGCATTCAGGATGCTGTTAGGGCTGCCACGCTTCTGTAGCGCGTCGGGCATGTTCGCGGACGCACACACTGACTGTTTCGCTGCGATCAGACGCAAGCGAGCAGCGTCCTTGCTCAGCAGAGTGCGTGCCAGCACTAACAGTCTCCTGTGTGTCATTGCCAGTAAATTAGATTGTCCTATTATTCACTTTTTGAGTCAACTACATGTACGTACATGTAATTGACTCAAAATTTTAATTTAGTTTTATAAAGTTACTAACATAGTTTTAAGTGGTGCTACTAATGATAATTTAGGTATTAATTGTATTGGTTATGGGAAGAAAATCCTGAAATAAATGATTATATTATATTATTATAGCACTACGGTGATGTTTTTCTGCTCTTGTTGGCTTGTGAACCAGAGTTTGTGAGGGAAATTTTAAGTTAAATTGTAGCGCAAACTTTGTGTGAAACTTGTTCCGTGGTATCTGTTGGGGCGAGATGTAGAATGTGTCGCTTTTGTAGCGTATTTTAAAGTTTGTTGTAATTAAGAGCATCAAAGCAGCGTTTGTTGGTTGATGGTAAAAACTTTGAACATTCTTGATTAATTAATTAATTAACATTAATTACTATGAATAGTTTGTGCGATCATACTGATCTTTGATCAGTTTGGTGTGTTGGCTTGCATTCATTATTATTTTGTTATTATAATATCTGAGCCTGTGTAACTACACTATTTCTATAGATCGTCTGCTACAGACTGTTTTATTGATGTAGCACTAGATAGGTAGAGGAATATACTATTTTTCATTCTTCTTATTTCTTTAAGCGAAAAAATCATTGGGCCTTTTGTTAATCACGGTTGCAATCTTCGTTGAGCCCTATATTATTTTTCAATTTCAGACGGTTACTGATTCAGATTCGTCTGCCCGTATTTTTTTCATCCCTTAACTCATTAACTGGATAAACTTAGTCTCTTTCCTCCCTCGAGTAAATCTCAAAATCTTCTCGCTTAGACAAATCTGAATAATATTTTTTTAAGTCGTTAGCAAGCGACATTAAATCCGCCTGATCAATATTCCAGAATCTTCGTTTGCACTCGTTTCGTACGGGTTATTTGCATTTTATTCCCTCGCAAACCACTTTCTTGGATTTAAAATTGGAAATCTGAAATATTAATGGTGCTATTATTTTATGTATTTATAATGGATTGAGCTTTAGTACGAATGTTTTCGGATTTGCACTAACGTAGCTTTGGCTTTTGAAATTACTTAGAAGAGAATGTATGAGGACATGACCTGCGGACAAGCCGGTCTTGTTAAGGCGTAGTTGGTCTGCAGAATATCAAAATGCTGACCAAAACCTTGAAGGACAAATAAATATAAAGGGTAAAAATCGACGTCTAAAGGCATATGTTACAGGAATCCCAAACATCCGTTTATTAGAGGAGTTTTCGGCAAATCCTAGGATTTACTCGTAGCTCACGGTAAACGTTATTTATTTTTTGGATAAACACGTAGTAAGTCGTTTTTCTAGGCCGTTATCGATATCATTTGGATAAAATGTGAAGGTTTTGAAATTGTTTGAACTGGATTAATAATAATACCAAAATTGTTTTCTACTTTTTCAACATCTATATTTTTATGCTACATGCTCTGACTTGCTCGGTATAATCAAAACCCATGTTATTATCCCAAGCCAATATGAAGCCAATCAAACCAAAAAATGATTTTGAAATAAAACGAAAGTGGAAGTATTTGTATTACCCTCTCATTTCGCATCAGCCTCGACAATCTTTTCAAATATGTATGCACAGACGGGCCGGAGCCAATCCAGGTTATTTCCTTACATAAAATCTCATGAACGATATTACGTTATAAGGAATAACTGTTTGCAGTGAAAGAGGCAACATTTACCTTAGTCAACTCAATTTTAAAAATGTACCGAAAATATGCTATATTTTTGCTTGTACACTGCTCGTTAGTTTTAAAACAGAGGCAATTTGATCAAACAGAGCTTCCCATGTATATTTAATATTATTTTGTGAACGACTTTGTAAGATTATCAGGTCCCTACAGAGAATTTGGTGTCCATTACAAATGTAAGTGACCTGTGAAATATTCCCTCGGAGGAATTTAAAATGCATTTAACTTTATCAGTGGCGATACAAACTGGAATTTTCCAGTTTCAACGCAGCTTTGCGGATTTCGTTGTTATTTGCTGGACGGTATTCAATGGCGACAGCTGTTTATATGGGTTTGTATGAACGCGCGTGTTACTTCTTTTGTTTAACAGTTTCATTCAGTCGCGTTCTATTTTTAAACTGAGTATGTTGAATGCACGAGTTGTGAAAACTTTTTAAACCTACACCTCCATGTTTTGTGGAGCTTCATTTACCAACTCTAGTACAGTTTTGATTAATTTAATCTCTTAACTTTCTGGTAACGACTTATTTTAAAACTTTGTTAAAACAAAGTTTCCGGAGATTGTTTTTGTTGAATTTGTTACTGAATCAAACTTTAGGGATACAATTAAAAATGAAAGAGGAGGAAAAAGAAAAGATTACGTCTCTTAACAAGCCTACACTTTGCGCCTAGTTTTTCGGGAGATATTTGGTTGAATTATCAGAAAGGTCTAGCATAAAGGTATGAGCATTATATTGTATGAAGTGAAAACCTTGTTACAACCATTCATGTGCATTACAGTATCTATGTAGTTTATATGCGTCATGCATCGAGCGCTTTAAAAAATAGCACATGCACTATTGGTACCAATCGTTTGAAAGACTACGAAGCTACGGTTTTCAAGCACTTACCCCGTTTCCCCATTTCAGAGTTAAGGCAACGCATCTTTATTTAACATTAGCTGTGCTTGTGATTTCGCTCGTGTAGGAGTCGATATTTTCAACGCGGTTTTTATCGCGAATGCCCCTATCCCGTGGGAATCCGAGATAAAAAGCCTAAACGTTGCCCTGTAACCAGAGGAGGTTAATCCTAAATTAAATTAAAATCTTCCAGTAAAGATCCTATTAAAACTGGCGTAGCGGTTCCAAAGATTAGCCCGGACAAATACAAAGATAGACACACAAGGATTTTTAAAAGTTTTTCTCACTTTTTGTATCAATGACGACATCTAAACTCACCAGTAGGGGCTGGCTCTCCTGGCTGGAAATAGCCTGGCTTCGTTAGAATTATGTACTTTATACTTACGCGTATCAAGCGCTCTAAACACAATTTTTCGGTAATTAATCCATTTTTGTTTCATCAAATGACTCCCGTTCGGGGTGAAGTGGAAGTGAGTGTAGGATTGCTACTGACTCAAAACCCCTCCTATTCTCTCAGTTGCCTTTACTTTTCGGGGTCACGGTATTTCGTTACAACATTCCCGCAACTTCGGCAGACAATGACCCTAAGATTAAACCTTGCGGCTTATTCTGTATATCTGAACCTTACTGCATAATACAAAATTTTGTTAAACTCAATTTTAGATCCAATTTGTAACCGTACATATGACAAACGTGGCTGCCTCGAGGAATAAAGACTAACTTTTGTCCTACGCCATCAATGCCGTCATACAAGGTTGGCCCCTGAGGGCTTTTGTGTGGGAAGAGAATATTGTGCAAACTTTCTATACATACCGTAGTTTTGCAAACCAATTTTATGGTACGTTGAGTGTATGTTTATTAGGGCTTTCAATACCGGTATTCCGGGATCATGGATTTTATTTTGGCTTTTAAGAATACCGGTTTTGATTTAACGGATTTAATGTTTGTAATACCGTAATCACGATTACGGTATTACAAACATTAAATCTGAAAATAATGTCATCTTATTCTCACACTTGTTTTCATGAGCGCAAGCGTCCCGTTGTTATCTTAAGATCACCCTCCCGCACTCCGCCTGAGAAAATGCCCGGACTCGAGCTGTACTTATGTCATTTTTAGGGTTCCGTAGCCGAATACTACACAACTGCAACGAAAACGGAACTCTTATAGTTTTGTCATATCTGTCTGTCCGTCCGTCCGTCCGTATGTCACAGCCATTTTAATCCGAAACTATTACGACTGTACATATCAAACTTAGTAGGTAGTCTTCTGTTAACCGTTTTCCGATTTTAAGAAAAAAAGAAAAATATATTTAAAATTAAGAGGGGCTCTCCATGAATAGAACTAAAACTGAAAAAATAATTTTCATGAAACCTATGCGTGTGTGGTATCTATAGACCAGAGAGTATTTAACCTAGAGAGCTTATAGGCCGATTTCTTTGAAGAACACAACTCACCAATATGGGTTGGGAGGCGAAGAAAAAATGCGCTACTGCAATTGGTCAGTTAAAGGTCAAGCTTCATAGATATGCCGAGTTAGGGATTGCTCTAATTGATTGAGGGATAGTTATCGATATCGATAAAATGAAGTTTAACATTATAAAAAATACTCAATAAAATCACATAATAATATTTAATCATTATCAGTCTGATGCTGTTATTATTTATTTTTAAAATGAATTAATTTAGTAAATGTTTTTCGAATTAAAGTTTTAGGGTCCTGATTGTTTTTGCTAAAAAATGATAACCGAGCGTCTATATATTTCTGAATTATGCATCTTGCTAATTCAATCAAATGATTGGTAGTTTCTATTTCATATTGATGAAAATTAATATCCGGGAATAAATTATACCCAATCAGGGATTTTAAAACCGATCTCATAAAATAATTGGAATTATATTTCTGAGACAGCACTTTCGAACCACTCTCGTTGATCGCCCTTTTAATATAAATTTCACAACGACGACAAATTTCTATTACTGTGGTGGATCCGCACAATAACTTGTTTTTAGTGTCTTTTTGAAATTGTAAGGCCTTTTGATTTGTAGCACCAATCAACGCTCCAAAACAAGTTAGGCATTTTATTTGCTTTATCAGAGCATGGACAATGTAGCCGGCCATATATTATTTTTATATTTATTTTATATTCCATAATAAATATATTTTCATTAAAATCAGTTGTGTCAACAACTGTAGCTTTAGCAGGCACTCGGTAATAATTATTTTTTTGGTGGTGAGTCATTAGATGATTTATCTAATGACTCCTTCCTCCTACATACACTTAACCCGTGGACTCGACATCGAAACAAAGTAACCTGTTTTTTTTTCCTGGGTGGGAAAATCATTGAATGACTTCTCCCGCTCTGGGTAAAGTGGAAGGGAGTGTCAGACTTCTACTGACTAAAAACCCACCCTGTTCCTTCAGCTGCCCTTAAGTTTCGGGGCCGTGATATATCATTAGAACATTACCGCAACCCCGGAACCAAAGTAACTTACGAGGGCGATATTGTAATGCAAAGGTCCAAAGGTCAAAGGTCGTTAATTAATATTAGACTCCGTCATACTATTTGAAGCCTAGAAAGATTGGATATAGGTATCTTATATTATTTTGACTTTTCTCAACATTATATCAATAAAAACCAAACTAGAAACCAATATTCCCTAGTAACCTTATCCATCCACTTTTCTTTTTAATCTGGAATCTTGGGAAATCTAAAATGAAAACATGCATGTCACACAGAAGAAAAAATATCAGAACTTTCTCCTTTTTTTAAAGTCGGTTAATGTAGATAGGTATTTTATGACAACTATCTGAATTGAATTAAAAAAAAAAAGTTTAATTTTATAATGATCGATATCGTATTCAGCCGTTATAGGTAACAACACAGATTTTACGATAAAAATACGAAAGAAAAGACAGATATAAAAGAATTAGAACTTCTTCATGTAACAAAGAGACATTTCCAAAAGACATCAACGCGCGACACAATTTTGTCTTTGACCACCTAAACCACCACTTTAAATGGACCTCTGCGGTAGCTTATAATCTGATTAAATGATAAATAATTTTCATATTATTTCATTACTGATGAATAGTTATGTCATCCAATTGGTATCTAGATGTCTGGGAATGTTTTCCACACCATTTCAGCGCACATGAAAGCATTATTATGCGTTATAAATTGGATACAAAAATTTAAAATTTGTAATTGTTTAGCATGCACACAGGCCTAATACTTGGTCACAACTAAAATGGTTCGTGTATCGTAGCCAATACATAAGAACAAAAACTCGCATAGTTTTCGTGCGTCAGGGCAACGTATGTGCGATCAAGTGGTTTTCAAATCAGTGCTATAGACAGATATTTAAAAATGACATTGAGGTTTTTGAAGCCACTTTATCATGAAGTCAATCGTTACAAACATATACGCTTCCAAAGTGGTAAAATCCCGTAGGTTTGTGGTGTAGTTACTACGGAACCCTCCATGAGCGAGTCTGACTCGCACTTGGCCAATTTTATTGTTATTGTCAATCAGTTTCGCAAAGGTGACGGGATATCGCGTAATAGACTTTGTTATTGTGTAGTGTTAACTTGTGACTGTGAAGTTGTGTCTAGTAACGCGTATTTTTGTTGAACTTGATTTATTTTGTTAAGTACTTGTTTAGTTTTAGTTTTTTGACTGTTTTTTATTACATAATTACTAAGAATGTTACCAAAATGGTTACCAAATTATTGGTAGCTAGCTAGCACTTATTTACATACCTATTTTGATTTTTACATGAGACATGACGATATTTAGATAATCATAAGAAATTCACATATTTTTTGATATTGTATTATACAAAGTCTATGTGAAATGCCTTCCTGCAAAAGGACTAGATTAATTTTAAGTTTTCATATCCAGCTCCCATGTACAGCTCCTAATTTTTAGTCCTACCTAAATAATGACCTATACCAAATTGTTATATTATAAGAGAGCGATATATACAATGTATTTATTTTAATATTTTTAATCAATAAGAACAATAAATACTGATTTGAAAATAAAAAGAACACGTATTTTATTTATTGGTTTTATTAATGTCCTAATTGACTTTCCAATACCGGTATTGATACCGGCATTGAAAAAATCCGGTATTTGAAAGCCCTAATGTTAATACGTTTGTTGGAACAGAGGCTTTTATGAATTATTATTAATATTGCTGAGTGTACTATAATTATGATTTTTTATGTATCGAACACAATATAAATTATTTCTGATAAATAAACGTAGTCAAAAACTCTCAAAAACTAATATTCTCAAAAACTATTTATATAAAAATGAATTTGTAATTCTTTTGAGAAAATAAGTACATATCTTTAGCCGTAATATTTTACGAATTACTTCTGTTAATTGAATTACTTTTGTTATCCAAAATATATAATATCAACATAAATCAAAATGTGTAAACATGTTTACATCCGAAAGCGCACGTAATCATGCCATATTAAATTACATACATACATTTCATTTATTGGTTAAGAAAACACATAAAATCTAATTACGGGAGTTGTATAATTGATTACGACGTAATAAATCATGTCGGGTTACCTTTTATAAATGGTTTGTGATTAAGTGATTATATGTTTTGAGTAAACATTTTAACTTTGAACACAGATGACACAGGTGTGACACGTAGGCATGGGTTTATACTATATAGACATAACGTGTAAACTTTACAGACATAATATGGACCTTATAAGAAACGATTTTACTTTAAACTCTGTCCTAATGATTTTCTTTGAATTATTTGAATTTAAAATTTATTTAATGTTACTTTTTCTTTTGGAAAAATTAAATTGATGAAATTCTTTTATGTTCAAAATATTTGCTCCATATGACTTACTAGCTTTTACCCGTGACTTCGTTCGTGTGGGAGGTTTTTCCTGTGTAAATTTCGATCCCGTGGGAATTCCTGGATAAAAATTAGCTTATGTATTATTTCGGGATGTCAACTATCTACTTACCTTTTAGTTTCATTTAAATTTAAATTTCATTGAGGTTCGTTCAATAGTTTTTGCGTAAAAGAGCAACAAACATACATATATCCTCACAAACATTCGCATTTATAATATTACAGTAGGATATTCGACGCAGCAGAATGATATCTGTGTCTACAAAAGTACATACTACAAACATATAATATGAAAAAAAAGGTTTGCACTCCGGGAGTGCCGGCAGAAGTGAAAACTTGAATATTAACGTTGTGCATTTTTTATATTTTGGAATGGTTAGGGAATAATTTTGCACGAATTGCTTTAATTATCAGTATAAAAGTACTATCATTTATGTGGTAGAATACAATATTTATTTATTGCGCTATCGTACACAAACATGACAATTTATATTACATTAAAATGTTTGCGCAGGCATACATTTTCACCGCGCCGTAGAAAGAGAGGGGGATACTTCCTCTCCTACGCCGCGCCGGCTGTCTACTCTCCGCCCGTCTTACGAATTTTCGATCAGGTCACGTGTCCTGACGCGAGTTTAACATTTTTTACCCATTACAAAAAAAGTGCACAACGCCGCTAAAGAAGTTTTCACTTCAATAAAATTTAAATGCCTTGCAACACAATATCCCTTGGCCATTTTAAAGTGTTTATAGTTATTTCTGCGATACAAAAACACAGACAAACTTTTGAAAATTCTTGTGTGTTTGGTTTTCTATTTGTCCGGGCTAATATTTGGAACGGCTAATCCAGTTTTAATGTGACCTTCACTTCACAATTAAGTGTTACTTAACCTCCTTTGGTTATAGGGAAACGTGTCTTTTTATCTCGGATTTCCAAAGAATCGGCCCCCAACTCATAGTAGTGGTAGGAACTACGGGGCTTTTATTCGGTAGGTGCCCATATCTGTGAGAGGGCCGACCCTGCTGGAATTGGGAGGCGGAGGCAACCGCCTCGACGTCTAAAATGCCGAAACCCTGCCTGCTTTATTATAGTCAGGTGGGACACCGGGATCGTTGGCGTTCAGTGGGCGAACTCTGTCCACCTACCAAGTGATCGCTGGCACAGCGAGACTCAGGGGAGAATGAAAAGATGTCGTTGCGTAGAGGAGAGGGGAGGGTAACGGGTCTCTGCCTTTTCTATGTGCTGGTGATGATCACCGGTGCGGTTTTAGTGAGTTAAGAATCCCACACTCACTGGTCTTATCCCCAAAGTCCTGGCACCCCCGCGCCCTCTTTTGAAGTTTCCCCCCGACAAAAAGGTGTTCATATCTATACAATTAATTAAAAAACTGATAATATAAGCCTTATTAATTAATAAGTATAGTGTTAACCTCAAGCGGCGATACTTAAAAAACCGATATTTAAAATTAGCGAATTGGCTTAGGCTACTTGAAAGGTTTATTAAAACCAATGTCAGACTAAATTAGTCAGTCTAAGTTATCGCTTTAATGAACCTTTTTATTGCAGTGGCAAGATTCCAATTAGGTGTTACTTTGCGGAAAGCCATGATGCAAATATTTTATGGAAGAAACTTGTAATATTTTTGTGCTAGGGTGACTAGCCCCTGCTGAACATTCTGCTTTAGAAGTCGCTATCTTTTGCATGTCAGTCGCCGGCCGGTCTGTGTTTATTGAGGGATAGTTTTCTTAGCTTAGATTTCACGGGTGTAATGAAATAGATAAATGAAGTTAGTCATACAACAATCGTTGAAAGTAAGTAGTAAGTTTTTGTATAATTATGATTAATTGTAATTAATGAGCGATTCTTGCTAACAAACTGTAAAGTTTGCCAAGTAATAAATAATTATAAAATAATAGAAATACTGCAGAATATTGAATAAAAAATATTTATTTGTGCCCTCGAGTTCGTACGTATCGATCTATGTTTTCCTGTAACCTCCTCTACCTTTCAGTGAAAGTCCCAATAAAATAGGTTGAGGCGTTCCAGACTAGCCTGCACAAACAAAAAGACAGACAGATAAACTGACAGTTACATAATTTTTTTATAAATATTTGTGCTTTGGTGTCGTGTGTGAACGCAAAGCTCTCGAGCAAACACTGTTCAATGTTATGTATATGTATGTCTGTATAGATATGTACTCCTAGCTGCATATATTTGGGGGTGCGAAGTCGGTGCTGGATACATCGAGTTCGAATAACTAGTTTATGACAGAATCAAAACTAAATATGGTCCATAAAATATGAGTCACGGCTGGTTCCACTCTATGTGAACAAAGCCATTTAAAACGCAACTATACGATGTCTAACAAATTCGAGAGCTACCTGATGTAATAAAAGGCGGTGTCTTGATTACCATCGTCCATCAAAAGTTAATAGGTCGTAAGATTCTCGTCTAAAGTGCAAAACGGACTAAAATAAATCACCGAACGTCTGTCTTCGTCCAAAATTCGTGTCCCACTTACATTTCATTCGTCACAGAGGTCGTAAATTGGATTCTAAAATGGATCGTTACTAAACTTTGATTGGAGATAAGGAAGTACATAATTTAATATAAAAGTCATTCTGAACTGGGGAGTGATAAATTTGTACACTCGAAGAGATTTTTATTTGTTTTACTAAAAGCGGAAATGAGATTATACAAGTTGATTTTTGAGATTTTACAGCACTAGGGCCCGACAAGGGCATTGCCTGCCGGGGTTGCAGGAATGTTCTAACTTGATATCGCGGCCCCGGAAAGCAAGGGCAGCTGAAGGAACAGGGTGGGATTTTTTCGCTTCACCCACAGCTGGAGGAGTAATTTGACCAACTGACAAAACCTTTTCCGAGTTATTTTAGTGTCTTGATGAGTAGGTACGCAATTAAGACTGTCGGTACATCCTACTCTCCAACAAATTAATGCAGTATGTTTATTCAGTGAAGTTCAATAGCAGTGTATCATGATGTACTAATTACTAAGTGTTGCACGTTAAACAGCCCGCCAAGCACTTAATTGTGTGCAGGCAATAACTCACGCTTGAATAGACACCCCCATAATTTACGAGACACAAATTTGCTTAATCCGGAGTATTTAATTTATGTACACGTTCTCATAATTTCTTGCTTCACCTTGCTTGCTTTGTGACATACGGACACAAATGGTAGCGAGCTGGTTGACAATTTTTTAGTAGGTTTCTTATTCCCCTATTATCCCTTGAATTAAATGAAATCAAAAATATATTATGTCACATAAGTGTACATGAGCATTTATTAAACGTCCGAAGCTAGTGCATTCTAGCTTTATTTAACATGTATACTGGGTGTTTTGGAAGTGTTCATCATTAATAGTGATGTTCCGTATAGGCGTGTGTAACTCTTTACGGAACCGACTCACTGATTCGAATCATTGAAGTGATTCAAAAGATTGGTTCAGTAACAACGATTCAAATGCATCATTTGAATCTGAAACATTACTTTGCTCTGGCTCATTTCGCGCGACGCGTCGCTCGTGTGGCGACTGAGCAGTGTGCGAGCGAGAGAGAGAGACCGAGACACACTGAGTTACTTTAACTATTGACTCTTGTATCCTATGCACGAAGATCGACTTTATTTATAATCTCACTTATTACAATAAATATGTAGACATAAAACATTCAGTATTGATGCCTCAAAACATTTCTATGTCTCAATAGTAAACGCCCGCAACGCAACGTAAGAATGTTACGTTTCTATATATGACGTCGCATCGCGGGCGTTTACTGAGGCATTTGAGACGATGATCCACATGAGGCAAATGAAACATATCAGTGTTCCGGATCATTTCAGTGATCGAGATGCAAATGTTCCAATCTCAAAAATTATACACTTTGCCCACCTCTAGTTCCGTATCTAATAGACAGTAAAGAAGTAATTCCAAAAATTAAGAAAATAACCTTCTTTCGTCGGACTTGTGATCGAGAGGTCGCGGGTTCATACCCCACCCATAACACTATTACCGTGAACCCACTCCAGATACCAGCATATTTAACTTAGTTGGAGGGGTTGCCAAGATTGCTAGTGATGTGAATTCTACCCACATTGCTACTCGACCGCAAAAATGGTCCCTGAGTTTTGGAGTTCAGAAGCCACAATATAGTTGGACAAAGGTAAGGCAGATGAAAATGTTAATTCAGATGCCAAACACCTTCGGGGTTGCGGGAATGTTCTAAATAGATACTGCGTCCCCAGAACGCAAGGGCAGCTGAACAAGGTGGGTTTTTAGTCAGTAGAAGTCTAACACTCCCTTCCGTTCCACTCTGAGCGAAAGAAATCATTCGATGACTCCACCCGATGATCCCACCCGGAAAAAAAAAATGCCATACGCCGTAGCTCTCTAACAAGTTCGTCCGTATGTACTTAAACAAATTAATTAGAGTTAGACGCTGGTGACGGTTGTGGAATTCAACGTTTAGTTGAGTGCTGCACCGTTCAATGTAATTAATTTGCTCGTGTTATTCACACGAACCTACCTGCATGTTGACTGAAAATTCTCTTTTTGAGGAGTATACAGAAAGTAAAATATTCACGTAAATTAATAAACGTGAGATGTCTCGGTTTGTAGGATTTTATTTTATGTATTTTGAGGTGTCAGAATGAATAAATGACGACATTTAAAGACCATTCATATGTATATTTGACAGCCAGTTAGTCCTAAATCTATGGATTCAGTTAAAATTTGGTACATTTATGAACTTTTGTGACTATGTGAGTGATATGCGGAAAGTAAGTACCTAAATTTTCAATATGAGGTTACTTAATGACTGACAAAATGGAATAAAGCGTTTTTCATGTGTGCCGAGCGACAAATAAAATAAAGAGGCTAACTTACTTTACTCAAACTATTTTCAAGATTAATCAAAAATTTAAATAGATATTTTAGATTTTTTTAATTAAAAAGTTATATTCAAAGGATGCGGAAATATATAAAAAAATAATTCTTTATTAATTCATAAAATAATACGTTCGTTTAATGTCGAGCTTTGAGAATTCTGAAATTCCTGGGATCCAACTCCATCAAGGAATGACCAATAATTATGAACATGCTCGTCGTCTAGGGATCTGTAATAATAAAAAAATATGGAAACTAGCGTAGTCCAGGGCTCTACCCATCCCGCAATGCCAAAAAAGTAAACGTCTAAAGTACGCCACTATTGACAAGAGTGACGAAGATACACCCGGTATACCACGGATAACCACACGAAACAGAACTGGAATTAATTTATTTCAGCAAATATACATAATTATGTACTAAAATACAAACTAGAATAAACCATAAAAAATTGTATAATAATAATATAATACCCATAATTGTATAATATAATACCCAAGATACTGGCGGCATTGCCTCGTTGTATGGCAATGCTTATGCTTTCTAGGCACTTTGTTCGACGACACCACTTTCTGCTGCTACGCCTAGGAGCCCCTTGTTATTCCCCTCATCGCTGTAATTGTGGGGAAGCTGTCAACAGCCTCGGGCACCATGGACTCTCTTGCAACCGTAGTGCGGGTCGTTTTGCACGACATGCCAATTTAAACGACATTATTCGACGAGCCCTTGTCACTGTCGGCGTTCCAACCGTATTGGAATCCAATGGACTGGCGCGTGACGATGGCAAAAGACCGGACGGCATGTCATTGTTTCCTTGGAAGATGGGTAGGCCTTTAGTGCGGGACGCAACTTGTGTCGATACTGTCGCGCCATCCCATCTTCTCAGTTCATCATGTTGTGCTGGCGCTCCCGCTGCGGCTGCGGAAAACCTCAAGCGACGTAAATATAGTCATTTCAGTGATAACTATATTTTCGAGCCTTTTGCGGTCGAAACTCTCGGACCATAGGGCCCGTGTGCTCACAGCCTTTTTAAAGACATATCGAAAAGGCTCGTTGACGCTTCCCGCGACCCAAGGGCTGGCTATTTCTTTGGTCAACGGCTAAGCATTGCCATACAACTGGAATAAATATTTATATAGCTTACAGATAGTTATGGCCTGTCAAGCCACGTACTGCGAAGTACCCAAGTAAAGTACAGCAAGATCGTAATCTTTCCAAGAAATGGCAAAAGAAATAGAGAAACTGTGTACCATGATACCCTTTGGCACCAGTGTCAGATTTTCAGGCTTCCGACTACCCGTTATGACTGTCAAAGATGTACATATGACAGCCGGGACCAATGCCTTAACGTGCTTTTAGACGCATGGAGGAATCCCGTTACGGTAAACCTGCAATACATGTTGGCCGAGCGTTGTCGAGTGAAGGCCAATACCAACATGTAGACAGTATATTTGCCTTGTCTTGCTATCGCTCGGTGTCACTTGCCTAGTTGGCCGAGTGGAGGCCAGCGCCAACGTGTATAGAGCTCATTTGGTGCAACTTGTCTTCGCTCGCCGTTGCTCGTGATCACTTGTCTCACTTTGGATCGGTGTCGGTGTTTGGTCACAAATCAAAGGCGCTCGCCCGCGCTCGGCCAACGTGTGGGCAGCTCTACAGACCCTCTTCCACATTGGTCGTCTGCATT
Source organism: Tholera decimalis (assembly GCA_943138885.2). Taxonomy (NCBI): domain Eukaryota; kingdom Metazoa; phylum Arthropoda; class Insecta; order Lepidoptera; family Noctuidae; genus Tholera; species Tholera decimalis. The sequence goes on along the minus strand of OW964552.2, from coordinate 14,656,369 downwards.
GGCGTTCGACGAACTTGTCGAACGTGTGTACATTATTTCTTGCCTTGTACCTATTTGCCAACGCTCGCGTTGGCCTACGCTCGGCCAACATGTATTGCAGGCTTTAAGATGGTCCCATATTCACAGACCAACCTTGGCATGCGTTGCTTAATCTTGAAGATCAACCCGTGCCGCTGTTATTTGAAATAATGAAATAATAATTTTTATTTTGCAAATCCTTACTAATATTATAAATGCGAAAGTAACTCTGTCTGTCTGTGTGTTACGCAATCACGCCTAAACTACTGAACCGATTTTAATGAAATTTGGTACGGACATAGTCTAGAATCTGAGAAAGGACATAGGTTACTTTTTAATGAGAAAAAAGGGTTGTAAGGGGTTGAAATAGGGGATGAAAGTTTGTATGGAAATTACGTCATTTTGAAAGCTAGAAGCTTGAAACTAATTTTTTTGACTTTTGATTAGATATTAATAAATACGACATTCAAATTGTGTATGAGTGTTGATTTCAAAATAATTAGCCTAAAAAATTAAAAATGCTGCCGAAAGTCACTATTCCGCGCGGACGTAGTCGCGGGCACAGCTAGTAGGTTATCAATAACATTTTCACACGTCTTTTTTTTTTTGTGTGTGTGTAAATGTAAACTAGATGAGGCCAGTCTTTCCTAACTGACTACTCTGACAAGAAACTCTCAAACAAACTCAGAGCTCAACGTCTCTTTTAAAGTCCAGACAATCTGTAGTGATCAAATCATATGAGAGCCATGTAGGTTAATGTCTGTGGCGCCCTTTAGAGGACAGAATCAAACAGATTTGAGCAGGCCCGTCCAAACAGTGCAAGCATTTGTCAAATATCGCGTAGCTCAACTTAGAACCTTAAGGAGCTCGAACGATTTGACGAACAATACCAAGGTAAGGATATTTAGCCACGAGCTCTTCGAAAAACTTCTAACAAATGAAATAGGTTTTTACTTATAAATATGTAATTAATATAAATAAGCTACCTTGAATACTCAGTAAAATTGCCAAGTGCTTTGAAAAGCATATTAACCGAAATAAACCCACGCTGATTTTGGCATATACAGTTTAAGTATATAAAAGTTACTCGTACATAAGATAATGTACGTACGTAATATTAACTGCTTCCCAATTATATAGATCAATAAAATGGTGATTATTTCACGGTAAATACCTACTTCGATTCTGCGAATTTATTTGCTTTAAGTACGTAGGTACTAAAGAAAAGGAAGGCATATTAAGGGTTTAGTTAAGCCTCAGTTCACTTGATTCGCATCTAACCAAGAATTGGCTTAATTAAAATGATTACTTTTTTTACACTTTGCAGAATCGCCTGACTCGAGGATTATTAAAAATGTGAAAGTTTACATTTCAATAAAGCCAAAATGCAACGACACTTGACACATTATGTAGGTAACACCAGGAATAGCACATAGCCTCACATACTAGGTTATTTTGTATCCCGTAAAACGACAGCTAATCATATAAAAAATTATCTTCGTATGGCTGTTCGAATCTAGCCCAATATTATTTCTGCCAGCCAGTGTCATGTCCAGTAGTTTTCTACATATTACATAGGTACTTATCAAATCAAATACTGTATTTCAGACCCTTTAACATAATATTGATACATTTAAAATGATTCAGTAGTTGGACTTTCTAACGTTTCAGCCATTGCCATCAGATAGGCATATTACTAATATTGTTATGTAATTGATCGTATTTATAGTCTCTTATCCAACTCTTTTGTCGCAATTATATGTAGCACCCTTACTACACTCTCTTATCTGTATTTGTTCTTTTTCTTATTAAATGTCATAAATAAATCAAAAAAGAAAACTATAAATACAGATACTACTGCTCCATCTTCGTTCATTACTTCATTTATTATCTGTTTAAAAACATATGCCGGTTGGTTACTACACGCAACTTATCTCTTAAGGTCTGAAAATAAATAAGTATCTTTTATTAGAAATACTGTTTTTTTACTTCGTTATAACGCGTGCCAGTGTATTTATCGTTTGGAAAAGGGAGGCAGGCGTCTTAATGATATTAGACACGCGTGATGCGATACGACGCTACAGGGATTTCTGAATAAAATAAAATACTTAGAGGAACGGTTGAGTATTTGGTAACATCAATATATTTTCGAGTATATTGTGTAGGTAATGTAAAGGTTTTATTTGTATTAGTGCGTTCGCTAACGTGTATAACGTTATATCATTATCACTATTTCAAAGAAGAAATTGCTTGATGTTAGGAAATCACAAACATTATTCTAACTTAAAATGAATACGCTTTCTGCGTTACCTATGGTTAAAACTATTTACGAGTATTGGATGCCCCATTTAAAAATCCAATTTGCCTATTGTAGCAAATAGATTCAGTTTCAGGATTAATACTAAAGATTTTATCATTTCTCAAACATATGTACACATTAAATTGTACGTTAGGTACCGTATTGAGGACCAAATCAACATCTCAATTGTAAAAGCTAGTACACGGCTATTATCGTTATGACTCTTGCAGTCTGTAAGAATATGAGAAAGAAACCATTTTCTGTCAGACTTAGCTTTCATAAATGGGCAAGTTTCCAGCAAAAGATAATTATCCAACTGATAGTATTGATATAAATGTAAAAGTTTGGTATAAAGTAGCGTGAAAATAGAAGTTGCCTGCTTTTAGATATAGTTATGTTTTATCTCTTGGTGTGTTCGAAACTTGAACAAACGATTTTCCGCCAAACCTAGTCATAAGATTAAAGCCGGGAGCTAACTAGAACAGTAACCCAAAAGGGAGTTCTAGTAAAACCTGAACCTACTCGGCAACACGCCAAAACACGAAAAAGGGGAACAATAGACTATTACTCTAAAAACAACGGACCAACGTGAAATATTCCTTATTTAATAACAAACGATTATTCAAGCAGATAAAGGCTTAAAGGCTGCGTACATATGGATCGGCCATAATTCCCATTTACACCGGCATTATAATCGTGATCGGAGAATTTCTTCTATCGGTTTTAAAGTCGCGAATGTTTCGAGAATATAAATATGGTGATCCACCAATAAGATTTTTAAGTTTACTTGCGCGGTTATGGAATGTTCAAGGAAATGGTGCATAAAGTAAGTTAATATGTCTATACTGTACTCTCATACCTATGAAACTATATAATGCAAACATTGTGTAAATCAATTATGTTTTGAAAGAGTAACCGTGGAGTTTTTGCCGGTTCTTCTCCATGGATACATATACATATACACATACATCTTTACAGGATAAGAATACTTTTATTGTTATCATTGCATAGTGGAATTCGGTTTTATCTTGCGTCACTTAGACATTTTTATATAAAAAGCTTACAGTACAGGAAGATCGATTTTCATGTAGTGTTTACTGGTAGACAGAGTATTTATTAAGTACACAGATACTGTGAAAGAAGTTATGTCTTTTAATAACTGTTTATACTAGTAAAACTAAAAATCTAGTGTATTTATTATAACGAAATTCGCTCATTGTTAACTTATCTTTCCGACCTTCTTTTTTAAATTAAAATTGAAAACCATTTATTCTGTGATAAACACACACAGCAACATAGAATAGAAAATTACAAACATAAATAAAAATAATTTCGCTAAACATAGAAAAGCCCAAAAACCTCTGGGAGCATAATACAAAAATAATTAATAAAATCGGCCCAGCCATTCGTGGCTTTAAGCGATATCGAATATTTATTTATTTATTTTATTTATTTATTTAGGGACAAATAACAGTTACATAATAAAAACATATTAACTAAAATTCGTATAACTAATTAAACAATTATGCAACCCACACCATTGTCCACAGGTTAACAAAAGAAATGAAAGTTACAATGACACATTATAGCTAAAAACGAAATAGTTAAAATAACATTATCTAATAAATCCGTAACTGATTAACATATTATTAAATGAAATAGTTAAATCTCAGACAAGAGTTTACAAGCTTCTACTTTAAATTGCTTATTAGATAGACAAAATATATCAAGCCGTGTGAAGTGCGAGTTATGTATGTTCACAATACGACGCAGAGGCACGCGCACTCCGGCATTAGTTTTACAGGACTCTGTATGAAACAGACGAGGCACGCGCACTCCGCGCTGGATAACAGTTCTGGGTACTGTATAACATAATTTATTTGTTAAATCTGTGCAGTCAAATCTGTTGTTGCACAAACCATGCAACATTATTACTGACAGAAGCAATCGTCTGTACTCTAGACTTAAAACATGATATTTATTTAATAAATGTGTGTAGGGAACTTTAGGGTGATAACACCTGTAGTTCATAGAACGCAAAAACTTTTTCTGTACCATTTCTAAGCCAACACCGTACTTTTTGTACAAAGGATTCCAGATAGGTGAAGCATATTCTAATTGTGATCTAATCAATGTTTTGTATAGCATTAAGAAGGTAGAGGGACGCACAAAGTCACGGGACGATCTCATGACGAAACCGAACATTTGAAAAGCTTTATTTACTACTGTATCATAGTGTAAGTCAAAGTGTAGACAGGAATCAAGTATTACTCCCAAATCACGTACTGAACGAACAGTATTTAGGGGAAAGTTGTCAATGGAATAGGTATATATGTGTTTCTTTTTGTTCTTAGTAAAAGAGATAGTGTGGCATTTTGGAAGGCTAAGAATGAGCTTATTAACAATGCAGTAAGTATGTAACCTGTCTAGATCATCTTGAAGAAGTTGACAATCCTCTATCGTTTTGCAAGGTTTATAGATTTTGATGTCATCTGCGTACATTAGAAACCGAGAGTTAACGAAACATTGTTTAATATCGTTTATGAATATGACATAGAGAAGAGGACCTAAGATGGAACCTTGTGGAACTCCAGACGTAACAATTACAGTGTCAGATTCATAACCATTAACAACGACTTTCTGGGTTCTGTTAAAAATATATGACATAAACCAACGCAATAAGTTTCCGCGTATACCGTTATAGGGTATTTTATCCATGAGTAATTTATGATCCACCTTGTCGAAAGCCTTCTGAAAGTCTGTGTATACAGCGTCTACTTGTAATCGTTGATCCATATTTTCAACCGACGACCAAAAGAGGAGGTTATCAATTCGACGCGAATATTTATTTTTTCTCTTTTTTTTTTTTTTATGTATGATCATCGATTACTCTAAGACGGCTGAACCGATATGGAAAATTCTTTTTTTGTTTGAAAGGGTATACTTCGAAATTGGTCCCATTGTCACCAGGTCAGGATCTGATGATGGGATCCTGGAGAAATCGAGGGAACTCTTCAAATATTATAGGCACACCTATGGCGTTTTGGGTATTTCTTATAGTAACTTGTGCAGTTGTTCTCAAAAAATACCATTTGGGGAAGTGGAACTGATGATGAAGACCACAGATGGCCGCCGAACCTACTCAATAATAAGTATTTAGTGGATTGCGATTCGAATACTTGAATATGGATGTTAAGCACTTTATGTTCGTTACAATGCATATGGTGATGTAGAGCTGATGGTAAAGTACCAGGAGAACTCCTCAAAAATTAACGGCCCAGCGTTGGGAAAAGCAATATTTTGTAAAAGGTTATAAGTAGTTGACATTTAGGCTCTTTTAACTAGGTAAATTAAAAATCGACCAACTAAAAAGAGTGAAATAAAAACTTTTTACCAAAAAATTAAACCGACTCCCAAAAACACTGCAAAGTGAAAAATAACTTTAATTTCGGAAGTCGGTGCCAAAAACGAAAATACAAAACTAAAGACACCGACTACCATAAGATTTGTTGTGGTGGAACGACGTTTTACAAATCCATGTTGTTCCGGGATAATATGGCGGTGAAGACGAGAATATATTGATTCATGTACCAGTCTCTCGAAGACCTTGGACAAGGTGGAAAGTATTGAGATGGGGCGGTAATTCTCTACATTGTTTTTGTCTCCACTTTTATAGACTGGAGTAATATAGGCATTTTTCCAAACTGCGGGAAAAACACCTTCTCGTAGGCATTTATTAAATATTATTTGCAGGGGAGTACAGAGGATTTCATACAATCTTGTGAAGAAACTAGGTGGCAATCCATCCGGTCCAGCTCCTTTAGAAGGATCAAGCAATTTTAATGACGTACTTATAACATCTTCAGTCAAGTAAATGTCTCATATACATATTAAATTTTCACTGCAGGTAGTAGGTGGTTGCCATGTATTTGGATTAAAAGAAGAAGGTTCGTAGACGGAACAAAAGTAAGTTGAGAATAAGTTGCAGATATTTTTGGGGTCATCGGAGGTAATATCCTTGAAATACATGCTGGCAGGTAGTTTAGCCTTGCATTTTCGAGCTGATATATAAGACCAGAAGTACTTAATGTTTTTGGGGATGTTATTCTCAACAGATTCCATGTAGTTTCGATAACATCTAGCAGATTCATGATGAAACAGATTGCGATATTTGGAAAAGGTTAAGTAGTCGGAGATATTATTATAATTCTTCCATTTGATCCATGCACGTTCTTTATTCTTTAAAATACGTATCAAGGATGGGGAAAACCATACTGGATACTTTCCATTTTTAATGCGAGATAACGGAACGTGCAATCTAATAATGCCGTATAATTTTTCATAGAAAGTATTGACAGCTTCCTCTGAAGAGAGGTGAGAGAGAGCCTTATCCCAGTTAACTTTACTTAGTTCAAGTTTTATTTCATCGAAATTAGCTTTATGAAAATTATGTCTTTGGACCGAGCGAGGTTTCATGGAAGCAAATTGCATACCCAGAGTAGTTAATATGGAGAACGGAGGATGGTGCATGTCAGGTTCTAGAAGAATATTACAAGATATTGTCTGGCAATCCACGTTAGAAATAACTAAATCCAGTATTCGTCCTAATTTGTTTTTGGTGGTGTTATATTGAGTGCCATTAACAAATTTCATAAAATTTAACAAGCTACGCCCAACCGAGCTTGATACATGAGCATGGCCACCTTGGTCTGACCATTCGATACCTGGGATATTAAAATCTCCAAGAAAGAAATATGAGTCACAAGTAGAGTCATTAGCCAAGTCTTGTAGCATATCGAAATACTGTGAATATGCGGCCTCATGTGTTCGTGGTGGTATATATGCGGCACAAATAATGTGGCGTGTGTTTTGTCGTGATGAAGGCAACTGTACCGCAATATGTTCTACCTCTGGGTGGAAAATGTGTGTCGATATCTTAGAAGGACGTAGTTCCCGAAGGACAGCCACAAGAATGCCTCCCCCCTCGCGTTTCTTAGTCGCTAGACGGTCACGATCGAATCTGAAGACGGTGTATCGGTTGTCAATAAATTCACTGTCCAGGATGGTAGGAATAAGCCAAGTTTCCGTCAACACAATAACGTCATACGAGCACGATAATATGTTCATGTAAAGCGTATGTAACTTTGTATGATGAATAGGTGGTTTAGTTAAGATTTGAAGCAAACTTAAAACTATAAATTAAAAAATATGGATATATTTAAACATTCTTTATTTAGTAGGTACGTTAGAGCAACTTGGAAAAACACGCTATAATTTTGTTGAGAATGGTTTGATAAGTTTACAACTTGGCCATTTGGGGCTGTTCGCTTTGCATAAAGTTTGTTCTCGTCGGCTCCTGAGTCCGTTATAGCTGGACTGGGAGTTCGAAGATGTATTAGATAGTTATGGAACGGAATAAAAACTATTTCTATGCGAATTTATTGCTATAAATCCCTTCAATAGTTGTGTTTTTATTCGGATTACATATTCAAACCAACTATCTGTATCCTAGCTGTAATTTTTTGTAAGTTAATATAAAAGTAAACCTTTATTGTAGGACTGGGCAGAGATGTGCGTACCTACCTAGATATTATACTTTCATTTATATAAGTGTACACTTAATTAATAATTTACCTAATTACAGTTGGACCAATTATACAGTAACTTAAACGATTATGAACTATGATTACATATAAAATCAAAAAATAAACAAATTATTTTATTAATAATGAAAATACAATGAACCCCTCTCACAGTACTTTTTTTCGATGGGAAAGTCAACTAATGATTGCTCCTGGCCTGGGTGGAGCAGAACGGAGTATCAGACTTCTACTGACTTTAAACTCACCCTGTTCTTCCACTGCCACGTATTAGATATTCCTGGCATGCCAATAAAATCTTCTTGCATTGATCCGTAAACATATCGTTTGTTTTATTATATTCCAAGAGTTCATTAAGTACAGCCAGTGCGAGGTATCGGAGACTTAGCACGTGCAATGGTACGGCGGTACGGCATGGAGGCACAGCAAACATTTACGAGTATTTTATTTATATACCCATAAAACTAAAATAGACTTCAAGAAACACGGTGACCTGTGAACTTGTTTCGGTCTTTCTTCTCAGAGTTGTGAGCTAGAAAATAATTCATAATTAAATTTACGAAAAATATGTGTTATTTATAACGTCACGTTGGTATAGGTAACATTATTGTATTATTTTCATGAACAATGGAAGATTTCCCTGTAATATACTCCCTATTTTGGCTTTAAATAAGCCCATTTAATTGCGAAGTTACTCGTACTTATTTATTTTGTTAGGATAGTCGTTTGTTTATGAAAATGTCTGTTTTTAGATAGAAAAAGGCTTTAGGTATGTGGATATAGATCTGATCTTCTGTTGAGCGGTTCGGTTCAGTTGTTGACAGAGGAATTCGTGGCAAAATAAAGACAGTCACACGGGTCGATCTTGAAGGTTGTCGAGGTCGAGCCGTGGATTTGTATACTAAATATACAACGTGTAATTTAAAGGGTATATACATACCAAGTGCATGGCTTCTTTGGATGATAAAAAACGATATGGCAAGGGTTTTGTAATCCTAAGTCTACATGTGTAGAACTTATTACAAATTCCAATACACTGATACCAGAGACCGAATTTTTCAAATTAAGAAGAACGAAAAGAATTATCGTGTTATTGGAAAGTGACGTGGAAAGTTATTGACCCTCGTAGTGCTGTGACACGTTTGTTATGATTGGTATTCAAGAAATATATGAAACAAATAATTTGGTATCAATTCTTTGAGTCAGTTATTTTGTGCTGAAACTGTGCATAGAGACTCCATACCAGATGTTGTCTTCAGCCCTTTTGGATAGATATGGGGTTTCCGTTACACGATGTATATCGATTTTCCTGCACGCCTTAAATAGCTGTGGGTTTCGGCTGTCATTTATACATCTTTGACAGTACGGGTAGTCAGTAAACAGAAAATCTGACACCATTCTTATTTATTTGTAACTCAATAGCTTTTTTACAATGTTCATTATATGGTAATAATGTCATAATGGGGTTCTGAAGCCTAGAGTCTGAAAGGATAGAGTTTCACAGCATATTTTTTTGTTGAAAATAGGTTCGCCTTTGACCACCATCTCACCTGATGGTAAGTGATGATGAGGTCGAAGATGGAGCACGCTTACCTAAAAGTAACCTATTCACTCTTGATTTAGAGACTCCTAGGTTATAGCTATAAAAAGTAATCTATACTTATAATAAATCTGTAGAGAGGTCAATTCTGTACATGAAATATATTTCCAAAATAACTATCAGGGGGTGATTAAGGATCGATACTCATGCTAAAAATGCAATCAGTTAAATTTTCGTCTGTCTGTCTGTCTGTCTGTCTGTATAACCGTTATAGAAACAAAAACTACTCGACGGATTTTAACGAAACTTGGTACAATTATTTTTCATACTCCTGAGCGGGTTATAGTATACTTTTCATCACGCTACAATCAATAGGAGCAGAGCAGTGAAGGGAAATGTTGGGAAAACGGGAGAAGTTACTCCATTTTTTAAGCTTCTGTCGCGTGTGCAACCTTAATGGTTAAAGCTACACAAATCATTTCATGACGGAAATGTTCTCCTTAAAATTATATAAAAAATATCCCACGACAGCATATGTTTATCTTTTATGGTTGACTCACAATAACACGTGTAACTCCCGATAGCTTAGCAGTTCGAAGCTTTATGATTATAATATTTGTCTACTCTTACGTTTATAACACTCTCAGTCACCCCTAATTGAAAAAGTTAACATTATTAACTATTCCATAAAAAAATTGGCCAAGTGCGAGTCAGACTCGCCCATGAAGGGTTCCGTAGTAACTATAATAATATAATATGCATATTTATTTGACGAAAAAAAAAAAAACTTACAAATTTCTTAAAACTAGCTTATTTACATTTTTTACAACTGCGCCAAATAAATTTGTTTTGAAAAAAAAACCTTACAAATTTCTTAAAACTGGCTTTTTTACAACTGCGCCGAATAAATTTGTTTTTCATAATGTTTGTATGAATTACAAAGTTATATTTGCGGTTTTAGTAAATATGCTGTATCTCAAAAACTGCTGAACTGATTTCATTCAAACTAATTTTGGTTGAAAGTTTGTATTAAGATCTACAGATATATATATTTTTTAGATTTTTCACTCCATTATTATAGAAGTTAGAGGTTGTGTCCGCCACACACACATTTTACCACTTTGGAAGCTTATATCTTTTAAACGATTGACTTTATGGAAAAGTGGTTTTAGAAACCCCGATGTCGTTTTTAAAGAACTGTCTATAGATACCACACATGCATCGATTTCATGAAAAAAAAATATTTTCAGTTTTAGTTCCATGTATGGGGAGCCCCCCTTTATTTTAAATATTTTTAATTTTTTTTCTCAAAATCGGAAAGCGGTTCACAGAATACATCTACCTATCTAGTTTCACATGTATAGTCATAGTAGTGACAGACGGACGGACGGACAGACAGACAGACAGACAGACATGTCGAAACTATAAAGATTCCGTTTTTTGCCATTCGGCTACGAAACCCTAAAAAGAATCATATAAATCGGTATAGAAACATCAAAGTTATACATGAAATACGCTTATAATAATAAGCCATCGCGCGTGAATACTGAATCATGCTATAAGGATTATTTTTGAGAATCGCTCGCGGTCGAAGCGTTCTCTAGGCACTTAAGCCTCATGTGAACGTGATCTAAACAATATTACCAATACATTAACTTACGCTGACGGAGTCGCGGGCACAGCTATATGGTATCATTACGCTAAGGCCAATAGGAGCGGAGCGCCAATGAAGAATGCTTCAAAATCGGGGTTAAATTTAACGTTAGCCCAAAGTAACTATTCCACGCGGACGAAGTCGCGGGCAAAAGCTAGTAGGTAATAATAATCTAAATATATCTATAACTCAAAGGTGACTGATTGACTGATCTCCCTCACGCGGCCCGCCTCCTCCTTCGGAAGCATGACTGCTTCGCAGAAGGAGGCGACCGCTTCCCACTCCCTCTCGCCCCGCAGCATGGCCTCGACCAATGCCGGGCGCGAGAGGTCTCCGCCTATTGCCGCCGTGAGGACACGTCGGTGCTCTGCCCAAGCGGGGCAGTCCTGCACCGTGTGCTCGACTGTGTCCTCAGGGCGACCCTCGCAGTGGTGACACCCAGGCGTTTCCTCCTTTCCCATCAGACACAGGTACCTCCCGAAACTTCCGTGTCCAGTGAGGACCTGCGTCATGCGGTAGGTCAGGACGCCGTGACGCCGATCTAGCCACTCCTCAAAGAGGGGTCTTACCGCCGTAATTGCGGCGTGCCCGAGCTTCTATAAGCTAAGACGGAATAAGTATTAATTTTATGTTTACTCTGTAGACCGTAAGTACTTACTAAAATTTGCTATTTTATTGGAAATTTGTTCTTTATAGTAACATTTTCTCACCTCTCACTTTAGTCACTCAATTCAGTGAAAAAGGGTAGGGTATCGACATAAAAGTGTAAAAAGGGTTATGCAAATATAAATGTACTAGCTGCGTGCGACTTCAGTCACGTTAAAATATCCCAAATTTACTTGGTATAAAATGTTGCAATGTGCTATTTCAGCCTATAACCTATTTCACGGCCCAATTTCATCCAGATCCATTTCATCACTTATGGCCTGAAACTTTCGGATAGATAATATTACCGTTTCTGTATGTATTAAGTAATTTTAAGACGGATGAATAGAATTGTTAAGTATCACACACAAACCCGAGAGGCTTATGTGATTCTAGATTAAATTAAATACGTAAACTTTCTGTTGATAAATAAATAAAAATTTAAAAAAAATCAACCGCTAAAAACTCGTTTACAAAAAATTACTTTTTAAGTCGTGATGATGCATTTTGTGACATATATTCAAATAAATCACTGTCTTAAAGCCAACTCAATAAAATCAACTGTAGATATACATTCACCACCATTAGCCTTTTTCAACTACGCTGTGGTCGGCTTCCAGTCTAAACAGATGCAGCTGAGTAACAGTAATTTACATGGAGCGACTGCCTATCTAACCTCCACAATACTGGAGCTAGGTAAGACGATACCCCTTTTTATTTATTTATTTATATTAAGTACAGCCACATCACATACATTGCACAATTTAAAATAATCTTACTTACAAAATAACTAATGCACATGACAATTAAGGCGTACATAGCGCTCACCAGAACAATAATGCTGCCTTAAAAAAAATTACTTATAACTAATATTTAACATAAGCTCACTACTTAAAATAAAATACATTTTTTATGTTGCAAAAAGTTAATATACAATAAAGGAATAGATTATACACATTAATAGTTATTATTACAATTACAGCAATTGGGTAACAATGTCAATAGAACAAATATTAAAATAAACTGAATAAACAACATGTCAATAGCGTAAATAAAAAATAAAAACGGAATTAATATCATGTCAAAAGCATTAATTAAAAAAAAAATTAAAACTTGTCAATAGATTTTAATAATTTAAAAATAAAATCGAATCAATTAAAATAAGTTCAACACATTTGAATAAAATAAGTTAAATTGAAATCGTTAAAAACACAGAAAAATATAAATGTAATTTGAAATATAATTAACAAAATTCTAAGAACAACCTGGTAAGGATAATGTGATTTTTTTTCGAAACCGCTGCAGGGTGTCATTGAAAATGTCCAATTCAGGCATGTTCAAGACTGCAGTATTATATTCATTACACATTCTTACAATGGGAGACTGCAAGCCTAGGTTGGTCTTGATACATGACGTGTCAAAAACCTTTTTAATTTTTTTAGCTCGTGGGTAGATTCTTGGAACTGTTAAGGAAACGCTCTGTAAAAGGCAACTGCACTGAATATTTCCATTAATGACTTTATGGAGGAAGCATAAGTCCAAAAGACGTCTACGATCGCGAAGGGTAATCATTTTAAATTTGTTCAAACGTTCCGAATAGGATTTTCTGTGTGAAAAACCATTTGTAGAGAATGCAAGGTGTCTCGTGAAAGCTCGTTGTATACTTTCCACACGTTGTGAGTGGACTGCATAAAAAGGGTTCCACACACTGCTTGCATACTCGAGATTGCTGCGTACTAGGGCATTATAAAGTAGCACTTTGGTCTTATCGAGTTTAAAACCTCTGGAGTTGCGCCTCAGAAATCCAAGCATCTGGGCGGATTTTGTCACTGCCTTATCAATGTGTGAGGTAAACTTTAGCTTACTGTCAACGATCACACCTAAATCTCGAATTTCATTCACTTGGTCCAGTATTACGCCACCAATGTCATACTTAGTAGGAACTGGTGTTTTTTTCCTTGTGAATGATATGTGATGACATTTTTTAGCATTTAAACTCATACCGTTAACGTGACACCAGCGCTGAATATTATTCAAGTCAGCTTGAATTAAATCTGCGTCTGTTCGAGAGTTTATCACTTTAAATATTTTTAGATCGTCAGCAAATAGAGACATTCTACTATGTCGTATGTAATTAGTTATGTCGTTAATAAAGACAAGGAATAACAGTGGCCCCAAGTGAGATCCCTGTGGAACTCCCGAGTGCGCGTAATATACCTCAGATTTAAAACTACCTATCACTACATATTGAGGTCTTTTTGACAAATATGATTTGAACCAGTCTAGCAATTCACCACCGATACCAAACCATCTCAGTTTTTCGACAAGTATGGGGTGATTTACTTTGTCAAAGGCGCTGCTAAAGTCGGTGTATATCGCGTCTGTCTGCATTCCCTGGTCAACCTCACGTGATACTTCAGAGACAAAGGGTACGAGATTAGTCACTGTTGAACGCCCACGTCTGAAGCCATGCTGATAATCCGACATGCTCGAATCCACCATTTGTGAGATAATGGGGCATAACATTGATTCAAACAGCTTGGAAAAACATGAAAGGATCGAAATGGGACGGTAATTAACTGCGCTAACCGGATCACCCTTCTTAAATATGGGTACTATACGAGCTTTCTTCCATTCTTCAGGGAATTTGCCTTCCTTCAAGGACCGGTTGAATATCAGCATTAACGGAAGCGCAAGAGCAGAACTACATCTTTTAACAAATACTGGCGGGATAAGGTCAGGTCCAGCACCCTTTGTCGAATCAATTTTTCTGATTGCCCTGAAAACATCGGATTCATCAAATTTTAAGCTTGAAATATATTTTGAAGTCTCATATTGTGATTCACAGCTAAACGCTTGCGAATAATGAATGTGTGAGTGTGCGGACTGCGAGGTATCTGCCGTGTATACGGATGAAAATTGAGTTGCAAATAGGTTAGCGATTTCAGGGCCAGTTTTAGCGATTGTGTCTCCTAGCATCATTCTGGCAGGAATCGATGATTTACCACCGCGTTTTCCATTAATAAAGTTCCAAAAAGCTTTTGGGTTTTTAGGAATATTGTTCTCTATTATGTTTTTGTATCTCGAATAGCATTCATCATATAGCTTGTGAGAGCGAGAGCGTAGCAATTGATACTCGATTTCGTCTCTAGGATTACCAAATCTCTTATATCTTTTTCGAATTTTTTCCTTCTCAGATATAAGTTTAATTAACGAATTACTAAACCACGAAGGGAATTTAGCTCTAACAGTTGATGTTGTAGGGACTAACTTTTCAATGACAGTTCCAAGAATATTGTAAAACTCCGCGACCATACTATTCACATCATTACAGCTACAAAATCGTTCTTGCCATTCTACACTCTTTAACTCACTGACAATATCTTTATAATTTGCTTTGAAGAAGTTATTTTTTTTGTCAGGTTTCGAACGAAGATAAGTGAAGTTGTTGTATGGAATGTTTAACAATAAGTTAGGATAGTTCGGGTAGCATTTGCTAAGAACATTCAAAGGTCTTGTAACATAGGCGCTAGGCAAATTTGTAATAGTCAAATCCAGTAATTTGTTATCACAGTTATTTATACAATTCACCTAATACAGGTTGTTAATACTTAAAAAGTCAACAAAAGAATGTCCAAGAGAATTATCATAATTTGAAGGAATAAAGTAATTACAGTCTGCCTTGGCGCTCCGCCTAATGAAGCCCAAGTTAAAATCACCTAGAATTACCAAGTCATCCGTGTGACTATTAACAAAATCAACTCTTTCAAGAAACATTGACAAGGCTTCCAACTTTACAGGTGGGGGCAAATAGACAACACAAATTGCTAGTTTCCTTACTTTAGTTCCAGTTTTTAGCTCCAAGGTGACCCACAAGTCTTCCGCCCCACTTTCCCAGCTAGTGACTCTAGCTGAAGGTATGTCCTTAGAGACAGCCAACATTACCCCACCACCATCTTTTTTTTTGTTAAGAGTGCTGTGGCGGTCTCTTCGATAGAGTGTGTATCGATCATCTATTAATTCACTGTCACAAATTTTGGGGTTAAGCCATGTTTCCGTAAGAGCTATTACACTGTAATCGGAAGTTTGTACACTTTTTAAGACATCATTAGTTTTTGTTCTCAGCCCTTGAACGTTTTGGTAATAAATATCAAGCATTGCGACTTTATGTGGTACCAATACCTTTAAACAATATTTTAATCAAGAAAAATAACTATATTACATCTAGACTATAAGATTCAAGCTGTCAATATTTTTGATCAGAATAGACTGGAACTCAACTTCTTTCCGAACAAAAATACGCCCGTTACGTACCCAAACAATTTTATATGACATTTCTTTGGCTTTTTTTCTTGTGGCGGCGTGCAATGATTTGTTGGCTGGAGTCAAGTGTTCAGAAACAAAAACTGGCTTTCTTGGACCACCCATACCAAGATGCTGGGTAGACAGTTTGTTATCTGGATTTTTCTTGTTGAACTTGGTAGTTGCGGCAAGAATGGTATCACGAAGGCGTGCGGTCCGCAGTTTGACTATAACTGGTCGAGGCCTGTCATTATCGTTCGACATTTTAGCAACCCTCGTTGCATACTGAACGTCACCATCGGAAAGGGGACTCTCCACAATCTTTGACAGTTGTAAAAGCGTGTTTACTAAGTTTTCAGAGCGATGCTCTGGAACACCATTTATCTCTATATTAGAATACCCCTTGGCAAGACTAGTTCTTCTGACCATCCATAAGGACCGTCGAAGATATACAAATGACTGTTTCCACCAACGCACGGTGGGCTGGAATCGTCAAGTGGGGACTTAAGGATTCAAATGAGTATTTTTGAATTTTATGTTCTAATACAAATATTTTTTGTTATATGTAATTTTGTTATACCTAGTATTTTTCTAGTTATAGACCCCTAAACTTTGTATGAAATATTAATCGGTTTTTGGTTTAATCTGACATGTTTTAATATTGGATTACAGAAATATAGCAAAAAATCAAATTATTGGTAAACATTCTACACCACCCTCATTTAATTTTCACGATAAATTTCTCCATACAAAAATAAATTCAAATCGTTATAACTTTAAAAATATTAGGTATATACAAAAATCGCAGAAGAAAAATGTCTTCTATTTAGTGGTAGATCGCAAAGCCGTTATTTTTTAAAAAATTGCTCATCAATTTTCGTGAATCCTTAAGTCTATGAAAGCTTGATTTCAGCCCACCGTGCAACGGTTTAACTTGCAGGCACAGAGGGATGTTAATATGTTTAAATGGTCACCCATCAATGGATCGACCTCAGCAAGATTTGCGTGACCTTGCAGAATGCCCAGTGGGGCGGTTATTATTTAGCCACGAGCTCGTATTATTTAACCGTCGTAAAATTTTATAATTATCTTGAATTATCCTTTCAAATATACAACGTGTAATTTAAAGGGTATATACATACCAAGTGCATGGTTTCTTTGGATGATAACAAACGATATGGCAAGGGTTTTGTAATTCTAAGTCTACGTGTATAGAATTTATTACAAATTCCAATACACAATACCAGAGACCGAATTTTTCAAATTATTAAGAACGACAAGAATTATCGTGTTATTGGCAAGTGATGTGGAAAGTTATTGACCCTCGTAGTGCTATGACACGTTTGTTATGATTGGTATTCAAGAAATATATGTAACCAATAATTTGGTATCAATTCTTTGAGTCAGTTATTTTGTGCTGAAACTGTGCATAGAGACTCCATACCAGATGTTGTCTTCAGCCCTTTTGGATAGATATGGGGTTTCCGTTACACGTTGTATAATGGAATCCGTTTATAATGACATCGAAGGGAATTGACAAACACGTCATAATAAGCGGACGTCATGCAAAGCGTTTTGTAAAAAGAAAACCGTTTTATGTAAATATGTAGGTCAAATCAAAATAAAAATTGCACGTAATAAGTGCATACAATACATGTGTGTATGTACTACATTTTTCATTATTTAATGTAAGTAATCTGTAATTTTATTGTAACAACAGTCTCTAATACTATTGTGTGTAGAAGACATCGCCATGATCAAATTATCATTTTCTATATTGCTATGAACAAATCGTGATAATATTTCTGCAGCCATAATTTATTAAATCACATAATTTATTAAAAATGGGTCTGTATGAAAACCAAACTTCGTAATGTAATTACGTCATTATAACCGGTTGGTCAATATAGGCGGATTCATAATTAACGGATTCTACTGTATTTGCAAAATAAAAAGAAACAAATAAAATTCGGCCGGTAAAAACGATTGTTTTTGTAATAAAATGTGCTAAACATAATTGTGTGCTAACATACAATACATATCAGTCAGACATAATTCACAATCACTGACACATTTCTGAAACACATTATATGCTACGTTGTAATGACTTTAGAAAGGGTAAGTCATAGATCACTTTCAGGCAAGTACATGTAAAGGTAGCATTAAATACCCCTATTTAAAACCAAGTGCGTGAGAGCGTGGATTAAAGACGTACCCAGATATTAATCTGCCCCAAGAGGTGTAAAATATTTCTTGAACAACCCTTGTATATCAGGAGAGCGATGAAAATATCTTATAGGTGGCTTAAACAGGTAATAACCAAGGTTTAATATCCGGCATAAGGGTAACCAAACACATAAACCCATATTTCAACTATATAAATCTTATACGAAAATTCCGAGTGCTAAGTTAAGTTTCAGCAAACATGCAAGTACAGAGGTGAAATCAATCTAAGGTTATGTACTTGTTTTAAGACCACTCCTGAATCTTGAACAGAACATCTGTTTTCTATTAAAGATTTTATAGCTATCTTTAAACTTCTAATACGAAGGCTCTTGCTCTTAGAAAACTTGCTCCCCGTCGTGCAAAGAATATAATAAACATTTATTGTGTCCAGAACTATGTACTAAATGTATCTTGCTTACTCGTAGATTCGTACTAAATTATCCATTAGATGCAAGCATTACTTACTACTTAGTGTAGTTGCTAATTCATTTCATACCACTCATGTGGCTCATGGCTCCTTTAATTCTTGACGTTGGACTGGTTTTGCCAGTATTGGTGAACGGGAAAAATGTTACGTTTATTTTTATAGAATTTGTACAGATACTCTTTGATAAACGTGTCAGCCATGCTGATTAGAAAGGAAATCATTGACTGTTCAGAGTATTGCTTATGAATGTTATTACTGTCTTTCAAATAAGGCTCCTTTAGTGTCTAAGACAGACTAGCTCACCACACAGTTTCAATTAATTTTATTTTGTGAACTCTGTGGCAGTTAGTTAAAAATATATGTTACAAAATGACAAGCTTCATACCGTCAAGATTTCGAGGAGGTCCGCAGGAATGACGTGACTAGACAAATCAGTAATTAGTATATCAGAGAAACTTACTGTGAGCCTGCCAACTCAGATGATATGATCATGTGTTGCGAAGAAACGCGGGGCATCGAGTAAATAAGGCATTCTTTATTCTTTATTCAGTACTAAAGGAATACAATTACAATAGTTGGTGATTGAAGCCTCCTTTTAAGCAAATAGTGCCTGTAATAGGAGACTCCGCTCTTCCATAACCTGAAACAGTGATAATTTTATAACTAGATGTATCTTAAATTATAATAACATGCATGTGTATAAATCTAAACGAGTAATGTGTTTTGTGTATGTGTAAATGTGTGCATGTGTGTATGTATGTGTTTGTGTGTGTGTGAGTGTGTGTGTGGGTGAGTGTGTTATTTTATGTGTTGCAAGAGTAATTCAGTATCTTCATAGGTTAGATTCTTTAGCCAACTTTCTAGTGTTCTTTTACTTTCACGTAATGTTTTAGTATATACATATATCTCTTTATTTATCTTATTATATAGCATAGCAGACTGTTTGTCATATTGCATGGCGGAAAATGTAGTAAAAAGTAGGCAAAAAAAAAAGAGTCTTATGTTTTTTAGAGTAGTGTAAACAATGTATTAACTTCAATTAACGCATTTAAAAGTTACCTCTTATTCTGGAATAATCTCGGTTTTTGTAAAATAACTCAGAGAGTAAAGCCACGCCATAAGCAACATAAGCAAGTCATCTAGTATGTTTATGATTGTGTACTGTTTTACATACGTCACAACTTCCGTTTAGTTCTGCTAGTTTGAAGTGGTGCCATTATTCATATGTCATAGTTGGTAAGTTTGTTAGTCGAACTTTCCGTAGCAGTTTGCCTCACGTCCTAGCAATTGTGAAGTAGGATATTCGGGTCGTTGGAACCACTACTGCAGTCTTATTCTTAGAGATCATACATGGGTAAAGTATTCATTACTTTTTCATTAAATGATGCTCAAGAATCAAACATAAAGCTTGCTTGCCGAGAAGTAACCTATTCTGGAATTAAAACCCCCAGGGTATAGCTATCAGGAAACACAGAATCCGGCAGTGATTTCCACTGCTTAGCTATACCTACGCACCATGAAAGTATTCTCAAAACGTTTTGTGCGTATGGGTTTCTTATTATCTAAGCATTTTTAAAGTTTACATGAAATAAATGGCTTACAACTAATATAGGTAATAAAAATAGTAAATTGCATTTGAAAGCAGGAATCAAATTTATACGTCCCTTTCTAAAGCGCTTTTGTTTAAAATTGTTTAGGAGATGTATGCTTGTCATGGAATTGACAACCCGTAAAGTGTCTGTAACTGTAACTATAAAATAACTGTAATAACTATAACTATAAACTATAATTATATCTATAACTGTCCTCCTGCCTAAACTGCAAATTGCAAAGATGATAAAAATATCGTAACCGTTGGACATTTAAGTTTCGGCAATTTGTACGTTGTCTTAAATTGTAAGTGACTTATTATTGCGCATGTTAGATTCACATCTAGTAGGTGTCAATCTGGCATATTATATTGTGTTTTAATGTGTGATTGTACACCAGTTTTGTGAACTACAATAATAAAAAAAATATTTTTATAAAAAGTAACCGTGGAGCTTCTTGCTGGTTCTTCTCCATAGCAAACGACCAATGTCGAAACGTGCACTAACTTCTAACGTTTTATAAGTGCCCATGTAGGTCTATTTGAAATGAAAATATTTTTGATTTTATTCGATGTTGATCGAATAAAATCAAAAATATTTTCATTTCAATTTCTTTATGATTTCTAGGTTTCATGCCAGAAGAGCTTTATCGATGAACTAGCAGTTGCACTTTATCGTAATAGAAACATAACCTCTTTCTTTTCAATCAAATAAAAAGAAGCATATAACCGTTTATCTTTCCTTTAAAATTTCATCCCGATCCATCCAGTACTTTCGAGAAATTGCGCGTTTAAACAGACAAATAAACCTTTCTGCTTTATAATATTATTATAGATACACTTCCAAAAATCAAAATGACAACTAATACAATAAAATTTACTATAAGCCACCTTTTTTTCCTGGATGGGAAAATCATCTTATGACTCCTCCCGCTGTGGATGGAGTGGAAGGGAGCGTCAGACTTCTACTGACTAACAACCTACCCTGCTCCTTCTGTTGACCTTGCATTCCGAGGCCGCGGTATCTCATTAGAACAATTCCCGCAACCCACTATACCTTTTTTTTGTTCTGGGTGGGAAAATCATCGAATGATTTCTTCCGCTCTGGGTTAAGCGGAAGGGTGTGTCAGACTTCTACTGACTAAAAACCCACCCTGTTCCTTCGACTGCCCTAAAGTTCTGGGGCTGCGGTATCTCGATAGAACTTTTCCGCTAACCCCGGACTATAAGCCACCTAGCGGTTGAAATTACCATAATTGATTTAAATTGGTTTCTTTATATCTTTTTCTAAACTCTAACTACAAGAAATTACACACTCCTCAGACCTCGTCATTTTTTTAGGGTTCCGTAGTCAACAAGGAACCCTTATAGTTTCGCCATGTCCGTCTGTCTGTCTGTCCGCGGTTTAGCTCAAAAACTATTAGTACTAGAAAGTTGTAATTTGGCATGAGTATACACGTTAATGACGCCAAAAAAGTGGTAAAATAAAATTCTGAAAAAAAAAAACAACAATTATTTAGGATACCTCCCCTACATGTAATGTGGGATGATATTTTTTTTTTCGTCCTTCCCATTGTGTGGGATATCGTTGGATAGGACTTTCAAAAATATTAGGGGTTTGGGAAGACCGTTTTTTGATTAAGTAAACCGTTCGTGACTTATCAAGCTTTAAAGTACCAATTTTCGTTAGAGTCAAGTGTCCTCCCCCTCTACCAACTAAACGATTGTAGGTAGAAATTCAAATGTCACGGCAGTAGTACCTATATATAACGAAGTTTAAAGGAAAACTATCACACATAAGTGGGCTTTACAAGTTTACGAGTAATAGTCGACCAATTGTATTTGACTCGAAAATTTCGAACAACTCCATAGAAATGTCGATAGATGGCGATAAGCGTCAGTTGTATCGCGCTAGTTTCATATTTAAATAAGTTATATAAAAAAAAAACTTTTTAACAAAAAAATACCGACTTCCAAAAAACCACTAGTTACAATGTGAAAAATAACTTTAATTTCAGAAGGTCTTTGGATCTGTATTTTAGTTTTTTGCCACCGACTTCCAAAATTAAAGTTATTTTTCACAATGTAGTGTTTTTTGGAAGTCGGTTTTTTTTTTCAATTTCCATTGGTTCCAGCTGAGGCTGTTACAATTCACAAAAGCCAGGGTTCCTTCCACATTAGAAAAGGTTGTTGTACATGTGAAGCCCGGTATTTCAAGGTCAATGTTATATGTTGCTTGCTCACGAACCACATGTGCTGAAGGTTTATTTATCGTTACTGAATGTTTTCATCCTCCACGTCCACCCTCTGACCAAGATTCAGTCGTAATGGAAATGGAAAAGCTGCGTCGAAATCCTCTAATACCTATGTATCGATTTTTGAGGGAGCCCCACAGTTCATACAAAATTATGTTCCATAATGTTCAATCCTTACGTGCACACTTGCAAGATACTGTAAGCGATCCTCAAATAATGGCTTCAGATATCTACTTAGCAGTAGAAACGTGGAACTGTTCTCAAGATTCTTTTTATATAACTAATTTTAAGAAAATAAATAAGAACAAATGGCCCTAAACAGTCTAGTTCAAACCCAGGTTTTGGTGTGTGTGCATGGGCAAAAAATTATATTGAATATAGCAACCTACGGTATTACATTGACATTGCTGGAGGTGACCACTGTGAAGCAGTAATTTTCGAAATAAATGCAGTGAAGATTATAGCTTTCTATAAATCATGCAAAAGTGCCAACAGTCGCGCAGTAGGTTTTGTAAGTAATTTATTATCGCATAACAGTCCTTACATAATATTTGGAGATTTTAATGAAGACTATCTCCGTAACGACAACACTGCAGTTTTCAAATTAATACGTGACGCTGGTTACCAGTCTTTATTACAACCACTTCCCTCTACACGCGGTGGTACTCAAATAGATCATATTTTTTCAAACTTCCCTTGTGAAGTTGGATTTTTAACCGACTTCAAAAAAAGGAGGTTCTCAATTCATCTTGAACTTTTTTTTTTTATGTACGTTACCTCATAACTCGGAGACGGCTGAACCGATTTGAAAAATTCTTTTTGCATTTGAATGGGTATATTGCGTTTAATTGGTTCCATTGTTACGAAATCAGGATCTGATGATTGAATCCTGGAGAAATCGAGGGCACTCTTCAAATATTATAGGCACACCTATAGCGTTTTGAGTATTTCTTATAGTATCTTGAGCAGTTGCTACCGAAAAGTACCATTTGGGGAAGTTGAACTGATGATGAAGACCACAGATGGCCACTGAAATTCCTCAATAATAAGTATTTCGTGGATTGCGATTCGATTACTTGAGTACGGATGTTAAACACTTTATGCTCGTCACAATACATATGGTGATGTAGAGCTGATGGTCAAGTACCAGGAGAACTCCTCAAAAATTAACGGCTATGCATCGGGAAAAGCAATATTTTGTAAAAGGTGATAAGTTGTTGACATTATGGCTTTTGTAACTAGATAAATTAGAAACCGATCCAGTAAAAAGCGTGAAAAAATTTTTGCAAAATATAGAACCAACTTCCATATCAAAACACTACAAAGCCAAAAATAACTTTAATTTTGGAACACGGTGTGAAAAAAAAGAAAATCCAAAACCAATAACACCGACTTCCAAAATTAAAGTTATTTTTGGCTTTGTAAAAGGTGATAAGTTGTTGACATTATGGCTTTTGTAACTAGATAAATTACAAACCGATCCAGTAAAAGCGTGAAAAAATTTTTTGCAAAAAATAGAACCAACTTCCATATCAAAACACTACAAAGCCCAAAATAACTTTAATTTCGGAACGTGGTGTGAAAAAAAAATCCAAAACCAATAACACCGACTTCCAAAATTAAAGTTATTTTTGGCTTTGTAGTGTTTTGATATGGAAGTCGGTTCTATTTTTTGCAAAAAAAAATTATAATTCCTTCTTCAGTTAGCATTCCCTATGTGGGCCCTTTTATAGAGTGAATTCAAATTAATATGTTTTTATTTATTTATTATTTTGCAATATAATATCAAACACAAAGCTCCCCCAGCAAACTACTTCTTCAATTTTATTTTTTTGTGACGATTGGGTAGTGTAGCTCTGTGTCTTGTATTTAAATTCAAAACACCGGCTATGACAAGTTTTATACAAATCTCTAAAAAAAAAATTAAAACTTTCCGTGCAAAATTGTCGGATCAGGTGAGGATTTGTATAGGAAGTCAAATTAGTTAGGTAGTCATGTTTGGCTTTTAGTTAGAGTATGGTACGAAACGATCAGTCAGCGAATACGACACGCACTTGGCTGTTATAAAAACTACGGAACCCTACACTGCGCGTGGCCCGACACGCACTTGACCGGTTTTTTTTTTAAATGGTACAATGTTTTTAATTTACGCAAATATTTGCAAAAAGTAGTATGCAGATGGAGATCTGCATACTACTTTTATTGTTAATCTTCATAATTTAGATTAGATAGGACTCGGGTATTTTGCTGAATGTTGGAAAGCCTGTCACAAGATGGCTCGATGACCTGGTGCATACCACAGTGTCCATTATATGCGAAGCTCAACACAATTTTATTACGACCAGGTCAATAAAGTAGAAACCCTATGTTCTACGTCTTTTGACTACAATAATGAGGTTGTTGGACATTTTCTTATTATCACAGGCCGACAAAATATAACTTTTGTTACAGCTTAAACAAAGCAGCTGGAACAACTTTCCTCATTAGGAGTGGAGCGTTACTAGCTGCGCGACAGTTTTAACTTTTGCAGCTACCATCGTTTAATTCTTTTTTCCAAATGTATTTCTTTAAACGATTTAATTTATTATTAATTGACTTTGATATATTATGATGATATTAACAAAGCCCTAGAAGTTCTTCATTTTTCATAATGGATTACTAAACGTCTAGAGCTGACATTAGGGTTGTTAAAGGATTATATTTACATGCCAAATTCTTTATGTTAATTTCATAAAGAATTTGGCATGTAAATATAATCCAAAGCACTAATATACATGCACCAAAAATATGTTGGCCAAAGATTTTTATTGTATAAAGTTCAAATGATAAAAGTGTATAAAAACATGGTCTAATTATCACCTGGAACATGCGAGACAGTAGTTGTATAAAAAACCCTTATAGATTCACTCTGTTGTCTGTCTGTTTGTATAATTGCACAGCAAATATTTATCAAATTTACTGGAACAATTTAATTTTTCTTTGGGACCTACATATATGAACTTTGTGACCTTATGTCTTTTGAATATGAGGTCATTTTTAGGACACAAAATAGAAAAAAAAACTTGTGAGCAAGAAATTTTGTTTGTTCGACTATACCTACGTAATGTTTAGTAAGCGAACAGAGCCGCTCTCGAAAGCTAGTACAGCAATAAAATGGCTGTGGCTGACGGCAATGATCAACACACGCCTACGCTAGCTCCACTAATAAAGCAACTCATGAAAATGACGCGCGTGTTCATTTGCGGTTAATAAGCGTGTGTCATTAGCCTGGCGACGTGTCTGTGAAGATTATGCCCTTTTATGTCAGGATCAACAGAGGTTTTAAAGGATTACTGACTGACAGAGTAACTTTCGCATTTATTAATAAATTAATAGTTTAAAAATCACTAGAAAAACACGCTTCTATAAATGCACGTAAAACAAAAAATTTTGTTCACGCTTTTCCTTTTTTTTGTAGTCTCCGTTTTCTATGTGTTGCTGTTTCTTTTTTATAGTTTTTGCCATATTATTCCCACGAGTAGTGAACAATTAAACGGTTGATCACCCCAGAGGATTTGAAAGTGACATCTATAAAAAAAATCTATGGATTACGCGGTAATTCAAAAAGGTTAAGAAAACCGATAACGGATTTTTTTAGGTTTGTTATAATCTTGAAACCTGATCGTGTTCAAAGTCCATTACGTAGCTTTTCTCACAAGTGCAAACACGACTATGATACGATATTCCATCATGGAATGCCAGTGCCTATCTTCCGGCTTCATCATCAGACCTTGAAACCTAATTGTGGTCAAAGTTCATTACAAGACTTTTCTAAAAAATCCTAAACAGCTATGATACGATTTTCTATCATGAAGTTTCAGTTCATATCTTCCGGCTCCATCATCAGATCAGTTTGACAGTACCATATTATTATATTGTCATCAGAACTACATACAGCTGCTAATTTTTATTACGCTACGACCATTGGAAGATGGTTAAATTAGTTACCTTAGATTCCATTACATAGTTAGTTACATACAGGTCGACCTAATAAAAGCGTGTTAAAAACAGCCGCGTTGGTCAATGTTCAGGGTTAAACAACGCTAGCCGCGGTTCTCCATGGATGGATGACTTAAGAGTACATAACCTGTCAAGATTCCCCTATGCCTCGGACAAAACGTTAAGCCATAGGTCCCGGCCGTCATTTGTCCAGCGACGATATGCAGTCATCGACAAAATGACGAGAAGATATTTTAGCTACTTTAAATAGATAAATTTGTATTTTTTTATGTGAGTGTGGCATCGAGTTGCATCGCATCGAGTGTGTCATCGAGTAGAGCGGCTAGCATACCACGGATAAACCCTCGATGGCTTATAATGTGGTATATTTTTTGTCCTCAAAATGTATTAGTATGTTTTAATAAATGAAAATAAATTAAAAACACCGGCCATGGATCTTGATCTCACCATTCAATTGAACTGATCAAGATAATGTCAAATCTTTAGAATTGTCCAGTTTCCACCCCCGACTTCGTTCCCGCGGGAGGTTTTTCCAGCGTAAATCCCGATCCCGGGGAAATTCTGGGAAAAAATACATTGATAAGTAACTCATAAGCCACTTATCAATGTATTTTCCTATATTTATTCTGGAATAACACATTTGTTATTCCAGGATATAACTACACACATCAAAAGTGTCTAGGGATCAAGCATTTTTATGCGGATTTCTTGAGATTGAGATGTGGCTTTGTAATAAATTTATGATTTTATACATTTATATGGATCCTTTTTGGTGCATTTCATAATTTGAAACAGGAACTGTTAATCAAATTCGAGTAAAAGATGAAAATCAGCTGTCAATATTTTCCCTATAAAAACATACAACGCATTGAAGACATTATTAGTGCTACTGTTTCCCTACTACTGATTAAAACCAACGTTATTATGGAGCGGCGACGTCATTTAAGCAGGGAAGAAATGCTCAGAGCCGTAGGAATGATAGAAGCTGGTTCCCGGCAACGTACTGTGGCTTTAGCTCTGAATACAAGTCTGAGTGTTATCAGTCGACTTTGGACACGTTACCGAAGCACTGGTACCGTGGCTGAGCGCCATGGAGGACGGTATCGCTGCACCACACGGAGACAAGACCGATACATTCAAATCTTAACTCGAAGAGCTCCAACAATAACCGCCATGATGTTAGCCGTGAGGCTTCATCACTCTTCAGGGAACTTAATTAGCGACCAAACAGTCAGAAACCGCTTGCATGAAGTGAACCTTCATTCCCGAAGACCGCTACGGGTACCACCTATAGCAATGCACAATCGTAGGATTCGATATCAATGGGCTCTTGAACACAGAAATTGGGCAGAAGAACAATGGCGTTTCGTGTGCTTTTCTGATGAGTCTCGTTTTGGTATGAGACCGGATACAAGACGTATACGACACTGGAGAACCCCTGGACGCCAACAGCGATTAAAATCCTGCCAGGAAGTCCATCCTTATAGTGGTGGAACCATCATGGTATGGGCGGGTATTTGGATCGGCGGAAGAACTGAGTTGATTTGGATCAGAGGCAGCCTCAACGCTCAAATTTATGCTGAGACGATTGTATCTGACGTCATCGTTCCTCTCCAAGTGCAAATCGGTCCCTTATTTCAGTTAATGCATGATAATGCACGACCGCACACCGCAAGAGTTGTAAGACAGACTCTCGCCGCAGCTAACATCAATGTCCTGCTCTGGCCTGCTCAGTCGCCAGACTTGAACCCGATTGAGCATGCATGGGATATGCTACAGAGAAGAGCTCTGCCGAATATGGAGGGTATCCAGTCGCAAGAAGACCTTTTTTTGTTGTTGCAACGAACATGGGCGGCCATTCCACAGCGTGATTTGGATGAACTCATTTTGAGTATGCCAAACCGATGTTCTTGTGTTGTTAGTGTTCGCGGTAGAAACACGGATTATTAATTGTTTAAGTTACCCAATAAAATTTTAAAGAAAACTGTTATTTCAGTCTTTTTTTCGAACTTTAATGTTAGTGGTTCAAATGTCAAAAATCCCTTTATTAGGAAAATGGCAAATTTCTTTATTAATGCAAAGGTGACTTGGTTTATCGTTACTGTGACAAACGAAAACACTTTATTTGATGAATCCTTAAAGAAAATTTTAATTAATATCAATCAGGAGAAAAGTTATTGCAAAAATATATGTTGATCCCTAGACACTTTTCATGTGTGTATTTACGTAATTTATTCGTATAGCAATATGCAAAGTTTAAGTTACCTATAAATGAACTAATATAATATAAACGTACCCAGTCTTCTGGGTACGTTTCCGGACGACAGCGATGAGGAGGAGTACTTTGACGCCTAAGCTAGTTTTTTTTTAAATTTTATGTACATAGTTAGGCTTAGTATTTACGTAACAAATATTATCTTTTTAGTGGTTTTTGCGTGAAAGAGTAACAAACGTTCGCATTTATAATATTAGTAAGATAAGATTAATATGAAGAAGATTAGTAATCTTGTAATTCCCCCTTTTTCCCAAAAATCCAGTCGCCCTTAGAAGGTTTACCCTCGAAAAGAAAAAAATATGTTGCATAAAAATCCTTGTTCACGAAAATGCACTAGTATATTCAAGCGAAGCAGTTGCGTAACGGAATGTAGGTTTGACCTAATCAAACTAGGCAAGAATAACTAAGTTATGTTCGTAAGGTCAAATCGAGTAAAGCTCGGCTAACTTTGTTCCTTTTACTAGAAACTGGTGGACCTGCGATTAACTTTTGGTGTCGACCTTGTGATCGAGAAGATTTGGGTTCGAACACCACTCACTCATTTCAATATTGGCGTGTACCCACTCCAAACACAAGAATATTTAGCTTTGTTGGAGTAAGCAATAAGAAAAGCAAAAAAACTCCATTTATTCACAAATAAGTTGAAAAAAGTTATTTTTGAGCAAATGTCAACGAATATTTAAACGATAAATCCTTGAAACTCGAAAAATAATGTTATTAGTAATTTTAATGTCTATGTTTTAGAATAAGTTAGATATTAACATACTTAAGTGATAAGTCCCTTCCACACATCTTATTTTTGCTGTGCCCGTCAGGATCCACATTTGTCTCTAAAAAAAATTTGTCTACCACCTAAGCCTACATTGTGGAATGCAATAAAGAATTGAGAATTGGGTATTGAGTGGTTTACAAGATTGCTATGTAGTATTGTGAATTCTACCCACTTTGCTGCAAAAAAATGATTTGAATGATGACATTTATTGAGGATCAAAAGTTTTAAAACTCATAATATGGATTTTTTTCGACTAACTTTTAACTGCTTAAACACAGGCCTCCTCTGAATGAGAGAGGATGGACCCGTAATCAACCGTAATCCACTGTGCGCCCGGTACAAATAGGTGCATGTCGCTTGTCTTCGAATTTACAAACCTAATATAATTATGCCGGTTGCTTCACAAATTTTCCTTTACCATCACGAGAGCGGTAAAGATGTAATTTTCACAGAGTAATGTCCCTGTTTGAGTTCGAACCCACGACCCACAATTCGTATGTCGAACCTGTAATCACTGGACCACCACAGCTCTTTACTTTTTACTTTTACCGATAACTTTTGATTAGGCATCTGATTGATGTATATTATTATCAAAGGGCCATCTTATTTTATTTGGGTTTTAGATATATTTTGAGTGTTCATTATTTGTAAAAAAAATATTTTTTTTATTCTAAGAATATTTGGCAAAAGTATGCATCAGTAGTCAAATCAGAAACATTTTTTCTTTCAACAAAATTATTTTATCGTTCTGCGTTAAACCGTAAATGTTACACGTACCAACCGTGGTACCAACCAACCTTCTAAACAAGGTCAAAATTAACAAACCAAACACACTCGAACGGCGGAAAATCAGTAACTCATAGCGAGAATTGGCAGCAAAACGGCATTGTAATTCTGATTATCAAGTACCTACCGGTCGGTGTTTTCTTTTGGACGGATAAACGGTAGTACTCATATTTTATCATATTGATATAAATTATATTTGTTACTTTTTTCTTTTATTTATCTTTTTCTTTCATTTTCTTTGATATGGTTTTCATTCTAGGAAATTCAGGCTTATAATTTTATATTAAATCACTGAATAAAGTTCAGTCAAAGCAGATTTTTATCAAAATTAAAATTAAAATTAAATTTAAAATAAAGATATAAACTAAACATGTTAGCAAACAACCATACAAAATCTTGCGTACTTTTTCAGCGCTATTCCCGCATAGAAAACCATTATATTAGTATGTATCAAAATATGAATATTTAAATAAAACTCGTCTCATTACCATCAAGTGGAAAGTCAGAACATTTATTTCACTTTCTTGACTTTAATGTGAGACAGAAGTATTAAAAGTGTCGGGAAATGCGGAAGGAGTACAGCAATCATATGAAAAATAAAGAAACGGGCTTGTAAAATGTCGCTATAGTAAAAAAAGCGGAGGCGGTAATACAAATTTAACACAACACATAAAACCAACTTGTAATTCTGTGGGAAGTCTCGTAAATTTAGCGTTGTACAATTTTACATAGATTACTTTACAAAAGGAGTCGAGACGGCTGCCATTCGACCGCGCTCCCTAACTTACGAGCGAGCTATTTGTAGAAGCCGCCAAGAATCGCTTTCATTAACAATTCACGATAAAGCACCACCCGGCTCAGTGTCGAAAGAGATTTGATGTGGCGTGAGCCGCGTCACGCCTGGTTATTAATCAGGGTCCCACAAAAAGGTGTCGAGGTCCAGTGGTTATGACGCAGGCTCCTGCGGCAGAGACAGAATCCAGTATCTACCCGACCGTGGAGGTGCGCGCTCGCGCCCGACGCGTCCCGCCCATATCGCCCGCCTCGATCCGCGAACACCTTATTCCAAAATCGATCTCAATATAAAATTAGACTTTACTTTTCCTTGTGTAATTCTCTCGTGCCAGTATTGTCTTAAATGTCTAATCAATATTTTTAAAACTTTTAGTTTTCCTATTATGTAACGGATTCAAACTTTAATTGCTGGTATGTAATAAATTGTAAGTTATAAATATTCATGAGTAGCATACATAATCTGAAAGTTTGAGAAATTTTGGCTAAGTATTATACATGTTTCATGGCTTGACGCGTTCAAGATGTAATTATAGAGTGTTCGTTTTAAAAAAGCTGGCTGGTGTAAAGTTTTGTGGTAGGAAAGTGTCATAATGCGTTTTCGGGGATTATTTGCAGTCGGGTCACGTCATGCGGCGAGGCTTACCCTAAGCCTGATTAAAGTCATCGATGGCTCCTGTCGGTATCGGGAAATGGAAAATATTAAACGGGAAATCTGTGAGTCCTGACAATTTTTGGGATTATGTTTTCATATCATACACGTAATTACATTTACACTGAACATGTGTTACATTTACGTAGAATAATGTTTTAATATCAAAAGATAGACTTTTAGATAATATTAAATTTGTATAAATACGCCTGCATGGTTGAAATTGAAAACGAAACCCTGGAGCTTATG
This sequence comes from Tholera decimalis, assembly GCA_943138885.2. Classification (NCBI taxonomy): domain Eukaryota; kingdom Metazoa; phylum Arthropoda; class Insecta; order Lepidoptera; family Noctuidae; genus Tholera; species Tholera decimalis. The sequence goes on along the minus strand of OW964552.2, from coordinate 14,624,290 downwards.
TAAATGTAGGAAGGAAAATAGCGGAGCATAATTAGACGTTCATATACAGTTAACCTCAGCTTTCTTACGACTGTACTAAAAAGTAATAACCCATTAGTAACTCGATCCCTGGGAATTGTCTCCGACGTTCAAACAAAAAATCATTCGCTGGAAATAATGCGAGCGAGGCGCGGGGACCAGATGTTTATAATCGCTCGCTTTGGCAAAGTCCCGACAATTATAAGACGGTCCTTAGAAAGGATGGGAGGCTTGCCTGCTCGGCAAATACTTGGCACGCTCCCCGCCCAGTCACCGTTCGCGAAATTAGTGCTGCGCTCATTTTAATTATAATCCGATATCGATAATCGATTTTAAATTATCTGCTAATTAATTTCGTGTTGGCGACGGAATGCCATTAATTTGGTAAGAGGGTTTGGACACAAGTGGATTTTAATTAAGAGCGTTATGTTTAGTGAATCCCAATTTATGAGGATGGTTTATGTCTAGTTCATATTCAACGGCAACGATAAAATTTTAGCAATTCAGATAGGACACATTTCAATAAAAACATTTTGCGTAACAAACCCGTTTGCTTATGAACAGTATTCACACTAAACCCTGTTTATTATTCATATTTTGAATAGCAATAAAAAAGAGTTTCAATTCATGTTATAGTCAAACATTTTTTTGTAAAAACATATATTTGGCGCCAAAAATATAACCAGTATTCAAATGGAATGAGAGGTTTTATTCATAGAAAATGTATTTAAATTAAGCGATCATTTCTATAGTGCAACTCAGTCTTGCCGGCGCCGTACAATAAAATACACATAAAGTATGTTTTCATTAGCATGTAATATGCGTTCCACATCATTTGTGCGTAGAACGTCTATTGTCTACGCCGTAGAGGGTCTACGAAGATCTGCGAGCGCTACGAGAATTTCGTAGCTATTTGAATCTTTCTAACCATTGCAATGAACCCACAAATTTGGATCGGCATTTGCCCCTGACTTTGTCTGACTTGAAAATTGGGATTGAAAGTATTGCGTAAGCATATAAACATAATTTAATATAACTCATTTCAGTAGTTTTTGCGAGACAGAGAAACTTATACTGATATGTATCTTTACATAAAAAGTAGGTCAGGATTTAATGTATCTGCATTCTGCAGTATTGTATAATTAATTAGTAGGTATATATCCAATAGTGTCACTACCGCACATAGTCCATCAAATCTAATTGCTGCATTCGATAAATCGGTAGTTGAACATATTAATTGAGCACAAAATATAACTTTAACACAATGTGCCTATCTGGGTTTGTCCCACGGCCTACAAGTTGTAAGTCATGCCTGTAAACACTGGGTTCATCAACGTCAAGCTATGGACGTGTAAATTATTTTACGGATTATACAGTCGTCCAAGAATGCAAATAGCACAACCCGCATTTTTTCTGGCAACTTAATATCACAATACATATGTATTTACCAGAACAAATGACTCTGCATTTGTAAGCGAGGTCCAACAAACCTATCTCCCATAAAAAATGGTCACCGGTTCACGAAGATTAACTGCGTCTAGTTTCCCTTTGTCATAACTTGCCTTAAAGCAATAAAGGGACCCGATATAGTTATAAAATTGATACTTAAGGTTTAAGTACTTTAACCTAGACCGTAATAAAATTAGAATTAAATCGTAATTTTAGATATTTGGGTAATTCCAGCGAAATTCAGAAATTAGAGTTTCAAAAATTTGTGAGAAATGTTTTCAATATTTAAGATTTCTTTTGTATGTATTTTATAGTACTCCTATAACTTATTATCAATTATATAGTGGTCCCCAAAATAAGTAAGTTTTCATGCGATAAAGAGGGTAGTTAAAACATAAGTGAGTGAGGGAATGATGCATCAGGTGAGGGAATGAGCGTTAACATATTTACGACAATTCAACAATAAATGACATTAGCAATCTTGTATTATAGTTTAAATAACAAACATAAAGTAACATTGTTTACTAATTATTTCTACAAATTTAAATAATATAAATTTTTGTACTTTAAATTATTGAAAATTAATCACAGTGTTTCAAGTATTGCGAATGGCATTGCAGATCTATTTAAAGTTAATTAAAAACTAGTTAAAGAAACAAAGAATGAAAACCATCTATTTATTATAAATTTCAACACAAGACAACATGAGAGAGAACAATAAAACATTAAATCTAAATATGAGGAATCGTTCTTTGATCAACTCAGCTAATCACCTTTGTCCATTTCTATTACGAAGTAGCAGCCTCTTTTGATTAATTTTGGAAGTTGAATCTTCTGTAATACATCATCCAAATTATACAGCTGCTCATCTCTTATAGTCGGCCATTTCCAAGCTTTAGAGCCTCTAGTCAAACAGCTGAAGCGCCTTACACAACAGACATTTTGTTGAATACACATCGCATGTTATCATTGAAAGAAATCTTGTTAGATCGCAGCTAGGCAAAACTTTATTTTCGTAAAGTTTTAGGATCATTAACTGAACATTTGCGTGTATCACACATTTGCAAGTATCACGGTCTTTGACTGATGCCCAGGTTAGATACCCACTTTGTATTCAACTGTCGTTAAAAACTTGCAAGTTTTTCATGGTAACACACAATAAGCGTTTTTGTTTTACTTGTCCTTTGTGCTTCATAAAATCTTTCTTACCCGGACACATCCTAGAATTGTTAAACTTTTTTAAAAAATCAGTAACGTTTTTTTTTTATCTCGATCTCGCCTGATGGTAAGCGATAGATGAAGTCTACGATGTGACGAGCGAACCCAGAAGATGCCTATTTACTCTTTCTTTAAAGGCTGAAATGTCATAATTGGCAGGGAATACAGAAGCCGGCAGAGAATTCCACAACTTGGCCGTGCACACAATAAATGTGGCGGAGAAGCGCTTGGTACGACAAGACGGTATATCAACCAAGTGTGGATGGTACCCAGCCGTGCGTCTGGTAGACCGATAGTGAAAGGGAGATGGAGGAATCAGGTCATGGAGCTCCTGCGCACACTCCCCAAAGTACAATCTATAGAAAACCGGCAGGCAAGCAATTGTTCGCCGATAAGCCAGGCTATGAAGCTTGTCCACTAGCGCCTTGTCACTTATAAGCCTTTTAGCTTTGCGCTCGATCGAGTCCAATGCAGCAAGTTGGTATTTTGCAGAGCCATCCTATAAGTGGCTGCAATACTCCACGCAGGAACGGACCTGTGCTTTATATAGATTCAGAAGCTGTCCAGGCGTGAAGTACCGCCCCACCTTGTGTAGGATTCCCAGCTTTTTTGCTGTAGTCTGAGCTCTGGACTCTATGGTTGAGCCGAAGTTGAGGTCTGACGTCAACTCCATGCTCAAAAGCTCCAGGTGGTCGGTAACTGGCACAGATGTACTTCGGAAAGTAGGGGATAGTTGGAATGGGCTCCTTTTAGCGCTGAAAAAACAAGCCTGTGTTTCAAAACGTTGAATTTGACCAGATTGTTGTCACCCTATTTGGAAACGCTTTAGTATTTAATTTTCTGGACCCAGATCTTTTGTACGTTTCATTTGAATAATGGTTTTGCTAAGTTGAGCAATTTCCTCTTCTTTAAAATGTTTGGTTTCATTACTTTAAGAAATTTCCTCTTCTCGCTATTTTATTTTGATCTTTGTAGTAGTCTGTAAGCTGTCTAGTAATAACTTCCGAAAAAATAAGCCTCTTCTTCACGGTTTCAGGTACTTGTACATTTTGCAATAGTTCTGAAACTTTAGCTTCAGGAGAAGTCTGAAACTTTTTAGCCAGTCTTTGATATCTCTTGCAAAACTTCTCACCCTTTCTTTTTGCCTCGTCGACTGCTTTCTGTAATTTGGATATTTTAGCATAAAGGTTTGCTCTATGTCGTCTTAGTTGCCTTCTCCTTTGAGCGATTACCAACAGTCTTCGCTACTCCTCCCCATTTTGATTAATGTTTTCAAAAGAAGGCCCTGGGCTTGGATGTGGCATTATATCTAATACTCTTGCCAAATTCTTACGCAGCATACCTTTTTATCACTGTAGTTTTGTCAATTTTTGTTCCAATTCTTTCGTTTCAGTTTTTTTCTCTTGAAATCATTACAGGTTTTACCTGACCTTTTTCCTTTTTCTTAACATATTTCAGTCTTTCTTTTTCGCGAAGTCTTTCTAAACTGCCAGGATCACTCTTCATTTTTTCTCTACGTTTCCGATCATATTCTTTCTTTTTCAATTTTTGTGTTGTGCCTCAGTTAGTTTCTTTTGTTTTGCAATTTTTAGGTTAATAAAGCCTTCAAAAAGAAAGCCAAGATGAATTAGCATTAGTGCAGCATGAGCACAAAAAGAAAACCATGCGCACGGTTAAAAGAATCATTTCCTCATCTATCATCATTCCCTCACTACAAATAAATATGAGGGAATGACGGTGAGGGAATGACGAAATCAAACATAACCGCCAAAAACGCACAACATAAGCTACCTTTCGTACTACATTTTCTGGTCACGTTATGATTCATCAAAACCAACGTCAACGCGTAATCACTAATTAGTTAAAGTTAATTACCTTATTTTTGTAAGATGTGATGTAATGACGGCCAAAAATGTAACTTTGCAAATTATGGTCAAACCTTTTTTTTAACGGAAACGACATGCACGCACAAAATAAATTTGTCATAATATATTATTGGCAGTACTGTCAACTGTCAAAAACAAATGGGTGCGTTCATGTAATACAAATAACACGTTCAAAAATGGACTGTGAACAAAGGTGTGAGGGAATGATTATTTTTCTTGGGACAGACTAAAAACAATACATATATTTGAATAATCTTTTATTTTTTTCTGTAATTATGAATATTTTAAGAAAACCATTTTATTTTGAATAAATCAGTAAAACTATTACAGTCAATTTTGCAAAATGTGTCAATTTAGCCACCGTAGAGTGTTTTAATCTGGAGTTTGGGACATAGTGAGGGAATGATTTTCGGATGTTATCATAAGCAAAAGAAATATTAGATATCAAGTTTATTAGAAACTCGTATAGTTATTATATGTCCACCATAGCATATTTATTAATAAAATTATAATCATTACTTAAATTCGTAACTACTTAGAAAATAACAACAAGGACATGAATTTCGGAATTTCGCTAGAATTACCCATTTATACAAAAAGTTACCATCGTACGTGAGCGGACTGATAAAATTTTTGCATTGAATGAAATAAATATTTCTGCTGACAGTCGAGTGGTCATAGAAAATGTCAGACGAAACGTGAACATGTTTTTAAATGAATGACTGGGTTACTTTTAGTTGGATTTTGAGTATTTTGTAACTGCCTTTTTGGTCTATTTTCACTAGTTGGATTTGATTCTTGGGCCATGATAATTATAATTATCGTGGCCGAGTAATAATGATTACTGGCCTTTTAGCAGACTTAGAAAAAAAGGATGAAGCATTTGGCTTGGCACCGACTTCAACCAAATGCGTAGGTACTTAACCTTTATTATAAACGAAATTAGACATTCAATGAAATAGTGTTGTGCATATTATGTAATTAAGTTTATGTTTAGCTTTTTAGTGCAGTTGTGTTTCGTGTTTTAAAGTCTACGAATAACTTGATAGCTGCCTGAAGTTTGGAAGGCGGCGGCATAATGTGCATCACGTGCGTCGGGAAGCACGTAAAGCTTTAGTTCCTGCCGGTGATATCTCCCCGTTCTTGAGTGAGTGATTGCCATATGTGATTGGCGGGGTTCGAGGAAGCGTGGGTTTCTGGGGAAAAAATCGCCTGTCGCAAATACGAATGGGAATACCTTCATTGTGCGTACGGCTATGGAGTGGAATTCCCTTCCGGAGTCTGTGTTTCCCGATAGCTATAACCTAGGAGTCTTTAAGTCAAGAGTGAATAGGTTACTTTTAGGTAAGCGTGCTCCATCTTCGACCACATCATCACTTACCATCAGGTGAGATGGTGGTCAAACGCGAACCTATTTTAAATAAAATAAAAAAAAAAACGAATTTTCCACGTGGACGAAAAAATTGTGGTATAGGATTTTGTAATAAAATAGCCAAGGCAATACCAATGTTTGTGTCTAAAGTGTGTTACTAAATTATTCGTATACATATTATTAGAAGTGCTTACAAAACATAACAGTGGCAAGGTTTTAAAAGATTTATCAATCTCCACTAGTCCTTGTACAATATGGCTGGCTCGCAGTCTTAGTCAAATCTATACTTAATATTATAAAGCGGAAAAGTTTGTATGTTTGAACGCGCTAATCTTCGAAAGTACTAGGTGGGTTTGAATGAAATTTGGTATGAAAGTAGCTTGAAGCTTACGAAATATTATGGACTTCTTTAACCGACTGCAAAAAAGGAGGATTATGTTTTTATCGCGAAAAAACCACGGGAGCGGAGCCCCGCGCAACTTCTAGTGCAGTATAATACTGGTATTTTACATGGAGCGACTGTATTATTTGACAACAATACCTCTGTTACTGGGTACTTTAAGGTGACTGGAGGCTATCATAACTTTTAATTTTTCGTAAAGGCTAGTTAGTCTCAACTGCTGACGCAACATACAAACACGTAGACATTAGTGTAAATATAAATAGTTATTTTTGTCCCTCATCATTTAAATAGAACATATTACTTATGTGGGTGGCTTAGTTTCTAGATGGTCGCATATAATATGACATTTTAGATCAATCTTGATTTGTTTTTTCCCTTCTAATTTTTCAATGTAAATTATATTTTACTGCATGCTGCGTCATTAGACAACCACTAGGTTAGATTTATATCTCATACAAGCAACTATACAATTTACTTTTGCAACCAAACCTAGATTCATAGAAAATATGTAATAAAACGTAAAATAACGATTGGAAGAGCGTACATTTTGAATCGCCCGCCTCTTGGCACACACTGGAGAATCCATTAGGAGTCCTTGGGAACAAAATATTTGCATGGCTTTAGATATTATTTTCAAACCGGAATATTTTGTAAACTTAAGTATATGTACTACTTATGTACAAAAGAGGAAAAAGATTTAAGCAGAAATTCAAGCGTGGGCCGATAAAGTTTTTTGATGAATGCCAATCTTTTGCTTTCGGATTCAGTATCAAAGCTTGTCAGACGTATGAAAATATGATAAGTAGTATTTAGTATATAATCTCACGTAGTTAAAGGAGTGTTGACTTTTGAGCTTTCGATTACCATAAAGTGAAAACAAATTCTATAACTAGTAGAAATGGCAAGGGACTAAAGTGACAAAATATAAAGACTGTACTTGTACATTCTCGGCTTTTGACGTCAATTCGATGAAAACCTTCATCGTCGTCCCAACGGACATTCCAGAAAAAATATGTCACGAAAAACATATACTTTTGAAAGCGTCATATCTTCTCTATTTTAGTTATAAAATTGTAAGTACATATCATTACTAAGATCCATCTAGCGTGTACACAAAAATATATAAGTGAACTTCCCCCCACCTCCTGCTATGACGTCATAGACCGTGGAAATGAACCTGAAAATGAAATGTCGCTCGCGGTGTTGGTGTTTCTCTTCATTATTGAACTCACGAAAGAAATACCAGTAGCAGCTCGATTTCTACCTACCTTTTTGAACGACGTTATCATTGATGAGATTGTCACTTTTCCGTCAACCCATTTCAAAGTTATCGACATCGGTTCTGTTGCCAAAGGAAAAAAGATTTTTTTTTTGTCTACAGTCCAAGGTAACGCTTTGCTCGTCACACCAAAACTGTAACCACACTAAACTATATTTAAAAACGCAAATGTAATCTTTTACGTTTGAAATTATATCAACTTTAGTTTTCGTTTTGGCGTAAGAGATGCGCCTTTGTATTTCTCATGGGTACTGTACTGATGGCTGGTAGGAGAAAATGTTGCACATTTTTTATTATCTCAGAAGCTTACGAAAATACACGGTCTAAATTATAAGTTATTAAGTTATTACTTGGAAGGTTCTTTAGCTTTGAAACCTTTCGTCACTCTGTGAAATCTGCCAAGCGTATACCTTAGTTTGAGTTGGGAATAAGTTAGTAATAGAATGTATCCATTTAATCAAATGCAGTACCGGTGTTTAACATGGTACTACTACAAACGTGACCTGAGGAGCTCTTCGCTATAGTAATAACAGTTTTACAGGCCAACCTTTCTCCGGCCTCCTGGTTTTGCCTTTACTCTCCTGCCTATTGGCTGGATTGGCCTGTAAAACTGAAAGAAGAAAGAACTAGAGCTGTGATTTGTACATCTTCAACATTCGTCTCGAGTAGTATGAAGTTCGGAACTATGACACTAGTCTTGTGGAGGTTAGATAGGCAGTCGTTCTATGAAACCAAATCAAATGCTTACTATTCGTAAATGTAAAATATAGGTCTTAGTCTTAATTTACGCACCTTATTACTTAGTGGCTTTTTACAGGTATTGACAATAGCAGGGCTTACACTAAGACTCCGACCATAACATAGTTGTGGAAGATTAGGTAGGTGATGACAGTACTTCTGACCTCCACGCTCCAGTTACTGGTTGGCACGATATCTCTTATTCCTCTGTTTTTGCTTCGAGAATGATTTTCATTTATTTTCAAGCTGTTTCTTCTCTAAGATAAATAGAAACCATTGGTTTTTGGCGAAGCCATCCGTAACATTCTTTGGACTCAAATTGAGATTAATTTGTACACTGAGGGTCTGAAGTTCATGGGCCTGAACGAGGAAATGAAATTCAAATTGCTTTGCCCTTGTAAAATAATTAGGGTACAATAAAGGAATAAAAGAGCCGTCGCGCGTCGGGAAGGGCGACTTGATGATTTAGTTACGCTGTTTCGAGAGGGATTGGTAGCAGAGTTATAAAAATCATATTAAAAAGTCCTTTTTTGTTAGATCGATACTCTTTATAGTACACGAAAAATAATAAAGACTTATAAAATAATAGGGTGAAACAGTGGGCGGTCTTATCGGTAACGCAAAGTTACGCGAGACAGAATACGGGGGTAGTCAGGCTATGTGTTATTTACTTCTATACACACATACATACGTATTTAATAAACTACATACATACTACTACATTAAAGTCGGAAAAAATGTCTATGAAACTCATAGGGATGAGTGATTTTTGACCATATTTTTAATTGTAGGAAGAAATCGGTTTGTCTTATTGAAATAAATCTTTTACTGAACCCCATTTTGTGTCGTGGCAATTTATCGCATTCTTGGTTTTCTGAAAGAGTTTGCGCGATCCATTACAGTTGCCAGTTGTATGCTATATTTTTTTTAATAAGTCCTTTTTTAATTTATATTTAATCTTGGTGTCCAATAAAGTGAATATAAATAAATACTGACTCGGACAGAGATTTCAGTAGCCGTATTGCTTGAACTGCAAACTTAATGGAATGGCTCAAAATCTAGTTTGAATTTTTCTGAAGTTATTGGATTTTTCATTGTCTATCATCATCATTATTGATAATTTGTGAATCGACTTCAAGTCTAAGGAAACACACACATCACATATCGTCAGAAAAACGATGGTTTATTTATTTATGGAATACTTTACGCGCAGAGGTAGACTTAACTCGAAAAGCATGATCTAATACTCAATTGTTTGGCAATGCACAGAAAAATAATGAAAAATGCAAGGTTAAAAAACAAAACGCAATTAGATATTGATGTCCTTTATGTATAAAATAAAATAATACAAAAGTATTATTTTATTTAATCTAATAGAAGTTTATAATTTTTAGATCATAGAAATATTGTATTATATGGTTGACAGGTCCTTTGTACATTTTGTGTGGTATAATTTGTGTGGTTAATAAATAAATAATACAATTTCAACATCAAACTTCTATATTTTGTTTAGAATGGTACATTGAATTCAGGTTCTAATATGACTTTTTGCAATCTGCGCTCCTGCGTCCATATTCTGGAACCTAGTTGTAACATATTGGCCGTAGACATTTGTTCTAGATCATGATTTATTACTGTAATACCCACCAGGATGCAGGGAATACTGCTAAAACGATTGCGATTTGATTGAAACATTTTTTTTTCATCAAATCTGTACATACGTGTGTGGTACTAAAGACAAGTCTTTAAAAATGACATTGAGGTTTCTAAAATCACTTTTTCTTTACGTCAATCGTTTAAAAGATATACGCTTCAAAAATTGTAAAATGTGTGTCCCCCACCCTCTAACTTTTATAACAATGGAGTGACAAAACTAAAAAAAACATATGCTGTAGATCTTAATAAAAACTTTTAACGCAAAGATAGGGTCAGCAGTTTTTGAGATATAGCACATTTTCTAAAACCGCAAGTATAACTCTGTATAAAAACACTACGAAAAACAAAGTTATTTTGCTTAGTTACTACGGAACCCTTCATGGGTCTGACTCGCACTTGGTCGATTTATACCAATTATGTCAGTGTTGGCTTGTAATCTAACTGGATGCAGCTGAGTACTAGTATTTTACTAGGATCCAATGCCTATCTGGCCTCCACAACTAGTAGCTGGCCCAAATTTTTTGGCTTCTGACTACCAGCAATGATTCTCAAAGCCTGTGTTCTCCGAGGCACGGAGAATTCTCGATTTGTTAAAATGTTCAGCCATCCACAGACTAACTTCAGCAAGCGGTGCTCATCCTTGAAGATCGAAACGTGCACATTACGATCAGTTATTATGGCTGCCACACACGCTACGATCCACCGGAAAGGTCCACCTGTGCAGGTAAGCCTGCGCAGGTAGACCGGAATGTGTGTGGGAATAGACCTGTGCAGTTTTTTGAACCTGCGCAGGCGACCGGCGCAAGATCGAAAATCAATTCTTTCGAGTGACACCGTACGGTGTACCTGTGCGTGTGTGCGCGTACTCCGGTCGCCTGCGCAGGTCGCGTCAGTTGTTTTCTAGTGTTTCTTTCGTACGGTTGTCTCGTCGCTCGCATCTTATTGCCACGAATGCCACGTAATTCAGCAATAGAAAATGGCGCCACCAGATAGATTCAACTAAAAAAATCCTTGAAGATTTTTAAGAATTTTTTTTTGCAAAACATTACTAGCGATGTGGTTAGAATTCACACTACTAGCCATCTTTTTAACCCCTCCAACTAAGCTAAATGTGCTTGTGTCTGGAGTGGGTTCAATTGTGTAATGGGTGGGGTTCGAACTCGTGACCTCTCGGTCACAAGTAGGGATGCCAGATGTTCGGTTTTCGACCGGACAATCCGGTTTTCTTTATGCTTGTCCGGTCACAAAAATCTTGGTAAACCGGACAATAGATTGTCCGGTAATAAAATAATCGTTCATTATTTCTAGTGAACAGCACCAGCGTTTTGTAGGACCGTTTATTGAAAATCGTACAGTATGTGTTGTGTAGTATTCCCATATTTAATGCTTTTGTGGAACGAATCTTCAGCGTCATGGGAAATGTATGGACCAATGAAAGAAATCGTCTCGCCGTTCAAACTGTTAAAAGTGAATAGTGCGTTTTTTTTAACATAAATGTTAGTTGCACTGAATTTTAAGATGACATCTCAGGGAATAAGACTTTATTAAAAGCAGTCGGGTTGAGTTCTAAATATATAAAAAGTAGAATGGTTGTAGTTTAGTAAGTAAGTTTCCAGTACACAAAGTACATTTGTCTATTAAGAAATAAAAATATTAAAAACTTTGTCCGGTTTTTTCTTTGAACACATTTGGCATCCCTAGTCACAAGTCCGACACCTTATCCGCGGCTATTGACGCTTATCGAATTATCGAAATAATTATCGAAATTTATAGAAGTCATCCATGTCTTTGGCAAATTAAAAACAAAGATTATCATAATCGAGACAAAAAGAAGCTGCTTATAGATTACTCATAGAAAACTTGAGAGAAATTGAGTCAGATGCGAACAAAGAAGTAGTTGTGAGAAAGATCAATAATTTAAGAAGCAATGTTAGGAAGGAAAAGAAGAAATATGACCAATCTTAAAGTAAATTCTGGGGCATCTGCTGATGATGTGTACCGTAACTACGATTTTTTCAATTTATTTATTTAATTTTTTATGTGTATATAACGATTTGGATATATTTAAACAATTAATTACAACAAATATACAAAATTATGTACTAAAATACAAACTACAATAAAGCATCAAAAAATTCATCCTCAACGCTGTCGGCTGGCAACGTACCTAAGATACTGGCGGCATTGCCTCGTTGTATGGCAATGCTTAGCCGTTGACCAAAGAAATAGCCAGCCCTTGGGTCGCGGGAAGCGTCAACGAGCCTTTTCGATATTTCTTTAAAAAGGCTGTGAGCACACGGGCCCCATGGTCCGAGAGTTTCGACCCCAAACGGCTCGAAAATATAGTTATCACCGAGATGACTATATTTACGCCGCTTGAGGTTTTCCGCAGCCGCAGCGGGAGCGCCAGCACAACATGATGAACTGAAAAATTCTACATTTAAATTAAAATTAAATTTTTTATTATTTACTTATTTCTTTTAACTTCAAAATTAAAGCAAGGCCTGGAAATGCCAGCGCGTCATAGTCCTCATTCGATGCCATCGCAAGAAGAACTGAAGACCGCTCCGGTACACCGGAACGTCCCCATACACGCTACCAATGTTCGATAGACCTGCGCAGGCACACCTGCACAGATAACCTCTCCGGTAGACCGTAGCGTGTATGGCTTACGTTACGTTACTCTTCCAACATCAAGCGTTTTAAAATCGCTTCATCTACAACACTTGACAGGCCTGTTGGTCTAGTGGTCAGTGGCCCTGACTGCTATGTGTAAGGTCGTGGGTTCGATACCCACCCAGGACAAATGTTTGTGTGATGAGCACGATCATTTGTTCTTTGTCTGGGTGTAATTTATCTATAATATGTATGCATTTAGAAATATATATGTATGTTTATCAGTTGTCTAGTACTCATAGCACAAGCTTTGCTTAGTTTGGGGCTAGATGGCGTTGTGTGAAAGTTGTGGAATATTACTTAGTTTAGACGCTCTTGAAAATTAAGCGCTTTTTACGCTTGAAATAACGTTCCGTTTCACAGATAAATTTTTATAGTGCAATCTCCTGTAGCGTCCTATTCAATAATGATATTAAAAGCACTTACCGGGCAAGTACTAGCCAGAAACTACGTACTTTAAAAATCCATTTTTGTCTGGCTTATCTTATTGAGTGTGGTTCAAGAAGTTCATTCGATATTTTTATTTAATTCCCAGTTCAATATAGGAACAGAAATAGACGTTCTATTTCGGTGTGAAAAAATTGTTCTTTTGGGAAATAAGCTGTGGAAAATCATGTAGGTACTTCCAATGTGTGGCTAACGGATAGATATTTACGTAATAGAAAACTGTTTAACGATCAAATGTTAGCGTTTTTGTGTTTCTTTGCCTAAGTAATTCACACCCTTTAACTTTTAGATGTAACGCGTCTTTAAGTTTTATTTTATAACATTGATTCAGTCTATAATATTAGAAGGTCGCTAATGTACTATTAAACCAGGTTAGATTTGTATTGGTAATCACTTATACTTAATTATCTTGTGAGCAACTTCATTATTTTGTTTAAGCATGATGAAAGTGTAAAGCTAGATACGTATGTGTTGACATCCAGAATCAGTCCGAGACAAATTTGTTTAATAGACAAATATTTATAATTGCTTGTATTTACGAAACTAAATACGATTATATCAAGTTCTTAGACGAACGTCGGTGCAAAATTGGCATTGTGTCTCAGGTCACGGTGTTATACTTAAATTTATGATTATTTCACACAAGTATCTAGTTAAATTGGTCAGCATTTCGTTATGTCGATATTCTCGCAAACGAGCGTTATGTTTCGTTTTAGTCGAGTATCGATATAAAAATTCTATTCAAAGTACATATTTTTTCAAAATATGTACACATTGTACATATTTTTTGCTTGTGCTTGAAACAACATAGCCACCGTAAATCTTTTATCACTCAATCACTTTACGTTGTAGCCGACATTCACCGTTATCGATGACATTCCCAATTCAAATGTTTGTTTTATTCTGACATTTCATTTCCGCGCTGTACGTGCCAGCCACACTTTCGGGTTGTCAAATTATTATGACGGAATGAGATGAACGAATTTGCGACACAGGTACATAGAAATTGGCTATTGTTTTTCTTTTTATATGTGTATGCTCTATAAAAATTCAGACTTTACTGAAGCTTATTTTGTGTTTAAACTATTTAGTGAGGTACATATTAAGTTCCAGGTTGGCACCTAAGGTAAAATGGACGCAGCTTCCTCAGGTTATTTTCAACGGCACTGCTATTCCATTAAGCGAGAAAGTTAAGAACCTTGGGGTTTGGGTTAACAAACATCTTTCTTGGGGTTCCCAATTACAAGAAGTCAGTCGCAAATTATTTGCTTCTGCCCATTCCCTAAAACGGTTGCGTAACTTTCTGCCAACTGCTACTAAAATTGCGCTAGCATAGTCTCTTTTACTCCCCATCCTAGAATACGCTGATGTCAGTTATCTTGATCTTACTGAGGCACAATTTGATAAACTTGAGCGACTCCAAAATGTTGCATTAGATTTATATTTGGCTTGCGCAAATATGATTACGTATCCGAATTTCGTACGAAACTCAAGTGGCTTCCAATACGTCTTCGCCGGAACTTACACATTTTGTCTCTGCTTTACAGTGTGCTGTTTAATCCTAAAACCCCCACTTATCTTAAAGAACGATTTAAGTTCCTTCATGACACACATGCAAAATCTCTGAGGTCATCAGAAAACTTAAGGCTTGCGGTACCGAGTCACGCCACCAATTTCTATGGTAAGTCGTTCGCAGCTCAAGCAGTACGGCTGTGGAATGCTCTAACCGTGTCAGTAAGACAAGCAAAAACCCTAACTTCTTTTAAAAACTTAGTAAAAGATCTTTATCTCTGTCCTTAAATTGTTGTTATTATGTATGTCTTTGTTTCTTTCTTTTTTTTTAAATATTTATATGTATATATATATGTTTTGAGAACGTTATTTTTGTTTTGTATTTTATATAGATAAATAGTACACCGTGGACTACCCGCGTATTTATTTTCTCCTTCTGTGTCAAATCCATCCAAAGGTTGTCTGTAAAAGATCGCTTTCAGCGATAAGACCGCCCATTGTATCACCCTTTTTAATTGTTAAGTCCATAATTTTGTTCTACTGTTATGGTGTACAATAAGGAATATATCTATCTATCTATCCAACTTTTGTAATTTCTATACAACAACACGCATGTTTCTTGAATTCTGATTCTTCAAAAATTTATGCTATTTATTTTTTTCTTTTAATTAGGTATCAAAAAAGCCCCAACAAAGCCACATAAATAAGATGAAAGGTTAAACTCAGGAGCTAATCTAATTAAGAACAAACACGATGTAATTTTTGGCACAAACACCACAATGCCTCTGCTCACACTGGCTGTTTTATTTGGCAAAAATATACCGAAAGACAAAAGAAATTAGCCTCATACGTTATACGTTTTGGCATAATGCTCTCGGCTAAAATGATAATAATATTTGCACTGGCCTGGTTATATTCTGTGCGAGGTCTAATGTTCTGAATTGCTCTGATTAGCCGCATCGACAGATGCCAGTAGTAACGCAACTTTATGAGGCTATATATAAAGCCATTTGCAGCTATCGACTGTGGTCATAACAATAGATAATATAGCTTGCGATTTATTAATGTTTTACAAATGAAAAGAGAGTGTAAATTAATTATATGACTTGACAATGCCAAATTTACTTTTCAAAAAATACTAAAATCTTTTTCGTACGGAACTCGTACTCTAGAATCTTTTTTACTACAAATTATTTTTATTCTGAAAAAAAAAACTTTATACCGAGGAAACAGGAACCATTTAAATTATAAGAAAACAGATTTTGTGATGCTCTTAACATTATAATTACTAAAGTCGAGGGTTGGAATAGCTAAACGTAGCATAATTTACAAGAACAAGAAGAAAACAAGAAAAGTTATCGTTATTTTTGTTTGTGTTTCTGATTGAATTATGAGTTCTATCAAAACAACGAAACTGAAACTGCTAAACCAAATTGAAATAAAATCTTTACTCAATGTTATTATGTACTTTATTGAAAAATAAAGGTTTATATCAATACGGGAACTTTTTCAAATGTGTAGAGCCTATAAAACTCCTTTACGACAGAATAAATAAAGAAATGTATACTTGCGTTGTAGCAGCGTCTTGGGTCTTGGTAAAACAATGAAACTCTTTACAGGATTGCTTGAAGTGCTAATAAATGTACCAAGGCAAGGCCGGCTTCGCGGTGTTATCAGCTACTGACCTCTATTGATTCACATGGGAATAAAAAAATCGAGTTTCGCAGAATATGTATTAAGAAAAATAAACCAGTTTTTGTGTGGGTGTAGATTTTATTGGGTCAAGGAATAAATAAACATTATTATTTTATATTACGTAGTGTGTGTATGAGTTTTTAACGTATATTTTAGTATACAATCAATTAGATTCTACAAGCTGTTGCCCACAACTTCATGTGCGTGAAAATTTTAATAAGTGTCTATTCCACGGAAATTTTGCTACGATAATATAATGACTATTTCAAATTTCATCCTGATGCGTACAGCCATTGCATTTTCATACTATAAACTAACTCTCACTAAAAAAATAACTCTCACGATTGTCTGAGCCATCTTCGCATAGAACATCTTTTAACTCTTTTCTGTCCTTGGAATATCTTTAATACTCACATTTAAAACATTAGTGTAGTTCTGTTATACATATAAGAGAGATTACGATATTAATCACTGATGAAAAGTTTATAACTTAGTTTAGTCTTATAACTTGCGGGAAGTTTACGACATGTAAATAAACATTGCCTTACTAAAACAATGAAAACGTAAACAATGGTGCTCGAGTGCTAATAAATGTACAAAGGCGTCGCTGGTTTTTGCGTCTTATCTTGTCCATAAAACTACTGAATTCAACCAATTACCTTAAGCTTTGTTTTAATAGGGCTAGATGGATTCACAGATTGTAAAGAATAATAAACCCGTATTTTGTTTAGGTTTAGTAAGTATTTTGGCTAGATAAGTGGGGGGTGTGGTAATGTCCTCAACATGAAATTGAATCAACTAAGAACATTTAAGTATTTTAATGGTGATCGTATGAATACCAAGCATCTGTATTCGTTTCATCTGTAATCGTATACGGCAATAGAATCTATGTTAAACAAAATATTTCTTATATCATCGCTTAGAGTGCTTGATATATGTTTGCACATAAATTTACCTCGCTGGCACTAAGTTTTTTTTTGGTAAACAAAATTTGTAAAACATTAGACATTAATTTTAAAAACAACACATATCAAAGATTCTTTAATGTGATTATGTACTTACTTGTATATCTTAAGCAAATCATTTCAATAGTTTATACAATTTAGTTTTAACGAATTTCACACACTCCACCATTTCACTTCATAAAACCAGCATCCGAATTAAACATTGAAACGGTACTAGAAGTGTTAATAAAAGTCTAAAGGCTGGAAAAGATTTCCACCGTACATCGTCATATCGAGTCCAAATAGAAGGCTTCTATTAGCTCCCCTGGGTATTGAGCGAAGCCGTTCAAATATTGTGGAGTGCCGTTCAGATATTTACAGTTTCACAAACTATAGAAAATACGTGTTTGCTGTATTTTAAAGCTAAGATAAAAACACTGGTGGTTTTTCGTAAAAAAATGATAACTTATGAGG
Organism: Tholera decimalis; assembly: GCA_943138885.2. Classification (NCBI taxonomy): domain Eukaryota; kingdom Metazoa; phylum Arthropoda; class Insecta; order Lepidoptera; family Noctuidae; genus Tholera; species Tholera decimalis. The sequence goes on along the minus strand of OW964552.2, from coordinate 14,606,523 downwards.
CGCGCATTCATCAAAATGTATAAAAAACGAATAAATAGGAAAATTATGCAAGATGCTGTTTTTCCTTAAGGACTAATATGTGACGTTTGAATAGAAATAGGTAGTTATACATTTGTTATTATACCTACACTACATACAGAAGCGCGCTTCTATCTGTTCTTTGTTTTATTATTCTCTTTAATTTTCCTAACTCTTCTAGAATTCTTCAAAGGAACATTGAAATGTTTTTTGTCACAAAATGAATTGCATTGTTTTTTTTTTTGGATAGCGATTTATGGAAGGAAGGTCTCGTCTATCACAAGCGATTCCTAGCTTAAAAGGTGACTCCAACCGCTGTAATGATACACATAATGTTAATGATTTTTTTCTATATTTTATTTCATAAATAAATCCATTAACTAAACAGGGTATAGTAATATTTTGTTGGACACATTCTTTCAATGTGCATTGTTTTGCTATGAATATGATACGGTTCATCAGTGCCAAATTAACTCACAATATAATTTGCCAAATAATAGTGTTTAGTTTAGTTGTTAAATTAAGTATTTAAATATAATTGTTTATCTAAAATAGCACTTTGCCACGATAAAAATATATTGAGCTTTTCACATATATGCTATGGCATTTAAACTATTCAAGTATTCGGATATTTAACTATTAATCAAAATGTTTACAAATGGATACATATTTGAAAGCTGAAGGAGACTTATTTTTTATTTTTTTTATTAAAAAATAGATTCGCGTTTGACCACCATCTCACCTGATGGTAAGTGATGATGTGGTCGAAGATGGAGCACGCTTACCTAAAAGTAACCTGTTCACTCTTGACTTAAAGACTCCTAGGTTATAGCTATCGGAAAACACAGACTCCGGCAGCGAATTCCACGCCTTAGCCGTACGCACAATGAAGGTATTCCCAAAACGTTTTGTGCGTATGGGTGGGATGTCCACCATGTAACGATGGCGCTTCGCCGTTTGTCTCGTAGTCCGATGGTGGAACGGGCTTGGCGGAATTAGACTGTGTAATTCCATCGCACACTCCCCGAAATGTAACCGATAGACTTGCAACTCGTCGTCGATGTTCAAGGCTCATAATGTGAAAATATATATGGTGGATGAAAAGATAAGTTCATCATTTTAAGTTATTTTCTAAACTTGTCACATCACAAAATGTTGTAATACAAACATTTTGTGTGTCAAGTTTAGAGTTGGTGTAAATTCACTATGACATGATTTATCGTTGATGTTACACAACATTAGTTGTCTATGTTTATTATAGCTTAAAACTCCCACAACTCCTATAATTTTATATAACGTAAAGGCGCCTAATAACGACCCCTCAAAATCGGCACCCATTACCGTCCGTTTCATAAAAATATCATTTTAAAGAGTTGCATTAAAGTTAGACAAGTCGTTGCTTTAGAGAAAATATAGATGTATTTGTAATGCAAATATTCATCACTTGCTTGTGCGCGTAAACCAATGATTTAAAGAATAATTGCACAGTTTGTCGTCGGACTCCGGATATAGCGCATATTTAGTAGTGTCCCGCTCCCGATTACGTAAGTACACCTATTTCTTTTTTAGCATAATATATAATTGTAAAGCAATCTAATGAACCTTTTAATTATATTGATACCTTCTTAATACTTTCATAAACACAAATAATAACTAATTTTAATGAGATATAGCTTTATTTTGCTTCAAATTCAATATTAAAATGTGGCGGTGATAGGAACAATAATCTCAATTTTATTCCTATTACCGACCTAGGTCGTTGTTAGGTTTTTGACGAATATTATAATTTCTACTTTTTATGTTATAATGCATCAATTAATAAGTAGTCGGCTATACTAATTTGATTAGTTAGTGTGTCAAGTTGTATTTGACCTATTAGCGCCATACATAATAAGAGTATCGATACTGTGAAAATCAACTTTATTCTTATGTAAATGTTTTGATGAATGTAGGATGTACAATTCTCTAATATTGTATTTTATAGTTAAAATACCATTAAAATAAAATTAGCATAGCTAATGGCACCTGTATAATCATACAAATATTCTAAAAAACAATACATTTACTCAATACATATTCATTTCATTGGGTCGGTAATAGGTTATACAGAATTTCTTCAATAGAACCTATTACCGATGTACCTGTACTTTTTAACCGACTTCAAAAAGAATGAGGTTCTCAATTCGTCTGTATGTTTTTTTTTAGTTTTTATGGATAGTGTGTTAGTAATCATTTTTATATTTTTTGCCTAGTAGGTAAATATAATGTAATTAACATTAATAACAATTTAAAATATTTAGAAAAAATATAAAACTGTAATTCATTTTTCATTAAAAACTATTATTAAAAATCACCTATTGACTTCCACTTACTATAATTCTTAACCCACTGCTAAGCAAAGGTTTAGTAGTTTAGTATATTCGACTAGGTAAATTTTGATTCAGAAACATGGAACGATTAAAACGTACGTAATATAGAGCTAATCAACTTGACTCTGCATTGATGGCTATCGATAAGGGAGCAAGTATCTATGAAACCTCAAAGAGATTTGGGATTCCTAGAACAACTCTTCGTGACAAGAGAAATCACAAGTACTCTAATGAAAATTGTGGGGTTCAACCTGTCTTCACCAAGCACGAAGAACGCCATTTAATAGACTGGATTCACTATTATATTTCAATATGTAATTCATATTATGAAGCATATCTCTTAAGACTGATTAAAGGCTGGCTATAATTATAACATTATGTATTCTAAAGAATTAAACCCACACGAGCATTTTTATTTGACTGAATTTGTTCTGTTCATTTAGCGGTCGGTAAAAGGTGCCACAAAAACGGTAATAGGAACACACCCATCGTTTGAGTCGGTAATAGGAACATAGCCCTTTTCATCAATTTATATTTTTTTTTAATATTTATTTCTGTTTTTCGAATTGTTTCTATATCTGACTAACAAGATCGTTAGTTCCAGTACTTGAATAAAAATAAAAAATGACACCAGTTATTAAGCATGTGCTTATTTTTTGCACATAAATGTGAACTTGGCTTAAACTGGCGGTAATAGGTGCTTTTACGTTAGGTATTATTGCCAAAACTTTTTAAATAAAATACTTTTCTTAAGCGGTCGCCTCCTTCTGCGAAGCAGTCATGCTTCCGAAGGAGGAGGCGGGCCGCGAGAGGGAGAGGATGGCGTCCTCCCTCCAGCCCAGCCACAGTGGTAGACGCCCACGGCGTCGGACGTCGGCCGACGATCTCCGGCTACCGTAGGCGCGGGCATGCGGACAGTGAGTAAAGGGCAACTCGCTGTCCGACCATGGACCATGCCCGGGTCGACGGCGCGTCGTGTTCCACGCGCGCCTCAAAGAGCGTCAGCAATATGACGAGCCCCCCCCGTAGAGGGCCGAAGCCTGCTGGGGTCGTGGGACTCATCCCGTTACCGTGACCCCGGTACGTGAAGGGTTATTGAAGGAACACCGTTTAAAAAAAAAAAAGATATTCGGCATCTTATCTTTTTCTAGAGCTGTGAACGAGTTGTAGGTCGTAGATAGGCATATCACTTTGTGTAATTTTCATCATTATCGCTGCTTTCAAAATGGTGAAGTAAAACATCGTGATAAAACTGGCATATCTTAGCACCGAAACATCCGAAGAGATGTAATGCTCATACTCTCCTATAGGGCTGACCAACTTAGGTTATCTTTTTCTAAGTTTTCAGTAATGTAATAAAAATTGACAAATACTGTAATGCCTACTTCTACTTCCATTCTAAATTTATAAAGCTTTATCTACCAACTTCAACCCGACCATTATTAAAGTCAGACACAGACTTTTGCAATTATGAGTCAGTCGGTTAAACCAAGGGTGTAGTACCCTAATTAGTTACATTACCGGCTTATCGTGTGAGGAGGAAGTTGGGATATAGTGGGTCAGTTATTTCGCAAGATTGTGTTGCCGACCAAATACAGGGCGTGCTATAAAGGATCAAGATATATTGCGTGAAAGTGTTGTTTGGTTTGTTTAGTACGTCTGAGTGTTGATAAACATCTAAGTATGCAATAGACAGATAAGATAACAATTTAATGTTCTAAAATACATTATACAATTTTCAACCGACGACAAAAAAAGGAGGAGGTTATCTATTCGACGCGTATATTTGTTTTTATGTATGATCACCGATTACTCGAAGACGGCTGAACCGATTTCGAAAACTCTTCTTTTATTTGAAAGGTTATATATACTTAGAAATTGGTCCCATTGTCACCAAGTGAGGATCTGATGATGGAATCCTGGAGAAATCGAGGGAACTCTTCAAATGTTATAGGCACACCTATAGTGATTTGAGTATTTTTAGGGTTCCGTAGTCAACAAGGAACCCTTATAGTTTCGCCATGTCCGTCTGTCTGTCCGTCTGTCCGCGGTTTAGCTCAAAAACTATTGGTACTAGAACGTTGTACTTTGGCATGAGTATACACGTTAATGACGCCGAAAAAGTGGTAAAATAAAATTTTGAAAAAAACAATTATTTAGGGTACCTCCCATACATGTAAAGTGGGAAGGTAATTATTTTTTTTCGTTCTTCCCGTAGAGTGGGATATCGTTGGATAGGTCTTTCAAAAATATTAGAGGTTTGGTAGGACCGTTTTTTGATTAAGTAAACCTTTCGTGACTTATCAAGCTTTAAAGTACCAATTTTCGTTAGAGTCAAGTGTCCACCCCCTCTATCAACTAAACGGTTGTAGTTAGAAATTCAAATGTCACGGCAGTAGTACCTATATATAACGAAATTTAAAGGAAAACTATCACACATAAGTGGGCTTTACAAGTTTACGAGTAATAGTCGACCAATTGTATTTGACTCGAAAATTTCGAACAACTCTACAGAAATGTCGATAGATGGTGCTAAGCGCCAGTTGTATCATGCTAGCTTCTTGTGACGATTGAGTAGTGTAGCTCTGTGTCCGTATTTAAATTCAAAACACCGGCTATGACAAGTTTTATACAAATCTCTAAAAAAATTAAAACTTTTCGTGCAAAATTGTCGGATCAGGTGAGGATTTGTATAGGAAGTCAAATTAGTTAGGTAGTCATGTTTGGCTTTTAGTTAGAGCATGGTACGAAACGATCAGTCAGCGAATACGACACGCACTTGGCTGTTATAAAAACTACGGAACCCTACACTGCGCGTGGCCCGACACGCACTTGACCGGTTTTTTATAGTAACTTGTGTAGTTGCATTCGAAAAGCACCATTTGTGAAGTGGACCTGATGATGAAGACCACAGATGGCCACTGGAACTACTCGATATATAAGTAGGAATAACAAGTATTTCATGGGTTCTGCTTCGATTACTTGAATATGGTTATTAAGCACAATATGCTCGTCATAATGCATATGGTGAAGTGAAGCTGATGGTGAAGTACCAGGAGAACTCCTCAACAATTAACGGCCCAGCATTGGAAAAGCAATATTTTGTAAAAGGTTATAAGTAGTTGAGATTTAGGCTTTTGTAACTAGGTAAATTATAAATCGACCAACTAAAAAGAGTGAAATAAAAACTATTTACCAAAAAATTAAACCGACTTCCAAAAAACACTGCAAAGTGAATAATAACTTTAATTTCGGAAGTCGGTGCCAAAAACAAAAATATAAAACTAAAGACACCGACTACCGAAATTAAAGTTATTTTTCACACGTGTAGTGTGACACGAAAGTGTCACACTACGCGTGTAATGTCATTATACTATATATGTACACACATACTTAGGACTTACTCTGGACATAGAAATTCCTTTTGGGAAAACATTGTAACAAATTTTGTGTGTCTTAGGAATCGAACACACCGCACCACAACCACAGCTTAAACTACTATGACCTTTTCATAAGAGTTGCCACGGAGCCAACATTCTTCAAAAACGTTATGCTTAGAGGATTTCTGATCGAATCGGCCAATAATGTCTATTTATAGAGAGGGAGAGGGTGAACGCATATGTCAAGTATCTTAAGTGAGGTTTATATAAAGCTTAGGAACTAGGGCCTGACAGATGCTTAGAAAGAAAAATGACCAAGCCACCCGGGACCAGGACTGTTGACGTAACAGGCATCTAGTGATCATTCATGGTTGTTATATTGTAATTGTTTATATTTATATACATACTAGTTGTGTATGGGAATTTGTTTGCTTGGGGGTGGATATTATTTTGTTTGTGTTTAAGTGTCGTGTAAGCACTTGAGAAAACACAGTTATTTTAAAATAACAGACAGACATTTTATGATTTTGATTATTTTTGTATCAGGTGTTTGGGCAGTGCGTGTTCAAAGAGACGTCCGTTTTCTTGTCGAGCGGCATTTACAGGCACTATTTACGAGTTCAAGTAAAGGAAAACATCATGAAGAAGCTGGCATATCCTAGGACTGAAAAATCCGAAGCCAAGCGACATCCAGTCATCTAAAAAGATCCTAATCCGATTATGAAAATTGTTCCTCTAATAGTAAGCACACATTTTTTTAAAGAGAACTAGCAATGTGGGTAGAATTCACATTACTAGCAATCTTGTTAATCCCTTCAACTAAGCTAAGTATGCTTGTGTCTGGAATAGGTTCATACGGCAATAGTGTGTTTGGGGATATGTGGAACAGGGTTTTCCACATTCCCATTGAAAAGGGAGGATCCTCCGACCAGACAGGTGTTTTTGTCTGGTGGGCAACAGCCCGATGTTTGTGATCGGGTTATTTGTATGTAAGCTAGTTGAGCGGTAAACTTTGCTTGCGCGATACAGGATTTCTATCGATTAGTTTGTATGTTGCGAGATAGATGTCGCTACAGTATGTGTAATGCGTGGGATTCGAACCCATGACCTAACGGTCATAAAGCCAATACCTTAGCCATTAAGCTATTGCCGCTTCACATTGAATTTTCTGTGATAGGTATCGGAACAAAGCCATAGAAACAAGCTAGTGTTTCACCTAAACCTAGACACCTAACCTAGAACTATCTAAAACAATGAGAAATATTTCATTTAAATGCTTATTTTAATGCTTTTGTTAGGTAGATAAAATGTTTCGTTGTTAATAAAACAGCATATAATTATTTATTGCCAGTTATTTTAAATTCGAACACGTTTTCATGTGAAAATACTTTCTACCCAATCAATCTTTAAAATTTGTATCAAAGCAAAACGTTTACTGTGAATATTCGGCTATGGCCTGTATTCAGGCTCGCAGCATAAATATAACAGCAATATTGGCAAAGTAATCATTATTATCTGCTTAGCGTTTTTCCAACTAGTATATTGGAGTTGGCTTTCAGTCTTACTGGGTGCAGCCGTATACTAGTGTTTTACATGGAGACCGGTGTCAGTATTTCTGGCTTCTGACTCTCCGTAACAACTGTCAAAGATGTACAAATAACAGCCGGGACTAATGGCTTAAAGTGCTTTCCAAAGCGTGGAGGAATCTCAATTTATGTTAAGATGGTGACCTCTCCACAGACTGACCTCACTGGGCGACTTGCCAAGTCTGGGAAACATACTCCAGGTATAAAATCGAATGTTCTATTCCAGGATGTGATCTGCCCGTGTGCCAAGGATCTCGATAAGCCATTCAGCCGTTAAACCATTCAGAGGTAGCAAACAGACACCCTGTCTGTTTGTTACCCCTGAATACCTCTGAATACCGTCGCACTTATTGTATTAGTAGAGATTAGCTGAATAAAGGGAGCAAAAATGTCTTAACATCCATAATATACAAAATAGCACACTACAAACAAGTGAATGATATACCACGAGCTTCTATTCAATGATTATAATTTAATAATAGCTTCCCTACCTATGTGATTCCTACAGCACGACTATTTCCTCTGTATCAATTATTACGTAAATGAACATCTCTATGAAGCACTTAGTCAAGCTTCACTATATTGAATACCACAGACCAAGGAATAGTAATATCAAGACGTCATATATCTATATAGAATTAAAGGCAGTTCAGTATATAGTAGAAAGTATAACTATGTATATAAGCTGTCGCCCAGTGGACCAAATTCGACTATACTCCAATTTAATTTTATATAAGAGAGTTTGGGTTTTTGCTCAACGGTTTAATACTTAGATGATAATTTACTAAACGCACGTTTTTAAATCAAACGCACTACTTTTGTCAGTCTGTTAGTTTGTGCTTGCTTATCAATGGGGATCATCTCAGGATTTTGAGCTAGTTACGATAAATTGATAGTTCTATAAAAAATATTAAGAGATCCGCTTTTCTGCACACAAAACAACAAAACACAAACTTCTATTTTATCTCTTGTCTCTCTCTCACTGTTTCACACACACTTGATTACACTTACTGACACTTTCAAAGGAAGGTTTTGACTATACTGTCCCTTATATGTAGTTACCGTCTAAGGGTCTCCGTACTCTGTGTTTTCTGTATTAATCAGAATACCTATATCAGAGGTTTCTTTATGTACGGTCTTTGGGATAAATTGCGGAACATAATACGTGAGTGGAAGTTATTGCAAATATTGAGTACTAAATTTAATCTTACTTCATATAATAATTGTGTCGTAGACGGGATCTACAGAGGTTTTGTAGAAATGTATCAGACGACAGCGTTTCTTTCAAACATATATTTTTTAGAAAAATATAATAAATTTACAATGGTAACGACATGTTCATAATTTATTAATATTGATTTAATATCATTGTACAGAAAGGGTACTTTAAAGCAGCTCAATTGGACGGCGTTATTTTGTTAGATCACGGATTTATATGAGGTTTTTAAAACAGTTTGCGAATCTGAGTGAGGAGTTGAAGAAGAGGAGGTGAATAGTTTTAAGGCTCCTAGCTGACAGGCACAATGCGTCAACGATGTTTTATAAAAAAATGGTGACATTCATGTTTTCTGTAGTTAACCCGAGGCATCATACACATTATAATTCTTTCCCGAAATTGAGCGTAAGCATTTTTTTGAATGAGTAACAGTACTTTCTGATCATTGATAATATTTCTGATGAAAGAAAAAACAATATCAAAATCTCGGCAGTGACCTTTACGACCCCCAAAGTTATGTTAAGTAGCAAGTCTTTGTAGTGAGAATAGACGTCCGATCTTCATAACTCTTTGCCGTAAGGATACCATTGTATACCTATGACAGTTAATGTCCTTGTACGTATTTATGTTAGTAGCAACTTTACGAGCACCTAGGTAAAATTTAGTAGCTACTTCTATGTTATCAGAGTACGCTGTAGACGGTCCCTTTATTTACACTGGTCTTGGGACTGATTGCGGGACAGATACGGTGTTATCTATAAAGTAACTAGCTGGTGCCTGCGACTTGGTTTGCGTAGCTCCACAGTTGGGTTCGGAGTAAATATGCTAGTGTCTGGAGTGGGTTCACGGCAGTAGTGTAATGGGTCGGGTTCGAACTCGTGACCTTTCGATCACAAGTGCGACACCTTATCCATTAGGCTATATTTGCTTGTCTTGCTGAGTCGGTTAGTGGGTGGGCTACCATCTTACATATTGAGATTTCTCATTTCCTTTGGGTAGCATGTTAAGCTATTGGTCCTGACTTTCATTTGGGCATATTTGACAATCGTCACAGGTGCTTAGAAGCCAGAAAATCTGAATCTGGTCTCACCAAGGTATATTGTGTTACCCAACTATTTGGTTGTGGAGGTCAGATAGTGCTCCATGTAAAACTCTAGTACTTAGTCGCGTACGGTTAGACAGGAAACCAATCCTGGCATAGTTGGTAAAGGCTAAGCATATGATGACTCAGTACTATATTTTATATTTTAACTAGCGACTCGCCCCGGCTTCGCATGGGTGCAATGTTTATATTAAATATACTATAGAATGTCTTTATATACATCGTTGACAGCCTTTTTGTCATTCGACATACATGTTCTCTTTAGTAAGTACTTTTGAAATTACGACACATAATTTACCATGGGAAAAACATTCAACGCTCAAATCTAAGCAACATAGGCACGCGCGCCGTGCCTCCACCGGCACCGCGCCGTAACCGCTATGTCCTTGCATTTTAAATCTGTAATATCTTCGAAACTATTTATTTAAATTACATTCTGTAACGGGCAATATTGATTTATATTAAATGCACAATGTATTTATGGTACTTAATTGGATTGCTGTATTGCTTAAAATCGCTTCGTAAAATATGCTCGCATTTCTCGTAAAAAGTAAAGGATAAAAAATAGTTGTTGTGGGTTATCTATAAGAGATAGACAGATGCCATCTAGGACTTTTTTTTTGACCTTTTTAAGGTGTACAATCCTGTAGTACATTATTTTGATCTATCTCGTAGGGTTCAGCCAGCGTTTGCAAAAAAATTTGTTTATTTGCGACATCACATTAGAAACCTCAAAAATTATCAGTGTTCCTCTACTATATTATGCATGTTATATACTTAAAAACCTTTCAATTAAATCACTCTTTGCATTGAAAGAAACTGCATCAAAATCCATTGCGTAGTTTTAAAGATTTAAGCATACATAGGGACAGACACAGGGAAGCGACTTTGCTTTATACTATGTTAAAATAGACTCTAGATTGATTTAAACGAACTAACACAAGGCAGTTGCTCAAGACATTTTCTTGATTAGATCAATCATACGATATCCGTGCAGATTACAGATCTGAGATACTCTTTACAAAGGAACTCTTAAATAGATTTACGGTGTTCAATGAGCGCTCTCTGTCTTGAAGGGACTAGGTAATAGCTCTATATTTATCACAATGATTTTCTTTCAGTCTAAATGTAGTCGGTCGTCTATACGTAATACTTAGTTAATTTCTGCAACTATTCGGGTTACCTGTAACTTGTAAGTTCGTTAGTTTGATATAAATAAACTATTTATATACAAGATGTGGCAGCAATGGTCGTCGAATAAGGATATGATACTCCAGATTTCTATCAATTTTTTTTTTCAATAATATTAATTTTATCATATTTTAAACGAAGCAAAAAATTAAAATACATAAGATTTTTTTTATCTTCACACGCTCTACATTTGAAAACTATATTTTAACAATAACTAGCTAGGTTTTCAGCAATAAAGAACAGAAAACAAAACAAAAAAAAATTTTTGCAAAAAATAGAACCGACTTCCATATCAAAACACTACAAAGCCAAAAATAACTTTAATTTCGGTAGTCGGTGTTATTGGTTTTATATTTTCTTTTTTTTCACATCGCCTTCGAAATTAAAGTTATTTTTGACTTTGTAGTGTTTTGTCGGTTCTATATATAAAAAAAAAAATCACGCTTTTTAGTGGGTCGGTTTGTAATTTCTCACGAAATACTTATTATTGAGTAGTTTCAGTGGCCATCTGTGGTCTTCATCATCAGTTTAACTACCCCAAATGGTACTTTTCGAAAGCAACTGCTCAAGGTACTCTATAAGAAGTACCCAAAACGCTATAGGTGTGCCTATAATATTTGAAGAGTTCCCTCGATTTCTCCAGGATCCCATCATCAGATCCTGATTTCGTAACAATGGGACCAACTAGAAAGTATACCCTTTCAAATGCAAAAAGAATTTTTCAAATCGGTCCAGCCGTCTCCGAGTTATGAGGTAACATACAGAAAAAAAAAAGTTCAAGACGAATTGAGAACCTCCTTTTTTTTAAGTCGGTTAAAAATAATGAATTGTGCCAAATTTATAACAAGTGATAGGCATTTGTTTTCAAGCAATTCTTTTTGCGAAACCATGTGTGATAATGAATAAAATTATACTATGCTATTGATATAATTATTATCAGGTACCTACACACATCAAAAGTGTCTAGGGATCAACATATATTTTTGCAATAACTTTTCTCCTGATTGATATTAATTAAAATTTTCTTTAAGGACTCATCAAATAAAGTGTTTTCGTTTGTCACAGTAACGATAAACCAAGTCACCTTTGCATTAATAAAGAAATTTGCCATTTTCCTAATAAAGGGATTTTTGACATTTGAACCACTAACATTAAAGTTCGAAAAAAAGACTGAAATAACAGTTTTCTTTAAAATTTTATTGGGTAACTTAAACAATTAATAATCCGTGTTTCTACCGCGAACACTAAAAACACAAGAACATCGGTTTGGCATACTCAAAATGAGTTCATCCAAATCACGCTGTGGAATGGCCGCCCATGTTCGTTGCAACAACAAAAAAAGGTCTTCTTGCAACTGGATACCCTCCATATTCGGCAGAGCTCTTCTCTGTAGCATATCCCATGCATGCTCAATCGGGTTCAAGTCTGGCGACTGAGCAGGCCAGAGCAGGACATTGATGTTAGCTGCGGCGAGAGTCTGTCTTACAACTCTTGCGGTGTGCGGTCGTGCATTATCATGCATTAACTGAAATAAGGGACCGATTTGCACTTGTAGAGGAACGATGACGTCAGATACAATCGTCTCAGCATAAATTTGAGCGTTGAGGTTGCCTCTGATCCAAATCAACTCAGTTCTTCCGCCGATCCAAATACCCGCCCATACCATGATGGTTCCACCACTATAAGGATGGACTTCCTGGCAGGATTTTAATCGCTGTTGGCGTCCAGGGGTTCTCCAGTGTCGTATACATCTTGTATCCGGTCTCATACCAAAACGAGACTCATCAGAAAAGCACACGAAACGCCATTGTTCTTCTGCCCAATTTCTGTGTTCAAGAGCCCATTGATATCGAATCCTACGATTGTGCATTGCTATAGGTGGTACCCGTAGCGGTCTTCGGGAATGAAGGTTCACTTCATACAAGCGGTTTCTGACTGTTTGGTTGCTAATTAAGTTCCCTGAAGAGTGATGAAGCCTCACGGATAACATCATGGCGGTTATTGTTGGAGCTCTTCGAGTTAAGATTTGAATGTATCGGTCTTGTCTCCGTGTGGTGCAGCGATACCGTCCTCCATGGCGCTCAGCCACGGTACCAGTGCTTCGGTAACGTGTCCAAAGGCGACTGATAACACTCTGACTTGTATTCAGAGCTAAAGCCACAGTACGTTGCCGGGAACCAGCTTCTATCATTCCCACGGCTCTGAGCATTTCTTCCCTGCTTAAATGACGTCGCCGCTCCATAATAACGTTGGTTTTAATCAGTAGTAGGGAAACAGTAGCACTAATAATGTCTTCAATGCGTTGTATGTTTTTATAGGGAAAATATTGACAGCTGATTTTCATCTTTTACTCGAATTTGATTAACAGTTCCTGTTTCAAATTATGAAATGCACCAAAAAGGATCCATATAAATTTATAAAATCATAAATTTATTACAAAGCCACATCTCAATCTCAAGAAATCCGCATAAAAATGCTTGATCCCTAGACACTTTTGATGTGTGTATATTAAATTCTTAACTACTTATGCCAGCTAATCCTGTAAAGAGGCATGTTTTGTTCTTACGGACGCTTTTACTTGTGAAAAACTTCTGTTCTGAGAAAATTGAACGCGATAAGAACTTAATGCAGGCCAGGCGGCCAGACAGTATGACCTGATAATATTGTAGCGGGCCGCACGCACCCTTAATGAAATTTTAATGCTGGCCATTATATCTAGGCGCTATTTTCAGTTTCTACGTGAGTTTTGGTGAGTCATCGATAGATTATTCTTTAGAATAGATACACACGGTATTCTCATCAGAAAAAAGTGTGAGGTGTCTACAACAGAGCATCTGCAGTGACCCTATTTTTTTTTCTGGGTGGGTATATTGTCGAATGACTTCTTCCGGTGTGGGTGGAGCAAAAGGGAGTATTAGACTTCTACTGACTAAAAACCCACCCTGCTCCTTCAGTTACCCTTGCAGTCCGGGGCTGCGGTATCCATTTAGATTATTTCCACAACCTCGGCAGGCAACAGCCCTATTGGGCCACATCAATGCTGCTAACTGCTTGTTGAGGCGTGTGCGGTACTTATGACGCCATTGATCTGGGCCTGGTCCTTACCGGTTGGTGAGCTACCCCTGCTTGCTGTCAGCAGGCCTTGTCTCTCCCTCACGCGTTCAGCCTCCTTCTTCGCTAGCATGAGTGCTTCGCAGCAGGAGGCGACCGCATCTCATTCCCGTCGCCCGCACCATGCACTGAACCAGGGACGGACGCGAGAGGTCGCCTCCACGACCATCTGCAGTGATCCTAACATATTTATTGTTCTTTTTGCGTAAATATTTTATCATCAGTATAATTACAACAAATGTATTATTTTATACGTTGGACAACACATTTGCTTATATGTGGTTGGTTTACTGCAAAATAACTAATTAATTAATTAGCCATTATATTAATTGCCGGTATTGTATTCAGGATGATTATTGCCAATTATTGATAGCTTTAATAACTGCACTATTTAATAAGGAATGTGACCAAATAGGTATTTTTGTAGTGGTAACGAGGTTTGTGACACCGCAGTAATAGGATACATGTGAGAATAAAGGATATAACTGTTTGCTTGAGATTATGCAGACTTGTGCTCTATAATATCTCCTGCTTACTTCACTAATCACGTTCAAGTTGGTTAATATGGCCGCTATATTTATTGTGCGCACAGCCAAGTTGTGGAACTCTTCACCAGCTTCTGTGTTCTCTACCACAGCCTTCAGCCTTCAGACTTTAAAGCAAGAAAGAACACCACCTTTTGGGCTTGCTCGTTACATTTTTTTAAATTCTTGTCTTTATTACAAATACTAAAGTTCTGTATAGGAAGCACTATTAAACCAGGAATGTTTTGTCTTGGTACTCATTCGCATTTATAATTTGCATTAATTACACTACTTACATACTAATGCTTAATAACTAATTATATACAATTACATAAACTTAACGAAATCATATAATCTAAGTTGTCTAAGTCGTAAACATCTATTAGCATTAAGAATATTAAATTGTAGGGTGCACGAACAAAATTTTTATGTGACCGTGTGCGATAACAGCGCGCTGTGGTGCCGCTCATCAGAAACCGGTTCTGATGAGTAATGTACAGGTTGCTTCATTTTAAAACTCTTAAATTACCTGAAATATTAATTCAAATTATTTAAACAGTCATTGTAGACCTCATAAATCGCTTGCCATCAAGGGCGGGCTTATCCGTAAAAAAAGATCTATAGTTATTGTCTTATTCACCGTCTACTGCAATGCAGAAAGTTTATTTTTTTACCATCACAAAATAACAGCTACCACGGCGTTGAGTGATGCAAATGACACGTCCATATGAAACGTAGAGCGTGAACACAGAGGGGCATATTTGGCATAATCGCACAAAACGGGGCCTTATTATAATTTCATAACGTGCCGCCGCGATACTAAGCTTTTCTTATGGTGCTTGGGTAGCGGAGCGTTTTATTTTAAGCTGATGCAATTGTGCTTTGAATTTTATAGCTAAAAATAGTTGAAGACACAGAGTCAAACAAAGGCTACTTTTTTCCAAAATCTACCCTTAAAGGTTTGAAATGGGGGAATAAAGTTTGAGATGTTGACTAACGCGGGTGAAACCGTGGCGCACAGATAGTCCTATTATATTTTTTTATCTCTTTAATGTTTTTAAATTAGTTTGATTATACGTAGCGCTAGTACCTGAACTCATGCATAGGTTTATATCCATCCATAGATCAAGCGTATAAACCGGACACAAATCTAGATCCATACTAGATAAAAAACTCAATGACACTTCAGATTGAACCCAAAACGATACATAAGAAACGAACCTAACAACCAGTAGTCCAGTATAAGATCAACGAGGGCTTACACTGTTCAACACACTCGCAGTATAATTGTTTAATGTTACACCCGGGTGTATTAAAATTCGTAAAATAGACTAGTTTGAGCACAGAGGAAGTTAGCTTAGTTTGAATTACACTTTCACTGACAGCCGGTGCAGCTGTGGACATCAGCAACCCTTTGAGGATGAAACTAGTTTTGTAACTCGGTAGATATGTAAGGCTGACTGCATTTATTTGTGTCCTCTTATTTCCTGGTAGCTGAACGGCACTGGGCTCTAGACGAATGAGAATTATCTATCAACGGAAAAGGCAGTCAATAATCTGAAATGTTTAGAATTGACCATGATATATAATCTCATGTTCATTTTGGATTTTTTACTTGGAAGATTCAGTATCGAATATTTCATTGGTGACAGAATGATCTTGACATTTTTTTGCCATCAAAATAGTGATAAAAACAGTTCGAGATACACCAAACTGCACTGTGCCCGCGTGGTTGTTTATAACTCATTTTATTTCATAGACAGAGTAGGCTTATGTCCAAGCAGTGGTGAAGTTATATAGTTATAGTTATAAAATAGAAAACAAAATCATTTACATGACAAATTGAATATTAAATTAAATACTACCTACTGTTACACATTCCTTGTGTATTATAACAGTTGCTGGATACCTTTAGCCTTGCTTGGGATTACACGGCTTAGATAATATTATTAAAACACACCTTCCGATAAAAAAAGATAAGCTCATTTTAATGTCCACCATTTAACCTCAACAGGCTATATACAACGTGTAATTTAAAGGATATACATACCAAGTACATGGATTCTTTGGATGATAACAAACGATATGGCAAGGGTTTTGTAATCCTAAGTCTACGTGTGTAGAACTTATTACAAATACCAATACACTGATACCAGAGGCCGAATTTTTCAAATTATGAAGAACGAAGAGAATTATCGTGTTATTGGCAAGTGACGTGGAAAGTTATTGACCTTCGTAGTGCTGTGACACGTTTGTTATGATTGGTATTCAAAAAATATATGTAACCGATAATATGCTATCAATTCTTTGAGTCAGTTATTTTCAGCTGAAACTGTGCATAGAGACTCCATACCAGATGTTGTCTTCAGCCCTTATGGATAGATATGGGGTAAGCAGGCCTTTAACAATAATACTAATTACCTAAAACTTTTCAAACATTAATTACACCATAATCCTATCCTATAAAGTACGCCAGTTAACTTCGTCTTCCACTTCGGCAGCTGAACAAACACGCGTCCTATTCAGTGTACGCGGAGAAGATACGGCACGCCTGTTAATGAACATGCTAATTTGGAACCAGTGTGTGCTGTGAAAATTAATCACTTGCTAATAACATGCAAGATAGTGAAAGTTTCAGAGTTATATTAAGGTTAGTTTGTTTTGTAAAAGAGAGTTACGTAGACAGAAATAAATTTAGCGTTGGGAAGTGAAGCTTAGAAATAGGTATATTAAAAGGTTTCATTGAAATATCTAATATGTTATGATATAAATAACCTATAATAGGAATGAACCGTAATCTAGCACGCGGGCCCAGTGCGGGCCCAGTGCGGGCCCAGTGTAGGCCTAATGCGGGTCGGTGGATGTCATAATGTCTTCGGATTTTTGATCCTAGGACATACTGAATTCCTCACGATGTGTTCTTAATTATATAAATTACACAAAGCAAAAGGTTGGAACACACGTCCTACAATTAGTAATCGGGTCCGTAGCCACGGAGCTACTACTGCTCTCTCTCTCTCATTTAAATATATATTTATTTATTAAAACTTTATGCAACACAAATGGTACAATAGTGTACTTGATGCCTTTGGCATTCTCCACCAATCACCATACCAAAAATAAAAACACAAAAATAATAAGTAAGATTCAACATCACAATATTACTCTGGAAAGTAAATGATATTAAAATTTTCACTCAGCTTCGTTGAAAAGCGTATGTTTTTCGGCATGGTGACTAAACGATTTTACTTAATTATAAATTCTAAACGATAATTATTTGAAACATGTAACAAAGTATTCATATTCACACGTCATGAAAGCTCGCAAACAATCACCCTCGTTATTTAATTTTGTACATACCCGTTGATCCATCCCTTTACTCCATACATTTATTTACGCTCTAAGGAACATAACCTTTGCGTTACTGAAAATATTCTGTATTGTATCTGGCTTTACACTCAGTAGATAATTTAACGGCACAGGGGTTTATTCAATCTTCAAACTTAATATCAAACCCCGCCGAACTCGTGGCTAAATAAAAACAATTTCAGACACTCTTGCGCCATCCCATCTTCTCAGTACAGCGGGCTGTGCTGGGGCGGCAGCTGCAGGTGCAGAAAATCTCAAACGGCGCAAATACAACAATCTAATTGGGTGCTATATGTTTGAGCCGTTTGGGGTTGAAACGTTGGGACCATGGGGCCCGAGTGCACATCGACTCTTTCGTGACATCAGCAAACGTTTAGTCGACTCCACAAATGACCAGAGGGCTGGCCTTTTCTTTGGACAGAAAATCAGCATTGCCATTCAACGTGGCAATGCGGCCAGTGTTCTGGGCACTATTCCAATTGATAGCGATGTTGTTGAATTTTTCGATGCCCTATAATTTCCCTTTTATTTTCGCCTGTATTATTATATTTGTTTTTATAATTATGTTATTTACTGTGAATATGATAATTAAAGACCTTTTCAGTGAACACAACTAAAAAAAAATTCTCGGTTTGATATTTCAAGGTTAAGCAATGCTGCTAAGGATCGACATTCGTTGGGTTGACATTGGGTGACCATTTTAACTCGAGATGCCTTGGAAGCTCATTAAGCCGTTAGTCCATGTACATCTTTGATATTCGGCGTACTGACATACTACGGCCTACGACCCGACAGGAGCCAGAAAGTCTGACACCAGTCTTGCCAAGAAGGATCGTGTTACCTAGTTACTGGGTTGTGAAGGTCAGATAGGTAGCCATTCCATGACAAAACACTAGTGGATCCAGTTAGACTGGAAGCCAACCCAACAATGTTGGTAAATGGCTGAGCAGATGATGATGAGGGCATTTAAACATTTTCTATAGCTACCATACTACTGCTACTCATTGTCTTAGTTGCTTCTGCTATGCAACTATTTTATCGGGTAAGACCCTATACTCTATGGCAAGACTGCTGATAGACGTTCTGGTTTCTGACTGCACATCACCATTAATGTGTAAATATGTTCAACTGACTATCAAAAACTATAACCTAAAGTGCTTTCCGAGATACGAAGGACAACCTACGTACATACACTGCTTATCCGTCCCACGGTCATAATTTTGCAAAGACCTCCTCTCAAAACACAACAATGCCAACATTCAAATTCATAATGAGTATAATGACTCCCCATATTTTATTTCAGAGTATAATCATGAAATAATTGCCAGAATTAAGCTCCAATTAAAAAGGTACTTCATCATTAAATAATACTGGTCATTAGGTTGAAACGTTTCAAGATTCGGGGGCAAAGGAATAATCGTAACGTTTTGATAATTAGCACAATTAGTAACAACCGTTGTTAATGACCGCGGAATGATAACTGCCCGTTAAATACTGATTATTTCGGATTAGTGATTTAAACAACGGTCTTCTTTATTAGTTTAAGACTCGTTCTGTTGGACTGTGGCAGTTTTAATATTGGGGACATATTTGTATAGCGTTGAAGTAAGAGAACGAGGTGGACTATTGGGAAATTCATGGATTAATGAAGAAAAATACATTTTAGTACAAAACAGTTATTTATTTTGATAGTGGATGTTTTACGTTTTATTTATTTATTATATTACTAGTAGTCTCTCGAGGCTGCGCTCCCGTTAACACGTTGAACGCCAACGCGATCAGTGCTGACCGACAGTGAGCTTTCCCTTTAGGCCAAGCAAAAAACCCAGTTCTATCCAAATTTAAATGTTTTTTTAATTGTTGGATTGACGGGAAGCCAACTTCAAAAAAAATTAGATACTTATATCTAATGTCCAAATATATGTTTTCATTGACAAAAGTCAACTTTAGTCATTAATTAATTAATTATGGAGATATTACACGCCGGGCAGCACTGACCAACGCGACCCGAACGGCAAGTCTAGTTGTCGGCCATCACTGACCGACGCGGCCTGAACGGTAAGATGCATTTTTTTTCTTAGTGTTCAACGTGTTAATTTTATTATGATAAAAACATAATCCTCTTTTTTTACAGTCGGCTCAAAAGTAGTCTATAACATTCCAAGCTACTTTCCTATAAAGTTTCTTCCAAATCCACCACTTTCAAAGATTAGACTTTTCTTTTTAATAGGGTCTAGATTCCTTGTAGTGTTTTTTTATTTCTCTTAATGAAGAGAAATGAAAGAATATTTAAGACATTTCAGATTATGTTTAAAAGTCTTTGACATACCATAATTACCAGTCGCTTTATTAATTATTCTATGCAATTTTATAGCTTTACCTCACCTAAATCCATTCATATTGTTCCAAGAAACTTATCTGCTTTACACCTAAATACACCGGCGCTCCAATAAATATCCTGAACAATTCACATGCTCGTACATTTAACACACTAAGACATTGTTACATGACACGAGGCTAAAACCACAGATTAACAGTAGCTAGCAGATACGTCACAGATTTTATAATATTTATACCTTATTTTTCTTGGTGGGAAAATCATCAAATGACTCCTCCCGCTCTGGGTGGAGTGGACGGGAGTGTCAGTCTTCTACTGACTAAAAACTCACCTTGCATTCCGGAGCCACGGTATCTCGTTAGAACATTCCCGCAACCCGATAATATTTATACCTGCGAGCACAAATTCAATCGTGTAAGTATCAATGCTTCTTTTGAAAGAACTCAGCAAAGAAACACTGGCAGTTTCATCTGGTTTAAATTCTAAGTTTTTATCGAGCATACAAGCAAGCATTTGCTTCTCCTATCTACTTTTACTTTGGCAAAATAGCCGATATCAGCTTGGCTTACCATGTATGATATTTCTGGTTTAAATGGGAGCGGCAATTAATATGCATACAAGTAGGTACTGGGCTGAATTTAAAATAATAAAAAAAAAACATTATTTATAATATGGAATACATTGTATTCATATGGAAAATGGTTCGGAGCTATTATAGTCATGTTTAAGTTATTATGACGGAAGTCTTCAGTGGCACACAAGCATTACTGAAGAGGAAAATATTAGAAGAAAAGGGCAGTGACAAGATAGATAGAAAGTTTTGACAATGTCTTTTCTATCATTGTCTGCCGAGGGCGCTCTGTGGCCGTAACCAAATCGACCGGCTCGGGTACGTCTAAACCATCCGATAAATTTCCCCGACGCAAGGGCGAACTTAGGTCTGTACATCACGATCGTTGCTCGGATAACGTTTATCATATTACGTTGCGGAACGACTTGTTTACTGAAATCCAGATAGAGGAAAAAAAATGTATTAGGAATGGTCTCTGGTGCTATAATAACCACTGTCACAAAAGTATTTCAATAAAATTCTAAATTCAAAATTTTTATTGGTTTGAGTTTAAATCTTGTGAGAAAATTTAATATATTATGTTAGTATTATTGAGTATTATACCTATATGGTTAGGGGGATTTGTTATACAATTGGCCGTAGAAGAAGTTTTAAAAGGTTCTTGCCAGGGTTGTGGGAATATTTTAACGAGATACCGCAACCCGCGAACGATAGGGCAACTGAAGAAACAGGGTGGGTTTATAGTCAGTGGAAATTTGACTCCTTTCCAGTCCACGTAAAACGGAAGGTGTCAATTGATGATTTTAGCCCCAAAAAATTACAAAAAATATGGTACAAAGGTTTGTTGTTGTTTCATGAAAACTAAGTTTTTGGTGAACTAATACTGCACGGTGCAAAGGACATTCCGTAGCAGTGTTTTTCATGCCATATTTACAAATAGTAAAAGCATAAGGTACCACGAAATCTTTTGTGTGTTAGTTCTTAAAAAACTACAATTCTGCTGTACGTCATTTCCAAACCTACCTGAATTGAGCGAGTAAATTGATTGGATTTGTATCAAAGGACCCAGTACCTACAAATGTTGCTTGAATACTGAAACTATTGTTCAAGTTGGACTGCGGAGAACTTTAATTGTCTGAATACCAATGAGAAACTGTTCCTATGTGTCTCGAAATAAATAAACGCTTCAACGTAATCCGACACAAATAATATCGTTTAAGGAGAAATTGTATAATTCCTGAGAAAATCATTTCTAGAACTTAGATTATAAAAAGAACATAACCGATATTGTGTCATATCAATGGCGCCATTTGAAATGTATACGTCAACATTTTTATTAAACTGTGAAAAGTGCCAATGGCGATCACAAAGACTATAGTCACATTGTGGTGACATCAAGAGGATACCATTATAATTTAACATAAAACATAGAAAAGCTAGAGTTTTAGGTTTTTTTTTTATTCAGAATGAGCTCACTCTTGACTTCGATCTTGCCTGATGGTAAGCGATAGATGAGGTCTACGATGGAACGAGCGGGCTCAGAAGATGCCTGTTTACTCTTGCTTTAAAGGTTGAAAGGTCATAAGTGGCAGGGAACACAGAAGCTGGCAGAGAATTCCACAGCTTGGAAGTGCGCACAATAAATGTGGAGGAGAAGCGCTTGGTTCGACAAGACGGTATATCAACCAAGTGTGGATGGTATCCAGCCGTGCGTCTGGTAGACCGGTAGTGAAAGGGAGCTGGAGGGATCAGGTCATGGAGCTCCTGCGCACACACCGCGCTCCCCGAAGTACAACCTGTAGAAAACCGACAGGCACGCAACGGTTCGCCGATGAGCCAGGCTATGAAGCTTGCCCGATACCGCCTCGTTACCTATAAGCCTTTTAGCCCTGCGCTTGATCAAGTCCTGTATTAGTAATAAAAAAGTAGTTTGGAAAATGATGGGAGTTCAATCGACCCAAGACGGCCAGTAAGACAGACACACACTAGTGATCATAAAAAGATATGGTTCCCGTTGCTTCACTCCGCACGTTCAGGAATTTTGAAACACTTTTTCCAATGAATAAGATGAAAATTTACGTACCTATAGTGCCCTTAGCACGCTTTATCCTATAGGTTTACCTATCAAAATATCAAAGTGCAAACAAACAAAAACTATGATATATAACCGATATGGAACAATACAACGCTTTTAATCACACCAGGTGAAAGGATTATTTTTACCAAAATAGAGATAACAACAGACAACACATACTTGTACACCTTTGTCAGTTTTATTTTGAGAATCATACATACATATATCTAATAGCATTTACACCGTTAACCAAAGTTTAATTAACATCAAACTAAGCTGTCTCCCAAATTTAGGTTCTCTCATCCGATTAATTTAGCTTGTCTCCCTCCCTACCTTCTGACGTATTATCCTCAGAACTACTTGTGGCGCTGATGATTTTCATCCATTGCAATAATATAAAGCTCTCCAAATCACTGTCTGTATGATTGTGGCATATAATTTACTACTTCTTTTAATCAGGCCACATAGTGCTACCAAGTTCAGTTCAATTGAAGCAATTAGTCATTACCAACAGTTCGCTTTCTTTTTACCCGACTGCGCCAGAAGGAGGGTTATGTTTTTCGAGAGTATGTATGTATGTATAATTGTTTGGCACGCTCTGTGCCTTTCACGGCTCGATGGATTTTAGCTTGAGAGGTATCGTTAGATTCGTATTGACTGTGAGAGTGACACTGGGTATATCAAAATAAAAAAAAAACAAAATAGCGGATTTTTGGCGCCATATTATGCCTTCAAAAAAGTTTTTTTTTCTCAAAACCTATCGAGTGGGGTATCAAAATAAAGGGTTTTAAAAGGTGATTACAAACATATATGCAACTTATATGGTTAAAAGTAATTCAAAGTGACAAATCGTAAAAAACACGTATCAAGAACTAAATCGTCTGCGAAATCTTTCACATTTGTAAACTAAAAAGCTGGAAATAAAAAAAAGTAATTAAAAAACCCGACTGCAACCTTATACTAAAACTAACTGAAAAGCTAATAAAAACAAGCCCATTTTAAATTAAATAAAAGTTGGAAGCAGGCGGGGCCCATACCATTATTATAGTTTCAAACTCAATAATTACTTTTTTTTTTAATTACTTACAGTATGCACACTTCTCTCTCTCGTCTTTCCAATCTACTAAACATTTGCAAATGCCAGACATAATATAGAAGAGAATTGAATAGATTTACTAATAGGTACTAACATAATATGGATTTTATCTGAATTAAAATATTTAAATTTGTAAACCGTTCAGTCACTAAAGGAGCTTGCCCATCTGAAACATTCATAAAATATGTTTATATTTTTATTTATAGAGTCAGTCAGTATGACATTATTATGAACAATAATTAATGGAAAATATTGACGACAGTAAGAGGCTTCAGTATATTATACAACGTGTAATTTAAAGGGTATATACATACCGAGTGCACGGCTTCTTTGGATGATAACAAACGATATAGCAAGGGTTTTGTAATCCTATGTCTACATGTGTGGAGCATATTAGAAATTTCAATACATTGATACCAGAGACCGAATTTTTCAAATTAAGAAGAACGAAGAGAATTATCGTTTTATTGGCAAGTGACGTGGAAAGTGATGACCCTCATAGTGCTGTGACACGTTTGTTATTATTGGTATTCAAGAAACATATGAAACCAATAATTTGGGGTCAATTCTGTGAGTCACTTATTTTGAGCTGAAAGTTTGCATAGAGACTCCATACCAGATGTTGTCTTCAGTCCTTTTGGATAGATATGGGGTTTCCGTTACACGTTGTATAGTAAACGGAGCAAACAAAAAAGGAAAATCGTAATGTGACAGCCATAATATTATTTTACCTATTAATTAAACACTACCACATGATAGGTATCACGGACAGTTTTCTGTGCAGGGGTCTGATATTTTGTATCGGATAATTTTGTCGGTTTCTAAAGTATTAGCTGGCATATAACGAATTATTCTTTCATGAATGTGGAGCGTGCGAATTTAATTCAAAGGATACACGAATGTCTGAATAGTTGGAATGTGTACCTCAGGAATTTGTGTGAACGTGAGTGAGCGCGAGACTTCTATGAATCTGATTTGTATTTATAATAGTTGTAACAAGTGCTCTTGGAGCATCGTAACTGTCTCACGGGTCGATCTTCAAGGTTAAGCTTGCCGAGGTCGTTCCGTGGATGGGTGACCATCTTAACATGTCGAGATTTCTCCGTGTCAAAAATGTTAGTAGATGATGATAAGTCTATGTATATTAATATCACAGTCTAAAGATCATACAGTCGTCCGACGAAGACGTCTAGACAGGGCAATCGTGCGGGGTGTGAGGGGCGAGACGCGGGAATGCCGATCCCAAGCTGCGAACAAAACTATGTTAGCAGCTTGGGAGACATCATTCGGGGCTAGCACGTTTTTGTTTTTTAATTATTTATTTAAAGTGGTACATACGACGTGTGCTGTGAGAGATTGCAAGTCTTCATCTTGTTTAAATAAAGATCTCCGGTTTCATCAGCTTCCACGCACAGAAGAAAGGTAAATAATTAATAATGTTTGGTTATCGTTTTATTTGTAATGTCGTGCCGCGTTGATAACGCTAACAAAATAGCCGAACGGCGGACGGTAAAAAAATTATATCTAATAGGTAATCGCACAGGGCCGTGAGGGTTTGGACATTTTATATATTTTTATACCTACTTAATAATATTAGGTGTTCTATTTTTATTCAAAATGATAACGATACTTTGAAGCTTTATTCGAATACAGATAACGAAAAATAGTAATTTCAAATTGAAGATGGTGAACTTTTTTATTATTTAATAAAGGTGAATTTCGAGATGGTGTACGTATTTTTTTTAAATAAAATATTGGTGTCAATTTAGAGTTTAATTGGGGTGTTTGTTATGAAAATGCCATCGTTTTTGAAATCCAAGATGGCGGACGTCATTTTTTTAAATAATTTGATATAGGTGTCAATTTTGAGGTTAATTGGGGTGCTTGTTACGAAAATGCCATCCTTTTTGAAATCCAAGATGGCGGACGTCATTTTTTTTAATAATTTGATATGGGTGTCAATTTTGAGGTTAATTGGGGTGCTTGTTACGAAAATGCCATCCTTTATGAAATCCAAGATGGCAGACGTCATTTTTTGTAATAATTTGATATGGGTGTCAATTTTGAGGTTAATTGGGGTGCTTGTTACGAAAATGCCATCCTTTTTGAAATCCAAGATGGCGGACGTCATTTTTTGTAATAATTTGATATGGGTGTCAATTTTGAGGTTAATTGGGGTGCTTGTTACGAAAATGCCATCTTTTTTGAAATCCAAGATGGCGGACGTCATTTTTTGTAATAATTTGATATGGGTGTCAATTTTGAGGTTAATTGGGGTGCTTGTTACGAAAATGCCATCGTTTTTGAAATCCAAGATGGCGGACGTCATTCTTTTTAATAATTTGATATGGGTGTCAATTTTGAGGTTGATTGGGGTGCTTGTTACGAAAATGCCATCCTTTTTGAAATCCAAAATGGCGTACATCATTTTTTTATAATTTATTTATTTAAAAAACCTTCACTTAAGCAACATTACAGTACAGTAAGTGTCACAGTACCTAATTATCACGTGCATCAGTTCAAATTTTAAATCTCTTTGTATACGCCTCATCTGCATTTTTATGTTCACCCTCAACTGCTAAATAATACGTGCAGTAAAGAGCAGGTTAAAATTGTTTTCATTATTATATTAAGTAATAATATTGCTAACGATGTCGGTCTGCAATAAAAAAAATATTTCATAAATATTGTTTATTTGTGACAACCCTGGCCGCTGCGAGACTGTCTAGTCGTTGTCGGCATTTTCCACAAGATCAAAGGCGTCAACCTACTGTACGATCTTTATACTGTGTTAATATTATGTGAAGAGTTTTCTTGTCAATACATATGCAAAGGCACGCGTTGAGTGAATTGAATTGGGTGCAATCTGCAAACACAAATCTTCTTCGCTTATCACTATTTATATTAGCAAAATCCGTAACATGTTTTGTAAGAAGTAGTAAAAATTGGAAAGCAGTTCACAGAATACATCTATCTACGAAGTTTCACATGTCGACGCCCCCAAGGAATAAACCTGTATTATACTATTACTGACTTTTTACTGTTATACGATTTACGGTATCTATGGGTCGGGATACACTTATGCAATTTTTATCAATTTTTTTCTGCGGTAATTTCCAACGGTTTTTCTTATAACACTTTTGTTCTTTGGTAATTTTCCATTTTTTATTTACTAGAAAAATAACGAAATACATTATTACAAATTAAATTCTGTGACTACATTTCGGTAAAGTAATATCACTGTAAAATATTTCAGCAAAATTTCTGGTTAACGTGATTACAGGTTTATTATAGTAAATTTTGTGGTATACATTTTCGGTAATGCACTGTTACAGTTATCATCCGGGACATAAATTTATATCTACTATATGTATTGGTGGTAACTTGCTCGCACTCGGTGACTCAAGAACGCGTTTCTATATGTAACGCACATTAACACTGCAACTTGAAAGCTCCCCCGAAGTTAATAAAACTGACGTCAACATATATATTGATATCACACTAACCGACAGTTCTCAAAATGAACATCCCAATTTTAGGACTGAATTAACATGATATTCCTTAGAATTTGAGCCAAGTACTTTGGACGAACCTCACTTCACGACATTCATTAGAATTTGAGCCAAGTAATTCGGACGAACCTCCCACTTCATAGCATTCATTAGAATTTGAGCCAAGTAATTCGGACGAACCTGTCACTTCACAAAAAAAAAACAAAAAAAAACAGAAAACATGCAATTAATGAAAACCAGTGGTCTAACAAAGAAAAAAAAATATTTAAAAATGCTGGTCAGGCTTACGAACGTTGTTATAATAAGAATAATTATCTACAAAAGGTCCTGTGTGTTCATGTAAAATGAACTGTCGCAGAAAATTTATTTATTTGATAAATTTTATGAACTTTCTGATCGAAAACGCCAATGGATGTATTTTATTAAACATACTAAAACTAAAAATATCAAACGAATGACTCTAGACCGTTCTAGAGTCATTCGTTTGATATTTTTAGTGTTTAGTCTGTGTGCGATTATTTTTCCGTAAAAATAATCGCACACAGACTATAAAATATTTTTCTTTTTTTAAATAATGTAGAGATTCTTGTTTGTTAGAATTTTTCGAAAACACTTTAAAAATTAATGAATAAATGGTATATACAGCAATAGAAAAATTTAAATTAGACGAAGGGATTACAGCTTTAAGAGGTAAGCACACCAATAGACCTCGAAAAATGAGCTCCAGCACGGAATCGAGTATTGAGAAGCACATTTCTTTATTTCCTAAAGTAAAGTCTCATTATGCAAGAAAAAGCTCAACTCGAGCATATTTGTCACAAGACCTCAACAAATCAAAAATGTATCGTTTGCACACTGAGTGGTCTCCACAGCAAAATCATATTGAAGTTGCGATGGCGACAAAACGTCAATATGAAACCATTTTTAACACAAAATTTAACTACTCATTTTTTAAGCCTAAAAAAGATCAATGTTCTACATGTTTTGTATAGGAGCAAGCCAGTCCATCAGAGAAAGAGTCTTAGGAAGAAAGCTATAGACGTCATTTAAATAGAAAAGAGAGAATTCGGCAAATTAAACATGAAGAAAAAATTACAATTGACAAAAACGATAGCATGATTGCTATCGTTTTTGCCGTGCAAAAAGTGTTAAGTATTCCACAATCTGTTGTAGGAATTTTCCATTATAAACGCAAGTACCCTGTGTACAATTTTACTATTTTTGACGCTCTACTTAAAAAAGGGTATTGCTACGTGTGGCATTACCAAATCGTAAAACGAGGCTGCATAGAAATTGGAAGTTTGTTGTTGCAATTCTTGAAGAGTAAACAGGAGCGAGGTGTTAACAAGATATATTTTTATTCAGATGGTTGTTATGGCCAAAATTAATACAGGTTCATTTTTGCCTTATATGCGAATGCAGCAAAAACTTTGAATTTGTCTATAACGCACATATTTTTCGAGACTGGACATAGCCAGAATAAGGGAGACTCGATGCATGCCTGTATTAAAAAGAACATTAGAAATAAGTCTATTTACACACCTGATCAAATATATATAATATAATTCTAAACTCCAAAGTATCGGGAGAAAAATATGCTATGAAAGAATTGAAGCAAACAGATATTTTAGACATTAAAAAATTGGTAAATCCTTTGAATTGGCGTCACGATGTAGATGGGAATACGATACGCTGGTCTGATGTAATGGAAATTCATGTATCATCATCCCAACAGGACAAGGTTTTCTTTAAATATGATTTTGATGAAGCATATTCTGAATTAAATATTTCAAATTCATTTCAAACCAAATAACGTGGGCGAAAACCTAATACAGATGCTTTGATAGAAGATACTGCATTAGCACGTGCTTATCATCAATCTCTTCCTATAAGTAAGCCGTTGCATACAGATTTACTGTATTTGTGCAATAGTGCAGCGATTCTGTAGAAAATAGTGATGACCGCGATGATAATGATGATGCCAATGATAACACCGATTCGTTATTAATGTTTTTTCTTGGCTACTTTTTATACTTTTACTGATTGTAATTTGTGATCTCTATGAGAACTTTGTTCCCTATAAACGTTATAATTTTAATAAATTTTGCGAGTTTTCATTAATTATTCCCTCGAAGATACCGACGACAATTTTATTTTACATAATCGGTTTTCAATGATTACGATAATATGACTACCAAAAATTTTCTATAAAATACGGATTACATGACTTTATCTTTTATGGTTATATAAAATTTTACCATAATAATTCGGTAACTGAACATTACAATCTCTCTATGTAATGAAAAAAACACGTTTATTAATCCAGTAAAGCAATATTATGCCTATGATTTTTAAGAAACTTACAAGAATAATTCGGTAAGTAAACATTACTGGAATAATATTGATAAGACAGGATCGTAAGATATCAATACCCTAAAATTTGTATGAAACCATTTTCGGTAATATTTATTTTGGTGAATAATTAATTCTGTGTATATTTAATAGTTACACTTAATACTATAAACTTTTCGTGTAAAAATTAGCTTATCCGTCATATAACAATGTTGTCATAATTGTCTTTTGTTGAAGAGATATACCCCAAAAACACTAAATCATTTTTCCTGTAAAATTTGATTTTTGCGATTACCGGTTTATTCCCCGGGGACGTCGATGTGTAGTCTTAGTAGCTTCGCAATAAAAAGGCTGTGACATACAGACGGACAGACAGACATGACGAATCTATAAGTGTTCCGTTTTTTGCCATTCGGCTACGCAACCCTAAAAAGGTGACAGAACAAAAACCAGTTATTTAAACTATGAAAATTTTACAAACTTTTGTTCGTTATTTCTCTCTCTAAAATCGACATTCAGCACATAAACCTTACTGTAAATTGATTACTGACTGATAGGAACTATTTATTTTACATCAAAGAAGTATATAGCTATAATATTCGGTTGCTAATTAAAGCGTAGATACTGAACCATATATGATTAACTTGGTGAGGTGAACGGTCATTACCGCAGCGTGAATGGTAGGAGTTTTTGGTTAGATTATACGATGAAAACGAATTAAATTCTACCCATAAATCATCCAAATTCAGTATCAGCAAACAGTACCGCGGGAATCCAATTTAACGTTTATTGTTGTAAACAACTGAGAATTTCCTGAGAGATATTGTTTTAAAATGCTCTTGGGACATCTATTAACCTACTAAACTAGTATTTTGGCAACGGATTTGCTTCTTTAAAAGAGGTCTCGTAAATTATAAATGAACTTGGCCAACACAAGAGTAATAGGCGTTTCGCTTTCAATCTTTCAAATAATGGGATGATATTTTAGGTCAAGTTAGGAGTTTTCATTACATTTTGTAATTTTTATAAGAGTCATCTAATATCAAAGGCGGCAATATCCACAGTGGTCGATTTTGTACAAAATGACAAATTAGTATATTATGAAAAATATATTATCTTACTGCTTGTAGTCTTAATATAAAATAGAATAATAACATTCTGAACACTTTTCAATGGTTTCCTTAAACATTTATCATCAAATAAACTAGAAATTGATGTAAAATCGTCGGAGATTGCCGGATTTGATGGAGACTTGTGGATATTGCCAGATTTGATTTTGACGCACATGGAGAAATCCATGTTTGGTATAGCTATCCGCCATGTTTAAGAGGTGTCCTATAGTATCTAAAATCTTGATATTTTATTAATGGGTATAATAATAAGTTAAACCAAACGATATGAAAGAACAAAAATAGAAATTCTTTATTTTAAAATATCACTCTGTAGACACTTTGGGAACAATTAAATGAGATCGTGTAATAAATACATTACTAATGTTTTTTTTTATAAAATGAAATTTAGTAACAGTTGAAGGCATACTGAGCATACATCCGTCCTGGGGCTGCCGAAACCAAGATTATAGTAATTGTCGAATTTTTCTTCTGAAATAACCTTTCGTAACTTTTGACTGTGCTTCGATTGTTGTTATTTGAATTGAATTGAATGTTGGTTATCGTACATTTTCCACATATTGTTGATGGAAAGTTGCACTGACAAATATCGTCGCTGTGAATTTCCTCGACAATAATACGGTTCATCAACATGAAATATATTAATAAACAGCATCATTGACTTCTTCTTTTCTGAGAATAAATGGGACTTATGGTCACATTGATGAAATTTGAAGCCCTTTTTTTTAGGAATTTTATTTGAGAAGAAAAGCATCTTGTGTTTCTTTATCTGGGTGTTTATAAAATGCACTATGAAAATTATTCAAATCTCGCATCGTTAGTGACCCGCATTTAAAAACTCCCTTACGGTGTCAGCACATAGGCTTTGTTGGAAGTTGATTGGAG
The DNA here is from genome assembly GCA_943138885.2 of Tholera decimalis. Taxonomy (NCBI): domain Eukaryota; kingdom Metazoa; phylum Arthropoda; class Insecta; order Lepidoptera; family Noctuidae; genus Tholera; species Tholera decimalis. Next base: position 14,574,699 of record OW964552.2, on the reverse strand, counting down.
GCGTACCTCCTTTTGGAAGACAAAAATATGAGATTAATAAATTGATGATTACAAATAATAATAGGTAAATACAATGGATATACTTGGACATGCCCGACACTACATATTTCTAGTTTTTATTGATACTGGCTCTCAAATAACACTTAAACTCCGAAAAAAAAACAAAAAACATACACCGATCGGCAGTTAAAAATAGCGTGGGCGCCATACTAAATACTGCGCTCTGATTGGTCGACATGGATATTGCCAGTTTTGATTTGAAAGACAAGCAACAATGCCGTGTTTGTTCCAAACTTAACATTTATTTGCGTGTTTTCTATGGGATATTGCTGTTTCTGATGACCAATGATTTCCTCGATACAAACTATGATCACAGATAAATAAAATGACATTTAAGGTTTAATTTCGACCAAGAGTGGATATTGCCGCCTTTGATTTAAGATGACTTTATTAAGTAAGGCAATGTTTCTATTTGCTACCGGCTAGCATGCAAGTTGCTATTCATTGCGGGCTACCAAGGTAAAATGCGATCAAACATTAAATCGTGTCCCATAATGTAATTAAACCCAAATTAAAAGAAAAATGAATACATTGATTGATGAATTTATAGAAAAAAATAAACAATGGTAGGTACTTATGAAGCATAATTTATCTAGGAAAAATGTTAACCCAATTTTGCCATTATTAATAAATAATATTCATCCACACCCTCGCAATACAATATACAAGTTATTGCTCAACTGTATACGTGCATTGGTAAGATATTCCGCACCATTGCCACTATTTGCGGCGAGTCGGCAAATACAGAAGCTGCTCGCATTCGCTTTATCGGCCCTCGGAGATCGACTGCCACTGGCTACCCTCTACGAAACGTTCTCGACTCAGTTGCCATTAACGCCGCGTTCTTCACTTAAGGCTCGTGATATCTACGCTTCGATTTATGTCAATAAATTCTTTATCAGGAAGAACATATGTTTGGAGCTCTTGATTTCATTTTTGATGAGGTGTGTCATTGCTGGTTGCTAAGGAAATGTTTGAAAAATCTGTTTTCGTAGTTTTTGAATCTTATATGTATATGAAATTATATGAAACTCATATATTTCATTTCATGAGTTTCATACTTTAAGTAAGATATGATCACTCAACTTTTTGCGAAATATTATCATTAATATCATTGTTATTTTTGTAACATATATTTCTTGTTCAATTATTTTTATACTGCATCGTTTGACATTATTCAAACAACGTAGTCTGATTTTGAAAGGCAGCCCTGAGTCTTGGATTAGCATTATGCTGAGCGATAGCTATTTTGCGTGGATGTTACTCATGTCTTCCAGACCTGAGATGGTTATTCATTTTGTTTTATTTGTTTTTGACTCTTTCTCTCTTTACCATCATATCATATCTCTAACTGTAATAAAGATAAAGTTTTTTGGAAAAACATTGTAATAATTTATTAATAACGACGAAAGAGTGACATTACGGGTGCGAATAGGGCAATTATATCTAAATAGTGAAAGGGTGAAATTTTATTACATTACAAGCGTAAAATTTAAGAAATTTAAGCCCCAAGAGAATATAATATAAAGGTATGGATGAATTATGAGTTTCCATCAAATCCTCCGAGGGGCCTTATTCACGTTCCTTGGAAATGGTACGTACGCGAGAATGCGGAAGTAAATTTAGAAATGAAATACTTTATTTTGATACTTTATCTTGTAACCTATTTGATGAATTGGCTTTGAGAAATGCAGAGAAAAAGCTGCTTCATTTAATGCAAGTTTATTTGTGTTGTAAACATATTTTAATATGTTTTTTTTTTAAATATTTATATAAATGGTTGATAGGCCCAATTAGTTTTAGATACTGATGTAAGATTAAGGTACATAGTGTTATGTATGTATGTTACCGTATCAAAGCAAATTTGAGGTGGTAGGTAGTTTGCTATATGCAACAAATACTGCATAAGTGTGCCATAAAAAACTGAAAACTTCTTTATTTTCCAGTAATGTATTTTTATATTTATATCCGTATTATCTAGATTTTGTTTTCATTATTTATGTCTTATAATTGAATTGACTGTGCACTCCAGACAAATGATTTATTCATCTATTTACTAAGTGTATTTTAAATATCGAATGTATAGAATAATAAAACCTACATTTCCAACCTACGCCATTCCATATTTAGCACACCCATCAGAAAAGATCGCTTTTATCTTCAAAGCGATTATGTGAAAAGAATTCCCTAAACCAACTCGTTAGTACTGAAACATGTACCTAGTACTCAAGTCTGTGACGTAATCGCTTGGTTACGACAGTTACGAGTCCTGTTGAGCTAAACAGTTACCTTTAGGCGACCTACAAGTACCTGAATGTGTGTTGTTTTTGCTAAACGGTTGCTTTGTGGAATTGTAAACATTTCGTTTGTCAACTGTTTTTGTCGTTGGGTAAAGGTTTGTCTTGAGGCTGTGTTGTGTTTTTGTCATTTATTTAAGGTTGTTATTATCTGGATGTTCGTGTTAAATAGTGTTATTGTAAGCTTTTTTAGACTACTATTTATGTTTCTATAGCTTGTACGTTGGTCTGCTAATTAATTCTAGACCTGGAATGCTAGATAAAGTTCTATTCTAAATTGCGATTGCAAAATATCAAAATGATATTGGATGGATGATGATGATGAAGAAGTTTTGGCAATCACCTTTACTACGCTACCGCTGACAGAATTACACTTGGCCTTGTTTCTGAAACCGAATAGAGCTTTTTTTAAATCTTTGAGACATCTTAAAGGACATTCGCAACTTAATAAGATGACTTTGGAAGTAAATCTTGATGCGGGCACCAATTTAAAAATATTATAGTTAAAGTTTAGACACTAGAGTGTAGACACAAATATTAGTGGAAAGATAGTTGTCACTGCTTACAGGATCTAAAATTAATGGTATTTGGCCTAGCTCAGGCACCAGACTCCAACAATATTCTGATATGGATTACTTAATTTAAGATATTGAGGTGAGAAAAAGGCAAAGACAATTATTATTACTCGCAGGTCGATTCAAAATAACCAATAATATCGTCTATCAACAACTTAGTGAAAGAACGTTTCTATTTACGCCTCCCTTACAGCCCTGCTCACACGTGCCAACAAGCAACAAAGTACGATATAATTTACTGAGAACAGTTCACAGGTCGTGCGGCTGTAAGTGCGTGTCGAAACTGGCTACACGCACGATTTACGAGTACTATCCGTATTACCCCCAAGTGGTGCCACGATCGGGACACAAATTGTAGGGCATTGTGACTGGGCGACGATATGGTGCAATGGAAGTTTGTGCCGGGATTAACAGCTGTTGTTTATACTGCGTTTAGAGGCCGTGTTGAGGAGGGGCTTATTACTAGACTGCAGTCGCGCGAGGATTCGGTCCCGTGGAATTTATCATGATAAAAATATAACTCCTCTTTTTTGCAGTCGGGTAAAAAGTAACCTATAAACTTTCTAAAGCTTCAAACAACTATCATACCAAATTTCGATCAAGGTTCAAGCTATTTCAAAATCAAAATTCATCCAAATCCACTCAGTACTTTGATGTTTAGCGCGTTCAAACAAACAAACTTTTCCGCTTTATAATATTAGTATAGAGTTAGCCTGTATCATACCACTGCTGGGCCTCTCTTCCCATGACTTAGAAAATTGTTCTATTTAGATGACTAGTTATTCGTTTAACTGACTTTTATACTGCTTTTAGAGGTCGTGATGAGAAGGAATGAAATAAATGGGACATTTCTGCATGATAATTATATCAAACAAGCTCATTTTCAGTAGCAGAACAGCTTGCTTTATAGACCTGATGCGTACCGTTGGTATAGTGGTCAGTGGCCCTGACTGCTGTGCGCAAGGTCGTGGGTTTGATTCCTACCTAGGACAAATGTTTGTGTGATGAGCACGGTCATTTGTTCTTTGTCTGGGTGTAATTTATCTATAATAATATGTATGTATTTAGAAATATATATGTATGTTTATCAGTTTCTAGTACCCATACCACAAGCTCTGCTTAGTTTGGGACTAGATGGCGTTAAGTGAAAAGTTGTGGAATATTATTATTATTATCTCTTTATTTCTAATTATATACATACAAATTACATTTTTAAATATTTCTATAAAACACAAAAAACATTTAAAAATATAAAAAATAGTAGCCCACCGGTATCGGGAACAGGGTCCAAGCTACCGGTGGTCAGGGCTCTAGAGAGAGGAACCTCCTAACGATACGCGCCGTGTCCAGGAGCACCGCCTTCTGAAGCAAGCCCTTGATCCAGCCGCCTAACGAGAGCCTCCTAAGGTGTTGGTCGAGGCTCTTGGCTATTAAGCCATTGGCTGAGACGACTATCGGTACAACGACTGCCGAGTTCACATCCCACATGTCGACAATCTCATGCGCCAAGTCAAGATATTTGATTTGCTTATCTTTCTCGGCTTTCACGAGGTTCTCGTCATGCGGGATGGTTATGTCGACAATCATGGCACGCCTCTCGTTTCGGTCCACCACCACTATATCAGGCTTATTGGCTACAATAGTCCTGTCAGTGATGATGGACCGATCCCAGTATAATGTGATATGGCCATTATCGAGAACTGGGTCGGGCACATACCTATAGTACGGCACTTCCGATTCCACAAGAGAATATTTCAGAGCAAGTTGCTGATGAATAATCTTGGCTGCAAGGTTGTGCCTATGCAAGTATTCTCCATTAGCAAGACGAGAACAACCAGAGACAATGTGACGGATTGATTCACCCGGACGGTGACATGCCCGACACATGTCAACCGTGCCATCCTTCACAATAAATTTCCGGTAGTTGTTCGTCATGATAACTTCGTCCATAATTGCACAAACAAAACCTTCGGTTTCCCCAAAGAGGTCACCGAAGCGCAACCAAGCTACGGACGCTAACTGGTCTACATCGGGTCCATGAAGGGCCCGGAAAAATCGTCCGTGTAGCTCCTTACTCTGCCATATCCTCCTTCGATCGTTGGTGTCTAGCACTGCAGGTTTGCGCCAGTTCTCATTAGCCAAGGAGAGCGGGGTGAGTCCCTTGTCCACCGCTACTACATTTCGATGCATACCCACTTCAGAAGCAAGAAAATATTCCCTGAGACTGCATACCTCGCGGTTGTGGAGAGTTTTGGCATTCAAAAAGCCTCGACCTCCGCATTTCCGTGGGATATACAGTCTCATTACCGATGAACGTGGGTGATGCATTCGATATGCAGTCAGTAGTGTACGGACTCTCCTATCCAGGGCGTCAAGTTCCGTTTGTGTCCATTTAAGTACGCCGAAAGAGTATATCAATACTGGCATGACCCAACCATTGAAAGCACGCACCTTGTTCCCGCCCGAAAGAAGGCTATTTAGTACCTTTTTTAGGCGGCCAAAGAAGCGCTCTGTCAACGATTGCTTCATGCTAGTTACATTGATACCTAACGCCTCCGACATACCTAGATACTTGTAAGTTTCGGTTGGAGAAAGGGACCTCAGGTTTATGGAATTCGTGAGTTGAGATCCCACGGATTCCACAATCTCCCCTCGCTTTACATGCATAATCGCACATTTGTCGACACCAAACTCCATCCTGATGGCACTACTGAAAGTTTCAGTTACCTTCAGTAGTTCTCTCAGTTGTAGACTAGTGGCGCCAAAAAGTTTTAAATCATCCATGTAAAGGAGGTGAGAAATAACCTGACCACCTCTTTTCAACCTATAGCCTAGTCTTGAATTCTCCAGCAGTGTGCTTAGAGGATTCAAGGCTAAGCAAAACCAAAGCGGACTCAAACTATCGCCCTGGAATATACCGCGCTCGATCCTTACCGGTTCGCTGTACCTTGGGATGTATCGACATCCTGGATAGCGAAGAACTGTCCTCCATTGTCCCATACATGATATCAGAAAGGTGCGTAAAGTTGCATTAATTTTATACAATTCTAGCACCCTCATGAGCCATGTATGAGGCACTGAGTCATAGGCCTTCTTGTAGTCTATCCAACATGTCGACAGATCTTTTTTGGAACGTCGAACCTGTTGGCTAATGGCCATGTCAATGAGGAGTAGCTCCTTAGTACCGCGGGACCCATTCTTACATCCATTTTGAGAGGTAGACATGATGTGATTGTCGTCAATGTGTTTGTTAATTTTAACCCTCAAAATGGATGTCAGAACCTTATAGACCGTTGGCAGACACGTGATTGGTCTATAATTTTTGGGTTCCGCGGTACTACCAGATTTGTGGAGCAGGTGGGTAACTCCAGTGGTGAAGAACTCGGGTACTGAGCCAGATTCTAGGGCAGATTGGAACTGAGACGCCAAGCGAGCGTGCGATCTTGTTAGCCACTTGATCCAGAAGTTATGCAGTCCATCCGGTCCTGGAGACTTCCAATTAGGCAGCGGACGGACTGCATGGGCTATATCTTGGGGGCTGATAATGATTGCCCCCATTTCTTGTATTGGATCGCACGCTTGCTCGACCTCCCGGGTCCAATCACCTTCGGTGTGACTGACAGGTACCGACCAGATGTTGCGCCAGAACGTACAGAAGGCGTCATCATCGGGCAGGCACATGTCAGTCGCACCTTGGTCCGGTCGCTCCCAAGCCCTATATACCCACCTTTCGTTACTTCGGAATGTGCGATTCTGGATGAATCGCTCCACTCGCCGTCTGTACCTCCGGATACGGTTTGCCCATGCATATACCTTCTGCTTTAGGAAGTCGATGCGCTCTGTGACACAGGCCATATAATTTTGTGGGTGAATGTTGGTTCCCAAAAACGCCCGTCTCACAAAGCGCATCACTCTCGGGCGAGTGTTGCCCTCCCTAAAGCAAACAAGTTTTCCAATGAGTGCCCTGGCCTCACCAATGCGGCGCTCTATCCTATACTGCCAAGCTGGCACAGCGGGTTTAGGTCGTGTAGCTATGTCATTAGAAATTTTAACATTAGCTACACGACATGCCGCGACAGCTGCGCAGTATAAGACAGAGTGGGTATCGGCGAGGTCTTCGCAGTTATCAAAATAGTCTGACAACTGCGAATCCAGAGCAGCCACCAGTGCCCTATTCCTATTATGCATGGGCAAACGAGGTAAGCGTGGTCTTATTTCAGGCGGCATGTTGCGATATTCCCGAATAGCACACTCCAAAGCACTCCTCAATTGCTCATTATACTGGGTACTTACGTTTGTAACTCTGTCACTACTCTCCTCAACTTGAACGTTGGGTTGTGGTGGTGCCACCACAGTCGGCATCGGATGTGAAGTGACATAGCTACTCATGTCCGAACGGAGGCGATCAAGTACGGCTTCATCCAACATACGGTTACGTTGGATGACACGCACTTGATCCGATAGTCGCTGGGCCGAAACGTTGACAGTTGGCTCAAGTACCTGAAACAGAGAGAGCATCCGACCACGGTACGCAGTCAGGTTAGTTCCTCCTTCTGTAGCCCCATAGTATGAGCGCATGACGTTCTCATTAATGGATTGAGTCCATCGCATGCGCTGCACACTTCCACCGGCAGCGGGAACCCTATCAGAGGCCGGTGGGCCTCGAGGTTCCAAGCAGGCCGGAGGTCGGCCTCTTCCCCGTCGACGCGCAGGTGGTGGTGTCGTCGGCGGCGAGAAGTACTCGTCGCTCGAGCTCGACGCAACTGCAGCGGCCGGAGTCTCTTCACTCACGGCTGGAGCAGGTCCTGGCGGCTGCGAGGCGGAGCTGAGCGACGAATCCGAAGATCTTGGGCGTGTAGTTTGGAGCAATCGTGTCCGGCTTCTGGTCAACATAGATTTCAATTCACGAAGTTTTCATTTACATTGGTCTATTTTTATGGATAGTAGATGTAGTGTAGGTAGGACTCATGGATTGTAGTTTTTTTTTAACTATTTTCGATTGATCGAACATTTTAAATAACTATTTTATATCAAAATTATTGATAAAATCAGGATGAAAAAATTTTTGACGTGCTTGTTGACAGCCGGACCACAGATTATTATTATTATTATTATCATCCAACCACAGCTATTTGTAGATCATATAAAAATTTGATACGGTGAGGGAATGGAACTATCGACACGCAGTGCAGTGGAAGCTAACTACTCAACTATCTTGCCAACCATGGTGTCTTTTGTAGTTTGATAAACAGAAGTACAAGGCCGCCAAATGTGTAAACATATAGGTATAATGTGTTATAATTGATATTTTCTATTAAATCATCGTTGTTTACATTTTTCGGACGATGTGAATTAAGTGCTTTTCAGACCTCGTACAGGATTAGCTTCAGAAAAAAATGATTCAGGCCCGGGCCTGAATCATTTTTTTACCATACCGATGGACACTGTGTTGGTTACAATAAAGCAATACTGGAATGGAAACGCCTGGGTGTCACCACTGCGAGGGTCGACCTGAGGACACCGTAGAGCACACGGTGCAAGACTGCCCCGCCTGGGCAGAGCACCGACGTGTCCTCACGGCGGCGATAGGCGGAGACCTCTCGCGCCCGGCATTGGTCGAGGCCATGCTGCGGGGCGAGAGGGAGTGGGAAGCGGTCGCCTCCTTCTGCGAAGCAGTCATGCTTCCGAAGGAGGAGGCGGGCCGCGTGAGGATGGCGTCCTCCCTCCAGCCCAGCCGCAGTGGTAGACGCCCACGGAGTCGGACGTCGGCCGACGATCTCCGGCCACCGTAGGCGCGGGCATACGGACAGCGAGTAAAGGGCAACTCGCTGTCCGACCATGGACCATGCCCGGGTCGACGGCGCGTTGTGTTCCACGCGCGCCTCAAAGAGCGTCAGCAACATGACGAGGCCGCCTCAGCAGAGGGCCGAAGCCTGCCGGGGTCGTGGGATTTATCCCATTACCGTGACCCCGGTACGTAAAGGGTTATTGAAGTAACACCGTGGATTTTAGTCAGTAAAAGTCTGACAGTCCCTCCCACCCTGCCCGGGGTGGGAGGACTTATTTGATCATTTTACCAAGTTAAAAAAAAAAAAAAAGAGGGTAGCAGTATTTGTTTTAGTGGTTGAGGGAAATGCGTGTAATAATAATGAATTTTAAAATCGCTTTAAGTTTTAAATGTGATATTTATCCACACACATATATATAACATTACAATTGTGAAAGTTACTCGGTCTGTTCGTCTGTCAGTTTATGTCTTTTAATTTGTTTGTTTTTTTTTTTACAGATTTTATTTAAATTTAGCATATTGGTACACAATTTATTGGAATAGGGTCTGAGATAGTATTATATATTTAGGGACAAATAACAGTTACATAATAAAAAATAAAGGTTGTGTATTATAAAAAATAATACTCAACCTTTATTTTTTTAATCTTTATTTGCTAAAGCTTAGTGGTGTGTTCTCTTGAGATAATTTGTGTCGGTCATGCAGGTGAAGCCATTGGCAGAAACCGTGATAAATAAATAATAAACAGGCATTCAGTTCATAGCTCTCAAAAATACTTTTATCACTTGATAAAAGTATCTTTGAGAGCTATGGGTACTTACCCACCAGAATAAAACAAAATTAATTTGAACTCTTTTAACACTCGTTAAGATTAAGAATTCAATAAAAGTTTTTTAATTAATAACTCCTTATTGTCCAAATAAAAACAAAGCGTAGCAGCTGTTCTTAAAGTTAAGTAATTTAAGTAAATGGCTCAATTAACTCCGTGACACTGAGTACAGTGCACATTAAACTAAAGCAGCTACTTTGCTTGAGAGTGGAGTACAATGTTTAATCTTGAACTAGTATTTGAGATAAGAGCTTTATTATGATGGGGTTAAAGATACGTCGGATAAGAGGTTACTTAATGTGTATAATAGCATATTAGGAAAATAAAACAATCTAAGTATATATGGAGCAGAAGTGATCCATGGCTTACAGGCACGAGTTAAGTTGTGAGTTCAAGCCCAGGCAGGTACAATACACTTTGTAATTTACATTATCACAACTGGTTTCAAATTCGAGAAGAAAATATCGTGAGAAAACCAACATGCCCTAGGGCCCTATCCTAAACATAATAATAACATCCACTAAACTGCACTGGGCCCGCGTGAGGGATTATGGCCCTGACCCTTTCATAAAGAGGTGATGAGATGTGCCCCAGCAGTGGGGGCATTATAATTATACTGATTATGTATTTTATCTATTTAAGAGTATGTACTCTTAAATAGATAAGTCTTAATTAAATAGATATGTAAGTACATGTGTACTACAAGAGATACCTAGGCCCTACGTCCGTTCTGTTTGTCATTGATATTTAGCTCGTGTTTTTTACACACTAAGAATCAAAGACAGTTGAATCGCGCTTCAAAAACGAGATAACCATTGCTTTGGCACGTTTAATATTATAAATAAGCATTCTGTAGTTCTCTCTGAAGAGTGAGGTATAAGTCCCAAAAGTTGGTGCAATTTTACCCAATCCTTCAAGGCACACTGGCGTTATTTTTACCTGCCTCCATTCCAAGAGGGAGACTGTAAGTGCTTTCTTTGGCCGAAAATTATCGAGATGAAAACTTTATTATTTTCGTCAGGTCTAAAAGAAAAAGTTTTTTCTTGAATACCTAAGTAGCGTCTCCTCGGGTGAGTAGAAAGGTATCTCGATTCTATTTCTTGTTTCCTAGTAAGCTGTGAGATAAAACAAAAGACGGTGGACTCGTTGCGTCTTGGTTGATCGCAAATGTGTGGAGTGGAAATGTGTTGCTTTAGGAGTACAGTTTAAATCGCTTTACTAGAGTTTAATGTTGTCACATTTTTCTTATGCTGACGGAGTGATTCGATGTTATTGGGATACTTTATTTTTAGAATCTGTGAAATTGGTATTTGTAATACAATCCTCTCTTTCCCAGTGTCTGATAAAGCTGAACCACATCCACAGTATGAGTTTATCCTAAAATAGATTGTAACGTTTTTGTATTTTTCTGTACTGGGCTATGTAGTCGTTAAGCGACAAAGTATTCAATCAAAAGTGAAAAAAATTGTGACTTAACGGCAAGTTTACTATGGCTATTTACTCACTCAAAGAAACATGAATGGAACTGTTGTTTTCATTTCTGTATTCCATCACATGTTTCCTCATAAACTACGAGATAAAACTGGTTGGTGGACGTGTTATGTCTCAAACGATCCCGAATGAGAGTCGTTAGTGTGAGTTGCTTTATTTGATTATTTATTTAAACATTATATATACTAGTGGTAAAAAAACGTAAGAGTGAAAGAACAGTGTGGGGTTTTAATCAGTAGGAGAGTCTAATACTCCCTTCCACGCCGTCCATAGTGAGATATAAGTTCTTACCCCGTGTGTCACTGTGTTTTGACTAGCCTTTAAACAAGGCGAAGTGTCACTGGCCGAATTCCTATATAACTAGATCCCACATTGAACAAGCTTTCTCTTCATTTGGAGGTCAGCTTACACTGGAAATGCATGATATTTTCGCTGCCGGTATCACACACGTTTATGAGAGAGTTTGGTTTTCCCATCACGTTTCTCTTCATCACAAGCGCTATTTTCAATTTGCTTTGTAAAATATTTCCTTGATGTATTTTAACTATCACGGGTTATGAATAGCGGTCGGGTTTCTTTTTAACCGACGAAAATAAAAACGGAGGAGGTTCTCAAGTCGACGCGTATATTATTATTATTTTTTGATCACCCATTACTCGACGACGGCTGAACTGATTTGAAAAATTCAATTTTTGTTTGAAATAGTATACTTCAGAAGTGGCCCCATCGTCACCAAGACAGGATCTGATGATGGGATCCTGGAGAAATTGATGGAACTCTTCAAAAATTATAGGCACACCTATAGTGATTTGAGTATTTTTTATAGTAACTTATATAGTTGCATTCGAAAAGCACCATTTGGTGAAGTGGAACTGATGATGAGCACCACAGATGGCCACCGGAACTACTCAATAATAAGTATTTCATGGGTTCCGCTTTGATTACTTGAATATGGTTATTAAGCACAATATGCTCGTCACAATGCATACGGTATAGTGAAGCTGATGGTGAAGTACCAGGAGAACTCCTCAACAATTAGGTAACGGCCCAGAATCAGGAAAAGCAATATTTTGTAAAAGGTTATAAGTAAGTTAATCTAATTCCACCAAGCCTGTTCCATCATCGGACTACAAGACAAACGGCGATGCGCCATCGTTACATGGTGGACATCCTTCCCATACACACGAGACGATTTGGGAATACTTTCATTGTGCGTACGGCTAAGGAGTTTTTTTTTTAATTACGGATGAGCCCGCTCTTGACCTCGATCTCGCCTGATGGTAAGCGATAGATGAGGTCTACGATGTGACGAGCGAGCCCAGAAGATGCCTATTTACTCTTTCTTTAAAGGCCGAAAGTTGACCATCTAAAAAGTGAAAAATAAAAAAGGTTTTATTTGTCACTTGTGGGTTTTTTCAAGTGTACCTAATGTTTTTGGGTGGTTATGCATCTCAGAATAGTTAGAAAAAGCCGCGTTTTGAAGGTTTCAAAAGTCATGGTTCACGAAAACTAAGAGATATTTGCGTGAATGGATGATCTTGTTGTTAATTGACCTCACGCTCAATGTACGCGTATAACAATAACAGACAATCTAACACTAGTCTTGCTAAAGAGTATCGCAGTACCTAAAAGTAAAATGTTGATACTCAGCTCCATCAAGTAAGATTGGAAACCGGTACTTAATTGAAAAAAGGGTAGGTAGAACAGATTTGTTTTTATTGCTTCAATGAGTAGCAAACATCCATCTACTTATCCTTACAAATTATGACACATAAAATTAGCTAAAAAGTACAGATGCCTATATAAAAGCTAATTATTCAACAGCACTACAACTTAAAATCATGTACAAAGACGCATACTCTCAGTGCGAACAACAGAGTAAATGATGCCGCCGTAAAAGACGAAACGGCACGTCGTCGTCGCGTCCATTCACGAGACATTTGGCACGAAACACTGCCGTTTCACACAAGGTCGTATAACTCACATACCTCCTTAGAAATGATGGATAGAGAAAATACAAATGAACAATTGAAAAATGAAATGAACAAATGAAAAATGCTAAAATTGAATATTATAAGTGTGTTTGTTTGTCGTTCTTTTACGTGAAAATGGAGCAACGAATGGCTGAGATTTTTAGTGTGGAGACAGTAGAAGGGTTGGAAAGTGAAATAAGCATTGAAAAAAACACAAGTAAAGCCGCAAGCAGAAACTTGTTTAGAGACTAAAATAAGGAAAATAGTCATTAGCTTTAACTTGAATGACTTTCACGTCTTTTCGTCGTCATAATGTTCTCGAATTTCAAAGATATTTAATAGATATCGCGGTGACACTATATAAGACTGATAAGGTACTGTAAGATGACCAGTATGATATATGATGATAAGTCACGCCACCAATTTCTATGGTAAGTCGTTCGCAGCTCAAGCAGTACGGCTGTGGAATGCTCTACCCGTGTCAGTAAGACAAGCACAAACCCTATCTTCTTTCAAAAACTTAGTAAAAGATCTTTATCTCTCTTCTTAAATTGGTGTTATTATGTATGTCTTTGTTTCTTTCTTTTTTTAAAATATTTATATGTATATATATGTTTTGAGAACGTTATTTATTGTTTTGTATTTTATATAGATAAATAGTACACCGTGGACTACCCGCGTATTTATTTTCTCCTTCTGAGTCAAATCCATCCAAAGGTTGTCTGTAAAAGATCGCTTTTAGCGATAAGACCGCCCCTTGTATCACCCTTTTTAATTGTTAAGTCCATAATTTTCTTTTACTGTTATGGTGTACAATAAAGAATATATCTATCTATCTATCTTAGGAAAAACGATTCAAAGAAAAACAAATGACTTTTTCCAACGAATATCCCTCACATCCCGAAATGACGGAGAGGGCAAAAACAAATGACTGCAAAAGATATGGCAGAGCCGGTGAAAACGGCAGAAGCACTCCCTTTCACAAAATGTGAGGAATCCCTTTTTATCGTCCAGTGATTTGTTAGATGGTCCCTCAATTTGAATTTCATCCCCGCCATGCGATTTCGTCTCGTTAACTTGCAGATTTCAAGATGTCCGACGTCCTCTGCGCCGCTTTCGTAGCTCGCCTGTAATGTATCTTTAGAACTTTTGTATTGAATTAAACAGAAAGCTGTTTGAGTGATAACTGTTTTGGGACTTGACTTAATATTCATGAGATGTACCATGCGCAGGATATTTTTATATTCAATGTATGAAATAATACCTACGTTAATATTGTATTGTAAAGTTTACTTTCAGGAATCTAAAACTTACTGTCAATGCTTTAGAAAATATGCTAACATTATTAATAAACAAAAACAATTTTTTGTTATGGATAAACTAAAAAACTACAGCCTGCTATGTACTGCTACATATTATCAGTAAGTAACTTTGGGCTATATTTTAGATTGAAAAAAATATTGTTAAGATGATAATTATCAAACTTGAAAATCGACTCGTGCGGCTGTAATTATTTATCATCAATCTAAAAGATTTATCAACTGACATTATGATGATTAATAACTAAGTGTACCAAAAACAATCAGAAAAACACCATTAACTTTCAAAGCAGATCGTACCAAGATAGTGAAGCTAAATAAATTAGGTACACTTATTAACTGAACTGATCTCTTCGGAGGCTATATACACCAACTAGTTAAGTGTACGTGGATAAAGTTTCATGAGATAATAAATTCAAAAGGAGCATTTTAGCCATTTTTTTATGAAGTAGTGTTTTTCGGCCGATCGTATGGTAACTAGAGTTCAATGTTTCAATCCGCTGACAGATTTCTAGACTCTGAAAGTTAGAAAGAAAATACATATATATATTTGGTACATATACATTAGATAGATCGATATACTCTTTTCAACTAAATCTTACGTTGAATGTACGGAAGCAAATCAGTTTTGTGTATAATTTATTTATTAAAACTTTATGCAACACATAAAGTACAAAGGCGGACTTAATGCCATAGGCATTCTCTACCAGTCAACCATGGGTGGTGAAGAGATAACATGGCAGGTGCATAAAAAAAAAAACTAAGTAGATAATATTTTCAACGTAAAAGTTTTATTACAAGTGTGTACATACATATACTTCTAACTAGAATAAACTTACATACATATTTATCATATACATACCAAAAATATATTATATATATATAATAATAAAACGTTATAGAAAATGGGTTCTGAAAACTCTGCTTCCACTATTTGTTAAGAAAATAATCCCGCAACTTTCTCTTAAATGCATATTGATTGGTGGCCGTCCTGATATCGAGAGGTAGTGCATTCCACAGAAGAATAGCCTGTATATAGAAGGAAGAATGAATAAAATCAGAAGTATGCGAAGGACAGAGTAAGAGAAGATTATTGGAAGAGCGAAGACTTTTAGCGTGTGAGGAACATAGAAATTGAAAATGAGAAATAAGGTAAGAGGGAGGGGTAGGTAATGTATATCTCCGTCATAATACTTTTATTTTTTTGGCACTTCAGTTTGTTCTACTCTTACACAATAATTTACATGAGCTACGGTTTTTCCGACACTTGTTTTCCAAAACCGGATATTTTGCACGAGCTGACGTATACAATAGCACTCTCACACTAACACACCCCACAATTGTCAAACAGGGTTCCTCATACACACAGATATAAGGTGGCACACATACATATAGGATGGTGATACACATCCAAAAAGGGAAATCTTAGCTGGACGCAAACAAGCGAAAAACAAACATTTGAAATCCGTTTAGAAAAAATGTGCAAGAAGGATCTTATTGCTGTAATTTTTGGACCGTACGTCACTGGATTATCTGTATAAGCTCACGGTTCGGTTCAGAAATCACACCTGTGTCCCTATTTCAGATTGATCAGCAGGCTTACACATCTATTTACTGTAAATCAAGTTATGATGGCGTACTGCCGCGTAAGTAATGTGAATATTAAATAAAGTCTGACCTTTCTTTGTTTGTCATCATCTACTTAGCCTTTCGACGGAGTCGGTTTCCCGTCTTACCGCAGCACTTGCCACAAGTATTTTCCATGAAGCGACTGCCTATCTGACTTCCACAACCCAGAAACTGGGTAACACCCTAAAGCAAAACTAGTGTAAAATTTGGTAGCTTCTGACTACCCGTGACGACTAAGATGCACAGATGACTGCTGTGACCAATGGCTTAACGTACTTTGCGAGTCACGGAGAAATCTTAATATGTTATGGTGGTTATCCATCCACAGGCAGACCTCGGCAAGCGTTCCTTAACGTTGAACCGTGCTTCTCGACCTCTGTTTGACCTTCTTTAAGGAAATAATGTAATAAAGAAGTTTATAATAAAATGTGGTATTACTGCGTAGAATATGGCCTATCTGTCATTTCACGTATGTCACTGCACCAGCAAATGTTGTTAAAGTCGCAACAAAATAAACTTTATTTCATTTCTATCTACAGGTTAGCTAGAAAAGTTATAGTATATCTGAAAAATGTAGCCAGTCTAATTGCGGACATGCTTTCTGAAATCGTTGAGCAAACTCCGCGTTCGGATTACACCTGTATCGTGGATGTTTGAGCTGAATGTGAAATGCTCACTGAACCAGACGTGACAAAGATACCTGTGGAATGTGGGGCATACATATTGAAACGAAACTGTGACCTCTTGGCACAGAAAGTCACGGAGGTCAGTCTATATGCCGATAGACTCGATTGAAAATTCATTATCAAATAGATACTTTTTCGATTTATGTTGAACATTGTTTTTTTAATAGCTTTGCTCATTATTGACCCATATCACATATTACGGTAAGAGATGATCACTATCACTTTCGCCTTAAAAATGTCTATCACACTTGAATTAAAGCTGTCTAGGTTGTAGTTATCAACAAACACAGACACCGGTGGTTAAAGTTCTATTATATGAGTATATAGAGGGCGCTAAGGTGGATAAATTCAATTATCAATACATTTAAATTTAAGTTTGAACGATAATGTAAAAACATTTGCTTTTTGCACTCTTTCTATATGTGCGGACTCCAATTAAGTGGTTTATGAGCAGGAAGATGACGACGCCTTCTATAAACTTTAACTGTGCCAAACTTCATACTCCCATAACCGCGCAATTTCGGTGAAAAGGGGTACAGTATGTTTGGTTCATTCATTATATAGCATTGCAGCTTGCCTTAGGAATATTAGTGTTGAGTATTAGGAGTATTAGTGTAAGAGATTTTATATAAATTTCTAGCAACATACTGTCCCTCTCTTGTCTTGGAATATTGTATGACAGCTGGAATACGAGTACTTTAGATTTGGGATCGTTTCCAGAAAATTTTATTTAAGAAAAATGTTCACAAAATATTTGGAGCAAAACATCATAAAAGTTATTGAGATGAAAAGAAAGATATTTTAACCCAATAAATTTTAAAAAAATGACAAGTTATAATTATCTTCAAAGATTAACCTATTCTTTTAGAAATTTTAGCTATAAATTAAATGTGGCAGCGACTTTGGTCGCGTGAATTTAATTTAAAAATTTGATATTATTTTATACCATTTAGAAACCTGAATAATGAAACTAATACTCATTTTATTTGTGAAATCTGTAGTCATTAAACAAAACCTACTTTCTGCTACTAATAAATTCTATCCATCAGTGAACATTATACGACAAGGAAATATGGAAAAGAATTTTAAAAATTCACAGTGCTTTGTTCATTTACTCTTATTTGTAGTTAAACTTCTTTTAAATGTTTTGTTTCAATGTACCTATAGACATATCGGGTTTTAAAAATATATTTTTGTTATATTTATTCGATTTTAATAATGCATCTACAATTTTGAAGCAAATCGTGAACATTCGGTTTATTCCGCACCTGTATAAAGTCCGTCTGTAAAGTTCTTTCACTATTCATCTCAGTCCAGGTTACTAGGTCGAAAAGAGTGGCTTTACACGACTGAGCGAATTTAAGTTGCCTACATTTTAAGCTTAATTAAAAAAAAATATTTATCCAGAGTAGGCCTGTAATGATGTAAGAAACCGTGGCGTGTGTGGTTAAAAAAAATCTTTAATTTTTTTATGTGAATTATGAATGCTGATATTATGCGGTTTATGTGAAGGGTGAGGAAACTTCATAATTTTATTACCAAGGGTCTCGTGAATTATTGCTTCCTGGATGTCGATATAGGGAATTTATTTTTTCTTCGGGGTGCGCGTTATATTTAAAGGTTTACATCGAGAGGTTTATGTACGGTGCTCTCTTCTTTTGTTTTACAAAAGCTTGCAGTGCATGGGAAGTGGTACAATGAAACTTTTGTTTATCGCCAGCCTATATAATAATAGTAAAATAAACAAAAATGTACTAAATTGGATATTTTCTGAAACACACGTTATATACTCCAGACTAGCACATCACCTGTGACTTTATCCACGTGGATATCGAAATAATTTATAGCCTATAACACTCACACGAATATGCACCTTACTACTAATGAAACAAAAATTATAATTGGATTATCAGTTTCGGAGATTACCCCTAACATACAAACTTACAAACAAATTTTAACACTTAGTAGGTAATATTAGTATAAATCTAGTACGATCATTCAAGAAGGTTTTATTCAAAATAGCAGAATATCATTTTTAAACATTCTGTTGCGAGTGAATTTCTTCCGATAACAATTTTCATTTTCACACTGCGGTCTGCGGTTTGCGGCGGTCAACAAAAACTTGTTATTAGTAAAACTAGGGATTCATTCGAAATTTTCGAGGTGCTGGGAATATTTTTGGTTAAAATACTAATAATTAGGCATTATTTCATCAGAAATTAGCGTCAAATATTATGAGGGGCATAAACGACCCATATAATAATTATCTAGACACTTTGCTTTAACTATAACCTAATAAAAAGTAATAAATAAAAGACTGGTAAAACAGTAGAAATTGAATACTTTCCAGTTAGGGAATGAATACATTTTTACTTCGTTTTTGCTATGTATAATACATACTACTAAAGGAATTAACTCAACACTGAAAATCCGATTCAAATAAACTCAAAACGTATAAATCAGAAGGTTTACATAGATAATGGATCCATAATAATATGTCGAGATTGGCTACCGATTGGTTTGATATACCGCTCTCGGCTCTAACTAAAATGGATCCGTAGTTCCAAAATGGCGCCAACGGAATGCGAGGCTAATAGCATAGTCAAGTAAGAAGGGATGACGGCTAAGTGTTTTTCTTTTATACTAACCCATTTCAAAGTGGAATTTCACATAAAACCGCAAGACTCGGTGGCACTTGGGTTTTATTGCATTTCCTAGTAAGTGATATTGTAAGAGGTTACGGGTCAAGCTTTTTGCAATATGCTCTTTTCCATTCTAAGTAACTATTAATCAATTTAGTTTGAGGATTATCAACCAGTAACACAAAACAGCAGTGATTCCGAGCCCGACTTTGAGTTATTTATATTATATCAGAACAATTGCTCTCAAAACGGTGACGCATGTGCTATTCACAAACCCGCATTACGAGTAGCGGATTATGGTACAAATCGTCTCATACAGAGAAGGCTTGTGTCTCAGAAGTGGGAACGTAATGGTCTGAATTATTATTAACACAAAACAAAATCTTAAAGAACAAGTTTGGTACCTACACTATAGGTACATTATGCAGCGTATGAGCTATGCATACTTATTAACTGATGAGCGCAGCTTTAACATTATAAATGATTCATTTACTTGCCTTTATTTTGGTTAGTATTTTTTTTATTGATAATAAGCTCGCGTTTGACAACCATCTCACCTGATGGTAAGTGATGATGTGGTCGAAGATGGAGCACGCTTGCCTAGAAGTAACCTATTCACTCTTGACTTAAAGACTCCCAGGTTATAGCGATCAGGAAACACAGACTCCGGCAGGGAATTCCACTCATTAGCAGTACGCACAATGAAAGCATTCCCAAAACGTTTCGTGCGTATGGGTGGGATGTCTACCATGTAACGATGGCGCATCGCCGTTTGTCTTGTAGTCCGATGATGGTACGGGCTTGGCGGAATTAGATTGTGTAATTCCATCGCACACTCCCCGAAATGTATCACTGTCTCCTTCTTCTGTACAGTACAACTGAAGTCGTTTAACTTTGAAAGTGTATCATTTTTTTGGGCAGATAAATACTACGCATTATAATAAAGATTTGTGAAGTCATATATGTAATAACACATTTCAATTTAATTCAATTAGTACATATTTCGTACATGATGTCTTGATTCTTTATGTCAAATCGAAAATAATATGTTACCATACGAATCACAAACAAGGCGCTTTCATGGTAAAACATGTTGGTTCGACGCAGAAATGTTATCTATTCGGTTTGTTATCGGAAAGTTCTATATGTGCCCGAATATAAGTTTGGATATTTTCGCACATGAGGCAGGAAACTCTATATATTACGTCGAAGTGTCATAGTGAATCCTATATATGTTTTTTTAGGCTGACGGCAGCTGGGCCCTTGTTGACTTACGGTCGCTTCTACTGCATAGAATATAACTTATCCATTTAGAGACCTTCTGGTGTTTTCTCTTATCGATAAGATTAGCTTTTATAATGACAAAAATATTAATGTTAGTGGGGCTGATTGTCCAAACCGCACCGCATACACTTGAATTTCGTCGATCAATTTTGGTTTAGAGTTACGTAGTATTTATAAATTAGTTATGAATTTTAGGTGATAGGATAACTTCGATAAATGACACAATAGAGATTGGCAATAATATTATAATATATTTCTCTCGGCAATAATATTTTTCTATTTATTCTTGTTCTTAGAAGTTGAAAGTACCTATATAAGTTCGTAGTAGTTTTTGTCGGATGGAAAAATCATCGGATAAATTCTCCCGCTCTGGGTGGACTGAAAGGGAGTGCCAGACTTCTACTGACTAAAAACTCATGCTGTTCCTTCAGCTACCCTGGCATTCTGAGGCCGCGGTATCTTGGTAGAACATTTCCGTAACCCTGGCAGGTAGGTCCTAAGGATCCAGTCACAAGTTGAATGTGCCTAGAACTACTATTATTGGTAAGTCATCACTTACCATAACTAACACTTATCATAACTTAAGTCCAGGTACTATCTAGCACACACGGCATGCTTGAGTACAATTACTTACTTATTCTGTTATTATAAAGCATTTAAAAAAGAATGGCACGTTGACACTTCCCGTGAACCCCCCAGGCTGGCTTTGGAGAAAAGGCATATACTATAAACGGTACCTACAAACAGCTGCGAACCTTGAGGACTTAATACGAAACTTGAGGAAGTAATGTGAATTATATGTAGTTTTATCCGTTATTTGGCAGTGAAAAATGTGATAGACTTTCAAGTATCGTATAGATATAAATATGGTGAGAACGTTCGCACATTGTACATGTTTTATAGGCCGTTAGTTTGCTGGGATAGCCAATTGGTAAAGATATATGAGAGTGACGAACAGTTTCCGAAATCGAAAATAAATCCTTGAAAATGCCTACGGACATGGTTATCAACCGACGACCAAAAGAGGAGGTTATCAATTCGACGCGTATATTTTTTTTTTTTTTAATGTATGATCATCGATTACTCGAAGACGGCTGAACCGATTTGGAAAATTCTTTTTTGATTGAAAGGGTATACTTCGATATTGGTCCCATTTTCATAAACGTCAGGATCTGATGATGGGATCCTGGAGAAATCGAGGGAACTCTTCAAATATTATAGGCACACCTATGTCGTTTTGGGTATTTATTATAGTAACTTGTGCAGTTGCTCTCAAAAAGTACCATTTGAGGAAGTGGAACTGATGATGAAGACCACAGATAGCCGCCGAAACTACTCAATAATAAGTATTGAGTGGATTGCGATTCGATTACTTGAATATGGATGTTACGCACTTTATGCTCGTCACAATGCATATGGTGATGTAGAGCTGATGGTGAAGTACCAGGAGAACTCCTCAACAATTAACGGCCCAGCATTGGGAAAAGCAATATTTTGTAAAAGGT
Source organism: Tholera decimalis (assembly GCA_943138885.2). Taxonomy (NCBI): domain Eukaryota; kingdom Metazoa; phylum Arthropoda; class Insecta; order Lepidoptera; family Noctuidae; genus Tholera; species Tholera decimalis. The sequence goes on along the minus strand of OW964552.2, from coordinate 14,552,621 downwards.
TATAAGTAGTTGATAATTAGGCTCTTCTAACTAGGTAAATTAAAAATAGACCAACTAAAAAGAGTGAAATAAAAACTTTTTACCAAAAAATTAAACCGACTCCCAAAAAACACTGCAAAGTGAAAAATAACTTTAATTTCGGAAGTCGGTGCCAAAAACGAAAATTCAAAACTTAAGACACCGACTACCGAAATTAAAGTTATTTTTCACTTTGCAGTGTTTTTTGGGAGTCGGTTTAATTTTTTGGTAAAAAGTTTTTATTTTGTGATGCATTACAGTTTGAATGAGGGAAATAAATTTGAATAGAGTATGTTTCAATAATCTATATGACAAGAAATATTAACGTCACTAATAATTAATTTAAAAAATAATTATGTACAAATCAAGTGCCACTAACTTTATCAATCTGGGTAGTGAACATCTAAATGAAGCTTTAGGGGATCCATTGGTTTATTTTGGAAAAGTTGGTGTTAAGTTCAATATGTTACCCAGATGCTGGGTTGTGGTGGTCAGATAGGTAGTGCCTCCATGTAAAACACTAGTACTCAAATGCATCCGGTAAGACTGGAAGCCAAGAGTACACACTACATAGTTGGAAAAATGTTAAGCAGCACCAGATTGTGGTTTGAGTCTTAATTATTTTTCATGTACAGACGCCAGCACATCAAGCTACAACAATCTGTCAAATTTCTTTAATAGATTTTCAACTTTATTGTTAAAGAAATTAGGTTCAAGGTTGATTGGGAAAATTTGACAATTTCGGGTAGCTTCATGTGTCTGTACAATAGTGGCTCAAAGTTAAGTTTCCCCAGCAAACTGCATGTCAGTTACATTACAAATTATTTGTTTTTGTTACGAAAATATATCAATTATTTAGGTACTTTTAAAAATTATACTAAGGGACCGTTCAAGTATTACGTAAGCACTATAGGGGGGCGTGAAGGGTCTTTGCTTTGCTTATTTTTGATGACATGGAGATCTAGATGGTGATTACGTCAGCAGTAATTAGTTAATTTTTTACACATAACAACACACACTGTCTATGCTTCAAAATGAAATGCATTTTCGGGGATTCCTACAAATAATGAATTGTTGAATTCCGTGTCACTAAAGTTTATTTAAATGAATATTATGTGCGTTACAGTCTTCTTTCCAAACCTATTCCTTATTTCTAGATTTATAACTGCTGCTCATGAATCAATCAATTGTACCAATGTTTACGTAAGTATGGAGGGGAGGGGTAAGAGCTTTGCTTACTTTTGCTGACAAGGTTAAAAATTGCAAAAAACGTGCTTACGTAATACTTGAACGGCCCCTAAGTAAATAGTAGAATGGATTGTAAACAGATACGCGCGATATCTTTTTCAATTTGTATTGATTTGAAAAGAGTCCATTATTTTTTCAAACCAAACTCTTTTTTGAAATAGACTTATTATATTTCCGTCTGGAAAAAAAAAAGAAAAATTAAACAGACTTCAACTACTGCCTTGCTAATACACTTATAAATAAAGTTACTTCTCTACGTGATCTTGGGGTTCAGCTTGATTCGAAGCTGCATGTAGATGCTCATATAGACAAAATAGTAAGGCTTACCAAATGTTTGGTTTCGTATTTTTCGTATTATGGAATTTCGTCGCCCTTCCACCTTTTTGCATTTATACAAATATAATAAGGCCACAATTAGAGTTTGCGGTACCTATATGGAACCCTCTGTATAAGAAATATAATGATACTTTGGAGTTGGTACAACATAAATACCTTCGTGCTTTAAACTACAGATGTTTTAGGAAGAGAGTCTCATACAGCCTATTTATCAAAAAATACAATCTCCTTACCTTGCAATCGAGACGAAAGCTCCTTAATGTTATGACTCTGTTTAATATGTGCCGGAATAAATTTGATTGTCCTGACCTAGTGAAGAATTTAAGTTACCTTGTTCCTCGAACAGTACGTGTACGTGAGGTGCGCACACGACACTTATTTGCTTCTAGCCGTTGTAAATCCAATGCTGATTCACGCTCACCTCTTCATCGCTTAGTTGAGACTTACAATAATGAGTTTGGCACTGTCGACATATTTTTCCTCAGCAAAAATATTTTCAGGAAACAAATCAGTGCAATAAAGCAGTTGACTTTGTGATTAACGTGTAATTTTGTCTGCCCGGTTTATGAAATCATTTATATTTTACATATCCTGCATCACACTTTATTAACTGTTGTTTTTCTTTTAGTTTATAAAGTACATCACACGGTATTATATGTCGCTCTAGTTTTTATATAGTAATCCGTGAAAAACGTTGTGGAAAATCCGTGAAAAATATTATTTACCATATTTTTGTATGTAAGCCTTACTATGTATAATTATGTAATATGTTACTGTTTGTTTTTCTCTAAAATAAATAAATAAGTAAATGCGAAATGATAACAAAATCAACACTACAGTGAATTCGTATCAACACATTGTGTTCGCTTATAAAAGGGAGGTAATATAAACAACATGAATGCGTATTCTTTTCGGTTTGTTTGGGCTCCGTCAGGGCACAGATGAGCGTTCTTCACACGGTATTATGAATACATGGATGCGCATCGTAATATGATTAATAGAAATAAATAGATTTGGTTTAAAAGGATTTTTGGTTAAAGATTATTTACTCATAAAGAAATTTAGATTTCACTTAAAATGAGAATAATATTTAATACTACATTGTGTTTAAAGGCCTATCAGTGACGCAATTATTTTACTACCAATTAATTCGAGACACTAGCCAGAATGGATAAATGCTTACCAAATTGTGTTCACCAACCATGTTGGGGTCAGCTTCCAGTGTAACCAGATGCAGCCGAGTACTAGCCCAGTAGCTGGGCAACACGATACCCCAGTGTCAGATATTCTGGCTTCTGCCTACCTGTAACGACTGTCAAAGATGTACAAATGGTAGCGGCGACCAACGGTTGAACCTGATAAATTCCGAGGCGCGGAGGAATCGCGATATGTAAGTCAGTCACCCATCCACGAACCGACCCCGGCAAGCGTTGCTTGACCTTGAAGATCGACCCGTGCGGCTGTTCTTATTTAGCCACGAGCTTTTCATAACATAAATATAGGGACAGTTAATATTAGCAAGGACGATAAAGACCGCATCACTTAATATAAGATCATGTTCCAAGATGTCAATTTGATAAGGCCGGATATGTTAGAAGGGTCAGACTCAGAAGCTGGACCGCTGACCTTGATGAGCTTGCCAATTTAATATACGGTCAATCTTATGGCTGTAGGGTAGTCCTTAGCAACTATCATGAGCGGGAAGAGTCGTACACCCTTGTCTAATGGTGGTCCACGGTATATTAATTTTTGAAGGTGCTGTGTTAGGGCTAATCGTGGTTCTAGGTCTGTGTGTGTGGGGCAGTTTTGATTTATTATTTAAAAATATGCAGGTGGTTGGATATTTCAATTCTTTTCTGATTCATATTTGTGCCAAGGCTGAGGTTACTTTATAAATCTCATGCCGAAACGAAATAAGATGAAATAACATGTCTGTGTTTCCTGATAGATATAATAATCTATAAAATAGTAATCTAATATATTAGTAGTTATTTCTAGAAAAGCTTGCTTCATCTTGAACCACGTCATCGCTCCTATCTGGTAAAATGGTGGTCAAACGCGAGCTATCAGTAAAAATAAAAGGACGTCAACAACAAGATTGATAGCCCGTATCTAGTACTGTGATCTATCCGTTTAAGTAAAATTTTGTTAACTAATCTCAAATACGTAACAAAATTGGTTTTAGAGGGCTAACAAAGCTTGTGGTATTTGGTCAATCTAGGATAAGCAAAGCTTGAAAGTCGGTCTGTGCATGTGGTGACCTTAAATCCCGAGATTTCTCAGTACCAGTAGGAAAGCATTGATATTAGTTACGGGTAGTCAGACGCCAAGAAACTGCTACCAGCCCTTCCATGGGGTTTCTTGCTACCCAGCAGTTGCTGGATTGTGGAGATCAGACAGATAGTCGCTTCGTTTAAAATTCAGGTTTTCAGCTATGTCCAAGCTATCTTTTACAGTTTGACCGGTATTATGATTGTAGATATGATAGATAGGTAGTTATGATAGATTTATTTATTAGTTAGAATATTGTTATAAAGTTGTTATGGGGAAAGAGTTGACAAAAGTATTAAGAAATCCTTGGTATCCAAGTATCCAAAAACTATGGTAAGTCAGTATAAGTCGCTATAGAGACGAGTTTCGACTGTAGTCCCATGTTCCTTAACAATGTGGCGACGCTGGTCTCTAGAGTGTGATAACCGCTCCATTTTTTTTTTTTTTTTACGGGGGGAAATCCTCATGGACTACCTCCGCCTGGGGAATGGCGGAGGGGCGTGCCGGATTCTTACCGGGTAAAACCACCCCAGTGTCTCCTCACACGTGCGCGGGAGGCCGCGGGAAACCTAATTCTTCCGCAGCCCCGCACCAGTGCTGGCCGGGTCTGTCCCGGTCTCGCCTCCTGCACGGGGTAGTGAGGTGTTGAACTACCCCGTGCATCGCCTCAGAGGCGCGCGCCGACACCCGCGCAAATATATATATAAATAATAGAAGTTAGTCATTTAGTTTCATTGTTCTACACTTCTACAGTGGCTATTTAGATGATGCCCTTTACAACATTAAAATAAAACGAAAACAAATAATAAATAATAAATGTATGTAAAACATACATACAATAACTGCTCATGAGAGCGATATGGATTACCTACTGATTGCATTGTATTTCTGTGGTGAATGGTCATCCTTAATAACTGATAACTCGCTTTAGGCTAGTTTTTTGCAAATTGTCCCATCTTTTTTGATTATACGCATCGTCAAATTCGTGATAGCCAAATAACATCGCATAGCAGCTTGTTGCTCATTTTTTGCAACACTTAATGAATTGTTAACATCTTTTCTTGAATATTATTTTTAGTATTTTGTTTAATATACCAAATGATGCCAGATGTAAAATATGGTATTCATAAGCGCTATGCCATTTGAAATGAATATTATTCAAACCACTGACGTGTTCCTTGAACATCACAAAGTCATTATTTATATCTCGAGGACTCCGTTACTATGTTCTTTTTAAAGTAAAAATAAAACATTTTTGATGGAAACGCTTTGAAAATAAAAATAATTAATAAAAATATTTTTATTTTTAAGCGCGAAAAAGCGGTCCATTTCGCTTTGATGTCGCCGTAGGCAGGCAGATAATGACAATACTTCAAAATGTACAATATCATGTATGCGTAATATACAATGAATTGGAGCGAGGTTCCTGAACATTGACCAAATTCACGAAATACTCGTAGGTATGAATAAAATAGTATTATTTAGGGGCTAGTAGAAACTACTAATATTCAAAAAGTTTTTACTAGTAAGTAGTCTGTAGGCTAGATCAAAAGTGAAATCAAATTATGCTGCTTTTTGCGACGTCTAGACAGTCAAAAAAGACGTTCGATTATTATAAAATTTCCCGCTTTGCCTTATGACTAGCGACTTGAAAAGAGAAACTTGACTTGACTTGAGACTTGTAAAGGAGTGTTTAGAGCATATTTTTAAAACTGTGCGCATCAAAGTAAGTAAGGTATCTCCGGCCACCGTAGGCGCGGGCATGCGGACAGCGAGTAAAGGGCAACTCGCTGTCCGACCATGGACCATGCCCGGGTCGACGGCGCGTCGTGTTCCACGCGCGCCTCAAAGAGCGTCAGCAACATGACGAGGCCCCCTCTGCAGAGGGCCGAAGCCTGCCGGGGTCGTGGGAGTTATCCCATTACCGTGACCCCGGTACGTAAAGGATTATTGAAGGAACACCGTGGATTTTAGTCAGTAAAAGTCTGACAGTCCCTCCCACCCTGCCCGGGGTGGGAGGACTTATTTGACAATTTTACCACGTTAAAAAAAAAAAAGTGTTGCAGGAATGTTATAACGAGATACCGTGGCCACGGAACAAGGTGGGTTTTTATTTAGTAGATGTCTGAAACTCCCGTTTGCTAAAATCATCACATCCACAGCGGGACGAGTACGAATATTCCATTCAAACTTTGAGAGCCATATTCTTGGAAATTAAGGAATCGATTTTAATTAGAATGGTATTTGATACACAACATAAAAAAAAATATAAATAGACTAAATAATTACTATAGATTTTTTTTTCTAAATAATGTATTTTACAGTACAGTGTTTTCAGTTCAGTTATTAAAATGTTCTATAAAAAGTGACAAATCAACCTCTCTTTCCCTCTGAATTCTCCCTTTCTCTTAATAAGCCTTAGAGTTATCTGTTACTTGCAATATCAACGAATATTTTGACAATATACCTTGTATAACTGGAAAGTTCCATTCAGACAGCGATATATTATGTAAGCTTGAAAAGTAGCCTTAACAGATAATAGGTTTCACTGTAAATAGGTTTAACATTTGCCAAAATGGAGGATTCTGAATTAGATCGTCTAGTCTGAAATCCACCCTGAATTCTAGCCTGAAATTAACAATGCCTCCCTATTGTTATCTACCATTACACTGTTAGTTTCTTTATGCTAATTTGGTCTAATTTATGCTAGACCATCTTAGAGAATTACATCTAGGTAATAAAATCATAACAAAACAATGCTACTTTTGTACTGAAATTATTAGATAAATGTTCCAATTGTAGACGTACTAGGTCAGACGGAGATAAAGACTTTGAATAAAAGTTTACATATTCTTTTATACTAATTTACTTTGACCTACAATAAATATTATAATTGCTTTCTTTTAATTATAGTTTTAAGCTTTAAAGTTTGAAACATAAACGGCAGGGAGTAAACGTTCTTAGCGAGATCCACTCATCACCTGCTTAGTCGCTTAGGGGTTGGCATCTAGTTTACGGTCTACGGTTAGACTACAAGCGACACTTTTATGTGCAGCGACTGCCTCTCTGACCTCCGAAACCTGGGAGCTACGTAACACACTGGCAGATTAGAAAGACTTCTGTCAGATTGTCTGGTTTTTTAGAAGAATCTCAATATGTTCAGATGATTACCCATCTAGGTCGACCTCAGCTAGCGTTGGCTAACCTAGAAGAGCTGTCTGGCTGTTATTATTTAGCCACGAGCTATTCTCTTAGTGAGACCCAATAATAATATTATTTGTTTTTTTAAGTTATATGTATACTAATACACATACATAATAAAATATACATTACATAGCTAAATTACACGCACATTCATAAATGACACAAAAATCTTCTGTATCCAATGAAATAAACTTATAAAGGCAACGACACATAACCTACAGGACAGGATTGCTATACCTTCGTTAAGACATGATGTCATAGTCGACATCAATAAAGGATTCTTTATGGCATACATATTTGCTGTGGTATGAATAAAACGGTTTTTATAGTTCTCGGTCTTATTTTTGCTGACGACAAACTGTTGCCCACGACTTCATACGCGTGGGAGGTTTTCCCGCGTAAATCCCGATCCTGAGGGAATTCCGGGATAAAAAGCCTATATATTGCCTTAAAACCTCCTGTAGTCAAAGATGGCGCACCGCCGCGCCGCCTTCGTTGTTTGTGTCTTCGAAGTATGCACTCTTGTGCCGTTTTGTTGAAATAAACTATTATTAACTACTTAACTACCACTTATATGTTTAAGTGCAAGTCTAATTAAAATCGGTTCAGTCATTCCAGAAAGAAAGGAAATATGCATAATATTTAGAAAATCGATATATATATAAAAAAGATATCGATCGTTACTTATTTAGAAAAGGTTTTTTAAATAAGGGTTTACAATTGATAAAATCAAATATTAGGTACTAGCAGTTGCTCGCAACTTCGTTCGCGTGGGAAGTTTTTCCCGTGTAAATCCCAATCCCGTGGTTCGCAAAATCCCATCTTAATTCATAAATTCAAAATTCATTTATTTTGAGTGTGAGTTGTGTTTTGTGTCTTAGTGAGCATCTACGTACTAAAAGGAACCCCCATGCAAAATTTGAGAGCCTTACTAATTGTACTTTCTGAGATTTCGTGATTAATCAGTGAGTGGTATTTCGCTTTTATATATATATATTACATATTATATATTTACATATTCTTAATACCAAATCTATGTATACATATGTATACATAGATTTGGTATTAAGAATATGTAAATTGAAACATACATTTATGTTCTTGCTACTTACACACAGTATGATGAGGTAGAATTTAAAGCTTAATTCCTTGGGATCTGGGTTATATATAATCGGTTGTTGTCAAAATTTCTTAAAGTAATCGTTAATATGTTGAGTAACTTTATTACCAGGGGGGCACAAGTTTACTGAATTTCGAAAGTAAACAGATTAAGCATAGAGTTTAAAATACCATGAGAACGATATAGCAAAACATTGATTAAAGGCTTAATAGTAGCATGGCGTAAATATTTAATAGGCCCCAACAAAAACATAGTATATATAATGTTTTCTTTATTTATTGCAAAAAATAGTATTTCGGCAAAGATATGCAAAGTATCTCGGTTCTATTTAAACATTTGCTTTCATTAACCATTTTACAAAAACAGGCATAATCTAAAAGCTGAAGTATATTTTTATTTATGATATACTATTCAAATTATTCTTTACTAAAGATAATCTGCCTAAAACGATCCCAGTTGGGACTCAAACCTCCTCTCTATGGCCGTAATCCATCGGGGTTAGGGTATTACCTACCGTGAGAATATTCCATAAACCAATCCTATGACACATAACCTACTTCAGTTTAGGACGGTCGCCCACGGAAACATTTTGCAAAAATTCAGTTGCTATGCAATCGCAAAATATCGCGATATGCGGTTATGTTAATGATATTAGGTAGCTTCGCCCGCGATACTAATATTCTGAGACAACATAACACAGACGTGTTGGAATTTCTTTACTGTTTAGCAATGTCATGACTGACTGCAAACGCCTGTTGACACTTTTTATTGCATCCATGCAGTCATACTTTTTATGTGAGTCTCCTCTAACAGGTCAGTCTAGTGGGTTGTCGGTTGCTTAACCAGACTTGATTGTGGTGACCTTCATTATAACAATTAATTAAACCTTCGGCCAGGGCTTATTTTACTAAAGGGCTAAGTTAAAGCTAAGGGCACTCCCTATACGATACGGACCTCGGCTTAGGGTGTCGCTGAGGGGGTATGGCAGCTTGGGACGGTCTAGATCGGTCAAGACTTGCTACTAACGATGTAGCAATTATACTGCCGCACGTTGCAGATGAACCGCTGCTAAAAGTTGCTGTGTGCCACCAGCCTTACTTCATATTCACGAGTTTGACAAGTAACTGGATCACACACCATGGTAGCAACGCAAGACTTCGTTCATTCACAGGCTGTTTTTAGAAAAATAGCACAGCTGTATGACAGCTGTGCTCAATTTCTCTGTGATCTTTTAATTAGTGTTTGATATGTCGTTAGCGTACATACATTCGCGAAACCCGATGCGTCATGGCACTTTCCATTGCCACTATAGTAATTAGATTGAGTAGTTTCTGCACTTAAACAGAAAATATACCTAATTTTTATAAGTACCTCTGCCACTTAGCTAAAATCTAATTACTTATAGCATTCTGTATTTAGACTTTCAAATAACTAAGTATATTTCTATGTAGATTATGTATGATATTCTTTAGTTTTGTATCCACTTAGAATAACATATATAAGCTAACTATTGTATGTGTTTTTCAGAAAGTGCATTGGGTACGTGCTAAATTGACATTAAGTGACATAAATAAAGATAAAGACAGTCTCCGGAATATTTGATAGAAACTGAAGGAAGATACAAAAGTGTAACAATATAACTGAAAAATGTTGCAAAACGTTGACAAATAGTGTTAAACCTGAGTGATAAAAATAGTGCAATAAAATTAAAGACTTCAGCTCTATTGTAATGTCAGTGAACAGCAACGTCATTGGTGCAAAAATGCAATGGGCTGGTGGGGGGGAGGGGGGCGTTCTGATTGGCTGTCTCAGTGATTCATTGCATTCAATACTTTACTTCCATTAAAAGCAGACGTCTGAACGCCAAAATGTCAGCAGGTAATTCTATGGTTGTTGTGATACGTACTCGTACATGTTAAATGTTGTAGAATGATTGGAATTAGCGAATTGGCTTTTTATGTCTTACGAAAGAAGTCCAAAATTTCTAAATTTTCTATTTTATTTTTTCAAACGATCTTTGTCTTTGATTGAAAAGTAATCAACAGACATCGATCGTATCTTGTCTTTTTAATGTATTTGATTTGCAAATTGTTGATGTTGACTTGAACAATATTTAATTTCATCTTTCAGATCACGAAACTAATAGCAAAATAACAATAGGTAACTATGGGCCTATTTCTATGTTCATGTTGTATTGTATTCATGATTGTTTTAACAGGAGTTATTCCTCAAGCAGGGTCTGCCGTGGCCATGATCGGAGCGAATCTCCGCTTCGGTTCGGCAGGCGCCACTAACTCTTCGGTGGTTAATAATACGCGGCATTGTCCGCCAGGAGGCGCTGCTAGCGCTGCGGCATTGCTCGCTCTCTCAGGATTGGGAATGTCCGCCAATTTGGCGCTAATGGCTGTGATACTGAGCAAAAAACAGCTGCGGAGGTAAGTTAGAAAAAATACTTACTACTTTAAAAAAAACTGTTTGTTTGTGTAGGTAGTAAGATCTCTATCTTAAGAAGGAAAACAACATCTTAATAGATATGTGGATAGCTTTTCTTTGTGCAGGTGTATCTCAATTGATTGAACACTGTTACTATAGACGATTTATATAGGACTCACACAAAGACTTGAATAAGAATATTCTTATAACAGACCCTAAATCACGATAACTGGTTACATTGGAATACCCATAGCCTCCGCAGCAAAATTATCGAATATTGTCGCCGGAAAGAAAAAATAAACATAAATCAAGCCGGAATACTTTGCAAGAAATAAAGGCAATAAATAACAGGAGCCATTCCTATACGAAGAATGCGAAAACAGGAAGAATGAATGTTTATCATTATTCAAATGTTGCTTATTTTACGATGCTGTGGTTCTTTTACAGCGGCGTAACATGTTACGACAGCCATACATATTACACCGAGGCCATTAATGTTATGCGCAACATAACACATAACATTTAGGTCTCATATGTATTATTGTTGAGCGAGCGATCGGCGCCATAGATTGGGCACGTTTGTATTCGGGAACACGGAATACTACTTACGGGACCACTGAATCTGTATTTTATATGACATCAATCTAATAAGTGTTTAGTTAAGCACGATTTTATCGATGTCCAACTTGAAAATTCCTTGGGAGGTTCGTACCGTACGAACCTCCCAAGTAATTTTCAAGTACGTACGAATCGTACGTAATTAGATAATATCAGGGCCTTCTCCTTTCGAAGGGCTCTTGTCCTGAATGAACAAGAATTTCAAGCAAACTGACTGTGTATAAAAGACTTCCATTCAAAATCTTCGGTTCATTTGGTCCTTGCGAATAAAAAAATGTTGTGATAATGGTAGCCTTGAAAACTTGTAGTTAATTTATCAAGGACTGACAAGTTTCTACTTCGATAAATAAAATATATTATGGGCGAAGGAAAAAGTCCCACTTAACGAGTTTTTCGGGCTTCCAATACATAACAGTTCTTGCGAACAAAGTTTTAATCATTACAAGAAGTTGTGCAAACCAATAAGGCTAAATAACATCCTGGCTAGGTTGCGGGAATATTTTAACAGGATACGTTGTGGCCCTGGAATGCAAAAGCAACTAAAGGAATAGTGTAGGGTTTTATTTAGTCAGTAGAAGTCTGACCTTCCATTCTACCTAGAGCGGTACGAGTTATGTTATTGGTGGCGGTAAGAGTGATTATTTTACTCAAAAAGAAAAGGCTACATAACGTATGTATTATTACATGAAGTCATACTCTCACATAATACATGTTAAAAATTTAGAGGATCAGTCATAAAATATGGACAAACTATACAAAAATATTGATCACGAGAGACGTTCCTTACAAGTCTATTATTGTAAGTCGTCTCTTTTACCCAATTTTCTCTGAGTACCTATATTATTCAGCTACTAAAAGATAGAGCCTCCAGAAAATATGATTTAACATCGGAGGGTTCTCAACTTGCTGCGAAATCAAATTACCCAGTCACTAGCAGTATTAATTCAATGAGAAACGAGCTATTTAAATCAGACTAAAGGTGCCTTATCAAAATGGGTACCAGTAAAAACGGGTTTAGAGAATGCATCGTTTGCAGATTCTTTAATAAATACTGTAGTTATAATAATTTAGACTTACATACCATGTATCCAACTTCTAGCTAGGTAAAGCATACTTTTTTTTTTTTTTTTTTTAATTGGCAAGTCGCTATTTGCGAAAGCATACTTTAGTCTTAAGTATTTAATTATACCAAATAGGTGGGATAGTTGGTGGGCCTTTTCTGTGTAGTGAGGTTCCCTTTTGTGCTAATGGTGATCATATATTCTCCAGTCCAGGCGTATTTAAGGAAATATGACCATGTCTCACGTTTCAGGTCTGAGCTTAAATGGTTGACCATTCGTCAGAGGAGAAGTTTGCGTGCTTTGACAACGCTTTTCTCACTACTCAACTCTCCCAGCCCACCTTCTTATCTAGTGTCTCACTTTCAATTTCTATGTTCTTCACACAATAAGAATCTACGTTCATCCAATAATCTTCTCTTACTCTGTCCTTCTCATACTTATGACTTTGTTCATTCTTCTTTTCATATCCAGTCCATTCTCCTCTGGACATTCTCTCTCGCTTCCTCTCGAGATCAGGACGGCTGACAATCGCTACGCATTTAAAAAGAAATTGCGGATCCACTTTCTTCATCAATATGCAGAAATTAATTTTCATTTGCTTCTTAAGTATATATGTATGTATATGTATTTATATAAGTATTTATTCATATATATTATTTATGTAGATTTCTATTTTATGATACTTCAATTTTATGATATTAGGTTTTAGCTTTTTTTGTGTTATCACTATTATTATCATATTTTTTTCCAATATAATTTTCACGTACATATTGCACCTTCCACTCTATCTCTTCACCACTCATGGTTGACTGGTAGAGAATGCCTACGGCATTAAGTCCGCCTTTATGCACATAGGTACACCTATGTGCATAAAGTGTAAATAAATAAGATTTGCATAAAAATCTAAATATATATAACTCAAAGGTGACTGACTGACTGACTGACTGACATAGTGATCTATTAACGCACAGCCCAAACCACTGGACAGGTCGGGCTGAAATTTGGCCTGCAGGTAGATGTTATGACGTAGGCATCCGCTAAGAAAGGATTTTTCGAAATTCCCACGGGATCGGGATTTACACGGGAAAAACTTTCCACGAGGGCGAAGCCGCTGGCACATTTAGAATAATTTGTTGCGTCGTTCCAAGCAATATACCTGCTGGATATAAGCCAGCCATTGGTACATTGACAGATCTTGTGTTTTTAGCATCCACTGGAGTACTGCAGACATCCATACTTATCCATATCAATATAATAAACTAGATGACGAGGCGTCAATAGCCTAATGGCTAAGGTGTCAGACTTGTTATCTGTCTGCTACTCTATCATGGCTAAACCGCCGAACCGATTATGATGAATTAAGGCCCATGCCTTATATAGTTGAACGCCAGGAGTCCATGATAGGCCTACGTAAGTTAGTTTTATTTTCTGCCCAAACCTAAAAAAAATCTACATTGACAAAGACGTAGATAACAGTGTTGATAAAGATATTTGAAAATATACTTGATTAGAGGTAGCATTGCGTAAGATGGCATTTGACTTGTCATGTTCATCTTACAAATTGTTTTTGGGTTTAAGAGCCAGATTGTTTTCCCTATTCAAGTTTCAACTCAGTTATATCTTCATTTCAATCTTGGTTTAATTCCATTTCAAGAGGTTGTGGTTTTATTAAGATTGTGATCTCTTTTAATTAAACATTTGTTAGTATTTTGGACCTCGGGGACTTTGTTATTTTAAAAATACGTAATTAGAATAAACCTACTGATTGAAAATCTTAAATTGAATCATCGCTGTTTTCGAAACAGGTTTCCTCACGAAACGGGTTTTTTTTTTGTGTGGAAATATCATCGAATGACTTCTCCCGCTGTGGGTGGAATGGAAGGGAGTTTCAGACTTCTACTGACTAAAAACCATCCTGCCCCATCATTTGAATTTCCGTCCACACCCATCAACCCCCTTTTGTTTTGGGGCCGTGGTATCTCGTTATAAATTATATTCGGAAACGAGTTTGTTTTTTGTTTTTCAGGAAAAACTAGATTGCAATATTAAGTTTCCTTTAAAAAGTGAAAATTCACTCTCCCTTCCTCTCTGAACACATACTAAACAGATACAGAAATACATATGTATGTAGGTATGTAAGTACTCAACTGAAAGAATGATCTAAATGATGCTGTTATTCTCCATCACGTAGTTTAGAAGTTCATAGCAAGCATAAAGGCAAACGACATTCTTCTACCCTATCAAGAGATACCTTGACTTTTTCACTTTTAGAATTAAAAGTAGCCTTTCTTTGTCCAGTTAGACATAAGTAACGTAGCCTAGTTCGATTTGATTGACATGTCGGTGCAAATGTATTTTGGGAGCTACTATTCTTATCTTGTAAGGCGGCCGACGGGCGGCGATATTGTAAGTCTAGGTATGTTTGGATTCCACGTCTGGGAAGATCGATTTGTGATGTAAGTTTTCTATTTAGACTTTTAAAGTCACGTTCAAACTTGAAATTCATATATTAATCATAGTGGATAGGTTATTAATTATTAACTTTATTGTAACTACATCTTACGATTTTAATAAGGATACAAATATCTAACCTAGTGTATAATGGGCTGTTATCTCATATGGATCGATAACTTAGGATTGACAGAACTAAACGTTAAACTTAAGTTTAGCCTTTAGTTTATGAAAAATGAACATATATACATATTTAGTTGCAACTAAAATTAATAGATAGCACTACATCTTTTTATTTTAATACACACATAACAATATTAATGTTTCACCAGGTACTAAATTAAGAAACGCTTGACGATATCGGTCTGTGGACGGGTGACTATCTTATCATACTGAAGTTCCTCCATGTCTCGGCAAGCACGTTAACCCGTTGATACTGGCTGCTATTTCTACGTCATTTACAGTCTTTAGAGATAGCCAGAAGCCGGAAAATCTGATACTGGTCTTGCCAAAGGCTATAGTGTTGACCAGCCTTGTACCCAGGGGTGTGGAGCTCAGATAGACAGTCGCTCAATGTTAACACTAATACTCAACTGCACCCGGTTAGTCTGGAAGCTGAATCCAACATAGTTGGGAAAAGGCTAAACAGATGATGATGACCAGGTTCTAGGTTAGTACTTAGATATTGGCAAACTATAATATACTAATTATTCATCATCATGTAATTATGTACTAGTATTTCACATGGGAAAACTGCTATTTGATCTCGACTCAATAAAACGTTTAATTCATGTAATGTCACAAAAATAGTCTCTTACAACTTGAATTGTCTTCCCATAGATTTTTCCTTTGCTTTAGAAAAATGTAGGGAATAGACATATTATTTATCAATTTAATCATTTTCTGTATGAAGTCTAGGCCTAGGCCTAGGGTTTGGTTTGGTGATAGAAAAAAGGAAAACAAGCACTATGACGAAATGGAACGATTGAATACCGAAGAATAAAAATGGACGATCATCATTTTACATCATTTATTTATTTATTTTTCGTAACTGTAAATGTAAATATGTATTTTGTTGGTGTGCGTTTACACCAACGATATACATATTTACAATTTAATTATATTTCACTACTTTGCGAGTGGATCCTGTGTAAACAAGTCATTTATGCAATTTAAACAAAATTAAATTAACTGAAATAATTTACAAGATTCAGTAAATGTTTCAGCTAATTCGACAGCCACAGTAGTGGAGGGTTAGGTTAGAAATGTGTGATTTAAATGTGTTGCTTCAATTTATAAAACTAAACTGGACAACTTTATGAATTTATGCGCATTTATATTTTTCTGTACTGTGACATAGTAGCTCAGATCAGTAGATTTAAATAAGGACTATGCTAATAAAAAGATGGCTTTGAGATTACTTACCATACAAACAAACAGTTTTTTTATGTGATAAGATAACATTTTACTGGTAGCAGTTTTGAGGATTACTTTCTTGATACAGACTCACTCACAAAAATAACTCCTATATAAATGAATATAGATTTCTATTTTGACTCCATGTTTCTCTTTAACTTTATTCTAGATGGCACCTTGTTGTGTACCTTTTTATATATTTTCTTATAAATATTGTTCTAGATGGTCCCATGGATTACTATTCCATCAAGCGATAGTGGATTTGGCCCGGGCGGCAATTTTGCTGCCCCTCGGCATCGCCGTGTTCCGCTGCCAACCGGTGTACAAGTGCTCACTGGTTGAAACTGCATTTTTGCTACTGGTAAGTTTTACATGCATTGAGATAAGCCTATAAAACTTCAGACAAGGTTTGAATGGAGTTAGACGACTTTATTTGAAACTTTATTTCCTGATAGCATATTAACTGGCTATGATGGGACTGACCATAAAGAAACATATAAATGCTAATTAGTACACCTCTTTTTTTAAGAGATCTAGCAATGTGGGTAGAGTTCATATTACTAGCAATTTTATTAATGTCTCCAACTAAGCTCAATATTCTTGTGTCTGGAATAGTTTCATGGTAATAGTGTAACAAATGGGGTTCGAACCCGCGACGTCTCGATTACAAATAAAACACTTAGCCATTAGGTTATTGATGCATATAACTTTTCAAACTTAATAGATATAATTTGAACTTTTAATTTAGGGTCTTACAATGTCAATTCAATATGGAACAGGCACTGCTGCTATTAACTTCGTTTCTTTCTTAAATAAAGTTAATTGAGTAAGAAAATAATTACACCTTTTAAAAGAGCTTGCTTTTGAATCTAAGGACGTTCGATTTTAAATAAGGTTTTGAGACCTTAAAGGAGGATCTTAGAGGTTCTTAAAACTAACTTTAGTTTAAACAATATTGACACAGTAAGTACTTCGAATTACTGCGTATTTGTAAATATACGAACAGTAACAAAATAGGATCCCAAAAATACCTACGATCTGTTTATATTTTTCCTCCTTACGTGACAGACTTCAGACACACGTATGTGACACGCAATCCAATATGGTCGACCGGACGAGATAAACCGTCAGTCTAAAACCACCCGACCGTTAGAAATTAAATACCGCACAGGCCACAGCCCACAACCGCACGTATCAACTATGTTTTTGTTCGGCTGAATTTGTGTCACGGCTAGTCAGCGTTTTAAAAACAGTGCACAAAAATTGCACCTGCAAATCCGATGGTTTAGAAACGAGTTCATGAAGCTTACTAGGTTAACAAAATAATAAATCCAAGCAAGTTGGTTTATGAATCTTTTGAAATTAGAAAAGGTATCATAATATTAATTATTTCTGATGTTGGAGACATAATTCCAGTCCGTTAATGTTATGCCCGTGTCCATAAATTAGATCAAATGCAAAATAATGTAATAATAAACAAATTAAGACCAATTTTTTCCAAAAAAGATCCGAAATGGGAGAGTCCATTGGAATTAATAATAAATTCGTCCACATGTAGAAATAAACGATGCCCATTGGCTGGTAGCATTTGAGGAAATGTTTGCAAATGATTATCTTGATTAACAGCCCATAAGTTGACCATTCAGCCATATGGCCTCATTAACTTATATGGGCCATAGAATGTTCATTGAACAATAACTTTTTATCTGTGCGAATGTCGCTGCTTACGTTATCAGTGAGTATGAATTAGCGGAATCAGCTCTGAGAGGCCTTTTCTTGCCTTTACGTCGCGGGTAAAAATAGAGTTACGACATATCCAAGACAAAAGACAAGATATTTATTTATGTACACTTAAGATACTTAAAAGATATATGGACATATAAAGACAAAAAAGAGCACAAAAGTGCTGCTTATTTCATAAGACATTTCTTCCAGCAGACCTACCACAAGAGAGTGTACTAATTATGAGAATTAAAATTTACTAAAGTAATAAAATAAATTATAAATACACATTTTTTATAATTCATACACAGAGGTAAAATACGTAAATATATTAAAAATATAATAATCTATTGATGTGTGCCGGATGGATCTCTATTGACCCCAGCCTTGTCGTTATGTGCGACAGAAAAATAATGCTAGCGGTACGTTCAACCTCGCTTATTCAGCTGACGTAGCAGTCGTTAAAGTAAAACCAAGTCACTTGTCTACTTATCGACATGTTTGCTAAGCATTTGTAGGTACAAAGACATTTCCAATCTCCAAGTTATATATGCACAGTGGAAATGACTGTATACATTCCATTCAATTATGAATGAATACTTGCTTTACAAGCATCTTCTGGGCCCGCTCTTTTCATCGCCGACTTTTTTATCGCTTACTATCAGACGTGATCTGCATGATAGAAGTCAAAACCTATAATAATTCCCTAATTTAAAACTTAGAAAAGAACAAATCAATCTCTTATGTTATTATATCCTTAAAAATCTGGTGCAACGCTTTTGACAAATACCAAAATCGGCCTGAGCTCAAGTATCATCAAACTCTGATGAGCATCAATAAAATGCAAAAGTAACAGATCTCTACTGACAAAAGTACGATTGTTTGGAACTGGAGGCAGTTGGCACATAAAAGTGATTTATCGGCACTTAACTTCAGTTGGGATAGACAAGAAAAGTGCCAAGAATAATGTTCAATGCTTAATTTTGATAGTATCATAATTATAAGTTATGAATAGTTAGACTGTTTGTTTGTGGATGTGTCTGGAAGTCTAGAATTATGATGTAGATTAAGAAAATAAAATAGTATTATTTTCTAACCATAATATTCTGAAAGAGATATTTTGTCGATTTGTTTGCTACTTTTGTTTTTTTATCTATGTTTTTTGGGTATTACCATTATTATAAAGGACACTTTTAATTTATTGGCAGTTTTTCAGGTCATGGTAGTGAAAGTTATTTGTATTAATAGTCTTGAATGTAATAAAGTAGCCGCACTTTAGGAACTACTCCTGCATAGTAGATTACTTTAAAACATTTAAATATTATAAAATCTCATTCACTCGTTGTTGTTTAGTATTATAATTGTTGTGCATCTGGCTGTTTAGTCAGATTCGCAGCATTTATAATACAATTAGAACATATTCACTACTCTGGTGACTCTAATGTTCATAAGTACTTCAGCTCACCAAAAATTTCTAACAGATTAAAAGTCAACAGTTACTAACTAACTGTAGTTAAATATAGTTTGCAAAATAATTCATAAAAAATTAAGAATTAGTATCGCTATGAACTAGTTTTATGTAAAAGTGTTAATTTAAGTCATGAATTTCTTTTTAACAGCACAAGTAAAGGATTATACTGGTTACTAGACTACGTATATACTAGTTACTAGTTAGAAAGTTAGTTCTAAGTTATTTTAGTTTTTAATTTGTATGACTGCATCCAATAAATTAATTACTATTATTATTTCTTCAAACTGTCGTAAAATGTTTAGGTGACGGTGTCAACAGTGAACATGCTCACTACAGTGCTCAATGACAGTCCAATTTTCCCCGAAAACGAGGAGGAACAAGCTGATTTATCAGCGCCATTACTGATGGACAGTCCTCAGGTAAAGCTATGATGTAGTCGTTTCCTTCACGACCCCTGCCATTACTTTAATTTGCATCGAGAGAAAATTTCAAAATTTAAATTTTCTGTTATAAAAACACCTTCTTTCCTGTTTTTCATTGTAGTCACTTAAAAGCATCCTAAAATAAAATACCGAGAACATTCAAATATTTTGTAACTAAAATGAAACTTTTGTTACAGTGCGTTCTTTTTGGCACGTTCATGATATGGTTCGCATCAATAACGATAAATCTTGGGCCAACGTTTTTATCTGGAGCTTTGGCTGCCAGTGCAGGATCTTACGGGTCTTATGGGCCCGCTCCGTCGTGTCCTTTAGTCCGAGGACCCTTTAGGCATTATGTGCTTAACGCACTCTGGATAGGCGTTAATGCAGTGTGTATCGGATTGACACTTTTCCATTTGAAAAAGCTCCACCGGGATCTCACGAAGGTTTGTATGTTATTAATCACTGTACACTCAGCGAACACCCTCGGGACCCTTTAACAGATGGCATGGAGAGGTTAGTTTCACGAGAACTAATAATAAAAAGTAATGCTTTGTTGACATTGTTTGCATCATTTTCCATTCTCACAGAACCGACTTCTCCATGATCATCATTGATTGCGAAGTAATTTGTAACCATGACATGTCATCCACAGCTTTATGGGAAATGGTACTAGCTATAGCCGTTGTTTGTATGAAATATAACAAGTTCCGTAGTGTAATGCAGTTCACAGTTGCGAGGACGCTGAACTGGAGCCCTCCACACACGTTGAAACTCACGAAGTCATCCACATAATTACAAGTTGCTGTATACTATTGTGCATATGCAGGCTGTTACGGAGGTGTGTGATTTATAGGTGATTTTCTGTATCTGATTTACGATAAAAACCAACGCAATTACTAAAATACATAAACAACTTGTTTCAAAAAACTCATCCGCAAAAATTCATTAAAAGGTTATAAACACATAATTTTTCAAGATTTCAAGATGAAAACATGAAGTCTGCGATACAATTAAAATATATTTATGTATTATTATTAAGCGTACTCGCACTTAAATTAAAAATCAATCAATGGACAGCTATTATATTATTAATGGGCACACATACCATGAAGTAATCTTAAATAGGTTATAGCTCGCTCGTTTAAGGAGGTCCCTCCTCCTTTGGTTTGGTTTTAGCTAGCAGAAAGAATACATTATTAAATACAACGTTTTAGTTATTATTGTGGTCGAGTTTTTAATTTTTTTTTATTGTTTCTGTTATTATTTCTTAACTGAATACCAGATGCTGAACATCACCCATAATATGACCACCGCTTCTAAAACACCCTGTAACTAGTCTTACGTTGGCCGGTATAGGATTTTTTGTTGGTACCTTGCCAATATTCCTTGCGATGTACCGCAAATAAGATTTAAATTTTCGGAATTCGCTCCACTCGGAATGGACGTTTGCATTTTAGAAGTGCATGTCCATATCAATTGTAAACAACAAAACCATACTCAATGCTTGTCGTTGCCAAAGTGCGGTTCAGATTTAAGTGTTCGATAAATTTAAATCTTATCGCATGCAGGCTAACGTAGAAGCAGTACGGGTAGCTGGTTTAGTGACCACGCTTGTCAGCATGGCAGGCGACAACAGGAGAATGGATAACCTCCCCAACAGCGTGGGACCCAGGGTAAGGACTGTGATGCATGCTTGTCTCATCTCGTAGACCTTAGGCCGTTATAGTTTAAGCTTCTTGTTAATTGTTCTTTATGATCTGTCTTGCTATATATCTTTTCATTATTCGCAGATCTACCAGTTAAACTATGTTACCACTACTCTCCTTAGTATATATACGTATATAAGTACGTCTATTCGTCTATAAACTTCCTTTCACTTATCTCCGTTTCGATTCAACAAATCATCAAGGCTATCTACAGGGCTTTTAAATTACACCAAAATGTCGTCGACTGACTGTCTTTCTTGAATTGGCTTTTCTTTCCAAATTATTTGATTTCACTAGGCACAATTGGCTGATTTTATTTGGTATCAAAATTTGTATTATTTTCCAACATTGGGGCTTTAGCAAAACGTGCGTCACTCTCAACTTGATCTAAAATAACATCTTCTTTCTTAGACTGTTGACGGGACTCTGTCAGACGGTCAGTGTCGTTCATCAGGCAGTAATAACCTGCCTCTGGGAGGCGGTCGTCGCCTTCGAGGCTACCTGGCGCGGGTAGAACGTGAGGGTGTGCGTCGTGTGAGGATGTTCCTGGTCATCACAGCGGCTTATGTGCTATTCTGGGGGCCACTGTTCCTCATCACATTGCTGCATCATCCGGCTTTAACGTCGCACATAGCTTATGAAGTAAGGAAGTTGTAATACTAGTCTTTCCTAATCCAAAATAATTATCTGACCATTGATTTTTACAAGTACTCAATTCGGTACTCGGTATAATTGCAAAAAAATGTGATTTTTGTTTCAGATGTATTTCCAAATCACTCTACATATCTCGTACGTACACGCAGCGGTGAATCCGCTGCTGTTCATGGCTTTGCATCGCGCTTTGCGAAGAGCGACTCTTCAGCTGTGCTGTGGTTGCTGCGTGCATTGGAGTCAGTTCGTGCTGGCTTTGACCGCTGCTGGTAAGTGAACTTAAACTGAATGAGTGTATTGATGAACCATGGTGAGAAATCATAATCATAACATTCTTCTTCGTAGCGCAATCGCCACTAGCGCCTGCCTCTTTTTCGCCCGCGGCTGTCTCTCCGGAGCCACCACCCGCGCCGCCGCCACCGATGGCCCCTCCCGCCCCCCCAGCGCCGGCGCACTCCGCGCCTGCGCCTCACACGATGATGGTAATTACTTCTTATATGTAAGTGTTGACACCGTAATACGTGGTTTAACTCACTCGCACAATCCCGCACGTCAACTCCCTAGACCCCGCGAGTCGTAGACTAAGATTGCCTGCGAGCTGAATGCATGACAAGGATGAGAAACTTACTGTCGCATAGTATTCTCTTTCGTGGTAGTGGCGTCCTAGTCCTAGCTGCCCTACTCATAGTAAAACGAATGAAACATCTCGCTCTCAGAGTTGGGAAGTTGAGGAGTGTGACGCTGAGAGTATGTCGAGTGCGCGTGTGCAGGGAGACGAGGATATGATGGGGGAGCCGTGGAGCGGCAGCATGCGGCGGGTGCCGCGCTCGCCGAGCCCGCTGCTGCCCGCGATCTGAGCGCGACCGGCCGCGCCGCCCGCGTCGTCCGCGCCGTACGTGCCGCACGCGCCGCGCTCGCCGCACATCCCGCACGTGCCGCACGCGACGTACTCGCCGCGCCCGCCGGCCCGCGTCATCTTGTCCAACATATCCTACATGTGGCCGCCGTATTCGTCCGATACAAGATAATGCTGTAAATATAAATAAGAACATTAGCGTCATCACACTGTATATAACATTCATGAAGTATCTTTATCTTAGTAGTCGTGATGTTCTCAAAATATTAATGTATAGAAAGACTATTTCTAAATATTTCGGGATTATATTTAAGGTAACTTAAAAAAATCGTTAGATTATTGTACGCGGGGAAAGTATGATTTTACATGTAATTTAAATCTATGTTTTTAATTGTACATTGTGTAATTTCAATTCTAATATGTAAGTAAATCAATATAGAAAGCTAAATTCTAAATACACGAGTTTGTAGAAAAAATATATTAAACGGCACTTCCAGATACTTATATTCAGTAGTGACCCAAACACAAGTAAATTAAATTATAATATATTTTTGTGAAAATAAGTAGATAACGTGTATTTCTCATTAAGTGGAACACCAAATAGATAGGTACATATAATAAAAAAAATAGTTTAGGAAGAGAAAATAAATGTCGTCATTGGGTCTTTGTTCTAGATCACGTTTGTAGTAATTGTGTAACTGAAAAAAATTACTTGCCAACAGTTTATGAGAACTGTTTAAAGACTGAATATTTTTTGTATTATTTTAAATAACTTAAATTTCCTAACACGTTTTATTTTGCAACTTGAAAAGAATAACTACATTTTCCATGATTGTTTTGTATTCTTGTCTTAATGACTACTGTGCCAAATATGTTTATTTGTTATAAACAAAACTGTGCCAAATCTAATGTATAAAACTTATGAAACTCATTATGACATAGATTTTAAGGCCATCGAAACGGGTCTATAGCGAGTCTTCTTATAATTTTAAAAGGATTTACTTAAAGTTTATTTTATCATAAAATGGAGAGAATTATTAGTATTTTTTAAGTTTCTTTTCACTAAAAACTAAAAGAAAAGTCTTTGTAGCTGTTTTACCATAAATGTTTGGTCTTAACATATATTACTTTCATTTCATAGGTGTGTGTTAAAATTAAAAATAAAACAACAATTAATAAGAAAGCGTAAATAAAGTCGTCCCGTTTACAATTATTTATATTAATATACAATTTTATTGATAGTAAAGTAATATTTATTGTAAATCGGTGTATTAATGATGGTTGTATAAAAAGTAACTGTGCTGTAAAATAAAAAAGATATATGAACTAACAGAAGATTATAAAATTGTGTTCTTCAGATTATAATAAAAAGAAGAAATAAATTATTAAAAATAAAGTGATTTATTAAATGTTTTAATTTATTTCTTAATTGTACTCATTTCACCATTACTCTTAATTTCCACTCTCCTCTCTTCCTTTTCATGGA
Source organism: Tholera decimalis (assembly GCA_943138885.2). NCBI lineage: Eukaryota > Metazoa > Arthropoda > Insecta > Lepidoptera > Noctuidae > Tholera > Tholera decimalis. Next base: position 14,528,128 of record OW964552.2, on the reverse strand, counting down.
AAAAAAAACTGCGCTGTATACATTCCAAAACTTATTTCACTGTCGTTCCAAATCAATCAATCAAATAATGAAAAGAATTCAACTTTAACGGAGACTTCATAACAAGAATCACCCTAGTACCCGGTAGTCGGTGTCATTGGTTTTGGATATTGTTTTTTTTTTTCACACCGCCTTCCGAAATTAAAGTTATTTTTGGCTTTGTAGTGTTTTGAAATGGAAGTCGGTTCTATTGTTTGTAAAAAAAAAAAAAAAATTCACGCTTTTTAGTAGGTCGGTTTGTAATTTATCTAGTTACAAAAGCCATTATGTCAACAACTTATCAACTTTTACAAAATATTGCTTTTCCCGATGCATAGCCGTTAATTTTTGAGGAGTTCTCCTGGTACTTGACCATCAGCTCTACATCACCATACTCGTATGTATTGCGACGAGCATAAATTGTTTAACATCCGTACTCAAGTAATCGAATCGCAATCCACGAAATACTTATTATTGAGTAGTTTCAGTGGCCATCTGTGGTCTTCATCATCAGTTCAACTTCCCCAAATGGTACTTTTCAAAAGCAACTGCTCAAGGTTCTATAAGAAATACCCAAAATGCTATAGATGTGCCTATAATATTTGAAGAGTTCCCTCGATTTCTCCAGGATTTCATCATCAGAACCTGATTTCGTAACAATGGGACCAATTAGAAAGTATACCCTTTCAAACGCAAAAAGAATTTTCCAAATCGGTCCAGCCGTCTCCGAGTTATGAGGTATAACATACATAAAAAAAAAGCAATTCAGTCTATTTCGTTCCCACTACTGGATCACAGGTCTCCGCTCTATGAAAGGAAATGGGTCATAATTCACCACGTGTGCACAGAGCCGTCATGCCGGTTTGACGACGATATTTTCCTGCACTGATTTGATTAGGAAAATTGGTGCGGAAGCGGGGGAATTACTAGAACTTTCTCGAAGGACCTTAGCGGGGTGTAATTTTTGGCGGTGAAATATTGACCACACACAGTAATGAGCTGACCAGGGTATGAAGAAAGGTTGTGAGGGATTTACTTGGATATTCTGAATATAGCACGTGGGATGAATCACTTTCTTCTTAGTGGCTGAACACTTTCACTTTGGTCTTTATTTCGTCACACGCGTGTATGGCCAACACGAATAGTTGATAGTTTTTAGATATATAGATATATTAGCGGTTAATTATCTCAGCAAGGCGCGGGGTCTTGTCTTTGCGTGGTAACTTCACGGCTGATTTTTGATGAAGACGAATAGACACGACATGGCGGAAGTAATTATACTTTCTCGAACCACAGTATCTGTACGGTGATTGGCTGGCATTGAATGCACCAATCAGAGGCGCGTGCGGCGAACACCTCTTCTCTGGTTTGTGGGAATTAGATAGGAGGGATGTGATATGATTGGTCAGCTCAAAAACCGCGGTCAAGAAAGAATCTGTTTTCTAATATGTAAGATGCGTTCGGAAATATGATGAAAACAACATAATTATACCATTAGAGGCGCGTTCCGAAATGTGACAGTAGAAAAATTATAAATTAAATAAATCTTGCGCAAGCAAAAATAATAAATTGACAGGACAGAGAGGTTGATATATCACACATGCACATGTGCAGAAATAATGCTACCATAGACTACTGACAATGAAACATATTTATTCATGTTATTAATGTTTTAATAGAATCTGTTTCTATAATAAAAAAATTAAACAATACATTGAGTTGAAATTTCGCGTGACGTCACGTTTTCGTATTTTTTTTAGATTAGTGACGTGAGTAGCCCCGCCCATGAACATAGAAGCTTTGGATCTTTGCAATGTTTATTGATTTGAGAAGGCATAAAATAAATGTACATTATTTTTTAATATCTTAATGAGGTAAATAAAATATAATTTTTCAACTCGGGGAACTTATAAGCGGTCAAAAGGAACATTTGCGTGTTCCTTTTTATATTTAATTAATCTGTCGTCTGTTTAAACCATTACATTACATTTAAAGCAGCAGTTGCATTTGTCATTTGTACCCCTGATCTATATAGCCAGCAATTAAGGTTGGAGTATCACACTCCTGCCATAGATAAGGACTGTGTTAGCGAGATTTCATTTCATGGAGGTGTAGTCGGGTGGTTGAGTGTGATTAAGTAATATTATGTCGGATTTTGTAATAAAAGGAATTTTAAAATAATATTAGCAATGTAGAATACCAATCGGTGAGAGAGCTCAGAGTGGACATTAATACCTACATTTGGCTAGCCACAAATTATTCTATATTACACGTGACGTCTGAATTTCCAGTCCTTAAAAGCAAGGTAAAAAAGAAATCCATTATCTACACTGATTGTTAAAAAACCGACAATTCCAGAATAGTTTGGGTATTTTTAAATATTTTAGTTTAATTTATTTTTTGCTGAAGGAAGGTGGCATTGGAGAGTTTATATGTTTTCATAAAAACTTTGAAAAAGTGCATCCCGATTAGACTTATTTTTCGAAGCAATTAAAGCAATCATATTAATTGGACGTAATTATGCAAAAAGGATCCAATCCACACTTTTAACGCCCATAAGACCGCCCATAGTAACACCCTTTGTAGTTTTTTAAGTCCTTATTTAATTCTGTTATGGTGTACCTGTACAATAAAGAGTATATCTATCTATCTATCTTTTCCGAAATTGAGTTATATATACCAAACGCATCTTCAGGGTGATATATTAAAGATATCAATATAACTCAATTTCTGAAAAAGTGTGGAATGGATTCTTTTTGCGTAACTACGTCCGATTATGAAAGTTCTCTGACCACTTTCAATTATTTTTCAATTACTCCGAAATACTTGCTCTTTGTAACAGAAGCCAAGCAATCTGCCAATATACCAATTTCTTCTTTTGCGTGTACCTTTTTGAGACATATTGTGATGGTACGCCTGTCCTGAGGCCAAATCCAGTAACGGTAAAGATAACGTCCTGTGTTGTCATCCTACCAAGGTTCTGTGGTGGCTCGCGTTGATCGTCTAGTCTGTTTGTTTCGTAAGTGAATATATTAAGAGAGAGAGTCTATTTTCTTAATTAGCCTTTGGTGATCAATACTGTGTTTAATCTAGGAAGGATTGAACTTCCTTACACCAGTGTTTAAAGGAACAATACTGCATCATGAGAGTCATTTCGGGTTTTAATCAACAATTAGATTTAGATTTACCACAGGTCAATCTTGAGTACACTCCACTGTGCGAACAATGTAGACTTATCAATCATTCTACTCGATAATGCGGAGCTTGTCTCTACGCGTCTATATTATTATTTAGTACAATACTCAATCAATCTTCCTTGGATTTAATAAAAGACTTTACAAGATAAACTCAATTTGACATGTTAGAATGATTGTGTAAGTTGATACATGTGTGTTTGTGCTAGTTTAAGCCACCGCGTCTGACTGATATCGTTCTAGCATGGGGAAACCCTGCACCGCGATACGGTATCACTTTCCCGCAAACCCCGGCAGGCAATGGCCCTAGGAGGCCCCGTCACTAGTGTTGACAGCTCTTTGAGGCGCGCGTGGAACACGACGCGCCGCCGACCCGGGCCTGGTCCTTACCGGACAGTGAGCGACCCCTGCTCGCCGTCCGCAGGCCCGCGCCTACGGTGGCCGGAAATCGGCTCGTGATCCCCGACGCCCAGGGCGCCTCCCGCGGCGGCTGGGGCGCGAGGAAGAGAGTTGTCTCTCCCTCGCGCGTTCGGCCTCCTCCTTCGCTAGCATGACTGCTTCGCAGAAGGAGGCGACCGCATCCCATTCCCTCTCGCTCCGCACCATACTCTGAACCAGAGCAGGGCGCGAGAGGTCGCCGCCGCCAACCGCCTCTACGAGGACACGGCGGTGCTCCGCCCAAGCAGGGCACACCTCCACCGTATGCTCCACCGTGTCCTCCAGGTAGTCCTCACAATGACGACACCCGGGCGTGTCCTCCCGTTGAATCCTAAACAGGTACCTCCCGAAACAGCCATGTCCGGTCAGCACCTGAGTCAGGCGGAAGGTGAGGACACCGTGGCCTCTCTCCAGCCACTCCTCAAAGAGGGGACTTATCGCTGCGATTGCGGCGTGCCCAGCCTTTGGTTGCGACAGCCGCTCTTTGCGCTTTTTCTCTTCTTTCTTTCCATGCTGCCGTGAGATCACGCCGGAGTTCTATCCGCTGAGCCGCGACTTGCCGCGGTAGCGGGGTTTCACCCCGGCTTAGCACCTCTACGCGCCAATTATGCACGCGCGCGAGGGCTACCGCCTCCAGATCCCACGGCAGCAATCCGGCAAGGAGGTTCGCCGCCTTCCCAGAGATCGTGCGGTATCCCCGGATAATCCGGATAGCCATGACCCTCTGAGACGCGACCAGCCGGCTAGCTGGTCGCCGCTGCAAATTCAGCGCCCACACAGGGGCCCCATAGAGGGCCATGGACCGCACGATCTCCGCATAGAGCCTCCGGCAGGAGGCGTTTGGCCCTCCTAGATTGGGTAGGAGCCGCTTGAGTTCAGCCCCCGCCCGGTCCAGTCTTGGAGCCAAACGTCGGAAGTGCTCGACGAAGTTCCACCGGCTGTCGAGGACGAGTCCCAGGTACTTCATCGTCGTCTCGTCGCCGATGCGAACCCCTCCCACCGTTTTGTTAATTTAGGCCTAGGTTCGCTAAGATGGTGGCGAGCCTAGGTCGAGTGTCCCATTCCTAAACCTAGTCAGATAAGGGAAAACGGAACATCTCAAGCGAAAAACCTTTCTGACATACACAAATTAGATTTACACACATATGTACACAATATTGACAATTATTTTCAGTTTATATAAATCGTAAGACAACTGAGAGGTGAGGTAAAGCACACATAATGGTTACACAGTTATATTCAAGGTACATAAGTCACAATATCCCATGATAATTTACATTAGTGTATTCAACTTTCTAGCTTAAGCCATTTCGCGTAGTTCAGGGTCTGTGTGATGTATATCTCTTATACCATTCAAAACGATTTGTCCACGGGTTTTAGCTTTCCATCGCCTCCAAACCTCTACACAAGCTATCACTAGGAGATAAATGACCATTATCAAGAATAGTATCATAGCTACCTTGTCCAGGTTGGACCAAAGGTGCTCTCGTGCCTTTTGTCTTAGTGAATATAAAATATCGAAGTTTGTAGTAGCCTCCATATTTACTGGGGTTGTTAAATAGATTTGGTGACTGAAGTTATTGTAAATTAGCTTGGGATCTTGTTTTAACACAAAATTTGATCTTGGAATACGTTACCAAATTTCAGCTCTCTCACTGTCTCTATTTCACGAATACTACTTAGATACACTGCTTCTAACTTTATTTTAAGATACAAACAATATTCAATCTAAATTTAACTATAATTATTTCTATGTAAGTATGCAACCATCTCGGTTCGCCGTCCGATTTCGTCTGTCCTCCGCTGTTCATCACTTCCCCTCATTCAGGTAGGCTCCTCCTACAAAAAATCAAACGCGAGTAATCTGTCTCATTGGTTGTTTTGTGCATGACGCCTGTTCATTGGCCAAAGCATGTCGTCTATCAGTTCCCGCCAAATGAAACTGCGTACGCGCCTTCACTCATGTGTCATCACTTCACACATCTGTTCAACAGATTTCCAGATCCCAAAAAAAAGGTTACTTCAACGTACGATTTATTGCCTTTTGGATATTATTTTAAACTGAATTCAATAGATTTTTATTTTCTAAGTGTTTTGGGTTCCTTTGCTTATCTTTTGTTTTTAAGTAATTTCTTTCCATGGATATTTCAATAGGCAGTTTTTACAAGGGTTGAAATTTATGGATGGCTATAAAGTAAGTTATTTATTTCTTCTATATGCAAAAAAGAATAGTGGTTCGACGAACGGCCATCTCAATATGGTATAAACATGTACATGTTATAAACCCTGTAGACCCGAAATATACGCATATCGCATATATAATTAAGGGACCTAAGTCTGCTGCTTGACTTTCTTAGAACCGATTATCACCAGACGAATAGAAGACGATATTGATCTCAAGAATTAATATTAGGTAATAGTATGTAATACGTATGAAGGAATTTCCCATTTTGAGAGAAAATGTAATATGGCTTTTCTTGTGGTTACAGTGCGGATCATTTTGAATAGCATGATTATTTATATGACATCATCTGACGCGCTCTTGTCACTATCAGCATTCTCGTAGTATTAGCACCCAGGCTTGGAAAGTGACAATAGCAGAAGAATAGAACCACTGTTTTAATCAATGGAAAATGTGTAGGCATTTAGTGTAGAACGCGGAAATCATGCGGAAATCACCTCTGCAGCTGCGAAGAACCTCAAGTGGCGAAAATAAATATAGCAGCCTCATTAGTACCTGACTATGTTTTCTTGCCATTTGAGATTGAAACTCTCAGACCATAGAGCCCTTGTGCTCACAGCCTTTTCAAGTAAGTTCGAAAAGGATGGTAGATACTTGTCATGATCCAAGAACTGGCTTTTAAGTAGCTGTAGACCAGAGGTTAAACATTGCCGTGCACATGATGATCAGTTGATAGCGTTGAGGACGAATTTTTCGACGCCATGTTATAGTTTGTAGTTTTTATTACATTTATTATTTTTTTATACATTTAAAAGAGTTTTAAATGAATATAATTATAACGAGGAAGATAGAATTAAGATAAACATTGGGTGACTTAACTCATAGGGGTAGAAATGTGGAGGATATGTGAATATAAACGAGTTTTACTGTGGGATTAATTCTAACATAATATAAAGATATGCTATGTAATTTTATTGAAGTTTGCAAAGTTATAACTACACAAAATGTAGGTAGGATCTTTTGATTTTTCTGTTGGTTCCAAATTGAATTTGAGAATATTAGCGAGTACTTTCTTCTACAGAAAGTTTATTATTGAATTAAGAATCATCCTTTACACTCATAGCTCTTCAGACTTAAATACTACCCGAATACAAAATATATAACATATCATAAAATATATAACATATAACATCAGCCTGTAACGTGACAACTGCTAGTACACAGGCTTTCTATTTATGAAGGGAAAATGTCGCAATCCACCACGCGGGTTCAGTGGGAGTTGGTGGATGTCGCATGTCTTCGGATTTTTCGTTCCTAGGACATGCCACTTTCCTAACGACTTTTTCCTTCACCGTTTTGAGACCCAAACCGATTTCAAAATGTCATAAGAAAATACCTAATAATAAATTAATACTCCGATAAAAGATACAATAGTTTAAACACGAGACTCGCAAAACACAACAAAACCAGTCTATCACAAATATGTTTACCCTACTGTCAAAACATAAAAGATTCGTTGCTGGATAAACAACATTCGACATTCACAGAAACATCATTGTAATAATAACATTTTCTGCGTCGGTAATGTAGTAAAATGATTTTCAAAGCGTTTATATTATAGACTCAACGAAAGTAATCTCTCAACCGTATTGTGTCAGCCTGGCATTGGTACGTCATGGCCCTAGACTAAACGTATGCAAAAGATAAGGGTTCCATTCAACACATTGAGCGTCATCATCAAACTCCTTAGCTTTTCCCCAATTATATCGAAGTCCAGTCTAATTGGATGCAGTTGAGGACTAGTGTTTTACATGGTCACTTCGGTGACTTCCTATCCGACCTCCACAATCCTGTAGCTGGGTAACATGATACCTTTGGCATGGCTGGTGTCAGATTTTTGGCTTCCTATTAACTGTAATAGCTGTCTAAGATATAAAATACCAACGGCTTAACGTGCAGGAGGCACTGAGGAATCTGGGTTAGCTCCTAACAGATCTTGGTAAGCGTTGTTTAAGAGGAGGCTCCCTAAATTGTATGTAACTTTGTATTAATATTCTGAAACAATCACGCATACAATCAAAATGGAACTTTAGTATATTATTTATTGGATCTTTTTCTTTACACGTCTAGACCAGTTACGTAATTGGAACTTTTTCACTCGATTTATTTTTTAATCGAAAATCATGTCTTTTTTAAAGATTATTCAAAATTTTATCAAGATTACTCGGCTTTTATGTCTAAATTGGTATTGACAGTAAGAAAATATAGTGTATTATCCAAATATAGGATATTTTTTCTCTAGATCAATTATTACTTTAGTTATAAACGAAATAAGAATTGAGACTTCCGACATTTAGTTTCGAACACGAATATGGTAAAAGAGCGCACGTGATTTTCAACTTTATTACTGCTGCGTTAGCGTGGCCTAACCGGGATGCATGGGTGCTAAAATCATTAAATTACTGGTTGGCAGATGGTGGAAAACAAAGGGTTCTGTTTTGGTCATTCACGTTTATGTTGCCCTAAAAACCATTATAATATATTTTTTTATTGTTTTTTTTTATTCAGAATAAGCTCGCGTTTGACCACCATCTCACCTGATGGTAAGTGATAATGTGGTCGAAGATAGAGCACAATTACCTAGGCACCTACGCTTATCTAGAAGAAACCTATTCACTCTTGACTTAAAGATAAATGATCTCGAATTTTAGTATAGTGATTAAACCTACACCGGCAATAACCTTGCAGGTTTTTTTTTAATTAAAAATAATAGGCTCGGCCGCAGAATATGTTAGGATGTAATTTAATTATCACGTCTTTTGCATCGTCGATGTTATCAATGTATGATAGTTAGAATAAGCTCGTGGCTATATAATAAGAGTCGTACAGGTCGATCTTCAAGGTTAAGCAACGCATCCCGAGGTCGTTTCCTGGATGGGTGATCATATTAACACGTCACGATTCGTCCATACTTCGGGAAGCCTATTAAGCCCCGGCTGTCATTTGTAATCTTTGACATTCGTTACGTTACGGTAGTTATGAAGCCAGTCTGACACCCAATCTTGCCAGGAGATAGGCATCGTGCTACCCAGCTACTGGATTTTGGCGGTCACATAAGCAATCAATCCATGTAATACACTAGTACTCAGCTGCATTAAGTTAGATTAGAAGTCGCCCCCAACATAGTCGGGAAAAGGCTTTGCAGATGATCATGCTTAGTTTTTACTCTGGTTGGCGCTAGCTTTTCAGCCATTTAAACCCAGAAAGTGATTTTTTTATGAGAGTCAGTAAATATCAAGTTCTCTTTATTAAGGATTCAGATTACCTAGACAGATGAAAATAAAAATAAATTCATTTCTTGAGACTGTCCAGACTTCTCAAGAAGTTTCTGTTCAGAATGACAGACCTAACTGGATATAGTCTAGCTACTACCCTACGTTCAAAAGTGCCTAGACTTCAGAGAAAATGTCGTTCCATCTGCAGTAATGGTTGTCGTATAATCCAAAATGTATGGAATTAACATATTCTACTGAAATGTCGCATTGGCAATCCCTCAGTCTCAGTCAACCAAATTTTATTGATTAAAACTTGACTAAAAATCAGCAGTTCAAGAACGTCAAAAATTTACATAACGGCAAAGTTCCTCCAAACGGCTGCGCATTTTTGCTAGAAAGAAGAGGTTGTGCATGTGCAACAAAGTCACCAGAACCACAAAAGTGACGACAATAAGGAAAACTTAGTGCCAGTAACCTGAGAGCCATAACAAGAACTGTCCCAGCTGGCTAATTAATGTTTCATGTAATTAAATTTCTATCAAGGTAAACCCTTTTCTTTTTGTTAGTTTTTAGTAAAATATATTAATATTAATGCGGAAGATAAATTCTTTCACAATTTTTACTGACTGAAAAATACTGTTGTAATAAGAATGTCTGTGGTATTTTTTATTTTACACTATTTTGCTAGAATTTCGTAATTAGATAATTTTATTAATAAATGAGACCCTTCCAGATTAGGTATGTTTGTAACTGACATTAATTTGATTTGTTTACACAATTTAGTCTCGTTATTAAAGTTTTTAAGTTGAAAAACTTTTTAGCTAAAAATAGAACCGACTTCCATATAAAAACACTACAAAGGCAAAAATAACTTTAATTTCGGAAGGCGGTGTCAAAAACGAAAATATAAACAAAACTAAAGACACCGCCTTCCGAAATTAAAGTTATTTTTGAAGAAATCCATATATCCCAAGAACGTGAAGTACTGTATGGTGTTCCACAGGGAACTGTATTAGGTCCTCCCTTTTTTCTAGTATACATTAATGACTTGCCCAAATCTACTGAACAACCTATGAGCCTATTTGCTGATGACAGTGTTGTGACGATTCCGTGTAAAAATAGAGATCAATATGAGTATGACATTAATAAATCCCTAATTTCAATAATAAACTGGCTTAATAATAATAATCTTAAAATGAATTTAAATAAGACTACAATCATGCACTTCAGACAACGACCCCTGACATTAATTAATAAACTTGACATAAAATTTAATAATATTATCATTGACTCTGTTGACACAACGAAATTTTTAGGATTAATTATTGACACAAAATTAAATTGGAAAGCACATATAGAGACCATAACAAAGAAAATAAATTCCTCAGCTTATGCTCTTTACACACTAGCCGAAATAACAAATGTAGATGCGTTGCTTACCGCATACTATGGGTTGGTGGAGTCTGTCCTACGATACGGGATTATCTTTTGGGGTAACTCAACTGATAAGGACACAATATTCAAAGCACAAAAAAAATGTATTAGGTCCATGTTTAAATTAGAAACTACTCAGAGTTGTAGGCCTTATTTTGAAAAATATAAAATTTTGACATTACCTTCCATATATATCATAGAAAATGCAATGTTTGTGAGGTCCAACCCTAATCTGTTTCCGAGCATGGCTGATGTATTTCCACGCAATAGACGTGACAACACTCAGATTTGCTTACAACAAGCTAGAACTGCTCTTATGCGCAAGAGTGTCTTTTGCATGGCTCCAATCATTTATAATAAATTGCCAAAAAGTTGGAAGCTTTTAACTGATGTGCAGTTTAAATTGAATGTTAATAAATTCTTAGCCGAAAGAGCTTACTACACGATTAATGATATTTTATGTGAAAAGAATTTTAATTTATGACTATTATAACTTTTACCTATTAATTGACTACTTTAAATGACTGTGATAACTTTACTTACTTGTTTTGACTATGTTATACAAGTCAACTGTGACTGTGATATTTTAATTATTGAATTATGTAAAATTAAATTGTTTTTATTAATTATTTAAATAACTTTATTAGCTGTGTAATTTAATACGAAATTAATAATAATTATAATTTACATATACCTACTCACCTTAAATATTTGTATGCCATTGTATAAATATGGCAAACATGACGACCTGTGTAAACTATCCCTTAACAACTTGTATGCTTTTCTTTTGTGTGTATACTCATGTTTGGACAAATAAAATGATCTTATCTTATCTTATCTTATCTTTGCCTTTGTAGTGTTTTTATATGGAAGTCGGTTCTAATTTTTGCAAAAAAGTTTTTTTTTCACGCTTTTTAGTGGGTCGGTTTGTAATTTATCCAGTCACAAAAGCCAAAATGTCAACTACTTATCACCTTTTACAAAATATTGCTTTTTCGGTGCAGAGCCGTTAATTTTTGAGGAGTACTCCTGGTACATCACCATCAACTCTACTTCACCATATGCATTGTGACGAGCATAAAGTGCTACATCCATATTCAAGTAATCTAATCGCAATCAACGAAATACTTATTATTGAGTAGTTTCTGTGGCCATCTAGGGTCTTCATCATCAGTTCCACTTCCTCAAATGGTGCTTTTCGAGAGCAACTGCACAAGGTACTATAAGAAATACCCAAAACGCTATAGGTGTGCCTATAATATTTGAACAGTTCCCTCGATTTCTCCATGTTCCCATCATCAGATCCAAACGTTACGACAATGGGACCAACTAGAAAGTATACCCTTTCAAACAATAAAAACTTTTTAACAAAAAATTAAACCGACTCCCAAAAACACTGCAAAGTGAAAAATAACTTTTATTTCGGTAGTCGGTGTCTTTAGTTTTGTTTTTTCGTTTTTGGCACCGACTTCCGAAATTAAAGTTTATTTTTCACTTTGCAGTGTTTTTGGGAGTCGGTTTAATTTTTTGTTAAAAAGTTTTTGTTTCACTCTTTTTAGTTGGATGATTTTTAATTTACCTAGTTACAAGAGCCTAAATGTCAACTAATTATAACCTTTTACAAAATATTGCTTTTCCCAATGCTGGGCCGTTAATTGTTGAGGAGTTCTCCTGGTACATCACCATCAGCTCTACATCACCATATGCATTGTGACGAGCATAAAGTGCTTAACATCCATATTCAAGTAATCGAATCGCAATCCACTCAATACTTATTATTGAGTAGTTTCGGCGGCCATCTATGGTCTTCATCATCAGTTCCACTTCCCCAAATGGTACCTTTTGAGAGCAACTGCACAAGTTACTATAAGAAATACCCAAAACGCCATAGGTGTGCCTATAATATTTGAAGAGTTCCCTCGATTTCTCCAGGATCCCATCATCAGATCCTGACATTGGTGATAATGGGACCAATTTCGAAGTATACCCTTTCGAACAAAAAAAGAATTTTCCAAATCGGTTCAGTCGTCTTCGAGTACTCGATGACCATACATTAAAAAAAAAAAAAATATACGCGTCGAATTGATAACCTCCGCTTTTTGTCGTCGGTAGAAAAAAGAATTTTTCAAATCGGTCCAGCCATCTCCGAGTTATGAGGTAACATACATAAAAAAAAAGTTCAATACGAATTGTAAACCTCGTTTTTTTGAAGTCGGTTAAAAATATCAATGGCTAACAGTCTCGCTAGTAGTTCTTTTTTTTTAAGGAGACATAAATCATGTTTCTTGATATTATATATTCATTTAAACTACCTTTGTAGGTACGTGAAGTGTAAAGTTTACGAAATTCCGTTACTATTAGATCCAATTTACACATATACTTATGTATCATCATTTTCATTTATTCAGGAAAACAGAAACACAATATTTTCCTTATCTTTGTGGCTTTTTTTCAGGTATTGATTCAATATGTTTGAAAAATTGACATTGATCTAAGTATATTGCTTCGAAAATGGACTTAACGCGATTCTTATTTCGAATTCGATAACTTTTGTTTTTAGTTTATATTTCAAAAAATAGTGATTACCGTATGGTAATCACTATTTTTTGAAATATAAACTTTCTTTAAATTCGTATGAATGGACTTAATAACTGTACACTTCCCTTTGAAAGTTAACCTAGGTTATATTTTGGATTTCGGATACAGCGGGAGGACACGCCCGGGTGTCGTCATTGTGAGGACCACCTGGAGGACACGGTGGGGCATACAGTCGAGGTGTGCCCTGCTTGGGCGGAGCACCGTGGTGTCCTCGTAGAGGCGATCGGTGGCGGTGAACACTCGCACCCTGCTCTGGTTCAGACCTTGGTGTGGAGCGAGAGGGAATGGGATGCAGTCGCCTCCATCTGCGAGGCAGTCTTGCTAGCGAAGGAAGAGGCCGAACGCGCGAGGGAGAAGCAACTCTCTTTCTCGCGCCCCAGCCACCGCGGGAGACGCCCCTGGCGTCGAGGTACGCGAGCCGATCTCCGGCCACCGTAGGCGCGGGCCTGCGGACGGCGAGCAGGGGTCGCTCACCGTCCGGTAAGGATAGGCCCGGGTTGGCGGCGCGTCGTGTTCCACGCGCGCCTCAAAGAGCTGTCATCACCAGTGACGGGGCCTCATAGGGCCATTGTTTGCGGGAAAGTTCTGTCGCGATACCGCGGCCCCTTAACTTCAGGGCAGCCGAAGGAACAGGGTGGGTTTTTAGTCAGAAAGAGTCTGACACACTCTTCCGCTTAATCCAGAGCGGAAGAAGTCATTCGATGATTTTCTCACCCAGAAAAAAGTGCATATTTTGGGTGGGTTTTTTTGTTTATATCTATGCGTATTATTCTAGGGATGAGTGGAGTGGAGACAGATATAAAATTTTATATAACGAGCTTTATAGTGGCGTATTGATATTGTTATTGAAAAAGATTCGTTTTTGTAGCTTTTCCTTTACGTCAAAATGCCATAGTGGCGTAACAATGTGTTTTCGATATTTTACATGATTGATTCAATGGTGTTATTTTTTCAGTTATTTATGTTGAGAGTATTTATCTGCTGTAGCAAAGTCCACAATAGTTAATTTATTTATTTATCATTTCGTGATTTAAAAATGAAATAAACTGGCTAGAATTCGGGAAACTTGAAACCGACCCCTGCATATACGTAGTTGGTAAATTGGCAACTTGGTGGAACATTGAGCATATCGTTGAAGTTATCATATCCACAAAGATGTTTATTACTTTAATTACACATACATCGCGTTTCTTTTCTTGGTGCTTACCGGCTGACGAAGATTATTTGCACTGAATAGAAATAAAACAGTATGAAGATAAGAGAAAGAGACTGGATTGTAACACTATGTTAAAGTGATCATGATTCTTGGTAAACTATTATCACTTGAAGATGTATTAATCCGGCGGTAATTATTTAATTTAATAATTATTATAATTTGAATGGAAGGCTTTTTGAATGCTAAAACTCTCCACAACCGCGAGGTATGCAGTCTCAGGGAACAGTTTCTTGCTTCCGAAGTGGGTATGCATCGATATGTAGTAGCGGTGGACAAAGGACTCACCACGCTCTCCTTGGCTAATAAGAACTGGCGCAAACCTGCAGTGCTAGACACTAACGATCGGAGGGGGGTTTCACTATAATTAGTTTGTTTTTAGCGTAATAAGCCTCTTAGTCTATGAAGGTTCTTTATCATTGTTTTATATGTAGGCTTTAGTTCGAATAAACTATTTTTTCAAACCTAATGTAACTGCTCTGCTTCAGTTGGTCCGACCATCTCAACGGGAAAAAGGTTTGAAGGGGTTAACAAGATTGTTAGTAATGTGAATTCTTACCACATTACTAGTTTTCTTTTAAATATGATTTCATAAGCCGATATCTTCAGATGTTTTCGTGTGTTCCTGTACTGACTTACCAACATGCAAATGATTGCAAACTAATCTGGTCTTTCTGTTCAGAATCTCTTTTTTTTAATGATAATGTAACTTCGAGGAAACCAGAGTGCAAAGTAAAGTTAGTTAGAGAAAGAACGATACAAAAAATTAAGTTGTTTTCGGAGGATAGACCACAACATTGTTTAGTATACGTAATAAATAATACCAATTATACAACGTGTAACGAAAACCCTATATCTATCCACAAGGGCTGAAGACAACATCTGGTATGGAGACTCTATGCACAGTTACAGCTCAAAATAAGTGACTCAAAAAATTGGTACCAAATTATCGGTTTCATGTTTCTTGAATGCCAATCATAACAGACCTGTCACAGCACTACTAGGGTTAATAACTTTCCACGTGACTTGGCAATAACACAATAATTCTTGATAATTCTCTTCGTTCTTCTTAATTTGAAAGATTCGGTCTCTGGTATCAATGTATTGAAATTTCTAATAAGTTCCACACATGTAGACATAGGATTACAAAACCCTTGTCATATCATTTGTTATCATCCAAAGAAGCTGTGCACTTGATATGTATATATCCTTTAAGTTACACGTTGTATAATCCGTTATTAAAACAATATTCATACATCTTGTTTCCTGTTTTAATGTAGGTATTGAATATTCAATACTTATTAGTATTATAGATGCGAAAATTCATCTTTCTGTCTGTTATGCTTTCACATCAAAACCGAAGAACTGGTATTGATGAAATTTGGCTTGAAACATTAGGTACATTGATTTTTCAAAAATCACGATTACCTATGCTTTTAGATGCAATTTATTTTTTGTACGCCTGTCTAATAAAAAATATTTTTTCACTTAAATATTATGTGAAGACGATGCTAGGCATCATTTGTGTGCGGAAAATACTGCAATTTTTCAAATTCTCATTACTAGCAGCCAAAGATTTGTGGGCCAGATACCAGTATGACGCAGATTGACGATGCCCAAACTTTCAGCTCAGAAACATCAATACGAACATTACTTAACTCTGGCGACGGGCATCTATACCCAATATTGATCTCCGTAAGTCCAGTGTACAACTAAAGTTGACTAATGACCGTATTAGAGATCAGTGTGTTAGATGGTTTTCTGAATTTATAGGTGACATGATCTAGAGCAGTAAATAGTTTCGATATGTCTGTCCGTCTGTTTGTCTGTCTATCTGTCTGTCTGTCTTTCTGTCAGTCCGTATGTCACAGCCATTTTATTCCGAAACTATTAAGACTATATATGTGAAACTTAATAGGTAGATTTTAAGAAAAAAAATTAAAATAATTTAAAATAAAGCGGGGTCCCCATACATGGAACTAGAACTGAAAATATTTTTTTTCATGAAACCTATGTATGTGTGGTATCATCTATAGACAGGTCTTTAATAATGATTTAAGGGTTTCTAAAACTACTTTTTCATAAAGTCAATCGTTTAAAAGATATAAGCTTCCAAAGTGGTAAAATGTGTGTCCCCCCTCTAACTTCTATAATAATGGAGTAAAAATCTAAAAGAAATAAATGTCTATAGATCTTAATGTAAACTTTCAACCAAAATTGGTTTGAACGAAATCAGGTTAGCAGTTTTCGAGATACAGCATATTTTATAAAACCGCAAATATAACTTTGTAATTCATACAATCACTATGAAAAACAAAGTTGTAAAAATGTAAATAAGCTAGTTTTAAGAAACTTTTAAGGTTTTTTTTTTAATAGTCAAATAAATATACATATTATATTATTATAGTTACTACGGAACTGTTCATGGGCGAGTCTGACTCGCACTTGGCCAATTTTTGCACTTAAAGTAGAAAATCTTTTTTTGTATGGGGCTAGGGGGGGGGGGCTACCAAAACTCAAAACGTCTAGTAATTAAACATATGTCTATTTATTCCATAAAGTCTATAGATAACACTGGTATTATGTTTTTAATATCTGAAGGGAATACTGAAAAATTAATTAAAACCTAAACTATGCAATATCCCTTACAAGTTTTCATTGTTTTATCATATATACATATAAATTAAATGTATATTTTAATAGTTGTGTATATTTACTGCGCAAAATAATGTCAGAAGTTGCCATTTATCATTGCATTGAAATCTTACTGCATAGATTATACAAGGGTTCCGCGGAAAAGGCAAAGAAAAGGCTAAGCAGATGATGATGTGATGATAGATGACTGGCTGAGTTAAACTTCTACGGATCAGACTTGCACATCAGTGAGGTAATGCAATATTACGTATATTGGCTACTTTAATTAATAAAATTATGAATAAAAATATGGGATTCGTAGGATATATAATTTGACACGCAGCAAACACACTTGAACCATACCACATGCTAGAAATATATTTTGCCAGTGCGCTTGATAAAGTATGTCTCCTCACATTTGCTCATCAGCATACTCAGTAATATTTTACGACTGCAAATGTATTTCATCCCGCACTTGTAACGTTGAGTGCTCATCATTCGAAAAAAGTATTCTCGGCACATTTTGTAGTCCTAGTCGTCATTCCTACGTTTTATCTCTGTAGATCCTCACTACAGGTAGATAGATGTTTAACACGTGAGTAACATTGACTGGCTAGACAAAGTTATGGAGGAAGCAAATTAGATGAATAGAATAGTGGAAATCTGGAGGGTTTTATTCCCTAGGGCGTTTATATTTCAGCGGTGATAGTAGAACATTAGCGTTGTCGATTGATGGATCTATCTGAAGTCACGTACGGGAAGTATACTGCAACTATAGCAACCACGATTTAAGTACGGATGCGACAGAAATTGCTTTTTATGTGTAATTAGTCAATTTGTATTTTTTGTTATTGGCAATAAGAGCCAAAAGAAGCAAGAGTGCACATTGTATGAATCAAATGCAATTTAAGAAAAAAGGTTAGACCCGGAAATCTAAAAACAGTTTCTTTTTATTACTATGTAGAAAATATTTACTTTTTCCTAAGTTCCTGTTCTCAAATAATATTTCTAATTTTCGAAAAATTTGAAAACATGAGTTTTTGAAGAATAACCGAGTTACATTCAAGTTAAAGGGAATAGATATCAAGAAACGCGTTGCTATAAGGGAACATAGGTCCTTATACGGTAAACTGTGGATAATATTCAGAGCAGGCACGGTTTACCATATTGTAAAAAGGGTGTGCCTGTTGATGTAATAAGAGATCTATGTTTATATTAATACGTGATGCAAAAACTTTGTACCCCTTTTTCCAGAAATAACGTTGACTGAGTTTGAATTTTGGCAAGGTTAAATTTTATATAGAGAAGTAGTAAATAAAACTATTTTGTTGTTTTATGGTCGATATCGGCCACTAGGTAATTATGTTAACCGCTGCGAATTGCCACCACTGCAACAGCCACCTTGATTTCACGCAGCATACTCTTGAAAAATACCCTACGTGGGCCTATGAGTGGTGGATCTTGGTCGCGATAATCGAACTAGACCTATCTCTGTGCAGAGAGCAGTTGTGAGTGCTATCACAGACAGAAAACTGGAGGAAAGTAACCTCCTTCGTGAGACAGAGATGGTCCACAAGGAGGCCGCGGAACGGGATCGTGAGAGGGCCGTTCCTGCATAAGGAAGTTTTCTGGTTTTCCCTAAAACGTCGAAACCCTGTCTGCTTCACTTAAGGAGGGTGGGACTCCGGGTGTTCAGTGTGGGGACTCTGTCCGCATACTACGTGATCACGTGCCACCGTGCACAGCAAAACTTAGGATAGACCTCTTTACAGTCTTTCCAGGGATGTGCCGTAACAGCCGTTGCACAGAAAGGGCTACGGGGTGGTATTTTTAGAGGTAACGGGGCCCTTTCTATGTGTTGATGGTGCGATCATCGAGGTGGTTTTATTGAGATAAGAAATTCACACTCCCTGAAAATATTCTTTCCGCAAGTCTAGGCGCCTTCTGAAGGTTTCCCCCGAAAATAAAAAATAAAACTTTTAAATTCATCAAAGTAGACACAATAGGAATAATAATACAGGGTGGCAGGGACATCGACGCGCATCCGCTTACCATGGATTCGGTACATGATTCTGGACCCCCTACGTTACGAAATTTTTCGTTTTTCGAAGGACGGCAACGTCGTAATTTATTTATAAATGCATACGCATGTACAGAGTGTTTCTTTTACGTATCAATTTTACATTTTTAGTGAATATATTAATATTAATAAAAAGTAATTAAAAATATTAAAAAACCCGACTGCAACCTTATACTAAAACTAACTGAAAAGCTAATAAAAACAAGCCCATTTCAAATTAAATAAAAGTTGTAAGCAGGCGGGACCCATTTGATTTTTTAAATTTTTTTAATTACTTTTTTATTTCCAGCTTTTTAGTTTACAAATGTGAAAGATTTCGCAGACGATTTAGTTCTTGATACGTGTTTTTTACGATTTGTCACTTTGAATTGCTTTTAACCATATAAGTTGTATATATGTTTGTAATTACCTTTTAAAACCCTTTATTTTGATACCCCACTCGATAGGTTTTGAGAAAAAAAACTTTTTTGAAGGCATAATATGGCGCCAAAAATCCGCCAAATTGTTTTTTTTTTTTATTTTGATATACCCAGTGTCACTTTCACAGTCAATACAAATCTAACGATACCTCTCAAGCTAAAATCCGTCAAGCCGTTCAGGCCACAGAGCGTGCCAAACAATTATACATACATACAGACATACTCTCGAAAAACATAACCCTCCTTCTGGCGCAGTCGGGTAAAAAAATAAAAACATTTTGTTTTCAAATGGTAATATTTTTTAGCATGTATGGATGGTATACTATTGCGGGTTAGCGGGAACGCCCTCTGTTAGTTTATATACTGTATAATTCAGACGTCACAAAGTATGTCAGTAACAACCACCGTTTCTAAAATAGACAATAATAATAATAATATTCCACAACTTTTCACACAACGCCATCTAGTCCCAAACTAAGCAGAGCTTGTGGTATGGGTACTAGACAACTGATAAACATACATATATATTTCTAAATACATACATATCTATACTAATATTATAAAGAGGAAACCTTTGTATTTTTGTATTTTTGTATGTTTGTATTGAATAGGCTCAAAAACTACTGGACCGATTTCAAAATTTCTTTAACCATTACTTAGAGGGACTCTTCCGAATCCGTATAGGCTATATTTTATCCCGGAAAATAGATAGGATTTTTCATGGTAGTGAAAATTGTGGAGTAAGGCGTCGAAAAAACTGCCGTACGTTAACGATTCTCGCGAACGCTGCCTATATTTAATATAAACATTGCACCCGTGCGAAGCCGGGGCGGATCGCTAGTTATAGATAAATTACACCCAGACAAAGAACAAATGACCATGCTCATCACACAAACATTTGTCCTAGGTGGGAATCGAACCCACGACCTTGCGCATAGCAGTCAGGACCACTGACCACTATACCAACGGGCCTGTCAATGGCTGAGATATTTATAAGAGGATGCACGTCTCCTGCCAGGCGAGGTACTGAGAAGTTTCAAATTTAAGCAACTAGGTTTCTTCGTGGATGATAAGCCCACTCCATTATTTCCAAACAATATATCTTCTGAGAGCCAAAATCAATATTGGTTTGATAAATTCCTAAAACAGTATTCAACTGTCATGACACCCGTAAAATAAAATTAATCAGAAAAGAACAGTGGAGAAGTAAGAGGAAATATAACTTTGATTCGTAGATGAGTGAGTATCTGACTCATTTTTACATCTTTGTTGGTGACACCAGTCTTGCCTAATTTTACAAAGAAAACATACTCTCGGAATTTATCCTATAATGATATACTCATTTATTTTAGAATATGTAACATTCCATAATAATAATATGTTGTTATTAGCGATATTATACTCGTATCTTAAAACTATGTTAAAAATGCAACTGACTTAGGAAATAAATTACGAGACAATCCTGTTTGCAAGCAATTATATTTAGGGGACTGTTAGTGCTGGCACACACTCTGTATTCCAATACATTTTTACAAGCACTAATACCCCTTCAAGTTTCACAGTATTCAGCAACAAGATAATTTAATCTCCCACTCCGCACTCCATGGTAGCCTGCAAACGTATCCTTCTTATAAAAGTAATTCCTACAAATTGTTCTTATTCTTTACATTCATGAGTACTTGTTTTGTTTAGGAAGAGTATTTTGTATAAAATATAATGTACGTACAGTTTATCATTTTAAGAACGTATCTTATGTGTATAACCTTTTCTGTTTTATATACGCGAATATTTTCGCTTCATCTCTTTGAAAAACTAGCTATTTCCGTGGATTTGCTCTCGATTATATAGATTATTCCAGAAAGAATTGCCTGCCGCGTCTCCAAACTTGTGTAATAAGTGATATAAGTTGAACAGAAAAAAAAAATGGTTTATTTGCACCTTCAAGTAAAATGGCAATGTTACAATGTAAATAGGCCTTAAGGTAATACATATGTTTATGTAAGAGTTGCAGCCAATACCTAAACTAAGATAACTTAATATCTTGTATTTATAGGTATTAGCGCCCACCCACGTTATATAAGTTAGACATCTGAGCTTTAAGGTTACTGAACTTAATTAGGTGCAACCTATTATAAAAGTTACAAGGAAAAAAAAAATTAAAATTAAAATAAAAAAATGAGATAAAAACAGTTGAACGGTATTATGTTTGTGTGTGTGTGTGTGTATGTGCGTATGTGTGTGTGGTGTGGTGTGGAATTGAAGTGAGTGGATGTGGGATAGAATATGCTTGTATGTATGTAGGTTGGGGCAAAACTTAGGATAAAACATTTTCAAAAGTATTTATATGTAAAGAAAACAAGATATAAAATCACTACTAATAAACTACGTTATCCAGATATATAAAACAGTCTCTCAGTTTCGTCATAATTTAATGACAAGAGCCATGAAGTCACCTTCATTTTACATTCTCTTTTAGCCATGGCGTGAATTTGCAGCTGTCTATTAGCCATATTAAATAGTCTTGGGCCCAGAAACTTGTTGAATTTTTGAGCAAAGCCGGTTCTACAGGGTATAGATTTAAACAATTCATAGCGTCTTCTTCTTGTATTTTCTTCGTTTTTTTGGGAATTTACCTTGACACAGGAATGCTGTCTCATAATTAAGGCCAGTATAAAGAGTTTGCGAACAGTTAATACCTCACATTCCTTATAGAGACTAGTAGTACAATAATACCAGGGCCTAGAGTATGCTACCTTAAGTAAGGCTCTTTGAGCTCTTTCAGCAATTAAAATATGCGTTTTAGATGCACCCCCCCAACAAGTTATACAATATGTTATTATCGCTTGACATAAGGAAAAATATATCATCTTCATAATTTTAGCATTAGCCGAGTGTCTTATTTGTTTAAATACATATACAAGTTTTCGAATTCTATTTGAGAGATTAATTAAATGGTTTTTGAAATTAAGATTTTTATCAAAAGTGAGTACTAAATATTTAATATATTCAACGGATGACAGAGAGGGACAGACACAATTTGAAGATTCACTACTGCAAATGTGAGAGGTTATACGGTGCTTCGATTGTAGCGATTCACCAAGGTTGCGTATAGAGAATGCTATATATTTCGTTTTATAATTATTAAGTGAGAGATAATTTAGAGCAAGCCATTTTTTAACTATATTAAAGCCCGACTGCGCCTTTTGGTACGTCTCACTCCAAGTGTCACCATGAAATGTCAGGGTGGTGTCATCTGCATATGAGATTATTTTGCAGTTTTCTATATTAATTAGTGTAAGATCATTAATATAGACTAGGAACAACGTGGGTCCTAGGATGCTGCCCTGTGGCACTCCATGAGTGACAGGTAAGTATTCGCTTACATATTTGCCCATTTTTACCCTTAGAGACCTCCCAGATAGATAATCAGAGAGTAATTTGAGCTGATTTCCACGAATACCGAGTTTGTATAGCTTGTTAACAAGGGTAGGAATAAAAACCGTGTCAAAAGCTTTCGCCAGATCTAGGAAAATAGTAAGGCATTTCTTTTTGTTATCTATGGATTTAACAATGTGACCAGTAAAATCATTCAAAGTATCTTCCGTGGACTTGCCCGAACGGAATCCAAATTGAAATTTTGAAAGTAGGTTATATTTTTCTAAATAATT
Organism: Tholera decimalis; assembly: GCA_943138885.2. Classification (NCBI taxonomy): domain Eukaryota; kingdom Metazoa; phylum Arthropoda; class Insecta; order Lepidoptera; family Noctuidae; genus Tholera; species Tholera decimalis. Next base: position 14,504,975 of record OW964552.2, on the reverse strand, counting down.
TGTAAGTCTTTTATTAAGAATCCTTTCTAGGATTTTTGATAAGGAAGTCAAAATTGAAATAGGTTGATAGTTAGTGACACGGCTTCTATCTCCACCCTTGAAAATAGGTCTTACTATAGAACGTTTTAGTGATTCGGGAAAAATACCTGTCTGCAGGCACATATTAAATATATGTGTGAGCGGTGCTATTATATTATTTTTTTAGCATTTTCAGTATATCAGATGAGATTCCATCATCACCTGCAGCACAGTTACCTTTCAGACCAATAATTAGTTTGTCAATTTCTTCTTCATCTGTGTCAAGGAGAACAAAGGAATTGCCCATCTGAGGTGTATCACAACGCGTGACCCTATCAAAATCATGTAATCCACTTGGCGGGGTAATTTTGCTTGCTAAATTTTCTCCTACGGTAGCAAAGAACTTATTTGTGGCATTAACAGATAGATGAGGGGTCGACTCCATCGAAAGAAGATCTAAGGAGTTATCTTTTTTAATGTTTCTATTAGTAATTTTATTCATAGCTTTCCATATTTTCTTATTATTATTACCAGCTTCATTGAGTAAACTTTTTTCATATTCACGCTTTAGTTTACTAATAATCTTATTATAAAAATTACGATAACGTTTATATGTTATTTCATGGACTATATTATCCGGATTTTGTTTATATTTTCTGTGTAGTCGATCCTTGTTACGAGTACACTTAATGAGCCCCATAGTCATCCAAGGTTTTAGTATTTTAGACCTATTTGATATATTTAACTTTTTTGTATTAGTTTGTATAATATTATTTATTTTATTTATAAATTTATCTCATCAAAAATAGATATGAAATCAGTGCGATCACAAGCCAACTTTATGGCTTCAAGATCAAGTTTAACTACTTGTTGTTTTGTCTGTTTATCAATGTTTTTTATTTCGGCGCAACAAAGTATGGGTGCATGATCAGTTATAAGGGATTCAATTACAAAAGTGGTTATAGGAATTTTAGTCTTCAATATTACATGGTCTAGACAACTTTTTACTCGTGTTGGTGTGTTGAAAGCTGGAAGTAGTCCATTAAGGGACAGAAAGTCCAAATAATCTGACAAGAAGCGATCAGAACTGTTATTAGAAATATTTATGTTGATGTCACCTATTATAATAATACTCTTGAAAGATGATAAACTATCTATTATTTTTTGTAAGGACACTAGAAAATTATTTATGGCTTTAAAACAAAATGGGCGGTATATCGCTAAAATAGCTACATCATTACCAATTTTAACGAGTAAGCAGTTTGCTTCCTGGATAATAGGTTCAACAAACAATCTTTCGTATTTATTATTTTTTGGTTTGCACAAGCATTACGTCAGACAAATTGTCTATCGCAATGAACCTACCTGTTATGAATATATCAAAATGCTGCAAAACAACTAGGTTTTTTATGTGTTTATAGTTATTTATAAGCACATGAAAAACCTAGTTACTAAAAGATGAATTAACTTAAAACTTTTTTATTACGTTAATTTCTGAAACGGCTGAACCGATTTTAATGGACTGAAATGATGGGATTTTTCACTGTAAGATAGAGGAGGTTATAGGGCAATATAGTTACTAGCATATCACCAGCGACTTGGACCGCAGGATATTTATAAATAATATGTTTTGTACATACAAATATTGCACCTCACCACCAATGAAACACTTTTTGGAATTGGTTTATTAGTTCTAGAGATTACCCTCTACACACAGACTTACAAACATACGTATTGGTTTAAATACATGATACAGACATGACACGCAGAAAGTCGCGTAGGTAATATCGACTCCCACGCGAATGAAAAACCTTTTAAATACCACATTATAGTTGTCTTGTTATTTCACGTAACCAAGTATACAAGTATTTATTTGCGATCCATAATGTACACATACAGGTGGAATAAAAATATAAGAAACAATTCTGGTATTTGATGAAATCACTAGATTTTTTAGCGGGAAATGATAAAACTGTATTGTTATTTTAACCAAATTTCTGTTTTTATCATATCCCTGCGACTTATTTTTTTAATCTCACCAATTAAATTTTTCCCGGCGAATCATAAAAAACTTTTCTAAAAAAAGCATTTCATCTCAAATGTCTTTTACTGGGTAAGATCTAAGTTTGATGACGGAAAAAATACGTAAAAATGTTCACAGCTAAGGAGATTGAAAAACACTTTGTCGAGACCCAAATTAATGTCGAATATAAATACAAATACTCCACGATTGTCTGACTTGCAACTTTTTTATTGCGGTGACCTTAGAGTATGGAACTACTGTTTTGACCTCATCTTGGTATGTAGTGACTAGAGATTATTTGAAACTAGCTTTTTCCTGCGACATCATTCGCGTGGGAGGTTTTTCTCGCGTTAATCCCTATCCCATGGGAATTTCGGGATAAATACTATCCTATGTCCTTCTCAGGGTCCTAAACTATTCCCATGCCAAATTTCATCTAAATAGGTTCAGTGGTTTAGGCGTGAAAAGGTAACAGACAGTTAAACAGTCGCATTTTATGTATTCGTGAAGAGAGCCCTTCAATATTATCACACATTGCGTTATAAGTAACTGATGTATCAAAAAATTAATACTAGTGGATTATAACTTCATTGTAAAATGTGTGGAAAAGTACGTTAGCCTTAAAAGTAGATATTTATGTTTGTATGCAATTGAAATAAAATCTTGTTATTAAATAAATAATTATTATAATATGAAAAAAAAAATATGTGAATGTCGGCCTAACTGGTGTTGTGGTTGCACGATTAGCTGCCGTGCTGCGTGACGCAAATTCGATCCATATCGAACAAATATTTTTATAGCTTACAGATAATTTTTGTGGGTCTCGGTGTTTGTATAAGTGAATTTAAACACACCCGCGAAACAGAAAAATATCATGTGTGATGTTCCTCCACACATTTTTTAAATAACAATAAAAATAAAGAAGTCCTAATCCTTAACAAAATATTATTATTGTGCCAAATTAGTTCCTACTGCAGCCGAATGGGGGCACCACTGTCAAATTTCACATATAAATTGTTAACGAAACCGTGATGGAGCTTCCAAAGTCTGTGATTGTGACGAAAATTACGAATAAGTTTCACCGTAAATTGTTCTATGACAAAAACAAGATTTACTTCTGGAAAATATGACTTAGTTATTAGATTGTTGGTGCTCGTTACTATGTTGCAAACAAATGTGTAGTAATTCGTTGTAATACCTTGGTATTACTTACTGTCTTATATTTTGTGCGACGTGGTGTTATTATACTGGTAAAATAAATATTTTATATTTTATTTACTGACACTTCTATAATACATACCTAGCTACGAAAGAACGCATGTTTCCTTTGTATTTTATTTAAAACTGATATAAGTTAGTGATTTTGGATATTATGAGAAATGCATTATATGTTACGTCAGAGAATATTGATTTGTCATGAATTTCCGCAAAGTAACACCAGATTTTAAGTTGTCAAATTAAAAATATATATGGCATTGTAGAAATTCAATAGATACATAGATTTTGGCATTAATTACCTTTACCGTTTCTGTATCTATTCTATTCAAAAGATGTAGTGTGTGTATGAAATTTGTAAGCTTATGTTATTATCTCGTAAACCATTTTTGAACGCCGATGTTAACATCGGCGTTCAAAAATGGTTAATAAAGAATCTCTTATCTTGCCCTTAAGAACTTTCTGTACCTTATTTGAGGAAATAAATAACTTTTGATATTTTTGATATATAAGTGTCCGCCACTTCAAGCCAATTAATAAAAGCAAATGGTTTCCGCTACGCCTAAGCAGGCTTACGTCGTAGCACTGCTACGGCGTAGCACGTCTACGAGAAGTCCGCTCACTTAATCTTACAAGGCTATTCGTGCGATTTGTGTGAAACTGGTCTTGTTAGAGATGTTGAGAATGTTTCCCTGTACGAATATGTTACTTTTATGTTGTGTGTAAGTATTTACCTTAGCCTTAGTAAATGGTTTGGCTTTTGGGTTAATTTTGTTTCTATATTTTCCTTTCGATTGAAAATAGTTTAGTATTTCAGGACCGACCGAATAAGAATTAAAATGTATTTATATTCAGTTTTATTTCATGTTGACTTTTATCCAAACTATTTAATTTCAACTAAAATAAACGTCAAAGAAATAGTCCTTAAATACCGTGGTCGGTAATATATCCAAGAGACTGCTAGTATTACCTCTTTATATGGCAATTTTAGCGTTTTTTAGCTTTTGGGCAAAGTTATAGCCAGCCTTATAATATTAAGGAAAAATATATTTATTAGTACTCAGATTAATAAAAAAATATAATCAATACAAAGCACTAGAACACATATAGAAAGAGAGAGCATATTGCGCAAACTTCTAAGAATCATGTAGACAAGCCAACAGTCATAAAACAAAACAAATCAGGATTTTAGAACTCTCTATTCCCTGACTTTTCTTCTGTTTTGACGTATAAAACTTAAAATGGCGTTTTTCTGTAACTTTTGGGGAATAAAACGAACAAGCAAAATAAAAGTGTTTGGATACAGATTATACTTCCACGTGTAAAATAAACAAATTTGGTCAAGTACCCTTAAGTGAATAAAAATTTCAATGCTTAAAGGCTAATTTCATCTCTAAATATTGACACACAACGTGCCCTTTAAATTATGGACCGGCATCGTCAAAGTAATATGTCATATTATTCTTATCTCTAATTAATCTTTAGTGCGACGCGCCCACGGCGCCCGCGAATTTCTGTCAGGCGGAGACATGCTTATGGATGTTAGCGACGACGAAGGCTAGAGGCAGAAGGTTTAATGACTTGTTGAAGATGTGTTATGGATAATAATAATCTATACTAATATTATAGATGCGAATGTTTAGATGTATGGTTGTTTCTTACCCAATCACGCCGAAATGGCTAACCAGATCAAATGGAATTTAACACAGACATTATTGTCTGGCATAATAATAGTATATAACTTCTGACTTTTTCCATATATTTTTGAGTAGCAATTCTCTTAGCCAATCTAAAAGTAGTCAGTAGTAATAATAAAATAAAATAAAAAACAAAAGAATTGAAGTCGTCTAGCTTAGCCGGTACTAACCAATAAATTCAGACAAGTGATGTTCTGTAAGCGGCATCATGGTAAAGGTGACTGCCAGAAGGATACATGCATTCTTCAATAGTTATTGCCTGACTCACACTTGCAAAATTCCGTGACTCAAACTCTTACATGACCATCTTATACTACATATTGATAGTTAAAATCAATATAATCTCACCTATTATTAATTTTTAGTGCAAAAGGTCTGCTTACTTCGTGATACGTAATTTGAAATAAGTACCTATATTACAAACATTCAGAAATGGATATTTTTAATTTTTATCTTTTTACTGAACGCCGAACTTGTCAAAGTTGCAATAATTAATTCAAGTATCAAAGTGAGCTTAACTTGAAGTTGCCTTATCTCGTAGCAAAGTTTTGAGTGATTGAGAGAGATAAAATTGAGTGCACTGTAGCTCTAGATAGAGTACCTACGACATAAAAGTTACAATATGCTGTGTATGAAGGTGCATATATTGTCATTTGTAAGGCGAATGTGAGGAAAGGGGTTTGAGCCGTAATCATAACCATACATTATCGTAATCATAACCACACAAAGGATATATCCCCGTGTTAATTTTTTTGTCATTGTTCGTCTGTTGTTTATTTTGCTCCCAATGTTTAGTGTCTGGTATTATGATAAAACCTTGAGAAAAACAAATATTATGGTGAACGTATTTATAAGTAATTTTATGTTATTAGCTGTTTTGCACTAGATTTTCATATGGTTTTGCCGAAATTCTAGAATGATAATAATGAATTCAGAGATAATATTATTAATAGGTACGTTTATGCTATCCTATACTACTAAAAAAAGTCCGTTATGGCTTTTGTTTGTGTTCCGAGGCCGCGGTGACTGTTTCAAATAATGCCGCAACTCCGGCAGGTAACGGCCCCCTAGTGGGCCCCGACAGTTTGCTGACACTCTTTGAGGCGCGCGTGGAACACGATGCGCCGTCTACACACCCTGGTTTCTGTCAGGCGGCGAGCTACCCATAGCTCACAGCCCGCAGGCCCGCACCTACGGTGGCCGGGAGTCATCCTGCCACTCCCGACGCCCGGAGAGTCTCCTACGGCAGCTGAGGCTCAAGGGCTCCATCGCTTGCATAACTGCTTCACAGAAGGAGGTGTGGGTTCTCGCTCCGGCCCATGGATTGAATTAGGGCTGGGAGCGAGGGGTCGCCGCCTCCATACGGTGGAGGCTCCACCGTGTCCTCAGCGCGACCCTCGCAAGGAAGTATAACGGACATCACTTTAAATTTATTATACGTTATCATGTGTTACACTTATGTTTGGTCAAATAAATTACTATCGGATGTTCTCATAAATACTTAGACATAGAAAGATCTGATTTTTGGTATCTTTTAATAGTTTTTTAACTAAATCAGGACACCCTGTCCATGACATTTACTCTAATGTATCAACTATTTCCCTGATTGCAACTTTTTAATATTATAATGTCCTTTAATTCGTTCCCTTTAATTCGTTTTCAAGACCGTAGGACGTATAGACAGACATGACGAATCTAAAAGGGTTCCGCTTCTTATCACACGGCTATGGAATCCTACAAAGCGTTTAAAGTAGTAGCAGCACTTTTTATCTACTACACTACACACACTACACACACTACACTATGTACGTAACCAAATCAAGTCTGCACCAGTCAAATAATTCTACTTGAAACTCTCACGAAAATTCTTGCTCTAGTAATCCAATTCCTCGCACATCTACGTAATACTCTCATCGATAAGCGTAGCTTAAGCCAATTACCTTGTAATAGGCAGTTTGAACTTACAGCAGGTTCGAACTGCCTCATCATCATTTCCTAGTGGATTAGCATTAGCTCACTTACCGTCTTATATTCCCTTCCTTACGTAATAAAGCAATTCTAATACCCCGTTTTTTATTTATGATAAATGTTTAGTACCGAGCGTTTCCGAACGCACCCTTTTGACATAAAGAAATTTGATCTTGACATTACTTTGACTTGACAGATAGACTTTGCTTCCGTGGTTGGAAAATGTCCGCCCTTGGACTTTGATTTTATTGTAATAGAAATATCGTGTGCAATCGCCTGATGTAACCGATAATTGGGTCGCGGTTAACGATTGTTGGAATTTGTAATCCCCATTTGATAAGAACCCGGGATATTTTGGGATTCCTCGCCGGTTGGTTGCCATCGCGTGGCACGCGCGTTTGTTGAAAAAAGTAGTGATAAATAGCTACCACAGTGTTTAATTCGCCTAAATGTGATGTAAAACATCGCCTTATTGCCTCATCCGCGTAGCACGCGCTTGCTGGAAACGAGTTAGGCTGTGATGCTGTTGGAACCGCGCCATCTGGAGACTGGCGCCTTGTGAACGTCCACAAACTTGACTTACATCACACCTTTCAATTACTCACCTCATATTACATACATACCACACTTGGGGCGTGGCCTTGGGAAGGTCGAAGTTGGCGAACCCAGCACAGAAGGTTAGACCTGTTATTTGTATTCATAAAGCCTCAGAGGCTATAGGTTGTCGTAAGGCCTTTTGTTTATTGTTGTTTGTAAGCAACGTTTATAGCTCCACGTACCGTGGACAAGTTCAGACCGTCCAGTTAGCGTTGCACTGGCCAATTGTAGGACTGAACATTTTGGTAAGCAGAGCGTGGGTTTTAATATAAAATCCACATAGTACATTCTGGTAGCAGGCGTGGCTCTTATAATATAAGATCCACTGGTTTAATTGGAAGTTTTGAAAGTAACTTTGGTTTGATTACTTAACACAACTTATAACTTAATAAGTTTTGAATATATTACCATGTCATCCGGGCTATCTAATTGAAGTTGAATCAATTGAAGTTGTATTTGTAATTTGTACTGTAGCTCTTTGTTGAATTGACAAGTAAGATTTATTTGTGAAATTAGGAATTATTGGTATAATTTGGTACATAATTTGGTATTTGTTGCAATTAATAATTGAATGTTACTGATCTGAATTTGAAAGGTTATCTAAATAATAATTACACATAGTCTAACATAATAGGACTTGAATTGTGTGTATTGGTTGTTGTTTATAGTAGTTATTGGACTGTGTTGATAGAGATTCTCCGGCTCAATATTATACAGACAATTCTTGTGCTTATTGATGTTTACTGGTGTGATCCTGCACAATATATACATTGAATTGTTATTTATTTTGTAACTAGCCATCTGTACCAAGCTAGATTCATACTTGGAATAAGTACAGGGTCGGATTTGGACTTGAAATAATTGAATTTGAATTTTTATTTTGTTGAGATTATTTGGTCGGCTAACAAGTCATTGCTGTTTGTTTAATATTTGATTGTTGGTTGTTGATTGGTGTTTTGTATTAATATTTGATTGTTGCAATGGCCTCATTAAGGGCAGTCAGGGAGGCTGCTGCCGGATTGACCTCACAGTTGAGATGGTTCACATCGGCAGCTGCAACGGTTGAGCGTGTGGAATTGGAAGAGCTCACCCTTGCTCGGTATGGGCAAGTGATTGAGAGGATCAAGTCAGCTGATGCTGCGCTCACGCGCTTCAACGAGTACATCATGGACGTGGATTTGGGGGTGATGGATCAGACAGCCCGCGATAAGATTTTGGGTGACTATGACCAGATTGTCTACCTGGGGGATGTCATATGTCTACGAGCGCGGGAAATTTTGAAGAGTCGGGTGCCTGATGCGGCCAAACTGCAGACCCCTGTTGTTGCAGGCCCTGGACTATTGAGTAGGCTGCCCACCCTGGAGCTGCCACATTTTGACGGTCGCTTGGACCACTGGCTGGGCTTCCTAAATCTTTTTAAAAGTCTTGTGGATGCACGCTCGGACCTCGGACCTGCCCAGAAGCTGGCCTATTTATTGTCTGTCCTGGAGGGCGAAGCCAGAGCCTTGGTGCAGCACTTGCCGGTGACGGATTCCTCTTACCCGACCGCTCTGGAGCTTCTCTGCCGACGGTATCAGAACAAGCGCTGCCTGGCTGATGTGCACATCGACCAGATTTTGGGACTACCGGCCATTGCCAGCACGTCGACGTTGCGCACTGACTTGCTGAACCCGTTGGTCTCAGCGACCAACGCTTTGAGACGCCTGGAGTTACCGGTAGAACATTGGTCCTACTTGTTGGTGCACATAGTGCTGCAGTTGCTCCCCGCGGAGTTGAGGTCACGTTTTGAGCAGAAGTATGGTGGGGATAGTGCCACCCATCTTCCCCCCTTTGACGACCTCCTCAAATTTTTGGAAGACGAGTGTCGGTTTTCGGATAACACTCGTGGCGCCACGGGGTCACCCCCACTACTTTCTCACCCTAGAGACCAGGGACGGACTAGGGCTCGGGGGCCTGTTGATGTTCGCCCCGCCCCACGTTTTGCTGGCGCCCGGAGTCCTCGGGCTAGGGGGCCTATTGATGATCGCCCCGCCCCCCGTTTTGCTGGCACCCGGAGTCCTCGGGCTAGGGGGCCTGTTGATGATCGCCCCGCCCCCCGTTTTGCTGTCGCCCGGAGTCCTCGGGCTAGGGGGCCTGTTGATGATCGCCCCGCCCCCCGTTTTGCTGTCGCCCGGAGTCCTCGGGCTAGGGGGCCTGTTGATGATCGCCCCGCCCCCCGTTTGGCTGGCGCCCGGAGTCCTTGGGCTAGGGGGCCTGTTGATGTTCGCCCCGCCCCCCGTTTTGCTGGAGCCCGGAGTCCTCATCATTGTGACTTTTGTAAGGCAACGGGGCATGTCATGGCGCGTTGCCGGGACTTTTTGAATTTGCACGTAAGCTCCCGCCGCCGCATTGTCAACGCACGCCGTTTGTGCTTCTCGTGCTTGGGGGCCCACTTTCATCGGGACTGCCCCGACCCCCGCCCGTGTAGAATTTGTGAAGGGTCCCACTTGGAGATTTTGTGCGCCAACGCGAACCGCTCCAGCATACCATCTTCTGAGGAGGGATCCAGGGATATTTCTCGGAACACATCGCCTTATTGCCTCATCCGCGTAGCACGCGCTTGCTGGAAACGAGTTAGGCTGTGATGCTGTTGGAACCGCGCCATCTGGAGACTGGCGCCTTGTGAACGTCCACAAACTTGACTTACATCACACCTTTCAATTACTCACCTCATATTACATACATACCACACTTGGGGCGTGGCCTTGGGAAGGTCGAAGTTGGCGAACCCAGCACAGAAGGTTAGACCTGTTATTTGTATTCATAAAGCCTCAGAGGCTATAGGTTGTCGTAAGGCCTTTTGTTTATTGTTGTTTGTAAGCAACGTTTATAGCTCCACGTACCGTGGACAAGTTCAGACCGTCCAGTTAGCGTTGCACTGGCCAATTGTAGGACTGAACATGAAAAAAAACATTAGTCGTTCTGTTCTGTTCTGGACTCAAAATGAAAATGACGAAAACGAAGTTAATGATGAATACAATGAAACGCAGAGCTATTGAATATGTCCGTAAATACATATACCTCGGCCAAATAGCTTCCTTCCAGACAAGACAGGATAAGGAAGTAGCTTGATGCATCGAAAATGCCTGGAAGAGCCACTGGTCGATGAAACCTAATGAACACCTAATGAAAGGAGCACTTCCACTTTTCCTCAAAAGGAAACTCATGCATACGTGCATCCTACCCACCCTCACCTACGGAGCGCAAAATTGGTCATTAAAGAAACGTCAAAAGTCCACTCTCGGGTTCTGCCAGCGAGCAATGGAGCGAAGTATACTCTGAGTCAGACTCAAAGACCGAATAAGGAACAGTATACTTCGCACTAAAACCCAGACGCAGACGTAAGCATCACAGCTGCCAAGCTGATGTGGAACTGGGCTGGTCACATCTACCGCATGTCGCAGCAGAATTGGACAAAAGTGGTTACTGATTGAATAATAAGAACCGGCGAAGCGGTAGGCCCAAGAGGAGATGGCGTGACGAACTAGATTACTACCTGAAGGATTGGTCGGATTTGGCAGTGGACAGAGAAAAGTGGAAAGAAGGATGAGAGGCCTTTTCCCCAGCAGTGAGACACTACAGGCTTATTATCATAATAATAATAAAGTCGTTCTCTGGAAGTGGTGACCATCCTTATAAATCAAGATTCCTTCATGCCTCAAAAAGGTGACTAAGTCGTTGATGGGGGCCGTAATTTTTGCATATTTATCAGTTGTTATGAGTCAGAAGTCAGAAACCAGTCTTGCCCATATATTATGACTGTGTCGTGTTACCCAGTTAATGGATTTTGGAAGTCAAATAGTCCCTCGCTACATGTAAAACACTGGTACCTCCATTTTTAAAAAGAGCTACGCATGTGAGAAATTACAGACTGCGTAACCAACCACCCAGTATGTGTTACACTAGGGCACATACTAGGAGGTTGGGTACACCTATATAATAAAACGAGATTATTTAAATTGTGAATAATAAGTTGTAGGCTGTTATTCTAAAAGGGTGTATGTAAAGGAAGCGATTCTCTTATTTAACACTATGATTTGGTGAATACTTTACATTTCTGTTAAAGCCTCTTTGCATTTTTTTTAACTTATTTCAATAAATACTACTTTATAAATCAATCTGTAATGGATAAGTCTATCAGTCTAATAATTTTTGTAATCAAAGATCAGTTCTTTTACGGATTATTACATTCAACATTAATACCTATCAAACAAAGTTTTCTATGTATATTATATTAGTTTGGAAGTTATAATTGATTGAATATTGGGATTCATAAAATGATTTAGAAACAGAGATACATAAAACAGAAAAACTAAATCGAATTACATTTTTGATGAGTGCTCGGCATGATATCCCCAAAGTTTTAAATTTAAAACCGGGTTATTTTTATTTCCACACTTTAAATAAAACAAATTTATTCTCACCAAACGAGGGATCCTAAAGCAATCAGTTTTATAAACGTATGTTTATTGTAAAAGTGGTTAGTAGCAAATATCTGCAATTTTTGGAACAAAAGGGGTTAAATGTAAGTAACATTTAGGCCTTTTTCTACAGCAGTAATTCGTTGTTAAACATTTGAACGTGAAACAAAAGCGGGTAGTCCTTGTTTTACTGGGAATGTGCTCGCGGTTAATTACCCCTGCACCCTTTCATGACAGTGAGATAGGTACGTTAGAGATCAATTAGTTTATTGAGGTAGGTTGGTACCGTTAAATTTGTTTATCATAGGGCCATTATTTGGGCTAAGGACAAAGTTAATTACAGTTAGTTTTAATTTGAAATAACTTTAAGGCGAAATTTGACTAACCGCCACGGGTGCGATTTAATTCTGGTTGTTTAAGTGCCAATACAATATTTATGCATACTAGCTAATCTATTCTTTTATATATTTAAGATCTACTATTGCACTCTGTTACTTGAGGTAGACGTGATTCTACCTAGCCGAGAGTATCGCACTATCTGTAACAAAATCCCTCAAGGTAAAAATTTCGAAATACGTCGCCATTTTATGGGGTTGTGAGTGGTTGGGGGGAGGGGGTGGAGGGGTCGGATCCCCCTTCACCATTTTCACCCGCCGGAAATACTTGGTTTCCTTAGAAAAAATAAAAAACAGTAATTTGTACAAAATTTGTTTATTTCTTTTTATAAACATGTTTTATCGCTTTAAAACTGGCTTCAATTATTAATCGACGGAGCTCCTATTTATGGGTGGTTTAAAAAAATATAACCAAGATGGCTAAGGCGGCCAATCTAACCTAACCCAATGAAGTCGGATTGTTCCAACTCGGAGTAATACATTGCTATTAATTACCTAAGAAATATATCCTGTTCTTATTTATTTCCTATAACACGTAATATGTATATAAAATATAATTAAGTGAGTAAGCCGTGGTCGTACAGTAAAGCAATCCAAACAGAATCCAAGAACGTAGCCAAGTCGTAGAAAAAACACAAATCGATACGGAAGAACACATTCACTTATACTCGAAAAACAAAGGATCTTTTTTTGTTTAAGATGTTTATATCTTATAAGAATTACATTGGTATTCACTTACAATACAATACACTATATTTTTATAAGAAAATATGTAACTAAACTGCGAACAGAATAATAGTTTGGTACCACTAGCACCCTTTTTAATTTGTTATAAACGACTTTTGTTAAAGATGCTAGGCCCCAAATTGATCTTAAATTCTTAGCTCTTAGTTTTATACAATAATAATTATAGAAGCACAAATATTTGGTTTTACATCATAAATTTAAATAAATTTTACAAAGTAATTATAAATTGAAAGGAATGACGCACAAAAATCCATCCAAGATGGCGGGTTGCGTTTCGTTTCACGTTTTTCACATAAAACCTAAAAATCACATTTGAAAAACTGTATTAAAGCATAAAAATTACGTTCCGTTTTGCATAATTGCAATAGTATTTAAGAATTTTTGGAAATTGTTTAAAAATATTAAGACGCAACTCCGGAAGCCAAAATTACATTGGGTGGATTAAGACTAACTCCCTTAAGCCCCCTACACCACCAATACCCTCAAATTCAGGCGACTCGTTTTAAAATCCAACCCTCGCTCAATATAATGTTGTTTGGTCGCACGTGAGTCCTCTCGCTGTTCCTAGTTTTTGTTCACAAGAATTGCAAGTAACTGTACAAAATGGAATGACTAGTACAGGTTGCGTCAAGTAAAAAGAACGCTGGCGGCCAAACTGCGCATTAGGCGATGTATCGGTCTATTTGGTGGTATGAGGTGCGGCGCGGGACAGACGTGTCACGCGCCGCTACAACTTTAACTTTACTCACTGACCTGTGAAGTGGAGGCATTTGTATAGCACTTGACGCTTTGATATTACTGGGGTGGCATTTTTTTTTTGTCAAATAGTGTAATCTTGAATTCATATATTTTTCCATGACTGTTTTGGTAAGAAATATTATGTGATTATTCATTGGGGATTGCTCAAACTGGTGAAACTTAATATTATTAAAGACATCTAATCCTATGTAATGTGGCAAAGCCTTTGCCATGAGTTCCTGTTTAACATTTTTACTTTTAACTGTAAATTTATCATCCGTGAGACAAACTGTTTTCATGACTATTTCCATTCTTTTACAAATAGTATAGTAGGCTATAATAGGTTGTTGTTATAAAAAAAACCCTAGTTAGTAGAGAAATTTTTAAATATATGAAAACAAACACACACCCATGCATAACAAATAAATAACATGAATATATTGACTTATTTTAAGCTAAATTCACTACCTAATATATTATCTGAACCATGCCGATTATTATAACGCATTCGAAGCTTCAACGGAAGTAAAATACAAAAACCATAAAAAATAAAGAAACAGCACGAGGATAAGGCATATCATACGATAATTCGAAACCTAAAAACACCACCGATTATAAAACCTAAAATTTAAGTAACTTACTTTACGAACATTGTTTACGCATTTCTCTACTACGCTGTAAAATAATCAAAATAAGCAAAAAAAACATTATTTACATCGATATTCCAACCAGGTTAAAACGGTTGACAGCTTGAAAAATAAACTATTGTAGCGACGGCGACGTCGGAAGTCCTTACGCATGCTGCGGGCGTAAAATAAATTGTTTATTCTTTTTTACTTTTTGTACACTTGACTTTTCAACGTATTTTTCTTTCTGTCATCTCATGTAAAATAAAAGTTAAACATATTTTCTTAGAGGTCTCCGTATGTTATAAAACCCCTAAACTATAATAGCAATATTTCATTCGTCAATCGACATTATTGTCGATAGCCTACGTTAGTGGATCTGCACAAGCACATCACTAACTCGTCGCAAGAAGCGGCGGCCTCACTACGCGATGAATCCGCGTAATACAGTATCATTTTGTTATTTTTACATTGCTTGTCCAGTTACTTAGTGACGAACTCAGGTAGTGGTTAAGGAGCAATGTATTTATAGCAAAAGTAGTACAGTCGCTGTGATATTTGAAAACAAAAATAACATAGTAAAAGCAAGAAATATTTTACGATTTATTATTTTTCATGATTTTAAAGACAAATATTGTAGAATAATTGTACTTACATATGGTAAGTGATTCCATGATTCACAAAGTTTTGGTTTTGGCTTCAGTGTTTACAAGATACCACTGAACAACTCGGCATTCTTATAAGTTATCACGATCGCTGTCGAAAGCGCACTAGTTCGCGGAGACGGTCACTTTCCTGTGATATGAGCCCTGTGGCCATGTCGCGCGGACACCGATACGCCCCCTTACCACTTCTCCTGTATTTTAGATTTCTATTGCTGCCACACAGTTGCCTTCAAGAAAGCCTCTGTTACACCGAACTATTTATGTTGTTGATCAAACATATTACTTGCAAGTAACGCGTGTTATGTGTAAGTAAATAGGTGCGATAGATTAAACTGGAAGTTTTGATGCATATCGACAGCATAGAGTATTCTTACACTGGAGATCTTGAGTTATGTATTTACATAGATTTGGCTCTTCGTTTTCTTTATACATAGTTAATACAAACATCTCATATTCAAATAATCAATATTTAATTCAAGGACTAGTCTATTCTGTAATTTGTATACTCATGACCCTTATTTAGTACTAAAACGTGCAGTTTTCTACCAAAAACCCAGGAACGATAGTACCTAAAAACATCGGCATCAACCGGTAACATTTTTAAAATATAATTTTATATGACAGCGATAACCTTTTCAAAGATGCATTCACGCATCTGCCCTAGATTCGTGATAACAATTAACCTTTATGGAACCATAGCTACCTAAAGCAATCATGTCTGTCTTTGCACACTAGTTTCCTTCTGCCCCGGGCTTGCGGACGGGGAGCAGGGGTAGCTCACCGTCTGGTAAGGACCAGGCCCGGGTCGGTGGTGCATCGTGTTCCACGCGCGCCTCAAAGAGCTGTCAGCACCAGTGATGGGATCCCATCTCTGCCGGGATTGCGGGAATGTTCTAACGGGATACCGCAGCCCCGGAATTTAAGGGCAGCTGAAGGAATAGGGTGGGTTATTAGTCAGTACGAGTCTGTCACTCCCTTCCGCTCCACCCAGAGCCGGAGAAGTCATTCAATGATTTTCCCAACCAGAACAAAAAAAAAGTTTCCTTCTGCCCGCGGAAATATATAAATATACAAAAATATGAAAAATATTTTGTCATAAACAAGCGTATAAACCGGATAAAAAGGCCTACGTCTCAAATCAGGTGATTAGGTGCCGTTTAGATATAAAAGTGTAACTGGTGGTCCCACATCAAAAGTTCTGATATTGGCAGGATTACACAACGGTGTGTTAGTGCGCCGCATCCTCAGCAAGCATGTTGTTTTATCCTTACATTGTGGATGCATTGTATCGCAATAAGCTCTCGTTGGACAATTAGTATTATTCCCTCGAATGCGCTGGTAGAACGTAATCTCCCCGGGTTAAACTGAGTTTTTATTGCCTTCAGTTTCATTCAGACGCAAAGAACTATATGTGTATATTTTGTACGAAAGAAGCTTTAGTATTAATTGGTTTTATATGACATTGACATTCATAGGTCATAATCTTTCCATCATATCGATAAATTATTTTACAATGTTGTCGTTAAAATTAAATTTGATAATACTAGTCATTTACCGCAACTTTGTTTGCATAAAAGTTTCCAAAATATCCTAGGATATAAAGTCTGTCTTATTCCAGACTATTATCTGTCTTTAAGATCCAAATGGATCTTGCCATCCATATCCATAGCCATTGGATGTATTGCATTACATATTATACATACATAACTATATAATATATCTATCAGTGGCGAAGGGTGACTATACACAGTTAATTCAACGAAGGGTTTTTTTTTAATTTTTTTTTATTATGATCAAAATCTCAGTATACATACATATCGTTCTTATACAAAAAACCACAAAAGCCCTTACTGGCTTATATATGGCTAGTGAGTTCGGATAAATTAGGTTATAAGTATTTTAGATAATAAGTGAATTTGTAAGTTTTACATTTAAAGATGTTAGTAAATAAGCTTAACTAAACTAATACATTCTGTTGCAAAAAATGCTTTTTTAATTTACATTTTGGGTTTTTAGGGTTGCAGAGGTATTCATTTTGTATGTCCACAGGAAGTTCATTAATTATTTTTGGTAGTATGTAAGTGTATGTTCTCATACCATATGTATTGTTGAATCTAGGCAAACTAAAGGTGTTCATGTTCGCTAACGTTCTTAGTTTTGGATGACGTGTATTTTTAACCGACTTCAAAAAAAGGAGGTTTACTATTCGTCTTGAATTTTTTTTTTTTTTTTATGTATGTTACCTCATAACTCGGAGATGGCTAGACCGATTTGGAAAATTCTTTTTTTGTTTGAAAGGGTATACTTTCTAGTTGGTCCCATTGTCGTCACGTTTGGATCTGATGATGGGATCATGGAGAAATCGAGGGAAATCTTCAAATATTATAGGCACACCTATAGCGTTTTGGGTATTTCTTATAGTACCTTGTGCAGTTGCTCTCGAAAAGCACCATTTGAGGAAGTGGAACTGATGATGAAGACCCCAGATGGCCACCGAAACTACTCAATAATAAGTATTTCGTTGATTGCGATTAGATTACTTGAATATGGAAGTTAAGCACTTTGTGCTCGTCACAATGCATATGGTGAAGTAGAGCTGATGGTGATGTATCAGGAGAACTCCTCAAAAATTAACGGCTCTGCACCGGGAAAAGCAATATTTTGTAAAAGGTGGTAAGTAGTTGACATTTTGGCTTTTGTAAGTAGATAAATTACAAACCGACCCACTAAAAAGCGTGAAAAAAAAAACTTTTTAGCAAAAAATAGAACCGACTTCCATATAAAAACACTACAAAGGCAAAAATAACTTTAATTTCGGAAGGAGGTGTCTTTAGTTTTGTATATATTTTCGTTTTTGACACCGCCTTCCGAAATTAAAGTTATTTTTGCCTTTGTAGTGTTTTTATATGGAAGTCGGTTCTATTTTTTGGTAAAAAGTTTTTTTAATTAAAGTTATTTATGTTATTTAATTCGTCTTTTAAAATAGAAAGTTTAGCCATGTTGTGAACTCGCAATATGTTGCAATAATGAAATAGTTCAGAGTAATAATTTTAGTATTTTGTTTTAATTTTAAGTGGTACTATATTTTTGAGAATTCGTTGTTGTAGTTTGTAGATTTTATCTAAATGTGTTTTATAAGTTCTCCCATAGCTACTGAGACCATAGCCAATTATGGGGTCAGCTAGAGCTAGGTGTCTTAGGGTTTTATATGGCATTTTATGTTTAAGTACGATTATTCGACCCAGGATAGATCTTAGTCTATCACATAGATGGTTAATGTGGGGGACCCAATTGAATTTGTCATCGATTATAAGACCAATATACTTGTGTTCCTCAACGAACTCTAATGTTTCACAGCTACAACTACCGGCACATACTGCGTGCAGACAGTCATGGCTATGGGCTTTGATGGAAGGTGTGTAGGTTGTTTTATTTTGTGAAGAATGTATGTGCATGGCTTTGGTTTTGTCAGCATTTATGACGAGACCAACATCGTGCGACCACTTGCACAGTAAGTCAAAATTCGTTTGAAGAAGACGCTCGGCCCTTTCAACATCTTTATCAGCTACCACGATTCAAGTGTCATCGGCAAACTGGTATACAGAGCCTACCTCTATAGTATTTCACATATCATTGACATAGAGTAGGTATTCAGTAGGCCCGAATATTGACCCCTGTGCCGTGCCTTTAGTTGTTAATTTCATGTCGCTATACGAGTTTCCTAGCTTGACAGTCGTATATCTATTGCTGTGGTAGCTCATAAACCACTGAAGAAGGCGACCCCTTATACCACTGCTTTCTAATTTCTGTGAAAGTGTATTATAATTAAGTGTGTCGAAAGCTTTACTAAAATCAATAAAAATGATTAAAATATGTTTTTTTTTCATTAAGGTATGAGTTAATTTCGTCACTGAATTGACACAATAGTTGTGCGGCGCTTCGTTCTTTTTGAAAGCCAAATTGCTTATTGTTTATTATATTGTTCTCACTTAAAAAGTAGTTTATTTTATCACCAAGACAACGCTTAACTATTTTGTCAATACTTGACAAAATTGTGATAGGACTATAGTTATTGTAGTCTTTTAAGGATCCTTTCTTGTGAACTGGGCGAATAGTACCTATTTTTAGTTTATCAGGGTAAGTACATGTTTTTAAACTAGTATTAATGAGATGTGTAATGACTGGACAAATTTTCTGTGATACACATTTTAAGTCGGAAACTCGTATCTCATCATAGCCAGGACTTTTATTTATATTTAGGTTATTTATAATTTTATAGATTTATCGTGTGAAATATTGTTAATTCGCAAGGACATGCCACAGTCACTAGAGTATGTCAGCGGGTCTAATATAGTGGTGTCACATGGCTTTGTTATACTGTCGACGTTTTGTTGAAATTCATTTGAGAATGTATCGGCTAAGTCTTTTTCCTTACGATTAAATGCTTTGAAAATGACTTCCTCTATTGACTTTGTAATGTTCCTACATAATGAATTAACAATACTCCATATTTTTTTCGAATTCCGGAAGTTTTTACTAATTTCAGACTCATAGTATTTATTTTTAATATAATTATATATTTATTTGTTTTATTACGATATTTATTGTATATTATTCTGATTATTAAGTTAGTAGGTTCACTTTTCCAAATTTTATAAAGTTTATTTCTTTTTTTGCTCATAAATTTGACTTTATTGTTAACCCATTCATACTTTTTAAGTTTATAAATATTACTTTTATTTATAGTTATTTTACATTCCTTATAAATCTGCTTAAATTAATCCAAAATAAAATCTAGTATGTGTTCTGGGCCTGAAAGTTATGTTATGCTGTTACTTGAAACGTTTTAGCCTTTTGTTTGACGATGTGGGCTTGGTAATTGATAAGGCGCTTGCACAGTTACGTTTGGTATTATGCGTGGTATATCATAACTTCATATAAAGCCCGAAGCCTTTATAAAACAAAGAGTTAGGTGGAAATGTAAGTATAATACGCCCGCATTTTGGTCTTGAGTTCTTTAAAACAGCAGTGAAAGTTATTTAATTTGTTATATATAACTTGGATACGATTTATTTGTTAAGAGTCCTACTACCACATCACAAACATTGTGCATTTAGAGGAAAAATATTGTAAATAGTTAATAGTTTATTTAGGAACAATAACACAAGACAATATAGGATGACAATTTTTTTCCGTCTCGAAAAAAATATGGTGTATTGTGTAAGTAAAACAGAAGCCGAGACTATTTGATACATGGGAATATTAATTAATGCGCAGGCCGCTCGTGCGCCTGTAAAGGATATTAAATAGGCCGATGACATGCCATGCTATTGACGGCCTTCAAGGAATAGGATCGCGCTACAAACTCATTGATACATTTTGCGCCACTCATTAACAGGTTGCATGTAATTTAATTTTTGATATTTTTTATCGATTTATAAATATGTTTTTTAGATTTTAGATTTTATTGTTTTTTTTTTATTACAGATGAGCCTACTCTTGACCTCGATCTCGCCTGATGGTAAGCGATAGATGAGGTCTACGATGGGACGAGCGAGCCCAGAAGAAGCCTATTTAATCATGCTTGTTCTTAATAGTTTACTTCAAATGAGTAGTATATAGATACATGATAGATCAATTTCTTATGATGTTTTGAAAAATTTTAAAAAGGGTAAAAAAGTCTATGCCATATGCCACTCCTTTCACCTATGGTAAAAATGTCGTCCTTTATAAAACAAGTCAAACGATGTTAGCTGCAAAATTATAAACTGTAGCGCGGCTAACAACGCCCTTTTCCGGATTCAGGAAACATGATGTAATGCTCCATACAAAAGTTAATTAATAAATAATTTATACAGAAAAAAAAACAAGATCAAAATAAACAATAAAAGACATAGTGAAATTGGGATGTATTAATTAGTAGTACGAGTAGTAGTATAGGGTCGAATGGATGTGTGGATGAGTATAAATGAGGTGTGCAAGGGGTGTTTGTGGCATATGTGTTGTGAGGTTTTGTTGGGCTGTGTGATGAATGATTTGCACTTCCACGAGTTTTTCCGTTTGAGTTTCAGTATTACAACGTTATACTGAAACCAGAAAACTCGTGAATTTTAACGAGGAATCTACTTTGATTTTGCATTTGCTTTTGGTAAATGGGTAGATGTGTATGCTTTTGTTTAATTTGTTGTATATCTTTGAACTTATGTGTTTAAAATTGCAACTTGCCGCTACGGCTCGACGAGACTCAGTATTACAACTCCTATTGAAGCGGCGTGTAGTACAGCACTTAGGATCAAGTTGGCTGTGTTGGCGAAGAATAGTTTGCAGAATAAATACTTGTCCTAAGATGAGTACCTGGCAGGAATTGTTTACAAGATGTCTGAAATAATAATACATGCCAGTAAGGCGTACAAAACATTTGTAAGTCGTAGGTTATATATTAAAATTAATTATTGAATACCGTTACTGTTAGCCTGCTTCATTACACTGCTGAACAAAGACCTCTCCCCATGACTTCCAGACCACTGGCTGCACACTGACACTTTAGCACACACTCATTGGGCTTCCGCCAAACGTGGCCGGCCCAGAGGCAATTCAACATAGCAGCTGGTGAATTATTTAAAAGTATAACACAGTACAAGTTGTCTGTATGTGATCGTCCTGTGTGGTAAGACCGCCCATTGTACACTAGTTTTGCTTTTTGTATCTATATAAATATTGTAATGTGTACAAATAAAAAGGAAAAGATTTTTGATGTTGTCATAATTCACGATCTAACCAATCTGCTGATGTAAATACAAAATGAATTCCGTATTTTTAGAGGCTTTTAATCAAAAGCCATGCATGTTTTTAACCACTGATAAACGTATCGATTTCATCACTACACTGAAACAAAAAGGAAATGTTGACACATCAACATTTTGTTGCGAATCCTTTGTATTCATGCGTCGTGTTGACAACACAAAACCATTCGAATTAATATTATTTGTCTTTTTTCATAGAACCTTGATACGGTTGATTGTAAAAATAATGTTGTTATATGTGCGTTTTATTCTTAAATTTAACTATTTAATAATTCTATTTATTTACATTATAGTTTAATTTATATTAAGTTATTGTTATAGTGTGGTGTGGTAAGATGTAATATCCCATTTATTTTATTTTAAAATTTGAAGCGTAAGGTCAAGGGTTTTGGGGACTGTCTTCATGAAAATATTTGATGCTCAAATACATAGTTCTCTGGTAATTTTCAGCCTGAATACTCGAATTTTGATTTATTGCTGGATGAGATGATTGGAGATTCCTTACCATCGGATTAATCGTGTGATGGAAATACTCAAAAACGGAAATAGAATTCAATTATTCGTAAGTAATCAAGTTTAGCCCCTAAGTCAACGAATTAAAATCGTTGCATATTCATCATTCGAGAACATCCCATTTGAAGGAATGCATACAATATTATAAATCACACTGTATAGCTATACAAAAAGAAAATGGAAAGGCGAAGGTTCAAATTAGTTTCGCATTAAAATTTAAAAACTTCTTCGATAGGTCGAAATAAGTACTCTTTATCATATTTTTGATCTTAAGGCATGCTGGTTTCCCCATGTTTTCCTTTACCATTTTGAAAGAAGTGGTGATGATTAAAATACCCAAAGAAATATACCTGCCCTGATTTACAACCACGGCCTAAAAGTTGTAAGTCCAGCCTGTAACCACTGGACTTCCACTGCCCTTCTGAATTAAATGTTTATGTAAAATATGATTACAGTGATTCAACAAATCCGGCACAGCCTGAAAGGTTCGTTAAGTCGCAAAATTATTATTAGGTAACGTTTCAGTCGTTTCGAGTCGTGTATTTCAATGTAGGTACCAATTTTCTTGCCTCATTTTCTTGTACGATCGCCAATTTAGAAAACATAAAATTAACTTCTCAGAAAAGTGACATTACGAAAAGTGTCTTACTGAAAAAGCTTAAACAAATGACTTAGGTGTTTTTCAAATAAAGACGAGGAATGGAAGTGGAAGAATGTTAATTTACAATTTCATAAGAAGCGTTTTACTTATCGATTCTGAGAAAACCTTTTTACTTTAAAAGGAAGCTTTTATAATCTTAATACTTTTCCCGTTACTTCTGAGTACTTTAGCAAAAATGATATAATCTCTTTTATATGACGTTAATTTATGGAATTATTTAGAATTTTGAGTGATTTTACTAACCTTAAATGTCGATAATAATTTTACGTCTTCTGCGAAAGATTTTGTGTCCATTCTATGTTATAAAGGTGAACTTGTTACAAAAAACTGGTTAAAGATTCAGACTACGGATTACCTGCGGGAGCGGCAGAAGTTAATTTAAAACGGAAAAAAAGTCCGGTGGGAAGCTCTGGGTGAAGCGGAAATGTGTCAGACTTATACTGGCTAAAAACTCACCCTGCTGCTTCAATTTTCCTTGCGTTCTAGGGCCGTATTATCTCGTGAGAACATTCCTACGACCCCGGCAGGCAATGCTGTTGATTGCTCTTTGAGGCGCGCGTGGAACACGATGCGCCATCGACCCGGGCCTGGTCCTTACCGGGTAGCGAGCTGCCACCCGCAAGTCCGTACCTACTACGGCGGCGGAGATCAGCTCGCGATCCCCGACGCCCGGAGCAGATAGATAACAATTAGGAGAAGGACATAGGCTACGTTTTTACCGAAAAAATCTTTCAGTCTAGCAAAACCATGAACAGAAACTAGTTCACTATATTGGCATGGTAACTTTGATATACAATTTATCATCTCGCCTATAAGATCAATAAATTACGCCACCCTATCAGAGTAAGAGAACAATCTCAACAATTTATCAAAGCCAACGAGCCGCGCTAGTCCTAAATAATAGATATCAGTATACGACACTTATGAGTAACGATAGTGTACGTTAGATTTTTATTCTAAGCAGTCACATGAATATCATTGGGTACAAATTCTGATTTCTTTCTCCATCACTGTGAATTATTTACAACAAGGACAACAGTTTTCTTGAGGATGAGTTTTACAAAAAAATCTTGACTTTTACACTTTTTCGGTTGACATTAATTATAAGAAAATTGAGATGACTCAATTTTCTTATAATCACATTTCACTATCTGAATTTACACCTGTATCTTGGATGCGTTTACAGATATATGAAATCATTTACAAACACAAAGACCCGGAACAACTCTGTATAGACCATAGGTACAAACATTTGTCCGGAACACGCAACTTTGACATGCAGTTCAGCAACCAATCGCTCAACCACTGCGCCAACAGTCTCGTCAAATTTATTGCACAATATTATTTAACTCATATTATTTACTAGCAGTTGCCCATGGCTTCACTCGAACGATAAAACGACGATAAAAACATAACCTCCTTCCTTCCTCCTCTTTCTTCTTTTGCAGTTGAGTCTTTTCGGTTGTGGAATGGATTGCCGGTGTCAGTAAGACAAGCTCAGTCACTCGCTAATGTCAATGTTTCGAATTGAATTGAATTAGTTTTTCCGTTATTGACGAATATTTGTACAATAGTACAGTAATATAACTCTCCCCATTTTAATTAAAGCTCGTAAAGGCCTTCCAAAGGTTGTCTGGAAGATATCACTCTCGATAAGACCGCCTTTGTAACCTATTCATCTATATATCTGTCTAAAGTAGCCTATAACCTGCCTCAAACTTCTATACCAAATTTTATCCAAATCTACCTTGTACTTTCGAAAATTAGCACGTTCAAATAAACAAACTTTTCTGCTTTATAATATCAGATTTATGTGATGAATGCATTTGTCTCGATTCAATTCACTCAATACAAACTTATTTATGTAGTTTCTCCAAAGTGCGCAGTAAAACAAGAAAAGCTTATCTTGACATTTTGGAACTGATTATAATATCGACAGATGAGATGTCATGGCTTTAATATAGCATGTAGGGAAAATACGCGCTTGGTGGTGGAGTTGCGGATACCTGCCCGACATACATACATACATACAATATAGCATGTGTAGAAGTGCAAAGGAAGACGTCTAGCAGTGCTTTGCTAAACATTTATAATTATGATTAAAATATTGCCGTATAAAATATAGTTTTTATGTATATATTATTAATAACATCTCTTACGAGACCTACATAATTTACAGAATACTAAATTGATGAACAAAGATTAAAATAAATAAATAAAGATAAAATTCAACACATTAAGAAACAAAATTAAAACATAAACGGTATCATCTTTTAGTGACGCTTGACTGATATTTTGTTTGACTATTATTTGAAAAAATACAAAAAATATAAAAAATTAAGGGGGGCTCCCCATATAAGGAGCTGAAACTAAAAATATTTTATTTCGTTGAAAATTAGTTTGAACAAGATATAGTCAGCATTTTTTGAGATATAGCAGATTTTATACGACCGCAAATATAACTTTGTAATTCATACAAACACTATGAAAAACAAAATTATTATGCGGAACCTTTCATAGGCGAGTCTGATTCGCACCTGGCCAATTTTTTCTTGTATTTTGAGAAAGATTATTTAATTGTAACCGAGCATTCAGTGTTTAGCTTATTGTACTTCATCGACATAAACTGTTATTTATCATATTGTTGACGGTCAGATACGCAGATCACAGCAGATACATATAATATTATGTGTGGATAGTGTCGGCTACAACCAATTTTCTTTTCATAACAATATATTCTATTTCGCGTTTCCGGGCGATTGATCATCGGTGTCTATTTTTACGGGCTTTGTACAATCATGTATCATGTTAGTTGATATTCCAAGTCTTTCAAAGGAAAAACTGTGTCTTTGTCTCTGAAGTATGACTTTTTTTTCGAAAGAAAGAGTGAAGATAATGATAAATACTCATTTGGATTGAATGAAAACATCATTAATAGTAAGGGTTGCCCCTTGTGTGTTATATATATCTCTATGACGGCGTCATCGTGTATGGAATGATGACAGGGTCCTCTACATCTTTCTTTGGTACGAGATCCATGTGGGTAGTCAGGCAAATTCGTCTAACGTAAAGAGAAACAAAAGACTCTGGTTCTAACCTCCAATATTTGCGTGTCATCATTGGGTACGTATTTTTGAGTTCAACAAAAGTTACTGTGTCGGCAAATTTTAAATCTTAGTCCGTTCCGAGTTATTCTTTATTAAAAATGCAGAAGCAATAGCCAAAATTTGCATCCTCTGGTTACATTTATTTGGGACTTAACAATGAGTGAACGTGGTCTTGTACGTCAAACCTATCAATCAAGTTGGATCATACTGCTGCTATACCGCGTACAATCACCGCAAAAATGCCACTACCGACCGACTCTCTACCACATGAATGACGGGACAATGAAGGCGTTTACCTAACGGCGTTCATTGTACTAATCGATCTACCAATTAAGATCTAATAACAGTTAAATAAACAGGAAATATAATGTTCACATTAATAAAATACACACATTTTATTTGTATAGGTACATTGTATGTCGATCCCAATAAAACATAGTTTATGTATATTTATTTATAGGGTTTAAGGAAAGGTAGTTTATTTTTAAACCGATGTTTTTATAAGTTCTCAAAAAGGTGAAGGAAAACATCTCAAGATAACTGGTGGTAAGTCCTAGTAGCAACCCAGTGCGACCCAGCGGGTCCAGCAATTGGCCCGCGCATGGTGGATTTTAGCTCATTCTCTCCCGAAGTCAGCGGGCCTATGTCCCAGTAGGCTGATTAGGATATACTTTGTTTTGATTGTTATTTAGAAATTGATACGGGATAGACGAGATATGCCAAATTAAAATATTCCCTTGAGTAACTCTAATAATGTTTGGATGTTAGTTTTCAATAAGAGTACTTAACGGAAGTACAAGTCCTTAAGCTTGTGAACACCCTAATGACGGACTATACCCTTGGTCAGTATAACCCAATAACTGTCTTGAATGTTTGATGAGGAGAGGGATAATTGATACTCCATTAGCACCCATATATCGTGTAGGATTATACGCGAAATAGCCGTAAATATTGATTACGGTGTAGCGTGGTAGTCGATTAAACTAGAATCGATTACCACACTCATCCCTAATGTCTATGGTTTCACTGAGTGACAACACTTATTCGGTGCCGGCTATAAATTCTAATCCCCGGTCTGCTGAGTTCTTTTTACACCGCCTACTACTACTAGTAACTAATATTGAAACCTCTCTGTGCCCAAGGGTAAGTGCTCAAACGTATCTGCCACTTTTCTCCATCTTGCAAATCGCAATCCTCTTATTTCGTACGATAAGGAAAGGAGTAATTTTTGGATTATATTCTTGCATGAGTGAATGTTAATGCCTTTGATGTTACAGTATTTACTGATTTGATTATAAATATGGGTGTGAGAGTAATATGGACAGTGTCTTGCCAGTAGACTCGTAGCGTTTGGTAGAGGGATGTGTAGAACGCGTCTGGATAAGAGATGTTGATGGTCAGATCTACTTTTGAAAGATTATGAGCATGTAGTGTGGCACTTAAAATGAATAACTGTCGCACTCGGAGAACAGGAAATTCATTATATAGCAGGTCTGTTGGGAACTTAAAAGGCTTTTTTAGCATTACTTTGATGACAGCTCTCTGAGCCCTTCCTATTTCAATAAATGTGGACTTACCAGCACTGCCCCAGATGGAAATTCCATACTGCAGCACTGATTGACAAAAACCAATATATACCATTCGGAGAATTTTAGTGGGTGTGCAGTCACGTAACTTCTTCATAATGTAAATAAGTTTTCTGACACGAGCCGAAAGAAGATGAATATGGGGTTTAAAGGAGAGATTTTCATCTATTGTAATACCGAGGTATTTGAGAGAGTGAGTACGGTCTATGCTAGTGCATGTACAGTCTATCAGTGGATTGTAATGATGGCTACTGCATGTATGGAGTTTAAGTTTTAAATTCTTTGGGGGACTGGATGCTGTAGTTTTGAAAAACGTTATAAGCTTTGTTTTTTTCACATTAAGCGTAAGAAGATTTTTGTTAAGTACCTCCATGATCGTAATCAAACCACTCTCAGCAGAATGATACACCTCTTCCCAGGTTTTGGCGTGAAAAACTATAGCTGTGTCGTCTGCGTATGATATGATTTCTGCATTATTTACTGAAGCTTTAAGAATATCGTTCATGTAGAAGGCAAATAGCGTTGGTCCAATGGTGCTTCCTTGAGGAATACCGAAGTTGATCGGAAGTAAACTACTTGAATGGTCACCTACTTTTACCAACTGTTGGCGAGCCGAGAGGTAGGACTTAAACCAGTCATGCGCGACAACTCTTATTCCTATACGATCTAACTTCGCTAAGAGTAGATAAACGGAAATTGTGTCGAACGCTTTGGCAAGGTCTAAGAAAACTCCCATGGCATGTTCTCCGTTTTCTATGAAAGAAGCCACAGAGTTTGTTAAAAATATTGCTGCGTCTTCGGTAGACTTGCCTCTCCTAAAGCCGAACTGTCTGTGAGATATGAGATTATTATTTTCTAAATAATTTACTAGGCGGTTATTGACAATTTTTTCAAGAATTTTAGATACAATACTCAAGAGTGCAATTGGACAGTAATTTTCGGGTAAGTATGTTGGGCCATTTTTGTAAATAGGACGAACACACGCAATCTTCCAGCGATCGGGAAAGACACAATTTTCGAGACTTAGGTTAAATATTTGAGTGAGTGGTTTTAGTAGAGATTTTTTTAACATTATGATAAGGCTGGTACTAATCCCATCTATCCCGGGAGCGCTATCAATTTTAAGTTGATCAATTATTTTTTCAATTTCGGCTTCATCAGTTGATTGGAAAAAGAAAGAATGTAAAGGAGTTTCACATGGCCTGTAATTGCAGGCCAGAGATGCTTGTGTTTCAGAAAGACGCGATAGTATGATGTCTGAGAGATTTTTGCCTAGTGAGGTAAAGTAGGCATTACACTTATTGAGTGATTTATGTGGGTTCGGGGTGTGTGTTAATAGTCTTGAGGAGTATTCTTTTGGTTCGTTTGGATTGTAAATAGATTTAATGCTATTCCAATAAAATCCTATATTTATTATATACTTTATTATACAGCTTACAATATTACATTGGATACAAACATTAAAACTAGTGTACAGTGAGTGGGCGGTCTTATCGCTCAGGGCGATCTCTTACAGACAACCTTTTGATGGACAAAACTAAAGGAAACAGATTTAGGGCTATCAGTGTACAAACATCATAAATAATGTTATTTGAACATAATACCATAAAATACATACCATACTATACAAAAATTATATACTAATAAATATTACATGCATAGTTGAGAAAGAAGGGGAAAAGCTACAGGGAAAGATAATGCTCCTTCACCATTCTTTTGAACGCTGGTAGCGTTTGAGCACGCCACACTTCTACAAAATCACAGGAATATCTTGCCAGCTAATAATCATGAACAGCCTTGTAGCGTGCTAACTCGAAAGTGTATTAGAGTTCTATGAAATCAAAACCAGTCTACCTAACATAGTTAAGTCAGTTAGATGGCGCATTTGTATTTGATGTATTCGTTTTTAATGTTAATTATTTTTATTGACTGGCTTCGACATATCTATTTAACAATGCACTTACGCTGAATCCATTTCGTATTAGTTTGCCCGCCTTCTTCCGTAGATTCCGCGAGAGCGTTCAAGTGGACCCACGTATGTATGTCTATCATGTGCGAATCCAGGTTGTAGATAAATTACATGTCGTTATTCTGCGATTGAAACATACACAAACAAACATCCAAACTGCGATATAATTTATATTATTTAATCCAACACTACTTCGATACCGAGTTAAAGGGAGATAGATGGATTGGTTTGGTTGTGGGCAGACACATTTTCGCCAATGAAATAAAAAATGAGCAGTATAATTTCAATTGCGAATGATATCGTTTTCGTTTAAATTCTGCATTATTAATGATTGATATTTACGTGTTATTGATATCGATAGTAGAAATTAATTAAACTTTTTTTTCTAGACCCGGGAATGAGGTAGTCACCTCATGGTGACTACCTCATTCCCGTTAAAAAAATGTGGTATTTTCTGCGAGGTAGTGAAAATGCAGAATTACTTGGTGACTCAAGTTCTTAATTAGATACGAGAGATTGCACTTTAAGCTACTCAAAATGTAGAGAAAATGTTTTTTTGAAAGACAAGATAGGCGACTTTTATAAAAAGACTTCTTCAAAGTTAACATATACAAAGCTTCCTATTTGATATGGTTTCAAAAATATTTAGTTCTTAATAAGTTATTTTATTTAAAGCACTAGCTTCTGCCCGCGACTTCGTCCACGTAGAAGTCGAAAATATTCCACGGGATCCCGTCCCCGGGATAAATAGTATCCTATGTTTTATTCCAGGACATATTTATCTATCTATGTGCCAAATTTCTTTCAAATCCGTTCACCCGTTATAGCGTGATTTCATAACAAATATCCATCCAAACTTTTGCATTTATAATATTAGTATAGATATAGATTTACAATCCCATTTTTAAATATGAAAGATTTCGCCTATGACTTCGTCCTCGTGCAATTTTTACAGGCGGTGTTTTTTTTCGAATTAAATACAATACTAATCTAAGAGCTTTCAGCTCTTTAATGTCCCACGGCTGGACAGGAGACTCAAAGGTAATGTAGGCAAATTATTTCAATATATCCCGCTGGCTAGATAGATTTAATAGAGTGTTTTTATACCGTAACTATACGGATAATAATATAAACTTAGGTAATATTTAATAACATAAAATTTAAGTAAGGGCCCTGTTTAATTTAAAGCTTGTCTGTATACAATATTTGAGGTTGCTTTATTTTCCGGTAACAAAATAATGATCCAACTCGTGATGGACCAACATATAATTGCCCATTGGCTTATATTTATTAGTTTTTACCATTAAATTTTTAACACTTTAAACACAATAAAAACCCTAAACTACATATATACATCTAAAAATAAACTAAAATATGGCATCCAGAAATTCGTGCGCATCGCTGTCCACTGGTAGTGTGCCCAAAAGACTGGCGGGATTTGCCCATGGGAAAAACATTCTTTTCGTAAGTCAATGCCAACTAAAGAGAGTTTGTCCTTGGGACTTGTTTATAGTCAGGGCAAAAGATGTTTTTATGGGAAACTGGAGTTGCTTCCTTCCTTAAAAGCATTTCCGCAACGTTAGTGCCCAAAGTTTGAGAAGGTAAGACCCCTCTCCAACTTTGATTAGCTGTTGTGGAAAATCGTTATCTGTATTTCCGATTAGGTGGCCTCTGATATTAGTTCGTAAGTTTAAAGTTTGGACCATACTCCATAGAGGTGACGATTTAAGACACGCCTTTATGATGTCCGCACGGGTCCCTTTTATGACGACGGGAAGTGTCTGCTGAAAGTCACCAGCAAACACAAAGGTGACACCACCCATGATAGCAACTGAATTTCTCAAGTCCTTAAGCGTTCGATCCACTACTTCAACATGAGCTCTATGGCTCATTGTGCATTCATCCCACATTATCAGCGACGTATTCTGTAATAACTGTCCAAGGGGCCCATTTTTGCGAATTGAACATACCGACTGCTGCTCCAATGAAACTGAAACGTAAGTATGTTGAAAAAGCTTTTTTACATAAATCCTCCTATATCTGCTAAAATATAATTATTTAATACGGACCAGATATATATGCCATACATTGTTTTCAGTTTTATGCAACTGTTTAGGCAGCGCATGCAAATAATTCTATTTAAGAGGTACAATTTTCCGACTTGCTTGACAAAGATTATAATAGCTCGGCTAATATGCATGATATAAAGACAATTTACAGCCTATAGCACTCAGGGATAATGCAGCTATATGTAAGCGAAAGAATTTTCAAAATCGGTTTGGTAGTTTCAAAGATTACCCCCTACATACAAACTTACAAATTTTACCTCTTTATAATATTATTAGTATATTAGTATAGATAGAGGCAGCTATGTTGTTAAACAAAAACTTGCTACCCTGTATCGTACCTTTAAGAAAATGGAAGGGGAACTATATCATTTTGTGTGTGTTCTGTTAGTATCATCGTAGGTACTAAACATGTGTCTCAATTTCGGTGTAGTTTATTTTAACAACAGGTTTTTCACTCAAAGCGTTTAAAGCTGATTTATACCTTAGTGATCTTACCGTTTTTGTGCGAAGTTTCAAGTTTCTAAATATAATTAATTTATTTTTCATAGAACATTTTAATACCTTTGTTTCTTTATCTTTATTATTATAAAATAATAATCTTAATAAATAATTAAGTATTTAATAATTTAGTTGTTGGGATAGTGTAGTGTACTAGCTAACATATAGCGTCCCACGTAATATAATTCGCTAATTTTTAAATATTTATGTCTACTATTATTTATATTAAAATTCTTCAAACATAACTGACAAATTTTGTGTTTCTGGGGATTATGTTGCGTTAGTTATTTTTTGCTAACACGAGTAAGTGGTGACGGGCAAGCGTTTGAGGGACTGTTTTCATTAAAGTTTTGGAAGCTCATTTAAAATCTATTTCTGTACTCAGTTACAGCCTAGTCTGAATACTTGACTTTCGATTGATTGATAGATCTATTATTTAATCACAGATTAATGATACTAGTTTAGTCGTATGATAGAAAATTTCCATAATAACGGATTTAGTTCGATTATTCGTAAACAATCGAATTTGGCGCCTAAGGGACAATTTCACCGATCAAATAAATCGCGATCAACTGAACATAAACGGCGTTTTAGTTTTAATCTAAGTTTAAAGTTTGGTTTGGCATTTCACCACCAATATTTAAACTAGTTTAGTGCTAAACGCAGTTATTGTACTAAACGCCCAATTTTAACCGTTTAACGATCTAAACGCGATTATGTGCGCCACCATCTGGTATTTTATAACGTAGCGCGCCCTTTTTTTACTGAAGATAGGTTCGCGTTCGCTTCGGCTATATTGTCTTGAAGAAGTGATACTGTTGTGATATTACCTGTTTTGAATCACATAACACACATATTGAACGCCTACAATTTTATGTATCATCCTGTATACCTATATAAAAAAGCGAATAGAAAGGCGAAGGTTAATTAACTCCGCGTTCAACTTTTTTGTCATGTTCAAGAAACTTCTTCGATAGATCGAAATAAGTACTCCTTGGGGAGTAAATATCATTTTAATTAACTGCGACTCTTGAGAAAAGACATCGAATAAAAAGAATAAAAAAGATATCGAATTTATTTAAAATTGTACATTGGATTTGGAATTATTTAACCTATTGCCAATTGATAAAAAGAAAACCCGAGTAGGGTTTTCTTTTTGATTCAGCAGTTCGAGTGATTAGTTTGTACAAAAGTTTTATTTGATGATAAAATTATTAAAAATAAATACAACATTCGGGTATGTTATGTTTTAAACCAGTTGTCTTTGTTTCATTCGAATTAGTGTTGTAAATTAACTGCCGATTTCATCTTATACTACGGCTGTTATTTTAACTACTTAATTGACAAATATATTTATTTTATTTATTTATATATACACATGACACTTACAAAGGAAAAAAATAAATACAGACAAAAGAGCACAAAGGTGCTGCTTATTTCCTAAGAAATTTCTTCCAGCAGACCTGTGACAGGAGAGTTGAAGAGGAGATGATAGACACAGTGTGTATAAATACTAATTACGATATAAAATATACTTAGCTATAAGATTAAACTAAAATGATATAGTTAACAAATTAAAATACATATTTATATTTATATAAACTTAGTTTAGGCACCAGTCTCCCACAAATTATGTTTAAATTGTCTGTACCTTATGTCAATTATCTAATGTATTAATTTGTGGTGAGAAAAATAAATAAATTCAAAAAAAAAGAAAAGATTGCTATAAAATTATATACCTATAATAAATAATTAAAATTATGGGATGTTAGATAGGTAATGATCTTTTACCAGCTTTTTGAAAATACTAATGGATTTAGCTTCGCGGATTTTAGCGGGAAGTGAATTCCACAGTCATACTGCATGAAAGGAGAAGGAGTGGGAATAGAAACAGGTTTTATGGGATGGGAAATTGAGATGGAGTTTAAGGTGGGATCTACAAAGGGCATCAATAGGACGAGTGAAAGAAAAACGATCGCGCAGGTAGCTAGGATATGCAGGGTTGAATAGGATGTTGTACAGAAGGAATAATATTCAAGTGATCCTGCGAAGACGGATAGGGAGCCACTTGAGATCCTTGCGAAACTGAGAGACATGATTATATTTAATTACAAAAAATATTATGACCTTATAAAATTTCCACTGCTAGGACACAGACCTCTCTTTATGAGAGGGAATGGATCGTAATTAACCACTCGGGCTCAGTGCGGGTGGGTGGATGTCGCACTTGTCATATTTTTGATCCTAAGGCATGCTGGTTTCCTTATGTTTACCTTCACCATTTCCAGAGCAGTGGTGATGATTAAAATACCTAAAGAAATGTTCTTGCCCGGGTTCAGAACCACGATTTTAACTTTGGCCTTTTGTATTAAATGCTTATGTAAAATATAATTATAGTGATTCCGCAACAGCCTTACAGGTTCGTTAAGTCGCGAAATTACTATTGGGTAAGATTTCAGTCGTTTCGGGTCGTGTATTTTAATGTAGGTACCAATTTTCTTGCCTCATTTTCTCGTAACATCGCCAATTTAAAAAACGCTACGTTTACCTCTTAAAAAAGTAAAATTTTGAAGAGTGTCTTACTGAAAAATGTTAACTAAATTACTTAGGTGCTTTTCAAATCAAGACCAAAGTGGAAGAATGTTACTTTACATTTTTATAAGAAACATTTTACCTATCGCTTGTGAGAAAACCTTTTTACTTTTAAAGGATCCTCTTATAACCTGATTACTTTTCCTGTTAGGTACTTCCGAGTACTTTAGCAAAAATTATGTAACCTAGTCTAATAGTATTAGACGTTAATTAATGGAATTTATTTTGAATTTTCAGTGAGTTTGATTTAGTTTATGGCCCTAATTTTTTTTTATAAATCTCGTCTTCTCCGTTAGATTTTGTGTTCATATTGTATAATAGAGCTAGCCTGTTACCAAAATCTGGAAACCAATTCAAACTGCAGATAACTAATGTGAATATACGGTATATTCATAGATAAATTAGTCAATCCCCTTCTTGGAAATCAAACCCAGGTGTGTTTTTAATGCGCTGTAATACATCCATCACTTATATCACACGTCATTTTCGCCAGCTCACAACATCAGATTGACAGTGGAAGCTTTTCAAGCTGACGAGGAATATGGGCTTATTTAATATACCCTTCGCAAGTTCTTGTGTCTATGTTACGTGGCACCTGTTTCAGGGAACTTCTTTCTGCTATAATAAATCTTCCCGTAAAAAGTCCCGTGGTGAGAGCCGAGACGGATATTTGGATGTTTATTGCTCAATCACACCAAAACGGTTGAACGGATCTAAATAAAATCGCTAAATGTATTTCGGAGTTCTTACGATCTAAATGTGAAAATAACTCTGACTTTCTGTTACGTTGTCACGTCTGAACTGCTGAACATAAATTTTGAACAAAAATTAGTTCCACTTTATTGGCATGGTAACTTTGATATAACAGAATTTATCATCTCACCTATAAAATCAATAAACCACGCCATCTTATCAGAGTAAGACATAACGATCTCAACAATTTATCAAAGCCAACGAGCCGTGCTAGACCCAAATAATAGATCAGAGAATCAGTATACTATACATACAATACATATTGGATGGGCGGTAATGCAACGTATGCGACTTAGAAGTTTTCGGTTACACAATTGACGGGAACCGGCGCTGGTTGGAACAAAAGATAAGAGTCCAGCGTCGTATAGGAAAGGCAGCACTAACCTTGATAATCCAGGATATTCAGGACTGCCAGCACTCTGATCACAGTTCACCACCACAGTATAACCGTTCTTCTGCAACGAATTGGTCGCACAAAACGACGCGACCGTTCGAATGCGATTCGATGCGTTTGTGCTCTAACGCGACTCGACAGCCATTGAAGGTCCGATCCTGTCCATCGGAAGATCCAGACGCGATCGATTTTTCTAGAGCGGTATAGTCTCTCTCCCTCACTCTCGAATAGACGAAGGTCTAGTGCAAGGGAGAAAGGATAATATGCGGAAGGGGAATGTCTAACCAATTAGCGATTATGCGTGTTGCCAATAATTAAAAATATAAACGAAAAGAATCGTATATCAGCGCAACCATTCCCCCGGGCTTGAAGGGATGCCTTCAAGAGTGAGGCAAACCACAAGAAAACGAATCTATTCGATAATTACTATCCTATAACTACGAAACTAAATACCTAATAACTAATATTAACCTAACCTTAAAGACGAATTAAATAAACTACTGGTTAGGCAATGGGCAAAGACGCACCACGGGACGCAAGTAGGATCCGGTGGTTGTCTTAACCCGAACGATACGAGTGACTCCGGTTGAGTCAGGGAAAATTTCCTCCACGACACCCAAAGGCCAGTGTAGTGGGGGCGAGTTGTCGGATATAAGAATCACGACCGTGCCGACAGAGACCGGATCGACCGGCGTGTTCCATTTGCGGCGAGATTGCAAAGTATGGAGATATCCAATTCTCCAGCGCTTCCAAAACGACTGTACTAACTTATCTAGTAGCTCGTGTCTAGCAGTAAGAGTTCTCTCGTCTATTTCCTCGGCAGGCAAGTATTTCAGAGGCGTGAGATTCAAAAAGTGCGCTGGAGTCAATGCGAGCGGCTCTGAAGGATCACTAGAGAGTGTCCTACAAAGAGGTCTAGTGTTCATTACCGATTCTATTTGAATAAGAACGGTACTTAATTCTTCAAACGACAGAATAGTATCGCCTATGACCCGATATAGGTGTGACTTTAAACTTTTAATATTAGCTTCCCAATTGCCGCCAAAGTGACTAGCCGTCGGGACATTGAGTGACCAATCTATTCGATTTATAGCTAATGTATGACCATATTCCGAATTATGGTACTTCGAACAAAGAAATGCGTGAAGTTCCGAGAGTTTCCGTTTAGCGCCTATGTAATTAGTCCCGTTATCGGAATAAATTCTACTAACCGGGCCACGCCTTGACAGGAACCGTTTAAAGGCGCCCATAAAACTAGCTGTGCTAAGATCCCCAGCGAGCTCTATGTGCACCGCGCGTGTAGTCATGCAGACGAACAGACACACGTAGGCCTTGGTGGAGCGAACACCTCGACCGCGAGACATCGTAACCTTAAACGGACCGGCGTAGTCCGTGCCCGTGTGGACGAATGGCTTAGCGGTTTGAACGATACGACAAGAGCGATGATCGGCCATCTCAGGAAAGCTCTGCTTAGGGCGCAGCCGAAAGCAGGGAAGGCACTTATGGATCCTATTCCTAATTAAATTGCGTGCAGAAAGGATCCAATACTTCTGACGCAAGAGCGACATTAGCAGGTCGGGACCTGCGTGACAGTTCAATTTATGATGATAATCGACTAACAAATTCAAAACGAGGTCCTTGCTTGGAAGCAGAATGGGATGTTTCCCATCATAACTTAAATCCGAGTTTCTTAAACGGCCTCCGACTCTAATGAGTCCGTCTTCGAGAAACGGTTTTAAGTGTCGAAAAGCAGGACTACAATGTTTGCCTTTCCTGAGTTTAACCAACTCAGTGGAGAAATAAAAGCGTTGAAGCTCGCGAAGTATGAGCAATTCAGCGAAGTTGTAATCCGCTGCCGCCATGCGGTAACCAATAGGCAATAGTTTAGCGAAACGACAAATGTAAATTACTACTCGAAGTAATTTACTCCAAGACGAGATACGATCGACCAAAGAAAGAATAGTAGATCTTTCGGTTGGTGTAGCGGAGAGCAACGAATGTTTCTTCTCTTCGGGCACTTCGCATACCGAAGAGGGATTGAAGGGGACGACAGGCCACTTTGAAACGTCTAAGCTGGCCCACGGAGGACCACTGAACCAAAGCGGATGATCAATGATTTGGGAAGGTGTGAGCCCACGTGACAGACAATCTGCGGGATTGTCCGTACCGGACACGTGATACAGGTTTTGTGGCGATAAGTCGTCCTGTATTTTCGAGACTCTGTTGGCCACGAAGGTGTTCCACCGATGGGGCGACGAATGTACCCAACAGAGAGCGACTGTTGAATCCGAAAATGCGAATATGTTGCGAAATATAATGCGGTTTTGACAAGCGACTACGACATTTTTTATGAGTTGAGCTAGCACAAGAATAGCGCACAGCTCCAGACGAGCAAGAGAAACGACCTTTTTAGGGGAGACCTTCGACTTAGCGGTCAACAACCTAACGATATTGCCATCACTATTTTGAACGTGGAAGTAAATAACCCCCCCGTATGCTTTCTCACTGGCGTCCGCGAAAGCCAATATAGTGACCACACTATCGCCGACGATACCAACGTGACGTGGGATCCTTATATTACAGAGCAAGGGAAGCTCTTCTTTGAAGCGAATCCACAGCCTGACTATATCTTCAGGTGGAGTATCATCCCAGTCACAATCAGACAGCCAAAGCTGCTTGATTAGAAGTTTAGCGTACAGGACAACAGGTGCGACAAATCCCATGACGTCCCATATTTTAGCGACACACGACAATATTGTACGCTTAGTACAAATCTGAGCGGGAGTATTAATTTTCATGCCGAAGTTGTCCGACGTAGGTGACCAACACAAGCCCAGTACTTTATGTTGGTCGGACTCATCGAATTCCTTGACAACTGGCAGGCGGTGCGAGGGTGGGATCGAATCTAATACGACTTGGGAATTACTGGTCCACTTAACTAGCTCAAATTGACCAGCCTTCATGAGACCTATCATTTCCGAAGCGGTGGAAATGCCCTCGTCATCCGTGCGAACGGAATGGACGTAGTCGTCCATATACAACCCCGCAGCGACAATATCTTTGGCCTGAGGGTAGGAGTCACCCTCATCCTCAGCCAACTGCTTAATAGTTCGAAGTGCATGAAAGGGGCTAGACTTAAGCCCAAAAACGACACGATTAAATTCATAAACCTGTAAAGGTTCTTGCGGGGAAAAGCGATACAAAATGCGTTGGAAACGCCGATCAGATTCTCGGACTCCAATGCTGAGAAACATCTGACGAATGTCTGCGGAAAGCGCTATCGAAAACAAACGAAAACCAATAATAATATTGAACAAGTTCCCTTGTAGGTTCTGTCCACCATACAAGAGATCATTAAGCGAGATGCGGGTAGTAGTTTTACAACTACCATCGAGAACGACACGAAGTTTGGTTGTGACCTTATCATCTCGGATCACACCATGATGCGGAATAAAATACGAACTTCCCGCCGAATCAGGATTCGTAGATGAAATGTAGCCCTTTTCTAAATATTCCCGGATGACACTGTCATACGCGACCCTTAATTGTGGAGAAGCTTGCATCTTCCTTTCCAAGCAGTAAAACCGCCGTTCACTTGCTTGGCGCGAATTGCCAAGGGATTCGACATCAGCCTTGAAAGGCAAAGCTACTACGTAACGTCCCTCACTATCCCGAGTGGTAGTGCGGGTGTAAAATTCCTCACACAATTGGTCGTCCGGGCTGAATACCGGGGGAACACTCACTTCCTCTAATTCCCAGAATTTCCGGACAGCAGAGTCTAATGTGTCCGCGATACAGCAATGCGATACGGTCGAATTACCGTCAGTACATGCTGGTGCGTCACCTACGATCACATAGCCAAGGACCGTTTCTAATGCGAGTGGCGATAAATTCGAAGTCGATCCTTGAACTCTGTTCGACAAAAGCAGGTGCGGAAAAATCGAAGCGCCGATCAATACGTGAATCGGGCCTGATGAATAATATGTATCGTCTGCCAACGGTAAGTCTTCGAAGTTAGACAGTCGCGAAGTGTCGACTGTCGCGGTTGGCAGACGTTCGGTAATCCTATCTATTA
Organism: Tholera decimalis; assembly: GCA_943138885.2. Lineage (NCBI taxonomy): Eukaryota > Metazoa > Arthropoda > Insecta > Lepidoptera > Noctuidae > Tholera > Tholera decimalis. Next base: position 14,464,806 of record OW964552.2, on the reverse strand, counting down.
CCAACGACTCAATATCATAAGTTATATTATGATCGAAACGAGAATGAATTTTAAATTGTACGGAACCTTGAATGGGTTTACTCGAACCTCCTATACCCCTAACAGTGGAACAAGTAGGGCTATTATTTATGTTTAATCCTAAACGTTGACAGCAATCGCGAGTAATAAAGCTACTCTGAGACGCGCTGTCCAACAATGCACGAACGCAATGTTCGTGACCACGAGAATCTAGAATAACGATACGTGCGGTACCCAACAACACAGTTCTAGAGCCTTTATAAGGGCCGACTGCACTTGAGCATAATGCTACATCCGAGTTCGCGGGAATCGAACCCGCGCTCGGCTCTTCGACTGAGCGTGACGGCGACATATTTGACGCAGGCCTATTTCCAAAACATAGCAATGTATGATGTTTGTACCTACATTTTTTACATGTAGACGTCGACTCACACGCAGACACGCGATGACCACTACTTAAGCAATTTATACACAAGTTGTTTGACTTAACGAATTTAAAACGTTGATCGGGGTTATAACTCTTAAAAACCGTACACTTATAAATGTAGTCATGGTTTTCCTTACACAAACTACAAGCGACTGGTTGAGAACTGGACACATATGCGTTACTTGATTTACGATCTAAAGGCCTTTTATTAGTATTGACTCGAGCAACAGGTATCGAAGTTCGTTCTAAAACCTTTATATGATCACTAACGAAATTAACTAAATCGGAAAACAATGGGATTTCGGATCCATTCGACTTTAATTGATAATTGGATTCGAACGTACGAACGGTGTCTGGGTCCAGTTTTTTAAGCGCGACATGCAATAATATAAAATCAGCCAGGTCACTGACTTTTGTATGTTTTAAAGCAACTACCGACGAAGCGAACTTATCAATAAATAATTCTAAACTACTAGGGGTACCTGATGTAATAGATTTAAATTCAAATATTTGAGTTAAGTATGAAGTTGCCGATTGTCGACTATCTTCATATTTTTTACAAAGCAAATCGAAAATGAGTGGGTAATTATGCGCAGACGGGGTAATACCAGCGAAAATTGTACGAGCTTTATGTGTTAATTTACCTAATAAATAATATAATTTCTCACAGTCTGTTAGAGAAACATTATTATGCACGACATTACGATAACTAGCGACGAATAATGGCCAATTCTTAATATCTCCGTTGAATTCGGGTATTTCAATTGGCGGCAATCGAGGTGACCTTTGGACCTCACTATGAGAGTGAGCCGTCAGGTTCTTCTCAGCCCGTAAAATGCGCCCTAAAAGGTCTTCGAACGCAGAAAGCGATTGATAATCTACAACATATTCAGGGTTTAATTTTAGCTCATGAATAACAATTTCATCCAAAGCACTTTCAAAATCCACACGTAGTGATTGTACTAACGAGATGTCGCACAAAAATGATTCCTTAACGCTTTCATCCGAATGAATGTGTTTTATTTTATCTGCAATACTCTGCATGCGAGCAAAGATACGATCTCTCTTTGCTATCAGTCTTTTAAGAGTAATATCGGTCGGTGCCATATTTATGAGCTATGAATATCAAACTAATTATTATAAGAAATATTTAGTAACTACCCACCGTTTTGCGAAATAACGGCCGGGTGCGCGACGCGGTCTCGAGTAACCTTGACTCGACCGATTGGTATTTAATTTACAAGTAACGATAATTAACTACTAGCGGGGTTGCGAAATTCCTTACTAATCGATTATTAGCTAGGAAGACACGAAAACGACGTAATGAATTACGATGTACTTACTTGCCACGCGTTGGCAAATAAGTATCTATGCGGGGTTGACTACGAAATACGAATACGAAACTACGATATACCTAGCGAATTCTAGGGAATGGCTGTGCTGATTATTATCCGACTCGGGAAGGACCATTAAATGGATGGGCGGTAATGCAACGTATGCGACTTAGAAGTTTTCGGTTACACAATTGACGGGAACCGGCGCTGGTTGGAACAAAAGATAAGAGTCCAGCGTCGTATAGGAAAGGCAGCACTAACCTTGATAATCCAGGATATTCAGGACTGCCAGCACTCTGATCACAGTTCACCACCACAGTATAACCGTTCTTCTGCAACGAATTGGTCGCACAAAACGACGCGACCGTTCGAATGCGATTCGATGCGTTTGTGCTCTAACGCGACTCGACAGCCATTGAAGGTCCGATCCTGTCCATCGGAAGATCCAGACGCGATCGATTTTTCTAGAGCGGTATAGTCTCTCTCCCTCACTCTCGAATAGACGAAGGTCTAGTGCAAGGGAGAAAGGATAATATGCGGAAGGGGAATGTCTAACCAATTAGCGATTATGCGTGTTGCCAATAATTAAAAATATAAACGAAAAGAATCGTATATCAGCGCAACCACATATGAATAACGATAGTGTACGGCAGATTCCTATTCTAAGCAGTCGCATGAATATCACTGGGTACATATTATGCTCCTTTCCCCATCACTGTATTGCGGTTACAGAAAGACAACGGTTTTCTTGAAGATGAGTTTTACAAAAAACCTTGTCTACCATCTTTTACACTTTTTCGGTTGATGTAGAACATCCATCTCGATTTTTGCATTTTCACATTCGACTATTTGGATTACGCTTTTTAATTAAGAATACGCTAATTTAATCATACCTTAAAGTCAAGAGTGAATAGGTTACTTCTAGGAAAGCGTGCTCCATTTTCTACCACATCATCACTTACCATCAGGTGAGACGGTGGTCAAACGCGAGCCTATTCTAAATAAAAAAATAAATGTTGTGGACGAAGAACAATAGAATTCCAAACACAATTCTTGCTTGCATTATCAACAAAAAAGTTAGTATTCAAAAATCTTCTTTTTAAAAATTAGTTGCCCCTCGGTTTGATGTATGTATCGTGGATGCGTTTACAGACTTTTCAAATCATTTACAAATACTCTGATCCGTAAAAACTCTGCAGGCCATAGGTATAGGCATTTGACCAAAACATTTTTGAGAACCTACGACACGCAATTCAGTATCAGCTCAACCACTAGTCCCACAGTGTCGTCAATTTTATTGCACAATATTATTTAACTTTTAATATTTATTTATCTGATGAACGCAATAGTCTCGATGCAATTCACTCAATTCAAACATATTGATGTAGTTTCTCCAAAGTGCGCGGTAAAACAAGAAAAGCTTATTTTGACGTTCTGTAACTGATCATAATATCAACAGTGAGGGTCATAAATTTATGATTTTGGTGATATGTTATGGCTAAAATATAGTATCTGTAGAAGTGCATTGGAAGAGGTCCAGCAGTGCCTTGCTAAATACTTATGATTACGATGAAAACATTGCCGTATGAAATTTAGTTTTATAATTATAAAATATGAATTAAACCTGTTTATAGACCTCATAAGAACCATTAAAAGATGAGAAGTTATTCTCCACAATTAACAGAATCCTAAAGTAATGAATAAACATTAAAATAAATAAATAAAGAAAAAATTCAACACATTAAGATAAAAAAGTAAAACAAAAAATACAATCCTTCAGTGGCAATGGACTGCTATTAATATTGTTTGTCAATTATTTTCTTATTCATTTGAATATCTAGTCAACCCCATCATAGTTGGGAATAGATTAAGCAGATGACGATGATAATATACAATACTGAACACATTATCCCTTATAATATTAGAAAGGTGTGCCTAAAACTAGTTATCAAACGTAGCTATACTGTAAATACGAGATTATCACAAAAACCCAAAGGCTAACGTGATAATCCTGTGATAACAATTCCAACCAAAAGCAAGTGAGGTACCTCAAATAATACTGGTAGTTAGCACAGATTTAATGAAAATGATAATATTAAGATTGTGGTGGTTTCAATATTATTTTCCGTTTACAAAGTGTATGAGGTCACTTATTAGATTTTTCTGTATGTTTCTATTTTTAATTGACTCACTATTTACTAGTCCAACATTATCCTGTTTTATAATACCTGTTAGTCCTACATACATATTAAATAAATAAATAATTGTAGTGTGGTTCTTTCCAAAAGATCAATCCAATGCGTCCCAGGCCGCTATATCTCAATAGAATATTCCGGAACCCCGGCAGGCAATGACCTTATCGGGCTCCGTCATTGCTGCTCACTGCTCTTCGAGACGCGTGTGAAACATGATGCGCCGTCGCGCGTCTGCTCGGGGTAATATGCGTGTTGTGACCCACAGTGAGCACAACCACTTAACGGTTTTACTGCTTATCATAACAAAATTCGTGTTTATTTCTACTTCGCTCCACACAGGGGTGGGTCTTCAGGTTCTCCAGAAGTAGGTCCAATGCAGTTAGTGGATGACACACGTCTTTGAATTTTTGCTTCTAGAATATGCCACCGGTTTACATACGATTTTTTTCTTTGCAGTTTGAGTGCAATGGTCATAAAAATAATAATTTGACTCTGCTGATTGCATCCTATTTTTACCCTATAGTAGATATTTGTGGCTGTACAAAAGAAGGATCGTAATTTTTGTCGAAAATGAAGTACACAAGCGCTCTTTGGAGTTGGTTTTCTGACTTATTAATGCCATGCGTATCCCCAATATGTCCTGCTCAACACCGTGTCGATCGACTCATGGATATTTTATTGACTACGTATGTATTAGAAGGGATATTGGTATGTATAGCTATTGCTGGCACATGACAACGTGGTGGTACTTTTACTGGGATAAATACGGACATTCACCAACGTTATGATAGAGGATGTAAATTTATTTTAACATTTTGTTTTTTATTTCGTACTGAAAAGGTAACACTAACAGCTACGTTCCGTGAGATAATTGCGTAATACAATCGCTTAGGTAGGTACTGTAGTAATTCAATAATATTAATCGCGTAGTTATAGGAAAGTAGTTTTATCGTGTATTTTATTTTGTAACGCTTCCTGATTATAATGATTGCAGTTGCCATGCTATAGACTATTAAATGCAGGAGGTTGTTGAGTGAAATATAATTTGAGCGGTGAAAATTAATACAGTCAATTTTTTTTATTTTACGTAGGCTATATTTTATAGGCTGTTACAATGTGTAATACCAGAGAGGGAAGAAAGCCATGGTATCCCTGTCTCATAACTATGCCTAGTTCATTAAGTCCTTCTTTGTACCTATATGCATGATGTCTAAATAAATAAACATTGCGACTCTATTTCCACTATGTCTATACATTTTCTTCCTGTGTATGTTAATTTATTATATTTGTAAGCTGATTTCACTAAGGTAAAGTTAATGTACTTGGTTATTCTGATTTTACCATCTAGATTTAACATCAGTGGTTAAAATTTATGAGAAGGTAACATTTCCCTTAAAGTTAGCTTTCGTCTCAAATCCACAATATTTGCCTCAACAATCTGAGACAGTTCAACAGTACCTCGTTAGAGGTTTACCGAATGTATGACTTCAAAAATCTGTATTATATACATAAACTTTTAACTCCCTAAAACTAAAAAATAAAATGGGTTACTTATGACTATAATTAATAAGTACTCTAATTAATAAGAACAAGTAGGTACATCTGAATATGAAAATAATTTATTCGGCGTTATAAAAATTCTTCAAAATCGCTGTCGATTATAAAAGTGCCCAGAACGATGGATGCATTGCTACGTTGAATGGCAATCGTGAATCTTTGACCTAAGGAAAAGCCAGCACTCTAGTCACGATCATAGTACTCGAATGTTAGTTGAAGTAACAAACATTAAAAATCAACACTTTTAATAGATTTTTAGATTAACTGAACCTATTAGAAAATAGGCTCCCCATTTTCCAGTAATTCAGCTTTAGCTTAGTGAAGAGTCTGTTGACTATTTGGATACTGAGTGCACGAAAAACCCGACGATTTACAGACACAATAGTGTTGGAAATAAAACAATTACTCGCTACCGATAAAAATAGAAGTGTATTTTTGCCGAAACCAACATTAATATTTTATTGGGGAACATGATAAAGCTTCCGAACATAGAATGATGGAATATGTTTTCGGCTGTTTGCAGCTATATTTGGGGCAGTTAGGCCAAACAATGGCATCGCAAATAACAATTATAGCAATCTAGAGTGTTTGCGTTACGAAGCGAACTGTAATGCCTATGAACTATAAACTGTTTTGATTCAGTTTGATATGACTGCAGATATTTAGGAACTCTTACAAAATATTTACGTTGAAAAGATTTCCACATTAAGCAATTCAGATTGGAATTGGCTTACTCAAATCTGCCACACAGATTAGAGTGGATCTATCCAAACAGTAAGCGTTTGTCAGTTATCGCGTATCTCAACTTAAAATTCTTTGGTGCTCAAACTATTTGACGCACCATATCAAAGTAATTATATTTTTTTATTTAGTTAATGTATTGTAGTACAGAGATGTTTATTAATTCTAGAATTGCCTAACTTTTATGATTTAAACTGTATTCAGGTATGCCGCTTAAAGTACCTTCTCGAACTACCAGACAGTGCGATAATCTTCTAATATTTATTGTTTTCCCACATAGCGCTCATACTCACAATCTAGCATTTAAGAACTATGCAAAGTATGACCTTGAATCACACCCAATACCCTTCGTATTCGATACAACAACGAGGTTTGACCTCTTAAGCAATATTCCGTGGCATCTGTGTCCAAACATATCAATACCATGATGTCGACGTACGCATTTGAATAGGAGACAACCCTATTTGATTTTATAGGGTCTGCACGGACCTGTTGGCGTCGTTTGAGTTTCTTTGGTTTGGTGTTGTGGCCTATCCATAATAAAAGAAGCTTTATGTGTTGTAGTTTATCCTGAAAGTGGCTGTGACGTTATATTCAGGGAATAAGCTGCTTGGTGACGCTGTAAATAGATTTTTTATAGAAAGGAAGCCTTTTCTTTAAGAACTATATTTTAATTTAGGGTCGTCTTAATTGGTTTTTAACTAGCTTGTCATATCAGTAAGTCAAATATATAATATAAAAAAAATACATTTAATACATTTAATTGAAAAAAAAAAAAAAAACCTTACAAATTTCTTAAAACTAGCTTATTTACAATTTTTACAACTATGCCAAATAACTTTGTTTTTCATAGTATTTGTATGAATTACATAGTTATATTTGCGGTTTTAGAAAATATACTGTATCTCGAAAACTCCTGACTTGATCTCATTCAAACTAATTTTGTTTGAAAGTTTACATTAAGATCTAAAACATATGGTTTTTTTAGATTTTTCACTTCATTATTATAGAAGTTAGAGGGGGGACACACATTTTACCACTTTGGAAGCGTATATCTTTGAAACAATTAACTTTATGAAAAAGTCATTTTATAAACCTTAATGTTATTTTAAAGACCTATCTATAGATACTACACACGTATAGGTTTCATGAAAAAAGATATTTTCAGTTTCAGTTCCATGTATGGGGAGCCCCCTTTATTTTAAATATTTTTTAAATTTTCTCTTAAAATCGGAAAGCGGTTCACAGAATACATCTACCTACCAAGTTTTACATCTATAGTCCTAATAGTTTCGGAATAAAATGGCTGTGACATACGGACGGACGGACTGACAGACAGACGGACAGACATGTCGAAACTATAAGGGTTCCGTTTTTTGCCATTCGGCTACGGAACCCTAAAAAATAAACTTTCCTCAAGCAGTTCCTCACTCGGAGCTTGTGGCTTAATAACCGCAGTTGCACTGATGTATGTTCAAGATAAAGCAACGCTTGCATATTAACGATCAAGATTGCTTCAGCCGTTGAATCCGCTTGTACAATGTTTATTTGAAGTCAGTAGCCAAAAAATCTGACACATATGAGGGGTATCGTATTACCTAGCTACTAGGTTATGGAGGTCAGATATGAAGTCGCTTCATATAAACGATAGTACTAAGCTGCATACGGTTAGACTGGAAATAGACCCCAAAATAGTTGGGAAAAGGCTAAACAGATGATGATGAAACAGCCCCTCATGATCATGATGAAACAGTCTAATGAAACATTTTGTAGCAAGTGGGCAAATTTTATAATTGCACACAAAGTGTGATAGATATTTAAGATGGATGCGAGGCCGTCATAGAGCTGCAAGATTGTAATGACAAAATATGCACATTTCATAGTCAAAGCTGTTTTACAAGAAACTCACTTCCAAAAAACAACGTGCCTTTTAATTTTCATGTAATAAAAAATGGCTTACCGATTATTTTTGTAAGAGCGGTGTCTCAGCCGCACTACAGTGCCACCTCAACGCGCAGTGGTCAATGACTGACAAGAATTTGATGCTTATAAAGAGCGATTTCATTAACTTTAGCAACTTAGCGATAAAGGCTACCTATTATTATAAAATCTAGTAAGTTTGATATTAAACGCTTTTTTTTGCCATTTAAATCTATTACATGTGCCAAAACAAAAACATGACCAGCCCATAATCCTTTTGTGAAATAATCCGTTCGGCTGGTACAAAGCGGAGATTTCGAATACCTAACCAAATGACTCGTGGGTCACATTCATGTTCCGCCCCTAACGAAAAATATTTACTTATTAATTATATACCCGGAGTATTACTACGTATTTCTTCTTTGACGTTATATGCGGTCAAAAGGTATTCCATAAATATGGGGGAATATTGGCACAGTTTTGTTTGGCACTGCTTTTTATCGGTTGAATTGATTTGCAATTATGTTTCGACCTTGTGTTGTGGTGGAAATGTTACATAAGTATTTTGTTTAAAGATATTATATCTTCTTATTTCCCTATCAAAAATACCAACACAATAGTTGGTTAATGGAGCCTCTGTTTAAGCAAATAATGTCTATATTAGAACACTCCGTAGATACGATTAATTTAAAGACATTCCTTCAAACTAAGAGAATCTTTTATCTTGAAGAACAGTTTTCTTTGGGCAGGTTGATACATTTTGACTTATATACGTTTACAGTAGTCATTCTTATTTTTAAAGGGCAGGCTGTCGTTACATATGATGGGTGTTTGTGTGAGTGTGTTGCTAAACAGTAAGTATAAAGATATGTAATAAAAGTACTATGTAGTTGAAAATAGTAAAAATTTAATAATTCAGCAATAGTAATACAATATCTTATAGGTAGTTTGATCGACCACTGGTGATGTTTAAAATCAATACTCATTCCCTCAATAGTCCGGCGCATCCTGGACACCTAGCACTCGGTAACGCTATCTAGGCGAATAATTCTTACACCACGATGGCACGAATAGTAATAAAATACGTATTATTTTACTTCTGGCTTGATAGCTCCTCTGCATGAGGCAGCATATCGAATAAGCTGCAGACATTATCAGTGTGCGCAGGCCAGTTTCGATGTATATCGAGGCTGTCAGGAGACCAGCTTTATAGTGTTACAAATATCAACAATTACGTAGGCACGCGTTTAAAAGCGTTGCAGATATTTTGAGCTGTTTTCAAGTAAATGTTTTAACTGCCAGTTGAATTTCTAACGTCTTAAATTATTATCTATACTAATATTATATAAAGCGGAAAAGTTTGTTTGTTCTTCGAAGTTCTGGGTGGATTTCAAAAATTCTTTCTGATTATGATAGGCAGTTTCATGAGAAAGACTATTTAAATTTACGCTACTGGTCGCGGTTTTCCTAAAATAAGGGTATTAGTGAAGTAAGTCGGAAGAAAATACGACTCTAAATTACTATAATCACGTGCGCTCGTGAAATGTATATGTATATACGTAAAGATCGTGTACTACAAAATGTAGGGTATATTCAGATCTAAAAAAAAAGTCCACTTTACCACATATCTAACTTTTATAAATAATCCACAACAAGGTAAATTACGTAAAAAAGAGCATGGAGCTCCATGACCTGATTCCTCCATCTCCCTTTCACTACTGGTCTACCAGACGCACGGCTGGGTACCACCCACATTTGGTTGATATACCATCTTGTCGTACCAAGCGCTTCTCCTCCACATTTATTGGGCGCACAGCCAAGCTGTGGAATTCTCTGCAGGCTTCTGTGTTCCCTGCCACTTATGACCTTTCAGCCCTTAAAGCACGAGTAAATAGGCATCTTCTGGGCTCGCTCGTCCCATCTTAGATCTCATCTATCGCTTACCCTCAGGCGAGATCGAGGTCAAGAGTGGGCCCATTAGTAATTAAAAAAAAGTAAGGCATGACTGTAGTATTATTATTATGCGGCCATATTAATATTTACGTTCGAAAGTAAACTTTGCCTTTAACAGTATGTAATTTGGACTTATAGTTTAGGAGAAAATATAAAATTAAATTATTCAACGAAGCTATTCACCGAAACGGCGCGCGGATGCACGGCGCGTCGAGCATAACTCGCGCACCTACCACTCCGCGATAGATACCGCACTGATAGTGAACCTAAACTTGGTTTCATTTCGACTTCTTGGCTAAGAGACTTCCTATGTAAAATTGTTTCAGCTTTTTTACGTCAGATGTGTATTTTTGTATCTATACATTTTAATAATTTTTATTTTACTTTCTGTTTAGTTGTGTAATTTTTTTTGATAGTTTGTTGTTTCGTTTAGCTATCCCATTTTTTATGTCATCGTTTAGTTTAAAGTTTATAGTTAGTTTATTCATTTTATTTTAGTTCCATCTATACTAATATTATAAAGCTGAAGAGTTTGTTTGTTTGTTTGTTTGTTTGTTTGTTTGCTTGAACGCGCTAATCTCAGGAACTCCAGTTCTGATTTGAAAAATTCTTTCAGCGTTAGATAGTTCATTTATCGAGGAAGGCTATAGGCTATATATCATCACGCTAAGGCCAATAGGAGCGGAGCACTAATGAAGAATGTTTCAAAATCGGGGGAATTTTTTTCCACGCGGACGAAGTCGCGGGCGGAAGCTAGTTGATGTATAAAGTTTAAAAATGCGTATTTGTAGTCAATATTTTACAATTCTTAATTTCGTGTGCACCTATAATAGGGATTCAGTTCCTATTTATTGTAGGTAATATATAGGGTCTAACTAAGTTACTTTTATTAAAATACCTTTGAAGCAATGTCATAGTTGCTATAGTTTTCACTGGACCAGCGCCTAGACAAACGGCACTAATACCTCGAATCTTCATATACCTACGGATTTACCTTTTAGTTTCAAAAAGATACCATTTCCTGCAAAGGTATCCTTTGAAGTCACAATAAATATAGCGCCGGAGTTGCGGGAATGTGCCAACGAGATACCGCGACCCTGGAACGCAAGAGCAGCTGAAGGAGTAGGGTAGGTTTTTTGTCAGTAGAAGTCTGACACTCCTTTCTGCTCCACTTAGAGCGAGAGAAGTTATTCGATGATTGCGATGTTGTTAGATTTCCATAGCCGAATGGCAAAAACGGAACCCTTAAAAATTCGTCACGTCTGTCTGTCCGTCTGACTGTACGAAACTATTACCGATACTATACTATACTATACTATACTATGTACCGATTACCGAGTTGAAATTGGTATATAGATATAATCTGCAAACCGATCACCGATTTAAATAAAAAAAAAATATAAAAAAATACATGGAACTGAAACTAATAAAATATGTGGTTCATCAAACATGTACGTTTAGGTGTCTATAGATAGATTTTTTTAAATGAAATAAAGTCTCCTGAAACAAGTTTTCCTCAAACCCAGTAATTTGGAATATACCTATACACTTCCAAAGTTGTAAAATGTGTCTTCTCTAACTTTTAAAATAATAAAGTCTAAAATAAAAATAAAAATATACACCGTAAATAATGAAATATATTTACTAAAATTGGTTTGAACAAGATACAGTCAATAGTTTTTGAGATATAGCACACTTTCAGAGACCGCAAATATATGTATTTCTTTATGTTAACACATAAGACTTAAAAGAGAAAAACAAATACAGACAAAAGAGCACAAAGGTGCTGCTTACTTCATAAGAAATTTCATCCAGCAGACCTGCGACAGGGGAGTTAGAGAAGAGATGATGGACACAGTGTGAATAAATATTAATTACGTAAATTACTAAAAAAACATACTTAACTAATAAAATAAATTATAAAGATACAATAAACATACATAGAGGCAAAATACGTATTTATATGTATTAATATTAATACTGTAAAAATATATACAAATCTATACTAATATTATAAAGCTGAAGAGTTTGTTTGTTTGCTTGAACGCGCTAATTTCAGGAACTGCGGTTCTGATTTGAAGAATTCTTTCAGTGTTAGATAGCCCATTTATCGAGGAAGGCTATAAGCTATATATCATCATGCTAAGACCAATAGGAGCGGAGCACTAATGAAGAATGTTTCCAAATCGGGGGATTTTTTTTCCACGCGGACGAAGTCGCGGGCGGAAACTAGTAAAATATAAAATTACCGCATGATGGAGAAGTAGTGTTCTTTGACCAGTTTTTTGAAAATATGGATTGTTTGAACTGTGTTATTCATACAAACACTAAGAATAAACAAAGTTATTTGGCGTAGCCACTACGGTACGCATCATGGGTGAGTCTGACTCGCACTTGGCCAATGTTTTTTTACATGGCCAATTATATGTTGCTTTATCTATGTAGATCCGGACGCAGGCAAAACCAAAACATACTTATACCACAAGAAAGTAGGACTGAAATATTGTACATATATTGTATATAGATAGGCATACTTAAATTATTCATTAATATTCAGAAATCATCGAGTTAATAACAGTAGTAGGATTATACGCGGGTGAAACCGCGGGGCACAGCTAGTCTCATATTAAGGAATCTGTAAATATCTCAAAATTGACTTCACACTATATTTTTCCCACAATAAATTAACAATCATTTTACAAACTCACTTCTCAATAATTATCTTCGTAACAAGACAAACTCATTATTAACCAGTTTCGCGAAATCAGCTAAGGCGTAACCAAAGAGCAGAATAATTACAAGAAATTATTAATTTCTCAAGAACGATAGAAGATTTTAATAATAACAGCGGTAATCTATCGGAAAATGAGATTCGCTCAAGTGAACGAGACGATCATGTTACTTTGAAAATTGGTTTTTAGGTATTCATAGATGTGGAAGGGTAGGTTATATGTAGTTCAAACTTATACAGATTTATAGAATAATATACTAGTACTGACGCGGAGCTTCGCTCTCGTGGATTCTATCACGGTAAAAATATAACTCCCCTTTTATGCAGTCGCGTAAAAAGTAGCCTATAACCTTCCTCAAGCTTCAAGCTACTACTATACCAAATTTTATCAAAATCCACCCAGTACTTTCGAAGATTAGCACGTTCAAGCAAACAAACAAACAAACAAACTTTTCCGCTTTATAATATTAAGTATAGATACTACTGGTACAGAAGGAATCCATATGTATATACTTCCATACCATCTAGACACGCGGGAGCGTGTCAAGCCAAGAACTGGCGCGCAGCTCACCGTGTGTAATATTACACGAACCATTTGGAGCCACTTTTGAGCCCCTCATAACTCAAAAACTATTTCACCTAAACTTGTCAAATTTGGCTCATATATTGAGACTAGCGAGATACATATGTGTTCCAAATTTTATAAACATATCTCAAACGGTTATTTAGATATTAACGTCCAAAAATCGTCATTTTTATGACTGACCTATAGATCAAAACTATAACCCAGTTCCAGATGACCTAGAAAGTTCAAATTTGGCATGAAGATAGGTAATTAAGTGGATACAAAGGAAAAAATTAGAAACTTGTATATTTTAAAATTTTATTATAATTTTCACTTAACTTATAATTAGTGCCTGTAAATCTAAATCTATATCTATATGTGGATTTTAAGATCTTTACGTGAATATACAACGAGTTAAATACCACCCTTAATTTTTTTTAATCCAAATATTTCCGTTTTTGTACTTGTAAATAAGAATATAGTAAATTTTCGTATTTATTACGCGTAACTAACCGTATTCTACAACCACTAGCGCCACCTATTATTTTAGAGGGTCACTACACCATGGAGGCAAAACGCGTAAAAAAAATTCCGGATACTGAATGGGCAATTCATTCGAACATTTCAAAGGTACAAGAAAATATAGAAAAAAAACACAAAAAGGACAATTATACCCCGTAAACGTAGGAATATACAGTAGTTTAACAAAAAACCATTTATTATTAATTTTGTTATAAGTAAGTACCTACTACTAATTTATGTACAAAAAGTAATGATATCCCATGAAAAACATAAATGTGAAATGAGAGCCAAGTTCAATATTATCATAAATGCCTTTGGTAAGGACTACAATAAGCCAGTGCAACGATACTGGTGTGTCCGAACTGTCCACGGTTCGTGGAGCCCTACCGTTGCTTTCAACAACAATAAACAAAACTACAGGCTCTTCGGCCTACAACCATATATACAAATAACAGTTCTAACCACTTACCTTCTGCACTGGGTACACCAACTTCGACCTTCCTAGGCCACGCCCAAGTGTGGTATGTATGTAAATATGAGGTGAGTAATTGAAAGTGTGATGTAAGTCAAGTGTTCTGAACGGTCACAAGGCGTCAGTCTCCAGATGGCGCGGTTCAGATCAGCATCACAGCCCAAACTCACACCGGATTGAAGCTATTTATCACTACTTATTTCCAACAAATGCGCGTGCCACACGGTAGCATCAACCCGGCGATAAATCCAAAAATATCCCAGGGTTTTCGTCAAATGGGGATTACAACTTCAAACAATAGTTAATCGCGACCCAATTATTGGTTGCAAACGGCGATTCCAAACGATATTTTACCAATTACAATTAAATCAACAGGTCCGACGCGGACATTTTTCAACAAGGAAGCAAAGTCTATCTGTCAAGTGAAAAAGTTATGTCAAGTGTCAACATCAAAAAGACAATAGAATGTTGCCACACCAAAAAGATCGTTCAAAAATACATTTGGGACGCAACAGCCTTGGTTGTTGACTTCAACGACAAAAGAAGTGAAATCTAAATGGGTGCCAAGTTCAATGGTCAGTCCTGAAATTTATTTATAACAACATAAAATATCATTTATTCTTATAACTTAAGAGAATATATTGTAGCCTAAGGTCTGACTTGGCTAGTTTTCATATACGAATTATATTATAGCCTTTGCGAGTTCTAAACCTTGAACTTGAACTTGAAACTAACTATTGAACATAATAATTCGTATATAAGAACTAGCCAGGTCAAACCTTAGGCTACGATATATTCTCTTAAGTTATAAGAATAAATGATATTTTATGTTGTTATAAATAAATTTCAGGACTGACCATTGAACTTGGCACCCATTTAGATTTCACTTCTTTTGTCGTTGAAGTCAACAACCAAGGCATTTATGATAATATTGAACTTGGCTCTCATTTCACATTTATGTTTTTCATGGGATATACTATACAAGGTGTAACAGATTAAGCTCAATACCTCTGACACCCTAATTAGAATATCTATACTATATATAATATTATAAAGCGGAAAAGTTTGTTTGTTTGTTTGTTTGCTTGAACGCGTTAATCTTCGTAATTACTGGGTAGATTTGGATGCAATTTGGTATGGAAGTAGCTTGAAACTTGAGGAAGGTTATAGACTACTTTTTACGCGACTGCAAAAAAGGAGAGTTATGTTTTTACCGCGATAGAATCCACGGAAGCGAAGCCCCGCGTGAGTACTAGTTAAATAATAAGTCAAAAACAAAATCCGTAACTAAATAAATTGCAACCAAACCTAGGCATTTTTTTTGTAAAATGTTTATCCTTACTAAATGCAAAACGCATACAGTACGTCATACAATATCCTTACGCAGGCACATACACTCATGTTAGCGGCCGACGCGATACGCACACGATTTCCTTGAATTAAGGATTGTATTAATTTGTCATGATACTGTTTCCATTTTAAATTAATTGAAAGATTTTTCCTTAAAAATATAACACTTATTTTTTATGACGGAAATCGATTCAGAAGCCGATTCTGAATAAACTACTTTCAGGAATTACGTTTATTCTGTTACCCGTTGTATATACTATAATATTATAAATGCGGAAGTAACTCTGTCTGTCTGTTTGTTACTTTCACGCCTTAACTGTTGAACCGATTTAGATGAAATTTGGCATGGGAAGAAAAAGCCAGTTAATACGATTTATATAAAGCAATGACTGGCTTATTGTAATTGCGATATCGATGTCTATTAACAACTCCACTTCCGTGGGTGTATCTTTTATTTTTTTGTTTTTACATATGTCAAATCATCCGATATAATTGATTTTCTTTTTTGATTAATGTTTATTATTCATCTTATTATGCTTTAGTTTCCATCTTTCATTACTGATATATTGTCATGTGTCAAGTTACAGAGTAAGAAACAGCAGAACAGTAAACGAGTAATTTACAATTCAGAAACTGACACATTTCCACATTAGTGATATGCCTCTTGTGGGTTATAGCCAATTACTCACACTTTATGGATGGTATTACTCGTAATATTATAACGCAACACGTTTGTCAAATATTTTATAACCTGTAATGTTTGAGGTTTCTTTAAATTAATAATAATGAAATTTAATCGAATGAGAATTGTTATATTTAAGATAGTTACACCGCATTAGTGTAGTATGGATGGTGGAGTTGTATGCAAGCTCAGTCTTAGGTTAGTAGCAAAAAGCGTGGGTATTTAGACCAACTAGGTATTTAGATATGATGCTGCTATTTACGTACCGATGTGCTTTGGCATGTCATTGTTAGTTCCTCGTGCCAAACTCATTCAGAATCTGATATTAACTAGTTCAAAATAGACTCATTGTAGGTCATATGTAACATTTCTCTATTACGAATACTGGTAAACATCAGTTGTGTAGTGAACAGAGGTGTTCTGTCGAATAGAAATACGCTCGAGGCGGGAATACTGTTGAACAGTAGGATTATTAGCTAGCTCATCAACAGATACTGTGTAATTGTGTATATCTGTAGGTTTCTTGTTTGTAATGAGCAAACGATTTGACTATGACATGAAACATTTGATACTGTTGTTTAAAATATTTTTAATTTTAGCACAACTCTTTGTTTTATAAGTGTGTATGTTTCGTTATATTTCTATACATAAAAACAAAATGGTAAGAAAGAATTTATTTAAATAGGAACTTGATAACTTTCTGCGGTTTTTTTATGTATAAGCTATGTATGTAGTAAGCTATAGTGAGATTCATATTACAGACTGAAACCAGCATTTCTGTGGCTGTTGCATTTGTGCAGATCATGCGGACTATTTAATCTTAATTAAACTACAAACTAAAGAATTTTCGAAAAGGCTGCTTGACACTTCCCTTTACCCAAAGGCTGGCTATTATATTGGACAAGGCTAAGCATTGCCATGCAACGTACTATGCGCTACAAATAACAATGGGAACGTCAATGACTTCTATCGGTCAAATTTACGTTATATATATATATATAGTATGTATGTAGTAATGTATGTATGTACTTGAAAATTACAGTTTGCAAAGAAAACTTATTTGTGAAAATTAGTAATGGTTTATTCACTTTTTAACGGAGTCAGATATTAAAATTAAATTAACTTAATTAAAATAAATAATTAAATTCATAAATATATGTATTTTTTTGATTATTCAAAGTCATAATTCGTTTTTCAAACCATACTTTTCTCTCTTATTTTCAGTGTTGGCACCAATTGCCTGAAAGTGAAGAGAACGCATGGTGCAAAGGCTCAGAACTCAAAATTTTTAAAACTATTTTGATTAATGATAAGCTCGCGTTTGGGCACCAAAATAAGGAAAGAGGACAATGTTTTCGCTCAATATTTGCATTTAAATATTGTAATAGATTATTGTTTAACTCACTCGAGACAACTGGTTAGATTTGACACCAATGACGTCACAATACGGCGCTATGTCGATCATATTCTTAATTGAAACGCACTATATTAATTGTGGGACCAGTCTCTTACCTCAATATACCGTGTAACGTAGGTAAAAAAATACATGTTTTATGCCTGATTGGTGAGTAGTTTAGATTAAAATAGTTTGTTTAAAAATAGCATTAAAAAAATCGAACAATCATAAAAAACAATTGCAGTAATCGTCGTATTCAATTTCAATCCATAATTGCATCGCCAAAAAAAGATAATTGCATATTGACATAATATATTTTAATTATATGAATCCCGTTATCCTATATCTCCAAAAGCTAATTCTAACCGCCTCCTACAGAAAGTAATTCAAACCCTACGTGGGTTCCATTCTGAAATGAAGGACGCCACGTTAGTAATAAGTACCTAGACCTCAAATACAGCGCTATTATGAAAGCCTAAATTAATTTGTCTACATCATAATCAATAACAGAACACAATGGGGATATTTTTTTTTTGTAATAATCTTTCACTAAGCTCATTTCTTCTATCTATCTATCGGTTACATTTCGGGGATTGTGTGATGCAATTACACAATCTAATTCCACCAAGTCCATTCCATCATCTGACTTCAAGACAAATGGCGATTCGCCATCGTTACATGGTGGACATCCCGCCCATACGCACGAAACGTTTTGGGAATATTTTCATTGTGCGTACGGCTAAGGAGTGGAATTCCCGGAGTCTGCCAGAGTCTGTGTTTCTCGATAGCTATAACCTTGGGGGTCTTTAAGTCAAGAGTGAATAGGTTTCTTTTAGGTAAGCGTGCTCTATTTTTGACCACATCATCACTTATCATCAGGTGAGATGGTGGTCAAACGCAGGCCTATTTATTATGAACTAGCTTGTGCCAGCGGCTTCGCCCGCGTGGGAAGTTTTTCCCGTGTAAATCCCGATCCCGTGGGAATTTCGCAAAATCCTTTCTTAGCGGATGCCTACGTCAAAACATCTACCTGCGTGCCAAATTTCAGCCCGATCCGTCCAGTGGTTTGGGCTGTGCGTTGATAGATCACTATGTCAGTCAGTCAGTCAGTCAGTCACTTTTGAGTTATATATATTTAGATTAAAAAAATCTTTAGGTATAAGATATTTCTCTCTCACGTTAGCTTGATACTATCTAATGGGTACACACCAAGTACACACACTCATAAGCGGCAACAGCACACACCCGCATACTTAGCTAATAATACGCGTATTATCCATAAATTCGGCTATTTTTGACGTGACAACGTCTTATAATTCGATGAAGCTGGCTGCACGCACGAAAATACATGACTCATGCGGCGTTACCTCGCTCTGAGGCGTTCCATCGCTCTGAGGCGTTCCAAAGCAAATCAAATTGGATCTACAAGTTGTCATTTATGTATGACTCAACGAGTCAAGTACTAGGCTATCATAAAACGGTAAGAGATGACGTCACTGTGTAGGGATTCTTTGACATTTATGTATGACTCAACGAGTCAAGTACTAGGCTATCATAAAACGCTAAGAGATGACGTCACTGTGTAGGGATTCTTCCATTGTCATGAGAAGTGCAGTAATAGTGATGTGAAATTAAAATTTTCTTTTGAAAAATACAACCATTCCATCAGTATTTTCTTATGACGTTGTCACGTTCAACTATCGTCAACCGACTTTACCGATTTTTTTTTAAGATAAAGTTGACTCTCAATATCTCTTTGTCTATAATATAATAAATGATTGCCAAGATCAACGGTTGCGTGCGATCAAGTGTGCTTTCCGTAGCACAGAGGAACCTCGATATGTTAAGAACATCCATGAACCGACCTTGGCAAGCCTTGCTTCACCCTAAACATTAACTTGAGAGGCTGTAACAAGTATAAATATTCGTCCCAACAAAAACTTTTATCATTCAATCGTGATCGATCTGAAGCTCGATCAAAGAAATCGAGCCTAACTCAGTCGTACAATGAAAACAGCGATGTTCATCAGATTGATAGCCGGGTTAATTAACGAACCATGTTCCGTAACGCAGACAAAGGGGAGGGTTGTTTTATTAAGAGGGCAGAATAAAAACCCTATTATTTGTACGGGAGACCACCATTCTCGGAGAAAACTAGGATTGCATGAGAAAAAGTAACTTGAAAATGTTAGGGTAAATGCTTGCTTTTGTTTGTATGTTGACTGCAATGTGTAATGTTGACTTCAAACGATTAGATAACTGTTTTGGAAGGGGTTTTAACCTCTCGCGTGTCTTATGTTACACAGTGCGACATAAGAAAAAAATGCTCCAAATGTCTTAAGTCGGACAGTTACACTTAAGGGCTTGGTGAGGATTGGTCGATAAATATCTATGGTTGTGTTGCAAGTAGCAATACGTTCTGCATACACCGCTAAAATGAACGAAAAAAAATTTACAAAATGCATCTGTGGTTTTTGTTATGACGCCGCAGACTTTTTCGTTGTGTTATCAAATAGTTTTTATTACTTTTTATAATAGTTTTTTTATTAATGTTTTGGAATAATTTGTGTTAAAATAAAATAAAAATTAAAAATTAAAATAAATGTGTAGGCACATTTTTTTTATTTTTTTTTTTTCGAATATGAGTGAAAATTATAAAAGTGTAAACATATCACATCACTGCGAGATAAGGTCAGTTTGATTTGCTTATTGAATGATATAAATAGTTGGATAAACTCATAACGAATCCAGGAAGGTATAATATATACCATGATAATGGCCATAAATTGCCGATTTATCATTTTTTCTGAAGTCCTACCCAAAAATCATAAGGAAATTCAACATGCGACACTCGAGGGGTTAATGAGGAAATAGAATGAGAATATCATGGATCTATAAAGAATTATTTTTTTTGTAGTTATACTCTAATAATAGTAGGAGGAACTCGTAGCTAAATAACAACAGCCAAACGGGTCGATCTTTGAGGTTAAGCAACGCTTGCTGAGGTCAATACATGGATGGGTGATTATCTTCACATTTCGAGATACATCCATGCCTCGGAAAGCACGTTGAGTTGTTGATCCCGGCTGTTATTTGTACATCTTTGACAGTTGTTACAGGTAGTCAGAAACCGACCCCAGTAGTGTATCTGACAGTAGGTATCTGACAGTAGGTAGTCTGGCAGTCGCTTCATGTAAAACGCTAATACTTAGATGCATCCAGTTATTCTTGAAGCCGACCCCAAAATAGTTGGAAAAAAGCTTAGCAGTCGATGAATATGACACCATTTGACCAGCGTAACTCGCGCTTTTTTATGTTTGCAGCTATATGAGTGGTATTTGTTTGTTTCTAACTCTTTCCGAATCAATGTTTTAACATCTTCAGACCAATATGCAGCCACCTGCACTGCTGTTACATAGGCTTTATTTAAATCTAGCAAGGCGCAGGTGGCCGCGCACGATGGGCATGACAAGAGGTGTGATATGCCCTGCAAAGCAGCTCCACACTGGCATTGTGTTTGTGATGGGTCAGGGATACCCCATTTGGCCAGATTATATTTATTTTATCACGATAACTTTTTTGTTTGCTAGCTAGTACTCTCTCTTACAAACGATAAGCCAAAACAAAACAACACACAGGAAATGACGCTGCATCTTAATTCTAGTTATAAACTCTATTTCCAGTTCTTCATAAAAAAAAACTGTACTCTTATCCCGATTATAGGGAAGCCATGTTTAGGAGGCCATTGTACTTTTGGATTTAAAAACACAAAGATTAAGATTCTCTCTGTTGATTTTGAAAACAAAACAGGCTTTGTTGTCTTAATCTTTAAGTTAAGTCTCCAATAATGTTAACTTCCCCGTTTGGAATTAATGGCAAAAGTAAAATTTAGGGAGCTAGCGTAATTGGCTTTACCTTAACCAGTAAAGTTCAGAGATTATTATTATCTATAGATCGCTACGCCCAGAACCTTTTTTTTTTCTCAATATATACGAATCACCAACATACGTTTGAACCAAGACACAGACACTGACATTGACAACAAGAAACAATGTTTGTTTTGATAATTATGCATAATAAGAGCTATAAGGTCTTATGACTACGTGGTTAGTGCAATGGTTGGGTTACTACGTTGCGTGTCGCGGGTTCGATTCGCAACGTAAAGAATGTTTTTACGATCTACAGATAATTGTTCTGGGTCTGAGTGTTTGAAAAATTCGTACAAGATACAAGACAAATTTATAATGTGATGGAATATTGCAAAAAATATTAAGACATTAATTAGGACATGCTGTATAAATACTTTTATTTTTATGCATATTTGATTAACGTTAAATTAAATGTTAAGTTTCGACGTATATCTTTTTACAAATGTTTGTAGCTTCTGCTTGGATTTTTTTTAAATAAAATTAATAGGACATTATATTTATACTTCAACAGAAACATTAAAAACTTAAATCTACTAAATAGCACTGCTGAAATTCAGCGTT
This sequence comes from Tholera decimalis, assembly GCA_943138885.2. Taxonomy (NCBI): domain Eukaryota; kingdom Metazoa; phylum Arthropoda; class Insecta; order Lepidoptera; family Noctuidae; genus Tholera; species Tholera decimalis. Next base: position 14,442,453 of record OW964552.2, on the reverse strand, counting down.
ATATCACCGTCCTTAAGCAGTCTTATATCTTTCCATTGTTACTCAGCGGTCAGTGATTATCCACAAGTCATTAACCAAAGCTCCTTATCCTCAAAAGTTTTTCTTATACACAGACAGACACTAAGATAGCCTTCATTCGTGGCGAACTGCCAAAACCTTAACTAACGCAAAGTAAACGTGATTTTTAAATCAGAAATTCAGTTCATTTTCACGATAAGAATGATTTGTGCAAACGTTTTAAAGTTTGTTCAGAATCATTATTGTCATCCCGTAATAGCCATTACCTTTCCTGAAAGGAAAGTGTTTTGATATTTTAAAACCAGAACATATCCATAATTATGTGTTCTAATATCAAAATTATCATAATATGTGTTCTTATTTAATTTTTGTCAGTCACGTTACATTGCTATTTACATTATTGTTTATCTAAAACATTATTCTCGTCTCGTAATAGCCATTAGCTTACCTGAAAGGAAAGTGTTTTGATATTTAAAACCAGAATACATCCATAATTATGTATTCTAAGATCAAAATGATCATATGTGTTTGTTTTAATTTTTTTTAAGTCACGTTACATTGCTATTTACATTATTGTATATCTAGAACTATGCTTTACATAAATCTGTATTTGGTTTTTTGAATTGAGCATTGTGAAAAAAATAAAATGTGCCGAAGCCTCTTTTTAACCGACTTCAAAAAAAAGGAGGAACTTGAACTTGTTTTACTCGCAGATGGCTGGACCGATTTCAAACATTCTTTTTTTGTTTGAAAGGATATACTTTCTAGTTGGTTCCATTGTCGTTATGTTTGGATCTGATGATGGGATCATGGAAAAATCGAGGGAACTCTTCAAAAATTATAGGCACACCTACAGCGTTTTGGGTATTTCTTATAGTAACTTGTGCAGTTGCCCTCGAAAAGCACAATTTGAGGAAGTGGAACTAATGATGAAGACCCCAGATGGCCACCGAAACTACTCAATAATAAGTATTTCGTGGATTGCGATAAGATTACTTGAATATAGATGTTAAGCACTTTATGCTCGTTACAATGAAAGAAAAAAAAAAGAAAGAAAAAGTATTTATTGCCAACAGACAAACGACATGCTAACAATATTAAAAACTTATTTAGTTCCTTAGACTAGAATTAGTAATACATATGGTGAAGTAGAGCTGATGGTGATGTACTAGGAAAACTCCTCAAAAATTAACAGCTCTGCACCGGGAAAAGCAATATTTTGTAAAAGGTGATAAGTAGTTGACATTTTGGCTTTTGTAACTAGATTAATTACAAACCGACCCACTAAAAAGCGGGAAAATTTTCTTTTGCTAAAAATAGAACCAACTTCTATATAAAAATACTACAAAGGCAAAAACAACTTTGATTTCGACGGCGGTGTCAAAATAAAAAGAAATATAATATAATATATAATATTCCACAACTTTTCACACAACGCCATCTAGTCCCAAACTAAGCAGAGCTTGTGGTATGGGTACTAGACAACTGATAAACATACATATATATTTCTAAATACATACATATTATAGATAAATTACACCCAGACAAAGAACAAATGACCGTGCTCATCACACAAACATTTGTCCTAGGTGGGAATCGAACCCACGACCTTGCGCAGAGCAGTCAGGGCCACTGACCACTATACCAACGGTCCTACATAAAATACAAAACAAATGACACCGACTACCGAAATTAAAGTTATTTTTGCCTTTGTAGTGTTTTTTTAAACCATACTTTTACAGAGTTTCGGGTACATAAAGTTTGACAAGCACTCAATTTCATATCTTATTTAATATACACACATCAAAAGTGTCTAGGGATCAACATATATTTTTGCAATAACTTATCTCCTGATTGATATTAATTAAAATTTTCTTTAAGGATTCATCAAATAAAGTGTTTTCGTTTGTCACAGTAACGATAAACCAAGTCACCTTTGCATTAATAAATAAATTTGCCATTTTCCTAATAAAGGGATTTTTGACATTTGAACCACTAACATTAAAGTTCGAAAAAAAGACTGAAATAACAGTTTTCTTTAAAATTTTATTGGGTAACTTAAACAATTAATAATCCGTGTTTCTACCGCGAACACTAACAACACAAGAACATCGGTTTGGCATACTCAAAATGAGTTCATCCAAATCACGCTGTGGAATGGCCGCCCATGTTCGTTGCAACAACAAAAAAAGGTCTTCTTGCGACTGGATACCCTCCATATTCGGCAGAGCTCTTCTCTGTAGCATATCCCATGCATGCTCAATCGGGTTCAAGTCTGGCGACTGAGCAGGCCAGAGCAGGACATTGATGTTAGCTGCGGCGAGAGTCTGTCTTACAACTCTTGCGGTGTGCGGTCGTGCATTATCATGCATTAACTGAAATAAGGGACCGATTTGCACTTGTAGAGGAACGATGACGTCAGATACAATCGTCTCAGCATAAATTTGAGCGTTGAGGTTGCCTCTGATCCAAATCAACTCAGTTCTTCCGCCGATCCAAATACCCGCCCATACCATGATGGTTCCACCACTATAAGGATGGACTTCCTGGCAGGATTTTAATCGCTGTTGGCGTCCAGGGGTTCTCCAGTGACGTATACGTCTTGTATCCGGTCTCATACCAAAACGAGACTCATCAGAAAAGCACACGAAACGCCATTGTTCTTCTGCCCAATTTCTGTGTTCAAGAGCCCATTGATTTCGAATCCTACGATTGTGCATTGCTATAGGTGGTACCCGTAGCGGTCTTCGGGAATGAAGGTTCACTTCATGCAAGCGGTTTCTGACTGTTTGGTCGCTAATTAAGTTCCCTGAAGAGTGATGAAGCCTCACGGCTAACATCGTGGCGGTTATTGTTGGAGCTCTTCGAGTTAAGATTTGAATGTATCGGTCTTGTCTCCGTGTGGTGCAGCGATACCGTCCTCCATGGCGCTCAGCCACGGTACCAGTGCTTCGGTAACGTGTCCAAAGTCGACTGATAACACTCTGACTTGTATTCAGAGCTAAAGCCACAGTACGTTGCCGGGAACCAGCTTCTATCATTCCCACGGCTCTGAGCATTTCTTCCCTGCTTAAATGACGTCGCCGCTCCATAATAACGTTGGTTTTAATCAGTAGTAGGGAAACAGTAGCACTAATAATGTCTTCAATGCGTTGTATGTTTTTATAGGGAAAATATTGACAGCTGATTTTCATCTTTTACTCGAATTTGATTAACAGTTCCTGTTTCAAATTATGAAATGCACCAAAAAGGATCCATATAAATCTATAAAATCATAAATTTATTACAAAGCCACATCTCAATCTCAAGAAATCCGCATAAAAATGCTTGTGAAACTAGTGCTTGTGATACATGTGAAACTTAGTAGATAGATGTATTCTGTGGATCGCTTTCTGATTTTAAGAAAATAATGTAAAATATTTAAAATAAAGGGGGGTCCCCATACATGGAACTAGAACTGATAATATTTTTTTTCATGAAACCTATGCCTGTGTGGTATCAATAGACAGGTCCTTAAAAATAATAAAAGGGTTACTAAAACCACTTTTTCATAAAGTCAATCGTTTAAAAGATATAAGCTTCCAAAGTGGTAAAATGTGTCCTCCCCCCCTCTAACTTCTATAATAAAAGAGTGAAAAATCTAAAAAAAGTATTTGTCTATAGATCTTAATGTAAACTTTTAACTAAAATTGGTTTTATTAATTTTTAACATAATTTTTTTACACTTTATAGACTTAAATAAAAAACCCTAAACTACATATATACATCTAAAAATAAACTAAAATATGGCATCCAGAAATTTGTGCGCATCGCTGTCCACTGGTAATGTGCCCAAAAGACTGGCGGCATTGCCACGTTGTATGGCAATGCTTAACCTCTGTCCAAGGTAAAAGCCAGCCCTTGGGTCACGCGAAGTGTCAACTTGGCGTTTGGATAGATCTTTAAATAATCTGTGAGCACTCGGACCCCACGACCCCAAGGTTTCAACCCCAAACGGCTCGAAAATATAACTACCAACAAGGTTATTATATTTCTGCCGCTTGAGGTTTTCAGCAGCCGCAGCGGCAGCGCCAGCACAGCAAGACGAGCTAGGAAGATGGGATGGCGCAAGAGTATCGACACAAGTTGCGTCCCACACTAAAGGCCTACCCATCTTCCAAGGAAATAAAGACATGCCGTCCGGTCTTTTGCCATCGTCGCGTGCCAGGCCATTGGGTTCTAATACAGCTGGAACGCCGACAGTGACAAGAGCTCGTCGGATAATGTCGTTAATATTCGCGTGCCGTGCTATGCGACCCGCACTGCGGCTGCATGAAAGGCCGTGGTGACCGAGGCTGTTGACAACTTCGCCGCAATGGCAGCGATGAGCAGAACAACATGGAGCACCTAATCGAAGGGAAGCAGCGAGGCGGAATGTAGTATCATCGAACAAGGTGCCTATGTTCGATGACGGTAGTGCGTGAAGCCAGAGACCCGACTCCCATTCACCCACAGCCAGCAGGCGCGCACGCTCTGCAGCCGAAGCAGATGTGGCAATAAGGTCACTCTGAACTGCTCTACAGAGCGGCTCATCCCACCGCCTCTGAGATGATGGATTGTCGGGTGGATTTAGGTTCGGGCAAGCGAGTTTCCAGGTATCTATAGCCTCGGTGAAGAACGGCACATTGAAATCAACCAGTGACTGAGCTAGGATATTCCTGATTAATTTCTCAGTGCCGTGTACCGAGGACATAAAAGCCGGTAGACTGATACTAGTAATTTTGCGGATGCCGAGACCACCCATACAAATGGGAAGAGTAGCTTGTGCCCAAGCTCGGTCATCCAAAGCCACATTTAAAATTCCTGTCAGAGTTTGGCGAATAATTTGGTCCATTTTTTCCAAAAGGTGAGGATGATGCCATAGATGTGAAGAACGAAGAAAGTACATTAATTTAGGTCCAAAACAACAGTAACGAATTAAGGTGATGGCCGAATGCATATTAATTTGGTATAATCTGTCCGAGATGTCATTAAAATTTTGTATTTTTTCCATGACAAAATCGGGAAAGGAATTCTCATAAATTGGAGACCCAAGAAGACGAAGAGAACTTTTTTCCACAATTTGGAAAATATATTTATTTTAACCTACGTACATGTTGTCTACTCTTGTCAATTATAAGTAGATAAGGCGGGTGTTTCTTAGCTGACATAATTGAATGTCGGAGAAATTTGTCCTTAAATTTAACGTAAAAGTAATTTCTAAGACAAGTATTGCTCAAAACATGTGGTTCATGTGGGTTATGCTTAAAGTGGTTTGAATGAAATCGGGTCAGCAGTTTTTGAGATACAGCATATTTTCTAAAACCGCAAATATAACTTTGTAATTCATACAAACACTATGAAAAACAAAGTTATTTAGCGTAGTTGCAAAAATGTAAATAAGCTAGTTTTAAGAAATTTTTAAGGTTTTTTTATTCATCAAATAAATATACATATTATATTATATTATTAAAGTTACTACGGAACCCTTCATGGGCGAGTCTGACTCGCACTTGGCCAATTTTTCAATAGAATTTCTGAGCAAATATTCAATATTCTATTTTTGGTGACGACGAGGATATCGAAAATATTGGAGAGGATTTTATTTAATATGTTAAAGACAGAAAGATGCTGGATCGATGGATAGTTTCTATGTGATTTGGCGGGAAGAAGATTTTTATTTTTATAAAGAGAACTAGCAATGTGGGTACAAATCACATTACTAGCAATCATGTTAACCCCTCCAACTAAGCTAAATATGATTGTGTCTGGAGTGGGTTCACGGCAATAGTGTAATGGGTGGGGTTCGAACCCACGACCTCTCGATCACAAGTCCGACACCTTATCCATTAAGCTACTGACGCTTCAAAAGTTCATCAAAGATGAAAAAAAAAAAGTTTATATAAGAGAGTTTTTTTATTGTGCTTAGGTTCGTGTTTGATTACCATCTCACCTGATGGTAAGCGATGATCTGATCGTAGATGAAGCACGCTTACCTAGAAGTAACCAATTCACTCTTGACTTAAAAACGCCCGGGTTATAACTATCACTGAATTGACTCCCGCAGGAAATTCCACTCCTTGAAATGGACGCTAAATCGCTAAATGGACGAAATAAGACCCGAGAGTGAAACAGCAAAGGCTGCAAATAAAAAGAAAATATACCTATAAAACATATTTTATTCAAACAATGATTCTTGAAATAGATTCCACAATCCCACATCAATTGAATAGTATTCATGCAAACACGATTTTTCTCTAAGAGATTCGAACACTATTCTCCGGATGCTTTTGTGTGTTTTATAAAGCGATTCAGATCTGAATAGAACAGAGAAAATACCACAGAATAGAAACAGAAGGTTGATTTCATATAACGAGTAGGAACAGTCGCTCGCACATCAACATACCGGTTGCACCTGAGTACTAGTGATATACAGACGCCAGCACATGAAGCTACCCGAAAGTGTCAAATTTTCCCAATCAACCTTGAACCTAATTTCTTTAACAATAAAGTTGAAAATCTATTAAAGAAATTTGACAGATTGTTGTAGCTTGATGTGCTGGCGTCTGTACATGGAGCGACTGCCTATGCCCCTTGGCAAGACTGGTATCAGATTTTCTGACTTTCGACTACCCGTAACTACTATCTTCAAAGGTGTACGACTGACAGCTGGGACCAGCGGCTTTACATGCTTTCCGAGGCACAGAGGAATCTTAATATTATGTTAACATGTTCCACAGATCAACTTTAGTAAGCGTTGCATAGCCTTAAAGATTGATCCGTGCGGCTGTTATTATTTAGCCACGGGCTTGTGATGAATTATATTTATTTTAATCTACGTACATGTTGTCTACTCTTGTCAATTATAAGTAGATAAGGCGGGTGTTTCTTGGCTGACTTAATTGAATGTCGGAGAAATTTGTCCTTAAATTTAACGTAAAAGTAATTTCTAAGATATGTATTGCTCAAAACATGTGGTCCATGTGGGTTATGCTTAAAGTGGTTTTGTGGAAAATATCATACAGACTTTAATAGATCTGTCTCTATTTATTTATTAAAACTTTATGATATACAAAATGTACCAAGGCGGACTTAATGCCCTAGGCATTCTCTACCAGTCAACCATGGGTGGTGAAGAGATAAAATGGCAGGTGCATAAAAAAAGTAAACTAAGTAGATAATACATTCAAAGTAAAAGTTTTATTACGCATACATATCTAACTAGAATAAACTTACATACCAAAAATATATAATACAACGTGTAACAGATTAAGCGAAATACCTCAGACACCCCAATTAGAATATTAAATTATAATTCTAAAACAACATCCGTAACTAAATAAATTGAAACCAAACCAAGGCATTTTTTATAAAATAGTTATCCTTACTAAACGCAAAACGTATGTGCGTCATACAATATCTTTACGCAGACGCATACGCTCATGCAATATTAACGGCCGACGCGACACGCACACAACTTCCTTGAATATTGAATATTGTATTATTTTTTCATGATGTTGTGTTTCCATTTTAAGTTAAATGAAAGATTTTTCCATCAAACTTTAACACCTATTTTTTATGCGAAAATCGATTCAGAAATCGATTCTGAACTTTCAGGAATTGCGTTTATTCTGTTATATGTTGTATATACTAATAAAAAGTCATAGTACGGGAGTTATGAAAACTCTGCTTCCACTATTTGTTAAGAAAATAATCCCACAACTTTCTCTTAAATGCGTTTTGACTGGTGGCCGTCTTGATATCGAGAGGTAGTGCATTCTACAGAAGAATAGACTGTATATAGAAGGAAGAATGAATAAAATCAGAAGTAAGAGAAGATTATTGGAAGAAACTTCTTCTCTGGCGAATGGGCATCCATTTGAGCTCGGTTCTGTACCTCGATACGTGGTCATATTTTTTTAAATAAAATATGAACTGGATACAGTCATTAAGGCCGGGTTATCCAGAGCACCGTAGGTATTCGACGCTTACCCCAGCCCCCGCAACGAATAGCAAAACGTAACAAATTACGACGCGCGGGAGACGCGCGCGCCAAGCGCACCGCTCATGAGTTCACGAACTCAAGTAGGTACGAAGATGCGTCACAGAATAGAGCAATGCAGTAGATCAACTTGAATTGATTAGTTTATGTTTATTTTGTTTTGTTTTAATAGAAAGTATTTTCAAGTTTATAGATAGAATAGGTACGTATTGTATAAACTTGAACCTAATTAGTAATAATTAAAAATAAGTTTATTTATTAATTTTTGGGGACAAGATGAATAAAAAATCTGACTGACACGCAGATCATGAATACGGGTATGATTCAAATTTACACGCCACGCGCTATTCGACTTTCCCAAAGGGTGCGAAATCTTCATGGCACAGTATAAAAAATCAAGTATTAGGTAGGCACACTTACATTAGGAGAGTTGTATTACAATTCAATTATTATTATATTGAATGAGGGCTTAGAGGTATTCTGTGTGAAATATTATGTTTTAAATAAAAAATATAAATATTTTTCAATCAAATAGTTATACCAATAATAGCAACACACAAACACTTTTTGGAACAAATTTATTTTACGCGGCTTCTAAACTGGCAGAAATTATAACGCAAAAGTGTAAATACTTACGACTATCTTCTGACGAGAGAGACGACGAGGGTCCCTCAACCGCACACTTTTTTTTCTCTAAAATCTACAATCATTTATGCACAACTGGCTAATGCCGTTATTCGACTTCAACTTCAACTCTTGCGGCTTTTGTGGAGGACTCACCACAATTTCACAAGCGCTGGAAGTTGTTTGGTAAAGTATTTTGGATGATGAAAAGTATTAAAATTGAAGTAAAAAAAAAACAAAATTATTTTGTACGCAAACATGACATGACAGCTTTTGCAATGTCAAATGTATTTCACTCAATATGTTACCAGTTTACCAGTGGCAGTAGGAATAAAATGAGTATGAAAAGAGAAAATTAGAAATATGGCATAGAACTGTTAAAACGATAATACAGTACGCTACAGCTTTATTTTATTTATCTCAATGAACCTACATAGATCATAAACAAATCGAGTAAATACAAAAGGGAGAAGGCATTTAATGGAGGTTGGACGGGGAACATTAGGGAGTGCGCGTGATTCTAAATGCAGTTAAAAGCCATAGATCCTGACACGATATGTAATATTTTTTACATTTTACAACATATTATCTGTTTTCCTTCGGCACATGAATACTTTATTGGAAAACTCTTAAAAAAGTAGACATACACAAAAATGTGAAACTTTTTCTGATTTATCATTTTCATGAAAAAGAAATATAAGCACTTTTCTCAAGACCATCTATGCTCGTTGTTGGTGTTGTTTACTGATTGCATAACGGTGAACAGGAGACGACTAGGCTCTTCGACCACCTTACGGAGGCAGCTGCAGGAGCTGAACTGGCCCAGCACAAATATCCGATGGCAAAGCTTGTTTTTCTAAGAGATTTTAATTCCCACCATAAAGAATGGTTGTTTCCGTACCAACAGACAGAGCACGCTGGTAGAGAGGCCCGCAGGTTTTTTTTATCGCTAGATCTCGACCAGCTGGTTCACCAAGCAACCTGCATTCCAGAAGTCGACGGCCACACGCCCAATGGCTTGGACCTAGTGCTCACAAACGTTGCGTCGCCAGAGACTGTCAGTATCGGTCTGGGCCTCGCTCGGATCGTATGACCACTTTCTGGTGAAAACGGTATCTACCTTTTCTCCTCCAGATAAATGCCCCAGGGGCATACGGCGAGTATAGAAGTATGGGTCAGCAGACTCCGAAACTGCGAAGCGAAACTCGAACTTTTACCGTCCTTCGCTGCCTCCTAGTTATAATAAAACTGGATGGAACACTGGCTCACACCGCACAAGAAAAAGCAAATTTAAATGCCTCCGTCTTTGCGGTAAGTTTACGTCACGACACGGCGTCTAACTTACCACCTAAAATACCTCACTTCGGCTCCGTAATGCTGGAAACTGCATTTCATGTTAAGGAAGTCCGTAAAGCCCTTTCTAGTCAAAATGTGAACAAAGCCAGTGAACCGGAAGGAATACCTGCTCGAGTCTTAAAGAGTTGTACCCCGGATTTGTCTCCTGTGTATCGCATACTCGCCTGTATCGCGTTCCATTAAAACCGGAGTGGTGCCAGTGTCCTGGAAGCCAGATAATGTGCAACCAGTACTCAAAAAAGTAGCCGTGCCGTACGGACGATACAGGCATCGCATAGTCCCGTTGACTCTTTGGCTTACACAGTACACTGCAAACCTGACTTTGCCAGCCAAGCAGAGTCAAGATGCAAACCAAGATCTTTAATTGAAAATGATAGGAGGAAGTGAACTAGTTGCCACTCTAACGATCATACGTGAGCTTCCGATCACAATGGCCTGACACTTTGAGGGGCTTACAGTCACCCCAAATCAATTAGACCAGTTTTGATAGCATCTAAATCTCGGTTTAAATCTCCTATAGCGTATGACAAACTTTCCACCCGCGTAGATGCATACAACTGCAGATCATCATTGTAAAGTTGATACGAACACCGAAGACAGAGAGTTATAAAGTTTACCGAAAATAATAAGTGATATTTTTGTAGGAAATGGTCATGCTGTATATTTCTACACTATGGCACGAGTGTGCTGCGCGTAATAAATATTGTTGACTTGTGACAACCCTGGCCGTTGCGATACTGTCTAGACGTTGTCGGCATTTTCCACAAGATCAAAGGTGTCGACCTACTGTATGATCTTTATACTGTGGTCAGAGCGACGAATGATCGACTGTACCATAATAACCATTATTACATTTACGAAAATAAAACCTAATACAGCCGAATATGATCAGTTATTTCAACTTGGGTTACTAACGTTCTATTAGCGCGTTTAGTAAAGAATCGGATTGATATTTATCAGTATTCTGGATCAAACCCAGGCTCTGAACACATCTTTTATGTGATTTCTTTTTTATTGTAAGTACTTTTATATTATATTTAGGTATTTTTGTAAATATTTTGTTGAATAAAATAAGAAACATTTTCATTTTTTTAAAGGAGAAAGAAAGTCAAAAATGTTTTTGTTTTGCACACATATTTGCGGTTTGTAAATCTATTCCGCGTAGGTACTTATCTACTTAGTAAAGTAAAATATTAATTTGTATAATTATAGGTACCTATAATAATATTGTCAAAGTTCCCTTTGAGTCTGACATTTGAAAAGAGCATTTGCGCACGTGGCGGCTTTATGCTCTTTGACATAGGGTTCAAATTCAATTGTTCACACACTTTTTGCGGTTGGCAAATCTATTCCGCGAGAAAAATAAACTATTATAGCTTTTGCGCGCGTGGCGTCTTTATTTACACACATATTATTTTGTGGTTTCGAAATCTATTCCGCGTAGTTAGGTAGGTACCTCAGAATACAAAAAGAACCTAGTTAGTAAAGAAAAATATTTATATAGGTCTAAATATTTATATTGTCAAAGCCTTCTTACTTTTTTTGTTTATTCAGCCTTCGTAGAGCCAGCGATGACAACTTCTTTTTGTTGATTTTGTCCATTAGTTTTACTGACCGCTCGGGACTAAAGGACGCGAGGCGCGCGGCCGCGCACATGAAAATAATAGGAAAACACTTATTTTTGAAATTAGTGGTATAAATATTTTCAAATTTCACATTATGACGACCGACATGTATGTCATTTTATACGACCTTTATTATGGTATAAGTTTTATTATTCAAAGCTTAATAAAACTCAAATAAAATAAGAATAAGACCGTAATTTAAACTTGTCTGCGATTTAATTAGATGCAGTGAAATGCAAGTAATCGTGTATCGGATGACCGAAATAGAAAGATCAAAGTATGAATTATGTAATATCTTTTTTTTTCAAAATTTAAATCCGTGTTATCTACGAATAAAACACAATTGAAAACGACGTTTTTTCGAATAACCTCGCCTTAAGGAGCCTATCGAGCTTATCCAGGAAGACCGCAATCAAGTTAAAGTAGCTCTATAGTGCAAATTATTATTTACCCTGTAGCACTACCTCTTGATATCAGGATGAATATGTGGATGTGGATGAATATAGTGAATATGCGATAAGAGAAAGTTGCGGGATTATATTCAAAACACATAGTGGAAGTAGAGTTTTCATAACCCCCTTACTATGGACTTTTATTCTTATATATTATATATATTTGGTATGTATTATGATAAATATGTATGTAAGTTTATTTTAGTTATTTATGTATATATAGTTGTAATAAGACTTTTACTTTACATATATTGTCTACTTAGTTTATTTTTTATGCACCTGCCATGTTATCTCTTCACCACCCATGGTAAACTGGTAGAGAATGCCTATGGCATTAAGTTTGCCTTTGTACTTTATGTGTTGCATAAAGTTTTAATAAATAAATAAATAAGTCTTTTTGGAAATTTGTATGTACGTGCGTTTTCACCCACTGTGTGAAAATGCATGTACAATGTACATACAGACAAATTACTCTTTGTGACGGCGGTGTGCTAACGCCATTGCAAATCATCCCGTACTCTTCCTACGGCTCAGTGACGTTAGAAAATTACCAATTCGAACCATGCTCCCGTTGTTTTATAAGTGCCCATGTAGATCTATGTATTTTTTTTATTTCCATAAACTTTTAGGGTCTACGACATGCCAGATTCCTTACAATGATTTTTCTGATAAGTTTTGGCAATCCCCACTCGACCATTAGCAGTAATGGTCGAGTGGGAACTGCCGGGAACAGAAGGCCAGTGACTGCAGAGTCACTGGCCTTCTGTATATATTTATTTATTGTCATCCTGTCCTTAAAATACAATATTCTCCTAGCCGTACAATTGGGTCGTAAGGAGATTATGTGTGTGAGGCATCTTTTATAGTAAATTCTATAAATAATGGCATTCTAATGAAGAGTGTTTTATGTAAGAGAATTATAGGAGTATCGCTTTAAACAGAAATATTTACTGAAAACTTATATTCAGGTTATAGACGTAGCCCCAAAAACTGTTAAACTTTATTGGGCAAAATGCGAATTAGGCAGTACATTGCTTGCATAATGGACGGTTAGTATATTCTGAATGTTAGTCGCGATCATATTCCACAGAAAACGCAGCCTTTGATAGTCTCTTCCAAAGTAACAACAGACTCCAGATAATTTGTGTTGTGGGAATGTTCTATAGAAATACCGCGGCCACAAAACGTTAGGGTAACTGAAGCAACAGGGTCGGTTCTTAGGAAGGCGAAGTCGAACATACCCTTACGCACCACCCATAATGAGAGAAGTCATTTGATAATTTTCCCCCGTTAAAAAAGTCTCAGAATGAAGAAGAATACGAGTAAACTGTTGCTTACACAATTTCTATTCAGTTAGAGTGTCCGGTCTACTAAGAGTACCTACTTGGGATATAAAAAGGTGGATGTGGTAGACAATTTTAAGGTAAACAAAATTTATTGTATAACTTGTTTGAAAATATCTAAAAATAATATTAGGTATACTGTTATTAGGTAAAAGTCCTGCCGGGGTGCGAGAATGTTCTAACGAGATAACGTGGCCCCGGAACGCAAGAGCAGTTGAAGGAACAAGGTGGATTATTAGTCAGTACAAGTACAAGTCTGACACACCCTTCCGTTCCACCCAGACCGGAAGAAGTCATTCGATGATTTTCCCACACAAAAAATAATAATAATAAAAGGCCATAAAAATTGAAATTTATTCCTGGTCAGCAACTTAACTAGAATTATCATAAACACTGCAAATTAATCTAATCAAGGAACATTGGGCACCCCGACATAGACAGGTTCGTTTAAACCCTACAGACGGAAGTAGATCCATCCTCAGCAGACAGTCAGCTTAACATTCGACATTGTAAAGAATGCAGCCAAAGTACACATTGCTAGTTTCAACTTATAAATATTATAACTACACAAAAATGTATACAGTCTGAATCTCAATTTTCTACTTTATTACTACACGGAATTACTGCAGATATTTGTAGGCAATTTTCTAAAACATCAATATTAAAGCTAAGATATCATATTACTTGCTGTTTGATTAATTATTTTCGCCAACTACTACTAACAGCTCAATCAATTTGTTTACTGACCAAAACTCCTCGAATTTTCTGACCAAAACTCCTTGAATTTGCTGACCGTTTAAATGATAGCCGATATAAATCGTCCTCTTAGAATGAAAGTGAGCTAACTCTAAATTCGGGTATTTGAGATTTGAGTATAAACCAACCTTAAACACTACTCAAAATTCGGCGTAATAGGAACCCGAATTAAAAAGTAATAAAGAGACCTATATAGATATAGAACCAGTGATTAGCAAAAAGACATTCTTTTTGCTAATCACTGATACGATTTCGAAGAAATTGTAGAAAGTATGAATAAAGCCCTAATGTTTGGACTTTATACCTATAGCACTTAAATAATATGGACGCTCAGTTAAAATGCGGAGAACCGCGCGGCCACACAGTTCTCTTAAACGAAGCTTCGTAGATGTCCTATTTGTTTTGCTAATCACTAATACGATTTCGAAGACAATGTAGATAGTATGAATAAAGCTCTTATATTTGGACCTCACGACCTATATGCGTTTAGAAGGATGACCAAGATTTATATTGTGTCAAGACATTTCCTGAAAATTTCCTCTAAATCCAATAAAGCACCTCCACTAAGCAACGTTTAAGAAAACTGCGTGGCCATGTGGTTCTCCGCGTTTCAACCACGCGGCGATGGTTATATAAACCTTTACAATTTTCTGAATATTGGATTTACGAATTTGCGACTTTCATCGTTAGTGTTTTACAAATTCCTTCGTAATGTTGACGTAGTCATTTTTCTTCTACGACATTGTGGCCGAGCAGTTCACATGGACACATTTATGTTCAGTCAACCCCGCTCTTTAGCCGATACCTACATAGCTATTTCTGAGTTAGGTCACTTTCTAAGAATGCGAAATGTTAGTATTAATAACTACTAATGCCTTTGACCTTGACCGTAGGGACAATGAGATAACCGTCGGGATTACTTCATCTGACCCGCGTTGGATCGATTCCAATGAGCTTTTTCCCATGGGAACTTACGTAATTTATCGAACAAGATTTTCTGCTAGAAATACTTAATCTTTTCTAAAGAACCTGTAGGTTATCTTTAAACTAATGTTTTTTACACAAATAAAGAGACAAAAAAGAAGGACGGTGTTTTTTCTTTTTACCCGACCGACTGCTTACTACTCGACGCGGACGTGTGTATTATTCAGCTCAAAAAAACTAAATAAATAAAAAATAATCATAACCTTTTTTGCAGAAAGCTAAATGATTCACATAACTTGGGTAGCGGCCACCGCTCGGCAAAATGCTCATTCTCTATATTGATCTGAATTTAATAAAAAAGTTAGTTTATATTGATGTACCTATATAGAAAATTATCTCTATATTTGCTTGCTCAAAATATAGTGTTTTTGCTGAAGCTTTCGTTCTGATCTGGTTGCATCTCTATGCTAGCTGCGTCACCACGGCTCCGCTTGAGAGGTTTTAGTGCTCCTAAATCCTTAAAGATTATAAAACAGTCTCCCGCAGCATCTGTATTTCTGTATGTTCACTATAAACTCAAAAAGTACTGAACAGAATTTCATGCGGTTTTCATCAATGGATAGAATAGTTCATGAGGACCTTCCTCAGTACCTTTAGTGTATAATATACTAAGGTTTTGTGTGAATTAGCAGGATGAGGCCGTGCGAAGCCGGGCCGCGTAGCATTTTATGTATAAGCAATTTAAAGTATAGTTTCATAAAATCGGTTTAGTCGTTTTTGCAAGACACAGTAACACGCCCATCCATTTATGTATCGCCAATACTTTCCTTTCATGATATATATAGTACATACATATAGTAGATAGGATAGTATGTATCGAAATCTGTCTATCAATTTCAATAACTCTTTCGTCGACAAAAACCATCACTAACGTTCAATAATAAAAAAGCCTACTTTTCGTGGGGTATGAAAATCTTAGTACCTTAACCCCCAGTTTCGGTACGAAGATGACCAAACTTGTGTCTAAACCTAATCGAGTTTAGTAAAAGTTGTTTTGCGAACTCTCAAGACGGCTTAAAAATGCTTTAACTTATCAAGTTGTAAACTTCTTGGATCTTATTAATTTTAATTTGAGATCGGATGAAATATTGCACCTTCCTTAGCTGAGTAGTAAAGTTGATAAACTCAGGTAAAGTTTTGAAGCCAGATGTGCTGTACTAAGCTATTTAATAGAACATTCTGAAAACCAACTTATAAAAATATAATGAAGTGGCATAACCAGTTTTGCTTTCATCGGAATAATGGTTCTAGTTTAAAACCATGCAGGTTCAAACTTAACGTGTGCTCTGGCTTATAATCGGTACATTTGAGAAGGATTTTATACTAGATGAGACGGTACTTCACACCGGAACAGCTGCTCAATTTGTATCAAGCCCAGATTCAGTCGTGTATGGAATACTGCTCTCATCTTTGGGAATCTGCGAAATACCAACTGGACGCGCTTGAGTCTATCGAGAAGCGGGCCAAGAGAATCATTGGCAACGATGCACTAGTTGAGTCAAAGCTCCAGAGCCTTGAACACCGACGACGAGTTGCAAGTCTATCGGTTTTCTATCGGTTACATTTCGGGGAGTGTGCGATGGAATTACACAGTCTAATTCCGCCAAGCCCGTTCCATCATCGGACTACGAGACAAACGGCGAAGCGCCATCGTTACATGGTGGACATCCCACCCATACGCACAAAACATTTTGGGAATACCTTCAATGTGCGTACGGCTAAGGAGGGAGGAATTCCCTGCCGGAGTCTGTGTTTCCCGATAGCTACAATCTAGGAGTATTTAAGTCAAGAGTGAATAGGTTACTTTTAGGTAAGCGCGCTCCATCTTCGACCACATCATCACTTAACATCAGGTGAGATAGTGGTCAAACGCGAACCTATTTTCAATAAAAAAAAGATATACGATTATAGGAGGCTATACCAGATCTGGAGATCAGAGTTAAGCAACGTTTAAGACCTCGGCAACCGAGGTCAGTCCGTGGATGGGTGATCTTAACATATCGAGATTCCTCCGTGATAGCCTTTGTGTGATTTTTACATATTTGTCAGTCATTACTGAAGCCAAAAAATCTATCACTAGTATTGCTAAGTGGTATCATACTACTCAGCTACTGGCTTGTAGCGGTCAGAGAGACAGGCGCTTCACGTAAGGTACTAGTACTCAGTTGCATCCAGTTATATTGGAAGTCGATCCCAACATAGTTGGAAAAATGCTAAGCTGATTATGTGAGTTACTTTTTGGATATGAAACCCAAAAAACTTTTTTACCTTTAACCTCTGGAGCCCCAGCGGCACAAAAACGTGCCAGAAAACAAATATTAGTTGAGCCCCGCTGGCACAAATTTGTGCCACCAAACCCCGACCGATTTAAAACTGTATTTGTAGTAAAGATAAGTCTTAAAATCGTTTGTGACCGGGGTCAGATTACGCTTACGATAAGAGCCCGCCCGCGGTGCTTGACGGATGGTTGACGTAATAATGGTGGTCCTTGAGTGGTTAAGTACCAATTGAGCAACTACTTACGTAGTTTATTTCTAGCGATGAATGTAACAAAGGCAAAAATGAAATATATATCCGTAATATTAAACAGCTATTTCACATTCAAATCGCGAGAACTGAGATTGCAATATCCTTCAGTAATGTCACTTTGAAATATTGAAGATATATTACAAATAAACCCTCATACTTCACCTTAACGTTTCATATTGTAAGTTATTACATTTATATAGTGTATTAAGTTTTGTTCTGTAAAATCGCCCGGAATGCAATTCGTAAGGATTTTCGTGAAGAAAATAATATGCTTCGAATCAGTATTAACGATAGTACTTGTCAATTAACCTGCTTTATCGTCGACCGTGTAATAACAAACCAAATGTTGAAAAAGTGTGAAATGCGATTTCATACATATTAGATTTTAATAATCGCTTGAAATAATTTTATTTTTGAGGACACAGCTGGCGCTGTATTTGAAAGGTTGGCTGCTGTGCTGCATGTCTTGTGTTCGATTCTCGCAGGGAACAAATATTTGTGTGAGTGTATATGGTGTGTATTTAGCAAAATCATAATGACCACCAACAAATCTTAAATGGTGATATTTACGGAAGAAAATATTCATATTTGGTGCTGAGCCTTTTATCAATATCCAGAAAAAAAGCTAAGCGTAAAATATGTTTAATTTTAATTTATTTATTTATTTGCATAAAAACGTGGTATACAAAGATGTTACATGAGTTAGGGATGAGATCATACATGTTTTGCTTAAGATTAAAGCATGCAAAATGGTTAACACAACTTATGTTCAAAGTATTCCTTAATGCTATAAAAAATATTATCATTTAGCCATTTATACAAGTGAATTTTAAACAGTGTGCTATTTAGTAGTTTAAGTTTACATGGTAATTTATTGTATATACACACAGCCATAGCTAAACAGCTTTTACTATATTTTGTTAATCGAGGGATTACATCTAAAACTTTTTATTTATTGTTTTTATTACAGATTATGAAGAATGTAAAAATCAATAGTCATAGTAAAGATTTATATGTTTCTATGGAATGATTGCCCATCCAAATTAATTATTAAGGAATATTAGCTACCTACTAAAATCATGTAACTAATGATATTATTTGTAGTAGTAGCTTCTTCTGCTAAAACAAATGAAATTCCACTTTTATTGCTGATGGTAGTCATACTAACATGTTGACATTTCGTCGTGCCTGGGAAAGCACGTTAAGCCACTGGTCCCGGCTTTTGTTTGCTATAGTCGTTGCGGGTAGTCTGAAACCAGAAAATCTGACTTTAGTTTAGCCAATGGGTGTTACCAAGCTACTGGGTTATAGAGGACAACTGGTACTCAGTTGCATCCGTTTACACTGGAAGCCTTTTTTTTTACGTGGTAAAATAATCAAATAAGTCCTCCCACCCCGGGCAGGGTGGGAGGGACTGTCAGACTTTTACTGACTAAAATCCACGGTGTTCCTTCAATAACCCTTTACGTACCGGGGCCACGGTAATGGGATGAGTCCCACGACCCCGGCAGGCTTCGGCCCTCTGCAGAGGTGGCCTCGTCATGTTGCTGACGCTCTTTGAGGCGCGCGTGGAACACGACGCGCCGTCGACCCGGGCATGGTCCATGGTCGGACAGCGAGTTGCCCTTTACTCTAGCCTTTACTTTAGCCTAGCCCAACATAGTTGAGAAAAAAGCACATGATTATATTGTTCATGACACAGTTCCTCGTTAAAACATATTTTTAGATGTTAAACAAGCGCGCAATTTACAATTTTCTAGAAATAATCAACACCAATATTAGCAACAAAAGAAATGACTCATACGTTCTAACTAAAATAGGTATCGAATAGTTATTGTGCTTTACTGATTTATTACAGGAAAAAGACCCTGGTACCTACAGAACAAAAACTAAATATCTGCTGCAACGCCATTCCCTTCAATATAAGGTGGCCGATACCGACTACGATTATTCGGACCGTATTATTAATATCCGACATTAATCGATGTTCTAGGAACATCGATCTTATGTCTTCGACGGGTACTCAATTATATTTCGAAACAAGCATTCGTAAAGAAAGAAACGTGGAGAGTAATGGGTTGGTTCTATCTATTTTATGTCCTAAATTTTGTAATAAAAAATGTCTCTGCTTCGCCTGAGTAATTTTATTCAGTTTTTAGCAGGTGGCTGAAACTTAAAACTGCCTTAAAATGTAATTTAACCTTCTAGTGGTCTCACGGTGTTGAACCAACCACAGTTGATACATGTAATAATAATAATAATAATTCGCACTTTTATAATATTAATATTATAATATAATATAATATTATAAAAGGAAAATAATATTAATAATATTAATATTACTAATACTAATATTCCGCACCTTCCTTGAGTCATGTATGAGGCAATGGAAGACGGTACTTCGCTATCCAGGATGTCGACCGATCCGAGGGAATGATGAGCCTATATGGATCAGACGGGGAATATTTCAGGGTGAAAGTTTGAGTCCACTTTGGTTTTGCTTGGCCCTGAATCCTCTAAGCACAATGTTAGAGGACTCAGGCCTGGGCTATCGGTTGAGAAGAGGAGGTCAAAGTATATCCCACCTCCTTTACATGGATGATTTGAAACTCTTTGCCCCCAACAACTTGCAACTGATGGAACTACTGAAGGTAACTGAAACTTTCAGTAGCGCCATCAAGATGGAATTTGGTGTGGACAAATGCGCAATCATGCATGTAAAACGAGGAGAGATTATGGAATCTGAGGGAATTCAACTTTCAGACTCCATACACCTTAGATCTCTCTGCTTGACCGAAACTTATAAGTATTTGGGTATGTCGGAAGCTTTGGGCATTAATATTGCTGACATGAAGCAATCGTTGAGGGAGCGCTTCTTTGGCCGCCTGACAAAGGTATTAAACAGCCTTTTGTCGGGAGGAAATAAGGTGCGCGCCTTCAACGGTTGGGTCATGCCGGTGTTGATGTATTCTTTCGGCATACTCAAATGGACTCAAACCGAACTGGACGCCCTGGATAGGAGGGTCCGCACACTGCTAACCGCAAATCGGATGCATCACCCACGATCATCGGTGATGAGACTGTACATCCCGCGGAAGTGTGGAGGTCGAGGCTTTTTAAACGCCAAAACTCTCCACAACCGCGAGATTTGCAGTCTCAGGGAATATTTCCTTCAAGCCGATGTGGGTATGCACCGAGATTTGGTTGCAGTGGACAAGGGACTCACCCCGCTGACCATGGCTAAAGAGAACTGGCACAAACCTGTTATACTCACCGCAGATGACCGCAAGGAGGTATGGAAAAGCAAGGAGCTTCATGGTCGCTACTATCGGGCTCTCTATGGGCCCGATGTAGATTTGACAGCTTCGGTTGCCTGGCTACGCTTCGGGGATCTCTTCGAAGAAACTGAAGGTTTTGTCTGTGCAATTATGGACGAAGTTATCTTGACGAATAATTACCGGAGACATATTATGAAGGACGGGACGATTGACGTGTGTCGGGCATGCCATCATCCTGGTGAGTCCATCAGACATATTGTCTCCGGTTGTTCTCGTCTTGCTAGCGGCGAGTACTTGCATAGACACAACCAAGTAGCCAGAATTATCCATCAGCAACTTGCTTTGAAATACAAACTTGTCGATTCTGAGGTACCGTATTACAAGTATGTGCCCGACCCAGTTCTCGAAAATGACCATGTCACGTTGTACTGGGATCGGTCTATCATCACTGACAGGACTATTGTTGCCAATAAGCCTGATATAGTGGTAATAGACCGATTAGTGCGCCGCGCAATGATAATCGATGTTACCATCCCACATGACGAGAATCTCGTGAAAGCTGAGAAAGAGAAACACATAAAGTATCTCGACTTAGCTCATGAGGTTGTTGCCATGTGGAATGTGGACTCGGCTGTCATTGTGCCGATTGTCATGTCAGTCAATGGGCTGATAGCTAAAAGCTTCGACGACCATCTGTCGAAGCTGGCATTGCACAGCTGGATAAAGGGCCTGATACAGAAGGCAGTTCTCCTCGATACGGCTCGCATTGTGAGGAGGTTCCTTTCTCTGGGGACCTAACCACCGGTAGCTTGGACCCTGCTCCCGACACCGATGGACTGCCATTTTTTATATTTTTAAATGTTTTTTTTTGTAAGTTTTAATAGAAAAATATTTAAAAATGTAATTTTTGAGATATGTGTTGAATAAAGGAAATAATAATAATAAATTCATTTATTTTCTCACCACAATATTTAAAGAGATTACATGGTAATATTGTTTAGCAATTATATTAAACTGCAATATTGTGGGAGACTGGTGCCTAAGCTAGGCTAATAGCCTGTTTTATAGGACACCAGGTCCCCACCCCGATTTACAATGTCAGGTCGTACTAGAGCAATACACCTTTAGTTGCGGCAAGTTCAGTGTTCTGGGAGGTAAGTAATATGAGGGGTGTGTTAGGTGTAAGTGAAGTATGTGTGTATGGATGTGTGTGTGTGTGTATATGTGTGTGTGTTTGTGTGGTGTTAGATTACTGTACGCCTAGATAATGATGTTATAGAGAATAGTTGTAAAAGGTATATTATAACATTAAGGACTATGAGTTAACTATAAGGACCCGTTCAGTACTATCGTAAGATAAGTCCTGGAGCCAATTGGTAAGTTTGGTCATCAATGTACTTCTGGTGAGAGGATATATATAGAGAATACGATGGATTTTATTATAAATTCTAGCACTGAGTACTCCGAAGTGGTGGCCCGCGAATGAAGTACGACATTGGGTAGGATTGCAGACTGGATGACCTTTGCGTTTCCTTAAAATTTTGTCGTCAAGAGGAAGCAAAGAGTGACGGCGTAGAACAGCACGCAGAATGAACAGTTGGCGCACCGTAAGGACCTTTGACTCAGAGTAGAGCAGATTTGCGCTCATAACATCCAGGTTACTAGTCGTAAGTATTCGTATTTCTTCGTAGCCTGGCGTTAGCAAACTACGTTCGATAACTAAGTACTACATTCCCTCTTTTTCTGTGGCACTAGAGCGAAACAAAATGCATTTGTTAAGATGCGGACCATGTGTTGAAAGACCTACATGTACCTATCCTTTTTATATTTACCTTGACAAGAAGACTATTTTGAAGTAAACTCGACCTAATTTGATACTAGAAATACTAACTTCGATGCTAGCTCCTCAGTGACCACCAGTATGGCTTCCCCCGTGGTCGGTCAACCGGAGATCTTCTTGTGTATGTTACGCACTACTTGGGCGAGGCCATTGAGATACACGGCGAAGCCCTTGCCATGTCCCTCGACATCTCAAAGGTCTTTGACAGGGTCTGGCACGCTAGTCTGCTGAGCAAGCTTCCTAGATACGGTGTCTCTGCTAGCTTATGCAACTGGATTTGTGACTTTTTGAGTGAACGGTCGATCTGAGTGGTCATCGATGGCTGCGCATCGGATCTAATGGCTATTAATGCCGGTGTTCCTCAGGGGTCTGTTCTCTCTTCGACCCTATTTTTGCTTCATATCAACGACCTGCAGCTTCAGCTTCAGAGCTTCAGCTGGGAGCTATTGGGTATGCGGATGACAGCACAGTCTCAGAGAGATATTTGTCCAGTGCTGGAGCTGGTAGGGATGAAATAGCTGCTCTTAGAAAGGCCATGGTAGAGCGAACGAATTTAACATTAAATCTCGTTTCCCAATGGGGCGATGACAATCTGGTCAAATTCAACGCTTTAAAAACACAGGCTTGTCTTTTTCTCCGCTAAAAGGAGCGAATTTGAATGGTCTCCTACTTTCAGAGGTGCATCTGTACCTATTACCGACCGCCTGAAGCTCCTGGGCATGGAGTTGACGTCTGACCTCAACTTCGGCTCAACCATTACAAATACAAATAAAAATATTTTTATTGACATCAGTATAACAATACACTGTAGAATTTAACCCTGACTTCTGAGCTAGGCAAAGCTTGTGTTTCAGGAGTCAGTATCTTCGCCCTTTATAGTCGCTAATGTACAATAAAAATTTATATAATAGTACCTAAAATCTAAAATAAAAAGCTAAAATAAAAAGTTGAATATTTAAACCTATAATTATGCATGCTTTATCTGTGTGTGTGTATGTATGTATGTCTGTGAGTGTGTGTTTGCGTGTGCGTGTTTGTGAATGAGTGTGCGTTTGTGAGTGTAGATAGGAAATATGTACGTGTCTGATGTGTTATTTTATAACTTTTTCAGTGGCATTATAGTGGAGCGACTGGAGCCAGTTTTTTATTATTTGTTTCATATTGTTCTGCAAAAGAGAGCATTGAGTCTAAAGCTCAGACTGCAGCCAAAAAGCTGGGCATTCTACAGAAAGTGAGGCGATATTTCACACCTGGACATCTTTTGAATTTATATAAAGCACAGGTCCGTTCCTGTATGGAGTATTGCAGTCACTTGTGGGATGGCTCAACCAAATATCAGCTAGCTGCACTTGACTCGATCGAACGCAGAGCTAAAAGGCTCATAGGTGACAAGGTTCTGGCAGGCAAACTTCACAGTCTGGCTCACCGGCGAAACGTTGCTTGCCTGTTTATCTTCTACAGATTGTACTTCGGAGAGTGTGCGCAAAAGCTCCACTAATCCCTTCATCCCCCTTTTACTACCGGTCTACCAGACGTACCGCAGGATGCCATCCACACTTGGTTGATAGACCGTCTTTTCGTACGAAGCGCTTTTCTTCAACATTCATTGTGCGCACAGCCAAGGTATGGAACTCTCTGCCGGCTTCTGTGATGCCACATATGACCCGTCAGCCTTTAAAGCAAGAGTGAATAGGCATTTTCTGGGCTCGCTCGTTCGATCGTAGACCTCATCTTACACTTACCATCAGGTGTAATCGAGGTCAAGAGCTCATTCTTAATAAAAAAAAAAATAACTATTCGATCTCATTTTTTTGCCTGTAAAAAAATAAACGAGAACACAAGCAAGTCTGACAAATTGTCGTTTGGTGAGCATACTCGGTTCTTCCATCCAATGAAATTGGCTTATTTAACTTTTGATTTGAATGAATAGTTTCCTGATTAAAATCATCATCAAGTCCACCAAATGCAATAATAAAATGAGCACTTAAAGTTTTGGGTGATCACAGTTTAGGTATCTAAAAATAAAATTTTGTACCTATAATAGTTGTTTTTATGAGGAAAGAGAGTAAATGTTATCCCTGTATTTTACTTTTCATATTGTAAAATTTAGACAACTGCTTTACAAAAACAAAACAGAGGTTTATGCTTCTGCAGGTTTTGTAAGTTAAAAAGTAGAAAAAGACTAAGAATGCCCTTCTAACTATTTCTTTAATGCTTATTCTATTACCAGATACCTCGATCTACATAATTTGTGAATATAATTAAATAAAGTATTTTTTGTAAAGATTATTATCAATACGAGTAGATTTCACATTACTAGCAATCTTGTTAACCCCTACAACGAAGCTTGTGCTTGTGTATGAAGTGGATTCAGGGCAAATAGAGTAATGGGTGGGGTTTAACCCGCAATTGACGCTTCAATTGGGCTTTTCACATCTTGACATCAGGCGCCTTAATTATACGCTCGAACACTGCCGTTTCAAATGAATACGCACCCGCTTTAGGGTTAAAAATAACATAAAACATCAATTTCGGGTTTAATGGAAAATTAAGGGTTATTTTATACAATTGTGCGCGTAAATTGTATCGCTTAAAAAATTAAGTACAAATTCGTTTTACAAACGGTCCAATCTAGTGCCGTAATTATGTATTCATTTAAATTAAGGTCATCGTCAGTTTTGTTGTTTATAAAAAAAAACTTTTTAGCATTAAATTAAACCGACTTCCATCTTAAAACACTACAAAGGCAAAAATAACTATAATATTTAAGTTGGTTTAATTTTTTACTAAAAAGTTTTTCTTCGCGCTTTTTAGTGGGTCGGTTTGTAATTTATCTAGTTACAAAAGCCAAAATGTCAAATACTTATCACCTTTTGCAAAATATTGCTTTTCCCGATGAAAAGCCGTTCATTTTTGAAGAGTTCTCCTTCAGGTACGTAAATTTGTACGTAGGGGTTGCCTCTGGAAAAATAAAAATGATAAGTCATTGGTAGTATGGTGCATTATTAGTGACTGCTATAGACAATAAATTATTTCAAATCCACACGGTATTATTATTCTCACAAAATGCTGTATACAGAAGCTGTTGGATAACCCAAAGAGAATGTAATACACTATGTTTGGATAACCTTAATGTACGGTGCACGTACATGAATTTTCAAAATATTGCATTCATTTCAAAATATTGGATTGTTTTAAGTTAGCTAGTAGGCTCGCGCATGTGCACTTTGAACGCGACCTACATTTGACAGTGCATTAACACTTTTATATGATTCTACGCATCTTTTTAAAAGGTTACTTTTAAATAATTTTACTTTTAACAATTAGTGTCCAATTAGACGTGGTTTGAGTCGGACTACTTGCATTTTCATTTCGTCTCATCCCGTTGTTCACTCTTTCACCATCAGCTCTACATCACCATATGCATTGTGATGAGCATAAAGTGCTTAACATCCATATTCATGTAATCGAATCGCAATCCACGAAATACTTATTATTGAGTACTTTTGGTGGCCATCTCTGGTCTTCATCATTAGTTCCACTTCCCCAAATAGTAAGCACCATTTGGGGAAGCGGGAAGTTTAAGAGCAACTGCACAAGGTATTATAAGAAATACCCAAAACGATATAGGTGTGTGTGCCTATAATATTTGAAGATTTGCCTCGATTTCTCCATGATTCCATCATCAGATCCTTATGTGATGACAATGGAACCAACTTGAAAGTATACCCTTTCAAACCAAAAAAAGAATTTTCAAAATCGGTCCAAGCGTCTTCTAGATATGAGGTAGCATACAAAAAAAAAAGACGGGTTGCACTCCGGGAGTGCCGGCAGAAGTGAAAACTTGAATATTAACGTTGTGCATTTTTGATATTTTGGAATGGTTAGGGAATAATTTTGCATGAATTGCTTTACTTATCAGTATAAAAGTACTATCATTTATGTGGTAGAATACAATATTTATTTATTGCGCTATCGTACATTAAAAAGTTTGCGCAGGCATACATTTTCGCCGCACCGTAGAAAGAGAGGGGGATACTTCCTCTCCTACGCCACGCCAGCTGTCTACTCTCCGTCCGTCTTACGAATTTTCGATCAGGTCACGTGTCCTGACGTGAGTTTAACATTTTTTACCTATTAGAAAAAAGTGCACAACGCCGCTAAAGAAGTTTCCACTTCAAAAAGTTCAAGACGAACTGAGAACCTCCACCTTTTTTTGAAGTCGGTTAAAAAGAAAATATTTTATGCTACAAGTTGTATCCTCGAGTTTACTCGCTGGAACCCTATTAATTATTGAAAATTGAAAGTATTTTACTGTATTACGCAATTATTTTAGTATTACTACTATACTGTATCAAAATATTGTACATATTTTTAAGTAACAACCAACTGTCACTAGCTTTTGTATATCTAAGTGGGCACCTTCATCGCTGTTTGTCTCCCACTGACTATCTCCATAGCTGGAGGTTTCATGTGACGCGGTCAGACCGCCGAGGTTTCTGGAAGAAACGGCGCCTAGAGAAGGCGCCGCGGCGCGCCAACAATATGCAAATTATGTGACTTTTCCAATCGTAGTAACTGAGTTTCAATAACATAAGTCCGACCTTACTACGTCGTGGAGATGCCCTCATCATTCCGTTGTGAGAGGGAGACGGATCTGTACAGAACGAATAACACTATATTTTCTTTAAAACAGATTAATAAGAAAGTTATCTTTTATTTGTATACTAGCTACCCGGCCCGGCTTCGTATGGTCTTATTGTGCTAATTCAAACAAAAATCTTAATAAATTATAGATTAATAAATTAATAGTTTAAAAAACATTAGAAAAACACACTTTTATAAATGCACGTAAAAACAAAAAACTAATCGCGGTCAAAGTTCATTACGAGACTTTTCTAAGAAATCCAAAACAGCTATGATACGATTTTCCATCATGAAGTTCCAGTTTATATCTTCCAGCTCCATCATCAGATCAGTTCGACAGTACCATATTATTGTATTGTCCTCAGAACTACATACAGCTGCCAATTTTAACTACGCTACGACCCTTGGAAGATGGTTAAATTAGTTACCTTAGATTCCATTACATAGTTACATACAGGTCGTCCTAACAAAAGTGTGTTAAAAACAATTCATGACAAACAAACAGGCAGACAGACGCGGCGGGAGACTGTTTTATAACAAGTGTTTATAATTATGCTTTATTTTTATTATGAATGGATAAGTTAAATTAGCGTGTTTTTAGATATTAATTATTCATATATGAATTTTAATTACTTTTTACATGTATACATATATCGTATAATGTTTTCACGAAGGCAAAAGAAAGAAAAGATGAATATGAATGCAATTTATTTTTTTATTTAAAGAAAAAAAAAATACAGTGAGCCGTACGGATAAAAAGTAAACATTTCTTGTTAGAAATGTTTACTTTTTATCTTATTACAAACTTTCATCAGTATTAAATTTATAACAAGTGTAACTAATTACAAACTTAAAAGTAATATTTACAAACTTCGAATGAATTCTTAATCCACCAACCAACCAAAAATAAACCAACTTTCCTTATTACCTACAATATATTCTAAACCTTATTCTAAGTACATGAATAATTTAGTGTACATTGTTCATAGGCTGTTTACTTTGTTCTTAGGCTCTAGACAAGAAACACTCTTTTAATGATAGGGATTATCCAAACATTTAAAAGGTATAAAATTTACAAACAAAATTTGAAAAGCAGTGATGACCCAGTGGTTACGGGGCTGACTTACGAGTTGTAGGTAGTGAGTTCAAATCCAGTCAGCTACATTATTTTATGTAATATCATTACCACTGCTCTTAAAACGGCGAAGAAAAATATAATGAGGAAATCAATACGTACTTATTAGACTAAAAATTTAAAGACATGTGACATCTACCAAACTGCATTGAGGCCGCGTCGTGGGGTATGGCCCAAGTTTTTTAATTCATGTTGTTACAAAATATCTGTTCAAAAATCGAACTACTCTTTTGTCCGTGATGGTGAAAAGGTGAGCTATGTATGTATGTAACATAGATTTAAAGTGATGATAGCAAACGAATTGCAAACGTTTGCTTAGACGCGTTCTCGATAGAGCATATTTTTGACTTACTGGTGAAATAAAATAACATTATATTACAAATATTCTATTGTTTACAAAGTTCCTGAATATACAACACCGTATTTTTAATGTCTTACGCGTTTAATTTTTGACGACTGCTTCCGAAGAACCCGAATACTCCACCGCTTCCAAAGTTTGCCATCCTCATATGCGCCAGATTTTGGCATCTAAAAACGAACGGTTACTTACCTAACTTCTAACTTACTTAACTTCTAAGATAATGCTAACAAATTTCAAATAAATACTTAATTACTAACTGATTACTAAACTTTTTCTTTATGCGATTACCTAGAGTACCTTTAAGACCCAAACCCTAATCTTGGCTTTATAAATTATGTACTTTACATTGATTACAGGTTGTTTCTTCCAAGTTTCTAAGTTTCAAGTTCTTCCAAGTCGCGGGTTAAACTAGTAAGCTTAACCCGCGACTTTGCTTACGTCATACAGCATTCAATCTCACTGATTAATAAATGGCTACATTATTGATACATGGCTACTTATGGATCGCGCGCCGTTCTCCGGTCACCGCAGACGCGGGATTACGGATGGGTGAACAGAGGTAGCTAACAACTATAACAACACAAATAGTAACGTCCAGTATCGCCCCAGGCCCGAGTCGTCGACGGCGCGTCGTGTTCCACGTGAACCTCAATGAGCAGTCCGCAGCTTTGTCAGATCCCGAGGGGAGCTTTACCAGCCGGAGTTACGGAAATGTTCTAACGAGATAATGCGGCCCTAATCCGCAAAGCCAACTGAAGAAAAGGGTAGGGTTTTAGTCAGTAGGAGTTTGACCTACACGTAACGACTGTCAAAGATGTTCAAATGACAGCCGGAACCAACGGCTTAACGTGCTTTCCGGAGTTGTTCTAGCGAGATACCTTGTCGAAGTATCTCGCTAGAAAATCCCGCAACTCCACACCAAAAATATCTTAAGTCTTATCCTAAGTACATAAATAATACGGTAAGACCCCTCTTTGAGGAGTGGCTAGATTGGCGTCACGGCGTCCTGACCTACCGCATGACACAGGTCCTCACCGGACACGGAAGTTTCGGAAGGTACCTGTGTCTGATGGGAAAGGAAGAAACGCCTGGGTGTCACCACTGCGAGGGTCGCCCTGAGGACACAGTAGAGCATACGGTGCAAGACTGCCCCGCCTGGGCAGATCACCGACGTGTCCTTACGGCGGCGATAGGCGGAGAACTCTCGCGCCCGGCATTGGTCGAGGCCATGCTGCGGGGCGAGAGGGAGTGGGAAGCGGTCGCCTCCTTCTGCGAAGCAGTCATGCTTCCGAAGGAGGAGGCGGGCCGCGTGAGGGAGAGGATGGCGTCCTCCCTCCAGCCCAGCCGCAGTGGTAGACGCCCACGGCGTCGGACGTCGGCCGACGATCTCCGGCCACCGTAGGCGCGGGCATGCGGACAGCGAGTAAAGGGCAACTCGCTGTCCGACCATGGACCATGCCCGGGTCGACGGCGAAAGAGCGTCAGCAACATGACGAGGCCCCCCCTGCAGAGGGCTGAAGCCGGCCGGGTTCGTGGGACTTATCCCATTACCGTGACCCCGGTACGTAAAGGGTTATTGAAGGAACACCGTGGATTATAGTCAGTAAAAGTCTGACAGTCCCTCCCGCCCTGCCCGGGGTGGGAGGACCAATTTGATAATTTTACCAAGTTAAAAAAAAGTACATAAATAATTTTCTGTTATATCGTTCATACGCAGTTTCTTTCAAGTTGGTCCGTAATAAGGTATTCAAACCGTCTACCCGCGCCGCCTGGGGTTAAGGCCGGGTAATTAATAGACACTACGAGAAGGTAGTGAAATAGAGTTCTCTAAACCCTGTGATCCTCGTTTGCGGTCAGAGGTTGTGGACACACACCGTTGGGTTTATAGATATACGTCCCTTGTTTCATACAGTGCTGGCGTTAAATCTCATACTGTGGGTTTAAAGAACTTCCGGCCCTATCCAAAATATTAGAGCGGATCATGAACAGTAGGCTCGTGGACTACTTGGAAAAGTTTAATTTGTTATCACCTTCACAATATGGTTTTTGCGCTGGTAAATTCACGTCCGATGCTGTTCATGATCTGATAGACTATGTCGTAGTTCTTTTCGTTTCTTTATCGTTTCAGTTTCTTTCAAATTGGTCCGTAATAAGGTATTCAAACCATCTGCCCGCGCCGCCTGGGGTTAAGGCTGGATAAATTAATAGACACTACGAGAAGGTAGTGAAATAGAGTTCTCTAAGCCCAGTGATCCTCGTTTGTGGTCAGAGGTTGTGGGCACACACCGTTGGGTTTATAGATATACGTCCCTGGTTTCATACAGTGCTGGCCATCTCAAATAGTGGGTTTAAGGAAATGTTTGGCTTTCCAATGTTGCAACTGTTGATTTTTAGCTTTATATGCTCTTTAAAGTTCTAAGTTGGGCTAAAAGATAACACAACAAATGCTTTCTTTGTCTCGCTGGATAGGTTTATTTTCGGAAGGAAAATCGTCAGTTAACTCCTCCCAACAAAGTGTTTAAAAAAAAGAATTTGCACTTCCTCTTTATTTTTAGGGCAAAAACGGAACCCTATTACTAAGACTCCTCTGACTGTCAGTCTGGTACCAGGCTTTATCTTATGAACCTATGAGAGTTGAAATTTTCTCAGATGATGTATTTCTGTTGCCACTATAACAACAAATAATAAAAGCAGAATAAAATTAATATTTAAGGGGGCTCCAATACAACAAACGTGATTTATTGCCGTGTTTTATAGATGATGTACGGAACTCTTCGTACACGAGTCCAACTCGCACTTGGCCGGTTTTTTTACTTTGTTGAAGATAAGAATATTTTTGAGAAGGTTTAGTTTATTTCTATTTCAGGATATAAATAATAACTTAAATATTGACAAGCTACGTATACTTAATTAACACAATTAAGAACATAACTTCAAAAGCAAAATAAACATCGCCCAGAAAACAAATGCATACGCGTTGCCTTTTAGTTCGCATTGCTTTTTAGTTCATTGCCCGAGGTGTATACCTGGGCCAATGAACTACAAAGCAATGCAAAGATATTTTAGGATATACCGAAACAAGTGACCCGTAAAAAGAGTAACCTCTTTATAGTAAACAAATACGTAGTTCGATGTCTTGAAGTTTCTACAAGTTTCTTTTTGTATATTTTCATGTTGCTCTACAATAAATTCAGCTATCAGTTTCAAAACCACTTCTTAAACTTAAGTGAAATGTTCTTTTATCCCAAATATAGGGTACTACGCTGACCTCTATTTTACAATACAATCACATTTGTGGAGCAATATTCCTAAAACGGTTTCCATGTTTCGGCTGCCAATATGGAATAGCAAATCGGGAAACTAAAGGGAAGTTGTGTATCTAAAAGTCGGTTGACATTAGAGAATTGAAGTTAATTACTTTTATGAGTAAAATTAGCTTGTAACATTCCCACTATTGAAACACAGGCTGTTGAGGACAGCGCCAGTTGAGGAGGTGCAATGAAAAACATGATATCTATACAACCGACATGCGCCTACGTCACCCGTCAAGCAAGCTGAATAGTTCATCAACTCACCGATAGGAGGCACTGATTGAGGAGTGTATAAGCAGACAACGACGCCAGCTCGCCCCTTTTTTTCTGCCTCTGGCCTCGACCCCATTTGACTTGTACATAATTCCAAACCATTGTAATATACTTAATAATTCTTAGTAGCAATATTTTTTGTAATCCAGAGGAAAATAAATCACTCATTTTGGTCGACCCCTTGAAACCTATCTAGAACCCGCAAGAGTTGAGGCCACACCTCAACTCAGGCTTTTGTTCAATGAGAGGGAATAGGTGGCACTCGTCCGGCATAATGAATTTGAACGACAGAATCACATAACAACAGCAACTATAAGATAAAAAAAAACAAAGAAATGCCCAGATTGTCCCATACTAAATAATTTACCTTTACAGCTTTGACTGGTTGTCAGACACCCAACCCTGGTATTCAGTAGGGACCCCGCATTGATACACAGACGAAGGTATATAACATTAATGTTTAATTAAATATTCATTTGAAATTATATATATGCATATTCATATGAAAAGACTGATGGTAGGTACAATTATTATGTTAAAGAGTATCCGCAGAATTTTTTGCACTTCACCACAAAAATCAACGCTATATACGGTGCAACAACATGAAGGCTGTTTAAAGGTTTATTTTTAATAAATCATTTGATTTCATTCGAAAAGTCTTAATTTAATTTGTTTCATAACACTACAGTCACGATCCAGCGTAAGTAAGTAGTCAGCTGTAGTTCGCTTAGTACAGTTTTAGGTGTCATACTTACTTTGGTAATTTCTTACTGAAGGGCGTATAAAGCATGAGAATGCCAAAATTTAAGATTCGAGAATCTCAAGTAACAGTTCAGTCAACATGAGAGACTTGTTATTTATATCTAAATAATTATATCAAATTATTGAATAATATTATTTACCTCTGGAGAAGTTACATGTTTCTACTCAATATTGCCAACCCCAAATAGTAATTATATTTTAATGACGCAATCGCCATTCACTGACACCATTTAGACAGGCCCGTTGGTATAGTGGTCAGTGACCCTGACTGCTATGCGCAAGGTCGTGGGTTCGATTCCCACCTAGGACAAATGTTTGTGTGATGAGCACAGTCATTTGTTCTTTGTCTGGGTGTAATTTATCTATAATATGTATGTATTTAGAAATATATATGTATAATATCAGTTGTCTAGTATCCATACCACAAGCACTGCTTAGTTTGGGACTAGATGGCGTTGTGTGAAAAGTTGTGGAATATTATATTATTATTATTATTCAGACCACTACGTCCCCGATGTAATCAAAATAATCAAAGCTAGAATCTCCCATCCCCTTCGAAGCTTACGTAATACTAGAAGGACCTCTGCGGAGTACCGCTATCAAATATAATCTGACCACAAAGTATAGTTATTATCAATAAATACCAGTGATGATAGCATAGCATCGTCGCTTTATGTTTCCCAACAACGTTGTGATCGGCTTCCAGTCTAACCGGAGCTGAGTACTAGTCTTTTACGTGGAGCTTTTGCCTGTCTGACCTCCACAACCCAGTCGAGGGGTAACACGATATCCCCTTGGCAACACTGTTGACAGATATTCAGGCTTCTAACTTCCCGTTATGACTGTCAGAGATGTACAATTGAACGCAGGGACCAACACTTAGCCTGCTTGCAATCTTGGTATGTTAATATGGTCGGCCAGCCACGGACCAACTTCGGCCATCGGACACCTTGAAATTCAACCCGTGCGACTGTTATTATCTAGCCACTGCTTGTCTGATGATTGGAGCATTGCAGTTGTTTTGATTTTGTACTGTTGGCTGTCGTTCGAGTACTGGATAAGCCTAAGCTGGATAGGTAAACAAACAAAAGACGAACATCTTTGCAAATATTGGAACGTCTAAAGCTACACCTTATCCAGAGCAAAAAATCTATGTGCAACTTGCTTCCTTGGATTGTGTGAGTCCGGGTGTTTGTACCTTCACTTCTTTAAGAAAATATCTATTTACGTTATCCAACTATTAAAGAATAGTATAACCAGCTTTTGCCCGCAACTTAGTTCGAGTGGAAGGGTTTTCCTGTGTAAATACCGATTCTGTGTGTATTCCGGGATAAATTTCGATGAAATTTTAAGACAGGAAAGCAGGTTAAATATAACCTGGAATGGCTCATTAGGTACTTTTATCAAAAATTTCGGCGATGCCCCAGGGCACAGCTAGTTCTGAGTTGAAAGCATTTTTGTGGACAATTTAGTCCATTAAGAGACAAATAAAATTGAAGTGTCTGTCTGTTATTTCAAATTAACTACATTTCATAAACTGTACAGTGTTATTAACTAGTTCCCAAACTTCTTTTTTTAGATTTTTTGTCTGTTTGTCCAGGCTAATCTTCAAAGCGGCTGAACTGATTTTTATGGGACTTTCACTGAATGATTCGTGAAAACTAAGAAACCCTAAAACAAATATTTAAAATGTCATTCAAGCGGCTGGAGCTGCGGTCAAAAGCTCGTTTAAAAATAGATCATTCAAAAGCCAGTTGGACTCATTTGTGAAGGATTCGCTAGCAGTAAATAAATATCCCATGAAAAACATAAATGTGAAATGAGAGCCAAGTTCAATATTATCATAAATGCCTTGGTTGTTGACTTCAACGACAAAAGAAGTGAAATCTCTATGGGTGCCAAGTTCAATGGTCAGTCCTGAAATTTATTTATAACAACATATAATATCATTTATTCTTATAACTTAGGAGAATATATCGTAACCTTAGGTTTGACCTGGCTAGTTATGTTTCTCTGTGTTTGTATTTCAGAACAACCCCCGGCTTGCGATAAAGTAAACGCCAAGACTTTGTGGCTACCATGTTTATCGTATTATTCCTTGTGTATTACTTTCAACGGACAGTTTGCTTTTCTTCGTTTATTTTCTGGTTGGGAGCACTGATCGTTGTTGGAGATTATGTGAAGGTTTCTTATTTTACAGCGTTTAAATTATTTTGTTCTGAAAGTATCCATGACACTTTGTTGGTTTTAATGTTGGCTTTGTTCGTTTGGCTGCTGAAAATGACACCGTAACTTTTATGGTGTATGTTTTTGCTCTAGAACTGGGCATTATGCCTTATTCAGACAGCAGCTCCTCACATATATAAGGTTGTTATCATCGTCATCATCATCATCTGCTTCGCCTTTTTCCAACTATGTTGGCGTTGACTACTAGTCTAACCGGATCCAGCTAAGTATTTGTGTGGTTACAAGAAGCGAATGCCTGTCTGACTTTCACAACCACTGGTTGGTGAAGGTCAGGGGTATCGTGTCACTCAGCTACTGAGCTAAAAACAGGATACTCTTTAGAAAGACTAGAGTCAGATTTTCTGGTTTCTGATTCTAGATAAACGATAGTCACCCTTCCACAGAACGACCTCGGTAAGCACCCAACACCCGCGCAGCTGTCATTATTTAGCCACGAGCTCCCAATATTTAAGATACAAGCATATAGTTTTTCCTTTGTCTTATTATGTGAGGATAAGTAAACATTTTATAATTACTATTGAAATGAAAATACCAGATAATAAAGTTCATTTGATATTGTAATTTATTATCAATGTGATACAAAGACCACTATAATTTTAATTAATTGAAATTTAGCTAGAAAACAGTAATTTCTCATTACCTTTGACTGAAAAAAGGAACGCTGTTTTTCTTCAACATAAAAGACTGTATATTTATATTCCTTTGTAAAAAGCAAATGAGAGTAATGCAGAGGCCTATTCTCTTTGCAGCCACGTAGTCACGTAATGATGTATGCGTAAAGACGTCTTTTTCATTTTGACTCTTTCATGAATTCTGCAGCTTTTTAAACTTGTTCAGGAAAAGTGATTATTATGGGGTAGTGACGGACGATTTTGGGTTTTAATGTGTGTGTGAAGAATAATAACAGCCGCCCAAAACGATCTTTAAAGTTTTGCAAAGCTCCTGCTAGGGTTGCGGCAATGTTCTAAAGAGATATCGCGGCCCCGAAACGCAATGGCATCGAAAGGAACAGGGTGGGTTTTTTAGTCAGTGTAAGTGTGACACTCACATCCGCTCTACGTCGAGCAGAAGGAGTTATTTAATTATTTTGTCCTCAAAAACAAGGTTAGGCAATGCTTTCTGAGGTCATAATGTGAATGACCAGCTGAACATATTGAGATTCCACCGTGCCTTGAAAAACACTTTTAGTCATTAGGCCCAGCTGTTATTTGTCCATCATAATATCTTGGAACGTAGTGTCTACGTGACACGACGTTCCCAGATACGATGACGTCACAATGACGATGACGTTTTACTTCTGATATGCAGACGCTACATGTAAATTCCTAGTTCTCAGCTGCACTTACACTGAAAATCGGCACTATCATAGTTGGGAAAATGCTGGGACAGGGATGATGAAAAAATTACATAGGTATATTGTGACAGGGTTTTTACAAACTTACTAAAAATAAGACTTAGTGTAAAAGTCGTTTCTACTATGTAATGAATTTGATGTTGACTTTTGTCTGTTGGTCGTCAATGGCCAAGTAGGATTATATCTATCCCATTAGGAAATGAGTATCTTGATAAAGTTATGACATGGCATTATTATTTCTAAGTAACTTTTAATAACTAAATTAGGTACAAGACTTAGATATAATGATAAGCGATAGGACCTCCAATTAATCTATTGAATAAGCTAAGCCTAAGTTTACAATGAAGTATATTCTATGTACCTATTGCACTACGGCGTAAACATAGACCTTACAGAAATCTAGCTTTCTCCTCACAATGTTACGTAGATATTTTTCACCAGAGGCCAGCAATTTCCCGTTTTAAATGCTCCGATGGCTGCTTACAACAATCATGGCCAACAAGGCGATTATTACATCGCCGGATTTTTTTCTCATACAAAGTCGTCGAGAACACGGATTTAGAATAACCAGGATTTGTGCAAATCTCTATGTATGACTGTGTCATATATAAAGGCTCATAAAATGTCATTTTTTCTTTTAATTTTGCATAATTATTCCTGCTGATGGTAACCAGAGGAGTCTTTTAGTGAGGTACCTAAATACACAAGTCTTATGTCAAAGACTGAGCGTTTTTTGAAGGTTAACCCCCGGTAACAATAAAAAGTATTGTTCATGTCTGTATATATAAAAAATTGGCCAAGTGCGAGTGAGACTCGCCCATGAAGAGTTCCGTAATAACTACGTCAAATAACTTTGCTTTTTATAGTGTTTGTATGAATTACAAAGTTATATTTGCGGTTTCAGAGGATATGCTGTAGCTCAAAAACTGCTGACCCGATCTCGTTCAAACCAGTTATGTTTGAAAGTTTATATTAAGTTCTACACAGTGTTACCAGATGAGAAAAATGATATTACAGTGTTTCGTGCTCAAATTTACAGTGTTTACGACAAAATTACAGTAAAAGTAAAAAAAAATACAGTGAATTTTACAGTAGATTTCAAGAAACTTTTATTAACTTTTATAAACTAAAATACTGTTTTAATTTCACCTTTTGTCATTTAGAATAATCATAATACCTATTATAATTATACATTAATCAATCACTGTCACTATCATGTAGCCCGATATCCGCTTCTTTTTTGTAGATCCCAGAATTAAATGATTTTATTATTTTCTCAGTTGGTTTAAAGTTAAGGTAACTGGTGCTGTGACGCCGAATGGTTTGTTGCGCTAACATATTGCCTCATATTGTCCTGGTTACTAATCTATTTCGTTTCTTAGTTTTGGTGTCGTTAATTTGACTGAAAATTCTCTCGCATTCCGCGTTGGAGTTAGGAAGAACTAAGATGTTGAGCATGTATTTTCCAATCAAGCGGAACTCGTCCAACTGTTTCACCTGAAAAGCAACATTAGTATTAAACATATTGTATTTTGCAAACGAAAGAAATATATTTCTAAAAAAAAATATAGTCTTAGTTACAATAGTTACTAACCTTGTGCCAGAATTCATCAGTCCGTATTGCAGCATCGAAATTTCCTTTTAACTTTGGCAATTTGATGGTCCGCTTTGATCACTAATCACTATCATCAGATGAATTAGGCATTTTTAATTCTCAAGTCCTCAAACAAAATATACAACTTGCACCAGTATCACAGAAAGGCTTGAAAGAGCCAAATAAAAACGTAATGCATTGCATACGAAACCAATTTACAATTATACTAATTTAAGTTAGTCCCAATAGGCTTGAAAACTAAATTAAAACACGGTTGACACAATTTGGGTGGTTAATATTAAGAAATGGTTTTTAGTCTATGACGGAAAATTCCCGCGTAGTATCCACCGCCGCCGCTAATCATGCCCGTTTAGAGTAAGACATATTCGTACTTATTTCAATAGAAACAAGGGTTGTGACATATGCAGAGAGGTGGCGCGAGCTCTACTGGCCAGTTGCGTTTTGTTATGTTCATGTTATTTTTTCTTTTCACAAAGGCTGCGTTCAGTTTACATTAAACTACTTTGAATTTTGCCTGTAGAAAAATTACAGTGCTCTCCATACACTGTAATTTTAGTATTACAGTAGACAGTAGATCGTGTGAAAATACAGTAAATCTGCTGTAATTACAGTGTATCTGGCAACGCTGGTTCTACAGCATATTTTCATTTTTTTAGATTTTTCACTCCATTATTATAGAAGTTAGAGAGGGGACATACATTTTACCATTTTGGAAGCGTATATCTTTTAATCGATTAACTTTTTGATAAAGTCGTTTTAGAAACCTCAATGTAATTTTTAAAGACCTGTCTATAAATATCACACACGTATAGGTTTCATGAAAAAAAATATTTTCAGTTTCAGTTCCATATATGGGGAATTCCATTTTTCTTAAAATAGGAAAGCGGTTTATAGAATACATCTACCTACCAAGTTTCACTCTTAATAGTTTCGGAACAAAATGGCTGTGACATACGGACGGACGGACAGACAGACATGACTAAACTATAAGGGTTCTGTTTTTTGCTATTCAGCTACGGTACCCTAAAAAGTAAGAAACTTACTACTTACTCTTCACTCTCAAACTTTTAATATGCATGTGTTGGCTCACAGGCCATCTGCCACGGAACCCAATGGTTTTACACTTAAATAACAAATATGTATATTATGTAGGTACTCGTATTTACACAGAAGTATTTGTTTGAAATTGTTATATAAAATATAACAAATAATTTTTATATCAAATTAAGTCCATAGAGTGTTAGTAACAATTTGACCTTATGCCATATTAGTACAAAAACGAAAATGGAAACAAATAAATAAAATATTTAAAAAACAGACATTCAACTTAAACCTATCGCTATCTCTATCCAGTGTCGCTAAATAGGACAGTTAAATCGCGCCGCGATTTTCTTGAGGGGGCTGTTGCCGTAATCATTCCGTAGGGCCGAAAATAAAGTACGCTAACCACTGAAGTCCGCCATTCAATTGACCTTATGATTTCCAGAAGGTCTTAGCTGTAAGAATAATAAAAAGTTTTTATTCGCTAGTTCGTATTTGTAGGTTAGTTACTAGTTAGTTTTTTTTTCATTATAGTATAAACCAAAAAAAGACAACATTCGGTTTTGTGTGAATATTTTTTAATTAATAGTTATAGGTACATACATAAATATCACCAGTAGATTTTGTGTATTAAAGTGATGTAGGTACGATCAATATGAGGGCTTGCACTATCTATCTATTGCACATCCATGGTTTTAGTTTTCTATTTTATTCTTTGTCCTTGATATCTAACGTTAACATACATGTGAATCTAGTCTGTGTTAAAATAACAATATACTCAGTATTTTTGGACTTATTACTTCTAGAAAGTGGCTAAAAAGTGTAAATAAACAGTTATTTAAATAGTTTATAATTTATTGTGAATCGTAATTGTGTAAAAGAGTCAATTAGTGGCGAAAAAGTTATAAACATTCAAAACAAAGCAAACAGCCGGCCATTGCATGACAAGTGACATTTGCGTGCAGTGTATGCTATTCGCACGGTTAACGCGCTGGACATAAGTGCGTTATCGGCCTGCGCCCGAGCGTTGTGAATCACCCGAGCGGTAGCGCAACTGATAAAGCAACGCAGACGGCGCAACTATTCTGCCTAAGTATTATTGCTTCTGTGAGGACTACCTACATAATACATTAATTATGTCACCTTCAAAGCCAATGCTATTGATTTGTTCCGGTTGCCATAATAATATAGAAGATGAAAAAATTGAATGCTGTAAATGCAGTGGCACGTATGACTTGCTGTGTGCTAATATCACTAAGGAAGCATTTGCTACTCTAACACCTGAGTTTCTTTCGACCTGGCTGTGCCTGGGATGCCGTTCTAAGCTTCCTAGGGGGGACAATTCTGATACTCCCGTACGTCTAGTCACGCGCAGCGTTCACTCTTCGGACACTACACCTGTCACTGCATCTTTTCCGTGTTCGGTTAACGTCACAAAATTTAGAGGAGGCGCTCCCCGTGGACGACAACCAACTGAAAAAATAGCAACTGATAACATCCGAGACATTATTCATGAAGAGCTGGAAAAGGTGATTGACAACCGACTGCCCAAACTTATAAATGAGCTATTCGAGAATCACTTTAAGAACTGCAACCTCTTACAAACGGTAAAATTATTGAGTGATAGGATTACTGCCATGGACATGAAACTTGAGTCTTTGACTAGAGCAGAAGTAGCTACGAACGTACGTACCAAGAAAACTCAAGCATCTACAAAAAATCAAGTTTGTGCAACTACCAAAAAGAGTAAGGGACAGTTTGATGGTAGTGCATTCGCCTCGTGTTCACAGCATATGGAACTACCAACAATGGATACCCCAGCACCTTCATCGAATTATAACTCTGCACTGACTAAGAATATTGCTACAGAAATTACGCAGCTAAGTGATGAACTGCAGTCTGCGTCCTTTTTAATTGATGCATCTCCGCACGTCGCGCACTCCGATGTAACTTGTCAACCACAAGCTGAACCTCGTGCCTCCTTGCCGGTGCCTACTACGCCAGTATTGAAAAGCAATATTGCTGATGATGGGTGGACAGAGGTACAACGCCGGCGCCCACGAGCGTCACTTAGTTCTGTGCTACGTGGGACCGCGGCACCTGGTACCACCAAATTGGAGGCCTCGGAAAGGTGGAGACATCTGCACCTCTACTATGTGAAGCAAGGTACATCTGTCAACCAGGTACGTGAGCATCTGACTAATATTTGTGGAAGTGATGTGTGCACCGTGGACGTTCTCAAAGCCCGTGGTAATTACGCATCCTTCAAATTAGGAGTACCGTCGAGATTGGCTGATAAAGTTATGTCTGCACAAAATTGGGCTGAGGATATATGTGTGAAGCCATGGCGCCGTACCTTTCGTGCTAAAAATGATGAAGCCCAGCAGTCCTCTTAACCTTTCTGTTGCACCTATCCGTAGTAAATGTAATAAGAGTGTACGATTATTATACCAAAATGTGCGTGGGCTGAAAACCAAGTTACCCACATGGAGATCAAGTTTAATGCTCACCGAACATGATTTAGTAGCTGTGACAGAAACTAACCTTGACACATCGGTAGATGACTCCGAGGTATCATGTGGAGATTGGAGCATCTTACGCAGAGACAGAGTGACTGCAGGAGGTGGAGTATTACTGGCTGTACGCCCCGGCATCACCTTAAGAAGACGGCTAGAACTCGAGACGGCCTATGGCGAGGATATGTGGGCTTCCCTCACAATCCATGGGTTAAATATTACTCTATGTATCGTATACATCAAGCCTACTGCAACCGACGATGATTATATGACATGGTTTTGCAAGATTGAGAGCTTCATTTTAAAATTAAACGGAATTGTACTTATTTTAGGTGACCTCAACTTAAAGAGTGCATCTGTAAATATAAACAATTATTACTGTTATTTTCTTAACTTTTGTAATCTAGCTGATATGAACGAAGTGATGAATATGCGGGGGAGTATGCTAGACGTGGTATTGACTCGGGAGGGCGCTGGAGTAAGCTGTGAATATGTTGTGGGCAGTGAGCTGGTTTCAATCGATCTCTACCACCCTCCTTTAGATATCGTGGTTCCCATCAGGGTACACAAGGGTAGTGAAAAACTAGAATCTAGCAACATTGATCAAAGAAATGATTGGAACTTTGTCAAGGGAGATTACGCGTTATTTTACGATCAAATAAGCTTAGTCTCTTGGGACAGGGTTCTTAAATGTAATGATGCATGCTCAGCTACGGATGAGTTTTACACTATCATCTACAACCTATTTAATTCTTCAATTCCAAAGAAAAAGAGACACTCTATCGGTAACAGGCGATACCCAGTTTGGTTCACTGGAGACATAGTCCGTAATATTAAGTATAAACACAAACTTCATAAAAAATGGAAAATTACACGATGCGAACTCATATACGAACAGTTTAGTGCCTTACGGTCAGAGTTAAAAGTACGAACTCAGAACGCCTATAAACTATACTGTCTTAGTGTGGAAAATAACTTAAAGAAAAACCCACGTCAGTTTTGGCAGCATATATCCAGCCTGAGATCAAAGGGTGGCTTCGAACCACATGTTACACACAACGGAGAGTCTACTTCAGGTGTCAAAGCAGCTGAGGCATTTGCTCAGTATTTTGCTAGCGTATTCTTGCCCGACAAACCTAAATTAGACCCAAACAACCTGAGTCTGAGAACTGAGGGTGGTAATATACCCCTTCCGTCTCTAACCCCTAAAGATGTAGGAGATGGGATAGACAAACTTAAACCCTGTAGCTCGATAGGTCCTGACAATGTTCCCGCCTACGTTCTGAAGGGATGCAAAGAAACCCTGGTAACTCCTTTGTGTCATGTCTTTAATCTAGCCCTCCGGTCTGGTGTGTACCCTAGCCAATGGAAACTATCCCGAGTTACACCTATCCCTAAAACTAGTGACAAATTATGTGTGGAAAAATATAGACCCATCGCTGTCCTGCCTACCATGGCAAAAGTTT
This sequence comes from Tholera decimalis, assembly GCA_943138885.2. Lineage (NCBI taxonomy): Eukaryota > Metazoa > Arthropoda > Insecta > Lepidoptera > Noctuidae > Tholera > Tholera decimalis. The sequence goes on along the minus strand of OW964552.2, from coordinate 14,398,900 downwards.
TTGAACACGTGCTACACACGATAATTGATAAACAGATTAACTTGTACTTAACAGATGCTCAGCACGGTTTCCGGTCAGGTCGCTCAGTCAACTCGAATCTAATGATTCACGTCGATCTTATATCTAGAGGCTTGGACAATGGAAAGCAAGTGGATGTCGTCTACTTTGATTTCTGCAAAGCCTTTGACAGGGTCGATAATGACATCCTTTTAACTAAATTAGGCAACATTGGTTTCTCTCCAGGTCTACTCAACTTCTTTGCGGACTACTTGCGTGATCGGAGGCAGTCGGTTAGGCATGGATGCTTTGAATCCCAGCCGTACAATACACCTTCAGGTGTGAGTCAGGGATCCGTGTTGGGTCCACCGCTCTTTCTGATCATGATCAACGATCTTGTAAATAATGTGAAATCCGCGAAATGTCTACTTTATGCTGACGATCTGAAGCTAATTATGGAAATAGGATCGGCTGAAGATTGTGTTCTCCTACAAAATGACATAGACATCGTTAACCAATGGAGCATTAAGAATAAACTATTCTTCAACACTAGTAAATGTTATATCGTGACTTTCGGTAGAAAGTTGCGACCAATACTCTATAATTACACATTAAATGGTCAAGAAATCACTCGTGCCACCAACATGAAGGACTTGGGAGTGACTTTCGACCGTGGTCTGACATTTAGGGATCATGTCTCTGACCTTGCTAAGGAATCATTTAAGCGCTTAGGATTCGTTATGCGTAATGCCCATGATTTCAGGAACCCACAAGTTATCAGGCTTCTATACACCACTCTGGTGCGTAGTAAGCTTGAGACTAGCACCTGTGTTTGGAACCCCTACACTGCAAACCAAATCTTGATGCTTGAAAAAGTACAAAAGACCTTTCTCAGATTCCTATTTAAAAAACTGTACCAGTATTACCCTTATATGTACCCTACTAATTATCTCTTGGGAATGTTGGGATTTAATTCTCTTGAGGTAAGAAGAGGCTTCGATCAGCTCACAGTAGCCTTTAAAACTCTACGTGGACAAATTGACTGCCCAGAGCTCCACAATCGTTTCTGTAGACTGAATGTCCCCGGTAACTATCTTGGTCGTCGGAGTCAACGTCACAAATTATTCGCGCGGCCACTATGTCATACAGTCGCCAGAGCCCAGTCCCCAATCTGTCGCACCCTTGAGGTGCTCAACGCCCTCCTGATTGAATATCCTGAATGTGATGTGTTTGTTGATGGATGGAGAGAAATTATACGAGTGTGTTTGATGTTTTGCGAGAGAAAGTATGCGAGAGTGTCCACTGTTCCGTGTTAGTTCGGTTCCGTGTTAGTTTCAAAATAATTTGTAATAGTTTGTAATGTATATACTAGTTTATGTGTTTGTTATATGTACCTTTTATTTCTAAGTTAATTAATGTAATTGGTTTTAATCGTTTTAATTAACTATAAATAAATAAATAAAATAAATGTTTTATGATTTTTACTCCCGGATCGCTGGCAGAAGAAATCCCTGGAAAAGTAATTGCTTTCATCTCTGACTTCTATCGAGAATTTTATAAATACAAAACACTGTTATTTTGTTTTTTTTTTATTAATCGTAAGGGGCCGTCCATTAATCACGTGATGTTTTTTTTTGCATTTTTTAACCCCCCGCTTCCCCTTGGTGATACATGGTGAGGTTTAAAGCTACCCCCCCCCCTCCACCCTATATCACGTGTATTTTTTCGTATCTAATTTTTGTTTTAATATTTATAAAATACTGGTATAAGTATCATCTGATTTTATTATAGAAAATACTACTACATATAATAACGTTCAGAGGTAGACAGAAAGGTTGCAGTTTCTTTTTGACTGACATAAAAATAATGAAAGAAATGCGAAAAGCTTTTTTGTACTAATACATGAACATTATTTAATGTATAGTATTTTCGGACCACGGATTAGCAAGACTTTCTTCAACACCAATAACTGGATAAGCATCTTGCGTTGTCATCATTTCATAAATTCTTCTTTTTAACCGACTTCAAAAAAGGAGGAGGTTCTAAGTTCGTCTTAACCTTTTTTTTATGTATGTTTCCTCATAACTCGAAGACGGCTGAACCGATTTGGAAATTTTGTTTTTCGTTTGACAGCGTATACTTTCTAGTTGGTCCCATTGTTATGAAATCAGGATATGATGATGAAATTCTGGAATAATCGAGGGAACTCTTACAATATATAGTGTTTTGGGTATTTCAAATAGTACCTTGTGCAGTTGCTCTTGAAAAGCACCATTTGGAACTGATGATGAAGACCACAGATGGCCACCGACTCTACTCAATCATAAGTACTTCGTGGATTGCGATTCGATTACTTGAATATGCATGTTAAGCTCTGCATCGGGAAAAGCAATATTTTGTAAAAGGTGATAAGTAGTTCACATTTTGGCTTTTGTAACTAGATAAATTACAAATCGACCCACTAAAAAGCGTGAAAAAAAATCTTTTTAGCATAAAATAAAACCGACTTCCATATCAAAACACTACAGAGCCAAAAATAACTTTAATTTCGGAAGACGGTGTCACAAAAAATTAAAATACAAAACTAATAACACCGACTCCATATTAAAATATGGAAGTCGGTTTTATTTTTTTTTGTAGTATATTTTTGTTTCGCATTAGCCCACAATTCATTAAATTCTTTTTGAGCCATACTAGGTTTTTTGCCTTTTTTATACTCAGCAAATAGGTCTTTATACAGATCACCTAGTTTAGACACAAAACGTACGAGGTTAAACAATTTACGCATGTGTATTCAGTGTTAAAACAACAGAATACCTGACACTGACAAGCTGAGTCCGGCGGACGGTTGTTGCGGCTCGCGGGAACTTTACTTCGTTCGATAAAAAAAAAATACACGTGATATATTACTTTAGCCCCCTCCCCCCTTGTGATATTTTGTGATTTTTATGGACCCCCTCCCCCCCTTTCGAGCCTCACGTGATTAATGGACAGCCCCTAATCTGATTGTCCTTGTGCTTGTGTTTGCTTTCGATTGTCACGTGGAAGCCAGCCAAAACAATTCTTCAAATAGTTGTGTTGTGGTGATTGTTTGATTAATATAAAATTTATTAGTCATGAAAAATGAAAAGGAAAAAACACAGGGTTGGTTCATTATTTGCCCAGCTGCCAGATTTTTGGGCACATTTTGGGATAACAGTGATGTGTAGGAGTACCTCGAAATCTAAGTGTATTTTGATTTGTATTTATACACTTAGTTAGGTTTAGTAAATGGGTTGCAATTTTATATTGATGTACATCCTTACTATAAAACAAAGTCTCACGCCGCGTCTATATGTATATGTTTGCGATAAACTGAAAAACTAAGGAACTGATTTACATGCGGTTAACAACTACGGATTGAAAGATTTATAAGGAAGATCCAAATGAATTAATTTATTAAAGTTTCGGATTTAGTAGTGAGTGTAGCTCGGCTGATTCGAATTTGTGCATTAGTTGAGCATGAATGATAATATGTTCAGATAAAAAAAAACACATCATTATTTACCGTAGTCACAGTATGACATTTCGCAACACTAGGCTTTCTTCGAGATTATATTAAATATTAGTTAGCTACATACCCTCGAGGCAAGTTTCCTAGAAAAACAATAAGCCACGAGAGATTTTATTATGTCTGAGCTTTGGTAAACAAAGGTTGTTAAGAGATTGGTTTTCAACGGGTTTATACTTTCAATTTATTGACGTTGTTTCTGTAGTAAGTTAAAATAATGGAGTTATTTGTAGAGATAACAAAGTAGTGATTTGGAATAGGAGATATTGTATGTTTGTTAAGATTGGTTTCAACACAACCTTTAACGAGATTTTCCGTCAGAAGTTAACCTTGAGACTTGAGACGTGATGAGACGTAAACCTTACTTACATAATGCACGAGCAAACCCGTACATTTTGTATTGTTTAGTAATAATGCTGACGCTTGCACTCACGATGCGGTGCATCGCGTTCCATTTGTCAACAGTAAACATCGTTTTCAACCGACAACAAAAAGAGGTGGTTATCAATTCGACGCGTATATATATATATATTTTTTTATGTATGATCACCGATTACTCGAAGACGGCTGAACTGATTTGGAAATATATTTTTTTGATTGAAATGGTATACTTCGAAATTGGTCCCATTTTCATAAAAGTCAGGATCTGATGATGGGATCCTGGAGAAATCGAGGGAACTCTTCAAATATTATAGGCACACCTATAACGTTTTGGGTATTTATTATAGTAACTTGTGCAGTTGCTCTCAAAAAGTACCATTTGAGGAAGTGGAACTGATGATGAAGACCACACATGGTCGCCGAAACTACTCAATAATAAGTATTGAGTGGATTGCGATTCGATTACTTGAATATGGATGTTAAGCACTTTATGCTCGTCACAATGCATATGGTGATGTAGAGCTGATGATGAAGTACCAGGAGAACTCCTCAACAATTAACGGCCTAGCATTGGGAAAAGCAATATTTTGTAAAAGATTATAAGTAGTTGACATTTAGGCTCTTGTAACTAGGTAAATTAAAAATAGACCAACTAAAAAGAGTGAAATAAAAACTTTTTACCAAAAAAATTAAACCGACTCTCAAAAAACACTGCAAAGTGAAAAATAACTTTAATTTCGGAAGTCGGTGCCAAAAACGAAAATACAAAACTAAAGACACCGACTACCGAAATTAAAGTTATTTTTCACTTTGCAGTGTTTTTTGAGAGTCGGTTTAATTTTTTTGGTATAAAGTTTTTTTCTTAATCAAATTCCCTAACCTGGGTCGCGGCGCAGTACTCATAACATTTTAACATTAACAAACAAAACAATATTTTGTAAAAGGTTATAAGTTGTTGACATTATGGCTTTTGTAACTAGATAAATTACAAACCGACCCAATAAAAAGAGTGAAAAAAAAATTTTTGCAAAAAATAGAACCGACTTCCATATCAAAACACTACAAAGCCAAAAATAATTTTAATTTCGGAAGGCGTGTAAAAAAAAAGAAAATCCAAAACCAATAACACTAAATTTTACTATAATTTATTTTGAAAATCTAAATATTAGACGTGGAACCTTCGCAGCCTGGCTAATCTGTAAGAGATATTAATATACCGCTTAAGGAAAAGTTTTCAACATGATGAGTACTTTCTGTCGACCTAAAAAAAATTAAAGTCTAGAGTGCCAGCGGGGCTTCGATCCCGTGGCTTTTATCTCGATAATAGTAACCAATAATCTTCTTCAAGCTACTTTTATACCAAATTTCATCTAAATCCACCCAGTACTTTCGAAGACTAGCGCATTCAAACAAACAAACTTTCTCTCTTCCCATTTTTACCAAATTTTTGCGTTCGGACTTTTGTTGTATTTGCAGTGTACGCACTTATACGTTTAATTTGGCAAGGTAGCCTACTTGGTAACGCAGGGGAGGAGCCAATATCATATTTTTCCCTAAATACGAAAAGCATGCGCGAACGACGTCGGGGTAATAAACTAGCTGTGCGCTAGTTTATTTATATATTAGTTTGCACCCGCAGCCCCTCGTATGTATGCGAGGGAACACGGGGTAGTTTTAGTCAGTTAGGAGTCTGACAGACCCCTTCGCTCACTCCAGCGCTCAGGACTTACATGAGGATTTCCACCTTCACCCATTCCACTTTCCACCATTTCCATGAATAAATATTATACAAAATGTTCGTATCTACAGATAGAAAAGAACAGAAAAATCTAATTAAACGGAACATAGGACTTAAAGCTTTCATGTAAACGACAAAACATTGAGACATGATAGTAAAATATACCAAGATATTTAATTTCATATACGATTTTGTTATAACATTTTTTTTGGCAGAAGCTATAAAAAATAGGCATAGGAAAAAATTACCAGGCTGAGCTTCCTCTATGGTTGATTTAAATAAAAATATAATTCCTTTAAATATATTTTTTTATTAATTACTTACACACACAAGTTGAAAGACATACAGGCAGAAAATACAACACATAAAGTTACAAAACACAAAAGAGTTAGCAATGGACCCCAAACTAGGCACAGCCTGTATCTTGGTGGCCCAATATTCACAACAGAGGTTGATTGAATCTACTCTTAACTTCAGTGTGACAAAGCACAGCTAGACAAAAAGAAAAACGTTAAAAGAAAGTGCGTGATAAAATAATGATACAAATAAATGATTGGAACAATTATAATAAATTTCACAAACTTGAACAAAACAAACAAATTAAAATTGATTATTAATAAATTAACAGATTAAAACCCCATGCTTTTACAATCAAATATTATAATTAAAAGCACATAGTTGGATTGGGATGCGCGAACTTAAGATTCGTATTGTCTTAAACTTTTTAAACTTTTTTTCGTTGCTCTGGTGTCTCTCTAGCTCTATATTGTTTCATATACGTTTTTGATTGGTGTTTTTGTAGAGATTTTTCGTTTTCACTTAGTTTTAAGGTTTTTTGTTCGCACTTTTCCTTTTTTTGTAGTCTCCGTTTTCTTTGTGTTGCTGTTTCTTTGTTTTGTAGTTTTTGCGATATTATTCCTCCAAGTAGTGAACAATTAAATGGTCGATCCCCCAGAGGATTTGAAAATGACATCTATAAAAAAATAAATCTATGGATTACGCGGTAATTCAAAAAGGTTAAGAAAACCGATAACGGATTTTCTTTAGCCTTTAGTATACCCTTGAAACCTGATTTTGTTCGAAGTCTATTACGTGGCCTTTCTCACAAGTGTAAACACGACTATGATACGATATTCCATCATCGAATGCTAGTGCCTATCTTCCGGCTTCATCATCAGACCTTGAAACCTAATTGAGGTCAAAGTTCATTAGAAGAATTTTCTAAGAAATCCAAAACAGCTATGATACGATTTTCCATCATGAAGCTCCAGTTCATATCTTTCGGCTTCATAATCAGATCAGTTCGTCAGTACTATATTATTGTATTGTCATCAGAACTACATACAGCTGCAAATTTGCATTACGCTACGACCCTTGGAAGATGGTTAAATTAGTTACCTAAAGCCCGATTTACACTTCAATAAGTACAGTAGCGAGTTAAGTTGCGTCATTGGCGAGTTAAGTTGTTAATGTAGTTTGAACGGTAAAAGCGAGTTAAGTAGTAAGTTGTTGATTAAGTTGAGTTAAATAGATCGCGATCCTATTTTTCGGCGAGTCCAGTGCGAAGTAGCCTCCTCTCTCGCGTCTCCCGCACCCCGCCAACTTAACTGGCTGGAATGTAGACGGGCGAGTTTAGTACAGACCATAAATTTGTAGGTAGCGGCCGCAAACACGTATTTATTTCATTCATTTTATTTCATTTTCAATGTGTTCTGAAAGTATTGATACTAATTCTGTCACTATAGCACGTAAATTGGTATTGAGTAATTCAACGTCCATTTTCTGGATTAAAACAACTGTTTCGGAGGAACTAAACAATCACAGCACAGAAAAAAACAATAACCGACGCGACTAGTCTTCTTCTCGGGATGGCAACTTATGACTACTCACTCGCCTACGTTTGGACGCTACTTACAACTTACTACTTATTACTTAACTGTCTGAGTTCTTAACTCGCTACTGTACTTATTGAAGTGTAAATCGGGCTTTAGATTCCATTACATAGTTAGTTACATACAGGTCGACATAATAAAAGCATGTTAAAAAGTATACAATTTATTGTATTACCTTTCTTAAATTCTAAGGTGATGCTAAGAAATTGCAAATACTTAATTATTAACTGTTTACTTAAGTTTTCCTTTGTACGAGTACTTTATACATAAGATCCAAACTCTAATCTTTAGTTTATAAATAATCTACTTTACATTGTTCACAGGCTGCTTTTATCAAGTTTATCCCACGGCTTTGCTTACGCGTTCGAGCTCACTGGTACTGACTAATAAATAGCTACACTATAGATACATGTCACGGGCTAACTCTGGATTGCGAGTCGATCTCCGGCCACCGCGGGCTTGCACACGGCCAGCAGGGGTAGCTATCGTCGGATAAGGACCAGGCCCGACTTGATGGCACGTCGTGTTCCACGCTCGCCTTAAAAGAGCAGTCAGCAGCTTTGAACCAATAGGTCTATTGCCTACCCAAGTTGCGGGAATGTTTTTATGGGATACCGTGGCCCCGGACGGCTAGGGCAACTGAAGGAACAGGGTGGGTTTTCAGTCAATAGAAGTTTGACACTTCTCTACCCAGAGCGAGAGGAGTCACTTGAATCATCAAGTCAAAAACTTGCTACTTTTTGACCTGGAAAATGCAGATGCTGTTGATAGGCAACCGTTGTCAGGGTTCGTCCATGGATGGGTGACTGTCTTTACATAGTATTACATACTAGCCTTTTTTATACATTTTTTTTTTTTTTTTTTTTTTTACTTTTTTTTTTTATACACGGCACAATAACAAAAATAAAAAATCTGTAAGTCTATATTTTTCCTCCCTCAGAAAGCACAATAAGCAGTCGGTTCCGGATGTAGTTTGCATCCTTGACAGTAGTTATGAGAGGTCAGAAGTTATGAACCAGTCATTAGTGGCACAAGAGTGTTATAGGTTAATCAGTTATTTGGTTGTTCAGAGATCAGACATTTCACATGGAGCGACTCATATCAAATACTGGTACTTAGCATAGTATAGTAAGTTCTAAAAAGGCTATAAAGACTGATATATCGTTATAATAGGTGTGTTTAAATTTAATATTTCTTTTACACATTCTATATCATGTTTTATGAAAATAAAAATAACTTATCTTATAAATTTCTTTAAGTTTGAAGCATAACATCATGTTGGAAATCTATTAATACATTATTTAATTAACCTTAGTCACTAATATCTTAATTATTGACAACATTAATTATATTTTGTCAATAATTAAGATTCGATTAGCACGAAAAGAAAATTAAACGATATAAATCACACCTTTGGGAACAAAGGGTCACTACTGCATGTTTTCCAACTTTACAGGAGGAGCATTTTTCGATTTTTTTAAATGTATTTTTTTTTAAACTCTGTACTGTTTTAGAGTATTGACGCGATTTTTACAGTCTTAAATCCGTAGTTTCTTCACGGACAATCGTGAATATTTAAAAAAAAATACAAGAAGGGGTTTCTGAGAAACAAGCCATAAACTGAGGAAAGGGTACCAAAAGTGACTTTTTGTTACAAATCGCTAACTGTCATATTGCAGAAATGACCTTTTTAAAAAATAATAACTTCATGAAAGTACGTATTTTTTATTGATACGGGTGATTTACGTTTATTTTTAGTAAAGATATATTTAACTGGAAACCAATACAAACTAAAACAAGCAGAAAAGGAAGAAGAATCGGTAAAATACCATATTTATTGATAAAATAGAGGGTTATTAAATGAAATGGATGATATATTTTTATTTTTTATTTGTATAATAAACAAATGGCATCAAAATTAAAAAAGAAAACATACATTTTGAAAGAGGTCCCACATCGAAACCCTTGTGGACGATATATTGGCCAACTTGTATATTGGAGGCACCACAAGCTCAAGGTATTTGCTCTAAACTATAGAAAATGGCTTTCAAGTTACGGTCAGATAAAACCTTAATTATACTGAATAGTTATAATCATAAATATAATTGTTATACTATAGATAAAATGACAGTAGCATGCTGTTTAAGTATCTAAAATCTTTATGAAAGTTTAAGCTGTAGGTACTTAATATTTAATAAAATAATCAAAATAATCCCTTTAAGACCATGTCTCAGGTGCATGGCATGTAAAATCTAAACAAAACTAGGCATAGTCACACATTTCAACATAATAAATCAATCATCAGTCTTAATACGATTAAAGAGTTTGCCGTTCGGCACTAATCATCTAATAAAACGAGTATCGTGGACAAAATTCTATAACATTCTCCTAAAAGATAAATTCTAAAATTGATATAACAATATTAGCTTAATATTAAACAATCTCACAAATAACACTAATACTTAAACATCTTTATATACCTACGTTGTAATATTAAATTGCTTAAATGTACTTAAGTAAATCACATTCATCACAGTTTAGTATTTGGACTTTATTATCCAATTAGAAACTACAACTTTGGTAACAAAATTATAAGGAAAATCAGTATCAAATGCTCTGCTAAAAATATAGCAATAAGTACGAGTACGACTCGCATCGCACTTGTTTAATTATAAAATAAAGAAATATCAAAATATTGTGTTGTAAATAGTTTCATAAACTTTCGGTATAATGTTGGTGTTAATTAAGGTTTGAATATCTGCCTTCTTTCGAGCACTTAAGGGGATTTCACTGTCATAAGCCTGCTTTAATGTTACTTCGTGAGGTTGTTAGACTCTTGTGCTTCGTGTTATGGTATGAATACGATTGACTTCAATCCAGTTGCCCTCGTATGAAGTTTTGAAGTAATAAGAATGGGCGTTATCAGCCGCACTTCGTGTATGCCCCCGAACAAGGAATCTATGTTGAATAGTATTTATTTGCAGTTATTTACTGCATAATAATACAGGTTAATCATAAATCTGAAATCCAAAACAAAACAATTACTCAATAGATCAGCTCTAAATAATAATGTAAACAGAAAACCATCTATCTAAGAAAGATTGGCTAGATAGAAAGTGTATTTTTGTTATAAAAATAAATGTTTAATTTAATGAGAACATAAAGTACGATTTGGTGAAATTTTTTTTTTGGTTGATTGGATTCATTTGTGAGTTTTACCTAAAGGGGCCATTTAATTTTCAAAGATAATTATGTCTCGCTTGATATTTTAATGTCACATCAGTTTTAAAATGGCATTATGTTTGTAATATTTATTTTTACAAAAGTCATTGTAACAAATAAAACCTATTCATTTTATAAACAAAATATTTTTGTTTATAAACCTTTATTTTTAAACATAAATGACCGCTTATTACCATCAAAACAATGAGTATCTTTTGAAGCAAAAAAAAACACTTGTATACAATGATGATCAAAATGACTTTCTGCCTTAATATAAATACTAATCATTACAAAAATAATGTCACTTGTAAACAGAAGTGACGTTTTGGTTTCAATGAAAAGAAAAGTTTTATGCTAATAATTTCATTAAGAAAAAGAAGTGACGTTATGGTTGCAGCAAACAATTACCAAGATTTGATAACAAAACGTGATTATTATCCATAAGTGACATTAATTTTGCAAGAAATATGTAAAATAAAAGTCATTACTTACCGTAGTACCTCACCGTCACAAATGCGCAAGGTCACACTTCGGCTGTCAAAACACTACTGACAGGATGAGACGTTATGTTTCAAGCAAACGGACCAATTACGCGAAATAATGTAACGACACTCCCTCCCTCAAACCGATGTTATTCATGCTATTGTCACCGTTTTTGCTGAGGATATAGAGTCGATTATCGCGGTTTTTTCTGCATATTTAAGTCATTTTTGCAAAAAGTTGCAGTAGTGACCCTTTGTTCCCAAAGGTGCGAAATGTATTAATAAGTTGAACAACTTGGTAGCTCACCGTACCAAAAATATCCTAAGTCTGCTCTTAAGTACATAAATAATATTCTGTTACATCATTCACAGGCAATTTCTTTCAAGTTGATCCGTAAAAAAGTAATCATAGTATCTGCCCGCACCGCCGGAGGTTAAGCCCGGGTAAATTAATAGACACTACGAGACGGTAGTGAAATAGAGTCCTCTAAACCCAATGATCCTAGTTTGTGGTCAGAGGTTGTGGGCTACACACCGTTGGGTTTATAGATATACGTACCTGGCTTCATACCGTACTGGCCGTAAATCTCATACATCTCATAGTGGGTTTAAGGAAATGTTTGGCTTTCTAATTTTGGGTCTGTTAATTAAATCGAATTTAATATGCTCTTTATAGTTCTTAGAACGTAATTGCAAATGCTTTCTTTGTCTGGCTGGATAGGTTTTTGTTTCGAAGGGAAAATCGTCAATTGACTCATCCTGTTCTTAAATATATGTATATATTAATATACCTATAGCACTTATTCAACTGAAGTTTCTACCAGCGTTTGCGCCACATTAGAAGTCGAACCTTTATCTCAAAAAATATCGTAAGAAATTTTATCTAAAATATCTTGAAGATTATTTGCAGATAACAAGTGGGGACAATTGGTTGTGTGAGCCTTGAATATCGAGATTCTGAGTAGCCCTAACAGGGAAGGGTCAAGAGTCTTGTCCTATACGGATGGGCAAGCATATGTTTTTGATTTGAACAAAATAAGTAGAGGTAGATATACATACATAGTAACTGAATTATTGATTATTTTTTTAATGAGAATATCTCGTGATGATTTTTGAGATTTATTAAAATCAACTTCGATTGTAATGCAAGTATGTTGGGAGAGATTTGCTTTTTTTTTTCTTTTTTAAAAAGATTTGAGAGATTGTTGTGCCTTCTTCTTGATTGTTTTTTTTTTGTGTATGTACGTGTTGTAACCAGAAAAGTAATTCAATTTCTTGAAAAAACAAATTGCTCAATAATTGGCATTCTCCTGTATCGTGGGTACGTTGATAGATATCTAAACTAAGATGCACAAATCAATCCCTCGACACTTGTCTTGACATTGATTTCTGACCCGTTTAAGAGTACCTTAATACAATCCTGCCTCGTTGGTCTAGTCCACGCAAGCACGACTGTTCAATAATAGCTCTCGGATTCCATTGCCGGGTTAGGCAAAAACTGCTCTTGGATTTTTCAATTAAAAATTTCTCAGTAGTAACCCGGAGTTTGGAAGATGGCGATGTGATACTCTTGTTCCTCGGATGGGACTTTAAGCCTGGCCATGATCTCCCTCCAGTCTTTTCACAGAGAATGAACCTATACCTTTATTTTTTTTTTTCTGGGTGAGAATGTTCTAAAGAAATATCGCAGCCCCGGAATGCAAGGACATCTGAAGCAACACGGTGCAATTTTATTTTGTATAAGTCTGACACTCACATCCGCTTCATTTCGATCGGAAGAAGTCACTTGATTGTTTTGCTCTCGAAAACAAAGTTGAGAAATGTTGGTTGAGGTCATTCTGATTGACATTTCTGATTCTGAATAGGTGACCAGCTCGTCCACCGTGCCTTGGAAAACACCTTTGTTCATTACTCGCAACTGTTATTTGTACATTGTTCCGCGTGGTCAGAGGTCATAAAATCAGACTCAAGTCTTACTAAAGAGTATTTACTTTTTGATAAGCAGACGCTACATGTACATTTCTGGTGCTCAGCTTCATCCAGTTAACTAGAAGTCAGAAGTCGGTACTAATATATCTGGGATAAGGCTGGATCGATTATGACGAAACAATTACATGAGGGTAGGTACAATACTGTTATATAAATATTTTTAAGGTTTTTATAATTTTATTAATAAATAAGACTATTAGTATCGACATAAGTTGTTTTACTTGTGAGTTTGATATAATGACATAATTCTAATAGATTTTTGTATGTTAGTCATCAATGGCCTAGTAAGATTATATAGAATTTATTTTAGCAAATGAGTATTCTCAATAGAGTGATGACATGGCGTTATTATTATAAGGTAACTATAACAAACATTTAAGAAGTAAATTAGGTACTAAGATAATGATAAGCGATAAGACCTCCAATTAATCTATGGAACCAACTAACCCAATTAGCACTACTGAGTAAACATAGATCTGACAAAAATCCAGGTTTCTCCCTATAAAGTTAAGAAGGTATTCTTTAACCAAAGGCAAGCAATTTCCCGTTTTAAATGCTCCGACGGCTCCTTACAACAATTATTTCCAACAAGGCGATTATTACACCGCCAGGGCTTTTTCTCATTCTAAGTCGTCGAGAACACAGATTTAGAGAATGTGGATACGGGAAAATGTATTTGGGTGACCTGGATTTGTGCAAATTCCTATCTAGGTCTGTACTGCGTTATTTATAAAGGATTTTAAAATATCCTTCTATTTTATGCTTGCTGTCGGTATCCACCCGAGTAGTTTAGTGAGAGAAAGTTTTAGTTAGACTTATCCTCAAAGACTAAGCATCTTTTAATGGTTTACCTCCGATAGCAACAAAAAAGTATTATATTTTTACTTGGCTGTATACAGGATGGAATTTTGTAATGTCACCTGTTCAGTCCTACAATCAGCGCAACGATACTGGATGGCCGAACGGTCCACGGTACGTGGAGCTTAACGTTGCTCTTCAACAATAGTACTTTAATAGTTTGGCTTATTGCCTAGACTTACCTGAGCTGTAGACGCCAAGTGAGGATCTGCTTTGATCACGTCCGTGCGGTATGTGTGTAAGTGTGTATGATTGTGTAATGATGTGAAAGTGGTATCACGGCGGTCACAAAGGGCGCAAGCTTCACTGTGGTCCGGGCCGGGATGCAGTACAAACTTCGCACCAGATTGGAGCAGCTATTTATCACCAATTCACTATCACTTAAACCCGACAATTCGCGTGCCATTCGGTCTAGGCGTCAATACGGCGATATTGTTCCAAAATATCCCAGGTTTTTCGTCAATTCGGGATTACAATTTCAACTTATCGTTAATCGCGACCAAATTATCTTTTAAGCGCGTAGATTCCACAGGATTTTTAATTTCAATCAATGAATCGATCTCAACAAATAAGGCGGTTGCTTTTTACCAAGAACGGATATGTCAAGGTGAAAAAAGTCAAAGACAATAGAATAATGTTGCCAACCAAAAAGGTGCGTTCTATTTCACGTTGGACGAAACATCTACCCCCTCCCCCCCCCCGGACGGGCCTACCCGTCCGCTAATCAATTGGAAGCCTTGACAAAGTTGCGACCGCTCTCTTTATGATGGATCCGTCCACCAAAACCTCAGCAAAACGAGGGACCCCGTCGGTGCCAGCCACCAAATTAATTTGGCATTATTAATTAAGGTTGGCATCCTTAATCAGGACGAGGTCTCCGATCTTGGGCGGATGAGTTTTATCCGTCCACTTGACGCGTTGCTGGAGGATGTGCAGATACTCTAAGCTCCAACGCTTCCAAAAGTTCTGAGCGAGCTGTTGCACCAACTGAAACCGCGAGAGCCGATTTTGGCTCACATCAACAAAGGGGTACTCCGGCAAGGCGACAAGTGGCTGTCCAATCAAGAAATGGCCCGGGGTTAGAGCCTCCAAGTCATTCGGGTCCGAAGAGAGCGGGCACAATGGGCGCGAATTCAACACAGCTTCAATGCGGTAAAATACCGTAGCTAGTTCCTCAAAGGTGAGAACGGTGTCTCCCAACAATCTCCGCCAGTGTCCCTTTGCCGCTTTCACCGCGGCCTCTAAAATACCCCCCCAGTGGGGGCAGGCTGGCGGGTCAAACAACCAAGTGACCCCTCGGCGGGCCAAACTATTACCAATGTCAACCTGGCTCTCATTAAGGAAGGCGTATACCTCCTTCAAATAGTTACTTGTACCCTTGTAGTTCGTACCGCAATCAGACCTAATCAAAGAAGGTAACCCACGGCGAGACACAAATCTTTCCAAAGTCGCTACAAAGGTCTCTGTCGTGAGGGAGGTTACCAGCTCCAAGTGTACTGCCTTGGTTGACAGGCAGACAAAAACACACAAATGAGCCTTAACAATCTTACTATTTCGAAGTGTGGACGTCTTCACCGAAAAGGGACCAGCAAAGTCCGTTCCGACGCCAGCAAAGGGCCTCGCCTCATTGACACGATCAGCCGGCAAATCTCCCATTAGGGGCTGCATAGTGGAGGCCTTAGTCCGATAACACGGCATACAACGGAAGACAATGCTACGAATAGTACGACGAGCCGACAAAATCCAAAATTCTCGCTGCAGAATGGCCAACAGCGCATAGCAACCGGCATGCGAGTTTTTAACGTGACGATCAGTCACCAACAATTGTACCAAGTGGCCCTCCTTGGGCAACAAAAGGGGGTGACGGGCCCCATAAGGAAGGCTAGAGTGCCTCAACCGTCCTCCAACACGCAAAAGACCCGTCTTATCCAAGAAGGGATTCAGCTTACTAATGGCTCCCGACAACTTAACCCTACCAGACTTCAAGACCTCGATCTCCTTCTCAAAGTGTGCAGCCTGCACAGAGCGGACCCAAAGGAGGAGTGACTCCTGTCGCTCTTGAGGAGAGAGAACTGGTGACAGGCGCTTGTCCCCTGGATCCTAGAATTATGGCCAAAACGCCTGATCCACGAGGTGACGTTCAACAATTTGTCGAGGGAGCTATATCGATTCAACAAAAAATCAGGATCAAACGGAGGATCCTTCGTCCCAACAGCGAACACCTTAAGTCCTAAAAGATTCCTACATTGTGATTTTGCCAAATAAATATATATATTTATTTACTTGTTTATTTGGTATGTTTGACATATTTTAGACTAGCTAGCGTTCGTCTTTCTAACCTATCTTTCCTTTACATTAAAGACAAGATTTCTCTTTGGGTTTAAATGGGTGCCGATTAGCGAAAATTAGAACTACAGCCCTAATTAAACTCTTCAAATAATTTTAAGGCATTAGGGCTCATGAAACGAGTCTAAAATTATTTTAGGCTCGTTTCATGAGCCCTAAATACAGTTTTTGAAATGTATTTAATTATTTTACTCTACAAATTTGAACGCGCGCTAAGCCTTGTAAAATAATTAGTTCATGAAACCGAGGCAAGTCTTCCACCACAGAGACACTTAACTTTGAACCTCTGTCTTTGTTACAATCATGGTAGTATAATAATAATATATTTACGCTTTTATTATCTTAATATTATCTATCTATTTATAATCTTAAAACTGAAGTGTCTGTCTAAGATTTTAAAATAGCTGGGTACTAATACAGTGCTAATAGTTATTTACACGACACTAAAAAACGAACATACTTAAAAAAACTTGTTCGTTTTATTTTCTGTTTGTCCGGGCTAATCTCGTGATTGCCTGATTATAATGGTACTTTCACTGGAAGATAGAAGACAGCCGCTCGGTTGCTTGGCGCAAAAATAAAAAGAGCGTCGCTTGCCAGTGATTTTTGACCGCATCTGAGCGTATGACGCGCAGTAATAAAAATTTGATTGTGACTCACTCCAGAAGCGCACTTCAAATGTTTAAACTGTTCTGAATAGCCATTAAAACAAGCTTAAACACTGTGTCTGTTTTTTAATAGATCTTATTTCCGTATTTTTCAATGTACCTTGAAACTTTAACTACACAAAATATTAGCTACTTGTATGGTAAAATGCGTTTTACTAAAAACTAAGATCGATAAGAGCATTGTTTCTTATATTGTTCATAGACAAGATTAATTACGATTTAATTACGAATAAAATATTTAAAACATTAAGGGAATCCTAGCGTAGAAAACACAAAATGGCGATGTCAAGCTTTATTTCGTGTCGTGTAATAAGAATTAGATTTAGAATGTTGTCAACTTGTATTTGAAGGTCGGATAATATATCAGTCTATAGTTTTAAAACGTTTCACGATGACTTTATCGACTACAAAATAAAGTTTAAAGCTGTTTAGTAAAAACAGGTTGTTGGAAACGATAGTTGCCAGAAGCAATCAACGGGTGTTCAATTTTGGAAACAATCGTTTCCAAAAGCAAGCTACCAATTCCAGTATTTCTTCGAGATTACGCGGATAATCCGCAAATGTAATATCGACTACCACGCAAGCTAGTATAAAATAATTACGATCTTTTTGCATAGGTATAAATATCATAACTTATCCATGAATTTTTCACTAGAAACGTGTTGTTCATATTTCTGCATAAGTCATATAATGCTAGCAGCTGGAATGCCTCCCACAAGATTTTTTTAAGTGAAATAATTAAATTGTGTAATATATATATATATACTTTAAAGAAATGGAATATTAATAACATGTTTTTTCAGACTTTATCTATACTTATAATAAATCTGTAGAGAGGTCAATTCTGTAGATGAAATATATTTCCAAAATAACTATCAGGGGGTGATTAAGGATCGATACTTATGCCAAAAATGCAATCAGTAAAATTTTTGTCTGTCTGTCTATCTGTCTGTCTGTATAACCGTTATAGAAACAAAAACTGCTCGACGGATTTTAACGAAACTTGGTACAATTATTTTTCATACTCCTGAGCTGGTTATAGTATACTTTTCATCACGCTACAATCAATAGGAGCAGAGCAGTGAAAGGAAATATGTTGGGAAAACGGGAGAAGTTACTCCATTTTTTAAGCTTCCATCGCGTGTGCAACCTTAATGGTTAAAGCTACACAGAAATCATTTCATGGCGGAAATGTTCTCCTTAAAATTATATAAAAAATATCCCACGGCAGCATATGTCTATATTTTATGGTTGACTCACAATAACACGTGTAACTACTACTATTTGTCTACTCTTACGTTTATAACACTCTCAGTCACCCCTAATTAAAAAGTTAACATCATTAACTATTCCATAAAAAATAATCATATAAATCGGTATAGAAACACCAAAATTATACATGAAATACGCTAATAATAAGCCATCGCGCGTGAATACTGAATCGCATGATTCAGTATTCACGCGCGACGGCTTATTATTAAAAATAATCCTTATAGCATTATAAGGATTATTTTTGAGGATCAGTCGCCGCGTTCGACGCGTCTCGCGGCCGGACTTCCTTCTCATGAAATTTGTTTAAAAATTGGCATTCCGATTATTCTGCTCCGAAATTTAAGACCACCACAACTTTGCAATGGAACTCGGCTAAATGTAGCCCAGTTGCAACAAAATATAATCCAGGCTCAAATTATAACCGGTTACGGTGCAGGAGAAACCGTCTTTATTCCCAGAATTCCCATAATACAAATAATTTTCCATTCCAATTTAAAAGAACGCAATTCCCAGTATCGGTGAGTTATGCAATGACAATTAATAAGGCTCAAGGGCAGACTTTTCGTGTTACTGGAGTAGATCTCGGTGTCAGTTGTTTCTCGCATGGTCAGTTGTACGTCGCTCTTTCCCGGGTTACCAGTTCTAGAAATCTTTATGTTCACGTGCCGGACGGGTCAACTTTCAAAATAGTTTACCCGCAAGCTTTGCGCTGAAGTATTTTCGTGCTATAGGTACTTAAGCCTCATGTGAACGTGATCTAAACAATATTACCCATACATTAACTTAATAACACACAAGGAGTTACACGCTGACGGAGTCGCGGGCACAGCTATTAACAATAATATTGTGCGGTTCCGTATTGCGATATTTTTCAACAGTATTATAGATTGACATATTATATTTCCCTACTAAATTACGAAAGTTAATCTGTCTGTTACATTAAAATCACTGAACCGTGAGGTAGGACATAGGCTACTTTTTTTTTTACGAAAAACGACGGAAACACGGACGAAGTTGCGGACAAGAGCTATCTATACTAATAATATAAGGCTGAAGAGTTTGTTTGTTTGTTTGAACGTGATAATCTCAGGAACTACTGGTTCGAATTGAAAAACTATTTTTTAATTAAATAGTCAATTTATAGAGAAAGGCTATAGGCTATATATCGTTACGCTAAGGCTGCTTCAAAATCGGGGTTAAATTTAACGTTAGCCCAAAGTAACTATTCCACGCGGACGAAGTCGCGGGAAAAAGCTAGTCCATAATATATTTTTAGCTAAAAAGTACAAGTACAAGTTTTCAGGCGTTTGCTCTTGCCTTGTTAATCTGAATTTTTTATTTTGTTTTCGATCGCACCTCGATCACGCCTGATGGTAAGCTATAGATGAGGTCTACGATGGAACGAGCGAGCCTCGAAGATGCTTGTTTACTCTTCTTTAAAGGTCTTTCTTTATGGGTTAGGGAACACAGAAGCCAGCAGAGAATTCCACACCTAAGCTATGCGCACAGTAAATTGAATAATAAACTATTATTAGTTACTTCAGTTCTTTCAAAAAAAATAAACACAAGTATGGAAGTCATCTTTAGGTTATTCATTAATTTCCTAATCTCACTATTTATATTCAACGCGAGACCCTAAGTGAAAACCCAATTCCTCCACTTTGTAGTTTAAATATCACGAACTAATATTAAACGAAGTACCAGCTACCTTCCAATCCAAATCCCAAACAAAAATTAGAAATTTTCCGCCCGAAAACACGTCTTCATTGATTCCGTTTCATTTTGAATCCAATTGCTAATAGAACTGTTCTGCGAAGATGTTAGCTACTTCAGTTGGCGAGTCTACGATTTGGTTGTTTAGTTTTAGTAAAAGTGGTTCCTGTTGTACTTTTTTTAGACTTTTTCTGCGTTCTTACGTTTTTAGAATTATTAATTTTTTCAGTGATCGCCATTTTTTTAGCTCTGATCATGACTTTTCTATATATGCGAATATATTTCTTTTTATAATTGACTATACTTTCATGAATAAGACTACTAGTATTTGTGCATAATACTCTTTTCATTTACTCGATTTTTTTATTCCTTTAGTTAACCACTTTAACTGTGCTCCCCCCTTTAAATATATTTTTATTTCCCGTTTCTTAAAACTTCCCCGAAAAGCATTATTAAAATTACTCAAAAAAGAATTAATGATCATTTCACTCCAGTTTTTGTGCAAAAGTCTGTTCTTAAAAGTTATACTATTTTTACGATTAAATATTCTTTTATTAATAATTAAATACGGATTATTTCTTTTTTGTTTCGGATCTTCTAGTAAAAATTCACCCAGTTGTGCTCCATGTCCATCACCCAAACCATTATGGTCAATTACACTTTTCAAAACCCGTTCTTCTTGTAGATTTGTTATTATATTATCTAAGCAGGAATACGAGTTATTTAAATAAAAGTGGGGCTATCAAAAAGACATCTAAAATTGTAACATGCCAGCAGACTCAAAAACTCAGTACGATTCTTGTTATCCAGAAGCAAGTTGACATTATAATCTCCGCAAATAATGCATTTCTTATTAAATAAAAACTCAAGTAATAGTTCCAATTTTCCCAAAAAAATAATAAAGTTCTTATTATTAGGATTACGATACACACAACATAAATACATTCCAGTAGTGGTATCTTTTATGCCACATACCTCAAAGCTCTCCACAGCGTACAATCTTTCAACTGTTGTTACTTTCTCTACTTTCCTATCTGCTTGAGCTAAAATTAAGCTCCCTCCCCTCTTTTTCTTATTTCGCGTATTATAAGACGCTAATTTGTAATTATCTAGGTTAAAAAAATCGACTGACATATTACTTAAGAAATGCTCAGTCAAGCATAGGTAGTCTACCTTTTTCCCTAGTGTTTGTATATAGGCTTCTAATTCGTTTATCTTGTTAGAAATACCACATATGTTCAAATTTTAGCAGTTTATTGACACTATTGACATTCAGAGAGTTGTGCTTGTAAATTTGACCTACCAAAACATTAGTGGATTTTAATAGACATAACGTATAATATAAATAAGTTTGGATATTCATAGGATTGTTATCATTTGTGCCAGCTAATATTATAATAAAATCAGTTTTACTAGTCTTTACACATACTTGCACATGATTTTAGGACCTGCTCTGTAGTTGCATCGGGCTTAATAAATGACGTCACGATGAACTTTGACCCCAGATAGTATTGCAGGATTTTACGAACACCATATCCTATAGCTAATATTCCCATTCACTTGCTAATATTTTAAATCTACTCGGCATCTTACTGAACGTAAAGCTGGATTTCATTAAGTGCCCAAGTCAAGATTTTAATGTATACGGAATTTTCTTAATAATGTTTACTGTGAAAGTTTCAAATTAATAAACCGCTGTTTAAATTAGTGGTAGCTTTTGAAGCGTTTATTTTATTCAATGTTTAGCTTCAGAAATATATGTGTTTCTGAAACTTTTATCGATTGAAGCTGAAAGAATTGAAAAAAGATTGAAGATTTATTTTTATAGTTTTATTGATAAATACAGAAACTCCTCCTCTCCTTGTTAAACAAGCAGAGGAAATATAATTGTCTACACAATCTCAGTAGAGTAGGTATTGCTTATTAGCGATGATTACCCTTAGCAGATAAAGCGTGATATTTTATTCGCATGCTATCACTTGAAACACTTCAATTGAATGCTTAAACAAACTGTTCTATTTATAGTAGCGCTTGCATTTAGAAAGCCCTTAAAATATAAATTAAAACCAGATTAATGTGCTTTTTGCTTACTATACTATGGTAGGCTTTCCATCTGATAGTCTTTAGTCTTCCAGTTGTAGTTATCCAGCTATGTATTCATGGAGCTGGACTGCCTATCTCTTCAGAAAACCAGGAAATCTAGTACTCAAGACTTGTATCAGATTTCTTAGTCTCTTACTACCCGTAAATACTGTCAATGATATTCAAAAGACAACGGAACCAATGGGTCCGTGAACAGAGTGACCTCGACAACCGCTGCTGGAACACAAACATGAACTCCTGTTATGATTCATATCAATTGTTTTTAAAAAACAATAAACCCATTGAGATTCAAGTTACATCTCAAGATTATTCCGATTACCAGTCCTGCTGAAAGAAAGCTAACACTTCACCAGCAAAATAACTTCCGAGGAAGTCTTCAGTTCTCACCACATTTTGTTAAAAACTTAGCAGCAGTAGAATGATATTATTGGCCGGTCGCCAACCATACACAGTTTCGTCCATTTTGGTCCACTACATATTTATGATGGACGCCGATTCAAGCAGTATCTTTCAACACTAATTATATCGTTTATCATAAGCCTGCTTGATTATATCGCTTTTGTTTGTTTTATATTTTGGACGTAACATTGAAGCTATTGCTGTGAATCGTCTACTAGTTACAGAAGAAGGGTAAGATGTAAAAAGTACAAACAATATTCAAATTTGCTTAGAAATTGATCGAATTTACCGTGCCAACGATACAGTATAATTTGAACCAGAATTTCACTGCTGGTTCTAAACAAACGAACTTACGATTGACCTTTACTGGTAATTTGACTATTTTTATTTTTAAATGTGATTACTATAAATTATTTCAGTTGCATAACAATAATGGGTGAAAGATGATAGTTTTTAGTGACGCATATGTATATCAAAACTGCCTTTACTTACATATGACCTCTTTTGACTGTTGCACTGATGCAAGTCAGTGAGTTATGTCACTCTATTGAATAAAACTAGTGGTCAGCTAGTGTACGAAATGGACCGTAATTTAAACCGTAAACTCCTCTATTTATAAATTTTTATTGTACCGAATTTCCTCTATAAACGTAGTTTTTTTTTAAAACAGTACAAAGTTTCTGCTTCGCATATTAATCTATACATATAAATTTAATTGAAGTATCTGTCTGTGATTTCAAAATAACTGTGTTTTCTCAAGTAGTTAGATATACACGATAACAAAAAAACTTTTTTAAAGCTTTTTTTGTCCTTCCGTTTGTTTTTCTCGGCTTATCTCTAAGATAGATGAGATTACAGGGCAACATATCAGCTACTTTTTATTCCAGATTGCTCATGGAATCGCGATTTATGCGGCCAAAACGTACCGTAAGTAATATACACTTACACGCGGATGAAATCGTGAGCACAGCTAACATATAGGCAAAATCTAACTTAGCATTTCAAAGCACAAACATTAGTGCAGCCACGTGTCTAGTATAAGAACCAACTGAGTTGTGTTCTAATAAGTACAAATAAATTGTCGAAACAGTTTTAGTTCACGTCGAGTGGTCGAGTCTGATCAAAAACTTCGGAAGTGGGTAGAGTACCGCTCAATAGTTCAGTGAATGCAGCAACGACATTCCTACTCGTAAAATATAGCCTTACAGCTCTCCCGACATCAACTGCCGAGCAAGTTGATGGGTTGGCAGAAATATATACTAGAGTATATTTATGAAGAGGGTACTTATTCGTCACATGGATCCAATACATGATCAGGCGATTACAGTTAAACCCAAAACAATGGCTCAGTACCCAACAGCGGTCAATACACAAGCTGGTCGTGTAATTGGGTGGCGTAAACAAAAAACATTTATTGGCAGGGGTCGTCGACCCACGGCTCGCAACTAGGCGCCCTGCCAACAGCTCAGCGCCTCGACGACGGATAAATTCGGGTGCCCATTTTTGTTCACGTATTTTTAACCGACTTCAAAAAAAGGAGGTTTACAATTCGTCTTGAACTTTTTTTTTTTTATGTATGTTACCTCATAACTCGGAGATGGCTGGACCGATTTGAAAAATTCTTTTTTTGTTTGAAAGGGAATACTTTCTAGTTGGTCCCGTTCTCGTCACGTTTGGATCTGATGATGGGATCATGGAGAAATCGAGGGAACTCTTCAAATATTATAGGCACACCTATAGCGTTTTGGGTATTTCTTATAGTACCTTGTTAGTTGCTCTCGAAAAGCACCATTTGAGGAAGTGGAACTGATGATGAAGTCCCCAGATGGCCACCAAAACTACTCAATAATAAGTATTTCATTGATTGCGATTAGATTACTTGAATATGGATGTTAAGCACTTTATGCTCGTCACAATGCATATGGTGAAGTAGAGCTGATGGTGATGTACCAGGAGAACTCCTCAAAAATTAACGGCTCTGCACCGGGAAAAGCAATATTTTGTAAAAGGTGATAAGTAGTTGATATTTTGGCTTTTGTAACTAGATAAATTACAAACCGACCCACTAAAAAGCGTGAAAAAAACTTTTTAGCAAAAAATAGAACCGACTTCCATATAAAAACATTACAAAGGCAAAAATAACTTTAATTTCGGAAGGCGGTGTCTTTAGTTTTGTATATATTTTCGTTTTTGACACCGCCTTCCGAAATTAAAGTTATTTTTGCCTTTGTAGTGTTTTTATATGGAAATCGGTTCTATTTTTTGCTAAAAAGTGTTTTAAATAGTAGCATTCGTGAAAAAGTACGAACGCTAGAACTTCTGACATGTTCAATTGTAGGTGTTGTAATATGTACAACACGAGAATCATCAGATATTGATTCCAATAAAATGTTGTGGATACCTGATAATATCTCACAATGACAACTGCCAAAATTATATGTGGTATTTTGAACTTATTAGTCTTACAGAAGTGCAAATTTAGAAGAGCAAACGTTGAAGGATAACGCAAAGGAGAATCTAGAATTAGATCTCCGCTACGGCAGTCGGAACTACTGAAGTCGATCAGCTCTCACAGATTCAAAGAAGTAGTCTACATGGCCACCAATCGCAGTAAATGGAAAAGTCTTTTTTGATATAGGGAGGGGAACTCTTAAACGGCGCTCGGTCTTTGAAACGAGGAATGCGAGATGTATACCTTCCTAAAACTTTCATGGTGGTCATTATCCAGCTCAGCGTCCTCTCAAGGGACCACTTTTGAAAAGCCTGACGAACTGCTGGATAATGAAAGGAGATCGCGATCTTCAGTAATGAAGATGAGCTTTAGAGAGGCTGAGAGATAAATGTGAAGAAAAGTATTAGAATAAAAGGTCTGTAATTGATTATATGATTGTTTTATATTCACAGTGGTCTATTTATTGCTCCAAAACGTAAAGATTTACGTAACCGCATCAACTGCAACGCTTACCACCGCAATCCCACGCTCACTGCAAAACATGATAATTTAGTACACATTTTGTTCAACAACTATTATGTTTTGGTTGAACCGTCAACCGAAACATATCATACATTTGCATACCACTGCCACCGGGTAGTGGTATGCAAATTTATGATCAATTACTACAGCATTTGAGACAAGATTTTCGAATTTGTTTGACTATTTGTTGGATTTTTTTCAGCATTAAGTCCGGTTTAAACAAATCTTTGTAGTGCTTTACTCAAAAGATAAATCTCAGAGGCTCGTCTATATCGAGGTTACAGGAATTTCTAATGAAATACCGCGGCTAGGAACGCAAGGTCAGTTGAAGGAACAGGGAAGATTTTTAGTTAGTAGAAGTCAGATTCTTCCTTCCGCTCCAGCCAGACCGGAGTCCGCATTTCATGATTTCGATAAAAAAGACGCTCATTCTGATCTATCTTGCGTTTAAAATAATGCATTGCTTTTAGTAAGATACGATGACTCATGAATTTAGTTGGATCTTGGGCCCCGGCTCATAATAGTGGTAGACACCGTAGAGTACGAGTCAGACATAATACACTGTTCTTCCCGGACAGTATCTATTTGAGGATTTTTTGACAAAAAAGGTAACAATGATCCTTTATGAGCCGGATAAGCAAAACTGGTCTCTTTTCAGTTTTAAATTAATATTTTGTGACGAAAAATCACTTTGTTCAAACTAAATTAAAGTATCATCATCTCCTTAGCCTTTTCCCTATTATGTTGGGGGCTTCCAATCTAACCGGATACATTTGAATATTAGTGTTATACATGGAGTGACTGCCTATCTCACCTCCACAACCCAGTCGCTGGGTAACACAATACCCCTTGGCTAGACCAGCGTCAGATTTACTGGCTTCTGACTACCCGTAACGACTGTCAAAGATGTTCTAATGACAGCCGGGTTTAATGGCCTTACTTGCTTTCCGACGCACGGGGTATCACACCACCAACTTCCAAACTCCGGGCTACTACTGAAAAAGACTTCCTTAGACACCTTAAAACCCAATAGCACTTTTTACTCGACCCGAGACCTCGTGCTCATCAGTATCGTTTATCATTATTTTCTTAAACAATTTTAACTTACTTTACTTCCTTGTTTGTTATTATCATCAACTAGCGACTCGGCCCGGCTTCGCTCGGGTAATAAAGTTTCTATTTGCTTATATATGATTTTGCTTAATCAATTTCTTGTGCGTTAATTTGCCACACTCATATATCGGCGATAACTCATAAGATATTAATTTTATTGATGTAGTGTAAAAAGCTATTTTGATTTACATTAAATCCTCAACATATCTGATGTATTTAATTGGATAAAGAATAATACTGTACTGTTAAAAAAAGATTCGTAAATAACCCCTCATTTTAATGTAATTTGTAAAAGAAAATAAATGGTTATTGTGGGTTATTCTTGGGAGATAGACATATGCTATGTCAGACTTTTTTTGTAAATCTATAAAAGAAAAACAATCCCGCCATACATTGTATTTTTATAACTCAAAAGGTTTTGGCAGCGTTTTCGATTAAAACTCCCGATAGGCTTAATTCTTTCCGACATGTTGAAGTAATATCGTCATATTTCATTCAATCCACATAATACCTTAAGTTATTATACATTAAAACCTTCCTCAAGAATCACTCTATCTATTAAAAAAACCGGCATCAAAATCCGTTGCGGAGTTTTTAAGATCTAAGCATACATAGGGACAGACAGACAGGGAAGCGACTTTGTTTTATACTATGTAGTGATAACTCATTATCTGTCTAGCCTTTTTCGAACTACGCTGGGGTCTCGTTCCAGTGTAAGCAGATGCAGTGACTGGCAATCTGACCTCTGCACTCTAGTAACTGCGTAACACGATACGTCTTGTTAAACTGGTGGATTTTTGTCATCTGAATACTCTAGTAACGACGGCCACAATTGTAAAAATGCCAACCAAGATCAACGGCTTGGCGTGCTTGTCGAACTAAGGAGAAATTTAACTAAGTTAAGATAGACCCACCTACCTATTGACCTCGACGAGAGTTGCTGACCTTGAAAATGAACCATGCGGCTGTTTTTTAATAACTTCAAGTTCCCCCGCCCTTGTTAAATAACCATACCCCTAAAACCAATCTTCTATACTTATAATAAATCTGTAGAGAGGTCAGTTCTGTACATGAATTATATTTCCAAAATAACTATCAGGGGGTGATTAGGGATCGATACTGATGACAAAAATGCAATCAGTAAAATTTTTGTCTGTCTGTCTATCTGTATAACCGTTATAGAAACAAAAACTACTCGACGGATTTTAACGAAACTTGGTACAATTATTATTCATACTCCTGAGCTGGTTATAGTATACTTTTCATCACGCTACAATCAATAGGAGCAGAGCAGTGAAGGGAAATGTTGGGAAAATGGGAGAAATTACTCTATTTTGTAAGCTTCCGTCGCGTGTGCAACCTTAATGGTTAAAGCTACACAGAAATAATTTCATGACGGAAATGTTCTCCTTAAAATTACATAAAAAATATCCCACGACAGCATACGTCTATCTTTTATGGTTGACTCACAATAACACGTGTAACTCCCGATAGCTTAGCAGTTCGAAGCTTTCTGATTATAATATTTGTCTACTCTTACGTTTATAACACTCTCAGTCACCCCTAATTGAAAAAGTTAACATTATTAACTATTCCATAAAAAAGAATCTTATAAATCGGTATAGAAACACCAAAGTTAAAATTGGCATTCCGTTTATTCTGCTCCGAAATTGAAGACCACCACAACTTTGCAATGGAACTCGGATAAAAGTAACCCAGTTGCAACAAAATATAATCGAGGCTCAAATTTTAACAGGTGCAGGAGAAACCGTCTTTGTTCCCAGAATTCCCATAATACCAAATAATTTTCCATTCCAATTTAAAAGAACGCAATTCCCAGTATTGGTGTGTTATGCAATGACAATTAATAAGGCTCAAGGGCAGACTTTTCGTGTTGCTGGAGTAGATCTCGGTGTCAGTTGTTTCTCGCATGGTCAGTTGTACGTCGCTCTTTCCCGGGTTGGCAGTTCTAGAAATCTTTATGTTCACGTGCCGGACGGGTCAACTTTCAACATAGTTTACCCGGAAGCTTTGCGCTGAAGTATTTTCGTTCTATAGGTACTTAAGCCTCATGTCAACGTGATCTAAACAATATTACCAATACATTAACTTAATAACACACAAGGAGTTACACGCTGACGGAGTCGCGGGCACAGCTATTAACAATAATATTGTGCGAATCCGTATTGCGATACTTTTCAACAGCATTATAGATTGACATATTATATTTCCCTACTAAATTACGAAAGTTAATCTGTCTGTTACATCAAAATCATTAAACCGTGAAGAAGGACACGGGCTACTTTTTTTTACGAAAAACGACGAATACGCGGATGAAGTCGCGGGCAACAGCTATCTATACTAATGATATAAGGCTGAAGAGTTTGTTTGTTTGTTTGAACGCGACAATCTCAGGAACTACTGGTTCGAATTGAAAAATTATTTTTTAATTAAATAGTCCATTTATAAAAAAAAGGCTATAGGCTATATATCATTACGCTAAGGCCAATAGGAGCGGAGCGCCAATGAAGAATGCTTCAAAATCGGGGTTAAATTTAACGTTAGCCCAGAGTAACTATTCCACGCGGACGAAGTCGCGGGTAAAAGCTAGTTACTTAATAAAATCATGATTTTTCTGTCTACGAAAGGCTGAAGAGGCTGGCGAAGTTACTAATGGCCTACCATTAGTAACTTCGCCAGCCTCTGTTTTTCTGCTACGTCATATTCTATTTTTTTATAATAATATTACTATAGTGTAAAATATCTTCTCTTTTTATCAGAGATATACCAATATATTATCTTGTTATCAATGTGGTCTAATAGAAGTGAAACGATATTTTATTTTCTATTTGTAACTTATAAAGCTATTTTCCACCTTTTACAACACTACTCTTTAGTAGTTGTACAGCAAATAAAAAATATTTTGAATTGGAATAAATTACTTAAACCTACTTAAGTTAAAATAATAAACTAAATTTTGAGAACTGACATAGTAACCGTAAAGTATTCATATTTGCTTTTAAAAGTATGCCAATGAATTAAAACTTATTGTACACTTACATACAATTTCACTTGAATCGAATTCCCATACCAGCATTGAAAAACAAGATTCTTAAATAACTTAGCACACAAGAGAAATCCTTGAATTCTATTTCAATATATTTAGTGAAAGAGCAGACTTGGAGTCGCGATGCCAATTTGTGGGAACTTTTCTCCTACAACTGAGTTTCTTTAAACTCAGTAGTAAGTGAAAAGTTCTTTGAAAAGTGTTTTGATCAAAAACAATCTGGTTAATTTTGAATATTTGAAAGTTGCAGACCTAAGTAATGGAAGAAATATCAAAATTGGAACAAAGATCTATCTATGTTAATTATAACACTAGCTTCTACCTGCGGCTTCGCTCGCGTCTAATGTCAGTTTCATCAGGTGTTCAAGTTTCCGAAGTCAATGATATCCTATATGTCGCCCAGACTAGATAGCTATTTAACCAAAAATTTATAATTTATTCAAATCAGTCTAGTAATTTCGGAGAGTAGCGTGTAAAAACAGACAGACGACGTATTTTGAATTCGTGCTCAATTACATCCAATGCTGCTGCGCAGATGGCTAATCAATTGTGTGATGTGCCGCCGTGGCTGAAAACGGTTCTTTTTTAACGTTGTAAAATTATCAAATAAGTCCTCCCATCCCGGGCAGGGTGGGAGGGACTGTCAGACTTTTACTGACAAAAATCCACGGTGTTCCTTCAATAACCCTTTACGTACCGGGGTCACGGTAATGGAATAAGTCCCACGACCCCGGCAGGCTTCGGCCCTCTGCAGGGGGGGGGGCCTCGTCACGTTGCTGACGCTCTTTGAGGCGCGCGTGGAACACAACGCGCCGTCGACCCGGGCATGGTCCATGGTCGGACAGCGAGTTGCCCTGGCTGAAAACGGCTAGGAGGACTATTATTATATCCCATATTCCCATATCCTGAGCACTACTTAAATTAAGGCAACACTTGATAATAAAAATAAATATGCTATTGGTCCCACTCTGTGTTTATTTGCAATTTTTCAAATTTATTTGCAAATTCCACTTCAACGTGAATGATCTCTCCAATCGACGTTGAAACACTAAAGTAAATATACCAAACTGGTTATTGAGATAAACTTAAAACATAAAATGTATATTCCAGTAAAACCACACGATCAATAAAATTTTTGTTTAGAGGAATTGAAAACAAAATATTCTAGCAGTGTGAAACGTTGGTGTAGTGCACGAGTACTCAACCTTCGAGCCGCGAAGTTTTCTCAGCCACATTAGTACGGTGAAATAATTAGGATGTAACAAATATTATTTTCTACAAACACATGAATAGAAATTGTATGGTACTCATTAAAGAATTTTAAAATCTAAACTATGCATTGATTTAAGTCTACTTCAAGTATTATAATATACTAGTACTCACGCGGGGCTTCGCTCCCGTGGATTCTATCACGGTGAAAAAATAACCCTCCTTTTTGCAGTCGCGTAAAAAGTAGCCTATAACCTTCCTCAAGCTTCAAGCTACTTCCATACCAAATTGCATCCAAATCCACCCAGTATTTATTATTATTATATATTTATTATTTATAAGCAGATGTAATAGAAACAACTCGTTTTAATACAGACCCGTTGGTATAGTGGTCAGTGGCCCTGACTGCTATGCGCAAGGTCGTTGGTTCGATTCCCACCTAGGACAAATGTTTGTGTGATGAGCACGATCATTTGTTCTTTGTCTGGGTGTAATTTATCTATAATATGTATGTATTTAGAAATATAAATGTATGTTTATCAGTTGTCTCGTACTCATACCAGAAGCTCTGCTTAGTTTGAGACTAGATGGCGTTGTGTGGAAGATGTGGAATAAAAAAAATAAAAATATATATTTATTCTATGACTAAAATTTCAAATAAGTTTATTACTATATTTTTTTTGTGTGAATTGCCATAGAATTTTTTTGACATCTCACTTTGCCCTAAGGCGGCATCATGTTCCACGCGCTCTTCAATGAGCAGTCAGCCTCACACGGAGCATAGTTTGATGGGGCTTAAATATAACAAGCGTTACTTGGCTGTACTATAGATAATCCTCTGCATACAATGTCTGAGAAGGACTACAGCGTGGAACATGTAAATTTAAAAAAAGGTTACCTAGTACACTAGTCCTTAATACACCGATCTCTGCTCTCTCTCACTCCCTCACTGTGGCAGAATAATACATAATGCGTCCAAATTAGCGAGTCCCCTGCATTTAATTGAAGAGCTACAATATTACTTAATAATTCTAAATATCTGACGGGCGTACTCACTAGTCGTGTGACTTCCTTTCTATTCAAGAATCCTTAAGCACTAGAGCTGAGCAAGAGGTCATTGGTTTGACTGCTGAATCGCACAATGTTTATTGAGATGTTCCATCTGACAGTTATCACTTAGCAACAATTATTATTTACTTTCAAAAACTATTAAGCCTCACTAGAATAAATTTCACCTATATTGTCAGTGCATTTTTACAAACACCTAGACCCGGAACAACAATTTGTATATTTCAATATTTTTATATTCCATATAAAAAGTTGTACCGATGCGGTAATTGAACCTGGGACACGCAGCGCAACAGCCAACCTTGTCCTCAAAAATGCTCGCCACTGTTTAATGGGGCTTAATTGGAGTTTTCTACTTATAGATACCCTCCACCTATGCTTATATCGTATACATATACATAGGTATATGTATACGATATAAGCATAGGTGGAGCATAAGCTATAGAGCTTATCTTCAAAACAAAGCAGTCTCAATTAATTACTTCTATTCTAAATGAAACAACGTTCTATCGTTCCCTTACTTCGCTGCGGCATTGAGGCATGGAGCGTCCGAACTAGAAACCGCAGTGTGTTTCACTGATGGCCAACTAAAGTGCTCAATAATGCTACATTTGTAAGCTACTGGTTTGAAATACATTGGCGATTTTAAGCGGAAGGACTGGAATGGTCACTCGAACTGTTTCGACATCTACACTGAAATTCTGGTGGCATATTAGGAAATTGCAGATGCAATGGTATTGTACTCATAACTTTAGGTGAACTTTAATCTTTAGTGCAGTGTTTCTTGTAGGATTGCGAGCATGATCTATTGAGATACTGCAACCCCGGAACTAAAGGTCAACTGAAACAAGTGTGGGTTTTAGGCAGTAGAAGTCTAAAACCTCTACTAAAGAGATAATATAGATTTTAGCAATGTTGAGATTTCAGCTCTGCTTCGTGTGTGGAGACTGAAGGTTCTTGAAATAATTTATACTCCATTTAAAGTAGCATGAGACAGAGTTAAAAAAAGGTTCTTTTATTTATAAAGGTTTTTATATATATTTTAGTCCCCGTAGGACGATTCCTACGGAGACTAAAATATATTCATGAA
The DNA here is from genome assembly GCA_943138885.2 of Tholera decimalis. Lineage (NCBI taxonomy): Eukaryota > Metazoa > Arthropoda > Insecta > Lepidoptera > Noctuidae > Tholera > Tholera decimalis. The sequence continues at coordinate 14,365,769 of OW964552.2, read as the reverse complement.
ATAATAAGGCTAATAAATGAAAGAAGAAAAATATATTATTTAGACGAGACTTAGCTAAATGAAGGTACAGCGCTTATAATATATTTTAACAATTTTTTATGGACCCAGAAATGTATGGTCATCCTGCATTCAGTAGCATTACGATTTAGAAGAGTTAAATACAAAAGTACAACATAATTTCATTAATTTGTTTTATGTATATTGTATTCAAAATAACCTTTTATCATACAGGTCACATAAATAAGATCTTACCTGTGTAGATAACCAACGGCATACAATGCTCATGTTAAACTAATAGTCCTGGCCGCAATTTTGTCGATTTTTGCCAGTGCTTTCAGTTGGTAAGACATAAGTAAATATAGCGCTATTCTTCAGAAAAAGAGTGAATAGGTTACTTCTAGGTAAACGTGCTTCATCATCGACCACTTCATCGCTCACCTGGCGGTCAGATGGCGGTCTAACGCGATGCATCGACAAAAAAAACCGACCCAATATAATAGAATCGTTTTTTTGTAGTTGGATAAAAGGATACGCATATGATGAGGTACCTCTGTATAAGTAGTCTATGTAAAATAACACACATCGTGTAGGACGTAGGTACTGAGAATTTCGGTATAATTAAACATTGTTGGTTTTCCACGTTCCCACATCAGTGCGTTACGTGCGAAGTCAACCACCAGAACATTGTTGCAATATTTAAACGCAACACATTTCTGTAGCTGGCCCGCACTCGTTTCATATATCAGCGAATCCGTGCGGGCTGTTTTTAAGAAACTTTTACGAAAATAGCTGTACTGCACGGAGACTGAAATGTAGCAACGTCAAAATTCTGTCGGGATGAAAAATTTATTAAAGTTAGTTATGGTTTCTAAAATTGCGTTGAGGTGTAAAAGCTTGGACTTAAAGACAATTGTTGTTTTTGTGTTATTACATTTTGTTAGCATGTTGAAGTTAGTTTCCCTACAAGTTGTGTGTATTTATTTCATACTTTACTAACCCTAATGCCTTTTCTTTTTAATTAATTGTACACTCCTGGCGGAGCGGTCGTTGTCATGGATCGTCTGGTAGATTGGTTACAGCTTTTGCAAGACTTCATCTCGTATCATTAACCCGCCTCGCGTCACATTTTAAGCCCTGAACAGTCGCGCGGGGGTCGAAAAGACCCAAAGAAAAATCTGTGTTTTCATTAATTTAATGGAATTATGGGTTTATTTGTCAATTAATTAGGTATAAAGAGGTAAGTAAAACAAACTCAACAATAACGAATGTTTATTACTTAGTGAAAAAAGTAAACATAATCGTAAAAATCAAGAGATCACTGCTAAGTCTTAGTTAGTAGTCTTTCTTACGTAATCCAGAAACTTTAAAATTCTTTTTATTACCAAAACTAATCAACAGTCTTCTAACTAGCGGAACTATACCAATAGGTATCTATATTTTTATAATGAATCTTGAAATCTATACATATAATAAAATTGTGAGGGCCAGGCCCGCTCTGACCCGCCTTAGTATGGTGAACTACGAGTGGCCCTAACTAAAAAACAAAAAAAACGCGCCGCTGCCAGCCGACAACGTCAGAGGTTGACCTGCGAGATGCCACACACTAAAAAAAAACGCGCCGCTGCCAATTGCCATAAGGATTCAGTTATTCGTAGCGAACGCACGTATCCTGGAGAGTATAGGCGAATAGTTGCATTCGATTATTGCGATTCACTTGAATACTGACTGTTTGCATATTTCATTTATCATAAATATTTTTTTAGGGTTTGTAGGTTAGGTTCTTTTTCTTAATTTTCTTTAAAATTTTGTAAATAAATATTGTAAGTATTTGGTATAGGTTAGGTGGTTCTTTCCTTGATTTTTGGGTATTTACTTATCTTATTTTTATTTAAGGTTTGTAAATAAATATTGTAAGCTTTTGTTATAGGTTAGGCATTTCTTTCCTTGATTTTCGGTATACTTATCTTAATTTGCATTTAGGGTTTGTAAATAAATATTATAAGTATTTGGTATAGGTTAGGCATTTATTTTCTTGATTTTTTTATTAAGTATAAGTTCATTAGCTCAGGTTAGTAATTAATTTTTCTAGAAATTCTTTTGTTTTATAAAGTTATTACGTTTGGTTTACACGTCTTAACACTTATTACTTAAACTGTGATAATTTGAGACTGTGTAATAATTTGTAAGTATTTATAATTTCGGGCACGCCGCAATTGTGGCGGTAAGACCCCTCTTTGAGGAGTGGCTAGATCGGCGTCACGGCGTCCTGACCTACCACATGACGCAGATCCTCACCGGACATGGAAGTTTCGGGAGGTACCTGTGTCTGATGGGAAAGGAGGAAACGCCTGGGTGTCACCACTGCGAGGGTCGCCCTGAGGACACCGTAGAGCACACGGTGCAAGACTGCCCCGCCTGGGCAGAGCACCGACGTGTCCTCACGGTGGCGATAGGTGGAGACCTCCCGCGCCCGGCATTGGTCGAGGCCATGCTGCGGGGCGAGAGGGAGTGGGAAGCGGTCGCCTCCTTCTGCGAAGCAGTCATGCTTGCGAAGGAGGAGGCGGGCCGCGTGAGGGAGAGGATGGCGTCCTCCCTCCAGCCCAGCCGTAGTGGTAGACGCCCACGGCGTCGGACGTCAGCTGACGATCTCCGGCCACCGTAGGCGCGGGCATGCGGACAGCGAGTAAAGGCAACTCGCTGTCCGACCATGGACCATGCCCGGGTCGAGGGCGCGTTGTGTTCCACGCGCGCCTCAAATAGCGTCAGCAATATGACGAGGCCCCCCCCGTAGAGGGCCGAAGCCTGCCGGGGTCGTGGGACTCATCCCATTACCGTGACCCCGGTGCGTAAAGGGTTATTGAAGGAACACCGTGGATTTTAGTCAGTAAAAGTCTGACAGTGCCTCCCACCCTGCCCGGGGTGGAGGACTTATTTGATAATTTTACCACGATAAAAAAAAAGTATTCATTTTTAATTGTTTACTATAGTACGTGTTTACTATATGACTGTGTGTTAAGTAGTAAGTACTATTTTATTGTAAGAATGCCTCGAAGAAGATCCAACATCTCCCAATGTAGTAGAAATGCTAAAAGGATGAGATTAGTTCGATCACAGGAATCTGAGGAAGGTCGTGTGGCAAGGCTCTCTGCAACTCGGGAACATCAGGCTAGGTTTCGTGCTGCAGAAAGTTCGACTCAGCGAGAATCTCGACTATTCTCTTCTGAGTTCAAATCGTTCTCGAATGATGACAACTCGAAATAGAGAAAACGAGCTAACGACTAAACGAGAGCTAAGGTTCTTCGTGTTTGAAGCCTTATTATATGGGATGAGTCCACAATGGCCAATCGAAAAGCAGTAGAAGCAGTAGACAGAACGTTGCGTGATGTCAAGCAAAATGATCAACCCATGGGTGGAATTACTATGCTTTTTTGTGGCGATTTTTGTCAGACTCTCCCTGTAATGTAACCACGTGGAACAAGGGCTGATGAAGTTAGAGCCTGCCTAAAGAGTTCTCGACTGTGGCATTACATTATCTCTTTCCATTTGACATTAAATATGCGTGCGCAACTTGGAGGCAACGAAAATGCTCAAGAATTTTTAGATTTGCTACTTGAGATTCATAACGGTGTGCATCCGTAGGAACAAGGAAAAGTTTTTCTTAATGAAAACCTATGCAACATAGTTTCATCAATGCGAGACCTCATATCATCTATGTATGGAAACGCAACGCAAATACCAACTTGCGAAAATTTCTGGCTTTGTGAAAGAGCTATTTTGACGCCACGAAACGACCAAGCAGTAACAATAAACGCTGAAATTTTGAGCTATGTTCCGGGGGATTATGTTGAGTCTATCTCCATTAACAGAGTCATGGAAGAAGGAGAATCTACAAGCTACCCAGTAGAATTTTTAGAATCCCTCAATGCTCCTGGATTACCAGCACATAATATAAAATTAAAAGTAGGCATACCCATAATGCTTCTTAGAAATTTAAGCCCCCAAAACTTTGCCATGGGGCACCAGGTTAAAAGTGACCAATTTACAGCGAAATCTGATAGAAGTAGAGATTTTAACAGGGTGTGGAAAAGGTGAAAGTGTTTTCATTCCTCGGATTCCTCTCATTCCAAACAATTTTCCATTTAGTTTTAAACGAGTCCAGTTTCCAGTCAGCCTATGTTTTGCGATGACAATTAATAAAGCCCAAAGTCAGACGCTGAAAGTTGTCTAAGTATCAGCTGTTTCTCCCACGGTCAGTTGTATGTGGCTCTTTCACGGGTTAGCAATCCTAGGAGCCTGTATGCTTTCATCCCCGATGGCCATACGTGAAATATCGTATACAGAGAAGCATTAAGTATCTACTGTAAAGTAATTTTTTAGATACCCGAACGACGGTATATGTAATTCAAAATATGCTGCCCTAAAAGTCATTATTCCACGCGGACGAAGTCGCGGGCACAGCTAGTTATACATAAAAATCGTCCTACTTAAAACCTACTTCTTTTTCTACAGGCTTAGGATTTGTTTGCAGTTGATACATGTTATGTAGTATGATCTCTACAAATACAAGTACAAAATAAACATCGTTCTCAAGATGTCCAACTTCGCCACTTTGCAGGAATCGAAATTATGGTTTTCAATCTTCAAATTATCTACAATTTCCGAAGAAATTTCACCTTGAATATCTTTCTATTCGAAAATGTATGCTGTTCTTTGGTCGTCCAAACAATTGCTGGACATATCTATAACAAAATAAAATCAAAATAATATTTTTATTAATTGAAAATATAATTTAGATTTTTTGAAAAAGTATACTTACACAATACGTCGCGCAAGGCGTCGAAACCACCCAGACTCACTATACTCACCCATACTGTGAAAACGCCTCACTGGAACTGGGTGAGGTGGGGTGCGCAGATAGCCTAAATCATTACTTGAAGGTTTTTGGAGCGACGACACCAATGAACTAATACATAAACAGTTATGGCACAAAAATTGAAGTACTGGGTTTTTTTCAACCCAGACGCGACTACCCGCGGGTAAAACGTTTTAATGAGCTGTAATTTCAGGTGAAATAGTGACTAATAGTGAGGTAAATCCCACACTCTTCGATCTTATCCCTAGAGATTTTTGAAGCCTTTTGAAGCTTTCTCCTGATAACAAAATCAACACAAGTAAAAATAAAAATTACCAAACATTTCAATTCAATTCAATTGATTGCTTAGTGTACATGAACACCTAAGCAATAATTAAAATTAAACTGCTAGCAATGACAATATCAATGGTGAACTACAGACGATTAACTGCAATTTGCATACCAGTTACCAGGCAGAATAAGGGAGAATCATTTGAAAAAGTTTATTTGGCAACTTGCTTTATTCGTATAAATACTATTCAATTATATTTCACATGCTTACATAGACAAACACCCAAACACGGAACAACTACCTGTAGGCCATACAAATATTTGTTCCGAGTGGGAAATGAATTCGTGATATGCGTTTCAGCAGCCAATCGCTTCATCAATGCGCCAATAGTATGTGATGTCGCCATTGTTCTTCTGGTATGCCAAAATAATTTGAACTTACATCTTTAATGTAATATTAAAATTCCTTTTGCTAAATACAAAATGTTTAGCAAATTTTTTTTTCATATATCTTTCATAAATTTTCCCGGTGTCTTAATAGTAATTATTCTATTCAGGAGAAAAAGCAAAACAGCAAATAACATAGCATAACATATAAATTGATCCTGTTGTTCTAGATTAATAAATGGTCTGAATTAGAATAAATATATAACACAGCGTTTCTTAACAACAGGCAATCTATTCGGCTCTTTCGTCAAACGCGGCAAATAGAGTAAACGTAATTATAAACCAACCATTAAAACAAAACTAATTCAAAGATCAAACAGACAAAATATCCATAATAGGCCAATATTATCAGGAATTTTCCATTATAACTACTGAGAACACTATAACACATCGGTTCTCGGAAACAAAATAAAACGAGTCCTGGAGATACCGCATTGCTTCAGTGGCGTGACAAAGAAACCATGCGTTGTGTCGGATTAAAAACCAATCTATGACGCTAAACGATTGTGTAGCTTTCAGTGAAAGAACTTCCGTAATCGAATTATTATAAGTCCTTTTTTGTGAGGGTGGTGAGAGAATCATCAAATGACTCTTTCCACTGTGCGTGGTGTGGCACTCCTACTGACTATGCGACACCGACCTTGGCATTAGTTACTTACTTAGCTTTCAATACCGACCAGTGATGCTGTAATAGAATAAGTTTACCGCATTCAAAAAAAGGTAGCGACATGAATCATAGAAAAACTCAGCTCGAATGACGAATGCAAATGCAAATGTCAGCGGCTTAAAGATATAAAATACAGGTTTTGTGGTGTATTTAAATAAGTACTAATTTGAGGTGACACAATATATAATAACCAATAACCATACACAACATAATAACCAAGAAATTGATAACAACCACGTGATATTGCCGTAATGTATATGAGGGCTTATTGGTGAATTCCCATCACCCGAATGAAGATTTCCAAGAGAATTCACACCACTTAGATAGAAGACCCACTTCGTAACTTATGACTTCTTAGAAGGCGTTTGGACCTCTGGTTTCAGTGCTTCCATCTGACGGACGCACTTTCAGAAAATACATTGACAATTGTTATTTATATGTATATATCTAGGCCCTTTTGTTCAACTTCAAATTGGATGAAATACGTTAACCTAGCCATTAGCTATTAAATAACACTGAAATTAGAGATGGTGGCTCCTCAAACAATTATTTATCGATGTATAAAACCGATATTGTTTGCCACTGTTTTAGAGACTATTTCATTAATTGGCAAGCCTATTAAATAGTCCAATATTTCATTAGAACTATTATAATACTCAACTGAAACTAAATGTTAAAGGATTTTCAACCTTCGGTGCTGAGCCAAGAGTGAAAATTCCAAAGCGAGCTTTTGTTTAGGCATTTTGGTGTAACTTAGTGTTTAGGAAACGACCAATAACCGTTACAGTTAATCGAATAAATGAATGTATTGTTAGGAAGTTGTTATATTCAAGACACGTTCAGATCTCTCGAGTCAATATTATTGGGATGGTTATGGTCTCAATGGATGGGGTGATCCCATGATTTTAAAAGTTGCCCTTATCCATTTGCCACATTTATATTACTGTGCCTGTTTGGTTAATAATACCGCACGATATAACTTCACCCATTTACGACGGTTGGAGATAGTGAAGATTATGTATTAATTATTTTATTACCTTGTCAAAATTCTTCTTGATTAATTTTTGGTTACCTAGTAGATCTTGCGAATCTAACAGAGCTACTAATTATATGTATATCCTTTTGTTTGAGGATCCTTTTACATGTTGATATTGGTGTAAGGAAGGTAGGGTTGGGCAGTCGGGAGACATTGGCACGAACATGTTACTCCAATTGTAATGTAGAATTTATAATATCCCTGTTGTTGTGAGGCATGCACCTCAGAAAATGCCCGCCATTCCCATTTCAACCAAGTAATGACATCTACCTTCATTAGTACGCTATATTATTCGATAAGATAAATGTACACAAGTGAATGTTGTCTCAATATTCACTAATACATTTCCACATGAATTCAAATTCAACCTTAAATCTCCTTTTCCAATGGGGTGACGACAATCTGCTCAAATTCAACGTTCTGAAAACACAGGCTTGTCTTTTCAGTGCTAAAATGAGCCCTTTTGAATTGTTTCCTACTTTCCGAAGTACATTTGTGCCTGTTACCGATCGCCTGGCGCTCTTGGGCATGGAGTTGACGTTAGACCGTAACTTTGGCTCAACCATCGAGTCCAGAGCTCAGACTGCAGCTCAGCAAAAAAGCTGTGAATCCTACACAAGGTTAGGCGGTACTTCACGCCTGGACAGCTTCTAAATCAGTATAAAGTACAGAAAGTAAAGAAAAAGAAAGAAAAAATATTTATTTGGCACATGCCACAAAGCACACAACACAAAGTATACAAAAGAAAATAAACTAAATAAAGACAATATAAAAAAACAATTTAAAAAAGGCTCGGTCCAGCTAAATGCCAGAGAACTAGTGCCTGACGCTGGTTTTCAACCGGACCTAGTGTTGAAGTGACTACCGGATGTTAACCATCTTCAGTTACAGGTCCGTTCCTGCGTGGAGTATTGCAGCCACTTGTGGGATGGCTCTGCAAAGTACCAAGTTGCTGCATTGGACTCGATCGGGCGCAGAGCTAAAAGGCTTATAGGCGACGAGGTGCTAATGGAAAACAGTTGCTTGCCTGTCGGTTTTCTAAAGATTTTTCTTCGGGGAGTGTGCGCAGGAGCTCCATGACCTGTTTTCTCCATCTCCCTTTCACTAACGGTCTACCAGACGCACGGCTGGGTACTACCCACACTTGGTTGATATACCGTCTTGTCGTACCAAGCGCCTCTCCTCCACATTTATTAAGCGCACAGCCAAGCTGTGGAATTCTTCGCCGGATTCTGTGTTCCCTGCCACTTATAACCTTTCAGCCCTTAAAGCACGAGTATATAGTCATCTTCTGGGTTCGTTCGTCCCATCTTAGACCTCATCTATCGCTTACATTCAGACGAGATCGAGATCAAGAGTGGGCTCATCAGTAATAAAAAAAAAACAAACCTCTCTGCTCTCAAACTACCCTACGACCCGCAATAACCGCCTGCTGAATTTATAGCATGGATGGGGTTTCGACGTGTGAGGCGTGCGAGTCACCCAATGCCCACCAATCCCATTTAAACAAAGTATTGACATCTATGAGTACCTTCATTACACAGGATAAGTTCTACTAACAAATGAGTCATAGAAACTTGTAATAAATAAATTGAATTGAATTGAATTAGTCCGCTATATTATTCGAAAAAATAAACAATTCACTGATACCAAAAACAATTATCGTTGTCTCATGTTTTTCCATAGCAAGGGTCATTAGATTCTATAAGTCGCATTAAAACCGCGACCGAAGCACTCTTCTCTTTTGGCAGCCATCTTACCATATTTCCCTCCATTAACAAATCGTCTGCATAATACAGACCCTGGAATGCGGCCAGAAAGAAGTTATGCACGAGAAAAAATAATTTCTCATACCTGACATACTTTCTTAAGAGGTTTGAATCTACTTTAATAGGATTTACGACAAGGCGGTTACAAATTTAATTCAAATATTTCATCTTAAAGTATATATTTATCATCTTTACCTCCACAACACACAACAACGCTGTGGTTATTTACGAGCATTATTATTTATATTACGTTACAGGTTAGTTATGAGCATGGAGTTTCGGAAATGTTCTAAAAAGATACCGAAGCCCTGGAACGCAAGACACTCCTAGAGTTGGAGGAGTCAATTGACTATATTGCCCTAGAAAAAAAAGTAGGTACTTGAGGCATAAAATATGTGATAGACAGAAAAAAGGCACAAGGGTGTTACGATCCTATAAAGCTACCTTTTTCATGTTGTTGTTCGGAAGCATACCAAAACCACTCACATTACTCAGGTCTACGTCACAATTGCCGTTGCCATCTTGCTACGTGGATAGATGACCATTTTTTCTATTTCCAAAAGTAACAATCTATAAATGATCAGTATCTTTTACCGAGGGGCGTCGTCTTTCCCGGTTACTGTAACCGGGTAAGACTAATACTGTTACACAGTAACCGGGTATGAACAATAAAACTTTTTTGCAAAAAATAGAACCGACTTCCATATCAAAACACTACAAAGCCAAAAATAATTTTTATTTCGGTAGTCGGTGTTATTGGTTTTGTGTTTTCTTTTTTTTTCACACCGCCTTCCGAAATAAAAATTATTTTTGGCTTTGTAGTGTTTTGATATGGAAGTCGGTTCTATTTTTTGCAAAAAAGTTTTTATTTTCGTGCTTTTTAGTGGGTCAGTGAATTTTCCAAATCGGTTCGTAAATGACGGAGTTATGCCCGAACAAAAAACGCAATGCAGCGTGAACGAAAAGATCATCAACGTACACATTTTTTTAGACTTTTGTTGATTTTTCAGAAACGGCTTGTCCGATTTCGATAAAATTTTCATGGGACCATTTGGGAAGTATACCCTTTCTAACAAGATCAGAATTTTTCAAATCGGTTGGCAAACGACGGAGTTATGCGTGGACAAACATAAAAAAAAAAAAAAAAAAAAAAATACAAACATCCGAATTGAGAACCTCCTCCTTTTTTAGAAGTCGGTTAAAAATAAGACAAACTCAAATATATTTTATTTTACATAGGCTAACATTCTATGACGCTAAACGATTGTGTAGCTTTCAGTGAAAGAACTTCCGTAATCGAATTATTAGTTATAAGTCCTTTTTTGTGAGGGTGGTGAGAGAATCATCAAATGACTCTTTCCACTGTGCGTGGTGTGGCCCTCCTACTGACTACGCAACACCGACCTTGGCAATCGTCACTTACTTAGCTTTCAATACCGACCAGTGATGTTGTAATAGAATAAGTTTACCGCATTCAAAAAAAGCTAGTGACATGAATCATAGAAAAACTCAGCTCGAATGACGAATGCAAATGCAAATGTCAGTGGCTTAAAGATATAAAATACAGGTTTTGTGGTGTATTTAAATAAGTACTAATTTGAGGTGACACAATATATAATAATCAATAACCATACACAACATAATAACCAAGAAATTGATAACAACCACGTGATATTGCCGTAATGTATATGAGGGCTTATTGGTGAATTCCTATCACCCGAATGAAGATTTCCAAGAGAATTCACACCACTTAGATAGAAGACCCACTTCGTAACTTATGACTTCTTATAAGGCGCTTGGACCTCTGAGTTCAGTGCTTCCATCTGACGGACGCACTTTCAGAAAAGACATTGACTATTGTTATTTATATGTATATATCTAGGCCCTTTTGTTCAACTTCAAATTGGATGAAATACGTTAACCTAGCCATTAGCTATTAAATAACACTGAAATTAGAGATGGTGGCTCCTCAAACAAATATTTATCGATGTATAAAATCGATATTGTTTGCCACTGTTTTAGAGACTATTTCATTAATTGGCAAGCCTATTAGATAGTCCAATATTTCATTAGAACTATTATAATACTCAACTGAAACTAAACGTTAAAGGATTTTCAACCTTCGGCGCTGAGCCAAGAGCGAAAATTCCAAAGCGAGCTTTTGTTTAGGCATTTTGGTGTAACTTAGTGTTTAGGAAACGACGAGTATCGGAATCGAATAAATGAATGTATTGTTAGGAAGTTGTTATATTCAAGACACGTTCAGATCTCTCGAGTCAATATTATTGGGATAGTTATGGTCTCAATGGATGGGGTGATCCCATGATTTTTAAAGTTGCCCTTATCCATTTGCCACATTTATATTACTGTGCCTGTTTGGTTAATAATACCGCACGATGTAACTACACCCATTTACGATGGTTGGAGATAGTGAAGATTATGTATTAATTATTTTATTACCTTGTCAAAATTCTTCTTGATTAATTTTTGGTTACCTAGTAGATCTTGCGAATCTAACAGAGCTACTAATTATATGTATGTCCTTTTGTTTGAGGATCCTTTTACATGTTGATATTGGTGTAAGGAAGGTAGGGTTGGGCAGTCGGGAGACATTGGCACGAACATGTTACTCCAATTGTAATGTAGAATTTATAATTTCCCTGTTGTTGTGAGGCATGCACCTCAGCAAATGCCCGCCATTCCCATTTCAACCAAGTAATGACATCTACCTTCATTAGTACGCTATATTATTCGATAAGATAAATGTACACAAGTGAATGTTGCCTCAATATTCACTAATACATTTCCACATGAATTCAAATTCAACCTTAAATCTCCTTTTCCAATGGGGTGACGATAATCTGGTCAAATTCAACGGTCTGAAAACACAGGCTTGTCTTTTCAGTGCTAAAATGAGCCCTTTTGAATTGTTTCCTACTTTCCGAAGTACATTTGTGCCTGTTACCGATCGCCTGGCGCTCTTGGGCATGGAGTTGACGTCAGACTGCAACTTTGGCTCAACCATCGAGTCCAGAGCTCAGACTGCAGCTCAGCAAAAAAGCTGGGAATCCTACACAAAGTGAGGCGGTACTTCACGCCTGGACAGATTCTAAATCAGTATAAAGTACAGAAAGAAAAGAAAAAGAAAGAAAAAATATGGATTCGGCACATGCCACAAATCACACAACACAAAGTATACAAAAGGTAAGGAACTAAATAAAAAATATAAAAAAAAAAAAAACAATTTAAAAAAGGCTCGGTTCAGCTAAATGCTAGACGCTGGTTTTCAACCGGACCTAGTGTTGAAGTGACTACCGGATGTTAACCAGCTTCAGCTACAGGTCCGTTCCTGCGTGGAGTATTGCAGCCACTTACGGGATGGCTATGCAAAGTACCAAGTTGCTGCATTGGACTCGATCGGGCGCAGAGCTAAAAGGCTTATAGGCGACGAGGTGCTAATGGACAACCGTTGCTTGCCTGTCGGTTTTCTAAAGATTTTTCTTCGGGGAGTGTGCGCAGGAGCTCCATGACCTGTTTTCTCCATCTCCCTTTCACTAACGGTCTACCAGACGCACGGCTGGGTACTACCCACACTTGGTTGATATACCGTCTTGTCGTACCAAGCGCCTCTCCTCCACATTTATTAAGCGCACAGCCAAGCTGTGGAATTCTTCGCCGGATTCTGTGTTCCCTGCCACTTATAACCTTTCAGCCCTTAAAGCACGAGTATATAGTCATCTTCTGGGTTCGTTCGTCCCATCTTAGACCTCATCTATCGCTTACATTCAGACGAGATCGAGATCAAGAGTGGGCTCATCAGTAATAAAAAAAAAACAAACCTCTCTGCTCTCAAACTACCCTACGACCCGCAATAACCGCCTGCTGAATTTATAGCATGGATGGGGTTTCGACGTGTGAGGCGTGTGAGTCACCCAATGCCCACCAATCCCATTTAAACAAAGTATTGACATCTACGAGTACCTTCATTACACAGGATAAGTGCTACTAACAAATGAGTCATAGAAACTTGTAATAAATAAATTGAATTGAATTGAATTAGTCCGCTATATTATTCGAAAAAATAAACAATTCACTGATACCAAAAACAATTATCGTTGTCTCATGTTTTTCCATAGCAAGGGTCATTAGATTCTATAAGTCGCATTAAAACCGCGACCGAAGCACTCTTCTCTTTTGGCAGCCATCTTACCATATTTCCCTCCATTAAGAGCGCGTATAAAGCAAAATTACCAATTTTCTATTTGATTTTACATGAAAAATTCCAGACCAAATCTTAAAATAAAAATATATGAATAACTACATCATATTTTCAAGGGCTCTCTCTGATCAAAAACATAAAATAATAACATTTCCTTGGTAGAAAAAAATCACGAAATAACCTCTAATTCTCATGTTTTTCCGTTTTGTACTCGATATGGTCATGCCTATTGCGACAAAAATTTGATAAATAATTATATTTAAACAAGAGTAAAGGCTTTGCTTAGGCATTTTATGTAATTCCTTTTAGTTTTGGATTTATTACGATAAAACACTTTTGGCGCATACTACGTTTTTATTCCGCGCAAGAAGTCATCTTCCGTCGCTCGTTGCGGGAGCTTCAAGCATATTTCTATTTCACACATCAGTCGCTACCGCTCTGTTGAGACGAGAGGACTACGCTCAAGTGTTTTAGCTGCGCCGAGTTATAATCATTTCAATCGTAATTGTTGTTGTTGTTCGAACTAAATAGTGAAATGGGAAACAAAAAAAAACATTGAAAGAGAACTAAAAAAGTTACAAATTGACAGGATGGCTAATTGTCGAAGGTAAGTTTGTGAGTTACTTGTTTGTTATATACTGAAAAACTAAAAATACATTTTATACTTTCGAGAAAGTTTATGCAGGTGATTTTAGATTTTATTTTGAGAGACACAAGATCTAAATTCGTTTACCTACGCACTTTCGTGGGCCGAGTAGGTAACTAGACATAATAATATGTGGGGACATTTCACACACGGCTGTCTGACCCCAAACTAGGAAGACCCTGTACTATGGGTGTCAGACAGCTGATATACATAGACAAATATATTTTTAAATACATACATATATAGATAAACAACACCCAGACACGACGATATCAAAAATTCGTGGTAGGTACTTTATTAGATTATTAGGATAATAGGTAATAAATTACATTCATAATAGGTAGCTATTTACTTTTGCTATTTTGTTATGTTATTCTTCACGATACAATTTTATGATCATTTTCCCATAATGTAGGTAGTTATGAGATCTTCTAAAAATCTAGATACACGGATGGACAACAATAATGATCTTGCGAGTATCCTATATAAAAAAAAAATATCTACCTATACCACTTCTTATTTAATATTTCTATGGTCACTCGTAGTCGTAGGTAACGCGGGCAGAATAGTATATGCAAAATAAACACAAGCTTTTAGTTGGTATCCGTGTTTGTTCGATGAAATATATTTATATCGATTACGAACCTATTTAAGTATGCCCATTAGGTATTTAAACCCTATTTTTGTAGATCAATTTATTGTGGACGTGATTGTATAACAAGGAATTTGTTTTGAAATAATATTTTATTTTCAGAATGTGGCCACCTCGCTCGCCAGATTTAAACCCATTGGACTTTTTTACTGGGGCTGTTTAAAGGAGGTAGTTTATAAAGAAGAAATCACTTCAGTTGAACAGCTGCGACAACGCATACGTTCGGCTGCTGACGAAATATCGTCGGCAGGATTTGCGCGCCGATTGAGACGGTCCTTCATAAGAAGGTGTAGAGCGTGTATAGCAGCTGAAGGAGCCCACTTCGAACATCTTGTATATTTTCTTTTTCAATAAATTTGTTTAATTACTAATGTCTTTTATGGTGTCAACAAACCCATAGTGATCAAATTTTAAGGAAATTCTCATTCTCTTTGAGTCTAAAATTAGTTACAGCAGTGTTAAAGTAATTTAATTTTGAAATCAAATTTGTATAAAAATTCTCCTTTAAGATTCGAACAGCAATAACTTTGTACTTTATCAAGATACTGGTTATTATTATACCGTTTTAGAATTTGCATTAAATAGGCAATTATCTATACTTATAATAAATCTGTAGAGAGGTCAATTCTGTACATGAAATATATTTTTCAACAGTATTATAGATTGACATATTATATTTCCCTACTAAATTACGAAAGTTAATCTGTGTGTTACATCTAAATCACTGAACCGTGAGGAAGGACATAGGCTACTTTTTTTTACGAAAAACGACGGAAACGTGGACGAAGTCGCGGGCAACAGCTATCTATGCTAATATATAAGGCTGAAGAGTTTGTTTGTTTGTTTGAACGCGATAATCTCAGGAACTACTGGTTCGAATTGAAAAAAATATTTTTAATTAAATACTCAATTTATAGAGAAAGGCTATAGGCTATATATATCATTACGCTAAGGCCAATAGGAGCGGAGCACCAATGAAGAATGCTTCAAAATCGGGCTTAAATTTAACGTTAGCCCAAAGTAACTATTCCACGCGGACGAAGTCGCGGGCAAAAGCTAGTCTAAAATAATGAGCCACCGCAGTGTAGTACATTTTTTTTCGATATAGTCTGGCGGGAATAATTCCGAATCATTCCCGTCGTATACTTCGGAAGTATTCCGAAATATTCCGAAACTTTGGGAATATTTCAACTGCCAAAAGAAACCAGGAAAATCGACCTTTGAAGTCGGTTAATATACCAAAACCTGCTCCTACCTAAGTATAACAAATACTTTTCTGAAAACCGCATCAAAACGTGTTTGCTTGCAAGGTTTGCCTTTAATTGTTTTTATTGGCTGGGCTATTAAACGCGTTAAGTAGGTAGGTAATGATTAATACCTACCTATGCGACTCGCGAATACTCGCGATGCGTACAGAGCTACATACAAACTAACCAAAAACATAGGTAACCCTTTTTCAAAAAACAAATAAAATATGCTAGGCCTGGTTTTTTATTCAACTACTGACATTTATAAAAATAGCATTCAATTTCGAAATAAGTAGAGTACCTACCTAGAAACAAAAGAATAAAAATCCTGTTAATCGCAGGCTAACATATCTACCTATAAAAATATCAACATATACTTAATCAATCCCATTTATAATAAAACTAGTACTCACGCGGGGCTTCGCTCCCGTGGATTCTATCACGGTAAAAACATAACTCTCCTTTTTTGCAGTCGCGTAAAAAGTAGCCTATAACCTTCCTCAAGCTTCAAGCTATTTCCATACCAAATTTCATCCAAATCCACCCAGTACTTTCGAAGATTAGCGCGTTCAAGCAAACAAACAAACAAACTTTTCCGCTTTATAATATTAGTATAGATAAACATTTATATTTTACTCTTGTATCGTACGTAGTCTCGCACTGAACAATAATTAACCCACCCACCACACAACAAACAAACACGTTAATTTCGATTGAATTATTCGGGCGAAATATTCGGAAACATTCGATTGCGGGGTACGAATCTTTCTCGCGGGGGGAAAACTTCTCCGGGGAGCATCTCCCCTCTTACCGCACCCCGCACCGCCATCGCAGCGCGGCGGCAGCGGCCGGCGCACAGAGGGCTTTATTTAAATTCATTTTGAATAATTCTGATTTAAAGAAACTTTCCCAGAAGTATTCCGGAATTATTCCGAATTTTTCAGAAGTTTTGCAACTATAGATACAGGGGCCCAAAATTGCGTAATTCCGTAGAAAAAAATGTTAAAATTTAAGAATAACTATTTTTTGCAATATTGATTTAGAATGTAATAAAAAATCTTGATACTGATCTGATAATACAAATATTCAGGACTGATATAAAAAAAAATAAAATGAAAAAAATATCACCAATTTTAGAAATGGTACCTAATTTTGTAAGAGTAAGTACGATTTTTATTTAAAATATTAAGAATATCAATAATTTGGTCATCCATGGGCATATGACGATATAAGTGGGGTAAATGATAGATATTATCTGGCCAATCGACAGTTTCAGAGTTATCCATTATTTACGCCACACCAAAATCACGCGCCAAAATAATATTATATTATACATAATATAATATTACCTTTTGGTATTGATTTTATATTGATTCGTTTTCAGTATCAGTGGTATAGTCACCTCCTACTAACTTACTATTTACGTATTATTCGCGAACACATAATAACATTTCGTAATATTGTATAACGCAGTCATACTTTGAATACAGTTGTTTCATCTGAATATTATACGTACTTACTACAGAAGATACGCGTCGAGCGAGCGCGTAGGTACACGCGCGATCGTATTCGATGTGAGGAGCGGGTAGGACAGTGCGGGTGAATTCTAAAATTTTGCTGGCTTTAGGCGCGCTCTTAACAAATCGTCTGCATAATACAGACCCTGGAATGCGGCCAGAAAGAAGTTATGCACGAGAAAAAATAATTTCTCATACCTGACATACTTTCTTAAGAGGTTTGAATCTACTTTAATAGGATTTACGACAAGGCGGTTACAAATTTAATTCAAATATTTCATCTTAAAGTATATATTTATCATCTTTACCTCCACAACACACAACAACGCTGTGGTTATTTACGAGCATTATTATTGATATTACGTTACAGGTTAGTTATGAGCATGGAGTTTCGGAAATGTTCTAAAAAGATACCGAAGCCCTGGAACGCAAGACACTCCTAGAGTTGGCGGAGTCAATTGACTATATTGCCCTAGAAAAAAAAGTAGGTACTTGAGGCATAAAATATGTGATAGACAGAAAAAAGGCACAAGGATGTTGTTGTTGTTCGGAAGCATACCAAAACCACTCACATTACTCAGGTCTACGTCACGATTGCCGATCTTTCTACGTGGATGGATGACCATTTTTTCTATTTCCAAAAGTAACAATCTATAAATGATCAGTATCTTTTACCGAGGGGCGTTGTCTTTCCCGGTTACTGTAACCGGGTAAGACTAATACTGTTACACAGTAACCGGGTATGAACAATAAAATAAGACAAACTCAAATATATTTTATTTTACATAGGCCAACATGGGCAATTATTTGAATTAATAATAATAATAATATTCCATAACTTTCACACAACGCCATCTATTCTCAAACTAAGCAGAGCTTGTGCTATGAGTACTAGACAACTGATAAACATACATATATATTTCTAAATACATACATATTATAGATAAATTGGTTGTTTTTTAAGAAAAAGAACTTTCAAACTCTTGATAACCTTAACAATGTTTCCATTATTACAATATTAACAGGTATGAGAGAACAGTGTAGACAATTTAACATAGTGTAAAGATAGAACAAATAAAAAAGAATCTAAGAGTCTACAGTGTCAACTATTTCCAACAAAATCGATTTGGCGGTTAAACCGTGACAGCGTTACAAACAGTCAGACTTTTGCATGTATAATATTAGTATGGATATAATCATGAAACATCTTGAACATCTTACCTTGACCATAAATACCAGGATCAAGAAAACCCAATAGCTCAATAAGTCAGGAGTTGAAGCTCGTACGATGCTGTCTGTGATCTAATAAGGTGTTGATATGGGTAGACAGGACGTAAATGGAGGAATACCAAATGTATATATAGCAAAATTTGTTTCTTAGAATAATTCGCTTTCAAAACTCCTGGCTATTTAATAACAGCTGCACGAGTTGATCTTCACGGTTAAGCAACGTTTAAAATTTAAATTTATTGTTCAGCACACTCATAAATGTATAAATAAACTTAGTCATTGTTATTAATAAGGGTTATGGATGTCTCATGGCCCGCGACTTCATTCGAGTGAAAATGCATGTGACTGCAGCGTAAGCGTAAACCGTTAAGCGTATTTTAGGCAATTTGTAGACCTATCGACAAATTTTACAATGAAAAAATCAAAGCTCAAATACTTCAAGCTATTTGAACCATACAGTACTCCATACAGTACTATTCCTTATCCAAATAAATATATTATATTGAATATATTTAATGGAAATCAAAATTTCGCTTTAATACTCAATAGGTACCCAATACATTTATTTGCATTCCACAATGTGAACTTAGGTTGTAGGTACATACAGATATACATTGTTTTAGATCATTGTGGACCCTGTCGGGCACGGCAAATTAAAAAAGAGGAAGAGGGCTATTACAATTATTATAATTATATAGAATGCGTATTAGATAAGATAAGATAAGATAATTTATTGCAACAAAACACATTTTACAAAAAAAATATTTTCGAAGATATTACTAATTAATAACTACTTACTATTTTATACATTTATTACAATAAGGTACAGGCGCCGTATAAAGCCCACCTCCTATCATGGCCCACTTTAAAAATACTTAAGTTTCGGTGGCCAGAACAATTTTAAATTTCGCGGGAATCTTGTGAATGCGTTCCTAGACAAAAGGCAAACTTCATCACGCCAATCGCGCGCGGCCATTTTGAATACTGATATCAGTTGTCAGTGACGCGTCAAAGCAGTGCACGTGTTATAACCTTACTCACGTAAGTGTATTTATTTTTTATAGCAAAATACAGTACTATCGCGTTTAACCTTGATAAATTTCAGTACTAGTAGTCTTAAGATTAAATAAAAGTTACATTTAATATTTTATTGCTGTCATTTAATTTTTAACATGATTTTTACTGCCTTATGTCAAAGTTCCATATGATAGCCCACTACATGATCCCCAAAGAAGGCCCGGGCTTTCTTTGGACTATTAAATATTTTATTTGTTATGTAGTAAATTGCAATAAAAATAATATTTTGAAGTTTTATATATTTATATATCTAATCCTTTTATTAAATTTGCATAAGACAAGAAAATTCCATTAAAAATTTTTAAAATTAAAATTATGTTTTGCTTTGAACGTTAAAATTACGTCCACAGCTAAATTGTTAACGTAGTTTGTCTTCCCTAGGCTAGTATTCAACAAAATGGTGCCAACTGGAAAAAAAACCTCGAGGACAGTGGTCAGAATGTGAGCTTAAAAATGCCATAAAGGCAGTAAAAAGAAGTGAAATGTCACAGCGAGCAGCTGCTGAAGCATTTTGTATCCCAAGGCGTACATTGCGAAACCGTTTAATATCCGGCAAGACAGAAAAGTTTACTGGTAGACCACCTATTCCTAATAGTAAACAAGAACAGGACTTAGCCAAACGAATAATAAGACTTGCTCACGTAGGTATGCTACTAACCCCCAAACTTGTTCGGAAACAAGCGTATGAGTTCTGTAGAGCAAATGGCATATCAAACATCTTCAGTGAGAAAACAAATATTGCAGGGAAGAGATGGCTGAGAGATTTCCTCAAACGCAACACGCAAATAGCACTTCGTAAAGCTCAGTTTATGAATCCCGGCAGAGCGCAAAAGCTTAATAAGCACATCGTCCAAAAGCACTTTGAAGCTGTCAAAAAATATATTGCGAGCTGGATACATCAAATCATCCAGAACGTCTATATAATATGGATGAGAAAGGTTGCAGATTGAACCTTCATCATCAGCAGAAAGTGTTTGCCAAAAAAAGGTACAAAAAAGTGCATTTTATAGCTAATGAACATGCAGAAAATATTACTATTGCGATGTGTGTGAATTCAACGGGAAATGTAGTGCCCCCAATGATCTTATTCAAGGGTAAAAGATTGAAGCCAGAATTTTGTGACAATTTTTCTGCTGGAACCTTAGTGAAGATGGCACCCAAGGGAAGTATGACGACCGAACTTTTCGTGGACTTCATCGAACATCTGGGTCAGTATAAGTCTCCAGGAAAATGCTTATTAATTTTTTATGGCGCTTCTTGTCATTTAGATGCGAGGATCGTAGATGCAGCAGATGAACACGAAATCATATTATACTGTTTGCCCTCAAATACAACACACGAATTACAATCCCTTGATAAGTCAGTTAATAAATCGTACGAGCATAATTAGGATGAGGAGCTATTATTATACGCATATCAATATCCAGATCGCAAACTTACAAAACAGCGCTTCAGTAAGATTTTTACCAAAGTCTGGCCCAGGTGCACGACCCAAGAAAATATAATTAATGGTTTCAGAGCCACCGGTCTCTATCCTTATGATCCCAATGCAATTCCGTAAGAAGTTTACGCGCCCTCAGCGCTTACGCAATTATCTGGTATACAGCTTCAAAACGACTCACCAATGCAACAAGCTACTGATTTCGGAGATTTACTGGTCTCCCTACGGCGAGACAATAACATTGAGATACATGTCTCAAACAATGAAGAAAACTTGCGAGATTTGTCACCATCGATTTTATCCCAGTTTGTTGATGATCTGTCGGAAAATGAACTTGCAGAAAGAAATATATTAGATATTCAAAAGTGTTCAACTAGTACTCGTGGAAAGTTAGTTGACTATAGTTCCTCATCCGAATCTACCATTGAGGATGATTCACAACATCAAGAACAGCAGCGTAGACAACCCCTTTCTAGCATTGCGTACGACAGGAATTCTCAGTTTTCTTCACCTATTCCTTCCACCTCCGGTATAAATATGCACTCTCAAAGACTGTTAAATTGTTCCACGTCAAACGAATCCGATGAAGAAGATTTTAATTAAAAGATATTGAATTTCACCTATTTACAATATCCTGCAAGAAATATTAACATTTATACGTCGACAGCTGAGTCGGAAGAAGAAAATCTTAACCCACCGTCTAGAGAAAAATATACTTCATTTACTAAACGTGATCAGGAAAGATCTGAGGATTCTGATGATAACTTACCACTTTCTAAAATTAATGAAACTCCAGGCACATCAGGCGCTAAGACATAATTTTATAAACAAATTCCTACACCAAATTTCACAACAATAAAGAATAAACCAAGGTGTAAAGCTTTAAATTATATTGGCCAAAAAGCTACCAAAGACTTATTTGATGCTGTCAAAGAAAAAATCAAAATGAACACTAAAAAACAAAATGAGTCCGAAAAACAAAAGAAAAAATCAATGCCTGTAAAAGGACAGATAAAACAAAAAAAAATGTAACGGTAAATCTACAGAAGTAAAAAAGGCAAAAATACTGAAAAAAGTGGAGACTGAAACTGATAATGAAGTGTGGTTTTGTCAAGCTTGTGAGATGGACAGGGTTGCCGATATGCGTCAATGTAAAGTGTGTTTGGCGTGGTACCATGAGGATTGCGTAGGCTTGACAAAAGAAGACACTGATATTTTCTTATGCCCAACGTGTAACTAAAAAGTCTGAGCAAAGAGTCTTCCCTTCTACCTGCAATTATATGGCTCAGACTTTTTGATTGTTGATTATATTATTAGTTCAAGAGAAAATTAAAGATACTGTTAATGAAAACTTACTGTTGATTATGATGCTGTTTTTGTTTTAGAGTTTTTTTTCGTATAAGCTTTTAAGCTATAAGAACAGTATATCTTACATTACAGTTCCTTTTTATTAAAAGTAGTTTTCAATATTCCTAATATGGCCCATAATTGAAAATAATAGACCTATTAGAGGATATTATTAGTATTATTTAGTTACGAACAAAGGAGATGGATCTCAAAATATATGCCATTATTAGTTTAAGCGTTGATTTTTTGTTTTAGAGTTATTCTAAGTTTCCATAGACATAAGAAGGCCCAATGCCAGATTTTTGACTGATTAATTAATCTAAAAAACTTAATATTAAATAAAACTCCATAATAAATTAATTTTGTGAAAATACCTATAACTTTTTTGGTCTTGATATTACATAGATATTTATTATTTCATAACGGGCTTTCTTGGGCTACTATGTTCTTAAGATGGCCCATTGACTATGTTTTAAAAAAATGATTTTTCTCTGTTGCGATGGTATAAAAAAATATTGTATTTATTTAAAATGTGTCATTAATAAACATTTTATATATTTGAACCAGTAGTTTACCTTAATTCTTTTATTTGTTTAATTTACAGTGATTTAAAATTAAGTGGGCCTTATACGGCGCCTGTATCTTACTATATTTTATTTCTTTAATTTATCATTAAAATATTCATTTATATCATACTAACACTTCTTGATCAGAAATTGTTTTAATTTATTTATAATTATATTGTTTTTTTTTGTCCATTTTTAAGTATATCGGGTAATTTATTGTAGACTTTTACTGACATAACTAATGTGCTTGTAGTGTGTATTTTCAGCTTAGAACCACCAGGTAAGTTAAGCCTATTTTTGTGTCGTAATGTATAGCGAGTTTGTATGTAGGTATGTTTGTTTGTATGTATATAGTAGGTCAAATCAAATCAAATCATTTATTCAAATTTTCTTACAACTAGATGTATACTCAAGGTCATGCTCAGCTTAAGGTAATTAAATACATGTGCCTGAACTAGGTAAACCTGTGTTTCAGGCGATATGTGCCAATATTATCTTAAATATTCACCTTATAATAATACACTAATCTCTAATTGCGTGTAACGTTAAACATAAAATATAATTATAAATAAAACATAACACTGGCTATAACTATAAAACAATTAGATAACTAGGTACATAATTATGAAGTCTAATAATTACATGATTATAATAAAATTCTTAATAACTATTTTAGCACAATTAATAACTTTTCTGTATCTTCGTAGGACAAAGTTTGGAGGGCAGACTTTACAGCTTTATTACATTTATTATATTCAAGTGGATATACATATGTTCGAAATTGCATTTAGTCTATTGTAGAGAAGTGGTCTCAGATACACAAAAAATTTCGATGTAAAAGCACACTTTGTGCTCGTTTTCTTCCGTGCAAGCGATATCTTTCCGTCTTTTATTACAAATTTCACTATTGTAGGGAAGGGCTGCGTGCTGTTTTAGTACTGTGCTCATTATGAATAGCTGTCGAACCGTTAGTACACCACATGATTTGTAGAGGAGGTTGGTTGGAAAAAGGAAAGGACGAAAGGTTGACACCCCATGTAGTAATACAGTATGTTAGTATGGACTGACACAGAGCAAAATAAACTTGACGAATTGTTTTAGGTTCCGCAATGTAACGCAGTTTTTTGAAAACAAATATCAGCTTGCGTATTCTCTTGTTTACAGCTTCAATATGATGTTTAAAGGAAAGATTTTCATCTAATATAATTCCCAGGTATTTCACTTTGTTTGTGATTTTAATGTTAGGACAATTACATTGGTTACTATCGGGAACACAACAATGATGAGCATATAATGTGCAGTTAGTTTGGGATGTTAGTTAAATGAATATCTAGAAGATATCAGAGATTTGAAGTACGGGGGCGGAGTGGCCGCCCGGCGCCGGGCCATACCCATACATTACCCCGTGCGAATCTGGGGCATGTCACTAGTTCACATTCAAAAGTAGCCTATGTCCTTTCACAAAGTCTAGACTATATTTGCACCTGGTTTCATTAAAATTGGTTATATTGGTTCAGCATATTTCTATCACGGCCACCGCCGCTGGCCGCTCTGTGAGGTTATACAATGTCATCATCTTAGCCTTAGCCTTTTCCCAACTATGTTGGGGTCGGCTTCCAGTCTAAACGGATGTAAGTCATAAGTACCTACGTTATCATGTGAGAAAGCACCCGGCTTAGATGGAATACGGGCGCAAGACCTTTTATATATACGTAAGCAAATAAGTCCTGTTCTAGCTGTATTCATAAATATGTCCTTATCTAAGGGTATTTATCCTGACCAGCTAAAAAACGCAATTATACGTCCTATATATAAATCGGGAAGTCATTTAGAATATGTTAATTATAGGCCTATCGCAATACTATCCGTTATAGACAAAATAACCGAAAAAATTATTGTGGGACAGATGAGTGCGTTCTTAGAACAAAACAATATATTATGTGACTCTCAGCACGGTTTCCGTAGGGGGCGCAACACTGTCTCTGCATTGTTAGGTTTTTCAGATTTTATTAATGAATGCTTAGATTCTGGCAACCAAATTATAGCACTTTTCATTGATTATAAAAAGGCGTTTGACACTCTGGACCACGAAATCTTATTAAAGGCAATGGATGAGTGCGGAATACGCGGTCCCACAAAGAAATGGTTTGAAAACTACCTCACCCACAGGAAAATAAGCACAAGTATCTCCCGCGTAGTTGGGAAAGAGGCAGATGTAGATTTAGGTGTGCCTACTGGATCGGTCTACGGTCCTGTAGGATATACAATGCATGTGAACAGTGTGTCAAACGTCGTACATAAGTGTAAGGTGTTCATGTACGCTGACGATATGTGTCTGGTTTATGCATCCAACGACATAGCCGAGATACAAAAGTGTTTACAATTTGATTTTGAAAATATTAGCAGATGGGCACATGACAATGGCATTATATTAAATCTTGCAAAAACAAAATGTATGCATATACACTCGCCATATAACCAAAAGGCCAAATCTATAAATAAGGAAGATCTCACAGTGATAGGGCATACATACGAATGTTTACATCAAAATAAATGTAATTGTAGCTGCACAAAATTGGAGTTTGTAGAAAAATTTAAATATTTAGGTCTAACAATAGACAAGAACTTTAATTGGAAAATACATGTAAATGATATTTGTAATAGGCTAAGATCAGTATTAAGTAAGTTTTACCAATTAAAAAATGTACTAAATAAACAAACATTAAGAATAGTTTACTTCGCACTTGCCGACTAATGAGTTAAGGACTCCTTGTGCACGGGCGAACCTTTAGAACATATTTAAATGACATTAAAGACATACAAATAAGACTGCTAAAGTACCTCATTAGTAAAAATGTTAAAGATAAGTGTAACAAAGAATATAATAAGTTATTTCCTATTTGTAAAATTGTACCAATAGATAAAAAAGTAGATTATTTGGTAGGACTGAAATATTATTATAACGATGAACACAAAGTTAATGTTAAAAACAAGTACAATACACGTAGGGTTCGAGAAAATAAACTGGTTCAACCCAAAATAACTAATTATTACGGAAAGAGGACATCTAAGTATTTGGTACCTCAAGTATTTAACAAAATAGAGCTATTAAGAGAAAAAATAAAAATAAGTAAAGGAACACTAAAGAAAAAACTAAAAAATATATTGGAATGCTAATCATATATTTAGGTAATTAACACATTGTTACTGTGAGATTATAGATATAGATAGGATTGTGTTGCAACATATTGTGTAGAAGAAATTGGAATGGTTAATGTTAATGTATAAAGAGCGCCTCTCGCCATCAAACGTAAAAGTTTGGCAAGTTTAGATTTAAGTGATACCTCTGTATGTAAATAAATTAACCAAATAAATAAAAAAAAAGTATTTTACTTGAAGCGACTGCCTATCTCACCTCCACAACCCAGTAGCTGGTAACACGATACCCCTTGGCTAGACCAGTATCAGATTTACTGGCTTCTGACTACCCGTAACGACTGTCAAAGATGTCCAAATGACAGCCGGGTCCAATGGAATAACGTGCTTTCCGAGGCACGGGGGTTATCACACCACCAATTTGCAAACTCCGGTCTACTACTGAGAAATTCCTTACAGAAAAACCCAATAGCACGTCTTGCCCGACCCCGGAATAGGACCCGAGACCGGTGTCAACAGTGCTCTGAGCGCTTGCGAAAACTCGACCGAGGCAGTTGAGTAGTTGCGATTTTGACGTAATACAATGTACTAATTAGTAATCTTAAAGTGATGGAATATATTATTTTTGTAGGTTTTACCACAAATTTATGCAGATGAAACCGTGGTGCACAACTGTGTGCTTAATAAAATATTTATTATATCTGGTAAGCGTTTACAAGATATTGTTTTCAACATCTTCATCAGCGAGGCAGCTATAAAGTTTGAAAGTTAATAATAAGAACATGAAGTCAGACACAGATTTTGTGATGGATGTTGAGCCTGAAAGTGTTTCACGCTCATACAGCTAACACACAATCGATATTTATGTATTTGATAGATATTCATTTTGTATGGGTGAATTGCCTGTTTTGTTGAGAAAAAATATATAAAAATATTTTATATATTTTTTCTCAACAACGTAAGTACTTCTCTACTACCTTGACAAAAAAAAATAATTGATTTCTACCCTCTAATATACCAAAAAAATAATTACAAAGTGTTATTTTATCATCACGGTGGCCTTTTCTGAACCCAATTCCGCTCATAAAATACATTCCCCTGCAAATATATTCGTAATATGGATTTAAATCGATTTTATTATCATTAAATTATAATATATTCGATCAAATAAAATTATTTTTGTTTATTTATCTTCTTTCTCATGGATTTGACAGGCAGTCAACTTTTGTCTGGAAAAAAGTTATCATTTCAGAGGACAGTAAGTTTTAGTAGAATAGCCATGTCAACATTGCGTTGTTACGCCCATCTCGCCTTTCCTCACTTTGGATCAGTCCAGCTCAAGCTCTTGGCGCGAACGCACTTGTCTCAACTTCTTGTGGTTTCCCACCAAATAAGTAAGTTTATCATTTCAGTAATATGGGGACAAAAATAGTTTCATTTCGGTGGCTGTTATAACTCGTGCTAGATTCGTTTAATTTGTTTCAAAATTGTGTATTAAATTCGCCGCATAATTAAAAAATATGAACACTACTCAAATAAAACAGTACTTCTGTTTTATTTGAGTAGTGTTCATATTTTTTAATTATTTTATTTCGGAGTTAAATGTAGAAATAACCTATATTTTATCATCTCAGTGGATTCGGTGGACTGTTATACCAATTACAGTCCACCGGAATGAAATGTATCTCCAAAATGATAAAACCTTAAAGTTTTAGAGATCCTTGTGTCAAATACAAAGTCATAGTTTTGTCACCTAGAGTATTGATTAGATTATTCGGGTGTATTTGTTGTGTAATATTTGTGATTGTGTTTAAGATATATAATATATACATATATCTATGTAGTTAGTTCATGTATATACTTTAGATACACATTTAGATGTGTACGTTTCCTTATTGTTATAGTAATATAACGTTATTTCAATTTCAGGTTTCTGTTATGTTTCATTTATGTTTATGTAAAACGATTAAAAGTACTAAGCTATTACTACTAAGATATTTTTATAATGTTTCTTATTCATTTATTGTGTTTTAAAAATATAAGATTTGATTTAATTTTAGAAGTTTTACTTATATACCTGTAAAAACACTATTCTCGTCTCGTTACCAATTTAACTAAATTATATCTAGCATTTTTTTCATAGTGCAACAGGTAGACATTATGTATTACTATTAATGGCATAACTTACAAATGCAGCCATCATATTAATCAGAAACTTTAAGCTTCAAATCACGCTTCGTTCACTCTTTTGAAAATATATCAAGTATATTAGTATTAGTTCATAAACAAACAAAAATATTTATTTATGGTTACCAGCATTTACGATAAAGTTTTCCAACATTTTCACACAACAACAACCAGAAAAATTACCAAAGGTTATATACGTAAAGAAACCATTTATATCATAATAAAAATTATATTACATTAATAAACATTAAATTAATATCATTCTTTGAGGTTATTGTAACCTCAAAGAATGATATATGTAATACTAACTGTATATCTGTATATTAATGATGATACTAAAATAACTGTGTACTCTCCTGTCTCAGTGTTTATCTAAAATTTGTGGAAATCAAACCTAACAAAGTACGGAACCCTGGCTGCCCAGCACGGTTGTTCTTAGCTGTATCATTTCGGTGAATTTATTTCATTCCGGTGCACAGTCTATCATTTCGATGGTAATTTTTATCATTTCAGTTGACACTTTACATTTCAGTGGACTCTTAAAAATTCATCCTTAAATATTTATGTAAGTTTTGATGAAATTTGATGTCCACTCATGCACAATGTTATAAAATCGGCTAAAATTTTATTTGTCACTAAAAATATGTAGATAGCATTGAAATAAAAAAATTCCACCGAAATGACACATAAAAATCTCTTGTTCCCGCAATCCACACATGATTCAATAAACAACGACGCAAAATTAATACCCGTATATCACTTGACACTTGACTCTAACAAAAATTAGCACTTTAAAGCTTACTATTTCGCAAAAGAATCATTGAATCGAAAATTAGTCGTCCCACACTCCCATTTTCGACAACCTATCTAACGATACTCCACACTGTAGTGTAGAAGAAATAAAAATAAATCATCCCTCTGCGTATACGGGGAAAAAAAAAAACTTTTTCTTGATTCTATTTTACCACTTTTTTCACTTGGCGTGATTAATATCCATGCCAAATTTCAGCCTCTTAGTACCAATAGTTTCTGAGTTAAGCCGCGACAAGCGGATGGTCAGACGGACATGGCGAAACTATAAGGGTTCCTGGTCGACTACGGGACCTTAAAAAGGTAGGAGTAGGTAAGCATTTAAATGTGATAATTCTCTATACATACTTTCTTAGCGCCATAGAAAAACGGTTTCTTTTAAAGTTATATCCCACCAAAAACATTTCATGTAAAATGTTTCCAAGACGACCACATAAGGTTTGCCCTGTGAAAAAGATATCAGATCTCATGTAGAGCCAAGCTTCTGAATCTACACGGCCTAACTCTACCGACCCTAACTTCACAAATTCTACATATCAGTAAAAATGTATGGCTTCGCCGTTTCGCTACCGTCGTGGAGGTGATGCGAATATTTAGTTTCTGAAGTAAGTAACGAAACAGCCAAGCCATACATTTTTACTGATTATTACAGAATTTAATTATTAGTTAAGTTGTTATTAGTTTATTGATAATAAGTAGTACATAGTAGTTTTATTGTGTAATTATAAAATATGTATTAGTTTATAGTCACTTATTATGTATGTATTTTTTTCTATGGGCCTTTGATAGCCTGAAATAAATAAATAAAATAAAAATTATCCAGCAACCGGCACTGGTCCTGCCTGGTGAATTACGGCCCATTCTCTCATGTGGAGAGGTAACCTGTGTGTGTGTCCCAGCAGTAAATACCTCAGAATTCTCCTCCACTGTTTTATGGGTAAATAATATTGTTATTAAGCTGCGTTCCATGCAACAATGTTGCGAGCGTTTTGATGTATGAGCACGACTGCTTAGTAAGCGTGAGCTTGGTTCTGAGCAAAAATATACCAATATACTTCGAAAACCGTGCAGTTTCAAGCGTTTCTAAAATATTTATATTGAAAACGCAAGACATCTAGCAACTTTTTGACTAATATTCTTCCAGTATACAGACCTTTGGGTATATTTGAATTGGTTCACACAACAGGAGAATCTATTACACAATGCCATAATATGGCTGTTCGGAACGCCTGTGCTTTTTTTCTTCAATATTTACATCTGTTATTATTTGTAACATCAGTAGGTACGTGTTAAGATTCTTAAAGTTTTAACTTGAATCATACTTGCACGGTCTGCTAAATCTTACTAAATTTTGTGACGTACTTTTCACAAAAAGCTAATGTTAATAAACGAGTTTTTTTATGAATGGATAATAAATAACACTTTTGTATGACAAATAGATTCGAGTGGAGCTGTCCATATATGTATATGTAGTAACGTAGCAATAAATATGAGTCGTTTAAAATTGCGAAAAAACAGGAACATCATTATCGGATGTCTGTGTGTCTGTGTGTCCGTCTCGCTGAGCCAAATTGCTTTAAATGTACTGAACCGCTTCCATTTCAATTTCATGTGCACAGAAACTTATGTGGAAAAATTAGAAAATTCAAGGAAAAGGACGATCCCTGCCGATCCCAAATAAATTTGATACACGTTCGAATTGCAATTGAAAATAGAACAATAAATTGGTTGTATTTTCTTGTTTCAGGATTTTATCTTCAACTTAATGTCAAAGATGTGATTGATCTTCGTTCATAAGATAGATTGAAGACCTGAGAAAGACAAGTGACGATCTGACAGCGGTATCGTGGCGAAGAGAGATTGTCGAACCACCAAAAAGATATTGGATTAACAAAAACAAATTTTGTTCCGATTCGGGAATCAAACTCGCGACGTGCAAAGCAGCTACCAATCACTCAACTACTGCGCCAACAGTGTCGTCAAACATTTTATATGTATAGTAGTTTGGGTGGAATTCACATTACTAGCAATCTTGTTCAACCCTCCAACTAAGGTGAATATGTTTGTGTCTGGAATTATATGCTTGTAGTGGGGTTATATTATAGTATCACAAATCCGACACCGGCTATTGAACTTACCAACATACTTTTGTTTTCATTTACACATGACAATATACTACCTTTTATCTCATATGAGATCCAAATAAATATTTAGATGAATTTTATTTTCATCAATAGGCGTGCTATGAACAAATAATAATTAAATCAGTGTGAGTTCATTTTAGTTTGTGAATACGACAACTCAGAGGTATCGTTAGTCCAGTTTGCTTACTCATTATTAGTTTTGCTAATTACCTAACTTATACACTCACGTTACCCACGTTTTGTACAATGGAAACTTATTCGTCGAAATAAATCGGGAAATAGTCTTCCATCACGCTAGCACTCCTTGTAGGTTAACCCTTTTTTTGGGTTGTAAAATCATCAAATGACTCCTGCTCCGGGTGGAGCGGAAGGGAGTGTCAGACTTCTAGGGACTAAAAACCCACCCTGCTCCTGTTGCCCTTGCGGTCCGGGGCCGCTTTATCTCGTTAGAACATTCCCGCAACCCCGTAAGGCAATAGCCCTATCGGGCCCCGTCAATGCTGCTGACTGCTCTTTGGATATTGGTCAGCATAGATACCTATTATTGTGTATTTTATGCTCTTTATTTTCCACATCATGTGCTATATCCCAATCTTCTAAAGAATAGGCTGTAAATAAGCAGACACGCCTAAAAATAACAAATATAAATTCAAGCCGCTTCCACTCAACCGTTTATTAAATAGAAACTGTTAGTATGTCTTTTTAGCGATCTAGACAGCTGTCAGAACGGTTCCACTCCAAATCCCTGCAACATTCATGTGCTTCACATTTTTTTAGAGAGGCCAATATCAGTGGCTTCAAAACAATTGTATGGACAAACATGTGTTATGATCTGGAAATATATTTGTTATTTCACTATCTGATGGGTGAAATCCTGCTTTCCTAGCTTTTTTTATAGTACACTTGGATTAAGGAAAAACAGTTCCTGTACTTTACAATAGGTTACAAATAAAGTAGTACGAGCAACAATATTTATTTCTAAAAACGTGCGTGTGTGTGAGTGATACGTGTGTCATTTGATTGAAAAAAATTAATATAAAGGTACCAGATTACAAGCAGACTGGAAAGTAAGTATCACCGAAGGATTCTCTAGAGGCGACCGCCTATCTAGGATAATGTATTTCATCGATCCACTTGCGAAGTAGAACGTCACCAATCCTCACTCATGAAATTTGATGCATTTTATCTTTGTCATTCTTATTTAATTTTATAGAAATATTCGATGTATAATTAATATTTTAGCTACCACATATAAAAAGTAGTAGAAGCTAGAGTTCCTGCAGGCTGAAACAATAGACGATCGTTCGCTAGGAAGCTAGGTCATGGCGTACTTGGCGTCCACTATAGCCATTACAAAATGGAGACAAATGTAGGTTTAAATAATAATTAATACTTTTTTTTTTTCGTGGAAAGAATCATCAAATTACCAGAACCGAAGGAGTTGCTCTGGGTGGAACAGAATGGACTGTTAAACTTCTAAAGGTTAAAAACCCACCTTGTTCCTTCAGTTGCACTTCCGGGGCATTAGAACATTCCGGCGACCCCTGAGAATGCATCACACAGCAACTGCAGATTGGTCTAAGCTCTTTATTATCTGGGGGCACGACAGTGCCTCCACCGTGGGGGGCGGTCGAGTGTGAAACAAACACTGCCGTACCATCCTTTTCTGGAACCATAACAGCGTATTTTGATGCCCCAATTTGAGGACTTCTGGATAGGTTCAGAACATTGAAATTATCATCATCTGGTAAACTATAAGTACTCACTTGAATCACAAAATTTCATGTTTGTAGCTTATTTATTTCCTAAGTTATGCAAAAGCAAAATTGTGCTAATTCGAAACTCACTGGTACTAAGAACTAGTACTTACCATAAACCTAGAGAGCTGAAATTTGGCACAGAGATAGGGTTTAGTGCCCCTATAAAGGAAAAACTATCAAAACTAAGCCCATGAAAGATCTGGAGTACCTAATGACCCTGAGGAGAAACCGTAACAGACCAGCCAAACCATTAAAGTGATGGACATGCTGTGTTCACAAAGGACTCCGGCAACGGCCCATACTTCATCTGGCCCACTTTTCAACCGACGACCAAAAGAGGAGGTTATCAATTCGACGCGTATATTTTTTTTTTTATGTGTGATCACCGATTACTCGAAGACGGCTGAACCGATTTGGAAAATTCTTTTTTGTCCCATTGTCACCAGGTCAGGATCTGATGATGGGATTCTGGAGAAATCGAGGGAACTCTTCAAATATTATAGGCACACCTATGGCATTTTGGGTATTTCTTATAGTAACTTGTGCAGTTGCTCTCAAAAAAAACCATTTGGAGAAGTGGAACTGATGATGAAGACCACCGATGGGCGCCGAACCTACTCAATAATAAGTATTTCGTGGATTGCGATTCGAATACTTGAATATGGATGTTAAGCACTTTATGTTCGTCAAAATGCATATGGTGATGTAGAGCTGATGGTGAAGTACCAGGAGAACTCCTCAAAAATTAACGGCCCAGCATTGGGAAAAGCAATATTTTGTAAAAGGTTATAAGTAGTTGACATTTAGGCTCTTTTAACTAGGTAAATTAAAAATCGATCAACTAAAAAGAGTGAAATAAAAACTTTTTACCCAAAAATTAAACCGACTCCCAAAAACACTGCAAAGTGAAAAATAACTTTAATTTCGGAAGTCGGTGCCAAAAACGAAAATACAAAACTAAAGACACCGACTACCGAAATTAAAGTTATTTTTCACTTTGCAGTGTTTTTGGGAGTCGGTTTAATTTTTGGGTAAATAGATTTTTTCAACTCAACAGATAATAATAATACGAATACTAAATTGACTGGTAATAAACACTATTTACTATAAAAAACATCAATATCAATATTGATCATGGGAATACCGAGCTAACAGAGAGATAACAAAAACGTTTTTAGGTTATGAAAAATAAAAACATTTAAGTTCATTGAGAAATATAACCGAAAAACTTTTTACCAATAAATTAAACCGACTCCCAAAAAACACTGCAAAGTGAAAATTAACTTTAATTTCGGTAGTCGGTGTCTTTAGTTTTGTATTTTCGTTTTTGGCACCAACTTCCGAAATTAAAGTTATTTTTCACTTTGCAGTGTTTTTTGGGAGTCGGATTAATTTTTTGGTAAAAAGTTTTTATTTCACTCTTTTTAGTTGGTTGATTTTTAATTTACCTAGTTACAAGAGCCTTAATGTCAACTACTTATAACATTTTACAAAATATTGCTTTTCCCAATGCTGGGCCGTTAATTTTTGAAGAGTTCTCCTGGTACTTCACCATCAGCCATACATCACCACATGCATTGTGACGAGCATAAAGTGCTTAATATCCATATTCAAGTAATCGAATCGCAATCCACGAAATACTTATTATTGAGTAGTTTCGGCGACCATCGTGGTCTTCATCATCAGTTCCACTTCCCGAAATGGTACTTTTTGAGAGCAACTGCACAAGTTACTATAAGAAATGCCCAAAACGCCATAGGTGTGCCTATAATATTTGAAGATTTCCCTCGATTTCTCCAGGATCCCATCATCAGATCCTGACTTGGTGACAAATGGTACCAATTTCGAAGTATACCCTATCAAACAAAAAAAGAATTTTCCAAATCGGTTCAGCCGTCTTCGAGTACTCGGTGATCATACATTAAAAAAAATATATATATACGCGTCGAATTGATAACCTCCTCCTTTTTTTGTCGTCGGTTGAAAATGACTAAAAAAGAACTTAATTCAAAATAAAAGTAGTTTGAAATAAGTTATTTTTTATTAATTTTCATAAATAATCAATAAATCATCTAAAAAATAGGAGTATTCACAGCGGCGTAAGAGTATAAACAAAAATGTACTCTGTGGTTTATACGAGTTCGCGCCTTCGCGGAGTGAATGACATTGATTTTTTTTTTTTTTTGGTATTTTTCTTTCCGTCCAACGGAAAAGGCGAAGAGCTTAAGCCCATACAGCCTGGTCTTATTTCAGTTCGAGTTCTTCATTATTAGTATTCGAGGCCAATAATGGCCTTGTCTTCCGTACAATGATATCGTTTTTCCATTTCTTCATTTTAATCAGGTAGGTATATTTTTATGTCATATCCGTGTAATAGTTTCAAATCAGGTAGAGGTCTATTCCGGTAATGCTTTTTCAAATAACTTGAATAGTATTCTTGATGAAATCATAAATGGGATAAAATATTTTAGTGTTCTTGAGCAAATCCTGAATAGAGCGCGGGACATCCAGGGCTTCTTTGTAAATTTCCAATAAGTTGTCAATGAGTACCAGTCTTTGTATATTAAATTGAGGGCATTTAAAAAAATATGTGGTTCAGAGTTTGAATTTTAGAATTGCAATGTGTACATATTGGGGAAGGTGTAATATTTAGTCTAAATAAATGTTCATTAAATCTGCCATGACCCAATCTTAGGCGACAAATTGTTGTATAAAAATTTCTTTGTATACATTTCCCTTTGGTAAACCATGGTTTTTTGATGTCCGAGTTAATGTAATGATACCATTTTCCTTTTATTTTTACTGTTTCTTCCCAATGGGTTATCCATTGGCGTTTGATGTTTTTCATGATGAGGGTCTTGCAATCTGAAGGTGGTAACTTAATATTTTTGATGGGTATTTGACTAATATTGGGGTTTTTAACTATGGAGCTGGCAAGTTTATCGGCAAGTTCGTTACCCGAAACGTCAATATGAGATGGTGTCCAAATAAATCGTATTTTTCTATCTTGACTATGCCAAAGCCTGCTATATTTCTGCCTAATGTTGTAAATGATATAGTTTGTGCTACCGCTGTATGAAGGATTTGATAAAGCCATTAAAACACTCATGCTGTCCGAAATTATCAACCATTTCTTGAAACTGAGGTTGGTTGTTTCTATATATTCTAAGGCTGCATAAATGGCCTGGGCTTCTGCTGTATAAATACTTGCATTCGATGGTAATCTGAAGCCATGTCCCAATTTAGTGACAGGATCATATTATGCCATGGAGACATTATCATTATATTTTGAACCATCTGTGTAAATTTGCCTATAATCTGTATGCTCATCCAATTTATTGTAAACGACATATTTATCAGTCAGTGTCCTGTCTATGTCAATGTTCAAGCCACAAAATTTGCTCTCATATGTTCCATCATAGCAGGGCAAAGTAAAACTATTGAAAATATTATGTTCACTCTTATATGACAAAATTTCATGGATGTTATGTGTTAAAAAGTTATTAGAATTATTCTTTAACAGATTCGAAAGAAGGGGATTGTCAGTTTCGGACAACAATCTTCTGATTAAATTATATTTTAAATGAGAAAATCTGATATTAAGTGGACATAAGTTACACTCAATTTGCATTGAATTAATAGGAGATGATTTAAAGGCTCCCAAAATTAATCTTAAATTTATGTTTTGAATCTTTTCAAGTTTATCTACTAATTTTGCATTCATGCAGTAACAAAAAAAACTATAGTCAAAATGACTCCTTACTAGAGCTTTATATAAAGTTAAAAGAATCTTGGGATCGGCACCCCACTGGCTACCAACCAAAGATCTCAAAGTATTTGTAGCTCGTAGAGCTCGTTCTGCTATGCAATCAACATATTTATTCCATGACAAATTATGTGTAAATATTACTCCTAAAAATTTTGCTTGTGACTGAATTGATAACAAATTATTGTCATATTGTAGCCTAACTGCGGACACTTTTTTCTTTGAGAATACAACTATCTTACTTTTAGCAGTACTGACTTCTAGATTTAAATATTGAAAGTAATTGTGTAGTTGTTTTAATGCGAAATTTAATTTTTTATTTGTGTATGAGATGTTATCACCACTGCAATAAATAGCCAAATCATCAGCAAACTGTAAATTGCTGACTTCTGATCCTAATATTTCATTTAGCCTATGGATATAAAGTATATACAGTAAAGGACTTAAAATGCCCCCTTGACAAACACCTTTAGTTGACAATCTGGGTCCAAAAATGTTATTGGATCTCATTTTTATATATACTTCTCTATCACTTATGAACTCATAAATCCATTTGACACATTTTTTAGGAATTCCCAAGGAAGAAAGAGTTGTACATAAAACTGAATGATTAATGTTATTAAATGCGCCTACAATATCGAAGAAAACACATACAAGATGTTTATTATTGTTAATGGCAGTATCAATATCATGGAAGAGATGTCCTATGCTTTCTCTTGCTGAACGACCATGACGAAACCCAAATTGATTTCTTGGAAGAACATGATTACATTCAATATAAAACTCAAGACGTTGTTTTATTAATTGCTCAAAAAGTTTACCTGCACAGGATGTTAGAGCTATTGAACGATAAGAATCTGCATCATTTGGATCTTTTCCTGCTTTAAGAATTGGAACCAAGCAATCTTGCTTCCATTCTTTTGGAATTATTGTTTGTTCCCAAAGTAAATTTAAAATGTTTAAAAATTTTATAAGGCAAAATGTGTTCATTTTTTTAAACATCTTATATGAAATGCAGTCTAAACCAAAGACACCACCTTTACGTGATTTGATGGCTGCTTTTAACTCATCTATGGTGAATGGATTAATAATGTAACTATCGGTGGGATTTACAGAGGTATTAGTTAATTGTATGGGGTGTGAGACAGAGTCAGGTGTATATTTTCTTAAAAAGTTATTTATCCAAAATGTTTCACTATTATTATTGAGATTGTTATTTATATTGTAGGATTTATTAAATTTGCGCATAGTTTACCAGATTTTTGAAATAGGAGTGGTTCTATTTATTTCTGTACAATACTTCTTCCAACTATCCAATCTTTCTAGTTTAATTATAAGTTTCTTCTCAGCCTGATTCTTTTTAAAATTTATGTAATTTGACTCACTTGGATCTTGTTTAAATGCAATAAATGCTTGTTTACTTTTTTTCAGTGCATTAGCACACTTTTCATTCCACCATGGAAGAGGAGGATATCGGTATTTAGATTTGGTCCCTGCCTGCTTAAAACTATTGGTATTTAAATTTTGAGCCTGATTTCTAAACATTGATTGATCTATAGCTTTTTGCATAATATGGCAATATTCATAGTATGACAGTAAAGGATCATCGTAATTAATAATAAATTCTTTAATCAAATTGTTAACTATTTTTGTGTAATTTTCCCAATTTACGAGTCGTAGATTTGGTCTTTTGAGTTCTGATATGTTTTCTTGAGAAAAGTTAGAAGTTAAGTCATGTATATACGTAATTGAATCTGTAATAGTATTGAATAATATGTCTGTTATTGTGGGTAAATGATAACTTCCCAGAGGATCATTATGGACTCTCCAGTTACAGTTAAGGGCGATAGATGGACTAACTATAGTTAAATCTAAACCATTTGGTCTCCAGATATTAGAACCAACTGTTGTTGGTTGTGTGTCGTTTAATAACACCAAATTACATTCATTTACAGCACCGAGGACATCTCTTCTACGTGGACTGACAGATTGGCAACCCCACATGGTGTGATGAGCATTAAAGTCACCTGCTATTAAACATGGCTTAGGTAATGAATTAATGAGATTTAAAAACTTAGTTTTGCTAAAAGTAGGACTACAATTTGGCGAAATATAAAGGCTGGCTATTGATAGTGAACTATTATTATATGTTATTTTGACTGCAATATTCTGTATTGAGTCATCAGAATATGTTGTTAATCTATTATATTGTATGCTCTTACGAATGACAATGGCAACACCATTATTATTATTGCCACAATCATTGCGTTCTATGGAGTATCCTTTAATATTTAAGCGTTGCATAGGCTTAAGCCATGTTTCGCAAATTAAAGCTATGTCAATATTATTTTCATATAAAAATTGAGTAAAAATATGTCGATTACATAACAGGCTTTGAGCGTTCCACTGTACTAACTTTAATTTGTCTGTGAATTTGAACTAATGTCCTTTGTGTCACTGGGGTTAAAAAAATCACTCAAAACATCTAAAACGTTTTTGGAAGATATTGGAGTATCTTGCGTCTTATTTAACGTTATCATCTTGATAATACTTTGCACTAAAAGGTTAAGTGCCTTGTCATTAGATTTTAATAAAGTGAGGAGATCTAGAGGCTTTTTAGGGCCAAGAGATGGGAAAGTTCCATGATTAAATATGTCAGCAAATGATGGTGGCTTAATTTTTTGTCTATTTTCTTGATTTTTTTTCTGTTTTACTGGACACTGAGCTGAAATGCTGATATGATTGCCATCACAATGGAAGCATTTGGCATGTTCAATGGGTGTTGTACAAAATTTAAATGAGTGATCTTCTTTACAGATGGAGCAGCGTTCAGAGTTCTTGCAAAACTTTGCTAGATGACCATACCTGAGACACCGGAAACATTGTTTGACAGGTGGAATATACGCTGAGATGTCGTGCCGCCAACCATCCAAATCCACGTAGTCTGGAAGAACAGACGTCGCGAAGGTGATGGCTACTATTTGCGGCGGCTGTTGGATGAAATTATTATCAATTTTAGTCCG
The DNA here is from genome assembly GCA_943138885.2 of Tholera decimalis. NCBI lineage: Eukaryota > Metazoa > Arthropoda > Insecta > Lepidoptera > Noctuidae > Tholera > Tholera decimalis. The sequence goes on along the minus strand of OW964552.2, from coordinate 14,325,919 downwards.
TTTTGTGAATCTTCGAACAGATATTATTTTCTTGTAACTTGACAGCATTGTGAAGATTTTTTTATTTGTCAGATTGGTATGCACATTTTTAATTATACCAGTGATTTCTGTGCTTTGTGCTGGTATATTAGCTTTAAACTGATAATCCTTTAAAAATGTAAAATTGTTTGAAAGGCATTAGCAAGGCTGGCTTTTTCAAAGTATATAGCTATTTTAAACTTATTCATACATCTAAGGTATTTGACCCCTTTATTAAACCTTTTGATGCAACTGGATATGGACATTAGATCTCGTGTTCCTAAAGGTAGTTCCGCATTAGAACACTCGACGAATACCACAAATTCTGCAGCACCGGAATCCTCGGGGTATCTTCTCTTGTAGTCTGTAACTAGATAAGGTTTATACGTATCTGCTACTTCCATCTCAGACTCTGACGACGTCGACTCCATTTCGGATTTTTCACCCTCTTCATCCTTCTTTCGTTTTTTTCTTGGTCGCACCTTCCCCATTGTAATTTATATATTTAATAAAGGATTTGATGACTTATTACTTGTTTTCACTCCTAAAAACTCAATTAATAAAGGTTTTATCAAATAAATTAACAAAGTTTTCAATATCTCCGCCTAGTTAACTCAGTAGTTTCCCGCGCTTTTTTCATGACATTGATTGATTTTATCAGCTCATTTGACTTTTCTTGAGTTTTTATAATTTGGCTTCAAGCATTTTTATCCACTATCGAAATCAACACAAAGCCACAGTTATTATGGACCAAAAACGTTGTAATAAATAAAAATATTTACGTAATGCGTTAACTGATATATGTATATAGACTTTCAAAATGGATATATTTTTAATAATAATATACAAAATCATGAGAAATCATGACCCCTCTACATTCTTTTTAACCCCCTGGCAACCCTGGAATTAGGAAAGGCAGATGTCATGGCTGACAGATAATTTCTTCACAATGACTTCCGCTATATCTTCTTTTTATTGTGTTTTTCATTACCTCATGATTAAAAGTTGTATAAAAATTACGATAAATAACTATTACACTGCTAGTGGGCCTAATTTCGCCGACCTCCTCTGTTAAGTGTGGTTAGCCTTTTCTTCTGAAATTGAAAAATATAAGGTCTGTTGTATCTGATGAAGAACCCTAAGAGCTCAGTTCAACTATGGGAGTTATGGATATGTACCTTGAAAAAAGTTATTCAGTGTGATGAGCTCCTTCTATTGATGTATATGAAACTAGAGTTTGATCTGGGGGCACGGCAGTGCCCCGCCAAGACAAGATAAGAAAAAACAATGTCTAATAAGAAAACTTAATAATGAAAGGTCTGAAGTGTATAACTAAGAAACTAATCAAGTAAAAAATAGCTGTCTGCAAAAAGAAGTTAAATACCACCAAAATATCCTGGCTGGTTCTTTACAGCAATTTCTTTATTAATATACTTAGATTTTATGCGATTTGGTTGTTTCAACAAATAAATGTGCATAAAGAATGTTCAACGGCCGGTTACATAGAATCTAAGTATATCAATAAAGAAATCGCTGTAAAGAACCATAGACGGTTTGGCTTTGCTTGGAGATTTCATTACTTTTTATAGAGAAGCAAGTAGCTCCATCGAGACTTGGCTAGTTTTTTACAAGATGTTTTGGTGAGATACAGTTATGAGGTCAAACCTATTATAATAAATATATGTATTTGGTACATAAGTACCAAATACATATTTTCGTATTTTTAGTAATAGATAAAAGTAGTAAGTATGAACAACAACATAGTATACATATACAACTTAGTACTATTATATGTGACTAGTACTCACGCGGGGCTTCGCTCCCGTGGATTCTATCACGGTAAAAACATAACTCTCCTTTTTTGAAGTCGCGTAAAAAGTAGCCTATAACCTTCCTCAAGCTTCAAGCTACTTCCGTACTGAATTGCATCCAAATCCACCCAGTACTTTCGAAGATTAGCGCGTTCAAACAAACAAACAAACTTTTCCGCTTTATAATATTAGTATAGATTTATAATGGGATTGTTTTTGACATTGTTCGGTGACTTCATTTTGGCGATAGGTCTACTATTTTGCGAACAAAGCCTATTATTTAAGAAATTCAAAACCTATTAAATTAGCCACTGCTTAACACGTTCGCTGACAGTGAGCACTTACCCTGACACCACATTACGACAGTAGAATTTTCCATACTAAATTACAAATACGTAGTACTCATGCACAAGCAAGCAATATGAAACTACCCACAAAATACTCGAAGTACGGCAGTAAGAAATATGAAATTGCTCATAATATGACAGTGGATACTGCTCTTCATAATACTTATATGAAAAATTATCGTGAGACGACGTACCTACTCCTAAAAATAAGTGGACCGTCCCTCGACGTACTGTCATAACGCAATATTTTAATTTCCCGCCTCACGACGTACTGTCAGCGAACGTGTTAAATCATACCCGTATTAAAATACGGACAAACATGTGCTGTGGTTTGAAAACTTATTTGTGTATTGTTTTGTTTGAATAGAAGGGTTCTGGCCTTCAGTCCCTTTGATTTGAGTGTTTAGGCCATTGGAATGTAGTTATTATAGGGTAGGAGTAAATAAGTACCTAACAGATGAGGCAGTTAATATTTGAACAAGCTTTGTTATGTAGTTACATAACGTATGTACATAAGACGGATCCAAAGTCGATTAAAATAAGGCTTTTAATAGCAAACAAAACAAATCACGCGTGTAGCCCCCAAATAGTTAAGCAGAGGTATGTCAGACATGCACACATACATTTTATTATTTTCATTACAACCATTTCCTACTACCTACGGAGCGCAAGGCCTGACTTCAAGCTGCACTGTGAACATTTTCCCACCAAACATTGTTCAACATTACTAAGCCAACAAAGCAGTGTCAAATGATATTAAACTGTTTAATGAACTGATTGACTATTACAAAAAAAAAAAACCAATGCATATTCTCTGCACATTGCCTAAATAAAACTAGAAAGCCGATATAATCCTACCTAAACCTATACAAAATACAGGCTGAAAACATTCCCAATTTCCACACTGTGTGTTTGCAAGTCCATTGACTATTCCAGGCCAATTACGCATTGGCTCAGGCCTCGGCCCTAATCGAAGCTGAAAACCGGAATGGCACCATTCAGCCTATCACTACTTCCACCTACAACCAAGTGAAGGTTGAATGATAATTAAAAATTAAATAGTTTTTGATTGAATTGGTGTTTGTTAATTTAAACTTTTAATTTGTTTAAAAGTGGTTTAAAAGTTGACACAAATAGGATTGAGAAAACCCCGCCAAGTGCGAGTAGGATTGACACACGCATGATTCAAATCTTTCAATGAATACAAATATTTTAACTACATACTAAATAAGTATTTTTTTATAAATGTTTAGCATATAGTAGCAAATATTTTGATATAAGTTTTACGTTCGCTTGTATATTGTACCTTAAATGAGTGCAGAAAGCTAATATTTTTATTTAATAATACATTCAAAATAATTTAGATAATGGTCGAATTATGACCACTGGGTGAACACTAGCAAAATATAAAATTATTAAAATTAAATGACAATTATGAGTTAGTATCTACCTACCTTACATAATCCTTACTAATATTATAAATGCGAAAGTAACTCTGTCTATCTGTGTATTACGCAATCACGACTAAACTACCGAATCGATTTTAATGAAATTTGGTACGGATATAGTCTAGCTAGAGCCTGAGAAAAGACATAGGCTGCTTTTTGCTTGACCCAGAGCAGAAGAAGGCATTCGATGATTTTCCCACCCCAAAAAAAGGGGGTTGAAATAGGGGATGAAAGTTTGTATGGAAATTACGTCATTTTTAAAGCTAGAAGCTTGAAAATTATTTTTTTAGACTTGATTAGATACGACATTCAAATTGTGTATGAGATTTTTTTTTTTAATAATTGGCCTAAAGGATTAAAATGTACTATTCCGCGCGGACGAAGTCGCGGGCACAGCTAGTTGTTAAATAAAGCGATAGACATACCTGGTAATTTAAAAACTACTTTTGGGATTGGAAGCATAGTTTCATCGTTTAAAACAAAAGCGTTTCCCATTTTCGACAGTATTTCGTTTCCCCCGGCATCTTATTTGCCATAAAAATATATAAACAAATAAATAAAAACAAATACATAAATCAATTGGGGTTAACTGCTTAAATAATATTCCCATAACCGATTTTATTGCTTCACCGATCTTCAATTAAATCAGTAATACTCCCAAAGGTTTACAAGCCCCTAAACTTTATACAGGGGTTATAAATTACGTGGTCTAAAACGGTATTTCTCATGTCTCATGATCGTGATAGAACTTGTAAATGGTCCCGAAACACGATTGGCTTAATATTGCTCTAACCATAAATATAAGTATTTCGGGATCCTCCAGATGAATTTCACGTTAAATCATTAGCCTTTTACAAACTATGTCGGTATCAGGCGGAAACCAGTATTTTATACGAAACCACTGCTTATCTAACCTCAAAAATCCGGTAACTGGTTAACACGATACCTTTTATCTAGACTGTTGGCAGCTTTTCATATTTGTGAATGAAAATAATAAAGGTAATAAGCCTAATTATGGTTGACTCAGTTTGGATACATTTTAAGATAGATAAATGCTTATAATAGTTCAGCCTATTACATGAGACAGTCTACAACCTACTTCTACATTATGAGAGGCCGTATCTACCACTCGGGCCCGGGTTAGTGGATTTCACATATCTTCGAGTTATATATATTTTTGAACCTCGCTCATCCCGGCTACCTAGGATCTATAAAATGTGATATATTTTAACACATTTCCACTAAATAGAACAGCAATATTCTTCTATATTGCGTACATCTGTGTGTACCAAAATAAACTTTCCATTCTTCGATGTAATAATACAAGCTTCTGCTCGCGACTTCGTCTGCGTGGTATGGTTTTCCCGCGTAAATCCCGACTCCATGGGAAATGCGGGGAAAAAAGTAGCCTATGTGTTATTCCAGGATGTCAACTATCTACTTACCAAATTTCATTCTGATCCTTTTAGTAGTTTATGCGTAAAAGATAAACAAACGTCCATAGTACTTCCACACAACTCTACATCCATCCTCACAAATTATCGCACATACATATTATAATTATCAGTAAGATCAATAATTAAAGAACCAACTACGGTATAAAGTAATAATTTCTGGTCACTAGTTACGTCTTGTTCTGATACACATCATGGTCCTTAGTTGAGACGATATTTGAAAAGTACTGTGAGCAGTACTTTTCAAATATCGTGTACCGTCTACAACACTGTTAACCAATGGTGAAATAAATTGTAACTTAAAGAGATAGGTGCAGGTGTACCATAAGCCGGGGCCTTTTGCGGAATCCGGGTTGTCAGTTGACAGTTGTCTAATCCTTGAATTGGACCCAAGAGCTATCAAGAAGCGTTTATGTAATATAATTTTAATCTCCGTACACATGGTGTCATGACCCAAGAGCTATCATGAAGCGTTTATGTAATATAATTTTAATCTCCGTACACATGGTGTCTACATCTTTTAAGGGTTCCGTAGTCAACAAGGAACCCTTATAGTTTCGCCATGTCCGTCTGTCTGTCCGTCTGTCCGCGGTTTAGCTCAAAAACTATTGGTACTAGAAAGTTGTACTTTGGCATGAGTATACACGTTAATGGCGCCAAAAAAGTGGTAAAATAAAATTTTGAAAAAAAAAAAAACAATTATTTAGGGTACCTCCCATACATGTAAAGTGGGATGATAATTTTTTTTTCGTTCTTCCTATATTGTGGGATATCGTTGGATAGGTCTTTCAAAAATATTAGGGGTTTGGTAAGACCGTTTTTTGATTAAGTAAACCGTTCGTGACTTATCAGGCTTTAAAGTACCAATTTTCGTTAGAGTCAAGTGTCCCCCCCCTCTATCAACTAAACGGTTATAGTTAGAAATTCAAATGTCACGGCAGTAGTACCTATATATAACGAAATTTAAAGGAAAACTATCACACATAAGTGGGCTTTACAAGTTTACGAGTAATAGTCGACCAATTGTATTTGGCTCGAAAATTTCGAACAACTCTATAGAAATGTCGATAGATGGCGCTAAGCGCCAGTTGTATCGTGCTAGCTTCTTGTGACGATTGAGTAGTGTAGCTCTGTGTCCGTATTTAAATTCAAAACACCGGCTATGACAAGTTTTATACGAATCTCTAAAAAAAATTGAAACTTTCCGTGCAAAATTGTCGGATCAGGTGAGGATTTGTATAGGAAGTCAAATTAGTTAGGTAGTCATGTTTGGCTTTTAGTTAGAGCATGGTACGAAACGATCAGTCAGCGAATACGACACGCACTTTGCTGTTATAAAAACTACGGAACCCTACACTGCGCGTGGCCCGACACGCACTTTTCCGGTTTTTTGATTACTTTTACAACTGATTTTGGTAGTTTGAAAATTATGCATTTACTGCAGCGTAGGTATTTATACCCTACATTAATTAGGGTGTTATGTAAAAATTTAAACTATTCTGAAAAAACCAGAAAATATCTATTACATTTTCTAAGGGCTTAACGTAAGCCTGAATCAAACATTAACATCTAACAAAATCAGTAGTAAAACTAATGAAGAAACATTGAACCTTCGACTTTAAATTACAAGAGCATGAAACACGTGTTTCTTGACATCTATTTTTATAATTATTCTGATGTTTTCTATATTACTATAAATGTATGTGTGTAGCTACATAAATCTATCTGTATATTTTACATACATATTTAATACTAGCTTTTGCCCGCGACTTCGTCCGCGTGGAATAGTTACTTTGGGCTAATGTTAAATTTAACCCCGATTTTGAAGCATTCTTCATTGGCGCTCCGCTTCTATTGGCCTTGGCGTATTGATATCCCTTGGCCTTTCTCTATAAATTGACTATTTAAGTAAAAAATATTTTTTCAATTCGAACCAGTAGTTCCTGAGATTATCGCGTCTAAACAAAATTTTTACGAAAAAAAGACGTATCCGTCGTTTTTCGTAAAAAAAAATTTAGCCTATGTCCATCCTCACGGTTCAGTGATTTTGATGTAACAGACAGATTAACTTTCGTAATTTAGTAGGGAAATATAATATGTTAATGACGCCCCGCCTTTTTAGGGTTCCGTAGCCGAATGGCAAAAATGGAACCCTTATAGTGTCGACATGTCTGTCCGTCTGTCTGTCTGTCTGTCTGTCCGTCCGTCCGTATGTCACAGCCATTTTATTCTTTTATTCCGAAACTATTAAGACTATACATGTAAAACTTGGTAGATAGATGTATTCTGTAAAACGCATTCCGATTATAAGAAAAAAAAAATATTAAAAAGAAAGGGGGGCTCCCCATACATGGAACTGAAACTGAAAATAATTTTTTTTCATGAAACCTATGCGTGTGTGATATCTATAGACAGGTCTTTAAAAATGACATTGAGGTTTCTAAAGCCACTTTTTCATAAGGTTAATCGTTTAAAAAATATACGCTTCCAAAGTGGTAAAATTTTTCTATAATAATGGAGCAAAAATCTAAAAAAATATATATCTGTAGATCCTAATGTAAACTTTCAATCAAAATTAGTTTGAATAAAATCAGTTCAGCAGTTTTTGAGATGCAGCATATTATCTAAAACCGCAAATATAACTTTGTAATTCATACAAACACTATGAAAAACAAAGTTATTTGGTGTAGTTGTAAAAAATGTAAATAAGCTAGTTTTAAGAAATTTGTAAGGATTTTTTTTCGTCAAATAAATATACATATTATATTATATTATTATAGTTACTACGGAACCCTTAATGGGCGAGTCTGACTCGCACTTGGCCAATTTTTATACCATCAGGCCGCGAGACGCGTCGAGCGCGGCGACCGATTCTCAAAAATAATCCTTATAGCATGATTCAGTATTCACGCGCTATGGCTTATTATTAGCGTATTTCATATATAACTTTGGTGTTTCTATACCGATTTATATGATTCTTTTTTATGGAATAGTTAATAATGTTAACTTTTTCAATTAGGGGTGACTGAGAGTGTGAGTAGACAAATATTATAATCAGAAAGCTTCGAACTGCTACGCTATCGGGAGTTACACGTGTTATTGTGAGTCAACCATAAAAGGTAGACATATGCTGTCGTGGGATATTTTTTATATAATTTTAAGGAGAACATTTCCGTCATGAAATGGTTTCTGTGTAGCTTCAACCATTAAGGTTGCACACGCGACGGAAGCTTAAAAAAAAACCGGTCAAGTGCGTGTCGGGCCACGCGCAGTGTAGGGTTCCGTAGCTTTTATAACAGCCAAGTGCGTGTCGTATACGCTGACTGATCGTTTCGTACCATGCTCTGACTAAAAGCCAAACATGACTAGGTACCTAACTAATTTGACTTCCTATACAAATCCTCACCTGATCCGACAATTTTGCACGGAAAGTTTAAATTTTTTTTAGAGATTTGTATAAAACTTGTCATTGCCGGTGTTTTGAATTTAAATACGGACACAGAGCTACACTACTCAATCGTCACAAGAAGCTAGCACGATACAACTGGCGCTTAGCACCATCTATCGACATTTCTAGAGATTTGTTCGAAATTTTCGAGTCAAATACAATTGATAGACTATTACTCGTAAACTTGTAAAGCCCACTTATGTGTGATAGTTTTCCTTTAAATTTCGTTATATATAGGTACTACTGCCGTGACATTTGAATTTATAACTATAACCGTTTAGTTGATAGAGGGGGTGGGACACTTGACTCTAACGAAAATTGGTACTTTAAAGCTTAATAAGTTCCGAACGGTTTACTTAATCAAAAAACGGTCTTACCAAACCCCTAATATTTTTGAAAGACCTATCCAACGATATCCCACACTATGGGAAGAACGAAAAAAAAAAAAACTATCATCCCACTTTACATGTATGGGAGGTACCCTAAATAATTGTTTTTTTCAAAATTTTATTTTACCCCTTTTTCGGCGTCATTAACGTGTATACTCATGCCAAAGTACAACTTTCTAGTACCAATAGTTTTTGAGCTAAACCGCGGACAGACGGACAGACAGACGGACATGGCGAAACTACACTGGACAGCAAATAAACCGAGCCACCCGCTACCTAGGCACTCTAATTCGATTTTCTCAAAAACTAAAAAACCTACAATTATCAAAGTTGTACCCACAGAGAGTGCGTTTCATGGTGATTAAAATGAAAGGAAACTCATTGGGTTTAATCAATATTTCAGTGTTTATTAAGGATTTTTCAAAGAAGAGTCGTTTTTCAGTCGTGACAATCGTTAGTAATGATAAATTGAAAAAAAATAATTAAAGACAAAAACAAAGATAAAATCAAAAAAAAGTTTTTGATCAATATTCCATATTCTCTCCCCTTGCTCGGATAACTGCCAGCATCCTTGTATTCATCGACCTTACGAGGCTGACGACAATATCTTGAGGAATTGTATTCCACTCCTCTTCAATTGCGATTCGCAGCTCTGGAAGCATTGTTGGAGCAGGTACCCGGGCTCGAACCCGACGTTTCAGCTCATTCCATAAGTGTTCTATCGGATTCAAGTCCGGGCTTCGAGCTGGCCAGTCCATCGTACGAATGCTGACGTCGCATAGATACCTACTGGGTCACCACATGAGCAACATGAGGCCGTGCATTATCATGCATCAATTGCATATCCTGTCCGATATATCCTGCGTAAGGTACCACATGGTCTGCGAGGATTTCAGTAATGTAGCGATGAGAAGTCAGTCCACGTGTACGGCCCGTCGGTTCGATGAAAACTAACGCTGTATGTGCTGTTAACGAGATGCCGCCCCAGACCATTACAGATCCTCCTCCATAAGCAACAGTTTCCTCGATGCAACACTGAGAATAACGTTCTCCAGGGCGACGATATACTCTCTGACGTCGATCACTTCCATGTAGACTCACCCTGGTCTCATCAGTGAAGATTACATTACTCCACTGCTCTAATGTCCAATCCCTATGCTCTCGAGCAAATTCAAGTCGTGCTCGACGGTGTGCTACCGTTAATGCTGGGCCTGTTGCAGCTCTTTTTGGGGTCAGGTTCCGTTCAGCACGTCTCCTTCTGACGGTATCTGAACTTATGACCACTTGGCGTTCGTCACGCAGACTTTGTTGGACTTGAACTGCGTTGAGGTGGCGATTTCGCAGAACAGTAAGGTGGATATAACGATCATCTGCTGCTGATGTAGCCGTAGGTCTGCCCGTACCTGGACGGCGATCGAATGCTCCAGTCTCTAGGTATTGTCTGTAAACTCGTTACACCGAAGATCTGCTTATTCGAAGCCTTCGAGCGACTTCACGTTGCGCAATGCCTGCTTGAAGTAATGCTACAGCTTGAGCTGCTTCCTGAGGTGTTTTATCCATTATTAATCTAAAGAAGTAGCAAAAACACACGTGTCTAAGCAAACGATGGACAAAAACTAAAGAAATGATAAGAAATATCCGACTACCCTCATTGTAGAGAAAAATAACGCTAATTTTAAACTCTGGTGAAAACAGAGCAAATCGTTAGCATTGTGTTTGTTGCTTGATTACAATGTGAATTGACAGTACTTTCGAATTAATTTGTAGTCATTTTAATCACCATGAAACGCACTTTTTGTAAGTATAACTTTCATAATTGTAAGTTTTATACTTTTTGAGAAAATCGAATCAGAGTTCCGAGGTAGCGGGTGGCTCGGTTTATTTGCTGACCAGTGTATAAGGGTTCCTAGTTGACTACGGAACCCTAAAAATGGAGTAACTTCTCCCGTTTTCCCAACATTTCCCTTCACTGCTCTGCTCCTATTGATTGTAGCGTGATGAAAAGTATACTATAACTAGCTCAGGAGTATGAAAAATAATAATACCAAGTTTCGTTAAAATCCGTCGAGTAGTTTTTGTTTCTATAACGGTTATACAGACAGACAGACAAAAATTTTACTGCTTGCATTTTTGGCATGAGTACCGATCCCTAATCACCCCCTGATAGTTATTTTGGAAATATATTTCATGTACAGAATTGACTTCTCTACAGATTTATTATAAGTATAGATAAAATTAACAACTCTGCCTACATTAAAAATATAAGCGTGATTTTTCATGTTTTTGTAGTAATTTACACGATACTAAATCACAATCAAGTTATCATCTGTAGTTTTGTCTATCTGTCTATCTTTCTGTTTGTTTGGGCTAATCTCTGGAACAGTTAAACTGATATTAATAGGATTGTCACTTGGAGACAGATGAGGTTATACGGTTACATAATATATTTTATTCCAGAGTTCTCACGGAATTGGGATTTACGCGGAAAAAAACACATTCCATATTTTTTCACCGTTGCAGCGCCTGACGCTAAACACATATTTACAAAGATATCTAGCAATTTGCGAGAGTTAAGATAATATAGATCCAAACCCTCAATTTAAGGGGAAACCTCTTATGTATCCATTTAGGCGGTGTATTAGTGATAGTGTTTAATTAACTATGTGTTGGTTTAATAGCAAGGTAATGGCACTCTCATATGGAATGTGTGAATAAGACTTTGTTGATTTGGAATATATTGTTTGATATAGGAATAGTATAGGTTGGTCTCTTATATTATCTATAGAAATGGAAGTGAAGTTATCAATTTAACGACTTTTTATTAAATAAACTAATTAGTGGCATAACAAGCCACTTGAAAGGGTAATTGTAGAAATTAAATCAATAAAGTACGTCCTATATACGTGAAACAAAAACATTTTACCCCTTTTTTGGTGGAAGAGTACGACCATAAGTAAATGTTTTAAGATAGTAGTTCTTATATTTATTTATTTATTTCAGGAATAGCACCTACATGTACAATTGCAAGTTTGAGTCAGGCTAGTTAAGTAATTGTTTTATTTTTATTTTTTAAGATGTTTTTATACCGAACAAAGAAACTAAACAAAAACTTATTTCAACAGTTTACTTATCAGGGTTTATGTATGTAGTAGTACATGCTAACTCAATGGGCTTATGCAATATACCTCGCTGAAAAACAGTCGCAGGCGGACGGGTAACCGAGCCTTTATAAATCTCTAAAAGAATTTGGTGTCAGTTGCGAAAATGACTATCACAATGAAGGTCCGTTTAAGCGCCAAAAAGCGCTCTGATTTACACGAAACCTAAAAAGATCGACGCAGAAAACGAAGTATGTGTGAGAGTTCTAAGAGTGTTATCTAAGTGGATAGATAAACATTAGCAAAATGATAATTTATATTAATTTCAGTGGATATAAAGTTTCGTTCTTACTGAAATATAGCGACCTGCCTGATGTAGGTTTATAAAAACATGTATTTCAGGCCATCACTTTACACCAATAATTTGAATAAAAAATAACAATAAGTTTAATAATCCATTTTTTAAAAGAAGATTCAATCATTTCAATGGCTAATGATGCTAATGATACTAATGAAATAAAAACCGGTCAAGTGCGTGTCGGGCCACGCGCAGTGTAGGGTTCCGTAGTTTTTATAACAGCCAAGTGCGTGTCGTATTCGCTGACTGATCGTTTCGTACCATGCTCTAACTAAAAGCCAAACATGACTACGTAACTAATTTAACTTCCTATACAAATCCTCACCTGATCCGACAATTTTGCACGAAAAGTTCTAATTTTTTTTAGAGATTTGTATACAACTTGTTATAGCCGGTGTTTTGAATTTAAATACGGACACAGAGCTATACTACTCAATCGTCACAAGAAGCTAGTACGATACAACTGGCACTTAGCGCCATCTATCGACATTTCTGTAGAGTTGTTCGAAATTTTTGAGTCAAATACAATTGGTCGACTATTACTCGTAAACTTGTAAAGCCCACTTATGTGTGATAGTTTTTCTTTAAATTTCGTTATATAAAGGTACTACTGCCGTGACATTTGAATTTCTAACTACAACCGTTTAGTTGATAGAGGGGGAGGACACTTGACTCTAACGAAAATTGGTACTTTAAAGCTTGATAAGTCACGAACGGTTTACTTAATCAAAAAACGGTTTTACCAAACACCTAATATTTTTGAAAGACCTATCCAACGATATCCCACACTATGGGAAGAACGAAAAAAATAATTATCATCCCACTTTACATGTATGGGAGGTACCCTAAATAATTGTTTTTTTTTCAAAATTTTATTTTACCTCTTTTTCGGCGTACAACTTTCTAGTACCAATAGTTTTTGAGCTAAACCGCGGACAGACGGACAGACAGACGGACATGGCGAAAATATAAGGGTTCCTTGTTGACTACGGAACCCTAAAAAAGAATACCTACTAAGTTATTTCAAGATATCTAGTAGTTTTTTGTTTGTAAACAAAACGTACTGCAATTATTTGTCATGGTTATCTTGCGAACGAGTCTTTGCAATACTATGGAATAGCAAAACTTACGTTCCTTTTTACCCAGAAAAAATAAGTTCTCTTTATTGTGAAGAATGTTTCGTTTACGACCGTAATTTCCAGGCAATATGGATGATTTAAAGATACACTTTCAAGCACCACTGCAGCTTTTGGTTGAAATTTATGAGTAGCACGGATGATGAAGATGTATATGACATCACCGCATTGCACTCATCTTTCCTGGTCTTGCCTGTTACACGGTTTTGAAAAATATGTGCGTTAGATCACCTATATTACAGATCGAAAGCTCAAAAACTCGCTTAAAGTAACAAGTTTTTTTAATAGCTTACCTCGTTTGTATGGGTGTCTGGTTCTAATTACTAAACCAGTTTTCAAGGAGTTCCTGGCATTTTTTTTTATGGAATGATTTTCAATTATAGATTTTCAGATTGCAATTTTGAAGCTGTGAATAACACGCATCTATTAAAAATCAGATCAAATAATTATTTTCAGGACAATATTTAATGTTCATTCCACTGCAAACTAGTTTTTCGAGCCTGAAACCAGTATAATTATGTTGACAGCTTTGTCGCCAGTGAATACCTATGCGACCATACAAAAATCGCGGTAATGTTATGCAATCGAAAGATATCATCGGTAAACTTTTCCCCATATATGGAACATCCTCAGGAAATACTGATTTCTTGACCATGATCATGTTGTTTCGCTTCTGAGTAGTCAGTAAGCCATTACACGTGTCGGTCGAGTATATTGACATACTTGACTTATTTTCCAACGACCGCTAGATGGGTCAGAGGGCATCCACAGTAGTGAAGTATATTATATGGTACATATTTAATGGCACTGGATGACTGATTGGCTACTGCAGTTGAAACAAACGTTTAAACGTATACCTAAAAACTTTTTTTCAGTTTGGGGTATTTGTACATGTTGAAATTTCAAGTATGGGAGAACATTAAAAAAAGAGCCATTCATCGGGCACAAACATTTTTACTTATCACGGATTTCTGTGTCTAAAAAAATATTTAAAAAAGATACAATTAAAACTGAGGACTATGTAATAGTAGTATAACAGAAAAAAATACTCTCAGTTACAATGTATTTTTCTACATCGATAAAACCTCGTAAAACCTAAAACTAAATCCACAAGATTTATTTGCAGTTTTTCACGAAAGCATTATGATGAAAATCTTACATAAGAAGTAAAGAGAGGTGACACCGTCTGATTGAATATTTTTTCGTGCGTCAGGAGTTCCCTTCAAGTGTGATCGATGACGTTACTATATCCGTTCTAAGACCTAATGTAAGTAAACGAGGCTTTGGCATATTTTCATGTTGAAGTAGAATAAAGTGCTGACGTAAAATATGTACTGTTTGCGTCACTATATTTTCTCGCTACCTTTTTTTACGAGTGGAAAAATCATCGAATGACTTCTCCCGCTCTGGGTTAAGCGGAAAGGAGTGTCAGACTTCTACTGACTAAAAAACACCTTGTTCCTTCAGCTACTCTTAAGTTCCGGGGCTGCGGTATCTCGTTAAAACATTCCTGCAACCCCGGCAGGCAATGGCCCTATGAGGCCCCGTCACTAGTGCTGACAGCTCTTTTATTTATTTATTTACACTTTATGCACATAGGCCTGGTCGGACGGTGAGCTACCCCTGCTCGCCGTCCGCATGCCCGCGCCTACAGTGGCTGGAGATCGTTTTTCTCGCTACCTACAATTCCCATTGTCTTGCTCTGTGTTGCTTTATTTATTTGGTTTTTTCTCCCCTCCTCCTGACTTGATTGAGCGGAAAAGAGTGTCAGACATCTACTGACTAAAAACTTACCCCGCTGCTTCAGTTACCCTTGCGTTTCGGGGTCACGATATCTCGTTATAACTTTCCAGCAACCCTAGTAGGCAATGGAGAGCAAAACAAAGGACTCTAATTATATTACAGACGCCAGCACATGAAGCTACCCGAAACTGTCAATTTTTCCCAATCAACCTTGAACCTAATTTCTTTAACAATAAAGTTGAAAATCTATTAAAGAAATTTGACAGATTGTGTAGCTTGATGTGCTGGCATCTGTACATACAGGAGTACACAACATAACCATATTATTATGACCTTTACTTTAAATTGAATTTAAATTTAAAGTGATACTCAAGTAGGTAAGATCCCATGAAAAACATAAATGTGAAATGAGAGCCAAGTTCAATATTATCATAAATGCCTTGGTTGTTGACTTCAACGACAAAAGAAGTGAAATCTAAATGGGTGCCAAGTTCTATGGTCAGTCCTGAAATTTATTTATAACAACATAAAATATCATTAATTCTTATAACTTAGGAGAATATATCGTAACCTAAGGTTTGACCTGGCTAGTTATTATATACGAATTATTATGTTCGATGGTTAGTTTCTACCAGCAAGCCAAATTTTCGGAATAATAAAATAAGAACCGACAATTAACAGGTTTTGAACTTGCAAAGGCTATAATATAATTCGTATATGAAAACTAGCCAAGTCAGACCTTAGGCTACAATATATTCTCCTAAGTTATAAGAATTAATGATATTTTATGTTGTTATAAATAAATTTCAGGACTGACCATAGAACTTGGCACCCATTTAGATTTCACTTCTTTTGTCATTGAAGTCAACAACCAAGGCATTTATGATAATATTGAACTTGGCTCTCATTTCACATTTATGTTTTTCATGGGATATCATTACTTTTTGTACATAAGTAGTAGGTACTTACTTATAACAAAATTAATACTAAATGGTTTTTTTATTAAACTACTGTATTTTCCTACGTTTACGGGGTATAATTGTACTTTTTGTGTTATTTTCTATATTTTCTTGTACCTTTGAAATGTTCGAATGAATTGCCCATTCAGTATCCGGAATTCTTCTTACGCGTTTTGTCTCCATGGTGTAGTGACCCTCTAAGATAATAGGTGGCGCTAGTGGTTGTAGAATACGCGGTTAGTTACGCGTAACAAATACGAAAAAGACATTGGGAACTTTACTATGGGAAAAATCCCCACGTCGGACAAAGATGAAACGTACTTTATTTCAAACCTTTAGACCTGTAGGTATGTTTACTTAAAGCGCTATGTTGTGACATATGGGAATTCTGAGGTATGATGAGTCTAAGTTGGAAATATTTTTGTCTAAAATGATTTGAATTTTTTACATTTTATATTGTTTTGCATCGCAGAATAACTAATAAAAAGTTATATATTTTCGCTTATTTTTTCACTGAATGTTATTTATTATTTGTTTAAAAAAATATAAAAACACAGTACTGAACTTATATTAATAAACTAATACTTATACAGTATTTGACAATATCAAGTAACATTTTGTGCCCTACTAAATAATTAATAATCATCATCATCACCAATTGTTTATTATATACGAGTAATATGGTAGGTACTTTGATGACCTACAAGTAGTTGTTCCAGGTCTAGCTGTTTGTGTATATGAGTTTAAATGATTGTAAACGCACCCACAATGCAGGAGAAATTCCTAGTGAGGGGTTCTTTTAATAAAAAAAAGAAGTCTAAACAACCAGATTGAACAAAGGCTAAATAAAAAGAGGAGTTATATAATAATAGGCTTTTATTATTCATCATAATCAATGATAATATTATGGTCCAAAAAGGCAGCTGGCGCAAGATTGACATCTTCATGTCTGGCCCATGAAATATAGTATATCATACTCGCAATATGTGCACAACAGCCCACTGTGCGGCGGCCATGGATACAGGAACAATAATAGCTATGTATTCCTTCTCGTCCATTTTTTGTGATGATATTATTAATTTTTTTTAGGTGTAATGTGAAGTGTAAAAGTAAAAATACTAAATTATTGAAACCTTATTTTTTCAATATTCCCATATGTTACAGGAAAAAAATGCACGACAATGAAGTGGATAATAGTGTCTATCATCTGTGATAGGTTTCGTTTGTGTCCGCCACTTTTTGAAAAGCGGGGCAAAAAGTTCCCAATGTCATTTACTATATTCTTATTTATAAGTACAAAAACGGAAATATTTGGATTAAAAAAATTAAGGGTGGTATATAACTCGTTATATATACACGTAAAGATCTTAAAATCCACATATAGAGATTTACAGGCACTAATTATAAGTTAAGTGAAAATTATAATAAACAGACAAAAAATTACCAGTTTCTGATTTTTTCCTTTGTATTCACCTAATTACCTATCTTCATGCCAAATTTGAACTTTCTAGATCATCTGGAACTGGGTTATAGTTTTGATCTATAGGTCAGTCATAAAAATTACGATTTTTGGACGTTAATATCTAAATAACCGTTTGAGATATGTTTATAAATTTTGGAACTCATATGTATCTCGCCAGTCTCAATATATGAGCCAAATTTGACATGTTTAGGTGAAATAGTTTTTGAGTTATGAGGGGCTCAAAAGTGGCACCAAATGGTTCGTGTAATATTACACACGGTGAGCTGCGCGCCAGTTCTTGGCTTGACACGCTCCCGCGTGTCTAGATAAATATACAATATGTTTGCTATTTTCCACTGATTAAGTTTTTAATTTATTATGATATGTTTTAAGTTAGTCAAAAGTCTACAGACTAGGGTCTCTGTCCTGAAGGTAAACAGTGACGTAACGACGCACGCTTGAATTGAAATTACCTATTCTCTTTGAACAAAAAAAATCTATGCCTTCACCACGAGCGGGTGTTTTAGTTTTGCAGTGATACAATTATCATACCATCTCAATCTATAACAACTTATTAATTTTCTCCGCGGCGATATTTATTATCGCGTCGATTTGACGGAGAAAATGTCAACGACTCGTCACCCACCAGTTGTGATACTTTGTAAAACACAACATGTTTCCAATAAAACAAATGCGTATAGAGTTCTTGTAGACATGCAAAAATCCCCGTGGTTTGCAATGAATCGATGCTGATGTGCTGCGATCTGTCGCGAGTTGCAACGATATGCTGCCGTAGGAATATAGTCGCGTGGTGATAGCAAGGTGAATTGGTGACGATTAATTTACTTAGTCGTGGATGTAAAGCTTTAGCCGTATTTATTTACATTTCCAAGTAAATAGCCCTTTTAATATACGCAACTCACTATAATTAATTACATATAACATGTTACACAGGCTGATAAGATAAGATAAGATTTATTTATTTGTTTAATTGTACTAATTTCTGTAACTTGCGTACGATTATGAAGATACGATTTTATTAATTCTAAAACGTTACCTCTAATACCATAGGCCTCAAGTTTCTCTGCCAGGGACTTGTAATGGACGCAGTCAAAAGCCTGTATCATGTCACAAAATATGGCACAGACAGGCGTTCTTTTATCAAAATTTTTCATGACATTATGTAAAAACTCATATATAGCCAAATTTATACTTTTATTTTTGCGAAATCCCTTTTGTTCGTCACTTAGTATATAAATTTTTTCTAAATAGGTAATCATTACACCATATACATATATATATATTTCGAACACCTTAGGCAAAACTGGTATAAGTGCGATCGGTCTGTAATTGATCATTAGTTCGTGATTATCTTTCTTATATAGCGGTTTCAGTAGTAAGTTGGACTTCTTTAATGCATCAGAAAATATACCTGCACTTACGCTAAGATTAATAATAAAACTCAGATGAGTACATATTTCAAACGCTACTGCTTTCAATATTTTTGTAGCAATACCATCATAGCCAACACTGCTCGTGTTTTTTAGCTTCATGATAATATTTAGTATGTCATAGGGCGTAGACGGAGCCATAAACATAGAGTGTGCTCTGCTAAGAATTAATGACGTTGAGTTTGTTCCCGCGTTATTTTTTGGTTGTACTTTATCAATAAAATAATTATTAAATGTATTGGCAATGTCTTTTGGGCGTGTGATGTCTTTATTTTCATATTTGGTGCAAGAAATTGAGTTTTTCGGGGCGTTGTATTTTCTTTTATTAATTATGTGCCATATAGTTTTAGACTTGTTTTTAGAGGTTTTTATATTGTAATTGTTTTGTGCTTGATAATGTTATATAATATAACATATAACATAATCAGCCTGCAATGTTCTCACTGCTGTGACACAGACTTCCTCTTTATGACAGGGAATACGTCGTAATACACCACGCGGAACCATTGCAGGTTGGTTGCGTCGCATTTCTTCGTTTTCGGTTAGGACAGGCCGGTTTTCTGACTATGTTTTTCTTCACCGTTTTGAAAGCCATTTTTTTCTGACCTGTGTCAAACCTACAACCTACTTACCACCTTCGTAAGTCGTGCCTGTAACTGCCACTGGGCTACAACTGCTATTATAAGGTAAAACTTATTATAGTGCTGTACAAATTTTAATCTGACTGCTGATTGGCTTATTATCTTCCAATTACATATTTTCATGTAATTAGCACAAAAAACCGTCAAAATTTATTCAAAACACTGTTTGGCTTGCTTTTCTAGTGATATGAATTCATGCCAGTTAGTAGCCTTGTTTCGTACTTAATTAATAAAGAAACCTTCGCAACGATATGATTATTAATTTAATTTAAAACCACATTTTAATACAAAAACGCCAGTTAACTTTGAATATCAAGTTCTAAATGGCCGAGATACACAGAGAAAGAGCGAACAAAGGCGATGTCACTCGAGGGGTCTTATAGTTCTACTTAAGACCGCGTCTAGAGTGATATACGGTGACTGAAGCGGAAGCGAGTGCGGACGCGGCTATGTCGCAACACTGCATCGCGTATTTACAGTATCGTGTGTTGGAAAATGAATATTTTAGCGGACTCATCAGTTACATTTTGAAATAATATTGATACTTACATATTTTTTACAATTTTAAATAAGTAAAAAATGACAAACATGAAAGTGACACAAACATGAAATTCAAATGTATTGCATCGTATTTATTTTGTCATAACGTAACAAAAGACTTAAAAGAGGACACATAGCTTAGGGTAATCTAAGTGGCGGAGTAAATAGTTTATTTATTTCAGGAAAATACCCAATTGTTACATTAAGCGCGTGGTGTCTTCTAAACAATTAATGATTGCTCGTAGAGTGGCAGCCACGCCACTACAAGTTTGGACATAAACGGCATAGCTAAAAGTGGCGCGCGTGGAACACTTACGGACCGCCATGTTGGCATCTGAGTAATGGGGAAGATGGATGTCCCTAAATCCGTCATCTTTTTTTATGAAAAAATCATCAAATGACTCTTTCCGCTCTGGGTTGCGTGGAAGCGAGTGGCAGACTTTTACTGACAGGAGCCCACCCTGTTCCTTCAGTTGCCCTTTCGTTCTGGAACCGTTTTATTTCGTCAGAATATCGCAATCTCAAAAACTTTGCATCCACCTAATCACCCGCATAAGCCCGTCACTCTGTAGAGAACCTTACACCGCTATTATATAGGGTTACGTAGGAATTTCAAGCGAGTAGACCCGGAACGCCATTTTAACATCAATTGTTTATAGAATGGTCGGAAACGGTTAGAAAGAAATTATGTGTCCCCATTTTGAATAATGGACAATAAATGTACTAATATTATCCTGTTGGAAAATTGTATTGTTTACTTTAGTGTGCCCGAGTTAAATATTATTTGATTGTGTTCTACGTAAACATTCTAATTCTTTGAGAGTAGACAATTGACAAACGTAATGAAGAGTAGGATGGTTCTTAACTAAGAGGAGCGATGATCTTCGAAGGCTGTTTAAAACTAAGAGGAAGGAGCTAGATGATAGCACAGGTAAAATGAAACTAGGCAGAATATTAGTCAGGGCCATATATCTGGAATGATCCTGGAAGAAAAAGTGTTGGTCATCCGGCTATTTTTATTTTTTTTATTTATTTTTATTTATTTATTTCCAAAAACAACTTATAAATCAAAACAATCGCATTGTTGCAAACAATTTCTGTTAAGGCGTTGAGTTTAGCGTCTGTAGCCGAACTAGGCATTGCCTGTATTTCGGCTATCAGTTACCATTCCCCTCGCATTAAATACAATAATAAATAATATAACTGGTGCCAGACAGTGGATGCATGCATAATCAACAATTGAGAAAAAATAATGAAAATTAAACACAAGAATAAAAAATAAAAAACTCATTAAGAAATATATGCAAGGTAAGTAAAAAATATTAAGTGTAATGTGTATTGTTATTGTGTGTGTATATATGTTTGTGTGTGCGTGTGCGTGCTTATGAAAGTGTGAATTAAGGTGTGTGTGATGTATAGATATGAGGGTGTCAGTGTGAGTGAAGTTATGTTGAGAGTTTGAGGGTGTAAGAAGGCGTGAGCGTATAATTATATGTGTAGGCGAGCTTGTGAGGAGGGTATCTGTGATCACGATGCTCTTAGCCCTATTATTATTTATTTATTTATTTTAATGTGGTACAAGTAGTAGCTGTTCCGTCTCCTCGTAGCTTAATTTTTGTAAATATTGGCATACAATTAATTTACATTTTTTTCTAGTTAGGGGATATATATGTAATATTTTATTAAGCCTATTATAAAGGTACGGGCCTAGAAAACATGCAAATTGTTTACAAAATTTTGTAGTGAATGTATTTACATTTTCACATACATGATAATTTCGACGTCTCTGTAATAACATTGGCTTGAAGGGCTGATTTTTGTGTTCTTGCAGGATAATTTTATGTATAAACAATTGTCTTACCGTCATAACCTCGCACAATTGGAACAGTCTAACAGTAGGAAAACGCATAGGTTTAAACATGCTAACCTTCAGTATAGCTCTCTAGGCGACCTCAACTGCCTTTAGCGTTGTCTTGCAGATGCCTCCCCAGGATGAGATGCAGTAGGTAAGAAGTGACTGACATAGGGCCTGATATATCCGCTTCAGCAGCGAAGGGTCCACGACATAGCGTAGGTTTTTAAATACGTAGATTAATTTACGTAATCTACTACAAAGAATTTTGACATGATCTTTAAAGTTTAGGTTTTTATCTAAGGTAATGCCAAGATATTTTACCGAGTTAACGCGTTCTAGAGGAGAACATGTACAGCTATCCGTAGTAATGCAATAATGTGAAGCTATTTGTAGGTCGCTGCGAATACTCACCGCTTGCCTGATGCTGAAACAAACATATTTTGTTTTATCAACGTTTAGAGTGAGTATATTATTCTGCAGCCATCCCTTAGCTATGTCAAAACCACTTTGTGCGGTATAGAACACCTCATCCCAGTTATCACCCGCAAACACCAACGCGGTGTCATCCGCGAAAGAAATAATTTCACCTTTAGTCAGTTTAAGGTTAGTAAGCTCATTTATGTATACGAGGAATAAGGTGGGCCCCAGTATACTTCCCTGCGGCACACCGTGTGTAACAGGTAGGTGAGTACTTTTCTGATTGTCCACTCGTACACACTGAGTTCGCCCAGAGAGGTAGCTATTGAAAAGTTCGAGCTGCGTGCCCCTGATACCCAGAGCCTCCAACTTACTAAGTAAGAGGGAGACAGAAATCGTATCGAATGCCTTGGCCAGGTCAAGAAAAATAGAAAGGCACTTTTTCCCTTTATCCAGATTAGAGTTAATATAGTGTATGAGTTTGTTTACTGCCTGTTATGTTGATTTTTCATGTCTAAACCCATATTGATTATTAGATAGAAGTTTATTTTTCTCGAGATATTTTACAAGACGGCTGTTTATTATTTTTTCTAGAACTTTGGAAATTGCAGGTAGTATGGATATTGGTCTGTAGTTGCTAATACGATTTCTGTCTCCTGTCTTATAAATTGGGCACACTTCTGATCGTTTTAGGGCATCAGGAAACACTCCGGTTTTTAGACAATCGTTGAAATTTTTTTCTAGAGGATGTACTAGAATATCTTTGTGCTGTTTAAGAAATCTACTACTAATATTGTCACATCCTGGTGCACTTTCTGTTTTCAGACCTATGATAAGTTGACCAACCTCTTGAATGACTGTCTCAATTAATACAAAAGAGTTCGGGACAGATGATGATTTATTATGTGTACTTATTGGCGGTAGATTCTGGGAATTAAGATTTTGTTGACAGATTTTGTCTGCCAGTGAGGTACCCACATTTATAAAGTAGCTGTTCGCTTCGTGAAGCGATTGGTCAGGAGAGGATTGGAGAGTTAGTATTTCTTTATTGTGTTTAGTGGTTTTTGTTGTGTGTGTAATGTTTTTGATGACTTTCCATAATTTTTTGTTGTCGTTCTGTGCGTCCATGATTAAATTATTTTCGTAAGCTCTTTTTAGCCGTCGTAATAGAGTGTTACAGAAATTTCTGTACCGTTTGTAGGTAATTTTCAACACTTCATTATCCGGATCAAGGCTTGTCTTTTTGTGCATTATGTCCCTGTTTCGCATACAGCGGAGTAGTCCTGGAGTAATCCAAGGCTTTATTATTCTACGTCGTTTAGAAAAAGTTACAATTTCTGTATTTTTTTCTATTGCTTTCTGTAAGCAATGTGTTAGGTAATTTAAACTTTTGTTTGGGTTTTCTGTGTGATAGATGGGGTCAAAATTAATGTGTGAGATGTCTTGTGCTAAACTTATGTCGTTAATTATGGCCTTTGATGTGGTTGCATAATAACGTGTTTTTTTTTAATTTAAACAAAATAACACAGGGTGGTGATCTGTTAGAGTTGCATTAGGGACTACGGTGTTGGAAGAGACTTTAGTTTTTATAAGGACATGGTCTAAGCATGTCTGACGAGCGCTGCGTGTGACTAATGTGTGCGCTGGCAGTAGACCATGGGAAGCAGCTAATGTTAGGTAGCGTTCACCTTCAAATTTAATTTTATTCGTGTTAATTGCTAGATTCATGTCTCCTATGACTACGATGTGCTCATAAGAAGACACTGATTGCAACGTATTATCCAACGACGCGAGGAACGGCTCCAGTTTAGTATAGGAAGGCGATCTGTACAGGGCAATTATGGCAACTTGTTTTTTATTGTGCAGATAAAATTGTTTTTAACACGCTTTTATTAGGTCGACCTGTATGTAACTAACTATGTAATGAAATCTAAGGTAACTAATTTAAACATCTTCCAAGAGTCGTAGCGTAATGAAAATTGGCAGCTGTATGTGGTTCTGATGACAATACAATAATATGGTACTGTCGAACTGATCTGATGATGGAGCCGGAAGATATGAACTGGAACTTCATGATGGAAAATCGTATCATAGCTGTTTTGGATTTCTTAGAAAGGTCTTGTAATGAACTTTGATCACGATTAGGTTTCAAGGTCTGATGATGAAGCCGGAAGATAGGCACTGGCATTCCATGATAGAATATCGTATCATAGTCGAGTTTGCACTTGTGAGAAAGGCTACGTAATGGACTTTGAACACGATCAGGTTTCAAGGTTATAACAAACCTAAAGAAAATCTGTTATCGGTTTTCTTAACCTTTTTGAATTACCGCGTAATCCATAGATTTATTATTAGGTCAATCTGTAACGAACTAAATATGCAATAAAATCTAAGAATGTGAACTAAACGTAATTCTAATTGTTGTATCATCATGAAACTTGGCAAATATATGTAGATTAGACGACAATAGAATATTATGGTACCAGCTGGTCTGACGATGGAATTGGAAGGTGGTTGATGGAACCTTGGACTGCCTACTAGTAAACATTTCTAATTTCTGCTCATTACATTAGTCCTAAAAGCGTGTTTTGGTTTTTTAAACTATTCATTTATTTGTTTTTAACGTTGCCCCACAAGGGATTTCTTCTATAGATATCGTGGATGCGTTAACAAACAATTAAATTAACTTACATAAACGCCTAGATCCAGAACAACTATCAGCAGTAGATCTTACAGACATCTGTGACGGAGCGGGATTCAAACCCACGATACCGAGCACAGCTGTCAATCGTTCAGACACCGGTGTCGTGTTGGGCGGGCAGAACATGAAAATGTGATGGCACTGTTCGAATTTCAACCCTCTCCTTTTACCATATTTAAATTAGTTTGTTTATAAAAAAAAACCCTGCTTTTATTGTTACTATTATAATTTATGAAGTTGTTGATAAATTTTTGGTGAACCTTGGTTGTTAATGACAATGGTCCAGTAGCAGTACGCTGTATTGGATAAAGTAAAGAATTACCGAAAATTATATGTATGACCTGGTTTATACTAATACTAGCTTTAACCCACAACTCGTTCGTGTGGGAGGGTTTTCCCGCGTAAATCCTGATCCCGTGGGAATTCCGGGATAAAAAGTAGCCTAGGATGTCAATTATCTACTTAACAAATTTCAGTTTTGGTCAGTCGTTTTTGCTTGAAAGAGTAACAAACATCCATACGTCCATTCCCTCAAAATTTCGTATTTATAATACTGGTAAGATTATAAAGGGAAAAAGTGTTTGTAGGTTTGTATGTAGAGGCATCGAGGTAATTTAGGGAACTAAAAATTCATCAAATTCTTAAACACTTTGGTTGTACGGTGCATTATTGGTGAGTGCTATAAAATTAATTCAAAATCCGCGCAGATAAAGTCACGGGTAAAGTGCTAGTCCTAAATAAAAGGCCAATTTAGAGTGTTAAGTGTTTTTAATGGGGTACGGTCTCGGACACCGTTTTAAGTACAGTAATTGTAATGTGGAGTGGAATGTACTTTCGCTGGACATTATGAGAGGGTTGGATGGAAGCGGTTAAAAATAAATTATGTGACATTTTTGTATAATAGAAAGTGGAAGGATTCTAAGATAGTTTGGAATATTATGTGCCCGTTATAATCCTGCTCATTGTGTAAGAAGAAGAAGAATTTGTGTTCAGTATAATTATTAATTATTAGTGAAGTGTTTTACCTATTTGTTTTGAGTGTTTAGTGTTGTGGTGAAACAAAGAGGAAATCGTCGGCGCGTAAGTCCGACTCACACTTAGCCGGATTGTAGGTTAATTAATACATTAGTTTTCATAGCTCTTTTTGTGCACGAAGCTATTCATTCAGAAGAATATCGTATATATACCTAGTTTATTTTCCCAGTACGAGAAAAACCTGAATTAAATTTACTTGAGTTCAAAAGAAGTAATTAAACACTTAGGGCAGGGGACTGGCCGGTGACTTTCCCACCAGCTTGTAGGTAAGTGGTAAGTAAATGGTTATTATTAAAGGATGACGTTATTTTTTTTAAAGCTACAATAACTATATTTATATGTATATTATGTATATAATACCTATATATATATTTCCAAATATTCGAGCTCCACTACTGCGGTTGGGTTTTTTCGACTTAAGTATTTTTTTTTACTACATCGCCCTTTTAATATTGTGCACTTCAGAAACATTTTGTGCCTATATAATTTGTTTTTGCTTAGAGTTTCAATGACTTAGCATCAAAACACATAGACACAATAACTCTCTAGAATATATCTATCGATGTTTTGTCTAAGCCGCAATACTAAACTAAATACAATTGTAATTGGATACGTCTGTATTTATTCGACCATTATTGTATGTTTTCACTGAGCTCAGATTCCTATTTCGAGCGAATATTTACGTCCGAGATTGCTACAATGAACATAAACGTTTAGATTATATGGCTCGTTACTTTTATCATAGCAATCAAATTGTGTTTAAAACCTCCATTATGAATTGAATATTACCTAGGTGTTCACGTTGTAACTGCATTCAGACATATTTTCTAAATAAATGTACCAGTGTGATTAATTTCAGAATTGCATAAATAGATACTTAACTTAAACATTCTGTATAGAATTTGAATTTACAATCTGCCAAACAGGATTTGGGTAGCTAATCGTATGTGGTTAGTTTTCTTCAGAAATATTAATTAAGAATTAGTCGTTCAATTTTAAAACGAATAAAGTTCATTGAATTATGCCTTTATTTAAAAAATGCAGAAACTGTACTATGCTCTATTTTTATAGAAGTTAAGTTGCAAAATTGTTAGATCTGTCAAATCGAGTCTAAAATCTTAACCTTTAAAAACAAACAAGCAAGGTGTTTGAAGTGATTATTTATAATCGGTTGCGACGTTGCACTGAGCAGATTATCAGGAACGAGCAATTTGGCTTTCGATCATCTCACTCCACGGTACAACAATTGGTTAGGGTCTCCGAACACATATCCTATCATCTCAATCACAAGCAGTCTACCGGTATGTTTCTTCTTGATATCGAGAAAGCTTTTGATACCGTCTGGCACGAAGGCCTGTTATACAAGCTTATCTCGTACGGAGTTCCAATTGATTTGGTAAAATTGATCCAGTCTTACCTTAGTAACCGCAAGTTAGTGGTACACGTTGGCTCTAATAGGTCTTCACCCCGGACGGTGTCGGCAGGGGTGCCCCAGGGCTCCGTGCTCGGTCCTTACCTCTTCATCCTTTTTGTGAATGACATGCCTGTACAAGTCCGTACTCACTTGGCCTGTTTCGCTGATGATACAGCGTCTTACACAACAGATGATGACGTTAACATAATCATTAGCCGACTTCAGCTATCCCTCGAATTGCTCCAGTCTTACTTCAATAAATGGAAGCTTAAGTTGAATGAATCTAAGACTGAAGCGATACTCTTTACACGTCAACGTAGCATCCCTAAGAGAACTTTAAAGATTGCTGGACAGTCAATTCCTTGGAGCACAGCAGTTCGCTCTCTAGGTGTTGTGTTGGATAACAAGCTCAACTGGACAAAACATATAGCTAAATTACGTGTTAAGGGAGCGCAAGCACTAGGCTCCATAAATCCTATACTTAACCGCAAAAGTAAACTCAGTCCTAACACAAAAATAAGGTTATATACAACACTAATTAGACCTTGCATCACCTATTCTTGTCCGGTATGGAGCAGTACATGTCAATCAAACTACAACCTGTTACCAATTCTCCAAAATAAAGCAGTTAAAATTGCATATAATACTCCATTTAAAACTAACCTTAAAGTTCTTCACGCTAACATCAAATTACCTAGCATTACACAATATATTTTAGAATTAACACGCAAATTTTACATTAAAAATAAATGTCATAAAAATACATTGATTGCCGACCTAGGACAAACAGACTTGCGAAATATCGATGGATACGGTACATACAAGCTCCCACATCACTACGTATTGTTCGCGCATAAAGCCGGCTCTACACGTTGGCCAACACAGTGGCGAATGTAGTGGCCAGTGCCTATTCGCCAACGTGTAGAGGGGGTGTTTGTGCACCCAACATGCACAAACACGCCGTCTACACGTTGGCCAATACGCATTGGCCACTACATTCGCCACTGTGTTGGCCAACGTGTAGAGCCGGCTTTATACTGATAACGCGTCGTAGCACGAGCCGTGCGATGCGCAGGCGCTCCCCCGCTCTCGCCGCTTGCATGCGACGGAGCGCGGGGCGCGGTAGCTCGACCGATGCACATACAGGTATTTTAATGATCTAGGCGGCCAAAAGTCAAAATAACAAAGTTTAAGCAATGCTTATTATATTGATTACCTGAGGCAGGGGACATTCAAACGATCAATAGACCGCCACCCCCACACTTCTTCCGTTGCGCGTTTTCAGGTAAATTCAGTCGGAGTTGATCATTGAACTTTGTGAACGTGTCACTTTTCGGTGATTTAAAAAATCGTTAACTTTGAGTGTTAAACTGAAGTTTTCTGTGTTGACCTGGTGCAAAATAGTAATGGATTCGGAAACTACAGGTATGTAATAATCAAAATGTGATATAATTTGTTAAAATTTGTTTTAT
The DNA here is from genome assembly GCA_943138885.2 of Tholera decimalis. Classification (NCBI taxonomy): domain Eukaryota; kingdom Metazoa; phylum Arthropoda; class Insecta; order Lepidoptera; family Noctuidae; genus Tholera; species Tholera decimalis. The sequence goes on along the minus strand of OW964552.2, from coordinate 14,296,722 downwards.
TTTAATATACTTTTAGTGGTCGAGAAATAACGTCTGAAATAAGGATATTTTTTAAAGAAATTTATGTTTAGAAAGCTGTTTTAGTATCGGGATAGATCCGGCAACTTTTGTAGTTTATTTAAAAAGTATAGACCCTTAAGTTACGAATAGTAAATAAATTAGCCGCGGAATATCGCGGATGCGCAAAAACGTAGAACATTGAATTTCACAGTCAAAATGAGCTTAATTCGAAAAAGAAAGTATTTATATCTAAAAACAATATTTACTTGTTCCAGATACAGTGGGTACTTCCGAAGTGAGAATAGTGACTCGTAAATTCCTCTTTGATATTATGAAATATTAAAATTTACGCAATTTGGAAGAAAAACTACGCTTTTTGATAGACCACCTTTTCACTCGTGACGACCTTACTGATGATCAGTTAAATAAACTGAACAACGATTTTGCACATTTTAAATCGGAAATGAAGCAAAAGTGGATTAAATCTCACAAAAAAGAAGAAGTTTTATTGAAAAAACAACCAACTTTGGCTGGAAAGTACATTCAAAATTCCAGTCACAACGGCAAATCGTATAGGTCGCCCTCGTAAATCGTTAGGGGAATCTAGGGAAAGGAGCAAAAGAAGAAAAACGGAACGGATCCGATCTAATGTAGAATGGCAGAAAGTGCAGGCGAATTGATTTGAAAAAATATGTATTTTTATTGATAAATTAATTAATGTAAGAATATATATATATATATATACACACATCAAAAGTGTCTAGGGATCAAGCATTTTTGTGCGGATTTCTTGAGATTGAGATGTGGCTTTGTAATAAATTTATGATTTTATAAATTTATATGGATCCTTTTTGGTGCATTTCATAATTTGAAACAGGAACTGTTAATCAAATTCGAGTAAAAGATGAAAATCAGCTGTCAATATTTTCCCTATAAAAACATACAACGCATTGAAGACATTATTAGTGCTACTGTTTCCCTACTACTGATTAAAACCAACGTTATTATGGAGCGGCGACGTCATTTAAGCAGGGAAGAAATGCTCAGAGCCGTGGGAATGATAGAAGCTGGTTCCCGGCAACGTACTGTGGCTTTAGCTCTGAATACAAGTCAGAGTGTTATCAGTCGACTTTGGACATGTTACCGAAGCACTGGTACCGTGGCTGAGCGCCATGGAGGACGGTATCGCTGCACCACACGGAGACAAGACCGATACATTCAAATCTTAACTCGAAGAGCTCCAACAATAACCGCCATGATGTTAGCCGTGAGGCTTCATCACTCTTCAGGGAACTTAATTAGCGACCAAACAGTCAGAAACCGCTTGCATGAAGTAAACCTTCATTCCCGAAGACCGCTACGGGTACCACCTATAGCAATGCACAATCGTAGGATTCGATATCAATGGGCTCTTGAACACAGAAATTGGGCAGAAGAACAATGGCGTTTCGTGTGCTTTTCTGATGAGTCTCGTTTTGGTATGAGACCGGATACAAGACGTATACGACACTGGAGAACCCCTGGACGCCAACAGCGATTAAAATCCTGCCAGGAAGTCCATCCTTATAGTGGTGGAACCATCATGGTATGGGCGGGTATTTGGATCGGCGGAAGAACTGAGTTGATTTGGATCAGAGGCAACCTCAACGCTCAAATTTATGCTGAGACGATTGTATCTGACGTCATCGTTCCTCTACAAGTGCAAATCGGTACCTTATTTCAGTTAATGCATGATAATGCACGATCGCACACCGCAAGAGTTGTAAGACAGACTCTCGCCGCAGCTAACATCAATGTCCTGCTCTGGCCTGCTCAGTCGCCAGACTTGAACCCGATTGAGCATGCATGGGATATGCTACAGAGAAGAGCTCTGCCGAATATGGAGGGTATCCAGTCGCAAGAAGACCTTTTTTTGTTGTTGCAACGAACATGGGCGGCCATTCCACAGCGTGATTTGGATGAACTCATTTTGAGTATGCCAAACCGATGTTCTTGTGTTGTTAGTGTTCGCGGTAGAAACACGAATTATTAATTGTTTAAGATACCCAATAAAATTTTAAAGAAAACTGTTATTTCAGTCTTTTTTTCGAACTTTAATGTTAGTGGTTCAAATGTCAAAAATCCCTTTATTAGGAAAATGGCAAATTTCTTTATTAATGCAAAGGTGACTTGGTTTATCGTTACTGTGACAAACGAAAACACTTTATTTGATGAATCCTTAAAGAAAATTTTAATTAATATCAATCAGGAGAAAAGTTATTGCAAAAATATATGTTGATCCCTAGACACTTTTGATGTGTGTATATATATACATATATATAAAGTATGTATATAAGTGTATGTAAGATTATGTAAATATATGGTGTAATATATATATATATATATGGCCTATTTTCAGCATTTTTTATTCATTTTTTTGTTGTATTTGTGTTTTATTGCTTTTTTTAAAGACATTACAAAAGTTATTGTCTGTTTATATTTTTCTTGTTTTATTTCCGTCATTTTAAACCAAAAAACATGACAACAAAATATTTTTGGCCGGCTAGATTAATGAAGTACCCCTATGTGCGAAGTTGGTGGCCACGGCCGTTCGGTCGCTTCGGCCTGAGTCACAGTATCTAGTAGCACTTACGCTTGCGCGTATTTAAATTCTCCTACCCCCTAATTATGTAAGTGAAATCAATTCAATGATTTCATATGCTCAACATTATAGATTTAGTAGTATGATGATTTATGTTGTAAATAGTTTATATTCTTGCTTATTTAAATACTTAAAAAGGCGCCTATAGTCTGTAAAAGTGTAATTATTTAGATTTATTAATTGTTGCTTAGTATGTAAGTCCTACAATTATTATGTAAACCTTTTACGTTAATAAAGAACTTTATAAAACAAACAAACAAAACCCTTTAAAACCAAAACTTTTCATATTATAAGCAAAGTATAACTGTTATTATCATGACAAATCTGCACCAACATAGAAAACAATTAAAACACATTTGTTTGTTGTAATAATCTATTAAGACTATGCATATCAACAATATTAGTTTAAAACAATACTTACACCTTGGTGGTGCAGTGGTGGCCCAGAACGGCGGTGAAGGCAAACATCGTGAAGAAAACGATAAGTCCTAGGAAAATCGATATATGAAGACATGCGACATACACCAACCACCAGGTACGACCTTCTCATACAGAGAAAAGCCTGTGTCCGAGCAGTAGAAATTTTATAGACTGATTATGTTATGCAATGTAATATTATAATCAAGAAAAACTATCTACCCATTAAACCCAAGCAAATCCCAGGACACACAGACCCAATTTAGCAAAGCTTGGTTCCCGCCAAAAAAAGCATATTGTACGCGTACAATGTACGGTATACAAGGTTATCACGTTACAAAAGGTAGTTTTACACAGAGCCGGAGTTTTGGCGCGAATTGAATGTATTTGCATGTGAATAGTGAGCTGATTGAACTGGCTCAACAGAGATGTTCGCGATGTTGGTGGGTTTTATAGTCGCGTGTACGGAGATTTGTAACATCGATTACACAACAAACAAAAAAGAAACAAAACAGAAAAGCAAGACAAACTATAAGATAAAACAAAGTTATTAAATGCTTACTATATAAACAGACCAGTGGGCCAAAAAGGCTCAATCCTTAACATGTGCTGTTTTATTATATACCTACATTATACTTGACGCATTTTTGGTATTATTTTTTTGTAAAGATTACTAGCATTGTGGGTCGAATTCACATTACTACTAATCTTGTTAACCTCACCAACTCAGCTAAATAACTTAATGATATGAACGAAATAAATAAATTAATACTCATCATCATCAATCAATCAATAAAATATTATAACTATAAAGTTGTACACGACCGTGTCTGTTCATTAAAAAAAATCTCAGGAAACTAATTTGTTGTTTCAACCCAATCTGTCTCTCAGTGAAACTTTGTACTCAAAGTCTACGGGATAACTACAGAATCTAACACTGAGCATAGCCGAACACGGTTTTCAACGTTTGAGATGTATCTCTGATGCTGAAAACGATGCTCAGCTATGATGGACTGGCCAGAGAGAGAGAGAGGGAGATAGTTATAAAATAGATCAAATATTATCTGTCTATCTTTCTCAGTAAATTACAGTCATGTTTTAGCTTAGTTATATAGCGCAAAACTATACAATATCAACGAAGAGAATACATTGCTTCTGTACGAAAGCCTTACAGTACCTATATGGAAATAGTTTTTGTATAATTCCGACATTATTTTCAACGAGAACAATTGTATATCGAAATACTGAAACAACTTATTTGTTTAGACACAATACATATGGGCACAAAGGAATTGAGTTCGGAAACTGTTCTCGATTCCGATACCAGTTAAACGAAACTCATACATTATTCCAATATTTTAACTTCAAAGTTTGGTCTATTTTTGTATATCGATATTTTTGAACGGTATTGTTATCTTGATTGTTTGAGTTGTAGCATACAACTATTTTTCTTTGTGTTTAGTTTTTAGTGCGAACTTCTTAAGCCGAGTTTTCATGTCTTTTATTTCTGGGAAAAAGTCAAATGATTCCGCTTTGGCTGGAGCGAAAGGTAGTGTCAGATTTCTACTGAATAAAGACCAACCCCATATCTAGTTAAAAAAACTCCTGTAATCCTGGCAGGTAGTGCACTTATTGGGCTTCGTCATCAGTGCTGGCTTATCTTTGAGGCGCGCGCGTGAAACACGACACGTCGTACCTATATCATGCCATTCTATTTTCTGAAGTTTTCAGATCTTAGGTTTGTTCATATCCTCAGATACATATACTCGTATGTATAAATGAAGTTACACACAGTATGTACAGTTTAATTACAAATTAAAACCATTTCGCCTTGGTGACGGGTTGTCTAATACTAAGGGTCGTGAAGTCCATGATAAAATTTGGATTCATATGCATGCTGTCTCATCGGGTCATTCGGATATTCGTAGGGGCAAACGCGTACTCTTCGCAACCGCGCTACGGACTTCTCGAGCAAAGTGTCGAAATTGGTGAACTATTAATTCAGTAGAATGGGTGACTCGTGAGGTTTCTATGATTTCTTTGTGTTAGTAATGAGATCAAAGTACAGAACGCGTACACGTTTTAAAAATCTAAGTTCGTTGTTATTTAAAACTTCTGTTACTTCTGCTGTAGATGTTGGAATACGGAAATTTTACACACGATTATTACTTGTAACTTACTGATGTAGATTTTCTCAGTTTTTTACGTATATTTATGCATTTTATTCACGGTAAAATTAACACAGAGCTACTAGAAGTACGTCCGTCTGCGTTGACATCTCGCGCGGGGACAGAAGTTACTAAATAAATTTACTTCGCGATTCAGATCCAGTACAGTGAATACGATACCCTTTACTTAAATTTTAACATGCCTCTATACTCAGAAAGTTAGTAGTAGGATTATACGCGGGTGAATCCGTTGGGCTAGTCTTCTATGACATTTTTTTTTTTTTTTTTAACGTGGTAAAATTATCAAATAAGTCCTCCCACTCCGGGCAGGGTGGGAGGGACTGTCAGACTTTTACTGACTAAAATCCACGGTGTTCCTTCAATAACCCTTTACATACCGGGGCCACGGTAACGGGATGAGTCCCACGACCCCGGCGGGGTAGAATAAAAATTCTAAACAAAATATTTGCTATTATGTCTAGATCTTAATGAAAACTTTCAATGAAAATCAAGTTAAACGAAATAAAGTCGGCAGTTTTTGAGATATAACATTTTCTAAAACCGCAAATATAACTTTGTATTTCATATAAACACCATGACGCGAATAAGACAAAGCTTAGACTCAGCGTCAAATTGATGCCCCATTTAACTCTGCACCTATAATAGACTTGCCCCACAACTGGTTCACTGTCTGGATAATTCGGTTACGAACTGTCACCTAGATAGTTTGAAGACTATAGGTAGGTTAAAACTATATACGGATGTAGCGTACGTGAATCAGTATGGAAGGTTCGTTCAATTTGTCGCTAATAACACGTTGAGAAAAGGGTATGTGCAATTTCATAAAAGGGCTTTAAATTTCAATAAAAATGTAATGGGCTACAATAATATCTTCTATGTAAATTATTTGTTAATAGTTTATGAAAAACGTTTGAGCGGCTATATAGCTTTTTAGAATAACAATGGGGCACATTTGTAAAAGGGTGGATTACATATTATTTAACGCGGGTGGTGATATTAATGACGAATAGTACTCTCCAAACTTGCCTAAATGATACACAATGATACGAAGCTTAATTATGAAAATACAAGGCTTACCAGCCTTTTTTTACTAGATATTCGTTGAAGAACAAATAAAGTACAAAATATTCAACATAATTATATCAAAACAAACCTCTGTTTTCCACCGTTCCTTTTTCATGTTCGTACATTTGCAAAAATATAACCGAAGCTTTCATTGAAATGAAATGAAATGAAATATTTATTTTGTAAATTGGTTATAAATGACACTTTTACACGTCATGTTTTTTACGTGTTAAGTTTAGCTAGATGAGGCCGATATTTCCTAACTGACTACTCTGAGAAGAAACACCGAAACAAACTCAGAGGTCTCTTTTAAAGTCCAGACAATTTGTATTTTTATATGAGAAGCATGTAGGTTCATGTCTGTGGTATCCCATCAAAAACAAAAATGTGAAATGAGAGCCAAGTTCAATATTATTATATATGCCTTGGTTGTTGACTTCAACGACAAAAGAAGTGAAATCTAAATGGGTGCCAAGTTCAATGGTCAGTCCTGAAATTTATTTATAACAATATAAAATATAATTTATTCTTATAACTTAGGAGAATATATTGTAGCGTAAGGTTTGACCTGGTTAGTTCTCATATACGAATTATTATGTTCGATGGTTAGTTTCTACCAGCAAGCTAAATTTTCGGAATAATAAAATAAGAACCGACAAGTAACAGGTTTAGAACTTGCGAAGGCTATAATATAATTCGTATATGAAAACTAGCCAAGTCAGACCTTAGGCTACAATATATTCTCCTAAATTATAAGAATAAATGATATTTTGTATTGTTATAAATAAATTTCAGGACTGACCATTGAACTTGGCACCCATTTAGATTTCACTTCTTTTGTCGTTGAAGTCAACAACCAAGGCATATATAATAATATTGAACTTGGCTCTCATTTCACATTTATGTTTTTGATGGGATATCATTACTTTTTGTATATTAATTTGTGGTAGGTATTTATTTATAACAAAATTAATACTAAATGGTTTTTTGTTAAACTACTGTATTTTCCTACGTTTACGGGGTATAATTGTCCTTTTTATGTTATTTTCTACATTTCAAAGGTACAAAGCCTTTGAAATGTTCGAGTGAATTGCCCATTCAGTATCCGGAATTCATTTTACGCGTTTTGCCTCCATGGTGTAGTGACCCTCTAAGATAATAGGTGGCGCTAGTGGTTGTAGAATACGGTTAGTTACGCGTAATAAATACGAAAATTTACTATATTCTTATTTATGAGTACAAATATGGATAAATTTGGATTAAGAAAAATTAAGGGTGGTATTCAACTCGTAATATATTCACTTAATATTCTTAAAATCCACATATAGAGCCAAATTTGACAAGTTTAGGTGAAATAGTTTTTGAGTTATGAGGGGCTCAAAAGTGGCACCAAATGGTTCGTGTAATATTACACACGGTGAGCTGCGAGCCAGTACTTGGCTTGACACGCTTCCGCGTGTCTAGATTCTTTTGAGGAAATAACCACGCAAATTTGAGCGGACCTATCCAGACAGTGCAAGCATTTGTCAGTTATCGTGTAGCTCAACTTAGAACTTAAGGAGCTCAACAATTTGACAAAATATACCAATAATACATTCACGACACAAGCTTACCATTACGTATATTTGTAACAGGTTCCGCATAATGCTGTTACACCATGCAAGACAATAAGCGTTGATTTCCAGCGACGGCCGGCGCTGCGCTGATGTGATGATGTAAACTGGTCCAGTATAAGGTGTGTTTTATTGAAGCAATCGTAACGATAGTAAATAAAGTGTATGCCAGCTATCTCGACTTGACCCAAAACCAATTGGACAAGCTAGAGCGTCTTCAAAATCTCTGTATCAGCTTTATATTTGGCTTGCGCAAATATGACCACGTTTCTGATTTCCGTGCTCAGCTCAAATGGCTTCCTATTAGGTTTCGCCGGAATCTTCACTTACTTTCTCTACTTTATAATGTGCTATTTAATCCTTTCACTCCTTTTTATCTTAAGGAACGTTTTCAGTTCCTCTGTGACACACATTCTAGATCCTTGAGATCATCGGAAAATCTAGAGTTGAGTATTCGTATGCATTCCACTTCTTTCTTGGACAAATCTTTTACTATACAAGCAGCTCGTTTGTGGAATGCATTACCCATAGAAGTGAGGCGTGCTCAAACGCTACCAGCGTTCAAAAGAATGGTGAAGGAGCAATACCTCTCCCTATAACTTTTCCCCTTTTTTCTCAATTATACATGTAATATTTATTAGTATATAATTTTGGTATTGTATGTATTTTATATTATTATGTTCAATTAATATTATGATGTTTGTACACTGACAGCCCTTAATCTGTCTCCTTTAAGTTTGTCCATCCAAAGGTTGTCTGTAAGAGATCGCCCTGTGCGATAAGACCGCCCATTGTACACTAGTTTAATTTTTTTGTATCCATAGAAATATTGTAAGGTATACAATAAAGTATATAATAAATAAATAATAAATAAATAAATGAGTAATGAAATGAAATGAGATATTTATTTTGTAAATTGGTTATAAATAACACTTTTACACGTCATGTTTTTTTGCGTGTTAAGTTTAGTTTAACTAGATGAGGTCGGTATTTCCTAACTGACTACTCTGAGAAGAAACACCGAAACAAACTCAGATGTCAAAGTCTCTTTTAAAGTCCAGATAATTTGTATTTGTATATGAGAAGCATGTAGGTTCATTTCTGTGGTATTCTTTTGAGGAAATAACCACGCAAATTTGAGCGGACCTGTTCAGACAGTGCAAGCATTTGTCAGTTATCGTGTAGCTCAACTTCGAACTTAAGAACTTACGTATGTAAACCCTTTGTTAAAATTTCAATATATTTGAACTGGCTACATTGTTCAACCGTGCAAGCTTACGCTAGTACTACATATATATACTATAATACGCACTGACTTGGAGGTACTTTTCCTATCTCAATGAAAAACACTTTCGCACGTCAAGTGCTCTAAGACAGCTATCACATGCTGCTACAGATACGTCAAATGCTGATTCATTTGACGTATCTGTTGGTTAATCATAAGAACTGACATTATGTAATCAATCTTTCAATAGTAGTATGGAAATTAAGAAGTTTTTTACGACTTCTATCCTTAAAACTGCACAGTGCGTATAGGGTAGGCTAAGCTACAATAAAGGGTCTTGTATAAAATATTCTGAGGGTAAAATAACTATGTACAAATGGTCGATGAGGGACAAGAACTTATTAAAGCAGCAATCTCGTTATGCGGCTCTAGGGTAAAACATTTTCTTTAATATAATAAGGGAATGTTTGAGCGAAGTGGCTGCCCATTGTTTACAGGCGCACATATGAGAAGACTTTTCGCGGGTTCAACCGAGGCGGGTAATTACATCATCAACACTGCTTTTAAGATGGTAAAGGAATCATCCACCAGCCCACACTCGGCCAACGTGGTGGATTACGGCTCATTCCTCTCATAGAAAAGTGGCCTGTGTACCATACGTTTGAGCTGATTATGCTATGTATGTTTGAACGCAAGGCAAATCGATGAAATCAGGACTTGTATGAAGTGAGGCACTTTATTAGAAGGTTGTAATAGGATCTATCTTTTACTCTTCCAGTGGTAAATAGTGATTTACCATCATGTTCGAAGTAGATTTTCGACAGAATCTATTTTGTTTTCTCAACGACACAGATGACAGTGACTGGGGAGCTTACCTGGTAGTACAATACGCATGCCTATCTTATAAAATAAATTGTAAATAAAACCATATTTACAAGTTTCATTTGAGTTTAAATAATGTCACTTAACTAAACGTGTATTCTACCATAACAAACGTTTATTCAATATTTCACTTCATTTGTTAGAGTTTTCTTATTTTAAATCTCGATTTTAGTTGTGACACATGCAAACTAAACAAACGATTCGGTAACGTAAATGATGATCATCCGCTCGGCCTTTTTCCAACTAATAAGTTAAGGTTAAGGTTAGTTTCCAGTCTAACCAAATACAGCTTTATAACATGGAGATAGGGCATAAGTGACCTCCACAACCCACGAACTGAGAAACTCGAAACCACTTGGCAGACTAGTATCAGGTTGTCTGGGCTCACTACTCGTGACGACGGATAAAGATAGCCAAACAAAATACAGTCGGGATCGACGGCATAAAGTGCATTCCGAGGCATGATGGCAGCTCGATATATTTAGATGGTCACACATTTACAGGCCAACTTAGGTAAGTGTTGAAAATACCCGTGCGGCTCTCATTATTTAGCCACAGGCTCCTTAGGCGAGTTAAATCAAAGCTTGTTGAGCAAAGGCATAACGCTACCTTTATCACTAGTTATACACGTACTTATATCAATTAATTGAAAAATGCGGAAGAAATTCTATTGCAATTGTTAATAATTATTTTTGTTTCTTATTAAAAAGTTCCTGTATCGAGGTCGATCACAAGCTTTATTCCGAAGACCTACAACACCGAACTTTGTTCCAGTTATTTGCTCTCGTCTTCGAACGAATAAAGTTAACTGAATACAACTACTTTAGTTACAATAGGACGCTTGTTTATTCAGCTTTATATTCTTGAAAGTATTATTTTAATTTTGTGAAACATTAAGCAGTTTTGTGTGATACGTCCCGTCATGTATTAAGGTTATAAAGTCAACTACCTATATTTTAGTCCCATTGTAAGGCAAAGGCTTCCCCCTGCCTTTTCCACTCAATCCGATTTCTGCTGAAATCCAAATGGTTGCAGGTACTTTTCTCTGGTGCTAGCGAAAAAGTCTACCAGACTAGAACCACCCCGTGTATTGACTCAAAGGGCCCTATCTGGACAAAAGAGGGGATTAAGATATTGGACAAACCTGCGTCGTCTAAGAGAAGTTCATCACCAACCTGTGTAAACCAAAAAGCACAAAACTGTGATATTTCAATCTGTCGATGCAGATTTATAATTTCATATTATTGCATTATTTTAGTTATTTTCTATCACATGGGATATTACAATAATTAAAAAACCTAAGAATGTGGCAAATGCATTTGGATTGTGTTTATTACGACAAACTTTTATTTATTAATAAAACATTAGAAACCATACTCACGGTGGATCGGTTACGAGCTTGATAAGGTGACTTAACTCTTCAATGTCAAGTACCTATCATTCGGCGCAAGAGTTGACTATGAACGTGATAATAATAGTAATAATAAAAGGTTTGCTACGATGCCTAATTCAATAATTAATTATTCGTTAAAAACATACCTAGACAATACCTGTACATTAAAAAATGGCAACATTGTCATTTTTATTTTTAATTAAGAAATTCCAGGTTGATTATTTGTGTATGTATAATTTAAAATTAGACCTTCCATGGCACTAACAACGTTTACTATGTCACCTTCACAGCCCACTCTATTCACAAAATAAACAAGTGATTCACAATATCCGTCTTCATTCACTCAAACCCGACATCGTCTGGATCCCTTTTACCGACATCGCCTTGTATTTTAATCAGTAGGTACTTGCATTCAGTGATTTACGAGCACTTCTCGCGTCGACGGCAGACGATGCTATTAATCTGATATTCCTGCCGATCCTTCAGTATCACGGTAGAGCCACAAAGAAAGTAAGTTCAGAAGTTTGACTCCATACAACGACTCCTATTATGATCTAGTTTCAAATCACCTCACCGTTATGACAGAGGCTATAGAAGCACTCACAGTGTAGGATTATGTCGAAACCTTCATAACTATAAAAATTATACCCATCCTATGTTGAAAAAATTGGCCAAGTGCGAGTCGGACTCGCCCATGAAGGGTTCCGTAGTAACTATAATAAATATAACATACTTAATATATTTATTTGAAAAAAAAAAACAAAAAACCTTACAAATTTCTTAAAACCAGCTTATTAACAATTTTTACAACTACGCCAAATAACTTTGTTTTTCATAGTATTTGTATGAATTACAAAGTTATATTTGCGGTTTTCTAAAATATACTGTATCTCAAAAACTACTGAATCGATCTCGTTCAAACCAATTTTGGTTGAAAGTTTACAATGTAATAACTAACAACTTAACTTAACTTTATAAAATTAGATTTTTAACTTCATTATTATAGAAGTTAGAGGGGGTGGGACACACATGTTACCACTTTGGAAGCGTATATCTTTTAAACGTTTAATTTTATGAAAAAGTCATTTTAGAAACCTTCATGTCATTTTTAAAGACCTGTCTATAGATACCACACACGTATAGGTTTCATGAAAAAAAATATTTTCAGTTTCAGTTCCATGTATGGGGAGCCCCCTTTATTTTTAATATTTTTTAAATTTTCTTTTAAAATCGAAAAGCGGTTCGCAGAATACATCTACCTACCAGGTTTTACATGTATAGTCCTAATAGTTTCGGAATAAAATGGCTGTGACATACGGACGGACGGACAAACAGACAGACGGACAGACATGTCGAAACTATAAGGGTTCCTTGTTTTGCCATTCGGCTACGGAACCCTAAAAAGTGCATCAGTAACGGCAACATACAATTTGATTTGAAGACGTTTTTCGTTAAACCCCTTGTACGTATGTATGTCGGGCAGGTATCCGCAACTCCACGACCAAGCGCGTATTTTGCGTAAGGGTAGGGATCTTCTTATTCTATCCATGCCAATTCCTCCAGGAAGGCGAGCAACGCCCTCGTTTTGCTTACCATTTCTCGGAGGGTACCTGGTTTGCCGAAGTATTTAGTCCTGTAGTCCGCGACTGCAGGGCAGCTCAGTAGCAGGTGTGCTGCTGTTTCGTCCTCCTCCATGCAGGCTCTGCAGAGCGGGCTGTCTGTGACTCCTATTACATAGAGGTGTTTATTAAAGGATCCATGACCGGTAAGGGCGGCTGTCATCAGCCGCAATTGCGGTTTAGACAGGGTCACATCAAGGGTCGGGAGAGCCTCTTTAGCCTGCCTGCACTCACCATGGTTCTCCCATAGTTTGTGGTGTAGGTCTCTGGTACATTTCCTTACCAGGTGACGCAGATAACCGAAGGGGAGTGGTGTAATGGGTTCAGGTCCCATAATCGCCATACTCGAAGCCCTTCTAGCGAGTTCGTCCGCTGCATCGTTGCCTCGGGAGTCGCTGTGTCCTTTGATCCATTGAATGGTTATATTGTTGTGTCTACCAACCTGGTTGAGGAGATTGTGACACTCCAAGATCAGCCCGGAGTTAACTGTGTGGCTGCTCAGTGCTTGCAGGACTGCCATGCTGTCCGAAAGTATGCGTATTGAGTGGTCCACAACTTCCCTGTTTATAATAGCTGAGGCTGCCAGTGAGATCCCCAGGCACTCGCCTGAAACACTGTGTTGTAGACCCCCAATGGTCTGGCTATACGAATCTTGAGATCCTCCGAAAAGACTCCTGCACCCGTACCAGTACCTGTTTTGGAACCATCGGTGAAGACCCGTACCTCAGAGGGGCACAGCCCCTCGCAGCGGTGATCCTCGTACAGTTGATTCTGTATTTTTTGTCAAAGACAATTTGTTTGGGCACCCGGTCATTAACTGCCTTCATTATGGGGAGCTCGTTGTTGAGTTCCTCAAGCAGAGCGGTGTGCCTTGTTTCTATCTTACCCCAAAGGTCCAGTGTTTTGAGACGTACTGCTGCCATCGTCGCTTCCTGTTGTATGAACAGATGGAGCGGCGGGAGCCCTAGCATAGCCTCCACAGCTGCTGTCGGGGTAGTTCTCATGCAGCCCGTTATCGCCATGCAGGCCAGCCTTTGCATGCGTTGTAGTTTGTTAATGGCTGTGACAAGCTTGGTGCGGGGCCACTACACCACGGCCCCGTAGGTAATCATGGGCCGAATTACAGCGTTGTACAACCACATAGTGTTTTTTGGGGATAGGCCCCACTTCTTACCTATCATTTTCTTGCATTGCCAGAAGGTGATGCAAGCCCTGTTTAATTTATAGTCTAGATGGTTACTCCAGTTTAGTTTACAGTCCATTATGACCCCCAGGTATTTAACCTCGCTAGACAACTGGAGTTCTGTATTGAACACCTTAGGTAGGCGATGAGGGCCTAGTGTTCGTTTATGAGTGAACAAGATTAATTCGGTTTTAGTGGGGTTTACCGACAAATCATACTCACCTCCTGCACCATCGCTCCACGATGCGTAATGCTTGCTGGGTGAGGTTACAGATAGTTCCTGTTACGTTCCCAGGCACGAGGATCGCGAGGTCGTCTGCATAGCTTATTGTGTAATAACGGTGAGCGTTGAGTTTCGTGATGAGGTCATTGATCACTAGATTCCAGAGGAGATGTGATAGCACCCCGCCCTGTGGACAGCCTCTGGCTATTAAGGCTACCTGCTGGTCTTCCTCAAGGCAAACCACACGTTTGCTTAGCATGTTTGTAATCCAATCAATAAGTACCTGCTGTACCCCATGTCTGGAGAGTGCGGCTCTTATGCTGGAGAAGTTTGTTTTGTCGAAGGCTCCTTCGATGTCTATGAACGTACCCAGGCAGGAACCCTTTTGGTTGATCGATTCTTCAATTACGGTGACTACCTGATGAAGAGCGGATTCGGTCGACTTACCAGCGCAATACGCGTGTTGGTTGCCGTGCAGTGGTACTGTTTTTAGAGCGCCGTCACGTAGCTCCCTTTCACACACTCTCTCCATTGTTTTTAATAAAAAGGAGGTCAAACTGATTGGGCGGTACGATCTTGCGTTCGTGTAGTCACTCTTACCTGGCTTTGGGATGAATATGACTTTCACTTCCCTCCATACCTTTGGAACGTATCTAAATGCCAGGCACGCTCTCATTAGGGGCACCAGTCTTGTCGCAAGAGAGTTGCCTCCCCATTGAAGTAAGGCAGGGAAGACTCCGTCGGGACCTGGCGCCTTAAAAGGTTGGAAGCTTCGGATGGCCCACTGGACTTTCTCCAGCGTGATCATCTTACGAGCGTGTAGCCAATCATTGTCTGATGGTGTTTGGATTTCGTCCGTCCATTCGGTTACCTGCGCGAGGACGCTACCTGGGAAGTGTGTTTCGATTAGGATACGCCTCGTTTCTTCCGGTGATGTGGACAGTGTGTTATCAGGTTTACGAAGTGAATCAGGCCCAGAGGTGTTCTGCTGTGCCAGTATCTTCCTTACCCTGTTTGCTTGTTGGCAAGATTCGATGTCGCCACAGAACTTCCGCCATCCAGTGGTTCGTCTGAATCTGATGCTTTTTTTGTAGGCGGATTTGGCGGCATAGTAAGCCTCCCAGTCATCCTCCCTGCATGTGTTCATGGCCCTATTGAATGCCTTCCTTACCTTCCTGCGTTTACGCTCCAGATCCGCTCCCCACCAGGGCTGTTTGCCCGGTGTGTCACGCGGTGTGATTTCTGGGCATGCAGAATGGTAGCTGCTGATCAGTGATTCGGTGAGATGGTCTACCTGCGCGTCTATCTGAGTCGCATCCACCAGGTTCACCAAGTCGCTTGTAAGGGCAAGCCTTGTGTCAAGGCTGCGTGTATAATGGCTTATACACGCAGCCTCTATCCGTATTACGCGGGTTACGTCGAGGGAGTTTAGGAATAACACAGACCTGGATGTCGAAGCGGATCCACCTATGATCAGAGCATGAGGCCTCGTCAGATACCTGCCACCCAGTGATGAGTTCCGCTGCACCCTCCGTTGCTAGTGTAAGGTCTATAATTGTACGACTGCGTTTGGTCACGAATGTTGGTTCGGAACCTGTATTAAGAAGGGATAGGTTAGTTGTGAACAAGAATTCAACTAAGGCCTTACCTCGTTCGTTTTGTGTGTCCATACCCCATAAGGGGTGGTGTGCATTGGCGTCGGTCCCGATGACGACCTCATCCCCCCTGCCTTCACAGTGGGTCACGAGGCGGGCCAGTTCCCGAGGAGGCGGCGCCTCTGCCTCAGGCATGTAAGCCGAGACGAAGACGATCGCTTTCTCCTCGTGCCCCTGCTGTATGGTCATCTTTGCTGCAGAGACGGCTCTGCAACAGAAATCGTATAAGAACTGTGTTTTGACATTACCTGTAACGTAGATGCACGCCCTCGGTTTGTCATGGTTCGTGTTGACTAGGAGCTTACCTCCGAGATTGAAGAGTCCTCGTACTTGGCCGCCACTGATCCACGGCTCCTGAATCAGGGCAATGGCCGTGTGTTGAACCTCCAGCCACTTGCGTATTTGGGCCGTCGCAGTCTGGCTGTGGTGGAGGTTCGCCTGTATAATTTTACAATTGGACGAATTGGGAACCATCTTTGACGGGACCCTCGTCATCCAACCCCAGTTGTAGCCCGGCTAACAGGTCGTCGAAATCACTCCCACCCGGGACAGAAGATGGTGACAGTGTGATGTCATCCATCGCCTCTCCCGATGCAGGGGCGGCGTCCACAGTGTCTGGCACTGCCTCAGCAGCTGGATCCACCGTAGTTGTAGCCGGGTTGTCTTGTGCACCTAGTGGTGGTGCAGTTTGGTCCCATCCTGGAGGAACGTCAGTAAACCTGCTGTTCGCGCCCTGGTACTTGATGTATACCGACCCCAGACCAATTGAGAGTCGGCGATTGTGCTCCATAAGTATCGGAACCTGCTCCTCCGGAATGGCCAGCACCACAAACCAGCATGCTGCTTGTTTTTCGGCATGCAGAAGAACCCACCTCCTGACGTCGACCCACTGGTTCTGGAACCAGAGGGCTCGCCCAATGTAGGTCGCATCCTTGTACAAATTCATGACGTCAGGGATTGCAATTCCGCAGCGCACGCGTTTCTGGATC
Source organism: Tholera decimalis (assembly GCA_943138885.2). Lineage (NCBI taxonomy): Eukaryota > Metazoa > Arthropoda > Insecta > Lepidoptera > Noctuidae > Tholera > Tholera decimalis. Next base: position 14,279,628 of record OW964552.2, on the reverse strand, counting down.
TCCGACTGGTTCTTGACGACTAGCGAGGTGCTAGCCGGGAGAGTCAGCCCCGAGACTGTCTTCCTCAGTGTTAAACCCCTAATAAATGACATTTGTGACTATAAAACCGAAAACAAAATATTTGATTATTACGGAATTTTTACTTTTTCCAATTTACAGGCAAATAAATAAATCCTTAACTCATGAAGCCTATTATAATAATATAATATAATCATTTATTTCAGGATTTTCTTCCCATAACCAATACAATTAATACCTAAATTATCATTAGTAGCACCACTTTTTTTTTATTTTTTTTTATTTTTTAACGTGGTAAAATTATCAAATAAGTCCTCCCACCCCGGGCAGGGTGGGAGGGACTGTCAGACTTTTACTGACTAAAATCCACGGTGTTCCTTCAATAACCCTTTACATACCGGGGCCACGGTAACGGGATGAGTCCCACGACCCCGGCAGGCTTCGGCCCTCTGCAGAGGGGGCCTCGTCATGTTGCTGACGCTCTTTGAGGCACGCGTGGAACATGACGCGCCGTCGACCCGGGCATGGTCCATGGTCGGACAGCGAGTAGCACCACTTAAAACTATGTTAGTAACTTTATAAAATTAAATTAAAATTTTGAGTCAATTACATGTACGTACATGTAGTTGACTCAAAAAGTGAATAATAGGACAATCTAATTTACTGGCAATGACACACAGGAGACTGTTAGTGCTGGCACGCACTCTGCTGAGCAAGGACGCTGCTCGCTTGCGTCTGATCGCAGCGAAACAGTCAGTGTGCGCGTCCGCGAACATTCCCGACGCGCTATAGAAGCGTGGCAGCCCAAACAGCATCCTGAATGCATTGTTATACTGAACACGAAGTGTATTGACAGATTTTAGGGTACAACTAGTCCAAAGGCTACACGTGTAAAAAGTTTGACAGTAAGATTTGAAAAGTGTAACTTTAACGACACCTGTACAACACGAGAACCATCGGACCAGCATATTACACCTCACTGCCAATGCTCTCCGTTCCCTATCAATATCTAGACTGTCCCTTAAATCATCAGTTATAATGTGGCCTAAATATTTAAACTGATAAACACGGTTCAAGATACCACCATTTAAAGTGACAGCTGGGTAGACTTCTGCACTCTTATTAGCCACCCGAAAAATTAGTATTTAACTTTTTTTGGTGTTATATCTTAAACCGTGTCCATCAGCATATCTCTCACAAACCTTTATTAATTTCAAAAAACGCTACGCGGCGCTAGTTTTCATTTGAGAGTCACAGAAGCATCTTTTCTTTTTGCCCAAGCGCGCACTCCTAGGAAGAGTGTTATGATTATATTATGAAACACCGGTATATTTGCTAGAAGAGGAGACATACATACGACTCCAGCAAAATACTATAATAAAGATTTCGCAAGCCAATCTCTAAACTGAAGAAAGTTTTGACCTACCCCACTTTATTGACCAATTAAACGATACACCATGTGATGGATAAGTCCTTGCGTAGTAAATTCTTATTACATCAGAGTAGCAGCGAGTTGCGCACTCCGCAGCTATCTTAAACTTTGACGCTTACTGTAAGTGCAGTGATACCAATAGCACTGTTTGGACGAAAAATATGTTTGTTTAAAATAAAGTATGTGTGCTTGCTCGTTGTATGAAGGAGTACATACTAAAATCAGGCGGAATCATTTGTCCGTCAAATTAGATTTGTATTAATGTAACAGAAAATAAAATTATGCACTAAAAGATTCGAATAGTGAGGTCTGAGTGCTCATATCGGATTTAAAGATCTTTCCAGAGGCCTAATTACCACTTCGCACGACCCGAGGGCTAGGTGTTACCTTGCACAGATGATAAGCGTTGCTATACATGGTTTCATTACCGCCAGTGCCTTAAAGTCATTACCAGCCGACAGCCAGAGGAATTTTGTGACGCCATATTTTAGATTTTTATATAAGTGGATAACAGAATAATCCATCAATAGTTATATGGACTTAACCTTCTATAACTTTCTATCGTATGAGAATAATCTGATAGTACCGTCTTCATCCTGTATCATAGAACGTCTATCAATATAAATTTTGGAGCTTAGACTTCAATTATAAGCGTCAGTAGTAGGTCATTGTTAGATATCTGTAGATTTATACATACCTATCATTTTTGACTGGAAAATTCTGTGACAAGTTTATCAAGTACATTTTGCCCAAGAACTCATTTTTTAATTTTTCCGTTCATTTCTGATCTGATTACTATTTAAAGGTGTTTTAAAAATTAAATGATGCATGATAGTTTATGAACTCTGTGTGACATATCTATCTGCAACTAAGCTATTACAACATTTATCGCACTTCATACACGAAACGATCGAAAACCAATTGTGGTACTGTACAGATTTAAGTTTTTTTATTAACTAAAAATTTAAGCTGACATCTGTCGCTCAAACCGTAATATGTGTCCTCGTTATTTGGCAAGCGGTGCTTAGTTCTTAATAACTATTTATGTACATGATTGCTCGGTTAATAATCATGGGTTAATAATTATTATAATACCTAACGTTTACTTATTTTCCTATAACATTGCGATAGTATTTAAAATTTACAGAAGGCCACAATAAATAGTGAGTTGGAAGTAATTTTGTTGCAGCCGGTGCGCTTCCCTACGAGTTTTGTAATCACTACGTATTTCGAAGTAAAACTGGATTTTTACTCTATTTTGAGGAAGTGCTGTTAGGCCGTGCGTGCACTGCCTTGCGGTGGCCGCAATTCCGGTAGTTCTACCGCACCGCAAAATTTGTGAAGTATGGAGTGTCATAGAAGTGCGCGCACTGCGGTCAGTCTACCGGTGCGGTAGAACTACCGGAATTGCGGCCACCGCAAGGCAGTGCGCGCACGGTCTTACTGCGATTCAAATTAGTTAGGTAACGTAACGTAAAATAAAGCTTTTGTTACTTTTAAGCGTATTTTTGATGAATAATTTAGAGTTTATATAATAGTTTGCCATACATTATTTATATTTATGTATTTAGTAAATTGTATCCCATTTTATGGTCTGATTTTGCAGCAATGGAGCCCTGTGATTACGGGCCCTATAGTTACGAGTTCTAAGTTGTAAGTTTTACCCAGTCAGGCGCATTAATTTGGATAATTTATACCATCACCACTGCCCCAAAATGGTGAAGGAAAACATCGTGTGACTGGCATGACCTATGATCAAAATTGGACACACACACCACACCCACTAACCCACAATGGGCTCACTTGTCAGATGACGTCTTATTCCCTCACAAATAGACTTGTTTCTTAGCAGCAAGAACGTTATAGGCTGAAGTATATATATCACAATGTTTCCTGTGTAAACCCCAAAATATAAATGCAAATCTTGAGAATTTTAATGGCATATTCCCAAAAAAAATCACTAATTTCAAAAGAACAAAAAACGCCTCACTAATCACTCGTAAACAAAGCTTACCGCTTAAAGGGCTATCTGAAACCGCAAAAAAAACAGACGACTGTCTAAAATCGCCTCAACACAGTTCGAAAGCATCTTTTGTCTCTCCCCCCTCACTTCTCTCATTAATCTTTCATTCAGGAACTGTCTCTACAGAAGCTAAAAGAAATACTGTCGGACTACTAAAATGCCGTGTCAATTACAAGCATCGAATTTGTTTTATGTCAGGCATAAAATTGTGTGAAACCTCCTTGAGTGACGTTAGTATTAGACCGGAGATTTATGTGTAGCTCTTAGTTTGAAATTCGAATATGTTTATTTTGTTTTTTATACCAATATACCTAAATAGGAAACAATATTTTCGGTATTGGAATGGATTTACCTTACTGTTTTATTTATGTTGCATACAGAAAGGTCGTGGATTATATTATAACTTTAAAAGACATACTGCTATTGCTGAGTACGAGGTCTCAGATTCGATTCCCGGGTCGGGCAAGAGGTGCGGATGTTTCTGTAAGGAATTTCTCAATAGTATCCCGGAGTTTGTAAGTTGGTGGTGTGATACCCCCGTGCCTCTGAAAGCACGTTAAGCCGTTGTCCCGGCTGTCATTAGAACATCTTTGACAGTAGTTACGTGTAGTCAGAAGCCAGTAAATCTGACACTGGTCTAGCCAAGGAGTACCGTGTTACCCAGCGACTGGGTTGTGGAGGTGAGATAGATAATCGCTCGATATAAAACACTAATACTCAGCCGCATCCAGTTAGACTGGAAGACGACCCCCACATAGTTGTGAAAAAGGCTAAGCAAATGATGACAGGACATACTTACTGTCCAATGGGGCGTGCAAGTGAAAGCTAATCGCAGATGGCGCCACCACCGTAAGAACCTTTGTCACTGTCAGTGTTAGTTAGATTGTGAGATATTATATAGTTATCTGTATCATCTATGGTTATCTGTGGTAATATTTTTTATTTTCATTTCATTGATTTCAATTGATTTCTGTACAATTTTCCGATTAAAGAACATAATACATGTTCTTTAATCGAAAAATTCTCAATAACTGTCTCTAATTTAGGAATTCATTACTGTTCCATAGAGAAACTGCTTTGATATTGGTAAGTGTGCTACTAGCGCCACTTTGACAGTTGCACGCCCCATTTAATCGAAAACAAATGTTGTAGCCACCTTTGTAACTCAAATACGACAAAATAACTAGTCGATTTTTATCGAACTTGTAATGTCCCACTGCCCGCCTAAGCCCTTTACCAGAAACATCCAGATATTCATTTTCCGATCCACCTCACACCAGCCCTAGCTTGAGGTTTATATTCAAAGAATCATACATACACACACATACACACAATGCCCACAAAACTGTTTTCAATGTGTATTTGTATTATAAGCCTACTCTTTCCTAGAGCTGGGCAAAGGCCAACTCCAAGCTCTTCAAGGAATTATTTTCTAACGCAACCTTACACCAGCTCTATCGATACGCAACCAACAGCCTAATAACCTATGTTACTCAAAATGAATAACATAAGTCGCATATTAATTCTTATGCTTCACTATTTAGATTATTTACGTAAATCAACGATCAGTTTTTATATATACAGAGCAAATGAATCGGGAATCTCATTCGATTAGAAATAGTATGGCGAGTTTATTTCTTACACAATTAAAGTGCAAGTCACCTCGGTACCTGATTGGTCATCCAACAAGAATTTGTATTCATATACACAAAGTATTTTTTATCTTTCTGGTATATTTTTTTTATATATTGTAAGCTTTTTCCTCACCATCTCGTGTTGTGTCACAGGGTTCCTATTCACATACAATTAGGTACAGGAAGTATGTAAGGAAAGTACATCTTTTTTACAGTATCAAGAGTTCCGCCTTTTCTGTCCCTTTTTCATCCAAATTGTGTTTGTTCTATAAATCACTTGTTGTCACTTTAGATCGAGGTTAAGGCTGGATTTAAGTATATATATTAATGGTAGAACATTTTAAGGAATAAATGTAGGTAAAATAACAGGAAGTTCAATACTTTCGGTTCGAGACGAAAAGAAGATTTAGTTCATAATAATTTTCAATATCAATTTTCGAGTTATGATGTTTTTAAAGTACAGAATCCGTTTCAAAGTGATATCTGTCAGCAACTAAAACATGTTAAATAAAATTGCTGAAATATTTTGTGTTTCCAATCTCAATAAACTTTACGTTTGTCATAGTTAGAAAAATATATGGTTTGAAACAGTCAATATTTTATAGGAATTTAATTTCGAAGTATTATTTTGTTTTTCATGCCTGGGCAGCGCTCGTCGCAATCGAATCTGTACAAAATTTCAATAAATATTAAATATATATAATAATAAATAAATGTTTCTTTAATTATATTTAAGTAATATTAGGTTAGGCGTAAATATAAAAATGTTCTGAACTTCAAAAGATCATAATATGAAACACTGCATTATAAACCCTACATTTTGATAAATGAAAGGCGATTTCTGAAAGAAGGTACTCTTCCAAAGATATAATCATATTTCTGTCCTTGTTCCATTTACTTGGGATCGGCGCAACACGTTTTGTTTTTCATTTATTCTCCTACTCTTCCCAAGATATACAAATATATATACGTACAAATAATTTATTTTAAATCATTAAAAATTACATCCACAAACCATTGGGAGAAGAGAAAAGAGCACCTGAATAATTGAAGAATTTTATTTATTTATTCACATGGATTTGGGGAAGGTCTTTGCCCAGCAGAGTTATTAATCACACTGAGAAGTTTCAAAATTATTAACGCAAATGATTTACAGAACCAGAAGATGATAATAAAATTACAATTTGTGGTCTAGTTCCTGATAACTTTGTTCTATTTAAACATTTAGTTTGATGCTCTATAATAGACTATTTTCAGCTATCCCACATAAATATACCATTTCGTGAAATTGTGTCTACGGCTTGAAATTCTATATTCATACTGAACCGTAAGCTAATCTTAGAATATCTTTAATATAAAATTAAAGGTTAGGCTCATATCCTAAAAGGTTATGAGCCACGCCACCTGCCATTTCTAGGCCGGGATTTAACGACCCATTTCGACGTAGCGATATGCATCATTTGCCTTCTTTGAGTATTCCTTGTTTAAAATGTTAATTTTCATAACTCAAGAACGCTTCTAGATTAGAAAACCATAACACGTATGAACATTCCTTCATTATGTATGATATAATGAAGTATTGTGGTGCCATGACACGTACTTCACATAGTAGGATAGTTGTATACATGTAGATAAATTTAGTTCCGTAAGATGTATAAATAATATCTTATTGCAAGACATTCAGTTTAGGTTAAGAACAATGTATTATTCTATATATACCTACTACTAGCAATCGTGCGGGGCCTCGCTCCCGTGGAATTTATCACGGTATACCCTCCTTTTCTGCAGTGGGGTAAAAAGCCTATAACCTTTCTGAAGCTTCAAGCTTCTTCCGAACCAAAGTTTTATTCCGAAGCGTCATTTTAAGCCTGATATGAAGTCGGCGCGTACTCGAAGAAGAATAAAAAGTCTCTTCAGCCAAGTGGCTGTCTGCACCGAATCTCTTTGTGCTGCCATCTGTGAGATGTTTGTCACAACATGCAACTGTTGCGTTTTGGGTAAATCTCTGTCGGTCCGTTTGAATTATGCCTATAATGACTATTTTTTTTTTGTATTTTTGTTTCTTTTACAGAAAAGTAAAATTAATTTAACGAAGTCATCGTCATATCTATACTAATATTATAAAGCTGAAGAGTTTGTTTGTTTATTTGTTTGCTTGAACGCGCTAATCTCAGGAACTACGGCTCTGATTTGAAAAATTCTTTCAGTGTTAGATAGCCCATTTATCGAGGAAGGCTATAGGATATATATCATCACGCTAAGACCAATAGGAGCGGGGCACTAATGAAGAATGTTTCAAAATCGGGGGATTTTTTTTCCACGCGAACGAAGTCGCGGGCGGAAGCTAGTTACATATAAGGTTGTGGGCAATCTTTCATGTTTTAAGTAATCAGACTATCATCTATTTATACATACCTGGGTTACATACATACATATGTGGTGGAGGTCGAAAATACTGTATTTATCGCTGGGGTTTTCGTTTATTACTATTATTATAAATATCTAGAATCTCTTAATTACATATCTACGTATATCAAAAATGTTAGCATGTAACAAAATTAAATATGTAACGTACGCAACAGTTAAATGTCACTCTATTTCGAAAAGCTTATGATTATTATTATATATAACTAATATTATAAAGCTGAAGAGTTTGTTTGTTTGTTTGTTTGTTTGTTTGTTTGCTTGAACGCGCTAATCTCAGGAACTACGGTTCTGATTTGAAAAATTCTTTCAGTGTTAGATAGCCCATTTATCGAGGAAGGCTATAGGCTATATATCATCACGCTATGACCTATAGGAGCGGAGCACTAATGAAGAATGTTTCAAAATCGGGGGATTTTTTTTTTCCACGCGGACGAAGTCGTGGGCGGAAGCTAGTTATATATATACGTAATATTCTTTCGATAATGACATTTATTTTACTTGTACACCTAACACATTGTGGTCTTTTCAACCGACGACAAAAAGAGGAGGTTATCAATTCGACGCGTATATATATTTTTTTATGTATGATCATCGATTACTCAAAGACGGCTGAACCGATTTGGAAAATTCTTCTTTTGATTGAAAGGGTATACTTTGAAATTGGTCCCATTTTCATAAACGTCAGGATCTGATGATGGGATCCTGGAGAAATCGAGGGAACTCTTCAAATATTATAGGCACACCTATGACGTTTTGGGTATTTATTATAGTAACTTGTGCAGTTGCTCTCAAAAAGTACCATTTGAGGAAGTGGAACTGATGATGAAGACCACACATGGCCGCCGAACCTACTCAATAATAAGTATTGAGTGGATTGCGATTCAATTACTTGAATATAGATGTTAAGCACTTTATGCTCGTCACAATGCATATGGTGATGTAGAGCTGATGGTGAAGTACCAGGAGAACTCCTCAACAATTAACGGCCCAGCATTGGGAAAAGCAATATTTTGTAAAAGGTTATAAGTAGTTGACATTTAGGCTCTTGTAACTAGGTAAATTAAAAATAGACCAACTAAAAAGAGTCAAATAAAAACTTTTTACCAAAAAATTAAACCGACTCCCAAATAAAAACTTTTTACCAAAAAATTAAACCGACTCCCAAAAACACTGCAAAGTGAAAAATAACTTTAATTTCGGTAGTCGGTGTCTTTAGTTTTGTATTTGCGTTTTTGGCACCGACTTCCGAAATTAAAGTTATTTTTCACTTTGCAGTGTTTTTGGGAGTCGGTTTAATTTTTTGGTAAAAAGTTTTTATTTCACTCTTTTTAGTTGGTCGATTTTTAATTTACCTAGTTAAAAGAGCCTAAATGTCAACTACTTATAACCTTTATCGAAATATTGCTTTTCCCAATGCTGGGCCGAAAAATATATAAATATATATATACAAAACATAACTACATAAAATATATAAATATATAATGTGTTCTTTAACATCTTGTGGAGAAAAACAAAGGAATAATCATAAGTTTTAAAGAAAATGATTGGCAACCGAGCTTTTAAAAACAGCGAGTAACTGAGCTTGTCTTACTGACACCGGCAATACATTCCACAACCAAATAGCCTACACCATAAACGAATGAACGTAAAATTTAGTGGAATGTGTAGGCATCAAAAGTCTCAAATTCTCTGATGATCTCAAATCTCTGACATGTGTGTCATGAAGGAACTTAAACTTATGCTTGACTTAGCTATTGTTACTAGTTTCTGTTATATATTTGGCAGAATTTAAGTGAAATGTATTTGACATAGTTCTGTCTAAAGTATTAACAGAAAAATGTTAAGGGAAGCATTAGGTTGGTATGGCTTTCCGCAAAGTAACCCCTGATTTCATGTACACAATTTTACCTCTTGACTGTGGATTAAAAACACAATCGGTAGACTAGGAAATTTTGAACGGTCGTTGTTTATTTACGTTTTGCAATGGGGCACCAGGAGTTGGGTTCCGCAACCACGGTCTAATGACCAGGGTTGCGGGAACGCCCAGGTTAACGAGGTTTGCAGGAACGTTCCGCATCAGCTACCGCAGTGTTCCGAGGGCAACTGAAATAACTAGGTGGGTTTTTAGTTAGCAGAAGTCTGACACTCCATTCTGCTCCACCTAGAGCAGGACGAGGCATTTTATGATTTTTCCAACAAAATAGAAACATATTACGCAATGATGTGCTCTATCTCTGCGTTCATGAATCTAAAATATTTAAATACCACTAAATTAGTTGTTTATTGCCTATAGAAGAGACACATGCTCAAATGCTAAAAATTGGTGAAGGAGTCTTCACTTTATTATTCTTATCCTTACTCAATTACTCATCTGATATTTATTACATTATTCGGTATTGTATGCATGTATTCTAAGATTAAAATAATATTATTAATGAAGATTCCACTTACTGACTTAAGTATCATTTCATTCTGTCAGTAAGTAGGTATATACGAGTATATAATATAAGTAACATTTTAGGAACATACCCTATTATTGCCGAGTACCTATAAAAACGATGCGATATTGGTTTTTCATGCTACCATTTCCTGTCGTCAATGACTTACTGGTAATTACTAGATAATATTTTTACAACCCAGTAACGTATAAGTAGCAGCTAAAAAGATATGACAAGCAACAACCCAGAAGAAAGCGCCATGATGGATTGAAGCCATTTGTTTCATTTGTAAACAAAATTATATACACCTGTACTTTGGTATCTATATCAGTGTAATAAATAAAGGCTTTGGGATTACGAAGAAGTTATTCTGAGGAGAAATAATTGTTGAAGATTAGCGCGGAGAGACGAGAAATATATGGTTAGGAAAAATGTCGTAGGGTATGCGATAGGAAAGGTGCTATCTTTGGAGAAATCAATATCGTATTTATTTTTGATAGTAAAATATAAGAAGAAACATATCATAGGATAAAGAGCCGTTGCTTGAGTAGATTAAAGCTTTTCTTAATTAAATGCTGCTCTTTTGTATTAAATCACATTATATTTATTTATTTATTGAAACTTTATGTACAGTAGTGGTACATGGGCGGACTTAATGCAACAACGCATTCTCTACCAGTCAACCTTTGGGTTAAAAAAACTTTTTACCAAAAAATTAAACCGACTCCCAAAAAACACTGCAAAGTGAAAAATAACTGTAATTTCGGTAGTCGGTGTCTTTAGTTTTGTCAAATCAAATCAAATCAAATCAAATCAAATTTATTTATTTGTTAACATAGGTAAAGTAGATATAATTATTTATAGGTGTTATATTAATAAAAAGAGCGCTATGTTATGCCAGGAGGCGTACAAATATGTTGTGCAAATCTACTGGAAAAATACATTACACAAAAAAATTACTAAAATATTTGCAAAATCATGTATAATTTTGGTGTTAAATAAAAAATAAATTAAATTGAATAATAACTGACTTTGTATTTTCGTTTTTGGCACCGACTTCCGAAATTAAAGTTATTTTTCACTTTGCAGTGTTTTCAACCGACGACCAAAAGAGGAGGTTAACAATTCGACGCGTATATTTTTTTTTTCCCTTTTTTTTTTATGTATGGTCACCGATTACTCGAAGACGGCTGAACCGATTTGGAAAATTATTTTTTTGTTTGAAAGGGTATACTTCGAAATTGGTACCATTTATCACCAAGTCAGGATCTGATGATGGGATCCTGGAGAAATCGAGGGAACTCTTCAAATATTATAGGCACACCTATGGCGTTTTTGGTATTTCTTATAGTAACTTGTGCAGTTGTTCTCAAAAAATACCATTTGGGGAAGTGGAACTGATGATGAAGACCACAGATGGCCGCCGAACCTACTCAATAATAAGTATTTCGTGGATTGCGATTCGAATACTTGAATATGGATGTTAAGCACTTTAAGTTCGTCACAATGCATATGGTGATGTAGAGCTGATGGTGAAGTACCAGGAGAACTCCTCAAAAATTAACGGCCCAGCATTGGGAAAAGCAATATTTCGATAAAGGTTATAAGTAGTTGACATTTAGGCTCTTTTAACTAGGTAAATTAAAAATCGACCAACTAAAAAGAGTGAAATAAAAACTTTTTACCAAAAAATTAAACCGACTCCCAAATAAAAACTTTTTACCAAAAAATTAAACCGACTCCCAAAAACACTGCAAAGTGAAAAATAACTTTAATTTCGGTAGTCGGTGTCTTTAGTTTTGTATTTGCGTTTTTGGCACCGACTTCCGAAATTAAAGTTATTTTTCACTTTGCAGTGTTTTTGGGAGTCTGTTTAATTTTTTGGTAAAACGTTTTTATTTCACTCTTTTTAGTTGGTCGATTTTTAATTTACCTAGTTAAAAGAGCCTAAATGTCAACTACTTATAACCTTTATCGAAATATTGCTTTTCCCAATGCTGGGCCGTTAATTTTTGAGGAGTTCTCCTGGTACTTCACCATCAGCTCTACATCACCATATGCATTGTAACGAACATAAAGTGCTTAACATCCATATTCAAGTATTCGAATCGCAATCCACGAAATACTTATTATTGAGTAGGTTCGGCGGCCATCTGTGGTCTTCATCATCAGTTCCACTTCCCCAAATGGTATTTTTTGAGAACAACTGCACAAGTTACTATAAGAAATACCAAAAACGCCATAGGTGTGCCTATAATATTTGAAGAGTTCCCTCGATTTCTCCAGGATCCCATCATCAGATCCTGACTTGGTGATAAATGTTACCAATTTCGAAGTATACCCTTTCAAACAAAAAAAGAATTTTCCAAATCGGTTCAGCCGTCTTCGAGTAATCGGTGACCATACATAAAAAAAAAAAAAAGAGAAAAAAAAAAATATACGCGTCGAATTGTTAACGTCCTCTTTTGGTCGTCGGTTGAAAACACTGCAAAGTGAAAAATAACTTTAATTTCGGAAGTCGGTGCCAAAAACGAAAATACAAAGTCAGTTATTATTCAATTTAATTTATTTTTTATTTAACACCAAAATTATACATGATTTTGCAAATATTTTAGTAATTTTTTTGTGTAATGTATTTTTCCAGTAGATTTGCACAACATATTTGTACGCCTCCTGGCATAACATAGCGCTCTTTTTATTAATATAACACCTATAAATAATTATATCTACTTTACCTATGTTAACAAATAAATAAATTTGATTTGATTTGATTTGATTTGATTTGACAAAACTAAAGACACCGACTACCGAAATTACAGTTATTTTTCACTTTGCAGTGTTTTTTGGGAGTCGGTTTAATTTTTTGGTAAAAAGTTTTTTTAACCCAAAGGTTGACTGGTAGAGAATGCGTTGTTGCATTAAGTCCGCCCATGTACCACTACTGTACATAAAGTTTCAATAAATAAATAAATATAATGTGATTTAATACAAAAGAGCAGCATTTAATTAAGAAAAGCTTTAATCTACTCAAGCAACGGCTCTTTATCCTATGATATGTTTCTTCTTATATTTTACTATCAAAAACAAATACGATATTGATTTCTCCAAAGATAGCACCTTTCCTATCGCATACCCTACGACATTTTTCCTAACCATATATTTCTCGTCTCTCCGCGCTAATCTTCAACAATTATTTCTCCTCAGAATAACTTCTTCGTAATCCCAAAGCCTTTATTTATTACACTGATATAGATACCAAAGTACAGGTGTATATAATTTTGCTTACAAATGAAACAAATGGCTTCAATCCATCATGGCGCTTTCTTCTGGGTTGTTGCTTGTCATATCTTTTTAGCTGCTACTTATACGTTACTGGGTTGTGAAAATATTATCTAGTAATTACCAGTAAGTCATTGACGACAGGAAATGGTAGCATGAAAAAACAATATCGCATCGTTTTTATAGGTACTCGGCAATAATAGGGTATGTTCCTAAAATGTTACTTATATTATATACTCGTATATACCTACTTACCAAAAAATATGAATATTTTTTTTTTCACGAAATTAATAAAGATAGACAATACGTCGCGGTGTGGTGAAACAAGTGTCGTCACTATGCGATGCGGACGTCTGCAGCCCCAAACCTGAACTTGGAATATTTTGATATTTCTATTTATTTATTGATTTGATTTATGAGAAAATCGAACAAATGAACCAAATAAATAAAATATCATCTTGAAACACAAGAGGGTACTCAAGTTGTACAATAAAAACAAGTATGCTTCATCGTGATCTCTTTTTTGAAATGCAAGTAACATAAAATCTTAATTATTTATTATTATTTACCTTATTGTATACCTGAAAGCTTGCATAAGACAAGATTAATTGAATATTCATAAATACAAGTATACATTGGTCTTATCGCATAGCTCAGGTCTATAACAGACAAACTGTGCATAGACAGAATGAAATGATACTTAAGTCAGTAAGTGGAATCTTCATTAATAATATTATTTTAATCTTAGAATACATGCATACAATACCGAATAATGTAATAAATATCAGATGAGTAATTGAGTAAGGATAAGAATAATAAAGTGAAGACTCCTTCACCAATTTTTTAGCATTTGAGCATGTGTCTCTTCTATAGGCAATAAACAACTAATTTAGTGGTATTTAAATATTTTAGATTCATGAACGCAGAGATAGAGCACATCATTGCGTAATATGTTTCTATTTTGTTGGAAAAATCATAAAATGCCTCGTCCTGCTCTAGGTGGAGCAGAATGGAGTGTCAGACTTCTGCTAACTAAAAACCCACCTAGTTATTTCAGTTGCCCTCGGAACACTGCGGTAGCTGATGCGGAACGTTCCTGCAAACCTCGTTAACCTGGGCGTTCCCGCAACCCTGGTCATTAGACCGTGGTTGCGGAACCCAACTCCTGGTGCCCCATTGCAAAACGTAAATAAACAACGACCGTTCAAAATTTCCTAGTCTACCGATTGTGTTTTTAATCCACAGTCAAGAGGTAAAATTGTGTACAAGAAATCAGGGGTTACTTTGTGGAAAGCCATACCAACCTAATGCTTCCCTTAACATTTTTCTGTTAATACTTTAGACAGAACTATGTCAAATACATTTCACTTAAATTCTGCCAAATATATAACAGAAACTAGTAACAATAGCTAAGTCAAGCATAAGTTTAAGTTCCTTCATGACACACATGTCAGAGATTTGAGATCATCAGAGAATTTGAGACTTTTGATGCCTACACATTCCACTAAATTTTACGTTCATTCGTTTATGGTGTAGGCTATTTGGTTGTGGAATGTATTGCCGGTGTCAGTAAGACAAGCTCAGTTACTCGCTGTTTTTCAAAGCTCGGTTGCCAATCATTTTCTTTAAAACTTATGATTATTCCTTTGTTTTTCTCCACAAGATGTTAAAGAACACATTATATATTTATATATTTTATGTAGTTATGTTTTGTATATATATATTTATATATTTTTGTTAGTTTTTCCATTTTGATGAGTCTTTGTACAGTAGTAATACTAATATAGCCCTCCCCATTTTAATCAAAGCTCGTAAAGTCCTTCCAAAGGTTGTCTGGAAGATATCGCTCTCAGCGATAAGACCGCCATAGTAACCAATTTTTTTATCAATACTGGTTTAGGGTTCCATAGCCGAATGGCAAAAATGGAACCCTTATAGTTTCGTCATGTCTGTCTGTCTGTCCGTCCGTCTGTATGTCACAGCCATTTTATTCCGAAACTACTAGGACTACATGTGAAACTCGGGACGTAGATGTATTCCATAAACAAATTACCGATTTTTATACAAAAGTTTTAATAAATAATTGGCCAAGGACGAGTCAGATAAAGGGATCCGTAGTAACTACGCCAAATAACTTTGTTTTTCATAGTATTTGTATGAATTACAAAGTTATATTTGCGGTTTTAGAAAATATGCAATATCTCAAAAAGTGCTAACTCGATCTCATTCAAACTGATTTTTATTAAAAGGTTACATTAAGGTCTACAGCAAATATTTTTTTTAAATTTTTATCGTCATTATTATAGAAGTTAGATGGGGGGACACACATTTTACCATTTTGGAAGCGTATATCTTTTAGACGATTGACTTTTTGAAAAGGTGGTTTTAGAAATCTCAATGTCATTTTTACAATCCTTTCTAGAAATACCACATATGCATAAATTTCATGAAAAAAAATATATTTTTCGTTTCAGTTCGGTGTATGAGGAGCCCCCTTAATTTTAAATATTTTTTTCTTAAAATCGGAAAGCGGTTTACAGAAAACATCTACCCACCAAGTTTCATGTGTACAGTCGCTGAAAATGGCTGTGACATACGGACGGATAGACGGTCAGACAGACAGACAGTCAGATAGACAGACATGACGAAACTATAAGGGCTCCGTTTTTTGCCATTCGGCTACGGAACCCTAAACATAAAGGGGGGCTCCCATACATGGAACTGAAACTAAAAATAGTTTTGTTCATTAAACCTATACGTATTCGGTATCTATAAGCAGATCTTTGAAAATGACGTTAAGTTTCAAAAATCATTTTTTTTCCTAAAACCTATCGTTTAAGAGATAGACACATCCAAAGTGATAAAATGGGCGTCCCCCCCCCCTCTAACTTCTATAATAATAGAGTGAAAAATCTAAATAAAATAAATGCTGTAGATCTTATTGTAAACTTTCAATGAAAATTAGTTTGAATGAGATAGAGTCGGTAGTTGGTGGTCACGCCAACAATAATTCAGTCTTAAAAGGTATCAGGACCAACCTTCGATACGGTGGACGTGTTAATTAAAGTGAAGCGGCAGTGGCAAAAGTCGAGGCGGAGAAGAGAGGAAGAGAAGGGACATGCAGCACTTACCAGGGGCAGGCCAGCGGGATCCAATCTCCTTCGACCAGCACACAGCAGAGTATCACTATGCGGGTCGTGCGACCAATATTTGAATATACTTTTTCTTCTTATTACACTGGATAATCAAACACAAGGATGCGTTTGGCGGAGCGGGAATGTATTGAAAACTGCAGAGAAAGGCTCGAGAAGATCCTCGTCTCTTCGCGGTGTCAGACGAAAGGGCTCGTCATGCAGTGCGGGGGTGATTCGAGAGATCCGTTACTCACGTGCTTTCATATGCAATTTCTTCATCGAACTGACAGCTGTCAGTCCTCGTTCTCTCGTTCTTATGTTCACCTTTTGAATTATGCTAAAGCGCTGCATGTATAGGTGGGAAAAGGAGCGGGAAATACAAACTGCCTCATAGTATAAGAGTAAAACTATATAATCAGTGTTGGCGTTACCATTTCCACCCCCCTTAATGGGTCACCATTAAAAAGCGATAATAAGACGAAAGAGAAAAACATTACTATGACTCTAGGAGCGCTCAATGCGCGCGGTGAGATAAATAGTTCCGTAGAGTCATGGCGAATCGGGTTAAGCTATTAACTTACGTTACAAACTAAAGCGATGCGGAATTACTAACTAACTTAAACTAATGCGAAGTGCGGTTTATTAATTATTGTCTTGGAAGAGGGCACAAACGAACGACCGGGCGCAGGTAAGTTCCCTTGGCGGTTCTAACTGTACAGACGCGCACGACGCCGTCTTTAGACGGGTGGACGTTCTCCACAATAGCTAGCGGCCAGGATAAGGGCGGTGAGTTATCATTCATCAAAATAACCACGGTTGCTGCTGTGATAGGAAACGACGGCGTGTTCCACTTCTGCCTAACCTATAGCCCGTGTAGATATTCCATCTTCCAACGACTCCAAAACGACTGGACCAATTTGTCCAGTAGCGAGTGTCGGTGACCTGACATGAGAAGCGCGCCGCAGAGCTCTAAGCGTGCTATAGACAGAGGTTTGGTAGGAGCGACTTTGGACTTTGCGCAGACAAGCCGGACAGTGTTACCGGAGGCGGTGGTCACATGAGCGTATACAACGGCACCGTAGGCATGTTCACTTGCGTCCGAAAAGGCTAGAAGAGTGAGAGTGCAGTTGTTAGAAACGCCTATATGACGCGGAATGCGTATATTGTTAAGAGACGGTAACTCGTCGCAGAACTGCTTCCACATTTTAACAATGTGTAGCGGTGGGGTGTCATCCCAATCGAAGTTAGGATGCCAAAGCTGTTGGATCAGTAGCTTAGCATACACGACTGTGGGGGCCACGAAGCCCATTATATCCCACAGTCGGGCGACTGTAGAAAGGATGGATCTGCGGGAACCGTAATTTTAAAATAAAATACGTCATTATCAATACACAAATGCAGGCCTAGTATTTTATGCTGCATGGCCTTATCAAACTCAACCTCTGTAGGGAGTTTGTGCGAAGCGGGAAAATTATCTAGTACGGCACGACTGTTACCGTTCCATTTTACGAGATCCCACTGAGCTCCTTTGAATAGGTCAATTAATTGTCGTGACGCAGATATCGCTTCTTGTTCCGTGGGAATCGAGAAGGCGAGATCGTCCATGAAAAGCGACGTAGACGCGAATTTGCTGGCGAGAGGATAACGCGTGCCATCATCTTCGACTAACCGTCTCACAGTGCGCAATGCATGGTAAGAACTTGATTTTAAACCGAAGCAGACGTGGTTAGACCTATACAATTGTAGTGGGTCTTGTGGAGTAAAGCGATAAAGAAAACATTGATAACGACGGTCAGCTTCGCGCATGACAATCTGTAAGAACTGCTGGCGGCAGTCCGCGGTCAATGCGATCGCGTGTAAGCGGAAATATAATAATATTGTAAACAAGTCGCCTTGCAAATTCGGACCTGAATGCAGAATATCAGTAGTAGTACCGTCATGACCCGTTACTTCGCCTGGGTTTTGACACTTTTTGTGATATCTCTTCCAGATTTAAAAGTATTTCAAATCATGATGCCTAAAAAATTATTTTAGATATCTCCATCAATCGGTATTATATAATTACTCTTCCATAGTCATTGCTTATTTGCCTAAAAATTGGTCTCAAATGTGATAGGCGATGTATTGGTACTTTTCCCTAACTTCGCCTGCATCATGTCATAGCGTCAAATATTAAACAATATTTGAAATACTACTTACTACATCTAGTGTAAGCCTTTTGGGATGTGACAGATGACTATAAACTTTAAATAAAGCAAAACAGAGTATTTTATTTATTTTTTTACTTCTGTAGGCGAAGTTAGGCAACAGTTTGAAGTTAACTCCATACATTTGATGTATTGTTCATAGGGCTGCCAAAATTATTGTTAGTTTAACTTACTGAAAAATAAAGGAAGGTATAGGCAAGGGTTTCTGCAAAAAAGAAAAATTCAGTTTGTTAATTATTTATTAAAGTGCCAATAAATATTTATCATAAAAACTCAGCAAAAATATTTGCTTTAATTAATCGTATTCTTAAATCTATTTAGGTACCTCAATAATTTTTTTCAGAGATCAATACCGACTTAAATATGCCAGTCATACATAAATACAAATAGTATCAGGTAATAATTACCTTTTAACTAAAAAGTTGTATTAAACATTTATGGCAAACATAAGAACTAGATAACAATTTATTGGCTCATAATTTTTAAGTTCACATAGGTACATCAATACATCTTAGATACATATTAAATCAGACTAGGCCAATCATAGACATCAGTTTCTAGCTTAATAAGAGAAAAAAAAATTTATAAAAAAAAAATTAACAGCAAAAGCTTAACTTACATTAATATTTAGACATTAAATCAGTCTCAAAATATTACTACAGAGAGATTTACTACACAGTTGGTATGGCCACGTTCCGGTTCCATCATCAGATCAGCTTCATGTTATGATAATATTGCATTGTCAGCTGATATACATAAGATTTGATTACAGACAGACACCAGGACAGGTGAAACTAAATAAAAGCTCGTAATAATAAAATACGAAGAAAAAA
This sequence comes from Tholera decimalis, assembly GCA_943138885.2. NCBI lineage: Eukaryota > Metazoa > Arthropoda > Insecta > Lepidoptera > Noctuidae > Tholera > Tholera decimalis. The sequence goes on along the minus strand of OW964552.2, from coordinate 14,260,203 downwards.
CGATACAATAAATTGTAAAAACAATATGTTGAAATTGACAACCCTAGGGGCAGGCGAAGTTTGGCAACAAGATGGCCGCCACTATCCCCTCAATAACATTTAATTGAATTACCACTTTTAAACGTAAATTAGATAGAAAATTCTAGTGTTATTTGAAAGAAAATTAGCTGTAGATTATAATTTAATAATAAGTTTAATCTTACCTGTTCTGTATCCCTGCATAAAACTGAAGTTAAATCGCAGACAAAAAAAAACGTGTCGTTTCTCTTATGAAAAAAGTGCACTGGTCAACAACAACGTGAAGTTAGCCACAATTTTTCCTCAATATCTTGCCATAGATGAAAAATACTTATTATTTAGTAACTTTACGCGAAGCCAAGCCTAAAATTGAAATGGCAACTTCAATTTATTTGAAATTAGGCAAAGATAGGTGGCACAGGCGAAGTAACGGATCACGACGGTAGTATCAAAATATTCAGTGATTTTGGCCACCAGAAGTAGACGCGCTGGCGTCTAGAACCACGCGCAGCTTAGTCGTTGTCCTATCTTCGCACACGACCCCGTGATGCGGTACGACGTATATGGGTGTTGGGTCGCGGGGATCGTACGACGCAGGAGAAACGTAATCTTTCGCGAGATAATCCTTTATTACGTCATCATATGCAGACCTTAGTTTTGGCGAAGCTTCTAGCTTTCTTTCGAGACATATGAAACGCTTGCGGGCATTGTCAAAAGAATTCCCGAGGGAATAAACATCCACCTTGAATGGCAGTGCTACAGTATACCTACCACTAACGGGATCGCGGGTTGTCGTGGACTTATAAAATAATTCACATTCAACATCAGAGGGGTGTTGAGTGGGCGGTGCGGAGGGAAGCTCCTCGAGCTCGCAAAAACGCCTGACTAATGAGTCAATAGCGACAGGCTCCTGAGCGAGGCAACATGTCATGGCCTGTGTGGTTTGATGCATAGGTAACGTAGGCGCGGAGCCCATAATTACGTAGCCGAAAACAGTACGCAAAGCGCGCGGCACCGACGTGTCACGATTGTGAACAACGTCGGGGAGAAGTAAATGCGGGAAAAGAGAAGCACCTATTAAAGCGTCTATCTTACTAGGCACACCATATGATTCGTTGGCTAGCGGTAAATTATGTAGATGTGATAAGTCACTGGTATTTATCAAAAAGGTAGGCAGTAAGTCCGTGATCTTATCAACCACAAGTAGCGAAATATCAAATTTAATTTTGCTGTCGAATCGCGAATATAATTTAATATTAATCGGACTAGTGTTAACTACCTTTTCAGCCCCACCGAACCCCTTAACAACAGTCCGGTTCATGTTTTGAGGTTGAATACCTAAACGCTCACAACACTCGTTAGTGATAAAATCGCTTTGTGAGGCGGAATCTAAAAGCACGCGAATAATATGTGGATTCCCTTTAGAATCGTAGGCAACGACTTGAGTGTTTGATAACAGAACAGACGTGGACTGTTTGTTATGTGTGAGTGCATTACTCGAACACTGATACAATCGAGAATCAACAGATGCGCACAGCGTAACATCTGACCGTGCCGTAGATGCGGGTAGGTTCGGAGAAGTATGTGCAGGCGCACAGGCGGGGGGCGCCGCAGTGGTGAGCTCGCCCAGCTGATTAGCGGGAGCGGCTTGTGCAGAGTGCCCAGGGCTCGCGGTACGTGACTCGTTAAAGTGTAACAATGTGTGGTGATTTAATTTGCAAACGCGACAATTTGACTTAGATGAGCAATTAGCGACTCGATGTTTTAAACTAAGACAGTTAATACACGCATTGTTATCCTTCACACACTTATAACGCTGTTGTGGAGTCATTCCATTAAAATCGGCGCACTTGAATAAATGTTGATGCACAATATTAGCGCATAGGCACTTGCACGCGGATTCAACCGTTGTGTTTAAATATAATTGACACTTCGGCGGCGAAGCGGTATTTAAACGACGATTAGAGTTAATCGGACGCTTATTAGTTGAAGAAGTTGGCTCAGTACGTTCTAACACTTTGGCTCGATTTGAAATAAATTCGACTAAGTTATCAAAGGTAGCAATTTTTGTTGAATATTTAATTTCAAACGCGCGGACGGTCTCGGGGTCTATTTTCTGTAAGGCGATATGAATCAGAATTAAATCTGTAAGGTTATCCATTTTAAGGTTTTTTAAAGCGGCGACTGCGCTGCTAAAGTTCTCAGTAAATAAATCAAAGTTGGTTGCTGAAGCGCATTGGAAAGTTTTGAACTCAAACATTTGATTTAAATACGTAGAAACCAACATACGCTTGTCGTCGTACTTATCAATGAGCGTTCGTAACAACAGACTATAATTTTCCGGACATGGAGATATCCCAGCGCACACAGACTGGGCTTTACCGGTTAGCTTCCCCAATAGGTAACACAATCTATCGGCGTCAGTGAGAGATGGATTATCGTGTACGGTCGATTTAAAACTGGCATAAAATAGTGGCCATGAGCGAATGTCACCAGAAAACTGAACTAATTCAATCGGCGGGAGTCTAGGTTTAGATTTGTGTGGAACACTATCGCTATGTGGCGAGCATTGTGACTGCACTCGCTTTATTAGGATAAAGCGAGTGCAGTCACAATGCTCGCCTGAGAGTCTCATGGCTTTTGAGTCTCTGTATGGTAGGACCATACAGAGACTCAAAAGCCATGAGACTCTCATAGCCAGGCTTAGCGGATCGGTTAGATGTCAATAAACGATTATTATATTCGTCCAGAACCTGTTTGAATTCATCGCGCAATGAATCTATTTGTGAAGATTCGTCAAGAAAACTTTCCCTTAGATCGGTGTTTGAAGAAAGATCGTAAATCTTTTGAGTAATTTCAAAGATAGCTTCGCGTTTAGTTGCAACGTAAGTAACCGTGTATATTCTGCATCGTCATAATCAGAACCCGAATCACAAGTTTTCTAAGCTTGTTTAGACATAACGAAGTTTATAAATTCAATCTATTGTAAACGAGCAGCTGATCTGGGGTTTAATGAACCACAATAATACGATGAAATTAAGTAGGTTACTATTTTGCGTAAAGAATAAGCGGAGAATGGCTTCCTAGTACTTCCCAATTTGTTCGGTTAATAATGAACTAGAATGCATTCAATGAACAACTTGAAAGTGAGTTAACGAATGAATGACCGAATAAATATGAATGTCAAATCAAATATGGCGAACTGCTAAAACCTTTTTAACATTTTTCATACTACACGGCAAGGCAACAATTTAATTTGAGGGTACTTTAATATAAAATTTGTACGAAATTAAAACTCGAATTTATCCAAAGTTAGCGTTAATTAGGTACTGAAATAAAGATTAGATGGACTGTTAGTATGTTTATCTAGATGAGTAAACACTTATTTATGATAAAGCTCAACGCGATGTTGATCTACGCGGTATCTATAATGGGGTAGATTTATGAATGTTCTCCTATTAGGGCCTATTATATCCTAATAAGCACGGTTGGAGGGTTCCATCCAGTATTTAAAAGGATCAGAAATCCGGCTCGAAGGACCACAAATAATGGTCACGCCAACAATAATTCAGTCCTGCAATGTATCAGAACCAACCTTCGATACGGTGGACGTGTTAATTAAAGTAAAGCGGCAGTGGCAAAAGTCGAGGCGGAGAAGAGAGGAAGAGAAGGGACATGCAGCACTTACCAGGGGCAGGCCAGCGGGATCCAATCTCCTTCGACCAGCACACAGCAGAGTATCACTACGCGGGTCGTGCGACCAATATTTGAATATACTTTTTCTTCTTATTACACTGGGTAATCAAACACAAGGATGCGTTTGGCGGAGCGGGAATGTATTGAAAACTGCAGAGAAAGGCTCGAGAAGATCCTCGTCTCTTCGCGGGGTCAGACGAAAGGGCTCATCATGCGGTGCGGGGGTGATACGAGAGATCCGTTACACACGTGCTTTCATGTGCAATTTCTTCGTCGAACTGACAGCTGTCAGTCCTCGTTCTCTCGTTCTCATGTTCACCTTTTGAATGATGCTAAAGCGCTGCATGTACAGGTGGGAAAAGGAGCGGGAAATACAAACTGCCTCATAGTATAATAGTAAATCTATATAATCAGTGTTGGCGTTACCAGTTGGTTTTCTTAATTTTATGATTTTGCGATGATCTTTATCGCTAATCATCTGTCACTTAGTTTTTAGGCTTTTATTATTGTATCACATTCAATGACACATCAAACCACTATGTTTTAACAAAACCGATTGAACACGTAACTAGTTTAGTTACCTAAGTGTTTAACACATTTCTAATTTAGATGTTACAGTAAAACTGCCCCTCACCATTGTGTGTAGCAGTTTTACTGGCGCGCTATAAGAAGACCCTTGTAATTAATTACATTACTACGTCACACTTTCATTTTCCGTGATGGATGATAGGAAAACATGGTGTAGAGATTAAATTTTCTGAGCGATGTCCTTGCTGATTACAAGAAACATTATTACCCGTGAAGTGGATTAGGTACAGCCCACTCTTACAGCAAAGTGGATAATGATAATCATTGGGGACGTTAAAGACTCGATGTTTTTATGCAAAAACTAATCGATTAATATAAAGATTAGTTGTTCCTTCTACAAAACCGTATTTAAATCAAGCTACAGAATTGCAAACAAATAACAGTGCAACGCTACATCCCTGCCACATTAATTAGATTTTCGGTACCACACGGCTTGGTAAGGAAAATGCAGTGAATGCTGTGATGAACCAAAAGTCAGTATGGTAGTTATTCAGAACTGAATCGGCCGTTACGTTACAGAAATGCATGATATAAATATGGGCATTAATTTTAGTGTTAATTTCGCTATAAATTGGTTGAATTGCTTGGCTAACCTTCAATGCCTCTTTTTGTGATAAAATCTGAATCTCTCATTACACTGGTGGTTTTAAAAATAGCTCTCGTTTCTAACTACACCGAGTTCACGTGAAACTGCATAACATAACGAGCCAACAAGGTGTGGGTGACCCGCAATGTAATTAACCTTGCAGAAGGAAAGGTGGCGGCAGGCATAACATTTTTATCAAATTACAATTGACGGTGATTATGTACAATACCTATATTATACATTACTACATCCACGTGTATACTTATCCTTTGAAGATCAATTCCAAATGAGTTTACGCACCGCAAGCTCACAGCTTGTAATTAAAATTAAATTGCATACATAAAACATTGAAGAGATTCAATTTTGATTTAGTTTATTTCAGCGGAATTAAACTCGTTGCGGCTGTAAACTGTTATCATTTTAATTAAATTTATTTCACTCTATTAATCTATTGTAAACATCTCTATCGCACTTTATTTATTACTAGAATGTAATAAAATTCTAACTATATTTACAATTGAAAATTAACCTTTAAAAGCGTAAGTACATTCAGAGTCAACCTGACGCCCATTGCCAGGACCAGATAGGTTATTTGATGATCATTCCCCGTAAGAAAGGGGAAAATTTTTGCTGTGGTTTTTGAATGTGCAGCCCAGAATATATTTTTAAGTATACACCACAATTTTAACACAGCTTTTACAACATTACAATTCATCTATAGTTGCGATACTAACACTATGACTTTTGCGAAAGTGGAAGGGGCTTGATGCGAGCTCTCAATTGATGCAGATGCGCGGCTACAATTGATTTACTTTTGTATTTCAGGCAAATATCAGTATCTTTTATTAACCTTATAACCCTGCAAGGTAGCGGAATATCATAGACACATAGGAATTATAATACAGAAGCAGTTGACATTATAACTTTGTCTCACAGTTTATTTAACTTTATTTATTTAATTAATTAAATAGAACGGCCGAAACCAATTACACCATTTAATATAATTTATTATTTATTTAACACATTCAAGCATTGTTCTCACAAAAATTCAAACATTCTGACAATATTATCTTCCATTCATCCACAAACATATCTAAATCTGTGCTTGAGTCCATGAGAGCGTTAACAGCGGCTAGATTTCGAGGAATAGGCGACTTGGAATGTGCAACTGTATGGCGAGTGGTAACAGCCAGTAGGCGGTGTTTTCTATGAGCACAGTAGTTATCCGGGATAAACAGATTGCATACCTCATTAGGCAGGTCAGGTGTATCAATCATTCCCCAGAGAATCTTAAATATGACAATCATCTGATCACGCGACCGTCTCACTTCCAACGAATTGAAAGACAAGCAACCCAACATAAATTTAATGGGAAACAGGAATGGATAATACCCATACAAGTGTTTATAAATGTATCTTAGGAATGCTTTTTGGACTTTTTCTAGAGCTAGCGCATACTTCTTTTCAAAAGGATTTGATTAGTCATCAACGATATCTTTGATAGTGCTCAGTTTATATTGCATATTCCATCAGGTTACCAATTTTGAAAGTAACTCCATTACATAGGCTTTGAAACAGCTTTCCCAACTCATAACATAAAGACAACAAACACCCTTTCAAACCTTAAGCTATAAATAAAACATATTTAACCTTTACTAAGTAGGAAAGTTCATAAGTCCAAAACCACCGTCTAAGTTGAGCCACGTCTCTTATAATCCTTACTTAGCTTCGGAATGATGAAACTTGGCAACTTCGGCATCGCGGTAAATAGCCGAAAGGCGAACGAACGACGAAGGACGAACTTTTGCATCGGCTGGTATTATTGTGCTATATTGGAGTGGTGAAAAACTTATTAGTTTTAGTTTTAATGGATATGTTCGGTCCGACGTGAAACAGAACGCACCCTTTTGGCTGTCAACATTAATTATCTGTGGACTTGACATAACCTCTCTGACTTGACAGATTGTTTTTGCGCTCTTGGAAAAAATGTCCGCGGCGGACCTGTTGAGTTAATTATAATTGGTGAAATATCGTTTGAAATCGCCTGTTGCAACCGATAATTGGGTCACGATTATCAATTGGTTGAATTTGTAATCCCCGTTTGACGAAAACCCCGGGATATTTTGGGATTCCTCGCCGGTTGGTGGCCACCTCGTGGCACGCGCATTTGGTGGAAATAAGTAGTGATAATTAACTTCAATCCGGTGTGAGTTGGGTGTGATGCTGATCTGGACCGCGCCATTTGGAGATTGACGCCTTGTGAACGTCCTAGAACAAGTAACTTACATCACACGTTTCAATTACTCACCTCATATTACATACATATCACACCTGGGCGTGACCTAGGAAGGTCGAAGTTGGCGAACCCAGCACAGAAGGTTAGTGGTATTTATAAAGCCTCAGAGGCTATTATGTAACCTTGTTTATTGTATTTGAGAAGCAACGTTAAGCTCCACGTACCGTGGACAAGTTCAGACCGTCCAGTTAACGTTGCGCTGGCCTATTGTAGGACCGATCAGGATATGTGTGTACGTAAGATTTGTTAGAGTCTGTGGCACCTCATTATAAAAGCTGTGACTATAATAGACATCCATGAATACGGGCACGACCACTCTGTGGATTGAGAAGAAATTTTTGGCGTATTACCAATGCCATGCGTGGTGTATGGTGACTGAAATCTTTGGTCATCTCTATAACCTATCCGATTAAGGATGGCCCTCAGGCTTTGACCCTCACAATCCATCAACTCCGTAACGCGGTTCCCTTTGGCAACACTTGTACTAGATTTCTAACTGCCGGGACACAGAGGAAGTACAATATTTATGTAAAGGTATTTCTTAATATGAAATGTAAAAGGCCATAGTTATGTTTATTTATATAATATGTGCTGTTGTGTTTCAGATGGATAATGCATCACGTTATAAAAAGTGCAACTGCCTGTCTGACCTCCATAGCCCAGTGCCTTAGTAACACGATACTCCTTAGCTAGATCAGTGTCAGAAGTACTGGCTTCTCACTACCCGTAACGACTGTATTCAAAACACTGGTATAAAAAAATATCACTTATAAAGTTATGAAATGAAATATATGAAACTGTTCTCAGCTCACACTTGACTGGTATTATATAACTGGATATTTTTAGAAGCGTACCTATCTTCAACATAAGTTTCTTAATCGTACGGAAATCTTAAGCTCTAGTTGCGCCATTCTTTTGAATTGCAACAAAATCAATTTTAATTAATGCTGTACTACTGTACAGCATTAATTAAAATTGATTTGACTTGCTCCAAATCATTTAGTAAGAAGACCAGCTATTACTATAGCTGGCCTTCTTACTAAATGATTTGGAGCAAGTTCGATAGCAAGGTGGAGATGCAGGTGCTCAAGCGGCTTTTATTTGAAAGCGGTTAGTGTATTTTATTCAGATGCAAATTGTTTTTGCAACGTTATTAAGCAAGGGTTTAGGGGAGTTTCTATTTGATCAAGCATTTGAGTTGCAGTTCTCGCAGAAGTTATGGTTAACATTTTTATAAAAAAATTGATAATATAAAAAATTTAAACTTTTTAACAAAAAATAAATCTGACTTCCCAAAAAACACTGTAAACTGAAAAATAACTTTAATTTGGGGAGTCGGTGTCTTCAGTTCTGTGTTTTCGTTTTTATCACCGCCTTCTGAAAGTAGTTATTTTTCACTTTGCTGTGTTTTTTGGGAAGTCTGATTTATTTTTTGTTAAAAAGTTTTTTTCTTCCTTTTTAGTGGGTTGGTTTGTAATTGACCTAGTTACAAAAGCCTAAATATCACCTTTCCCCGATGCTGAGCTGTTAATTGCAGAGTTCTCCTGGTACTTCACCATCAGCTCCACTTCACCCTTCACTGTGCCATCTCCAGTCTCCATCAGATCCTGACTTCATGACAAAGGGACCAACTAGAAAGTATACCCTTTCAAACTAAAAATAATTTTTCAGATCGGTCCAGGCGTCTTTGAGTAATCGGGGAACATACAAAATAAAAACAGATTCCGACGAACTGAGAACCTCCTCTATTTTTTGAAGTCGGTTGAAAAGCCTTTCATCTTATTAGTTTGTTAGGTTTCCAGTTATGACCGCTATGATAACCAACCCGTGAGACAATCATGTTCGGTCTTCTCGACAAGAAATAAAAAATGAAATCATAGACTAACTTGCGCAAAGACATATTCTCAATGTTAAAATGTTAATTAATAATATCCGTTTATTTGATAAAGCTGTATTCTTAAAGTTATTTCATCTTACAAATTTTTCCTTGTAATTTGACCTTTATCAATTTCATTACTCATCTGACGTCCCAATGTGGGTGTTCAAAAGAAAAGTTGGCATTTATCAAAAAAGAAAACGAAAAAATTAATCGTCAAAGAGCGACTTTTAAATTAGTTCAACTTAAATTAGAATATTCCTGTTATCCTTAATATTAATTTCATTCAATTTCAGACTCATGTAATAATTATTTTACGACTTCGCGTTATAATTCTTGAGTGATGTGATCGAAGCGCGAGTTTCATCATTTGTTCGGAAATAGTCCGGTCAATTTAAACATGCGAGGGTACAAAAAATTGCACCCAGCTGAAAATTGATAGGATGGTCAAAACAATATCATAAATGAAATCTAAAAAGTCCTCATTGATCTCGGAAAAAAATGTACTCGGGGTCAATGCTTTCAGCAAAAATGTAAGTTAATAAGGTAAGGTAATTTTCCATATAATAATTATAAGAGTCATTTGTTTCTGCCCAACGTTTCTCTTTGACATCTACAAGATATTTCATTCGAGGAGCTCGTGGTTAAATAATAACATAATACGATCTTCCAGGTTAAGGAACATTTGCCGAGGTTGCTCCGTGGATGGGTGACCTTCACATGTTGAGATTCCTCAGTGCCTCGGGAAGCACGTCAAGTCGTTGACCCCGGCTGTCATTTGTACATATTTTACAGTGTTACGAGTAGTCAGAAGCCGTACAACATCTGACACTAGTCTTGCTGAGTGGTATCGTATTACACAGCTGCTGGGTTGTGAAAGTCAGATAGGCAGTCTCTCTATGTCGTGTTTGATGTGAGTGAGTACTAGTAGTCTACCGCAGCTGGCTAGACTGGAAGCTAATCCTAATATAGTACACTAATTTAGCTCTCCCCATTTCAATTAAAGCTTTTAAAGTCCTTCCAAAGGTTGTCTGGAAGATATCGCTCTCAGCGATAAGACCGCCATTGTAATCAACGTTATAGCAATAAGCTTATGTAAGTGTGTAGATGTAAGCATAGCATGGTAAATAATAAGATGTTGTTTTGTTTAGTTCAAAATAAGCTGAAAAAGCCTGTGTTACGGGGATTATCCATCGATCTATAAAAAGTATACAAATAAGTAGATACTGAGTAGATACATTAAAAGCAAAAAAATAATGGAAAATTAAAAGTGGTTGCTAAAATGGTGATTAGTTAACGGGGCTGAAAGACTAACTGGAAAATTTTGAAAAAACGAAATATTATTTTTTGTGTCAGGTGTGGTTAAATATTTAAACAAGTACCTTCATAAACCTAAAGATTACGGACCTAAATTAAAAGATATAGGACTTAAATTTGGACCCAGAGACCCTTATTACTTTTTGCAATGTATACCGCCATAGTTCTCAAAACTGTAAAAGGAAACCTTAAGGAAACGCCATGTTTTAGGACAAAAAGATCAAAGACATATGACATTTACTAATCCACACTGGAACTGTGTGGTGTATTGTACCAGTGTTCCAGCAGTGCAGAAGTATCGGCTGATTGTAGTGCCGAGATATTAATAGTACAACCTGAGATACTCGATAGTAGTAACATATCACACACCAAACAAAGACAGAGAGCGCTTTGATTACGCAGTCAATTACTGAATTGAACATTTCATTACCCACAGCTTGCGCACCAAATTAGTAATTCACACATGTCACGTCGTATCTTTGACTAATTAGCTATACATACGGTCGAGTCTTGTCGAAGGTTTAAAATGAATTTATTATTAAGGTTATTTTCCTTTTGAAAACACCAATAGCGGCCATTATGACGTAATGTATTGTCAGGGCTAAAGATTGTGCCGAGTCGACCGACGCGACGTTTCGGAGCATCGTTTCCACGCGCCTCAAAATTGGCTAGCGGCTATGTAGGTACAGTGCGAGGGACGTGGATAGCAGAAATTGTAATCTTTGTACGATTTCAGGCCTTCAAAAATCTTTTTACCAAATTAAATCAAAATCGGTTGTTGTTTAGCCATGAAAGCGTAACAGACAAACAACTACACTTACGGATTGTATTTAATTGTACCTAGTTTAGTTTAGATCATGTACAGCGCCATTCAGAAAAAAAAAACACAGGCATACTTTTACGCAGAGATTTTTTTTTATGAATATACCCGCTGCCTGAAATTGACAAATAAATATCATATTCTGAATCTTTTTTATAGACGGAACAGTTACATCTCAATGTGAATTAAGGTTTTTTGAACTTGCGTGCTATTAACCTTTTTTGTACATAGTGGACGTTCTGATCTTATTTTCTCAATGGTAATAATAATGAACTTAAATAATACATTGTACTTTGCGCGAATCCTTTGACGATTATCCTTTGTCTTTGATTACTGCAAATAAAGGATAATCCTAAAACATTATAACGTATTCTTATTGTAATTCATTTGTATCATGGCTGTTCTGTATAACGACGCGGGTCTTATCTATATAAATATAAATATTTGTATGTCTGTCCTGTGCGCATTCTTAATCCATTAAGCAGATCGTGATTAAACTTTGGCGAGGTGACGTAATGATGGGGGCTCAGAGCTCCATATAGAAAAGAATAATAATTTCAGGAGCGTGTACACCTACCTCGATGAATTACTATTCCCCTGTCTAGAAAAAACACTGCACGCTACTGGCTAAAGCATGAAGCATTAGAGCTAGTAGTAGCTACCGAGCCATTCATTAAATCTAGAAGATAGCAGCAGCGCCAAATGTCACATACAATTTATCTAGCATTGAACTCGAGCATCACTTTAATTGTTCAACATTCCTTTGTATGGACTTCGGTTGTTATCTACATAATACACTTTATGCGTAACAGTGTAAGTTATAGGTTTGTGTTCTTTTGGTGTATTAAGTAGGTAGTTAAGTTTGGAAGTTGTTGTGTTTTACTTGAATAGTTGTACAGACGCCAGCACATCAAGCAACAACAATCTTTCAAATTTCTTTTATAGATTTTCAACTTTATTATTAAAGAAATTAGGTTCAAGGTTGATTGGGAAAATTTGACAGTTTCGGGTAGCTTCATGTGCTGGCGTCTGTACCTACGTAATGAAATGCAATACACGACCAATAATGAGAAAATCTGTACATCATCATTATCTGCTTAGCTTTTTCCCGACCGTGTCACGGTCTTCCTCCAGTCAGTGTTTCACAATGCACACCTGACTATCTGACCTTCAAAACCCTGCAGCTGGATAGTACAATACCCCTTAGCAAGACTGCAGTTAGTTTTTCTAGTTTCTGACTACCGACTGTCAAAGCAGTACAAATAACAGCCAGGAACAGCGAATTAACGTGCATCCAAGGCACGGAGGAATTTCGATATGATAATGACCGTTGGTCACCCGTCTACAGACTGATCTTAGCCTGCGTTGCTTAACATTACGCTTAACAACAAAACCGCCCATTGTATCACAACTTATTTGTTTTTCTGTTATGGTGTACAATAAATAATATATCTATCTATCTATCTAACCTTGAACCCGTTCGGCTGATATTATACAACGTGTAACGGAAACCCCATATCTATCCAAAAGCCCTGAAGACACCATCTAATATGGAGTCTCTATGCACAGTTTCAGCACAAAATAACTGACTCAAAGAATTGATATCAAATTATTGGTTTCGTATATTTCTTGAATACCAATCATAACAAACGTGTCACAGCACTATGAGGGTCAATAACTTTCCACGTCACTTGCCAATAACTCGATAATTATTTTCGTTCTTCTTAATTTGAAAAATTCGGTCTCTGGTATCAGTGTATTGGAATTTGTAATAAGTACTACACTCTTGCCATATCGTTTGTTATCATCCAAAGAAGCCATGCACTTGGTATGTATATACCCTTTAAATTACACGTTTTATAGCCATTAATAACGAGAAAACTGAATATGAAGAAGAATAAAATTAGGCGATACTTTGCGGAAATCCTTGACACAGAATATCTGTAGTACTTACAATATTTCAATAAACTACTTTTTTTTTCATTTTACTTGCAAATCCATGTTAAAAACTACAATCAATGATACTTAATTGCAAACCATATCTTTATAGCTTAGCTGAAAAAATCTAAGGCCCTTTTTGTAATTGTTAATTGATAATTTTATTCTAGATTATGAGTTAACGGTAGGTAACAGCAAAAATGGAACAACCTATTCCTAACATGTCATTCTGTTCTTATATTCGAATAAAGTGTGTAGGGTAATTTCCAGTAATTTAATTACACGCTTACATGAAATATGACATCCGCGTACGGCATTGTCAGTCTCTAACTACTAACCGTCACAAGATTACAATTAGTGTCTATCAGCCTTATACATAAGTTTTAAAAACCACAAGCTTAGCAATTCTAAATAATGGTATCTTTATTCTAAATATTTTAATTAATATTTATATTTATAATGTGCCGTTAACGTCGAAAGAAGTCGTGATGAAACAGGTTGGTTTTCACATGAAAACCTACCCTGATTGCCCTTTGTCAAACAGGGTAGGTTTCCAAGTGGTACGCATCGTTGTCCGTAGTACGTCTTTACCAAAGAGATTTAAGTCTGATACCCCGGGGACTTACAACAGTGATTTGACTGTCAGGTACACCACACGCTGAGCCTTATAGAAATAAAAACACAACTGTGGGATTTTTTTATTGCCGGTATAGTGAAATATAAAAATACCGCGAGATCTAATTGTAAATATGTACGTAAACTAAAATGAAATATTTAAATGTTCCGCTTTAGTGGGTAGATAAGAATAACTAACTATGCACTTGTTAGAAGTGGTAGATATATAGATATAATGATAATGAATAAATGAATGTTGTTATTTATAGAATTAATTAATTATCATTATCGATTTACTACGTATTTACCTATTAATCGGTAGTACCATGATTACTAGGTATTTTATAGAAATAATTAGCAGTTTGTATAGCAATATCAGTTTATTAATTTAACGCACGGTTCGGAAAGCTATGGAGAAGAACCGGCAAGAAACTCCATAGTTACTCTTTTCAAAACATCGTTCACTTTCACATAATTATTAAGTCATTTGTATAACCACTACGTGGTTACTTCATAACATATGGCTATAATCACTTATCTACATATAATTTTATGTTTTATTATTACACAATATTATTAGAACACCGATACAACAACATAATTCTGTATATAAATATAAATCGTACCTTAAGATGTTTACATGCTACGGCGCTAAAGGCCTTTTATAAGGGCAAATGACTGCTCACCAATGACAGATGATTCAACACACAAAGAAGGGTTGTTCCTAAGTAACAAATTAGTGTTTTATACAATAAAATTACACTAGTTTACACGGTTTTTATACCCCAGCTAAAAGTTGTTATTTTGTTATTCATTTAAGTAGAACTATCCAGAAAAAAATAATAAAAAAATTCTATCACGTCTAGTTTAAGAAATATTTATTAACTTAACTGAAATAAATAATTTTGGTATTAATACTAAAAAAAAATGACAAATTTTTGCCTTCTTTTTATAGCTATTTGAATCAGTTTCTCTTATAATGGACCAACAGTAATCCCCCAACATGAATTCATCCCAAAATCCTTGATGTCGTTCTTCAAAAACCTTTAAATCTTGATGGAAACGTTCCCCTTGTTCGTCACTCATACTTCCTAAGTTTTCAGGGAAAAAATTAAGATGCGATTGCAGAAAATGAATCTTCAATCGCATCTTAATCGCAAAATACATGAGGCACCCACTTTTTATCTTGATTTGCAACAGGAAATCCAAAATAATGGAGATATGCACTTTTTAACGAATCTGTAATGGGTCTTCTCTTTTTTGAAAATAAACTGTCCACAAACATAACAAAAACGATCAGAACTTTGTTTACACTTTCTACTCGACATTTTAAATCAATCTGAAACAAGATAATTGTGGTTTGAAGCGAACGAATAAACAATAAACTGTCGTTACCACGTTAGGTAGTTAAAAAAAAAAACATTTGACTGCAGGAAGAATTTGTGACGTGATAGAATATTTTACTAACACTTTTTGGTTTAAGGAAGGTAGATTAACATATTTGTATACATTTATTTTGGGGTATAAAAAAAAGTTCAATTTTGTAAACTAGTGTTATTAGATTAATGTGAATATCTTTAGCAAAATATAATATTAATAGAGTAGTTTCCTGTGTTACAAAATAATTATTTTATTTGGTCCATTAGGTAGATTTTTAAAAATATTGGTCACGTACGTATAAAACTGTCCACAAACATAACAAAAACGATCAGAACTTTGTTTACACTTTCTACTCGACATTTTAAATCAATCTGAAACAAGATAATTGTGGTTTGAAGCGAACGAATAAACAATAAACTGTCGTTACCACGTTAGGTAGTTAAAAAAAAAAACATTTGACTGCAGGAAGAATTTGTGACGTGATAGAATATTTTACTAACACTTTTTGGTTTAAGGAAGGTAGATTAACATATTTGTATACATTTATTTTGGGGTATAAAAAAAAGTTCAATTTTGTAAACTAGTGTTATTAGATTAATGTGAATATCTTTAGCAAAATATAATATTAATAGAGTAGTTTCCTGTGTTACAAAATAATTATTTTATTTGGTCCATTAGGTAGATTTTTAAAAATATTGGTCACGTATTTTTTGCTTTTTCAAGTCAAGAAAAATTCACAAAGTTGGAAAGCTTCAAAGTACAGGAGTGGGGGCTGCTGTCATCACATATTGCTAAGAATTATACCGAGGTGTGACGTCACGCGAAATTTCAACTCACTGTATTGTCTTAATTTTTCAATTACGTGAAAAATTAAAAAATACGTGTCGAATGTTTTTTGTTAAACTACGTGACGGACTAAATAAAATATATAAGGAAACTACCCTATTATCTTCTAATATATAAAATTCTCGTGTCACAATGTTTGTTACCTTACTCCTCCGAAACGGCTTTACTGATTTTTACCAAATTTTATATGCATATTCTATAGGTCTGAGAATCGACTACTATCTACTTTTTATCCCGGAATTCCCACGGGATCGGGATTTACCCAGGAAATCCTCCCACGCGAACAAAGTTGCGGGCAGCAGCTAGTATACTATAATAATCAGTTACCTAACACACTAATAGGAAGCAAAGGTACTACTTAAGAAAGTGCCCAAGTTGACGGCGCGTCGTGTTCCACGCGCGTCTTAAGTACGACCAGTAAGCACCATTGATGGGGTCCGATACGGCCAATGCCTGCCGTTGTTGCAGGGGTGTGCTAACTAGATAACGCGATCCCAGAAAGCAAGAAGAACTGAAGGAACAAGATGGGTTTTTAGTCAGTAGGAGTTTGAAACGCCTTTCTGCTCCACATAGCGCTGGATGAAACATTCGATGATTTTCTCCTAAAAAAAATCAAAACCGTATAAAACCGTGTAAACAAAAACTTTCAAGAACCGAAGCTGTTATTCAATTTCAAAGAGTTTCATATTAAATTTGTTTAGAGAAAATTGACAATGCTATGTAAATAACAAATGTCCCCATCCATTGTTTGAACGTTACTGAACACGGTAATATGTTTAATATAGCGCTGTCAACTAAGCAACGCATTATTATTCATTGAATGACAAAAGGTGACAATTACATTTGCCGCAGAAAATTAATTTGGAACAGCTATGAAATTATATTGTATTTGATTGAAATCAGGTAGGTTAATAAATGATATGTCATGTTCTGCGAGTATAATACTCGTATATTTAAAGTTTAATAACATGGTATGAGATATAGAACATTTGAGACAAGGGCACGAGTAATTTTTCAACTCATACATGCAAGATGCATTCGCACTTAAACCGTCGATGTATCAATATTTCCTGAAGATACTCCATGGAACAACTACATTTAGGTCAGATTAACACTAAATAATATTATCTTCAAATATTCATTTATAAGAATCGATGTTTGAAATGCCTAAAACCTTAGCTACCAGTATACGTTCTTTTTATTATTTATGTTATAAACTTAGATGTAATAAGCAGCTACTAAACTGAAGATGTCTGAAGATTTCAGTATCTTGGGTGAGGAGGGCACTTATATAATCTTGAATCGTGTCGAACCGTCGAGCAACGTTTCGAAACTTCGGTATCGGTTTCAATCTGAATCGTTAATGTAGAAAGGTAGATTTTATCGCACCAGATGTTTTAGGAGATTGGAGGAAGGTTAAAGAGATTGGAGGATTTAATTTGTAGTATATGCCTATGTATGTATGCGGGTAGTCGTGATCTAGTAGTTACAGGCACCATTTACGAGTTGTAGGTAATTTTCATCTCCACCATTGCTCTCAAAACGGTGAAACAAAAGACTTTGATGCGAACAATTTCAGTAGACATCCTTCAGCTGAAACAATGATCAAAATACAGTCATTCTTCAGGTACCTATCATATCATGAAATAGCCAAAATTCTAACATAAAAACGTTTAAAACTTAAAAGCAAGCTTTCTTAAATCACACGCAATCCCCACTACCCATAATCTTACAAAATGCGGGAGTAACTCTGTCTGTTCACTGTAAGTTGAGATCATAACGGCTGGCTGGAATCAGATGTTACTTAGCACACATGTAGTCCATATCCTGAAATACGATAAACCAACCTTTTTTATATTTAGAGTGTATAAGAAATAGTTTTTTTTTTAGTTTTAGGTTTCCTTAGCCGAATGGCAAAAAACGGAATCCTTATAGTTTCTTCATATCTGTCTGTCTGTCTATCCGTCCGTTCGTATGTCACAGCCATTTTATTTCGGAACTATTAAAACTACATACATGAAACTTGGTAGGTAGATGTATTATGTGAACCACTTGCCGATTTTTAGAAAATAATAAAAATATATTTAAAATTAAGGGGCGCTCCTCATACATGGAACTGAAACTGAAAATTTTTTTTTTTTTTCATGAAACCTATACGTGTGTGGTATCTATAGAAAGATTTTTTTAAATGACATTGAGGTCTCTAAAACATTTTTCATAAAGTCATTCGTTTACAAGATATACGCTTCCAAAGTGGTAAAATGTGTGTCCCCTCTCTAACTTCTATAATAATGATGTGAAAAATCTAAAAAAAATATATGCTGTACAATTTAATGAAAACTTTCAAAGAAAATTGATTTGAATGAGATCGGGTCAGCAGTTTTTGAGATAAAGCACATTTTATAAAACTGCAAATATTTGTTTATTATTTATTAAAACTTTATGCAACACAAAATGTACAAAGGCGGACTTAATGCCATAGGCGTTCTCTATAACTTTGTATTTCATACAAACACTATGAAAAACAAATTTATTTAGCGTAGTTACTACGGAACCCTTCACGGGCGAGTCTGACTCGCAATTGGCCAATTTTTTGGTTTGACGTAAACATTTCGCCAGCGTATATGTATATCTCAGTCTCATTTGTATTCTAAAACTAAACGGTTTCAACTGAAATGCAACTTGGAAACTAACCCGAGGAAATAGATTCAAGCGGAATTAATTCCGAAGAACTAGCAAAGAGTCGGGATTCTACTTGATCCTTACGTCTTTTTTATATAATTTATTATGATTATAGTGATGTTGAATATTAAACGAACGACTGATGTCGCCAGACGCCGTTGATCAAAATTGTTATTACACTAGAAAGATTTTCTTTCCACATTAATATTATAAATGAAGAGTTCGTGACTAAATAATAACAGCTTCACTGGTAAATATTCGAGGTTGGTCTGTTGTAGTTAGATACTCGTAACAAATCGAGAGTCCTCCGTGTATCAGCAAGCAAGTTCACAACTCTGCAGTACAACATTGTGACATGACCTGATTCGACAGGTGTTGCAAATGACGCCATGAAGTTAGGAATGTAATTTGTATACTTCAGAACTCGAATGGCCATGCAAACATTGTTTTGAAATGCCAATCCTAAATAGACATTGGTTTAGCCGTCGATCACGGCTGTCAGCCTAGAAAACTAAAGAGTATTGTGTTACTTAGTTACTGGGTTGTGGAGGCCGGATAAGGAGAAAATTGCAAAATGCTGCAATTCAATTGCATCTTTTAAACTGAAAACAAACCCCAAAATCTTTGAGGAAAGGCTACGCAGATGGTGATTTGTCTTTTAAGGGAGCTCAGTGATATGACGGACAATGACGAAGTAAGGACATTTAGTAGGCCACTAAAGTACTTAAACTGATAGAATTTGTTAAATATATTAAAAAAGTAACCCACATAGTCACATTTATAATATTACTTTTTTATGTCTGTATATCGTACTGAGTAAATATTCTTGTCATAATGTACATACATTTATAACGTAGACCTTACGTTTTACTGAACTTACCCGCAAGTATCCAAAGCTCCCTCAGTGACGTTACATGATATACGGATGCATATCTAAAGACAAATGCCGGTTTCCTGCGACCACTGCCCGTAGTTTGCGGTCTCCATAAACTTGTTCCCTAAAATAATTATTACCTAGACTGGAAGAGTTTTGACGCAATATCCTTACGATTGTGTAATTTTGTTTAATTTTTATTAGAAACTAACTGTGGCCGCGACTTCATTCTAATCTTACAGTGAAAGTCCAATTAAAATCGGTTGAGCCGTTCTAGAGATTAGCTTGGGTAAACATAAGGACAGGCAATTTTTTAAAAAGTTTGTTTTTATTTGAGTATCGTATAAATAACTATAAGTTTTAGAAGAAATACAGATATTTTGATATCAAAGACAGGTACTGATTTTATTCACATGTATAATTTCTTAGACGTACAGTGTATTTTTGTTCCAAAAATTAAGTCAGATATTTTCGCCAATTAAACAAAGCAGGTAAAGTCAAAACTTGGTGGTTTTAGTTCATTAGTCGACAAGGAACCCCATTCCCGTTTGTTCGTCCGTCTGTCCACGGCTTAGCTCAGAAACTATTGGCACGCTGAAAAATCACGTCAACAAAGTGATAAAATAATATCATGACAAAACACATTTTTAGGTTACTTCCCCTACACGTAAAGGGGATGGTTTTTTTTATCTAGCGGGAAGACTGGGCTACCCTTTTATGGGTCGTTGTTGTACCATCTTGCATGGGATGAAGCAGTGGTGACCCATTCTATCGAATATTATGTATTTCGTATACCTACTACGTGTAAGTTATGTTACTAAAATAGTTTCTTAAGTATGTTCTACGAACAATTTTTGAGTCATTGTTACTTTAATAAATAAAGGTCCTATTTTATTCTTATCTCATTTCCCATAGTATGTATGTACCCCACATTATGAGTGACGAGATACAGTTATCTTTATATACTAGCCCAAAAAAATTCATGCAAACATGAAATTACAAAAACATCATGCGTATATATTTTCCTTATTGTTTGTTAGTCCAGCGAAAATTGTGGAATAACACGAGATTAATGCTTACAAAGATGTGGGTATAAAAAGCTGACGAATTTTAGTAGATTTGGCTGTTAACTTGTCATAAATGTAGACGTGGCGAAATGCCAGCGCTTTGAGCGGCGGCGATGATTTTCTTTAACAACGCCGTAAATCTGAAGATCGTATAAAAATGTTTGGGTCTGAGGGCGCATCTTCATGATGCTTGACTGGTGTTTTCTTTGTAGTGGAAAGATGAATCTATTATTATAGCTTTGTTTTTCTGCCCTGAGTGGAAATTCTCCTGATGGGGTTGCGGAAATATTCTAACGAGATTCAGTGGCCTCGGAACGTAAGGGTAGTTAAAGGAACAGAGTGGGTATTTAGTCAGTGAAGTCTGAAAATTTTAATAAAGGTTTTGACTATCATTAGTTGATGCTCGAATGTATTATGCAACATCATCGTTTTTCTCGCAAGTGTTATGCACGTACATAAGACGATGTAATGCAACATAGCGTAAACTAGGTACTTGATTTTGTAATTGTAATGAAACTGACCTAAAATATTTACGTAGTGAATCACTTGGTTTAGTTCCGATGAAAATTTGTTTTATTTATATAATAAACTAAGATTAAGTATATACTAATTTAATCTAAGCAAATATTTAAAAGTAGTTATTAAAATTATGTAAAAGTTATTATTAGTATGTTAGAGAAGTTCTTGACGAACACGTATCCTAAGTCTTTTAAATATGGCTTTGATCTTTTTTGCAACTGGCACAAAACAATCAAACCATATAGGTACTTAGTTTACTTAGACTTTCTAATCTTTTGTAAAAAAGCCGGTTTCCTCACGAGGTTTTCCTTCACCGTTTTAAGAGCAGTTTTGATGATGTCAATTGACACCTACCTACATTTTGTAGGTCGTTCGTGTAGTATATATTATATTAAGGCTGCTCTCCCGAAAAAAGCTTGAAAAAAGCATTCAGATGAAGCAACTTTTCGTCGGCAATTACAGAGAAATTACATCTGAAAAAAATTGTTAGTAATCTACATCATATGAACCGTAATTTGGTTTAGCCACAATTGTTCTATCGATATCACATAATAAGAAAAAAAAATGCCAATTCACCTCCAAATCATTGAGATGAAACCATTTTACTCCTTAATTTCTTATCAAAAGAGTATAAAAAATATACTACTGTTTTGCAATACAAATGAAAATAATTTGGTTTTGTTACTTTTTACAAATATGTATTATTTTTATTACAATAAATTAAAAATGCGTCCAATTAAAGACTGCGTTTACATCAACCCCGCACTCGTCCACAAATTCAGTGCGGGGCGCATCGTGTTGCTAGGTGGACGTACGTCGCGTTGCGAGAGCTCAAGCACTACGAAATAATATCGTAAAATATTACTGCAAAAATTAATTTTGTAAATAGTGGAATAGCTTTTTAACCGACTTTAGAAAAAGGAGAAGGTTCTCAATTCGTCTTGAACTTTTTTTTATGATGTTACTTCATTACTCGCAGATGGCTGGACCGATTTGGAAAATTCTTTTTTTGTTTGAAAGATTATACATTCTAGTTAGTTCCATTGTCGTCACGTTTGGATCTGATGATGGAATCATGGAGAAATCGAGGGGACTCTTCAAATATTATAGGCATACCTATAGCGTTTTGGGTATTTCTTATTGTACCTTGTTTAGTTTCTCTCGAAAAGCACCATTTGAGGAAGTGGAACTGATGACGAAGACCCCAGATGGCCATCGAAACTACTCAATAATAAGTATTTCGTGGATTGCGATTAGATTACTTGAATATAGATGTTAAGCACTTTATGCTCGTCACAATACATATGGTGAAGTAGAGCTGATAGTGATGTACCAGGAGAACTCCTCAAAAATTAACGGCTCTGCACCGGGAAAAGCAATATTTTGTAAAAGGTGATAAGTAGTTGACATTTTGGCTTTTGTAACTAGATAAATTACAAACCGACCCACTAAAAAGCGTGAAATAAAACTTATTATCAAAAAATAGAACCGACTTTCGATTCGTCAAAAAGTTTTATTTCTGATTCTTGTTTATAAGTTAAAGAGTATTCTATGTATCTATAAGTAGTGTTAGTGTTATAAACTCATTGTATTTTACAGTGTTAGTAGTGTTTAAATTTAGTTTGTAAAATATGGGAATAAGCAGAAACGAATGAAGAGAGGTCTAAAAAAATATTACAAACAAAAGGGTATACATTTATTATCAAAAAGTTTTATCTACATATTTCATTATAAACTATCGCTTTACTTACAATGCGGCCGTTCTAACATGGCGAGTGTGTAGTTAGGCTCTGCGAACTTTAGCGCTTGTGCACTCGTACAAAAATAAAGGTTTTAAAAAAATAAATGCCAATAACAGTTGTTAACAAGAATAACAAATGCTAATTGCATTTATTTTTTTTAAATCTTTATTTTTGTACGAGTGCACAAGCGTTAAAGTTCGCAGAGCCTAACTTCACACTCGCCAAGTTAGAACGGCCGTACTGTACCTCGCATAAAAGTAGATAGCACAGAGTAAACGGACAGAGGGTAAGCTTCATACAACTGCGCTATGATAGGTACACTACTACAAGCAAGGCGCGTGTGTGCGCTTCGTCTGAGCGAGGCCTGGCTTGAGCCGATATGCACCGGTTTCTTTTCGTACGGACGAAGCCGCCAGTTGAGATAGAGAGATAGAGTTAAGATAATGTACAAGAGAAAGAAGAAAACGACAAAGAGAAGGAAATAGAACTAAGGAAAGAAAAATAGATTGATGACAAAAATAATAATAATATACGTTTATTTAAAATGAAGAAAACGAGAACGAAGAAGGACGAAAATAAAACATAGAACAAGATTTTATATGGCTATCAAAATTTCTAAAAATAAATATATGTGAACACGGAGAAATAAATGAGGATGAAGAAGTTCAACCAACCAAAAGAATAAAAATACTTGGTGAAAAAAAGTTAAATTTCAGTGAATTTTAGTTATAATCTATTTGTTTATAAAAAATGTAACAAATAATATGACATACACTAGTAATAATTATACTACCTATCTACCTTACTCTAAGTTCCTACCTACATACCTACCTTACCTACCTACCTACCATTTTTCTCTTAATAGAAACCTTCCTTAGACTATAACGAATATTCGAAAAAAAATCCGTATTGGTCCAGCCATTCCTGAGTTTTGCGCTTAGCAACACATTTAGCCATTAATTTTTATTTATATATAATTTAGTTAAAAAGATACATCAAGTTGTTTACCTCAAGTTTCGAGCCAGGCTGATCTATTATAATAGAGGTATAGTTTCTACAGTACATACTCATAGTGCATCTATATCAATAGATAATAAATAAAAACAAAATTTGACCACTTTTGATGCGGTACAAATAAAAATGAATTTAACTTTCACGATGACTTGACCTTCTGTGATTTCGATACTCTGTGCCGAGACTAGGCGAAGCGACGACGCATGCTGGCGGCGCAGGCGCGGGCCGAGCGCGCCTCTCTTTTCTGTTGCATGCGGGTAGCGGAGAGCTGCGCGGAGAGGGGTCGTTAGCTCCACCCAAATGGTCAAGGTTATTGGCATGAATACAAGCCTTAATTCAAAAGTAGAAGACGAAAATTATAAACTCCAGCTACTGAGCCAGCTTAAAACTACATATAACTAAAACTCATTTTTGGTTTAACCTGCATTTCATTTTACGAACTCTTTTAATTTAGCTTTTAAAAAGGACGGCTCACTTTTAACAGCCAGTGGTTTTAAGACCGTACATTTTCGTCTTTCCTTGATACCGTCTCAGGAAATTAATATTCCAAATGTTGCTAATCTTCTGCCATCTTAGAAGATCAAGTACTTACTTTAAAGAGGATTAATTCCGTCCCCTCATTAATTATTAATTAGGTAAAATATTAAAGAACCGTTTTTTAAACCCATTTTTATTAACTCAATTCAGAGTTAGTTATAGAAATCCGCAGTTGAACTTAGGATCTAAGGATACATATTTATGTGCCTAATGTTGTAAACGGAGTAGGCAAGTGATATTTAAGGCAACACATAAGTTTCAAGACCCCCACTACTACGAACATTTTTAAAACATTAAGCTGGAAGAACAGTTTGGACAAGTTCGAGTTGATTTTAATAGTGGAATCTTCCCGACAGTGCTCAATCCACAACGTAAGGTCCATGACGTTACTGATTGGGCAATTGGTATACAGACAGAAAGTTTTGGTAATGAAGAAGTTAAGATGTAAAGGAGAATGCCAAGGATCCCTTCAACACTTGGCCAGAACCGACAAAGATGAACTATATATCATAAAAAAGGAAAATAATTATAGAATTTTACTATATAATTTGTTTTCTATAAGAAGTACACCAAAAAAAGTTATAGTTCTTTGAAATTGACCACCTAATACTTCTAATTATAACGATAACATGAAATAAACTATTAAATGATTGAATAATGAATACTGAATTCAGTTTCAACAGCCACGGTAGTCGTTAGTAATATAGAAACCGGGGTCCGGTAACACAGCAATAAACAACACAAAACTTAAAAAACACGCAAGACACTTCGTCGCTCGTCATAAAACGCGGGAGAAGTAAAACTTTTGACGATTGTCAGTGACAACTACAAGATTAAGTGTTACCAGCACTATATAACTATTCTAAACTGTATCAATAATTGAATTGAATTATTTTAAATTATTATAAAATAGTCAAAAATATAACTAAACATTATTTATTACTATAAGAATTAAGAGGACTTTTGTAAGTAATCAATTCACTTACGTAGGTTCATAATGATATTAATGTAATCGATTTGCAAGTGCAATTTCGTATCGATATTATTTTATTTTGGTATTGGCAACATTTCTTATTGAAATTGTAGATAGAAAACGTGTTGATAAATTGAATAACTATTTAAAATTACTTTTAAACGGTGTACTTCTACAGATTTTATTTATATTCCATAATTCTTACTATTTTATATAATGAATTATCATTAATTTAGAAAGTCTGTCGGACGCTACATGATTTGTGAGCCGAAACTTGGCATTCTCTTTTAAATAGATGTACATATCAATGTTTGTTCAATCATAACAAAATAGCTGACCCCCGTCTGGATGACAGACATAAAGACAGATTTATATCTGGAACACTTTCTATACGCATAAAGTAACCGATCCCCATGAGACAAATTCATCAAATATTCCACGCAAACAAAGTTGCAAGGCATAATAATTTAATCAAAGATTTCTTTACAATAATATAAAAAATATGAAGGTTTTATACCTTTCACGCGAAAGAAGTTGCAGGTAACAGCAGCTCTATTTCTTGTACCAAGAAAGACTGTATCGCAAGAGTCAAAGTAAAGTAAGGCTAGGTAAATAAAAGGATTATCAGGCGTTAGGAGCACGGTTCACCTAGGAGACAGGCAATGGTCGACTGACCATAATACAATAAAAATGATATGGACAAACCACAATAAATTGTAATGCGGCAAAACTGCCATCACCGCGCCTTGGTGGCTTTTGGAGTAACGATACGAAAACAATATAGTATGGCCCTTTGTATGAGCTGGCAGGTAGATTACATTCAAGTTATTGTTCGATGATTCATTTCAAATTAATATCTTTATATTCAACAAGTGATTTTTTTCGCGCCCGAACAGCGTAATTTTATTTTTTATTGTTGGCTTTCGTTTGACCACCATCTTACCTGGTGTTAAGCGATGATGTGTTTGATGAAGCACGCTTACCTAGAAGCAACCTATTCACTCTTGACTTAAAGACTCCCTGGTTATAGCTATCAGGAAACACAGACTCCGGCAGAGAATTCACTCCTTAGCTGTACGCACAAGGAAACTATTCCCAAAACGTTTTGTGCGTTTTGTGCGTATGGGTGGGATAATAGTCTTTGGATTTCTTTGTTTTAGTACAGAATTGCTGAAATTAAAAGGTAATTTATGTTAACAGCCACACTGATCAATGTTCAAGTTAAAAAATGCTGATTGATTGATGTTAATCAGTGGATAGAATTTTTATTTCATGCGTTCATTATTACAATCAGTACAGTTCCGTAATGTTGCAAAGACGAGAGCATATGGCTAGCGCTCTCAAAAAGGTTTTTAATCTCGTATACTTAGAGCCTAGCTTGTAACTCTACAAGCCTTTACTTGACAAACTCTATCTACATACAATTTAGTCAATATAAATGTGACTCGACCATTTTGTCACTAAGAGAACTATTTCTACTATTGTATAATATAGGTAGTTAGTATAATTCTCCGAAAAGTTAAGGACATATTTTTCACCTTACGCGCATGTGATGGTAAGCCAACGCTTAGCTAAGTAAAACGCCTAGGCACTAAGCCTTCGCGCTTCACTTGGCTCGTCTTGGCGGTTGCACTGCCGTGCCTCTAGATAAAGACTCTAGACAATTTAGAAAAATGAGGGGTACGTACGGAAAGAGACTACTAGATGTATCGGAGTACTGAAGTACCAGATTAACGAGACTACTACTAATAATATGACTGTGTTAACATATATTTAACTTAGAATGTACAATTGCCAAGTTCATCTTTTTTTTAAGGACACTTTTTCATTCGCAATCAACTTCTAGGTATTTTAACTTGTACTGATATAGGCCACTATAAAATCTTCTTGCATTCGAGCTGATTGCTGGAGGAAACGGGGACTAATAACAATACGAGTATATCGCGGCCTAAAACTAGACCCTACACATTTTTAGTTGGCTTAGGCTTATACGGCTTATATGAATACTAAACTAAAACAATCGATAGCTTACATCAACGACTGCATACCAAAACCCGTTTGATATGAAAATATATCTGGTCCCAAGGCTACAATTTGTGGAACCAATGTAGCATTGACACAGAGGTCTCAAATTACTCAACTAGAATGCATTTTTAGTATTCACATTTCATGGAACGGGCTTCATTCTATTTATTTTTGTGAATAGCCGCTCGCAGCTCTACCAAGGAAGTTGTCGACTATGTTGGCTGCTTAACCAGAATCCCTGTGACATTAGTTAAGCATACCAATTAAAATCCACCAGCCAGGGCTTATAAAAACTTGCAAGCGACGACCTAAAGGCTACTAAATGCTAAGAGCGAGGTTTTATTTTTCTTGGTGGGAAAGGAGTGTCTAGGTCAGACTTCTTCTTGACTAGAAACCTAACCTGCTCGTTCAGTTACCCTTGGGTTCCGGGGCCGCGATGTATCGTTAGAAC
Source organism: Tholera decimalis (assembly GCA_943138885.2). NCBI lineage: Eukaryota > Metazoa > Arthropoda > Insecta > Lepidoptera > Noctuidae > Tholera > Tholera decimalis. The sequence continues at coordinate 14,232,343 of OW964552.2, read as the reverse complement.
ATTCCCGCAACCTCGGCAGGCGGACGGTACGAATCTTGGCTTAAGGCGTTAGCGTAAACCTAAGCCCGATCCATAATAAAAATATAAAATGTACGGCAATGCACCACCGGTATAAATATTAATAAATAAAATAATAATATAACCTATAACGTTCCCACTTCCCACAGCTGGGATACAGGCTTATTAAAGGCTCTCTATGAGAGGGATTGAGCCGTAATCCACTACACGGGCTCAGTGGTGGAATTCTCAAGACATCGCACATGTTTTCTTTCGCCGATTTGAGCAGTGGTGACAATATAAATTACATATAGTAATATAGGTACTGTGGAGGTCTGCTATGCGAGCGGTCAGCCTATCGCACTGGCTGGTATAGTTTGAATTTAGATCGCAATGTTGGACATGCGAATGAATTATTTTAAGAAATGAAAAGAGCGGCTTGAGACGCCGTCCAGCAAATACATTACAGCAAATATTATATTATACAATACAACAAATACAAAAATAGTGATGATGACGTGACTAATGTTGATAATTGGGCTGCAATATCAACATCTTCGAGAGCCAACTAGGCTACAAAAATCTCCTAAATAGCAAATTATTCAATCACTTGCAGTCATATTATTTAAATGAAATTAATATGAATGAATGAATATGAAATAATTTCTTAACCATATTCTTACATAACAATATGGAGTAGCACATTCAAAATTAGAATTATATATTGAAAATGTGAATAATGAATCTGTTAATCAATATCGATTATCAGATTCAAAAATTTTATTTGTGTACGTTTTATATAAAAGTATAAAGTAGACAGATTTTATAAAATAATGGACTATAATTATATATTATTGTTACTAAAAATGTGTTATTTCTTTAGTTCTGAAGCAAAATATATGACGCAGTTAAGTTGCTAAGTTATTTCAAAATCCAGCAACCAAAAGAAAACACCGATAAATTTGAAAACTACAGAAAGACTCAGGTGTTTCTTTATTTTTGCAAGTCTTTATTTAACTTCTAAATCTTCTTTCACGCAACAGTATCATATTTTTACTTTCGTTAACTTTCCACCCGCGGGCGTGACAACACAGAGTCATACAGAAGACCCAATTTCAAAATATCTAGTAGAATTCCTACTAAAATAAAACGATATTTATAAATTGATATCATTGCACCGTGTGATATAATCAGATCATGACAATATGTAAAAAATAATCTTAACTAGCTTCAGTCCCTTGCTTGATCTGCGTATTAGTCGAAAATTATCCCGTCCTAATTTGGTATTAGGAAGAATTTGATGAGCTTGTGGCATTCACACTCTCGATTTCAAGTAACTATTTTTCATTAACTTTATTAACTTTTATCTTTTACATTATTTGCTGAAATTAATACAAATTGCATATGCTATGACATCTCTCCACTATGAATGCATATGAAATTATTTAACTCCATACATATATATATATATATAAATAAATTTTATTAATGCGAAAGTATAAAAGTATGGACGTTTGTAAAATAATTAAAAATACCCGAGCTGATCTGTATGTAATTTTTCAGAGATAGATTGTAGTATGGAATAGCTCGTCCATCGCTCGTTCGCTCGTTTAATCGTAGACCTCATCGCTGACTATTAGGCGTAATGGAGGTCAAGAGCGGTTTTATCCAAAATAAAAAAGAAACAACGAAAATCATGTACAAAATTTCAAGTTTTTTTCATGGTCTTCACTGAACTAACCTTCTATCTATCTATATTCAATGGCTACACAAACTCGGGCCCGCCACCAAACAAATCTAATAAAGTGACGTCACAAGAAAGAAATAGCATTTTTCCTGTTACCTTATATTGAAATGAATGTTATTTCATCTGGGGTAACGTTCCAATTTCTTAAGGTGACGACAGACAGAAAACGCTTAAGGAAACTGTTGGATGAACTCGTCCGATCTTACCTAGTCTGGAGGTGAATAGTCGGATCAACATCAAGAAGTTGAAAGAAGAAATACAAACCGAGTAGTGAAATGTTATGTTGGCAAGGAAGTGACGATCTATACCGCAAGTTGATCTATTACGATACGTGTTTATAGTATTACAGTTACAAAAAGTGCATGATTATGTAAAATAAATAATAACTGTGTGTGTGTGTAGGTATATATTGCTAAAAAAATACATATAAAATAAAAAAAAGATTGGCTGCTGGAAGTTTATTCAGTCAATAATAGTATTTAATTTTATTATAATTTTTGTTGCAGAATATTATGAAACGTATTTCATACACTGGAGTTCCATCCTTCTTCATCACTGCATCTGTACCCACAATAAGGCATTTGCCTCTCCTGATACTCTGCTAGTGACTTTGTAATTGATCGCTCTCGGCCTAAACGTTTCTCTGACCTCCCCCTATGTCACCTGGAGTTCAATTAGATGAGTGAAATATCTCCATGGACTAAATACCTACCACAGACAAACATACAATACGGCTTTATAGGATTTATAATACATACTTTCATACTATCTCAATTAAATTAAAAATAATGGTTGACGAGATATTTTTTCTCCATTTCCCACTTAAAAGCCATCCTCATAAAACAAACGACAACCATTATTAAGGTTCTTTTAACAAAGAAAATACCATGCCATGGTGCTCCGGCACCCTGTATTTATTTATTGGCCTATCTACAATTATTACACCGTTTATCCTAATATTACATGCAATATGTTACAAACATAGTGTACAATATGACGCGATAGACATAGCATGCAAAACCAAAATTATAACATCAAAAGATTATAATAATAGTGCAGAAGTAAGGCTAACAACAACTAGTGCGTAGTATATACAGTAGACATAGAAAAAAAAAACAGTGCGGTAGATTGTTTTTGATGGACTTGGTGCTTGAATTTTTTAAGTGTTGTGAAAAAAATAACTCTTACTTAACAACTGGGTGCAGTCTATTTTACTCCGAAGTATTTAAAAAAGAAAAAGTAAATCTATACTATCTCTTCTTTTTTCGAGTGAGATCATGTCAAATTTTTTAAGACCTTTTGCATAACTATGAGATTCACTTGATAAATGCCGCCGCCTGTGAGCTGCGAATGCCTGCATTTTCTTACTGCCCCGAACAGTGGTCCGTAATGAATGCAATTAAAGTTTAGTGCGTAGTTTTGAGCTAAGAAAAGTAGAAACGGCGCTTTTCTTAATTTGAATGGTTACTAAGTGGTTTGTTATTTTGGTATGAAACTAGCCTTTGCCAAGTTCTTCACCCGGGTAAAAGTAAAAAATTATTACACGAGAACGTACTAACGCACAGGTATAATCCACTCGCGTGTAAATTGTTTTTATTTTATTTTTATTGATGAATTGCGTTTGACCAATATGTCACTTAGTAAGTGTTAGAGGGATATATTTCACATGATCCAGGATCCCTTATAAATAATTAAAACTTTTCTTTGACATGTAGGTACCTACTTATTTATTCATTTTTAACCGACTTCAAAAAAAGGAGGTTCTCAATTCGTCTTGAACTTTTTTTTTTTTTTGTATGTATATTACCTCATAACTCGGAGATGGCTGGACCAATTTGAAAAATTCTTTTTGCGTTTGAATAGGTACACTTTCTAGTTGGTTCCATTGTTACGAAATCAGGATCTGATGATGGAATCCTTGAGAAATCGAGGGATTCTTCAAATATTATAGGCACATCTATAGCGTTTTGGGTATTTCTTATAGTACCTTGAGCAGTTGCTTCCGAAAAGTACCATTTGGGGAAGTTGAACTGATGATGAAGACCACAGATGGCCACTGAAACTACTCAATAATAAGTATTTCGTGGATTGCGATTCGATTACTCGAGTACGGATGTTAAACACTTTATGCTCGTCACAATACGTATGGTGATGTAGAGCTGATGGTCAAGTACCAGGAGAACTCGTCAAAAATTAACGGCTATGCATCGGGAAAAGCAATATTTTGTAAAAGGTGATAAGTTGTTGACATTATGGCTTTTGTAACTAGATAAATTACAAACCGACCCACTAAAAAGAGAGAAAAAAAAAATTTTTTTTTGGAAAAAGTAGAACCGGCTTCTATATCAAAACGCTATAAAGCCAAAAATAACTTTAATTTCGGAAGGCGGTGTGAAAAAAAAAAGAAAATCCAAAACCAATAACACCGACTTCCGAAATTAAAGTTATTTTTGGCTTTGTAGCGTTTTGATATAGAAGTCGGTACTATTTTGTGCAAAAAAATTATTTTTAGTTATTTCAATAACAACAATTCTCACATACATCATTAGGTGCACCGACTATTTTTATCTATAAGAATTCTTATAAATCAAAACCCGTATATAAACTTACTTGATTAGTTCTGTAAAAAACCTTCATCTTTCTATACCTATCTATACTACTCCATACTAACAAGATCAGTCAATTTTTTCCTTTTAATAAACTTAGACATACAACTTACTCCTCTATTATTTTAAGCTGCCAATGAAGCACAGTCGTCTTAATTTGTAGAAGTAATTGTATGCGCTGTTGAGTGAGGCGCAGCGCAGACAGCTTGGATGTATGTTTGAAATGAAAGTCACTGATAGCTAACTAATATGAAATACTATATTAATAACTGACTATCACGTAACTATGCTAAAATGTATGAACTGTGAATGATTGCTAGTGAGTACAAGTATGTATGAATCTTGAACGAGTACTGACGCGTAACAATATAATTTGTACGAATTGATTTAAAATTGCTGATTATACGTTGCGCGCCTATCATGTAGGTACGATGCGTGGCTCGTACAGTAATGAATGATCAATTATCAAGTTACGTAAAGCTACCACCGATTACTTATACGTTATAACACTGACAGCTAATTTACTCAGTTTCAAACAATCTACTTAATTAGATAATAAATCAAAGATGGTGAACAAGCTTAATATTGGACAAATTTAGATTGTTGTTTATAGAGTAGGTACGTGTTTACATTTGATGTGACTGTGTTATTGAAGCGGAGGCAAAATATAATATGCATATCGTAATGATATTACCTTTTCAAATAGGTATGTAAAAACCAAATAATAGGTAAATACACAACACATCTCACACAGTTCAGTGTTCAGACATCGCCTTAAGGACTGGGTCTGCCAGCGACATCACAGCGATTGTTCATCCACGGATGCCTCTGACCAATCACCATCGAGCTACGCATCAACGTTATGCATCAAAATTTTATAATCTTTTCTTTAGTTGGTTCTGATCGCTAACTATCACATCGCACTCACCTTTATAACTTGAATACTGACTTATCCGCTACAGAGATTTTTTTTTATTGAAAATATGTTCGCGTTTGACCACTATCTCACCTGATGGTGTGGTCGAAGACTTTTGACTTAAAGACTCCTAGGCTGTAGCTATCGGGAAAAAAAGACTCCGGCATGGAAGTCCACTCCTTAGCCGTACGCACAATGAAGGTATTCCCAAAACGTTTTGTACGTATGGGTGGGATGTCCACCATGTAACGATGGCCCTTCGTCGTTTGTCTCGTATTCCGATGATGGAACGGGCTTGGCGGAATTAGATTGTGTAATTCCATCACACACTCCCCGAAACGTAACCGATAGAAAACCGATAGACTTGCAACTCGTCGTCGATGTTCAAGGCTCTGGGCTTTGCCTCGATCAGTGCATCGTTGCCAATGAGTCTCTTGGCTCGCTTCCGATCAACACAACTTTGGCATAATGGGATAACGTTGGTCCAGTGGCTACGAAGAGCATTTCATGAAATTGTTTTTACCCATATTTAAATCTGCTGGTTACTGGTTGAAACAAATGCTTGTTGCTCATCATTGCTGCATTCTTGTTCTGCATGTCACTGCCTTGACTTGACTCTGAATTAAGGGCGACTGTTCATTGTCTCTAGTGCTAGCTTGTTCCAACAAGGCTAGGAGTCGACTTTGTTCCCATTCATTAGACATGATTCATAAAACCGTAAAAAATGATATTCAATTTATCAATAAACACTAGAAAATTACAAACACACCGGGCTTATAAATGTGACGTGGCCATTGTGGCCGGATAAAACTTAAACGCGCGCTCTTTGCAGATTTGTAAAATTCGTCGATTTGTTTCGGTGTTTCTTTTCAGTGTAGTCAGGAGTCTCATCTTATTGAGCTGAAATTATTTGTGATTAGTTTCAGAGTGACGTGCTATAGTGTAATTATTAATCAGTTAGCTACTACTATACATATTTTTTCCGTTTAGCTGCTACTAAAACAGTTTTCAGTACTACTACATCATTTTTTAAATTGTAAGTCAAATTATTTCAAATATTTTTAATTTAAGTTTTAATTGACTTCAAAAAAAGATAGAATATAAAGATATGAGTTCTATTTTTTATCAACTGTTAATAGAGTTTTTGAAATCAATACCTTCTACCAACACAAAACTAAATGCCAATTAAAAGCTCTCAAAATATAAACAGAAAAAATATTAAAACCACCATCAGAAAACAGATAGTCAATTTATACATTCACAATCCAATTCGTAGTGTCGACAGTAAAGGTGAAAAGTCTGCAGGTACTGTTGACACGTCCGCCGCAGTCCAATTAGCATTGATTTATATGCTGACCGTCCGGTCAGCTGGTGTTTGCTTTGCTAAAACTCGGTACCGATAATGCTGAACCTTGATATTTTTATCATTTTATGCAGAAAAGGTATGGAATTGAAGGAAGGTGTATGGATGTTTAAGTTTAAGAGTATTGAAAGCTTAAAGGATTACTATCCGTTTCGGCTGAGCCATTTGAATAATTATTTTGTTAATGAGTTGAAAACATTATGAAATTCTGTGACACACGAACGCGTTCATATTTTAAATACCAGCCTACTGGTATGCAATGTACCATTTATTTCTCAGTTATAAAAGAAAAGTAAAGTCGTATTAAAAGAAAAAAATACTCAGAGCATTACGATGGATAACGAAAGCGCCACCCTTTAAACTCAATTAAATACGAATTAAACGAAGAACAGCTTTATCAAACATACAGACCCGTTCTAACTGAGATGTCAAAAGTTTCCTATTCTTTTAATTATATAATAAATAAATTGATATGCAGATGAGTATTTTTACTCACTTTAATGGAATTTGTATGCCTATCGCTTTTAGGCACGCAATAGTATATTCCACATAAGTAATATAACAATAACACAGGCCAGCCTTCACCCATTCATCAGCAGTTTCCTAGTATACCGTAATCTTTGTGGTTTATTTCCCGAAACCTGACTTCATAAGGAGTCCACTCAGTACAATCACGCGTAACTGTAGCCCCATCGTTAATGTCACATAAATCTATTAATGAAACACGAAGTCCATATTTCATATCGACTGCTGCGCGCTCATACAGGCTCCTGAGGATTGACTTTGATAAATGAAGTGTCTATCAATATTCTTCTAAGTGACGTACGTGTTGGGAATAATTTCTGTAGTTGGATATTATTTGGAAAAGGTTTTGTTGCATGTTATATTTTGCTGTTACAAAGTACCTACATTTATAGAAGTAGTAGGCAAGCATGATATTGATGATTCTGCAAATTATATGTGTTTTTCAGGTATGATCGTTTAGATAGTTATACATAGAACAATGCGATATACGCAGAAACTACCTTGTGTGTGGGACTTATCCCATTACCGTGACCCCGGTACGTAAAGGGTTATTGAAGGAACACCGTGGATTTTAGTCAGTAAAAGTCTGACAGTCCCTCCCACCCTGCCCGGGGTGGGAGGACTTACTTGATAATTTTACCACGCTAAAAAAAAAAAAAAGCTGGTGAACACACACACATTTTGTTATTTCTTGCTGCATTATTATCAGTGATCAGAGTAGGTAGATTGAAATGGGGTCATTGATCCGAAACGTATATATTAATATGGACATTCCTCCGGAATTGGTGGATTATTAAAAAAAAACCGGAACTTATGTAGGAATTTTATTCTGCCAGAGTGGAAGGAGTCATTTGATGATTTGCCATCCTCAAAAAAAAAGGTAGGAATTGTAATAAAATGTGCAATATTATTCTTTATTATTCTTCATATTTTTTTTAACGGCACACAGTCACGATTTGACAAAACCCAACGACCAATCAGAACAAAGGATCATGGTTGGTACAATAGCCGGTTATCAGAACAATGCGTACGCCCGCCGACGACATGCCAGGTAGATCACTCGTTTACTTCGGTTCGTAGAGTGCGCATCTTTGTTTGTTACTGTGTTGTGAAAACGTTACTTGACCCTGGCTTGTGTACATACTGACTTCTGGAATCTGCTCTAAACCACGATTTGGCTCGAATATACGGACTCAGATTTTTCACTATTGAATTGGATCTACATATTTAAACCAAGCTTTGGTAAGTAATATTTTACTAGTTACAAGGAGTATAAAGCATGTTTGGATGTACTATAAGAATATTTTTAGTATTGTGTTTGTTCGCTTAACCTGCTGAACATACCATGAGTCTTAATATTGTTAAATCTTTAATAGAGTATGAACCAGTGAGCTTAGTGCGAAACAAAATTATGATATTCTAGTAATGTAGTCGCAATTCAGCTAACTCCACTATTAACCGACATTTTACTGGAATCCGTATATAATTTGAATGCCCTGTGTGCTGTGTCCTCTTGCAATGTATTGTTAAAATAAATTACTATAGGCCATATCTACTTCTCTACAAAATATTCTACGTAACAAGCCCTTTCATTTGATACCCATACTGATGGGATTGAAAAAAAACTAAGTTGTCCGACATCTTGTAGCGGCAGCCATTTTGGATCGACAATAATATTGAATATACATAATTGTATTGTCACCAGAATCAAAGGCGAATACCAAATTTTAGATCAATCGGTTGACAGGAAGAGGGTGAAATTTCAATGACTAAATTTGATCCACGAAAAATAAAACAAACGGAGTAAGCTAAATAAACTAAATAAAATTTATTTTTTTCATGTCTTTGTTTTAGGTGATATATACGAGGTTCCATCTCTACAACAGAGTTCAGATATAGTTTACGAACTACTTTACGATCACGCTAGTGGTACAATATACTGTTCAAAATGCAAAAGCCATTTGAAAACCATAAATAAAGGAAACGTTAAAAGACATATCGAAGGAGCAGTACACCAGGGAAAGTTTGAGCGGCCCGAAGAGGAATTTTATTTCGATCTTATAAAATTTCTCATTTTGTGCAATATTCCGTGGTCTCAGATGAAAAATACTACTTTTCAAGATTTCTTTAAAAAATATATGTGTAGTACCTGTTGTTGTACGTGTACTAATCGTACTCTGCCAGATGAATCACAGTTACGGAAAGTTTACTTGGACAAGAATTTTTAAGAATAAAATCAATTCGATTCGGCAAAATTATAAAAATGAGAAACTATGGATATCATTAGATGAAACGACAGACTTTTTAGGTCGCTATATAGTCCATTTTTTAATAAAACCATTACATCCTAGCAATTTGACTAGACCTTATTTGGTAGCATGTAAAATGCTAACTGTAGTTAATGGACAAACAATCACGCAATTTGTGTTAGAATGTTTGGAAAACTTTTGGGAAGATTCTTTTGAATCGAAGGTAGGTAACACTCTTGTCCTCTGCACTGATAGCGTTGCATATATGCTGTCTGCAGGACGAAATTTAAAACAATACTTACCTGAAATGAAGCACGTAACATGTTTGGCGCACTCTCTTCATCGCGTATCTGAGCAAATTAGGTTAGAATATCACGATGTTAACATTTTAATAGCAAATGTTAAAAAGGTATTTTTGAAAGCCCCGAGTAGAGTCAAAATTTTAAAAGAAAAATATCCAGATTTGCCGCTACCTCCCCAACCAGTTGTTACAAGATGAAGAGATGAAGATGAAGAGATTACGCTCAAAACATTGAAAAAATAAAAGAAGTATTATCTTGTTTAAGCAGCTCTGATGCGGTATCTATTCGAGAGGCAAAAAATATTATAGAAAAAGAAAATTTAAAAGAAGATTTAAATTACATTAAAGACAATTATTTTATAATTCATTTGTCTTTAAAAGAATTGCAAAAGCATAATTTATCGTTGACAGATTCACTTTTAGCATTTGACAACGTCAGAGATGCTATAAATCAGTGCAATTCAGAAAATATAAAAAATAAAATAGAATGTGTTATGGAACGAAACCCAGATTTAGACACACTTAGAGAATATAGTGAGGCCATTGAAAAAAATGAAGCACATAATTTAATACCTTTTTTAAAATTTGCTCCTTTGACATCGTCAGATGTAGAACGGTCTTTTTCCATTTATAAATGGATTTTAGATGTTAAAAGAAATAGGTTTGAAATTGAAAATATAGAGAAACTCATAGTTATATATTTTAATTGTAAAGATAAGGATTACCAGGATGCTGACATTGTAATCGATGAAGATTAAAAATGTGAATAAATGTAAAATGTACATATTTAACGATACACAATGTTGATTTTTATCTTTTTTCTTTATTCTACCCCTTTTTTTTGGTCCTAAAATCTGACTAAAATCAACCTGTTCCTTCGTATGCCCTTTACGTTTCAGAGTCGTGGTGCATCCTTAGAACAGTCTCACGACCCCAGCAGGCATTGGCCCTCTATGGGGCCCCGTCATTTATTCTACCCTTAATGCAAATTACCATGACCACTATGAAAATATTTAAATTTAAGTGCAACAATTTATGTCTATCTATAAAAGTTCTAGCCATAAAAGGCTAAAAATAAAAAAATAAAAATTAAAGCTTCGATCGGAATTAGATTGTTTTTATTATTCAACAGATAAATAATGAATTAATTTAGTTTTTATACCTTCCTTTAAATTTTGAAATGAGTAGGAATAATATCACTACCAACATTAACAATGTTTAATTGAATCCGGAAATACCGGAATTACTTTCCGGGAAAATGGCTTATCCATGTTATTCTTTCTGTGTGCATTTATGATACAAGTACCAAAAATCAATCTACCTACGCCGATCACTGATTATTATAGTATGTATTTCTTTGTATTATTATATATTTATAGTTCACTTTACTTAACTTGACTTTACTTTGGGGCACATCATTAAATTAAAATAAAATATTATTATTAAAGCGAAAAATTTGTAAACCATTAAATAAATAAATTATGAAAATGAAAATTTACAAAATGTAATAAAAATTAAATAAAATCCACTTAAATTTCGGGTATAAAATACTAAATAGTTTATTCAGGAACAAAAACACAAGACTAGATACAACAAGTCAAACGATTTTAACTGCAAAAGTATAAACTGTAGCGCAGTTAACAACGCCCTTCTCCGCATATAGAAAACATAATATAATGCTCCATGCAAAAATTTATTAAGAAATAATTTAAACAGAAAAAATAAAAGATAAAATAAACAACAAAAGACATAATGAATTTTTTTTAGAAGTAGTAATGTAAGGTGAATGTGTGGATGTATGGGTGAGTGTAAATGAGGTGTGTAAGGGGTGTACGTGGCATGTGAGTTGTGAAGTTTTGTTGGGCTGTGTGATGAATGAGTTACACTTCCACGAGCTTCTCAGTCTCCGCATAATTTTGTGATTTTAACCAAGAATCTACTATCATTTTGCATTTCCTTTTAGTTAATGGGTAGATGTGTAACTTTTTATTAAATTTGTTGTATAATTTTGAGCTTGAGTGTTGTGTGTGAGTGAAATGACGACTTGCAGCTACATGAGTGAGTGAGTATACAAACATATTTTGTTCCAGTACCTTCAATACAGAACAGTACCAGTCTTACAGATCAATACCAGTCCTTTAATACAGATCTCAGTTAATTTTAATAAAGAGGGAGATTATGAAGGCAAATTTGAACTCAAATGCTACCCACACGGAGACACATTAAGTACTTTCACAAAATAACAGTCATATTACAATAGCAGCAACTGTAACAAATAATGGTGACTTTACGAGATTACTTTAAGTTTCAGAAACTAATAATTCGAAATATGTTTAATACAGTAGATTCTATTGGAATTGTATTTGGCGTTTAGTAAATTGTTTAATTTCATTATTTGTCTCTGCGTTATTTACGAGAGAGATTTAATTATCTAAAAGATTGTTTCTCACTCCTCCCTTTCTTGTTGGAGCCAAAGGAGTGTCAGACTCTTACAAATTAAAAACTCATCCTGTTTATTCAGTTGCCCCTGCGTTCCGGGGTCGCGGTATCATAAATGAGAGAACCATCAAGGAGTCATCGCGTCAGTCTGAAAAATAAATTATTTTATAGGTTGTTTGATTTAAACTCAATATTCCAATGAGGCTCTTGATAAGTGATATTTGTTAGTGGTAGCGTTCCGAAAGCGATTATCATAACGACAAATAATTTATGGGGTTGACAAATGCTGTCCAAAAGTCAACAAATCAAACCCTTATATTTTGAAAGTTCGGAAATTAATTGCTATTAGAACGGCACTTAGTCTTATTACTTATTTGCTCTATTGTTCTTATTTGCTAATCTGATAATTGTATTGAGCGAATGAGCATGAACATAAAAATAAACCCCATATTAAATAGAAATTAAAAAAAAAAATTGGCCAAGTGCGAGTCAGACTCGCCCATGAAGGGTTCCGTAGTAACTATAATAATATAATATAATATGTATATTTATTTGACGAATACAAAAAAACCTTGAAAATTTCTTAAAACTAGCTTATTTACATTTTTACAACTACGCTAAATAACTTTGTTTTTCATAGTGTTTCTATGAATTACAAAGTTATATTTGCGGTTTTAGAAAATATGCTGTATCTCAAAAACTGCTAACTCGATTTCGTTCAAACCAATTTTGGTTGAAAGTTTACATTAAGATCTACAGACATATATTTCTTTTAGATTTTTCACTTCATTATTATAGAAGTTAGAGGGGGGGGGGGGGGGGACATTTTACCACTTTAGAAGCTTATATCTTTTAAACGATCGACTTTATGAAAAAGTGGTTTTAGAAACCCTGATATCATTTTAAAAACCTGTCTACAGATACCACACACGCATAGGTTTCATGAAAAAAAAAATTTTCAGTTCTAGTTCCATGTATGGGACCCCCCATTATTTTTAATTTTTTTTCTTAAAATCGTAAAGCGGTTCACAGATTAAATCTATCTACTAAGTTTCACATGTATGATCTTAATAGTTTCGGAATAAAATGGCTGTGACATACGGACGGACGGACAGACAGACAGACAGACAGACAGACGGACACACATATCGAAACTATAAGGGTTCCGTTTTTTGCTATTCGGCTACGGAACCCTAAAAATATAAGTAGCACAAAATAAAACACTAACACAATTTTAAAACGTATTTCGGGTACTTTTTCGCGGGCATTTAGTAGGTACTAGTCGTTCGACCGCAAGGCACATATTATGTTGATAATCTCTAAGTGCTTTTTCACTTTAAAAAATGAGTAGCTATTTATTCTGTCTGCAATATTACACTGAGAAGATTGTATCTAACATTTTCAGTAAAACTTCCCAAAAACGAGAAAGAATATAATTGAATGCGTTTTTTTCGAATAATGTGGTTATTATGTTAATCCTGTTCTTTTTATTCGATTGTTTTGGCTGTTTTTTTTATATTTTATTCAGGTAACAAGAGTGTTGAAATTAGAATTCAGAATGAAAACAAAACAAATGAAGATTATGTGCATGTTTTAACAAACGCTGCGCGCTATCTCTTGAAACATTCGCCCGCATCGACTACCTTTTTAGCGAGCAATATGCCACTACAACTGAAGTTAAGTAATATTTTTGATTTATAAGTATCTACAGATATCTTCATTGCTGATTTTATTACGAGATAACACTCATAGGATGGATCTTACACCCTTGGGTGTCTTTAAGCCTTTTCTATGAAAATGTACTTTTTCTTACGTACATCATCATCATCCACCATCTAATTTCGCCCACTGCTGGGTATAGGCCTCTCTTAGTTTGTGCCAAGCTCCACGTTCCTGTGCCAGTCTCATCCAGGATATACTCGCGATGGCAACAAAGTCTTATGCACACCTCATGGCCGAACTAACAATACATACAAATTATTATGTACACCTATAAATAAAAATGTTTTAGATAAATATCTATAAATATAATATTACATAAGGCTACACGACAGGTAGCCTTATCGCTCAACAGCAATCTAAATCTATGTACCACGTATATACGGTACAAGAAATAAAATACATAGTAATGTATTTTATTTCTTGTATATATAGCGAAAACCCTCAAACAGGCACGTATTCATTTGAAACGGCAGCAGTCAAGCGTGACCATAAAAGGATCTAGGCGAGATTGCAGGGTTTAAAACACGTCACCGTGGCGTAGAGGCGTAAGACGAAACCTTAGCTCTCCCTAATATATTTTCCGCAGGTTTGTATCCGAGCGCATTCAAGGGTTTAAAACACCAATAAATTAATAAATTATCATTTTACTTTTTATAAATTTAAGTATAGTTTTTCAGTTAGAAAACAATTTTCCAGCTTGATTTATAAGAAAAATACTACCTACGTAAGTCAAAATCAGTAAAATACAAACCAATACAAGAAAACTCTATCTTCCATTTTCACTATTTTTTGTGCTGCATCAATCTTCGCGAAGCGTTCCGGCGCTGACCCAAGAGGCAAAGATAATTATTCTTTCAGCCTTGCGACCGGCATTGTCTACATTACCAACGGAGTAACAAAACATTATCTCAGATGAAAACTAGTTGTTACTCAGCGAATTGGCTCAAGGGAGACTCCTTTACCTATAGTTTCTCCAGGGAGAAGCCCTTTTTTAGGATAGAAAATCATCAAATAACTCCTCGCGCTGGAGCAGAAGAGAATGTCAGTCTTCTACTGACTCAAAATCCACTCTGTTCCTTGCGTTCCCGTAACGCGGTTTGAAGTTAGCTTATTCCCGCAGTCCGGGCAGACAATGATCTTAACGGGCCCTGACACTGGTGCTGTCTGCGTTCTACAGCATGGGTTCCGGAGTGACCTTTCAAGTTAACGGGATCCTTCCTACGTGCTAATGGTGATCACCGAGGTGATTTAAGTGAGGTAAAAGTCCCAGAATCCCTGATCATTTCCTGCAAAAATCAGGAGCCATTTAAAGGTTACCACAGAAAAATAAATAATGGTACTCAGCGAATTAATATTTGTATAAATGTTGGAGGGATTTCGGCCTACTTAAGTTACAATTTGCGTGAATAACTCTTTCCTTTTTGAGTTACATTCTGCGTGAATAATCCAGCCTAACGTTAGGCTGGATTTATATGCTCAAATAACTCGTGAGATGAAATTAAGAGATGGTTTGAAAACGCACATAAGCGATACAATAAGTTTACTGAAATAAAATTGTAAAAAAAAGAAATCAGGTTTATTAGATCATATCTTTAATACAAGTCGTTCAGTTTCTCTTTGTGTTGGAATACATACAGGAGAACTTTTCCAATAGTTTAAGCGGAAAGCTTTTCCTTTTGTAATATGGATTTGGATGTATAGAAATTTAAAGTATGGTATTAATAAAAGGAATGAAAAGAAACATTTATTGATTTAAAAAATTTATATATATGAACAACCTTTTCATTTTTTTATTTTAAATATTTGTTTCATTCTCTTTATTACAACTGTACTTTTAATTTCTAACATACATATTGACTGACTTTTTGAAAGTACATGTTACAACGTATATGGGTTGTTATAATCTCTCGATGGGTCAGTTATAATAGCAAAAACCCTTCTTAAGCACCACGATGTTATTTGATTGAAACACTTTAGTAATTTTTTGCATTCTTACTATCATTGTTATTTAAAATATTTTTTTTAACAATAACAACTTTTCGGAAGCAAATAACCTATAGTTTAGGAAATACTAGTGTAAGCTTTTCTCATAAGTGAACATTTATTTAACGTTCAATTAACCATTCGTCACTACACAAATCTCAGCAAACATCTTTCAGCTTTCCAAATTTCGTACATCGCAATAGGCTTACGCGAATTTATATTCGTATGCTCTTTAATTCCCCAGGTGACTTAACCTACCCAACACTACACTGTAGTCATCGGGGTGTTGTATGACACCTGGGCCACCTAGGGGATAACTAGGCAATAGCTAAACATATAATTATAGTCTGGGATATATTACCTTTGGCTCTGATTGAAGGTGCAATTTCTCGCATACCGCTTTCCATACTTTCGAAAGAAAAAGGTAAGCTTTTAAATAGAGTCACTATATTGTTCGTTTGTCTGTCAAGTTCCTTTTTACCTAGGAAGACGTAGCAATTTCAACTGTGAAAAAATCAAACTCATAAGTCGACATGATCAATTTTTTTCGATATCAGAAGGGAAAATTCACCTAGACTCATGCAATTTGGCAATGAGCAATGTCTTACAGCGCAGGTAAAGTAAACATCTGAAAACCAAAAATATGCATTTAGGTCTATAATATACTAAAGTACATATTTATGGTTTTACCGTCATGTCCTCGTAGAGGCAATCGGCGGCGGCGACCTCACACGCCCGTGCCTGGTTCAGACCATGGTACGGGGCGAGCGGGAATGAGATGCGGTTGCCTCTTTCTGTGAAGCTGTCAGACTAGCGAAGAAGGAGGCTGAACGCGTGAGGGAGAGGCAACGCTCTTCCTCACGCCTCAGCCGCCACGGGAATCGCCCCGGGCGTCGGGGATCGCGAGCTGATCTTCGGTCACCGTAGGCACGGGCTTGCGGTTGGCGAGCAGCAGTAGCTCGCCGCCCGGTAAGGACCAAGCCCGGGTCGACAGCGCGTCGTGTTCCGCGCGTGCCTCAAAGAGCAGTCGGAAGCACTGACGGGGCACGATAGGGCCATTGCCTGCTGGGGCTGCGGAAATGTTCTAACGAGATACCGCGGTCTCGGACAACAAAGCACATACCACACATAGTTTTTGGCCTCACAAACAGACATTTCAATTGTATTTATAATTCAAATTCATATTTACCACAGGTTTCATTTAATCACTAATTGAGAACAATCTCAAAACTAATGAATCAACCTCAAAAGAAAGCAATAGCAATTAATCTTTTCCCTACAATTATCTCTAACAGCAGCGAATGTCACCACTAAAAAATATGCCCTACCCCACCTGCTAGAAGTACATACAAGAAATTGTACACAACGAAAATGAAACAGTCTGTTTTCTCTAGCTCATAGTTTAAGATCAATGCGGTGATTCGGCAGCTGAAAGCATCAAAATTTAACATCTGTGCTCTATAGTCATTCCGAGTTGAGAGACTATTATAAATCCGAGTTTATAGCCCTCGAGTTACAGAGAAAAATCGGTCAGAAAGAAAAACCAGTCCATTAGGAACTGATACTTTTTAAAACCTATTGCATTGGCTTATTGATTATATTTCTAGACTAACGGAACAATGGCAATACAAACAAATAAACTTGTGTTATATCAAAGTGGCTACAGTGATGGAAAAAAGAAAAAAAACTTATGGGGGCAGTGTTATTTAGTTGGTTAAAACCCAAGCAGGCATATTACAGACTATTCTTAAAATGATAAAGAAACACATTGTGAGGAACACGGGTATGTACTCGTAGGACTGAGAAATCCGAAAACATGCGTCTACTACCAACACGTGCGCAGGTTCTACAGGGTCTACAGTACTGTATAATGATTGCATGGTGTTTCAGAAATGCTGAATATTAAAAGATGACGTTTTAGTCTAGGTGACATACGGAAAAACAACAAAAATACTATAATTACTGAACCCAAGCCCAATGTTTATATTATTACATACCGTATAAAACTACCACTATAGCATTTAAGGCGAACTAAAATCGTCAAAAATCCATTAATTGTTTAGGCACTTGTGCCCAAAATCAAGTCACTCGTCCATGTCAAGCGTTTGAACGTGAAGAGTGACATGGTTTTATTTATGACTTCGTTATCGAATATAACCTCATGTTATGTTAAAATGTTTCCAATGATAATACTCAAACTAGCAAACTCAACTTGGCATACTAATGTACGCAAAGTATGTACGAGTATTTGAGTATTCACCTCCTCACGTAATCGCCAGGAGGTTGGCGGTCGTAGCAGGACAATAACAATTAAGGATTCCTTGCCGGGTTCATTACATGGTAAGGTCAACGTGTTAAGCTATCGAGATTCCTTCGTGCCTCGTTATTGTTTCCGGCTGTCATTTGCACATCTTTGAGAATCGTTGCGGGTAGTCAGTGACCAGAAAATTGGATTCCAGTCTTACCAAAGGATATCGTGCTACCCGGAGGGTAAGATGAGCATTGCTCTATGTAAATAGTTGGTACTCAGATACATCCAGTTACATTTGAAAAGTTTTACAGTTACAATGAAAAGCCGATGGTAAAAATAGGGACATTACCGTTGTAACAAGGTTTGTGGCGCAGCATAGCATTATATACTCAAACACTAAAGCGGTGTGTTGATTGGCCAGTGGGGAACGTTAAAATTTTATGTTACTTTCATCGTGCACAAGCGAATTGTATGCCGGTTACGGACTATTGTAAGCCTGGTTTTATATCGCGCAATTGTCGATATGACAGTGGGTTTTAGGGATTGTTGAACAAGCAGGTACCTGTCTACTTGCATATATGTATGTTAAATACTAGCTGCTGCTCGCAACTTCGTTTGCGTGGGAGGATTTTCCACGTACCTAAATCCCGATCCCTTGGGCATTCTGGGATAAAAGTAGCCTATGTGTTATTCCAGGAAGTCAACTATCTACTTACCAAATTTCATTCAGTAGGTCCGGAGATAAGCTTGTACAAACAGACAGACCCTTTTTAGGGTTCCGTAGCCGAATGGCAAAAAACGGAACCCTTATAGTTTCGTCATGTCTGTCTGTCTGTATGTCTGTCCGTATGTCACAGCCATTTTATTCCGAAACTATTAGGACTACACATGTGAAATTTGGTAGGTAGATATATTCTATGAACAGCTTATCGATTCTTATACAAAAATAAAAAAAATATATAAAATTAAGGGGGCTCCTAAAACATGGAACTGAAATGTAAATAGCAGGTACTCAGATACATCCAGTTACATTTGAAGCCGAAGGAAGGAAAAACCCGATGGAAAAAATAGAGACATTACCGTTGTATAGTCTTCGTCACGTAAGTTGGCAAGGTTTTGGCGTAGTGGGGGTAAGTTCGCGCATCGTGCACTTAGTGGAAGAAAAAAGTGGTCACTGTTACTGCTTGCCATTACTTATTCTATGGTTATTGCCATCATTTATTTTTAATCATATCTGTTCAGAAGAATGTTAAAGAAAGAAGAGGAATTCATTCGTTAATTCGGTATTATAAATAAAATAGATATAATACATAAATACATTTAAAAGTGAAAAAAAAAAATGTATTAAAAAAAAAAATAATATGTTCTCGTCGTCACAATTAGTTAATAAAACTGCTACCCCTTTTATTCTTGTTTTTTTTCGGTGTCTAAAGACAGTGATGAATTCGGAATTTCAACCTTCCTTAACTATAGTTTCTAACTGTTCTTTCTGACGTTTTAATAGTCTGCGTAAAACGGTATTTGGTCCTAGCATTGTAATCAACGTAACAAAAACTAAACATAAAACAACAACTCATAACAAAAACAAAGGGTACAACTTTCGTGTACGCAAGTGTATTCGGGAGCAAATTGAACGAGAACTACTGACGCACCAATCGCGTGCTCGGAGCGGCGCTACGACATACCCCGCGTCCCGCTGACAACCGCTAACACCTAAAAATCGACTTCTGCGCATTGAATGACTCTTGCCAAGTTATTTGGCGACAACTATAACAAAGTTTGTGGCGTGGCATGTACTCTACTGAGAGGCCTTAGTTCGAGCTGAATTAAACTGTGCCTAAATTTAGGAGAGTATTAATGAATTTCTTGGAGGCTTCGGAGGGCTCTAGTGCTTGTGCTTTTGGAGGGGGTCTAATTCAAATATTTTTGATAGGATTGGTATTCGTTCACAGGGAAATTTCGCACATTTTCTGGGGACAAAAACTAGCTTATGTATATTTTCTTATACTTATATGTATACTAATAGACATACATATAAGTAAAACTAGCTAGCATAAGCTAGTTTTTGTCCCCAGAAAAT
The DNA here is from genome assembly GCA_943138885.2 of Tholera decimalis. Lineage (NCBI taxonomy): Eukaryota > Metazoa > Arthropoda > Insecta > Lepidoptera > Noctuidae > Tholera > Tholera decimalis. Next base: position 14,212,164 of record OW964552.2, on the reverse strand, counting down.
GTGCGAAATTTCCCTGCGAACGAATGAATATCAATCCTATCCAAAATATTTGAACTGCGTAGTCGTCGTAAACTAATAAACTTATGTCATATGCGTGCAGTTTTGTCCAAATCTCTTAATAAGATGTTTTTGCTCAATTGAAACACAAATATACCAACGTAGAAATATTCAGACATCCAAACTCTTACAATTATATTTATTTTTGCATTTGCTATGTATAAAACTCAAATCGTACTAGCGCAGCGTCACATTTAAAAATACGCCAGTTTTCAAACGTAGCTGACGTATTGAAATTGACGCAGAAGCATTACTTTTAAAGTTATTACATTAACTGTCCATAGATAGTAGATTATACAACAAGTAAAAAAAAAGGGAATTTAATTCGAGGTACGAAGTTGGATCCCGAGAGCAGCGAAGGATTCTAGATTAGAATCCTGAGCGGAGCGAGGGATACAAGGACCGAGATAAAATTTTTTTTCACGAGTTGTGTACTCTACTTTTTACCATTGACTGTGAGAAAATAAATAGGAGTCTAATATTTATATTCATAGAATTTTATTATATAATCAGTAATAAAAGAACAAAGGATTAAATATAAACATTAAAAATTTATAGTGAAATTAGAACAGTTTTCAAAATTCAGTGTTATATTCTTGTTTGGTTTTGAAACTGTCGTATTAGATAAGACTTGGGTATTTGGCAAAGTCGCCGTATTTTGTGGTTGCTGTTGCTGAGAAAGCTGTAATGTAGTTGTTTTACAAGGTTTTCCTTTCGATGTTGAAGGGCGCGCCGGAGATAGTGGCGCAGAAGGGTCAACAGCAGACGGTTTTAGATTTATACTGTCAATTATTCGGCTGCATCTTTTGGATTTGTTTTCGATCGAATCCTCGATATAGCTTTCTGCTACTGTGCTGGACCTCCACCCTCCGTGGCGTTTCAGTTCTGTAAGATCAGCACCTGAATTTGCTAAAAGGGTGGCAGAGCTTCTACGGAAACAATGTCCTGTGTACTTTTCGGGATTTGGTAGATTTAAGAATGTGGCAATCTCTTTTGGCATCGCACCTATTTTGTTAATTCCAATAGGTTGCCGAGTACGTTTTCCGCCATGGTATTGTAAGAAAAACCTATCGGTTTTTGTATTAGTGGGCCTTATAGCTTGATATTTTTCGACGATTTTAACGTATTCCTGCCGTATTACGAACGTTCTATCAATTTTAGTTTTTGTATCAGTTAAAACAACCAGTAATAAATTTTCCGAGTGTTTTTGGATGTCGTTCATAGTTATTTTTAATAATTCGTTACTGCGACAGGCCCCATTCACGCCAAAAATTAGCACAACCTGTGAACAATAATTAAAAAAATATGTATTTACAGGAAAACTTTAAAAGTTCAGTAGGTTTGTAAATAAATATGTTTTAAGTAGGTACTTACTTTTACGGCCAGAAAACTGTGGTCAGGTGCATCATTTAGAAAACGTTCAATGTTTTGGGAGGTTAGCACTCTAGATTTCTTTGGCTTATCACCCTCAGACAGCCGTTTTAAGTATGTCACTAACTTTGAATAGTTTGAAATATCAATGCTAAGCAAACGTGTGGTTCGCCTTGAGGAAGACCAGCAGGTAGCCTTAATAGCCAGAGGCTGTCCACAGGGCGGGGTGCTATCACCTCTCCTCTGGAATCTAGTGATCAATGACCTCATCACGAAACTCAACGCTCACCGTTATTACACAATAGGCTATGCAGACGACCTCGCGATCCTCGTGCCTGGGAAGGTAACAGGAACTATCTGTAACCTCACTCAGCAAGCATTACGCATCGTGGAGCGATGGTGCAGGGAGTATGATTTGTCGGTAAACCCCACTAAAACCGAATTAATCTTGTTCACTCATAAACGAACACTAGGCCCTCATCGCCTACCTAAGCTGTTCAATACAGAACTCCAGTTGTCTAGCGAGGTCAAATACCTGGGGGTCATAATTGACTGTAAACTAAACTGGAGTAACCATCTAGACTATAAATTAAACAGGGCTTGCATCACCTTCTGGCAATGTAAGAAAATGATAGGTAAGAAGTGGGGCCTATCCCCAAACACTATGTGTTTGTACAACGCTGTAATTCGGCCCATGATTACCTACGGGGCCGTGGTGTGGTGGCCCCGCACCAAGCTTGTCACAGCCATTAACAAACTACAGCGCATGCAAAGGCTGGCCTGCATGGCGATAACGGGCTGCATGAGAACTACCCCGACAGCAGCTGTAGAGGCTATGCTGGGGCTCCCGCCGCTCCATCTGTTCATACAACAGGAAGCGACGATGGCAGCAGTACGTCTCAAAACACTGGACCTTTGGGGTAAGATAGAAACAAGGCACACCGCTCTGCTTGAGGAACTCAACAACGAGCTCCCCATAACGAAGGCAGTTAATGACCGGGTGCCCAAACAAATTGTCTTTGACAAAAAATACAGAATCCAACTGTACGAGGATCACCGCTGCGAGGGGCTGTGCCCCTCTGAGGTACGGGTCATCACCGATGGTTCCAAAACAGGTACTGGTACGGGTGCAGGAGTCTTTTCGGAGGATCTCAACATTCGTATAGCCAGACCATTGGGGGTCTACAACACAGTGTTTCAGGCCGAGTGCCTGGGGATCTCACTGGCAGCCTCAGCTATTATAAACAGGGAAGTTGTGGACCACTCAATACGCATACTTTCGGACAGCATGGCAGTCCTGCAAGCACTGAGCAGCCACACAGTTAACTCCGGGCTGATCTTGGAGTGTCACAATCTCCTCAACCAGGTTGGTAGACACAATAATATAACCATTCAATGGATCAAAGGACACAGCGACTCCCAAGGCAACGATGCAGCGGACGAACTCGCTAGAAGGGCTTCGAGTATGGCGATTATGGGACCTGAACCCATTACACCACTCCCCTTCGGTTATCTGCGTCACCTGGTAAGGAAATGTACCAGAGACCTACACCACAAACTATGGGAGAACCATGGTGAGTGCAGGCAAGCTAAAGAGGCTCTCCCGACCCTTGATGGCCGCTTGTCAAAACAGGTCCTACGACTGTCTAAACCGCAATTGCGGCTGATGACAGCCGCCCTTACCGGTCATGGATCCTTTAATAAACACCTCTATGTAATAGGAGTCACAGACAGCCCACTCTGCAGAGCCTGCATGGAGGAGGACGAAACAGCAGCACACCTGCTACTGAGCTGCCCTGCAGTCGCGGACTACAGGACTAAATACTTCGGCAAACCAGGTACCCTCCGAGAAATGGTAAGCAAAACGAGGGCGTTGCTCGCCTTCCTGGAGGAATTGGCATGGATAGAATAAGAAGATCCCTACCCTTACGCAAAATACGCGCTTGGTCGTGGAGTTGCGGATACCTGCCCGACATACATACATACATGACTTGCCCAAATATACTGAACAACGTATGAGCCTATTTGCTGATGACAGTGTGGTGATGATTCCGTGTAAAAATAGAAATCAATATGAGTATGATATTAATAAATCCCTAATTTCAATAATAAACTGGCTTAATAATAATAATCTAAAAATGAATTTAAATAAGACTACAATCATGCACTTCAGACAACGACCCCTGACATTAATTAATAAACCTGACATAAAATTTAATAATATTATCATTGACTCTGTTGACACAACGAAATTTTTAGGATTAATTATTGACACAAAATTAAATTGAAAAGCACATATAGAGACCATAACAAAGAAAATAAATTCCTCAGCTTATGCTCTTTACACACTAGCCGAAATAACAAATGTAGATGCATTGCTTACCGCATACTATGGGTTGGTGGAGTCTGTCTTACGATATGGGATTATCTTTTGGGGTAATTCAACTGATAAGGACACAATATTCAAAGCACAAAAAAATGTATTAGGTCCATGTTTAAGTTAGAAACTACTCAGAGTTGTAAGCCTTATTTTGAAAAATATAAAATTTTGACATTACCTTCCATATATATCATAGAAAATGCAATGTTTGTGAGGTCCAACCCTAATCTGTTTCCGAGCATGGCTGATGTATTTCCACGCAATAGACGTGACAACACTCAGATTTGCTTACAACAAGCTAGAACTGCTCTTATGCGCAAGAGTGTCTTTTGCATGGCTCCAATCATTTATAATAAATTGCCAAAAAGTTGGAAGCTTTTAACTGATGTGCAGTTTAAATTGAAAGTTAAAAAATTCTTAGCCGAAAGAGCTTACTACACGATTAATGACTTTTTATGTGAAAAGAATTTTAATTTATGACTATTATAACTTTTACCTATTAATTGACTACTTTAAATGACTGTAATAACTTTACTTACTTGTTTTGACTATGTTATACAAGTCCACTGTGACTGTGATATTTTAATTATTGAATTATATAAAATTGAATTGTTTTTATCAATTATTTAAATAACTTTATTAGCTGTGTAATTTAATACAAAATTATTAATAATTATAATTTACATATACTCACCTTAAATATTTGTATGCCATTGTATAAATATGGCAAACATGACGACCTGTGTAAACTATCTCTTAACAACTTGCATGCTTTTCTTTTGTGTGTATACTCATGTTTGGACAAATAAAATGATCTTATCTTATCTTATCTTATGGTGACGTATCCACGGACCGACCTCGCCGGTTGACTTGCCAAGTCTGGGAAACATACTCCAGGTATAAAATCGAATGTCTTATTCCAGGATGTGGTCTGACCGTGTGCCAAGGATCTCGATAAGCCATTCAGACGTTAAACCACTAAGAGGTAGCAAACAGACACCCTGTCTGTTTGTTACCCCTGAATACCTCTGTATTCAGAGGTAATAAGTGCGATGGTATTCCATCGCACTTATTATATTAGCAGAGATTAGCTGAATATTTTGAGCGAGAATGTTTTAACATCCATAATATACAAAATAGCATACTACAAACAATGAATGATATACCACGAGCTTCTATTCAAGGATTATAATTTACTAATAGCTTCCCTACCTGTGTGATCCCTACAGCACGACTATTTCCTCTGTATCAATTATTACGTAAATGAACGTCTCTATGAAGCACTTAGTCAAGCTTCACTATATTGAATACCACAGACCAAGGAATATAGAGTAAGATCCCAGAGCCGCGTAATATGAGCGTTTCTACTTTAACGTAGGTGAGTAAGGTTTTTATACACCTTTAGTTCGCGCTACCTGTGAAAGGCTTTCGAGCTAGTAAGTACGCATACTAACTTAACAAGTTCGCTGACAGTGAGCACTTACCCTGACACCACATTACGACAGTAGAATTTTCCATACTAAATGACAAATCAACGTAGTACTCGTGCACAAGCAAGCAATATGAAACTACCCACAAATTACTCGTGTTACGGCAGTAAGAAATATGAAATTGCTCATAATATGACAGTGGATACTGCTCTTCATAATACTTGTATGAAAAATTATCGTGAGACGACGTACTCTTAAAAATAAGTGGCCCGTCCTTCGACGCACTATTTTAATTTCCCGCCTAACGACGTACTGTCAGCGAACGTGTTAATTACATAGTAGATTAGAAATCTTCAAATTTCAACTTTGCTAAAATGACGTAGGACTGGCGGCTCTGGGATCTTGGACTAATAGTAATATCAAGACGTCATATATCTATATATAATTAAAGACAGTATAGTATACTATACTGTCTTTAATCTGTCTGTCTGTCTTTAATACTGTCGAAATATATAATACATAGTTATACTTTCTGCTTTATAAAGTAGAAAGTTGATGAAAATAAATTTGACTATACTCCAATTTAATTTTATGTAAGAGAGTTTGGGTTTTGCTCAGCGTATTAATACATAGATGATAATTTACTAAACGCATGGTTTTAAATCAAACAATCAAACGCACCACTTTTGTCAGTCTGTTAGTTTGTGCTTGCTTATCTAAGGGGATCATGTCAGGATTTTGAGCTAGTTACAATAAATTGATAGTTCTATAAAAAATATTAACATATCCGCTTTTCTGCATAAAAACAAAAACTCCTTTTTTATCTTTTTTCTCTCTCTCACTCTTTCACACACACTTGATGACACAGACATTTTCAAAGGAAGGTTGTGTATATAGCGTCTCTTATAGTTATCGTCTAAGGGTCTCGGTACTCTGTGTTGTCTGTATTAATCAGAGTACATAAGAGGTCTCTTTATGTACGGTCTTTGGGATGAATTGCGAAACATAATACGTGAGTGGAAGTTATTGCAAATATAAGTAATAAATTGGACTTTACTTCATAAAGTTATTGAGTCGTAGACGGGATCTACAAAGGTTCGTAGAAATGTATCAGACGACAGCGATTCTTTCAAACATATATTTATTAGAAAAATCTAATAAATATACAAGACATACAAGACATAGAATATATAAGACATGTTCATAATTTATTAATATATTATTGATTTAATGTCGTTGTACAGAAAGGGTACTTTAAAGCAGTTTGATTGGACGGCGTTATTTTGTTACATCACGGATTTATATGAGGTTTTTAAAACCGTTTACAAATCTGGGTCAGGAATTGAAGAAGAGCAGGTGAATAGTTTTAAGGCTCCTAGTTGACAGGCATAATTTGTCAAACCTGTTTCATAAAAAAATACTTTTTACCTAAAAATTAAACCGACTCCCAAAAAACACTGCAAAGTGAAAAATAACTTTAATTTCAGAAGTCGGTGTTAAAAACGAAAATACAAAACTAAAGACACCAACTACCGACATTAAAGTTTTTTTTCACTTTGCAGTGTTCTTTGGGAGTCGGTTTAATTTTTTGGTAAAAAGTTTTTATTTCACTCTTTTAGTTGGTAGATTTATAATTTACCTAGTTACAAAAGCCTAAATCTCCACTACTTATAACCTTTTACAAAATATTGCTTTTCCCAATGCTGGGCCGTTACTTGTTGAGGAGTTATCCTGGTACTTCACCATCAGCTTCACTTCACCATATGCATTGTGACGAGCATATTGTGCTTAATAACCATATTCAAGTAATCGAAGCGGAACCCATGATATACTTATTATTCCTACTTATATATTGAGTAGTTCCAGTGGCCATCTGTGGTCTTCATCATCAGGTCCACTTCACAAATGGTGCTTTTCGAATGCAAATACACAAGTTACTATAAAAAATACACAAATCACTATAGATGTGCCTATAATATTTGAAGAGTTCCCTCGATTTCTTCAGGATCCCATCATCAGATTTTGATTTGGTGGCAATGGGACCAATTTCAACGTATACCTTTTCAAACAAAAAAAGAATTTTCCAAACCGGTTCAGCCTTCTTCGAGTAATCGGTGATCATACATTAAAAAAATTACGCGTCGAATTGATAACCTCCTCCTTTTTGTCGTCGGTTGTAAATGGCGACATTCATGTTTTCTGTAGTTAACCCGAGGCATCATACACATTATAATTCTTTCCCAAAATTTGGCGTAAGCATTATTATGAATGAGTAATAGTACTTTCTGATAATTGATAATATTCCTGATGAAAAAAAAAACAGTATAAAAATTTCAGCAGTGCCCTTTACGACCCCCAAAGTTATGTTAAGTAGCAAGTCTTTATAGTGAGGATAGCCGTCCGATCTTCATAACTCTTTGCCGTAAGGATACCATTGTATACTTATGACAGTAAATAATGTCCTTGTACGTATTTATGTTAGTAGCAACTTTACGAGCACCTAGGTAAAATTTAGTAGCTACCTACTATGTTATCAGAGTACGCTGTAGACGGTCCCTTTATGTACACTGGTCTTGGGACTGATTGCGGGACAGATACGGTGCTACCTATAAAGTAACTAGCTGGTGCTTGCGACTTGGTTTGCGTAGCTCCACAGTTGGGTTCGGAGTAAATATACTAGTGTCTGGAGTGAGTTCACGGCAATAGTGTAATGGGTGGGGTTCGAACTCGCGACCTTTCGATCACAAGTGCGACACCTTATCCATTAGGCTATATTAGCATGACTTGCTGAGTCGGTTAGTGGATGGGCTATCATCTTACATATCGACATTTCTCATTTTCTTTGGGTAGCATGTTAAGCTATTGGTCCTGACTTTCATTTGGACTTCTTTGACAATCGTTACAGGTGGTTAGAAGCCAGAATATTGAAACTGGTCTCACCAAGGGATATCGTGTTACCCAACTATTGATGGTGGAGGTCAGATAGGCACCTGCATGCTGCATGTAAAACTTTTTTGTACTTAGTTGCGTCCGCTTAGACAGGAAGCCAATCCTGGCATAGTTGGTAAAGGCTAAGCATATGATGACTCAGTACTATATTTTATATTTTAATAGACTCTGGATTGATTTAAACGAACTAACACAAGGTAGTTGCTCAAGATATTTTTTTTAATTAGATCAATAATACGATACGAGGCATGCCTTTTAAGTTTTGTTGTTTGAAGAAAAAAACACAACTAGAACCTTATAGTACTTTTTATTGTTTTTCAAAGTATTCACGACGTAGCTTAATACACTTTTCCATTCGCTCAAACCAGTTATTATAACATTTATTCCACTCTAAAGTGGCGGTGTTCAAAATGGCTGACTTGAAAGTGTCGACTGCTTCTTCGCCGGATCGGAACCTTTGACTACGAAGACTTTTCCTAATTTTAGGAAATGTGAAGAAATCGTTAGGGCTTAGGTCAGGACTGTATGGAGGATGGTCAAGAATTTCTACTTTTTCCTACTTCAAATACTCAATTGTTTGACGAGCGCTGTGTGAGCTTGCGTTGTCGTGGTGCAGGATGATGCGTCGCTTTGAGTTAGATTTTCGAAGTTCGGCGACGACTTGTGGTAAACAAACTATGATATACCACTTTGCGTTAACCGTTCTACGATCTTCAAGTGCAATAATCGCAACATGGCCGGTTTTTCCAACAAACGTGGTCACCATCGTCTGCAAGCACTTCAACTTCGAGAACGAACAACTTTAGTCGGCTTTGGCTCGTCTTGAAAGACTCAGATTGTAGATTGTTGTTTGGAATCAGGATCGTAGACATAGATCCAAGATTCGTCACCAGTGATGATATCGATAACGTTATTTGACTCTCCTCGGTTGAACCTTTGCAGAGTTTTCGTACACCATCTGACGCGGGCCGCCTTGTGATCGTCGGAAAGCAGATGCGGTATCCAACGGCAAACTAGTTTTCTCACACCAAGCGCTTCATGCAAGATCTTCTGAATGGTTGTCCCTGAGATGCCTAATAGAGCCTCTATCTCTCGATACGTCACATGACGATCTTCGAGAATTAGTTGTCTCACAGCAATGATGTTATCTTAAGTGAAGGCGGATTTTGGGCATCCTTCGCGAGATATGTTACACTAGTATGTCCACGCTGGAATTCTAAATACCAGCTTTCGACAGTCTGCAGACATAGGGCTTCATCACTGAACAGATGTTAGCTCTTCAAAACATTGAAACCGTGTCAGGCCTCTTCTAAAATTGTAGAAAATTATTGCACGAGCATTTTCCTTAGAAACATTCATTTTCGTACGTAACCTGACAGATTCCGATCGACGCTGTGACTAATCAATAGCATTAATCCTAATACTGTCAACTGTTGATATTCAAAATTTAAACACATTCGAATATAGAACAGTTCCAAATTCAAAATTGCCAGGAAATTGTAACAAGTAGTCATGGAATCGACTGAACTTAAAAGGCATGCCTCGTATCCGTGCAGATTAGAGATCTGAGATTCTCTTTACAAAGGAACTCTTAGATAGATTTACGGTGTTCAATGAACGCTCTGTCTCAAAGGCACTAACTAGGTAACAATAGCTCTATATTTATCACAATGATTTTCTTTCAGTCTAAATGTAGTCGGTCGTCTATACGTAGTACTTAGTTAATTTCTGCAACTATTCGGGTTACCTGTAACTTGTAAGTTCGTTAGTTTGATATAAATAAACTATTTATATACAAGATGTGGCAGCAATGTTCGTCGAATAAGGATATGATACTCCAGATTTCCATCAACATTTTTTTCAATAATATCTATTTTATCATATTATAAACGAAACATAAAAATTAAAATAAATAATATTTTTTTTCTTCACACGCTCTACATTTGCAAACTATGTTTTAACAATAGCTAGCTAGTTTTTCAGCAATACGAGTAAAGAACAGAAACAAAACTAAAAATAATGAATTGTGTCAAATTTATAACAAGTGATAGGCATTTGTTTTCAAGCAATTATTTTTCCGAAACCATGTGTGATAATGAATAAAATTATACAATGTTATTGATATAATTATTATCTAGTGTATTAAATTCTTAATTTAACTACACACATCAAAAGTGTCTAGGGATCAACATATATTTTTGCAATAACTTTTCTCCTGATTGATATTAATTAAAATTTTCTTTAAGGATTCATCAAATAAAGTGTTTTCGTTTGTCACAGTAACGATAAACCAAGTCACCTTTGCATAAAGAAATTTGCCATTTTCCTAATAAAGGGATTTTTGACATTTGAACCACTAACATTAAAGTTCAAAAAAAGACTGAAATAACAGTTTTCTTTAAAATTTTATTGGGTAACTTAAACAATTAATAATCCGTGTTTCTACCGCGAACACTAACAACACAAGAACATCGGTTTGGCATACTCAAAATGAGTTCATCAAAATCACGCTGTGGAATGGCCGCCCATGTTCGTTGCAACAACAAATAAAAACTTTTTTGCAAAAAATAAAACCGACTTCCATATCAAAACACTACAAAGCCAAAAATAATTTTAATTTCGGTAGTCGGTGTTATTGGTTTTGTATTTTCTTTTTTTTTCACACCGCCTTCCGAAATTAAAATTATTTTTGGCTTTGTAGTGTTTTGATATGGAAGTCGGTTTTATTTTTTGCAAAAAAGTTTTTATTTTCGCGCTTTTTAGTGGGTCAGTGAATTTTCCAAATCGATTCGTAAATGACGGAGTTATGCGCGAACAAAAAACGCAATGCAGAGTAAACGAAAAGATCATCAAGGTAAATTATTTTTTTCGACTTTTTTTGATTTTTCAGAAACGGCTCGTCCGATTTCGATAAAATTTTCATGGGACCATTTGGGAAGTATACCCTTTCCAACAAAAAAAGAATTTTTCAAATCGGTTGGCAAGCGACGGAGTTATGCGTGGACAAACATAAAAAAAAAAAAAAAAAAAAAAAAAAAAAAAATACAAACATCCGAATTGAGAACCTCCTCCTTTTTTAGAAGTCGGTTAAAAAAAAAAAAATACAAACATCCGAATTGAGAACCTCCTCCTTTTTTAGAAGTCGGTTAAAAAAGGTCTTCTTGCGACTGGATACCCTCCATATTCGGCAGAGCTCTTCTCTGTAGCATATCCCATGCATGCTCAATCGGGTTCAAGTCTGGCGACTGAGCAGGCCAGAGCAGGACATTGATGTTAGCTGCGGCGAGAGTCTGTCTTACAACTCTTGCGGTGTGCGGTCGTGCATTATCATGCATTAACTGAAATAAGGGACCGATTTGCACTTGTAGAGGAACGATGACGTCAGATACAATCGTCTCAGCATAAATTTGAGCGTTGAGGTTGCCTCTGATCCAAATCAACTCAGTTCTTCCGCCGATCCAAATACCCGCCCATACCATGATGGTTCCACCACTATAAGGATGGACTTCCTGGCAGGATTTTAATCGCTGTTGGCGTCCAGGGGTTCTCCAGTGTCGTATACGTCTTGTATCCGGTCTCATACCAAAACGAGACTCATCAGAAAAGCACACGAAACGCCATTGTTCTTCTGCCCAATTTCTGTGTTCAAGAGCCCATTGATATCGAATCCTACGATTGTGCATTGCTATAGGTGGTACCCGTAGCGGTCTTCGGGAATAAAGGTTCACTTCATGCAAGCGGTTTCTGACTGTTTGGTCGCTAATTAAGTTCCCTGAAGAGTGATGAAGCCTCACGGCTAACATCATGGCGGTTATTGTTGGAGCTCTTCGAGTTAAGATTTGAATGTATCGGTCTTGTCTTCGTGTGGTGCAGCGATACCGTCCTCCATGGCGCTCAGCCACGGTACCAGTGCTTCGGTAACGTGTACAAAGTCGACTGATAACACTCTGACTTGTATTCAGAGCTAAAGCCACAGTACGTTGCCGGGAACCGGCTTTTATCATTCCCACGGCTCTGAGCATTTCTTTCCTGCTTAAATGACGTCGCCGCTCCATAATAACGTTGGTTTTAATCAGTAGTAGGGAAACAGTAGCACTAATAATGTCTTCAATGCGTTGTATGTTTTTATAGGGAAAATATTGACAGCTGATTTTTATCTTTTACTCGAATTTGATTAACAGTTCCTGTTTCAAATTATGAAATGCACCAAAAAGGATCCATATAAATTTATAAAATCATAAATTTATTACAAAGCCACATCTCAATCTCAAGAAATCCGCATAAAAATGCTTGATCCCTAGACACTTTTGATGTGTGTACTTATGCCAGCTAATTCTGTAAAGTGGCATGTTTTGTTCTTAAGGACGGTTTTAGTTGTGAAAAACTTCTGTTCTGAGAAAAATGAATGCGATAAGAACTTAATGCAGGCCAGGCGGCCAGACAGTATGACCTGATAATATCATAGCGGGCCGCACGCACCCTTAATGAAATTTTAATGCTGGCCATTATGTCTAGGCGCTATTTTCATTTTCAACGTAGATTTTGTTGAGTCATCGATAGATTATTCTTTAGAATAGATACATTATCCGTTATAACACTTGCCTAATTATAAGTAAACTCACGGTATTCTCATCAGAAAAAAGCGTGAGGTGTCTACAACAGAGCATCTGCAGTGACCCTATTTTTTTTCTGGGTGGGTAAATTGTCCCAGTGTGGGTGGAGCAAAAGGGAGTGTCAGACTTCTACTGACTAAAAACCCACCTTGCTCCTTCAGTTGCCCTTGCGGTCCGGGGCTGCGGTATCCATTTAGATTATTCCCGCAACCTCGGCAGGCAATAGCCCTATTGGGCCACATCAATGCTGCTGACTGCTTGTTGAGGCGTGTGCGGTACATATGACGCCATTGACCTGGGCCTGGTCCTTACCGGTCGGCGAGCTACCCCTGCTTGCTGTCAGCAGGCCTTGTCTCTCCCTCACGCGTTCAGCCTCTTTCTTCGCTAGCATGAGTGCTTCGCAGCAGGAGGCGACCGCATCTCATTCCCGTCGCCCCGCACCATGCCCTGAACCAGGGCCGGATGCGAGAGGTCGCCTCCACGACTATCTGCAGTGATCCTAACATATTTATTGTTCTTTTTGCGTAAATATTTTATCATCAGTATAATTACAACAAATGTTATTTTATACGTTGGACAAACAATTGCTTATATGTGATTGGTTTACCGCAAAATAACTAATTAATTAATTAGCCATTATATTAATTGCCAGTATTGTACTCAGGATGATTATTGTCAATTATTGATAGCTTTAATATCTGCACCATTTAATAAGGAATGTGACCAAATAGGTATTTTTGTAGTGGTAACGAGGTTTGTGAAACCGCAGTAATAGGATACATGTGAGAATAAAGGATATAACTGTTTGCTTGAGATTATGCAGACTTGTGCTCTATAATATCTCCTGGTTACTTCACTAATCACGTTCAAGTTGGTTAATATGGCCGCTATATCATTTATTGTGAGCGCAGCCACGTTGTGGAACTCTTTACCAGCTTCTGTGTTCCCTACCACAGCCTTCAGCCTTCAGACTTTAAAGCAAGAATGAACACTATCTTTTAGGCTAGCTCGTTTAATTTATTTAAATTCTTTTCTTTATTAGAAATATTACAGTTCTGTATAGGAAGTGCTTTTAAACCAGGAAGGGTTTGTCTTGGTACTCATTTGCATTTATAATTTGCATTAATTACACTACTTAGATACTAATGCTTAATAACTAATTATATACAATTACATAAACTTAACGAAATTATATAATCTAAGTTGTCTAAGCCGTAAACATCTATTAGCATTAAGAATTAAATTGTATGGTGCGCGAACAAAAGTTTTATGTGACCGTGTGCGATAACAGCGCGCTGTTGTGCCGCTCATTAGAAATCGGTTCTGATGAGTAATATATAGGTTGCTTCATTTTAAAACTCTTAAATTACCTGTAATATTAATTCAAATTATTTAAACAGTCATTGTAGACCTCATCAATCGTTTGCCATCAAGGGCAGGCTTATCCGTAAAAAAATAACTATATTTATCGTCTTATTCACCGTCTACTGCAATGCGGAAAGCTTATTTTTTTATCATCACAAAATAACAGTTACCACGGCGTTGAGTGATGCAAATGACACGTCCAATGTCCATATGAAACGTAGAGCGTGAACACAGAGGGCATATTTGGCATAATCGCACAAAACGGGGCCTTATTATAATTTCATAACGTACCGCCGCGATACTAAGCTTTTCTTATGGTGCGGTTAGAAAGTGGCGTGGGTAGCGGAGCGTTTTATTCTAGGCTTTAAGATACAATTGTGCTTTGAATTTAATAGCTAAAAATAGTTGAAGACGCAGAGTCAAACAAAGGCTACTTTTTCCAAAATCCACCCTTAAAGGTTTGAAATGGGGGAACAAAGTTTGAGATGTTGGCTAACGCGGGTGAAACCGTGGAGCACAGATAGGTAGTTCTATTATATATTTTTTTATCACTGTAATGTTTTTAAATTAGTTTGATTATACGTAGCGCTAGTGGGGCATCTGACCTCATACATAGGTTTACATAGTTATATCCATCCATATATCAAGCGTATAAACCGTACACAAATCTAGACCCATACTAGATAAAAACTCAATGACACTTCAGATTGAACCCAAAACTATACATAAGATACGAACCCAACAACTAGTATAAGACCAACGAGGGCTTATACTGCTCAACACACTCGCAGTATAATTGTTTAATGTTGCACCCAGGTGTATTAAAATTCGTAAAATACCAGACTAGTTTGAGCACAGAGGAAGTTAGCTTAATTTGAATTACACTTTCACTGACAGCCGGTGCAGCTGTGGACATCAGCAACCCTTTGAGGATGAAACTAATTTTGTAACTCGGTAGATATAAGGCTGAGTGCACTCATTTGTTTCCTCGTATTTCCTGGTAGCTGGACGGCACTGGGCTCTAGACGAATGAAAATTATCTATCAACGGAAAAGGCAGTCAAAAATCTGAAATGTTTAGAATTGACCATATATATCTCATGTTCATTTTGGATTTTTTACTTGGGAGATTCAGTATCGAATATTTCATTAGTGACAGAATGATCTTGACATTTTTTTGCTATTTAAATAGTGATAGAATACAGTTCGAGATACACCAAACTGCCCTGTGCCCGCGTGGTTATTTACAACTCATTTTCTTTCATAGACAGAGGAGGCTTATGTCCAAGCAGTCGTGAAGTTATATAGTTATAGTTATATAAAATAGAAAAATAATCATTTACATGACAAATTGAATATTAAATTAAATACTACCTACCTACTGTTACACATTCCTTGTGTATTATAAGTTATAATACACAAGGAATGTATAATTTATAACAGTTGCTGCATCCCTTTAGGCTTGCTTGGGATTACAACGCTTAGGTAATATTATTAAAACACACCTTCCGATAAAAAGAGATAAGCTCATTTTAATGTCCACCCTTTAACCTCAACAGGCTATATATACAACGTGTAATGGAAACCCCATATCTATCCAAAAAGACTGAAGACAACACCTGGTATGGAGGCTCTATGCAAAGATTCAGCTCAAAATAAGTGACTCACAGAATTGACCCCAAATTATTGGATTCATATATTTCTTGAATACCAATCATAACAATCGTGTCACAGCACTACGAGAGTCAATAACTTTTTACGTCACTTGCCAATAACACGATAATTCTTTTCGTTCTTCTTAATTTGAAAAATTCGGTCTCTGGTATCAGTGTATTGGAATTTGTAATAAGTTCTACACACGTAGACTTAAGATTACAAAACCCTTGCCATATCGTTTGTTATCATCCAAAGAAGCCATGCACTTGGTATGTATATACCCTTTAAATTACACGTTGTATATATAGCTATATTACAAAAGTAGAAGAAAGCAGGCCTTTAACAATACCTAATACTACTTACCTAAAACTTTTCAAACATTACACCATAATCCTATCCTATAAAGAACGCCAGTTAACTTCGTCTTTCACTTCGTTGGCTGAATAAATACGCGTCCTATTCAGTGTACGCGGCGTAGATACGGCACGCCTGTTAATGAACATGCTAATTTGTAACCAGTGTGTGCTGTGGAAATTAATCACTTGCTAATAACATGCAAGATAGGGAAAGTTTCAGAGATATATTAAGGTTAGTTTGTTTTGTAAAAGAGAGTTACGTAGACAGAAATAAATTTAGCGTTGGGAAGTGAAGTTCAGAAATAGGTGTATTAAAACGTTTCATTGAAATATCTAATATGTTATGATATAAATAACATATAACTGGAATGAACCGTAATCTAGCACGCGGGCCCAGTGCGGGTTGGTGGATGTCATAATGTCTTCGGATTTTTGATCCTAGAACATACCAAATTCCTCACGATGTGTTCTTAATTATATAAATTACACAAAACAAAAGGTTGGAACACACGTCCTACAATTAGTAATCGGGTCCGTAGCCACGGGACTACTACTGCTCTCTCTCTCTCATTTAAATATAATATATTTATTTATTAGAACTTTATGCAACACAAATGGTACAATAGTGTACTTGATACCTTTGGCATTCTCCACCAATCAGCCATACCAAAATATAAAAACACAAAAATAATTAGTAAGATTCAATATCACAATATTACCATGGAAAGTAATTGATATTAAAATTTCCACTCAGTCTCGTTGAAAAGCGTATGTTTTTCGGCATGGTAACTAAACGATTTTACTTAATTATACATTCTAAACGATAATTATTTGAAACATGTAACAAAGTCATAATTATTAATATTCACACGTCATGAAAGCTCGCAAACAATCACCCTCGTTATTTAATTTTGTACATACCCGTTGATCCATCCCTTTACTCCATACATTTATTTACGCTCTAAGGAACATAACCTTTGCATTACTGAAAATATTTTGTAATGTATCTGGCTTTACACTCAGTAGATAATTTAACGGCACAGGGGATTATTTAATCTTCAAACTTAATGTCAAACCCCGCCGAACTCGTAGCTAAATAAAAATAAATTTCAGACACTCTTGCGCCATCCCATCTTCTCAGTACGGCGGGCTGTGCTAGGGCGGCAGCTGCAGGTGCAGAAAATCTCAAACGGCGCAAATACAACAATCTAATTGGGTGCTATATGTTTGAGCCGTTTGGGGTTGAAACGTTGGAACCATGGGGCCCGAGTGCGCATCGACTCTTTCGTGACATCAGCAAACGTTTAGTCGACTCCACAAATGACCAGAGGACTGGCCTTTTCTTTGGACAGAGAATCAGCATTGCCATTCAACGTGGCAATGCGGCCAGTGTTCTGGGCACTATTCCAATTGATAGCGATGTTGTTGAATTTTTCGATGCCCTATAATTTCCCTTTTATTTTCGCCTGTATTATTATATTTGTTTTTATAATTATGTTATTTACTGTGAATATGATAATTAAAGACCTTTTCAGTGAACACAACTAAAAAAAAAATTCTCGGTTTGATATTTCAAGGTTAAGCAATGCTGCTAAGGTCGATCCGTGATTGGGTGACCATTTTAACTCGAGATGCCTTGGAAGCTCATTAAGCCGTTAGTCCATGTACATCTTTGATATTCGGCGTACTGACATACTACGGCCTACGACCCGACAGGAGCCAGAAAGTCTGACACCAGTCTTGCCAAGAAGGATCGTGTTACCTAGTTACTGGGTTGTGAAGGTCAGATAGGTAGCCACTCCATGACAAAACACTAGTGCATCCAGTTAGACTGGAAGCCAACCCAACAAAGTTGGTAAATGGCTAAGGTGCTAATGATGATTAAGGCAATTTTACAATAAATACCATTTAAACATTTTCTACAGCTACCATACTACTGCTACTCATTGTCTTAGTTGCTTCTGTTAGGCAACGTTTTTATCGGGTAAGACCCTATACTCTATGGCAAGACTGCTGATAGACGTTCTGGTTTCTGACTGCCCATCACAACTGTTAATGTGTAAATATGTTCAACTGACTATCAAAAACTGTAACCTAAAGTGCTTTCCGAGATATGAAGGAGTCAGCCTACGTACAGACGCCAGCACATCAAGCTACAACTATCTGTCAAATTTCTTTAATAGATTTTCAACTTTATTATTAAAGAAATTAGGATCAAGGTTGATTGGGAAAATTTTACAGTTTCGGGTAGCTTCATGTGCTGGCGTCTGTACATACACTGCTTACCCGTCCCACAGTCATAATTTTGCAGAGTCCCTCTCAAAATAATGACAGCATTAAAATTCATAATGAGTGTAATGGCTCCCCATATTTTATTTCAAAGGTATAATCATGAAATAATTGCCAGAATTAAGCTCCAATTAAAAAGGTACTTCATCATTAAATAATACTGGTCATTAGGTTGAAACGTTTCAAGATTCGGGGGCAAAGGAATAATCGTAACGTTTTGATAATTAGCACAATTAGTAACAACCGATGTTAATGATCGCGGAATGATAACTGCCCGTTAAATACTGATTATTTTGGATTAGTGATTTAAACAACGGTCTTCTTTATTGGTTTAAGACTCGTTCTGTTGGACTGTGGCAGTTTTAATATTGGGGACATATTTGTATAGCGTTGAAGTAAGAGAGCGAGGTGGAGTATTGGGAAATTCATGGATTAATAACGCAAAATACATTTTAGTACAAAACAAAATGTTTTTGGTTTTATTTCTTTATTATATTACTAGTAGTCTCGCGGAGCTGCGCTCCCGTTGACTTTATCATGATAAGAACATAATCTTCTTTCTTTTGCAGTCGGCTAAAAAGTAGTCTATAACCTTCCAAGCTACTTTCATATGAAGTTTCATCCAAATCCACTACTTTCAAAGATTAGAATTTTTCTTTCTAATAGGAGTATAGATTCCTTGTAGTATTTTTAGGGTTACGTAGCCAAATGGCAAAAAAATGGAACCCTTATAGTTTCATATGTCTGTCCGTCTGTCTGTCTGTCTGTCTGTCTGTCCGTCCGTCCGTATGTCACAGCCATTTTATTCCGAAACTATTAAGATTATACATGTGAAACTTGGTAGGTAGATGTATTCTATAAACCGCTTTCCGATTTTATGAAAAAAAAATTAAAATAAAGGGGGGCTCCCCATACATGGAACTGAAACTGAAACTATTTTTTTTAATGAAACCTATGCGTGTGTGGTATCTATAGACAGGACTTTTAAAATGATATTGAGGTTTCTAAAACCAATTTTTCATAAAGTTAATTGTTTAAAAGATATACGCTTCTAAAGTGGTGGTGGTGGTTTCCTTCCAAGCTTCTTGCCTTTCAAAACTAAAATCTCTTTAGCTCAAACTTAATTCCAGCCAATTATTGATTATGCCGATGCCTGCTATTTGGATGCCACTGAGGAGCTCTTATGTAAGCTTGAGCGCTTGCAAAACTTGTGTATTCGCTTTGTTTTTGGTCTGAGGAAATACGATCATGTCTCTCAGTTTCGCAAGGATCTCAAGTGGCTCCCTATCCGTCTTCGCAGGAACACTCGAATATTATTCCTTCTGTACAACATCCTATTCAACTCTGCATATCCTAGCTACCTGCGCGATCATTTTTCATTCACTCGTCCTACTGATGCCCTTTGTAGATCCCACCTTAAACTCCATCTCAATTTCCCATCCCATAAAACATGTTTCTATTCCCACTCCTTCTCTTTTCATGCAGTACGACTGTGGAACTCATTTCCCACTAAAATCCGTGAAGCTAAATCCATTAGTATTTTCAAAAAGCTGGTCAAAGATCATTACCTATCTAACATCCCGTAATTTGATATATTTATTATAGGTATATATTTTTATAGCATTAATATAAATTTGTATTTTATATCTATGTATGTATATATTTGTTAAATATGTCATTTTAGTTTAATTTTATAGCTAATTATGTTTTATATCGTAATTAGTATTTATACACACTGTGTCTATCATCTCCTCTTCAACTCCCCTGTCGCAGGTCTGCTGGAAGAAATTTCTTAGGAAATAATCAGCACCTTTGTGCTCTTTTGTCTATATTTAATTGTTTTCCTTTGTAAGTGTCATGTGTGTACATAAATAAATAAATAAATAAAATGTGTCCCCCCTCTAACTTCTATAATTATGGAGTGAAAAATCTAAAAAAGTATATGCTGTAGACCTTAATGTATTCTTCAACCAAAATTAGTTTGAACGAGATCGGGTCAGCAGTTTTTGATGTACAGCATATTTTCTAAAACCACAAATATAACTTTGTAATTCATACAAACACTATGAAAAACAAAGTTATTTGGCGTAGTTGTAAAAATTTTAAATAAGCTAGTTTTAAGAAATTTTTAAGTTTTTTTCTTTTCAAATAAATATATTAAATTATGTTTATTATAGTTACTACGGAACCCTTCATGGGCGAGTCTGACTCGCAGTTGGCCATTTTTTTTATTTCTCTTCATTACACCAATGATAGAATCCATAGAAAATGAAAGAATATTTAAAATATGTCAGATTATGTTTAAAATTCTTTGACATACCATAATTACCAGTCGCTTTTAATATTGTACTATGCAATTTTATAACAAGCCATTTTATAGCTTTACCTCACCTAAATCCATTCAGATTGTTCCAAGAAACTAATCTGCTTTACACCTAAATACACCGGCGCTCCAATAAATATCCTAAACAATTCACATTCAATTCATTTAACACATTAAGACATTGTTACATGACACAAGGCTAAAACCACAGATTAACAGTAGCTAGCAGATACGTCATTTTTATAATATTTATACCTTTTTTTTCTTGGTGGGAAAATCATCAAATGACTCCTCCCGCTGTGGGTGGAGCGGACGGGCGTGTCAGTCTTCTACTGACTAAAAACTCACCTTGCATTCCGGAGCCACGGTTTCTCGTTAGAATATTCCCGCAACCCGATAATATTTATACCTGCGAGCGCAAATTCAATCGTGTATAGATCAATGCTTCTTTTGAAAGAACTCAGCAAAGAAACACTGGCAGTTTCATCTGTTTCAAATTGTCAAAAGTCTAAGTTTTTATCGAGCATACAAGCTTTAGCAAGCAACTTTTACTTTGGCAGAATAGCAGATATCAGCTTTGCTTACCATGCATGATATTGCTGGTTTAAATGGGAGAGGCGATTAATATGAATACAAGTAGGTAGGGGAGACCGGGGATAGTTGACCAATTTTCAGCTTAAATATTTTTATTAGTTTTGCTGTAGTCTTTTTTCTTCTAAAAAGCAATATCATTGATAGTGACACTATTAAGCTTTCGAAAAAAACAGCAATTAGCTCGCTACCAATTACGATATAGCGTACAAGCTTGATTTTATACGACGCGGAAAATGAGTCAACCTACCCCGTGCCTGGGGTAAGTCGACTTGTCACTAGGGGTAAGTTGACCTAAGAAATAATGAGACCAAATCAACGAAAAAATAGGATAAAAAAAGTACTACAATATGTGCAATCATCATTTTATTAATGAAAAAAAAAAATTCTCAACCCTCTTGACATCCTAATTTAATATATAAAACATAAAATTAAAAATAAACAATTGAAAACAAACACTAGGCAAACTAAGTGTCTATAAATCAAATTAGATACATAAACATATTTCCTATGTAAGTGTATCTAACTTGATAGATGATTCTAATTCCATGTTTTACAATCAAGTACATCGTTGGACAAATGCAAGTCATGGTTGTCCAGCAGTAATAAAACAGGCTTTTTTTCAGGCAAGTGTTTTGTAAATTTTTGGAAATTATTTTTCTTCACCCAACCAGAAGAATTATCGCATCGCCAGCAGAACATATTGGTCCACCTCTTATAAAATGGTCTTATTCGATCAAACGTAGGTAAACGTACAGTACGTTGGTTTTGTTGATATATGTTGCTCGGAATAAACTCATAGCTTGAGGAGATCATATAACGAGGAAATTAGTGCTTCGTCTTCGACCACATCATCGCTTACCATCGGATAGTGGTCAAACGCGAGCCTCTCATGAATAAAAAATAATCCCAACCAATCTTTACCAACAATCTCATTTATAATCATGATGAGGGATAGATTTACTATTTTTAATCGCAAATTCATAAACAAATTTTCGTAATTCATAATCCATTGTAAACATCAGCAGTTCTCTTTGGGTAATTTTCCAATGCAAGCTCTTCTTCTTCACTGAATATTTGTCTAATTTTTATGTAGTAAACGCTCTCCAAAGTAAGTCGAGATCTCGACAGTCCGGGACTGCTTTCTAATTTTTTTCTCATTTTTACTATGTGGCGTTCGAGTAATTTAAATTTTATAGAAAATTTTTTGGTCGTGGAATTAATACTCTTTTCATCAAAATAACTTATTGACTTGCTCTTAATCTTCTCGTCTCAACTTATCTTTAGATAATATGCTTCCATGATTTGATTTTCGTTTATACAGACGTATAAATAAAAAACAAATCGTGGAAACATCGTCCTACAACAAAACGTTTGGGTTAAAAACATTATACTAATTCCTTTTCATATCTAGCAAATTTTAAATGTCATGGGGCAGCTTAATTAGATAGTCAATCAGCCCCTTTTAAAATTAGTCAACCTGCCCCACATTACCTTAAATTTTTTAAGCATGTTCCATAACCTTAAAATGGCGTCTGAATCAAAAAGAATAAAGCAGCACACAAAGCTCAAGAATCAAACATTCGTATTAAACTCTTTGATAAGCAAAGGCAACAAATTAAATTAGCATTATAACATAACACATTACGACAAAAATAGTTACTTGCGTGTCTTGTTTTTAAACAAAACGCTATCACTGACAAGTGACATGCGTTGGCGATGCGATGTTCTCGGTGATAGAGCGGAGAGGTAAAACGGATACTCTCGCCTAGTCAGCCGTCGCTACAAGTTTTCGTAGCTCGCATTTTGGACAATTAGTCTACCTGCCCCTATAGCCAACCATCCCCGATCTCCCCTACTGGGCTGAATTTAAAATAATAAAAATAACATTATTTATAATATGGAATACATTGTATTCATATGGAAAATGGTTCGGAGCTATTATTGTCATGTTTATGTTATTATGACGGAAGTCTTCAGTGGCACACAAGCATTACTGAAGAGGAAAATATTAGAAGAAAAGGGCAGTGACAAGATAGATAGAAAGTTTTGACAATGTCTTTTCTATCATTGTCTGCCGAGGGCGCTCTGTGGCCGTAACCAAATCGACCGGCTCGGGTACGTCTAAACCATCCGATAAATTTCCCTGACGCAAGGGCGAACTTAGGTCTGTACATCACGATCGTTGCTCGGATAACGTTTATCATATTACATTGCGGAACGACTTGTTTACCGAAATCCAGATAGAGGCAAAAAATTGTATTAGGAATGGTATCTGGTGCCATAATAACACTGGCACAAAAGTATTTCAATAAAATTCAAAATCTTTATTGGTTCGAGTTTAAATCTTGTAAGAAAATTTAATATATTATGTTAGTATTATACCTATATGGTTAGGGGGATTTGTTATACAATTGGTCGTAGAAGAAGTTTTAAAAGGTTCCTGCCAGGGTTGTGGGAATATTTTAACGAGATACCGCAACCCCCGAACGCTAGGGCAACTGAAGGAACAGGGTGGGTTTATAGTCAGTGGAAATTTGACTCCTTTCCAGTCCACGTAAAACGGAAGGTGTCAATTGATGATTTTAGCCCCAAAAAATTACAAAAAATATGGTCCAAAAGTTTTTGGTGCCCGGTGCAAAGGACATTCAGTAGCAGTGTTTTTCATACCATGCTTACAAATAGTAAAAGCATAAGGTATTTCACGAAATCTTTTGCTCGTTAGTTCTTAAAAAAACTACAATTCTGCTGTACGTAATTTCCCAAACTACCTACCTGAATTGAGCGAGTAAATTGATTATATTTGTGTCAAAGGACCCAGTACCTACAAATGTTGCTTGAATACTGAAACTATTGTTCAAGTTGGACTGCGGAGAACTTTAATTGTCTGCATACCAATGAGAAACTGTTCCTATGTGTCTCGAAATAAACAAACGCTTCAACGTAATCCGATACAAATAATATCGTTTTACGAGAAATTGTATAATTCCTGAGAAAATCATTTCTAGAACTTAGATTATAAAAAGAACATAACCGATATTGTGTCATGTCAATGGCGCCATTTGAAATGTATACGTCAACATTTTTATTAAACTGTGAAAAGTGCCAATGGCGATCACAAAGACTATAGTCACATTGTGGTGAAATCAAGAGGATACCATTATAATTTAACATAAAACATAGAAAAGCTAGAGTTTTAGGTTTTTTTTTTATTCAGAATGAGCTCACTCTTGACTTCGATCTTGCCTGATGGTAAGCGATAGATGAGGTCTACGATGGAACGAGCGGGCCCAGAAGATACCTGTTTACTCTTGCTTTAAAGGTTGAAAGGTCATAAGTGGTAGGGAATACAGAAGCCGGCAGAGAATTCCAAAACTTGGAAGTGCGCACAATAAATGTGGAGGAGAAGCGCTTGGTACGACAAGACGGTATATCAATCAAGTGTGGATGGTATCCAGCCGTGCGTCTGGTAGACCGGTAGTGAAAGGGAGATGGAGGGATCAGGTCATGGAACTCCTGCGCACACTCCTCGAAGTACAACCTGTAGAAAACCGACAGGCACGCAACGGTTTGCCGATGAGCCAGGCTATGAAGCTTGCCCGATACCGCCTCGTTACCTATAAGCCTTTTAGCCCTGCGCTTGATCGAGTCCTGTATTAGTAATAAAAAAGTAGTTTGGAAAATGATGGGAGTTCAATCAACCCAAGACGGCCAGTAAGACAGACACACACTAGTGATCATAAAAAGATATGATTCCTTTGCTTCACTCCGCACGTTCAGGAATTTTGAAACACTTTTTCCAATGAATAAGATGGAAATTTACGTACCTATACCCTTAACACGCTTTGTCCTATAGGTTTACCTATCAAAATATCAAAGTGCAAACAAACAAAAACTATGATATATAACCGATATGGAACAGTACAACGGTTTTAATCACACCAGGTTAAAGGATTATTTTTACCCAAATAGAGATACTTGACAACATATACTTGTACACCTTTTTCAGTTTTATTTTGAGAATCATACATACATATATCTAATAGCATTTACACAGTTAACCAAAGTTTAATTAACATCAAACTAAGCTGTCTCCCAAATTTAGGATCTCTCATCCTATTAATTTTGCTTCTCTCCCTCCCTACCTTCTGACGTATTACCCTCAGAACTACTTGTGGCGCTGATGATTTTCATCCATTGCAATAATATAAAGCTATTGCTCTCCAAATCACTGTCTGTATGATTTTGGCAGATAATTTACTACTTCTTTTAATCAGGCCACATAGTGCTAGCCAGGGGCGTGCATAGGATTATGACAGGGCATGCGGCGGAGTAAAAACACACAAAAACTTCTTCTTTTATAGATTTTTAGCATAGCCAGAGCCACGCATCGTAGCATGGTGGCGATGCGTGGCTCTGGCTATGCTAAAAATCTATAAAAGAAGAAGTTTTTGTGAGTAATCGGTCACAAAAACTTCTTCTTTTATAGATTTTTAGCATAGCCACAGCCACGCATCGTAGCATGGTGGCGATGCGTGGCTGTGGCTATGCTAAAAATTTATAAACGAAGAAGTTTTTGTGTGTTTTTACTCCGCCGCATGCCCTGTCATAATCCTATGCACGCGCCTGGTGCTAGCAAGTTCAATTCAATTGAAGCAATTAGTCATTATCAACAGTTCGCTTTCTTTTTTAATTACTTATAGTATGCACACTTTTCTCTCTCGTCTTTCCATTCTACTAAACATTAGCAAATGCCAGTCATAATATAGAAAATAATTGAATAGATGTACTAATACTAACATAATATGGATTTTAACTGAACTAAAATATTTAAATTTGAAAACTGCTCAGTCACTAAAAGAGCTTGCCCATTTTGAAACATTCATGAAATATGTTTTTTTTTTATTTATAGAGTCAGTCAGTATGACATTATTATGAACAATAATTATTGGAAAATATTGACGACAGTAAGAGGCTTCAGTACATTATATAGTAAACGGAGCAAACAAAAAAGGAAAATCGTAATGTGACAGCCATAATATTATTAGGAATGATCGCACAGCCCGCGGCGGTGGTGGTGTTGCCATTTATTTGCGTGCAAATATTTCTTTTACCATTATTGATGCTTCACCGCAGCCATCACCGTCAAATGCTGGCGAGCATCTCTTTTTAGAGCTTGATTTACATCATTCGAAGGTTTTGCTGGGTGTCTATTACTGTCCATCTCTGCGAATCGATTACTTCTCCTCTTTTGAGAGTCTCTTGGTAAATCTTATGCCCTCTTACAGGCACACGATTGTGATGGGGGACTTCAACACTTGCCTACTCAAAAACGATTCCCGCTCTTCCTCGCTCCAGTCTATTTCTCTTTCTTGCAATTTGTCTCTTCTTCTATTAGGTGCAACTCATCATTTCCCTAACTGTTCTCCTTCGCTCCTTGATCTTATTTTTGTTTCTTCCACTCAACATGTCGCTAAGCATGGACAATGCTCAGCAGACGCTTTCTCTTACCATGATTTAATTTTCCTTTCTTACAAAATTCGCCCTCCAAAGTCTAAACCAAAAAAGATTCTACAGCGCAGTTTTGGTGGAATGAACTTGGAAAGTCTTCGCGAGGATGCTAATAATATTGACTGGTCTGCTCTTGTTGATGCGGAGTCAATTGATGACAAAATCAACATTTTGAATTCGTACCTAAACAAGTTGTACGATATTCATGTGCCTGTTCGGCTGGTTAAAATCAAGCATCTGCCTGCTCCTTGGCTATCGGATGACTTGAAAATTATTTTGGAGAAAAAGGCAGCAGCAAAAACAAGATACAAGAGCAGACCAAGCACCATGACTCGTGAAAAATACGTTGCTATCCGCAATCGCAGCAACTTGGCTTGTAGGGATGCTCAGCGCCGCCACATTCATAAGTCTGTTGAAAATGGTGATCCGGCTAAAGTTTGGAAATTTCTTAGAACAATGGGAGTTGGAAAATCACGCCAAGAGTCTATTCCTAAAGATGTAGACCTTGAATCACTCAATCAATATTTTGCTAGCTCTTTTAACTTCAGCGGGGCTGTTAAAGCTAAAACTCTAGATAATCTTTCATCACTTCCTACTCCCAATTATTCTCCTTTTATTTTTAATCAATTTACTAGTTGTGATGTTAAGAAGAGCTTGCTATCTATAACCTCAAATGCTGTTGGTAGTGACTGTATTAGTCGTAAGATGATTCTCCCTATCCTGGATGAAATTCTTCCTATCATTTCCCATATCCTCAATTATTCCATATCCTCAGGTGTTTTCCCATCTTTGTGGAAAGAAGCTCAGATAACTCCTCTCCCTAAAAAGTGTAATCCTGTTTCTTTCTCTGAATTTCGTCCTATTTCCATTTTACCATTCCTATCCAAAGTCCTCGAGCGCCTTATCCACAGTCAGCTTAGTGCCTTCCTTTGTAAAAACCAACTCCTAAATTTGTACCAATCCGGGTTTCGTTCAGGACATAGCACTACCACAGCTCTTGTTAAAATTACTGATGATATGGATAATGGGAAGTTGATGGTCCTTTCGTTACTGGACTTCAGCAACGCTTTTAATACTGTCGATTTCGATGTCCTGCTCAGTATACTCCGCTCTCTTAACATATCTCCAACAGCAATTGATTGGTTTCGAAGTTACCTGTGTGGCCGCCGACAACGTATTCGCATTGAAGATTCATCATCTTCTTGGTGCAATACCACTGCCGGCGTTCCACAGGGGGGCGTTATCTCTCCTCTTCTTTTCGCTGTATTTATAAATTCTATTTCTAATGAACTTCTCTCATCCTACCACCTTTATGCTGACGATTTGCAAATTTATTCGCAAGCTCCCGTAGATGAACTGTCTGAGGCAGTGATCATTGTGAATAATGACTTAGCACGTATTTCTCAATGGAGCTTGGATCATGGTTTGAAGGTTAATCCTGCGAAGACCCAAGTCATTGTGGTTGGCAGCTCTAGAATGCGATCCAAAATTGACTGGATGAACCTTCCCCAAATTGTTTTTGATGGTGCAGTAATACCTTATAGTGATGTAGTGAAAGACTTGGGTATTTACATAGATAAGGACTTGTCTTGGGGTCCCCAGTTACAAGAAGTGAGTCGCAAACTGTTTGCATCTGCGGGGTCTTTGCGTAGACTGCGCAATTTCCTGCCAACTGCCACTAAAACTGCGCTCGCCCAATCTCTCCTTCTTCCTATTCTTGACTATGCTGATGCAAGTTTTCCAGACCTCACTGAAGTGCAGCTAGATAAGCTTGAGCGACTCCAAAATTTCTGTATCAGATTCATATTTGGTTTGCGCAAATACGATCATGTTTCTGAGTTTCGTATTAAGCTCAAGTGGCTGCCTATCCGTCTTCGCCGGAATGCGCATATTTTATCATTACTTTACAATATTCTGTTCAATCCAAGAATTCCCTTTTACCTCAAAGAACGTTTTAAGTTCCTTCATGACACACATACTAGGGATTTGAGATCATCGGTAAATTTGACACTTTCAATGCCTGCGCATTCCACAAAATTTTATGATTCATCGTATACGGTGCAGGCTACTCGTCTGTGGAACGCATTGCCGTTGTCAGTTAGACAAGCGCAGTCACTTGCTGCTTTTAAAAGCTCTGTTGTCAAACATTTTTATACACTCCTATGATTTTACCTTGTATTTCTTTCCTTATGACATATTTATATATATGAAACACATATATTTATTTATACTTATTTATGTATTGTATTGTATTATATATACCTATATATATAGTTATATTAACTACTTTAGTTACTTTTTGTGTATGTTATATATTTGAAGTAAGTACACTGACTTTCTCCTCCCCTCTTTGTTTTATGTTCTTAAGTCCATCCAAAGGTTGTCTGGAAGATATCGCTATCAGCGATAAGACCGCCATTGTAACCATTTTTTTTTTGCATTATTGTAAATCAAGTGCTTGTTTAAATTATTGGTGTACAATAAAGAGTATTCTATCTATCTATCTATCTATCTATTATACCTATTAATTAAACACTACCACACGATAGGTATCACGGACAGTGTGCTCTGTGCAGGGCATGCATGGGGTCTGATATTTTGTATTAGATACTTTTTTCGGTTTCTAAAGTATTTGAAGCTGGCATATAACAAAGTATTCTTTCATGAATGTGGAGCGTGCGAATTTAATTCAAAGGATAGAGGAATGTCTGAATAGTTTGAATGTGTACCTCAGGAATTTGTGTGAACGAGACTTCTATGAATCTGATTTGTATTTATAATAGTTGTAACAAGTGATTTTGAAGCATTAAAACTGTCTCGCGGGTCGATGTTCAAGGTTAAGCTTGCCGAGGTCGTTCCGTAGATGGGTGACCAGGAACATGTCGTGATTTCTCCGTGTCAAAAATGTTAGTAGATGATGATAAATCTAAGTATATTAATATTATGTGCGGAGTTTTCTTATCAATATTTATGCAAAGGCACATTGCGTTGAGTTAATTGAATTGGGTGCAATCTGCAAACACAAATCTTCTTCGTTTATCACTATTTATATTAGCAAAATCCGTAACATGTTTTGTAAGAAGTAGTAAAAATTGGAAAGCAGTTCACAGAATACATCTATCTACGAAGTTTCACATGTATAGTCTTAGTAGCTTCGCAATAAAAAGGCTGTGACATACAGACGGACAGACAGACATGACGAATCTATAAGTGTTCCGTTTTTTGCCATTCGGCTACGCAACCCTAAAAAGGTGACAGAACAAAAACTAGTTATTTAAACTATGAAAATTTTACAAACTTTTGTTCGTTATTTCTCTCTCTAAAATCGACATTCAGCACATAAACCTTACTGTAAATTGATTACTGACTGATAGGAACTATTTATTTTACATCAAAGAAGTATATAGCTATAATATTCGGTTGCTAATTAAAGCGTAGATACTGAACCATATATGATTAACTTGGTGAGGTGAACGGTCATTACCGCAGCGTGAATGGTAGGAGTTTTTGGTTAGATTATACGATGAAAACGAATTAAATTCTACCCATAAATCGTCCAAATTCAGTATCAGCAAACAGTACCGCGGGAATCCAATTTAACGTTTATTGTTCTAAACAACGGAGAATTTCCTGA
Organism: Tholera decimalis; assembly: GCA_943138885.2. NCBI lineage: Eukaryota > Metazoa > Arthropoda > Insecta > Lepidoptera > Noctuidae > Tholera > Tholera decimalis. Next base: position 14,181,640 of record OW964552.2, on the reverse strand, counting down.
GAGATATTGTTTTAAAATGCTCTTGGGACATCTATTAACCTACTAAACTAGTATTTTGGCAACGGATTTGCTTCTTTAAAAGAGGTCTCGTAAATTATAAATGAACTTGGCCAACACAAGAGTAATAGGCATTTCGCTTTCAATCTTTCAAATAATGGGATGATATTTTAGGTCAAGTTAGGAGTTTTCATTACATTTTGTAATTTTCATAAGAGTCATCTAATATCAAAGGCGGCAATATCCACAGTGGTCGATTTTGTACAAAATGACAAATTAGTATATTATGAAAAATATATTATCTTACTGCTTGTAGTCTTAATATAAAATAGAATAATAACATTCTGAACACTTTTCAATGGTTTCCTTAAACATTTATCATCAAATAAACTAGAAATTGATGTAAAACCGTCGGAGATTGCCGGATTTGATGGAGACTTGTGGATATTGCCAGATTTGATTTTGACGCACATGGAGAAATCCATGTTTAGTATCGCTATCCGCCATGTTTAAGAGGTGTCCTATAGTATCTAAAATCTTGATATTTTATGAATGGGTATAATAATAAGTTAAACCAAACGATATGAAAGAACAAAAATAGAAATTCTTTATTTTAAAATATCACTCTGTAGACACTTTGGGAACAATTAAATGAGATCGTGTAATAAATACATTACTAATGTTTTTTTTTTATAAAATGAAAATTTAGTAACAGTTGAAGGCATACTGAGCATACATCCGTCCTGGGGCTGCCGAAACCAAGATTATAGTAATTGTCGAATTTTTCTTCTGAAATAACCTTTCGTAACTTTTGACTGTGCTTCGATTGTTGTTATTTGAATTGAATTGAATGTTGGTTATCGTACATTTTCCACATATTGTTGATGGAAAGTTGCACTGACAAATATCGTCGCTGTGAATTTCCTCGACAATAATACGGTTCATCAACATGAAATATATTAATAAACAGCATCATTGACTTCTTCTTTTCTGAGAATAAATGGGACTTATGGTCACATTGATGAAATTTGAAGCCCTTTTTTTTAGGAATTTTATTTGAGAAGAAAAGCATCTTGTGTTTCTTTATCTGGGTGTTTATAAAATGCACTATGAAAATTATTCAAATCTCGCATCGTTAGTGACCCGCATTTAAAAACTCCCTTACGGTGTCAGCACATAGGCTTTGTTGGAAGTTGATTGGAGGCGTACCTCCTTTTGGAAGACAAAAATATGAGATTAATAAATTGATGATTACAAATAATAATAGGTAAATACAAAAAAAATCCACGGAATAAATTTAATATTAAAATGTAATTATCTTAAAAGTATCAAACCTGTTAAAGTGATGTACTTACCGCTCTCGTTTTGCAACGTTTTTTTTCCAATTTTCTTGCTAAGCTGTACGTTTTCGGGACTGAATGGATATACTTGGACATGCCCGACACTACATATTTCTAGTTTTTATTGATACTGGCTCTCAAATAACACTTAAACTCCGAAAAAAAAAACAAAAAACATACACCGATCGGCAGTTAAAAATAGCGTGGGCGCCATACTAAATACTGCGCTCTGATTGGTCGACATGGATATTGCCAGTTTTGATTTGAAAGACAAGCAACAATGCCGTGTTTGTTCCAAACTTAACATTTATTTGCGTGTTTTCTATGGGATATTGCTGTTTCTGATGACCAATGATTTCCTCGATACAAACTATGATCACAGATAAATAAAATGACATTTAAGGTTTAATTTCGACCAAGAGTGGATATTGCCGCCTTTGATTTAAGATGATTTTATTAAGTAAGGCAATGTTTCTATTTGCTACCGGCTAGCATGCAAGTTGCTATTCATTGCGGGCTACCAAGGTAAAATGCGATCAAACATTAAATCGTGTCCCATAATGTAATTAAACCCAAATTAAAAGAAAAATGAATACATTGATTGATGAATTTATAGAAAAAAATAAACAATGGTAGGTACTTATGAAGCATAATTTATCTAGGAAAAATGTTAACCCAATTTTGCCATTATTAATAAATAATATTCATCCACACCCTCGCAATACAATATACAAGTTATTGCTCAACTGTATACGTGCATTGGTAAGATATTCCGCACCATTGCCACTATTTGCGGCGAGTCGGCAAATACAGAAGCTGCTCGCATTCGCTTTATCGGCCCTCGGAGATCGACTGCCACTGGCTACCCTCTACGAAACGTTCTCGACTCAGTTGTCATTAACGCCGCGTTCTTCACTTAAGGCTCGTGATATCTACGCTTCGATTTATGTCAATAAATTCTTTATCAGGAAGAACATATGTTTGGAGCTCTTGATTTCATTTTTGATGAGGTGTGTTATTGCTGGTTGCTAAGGAAATGTTTGTAAAATCTGTTTTCGTAGTTTTTGAATCTTATATGTATATGAAATTATATGAAACTCATATATTTCATTTCATGAGTTTCATACTTTAAGTAAGATATGATCACTCAACTTTTTGCGAAATATTATCATTAATATCATTGTTATTTTTGTAACATATATTTTTTGTTCAATTATTTTTATACTGCATCGTTTGACATTATTCAAACAACGTAGTCTGATTTTGAAAGGCAGCCCTGAGTCTTGGATTAGCATTATGCTGAGCGATAGCTATTTTGCGTGGATGTTACTCATGTCTTCCAGACCTGAGATGGTTATTCATTTTGTTTTATTTGTTTTTGTTTGTGCTCTGCGTCATGCTAGACTCTTTCTCTCTTTACCATCATATCATATCTCTAACTGTAATAAAGATAAAATTTTTTGGGAAAACATTGTAATAATTTATTAATAACGACGAAAGAGTGACATTACGGGTGCGAATAGGGCAATTATATCTAAATAGTGAAAGGGTGAAATTTTATTACATTACAAGCGTAAAATTTAAGAAATTTAAGCCCCAAGAGAATATATCATAAAGGTATGGATCTATTATGAGTTTCCATCAAATCCTCCGAGGGGCCTTATTCACGTTCCTTGGAAATGGTACGTACGCGAGAATGCGGAAGTAAATTTAGAAATGAAATACTTTATTTTGATACTTTATCTTATAACCTATTTGATGAATTGGCTTTGAGAAATGCAGAGAAAATCTGCTTCATTTAATGCAAGTTTATTTGTGTTGTAAACATATTTTAATATGTTTTTTTTTTAAATATTTATATAAATTGTTGATAGGCCCAATTAGTTTTAGATACTGATGTAAGATTAACGTACACAGTGTTATGTATGTATGTTACCGTATCAAAGCAAATTTGAGGCGGTAGGTAGTTTGCTATATGCAACAAATACTGCATAAATGTGCCATAAAAAACTGAAAACTTCTTTATTTTCCAGTAATGTATTTTTATATTTATATCCGTATTATCTAGATTTTGTTTTCATTATTTATGTCTTATAATTGAATTGACTGTGCACTCCAGAGAAATGATTTATTCATCTATTTACTAAGTGTATTTTAAATATCGAATGTATAGAATAATAAAACCTACATTTCCAACCTACGCCATTCCATATGTAGCACACCCATCAGAAAAGATCGCTTTTATCTTCAAAGCGATTATGTGAAAAGAATTCCCTAAACCAACTCGTTAGTACTGAAACATGTACCTAGTACTCAAGTCTGTGACGTAATCGCTTGGTTACGACAGTTACGAGTCCTGTTGAGCTAAACAGTTACCTTTAGGCGACCTACAAGTACCTGAATGTGTGTTGTTTTTGCTAAACGGTTGCTTTGTGGAATTGTAAACATTTCGTTTGTCAACTGTTTTTGCCGTTGGGTAAAGGTTTGTCTTGAGGCTGTGTTGTGTTTTTGTCATTTATTTAAGGTTGATATTATCTGGATGTTCGTGTTAAATAGTGTTTTTGTAAGCTTTTTTAGACTACTATTTATGTTTCTATAGCTTGTACGTTGGTATGCTAATTAATTCTAGACCTGGAATGCTAGATAAAGTTCTATTCTAAATTGCGATTGCAAAATATCAAAATGATATTGGATGGATGATGATGATGAAGAAGTTTTGGCAATCACCTTTACTACGCTACCGCTGACAGAATTACACTTGGCCTTGTTTCTGAAACCGAATAGAGCTTTTTTTAAATCTTTGAGACATCTTAAAGGACATTCGCAACTTAATAAGATGACTTTGGAAGTAAATCTTGATGCGGGCACCAATTTAAAAATATTATAGTTAAAGTTTAGACACTAGAGTGTAGACACAAATATTAGTGGAAAGATAGTTGTCACTGCTTACAGGATCTAAAATTAATGGTATTTGGCCTAGCTCAGGCACCAGACTCCAACAATATTCTGATATGGATTACTTAATTTAAGATATGGGTGAAGGTGAGACAAAGGCAAAGACAATTATTATTACTCGCAGGTCGATTCAAAATAACCAATAATATCGTCTATCAACAACTTAGTGAAAGAACGTTTCTATTTACGCCTCCCTTACAGCCCTGCTCACACGTGCCAACAAGCAACAAAGTACGATATAATTTACTGAGAACAGTTCACAGGTCGTGCGGCTGTAAGTGCGTGTCGAAACTGGCTACACGCACGATTTACGAGTACTATCCGTATTACCCCCAAGTGGTGCCACGATCGGGACACAAATTGTAGGGCATTGTGACTGGGCGACGATATGGTGCAATGGAAGTTTGTGCCGGGATTAACAGCTGTTGTTTATACTGCGTTTAGAGGCCATGTTGAGGAGGGGCTTATTACTAGACTGCAGTCGCGCGAGGATTCGGTCCCGTGGAAATTATCATGATAAAAATATAACTCCTCTTTTTTGCAGTCGGGTAAAAAGTAACCTATAAACTTTCTAAAGCTTCAAACAACTATCATACCAAATTTCGATCAAGGTTCAAGCTATTTCAAAATCAAAATTCATCCAAATCCACTCAGTACTTTGATGTTTAGCGCGTTCAAACAAACAAACTTTTCCGCTTTATAATATTAGTATAGAGTTAGCATGTATCATACCACTGCTGGGCCTCTCTTCCCATGACTTAGAAAATTGTTCTATTTAGATGACTAGTTATTCGTTTAACTGACTTTTATACTGCTTTTAGAGGTCGTGATGAGAAGGAATGAAATAAATGGGACATTTCTGCATGATAATTATATCAAACAAGCTCATTTTCAGTAGCAGAACAGCTTGCTTTATAGACCTGATGCGTACCGTTGGTATAGTGGTCAGTGGCCCTGACTGCTGTGCACAAGGTCGTGGGTTTGATTCCTACCTAGGACAAATGTTTGTGTGATGAGCACGGTCATTTGTTCTTTGTCTGGGTGTAATTTATCTATAATATGTATGTATTTAGAAATATATATGTATGTTTATCAGTTTCTAGTACCCATACCACAAGCTCTGCTTAGTTTGGGACTAGATGGCGTTGTGTGAAAAGTTGTGGAATATTATTATTATTATTATCATCCAACCACAGCTATTTGTAGATCATATAAAAATTTGATACGGTGAGGGAATGGAACTATCGACACGCAGTGCAGTGGAAGCTAACTACTCAACTATCTTGCCAACCATGGTGTCTTTTGTAGTTTGATAAACAGAAGTACAAGGCCGCCAAATGTGTAAACATATAGGTATAATGTGTTATAATTGATATTTTCTATTAAATCATCGTTGTTTACATTTTTCGGACGATGTGAATTAAGTGCTTTTCAGACCTCGTACAGGATTAGCTTCAGAAAAAAATGATTCAGGCCCGAGCCTGAATCATTTTTTTACCATACCGATGGACACTGTGTTGGTAACAATAAAGCAATACTAAACTTCCACCGGTTTTATTTATGAGAGTACTATCAGTGTTTCTCGAAAGGGTCACAAATTGTTTGTCAGTACGTTTAGGTGACGACGATGTGGTAAAATGGAATGGAAACGCCTGGGTGTTACCACTGCGAGGGTCGCCCTGCGGACACCGTAGAGCACACGGTGCAAGACTGCCCCGCCTGGGCAGAGCACCGACGTGTCCTCACGGCGGCGATAGGCGGAGACCTCTCGCGCCCGGCATTGGTCGAGGCCATGCTGCGGGGCGAGAGGGAGTGGGAAGCGGTCGCCTCCTTCTGCGAAGCAGTCATGCTTCCGAAGGAGGAGGCGGGCCGCGTGAGGGAGAGGATGGCGTCCTCCCTCCAGCCCAGCCGCAGTGGTAGACGCCCACGGTGTCGGACGTCGGCCGACGATCTCCGGCCACCGTAGGCGCGGGCATACGGACAGCGAGTAAAGGGCAACTCGCTGTCCGACCATGGACCATGCCCGGGTCGACGGCGCGTTGTGTTCCACGCGCGCCTCAAAGAGCGTCAGCAACATGACGAGGCCGCCTCAGCAGAGGGCCGAAGCCTGCCGGGGTCGTGGGATTTATCCCATTACCGTGACCCCGGCACGTAAAGGGTTATTGAAGTAACACCGTGGATTTTAGTCAGTAAAAGTCTGACAGTCCCTCCCACCCTGCCCGGGGTGGGAGGACTTATTTGATCATTTTACCACGTTAAAAAAAAAAAAAGAGGGTAGCAGTATTTGTTTTAGTGGTTGAGGGAAATGCGTGTAATAATAATGAATTTTAAAATCGCTTTAAGTTTTAAATGTGATATTTATCCACACACATATATATAACATTACAATTGTGAAAGTTACTCGGTCTGTTCGTCTGTCAGTTTATGTCTTTTAATTTGTTTGTTTTTTTTTTACAGATTTTATTTAAATTTAGCATATTGCTACACAATTTATTGGAATAGGGTCTGAGATAGTATTATATATTTAGGGACAAATAACAGTTACATAATAAAAAATAAAGGTTGTGTATTATAAAAAATAATACACAACCTTTATTTTTTTAATCTTTATTTGCTAAAGCCTAGTGGTGTGTTCTCTTGAGATAATTTGTGTCGGTCATGCAGGTGAAGCCATTGGCAGAAACCGTGATAAATAAATAATAAACAGGCATTCAGTTCATAGCTCTCAAAAATACTTTTATCACTTGATAAAAGTATCTTTGAGAGCTATGGGTACTTACCCACCAGAATAAAACAAAATTAATTTGAACTCTTTTAACACTCGTTAAGATTAAGAATTCAATAAAAGTTTTTTTAATTAATAACTCCTTATTGTCCAAATAAAAACAAAGCGTAGCAGCTGTTCTTAAAGTTAAGTAATTTAAGTAAATGGCTCAATTAACTCCGTGACACTGAGTACAGTGCACATTAAACTAAAGCAGCTACTTTGCTTGAGAGTGGAGTACAATGTTTAATCTTGAACTAGTATTTGAGATAAGAGCTTTATTATGATGGGGTTAAAGATACGTCGGATAAGAGGTTACTTAATGTGTATAATAGCATATTAGGAAAATAAAACAATCTAAGTATATATGGAGCAGAAGTGATCCATGGCTTACAGGCACGAGTTAAGTTGTGAGTTCAAGCCCAGACAGGTACAATACACTTTGTAATTTACATTATCACAACTGGTTTCAAATTCGAGAAGAAAATATCGTGAGGAAACCAACATGCCCTAGGGCCCTATCCTAAACATAATAATAACATCCACTAAACTGCACTGGGCCCGCGTGAGGGATTATGGCCCTGACCCTTTCATAAAGAGGTGATGAGATGTGCCCCAGCGGTGGGGGCATTATAATTATACTGATTATGTATTTTATCTATTTAAGAGTACATGTACTACAAGAGATACCTAGACCCTACGTCCGTTCTGTTTGTCATTGATATTTAGCTCGTGTTTTTTACACACTAAGAATCAAAGACAGTTGAATCGCGCTTCAAAAACGAGATAACCATTGTTTTGGCACGTTTAATATTATAAATAAGCATTCTGTAGTTCTCTCTGAATAGTGAGGTATAAGTCCCAAAAGTTGGTGCAATTTTACCCAATCGTTCAAGGCACACTGGCGTTATTTTTACATGCCTCCACTCCAAGAGGGAGACTGTAAGTGCTTTCTTTGGCCGAAAATTATCGAGATGAAAACTTTATTATTTTCGTCAGGTCTAAAAGAAAAAGTTTTTTCTTGAATACCTAAGTAGCGTCTCCTCGGGTGAGTAGAAAGGTATCTCGATTCTATTTCTTGTTTCCTAGTAAGCTGTGAGATAAAACAAAAGACGGTGGACTCGTTGCGTCTTGGTTGATCGCAAATGTGTGGAGTGGAAATGTGTTGCTTTAGGAGTACAGTTTAAATCGCTTTACTAGAGTTTAATGTTGTCACATTTTTCTTATGCTGACGAAGTGATTCGATGTTATTGGGATACTTTATTTTTAGAATCTGTGAAATTGGTATTTGTAATACAATCCTCTCTTTCCCAGTGTCTGATAAAGCCGAACCACATCCACAGTATGAGTTTATCCTAAAATAGATTGTAACAATTTTGTATTTTTCTGTACTGGGCTATGTGGTCGTTAAGCGACAAAGTCTTCAATCAAAAAAGTGAAAAAAATTGTGACTTAACGGCTTTGTGGCAAGTTTACTATGGCTATTTACTCACTCAAAGAAACATGAAAGGAACTGTTGTTTTCATTTCTGTATTCCATCACATGTTTCCTCATAAACTACGAGATAAAACTGGTTGGTGGACGTGTTATGTCTCAAACGATCCCGAATGAGAGTCGTTAGTGTGAGTTGCTTGATTTGATTATTTATTTAAACATTATGTATACTAGTGGTAAAAAAACCTAAGAGTGAAAGCAGGGTGGGGTTTTAATCAGTAGGAGTCTAACACTCCCTTCTACGCCGTCCATAGCGGGATATAAGTTCTTACCCCGTGTGTCAACGTGTTTTGACTAGCCTTTAAACAAAGCGAAGTGTCACTTGCCACTTTTCTATATAACTAGATCCCATATTGAACAAGCTTTCCCTTCATTTGGAGGTCAGCTTACACTGGAAATGTATGATATTTTCACTGCCGGTATCACACACGTTTATGAGAGAGTTTGGTTTTCTCATCACGTTTCTCTTTATCACAAACGCTATCTTCAATTGGCTTTGTAAAATATTTTAACTATTACGGGTTATGAATAGCGGTCGGGTTTCTTTTTACCAACGTAAAAAAAAACGGAGGAGGTTCTCAAGTCGACGCGTATATTTTTTTTTATGAAAACCGATTACTCGACGACGGCTGAACCGATTTGAAAAAATCAATTTTAGTTTGAAAAAGTATACTTCATAGGTGGCTCCATCGTTACCAAGTCAAAATCTGATGATGGGATCCTGGCGAAATTGATGGAACTCTTCAAATATTATAGGCACACCTATAGTGATTTGAGTATTTTTTATAGTAACTTATATAGTTGCATTCGAGAAGCACCATTTGGTGAAGTAGAACTGATGATGAACACCGCAGATGGCCACCGGAACTACTCAATAATAATTATTGCATGGGTTCCGCTTTGATTACTTGAATATATGCTCGTCACAATGAACTCCTCAACAATTAGGTAACGGCCCAGAATGAGGAAAATCAATGATAAATGATCTTTATTTTGCAAATTGGTTATTAAATAACACTTTTACATGTCATTTTTTTCCGTAAATATTAACTAGATGAGGCCGGTGTTTCCTAACTGACTACCCTGAGAAGAAACACTGAAACAAACTCAGGGGTCCGTCTCTTTTAAAGTCCATACAATCTACACTGATTTAATTATATGGGAACCTTGTAGGTTTCAGTCTGAGGCGGTCTTTTGAAGAAAGATGCTCACAGATTTGAGTGGGCCTGTCCATACTGTGCAAGCATTTGTCAAATGACGTATAGCTCAACTTAGAACAAGGAGCTTAACGATTTGACGAACAATACCAAGGTACCTTTGGGTAGGCCGCAAAAAGCACTCAAACTGCCAGACAATTTAATATGTTTAACTCGAATAAAAAAAACCTACATAGTGCACACATTCACAATCGTTTAGGAGGGTTATGTAGATTAGTCTGAAATGGCCTATTGAGGAAAGACCAAACAGATTTGAGTAGACCCGTCCCGTCAGTGCAAGCCTTTGTCAGTTAGTCTGTAAGCTCAACTTTGAACTACTAAGGAGCTCAACGACCTGACGAACAATGCCAAAGACGGTACATTTGAGTAGGTCACTAAAAAACTCAAACTGTCAGACAACGTCGTAACAAAGAGAGAGAAAAAAAAATGTAAATGGAAATTAAAAAAAAAAAACAAAATATTTTGTAAAAGGTTATAAGTAGTTAATCTAATTCCGCCAAGCCCGTTCCATCATCCGACTACAAGACAAACGGCGATGCGCTATCGTTACATAGTGGACATATCACCCATACGCACAAAACGTTTTGGGAATACTTTCATTGTGCGTACGGCTAAGGAGTGGAATTCCCTGCCGGAGTCTGTGTTTCCTGATCGCTATAACCTGGGAGTCAAGGGTGAATACTAGTTACTTACTTTAGGTTACTTCTAGTCAAGCGTGCTCCATCTTCGACCACATCGTCACTTACCATCAGGTGAGATGGTGGTCAAACGGGAGCCTATTGTCAATTTAAAAAAAAAGTTGACCAATAAAAAGAGAAAAATAAAAATGTTTTTATTTTTCAGTTGTGGGGTTTTTTCAAGTGTACCTAATGTTTTTGGGTGTTTATGCATCTTAGAATAGTTTGAAAAAGCCGCGTCACAAAAACTAAGAGATATTTGCGTGAATGGATGAGCTTGTTGTTAATCGACCTCACGCTCAATGTACGCGTAAAACAATAACAGACAATCTAACACTAGTCTTGCCAAAGTGTATCGCAGTACTTAGTTACAGGGTTATGGCGGTCAGATAGGCATGCTTCATGTAAAATGCTGATACTCAGCTCCATTAAGTAAGATTGGAAACCGGTATTTATTTGAAAAAAGGGTAGGTAGAATAGATTTGTTTTTATTCCTTCAATGAGTAGCAAACATCCATCTATGTATCCTTACAAATTATGACATATAAAATTTACTAAAAAGTACAGATGCCTATACAATGTGTAACGGAAACCCCATATCTATCCAAAAGGGCTGAAGACAACATCTGGTATGGAGTCTCTATGCACAGTTTCAGCACAAAATAACTGACTCAAAGAATTGATACCAAATTATTGGTTGCATATATTTCTTGAATACCAATTATAACAAACGTGTCACAGCACTACGAGGGTCAATAATTTTCCACGTCACTTGCCAATAATACTATAATTCTTTTCGTTATTCTTAATTTGAAAAATTCGGACTCTGGTATTGTGTACTGGAATTTGTAATAAGTTCTACACACGTAGACTTAGGATTACAAAACCCTTGCCATATCGTTTGTTATCACTTGTATATGATATATATATATACGATGCACATATGTTGCACTTGGTATGTATATACCCTTTAAATTACACGTTGTATAAAAGCTAATTATTCAACAGCACAACAACTTAAAATCATGTACAAAGACGCATACTCTCAGTGCGAACAACAGACTAAATGATGCCGCCGTAAAAGACGAAACGGCACGTCACGTCCATTTACGAGACATTTGGCATGAAACACTGCCGTTTAACACAAGGTCGTATAACTCACATACCTCCTTAGAAATGACGGATAGAGAAAATACAAAAGAACAATTCCTACTAAAGCGTGGCTTACAAGTAGAGAACATCGTATTGTTCCCAGGATAAAAATATGATAAAATTGAATATTATAAGTGTGTTTGTTTGTCGTTCTGTTACGTGAAAATGGAGCAACGAATGACTGGGGTTTTTGGTGTGGAGACAGTAGAAGGGTTGTAAAATGAAATAGGTATTGAAAAAAACACAAGTAAAGCCACAGGCAGAAACTTGTTTAGAGACTGAAATAAGGAAAATAGTTATTAGCTTTAACTTGAATGACTTTCACGTCTTTTTGTTTTCATTGTCACGTGGTGACACTATATAATACTGATAAGGTACTGTAAGATGACCTTAGGAAAAACGATTGAAAGAAAAAACAAATGACTTCTTCCAACGAATACGCCTCACATCCCGAAATGACGGAGAGGGCAAAAACAAATGACTGCAAAAAATATGGCAGAGCCGGCGAAAACGGCAGAAGCACTCCCTTTCACAATTGTCAGGAATCCCTTTTTATTGTCCAGTGATTTGTTAGATGGTCCCTCAATTTGAATTTCATCCCCACCATGCGATTTCGTCTCATTAACTTGCAGATTTCAAGATGTCCGTCGTCCTCTACGCCGCTTTCGTAGCTCGCCTGCAATGTATCTTTAGAGCTTTTGTATTGAATTAAACAGAAAGCTGTTTGAGTGATAACTGTTTTGGGACTTCACTTGATATTCATGAGATGTACCATGCGCAGGATATTTTTATATTCAATGTATGAAATAATACCTACGTTAATATTGTATTGTAAAGTTTACTTTCAGGAATTTAAAACTTACTGTCGATGCTTTAGAAAATATTTTAACATTATTAATAAACAAAAACATTTTTTTTTTGTAATTGGTAAACTAAAAAACTACAACCTGCAGCATTTCAAAAATTATTGCATATATGTAGTGCTAATATATTATCAGTAAGTAACTTTGGGTACCTGTATTTTAGATTGAAAAAAATATTGTTAAGATGATAATTATCAAACTTGAAAATCGATTCGTGAGGCTGTAATTATTTATCATCAATCTAAAAAGGTTTATCAACTGAAATTACGATGATTAATAACTAAGTGTACTAAAAACAATCTGAAACACCATTAACTTTCAAAGCAAATCGTACCAAGATAGTGGAGCTAAATAAATTAGGTACACTGATTAACTGAACTGATCTCTTCGGAGGCTATATACACGAATTAGTTAAGTGTACTTGGATAAAGTTTCATGAGACATTAAATTCATTGTAATAGGAGTATTTTAGCCATTTTATTTATGAAGTAGTGTTTTTCGGTTTTACATAAACTTAAATAGGTAACCAGTATTGAATTTCTTTTGCCGCTTTATTCAATAATAATAGTTTTTTTTTTCGTATAATAATTATGACTACACCACATTCATAGAAGGAGCATTTTTTTTTAATCTGACGTAATGTGGCTAGTTTATCTTTACTAATATTCTAAATATGCAAATGTTTGTTTGTACTTCTTTCATGTCACAACGTAGCAACGGATCGATATGATTCGGTGTGGAGTTAGTTGAGTTGCTGGAGACTGACTAGGCAGCTTTTATGCTGAAAAAGAAAGCACTCCTATCATTTTTATCATGTTTTTTAACCTTGGTAACAAAAATAGATTATCGGACTTCTAAATTAGGATCATAAAGGATACCTTTTATGGCGTGTCAATGCCAATATGAGAGAGACAGAGCTATTAAAGATGAATAGCACTATAAATTTTTGACAAAGAACTTTTATTTCATTTCATTCATTCATTCCCGTACTATGCTTTGCTGACACCAATGCATAAATCTTTAATACTTTAGCTTCTTTCCTGAGCAAAGTAGATCACCTGCTATGCATCACGAGCGTGCTCTAGGGGTTAACTAAAATAAGACTGCTCATACTAAGCTAAGAAGATATTTGCATATGTCTGAGTATGGTGCTGAATAAGAATTTTCTTTATGGTACTTTACTTGAGCCACGCATTCCGCTTACGGTTACAAACAATGAACATTGATGCTGTTATTTAAAAGTACTTCGTAGGTTTAACAGCGATGAAGCCAATATTTTCAATATGCAACGAACGCAGAACGACAACGAACAACACCGATCGCGATAAGTAGATATTTATTTATTTAAAAAAAATACATACAAACATACACATAGACTTAATGTATGCCCCGAAATCACTATTGTCTATCTACACGGTTTATGTATATGATTATGTTGGAAAATAACGAATATAATGAGTAGATCCCGCATTGCCTGGAGGTTGAGTACTTTGTGCGGCCTACCCAAATGTGCTTACTTTGGTATTGTTCGTTAAATCGTTTGAGCTCCTTAAAGTCCTAAGTTCAGCTAAGCGATAACAGACAAATGCTTGCTCTGTTTTGACGGATTCAATCAAATCTGTGTGTTTCTTTCCTCACTAGAGCACCACAGACAAAAACGTAGATGGTGCTCATATGATTTGATAATAACGAATAATTAATATAGTTTTTTTTTTCATTTTATGAATATAGACGTAAGACTTTGTATGAAAAATCATGACTATTATAAGCATACTGTGAGTATTATAAGCTCTTAAATACTTAAGGCGTCTATGATAACTAGGACGACGAATTCGGGAAATGGTGATAGTATTATTATTATCACCATTTCCCTAATTCGTCATCCTAGTTATCATAGACGCCTTAAGAGCGCGTATAAAGCAAAATTACCAATTTTCTATTTGATTTTACATGAAAAATTCCAGACCAAATCTTAAAATAAAAATATATGAATAACTACATCATATTTTCAAGGGCTCTCTCTGATCAAAAACATAAAATAATAACATTTCCTTGGTAGAAAAAAAATCACGAAATAACCTCTAATTCTCATGTTTTTCCGTTTTGTACTCGATATGGTAATGCCTATTGCGACAAAAATTTGATAAATAATTATATTTAAACAAGAGTAAAGGCTTTGCTTAGGCATTTTATGTAATTCTTTTTAGTTTTGGATTTATTACGATAAAACACTTTTGGCGCATACTACGTTTTTATTCCGCGCAAGAAGTCATCTTCCGTCGCTCGTTGCGGGAGCTTCAAGCATATTTCTATTTCACACATCAGTCGCTACCGCTCTGTTGAGACGAGAGGACTACGCTCAAGTGTTCTAGCTGCGCCGAGTTATAATCATTTCAATCGTAATTGTTGTTGTTGTTCGAACTAAATAGTGAAATGGGAAACAAAAAAAAAACATTGAAAAGAGAACTAAAAAAGTGACAAATTGACAGGATGGCTAATTGTCGAAGGTAAGTTTGTGAGTTACTTGTTTGTTATATACTGAAAAAATAAAAATACATTTTATAATTTCGAGAAAGTTTATGCAGGTGATTTTAGATTTTATTTTGAGAGACACAAGATCTAAATTCGTTTACCTACGCACTTTCGTGGGCCGAATAGGTAACTAGACATAATAATATGTGGGGACATTTCACACACGGCTATCTGTCCCCAAACTAGGAAGGCCCTGTACTATGGGTGTCAGACAGCTGATATACATAGACAAATACATGTTTAAATACATACATAATATAGATAAACAACACCCAGACACGACGATATCAAAAATTCGTGGTAGGTACTTTATTAGATTATTAGGATAATAGGTAATAAATTACATTCATAATAGGTAGCTATTTACTTTTGCTATTTTGTTATGTTATTCTTCACGATACAATTTTATGATCATTTTCCCATAATGTAGTTATGAGATCTTCCAAAAATCTAGATACACGGATGGAAAACAATCTTGCGAGTATCCTATATAAAAAAAAAATTATCTACCTATACCACTTCTTATTTAATATTTCTATGGTCACTCGTAGTCGTAGGTAACGCGGGCAGAATAGTATATGCAAAATAAACACAAGCTTTTAGTTGGTATCCGTGTTTGTTCGATGAAATATATTTATATCGATTACGAACCTATTTAAGTATGCCCATTAGGTATTTAAACCCTATTTTTGTAGATCAATTTATTGTGGACGTGATTGTATAACAAGGAATTTGTTTTGAAATAATATTTTATTTTCAGAATGTGGCCACCTCGCTCGCCAGATTTAAACCCATTGGACTTTTTTACTGGGGCTGTTTAAAGGAGGTAGTTTATAAAGAAGAAATCACTTCAGTTGTACAGCTGCGACAACGCATACGTTCGGCTGCTGACGAAATATCGTAGGCAGGATTTGCGCGCCGATTGAGACGGTCCTTCATAAGAAGGTGTAGAGCGTGTATAGCAGCTGAAGGAGCCCACTTCGAACATCTTGTATATTTTCTTTTTCAATAAATTTGTTTAATTACTAATGTCTTTTATGGTGTCAACAAACCCATAGTGATCAAATTTTAAGGAAATTCTCATTCTCTTTGAGTCTAAAATTAGTTACAGCAGTGTTAAACTAATTTAATTTTGAAATCAAATTTGTATAAAAATTCTCCTTTAAGATTCGAACAGCAATAACTTTGTACTTTATCAAGATACTGGTTATTATTATACCATTTTAGAATTTGCATTAAATAGGCAATTATCTATACTTATAATAAATCTGTAGAGAGGTCAATTCTGTACATGAAATATATTTACAAAATAACTATCAGAGGGTGATTAGGGATCGATACTGATGCCAAAAATGCAATCAGTAAAATTTTTGTCTGTCTGTCTGTCTGTCTGTCTGTCTGTCTGTCTGTCTGTCTGTCTGTATAACCGTTATAGAAACAAAAACTACTCGACGGATTTTAACGAAACTTGGTACAAATATTTTTCATACTCCTGAGCTGGTTATAGTATACTTTTCATCACGCTACAATCAATAGGAGCAGATCAGTGAAGGGAAATGTTGGGAAAACGGGAGAAGTTACTCCATTTTTAAGCTTCCGTCGCGTGTGCAACCTTAATGGTTAAAGCTACACAGAAATCATTTATGACGGAAATGTTCTCCTTAAAATTATATAAAAAATATCCCACGACAACATATATCTATCTTTTATGGTTGACTCACAATAACACGTGTAACTCCCGATAGCTTAGCAGTTCGAAGCTTTCTGATTATTATTCTGCTCCGAAATTTAAAACCACCACAACTTTGCAATGGAACTCGGCTAAAAGTAACCCAGTTGCAACAAAATATAATCGTGGCTCAAATTTTAACAGGTTGCGGTGCAGGAGAAACCGTCTTTGTTCCCAGAATTCCCATAATACCAAATAATTTTCCATTCTAATATAAAAGAACGCGATTCCCAGTATCGGTGTGTTATGCAATGACAATTAATAAGACTCAAGGGCAGACTTTTCGTGTTGCTGGAGTAGATCTCGGTGTCAGTTGTTTCTCGCATGGTCAGTTGTACGTCGCGCTTTCCCGGGTTAGCAGTTCTAGAAATCTTTATGTTCACGTTCCGGACGGGTCAACTTTCAACATAGTTTACCTGGAAGCTTTGCGCTGAAGTATTGTCGTTCTATACGTACTTAAGCCTCATGTGAACGTGATCTAAACAATATTACCAATACATTAACTTAATAACACACAAGGAGTTACACGCTGACGGAGTCGCGGGCACAGCTATTAACAATAATATTGTGCGGTTCGGTATTGCGATATTTTTCAACAGTATTATAGATTGACATATTATATTTCCCTACTAAATTACGAAAGTTAATCTGTGTGTTACATCTAAATCACTGAACCGTAAGGAAGGACATAGGCTACTTTTTTTTTACGAATAACGACGGAAACGTGGACGAAGTCGCGGGCAACAGCTATCTATGCTAATATATAAGGCTGAAGAGTTTGTTTGTTTGTTTGAACGCGATAATCTCAGGAACTACTGGTTCGAATTGAAAAAAATATTTTTAATTAAATAGTCAATTTATAGAGAAAGGCTATAGGCTATATATATCATTACGCTAAGGCCAATAGGAGTGGAGCACCAATGAAGAATGCTTCAAAATCGGGCTTAAATTTAACGTTAGCCCAAAGTAACTATTCCACGCGGACGAAGTCGCGGGCAAAAGCTAGTCTAAAATAATGAGCCACCGCAGTGTAGTACATTTTTTTTCGATATAGTCTGGTGGGAATAATTCCGAATCATTCCCGTCGTATACTTCGGAAGTATTCCGAAATATTCCGAAACTTTGGGAATATTTCAACTGCCAAAAGAAACCAGGAAAATCGACCTTTGAAGTCGGTTAATATACCAAAACCTGCTCCTACCTAAGTATAATAAATACTTTTCTGAAAACCGCATCAAAACGTGTTTGCTTGCAAGGTTTGCCTTTTATTGTTTTTATTGGCTGGGCTATTATACGCGTTAAGTAGGTAGGTAATGATTAATACCTACCTATGCGACTCGCGAATACTCGCGATGCGTACAGAGCTACATACAAGCTAACCAAAAACATAGGTAACCCTTTTTCAAAAAACAAATAAAATATGCTAGGCCTGGTTTTTTATTCCACTACTGACATTTATAAAAATAGCATTCAATTTCGAAATAAGTAGAGTACCTACCTAGAAACAAAAGAATAAAAATCCTGTTAATCGCAGGCTAACATATCTACCTATAAAAATATCAACATATACTTAATCAATCCCATTTATAATAAAACTAGTACTCACGCGGGGCTTCGCTCCAGTGGATTCTATCACGGTAAAAACATAACTCTCCTTTTTTGCAGTCGCGTAAAAAGTAGCCTATAACCTTCCTCAAGCTTCAAGCTATTTCCATACCAAATTTCATCCAAAACCACCCAGTACTTTCGAAGATTAGCGCGTTCAAGCAAACAAACAAACAAACTTTTCCGCTTTATAATATTAGTATAGATAAACATTTATATTTTACTCTTGTATCGTACGTAGTCTCGCACTGAACAATAATTAACCCACCCACCACACAACAAACAAACACGTTAATTTCGATTGAATTATTCGGGCGAAATATTCGGAAACATTCGATTGCGGGGTACGAATCTTTCTCGCGGGGGGAAAACTTCTCCGGGGAGCATCTCCCCTCTTACCGCACCCCGCACCGCCATCGCAGCGCGGCGGCAGCGGCCGGCGCACAGAGTGCTTTATTTAAATTCATTTTGAATAATTCTGATTTAAAGAAGTATTCCGGAATTATTCCGAATTTTTCAGAAGTTTTGCAGATACAGGGGCCCAAAATTGCGTAATTTCGTAGAAAAAAATGTTAAAAATTAAGAATAAGTATTTTTTGCAATATTGATTTAGAATGTAATAAAAAATCTTGATACTGATCTGATAATACAAATATTCAGGACTGATATAAAAAAAAAAAACAAAATGAAAAAAATATCACCAATTTTAGAAATGGTACCTAATTTTGTAAGAGTAAGTACGATTTTTATTTAAAATATTAAAAATATCAATAATTTGGTCATCCATGGGCATATGACGATATAAGTGGGGTAAATGATAGATGATAATTTGGCCAATCGACAGTTTCAGAGTTATCCATTATTTACGCCACACCAAAATCACGCGCCAAAATAATATTATATTATACATAATATAATATTACCTTTTGGTATTGATTTTATATTGATTCGTGTTCAGTATCAGTGGTATAGTCACCTCCTACTAACTTACTATTTACGTATTACTCGCGTACACATAATAACATTTCGTAATATTGTATAACGCAGTCATACTTTGAATACAGTTGTTTCATCTGAATATTATACGTAGGTATACTTACTACAGAAGAGATACGCGTCGAGCGAGCGCGTAGGTACACGCGCGATCGTATTCGATGTGAGGAGCGGGTAGGACAGTGCGGGTGAATTCTAAAATTTTGCTGGCTTTAGACGCGCTCTTAATATCTCCTTGTTGCCTTAACGACAGACATTACTAGTCGGCGACATTGCGTTAAACGGAGGTATTAGTACAACCCGTTGCTTCCCTCGCATGAAAAGTTTTTGTTTAGCGAAAAAAGAAGTAGCCTCATATGTCAATTTTATCAACATTTGTTAATTGGTTTAGACGTGAAAGTATGACAGACAGACAGGGCTACTTTCGCATTTATAATATAATATTAGTAGCGATTATAAATGTATATTCTGTGTTGATTTTTAAGGAAACGACCATATACAAGGGGTAACAGATTAAGCGCAATACCTCAGACATCCCAAGTAGAATATTAAATTATAAGTCTAAAACAACACCCGTAACTAAATAAATTGAAACCAAAGCTAGACATTTTTTTATAAAATAGTTATCCTTACTAAACGCCAAACGTATGTATATGCGTCATACAATATCCTTACGCAGCCGCATGCATTCATGCAATGTTAGCGGCCGACACGCACACAAGCGCATTTCCTTTAATTAAGGATTGTATTAATTCGTCATGATACTGTTTCCATTTTAAGCTATGAATAGATTATGGAATTTTCAAATAAAGGTCCAAACAGCTCTTCTCACATTCATTAGGTTGTTTCTAACCGGAAGCGTTGTAAGTTTATTCATTTAATAATACATTGTTGACGCAAACAGCAGCAACCAAAATTAACAATCACCGTTTCTTAATTAAACAGCGTCACAAACCCTCACAAAACTAACGCCATTAATTTCACTCAGACCAGGTAAACCCTGCAAAATAAACTTATTTCGAATACTAAATGTAATGTATATAGAACAGCTTATGAAACATTCATAGTTACCGTATTTTACATTACCTCCAAAGCTTTCACATTTCTCGTAATAAAAACTATTGACTTACAGCGGTTAAATCTCACGGAGAGAATAGATTTTTATTAACACGCTTTTATTAGGTCGACCTGTATGTAAGTAACTATGTAATGGAATCTAAGGTAACTAATTTGACCATCTTCCAAGGTTCGTAGCGTAATAAAAATTTGCAGCTGTATGTAGTTCCGATAACAATACAATAATATGGCACTGTCGAACTGATCTTATGATGGAGCCGGAAGATACGAACTGGAACTTCATGATGGAAAATCGTATCATAGCTGTTTTGAATTTCTTAGAAAAGTCTTGTAATGAACTTTAACCACGATTAGGTTACAAGGTCTGATGATGAAGCTGGAAGATGGGCACTGGCAGACCATGATGGAATACCGTATCATAGTCGTATTTGTACTTGTGAGAAAAGCCACGTAATGGACTTTGAACACGATCCGGTTTCAAGGTTATAACAAACCTAAAGAAAATCCGTTATCGGTTTTCTTAACCTTTTTGAATTACCACGTAATCCATAGATTTTTTTTTAGATGTCACTTTCAAATCCTCTGGGGTGATCGACCGTTTAATTGTTCACTACTCGTGTTAATATGGCAAACACTACAAAACAAGAAACAGCAACACAAAGAAAACGGAGACTATAAAAAAAAGGAAAAGCGTGAACAATTTTTTTGTTTTTACGTGCATTTATAAAAGCGTGTTTTTCTAGTGATTTTTAAACTATTAATTTATTATACCTAGAGACAGATTTGGAAGTTTTTCTGATTGTTTTTCGGGGAACGAAATTTTTTTTCGTTGCGTGTGTTTACTAGACAAGTGTAAAGTAGCTTTTATTGTTGAGCAAGTTTTCCGAGTCACTTCCTACGTCATAATTTGACGTTTGAGTATAAAATATTCCGTGTAATTTTATCGCCTTGTGAATATTGGAAGCCATCTTGAGAATATAATTTTACACTTCACTTGGTGGCTCGTTTATTAGCTATGGGGAAGTCTAATCGTAAAACGTTATGAAAAGTCATATCAACTGGAAAATGGAGGCTTTTTCTTTGCGACACATTTTGCACAGAAATTATGTTTCTTGGGAAAGTTGTTTTAACCCGCTAACTCAGAAGGAGAAAATAAATACGTATACATTTTAAACTAAATACATATACTATACATACATATAAAACTGTGACTATATTAATGTAAATTTAAGGAGAGAGATAGAGGTTTTTACTATGCTTTTGAAAGATGAAAGGGTTTGTGACTAGTCTTACTAACACGGGTAAAGCATTCGACAGTCGTACTGCTTAAGGCGTGAAATATTAACCACAGACAATAGTGAAGTAGCTCCGTATCTTTTGAAACGTTTCAGTGCGTTTTCAACCTCAGTATTTGTTCTTAGCCGATGTTTAAAGGTCAGCTATAGGGACATTTTCATAGGCATTATTGTAACTATTTATTTAACTAGAATACAACACAAACACATATAATGTATATTTCCGTCATCATAATTTTATTTTTGTGGTACTTCAGTTCGTTCTACTCCTACACATTAATTTACATGAGCTACGGTTTTTCCGACAGTTGTTTTCCAAAACCGGATATTTTGCACGAACTGACGTGTACAATAGCATACTTACACTAACACACTCCACAATTGTCAAACAGGGTTTCTCATATACACAGATATAAGGTGGCACACATACATATACGATGGCGATACACATCTGAAAGGGGAAATCTTAGCTGGACGCAAACAAGCGAAAAGCAAACATTTGAAATCCGTTTAGAAAAAATGTGCAAGAAGGATTTTGTTGCTGTAATCTTTGGACCTTACGTCACTGGATTATCTATATGCTCACGGTTCGGTTCAGAAATCACACCTGTGTCCCTATTTCAGATTGATCAGCAGGCTTACACATCTCTTTACTGTAAATCAAGTTATGATACTGGTGGTACTGCCGCGTAAGTAATGTGAATATTAAATAAAGTCTGACCTTTCTTAGTTTGTCATCATCTACTTAGCCTTTCGACGGAGTCGGTTTCCCGTCTTACCGCAGCACTTGCCGCTCTTAATGCAACTGTTTTTCATGGAACGACTGCCTATCTGACTTCCACAACCCAGAAACTGGGTAACACCCTAAAGCAAAACTAGTGTAAAATTTTGTAGCTTCTGACTACTCGTGACGACTATGTAATATGCACAGATGACTGCTGTAACCAATGTGTAAACTTGAGTCACGGAGAAATCTTAATATGTTATGGTGGTTATCCATCCACAGGCAGACCTCGGCAAGCGTTCCTTAACGTTGAACCGTGCTTCTCGACCTCTGTTTGATCTTCTTTAAGGAAATAATGTAATAAAGAAGTTTATAATAAAATGTGGTATTACTGCGTAGAATATGGCCTATCTTTCATTTCACGTATATCACTGCACCAGCAAATGTTGTTAAAGTCGCAACAAAATAAACTTTATTTCATTTCTATCTACAGGTTAGCTAGAACAGTTATAGTATAACTGTAAAATGTAGCCAGTCTAATTGCGGACATGCTTTCTGAAATCGTTGAGCAAACTCCGCGTTCGGATTACACCTGTATCGTGGATGTTTGAGCTGAATGTGAAATGCTCACTGAACCAGACGTGACAAAGATACCTGTGGAATGTGGGGCATACATATTGAAACGAAACTGTGACCTCTTGGTACAGAAAGTCACGGAGGTCAGTCTATATGCCGATAGACTCGATTGAAAATTCATTATCAAATAGATACTTTTTCGATTTAT
The DNA here is from genome assembly GCA_943138885.2 of Tholera decimalis. Taxonomy (NCBI): domain Eukaryota; kingdom Metazoa; phylum Arthropoda; class Insecta; order Lepidoptera; family Noctuidae; genus Tholera; species Tholera decimalis. Next base: position 14,158,442 of record OW964552.2, on the reverse strand, counting down.
GTTGAACATTGTTTTTTTAATAGCTTTGCTCATTATTGACCCATATCACATATTACGGTAAGAGATGATCACTATCACTTTCGCCTTAAAAATGTCTATCACACTTGAATTAAAGCTGTCTAGGTTGTAGTTATCAACAAACACAGACACCGGTGGTTAAAGTTCTATTATATGAGTATATAGAGGGCGCTAAGGTGGATAAATTCAATTATCAATACATTTAAATTTAAGTTTGAACGATAATGTAAAAACATTTGCTTTTTGCACTCTTTCTATATGTGCGGACTCCAATTAAGTGGTTTATGAGCAGGAAGATGACGACGCCTTCTATAAACTTTAACTGTGCCAAACTTCATACTCCCATAACCGCGCAATTTCGGTGAAAAGGGGTACAGTATGTTTGGTTCATTCATTATATAGCATTGCAGCTTGCCTTAGGAATATTAGTGTTGAGTATTAGGAGTATTAGTGTAAGAGATTTTATATAAATTTCTAGCAACATACTGTCCCTCTCTTGTCTTGGAATATTGTATGACAGCTGGAATACGAGTACTTTAGATTTGGGATCGTTTCCAGAAAATTTTATTTAAGAAAAATGTTCACAAAATATTTGGAGCAAAACATCATAAAAGTTATTGAGATGAAAAGAAAGATATTTTAACCCAATAAATTTTATAAAAATGACAAGTTATAATTATCTTCAAAGATTAACCTATTCTTTTAGAAATTTTAGCTATAAATTAAATGTGGCAGCGACTTTGGTCGCGTGAATTTAATTTAAAAATTTGATATTATTTTATACCATTTAGAAACCTGAATAATGAAACTAATACTCATTTTATTTGTGAAATCTGTAGTCATTAAACAAAACCTACTTTCTGCTACTAATAAATTCTATCCATCAGTGAACATTATACGACAAGGAAATATGGAAAAGAATTTTAAAAATTCACAGTGCTTTGTTCATTTACTCTTATTTGTAGTTAAACTTCTTTTAAATGTTTTGTTTCAATGTACCTATAGACATATCGGGTTTTAAAAATATATTTTTGTTATATTTATTCGATTTTAATAATGCATCTACAATTTTGAAGCAAATCGTGAACATTCGGTTTATTCCGCACCTGTATAAAGTCCGTCTGTAAAGTTCTTTCACTATTCATCTCAGTCCAGGTTACTAGGTCGAAAAGAGTGGCTTTACACGACTGAGCGAATTTAAGTTGCCTACATTTTAAGCTTAATTAAAAAAAAATATTTATCCAGAGTAGGCCTGTAATGATGTAAGAAACCGTGGCGTGTGTGGTTAAAAAAAATCTTTAATTTTTTTATGTGAATTATGAATGCTGATATTATGCGGTTTATGTGAAGGGTGAGGAAACTTCATAATTTTATTACCAAGGGTCTCGTGAATTATTGCTTCCTGGATGTCGATATAGGGAATTTATTTTTTCTTCGGGGTGCGCGTTATATTTAAAGGTTTACATCGAGAGGTTTATGTACGGTGCTCTCTTCTTTTGTTTTACAAAAGCTTGCAGTGCATGGGAAGTGGTACAATGAAACTTTTGTTTATCGCCAGCCTATATAATAATAGTAAAATAAACAAAAATGTACTAAATTGGATATTTTCTGAAACACACGTTATATACTCCAGACTAGCACATCACCTGTGACTTTATCCACGTGGATATCGAAATAATTTATAGCCTATAACACTCACACGAATATGCACCTTACTACTAATGAAACAAAAATTATAATTGGATTATCAGTTTCGGAGATTACCCCTAACATACAAACTTACAAACAAATTTTAACACTTAGTAGGTAATATTAGTATAAATCTAGTACGATCATTCAAGAAGGTTTTATTCAAAATAGCAGAATATCATTTTTAAACATTCTGTTGCGAGTGAATTTCTTCCGATAACAATTTTCATTTTCACACTGCGGTCTGCGGTTTGCGGCGGTCAACAAAAACTTGTTATTAGTAAAACTAGGGATTCATTCGAAATTTTCGAGGTGCTGGGAATATTTTTGGTTAAAATACCTAATAATTAGGCATTATTTCATCAGAAATTAGCGTCAAATATTATGAGGGGCATAAACGACCCATATAATAATTATCTAGACACTTTGCTTTAACTATAACCTAATAAAAAGTAATAAATAAAAGACTGGTAAAACAGTAGAAATTGAATACTTTCCAGTTAGGGAATGAATACATTTTTACTTCGTTTTTGCTATGTATAATACATACTACTAAAGGAATTAACTCAACACTGAAAATCCGATTCAAATAAACTCAAAACGTATAAATCAGAAGGTTTACATAGATAATGGATCCATAATAATATGTCGAGATTGGCTACCGATTGGTTTGATATACCGCTCTCGGCTCTAACTAAAATGGATCCGTAGTTCCAAAATGGCGCCAACGGAATGCGAGGCTAATAGCATAGTCAAGTAAGAAGGGATGACGGCTAAGTGTTTTTCTTTTATACTAACCCATTTCAAAGTGGAATTTCACATAAAACCGCAAGACTCGGTGGCACTTGGGTTTTATTGCATTTCCTAGTAAGTGATATTGTAAGAGGTTACGGGTCAAGCTTTTTGCAATATGCTCTTTTCCATTCTAAGTAACTATTAATCAATTTAGTTTGAGGATTATCAACCAGTAACACAAAACAGCAGTGATTCCGAGCCCGACTGTGAGTTATTTATATTATATCAGAACAATTGCTCTCATAACGGTGAAGCATGTGCTATTCACAAACCCGCATTACGAGTAGTGGATTATGGTACAAATCGTCTCATACAGAGAAGGCTTGTGTCTCAGAAGTGGGAACGTAATGGTCTGAATTATTATTAACACAAAACAAAATCTTAAAGAACAAGTTTGGTACCTACACTATAGGTACATTATGCAGCGTATGAGCTATGCATACTTATTAACTGATGAGCGCAGCTTTAACATTATAAATGATTCATTTACTTGCCTTTATTTTGGTTAGTATTTTTTTTATTAATAATAAGCTCGCGTTTGACAACCATCTCACCTGATGGTAAGTGATGATGTGGTCGAAGATGGAGCACGCTTGCCTAGAAGTAACTTACTCACTCTTGACTTAAAGACTCCCAGGTTATAGCGGTCAGGAAACACAGACTCCGGCAGGGAATTCCACTCATTAGCAGTACGCACAATGAAAGCATTCCCAAAACGTTTCGTGCGTATGGGTGGGATGTCCACCATGTAACGATGGCGCATCGCCGTTTGTCTTGTAGTCCGATGATGGAACGGGCTTGGCGGAATTAGATTGTGTAATTCCATCGCACACTCCCCGAAATGTATCACTGTCTCCTTCTTCTGTACAGTACAACTGAAGTCGTTTAACTTTGAAAGTGTACCATTTTTCGGGCAGATAAATACTACGCATTATAATAAAGATTTGTGAAGTCATGTAATAACACATTTCAATTCAATTAGTACATATTTTGTACACGATGTCTTGATTCTTTATGACAAATCGAAAATAATGTGTTACCATACGAATTACAAACAAGGCGATTTCATGGTAAAACATGTTGGTTTGACGCAGAAGTGTTATCGATTCGGTTTGTTATCGGAAAGTTCTATATGTGCCCGAATATAAGTTTGGGTATTTTCGCACATGAGGCAGGAAACTCTATATATTACGTCGAAGTGTCAAAGTGAATCCTATATACGTTTGTTTAGGCTGACGGCAGCTGGGCCCTTGTTGACTTACGGTCGCTGCTACTGCATAGAATATAACTTACCCATTTAGAGACCTTCTGGTGTTTTCTCTTATCGATAAGATTAGCTTTTATCGTGACAAAAATATTAATGTTAGTGGGGCTGACTATCCCAACCGCACCGCATACACTTGAATTTCGTCGATCGATTTAGGTTTAGAGTTACGTAGTATTTATAAATTAAGTATGAATTTTAGGTGATAGGATAACTTCGATAAATGACACAATAGAGATTGGCAATAATATTATAATATATTTCTCTCGGCAATAATATTTTTCTATTTATTCTTGTTCTTAGAAGTTGAAAGTACCTATATAAGTTCGTAGTAGTTTTTGTCGGATGGAAAAATCATCGGATAAATTCTCCCGCTCTGGGTGGACTGAAAGGGAGTGCCAGACTTCTACTGACTAAAAACTCATGCTGTTCCTTCAGCTACCCTGGCATTCTGAGGCCGCGGTATCTTGGTAGAACATTTCCGTAACCCTGGCAGGTAGGTCCTAAGGATCCAGTCACAAGTTGAATGTGCCTAGAACTACTATTATTGGTAAGTCATCACTTACCATAACTAACACTTATCATAACTTAAGTCCAGGTACTATCTAGCACACACGGCATGCTTGAGTACAATTACTTACTTATTCTGTTATTATAAAGCATTTAAAAAAGAATGGCACGTTGACACTTCCCGTGAACCCCCCAGGCTGGCTTTGGAGAAAAGGCATATACTATAAACGGTACCTACAAACAGCTGCGAACCTTGAGGACTTAATACGAAACTTGAGGAAGTAATGTGAATTATATGTAGTTTTATCCGTTATTTGGCAGTGAAAAATGTGATAGACTTTCAAGTATCGTATAGATATAAATATGGTGAGAACGTTCGCACATTGTACATGTTTTATAGGCCGTTAGTTTGCTGGGATAGCCAATTGGTAAAGATATATGAGAGTGACGAACAGTTTCCGAAATCGAAAATAAATCCTTGAAAATGCCTACGGACATGGTTATCAACCGACGACCAAAAGAGGAGGTTATCAATTCGACGCGTATATTTTTTTTTTTTTTAATGTATGATCATCGATTACTCGAAGACGGCTGAACCGATTTGGAAAATTCTTTTTTGATTGAAAGGGTATACTTCGATATTGGTCCCATTTTCATAAACGTCAGGATCTGATGATGGGATCCTGGAGAAATCGAGGGAACTCTTCAAATATTATAGGCACACCTATGTCGTTTTGGGTATTTATTATAGTAACTTGTGCAGTTGCTCTCAAAAAGTACCATTTGAGGAAGTGGAACTGATGATGAAGACCACAGATAGCCGCCGAAACTACTCAATAATAAGTATTGAGTGGATTGCGATTCGATTACTTGAATATGGATGTTACGCACTTTATGCTCGTCACAATGCATATGGTGATGAAGAGCTGATGGTGAAGTACCAGGAGAACTCCTCAACAATTAACGGCCCAGCATTGGGAAAAGCAATATTTTGTAAAAGGTTATAAGTAGTTGATAATTAGGCTCTTCTAACTAGGTAAATTAAAAATAGACCAACTAAAAAGAGTGAAATAAAAACTTTTTACCAAAAAATTAAACCGACTCCCAAAAAACACTGCAAAGTGAAAAATAACTTTAATTTCGGAAGTCGGTGCCAAAAACGAAAATTCAAAACTTAAGACACCGACTACCGAAATTAAAGTTATTTTTCACTTTGCAGTGTTTTTTGGGAGTCGGTTTAATTTTTTGGTAAAAAGTTTTTATTTTGTGATGCATTACAGTTTGAATGAGGGAAATAAATTTGAATAGAGTATGTTTCAATAATCTATATGACAAGAAATATTAACGTCACTAATAATTAATTTAAAAAATAATTATGTACAAATCAAGTGCCACTAACTTTATCAATCTGGGTAGTGAACATCTAAATGAAGCTTTAGGGGATCCATTGGTTTATTTTGGAAAAGTTGGTGTTAAGTTCAATATGTTACCCAGATGCTGGGTTGTGGTGGTCAGATAGGTAGTGCCTCCATGTAAAACACTAGTACTCAAATGCATCCGGTAAGACTGGAAGCCAAGAGTACACACTACATAGTTGGAAAAATGTTAAGCAGCACCAGATTGTGGTTTGAGTCTTAATTATTTTTCATGTACAGACGCCAGCACATCAAGCTACAACAATCTGTCAAATTTCTTTAATAGATTTTCAACTTTATTGTTAAAGAAATTAGGTTCAAGGTTGATTGGGAAAATTTGACAATTTCGGGTAGCTTCATGTGTCTGTACAATAGTGGCTCAAAGTTAAGTTTCCCCAGCAAACTGCATGTCAGTTACATTACAAATTATTTGTTTTTGTTACGAAAATATATCAATTATTTAGGTACTTTTAAAAATTATACTAAGGGACCGTTCAAGTATTACGTAAGCACTATAGGGGGGCGTGAAGGGTCTTTGCTTTGCTTATTTTTGATGACATGGAGATCTAGATGGTGATTACGTCAGCAGTAATTAGTTAATTTTTTACACATAACAACACACACTGTCTATGCTTCAAAATGAAATGCATTTTCGGGGATTCCTACAAATAATGAATTGTTGAATTCCGTGTCACTAAAGTTTATTTAAATGAATATTATGTGTGTTACAGTCTTCTTTCCAAACCTATTCCTTATTTCTAGATTTATAACTGCTGCTCATGAATCAATCAATTGTACCAATGTTTACGTAAGTATGGAGGGGAGGGGTAAGAGCTTTGCTTACTTTTGCTGACAAGGGGGAGGGGTGGGTTAAAAATTGCAAAAAACGTGCTTACGTAATACTTGAACGGCCCCTAAGTAAATAGTAGAATGGATTGTAAACAGATACGCGCAATATCTTTTTCAATTTGTATTGATTTGAAAAGAGTCCATTATTTTTTCAAACCAAACTCTTTTTTGAAATAGACTTATTATTTTTCCGTCTGGAAAAAAAAAGAAATATTAAACAGACTTCAACTACTGCCTTGCTAATACACTTATAAATAAAGTTACTTCTCTACGTGATCTTGGGGTTCAGCTTGATTCGAAGCTGCATGTAGATGCTCATATAGACAAAATAGTAAGGCTTACCAAATGTTTGGTTTCGTATTTTTCGTATTATGGAATTTCGTCGCCCTTCCACCTTTTTGCATTTATACAAATCTATAATAAGGCCACAATTAGAGTTTGCGGTACCTATATGGAACCCTCTGTATAAGAAATATAATGATACTTTGGAGTTGGTACAACATAAATACCTTCGTGCTTTAAACTACAGATGTTTTCGGAAGAGAGTCTCATACAGCCTATTTATCAAAAAATACAATCTCCTTACCTTGCAATCGAGACGAAAGCTCCTTAATGTTATGACTCTGTTTAATGTGTGCCGGAATAAATTTGATTGTCCTGACCTAGTGAAGAATTTAAGTTACCTTGTTCCTCGAACAGTACGTGTACGTGAGGTGCGCACACGACACTTATTTGCTTCTAGCCGTTGTAAATCCAATGCTGATTCACGCTCACCTCTTCATCGCTTAGTTGAGACTTACAATAATGAGTTTGGCACTGTCGACATATTTTTCCTCAGCAAAAATATTTTCAGGAAACAAATCAGTGCAATAAAGCAGTTGACTTTGTGATTAACGTGTAATTTTGTCTGCCCGGTTTATGAAATCATTTATATTTTACATATCCTGCATCACACTTTATTAACTGTTGTTTTTCTTTTAGTTTATAAAGTACATCACACCGTATTATATGTCGCTCTAGTTTTTATATAGTAATCCGTGAAAAACGTTGTGGAAAATCCGTGAAAAATATTATTTACCATATTTTTGTATGTAAGCCTTACTATGTATAACTATGTAATATGTTACTGTTTGTTTTTCCCTAAAATAAATAAATAAGTAAATGCGAAATGATAACAAAATCAACACTACAGTGAATTCGTATCAACACATTGTGTTCGCTTATAAAAGGGAGGTAAAATAAACAACATGAATGCGTATTCTTTTCGGTTTGTTTGGACTCCGTCAGGGCACAGATGAGCGTTCTTCACACGGTATTATGAATACATGGATGCGCATCGTAATATGATTAATAGAAATAAATAGATTTGGTTTAAAAGGATTTTTGGTTAAAGATTATTTACTCATAAAGAAATTTAGATTTCACTTAAAATGAGAATAATATTTAATACTACATTGTGTTTAAAAGCCTATCAGTGACGCAATTATTTTACTACCAATTAATTCGAGACACTAGCCAGAATGGATAAATGCTTACCAAATTGTGTTCACCAACCATGTTGGGGTCAGCTTCCAGTGTAACCAGATGCAGCCGAGTAACTAGCCCAGTAGCTGGGCAACACGATACCCCAGTGTCAGATATTCTGGCTTCTGCCTACCTGTAACGACTGTCAAAGATGTACAAATGGTAGCGGCGACCGACGGTTGAACCTGATAAATTCCGAGGCGCGGAGGAATCGCGATATGTAAGTCAGTCACCCATCCACGAACCGACCCCGGCAAGCGTTGCTTGACCTTGAAGATCGACCCGTGCGGCTGTTCTTATTTAGCCACAAGCTTTTCATAACATAAATATAGGGACAGTTAATATTAGCAAGGACGATAAAGTCCGCATCATTTAATATAAGATCATGTTCCAAGATGTCAATTTGATGAGGCCGGATATATTAGAAGGGTCAGACTCAGAAGCCGGACCGCTGACCTTGATGAGCTTGCCAATTTAATATACGGTCAATCTTATGGCTGTAGGGTAGTCCTTAGCAACTATCATGAGCGGGAAGAGTCGTAAACCCTTGTCTAATGGTGGTCCACGGTACATTATTTTGAAGGTGCTGTGTCAGGGCTAATCGTGGTTCCAGGTCTGTGTGTGTGGGGCAGTTTTTATTTTTTATTTCATTTTATTTTATTTTATTTGGGAAAACCAACAATTGTACAATGTGTCTTACATCTAAATACATTAAAAAAATAGGTTAAAGTACAATTCACTACGTTTCCACAGGTTACAATCGATTTTAAAAGTACATGTGGCTTATTATAACTATTAATATTACCAGCTAAATATTATTGTAAAAATATAATCTAACTTGGTTGTAACATCTTTACAATACTTTTCTTAAACTTTTGTCGAGATTCTGCAAATATATCTATTTTACAAAAGTATTGGTTATAGCTCTTTACTAATCTTTGGAGGGGCCCCCGTTCACCCGCATTTGTACGACTAGTATTCGTAGCGAAAAGCGGGTAAGCGCGCGCCTCTCGTCCATTAACAGTTCGGGGCACTATATAGGATATCTTATTAACAAGTTCAGAGCACTCAAACTGGTTGTGTATAAGTCCGTGCAACACCATGACCTGGAGTAATAGACGCCTTGATTTTAGGGTCAATAACTTGAATTTTTGCAATGACTCCCCATATGAAAGACGGCCCAAGCGACACTTATACTGCATTGTCTTTAAAAATTTTCGTTGAACTCGCTCAATGCCATGGTCATATTTTGCGTAATATGGATCCCATATCACGCAGGCATATTCCACTTGTGGGCGTACGAGACTGTTAAACAGATGCAAGTATGTTGCCTGGCGTTTAAAATCAGTAGAAGATCTGATGACTAGGTTGTACATTTGGAAAGCTTTAGCAATTATCTTTTCTATAGGTATGTAAGTTTAAATGTAGTTTACTGTCCAAAAGTACACCAAGATCACGGATTTCATTTTCTTTAAGGAGGAGTTCATTGCAAAGCGAATAACTAAAGTTGATTATGTTTTTATTTTTCGTGAAGGTAACAATTTTACATTTAGGGATACTTAATTTTAGTTTGTTAATTTCACAATAGGCAGACAATCTGTTTAAATCATCTTGAATGAGATAACAATCTTCTGTGCTTTTTATTTTCTTGAAAAGTTTAAGATCATCAGCGTACAGCAAGAAATGGCTGTTATGGAAGCAGCTGCTAATGTCATTTATGTAGATAATGAACAATAAGGGACCCGATATTTTTTATTTAAAAATAGCAGGTGTTGTGTATATTTCAATTCTTTTCTGATTTATATTTGTAAATCTCATGCCAAAACGAAATAAGATGAAATAACATGTCTGTGTTCCCTGATAGATATAATAATCTATATAATAGTATTATAATATATTAGTAGTTATTTCTAGAAAAGCTTGCTTCATTTTGAAACACGTCATCGCTTCTATGTGGTAAAATGGTGGTCAAACGCGCGCTATCATCAGTAAAAATAAAAGGACGTAAACAACAAGATTGAAAACCCGTATCTAGTACTGTGATCTATCCGTTTAAGTAACATCTTGTTAACTAATCTCAAATACGTAACAAAATTGGTTTTAGAGGGCTAACAAAGCTTATACCAAATGTCATTTGGTCAATCTAGGATAAGCAAAGCTTGAAAGTTGGTCTGTGCATGTGGCGACCTTAAATCCCGATATTCCTCAGTACCAGTAGGAAAGCATTGATATTAGTTACGGGTAGTCAGACGCCAGGAAACTGCTACCAGTCCTTCCATGGACTTTATTGCTACCCAGCAGTTGCTGGAATGTGGAGATCAGACAGATAGTCGCTTCATTTAAAATTCAGGTTTTCAGCTATGTCCTAGCTATATTTTACAGTTTGACCGGTATTATGATTGTATATATGATAAATAGGTAGTTATGATAGATTTATTTATTTGTTAGAATATTGTTATAAAGTTGTTATGGGGAAATCCTTGATATCTAAGTATCCAAAAACTATGGTAAGTCAGTATGAGTCGCTATAGAGACGAGTTTCGAATGTAGTCCCATGTTCCTTAACAATGTGGCGACGCTGGTCTCTAGAGTGTGATAACCGCTCCATGCGCCAAGTAATTGTCAACTTAATTGGCATAATGATCGTTCGTGTTACGCACTAATATGTGGCAGTTAGTGCTACTAATTGGCTGCTAGGAACGTCGTTAGACTTGATGGAGGACTTCGACGTTAGAAGATATTTTAGTGGGACGTTAGTTGTGGCGCACATTTTGAATTTCATGTACCGCTTTACTCGAATGGAATTGAATAGTTGAGTTGATGTGACAATAATAGAAGTCAGTCATTTAGTTTCATTGCTCTACACTTCTAAAGTGGCTGTTTAGATGATGCCCTTTATAACATTATAAAAAAAGAAACCAAGTAATAAATGTTGTCAGTGTCAACATAGATACAATAACTGCTCATGAGAGCGATTTTGATTACTGATTGAATTCTCTTTCTGTGGTGAATGGTCATCCTTAATAATGACAGTTCGCTTTAGGCTAGTTTGCAAATTGTCCCATTCATCATTGATTATACGCATCGTCAAATTCGTGATAGCCAAATAACTTTGCAAACGCAGAAATTTACCAACAAACTGCTATAGTTTCTTGGTAATTTTTGCAACATTTAATGAATTGTTAACATCTTTTCTTGAATATTATTTTTAGTATTTTGTTTTATATACCAAATGATGCCAAATGTAAAATATGGTATGCATAAGTGCTATGCTTAAAATGTTACTATTTGAAATGAATATTATTCGAACCACTGACGTGTTCCTTGAACATCACAAAGTCATTATTTATATCTCGAGGACACCGTTGCTATGTTCTTGTTAAAGTAAAAAATAAAACATTTTTGTTGGAAACGGTTTGAAAATAAAAATCATTAATAAAAATAATTTTATTTTAAAGCCCGAAAAAGCGGTTCATCTCGCTTTGATGTCGCCGTAGGCAGGCATATAATGAAAATACTTCAAAATGTAGAATATCATTACTCGGATATCTGATCCCGCCCCGGCAAGTTATCTGAATTTATTTTATCATTATGTTAGAGTTAAAAATGAATGAAAAAATTAATTTTTGAGAGTAATTTGTTTATCTGATCTGTAAAATTTCAAACCTGTTTAGATACAACTCTGATATCTTGTACTTAATACACACGTTATTAAAGTTTAAATAAAACATTTCGTAATTAGAAAACTTACTGAAAACTTTCTCAATCCTAAAAGGCAATACAAAGTTGTACATCATCTAAGTTGATGTACATCAGACCAATTATCTGTAATTATTTTTTTGTGAGTGTAAAATGTGCGTGATGTGGCAGTGCTTTTCAAAATAAATAAATAAATAAAGTTTAGTAATAAATTGTATCATAATTATGGGTAACCCTCAAAATTCAGTGGCTGGTCTCAGAATTGAGAAATAGGAGATAAAAATATGTAAAACCTCACATTCCAATGCCTGGCAGAATTTAAGAATAAACTAGAGTTTGACCAACACTATTTTTTTATTCAGTTTCGAGTTCTTCCTTCAAACATAACTAATGTTTGAACTTGGGGTCAGGTTTCAGCCTTTCATCGGAAGCCCTGACTCCTGAGTTAGGCAATAACCTGTGATACCGGAGTCGGTGTCGTCACTCGATTTTCGAACAACATAATCGTTATTTTTGCTATTAATATAATAAAAAAAGTTGATATTACCGCGAAAAAAAAAATAAAAAATAAAATAAATATCAGTAAAATAAGCTTATCTTTTGGATTACTATAATGCAAAAAGGATATACACATGTTAGGCTACCACTACGTCGCGTCGCGTAGTGTTTACATAAAGTTAAAATTTTTGTTGATTATGAAAGTATATTATTATGATCCTAAACGAAAAAAGAGATAGGAAGGATAAAATTCGGAATGAACAAACCATGTCTGCGTGATATACAATTAGTTGGAGTGAGGTTCCTGAACATCGACCAAATTCACGAAATACTCGTAGGTATGAATAAAATAGCATTATTTAGGGGCTAGTAGAAACTACTAATATTCAAAAAGTTTTTACTAGTAAGTAGTCTGTAGGCTAGGTCAAAAGTGAAATCGAATTATGCTGCTTTTTGCGACGTCTAGACAGTCAAAAAACACGTTCGATTATTATAAAATTAAATGTCTAGATCCCGCTTTGCCTTATGACTAGCCACTTGAAAAGAGCTCAGTAAAGGAGTGTTTAGAGCATGTTTTCAAAACTGTGCGCATCAAAGTAACATTCAGCAGTCCGAGAGAGTTACGCAATGTATTTGTAATTTTATTATATTCTAATTCAAAAATTTAGAATTAGCTTTACGTTATATGGGATTTCATATAAATAAGTGAACTAAAATATGTCAAACTTGCATTGGTGGTAAATTCCTTCGCACGTGTGTTTTCCACTGTCGAGACAAAAAATCCAAACTGACCTCTAATGGGGGTTATTATGACCTCTCGTTGTTTACTGCTTTATTTTTGTAGCTTTTCATAAAATAGTTGTTGTCTAAAGCCTAGCACTAACTATAATGTATAGCCATCAAAGTGCTATGAAACTGGGTAAAAATGATGAGTAGAATTGTGTGAGTTTCAAGATAAGTACGACGATAAAACTTTTCTCTTTTCCACCTAAATTGGCCTAAATAGCAGATTTTTTTTTTAATATAAGATCATAAACAGAACTACTATTACTATAATGGTCTACATTGTTAAAAACGATATGGAAAGGGAGGTAAATTAAAGATACATAATTGATTTACGATCTAACTAAAATGAAATGAATACAAGAATGAAATCAATAGTTACACTATTCGTATAAAAGCAAGAGTAAACACGCATCTACTGGGCTCGCTTTTTCCATCGTATACTTCATTTATCGTTTACCATCAGGCGAGATCGAGGTCAGAAATGGGCACAGATGATAAAAAAAAGAAAATAGCCTTTTGGAAAAGGAAACGGGCTTTTACCTTCTTAGGTACTAGTTGTCTGTTGTTTCTTGGTAGAATTCATAAATAGAACACAATATAGAACACACATTTAAACCTATTGTTTCATATTTCTGCATTGCTTTGTCTATAGATATTTAATAAAGTCTTTATAGAGTTTCATGTTAGGTGCATTCACACCACAGGGTGTTTCGTATGCTAGGCTTGCAGGAATGTTCTAACAAGATACTGTGGCCACGGAACACACCTTGTTCCGTGGCGACGTTTTTAGTCAGTAGAAGTCTGAAACTCCCGTTTGCTAAAATCATCAAATGACTCCATCCACTGTGGATACACCCACAGCGGGACGGGTACGAATATAACAGGGTGTTCCATACAAACTTTGAGAGCCATATTCTTGGAAATTAAAGAATCGATTTTAACGAGAATGGTATTTGATACACAACATAAAAATATATAAATAGACTAAATAATTACTATAGATTTTTTTCTAAATAATGTATTTTACAGTACAGTATTTTAAAATGTTCTATAAAAAGAGACAAACCAACCTCTCTTTCCCTGAATTCTCCCTTTCTCTTAATAAGCCTTAGAGTTATCTGTTACTTGCAAAATCAACGAATATTTTGACAATATATCTCTGGTAGGTATAGCTGGAAAGTTCCATTCAGACAGCGATATATTATGTAAGCTTGAAAAGTGGTCTTAACAGATAATAGGTTTCACTATAAATAGAATTAACATTTACCAAAATGGAGGATTCTGAATTAGATCGTCTAGTCTGAAATCCAGCCTGAATTCCAACCTGAAATTAACAATGCCTCCCTATTGTTATCTACCATTACACTGTTAGTTTCTTTCTGCTAATTTGGTCTAATTTATGCTAGACCATCTTAGAGAATTACATCTAAGTAATAAAATCATAACAAACCATTCCTACTTTTGTACTGAAATTATTAGATAAATGTTCCAATTGTAGCCAATTGCAGTCGTACAAGGTCAGACCGAGATAAAGACTTTGAATAAATGTTTAAATATTATTTTATACTAATTTACTTTGACCTACAATAAATATTTTTATTTTTATTTAATTCCTTTATTATAATTATAGTTTAAAGCTTTAAAGTTTGAAACATAAACGGCAGGGAGTAAACGTTCTTAACGGGATCCATTCATCACCTGCTTAGTCGCTTAGGGGTTTGCAATTTGGCATCTAGTTTACGGTCTACGGTTAGACTACAAGCGGCACTTTTACGTGCAGTATCTGTATTATCTGCCTATCTGACCTCCGGAACCTGGGAGCTACGTAACACAATGGCGGATTGGAAAGACTTCTGTCAGATAGTCTGGTTTTTAGAGGAATTTCAATATGTTCAGATGATTACCCATCTAGGTCGACCTCAGCTAGCGTTGGCTAACCTAGAAGAGCTGTGTGGCTGTTATTATTTAGCTACGAGATACTCTTTTAGTGAGACCGAATAATAATATTAATTGTTTTTTTTTAAGTTATATGTAGTATGTATACATAATAAAATATACATTACATAGCTAAATTACACGCATATTCATAAATAATACAAAAATCGTCTGTATTCAATGAAATAATAATAATAATGTTTATTTCAATAACTTAAAAATACGTTTACATATGGTCTTCAGGGAATTTCCATTTAAATAGGAAGTATACCTGTGTTAGGAAGTTCCGCTCTTCCAGTAGTTACAACTTGTATAAGCTATTGAATTACAAATACAAATATACAAAGTATTATTTTATAACCAGTTTATAAAAAATGCTATTAGAGAAAAAAAAGGTGACGTAAATCAAAAATATAAAGTAAAACTTAAACTTGGAAATAATTAATTAAAAACGCGCTGTAGTGTGAAGGTGTATAATGGTGTGTTTTGTGTGTGAGTGTGTGTGAGTGTATGTGTGTTTAATGATAGTATAATTATGATATGTAAGTAGCATTGGATAAGGGTTAGTGAGGAGAACCGATTATTAATAAATATTTAAGAAATTATAGTTTGGACTACATTCTCAATCTCGTCGTATGTTTTTATCTTTAGCCATTCAGTCAGAGCATTTTTGCAGTCTCGAAACGAAAGTAGATAAATATTCAATTCTTTGTTTACCAAGTTATATAAATGAGACGATTGCCTAGCGTACTGTCTCTTAGTACGCTAGGCAATCATAAGTTTATTTCAAATGAAATAAACTTATAAAGGCAACGACACATAACCTACAGGACAGGATTGCTATACCTTCGTTAAGACATGATGTCATAGTCGACATCAATAAAGGATTCTTTATGGCATACATATTTGCTGTGGTATGAATAAAATGGTTTTTATAGCTCTCGGTCTTATTTTTGCTGACGACAAACTGTTGCCCACGACTTCATACGCGTGGGAGGTTTTCCCGCGTAAATCCCGATCCCGAGGGAATTCTGGGATAAAAATGTATACAAACCAAGTGCATGGCTTCTTTGGATGATAACAAACGATATGGCAAGGGTTTTGTAATCCTAAGTCTACGTGTGTAGAACTTATTACAAATTCCAATACACTGATACTAGAGACTGAATTTTTCAAATTAAGAAGAAGGAAAAGAATTATCGTGTTATTTGCAAGTGACATGGAAAGTTATTGACCCTCGTAGTGCTGTGACATGTTTGTTATGATTGGTATTCAAGAAATATATGACACCAAAAATTTGGTATCAATTTTTTGAGTCAGTTATTTTGTGCTCTCCATACCAGATGTTGTCTTCAGGCCTTTTGGATAGATATGGGGTTTCCCCGTTTCCGTTACACGTTGTATATTGCCTTAAAACCTCCTATAGTCAAAGATGGTGCACCGCCGCCTTCGTTGTTTGTGTCTTCAAAGTATGCACTCTTGTGCCGTTTTGTGGAAATAAACTATTATTAACTACTTAACTACCAGTTATATGTTTAAGTGCAACTCTAATTAAAATCGGTGCAGCCATTCCACAACGAAAGAATATGCATAATATTGAAGTACATTGATAAATAATCAACTGATATCGACCGTAAATTAATAAAAAAGGTTTTTTAACACGGGTTTTTAATCGATAAAATATATTATTGGATCTCATAGGTATAAAGAATATGTACGAGGTATTGAAATACATTCATTTTATTTAATTGAAAAAGAATCTGATATCGATCGTTACTTATTTAGAAATGGTTTTTTTAAATAAGGTAACTAAACAAAAACAATTGATAAAAGATAAACAATTGATAAAATCAAATATTAGGTACTAGCAGTTGCTCGCGACTTCGTTCGCGTGGGAAGGTTTTCCCGTGTAAATCCCAATGCTGTGGTTCGCAAAATCCCATCTTAGTGAACATTTACGTACTAAAAGGAACCCCCATGCAAAATTTGAGAGCCCTACTACTTGTAGTTTCTGAGATTTCATGATTAATCAGTGAGTAGTATTTCGCTTTTATATAATACTAGTACTCACGCGGGGCTTCGCTCCCGTGGATTCTATCACGGTAAAAACATAACTCTCCTTTTTTGCAGTCGCGTAAAAAGTAGCCTATAACCTTCCTCAAGCTTCAAGCTACTTCCATACCAAATTGCATCCAAATCCACCCAGTACTTTCGAAGATTAGCGCGTTCAAGCAAACAAACAAACTTTTCCACTTCATAATATTAGTATTAGTATAGATATAGATTTGTTATTAAGAATATGTAAATTAAAACATACGTCATATGTTCTTGCTACCTACACACCAACATTCTGAACGTATAACTCTGAACTTATACACACAGTATTATGAGGTAGAATTTAAAGCTTAATTCCTTGGTAACGGAAACCCCATATCTACCCAAAAGGGCTGCAGACAACATCTGGTATGGAGTCTCTATACACAGTTTCAGCACAAAATAACTGAGTCAAAGAATTGATACCCAATTATTGGTTTCATATATTTCTTGAATACCAATCATAACAAACGTGTCACAGCACTACGAGGGTCAATAACTTTCCACGTCACTTGCCAATAACACGATAATTCTTTTCGTTCTACTTAATTTGAAAAATTCGGTCTCTGGTATCAGTGTATTGGAATTTGTAATAAGTTCTACACACGTAGACTTATGATTACAAAACCCTTGCTATATCGTTTGTTTTCAGCCAAAGAAGCCATGCACTTGGTATGTATATACCCTTTAAATTACACGTTGTATATAACCGGTTGTTATCAAAATTACTTAAAGGAATCGTTACTATGTTGAGTAACTTTATTACCAGGGAGGCACATTTACTGGAATTCGAAAGTTAACAGATTAAGCATAGTGTTTAACATACCACAAGAACGATATAGCAAAACATTGATTAAAGGCTTAATCCTAGCATGGCGTAGCGCGCATAGCAATAGGCCCCAACAAATACATAGTATATAGAATGTTTTCTTTATTTATTGCAAACAATAGTATTTTGACAAAGATATGCAAAGTATCTCGGTTCTATTTAAACATTTCCTTTTTTTATTTTATAAAAACAGGCATAGTCTAAATGCTGAAGTATATTTTTATTTATGATATATTATTCAAATTATTCTTTACTAAACATAATCTGCCTAAAACGATCCCACAGCTGGGACTCAAACCTCCTCTCTATGGCCATAATCCATCGGAGTTAGGGTGTTACCTACCATGAGAATATTCCATAAACCAATCCTATGACACATAACCTACTTCAGTTTAGGACGGTCACCCACGGAAACATTTTGCAGAAATTCGGTTGCTATGCAATCACAAAAATATCGCGATACAGTGTGCGATTATGTCAATGATATTAGGTAGCTTTGCCCGCGATACTAATGTTCCAAGACAGCATAACACAGACGTGTTGGAATATCTTTACTGTTTTGCAATATCATGACTGACTGCAAACGCCTGTTGACACTTTTTCTTGCATCCATGCAGTCTTCCTTCTTATGTGAGTCTCCTTTCACAGGTCAGTCTAGTGGGTTGTCGGTTGCTTAACCAGACTTGATTGTCATCACCTTCATTATAACAATTAATTAAACCTTCGGCCAGGGCTTATTTTACGAATTAAGCGCTAAACGGCTAAAGCACCCTAAGGGCAGTCCCTATACGATACGGACCTCGGCTTAGGGCGTCGCTGAGGGGGCAGCTTGGGACGGTCTAGATCGGTCAAGACTTGCTACTAACGATGCAGCATTTATACTGCCGCACGTTGCAGATGAATCGCTGCTAAAAGTTGCTGTGTGCCACCGGCCTTACTTCGTATTTACGAGTTTGACAAATTACTAGATCACACACCATGATAGCAACGCAACACTTCGTTCATTCACAGACTGTTTTTATAAAAATAGCACAGCTGTATGACAGCTGTGCTCAATTACTCTGTGATCTTTTAATTAGTGTTTGATATGTCGTCAGCGTACATACATTTGCGAATCCCGATGCGACATGGCACTTTCCATTGCCACTATGGTAATTAGATTGAGTAGTTTATTCTGCTTGCACTTAAATAGAAAATGGACATAATCTTTATAAGTACCTCTGCCACTTAGCCACAATCTAATTACTTATAGCATTCTGTATTCAGACTTTCAAATAACTAAGTATATTTCTATGTAGATTATGTATGAAATTCTATAATCTTGTATCCACCTAGAATAACATACGTAAGCTAACTATTGTATGTGTTTTTCAGAAAGTGCATTGGGTACGTGCTAAATTGACATTAAGTGACATAAATAAAGATAAAGACAGTCTCCAAAATATTTGATAGAAACTGAAGGAAGATACAAAAGTGTAAAAATATAACTGAAAAATGCTGCAAAACGTTGACAAATAGTGTTAAACCTGAGTGACAAAAATAGTGCAATAAAATTAAGGACTTCAGCTCTATTGTAATGTCAGTGAACAGCAACGTCATTGGTGCGAAAATGCAATGGGCTGGTGGGGGGGAGGGGGGCGTTCTGATTGGCTGTCACAGTGATTCATTGCATTCAATACTTTACTTCCATTAAAAGCAGACGTCTGAACACCAAAATGTCAGCAGGTAATTCTATGGTTGTTGTGATACGTACATGTTAAATGTTGTAGAATGATTGGAATTAGCGAATTGGCTTTTTATGTCTTACGAAAGAAGTCCAAAATTTCTAAATTTTCTATTTTATTTTTTCAAACGATCTTTGTCTTTGATTGAAAAATAATCAACAGACATCGATCGTATCTTGTCTTTTTAATGTATTTGATTTGCAAATTGTTGATGTTGACTTGAACAATATTTAATTTCATCTTTCAGATCACGAAACTAATAGCAAAATAACAATAGGTAACTATGGGCCTATTTCTATGTTCATGTTGTATTGTATTCATGATTGTTTTAACAGGAGTTATTCCTCAAGCAGGGTCTGCCGTGGCCATGATCGGAGCGAATCTCCGCTTCGGTTCGGCAGGCGCCACTAACTCTTCGGTGGTTAATAATACGCGGCATTGTCCGCCAGGAGGCGCTGCTAGCGCTGCGGCATTGCTCGCTCTCTCAGGATTGGGAATGTCCGCCAATTTGGCGCTGATGGCTGTGATACTGAGCAAAAAACAGCTGCGAAGGTGAGTTAGAAAAAATACTTACCACATAAAAAAAAACTGTTTGTTTGTGTAGGTAGTAATATCTCTATCTTAAGAAGGGAAACAACATCTTAATAGATATGTGGAGAACTTTTCTTTGTGCAGGTATACCTCGATTCATTGAACACTGTTACTATAGACGATTTATATAGGACTAACACAAAGACTTGAATAAGAATATTCTTATAACACTCCCTAAATCATGATAACTGGTTACGTTGGAATACCCATAGCCTCCGCAGCAAAATTATCGAATATTGTCGCCGGAAAAAAACAGACATAAATCAAGCCGGAATACTTTGCAAGAAATAAAGGCAATAAATAACAGGAGCCATTCCTATACGAAGAATGAGAAAACAGGAAGAATGAATGTTTATCATTATTCAAATGTTGCTTATTTTACGATGCTGTGGTTCTTTTACAGCGGCGTAACACGTTACGACAGCCATACATATTACACCGAGGCCATTAATGTTATGCGCAACATAACACATAACATGTAGGTCTCTTATGTATTATTGTTTAGCGAGCGATCGGCGCCATAGATTGGGCACGTTTGTATTCGGGAACACGGAATACTACTTACGGGACCACTGAATCTGCATTTTATATGACAGCAATCTAATAAGTGTTTAGTTAAGCACGATTTTATCGATGTCCAAATTGAAAATTACTTGGGAGGTTCGTACGTAATTAGATAATATCAGGGCCTTCTCCTTTCGAAGGGCCCTTGTCCTGAATGAACAAGAATTTCAAGCAAACAGACTGTGTATAAAAGACTTCCATTTAAAATGTTCGGTTCATTTGGTCCTTGCGAATAAAAAAATGTTGTTGTATGTGCCTTGAAAACTTGAAGTTAATTTATCAAGGACTGACAAAGTTTCTACTTCGATAAATAAAATATATTATGGGTGAAGGAAAAAGTCCCACTTAACGAGTTTTTCGGGCTTCCAATACATAACAGTTCTTGCGAACAAAGTTTTAATCATTACAAGAAGTTGTGCAAACCAATAAGACTAAATAACATCCTGGCTAGGTTGCGGGAATATTTTAACAGGATACGTTGTGGTCCCGAAATTCAAAGGCAACTAAAGGAATAGTGTAGGGTTTTATTTAGTCAGTAGAAGTCTGACCATCCATTCTAACTAGAGCGGTAAGAGTTATGTTATTGGTGGCGGTAGGAGTGATTATTTTACTCGAGAAAAAAAGGCTATATAACGTGTGTAATATTACATGAAGTCATACTCTCACATAATATGTTTTATAAATTTAGAGGATCAGTCATAAAATACGGACAAACTATACAAAAATATTGATCACGAGAGACGTTCCTTACAAGTCTATTATTGTAAGTCGTCTCTTTTACCCAATTTTCTCTGAGTACCTATATTATTCAGCTACTAAAAGATAGAGCCTCCAGAAAATATGATTTAACACCGGAGGGTTCTCAACTTGCTGCGAAATCAAATTACCGAGTCACTAGCAGTAGTAATTCAATGAGAAACGAGCTATTTAAATCGGATTGAAGGAGCCTTATCAAAATGGGTACCAGTAAAAACGGGCTAGGAGAAGGCATCGTTTGTAGATTCGTTAATAAATACTGTAGTTATAATAATTTAGAGTTACATATCATGTATCCAACTCCAAGCTAGGTGAAATATACTTTAGTAAACATACCAAATAGGTGGGATAGTTGGTGGGCCTTTTCTGTGTACTGAGGTTCCCTTCTGTGCTGATGGTGATCATCAGACTGGTTTTAGGGAGAGAAGAACTAACACTCCCTGGTATATATTCTCCAACATTCCAGGCGCGTATTGAAGATTTGCATAAAAAGTTAGGATAATTTGTTTCATCGTTCCAAGCAATATACCTGCTGGATATAGGCCAGCCATTGGTACATTGACAGATCTTGTATTTCTAGCATCCATTGGAGTACTGCAGACATCCATACTTATCCATATCAATATAATAAACTAGATGACGAAGCGACAATAGCTTAATAGCTAAGGTGTTGGACTTTTTATCGGGAGATCGCGGGTTCGAATCGCACCCATTACACTACTGCTATGAACCCACTCCAGACACAAGCATATTTAGCTTGGTTGGAGGGGTTAATATAGTACACTAGTAATGTGGATTATATCTGCATTGCTAGTACTCTTTATATTAAAAAAATATAGTAACAACTAGCTTGTGCCAGCGGTTTCGCCCGCGTGGGAAGTTTTTCCCGTGTAAATCCCGATCCCGTGGGAATTTCGCAAAATCCTTTCTTAGCGGATGCCTACGTCATAACGTATACCTGCATGCCAAATTTCAGCCCGATCCGTCCAATGGTTTGGGCTGTGCGTTGGTAGATCACTATGTCAGTCAGTCAGTCACCTTTGAGTTATATATATTTAGATAACAAACACAAAAAGAATCATCCAATTCAATGCGTTCCTTCCGAAGTTATGCGCGTATATACATTGCGATGATTCATTTTTAAGGATGATACAATAATTTATATAGATGTGTAATCTTGTCTCTCTGTCTATCTGCTACTCTATCATGGCTAAACCGCCGAACCGATTATGATGAATTAAGGCATGGATATAGTTGAAGGCCAGAAGTTCATGATTGGCCTACATAAGCTAGTTTTATTTTCAGCACAAACCTTAAAAAAAAATCTACACGGACAAAGACGTAGAGTGTTGATAAAGATATTTGAAAATGTACTTGATTAGAGGCAGCATTGAGTAAGACGGCATTTGACTTGTCATGGTCATCTTACAAATTGTTTTTGGGATTAAAAGCCAGATTGTTTTCCCTATTCAAGTTTCAACTCAGTTATATCTTCATTTCAATCTTGGTTTAATTCCATTTCAAGAGATTGTGGTTTCATTAAGATTGTGATCTCTTTTGATTAAACATTTGTTAGTATTTTGGACCTCGGGGACTTTGTTAATTTAAAAATACGGAATTAGAATAAACCTACTGATTGAAAATCTTAAATTGAATCATCGCTGTTTTCGAAACAGGTTTCCTCACGAAACGGGTTTTTTTTTTGTGTGTGGAAAAATCATCGAATGAAGGGAGTTTCAGACTTCTACTGACTAAAATACCATCCTGCCCCATCATTTGAATTTCCATCCACATCCATCGACACCCTTGCGTTTCGGGACCGTGGTATCTCGTTATAAATTATATTCGCAAAAAGAGTTTAATTGTTTTGTTTTTCAGGAAAAAACTAGATAGCAATATTAATTTTCCTTTAAAAAGTGAAAAATCACTCTCCCTTCCCCTCTGAACACATACTAAACAGATACAGAAATACATACATACATATTTATTTATTATTATATACTTTATTGTACACCTTACAATACACTTAAGGATACAAATAATAAAATTAGTGTACATACTTAATATTTACTTAATAATTAGTTTACATATGTATGTAGGTATATAAGTTCTCAACTGAGAGAATGACCTAAATGATGCTGTTATTATCCATTACGTAGTTTGGAAGTTCTTAGCAAGCATAGAGGCAAACGACATTCTTCTACCCTATCAAGAGATACCTTGACTTTTTCACTTTTAGAATTACAAGTAGCCTTTCTTTGTCAAGTTAGACATAAGTAACGTAGCCTAGTTCGAGGCGATTGACATGTTGGTTCAAAAGTATTTTGGGAGCTACTACTCTTATCTTGTATGGCGGCCGTCGCGCGTCGGGGCGGCAATATTGTAAGTCTAGGTATGTTTGGATTCCACGACTGGGAAGATCGATGTCTGATGTAAGTTTTCTATTTAGACTTTTAAAGTCACGTTCAAACTTGGAATTCATATATTAATCATAGTGGATAGGTTATTAATTATTAACTTTTTTGTTTATTTTTGTTTTTTTTATTTATTTTAATAAGGATACAAATAACAAAACTAGTATATAATGGGCAGTTATCTCATATAGATAGATAACTTTGGACTGACAGAACTAAACGTTAAACTTAAGTTTTGCCTTTAGTTTATGAAAAATGAACCTATACAACGTGTAACGGAAACCCCATATCTATCAAAAAAGACTGAAGACAACATCTGGTATGGAGTCTCTATGCAAAGTTTCAGCTCAAAATAAGTGACTCACAGAATTGACCCCAAATTATTGGTTTCATATGTTTCTTGAATACCAGTAATAACAAACGTGTCACAGCACTATGAGGGTCATCACTTTCCCGTCACTTGCCAATAAAACGATAATTCTCTTCGTTCTTCTTAATTTGAAAAATTCGGTCTCTGTTATCAATGTATTGAAATTTCTAATAAGCTCCACACATGTAGACATAGGATTACAAAACCCTTGCCATATCGTTTGTTATCATCCAAAGAAGCTGTGCACTCAGTATTATATACCCTTTAAATTACACGTTGTATACAATTTAGTTGAAACTAAAATTAATAGATAGCACTACATCTTTTTATTTTAATACTCACATAACAATATTAATGTTTCACCAGGTACTAAATTAATCAACGGTTGCCGATATCAGTCTGTGGATGAGTGACTATCTTAACATACTGATGTTCGTCCATGTCTCGGCAAGCACGTTAACCCGTTGATACTGGCTGCTATTTCTACGTCATTTACAGTCGTTAGAGGTAGTCAGAAGCCAGAAAATCTGATACTGGTCTTGTCAAAGGCTATAGTGTTGACCAGCCTTGTACCCAGGTGTGTGGAGCTCAGATAGACAGTCGCTCAATGTTAACACTAATACTCAACTGCACCCGGTTAGTCTGGAAGCTGAATCCAACATAGTTGGGAAAAGGCTTAGCAGATAATGATGACCAGGTTCTAGATTAGTACTTAGATATTGGCAAACTATAATATACTAATTATTCATCATCATTTAATTATATACTAGTATTTCACATGGAAAAACTGCATATTTGGTCTCGAATCTATAAATGTTTAATTCATGTACTGTCACAAACATACCCAACTAGCAAAATACCCTTACAAACAAAAGCTTGTAAGAGCTGTGGTTTCATATAAGGTTTATACGTGTTCTGATTAAGCCAGAAACCCTTAGTACCCTTACAAACAAAAGCTTGTAAGAGCTATGGTTTCATATAAGGTTTATATGTGTTCTGATTAAGCCAGAAACTCTAATAGTGTTATCTTATAAGTCTATTTAAGTTTTAAGAGCATTCATGCTTGTGACATTATTCTTATAGACGTATATAAGAAAACGTTATATGATATTAATAAGAGCACTGGTCTTATAAGCGCCTTTTATAAGTCTAATTGCCTTTGATTCTTAATTAAAACTTATAACTGCATTTTATAAGTACATTTAATCTTATAAGTGACTATACTAAGTGTTTTATTAGACTTTTGTTGAACGAGTGTTTTAAAAGTGTGATTATCTCACCTAAGACATATTAAAGAGTAGAAGCACTTTTAAAAGTCTTACAAGTGTCTTAACAATTCTCTATTAAGTGTTATTTATTTTCCGTGTTGTGTTTGACACGAGAAATATCGAGTATCTCTCCGAGCATCTCGTGCAACTGACACAAAAAATATTTTTGATGGTTCCGTGCAAAATAAGGACCTCAGTATTAAAAAGTCTACCTACCCAAAGTTTTTCAATATGTAGCTTGAAAGTGTGTTATGATATCAACGATATATTTATAATTTTATTTATATATTATTATGTAATTAATAGAAGTTTATTGGTTAATTAGTTACACAATTCACGTTCATCACTTGAGTAGTGGTCATAAATTGCAAATTTATGGCAGCCTGCGCACCTGAAGAAATCCAAATACAATAAAGTCATGATATCATTTTGGGCCATTGTAAAATGTTGGGGCAGGAACTTTGAAGTAGGATATACATTTTTCACACAATACAAAGTGCGTTATGTTCCATGGCCAAGTTTCATTCTTAAGCATTCGCAGCTTCTTTTTACTTATGAAACAGTCAACATCTATAACTGCAACCATACTTTGTGTGTATTTGTCCTAAAAAATAATATAAGCGTATTTACATTGATTAACGTAGTGGATTAATTATTTACTTGTACCTATAATGACTTCGTTGTTTGGTTTGGTTTTACTTATTAAGGAACCCTAAATTATGAGCAGTATGGCCGTGTAGACAACGGTTTTAGGTTTAATTTGACTTTTACGAGGGCGATATAAACCTTACACAAGAATACTGGACTTATATTGTTCTGATAAAGCACTTATGAGTCGTGGTTGGTCATAATGGCGACATTTTGATATTATCTCACAAATAATTATAATTATATATAATAAAGGACACATTTTTGAGAAGGCCCGTGAAAATACTGTTATTCAAATTTCAAAATAATCGAGAAAAACTACTTCGCAACCTAATAGTCGTTTAAAATGCGTGACAAACTAAGCTTACACACTTAGGAAAATGAAATAAAATATAATACTTACGTTCTTTAATTATTTTCGCAAAGTTTCTCTTTACTTAACGGCGCGGCGGTGGTTTGTGATTACCATTGGTGATTACACTCTTATAAGGAGATCACAAAGAGGGCTACAAGTGACATTACACTTAAAATAGCATTCGTAAGAAGACTTTAAGGTTATTTGCCCTTAAAACAAGCTCTTGTAAGTCACTTGTAAGTTTGTTTTTCCTTATAAAAGTATTAGCAAGAGTTTTATAAGTTTGAAAATACACTTCGCGAGACCATTACAAGCCAATTGTAAGGGTGAATATACTTATAAAGTGCGCCCAAATCCACACTTATATGTGTCTATAAGTGTGATATAAGACTAAAAAACTTTTTACCAAAAAATTAAATCGACTCCCAAAAACACTGCAAAGTGAAAAATAACTTTAATTTCGGTAGTCGGTGTCTTTAGTTTTGTATTTTCGTTTTTGGCACCGACTTCCGAAATTAAAGTTATTTTTCACTTTGCAGTGTTTTTGGGAGTCGGTTTAATTTTTTGGTAAAAAGTTTTTATTTCACTCTTTTTAGTTGGTCGGTTTTTAATTTACCTAGTTAAAAGAGCCTAAATGTCAACTACTTATAACCTTTTACAAAATATTGCTTTTCCCAATGCTGGGCCGTTAATTTTTGAGGAGTTCTCCTGGTACTTCACCATTAGCTCTACATCACCATATGCATTGTGACAAACATAAAGTGCTTAACATCTATATTCAAGTATTCGAATCGCAATCCACGAAATACTTATTATTGAGTAGGTTCGGCCGCCATCTGTGGTCTTCATCATCAGTTCCACTTTCCCAAATGGTATTTTTTGAGAGCAACTGCACAAGTTACTATAAGAAATACCCAAAACGCCATAGGTGTGCCTATAATATTTGAAGAGTTCCCTCAATTTCTCCAGAATCCCATCATCAGATCCTGACTTGGTGATAAATGGTACCAATTTCGAAGTATACCCTTACAAACAAAAAAAGAATTTTCCAAATCGGTTCAGCCGTCTTCGAGTAATCGGTGATCATACATAAAAAAAAAAAAAGAGAAAAACAAAATATACGCGTCGAATTGATAACCTCCTCTTTTGGTCGTCGGTTGAAAAAATATGGTCTTGGGATATTTGTAAGATTATTTTTTGCTAGTTGGGAGTCTCCTACGGTTTGATTTTGTCTCACCATAGATTTTTCCTTTGCTTTAGAAAAATGTAGGGAATAGACACATTATTTATCACTTTAATCATTTTCTGTATGAAGCACAACATTCGATTGATAATGTAGGCCTAGGGTTTGGTATGGTGATAGAAAAAAAGGAAAACAAGCACTATGACGAAATGGAACGATTGAATACCGACGAATAAAAATGGACGATCATCATTTTGCCATTATTTATTTATTAGTAACTGTAAATGTAAATATGTATTTCGTTGGTGTGCGTTTACACCAACGATATAAATTTTTACAATTTAATTATATTTCAATACTTTACGAGTGGATTCTGTGTAAACAAGTCACTTATGCAATTTAAACAAAATTAAATTAACTGAAATAATTTACACGATTCAGTAAATGTTTCAACTAATTCGACAGCCACAGTAGTTCGACAGCCGCAGAAGTGCAGGGTTAGGTTAGAAATGTATGATTTAAATGTGTTGCTTCAATTTATAAAACTAAACTGGACAACTTTATGAATTTATGCTTATATAACTTTATGTACTTTATTTATTTATATTTTTCTGTACTGCAACATAGTAGTTCAGGTCAGTAGATTTAAATAAGGATTTTGCTAATAAAAAGATGTGACAATGGGCAGTTTTATCGCAGGAAACTATCTTTTACAGACCTGCGGATATATTTGACATTGAAAGAAAAAATGCGCAGGTCCATGGTACATGGCCTGGGCATGTAATAAACTCTATACTAAAAACGCATACAAAAGCTAAGACAAAAACATAGATGGAGATACAGATTTTTTACCATATTTTTCAAAGAAGGAAGGACTTGTGTTTGACTAACTGACACAGGTAGAGCATTCTATTGCTCGAACTGCGAATGATTAGGTGCTTAAAGATAACACATTCTAATAACATAAGCTATTTTTAACAGTCACGATGATTTTGTGAAGTAATTGTTGTTATTATCACTTACATTTTAACGACGACTAACAATGTTGCTATCAAAACTTTTTAATGTTAGAAAGCTTCACAACAACAATGTTAGTAACATAGTTATTGAAATTGGTGTTAGTACACTGGCTGGCAAAAGTTTTGCAAATGTTGGCTGTAAAATGTGTTGAATGTTAGAGATAACAAGGTGTATAGCATGTTCTACTTAATTATTGTTTTATGTTAGCAATCAGTTTTTGTTTAGGTACAATACAGGACAAGTAATTAAACTTGTACCTACAGCCGAATTAGCTTTTGGGCCCGCGGGTACATTATACCATAATAATGAGTATTGTAAGTCGCAATGTTGGTTATGGTTTATCAGTGTGCTAAGTTTCGTCCAAACACGTTTATTTATGCATTTATGTGTTGCTCGTAGAGAGGTTCAGGAAAGCAAAAAACGATGGGTGGATTGAGTAAGAATAAGAAGTAAATGATGCCATGACGTTTGACATGATGAAATGTCTGGCATGGAAGAATGGAAGAACAGACCGTGTTGCGCAAACCACAAGTAAATGGGATAAGGGCAGAAATATGATGATTATGATGTCCGCTAAAAATAAACTGAGTCCGTATTACTGGGTTGTTTTGAATTACGGCGTTTTTGATGCAAACACTGGAGCAAAAATCTCGTTAAGATATTAAATATATTTCAAAAGATACATTTTAGTAACAATGCGTGCTTCATCTTCGACCACATCATCACTAACCATCAGGTGAGATGGTAGCCAAAGGCGAGCCTATTATCAATAAAAAAATGTCCCAAGAGAATTTCATATTAACTAACTTAAAAATACGACAGGACAGATGAAAGAACTCGTGGCTATATAATAACAGCCGCAATCGCAGCAGGTCAATCTTCAAGGTTAAGTAAAGCTTGCCGAGGTCAGTCCGTACATGGGTGACCAAAAAGCACGTTAAGTGGCTGGCCCCAGATGTCACTTGCATATCTTTGACAGCCGTTACGGGTAGTCAGAAGCCAGAAAATGTGACATTAGTCTTAGGTATTCACTCCACTAGTATTCAGCTACATTCAATTAGATTGGAAGTCGACCCCAACCTAGTACGAAACGAGTAAGCAGATGATGAAACTAAAAAAATATAAAGAAACTGTCAAATTTTCCCAAACAACCTTGAACCTAATTTCTTTGACAATAAAGTTGATAATCTATTAAAGTAATTTGACAGATTGTTGTAGCTTGATGTGCTGGCGTCTGTACATATACGGAAGAAAAAGCTTTCGGAATCGGAAAAAGATTTCAATTAAGTAACTGTTCAGAAAAGGTCCAAAAGAACTCTGAATAAACATGAAACTGTCCTTTCCTCTGCGACACTTGAAAAAAATACCCCAAACATTCACCTGCCGTATTATTTACGGTTGAGATACGAATGCAAGGTATCTCTTGGGACCTACCTCTCTCTGGGGGTTTTAAATGCGTGACACTTTGGAGTATTGATAAATTGCTTATCAAATTTTTATTCCTTTTACTTTACAGAATCTTGTATACTATACTTATGTATAAAATAAATTGAAGTGTCTGTCTGCAATTTTCAAGAACTATGTTATCTTTTTTATTATTGATAGGCTTGCGCGTTTGACCACCATCTCACCTGATGGTAAGCGATGATGTGATCGAAGATGAAACACGCTTGCCTATTCACTCTCGACTTAAAGTCCCCAAGGTTATAGCTATCAGGAAACACAGACTGTGGCAGGAAATTCCACTCTTTAGCTGTCTCCTTAGCGGTCTAACAATGAAAGTATTCCCCAAAACGTTTTATTCCCGCTCCTTCTCCTTTCATGCAGTACGAATATGGCACTCACTTCCCGCTAAAATCCGCGAAGCTAA
Organism: Tholera decimalis; assembly: GCA_943138885.2. Taxonomy (NCBI): domain Eukaryota; kingdom Metazoa; phylum Arthropoda; class Insecta; order Lepidoptera; family Noctuidae; genus Tholera; species Tholera decimalis. The sequence continues at coordinate 14,127,774 of OW964552.2, read as the reverse complement.
ATCTATTAGTAATTTCAAAAAGCTAGTCAAAGATCATTACCTCTCTAACATCCCGTAATTTTATATATTTATTATAGGTAGGTATTTTTGTTGCATTAATATAAATATGTATTTTAACTCTTTTTATGTATATATTTGTTTATTATATCATTATAGTTTAATTTATTAGCTAAGTATGTTTTATTTATCATAATTAGTATTTATACACACTGTGTCTATCATCTCCTCTTCAACTCTCCTGTCGCATGTCTGCTGAAAGAAATTTCTTAGGAAATAAGCAGCACCTTTGTGCTCTTTTGTCTGTATATATATGTTTTATCTTTTGTAAGTGTCATGTGTGCACTTAAATAAATCCGTATGGGTGGGGTGGATGTCCACCATTTAACGATGGCGTATCGCCGTTAGTCCGTCGTAGTAGTCCAATGATGGAACGTGCTTGTTGGATTTAGTTAGTGCGATTCCATCGTACACTCCCCGAAATGTATATGATAGACTTGCAGCTCGTTGCTGATGTTCAAGGGTATATCGATCTCAAATGCGTATCGTTATTTACACTATACTAAACTCAGAAAAAAACTTTATTTAAATGCCTGTCAATCTATTTAGCTATCTTTGTGTTTGTTTGAGTTAACCTCTGTAATTTTGCTAAACCCATTTCATTCCATGTTAGAGGAGATTACACGGTAACATATATGCTACTTTTTAATCAAATTGTTTCGGAAATTACTCGAGTAAAGCTAGTGAATAATAATGTTACCTTGGCTCTGTAGAATGTTTAATAGAATGTATGATGATAAAATTTATTAATGAAATACTGGATTATTTGAATACTTTTTTTTTTAACGTGGTAAAATCATCAAATAAGTCCTCCCACCCCGGGCAGGGTGGGAGGGACTGTCAGACTTTTACTGACTAAAATCCACGGTGTTCCTTCAATAACCCTTTACGTACCGGGGTCACGGTAATGGGATAAGTCCCACGACCCCGGCAGGCTTCGGCCCTCTGCAGAGGGGGCCTCGTCATGTTGCTGACGCTCTTTGAGGCGCGCGTGGAACACAACGCGCCGTCGACCCGGGCATGGTCCATGGTCGGACAGCGAGTTGCCCTTTACTCGCTGTCCGCATGCCCGCGCCTACGGTGGCCGGAGATCGTCGGCCGACGTCCGACGCCGTGGGCGTCTACCACTGCGGCTGGGCTGGAGGGAGGACGCCATCCTCTCCCGCACGCGGCCCGCCTCCTCCTTCGATAGCATGATTGCTTCGCAGAAGGAGGCGACTGCTTCCCACTCCCTCTCGCCCCGCAGCATGGCCTCGACCAATGCCGGGCGCGAGAGGTCTCCGCCTATCACCGCCGTGAGGACACGTCGGTGCTCTGCCCAGGCGGGGCAGTCTTGCACCGTGTGCTCTACGGTGTCCTCAGGGCGACCCTCGCAGTGATGACACCCAGGCGTTTCCTCCTTTCCCATCAGACACAGGTACCTCCCGAAACTTCCGTGTCCGGTGAGGACCTGCGTCATGCGGTAGGTCAGGACGCCGTGACGCCGATCTAGCCACTCCTCAAAGAGGGGTCTTACCGCCGCAATTGCGGCGAGCCCGGCCGTCGGTTGCGACAGTCGTTGCCTCCATAATGCCCTGAGATCGCGCCGGAGCTCTTCCCGCCGCGCCTCGACTTCTCGAGGCAGCGGGGATACGCCCCGGCGCTGCGCCTCCACGCGCCATTCATAGACGCGCTGGAGGGTAGTCGCCTCCAGATCCCAGGGCAGCAATCCGGCAAGGAGGTTGGCCGATTCGCCGGCGTTCGTGCGGTATCGCCGGATCATTCGGATAGCCATGACCCTCTGGCATGCGACCAATTTTAGTGGTCGCGTCCGGATGCACAGGGCCCACACTGAGGACCCGTAGAGGGCCATGGACCGCACGACGCCGGCGTACAGCCTTCGGCAGGAGGCGTTTGGCCCGCTGAGATTAGGCAGGAGTCGCCTGAAGGCGGCTGCTGCCCGGTTCAGCTTTGGGGCCAAACTCAGGAAGTGCTCCCTGAAGTTCCACCGGCTGTCGAGGACGAGTCCCAGGTACTTCATCGTCCTCCCGACGCCGATGTGAACCCCCTCCACCGTTATGTGGGACTCGGACCGTGGCGCGTTCCGACCGCCATGGAAGCACATGGCCTCTGTCTTGTGCAGCGCCACGTCGAGTCCCAACTGCCGGATCCTACGAACGACTGTCGCAACCGCTTGCGTCGCCAGGTCGGCCGCCGCCTGGTGCGACTCTCCCTGCGCCAGGACGAGCGTGTCGTCAGCGTAACATATTACACTGACGCCGTCAGGGAGGTCGCCGCGCAGCACCCAGTCGTATCCGATGTTCCACAGGGGTGGCCCCAAGACCGATCCCTGTGGGACACCGCACGACATCTCTCGCCGGTTCCACTCTCCCCGGTGACCGGGGTAGATGACGGCTCTGTCGGTCAGGTAGTCCTCGACTATGCGACGGAGGTAGGTCGGCACCCGGTGATACCGGAGTGCCTCCCTGATGCAACTCCAGGGCAGGGTGTTAAAGGCGTTGGAGATGTCCAAAGACACCGCTAAGACGACCCTGCCCCGGGATACCGCGTCCCCCGTCGTGAGGGCTCTCACGCGCATGATGGCATCCACCGTCGAGCGTCCCCTGCGGAAGCCAAACTGGCACTCCGCAAGATCCGGGCCCACCCGATTCAGGTGCCTGAAGAGGCGGTCTGCAATCACTCTTTCCAAGAGCTTGCCCACCTCGTCGAGCAGCACGATGGGCCGGAATGCGGACGGGAGTCCGTAGGACGCCCGGCTTTCTGGATCAGGACCAGCTTTCCCGTCTTCCAGCGAAGCGGAAACTGGCCCCTCTCCAGGCATGCACTAAAGAGCCCCCCTAGTCGAGGCCCGAGAGTCTCCGAGGCCAGGACCCAAGCTTTCCCTGGCAAGCCGTCGGGTCCTGGGGCGGTATTTTTGGCCTTGAGCCGTTGTACCGCCACTCTCAAGTCTACCTCGGTCACCTCTGGAGCGTCGTAGACGTCGTCGTCGCTGTGGTCCGCGTTTGCGACAGCTTCAAGTTCCGTCGGAGACGGAGCCATGGGCGGGGGAGCATGCTCCCCTCGCGATGGGAACAGGGCGCTCACCACGTCCTCCAAGAACTGAGGCTGGAGACTCTGCGTCAATAGGGGAGCCCAGGGGCGGAGCCTCTCTCACACCCACTTGTAGGGGCGGCCCCATGGGTCCCCGTCCAGAGTCGCCAGCATCTCCTCCCGGGCCAGTTCCTTGGCCCACCAGATCTCGTCTCGGAGGACGGCCTTCGCTGCCCTGTAGCCCTCGTACAGCTCCGCCTCTACAGTCACCGCATCCGAAGGTCGGGTGCGGTGCCTGCGGAACCTGGTGTACCGTTGTCGCGCCGCAACGCACGCTTCGCGCAGCGCTGCTAGCTCGCTCGACCACAAGTACAGCTGACGCCGGGCGCGTCCTTGCCGGACCCGGGGCATGGCCACGTCGCAGATCTCCGACATGGCCTCCCGGAACCACTCCGCCTCGTCGTTTATGTCGGCAGGCCTGTCCGGGGGTGACCCCCAGGCCTGCACGATCGAGGCTTCCAGGAATAGCTCCCGGTCCATCTGCTTCAGCGCCCATCGCGGACCACTCAGGTCCCGTCGGACCGGCGCGTCTGGGGTCTGGGCGGAGACGTCGAACCGGATATACCGGTGGTCGGAATAGGTCTCCACCTCCTCCACAACGTGCCAGTCGGTGACGCGCGGTGACAGGCTGGGGGTTGGCGAACGTATCGTCCACCACCGACTCGCCCGTAAACCGCACGCACGTGGGGACAGAACCCCGGTTCTCGATCACCAGGCCCTGCGCACGGACCCAGTGCTCGAGCATCCTGCCCCGCCCATGGTCCGTGGACCGGGAACCCCAAGCCGGACTTTTGGCGTTGAAGTCCCCGAGGACGAGGGCGGGGAGGGAACCGAAGGCGACGACGACGTCTCCCAGCTCCGTTAGGGAGTTCTGGAACTCGGCGAGAGTTCGGTTCGGGGAGAAATAAACGCCTACCACAGCGATCTCCCCGAACCGTGCTACGACGATCCCACGCCCTCTCTTGACGCGATCGAGGGGCGGGGTAACGGTGGTGGCTGACGAAACGAGGGTCACCGAGCCGTCCAAGTCCGCCACCCAGTCGTTCCTGGGCAGGACAAAATACGGCTCGGCGACCACGGCGAACATCAACCACTGCGCCATGCTCTGGAGCAAAAGTTCCTGAGCAGCGGCGCAGTGGTTGATGTTCACCTGGAGGAAGCGCAATGGGGCCATTAATCGGGATCCATAGCAGCCTCCTCCAGGGCCCCTCGCGGGGGTTCAACCACGACGGCGACGGCGGCAGCAGTAGCGACGGCGGCGGCAGCGGCGGCGGTGGCGGTGACGGCGGCGGTGACGGCGGCGGCAGAGGGCCTACCTCTGCGCCTGGCTTTGGTGGGTAGGGCGCAGGACTTGCCCCCAGCCCGGTGATCGGCCGGCTTGCCAACCGCCTCACATGCGAAGCAGTGAGGCGGGGCGGAGCACGAGCCGGCCTTGTGACCGGGCTGACCGCAGCGGAAGCACCTATCGCTGCGGTCTACCTCCGAGGTGCACACGCATGCTGCATGGTTGCCCACTTGACAGTGGAAGCACCTCAGGGGTCTGGGGTCCAGGACTTTCACCTGCGCAGACACCCAACCAACCAGGAGCCTTCGGCCCTCCTGCAACTTTTTCGCCGCCGGGACGGGGCAGCTAACCGTAATGGTTTGCAACCCCGTGAAGCCAGGACGCAGGGCGCCCGCCCTCACTTGATCGGCCGGACACTCCCCAGTCCTGGCAACGGCGGCCACCACTTCCTCGGCCGTCACGGAGTCATCCAGATCCAATATGCGCACGTCTGCGCGCTTGGTGGGTCTGGTGACTCGGGCCTCCTCCGCGTTTAAGGACGCTCTGAGCCGTTAGGCCAGAGCGTCAGCGGTAGGGCCACTGGCCGCGCCGGGGATCTCCAACATCCGAGCCCCCGTTGCAGTGACCCGGTGACGGAGGCCGCCGGTGATGCCGAGCTCCGTTATGTCAATCGCCTCCCGCGCCTTCGCGAGCACGTCGCGGTACGACACGCCCCTCTTCACCGCGTCCGGCTGCAGTGTGATTACTACAGCCGCGGTCTTGGGGGCGCGCAATCGCGCCGCGGCGTCTCGCCGCCGCCGTCTCTCCCTTCTACGCGAGGACCTGGCTGCGCCAGCGGCCTTCCTCTTCTCCCCAGCCACTTGCCAGTCGGCGCCGGCCGGAGGAGTCTTTGGAGGAGGCTGCTGGGACGGCTGGTTCCCGGCCTGGGCCTTCTTCTTTTTGGCCGCTTGTTTCGGCCCCGCAGGTGTCGGGGTTGGAGGCGGCTTTGATGGGCCCGGTTTCGCCTGACTGGGCTTGGCCGGGGCCGTCTTTGCCCTCGCAGGAGCCGCCGTCGCTGGGGCCGTCTGCCCAGTGGCCGTCGCTGGGGCCGTCAGCCCAGTGGCCGTCTCTGCCTGAGGCAGCCTCGTCGCCGTCCGGGGAGGCTTGGACGCGGCCGCAGCCGCGTACGAAGGTGCCGCCAGCGGGGGTCGCAGCACGCGGCTCTCCAATACGGAGAACCGCTGCTGGAAGGCGGCCAGCTCCTTCCGGGTCAGGTGGAGATCTTGGTTCTCCACCGATATGAGCTGGTCTTGCCCCTTTTCGGGCGCCTCCTTAGGGCAGGCTCCTCGGAGTGCCACCAGGTCTGCACGGAGCTTCTCGTTCTCCTGTTGGAGAAGCTCCATGGCACCTGCCATTCGGGCAACCTCCGCCCGCGGCTTTGACATTTCGTCCGAAGCCAGTGGGGTGGGGGCGAAGCCGGCGGCGCTTGCTGCCGCCAGTACGGAGGCCGTGGCATCTGATATGGCCCCGTCTTTCGAAGTCCTAAGCTTCTTCAGGGCCACCTTCTTAAATGCCACGGTCACGGCCTCCTTCAACTTGCTTAGCGCCTCATTCTCGGCGTTTGTGTTCTCCGGCTCGCTAATCGAGGGGGACCCGGAGCCGGCCACCCTTCTGTTAATCATGTCCGGGTTCAGCGCAGTGAGCCCCCTACCTCTGGTTTTGTCTCGGCCCTTACCCCGCTTGCTAGTCGGGATCTTGCGAGCCGAGGCAGCGTCATCGCCTGAGGATGGCCCTTGGCTTTCCTCACTACGGGGGCGCTTGCGGAAGAATTTATTGACCTTATTGGCCTCCGCGTTGTCTCCTCCTTCCAACCTGTTGCGCCCGGAGCCCTCAGAACTCCCCACACTCGGCGCCTCAGATGCAGAGTCTGATTCCGACCCCACATCTCTCCCCTCAACGTCTAAATTTTTGTTTTGTTTATTAATTCTTTCCATTTTGTTCCCACGAGTAAATTAGGAATTATAAGTCCACCTAGGCAGAGCCTTTTACCTAGGTAAGCCTACATACTGTAGAGTGCGGCAGGTGCTCTACAGGGGAGGCGCTAACAACTGGTCGCCCACCAGCCACTCATCTATTCGCCGCGCCTCAAAAACTTTAGATTGGGTGGTTTATTATCTTAGAGGTGGCCTTCCTCTGGGCCAGGCGATTAAGCCAAGCCCCCGGCGGCGGCATTAGACATGCCTCCGTTCGCTGTCCGGCCAACCCGACTCAGCGAACCCGCCGAAATTTCTCTCCCTAAAGAATACTTTAGGGAGAGACACTCGCCGCTTTGGTGCGCCCGCACCGCAGCAGCGTGGTCACGTCTACTGACAATCGACTACCATCGATTGATCAGGAGCGACTCCATCCCGGTGTCCCTCTTGGTCTGGTTTCTCCCTCTGGGCCCGTCCGGCATGAGTGCCTCTACCGGCATGGCCCCAGAGATCATCGAAACACGCAAGCCCCACCACGACGACAACGTGGGGACACAGTTGGTGGGGATTATTTGAATACTTAGAGTCAAAGTATCCAGAACTACAGATTCATTTGAAATTAGTAATTTTCAGTTACAGATATTAATGATTATCAAGTTCTGAACATGCAAATCATTAAGGCTTTTGCTGACAGATGTGAAACAATAAGGCGACGTTTTCCTCAAAGAAATTGATAGGGCAATGTTTGTTCAATTTCATGAAAACACTTCGCTGTAATATACCTGTTCTTGGAAGCTTTTAGACTTTAAGAGCTTCGCCACTCATACTTGAGAGGCAAGTCTCGATATAAAAGTTAAAACTTTCCAGGTTTATATAGTTACAAAAAGTTATAGTCGTTCCGCTGTTTGACATACTTGACCTCATATACATATGTATAATACTAAAATATAATAATGTCTATGGAACAAGTACCTATGTGGGAATGCAAGTCACTAAGTTATATGAATTACTTGCCTTTAAAATTTGCAATATAATAAATGAAATGACATGCTCAAAAGTGGTAAATGACAGATTGAGAATGACAAACATCGAGTTGCCGCGGCTAGCATACCCTTGATTGTATGTGTCGGTATGTTTTTGAACCTACAATGTCTTGTGGCATAATAATGTAATAATAATAATATTCCACGACTTTCACACAACGCCATCTAGTCCCATACTAAGCAGAGCTTGTGCTATGAGTACTAGACAACTGATAAACATACATATATATTTCTAAACACATACATAATTATAGATAAATTACACCCGGACAAAGAACAAATGATCGTGCTCATCACACAAACATTTGTCCTGGGTGGGAATCGAACCCACGACCTTGTGCATAGCAGTCAGGGCCACTGACCACTAGACCAACGGGCCTGTCAATTGACATGCTGCATGTTTTGATACATAATGAAAATTACATATTCAGCCTATAGATTTGTTCTAACTGCTGCCTCCTCTCTATGAGAAGGAATGGGCCATCATCCACCACTCTGGCCCAGTGTAAGTTGTTTTGGTTCCAATTTCCAATGTTTTCTTTCACCGATTTCAGAGCAGTCGTGACGATACAAGAAACAAAGTACTGACTGGGTTCTGTGGTACTGACTATTTGATAAATAGGCAATAACTGTTTTTATCCCAATTAAGTAAATGAAAATAAAGCTACTCACCTTTATACAAATACAACGTGTAACGGAAACTCCATATCTATCCAAAAGGGCTGAAGACAACAGCTGGTATGGAGTCTCTATGCACAGTTTCAGCACAAAATAACTGACTCAAAGAATTGATACCAAATTATTGGTTTCATATATTTCTTGAATACCAATCATAACAAACGTGTCACAGCACTACGAGGGTCAATAACTTTCCACGTCACTTGCCAATAACACGATAATTCTTTTCGTTCTTCTTAATTTGAAAAATTCGGTCTCTGGTATCAGTGTATTGGAATTTGTAATAAGTTCTACACACGTAGACTTAGGATTACAAAACCCTTGCCATATCGTTTGTTATCATCCAAAGAAGCCATGCACTTGGTATGTATATACCCTTTAAATTACACGTTGTATAATGTGAGAATAACTACTTCCTGGTATTGTATCAAACAGCATTGGGACCGCATGTGATTTGTCTGAACAGAATAATATTTACCTCGATATTGACGTTTAATTAAATCTGTTACCTGAAATTATAAATATTCAATTTAGTGTTGGGTAATACACGCTCAGCGCTTTCAACGTAATAGATGATGATTTTAATTCTATGAAATAGTTGTACTCTTAGTATTAAAATATGTATGATATTACGATTTAAAACTCTAGACTCGTGTTACTAACTCTATAATCGCTATGAAATATTCCAGTTTTGCGTAAATTTGGATTTTAAATGCCTACTTACTATGTGAATTCTTTTATATTGATGATAGGTTCGTGTTTGACCACCTGATGCTGATGCTTAGGGATAATATGAGCGAAGATGAAGCACGCTTAACTGGAATAGTCTATTCAATCTTGACTTATAGACCACTACGTTATAGCTATCAGGAAACATAGACTCTGACTGACAGACGATTCCCCTTCTTAGATGTCCGCACACTGATAGTATTCCCATAACGTTTTTTTGTGTATGTTTGTGTACCATGACGATGGTGCACGGTTCGAAGAACAAGACCTGACGAAGAATAAGAAATGCAATAATCACAAATCTGATAGTCTAATAAGCTTCTCGATAATTTAAGTCATTTTGATATATATTTTTAAGATTTTATTCATGCGGGTAAAACGAACTAGGTAACTAATAATCAGGTACTGGTAAATTAACTGGTAAATTAGCTTATTCATTCGGTTTCACCCGTATGGCGTATTCATGCGTTAATTTTGGATTTAAGGCAGCCTTAACTTCGTGAATCAAAAAGCTTTCTATCTGTGAAACAAGATAACTATTTTTATAGCCTCTATTTTATTGACTTTGAGATTACTTACCATACAAACAAACAGTTTTTTTATGTGATAAGATAACATTTTACTGGTAGCAGTTTTGAGGATTACTTTCTTGATACAGACTCACTCACAAAAATAACTCCTATATAAATGAATAAAGATTTCTATTTTGACTCCATGTTTCTCTTTAACTTTGTTCTAGATGGAACCTTGTTGTGTACCTTTTATATATTTTCTTATAAATATTGTTCTAGATGGTCCCATGGATTACTATTCCATCAAGCGATAGTGGATTTGGCCCGGGCGGCAATTTTGCTGCCCCTCGGCATCGCCGTGTTCCGCTGCCAACCGGTGTACAAGTGCTCACTGGTTGAAACTGCATTTTTGCTACTGGTAAGTTTTACATGCAGGCCTATAAAACTTCAGACAAGGTTTGCATGGAGATAGACGACTTTATTTGAAATTCTTTTTTTCCTGATAGCATATTAACTGGCTACGATAGGACTGACCATAAAGAAACATATAAATGCTAATTAGTACACCTCTTTTCTTAAGAGATCTAGCAATGTGGGTAGAGTTCATATTACTAGTAATTTTATTAATCTATGTCTGTTATATATATTATATATATTCTTGTGTCTGGAATAGGTTCATGGTAATAGTGTAATGGGTGGGGTTCGAACCCGCGACCTCTCGACTACAAATAAAACACTTAGCCATTAGGTTATTGATGCATATAACCTTTCAAACTTAATAGATATAATTTGAACTTTTAATTTAGGGTCTTACAATGTCAATTCAATATGGAACAGGCACCGCTGCTATTAATTTCGTTTCTTTCTTAAATAAAGTTAATTGAGTAAGAAAATAATTATATCTTTTAAAAGAGCTTGCTTTTGAATCTAAGGACGTTCGATTTTAAATAAGGTTTTGAGACCTTAAAGGAGGACCTTAGAGGTTCTTAAAACTAACTTTAGTTTAAACAATATTGACACAGTAAGTACTTCGAATTACTGCGTATTTGTAAATATACGAACAGTAATAAAACAGGATCCCAAAAATACCTACGATCTGTTTATATTTTTCCTCCTTACGTGACAGACTTCAGACACACGTATGTGACACGCAATCCAATATGGTCGACCGGACGAGATAAACCGTCACTCTAAAACCACCCGACCGTTAGAAATTAAATACCGCACAGGCCACAGCCCACAATCGCACGTATCAACTGTTTTTTTGTTCGACTGAATTTGTGTCACAGCCAGTCAGCGTTTTAAAAACAGTGCACAAAAATTGCACCTGCAAATTCGATGGTTTAGAAACGAGTTCATGAAGCTTACTAGGTTAACAAAATAATAAATCCAAGCAAGTTGGTTTATGAATCTTTTGAAATTAGAAAAGGTATCATAATATTAATTATTTCTGATGTTGGAGACATAATTCCAGTCCGTTAATGTTATGCCCGTGTCCATAAATTAGATCAAATGCAAAGTAATGTAATAACAAAAAAATTAGGACCAAGTTTATCCAAAAAAATATCCGAAATGGGAGAGTCCATTGGAATTAATAATGATTTCGTCCGCATGTAGAAATAAACGATGCCCATTGGCTGGTAGCATTTGAGGAAATGTTTGCAAATGATTATCTTGATTAACAGCCCATAACTTGACCATTCAGCCATATGGCCTCATTAACTTTTATGGGCCATAGAATGTTCATTGAACAATAACTTTTTATCTGTGCGAATGTCGCTGCTTACGTTATCAGTGAGTATGAATTAGCGGAATTAGCTCAGAGAGGCCTTTTCTTGCCTTAACGTCGCGGGTAAGAATAGAGTTACGACATGTCCAAGACAAAAGACAAGATATTTATTTATGTACACTTAAGATACTTAAAAGATACATGGACAAATAAAGACAAAAAAGAGCACAAAAGTGCTGCTTATTTCATAAGACATTTCTTCCAGCAGACCTACCACAAGAGAGTGTACTAATTATGAGAATTAAAATTTACTAAAGTAATAAAATAAATTATAAATATATATTTTTTATAATTTATACACAGAGGTAAAATACATAAATATATTAAAAATATAATAATCTATTGATGTGTACCGGATGGATCTCTATTGACCCTAGCCTTGTCGTTATGTGCGACAGAAAAATAATGCTAGCGGTACGTTCAACCGCGCTTATTCAGCTGAGGTAGCAGTCGTTAAAGTAAAACCAAGTCACTTGTCTACGTATCGACATGTTTGCTAAGCATTTGTAGGTACACAGACATTTCCAATCTCCAAGTTAATGGAATGCACAATGGAAATGACTGTATACATTCCATTCAATTATGAATGAATGCTTGCTTTAATTAGTCAACAGAGTCATTTGCAAAAACTACCATATATGACACGTTTAAAGAAAGAGTGAACAAGCATCTTCTGGGCCCGCTCTTTTCATCGCCGACTTCGTTTATCGCTTACTATCAGACGTGATCTGCATGATAGAAGTCAAAACCTATAATAATTCCCTAATTTAAAACTTAGAAAAGAACAAATCAATCTCTTATGTTATTATATCCTTAAAAATCTGGTGCAACGCTTTTGACAAATACCAAAATCGGCCTGAGCTCAAGTATCATCAAACTCTGATGAGCATCAATAAAATGCAAAAGTAACAGATCTCTACTGACAAAAGTACGATTGTTTGGAACTGGAGGCAGTTGGCACATAAAAGTGATTTATCGGCACTTAACTTTAGTTGAGATAGACAAGAAAAGTGCCAAGAATAATCTTCAATGCTTAATTTTGATAGTATCATATAAGTTCTGAATAGTTAGACTGTTTGTTTGTGGATGTGTCTGGAAGTATAGAATTATGATATAGATTAAGAAAATAAAATAGTATTATTTTCTAACCATAATATTCTGAAAGAGATATTTTGTCGATTTGTTTGCTACTTTTGTTTTTTTATCTATGTTTTTTGGGTATTACCATTATTATAAAGGACACTTTTAATTTATTGGCAGTTTTTCAGGTCATGGTGGTGAAAGTTATTTGTATTAATAGTCTTGAATGTAAAAAAGTAACCGCACTTTAGGAACTACTCCTGCATAGTAGATTACTTTAAAACATTTAAATATTATAAAATCTCATTCACTCATTGCTGTTTAGTATTATAATTGTTGTGCAGATGCACAACAATTATAATACTAAACAACAAACAAACAAACAAACAACCAGCCAGATGCTGTTTAGTCAGATTCGCAGCATTTATAACACAATTAGAACATATTCACTACTCTGGTGACTCTAATGTTCATAAGTACTTCAGCTCACCAAAAATTTCTAACAGATTAAAAGTCAATAGTTACTAACTATAGTTAAATATAGTTTGCAAAATAATTCATAAAAAATTAAGAATTAGTATCGCTATGAACTAGTTTTATGTAAAAGTGTTAATTTAAGTCATGAATTTCTTTTTAACAGCACAAGTAAAGGGTTATACTGGTTACTAGACTACGTATATACTAGTTACTAGTTTGAAAGTTAGTTCTAAGTTATTTTAGCTTTTAATTTGTATGACTGCATCCAATAAATTAATTACTATTATTATTTCTTCAAACTGTCGTAAAATGTTTAGGTGACGGTGTCAACAGTGAACATGCTCACTACAGTGCTCAATGACAGTCCAATTTTCCCCGAAAACGAGGAGGAACAAGCTGATTTATCAGCGCCATTACTGATGGACAGTCCTCAGGTAAAGTTATGATGTAGTCGTTTCCTTCACGACCCCTGCCATTACTTTAATTTGCATCGAGAGGAAATTTCAAAATTTAAATTTTCTGTTATAAAAACACCCTCTTTCCTGTTTTTCATTGTAGTCACTTAAAAGCATCCTAAAATAAAATACCGAGAAAATTCAAATATTTTATAACTAAAATGAAACTTTTGTTACAGTGCGTTCTTTTTGGCACGTTCATGATATGGTTCGCATCAATAACGATAAATCTTGGGCCAACGTTTTTATCTGGAGCTTTGGCTGCCAGTGCAGGATCTTACGGGTCTTATGGGCCCGCCCCGTCGTGTCCTTTAGTCCGAGGACCCTTTAGGCATTATGTGCTTAACGCGCTCTGGATAGGCGTTAATGCAGTGTGTATCGGATTGACACTTTTCCATTTGAAAAAACTCCACCGGGATCTCACGAAGGTTTGTATGTCATTAATCACTTTACACTCAGCGAACACCCTCGGGAACTTTTAACAGATGGCATGGAGAGGTTAGTTTCACGAGAACTAATCATAAAAAGTAATGCTTTGTTGACATTGTTTGCATCATTTTCCATTCTCACAGAACCGACTTCTCCATGATCATCATTGATTGCGAAGTAATTTGTAACCATGACATGTCATCCACAGCTTTATGGGAAATGGTACTAGCTATAGCCGTTGTTTGTATGAAATATAACAAGTTCCGTAGTGTAATGCAGATCACAGTTGCGAGGACGCTGAACTGGAACCCTCCACACACGTTGAAACTCACGAAGTCATCCACATAATTACAAGTTGCTGTATACTATTGTGCATATGGAGGCTGTTACGGAGGTGTGTGATTTATAGGTGATTTTCTGTATCTGATATAGGATAAAAACCAACGCAATTACTAAAATACATAAACAACTTGTTTCAAAAAACTCATCCGCAAAAATTCATTAAAAGGTTATAAACACATAATTTTTCAAAGAGATGAAAACATGAAGTCTGCGATAGAATTAAAATATATTTATGTATTATTATTAAGCGTACTAGCACTTAAATTAAAAATCAGTCAATGGACAGCTATTATATTATTAATGGGCACACATACCATGAAGTAATCTTAAATAGGTTATAGCTCGCTCGTTTAAGGAGGTCCCTCCTCCTTTGGTTTGGTTTTAGCTAGCAGAAAGAATACACTATTAAATACAACGTTTTAGTTATTAATGTGGTCGAGATTTAAAAAATAATATTTTTTTGTTTCTGTTATTATTTCTTAACTGAATACCAGATGCTGAACATCACCCATAATATGACCACCGCTTCTAAAACACCCTGTAACTAGTCTTACGTTGGCCGGTATAGGATTTTTTGTTGGTACCTTGCCAATATTCCTTGCGATGTACCGCAAATAAGATTTAAATTTTCGGAATTTGCTCCACTCGGAATGGACGTTTGCATTTTAGAAGTGCATGTCCATATCAATTGTAAACAACAAAACCATACTCAATGCTTGTCGTTGCCAAAGTGCGGTTCAGATTTAAGTGTTCGATAAATTTAAATCTTATCGCATGCAGGCTAACGTAGAAGCAGTACGGGTAGCTGGTTTAGTGACCACGCTTGTCAGCATGGCAGGCGACAACAGGAGAATGGATAACCTCCCCAACAGCGTGGGACCCAGGGTAAGGACTGTGATGCATGCTTGTCTCATCTCGTAGACCTTAGGCTGTTATAGTTTAAGCTTCTTGTTAATTGTTCTTTATGATCTGTCTTGCTATATATCTTTTCATTATTCTCAGATCTACCAGTTAAACTATGTTACCACTACTCTCCTTAGTATATATACGTATATAAGTACGTCTATTCGTCTATAAACTTCCTTTCACTTATCTCCGTTTCGATTCAACAAATCATCAAGGCTATCTACAGGGCTTTTAAATTACACCAAAATGTCGTCGACTGACTGTCTTTCTTGAATTGGCTTTTCTTTCCAAATTATTTGATTTCACTAGGCACAATTGGCTGATTTTATTTGGTATCAAAATTTGTATTATTTTCCAACATTGGGGCTTTAGCAAAACGTGCGTCACTCTCAACTTGATCTAAAATAACATCTTCTTTCTTAGACTGTTGACGGTACTCTGTCAGACGGTCAGTGTCGTTCATCAGGCAGTAATAACCTGCCTCTGGGAGGTGGTCGTCGCCTTCGAGGCTACCTGGCGCGGGTAGAACGTGAGGGTGTGCGTCGTGTGAGGATGTTCCTGGTCATCACAGCGGCTTATGTGCTATTCTGGGGGCCACTGTTCCTCATCACCTTGCTGCATCATCCGGCTTTGACGTCGCACATAGCTTATGAAGTAAGGAAGTTGTAATACTAGTCTTTCCTAATCCAAAATAATTATTTGACCATTGATTTTTACGAGTACTCAATTCGGTACGCGGTATAATTGCAAAAAAATATGATTTTTGTTTCAGATGTATTTCCAAATCACTCTACATATCTCGTACGTACATGCAGCGGTGAATCCGCTGCTGTTCATGGCTTTGCATCGCGCTTTGCGAAGAGCGACTCTTCAGCTGTGCTGTGGTTGCTGCGTGCATTGGAGTCAGTTCGTGCTGGCTTTGACCGCTGCTGGTAAGTGAACTTAAACTGAATGAGTGTATTGATGAACCATGGTCAGAAATCATAATCATAACATTCTTCTTCGTAGCGCAATCGCCACTAGCGCCTGCCTCTTTTTCGCCCGCGGCTGTCTCTCCGGAGCCACCCCCCGCGCCGCCGCCACCGATGGCCCCTCCCGCCCCCCCAGCGCCGGCGCACTCCGCGCCTGCGCCTCATACGATGATGGTAATTACTTCTTATATGTAAGTGTTGACACCGTAATACGTGGTTTAACTCACTCGCACAATCCCGCACGTCAACTCCCTAGACCCCGCGAGTCGTAGACTAAGATTGCCTGCGAGCTGAATGCATGACAAGGATGAGAAACTTACTGTCGCATAGTATTCTCTTTCGTGGTAGTGGCGTCCTAGTCCTAGCTGCCCTACTCATAGTAAAACGAATGAAACATCTCGCTCTCAGAGTTGGGAAGTTGAGGAGTGTGACGCTGAGAGTATGTCGAGTGCGCGTGTGCAGGGAGACGAGGATATGATGGGGGAGCCGTGGAGCGGCAGCATGCGGCGGGTGCCGCGCTCGCCGAGCCCGCTGCTGCCCGCGATCTGAGCGCGACCGGCCGCGCCGCCCGCGTCGCCCGCGCCGTACGTGCCGCACGCGCCGCGCTCGCCGCACATCCCGCACGTGCCGCACGCGACGTACTCGCCGCGCCCGCCGGCCCGCGTCATCTTGTCCAACATATCCTACATGTGGCCGCCGTATTCGTCCGATACAAGATAATGCTGTAAATATAAATAAGAACATTAGCGTCATCACACTGTATATAACATTCATGAAGTATCTTTGTCTTCGTAGTCGTGATGTTCTCAAAATATTAATGTATAGAAAGACTATTTCTAAATATTTCGGGATTATATTTAAGGTAACTTCGTAAAAATCGTTAGATTATTGTACGCGGTGAAAGTATGATTTTACATGTAATTTAAATCTATGTTTTTAATTGTACATTGTGTAAGTTCAATTCTAATATGTAAGTAAATCAATATAGAAAGCTAAATTCTAAATACACGAGTTTGTAGAAAAAATATATTAAACGGCACTTCCAGATAATTATATTCAGTAGTGACCCAAACACAAGTAAATTAAATTATAATATATTTTTGTGAGAATAAGTAGATAACGTGTATTTCTCATTAAGTGGAACACCAAATAGATAGGTACATGTAATAAAAAAAATAGTTTAGGAAGAGAAAATAAATGTCGTCATTGGTTCTTTGTTCTAGATCACGTTTGTAGTAATTGTGTAACTGAAAAAAATTACTTGCCAACAGTTTATGAGAACTGTTTAAAGACTGAATATTTTTGTATTATTTTAAATAACTTAAATTTCCTAACACGTTTTATTTTGCAACTTGAAAAGAATAACTACATTTTCCATGATTTTTTTGTATTCTTGTCTTAATGACTACTGTGCCAAATATGTTTGTTATAACAAAACTGTGCCAAATCTAATGTATAAAACTTATGGAACTCATTGTGACATAGAATTTAAGGCCATCGAAACGGGTCTATAGCGAGTCTTCTTATATTGTTTTAAAAGGATTTACTTAAAATTTCTTTTATCATAAAATGGACAGAATTATTAGTATTTTTTAAATTTCCTTTTTACTAAAAACTAAAAAATAGTCTTTGTAGCTGTTTTACCATAAATGTTTGGTCTTAACATATATTATTTTCATTACATAGGTGTGTGGTAAAATTAAAAATAAAACAACAATTAATAAGCAAGCGTAAATAAAGTCGTCCCGTTTACAATTATTTATATTAATATACAATTTTATTGATAGTAAAGTAATATTTATTGTAAATCGGTGTATTAATGATGGTTGTATAATAAGTAACTATGCTGTAAAATAAAAAAGATATATGAACTAACAGAAGATTATAAAATTGTGTTCTTCAGATTATAATAAAAAGAAGAAATAAATTATTAAAAATAAAGTGATTTATTAAATGTTTTAATTTATTTCTTAATTGTACTCATTTCACTATTACCCTTAATTTCGACTCTCCTCTCTTCCTTTTCATGGAATAAAAACTGCGCTGTATACATTCCAAAACTTATTTCACTGTCGTTCCAAATCAATCAATCAAATAATGAAAAGAATTCAACTTTAACGGAGACTTCATAACAAGAATCACCCTAGTAGGCAAATATAAAAAGTATCGTGACTACGGGGAGAGAGTAATTATTTTTCCTTGTTTATACCTTTTTACACGTTGTAACAGAATAAACGCAATTCCTGAAAGTAGTGGGTTCAGAATCGGCTTCTGAATCAATTTCCGTCATAAAAAAGGTGTTAAATCTTTCATTTAAATTAAAATGGAAACACAATATCATGACAAATCAAAACAATCCTTAATTCAAGGAAATTGTGTGCGTATCGCGTCGGCCGCTAAAATTACATGAGCATTGCGTCTGCGTAAGGATATTGTATGACGCACATACGTTTTGCGTTTAGTAAGGATAACTATTTTCATAAAAAATGCCTAGGTTTGGTTTCAATTTACTTAGTTACGGATGTTGTTTTAGACTCATAATTTAATATTCTAATTGGGGTGTCTGAGGTATTGCGCTTAATCTGTTACACATTGTTTATTTATGTACATTTAGCTGAAGTTGAAATATACGTAGGTACAATAAAATTGGCTGGCAAATCTCCCTACCAAACTGACATGTGACATGGTCTCCGCAAAATATGGTCGTGTTATAAAGGATAAAAAAAAATTATTACCAAAATTATTTATTTCCTACATACATCCTTCTTATCACGCTTTTTTTAATGGGATATGTCAAGTCAGTCAGTCACTCAGTTGTAAAAGGTATATTTTCAGTGAAATGGAAATATCCGTGTCTTAAGAATAATTCTTGGCCTTTCAACTTTCTTTATACGAAAAAACACATTGGTTGCTCTGTTTTAATATGAAAGAAGGAAAAACAAACAAACAAACACCTTTTCGCATTTACAATATTAGTGTGGATCAACAGACTACATAATTGACGATTAAGACGATATAATTATGTGAAATGATATGGAAATATTAATTAAAAGCGATAGTCAAAAAACAGAATGAGAATGTGTGTAATCCACAATGCAGTGTAATTATCATATGTGACCAGAGAATCTAAATTAGTAACGCGCTTAGTCTATTAAATATAAACCTATTTGTCTATTTCAGACTATATTCATCTCCTTATCTTGAATGCAAAGTTTATTGTACAATTTTACAAAAAATAGAACCGACTTCCATATCAAAACACTACAAAGCCAAAAATAACTTTAATTTTGGTAGTCGGTGTCATTGGTTTTGGATATTGTTTTTTTTTCACACCGCCTTCCGAAATTAAAGTTATTTTTGGCTTTGTAGTGTTTTGATACGGAAGTCGGTTCTATTTTTTGTAAAAAAAAATTTTTTCACGCTTTTTAGTGGGTCGGTTTGTAATTTATCTAGTTACAAAAGCCATAATGTCAACAACTTATCAACTTTTACAAAATATTGCTTTTCCCGATGCATAGCCGTTAATTTTTGAGGAGTTCTCCTGGTACTTGACCATCAGCTCTACATCACCATACTCGTATGTATTGCGACGAGCATAAATTGTTTAACATCCGTACTGAAGTAATCAAATCGCAATCCACGAAATACTTATTATTGAGTAATTTCAGTGGCCATCTGTGGTCTTCATCATCAGTTCAACTTCCCCAAATGGTACTTTTCGAAAGCAACTGCTCAAGGTACTATAAGAAATACCCAAAACGCTATAGATGTGCCTATAATATTTGAAGAGTTCCCTCGATTTCTCCAGGATTCCATCATCAGAACCTGATTTCGTAACAATGGGATCAACTAGAAAGTATACCCTTTCAAACGCAAAAAGAATTTTCCAAATCGGTCCAGCCGTCTCCGAGTTATGAGGTAACATACATAAAATAAAAATAAAAATAAAAAAAAAACAACTATGAAAGGAAATGGGTCATAATTCACCACGTGTGCACAGAGCCGTAATGCGGGTTTGACGACGATATTTTTTTGCACTGATTTGATTAGGAAAATAATAAATTGACAGGACACAGAGGTTGATATATCACACATGCACATGTGCAGAAATAATGCTACCATAGACTACTGACAATTAAACATATTTATTCATGTTATTAATGTTTTAATAGAATCTGTTTCTATAATAAAAAAAAAAACAATACATTGAGTTGAAATTTCGCGTGACGTCACGTTTTCGTATTTTTTTTAGATTAGTGACGTGAGTAGCCCCACCCATGAACATAGAAGCTTTGGATCTTTGCAATGTTTATTTATTTGAGAAGGCATAAAATAAATGTACATTATTTTTTAATATCTAACTGAGGTAAATAAAATATAATTTTTCAACTCGGGAAACTTATAAGCGGTCAAAAGGAACATTTGCATGTTCCTTTTTATATTTAATTAATCTGTCGTCTGTTTAAACCATTACATTACATTTAAAGCAGCAGTTGCATTTGTCATTTGTACCCCTGATCTATATAGCCAGCAATTAAGGTTGGAGTGTCACACTCCTGCCATAGATAAGGACTGTGTTAGCGAGATTTCATTTCATGGAGGTGTAGTCGGGTGGTTGAGTGTGATTAAGTAATATTATGTCGGATTTTGTAATAAAAGGAATTTTATAATAATATTAGCAATGTAGAATAACAATCGGTGAGAGAGCTCAGAGTGGACATTAATACCTACACTTTGGCCCGCCACAAATTATTCTATATTACACATGACGTCTGAATTTCCAGTCCTTAAAAGCAAGGTAAAAAAGAAATCCATTATCTACACTGATTGTTAAAAAAACCGACAATTCCAGAATAGTTTGGGTATTTTTAAATATTTTAGGTTAATTTATTTTCTGCTGAAGGAAGGTGGCATTGGAGAGTTTATATGTTTATAAAAACTTTGAAAAAGTGCATCCCGATTAGACTTATTTTTCGAAGCAATTAAAGCAATCATATTAATTGGACGTAATTATGCAAAAAGGATCCAATCCACACTTTTACCGCCCATAAGACCGCCCATTGTAACACCCTTTGTAGTTTTTTAAGTCCTTATTTAATTATGTTATGGTGTACAATAAAGAGTATATCTATCTATCTATCTTTTCCGAAATTGAGTTATATATACCAAACGCATCTTCAGGGTGATATATTAAATATATCAATATAACGCAATTTCTGAAAAAGTGTGGAATGGATCCTTTTTGCGTAACTAGGTCCGATTATGAGAGTTCTCTGACCACTTTCAATTATTTTTCAATTACTCCGAAATACTTGCTCTTTGTAACAGAAGCCAAGCAATCTGCCAATATATCAATTTCTTCTTTTGCGTGTACCTTTTTCAGACATATGGTTTAAACATGTACATGTTATAAACTCTGTAGACCTGAAATATACGCATATCGCATATATAATATATATTAATTATAACCGCAAAATGCGAGGGTTGTGACCCTCGCATTTAATTAAGGGACCTAAGTCTGCTGCTTGACTTTCTTAGAACCGATTATCACCAGACGAATAGAAGACGATATTGATCTCAAGAATTAATATTAGGTAATAGTATGTAATACGTATGAAGGAATTTCCCATTTTGAGAGAAAATGTAATATGGCTTTTCTTGTGGTTACAGTGCGGATCATTTTGAACAGCATGATTATTTATATGACATCATCTGACGCGCTCTTGTCACTATCAGCATTCTCGTAGTATTAGCACCCAGGCTTGGAAAGTGACAATAGCAGAGGAATAGAACCACTTTTTTAATCAATGGAAAATGTGTAGGCATTTAGTGTAGAACGCGGAAATAATGCGGAAATCACCTCTGCAGCTGCGAAGAACCTCAAGTGGCGAAAATAAGTTTAGCAGCCTCATTAGTACCTGACTATGTTTTCTTGCCATTTGAGATTGAAACTCTCAGACCATAGAGCCCTTGTGTTCAAGTAAGTTCGAAAAGGATGGTAGATACTTGTCATGATCCAAGAACTGGCTTTTAAGTAGCTGTAGACCAGAGGTTAAGCATTGCCGTGCACATGATGATCAGCTGATAGCGTTGAGGACGAATTTTTCGACGCCATGTTATAGTTTGTAGTTTTTATTACATTTATTATTTTTTTATAGATTTAAAAGAGTTTTAAATGAATATAATTATAACGAGGAAGATAGAATTAAGATAAACATAGGGTGACTTAACTCATAGGCCATATTTCGTGGGGTAAAAATGGGGAGGATATGTGAATATAAACGAGTTTTACTGTGGGATTCATTCTAACATAATATAAAGATATGCCATGTCGTTTTATTGAAGTTTGCATAGTTATAACTACACAAAATATAAGTAGGATCTTTTGATTTTTCTGTTGGTTCCAAATTGAATTTGAGAATATTAGCGAGTCCTTTCTTCAGACAGTTTCCTACAGAAAGTTTATTATTGAATTAAGAATCAGCTCTTCAGACTTAAATACTACCAGAAAACAAAATATATAACATAATCAGCCTGTAACGTGACCACTGCTGGTATACAATCCACCACGCGGGTTCAGTGTGAGTTGGTGGATGTCGCATGTCTTCGAATTTTTCGGTCCTAGGACATGCCACTTTCCTAATGACTTATTCCTTCACCGTTTTGACAACCAAACCGACTTCAAAATGTCATAAGAAAATACCTAATAATAAATAAATACTCTGATAAAAGATACAATAGTTTAAACACGACACTCGCAAAACGCAACAAAATCAGTCTATCACAAATATGTCTACCCTACTGTCAAAACATCAAAGATTCGTTGCTGGATAAACAACATTCGACATTCACAGAAATATCATTGTAATAATAACATTTTGTGCGTCGGTAATGTAGTAAAATATTTTCAAAGCGTTTATATTATAGACTCAACGAAAGTAATCTCTCAACCGTATTGTCAGCTTGGCATTGGTACGTCATGGCACTAGATTAAACGTATGCAAAAGATAAGGGTTCCACTCAACACATTGAGTGTCATCATCAAACTCCTTAGCTTTTCCCCAACTATATTGAAGTCCAGTCTAATTGGATGCAGTTGAGGACTAGTGTTATACATGGTCACTTCGGTGACTTCCTATCCGACCTCCACAACCCTGTAGCTGGGTAACACGATACCCTTTAGCAGGGCTGGTGTCAGATTTTCTGGCTTCCTATTAACTGTAATAGCTGTCTAAGATATAAAATACCAACGGCTTAACGTGCATAAGGCACTGAGGAATCTGCGTTAGCTCCTAACAGATCTCGGTAAGCGTTGCTTAACCCTAGAAACCTAACGTTCACTTGCCCCCTTGAAACCCTAACCATTCGTCGATTCGACGAGTATTTTTTGGGGTGCTTTAATTTCAAATAAAAATACAAGTTTTCGTTATATTTTTTTCATATATATCTGGTCCGACTATTATTCTATAAAATGAAACATTAATTTGATGTATTATAACTAATTGTATTTATTTTATCACACTTTAAGGAAAACACTAGTTTTTACGAGATCACTGGAGACTCGATATTAAAAAAAATGAAATAAAAAAAAAAAAACAAAATGTAGCCTTTTCTTCTTTGTAAAACTTAAATAACAACTTTCTAAACTATATATAAAAATAAAATAACACTATGTATGCAATGACGTATTATAATAGACGCGTCATATTCCCACAAAACACCTCTCAAAAACGGCACGAAACACACACATAGAGAGTTACTATCTAATACGTGTAAAGAAAGGGACAGAAAATAAATGCCATCTTTAGGTACACCTGATGTTAGAGAGAGATGAATATACATCTTTAGTTAACAACCTCCCCTAACGTCACGTGACTGACTTCATTCATACGCTAGCCGGCCGCCATTAGCCGTGTAGAAAAATAAAAATAAAAAATGTATTTCTGTTGATATTTACCTATGAAATGACACATTTTGACCTCTCACGGAAGCAGTATAATTAGTGCAACGTCTGAAAACACACAAACGCATGCTTTTTTTTTTTAAACACATTTTTTCTTAAGATGTGTAGTGTAGCGATCGCGACACAGGTTCGTGCGTAACTAAACAGACACGAGGCACTTACCTTGATTTCAACTTGCCATTTTAGAGCGCGGACAACGTATCTATAGTTTATTATATATCTTTGTATGTATGTATGTATGTATGTCGGGCAGGTGTCCGCAACTCCACGACCATGCGCGTATTTTGCGTGAGGGGTAAGATTTCTCTTCACTCAATCCATGCCAGTTCCTCCAGGAAGGCGAGCAACGCCCTTGTTTTGCTTACCATTTCTCGGAGGGTACCTGGGTTGCCGAAGTATTTAGTCCTGTAATCCGCTACTACAGGGCAGCTTAGTAGCAGGTGTGCTGCTGTTTCGTCCTCCTCCATGCAGGCTCTGCAGAGTGGGCTGTCTGTGACTCCTATTAAATAGAGGTGTTTATTAAATGATCCATGACCGGTTAGGGCGGCTGTCACCAGCCGCATTTGCGGTTTAGATAGTCTAAGGACCTGTTTCGACAAGCGGCCATCAAGGGTCGGGAGAGCCTCTTTGGCCTGCCTGCA
Organism: Tholera decimalis; assembly: GCA_943138885.2. Taxonomy (NCBI): domain Eukaryota; kingdom Metazoa; phylum Arthropoda; class Insecta; order Lepidoptera; family Noctuidae; genus Tholera; species Tholera decimalis. Next base: position 14,103,375 of record OW964552.2, on the reverse strand, counting down.
CTCACCATGGTCCACCCATAGTTTGTGGTGTAGGTCTCTGGTGCGTTTCCTTACCAGGTGACGCAGATAACCGAAGGGGAGTGGTGCAATGTACAAAACAATGTGCAAATAACACTAAATTTGTGAAGCGCATTTGTTACAAAAATCAACTTTATGTTCGCCACAAATTGCGGTGGTACATTTAGTGCATAATTACTTAGTCTTGCGTCTATTAGTGCATGGACAGAGATCACAAATTTTACTTTTTGTGTTGTTTGGTGGCTCTATTTGCTGTAGGTCACTGCTGGATTGTGGCTGGCTCTGTTCATGACTTTTTCCATACCTTACACCCAATACATCTGAGATCTTGGCTTTGATCTGAGTTGGCATGGTGTGAATTTGCAGTCGGATTTTGAGCCATGGTTCTTCAAGTTCGCAACTCAAGAATGCAACGTCTTCATAAAGTCACGATGTTTTAATAGTTTTTGATCTGGTACTGAGGCATTGTGGCAGTTAATTATGTAACTCTTGATACATGCTATACTAATCGTTCCATAGAATACACGCATTGGTCATCGATTGGTTTTTCTGCTGCATGACATATCTGAGCACATTTGATCGAAGCCCTGAGCTCACTTCTGGTTGTGGTTCTAGAAACCGGAGAAACCCGTTCTTGAATAACTTCTCCGCCGGAAGATTGTTCTATCTGATGATCACTTTCAACAGCATCTGCCTCCAGAATATGTTCCGTTTCACTATCCGGTATGTCCTCCGAAGCCTATCTTCTTGATCCAGTAAAAAACGAACAATAGTTTCATCGGCCATCTGTAATTTTCTCGAAGCTATATTGAAAACTCCAAAAAATCAAAACAACATGAGTTGCAAATTTATACGCAAACCCTAACCATTCGTCGAAACGACGAACAATATCGTAATATCACGAAAACTATTGTACTTACCCGCCGTAGCCTTGCACGTCACGAAAGACCTAGGAGAACACTGAGTTGACAAGCAATGCGGTTGTGATCGTCATACGGGTCGATAAGTGATAACTAATTTTCTGTCGCGTGCTCGTCGAATCGACGAACGTTAGGTTTCTAGGGTTAAGAGGAGGCTCCTTAAATTGTATGTAACTTTGCATTAATATTCTGAAATAATCACGCATACAATCAAAATGGAACTTTAGTATATTATTTATTGGATCTTCTTCTTTACACGTCTAGACCAGTTACGTAATTGGAACCTTTTGACTCGTTTAATTTTGAAGTGAAAACTTCTTTAGCGGCGCTGAGCACTTTTTGTATGGGTAAAAACTGTTAAACTCGCGTCAGGGTCACGTGACCGATCGAAAATCGTAAGACTTTTTTTTAAGTGAAAACTTCTTTAGCATCGTTGTGCTTTGAAAGTAAATGAAACGAAAAAGCGTGGGGAGTTCAGGGAGGTGAAGGGTAAGGGGGGTCCCGTGTGGGAGCGGGGTGGGGGCAGGGGTGTCTCGTGCGGAGTTGTGGGGGAAGTTGAGGGGGGAGTTGAAGGGAGTTGAGGGGGTAGTTGATGGGAGTTGAGTGGGGAGTTGAGTGGGAAGTTGAGGGGGGAGTTGAGGGGGGAGTTGAGGGGGGAGTTGAGGGGTGAGATGAGGGGCGAGTTGAGGGGCGAGTTGAGGGGCGAGTTGAGGGGCGAGTTGAGGGGCAAATTGAGGGGCGAGTTGAGGGGCGAGTTGAGGGGCGAGTTGAGGGGCGAGTTGAGGGGCGAGTTGAGGGGCGAGTTGAGGGGCGAGTTGAGTGGCGAGTTGAGGGGCGAGTTGGGGGATGAGTTGGGGGATGAGTTGGGGGGCGAGTTGAGGGGTGAGTTGGGGGCCGAGCTGGGGGGCGAGTGGGGGGTGCAGTTGGGGGTAGAGTTGGGGGGTGAGTTGGATGGCGAGTTGGGGGGCGAGTTGGGGGTGAGTTGGGCGTGAGTTGGGGGATGAGTTGGGGGGCGAGTTGGGGGGTGAGTTGGGGGCCAAGTTGGGGGGCGAGTTGGGGGGCGTTCTGGGGGGTGAGTTGGGGGACAAGTTGGGGGACGAGTTGGGGGACGAGTTGGGGGACGAGTAGGGGGGCGAGTTGGGGGGCGAGATGGGGGGCGAGTTGGGAAGCGAGTTGGGGGACGAGTTGGGGGACGAGTTGGGGGACTAGTTGGGGGACGAGTTGGAGGACGAGTTGGGGACGAGTTGGGGGACAAGTTGGGGGTGAGTTGGGGGACAGGTTGGGGGCCGAGCTGGGGGGCGAGTGGGGGGGGCAGTTGGGGGTAGAGTTGGGGGGTGAGTTGGATGGCGAGTTGGGGGGCGAGTTGGGGGTGAGTTGGGGGGCGAGTTGGGGGACGAGTTGGGGGACGAGTTGGGGGCGAGTTGGGAGGCGAGTTGGGGGACGAGTTGGGGGGTGATTTGGGGGGCGAGTTGGGGGGCGAGTTGAGGGTCGAGTTGAGGGGTTAGTTGGGGGGCGAGGCTATTTTTAGGGGCATACATACATTTACAAGCATCACATAATTGGCCGCGGGGCGTGCGGCCGTCAGCGGCCTAGTACTACTTCATTACAGATTATCTATGTACTAGTACTAGGAAGTAGTATATCTATGTAGGTACTAGTACTAGACAGTATTCGGAAGTATTTGATGATTGTGACGCTAGTGGGCATTTAATAAGCGTCTTGAAAATATTTCCAAACTTGCACTTGCATTCATGACTGTACCATTTTAAAATTGAACGCGCTTTTTCGATATATCATATACTGAAAAACAAATTACTAAACCGATTGTCCCTTGAAATGCTTTTAAGTTTGCCAGGGCGCGGAAAATGCACAACGTTAATATTCAAGTTTTCACTTCTGCCGGCACTCCCAGAGTGCAACCCGTTCTTTTTTTTTAATCTAAAATCATGGCTTTTTTAAAGATTATTCAAAATTTAATCAAGTTAGATAGATAGATATCATAGATAAAATTAGTATTGACAGTATGCAAATATAGTGTATTATCCAAATATAGGATATTTTTTCTCTAGATCAATTATTACTTTAGTTATAAACGAAATAAGAATTGAGACTTACGACATTTAGTTTCGAACCCGAATATGGTAAAAGAGCGCACGCGATTTTCAACTTTATTACTGCTGCGTTAGCGTATAGCATACGACGGCCTAACCGGGATGCATGGTGGCGGAGCTTGCGTGAAAAATATTTTAGAGTGCCTGGCCTTAACCTTGAAAACCGACTCATGTGGCAGTAATTATTTAGACACGAGCTCCTCGTTACATATTTAGAGCGTAATAGTAGGTAATCACGTGACTGTATTCTTATCTACAATCATTAAATTACTGGTTGGCAGATGGTGGAAAACAAAGGGTTCGGTTTTGGTCATTCACGTTTATGTTGCCCTAAAAACCATTGTAATATATTTTTTTATTGTTTTTTTTTTTAATTCAGAACAGGCTCGCGTTTGACCACCATCTCACCTGATGGTAAGTGATGATGTGGTCGAAGATGGAGCACGCTTACCTAGAAGAAACCTATTCATACTTGACGTAAAGATAAATGATCTCGAATTTTAGTAAGGCGATTAAACCTACACCGACAATAACCTTGCAGGTTTTTTTTATTTAGATATAATAGGCTCGACCCTAGAATATGTTAGGATGTAATTTAATTATCACGTCTTTTGCATCGTCGATGTTATCAATGTATGATAGTTAGAATAAGCTCGTGGCTATACAATAAGAGTCTTACGGGTCGATTTTCAAGGTTAAGCAACGCATCCCGAGGTCGTTTTATGGATGGGTGACCATCTTAACACGTCACGATTCGTCCATGCTTCGGAAAGCCTATTAAGCCCCGGCTGTCATTTGTAATCTTTGACATTTATTACGTTACGGTAGTTAAGAAGTCAGTCTGACACCAGTCTTGCCAGGAGATAGGCATCGTGTTACCCAGCTACTGGATTTTGGCGGTCACATAAGCAGTCAATCCATGTAAAACACTAGTACTCAGCTGCATTAAGTTAGATTAGAAGTCGCCCCCAACGTAGTCGGGAAATGGCTATGCAGATGATCATGCTTAGTTTTTATTCTGGTTGGCGCTAGCTTTTCAGCCATTTAAACCCAGAAAGTGATTTTTTATGAGAGTCAGTAAATGTCAAGTTCTCGTTATTAAGGTTTCAGATTACCTAGACAGGTGAAAATAAAAATAAATTCATTTCTTGAGACTGTCCAGACTTCTCAAGAAGTTTCTGTTCAGAATCACAGACCTAACTGGGTATGGTCTAGCTAATACCCTACATTCAGTGCCTAGACTTCAGATAAAGTGTCGTTCCATCTGCTGTAACGGTTGTCGTATAATCCCTAATAATGTATAGAATTAACATATCCTATTGAAATGTCGCATTGGCAATCCCTCAGTCTCACTCAATCAAATTTTATTGATTAAAAATTGACTAAAAATCAACAGTTTAAGATCGTCAAAAATTTACATAACGGCAAAGTTCCTCTAAACGTCTACGCATTTTTGCTCGAAAGAAGAGGTTGTGCAACAAAGACACCAGAACCACAAAAGTGACGATAATAAGGAAAACTTAGTGCCAGTAACCTGAGAGCCATAACAAGAACTGTCCCAGCTAGCTAATTAATGTTTCATCTAATTAAAAATCTAATTAAAAATTCTAGCAAGGTAAACCTTTTTCTTTTTTGTGAGCTTTAATATTAATGCGGAAGACAAATTCTTTCACGATTTTTGCTGACTCAAAAATACTGTTGTAATAAGAATGTCTCTGGTATTTTTTATTTTACACTTAATTTGCTAGAATTTCGTATTTAGATAATTTTATTAATAAATGAGAACCTTCAAGAATAGGTGTTTGTAACTGACATTAATTTGATTTTTTTACACAATTTAGTCTCGTTTTAAAGTTTTTAAGTTGAAAATATCAGTGGCTAACACTCTGGCTAGTAGTTCTTTTTTTGAAGGAGACATAAATCATGTTTCTTGATATTATATATTTCTTTAAACTAACTTTGTACGCGAAGTGTAAAGTTTATTATAAAAATAAACGAAATTCCGTTACTATTAGTTCCAATGTATACATATATCATCATTTTCATTTATTGAGGAAAACAGAAACCCAATATTTTCCTTATCTTTGTGGCTTTTCTTTCAGGCATTGATTCGATACGTTTGAAAAATTGACATTGATCTAAGTATATTGCTTCGAAAATGTACTTAGCGCAATTCTTATTTCGAATTCGATAACTTTTGGTTGTAATCGGAGGTAGTATCTAGCCGGCCAGTAGTTAGGGTCTTGATTCAGTTTATATTTCAAAAAATAGCGATTATCATACGAATGGACTTAATAACTGTGTACTCCTTCCCTTTGAAAGTTAACCTAGGGCATATTTTGGGTTTCGGATACAGCGGGAGGACACGCCCGGGTGTCGTCATAGTGAGGACCACCTGGAGGACACGGTGGAGTATACGGTCGAGGTGTGCCCTGCTTGGGCAGAGCACCGTCATGTCCTTGTAGAGGCGATTGGCGGCGGCAAACTCTCGCGACTTGCTCTGGTTCAGATTATGGTGCGGAGTGAGAGAGAATGGGATGCAGTCGCCTTCTACTACGAAGCAGTCTCGCTAGCGAAGGAAGAGGCCGAACGTACGAGGGAGAAGCAACTCTCTTCCTCGCGCCCTAACCACCGCAGGAGACGCCCCGGGCATCGGGGATCGCGAGCCAATCTCCGGCCATCGTAGGCGCGGGCTTGCGGACGGCAAGCAGGGGTCGCTCACCGTCCGGTAAGGACAGGCCCAGGTCGGCGACGCGTCGTGTTCCACGCGCGCCTCAAAGAGCTGTCATCACCAGTGACGGGGCCTCATAGGGCCATTGCCTGCTGGGGTTTGCGGGAAAGTTCTATCGAGATACCGCGGCCCCGGACATTTAGGGCAGCAGAAGGAACAGGGTGGAATTTTAGTCAATAGAAGTCTGACACACCCTTACGCTTAATCCAGAGCGGAAGAAGTCATTCGATGATTTTCCCAAGCAGAAAAAATAAAAATAAAAAACGGCCTATTTTGGGTGGGCTGTTTTTTTTATATCTATGCGTATTATTCTAGGGATGAGTGGAGTGAGGACAAAGATATAAAATTTTATATAACGAGCTTTATAGTGGCGTATTGATATTGTTATTGAAAGAGATTCGTTTTGGTAGCTTTTCCTTTACGTCAAATTGATATTTAACGACAATATGCCATAGTGGCGTAACAATGTATTTTCAATATTTTATACGATTCAAGGGTGTTATTTTTTCATTTATTCATATTGACAGTATTTATCTGCTGTAGAAAAGTCCACAATAGTTAATTTATTTATTTATCATTTCGTGATTTAAAAAAGAAATAAACTAGCTAGCATTCGGGAGACTTGGAACCGACCCCTACATATAAAAAATAAAATAAAATAAGCCTTTATTGCTGTTACTTATACAATGGGTAACCTTATAAACTATTTCTTATTTATTATACTTGACAATTTATATACTTATTATTTTTACATAGCGGCAATCGGTTCACATTTTTTTTAAATATATATATAACATTGTTAACATAAAGCTTATCCAGCGACAAAGGCCTCCTCCAAAGACTTCCATAATTCTCAACCCTTAGCTATACGGGTCCATTCAGGGCCTGCTACTTGCCTTATGTCATCTTCCCAGCGTTTACGCTGTCTCCCTTTGCTTCTTTTGTCGCTCCTTGGGTACCACTCTGTTATTAACCTGGTCCACTTTTCCTTTGTGTCCCGCAACATATGTCCCGTCCATCGCCATTTTAGCGTTTTGCAAACATTGTGCGCATTTTTGAATTTCGTTTTGTTTCTTATTGTATCCAACTTTACCTTGTCTCTCCTTCTTACGCCAGCCACGCTTCGTTCAATGCTGTTCTGGCACACTTTTATTCTATTTGATAATTGTTCTGTTAGGGCCCATGTTTGGAGACCAGACCCCTACATATACGTAGTTGGTAAATAATTGGCAACTTGGTTGGATATTGAGCATATCTTTGAAGTTATCAAATCCACAAAGATGTTTATTACTTTAATTCCACATACATCGCTTTTCTTTAGTTGGTGCTTACCGGCTGACGAAGATTTTTTGCACTGAATAGAAATAAAACAGTATGAAGATAAGACAATGAGACTTTGGATTGTAACACTATGTCAATGTGATCATGATTCTTGGTAAACTATTGTCACTTGAAGATGTATTAATCCTGTGGTAATTATTTAATGTAATACTTATTATAATTTAATCTAAATTTATAAAATATATCACACTTCTAAAATAGCTTTTCTAAATAACAAAAGCCGGTAATGTTTAGCTACACTGAACTTCCAGAGTGATATAATATTCCTTGCAGAACTTCCCTGTTTATAATTTATTTATTTATTATTTATGTACATACAGTAAAATACATTAAGATAAGCATATTTATAATATTTGAGTACAAAGGTACTGCTTATTTCTTAAGAAATTTCTTCCAGCAGACCTGCGAAAGGAGAAGTGAAAAAGAAATGTAGACAATAGTGTGTGAGAACAAGAAGAGAAGTAAATATGAATATGAATCTGTGATAAAACACGTAGGTACATTAGCATTCAGTTAGAAACTAGCTGGAGCGATAGTAATGAATCACGTTAATATTCATAGATCATACAAATCGTGCTTAGTTACTTAGTTGTAACGTGATTAGGTACATGTAGGTACAGTCACTGGGTAACATGTCTGTAGAATCATTGGTCTGCTTAATAAATATATTTTCATTTGATTCAAAATCTTTTTCAAACGTCTTATAAATAAAACTAGACACAGAAATATGTACCTATAAGTTGATCGTTACTAAAAAGATGAAAAAAGAAGCAATCTGGTTGGTGTTAGTATCGGCTTGTACTATTATTACGAGGGACTATTATCTTTATGATTCAGGGTCCTAGTTTAGAAGACAGGGTTTCACTCTAATTAATTTGTGTTTAGCATTATAAGCCTCTTAGTCTATGAAGGTTCTTTATCATTGTTTTATATGTAGGCTTTAGTTCGAATAAACTATTTTTTCAAACATATTTAACTGCTCTGCTTCAGTTGGTCCGACCATCTCAACGTGGAAAGGGTTTGGAGAGTTGATGTGAATTCTCACCACATTACTAGTTTTCTTTTAAAAAATGATTTCATAAGCCGATATCTTCAGATGTTTTCGTGTATCCTGTACTGACTTACCAACATGCAAATGATTGCAAACTAATCTGATCTTTCTGGTCAGAGTCTCTTTTTTAAATGGTAATGTATCTTCGAGGAACCAGAGTGCATAGTAAAGTTAGTTAGAAAAAGAACGTTAAAAAATTAGTTACTTTCGGAGGATAGACCACAACATTACTAATAATAATACCAATTATATAATCCGTTATTAAAACAATATTCATACATCTTGTTTCCTGTTTTAATGTAGGTATTGAATATTCAATACTAATTACTATTATAGATGCAAAAATTCATCTTTCTGTCTGTTATGCTTTCACATCAAAACCGAAGAACTGGTATTGATGAAATTGGGCTTGTAACATTGGGTACATTGATTTTTCAAAAATCACGATTATGCTTTTAGATGCAATTTATTTTCTGTACGCTTGTCTAATAAAAATATTTTTTCACCTAAATATTATGTGAAGACGATGCTGGGCATCATTTTTGTGCGGAAAATACTGCAATTTTTCAAACTCTCATTACAAGCAGCCAAAGTTTTGTGGGCCAGATACCAGTATGACGCAGATTGACGATGCCCAAACTTTCAGCTCAGAAACATCAATACGAACATTACTTAACTTTGGCGACGGCCATCTATACCCAATATTGATCTCCGTAAGTACAGTGTACAACTAAAGTTGACTAATGACCGTATTAGAGATCAGTGTGGTAGATGGTTTTTTGAATTTATAGGTGACATGATCTAGAGCAGTAAATAGTTTCGATGTCTGTCCGTCTGTCTGTCTGTCTGTCTGTCTGTCCGTCCGTCCGTATGTTACAGCCATTTTATTCCGAAAGTATTAAGACTATACATGTGAAACTTAATAGATAGATGTATTCTGTAAACCGCTTTCCGATTTTAAGAAAAAAATAAAAATAATTTAAAATAAAGGGGGGTCCCCATACATGGAACTAGAACTGAAAATATTTTTTTTCATGAAACCTATGTATGTGTGGTATCTATAGACAGGTCTTTAAAAATGATATAAGGGTTTCTACAACCACTTTTTCATAAAGTCAATCGTTTAAAAGATATAAGCTTCCAAAGTGGTAAAATGTGTGTCCCCCCTCTAACTTCTATAATAATGGAGTAAAAATGTAAAAGAAATATATGTCTATAGATCTTAATGTAAAATTTCAACCAAAATTGGTTTGAACGAAATCAGGTTAGCAGTTTTCGAGATACAGCATATTTTATAAAACCGAAAATATAACTTTGTAATTCATACAAACACTATGAAAAACAAAGTTATTTAGTGTAGTTGTAAAAATGTAAATAAGCTAGTTTTAAGAAATTTTTAAGATTTTTTTTTATTCGTCAAATAAATATACATATTATATTATATTATAATATGTATATTATAATATAATATACCCATGAAGAGTTCCGTAGTAACTATACTACGGAACTCTTCATGGGCGAGTCTGACTCGCACTTGGCCAATTTTTGCACTTAAAGTAGAAAATCTTTTTTTGTATGGGGCTTTTGTTTCTTTTTACGTGGTAAAATCATCAAATAAGTCCTCCCACCCCGGGCAGGGCCGGAGGGACTGTCAGACTTGTACTGACTAAAATCCACGGTGTTCCTTCAATAGCCCTTTACGTTCCGGGGTCACGGTAATGGGATAAGTCCCATGACCCCGGCAGGCTTCGGCCCTCTACAGGGGGGGCCTCGTCATATTGCTGACGCTCTTTGAGGCGCGCGTGGAACACAATGCGCCGTCGACCCGGGCATGGTCCATGGTCGGACAGCGAGTTGCCCTTTACTCGCTGTCCGCATGCCCGCGCCTACGGTGGCCGGAGATCGTCGGCCGACATCCGATGCCGTGGGCGTCTACCACTGCGGCTGGGCTGGAGGGAGGACGCCATCCTCTCCCTCACGCGGCCCGCCTCCTCCTTCGATAGCATGACTGCTTCGCAGAAGGAGGCGACGGCTTCCCACTCCCTCTCGCCCCGCAGCATGGCCTCGACCAGTGCCGGGCGCGAGAGGTCTCCGCCTATCGCCGCCGTGAGGACACGTCGGTGCTCTGCCCAAGCGGGGCAGTCTTGCACCGTATGCTCTACTGTGTCCTCAGGGCGGTCCTCGCAGTGGTGACACCCAGGCGTTTCTTCCTTCTCCATCAGACACAGGTACCTCCCGAAACTTCCGTGTCCGGTGAGGACCTGCGTCATGCGGTAGGTCAGGACACCGTGACGCCGATCTAGCCACTCCTCAAAGAGGGGTCTTACCGCCGCAATTGCGGCGTGCCCAGGAGTAGGGGGGCTACCAAAACTCAAAACGTCTAGTAATTAAAATATCTATTTATTCCATTAAGTCTATAGATAACACTGGTATTATGTTTTTAATATCTGAAGGGAATACTGAAAAATTAATTAAAACCTAAACTATGCAATATCCCTTACAAGTTTTCATTGTTTTATTATATATACATATAAATTATATGTATATTTTAATAGTTGTGTATATTTACTGCGCAAAATAATGTCAGAAGTTGTCATTTATCATTGCATTGAAATCTTACTGCATAGATTATATGGGTTCCGTGGAAAAAGCAAAGAAAAGGCTAAGCAGATGATGATGTGATGATAGATGACTGGCTGAGATAAACTTCTACGGATCAGACTGGCCCATCAGTGAGGTAAGGCAATACTGCATATATTGGCTACTTTAATTAATAAAATTATTAATTGAAATATGGGATTCGTAGGATATATAGTTTGACACACAACAAACACACTTGAACCATGCCACACGCTAGAAATTTATTTTGCTAGTGCGCTGGATAAAGTATGTCCCCTCATATTTGCTCATCAGCATACTCAGTAATATTTTACGACTGCGAATGTATTTCATCCCGCACTTGTGAACTTTGAGTGCTCATCATACGAAATAAGTATTCTCGGCACATTTTGTAGTTCTAGTCGTCATTCTTACGTTTTATGAGTACATCTGTAGATCCTCACTACAGGTAGATAGGTGCTTAACTCGTGAATAACATTGATTGGCTAGACAAAGCTATGGAGGAAGCAAATTAGATGAATAGAATAGTAGAAATCTGGAGGGTTTTATTCCCCTAGGGCGTTTACATTTCAGCGGTGATAGTAGAACATTAGCGCTGTTGATTGATGAATCTATCTGAAGTCACGTACGGCAAGTATACTGAGCTACCACGATTTAAGTATGGGTGCGATGCAGAGCTAGCTTTTTATAATAATATAATAATAATATAATTTATTGCCACAAATATACATACATCATTTACACAGATTGACAAGATGCTAACAATGCTGCAAAAGTCTGTATACAGATATAGTGAGCCCTGCCTCTCAAGCTAGGATATTTTTATATGTACTAAGTCAATTTGTATTTTTCGTTATTGGAAATAAGAGCCAAAAGATGCAAGAGTGCACATTGTATGAATCACATGCAATTTAAGAAAAAAATGATGGACCAGTTAATCTTGAAACAGTTTCTTTTTATTACTATGTGCACAATATTTATTTTTTCATATGTTCCTGTTCTTAAATAATATATCTAATTTTCGTAAATTTGAAAATATAAGTTCTTGAAGAATAACCGAGTTACATTCAAGTTAAAGGGAATGGATATCAAAAGTACTTATAAGGTAAACTGTGGGTAATATTCAGAGCATGCACGATTTACCATATTGTAAAAAGGGTGTGCCTGTTGATGTAATAAGACATCAATGTTTATATTAATACGTGATGCAAAAACTTTGTACCCCTTTTTCCAGAAATAACGTTGACTGAGTTTGAATTTTGGCAAGGTTAAATTTTATATAGAAAAGTAGTAAATAAAAATATGTTGTTGTTTTTTACGTTCAAATTTAAAATTTAGACTATTTATTTTCAATATCGGCCACTAGGTAATTATGTTAACTTAACCACTGCGAATTGCCACCACTGCAAGAGCCACCTTGATTTTACGCAGTATACTCTTGAAAAATACCCTGCGTGGGCCTAGGAGTGGCGGATCTTGGTTGCGTTAATCGGACAAGACCTATCTCTGTGCAGAGAGCAGTTGTGAGTGCTATCACAGACCGAAAACTGGAGGAAAGTAACCTCCTTCGTGAGACAGAGATGGTCCACAAGGAGGCCGTGGAATGGGATCGTGAGAAATTCGTTCCTGCAGCAGGAGGTTTTCTGGTTTTCCCTAAAACGTCGAAACCCTGTCTGCTTCACTTAAGGAGGGTGGGACTCCGGATGTTCAGTGTGGGGACTCTGTTCACATACTACGTGATCCCTGAAAAGACGGTGGCAAAGTGATCACGTGCCACCGTGCACAGCAAAACTTAGGATAGACCTCTTTACAGTCTCCCCAGGGATGTGCCGTAACAGGCGTTGCGTTGCACAGAAAGGGCTACGGGGTGGTATTTTTAGATGTAACGGGGCCTTTTCTATGTGTTGATGGTGCGATCATCAAGGTGGTTTTACTGAGATAAGAATCCCACACTCCCTGAAACTATTCTTCCCACAAGTCTAGGCGCCTTCTGAAGATATCCCTCGAAAATAAAAAAAAATAACTTTTAAATTCATCAAAGTAGACACAATAGGAAGGCAATACAGGGTGGCAGGGACATCGACGTGCATCCGCTTACCATGGATTCAGTACATGACTCTGGACCCCCTTACGTTACGAAATTTTTCGTTTTTCGAAGGATGGCAACGTCGCAATTTATTTATGAATGCGTACGCATGTACAGAGTGTTTCTTTTACGTATCAATTTTACATTTTTAGTGAATATATTAATATTAAAAAAAGTAATAAAAAAAAAGTTGGAAGTCGCCTGCTTCCAACTTTTATTTAATTTGAAATGGGCTTATTTTTATTAGCTTTTCAGTTAGTTTTAGTATAAGGTTGCAGTCGGGTTTTTAAATTTTTTTAATTACTTTTTTTATTTCCAGCTTTTTAGTTTACAAATGTGAAAGATTTCGCAGACGATTTAGTTCTTGATACGTGTTTTTACGATTTGTCACTTTGAATTGCTCTTAACCATATAATTTGTGTATATGTTTGTAATTACCTTTTAAAACCCTTTATTTTGATACCCCACTCGATAGGTTTTGAGAAAAAAAACTTTTTTGAAGGCATAATATGGCGCCAAAAATCTGCCATTTTGGTTTTTTTTTTATTTTGATATACCCTGTGTCACTTTTACAGTCAATACAAATCTAACGATACCTCTCAAGCTAAAATCCGTCGAGCCGTTCAGGCCACAGAGCGTGCCAAACAATTATACATACATACATACATACTCTCGAAAAACATAACCTTCCTTCTGGCGCAGTCGGGTAAAAAAATAAAAACATTTTGTTTTCAAATGGTAATATTTTTTAGCATGTATGGATGGTATACTATTGCGGGTTAGCGGGAACGCCCTCTGTTAGTTAATATAATGTATAATTCAGACGTCACAAAGTATGTCAGTAACAACCACCGTTTCTAAAATAGACGATGGCTGAGATATTTATAAGAGGATGCACGTCTCCCGCCAGGCGAGGTACTGAGAAGTTTCAAAGTTAAGCAACTAGGTTGCTTCGTGGATGATAAGCCCACTCCATTATTTCCAAACAATATATCTTCTGAGAGCCAAAATAAACATTGGTTTGATAAATTCCTAAAAAAGTATTCAACTGTCATGACACCCGTAAAATAAAATTAATCATAAAAGAACAGTGGAGAAGTAAGAGGAAACATAACTTTGATTCGTAGATGAGTATCTGACTCATTTACACCTTTGTTGGTGACACCAGTCTTGCCTAATTTTAAAAAGAATACATACTCTCGGAATTTATCCTTTAATGATATACTCATTTATTTTAGAACTTGTAACATTTCATAATATGTAGTTGTTACCGACATTATACTCGTATCTTAAAACTATGTTAAAAAATGCAACTGACTTAGGAAATACATTACGAGACAATCCTGTTTGCAAGCAATTACGTTTAGGGGACTGTTAGTGCTGGCACACACTCTGTATTCCCATACATTTTTACAAGCACTAATACCCCTTCAAGTCTCACAGTATTTAGCAACAAGATAATTTAATCTCCCACTCCGCACTCCATGGTAGCCTGCAAACGTATCCTCCTTATAAAAGTAATTCCTACAAATTGTTCTTATTCTTCACATTCACGAGTACTTGTTTTGCTTAGGAAGAGTATTTTGTATAAAATATAACGTACGTACAGTACAGTTTATCATTTTAAGAACGTATCTTATGTGTAAAACCTTTTCTGTTTTATATTCGCGAATTTGTTCGCTTCATCTCTTTAGAAAACTGGCTATTTCCGTGGATTTGCTCGCGATTATATAGATTATTCCAGAAAGAATTGCCTGCCGCGTCTCCAGACTCGTGTAATAAGTGATATAAGTTGAACAGAAACAATCTTTCGTATTTATTATTTTTTGGTTTGTACAAGCATTACGTCAGACAAATTGTCTATCGCAATGAACCTACCTGTTATGAATATATCAAAACTCTTTTTGTTGCCATACTGCTTAAAACTTGCTTTCCTTTATGTTTAAATTTTATTTACCTACCTATGTTTATAATGTTCAGTCATAGTAGGTGTGTTTGCCTGTGATTTCAAAAGAACTAGGTTTTTTATGTGTTTATAGTTATTTATAAGCACATGAAAAACCTAGTTACTAAAACATGAATTACTTTAAAACTTTTTTAATACGCTAATCTCTGAAACGGCTGAACCGATTTTAATGGACTGAAATGAAGGGATTTTTCACTGTAAGATAGAGGAGGTTATAGGGCAATATAGTTACTAGCATATCACCCGCGACTTGGACCGCAGGGATTTAGAAATAATATGTTTTGCACATACAAATATTGCACCTCACCACCAAAGAAATATTTTTTGGAATTGGTTTATTAGTTCCAGAGATTACCCTCTACACACAGACTTACAAACATACGTATTGGTTTAAATACATGATACAGACATGACGCGCAGAAAGTCGCGTAGGTAATATCGACTCCCATGCGAACGAAATAAACCTTTTAAATACCATTGTATAGTTGTCTTGTTATTTCACGTAAACAGTTCTAGTATTTGATCAAATCACTACATTTTTTAAGGGAAATGATAAAACCGTATTGTTATTTTACCCAAATTTCTGTTTTTATCATATCCCTGCGACTTATGATTATAATCTCACCAATTAAATTTTTTTCCCGGCGAATCATAAAAACTTTTCTAAAAAAAGCATTTCATCCCAAATGTCTTTTACTGGGTAAGATCTATGTTTGATGACGGAAAAAATACGTAAAAATGTTCACAGCTAAGGAGATTGAGCGACACTTCGTCGAGACCCAAATTAATGTCGAACATAAATAAATACACTCTTTTGCAAAAAAACGGGCACCTAAGGAAATTTACGTTCTAAGGTCGATTTGAGTTAATTAAATGAAATTTATTGCTTTGACGTAGTCTGTATACTTATAATCGTGTAAATTAATGCGCGTGAAGTGAATTCGGGCAATTAAAAGAAAAAAAACGACGGATTCTTTAAAACCGATGTACACGCCCAAGCAATAAGAAGTGGTCGGCAATAAAGACAAGATTTTTTTTTTACTTTTTTTAATTAAATAAAGTTACAAATGTAAAAACCTAATAACGAGTGTGACCTCCTCTTGCCAAAATCACAGCTTAAATCCTTTTGGACATGCTTTCCACGATGTTTTTAATAACGTTTTGAGGAATACGTTCCCACTCTTCTGCAATGACTCTTTTTAGCTACCTGATGTTTTGTGGAGCAGGTTGCACTGATCTTACCCGTCTCTTTAGAACATCCCAGACATGTTCAATTGGATTGAGGTCAGGACTTCAAGCTGGCCAATCTAAACGACGGATCCCAACTTCTTGCATGTACGCTTCCACGTCGCCAGAACGGTGCGGGCGAGCATTGTCGTCCATAAAAATGGAATCTTCCCGAAGTGCAGTCAATGTGGGTTGTGCATAAGGAATTAGGACTTCCATTATGTACCGGTGTGCATTTAATGTTCCATTTTCTATGAAAACTAACTCCGTACGCTCCGTCGAATTAATTGTTGCCCAAAACATAACGGAGCCTCCGCCATAAGGAGTGATTTCTTCGAAACACACTTCTGCATAGCGTTCCCGTGGTCTTCGCAGCACTCGCCGGCGTCGGTCCTTCTAGAGAATTCTAGCTTCATCAGAAAACAATACTTTATTCCAGTCCTCCAGAGTCCATGAAGCACAGTTCTGAGCAAACTGAAGTCGGGCAACACGGTGCTCACGGAGTAATTTAGGGCCCCAAGCTGGGCGGTAACTCCTGATATTGGCAGCCAAAAGCCTCCTCCTGACCATCCACAAGCTAACTTCTACTCCTCTTACTTCTTCAAGGCTCTTCTTCAGGTCCACACTTGACGCTTTACGATTCCGCAACGCCTGACTCACCAAAAAGCGGTCATCTCTTGGTTCTGTGCATCGTTTTCTTCCCAAACCGGGTCTTCTTTTGACCAAACCGGTCTCTTGATACCGTTGTCAAGTCCTCTGGACAGTTGAACGACTCACATTTAGCCGCTGAGACACGTAAGTTTGCGAACAACCTTCTTGAAGTAGGGCTATAATTTTACCGGCCCTTATTGCTTTATCACTCATATCAAAAAGTGGTATTTAATGTAAAAATAAAGATTAAATTGTTTAATTTGCAGAACATATCCAAAAAGTTTTAAAATATCGTAATCAGTTAAAAATCGTTTCAGCAATTCGCGCCATTAGTAAAGCAATTTTAGAATAATAGAATAGAATAGAATGGAATATTTCTTTTCGGACCACAAAAATCCATAAAATGTTAGTAACTTATACCTAATACCTTATTATCTAGTGTTAGTACCCATCACCCTCCGCACAAACTGCTTCATAATAGGAGAGGACACAATCCATCCACAATGATCATTATTTTTCTTTTATTAATTTCAAATTTTAAATTTGGGACGTAAAGAATCATGCCAGGATGCTTCAAATAATATGCCAATACATCGTCAAATTAATAAAACCTATTTCTTGGTCTTCTTCATTGAAGTAGAGAAAAAAATCTAAAGTGCCCGTTTTTTTGCAAAAGAGTTTACAAATACTCCACGATTGTCTGACTTGCAACTTTTTTATTACGGTGACCATAGAGTTTGGAACTACTGTTTTGACCTCATCTTGGTATGTAGTGACTAGAGATTATTTGCAACTAGCTTTTCCCCGCGACATCATTCGCGTGGGAGGTTTATCTCGCGTTAATCCCTATCCCATGAGAATTTCGGGATTAATACTATCCTATATCCTTCTTAGGGTCCTAAACTATTCGCATGCCAAATTTCATCTAAATAGGTTCAGTGGTTTAGGCGTGAAAAGGTAACAGACAGATAAACAGTCGCATTTTATGTATTCGTGAAGGGAGCTCTTATATATTGTCACACATTGCGGTATAAGTAACTGATGTATCAAAAAATTAATACTAGTGGATTATAACTTCATTGTAAAATGTGTGGAAAAGTACATTAGCCTTAAAAGTAGATATTTATGTTTGTATGCAATTGAAATAAAATCTTGTTATTAAATAAATAATTATTATAATATGAAAAAAATTAAGTGAATGTCGGCCCAATTGGTGCTGTGTTTGCACGATTACTACCTACATTACGATTACACCTACTGAAATTCGACAGTGCTGTCCCAATTCGGCTGAATGGGGACAGCACTGTCGAATTTCACATATAAATTGTTAACGAAACCGTGATGGAGCTTCCAAAGTCTGTGATTGTGACGAAAATTACGAATAAGTTTCACCGTAAATTGTTATATGACAAAAACAAGATTTACTTCTGGAAAATTAGACTTAGTTATTAGATTGTTGGTGCTCGTTACTATGTTGCAAAACAAATGTGTAGTAATTCGTTGTAATACTTTGGTATTACTTCGGTCTTATATTTTGTGCGACGTGGTGTTATTATTCTGGTGAAATAACATTGTTTTATTTTATTTACTGCCAGTTTTATAATACATAGCTAAGAAAGAACGCATGTTTCATTTGTATTATATTTAAAACTAAAATAAATTAGTGTTTTTGGACATTATGATGAATGCAGTATATATTAAGTTAGAGAATATTAATTTTCATAAATTTCCGCAAAGTAACACCAGGCTTTAAGTTGTTAAATTTAAAATATATATTATAGCATTGTAGAAATTCTATAGATACATAGATTTCCGCATTAATTACCTTAACCGTTTCTGTATCTATTCTATTCAAAAGATGTAGTGTGTGTATGAACTTTGTATGCTTGTGTTATCATCTTGTAAACTATTTTTGCACGCCGATATTAGAGGCAAAATAAGAGATTCTTTATTAACACTTTAAGAACTTTCTGTATCTTATTTGAGCAAATAAATAACGTTTGATATTTTTGATTTTCAACCGACGACAAAAAAAGGAGGAGGTTATCAATTCGACACGTATTTTTTTTTTCATGTATGATCACTGATTACTCAAAGACGGCTGAACCGATTTGGAAAATTACTTTTTTTGTTTGATAGGGTATACTTCGAAATTGGTACCATTTGTCACCAAGTCAGGATCTGATGATGGGATCCTGGAGAAATCGAGGGAACTCTTCAAATATTATAGGCACACCTATGGCGTTTTGGGTATTTCTTATAGGAACTTGTGCAGTTGCTCTCAAAATGAACCATTTGGGGAAGTGGAACTGATCATAAAGACCACAGATGGCCGCCGAAACTACTCAATAATAAGTATTTCGTGGATTGCGATTCGATTACTTGAATATGGATGTTAAGCACTTTATTTTCGTCACAATGCATATGGTGATGTAGAGCTGATGGTGAAGTACCAGGAGAACTCCTCAAAAATTAACGGACCAGCATTGAGAAAAGCAATATTTTGTAAAATGTTATAAGTAGTTGACATTTAGGCTCTTGTAACTAGGTAAATTAAAAATCGACGAACTAAAAAGAGTGATTTATTTCACTCTTTTTAGTTCGTCGATTTTTAATTGGATTGGCAAAAACGAAAATTCAAAACTAAAGACACCGACTACCGAAATTAAAGTTATTTTTCACTTTGCCGTGTTTTTTGGGAGTCGGTTTAATTTTTTGGTAAAAAGTTTTTATTGATATATAAGTGCCCGTCACTTCAAGCCAATTAATAAAAGCAAATTATTTCCGCTACGCAATAGCAGGGTTACGTCGTAGCACTGCTACGGCGTAGCACGTCTACGAGAAGTCTGCTCACTTAATCTTACAAGGCTATTCGTGCGTTTTGTGTGAAATTGGTCTTGTTAGAGATGTTGGGAATATTTTCCTGTACGAATATGTTATAACCATCGGCACGAAACTTTAGCGGTGACCGTTATTGCGCAGAAGTAAAAATTAAGGTACCTGTGGGGGGCTAGCGGAATGAAGGGCGGGCGTGCATAGCGCCGATTGGCTCTCCAGCCGCATTATGTTCCCCGCGCCGATACGACGCTCCGCGCACATCCCGTGTACAGTCGCGTCATTAATTGTATTGTTATTGCTGTTAATTTTTGTTGTTGTTTTTTTTTGTAAGTTTGAATTTGTTCGTTAAATTTAGTTTTTTAGTTTGTTTGTAACTTTAAAGTGAATATACCTAGAAGAAATACTGTTTCGAAAAGACAGGCAGGGAAAATGGTTTATGTCGTGAATTGCTTTTTAAAAAGGGAATCTAACGTATGAATTGATTCTTTGAAACAAATTAAAAGTGAGATTGACGAAGCTACAAATACTTTACTCAGTGATTCGGACAGCATTACTGTAAATTTGAGAATGGTTCTCTGTAGATTCAGATTCACTGTAGATTCTCTGATTCAGATTAGACTTAAAGCTAAAATAAAAAAAAAATTCAAGTAACAAATAATGTTTTTATTTTTATACTCCCCACAAAACTTGTTAAAAATTATATCTTAGGTACCTACTATAAATCCTTGGACATTGACATTGGAGATAAACTATTTATTAAAGTATAGGTAATATTATTTGCATGCGCGACAGTACTCATGCGCAGCTATCCTCTACATTTCGTTCAGCGCTAGACCTACTATTTGACATTACATTAAAATAATGTCATTAACGTTATTTAGCTAATAATTGTATTGCGTGCGCGACAGTACCCATGCGCAGCAATCCCCTCCACGTATCGTTCAGCGCTAGACTTACGTGCCGCTACTTATACTTTTATGTTGTGTGTAAGTATTTACCTTAGCCTTAGTAAATGGTTTGGCTTTTGGGTTAATTTTGTTTATATATTTTCATTTTGATTGAAAATAGTTTAGTATTTCAGGACTGACTGAATAAGAATTAAAATGTATTTATTTTCAGTTTTATTTCATGTTGACTTTTATCCAAACTATTTACTTTCAACTAAAACAAACGTAAAACAAATAGTCCTTAACGACCGTGGTCGGTAATATACCCAAAAGACTGCTAGTATTACCACTTTATATGGCAATTTTAGCTTTTTTTTTAGCTTTTGGGCAAAGTTATAGCCAGCCTTATAATATTTAGGAAAACATATCTTTATTAGTACTCGGATTAATAAAAAATTATAATCAATACCTACAAAGCACTAGAACATGTACATAAAAGAGAGCATATTGCGCAAACTTTCAAGCCTCATGCAGACAAGCCAACAGTCATAAAACAAAACAAATCTGGATTTTAGAACTCTATATTCCCTAACTTTACTTCTGTTTTGACGTATAAGACTTAAAGTGGCGTTTTTCTGTAACTTTTGGGGAATAAAAAGAACAAGCAAAATAAAAGTGTTTGGATACAGATTATACTTCCACGTGTAAAATAAACAAATTTGTTGAAGTACCCTTAAGTGAACAAAAATTTCAATGATTAAAGGCTCATTTCATCTCTAAATATTGACACACAACGTGCCCTTTAAATTATGGACCGGCATCGTCATAGTAATATGTCATGTTATTCTTATCTTTAATTAATCTTTAGTGCGACGCGCCCGCGGCCCACGATAATCTGTCAGGCGGATACATGTTTATAGATGTTAGTGACGACGAAAGCTAGAGGCAGAAGGTTTAATGACTTGTTGAAGATGTGTTATGGATAATAAAATCTATACTAATATTATAGATGCGAATGTTTAGATGTATGGTTGTTTCTTACCCAATCACGCGGAAATGGCTAACCAGATCAAATGGAAATTAACACAGACATTATTGTCTGGTATAATAATAAGATATAACTTCTGACTTTTTCCATATATTTTTTAGTAGCAATTCTCTTAGCCAATCCAATCCAAAAGTAGTCAGTAGTAATAATAAAATAAAATAGAAAACAAAATAATTGAAGTAGTCTAACTCAGGCGGTACTAACCAATAAAATCAGACAAGTGACGTTCTGTAAGCGGCAGCATGGTAAAGGTGACTGCCAGAAGGAGACATGCATTCTTCATTAGTTATTGTCTGACTCACACTTACAAAAATTCCGTAACTCAAACTCTTACATGTACCATCTTATGCTACGTATTGATAGTTGAAATCAATCAAATCTCACCTATTATTAATTTTTAGTGCAAAAGGTCTGCTTACTTCATGATATGTAATTTGAAATAAGTACCTATATTACAAACATTCAAAAATGGATATTTTACATTTTTATCTTTTACTGAATGCCAAACATGTCAAAGTTGCAATCATTAATTCAAGTATCAAAGTGAGCTTAACTCGAAGTTGCCTTATCTCCTAGCAAACTTTTGAGTGATTGAGAGAGATAAAATTGAGTGCACCGTAGCTCTAGATATAGTACTTATGACAGAAAAGTTACAATATGCAGCAGTGTAGAAAGGTACGTATATTGTCATTTGTAAGGCAAATGTGAGGAAAGGGGTTTGAGACTTCAAATTGTCGTAATCATAACCATACAAAGGAAATAATATATCCCCGTGTTGATTGCAACTTGGCAATCGCAATAAACAATTTAATTTATATATGTATTACTTGTGAGATATATTGTGTTTTCATGCGATGGCCGAGTCAATCTATTTATTTATAAAACGGTAAAGATTTTTAATATTGATATGGTCACTATAAGATGTCGTTAGGTTAGATAATTACGTAACAACTTAAGACAGAAGGTGCCTTAAGTAGGGACTGAATAAATTAATAACCGACTTGGTATTACATGGATCTCACAACTTTTTACGGTAGAACAACTAAGTTGCGAGACTTGGGTTTTTGACAAGTATTGTTTTTTATGGGATATCTTTGACCAGTCATCACGGGTACTCAGAAGCCAGAAAATGTGATACCTACTGGCCTGGCCAAGGAGTATCGTGTTACTCAGTTACTGGGTTGTGGAGGTCAGAGTAGAAGTTATTCCATATAAAACATTAATATCAAGCTCCATTTGGTTAGACTGGTAGCCGACCCAAACAAAATCAGCGCAAATCAGAGCAGCTGGGTATCTGGCGTCCAGCAAATCCTCAGTTGGTAAACCTTTAGGCCTTTAAAAAAAAAAAAAAAAAACATTAAATGAGTCCTCCCACCCCGGGCAGGGCCGGAGGGACTGTCAGACTTGAACTGACTAAAATCCACGGTATTCCTTCAATAGCCCTTTACGTTCCGGGGTCACGGTGATGAGATAAGTCCCGCGGTCCCGGCAGGCTTCGGCCCTCTACAGAGGGGGCCTCGTCATGTTGCTGACGCTCTTTGAGGCACGCGTGGAACACAACGCGCCGTCGACCCGGGCATGGTCCATGGTCGGACAGCGAGATGCCCTTTACTCGCTGTCCGCATGCCCCTTTCGGTCTTGGAGCAATATTTTTTGTTATCTTGATTTTGGTTGTTGTTGTGTGTCTCTACTCTAATAAATATATTTCTTTCCTATTCTATTCTTCTTATTTGAACAATTTGAGAGGGTACACACATTTTACCACTTTGGAAGTGTCTGCCTTTCAAACGATTAACTTTGAGAAAAAATGATTTCACACCCCACACTTTCTGATTGTTATTGATTTTTTTTTAGTTTAAGTTTCATGTAAACAGAACACATCTATCAACCAAGTCTCAATTTTGTAATCCTAATAGTTTTGAAATAGAGTGGCTATGACATTCGGACGGACAGATAGACATGACGAATCTATAAGGGTTCCGCTTCTTACCATTCGGCTACGGAACACTAAAAAGCGTTTAAAGTAGTAGGAGCACCTTTTTACTACTACATTCAACATCTTACACACCTATATACCACCAACCAAATCAAGTCTGCACCAGTCAAAGAATTCTTCTTGAAAATTTCACGAAAATTCTTGCTCTAGTAATCCAATTCCTCGCACATCTACGTAATACTCTCATCGATAAACGTAGCTTAAGCCGATTATCTTGCGGGCATGCGGACAGCGAGTAAAGGGCAACTCGCTGTCCGACCATGGACCATGCCCGGGTCGACGGCGCGTCGTGTTCCACGCGCGCCTCAAAGAGCGTCAGCAACATGACGAGGCCCCCTCTGCAGAGGGCCGAAGCCTGCCGGGGTCGTGGGACTCATCCCGTTACCGTGGCCCCGGTATGTAAAGGGCTATTGAAGGAACACCGTGGATTTTAGTCAGTAAAAGTCTGACAGTCCCTCCCACCCTGCCCGGAGTGGTAGGACTTATTTGATAATTTTACCACGTTAAAAAAAAAAAAAAAAAAAAGCCGATTATCTTGTAATAGGCAGTTTGAACTTACAGCAGATTCGAACTGCCTCATCATTATTTCCTAGTGGATTAGCATTAGTTCAGTTAGCGTCTTATGTTCACTTCCTTACGTAACGAAGCAATTCTAATACCTCGTTTATTATTTATAATAAATAAAAAAAACAGTCGTTCTGTTCTGTTCTGGACTCAAAATGAATTTGACGAAAACGAAGTTAATGATGAATAGCATGAAACGCAGAGCTGTTGAATATATCCATGAATACACATACCTCGGCCAAATAGCCTCCTTCCAGGCAAGACAGGATAAGGAAGTAGCTTGACGCATCGAAAATGCTTGGAAGAGCTACTGGTCGATGAAACACCTAATGAAAGGGGCACTTCTACTTTTCCTCAAAAGGAAACTCATGCATACGTGCATCCTACCCACCCTCACCTACGGAGCGCAAACGTGGTCATTAAAGAAACGTCAAAAGTCCGCTCTCGGGGTCTGCTAGCGAGCAATGGAGCGTGGTATACTTTGAGTCAGACTCAAAGACCGAATAAGGAACAGTATACTTCGTACTAAAACTCAAATCGCAGACGTAAGCATCACAGCTGCCAAGCTGACGTGGAACTGGGCTGGTCACATCTACCACATGTCGCAGCAGAATTGGACAAAAGTGGTTACTGATTGAATAATAAGAACCGGCGATTCGGTAGGCCCAAAAGGAGATGGCGTGACGAACTAGATTACTACCTGAAGGATTGGTGGGATGTAGCAGTGGACAGAGAAAAGTGGAAAGAAGGATGAGAGGCCTTTTTCCCTGCAGTGGGACACTACAGGCTTATAATCGTAATAATAATAAAGTCGTTCTGTGGAAGGGTGACCATCCTTATAAGTCAAGATTCCTTCATGCCTCAAAAAGGTGGCTAAGTCATTGATGGGGGCTGTAATTTTTGCATATTTATCAGTTGTTATGAGTCAGAAGTCAGAAGCCAGTCTTGCCCATATATTATGACTGTATCGTGTTACCCAGTTAATGGATTTTGGAAGTCAAATAGTCCCTCGCTACATGTAAAACACTGGTACCTCCATTTTTAAAAAGCGCTACGCATGTGATAAATTAAAGTCTGCGTAACCAACCACCCAGTATGTGTTACACTAGGGCACATACTAGGAGGTTGGGTAAACCTATATAATAAAACGAGATTATTTAAATTGTGAATATTAAGTTGTAGGCTGTTATTCTAAAAGGGTGTATATAAAGGAAGCGATTCTCTTATTTAACACTATGATTTGGTGAATACTTTACATTTCTGTTAAAGCCTCTTTGCATTTTTTTAAACTTATTTCAATAAATACTACTTTATAAATCAATCTGTAATGGATAAGTCTATCAGTCTAATAATTTTTGTAATCACAGATCAGTTCTTTTACTGATTGTTACATTCAACATTAATACCTATCAAACAAAGTTTTCTATGTATATTATATTAGTTTGGAAGTTATAATTGATTGAATATTGGGATTTATAAAATGATTTAGAAACAGAGATACATAAAACATAAAAACTAAATCGAATTACATTTTTGATGAGTGCTCGGCATGATATCCCCAAAGTTTTAAATTTAAAACCGGGTTATTTTTATTTCCACACTTTAAATAAAACAAATTTATTCTCACCAAACGAGAGATCCTAAAGCAATCAGTTTAATAAACGTATGTTTATTGTAAAAGTGGTTAGTAGCAAATATCTGCAATTTTTGGAACAAAAGGGGTTAAATGTAAGTAACATTTAGGCCTTTTTCTACAGCAGTAATTCGTTGTTAAACATTTGAAAGTGAAACAAAAGCGGGTAGTCCTTGTTTTACTGGGAATGTGCTCACGGTTAATTACCCCTGCACCCTTTCATGACAGTGAGATAGGTACGTTAGAGATCAATTAGTTTATTGAGATAGGTTGGTACCGTTAAATTTGTTTATCATAGGGCCTACTATATAAGCTCCCTACACCACCAATACCCTCAAATTCAGGCGACTCGTTTTAAAATCCAACCCTCGCTCAATATAATGTTGTTTGGTCGCACGTGAGTTCTCTCGCTGTTCCTAGTTTTTGTTCACAAGAATTGCAAGTAACTGTACAAAATGGAATGACTAGTACAGGTTGCGTCAAGTAAAAAGAACGCTGGCGGCCAAACTGCGCATTAGGCGATGTATCGATCTATTTGGTGGTATGAGGTGCGGCGCGGGACAGACGTGTCACGCGCCGCTACAACTTTAACTTTACTCACTGACCTGTAAAGTGGAGGTATTTGTATAGCACTTGACGCTTTGATATTACTGGGGTGGCATTTTTTTTTGTCAAATAGTGTAATCTTGAATTCATATATTTTTCCATGACTGTTTTGGTAAGAAATATTATGTGATTATTCATCGGGGACTGCTCAAACTGGTGAAACTTAATATTATTAAAGACATCTAATCCTATGTAATATGGCAAAGCCTTTGCCATGAGTTCCTGTTTGACATTTTTACTTTTAACTGTAAATTTATCATCCGTGAGACAAACTGTTTTCATGACTATTTCCATTCTTTTTTAGTTTAGTAGGCTATATAATAGGTTGTTGTTATAAGAAAAACCCTAGTTAGTAGAGAAATTGTTAAATATATGAAAACAAACACACACCCATGCATAACAAATAAATAACATGAATGTATTGACTTATTTTAAGCTAAATTCACTACCTAAAATATTATCTGAACCATGCCGATTATTATAACGCATTCGAAGCTTCAACGGAAGTAAAATACAAAAACCATAAAAAATAAAGAAACAGCACGAGGATAAGGCATAACATACGATAATTCGAAACCTAAAAACACCACCGATTATTAACCTAAAATTTAAGTAACTTACTTTACGAACATTGTTTACGCATTTCTCTACTACGCTGTAAAATAATCAAAATAAGCAAAAAAAAACATTATTTACATCGATATTCCAACCGGGTTAAAACGGTTGACAGCTTGAAAAATAAACTATTGTAGCGACGGCGACGTCGGAAGTCCTTACGCATGCTGCGGGCGTAAAATAAATTGTTTATTCTTTTTTACTTTTTGTACACTTGACTTTTCAACGTATTTTTCTTTCTGTCATCTCATGTAAAATAAAAGTTAAACATATTTTCTTAGAGGTCTCCGTATGTTATAAAACCCCTAAACTATAATAGCAATATTTCATTCGTCAATCGACATTATTGTCGATAGCCTACGTTAGTGGATCTGCACAAGCACATCACTAACTCGTCGCAAGAAGCGGCGGCCTCACTACGCGATGAATCCGCGTAATACAGTATCATTTTGTTATTTTTACATTGCTTGTCCAGTTACTTAGTGACGAACTCAGGTAGTGGTTAAGGAGCAATGTATTTATAGCAAAAGTAGTACAGTCGCTGTGATATTTGAAAACAAAAATAACATAGTAAAAGCAAGAAATATTTTATGATTTATTATTTTTCATGATTTTAAAGACAAATATTGTAGAATAATTGTACTTACATATGGTAAGTGATTCCATGATTCACAAAGTTTTGGTTTTGGCTTCAGTGTTTACAAGATACCACTGAACAACTCGGCATTCTTATAAGTTATCACGATCGCTGTCGAAAGCGCACTAGTTCGCGGAGACGGTCACTTGCCTGTGATATGAGCCCTGTGGCCATGTCGCGCGGACACCGATACGCCCCCTTACCACTTCTCCTGTATTTTAGATTTCTATGGCTGCCACACAGTTGCCTTCAAGAAAGCCTCTGTTACACCGAACTATTTATGTTGTTGATCAAACATATTACTTGCAAGTAACGCGTGTTTATTATGTGTAAGTAAATAGGTGCGATAGATTAAACTGGAAGTTTTGATGCATATCGACAGCATAGAGTATTCTTACATTGGAGATCTTGAGTTATGTATTTACATAGATTTGGCTCTTCGTTTTCTTTATACATAGTTAATACAAACATCTCATATTCAAATAATCAATATTTAATTCAAGGACTAGTCTATTCTGTAATTTGTATACTCATGACCCTTATTTAGTACTAAAACGTGCAGTTTTCTACCAAAAACCCAGGAACGATAGTACCTAAAAACATCGGCATCAACCGGTAACATTTTTAAAATATAATTTTATATGACAGCGATAACCTTTTCAAAGATGCATTCACGCATCTGCCCTAGATTCATGATAACAATTAACCTTTATGGAACCATAG
This sequence comes from Tholera decimalis, assembly GCA_943138885.2. Lineage (NCBI taxonomy): Eukaryota > Metazoa > Arthropoda > Insecta > Lepidoptera > Noctuidae > Tholera > Tholera decimalis. Next base: position 14,075,107 of record OW964552.2, on the reverse strand, counting down.
CTACCTAAAGCAATCATGTCTGTCTTTGCACACTAGTTTCCATCTGCCCCGGGCTTGCGGACGGCGAGCAGGGGTAGCTCACCGTCGGGTAAGGACCAGGCCCGGGTCGGCGGCGCGTCGTGTTCTACGCGCGTTTCAAAGAGCTGTCAGCACCAGTGATGGGGTCCCATGAGACCTGCCGGGATTGCGGGAATGTTCTAAAGAGATACCGCGGCCCCAGAACTTAAGGGCAGCTGAAGGAATAGGATGGGTTATTAGTCAGTACGAGTCTGTCACTCCCTTCCGCTCCACCAAGAGCGGGAGAAGTCATTCGATGATTTTCCCAACCAGAACAAAAAAAAGTTTGCTTCTGCCCCGGAAATATATAAATATACAAAAATATGAAAAATATTTTGTCTTAAACAAGCGTATAAACTGGTTAAAAAGTCGTACGTCTCAAATCAGGTAATTAGGTGCCGTTTAGATATAAAAGTGTAACTGGTGGTCCCACATCAAAAGTTCTGACTTCCTGACACATTTATACTATTGGCAGGATTATACAACGGTGTGATAGTGCGCCACATCCTCAGTAAGCATGTTGTTTTATCCTTACATTGTGGATGCATTGTATCGGAATAAGCTCTCGTTGGACAATTAGGATTATTCCCTCGAATGCGCTGGTAGAACGTAATCTCCCTGGGTTAAACTGAGTTTTTATTGCCTTCAGTTTCATTCAGGCGAAAAGAACTATGTGTGTATATGTATTTTGTACGAAGGAAGCTTTGTGTATTAATTGGTTTTATATGACATTGACAGTCATCAAATCTTTCCATCATATCGATAAATTATTTCACAATGTTATCGTTAAAATTAAATTTAATAATACCTACTATTCATTTACCGCAACTTTGTTTGCATAAAAGTTTCCAAAAAATCCTAGGATAAAGTCTGTGTTATTCCAGACTATTATCTGTCTTTAAGATTCGAATGGATCTTGCCATCCATATCCATAGCCATTGGATGTATTGAGTTACATATTATACATACATAACTATATAATATATCTATACACTCGCATCTATGATATTAGTAAAGATTATAATGTGTTGAATTGACATTTCTTTTGTTGATTCTACACTACACTGTCAATCAAACAATAATAAAAATTACAAACAATAACAAAGAGTATGTAAAAGCAACGTAAACAAGTAGACCATGGTAACTTTATACACAGTTAATTCAACAAAGGGTTTCAATCTGAAAGTTATGTTGTTACTTGAAAAGTTTTAGCCTTTTGTTTGACGATGTGGGCTTGGTAATTGATAAGACGCTTGCACAGTTACGCTTGGTATTATGCGTGGTATATCATAACTTCATATAAAGCACGAAGCTTTTATTGAACAAAGAGTTAGGTGGAAATGTAAGTATAATACGCCCGCATTTCTGTCTTGAGTTCTATAAAACAGCAGTGAAAGTTATTTAATTTGTTCTATATAACTTGGATACGATTTATTTGTTAAGAGTCCTACTGCCACATTACAAACATTGTGCATTTAGAGGAAAAATAATATAAATAGTAAGTAGTTTATTTAATTTACCGTCTCGAAAATAATATGGTGTATTGTGTATGTAGAACAGAAGCCGAGACTATTTGATACATGAGAATATTAATTAATGCGTGGGCGGCTCGTGCGCCTGTAAAGGATATCAAATAGGCCGATGGCACATGCTATTGGCCGCCTTCAAGGAACAAGATCGCGCTACAAACTCATTGATACATTTTGCGCTACTCATTAAGAGGGTGCGTATAATTTAAATTTCGATAATTTTATCGATTTATAAATATGTTTTTTAGATTTTATTGTTTTTTTTTTATTACAGATGAGCCCACTCTTGACCTCGATCTCGCCTGATGGTAAGCGATAGATGAGGTCTACGATGGGACGAGCGAGCCCAGAAGATGCCTATTTAATCATGCTTGTTCTTAATAGTTTACTTCAAATGAGTAGTATTTATTGATAGATCAATTTCTTACTATGTTTAGAAAAATTAAAAAAAAAGAGTAAAAAGTCTATGCCAATTATGCCACTCCTTTCACCTATTATACTCTATTTTTTTCAAGGCGGTAAAAATGTCGTCCTTTATAAAACAAGTCAAACGATGTTAGCTGCAAAAGTATAAACTGTAGCGCGGCTAACAACACCTTTTTCCGGATTCAGGAAACATGATGTAATGCTCCATACAAAAGTTAATAAACAAATAATTTATACAGAAAAAAACGTGATCAAAATAAACAATAAAAGGCATGGTGAAATTGGGATGTATTAATTATTAGTACGAGTAGTATTATAGGGTGAATGGATGTGTGGATGAGTGTAAATGAGGTGAGCAAGGTTTGGTTGGGCTGTGTGATGAATGATTTGCACTTCCACGAGTTTTTCTGTTTGAGTTTCAGTATTACAAAATTATACTGAAACCAGAAAACTCGTGAATTTTAACGAGGAATCTACTTTGATTTTGCATTTGCTTTTGGTAAATGGGTAGAATATGTGTATGCTTTTGTTTAATTTGTTGTATATCTTTGAACTTATGTGTTTGAAATTGCAACTTGCCGCTACGGCTCGACGAGACTCAGTATTACAACTCCTATTGAAGCGGCGTGTAGTACAGCACTTAGGATCAAGTTGGCTGTGTTTGCGAAGAATAGTTTGCAGAATAAATACTTGTCTTAAGGTGAGTACCTGGCAGGAATTCTTTACAAGTGGTCTGAAATAATAATACATACCAGTAAGGCGTACAAAACATTTGTAAGTTGTAGGTTATATGTTAAAATTAATTATTGAATACCGTTACTGTTAGCCTGCTTCATTACACTGCTGAGCAAAGACCTCTCCCCATGACTTCCAGACCACTGGCTGCACACTGACACTTTAGCACACACTCATTGGGCTTCCGCCAAACGTGGCCGGCCCAGGGGGTATTCAACATAGCAGCTGGTGAATTATTTAAAAGTATAACACAGTACAGGTTGTCTGTATGAGTTCGCCCTGTGTGGTAAGACCACCCATTGTACACTAGTTTTGCTTTTTGTATCTATATAAATATTGTAAGGTGTACAAATAAAAAGAAAAAGATTTTTGTTGTTGTAATAATTCACGATGTAACCAATCTGCTGATATAAATACATAAGAAATTTCGTAATTTTACAGACTTTTAATCAAAAGCAGTGCATGTTTTTTAACCACCGATAAACTTATCGATTTCATCACTACACTGAAACAAAAAGGAAATGTTGACACATCAAAATTTTGTTGCGAATCTTTTGTATTCATGCGTCATGTTGACAACATAAAACCATTCGAATGAATATTATTTGTTATGGTGCTGTCACCATTCTTTTCAAAACGAGTGAGATATTAGTTCGATTTATTGAAATTTTTATAGCTTTTATGAGTACCTACTGCACACAAAAGAATTTTGTTTGCAGGACAATCGTCATTTACCTACCCACTACCCTTTACTTTATCACTATACTTATAAATCTTAGAACAACAACGCATAGAAGAGGCGTCTAGAACAAAACACGAGCGATTTCGTGTGTCCACTTTATTTTCTTTGTGTGCGTGAACCAAATGTGTCTACGTTCTTCAAACGCACACAAATATAGCTTTCAGTGATACCATTACCAGACCATTACCCACAAAAATGGGAAAACGCACTATTATGTTGCTGGATCAAATCAAGTATTTTATGTTATGAAACTAGATAAGATGATGTTTTTTCATGTAATATGACTTATATGACATATATTTACGGAAGGTAAACGAAATGAGATATCGTTTATTGCGTTTAGAATGTTTGATGTGTAATGTGTTATAATGATATTATAGAAATGTATTAATTGCTTGAAAAATCTCGTTTGATATTATTTATTATTATTAAATAAAATAAAAGAAAATATTGAAATGAAAATAAAAGTAGATCCTTTAAAATAATTATTTTTTAATAAAGTTTTAAATTCATTATGAAGTTTAGATAAAATAAAATTTATATTTGTTGTATTTATGAAATAGAAAAATATTATTGAGAACATTACTTAAATGAAAAAAATCTTAATCAATAAAATTGTCATCTTTATGATGCCACTCTTCGAACTAACACTAACTTTTAGTTATAATACACTGTAGGTAGTATCTGTAAATAAATATAGTTTAGTTTGACGAATACATAATTGCCGCCAAAACTATATTTTTTTTAAACAAAAATAAGCACAAAAGAAATCAATATGAATATTTTACAGGCCCGTTGGTATAGTGGTCAGTGGCCCTGACTGCTATGCGCAAGGTCGTGGGTTCGATTCCCACCTAGGACAAATGTTTGTGTGATGAGCACGGTCATTTGTTCTTTGTCTGGGTGTAATTTATCTATAATATGTATGTATTTAGAAATATATATGTATGTTTATCAGTTGTCTAGTACGCATACCACAAGCTCTGCTTAGTTTGGGACTAGATGGCGTTGTGTGAAAAAGTTGTGGAATATTATTATTATTATTGTGGAATATGGGTATTTTTTTTCCTCACGGATAGCAACATTGAATTGTGATAAGTTAGGTTATTAGAATTTTTGTTTGATGGTCGATTTACTTAAATATAATGTATAAAATGTAAGTATTTACTTGTGAAATGTAATTTGATTACACGTTTTTTGTTTTCCTGAAGGACTATGACATCCCTTAACGCTACAAATGGTCGTTTCAAATTATTTACTCGCGAGCTCTGTTCGGCAGAATGTGACCTTGAGTACTGACGGCTCGTCGAGCAAAGTTAGCCAAAAATGGCTAAGTTTTAGTTGCCTCACTTTTTGCACTCGTACTATCCTTCTATGCGTTGTTGTTCTAAGTTATAAAGGTTTGATGCTTTAAACAAGTTGTAGTTCAACTATAGTTTAAACCTAGTTTTAGAATCAGGAATATATAAAAAAAGAAGAAAATACCTTTGACACATGAAATGTGTAAACTTAAATTAGAAAATAACTTTACACGCGTTTCTTTTAACAATTTATTTTTGTGTTAAGACAAGGGTTTTTTCTTGTTTTTTGAGAAAGACCATTTGTAACCGAACACTAATTGTTTTGCTTCTACATTGACATACACACATATTCTTCACAGTCTGTTCCGCAGATCACTGAAGATATATTTTTTGTGTGATAGTATCGGCTATCAAAGATTTTCTTTTCATATAAGGTTGGGGAAAAAGTCTTTTCGCATTATAGTATATATGAACTTGTAATAAAATCTCTGGCTGGTTTTGGTATCATTGAAAGTGTAAATTTTAAAGAACATAATTCCAAATTCAAATTAGGAAAATGTATGATTTTCATTTGTTTTTCGTACTGTCAAGATGGGTGAATCTAATGAAGAAATTCTATACATTTTAAAAATTTTCTACAAAAAAAGGTAAAAATGCAACGCAAGCCGCGAAAAAAATTCGCGAAGTTTATGGACCTAGTAGTGTGTCTGTGATAGTAGCACTTTGGTTTAAGAGTTTTCAATCCGGAAATTTTGATGTCAAAAATGCACGTCGCTCTGGTCGCCCTATTACGGATAAATGGATGCCATTTTTGAAAAAGTGGAGCAAGATCGGCATATCAGTAGTTACGACGTAGCTGAAAAACTGGGAATTGACCACAAAACAGTTTTGTCGCATTTGAAAAAAACTGGGTACACAAAAAAGCTCGATATTTTAGGTACCTCACGAGCTCACTGAAAGAAACCTAATGAACCGTGTACCTACTTTGTTTTGATAGGTATTTACAAGTTGATACGGGACAGATGAGATATGCCAAATTAAAATATTCCCTTGAGTAACTCTAATAATGTTTGGATGTTAGTTTGCAATAAGAGTACTTAACGGAAGTACAAGTCCTTAAGCTTGTTAACACCATCATGATGGACTATACCCTTGATCAGTATAACCCAATAACTGTCTTGAATGTTTGATGAGGAGAGGGATAATTGATACTCCATTAGCACCCACATATCGTGTAGAATTATACTCAAAATAGCTGTTAATATTGATTACGTGACTGAAATATTCTACACAGAGAGATTTATGCTTGCTATGTCACGGAATGAAAAACGTAACGAAATTTTAATTCCCATTACTATTAGTATTTTAATTGATAGCAACTGAACTTACCCCAGTTGTATATGTATATGTTCCTTGGTGCCTATTGGTTCGGTTCTGACTTCCAGATAAAGAAGGATGTAGATGTTATTGTTTTTTATTACTCCTCCGTTGTTCTCTTCTGATTAGTATCATTGCAGATTCCAAGACAGTTAAATCGTTTCGCTTATCGAGCTTCATATACTGTTGATTTTGGATCTCAGGAGTTGCAATGGTAACAAATTTATACTGCGACGCGCTTCTACCACAAAAAGTTACAATTCATATTTGTATATATCAGTGTTGATATTTATGTAGCCTAATACCGGTATTTTACATGGATCTGACTTTCTAAGCCCAGTGATTTAGTAACGCGATAGATTTACTGGCTTCTAACTACCCATAACGTGTACCGAAGAAGCTGAAATGACAACCGGAATCAACGACTTGGCGTACTTTCCAAGGCGTAGAGGAAAATCGTAAGGTAATTATCTAACCTAACAACATCTTATAGTGACCATATCAACATTAAAAATCTTTAACGTTTTAAATAAATAGATTGACTCGGCCATCACAGGGAAACACAATATATCTCACAAGTAATACATACATACATAAATTAGATTGTTTTTGCGATTGCCAAGTCAATATATTTATTTAAAACGTTAAAGATTTTTAATATTGATATGGTCACTATAAGATGTTGTTAGGTTAGATAATTACGTAACAACTTAAGACAGAAGGTCCCTTAAGTAGGGGCTGAATAATCGAATAACCGACTTGGTATGACATGGATCTCACAACTTTTTACGGTAGAAGAACTGAGTTGCGAGACTTGTCTTTTTTACCCGACTGCAAAGGAAGAGTTATGTTTTTCGCGCGTATCTTGTATGTATGTATGTATGTTTGTAATATTCTTTATTACCTCATATCTCCAGAACCACTGAACGGATTCACACAATTGAGGTATCGTTAGATTTGTCTTAGCAGCCCAAGTGTTCATAGATAGGTGATATTTGAAAAAAGAATAAGCATGGCGGCTGTGCGAAGTCATTATACATAGCGAAATATTTTTTTTTTCGAATACCACAATATGGGTATGAAATCAAAGGGCTTATCACAAGGATTTCAAAAAGGTATATCATATTTATCAATAGTGTAATACTAGCAAAAATAATACAAAGAGAAAGTTTAAAAATATGGACTTGAGCTATTTCACTTTCTGAATCCGGTGGGGTGCCAATGTGACATGACCGGTAAAATTAAAAAATTGTTAATTAATATTTTAACTGAAAAGTTGACATTTTTTTTTTTAATTTACATTTATTTACATTTACACATTTTTATTTTAAAAAGTGACAAGCAGGCGAGACCCAATTGAACGTTTTTTTTTTTTTAATTTGACGGTTCGGCCTGCTTGTCACTTTTTAAAATAAAAATGTGCTTGTTCTTTGCATTTCAGTTGAGCAGTCGGGTTTTTTAGATTATTTAAATAACTTTTTTTTGACAAGTATTGTTTTTTATGGGATCTCATATCTTTTTGTTCCTACTTTTTTCCGTTCCGGTACCTTCTACTTCTTGTATACCAACAACAAATTTTCTTAAAGCCCTCTCTCTGGCTTTTTTATTCCGTTGACCATTTTAAAAGTTACCTTTGAACCTAATTATATCTAGATACCTATCTACACCTATTATTCCATTATATTATACATAATTATATACAGGTACACTGATTAATTAACTGTAAATGTAACTTTGTAATCCCATATAAATATATGGGATTAAAAAGTTATTTATGCAGTTGGTGTATCTAGAAAACTGGACCGAAATTGAAAAATATTTTAGGTTTTCCTTGATTCATACACTAAATACTAATTCTATTCTAAATTTGAAGCTTCTATGTCTGCTAGAAGTGCCTTAGACTTTTGATGATCGGTCAGTCAGTCAGTGAGTGTCAAAATTAAGAAACTTTGACTCGTTATAATTCTTAAACTACTGGTTCAAATTGAATGAAATTTGAAATATGCCGTGTTGATACAATGCCTGCTTGGTTACTGAAAATTCAGGTTTCTACTTTTATCCACAACGAAGTTATACGGGGTCGAAAATGGCCTGAACTGTTTCGAGAAAAGAATGGTACGGCCGTGCCGCTTTTTGCTCGACTTGGTGGGGGCACTGCCGTGCCCCCAGATTAATTGTTTTTTTTTCAGTTTTGTTTCAAGTTACATTCCAGGGTCGTTCTCAAATGTCAAAACGGGCCTTTTGTTTTTTGACAACTTTAATCTATCTCAGTACCAAATTTTATCAAAATCCGTTAAGTAGCTTAGACGTGAAAGTGTAACAGACATACAGACAGTTACTTTCGCATTTATAATATTAGTAGAGATTTAGAGGAGTCAGGAGTATATAAAAATATGTCATAATCTGAATAACTTATACGTACGTGAAGGATGGATATGTATAATAGGTGTATTTATGACATTACTAGCTTGTGCCAGCGGCTTCGCCCGCGTGGGAAGCTTTTCCCGTGTAAATCCCGATCCCGTGGGAATTTCGCAAAATCCTTTCTTAGCGGATGCCTACGTCATAACATCTACCTGCATGCCAAATTTCAGCCCGATCCATCCTGTGGTTTGGGCTGTGCGTTGATAGATCACTATGTCAGTCAGTCAGTCAGTCAGTCAGTCACCTTTGAGTTATATATATTTAGATATCACATGGGTATAATCTGATTAGCTTTTTTATTAAAGCAATCGGAGTATTTATTTATTATATATACTTTACTGTATACCTTACAATATAACATTGGAAACAAAAATTAAAACTAGTGTACAATAATGGAATAATGATGTATATTTGGCAAATAGGTTATAAATAATAGTTTCACACGTTTTTTTTTTTGTAAATATAAACTAGATGAGGCCAGTGTTTCCTAGCTGACTACTCTGAGAAGAAACACTGAAACAAACTCAGAGGTAGTCTCTTTTAAAGTCCAGATAATCTGTAGTGATCAAATCATATAAGATCCATGTAGGTTAATGTCTGTGGCGCCCTTTAGAGGACAGAATCATACAGATTTGAGCAGGCCCGTCCAAACAGTGCAAGCATTTGTCAAATATCGCGTAGCTCAACTTAGAACCTTAAGGAGCTCGAACGATTTGACGAACAATTCCAAAGTAAGGACATTTGGGTGGGCCGTATAAAGCACTCAAACTGCCAGACAGTGTGGTAATCTATTCATAATATTTGTTGTTATCCCACATTGCTCTCACATTCACAACATAGCTTTTGCTTTTACACAAAAAAATTACTTGAAAAGAAAATAATATAGTCATCTTGTACAAACAAAATTAAAAATGTTAAAGTATACAGTATATTCTATTACATGAAAAAGTAAATAATGGGCGGTCTTATCGCTCAGGGCGATCTCTTACAGACAACCTTTGGATGGACAAAACTAAAGGAGACAGATTTAGGGCTGTCAGTGTACAAACATCATAAATAATATTAAATATAATAATATAAAATACATACAATACAATACAAAAATTATATACTACTAAATATTACATGCATAGTTGAGAAAGAAGGGGAAAAGCTACAGGGAAAGATAATGCTCCTTCACCATTCTTTTGAACGCTGGTAGCGTTTGAGCACGCCTCACTTCTACAAAATCACAGGAATATCTTGCCAGCTAACAATCATGAACAGCCTTGTAGCGTGCTAACTCGAAAGTGTATAAGAGTTCTATCAAATCAAAACCAGTCTACCTAACATAGTTAAGTCAGTTAGAGGGCGCATTTTATGTATTCGTTTTTAATGTTAATTATTATTATTGACTGGCTTCGACATATCTATAAACAACGCACTTACGCTGAATCCATTTCGTATTAGTTGCCCGACTTCTTCCGTAGGTTCCGCTAGAGCGTTCATGTGGGCCCACGTATGTATGTCTATCAAGTGCGAATCCAGGTTGTAGGTAAACTACATGTCGTTATTCTGCGATTGAAACATACATAAACAAACATTCAAACTGTTATATAATAATTTATATTATTTAATCCAACACTACTCCGATACCGAGTTAAAGGGAGATAGATGGATTGGTTGTGGGCAGACACATTTTCGCCAATGAATTAAAAATTGAAAAAAAAAAAAAAAAAAAATATTTGAAATTGACAAGACGGCGAAAATTTTCTTGTCAATTTTCTACGTATTTTATATTTATTACTACTTTTATTTTTCTGTATAATATCAAAATTTACGGTGCAAATAAATAAAAAAAAAATGAATACCAATGTTCGTACTTCGGCAAATCACAGTGAAACCTCATCAAATACCGTGCAGTGTCCTCATTGTCCTAGAACCTTCAAAGTAAATGGAATACAACGACATTTGCGCGCCGCCCATACTGAGAATCCACCTCCAGCTATAACCCAGACCATACCCACAACATGCCTAGAAGATGCTTTTGGATCCCCGTTTTTTAATGGAATAGGATCGAAGACAGACATATGGCAAAAACGATGGGAAAAAGTGTGCACCCTTCATGGGAAACTCTATGACCTTCCCTCCAACACTGTAAGTAGAAGATTTATTCACAAATTAGCTGAAGAAATAGAATATCTTGTTAAATCAGACTATCCTTCTGAACGCATTTTGATTTACGTTGCTGTCATGCTACAAAGAGAGAAAAATGTTAAACAAGCAAAAGATATAACAAGATTACTTGACCGACGCCAAAATCTATGGGCCGAAGAAAACATTGATATACTAATAACTGAGGCTATGAAAGCAGACCACTCTCTCCGTAACTCCTACAACAGAAATAATTATAATGATAATAATGAATATGTCACAAAAAATTTCACCCGTCTCATACAGCGAGGAAAAACACGTGAAGCCCTAAATTGGTTAATGGCAAAAGATACAAGCAAAATTCTTAAACCTGAAGACGAAATTGATGTAACAGGAAAAACGGTAATGAATGTACTGCAAGAAAAGCACCCCCCCGGATTCAATCCCGATTCAAGACTGTTTACACTGCCTGATGGCCTCCCCGAATTGACTCCATTACTAGAAGTAGACATAACCAGTGAACATGTGGAATCAGTTGCTAGAAAATTGCACGGTGGTGGAGGCCCAACAGGTACCACATCAGACAATTGGAAAGATCACTTGCTACGATTTGGAGAAGCAAGCCTGCATCTGAGGACTGCAGTAGCACAATTAACAATGCATTTAAATAACAATTTTGTGCCATGGAATCAAATACAAGCTCTTATGTCAAGTCGACTTATCGCCCTAGACAAATGCCCAGGTGTGAGACCGATTGGCATTGGCGAATGCCTACGCAGGATCCTATCCAAATGCATGATTTTAGTCACCGGATCCGAGGTCACCGAAGCCTGTGCTCAATCGCAACTCTGCAGTGGACTAAGCAGCGGTATCGAAGGTGCTATTCACGCGATGAACGATCTTTTCCAAAAAGAATGTCAACCAAGCTCTAACTGGGGAATGCTACTCGTCGATGCAAATAATGCCTTTAATTCTATGAACAGACAGTTAGCTATCTGGCAAGCAAGAATATATTTGCCACATTGCGCTCGTTTCTTATACAACACCTACAATGGTCACGCAGAACTTGTAATACGTGATTCCGATATGAGATTATATAGCAAAGAAGGAGTTACCCAAGGTGATCCACTTGCCATGCCATTGTATGCCCTTGCAACACTACCCATAATAAACGAACTAAAAAAAGAACAAGCAACTACCCAATGCTGGTATGCAGATGACTCCTCCGCCCAAGGTAAGCTCAGAAACCTACGTCAATGGTGGGATAAAATGAGTAAAATAGGCCCTGAATATGGTTACTTTCCTCAAGATAAAAAATCATACCTAATCATTACCGAGAGCGACAAGCAAACAGCTCAACAGATTTTCAAAGGGATTAACGTAACCATCATAACTGGATCACGCTTCCTTGGTAGTTATATTGGCGAAGGAAAAGAACACTTTGTGAACAAGAAAATTAAAAACTGGCAATCTACAATAGAAAACCTTTCACTTATCTGTAAAGACTCACCCCAAGCTGCTTACACTGCCCTTACTAAAGCAGTTCAATTTCAATGGTCATTCCTTTTAAGAGTCTTAGATGATGTAACCCAATTCTTCGAACCATTAACAAACACACTGCGTACCAATTTTTTATCCATTTTACTAGGAGGCGATATCTCACCTTTGGAAGCTGACCTATTCTCTCTACCCGTTCACAAAGGTGGTCTAGCTATATCCGCTCTATCAAAAATGACAAATATAAACTATGTATGCTCAAAAAAAGGCTGTGCAGTCCTCTCAAATGCTCTGATTGAAAATACACATATGGACCTCTCTCAACATCATAAATCCCTCAAAGATGCACAAAAAGAATGCCGCAACGAGAAAGACTTTCTCAATGACCAACTCTTGGATACCGTCTTAGTCAAACTATCCCCTATCAAGAGAAGAGCGATTGAACGTTCAATTTCGACAAAAATGAAAACTAAATCCTCCAACTGGTTATCTACCTTACCGACTAAGAAGGACCATTTCGATCTGTCACCATTAGAGTTTAGAGACGCACTTGCATTACGTTACCACAGATTACCAGTCTCTATGCCAAAATCATGTGATGGCTGCGGCTGCAATGAATTTAATGTCGATCATGCTCTATGTTGTAAAAAGGGTGGTCTAATAACACGTCGTCATAATGAAATTAGAGATCTGTTCTGTGACTTATGTCAACATGCATGGGGAAACGTAGTCAAAGAACCCATCATCTCCGAAGGAGATTGCGGACTACGTGGAGACCTTTCATGCCGCGGCGTTTGGGATGCTCAGAGGGAGGCGTTATTTGATATCCGTGTTGTAGACACTGACGCTCCTTCTTACATTTCACGTCCTGTTGCCTCTGTACTAAAATCCGCCGAAGATGAAAAAATAAGAAAATATTCAAACGCTTGTGAATTGCGACATACTACATTCACCCCTCTTGTTACATCCGTTGACGGAGTCTTCGCTCCACAAATGTCTACTTTCGTAAAACATCTTGGAACTGCAATCGCTGACCGCTGGAACAGGTCCTTCAGCGTAGTGATGGGTTGGTTAAGATCAAGAATCATCATCTCAATAATACGTGCCACTAGCATGTGCATTCGCGGCACAAGACATAAATTTAAACCATTAGGCAAGTTATTTGGCTTCGGCGATGGAGCAGCCCTACCTGGGCAAAACTAATGCGGATGTGGCCGACGAACCATGAAGCTGTCGTACAAAACCTCATTTTAAAACAAATTTAAGTTCCTCTATACAAGTTCATTTATAATCCTAATCTTTTGTTATGTTGCCTAATTGTTAAATAAATTTACTCTCAGTTAAATACATGTATTCGTTAGATAAAGATAAAATAAAGATATTAAAAATTGAGCAGTATAATTTCAATAACAATGCAGAATTTAAACGAAAACGATATCATTATATCGTTTTCGTTTAAATTCTGCATTGTTATTTATTGATATTTACGTGGTATTGATTTCCGGATATTGAAATCGATAGTAGAAATTAATTAAACTTTCTTTGTAGACATGAGGTGACTACCTCATTACCGTTATAAAACTGTAGTATTTTCTGCAAGGTAGTGAAAATGCAGAATTAATTAGTGACTTGAGTTCTTAATTAGCTACGAGAGATTGCACTTTAAGCTACTCAAAATGTGGAGAAAATATTTTTTGAAAGACAAGATAGGCGACTTTTATAAAAAGACTTCTTCAAAGTTAAACATACACAGAGCTTCCTATTTGATATTATTTCAAAAATATTTAGTCTTTTATAAGTTATTTTATTTAAAGCATAGAGGCAGCACTATATTGTTAAACAAATACTTGCTACCCGGTATCGTATCTTTAAGAAAGTGGTAGTATATATCGTTTTGTGTGTGTTGTCTATTTGGGTGTAGTTTATATTAACATCAGGTTTTTTCATACAACATTCAATTAAGCCTGATTGACATTTTCGTTTTTCATAGAACATTTTAATACCTTTTTTCTTTATCTTTATTATTATAAAATAATAATGTTAATAAATAGGCTAACGTATAGCGTCCCACTTAATAATATTTTTTTATTGATGATAGGCTCGCGTTTGACCACCATCTCACCTGATGGTAAGTGAGGATGTGGTCGAAGATGGAGCACGCTTACCTAAAAGTAACCTATTCACTCTTGACTTAAAGACCCTAGGTTATAGCTATCGGGAAACACAGACTCCGGCAGGGAATTCCACTCCTTAGCCGTATGCACAATGAAGGTATTCACAAAACGTTTAGTGCGTATAAGTGGGATGTCCACCATGTAACGATGGCGCATCGCCGTTTGTCTTGTAGTCCGATGATGTAACGGGCTTGGTGGAATTAGATTGTGTAATTCCATCGCATACTCCCCGAAATATAACCGATAGAAAACCGATAGACTAGCAACTCGTCGTCGATGTTCAAGGCTCTGGAGCTTTGATTCGACCAGTGTATCGTTGCCAATGAGTCTTTTGTTCCGTTTCTCAATAGACTCAATATATTATTATTTATATTAAAATTCTTCAAACATAACTGACAAAGGTGAATGCCAAGTTTCGGCTCGAATCATGTAGCATCCGACAGACTTTCTTAATTAATTATAAAAGTAATTTTAAATAGTTATTCAATTTATCAACACGTTTTCTATCTAAAATTTTAATTAGAAATGTTGCCAATACCAAAATAAAATAATATCGATACATAATTGCACTTGCAAATCGATTAAATTAATACCTATCATTATAAACCTACGTAAGTCAATTTATTAGTTACATAAGTCATAACTCGTAATTCTTATAATAATTAATAGTGTTTAGTTATATTTTTATAATTTTAATAATTTAAAGTAATTCAATTCAATTATCGATACAGTTTAGAATAGTTATTTAGTGCTGATAACACTTAATCTTGTAGTTGTCACTAATAATTGTCAACATTTTTATTTCTCCCGCGTTTTATGACGAGCGACGAAGTGTCTTATGTGTTTTTTGAATTTTGTGTTGTTTATTGCTTTGTTACGGACTCCGATTTCTGTATTACTAACAACTACCTTGGCTGTTGAAAACGTATTCAATAATCATTATTCAATAATATTAATTTTATAGTTTATTTCATGTTATCGTTAAAATTAGAAGCATTAAGTGGTCAACTTCAAAGAACTATAACATTTTTGGTGTACTTCTTATAGAAAAGTAACTATACAGTCAAATTATTTAATTATTTTCCTTTTTAGGGTTTCGTAGCCGAATGGAAAAAAACGGAACCCTTATAGTTTCGATATGTCTGTCCGTCTGTCTGTCTGTCCGTCCGTCCGTATGTCACAGCCATTTTATTCAGAAACTATTAAGACTATACATGTGAAACTTAGTAAGTAGATGTAATCTATAAACAGCTTCCCGATTTTAAGAAAAAAATTAAAAAATATTTAAAATAAAGGGGGGTCCCCATACATGGAACTAGAACTGAAAATATATTTTTTCATGAAACCTATGCGTGTGTGGTATCTATAGACAGGCATTTAAAATTGATATAAGGGTTTCTAAAATCACTTTTTCATGAAGTCAATCGTTTAAAAGATATAAGCTTCCAAAGTGGTAAAATGTGTGTCCCCCTCCTTTAACTTCTATAATAATGGAGTGAAAAATCTAAAAAAAAATACATATCTGTAGATCTTAATGTAAACTTTCAACCAAAATTAGTTTGAACGAAATCGGGTCATAAGTTTTTGAGATACAGCATATTTTATGAAACCGCAAATATAACTTTGTAATTCATACAAACACTATGAAAAACAAAGTTATTTAGCGTAGTTGTAAAAATGTAAATAAGCTAGTTTTAAGAAATTTTTAAGGTTTTTTTTTTATTCGTCCAATAAATATACATATTTTATTATATTATTATAGTTACTACGGAACCCTTCATGGGCGAGTCTGACTCGCACTTGGCCAATTTTTATGATATATTGTTCATCTTTGTCGGTTCTGGCCGAGTCTTGAAGGAAGCCTTGGCATTCTCCTTTGTGTTTCTGGGATTATGTTGCCTTACTTCTTTTTAGCTAACATGAGTAAGTGGTGACGGGCAAGCGTTTGAGGGACTGTTTTCATTAAAGTTTTTGAAGTTCATTTAAAATCTATTTCTGTACTCATTTACAGCCTAGTCTGAATACTTGAATTTTGACTGATTGATAGATCCATTAATTAATCACAAATGAACGATACTATTTTCAGTCAAATATTTTTAGTCGTATGATAGAAAATTTCCAAAATAACGGATTTAGTTCGATTATTCGTAAACAATCGAATTTGGCGCCTAAGTTAAATAATTAAAATAGTTGTATTTTAATGATTGTAATAAATAGTAATTGTACATTGAACGCGTACAATTTTATGAATCATCCTGTATACCTATATAAAAAAGCGAATAGAAAGGCGAAGGTTAATTAACTCCGCGTTCAACTTTTTTTTCACGTTCAACAAACTTCTTCGATAGGTCGAAATAAGTACTCTTTGGGGAGTATCATTTTAATTATCTGTGACTCCTGAGAAAAGACATCGAATAAAAAGAATAAAAAAGATATCGAGTTTATTTAAAATCGTACATTGGATTTGGAATTATTTAACCTATTGCCAATTGGGCAACTGGCAAAAAAGAATACCCGAATAGGGGATTAGTTTATTCAAAAGTTTTATTTGATGATAAAATTATTAAAAACTAGCTTTTGCCGGCGACTTCTTCCGCGTGGAATAGTTACTAACGTTAAATTTAACCCCGATTTTGAAGCATTCTTCATTGGCGCTTCGCTCATATTGGCCTTACCATAATGATATAGAGCCTATAGCCTTTCTCTATAAATTGACTATTTAATTAAAAAATATTTTTTCAATTCGAACCAGTAGTTTCTGAGATTATCGCGTTCAAACAAACAAAGAAAGTCTTCAGCCTTATATTATTAGTATAGATAGCTGTTGCCCGCGACTTCGTCCGCATTTCCGTCGTTTTTCGTGAAAAAAGTAGCCTATGTCCTTCCTCACGATTCAGTGATTTTGATGTAATAGACAGATTAACTTTCGTAATTTAGTAGGGAAATATAATATGTCAATCTATAATACCGTTGAAAAATATCGTAATACGGAACCGCACAATATTATTGTTAAAAGCTGTGCCCGCTACTCCGTCAGCGTAAGTTAATGTATTGGTAATATTGTTTAGATCATGTTTACATGAGGCTTAAGTACCTATAGAACGAAATTTTATACCTTCGGCCGCGAGACGCGTCGAGCGCGGCGACAGATTCTCAAAAATAATCCTTATAGCATGATTCAGTATTCACGCACGTTGGCTTATTATTAGCGTATTTCATGTATAACTTTGGTGTTACTATACCGATTTATATGATTCTTTTTTATGGAATAGTTAATAATGTTAACTTTTTCAATTAGGGGTGACTGAGAGTGTTATAAACGTAAGAGTAGACAAATATTATAATCAGAAAGCTTCGAATTGCTAAGCTATCGGGAGTTACACGTGTTATTGTGAGTCAACCATAAAAGAGACATTTGCTGTCGTGGGATATTTTTTATATAATTTTAAGGAGAACATTTCCGTCATGAAATGATTTCTGTGTAGCTTTAACCATTGTGGTTGCACACGTGACGGAAGCTTAAAAAATGGAAATGGAATTTTCCCAACATTTCCCTTCACTGCTCTGCTCCTATTGATTGTAGCGTGATGAAAAGTATACTATAACCAGCTCAGGAGTATGAAAAATAATTGTACCAAGTTTCGTTAAAATCCGTCGAGTAGTTTTTGTTTCTATAACGGTTATACAGACAGACAAAAAAGATAGACAAAAATTTTACTGATTGCATTTTTGGCATCAGTATCGATCCCTAATCACCCCCTCATAGTTATTTTGGAAATATATTTCATGTACAGAATTGACCTCTCTACAGATTTATTATAAGTATAGATAAATACAACATTCGGGTATGTTATGTTTTAAACCAGTTGTGTTTGTTTCATTCGAATTAGTGTTGTAAATTAACTGCCAATTTCATCTTATACTACGGCTGTTATTTTAACTACTTAATTGACGAATATATTATATTTAATTACAAAAAATATTATCACCTTATAAAATTTCCACTGCTAGGACACAGACCTCTCTTTATGAGAGAGAATGGATCGTAATTAACCACCCGCTCAGTGCGGGTGGGTGGATGTCGCACTTATCATATTTTTGATCCTAAGGCATGCTGGTTTCCTTATGTTTACCTTCACCATTTTGAGAGCAGTGGTGGTGATTAAAATACCCAAAGAAATGTGCTTGCCCGGGTTCAGAACCACGATTTTAACTTTGGCCTTTTGTATTAAATGCTTATCTATACTTATAATAAATCTGTAGAGAGGTCAATTCTGTACATGAAATATATTTCCAAAATAACTATCAGGGGGTGATTAAGGATCGATACTCATGCTAAAAATGCAATCAGTTAAATTTTTGTCTGTCTGTCTGTCTGTCTGTCTGTATAACCGTTATAGAAACAAAAACTACTCGACGGATTTTAACGAAACTTGGTACAATTATTTTTCATACTCCTGAGCGGGTTATAGTATACTTTTCATCACGCTACAATCAATAGGAGCAGAGCAGTGAAGGAAAATGTTGGGAAAACGGGAGAAGTTACTCCATTTTTTAAGCTTCTGTCGCGTGTGCAACCTTAATGGTTAAAGCTACACAAATCATTTCATGACGGAAATGTTCTCCTTAAAATTATATAAAAAATATCCCACGACAGCATATGTCTATCTTTTATGGTTGACTCACAATAACACGTGTAACTCCCGATAGCTTAGCAGTTCGAAGCTTTCTGATTATAATATTTGTCTACTCTTACGTTTATAACACTGTCAGTCACCCCTAATTGAAAAAGTTAACATTATTAACTATTCCATAAAAAAATTGGCCAAGTGCGAGTCAGACTCGCCCATGAAGGGTTCCGTAGTAACTATAATAATATAATATGCATATTTATTTGACGAAAAAAAAAAAACTTACAAATTTCTTAAAACTAGCTTATTTACATTTTTTACAACTGCGCCAAATAAATTTGTTTTGAAAAAAAAAACCTTACAAATTTCTTAAAACTGGCTTTTTTACATTTTTTACAACTGCGCCGAATAAATTTGTTTTTCATAATGTTTGTATGAATTACAAAGTTATATTTGCGGTTTTAGAAAATATGCTGTATCTCAAAAACTGCTGAACTGATTTCATGCAAACTAATTTTGGTTGAAAGTTTGCATTAAGATCTACAGATATATATATTTTTTAGATTTTTCACTCCATTATTATAGAAGTTAGAGGTTGTGTCCGCCACACACACATTTTACCACTTTGGAAGCTTATATCTTTTAAACGATTGACTTTATGGAAAAGTGGTTTTAGAAACCCCGATGTCGTATTTAAAGAACTGTCTATAGATACCACACATGCATCGATTTCATGAAAAATATTTTCAGTTTTAGTTCCATGTATGGGGAGCCCCCCTTTATTTTAAATATTTTTAATTTTTTTTCTCAAAATCGGAAAGCGGTTCACAGAATACATCTACCTATCTAGTTTCACATGTATAGTCCTAATAGTTTCGGAATAAAATTGCTGTGACAGACGGACGGACGGACAGACAGACAGACAGACAGACATGTCGAAACTATAAAGATTCCGTTTTTTGCCATTCGGCTACGAAACCCTAAAAAGAATCATATAAATCGGTATAGAAACATCAAAGTTATACATGAAATACGCTTATAATAATAAGCCATCGCGCGTGAATACTGAATCATGCTATAAGGATTATTTTTGAGAATCGCTCGCGGTCGAAGCGTTCTCTAGGCACTTAAGCCTCATGTGAACGTGATCTAAACAATATTACCAATACATTAACTTACGCTGACGGAGTCGCGGGCACAGCTATATGGTATCATTACGCTAAGGCCAATAGGAGCGGAGCGCCAATGAAGAATGCTTCAAAATCGGGGTTAAATTTAACGTTAGCCCAAAGTAACTATTCCACGCGGACGAAGTCGCGGGCAAAAGCTAGTATAAAATATAATTATAGTGATTCCGCAACAGCCTTTTAGGTTCGATAAGTCGCGAAATTACTATTGGGTAAGATTTCAGTCGTTTCGGGTCGTGTATTTTAATGTAGGTACCAATTTTCTTGCCTCATTTTCTCGTAACATCGCCAATTTAAAAAACGCAAAGTTTACCTCTCAGAAAAGTAAAATTTTGAAGAGTGTCTTACTGATAAAGTTTAAATAAATTACTTAGGTGCTTTTCAAATCAAGACCAAAGTGGAAGAATGTTACTTTACATTTTTATAAGAAACGTTTTACCTATAGCTTGTGAGGAAACCTTTTTACTTTAAAAGGATCCTCTTATAATCTGATTCCTTTTCCTGTTAGGTACTTCCGAGTACTTTAGCAAAAATTATGTAACCTAGTCTAATAGTATTAGACGTTAATTAATGGAATTTATTTTGAATTTTCAGTGAGTTTGATTTAGTTTAAGGCCCTAATTTTTTTTTTATAAAATCTCGTCTTCTCCGTTAGATTTTGTGTTCATATTGTATAATAGAGCTAGCCTGTTACCAAAATCTGGAAACCAATTCAAACTGCAGATAACTAATGTGAATATACGGTATATTCATAGATAAATTAGTCAATCCCCTTCTTGGAAATCAAACCCAGGTGTGTTTTTAATGCGCTGTAATACATCCATCACTTATATCACACGTCATTTTCGCCAGCTCACAACATCAGATTGACAGTGGAAGCTTTTCAAGCTTACGAGGAATATGGGCTTATTTAATATACCCTTAGCAAGTTCTTGTGTCTATGTTACGTGGCACCTGTTTCAGGAAACTTCTTTCTGCTATAATAAATCTTCCCGTAAAAAGTCCCGTGGTGAGAGCCGAGACGGATATTTGGATGTTTATTGCTCAATCACACCAAAACGGTTGAACGGATCTAAATAAAATCGCTAAATGTATTTCGGAGTTCTTACGATCTAAATGTGAAAATAACTCTGACTTTTTGTTACGTTGTCACGTCTGAACTGCTGAACATTAATTTTGAACAAAAATTAGTTCCACTTTATTGGCATGGTAACTTTGATATAACACAATTTATCATCTCACCTATAAAATCAATAAACCACGCCATCTTATCAGAGTAAGACATAACGATGTCAACAATTTATCAAAGCAAAAAATAGATCAGAGAATAAGTACACTATACATACAATACATATGAATAACGATAGTGTACGGCAGATTCCTATTCTAAGCAGTCGCATGAATATCACTGGGTACATATTATGCTCCTTTCCCCATCACTGTATTGCGGTTACAGAAAGACAACGGTTTTCTTGAAGATGAGTCTTACAAAAAACCTTGTCTACCATCTTTTACACTTTTTCGGTTGATGTAGAACATCCATCTCGATTTTTGCATTTTCACATTCGACTATTTGGATTACGCTTTTTAATTAAGAATACGCTAATTTAATCATACCTTTAAGTCAAGAGTGAATAGGTTACTTCTAGGAAAGCGTGCTCCATTTTCTACCACATCATCACTTACCATCAGGTGAGACGGTGGTCAAACGCGAGCCTATTCTAAATAAAAAAAAATGTTGT
This sequence comes from Tholera decimalis, assembly GCA_943138885.2. Taxonomy (NCBI): domain Eukaryota; kingdom Metazoa; phylum Arthropoda; class Insecta; order Lepidoptera; family Noctuidae; genus Tholera; species Tholera decimalis. The sequence continues at coordinate 14,053,152 of OW964552.2, read as the reverse complement.
GGACGAAGAACAATAGAATTCCAAACACAATTCTTGCTTGCATTATCAACAAAAAAGTTAGTATTCAAAAATCTTCTTTTTATTTAAAAATTAGTTGCCCCTCGGTTTGATGTATGTATCGTGGATGCGTTTACAGACATTTCAAATCATTTACAAATACTCTGATCCGTAAAAACTCTGCAGGCCATAGGTATAGGTATTTGACCAAAACCTTTTCGAGAACCTACGACACGCAATTCAGTATCAGCTCAACCACTAGTCCCACAGTGTCGTCAATTTTATTGCACAATATTATTTAACTTTTAATATTTATTTATCTGATGAACGCAATAGTCTCGATGCAATTCACTCAATTCAAACCTATTGATGTAGTTTCTCCAAAGTGCGCGGTAAAACAAGAAAAGCTTATTTTGACGTTCTGTAACTGATCATAATATCAACAGTGAGGGTCATATATTTATGATTTTGATGATATGTTATGGCTAAAATATAGTATCTGTAGAAGTGCAGTGGAAGAGGTCCAGCTGTGCCTTGCTAAATACTTATGATTACGATGAAAACATTGCCGTATGAAATTTAGTTTTATAATTATAAAATATTAATTAAACCTGTTTATAGACCTCATAAGAACCATTAAATGATGAGAAGTTATTCTCCACAATTAACAGAATCCTAAAGTAATGAATAAAGATTAAAATAAATAAATAAAGAAAAAATTCAACACATCAAGATAAACAAGTAACACCAAAAATACAATCCTTCAGTGACAATGGACTGCTATATTGTTTGTCAATTATTTTCTTATTCATTTGAATATCTAGTCAACCCCATCATAGTTGGGAAAAAATTAAGTAGATGACGATGATAATATACAATACTGAACACATTATCCCTTATAATATTAGAAAGGTGTGCCTAAAACTAGTTATCAAACGTAGCCATACTGTAATTACGAGATTATCACATAAACCCAAAGGCTAACGTGATAATCCTGTGATAACAATTCCAACCAAAAGCAAGTTAGGTATCTCAAATAATACGTAGTTAGCAATAGGTAGTTAGCACAGACTTAGTGAAAATGATAAATTGCCACCGACATAATTTAGCGCTAATATACCTAGCTTAGTGTCACAGAAGCTCGAATAAGGCTGACGATCCATTGAGACAGAGCAGGTCAGAAGCTTCGGCGAATGATTATATCATCGTCCAAGGTATATAGTATAATATTAAGATGGTGGTGGTTTCAATAATATTTGCCGTTTACAAAATGTATGAGGTCAATTATTAGATTTTTCTGTATCTTTTTATTTTTAATTGACTCACTATTTACTAGTCCAACATTATCCTGTTTTATAATACCTGTTAGTCCTACATACATGTTAAATAAATAAATAATTGTAGTGTGGTTCTTTCCAAAAGATCAATCCAATGCGTCCCAGGCCGCTATATCTCAATAGAATATTCCGGAACCCCGGCAGGCAATGACCCTATCGGGCTCCGTCATTGCTGCTGACTGTTCTTCGAGACGCGTATGAAACATGACGCACCGTTGCGCGTCTACTCGGGGTAATATGCGTGTTGTGACCCACAGTGAGCACAACCACTTAACGGTTTTACTGCTTATCATAACAAAATTCGTGTTGATTTCTACTTCACTCCACACAGGGGTGGGTCTCCAGGTTCTCCAGAAGTAGGTACAATGCAGTTAGCGGATGACACACGTCTTTGAATTTTTGCTTCTAGAATATGCCACCGGTTTACATACGATTTTTTTCTTTACAGTTTGAGTGCAATGGTCATAAAAATAATATTTTGACTCTGCTGATTGCATCTTATTTTTACCATATAGCAGATATTTGTGGGTGTACAAAAGAACACAGTTACCGAGTTTGTCTGGGTTTCTCTTCTCGGTAACATTGTGTTAGGAGAAACTCCGGGGCAGGGCTCTTTTTGGGGACCGTCTACTCGGGGAGCTCACGTTTGACGTGTCTCCTCGAGGCTTATGATAGGATTAGGAGAATAGGATCCCCCCCCTTTTACGCCTCCAATATGGAGGCCTTGGAAGCCATAGTAGATACTCTATCCGCCAAGGTAGAGTACTTAACCGACAAGTTAAGCAAAACCACCGATGTTTTAGGACTAATACTCTATAAAAACCCCGTTCTACTCAAGGAGTTTGAGGTGGAGATTGACTCCATCAAAGCCAATCCCCGTCTCAAACACCCCCCGGAGTTGCCATCCATCCCGCAGCCGGAGGTAGGTCCCACCGCCGCGCCCATCGCAGATAGGTCCCCCTCCCCCCCAGACGTCGAAATGGACTCTGAGGAGGAGGAACAAGACAAGGTGAACGAGAACTCGGAAGGCGAGCGCTCGGAGCGCGCAGAGTCCATACACTCTGAGCGCCCCGAGCGAGCGGAGTCCGAGCACTCGGAACACTCCTCCTCCGATCAAACCTCTTCCTCCGACGAGTTTATCCTCATCGAGGGAAAGAGGAAGAAGAGGTCGCAGGCCTCGTCCTCCCAGGCCCCTAAGGCCAAGAAACCCTACCCTCCCGAGCCAGCACGCTTAGTGCAAAGCCAGCCCTCTACATCCTCGGCCACTAGGCCCAGCCCTACCCCAGTCGTCAGCGCCTCAGTGCGCAAGACCATCCCTCCCCCACCCATCTTCATCCACGATAAGGGGGCTTGGACAAACGTGTCCAAAGCGTGTGGTGAGCAACGCATCGCCTACACGAATGCCCGCGCCGTTCAGAACGGCATAAAAGTAGGGTTAGCAACAGCTAACGACCACCGCGCGCTCTCGAAGCTTCTCAAAGCTCGAAATATCCCCCACCACACATACACGCTCCATGAGAGCAAACCCGTACGTGTGGTCCTCTGCCGGATCCCTAGTGAGATCCCCACCACCGAGATCGTATGCGACTTAGAGTCCCAGAACATCCCGGTGATTGAGGTGCACCGTATGCACGGCAGAGGAGGCAACAACCCATCACGCCCCCCCGCTCCGGTCGTTGTGGCTTCTCAGCCTCCTACTCCCCAGTCACCCCCTCGCTCGGACGAGCCGGAACTCGATCCGTTCCTCATCCTAGCGAATACTTTCCAATTATTCCAGTCCCCCCGCGTGATCCAAATGGCAACGGAGGTCGTGGCCTGCCGTAGTATTGAATCCCTGATTCAGGTATACCGTAAGTATCCTGACGTCAAAAGCCATTTCGCCAACCTTTTTAAACAGCCATAATGTATAACATGGCTAGTAGGAGATTAAAGCCCCGATCCCTAAAGCTAGGTTATTTCAATGCCAATGGCATCAGCAATCAACGGGACGAGATCGCAACTTTCCTTCGCGAGACTATGCTCGACATCCTTCTGGTCCAAGAGACCTTCCTCAAACCCCATCTTAGGGATCCCAAGATAGCTAATTACCGGCTAGTTAGGAACGATAGGACTAGATGCCACAGAGGTGGCACTCTAATATATTATAGGAACTCCCTGCACTGCATCCTTATGGATCCGCCGCCCCTTGCCCACTTAGAGGTATCCGTTTGCCGGCTAGGCATGACGGGTCATCCCTCCATCACCATAGTATCCGCGTATCTTCCACCGTCCAACGTAGTAGATGTAAATTCATCGGTAAACGCCTCATTTCGAAGCGACCTTAGCGCCCTTCTTGACATGAGTGACTCCGTCCTTATGGCGGGGGATCTCAATGCCAAACATCCCGCATGTACTATACGACCTTTGCACACCTCTCCACATAGATATCATAGGTCCTATGCGGCCTACTCATTACCCGTTCGAGCCATCCCAAACGCCTGACGTACTCGACATTGCCCTCCTGAAGAATGTGAACTTACGTTTGCACTCTTTAGAGACGGTAGACGAACTTGACTCTGACCATAGACCGGTGATCTTGGAGTTAACTCCGAGATCGGGTCCCTATGACCCTAACCGCCCCTCTCCCACACAGGTGATCACTGACTGGAGGAAAGTAGGCAAATTGCTGAAATCCAACCAATCACCTCACCTGGACAAGATCCCCGACCACATCCAGTCCGCCGCCGACACGACGGCTGCGATCGACTCACTCACAGAGCACGTACAATCTGTCTTGAACGACTGTTCAAAGGAGATTCCGGTGTCAGAGCACTGGCGCCGGAAACTCCCGGACGATGTACGGGCCCTGCTGACTGAGAAGAACGCAGCAGTCCGTGCCTACAGAGCTTTCCCCTGCCAGAATAACAAAACTTTCATGCGGTACTTACAGCGCAAAGTAAGTAACAGCATTAGAGAGTGGCGTGAAGCCGGCTGGGACAAGACCCTGAGCGAACTGGAACCCACCCACCATGCCTTCTGGCAACTTCAGAGGAGTATGCGTGCCACTGAGGTTGCCTCAATGCCTCCCCTTATCCGCCTGGACAAAAGCATTGCCTTCGACGACGAAGACAAAGCCGAATGCCTAGCCAACAGCCTGGAGGCCCAGTGCTCTCCCAGCTCCCACACAGTCGACCCAGCCCACCTTGCCCACGTGGATGCTGAGGTCGAACGTTGATCTGCCCTACTCCCTGTCGAGGACCCTGATGATCCCCTCCCCCCCGTCACGGAAGACGAGGTGGAGGAGATCATCAAGAAACTCAAACCTAGGAAAGCTCCCGGGACTGACAGACTGACCACTAGGGCACTTAAACTCCTCCCGCGTACGATCATAGTCCTACTGGCTGCCATCTTCAATGGCGCCATGTCCAACAACTTGTTTCCACAAGCTTGGAAAGAGGCTATAGTGATAGGTATCCCAAAACCCAAAAAGCCCAAGTCCCTCCCGACTAGTTATAGACCCATTAGTCTGCTCAGTGCCCTCGGCAAGGTCTATGAGCGGATTATTCTTAATCGGCTCAAGGACTTTGTCGAGGCAAAGAGCCTAATCCCTAACGAGCAGTTTGGCTTTAGAGCCCATCATTCCAGTGTCCACCAAGCGCACCGCATCGTAGAGCACATTAGCGGCCGTTTTCAACGCGGTCTGGTGACGGGGGCCCTATTCTTTGATATAGCGAAGGCTTTCGACAAAGTCTGGCACAATGACTTAATTTATAAGCTTTACCAACTAGGTGTGCCGGACCGTCTCGTGCTCATCATTCGAGACTTTGTGTCGAACCGCTCCTTCAGATATCGCATCGAAGGAGCGCTTTCCACCCCCCGCCCTATCAGAGCCGGCGTCCCTCAGGGCGCCGTGCTCTCTCCCCCACTCTTCACGCTATTCACTAGCGATATCCCCAAAAAGCCCCCAGTAGAGTTATCCCTATTTGCCGACGACACGGCCATCTATTACTCGGGAAAAAGTCCCGATTGCATCGCCCATACCCTCCAGTCCTCAGCCAATGCACTAGGCGATTGGTTTATGAAATGGAGGATTGAGGTAAATCCCGACAAAAGTCAAGCAGTCCTGTTTCGCAGGGCTCGCCAACATAGACAGTTCACCCTCCCCCGCCCGATCACTATGTTTGGCAAGCCAATCCCTTGGGAGAAGCGAGCCAAATACTTAGGTGTGATCCTCGACCAGTTCCTTAACTTCAATGAGCACATAAAGTCGGTTTGCTCGCGAGCCGCTTTCGCTCTCGGTAGGCTCCACGCCTTGCTGAATAAACACAGTAAGCTCTCCCTTAGATGTAAAATCCGAATTTACACGACGTGCATACGTCCTATCATGACGTACGCCTGTCCGGTGTCTGCTCATGCCAGTCCCAATCAGATCCATAGGATGCAAGTCATTCAGAACCATTTTCTCCGAAAGGCCACGGGCGCGCCCTGGTTCTTGAGGAATGAGGATCTCCACGTAGACCTCAAACTCCCGACTATAAAGCAAGTGTTGAAACGCATGTCAGTGCGTTACTTCACCTCTGCTGATACCCACACAAACCCCCTGATCGTATCGGCCGCCCGATACAGACCCTCCAAATTTCTCGGGTTCGTCGCCCGCGTAACGTCCTAGACGAGCCCGACGACCCCACCACCATCCGACAAGAGAGCAGTAGGGAAACTAGCACTCTTAGAAGACACACACACAAAACGCGTTCCGTATTCCGGCCTCGCCGACGAGGCCCATCGCGCCGTCCGCGTACTTGTAATGGAAATCCTCCCCGACCTTTGCCATTCGAGCCAACCCGCGATGCTGAGCCAGTAGCAATAAATACTCCCTTAAATACGACCCAGCCTGTCCCTTTGCTGCCCTCTCAAAATGACTCCGCTATGCCGAGGCCCGTACTCCACAGAGAGTGCCCTTAGCGTGCGGTCATTAGATGTAAGCGTATTTTAGTTTGTAAGCCCTGGCTGGGGGCCTTTAATTTATTAGAGGTCACCACAGGACAGACCGGTTAAGTAGACGCACAGCCTTAGTGATCTGAACTACGAGTGGCGCTACCTAAAAAAAAAAAAATGTACTAAACGTAATTTTTGTCGAAAATGAAGTACACAAGCGCTCTTTGGAGTTGGTTTTCTGACTTATTAATGCCATGCGTATCCCCAATATGTCCTGCTCAACACCGTGTCGATCGACTCATGGATATTTTATTGACTACGTATGTATTAGAAGGGATATTGGTATGTATAACTATTGCTGGCACATGACAACGTGGTGGTACTTTTACTGGGATAAATACGGACATTCACCAACGTTATGATTGAGGATATGTAGATTTATTTTAACATTTTGTTTTTATTTCGTACTGAAAAGGTAACACTAACAGCTACGTTCCGTGAGATAATTGCGTAATACAATCGCTTAGGTAGGTACTGTAGTAATTCAATAATATTAATCACGTAGTTATAAGAAAGTAGTTTTATCTTGTATTTTGTTTTGTAACGCTTCCTGATTATAATGATTGCAGTTGCCATGCTATAGACTATCAAATGCAGGAGATCGTTGGGTGAAATGTAATTTGAGCGGTGAAAATTAATACAGTAAATTTAAAGGCTTTTTTTACGTAGGCTATATTTTATATGCTGGTATTACAATAGCTTACTTGGCTCTCTGGTATTACAATGTGTAATACCAGAAAGGGAAGAAAGCCATGGTATCTCTATCTCATAACTATGTCTAGTTCATTTTGTCCGCCTTTGTACCTATATGCATGATGTCTAAATAAATAAACATTGCAACTCTATTTGCACTATGTCTACACACTTTCTTCCTGTGTATGTTAATTTATTATATTTGTAAGCTGATTTCACTAAGGTAAAGTTAATGTACTTGGTTATTCTGATTTTACCATCAAGATTTAATGTCAGCGGTTAAAATTTATAAGAAGGTAACATTTTCCTTAAAGTTAGATTTCGTCTCAAATTCACAATATTTGCCTCAACATTTAAACAGTACCTCGTTAGAGGTTTACCGAATGTATGACATCAAATATCTGTATTATTATACACATAAACTTTTAACTCCCTAAAACTAAAAATAAAACGAGTTATTACTCTAATTAATACGTACTCTAATTAATAAGAACAAGTAAGTACACCTGAACATAAAAATAATTTATTCGGCGTTATAAAAATTCTTCAAAATCGCTGTCGATTGTAAAAGTGCCCAGAACGATAGCTGCATTGCTACATTTAATGGCAATCGTGAATCTTTGACCTAAGAAAAAGCCAGCACTCTAGTCACGATCATAGTACTCGAATGTTAGTTGAAGTAAAAAACATTGAAAATTTTTCAACACTTTTAATAGATTTTTTAATTAATTACACCTACTGGAAAACAGGCTCCTCATTTTCCAGTAATTCAGCTTTTTATTCGGATACTGAGTGCACGAAAAACCCGACGATTTACAGACACAATAGTGTTGGAAATAAAACAATTACTCGCTACCGATAAAAATAGCAGTGTATTTTTGCCGAAACCAACATTAATATTTTATTGGGGAACACGATAAAGCTTCCGAATATAGAATGATGGAACATGTTTTCGGCTGTTCGCAGCTATATTTGGGGCAGTTAGGCCAAACAATGGCATCGCAAATAACAATTATAGCAATCTAGAGTGTTTGCGTTACGAAGCGAACTGTAATGCCTACGAACTATAGAGTGCTTTGATCCAGTTTGATATGACTGCAGATATTTAGGAACTCTTACAAAATACTTACGTTGAAAAGATTTCCACATTAAGCAATTCATATTGGAATTGGCTTACTCAAATCTGCCACACAGATTAGAGTGGATCTATCTAAACAGTAAGCGTTTGTCAGTTATCGCGTATCTCAACTTAAAATTTTTTGGTGCTCAAACTATTTGACGCACCATATCAAAGTAATTATATTTTTTTATTTAGTTAATGTATTATAGTACAGAGATGTTTATTAATTCTAGAATTGCCTAACTTTTATGATTTAAACTGTATTCAGGTATGCCGCTTAAAGTACCTTCTCGAACTACCAGACAGTGCGATAATCTTCTAATATTTATTGTTTTCCCACATAGCGCTCATACTCACAATCTAGCATTTAAGAACTATGCAACGGGTATTGGGGTATTCAAGGTGTATGACCTTGAATACCCCAATACCCGTTGTATTCGATACAACAACGAGGTTTGACCTCTTAAGCAATGTTCCGTGTCATCTGTTTCCAAACATGTCAATACCATGATGTCGACGTACGCATTTGAATAGGAGACAACCCTATTTTATTTTATAGGGTCAGCACGGACCTGTTGGCGTCGTTTGAATTTCTTTGGTTTGGGGTTGTGGCCTATCCATAATAATAGAAGCTTTATGTATTGTAGTTTATCCTGAAAGTGGCTGTGACGTTATATTCAGGGAATAAGCTGCTTGGTGACGCTGTAAATAGATTTTTTATAGAAAGGAAGCCTTTTCTTTAAGAACGATATTTTAATTTAGGGTCGTCATAATTGGTTTTTAAATAGCTTGTCATATCAGTAAGTCAAATATATAATATAAAAAATAAACTTTCCTCAAGCAGTTCCTCACTCGGAGCTTGTGGCTAAATAACCATAGCTGCACTGATGATAAAGATGATCGTTAAGATAAAGCAACGCTTGCATCTTAACGATCAAGATTGCTTCAGCCGTTGGATCCACTTGTACAATGTTTACTTGTAGTCAGTAGCCAAAAAATCTGACACATATGAGGGGTATCGTATTACCTATCTACTAGATAGATAGATAGATATACTCTTTATTGTACACCATTACAGAATTAAAAAAGGAATTAAAAACTACAAAGGGTGTTACAATGGGCGGTCTTATCGCAAAAAGCGATCTTTTACAGACAACCTTTAGATGGATTTGACACAGCAGGAGAAAATAAATTCGCGGGTAGTCCATGGTGTTCTATTCACTTATATACAATAAATAAGTAATAACCTACATACTCAATATACATATATATATGTATATTGAGTATGTAGGTTATTACTTATTTATATATACATAAAAAGAAAAAAGCTGAGATACATAAATATAGTAACATATTAAAGAGAGAGATAGAGATCTTTTACCATGTTTTTGAAAGAAGGCAGGGTTGGTGCTTGTCTTACTGACACGGGAAGAGTATTCCACAGTCGTACTGCTTGAGCTGCGGACGACTTACCAAAGAAATTGGTGGAGTGATTCGGTACCTCTAGCCTCAAGTTTTCCGATGACCTCAGAAATTTGGCATGTGTGTCATGGAGGTAGGATAGGAAGTCGCTTCATATAAACGATAGTACTAAGCTGCATACGGTTAGACTGGAAATAGACCCCAAAATAGTTGAGAAAAAGGCTAAACAGATGATGATGAAACAGCCCCTCATGATCATGATGAAACAGTCTATTGAAACATTTTGTAGCAAGTGGGCAAATTTTGTATTTGCATACAAAGTGTGATAGATATTTAAGATGGTTGTGAGGCCGTCATAGAGCTGCAAGGTTGTAATGACAAAATATGCACATGTCATTGTCAAAGCTGTTTTACAAGAAACTTACTTCCAAAAAACAACATGCCTTTTGTTTTTCATGTAATGAAAAATGGCTAACCGATTATTTTTGTAAGAGCTGCGTCCCAGCTGCACCACAGTGTCACCTCGATGCGCAATTGTCGATTACCGACAAGTATTTGATGCTTATAAAGAGCGGTTTCATTAACCTTAGCAACTTAGCGATAAAGGCTACCTATAATTATAAAATCTAGTTAGTTTGATATTAAACGCTTTTTTTTCCGTTTAAATCTATTACATGTACCTACATGTGCCAAAACAAAAACATGACCAGCCCATAATCCTTTTGTAAAATAATCCGTTCTGGTACAAAGCGGAGATTGCAAATACCTAACCAAATGACTCGTGGGTCCTGAATCACATTCATGTTCCGCCCCTAACGAAAAATATTTACTTATATGTCGGAGTTGGTTGTCAATTACAATTAGTTATTGTGGGTATTCATCATATTTTGTTATGAGTTGATTTTCTTGTTATGAATTTAAGTGATCTTTTAGTATCAATTACTGTCTGATAAATCGAAACGTAATTTATTAAGTACTTAGTGTACGCACTAATTGATTTTTGGCAACTCATTTCGATAAGTGTGACTGATAGTTTTGATCAAAACAATGGATGACATGTTTCTTTAATTTAAACTTTGTGAAATCACCATTGTTTATTATCGATAATTACTCTTGTATTATTTGATTATTTTATAACGTAAGTCTCATTAGATTTAGTACGTTTTGTATCAAGTAAACACGTGACGCACTTCCTCGCGCCAATGGACAGAGTTGGAGGGATTTCAAACTGCGGGTATCGTCTTATAAAAGACCGTGCACTTGGTAAGCTCAGCAGCCATTCCGCTTCCGACGCTCGCCCGCGACAGTCGTACCGCTCCGCGCTCTCGATCGTTCCGTGCCTGAGTCATCGCAACGCTTCGTCACGCCCGCCGTAACGTCACGCCCGCCGTGACGTCACTCGTAGTCGCCGACTACGACGCCTGGTCCGGATCTGCCTTTTTTGAGGCGGTGAAGGATTTCCTGTTTCTATAACAGAGTATCGTCAAAAACAATTTGGTTTGGCCCCTTCAGGGTAAAACCACAGTTTCGTGGTCCTTGGTTGGAAACCTCACGGTGTCAACAATACCAAGGGGGTGCTGACCCGACGCACCCGCTGATCCCCTTCAGGGTGAAGCAGTCAATTGGAGTCGAGTGCTAGGTTTTGGCCTAGTCAAACCTAGTTACTGAGTTTCCTTTTCAGCTACACACCTAGTGTCGGTTGGATGTGTCTACCCCTTCGTACTAAACCCAATAGGGCCCGGTTCGCACAATAAGACTGGCGATCGGTTACAAGCTTAGGGCTCACCATTAGGTACTCACCTCCCAGTCTCTACCCGACTGGGAGGGTTACACATCCCCGGACCCATCCATCCGGGGAGTTAGGTCAGTTAGGCTTTAAATAGGTCCCCCGCAGGAGAGAAATCTCCAAAATTTTCCCATTAAATTTTTGATCCATTCGCCAATCATGGCAAACTCCAATATTTTGGAGATATTGCTAAAAATCCTTAAGGAAAACCCTGCTATTTCCGCCAAATATGGCGGAATAATCCAGCGTGAAATCGCTAACTGTCCTCCGGCTACCGAAGCCAACGTCGCTGATTTTAGTGACGCGCTTGACAGCCCATTATCTCCCCCGCTTGCTGATCAAGGCATTCTGGTTGGTCAATTCACGGAAGTGTTTATCAACTCCGATCCCATTGTTCATCGAACAACGAACGACTTCCAGGTAGATAGCCCTCTATCGCTCCCGCCCGCCGACAATGTCGTGCCGACAGCCCAATTCCCGAAATCATCCATTGTTTCCGGCCCACCTACTAATCCCATTGTTCATAAAACAATGGACGCCGCGCAGGTGTGCGCTGCAGTTGAATTCTGTGAAATGGACACCAATTCAATTCAATCAATTCTGTGAATTGGTGTCCAATAACAACTCCGACAATGATTTGTCATCATGCCCCTCGTCCTCGGAAGACGACTTTCAAGTCGTCACCGGTGGCAAGAGGAAGAAAGGGAAAACCTCCCAGGCCAGCAAGGCCAAAAAGACCACAGCGTCGCCCCGTCCCCAACTCAAACGCCCGTTCGACCCGCTAGCCCCGTCCCACCTACCTCTGCCCGCGCGCAGAAAAGTCGTCCCCCCAGCCCGATAGCCCAAACTTCCTCAGCCCAAAGGAAGCAACGCCCTCCGCCCCCCTTTTACATCCAGGACAAGGGTAAATGGACTGATGTGTCCAAGATGTGTGTTGATCGAAAGATCAACTACACAAACGCCCGTGCCTGCCAAAATGGTATTAAAGTCACCGTCCCTACGTCGAACGACTATAGGGAACTATATCGCGCCCTCCGTGAAAGGAATATTTCCTTTCACACTTTCTCCTTCCCCGAGGACACGCCCACTCGTGTTATTATTAAACGTGTCCCTAAAGAAATCCTAGTACATGATATTAAAGACGACCTTGCCGATCAAGGTATACCAGTGATCGCCGTCCATCGCTTACATAAAGCGAGAGGCGGACGAAAGGTGCGATTCGATAAAAAGTCCCGTAGGATGAGCACGAGACAGTCAGGCACGCCGAGTTGGTATAGCTTATAGATTAAGCCATTATGCCAGACTTTGTCAAACGCTTTCGCTATGTCGAAGAATAAGGCTCCCGTTATTGCGCCCCGTTGGAAGCCAGCACTGACGTGTTCTATGATGCGGTGGACTTGTTGGATACATGAGTGTTCATTCATTGTTGTTTTCACCGCGGTCATCCGTCCCATCATGACCTACGCCTGCGTTGTTTTCGCACACGCAAAGCCCTACCTCCTCTATAAGATGCAGACCCTTCAAACCCGATTCCTCCGTAGAGTCACGGGAGCCCCCTTTTATGTTCGAAATGAGCTTCTTCACGTAGACCTCAAGATGCACACCATCCAGCAGTTCATGAAACGTGTCTCCAAGCGTTTCTTTGATACTGCTTAAGGGGTTTCCTATGTTGGATACATAGGAATCCCCTTATCGTATCGGCCGCCCAATACGAACCCTCGCGTATCTCTAAGATTCGCCGACCAAGGCATACCCTAGTCACTCCCGATGACGCTCTCACCCTGCTCCAAGAGAGCCGTAAGGAAACCAGCACAGTTTACAAAAACAAAAATCGACCGTCTTTCCGTCCTCGCCGCCGAGGCCCGCCGCGACTTCCCCGTAATAGTCCGCCCCGACCCTTGCCAGAGCCACCCCGCGACGCTGAGCCAGTAGCTTTAAATTCCCTTATTAATAATAATAATGATATGATCCAGCCTGTCCCTAGCTGCCCTCCCCCTGCGACGCCCTAAGCCGAGGTCCGTACCCCACAGGGGGTGCCCTTAGCGTGTAGTCGCCTAGTTTGTAAGTTTTTTAATAAGCCTTGGCTGGAGGCTTTAATTAATTTATTAATTAAGGCAACCACAGGCAAGCCCGGTTAAGCAGCCGACAACCTCAGAGGTCGACCTGCGAGATGCCACTCACAAAAAAAAAAAAAAAAATTAGCTCAGCACTCTGTCTTCGGATCTGACTCAATAGAGAGCTTCCCTGCTCCCGACAAAACTGTCGGTTTATTTGGTACAGCGCTGCTGTATATTTACAATAGCTGTATAACCCTGCTAATAGCAAGCGGATACACTTTGTAATTGGGTGGCTGGGCCACTATACGAACTGTGACCCTAAGGGTCTGTTCGCCTAACTGTATTATTTCTTTGTAATTTGCTTTATCTTTTACCTGGATTATATGGACTTTGCTTTATCTTTTACCTGGATTATATAGACTTTAAAAAAGACGTTGACCTCTGAGTTTGTTTCAGTGTTTCTTCTCAGAGTAGTCAGTTAGGAAACAGTAGCCTCATCTAGTTTGCAAAATAAACAACATTATTTAATTACTAGTAAACTCAGTAAATAAATGTCTGTTTTTGCTTGTACCGGCTTGTTTATCCCAATAAAATGGGGACTCCAAACCCTGATGCTGTACCTCTCGGCACTCCTCCTGATCCTATATCAGAAGTGGGATAGCGTGGGTCTCGAACACATTGCTGTTTCTACTGTACTAGCCCATGTTTCCAAATTTGATTCCTGTGCTCATCGACTAGCATTTACTACCGAAGTTACAAACCAGGCATAAACTTCAATAAGAACTGAGTGTCCTGTCCCACCTTAAGAGAAAGTCTCAGATCTCTTCTGACCAGCTAGATAGTTCTTTCACACACTGTGATAGTTCTTTCACAGCACACTTATTTTGTTTCGGTTAATTGAGTTTTTGGTTTTATTTTAAGAGGGTACTTGAATGTAGGTCACGATTGTCATATTGCTTTGCAAGTACTTCTCGCTAGTTGGTTTTGGTTAGCTGTACGTTTGTTATTGTCGGATTTGCAGTTATTTATGTCGTAAGCTAGTGTCGCCTGTTTATTATGAAAATCAAAGCCCGCGCTCTCGTTCTAGATCACGGCTACGTTATTCATAACCTAGTTATAACAGAGCACCGGAACATTCTAACCGATCGTAATGTTGACGCTATCCGTTCGATTAATTATGCGGGTAGATCAAATCAACATTTTTACATTTCAAATTTTGATCCGAATTTACATAATATCGATGATTGGTGTGCGGAGGTAGATCGTGCAAAATCCATTAATAACTGGAGTGATTATGAGTCTTTCGATTGTCTGAAAGGTGACGCTCGATCGTGGTTACATGAGTGGGTATCTAGCGATCGTACGTGGAGTAATTTTAAGAGGGAATTTGGGCCGTTATATTTGCGAATATATTGGACATGAATACGAACTCTGATAAGTATCCAACGTATGTGGATTACGCACCTCGTTCATTGCTTCGTTTACGTATAGTGCGGGGACTTGATTTAATTGATTTTTTCTCGATTTTCATTAAACCAGTTAGTTTTCCGACTAATAATACTAAAAGTAACTTCACTACGGATTCCTTGCCAAAGCAGGGTAGCAGTGTAACTTTTTGTAAACGATCTAAAATTGATCAGGGTACGAGTGAGTAGTACGTCTAGTACTTCGAATTCAAGGACTTTTTGTTCTACATAGGTCCGAACCTTGTTCTTTTTGTAAGAAACTGGGTCATAAAGTCGACGCTTGTTTTGCAAAACAAAGATCTGAATCGGCGAACAAGGACAGTTGCTTAATTGTCGTAATGTTTTAGTAACTTGTTGTTGTAATGTTTTAGTAACTTCAAGAAATGTAGTGAGGTAGTAGTAGTAGCGACTATTCTTCAAGATGTGCGGGTAGACGTGTTAACAGATAGTGGTCCCACATTTTTGCTGTTAGGTAGTCAAGAAGTAGAAAGTACCTCTAATGTTACATTGCCTGTTTAGTTTCATGGATTGAGTCTCGATGTTGATTTATTCGTGGTGTCGTGCTATTATACCTACAAAAAACATCTAATAACTGTAGGTACGACTATTTTGAATACAGAATAGTTATCCGAATAGGGTAGTAAGATAATTGAAACTTCGATTTCAATTCCAATCATGACATTCTAGATATTAAAATCTAGTAAAACTGTAGATCTCATTTTATTGCGTTAGTTTTAATAAAAAGTTTCAATAAATCTTCGAGATTCAGTATTTAGGATGGATAATTAGTGGAAAGTCAGGTTACGTCGAGTCATGATAAAAAGCTTTGATTGGCTCAGTTCAAACGCAGTGTGAAATAATAGTCCATCAGTTTATGGAATTAGCTAGTTATTGTAGACGTTATAAAGCTGACTTCCTCATCATAATAATAATAATAATAATAATATACGTTTATTTGGACTCAAAAAGCATACACGGACAAACATTTACACACAATTACAATTAGGTGTACACACAATAAAAACCTTAACATAAAACTAATTAATGACATTCATTGAAATGTTTGAGTGAACTCTGGTACCCAAGAAAAGATTTAACTTGTGTTATGGGTACCAGCATTCTCTAATTAATTAAATTCAAACATTTTTGACATTAAATATATTGGTTTAAGTTACTAAATTATATTTAAATAATCTACTTAATCATTTTAAATTTTGAAGTGGACGGCTGAGACTGTATGTGAGTGTGTATGCGTGTGCGTTGTAAGGTAGTGTGCGTGTGTGTGGTTGCGTGCTTGTGTGTGCATGCATGCGAGAGTGAGTTCGTCAGTGTTTTAGGCATGTACATGTGTGAGTGTGTAATATGTGTCCGTGAGAGTGAAATAACGTGTAAAGAGGAATGTGTATGATAAAAGTTATATTTTTAGTAGATTTTCGGTGTCCTCGTAATTCTGTGATTGAAGCCATCCAAGAACTTTTCTTTTACATTCACGTAAAGTGGTAGAGTAAATGGGACAGATTTTATTAATTTTATTATATATATGACTCCCAATCCCGTAGAAATGTCGCTTAGCGAGTGCCGTTCTACAGCGTTGGGTAGGGCATACCCTATAACGTTGACGTTTGTCTTGAGAGCTTGGATCATACTGTAGGGACGAATGCTTACGCAACACAGTGTGGAGTATATAAAGCTGCCTTACTGACAAAACTTGACATTCCTTGTACAAACTTGACGTAGGATGTCTGAAGGGTTTGAAGGACATAACCTTCAAGACCGCCCTTTGCGCTCGTTCAACTTGAAGAAAGTGAACTTTAGCAGCAGCACCCCATACAGTAACACAGTACATAAGTATTGTCTGACACAGAGCATAATAGACTATTTTTAAGACGTTGCTATCAGCTGAATATCTCAGTTTTTTAAATATATATATGAGTTTTCTGACGCGAACAGTAAGAGCATCTATATGGGATTTCCAGTTCAATAAGCTATCAAACTGGACTCCCAGATATTTAACCGTAGCAGATCTTGCTAATAGCGGGCAGGAGCACAGTGAGTCAAATGAAGTTGGAGAGCAAGAGTGTGCTTTTAATATAATGGAGTCAGGAGCGGGTAAAGTGGCAGCTTGCAAAGCAAAAGGTAGGAAAACTGTTTTTGACAGGTTAATGGTAAGAAGGTTGTCATAAAGCCAGTTCATTACGGATGCAAGGGCATTTTCAGCATGCATTGTTGTTTCGGACCAGCTGTCACCATGTATTAGCAGTGCGGTGTCATCAGCATAAGCGAAAATTGAACAATTTTTTAAGGACATCATGCATAGCTGGTTTATATACACTAAGAAAAGCGTTGGACCCAAAATTGAGCCCTGAGGAACACCAAAACTTATATTATTACTGTCGCTGACCACTCCCTCTATCTTGACACACTGCGTTCGGTCTGTCAAATAGTCTAGAAAAATTTTCAGGGTATCACCACGAACACCACTTGCTTCCAACTTTAAAATTAGGTGCGGGACGGACACAGTGTCAAAGGCTTTTGAGAGGTCTAGAAAAATACCTAAGCACTTTTTTTTGCTGTCTAGCTTAGCTACCGTATTATCAATAAACGAGCTAACAGCGTCTTCAGTAGATTTGTATTTCCTGAATCCGTACTGGTTGTTAGCTAAAAGATGGTATGATTCCAGAAAGATAGTTAGTCTATTATTCAATACTTTTTCTAGAATTTTCGATAAAGCAGGTAAAACAGATATAGGTCTATAATTATTAACACTGTGTCTGTCCCCACTCTTGAAAATTGGATGCACAAGTGCTTTTTTAAAAGCTTTGGGAAAACGTCCAGATTTGATGGCGCAGTTGATTACGTGAGTAATGACTGGAATTAGCTTCCGCGAGCATGATTTTATAAGGTGCGCTGGTATTCCGTCCCAACCCGTTGCAGCATCTGAACGCAGACCGTTTATAGTTCTTTCGACCTCAGCATCATCAGTTTGTAAAAGAACGAACGAGTTTGTAGGGGTGTTGGACGTGGGAGTAACGGAACGAGAGCGGGGAGTGAATTTTTCAGCTAGGTTTTTGCCAATCGTTGCGAAGAACTTGTTAACATCATTAATAGACTTATTGCCATCAGGAGTCATAGCAAGTAATTCTACGGGGGGGCTTACCGTTTGGTGCTTATCAGTTATTTTTTTGATAACTTTCCAGGTTGCTTTGGGGTCTTTCCCGGCTTTTTGAAATTCAGCTTTTTCGTATGCAATTTTTAAGTTCTTAAGTAGCTTGTTGCAGAAATTGCGATACCTCGTAACCGTTAGTTTGAGAGTTAGATTTGCAGGATTTGACAACAGTTTTCTCATCATTTGGTCCCTATTTCGAATACAACGAAGTAGCCCTTTTGTAATCCATGGCTTAATAATTCTGTGCTTGGAAGGTATATGAACTGATTTTGTGTGTTTCTTTATAAGTGATTGATCATGTATTGCTATGTTGATCATAACTACCTTTTTGGTCTGGTTCGTTTTATCTGAGGTTTGGAACAACAGGCTACCTGAAAGTTCAGTGTAAAATGTCTTACTTATTGTTTGTTTGTTACCAAATCATGTAGATTGTTCCAGAGTGTTAACTTTCATAGTATGGCCAAGGATATGGGTTGCGATACACATCTGATGACATCCGAGAAGGCAAATCAGATGGCAACTCCACTCAAAACTCCAGTCCAAACAGAGAAACTCTTCGTGAGATGAGTCGGAAGAGGATGTCTGAACGACTTTCGTTCAAGTCAAGAGGACCAGGAAACCTATGTCAACCGAGGTTGTAAGGCGCCTCGTACCATTCTAAATTATTTGCCTTTTGTTTTAGAAATCTGGCACAGTCGACAGGGAAGCTGGACTCCTGCATGCGAGAGCTATCATGTGGTGAAAGTACTCCCACGTGGTCGTTACGAGCTTCAGTGTTTTGCCGGCTTGCATTGGAAGTCAACACAAGCAGCCCTGAGTATAACTAAAATGTCGAAGTTGAAAATAGTAAAAAATTAATAATTCAGCAATAGTAATACAATATCTTATAAGTAGTTTGATCTACCACTAGTGATGTTTAAAATCAATACTCATTCCCTCAATAGTCCGACGCATCCTGGACACCTAGCACTCGGTAACGCAATCTAGGCGAATAATTCTTACACCACGATGGCACGAATAGTGATAAAATACGTATATATACGATAGCTCCTCTGCATGAGGCAGCATATCGAATAAGCTGCAGGCATTATCAGTGTGCGCAGGCCAATTTCGATGTCTATTGAGGCTGTCAGGAGACCAGCTTTATAGTATTACAAATATCAACAATTACGTAGGCACGCGTTTAAAAGCGTTGCAGATATTTTGAGCTGGTTGTCAAGTAAATTTTTTAACTGCCAGTTCAATTTCTAACGTCTTAAATTATTATCTATACTAATATTATAAAGCGGACAAGTTTGTTTGTTCTTCGAAAGTTCTGGGTGGATTTCAAAAATTCTTTCTGATTATGATAGGCAGTTTCATGAGAAAGACTATTTAAATTTACGCTTCTGGTCGCAGTTTTCCTAAAATAAGGGTATTAGTGAAGTAAGTCGGAAGAAAATACGACTCTAAATTACTATAATCACGTGCGCTGGTGAAATGTATATGTATATGTAAAGATCGTGTACTACAAAATGTAGGGTATATTCAGATCTAAAAAAAAGTTCACTTTACTACATATCTAACTTTTATAAATAATCCACAATAAGGCAAATTACGTAAAAAAGAGCATGGAGCTCCATGACCTGATTCCTATATCTCTCTTTCACTACCGGTCTACCAGAAACACGGCTGGGTACCACCCACACTTGGTTGATATACCGTCTTGTCGTACAAAGCGCTTCTCCTTCACATTTATTGTGCGCACAGCCAAGCTGTGGAATTCTCTGCCGGCTTCTGCGTTCCCTGCCACTTATGACCTTTCAGTCTTTAAAGCACGAGTAAATAGGCATCTTCTAGGCTCGCTGTTCTCATCTTAGACCTCGTCTGTCGCTTACCATCAGGCGAGATCGAGGTCAAGAGTGGGCCCATCAGTAATAAAAATAAAATAAAAATAAGGCATGACTTTGTAGTATTATTATTATGCGGCCATATTAATATTTACGTTCGTAAGTAATTTCTTCATCAAGAAAATTTTATGAAGATAAACTTTGCGTTTTACAGTATGTAATTTGGACTTATAGTTTAGGAGAAAATATAAAATTAAAATTATTCAACAACGCTATTCACCGAAACGGCGCGCGGATTCACGGCGCGTCAAGCATAACTCACGTACCTACCACTCCACGATACATGTGATAGTGACCTAAACTTAGTTTCATTTCGACTTCTTGGCTAAGAGACTTCCTATGTAAAATTGTTTCAGCTTTTTTTACGTCAGATGTGTATTTTTGTATCTATACATTTTGATAATTTTTATTTTATTTTCTGTTTAGTTGTGTAAGTTATTTTGATAGGTTGTTGTTTCGTTTAGTTATCCCATTTTTTATGTCATCGTTTAGTTTAAAGTTTATAGTTAGTTTATTAATTTTGTTTTATTTTAGTTCCATTGATGTATAAAGTTTAAAAATGCGTATTTGTAGTCTATATTTTATGATTCCTAATTTCGTGTGCACCTATAATAGGGATTCAATTCCTATTTATTGTAGGTAATATATAGGGTCTAGCTAAGTTACTTTTATTAAAATAACTTTGAAGCAATGTCATAGTTGCTATAGTTTTAACTGGACCATCGGCTAGACAAACGGCACTAATACCTCGAATCTTCATGTACCTACAGATTTACCTTTTAGTTTTAAAAAGATACAATTTCCTGCAATGGTATCTTTCGAAGTCACAATAAATAAAGCGCCGAAGTTGCGGGAATGTGCTAACGAGATACCGCGACCCCGGAACGTAAGGGCAGCTGAAGGAGTAGGGTGTGTTTTTTGTCAGTAGAAGTCTGACACTCTTTTCTACTCCACTTAGAGCGAGAGAAGTTATTCGATGATTGAGATGTTGTTAGATTTCCATAGCCGAATGGCAAAAATGGAACCCTTAAAGATTCGTCACGTCTGTCTGTCCGAAACTATTAAGATAACCGAGTTCGAATTGGTATATAGAAGTAATCTGCAAATCGCTCTTCGATTTGAATAAAAAAATATTTAAAAAAAAATACATGGAATTGAAACTAAAAAAATATGTGGTTCATCAAACATGTACGTGCAGGTGTCTATAGATAGATCTTTAAAAATGAAATAAAGTTTCCTGAAACAATTTTTCCTCAAACCCAGTAATTTGGAATATACCTATACACTTCCAAAGTAGCAAAATGTGTATTCTGTAACTTTTAAAATAATAAAGTCTAAAATAAAAATAAAAAAATTACACCGTAAATAATGAAATATATTTACTAAAATTGGTTTGAACAAGATACAGTCAATAGTTTTTGAGATATAGCACACTTTCAGAGACCGCAAATATATGTATTTCTTTATGTTAACACATAAGACTTAAATGAGAAAAACAAATACAGACAAAAGAGCACAAAGGTGCTGCTTACATCATAAGAAATTTCATCCAGCAGACCAGCGACAGGGGAGTTAGAGAAGAGATGATGGACACAGTGTGAATAAATATTAATTACGTAAATTACTAAAAAAACATACTTAACTAATAAAATAAATTATAAAGATACAATAAACATACATAGAGGCAAAATACGTATTTATATGTATTAATATTAATACTGTAAAAATATATACAAATCTATACTATAATATTATAAAGCTGAAGAGTTTGTTTGTTTGTTTGCTTGAACGTGCTAATCTCAGGAACTACACTTCAGATTAGAAAAATTCTTTCAGTGTTAGATAGCCCATTTATCGAGGAAGGCTATAGGCTATATATCATCATGCTAAGACCAATAGGAGCGGAGCACTAATGAAGAATGTTTCAAAATCGGGGGATTTTTTTTCCACGCGGACGAAGTCGCGGGCGGAAACTAGTAAAATATAAAATTACCGCATGATGGAGAAGTAGTGTTCTTTGACCAGTTTTTTGAAAATATGGATTGTTTGAACTGTGTTATTCATACAAACACTAAGAATAAACAAAGTTATTTGGCGTAGCCACTACGGTACGCATCATGGGTGAGTCTGACTCGCACTTGGCCAATGTTTTTACACATGGCCAATTATGTGTTGCTTTATCTATGTAGATCCGGACGCAGGCAAAACCAAAACATACTTATACCACAAGAAAGTAGGACTGAAATATTGTATATTGTATATAGATAGGTATACTTAAATTATTCATTAATATTCAGAAATCATCGAGTTAATAACAGTAGTAGGATTATACGCGGGTGAAACCGCGGGGCACAGCTAGTCTCATATTAAAGAATCTGTACATATCTCAAAATTGACTTCACAACATATTTTTCCCACAATAAATTAACAATCATTTTACAAACTCACTTCTCAATAATTATCTTCGTAACAAGACAAACCCATTATTAACCAGTTTCGCGAAATCAGCTAAGGCGTAACCAAAGAGCAGTATAATTACAAGAAATTATTAATTTCTCAAGAACGATAGAAGATTTTAATAATAACAGCGCTAATGTATCGGAAAATGAGATTCGCTCAAGTGAACGAGACGATCATGTTACTTTGAAAATTGGTTTTTAGACATTCATAGATGTGGATAGGTATATGTAGTTCAAACTTATACAGATTTATAGAATAACTAGCTTTTGCCCGCGACTTCGTTCGCGTGGGAGGGTTTTCCCGCGTAAAATCCCGATCCCGTGGGAATTTCGGGATACAATGTAGCATATGTGTTATTCCAGGATGTAAACTATCTACTTGCCAAATTTCATTCAGATCCGTCCAGTAGTTTTTGCGTGAAAGAGTAACAAACATCCATCCATCCTCACAAACTTTCGCATTTATAATATAGTAGGAAGTAGGAAGTAGGAAGTAGGAGTAGGAAGTAGGATATACTAGTACTCACGCGGAGCTTCGCTCCCGTGGATTCTATCACGGTAAAAATATAACTCCCCTTTTATGCAGTCGCATAAAAAGTAGCCTATAACCTTCCTCAAGCTTCAAGCTACTACTATACCAAATTTTATCCAAATCCACCCAGTACTTTCGAAGATTAGCACATTCAAGCAAACAAACAAACAAACAAACTTTTCCGCTTTATAATATCAAGTATAGATACTACTGGTACAGAAGGAATCCATATGTATATACTTCCATACTATATACTATACAAGGTGTAACAGATTTAGCGCAATACCTCAGACATCCTAATTAGAATATCTATACTAATATTATAAAGCGGAAAAGTTTGTTTGTTTGTTTGCTTGAACGCGTTAATCTTCGAAATTACTGGGTAGATTTGGATACAATTTGGTATGGAAGTAGCTTGAAACTTGAGGAAGGTTATAGGCTACTTTTTACGCGACTGCAAAAAAGGAGAGTTATGTTTTTACCGCGATAGAATCCACGGGAGCGAAGCCCCGCGTGAGTACTAGTTAAATTATAAGTCTAAGACAAAATCCGTAACTAAATAAATTGAAACCAAACCTAGGCATTTTTTGTAAAATGTTTATCCTTACTAAATGCAAAACGCATACAGTACGTCATACAATATCCTTACGCAGGCACATACACTCATGTTAGCGGCCGACGCGATACGCACACGATTTCCTTGAATTAAGGATTGTATTAATTTGTCATGATACTGTTTCCATTTTAAATTAAGTGAAAGATTTTTCCATAAAAATTTAACACTTATTTTTATGACGGAAATCGATTCAGACAGAAGCCGATTCTGAATCAACTACTTTCAGGAATTACGTTTATTCTGTTACCCGTTGTATATACTATAATATTATCAATGCGGAAGTAACTCTGTCTGTCTGTTTGTTACTTTCACGCCTTAACTGCTGAACCGATTTAGATGAAATTTGGCATGGGAAGAAAAAGCTAGTTATCAATATAATAAAACTTTCCAGTTTGTCCAATACGATTTATATAAAGCAATGATTGCTGGCTTATTGTAATTGCGATATCGATGTCTATTAACAACTCCACTTCCGTGGGTGTGTCTTTTATTTTTTTTTGTTTTTACCTATGTCAAATCTTCCGATATGATTGATTTTCTTTTTTGATTAATGTTTATTATTCATCTTATTATGCTTTAGGTTCCATCTTTCATTACTGATATATTGTCGTGTGTCAAGTAGGGATGTAAAGCGGTAAAATTACCCTGGTAAAATACGGTAAAAAAATGTTATTTTACGTAATTTATGGTATTTTACGGCAAAACATGGTAATTTTCGGTAAAAAACCTATTAAACGTACTCATACCCACTAACATACGTAGTGCAAAAAATACGTAGTGAGTATGTTTGTGTGTATGTCACTACTTCACTATTGGAACTTCATCCCTTGTTCAGTATTGGAACTTGAAAAAAATAGAGAAAACTGGGTTCGTGCGACTCATGCGTACTAAAAAAAACCCTAAAACTTTATTCCCAAGGCAAGAATTCAAGATGTGAATCATCACACGTGAATCGGCAACATCGCATAATGATTTTGAATCTTTACGCGCGCTAGATTTAAAACAAATTAAAATTTAACACTTCATAAGTCGCCGGTAATTTTACCGTAATTTATATAAATGACCTGTAGCGTGGTAGTCGATTAAACTAGAATCGAATTACCACACTCATCCCTAATGTCTATGGTTTCACGGAGTGACAACACTTATGCGGTCCCGGCTATAAATTCTAATCCCCGGTCCGCGGAGTTCTTTTTTCACCGCCTACTGTTACAAGTAACTAATATTGAAACCGCTTTGTGCCCAAGGGTAAGTGCTCGTCGTATCTGCCATTTTCTCTCCATCTTGCAAATCGCAATCCTCTTATTTCGCCATAATCTGCAGCGTTTGTAAATTTATATAATTGCCCGGTTGTCAAGATGGCTTCCGTCTGGAACATGACTGTGCTATTTCATTGTCATCTGTTTTCCACTAGTGTTTCTAAATTTGTGAAGCGTACGCAGGCCGCAGCATTCCTTTTCTGCTGTGTCATGGCAGCTACTAGCTTAAACGCTTTGTCACGCGGTTACCTTCTATATCGTTGCACGCGGCATGCGCACGCTTATCTATAACCTTTGTGAACCGCCGCGATGGTGAGTCCCCCTTCGTTTCCCTGGAACTGTTCCTTGGGCTCACGGCTGGGAGACGCACGCATCGCTGGCGCTCACGATTCCTGGCACCACGCTTACGGAAGCACCCTTCGTGTGATTCCAGGGTTTCGTTTTCTTTTCTTCTTCTACACTTTCGTCTCGGCTATCAACTACCTCAGCGTCTGCCACGCGACGCGTGTCACCGCTGCCTCCGCGTACTACTGCTGGAGAGACGCGCTGTCGCGTGGTCCACCTGCAATAACCTCTGCGCCTGCCACGTGCGAGTTGGGTGTCAAGCTGCCTCCGCGGCTACCCGCAGGAGAGACAGCCACTCGCGTGGCCTGCCCTGCATATCCTCTGCCTCGGACACGTGGTCGCTGCCGGCTTCGGGATCGGCTCGCCGGTCTGCGTGCGTCGCGGCCTGAGCTCAGGGCAGTAACATCCACATACCTTCGACCAGTGAGAAAACCCTTGTGAACTGAACCCACCCCCCTTCAAAATAAATGCTGTAAACCTGTGGTCTAAGTTCTTTTATTCTACTTCCACCTAAACCACTACGCCAAAAAATAATAATAATCGTAATAATAAAAAAATAATCGTATTTTACCAGCATTTTCAGTAAAATTACGTAATTTTGCAACCCTAGTGTCAAGTTACAGAGTAAGAAACAGCAGAACAGTAAACGAGTAATTTACAATTCTGAAACTGACCCATTTCCACATTAGTGATATGCCTCTTGTTGGTTATAGCCAATTACTCACACTTTATGGATGGTATTACTCGTAATATTATAACGCAACACGTTTGTCAAATATTTTATAACCTGTAATGTTTGAGGTTTCTTTAAATTAATAATAATGAAATTAAAACGAATGAGAATTGTTATATTTAAGATAATTAATTAAAGTAGGAAAAAGCGTGGGTATTTAGACGAACTAGGTATTTAGATATGATGCTGCTATTTACGTACCGATGTGCTTTGGCATGTCATTGTTAGTTCCTCGTGCCAAACTCATTCAGAATCTGATATTAACTAGTTCAAAATAGACTCATTGTAGGTAAGTATGAACGTACAAGCCTGCATTACATTTCACAAACAACATTTCTCTATTACGAATACTGGTAAACATCAGTTGTGTAGTGAACAGAGGTGTTCTGTCGAATAGAAATACGCTCGAGGCGGGAATACTGTAGAACAGTAGGATTATTAGCTAGCTCATCAACAGATACTGGGTAATTGTGTATATCTGTAGGTTTCTTGTTTGTAATGAGCAAACGATTTGACTATGACATGAAACATTTGATACTGTTGTTTAAAATATTTTTAATTTTAGCACAACACTTTGTTTTATAAGTGTGTATATTTTGGTTATATTTCTATACATAAAAACAAAATGGTAAGAAAGAATTTATTTAAGTAGGAACTTGATAACTTTCTGCGGTTTTTTTTATGTATAAGCTATGTATGTAGTAAGTTATAGTGAGATTCATGTTACAGACTGAAACCAGAATTTCTTTGGCTGTTGCATTTGTGCAGATCATGCGGACTATTTAATCTTAATTAAACTACAAACTAAAGAATTTTCGAAAAGGCTGCTTGACACTTCCCTTTACCCAAAGGCTGGCTATTATATTGGACAAGGCTAAGCATATAACAATGGGAACGTCAATGACTTCTATGTGTCAAATTTACGTAATATATATATATTTAATAATATAATATTTCAAATCGAACAATCATAAAAAACAATTGTAGTAATCGTCGTATTCAATTTTAATTCATAATTGCATCGCCAAAAAAAGATAATTGCATATTGACATAATACATTCAGGAATTATATGAATCGCGTTATCCTACCTCTCCAAAAGCTAATTCTAACCGCCTCCTACCGAAAATAATTCAAACCCTACGTGGGTTCCATTCTGATATGAAGGACGCCACGTTAGAGCGGGGGCACACGATGCGTTGCGGCGCCGCACCGCAAAGATTTCACCGTATCGACGAGCACACGAGCGGTGCGGCGCCGCAACGTTGTTATGTCGCAGCGGCGCCGCTGGCACCCCAGCAGCGTTGGACAGTCTGTTAATAAAAATGAATCGAAAAGACGTCTGTTATTGGCCCTACTATGACGCCACCGCCGAAACCCTCAATCACAATAAACATAAAACTAAGACAAAAAAAAACGAAAAGAGCGAGCATGTGCCCTTTCTTGTGACGCATATACAACTGAGCGGTGCCACTCCGGCGTCGCAACGCATTCACCCCTCCCCGCCTCGTCTTGGTGGTTGCAAGTCCGGTGCGGCGCCGCAGCGCATCGTGTGACATGCCACAGATATTTCTATGTAAGACGACGCAGCGACACCGCTCAGGCGCCGCACCGCCGCCGCAACGCATCGTGTGCCCCGGCTCTTAGTAATAAATACCTAGACCTCAAATACGGCGTTATTATGAAAGCCTTAGCTAAATTATTTTGTCTACATCATAATCAATAACAGAACACATTGGGGATATTTTTTTTTTGTAATAATCTTTCACTAAGTTCATTTCTTCTATCTATCTATCGGTTACATTTCGGAGATTATGCGATGGAATTACACAATCTAATTCCGCTAAGTCCATTCCATCATCTGACTTCAAGACAAATGGCGATTCGCCATCGTTACATGGTGGACATCCCACCCATACGCACGAAACGTTTTGGGAATATTTTCATTGTGCGTACGGCTAAGGAGTGGAATTTCCGGAGTCTGCCAGAGTCTGTGTTTCTCGATAGCTATAACCTTGGGGGTCTTTAAGTCAAGAGTGAATAGGTTTCTTTTAGGTAAGCGTGCTTCAACTTCGACCGCATCATTACTTACCATCAGGTGAGATGGTGGTCAAACGCAAGCCTATTTATTATGAATTAAAAAAATCTTTAGGGATAAGATATTTCTCTCTCACGTTAGCTTGATACTATCTAATGGGTACACACCAAGTACACACACTCATAAGCGGCAACAGCACACACCCGCATACTTAGCTAATGATACGCGTATTATCCATAAATTCGGCTATTTTTTAAGATACAGTTGACACTCAATATCTCTTTGTCTATAATATAATACATGATTGCCAAGATCAAAGGTTGCGTGCGATCAAGTGTGCTTTCCGTAGCACAGAGCAACCTCGTTATGTTAAGAACATCCATGAACCGACCTTGGCAAGCCTTGCTTCACCCTAAAGATTAACTTGAGAGGCTGTAACAAGTATAAATATTCGTCCCACCATAAACTTTTATCATTCAATCATGATCGATCTGAAGCTCGATCAAAGAAATCGAGCATAACTCAGTCGTACAATGAAAACAGCGAAGTTCATTAGATTGATAGCCGGGTTAATTAACGAACCATGTTCCGTTACGCAGACAAAGGGGAGGGTTGTTTTATTCAGAGGGTAATTATTTGTACGGGTGACCGCCATTCACGGATAAAACTAGGATTGCATGAGAAAAACTAACTTGAAAATGTTGGGATATATGCTTGTTTTTGTTTGTATGTTGACTGTAATGTGAAATGTTGACTCCAAACACTTAGATAACTATTTTGGAAGGGGTTTTGATGAGGAAAAGGAATAAGAATATCGTGGATCTATAGAAAATATTTTTTTTGTAGTTATACTCTAAAAATAGTAGGAAGAACTCGTAGCTAAATAATAACAGCCAAACGGGTTGATCTTTAAGGTTAAGCAAAGCTTGTTGAGGTCAATCCATGGATGGGTGACCATCTTCACATTTCGAGATTCATCCGTGCTTCGGAAAGCACGTTAAGTTGTTGGTCCCGGCTGTTATTTGTACATCTTTGACAGTTGTTACAGGTAGTCAGAAGCCAAGAGAGTAGGTATCTGACAGTAGTGTATCTGACAGTAGTGTATCTGACAGTAGTGCGTCTGACAGTAGTGTATCTGACAGTAGTGTATCTGACAGTAGTGTATCTGACAGTAGTGCATCTGACAGTAGTGTATCTGACAGTAGTGTATCTGACAGTAGTGTATCTGACAGTAGTGCATCTGACAGTAGTGTATCTGACAGTAGTGTATCTGACAGTAGTGTATCTGACAGTAGTGTATCTGACAGTAGGTAGTCTGGCAGTCGCTTCATGTAAAACATTAATTCTCAGATGTATCAGTTATTCTTGAAGCCGACCCCAAAATAGTTGGAAAAAAGCTTAGCAGTCGATGAATGTGACACCATTTGACCAGCGTAACTCGCGCTTTTTTTTATGTTTGCAGCTATATGAGTAGTATTCGTTTGTTTCTAACTCTTTCCGAATCAATGTTTTAACATCTTCAGACCAATATGCAGCCACCTGCACTGCTGTTACATGGGCTTTATTTAAATCTAGCAAGGCGCAGGTGGCCGCGCACAATGGGCATGACATGAGGTGGGATATGCCTTGCAAAGCAGCTCCACACTGGCATTGTGTTTGCGATGGGTCAGGGATACCCCATTTGGCCAGATTATATTTATTTTATCACGATAACTTTTTTGTTTGCTAGCTAGTACTCTCTCTTACAAACGATAAGCCAAAACAAAACAACATACAGGAAATGACGCTGCATCTTAATTCTAGTTATAAACTCTATTTCCAGTTCTTCATAAAATAAAATGTACCCTTATCCCAGTTGTAGGGAAGCCATGTTTAGAAGGCCATTGTCCTTTTGGATTTAAAAATACAAAGATAAAGATTCTCTCTGTAGATATTGAAAACAAAACAGGCTTTGTTGTCTTAATCTTTAAGTTAAGCCTCCAATAATGTTAACTTCCTCGTTTGGAATTAATGGCAAAAGTAAAATTTAGGGAGCTAGCGTAATTGGCTTTACCTTAACCAGTAAAGTTCAGAGATTATTCATATCTATAGATCGCTACGCCCAGAGCCTTTTTTTTCAGTATATACGAATCACCGACATACGTGTGAACCAAGACACAGACATTGACATTGACACCAAGAAACAATGTTTGTTTTGATAATTATGCATAATAAGAGCTATAAGGTCTTATGACTACGGGGTTAGTGCAATGGTTGGGCTACTACACTGCATGTCGCGGGTTCGATTCACACCGTAAATAATGTTTTTGCGATCTACAGATAATTGTTCTGGGTCTGAGTGTTTGAAAAATTCGTACAAGATACAGGACAAATTTATAATGTGATGGAATATTGCAAAAAATATTAAGACATTAATTAGGACATGCTGTATAAATACTTTTATTTTTATGCATGTTTGATTAACGTTAAATTAAATGTTAAGTTTTGACTTATATCTCCTCTAAGAACGTTTGTAGCTTCTGCTTGGATTTTTTCATTAATAAAATTAATAGGACATTATATCTACGGGCCCCTCTCCGAAGGCTGGTGGAAACGTACAACACACATTTCATGGACCTAGACATTTTCGCGCTGTCGCATTCCAAATTTAAGAAAAAGGCATCGCAATTATTAGCTTCTTATTATTAATTACTTGTCCACCGCACTAGATTAATTTGTTATACTTGGTTTTCTTTATTTCTCAGTCAATTTTATTTTTCATATAAATGTATTTAAACATACCTGTACGCGTCCGCATCTTTACTCATAATGTCATTTCGTGGACAATAGTGTGGGTTATACGTTTTTTACCTTTTAAGATAACCACTTTTTGTAAAATAGTTTAATGTATAACTGTTTTTGTCCCAAATTAATAAAATAAAAATAAAAATTATATTTATACTTCAACGGAAACATTAATAACTTAAATCTACTAAATAGCACTGCTGAAATTCAGCGTTATATCACCGTCCTTAAGCAGTCTTATATCTTTCCATTGTTACTCAGCGGTCAGTGATTATCTACAAGCCATTAACCAAAGCTCCTTATCCTCAAAAGTTTTTCTTATACACAGACAGACACTAAGATAGCCTTCATTCGTGGCCAACTGCCAAAACCTTAACTGACGCAAAGTAAACGTGATTTTTTAATCAGAAATACAGTTAATTTTCGCGATAAGAATGATTTGTGCAAATGTTTTAAAGTTTGTTCAGAATCATTATTCTCATCTCGTAATAGCCATTACCTTTCTTGAAAGGAAAGTGTTTTGATATTTAAAACCAGAACACATCCATAATTATGTATTTTAATATCAAAATTATCATGTGTTTATATTTTTTTTTCAGTCATGTTACATTGCTATTTACATTATTGTATATCTAGAACAATCATGCTTTATATAAATCTGTATTTGGTTTTTTGAATTGTGAAAAAAAAAACACGTGTCGAAGCCTCTTTTTAAGCCATACTTTTACAGAGTTTCGGGTACATAAAGTTTGACAAGCACTCAATTTCATATCTTAATTTTTGATTATTGGCTAGTCTTGAGTTTCATTCGCAACTTAATTTAATTGATATTATTTAGAGTTTTCAAATGCGGCGTGTAGGATTAAGACCTTCACGTATTATCGCTTCATTTTGTGATATGTAACTATGTAAACGTCACATTTATGAAGATATGTCTTTCAAATTAAGTTCCGGATATTATGCCAAGACGTTCAAATTTAATATTGCTCAAACGCCCCCGCATTCGTTACATGCATCGTTGAAAATAAGAAGCGATTAAATTGACAATGCATTATTTATTACACGTATTAAAGAGGTTTATGCCTTTTATGAAATGAAACAGAAGACTCGAATGTGGTTTTTATTAAATATTTATAATATTAATGGAAACGCGCGCGGGAATAGCCGATTTAAAAAGTTGAATGCGTAAAAAGATGCTAAAATATTTTGTCAAACATATGTCAAAATACTCAAGTAAAAGAAAATTTCCTCAAAACACATGACTCAGGTAGCCTCTCACAATATGTGAGTACCAAGGTGAGTACATAACAATAGGGTACGTGATGTAATAATAATGTGTGTTTCTATTCAAAAACATTTTGATAGGTGATATGATGTCTACAAAAAAGAATAAAAAATAGCGGAAGATTCGAAATATCACCATCATCATGGATATTCAGCTTTCATTCCAAAATAAAACTAGTGCTTTATTATATATTTATATATATATATATATATATATATATATATATATATATATATATTTGTATTCTAAAAATATCTACATTTTCAATTTGTCATCTTGGTTTTTCTTTATCTGTAAGAGAACTCATCGGCTTGAGCGGCGCTTTTAATTTCAGCCCTTAGAAAGCGAAAAAGGATGGGATTTCTTTGAACGTTTACGATCTCATATAATATTGCTTCTTCAGGCTTTATGTCTTGATCTTCGAGTACAATATTACTTTTTGAATTACTTTGACGTTTTGTTATGTCATTCACATGGATTGGGGGTTTTTTCTGTCATGAAGCTATTGAGGCTCTGTGTGTGTTAGGATTTTTTACATACCGTTGCTATGTAATGATAATATTGTTTATGTCATGAGTTATTATAACGTTATTTAAGCTAGCTTAATTTTAACAAAGACCGCCCAAGGCATTAAGTCCGTTCAAAGAGCAGTCAGCAGTAGAATATGGCCCGATAGGCCTGCCGGGTAGGGTTGCGGTAATGTTCTAACAACATACCGTACCCCTAAACGCAAGAGCAACTGAAATAACAGGGTGGAATGTTAGTCAGTAAAAGACACACTCCCTTCCGCTCCACCCAGAGCGGGAGAACTCATTAGAGGATTCTTCTCCTCCCAAAAAGGTTTTATTCCATTGGTCCTTTGTGTAAACATAATTTGCGCCGATACAACCTACTTTAAATAAAATAGCTATAAAATTAAGTTTGAAATCTGATGATTATACAAAACACCTTCAAAATTGCAATATAAAAATCCAGCGTATCGGACTCTTTATAAGTTTTCTATTGGTTTTTGTTAAAAATAAAGTACATCTATAATTTTAGACGCCATCTTAAATCATATTACACAATTTTAAATTGAGATCTCATCACAAGTTCATCTCATATTCTGACGTCACCTTTAACTGCCAAACACTGATCCTAATACCACTGTTTGCGGTCCTTTTAGCCACGCAGCTGTCCAAACAGTTCTAACTACACAACAGAGACCGAATTAACCGTATTTGTTTATGTGTCTCATTCCTTGGTGTCCCATTAGAGTAATGACGTTGGTCTATTCGACATTCAAAAATATTTGCAGTCTTTTTCTGTGAAGTCGAAAATAAGCGATATAGAAAATATTTAGAGCTGGTTGCTGTTTAAAGTAGTTCTGAAACTATAATTAAAAGAAATTATTCGGACCGATTTGCCTGCATTGCATTTTCTATGCCTGCTGCAGTAGCAGTTTTAATTTTATTCCATTTCACTTATGACTAAGTCATGAAATCTGTGTCTATACCCAAAGGAAAGGAATCTGGAAAAGGTAAGATGTATTTGTGAAGCCTTTTTTTATTTTAAAAACAAAATGAATTAATATACTTTTCAGTGGGCACGAACATCATTATTAAGTTGGTACTTTTGAACCGTTTCGAGATTGAAGAAGAAACACACGAAATATAATCTATATTGCTTACTATTTAATATTCTATTATTTAATTTAATCAGATGTTTAGTACCTTAGATAGTCATTCTAAAAAAAGAAAATGTATTATAAATTGGGTGTTTTTGCATAGTACTTTTTAGGGTTCCGTAGCCGTATGGCAAAAAACGGAACCCTTATAGTTTCGATATGTCTGTCCGTCTGTCTGTCTGTCCGTCCGTCCGTATGTCACAGCCATTTTATTCCGAAACTATTAAGACTATACATGTGAAACTTAGTAGATAGATGTATTCTGTAAACCGCTTTTCGATTTTAAGAAAAAAAATGTAAAATATTTAAAATAAAGGGGGGTCCCCATACATGGAACTAGAACCGATAATATTTTTTTTCACGAAACCTATGCTTGTGTGGTATCTATAGACAGGTACTTAAAAATGATATAAGGGTTTCTAAAACCACTTTTTCATAAAGTCAATCGTTTAAAAGATATAAGCTTCCAAAGTGGTAAAATGTGTATCCCCCCCCTCTAACTTCTATAATAATGGAGTGAAAAATCTAAAAAAAATATGTCTGTGTACGTGGTTTGAACGAAATCGGGTCAGCAGTTTTTGAGATACAGCATTTTTCTAAAACCGCAAATATAACTTTGTAATTCATACAAACACTATCAAAACAAAGTTATTTAGCGTAGTTGTAAAAATGTAAATAAGCTAGTTTTAAGAAATTTTTAAGGTTTTTTTTATTCATCAAATAAATATACATATTATATTATATTACAATAGTTACTACGGAACCTTTCATGGGCGAGTCTGACTCGCACTTGGCCAATTTTTCAATAGAATTTCGTAGCAAATATTCAATATTCTATTTTTGGTGACGACGAGGATATCGAAAATATTGGAGAGGATTTTATTTAATATGTTTAAGACAGAAAGATGCTAGATCGATGGATAATTTCTATGTGATTTGGCGGGAAGAACATTTTTATTTTTATAAAGAGAACTAGCAATGTGGGTACAATTCACATTACTAGCCATTATGTTAACCCCTCCAACTAAGCTAAATATGATTGTGTCTGGAGTAGCTTCAAGATGAAAAAAAAGTTCGTTAAAGAGAGTTTTTATTATTGTTCGTAGATTCGTGTTTAATTACCATCTCACCTGATGGTAAGCGATGATCTGATCGTAGATGAAGCACGCTTACCTAGAAGTAACCAATTCACTCTTGACTTAAAAACCCCGGGTTATAACTATCACTGAATTGACTCCGTCAGGAAATTCTACTCCTTAGCTAAATGGCCGAACCCGAGAGTGAGACAGCAAAGGCTGCAAATAAAAAGAAAATATACCTAGAAAACATATTTTATTCAAACAATAATTCCTGAAATAGATTCCACAATTCCACATCAATTCATTGAATAGTATTCATGCAAACACGATTTTTCTTTAAGCAGATTCGAACACTATTCTCGGGAACCTTTTGTGTGTTTTGTAAAGCGATTCAGATCTGAATAGAACAGAGAAAATACCACAGAATAGAAACAGAAGGTTGATTTCATATAACGTGTGGGAATAGTCGCACGCACAGGAACATCCCGGTTGCACCTGAGTACTAGTGATGTACTATCGGCCAAAGATACGCATGCTCACTTAAGAAAATATTTCTGTAAAAGCGCAGCTGGTGACAAACCACACCCCTTCCTGGTTTCGCCCAATTAGAGACTATATACATTTTGTGAGTATAGGGCGTGTAACATTATATAATAATAATAATAAAATAATAAAAATTATATAATTATTATTATATTATTATAATAAACATTATATTAATACTTACTATTACGAACACTACTAAAATACGCTTCGTGCATCCTATTGGTAAAAATACATACATTAGGCGATCGAGTTGTGAGCCGTGCTATGCGATTGGTCGATAGTACATGGAGCGACTGCCTATGCCCCTTGGCAGTGTTGGTATCAGATTTTCTGACTTTCGACTACCCGTAACTACTATCTTCAAAGATGTACGACTGACAGCTGGGACCAGCGGGTTTACATGCTTTCCGAGGCTTGGAGGAATTTCGATGTGTTAAGATCGTCCACAGAACAACTTTAGTAAGCGTTGCTTAGCCTTAGAGATTTATCCGTGCGGCTGTTATTATTCCGCCACGGGCTTTGTAATAAATTATATTTATTTTACCATACTTACATATTGTCTACTCCTGTCATTTATAAGTAAATAAAGCAGGTGTTTCTTAGCTGACTAAACTAAATTTTGGAGAGTTTTGTGCTTTAATTTAACGTAAACGTATGTTTCTTAGACATGTATTAGTCAAAACATATGATCCATATAATTCATGTCTAAAGTGCTTTTTGTTGAAAATA
This sequence comes from Tholera decimalis, assembly GCA_943138885.2. NCBI lineage: Eukaryota > Metazoa > Arthropoda > Insecta > Lepidoptera > Noctuidae > Tholera > Tholera decimalis. Next base: position 14,017,176 of record OW964552.2, on the reverse strand, counting down.
ACATACAGGTTTAAATTGGCCTTTTGTATATAAATATTGTGTTTTTCTACAAAGACGATATTCACCTAACCGTACGATTGGGTCGTACATAGATTACGTGTGTGAAGCATCTCTTATGTAAATTCTATACACAACGGTAAACAATGGCATTCCAATGAAGAGTGTTTTATCTAAGAGGATTGTGAGTGTGTCGCCTTAAATAGATACACTGAAATCTTTTACTATAGGTAACAGATATAGGCTGAAAAATTGCAGAATGTAAATTGGGCAAAACACACATTGGGCAGGGCACATTGCTTGCATAATGGACGGTCAATTTTTTTCTAAATTAAAGTGGTAGATGTGGCACTTGCGATGTGTTAAGACTTCAGCTAAGCTTCATCCTGTTCATCTGTTCAGCGTCAAAACAATGTTGGGAAATTTACCGTATTTACCAGATTTATGTAATGTACATACATAATATAATATCATCGCCTATAAATATTTCTGGAAGGATGGAGAACGTGTCTATCTAATTCATATTGCTCGCACACTCCACAGAACATTACATTACTTATATATATTTGAGTTTGTTACGTAGATAAGCATGTTCTGAGGTAAACTATACTTATGGAGAATATCTCATAACGTTAATTATTCAATCTAATATATGCAGCTTTAGTAGGTAACAGGAATCAATGCATGTTTCTTAGCTAAATTCTATATTCAAATATCCCGTGACGGAGTCTCTAATTTATAATTAAATATAAACGTAGGTTTTGCGGGAAATTTCTACCAAGTTACCGCGGCCCCGGAAATTTAGGGCAGCCGAAGGAACAGGGTGGGTTTTTAGTCAGTAGAAATCTGACACACCCTTCCGCTTCGCTTGACCCAGAGCGGAAGAAGTCATTCGATGTTTTTCCCACCAAAAAAAAGGTATATGTAGGTATTTGAGACGGGTAGCTTCATGAATACTTTCATTGTAGTTGGGAGCGATATTGCAGAAGTCTCTGGATACTACAGTCTTGCAAAAACAAAAAATCTTCGATAAAATAATTATGGTATTGTGAAACCAATATTCTTGAAAACAAACTATCTAAATTTCAACTTATTTAAATATCGAACGCGTATACGACACCAGGACAAACTAGACATAGTGCCTAGTAAGACATATTTCTTGCACAAAAGTGTTTTCTGCTCAGCTCCGCGTATTTTCAATAACATTCCAAGGCTTATAAGAGAAAGTAATGAAAGAAAATCATTTAAAAAGAATCTCCACGAACTGTTAGTGAACAAATGTTATTACTCTGTGAAAGACTTCTTTGCCGACAAATCACTGTCACATTATAATCTGCCTAACTCATGATGCGTTTTGTATAATGAAATTTTTTTGTTTTGAAATTTGTTATTCCAAGAAATATTTAATGGTCTAAAATTTGCTATGTGTTATTTTAAAATGATTGTTGACAAGCATGTTAAATTAATTTATGTACCTACATTTTATTGTACGCCCTAAGGGTAGGACATAGCTGTTCTCAAAACATTAAATTAACACCAGCTGTATTATGTACACTTACCTATGACCCACAATAAAGAGATTGAATTGAATTAGAATATAATAACTTTGAATTTGTTTTTGCTTAGTCAACCTTTACTGTCCTACAGGAAAGGCTGACTAAACAAAAACAAATGCAAACAAAAACGCCTGGACCTTCCACTATTCCATCAATTAATCTTTTAATAGACTATGGGAGCAATATGGAAAATTCAATTAAACGTCTATGTACTGGTATATTTTATTTCATTAATGTTTTAGTCATATCCCTTCATTCATGGGTCAACGTAGTATCCCACACGCCTCCGTTAGTAGACGTTATAACCAATCAGAAGAAAATAGGAAGATCGCCGTACAGTTGCTGAGCTGGTGACAATTTTGCTCAACCACTCACAAATTCGTTCAATCAATTTGTTTGCTAACCAAAACTCCTTGAATTTGCTGGCCGTTTAAATGATAGCCTTAACTTCATATTATAAAGCATCCTGTTTGAACCTAAGTGAGCTAACTCTTAATTCGGGTAATTATAGATTTTAATATAAACTGACCTTAACCATTACTCAAAATCCGGGGTAACAGGAGCCCGAATTAAAAAATAATAATGGAGCCACCTATACAATCGAGATAAGTATAATTGTGTTTACTCAACCCCGCTTTTCCAAATCATAGTTATTTCTGAGTTAGGTTACTTTCTAAGAATGCGAAATATTAGTATTGATAACTACTAAAGCTTTTGACTTTGGCCGTAGGGACAATGAGATAACCTTCGGGATTACTTCAGCTGGCCCGCGTTGGATCGATTCCAATGAGAAATTTCCCATGGGAACTAATGTAACTTATCAAATAAGATTTTCTGCTAGTAGCACTTAATCTTTTCTAAAGAACCTGTAGGTTGTCTTAAAACTAAACTTTCTTTAAACACTAATAAATAAAGAAGGAAAGGTGTTTCTTATTTTTACCTGACTGCCAACTACCCGACGCGTGTTAAGCACCATTTTGTTCAACAAACTAAATAAATAAAAAATATACAAAAACTATTTTGCAGGGAACTAAATTATTCACACAAGTTGGAAATCGGACACCTCTCAGCAAAATGCTCATTCTTATGTATGTATCTCATTCTTATAATTTTTTATTTTTATTTTTCACACCATTATTATAGAAGTTAGAGGGGGAACATACATTTTACCACTTTTGAAGCGTATATCTTTTAAACGATTAACTTTATGAAAAAGTAGTTTTAAAAACCTCAATGTCCTTTTAAAAGACTTGTCTATAGATACCAGACACGTATAGGTTTCATGAAAAAAAACTATTTTCAGTTTCAGTTCCATGTATGGGGACCCCCCTTTATTTTAATTTTTTTTTAAATTATTTTCTTAAAATTGAAAAGCGGTTCACAGAATACATCTACCTACTAAGTTTTACATGTATAGTGTTAATAGTTTCGGAATAAAATGGCTGTGATATACGGACGGACGGACAGACAGACAGACAGACGGACAGACATATCGAAACTATAAGGATTCCATTTTTTGCCATTCGGCTACGGAACCCTAAAAAGTTACGTATATCATTGTTGTATATTGAAGATTATTTTTAGGTTAACATGTTTAAAACATACTTGTAGTACCTTTTACTAACTTGATTTTGCTTTTCATTTTAATCTGGGAGTATTACTATGCCAGCCGGAGAGGTTTTACTGCTCCTAAATTCTTATATATTATTAAAAAAAGTCTCCCATCGCATCTGTCTGTCTGTATGTTCGCGATAAACTCCTGAATAGAATTTCATGCGGTTATCATCAATGAATAGAGATTCATGAGGAAGGTTTTAGTGTATAATGTATTATGGTTTTGTGTGAATTAGCAGTATGAGGCCGTGCGAAGCCGGGCTGAATCGCTAGTTATGTATAAGTTAATGTAAAGTTTCATAAATTCCGTTTAGTAGTTTTTGTAGGACAGAGTAATAAACGTCCATCCATTCATTTATCCCAAAACTTTCCTTCTATAATGTTAAACATAAAGTAGATAGGATAGGATAGTATTTATCGCAATCTGTCTGTCAATTTTAAAACCTCTTTCGTCGAAAACATCAACACTAACGTTCAATAAAAAATTGCCTAGTTTTTGTGGGTAAGGTGAGTCTCAGCACCGAAACCGGAGGACCAAACTTGGATCTAAACCTAAATAAAGTTTAGTAAAAGTTGTTTTACATACCCTCATAAACCACAGGACTGCTTAGAAATGTTTTAACTCACCTAATTAAAAACTTCTCGGCCCATATTCATTTTAATTTGAGATCGGTTTATGATAACCAGACCGCCTAGCTGAGTGGTAAAGTTGATAAACTCAGGTGAATTTCTGAAGCTAGATGTGCTGTACTTAATAGAAAATTCTGAAAACCACCTTATAAAAATATAATGAAGTGGCAAAACCTTTATTGCGTTCATCGGAATAAGGGTTCTGGTTTATAATCAGTAAATTTGAGAAGGATTTTATACTAGATGAGACGGTACTTCACACCGGAACAGCTGCTCAATTTGTATCAAGCCCAGATTCGGTCGTGTATGGAATACTGCTCTCATCTTTGGGATGGCCTTGAACACCGACGACGAGTTGCAAGTCTATCGGTTTTCTATCGGTTATATTTCGGGGAGTGTGCGATGGAATTACACAATCTAATTCCGCCAAGCCCGTTCCATCATCGGACTATGAGATAAACGGCGAAGCGCCATCGTTACATGGTGAACATCCCACCCATACGCACAAAACGTATTGGGAATACCTTCATTGTGCGTACGGCTAAGGAGTGGAATTCCCTGCCGGAGTCTGTTTCCCGATAGCTACAACCTAGGAGTCTTTAAGTCAATAGTGAATAGGTTACTTTTAGGTAAGCGTGCTCCATCTTTGACCACATCATCACTTACCATCAGGTGAGATAGTGGTCAAACGCGAACCTATTTTCAATAAAAAAAAGATATACGATTATAGGATGCTATACATTGACATATATATTACTTCGTAAGGACTGGGCGGATCGCATGTTATAATGACGCCTCGAACTTGGTCCCAAAGTGGTCTAACCTTTATCGAAGTGAACTCGAACGCGATCAGCTATCTTCGGGAGGGTCATCAGTTTTACAAGCAAAAATGCCAAATTGTGTCGTGAAGGGTTGCGTGAACTACGACGTAAAGCACAATAAAAAAAAAATATAACATTTCATATCACCGGTAAGTTAAAAATATGTCATTAAATCAACTTCTAACATTATTTAAAATAATTTTCTTCCTTGTTTCTCTCAACCTTTAGCATAGACAACGCGAAGCCGCGTAAAAGTGCGACATAACTTTGCAGCGGCGCGCGTTGCAGCCGATGAAATAAAAAGATTTAATAATATTACTATAAGATTAAATTATGTACAAAATGAATTTTTATTGTTTATTATAAGCAAATTAAAATGTATTTTTATGTATAACAAATATAAAATTCAGAAACTAAAAGGTTTTGTTTTATTTCTTTGTACCTCGAAAAATACCACACCCCGCTCTTACAAGGCTACGTCTAGGAGCAGACCACGCCGATTGACATCTTAGTTATCATAGATGGCGCTAGTGTGTTTTGTAGGGCGACCGCGTCCGTCAAATGTTCTGATGACCGTATCTTTACTATTTAAATCAATGATGCTATGATCTGGAGATCAGAGTTAAGCAACGTTTAAGACCTCGGCAACCTAGGTCGGTCCGAGGATGGGTGATCTTAACATATCGAGATTCCTACGTGCTAGCCTTTCTGTGGTTTTTACATATTTCACAGTCATTACGGAAGCCAGAAAATCTGTCACTAGTATGGTTACGTGGTATCATGCTACTCAGCTACTGGCTTGTAGTGGTCAGATATACAGGCGCTTCACGTAATGTAGGATTGGAAGCCGATCCCAACATAGCTGGAAAAAGGCTAAGGTGAGAATGTGAGTTACTTTATGGATATGAAACCCAAAAAACTTTTTTACCTTTAACCTCTGGAGCCCCAGCGGCACAAAATCGTGCCAGTAAACAAATATTAATTGAGCCCCGCTGGCACAAATTTGTGCCACTAAACCCCGACCGATTTAAAACTGAATTTGTAGTAAAGATAAGTCTTAAAATCGTTTGTGACCGGGGTCTGATTACGCTTACGATAAGAGCCCGCCCGCGGTTCTTGACGGATGGTTGATGTAATAATGGCGGTCCTTGAGAGGTTAAGCACCAATTGAGCACTTACTTACGTAGTTTATTTCTAGCGATGAATGTAGCAAAGGCTAAAATGAAATATTTATCCGTAATATTAAACATCTATTTCATATTCAAATCGCGAGAACTGAGATTGCAATATCCTCCAGTAAAGTCACTTTGAAATATTGAAGATATATTACAAATAAACCCTCATACTTCACTTTAACGTTTCATATTGTAAGTTATTACATTTATATAGTGTATTAAGTTTTGTTCTGTGAAATCTCCTGGAATGCAATTCGTAAAGATTTTCTTGAAGAAAATAATATGCTTCGAATCAGTATTAACGATAGTACTTGTCAATTAACCTGCTTTATCGTCGAACGTGTAACTGCAAACCAAATGTTGATAAAGCGGTGAAATGCGATTAGATTTTAATAATTGCTTGAAAGAATTTTATTTTTGACGAAACAGCTGGCGCGGTATTTGTAAGGTTGGCTGATGCACTGCGTGTCTTGTGTTTGATTCTCGCAGGGAACAAATATTTGTGTGTATGTATTTAGCAAAATCGTAATGACCACCAACAAATCTTAAATGGTGATATTTACGGAAGAAAATATTCATATTTGGTGCTGAGCCTTTTATCAACATCCAGAAAAAAGCTAAGCGTAGAAATATGTTTAATTTTCATTGATTATGAAGAATGAAAAAATCAATAGTCGTAGTAAAGATTTATATGTTTCTATGGAATGATTGCCTATCCAAATTAATTATTAAGGAATAGTAGCTACCTACTAAAATCATGTAACTAATGACATTATTTGTAGTAGTAGCTTCTTCTGCTAAAACAAATGAAATTCCACTTTTATTGCTGATGTTAGTCATACTAACATGTTGACATTTCGTCGTGCCTGGGAAAGCACGCTAAGCCGCTGGTCCCGGCTTTTATTTGCTACAGTCGTTGCGGGTAGTCTGAAACCAGAAAATCTGACATTAGTTTTGCCAATGTGTGTTACCAAGCTACTGGGTTACGGAGAACAACTGGTACTCAGCTGGATCCGTTTAGACTGGAAGCCTAGGCCAAAATAGTTGATTAAAAAGCACATGATTATTGTTCAAGACACAGTTCTTCGTTAAAACATATTTTTAAATGTCAAACAAGCGCACAATTTACAGTTTTCTAGAAATAATCAACACCAATATTAGCAACAAAAGAAATGACTCATACGTTCTAACTAAAACAGGTATCGAATAGTTATCGTGCGTTACTGATTTATTACAGGAAAAAAGACCCTAGTACCTAGAGAACAAAAATTACATATCTGCTTCAACGCCATTCCCTTCAATATATGGTGGCCGATACCGATTACGATTATTCGGACCGTATTATTAATATCCGACATTAATCGATGTTCTAAGAACATCGATCTTATGTCTTCGACGGGTACTCAATTATATTTCGAAACAAGCATTCGTAAAGAAAGAAACGTGGAGAGTAATGGGTTAGTTCTTTCTATTTTATGTCCTAAATTTTGTAATAAAAAATGTCTCTGCTTCGCCTGAGTAATTTTATTCAGTTTTTAGCAGGTGGCTGAAACTTAAAACTGCCTTAAAATGTAATTTAACCTTCTAGTGGTCTCACGGTGTTGAACCAACCACAGTTGATACATTTGCGCTCATAACATCCAGGTTACTAGTCGTAAGTATTCGTATTTCTTCGTAGCCTGGCGTTAGCAAACTACGTTCGATAACTAAGTACTACATTCCCTCTTTTTCTGTGGCACTAGAGCGAAACAAAATGCATTTGTTAAGATGCGGACCATGTGTTGAAAGACCTACATGCACCTATCCTTTTTATATTTACCTTGACAAGAAGACTATTTTGAAGTAAACTCGACCTAATTTGATACTAGAAATACTAACTTCGATGCTAGCTCCTCAGTGACCACCAGTATGGCTTCCGCCGTGGTCGGTCAACCGGAGATCTTCTTGTGTATGTTACGCACTGCTTGGGCGAGGCCATTGAGATACACGGCGAAGCCCTTGCCGTGTCCCTCGACATCTCAAAGGTCTTTGACAGGGTCTGGCACGCTAGTCTGCTGAGCAAGCTTCCTAGATACGGTGTCTCTGCTAGCTTATGCAACTGGATTTGTGACTTTTTGAGTGAACGGTCGATCCGAGTGGTCATCGATGCCTGCGCATCGGATCTAATGGCTATTAATGCCGGTGTTCCTCAGGGGTCTGTTCTCTCTTCGACCCTATTTTTGCTTCATATCAACGACCTGCAGCTTCAGCTTCAGAGCTTCAGCTGGGAGCTATTGGGTATGCGGATGACAGCACAGTCTCAGAGAGATACTTGTCCAGTGCTGGAGCTGGTAGGGATGAAATAGCTGCTCTTAGAAAGGCCATGGTAGAGCGAACGAATTTAACATTAAATCTCGTTTCCCAATGGGGCGATGACAATCTGGTCAAATTCAACGCTTTAAAAACACAGGCTTGTCTTTTTCTCCGCTAAAAGGAGCGAATTTGAATGGTCTCCTACTTTCAGAGGTGCATCTGTACCTATTACCGACCGCCTGGAGCTCTTGGGCATGGAGTTGACGTCTGACCTCAACTTCGGCTCAACCATTACAAATACAAATACAAATATTTTTATTGACATCAATATAACAATACACTGTAGAATTTAACCCTGACTTCTGAGCTAGGCAAAGCCTGTGTTTCAGGAGTCAGTATCTTCGCCCTTTATAGTCGCTAATGTACAATAAAAATTTATATAATAGTACCTAAAATCTAAAATAAAAAGCTAAAATAAAAAGTTGAATATAAAAACCTATAATTATGCATACTTTATCTGTGTGTGTATGTATGTATGTCTGTGAGGGTGTGTTTGTGTGTGCGTGTTTGTGAATTAGTGTGCGTTTGAGTGTGGATAGGAAATATGTACGTGTCTGATGTGTTATTTTATAATTTTTTCAGTGGCATTATAGTCGAGCGACTGAAGCCAGTTTTTTATTATTTGTTTCATATTGTTTTGCGTAAGAGAGCATTGAGTCTAAAGCTCAGACTGCAGCCAAAAAGCTGGGCATTCTACAGAAAGTGAGGCGATATTTCACACCTGGACAGCTTTTGAATTTATATAAAGCACAGGTCCGTTCCAGTATGGAGTATTGCAGTCACTTGTGGGATGGCTCAACCAAATATCAGCTAGCTGCACTTGACTCGATCGAACGCAGAGCTAAAAGGCTCATAGGTGACGAGGTTCTGGCAGGCAAACTTCACAGTCTGGCTCACCGGCGAAACGTTGCTTGCCTGTTTATCTTCTACAGATTGTACTTCGGAGAGTGTGCGCAAAAGCTCCACTAATCCCTTCATCCCCCTTTTACTACCGGTCTACCAGACGTACCGCAGGATGCCATCCACACTTGGTTGATAGACCGTCTTTTCGTACGAAGCGCTTTTCTTCAACATTCATTGTGCGCTCAGCCAAGGTGTGGAACTCTCTGCCGGCTTCTGTGTTCCCTGCCACATATGACCCGTCAGCCTTTAAAGCAAGAGTGAATAGGCATTTTCTGGGCTCGCTCGTTCGATCGTAGACCACATCTTACACTTACCATCAGGTTTAATCGAGGTCAAGAGCGGGCTCATTCTTAATAAAAAAAAAAAAAACTATCCGATCTCATTTTTTTGCCTGTAAAAAAATAAACGAGAACACAAGCAAGTCTGACAAATTGTCGTTTGGTGAGCATACTCGGTTCTTCCATCCAATGAAATTGGCTTATTTAATTTTTGATTTGAATGAATAGCTTCCTGATTAAAACCATCATCAAGTCCACCAAATGCAATAATAAAATGAGCACTTAAAGTTTTGGGTGATCACAGTTTAGGTATCTAAAAATAAAATTTTGTACCTATAATAGTTGTTTTTATGAGGAAAGAGAGTAAATGTTATCCCTGTATTTGACTTTTCATATTGTAAAATTTAGACAACTGGTTTACAAAAACAAAACAGAGGTTTATGCTTCTGTAGGTTTTGTAAGTTAAAAAGAAGAAAAAGACTAAGAATTCCCTTCTAACTATTTCTTTAATGCTTATTCTGTTACCAGAATACCCTCGATCTACATAATTTTTGAATAGGATAGTATTTTTTTTTAAGATTAGGTATTATCAATACGAGTAGATTTCACATTACTAGCAATCTTATTAACCCCTACAACGAAGCTTTTGCTTGTGTCTGAAGTGGGTTCTGGGCAAATAGTGTAATGGGTGGGGTTTAACCCGCAATTGACGCTTCAACTGGGCTTTTCACATCTTGACATCAGGCGCCTTAATTATACGCTCGAACACTGCCGTTTCAAATGAATACCCACCCGTTTTAGGGTTAAAAATAACCTTAAAAATAAACAAATTCGTTTTACAAACGGTCCAATCTAGTGCCGTAATTATGTATTCATTTAAATTAAGGTCATCGTCAGTTTTGAGGTTTATAAAAAGAAAATATTTTATGCTACAAGTTGTACCCACGGGTTTACTCGCTAGAACCCTATTAATTATTGAAAATTGAAAGTATTTTACTGTATTACGCAATAATTTTAGTATACTATTAGTAATAGTGTATCAAAATATTGTACATATCTTTAAGAAACAACCAAGTGTCACTAGCTTTTGTATTGGCTTGTCCAAATGGCCACCTTCATCGCTGTTTGTCTCCCACTGACTTTCTCCATAGCTGGGAGTTTCATGTGACGCGGACAGACCACTGAAGTTTCGTGAAGAAACGGTGCCTAGAGAAGGCGCCGCGGTGCACCTAAAATATGCAAAATATGTGACTTTTCCAATCGTAGTAACTGAGTTTCAATAACATAAGCCTGACCCTACTATGTTGTGGAGATGCCCTCATAATTCCGTTGTGAGAGGGAGACGGAGCTGTACAGAACGAATAACACTATATTTTTTTTAAACAGATTAATGAGTAAAGTAATCTTTTATTTGTATACTAGCTACCCGGCCCGGCTTTGTACGGTCTCATTGTGCTAATTCAAACCAAAATCTTAACAAATTATACATTAAAAACAATTAATTCCAAACAAACAGGCAGACAAACGTGGCGGGAGACTGTTTTACAACATGTGTTTATAATTATGCTTTATCTTTATTATGAATGTTTAAGTTTAATTAGCGTGTTTTTAGATATTAATTATTTATATATGGATTTTAATTACTTTTTACATGTATACATATATCGTATAATGTTTTCACGAAGGCAAAAGAAAGAAAAGATGAATATGAATGATTTTTATTTATTTAAAGAAAAAAAAAGCAGTGATCCGTACGGATAAAAAGTAAACATTTCTAACAGCGTCTCGTCAGCAAATTACAAATTTTCATCAATATTAAATTTACAATAAGTGTAACTAATTACAAACTTAAAAGTAATATTTACAAACTTCGAATAAATTCTTAATTATCAACTTTCCTTATTACCTACAATATATTCTAAACCTTATTCTAAGTACATGAATAATTTAGTGTACATTGTTCATAGGCTGTTTACTTTGTTCTTAGGCTCTAGACAAGAAACACTCTTTTAGTGATAGGGATTATCCAAACATTTAAAAGGTATAAAATTTACAAATAAAATTTGAAAAGCAGTGATGACCCAGTGGTTACGGGGCTGACTTACGAGTTGTAGGTAGTGAGTTCAAATCCAGTCAGCTACATTATTTTATGTAATATCATTACCACTGCTCTTAAAACGGCGAAGAAAAATATAATGAGGAAATCAATACGTACTTATTAGACTAAAAATTTAAAGACATGTGACATCTACCAAACTGCATTGAGGCCGCGTCGTGGGGTATGGCCCAAGTTTTTTAATTCATGTTGTTACAAAATATCTGTTCAAAAATCGAACTACTCTTTTGTCCGTGATTGTTAAAAGGTGAGCTATGTATGTATGTAACATAGATTTAAAGTGATGATAGCAAACGAATTGCAAACGTTTGCTTAGACGCGTTCTCGATAGAGCATATTTTTGACTTACTGGTGAAATAAAATAACATTATATTACAAATATTCTATTGTTTACAAAGTTCCTGAATATACAACACCGTATTTTTAATGTCTTACGCGTTTAATTTTTGACGACTGCTTCCGAAGAACCCGAATACTCCACCGCTTCCAAAGTTTGCGATCCTCATATGCGCCAGATTTTGGCATCTAAAAACGAACGGTTACTTACCTAACTTCTAACTTACTTAACTTCTAAGATAATGCTAACAAATTTCAAATAAATACTTAATTACTAACTGATTACTAAACTTTTTCTTTATGCGATTACCTAGAGTACCTTTAAGACCCAAACCCTAATCTTGACTTTATAAATTATGTACTTTACATTGATTACAGGTTGTTTCTTCCAAGTTTATCCGCTACTAGCTTAACCCGCGTCTTTTCTTACGCGTTGTACACACAGCATTAAATCTCACTGATACTGACTAATAATTGATACATGTCAGGGGCTACTTCTCGATTGCGAGCCGTTCTCCGGCCCCCGAAGGCGTGGGATTGCGGACGGTGAGCAGAGGTAGCTTACAACTATAACAACACAACTAGTAACGTCCGCTAAGGACCAGGCCCGAGTCGTCGACGGCGCGTCGTGGTCCACATGAACCTCAACGAGCAGTCCGCAGCTTTGTCCGATCCCGAGGGGAGCTTTACCTGTTGGGAATGCGTAAATGTTCTAAGCAAAGCCAATTGAAGAAAAGGGTAGGGTTTTAGTCAGTAGTAGTTTGACCTACACGTAACGTCTGTCAAAGATGTTTGAATGACAGCCGTGACCAACGGCTTAACGTGCTTTCCGGGGTTGTTCTAGAAAGCGCTAGAAAACCCCGTAACTCCAAACCAAAAATATCCTAAGTCTTATCCTAAGTACATAAATAATGTTCTGTTATATCGTTCATATGCAGTTTCTTTCAAATTGGTCCGTAATAAGGTATTCAAGCCGTCTGCCCGCGCCGCCTGGGGTTAAGGCCGGGTAAATTAATAGACACTACGAGAAGGTAGTGAAATAGAGTTCTCTAAACCCAGTGATCCTCGTTTGCGGTCAGAGGTTGTGGGCACACACCGTTGGGTTTATAGATATACGTCCCTTGTTTCATACAGTGCTGGCCTTAAATCGCATACTGTGGGTTTAAAGAACTTCCGGCCCTATCCAAAATATTAGAGCGGATCATGAACAGTAGGCTCGTGGACTAATTTGGAAAAGTCTAATTTGTTATCACCTTCACAATATGGTTTTCGCGCTGGTAAATCCACGTCCGATGCTGTTCATGATCTGATAGACTATGTCGTAGTTCTTTTCGTTTCTTTATCGTTTCAGTTTCTTTCAAATTGGTCCGTAATAAGGTATTCAAACCATCTGCCCGCGCCGCCTGGGGTTAAGGCTGGATAAATTAATAGACACTACGAGAAGGTAGTGAAATAGAGTTCTCTAAGCCCAGTGATCCTCGTTTGTGGTCAGAGGTTGTGGGCACACACCGTTGGGTTTATAGATATACGTCCCTGGTTTCATACAGTGCTGGCCATCTCAAACAGTGGGTTTAAGGAAATGTTTGGCTTTCCAATGTTGTATCTGTTAATTTTTAGCTTTATATGCTCTTTAAAGTTCTAAGTTGGGCTAAAAGATAACACAACAAATGCTTTCTTTGTCTCGCTGGATAGGTTTATTTTCGGAAGGAAAATCGTCAGTTAACTCCTCCCAACAAAGTGTTTAAAAAAGAAAAGAATTTGCACTTTCTCTTTATTTTTAGGGTAGAAACGGAACCCTATTACTAAGACTCCTCTCTCTCTCTCTGTCAGTCTGGTACCAGGCTTTATCTCATGAACCTATGAGAGTTGAAATTTTTTCAGATGATGTATTTCTGTTGCCACTATAACAACAAATACTAAAAGAAGAATAAAATTAATATTTAAGGGGGCTCCAATACAACAAACGTGATTTTTTGCCGTGTTTTATAGATGATGTACGGAACTCTTCGTACACGAGTCCAACTCGCACTTGGCCGGTTTTTTTACTTTGTTGAAGATAAGAATATTTTTGAGAAGGTTTAGTTTATTTCTATTTCAGGATATAAATAATAACTTAAGTATTGACAAGCTACTTATACTTAATTAACACAATTAAGAACATAACTTCAAAAGCAAAATAAACATCGCCCAGAAAATTGGCAATATTGTCACTTTGAAAGAAGCAAATGCATACGCGTTGCCTTTTAGTTCGCATTGCTTTTTAGTTCATTGCCCGAGGTGTATACCTGGGCCAATGAACTACAAAGCAATGCAAAGATATTTTAGGATATACCGAAACAAGTGACCCGTAAAAAGAGTAACCTCTTTATAGTAAACAAATACGTAGTTCGATGTCTTGAAGTTTCTACAAGTTTCTTTTTGTATATTTTCATGTTGCTCTACAATAAATTCAGCTATCAGTTTCAAAACCATTTCTTAAACTTAAGTGAAATGTTCTTTTATCCCAAATATAGGGTACTACGCTGACCTCTATTTTACAATACAATCACATTTGTGGAGCAATATTCCTAAAACGGTTTCCATGTTTCGGCTGTCAATATGGAATAGCAAATCGGGAAACTAAAGGGAAGTTGTGTGTTTAAAAGTCGGTTGACATTAGAGAATTGAAGTTTTAGACTTTTATTAGTAAAATTAGCTTGTAACATTCCCACTATTGAAACACAGGCTATTGAGGACAGCGCCCGTTGAGGAGGTGCAATGAAAAACATGATATCTATACAACCGACATGCGCCTACGTCACCCGTCAAGCAAGCTGAATAGTTCATCAACTCACCGATAGGAGGCACTGATTGAGGAGTATATAAGCACACGACGACGCCAGCTCGCCCCCTCCCCCCGTCCGATTACCATGTACGGCAAGCCGATCCCCTGGGAAAAGCAAGCCAAATACTTAGGCGTGGTCCTCGATAAACACCTTTCCTTCGCTGAGCACATAAAGCAGGCACGTTCGCGCGCCGCTTTCGCTCTAGGTAGGCTCCACTTCATTCTTAGCTCCCGCAGCAAGTTATCACTCAGGTGCAAGCTGCGTATTTTCACCGCGGTCATCCGTCCCATCATGACCTACGCCTGCGTTGTTTTCGCACACGCAAAGCCCTACCTCCTCCATAAGATGCAGACCCTTCAAAACCGATTCCTCCGTAGAGTCACGGGAGCCCCCTTTTATGTTCGAAATGAGCTTCTTCACGTAGATCTCAAGATGCCCACCATCCAGCAGTTCATGAAACGTGTCTCCAAGCGTTTCTTTGATACTGCAATCCAACATAGGAATCCCCTTATCGTATCGGCCGCCCAATACGAACCCTCGCGTATCTCTAAGATTCGCCGACCAAGGCATACCCTAGTCACTCCCGATGACGCACTCACCCTGCTCCAAGAGAGCCGTAAGGAAACCAGCACAGTTTACAAAAACAAAAATCGACTGTCTTTCCGTCCTCGCCGCCGAGGCCCGCCGCGACGTCCCCGTAATAGTCCGCCCCGACCCTTGCCAGAGCCAGCCCGCGACGCTGAGCCAGTAGCTTTAAATTCCCTTATTAATAATAATAATGATATGATCCAGCCTGTCCCTAGCTGCCCTCCCCCTGCGACGCCCTAAGCTGAGGTCCGTACCCCACAGGGGGTGCCCTTAGCGTGTAGTCGCCTAGTTTGTAAGTTTTTTAATAAGCCCTGGCTGGAGGCTTTAATTAATTTATTAATTAAGGCAACCACAGGCAAGCCCGGTTAAGCAGCCGACAACCTCAGAGGTTGACCTGCGAGATGCCACTCAAAAAAAAAAAAAAAACAGCTCGCCCCTTTTTTTCTGCCTCTGACCTCGACCCCATTTGACTTGTACATAATTCCAAACCATTGTAATATACTTAATAATTCTTAGTAGCAATAAACTTTTGTAATCCAGAGGAAAATACATCACTCATTTTGGTCGACCCCTTGAAACCTAGAGTTGAGGCCACACCTCAACACAGGCACAGGCAGGCAGGAGAGGAAATAGGTGGCACTCGTCCGGCATCATGAACTTGAACGACAGAATCACATAACAACAGCAACTATAAGATAAAAAACAAAGAAATGCCCAGATTGTCCCATGCTAAATAGTTTACTTTTACAGCTTTGACTGGTTGTCAGACACCCAACCCTGGTGAATACCAGGGTTGGGTGTCTGACAACTACTGAATAGTACGGACCCCGCACTGATACACAGACGAAGGAATATAACATTAATGTTTAATTAAATATTCATTTGAAATTATATACATGCATATTCATATGAAAAGACTGATGGTAGGTACAATTATTATGTTAAAGATTATCCGCAGAATTTTTTGCACTTCACCACAAAAATCAGCGCTCTATACGGTGCAACAACATGAAGGCTGTTTATCATTTGATTTCATTCGAAAAGTCTTAATTTAATTTGTGTCACAACACTACAGTCACGATCCAGCGTAAGTAAGTAGTCAGCTGTAGTTCGCTTAGTACAGTCTTAGTTGTCATACTTACTTTGGTAATTTCTTACTGCTGCGTATAAAGCATGAGGACGCCAAAACTGTCGATGCGAGAATCTCAAGTAACAATTCAGTCAACATGAGAGTTTACATGTAAATAATTATATCAAATTAATCAATAATATTATTTACCTTTGGAGAAGTTACATTTTTCCACTCAATATTGCCAACCCCAAATACTGATTATATTTTAATGACGCAATCGCCATTCAGACCTCTGCGTCCCCGATGTAATTAAAATAATCAAAGCTAGAATCCCTCATCCCCTTCGAAGCTTACGTAATACTTGAAGGACCTCTACAGAGTACCGCTATCATATATAATCTGACCACAAAGTATAGTTATTATCAATAATATAATAAGTGATGATAGTATAGCATCATCGCTTTATGTTTCCCAACAACGTTGGGATCTGCTTCTAGTCTAACGGGATGGAGCTGAGTACTAGTGTTTTACGTGGAGCTTTTGCCTGTCTGACCTCCACAACCCAGTCGAGGGGTAACACGATATCCCCTTGGCAACACTGTTGACAGATATTCAGGCTTCTAACTTCCCTTTATGACTGTCAAAGATGTACCAATGAACGCTGGGATTAACACTTAGCCTGCTTGCAATCTTGGTATGTTAATATGGTCGGCCAGCTACGGACCGACTTCGGACATCGGACACCTTGAAATTCAACCCGTGCGACTGTTATTATCTAGCCACTGCTTGTCTGATGATTGGAGCATTGCAGTTGTTTTGATTTTGCACTGTTGGCTGTCGTTCGAGTACTGGATAAGCCTAAGCTGGATAGGTAAACAAACAAAAGACGAACATCTTTGCAAAGATTAGAACGTCTAAAGCTACACCTTATCCAGAGCAAAAAATCTATGTGCAACTTGCTTCCTTGGATTGTGTGAGTCCGGGTGTTTGTACCTTCACTTCTTTAAGAAAATATCTATTTACGTTATCCAACTATTAAAAAATAGTATAACCAGCTTTTGCCCGCAACTTAGTTCGAGTGGAAGGGTTTTCCTGTGTAAATACCGATTCTGTGTGTATTCCGGGATAAATTTCGATGAAATTTTAAGACAGGAAAGCAGGTTAAATATAACCTGGAATGGCTCATTAGGTACTTTTATCTCAAAATTTCGGCGATGCCCCAGGGCACAGCTAGTTCTGAGTTGAAAGCATTTTTGTGGACAATTTAGTCCATTAAGAGAAAAATAAAATTGAAGTGTCTGTCTGTTGTTTCAAATTAACTACATTTCATAAACTATACGTGTTATTAACTAGTTCCCAAACTTCTTTTTTTAGATTTTTTGTCTGTTTGTCCAGGCTAATCTTCAAAGTGGCTGAACTGATTTTTATGGGACTTTCACTGAATGATTCGTGAAAACTAAGAAACCCTAAAACAAATGTTGTAAAATGTCATTCAAGCGGCTGGAGCTGCGGTCAAAAGCTAGTTTAAAAATAGATCATTCAAAAGCCAGTTGGACTCATTTGTGAAGGATTCGCTAGCAGTAAATAAATATCCCATGAAAAACATAAATGTGAAATGAGAGCCAAGTTCAATATTATCATAAATGCCTTGGTTGTTGACTTCAACGACAAAAGAAGTGAAATCTAAATGGGTGCCAAGTTCAATGGTCAGTCCTGAAATTTATTTATAACAACATATAATATCATTTATTCTTATAACTTAGGAGAATATATCGTAACCTTAGGTTTGACCTGGCTAGTTATGTTTCTCTGTGTTTGTATTTCTGAACAACCCCCGGCCTGCGATAAAGTAAACGCCAAGACTTTGTGGCTACCATGTTTATCGTATTATTCCTTGTGTATTACTTTCAACGGACAGTTTGCTTTTCTTCGTTTATTTTCTGGTTGGTAGCACTGATCGTTGTTGTAGATTATGTGGAGGTTTCTTATTTTACAGCGTTTAAATTATTTTGTTCTGAAAGTACCCAAGACAGTTTGTTGATTTTAATGTTGGCTTTGTTCGTCTGGCTGTTGAAAATGACAACATAACTTTTAACCCATTTAGACCTACCGTCTCACATACGATACACCAGAAATCATAAATTATTTTGAAGTACCCTTGATAAGAATTTGTTTACGTCTGTTGCAAGTGTCAAGAGGAAGGACTAAACAATACTACAAAAATTGATTTAGTGTTATAGTTGGCTTCAGAAAGTGCATACCTACCTGTTTTAATAGTGATTTGTTCTTTTCAATTTTATGATGTCATCAAAACGGTAAGAATTCATTATTATATCCCAAACATTCGATATATTTATCAATTTACAGTAAAAACAAAAGTCAGAGAGTAAATCTGTTGAGTTATTTTTATCGTTTTATTTATGTTAATGTATTTTTTTTACTCATGAAAAGTAGTGTATCGTATTTGATACAGTAGGCTTATACACTACTAATTTTTAATTAGTACAAAAAAAAATGGGGCTCTATCCGTACCCTTTACTGATCATATTTATGTAGTCAAAAGTAAAAAAAACGAAACCCCAAAATTGTCTACGAAAATTTGTCATAACTGGTAAACTCATAATTGAATCAATCATTCATAACAATTGCTACTAGAAAATACTACGCGCAGTGCTAGTCCAGTTAGATCGTCATTCATAAATCCCGGCAAACTCGCGTCTAAGCTCAAGCCACGCCCCCTCTGGCCAGCGGTCCTTTTTACAACGAGTGAACGAACAAACAGTGCCAATTTGTTAGCGGAAGTGTGCGCGTGCTTTTTAAACATAAGTTGTTACGTTTTTACTGTCGCGATGGCTTACCAGTTTTCATCTCGAGAGTACGTGGCTATGTTGCGTGTGTACTTTTGGTCTGGTGGCCGCTGTTCGTATGTACAGGGAAGAGTACCCAAATGCTCGCTAGCCAAAGGTTCGGACTGTGGTAAATGTTTACCAACGTTTACTCGACCATTGATCATTCCGCGCAACGGCCCATCGCCAAGGACATGGAAGACCGGCCCAAAACCTTTACGACGATGTAGTGGACTACTTTGAAGATCCCCGGCGAAGTACGAATGACGCAGCTTGTCATTTTAATATCAGCCAGTACTGTGCATAGACGATCATTAGTTCGTCTGGATTTCACCCATACCACTAAAGAAAGGGTCAAGAATTGACTACTGTGGATAATGAACCAAGGATGGAGTTCTGCAGGTGGATACTGAACAACACAAGCAAATGGCCCAATTAAAGTAGGTATGTAGGTAAAGTTTGAATTTAATAAGTGCCTATTATTTTTCGTGAACCTTTTATTTTACTATTTTTTAATTCGTAAAGCTTAAAGATGCGTCTAAGCTACCTACAATTACGATAACAGCTGTTGGAGGCGGGGCAAGTTTGAGCGAGACCGCGTGACCGCGACATCACGATTAATGAATACATGAATGGCCTGTACAATATGTCCGTAAATTGAGTGACATTTTGGGATATAAACAAACGCTAATAACTTTGCTATTTATCAATATTATATAGTGAGACTTTACATATATAATAACAAGA
Source organism: Tholera decimalis (assembly GCA_943138885.2). Classification (NCBI taxonomy): domain Eukaryota; kingdom Metazoa; phylum Arthropoda; class Insecta; order Lepidoptera; family Noctuidae; genus Tholera; species Tholera decimalis. The sequence goes on along the minus strand of OW964552.2, from coordinate 13,997,320 downwards.
CCTTTTCTAATAAGCCCTTTAAGTATTTGTACTAATTAAAAATTAGTAGTGTATACATGTTATAATTGTCTTTTTCCGGTTTTCAGATTATTGTCATTGAACGACATAGTTACGCTTTTAGAAGACTTCCACCTGTAAATGCAAATGAGGAATTGACAGATGAAGATTCTGGGGATGAAGATAGCGTTCAAATCAACAACCTACCACCAAGCTTGTTGAGATCAACTGCAGTACTAATCTAAATGCCAGATACGCAGAATTGGGCCTGGGTCACAGCTCACATACACTGATAAACATAGCCAGCTTGGTCTCGGAGGAAATTACCATTTGTTCATAGACAATTTTTTTTCTGGACTTCCATTGATTGCTGAGCTAACTAAAAGGAACATACGAGTGACAGGGACTATTAGAGAAAATAGGACCGGTAATTGTCCTTTATTAGAAAATAAGGAGGCTAAAAAGAAGGAAAGAGGCTTTTTCGACTATCGTGTCTCTGATGAAATTATTATTTGCAAGTGGCATGACAATAGTATGGTGACAGTTTGCTCAAATGCGATTGGTATAACCCCCTTACACAAAACAGATCGATATTCTCAAAAAGAGAAAAAGAAAATAACCTTTTCGCAACCACATTTGATACACCAATATAATCAAAATATGGGAGGTGTTGATCTTTCTGACCAAAACATATCATCACTAAGGACTAGTATTCGCGGTAAGAAGTGGTATATGCCCCTCATCTTGATATGTCACTCCAGAACGCTTGGCTTCTCTTCAGATACAATGGTGGTAGTATGGATATGCTGGCATTTAGGCGCCGCGTAGCAATCGCACTTATAGAATCAAATACCCTAAGAAGTAATCCAGGCCCGAGCAGACCATCGTCACTAATAATGGATGCCAGATTTGATCAAAAAGGTCACTATGTCATCAAACAACCACAAAATAAAAGAACAAGATGTGGACTGTGTCATCGATTGTATCCTGCAAGATGCGTCAAGTGCGATGTTGGTCTACATATTGACTGTTTCCTTACGTATCACACCAAAAAAATAGTATTATGTGCTGTTTAACATCAATAAATAATTCTGTTAACTTTGGTATTTTTGCATATGGATAAGCCTACTGTATCATATACGATACGGCCCTTTCCACCTTCCCTATGGAATTTATATTTTTTTTGAGTATTTTATTTCTCTTCTATGACACCCTATAATCTAATAAAAATAGATAAAAATACTAGAATTAGAAAAAAATAGTTTCAGGTCTAAATGGGTTGGTGTATTTTTTAGCTCTAGAACTGGGCATTATGCTTTATTCAGACAGCAGCTCCTCACATATATAAGGTTGTTATCATTATCATTATCATCTGCTTCGCCTTTTTCCAACTATGTTGGCGTTGACTTAGTCTAACCGGATCCAGCTAAGTATTTGTACCACACAAATACTTAGCTGGATCCGGTTAGACTAAGTCATGTACATGAAGCGAATGCCTGTCTGACTTTCACAACCACTGGTTGGTGAAGGTAAGGGGTATCGTGTCACTCAGCTACTGAGCTAAGAACAGGATACTCTTTAGAAAGACCAGAGTCAGATCTTCTGGCTTCTGATTCTAGATATGATAGTCACCCATCCACAGACTGACCTCGGTAAGCACCCAACACCCGCGCAGCTCTCATTATTTAGCCACGAGCTCGCAATATTTAAGATACAAGCATATAGTTTTTCCTTTGTCTTATTATGTGAGGATAAATAAACATTTTATAATTAGTATTGTAATGAAAATACCAGATAATAAAGTTCATTTTATATTGTAATTTATTATCAATGTGATACAAAGACCACTATAATTTTAATTAATTAAAATTTAGCTAGAAAACAGTAATTTCTCATTACCTTTGACTCTGAAAAAAGGAACGCTGTTTTTTCTTCAACATAAAAGACTGTATATTTATATTCCATTGTAAAAAGCAAATGAGAGTAATGCAGAGGCCTATTCTCTTTGCAGCCACGTAGTCAGGTAATGATGTATGCATGAAGATGACTTTCTCCTGAACTACTGCGCTAAGCGAGATTTGTATAACAAATGGGACTCTTTCATGAATTCTGCAGCTTTTTAAAGTGGTTCAGGAGAAGTGATTATTATGGGGTAGTGATGGACGGTTTAGGATTTTAATGTGAAGAATAATAACAGCAACCCAAAACGATCTTAAAAATTTTGCAAAGCTCCTGCTAGGGTTGCGGCAATGTCCTAAAGAGATATCGCGGCCCCGAAACGCAATGGCATCGAAAGGAACAGGGTGGGTTTTTTAGTCAGTATAAGTGTGACACTCCCATCCGCTCTACGACGAGCAGAAGGAGTTATTTCATTATTTTGTCCTCAAAAAACAAGGTTAGGCAATGCATTCTGAGGTCATAATGTGAATGACTAGCTCAACATATTGAGATTCCACCGTGCCTTGAAAAACACTTTTAGTCATTAGGCCCAGCTGTTATTTGTCCATCATAATATCTTGGAACGTCGTGTCTACGTGACACGACGATCCCAGATACGATGACGTCACAACGACGATGACGTTTTACTTCTGATATGCAGACGCTACATGTAAATTCCTAGTTCTCAGCTGCACTTAGACTGAAAGTCGGCACTATCATAGTTGGGAAAATGCTGGGCCAGGGATGATGAAAAAATTACATAGGTATATTGTGACAGGGTTTTTACAAACTTACTAAAAATAAGACTTACTGTAAAAGTCGTTTCTACTATGTAATGAATTTGATGTTGACTTTTGTCTGTTGGTCATCAATGGCCAAGTAGGATTATATCTATCCCATTAGAAAATGAGTATCTTGATAAAGTTATGACATGGCATTATTATTTCTAAGTAACTTTTAATAACTAAATTAGGTACAAGACTTAGATATAATCATAAGCGATACGACCTCCAATTAATCTATTGAATAAGCTAAGCCTAAGTTTACAATGAAGTATATTCTATGTATCTATTGCACTACGGCGTAAACATAGACCTTACAGAAATCCAGCTTTCTCCTCACAATGTTACGTAGATATTTTTCACCAGAGGCCAGCAATTTCCCGTTTTAAATGCTCCGATGGCTGCTTACAACAATCATGGCCAACAAGGCGATTATTACATCGCCGGATTTTTTTCTTATACAAAGTCGTCGAGAACACGGATTTAGAATAACCAGGATTTGTGCAAATCTCTATGTATGACTGTGTCATATAAAAAGGCTCATAAAATGTCATTTTTTCTTTTAATTTTGCATAATTATTCCTGCTGATGGTAACCAGAGGAGTGTTTTAGTGAGGTACCTAAATACACAAGTCTTATGTCAAAGACTGAGCGTCTTTTGAAGGTTAACCCCCGGTAACAATAAAAAGTATTGTTCATGTCTGTATATATAAAAAATTGGCCAAGTGCGAGTGAGACTCGCCCATGAAGAGTTCCGTAATAACTACGTCAAATAACTTTGCTTTTCATAGTGTTTGTATGAATTACAAAGTTATATTTGCGGTTTCAGAGGATATGCTGTATCTCAAAAACTGCTGACCCGATCTCGTTCAAACCAGTTATGTTTGAAAGTTTATATTAAGTTCTACAGCATATTTTCATTTTTTTAGATTTTTCACTCCATTATTATAGAAGTTCTCAAAAAAGGAGATCCTGCTAATGTCAAAAATTACCGCCCTATTTCAATACTGTCATGTTTTTTTAAGATCTTTGAGTGTCTTGTCTGTCCAACAATTACTCACCACATTGATAAAATTATTTCACCTAGCCAACATGGCTTTAAAGCTGGTCGCAGCGTTGATACAAATCTAGTCGAGTTTGTTTCTGATGTGACCCTTGCTCTTGACAAACGATTAGAAGTAGATGCAGTGTACACGGACTTAGGCAGTGCGTTTGATAAAGTTGACCATTCCCTGTTACTGTCCAAATTAGAATTCAATGGTATACATGGATCGCTTTTAAACTGATTTTCATCATATTTGTCCCGTAGATCGCAGATTCTTGTTGTTAATGGCTACGAATCTTACCCGTATTATGCTGACGCAGGAGTTCCTCAAGGTTCTCACCTTGCACAAATTCTATTTTTACTCTTTATTAATGACATTACTGACCAAATCCATCACTGTAAGTATCTTATGTTTGCTGACGACCTCAAAATTTATAAAACCACTAGCTTTTGCCCGCGACTTCGTCCGCGTGGAATAGTTACTTTGGGCTAACGTTAAATTTAACCCCGATTTTGAAGCATTCTTCATTGGCCCTCCGCTCCTATTGGCCTTAGCGTAATGATACAATATATCTGTGCCCGCGACTCAGCGTAAGTTAATGTATTGGTAATATTGTTTAGATCACGTTCACATGAGGCTTAAGTACCTAGAGAACGCTTCGACCGCGAGACGCGTCGAGCGCGGCGACCGATTCTCAAAAATAATCCTTATAGCATAATTCAGTATTCACGCGCGATGGCTTATTATTATAAGCGTATTTCATGTATAACTTTGGTGTTTCTATACCGATTTATATGATTCTTTTTACGGTTTCGTAGCCGAATGGCAAAAAACGGAATCTTTATAGTTTCGACATGTCTGTCCGTCTGTCTGTCTGTCTGTCTGTCTGTCCGTCCGTCCGTCTGTCACAGCAATTTTATTCCAAAACTATTAGGACTATACATGTGAAACTTGATAGGTAGATGTATTCTGTGAACCGCTTTCCGATTTTGAGAAAAAAATTAAAAAATATTTAAAATAAAGGGGGGCTCCCCATACCATTACCATAAAGTCAATCGTTTAAAAGATATAAGCTTCCAAAGTGGTAAAATGTGTGTGTGGCGGACACAACCTCTAACTTCTATAATAATGGAGTGAAAAATCTAAAAGAACTATATGTCTGTAGATCTTAATATAAACTTTCAACCAAAATTAGTTTGAACGAAATCAGTTCAGCAGTTTTTGAGATACAGCATATTTTCTAAAACCGCAAATATAACTTTGTAATTCATACAAACACTATGAAAAACAAATTTATTCGGCGCAGTTGTAAAAAATGTAAAAAAGCCAGTTTTAAGAAATTTGTAAAATCTCTTTTTTCAAAACAAATTTATTTGGCGCAGTTGTAAAAAATGTAAATAAGCTAGTTTTAAGAAATTAGTAAGGTTTTTTTTTCGTCAAATAAATTTGCATATTATATTATAGTTACTACGGAACCCTTCATGGGCGAGTCTGACTCGCACTTGGCCAATTTTTTTATGGAATAGTTAATAATGTTAACTTTTTCAATTAGCGGTGACAGAGGGTGTTATAAACGTAAGAGTAGACAAATATCATAATCAGAAAGCTTCGAACTGCTAAGCTATCGGGAGTTACACGTGTTATTGTGAGTCAACCATAAAAGTTAGACATATGCTGTCGTGGGATATTTTTTATATAATTTTAAGGAGAACATTTCCGTCATGAAATGATTTGTGTAGCTTTAACCATTAAGGTTGCACACGCGACGGAAGCTTAAAAAATGGAGTAACTTCTCCCGTTTTCCCAACATTTCCCTTCACTGCTCTGCTCCTATTGATTGTAGCGTGATGAAAAGTATACTATAACCCGCTCAGGAGTATGAAAAATAATTGTACCAAGTTTCGTTAAAATCCGTCGAGTAGTTTTTGTTTCTATAACGGTTATACAGACAGACAGACAGACAGACAAAAATTTAACTGATTGCATTTTTGGCATGAGTATCGATCCTTAATCACTCCCTGATAGTTATTTTGGAAATATATTTCATGTACAGAATTGACCTCTCTACAGATTTATTATAAGTATAGATTACCTCAAATGAAGATGCTACCCTAATTTATTATTATTTTATTAATTTATTTATTTATTTTAGATAGAATTAACCAATGGTGTAACCGGAATCACATGAAACTTAACGTACAAAAGTGTAGTCATATACGATTTACTAGAAAAAAACAATCCAATACTGTATCATATAATATAAAAGGAGTGCCGTTAGAAACTGTAAATGAGGTTCGTGATCTTGGAGTTATCATGGACAGTAAAATAAACTTCAGAAGTCATATTGATAACATCGTTACGAAATCAGCACGACTACTAGGATTTCTAAAGAGGAGCACTAAAGGGTTCAAGCTAGTAAGAACAAAAATTGTGCTATATAATGCCTTAGTTCTGAGCCACCTAGAATTTGCCAGCGTGGTGTGGAATCCACACTACGCAGTTCACTCACAAAGAATAGAAAATATCCAAAGGGCCTTCACAAAACATTTAGCGTATACCTTCGGTGATATATCTCCTCGATGTCCATATAAGCAACGTACTCAATGTTATCAAATGAATACTCTGCGCGACCGACGACTGATACATGATTTAATGTTCTTCTTCAAACTGATTAATCGTAAATTAGACAGCACTAAATTAATAGAACAAATAGGACTAAAAGTTCCCTGCAAAATTCCCAGATATCCCATAACTCATCTATTTCATACAAAAAAATCTTACACAAATATAGGAGTAAACTCACCTCTTAATAGGCTCAGTCAGCAGATGAATTCATTTATAAAATCCGTTCCAGATGTTGATATACATCATGATTCCATAACTATCTTTAAAAGCCAATTGCTAGAATCCCGAGACACAAAATCCCAAATTTATTAAGATATATAGTATATTTATATTGTTGAACTATAAGTGTTACTTTGTTAGCTGTTAGCGTATGCTTGCTTATAACTTTTTTTTTTATAATTATTATTATTTTTCTCTTGATTTCTGTAATTTTATAATTTGTCTTTTGTTATTTTGTATTTGTAATTGTATAAGAATATTTGCTTAAGTTAGTTACCACTTCTACTAAGAATGCTGGTTAACCTGTAATTGGCAACTGTGTAAGCCTAAAACGATTTGTTACATATTGTTAAAATATTTTATACACAGAAGCTGTTGGTGAACCTTGAATAAATAAATAAATAAAAAAAAAGTTAGAGAGGGGACATACATTTTACCATTTTGGAAGCGTATATCTTTTAATCGATTAACTTTTTGAAAAAGTCGTTTTAGAAACCTCAATGTAATTTTTAAAGACCTGTCTATAAATATCACACACGTATAGGTTTCATGAAAAAATATATTTTCAGTTTCAGTTCCATATATGGGGAATTCCATTTTTCTTAAAATCGGAAAGCGGTTTATAGAATACATCTACCTACCAAGTTTCACTCTTAATAGTTTCGGAACAAAATGGCTGTGACATACGGACGGACGGACAGACAGACATGACTAAACTATAAGGGTTCTGTTTTTTGCTATTCAGCTACGGTACCCTAAAAAGTAAGAAACTTACTACTTACTCTTCACTCTCAAACTTTTAATATGCATGTGTTGGCTCACAGGCCATCTGCCACGGAACCCAATGGTTTTACACTTAAATAACAAATATGTATATTATGTAGGTACTCGTATTTACACAGAAGTATTTGTTTGAAATTGTTATATAAAATATAACAAATAATTTTTACATCAAATTAAGTCCATAGAGTGTTAGTAACAATTTGACCTTATGCCATATTAGTACAAAAACGAAAATGGAAACAAATAAATAAAATATTTAAAAAACAGACATTCAACTTAAACCTATCGCTATCTCTATCCAGTGTCGCTAAATAGGACAGTTAAATCGCGCCGCGATTTTCTTTCTGTTGCCGTAATCATTCCGTAGGGCCGAAAATAAAGTACGCTAACCACTGAAGTCCGCCATTCAATTGACCTTATGATTTCCAGAAGGTCTTAGCTGTAAGAATATTAAAATGTTTTTATTCGCTAGTTCGTATTTGTAGGTTAGTTACTAGTTAGTTTTTTTTTCATTATAGTATAAACCAAAAAAAGACAACATTCGGTTTTGTGTGAATATTTTTTAATTAATAGTTATAGGTACATTCATAAATATCACCAGTAGATTTTGTGTATTAAAGTGATGTAGGTACGATCAATATGAGGGCTTGCACTATCTATCTATTGCACATCCATGGTTTTAGTTTTCTATTTTATGTTTTATTATTTTTACTCCCGGATCGCTGGTAGAAGAAATCCCTGGAAAAGTAATTGCTTTCATCTCTGACTTCTATCGAGAATTTTATAAATACAAAACACTGTTATTTTGTTTTTTTTTATTAATCGTAATCTGATTGTTCTTGTGCTTGTGTTTGCTTTTGATTGTCACGTGGAAGCCAGCCAAAACAATTCTTCAAATAGTTGTAGTGATTGTTTGATTAATATAAAATTTATTAGTCATGAAAAATGAAAAGGAAAAAACACAGGGTTGGTTCATTATTTGCCCAGCTGCCAGATTTGTGGGCACATTTTGGAATAACAGTGATGTGTAGGAGTACCTCGAAACCTAAGTGTATTTTGATTTGTATTTATACACTTAGTTAGGTTTAGTAAATGGGTTGCAATTTTATATTGATGTACATCCTTACTATAAAACAAAGTCTCACGCCGCGTCTATATGTATATGTTTGCGATGAACTGAAAAACTAAGGAACTGATTTACATGCGGTTAACAACTACGGATTGAAAGATTTATAAGAAAGATCCAAATGAAGTAATTTATTAAAGTTTCGGATTCAGTAGCGAGTGTAGCTCGGCCGATTCGAATTTGTGCATTAGTTGAGCATGAATGATAATATGTTCAGATAAAAAAAAAACATCATTATTTACCGCAGTCACAGTATGACATTTCGCAACACTAGGCCTACATAAATAAAACTCATAGGGACAAACAACATTTAATTTTGTTATATCTTACGTCCCTAAATCACATGTTTACGCTGTTTTTTAATATCAGTAAGATAAGATTTTGTCTGGTTTCTGATCACTAATTTCTACGTTTCATTTTCACTTCGACTTCCGAAGATTTGCTACAAGAATTTTTTTTAAACAATCTGGACAACTTAGTAACTGAGTAACATAATGCCTGTAACGAATGTCAAACAAATTAATAATTATGATATATTTTACGGTTTCATAGTGAGTAACAATAAAATTAATCACTTATTGTTTACCTTATGGACGGTAGTGGATTATCACTATCAAAACAGTTCTTGAAATTTCGAGAGAAATTCTCGTCTTTGTTTATTTTCGGCTCTTGGAGCTGGATATTATCCGCAAAGGCTTTCTTCGAGATTATATTAAATATTAGTTAGCTACATACCCTCGAGCCAAGTTTACTAGAAAAACAATAAGCCACGAGAGATTTTATTGTGTCTGAGCTTTGGTAAACAAAGGTTGGTAAGAGATTGCTTTTCAACGGGTTTATACTTTCAATTTATTGACGTTGTTTCTGTAGTAAGTTAAAATAATGGAGTTATTTGTAGAGATAACAAAGTAGTGATTTGGAATAGGAGATATTGTATGTTTGTTAAGATTGTTTTCAACACAACCTTTAACGAGGTTTTCCGTCAGAAGTTAACCTTGAGACTTGAGACGTGACGAGACGTAAACCTTACTTACATAATGCACGAGCAAACCCGTACATTTTGTATTGTTTAGTAATAATGCTGACGCTTGCACTCACGATGCGGTGCATCGCGTTCCATTTGTCAATTAATTACTTTAGTACCAATAAATCCGTGTAACAGTAAACATCGTTTTACTTAAGGCGACATTATATGGCAGCGACCTTGAGCGACTGGGGAGAAGCTTGCGTCACTCCCCGCGACCGCGCAATGCACCCCCGCAACGCAAGCTCGAAATTTCGTAATGTAACCATACGTTTCAAATAGTAAAGACTGTACTGCCTGATTTATTATCACCATCCAAATTTTTTCTGGACTTTAATTGTCTGGTCATTGAAAACTACTATGTGTATTTAGACAAGTAAATCTATCTATCTATATATATAAAAATGACTATGTGGCTACGCTACTTAGACTCATTTGATACTCGTAAATAATTAAGTTTTAATAACATTGAAATCGGAATATTGAAATAAGTATGAATTTACTTGTCAGCAATCATGTCCTCATTTTCGACATGCTGAGTTGAGGTTTTCCCTTTTGTATACAGCCAGAGCTGATATTTTTTTTAATAGTTTATAGGCTTGCGTTTGACCATAATCTAACCTGATGTTAAGCGATGATGTGGTCGAAGATGAAGCACGCTTGCCTAGAAGTAATCTATTCACTCTTGACTTAAAGACAGCAGGGAATTCTACTCCTTAGCCGTACCCATAATTAAAGTAATCTCAAAACGTTTCATGCATGTGTGTGGGATGTCCACCATGTAACGATGGCGCATCACCGTTTGTCTTGTAGTCCTATGATGGAACGAGCTTGGTGGAATAAGACTGCAATACCATCGCACACTCCCCGAAATGTAACCGATAGAAAACTGATAGGCTTGCAACACGTCGCTGATGCTCTAGGCTCTGGACCTTTGTCTCGACCAGTTTCTCGTTGCCGATGAGCCTTTTGGCCCGTTTCTCTATAGACTCAAGTGCATTAAGCTGGTATTTGGCAGATCCGTCCCAGAGATGAGAGCAGCACTCCATACACGACCGAACTTGCGCTTGATAGAGGTTGAGCAGCTGTTCCGGTGTGAAGTACCGTCTCACTTTTGAAATGAAATGAAATTAAATATTTATTTTGTAAATTGGTTATAAATAACACTTTTACACGTCATATTTTTTTGCGTGTTTAGTTTAGCTAGATGAGGCCGGTATTTCTTAACTGACTACTCTGAGAAGAAACACCAAAACAAAATCAGAGGTCAAAGTCTCTTTTAAAGTCCAGACAATTTGTATTTGTATATGAGAAGCATGTAAGTTCATGTCTGTGGTATTTTTTTGAGGAAATAACCAAACAAATTTGAGCGGACCTGTCCAGTCAGTGCAAGCATTTGTCAGTTATCGTGTAGCTCAACTTAGAATTTAAGGATCTCAACAATTTGACGAACAATACCAAAGTAAGGCCATTTGGGTAGGCCACACAAGTACTCAAACTGATTGACATCTTTAAAGAAATTATAGTGAAAGTAAAAACTACGATGATAGAATAACCTACATTGTCCTCACAAGTACAATAATGAAATAATTATATTTATATACAACGTGTAATTTAAAGGGTATATACATACCAAGTGCATGGCTTCTTTGGATGATAACAAACGATATGGCAAGGGTTTAGTAATCCGAAGTCTACGTGTGTAGAACTTATTATAAATTACAATACACTGATACCAGAGACCGAATTTTTCAAATTAAGAAGAACGAAAAGAATTATCGTGTTATTGGCAAGTGACGTGGAAAGTTATTGACCCTCGTAGTGCTGTGACACGTTTTTTTATGATTGGTATTCAAGAAATATATGAAACCAATAATTTGGTATCAATTCTTTGAGTCAGTTATTTTGTGCTGAAACTGCATAGAGACTCCATACCAGATGTTGTCTTCAGCCCTTTTGGATAGATATGGGGTTTCCGTTACACGTTGTACATAAAAAAACAATAAACAAAAACAAAATTAATAGGTATATACAATACTTTTTTTTTCTCTTTATTGATTATAAGAATATACAATACTTGAGAACGCAAATATTCTAATCAATCAAAAATAAATCATCAATCAAAATTTTAAAACTAAATAGAAAAGGCACACGTATATCACTGGAGCATCTCATTCCCAGGCCTTCTTGTCCTCAATATAATCTGTAACTGTGTAAAAAGCTTTCTGACATAGCTTACGTTTTATAAATAATTTGAATTTATTAATACTTAGTTCTTGAATATGGCTAGGAATTTTATTATAAAAACGTATACATTGGCATCTAAACGATCCACCAATCTTTTTTCCTTGTTTTAGGAATGACATATGTGTCTTTGTTCCTTGTATTTACACTATGAATATCACTGTATTTTTTAAAAAGATTAATATTTTTGTGTGCATACAAGAGATTCTCATAAATATACTGAGATTAATATTCATAGTCAGAGTCATTCAGAGTCATAATATTAATCTCTTTAAATTTGTCTCTTAAGGAGTGCTTAGGACTTAATTTATAAATTGCACGAATGGCCCATTTTTGTAATACAAATATTGTATGAATGTCGGCGGCGTTTCCCCAAAGTATAATGCCGTATGAGATCACTCTGTGAAAGTAACTAAAGTAGACTAAACGTGCTGTTTCGATATCAGTTAATCCACGTATTTTTCTAACGGCATATGCTGCAGAACTTGGCTATTATGACAATTTATATGGGGGCCCCACTGAAGCTTCGCACCCAAATTTATGCCCAAGAAAACTGTGGTATCTTCGGGTTTCAATATTTCGCCCTTTATTGATACACTTGTATTCACTTGTCTAACATGATGTAACGTAAATTTTAGGCATTTGGTTTTTTTCTCATTAACAAGAAGATTATTAACATTAAACCAGCTAACTACAGTTGCAAGGGCACTGTTTACTTCTTCAGTAACCTGCTGTTAACTTTGATTTTAAATAAAAGATTATTGATACACTTGTATTCACTTGTCTAACATGAAGTAACGTAAATTTTAGGCATTTGGTATTTTTCTCATTAACAAGAAGATTATTAACATTAAACCAGCTAACTACAGTTGCAAGGGCACTGTTTACTTCTTCAGTAACCTGCTGTTAACTTTGATTTTAAATAAAAGATAAGAATTTTTGATCAGGTACGGTAAATCATTTATATAAATAAGAAACAAAAAGGGACCTAAAATTGAGCCTTGGGGGCCCCCATCTTGACGTCACAGATCCCGGCGATCTTTTGCCGTTCAAGTCGACTCTCTGAATCCTTTCACTCAAGTATGAGGTCTGAAGATTCAGAGAGGCGCCCCGGAATCCGTAGTGGTGCAGTTTCCTGATTAATGTCTCATGGGGAACACAGTCAAATACCTTTGAAAAATCGCAAAAAATGCCCAACACTTACCAACACTTATCTTCCCATGCATTATAAATGTGTCCTAAAAATTCAACACCGGCCATCAGTTGTTGAACGTCCCTTTGTAAAACCAAATTGTTTATTATGTAGCAAGTTGTGTTTATTAAAATATCTTTGCATCTGCATTAAAATAATTTTCTCAAAAATTTTACTGAAAGTGGGCAATACAGAAATAGGTCTATAATCAGTAGGGTCAGATGTACTAACTGATTTAAATAGTGGGATTATTTTACTATATTTCATTAAATCAGGAATCTCACCGCAATTAATACAATTATTAAATATAACAGCTAATCTAGGAGCTATAATGTGTATAATGGACTTAGTAATATGAACAGAATTACCCCACAGATCTGCAGCCTTTTTAACATTCAAAGAATTAAAAGTTTTGATGATGTCATTAGAAGTAACATATTGGAATTTAAACTCTGAACTACAAACTGGAACACTTTTTTTAAGTAATGTGTCTGCAGCAATGGCAGATGATTTTAGCGACTTGATTGTCGATACGGGTATGTCAGTGAAAAAATTTTCAAATTCTGTGGCGACTTGTGAATCTAATGTTATTATATTATCATCAATAGTTAGGGTGTAATTACTAGGATTCCCAACTTTTTGGCAGCCAATTGAGCCTTAGCCTCGATAAACGGACCAAAATTAAGGGTGGATGTCAACGTAACCTCAAGAAGTTCGATGCGATCTATATAATATAAAGCGAGTTATATAATATAAATTAAATTTAGGTAAGTATAGGCACGGGCGCGAAAGTAGGATTGACCATATGGGCGAAAGTTGGAATATTGGAGAGTTGTGCGTAAACAAAACATTAGATCTCCGCATTCAAGGTCATGGTACTTTCGTACCATAGCTAGCTATAAGTACCTACAACTATGTCAAAAACCGCACTCAAGTATTTTTTAAACTAATCTGGACTGTCCTTACTACGCTGTAGTATGGTTACATTATAGTTAAATACTCACCTCGTACTCACCACAAAAAACACTATTATTTCAATGAAATAAAAAATTACTAAACATTAGATCTCCGCATTCAAGGTCATGCTACATAAGTACCTACCCTAGACCTATACCTACAACTCGTGTCAATATCAACTCTCAAGTATTTTTTGATACTCTAATCCGGACTGTCCTTAGTACCTACGCTGTAGTATGGTGCTATTACATTGCAATATTTACCTCGTCTCTGCATTTTCGCGGCGAGAATCTAAGTTATTTGATATACTCCAAAAAAAAAAACATAATTTGAATAAAATAAAAATAATTTTAAGTAAGTACCTACTATATTATATTAGATCTCCGCATTCAAGGTCATGCTACTTACGTATCAAGAGCTATACCTACAACTATTCCAATATCAGCAACACTCAAGTATTTTTTGAAACTCTAATCGAACTGTCCTTACTACGCTCCAATATGGTTACCTACTCGTAAATTACATTTCAATACTCACCCTGTCTCTACATTTTTGACTCAAGAATCTTTACTATTTGGTGTTCTCCTAAAAGGAAATAACATAATTATTTCAATAAAATAAAAGTTTGTTTACTACATTTAAATCACATTTATTTTATTCCAATATGCTAATTTAAACTATTGATAGAGATTATATAAATAATCTTCTTCTTATCGTGTGGGTAGTAATGTCTAATGACCCCATACACCCTAGTGTCAGAGTTTCTAGACTGCCTCAAGAGCCTCTGACGTGGTCTATTCTGACGACCGCCATTTGGCGACCGGGACTACCGGCTTATATGTGTCTTCCAAGGCACGGAACCATCTTTTTATCAGACAATCAGGTGATTCAGGCCTGCAATGTCCTAGCCAAAGTGGAAACAAATTTACAAAGTATGCGTCCCGCGGGAATCGAACCCACGACCACACACAAGTTAAACCCCTAAACCACTCGACCATGGCGGCAGTAAATTATATAAATAATTAAAATTCGTTACTTCATTAATCTATTTTTAACATTGTAAGGCGTTTCTTTTTTAGTGTTTTGGGTTTACCAACCATTTTGGCGTTAAACTTCTATGCGAATAAAATCATGTTGTATTTTTTGAGCGGAGCGTTAGCGTCTACTCGTGACAGTGGTCAGCGATGCACTGCCGCCCGTCGCCCGCAAGAGCCCCCGATTCATTGCGCACCTAGATTATTCGAATAATAATACACCATGACTTTACCAAACACAATATGAAGAAAAGCCGTATACTAAAAGATTGGCAATTAAATTACCTTTTAGACTGTGAAAGTTTCATAAAAATACACCCAATGGTTGTTGCCTGATCTTCGCTTATATGCCCGCGTTAGACGTACTTTTAAAAATAAATTACACAATGTTTTACAAAAAAATATTTAAATATTCATATATCAAATTATTAAAGAAATAGTCTAGTTTATTTATTTTTTTTTAAGTATACCGACTAGCCGTTTAGACGTGATCTTGGATTAAAAATCATCGAAAATCGAATATCTGCCCCTTAAACAAATTCCCTAGCCTGGGTCGCGGCGCGGTACTCATAACATTTTAACATTAACAAACAAGGTGTAAGGTAACCACCGTACAAATAATTTTTGTGTTTATCAATAACTAAGGTTTACAACAAACGAAAGTCTATTGTATTGGTCACCCAGTGGCCAATGTTCAACCATAGCTAATTCAAAACTATAGTTTTTAAGCTATTGCATAGCTTTTATCGCGGGCTTTGAGCGTGGCGACCGAATCAAGAAATTCCGTAACGAAAATAAACCTAACACCCCCCACTCCGACCGGCACATCGGTGCGGCGTTGAAAGCCGTGCATCGTCTAACGTCGTTTCAGTTCGGCAGACTTCGGCACGGTGTTTATGAGCGTGCGACTAGACGTATGCGTGTAGACTAGCTGCTATGAGCAGTTAGTAGCTAGTGTACACGCATACGTTTATAAGATAATAAAAATATTTTAAACAATATTAACTTCTCATTTATTCAATAAAAGAAAAAAAAATGTTTTCTTATCGGTCACCACGCTCAAAAAGTGTAACTTGAATTAATATCAAAGAAAAAAAAATCCTGCATAAATAAATAATTATAATTGCATAAATTGATAAAAAAATGCTATGCAATAGCTTTACCGCGGCAGTCCCCGAGTGCCACACTCATTAGGGTTCCGTAGTCAACAAGGAACCCTTATAGTTTCGCCATGTCCGTCTGTCTGTCCGTCTGTCCACGGTTTAGCTCAAAAACTATTGGTACTAGAAAGTTGCACTTTGGCATGAGTATACACGTTAATGACGCCGAAAAAGTGATTTTTTTTTTTGAAAAAAATCAATTATTTAGGGTACCTCCCATACATGTAAAGTGGGATGATAATTTTTTTTTTCGTTCTTCCCATAGTGTGGGATATCGTTGGATAGGTCTTTCAAAACTAGTAGGGGTTTGGTAGGACCGTTTTTTGATTAAGTAAACCGTTCGTGACTTATCAAGCTTTAAAGTACCAATTTTCGTTAGAGTCAAGTGTCCCCCCTCTATCAACTAAACGGTTGTAGTTAGAAATTTAAATGTCACGGCAGTAGTACTTATATATAACGAAATTTAAAGGAAAACTATCACACATAAGTGGGCTTTACAAGTTTACGAGTAATGGTCGACCAATTGTATTTGACTCGAAAATTTCGAACAACTCTATAGAAATGTCGATAGATGGCGCTAAGCGCCAGTTGTATCATGCTAGTTTCTTGTGACGATTGAGTAGTGTAGCTCTTTGTCCGTATTTAAATTCAAAACACCGGCTATGACAAGTTTTATACAAATCTCTAAAAAAAATTAAAACTTTCCGTGCAAAATTGTCGGATCAGGTGAGGATTTGTATAGGAAGTCAAATTAGTTAGGTAGTCATGTTTGGCTTTTAGTTAGAGCATGGTACGAAACGATCAGTCAGCGAATACGACACGCACTTGGCTGTTATAAAAACTACGGAACCCTACACTGCGCGTGGCCCGACACGCACTTGACCGGTTTTTTTTTTACATTTGAGTATTGCTGGCCCTGCTAATATTATAATTGTGATAGTAACTCTGTGTCTGTCTGACCCATAGACTTAGGCTTCTAAACCACTAAACCGATTTGGGTGTAATCCGGTACATAAATAGATTAGGTTTAGGAGCAGAACATGGGCTTGGCACTTTTTTGTTTCGTAAGAAAACTTTCACGCGAGTAAAGCAGAAGAAAAAATCTAGTTACAACAGTCTGCACTGCTTCTCCGTATAATATTTAAACGTTGCTAAATTTCATACGCCACTGGCATATGTTAAATGTTTAACTATTGTTCAATTATGCTCATATTATTATATTAAATTATGCACTTGTTTGCATGATTTCGATTTTGCTGAAAAGAATATGTAACAAGTCAATTTGTACCAAGAAACACAGACTGCCAATTAATAGTAGGTAAGTAACCCAGTTAACGATATAAACATTCACTTAAGCCATTATCGTTGCTATAGAACAAAGCCTGTTATACGATTTATATTATGTCGGTCAATTACCTGTTTTATTGGGATTTGCGCCTTGTTTGTACTTTTATAGTGAAGTTTAGTGGCACTTATTGTAAGATATTTACGTGTAGTTTTACTTCGAAAGAGCTTACTGATAATTTAATTACTCAAACACACACGTGGGTACCTAATTGAGGTATACGCAACAAAATAATAACAACCCCAAAGGCCAAGATTACTATGTAGATTAAGCAACGGTTCTTATATAATATAATTTAAGCTGGCGGGCTTAAAGTGCTTGTCAAAGCACGGAGAATTTTTCCAGACTATTGTTTCGGCTGTCATTTGTTAAGTAAGAATAAGAATAAATTTATTGGACCAGAGTTACAGTAATTTTCCTAACCTATACAATTAACATTACGAGTATAAAATCTTACCTGTAACTAAACTTTGTTTTATTAAAAAGAATGTCAGCGGCCTCCAAACTAGGCGGCGGCGCCTGTATCTTGGAGACCAGTATTATTAGTATTTGTGTATTTGGTACTAGGTTGTGGCGATATAACTGCCTCGTTGATTTAGTAGTCGCAAACGCGACTGTTAAGCAAAAGGTCTCGGGGTTGATTCCTGGGTCGTGCAAAAACTGCTATTGAGTTTTTCAATTACAAATTTCTCAGTGATTAACTAAAACAACACACTACTAACAACAAACGCGGCTTACTGCATTTGGTAGTTAGTAGTGCGATACCCATGTGACTCGGAAAGCTATTAAAATCTCTTACGCCTGATCTCTCTCCCATCATGTTGGGTTGCTGTCCCATCGGACTATGAATGTTAAAGAACAGACAGCTCACCTGTACCTTTTTTTTTGGCGTGGGAAAATCATCGAATGACTTCTTCCGCTCTGGGTCAAGCGGAAGGGTGTGTCAGATTTCTACTGACTAAAAACCCACCCTGTTCCTTCGGCTGCCCTAAATATCCGGGGCCGCGGTAACTCGGTAGAACTTTCCCGCAAACCCTGGCAGGCAATGGCCCTATGAGGCCCCGTCATTGGTGTTGACAGCTCTTTGAGGCGCGCTTGGAACACGACGTGCCGTCGACCCGGGCCTGGTCCTTACCGGACGGTGAGCGACCCCTGCTCGCCGTCCGCAGGCCCGCGCCTACGGTGGCCGGAAATCGGCTCGTGATCCCCGACGCCCGGGGCGTCTCCCGCGGTGGCTGGGGCGCGAGCACAGAAAAAAAAATAAAGTAGAAGTGCCCCTACACTCTTTCAAAACGAGAACCAGTGTCGCCAAACTCACACATTTGCAAAACCAAAATGTCAATTACACACATAAAAAACAGTGATATAATTGGCTACAAAGTTGAAACGCAACTTTAACAAATCATCTTCTTAATGCTGTCAAAAATATTGAGTCTTATTACAACGACCGAAAGTTGTTATTATTTGACATGACATAATCAATAAAGGCGTTTATCGTTTAAAAAACATAAATCGAACAATTTACATCGAGTTCAGCTACTCAACGCTAGATGGCACTGTAACCAATTTATTCTATTCGGAACGCTAAGTACTTTGAAATAGATGTCATATTTGCATGCACATGTAATGTCTTTTGCTACTCAGATAGAGATGTAGACAAATATCGATATTTTAATATCGATGTTACGTATGTTATTCGTGTGAGCAATGTAATAATTTATCGACATCATACAAATGGTCAGTAATGGAAAAAGGTTGATCATCTTCAAAAAAATTTAATCTATTTTAATATTAAAGAGGTAAAATTTGTAAGTTTGTATGTAGGTGTAATCTCTGAAACTACTGAACCGATTCTGAAAATTCTTTCCCTAATATGTAGCTGCATTATTCTTGAATGCTATAGATAGGCTATAAATCATATAACAAAATATTAATTTCATGCGGGCGAAGCCGCTGGCACAAGCTAGTGTTCAATGAAATGTTAATAGATAGTATTAAAAATATTTATTGACCTTGAAATTATACATAGTTATTTGTTTAATAATTGCCGTTTTGATAGTTTTATGTTTAATTTTAATAGATGATGAAAGCGTATATTAATATATTTTGCCGTGATGGCTTTCATTAAGTCGGTAATATGATTAGACGTAAGAAATTCCCCTAACTGATGATAGATTATGTTTTGGAATATTGACGACCCAATAAACATCCATTTTCCTTAAAAGGATCTTGGAGAAAACTGAAATATTTAAATTACTTTTTTACTTTTATGAGGTCAATATCCAGAAATTGATATGTTACGGTTTTACATTCTGTGATGTTATATTTATTAACTACCAGCGGCTTCGCCCGCGTGAAAGTAGAAAATTATCCCAAGGGAACCTCAGGAAAAAATCATATGTTCTATTCCAGGACATGGTACCAAGTTTCATTGAAATCCGTTCAGCTTTTCGAGCGTGAAGAAGTAACAAACACAAACTTTTGACTTATAATATTAGTGTAATTATTATTATATACTTTATTGCACACCTCAATTTAACACAGGACAATTATTTATAAAAATTAGTGTACAATAGGCGGTGTGATTAGCGACCCGAATCTACTACAGACGGATGCAGGTTACGTGTGGTTAAACATTCATAAATTATACACATAAACCGTCCGAAATAAATTTTCTGAATGATGGTGCCAGCTATGAAATGAATAAATAAAAATTATCGATACAGACCAATTTACGAATATGTCGCATCCCTAATTGAGTAGCGTCGAAGTTACTAGAATTTTTAGTATGTTCCTCCGGATAATGACCAAGTAGATTTAAACGTTGTGTTAATGAAAATAAGGTTGTTTATAGTTTGCATTGAAGTCATGAAATGTGGTATTGACATTAAAATCAAATATATTTAAAATTAACAAACTTTAATACTTATCGATGATACGATACGCCTCCACAAGATATATTTTATTTACTGCTTTCGTTTTTGCAGGTCCAAACCGCACAACAAGGCATAATTTCTAATATTTCGTGTATTTTAGAGACAACCAATCGCGACATGAATTTAACGGCGAATAAGCTAATGTCGCGCATCTGTGCTTAATGTTGACACGCGTGCGATATCTGAGGGGCACTTCCACTGTATTTTCTATTCCGTGGGCGCGAGGAAGAGAGTTGCCTCTCCCTTGCGCATTCGGCCTCCTCCTTCGCTAGCATTACTTCGCAAGCAATCGGTCAGGAAGACTTATGACTTGCTTGTATTATTATTATCAAATTATACCACACACAAGATTTCTAAAAAAGCTACTCATTTTATATTCATCGAAATAACTAACAAATAACATGCATAGCTCTATCCCACTTTGGAATCAAAGGCAAATACAATTTCAGTTTAATGCAATGATTTTGCTTGAAGGATCAAATCCCAGATTGTTTGGTAGGTACCTAGGTATGGATAGGAATTTATATATTTTATATCAAATTTTCCGCAATAACGAACCGTAACCGTAAATTAGGAACGTATCCACGGATTTTTATTTAAAAATTATTTGGTCGAAAACTAACAGAACACTTTCATATACAACTAAACAAAAGCTTCATATGAATTGTTTTTTCTTTTTGTCCAGATAATATCGGAAAATCCATTAATTTTGGATATACAATATACAGTACAATTAATACTAAGTTATTGATAGCAAAATGATAAGCACATTCACGTGTAGTCGTTACAATATCTCGTTTGTTATTATTATCTATTAATGGACTTGCAGAGTCATTAAGCATATCGTTTTAATATGAACAAGCATAAAATGTAGTTATCATTAATTTCAACTAGAAAAGTCCGGTGTTTTTTCGCTGATAACACTGAATAGAAATAATTATACTTAATTGATAATTTATGTATTCTTCAATAAGTGTAAAAATAAAAACAACACAAAAAACAAAACATTGAATTTAGTGAGGTGAATGTACAGAGGCATTTTAGTGGGAGATAATGACCCCTAAACTGAAATACGGAAACAACTTCAAGGAATAGTCTTATGATAATTATCGGCCTATTAATTGTCCTTAATAATTTACTACTAAGCTATATGGATTCACAACTATTCTGAAAATTATGATGAAATATAATTATATTCCCTAACGTATAAAAAATAACTAATTTTATAATATTATTAACAGTCAATTAATATTTCGATCGCGTTTGCTCATTACTTATATCATAATCTATAATATAATAAAACTGTAGAAGAGGTCAGTTCTGTACAGTGAATATATACAAAAAAAAACTCTTAGGGTGCTTCATACAAATAGGACGGATTTTGATGAAACTTTTTTGTTGTATAGCTATTAGTTCTTGCCAATATAAAGACTATCATTTATTTTGAAGATCTAAATATTAGACATGGAACCTTAGCAGCTTGGCTAATCTATAAAAGATATTAATATACTTGGTCAACATGATGAGTACTTTCTGTTGACCTAAAAAAATGAAAGTGTAGAGTGCCCGCGGGGCTTCGCTCCCGTGGCTTTTATCACGATAATCTTCTTCAAGCTTCAAGCTACTTTTATACCAAATTTCATCTAAATCCACCCAGTACTTTCGAAGACTAGCGCGTTCAAACAAACAAACTTTCTCCCTTCCCATTTTTACCTAATTTTTGCGTTCGGACTTGTGTTGTTTTTGCAGTGTACGTACTTATACGTTTGATTTGGCAAGATAGCCTACTTGGTAACGCAGGGGAGCAGCCAATATCATATTTTTCCCCGACAAAGTTGAACAAAACAAACAAATTAAAATTTATTATTAAAAAAAGCAATAAAATAATAGTAGTAGTGGATTATTTATAAGATAATGTAATTTCCAACTGGCGCGGTGAAAGACTGAGTAAGTGAGTGTAAGTAAGAAGTGTATTTGTGCAAGCGTGTGTGAGTGTGTGTGTTATATGTGTGTTTGTGTGGGATATGTCTGTTTTGTGCTTTTAGATTATTTTATTTCAAGGAACATAACAAATTTTCAGTTTCATCGTAGATCAGGATCCGAAGCCATGCTTTTAAAATAATCTTAGTTTCAAAGACATTTCTGAATGGTAAATAGATACTTCTCCACACTTGCCGCACATCGTAGAAAATCTCTACTTCACTTATACAAAAAGACTTGTATTGAATACGGAGACCGCAAAATTACAATTGAAATAATTAAAATTTTCACACAAAACTTGAGTAGGAGCTAAAACATTTCTACTAGCCAGCTCTATTAATTGCCCGACTAAATTAATTCAGACTTTGCCGTATACAGTTAATCTTAAGAATGTCTGTTACAAAAAGCTCCGTAGCCAAATATGCGGAACTACCCTACAGACGACGAGGTAGGGTGCGTTCATATTGGTCGAGTTAATGGCTTGTTTGTTGGTATTTGAGAAACTCTTAAATGACATTAGTTTGCGATTTCGTACCATAGCGATGATCGATGATATTATCTCATCAAGAAAAATCTCTCTAAAATGTTTGTCGCACTCTAGATAAGAGCTAGCATTTTGAAATGTGTACTGTCTTATCTTTCGATAATGGAATAAATAAGCTTTAGTTGAGCGATGATTTACGATTTCAAATCTGTGTAATGAACCTGTCTTCTTCTTCTTCACCTCTTGTTTATTATTGACTACACATGTCATATACAAAATTAACTGCTGATTTAATTACACCTCACAAAATGTTCAGTGGTGAGTTTTCGAGGCACACTATTTTATTACTCTTAAATTTAATAAGAGTGCTTATTTTTTGGTTGTACATAGTGTGGCTAGGTACCTGTTTTTGCCAAATAAATATGTGTATTTATTTACTTGTTTATTTGGTAAGTTTATCAATTTTGGACTAGCTTGCATTCTTCTTTCTAACCTATCTTTCCATTACACTAAAGACAAGATTTCTCTTTGGGTTTAAATGGGTGATGATTACCGAAAATTAGAACTATAGCTATAGTTACATTCTTCAAATAATTTTAAGGCCTTAATATTATTAGACTCATTTCATAAAATAATTAAATACATTTTGTGAAGTGTATTTATTTTACTCGACCAATTTGAACGCGCACTAAGCTTTGTAAAATAATTAGTTCAAGAAACCAAGGTGAGTCTTCCATCCACAGAGACACTTAACCTTGAATCTCTGTCTTTGTTACAATCATGGTAGTATAATAATATGATATTTACGATTTTATTAAGGAAATATAAATTACATATGTATAGAAACATTAGGGATAAGCAATTGAATAAAGGTACTTATTATTTGTCGAATCATAATTACCGTCACTTAATAATAACTCATGTATTGGAGTGTTACATTTAAGCGTAGCCAGATTTTAATTAAAATGGAATAGCTCTCTGAGGAGCATGGTGCTTTGTGTTCATAAAAGGTACAAACCACCATAATTGGTAAGTTTCTAGGGTTTCTTATTGAAGCGCAAGGATCGATGTTACGGTTTTTGAAAATCAATTTCTTATTTTCCAACGGTGTCGATTATAGAAAAAATAAAATTACACAGCATAAGCTCAAATTAGGACCTACCGTAGTAAAAAAATGTAGTTGTATGTCATGCCGTTTGAGAGGTACAGCAATTTGCTAAACGTTACCCCAGCGGCATCTTGAATAAATCTGAAACCTCAAGACGCACAAATTTAATTTTTGGGGCACATTTAGGCACAAATGTGATCAATGTAAATAATAAATAGCTTGTTTGCACTCAGCTACGACCACCGGATAAAAAAACATGCTTCTAGTTTAACGTTACTCCAGCGGAATCTGTTTTTCGTGAATATCTTTGGATCGGTTGAACGCAAAAGTTCTAAATTTCGGGCACATTTACACGAGATGGGGTACTAATTATCTTTCAAGCCGAAATCCTGGAAAGCGACAACATTCCACTGGGGTAAAGCATACCAGAAGCCAGCAGAAAATTCCACACCTTAGCTGTGCGCACAGTAAATAGAATTATAAACTATTAGTACTTACTTTAGTTCTTTCCAGAATATAAACACAAGTGTGGAAGTCATCTTTAGGTAATGCATTCATTTGCTAATCTCACAATTTATATTCAACGTGACACCCGAAGTGAAACCCCAATGCCTCCACTTTTTAGTTTAAATATCACGAACTAATATTAAACGAAGTGCCAGCTACCTTCCAACCCAAATCTCAAACACAAATTAGAAATTTTCCGCTCGAATTCGCGTTTTCATTGATTCCATTTCATTCTGAATCCAATTGCTAATATTCCTATTCGCTTTCTAATATTTCAAATCTACTCGACATCTTACTGAACGTAAAACTGGATTTCATTAAATGCCCAAGTCAAGATTTTAATGTATACGGAATTTTCTTAATAATGTTAACTGTGAAAGTTTCAAATTAATAAACCGCTGTTTAAATTAATGGTAGCTTTTGAAGCGTTTATTTTATTCAATGTTTTGCTTCAGAAATAAATGTGTTTCTGAAACTTTAATCGCTTGAAGCTTGTTGAAATGAGGTTTTGGTAGTTTCAGGTATGCCGTGATTTGTTTTTATAGTTTTATTGAAAAATACAGAAGTTCCTCCTCTCCTTGTTATACAAGCAGAGGAAATATAATTGTCTAAACAATCTCAGTAGAGTAGGTATTGCTTATTAAGCGATGATTACCCTTAGCAGATACAAGCTGATATTTTATGCCCATGTTATCACTTGAAACACTCCAATTGGATGCTTAAACAAACTGTTTTATTTCTAGTAGCGCTTGCATTTAGTAAACCCTTAAAGTATAATTAAAACCCGATTAATGTCCTTTTGCTAACTATACTATGGTAAGCTTTCCATCTGATAGTCTTCATTCTTCCAGTTGTAGTTGTCCAGCTATGTATACGTGGAGCTGGACTACCTATCTCTTCAGAAAATCAAGAAATCTAGTACTCGAAGACTTGTATCTGATTTCTTAGTCTCTTACTACCCGTAAATACTGTCAATGATATTCAAAAGACAACGGAACCAATGGGTCCGTGAACAGAGTGACCTCGACAACCGCTGCTGGAACACAAACATGAACTCCTGTTATGATTCATATCAATTGTTTTTAAAAAACAATAAACCCATTGAGATTCAAGTTACATCTCAAGATTATTCCGATTACCAGTCCTGCTGAAAGAAAGCTAACACTTCACCAGCAAAATAACTTCCGAGGAAGTCTTCGGTTCTCACCACATTTTGTAAAAACTCAGCAGCAGTAGAGTTATTATTGGCCCGTCGCCAACCATACACAGTTTCGTCCATTTTCGTCCACTAAATATTAATGATGGACACCGATTCAAGCAGTATCTTTCAACACTAATTAAATCGTATATCGCTTTTGTTTGTTTTATATTTTGGATGTGACATTGAAGCTATTGATGTGAATCGCCTACTAGTTACAGAGGAAGGGTAAGTAAGATATAAAAAGTACAAACAATACTCAAATTTGTTTAAAAGTGGACCGAATTTACACGTCATGCTACCCCATCATCTATTTTGCTGTTTATAAATTCATATAATAGTTGTACGCAATGTGTACCGAAGTAATAGATTTGACAGGCCCGTTGGTATAGTGGTCAGTGGCCCTGACTGCTATGCGCAAGGTCGTGGGTTCGATTACCACCTAGGACAAATGTTTGTATGATGAGCACGATCATTTGTTCTTTGTCTGGGTGTAATTTATCTATAATATGTATGTATTTAGAAATATATATATGTATGTTTATCAGTTGTCTAGTACAACTCATACCACAAGCTCTGCTTAGTTTGGGACTAGATGGCATTGTGTGAAAGTTGTGGAATATTATATTATATATTATATTATATTATATTATATTATATTATATTATATTATATTGTAGCAAATACTTAAAAAAATAAGTGCTATAGAGAAATGGATATGCAGTGAATATCGCACAGCGTAAGCAAAAACCTAGTTCTAGACACCGGAAGTGCGAGGTTGAGAACCAGCCAGCATTCTTTCCGTACGTGAAAGGACTGACATATAAGGTTGCAAACATTCTACGGAAATATCCAGTAAAAATTATCTTCACTCCGTTCAAGAAAGTCTCTCTTCACCGAAGGACAACTTCCCTCTGGAAAAACCCGGTGTCTATAAAGTGGACTGCAGCTGTGGAAAGTCGTACATCGGTCAGACAAAGCGTATCATAGCTTGCAGAATCTCGGAACACATTAGGGCAGTGAAAAATAATGACGTTCAAAAATCAGCAATAGCACAACATCTTTTAAACACAGGATCGAACAATTGGATTGAGTTACATAACCCTCAAGTCATCTCGACAGAACGCCACTATGTACCTAGACTGGTAAAGGAAGCGATTGAGATTACCAAATACGACAATTTCAACCGGGAGGATAGGTTTCAACTGTCGAGGGCCTGAAATCCAGTGGTTCAAAGGTCTAAAAACTGAAAAAGTTCCGTAGAAAGTTCGCGAGTGGACATGGTGAGTTTTATGCGACCAACGAGAAAGAGGGTAGATCGATTTGTCTGCTCATAAATTTCCACCCGCAATTACTTCAGTTCATTGGTGATCATGGCGCCTGCAACAGTGCCGAAATATCGGAAACTCAAAACAAAAAATACACATGGTAAATATCCCTTTTTAAGTTCTAATGACAACTGAGTTGTGTTCTAGTAAGTACAAATAAATTTGTGAAACAGTTTCTGTTCACGACAGTAATCGAGTCTGAACAAAAAACTTCGGAAGTGGATAGAGTATCGCTCAATAGTTTAGTGAATGCAGCCCCGATGTACCTACTCGTAAAATATAAGCTGATAGCTCTCCCGATATCAACTGTCGAGCAAAATGATGGGTTGGCAGAAAAATATACCGCAATATATAATTAATGAAGAGGGTATTCAATGGAAAATAGGATATCTTTGAACGTATGTGTTCTCACGAGAAATTAAATATTATCTACTATCATTCATAAATATTTGGTTCGTTTTTAAAAACAGATATATATTTTAAATACATAAATTAGAAACAGTTAATTTATTTGTAGGAGACAATCTCTGGAAGTTATGACTTGAAAATACTCATTCTTTGAATTCATTGTAGAAAGAAATCTAAACTGTGCTTGTCCTACCTAGTTTTTACTCGGATAATTTTCTAGTTTAAATATCATTCAGAATCCAATATACCGATTAAGAATACTCGGACCGTGTTAATAAGTGCTTTGGAATGTGCTATTCGGGAATATCGCAACATGCCGCCTGAACTAAGACCACGTTTACCTCGTTTGCCCATGCATAACAGGAATAGGGCACTGGTGGCTGCTCTGGATTCTCAGTTGTCAAACTATTTTGATAACTGCGAAGTCCTCGCTGATACCCACTCTATCTTATACTGCGCAGCTGTTGCGGCATGTCGTGTAGCTAATGTTAAAATTTCTAATGACATAGCTATTCGACCTAAACCCGCTGTACCAGCTTGGCAGTGTAGGATCGAACGTCGTATTGGTGAGGCCAGGGCACTCATTGGCAAACTTGTTTGCTTTAGGGAGGGCAACACTCGCCCGACAGTGATGCGCTTTGTGAGACGGGCGTTTTTGGGAACCAATATCCACCCACATAATTATATGTCCTGTGTCACAAAGCGCATCGACTTCCTAAAGCAGAAGGTGTATGCATGGGCAAACCGTATCCGGAGGTA
This sequence comes from Tholera decimalis, assembly GCA_943138885.2. NCBI lineage: Eukaryota > Metazoa > Arthropoda > Insecta > Lepidoptera > Noctuidae > Tholera > Tholera decimalis. The sequence goes on along the minus strand of OW964552.2, from coordinate 13,969,140 downwards.
TAGGCGGCAAGTGGAGCGATTCACCCAGAATCGCACATTCCGAAGTAACGAAAGGTGGGTATATAGGGCTTGGGAGCGACCCGAGCAAGGTGCGACTGATATGTGCCTACCTGATGATGACGCCTTATGTACATTCTGGCGCAATATCTGGTCGGTACCTGTCAGTCACACCGAAGGCGATTGGAAGCTGCCTAATTGGAAGTCTCCAGGGCCGGATGGACTGCATAACTTTTGGATCAATTGACTAACAAGATCGCACGCCCGCTTGGCGTCTCAGTACCAATCTGCCCTAGAATCTGGCTCGCTACCTGAGTTCTTTACCACTGGAGTTACCCACCTGCTCCACAAATCTGGTAGCACCGCGGAACCCAAAAATTATAGACTAATCACGTGTCTACCAACGGTCTATAAGGTTCTGACATCCATTTTGAGGGTTAAAATTAACAAACACATTGAAGACAATCACGACATGTCTCCCTCTCAAAATGGATGTAAGAATGGATCCCGCGGTACTAAGGAGCTGTTCCTCATTGATATGGTCATTAGCCAACAGGTTTGACGTTCCAAAAAAGATCTGTCAACATGTTGGATAGACTACAAGAAGGCCTATGACTCAGTGCCCCATACATGGCTCATGAGGGGGCTAGAATTGTATAAAATTAATGCAACTTTACGCACCGTTCTGACATCATGTATGGGACAATCGAGGACAGTTCTTCGCTATCCAGGATATATCCCAAGGTACAGCGAACCGGTAAGGATCGAGCGAGGTATATTTCAGGGCGATAGTTTGAGTCCGCTTTGGTTTTGCTTAGCCTTGAATCCTCTAAGCACACTGCTGGAGAATTCAGGCCTAGGCTATAGGTTGAAAAGAGGTGGTTAGGTTATTTCTCACCTCCTTTACATGGATGATCTAAAACTTTTTGGCGCCACTAGTCTACAACTGACGGAACTACTGAAGGTAACTGAAACTTTCAGTAGTGCCATTAGTATGGAGTTTGGTGTCGACAAATTAATGTGCGATTATGCATGTAAAGCGAGGGGAGATTGTGGAATCCGTGGGATCTCAACCCTCGAATTCCATAAACCTGAGATCCCTCTCCCCAACCGAAACCTATAAGTATATGGGTATGTCGGAAGCGTTAGGTATCACTGTAGTTGACATGAAGCAATCGTATCTGTATATCCCGCGGAAATGTGGAGGTCGAGGCTTTTTAAATGCTAAAACTCTCCACAACCGCGAGGTATACAGTCTCAGGGAACATTTCCTTGCTTCTGAAGTGGGTATGCATCGAGATATAGTAGCAGTGGACAAGGGACTCACCCCGCTCTCCTTGATTAATGAGAACTGGCGCAAACCTGCAGTGCTAGACACTAACGATCGAAGGGGGATATGGCAGAGTAAGGAGCTACATGGACGTTTTTTCCGGGCCCTTCATGGGCCCGATGTAGATCAATTAGCGTCCGTAGCTTGGTTGCGCTTTGGTAACCTCTTTGGGAAAACCGAAGGTTTTGTCTGTGCAATTATGGACGAAGTTATCATGACGAACAACTACCGGAAATTTATTGTGAAGGATGGCACGGTTTACATGTGTCGGGCATGTCACCGTCCGGGTGAATCAATCCGTCACATTGTCTCTGGTTCTTCTCGTCTTGCTAATGGAGAATACTTGCATAGGCACAACCTTGCAGCCAAGATTATTCATCAGCAACTTGCTCTGAAATATTCTCTTGTGGAATCGGAAGTGCCGTACTATAGGTATGTGCCCGACCCAGTTCTCGATAATGGCCTTATCACATTATACTGAGATCGGTCCATCATCACTGACAGGACTATTGTAGCCAATAAGCCTGATATAGTGGTGGTGGACCGAAACGAGAGGCGTACCATGATTGTCGACATAACCATCCCGCATGACGAGAACCTCGTGAAAGCCGAGAAAGATAAACAAATCAAATATCTTGACTTGGCGCATGAGATTGTCGACATGTGGGATGTGAACTCGGCAGTCATTGTACCGATAGCAATCTCAGCCAATGGCTTAATAGCCAAGAGCCTCGACCAACACCTTAGGAGGCTCTCGTTAGGCGGCTGGATCAAGGGCTTGCTTCAGAAAGCGGTACACCTAGACACGGCGCGTATCGTTAGGAGGTTCCTCTCTCTAAAGCCCTGACCACCGGTAGCTTGGACCTTGTACCCGATACCGGTAGGCTACTATTTTTTATATTTTAAAATGTTTTTTGTGTTTTATAGAAATATTTAAAATTGTAATTTATATGTGTATAATTAGAAATAAAGGAAATAATAATAATATTCCACAACTTTCACACAACGCCATCTAGTCTCAAACTAAGCAGAGCTTGTGCTATGAGTACTAGACAACTGATAAACATACATATATATTTCTAAATACATACATAATATTATAGATAAATTACACCCAGACAAAGAACAAATGATCGTGCTCATCACACAAACATTTGTCCTAGGTGGGAATCGAACCCACGACCTTGAGCATAGCAGTCAGGGCAACTGAAAAACATTGCTAAAACATTCTCATCAATTACTCTATCCATTGGTGAAAACCGCATGAATATCTGTTCAGTATTATTTGAGTTTGAATTTATATTACGAACAAACAGGCAGACAGACGCGGCGGGGGACTTTGTTTCATAATACTGAATTTTGATATTGATTTTGATTTAGGTATCAATTATTCATATATGAATTTTAATTAATTTTTACATGTATATCATTTAATGTTTTCATGGAGGCTTTTTATTAAATGAAAATACCAAAATGAGCCGTACGGATAGATTGTAAACATTTCTAACAGCGTCTCGTTAGCAAATTGGTAACTTTCATCAACACTATATTCACAAGTGTAACTAAAAACAAACTTGAAAGCAATGCTTACCGAGTGAATTCTTAATTAGTAACTTTCCTTATTACCTACAATATATCCATTACCTTATTCTAAGTACATGAATAATGTAGTGTACATTATTCACAGGCTACTTACTTTCTCTTTAGGCTCTAGACAAGAAACTCTCTTTGGGATAATAATAGGGATTACCGAAACTTTTAAAATGTATAAAATTGACAATTAAAATTCGGAGAACCATAGTGCCCAGTGGCTACGGGGCTGACTTACGAGTTGTTAGTTGAAAGTTATGTATTACTTTAGGTAATATATATTCCTGGAACAAAAAAATCCTAGACATGTGACCTGGTGGCTGGTGGATTACACGGCATCTCTTAGAGAGATGGGTTGTGTCTTAGCAGAGGAAAGTTTATAGGCTGATTACCTATGTTATGTAGTACCTAATGTAACGCAATCAATCCCTTTGGCATCCTATTGTAATTTATTAAGTAATTTGACTTACTTAAAGAAAGTCGTAAATAAGTAACTTACCAGTGAAATTAAATAACCTGATTTTATTAGTTCCAATTTCGTTCCGTTTTTTGTAGTTGAGTTCCTGGTCACAGTATTTTAAATGTCTTGCGCATTTAATTAGTGAGTGCTTCCGAAGATTACCGATGTTTTCTGAGAATCGCGATCCTTATAGGAGCTAAGTTTCAGCATAAAATACGCGAGCAGTCCACCTTGTTCTATGCATAATTATCTATATCAATTATTTAATTAAAGTACACAATTTATTGTATTACCTTTCTTAAATTCTAAGGTGATGCTAAGAAATTGCAAATAAATACTTAATTAGTAACTGTTTACTTAAGTTTTCCTTTGTACGAGTACTTTATACATAAGACCCAAACTCTAATCTTTAGTTTATAAATAATCTACTTTACATTGTTCATAGGCTGCTTTTGTCAAGTTTATCCCGCGGCTTTGCTTACGCGTTCGATCTCACTGGTACTGACTAATAAAAAGCTACACTATAAATACATGTCACGGGCTAACTCTGGATTGCCAGTCGATCTCCGGCCACCGCGGGCTTGCACACGGCCAGCAGGGGTAGCTACTGTCGAATTAGGACCAGGCCCGACTTGATGGCACGTCGTGTTCCACGCTCGCCTTAAAAGAGCAGTCAGCAGCTTTGAACCAATGGGTCTGTTGCCTACCCAAGTTGCGGGAATGTTTTTATGAGATACCGTGGCCCCGGACGGCTAGGGCAACTGAAGGAACAGGGTAAGTTTTCAGCCAATAGAAGTCTGACACACGCTTCTGATCCACCCAGAGCGAGAGGAGTCACTTGAATCATCAAGTCAAAAACTTGCTACTTTTTTACCTGGAAAATGCAGATGCTGTTGATAGGCAACCGTTGTCAGGGTTTGTCCGTGGATGGGTGAGTGGAGGTCTTAACATAATATTACATACTAGCCTTTTTATTTTACGTGTTTTAGACGGCACAATAATAAAAAAAAAAATCTTTAAGATTCTATTTTTCCTCCCTCAGAAAGCACAATAAGCAGTCGGTTCCGGATGTAGTTTGCATCCTTGACAGTAGTTATGAGAGGTCAGAAGTTATGAACCAGTCATTAGTGGCACAAGAGTGTTATGGGTTAGTCAGTTATTTGGTTGGCCAGAGGTTCATTTCACATTGAGCGACTAATGTCAAATACTGGTACTTAGCATAGCATAGTAAATTCTAAAAAGGCTATAAAGACTGATATCGTTATAATAGGTGTGTTTAAATTTAATAATATATAATATCTTATCTTATAAATTTCTTTAAGTTTGAAGCATAACATCATGTTAGAAATCTATTAATAAATTATTTAATTAACCTTAGTCACTAATATCTTAATTATTGACAACATTAATTATATTTTGTCAATAATTAAGATTCGATTAGCACGAAAAGAAAATTAAACGATATAAATGTATTAATAAGTTGAACAACTTGGTAGCTCACCGTACCAAAAATATCCTAAGTCTGCTCTTAAGTACATAAATAATATTCTGTTACATCATTCACAGGCAATTTCTTTCAAGTTGATCCGTAAAAAAGTAATCATAGTATCTGCCCGCACAGCCGGAGGTTAAGCCCGGGTAAATTAATAGACACTACGAGACGGTAGTGAAATAGAGTCCTCTAAACCCAATGATCCTAGTTTGTGGTCAGAGGTTGTGGGCTACACACCGTTGGGTTTATAGATATACGTACCTGGCTTTATACCGTACTGGCCGTAAATCTCATACATCTCATAGTGGGTTTAAGGAAATGTTTGGCTTTCTAATTTTGGGTCTGTTAATTAAATCGAATTTAATATGCTCTTTATAGTTCTAAGAACGTAATTGCAAATGCTTTCTTTGTCTGGCTGGATAGGTTTTTGTTTCGAAGGGAAAATCGTCAATTGACTCATCCTGTTCTTAAATATATGTATATATTAATATACCTATAGCACTTATTCAACTGAAGTTTCTACCAGCGTTTGCGCCACATTAGAAGTCGAACCTTTATCTCAAAAAATATCGTTAGAAATTTTATCTAAAATATCTTGAAGATTATTTGCAGATAACAAGTGGGGACAATTGGTTGTGTGAGCCTTGAATATCGAGATTCTGAGTAGCCCTAACAGGGAAGGGTCAAGAGTCTTGTCCTATACGGATGGGCAAGCATATGTTTTTGCTTTGAACAAAATAAGTAGAGGTAGATATACATACATAGTAACTGAATTATTGATTATTTTTTTAATGAGAATATCTCGTGATGATTTTTGAGATTTATTAAAATCAACTTCGATTGTAATGCAAGTATGTTGGGAGAGATTTGCTTTTTTTTTTCTTTTCTTCAAAAAAGATTTGAGAGATTGTTGTGCCTTCTTCTTGAATGTTTTTTTTTTTTGTGTATGTACGTGTTGTAACCAGAAAAGTAATTCAATTTCTTGAAAAAACAAATTGCTCAATAATTGGCATTCTCCTGTATCGTGGGTACGTTGATAGATATCTAAACTAAGATGCACAAATCAATCCCTCGACACTTGTCTTGACATTGATTTCTGACCCGTTTAAGAGTACCTTAATAAAATCCTGCCTCGTTGGTCTAGTCCACGCAAGCACGACTGTTCAATAATAGCTCTCGGATTCGATTGCCGGGTTAGACAAAAACTGCTCTTGGATTTTTCAATTAAAAATTTCTCAGTAGTAACCCGGAGTTTGGAAGATGGCGATGTGATACTCTTGTTCCTCGGATGGGACTTTAAGCCTGGCCATGATCTCCCTCCAGTCTTTTCACAGAGAATGAACCTATACCTTTATTTTTTTTCTGGGTGAGAATGTTCTAAAGAGATATCGCAGCCCCGGAATGCAAGGGCATCTGAAGGGGCACGGTGAAATATTAGTTAGTATAAGTCTGACACTAACATCCGCTCCATTTCGATCGGAAGAAGTCACTTGATTGTTTTGCTCCCGAAAAAAAAGTTAAGAAATGTTGGTTGAGGTCATTCTGATTGACATTTCTGATTCTGAATAGGTGACCAGCTCATCCACCGTGCCTTGGAAAACACCTTTGTTCATTACTCGCAGCTATTATTTGTACATTGTTCCGCGTAGTCAGAGGTCATAAAATCAGACTCAAGTCTTACTAAAGAGTATTTACTTTTTGATAAGCAGACGCTACATGTACATTTCTGGTGCTCAGCTTCATCCAGTTAGACTAGAAGTCAGAAATCGGTACTAATATATCTGGGATAAGGCTGGATCGATTATGACGAAACAATTACATGAGGGTAGGTACAATACTGTTATATAAATATTTTTAAGGTTTTTATAAGTTTATTAATAAATAAGACTATTAGTATCGACATAAGTTGTTTTACTTGTGAGTTTGATATAATTGACATAATTCTAATAGATTTTTGTATGTTAGTCATCAATGGCTTTTTTTTTTTAACGTGGTAAAATTATCAAATAAGTCCTCCCACCCCGGGCAGGATGGGAGGTACTGTCAGACTTTTACTGACTAAAATCCACGGTGTTCCTTCAATAACACTTTACTTACCGGGGTCACGGTAATGGGATAAGTCCCACGACCCCGGCAGGCTTCGGCCCTCTGCAGAGGGGGCCTCGTCATGTTGCTGACGCTCTTTGAGGCGCGCGTGGAACACAACGCGCCGCCGACCCGGCCATGGTCCATGGTCGGACAGCGAGTTGCCCTTTACTCGCTGTCCGCATGCCCGCGCCTACGGTGGCCGGAGATCGTCGGCCGACGTCCGACGCCGTGGGCGTCTACCACTGCGGCTGGGCTGGAGGGAGGACGCCATCCTCTCCATCACGCGGCCCGCCTCCTCCTTCGGAAGCATGACTGCTTCGCAGAAGGAGGCGACCGCTTCCCACTCCCTCTCGCCCCGCAGCATGGCCTCGACCAATGCCGGGCGCGAGAGGTCTCCGCCTATCGCCGCCGTGAGGACACGTCGGTGCTCTGCCCAGGCGGGGCAGTCTTGCACCGTGTGCTCTGCGGTGTCCTCAGGGCGACCCTCGCAGTGGTGACACCCAGGCGTTTCCTCCTTTCCCATCAGACACAGTTACCTCCCGAAACTTCCGTGTCCGGTGAGGACCTGCGTCATGCGGTAGGTCAGGACGCCGTGATGCCGATCTAGCCACTCGTCAAAGCGGGGTCTTACCGCCGCAATTGCGGCGTGCCCGAGTCATCAATGGCCTAGTAAGATTTTATAGAATTTATTTTAGCAAATGAGTATTCTCAATAGAGTGATGACATGGCGTTATTATTTTAAGGTAACTATAACAAACATTTAAGAAGTAAATTAGGCACTAAGATAATGATAAACGATAAGACCTCCAATTAATCTATGGAACCAACTAATCCAATTAGCACTACTGAGTAAACATAGATCTGACAAAAATCCAGGTTTCTCCCTATAAAGTTAAGAAGGTATTCTTTAACCAGAGGCCATCAATTTCCCGTTTTAAATGCTCCGACAGCTCCTTACAACAATCATTTCCAACAAGGCGATTATTACACCGCCGGGGCTTTTTCTCATTCTAAGTCGTCGAGAACACAGATTTAGAGACTGTGGATACGGGAAAATGTATTTCGGTGACCCAGATTTGTGCAAATTCCTGTCTAGGTCTGTACTGCGTTATTTATAAAGGATTTTAAAATATCCTTCTATTTTATGCTTGCTGTCGGTATCCACCCGAGTAGTTTAGTGAGATAAAGGTTTAGTTAGACTTATCCTCAAAGACTAAGCATCTTTTAATGGTTTACCTCCGATAGCAACAAAAAAGTATTATATTTATACTTGGCTGTATACAGGATGGAATTTTGTAATGTCACCTGAAGGTAAAGTACTCTTAATACTGTAGATAGAAAATTTTACCCAAGCGAATTTTTGAAAATCTTTGAATGCAGTTTTCCTTGTATTAAAAAATAAAGAAATGTTGTTTTTGAGTAAAATTTTGTATCTACAGTATTAAGAGTACTTTCCGATCAGGTGGCAGTACAAAATTCCATTCTGTATATTAAATAATTAGAAAACCTACTACTTACCCTAAAACTTTTATATGTATGTGTTGACTCACAGGCCACCTGTCACAAAAATCAGTAGTTTGACTCTTAAATAACATATATTATGATCTCGTATTTACATAGAAGAATTTTTATGAAATGATTACATATTTGTATGATACTATTGTATAGGACCGAAAATAGGGCACGGTAACCACAGTAGTATGCCATTTACTTGACCATTTGATTTCCAGAAGGTCTTAGCTGTGCAAAAAATAAAAAGTTTTTATTCGCTAGTTCGTCGTCGAGTGTGTGTGTGCGTATTAGTGGTAGTGTTTGGGTTTTATATTTAAGTATATATCAAAAAAACAACAAGAGCTACTGGTCGGATTTGTGTGTATATTTTTTAATTAGTAGTTAGGTAAATACAGTATGTTAACTAACAGAGGGCGTTCCCGTTAACCCGCAATAGTATAGCATCCATAACTTCCACTGATCATATTAAATACCTAGGTATAGTCATAGACAATGAACTTAAATTTAATTGCATATCAATACCCTCACTAGCAGAGTTCGCAAACTAATTTATATCTTTAAAACCCTCCGAACCATTGCTAATCCTTTAATTATACGTACCGTTTATTTTGCCTTATGCCTATCTATTATAACCTATTGTATTCCATGTTGAAGTGGTGCAGCTAAAACTATCCTTAAACCGTTAGAAATCGCACATCGAGCCGTACTAAAAGTGACCACTTTTCGTCCATTTATTTTCCCAACAAATGAGTTTTACAGCAATTGCAACGTCCTTAACATACGGCAACACTTTATTTTACAAACTGACCTATTACAACACACAAAACCCCATATACTGAAATTAATAAACGTCGAAAAGATATAGTATGTAATCCTCAGCAAACCCGGGCGACGTTTACTAAAAGATTCTTTTACTTTTTAGGTCCATCACTATATAATAAAATAAACAAAAAATGTCCAGTATATAACTTATCACAATTGCAAAAAAATTGTCCGTACATTTCTTCAAAATCAGACATATGACGAAACAGAAAAATACTTAAATTAACTTATCACAAGCTTGTGTATTGTACCACACACCTTATACTTATACCCACACTGATTCACTCCTCTTTCATCTACACACACTCACATAGCTACGGTTCTACGCACATACACGCTCACTTACAGATCCATACACACACATCCACACATGCACTCACATACACAAAAATACGATCTAGAGTAATTCGAGTACTAAATGCCATAATTTATGCAAGGTAGGTAGTACCTACCTTGCATAAATTATAGCACTTAGTGTGAAATTTTCTTAGTTTTCACCTTACAATATACTTAAAAATATTTGACACTATGTTAATAAGAAGGGCTTGGCACTGTTACTCCTTAATACAGGCTATTTTGTAGCTTAGCTAGCAGAACAGCAGTTCACCCACTTAGTCGGAGATTTTATTTTGTATTATAGTACATAAGCAGATGTAATTTATGAGATAACGATCTCCCTTTTTAACCGAATTAAAAAAAAGGAGGTTCTCAATTCGTCTTAAATTTTTTTTTATGTATGTTACCTCATAACTCGGAGACGGCTAGGCCGATTTGAAAAATTCTTCCAGCGTTTGAATGGGTATACTTTCTAGTTGGTCCCATTGTTACGAAATCAGTATCTGATGATGGGATCCTGGAGAAATCGAGGGAACTTTACTTTTCACTTTATGCTCGTCACAATACATATGGTGATTTAGAGTTGATGGTCAAGTACCAGGAGAACTCCTCAAAAATTAACGGCTATGCATCGGGAAAAGCAATATTTTGTAAAAGGTAATAAGCTGTGGACATTATGGCTTTTGTAACTAGATAATTACAAACCGAACCACTAAAAAGCGTGAAAAAATATTTTTTTTGCAAAAAATAGAACCGACTTTCCTAACAAAACACTACAAAGCCAAAAATAACTTTAATTTCGGAAGGCGGTGTGAAAAAAAAATAAAATCAAAAAACCAATAACACCGACTCCTGAAATTAAAGTTATTTTTGGCTTTGTAGTGTTTTGATAGGAAAGTCGGTTCTATTTTTTGCATTTTTTTTTTATAAATAATGATTATATTATATTATACATGCTAAAAATATTACCATTGGAAAACAAAATGTTTTTATATTTTTTAGTATTAAAATATTCATTATATGTTAAATTGATACGTAAAAGAAACACTCTGTACACGCGTACTTGAAGGTCGGCAACGTCGCAATTATAAATATCACCAGAAAGTCTTGTGCGTTAAAGTGATGTAAGTACGATCAATATCAGGTCCTGCACTATCTCTCTATTGTACATTCTTGATTTTAGTCTTCTATTTCTTTTGTTTTACTATTTTACTCTCGCATCGCTGGCAGAAGAAATCCCCTGTAAAGAAATTGCTAAATCTTATACAAACCAAACATTGTTTTCCCGTTTTTTTTTTTTTATCGTGATCTGATTTTCCTTGAGGTTTGCTTTTGGTTGTCACGTGGAAGCTAGCCGAACAAAAATGTTGAAATAGTTATGTTAGTTTGATTAAACTAAAATGTACTGGTAATTAAAAATAAAGAACACAGGGTTGGTTCATTCTGTGCTCAGCTGCCAGATATGTGGGCAAATTTCGAGATGCCAGCAAATTGGGCTTCACTTCTCTTTCCAAATATCTGCTACAAGAAATTTCTTTTGAAACAATCTGATCTCCGAAACCTAGTAGCTGTGTAACACGTTACCTCTTGGTAAGGATATCTGTAACAAATGTCAAATAAATTAATAATGAGGATGTATTTTACGGTTTAATTGTTGGTAATAATAAACATAGTCACTTATTTTTTACCTCATGAACCGTAGTGGATAATATCAAAACAGTTCTTGAAATTTCGACAGAAATTCTCGTCTTTGTTTATTTTCAGTTCTTGGAGCCGGGTATTATCCGCAAAGGCTTTCGTCCAGATTATATTAAATACTAGCTTGTGCCAGCGGCTTTGCCCGCGTGGGAAGTTTTACCCGTGTAAATCCCGATCCCGTGGGAATTTCCCAAAATCCTTTCTTAGCGGATGCCTACATCATAACATCTACCTGCATGCCAAATTTCAGCCCGATCCGTCCAGTGGTTTGGGCTGTGCGTTGATAGATCACTATGTCAGTCAGTCAGTCAGTCAATCAGTCAGTCAGTCACCTTTGAGTTATATATATTAAGATTAGTTAGTTACATTTCCTCGAGGCAAGTTTACTAGAAAAACAATAAGCCACGAGAGATTTTATTGTTTTGAGCTTTGGTAAACGAAGGTTGGTAAGAGATTGCCTTTCAATTGGTTTATACTTACTATTTGTTGACGATGTATCTGTGTAATAAGTTAACATAATGGAGTTATTTGTAGAGATAGCAAAGTAGTGATCTGGAATAGGAGATATGGTATTTTAGTTAAGATTGTTTTCAACACAATCTTTAACGTAGTTTTCCGTGAGACCTTAATGTTGAGACTTGAACGTTAATCTTGAGACCTGAAACGCAAGACGTAAACCTTACTTACATAATTTTTGTGTTTACCTATAGCTTAGTTTTATTACGAACAAAAAACTATTGTGAACTAGAGATCGCCAAGTGACCCGAATTCAACTGTTTACAATAATATAATTATTAAAGATTCTAGTATTGTGGTAGAATTCAAATTACTTGCAATCTTGTTAAGGCTTGTATTCATGCCAATAACCTTGACCATTTGGGCGGAGCTAACGACCCCTCTCCGCGCGTCACTCCGCGCAGCTCTCCGCTACCCGCATGCAACAGAAAAGAGAGGCGCGCTCGGCCCGCGCTTGCGCCGCCAGCATGCGTCGTCGCTTCGCCTAGTCTCGGCACAGAGTATCGAAATCACAGAAGGTCAAGTCATCGTGAAAGTTAAATTAATTTTTATTTGTACCGCATCAAAAGTGGTCGAATTTTGTTTTTATTTATTATCTATTGATATAGATGCACTTTGAGTATGTACTGTAGAAACTATACCTCTATTATAGATCAGCCTGGCTCGAAACATGAGGTAAACAACTTGATGTATCTTTTTAACTTAATTATATATAAATAAAAATTAATGGCTAAATGTGTTGCTAAGCGCAAAACTCAGGAATGGCTGGACCAATACGGATTTTTTTTCGAATATTCGTTATAGTCTGAGGAAGGTTTCTATTAAGAGAAAAATGGTAGGTAAGGTAGGTATGTAGGTAGGATTTTAGAGTAAGGTAGATAGGTAGTATAATTATTACTAGTGTATGTCATATTATTTGTTACATTTTTTATAAACAAATAAATTATAACTAAAATTCACTGAAATTTAACTTTCTTTCACCAAGTATTTTTATTCTTTTGGTTGGTTGAACTTCTTCATCCTCATTTATTTCTCCGTGTTCACATATATTTATTTTTAGAAATTTTGATAGCCATATAAAATCTTGTTCTATGTTTTCTTTTCGTCCTTCTTCGTTCTCGTTTTCTTCATTTTTCTCATCAATCTATTTTTCTTTCCTTAGTTCTATTTCCTTCTCTTTGTCGTTTTCTTCTTTCTCTTGTACATTATCTTAACTCTATCTCTCTATCTCAACTGGCGGCTTCGTCCGTACGAAGAGAAACCGGTGCATATCGGCTCAAGCCAGGCCTCGCTCAGACTATAGATGCTGGCGGGAAACATTCCGAATCATTCCCGTCAAATACTTCGGAAGTATTCTGAAATATTCCGAAACTTTGGGAATATTTCAACTGTCAAAAAAAAACAGGAAAATCGACCTTTGAAGTCTGTTAATATACCAAAACCTGCTCCTAAGTAGGTAAGAACAAATACTTTTCTGAAAACCGCATCAAAACGTGTTTGCTTGCAAGGTTTACGACTTTATTTGCTTTTATTGACTGGGCTATTATACACGTTAAGTAGGTAGGTAATGATTAATACCTACCTATGCGACTCGCGAATACTCGCGATGCGTACAGAGCTACATACAAACTAACCAAAAACATAGGTAACCCTTTTTCAAATAGCAAATCAAATATGCTTGGCCTGGTTTTTTTATTTCACAACTGACATTTAAGGCTATAATCGCATAGCACGACTTACAACTCGATCGCCTAATGCATGTATTTTGACCAATAGGATGCACGAAGCGTATTTTAGTAGTGTTCGTAATAGTAAGTATTAATATAATGTTACACGCCCTGTACTCACAAAATGCATATTATTTCTAATTGGGCGAAAACAGGAAGGGATGTGGTTTGTCACTAGCTGCGCTTCCGCAGAAATATTTTCTTAAGTGAGTATGCGTATCTTTGGTCGATAGTACCTACCTAAAAACAAAAGAATAAATATCCTGTTAATCGCAGGCTAATAAATCTACCTATAAAAATATCAACATATACGGCGATCAATCATCAACACATCGCCAGCACGCACGACTCGTGGCCGGTGGCAGTCGGGGGCGCGCGTCGCGGTGCCAGCGCGGCGGCAGCGGCCGGCGCACAGAGATCGACGATCGATGCAAAATACGATTTTTCAGCAAAAAAAGTTGAAATCTTAATAAATAATGAAAAGTTTCTTTAAATCAGAATGATTCAAAATGAATTTATCATTTTGAATCATTCCCATTTAAAGAAACTTTCCCCGAAGTATTCCGGAATTATTCGGAATTATTCAGAAGTTTTGCAACTATAGCTCAGACGAAGCGCACACACGCACCTTGCTTGTAGTAGTGTACCTATCATAGCGCAGTTGTATGAAGCTTACCCTCTGTCCGTTTACTCTGTGCTATCTACTTTTATGCGAGGTAAGTAAAGCGATAGTTTATAATGAAATATGTAGATAAAACTTTAAACTTACCTTGATAATAAATGTATACCCTTTTGTTTGTAATATTTTTTTAAACCTCTCTTCATTCGTTTCTGCTTATTCCCATGTTTTACAAACTAAATTTAAACACTACTAAAACTGTAAAATACTATGAGTTTATAACACTAACACTACTTATAGATACATAGAATACTCTTTAACTTATAAACAAGAATCAGAAATAAAACTTTTTGACGAATCGAAAGTCGGTTCTATTTTTTGATAATAAGTTTTATTTCACGCTTTTTAGTGGGTCGGTTTGTAATTTATCTAGTTACAAAAGCCAAAATGTCAACTACTTATCACCTTTTAAAAAATATTGCTTTTCCCGGTGCAGAGCCGTTAATTTTTGAGGAGTTCTCCTGGTACATCACTATCAGCTCTACTTCACCATATGCATTGTGACGAGCATAAAGTGCTTAACCAAGTAATCTAATCGCAATCCACGAAATACTTATTATTGAGTAGTTTCGATGGCCATCTGGGGTCTTCGTCATCAGTTCCACTTCCTCAAATGGTGCTTTTCGAGAGAAACTAAACAAGGTACTATAAGAAATACCCAAAACGCTATAGTTATGCCTATAATATTTGAAGAGTTCCCTCGATTTCTCCATGATTTCATCATAAGATCCAAACGTGATGACAATAGAACTAACTAGAATGTATATTCTTTCAAACAAAAAGAGAATTTTCCAAATCGGTCCAGCCATCTGCGAGTAATGAAGTAACATCATAAAAAAAAAGTTCAAGACGAATTGAGAACCTCCTCCTTTTTCTAAAGTCGGTTAAAAAGCTATTCCACTATTTAAAAAATTAATTATTGCAGTAATATTTTACGATATTATTTCGTAGTGCTTGAGCCCTCGCAACGCGACCTACGTCCACCTAGCAACACGATGCGCCCCGCACTGAATTTGTGGACGAGTGCGGGGGTGATGTAAACGCAGTCTTTAATTGGACGCATTTTTAATTTATTGTAATAAAAATAATACATATTTGTAAAAAGTAACAAAACCAAATTATTTTCATTTGTATTGCAAAGCAGTAGTATATTTTTTATACTCTTTTGATAAGAAATTAAGGAGTAAAATGGTTTCATCTCAATGATTTGGAGGTGATTTGGCATTTTTTTTTTCTTATTATGTGATACCGATAGAAAAATTGTGGCTAAACCAAATTACGGTTCATATCATGTAGATTACTAACAATTTCTTTCAGATGTAATTTCTCTGTAATTGCCGACGAAAAGTTGCTTCATCTGAATGCTTTTTCAAGCTTTTTTCGAGAGAGCAGCCTTAACCCCTCCAACTAAGCTAAATATGTTTGTGTCTGGAGTAGTGGGTTCACGGCAATAACGTGCCGACTTTTTATCGAGAGGTTGCTTTATATATGAGGCTAAAACAATTTAATTTGTACCAAGAAACACGGATTGCCAAATAATAGTAGGTAAGTAACCCAGTTAACGATAAAGACGCTCACTTAAGTCATCATCGTTAATATAGAACAAAGCCTTTTATGTTATACTAGCTTTTGCCCGCGACTTCGTCCGCGTGGAATAGTTACTTTGGGCTAACGTTAAATTTAACCCCGATTTTGAAGCATCCTTCATTGGCGCTCCGCTTCTATTGGCCTTAGCGTAATGATACAATATAGCTGTGCCCGCGACTCCGTCAGCGTAAGTTAATGTATTGGTAATATTGTTTAGATCACGTTCACATGAGGCTTAAGTACCTAGAGAACGCTTCGACCGCGAGACGCGTTGAGCGCGGCGACCGATTCTCAAAAATAATCCTTATAGCATGATTCAGTATTCACGCGCGATGGCTTATTATTATAAGCGTATTTCATGTATAACTTTGGTGTTTCTATACCGATTTATATGATTCTTTTTACGGTTTCGTAGCCGAATGGCAAAAAACGGAATCTTTATAGTTTTGACATGTCTGTCCGTCTGTCTGTCTGTCTGTCCGTCCGTCCGTCTGTCACAGCAATTTTATTCCGAAACTATTAGGACTATACATGTGAAACTTGATAGGTAGATGTATTCTGTGAACCGCTTTCCGATTTTGAGAAAAAAAAATAAAAAATATTTAAAATAAAGGGGGGCTCCCCATACATGGAACTAAACCTGAAAATATTTTTTTTCGTGAAATCGATGCATGTGTGGTATCTATAGACAGTTCTTTAAAAACGACATCAGGGTTTCTAAAACCACTTTTCCATAAAGTCAATCGTTTAAAAGATATAAGCTTCCAAAGTGGTAAAATGTGTGTGTGGCGGACACAACCTCTAACTTCTATAATAATGGAGTGAAAAATCAAAAAAAAATATGTCTGTAGATCTTAATATAAACTTTCAACCAAAATTAGTTTAAACGAAATCAGTTCAGCAGTTTTTGAGATACAGCATATTTTCTAAAACCGCAAATATAACTTTGTAATTCATACAAACACTATGAAAAACAAATTTATTCAGCGCAGTTGTAAAAAATGTAAAAAAGCCAGTTTTAAGAAATTTGTAAGGTTTTTTTTTTCAAAACAAATTTATTTGGCGCAGTTGTAAAAAATGTAAATAAGCTAGTTTTAAGAAATTTGTAAGGTTTTTTTTTGTCAAATAAATTTGCATATTATATTATAGTTACTACGGAACCCTTCATGGGCGAGTCTGACTCGCACTTGGCCAATTTTTTTATGGAATAGTTAATAATGTTAACTTTTTCAATTAGGGGTGACTGAGAGTGTTATAAACGTAAGAGTAGACAAATATTATAATCAGAAAGCTTCGAACTGCTAAGCTATAGGGAGTTACACGTGTTATTGTGAGTCAACCATAAAAGTTAGACATATGCTGTCGTGGGATATTTTTTATATAATTTTAAGGAGAACATTTCCGTCATGAAATGATTTGTGTAGCTTTAACCATTAAGGTTGCACACGCGACGGAAGCTTAAAAAATGGAGTAACTTCTCCCGTTTTCCCAACATTTCCCTTCACTGCTCTGCTCCTATTGTTTGTAGCGTGATGAAAAGTATACTATAACCCGCTCAGGAGTATGAAAAATAATTGTACCAAGTTTCGTTAAAATCCGTCGAGTAGTTTTTGTTTCTATAACGGTTATACAGACAGACCGACAGACAGACAGACAGACAGACAGACAGACAAAAATTTAACTGATTGCATTTTTGGCATGAGTATCGATCCTTAATCACCCCCTGATAGTTATTTTGGAAATATATTTCATGTACAGAATTGACCTCTCTACAGATTTATTATAAGTATAGATATAGTGGATTTATGTCGGGCAATTATCTGCTTTATTGGGATTTGCGCCTTATTTGTTCTGTTATACGCTGCTTTGTCATTACTGAGCAATTCCGTAAAAAATTGAACGTAAGAAAAAAGTACTGTCACAAAAGTTTACAAACAGTTTACAAGACTATCTTATACTCAATTGAATGCAAAATTTTTTTATGTACAGTGTAGATCATTAAGTTTAAAAAAATATATATAATGAAATCAATTGTTGTTAATTTAACTGGTTAAAAATTTAAAATAAGAAGCAAAGAAGTACATTTTAGCGTGTCACACCTCCTGTCGCTAACTTTAACTAACCGAAGTTCATGTTTTTTTTATACATACTTCAGCGTTTTTTGAGAGCTTTTATTGAATATTGATTTTTCTTAATTATAACATTAATTTTACTCATAAATCTTATTATATTACAACAAAAATTCATGAAATATTATAATCAAATTAGCACCGAGATGGACATTCCACTTTAGTCACTACTGTTTAATTTGCTTTCAGTTTTAAAATACTACCAAAGCAAGTTATTTTATTTCATTTTATTGTCATGGTAACATTATTGTAGTAGATCAGCCATTTATTTGTACCGATCGTGCAGTTCTGACGCAGTAATCGGTGACGAAAGCCATGTAGTTAACACGTAGTTGATTAAGAAGTCCACTATAGTCACAGCAATAACATGATACCGGTAAGTTCTTAAAACATTATTTTATTTGCGAATTATGCCTAATGTATGTGTGTATGTCGTGAAATAATGATTTCCTCTAAAAGAACAAAGAACATTGAATGTTGTTGTCATTATTATTAGTAAGCGGAATTCGTCACGTCCATTTAGTGTCGTGATATATTAGTGGAACAATAATTATGACGAAATGGACACATAAGGCTAAGTTTACGTGGTGCATGTTTTACCAACAACAACTAAGATGGAGTTATGTGTTTCTGTTAAATTATATGAATCATAATAGATGGTCTATCTTTTGACTACCTTAGTTAACGTTTACTATCGTTTTATTTACGGAACAGATTGGCTTACATTATTGTAGGTATAACTCCAAAAACCATAAGCATTTAATTTAATAAATAATAGTCAACTATGATTTTTTTTATTTGTATATTTCCCTTTCAGAGTTACTCCGCGTACTTATTAATAAAATGCCTTGATGATGGACTTCAATGGTCTTGGGAAAAACCCCATTTTATTTTGGCAAAAAAGTGTGTTGTATGCAAACACACAGTTGCTGCTGAAGATTCACGATTGATACATTTCTCTTTAGCCATGAATAGACAAGATATTCAGTTTTTGTTGAAATCGCCATACATTTGGTGTACTTCTTGCAACTCTTGTCTTTGAGACAAGAGTTTTTTGTCTGAGAGGTATGCGGAGACTCACGGGCCATATAATGCCATCAAACGAACAAAAAAAGATATTGCGTTCGATTAGAATGTCTAAGACTGTTCTCCAAAAAAGAGGATCACAGGCACTGGTATCAAATTATTTAGGGCTAAAAGGTGCCATTAGATGTGTGAACACAACATAAAGTAATAAAGAAAGCTTATGCTGAGAAGTATTATATAATATGAAGAATTTCTTAAGTTGATTTTAAATGAATAATGTTTTGATTTTGTTTATTTGTTAATGTTTGATTTTTTTATTAATATTTTTGATTATTAAACTTGTTATGAACATCGCTTATGTTTCAATTTAGTAACGATAACATTTCCTACGAAGTCACTGTCACAATTTTATATTCCAAGTTTTAGGCTGTAAAGTGGAATTTATTACTAGTAATGGTTTATTGTGGGATGAAATATAATAGAATATGATGCTCATTTTTATTTAAAATAGTTTGAATCATTTTCAAGGAGCCAAATTAACTACAAAGTTAAAAATTTAAGTCGCACTGACCTAAAACGTGACGAAAATATTTTAATATGTGATTTAAAGCTAGAAATATATTTCAAATAGGGTAAACAAAATTGATTTCAAAAAGAGTATATGTATTTTAGCTAAACATTGTTAAGAATTTGTAAAAGATTAATCAAATTGCTGATAAAATATTACGTTAGTGGTCGTTACTAAATGGACAGTGCTTGTCATAGATCATGTTCAAAAGTCCGTTTTTTTGAAACTGTTTACTATTCAGTTATAAATTATAAATTTTTCTTAAACTTTGATAAATGCTGCATCGATTCATAAAGAAAACTAAAAAAGAAAATTTTAAAATTGTCCATTCTGTCCCCTTCGTAACGGTACAATTTTTCACGGACTGGCTCTACTATTTATAATAGTGAATTGTAGTGGCACTTAATGTATGATAATTACTTATGGTTTTACTTCGAAAGAGCCTATTTATCATTAAATTACTCAAACACACACGTGGGTGGGTACCTAATTATGGAAAACCTACGTAACAAAGTAATAACTACGTGAAGGTGAAGATTACTAGATTAAGCAACGGTTCTAATATACATAATATAATTTCCAACTAATTTCGGGACAATTATTTCGGCTGTCATTTGTTAAGGAACTGGGTACTGGGTTGTATTGGTATAACTGCCTCATTGATCTAGTAGTCGGAAGCGTGACTGCTAAACAAGAGGTCTCAGTTTCGGTTTCCGGTCGTGCAAAACCTGCTATTAGGTTTTTCAATTAGAAATTTCTTAGTAGTAAGCCGCGTCAGGTAGTTAGTGGCGTGATACGCTCGTGACTCGGATAGCTATTAAACAATTGTGCATGTGCCTGATCTCTCTCCGATCATAGAATTGCAGAGTTAATTACAGTTTTAATATGAGCATCCATAAAATGTAGTTATCATGCATTCAAACTAAATTAGGCAGTGTTTCCTCGCTGACCACCCTGAGTAAAAACACGGAAACAACCTCAAGTTATAGTCTTATTTTAATTAGGTATAAGCCTATAAATTGTACTTAATCATTTACTAATTAGGGTTAATTTTCAACCAAGTAGTGGAATTCTCTGCCGGCTTCTGTGTTCCCTGCCACTTATGACCTTTCAGCCTTTAAAGCAAGAGTAAAAAGTCATCTTCTGGGCTCACTCGTCACATCGTAGACCTCATCTATCGCTTACCATCAGGCGAGATCGAGGTCAAGAGCGGGCTCATCCGTAATAAAAAAAAACTACTCTGAAACTTGTGAAGAAATAGATATCTCTTACTTATAAAAAAATAACTAAGGGGATAGAACCGATCTGATATATCGACCCGACGCCATTTTGAGTTTTTTTCGAAATCGCGTCGCTCGATGTAAGTAACATATATGGATAGAGGACACATAGACGTAAAACAAAATGTCCTGAAAGGTGGTACCCCAAAGTGTCACGTTACCGAGATATTTGAAGGTAAACATCGACATATTAGTTGGTACTAATATGTCGTTGTTTACCTTTAAATATCTACTAGCAGTTTTACTGACATTCAATAAACAGTAATAATAACAATCAACCTGGGAATGATAATTGATAAAACTGATAAAACGATGCAGAACACAGGACTTAATGATTTGTACGACAAAACATTGAGATATGCATTCATTTTTCTATTACGATTTTTCCCAACGTTTTTGTATAGGAAGAAGCTCACGATATAATTGAGAAGTTAGGCTTCCTTTATAGTTAATAAAAATAAAAATATAAAGCTATAAAATTCCTTTAAAACTAAACTTTTAAATGTTAAATAATATAAAACGTTTTGGGAATACCTTCATTATGCGTACGGCTAAGGAGTGGAATTCCCTGCCGGAGTGTGTGAGAGTGAATTTCCCGATAGCTATAACCTAGGAGTCAGTCAAGAGTGAATAGGTTACTTTTAGGAAAGCGTGCTCCATCTTCAACCACATCATCACTTACCATTAGGTGAGATGGTGGTCAAACGCGAACCTATTTTAAATAAAATAAAAAATAAAACCTTGCCGCTTTTTGTAGAAAATACTTCACCTATATAAAAAGGCCTGTATTGAATACGGAGAGCGTAAAATTACAATTGAAATAAGTTAAATTTTCACACAAAACTTGAGTAGTTACTAAAACAATTCTGCTAGTTCTAATGCTGCCAGACAGCTCAATTAATTGCCTGACTAAATTAATTAAAACTCCACCGTATACAGATAATTTTAAGAATGTCTATTCCAAGAATTTCCGTAGCCAAATATGCGGAACTACCCGACAGGCGATGTGGTAGGGTAAGTTCACATTGGTCGAGTTAATGGCTTGTTTGTTGGTATAAGAAAAGCTCTTAAATGACATTAGTTGGCAATTTATAATGTTTGTCGCATTCTGGATAAAAACTAGCATTATGAAATGTGTACTACCCTATTGTTCAATAATGGCGAACAGAGAAATAAAGGCGAAAACATTCATTTGTTTTAATGAAATTAGGGCATCTTCTTATTAAAGAGAGTTTAATGTTAGTTTTTGAAAATAAGCTTTAGTCAAGCAGTGATTCACGATTTCAAATCAGTGTAATGAACCAGTCTTACAAAAAAAACATTGCTTGTTTATTATTTGGGTACTAC
Organism: Tholera decimalis; assembly: GCA_943138885.2. NCBI lineage: Eukaryota > Metazoa > Arthropoda > Insecta > Lepidoptera > Noctuidae > Tholera > Tholera decimalis. The sequence continues at coordinate 13,946,956 of OW964552.2, read as the reverse complement.
ACATATATAAAATTAATTGCAGATTACACATCACAAATGTTCAGATTAAAACCGTCATCCATGCAATTTCCACCTGTGTGACTTGCCCAAGGCATAAAATTTGATTAATCTTAAAAAAAGGCCCCTTATTTTTTATTCCTACATTGTTTTTGCCAAATAAATATATATATTTATTTACTTGTTTATTTGGTATGTTTGACATATTTTAGATTAGCTAGCGTTCGTCTTTCTAACCTATCCTTCCATTACATTAAAGACAAGATTTCTCTTTGGGTTTAAATGGGTGACGATTAGCAAAAATTAGAACTACAGCCCTAATTAGACTCTTCAAATAATTTTAGGCATTGGGGCTCATGAAACGAGCCTAAAATTATTTTAGGTTCATTTCATGAGCCCTAAATACAGTTTTTAAAATGTATTTAATTATTTTACTCTACAAATTTAAACGCGCGCTAAGCCTTGTAAAATAATTAGTTCAAGAAACCGAGGCAAGTCTCCACCACAGAGACACTTAACCTTGAATCTCTGTCTTTGTTACAATCATGGTGGTATAATAATAATATATTTACACTTTTATTAAGGAAATATACATAACACATAATTATAAAACTGAAGTGTGTGTCTAAGATTTTAAAATAGTTGGGTACTAATAAAGTGCTAACAGTTATTTACAGGACACTAAAAAAACGAGCATACTTTAAAAAAAATATTTTGTCTGTCTTTCTGTTTATTCGGGCTAATCTCGTGATTGCCTGATTATAATAGTACTTTCACTGGGAGATAGAAGACATAGGCTACCAATTCCAGTATTTCTACGAGATTACGCGAATAATCCGCAAAGGTAATATTGACTACCACGCAAGCTTTATAAACAAGTACATAATAATTACTATCATTTTGCACAGGTATAAATATCATAACTTATCCATGAATGTTTCAGTAGAAACATGTTGTTCATATCTGCATAAGTCATATAATACTAGAGCTGGAAATGCTGGAATGCCTCCTACAAGGTTTATTAAATAAAATAATTAATATGTGTAATATATACTTTAAAGAAATGGAATATAAATAATGTCTTATTTCAGACTTTATCTATAACTAGCTTGTGCTAGCGGCTTCGCCCGCGTGGGAAGTTTTTCCCGTGTAAATCCCGATCCCGTGGGAATTTCGAAAAATCCTTTCTTAGCGGATGCCTACGTCATAACATCTACCTGCATGCCAAATTTCAGCCCGATCCGTCCAGTGGTTTGGGCTGTGCGTAGATAGATCACTATGTCAGTCAGTCAGTCAGTCACCTTTGAGTTATATATATTTAGATATATTTGTTAGTTAAAAAGTACAAGTACAAGGTGTCAGGCATTTGCTCTTACCTTGTTAATCAGAATATTTTATTTTGTTTTCGATCGCACCTCGATCACGCCTGATGGTAAGCTATAGATGAGGTCTACGATGGAACGAGCGAGCCCAGAAGATGCCTGTTCACCCTTCTTTTAAAAGCTTATGGGTTAGGTAACACAGAAGCCAGCAGAGAATTCCACACCTTGGCTGTGCCTACAGTAAATCGAATAATAAACTATTAGTACTTTAGTTCTTTCAAAAATAAATAAATAAACACAAGTAAGAAAGTCTTCTTTAGGTTATTCATTCATTTGCTAATCTTACTATTTATATTCGACGTGACAACCGAAGTGAAAACCCAATTCCTCCACTTTCTAGTTTAAATATCACGAACTAATATTAAACAAAGTGCCAGCTACCTTCCAATCCAAATCCCAAACACAAATTAGAAGTTTCTGCCCGAAAACACGTCTTCATTGATTCCATTTCATTTTGAATCCAATTGCTAATATTCCCATTCACTTGCTAATATTTTAAATCTACTCGGCATCTTACTGAACGTAAAGCTGGATTTCATTAAGTGTCCAAGTCAAGATTTTAATGTATACGGAATTTTCTTAATAATGTTTACTGTGAAAGTTTCAAATTAATAAACCGCTGTTTAAATTAGTGGTAGCTTTGGATGCGTTTATTTTATTAAATGTTTTGCTTCAGAAATAAATGTGTTTCTGAAACTTTTATCGTTTGAAGGATGTTGAAATGAGGTTTTGGTAGTTTTCTGTATGCCGTGACTTGTTTTTATAGTTTTATTGAAAAATACATAACAAGGAGAGGAAATAGGTATAATTGTCTAAGCAATCTTAGTAGAGTAGGTATTACTTATTAAGGATGATTACCCTTAGCAGATACAAGCTTGTGCTTGCTTAAACAAACTATTTTATTTCTAGAAGCGCTTGCATTTAGGAAGCCCTTAAAGTAAAATTAAAACCCGATTAATGTGCTTTTTATTTATTATTCTTTTCATCTGATAGTCTCCAGTGTTCCATTTGCAGTTATCTAGTTATGTTTACATGGAGCTGGACGACCTATCTCTTCACAAAACCAGGAAATCTAGTACTCGAAGTCTTGTATCAGATTTCTTAGTCTCTTACTACCCGTAAATACTGTCAATGATATTCAAAAGATAGACGGAACCAATGGCTCCGTGAACAGAGTGACCTCGACAGCCGTTGTTGGAACACACACATCAACTCCTGTTATGATTCAAATCAATTGTTTTAAAAAAACAAACCCATTGAGATTCAAGTTACACCTCAAGATTATTCCGATTACCAGTCCTGCTGAAAGAAAGCTAACACTTCACCAGCAAAATAACTTCCGAGGAAGTCTTCGGTTCTCACCACATTTAGTTAAAAACTTAGCAGCAGTAGAGTGATATTATTGGCCGGTCGCCAACCATACACAGTTCGTCCATTTTGGTCCACTTCATATTTATGATGGACAGATAAGCAGTATCTTTCGACACTAATTGAATTGCTTATCATAAGCCTGCTTGATCATATCACTTTCCTTTGTTTTATATTTTAGACGTAACATTGAATCTATTGCTGTGAATCGTCTACTAGTTACAGAAGAAGGGTAAGATGTAAAAAGTACAAACAATATTCGCTTAGAAATGGACCGAATTCACTGTGCCAACGATACAGTATAATTTGAACCATAATTTCAGTGCTGGTTCTAAACAATGGAACTTACGATTGACCTTTGCTGATAATTTGACTATTTTTATTTTTAAATGTGATTTTGATAAATTATTTCAGTTGCATAACAAGAATGGGTGAAAGATGGTAGTTTTTAGTGACGCATATGTATAGCAAATCTGCCTTTACTTACATATGACCTATTTTGACTGTTGCACTGATGTAAGTCAGTGAGTTATGTCACTCTATTGAATAAAACTGGTGTACGAATTCGACAGTAATTTAAATCGTAAACTCCTCTATTTATAAATTTTAATTGTACCAAATTTCATAATCATCTATCTACGTAGTTTTTTTTAAAAGAGTACAAAGTTTCTGCTTGAGGTATTAATCTATATATATAAATTAAATTGAAGTACCTGTCTGTGATTTCAAAATAACTGTGTTTTCTCAATTACTTAGATATAAAAGATAACAAAAAAAAACTTTTTTAAAGATTTTTTGTCCTTCCGTTTGTTTTCTTCGGCTAATCTCTAATATAGATGAAATTACAGGGCTACATATCAGGTACTTTTTATTCTTGATTGCTCACGGAATCACGATTTATGCGGCCAAAACGAAGCGTTAGTAATATAAACTTAGACGTGGATGAAATCGTGAGCTCAGCTAACATATAGGCAAAATCTTACTTAGCATTTCAGAGCACAAACATTACTGCAGCCATATGTATAGTACAAGAACCAACTGAGTTGTGTTCTAGTAAGTACAAATAAATTGTCGAAACAGTTTCAGTTCACGTCAGTGGTCGAGTCTGATCAAAAACTTCGGAAGTGGGTGGAGTTCCGCTCAATAGTTCAGTGACTGCAGCACCGACATTCCTACTCGTAAAATATAGCCTTACAGCTCTCCCAACATCAACTGCCGAGCAAGTTGATGGGTTGGCAGAAATATATACTATAGTATATTTATGAAGAGGGTACTTATTCGTTACATGGATCCAATACATCATCAGGCGATTACAGTTAAACCCAAAACTATGGCGCAGTAGCCAACAGCGGTCGATACATAAGCGGGTCGTGTAATTGGGTGGCGTAAACAAAAAACATTTATTGGCAGGGGTCGTCGACCCACGGCTCGCAACTAGGCACCCTGCCAACAGCTCAGCGCCTCGACGACGGATAAATTCGGGTGCCCATTTTTGTGCACGTGTTTTAAATAGTAGCATTCGTGAAAAAGTACGAACACTAGAACTTCTGAGATGTTCAATTGTAGGTGTTGTAAAATGTACAACACGAGAATCAGCTGTTTATTTCTCGCTTCATTTTTCGGTAAGATATTGATTCCGATAAAATGTTGTGGATACCTGATAATATCTCACAATGACAACTGCCAAAATTATATGTGGTATTTTGAACTTATTAGTCTTACAGAAGTGCAAATTTAGAAGAGCAATCGTTGAAGGATAACGCAAAGGAGAATCTAGAATCAGATCTCCGCTACGGCAGTCGGAACTACTGAAGTCGAACAGCTCTCACAGATTCAAAGAAGTAGTCTACATGGCCACCAATCGCAGTAAATGGAAAAGTCTTTTTTGATATAGGGAGGAGAACTCGAAAACGGCGCTCGGTCTTTGAAACGAGGAATGCGAGATGTATACCTTCCTAAAACTTTCATGGTGGTCATTATCCAGCTCAGCGTCCTCTCAAGGGACCACTTTTGAAAAGCCTGACGAACTGCTGGATAATGAAAGGAGATCGCGATCTTCAGTAATGAAGATGAGCTTTAGAGAGGCTGAGAGATAAATGTGAAGAAAAGTATTAGAATAAAAGGTCTGTAATTGATTATATGATTGTTTTATATTCACAGTGGTCTATTTATTGCTCCAAAACGTAAAGATTTACGTAACCGCATCAACTGCAACGCTTACCACCGCAATCCCACGCTCACTGCAAAACATGATAATTTAGTACACATTTTGTTCAACAACTATTATGTTTTGGTTGAACCGTCAACCGAAACATATCATACATTTGCATACCACTGCCACCGGGTAGTGGTATGCAAATTTATGATCAATTACTACAGCATTTGAGACAAGATTTTCGAATTTGTTTGACTATTTGTTGGATTTTTTTCAGCATTAAGTCCGGTTTAAACAAATCTTTGTAGTGCTTTACTCAAAAGATAAATCTCAGAGGCTCGTCTATATCGAGGTTACAGGAATTTCTAATGAAATACCGCGGCTAGGAACGCAAGGTCAGTTGAAGGAACAGGGAAGATTTTTAGTTAGTAGAAGTCAGATTCTTCCTTCCGCTCCAGCCAGACCGGAGTCCGCATTTCATGATTTCGATAAAAAAGACGCTCATTCTGATCTATCTTGCGTTTAAAATAATGCATTGCTTTTAGTAAGATACGATAACTCATGAATTTAGTTGGATCTTGGGCCCCGGCTCATAATAGTGGTAGACACCGTAGAGTACGAGTCAGACATAATACACTGTTCTTCCCGGACAGTATCTATTTGAGGATTTTTCGACAAAAAAGGTAACAATGATCCTTTATGAGCCGGATAAGCAAAACTGGTCTCTTTTCAGTTTTAAATTAATATTTTGTGACGAAAAATCACTTTGTTCAAACTAAATTAAAGTATCATCATCTCCTTAGCCTTTTCCCTATTATGTTGGGGGCTTCCAATCTAACCGGATACATTTGAATATTAGTGTTATACATGGAGTGACTGCCTATCTCACCTCCACAACCCAGTCGCTGGGTAACACAATACCCCTTGGCTAGACCAGCGTCAGATTTACTGGCTTCTGACTACCCGTAACGACTGTCAAAGATGTTCTAATGACAGCCGGGTTTAATGGCCTTACTTGCTTTCCAACGCACGGGGTATCACACCACCAACTTCCAAACTCCGGGCTACTACTGAAAAAGACTTCCTTAGACACCTTAAAACCCAATAGCACTTTTTACCCGACCCGAGACCTCATGCTCATCAGTATCGTTTATCATTATTTTCTTTAATAATTTTAACTTACTTTACTTACTTGTTTGTTATTATAATCAACTAGCGACCCGGCCCGGCTTCGCTCGGGTAATAAAGTTTATATTTGCTTATATATGATTTTGCTTAGTCAATTTCTTGTGCGGTAATTTGCCACACTCATATAACGGCGATAACTCATAAGATATTAATTTTATTGATGTAGTGTAAAAAGCTATTTTGATTTACATTAAATCCTCAACATATCTGATGTATTTAATTGGATAAAGAATAATACTATACTGTTAAAAAAAGATTCGTAAATTTTATAACCCCTCATTTTAATGTAATTTGTAAAAGAAAATAAATGGTTATTGTGGGTTATTCTTGGGAGATAGACATATGCTATGTTGGACTTTTTTGTAGATCTATAAAAGAAAAACAATCCCGCCATACATTGTATTTTTATAACTCAAAAGGTTTTGGCAGCGTTTTCGATTAAAGCTCCCGATAGAATTAATTCTTTCCGACATGTTGAAGTAATATCGTCGTATTTCATTCAATCCACACAATATCTTAAGTTATTATACATTAAAACCTTCCTCAAGAATCACTCTATCTATTAAAAAAACCGGCATCAAAATCCGTTGCGGAGTTTTTAAGATCTAAGCATACATAGGGACAGACAGACAGGGAAGCGACTTCCCAACGAGCACATTAGTGGAAATAGCAGCCTATTTTGTTACTTTGGGCTGTAAAATAGCGGTTTAAGGGTTCAAAAAGCAGTTCAGAGTTGCATATCTGCATCCGTAAACGTCTATAGTTATAAAAGTTACTTAAGGTGCTATAAGCTGAATCAAATACTACCCTAGCCTTCACAGTAGTCCACGGTAGAACTCATTTACCACTTACACCTTTATATGAGAGTTACGAAGGTCATTCTGCCACTCACAGCTGCATAGTAGTTTCCATTGTAACTTGTATATAAGGATACAAATAATTAATCTTATAACCTCAAAAACAGGAAAATAGGAGCTTATTGTGGCTGTGAGTTGCACTAGGGGAACAAAAATCACTGGAAGCGATAGAAGGGTGAAAATTAGCACTATGATTCTCAAAAGGGAGTTATTAGAGCTCAAACTGCAGGTTATGACTACAGTACAATGACGCCATGATTGTTTAAGAAAACTTATAATTCACTTGCAAAATTGTGTTGATATACATTGGTTTTTCAGTTAAATGTGCATTAAATGTACCGGTAAACAATCGGCCACTTGCAAATAGTAAGTTATCGACACGTAAAAATACGGAAATAAAATTTATTCTGTATAACAAATTAAAAAAAAACATATCTTTTGTTAATTTTTTAAATATCATAAAAGCGCGTTAAAATTACTCGAAAATTATCTTATATATCTACAGTAAACTGGACAGCGTTTTAAGTAACTTTATATATCTTGCTAATACAGAATACAAACATTTACTTCTTTTTGTTTTATTTTCATGATGGCGACGAAAACACTTTACCAAAATATTACAAACAATGTCAACTGAAGATATACAATAAAGAACTATAATCAATTCATTCGTTCAAAATAGTTCAAAATCATTCAAAAGTAGCGCTACAAGAGCTTTAGTATAGCGTTAATAAATCGTTATAGCTATTAAGGAACCTTTATGCAACCGTTGTGCAGGTTAAATGGAACTTTAGGTTGCATAAAATGTCGCCCAAATAGCGCTAAAGCGGCTGCTTTAAGTCTGCAGTAGACGCTCTAGCGCTTACGTCTATTACCATAAGTAATAATCGGATACGCTCCAAAGCTCTAATGCAGCCCATTTGTGCTAGTTGGGTTTGTTTTATACTATGTAGTGATAACTCATTATCTGTCTAGCCTTTTTTGGACTACGCTGGGGTCTCGTTCCAGTGTAAGCAGATGCAGTGACTGGCAATCTGACCTCTACACTCTAGTTACTGCGTAACACGATACGTCTTGTTAAACTGGTGGATTTTTGTCATCTGAATACTCTAGTAACGACGGCCACAATTGTAAAAATGCCAACCGAGATCAACGGCTTGGCGTGTTTGTCGAACTAAGGAGAAATTTAACTAAGTTAAGATAGACCCATCTACCTATTGACCTCGACGAGAGTTGCTGACCTTGAAAATGAACCATACGGCTGTTTTTTAATAACTTCAAGTTCCCCCGCCCTTGTTAAATAACCATACCCCTAAAACCAATTACTTAATAAAATCATGATTTTTTCTGTCTACGTAGGCCATTAGTAACTTCGCCAGCCTCTGTTTTTCTGCTACGTCATATTCTATTTTTTTACAATAATATTACTATAGTGTAAAATATCTTCTCTTACTATCAGAGATATACCAATATATTATCTTGTTATCAATGTGGTCTAATAGAAGTGAAACGATATTTTATGTTTTATTTTCTAATTGTAACTTATAAAGCTATTTTACATCTTTTACAACACTACTCTTTAGTAGTTGTACAGCAAATAAAAAATATTTTAAAAAGGAATAAGTTACTTAAACCTACATAAGTTAAAATAAGAAACTAAATTTTGAGAACCGTAAAGTATTCATATTTGCTTTTAAAAGTATGCCAATGAATTAAAACTTATTGTACACTTACATACAATTTCACTTGAATCGAATTCCCGTACCAGCATTGAAAAACAAGATTCTTAAATAACTTAGCACACAAGAGAAATCCTTGAAAGTGCCTTAACTTAAGGCTTTCAATATGTTTAGTGAAAGAGCAGACTTGGAGTCGCGATGCCAATTTGTGAGAACTTTTCTCCTACAAATGAGTTTAAAGCATGTTTTGAACAAAAACACTCTGTGTAATATTGAATATTTCAAAGTTGAAAACCTAAGTAATTGTAGAAATATCTACCTATGTTTATTATAAGACTAGCTTCTACCTGCGGCTTCGCTCGCGTCTAATGTCAGTTTCATCAGGTGTTCAAGTTTGCGAAGTCAATGATATCCTATATATGTTGCTCAGACTAGATAGCTAACTAATCAAAAATTTATATTTTATTCAAATCAGTCTAGTAATTTCGGAGAGTAGCGTGTAAAAACAGACAGACGACGTATTTTGAATTCGTGCTCAATTACTTCCAATGCTGCTGCGCAGATGGCTTATCAATTGTGTGATGTGCCGCCGTGGCTGAAAACGGCTAGGAGGACTGTTATTATATCCCATATCCTGAGCACTACTTAAATTGAGGCAACACTTTATAATAAAAATAAATATGTTATTTGTCCCACTCTGTGTTTATTTGCAATTTTTCAAGTTTATTTGCAAATTCCACTTCAAAGTTAAAGATCTCTCCAATCGACGTTGAAACACGACACAAGTAAATATACCAAACTGGTTATTGAAATAAACTTAAAACATAAAATGTATATTCCAATAAAACCACACGATCAATTTTTGTCTAGAGGAATTGAAAACAAAATATTCAAGCAGAGTGAATCGTTCGAGCTGCGAAGGTTTTCAGTCACATTAGTACGGTGAAATAATAAGGATGTGACAGATATTGTTTTCTCCAAACGGATGAATAGAAATTGTATGGTACTCATTAAAAATTTTTAAAAACTAAACTATGCATTGATTAAAGTCTACTCTAAGTATTATACATATATAACATATTTATGCTGGTAATATAAAATTGCGGTCATAGATAATAAAAATGTTGACTATTCCCAGCGTCAAGTAAAGACGAATCCCATAAAAAACAATACTTGTCAAAAACCCAAGTCTCGCAACTTAGTTGTTTAATACCAAGTCGGTTATTAATTTATTCAGTCCCTACTTAAGGGACCTTCTGTCTTAATTTGTTACGTAATTATCTAACCTAACGACATCTTATAGTGACCATATCAATATTAAAAATCTTTACCGTTTTAAATAAATAGTAATACATACAAGTAATACATATATAAATTAAATTGTTTATTGCGATTGCCAAGTCAATCTATTTATTTAAAACGGTAAAGATTTTTAATATTGATATGGTCACTATAAGATGTCGTTAGGTTAGATAATTACGTAACAAATTAAGACAGAAGGTCCCTTAAGTAGGGACTGAATAAATTAATAACCGACTTGGTATTACATGGATCTCACAACTTTTTACGGTAGAACAACTAAGTTGCGAGACTTGGGTTTTTGACAAGTATTGTTTTTTATGGGATCTCATTGCTTTTTGTAGAAAGTCCTACTTTTTTCCTTTCCGGTACCTTCTACTTCTTGTATACCAACAACGAGTTTTCTTAAAGCCCTCTCTCTGTCTTATGAACTTTTCTTATTTTTGTAGGTAGCCTTCCTTTTTTTATGTTCCGGTACTACTTCTTGAACTTCAGCTAAAGTTTTTTTCAAAGCCCACTCCCTGTCTCTATGGGTTTTTTTCGGAGGCTTTGATACGCACATATGGATACGCACGTACGTCTTTTGCATTAGTTAGTAATAATTAATGCCGCACTCGTCAAACGTCTCGGTTAAAGTTAATCCATAAGTAAGTAATTATGCAATTTCGGGCAATTTACTCTACTTAATACTCCCCAATACTCTTAATACTTCTTGCTTTTTTATTCCGTTGACCATTTAACAAGTTACCTTTGAGCATAATTATTATATCTAGGGGTACCTAGATATAATAATTATGCTCAAAGGTAACTTACGGTGGCTCCACCGTGTCTTCCAGTGTAGATAGGTATATCTACACTGGAAGACACGGTGGAGCATATGGTCGAGGTGTGCCCTGCATGGGTGGAGCACCGTCGTATCCTCATAGAGGCAATCGGCGGCGGCGACTTCTCGCGCCCTGCTCTGGTTTAGACCATGGTGCGAAGCGAGAGGGAATGGGATGCAGTCACCTCCTGCTGCGAAGCAGTCATGCTAGCGAAGGAGGAGGCCTAACGTGCGAGGGAGAGGCAACTCTCTTCCTCGCGCCCCAGCCGCCGGGGGAGACGCCCCGGGCGTCGTGGATCGCGAGTCGATTTCGGGCCACCGTAGGCGCGGGCCTGCGGATGGCGAGCAGGGGTCGCTCACCGTCCGGTAAGGACCAGGCCCGGGTCGGCGGCGCGTTGTGTTCCACGCGCGCCTCAAAAAGCTGTTAATACCAGTGACGGGGCCTCATAGGGCCATTGCCTGTCGGGGTTTATGGGAAAGTTCCATCGAGATACCGCGGCCCCGGAACTTTAGGGCTTACGAAGGAACAGGGTGGGTTTTTAGTCAGTAGAATTCTGATACACCCGAGCGGAAGAAGTCATTCGATGATATTTTTCACCAAAAAGAAAAAGTACCCATCTAAATCTATTATTTCATTATATTATACAGGTACACTGATTAATTAACTGCAAATGTAACTTTGTAATCCTATATATTTATATGGGATTACAAAGTTATTTATGCAGTTGATGTATCTAGAAAACTGGAACGAAATTGAAATATATTATAGTTTTTCCTTGATTCATATACTAAACACTAATTGTATTCTAAATTTGAAGCTTCTATGTCTGCTAGAAGTACTTTAGACTTTTGATGATCGGTCAGTCAGTGAGTGACAAAATTTACAAAATTAAGGAACTTTGACTCGTTATAATTTTTTTTTTTTTTTTACAAGATAACTTTAAAAAGGAATTCTTTATTTAGAACTTAAAAGCTAACAAGCATATTATTATTAATTACAAAACAAATCAGTCTCGAACTATATACTTTGGAATTGTAATATGAGATAAATAATTAAAAAGCATAAGTAAGTACCAAAGTAGAGAACATTTCACTTTTTTTTTCTTTCCTTTGTTTATTTCATTAATAAATGTTCAACTATACCATTTGGGGCATTTTTGTACGGTTTTTAAATAACACTCAATCATCATCATAAATTATACTTAATAATTATTCTACACAGGTCAAATTTGTTAGTGTTTATGTACATATAAAACAACAATAGAAACTACAGACACATATCACTCCACAGGGTAAAATTAGACTAGATTATCTAGGATCCATTTTAGGAAGCGCGATACTGAAGTATAGACAGCAGGCTTTTTAATGCCGCAGATTGTGGGCCCGAACGACACTACTCCCACCAGGTAGTTCTTGGGACCGTCGGGTGTATCAAATACCTGAAAAAATAAAAACTTTTAAAAGTTATACGAAAATCATAAGTAGTGGTTTAAACCTATTGCGATTATAATGTCAGCAAGGAAAATTAATCCACTGATTATGATGTCTGAGATGCTAAGTTAACATATATTTATCTTTAGCTAGAGCAAGAGTACTATCTTCTGTCAAGTGTAGAACAAAAAACAAAGGGCTATTCGTGCAATTTATAAATTAAGTCCTAAACACTCCTTAAGGGACAAATTTAAAGAGATTAATATTAAGACTGCCATCTCAGTATATTTATGAAAACTCTTTTATGCACACAAAAATATTACTCGTAATTAGTGTTGCCCAAACGAGAGTCTCGCACAACAATGAACAATCAACTCTCAGAACAATGTAACAGAGTCTGTTACATTGTTCTGAGATCTCAACTACCGTTTAATAAATAGCAATAGGATAATCGCTAATTGCAAGACTCTTGCGAGACTCTCGTTTGGGCAACACTACTCGTAATCTGTTTAAAAAATACAGTGATTGGATATCACTGTTTTTTTTTTGTATTATTTTTGCCTATCCATATCGTCGCCGTAGAACGAAAAGTCACCAAGTAGGTCAAAACGTGTTTTGAGTTATGAAGGTTTAAAGTTTTATAAAACAAAAAAAATCATAACTTAGTTTTGGCATGAGATAATTGTTTTTTTATAGTTTTGTACCTTAGAAAATAGATAAGAGCATAAGTTGACATTATTTTTTTTAACGAATTACTTATAATTATTGAATTAATGACAAAATACTAACTTAGTTATTTTTCACCCTCAAATCCCGTACCAAGATTTTTGGTTATAGAGTTTTAGTGACTTTTCACCTGTGTCTAGGACCATTGTTAAAAAGAATAACTTCAGTTAGTTACAATATTACTTATATTACGAACTTCAATAGATCTTTTAATGAATTTCAACTTTCTAATTTACACCCTTTTTAATTATTATTATCTGGTTTTGAAATCAAGGCAAAGAAAAGAGTAAAAAATATGCGTTACTTACTAAATGCGTTATTAGTTTATTAAAAAAAAATACAAAGAAACATTCATAAGAAAAAGTATTATAAATAATCATAATTAAATTAATCCGACTCTTCACTTTCATTGTTAACATCAGGTTCCAATGCCCTGTCTTGAACGTCATTGCTGGTAGGTAGAGACTCATACCATGAGTGAAGTTCTTGGGGTATGATACCCTTACGACAGAGACCAATAAGGTCTCTTTTCTTAGCCTCTGAAATTGGAAGAGGAGCAGTATAAGCCATTGGAATAGCATATGTTTTTAATTGAGCTATCAAATCGCTTCTTCTAGTTTCCGAATTACTCTCTTATTACTCTCTTGTTCGAAGAACCACTTTTCATCTTTTTGAAATACGTCAAACTCAGAGTACGGGCCATCGTGAGTATAACGAAACTTAACTATGCCTGGACATTGGTTTTCAAACCTAAAACATTTGATTTTCAGCCACATAATTTTCTTTCCGTGTTTATCCTTGCTTGTATTACTGATAAATTTTCCATTTAGAGTCTTCACATCAAGAATTTAATTTTCAGTAAGTTCTTTTACTATATAAGGAGAAGCTGTTTCACGGTATATCTTTGAGCGCGCGCGACGCATGACTGACTTCCAGTCAATCATTGAATAAACTGGCATATACTTTTGCTCTTTTTCTATTGCGCTATGCATGGAGTCAACCTCCATGTGCGTGTGACCACTTTCCAAGTATTTCTGCTCAAAAACGTCCAAATGTAAATCGGGTCTTTGGATCAGATGAACCAAAAAGGCAGTTATAAATTGGTTTCTATTTTGCCCTTTTTATTGAAAATAGGTTCGCATTTGACCACTATCTCGCCTGATGGTAAGTGATGATGTGATCGAAGATGGAGCACGCTTACCTAAAAGTAACCTATTCACTCTGGACTTAAGGACACCCAGGTTGTAGCTGTCGGGAAACACAGACTCCGGCAGGGAATTCCACTCCTTAGCCGTACGCACAATGAAGGTATTCCCAAAACGTTTTGTGCGTATGGGTGGGATGTCCACCATATAACGATAGCGCTTCGCCGTTTGTCTCGTAGTCCGATGATGGAACGGTCTTGGCGCAATTAGATTGTGTAATTCCATCGCACACTCCTTGAAATGTAACCGATAGAAAACCGATAGACTTGCAACTCGTCGTCGGTGTTCAAGGCTCTGGAGCTTTGACTCGACCAGTGCATCGTTGCCAATGAGTCTCTTGGCCCGCTTCTCGATAGACTCAAGCGCGTCCAGTTGGTATTTCGCAGATCCATCCCAAAGATGAGAGCAGTACTCCATACACGACCGAACCTGGGCTTGATAGAGATTGAGCAACTGTTCGGGTGTGAAGTACCATCTCAACTTTGCTAGGATTCCCAACTTTTTTGATGCTAGTTGAGCCTTAGCCTCGATAAACGGGCCAAAATTGAAGGTAGAAGTACCCCCAGAAGCTCGATACGGTCGGTTATCGGCACGGTTACACCCCGGAAAGTAGGAGCCGGTTCGAATTGACTCCTTTTTGCGGAGAAGAGACACGCCTGGGTCTTAGCTGCATTAAACTTGACCAGGTTGGCATCGCCCCATTCGGAGACAGCCTTCAAGGTCAAGTTCAAGCGCCCAACCATGTCCTCACGGAGAGACTGGATCTGTGACCCACCAGCTCGCGCGCTGGACACATATCTCTCAGAAACTGTGCTGTCGTCTGCATACCCAAAGGTACCGGACATTAGCAGATCGTTAATGTGCAGCAAGAATAAAGTTGCTGAGAGAACTGACCCCTGAGGGACCCCGGCATTAATTGCCAATTGGCCAAACGAGCAGCCATCAATGACCACTCGAATGGACCGATCCCTCAGGAAGTCTTCAATCCAAACGCAAAGTAGAGTGGGTAAACCGAAAGAAGGAAGCTTAGCAATAAGGCTATCGTGTCAGACCCTGTCAAAAGCCTTGGAGATGTCAAGGGAAACAGAAAGTGCTTCCCCTTGCTTCTCAATGGCCTCACTCCAGATATGAATGGCATACGCTAGAAGATCCCCAGTTGACCGGTTTTTGCGAAAACCGTATTGCCGGTCATTGAGGATGTTGCTCTGCGCAAGTGTCACTATAAATACAGATTTCTTTAATAGTATGTGGCACCTGACTGATCCACCAGTTTAAAGCACTGGCGATTTCAATAGTTCCTCTTTTGCCATTAACTTCGTTCCATGTTATACAATAAGCTTCATTAGGATGCTTTGCTGTATGAATCGTGTAGTTCTAGACATTTAGTTTCCTTGTGTAGTATAGAATGCCGACGTCACAAACAGGTATGTGTAACGTAGATTGCATGTCAGCAGTGAGCACAAGATAGGTTTCGTCTGCAATAGACCGTTCCTTATCACTTTCTTTGGCAGTTTGTGCCGCGATTTTTCTCTCAATATGGGCATCGTATTATTCTTCAAGATTATCAGGCCGACCTGCAGTATCGAACCGTGTACCTATCATGCAGAGATCCTTTTTTGGAGTGAAAAATGACAAGTTAAATTCAGATCCAAATATTCTTTTATTTATACTTAAAATGAACATGGGGTATCATTAGTTGATCGTTGATGCCAGTTTTTCTTTGTATATCTCGTACATTTTGGCAATGCTGAGTTTGCTCTCCAAGTATTGCCTTTGGGTAGTTTTTCTGCAATAATGTGATTCAAGTTGAGGATAGGAATTAATGTGATTAATTATTTTTTGTTCAGAATCACGATCGGCTTTATTAATAGGAATTTGGGAACCACGCCCGTATTCCAGTATTGTTGACATAGTAAAACTCTATCATCTTTAGAAAAGTTATACAAACAAAGAAAGCGGAATTTTGTATTACATTACACGGACTTAGGCATCTTAGCGGGCATGATTTTCTCTTTTTTATTATTATAAGGCAAACAATTGTGTCTATTCGCTTTTGCTTGATTCTTTTTCCATATACTTGGGCAGCATTTTTTCCATCTTTTAGTATTCTTGTTCTTTGTGGCAGCAGTGGTAGCTGATGCTAAGTTTTGATCTTAAACAGATTTTTGTGTATTTGTTTCTGATTTGTTGTTTTCGACAGAGTTTAAAACGACACCAATAGTAGCCGATGGAGAGTTTAGAAGTTCAACGGATTCTGGTATTTCGATCACTGCCTTTTCGTTTTCATCTGCGTTGTTAGTTGGTATTATTATTTTTTGCTGTTTATTAGATTCTTTGTTTTCATTGGCAAAGGTAATACCTTCTTTTTTTTTTTTTTTTTTAACGTGGTAAAATTATCAAATAAGTCCTCCCACTCCGGGCAGGGTGGGAGGGACTGTCAGACTTTTACTGACTAAAATCCACGGTGTTCCTTCAATAACCCTTTACATACCGGGGCCACGGTAACGGGATGAGTCCCACGACCCCGGCGGGCTTTGGCCCTCTGCAGAGGGGGCCTCGTCATATTGCTGACGCTCTTTGAGGCGCGCGTGGAACACGATGCGCCGTCGACCCGGGCATGGTCCATGGTCGGACAGCGAGTTGCCCTTTACTCGCTGTCCGCATGCCCGCGCCTACGGTGGCCGGAGATCGTCGGCCGACGTCCGACGCCGTGGGCGTCTACCACTGCGGCTGGGCTGGAGGGAGGACGCCATCCTCTCCCTCACGCGGCCCGCCTCCTCCTTCGGAAGCATGACTGCTTCGCAGAAGGAGGCGACCGCTTCCCACTCCCTCTCGCCCCGCAGCATGGCCTCGACCAAGGCCGGGCGCGAGAGGTCTCCGCCTATTGTCGCCGTGAGGACACGTCGGTGCTCTGCCCAAGCTGGGCAGTCCTGCACCGTGTGCTCGACTGTGTCCTCAGGGCGACCCTCGCAGTGGTGACACCCAGGCGTCTCTTCCTTACCCATCAGACACAGGTACCTCCCGAAACTTCCGTGTCCGGTGAGGACCTGCGTCATGCGGTAGGTCAGGACGCCGTGACGCCGATCTATCCACTCCTCAAAGAGGGGTGTTACCGCCGCAATTGCGGCGTGCCCGGCCGTCGGTTGCGACAGTCGCTCCCTGGTTGATTTTCAACTGTAAAGTTACTGTTTCTATTCTTACTTTGTAAATAAGAATTCATTAAATCTTCGCTATCACTTCTGTCACTTGAAATGTTTCTAATTACTCTTCGTTTATTCTCCAAATAGTGTTTCTTGTCACTATCTGGATACCTAGAAAATCCACCAAAACTGTTTTTATCGGGTATTTCACCAGAGGTTAGTAATCAGAAAAGTCTAATAAATACTTAAATCACTCACCTGTACAGCAACATCTTTATTCAATAAATTTAAGATTAACTTTGCTCGAGTCATTGTTTATTCGAGTTAATAAAATCACGTACAAAAATAATAACGGGACGCGTGCGCATCGGACGGCGTTCCGCCAAGAGTAAAAGTCACCAACGCGTGCGGAGGCACGCATGCAACGGCCAACAAACCTAGTTAAAAAAGCAAAACTAACCAAGTCGTGCGCGAAAATCACCTAATTATCGTAGCTGTACAAAGATAGTGATTTAAATATTCACTAAAAGTTTTTAGCGAAAAGTCGAATTAAATTTCTGTGACCATAGCATTAGGATAGAACTGATTAAATAAGTTTGACGATTTCTCGCGTTAAGATTATGTTCACGTAATTACTATAAATGTCGGTCGAGTAGTCACTAAGTTGACTTGGTTAGTTTTCGCTTTCTGTTTTTTTTATCGAACGAGTCATTCTAAAACTAATTAAGTTATTTTAGTTAACTTTGCCTTGAATTAAGTCCCGGCTATGATTTATTTTGTAAAGAGGAAAGGTAATCAAACCGAGTTAAGTACAGAATTGCAATCTTACCGAATAATGAAAAACTATTTAAGTAAGTTAATTAATTTTCGATTAATGTGTTGTAAACCAAATGAAGAATTAGTGATGTTTTGCACTATCTAAAATGAAAATTATAACACGTATAGACATGACTGTAAGGTTGATATTTGTAGAAAAAATTGGTGATTTTGATGGCATAACTAACTCAATTTTGGCCAAATGTCGACTTGGTGACTTTTCGCTCTACGGTGACGATATGTCCTTACTTTGGTATTCTTCGCCAAATCGTTGAGCTCCTTAAGTTATAAGTTGAGCTACACAATAACTGACAAATGCTTGGACTGTCTGGACAGGTCCGCACAAATTTGAGTAGTTATTTCCTCAAAAAAGCACCACAGACATGAACCTACATGCTCTTCATATTATTGGACCAATGAGAATTGTATGGACTTTAAAATATCCCGCGCCTACGTTGCTGCAGTGGTCGGAGATCGGCTTGCGATCCCGACGCCCAGGGCATTCATTTTGAGGAAATACTAAATGTTAATATTTGTATTTTAGCATATTTTACGCATAATGTCTGGTATGTTTATTTTCAATACCTATAATTATGTTGATAAAAATTCAGTGAAATTCTTCATAGTTGCTCAACGTGACAAATCAATACTGACCGTTTACCATACTGTCAAGGTTGTTCGATTTATATATCCTTTTCTCATATATTTCATAATATCAGTTCAATTGGAGATTGCATTTAATACAAAAAAATTGGCCAAGTGAGAGTGAGACTCGCCCATGAAGGGTTCCGCAGTAACTATAATAATATAATATAATTATGTATATTTATTTGACAAAAAAACCTTACAAATTTCTTAAAACTATCTGAGGGCACGGCAGTGCCCCCGCCAAGTCAAGCAAAAAAGCGGCACGGCCGTACCATTCTTTTCTCGAAGCAATTCAGGCCATTTTCGACCCCCTATAACTTCGTTGTGGATAAAACTAGAAGCCTGAATTTTCAGTAACCAAACAGGCATTGTATAAACACGGTATATTTCAAATTTCATTCAATTTGAACCAGTAGTTTAAGAATTATAATGAGTCAAAGTTCCTTAATTTACAAAATTTTGTCACTCATTGATTGAAAGTCTAAGGCACTTCTAGCAGACATAGAAGCTTCAAATTTAGAATACAATTAGTGTTTAGTATATGAATCAAGGAAAAACTATAATATTTTTCCAAGGAATTTATATTTTTTAGGTTCCATTGCTCTGGTCCTTGATTTCTTTACGGATAGGTCCGGTTTGAGAGATGGGCACCGTTCTTTCTCCTTTGATAGCTTCGGGCACTTTTCGGGGTGCTGTGATGGTGAGTACACCGTCAGATGAAAGCCGCGACTCCACAGTCTCGGGAGCCGCGCCCTCGGGGAGCGCGTACCGCCGCGTGAACTGCCGGCTGATGTACCCGTGTTCATCCTTCTTCTCCTCGTGCTTGCCTTCCACAACGATGTACCCATCAGCTGTCTTTACGGAGATCTCTTCAGGAGCGAAGTGCTGGACATCTAGGTTCACTTGAAACTTGTCCTTATCGGATTTGATGCTGGATCCCATATCGCGGGTGAGAGCAGCCAGCTGCCGCCATGGTCTGTAGTAGTCTTCGGAGAGCAAGGGCGCTGCCACAGCCGTGAGAAGGTCGTCCGGTGTCAGGGCCAAGCCGAAGTCTTGATCCAAAAGCCGGCTAGGCCAGTAGTGGCTGTGAGGGTGCATGTGGCGAGCAGGACGTTCGTAGCCGAGCACAAATGGTAGCAGAGACATTTTCTTGATTATTATTTGACCGTCGAAGATAGAGAGTAGAGTATTCGCTTCGAGAGCTTGTTAGTTTCGATTGCTTCAATACAAAATGCAATGCAATTCTTAAACTACTGGTTCAAATAAAATGAAATTTGAAATATACCGTGTTTATACAATGCCTGTTTGGTTACAGAAAATTCAGGCTTCTAGTTTTATCCACAACGAAGTTATAGGGGGTCGAAAATGGCCTGAGTTGCTTCGAGAAAAGAATGGTACGGCCGTGCCGCTTTTTTGCTCGACTTGGCGGGTGCACTGCCGTGCCCCCAGATAATAGCCGACGAGTCGGTGCTGTCTTCGGCGTAGACGATGTTACTGCATAGCCGTTGCTACACTGTGCTGCTACGATTGATGTCTTGACAAACTACAAGTTGTAGCACATTTCATGGAGGATCCTGTTTATGTGAATGTCTAAAGTAAGTGGGAACAAAATTCTAGTTTAACAGCGTTTTTTATTTTTAGCCACGGTTCGTAAGGGTATGTTTTATATGTATTTATAAGCAGATATAATACCAACGACTCGTTTTAATATATTTATCTGACAGTTATCAGTTAGCAACAATTATTATTTACTTTTAAAAACGATTAAGTCACACTAGAATAATTTTCGCCTATATTGTCAGTGCATTTTTGAAAACACTTAGACCCGGAACAACAATTTGTGTATTTCAATATTTTTATATTCCATTAAAAAGTTGTACCGATGCGGTAATTGAACCTGGGACACGCAGGGCAACAGCCACTGCGCCAACTTTGTCGAAGTTCGAAGCTGATTGTTCTGTCGCTACTTGTCTGTCAATACATGCATGTATTGATTATCTGCATGGTTCTAATACAACGCAAAACGGGTACAGAAAGTCAACTTCAAACAATGGGTGAAAACGTACGCACTCATACATATACCTCATGTACACCGATTGTCAACGCACTTGGTGACCAATTTAAACCTAAATTGAATGCAAAACCTAAATTAAATATCTATTATCTCAAAACCTTATCACTGACGCTCTTTATCTCTCTCTCTATTTTCTTTTCCATTTTTTTCTTATTGGTGATCCGTTTAATTGTATAATAAATATTAATTAATATTTTGTGAAATAATAAATATTAATTAATATTTATATTTTTATATTAATTTATATTAATAAATATTAATTAATATTTATATTAATATTTTGGCTTTCGGTTAAGGGTATTCATTGACTCCTAACTAACAGGTACCTACATCAAATTAAGAGGCCAGAGAGAATAAGCTTGTGTTTTTTGTACTAGTCGTATATTTTCATGATTGCCTTTATTTATTCTATGACTAAAAATTTCAAATAAGTTTATTAGTATATTTTTTTATGTAAATTTCCATAGAATTTCTTTTGACATCTCACTTTACCCTAAGGCGGCATCATGTTCCACGCGCTCCTCAATGAGCAGTCAGCCTCACACAGAGCACAGTTTGATGGGGCTTAAATATAACAAGCTGTACTATAGTACAGCTCTATAGATAATCCTCTGAATGCGATGTCTGAGCAGGACTACCTACAGCGTGGAACATGTAAATTTAAAAAAGGTTACTTAGTACACTAGTCCTTATTACACCGATCTCTGATCTCCCTCACTCCCTCACTGCGGCAGACTAATACATGGTGCGTCCGAATTAGCGAGTCCCCTGCATTTAATTGAAGAGCTACAATATTATAATGAAATAATGATGAAATAATGATGTTTATTTTGCAAATACGTTATAAATAACACTTTCACACGTCTTTTTTTCGTAAATGTAAACTAGATGAGGCCAGATTACTTAATAATTCTAAACATCTAACGTGCGTACTCACTAGTAGTGTGACTTCCTTTCTAATCAAGAATCCTTAAGCACTAGAGCTGAGCAAGAGGTCATTTGTTTGACATCTGAATTTCACAATGTTTATTAAGATGTTCCATCTGACAGTTATCAGTTAGCAACAATTATTATTTACTTTTAAAAACAATTAAGTCACACTAGAATAATTTTCGCCTATATTGTCAGTGCATTTTTACAAACACCTAGACCCGGAACAACAATTTGTATATTTCAATATTTTTATATTCCATACAAAAAGTTGTACCGATGCGGTAACTGAACCTGGGACACGCAGCGCAACAGCCACTGCGCCAAACTTGTCCTCAACCTATAGGTATACACCTATAGCTTATATCGTATACATATACCTATAGCTTATCTTCAAAACAAAGCAGTCTCAATTAATTATTTCTATTCTAAATGAAACAACGTTCTATCGTTCCCTTACTTCGCTGCGGCATTGAGGCATGGTGCGTCCAAACTAGAGACCGCAGTGTGTTTCACTGACGGCCAACTAAGTGCTCAATAATACTACATTTTTAAACCACTGGTTTGAAATACATTGGCGGTTTTAAGTGAAAGGACTGGAATGGTCACTCGAACTGTTTCGACATCTACACTGAAATTTTGGTGGCATATTAGGAAATTGCAGATGCAATGGTATTGTACTCATAACTTTAGGTGAACTTTAATCTTTAGTGCAGTGTTTCTTGTAGGATTGCGAGCATGATCTATTGAGATACCGCAACCCCGGAACTCAAGGTCAACTGAAAGAAGTGTGGGTTTTAGGCATTAGAAGTCTAAAACCCACACTTCTTTCAGTTAAAGAGATAATATAGATTTTAGCAATGTTGAGATTTCAGCTCTGCTTCGTGTGTGGAGACTGAAGGTTCTTGAAATAATTTATACTCCATTTAAAGTAGCATGAGACAGAGTTAAAAAAGGTTCTTTTATATATAAAGGTTTATTATATATATTTTAGTCTCCGTAGGACGATTCCTACGGAGACTAAAATATATTCATGAAATAATAAGGCTAATAAATGAAAGAAGAAAAATATATTATTTAGACGAGACTTAGCTAAATGAAGGCACAGCGCTTATAATATATGTATTTTAACAATTTTTTATGGACCCTGAAATGTATGGTCATCCTGCATTCAGTAGCATTACGATTTAGAAGAGTTAAATACAAAAGTACAACATAATTTCATTAATTTGTTTTATGTATATTGTATTCAAAATAACCTTTTATCATACAGGTCACATAAATAAGATCTTACCTGTGTAGATAACCAACGGCATACAATGCTCATGTTAAACTAATGGTCCTGGCCGCAATTTTGTAGATTTTTGCCAGTGCTTTCAGTTGGTAAGACATAAGTAAATATAGCGCTATTCTTCAGAAAAAGAGTGAATAGGTTACTTCTAGGTAAACGTGCTTCATCATCGACCACTTTATCGCTCACCTGGCGGTCAGATGGCGGTCAAACGCGAGCCATCGATAAAAAAAACCGACACAATATAATAGAATCGTTTTTTTTGTAGTTGGATAAAAGGATACGCATATGATGAGGTACTTCTGTATAAGTAGTCTATGTAAAATAACACACATCATGTAGGACGTAGGTACTGAGAATTTCGGTATAATTAAACATTGTTGGTTTTCCACGTTCCCACATCAATGCGTTACGTGCGAAGTCAACCACCAGAACATTGTTGCAATATTTAAACGCAATACATTTCTGTAGCTGGCCCGCACTCGTTTCATATATCAGCGAGTCCGTGCGGGCTGTTTTTAAGAAACTTTTAAGAAAATAGCTGTACTGCACGGAGACTGAAATGTAGCAACGTCAAAATTCTGTCGGGATGAAAAATTTATTAAAGTTAGTTATGGTTTTTAAAATTGCGTTGAGGTGTAAAAGCTTGGACTTAAAGACAATTGTTGTTTTTGTGTTATTACATTTTGTTAGCATGTTGAAGTTAGTTTCCCTACAAGTTGTGTGTATTTATTTCATACTTTACTAACCCTAATGCCCTTTCTTTTTAATTAATTGTACACTCCTGGCGGAGCGGTCGTTGTCATGGATCGTCTGGTAGGTTGGTTACAGCTTTTGCAAGACTTCATCTCGTATCATTAACCCGCTTCGCGTCACATTTTAAGGCCTGAAAAGTCGCGCAGGGGTCGAAAAGACCCAAAGAAAAAATCTGTGTTTTCAATAATTTAATGGAATTTTGGGTTTATTTGTCAATTAATTAGGTATAAAGAGGTTAGTAAAACAAACTGAACAATAACGAATGTTTATTACTTAATGAAAAAAGTAAACATAATCGTAAAAATCAAGAGATCACTGCTAAGTCTTAGTTAGTCAGGGGCGAGCACAGGATTATGACACTGGTAATGCGGCTAGCGTTGCCAACTTTTTTTGACGAAAAAGATGTACGTCTACATACCTGTTGTCATTAAAACTACTTCTTGCACAGGTGTTGTAGTCGGTTGGGTGCTAGATGGGCCGGGTTTACTTAACACTTCCTGCATCAGTGTGTCTTGGCACTCTTGAATGAGTTGGGTTCTTTGTTTTTTAACAAATACATGTCTAGAAGTACTAGCATCACTCATCCTTTTTCTGCAGTCTTCCTGTCCTGGTGTTTACAACGAAACCGGAACGCACTAATGCTCGCGAACCGAGCATCACCACAAAAAGATGGAACGCGACGCGATGACAAGATCCTGTGGCGGCCACAAGGAACTTGTAGTAGGTAGAAGATCCTTGGGCGGCCATCTTCTCTTCCCTTTTTTTCTCTGCTACTGATCGCGCGTACGCATTATGTCGCGCACCCTTTTGTAAAAACTAAATTGTAACTTTAACGAATAAATGAATGTAAAACTAAACGCCGTCGACTTTGCTTGATCGCCACTAACATTTGGAGACCTCGACGTGATCAAACGTACTTATTTGAAGATCAAGACTCTGGTGGCATGGCGGCGACGAAACCGCGAGGCGGCCAACTATAATCTCCAACAATTCTTCCACCACGCCTGCAATCTGATGCCTGATGTTTGGTACATGACTGAACTATAAAAAGAAGAAAAGATGACCTGCTCATAATAACGGATCCATGTAGTGAGTGATTTGGTTTGGCCACAGGGAAGTACGCCCAATTTAGTCATATTTCTACTAACTGCAAAATGAAAATATAGCCTGCAGTCTACTCTTATGTTTACTCTTATGTTTATATATCTACTTTTATGTTTTGCCTATATTACTTGGAGTCAGATTAACGATGAATAATAGGGAGGTACCTAAAATATGACATGTATACCTTCCTAACTTACTTTCCTAAGTTTTGCTTGTTCTCTGGAGTCAGATTAATGATACAGATAAGCTAATAGTTAGGCACCTACTTATTTAAATGACAATTATGCCTTCCTAACTATCTAATTTCTTATTTACTGAATTTGCATTCTATGGACTCAGATTAATGATAATTTCTTAGTAGGTTGGTACCTATTTAACGACATTTATACCTCCTACCTTAACTTCTTTCTACTTGCACCTCGCTTACGGGAACACCCTGGCATTTTCCAGATTCTCCGTGTGCACCTGCTTCTTGGGTCCCGCTGGAATGCGCTGCTATACACCTATCTACTTGCTACAGCAACTGCTTGCTGGTTCTTGAGCTGTGTGACCTGCTTGCTCGTGGCTTGCTGCTGTGTGTCGCTGACTGAAGAGTTGTTGTCGTAGCTAATGCGCGACTTGCACGGTTTGGCTTTATTTGTTAACTTCTACTCGTGGTATCTTATACCGGAATAACTTATTTCTTGACGGTCTGTTCAGTTCTTATAAGCGTTCACTATGTCGGCTGAATTGAAAGCTCTTATTCAGCAACGTGGTACGATAAAGGCTAGAATAACTTTATTTTCAAAATACTTAAATACTATAAAACTGATAGAAACTGACAGCATTCCTAAGCAAATACTTGTCGAAACTGAGATAAAGTTATCTAGATTTAAAGAATTGTTCTTACAGTTTGATGATTTAAAAACTAAAATTGAAAGTTTAGATCCTGATCAGTTGGAAGAAAATGACATGATAGAAAGTGAATTTTGTTCTAACATTGCTAAAGCTCAATTGTTGATCGAAAATCTTGGTCCTACTAAAAATACTAACTGCAATTCTATAACTAGCTGTCAGAATAATAAACAAGATTGTCGTAACTATAATATTAAATTGCCTACCATTCAGCTGCCTTCCTTTGATGGTAACTATTTGAAGTGGATGGAATTTCGAGACACTTTTGATTCTTTAATAAATAATAATGATAATATTCCAGAAATAAATAAGTTCCATTACCTCCGTTCTTCATTAGAGTCAGGAGTGTCTGATATAATCAAGTCAATAGACTTCACTGCTACCAATTATAAATTAGCTTGGAATTTACTTACTGAACGCTTTGATAACAAGAGGATACTTACAAATAATCATTTAAAGGCTATTTTGAATTATGACACTATAAATAAAGAAAATTAAAAATCTCTGCGTTCCATGATAGATTACTATTCTAAAAATATTCGAGCCCTATCTACTTTAAATGATCCTGAATCCCGCTGGGATACTTTACTTGTATACATAATGGTGTCAAAACTAGATGGCGCCACGGGTCGCCAATGGGAGGAGCATAGGAATACTATTGCTGCTGCTCCAACGATTGAGGATTTCTATACTTTTTTAAGAAATCGAGCTGATGTTTTAGAAACCTTGCAGTACAGTACTAATGCTAGTAAATCTGAAAAACATTCTTATTCTAAAGATATTAAACAAACTAAATCATTTGTTTCTTCTAACACAAATTATGATAAAAACTGTGTTGTATGTTCACAAGATCATTTACTATATAAATGTAAAAAATTCAAGGATATGTCTATAGACGCTAGATATAGTGAAGTTTCCAAGCACAAACTCTGTTATAATTGTCTGCGTCCTGGTCATTTCTCTGCTCACTGCAAACATAACTCTTGCAAATTCTGCAACAGAAAGCACAATTTACTGCTACATAAATCACAGTCCAATAATGACAAGACAAACTCATCTGTTGATAAGACTTCTGCAATATCACTTCCTCAAGAGGCGAGTTCTTCCCAGGCAACTTCTACAATTGCTATGTTTAATCCTGTGTCACTCTCTGTGGCAATGCCTGGGCAGATCCTGCTATGCACTGCTCAAGTGAAAATAATTGATAATCAATCCTCTGAAACACACATTGTTAAGGCACTCTTAGATAATGGCAGCCAGTCCTCATTTATAACTGAAAGAATGCAGAGAAAAATGAATTTGTCTTGTTCTAATACAGACATATCAATTGCTGGCATAAATAATAAAGTGACTCATACTAGTAAAATGTGTAAGATAAAACTTAAATAGCGGATTAACTTATTCCAGACAAATGTAACATGTCTTGTAGTTCCTGAGATTACTGGCATGTTGCCTAGCTCCGTGATTAACTCTTCTGATTTAAACCTTCCTAAATCTGTAGACCTAGCAGATCCTACCTACTATATACCCTCTGAAATAGATTTACTGCTAGGTGCTGATGTTTACTGGGAAATTATGGAAACTAGACAAATTAAATTAGGGAAAAATAAACCTACACTACAAAATTCTAAACTGGGTTGGCTCGTGTCAGGCCCTACCGGTGTGAGGCCTACTACTGCTACTACTTGTTTTAACTTTTCTCAAGAGATTAGGGACTCTCTGGCTAAATTCTGGGAAGTTGAAAGTATTCCTACTCTGCCAAATAAAAACGTTAAGTTTTCCAATGAGGAAAATTATTGTGAAAACCACTTTATCGAGAACACTGTCCGTCTGAATGATGGAAGGTTTTGTGTAAAAATTCCTTTGCGTGAAGTACCTAATGAGGCTTTAGGAGACTCTTATCTTATTGCTAAAAGGCGTTTCTTGAATTTGGAAAAGAAACTGAATAAATCTAAAATGAAAAATGACTATGCTAAATTTATTAATGAGTATCAACAATTAGGACATTTAATTGAAGTAACACGTCCGAACTTCGGATACTATATTCCTCATCATGCAGTGATTCGCGAAAGTAGTGAAACCACTCGCTTAAGAGTAGTATTTGATGCATCTTGTAAAACTTCCTCAAACAAATCGCTAAATGATATCCAATTTGTGGGACCTGTAGTTCAGGACGATTTAATGGCAATTTTACTCAGGTTTCGTCAGTATACCTATGTAAGTGACATGTGGTATTGAAAAAATGTATAGAAAAGTTATGGTAAATGAATCACAGCGTCATTTACAGCTGATACTCTGGAGGGAAGACGAAAGTCAACCACTGAAAATCTTACAGCTGAATACTGTCACTTATGGAACATCTTCAGCTCCGTATCTGAGTACTAGGTGTCTTGTTCAACTCGCAGCGGAGTGTACTAATGAAGCTGTTGCCAATACTATTAGACATGACTTTTTTGTTGACGATTTGAATACTGGATCGGACTCAAAATCGCAGTTAAAAGCTAACATTTCAGGAGTAATCGACAAACTTGCTGAAGCCCGTTTCCCTTTGCGTAAATTTAGATCAAATTCACCTGATATTTTTGATGACATACCTACTACTGACCAATCTCAGGATTTCAGTAAACAAGCCTCTGTCTTGGGATTGGGATGGACACCTGGCTCTGATACTTTGCACTATTCAGTCGAAATTAAATCTATTCCTAAAATAACGAAACGCTCTATATTGTCAAACTCGTGTCGAATATTTGATCCTTTAGGTCTCTTATCTGCTTGCACTATTTTTCATAAAATCTTACTACAGAAACTTTGGTTACTTAAAATCGACTGGGATGATGAAATTCCAAAGAATATTGAAAACTCATGGATAGAATTCTATAATGAAACTCAATGTTTCACTCAGATTCAGATACCTAGATACATTTTCTGTAGTTCTCCTATTTATATAGAGGCACATTGCCTTTCTGATGCCTCACAAGATGCATATGGTGCATGCATTTATCTAAAATCAACGAATAGTTTAGTTGAGATTAAATGTAACTTGTTATGTGCTAAAACTAAAGTTTCTCCTTTGAAAACTGAAACGATTCCCCGTCTGGAATTGTTAGGTGCTTTACTTAGTGCAAAACTATACTCTAAAGTACTTCAGTCTTTAAGAATTAAGATTTCACGCTCAGTATTTTGGACAGATTCAACTATAGTTTTAGGGTGGTTACACACTCCACCCAAAACTCTCAAAACTTATGTAAGCAACCGGATTGAACAAATTCGGGAGTTGACTGATATAACTACTTGGCGTCATGTACCATCTGAGCATAATCCTGCTGATATGGCGTCCAGGGGCATTCAACCACGTTTTCTCTATAATAATACTCTTTGGTGGCATGGCCCTTCATTTCTGGCCAAGTCTGAAAATGAATGGCCCCAATTTAAATCTACTTCTTCTACTTTACCTGAAATAAAAATAAGTTTAAATGTTCAAACTATGCCTACTAATATTGTTCCATTTCAAAAATACTCTAAACTATATAAACTGCAAAGGATATTTGCTTATGTACTAAGATTTATAAATAACATAAAAAATATGCATACTAAATTTAATGGTGAACTTACCTGTTCTGAATTGAACAACTCACTGGTACTAATAGCTAAGGCGTCACAGAAAGAATGCTTTTCAAAAGAAATTCACTCACTTGAAACTTTACATAAATTAAATTCTAAATCAAGAGTTCTCTCTTTGAATCCATTTTTGGATGAACACGGTGTGTTGCGTGTCGGTGGACGAATCGATAATGCATCTCACTGTCCTTATGGGAAAAGACATCCTATACTACTGGACTCCAAACACACTTTCTCGAAACTTCTATTTGAGCAAGAACATCTTCGTCTTCTACACTGTGGCCCTCAGCAACTTTTAAATACTATTCGTGAGCAATTCTGGCCTACAAGTGGAAAGGTATTAGCTGTAACTACTGTTAGAAAGTGTGTTCGTTGTCAAAGATTTAGAGCTAAGCCTTTAAACCCCATAATGGGTAATTTACCGCAACCTCGTGTAACTCCTGCTCCACCATTTGCGACTTGTGGCACTGACTTTGCAGGACCTTTTTTAATCTTAAATAGAAAGGGCCGTGGTGCCAAAACCTCTAAGTGCTACTTATGCATATTTGTTTGTTTCAGCACCAAGGCTGTTCACTTAGAACTCGTAAGCGACTTAAGTAGCGATGCCTTTATTTTATGCTTGCGTAGATTTGTTTCACGACGAGGCAAACCTCACACTATATACTGTGATAACGGTAAAAATTTTGTAGGTGCGAATAATGAACTGAACAGACTGCTTAAGGAAAGTAAACGTTTAGTTAGCGACTACGCGAGCAAGGAAGGTATAACGTTTAAATTCTCTCCCGCATATGCACCGCATTTCGGCGGTATCTGGGAAGCCGGAGTCAAAACGGCCAAATATCACTTAAAAAGAATAGCGGGTAACTCAAGTTTAACTTTCGAGGAATTATATACACTCTTTGCACAGATTGAGGCTATCATGAACTCGCGTCCGATTACTTCAATGTCTGTTGATCCATCCGATCTGTCCGCACTTACACCTGGGCACTTTCTTGTGGGTAGACCATTAACCTCGCTACCTTCACCCGTTACTGAACGAATCGGTATCAATAGATACCAACTGATTGAGCGCTTAAGACAGCACTTCTGGTCTCGATGGACAAAGGACTACCTAGTCACTCTGCAGCAACGCGTCAAATGGCAGCAAGCACAGCACCAAGTTCGTGTCGACGACGATCGACGGTCTTAATATTGGATGACCAGCTGCCACCTATGAAGTGGCTCATGGGCCGCATTTTGAAGCTGTATCCAGGAACTGACGGTGTATGCAGGGTAGTCGACGTCAAGACAGAGAATGGCGTCATTCATAGGCCCGTCTCTCGACTAGCCCTACTAAATTCCCAAGAGCTCCTTGGGGAACATGTCCCCAAGGGGGGGGAGGATGTTTACAACGAAACCGGAACGCACTAATGCTCGCGAACCGAGCATCACCACAAAAAGATGGAACGCGACGCGATGACAAGATCCTGTGGCGGCCATCTTCTCTTCCCTTTTTTTCTCTGCTACTGATCGCGCGTACGCATTATGTCGCGCACCCTTTTGTAAAAACTAAATTGTAACTTTAACGAATAAATGAATGTAAAACTAAACGCCGTCGACTTTGCTTGATCGCCACTAACACCTGGTAATAAAATTTTGTAGGCACAAACAACTCCATCTACCATGATTATGCTCTTGCTTCAGCCCATATTATATTGATAGCCATATCTTTCTCAATCTGAAATATTTTTAAATGTTATTTTAAAACCATAAATGTTGATGTATTTTGTGGTAATAAATATAATTGAATATTGAAATATTTGTGGCTATTCAGGTATAATACAAAAAACATCTCTGTTATCTAACCTTAAAACAGTAGAATAACTATATTGTAAAAATGTTTTAAGTTAGTAATGATAACATGTTTACTTACATCAAAATGATCCTGACAGAAGAAAATTACCGAAATATCCTTTATTTCTTTAGTACTTAGTAGAACGGTTATAAATAGCTTCTCTTCTATCTTTGTCGTTGTATTTGTGCACTCTGATATTGCACACCATTTATAACTCATGTTTTCCAGTAAATTACAGCTAGAAACTTTATTAAACTACATAAAAAGACAAAACTCTTGATTAGTATATAATATAGTAGTCTATGTTGCTCTACAATGTTTATATACAAACGTGTGACCAGTGACATCACTCGAATGATTCGACGCCATATTGTTGGAAAGGTGTAGCAAACCGTATCTAATCGGTACTAGTAACGAGTGCGCCATGAAGTACCGAGTAACGACACGTTACTCACGAATGCAATTCGTTACTCGCATGTTTAATAACAACTGTTTTAGATCGAGCAAGTACCGCTGATGCGAGTGTTGAATGTGGTTTCTCTTTCGTGTTTTACGCATGCGCGAGCATTCGGTGTATTTAAAAACATACGTTACAAAGAACGATGTTTATTTACTTGAAAAAGGAAATTATTGAAAATTCATTATCCAAATTTTTCACTGTGTTTTTACTGCAATAATTGCAATATATTAGTGTGATATGTCATTCTCAAATAATATTAAAAAAAACTCACAAATAAAATATATTTTTTAAATAGTTCCATCCATTGGCAATTCAGTTGATTTCGTCGCAGTTTACTTGTAATTCCAACCTTTATCTACCTAAAACTTGAGTGGTTAAATCAAACTAAATTTAGATTAAAAATGCATCTTATAAACATGTAACGTATAGATATGTTTTCCACAAATTACGAATGATGCAACGCCGTGACGTCATACCGTACAAATACGCAATACGACTCGTTGTGTTGGTCTATAATTCCATATTATTTATGACGTATCAAACTTCAAAGTAACGAGTAACGATACGATAGTAACGAGTACTTATGGCTATAGTAACGAATACATAAGGGTACGCTTTTTTTCGTTACTTTTCCACCTCTATATTGGACCAAGCGTTTTGACAGCTTATATAATCACTATATTTTGTAATGCTTTTTTTTAAACGAAATATTTATAAAATATGAAAATAAATATTATTTGTAGGGTCCTTATACACCAATAAATAATATGAGATGGTTTTTAGAAACCAGTCAAATAGCCTATTCTGTCTATTATTTTTACTCGGAACGCAGTATCTCTATGTAGTCTGTGGTATCATGCCGCAGGACCGGCGGCTTTAGAAATTCATGGGTGTGTGTGTTTGCAAACTTATACGGACACTAAAATTACGTCACACATGCAAACAAATTTCCTGCGTGAATCCGCGGCATTACTTGGGAATTAGGTACATTAATTCGCAGCGCCTGGCAAACATAATGTTTGTGTGGGTGCTATTTATAAAATATTAGGCGTTTTTAAGTTATTATATTTTGTTTATTCATTTATTTACTATTAATTAAAGTCATCTAAAACGTACGAACGTTTTATTAAAATATCTGTGAATGGCAAGTAAAGCACTGCATTTATGCCTTCAAGGAGCGCACGCCTCTGTAGTTAGTAGTCTTTCTTATGTAATGTAGAAACTTTAAAATTCTTTTTTATTAGCAAAACTAATCAACAATCTTCTAATTAGCGGAAAAATATCAATATCTTTATTTTTATACAATCGTCCTACTTAAAACCTGCTTTTTTTTCTACAGGCTTAGTGTTTGTTTGCAGGTGATACATTTTATATAGTATGATCTCTACAAATATAAGTACACAAAAAAACATCGTTCTCAGGATCTTCATCTTCGCCACTTTGCAGGAATCGGAATTATGGTTTTCAATCTTCAAATTATCTTCAATTTCTGAAGAAATTTTACTTTCAATATCTTCCTATTCTAAAATTTATGCTATTCTTTGGTCGTTTAAATAATTGCGGGACATATCTATAACGAAATAAAATCAAAATAATATTTTTACTAATTAAAAATATAATTTAGATTTTTTGAAAAAGTATCCTTACACAATACGTCGCGCAAGGGTCGAAACGATCCAGATTCACTATACTCACCCATACTGTCAAAACGCCTAACTAGAACTGCGTAAGGTGGGGTATGCAGATAGCCTATATCATTACTTGAAGGTTTTTGACGCGACGACACCAATGAACTAATACATAAACAGTTATGGCACAAAAATTTAAGTACTTTTCGACACAGACGCAACTACCCGCGGGTTAAACATTCCAATGATCTGTAATTTCAGGTGAGATAGTGACTAATAGTGAGGTAAATCCCACACTCTTCGATCTTATCCCTAGAGATTATAAAAATATTATTTTATGCGGTGATATAAACATCGACATTTCTCCCCACACTCAAGACAGACGATTGAATGAATATCTAAACGTCCTTGCAAGTCATGCCCTACTGCCAGGGCATACTGAAGTTACGCATGGGCGCACGTATCTAGATCACATGATGCTCAAAACTAAGCTAGATAGCAAATGTTTCGTTTTCGAGTCATCAATAACAGATCACGAAGCCGTTGCCCTTGCTATAAATCTTAATGTTCGCCCGGATTACCGCACAACTTCGGCCAACAAAATTAATTTTTAGTTGCTTGATCAAACTATCCCATTAATTAATCTTCAGCCTGTCTTAGCGTGTAATGATGCCAACACTGCAACTAATCTACTCATAACAAAGTTATCTGCGGCAGTAACGAACTGCTCAGGTACAATATATATTCCCAAAAGACAAAAGGTAAGCAAGCCGTGGATCACCAAAGGATTAATTCGCTGCATGCAAAATAGGGATAATTTGTATAAAAAATTCAAACGATGTCCTGAAAATGAGGTTATTCGCAATACCTACAGAAGATGTCGTAATTTTTGTAACAATATTATCAAAAAAGCTGAACGGAATTATGAAAAAACAGAGATTGATAACGCAAAAGGAAATAAGAGGCAGCTATGGCAGGTGATTAAAAGGATAAGTTCCTCTGTCAAGCCACCAGACCTTTCTACCCAGCTCATCTCAACCGCTAACAGAGATCAAGATATAAATAAAGTTAATAATTTCTTTGCGAATGTGGGCAGAAATCTTGCAGAGAAAATTACCAGTACATCGCAGGACTCAAGCACTTCTACTGTTTATCCAAGTGTAGCTCCCATAAATTCATTTGTCTTGTTACCCCCTGATGAGGAAGAAGTTTTCTTTCTCATTAAAGGATTAATGGAGAAGTGTGCCACAGGAGTGGACCAGATATCTAGCAAGTTCTTAAAGAGGTATGCAACCTATCTTACTGAACCTATAACTTACATTTGCAAACTCGCTATGGAATGAGGGATCTTCCCTGAAGCCTTTAAAATCGCACTCGGTGAGTGACTGTGCCGGTAATTACAGACCAATCTCTATTTTACCTACATTATCCAAGATCTTGGAGCGTCTTATAAATCGTCGACTAACAAATTATCTTGAAACCAATAATCTACTATCGCCAGCCCAATATGGTTTTCGACGTAATAGATCAACCAATGATTCAGTACACGAACTAATACACTCTATCATTACGAACCTCGACCAAGGGAATAAATGTCTCGCGGTTTTTATTGATCTTGCAAAAGCCTTCGACACAGTCTCTATCCCGCACCTACTTCAAAAGTTGGATGGCATTGGAGTGCGAGGTATTCCTTTAAAACTATTGCAAGACTACTTTACTGAAAGGAAGCAAAGGGTCAGGATAGGCGAAGTACTCAGCGATGAGGTTTGTGTTGATTTTGGTGTCCCTCAAGGCAGAATACTTGGTCCAACATTGTTTCTGGTGTATATCAACGACCTCTGCCGCCTCCAGCTACACAATGGTCAAATTATTACTTTCGCAGATGATACTGCCCTCTTTTTTAGTGGACGGAGCTGGGACGAGGTTTTTAACTCTGCCCAAAATGGCTTTAGCGTAGTGTATAAATGGTTGCGCACGAACATTCTGACTTTGAATGTTAATAAAACTAAATACGTTACCTTTGCTCATAGGTCTAATCTTCTACCTTCATCGTGTTTTTCAGTTTCTTGTCATGATTGTGTTACTGAAACCTCACCGTGCTCTTGTCCTATTCTTCAGAGAGTTGGTGATATTAAATACCTAGGAGTCATCATAGATCAATGTCTGACATTTAAATTACACACAAAACTCCTGGTATCCCGATTGCGGAAAATAATTTATATATTTAAAACTTTGAGATATGCAGCTGACAGGCGGGTTATCAAGATGGTCTATGATGCTCTGTGCCAATCCCTAATCTAGTATTGTATTACTTCCTGGGGTGGTACTGGCAAGAGTCACTTGATTGAAGTAGAGAGGGCACAGCGTGCCATACTCAAAGTTGCAGCCGGTCTCCCCTTTTTTTATCCAACCGTCGATCTTTTTAAGGAATGGGACGTTCTGACTGTTAGGCAAATATTCATACTCCGTACGGTGCTAAAGCAACATTCATCTTTGCCTTTCGATACAAAACTCCACATGGATAAACGCCGAAAAGGTAGGGTGTGTCTAACACAATCCACTAAAACTGCGCACTCTCACAATTTCTTCTTCTTTCTGGGGCCGTTCTTATATAACAAACTTAATAATAAACTCAATATATACCCCCTCACTAAATTAAAATGTAAAGATCAACTATTTAAATTTCTTAAAAGCCTTGACTACAAGGGAACTGAGGATTTGTTGGTCCCGCTGAAATAATACTGTATTTCTTGTTTTGTACTTACTGTCATCACGCATACTCATACAGCTCTTTTTTCATACATTTACACTCTTCAAACTGCATAACAATCTCATACACTGATACACTTAACAAACTGGTTCCACGTCTTCTCATGTATGTAAACAATAATTTTCATCTTTTTAGTCTTTAAGTAATATTGCTTCATTCTTGTATTCAATTCTCTATCCATTATTTAAGTTACAGCGGATCTCAGGCCGCGGGAGGGAACTGGTGACCTGTAATACAGGTTCTCGTTGAAACCCACTTCAGGCAACAGTCTCTCACAAAGTCAAACCCCTACTTTAGTTTACTGTAATTTTTAGCTTTAAGTTACTTTGTGTTGAAAAAATTAAACGTCTTATATTATTATATTATATTATATTTTTGAAGCCTTTTGAAGCTTTCCCCTGATAACAAAATCAACAAAAATAAAAATTACCAAACATTTCAATTCAATTCAATTGATTGCTTAGTGTACATGAACACCTAAGCAATAATTAAAATTAAACTACTAGCAATGACAATATCAATGGTGAACTACTGACGATTAACTGCAATTTGCATACCAGTTACCAGGCAAAATAAGGGAGAATCTTTTGAAAAAGTTTATTTGGCAACTTGCTTTATTCGTATAAATACTATTCAATTATATTTCACATGCTTACATAGACAAACACCCAGACACGGAACAACTACTGGTAGGCCATACAAATATTTGTTCCGAGTGGGAAATGAATTCGTGATATGCGTTTCAGCAGCCAATCGCTTCATCAATGCGCCAATAGTAGGTATGTGATGTCACCATTGTTCTTCTGGTATGCCAAAATAATTTGAACTTACACCTTTAATGTAATATTAAAATTCCTTTTGCTAAACAGAAAATGTTTAGCCAAATTTTTTTTTTCATATATCTTTCATAAATTTTCCCGATGTCTTAATAGTAATTATTCTATTCAGGAGAAAAAGCAAAACAGCAAATAACATAGCATAACATATAAATTGATCCTGTTGTTCTAGATTAATAAATGGTCTGAATTAGAATTAATATATAACACAGCGTTTCTTAATAACAGGCAATCTATTCGGCTCTTTCGTCAAACGCGGCAAATGGAGTAAACGTAATTATAAACCAACCATTAAAACAAAACTATTTCAAAGATCAAACAGACAAAATATCCATAATAGGCCAATATGATCAGGAATTTTCCATTATAACTACTGAGAACACTATAACACATCGGTTCTCGGAAACAAAATAAAACGAGTCCTGGAGATACCGCATTGCTTCAGTGGCGTCACAAAGAAACCATGCGTTGTGTCGGATTAAAAACCAATCTATGACGCTAAACGATTGTGTAGCTTTCAGTGAAAGAACTTCCGTAATCGAATTATTATGGGGCCATACCATGAAGTGTTAAAGCGAGAGTCGTTCGAGCGAGAAAGAGAGATGGAGCTATATAGCGTGCATAGCTTCATCCCTCTTTCTCGCTCGAACAACTCTCGCTTTAACACGTCATGGTATGGCACAAGTCCTTTTTTGTGAGGGTGGTGAGAGAATCATCAAATGACTCTTTCCACTGTGCGTGGTGTGGCCCTCCTACTGACTACGCAACACCGACCTTGGCAATCGTCACTTACTTAGCTTTCAATACCGACCAGTGATGCTGTAATAGAATAAGTTTACCGCATTCAAAAAAAGCTAGCGACATGAATCATAGAAAAACTCAGCTCGAATGACGAATGCAAATGCAAATGTCAGTGGCTTAAAGATATAAAATACAGGTTTTGTGGTGTATTTAAATAAGTACTAATTTGAGGTGATACAATATATAATAATCAATAACCATACACAACATAATAACCAAGAAATTGATAACAACCACGTGATATTGCCGTAATGTATATGAGGGCTTATTGGTGAATTCCCATCACCCGAATGAAGATTTCCAAGAGAATTCACACCACTTAGATAGAAGACCCACTTCGTAACTTATGACTTCTTATAAGGCGCTTGGACCTCTGAGTTCAGTGCTTCCATCTGACGGACGCACTTTCAGAAAAGACATTGACTATTGTTATTTATATGTATATATCTAGGCCCTTTTGTTCAACTTCAAATTGGATGAAATACGTTAACCTAGCCATTAGCTATTAAATAACACTGAAATTAGAGATGGTGGCTCCTCAAACAATTATTTATCGATGTATAAAATCGATATTGTTTGCCACTGTTTTAGAGACTATTTCATTAATTGGCAAGCCTATTAGATAGTCCAATATTTCATTAGAACTATTATAATACTCAACTGAAACTAAACGTTAAAGGATTTTCAACCTTCAGCGCTGAGCCAAGAGTGAAAATTCCAAAGCGAGCTTTTGTTTAGGCATTTTGGTGTAACTTAGTGTTTAGGAAACGACCAATAACCGTTACAGTTAATCGAATAAATGAATGTATTGTTAGGAAGTTGTTATATTCAAGACACGTTCAGATCTCTCGAGTCAATATTATTGGGATGGTTATGGTCTCAATGGATGGGGTGATCCCATGATTTTAAAAGTTGCCCTTATCCATTTGCCACATTTATATTACTGTGCCTGTTTGGTTAATAATACCGCACGATATAACTTCACCCATTTACGACGGTTGGAGATAGTGAAGATTATGTATTAATTATTTTATTACCTTGTCAAAATTCTTCTTGATTAATTTTTGGTTACCTAGTAGATCTTGCGAATCTAACAGAGCTACTAATTATATGTATATCCTTTTGTTTGAGGATCCTTTTACATGTTGATATTGGTGTAAGGAAGGTAGGGTTGGGCAGTCGGGAGACATTGGCACGAACATGTTACTCCAATTGTAATGTAGAATTTATAATTTCCCTGTTGTTGTGAGGCATGCACCTCAGAAAATGCCCGCCATTCCCATTTCAACCAAGTAATGACATCTACCTTCATTAGTACGCTATATTATTCGATAAGATAAATGTACACAAGTGAATGTTGCCTCAATATTCATTATACATTTCCACATGAATTCAAATTCAACCTTAAATCTCCTTTTCCAATGGGGTGAAGACAATCTGCTCAAATTCAACGGTCTGAAAACACAGGCTTGTCTTTTCAGTGCTAAAATGAGCCCTTTTGAATTGTTTCCTACTTTCCGAAGTACATTTGTGCCTGTTACCGATCGCCTGGCGCTCTTGGGCATGGAGTTGACGTTAGACCGTAACTTTGGCTCAACCATCGAGTCCAGAGCTCAGACTACAGCTCAGCAAAAAAGCTGGGAATCCTACACAAGGTTAGGCGGTACTTCACGCCTGGACAGCTTCTAAATCAGTATAAAGTACAGAAAGTAAAGAAAAAGAAAGAAAAAATATTTATTTGGCACATGCCACAAAGCACACAACATAAAGTATACAAAAGAAAAGAAACTAAATAAAGACAATATAAAAAAAAAAACAATTTAAAAAAGTCTCGGTTCAGCTTAATGTCAGAAAACTAGTGCCTGACGCTGGTTTTCAACCGGACCTAGTGTTGAAGTGACTACCGGATGTGAACCAGCTTCAGCTACAGGTCCGTTCCTGCGTGGAGTTTTGCAGCCACTTATGGGATGGCTCTGCAAAGTACCAAGTTGCTGCATTGGACTCGATCGGGCGCAGAGCTAAAAGGCTTATAGGCGACGAGGTGCTAATGGAAAACCGTTGCTTGCCTGTCGGTTTTCTACAGATTTTTTTTCGGGGAGTGTACGCAGGAGCTCCATGACCTGTTTTCTCCATCTCCCTTTCACTAACGGTCTACCAGACGCACGGCTGAGTACCACCCACACTTGGTCGATATACCGTCTTGTTGTACCAAGCGCCTCTCCTCCACATTTATTAAGCGCACAGCCAAGCTGTGGAATTCTTCACCGGATTCTGTGTTCCCTGCCTTATAACCTTTCAGCCTTTAAAGCACGAGTATATAGTCATCTTCTGGGTTCGTTCGTCCCATCTTAGACCTCATCTATCGCTTACATTCAGACGAGATCGATATCAAGAGTGGGCTCATCAGTAATAAAAAAAAAACAAACCTCTCTGCTCTCAAACTACTCTACGACCCGCAATAACCGCCTGCTGAATTTATAGTATGGATGGGGTTTCGACGTGTGAGGCGTGCGAGTCACCCAATGCCCACCAATCCCATTTAAACAAAGTATTGACATCTACGAGTACCTTCATTACACATGATAAGTGCTACTAACAAATGAGTCATAGAAACTTGTAATAAATAAATTGAATTGAATTGAATTAGTCCGCTATATTATTCGAAAAAATAAACAATTCACTGATACCAAAAACAATTATCGTTGTCTCATGTTTTTCCATAGCAAGGGTCATTAGATTCTATAAGTCGCATTAAAACCGCGACCGAAGCACTCTTCTCTTTTGGCAGCCATCTTACCATATTTCCCTCCATTAACAAATCGTCTGCATAATACAGACCCTGGAATGCGGCCACATAGAAGTTATGCACGAGAAAAAATAATTTCTCATACTTGACATACTTTCTTAAGAGGTTTGAATCTACTTTAATAGGATTTACGACAAGGCGGTTACAAATTTAATTCAAATATTTCATCTTAAAGTATATATTTATCATCTTTACCTCCACAACACACAACAACGCTGTGGTTATTTACGAGCATTATTATTGATATTACGTTACAGGTTAGTTATGAGCATGGAGTTTCGGAAATGTTCTAAAAAGATACCGAAGCCCTGGAACGCAAGACACTCCTAGAGTTGGTGGAGTCAATTGACTATATTGCGCTAGAAAAAAAAGTAGGTACTTGAGGCATAAAATATGAGATAGACAGAAAAAAGGCACAAGGATGTTGTTGTTGTTCGGAAGCATACCAAAACCACTCACATTACTCAGGTCTACGTCACGATTGCCGATCTTTCTACGTGGATGGATGACCATTTTTTCTATTTCCAAAAGTAACAATCTATAAATGATCAGTATCTTTTACCGAGGGGCGTTGTCTTTCCCGGTTACTGTAACCGGGTAAGACTAATACTGTTACACAGTAACCGGGTATGAACAATAAAATAAGACAAACTCAAATATATTTTATTTTACATAGGCCAACATGGGCAATTATTTGAATTAATAATAATAATAATATTCCACAACTTTCACACAACGCCATCTAGTCTCAAACTAAGCAGAGCTTGTGCTATGAGTACTAGACAACTGATAAACATACATATATATTTCTAAATACATACATATTATAGATAAATTGGTTGTTTTTTAAGAAAAAGAACTTTCGAACTCTTGATAACATTAACAGTGTTTCCATTATCACAATATAAATAGGTATGAGAGAACAGTGTAGACCATTCAACATAGTGTAAAGATAAAACAAATCAAAAAGAATCTAAGAGTCTACAGTGTCAACTATTTCCAACAAAATCGGTTTAGCGGTTAAACCGTGACAGCGTAACAAACAGTCACACTTTTGCATTTATAATATCAGTATGGATGTAATCATGACACAACTTGAACATCTTACCTTGACCATAAATACCATGATCGAGAAAACCCAATAACTCAATAAGTCAAGAGTTGAAACTCGTACGATGCTTAATAAGGTGTTGATGTGGATAGACAGGACGTGAATCGAAGAATACCAAATGTATATATTGCGTTTGTTTCTCAGAATATATTCGCTTTCCAACCTCCTGGTTATTTAATAACAGCTGCACGAGTTGATCTTCAAGGTAAAGCAACGTTTAAAATTTAAATAGAACTTTGTTGTTCAGCACACTCATAAATGCATAAATAAACCCAGTCATTGTTATTCATAAGGGTTATGGATGACTCATCATTAAGTACTAGCTGTTCGCCGCGACTTCATTCGCGTGAAAATGCATGTGACTGCAGCGTGAGCGTAAACCGTTAAGCGTATTTTTAGGCAATTTGTAGACCTATCGACAAATTTCAAACAAAGAAACAATTCAAATTATCAAATACTTCAAGCTATTTTGAACCATATAGTACTCTTCCTTATCCAAGTAAATAAATTATATTGTGAATTTAATGGAGATCAAAATTTCCCTTTAAAGTAGTTACATCATTTAAATGAATATCGTAGAAGATTTTCAATTAACTTATATTTTTTAGCTTAGTTATTAATTTTATCTCGTGCATGCTCTTATAAGTGAAAGAGTACACCTACAAAACACATAATTTGTATAACCTGAATATTTATGAACTGTGTATATCTTATGTTAGAGATCCTAAATAAATAAATAAAAGTCTAGTCTATTTTTTGTACCTGGTTTCATCAAAATTGGATATATTGGTTCAGCATATTTCATCGCCATTTCATTGACTTTATCATGGAATCAAGTAATCAGCCTTACTAATATTATAAATGCGAAAGTTTGTGAGAATGAATGTACAGATGATTGGATGTATCGATGGATGGATGGATGTTTGTTACTCTTGCACGCACTAACTACTGAACGGATTTGAATGATAGTTGACATAATCACAGGCTACTTTTTATCCCGAAACTCCCACGTAAGCAGATCGAAAAAGTAAAGTTGTGGGCAGAAGCTAGTATTATAAATGCGAAAGTTTGTGTGGATGGATGTACAGGTTTGATTGTTTGATTTTTGTTAAAATCTACTGGATGGATTTAGATGAAACTTAACAGCAGCTTATATATCAGAATAACACATAGGAATTTGTGTAATTTGGACTTAATATTACGATAAGTATTAAGTGAGTCGGAAAAAACCCTGCTCTCTGAGAGCTATCATGGGGTACGCTGCCTGAACTGTTGGAGTTACATAAAGATAATTTAGTGTTGGATTCTTCATTGTAAATAATTCTAATAAAAAGTCCGCGACAGCCTATGTCTGTATTTTAAGGTTGACTCACTGTAACCTTTTCATGGTACCTAATAAAATTTGTTCGAAAATAATGCATTGTTTGCAACGGTATTTTAGTAAACATTTGATTTTGAACGAAAATGCTATTTATCAGTTTTAAAATAATTCTGCACCAAATTAATGCTCAATTAAGACGCGCGCTGGCCGGCCGCCGCCGCTGGCCGCTCTGTGAGGTTATATTTACTTTTAGGTAAGCGTGCTCCATCTTCGACCACATTATCACTTACCATCAGGTGACATGGTGGTCAAGCGCGAGCCTATTATCAATAAAAAAAAACATCTGCTTAGCCTTTTCCCAACTATGTTAGGGTCGGCTTCCAGTCTAAACGGATGCAGCTGAGTGTAAGTATTTTATTTGGAGCGACTGCCTATCTGACCTCCACAACCCAGTAGCTGGGTAACACGATACCCCTTGGCTAGACCAGTATCAGATTTACTGGCTTCTGAATACCCGTACGACTGTCAAAGAAGTCCAAATGACAGCCGGGTCCAATGGATTAACGTGCTTTCTTAGGGGTTATCACACCACCAACTAGCAAACTCCGGTCTACTACTGAGAAATTCCTTACAGAAAAAACCAATAGCACGTTTTGCCACACACATAGCCACTGCAGATTGCTGCACGGTAGTGCCCCCGCCGAGTCGAGCATGAAGCAAACACTGCCGTACCATCATTTTGTGAAACCATTTCGGCGTATTTTGATGCCCTAATTTGAGGACCTTTGGATAGGTTTAGCACGCTGAAATTATCGTCATCTGGTAAGCTCACACTTGAACCACAAAATGTCATGTTTGTAGCTTATTTATTTCCTAAGTTGTGCAAAAGCAAATTTGTGCTAATTCAACACTCACTGACTCATTGATCATCAAAATATGTTGAACTAGTAATTACCATGAATCTAGAGTGCTGCAATTTGGCACAAAGGTAGGGTTTAGTGCCCCTATAAAGGGAAAACTATCAAAACTAGGATCATGAAAGATCTGGAGTACCTAATGACCCTGAGGAGAAAACGTAACAGACCAGTCAAACTATTAAAGATATTGACATACACAAAATTTGTTAAGTGTGGTTAGCCTTTTCTTTTGAAATTAAAAAGTTGAAGGTCTGGAGTACCTGATGAAGAACCCCAAGAGCTCAGCTGAACTATCAATGTGAGTTATGGAAATGTGCTTTTAAAAAAGTTAATCAGTGTGATAAGCTTCTTCTATTGGTGTATATGAAACTAGAGTCTGATCTGGGGACACGGTAGTGCCCCGCCAAGACGAGATAAGAAAAAGCAATGTCTAATAAGAAAACCTTATAAGGAAAGGTTTGAAGTGTATTACTAAGAAACTAATCAATTAAAAAACAGCTTTCTGCAAAAAAAAGTGAAATCCCACCAAAATATCCTGTAATAAATTTAACCGTTAACTTGGATGTGGCAACAAATGAATGTGCATAAAGAATGTTCAACGGCCAGTCACATAAAATCGAAGTATATTAATTTATTAATATACTTAGACTTGGCTTAGAGATTTCATTACTTTTTATCAGAGAGTATATACTTTTTATAGAGAAACAAGTAGCTCCATCGAGACTTGGCTAGTTTTTACAGGATGTTTTGGTAGAATACAGTTATGAGGTCAAACCTATTATAATAAATACGAAAATATGTATTTGGTACTTGTACCTAGTACTACATGTGATTTATTATGGAACTAGCTTTTGCCCGCGACTTCGCCCGCGTGGAATAGTTACTTTGGGCTAACGTTAAATTTAACCCCGATTTTGAAGCATTCTTCATTGGCGCTCCGCTCCTATTGGCCTTAGCGTAATGATACAATATAGCTGTGCCCGCGACTCCGTCAGCGTAAGTTAATGTATTGGTAATATTGTTTAGATCACGTTCACATGAGGC
Source organism: Tholera decimalis (assembly GCA_943138885.2). Classification (NCBI taxonomy): domain Eukaryota; kingdom Metazoa; phylum Arthropoda; class Insecta; order Lepidoptera; family Noctuidae; genus Tholera; species Tholera decimalis. The sequence goes on along the minus strand of OW964552.2, from coordinate 13,902,047 downwards.
TTAAGTACCTAGAGAACGCTTCGACCGCGAGACGCGTCGAGCGCGGCGACCGATTCTCAAAAATAATCCTTATAGCATGATTCAGTATTCACGCGCGATGGCTTATTATTATAAGCGTATTTCATGTATAACTTTGGTGTTTCTATACCGATTTATATGATTCTTTTTACGGTTTCGTAGCCGAATGGCAAAAAACGGAATCTTTATAGTTTCGACATGTCTGTCCGTCTGTCTGTCTGTCTGTCTGTCCGTCCGTCCGTCTGTCACAGCAATTTTATTCCGAAACTATTAGGACTATACATGTGAAACTTGATAGGTATATGTATTCTGTGAACCGCTTTCCGATTTTGAGAAAAAAAATTAAAAAATATTTAAAATAAAGGGGGGCTCCCCATACATGGAACTAAACCTGAAAATATTTTTTTTCATGAAATCGATGCATGTGTGGTATCTATAGACAGTTCTTTAAAAACGACATCGGGAATTCTAAAACCACTTTTCCATAAAGTCAATCGTTTAAAAGATATAAGCTTCCAAAGTGGTAAAATGTGTGTGTGGCGGACACAACCTCTAACTTCTATAATAATGGAGTGAACAATCTAAAAAAAATATATGTCTGTAGATCTTAATATAAACTTTCAACCAAAATTAGTTTGAACGAAATCAGTTCAGCAGTTTTTTAGATACAGCATATTTTCTAAAACCGCAAATATAACTTTGTAATTCATACAAACACTATGAAAAACAAATTTATTCGGCGCAGTTGTAAAAAATGTAAAAAAGCCAGTTTTATGAAATTTGTAAGGTTTTTTTTTTCAAAACAAATTTATTTGGCGCAGTTGTAAAAAATGTAAATAAGCTAGTTTTAAGAAATTTGTAAGGATTTTTTTCGTCAAATAAATTTGCATATTATATTATAGTTACTACGGAACCCTTCATGGGCGAGTCTGACTCGCACTTGGCCAATTTTTTATGGAATAGTTAATAATGTTAACTTTTTCAATTAGGGGTGACTGAGAGTGTTATAAACATAAGAGTAGACAAATATTATAATCAGAAAGCTTCGAACTGCTAAGCTATCGGGAGTTACACGTGTTATTGTGAGTCAACCATAAATTAGACATATGCTGTCGTAGGATATTTTTTATATTTTTTTTATATGAGAACATTTCCGTCTTGAAATGATTTGTGTAGCTTTAACCATTAAGGTTGCACACGCGACGGAAGCTTAAAAAATGGAGTAACTTCTTCCGTTTTCCCAACATTTCCCTTCACTGCTCTGCTCCTATTGATTGTAGCGTGATGAAAAGTATACTATAACCCGCTCAGGAGTATGAAAAATAATTGTACCAAGTTTCGTTAAAATCCGTCGAGTAGTTTTTGTTTCTATAACGGTTATACAGACAGACAGACAGACAGACAGACAGACAAAAATTTAACTGATTGCATTTTTGGCATGAGTATCGATCCTTCATCACCCCCTGATAGTTATTTTGGAAATATATTTCACGTACAGAATTGACCTCTCTACAGATTTATTATAAGTATAGATTGTATTTACATTGTTCGGTGACTTCATTTTGGCGATAGGTCTACTATTTTGTGGACAAAGCCTATTATTTAAGAAATTCAAAACCTATTAAATTAGCGACTGCTTAAATCATACCCGTATTAAAATACGAACAAATATGTGCTGTGCTTCGGGAACTTATTTGTGTATTTTTTTGTTTGAGTAGAAGGGTTTGGGCCTTCGGTCCCTTTAATTTGAGTGTTTAGGCCATTGGGATGTAGTTATTATAGGGTGGGGGTGAATAAGTATCTAATAAATCAAATCAAATAAATTAGTGCACGGTTCGAAATTGGTCGTTTCCTATGGAGAAGATAAATGATCATAAAAAGAGATTAGAAGAAACAGTTAATGTTTGAACTAGCTTTCTTATGCAGCCGATATCAAACTCGATTAAAATAAGGATTTTAATAGCAAACATAACATACCACGCCCGTAGCCCCTAAATGGTTAAGTAGAGGTATGTCAGACATGTACACACACATTTTATTATATTCATTACAATCGTTTCTTACTAACTACCGAGCGCAAAACCTGACTTCCAGCTGCACTGTGAATATTTTTCCACCAAACATTGTTCAACATTACTAAGCCAACAAAGCAGTGTCAAATGATATTAAACTGATTGATGAACACTATTACAAAAAAATCCAATGCATATTCTCTGCGCATCGCCTACATAAAACTAGAAAGCCGATATAATCCTACCTAAACCTAGACAAAATACAGGCTGAAAACATTCCCAATTTCCACACTGTACCAGTTTGCACGTCCATTGACTATGCCAGGCCAATTACGCATTGGCTCAGGCCTCGGCCCCAATCGAAGCTGAAAACCGGAATGACACAATTCAGCACATCACTACTTCCATCTACAACCAATTACGTGAAGGTTGACTGTTGATAAAAAATTGAATAGTTTTTGATTGAATTGGTGTTTGTTAATTTAAACTTTTAATTTGTTTAAAAGTGGTTTAGAAGTTGACACAAATAGTATTGAGAAAACCCCGCCAAGTGTGTAGGATTAACACACGCATGGTTCAAATCTTTCAATGAATACAAATATTGTAACTACATACTAAACAACGGTGTTTAAATGTTTAGCATATAGTAGCATATATCTTGATACCTATAGGTTTTACGTTCGCTTGTATAGGTACCTTAAATGAGTGCAGAAAACAAATATTTTTATTTAATAACTAGTACTCACACGGGGCTTCGCTCCCGTGGATTCTATCACGGTAAAAACATAACTCTCCCTTTTTGCAGTCGCGTAAAAAGTAGCCTATAAACTTCTTACTAACAACTTCAAGCTTCAAGCTACTTCCATACCAAATTGCTTCCAAATCCACCCAGTACTTTCGAAGATTAGCGCGTTCAAGCAAACAAACAAACAAACAAACTTTTCCGCTTTATAATATTAGTATAGATACATTCAAAATAATTTAGATTATGGTCGAATTATGACCACTGGGTGAACACTAGCAAACTATATTACTATTAAAATTAAATGACAATTATGAGTTAGTAACCTACCTAATAGGTAATCCTAATAGGTAATAAGTATTCCTAATAGATAATACCTAATAGGTAGGTATCTACCTACCTAGGTAATTTAAAAACTACTTTTGGAAGCCTTGTTTCATCGTTTAAAGCAAAATTATAAGTTTTTAAGCTAACATGGTCACTAACAGTATCATTAGAACTTAAAACGGGATATTTACCATGTGTATTTATTGTTCCACCCGCAATTACTTCAGTTCATCTGTGATCACATATATATGTATATCGGAAACTCAAAACAATAAATACACATGGTAAATATCCCGTTTTAAGTTCTAATGATAAAGCAAAAGTGTTTCCCATTTTCGACTGTATTTCGTTTCCCCCGGCATCTTATTTGCCAACTATAAACAAATACATAAATCAATTGGGGTTAACTGCATAAATAATATTCCCATAACCGATTTTATTGCTTCACCGATCTTCAATTAAATCAGTAATACTCCCAAAGGTTTACAAGTCCCTAACTTTATACAGGGGATTTAAATTATGTGGTCTAAAACTTTATTTCTCATGTCTCAAGAACGTGATAGAACTTATAAATGATCCCGAAACACGATTGGCTTAATATTGCTCAATTATAAATATAACTATTTCGGGATCTTCCAGATGAATTTCACGTTAAATTATTAGCCTTTTCCAAACTATGTCTTTATCCGGCGGGAATCAATATTTTACACAAAAGCACTGCTTATCTAACCCCAAAAATCCAGTAACTGGTTAACACGATACCTCTTGTCTTGACTGTTGGCAGTTTTTCATATTTCTGTCAGTCCATAGCGGCAGTTAAAGATCTACAAATCACAGGCGGTACTAACGGCTGCAGCATTCGTCTCACCACCCGTTGAGGTAGCGATTAATTGTCAGTTATTTTCTCGCTCAAGAAACGTACCGGGTAAATCTGACTGTTTACACTGCCGGCGAGGACTCGCTACTGTATAATTCGTCGCTGAGCCACAAGAGCTATCAAAGATCATACTTGCTCAGCGATGCTCGCCTGGCGGTCAAGACTCACTCCGAGACCAACCAGATGATAGCCCAGTGACAAAATTATCAGAACTACACATTCGCTTTCCGCTCCTCGCCACCTCGTTTTCAGTTGCTAGCTCAACTCGCTACTAATCGCTGGCGGTGGGACAACTACCTTAAGGTTGATTTACACATATCACGTCTGTGCCCGGCACGTAAAAGGACTGCAGCAGTCTGCAATGAGATATAAAAATAAAAGTGCGTACATTTTACATTTCGTTCAGGTTCGTATAGAACAGTGACACGGACGTGTGACTCATCTGGTTAGCCTTTTCCCAACTATGTAGAGGCCGGCAGCCAGTCTAACCGGATCCGGCTGAGTATTAGTGTCTATATGGAGCTTTTCCTATCTAGCTTTTGCAACCCAGTATCTGTTTAACAGGACACCACTTGGCAGGACTTGTGTCAGCTGTTTTGGCTTCTAACCTACCGTAATGACTACCCAACGAGCACATTAGTGGAAATAGCAGCCTATTTTGTTACTTTCGGCTGTAAAATAGCGCTTTAAGGATTCAAAAAGTAGTTCAAAGTTGCATATCTGCATCCGTAAACGTCTATAGCTATAAAAGTTACTTAAAGTGCTATAAGCTGAATCAAATACTACCCTAGCCTTCACAGTAGTTCACGGTAGAACTCATTTACCACTTACACCTTTATATGAGAGTTACGAAGGTCATTCTGCCACTCACAGCTGTACAGTGGTTTCCATTGTAACTTTTATAGGTTATAGTAATAGTAACCACTATTATACTACTATAAGTTTCATTATAGAAATAATAGGAACTCTTATGCATACTATAGTTACAAAAAAATCATCAGTGTAACTAAGGCCTTTAGTAGCAATAGTCATTCCTTGCATGCTCAATCTATTCGCCATTTTGCAGCCGCTTTTGTAACTATTATAAAACATTTAATAAAAATGGATGCTAAACGATGGAAATTAATAAAGCAAAGTGGAGGTTATCGCAGGAAAGTACGCAAGGTTTATGAAAACCTGCTAAAATCGTCAAACATTGCTGAACATTCCAGTGAATCTGCTAATCATCTAATACTAAAGTATTTTAATTTTAAAGAATACAATTTCTATGTTAAGTGAACGTTTTTAAGGGTAGACCACGGATCTCCAAAATGGAAACCATTCGAATAAGTACGTAACTAGATCTTATAACCTCAAAAACAGGACAATACGAGCTTTTTGTGGCTGTGAGTTGCACTAGGGGAACAAAAATCACTGGAAGCGTTAGAAGGGTGAAAATTAGCGCTATGACTCTCAAAAGCGAGTTATTAGAGCTAAAACTGAAGGTTATGACTACATTACAATGACGCCATGATTTTTTAAGAAAACTTATAATTCACTTGCAAAATTGAGTTGATATACATTGGTTTTTCAGTTAAATGTGCATTAAATGTACCGGTAAACGATCGGCCACTTGCGAATAGTAAGTTATCAACACGTAAAAATACGGAAATAAAATTTATTCTGTATAACAAATAAAAAATATCACATATCTTTTGTTAATTTTGTAAATATCATAAAAGCGCGTTAAAATTACTCGAAATTTATCTTATATATCTACAGTAAACTGGACAGCGTTTTAAGTATCTTTATATATCTTGCTAATACAGAATACAAACTTTTACTTCTTTTTGTTTTATTTTCATGATGGCGACGAAAACACTTTACCAAAATATTACAAATAATGTCAACTGAAGATATACAATAAAGAACTATAATCACTTCATTCGTTCAAAGTAGTTCAAAATCACTCAAAAGTAGCGCTATGAGAGCTTTAGTAAAGCGGTAATAAATCGTTATAGCTATTAAGGAACCTTTATGCAACCGTTGTGCAGGTTAAATGGAACTTTAGGCTGCATAAAATGGCGCCCAAATAGCACTAAAGCGGCTGCTTTAAGTCTGTAGTAGACGCTCTAGCGCTTACGTCTAATACCATAAGTAATAATCGGATACGCTCTAAAGCCCTAATGCAGCCCATTTGTGCTATTTGGGTACCAAATACGTACAAATAACAGCCCGAACTGGTTATTGTTTAACTATAAGCTCTACTAATTTGATTTATTTGATTGTTGGGTTTATAAAGGGTAACACGGTGGCAAATTAATTCAAAGAAAACCAAACTTAAGCTTGCTTAAGTATTTAATTACACCTCACAAAATTAATTTGGATCTGTCCACTTATCGTCAGTATTAGTTGAAAATAAGTGACGACCAAATATAGTTTTGTGAACATTTAACTGGCTTTGTTTTGCGCAGCCAAGATGCAAATAGTATTATTTTTCTCGATTAAGTTACCTTATTATTTGAGAGATCTTTCACTCAAATTTGGATTTTATCAGGTCGTTCATTCGAGTTCACATTTTGTAGCGAATTAAGTTGAGCTAGAGACATTGAGAAAATTAAGTTGCAAGACGTAACCTTTGGACCTATTAGTATTTTAGTGTATCTGTAGAGTGGGTTAGGTGCATTAGTCACAGAGCATTTGAGCAATGAATAATAAAGGTAACAAGCCTAATTTTGGTTGATTCAGTTTGGATACATTATAAGATAGATAAATACTTCTTAGCTATTAGAAGCTGTTCAGCCTATTACATGAGACAGCCTACAACCTACTTCTACACTATGAGAGGCCGTATCTACCACTCGCGCCCGGGTTGGTGGATTTCACATATCTTCGAATTATATATATTTTTGATCCTAGCACATCCCCGATACGCCCGAGCTGCAAGGCGAGGAGCTTATGGAGCCGAGTACTGCAGTAACAAAATGTGTATCAAACGACGTTTGTCAATACACTTTCGAAGAAATAAAATAATAGAACGAAAAGTATTTTTGTCATTAAAATATTTAATAATGTGGGAATAATATGTCAAAAACTACAAAAAAAGAAACAGCAACATTTGTTTTTACGTGCATTTATAAAAGCGTGTTTTTCTCATGTTTTTTAAACTATTAATTTATTTTAAAAGAATACGCAATCATTTCAATGGCTAGTGAAATAAAAACGAATACCTACTAAGTTATTTCAAGATTTCTAGTAGTTTTTTTGTTTGTAAATAAAACGTACTGCAATTATTTGTCATGGTTATCTTGCGAACGAGTCACTGCAATACTATGGAATAGCAAAACTTACGTTCCTTTTTACCCAGAAAAAATAAGTTCTCTTTATTGTGAAGAATGTTTCGTTTACGACCGTAATTTCCAGGCAATATGGATGATTTACAGATACGCTTTCAAGCACCTCTGCAGCTTTTGGTTGAAATTTATGAGTAGCACGGATGATGGAGATGCGTATGACATTGCCGCATTGCACTCATCTATCCTGGTCCAGCCTGTTACACGGTTTGAAAAATATGTGCGTTAGATCACCTATATTACAGATCGAAAGCTCTAAAACTCGCTTAAAGTCATAAGTTTTTTAACAGCTTGTCTCGTTTGTATGGGTGTCCGGTTCTAATTACTAAACCAGTTTTCAAGGACTTCCTGGCATTTTTATTTTTTTATTTTTATGGCCCACGATATATTAATGGATTTTCAGTTACAGATTTTTCAGATTACAATTCTGAAGCTGTGAAATACACGCATCTATTAAAAACATTAAACATGTATCAGATCAAATAATTATTTTCAGGACAACATTTAATGTTCATTCCACTGCAAACTAGTTTTTCGAGCCTGAAATCAGTATTATGTAGATAGCTTTGTCGCCAGTAAATATGCGAACATATAGATTGCGGTAATGCTATGCAATCGAAAGGTATCATCGCTAAACTTTCCCCCATCTATGGAACATCCTCAGGAGATACTGATTTCTTGACCATAATCATTTTATTTCGCTCCTGAGCGGTCAGTAAGCCATTACACGTGTCGGTCGAGTATATTGACATACTTGACTTATTTTCCAACGACCGCTAGATGGGTCAGAGGGCATCCACAGTAGTTGTTGCGTCCAGAACGTATTTGAAAGCATATTTTTGGTGTGGCAACATTCTATTGTCTTTTTGATGTTGACACTTGACATTACTTCACTTGACAGATAGACTTTGGTTCCGTTGTTGGAAAATGTCCGCTCTTGGGACTTTGATTTTATTGTAATAGAAATATCGTGTGCAATCGCCTGATGTAACCGATAATTGGGTTGCGGTTAATGATTGTTGGAATTTGTAACCCCCATTTGATGAAAAACCTGGGATATTTTGGGATTTATCGCCGGTTGGTTGCCACCGCATGGCACGCGGAGTTGTTGGAAATAAGTTGTGTTGTGATGCTGATCTGGACCGCGCCATCTGGAGACTGGCGCCTTGTGAACGTTCTAGAACACTTGACTTGCATCACACCTTTCAATTACTCACCTCATATTTACATACATACCACACTTGGGCGTGACCTAGGAAGGTCGAAGCTTGGCGAACCCAGCACAGAAGGTTAGTGGTAATAAGGTATTGATAAAGCCTCAGAGGCTATAGATTGTTGTCGGCCGGAGAGCCTGTAGATTATTGAGAGCAACGGTAGGGCTCCACGAACCGTGGACAAGTTCGGACACACCAGTATCGTTGCACTGGCTGATTGTAGTCTCGAACAATTTTGGTAAGCAGAGCGTGGCTTTTATAATTTAAAATCCACATAGTAAATTGGAAGTTTTGAAAGTAACTTTAGTTTAATTACTTAACATAACTTATAACTTAATAAGTTTTGAATATATTACCATGTCATCCGGGCTATCTAACACTCCAGTAGGCGCGCCTCTATTTGGGACGTTAGTAGTCGCGCGCTCTACATTTGTAGAACATATTTAATGATGGAGTTTTAAAGCAGTTTCATAAATAAAAAAATATTGAGATAAACTTTATTATTATAAAGCTAAAACAAACAAAACAATCATATTTAAACATATTAGGAACTAAAAAACAGCCTTTTTGAAAATAACAAAAAAAAAAACGCAATGTTTTTGCTCTTAACATTATAAGTCTCATATTTCTTAATCAGTCATGTCTTCCACCTCCATTTCTTCGTTTTTGGCACAGTCGGGACAAAGAAGAACCTGATGGTTGGGACAAATCCACTTGTTACATATATAACAAAGCTTCCTGGTGGACTTGTTGCTGGCTCTGCCACATAAAGAACATTTATCAACACGTCCGGTGTTTGAGGGTTGTGCTGGGCCTGGGTTGAACTCAGAGGGATTATTTAGACCTAAAAGAAGTTTTCCTTTTATTTTCAGGGATTTTGGAATGCTTTCGACAGTTATTCTGCGCTTTATGCATGGAGCGACAAGTTGAAAACCAATTTCGTATAAATAATCTTTTCGTGGCTTGTTACTGTAGCCCTTGTTTATTGTATACACAACATATCCGTTTATGGCACTTATATTCATCATATCGAAGAATACAGTGAGCGGCCAACGTTTAAAGTTTCTGGAAACGTCGTAAGAACCGCACATTTTGTCCACAATATCCGTATCCAATGTCCATATCGTGCTAAGATTCTTCCAACCGGACTGGTTGGAAGAATCTCTTCTAATAATCGATCTTCAGGGTCACTCTCTGCTATATCACTAGGATTAGTAGATGACTGAATTAGAGAATTAGTAGATGACTGGATGGAGTAGACACTGCTCTACTCCCTCCAGCCATCTACTAATTCTGTCTTCTCCACTGCGGGAAGCCATTTCTCTGAAAAAAGGACTACTCTTGTTACTACTAACCTTACAATAAGTTGTACATGGCATAACAATAAAAACAAATACACATAACAATAAATAAAAAGGTAATAAACATTATTAAGTACAACAAAAAACATGAACGGCAACTTACGAGAAAAATGTCACGCGAGTGGTCGCGCGCTCTACCATCGTAGAAATTCACTTTTGACGCCAAATTTCACAGATATGCGGCCGCGTCCGTCGCTGCAAGGACACTACTATTGTTTATTGCCTAGTAATAGAGGAATACAAAGAATGTGTGCGTGAGTGACCTTCAACTTGCGACAAAATTCAACAAAATGTACACGCGTTCTACAATGGTAGAACGCGCGACTATTGGAGTGCTAATTGAAGTTGAATCAATTGAAGTTGTATTTGTAATTTGTACTGTAGCTCCCTTTTGTTGAATTGACAAGTAAGATTTATTTGTGAAATTAGGAATTATTGGTTGTATTTTGGTATAATTTGGTATATTTGTTGTAAAGTTGTTTGGTATATTTGTTGCAATTAATAATTGAATGTCACTGATCTGAATTTAAAAGGTTATCTAAATAATAATCACACATTTGTTAACATAACAAGAATTGAATGGTGTGGATTGACTTATTGCATTTATTTGTTTATTGGATTGTTGTTAGAGATTGTCCGGAGCAATATTATACTTCAATTGTTGTGTTTAATTGGTGTTGATCCTGCACAATATATACATTGAATTGTTATTTATTTTGTAACTAGCCATCTGTACCAAGCTAGATTCATACTTGGAATGGGTACAGGGTCGGATTGGGACTTGAAATAATTGAATTTACACACTTCCACTGATTAAGTTTTTAATTTTTTATGATATGTTTTATGTTAGTCAAAAGTCTAGAGACTAAAGTCTCTGTCCTGAAAGTAAACAGTGACGTAACGACGCACGCTTGAATTGAAATTACCTACTCTTTGAACAAAAAATCCATGCCTTCACCACGAGCGGGTGTTTTAGTTTTGCAGTGATACAATCCGCGAGTTGACGACTTTGTAAAAATTGTTTGAAACGCTTCGAAGCGCTTCACGTGTACTCGTAAAATAATATTTTATTCATCACTTAACCTTTCAATTAAAATATAAGTATTTTTTTAATTTTTTAAAAAGCTATGGCCTAAATCGTGGCATTGTGGTCACGTGACTATGTATGACGTCATCGTTCAAAAAACAACTTTCCTGGTATTTGGCACATAAATGTACTTCGGGTATTTTATGATATTTTACTCTATTATGAACGTGAAAAATTATTATCTGTGCTGTGCAGTACCTTGTTGTGGGAATACTACTATAAAAACGCCAACGAAACTATTTATTCATGTCCCTTTAAAAAGAGATATTCGCAAGAAGTGGTTAGAACTTCTGTGTCAAATCCATCCAAAGGTTATGTAAAAGATCGCTTTTAGCGATAAGACCGCCCATTGTATCACCCTTTTTAGTTGTTAAGTCCATATTTGTTTTACTGTTTTGGTGTACAATAAATAATATATCTATCTATCTGCTTTTTTAAGAAGACAAAAAAAGGAACTCATCGAACAACTGTTACAGGATGATAAGACAAATGAACCAGAAGAGAGAGAGTTAGTTATGAAATGAAATGAAATATTTATTTGTAAATTGGTTATAATAACACTTTTACATGTCATGATTTTTTGCGTGTTTAGTTTAGCTAGATGAGGCCAATATTTCCTAACTGACTACTCTGAGAAGAAACACCGAAACAAACTCCCTCTGAGTTTGTCGTCAACGTCTCTTTTAAAGTCCAAACAATTTGTATTTGTATATGAGAAGCATGTATGTTCATGTCTTTGGTATTCTTTTGAGGAAATAACCACGTAAATTTGAGCGGACCTGTCCAGACAGTGCAAGCAGTTAGTTAGTTATTTCTTATTTTGTCTTACGCACCAACTAAAGATAACCAGTCAGCTGTCAAAATATTGAACGATGACGTCTCGTTTTCTGATTGGTGTTTCTAATCACGTGACTCACAGATAAAAAGTCTCATTTTTCTCAAGGGAAAATAAAATGAATAAATAATAATCTTTTCTTCATTTGTGCTATTTTGTGCTTCATATCAATAGATTTACATAATTAAATAGTTATTTTAAATTTTTAAACATACTGTCAATTCGCGGATTATCATACCATCTCAATCTTTAACAACTTATTCATTTTCTCCGCGGCGATATTTATTATCGCGTTGATTTGACGGAGAAAATGTCAACTACTCGTCACCCACCAGTTGTGATACTTTGTAAAACACAAAACGTTTCTAATAAAACGAATGCGTATCGAGTTCATGTGGACATGCAAAAATCCCCGTGGCTTGCAATGAATTGATACTGATGCGCGGTGATCCGTCGCGAGTTGCAACGATATGCTGCCGTAGGAATATAGTCGTGTGGAGATAGCAAGGCGAATTGGTGACGATTAATTTACTTAGTCGTGGATGTAAAGCTTTAGCCGTATTTCCAAGTAAATAGCCCTTTTAGTATACGCTACTCACTCTAATTAATTACATATAACATGTTACACAGGCTACCTCTTTATGACTGGGAATACGTCGTAATACACCACGCCGGACCCATTGCAGGTTGGTTGCGTCGCATTTCTTCATTTTCACTGTTTTCCTTCACCGTTTTGAAAGCCATTTTTTCTTCTAACCTGTGTCAAACCTACGACCTACTTACGACCTTCGTAAGTCGTGCCTGTAACTGCCACTGTGCTACAACTGCTCTTGCCTTATTATAGTGCTGTACAAATTTTAACCTGACTGCTGATCGGCTTATTATCTTCCAATTACATATTTTCATGTAATTAGCACAAAAAAACCGTCAAAATTTATTCAAAACACTGTTTTACTTTCTTTTCTAGTGATATGAATTCATGCCAGTTAGTAGCCTTGTTTCGTACTTAATTAATAAAGAAAACACCGCAACGATAAGATAATTAATTTACTTTAAAACCACATTTTAATACAAAGACGTCAGTTAACTTTGAATATCAAGATCTAAATGCCCGGTATACACAGAAAAAGAGCGGACAAAGGCGATGTCACTCGAGGGGTCTTACAGTTCTACATAAGACCGCGTCTAGAGTGATATTCGGTGACTGAAGCGAAAGCGGGCGCGGACGCGGCTATGTCGCAACACTGCATCGCGTATTTACAGTATCCTGTGTTGGAATTAATATTTTAGCGGACTCGTCATTTACATTTTGAAATAATATTGATACTTACATATTTTTTACAATTGTAAATAAATAAAAAATGACAAACATAAAGTGACACAAACATGAAATTTAGATGTATTGCATCGTATTTATTTTGTCATAACGTAACAAAAGACATAAAAGAGGACACATAGTTAAGGGTAATCTAAGTGACGGAGTAAATAGTTTATTTATTTCAGGAAAATACCCAATTGTTACATTAAGCGCGTCGTGTCTTATAAACAATTAACGATCGCTCATAGACTGGCAGCCACGCCACTACAAGTTTGGACATAAACGGCCGGCATGGCGGCATAGCTAAAAGTGGCGCGCGTAGAACACTTACGGACCGCCATGTGGGCATCTGAATAATGGAGAAGACGGATATCCCTAAATCCGTAATCTTTAAATATGAAAAAATCATCAAATGACTCCTCCCGCTCTGGGTAGCGTGAAAAGGAGTGGCAGACTTTTACTGACAGGATTCCACCCTGTTCTTTCAGTTGTTCAGCTCGTCAGAATATCGCAATCTCAAAATCTTTGCACCCACCTAATCACCCGCATAAGCCCATCACTCTGTAGGGAACCTTACACCGCTATTATATAGGGTTACGTAGGAATTTCAAGCGAGTAGACCCGGAACGCCATTTTAACATCAATTGTTTATAGAATGGTCGGAAACGGTTAGAAAGAAATGATGTGTCCCCATTTTGAATATTGGAGGATAAATGTACTAAATTATCCTGTTAAATTGTAAAATTGTAAAATTGTATTGTTTAATTTAATATGCCCGAGTTAAATATTATCCTTTTTGCGTAACTACGTCCATTTGATTGTATTTCTAGTTTTAATTTAATTCTTCGAGAGTAGACAATTGACAAACGTAATGAAGAGTAGGATGGTTCTTAACTAAGAGGAGCGATGATCTTCGAAGGCTGTTTAAAACTAAGAGGAAGGTGCTAGATGAATTACTAGCACACGTAAAATGAAACTAGGCAGAATATTAGTCAGGGCCATATATCTGGAATAATCCTGGAAGAAAAAGTGTTGGTCATCCGGCTATTGTGCAGATAAAATTGTTTGTTGTTTTTAACGTTGCCCTACAAGGGATTTCTTCTATAGATATCATGGATGCGTTAACAAACAATTGAATTATTTTACATAAACGCCTAGATCCAGAACAAATATCAGCAGTAGACCTTACAGACATCTGTTACGGAGCGGGGGTCGAACCCACGATACCCAGCACAGCTGTCAATCGTTCAGCCACGGAATGCGTGTTGGGCGTCAAAATATGAAAATGTGATGGCACTGTTCGAATTTTCACCCTCTCCTTTTACCATATTTAAATTAGTTTGTTTATAAAAAAACCTGCTTTTATTGTTACTATTATATTTTATGGAGTTGGTGATAAATTTTTGGTGAAGCCAGGTTGTTAATGACAATGGTCCAGTAGCATACGCGTGCGAAACGCTGTATTGGATAAAGTCAAGAATTACCGAAAATTATATGTATGGCCTGGTTTATACTAATACTATGTAGATTTAGCCCACAACTCATTCGCGTGGGAGGGTTTTCCCGCGTAAATCCTGATCCCGTGGGAATTCCGGGATAAAAAGTAGCCTATGTGTTATTCTAGGTGTGCGTCCACAGTGAATGTGCGGTGGCTGAGGCTTGTGGCGGGCGCGACATGCGGCGCAGTGCGGTAGCCACATTGACGCGCGAGCTGTTGTAGTAGTTTGGACGCGATTCAGGGGTTCACCATCGACGCGGATTTGGTATTTTTACTACACAGTCCGATCCTTAGATGGGAGGTGTTGAACACTCGAGATGGTGTGCACGAAATAAATAAAAATATAAACATAAATAGTGATTTTTTTACTTATACGAGGAATTGAAATTGTACCCTACAATTTTTTTTGAGTACACTCGAATGTTCTTTTATTTCACTACATAATTTTCTCGTGGATGCTTTCTTTGCCATATAGCCGGTTTAGATTGAATTGCACTTATAAACAATTCAGTATTTACCGCCATTTTAATGCAAACGCCCTAACGCCGAGCGACAAGACCGAACTGATTTGATAACGCCCGTAGTGCGGCCATAACGCGCGGATAGGAACGTTGGAAAGATACGCGCGCTCATTCGCTCAGGCCCGTCCCGCTAGGCTCCCTCCCGCCTTAGTCACTGCACTATGAACACAAAGGCACGTTTAATTTGTTTGATATTTCGCGCCCGTCATCGCTACCGCGCTAGGCTTGCAGTGTGGACGCACACTAGGATGTCAACTATCTACTTAACAAATTTCAGTTTTGTTCAGTCGTTTTTGCGTGAAAGAGTAACAAACATCCATACATCCATCCTCACAAACTTTCAAAATCCGCGAAAAAAGTCACGGGTGAAGTCCTAGTACTAAAAGGCCACTTTAGAGTGTTAAGTGTTTTAAATGGGGCACGGTCTCGGACACCATTTTAAGTACAGTAATTGTAATGTAGAGTGGAATGTACATTCGCTGGACATTATGAGAGGGCTATATGAAAGTGGTTAAAAATAAATTATGTGACATTTTTGTATCTTATCTTACTTCTTATCTTTCTTATCTTATCTTATCTTACTCTTACTAATATTATAAATGTGAAAGTTTGTGAGGATGGATGGATGTTTGTTACTCTTTCACGCAAAAACTACTGAACGGATCTGAATGAAATTTGAAAAGTAGATAGTTTACATCCTGGAATAATACATAGGCTACTTTATATCCCAAAATTCCCATGGGGTCGGGATTTTACGCGGAAAAACCCTCCCACGCAAACGAAGTCGCGGGCAAAAGCTAGTAATATATATTGTAAGATAGTTTGGAATATTATGTGCCCGTTATAATCCTGCTCATTGTGTAAAATTTTATAAAAGAAGAATTTCTGTTCGGTACAATTATTAATTATCAGTGAAGTGTTTTACCTATTTGTTTTGAGTCTATATTGTTGTGGTGAAAATAAGATGAAATCGTCAACGCGTGAGTCTGACTCACACTTAGCCGGTTTCTACGTTAATTAATACATTAATTTTCGTAGCGCTTTTTGTGCACAAAGCTATTCATTCAGACGAATATCGTTTTATATATACCTAGTTTTTTTTCCCAGTACGAGAAAAACTTGAATTAAATTTACTTGAGTTCAAAAGAAGTAATTAAACACTTAGGGCAGTGGACTGGCCGGCGACCAGCCCGCCAGCTGGTAGGTAAGTGGTAAGTAAATGGTTATATTAAAGGATGACGTTATTTTTTTTTTAAAGCTACAATTGCTTAAATTTTCCAAATATTCGAACTCCACTACTGCGGTTGGGTTTTTTCGACTTAAGTATTTTTTTACTACATCGCCGCATCTGAAACATTTTGTGCCTATATTTTGTTTTTGCTTAGAGTTTCAATGACCTAGCATCAAAACAACAGACACAATAACTCTCCAAAAAATATCAATCGATGTTTTCTCTAAGCCGTAATACTAAACTAAATACAATTGTAATTGGATACGTCTGTATTTATTCGACCATTATTGTATGTTTTCACTGAGCTCAGATTCCTATTTCGGGCGAATATTTACCTCCGAGATTGCTACAATGAACATAAATGTTTAGATTATATGGCTCGTTACTTTTATCATAGCAATCAAATTGTGTTTAATACCACCATTATAAATTAAATATAACCTAGGTGCAGTTTACATTATAACTGCTTTCAGACATATTTTCTAAATAAATGTACCATTATGATTAATTTCAGAATTGCATAAATAGATACTTAACTTAAACATTCTGTATAGAATTTGAATTTGCCAAACAGGATTTGGGCAGCTAATCGTATGTGGTTCGTTTTCTTCGGAAATATTAATTAAGAATTTGTCGTTCAATTATAAAACGAATAAAGTTCATTGAATTATGCCTTTTTTTTAAAAAATGCAGAAACTGTGCTATGCTCTATTTTTTATAGAAGTGAAGTTTCAAAATTGTTAAATCTGTCAAATCGAGCCTAAAATCTTACGTTTTAAAAACCAAAACTTTTCATATTACAAGCTAAGTATAACTGTTATTATCTTGACGAATCTGCACCAACATAGAAAACAATTGAAACACATTTGTTTATTGTAATAATCTTTTAAGACTATGCATATCAACAATATTAGTTTGAAATAATATTTACATCTTGGTGGTGCAGTGGTGGCCCAGAACGGCGGTGAAGGCAAACATCGTGAAGAAAACGATAAGTCCTAGGAAAATAGATATATGAAGACATGCGACATCCACCAAACACCAGGTACGACCTTCTCATACAGAGAAAAGCCTGTGTCCGAGCAGTAGAAATTTTATAGGCTGATTATGTTATACAATGTAATATCATAATAAAAAAAATCTACCTACCCATTAAACTCCAATCCAATTTAGCAAAGCTTGGTTCCCGCCAAAAAAGCTTATTGTACCAGTACAGTATAGGGCATACAAGGTTTTATCACGATACAAAAGGTAGTTTTACACAGAGGCGGGGTTTTGGCGCAAATTGAATGTATTTGCATGTGAATAGTGAGCTGACTGAACTGGCTGAACAGAGATGTTCGCGATTTTGGTGGGTTTTATAGTCGCCTGTACGGAGATTTATTACATCGGTTTAGATATAAATTCAAAATAAAAAAGACAAACTATAAGATAAAACAAAGTCATTAAATGCTTACTATATTTAAACAGACCTGTGGGCCAGAAAGGCCACATCCTTAACATGCGCTTTTTATATACATTATACCGAATACATAATTATGAACGAAACAAATAAATTAATACTTATCATCATCAATCAATCAATGAAAAACATATAACAACAAAATTGTAAGCGATTCGTGTAACATTAAACAAAAATCTCAGGAAACGTTTTTATTTTGTTTCATTCTAATCCGTCTCTCTGTGAAATTTTATACTCAAAGTCTACGGAATAACTACAGAACCTAACACTGAGCATAGCAGAACACGGTTTTCAACGTTTGAGATGCATCTCTGATGCTGACCACGATGCTCAGCTATGATGGACTGGCCAGAGAGAGAGAGGGAGATAGTTATAAAATAGATCAGATGTTATCTGTCTATTTTTCTCAGTAAATTACAATCATGTTTTGGCTTAGTTATATAGCTCAAAACTATGCAATATCAACGAAGAGGATACATTGCTTCTTTACAAAAAGCTTACAGTACCTAGAAATAGCTTTTGTATAATTCCAACATTATTTTCAACGAGAAAAATTGTATATCGAAATACTGAAACAACTTATTTGTTTAGACACATATGGGCACAAAGGAATTGAGTTCGAAAAGTGTTCTCGATTCCGATACCAGTTAAACGAACTCATACATTATTCCAATATATAAACTTCAAATTTTGGTCTACTTTTGTATATCGATATTTTTGAACGGTGTTATTATCGTGAATGCTTGGGTATACATACAACTATTTTTATTTGTTGTTTAGTATTTAGTCCCATCTCCTTAAGCCCTATTCCTTCAGTTTCCTTTACGTCCGGGATATCTAGTTAAAACACTCCGGTAATCCTGGCGGGTAGTGCACCTATCGGGCTTCGTCATCAGTACTGGCTTATCTTTGAGGCGGGCGCGTGAAACACGAGACGTCGTATATCACGCCATTCCATTTTCTGAAGTTTTCAGTCTTTAGGTTTATTCATATCCTCAGATACATATACTCGTATGTATAAATGTATGTACCCACAGTATGTACAGTTTAATTACAAATTAAAACCTTTTCGTCTTTGTGACGGGTTCCGTAATACTAAGCATCGTGAAATCCATGATAAAATTTGGATTCGTACGCATTCTGTCTCTCCCAGGACCTCTCGATCCCATCAACTATATTTGTTCAGCGAGTAATGTATCCTGCTCTTTGTCACTTAAGTTTGGCATTTCTCCGAGTTATGTCACTACCTTTAGCTAGGCTACCATTTTGTTTTGTTCCTAGGTGGAAATCCTCATGGATGTCCTCCGCCCTGGGGCGGGCGAAGGGGTCTGTCAGACTCATACTGACTAAAACCACCCCGTGTTCCTTTTTACACATGCGTCAAGGGTGCGGGAACACATAAGCATTCTTCAACGCGACCCCCGACTAGTGCCGGCCCGCCTCTGCGGGCCCCATCTCTTTAAGCGGGGGGAGTGAGGTGTTTTGCTCTAGCTAGGCTACCTAACTTAACCTTTTAGTTTTCAACATACATATAAGGAACCATTTTGCATTGTTCTTTCCCATTGGGTAACTCTACAACTGACGTTATGCAATCAATCTTTCAATAGTAGTATGGAAACTAAGAAATCTCCAAGTTTTTTAGGACTTCTATCCTTAAAACTGCACGGTGCGTATAGGGTAGGCCAATCTACAATAAAGGTTCTTGTATAAAATATTCTGAGGGTAAAATAACTATGTACAAATGGTCGATGAGGGACAAGAGCTTATTAAAGCAGCAATCTCGGTACGTGGCTCTATGGTAAAACCTTTTGTTTAATATAATAAGGGAATGGTTGAGCGAAGTGGCTGCCCAATGTTTACAGGCGCACATACGAGAAGACTATTCGTGGGTTCAAACCCAGGCTGTAATCATCATCAACACTGCTTTTAAGATTGTGAAGGAAAATACCATCCACCAACCTACACTGGGCCAATGTGGTAGATTACGACTCTGATTATGTTATGTATGTTTGAACGCAAGGCAAATCGATGAAATCAAGACTTGTATGAAGTGAGGCACTTTTTTAGATGGTTGTAATAGGATCTTTCTTTTTATTCTTCCAGTGTATATTTGCGTAGATTAAGCAGTGATTTACCATCATGTTCAAAGTAGATTTTCGACAGAATCTATTTTATTTTCTCAACGACACAGATGAAAGTGTCTGGGGAGCTTACCTGGTAGTACAATTCACATGCCTATCTTATAAAATAAATTGTAAATAAAACCATAAATTAATGCACGTTTTATTTGAATTTAAATAATGTCACTTAGCTAGGCGTGTATTCTACCGTAACAAACGTATATTCTATATTTCACTTCATTTGATAGAGATTTCCTTTTTTAAATTTTAGTTGTGACACATACAAACTAAACACACGATTCGGTGACTTAAATGATGATCATCCGCTCGGCCTTTTTCCAACTAATAAGTTAAGGTTAGCTTCCAGTCTAACCAAATACAACTGAATAACATGGAGATATGGCATAAGTGACCTACACAACCCAGGAACGGAGAAACTCAAAACCCCTTGGCAGACTAGTATCACGTTTTCTGAGCTCACTACCCGTGACGACGAATAAAGATGGCCAAACAAAAGACAGTGGGGATCGACGGCATAAAGTGCATTCCGAGGCATGAACGCATCTCGATATGTTTGGATGGTTACCAATTTATAGATCGGTAAGTGTTGCTTACCCTTGAAAATACCCGTGCGGCTTTTATTATTTAGCCACAGGCTCCTCAGGCAAGTTAAATCAAAGCTTGTTGGGCAAAGACATAACGCTACCTTTATCACTAGTTATACACGTACTTATAGCCATTAATTGAAAAATACCGAAGAAATTCTATTGCAATTGTTAATAATTATTATTGTTTCTTTTTAAAATGTTGCTGTATCGAGGTCAGTCACAAGCTTTGTTCCGAAGATCTACAACACCGAAGTTTGTTCCAATTATTTGCTCTCGTCTTCGAACAAATAAATAACACAACACTACAACTACTTTCGTTACAATAGGACGCTTGTTTATTCAGCTTTATATTCTTGAAAGTATTATTTTAATTTTGTGAAACATTAAGCAGTTTTGTGTGATACGTCCCGTCATGTATTAAGGTTATAAAGTCAACTACCTATATTTTAGTCCCATTGTAAGGCAAAGGCTTCCCCCTGCCTTTTCCACTCAATCCGGTTTCTGCTGAAATCCAAATGGTTGTAGGTACTTTTCTCTGGTGCTAGCGAAAAGGTCTACCAGACTAGAACCACCCCGTGTATTGACTCAAAGGGCCCTATCTGGACAAAAGAGGGGATTAAGATATTGGACAAACCTGCGTCGTCTAAGAGAAGTTCATCACCAACCTGTGTAAACCAAAAAGCACAAAACTGTGATATTTCAATCTGTCGATGCAGATTTTTAATTTCATATTATTGCATTATTTTAGTTATTTTCTATCACATGGAATATTACAATAATTAAAAAACCTAAGATTGTGACAAATGCATTTGGATTGTGTTTATTACGACAAACTTTTATTTATTAATAAAACATTAGAAACCATACTCACGGTTACGAGCTTGATGTCAAGTACCTATCATTCGGCGCAAGAGTTGACTATGAACGTGATAAATATAAGTTATGTATAAGGTTTGCTACGATGCCTAATTAAATAATTAATTATTCGTTAAAAACATACCTAGACAATACCTGTACATTAAAAAATGGCAACATTGTCATTTTTATTTTTAATTAAGAAATTCCAGGTTGATAATTTGTGTATGTATAATTTAAAATTAGACCTTCCATGGAACTAAGAACCTTTACAATGTCACCTTCACAGCCCACTCTATTCACAAAATAAACAAGTAATTCCCAATATCCGTCTTCATTCACTCAAACCCGACATCGTCTGGATCCCTTTTACCGACATCGCCTTGTATTATAATCAGTAGGTACTTGCATTCAGTGATTTACGAGCACTTCTCGCGTCGACGGCAGATGATGCTATTAATCTGATATTCCCGCTGATCCTCCTGTATCACGGTAGAGCCACAGAGAAAGTAAGTTCAGAAGTTTAACTCCATACAACGACTCCTATTATGATCTAGTTTCAAATCACCGCACCGTAGTGACAGAGGCTATAGAAGCACTCACAGTGTAGGATTATGTCGAAACCTTCATAACTATCTGGGGGCACGGCAGTGCCCCCACCAAGTCGAGCAAAAAAGCGGCACGGCCATACCATTCTTTTCTCGAAGCAATTCAGGCCAATTTCGACCCCCTATAACTTCGTTGTGGATAAAACTAGAAGCCTGAATTTTCAGTAATCAAACAGGCATTGTATAAACACGGTATATTTCAAATTTCATTCAATTTGAACCAGTAATTTAAGAATTATAACGAGTCAAAGTTCCTTAATTTTGTTAATTTTGTCACTCACTGACTGACCGATCATCAAAAGTCTAAGGCACTTCTAGCAGACATAGAAGCTTCAAATTTAGAATACAATTAGTGTTTAGTATATGAATCAAGGAAAAACTATATTATTTTTCAATTTCGTTCCAGTTTCTTAGATACATTAACTGCATAAATAACTTTGTAATCCCATATAAATATATAGGATTACAAAGTTACATTTGCAGTTAATTAATCAGTGTACCTGTATAATATAATGAAATAATAGATGTAGATTGGTACTTTTTTTGTTCTTGGTGAAAAATATCATCGAATGACTTCTTCCGCTCGGGTATATCAGAATTCTACTGACTAAAAACCCACCCTGTTCCTTCGGAAGCCCTAAAGTTCCGGGGCCGCGGTATCTCGATGGAACTTTCCCGCAAACCCCGACAAGCAATGGCCCTATGAGGCCCCGTCACTGGTATTAACAGCTTTTTGAGGCGCGCGTGGAACACAACGCACCGCCGACCCGGGCCTGGTCCTTACCGGACGGTGAGCGACCCCTGCTCGCCATCCGCAGGCTCGCGCTTACGGTGGCCCGAAATCGACTCGCGATCCACGACGCCCGGGGCGTCTCCCCCGGCGGCTGGGGCGCGAGGAAGAGAGTTGCCTCTCCCTCGCACGTTAGGCCTCTTCCTACGCTAGCATGACTGCTTCGCAGCAGGAAGTGACTGCATCCCATTCCCTCTCGCTTCGCACCATGGTCTAAACCAGATCAGGGCGCGAGAAGTCGCCGCCGCCAATCGCCTCTATGAGGATACGACGGTGCTCCACCCATGCAGGGCACACCTCGACCATATGCTCCACCGTGTCTTCCAGTGTAGATAGGTACCTAGATGTAATAATTATGCTCAAAGGTAACTTGTTAAATGGTCAACGGAATAAAAAAGCAAGAACTATTCAGAGTATTGGGGAGTATTAAGTAGAGTAAATTGCCCGAAATTGCATAATTACTTACTTATGGATTAACTTTAACCGAGACGTTTGACGAGTGCAGCATTAATTATTACTAACTTATGCAAAATACGTACGTACGTATTCATAAGTGCGTATCAAAGCCTCCGAAAAAAGCCCATAGAGACAGAAATAGTACCGGAAAATAATAAAAGGAAGGCTACCTACAAAAATAAGAAAAGCTCATAAGACAGAGAGAGGGCTTTAAGAAAATTCGTTGTTGGTATACAAGAAGTAGAAAGTACCGGAAAGGAAAAAAGTAGGACTTTCTACAAAAAGCAATGAGATCCCATAAAAAACAATACTTGTCAAAAACCAAGTCTCGCAACTTAGTTGTTCTACCGTAAAAAGTTGTGAGATCCATGTAATACCAAGTCGGTTATTAATTTATTCAGTCCCTACTTAAGGGACCTTCTGTCTTAAGTTTTACGTAATTATCTAACCTAACGACATCTTATAGTGACCATATCAATATTAAAAATCTTTAACGTTTTAAATACTGAATAAATTAATAACCGACTTGGTATTACATGGATCTCACAACTTTTTACGGTAGAACAACTAAGTTGCGAGACTTAGTTTTTTGACAAGTATTATTTTTTATGGGATAAAAATTATACCCATCCTATGTTGAAAAAAGTGCATCAGTAACGGCAAAGTACAATTTGATTTCAAGACGTTTTTCGTTAAACCCCTTATAAATGACATTTGTGACTATAAAACCGCAAACAAAATATTTGATTCTTACGGAATTTTTACTTTTTCCAATTTACAGGCAAATAAATAAATCCTTAACTCATGAAGCCTATTATGCGGCGCTAGTTTTCATTTGACAGTCACAGAAGCATCTTTTCTTTTTGCCCAAGCGCGCACTCCTAGGAAGAGTGTTATGATTATATTATGAAACAACGGTATATTTGCCAGAAGAGGAGACATACATACGACTCCAGCAAAAATACCATAATAAAGATTTCGCAAGCCAATCTCTAAACTGAAGAAAGTTTTGACCTACCCCACTTTATTGACCAATTAAACGATATACCATGCGTTGGATAAATCCTTGCGTAGTAAATTCAGATTACATCAGAGTAGCAGCGAGTTGCGCACTCCGCAGCTATCTTAAACTTTGACGCTTACTGTAAGTGCAGTGATACCAATAGCACTGTTTGGACGAAAAATATGTTTGTTTAAAATAAAGTATGTGTGCTTGCTCGTTGTATGGAGGAGTACATACTAAAATCAGGCGGAATCATTTGTCCGTCAAATTAGATTTGTATTAATGTAACAGAAAATATAATTATGCACTGAAAGATTCGAATAGTGAGGTCTGAGTGCTCATATCGGATTTAAAGATCTTTCCAGAGGCCTAATTACCACTTCGCATGACCTGAGGGCTAGGTGTTACCTTGCACAGATGATAAGCGTTGCTATACATGGTTTCATTACCGCCAGTGCCTTAAAGTCATTACC
This sequence comes from Tholera decimalis, assembly GCA_943138885.2. Classification (NCBI taxonomy): domain Eukaryota; kingdom Metazoa; phylum Arthropoda; class Insecta; order Lepidoptera; family Noctuidae; genus Tholera; species Tholera decimalis. The sequence goes on along the minus strand of OW964552.2, from coordinate 13,877,299 downwards.
AGCCGACAGCCAGAGGAATTTTGTGACGCCATATTTTAGATTTTTATATAAGTCGATAACAGAATAATCCATCAATAGTTATATGGACTTAACCTTCTATAACTTTCTATCGTATGAGAATAATCTGATAGTACCGTCTTCATTCTGTATCATAGTACGTCTATCAATATAAATTTTGGAGCTTAGACTTCAATTATAGGCGTCAGTAGTAGGTCATTGTTAGATATCTTTAGATTTATACATACCTATCATTTTTGACTGGAAAATTCTGTGACAAGTTTATCAAGTACATTTTGCCCAAGAACTCATTTTTTTTAATTTTTCCGTTCATTTCTGATCTGATTACTATTTAAAGGTGTTTTAAAAATTAAATGATGCATGATAGTTTATGAACTCTGTGTGACATATCTATCTGCAACTAAGCTATTACAACATTTATCGCACTTCATACGCGAAACGATCGAAAACCAATGTTGGTACTGTACAGATTTAAGTTTTTTTATTAACTAAAAATTTAAGCTGACATCTGTCGCTCAAACCGTAATAGTAATATGTGTCCTCGTTATTTGGCAAGCGGTGCTTAGTTCTTAATAACTATTTATGTACATGATTGCTCGGTTAATAATCATGGGTTAATAATTATTATAATACCTAACGTTTACTTCTTTTCCAATAACATCGCGACGGTATTTAAAATTTACAGAAGGCCACAATAAATAGTGAGTTGGAAGTAATTTTGTTGCAGCCGGTGCGCTTCCCTACGAGTTTTGTAATCACTACGTATTTCGAAGTAAAACTGGATTTTTACTCTATTTTGAGGAAGTGCTGTTAGGCCGTGCGCGCACTGCCTTGCGGTGGCCGCAATTCCGGTAGTTCTACCGCACCGCAAAATTTGTGAAGTATGGAGTGTCATAGAAGTGCGCGCACTGCGGTCAGTCTACCGGTGCGGTAGAACTACCGGAATTGCGGCCACCGCAAGGCAGTGCGCGCACGGCCTTACTGCGATTCAAATTAGTTAGGTAACGTAACGTAAAATAAAGCTTTTGTTACTTTTAAGCGTATTTTTGATGAATAATTTAGAGTTTACATTATTTATATTTATGTATTTAATAAATTGTATCCCATTTTATGGTCTGATTTTGCAGCAATGGAGCCCTGTGATTACGGGCCCTATAGTTACGAGTTCTAAGTTGTAAGTTTTACCCAGTCAGGCGCATTAATTTGGATAATTTATACCATCACCACTGCCCCAAAATGGTGAAGGAAAACATCGTGTGACTGGCATGACCTATGATCAAAATTGGACACACACACCACACCCACTAACCCACAATGGGCTCACTTGTCAGAAGACGTCTTATTCCCTCACAAATAGACTTGTTTCTTAGCAGCAAGAACGTTATAGGCTGAAGTATATATATCACAATGTTTCCTGTGTAAACCCTAAAATATAAATGCAAATCTTGAGAATTTTAATGGCATATTCCCAAAAAAATAATCACTAATTTCAAAAGAACAAAAAACGCCTCACTAATCACTCGTAAACAAAGCTTACCGCTTAAAGGCTATCTGAAACCGCAAAAAAAAAACAGATGACTGTCTAAAATCGCCTCAACACAGTTCGAAAGCATCTTTTGTCTCTCCTCCCTCACTTCTCTCATTAATCTTTCATTCAGGAACTGTCTGTACAGAAGCTAAAAGAAATACTGTCGGACTACTAAAATTCCGTGTCAATTACAAGCATCGAATTTGTTTTATGTCGGGCATAAAATTGTGTGAAACCTTCTTGGAATGACGTTGGTATTAGACCGGAGATTTATGTGTAGCTCTTAGTTTGAAATTCGAATATGTTTATTTTGTTTTTTCTACCAATATATTGAAATTGGTATCAAGATTTTCGGTATTGGAATGGATTCTCCTTATTGTTTTATTTATGTTGCATACAGAAAGGTCGTGGGTTATATTATAACTTTACAAGACATACTGCTATTGCTGAGTACGAGGTCTTAGATTCGGTTCCCGGGTCGGGCAAGAATTGCGGATGTTTCTGTAAGGAATTTCTCAATAGTATCCCGGAGTTTGTAAGTTAGTGGTGTGATACCCGCGTGCCTCCGAAAGCACGTTTAGTCGTTGGTGCCGGCTGTCATTAGATCATCTTTGACAGTCGTTACGGGTAGTCAGAAGCCAGTAAATCTGACACTGGTCTAGCCAAGGAGTACCGTGTTACCCAGCTACTGGGTTGTGGAGGTGAGATAGATAATCGTTCCATATAAAACACTAATACTCAGCCGCATCCAGTTAGACTGGAAATCGACCCCCACATAGGTGTGAAAAAGGCTAAGCAAATGATAACAAGACTTACTTACTGTCCAATTTAATCGAAAACAAATGTTGTAGCCCCCTTTTTAACTCAAATACGACGAAATAACTTGTCGATTTTTATTCAACATGTACTGTTCTACTGCCCGCCTAAGCCCTTTATCAGAAAGATCCAGATATTCATTTCCCGATCCACCTCACACCAGCCCTAGCTTGAGGTTTATATTCAAAGAATCATACATACACACACATACACACAATGCCCACAAAACTGTTTTCAATGTGTATTTATATTATAAGCCGACTCTTTCCTAGAGCTGGGCAAAGGCCAACTCCAAGCTCTTCAAGGAATTATTTTCTAACGCAACCTTACACCAGCTCTATCGATACGCAACCAACAGCCTAATAACCTATGTTACTCAAAATGAATAACATAAGTCGCATATTAATTCTTATGCTTCACTATTTAGATTATTGTATATATGTGGAAGCGGAAAGTTTGTTTGTTTGTTTGCTTGAACGCGCTAATCTTCGAAAGTACGGGGTGGATTTGGATGCAATTTGGTAAGGAAGTAGCTTGAAGCTTGAGGCAGGTTATAGGCTACTTTTTACGCGACTGCAAAAAAGGAGAGTTATGTTTTTACCGTGATAGAATTCACGGGAGCGAAGCCCCGCGTGAGCACTAGTTACTGAATAAATTAAACATTACATTACCCACAGCTTGAGCACCAAATTATTAACTCACATATGTCACGTCGTATCTTTGACTAATTAGCTATACATACGGTAGAGGCTTACCGAAGGTTTAAAATGTATTTATTTATTTATTTATTATATACTTTATTGTTTATTGCACTTAAGGATACAAATAATTAATTAGTGTACAATGGGCGGTCTTATCGCACAGGGCAATCTCTTACAGACAACCTTTGGATGGACAGAAATGAAAGGAGACAGATTTAGGGCTGTCAGTGTACAACATCATACTAATCAAACATAATAATATAAAATACATACCATATATATAAATATAATATATACTAATACATATTAAAATCATAATAGAGAAAGGAGGGGAAAAATTAAATTATAGTGAGAGGTAATGCTCCTTCACCATTTTTTTGAAAGTAGGTAATGTTTGAGCACGCCTCACATCTATGGGCAATGCATTCCATAAACGGGCTGCTTGGATAGTGAAAGATTTATCGAAGAAAGAAGTGGAATGCATACGGATACTTAACTCTAAACTTTCCGATGATCTCAAGGACCTTGAATGTGTGTCACAGAGAAACCGAAAGCGGTCTGTAAGATAAAAAGAAGTGAAAGGATTAAATAGCACATTATAAAGCAGAGAAAGCAAATGAACATTCCGGCGAAACCTAATAGGAAGCCATTTGAGCTTAGTACGAAATTCAGAAACATGGTCATATTTGCGCAAGCCAAATATAAACCTAATACAGAGATTTTGAAGTCGCTCTAGCTTGTCGAATTGGTCTTGGGTCAAATCAAGATAGCTGGCATCAGCATAGTCCAATATAGGAAGAAGAAGAGATTGTGCAATTGCAATTTTAGTGGTGATGGGAAGAAAATTACGAAGGCGTCTCAGGGAGCCAGCAGAAGCAAACAGTTTACGACTGACTTCCTGCAGTTGCTTCGTCCAAGACAGAGTTTTGTCGATGTATATCCCCAAGTTCTTCACGGCGTGACTGAACGGAATGACGGCGTTATTAAAGGAAACTTGGGGAAGTGTCGACCAATCGATCTTAGAGATAGTCCGGGAACTACCAACAACAATCACTTGGGTTTTGGCAGGATTGATTTTTAGTCCGAACTCAGTGCTCCAATCACTAATACGAGCAAGGTCTGCATTAATTGTCCCAATAGCATCAGATAAGTCTACGAGGGGTGCTTGCGTGTAAATTTGCAAATCATCAGCATACAAGTGATAGAAGGAAGATAGTCGTTGAGTGATAGCATTAATAAAAAGTACGAAAAGTAAAGGAGATAAAACGCCACCCTGCGGCACACCGGCAGTGGTGTCACACCAAGAAGAGAAAGAATCCTCAGTGCAAATCCGCTGCCGGCGACCAAACAGGTAACTACGAAACCAATCAATTACCGAAGGAGATATGTTAAAAGAGCAAAGAATGCCAAGCAATATGTCAAAGTCAACGGTATTAAATGCATTGCTGAAGTCAAGTAATGCGAGTACCGTTAACTTCCCCATCTCCATGCCTGACCTTATATCATCCGTTATATGAACGAGTGCTGAGGTAGTGCTGTGACCAGGTCGAAAACCAGATTGGAAAGGATTTAAAAGATTATGGTTAGAAAGGAACGCGCTGAGTTGTTGATGGACAAGCTTTTCAAGGACTTTGGACAGAAAAGGGAGAATGGAAATGGGTCGGTAGTCAGAAAAAGATGCAGGATGCGGTTTCTTTGGTAACGGGATAACTTGAGCGTCTTTCCAAGCTTGCGGAAAGATACTACTGGAAATAGAGAAGTTAAGGATATAAAGGATGGCTGGAAGAATGTTGTCAAGGATAGGAATGATCATCTTACGACTGACACAGTCACTACCTACAGCGTCGGACACAATAGTCACAATACTCTTTTTAACATCACAAGCAGTAAATTGACTTATGACAAAAGGAGAATAATCTGGTACCGGAAGATTTGAAAGATAACTTAGAGTAGCAGCTTTAGTGGCCCTATCAAATACAGGCGAAGTAGAAAAATGATTATTAAGTAAATTGAAGTCTAAATCCTTAGGAATTGGTTCATGAGACTTTTTTCCGATACCTAATGATTTGAGAAAATTCCAGACCTTAGCTGGATCACCATTCTGAGCCGAACTGTGGATATATTGGCGATTTGCATTTCTACACACCTTGCTGCAGTGATTTCTAATTGACACATATTTTTCCCTGTTGCTGTCATTGGGTTGAATCTTGAACTTAAATTTAGCAGCTGCTTTCTTATTAATTAAAAGTTTAATTTCATCAGTCAACCAAGGTGCTGGGAGGTGCTTTACTCTTACAGCTCGAACAGGCGCATGTCTGTCGTAAAGCTGAATAAGGGAAGAAGTAAGAAATTCAACCTGCTGGTCGACCGATGAAGATTCAACCAGAGGCGCCCAGTCAATGTTGCTGGCATCCTCTCGAAGCTGATCAATATTCATCCCACTAAAATTGCGAAGGAGAAGAGTTTTGAACCTATGCTTGGGAGGACGAATTTTATAAGATGTAAAAATGAGGTCATGATAGGAAAAAGCGTCTGCCGAACATTGGCCGTGCTTAGCGACGTGATCAAGAGATGAGACAAAAATAAGGTCAAGTAGTGAAGGAACTGAGTTAGGAAAATGATGAGTGGCATCAAGATTGAGAATAGAGAGACTGGTTGACTCAATAATGTGAAGAAGAGAATTAGAACGGGAGTCTTTTTTAAGGAGGCACGTATTAAAATCACCCATTATGATGCTATGACTGTAAGAAGGAATCAAAGTTTCTAATATGCGCTCAAAAGAAGAAAAGAAATTTATTCGTAGAGAAGAGCTGTAGTAGACTCCAAGGAGTATTTTTGAGTGGTGTAATTCAACTTCCACGAAAAGATGTTCACCGGCGTTCGGTATGTATTTATTATTAAGATTATTTTCCTTTTGAAAACACCAATAGCGGTCATTATGACGTAATGTATTGTCAGGGCTAAAGATTGTGCTGAGTCGACCGACGTATCGGAGCATCGTTTCCTCGCGCCTCAAAATTGGCTAGCGACCATGTAGGTACAGTGCGAGAGACCAGATAGCAGAAATTGTAATTTATGTACGATTTCAGGCCTTCAAAAATCTTTTTGTCAAATTAAATCAAAATCGGTTGTTGTTTAGCCATGAAAGCGTAACAGACAAACAACTACACATAAGGATTGTATTTAATTGTACCTAGTTTAGATCATGTACAGCCCTATTCTGAAAACAAAAACACAGGCATACTTTCACGCAGAGTTTTTTTTTTAATATACCCGCTGCCCGAAATTGACAAATAAATTTATCATATTCTGAAACTTTTTTATAGACGGAACAGTTATTCTGAAACTTTTTTATAGAGGGAACAGTTACATCTCAATGTGAATTAAGGTTTTTGAACTTGCGTACTATTAACCTTCTTAGTACATAGTGGACTTTCTGATCTTGTTTTCTCAATGGCAATAATAATGAACTTAAATAATACATTTTACTTTGCACGAATCCTTTGACGATTCTCCTTTGTCTTTGATTACTGCAAATAAATGATTATCCTAAAACATTATAACGTATTCTTATTGTAATTCATTTGTGTCTGGACTGTTCTGTGTAACGATGCGGATCTTATCTATATAAATATTTCTATGTCTGTCCTGTACGCATTCTTAATCCATTGAGCAGATCGTGATTAAACTTTGGCGAGGTGACGTAGTGATGGGCACTCAGAGCTCCATACAGAAAAGAATAATAATTTCAGGAGCGTCTAAAGGTTTACCTCGATGAATTACTATTCCCCTGTGTAGAAAAAAACACTGCACGCTACTGGCTAAAGCATGAGGCATTAGAGCTAGTAGTAGCTACCGAGCCATTCATTAAATCTAGAAGATAGCAGCAGCGCCAAATGTCAGATACAATTTATCTAGCATTGAACATGAGCATCATTTTTATTGTTCAACATTCCTTTGTATGGAATTCGTGTAAGTTCATAGCCATTTGGTGTATTAAGTAGTTGAGTTTGGAAGTCGTAGTGTTTTATTTGAATAGTTGCATTGTACCTACGTAATGAACGACTAATAATGAGAAAATCTGTACATCATCATTACCTGCTTAGCTTTTTCCCGACCATTTCACGGTCTTCCTCCAGTCAGTTTTTCACATGTCGCATATCTGACCTTCAAAACCCTGCACCTGGATAGTACGATACCCCTTAGCAAGACTGCAGTTAGTTTTTCTGGTTTCTGACTACCGACTGTCAAAGCAGTACAAATAACAGCCAGGAACAACGAATTAACGTGCTTCCAAGGCACGGAGGAAATTCAATATGATAATGACCGTTGGTCACCCATCCACGGACTGACCTTAGCCAGCGTTGCTTAACCTTACGCTTAACAACAAGACCGCCCATTGTATCACCTTTTTTAGTTGTTACGTCCTTATTTGTTTTTCTTTTATGGTGTACAATAAAGAATATATCTATCTATCTAACCTTGAACCCGTGCGGCTGATATTACTAACGAAACTCATTAATAACGAGAAAAACTGAATATGAAGAAGAATAAAATTAGGCGATACTTTGTGGAAATCCGTGACACAGAATATCTGTAGTACTTACAATATTTCAATAAACTACTTTTTTTTTATTTTACAATCAAAGATACTTAATTGCAAACTATATCTTTACAGCTTAGCTGAAAAAATCTAAGGCCCTTTTTGTAATTGTTAATTGATAAGTTTATCCTAGATTATGAGTTAACGGTAGGTAACAGTAAAAATGGAACAACCTATATTTATTCCTAACATGTCATTCTGTTCTTATATTCGAATAAAGTGTGTAGGGTAATTTCCAGTAATTTATTTACATGCTTACATGAAATATGAAATCCGCGTATGGCATTGTCAGTCCCTAACTACTAACCGTCACAAGATTACAATTAGTGTCTATCAGCCTTATACATACCTAAGTTTTAAAAACCACAAGCTTAGCAATACTAAATAACAATATCTTTATTCTGTTACAAAATATAGTAGTAGTGTGTAAACTTAAATGGCAACACTGTTAAGAATTGGCCACACCATACCCCTTCTAGTTTTAATAACCGCGGGTAGCAGCTAAGACTCGAGCATTCGTTCGCTGGCGGTCGATTCAATTTCTAATAGTGTAACCTCTGTGCAATTGACCGTTGAAAAGTCTAAAATTGTAGAGTACTGAAACTGTTGTAACTTACTGTATACGAATTTGTGATAAACATATTTGATACCGAAGTTGTTATATGGTGATAAAGAGATTAATATACGTATATTATCCTGAAACTGCCGTTTTACTGAGTTGATCTTACAATTCTAAATATTTTAATTCATATTTATATTTATAATGTGCCGTTAACGTGGAAAGCAGTTGTGATGAAACAGGTTGGTTTTCACATGAAAAGCTACCCTGATTGCCCTTTGTCAAACAGGGTAAGTTTCCAAGTGGTACGCATATATACACACATACGTCCGTAGTACGTCTTTACCAAAGAGATTTAAGTCTGATGACTGATGATCCCCGGGGACTTACAATAGTGATTTGACTTTCAGGTACACCACATGCTGAGCCTTATGGAAATAAAAACACAACTGTGGGATTTTTTATTGCCGCTATAGTGAAATATAAAAATACCGCGAGATCTAATTGTAAATATGTACGTCAACTAAAAAGAAATATTTAAATCTTCTGCTTTAGTAGGTACATAAGAATAACTAACTTCGCACTTGTTAGAAGTGGTAGATATAATGATATATAGAGAATGTTGTTATTTATAGAATTAATTAATTATCAATATCGATTTATATCCGATTTTTAACCGATAGTACCATGATTACTAGGTGTTTTATAGAAATAATTAGCAGTTTGTATAGCAATATCAGTTTATTAATTTATCACTTGGTTCGGAAAGGTAGCTATCTATGGAGAAGAACCGGCAAGAAACTCCATAGTTACTCTTTTCAAAACATCGTTCACTTTCACATAATTATCAAGTAATTTGTGTAACCACTACGTGGTTACTTCATAACATATGGCTATAATCACTTATCTACATATAATTTTATGTTTTATTATTACACAATATTATTAGGACACCGATACAACAACATAATTCTTTATATAAATATAAATTGTACCTTAAGATGTTTACATGCTACGGCGCTAAGGGCCTTTTATAAGGGCAAATGACAGTTCACCAATGACAGATGATTCAAAACACAAAGAAGGGTTGTTCCTAAGTAACATATTAGTGTTTTATACAATAAAATTATTAGATTAATGTGAATATGTTTAACAAAATATAATATTAATTATATACTATAATAATCAGTTACTATTACCTAACACACTAATAGGAAGTAAAGGTACTTAAGAAATTTCCCAAGTTGACGGCGCGTCGTGTTCCACGCGCGTCTTAAGTACGACCAGTAAGCACTATTGATGGGGTCCGATACGGCCAATGCCTGCCGTTGTTGCAGGGGTGTGCTAACTAGATAATGCGATCCCAGAAAGCAAGAAGAACTGAAGGAACAAGATGGGTTTTTATTCAGTAGGAGTTTGACACTCCTTTCTGCTCCACATAGCGCTGGATGAAGCATTCGATGATTTTCTCCTAAAAAAAATCAAAACCGTATAAAACCGTGTAAGCAAAAACTTTCAAGAACCGAAGCTGTTATTCAATTTCAAAGAGTTTCATATTAAATTTATTTAGAGAAAATTGACAATGCTATGTAAATAACAAATGTCCCCATCCATTGTTTGAACGTTACTGAACACGGTAATATGTTTAATATAGTGCTGTCAACTAAGCAACGCATTATTATTCATTGAATGACAAAAGGTGACAATTACATTTGCCGCAGAAAATTAATTTGGAACAGCTATGAAATTATATTGTATTTGATTGAAATCAGGTAGGTTAATGAATGATATGTCATGTTCTGCGTGTATTATACTCGTATATGTAAAGTTTAATAACATGGTATGAGATTTGGAACATTTGAGACAAGGGCACGAGTAATTTTTCAACTCATGCATGCAAGATACATTCGCACTTAAACCGTCGATGAATCAATCACTAAATAATATTATCTTCAAATATTCATTTATAAGAATCACTTGTAGTCTTATATCTCCCTTTTCAGAATTCGATGTTTGAAATGCCTTAAACCTTAGCTACCAGTATATGTTTTTTTTTTAAATTATTTATGTTATAAACTTAGATGTAATAAGCAGCTACTAAACTGAAGATGTCTGAAGATTTCAGTATCTTGGGTAAGGAGGGCACTTATATAATCTTGAATCGTGTCGAACCGTCGAGCAACGTTTCGAAACTTCGGTATCGGTTTCAATCTGGGGGCTTAGCCAAAGTAACAATTTAAAACGATAACGAAGTTAGAAAAGACTGAAATGTATGGGATTGACATAAGTCACGTGGTCAATCGACATCGTTATCGCAATTGGTAGACAATGTTATAAATTCGCAACGAATCGTTATCGTGTTTATCCCATACAAATGCGTACTATGCGTAGACAAGCAGCGCTTTCAGTGTTCGCCTTCGCTTCGATCGCCATCGATAAAAAAGATAACGAAACGAATGTTAAAACGTTGTAGTTATTGAAACAATTTGGCCGGATTTCATTCGACAGCTGATTTTTGAAACTAAGTGGTTAATGCGTTTTTGTTTCTTCGTTTATAATCCTTAGATCATATAATCTCTAGATGGAGCATCAAATGCGCGCAAACGTGTCAAAAAATATCAGCCAGCTGTTGGCTTATAAGTTCTTACCCGCCGATTAGTGATTAGTGCCGATCGTGTCGCTTTGGTGTCACTATGTATTATGCGCGCTAAGTAATAAACAAATAACAGTGATAAAATGACGGTATGTGCTATTAAACTGTGCCGAAATTATAAAGGCAGGGTAAAACTAAACACATCACCTATCATCGGTAAGTAACCAAAAACTGGTCAAGTGCGTGTCGGGCCACGCGCAGTGTAGGGTTCCGTAGGTTTTATAACAGCCAAGTGCGTGTCGTATTCAATATGAAACAATAACGAGAACACCTGGGTGAGGCGCCAAAAGCGATTAAGACAGCGACGGCAATTGGAAACAATTGAGGATATGCCAGAATTGTTGTTTATTCAACATTTCAGGCTTAATAAAAAAACATTTAGGAAGTTATGTAACGACCTAAAAGGTCATGCTGGATTAAAAGGTTCCCCTGAAATTCCCCTGGAAATAAAGGTAAGAAATTTTACATTAATAAACCAATTTAATTATAGGTAATGCAGGCATCTAGGTACCTACATAAGTTGTTAGTTGTTGCACTTTATAACTTGGGTTAAAGCATCTTCGTCTTCTTATTCTGCTCTTCACGTTGGCCAACATAGTGGCGAATGTAGTCGCCAATGCCTATTGGCCAACGTGTACATTGTGAGGTGTTTGTTCATCTTGGGTACACAGACACCCCATCTACACGTTGGCCAATAGGCATTGGCCACTACATTCACCACTGCGTTGGCCAACGTGAAGAGCCGGCTTTAGTTTATACTATACAACAATAATTTTGTGGTACCGCACAATACTTTATTAACTGCTGTAAATTAAAATAAAATCACATCAACCCAAATAGGTACCTACCTATGTATTATTGTATTTTTCAGGTGTTGTGTGCTCTTAGCTTATTAGCTACAGTGTTGTACAAAAAAATTGTGGGTGTGGGCCAGTATTTGACGCAGCGGACAACAAGTCGCTGCATCAGGGAGGTTGTGATTTGTGAACGCCCTTAATCACAATTAGATGGTCAGCAGGTGGATAGTGTATCCACAAACGCCACACGAGAGATCCTTAATTAAAGATAAGTACGTAAATATTTTTTTTTAAATAGGTCAAATCCCTAATTAAAATTTTTTCTTAGGTTCCTACATACCTCAATAGTAACTTATTGGTATTTGTTGTAAAATAATTTACAGATTTCAAAGGACACATAATTTGCCTGGTGTGATGGGTGCATTGACTGTACCTAATATTGCTATCACAAGACCGGTTGAAGAAGAACATATGTTTTTTAATAGAAAAGGATATCATTAAATTCTAATCATAATATAAAACTATGTGGTTAACAAACTTCATCGAAACTATGTATATAACTATGTATTTATAAATATAAAATATCCCTTATTTATCATATGAACTCAATGAAGAATGTTAGAGGAAGCCTATACCAAGCAGCACAGCGAAATAAAGGGACATATTATTGTAAAATCTATAAAATGTCTTGTTTTGTAAGTAGGTACCTTAATTCTAATAATTAAGTGCTATTATTATTATATTTATTATATGTCATATCATGTAAAGAAATAAGTATATGATATATCAGATTAAGTAACTTTATTTATCAGCACTCAATTAAATCCCTTCTCTCCAATGCAATTTGGTTATTTGTGGAAACCAAACAATACCTACCAATAGTTTTATTTCATTTTCTTTTCAGATGTGTGATTATGACTTAGACATAACAAATGTTAATGCAAAATTTGGTGGTGCTGCACATGGCTCCCACATATGGTCTGCGAGTCACGTGGGCACATATATGCAAGGGCTTTATGAAAGTGGTGAACACGTTTGGTTATAACTTATTATTCCTTATATTGTAAATAGTGAGACATCTGAAATGGCCTTATACTCCAAGTAGTAATTTACTATATTTAAGTGAGCATAACTACAAATAAACAACGATTATACAATTCTTTATTAGAAGTGGAGTAGTCTATTAACAAAAAAATATTTTTTTTTAGGAGATTCTGGCTATTCACAGCGGTTCTGGTTGATGACACCTATATCAAATGCTGAACCAGGATCCCAGGAAGAGATGTACACACGACGTCATGTCCAAGCCAGGCTCCCGTCCTTGAGCCGAAGGTGGAGTGCGCACGAGCGGGAGGGGTGGTGGTGTTTGCATCTGGGATGAGGAAGGCAGAAGCCAATTATTTGATGGCTGTGAAGTGGAAGGTTGTGGTGAAGATGTCAGTTGTGGAGTTTCTGCAAAAGAAAATGAGTGTTACTTTGGAAAATTTATGGATACCTCCTTTGTTTGTTGAAAATGTTTTCTTAAATCAAATCCTGCTAATATTGTAAAATGTGAAGGTTTGGATATTTGTTTGTTTCTTAGTCAATCACGCAAAAACGGCTGAACAAATTTGGATGAAAATTGACCCACACAGATAGCAAAACTGAGGTTTCCTTTTTGGGGAGGGATTTTACATTATGTACTTACATGATAAAAATTCACTATGAAAAATATTATGATATTTTAAATCTAGACTTACCATCTACAATTTCCAAAATATACTGTATCATCCTGGGCGCCGGGATCATCTTGTGCAGAACATTGAGGTCCCTGAGAAAGATTGGTTGTGGTAGATTTATTAAAATAATGTATAAATATTAATGAAATTATGTATTACTGAAAAAAAATATTTATTTTAGGATGTAGTTATGTAAAAATTATGACAACATTTTTTCAGTTATATATATAATATTTACAAATACTAATTAATAACCACTTAAACCAATTTAAACTAAATAATCAAAAAATAAAAATGAAATGGTGTCTTTCATGTTAACTAAGTAACTTTTGTTACCATTAACTAACATCATTTATTTTTATTGTTGATTGACCATTGTTAATAGAAATTTGAATATTTTATAAAACATCTGCCTACTAGAGAAAATTAGCTCATTATTGAGCATATAAAATACTTACATTAAATCCTAGCTCTTCTACAGAGACTTGCCCATCCACTGCTAAAGCACCCATTATAGCCAGCGCTCTTTCATCACTAGCTGACAAGGTTTGCCTGCTTGCTAGCCCACCTCCAGTCCCTCTTGCATGATTGCCTTATGGTCAATGCCTTTCTTTCGTCTTGGACTTCCAATCTGCCCACACCTAGATCAGTCATAGTCATAAGTATGTTATAAGTGTAAAGGGCATTGTCAAAGCTTGGCCATTTTTAAACACGATGCTATACAAAAAAGTTATATACCAATATTTTAAATTCTATTTTAGTAATTATCTGATGCAAATTACTTTGTATCAATTAGCACTGTAAAAAAATCAATTTTTTTTGGTATCTGATTTGATGCTACACTTGAACCGGCTTTGGATTTGGTTTCAGTGTTGCCAAACCAAAACTCCATAAACAAAAAATTCAAATCGATTTAAAATACAGTGCAATCTTTCCACTATATTTAACATAGTTTTCGTTAAATCACATAATTAAAAATTCTAATAAATGACATAAATGATTTAGGACATTAAAAATTATAAACCAGCGTTTTATATAATATTTCTTGAAAACTTATAACATTTTAGTCGATTTCAAATGGATCGATATTATATATTTTTTCCATATGGTAACACGATGCTTAAAAAATGTAGAGTCAATTTGTCAAAATGACAGTTAACATTCGCTTTGTTTCTTTGCATTGAGTGTTGTTATTGTGATTTTTATAGCGACTACTTTGGTTTTTTTTTAAATGGATTCTGATTCTTCCCTTCTTGACGACCCCGGCACTTCTATGGACCCCGAACCTTGTATTTTCGTTGAACCTGGCACTTCTATGGACCGCGAACCTTGTATTTACGTTGAACCTGGCACACCTACGGACACCGAACTTTACCCTAACGATAACCCTGGCTTGAATGTGGAGATGGATCCCGTGTTACCTCACGGTGATCTGATGACGAACGAAGTGACAACGCAGCGATGTGTGAATTGTGGAAGCGATTTATTTCAAAGGAGGACACACAGTCTCATTCTAATGGATGTGCGGTTAATTGTACAACATTGGATTGCTCCTCGTTTGGTAAGTTTTTATTACAGTTAAATCTTAATGATTTTGAATAAAAATCAAACGCTAATAACAATATCTATTTTTTGGTTTATTCAGATTGAAGATGATAGTTTAGTTTGTCATCCTTGCTGGACTATGGCTCTTCATCATTCGAGGACGCAAATAATAAATGAACCATCAACTAGCAGCGGTCATCGTCGAAGTATCTGTGTCTACTGTGGATGCTCTTTGTTACGGACAAGATCTCATAGACTGCATACTGAGACAGAAAGAGAATCTCGTATAAGGAATATGGTGATGGAACAGATTGCTCCTCGTCAAGTAAGTATTTTAAATAATTATTGAGTGTATTTATAAAATAATGAAATGTAAATTATTTCTCACTAGTTTTGTGAAAATTCACATTTACAATAAAGCGGGAAACTGGAACTCTCCCCACAGCAGCATTTGAACATAGTTTGGCATATGTGTTTGCATGCCTTGGTTTTGTGTATATAAATATGAAATCTAAGCACATCTTTTTAATTAGTTTTTTTTTTTTATTTCTGATTTCTTTATTTTGTTACAGTTACATGGATCTGATCAAATCTGTCACACTTGCTGGCAACGAGTAGATCGAGCTGCTGTTCGTTCCGCTGAGGCTGAAAGACATTCGGATGAAACAATGATTAACTTGCCTATGTATACCAGAGCATCCGGCACTCAAAGGTTTTGTTTTTATCCTGATTGTTATTCAACCCAAAGGCTAGCTGTTCCTAAATGGCTAAGGGTGAAGTTATTTGTAGATTATAAATTCTATGTGCCACAGAACTGTAGGATTTGCTCATTACATTTATACAGTAATAATTGGGAGGTTCTAGCTGATATCCAGTCACCCATTCATAGTTTTAATGCAGAACACATCCAAGATTTTGCATCATTTGTAAATGATCGACAGTTAATCCTGGATTTTTCTAATATAGAAAATATGTCAGATGAACTTTGTCATTATTGGGTTGGGTTAAGCAAAGAGCAATTTGGACAACTCTATTTAGAATTGCCAGGAATGCAAAACATTCGCCAAAATAAATTAGCGCTTGCTGCCTATTTAATTAAATTGCGAACGGGTGATAGTGATCAAAGGATCTCAACACTTTTAAATATACCTCGCACTACACTAATGAGGTTAATGGGTCAAGCTCGAGATATAATAGAACAAGTATTTGTCCCCAATAACTTAGGGATCAATAATATAAGTAGAACCCAAATCTCTGAAAGGAATTTATTAATACCTAATGGATTATTTGGTGGTGCAAATAGGCAACCAATTATTATAAGTGATGGAACATATTTATATGTACAAAAATCATCTAATTATATGTACCAAAAAGATACATATTCTTTGCACAAGTATAGGAACTTGATGAAGCCTTTACTTATGGTATGTTGTGATGGATACATTATAGATGTATTGGGCCCCTATCCAGCTACAACATCAGATGCCAATATAATAATAAATGAATTTAATGAAGAAACAAAACCATTAAGGAGATATTTCCAAGCAGGTGATGTATTTATTCTGGATAGAGGCTTCAGAGATTCTGTGTCATTGCTGAGAGAATGTAATTATTCCGTTCATATGCCTGCATCCTTACAACAAGGTGAAACTCAATTGTCAACCCTTGCTGCTAATAAGTCGAGAGCTGTCACGGTTTGTAGGTGGGTGGTTGAAGCTATAAACGGCATATTTAAACAATCATTTAAATTGCTTAGGCACGAATTTTTTAATCGTGCATCAAGACATGCAATGACAGACTTTCGCATAGCAGCAGCTCTGATAAATAGGTTTCACCAACGAATCAGAGACAGAGAGGATGCAGGGCAAATACTTGAAATAATAAATCAAAACATGCACATAAATAATACTCTTGCTGATTTTGTTAACCAAAATAATTTAAATAGACGGCGAACAGATTTCCTCTCAATAAATGTTAACATACATAATGTATCCTTTCCGAGGCTGGAATATAGTGATTTAATTTTAATTGCATGTGGTACGTATCAATTGAAACAAGCTCGTTCTTACTATGGAGAACACATAAGAGGCGATGGTTCCTATACTATTGAGCTGTGCAGAAATACTGCCATCAACCTACTGGAAGGCTTCCCGCTCCCTTCGGCCAACTGTAGTTTATTGCGTGGCAAAATACAGAGCAGACACATCAGCAGAAAAATATATTTCGTTTATATAATGTATGAAAATAACACTGAAGGGAGGGCAGCAATAAAACAATATTGCTGCAACTGTATGGTAGGCCGTAGAACAGTAGGTTGCTGTGCACATATTATGACCATTATTTGGTTTTTAAGTTGGGCAAGGTATCAGGAACATATTAATCCACCTGCCCAGTTCCTTGACCATGTTCTTTTAGCATATGAATCTGATTAATAAATATAATTTTATTTAAAAAAATGTTTTATTTCATATATAACCTGTTTCAATTGAATGTAAAAAAATATTTAAATATACATCTTGATACAAATCTAGGTTTATACCTTCATTCTTACTGATATAAGCTATTAAATAAATCACATATTATTAGCTGAACTGTTTGTTTATGAGTGGCCAAAGTCCTATACAAATTGGTCAATCCCCTTTGATTAAAAAGCCAAAAATTTGGTAAGTACTTTTGGAATTAATTGAAAAGTAAATAAACATCCGGGGCATGTTCTCATATGGCCATCGGACCCCAAAGCATAGCTTGAACTGTGGGTGTCAGAGACTGATCATAATCATGTCGAAAATCCCCAGTCTAGTAATAACAGAGAATCAATGACAAGCCAACCTTCATAACCGCAAGGGTGTGTATACTTATCCAAAACCCTTGAAAACATAGCTAGGATTGCTAGCATCACACCAGTCTATCCAAAAATGTTCATTAGGTCCTTACTTTTTTCCACTTATCTGTAGTCTTGCTGACACCACCGCCAACAGCATTCAAAATGTTGGTAAGTTCAGACCATAATCGGTCTGATCTTACCCGACCTTGTGATCCAGCAAGAGGCCTCGCCAGGTCACCATGACTGTAACATAAACAAACAAAGATTCAATATAAGTATTTCATTGATAAGATCGCGTCATTGTTTACATTACATACCTACTCATGAATAAAACTTGGATTTACTTACGTTTCCATATACTCAAGCAGCGTTGACAATTGTGCGGGACTTGCTCACACTCTTGATTTCATGTTTTATCACTAAAAATTAAAATACAGATTACTCCAACATCGTTTTATTTTGAATACCATTAAGTTTTGGAGACGATCTAAAAGTAATAACACTCTATTCACTTACCACTGTCAAAATATTGTTTTTATTATAATTTGAACAAGATTAAACGCAACACTCACTATATAATTATTCTTATCATTGAAAGCAACAACAAATAAAAAGTTCACGGGTTTGATGATTTTGATTTTTGATCCGATTTGACACTTCTTGACTGACACTGATTAGTGATGTGTCAACTTGATTTACTAACTCGAGTTGGGCTTAGATCGAGTCGAATTCTCGAGTTGAATTCTCTTTAACTCGATTTAGTCGATTTGAATACGCGAGGTTAATGCGAGGTTTGCCGATCATTTATGACTATTTACCCGACTGCAAAGGAAGGGTTATGTTTTTCGCGCATATCTTGTATGTATGTATGTATGTTTGTAATATTCTTTATTACCTCATATCTCCAGAACCACTGAACGGATTCACATAATTTAAGTATCGTTAGATTTGTCTTAGCAGCCCAAGTGTTCTTAGATAGGTGACATTTGAAAAAATCAAACATGGCAGCTGTGCGAAGTCATTATACATAAAGAAAAAAAAATTTTTTTGTTTCGAATACCACAATATGAGTATCAAATTAAAGGGCTTACCACAAGGATTTCAAAAAGGTATAACATATTTATCATTAGTGTAATAGTAGCAAAAATAATACAAAGAGAAAGTTTAAAATATGGACTTGAGCTCTTTCACTTTCTGAATCCGGTGGGGTGCCAATGTGACACGACCGGGAAAATTAAAAAAATGTTAATTAATATTTTAACTGAAAAGTTGAAAAAAAAAGTTATTTAAAAAATCTAAAAAACCCGACTGCTCAACTGAAATGCAAGGAACAAGCACATTTTTATTTTAAAAAGTGATAAGCAGGCGGACCCGTCAAATTTAAAAAAATACGATCTTTTGGATCCCGCCTGCTTGTCACTTTTTAAAATAAAAATGTGCTTGTTCCTTGCATTTCAGTTGAGCAGTCGGGTTTTTTAGATTTTTTTAATAACTTTTTTTTTCATTCATTTAATTCGCTACAAATGTCAATTATGTCACAACAACACAACATTGCATTGTTGCAGATTTGAGGTTATTTTGGAGTACCAGTTGTTATTGTTGTTAATTTTTCGAATTATTAGGTACTTTATAGAAAAAATGCCGGGACCTAAAAGGAAATCTGTTGTTTGGCATTTATTTGAATCGCCAGTGAATGGACATGCTAAGTGCAAACAGTTTTCAGATTCATACAAATATAGTTTTGTTGTTAATTAATAGAAATACTTAATTTATTTATGTAATGAAAATTTAATCCTAAATACATAAAGCATAAATAAATACATTTCTTTTTTATTTGAATTCTACCTACTTTAATTATAATGGTCCATGGGGACCATTATAATGTATGGACATATTTATGCTGAATTTGTTCAATTTTGTTTAAATATTGTTACGAAAAATCATTTACTCAGTTTCATTTCACCCAGTTAACTCGAGTTACGTGAATTTCAACTCGAGTTAACTCGAGTTGTGTTTATTCCGGGTTGGCACATCACTAAACAATTCGACACTGTGTTCGACACAACGATCGCGACAATCAGAGACGACGATGAATGTAGATATCATCTCGCTACGAAGCAATGTTACTTTGGCTAAGGACCCTGAATCGTTAATGTAGAAAGGTAGATTTTATCGCACTAGATGTTTTAGGAGATTGTACGAAGGTCAAAGAGATTGGAGGATTTAATTTGTAGTATATGCCTATGATGTATGCGGGTAGTCGTGATCTAGTAGATGTAGGTCGTGAATTCAAACCCAGGCAGACATATTACTTGATGTAATGTTCATCTCCACCATTGCTCTCAAAACGGTAAAACAAAACACTGTTTGATGCGAACAATTTCAGTAGACATCCTTCAGCTGAAACAATGATCAAAATACTTTCTCCAGGTACCTATCATATAATCAAATAGCAAATATTCTAACATAAAAATGTTTAAAACTCAAAAAGCAAGCTTTCTTAAATCTCACGCAATTCCCACTAACCAAAATCTTACAAAATGCGGGAGTAACTCTGTTTTCTGTTGAGGTCATAACGGCTGGCTAGAACCAGACGTTACTTGGCACACATGTAATCTATGTCCTGGAATACGATAAAGCATACTTTTCATATTTAGAGTGTATAAGAAATAGTTTATTTTTTATTTTTAGGGTTCCGTAGCCGAATAGCAAAAAACGGAACGCTTATAGTTTCTTAATGTCTGTCTGTCCGTCCCTCCATATGTCACAGCCATTTTATTTCGAAACTATTAAGACTATAAATATGAAACTTGGTAGGTAGATGTACTCTGTGAACCGCTTGCCGATTTAAAGAAAAAAATATAAAAAAAAAATTAAAATTAATACATGGAACTGAAACTGTATAAATACTGTGCCCCCCCCCCCCCTTTAACTTCTATAATAATGGAGTGAAAAATCTAAAAAACATATATGCTGTAAAATTTAATGAAAACTTTCAAATAAAATTGGTTTAAATGAGATCGGGTTAGAAGTTTTTGAAATATAGCACATTTTCTAAAACCGCAAATATAACTTTGTATTTCATACAACCACTATGAAAAACAAAGTTATTTTGCGTAGTTACTACGGAACCCTTCACGGGCGAGTCTGACTCGCACTTGGCCAATTTTTTGGTTTGACGTAAACATTTCACCAGCGTATGTGTATATCTCAGTCTCATTTGTATTCTAAAACCAAACGGTTTCAACTCAAATGCAACTCGGAAACTAACCCGAGGAAATAGTTTCAAGCGGAATTAATTCCGAAGAACTAGCAGAGTCGGGATTCTACTTGATGCTTACGTCTTTTTCCTTATAATACTATAATAGTGATGTTGAATATTAAATGAACGACTGATTTCGCCAGACGCCGGCGATCAAAATCGTTATTACACTAGAAAGATTTTTTTTCCACATTAATATCATAAATGGGGAGTTCGTGACTAAATAATAACAGCTTCACTGGTAAATATTCATGATTGGTCTGTTGTAGCTAGATAATCCTAACAAATCGAGAGTCCTCCGTGTATCGGCAAGCAAGTTCACAACTCTGCAGTACAACATTGTGACATGACCTGGGGCCATACCATGACGTGCTAAAGCGAGAGTCGTTCGAGCGAGAAAGAGGGATGAAGCTATGCACGCTACATAGCTCCATCTCTCTTTCTCACTCGAACGACTGTCGCTTTAACACGTCACTCGACAGGTGTTGCAAATGACGCCATGAAGTCAGGAATGTAATTTGTATACTTCAGAACTCGAATTGTCATGCAAACATTGTTTTGAAATGCCAATCCTAATTGGACATTGGTTTAGCCGTCGATCACCGCTGTCAGTCTAGAAAACGTAAGAGTATTGTGTTACTCAGTTACTGGGTTGTGGAGGTCGGATAAGGAATGGGTCCTTGCAAAATGCTGCAACTCAATTGCATCTTTTAAACTGAAAACAAACCCCAAAATCTTTGAGGAAAGGCTAGGCAGATGGTGATTTGTCAGTTAAGGGAGCTCAACGATATGACGGAAAATGACGAAGTAAGGAAATTTAGTAGGCTTTTAAAGTACTCAACCTTCCAGAATTTTTATTAAAAATAGTACAAAAAGGAATGTGGGTTTCTTTTTTAAATATTTTTAAAAAATTCTGGCAGGCTACATTTATATTATCATTTTTTTGTCTGTACATATATCTTACTGTACTGAGTAAATATTCTTGAAATAATGTACATACATTTATAACGTAGACCTTACGTTTTACTGAACTTACCCGCGGCTATCCAAATCTCCCTCAGTGACGTATCATGATATATGGATGCATATCTAAAGACGAATGCCGGTCCCCGCGACCACGGCCCGTAGTTTGCGGTTTTCATAAACAACTTATTCTCTTAAATTTTACCCAGTCTGGAAGCAATATCCTTACGTTTATTACATTTTTATTAGAAACTAACTGTGGCCGCAACTTCGTTCTAATCTTACAGTGAAAGTCCAATTTATATCGGTTCAGCCGTTTTAGAGATTATCTTTGGCAAACATAAAGACAGGTATTTTTTTTTAAGTTTGTTTTTGAGTATCGTTTAAATAACTATAAGGTTTAGAAGATATACAGTTATTTTGATATCAAAGACAGGTACTTATTTTATTTACAAATATAGATTCTTAGACGTACAGTGTACTTTTGTTCCAAAAATAGTTTAAGTCAGATATTATCGCCAATTGAACAATGCAGGTGAAGTCAAAAATTGGTGGTTTTTAGTTCATTAGTCGACAAGGAACCCCATTCCCGTTTGTTCGTCCGTCTGTCCACGGCTTGGCTCAGAAACTATTGGTACGCTGAAAAATCACGTCAACAAAGTAGTAAAATAATATCATGACAAAACACATTTTTGATGATGGGATGGTTTTTTTTTTATCTAGCTGGAAGACTGGGCTTCCCTTTTATGGGTCATTGTTGTACCATCTTGCATGGGATGAAGCAGTGGTGACCCATTCTATCGAATATTATGTATTTCGTATACCTACCACGTGTAAGCAAATGTTACTAACATAGTTTTTTAAGTATGATCTATACTAACCATTTTTGAGTCAAAGTTACTTTAATAAATAAACATTCTATTCTATTCTTATCTCGTATCCCATAGTATGTAACTCCACACTATGGGCGACGAGATACAGTTATCTTTATTTTCTAGCCCAAAAAAAAATCATGCAACAATGAAATTACAAAAACATCATGCGTATATATTTTCCTTATCTTTTGTTAGTCCAGCGAAAATTGAAGAATAATACGAGATTAATGCTTACAAAGATGTGGGTATAAAAAGCTGACGAATTTTAGTAGATTTGGCTGTTAACTTGTCATAAATGTAGACGTGGCGAAATGCCAGCTTTTTGAGCGGCGGCGAAGATTTTCTTTAACAACGCCGTAAATCTGAAGATCGTATAAAAATGTTTGGGTCTGAGGGCCGTATCTTCATGAAGCTTGACTGGTTTTTTCTTTTTAGCGAAAAGATGAAGCTCTTATTATAGCTTTGTTTGTATGCTCTACGTGGAAATTCTCCTGATCGGGTTGCGGAAATGTTCCGGGGCCACTGAATCTCGGTAGTTGAAGGAACAGGGTGGGTATTTAGTCAGTAGAAATCTGAAAATATTAATAAAGAATTTGATTATCATTGGCTGATGCTTGAATGTATTATGCAACATCGTCGTTTTTCTCGCAAGTGTTATGCACATACGTAAGGCGAGGTAATGCAACATAGCGTAAACTAGGTACTTGTAATTGTGATTGTAATGAAACTGACCTAAAATATCTACGGGGTGTGTTTAGTGTGAATCTTTTGGTTTGGTTCCGATGAACATTTGTTTTATTTATATAATAAACTAAGATTAAGTATATACTAATCTAAACTAAGCATTTATTTAAAAGTACTTAATGTTAGAGAAGATCTTGACGAACACGTATCCTAAGTCTTTTAAATATGGCTTTGATCTATTTTGCAACTGGCACAAAACAATCAAACCATACACTTAGTTTACTTAGACTTTCTAATATTTTGTGAAAAAGCCGGTTTCCTCACCAGGTTTTCCTTCACCATTTTAAGAGCATGATGTAAATTGACATCTACCTACATTTTGTAAGTTATTCGTCAGACAGTGTAGTATATATTATACTAGTACTCACGCGCCCCACCAACTGTGTCCCCACGTTGTCGTCGTGGTGGGGCTTGCGTGTTTCGATGATCTCTGGGGCCATGCCGGTAGAGGCACTCATGCCGGACGGGCCCAGAGGGAGAAACCAGACCAAGAGGGACACACCGGGGGAAAGGCGCGCCGCCTGGAGGATCGAGCAGCTAGCTCGAGCTTCTAGACGGCGCGGGGCCCGGTCTCAGAGATCGGGTCAAGGGGGAGGAAAGGTTCACTTCCGGTATGCGTCTAATCTTTAGACGTAACCGTGAAGTGAACCAGGGGAGGGGAATAGGGGTGTAGGAACAGAGGAACTCACCTCTCTAAAAAAGGAAAAAAATATGGCAGACAAAGTTTTTGGAAAAGATACCCAGGCGGGTCCCAGCTGCTCCGCAGCTGGGGAGTCCCGCACCGGACACGTCCGGTCAGTCCCACCGTACTCTGGGGGGGACAATAAATACTTTTACCCCAGTTTCCCGGCAGTCGCCGCATTGAGCCAGGGAGGCTCACGTGCCCGTGAGGTGGAGTCGCTGGACTTGTCCAGCACGTCCACTTCACCGGCACCGAATTCTGAGCGAGCACAGAGTGCCGCTCCGCGAAGGAAGGGGGCGCTGGTGCTCGGGTCGGAGACCGACTCGGCATCGGATGCCGAGAGTTTCCAGAGCATGGTCTCTGGAAGCGCAGTGAGGAGCGACGAGGGGGGCACCGACAGGAGGAAGGAGTTCCTCAAGCGCCCCCGCGACGACGAGTCGTCGTCGGAGGAGGGGCTTGTCTCGGCCCGCAAGATCCTCACTAGTGTGCGGGGTAAAGGCCGAGGCAAGACCTCGGGGAGGGGGCCTCCCTCTGGAGAGCCCAACACTGGTCTGGCCTCGGGTGAGGCCAAACTAGAAGAGGCCGTGGCGGCTGCCATCCGCACCATCTCGCGGAAGCGGAACCGCAAAAGTAAGGAGGACGCGATCGGCGAAGCCACGGCCTCCATCATGGCGGCCGCGCGGACTTACGGCGGGGCCCCGGCTGCAAGGGACGATATGTCCGATCTGCGGCCGGAGGTCACCCGCCTGACTGCCGCCATTGAGGCTCTCCAGAGGGAGAACGCCGCCCTTAAGGCGGAGCTGGCCGCAATCCGGGGAGACGGCCAGCGGAATGCGCCGCCGCGGGGCCAAAAGGAGAAAAGCCAGCCCACACCAGCGGAGAACTCGGTTCTCGACCTGGTGCGACAGGAGCTGGCCGCCTTCCAGCAGCGGTTCTCCGTATTGGAGAGCCGCGTGCTGCGACCCCCGCTGGCGGCGCCTTCGTACGCGGCTGCGGCCGCGTCCAAGCATCCCCGGACGGCGACGAGGCCGCCTCAGGCAAAGACGGCCACTGGGCAGACGGCCCAAGCGACGGCGGCTCCTGCGAGGGCGAAGACGGCCCCGGCCAAGCCCAAACCGGGCCCACCAAAGCCGCCTCCGACCCCGACACCTGCGGGGCCGAAGCAGGCGGCCAAAAAGAAGAAGGCCCAGGCCGGGAACCAGCCGTCCCAGCAGCCTCCTCCAAAGACTCCTCCGGCCGGCGCCGACTGGCAAGTGGCCGGGGAGAAGAGGAAGGCTGCTGGCGCAGCCAGGTCCTCGAAGAGAAGGGAGAGACGGCGGCGGCGAGACGCCGCGGCGCGATTGCGCGCCCCCAAGACCGCGGCTGTAGTGATCACACTACAGCCGGACGCGGTGAAGAGGGGCGTGTCGTACCGCGACGTGCTGGCGAAGGCGCGGGAGGCGATCGACATCACAGAGCTCGGCATCGTCGGCGGCCTCCGTCACCGGGTCACTGCGACGGGGGCTCGGATGCTGGAGATCCCCGGCGCGGCCAGTGGCCCTACCGCTGACGCTCTGGCCGAACGGCTCAGAGCGTCCTTAAACGCGGAGGAGGCCCGAGTCTCCAGACCCACCAAGCGCGCAGACGTGCGCATATTGGGTCTGGATGACTCCGTGACGGCCGAGGAAGTGGTGGCCGCCGTTGCCAGGACTGGGAAGTGCCCTCCCAATCAGGTGAGGGCGGGTGCCCTGCGTCCTGGCTTCACGGGGGGGCAAACCATTACGGTTAGCTGCCCCGTCCCGGCGGCGAAAAAGTTGCAGGAGGGCCGAAGGCTCCTGGTTGGCTGGGTGTCTGCGCAGGTGAAAGTCCTGGACCTCAGACCCCTGAGGTGGTTCCGCTGCCAAGTGGGCAACCATGCGGCATGCGTGTGCACCTCGGAGGTAGACCGCAGCGATAGGTGCTTCCGCTACGGTCAGCCCGGTCACAAGGCCGGCTCGTGCTCCACCCCGCCTCACTGCTTCGCATGTGAGGCGGTTGGCCAGCCGGCCGATCACCGGGCTGGGAGCAAGTCCTGCGCCCCACCCACCAAAGCCAGGCGCAGAGGTAGGCCCTCTGCCGCCGTCATCACCACCACCGCCGCCGCCGCCGCCGCCGTCGCTACTGCCGCCGCCGTCGCCGTCGTGGCTGAACCCCCGCGAGGGGCCCTGGAGGAGGCTGCAATGGATCCCGATTAATGGCCCCATTGCGCTTCCTCCAGGCGAACATTAACCACTGTGCCGCTGCTCAGGAACTTTTGCTCCAGAGCATGGCGCAGTGGTTGATCAACGTCGCCGTGGTCGCCGAGCCGTATTTTGTCCTGCCCAGGAACGACTGGGTGGCGGACTTGGACGGCTCGGTGACCCTCGTTTCGTCGGCCGCCGCCGGTACCCCGCCCCTCGATCGCGTCAAGAGAGGGCGTGGGATCGTCGCAGCACGGTTCGGAGAGATCGCTGTGGTAGGCGTTTATTTCTCCCCGAACCGAACTCTCGCCGAGTTCCAGAACTCCCTAACGGAGTTGGGAGACGTCGTCGTCGCCCTCGGTTCCCTCCCCGCCCTCGTCCTCGGGGACTTCAACGCTAAGAGTCCGGCTTGGGGTTCCCGGTCCACGGACTATAGGCGGGGCAGGATGCTCGAGCACTGGGCCCGTGCGCAGGGCCTGGTGATCGAGAACCGGGGTTCTGTCCCCACGTGCGTGCGGTTTACGGGCGAGTCGGTGGTGGACGTTACGTTCGCCACCCCCAGCCTGTCACCGCGCGTCACCGACTGGCGCGTTGTGGAGGAGGTGGAGACCTATTCCAACCACCGGTATATCCGGTTCGACGTCTCCGCCCAGACCCCAGACGCGCCGGTCCGACGGGACCTGAGAGGTCCGCGATGGGCGCTGAAGCAGATGGACCGGGAGCTATTCCTGGAAGCCTCGATCGTGCAGGCCTGGGGGTCAGCCCCGGACAGGCCTGCCGACATAAACGACGAGGCGGAGTGGTTCCGGGAGGCCATGTCGGAGATCTGCGACGTGGCCATGCCCCGGGTCCGGCAAGGACGCGCCCGGCGTCAGCTGTACTGGTGGTCGAACGAGCTAGCAGTGCTGCGCGAAGCGTGCGTTGCGGCGCGACGCCGGTACACCAGGTTCCGCAGGCGCCGCACCCGACCTCCAGATGCGGCGACTGTAGAGGCGGAGCTGTACGAGGGCTACAGGGCAGCGAAGGCCGACCTCCGAGACGAGATCTGGCGGGCCAAGGAACTGGCCCGGGAGGAGATGCTGGCGACTCTGGACGGGGACCCATGGGGCCGCCCCTACAAGTGGGTGCGAGAGAGGCTCCGCCCCTGGGCTCCCCCGTTGACGCAGAGTCTCCAGCCTCAGTTCTTGGAGGACGTGGTGAGCGCCCTGTTCCCATCGCGAGGGGAGCACGCTCCCCCGCCCATGGCTCCGTCTCCGACGGAACCTGAAGCTGGCGCAAACGCGGACCACAGCGACGACGACGTCTACGACGCTCCAGAGGTGACCGAGGTAGACTTGAGAGTGGCGGTACATCGGCTCAAGGCCAAAAATACCGCCCCAGGACCCGACGGCTTGCCAGGGAAAGCGTGGGTCCTGGCCTCGGAGACTCTCGGGCCTCGACTAGGGGGGCTCTTTAGCGCATGCCTGGAGAGGGGCCAGTTTCCGCTTCGCTGGAAGACGGGAAAGCTGGTCCTGATCCAGAAAGCCGGGCGCCCTGCGGACTCTCCGTCCGCATTCCGGCCCATCGTGCTGCTCGACGAGGCGGGCAAGCTCTTGGAAAGAGTAATTGCATACCGCCTCTTCGGGCACCTGAATCGGGTGGGCCCGGATCTTGCTGAGTGCCAGTTTGGCTTCCGCAGGGGGCGCTCGACGGTGGATGCCATCATGCGCGTGAGAGCCCTCACGACGGGGGACGCGGTATCCCGGGGCAGGGTCGTCTTGGCGGTGTCTTTGGACATCACCAACGCCTTTAACACCCTGCCCTGGAGTTGCATCAGGGAGGCACTCCGGTATCACCGGGTGCCGACCTACCTCCGTCGCATAGTCGAGGACTACCTGACGGACAGAGCCGTCATCTACCCCGGTCACCGGGGAGAGTGGAACCGGCGAGAGATGTCGTGCGGTGTCCCACAGGGATCGGTCTTGGGGCCGCCCCTGTGGAACATCGGATACGACTGGGTGCTGCGCGGCGACCTCCCTGACAGCGTCAGCGTAGTATGTTACGCTGACGACACGCTCGTCCTGGCGCAGGGAGAGTCGCACCAGGCGGCGGCCGACCTGGCGACGCAAGCGGTTGTGACAGTCGTTCATAGGATCCGGCAGTTGGAACTCGACGTGGCGCTGCATAAGACCGAGGCCATGTGCTTTCATGGCGGTCGGAACGCGCCACGGTCCGAGTCCCACATAACGGTGGAGGGGGTTCGCATCGGCGTCGGGAGCGACCACTAAAGTTGGTCGCATGCCAGAGGGTCATGGCTATCCGAATGATCCGGGGATACCGCACAATCACCGGCGAATCGGCCAACCTCCTTGCCGGATTGCTGCCCTGGGATCTGGAGGCGACTGCCCTCCAGCGCGTCTATGAATGGCGCGTGGAGGCGCAGCGCCGGGGCGTATCCCCGCTGCCTCGAGAAGTCGAGGCGCGGCGGGAAGAGCTCCGGCGCGATCTCAGGGCAGTATGGAGGGAACGACTGTCGCAACCGACGGCCGGGCACGCCGCAATTGCGGCGGTGAGACCCCTCTTTGAGGAGTGGCTCGATCGGCGTCACGGCGTCCTGACCTACCGCATGACGCAGGTCCTCACCGGACACGGAAGTTTCGGGAGGTACCTGTGTCTGATGGGTAAGGAAGAGACGCCTGGGTGTCACCACTGTGAGGGTCGCCCTGAGGACTCAGTCGAGCACACGGTGCAGGACTGCCCAGCTTGGGCAGAGCACCGACGTGTCCTCACGGCGACAATAGGCGGAGACCTCTCGCGCCCGGCCTTGGTCGAGGCCATGCTGCGGGGCGAGAGGGAGTGGGAAGCGGTCGCCTCCTTCTGCGAAGCAGTCATGCTTCCGAAGGAGGAGGCGGGCCGCGCGAGGGAGAGGATGGCGTCCTCCCTCCAGCCCAGCCGCAGTGGTAGACGCCCACGGCGTCGGACGTCGGCCGACGATCTCCGGCCACCGTAGGCGCGGGCATGCGGACAGCGAGTAAAGGGCAACTCGCTGTCCGACCATGGACCATGCCCGGGTCGACGGCGCGTCGTGTTCCACGCGCGTCTCAAAGAGCGTCAGCAACATGACGAGGCCCCCTCTGCAGAGGGCCGAAGCCTGCCGGGGTCGTGGGACTCATCCCGTTACCGTGGCCCCGGTATGTAAAGGGTTATTGAAGGAACACCGTGGATTTTAGTCAGTAAAAGTCTGACAGTCCCTCCCACCCTGCCCGGAGTGGGAGGACTTATTTGACAATTTTACCACGATAAAAAAAAAAAAAAGAAAAAAGTACTCAGGCGGGGCTTCGCTCCCGTGGATTCTATCACGGTAAAAACATAACTCTCCTTTTTGCAGTCGCGTAAAAAGTACCCTATAACCTTCCTCAAGCTTCAAGCTACTTGCATACCAAATTACATCCAAATCCACCCAGTACTTTCGAAGATTAGCGCGTTCAAGCAAACAAACAAACAAACAAACTTTTCCGCTTTACAATATTAGTATAGATTATTAGTTATTAATTCAAAAGTAGAAGACGCAAATTATAAACTCCAGCTACTGAGCCAGCTTAAAATTATATATTATATAACTAAAACTCATTCTTGATTCACCCTGCATTTCATTTTACGAACTCTTTTAATTTAGCTTCTAAAAAATGCGGCTCACTTTTAACAGCCAGTGGCTTTAAGACCGTATATTTTCGTCTCTCCTTGATACCGTCTCAGGAAATTAATATTCCAAATGTTGCTAATCTTCTGCCATCTTAGAAGATCAAGTACTTACTTTAAAGAGGATTAATTCCGCCCCCTCATTAATTATTAATTAGGTAAAATATTTATGAACCGGTTTTAAAACCCATTTGTATTAACTGAATCCGGAGTTAGAGAATTCTGCAGTTGAACTTAGGACCTAAGGATCATATTTATGTGCCTAATGTTGTATACGGAGTGGGCAAGTGTACGTATTGCTAAAAAAATAGATATAAAATAAAAAAGAATGGCTGCTGGAAGTTTATTCAGTCAATAATAGTATTTAATATTATTATAATTCTTGTTGCAGGATATTATGAAACGTATTTCATACATTGGAGTTCCATCCTTCTTCATCACTGCATCTGTGCCCACAATAAGGCATTTGCCTCTCCTGATACTCTGCTAGTGACCCTGTAATTTTCTTCTGACCTCCCACTATGTCACCTGAAGTTCAATTAGGTGAGTGAAATATCACCATGGACTACCACAGACAAACCTACAATACGGTTTTGTAGGATGTATAATATATTGTGTTGTGTGTTTGTGTATCCATATCTATACTTTCATACTATCTCAAATAAATTAAAAATAATGGTTGACGAGATATTTTTTCTCCATTTCCCACTAAACAACCATCCTCATAAAACAAACGACAACCATTATTAAGGGTTTATAAACAAAGAAAATACCATGCCATGGTGCTCCGGCACCATATATTTATTTATTTATTGGCCTATCTACAATTGTTACACTGTTTATCCTAATATTACATGCAATATGTTACAAAAATAGTGTACAATATGACACGATAGACACAGCATGCAAAAAAAATTATAACATCAACAGATTAGATAATAGTACAGAAATAAGGCTAACAACAACTAGTGCATAGTATCTAGAGTACACATAGAAAATTAAAACACACGTAGATTATTTTTGATGGACTTGGTGCTTGAATTTTTTAAGTGTAGTGGGAAAAATTACTCTTACTTAACAACTGGGGGCAGTCTATTTTTAACCGACTTCTAAAAAAGGAGGAGGTTCTCAATTCGGTTGTTTGTATTTTTTTTTTTTTTTTTTTTTTTTTTTTTTTTTATGTTTGTCCACGCATAACTCCGTCGCTTGCCAACCGATTTGAAAAATTCTTTTTTTGTTGGAAAGGGTATACTTCCCAAATGGTCCCATGAAAATTTTATCGAAATCGGGCGAGCCGTTTCTGAAAAATCAAAAAAAGTCGAAAAAAATAATTTACCTTGATGATCTTTTCGTTTACTCTGCATTGCGTTTTTTGTTCGCGCATAACTCCGTCATTTACGAATCGATTTGGAAAATTCACTGACCCACTAAAAAGCGCGAAAATAAAAACTTTTTTTGCAAAAAACAAAACCGACTTCCATATCAAAACACTCCAAAGCCAAAAATAATTTTAATTTCGGAAGGCGGTGTGAAAAAAAAAGAAAATACAAAACCAATAACACCGACTACCGAAATTAAAATTATTTTTGGCTTTGGAGTGTTTTGATATGGAAGTCGGTTTTGTTTTTTGCAAAAAAAGTTTTTTACCCCGAAGTATTTAAAAAAGAAAAATGAATCTATACTATCTCTTCTTTTTTCGAGTGAGATAAAGTCGAATTTTTTAAGACGTTTTGCATAGCTAAGAGATTCACTTGAAAAATACCGCCGCCTGTGAGCTGCGAATGCCTGCATTGTCTTACTGCCCCGAACAGTGCTCCGTAATGAATGCAATTAAAGTTTAGTGCGTAGTTTTGAGCTAAGAAACGGTGAAACGGCGTTTTCTTAATTTGAATGGTTACCAAGTAAGTGGTTTGTTATTTTGGTATGA
This sequence comes from Tholera decimalis, assembly GCA_943138885.2. NCBI lineage: Eukaryota > Metazoa > Arthropoda > Insecta > Lepidoptera > Noctuidae > Tholera > Tholera decimalis. The sequence goes on along the minus strand of OW964552.2, from coordinate 13,845,208 downwards.
AACTAGCCTTTGTCAAGGTCTTCACCCACCCGGGTAAAAGTAAAAAAATATTACACGAGAACGTACCAACGCACAGGTATAATCTACTCGCGTGTAATTATTTTTTATTTTATTTTCATTGATGAATTGCGTTTGACCACTATATCATCTAGTAAGCAGTAAGCATATCATATATGTTCGAAGATGAAGCTGGTGATGATGCTTGCTTAGAAATCACTCTTTCACTCTTGATTTGAAGAGGGTATAGCTATCGGGGGACACAGGGAATCATTTTTTGTTCCTCCAAATACAAACACTAAAACATAATATATCAGCCTTGGCCAAAAGTATTAGGCACCCCAATAAAACACAGATTATACAAAACGTATTAAAAAAAACAGCTTATATTTTTAACAAAAGCCAAGGTAGGGCCGCCAAACGATAATTAAAACAATGGCAAACGAATTTCTATGGGCCATAAAACATCTGTTGAGCAAAACCCATATAATGTGTATTTTCAAAAAAATACTCATAATTATTATCAGTGTTCCTTTGCTATTCATAACGTAAAGAAGCTTTCGTGTGTGATCCAGTAGTGAAATTAACATTCCCCTTTTTCGAAAATGCCAAAAAAAAGTGAACTATGCTACGAAAAACGAATTAAAATCCAGTTATTGCATGAACAAGGGAAGTCCCAAGTAGAGATTGCCAAACTTATAAAATGTTCGCGGTGCGCAGTGCAATCTGCTATTAAACGGTTTGCGGAGACTGGTTCCCACGCAAATAAAATACGGACTGGCAGAAAACGCGTGACTACCGAGCGCCAGGACAGGAAACTCATCCGCGATTCTCTACAGGATCGAAAAAAAACTTCTTCTGAGCTTGCTGCCGCCTTATCTGACGAAACTGGACACCCCATTAGTGCTCGAACGGCAAGAAGAAGGCTTGCAGATGCGGGTTTAAAGGGGTGTAAAGCAAGAAAGAAGCCATGGCTCTCGGCAGATAACAAAAAGAACCGTTTAGAATGGGCTCTATGTCACCAACACTTCACGGAGGAAGATTGGTCAAATATTGTGTGGTCCGATGAATCAACTTTTGAGGTAAGCATTTATACCATTTCTTAAAAACAATAAAATTGATCGCTCTTATTTTAGTCTGATTTCATAAAAATTATGAGCACTCATTTAAATTCTTCTTTTTACATTTTTCCAGATATTTGGGACTGCGGGTGTAACCTACGTGAGGCGGCGTGTCGGCGAGGAATACCATCCAGATTGCGTGGTGCCCACTATTAAACACGGGGGAGGTAGCATTATGATCTGGGGTTGCATGGCAGCCGATGGCGTTGGCGAAATGTTCGTTTGCGAAGGCAGGATGAACAGTGAAAAGTACATAAATGTGCTCGAAACTGCGCTATTGCCTTCGCTTACACGTATTTTCGGTGACACCAACTTAAATGGAGTGAAATTCCAACAAGACAATGCTCCTTGTCATAAATCAGCGGCCACCATGCGCTGGTTTAGAAACAACAGTATCGACTTGTTAGAATGGCCGGCGCAATCCCCAGATCTCAATCCTATCGAGCATTTTTGGGGTATTCTGAAGCGTAAGGTCCGAGAGCACAGCATTGCATCATAATTAGCGTTAAAAAATGCTTTGATTCAAGAGTGGGACGCCATAAGTGCAGCCGATTGTAAAAAGCTTGTAAGCACTATGCCGCAAAGAATTGCTGCAGTGATCAATGCAAAGGGTGGGCCAACTAAATATTAGTATTTTTTTGTTATTTTATAAGAATATAGTAAATTGGAAAACAATTTTATTTTATTTTTCACCTTAAACACGAAAAAGTCAGAAAATTTGAAGGTGCCTAATACTTTTGGCCAAGGTGAATTTTGAAAGAAAATCTTCGGAATATTTTAAAACAAATCGGATAGTTCGTTATATTTCTAACTCATTATTTTTCTTTCTTTACCGTTCTCAGTTACATACGCAAAATCTTACTTTTGTTTCCGATATAGAGGATAAGCCTCGGAAAGGATGCTAAACCGATGGTCCTGCTACTCGTTGATACATCTTTGCCAGTCGTTACGGGGAGCCGGAAGCCTGAAATCTGACATCAGTCATACCAAAGAGCAACTCAGTTGCGGAAGTCAAATAGACAGTCGATCCAAGTTAAACACAAGTACTTAGCCGCATCTGGTTAGATTGGAAGATCCTAGCATAGTTGGGAAAAGGCTAAGCAGATAATAAAGTGAAAATCATAACAAAAGTTAATAAAGTTTACGTAAAAAACAATTAGATTGCTAAAGTACTTAACTGACTTGAATTATATATTTTAGGTACCCGCGGTTATAGAACTAACTCTCTTTGGTGTGTAGTAGTGAAGCACCGTCGTCTTAATTTGTAGAAGTAATTGTATGCGCTGTTGAGTGAGGCGCACACAGCTTGGATGTATGTTTGAAATGAAAGTCACTGATAGCTAACTAATATGAAATACTATATTGATAACGTAATTATGCTAAAATGTATGAACTGTGAATGATTGCTAGTGGGTACAAGTATGTATGAATCTTGAACGAGTACTGACGCGTAACAATATAATTTGTACGAATTGACGTAAAATTGCGGATTATACGTTACGCGCCTATCATGTATGATGCGTGGCTCGTACAGTAATGAATGATCAATTATGAAGTTACGCTACCTAAAAAGCTACCACCGATTACTTATACGTTATAACACTGACAGCTGATTTACTCAGTTTCAAACAATCTACTTAATTAGATAATAAATCAAAAATAGTGAACAAGCTTAATGTTGGACAAATTTAGATTGTTGTTTATAGAGTAGGTACGTGTTTACATTTGATGTGACTGTGTTATTGAAGCGGAGGAAAAATATATGCATATCGTAATGATTTTCAAATACGTAAAAACCAAATAATAGGTAAAAACACAACACATCACACACAGTTCAGTGTTCAGACATCGCCTTAAGGACTGGGTCTGCCATCTACATCACAGCGATTGGTCATCCACGGATGCCGCTGACCAATCACCATCGAGCTACGCATCAACGTTATGCATCAAAATTTTAAAATCTTTTGTGTAGTTGGTTCTGATCGCTAACTATCACATCGCACTCACCTTTATAACTTGAATACTGACTTATCCGCTATAGAGATTTTTTTTTATTGAAAATATGTTGCCGTTTGACTACTATCTCACCTGATGGTAAGTGATGATGTGGACGAAGACTTTTTACTTAAATACTCCTAGGTTGTAGCTATCGGGAAACAAAGACTCCGGCATGGAATTCCACTCCTTAGCCGTACGCACAATGAAGGTATTCCCAAAACGTATTGTACATATGGGTGGGATGTCCACCATGTAACGATGGCCCTTCGTCGTTTGTCTCGTATTCCGATGATGGAACGGGCTTGGCGGAATTAGATTGTGTAATTCCATCACACACTCCCCGAAACGTAACCGATAGAAAACCGATAGACTTGCAACTCGTCGTCGATGTTCAAGGCTCTGGAGCTTTGCCTCGATCAGTGCATCGTTGCCAATGAGTCTCTTGGCTCGCTTCAGATCAACACAACTTTGGCATAATGGGATAACGTTGGTCTGGTGGCTACGAAGAGCATTTCATGAAATTGTTTTCACCCATATTTAAATCTGCTGGTTACTGGTTGAAACAAATGCTTGTTGCTCATCATTGCTGCATTCTTGTTCTGCATGTCACTGCCTTGACTTGACTCTGAATTAAGGGCGACTGTTCATTGTCTCTAGTGCTAGCTTGTTCCAACAAGGCTAGGAGTCGACTTTGTTCCCATTCATAAGACATGATTCATAAAACCGTGAAAAACGATTATTATTGATATGATTATTGCGGATAAGCCCGCTCTTGACCTTGATCACGCCTGATGGTAAACAATTGATGTATCCTACGATGGAACGAGCGAGCCCAGAAGATGCTTGTTCACTTTTGCTTTAAAGTGTCATACGTGGTAGGGAACACAGAAGCCGGCAGAAAGTTACACACTGTCCTGTGTGCACAGTGTGACAGGACGTTAAATTTGTTTCAATTATATTTCCTATTATTATTAATTTGACAAACTATTGTGATTAAACTGCTACTTAAAGAGAGTACAATTGTTGGCATAACTTCTTTTAGTTTTTTTCTGAGTGATATCACGGTATCATTCTTTAAATTGTAAGTCAAATTATTTCAAAGATTTTAAATTTAAGTTTTAATTGACTTCAAAAAAGATAGAATATAAAGATATCAGTTCCATTTTTTATCAACTGTTAATAGACTTGCAAAAATCTAATACCTACTACCAACACAAAATTAAATGCCAATTAAAAGCTCTCAAAAATATAAACAGAAAAAATATTAAAACCACCATCAGAAAATAGATCGTCAATTTACCCATTCACAATCCAATTCGTAGTGTTGACAGTAAAGGTAAAAAGTCTGCAGGTACTGTTGACACCTCCACCGCAGTCCAATTAACATCGATTTATATGCTGACCGTCCCGACTGCTGGTGTTTGCTTTGCTAAAACCCGGTACCGATAATGCTGAATCTTGATATTTTTTTCATTTATGCGGAAAAGGTGTGGAATCGAAGGAAGGTGTATGGAAAGTAGTATTGAAAGATTAAAGGATTACTATCCGTTTCGGCTGAGCCATTTGAATAATTATTTTGTTATTGAGTTGAAAACATTATGAAATTCTGTGACACACGAACGCGTTCATAATTGAAATACCATCTAACTGGTATACAATGTACCACTTATTTCTCAGTTATAAAAGAAAAAAAAAATCTTATTAAAAGAAAAAAAAAAATACTCGGAGCATTACGATAGAAATCGAAAACGCCACCCTTTAAACTCTCAATTAAATACGAATTAAATGAAGAACAGCTTTATCAAACATACAGACCGGTTCTAACTGGGATGTCAAAAGTTTCCTATTCTTTTACTTATAGAATCTAATAAAATGAATCCCATGAGAAACATAAATGTGGAATGAGAGCCAAGTTCAATATTATCATAAATGCCTTGGTTGTTGACTTTAACGACAAAAGAAGTGAAATCTAAAGGGGTGCCAAGTTCAATGGTCAGTCCTGAAATTTATTTATAACAACATATAATATCATTTATTTTTATAACTTAGGAGAATATATCGTAGCCTAAGGTTTGACCTGGCTAGTTCTTATATACGAATTATTATGTTCGATGGTTAGTTTCTACCAGCAAGCCAAATTTTCGGAATAATAAAATAAGAACCGACAAGTAACAGGTGTAGAACTTGCAAAGGCTATAATATAATACGTATATGAAAACTAGCCAAGTCAGACCTTAGGCTACAATATATTCTCCTAAGTTAGAAGAATAAATTATATTTTATGTTGTTATAAATAAATTTCAGGACTGACCATTGAACTTGGCACCCATTTAGATTTCACTTCTTTTGTCGTTGAAGTCAACAACCAAGGCATTTATGATAATATTGAACTTGGCTCTCATTCCACATTTATGTTTTTCATGGGATATCATTACTTTTTGTACATAAATTAGTAGTAGGTACTTACTTATAACAAAATTAATACTAAATGGTTTTTTGTTAAACTACTGTATTTTCCTACGTTTACGGGGTATAATTGTCATTTTTGTGTTATTTTCTATATTTTCTTGTGCCTTTGAAATGTTCGAATGAATTGCCCATTCAGTATCCGGAATTCTTTTTACGCGTTTTGCCTCCATGGTGTAGTGACCCTCTAAGATAATAGGTGGCGCTAGTGGTTGTAGAATACGGTTAGTTACGCGTAATAAATACGAAAATTTACTATATTCTTATTTATAAGTACAAAAAACGGAAATATTTGGATAAAAAAAAATAAGAGTGGTATTTAACTCGTTATATATTCACGTAAAGATCTTAAAATTCACATATAGAGATTTACAGGCACTAATTATAAGTTAAGTGAAAATTATAATAAAATGATAAAAAATTACCAGTTTCTGATTTTTTCCTTTGTATTCACCTAATTACCTATCTTCATGACAAATTTGAACTTTCTAGGTCATCTAGAACTAGGTTATAGTTTTGATCTATAGGTCAGTCATAAAAATGACGATTTTTGGACGTTAATATCTAAATAACCGTTTGAGATATGTTTATAAAATTTGTAACACATATGTATCTCGCCAGTCTCAATATATGAGCCAAATTTGACAAGTTTAAGTGAAATAGTTTTTGAGTTATGATGGGCTCAAAAGTGGCTCCAAATGGTTCGTGTAATATTACACACGGTGAGCTGCGCGCCAGTTCTTGGCTTGACACGCTCCCGCGTGTCTAGATTATATACTGATTAGTATTTTTACTCATTTCAATGAAATCTGAACCGGAACAGATGCTCAATCTCTATCAAGCACAGGTTCTCTTATCTTATCTCTCTCATCTTTGGGATGGATCTGCCAAATACCAACTGGACGAGCTTGAGTCTGTCGAGAAAAGGGCCAGGAGACTCATCGGCAACGATTCACTGGTCGAAGCCTTGAACATCGACGACGAGTTGCAAGTCTATCGGTTTTCTATCGGTTACATTTCGGGGAGTGTGCGATAGAATTACACAATCCAATTCCACCAAGCCCATTCCATCATCGGACTACGAGACAAACGGCGAAGCGCCATCGTTACATTGTGGACATCCCACCCATACGCACAAAACGTTTTGGGAATACCTTCATTGTGCGTACGGCTAAGGAGTGGAATTCCCTGCCGGAGTCTGTGTTTCCCGATAGCTATAACCTAGGAGTCTTCTAGTCAAGAGTGAATAGGTTTTTTTTTAGGTAAGCGTGCTCTATCTTCGACCACATCATCACTTACCATCAGGTGAGATGGTGGTCGAACGCGAACCTATTTTTAATAAAAAAAAAAGGTGAGACGGTACTTCACACCCGAACAGCTGCTCAATCTCTATCAAGCCCAGGTTCGGTCGTATATGGAGTACTGCTCTCATCTTTGGGATGGATCTGCCAAGTACCAACTAGATGCGCTTGAGACAATTAAGAAACGGGCCAAAAGACTCATTGGCAACGATACACTGGTTGAATCAAAGCTCCAGAGCCTTGAACATCAACGACGAGTTGCTAGTCTATCGGTTTTCTATCGGTTACATTTCGGGGAGTGTGCGATGGAATTACACAATCTTATTCCGTCAAGCCCGTTCCATTATTGGACTACAAGACAAACGGCGATGCGCCATCGTTACATGGTGGACATCCCACCTATGCGCACTAAACGCTTAGGGAATACCTTCATTGTGCGTACGGCTAAGGAGTGGAATTCCCTGCCGGAGTCTGTGTTTCCCGATAGCTATAACCTAGGGGTCTTTAAGTCAAGATTGAATAGGTTACTTTTAGGTAAGCGTGCTCCATCTTCGACCACATCATCACTTACCATCAGGTGAGATGGTAGTCAAACCCGAACCTATTATCAATAAAAAAAATAAAAAAATTAAAAGGGAGATGATGAATGCAAATTTGAACTCAAATGGGGTACCTAGCATTTGAGTTCACACGGAGACACATTAAGTATTTTCACAAAATAGCAGTCATATTACAATGACCCTGCATCTGACGACTGCATTCTTTGTTACAGTTTGTACGAATTCGGGAGATATCTCAAATGTCACTTAATATGACTTTACGAGATTACTTTAAGTTTCAGAAACTAATAACTAGAAATATTTTTAATACAGTAGATTCTATTGGAATTGTATTTAACGTTTAATAATTGTTTAATTTCATTATTTGTCTCGGCGTTATTTACGCGAGAGATTTAATTATCTAAAAGATTTTTTTTTCGGGGAAATATCATCACTCCTCTCTTTCTAGTTAGAGCTAAAGGAGTGCCAGACTCTTACAAATTAAAACCTCATCCTGTTTATATAGTTACCCCTACGTTCCAGGGTTGCGGTATCATAAATGAGAGAACCATCAAGGAGTCATCGCGTCAGTCAGAAAAATAAATTATTTTATATTTTGTTTGATTTAAACTCAATATTCCAATGAGGCTCCTGATAAGTGATATTTGTTAGTGGTAGCGTGCCGAAAGCGATTATCATAACGACAAATAATTTATGGGGTTGACAAATGCTGTCCAAAAGTCAACTAATCAAACCCTTATATTTTGAAAATTCGGAAATTAATTGCTATTAGAACGGCACTTGGTCTTATTACTTATTTGCTCTATTGTTCTTATTTGCTCTTGACGAGTTTCGGATATTACCTGTATCTACTATAATCTGATAATTGTATTGAGCGAATGAGAATGAACATAAAAATAAACCCCATATTAAAAAGAACTTAAAAAAAACTTGGCCAAGTGCGAGTCAGACTCGCCCAAGAAGGGGTCCGTAGTAACTATAATAATATAATATAACATGTATATATTTATTTAACGAATACAAAAAAACCTTAAAATTTTCTTAAAACTAGCTTATTTACATTTTTACAACTACGCTAAATAACTTTGTTTTTCATAGTGTTTGTATGAATTACAAAGTTATATTTGCGGTTTTAGAAAATATGCTGTATCTCAAAAACTGCTGACCCGATTTCATTCAAACTAATTTTGGTTGAAAGTTTACATTAAGACCTACAGACATATATTTCTTTTAGATTTTTCGCTCCATTATTATAGAAGTTAGAGGGGGTGGGACACATTTTACCGCTTTAGAAGCTTATATCTTTTAAACGATCGACTTTATGAAAAAGTGGTTTTAGAAATCCTTATATCATTTTTAAAGACCTGTCTATAGATACCACACACGCATAGGTTTCAATAAAAAAAAATATTTTCAGTTCTAGTTCCATGTATGGAGACCCCCCATTATTTTAAATATTTTTAATTTTTTTTCTTAAAATCGGAAAGCGGTTTACATAATACATGTACCTACTAAGTTTCACATGTATAGTCTTAATAGTTTTGGAATAAAATGGCTGTGACATACGGACAGACAGACAGACAGACAGACAGACGGACGGACAGACATATTGAAACTATAAGGGTTCCTTTTTTTGCAATTTGGCTACGGAACCCTAAAAATATAAGTAGCACAAAATAAAACCCTAACACAATTTTAAAATGTAATTCGGGTACTTTTTCGCGGGCAAATAGTAGGTACTAGTCGTTCGACCGCGAGGCACATATTATGTTGACAATCTCTAAGTGCTTTTTTTTTTTTTTTTCATCCCCTGCCAGAATAACAAAACTTTCATGCGGTACTTACAGCGCAAAGTAAGTAACAGCATCAGAGAGTGGCGTGAAGCCGGCTGGGACAAGACCCTGAGCGAACTGGAACCCACCCACCATGCCTTCTGGCAACTTCAGCGGAATATGCGCGGCACTGAGGTTGCCACAATGCCTCCCCTTATCCGCCCGGACAAAAGCATTGCCTTCGACGACGAAGACAAAGCCGAATGCCTAGCCGACAGCCTGGAGGCACAGTGCTCTCCCAGCTCCCAACCAGTCGACCCAGCCCACCTTGCCCACGTGGATGCTGAGGTCGAACGTAGATCTGCCCTACCCCCTGTCGAGGACCCTGATGCTCCCCTCCCCCCCGTCACGGAAGACGAGGTGGAGGAGATCATCAAGAAACTCAAACCTAGGAAAGCTCCCGGGACTGACAGACTGACCACTAGGGCACTTAAACTCCTCCCACGTACGATCATAGTCCTACTGGCTGCCATCTTCAATGGCGCCTTGTCCAACAACTTGTTTCCACAAGCTTGGAAAGAGGCTATAGTGATAGGTATCCCAAAACCCAAAAAGCCCAAGAACCTCCCGACTAGCTATAGACCCATTAGTCTGCTCAGCGCCCTCGGCAAGGTCTACGAGCGGATTATTCTTAATCGGCTCAAGGACTTTGTCGAGGCCAAGAGCCTAATCCCTAACGAACAGTTTGGCTTTAGAGCCCATCATTCCAGTGTCCACCAAGCCCACCGCATCGTAGAGCACATTAGCGGCCGTTTTCAACGCGGTCTGGTGACGGGGGCCCTATTCTTTGATATAGCAAAGGCTTTCGACAAAGTCTGGCACAATGGCTTAATTTATAAGCTTTACCAACTAGGTGTGCCGGACCGTCTCGTGCTCATCATTCGAGACTTCCTGTCGAACCGCTCCTTCAGATATCGTATCGAAGGAGCGCTTTCCACTCCCCGCCCTATCAGAGCCGGCGTCCCTCAGGGCGCCGTGCTCTCCCCCCCACTCTTCACGCTATTCACTAGCGATATCCCCAAAAAGCCCCCAGTAGAGTTATCCCTGTTTGCCGACGACACGGCCATCTACTACTCGGGACATAATCCCGTTAGCATCGCTCATACCCTCCAGACCTCAGCCAACGCACTAGGCGATTGGTTTAGGAAATGGAGGATTGAGGTAAATCCCGACAAAAGTCAAGCAGTCCTGTTTCGCAGGGCTCGCCAGCATAAACAATTCACCCCCCCACGCCCGATCACTATGTTCGGCAAGCCAATCCCTTGGGAGAAGCGAGCCAAATACTTAGGTGTGATCCTCGACCAGTTCCTTAATTTCAGTGAGCACATAAAGTCGGTTCGCTCGCGAGCCGCTTTCGCTCTCGGTAGGCTCCACGCCCTGCTGAATAAACACAGCAAGCTCTCCCTTAAATGTAAAATCCGAATATACACGACATGCATACGTCCTATCATGACGTATGCCTGTCCGGTGTTTGCTCATGCCAGTCCCAATCAGATCCATAGGATGCAAGTCATTCAGAACCGTTTTCTCCGAAAGGCCACGGGCGCGCCCTGGTTCTGTAGGAACGAGGATCTCCACGTAGACCTCAAACTCCCGACCATAAAGCAAGTGTTGAAACGCATGTCAGTGCGTTACTTCACCTCTGCTGAGACCCACACTAACCCCCTGATCGTATCGGCCGCCCGATACAGACCCTCCAAGATTTCTCGGGATTCGTCGCCCGCGTAACATCCTAGACGAGCCTGACGACCCCACCACCATCCGACAAGAGAGCAGTAGGGAAACCAGCACTCTTAGAAGACACAGATACAGAACGCGTTCCTTATTCCGGCCTCGCCGACGAGGCCCATCGCGACGTCCGCGTACTTGTAATGAAAATCCTCCCCGACCTTTGCCAAACGAGCCAGCCCGCGATGCTGAGCCAGTAGCAATAAATACTCCCGTAAATAATATGACCCAGCCTGTCCCTTTGCTGCCCTCCCAAAATGACCCCGCTATGCCGAGGCCCGTACTCCACAGGGAGTGCCCTTAGCGTGCGGTCATTAGTTTTTAAGTATATTTTAGTTTGTAAGCCCTGGCTGGGGGCCTTTAATTTATTAGAGGTCACCACAGGAAAGTCCGGTTAAGTAGACTCACAGCCTTAGTGTGCTGATCTACAAGTGGCCCTACCTAAAAAAAAAAAAAAAATGCTTTTTTCACTTTAAAAGATGAGTAGCTATTTATTCTGTCTGCAATATTACACTGACAAGATTGTATCTAACATTTTCAGTAAACTTCCCAAAAACGAGAAAGAATATAATTGAATGCGTTTTTTTCGAATAATGTGGTTAATATGTTAATCCTGTCCTTTGTATTCGATGGTTTTGGTTGTTTTTTTTTTTAATATTTTATTCAGGTAACAAGAGTGTTGAAATTAGAATTCAGAATGGAAACAAAACAAACGAAGATTATGTGCATGTTTTAACAAACGCTGCGCGCGATCTCTTGAAACATTCGCCCGCATCGACTACCTTTTTAGCGAGCAATATGCCACTACAACTCAAGTTAAGTAATATTTTTGATTTATAAGTATCGATAGATATCTTCATTGCTGATTCTATTACGAGATAACACTCATAGGATGGATCTTACACCCTTGGGTGTCTTTAAGCCTTTTTTATGAAAATGTACTCTTTCTTACGTACATCATCATCATCCACCATCTAATTTCGCCCACTGCTGGGTCTATACCCAGCAGTGGGCAAAATTAGATGGTGGATGAATGGTGGATGATGAACGTGGAGCTTGGCACAAGCTAAGAGAGGCCTATGCCTCTCTTAGCTTGTGCCAAGCTCCACGTTCCTGTGCCAGTCTCATCCAGGATATACTCGCGATGGCAACAAAGTCTTATGCACACCTCATGGCCGAACTAACAACACATACAAGTTATTATGTACACCTATAAATAAAAATGTTTTAGATAAATATCTATAAATATAATATTACAAAAGGCTACACGACAGGTAGCCTTATCGCTCAACAGCAATCTAAATCTATGTACTATGTACCACGTATATACGGTACAAGAAATAAAATACATTACTAATATAGCGAAAACCCTCAAGCGGGCACGTATTCATTTGAAACGGCAGCAGCCAAGCGTAACCATAAAAGGATCTAGGCGAGATTCCAGGGTTTAAAACACTTCACCGTGGCGTAGAGGCGTAAGATGAAACCTTAGCTCTCCCTAATCTATTTTCCGCAGGTTTGTATCCGAGCGCATTCAAGGGTTTAAAACGCCAATAAATTAATAAATTATCATTTTATTTTATAAATTTAAGTATAGTTTTTCAGTTAGAAAACAATTTTCCAGCTTGATTTATAAGAAAAATACTACCTACGTAAGTCAAAATCAGTAAAATACAAACCAATACAAGAAAACACTGTATTCCATTTTCTCTATATTTTTGTGCTACACCAATCTTCGCGAAGCGTTCCGGCACTGACCCAAGAGGCAAAGATAATTATTCTTTCAGCCTTACGACCGGCATTGTCTACATTAACAACGGAGTAAGAAAATATTATCTCAGATGAAAACTTGTTGTAACTCAGCGAATTGGCTTAACCTATAGTTTCCCCCGGGAGAAGCCCTTTTTTAGGGTGGAAAATCAGCAAATGACTCCTCCCGCTCTGGATGGAGCAGAAGAGAATGTCAGTCTTCTACTGACTCAAAATCCTCCCTGTTCTTTGCGTTCCCGTAACGCGGTTTGAAGTTAGCTTATTCCTGCAGCCCGGGCAGTCAATGCTCTTATCGGGCCCTGACACTGGTGCTGTCTGCGTTCTACAGCATGGGTTCCGAAGTGACCATTCAAGTTACCACAGAAAAATAAATAATGTTACTCAGCGAATTAATATTTGTATAAATGTTGGAGGGATTTCGGCCTACTTAAGTTACAATTTGCGTGAATAATTCTTTCCTTTTTGAGTTACATTTTGCGTGAATGGATTATTCATAAAGAGAACGAAAAGAAACATCTATTGATTAAAAAATTATTTATGAATAACGTTTTCATTTTTTTAGTTTAAATTCTTTTTTCATTATCTTTATTACAACCGTACTTTTAATTTCTAAAGATGCATATTGACTGACTTTTTGAGAGTACATGTTACAACGTATATGGGTTGTTATAACCTCATATATATGTCGTAGATTGACTCAATAAGAGTCAGTTATAATAGCAAAAGCCCTTCTTAAGCACCACGCTGTTATTTGATTGAAACACTTTAGTAATTCTTTGCATTCTTACTATCATTGTTATTTAAAATATTTTTTTTAACAATAACAACTTTTTGGATGCAAATAACCTATAGTTTAGGAAATACTAGTGTAAGATTTTCTCATAAGTGAACATTTATTTAACGTTCAATTAACCATTCGTCACTACACAAATCTCAGCAAACATCTTTCAGCTTTGCAAATTTCGTATATCGCAATAGGCTTACGCGAATTTATATTCGTATGCTCTTTAATTCCCCAGGTGACTTAACCTACCCAACACTACACTGTAATCATCGGGGTGTTGTATGACACCTGGGCCACCTAGGGGATAACTAGGCAGTTATCCCCTATAACTAGGCAATAGCTAAACACGTAATTATAGTCTGGGATATATTCCTTTTGGCTCTGATTGAAGGTGCAATTTCTCGCATACCGCTTTCCATACTTTCGAAAGAAAAAGGTAAGCTTTTAAATAGAGTCACTATATTGTTCGTTTGTCTGTCAAGTTCCTTTTTACCTAGGAAGACGTAGCAATTTCAACTGTGAAAAAATCAAACTCATAAGTCGACATGATCAATTTTTTTCGATATCAGAAGGGAAAATTCACCTAGACTCATGCAATTTGGCAATGAGCAATGTCTTACAGCGCAGGTAAAGTAAACATCTGAAAACCATAAATAAGTATTTAGGTCTATAATATAATTAAGTACATATCGACGCTTGAAAGGCAATCATAACTAAGCGACATTGAGTAAACTTTACAGGAGAGCGATTTAAAGTTCAAATATTTACAAAAAAAATCATAAAAATTTTCCTAATTGTTCGATTAAAATGATGTTAACACTCCTAGAAATCATTTTTTTATAGCTATCCAAATTGTCAAAATAAGACACCTGACACTTTTAAAAACACCGGTTTGTGTCGGTTAGATAAAATTTACCTGATTTGATAAACAGGTAAAATTATCTAAATCATCATTGTAGTGTGTGCAGTAACATGTAAAAATAGGTAAACTTACTTAGTTTAGAATTTTGAAACATAAAGATTGATCTAAAAAGATCTGACAGTTTAAAATAAAATAAGTAAATTTACCTAAGCATTCTTTAATGGTTTTTGTGATTTTGGAAATTGTATCTTAGTTATTAAAATTACCCCAAACCTCCCTTCATAACCGACATTTAACCAAGAACTGTATAGGTAATTATTATTATGCACAAAAATAAATGAAATCAATTATTATTGAATAAAAGTCTTTATTGAAAATTAAACAAATACGCTATGTAGTGCCGACCAGGAAACTAATTATGACATAACATTCAGTCTGAAATTAATATATTTTTAATTGAACAATTATTATTGCTGTCGCAATTATAAATTACCTAGCATCTTCATCATTCAGTTTCTAAAAAAAATTATATCTCACAATTGCTTTTGATATGGGAAGCTGCGATCGATAACAACGTAAAAGAGATACCTACCTTGGTTTTAGACTGAATTTCAACTTTTTTTTTTGATAATAGGCTCGCGTTTGACCATCTCACCTGATGGTAAGTGATGATGTGGTCGAAGATGGAGCACGCCTACATAACAGTAACCTATTCACTCTTGACTTAAAGACCCCTAGGATATAGCTATCGGGAAACACAGAATCCGTCAGGGAATTCCACTCCTTAGCCGTACACACAATGAAGGTATTCCCAAAACGTTTAGTGCGTATAGGTGGGATATCCACCATGTAACGAAGGCGCATCGTCGTTTGTCTTGTAGTCCGATGATGGAACGGGCTTGGCGGAATTAGATAGTGTAATTCCATCTTACACTCTCCGAAATGTAACCGATAGAAAACCGATAGACTAGCAACTCGTCGTCGATGTTCAAGGCTCTGGAGCTTTGATTCGACCAGTATATCGTTGCCAATGAGTCTTTTGGCCCGTTTCTCAATAGACTCAAGCGCATCCAGCTGGTACTTGGCAGATCCACCCCAAAGATGAGAGCAGTACTTCATACACGACCGAACCTGGGCTTGATAGAGATTGAGCAGCTGTTCGGGTGTGAAGTACCGTCTCACCTTTGCTAGGATTCCCAACTTTTTTTATGCTAATTTAGCCTTAGCCTCGATATACGCGCCAAAATTGAGGGTAGAAGTTAGTGTTCTCCCCAGAAGCTCGATACGATCGGTTATTGGCACGGTTACATCTCGGAAAGTAGGAGCCGGTTTGAATTGACTCCTTTTTGCAGAGAAGAGACACGCCTGGGTCTTAGCTGCATTAAACTTGACCAAGTGGGCATCGCCCCATTCGGAGACAGCCTTCAAGGACAAGTTCAGGCGCCCAACCATGTCCTCACGGAGAGACTGGATCTGTGGATCTGGAAAAACTGTAAACCATTGTGATGGTGCGTAAACAGTTGTATTCTTCAATCTATTTTCAATAATAGCATGCACTGTATCTACACATAAAATCAATATATTTAATATCTTTCTTGGATTTTCTTTTACCAACTTTACTTTTAATTGGATTTGATACGGTAGATTCTTTACTTTCATGCCGATGTAGACGGTACATCATGATCGGACGTAAGTGATGTATATTGTGTGTTTTCCTCAACCTGGTGATCATTCAAAGTCGGTTTTCCAATGTCTGGTTCAGCAGTTAAAGTCATATTAAATGCGTGATCAACCGATATACGTGGAGCAGTAATCGATGCAGTCGTTTCAGTGTGATCTGTTGTGGTGCATAAACTATCGGCAAGAACCGGAAAAGCTAAATCTTTCGAAGTGTCAATACTGATAGAAGCTGACTCTAATGTTTTGTTAAACTGTTTGTGTTGCTATTAATTGACGAAGCCGCAGACTGCAAAAAAAAACAATTCGGTGATTTCAGATTTATACCGTGTATTTTTACTAAGTGAAACTACAAGATAAATAACTACTGTTTATTTGTCTTGTAGGTACTCAAACAAATTATAAAAAATCAACTCATTTTTAACTGCAAAGATAATAAAATTGATTTAAAATGAGTACTTTGTTCCATCTGAAACATAATAGGGTTTAAAAATAATTCGAAATGCAGTTTTGAAATAGGTACTACCTTCGCATAATTTGATTGAATACTTACTTACATGTTTTCATAGAATATGCGCCAAAATGTGAAGTACGTCCTCCCTAAGCGACGGCGGGTGCCTGAATTAGAACCTGTATAGACGTGTCACGACGCGTGTCGCGCATACCTACACGACGTTTTTTAAACTCGTGCGGTTTTTTAGCGACGAGAAAATATAATTTTTCGTACGGGTAAATTTATCTACGCGCCATTGTTAGCCATTTAGCAAATCAAGTAAGACTATCTAACCGACATCATTAGTATTAAGCGTTGTCAAATAAAAATATCTAAGAATAAAAAATAAATATTATGATATACAAGTAAAAATATCTAAGCTCTAATATTCTTCCACTTTATTTCAGGCTAACTTATACAAATGACACTGTCACAAAATATATTATCGAGTTAAAATATATAACCACATAAATTACAATTGCTTTATGTAGGTAAAATCTATTAAGTAATTTCAAAGGAAAAATTCTTAACAAGTAAAAATACGTCAATACAAATAAATGAAAAAGTCAATACATGAAAAACCGACTAAGTTCATATTCCTAATTGTTAGAACGTCATAACTGCTAGATATTCAAAAAATCACTATTTTTTGGTCGTTTAGTAAGCACAAAATGTAGATTTTACCGAAATCACGCAATATCTAAGCGACAATAAAACTCGTCGTAGAACTATGAGACCTAGACCAAACGACGCAGAAAAATCTGCCGGTTCGAATGGTATATATAACTCATTTTACGGATTTATGTCGCTTAGTTAGGATTGCCTTTCAAGCGTCGATATTTATGGTTTTACCGTCGTGTCCTCGTGGAGGCAATCGGTAGCGGTGACCTATCGTGCCCGTCCTTGGTTCAGACCATGATGCGGTGCGAGCGGGAATGAGATAAAGCTGTCAGCCTAGCGAAGTAGGAGGCTGAACGCTTGAGGGAGAGACAACGCTCTTTCTCACGCCCCAGCCGCCACGGGAGACGTCCCGGGCGTCGGGGATCGCGAGCTGATCTCCGGCCACCGTAGGCGCGGGCTTGCGGACGGCGAACAGGGGTAGCTCGCCGCCCGGTAAGGACCAGGTCCGGGTCGACGGCGCGTCGTGTTCCACGCGCGTCTCACACAGCAGTATGAAGCACTGACGGGGCACGATAGGGCCATTGCCTGCTGGGGCTTCGGAAATGTTCTAACGAGATACCGCGTGTACAAAGCACATAATACACATAGATATTGGCCTCAGGAACAGAAATTTCAATTGTAATTATATCAAATTCATATTTACCACAGGTTTCTTTTACTCACTAATTGAGAACAATCTCAAAACTAATGAATGAACTTCAAAAGAAAGCAGTAGCAATTAATCTTTTCCCTACTTATCTCTAACAGCAGCGAATGTCACCACTCAAAAATATGCCTTACCCCACCTTTTAGAAGTACATACAAGAAAACGTAAACAACGAAAATGAAACGGTCTGTTTTCTCTAGCTTATAGTTTAAGATCGATGCGGTGATTCGGCAGCTAAAAGCATCAAAATTTAACATCTGTGCTCTATAGTCATTCCGAGTTGAGAGACTATTGTAAACCCGAGTTTATAGCCCTCGAGTTACAGAGAAAAATCGGTCAGAAAGAAAAACCAGTCCATTAGGAACTGATACTTTTTAAAACCTATTGCATTGGCTTATTGATTATATTTCTAGACTAACGGAACAATGGCAATACAAACAAATAAACTTGTGCTATATCAAAGTGGCTACAGTGATGGAAAAAAGAAAAAAACTTATGGGGGCAGTGTTATTTAGTTGGTTAAAACCCAAGCAGGCATATTACAGACTATTCTTAAAATGGTAAAGAAACACATTGTGAGGAACACGGGTATGACTGAGACTCGTAGGACTGAGAAATCCGAAAACATGCGTCTACTACCAACACGTGCGCAGGTTCTACAGGGTCTACAGTACTGTATAATGATTGCATGGTGTTTCAGAAATGCTGAATATTAAAAGATGACGTTTTAGTCTAGGTGACATACGGAAAAACAACAAAAATACTATAATTACTGAACCCAAGCCCAATGTTTATATTATTACATACCGTATAAAACTACCACTATAGCATTTAAGGCGAACTAAAATCGTCAAAAATACTTTAATAGTTTAGGCACTTGTGTCCAAAATCAAGTCACTCGTCCATGTCAAGCGTTTGAACGTGAAGAGTGACATGGTTTTATTTATGACTTCGTTATCGAATATAACCTTATGTTAGGTTAAAATGTTTCCAATGATAATACTCAAACTTGCAAGCTCAACTTGGCATACTAATGTACGAGTATTTGAGTATTCACCTCCTCACGTAATCGCCAGGAGGTTGCCGGTCGTAGCAGGACAATAACAATTAAGGATTCCTTGCCGGGTTTATTACATGGTAAGGTCAACGTGTTAAGCTATCGAGATCCCTTCGTGCCTCGTTATTGTTTCCGGCTGTCATTTGCACATCTTTGAGAATCGTTGCGGGTAGTCAGTGACCAGAAAATTGGATTCCAGTCTTACCAAAGGATACCGTGCTACCCGGAGGGTAAGATGAGCATTGCTCTATGTAAATAGTTGCTACTCAGATACATCCAGTTACATTTAAGCCGACGGAAGGAAAAGCCGATGGTAAAAATAGAGAAATTACCGTTGTAACAAGGTTTGTGGCGCAGCATAGCATTATATACTCAAACACTAAAGCGGTATGTTGATTGGCCAGTGGGGAACGCTAAAATTTTATGTTACTTTCATCGTGCACAAGCGAACTGTATGCCGGTTACGTACTATTGTAAGCCAGGTTTTATATCCCGCAGTTGTCGATATAACAGTGGGTTTCAGGGATTGTTGAACAAGCAGGTACCTGTCTACTTGCATATATGTTAAATACTAGCTGCTGCTCGCAACTTCGTTCGCGTGGGAGGTTTTTTCCATGTACCTAAATCCCGATCCCGTAGGAATTCTGGGATAAAAGTAGCCTATGTGTTATTCCAGGAAGTCAACTATCTACTTACAAAATTTCATCCAGTAGGTCCGGAGATAAAAACAGACAGACCCTTTTTAGGGTTCCGTAGCCGAATGGCAAAAAACGGAACCCTTATAGTTTCGTCATGTCTGTCTGTCTGTGTGTCCATCCGTATGTCACAACCATTTTATTCCGAAACTATTAGGACTACACATGTGAAATTTGGTAGGTAGATATATTCTATGAACAGCTTATCGATTCTTATACAAAAATAAAAAAATATATAAAATTAAGGGGCTCCTAATACATGGAACTGAAATGTAAATAGCTGGTACTCAGATACATCCAGTTACATTTGAAGCCGAAGGAAGGAAAAGCCGATGGAAAAAATAGATACATTACCGTTGTATAGTCCTCGTCACGTAAGTTGGCAAGGTTTTGGCGTAGTGGGGGTAAGTTCGCGCATCGTGCACTTAGTGGAAGAAAAAAGTGGTCACTGTTACTGCTTGCCATTACTTATTCTATGGTTATTGCCATCATTTATTTTTAATCATATCTGTTCAGAAGAATGTTAAAGAAAGAAGAGGAATTCATTCGTTAATTCGGTATTATAAATAGAATAGATATAATACATAAATAAATTTAAAAGTGAAAAAAAAAAATTATTAAAAAAAATTAAAAATAATATGTCCTCGTCGTCACAATTAGTTAATAAAACTGCTACCCCTTTTATTCTTCTTTTTTCCCGGTGTCTAAAGACAGTGACGAATTCGGAATTTCAACCTTCCTTAAATAGTTAAGGAAGGTTGAAATTCCGAATTTAATTAGAGTTAGAAACTGTAGAGTTTCTAACTGTTCTTTCTGACGTTTTAATAGTCTGCGTAAAACGGTATTTGGTCCTGGCATTGTAATTAACGTAACAAAAAATAAACATAAAACAACAACTCATAACAAAAACAAAGGGTACAACTTTCGTGTACGCAAGTGTATTCGGGAGCAAATTGAACGAGAACTACTGACGCACCAATCGCGTGCTCGGAGTGGCGCTACGACATACCCCGCGTCCCGCCGACAACCGCTAACCCCTAAAAATCGACTTCTGCGCATTGCATGACTCTTGCCAAGTTATTTGGCGACAACTATAACAAAGTTTGTGGCGTGGCATGTACTCTACTGAGAGGCCTTAGTTCGAGCTGAATTAAACTGTGCCTAAATTTAGGAGAGTATTAATGAATTTCTTAGAGGCTTCGGAAGGCTCTAGTGCTTGTGGTTTTGGAGGAGGTCTAGTTCAAATATTTTAGATAGGATTGGTATTCGTTCACAGGGAAATTTCGCACATTTTCTGGGGACAAAAACTAGCTTATGTATATATTCTTATACTTATATGTATATCTATACTAATAGATATACATATAAGTTAAACTAGCTTATGTATGTATACTTATACTTATATGTATATCTATACTAATAGATATACATATAAGTATAAGTATACATACATAAGCTAGTTTTTGTCCCCAGAAAATGTGCAAAATTTCCCTGCGAACGAATATCAATCCTATCCAAAATATTTGAACTGCGTAGTCGTCGCAAACTAATAAACTTATGTTATATGCGTGCAGTTTTATCCAAATCTCTTAATAAGATGTTTTTGCTCAATTGAAAGACAAATATACCAACGTAGAAATATTCAGACATCCAAACTCTTACAATTATATTTATTTTTGCATTTGCTATGTATAAAACTCAAATCGTACTCGCGCAGCGACACATTTAAAAATAGGTACGCCAGTTTTCAAACGTAGCTGACGTATTGAAATTGACGCAGAAGCATTACTTTTAAATTTATTACATTAACTGTCCATAGAAGTATATTGACATATCGATTAAGATGTAGGTACATTACATACATTTTGTGTTTTGTTAAATACTGAATTATTTACTATTTGCGCCATCAGTGTACATGACTAGATCAACAGTTGTGTTTGAAGTGGCGCAAAAGTAATACTTTTTTACTCATGATAATGGATTAGAACTTTTGTATGACATTGGAGAATTTGCAATGTATGTATCTTCTACATATATGTTCGGTCCGATATGAGTTTCCGAACGTACCTTTTTTGACATAAATAAATTTGATCTTGACATAACTGACTTGACAGATTGACTTTCTTGGTTCCGGTTGAAAAAAAGGTCGGTCATGGGACCCTCTTGTGATTTAATTGTAATTGGTAAAATATCGTTTGGAATCGCCGTTTGCAACCGATAATTGGGTCGCGATTAACTATTGTTTGAAGTTGTAATCCCGGATTGACGAAAAACCTGGGATATTTTGGGATTTATCGCCGGTTGGGTGCCACCGCATGGCACGCGGAGTTGTTGGAAATAAGTAGTGATAAATAGCTTCAATCCGGTGCGAGTTTGGGCTGTGATGCTGTCTGAACCGCGCCATCTGGAGATCGGCGCCTTGTGACCGTTCAGAACACTTGACTTACATCACACTTTCAATTACTCACCTCATACTTACATACATACCACACACGGACGCGATCGAAAGGATCCTCGCTTGTCGTTATCAGCTCAGAAGGTTAGTGGTAATATTAGGCTATTGTGTAAGTACTATTATTGAGAGCAACGGTAGGGCTCCACGAACCGTGGACAAGTTCGGACACACCAGTATCGTTGCACTGGCTTCTTGTAGTCCTGAACAATATATAATATAAATTAAGTTGAAGTGCTTATAGTTATTTACACAATACTAATACACAAACTTTAAATGATTCTTTAAATGTAATTGCAATGGTAGTATGCTGCCAGTACCTATGTATATTAATCTCTACACTCGACTGTACAAACCAATTCATGTAAAGGGGTGCGCGAACATGACCGCCCGCACTAGAGCTCCAGGGTTTGCTAAAGGTCATGATTCTGACCGATATAGCCAGCAATTAAGGTTGGAGTGTCACGCTCCTGCCATAAATAAGGACTGCGTGAGCGAGATATCATTTCATGGAGGTGTAGTCTGGTGGTTGAATGTGATTAAATCGGATTTTGGAATAAAATAAAATTAGCACTGTGGAACACCAGTCGGTGAGAAAGCTAAGCGTAGAAAGTATTGCCTACACTGTTGCCAGGCGCAAATTATACTATTAATTACACGTGACATCCGAATTTCCAGTCACACACATTAGCTTTCCAGTCACACACATTATGATTGATAATAAAAATCGTCAAGTCTAGAATAGTGTGGGTATTTTTAAAATTATAAGTTAATTCGTTTTCTGCACAAGAAAGGCGGAATTGGAGAGTTTATATATTTTCACAAAACTTTAATAAGTACTTTCCGAAGTAAACTTTTAGAATTAATTAAAGCAATCATATTAATTTTGAGAATCCTCTGACCACTTTCTTGTATTATTATATAAGATTTAAGTACTCATTACTCCGAAATGCTTGCTCTTTGTAACAGAAGCGAGAAATTTAAAATATCTGCCAATATACCAATTTCTTTGTTTGAGTGTACCTTTTTCAGACATATTGTATAAACATGTACATGTTATAAACCTTGTAGACCCGAAATATACGCATATCGTGTGACCCTCGCATTTTGCGGTTATAATTAAAGGACCTAAGTAGGCTGCTTGAGTTTCTGAGAACCAATTATCACCAGACGAATTTAAAACGATATTGATCTCAACAAATAATATTAACAGTATCTAATACGTATGAAGAAGTATGCCAAATGTAACGTAGCTTCTCTTGTGATCACAATGTGGATCATTTTGTGCGGCGTGCTAATTTATTAAATATGACGTTATCCGACAGGCTGTTATCACTGTCGGCGTTCACGCAGTATTAGCATCCAATGGGTAAATAGTACCAATGTGACGATACAAAAAGAGACTAGTTATGCCGTTATTTTAATGGAAGATGTGTTGTGTGTAAGGTGTAGGCCTTTAGTGTAGAACGCGGAAATCTAGCGCTACCTCTACAGCTGCGAAGAACCTCAAGCGGCGAACTGACTATGTTTTCAAACCAATCGAGATCTAAACTCTCGGATCGTAGAGCTCTTGTGCTCACAGCCTTTTCAAGAATGAACTATATTTAAGTTTGTAGTTTCAATTCGATTAAATTAAGATAAACATAGGGTGTCTTAGCTCATAGGCCATATTTAAAGAATAAAGTAATGTTTTGTAATTTTATCGAAGTTTGTATAGTTATAACTACACGAAAAGTAGGTAGGACCTTTTGATTTATCCGTTGGTTCCAAATTGAATTTGAAAATATTAGCGAGTACTTTCTTCTACAGAAAGTTTAGGTACTATTGAATTATCCTTTACATCCCGAGCTTAATTACTACCCGAATACAGAATACATAACATAATCAGCATACAGCGTGACCACTGCTGGTACACAGGCCTCATTTTTATGAAAGGGAAAGGTCCGTGATCCACCACGTGGGCTCAGTGCGGGTTGGTAGATATCGTATGTCTTCGAATTTTTTGGTTCTAGAACATGTCGATTTCCTCACGATTTTTCCTTCACCGTTTTGATAGCCAAACCCACTTCAAAATATCATAAGAAAATACCTAATAATAAATGAAAATTTTGATAAAAGAAACAATAGTTAAAACACGAGACTCGCATAACAACAAGACCGACTGGTCTTGTTGTTATGCGAGTCTCGTGTCGCAAATGTCTTCCTGTCACAACATCAAAAGATTCGTTTCTGAATAAACAACATTTGACGTCGTCAGAACTATCTTTGTAATAATAACATTTTGTGCGTCGGTAATGTAGTAAAACTATTTTTAAAGCGTTTATGTAATAGACGTATTGACGACTTAAAATCATAACAGCAGTGTAAGAGAGAGAAAGACGCATACACAAGACACATAAATCAGTCCCATTTTCACAACGGAATAATTTTTATAAGCATTGCCCCATACTATCTCTCCTGGATCGTGGGTGCGTTTACAATAATTAACTTTCACTTGCACTACGATTCGGAACAACTATCTGTAAGCCTATATTTTCAACATTTGTTCCGTGCGGTAATCGAATCCGCGATACGCAGCGTAGCAACCGATCTCTCAATCTCGGTGTCAACCTGTAATATCAGCCTGGCATTGACACGTTATGGCTAGATAAAACGTATGGGAAAGATAAGGTTTCCATTCAACATATTGAGCGTCATCGTCAAACTCCTTAGTCTTTCCCCAACTACATATATTGGTGTCAGCTCCCAGTGTAATCGGATGCAGCTGAGGACTAGTATTTTACAAGGAACGACTGCCTATTTGATCTCCACAATCCAGTAACTGAGTACACGATACCCCTGGCAAAACTAGTGTCAGATTTTCTGGTTTCTTATTCACCGTGAGGAAAAATACCAACGCGGCAACGTGTTTTATGAGACGCTGAGGAATCTGGGTTAGTACCGATGATCATCCAATCACTAACAGACCTCGGTGAGCGTTATTTAACCTTCAAGATCGACCCATGTGGCTAAATGTAATTATTTAAACACGAGCTCTTCGTTAAATATAAGAGCAAATATTAGGTAAAAACGTCACTGTGATTTTATCTAAAATAATTAAATTAGGTTAGCAGAAAGTCGAAGACAAAGGGTTCGGTTTTTGTCATTCACGTTTACGTTACCCCAAAAACTCACAATGTCTAATCTCGAATAATCAATTCTAGTAAGGCGATTAAACCTGCAACGGCAAATATTATGAACTAAAATAGGATCGACCCCAGAATATGTTAGTATGTAATTTAATTATCACGTTATTTTCATCGTCGATGTTATCAATGTATGATATTTAGGAGGAGCTCGTGGCTATATAATAAGAGTCAAGCCAACTTAAATTTCTGTTTAACTTGGCAATCATTTTAATTTTAGCTCATCAACTTCATCATCAGAAAGTGATAATATGACAGTCTCTTCACACGAATACGGACCACAGGTGATGGCTACACTTGCTTAGCGAAGCTTTAGAAATTATTGCATCAATTTGCACACCGCATTTGTACGCCTCCTGGCATAGCATAGCGCCCTATTTATAAATATAATGTATTTTTCTACCTATATTAACAAATGAATAAATAATTTCTAATTTCTTATTTCAAACATACACGTAAACGTGACAATAAATAAGCAAACATCTTGAAGAGCCTTTTTGTCTTTCGCAATCTTTCGGAGTTGTGATTGCAAACACATTTTGAAGAATAGATCGCTCTCGCTATCCACCATGCCTGATGCTGTGCTCTAGGGGGCCTGAGTTTTTTCTTGTTGCGACTCCCGAGTTATTTGTAGTGGAAGTAGATGCTAACTTTCCTCTCTCTCTCACTAACTCTCTTCCAATCCTATTTGCCTTTCTGAAGCTGGAGCTATTCCTTCTTTCTCTGTTAATTTTTTGTCAACGCCACCTAAGCATCCCGGTCGACCTGGATCTCTTTGTTTCTTAAAAATGCCTTGTCTTCCTGTATTTTCATTCTTTCAGCATGTGCAATAATATCAAATAAGTTATCAAAATGGTTTTAAAATTATATTCACGATTCTTGAACGTGGCCGGAGTATTCATTCTTAAATTATTTTGTAGATCTCCCCAAACATGATATAAATCAATAAGTTTCTTAACGCATTTCAGAAAATGTGTTTGCGGGACTTCTTGCGACCAATGGTATATTTGATATCAAATATAAAATTATGCAATTAGAATTTCAATTTATGCAAAAAAAGTTAAATGTATATGTATGCGAAGCAAAAGAAAGCGATTTTATACTATATTAAACTATATATTTATATTATCGCTTTCTTTTGCTTCGCATAGACTTCGTAACATTCAGGGCGTTCAATTTAAATATTTTTATATTTGTGTGAAAATCTGGTGAACTTAAATATGACGAATTTTTAAAAGTCACAGAACAAAAGATTTGATTATGATGTTAGTAATATAGTCCTGAGAGGTTTTCGGTGTTTTACAATTAACCCTGTATATATATAACATCGTGTGGAGATAAAAAGAAGGAATAATCATACGATTTAAAGAACCGAGCATTTAAAAGCAGCGAATGACTAAGCTTGTCTTACTGACCCACACGAATAGCCTATACCATAAATGAATAGTCGTAAAATTTTGTGGAATGTGTAGGCATCAAAAGTCTCAAATTGATCAAAAATAGATGGTGACAAGTGGTTTTAGTATCTTTTTGTATACTAAGACATAATGGTAATTTAAATTAATGCTAACTAATTGTTTGAATCAGCCGCTACTTGAACTGCTGAAGCTATGGGCTACAAAAATAAATTAATCTCACTTAATTTATTATGTAATCTACTAACTCTTTTTTGCTTCTGAGTTGTAAATCATCATGGAATCACTGAGATATAACGTAAAATAGTTTTACGAAACGGTGGGTATTGGAATTTAATGGGATTCCTAGGATTACTATAGGGTATATTGAAGGTTACTTTATTTAATAGTTATACAAAAATATTAAATCAATCAATTTATCTTCGTTTTTCGAGGGTATTGCATATTCTTAACCGTTTCGTGTAACTCAGGATTTTAACGTTTCATAGTTTAAAAAGCGATTTAAAAATCACTTCTAGATAGGTACGTTCAATCCTTAGGCTGTGGGTTGAGTAGTGTGGAAGGCAAGCAACAATACAATACTCAAGCAAACTAGGCAATTATACAGGTATATTTTAGTTGGAAGATTATAATTATATATACATATATCCAAATGCTATAGATAATTGAAGTTTGGAATTAATTCGCTTTTCAGTATTTAAACCCAGAAAGTGACTTTTTATGAAGGAGTCAGTAAATTTCAAGTTCTCTTAATAAAGTTTTCAAATTACCTAGACAGGTAAAAATAATAAAAATAAATTCATTTCTTGAGACTGTCGAGACTCACGATTTCTGTAGACTTAATTGGATAAAGTCTAGCTACTATTCTGCTTTTATAAGTGCTTAGGTTTCAGACAGTGTCGTTCCATCTTTAGTAACGTGTAGAATTAACAGATCCTGTTGAAATGTCACCTGGGCAATCCCTCAGCCCTATTTTAAAGATTTAGTGCCCCCGGCCAAATATTAATGGTCACAAATTATCATTATCAGCTTAGCCTTTTTCCCAACTATTTCTTATTCAACTTATTCCCGGCTTTAGCTTCCAGTCTAATCAGATGGAGCTGAGTACTAGTATTTTACATGGAGGCACTGCCTATCTGAGCTCCACAACCCAGTAGCCGGGTAACATGATGCTTATCTCTTGGCAAAGCTGGTGTCAGGTTTTGTAGCTTGTGGCTACCCGTGACAATTGTCAAAGATGTATAAATAACAGTCGGTATCAATGGGTTTACGAGTTTTCCGAGGCAGCCATTATAGTATCTGTTATTACAAATACCAAATAACTTACATTTTCTTTGTAATCATAATCCATAATTCATCCATCAAAACAAATATTTTCTTGTCATGACATTTTTTACGTCAACTCTGACAAACTGTAATTTCTTCTTCTTTGTAGTCACTGAATGGCTAATAGACTAAAAAGGTTGTTCATACTTTTATTATATAATTGTTATTCACTTTTATCGATAGGACTAGCTTAATATTGTATATTATATTGTGGTTGTCTACTGATTAACGGCATTTTAAATTATAATTATAAATTTCTAAAACACACTCTCAGATTTTATCGAAGAGGTTTTATAAATTATGCTCGAATATAACTGGCTGATCAAATAACTGGCAAGATGGACTATTTTGGACTCTACAATTTGAATTCTGGTACAGAATGAGAATGGAATGGATTTTGAACGCTGAGCTGGGTATAAAAGGCGCTGGGGGCCATCTCCGGGGGTTCAGTCTTTGACCAGTTTTTGAAGAGTTTAGTTCTCGACGAGTTTTGACGAAGAGTGATGGAAGAGGAAGTGCAGTACCCGCTGCCCTGACTCCTTGTTGGGAGCCTGCTGCCTTGACGCCTTGTTGGGAGCCTGCTGCCCTGACTCCTTGTTGGGAGCCTGCTGCCTTGACGCCTTGTTGGGAGCCTGCTGCCCTGACGCCTTGCTGGGAGCCTGCTGCCTTGACGCCTTGTTGGGAGCCTGCTGCCCTGACTCCTTGTTGGGAGCCTGCTGCCTTGACGCCTTGTTGGGAGCCTGCTGCCCTGACGCCTTGCTGGGAGCCTGCTGCCCTGACGCCTTGCCGAGAGCCTGCTGCCCAGACGCCTTGTTGGGAGCCTACTGCCAGACCGCCTTGCTCAAGCTGCTGTACGACGAAGACATCGTGGAGTAGAAGGCGATCCTGGAGTGGTCTGCCAAGCCGTCCCGCAAGTAATATACTCTAAACCTCCTCCTCTTCTCTCCTGAGTGTGTCAGTTAGGTAGGCAGGCCGTTTTTTTAGGATAGCTAGGTAGATAGGCAGGTTTTTTATAAAATACTGTATATTATTAATATATTAAATTTAATGGTACATCTATTTTACCCTCTTTTATTGGAGAAGTAGAAGGTATCGTTACAGTTTGGCGCCCAATGTAAAATCATAGCTAGTCGGTTTAATTTTTTTTCAAAATTCAAAAAAAACTATTACTGGTAACTTTTTTCTTTGGACTCACTTTTTGGCTTAGACTCTTTTTTAATATTAAGTTCTAGGATAGGAGACTCACTCTTTACACTAACACTATACTAGACTTCCTCTTCACACGAACACTAGTTTATCACCTCTTTTACCACTAGTTTATTCCCTCTTTAACCTCTTATAACACTTTTTTTTATTTTTTTTGTGATCTTACTCTTACTCAACCTCTTTCTTATATTTAATTTATCCTCTTGAGTTTTTTTTAGCACTCTTTAACCCTCTCATTTACCTGCCCTCTCCCTCTTTACCTTCTTTTGCTATCTATAATATTAATTTTCAGTCATGGATAGAATTATACTCCACTCATCGTCAAAAACTAAACAACGATTTAAGTATATAATCATGTAAATATATTCACCTTTCGTACTATATTCATGACTCATCTCTATCTTCTTCTCTTCTTTTAACTATAGAGTTCTTTTCGGTTTATTGAAACTCAATAGTTTATTTCTTTCTTTAACTTTGTTCTTAAACTTTAAGAGGCTTCTCTTATATCTGAACTAATCAGATATTACTTAGAAGTGCGTTTAGGTACATATTACCAAACCTTCTCCCTTTCTAACTCTCCAAGTTAGTTTCTTACTATTTATCGACTCTAAAGTTGATCGAAGCGGATAGCAACTTCGTAAAAATAAGCCTTTGCTAAACCTTGTTTTTTATGTTATCGACTCTAAAGTTGATCGAAGCGGCTAGCAACTTCGTAAAAATAAGCCTTTGCTAAATCTTGTTTTTTATTTGATGGGTTTTCGACGCGAGCGGACTGACAGACTCCGAAAACAAGCCTACTGTCATGTACTAATCAGGTCGAGTAGTGATCATTGAATGTGAATCCTACCTGACCTAACTTCGTGAGATGTTGGTGTGATTGAATGAGGCATGTAAGTTATATGAATGTGGATAAACTTTAACCTTACAAAATTTTTGTTCTAGACCAAAAATTTTCTCGGGGTCGATGGGGAAATATAGTATCTGTTATTACAAATACCAAATAACTTACATTTTCTTTGTAATCATAATCCATAATTCATCCATCAAAACAAATATTTTCTTGTCATGACATTTTTTACGTCAAGGCTGACAAACTGTAATTTCTTCTTCTTTGTAGTCACTGAATGGCTAATAGACTAAAAAGGTTGTTCATACTTTTATTATATAATTGTTATTCACTTTTATCGATAGGACTAGCTTAATATTGTATATTATATTGTGGTTGTCTACTGATTAACGGCATTTTAAATTATAATTATAAATTTCTAAAACACACTCTCAGATTTTATCGAAGAGGTTTTATAAATTATGCTCGAATATAACTGGCTGATCAAATAACTGGCAAGATGGACTATTTTGGACTCTACAATTTGAATTCTGGTACAGAATGAGAATGGAATGGATTTTGAACGCTGAGCTGGGTATAAAAGGCGCTGGGGGCCATCTCCGGGGGTTCAGTCTTTGACCAGTTTTTGAAGAGTTTAGTTCTCGACGAGTTTTGACGAAGAGTGATGGAAGAGGAAGTGCAGTACCCGCTGCCCTGACTCCTTGTTGGGAGCCTGCTGCCTTGACGCCTTGTTGGGAGCCTGCTGCCCTGACTCCTTGTTGGGAGCCTGCTGCCTTGACGCCTTGTTGGGAGCCTGCTGCCCTGACGCCTTGCTGGGAGCCTGCTGCCTTGACGCCTTGTTGGGAGCCTGCTGCCCTGACTCCTTGTTGGGAGCCTGCTGCCTTGACGCCTTGTTGGGAGCCTGCTGCCCTGACGCCTTGCTGGGAGCCTGCTGCCCTGACGCCTTGCCGAGAGCCTGCTGCCCAGACGCCTTGTTGGGAGCCTACTGCCAGACCGCCTTGCTCAAGCTGCTGTACGACGAAGACATCGTGGAGTAGAAGGCGATCCTGGAGTGGTCTGCCAAGCCGTCCCGCAAGTAATATACTCTAAACCTCCTCCTCTTCTCTCCTGAGTGTGTCAGTTAGGTAGGTAGGCCGTTTTTTTAGGATAGCTAGGTAGATAGGCAGGTTTTTTATAAAATACTGTATATTATTAATATATTAAATTTAATGGTACATCTATTTTACCCTCTTTTATTGGAGAAGTAGAAGGTATCGTTACACCATCCAGCGATCGACGTCGGCAAGCGACCTATGTGGCTGTTATTATTTGCCCAAGAGCTGTTCTAATCAAAATCAAATTTTATTGATAAAACTGGACTGAACATCAGCAGTTTAAGAATCTCAAAAATTTACATGAAGGCAAAGCTCCTCCAAACGATTGCACGCGTTTGCTGCAAAGAAGAGTTTCAAATACAAATATTTGTATTGACATTAATATATATATACACTATAGATTGTAACCGTGACTTCTAAGCTAGGCAAAGCCTGTGTTTCAGTGTACAATAAAAAATATTTAAAAGTTATAACAAAAAGTTAAATATAAAAAAATTATAATTATGCGTGCTTTATCTCTGTGTGTGTGTGAGTGTGTGTTTGTGTGTGAGTAAGTGCGTGTTTGTGCAACAAAGTCACCAGAACTACAAAATTGACGATAATAAGGAAAACTTACTGATGGAAACCTGAGATCCATAACAAGGACTGTCCCATCTAGCTAATTAATGGTTCATCTAAATGAAAATTCTAGCAAGGTGAACAACCTTTTTCTTTTTGTAAGCTTTTAATAAAAGTATTAATATTAACGCGAAAGACAAATTCTTTCACGATTTTTACCGACTCAAAAATATTGTTGTAATAAGAATGTCTCTGGTATCTTTTATTTTATACTTAATTTGTTAGAATAACGTATTTAAATAAATGTTGTTAATAAATGAGAACCTTCCAGAATAGGTTTGTTTGTAACTGACATTAATTTGATTTGTTTACTCAATTAAGTCTCGTAATTAAAGTTTTGAAGTTGAAAATAACAGTGGCTAACAGTCTTGCTAAAAACATATTTTTTATTTTAATTAACTTTGTACATAAAGTGTCAAATTTACTGTAAAAATAAACGAAATTCTTTTACTATTAGATCCATTTTATACATATATCATCATTTTACTTTATAAAGGGAAACAGAAACCTAATGTTTTCCTTATCTTTGTGGCTTTTCTTTCGGGCATTGACTCGATACGTTTGAAAAAATGACCCTGATCTAAGTGTATTTGGTTCGTAAAAGACTAAACGCGATTCTTATTTCAAATTTGATTACTTTTAGTTGTACTTGAAGATAGTGTCTAGCCAGCCAGTAGTAAGTGTTCTTTATTCAATTTATGTTTCAAAAGTAAGTGATTGCCATACGCATGGACTTAATAACTGTGTACTCCTTCCCTTTAAAAGTTAACCTAGGACCATAGGACATTATTATTTTGGTTCGGCTGTCTATGCGTTAGACTAAATTTGATGAGCAAAGTATTACTAGCTAAATTGGACTACCTTATCAGCATTCCTTAAACCATAAGTACTTTGGTCATTAATCAGGTAAATAATTTTTTACCATAATATATTGTGTAATTTTTACCTTAATATATAAGTGCCGCCATGACACTTATACCGAATGGGCTGCTAAAATGAAGGGTACTAGGGTGGAGATTAATTTATAGCGATTTATCTTTGGTAATAAAATGTCGCATAAAAAGTAAGCTTGGTAAGTAATCTGAAGGGTAGGAAGAGGTTGGAAATAAGGTTATATTATATAATTATAAAACTACTCAGAAACGTTTAACGTAGGAGTAATTGAGTGATAATCTGCCATAGGAAATACAGATTTTTTACTGTTATTTTTATTGAGAGACATCATTTTGGGAGATTAGAGAATGGTATACCTAGAATGAAATGTTTTGTTTGGGAAATATTGCAAATTATTTAGGAGCACCGTTCACATAGCAACGTTTTGTTAAATAAATAACTTTGTTATTCCGGAATTGTACCGAACGTCCTAGCAGCATAGGACGGGCAGCCGGTGCATTTTGTAGGAGATCTTGGTCTCACCTTTGAGTTTGAAATCCTTATTATTTGTATGGAATTTAAGAGAGTCTTTCTTATCTGAGTTATTTTAGACTTAAATTCAGATTCTTGAAAAATTAATTATATTTTTTTAATTATAATCGTTAATTTTGTTTGTGTTTCTATTTGAATTATGAGTACTACCAAAACAATAAAACAGAAACTGCCAAAAAATCTTAACTCAATGTTATTATATACTTTGAATAAAAAAACGGTAATATCAATTCGCGAACTTTTTCAAATGTGTAGAACCTATACTCTATAACTCTATATATCTATAACTCCTTCACTATAGAATAAATAAAGAAATATATACTTGCGTTGTAGCAGCGTCTTAGGTCTTAGTAAAATAATGAATAAAACAATGAAACTGTTTACAGGGTTTCGCCGTGTTATCAGCTACTGACCTCAATTGATTCACATGGGAATAAAAAAACCGAGTTTCGCAGAATATGTATTAAGAAAAATAAACCAGTATTGGGTCACGGAATAAATAAACATTATTATTTTATATTACGTAGTATGTGTATGAGTTTTTAACGTATATTTTAGCATACAGTCATTTAGATTCTACAAGCTGTTGCCCGCGACTTCGTATGCGTGAAAATTTCAATAGTGTCTACTCCATGGAAATTTTGCTATGATAATATAATCACTATGTCAAATTTCATTCTGATGCGTAAAGCCATTGCATTTTTAACCGACTTCTAAAAAAGGAGGAGGTACTCAATTCGGATGTTTGTATTTTTTTTTTTTATGTTTGTCCACGCATATCGCCGTCGCTTGCCAACCGATTTGAAAAATTCTTATTTTCTTAGAAAGGGTATACTTCCCAAATGGTCCCATGAAAATTTTATCGAAATCGGACAAGCCGTTTCTGAAAAATCAACAAAAGTCTAAAAAAATATTTACGTTGATGATCTTTTCGTTTACTCTGCATTGCGGTTTTTGTTCGCGCATAACTCCGTCATTTACGAACCGATTTGGAAAATTCACTGACCCACTAAAAAGCACGAAAATAAAAACTTTTTTGCAAAAAATAAAACCGACTTCCATATCAAAACACTACAAAGCCAAAAATAGGCTTTTTTTTCACACTGCCTTCCGAAATTAAAATTATTTTTGGCTTTGTAGTGTTTTGATATGGAAGTCGGTTTTATTTTTTGCAAAAAAGTTTTTTATCATACTAACTCTCACGATTGTCTGAGCCATCTTCACATAGAACTTCTTTTAACTCTTTTTTGTCTTTGGAATATCTTTAATACTTATATTTAAAATATTAGTGCAGTTCTGTTATATACGTATAAGAGAGGTTACGATATTAATCACTGATGAAAATTTTATAATTTAGTTTAGTTTTATAACTTGCGGAAAGTTTACGACATGTAAATAAGCATTGCCTTACTAAAACAATGAAAACGTAAACAATGGTGCTGGAGTTTTAATAAATGTACAAAGGCATCGCTGGTTTTTGCGTCTTATCTTGTCCATAAAACTTCCGAACTCAACCATTTACCTTAAGCTTTGTTTTAATAGGGCTAGACGGATTCACAGATTATAAAGAATAATAAACCCGTATTTTATTTAGGCTTAGTAAGTATTTTGGCTAGGTACGTGGGGGATGTGGTAATGTCCTCACCATGGAATTGAATTAACTAAGAACATTTAAGTATTTTAATAGTGATCGTATGAATACTAAGCATCTGTATTCGTTTTATCTGTAATCGTATACGGCAATAAAATCTATGTTAAACAAAATCTTTCTTCGCTGAGAGTGCTTGATTTATGTTTGCACATACTATGCGAGCCAACTAAGAATAGGATCGCGCTTTCTGCCAACTTCACACGATAGCAGTACTTATCTGACAGATAAGTACTGCCAGCAAAAAAAGATATGTGAATAAGAAATGTTATGTTTTTTATTTATAGATTTAATTATTATAATATATGTTAATTTTAATAAAATATTATTTCTTGAATCCCAAAAATAAATAATTTTGTATAAATTAATAATTTATGGAAACAGTATTCATTAAAAAAAGATCTAATATATAGTTAATGCTACTGGTAACCCTAATACGTCACCATTTTAATTTGGCGTAAAAATGATTAGAAATACCAAAAAGAGAACATTAAATAATTAAACTGAGTATAATTTCTTTATTGATTTTTCTGCACACCGTACGCTTTGGTAATGAAGTTCGCGAGTATTGCTGAACAAAATGGCGTCTTGACAGCGCTATTCTTAGTTGGCTCGCATAGTACATTTAACTCGATGGCACTAAGTTCTTTTTTGGTTAGCAAAATTTGTAAAACATTAGACATTGATTTAAAAAAAATACGCGTCGAATTGATAACCTCCTCCTTTTTTGTTGTCGGTTGAAAACAACACATATCAAAGATTCTTCAATTAACCAAATCATTTGATTAGTTTATACAATTTAGTTTTAACGAATTCCACAAACTCCGCACTTTCACTAGGTACATAAAATCAGCATCCGAATTAAACATTGAAACGGTACTAAAAGTGTTAATAAAAGTCTGGCTGGAAAAGATTTTCTACCATACATCGTCATATCGAGTCCAAATAGAAGGCTTCTGTTAGTTCCCCCGGGTATTGAGCAAAGCCGTTCAAATTTTGTGGAGTGCCATTCAGAAATTTACAGTTTCACAAACTATAGAAAGTACGTGTTTGCTGTATTTTTAAAGCTAAGATAAAAACACTGGTGGTTTTTAGGAAAAAAATGATAACTTATGAGGCGTGCATTCATCAAAATTTATGAAAAACGAATAAATAGGAAAATTATGCAAGATGTTGTTTTTCCTTAAGGAATAATATGTGACGTTTGAATAGAAATAGGTAGTTATACATTTGTTATTATAACTACACTACACACAGAAGCGCGCTTCTATCTGTTCTTTGTTTTATTATTCTCTTTAATTTTCCTAACTCGTCTAGAATTCTTCAAAGGAACATTGAAATGTTTTTTGTCACAAAATGAATTGCATTGTTTTTTTTTGGATAGCGATTTATGGAAGGAAGGTCTCGTCTATCACAAGCGATGCCTAGCTTAAAAGGTGACTCTGACCGCTGTAATGATACACATAATGTTAATGGTATTTTTCTATATTTTATTTCATAAATAAATCCATTAACTAAACAGGGTATAGTAATATTTTGTTGAACACATTCTTTCAATGTGCATTGTTTTGCTATGAATATGATACGGTTCATCAGTGCCAAATTAACTCACAATATAATTTGCCAAATAATAGTGTTTAGTTTAGTTGTTAAATTAAGTATTTAAATATAATTGTTTGTCTAAAATAGCACTTTGCCACGATAAAAATATATTAAGCTATTCACATATATGCTATGGCATTTAAACTATTCAAGTATTCGGATATTAAACTATTAATCAAAATGTTTACAAATGGATACATATTTGAAAGCTGAAGGAGACTTTTTTTATTTTTTTTTTATTAACAAATAGATTCGCGTTTGACCACCATCTCACCTGATGGTAAGTGATGATGTGGTCGAAGATGGAGCACGCTTACCTAAAAGTAGCCTGTTCACTCTTGACTTAAACACTCCTAGGTTATAGCTATCGGAAAACACAGGCTTCGGCAGCGAATTCCACGCCTTAGCCGTATGCACAATGAAGGAATTCCAAAAACGTTTTGTGCGTATGGGTGGGATGTCCACCATGTAACGATGGCGCTTCGCCGTTTGTCTCGTAGTCCGATGATGGAACGGGCTTGGCGGAATTAGACTGTGTAATTCCATCGCACACTCCCCGAAATGTAACCGATAGACTTGCAACTCGTCGTCGATGTTCAAGGCTCATAATATGAAAATATATATGGTGGATGAAAAGATAAGTTCATCATTTTAAGTTATTTTCTAAACTTGTCACACAAAATGTTGTAATACAAACATTTTGTGTGTCAAGTTTAGAGTTGGTGTAAATTCACTATGACATGATTTATCGTTGATGTTACACAACATTAGTTGTCTATGTTTATTATAGCTTAAAACTCCCACAACTCCTATAATTTTATATAGGTATTATTGCCGAAATTTTTTAGATAGTTTTCTTAGATACTCGGCATCTTATCTTTTTCTAGAGCTGTGAACGAGTTGTAGGTCGTAGATAGGCATATCACTTTGTGTAATTTTTATCATTATCACTGCTTTCAAAATGGTGAAGTAAAACATCGTGATTAAACTGGTATATCTTAGCACCGAAACATCCGAAGAGATCTAACGCACACTGGGCCTGCGTGGTGGATTACTGCTCACACTCTCCTACAGGGAGGAGTCTGTGTAGGCACAGTGGACACGTTATAAGCTGATCAACTTAGGTTATCCTTTTCTAAGTTTTGAGTAGTGTAATAAAAACGTCAAATACTCTATTGTATACTTCTACTTCCCTTCTTAAGTTATAAAGCTTTATCTACCAACCTCCACCCGACCATTGTCAGTCAGACACAGACTTTTGCAATTATGAGTCAGTCGGTTAAACCAAGAGTGTAGTACCCTAATTAGTTACATTACTGGCTTATCGTGTGAAGAGGAAGTTGGGATATAGTGGGACAGTTATTTCACAAGGTTGTGTAGCCGACCAAATACAGGGCGTGCTATAAAGGACCAAGATATATTGCGTGAAAGTGTCGTTTGGTTTGTTTAGTACGTCTGAGTGTTGATAAACATCTAACTATGCAATAGATAGATAAGATAATAATTTAATGTTCTAAAATACATTATACAATTTTCAACCGACAACAAAAAAGGAGGAGCTTATCAATTCGACGCGTATATTTTTTTTTATGTATGATCACCGATTACTCGAAGACGGCTGAACCGATTTGGAAAACTCTTCTTTTGTTTGAAAGGTTATATATACTTCAAAATATTGTCCCATTGTCACTAAGTGAGGATCTGATGATGGATTCCTGGAGAAATCGAGGGAACTCTTCAAATGTTATAGGCACACCTATAGTGATTTGAGTATTTTTTATAGTAACTTGTGTAGTTGCATTCGAAAAGCACCATTTGTGAAGTGGACCTGATGATGAAGACCACAGATGGCCACTGGAACCACTCGATATATAAGTAGGAATAACAAGTATTTCATGGGTTCCGCTTCGATTACTTGAATATGGTTATTAAGCACAATATGCTCGTCATAATGCATATGGTGAAGTGAAGCTGATGGTGAAGTACCAGGAGAACTCCTCAACAATTAACGGCCCAGCATTGGAAAAGGAATATTTTGTAAAAGGTTATAAGTAGTTGAGATTTAGGCTTTTGTAACTAGGTAAATTATAAATCGACCAACTAAAAAGAGTGACATAAAAACTATTTACCAAAAAATTAAACCGACTTCCAAAAAACACTGCAAAGTGAATAATAACTTTAATTTCGGAAGTCGGTGCCAAAAACAAAAATATAAAACTATAGACACCGACTTTTTGGGTGTAACTGTTGACTCAAAGTTGCAATGGGGCCCTCACCTTAGGACTCTTTCAGGTAAATTAAGCTCAGCTGCATATGCAGTAAGAAAAATTAGGCACTTGACTGATATAGCGACAGCTCGGTTAGTTTATTTTGCTTATTTCCACAGTATTATGTCTTATTGTATACTACTGTGGGGATCCGCAGCTGACGTAGATTCAATCTTCATACTACAAAAGAGGGCAATCCGGGCAATTTATAAAATGGGTCCCCGCGAATCCCTTAGAAATGTATTTAAAGAAGTAAATATACTGACTCTGCCTTCTCTTTATATATTAGAAAGCATATTGTATGTACGCAAAAATATAGGACTTTTTAAGATTAGAAGCGATTTCCATACTATAAACACGCGCAACAAACATGAAATTGTTATACCCAAATGGAGATTAGCCAAGACAAACAAGTCATTCCTTGTAAACAGCATACGCTTTTATAACAAGTTGCCAAAGTATGTGACAGATCTTAGCGAGGGAAAATTTAAAACCCATATTAAACGTGTCCTTTTGAAAAAAGCATATTATAAGATTAAGGACTACGTTGAAGATAAGACTGCTTGGCAATGATTCCTTCTGCACATGTGGCTTCCCTGGCTTATTGTGACTGCGTTATTGTATAAAGGTCTATTAACAACCCCACTTTTTTTTGTGTTGTTGTTATTTTTTGTTTTTTTTTTGTTGTTATTTTTATTTTATTTTACTTGTATATAATTTTTATTTTTATGTCATTTGCTTAATTCATTTGCAGTTCTGTAAAGTTAATTTTTAATGTAAATGTGTGAACACTATAGACTCTGAGATTCATTTCTGATTAGATATATTACATTTTATTATGTCAATTAGTCTATACTGTCCTCTCATACCAAAAATAAATAAAAAATTGTATCTATTATGCAAAGATTGTGAAAATCAAGATATTTTTAAAAGAGTAACCGTGGAGTTTCTTGCCGGTTCTTCTCCATAGGAAACGACCAATTTCGAACCGTGCTAACTTCTGACGTTTTATGAGTGCCCATTTAGGCCTATGTAAAATAAAACAATTTTGATTTTGATTTTGATTTTGATTTTGACTACCGAAATTAAAGTTATTTTTCACACGTGTAGTGTGACACGAAACATGTAATGTCATTATACTATATATATACTCACATACTTAGGACTTGCTCTGGACATAGAAATTCCTTTTGGGAAAACATTGTAACAAATTTTGTGTGTCTTAGGAATCGAACACACCGCACCGAACACACAGCTTAAACTACTGTGACCTTTTCATAAGAGTTGCCACGGAGCCAACATTCTTCAAAAACGTTATGCTTAGAGGGTTTCTGATCGAATCGGCCAATAATGTCTATTTATAGAGAGGGAGAGGGTGAACGCATATGTCAAGTATCTTAAGTGAGGTTTATATAAAGCTTAGGAACTAGGGCCTGACAAATGCTTAGAAAGATAAATGACCAAGCCACCCGGGACCAGGACTGTTGACGTAACAGGCATCTAGTGATCATTCATGGTTGTTATATTGTAATTGTTTATATTTATATACATACTAGTTGTGTATGGGAATTTGTTTGCTTGGGGGTGGATATTATTTTGTTTGTGTTTTAGTGTCGTGTAAGCACTTGAGAAAACACAGTTATTTTAAAATAACAGACAGACATCAGGCATCAGGTATAGGTATCAGGTGTTTGGGCAGTACGTGCTCAAAGAGACGTCCGTTTTCTTGTCGAGCGGCATTTACAGGCACTATTTACGAGTTAAAGTAAAGGAAAACATCATGAAGAAGCTGGCATATCCTAGGACTGAAAAATCTGAAGCCAAGCGACATCCAGTCATCTAAAAAGATCCTAATCCGATTATGAAAATTGTTCATCTAATAGTAAGCACACATTTTTTTAAAGAGAACTAGCAATGTGGGTAGAATTCACATTACTAGCAATCTTGTTAATTCCTTCAACTAAGCTAAGTATGCTTGTGTCTGGAATAGGTTCATACGGCAATAGTGTGTTTGGGGATATGTGGAACAGGGTTTTCCACATTCCCATTGAAAAGGGAGGATGCTCCGACCAGACAGGTGTTTTTGTCTGGTGGGCAACAGCCCGATGTTTGTGATCGGGTTATTTGTATGTAAGCTAGTTGAGTATTGGGAGCAAAAATGTCTTAACATCCATAATATACAAAATAGCACACTACAAACAGTGAATGATATACACGAGCTTCTATTCAAGGATTATAATTTAATAATAGCTTCCCTACCTATGTGATCCCTACAGCACGACTGTTTCCTCTGTACCAAGTATTACGTAAATGACGTCTACTACGTCTCTATGAAGCACGTAGTCAAGCTTCACTGTATTGAATACCACAGACCAAGGAATAGTAATATCAAGACGACATATATCTATATAATTAAAGAAAGTATAGTATATAGTAGAAAGTATAATTATGTATATAAGTGGTCGCCCAGTGGTCGAAATTCG
This sequence comes from Tholera decimalis, assembly GCA_943138885.2. NCBI lineage: Eukaryota > Metazoa > Arthropoda > Insecta > Lepidoptera > Noctuidae > Tholera > Tholera decimalis. The sequence goes on along the minus strand of OW964552.2, from coordinate 13,803,972 downwards.
ACTATACTCCAATTTAATTTTATGTAAGAGAATTTGGGTTTCCACGCACGTCAGTTGTGACACGTCAACCCACCACATTTGTCAGTCTGTTAGTTTGTGCTTGCTTATCAATGGAGATCGTCTCAGGATTTTGAGCTAGTTACGATAAATTGATAGTTCTATAAAAAATATTAAGAGATCCGCTTTTCTGCACACAAAAGAAAAACTTCTATTTTATCTCTTATCTCTCTCTCACTCTTTCACACACACTTACTGACACTTTCAAAGGAAGGTTTTGACTATACCGTCCCTTATAGTTACCGTCTAAGGGTCTCCGTACTCTGTGTTGTCTGTATTAATCAGAGTACATCAGAGGTCTCTTTATGTGCGGTCTTTGGGATAAATTGAGGAACATAATACGTGAGTGGAAGTTATTGCAAATATTGAGTACTAAATCTAACCTTACTTCATATAATAATTGTGTCGTAGATGGGGATCTTCAGAGGTTCGTAGAAATATATCAGACGACAGCATTTCTTTTAAACATAATTATATTTATTAGAAAAATATAATAAATTTATAATGGTAAAGACATGTTCATAATTTATTAATATTGATTTAACATCATGGTACAGAAAGGGTACATTAAAGCAGCTTAATTGGACGGCGTTATTTTGTTAGATCACGGATTTGTATGAGGTTTTTAAATAGTTTGCGGATCTGAGTGAGGAGTTGAAGAAGAAGAGGTGAATAGTTTTAAGGCTCCTAGCTGACAGGCACAATGCGTCAACGGTGTTTCATAAAAAAATGTCGACATTCATGTTTTCTGTAGTTAACCTGATCATCATACACATTATAATTATTTCCCGAAATTGAGCGTAAGCATTGTTTTGAATGAGTAATAGTAGGTATTTTCTGATCACAAAATCTCAGCAGTGCCCTTTACGACCCCCAAATTTATGTTAAGTAGCAAGTCTTTGTAGTGAGGATAGACGTTCGATCTTCATAACTCTTTGCCGTAAGGATAACATTGTATACCTATGACAGAAAATAATGTCCTTGTACGTATTTATGTTAGTAGCAACTTTACGAGCACTTAGGTAAAATTTAGTAGCTACTTACTATGTTATCAGAGTACGCTATAGATGGTCCCTTTACGTACACTGGTCTTGGGACTGATTGCGGGACAGATACGGTGTTACCAGCTGGTGCCTGCGACTTGGTATGCGTAGCTCCACAGTTGGTTTCGGAGTAAATATGCTAGTGTCTGGAGTGGGTTCACGGCAATAGTGTAATGGGTGGGGTTCGAACTCGCGACCTTCCGATCACAAGTGCGACACCTTATCCATTAGGCTATATTTGCTTGTCTTGCTGAGTAGGTTAGTGGGTGGGCTACCATCTTACATATCGAGATTTCTCATTTCCTTTGGGTAGCATGTTAAGCTATTGGTCCTGACTTTCATTTGGACTTCTTTGACAATCGTTACAGGTGGTTAGAGGCCAGAAAATCTGAAACTGGTCTCACCAAGGCATATCGTGTTACCCAACTATTTGGTTGTGGAGGTCAGATAGGCACCTGCTGCATGTAAAACTCTAGTACTTAGTTGCGTCCACTTAGACAGGAAGCCAATCCTGTCATAGTTGGTAAAGGCTAAGCATATGATGACTCAGTACTATATTTTATATTTTAATAGACTCTAGATTGATTTAAACGAACTAACACAAGGTAGTTGCTCAAGACATTTTTTTGATTAGATGAGGCATGCCTTTTATGTTTTTTCGTTTGAAGAAAAAAACACAACTAGAACCTTATAGTACTTTTACTGTTTTTCAATGTATTCACCACGTAGCTTAATACACTTTTCCATTCGCTCAAACCAGTTATTATAACATTTATTCCACTCTAAAGTGGGGGTGTTCAAAATGGCTGACTTGAAAGTGTCGACTGCTTCTTCGCCGGATCGGAACCTGTGACTACGAAGACTTTTCCTAATTTTAGGAAATGTAAAGAAATCGTTAGGGCTTAGGTCAGGACTGTATGGAGGATGGTCAAGAATTTCTACTTTTTCCTGCTTCAAATACTCAATCGTTTGACGAGCGCTGTGTGAGCTTGCGTTGTCGTGGTGCAGGATGATGCGTCGCTTTGAGTTAGATCTTCGAAGTTCGGCGACGACTTGTGGTAAACAAACTATGATATACCACTCTGCGTTAACCGTTCTACGATCTTCAAGTGCAATAGTCGCAACATGGCCGGTTTTTCCAACAAACGTGGTCACCATCGTCTGCAAGCACTTCAACTTCGAGAACGAACAACTTTAGTCGACTTTGGCTCGTCTTGAAAGACCCAGATTGTAGATTGTTATTTGGAATCAGGATCGTAGACATAGATCCAAGATTCGTCACCACTGATGATATCGATAACGTTATTTGACTCTCCTCGGTTGAACCTTTGCAGAGTTTTCTTTCACCATCTGACGCAGGCCGCCTTGTGATCGTCGGAAAGCACATGCGGTATCCAACGGCAAACTAGTTTTCTCACACCAAGCGCTTCATGCAAGATCTTCTGAATGGTTGTCCCTGAGATGCCTAATAGAGCCTCTATCTCTCGATACGTCACATGACGATCTTCGAGAATTAGTTGTCTCAAAGCAATGATGTTATCTTCAGTGAAGGCGGATTTTGGGCTACTAAAATCCATCATAGTCTTATATGTATAAATGAAAGCGGGAACCAACGCCTTAACGTGCTCCCCCACCCACACACTGACCTCAGTACGCGTCACTTAACATTGAAAATTGATCCGGATAGCAGTTATAATTTAGCCACGAGATCTTCAAAACATACAAAAATTTCCTCCATCTCCCTTTCACTACCGGTCTACCAGACACACGGCTGGGTACCACCCACACTTGGTTGATATACCGTCTTGTCATACCAGGCGCTTCTCCTCCACATTTATTGTGCGCACGGCCAAGTTGTGGAATTCTCAGCCCAAAATCCAAATACCAGCGTTCGACAGTCTGCAGACATAGGGCTTCATCACTGAACAGATGTTAGCTCTTCAAAACACTGAAACCGTGTCAGGCCTCTTCTAAAATTGTAGAAAATTATTGCACGAGCATTTTCCTTAGAAACATTCATTTTCGTACGTAACCTGACAGATTCCGATCGACGCTGTGACTAATCAATAGCATTAATCCTAATACTGTCAACTGTTGATATTCAAAATTTAAACACATTCGAATATAGAACAGTTCCAAATTCAAAATTGCCAGGAAATATGGAATCGACAGAACTTAAAAGGCATGCCTCGTATCCGTGCAGATTAGACATCTGAGATTCTCTTTACAAAGGAACTCTTAGATAGATTAACGGTGTTCAATGAACGCTCTGTCTCAAAGGCACTAGGTAATAATAGCTCTATATTTATCACAATGATTTTCTTTCAGTCTAAATGTAGTCGGTCGTCTATACGTAGTACTTAGTTAATTTCTGCAACTATTCGGGTTACCTGTAACTTGTAAGTTCGTTAGTTTGATATAAATAAACTATTTATATACAAGATGTGGCAGCAATGTTCGTCGAATAAGGATATGATACTCCAGATTTCCATCAACATTTTTTTCAATAATATCTTTTTTATCATATTATAAACGAAACATAAAAATTAAAATAAATAATATTTTTTTTCTTCACACGCTCTACATTTGCAAACTATGTTTTAACAATAGCTAGCTAGTTTTTCAGCAATACGAGTAAAGAACAGAAACAAAACTAAAAATAATGAATTGTGTCAAATTTATAACAAGTGATAGGCATTTGTTTTCAAGCAATTCTTTTTCCGAAACCATGTGTGATAATGAATAAAATTATACAATGTTATTGATATAATTATTATCTAGTGTATTAAATTCTTAATTTAACTACACACATCAAAAGTGTCTAGGGATCAACATATATTTTTGCAATAACTTTTCTCCTGATTGATATTAATTAAAATTTTCTTTAAGGATTCATCAAATAAAGTGTTTTCGTTTGTCACAGTAACGATAAACCAAGTCACCTTTGCATTAATAAAGAAATTTGCCATTTTCCTAATAAAGGGATTTTTGACATTTGAACCACTAACATTAAAGTTCAAAAAAAGACTGAAATAACAGTTTTCTTTAAAATTTTATTGGGTAACTTAAACAATTAATAATCCGTGTTTCTACCGCGAACACTAACAACACAAGAACATCGGTTTGGCATACTCAAAATGAGTTCATCCAAATCACGCTGTGGAATGGCCGCCCATGTTCGTTGCAACAACAAAAAAAGGTCTTCTTGCGACTGGATACCCTCCATATTCGGCAGAGCTCTTCTCTGTAGCATATCCCATGCATGCTCAATCGGGTTCAAGTCTGGCGACTGAGCAGGCCAGAGCAGGACATTGATGTTAGCTGCGGCGAGAGTCTGTCTTACAACTCTTGCGGTGTGCGGTCGTGCATTATCATGCATTAACTGAAATAAGGGACCGATTTGCACTTGTAGAGGAACGATGACGTCAGATACAATCATCTCAGCATAAATTTGAGCGTTGAGGTTGCCTCTGATCCAAATCAACTCAGTTCTTCCGCCGATCCAAATACCCGCCCATACCATGATGGTTCCACCACTATAAGGATGGACTTCCTGGCAGGATTTTAATCGCTGTTGGCGTCCAGGGGTTCTCCAGTGTCGTATACGTCTTGTATCCGGTCTCATACCAAAACGAGACTCATCAGAAAAGCACACGAAACGCCATTGTTCTTCTGCCCAATTTCTGTGTTCAAGAGCCCATTGATATCGAATCCTACGATTGTGCATTGCTATAGGTGGTACCCGTAGCGGTCTTCGGGAATGAAGGTTCACTTCATGCAAGCGGTTTCTGACTGTTTGGTCGCTAATTAAGTTCCCTGAAGAGTGATGAAGCCTCACGGCTAACATCATGGCGGTTATTGTTGGAGCTCTTCGAGTTAAGATTTGAATGTATCGGTCTTGTCTCCGTGTGGTGCAGCGATACCGTCCTCCATGGCGCTCAGCCACGGTACCAGTGCTTCGGTAACGTGTCCAAAGTCGACTGATAACACTCTGACTTGTATTCAGAGCTAAAGCCACAGTACGTTGCCGGGAACCAGCTTTTATCATTCCCACGGCTCTGAGCATTTCTTTCCTGCTTAAATGACGTCGCCGCTCCATAATAACGTTGGTTTTAATCAGTAGTAGGGAAACAGTAGCACTAATAATGTCTTCAATGCGTTGTATGTTTTTATAGGGAAAATATTGACAGCTGATTTTTATCTTTTACTCGAATTTGATTAACAGTTCCTGTTTCAAATTATGAAATGCACCAAAAAGGATCCATATAAATTTATAAAATCATAAATGTATTACAAAGCCACATCTCAATCTCAAGAAATCCGCATAAAAATGCTTGATCCCTAGACACTTTTGATGTGTGTACTTATGCCAGCTAATTCTGTAAAGTGGCATGTTTTGTTCTTAAGGACGGTTTTAGTTGTGAAAAACTTCTGTTCTGAGAAAAATGAACACGATAAGGACTTAATGCAGGCCAGGCGGCCAGACAGTATGACCAGATAATATCATAGCGGGCCGCACGCACCCTTAATGAAATTTTAATGCTGGCCATTATGTCTAGGCGCTATTTTCAGTTTCTACGTAGATTTTGTTAAGTCATCGATAGATTATTCTTTAGAATAGATACCTTATTCGTTATAACACTTGCCTAATTATAAGTAAACTCACGGTATTCTCATCAGAAAAAAGCGTGAGGTTTCTACAACAGAGCATCTGTAGTGACCCTATTTTTTTTCTGGGTGGGTAAATTGTCGAATGATTCTCCCATTGTGGGTGGAGCAAAAGGGAGTGTCAGAATTCTACTGACTAAAAACCCACCTTTCTCCTTCAGTTGCCCTTGCGGTCCGGGGCTGCGGTATCCATTTAGATTATTCCCGCAACCTCGGCAGGCAATAGCCCTATTGGGCCACATCAATGCTGCTGACTGCTTGTTGAGGCGTGTGCGGTACATATGACGCCATTGACCTGGGCCTGGTCCTTACCGGTCGGTGAGCTACCCCTGCTTGCTGTCAGCAGGCCTTGTCTCTCCCTCACGCGTTCAGCCTCCTTCTTCGCTAGCATGAGTGCTTCGCAGCAGGAGGCGACCGCATCTCATTCCCGTCGCCCCGCACCATGCCCTGAACCAGGGCCGGACGCAAGGGGTCGCCTCCACGACTATTTGCAGTGATCCTAACATATTTATTGTTCTTTTTGCGTAAATATTTTATCATCAGTATAATTACAACAAATTTATTATTTTATACGTTGGACAACACAATTGCTTATATGTGATTGGTTTACCGCAAAATAACTAATTAATTAATTAGCCATTATATTAATTGCCAGTATTGTACTCAGGATGATTATTGTCAATTATTGATAGCTTTAATAACTGCACCATTTAATAAGGAATGTGACCAAATAGGTATTTTTGTAGTGGTAACGAGGTTTGTAAAACCGCAGAAATAGGATACACGTGAGAATAAAGGAAATAACTGTTTGTTTGAGATTATGCAGACTTGTGCTCTATAATATCTCCTGCTTACTTCACTAATCACGTTCAAGTTGGTTAATATGGCCGCTATATTTATTGTGCGCGCAGCCAAGTTGTGGAACTCTTCACCAGCTTCTGTGTTCTCTACCACAGCCTTCAGCCTTCAGTCTTTAAAGCAAGAAAGAACACCATCTTTTGGGCTTGCTCATTACATTTTTTTAAATTCTTTTTTTATTACAAATAGTACAGTTCTGTATAGGAAGTACTATTAAACCAGGAATGGTTTGTCTTGGTACTCATTCGCATTTATAATTTGCATTAATTACACCACTTACATACTAATGCTTAATAACTAATTATATACAATTACATAAACTTAACGAAATCATATAATCTAAGTTGTCTAAGCCGTAAACGTCTATTAGAATTAAGAATTAAATTATAGGATGCGCTAACAGCACGCTGTTGTGCCGCTCATTAGAAACCGGTTCTAATGAGTAATATACAGGTTGCTTCATTTTAAAACTCTTAAATTACCTGTAATATTAATCCAAATTATTTAATCAGTAATATTAGACCTCATCAATCGCTTGCCATCAAGGGCGGGCTTATCCGTAAAAAAAGATCTATAGTTATTGTCTTATTCGCCATCTACTGCAATGCAGAAAGCTTATTTTTTTACCGTTACAAAATAACAGTTACCACGGCGTTGAGTGATGCAAATGACACGTCCATATGAAACGTAGAGCGTGAACACAGAGGCATATTTGGCATAATCACACAAAACGGGGCCTTATTATAATTTCATAACGTGCCGCCGCGATACTAAGCTTTTTTTATGGTATGGTTAGAAAGTGGCACGCGGGTGAAACCGTGGAGCTTAGATAGTCTTATTATATTTTTTTTATTACTTTAATGTTTTTAAATTAGTTTGATTATACGTAGCGCTAGTACTCATACATAGGTTTACATTGTTATATCCATATATCAAGCGTTTAAACCGGACACAAATCTAGACCCGTACTAAATAAAAAACTCAATAACTCTTCAGATTGAACCCAAAACGATACATAAGATTCGAACCTAACAACCAGTAGTCCAGTATAAGACGAACGAGGGCTTACACTGCTCAACACACTCGCAGTATAATTGTTTAATGTTGCACCCAGGTGTATTAAAATTCGTCAGGCTAGTTTGAGCACAGAGGAAGTTAGCTTAGTTTGAATTACACTTTCACTGACAGCCGGTGCAGCTGTGGACATCAGCAACCCTTTGAGGATGAAACTAGTTTTGTAACTCAGTAGATATGTAAGGCTGACTGCATTCATTTGTTTCCTCTTATTTCCTGCTAGCTGAACGGCACTGGGTTCTACATGAGTGAGAATTATCTATCAATGGTAAAGGTCGTCAAAAATCTGAAATGTTTAGAATTGACCATGATATATTTCATTTCCATTTTGGATTTTTTACTTGGGAGATTAAGTATCGAATAATTCATTGCTGACAGAATGATCTTGACATTTTCTTTTGCCATCAAAATAGTGATAGAAAACAGTTTGAGATACACCAAACTGCACTGGGCCCACGTGGTTGTTTACAGCTCATTTTCTTTCGAAGAGAGAGGAGGCTTATGTCCAAGCAGTAGTGAAGTTATATAGTTATAGTTATAAAATAGAAAACAAAACCATTTACATGACAAATTGAATATTAAATTAAATACTACCTACTGTTACACATTCCTTGTGTATAACAGTTGCTGTATACCTTTAGCCTTGCTTGGGATTACACGGCTTAGGTAATATTATTGAAACACTCCTGTAATTGTGGGGAAGCGGTCAACGGAGCCCTTGTCACCGTCGGCGTTCCAGCCGTATTGGAACCCAATGGTCTGGCGCGTGACGATGGCAAAAGACCGGACGGCATGTCATTGTTTCCTTGGAAGATGGGTAGGCCTTTAGTGTGGGACGCAACTTGTGTCGATACTGTCGCGCCAGCCCATCTTCCTAGTTCATCATGTTGTGCTGGCGCTCCCGCTGCGGCTGCGGAAAACCTCAAGCGGTGTAAATATAGTCATCTCAGTGATAACTATATTTTCGAGCCTTTTGGGGTCGAAACTCTCGGACCATGGGGCCCGTGTGCTCTCAGCCTTTTTAAGACATATCAAAAACGCTCGTTGACGCTTCCCGCGACCCAAGGGCTGGCTATCCTTTGGTCAACGGCTAAGCATTGCCATACAACGAGGCAATGCCGCCAGTATCTTGGGTACGTTGCCAGCCGACAGCGTTGAGGATCAATTTTTTTTATGCTTTATTCTAGTTTATATTTTAAGTATTTTAGTACATACCTAATTATGTATATTTGCTGAAATAAATGTTCACCTCCTACCGATAAAAAAGATAAACTTATTTTAATGTCGACCCTTTAACCTCAACAAGCTACATATATAGCTATATTACAAAAGTAGAATAAAACATTTTGGCTAATAAACATTTCGTAATCCCTACTTAACGAAAGTACGCTTTTAACAATAATACTACTTACTTAAAACTTTTCAAACATTACACCATAATCCTATCCTATAAAGTACACCAGTTAACTTCGTCTTGCACTTCGGCGGCTGAACAAATACGCGTCCTATTCAGTGTACGCGGCGTAGATACGGCACGCCTGTTAATGAACATGCTAATTTGGAACCAGTATGTGCTGTGAAAATTAATCACTTGCTAATAACATGCAAGATAGGGAAAGTTTATATTAAGGTTAGTTTGTTTTGTAAAAGAGAATTATGTAGACAGAAATAAATTTAGCGTTGGGAAGTGAACTTTAGAAATAGGTGTATTAAAAGGTTTAATTGAAATATCTAATATGTTATGATATAAATAACCTATAACAGGAATTAACCGTAATCTAGCACGCGGGCCCAGTGCGGGCCCAGTGCGGGTCGGTTGATGTCATTATGTCTTTAGATTTTTGATCCTAGGACATACCGAATTCCTGACGATGTGTTCTTAATTATATAAATTTCACAAAGCAAAAGGTTGGAACACACGTCCTACAATTAGTAATCGGGCCCGTAGCCATGGGGCTACTACTGCTCTCTCTCTCATTTAAATATAATGCCGGCTCTTCACGTTGGCCAACACAGTGGCGAATGTAGTGGCCAATACCTATTGGCCTACGTGTAGAGGGGGTGTTTGTGCATCTTGGGTTGTATTGCACCCCCTCTACAGGTTGGCCATAATATATTTATTAAAACTTTATGCAACACAAATGGTACAGTGGTGTACTTAATGCCTTTGGCATTCTCCACCAATTAGCCATACCAAAAAAAAAAACACAAAAATAACAAGTAACATTCAACATCACAATATTACCATGGAAAATAATTGATTTGAAAATTTCCACTCAGCTTCGTTGAAAGGCGTATGTTTTTCGACATGATGACTAAAGGATTATACTTAATTACAAATTCTAAACAATAATTATTTGAAACTATGTAACAAAGTCATAATTATTAATATTCACACGTCATGAAAGCTCTCAAACAATCATCCCCGTAATTTAAGGCTAAATAAAAACAGTTGCTCGGGTCAATATTTCAAGGTTAAGCTACGCTGCTGAGGTCGATCTGTGATTGGGTGACAATTTTAAAGTCTGCCATACATGTTGGCCAAGCGTAAGCCAACGCGAGCAAGTTGGCAAATAGGTACAAGGCAAGAAATAATGTCCACACGTTTGACAAGTTCGTCGAACGCCAATGCAGACGACCAATGTAGAAAAGGGTCTGTAGAGCTGCCCACACGCTGGCCGAGCGCAGGCGAGCGCCTTTGATTTGTGACCAAAAACCGACACCGATCCGAAGTGAGGCAAGTGATCTCGAGCAACGGCGAGCGAAGACAAGTTGCACCAAATGAGCTCTATACACGTTGGCGCTGGCCTCCACTCGGCCAACTAGGCAAGTGACACCGAGCGATAGCAAGACAAGGCAAATATACCGTCTACATGTCGGTATTGGCCTTCACTCGACAACGCTCGGCCAACATGTATTGCAGACTTAACATATCGAGATGCCTTGGAAAGTATTTCGTTGGTCCCGGCTGTCATTTGTACATCTTTGATAGTTGGCCTCCTGACTACCTGTCAGGAAACAGAAAGTCTGACACCAGTCGCCAATAATGATCGTGTTAACTAGTTACTGGGTTGTGAAGGTCAGATAGGTAGCCGTTATACTGCATCCAGTTGTACTGGAGGCCAACCCTAAGGCAGCTGCTTAAGCTGATGATGAGGGTTATTTTACAATAAATACCATTTAAACATTTTCTATAGCTACTTTACTACTGCTACCCATTGTCTTAGTTGCTTCTGCTAAGCAACTTTTTTTCGAGTAAGACACTATACTCTATGGCAAGACTGCTGATAGAGGTTCTTGTTTCTGACTGCACATCACAACTGTTAAATATGTTCAACTGACTATCTAGAACAATGGCTTTAGGTACTTTTCGAGGCATGAAGGAGTCGACCTATGTAATATATTGCTTACCTGTGCCACAGTTATAATATTGCCAAGATCCCCTCTCAAAACACAACAGTGCCACCATTAAAATTCATAATGTAATGACTCCCCATATTTTATTTAAGAGGTACAATCATGAAATAATTTCCAGAATTAATCTCCAATTAAAAAGGTACTTTATCATTAAATAATACTGGTCATTAGGTTGAAACGTTTCAAGATTCGGGGGCAAAGGAATAATCGTAACATTTTGATAATTAGCACAATTAGTAACAACCGTTGTTAACGACCGCGGAGTGATAACTGCCCGTTAAATACTGATTATTTTGGATTAATGATTTAAACAAACGGTCTTCTTTATTGGTTTAAGATTCGTTCTGTTGGACTGTGGCAGTTTTAATATTGGGGTCATATTTGTATAGCGTTGAAGTAAGAGAGCGAGAAGTAAGCGGAGTATTGGGAAATTCATGGATTAATGAAGAAAAATACATTTTAGTACAAAACAAAATGTTTTTAGTTTTATTTCTTTATTATATTACTAGTAATCTCGCGGGGCTGAGCTCCCGTTGACTTTATCATGATAAGAACATAATCTTTTTTCTTTTGCAGTCGGCTAAAAAGTAGTCAGCCATTTTTACAGGTTCACCTCACCTAAATCCATTCATGTTGTTCCAAGAAACTTATCTGTTTTACACCTAAATACACCGGCGCTCCAATAAATATTCTGAACAATTCACATGCTCGTACATTTAACACATTAAGACATTGTTACATGACACAAGGCTAAAACCACAGATTAACAGTAGCTAGCAGATACGTCATTTTTTATAATATTTATACCTTTTTTTTCTTGGTGGGAAAATCATCAAATGACTCCTCCCGCTGTGGGTGGAGCAGATGGGAGTGTCAGTCTTCTACGACTAAAAACTCACCTTGCATTCCGGAGCCGCGGTTTCTCGTTAGAATATTCCCGCAACCCGATAATATTTATACCTGCGAGTGCAAATTCAATCGTGTATAGATCAATGCTTCTTTTGAAAGAACTCAGCAAAGAAACACTGGCAGTTTCATCTGGTTTAAATTGTAAAAGTCTAAGTTTTTATCGAGCATACAAGCAAGCATTTGCGTCTCCTATCAACTTTTACTTGGCAGAATAGCCGATATCAGCTTTGCTTACCATGCATGATATTGCTGGTTTAAATGGGAGAGGCGATTAATATGCATACAAGTAGGTACTGGGCTGAATTTAAAATAATAAAAAAAAAGATTATTTATAATATGGAATACATTGTATTCATATGGAAAATGGTTCGGAGCTATTATAGTCATGTTTAAGTTATTATGACGGAAGTCTTCAGTGGCACACAAGCATTACTGAAGAGGAAAATATTAGAAGAAAAGGGCAGTGACAAGATAGATAGAAAGTTTTGACAATGTCTTTTCTATCATTGTCTGCCGAGGGCGCTCTGTGGCCGTAACCAAATCGACCGGCTCGGGTACGTCTAAACCATCCGATAAATTTCCCCGACGCAAGGGCGAACTTAGGTCTGTACATCACGATCGTTGCTCGGATAACGTTTATCATATTACGTTGCGGAACGCCTTGTTTACTGAAATCCAGATAGAGGAAAAAAAATGTATTAGGAATGGTCTCTGGTGCTATAATAACCACTGTCACAAAAGTATTTCAATAAAATTCTAAATTCAAAATTTTTATTGGTTTGAGTTTAAATCTTGTGAGAAAATTTAATATATTATGTTAGTATTATTGAGTATTATACCTATATGGTTAGGGGGATTTGTTATACAATTGGCCGTAGAAGAAGTTTTAAAAGGTTCTTGCCAGGGTTGTGGGAATATTTTAACGAGATACCGCAACCCGCGAACGATAGGGCAACTGAAGAAACAGGGTGGGTTTATAGTCAGTGGAAATTTGACTCCTTTCCAGTCCACGTAAAACGGAAGGTGTCAATTGATGATTTTAGCCCCAAAAAATTACAAAAAATATGGTACAAAAGTTTGTTGTTGTTTCATGAAAACTAAGTTTTTGGTGAACTAATACTGCACGGTGCAAAGGACATTCCGTAGCAGTGTTTTTCATGCCATATTTACAAATAGTAAAAGCATAAGGTACCACGAAATCTTTTGTCTGTTAGTTCTTAAAAAACTACAATTCTGCTGTACGTCATTTCCAAACCTACCTGAATTGAGTGAGTAAATTGATTGGATTTGTATCAAAGGACCCAGTACCTACAAATGTTGCTTGAATACTGAAACTATTGTTCAAGTTGGACTGCGGAGAACTTTAATTGTCTGAATACCAATGAGAAACTGTTCCTATGTGTCTCGAAATAAATAAACGCTTCAACGTAATCCGACACAAATAATATCGTTTAAGGAGAAATTGTATAATTCCTGAGAAAATCATTTCTAGAACTTAGATTATAAAAAGAACATAACCGATATTGTGTCATATCAATGGCGCCATTTGAAATGTATACGTCAACATTTTTATTAAACTGTGAAAAGTGCCAATGGCGATCACAAAGACTATAGTCACATTGTGGTGACATCAAGAGGATACCATTATAATTTAACATAAAACATAGAAAAGCTAGAGTTTTAGGTTTTTTTTTTATTCAGAATGAGCTCACTCTTGACTCCGATCTTGCCTGATGGTAAGCGATAGATGAGGTCTACGATGGAACGAGCGGGCTCAGAAGATGCCTGTTTACTCTTGCTTTAAAGGTTGAAAGGTCATAAGTGGGAGGGAACACAGAAGCTGGCAGAGAATTCCACAGCTTGGAAGTGCGCACAATAAATGTGGAGGAGAAGCGCTTGGTTCGACAAGACGGTATATCAACCAAGTGTGGATGGTATCCAGCCGTGCGTCTGGTAGACCGGTAGTGAAAGGGAGCTGGAGGGATCAGGTCATGGAGCTCCTGCGCACACACCGCGCTCCCCGAAGTACAACCTGTAGAAAACCGACAGGCACGCAACGGTTCGCCGATGAGCCAGGCTATGAAGCTTGCCCGATACCGCCTCGTTACCTATAAGCCTTTTAGCCCTGCGCTTGATCAAGTCCTGTATTAGTAATAAAAAAGTAGTTTGGAAAATGATGGGAGTTCAATCGACCCAAGACGGCCAGTAAGACAGACACACACTAGTGATCATAAAAAGATATGGTTCCCGTTGCTTCACTCCGCACGTTCAGGAATTTTAAAACACTTTTTCCAATGAATAAGATGAAAATTTACGTACCTATAGTGCCCTTAGCACGCTTTATCCTATAGGTTTACCTATCAAAATATCAAAGTGCAAACAAACAAAAACTATGATATATAACCGATATGGAACAATACAACGCTTTTAATCACACCAGGTGAAAGGATTATTTTTACCAAAATAGAGATAACAACAGACAACACATACTTGTACACCTTTTTCAGTTTTATTTTGAGAATCATACATACATATATCTAATAGCATTTACACCGTTAACCAAAGTTTAATTAACATCAAACTAAGCTGTCTCCCAAATTTAGGTTCTCTCATCCGATTAATTTAGCTTGTCTCCCTCCCTACCTTCTGACGTATTATCCTCAGAACTACTTGTGGCGCTGATGATTTTCATCCATTGCAATAATATAAAGCTCTCCAAATCACTGTCTGTATGATTGTGGCATATAATTTACTACTTCTTTTAATCAGGCCACATAGTGCTACCAAGTTCAGTTCTATTGAAGCAATTAGTCATTACCAACAGTTCGCTTTCTTTTTACCCGACTGCGCCAGAAGGAGGGTTATGTTTTTCGAGAGTATGTATGTATGTATAATTGTTTGGCACGCTCTGTGCCTTTCACGGCTCGATGGATTTTAGCTTGAGAGGTATCGTTAGATTCGTATTGACTGTGAGAGTGACACTGGGTATATCAAAATAAAAAAAAAAAACAAAATAGCGGATTTTTGGCGCCATATTATGCCTTCAAAAAAGTTTTTTTTTCTCAAAACCTATCGAGTGGGGTATCAAAATAAAGGGTGTTAAAAGGTGATTACAAACATATATGCTACTTATATGGTTAAAAGTAATTCAAAGTGACAAATCGTAAAAAACACGTATCAAGAACTAAATCGTCTGCGAAATCTTTCACATTTGTAAACTAAAAAGCTGGAAATAAAAAAAGTAATTAAAAAACCCGACTGCAACCTTATACTAAAACTAACTGAAAAGCTAATAAAAACAAGCCCATTTTAAATTAAATAAAAGTTGGAAGCAGGCGGGGCCCATACCATTATTATAGTTTCAAACTCAATAATTACTTTTTTTTTTAATTACTTACAGTATGCACACTTCTCTCTCTCGTCTTTCCAATCTACTAAACATTTGCAAATGCCAGACATAATATAGAAGAGAATTGAATAGATTTACTAATAGGTACTAACATAATATGGATTTTATCTGAATTAAAATATTTAAATTTGTAAACCGTTCAGTCACTAAAGGAGCTTGCCCATCTGAAACATTCATAAAATATGTTTATATTTTTATTTATAGAGTCAGTCAGTATGACATTATTATGAACAATAATTAATGGAAAATATTGACGACAGTAAGAGGCTTCAGTATCTTATACAACGTGTAATTTAAAGGGTATATACATACCGAGTGCACGGCTTCTTTGGATGATAACAAACGATATAGCAAGGGTTTTGTAATCCTATGTCTACATGTGTGGAGCATATTAGAAATTTCAATACATTGATACCAGAGACCGAATTTTTCAAATTAAGAAGAACGAAGAGAATTATCGTTTTATTGGCAAGTGACGTGGAAAGTGATGACCCTCATAGTGCTGTGACACGTTTGTTATTATTGGTATTCAAGAAACATATGAAACCAATAATTTGGGGTCAATTCTGTGAGTCACTTATTTTGAGCTGAAAGTTTGCATAGAGACTCCATACCAGATGTTGTCTTCAGTCCTTTTGGATAGATATGGGGTTTCCGTTACACGTTGTATAGTAAACGGAGCAAACAAAAAAGGAAAATCGTAATGTGACAGCCATAATATTATTTTACCTATTAATTAAACACTACCACATGATAGGTATCACGGACAGTTTTCTGTGCAGGGGTCTGATATTTTGTATCGGATAATTTTGTCGGTTTCTAAAGTATTTGAAGCTGGCATATAACGAATTATTCTTTCATGAATGTGGAGCGTGCGAATTTAATTCAAAGGATACACGAATGTCTGAATAGTTGGAATGTGTACCTCAGGAATTTGTGTGAACGTGAGTGAGCACGAGACTTCTATGAATCTGATTTGTATTTATAACAGTTGTAACAAGTGCTCTTGGAGCATCGTAACTGTCTCGCGGGTCGATGTTCAAGGTTAAGCTTGCCGAGGTCGTTCCGTGGATGGGTGATCATCATAACATATCGAGATTTCTCCGTGTCAAAAATGTTAGTAGATGATGATAAGTCTATGTATATTAATATTATGTGAAGAGTTTTCTTGTCAATACATATGCAAAGGCACGTTGCGTTGAGTGAATTGAATTGGGTACAATCTGCAAATACAAATCTTCTTCGCTTATCACTATTTATATTAGCAAAATCCGTAACATGTTTTGTAAGAAGTAGTAAAAATTGGAAAGCAGTTCACAGAATACATCTATCTACGAAGTTTCACATGTGTAGTCTTAGTAGCTTCGCAATAAAAAGGCTGTGACATACAGACGGACAGACAGACATGACGAATCTATAAGTGTTCCGTTTTTTGCCATTCGGCTACACAACCCTAAAAAGGAGACAGAACAAAAACTAGTTATTTAAACTATGAAAATTTTACAAAGTTTTTGTTCGTTATTTCTCTCTGCAAAATCGACACTCAGCACATAAACCTTACTGTAAATTGATTACTGACTGATAGGAACTATTTATTTTACATCAAAGAAGTATATAGCTATAATATTCGGTTGCTAATTAAAGCGTAGATACTGAACCATATATGATTAACTTGGTGAGGTGAACGGTCATTACCGCAGTTTGAATGGTAGGAGTTTTTGGCTAGATTATACGATGAAAACGAATTAAATTCTACCCATAAATCGTCCAAATTCTGTATCAGCAAACAGTACCGCGGGAATCCAATATAATGTTTATTGTTCTAAACAACGGAGAATTTCCTGAGAGATATTGTTTTAAAATGCTCTTGGGACATCTATTAACCTACTAAACTAGTATTTTGGCAACGGATTTGCTTCTTTAAAAGAGGTCTCGTAAATTATAAATGAACTTGGCCAACACAAGAGTAATAGGCGTTTCGCTTTCAATCTTTCAAATAATGGGATGATATTTTAGGTCAAGTTAGGAGTTTTCATTACATTTTGTAATTTTCATAAGAGTCATCTAATATCAAAGGCAGCAATATCCACAGTGGTCGATTATGTACAAAATGACAAATTAGTATATTATGAAAAATATATTATCTTACTGCTTGTAGTCTTAATATAAAATAGAATAATAACATTCTGAACACTTTTCAATGGTTTCCTTAAACATTTATCATCAAATAAACTAGAAATTGATGTAAAACCGTCGGAGATTGCCGGATTTGATGGAGACTTGTGGATATTGCCAGATTTGATTTTGACGCGCATGGAGAAAGCCATGTTTGGTATAGCTATCCGTCATGTTTAAGAGGTGTCCTATAGTATCTAAAATCTTGATATTTTATGAATGGGTATAATAATAAGTTAAACCAAACGATATGAAAGAACAAAAATAGAAATTCTTTATTTTAAAATATCACTCTGTAGACACTTTGGGAACAATTAAATGAGATCGTGTAATAAATACATTACTAATGTTTTTTTTTTATAAAATGAAATTTAGTATCAGTTGAAGGCATACTGAGCATACATCCGTCCTGGGGCTGCCGAAACCAAGATTATAGTAATTGTCGAATTTTTCTTCTGAAATAACCTTTCGTAACTTTTGACTGTGCTTCGATATGTAGTTGATTATCGTACATTTTCCACATATTGTTGATGGAAAGTTGCACTGGCAAATATCGTCGCTGTGAATTTCCTCGACAATAATACGGTTCATCAACATGAAATATATTAATAAACAGTATCATTGACTTCTTCTTTTCTGAGAATAAATGGGACTTATGGTCACATTGATGAAATTTGAAGCCCTTTTTTTTAGGAATTTTATTTGAGAAGAAAAGCATCTTGTGTTTCTTTATCTGGGTGTTTATAAAATGCACTATGAAAATTATTCAAATCTCGCATCGTTAGTGACCCGCATTTAAAAACTCCCTTACGGTGTCAGCACATAGGCTTTGTTGGAAGTTGATTGGAGGCGTACCTCCTTTTGGAAGACAAAAATATGAGATTAATAAATTGATGATTACAAATAATAAAAGGTAAATACAAAAAAAATCCACGGAATAAATTTAATATTAAAATGTAATTATCTTAAAAGTATCAAACCTGTTAAAGTGATGTACTTACAGCTCTCGTTTTGCAACGTTTTTTTTTCAATTTTCTCGCTAAGCTGTACGTTTTCGGGACTGAATGGATATACTTGGACATGCCCGACACTACATATTTCTAGTTTTTATTGATACTGGCTCTCAAATAACACTTAAACTCCGAAAAAAAAAAAAAACATACACCGATCGGCAGTTAAAAATAGCGTGGGCGCCATACTAAATACTGCGCTCTGATTGGTCGACATAGATATTGCCAGTTTTGATTTGAAAGACAAGCAACAATGCCGTGTTTGTTCCAAACTTAACATTTATTTGCGTGTTTTCTATGGGATATTGCTGTTTCTGATGACCAATGATTTCCTCGATACAAACTATGATCACAGATAAATAAAATGACATTTAAGGTTTAATTTCGACCAAGAGTGGATATTGCCGCCTTTGATTTAAGATGACTTTATTAAGTAAGGCAATGTTTCTATTTGCTACCGGCTAGCATGCAAGTTGCTATTCATTGCGGGCTACCAAGGTAAAATGCGTTCAAACATTAAATCGTGTCCCATAATGTAATTAAACCCAAATTAAAAGAAAAATGAATACATTGATTGATGAATTTATAGAAAAAAATAAACAATGGTAGGTACTTATGAAGCATAATTTATCTAGGAAAAATGTTAACCCAATTTTGCCATTATTAATAAATAATATTCATCCACACCCTCGCAATACAATATACAAGTTATTGCTCAACTGTATACGTGCATTGGTAAGATATTCCGCACCATTGCCACTATTTGCGGCGAGTCGGCAAATACAGAAGCTGCTCGCATTCGCTTTATCGGCCCTCGGAGATCGACTGCCACTGGCTACCCTCTACGAAACGTTCTCGACTCAGTTGCCATTAACGCCGCGTTCTTCACTTAAGGCTCGTGATATCTACGCTTCGATTTATGTCAATAAATTCTTTATCAGGAAGAACATATGTTTGGAGCTCTTGATTTCATTTTTGATGAGGTGTGTTATTGCTGGTTGCTAAGGAAATGTTTGTAAAATCTGTTTTCGTAGTTTTTGAATCTTATATGTGTATGAAATTATATGAAACTCATATATTTCATTTCATGAGTTTCATACTTTAAGTAAGATATGATCACTCAACTTTTTGCGAAATATTATCATTAATATCATTGTTCTTTTTGTAACATATATTTTTTGTTCAATTATTTTTATACCGCATCGTTTGACATAATTCAAACAACGTAGTCTGATTTTGAAAGGCAGCCCTGAGTCTTGGATTAGCATTATGCTGAGCGATAGCTATTTTGCGTGGATGTTACTCATGTCTTCCAGACCTGAGATGGTTATTCATTTTGTTTTATTTGTTTTTGTTTGTGCTCTGCGTCATGCTAGACTCTTTATCTCTTTACCATCATATCATATCTCTAATTGTAATAAAGATAAAGTTTTTTGGAAAAACATTGTAATAATTTATTAATAACGACGAAAGAGTGACATTACGGGTGCGAATAGGGCAATTATATCTAAATAGTGAAAGGGTGAAATTTTATTACATTACAAGCGTAAAATTTAAGAAATTTAAGCCCCAAGAGAATATATCATAAAGGTATGGATGAATTATGAGTTTCCATCAAATCCTCCGAGGGGCCTTATTCACGTTCCTTGGAAATGGTACGTACGCGAGAATGCGGAAGTAAATTTAGAAATGAAATACTTCATTTTGATACTTTATCTTGTAACCTATTTGATGAATTGGCTTTGAGAAATGCAGAGAAAAAGCTGCTTCATTTAATGCAAGTTTATTTGTGTTGTAAACATATTTTAATATGTTTTTTTTTAAATATTTATATAAATGGTTGATAGGCCCAATTAGTTTTAGATACTGATGTAAGATTAACGTACATAGTGTTATGTATGTATGTTACCGCATCAAAGCAAATTTGAGGTGATAGGTAGTTTGCTATATGCAACAAATACTGCATAAATGTGCCATAAAAAACTGAAAACTTCTTTATTTTCCAGTAATGTATTTTTATATTTATATCCGTATTATCTAGATTTTGTTTTCATTATTTATGTCTTATAATTGAATTGACTGTGCACTCCAGAGAAATGATTTATTCATCTATTTACTAAGTGTATTTTAAATATCGAATGTATAGAATAATAAAACCTACATTTCCAACCTACGCCATTCCATATTTAGCACACCCATCAGAAAAGATCGCTTTTATCTTCAAAGCGATTATGTGAAAAGAATTCCCTAAACCAACTCGTTAGTACTGAAACATGTACCTAGTACTCAAGTCTGTGACGTAATCACTTGGTTACGACAGTTACGAGTCCTGTTGAGCTAAACAGTTACCTTTAGGTGACCTACAAGTACCTGAATGTGTGTTGTTTTTGCTAAACGGTTGCTTTGTGGAATTGTAAACATTTCGTTTGTCAACTGTTTTTGCCGTTGGGGAAAGGTTTGTCTTGAGGCTGTGTTGTGTTTTTGTCATTTATTTAAGGTTGATATTATCTGGATGTTCGTGTTAAATAGTGTTTTTGTAAGCTTTTTTAGACTACTATTTATGTTTCTATAGCTTGTACGTTGGTATGCTAATTAATTCTAGACCTGGAATGCTAGATAAAGTTCTATTCTAAATTGCGATTGCAAAATATCAAAATGATATTGGATGGATGATGATGATGAAGAAGTTTTGGCTTGACCTTGTTGACTTGGCCTTGTTTCTGAAACCGAATAGAGCTTTTTTTAAATCTTTGAGACATCTTAAAGGACATTCGCAACTTAATAAGATGACTTTGGAAGTAAATCTTGATGCGGGCACCAATTTAAAAATATTATAGTTAAAGTTTAGACACTAGAGTGTAGACACAAATATTATTGGAAAGATAGTTGTCACTGCTTACAGGATCTAAAATAAATGGTATTTGGCCTAGCTCAGGCACCAGACTCCAACAATATTCTGATATGGATTACTTAATTTATGATATTGAGGTGAGAAAAAGGCAAAGACAATTATTATTACTCGCAGGTCGATTCAAAATAACCAATAATATCGTCTATCAACAACTTAGTGAAAGAACGTTTCTATTTACGCCTCCCTTACAGCCCTGCTCACACGTGCCAACAAGCAACAAAGTACGACATAATTTACTGAGAACAGTTCACAGGTCGTGCGGCTGTAAGTGCGTGTAGAAACTGGCTACACGCACGATTTACGAGTACTATCCGTATTACCCCCAAGTGGTGCCACGATCGGGACACAAATTGTAGGGCATTGTGACTGGGCGACGATATGGTGCAATGGAAGTTTGTGCCGGGATTAACAGCTGTTGTTTATACTGCGTTTAGAGGCCGTGTTGAGGAGGGGCTTATTACTAGACTGCAGTCGCGCGAGGATTCGGTCCCGTGGAATTTATCATGATAAAAATATAACTCCTCTTTTTTGCAGTCGGGTAAAAAGTAACCTATAAACTTTCTAAAGCTTCAAACAACTATGATACCAAATTTCGATCAAGGTTCAAGCTATTTCAAAATCAAAATTCATCCAAATCCACTCAGTACTTTGATGTTTAGCGCGTTCAAACAAACAAACTTTTCCGCTTTATAATATTAGTATAGAGTTAGCCTGTATCATACCACTGCTGGGCCTCTCTTCCCATGACTTAGAAAATTATTCTATTTAGATGACTAGTTATTCGTTTAACTGACTTTTATACTGCTTTTAGAGGTCGTGATGAGAAGGAATGAAATAAATGGGACATTTCTGCATGCTAATTATATCAAACAAGCTCATTTTCAGTAGCAGAACAGCTTGCTTTATAGACCTGATGCGTACCGTTGGTATAGTGGTCAGTGGCCCTGACTGCTGTGCGCAAGGTCGTGGGTTTGATTCCTACCTAGGACAAATGTTTGTGTGATGAGCACGGTCATTTGTTCTTTGTCTGGGTGTAATTTATCTATAATAATATGTATGTATTTAGAAATATATATGTATGTTTATCAGTTTCTAGTACCCATACCACAAGCTCTGCTTAGTTTGGGACTAGAAGGCGTTAAGTGAAAAGTTGTGGAATATTATTATTATTATTATTATCATCCAACCACAGCTATTTGTAGATCATATAAAAATTTGATACGGTGAGGGAATGGAACTATCGACACGCAGTGCAGTGGAAGCTAACTACTCAACTATCTTGCCAACCATGGTGTCTTTTGTAGTTTGATAAACAGAAGTACAAGGCCGCCAAATGTGTAAACATATAGGTATAATGTGTTATAATTGATATTTTCTATTAAATCATCGTTGTTTACATTTTTCGGACGATGTGAATTAAGTGCTTTTCAGACCTCGTACAGGATTAGCTTCAGAAAAAAATGATTCAGGCCCGGGCCTGAATCATTTTTTTACCATACCGATGGACACTGTGTTGGTTACAATAAAGCAATACTAAACTTCCACCGGTTTTATTTATGAGAGTACTATCAGTGTTTCTCGAAAGGGTCACAAATTGTTTGTCAGTACGTTTAGGTGACGACGATGTGGTAAAATGGAATGGAAACGCCTGGGTGTCACCACTGCGAGGGTCGACCTGAGAACACCGTAGAGCACACGGTGCAAGACTGCCCCGCCTGGGCAGAGCACCGACGTGTCCTCACGGCGGCGATAGGCGGAGACCTCTCGCGCCCGGCATTGGTCGAGGCCATGCTGCGGGGCGAGAGGGAGTGGGAAGCGGTCGCCTCCTTCTGCGAAGCAGTCATGCTTCCGAAGGAGGAGGCGGGCCGCGTGAGGATGGCGTCCTCCCTCCAGCCCAGCCGCAGTGGTAGACGCCCACGGAGTCGGACGTCGGCCGACGATCTCCGGCCACCGTAGGCGCGGGCATACGGACAGCGAGTAAAGGGCAACTCGCTGTCCGACCATGGACCATGCCCGGGTCGACGGCGCGTTGTGTTCCACGCGCGCCTCAAAGAGCGTCAGCAACATGACGAGGCCGCCTCAGCAGAGGGCCGAAGCCTGCCGGGGTCGTGGGATTTATCCCATTACCGTGACCCCGGTACGTAAAGGGTTATTGAAGTAACACCGTGGATTTTAGTCAGTAAAAGTCTGACAGTCCCTCCCACCCTGCCCGGGGTGGGAGGACTTATTTGATCATTTTACCAAATTAAAAAAAAAAAAAGAGGGTAGCAGTATTTGTTTTAGTGGTTGAGGGAAATGCGTGTAATAATAATGAATTTTAAAATCGCTTTAAGTTTTAAATGTGATATTTATCCACACACATATATATAACATTACAATTGTGAAAGTTACTCGGTCTGTTCGTCTGTCAGTTTATGTCTTTTAATTTGTTTGTTTTTTTTTTACAGATTTTATTTAAATTTAGCATATTGGTACACAATTTATTGGAATAGGGTCTGAGATAGTATTATATATTTAGGGACAAATAACAGTTACATAATAAAAAATAAAGGTTGTGTATTATAAAAAATAATACACAACCTTTATTTTTTTAATCTTTATTTGCTAAAGCTTAGTGGTGTGTTCTCTTGAGATAATTTGTGTCGGTCATGCAGGTGAAGCCATTGGCAGAAACCGTGATAAATAAATAATTAACAGGCATTCAGTTCATAGCTCTCAAAAATACTTTTATCACTTGATAAAAGTATCTTTGAGAGCTATGGGTACTTACCCACCAGAATAAAACAAAATTAATTTGAACTCTTTTAACACTCGTTAAGATTAAGAATTCAATAAAAGTTTTTTAATTAATAACTCCTTATTGTCCAAATAAAAACAAAGCGTAGCAGCTGTTCTTAAAGTTAAGTAATTTAAGTAAATGGCTCAATTAACTCCGTGACACTGAGTACAGTGCACATTAAACTAAAGCAGCTACTTTGCTTGAGAGTGGAGTACAATGTTTAATCTTGAACTAGTATTTGAGATAAGAGCTTTATTATGATGGGGTTAAAGATACGTCGGATAAGAGGTTACTTAATGTGTATAATAGCATATTAGGAAAATAAAACAATCTAAGTATATATGGAGCAGAAGTGATCCATGGCTTACAGGCACGAGTTAAGTTGTGAGTTCAAGCCCAGGCAGGTACAATACACTTTGTAATTTACATTATCACAACTGGTTTCAAATTCGAGAAGAAAATATCGTGAGAAAACCAACATGCCCTAGGGCCCTATCCTAAACATAATAACAACATCCACTAAACTGCACTGGGCCCGCGTGAGGGATTATGGCCCTGACCCTTTCATAAAGAGGTGATGAGATGTGCCCCAGCAGTGGGGGCATTATAATTATACTGATTATGTATTTTATCTATTTAAGAGTACATGTACTACAAGAGATACCTAGGCCCTACGTCCGTTCTGTTTGTCATTGATATTTAGCTCGTGTTTTTTACACACTAAGAATCAAAGACAGTTGAATCGCGCTTCAAAAACGAGATAACCATTGCTTTGGCACGTTTAATATTATAAATAAGCATTCTGTAGTTCTCTCTGAAGAGTGAGGTATAAGTCCCAAAAGTTGGTGCAATTTTACCCAATCCTTCAAGGCACACTGGCGTTATTTTTACCTGCCTCCATTCCAAGAGGGAGACTGTAAGTGCTTTCTTTGGCCGAAAATTATCGAGATGAAAACTTTATTATTTTCGTCAGGTCTAAAAGAAAAAGTTTTTTCTTGAATACCTAAGTAGCGTCTCCTCGGGTGAGTAGAAAGGTATCTCGATTCTATTTCTTGTTTCCTAGTAAGCTGTGAGATAAAACAAAAGACGGTGGACTCGTTGCGTCTTGGTTGATCGCAAATGTGTGGAGTGGAAATGTGTTGCTTTAGGAGTACAGTTTAAATCGCTTTACTAGAGTTTAATGTTGTCACATTTTTCTTATGCTGACGGAGTGATTCGATGTTATTGGGATACTTTATTTTTAGAATCTGTGAAATTGGTATTTGTAATACAATCCTCTCTTTCCCAGTGTCTGATAAAGCTGAACCACATCCACAGTATGAGTTTATCCTAAAATAGATTGTAACGTTTTTGTATTTTTCTGTACTGGGCTATGTAGTCGTTAAGCGACAAAGTATTCAATCAAAAGTGAAAAAAATTGTGACTTAACGGCAAGTTTACTATGGCTATTTACTCACTCAAAGAAACATGAATGGAACTGTTGTTTTCATTTCTGTATTCCATCACATGTTTCCTCATAAACTACGAGATAAAACTGGTTGGTGGACGTGTTATGTCTCAAACGATCCCGAATGAGAGTCGTTAGTGTGAGTTGCTTTATTTGATTATTTATTTAAACATTATATATACTAGTGGTAAAAAAACGTAAGAGTGAAAGAACAGTGTGGGGTTTTAATCAGTAGGAGAGTCTAATACTCCCTTCCACGCCGTCCATAGTGAGATATAAGTTCTTACCCCGTGTGTCACTGTGTTTTGACTAGCCTTTAAACAAGGCGAAGTGTCACTGGCCGAATTCCTATATAACTAGATCCCACATTGAACAAGCTTTCTCTTCATTTGGAGGTCAGCTTACACTGGAAATGCATGATATTTTCGCTGCCGGTATCACACACGTTTATGAGAGAGTTTGGTTTTCCCATCACGTTTCTCTTCATCACAAGCGCTATTTTCAATTTGCTTTGTAAAATATTTCCTTGATGTATTTTAACTATCACGGGTTATGAATAGCGGTCGGGTTTCTTTTTAACCGACGAAAAGAAAAACGGAGGAGGTTCTCAAGTCGACGCGTATATTATTATTATTTTTTGATCACCCATTACTCGACGACGGCTGAACCGATTTGAAAAATTCAATTTTTGTTTGAAATAGTATACTTCAGAAGTGGCCCCATCGTCACCAAGACAGGATCTGATGATGGGATCCTGGAGAAATTGATGGAACTCTTCAAAAATTATAGGCACACCTATAGTGATTTGAGTATTTTTTATAGTAACTTATATAGTTGCATTCGAAAAGCACCATTTGGTGAAGTGGAACTGATGATGAGCACCACAGATGGCCACCGGAACTACTCAATAATAAGTATTTCATGGGTTCCGCTTTGATTACTTGAATATGGTTATTAAGCACAATATGCTCGTCACAATGCATACGGTATAGTGAAGCTGATGGTGAAGTACCAGGAGAACTCCTCAACAATTAGGTAACGGCCCAGAATCAGGAAAAGCAATATTTTGTAAAAGGTTATAAGTAAGTTAATCTAATTCCACCAAGCCTGTTCCATCATCGGACTACAAGACAAACGGCGATGCGCCATCGTTACATGGTGGACATCCTTCCCATACACACGAGACGATTTGGGAATACTTTCATTGTGCGTACGGCTAAGGAGTTTTTTTTTTAATTACGGATGAGCCCGCTCTTGACCTCGATCTCGCCTGATGGTAAGCGATAGATGAGGTCTACGATGTGACGAGCGAGCCCAGAAGATGCCTATTTACTCTTGCTTTAAAGGCCGAAAGTTGACCATCTAAAAAGTGAAAAATAAAAAAGGTTTTATTTGTCACTTGTGGGTTTTTTCAAGTGTACCTAATGTTTTTGGGTGGTTATGCATCTCAGAATAGTTAGAAAAAGCTGCGTTTTGAAGGTTTCAAAAGTCATGGTTCACGAAAACTAAGAAATATTTGCGTGAATGGATGATCTTGTTGTTAATTGACCTCACGCTCAATGTACGCGTATAACAATAACAGACAATCTAACACTAGTCTTGCTAAAGAGTATCGCAGTACCTAAAAGTAAAATGTTGATACTCAGCTCCATCAAGTAAGATTGGAAACTGGTACTTAATTGAAAAAAGGGTAGGTAGAACAGATTTGTTTTTATTGCTTCAATGAGTAGCAAACATCCATCTACTTATCCTTACAAATTATGACACATAAAATTAGCTAAAAAGTACAGATGCCTATATAAAAGCTAATTATTCAACAGCACTACAACTTAAAATCATGTACAAAGACGCATACTCTCAGTGCGAACAACAGAGTAAATGATGCCGCCGTAAAAGACGAAACGGCACGTCGTCGTCGCGTCCATTCACGAGACATTTGGCACGAAACACTGCCGTTTCACACAAGGTCGTATAACTCACATACCTCCTTAGAAATGATGGATAGAGAAAATACAAATGAACAATTCCTACTAAAGCCTGACTTATAAGGAGAGAACATTGTATTGTACCTAGGATAAAAAAAATGCTAAAATTGAATATTATAAGTGTGTTTGTTTGTCGTTCTTTTACGTGAAAATGGAGCAACGAATGGCTGAGATTTTTAGTGTGGAGACAGTAGAAGGGTTGGAAAGTGAAATAAGCATTGAAAAAAACACAAGTAAAGCCGCAAGCAGAAACTTGTTTAGAGACTAAAATAAGGAAAATAGTCATTAGCTTTAACTTGAATGACTTTCACGTCTTTTCGTCGTCATAATGTTCTCGAATTTCAAAGATATTTAATAGATATCGCGGTGACACTATATAAGACTGATAAGGTACTGTAAGATGACATTAGGAAAAACGATTCAAAGAAAAACAAATGACTTTTTCCAACGAATATCCCTCACACCCCGAAATGACGGAGAGGGCAAAAACAAATGACTGCAAAAGATATGGCAGAGCCGGTGAAAACGGCAGAAGCACTCCCTTTCACAAAATGTGAGGAATCCCTTTTTATCGTCCAGTGATTTGTTAGATGGTCCCTCAATTTGAATTTCATCCCCGCCATGCGATTTCGTCTCGTTAACTTGCAGATTTCAAGATGTCCGACGTCCTCTGCGCCGCTTTCGTAGCTCGCCTGTAATGTATCTTTAGAACTTTTGTATTGAATTAAACAGAAAGCTCTTTGAGTGATAACTGTTTTGGGACTTGACTTAATATTCATGAGATGTACCATGCGCAGGATATTTTTATATTCAATGTATGAAATAATACCTACGTTAATATTGTATTGTAAAGTTTACTTTCAGGAATCTAAAACTTACTGTCAATGCTTTAGAAAATATGCTAACATTATTAATAAACAAAAACAATTTTTTGTTATGGATAAACTAAAAAACTACAGCCTGCTATGTACTGCTACATATTATCAGTAAGTAACTTTGGGCTATATTTTAGATTGAAAAAAATATTGTTAAGATGATAATTATCAAACTTGAAAATCGACTCGTGCGGCTGTAATTATTTATCATCAATCTAAAAGATTTATCAACTGACATTATGATGATTAATAACTAAGTGTACCAAAAACAATCAGAAAAACACCATTAACTTTCAAAGCAGATCGTACCAAGATAGTGAAGCTAAATAAATTAGGTACACTTATTAACTGAACTGATCTCTTCGGAGGCTATATACACCAACTAGTTAAGTGTACGTGGATAAAGTTTCATGAGATAATAAATTCAAAAGGAGCATTTTAGCCATTTTTTTATGAAGTAGTGTTTTTCGGCCGATCGTATGGTAACTAGAGTTCAATGTTTCAATCCGCTGACAGATTTCTAGACTCTGAAAGTTAGAAAGAAAATACATATATATATTTGGTACATATACATTAGATAGATCGATATACTCTTTTCAACTAAATCTTACGTTGAATGTACGGAAGCAAATCAGTTTTGTGTATAATTTATTTATTTATTTATTAAAACTTTATGCAACACATAAAGTACAAAGGCGGACTTAATGCCATAGGCATTCTCTACCAGTCAACCATGGGTGGTGAAGAGATAACATGGCAGGTGCATAAAAAAAAAAAACTAAGTAGATAATATTTTCAACGTAAAAGTTTTATTACAAGTGTGTACATACTGTAGCGTAAAACCGCTACGGTTAAAACTTCCTCCAATTCTAATCCAAACTTTTCAATAAAATTTTTTCTTCATAGCTGTTATTCACATTTGAACAAGGAATCGTGAAAAAAATCCTCGGATGTTTTGCCTTTTGACGGCGTCATTACATTTTTGGGACCCGATATGTGATGGTCGACCTTATTTTTTGATTAATATCGAAATTATGAAGTGAAAGTTTTTTTTTCTGTTGGTGTTAAGCCAATAAAAAATATAAAGTGTCCTAGCAAAAGGATAGTCTGTGGGTGATTTTCTGGTTAATTTGGTATGTATTGTCGCCTTTTTTCTTTTCGATCCATTTCGCACTAGTTTCATAATTAATCAAAGATTCAGCTTGCATCGGTGGTCTGAAGTTTCTTTTTTGTTTAGATCCCGTTACAAGCCAATTTTTGGCTCCACCCTACGGGCAAGCGACGTCGGTTATCGACGACGGAGGTCGGGGCGCTCTCGCCCGGTATCCGAGCACATCCTGTGCCTGAGACGTCCATCTCAAAGGCCTGAAGAGGGTACGAGGTAGATGCGGACCCCGCAGCGCAGTGGCTCCGTGATTTCTACGTTACTTCCCACAGTCGTGTCCAGCCGTCCAGGAATTACCGAGTTTTCGCAGCAGGAGTTTTATTTTTAAATAGTGCACCTAATTTGTATATTTCTAATCTAAAAATTATCACGTCAAAAACTCTTTCTAACCTAAGGCCTATCAAGACGCGTTGGATGCTCTTAGTGTTTTTTTTGTAACTAAAATTACTAATATTGCGTATTCGCCTAGCTATAACCGATTGCAATCGATTTTTTGTTAGGTAAGTTAAAAATATTTTGCATAATACCTTCGATAATATTCTTTTCTTTCCGCTAAGTTAACCCACGCCATCACTGAAAGGTTCCCAATAATAACTAATATTTAACTTTTTTTATATTTTCTAATTAAGTACTTGTTTTCTATCTTTTTCCTTTTAATCAAAATTAAACGTGTTAAGTAGCGGTTTGTGTTTTACTTGTGCACTTAATTTTATTTACGCTACAATATGGCGCCCGAATTAAAGTAAGTTTGCATATTAATTATTACTAAAATACCTATTTTTTTTTGTTATCTCGTGTGTGGTTGCTCTTGAGAGCAATCTTTAATTTTCATCTTTCTTGTTGTGAGTTTCAGGTTTTAGAATTGGTCAGATACCCGTACGGAAGTTAAAAGGACTACCTGTCTTGAATGTTTTCCCGATTCATACGACTGGACTACAGAATTGCTAACTGAATTTATGTTCTTTGCTAAATTGTGTGATGTTTGTGAAATTCAATTTTAAAGATTAACTTTGTAACTATACCCAATTTCCAATTCTTTTATTTTCTCCCAAAATATACGTATCTATCCCGAGTTTTATTTTATCCCAGTAGGTAGCGGTAGTTAGTTTCCCGTAGAGTGTGTTTGATGTGTGGATGGTTAGGCATCGTGACCAAAGGTAAGCTTTTTGAATGGTCGTGTGCTAGTGTCTACCTTTTTTATTTTTTAGCCCGACTGTTTGCTTTTCTGCTATTTGCTAGTATCTGTTTTTGTTGGATTCTTAGCCCAGCCGATTCCTTTGACGTTCATGTTGTTGTCTTCTTCCCGCATCGATATTACGGCACGATATCTAACGATTTCCTGCTAAGTCCCGCTCTTTCATTTAACCTATTTCTATTTTGTGTTTAAAAATGTCCGAAGAAGGTTCTATCGTTGAGACTCCTTTACACGGAAGTATTATTATTTCTAGACCTCCTCCCATTCCGCCTAGGCCCACTCCGGGTACTAGTCGTTCTAACTTACCTTCTCCGATGAAATCCGAGGACTGTCCCGGTTACTTTCTAAAACGATTTTCGCTAAGAAAATGGAACATAAATTATACTGGAGATACCAGTGTTCGAAATTTTTTTACCAGTATCGAAGAAGAGAAGGATGCAGACGACATAACTGACAGTTATCTGCTTAAACGCTTCCACGAAGTGTTATCCGGTCGCGCCTTGAATTATTATAGGTCAATCCGTCGACCTGATATGACTTACCCCGAATTAAAAGAAAAATTCTTCAAAACATTCGGGGAAATTGATTTCGAATTTAAAACCGGTCAACAAGTTAGGAATACAAAACAGAAATCAGATCAACCTGTTTTACATTTTGTGCATCAGATTTCTCAATTGAATGATACATTACGTAAACCTGTCGATAAATCTGAACTATTAGAAATTATCACTCACAACATGCATCCTAGATATTTTCCATGCTTATCGATACATAAATTTACTGACTTAGATGCGCTCATTGACACTGCATCGCATTTTGAAAGTTTTTTGCCCAAATCTACAAAATTAGTTTCAAGTGCAACAAATCAATCACAAATCTGTCCAAAATGCAAT
Source organism: Tholera decimalis (assembly GCA_943138885.2). NCBI lineage: Eukaryota > Metazoa > Arthropoda > Insecta > Lepidoptera > Noctuidae > Tholera > Tholera decimalis. Next base: position 13,772,102 of record OW964552.2, on the reverse strand, counting down.
AAAACGGGACACCCCTATCGTACTTGCCCTGATTTCCCTGGTATGCTATGTTTTAAATGCCGCACACCTGGTTTTATAACTCGTGATTGCCCAAAATGCAATCCAAAAAATGTTTAGCCCACCGGCGACACGCATTACTCCGTACAGTGTCACCGGTGATAGCGTCCGATTCATCTGATAACCGTCCTTTCATCGAGATCATATTGTGTAACCGGGTCGTTAAGGCCCTTCTTGACTCTGGTGCACAAATGTCCCTTATTAGTGATTGTTTAACCCAACAACTGGGTATTTCTTTAAAATCAAACGTTCAGTGCCCACGTGTTATTTCCGCTAATAACTCTCCTATTGATATTTTAGGAACTATCTTTCTCCCAGTTAAGTTTAATGGTACGACTTTTATCCACGAATTTTTAGTAGCACGTTCTATGTCTTCTTCAGTTATTTTAGGTATCGAATTTTGGAATAAGTTCGGTTTGACTTCAGTTTTTAGTCAAGCTTTTAACAAAAATATCAAAGGTAATATGTACCTTCCTCCCGACTCTAATTCCCTACCTCCTGACCCACATACCCTTCCTTCTGACTCTCAATCCCTTCCTCAGATTAATTGCATTAGCGAGGTTCGATACATTCACCCTCGTAACGTTTTATTACCAGACCAAGAGCTAAAGTTGCAACGGGTCATTGAGGAATTCGATGTCATTTCATCCGATAAAGTTGGCCTTGGTAAGACTACTTGGCTATCACACAAAATAAACACTACTGGACCACCAATTAGACAACGGTTTTACCCTCTTTCACCTGTTAAGTTAAAGTTGCTCAATGAGGAAATCGATAAGATGCTGGAGATGGGTGTCATTCGTCCCTCACGTTCTCCATGGGCCAGTCCTGTTGTGATGGTTACCAAAAAGGACGGTTCTGTACGTTTTTGCGTTGATAGTAGGAAATTGAATAGCGTTACTACTAGAGATTCTTATCCGCTCCCCCGTATTCACGATATTCTTGACAACCTTCGAGGTGCAAGGTATATAAGTTCTCTTGATTTTAGGAGTGCATTTTGGCAGATTCCTCTCGCTGATGATGAGAGTTGTGAAAGAACCGCTTTCATAGTTCCACAACGAGGTTTATTTGAGTTCGTCAGAATGCCATTTGGTCTCACGAATGCAGCTTCCGAGATGCAGCGCCTTACTGATATGATCGTCAATTTTGAATTCACTTCGACCAGTGATAATTGCGTTTTCGGTTACGTCGATGATCTAAACATAATATCAAAAGACTTTGATAGTCACCTCACGCTCCTTAGAAAAGTACTAGACCGTCTCAAGGAGGCCGGTTTAACTATTAACCTAAAAAAATGCGAGTTCTGTAAAAGCGAATTGAAATATTTGGGTTATATCATTAACGAAAAGGGTTTACAAACTGATCCCAGCAAGCTCGATGCTATTAGGGATTATCCCGTTCCTACTACAGCTAAGTCACTACGTGGTTTTATTGGGTTATGCTCATATTATAGGCGTTTTGTTGATGGTTTTTCTTCTATAATAGCTCCACTCACTGCCCTTATAGGAAAAAAGAAGGGTCGTGACCCTATAAGTTGGGATGATGCCGCCGATCAAGCATTCCTAAAATTAAAGGATGCGCTCATCAATACTCCCGTTATGGCTTGTCCAGATTTCTCGAAGCCCTTCATTTTGCAATGTGATGCGTCAGCTGTCGGTCTTGGTTCAGTTCTTTCTCAAAAGTTCGATGGTGTTGAACATCCTATCGCTTATTATTCACGCTTATTCTCAAAAGCAGAACGCAATTATAGTACAACCGAACGTGAACTTTTATCCGTTCTTGATTCCATTAAGCATTTTCGCTGTTATTTAGATGGAATGAAGTTTTCTGTTATAACCGATCATATGGCCTTGAAATGGCTCCTCACACTAAGTAATCCCTCAGGGCGTTTGGCGCGATGGGCTACTGTGATTTCCCAATACACGTTTGATATCATTCATCGCAAAGGGTCGCAACACGTCGTTCCAGACGCTTTATCTAGAATGTACGCGAGTCCGGTTACATTCGATCAAGGACCTGACCATACCAATGATAGATGGTATAAAAAGGTGTATTTAGGGGCTCGTGACTCCCCTCAAGCGTTTCCAGCTTACGCCATTCGGAACGGTGTTCTGTTAAGACGCATGCCAATCACTAACCCATTGTGCTCTGATCCTTGGCGCATAGTTTTACCCGTTGAAAAGGTTAAATCCGCTATATGGGAAGCTCATAATAATCCTCTCTCTATACATCCTGGAGTTTCAAAGACTTATTTTAAGCTCAAGGATAACTTTTACTGGCCAAATATGTTTCGAGATGTTTCTGAGACTTTAAGGCAATGTGAGGTTTGTAAAGCTTATAAGATCGCGAATTCCCAACCACGTGGTCATATGTGTTATCCAAAGGAAGTTTCTTTACCTTTACAAATGATTTCTATCGACGTTATTGGACCGCTTCCAATCGCTTATTATGGGTTCAAATACATTTTATCTATGGTCGATGTTTTTTCTAAATATGTTTGGTTAGTCCCCCTTAAAAGGATTGACGCCAATTCAGTTATAAAAGCTTTGGAATCTGAAATATTTTTTAACTTCGGAGTTCCACGGTCTATTCTCTGTGATAATGCTACCGTTTTTCGTAGTAATCAGTTTTTAAACTTTCTTAGATCGTTTCGCATTGAATCCCCTACGTATACCCCTTATTACACTCCACAAGCAAACACGGTAGAACGTTATAACCAAAGTGTCGTTACTTGTTTGAGCATATTGGTTGGCGAGAACCAAAGGAATTGGGCTAAATTGTTACCCAAGGTCAAACTTTACCTCAATTCATGTATTAATTTAGCCACAGGGTTTACGCCAAACTTTCTCATATTCGGTAGAGAAGTCTGTATGGATTCATCGCGTGCGAATATCCAGACTCTAAGCACTAATTTAGCTGAAAGTCGGGAACAACACGCGAGTAATCTGACTTCGCTCGCCGAGATTTACGCAAAAGTAGCGGACAATCTTTCCTCTGCTTTTCTCCGTAATTCACGAAATTACAATACGAACCGCACGGCTATTACACTCAATGCCGGCGACATTGTATGGAGGCGTAATTTTTCAAAATCGTCAGCTGCTGAATACTTTACAGGAAAGCTTGCTCCTCGTTTCATTAAATGTCGTGTGATCAGAGTCATCTCCATGACTACATATGTCCTACAAGACTGTGATTCTCATCATATTGGACAATATCATATAAAAGACATACTTAAATGAATTAATTTGTTCCATATTCTTAACTTAATCAGCATTACTTATGTTAGGCCATTAGTTTTCAATTAACGACACCTCTTTTATTATTTCGACCCTCATTCCTCCCTGGAGTTAATATTTATTCATAACCATTTCCTCTCATTAGGCGTCGTATTTTTGATTTTGATTTAAGGTCCACCCTCTTCAACTTAACCCTCTCTCTTTAACTTAACCTTCTAACTTATCCCTCTATAACTTAAGCTCTTAAATTCAGTCTTGAGTCGTGTTTTACTTTGAGTCGTGTTTGACTTGAGTCGTGTTTGACTTGAGTCGTGTTTGACTTGAGTCGTGTTTGACTTTGAGTCGTGTTTGACTTTGAGTCGTGTTTGACTTTGAGTCGTGTTTGACTTTGAGTCGTGTTTGACTTTGAGTCGTGTTTGACTTTGAGTCGTGTTTGACTTTGAGTCGTGTTCGACTTTGAGTCGTGTTTGACTTTGAGTTGTGTTTGACTTTGAGTCGTGTTGGACTTTGAGTCGTGTCTCACTTCGAGTTTTTATCTGACTTCGAGCTTTTGTGTTCGACTCCGAGTTTTTGTTTGACTTCCTTTGAGTTTTCGTCGTATTTTTAAGTTATTTCTTAATCTCAACTCTTATTTGTTTCGTGTTGATTATTGTTCTTTGTTCCTATATATATTTAAGAATATTACTCTAGATCTATCGTTTGTTTTTCTATTCTAATGTAGGTTTAGGAGACGCATCTGAAGCTCGCACTGTTAACGTCTAAACTGGAGGCCGGCTTTCAATTTTATTCAGTATCAGCTGCACTTCGATGTTGTTGATTTGATGTATTTAGTTTAAAGTTAGTTAGGCTAGTTTATTTAATTTGTATATTATGGTTTTCACTCTTGGTTGATGCTATCCCTTTTGTGTTGTCAGTCTGTTATTGTTTTCAATCTGTTGTTGTGTTTTCAATCTGTTGTTGTGATGTCAATCTGTTATAGCGTTGTCACCCTCTCACTGGGTTGATACATTCACTTGGGTTGATCTCTCACCTTTCTTTTAGGGTTGTCAACCACCTTTCTTTTAGGGTTGTCAACCACCTTTCTTTTAGGGTTGTCAACCACCTTTTTTTTAGGGTTGTCAACCACCTTTCTTTTAGGGTTGTCACTCACCTTTCCTTTAGGGTTGCCACTCACCTTTAGGGTTGCTACTCTCATTTTTTTTTTTACTGGAAATGGGGTACTGTAGCGTAAAACCGCTACGGTTAAAACTTCCTCCAATTCTAATCCAAACTTTTCAATAAAATTTTTTCTTCATAGCTGTTATTCACATTTGAACAAGGAATCGTGAAAAAAATCCTCGGATGTTTTGCCTTTTGACGGCGTCATTACATTTTTGGGACCCGATATGTGATGGTCGACCTTATTTTTTGATTAATATCGAAATTATGAAGTGAAAGTTTTTTTTTCTGTTGGTGTTAAGCCAATAAAAAATATAAAGTGTCCTAGCAAAAGGATAGTCTGTGGGTGATTTTCTGGTTAATTTGGTATGTATTGTCGCCTTTTTTCTTTTCGATCCATTTCGCACTAGTTTCATAATTAATCAAAGATTCAGCTTGCATCGGTGGTCTGAAGTTTCTTTTTTGTTTAGATCCCGTTACAAGCCAATTTTTGGCTCCACCCTACGGGCAAGCGACGTCGGTTATCGACGACGGAGGTCGGGGCGCTCTCGCCCGGTATCCGAGCACATCCTGTGCCTGAGACGTCCATCTCAAAGGCCTGAAGAGGGTACGAGGTAGATGCGGACCCCGCAGCGCAGTGGCTCCGTGATTTCTACGTTACTTCCCACAGTCGTGTCCAGCCGTCCAGGAATTACCGAGTTTTCGCAGCAGGAGTTTTATTTTTAAATAGTGCACCTAATTTGTATATTTCTAATCTAAAAATTATCACGTCAAAAACTCTTTCTAACCTAAGGCCTATCAAGACGCGTTGGATGCTCTTAGTGTTTTTTTTGTAACTAAAATTACTAATATTGCGTATTCGCCTAGCTATAACCGATTGCAATCGATTTTTTGTTAGGTAAGTTAAAAATATTTTGCATAATACCTTCGATAATATTCTTTTCTTTCCGCTAAGTTAACCCACGCCATCACTGAAAGGTTCCCAATAATAACTAATATTTAACTTTTTTTATATTTTCTAATTAAGTACTTGTTTTCTATCTTTTTCCTTTTAATCAAAATTAAACGTGTTAAGTAGCGGTTTGTGTTTTACTTGTGCACTTAATTTTATTTACGCTACAATACATATACTTCTAACTAGAATAAACTTACATACATATTTATCATATACATACCAAAAATATATTATATATATGTCGCAGATTTTTCATAAAATTAGGTTTATGATCAAAAACCTAGGTTTTTGAAGAAAAACCGGAAGATGGCACATTTTAAACTCAGTTTCATCATAAACCTGTAACAATCCAGATTTTTGTTCAAAAACCTGAACTAGTTTGGGTTTATGATAAAGTTCTTGTCAAAATCACAAGTTTGCTTTGTTTTATGACAAATAAATCAATTTAAAAGAGCATATAAAGTCGGTTCGCTCGCGAGCCGCTTTCGCTCTCGGTAGGTTACACTGCATGCTGAATGCACACAGCAAACTCTCCCTAAAATGTAAACTACACATTTTTACCACGTGCATACGCCCTATTCTGACATATGCCTGTCCAGTGTTTGCTTATGCTAGTCCAGCTCAGATCCATAGGATACAAAACTGATTTCTTCGAAAGGCCACTAATACTCCGAAAGGGTACTTGAGGAACGAGGATCTCCACGTAGACCTCAAAATCCCGACTATAAAGCAAGTGTTGAAACGCCATTCAGTGCGTTACTTCACCTCTGCTGAACACCTTCACCTTTGCCAAACGAGCCAGCCCGCGATGCTGAGCCAGTAGCAATAAATAATAATATGACCCAGCCTGACCCTTTGCTGCTCTCCACTACCGATCCCGCTATGCCGAGGCCCGTACTCCACACCTTTCATTTTCTTCTGATAATATCTTCCTGCAAAATTGATTAACTGGGTTGTTGAAGGGTATGGATCAAAGATTTTGTGTGATTCATGTCAAAAAGAACAAAACATACTTATCGAAAGGGAACATGCCGTTGAAAATTTAAAATCGTCAGCAAAATAAAAGAAAATGAAAGCAGCTTCTTCGGAAAAATTAGCAGAAATCGATATTGGTGCTACAATTTTAGTTGATGTGCCGAAAATAGATAGAGGGCCACTGGATGCAAGCAACATTTATAGGAAAGGTAATTGATAAGAAGAACGATTTATTCAAAATTGGTTGCAAACGATGATGGAATGTTTTATTTATTTCATTTAAATTGATTTATTTGTCATATTGATTTATTTGTCACTTTATCATAAACCCAGACTAATTCAGTTTTTTGATCAAAAATCTGGATTGTTACAGGTTCATGATGAAATTGAGTTTAAAATGTGTCATCTTCCGGTTTTTCCTCAAAAACCTTGGTTTTTGAACAAAAACCTAATTTTATGAAAAACCTGCGACATATATATAATAATAAAACGTTATAGAAAATGGGTTCTGAAAACTCTGCTTCCACTATTTGTTAAGAAAATAATCCCGCAACTTTCTCTTAAATGCATATTGATTGGTGGCCGTCCTGATATCGAGAGGTAGTGCATTCCACAGAAGAATAGCCTGTATATAGAAGGAAGAATGAATAAAATCAGAAGTATGCGAAGGACAGAGTAAGAGAAGATTATTGGAAGAGCGAAGACTTTTAGCGTGTGAGGAACATAGAAATTGAAAATGAGAAATAAGGTAAGAGGGAGGGGTAGGAGAGTTCAGCAAAGAGAAAAGCGTAGTCAAAGCGCGCAAACTTCTTCTCTGGCGAATGGGCATCCATTTGAGCTCGGTCCTGTACCTCGATACGTGTTCATATTTTTTTAAATTAAATATGAACCGGATACAGTTGTTAAGGAGCCTATCGAGCTTATCCAACAAGACCGCATTCAAGTCAAAGTAGCACACGTCACCATAGTCGATAATAGAGAAAATTAAAGTTTGCACAAGCATTGTCTTGGTTTTTGCAGGTAAAAAGTTCCTCAGACGATACAGACATCGCAAAGTCCCGTTGACTCTTTGACTGACGCCGCAGACCTGACTTTGCCAGCTAAGCATAGAGTCAAAACGCAAACCGAGATCTTTAACGCTAGAACTAATAGGGATGACGGCACCATTAAAAATGATTGGAGGGAGCGAACTTACTGTCAATCTACCGATCATACGCGAGCTTCCAATCACAATGGCCTGACACTTTGAGGGGTTTACAGACACCCCAAATCTATCAGACCAGCTTTTGATAGCATCTAAATCTCGGTTTACATCTCCTATAGCGTCTGATAAACTTTCCACCCGCGCAGATGCATACAACTGCAGATCATCAGCATAAAGATGATACGAACACCGAAGATAGAGAGTTATAAAGTTTATGAAGATTGAAAATAATAACGGAGAAAGAATACCGCCTTGTGGGACACCAGCATCCAAGTCACGCCAACTCCAAGAATTCTCATCGACACGAACCGACTGGTGACGTCCCCGAAGATATGAAGAGAACCATTCCAGAGACTCAGAAGATACCATGAGATGTGACAGGATAGATAGGAGAATATCATGACTGACGGCATTAAAAGCATTGGAGAAATCAATAAGCACCAAAACAGTAACCTTTGTGTTCTCCATAGCCTCTCTAATGTCCCCAGTCACTTCAAGGAGAGAGGAAGCCGTACTGTGGCGTGGTCTAAATCCAGACTGGAATGGACTAACAAGATTGTTCCGGTGAACAAATCCAGAAAACTGTCTATGGACGCAGGCCTCTAGTATTTTGGACAGGAAAGGAAGAATGGAAATTGGTCGAAAATGGATAGGCAAGGAGGGATTGGATATTTTAGGAAGTGGACGAACGTAAGCCATTCGCCACAGGGTTGGAAATTGCCCGGAATCGAGGGAGAAGTTGATAATATGGGCAATTGGCAGAAGGAGAGAGTCAAGGATCAAGGTGATCATATAACGACTGATGTCATCATAACCCACAGCCTTAGATTTAATGGAAAGGATAATCTTTTTGATATCATCCAAGGTTGCCGGAGAAAAAAGGAATGGTTCGATGATTGGATATGGTAGACCAGCAATGTAATCAACCGTCTGAGATAAAATTTGGGAATCCAAATGGCAGGTAGTGGTAAAGTGACGATTGATATCATCGAGACCAATCGTTTTAGGAAAATCCACATGACGTGCTCTGCCGACACCAAGAGTTCCGAGGAATTTCCAGATCTCAGCAGGAGAAGAAGAAGATATATTATCGAGAATGTGGCGGCGTTTAGCGTTGCGTATCATCTGATTACATCGATTTCTTGCGGCTTTAAAAGGTCCCTTTTTCAACACAGCGATCCTTCCTATATTTACGAAAAGCACGATCCCTGCGCCTCATTGCCAAACGAACCTCTGTCGTCATCCAAGGAGCAGGTAGGCGCCTAAGCTTTACCGTCCTGACAGGAGCGTGTCTGTCATAGAGTGCAAGAACCGTCTTATTAAAAACACCCAGTTTGTCGTCTACAGTTGTTGCCTCTGCAAGCTGATCCCAATCAAGTTGGGACGCATCCTGGCGCAGCTTCTCGACATCCATGCGAGCAAAACAACGCGTGAGCATGACTTTAGCGGGCAGTTTGGGTGGTTTTAGGATATAAGAAAGGAAAATGAGGTCATGATGAGAAAATCCAAGGGCAGGATACTGGCCATGAGAGGACGCAAGAGAGGGATTGGAAGTTATGATTAAATCGAGCCACGTATCATCACATGAGATATTGAAGTGAGTAGGTTGCAGCGGAAGAACATGAAGGCTAACGTACTCGATAATGTGGAGGAGTTTACGGGAACGAGGAGAAGGGTGAGTAAGGTCGGTGTTGAAATCGCCCATGATGACACAATGCGCATACTCTGACCCTACAGATTCCAACACTAATTCTAGGTTAGGATAGTAGTCAACGGCAAGCGGACAATATACCACTCCCAGTAAGGTCTTAATACCTTTAACGTGGACCTCCAAGAAGAGATACTCAGCATTGGCAGTGTAATTTGAAGGAGAAGAGGCAATTATTTTGAAAGGGAAGTCACTGCGAAGATATATAGCAACACCACCTCCTCCCTTCCCGATCCTATCATTCCGGATAAGAATGAACCCAAGCAGAGGGTAGGTAGTAGAAAGAAGATGTGGTTTGAGCCAACTCTCAGAGACCAGGATGGCATGAACATTGGCGTCGGAAAAGGCGTCATACAGATCATTGTGATGGCTTGGCACACTCTGTGCATTGATGTGACAGACGTTAAACAAATGGCCTCTAGATCGAACAAAGTTCCGACGCACAAAATCACCAAGAATGTCAGTTAAAGAGCTAAAACATGCATTAGCAGATGAGCTGCGGGATTCGAAAGCAGAGTGAAAAGAATCGTCATCAGATGGCATACAATACAGTAAAAATAATAAATAACCATAAAATAAACTACGGCTAGCGCTTACACGTTACGCTAGTATAAAACAATCCATTCACCACCCACCAGCAATAACACAAAAATAATTATATTAGTACAAAAAAATAGTTAGTAATACTAAATCAAGAAATTGGAAACAAAACAAAACAACACTGCACAAGATATGAGCAAAATCAAAACGTAATTTACGTAGATTTAAAACTGACGTTACATTTGACAGTTGACGTGACAGTGACACATTGAGCTAATATGACAAATTGACAATATAATAATTTGTATTAACACGATTAGAGTGTCGAATATTATACAAGTAAAATACCTAACAACAAATGAGACATTAAAATAATACATTTTAAGAAGGTACACATAAAAAAAAAAGATAACGATTCGAAAAACATTGCTCCAAGGAGATACATGTGTTAAGTTAGTTAACTTTAGATCACAACACTTAATTGCTACGTAATCCGCCAGCAGAACATGACTCCCCAGCCTTCTTCGGATACTTCGTAAACAAGTGGTTAAGTTCTTCAACTGAAGTAACCTTATGGCGCCTTCCATCAGGGGTTCTTATAATAATAACCCCATCCTGAGTCCAACATGCTGGCATTCCAAAGTGTAAGCGTGCCTTGCTGAAAACAGACTGCCTTACTCTGGTCAAAAATTCCTTTACGGTGATAGTGGAGCCCTTCAGTGCCGACTTAGCCTTCCACACAGCAAGCTTAAGGTCAATGTTGGAAAACCTTACCAGAATAGGCCGGCTGCGTGTTGGAGTTGTGCTTGATGTCCCAAGGCGATGACACACCTTGATGGAGGCAGCAGTAACATCAGGCAGATCCAGTTTGCTCCGCAGAATGTTCAATACAAGCGCCCTGCAATCCTCCTTGTCTTCTTCAGCAAATCCCATGAAGATGAGAGCTTTCCGACGAGCCCGTGTCTCCAGACCGTCAACAACTTTGGAGCACTCGGTGATCTGCTTGCGAAGGAGTCCCAGCATACCAAACATAAGTTCCCTAAATGACCGGAACTCTTCTCGAATCTTTGCTACTGTGTCCTTCGCTGGTCCAGCACATTGAATTTGTGCCTCAAGCTCATCCATTTTCTTTAAGAAGCTCTCCTCCAAGGTCTTCTGAGCAGACTGAATATCTTCAAGTGTTGACATTTTAAAATGAAAATAGTATGTGTTTTCCTTAGAATTTGTGGTAGCTGGTAGGTGGTATTAATTTGAGTGCTATACTACATGGATTGTTTCACCAATATAAGTACAGCTAAGTCACTTGATTGTAATACTATTTCTAACAATTTAAGCAATAAATAACAGCAAATAATATTTTAAATTGAAATAAAATGTAACAGCTTTAAAAAACGCGTCTGATCTTTTTTACACCTACCCCCGAAAAAAAAAATGTAAATAACTAAAAAATTAATAAAATAATACATATATATGGTACAAGTGCTCAACATGTACACACTAATATAATATATCTCGTCTCCCAGTATTTGTTGTCGTACTCCTCCGAACCGGCTTGACGGATTTTTGTGACATTATTTGTATATTTGGTAAGGCTGAGAATAAGTTGTAGGTAATTTTTTTCACAAAAAACCAAACGGTAAACGTTTGCCATAGAACAAAATAATGGCTACATTTTACATCTTTAGGTCCACGTTGGCTCTGCTTATTTAAGATCCACCGATGTACATAATATCTATACTAATATCATTAAGGGGAAAAGTTTGTTTGTTTGTTTGCTTGAACGCGCTAATCTTCGAAAGTACTGGGTGGATTTGGATGCAATTTGGTATGGAAGTAGTTTGAAGCTTGAGAAAGGTTATAGGCTACTTTTTACGCTACTGCAAAAAAGGAGAGTTATGTTTTTACCGTGATAGAATCCACGAGAGCGAAGCCCCGCGTGAGTACTAGTATTGTATATACCTACCAAAATTGCAGCTATTTCGAAAACAGTTTATTTCTATATTTAAGATCCACCGATGTACATAATAAATTGTATATACCTACCAAAGTTGCAGCTGTTTCGGAAACAGTTTATTTCTATTACAGTAATTTGGTGTGATAACCGTGAAATTGTTTTAACGTCGCGAGACAGTCGCTTTCGCGTAAACGTACCCTGAGACAGCGATTCTATGAGGACATTTTGTTGATTTATATAGCATTTTGTCGCTTAAAGTGGTCTAGACATTAACCGGTAAGAGAGATAACACTTAACATATTTCATCTACATAACTGCCGTGAGGTGCTCGTGAAACGTAATGATTCAACAATTATAAAACAAATTCCTTTCCCTTACCTTTTAGGGTTTCGTAACCGAAGGTTTACGAACGAAACTCTCTCCATCTGTCTATTAGCGAGATATATCACATAAACTTAAATAGGTAACCAGTATTGAATTTCTTTTGCCGCTTTATTCAATCTGATATTCAAATCTGACGTAATGTGGCAAGTTTATCTTTACTAATATTCTAAATGTGCAATGATTCGGTGTGGAGTTAGTTGAGTGGCTGGAGACTGACTAGGCAGCTTTTATGCTGAAAAAAAAAGAACTCCTATAATTTTTATCATGTTTTTTAACCTTGGAAACAAAAATAGACTATCGGACTTCTAAATTAGGATCATAAAGGATACCTTTTATGGCGTTTCAATGCCAACATGAGAGAGACAGAGATTTTTGACAAAGAACTTTTATTTCATTTCATTCATTCATTCCCGTACTATGCTTTGCTGACACCAATGCATAAATCTTTAATACTTTAGCTTCTTTCCTAAGCAAAGTAGATCACCTGCTATGCATCACGAGCGTGCTCTAGGAGTTAACTAAAATAAGACTGCTCATACTAAGCTAAGAAGATATTTGCATATGTCTGAGTATGGTGCTGAATAAGAATTTTCTTTATGGTACTTTACTTGAGCCACGCATTCCGCTTACGGTTACAAACAATAAACATTGATGCTGTTATTTAAAAGTACTTCGTAGGTTTAACAGCGATAAAGCCAATATTTTCAATATGCAACGAACGCAGAACGACAACGAACAACACCCAAAGCGATAAGTAGATATTTATTTATTAAAAAAAAATACATACAAACATACACATAGACTTAACGCATGCTCCGAAATCACTGTTTTCTATCTACACGGTTTATGTATATGATTATGTTGGAAAATAACGAATATAATGAGTAGATCCCGCATTGCCTGGAGGTTGAGTACTTTGTGCGGCCTACCCAAATGTGCTTACTTTGGTATTGTTCGTTAAATCGTTTGAGCTCCTTAAAGTCCTAAGTTCAGCTAAGCGATAACAGACAAATGCTTGCTCTGTTTTGACGGATCCACTCAAATCTGTGTGTTTCTTTCCTCACTAGAGCACCACAGGCAAAAACGTATTTGGTGCTCATATGATTTGATAATAGCGAATAATTAATATCGTTTTTTTATTTTATGAATATAGACTTAAAACTTTGTATGAAAAACCATGACTATTATAAGCATACTCTGAGTATTATAAGCTCTTAAATACATACTATTACCACCGTTTCCCTAATTCGTTGTCTTAGTTATCATAGACGCCTTAATGTCTCCTTGTTGCCTTAACGACAGACATTACTAGTCGGCGACATTGCGTTAAACGGAGGTATTAGTACAACCATTATATTTAACTAGCTTATGCCCCTGTCGCTTCCCTCACATGAAAGGTTTTTGTTTAGCGAAAAAAGAAGTGAGTGTACGACTAAACGCTGACAGACAATACGTCGACAGACTGTACACCGACAAGACTTTACTTCGACGGGACTTTTCGCCGACAGGACACTCCGCCGACAGGATACTTCGCCGACAGGACACTTCGCCGACAGGACATTTCGCCGACAGGGCTCATCAGCAACACAACTTATCATCGATAATCAGATACTTACTCGGCGAAGAGTCCCGTCGAAGTAAAGTCTTGTCTGTGTTCAGTCTGTCGATGTAGTGTCTGTCGGCGTTTAGTCGTACACTCAAAAGAAGTAGCCTCATGTGTCAATTTTATCAACATTTGTTAATTGGTTTAGACGTGAAAGTATGACAGACAGACAGAGCTAACTTCCGCATTTATAATATAATATTAGTAGCGATTATAAGTGTACATTCTCTGTGTAGATTTTTAAGGAAACCACCATATACAAGGGGTAACAGATTAAGCGCAATACCTCAGACATCTCAAGTAGAATATTAAATTATCAGTCTAAAACTACACCCGGAACTAAATAAATTCAAATCAAACCTAGACATTTTTTATAAAATACACACATCAAAAGTGTCTAGGGATCAACATATATTTTTGCAATAACTTTTCTCCTGATTGATATTAATTAAAATTTTCTTTAAGGATTCATCAAATAAAGTGTTTTCGTTTGTCACAGTAACGATAAACCAAGTCACCTTTGCATTAATAAAGAAATTTGCCATTTTCCTAATAAAGGGATTTTTGACATTTGAACCACTAACATTAAAGTTCGAAAAAAAGACTGGAATAACAGTTTTCTTTAAAATTTTATTGGGTAACTTAAACAATTAATAATCCGTGTTTCTACCGCGAACACTAACAACACAAGAACATCGGTTTGACATACTCAAAATGAGTTCATCCAACTTACGCTGTGGAATGGCCGCCCATGTTCGTTGCAACAACAAAAAAAAGGTCTTCTTGCGACTGGATACCCTCCATATTCGGCAGAGCTCTTCTCTGTAGCATATCCCATGCATGCTCAATCGGGTTCAAGTCTGGCGACTGAGCAGGCCAGAGCAGGACATTGATGTTAGCTGCGGCGAGAGTCTGTCTTACAACTCTTGCGGTGTGCGGTCGTGCATTATCATGCATTAACTGAAATAAGGGACCAATTTGCACTTGTAGAGGAACGATGACGTCAGATACAATCGTCTCAACATAAATTTGAGCGTTGAGGTTGCCTCTGATCCAAATCAACTCAGTTCTTCCGCCGATCCAAATACCCGCCCATACCATGATGGTTCCACCACTATAAGGATGGACTTCCTGGCAGGATTTTAATCGCTGTTGGCATCCAGGGGTTCTCCAGTGTCGTATACGTCTTGTATCCGGTCTCATACCAAAACGAGACTCATCAGAAAAGCACACGAAACGCCATTGTTCTTCTGCCCAATTTCTGTGTTCAAGAGCCCATTGATATCGAATCCTACGATTGTGCATTGCTATAGGTGGTACCCGTAGCGGTCTTCGGGAATGAAGGTTCACTTCATGCAAGCGGTTTCTGACTGTTTGGTCGCTAATTAAGTTCCCTGAAGAGTGATGAAGCCTCACGGCTAACATCATGGCGGTTATTGTTGGAGCTCTTTGAGTTAAGATTTGAATGTATCGGTCTTGTCTCCGTGTGGTGCAGCGATACCGTCCTCCATGGCGCTCAGCCACGGTACCAGTGCTTCGGTAACGTGTCCAAAGTCGACTGATAACACTCTGACTTGTATTCAGAGCTAAAGCCACAGTACGTTGCCGGGAACCAGCTTCTATCATTCCCACGGCTCTGAGCATTTCTTCCCTGCTTAAATGACGTCGCCGCTCCATAATAACGTTGGTTTTAATCAGTAGTAGGGAAACAGTAGCACTAATAATGTCTTCAATGCGTTGTATGTTTTTATAGGGAAAATATTGACAGCTGATTTTCATCTTTTACTCGAATTTGATTAACAGTTCCTGTTTCAAATTATGAAATGCACCAAAAAGGATCCATATAAATTTATAAAATCATAAATTTATTACAAAGCCACATCTCAATCTCAAGAAATCCGCATAAAAATGCTTGATCCCTAGACACTTTTGATGTGTGTAGTTATCCTTACTAAATGCAAAACGTATGTGCATCATACAATATCCTTACGCAGACGCATACTCATGCAGTGTTAGCGGCCGACACGTACACGAACGCATTTCCTTGAATTAAGGATTGTATTAATTTGTCATGATACTGTGTTTTCATTTTAAGTTAAATGAAAGATTTTTCTGTCAAAATTTAACACCTATTTTTTATGACAGAAATCAATTGAAAATCCGATTCTGAACCAACTACTTTCAGGAATTACCATGAATCAACAACTTTAAGTAATGGAGTTTCAATTAATAACAGAAAACTAAAACCTATAGAACAAATAATTTCATTTTTTTACAAATTAACACTAAGCTATAAATAGGTTATGGAATTTTCAAATAAAGGTCCAAACAACTATTCTCACATTCATTAGGTTGTTTCTAACCGGAAGCATTGTAAGTTGCAGTGTAAGTAATAATAAATTGTTGACGCAAACAGCAGCATCGAAAATTAACAATCACCGTTTCTTAATTAAAAAGCGTCACAACCCTCACAAAACAAACGCCATTAATTTCACTCAGACCAGGTAAACCCTGCAAAATAAACTTGTTTCGAATACTAAACGTAATGTATATAGAACAGCTTGTGAAACATTCATAGTTTCACCGTATTTTACATTACCTCCAAACATTTCACATTTCTCGTAATAAAAACTATTGGCTTACAGCGGCTAAATCTCACGGAGAGAATAGATTTTTATACCTAGAGACAGATTTGGAAGTTTTTCCGATTGTTTTTCGAAGAACGATATATTTTTTTTGTTTTGTGTGTTTAATAGAAAGTGTAAGTTAACTTGTATTGTTGAGAATAGTGTTGCCCAAACGAGAGTCTCGCAAGAGTCTTGCAATTAGCGATTATCCTATTGCTATTTATTAAACGGTAGTTGAGATCTCAGAACAATGTAACAGAGTCTGTTACATTGTTCTGAGATCTCAACTCAGACTCTCGTTTGGGCAACACTAGTTGAGAAAGTTTTCCGAGTCACTTCCTACGTCATAATTTGACGTTTGAGTAAAATATTCCGTGAAATTTTATCGCCTTGTGAATATTGGAAGCCATCTTGATAATATAATTTTACACTTCACTTGGTGGCTCGTTTATTAGCTATGGGGAAGTCTAATCGTAAAACGATATGAAAAGTCATGTCAACTGGAAAATTGAGGCTTTTTCTTTGCGACACATTTTGTACATAAATTATGTTTCTTGAGAAAGTAGTTTTAACCCGCTAACTCAGAAGGAGAAAATAAATACGCATAAGTTTTAAACTAAATACATATAATATACATTCATATATAACTGAGACTATATTAATACAAATTTAAGGAAAAAGATAGAGGTGTTTACTATGCTTTTGAAATAAGAAAGGGTTTGTGACTAGTTTTACTGACACGGGTAAAGCATTCCACAGCCGTACTGCTTAAGGCGTGAAAGACTTACCAAAGACAATAGTGAAGTAGCTCGGTATCTTTTCAAACGTTTTGGTACGTTTTCAACCTCAGTATTTGTTCTTAGCCGATGTTTAAAGGTCAGCTATAGGAACATTTTCACAGGCATTTTTTGTAACTATTTAACAAGAATACAACACAAACACGTATAATGTATATCTCCGTCATAATACTTTTATTTTTTTGGCACTTCAGTTTGTTCTACTCTTACACAATAATTTACATGAGCTACGGTTTTTCCGACACTTGTTTTCCAAAACCGGATATTTTGCACGAGCTGACGTATACAATAGCACACTCACAGTAACACACCCCACAATTGTCAAACAGGGTTCCTCATACACACAGATATAAGGTGGCACACATACATATAGGATGGTGATACACATCCAAAAAGGGAAATCTTAGCTGGACGCAAACAAGCGAAAAGCAAACATTTGAAATCCGTTTGGAAAAAATCTGCAAGAAGGATTTTGTTGCTGTGATTTTTGGACCGTATATCACTGGATTATCTGTATAAGCTCACGGTTCGGTTCAGAAATCACACCTGTGTCCCTATTTCAGATTGATCAGCAGGCTTACACATCTCTTTACTGTAAATCAAGTTATGATACAGGTGGTACTGCCGCGTAAGTAATGTGAATATTAAATAAAGTCTGACCTTTCTTAGTTTGTCATCATCTACTTAGCCTTTCGACGGAGTCGGTTTCCCGTCTTACCGCAGCACTTGCCGCTCTTAATGCAACTGTTTTTCATGGAGCGACTGCCTATCTGACTTCCACAACCCAGAAACTGGGTAACACCCTAAAGCAAAACTAGTGTAAAATTTTGTAGCTTCTGACTACCCGTGACGACTGAGATATACAGATGACTGCTGTGACCAATGGCTTAACGTACTTTGCGAGTCACGGAGAAATCTTAATATGTTATGGTGGTTATCCATCCACAGGCAGACCTCGGCAAGCGTTCCTTAACGTTGAACCGTGCTTCTCGACCTCTGTTTGACCTTTTTTAAGGAAATAATGTAATAAAGAAGGTTATAATAAAATGTGGTATTACTGCGTAGAATATGGCCTATCTGTCATTTCACGTATGTCACTGCACCAGCAAATGTTATTAAAGTCGCAACAAAATAAACTTTATTTCATTTCTATCTACAGGTTAGCTAGAAAAGTTATAGTATAACTGAAAAATGTAGCCAGTCTAATTGCGGACATGCTTTCTGAAATCGTTGAGCAAACTCCGCGTTCGGATTACACCTGTATCGTGGATGTTTGAGCTGAATGTGAAATGCTCACTGAACCAGACGTGACAAAGATACCTGTGGAATGTGGGGTATACATAATGAAGCGAAACTGTGACCTCTTGGCACAGAAAGTCACGGAGGTCAGTCTATATGCCAATAGACTCGAATGAAAATTCATTATCAAATAGATACTTTTTCGATTTATGTTGAATTTTGTTTTTTTAATAGCTTTGCTCATTATTGACCCATATCACATATTACGGTAAGAGATGATCACTATCACTTTCGCCTAAAAATATCTATCACACTTGAATTAAAGCTGTCTAGGTTGTAGTTATCAAGAAACACAGACAGCGGTGGTTAAAGTTCTATTATATGAGTATATAGAGGGCGCAAAGTTAGATAAATTCGACTATCAATACATTTAAATTTAAGTTTGAACGATAATGTAAAAACATTTGCTTTTTGCAGTCTTTCTATATGTGCAGACTCCAATTAAGTGGTTTATGAGCAGGAAGATGATGACGCCTTCTATAAACTTTAACTGTGCCAATTTCATACTCCCACAACCGCGCAATTTCGGTGAAAAGGGGTACAGTATGTTTGGTTCATTCATTATATAGCATTGCAGCTTGCCTTAGGAATATTAGTGTTGAGTATTAGGAGTATTAGTGTAAGAGATTTTATTTAAATTCCTAGCAACATACTGTCCCTCTCTTGTCTTGGAATATTGTATGACAGCTGGAATACGAGTACTTTAGATTTGGGATCGTTTCCAGAAAACTTTATTTAAGAAAAATGTTCACAAAATATTTGGAGCAAAACATCATAAAAGTTATTGAGATGAAAAGAAAGATATTTTAACCTAATAAATTTGATAAAAATGACAAGTTATAATTATCTTCAAAGATTAACCTATTCTTTTAGAAATTTTAGCTATTAATTAAATGTGGCAGCGACTTTGGTCGCGTGAATTTAATTTAAAAATTTGATATTATTTTATACCATTTAGAAACCTGAATAATGAAACTAATACTCATTTTATTTGTGAAATCTGTAGTTATTAAACAAAACCTACTTTCTGCTACTAATAAATTCTATCCATCAGTGAACATTATACGACTAGGAAATATGGAGAAGAATTTTAAAAATTCACAGTGCTTTGTTCATTTACTCTTATTTGTAGTTAAACTTCTTTTAAATATTTTGTTTCAATGTATAGACATATCGGGTTTTAAAAATATATTTATACTACACCTGCTTGGAAAGTACCTTGATACTTTATCAAATTTACGGTAGAAAGTACGTCATTGCATATCGAACAAATATGCGGGGAGAAAACGCATCTGAGCGGGAGAGAAAAGTGTATGAAAATCCATTTCTTACGTGGTTTTTCTTTTTTAATTTTGGGTAAGACTATGCGCCGGTAACCTAAATATCAAAAGCCAAAAAGTTTTTACAGTGAGTTTTTATCTCCAAGTTCGCAAAATGACACTGGCCACTAGCTGTGTGTTGGATGGTGTCGGGCTGGCAGTGCGACCCTGCGGCGGCAGGATAAACAATTTGAAAAAAGAACATGTGAAAATTGCAGACGCCATTGGCGCCATTTGTGAAAACAGTGTTACATTAAGCTTCACTAACTGCAACAATTTCAATATAAATTTCAATTAGTAAAGATTTAGTTTTTTATTTTCCTCGTAGGTGTAGTATAAAGCACTATGTATCACTCGAGAGAAAGTGCGATTCCCGATCTCGGGTGTTTTAAAGCCCTCGCCTGCGGCTCGGGCTTCAAACGACACCCTCGACGGTAATCGGTCACTTTCTCCTCTCGGTGAACAATGTACTATTTTGTTATATTTATTCGATTTTAATAATGCACCTACAATTTTGAAGCAAATCGTGAACATTCGGTTTATTTCGCACCTGTAAAAAGTCCGTCTGTAAAGTTCTTTCACTATTCATCTCAGTCCAGGTTACTAGGTCGAAAAGAGTGGCATTACACGACTGAGCGAATTTAAGCTGCCTACATTTAAAGCTTAATTTAAAAAAATGTTTATCCAGAGTAGGCCTGTAATGATGTAAGTAACCGTGGCGTGTGTGGTTAAAAAAAATCTTTATTTTTTTGATGTGAATTATGAATGCTGATGTTATGCGGTTTATGTGAAGGGTGAGGAAACTTCATAATTTTATTACCAAGGGTCTCGTGAATTATTGCTTCCTGGATGTCGGTATGGGGAATTTATTTTTTCTTCGGGGTGCGCGTTATATTTAAAGGTTTACATTGAGAGGTTTCTATACGGTGCTCTCTTCTTTTGTTTTACAAAAGCTTGCAGTGCATGGGAAGTGGTACAATGAAACTTTTGTTTATTGCCAGCCTATATAATAATAGTAAAATAAACAAAAATGTACTAAATTGGATATTTTCTGAAACACACGTTATATACTCCAGACTAGCACATCACCTGTGACTTTATCCACGTGGATATCGAAATAATTTATAGCCTATAACACTCACACAAATATGCACCTTACTACTAATGAAACAAAAATTATAATTGGATTATCAGTTTCGGAGATTACCCCTAACATACAAACTTACAAACAAATTTTAACACTTATTAGGTAATATTAGTATAAATCTAGTACGATCATTCAAGAAGGTTTTATTCAAAATAGTAGAATATCATTTTTAAACATTCTGTTGCGAGTGAATTTCTTCCGATAACAATTTTCATTTTCACACTGCGGTCTGCGGTTTGCGGCGTTCAACAAAAACTTGTTATTAGTAAAACTAGGGATTCATTCGAAATTTTCGAGGTGCTGGGAATATTTTTGGTTAAAATACTAATAATTAGGCATTATTTCATCAGAAATTAGCGTCAAATATTATGAGGGGCATAAACGACCCATATAATAATTATCTAGACACTTTGCTTTAACTATAACATAATAAAAAATAATAAATAAAAGACTGGTAAAACAGTAGAAATTGAATACTTTCCAGTTAGGGAATGAATACATTTTTACTTCGTTTTTGTTATGTATAATACATACTACTAAAGGAATTAACTCAACACTGAAAATCCGATTCAAATAAACTCAAAACATATAAATCAGAAGGTTTACATAGATAATGGATCCATAATAATATGTCGAGATTGGCTACCAATTGGTTTGATATACCGCTCTCGGCTCTAACTAAAATGGATCCGTAGTTCCAAAATGGCGCCAACGGAATGCGAGGCTAATAGCATAGTCAAGTAAGAAGGGATGACGGCTAAGTGTTTTTCTTTTATACTAACCCATTTCAAAGTGGAATTTCACATAAAATCGCAAGACTCGGTCGCACTTGGGTTTTATTGCATTTCCTAGTAAGTGATATTGTAAGAGGTTACGGATCAAGCTTTTTGCAATATGCTCTTTTCCATTCTAAGTAACTATTAATCAATTTAGTTTGAGGATTATCAACCAGTAACACAAAATATCAGTGATTTCGAGCCCGACTTTGAGTTATTTATATTATATCAGAACAATTGTTCTCAAAACGGTGATGCATGTGCTATTCACAAACCCGCATTACGAGTAGCGGATTATGGTCCAAATCATCTCATACAGAGAAGGCTTGTGTCTCAGAAGTGGGAACGTAATGGTCTGAATTATTATTAACACAAAACATAATCCTAAAGAACAAGTTAGGTACCTACATTATATGTACATTATGCAGCGTATGAGTTATGCATACTTATTCATTGGTGAGCACAGGTTTAACATTATAAATGATTCATTTACTTGCCTTAATTTTGGTTATTATTAGATCACGGTCTCCTTCTTCTGTACAGTACAACTGAAGTCGTTTAACTTTGAAAGTGTACCATTTTTCGGGCAGATAAATACTACGCATTATAATAAAGATTTGTGAAGTCATATATGTAATAACACATTTCAATTCAATTAGTACATATTTCATACACGATGTCTTGATTCTTTATGTCAAATCGAAAATAATGTGTTACCATACGAATTACAAACAAGGCGCTTTCATGGTAAAACATGTTGGTTCGACGCAGAAGTGTTATCGATTCGGTTTGTTATCGGAAAGTTCTATATGTGCTCGAATATAAGTTTGGGTATTTTCGCACATGAGGCAGGAAATTCTATATATTACGTCGAAGTGTCAAAGTGAATCCTATATACGTTTGTTTAGGCTGACGGCAGCTGGGCCCTTGTTGACTTACGGTCGCTTCTACTGCATAGAATATAACTTACCCATTTAGAGACCTTCTGGTGTTTTCCCTTATCGATAAGATTAGCTTTTCTCATGACAAAATATTAATGTTAGTGGGGCTAGCTGTGGCGTGACTGACGAGTAGTATTTATAAATTAATTATGAATTTTAGGTAATAGGATAACTTCGATAAATGACACAATAGAGATTGGCAATATTATAATATATTTCTCTCGGCAATAATATTTTTCTATCTATTCTTGTTCTTAGAAGTTGAAAGTATCTATATAAGTTCGTAGTAGTTTTTGTCGGATGGAAAAATCATCGGATCAATTCTGCCACTCTGGGTGGAGTGAAAGGGAGTGCCAGACTTCTACTGACTAAAAATCCATGCTGTTCTTTCAGCTACCCTGGCATTCTGAGGCCGCGATATCTTGGTAGAACATTTCCGTAACCTTGGCAAGCAATGGTCCTAAGGATCCAGTCACAAGTTTAATATACCTAGAACTACTATTATTGATAAGTCATCACTTACCATAACTAACACTTATCATAACTTAAGTCCAGATACTATCTACCACACACGGCATGCTTGAGTACAATTACTTACTTATTCTGTTATTTTAAAGCATTTAAAAAAGAATAGCACGTTGACATTTACCGTGACCCTCCAAGGCTGGCTTTGGAGAAAAGGCATATCCTTCCTATAAACTGTACCTACAAACAGCTGCAAACCTTGAGGACGAATTTCATGCTTAATTTAGTAAATAGTTTCAGTAATTTAAAACAAGTAATGTGAATTATATGTAGTTTTATCCGTTATTTTGCAGTGAAAAATGAGATAGACTTTCAAGTATCGTATAGATATAAATATGGTGAGAACTTTCGCACATTATACATGTTTTATAGGCCGTTAGTTTGCTAGGATAGCCAATTGGTCAAGATATATGAGAGTGACGAACAGTTTCCGAAATCGAAAATAAATCCTTGAAAATGCCTACGGACATGGTTATTTTGTGATGCATTACAGTTTGAATGAGGGAAATAAATTTGAATAGAGTATGTTTCAATAATCTATATGACAAGAAATATTAACGTCACTAATAATTAATTTAAAAAATAATTATGTACAAATCAAGTGCCACTGACTTTATCAATCTGGGTAGTGAACATTTAAATGAAGCTTTAGGGGAACCATTGGTTTATTTTGGAAAAGTTGGTGTTAAATTCGATATGTTACCCAGATGCTGGGTTGTGGAGGTCAGATAAGCAGTCCCTCCATGTAATACACTAGTACTCAAATGCATCCGGTAAGACTGGAAGCCGAGAGTACACACAACATTGTTGGAAAAATGTTAAGCAGCACCAGATTGTGATTTGAGTCTTAATTATTTTTCATGTACAGACGCCAGCACATCAAGCTTCAACAATCTGTCAAATTTCTTTAATAGATTTTCAACTTTATTGTTAAAGAAATTAGGTTCAAGGTTGATTGGGAAAATTTGACAATTTCGGGTAGCTTCATGTGCTGGCGTCTGTACAATAGTGGCTCAAAGTTAAGTTTCCCAAGCAAACTGCATGTCAGTTACATTACAAATTATTTGTTTTTTTTTTACGAAAATATATCAAATATTTAGTTACTTTTAAAAATTATACTAAGGGACCGTTTACCTGGGACTCGTCCTCGACAGCCGGTGGAACTTCAGGGAGCACTTCCTGAGTTTGGCCCCAAAGCTGAACCGGGCAGCAGCCGCCTTCAGGCGACTCCTGCCTAATCTCAGCGGGCCAAACGCCTCCTGCCGAAGGCTGTACGCCGGCGTCGTGCGGTCCATGGCCCTCTACGGGTCCCCATTGTGGGCCCTGTGCATCCGGACGCGACCACTAAAGTTGGTCGCATGCCAGAGGGTCATGGCTATCCGAATGATCCGGGGATACCGCACGATCGCCGGCGAATCGGCCAACCTCCTTGCCGGATTGCTGCCCTGGGATCTGGAGGCGACTGCCCTCCAGCGCGTCTATGAATGGCGCGTGGAGGCGCAGCGCCGGGGAGTATCCCCGCTGCCTCGAGAAGTTGAGACGCGGCGGGAAGAGCTCCAGCGCGATCTCAGGGCAGTATGGAGGGAACGACTGTCGCAACCGACGGCCGGGCACGCCGCAATTGCGGCGGTAAGACTCCTCTTTGAGGAGTGGCTAGATCGGCGTCACGGCGTCCTGACCTACCGCATGACGCAGGTCCTCACCGGACACGGAAGTTTCGGGAGGTACCTGTGTCTGATGGGTAAGGAAGAGATGCCTGGGTGTCACCACTGTGAGGGTCGCCCTGAGGACACAGTCGAGCACACGGTGCAGGACTGCCCAGCTTGGGCAGAGCACCGACGTGTCCTCACGGCGACAATAGGCGGAGACCTCTCGCGCCCGGCCTTGGTCGAGGCCATGCTTCGGGGCGAGAGGGAGTGGGAAGCGGTCGCCTCCTTCTGCGAAGCAGTCATGCTTCCGAAGGAGGAGGCGGGCCGCGTGAGGGAGAGGATGGCGTCCTCCCTCCAGCCCAGCCGCAGTGGTAGACGCCCACGGCGTCGGACGTCGGCCGACGATCTCCAGCCACCGTAGGCGCGGGCATGCGGACAGCGAGTAAAGGGCAACTCGCTGTCCGACCATGGACCATGCCCGAGTCGACGGCGCGTCATGTTCCACGCGCGCCTCAAAGAGCGTCAGCAACATGACGAGGCCCCCTCTGCAGAGGGCCGAAGCCTGCCGGGGTCGTGGGACTCATCCCGTTACCGTGGCCCCGGTACGTAAAGGGCTATTGAAGGAACACCGTGGATTTTAGTCAGTAAAAGTCTGACAGTCCCTCCCACCCTGCCCGGAGAGGGAGGCCTTATTTGATAATTTTACCACGTTAAAAAAAAAAAAAAGGGACCGTTTAAGTATTACGTAAGCACTATAGGGGGGCGTGAAGGGTCTTTGCTTTGCTTATTTTTGATGACATGGGGATCTAGATGGTGATTACGTCAGCAGTAATTAGTTAATTTTTTACACATAACAACACACACTGTCTATGCTTCAAAATGAAATGCATTTTCGGGGATTCCTACAAATAATGAATTGTTGAATTCCGTGTCACTAAAGTTTTTTTAAATGAATATTATGTGCGTTACAGTCTTTTTTCCAAACCTATTCCTTATTTCTAGATTTATAACTGCTGCTCATGAATCAATCAATTGTACCAATGTTTACGTAAGTATGGAGGGGAGGGGTAAGTAAGAGCTTTGCTTACTTTTGCTGACAAGGAGGAAGGGTGGGTTAAAAAATGCTAAAAACGTGCTTACGTAATACTTGAACGGCCCCTAAGTAAATAGTGGAATAGATTGTAAACAGATACGCGCGATATCTTTTTCAATTTGTATTGATTTGAAAAGAGTCCATTATTTTTTCAAACCAAACTCTTTTTTGAAATAGACTTATTATTTTTCCGTCTGGAAAAAAAAAAGAAAAATTAAACAGACTTCAACTACTGCCTTGCTAATACACTTATAAATAAAGTTACTTCTCTACGTGATCTTGGGGTTCAGCTTGATTCGAAGCTGCATGTAGATGCTCATATAGACAAAATAGTAAGGCTTACCAAATGTTTGGTTTCGTATTTTTCGTATTATGGAATTTCGTCGCCCTTCCACCTTTTTGCATTTATACAAATCTATAATAAGGCCACAATTAGAGTTTGCTGTACCTATATGGAACCCTCTGTATAAGAAATATAATGATACTTTGGAGTTGGTACAACGTAAATACCTTCGTGCTTTAAACTACAGATGTTTTCGGAAGAGAGTCTCATACAGCCTATTTATCAAAAAATACAATCTCCTTACCTTGCAATCGAGACGAAAGCTCCTTAATGTTATGACTCTGTTTAATGTGTGCCGGAATAAATTTGATTGTCCTGACCTAGTGAAGAATTTAAGTTACCTTGTTCCTCGAACAGTACGTGTACGTGAGGTGCGCACACGACACTTATTTGCTTCTAGCCGTTGTAAATCCAATGCTGATTCACGCTCACCTCTTCATCGCTTAGTTGAGACTTACAATAATGAGTTTGGCACTGTCGACATATTTTTCCTCAGCAAAAATATTTTCAGGAAACAAATTAGTGCAATAAAGCAGTTGACTTTGTGATTAACGTGTAATTTTGTCTGCCCGGTTTATGAAATCATTTATATTTTACATATCCTGCATCACACTTTATTAACTGTTGTTTTTCTTTTAGTTTATAAAGTACATCACACGGTATTATATGTCGCTCTAGTTTTTATATAGTAATCCGTGAAAAACGTTGTGGAAAATCCGTGAAAAATATTATTTATCATATTTTTGTATGTAAGCCTTACTATGTATAACTATGTAATATGTTACTGTTTGTTTTTCCCTAAAATAAATAAATAAGTAAATGCGAAATGATAACAAAATCAACACTACAGTGAATTCGTATCAACACATTGTGTTCGCTTATAAAAGGGAGGTAATATAAACAACATGAATGCGTATTCTTTTCGGTTTGTTTGGGCTCCGTCAGGGCACAGATGAGCGTTCTTCACACGGTATTATGAATACATGGATGCGCATCGTAATATGATTAATAGAAATAAATAGATTTGGTTTAAAAGGATTTTTGGTTAAAGATTATTTACTCATAAAGAAATTTAGATTTCACTTTAAATGAGAATGATATTTAATACTACATTGTGTTTAAAGGCCTATCAGTGACGCAATTATTTTACTACCAATTAATTCGAGAAACTAGCCAGAATGGACAAATGCTTACCAAATTGTGTTCACCAACCATGTTGGGGTCAGCTTCCAGTGTAACCAGATGCAGCCGAGTACTAGCCCAGTAGCTGGGCAACACGATACCCCAGTGTCAGATATTCTGGCTTCTGCCTACCTGTAACGACTGTCAAAGATGTACAAATGGTAGCGGCGACCGACGGTTGAACCTGATAAATTCCGAGTCGCGGAGGAATCGCGATATGTAAGTCAGTCACCCATCCACGAATCGACCTCGGTAAGTGTTGCTTGACCTTGAAGATCGACCCGTGCGGCTGTTCTTATTTAGCCACAAGCTTTTCATAACATAAATATAGGGACAGTTAATATTAGCAAGGACGATAAAGTCCGCATCATTTAATATAAGATCATGTTCCAAGATGTCAATTTGATAAGGCCGGATATATTAGAAGGGTCAGACTCAGAAGCCGGACCGCTGACCTTGATGAGCTTGCCAATTTAATATACGGTCAATCTTATGGCTGTAGGGTAGTCCTTAGCAACTATCATGAGCGGGAAGAGTCGTAAACCCTTGTCTAATGGTGGTCCATGGTATATTAATTTTTGAAGGTGCTGTGTCAGGGATAATCGTGGTTCCAGGTCTCGGTGTGTGGAGCAGTTTTTATTATTTATTTAAAAATATGCAGTTGTTTGGATATTTCAATTCTTAACTGATTTATATTTGTATCAAAGCTGAGGTTATTTTATAAATCTCATGCCGAAACGAAATAAGATGAAATAACATGTCTGTGTTTCCTGACAGATATAATAATCTATATAATAGTAATCTAATATATTAGTAGTTATTTCTAGAAAAGCTTGCTTCAGTTTGAAACACGTCATCGCTTCTATGTGGTAAAATGGTGGTCAAACGCGAGCTATCATGAGTAAAAATAAAAGGACGTCAACAACAAGATTGATAACCCGTATCTAGCACTGTGATCTATCCGTTTAAGTAACATCTTGTTAACTAATCTCAAATACGTAACAAAATTGGTTTTAGAGGGCTAACAAAGCTTGTGGTATTTGGTCAATCTAGGATAAGCAAAGCTTGAAAGTTGGTCTGTGCATGTGGTGACCTTAAATCCCGAGATTTCTCAGTACCAGTAGGAAAGCATTGATATTAGTTACGGGTAGTCAGACGCCAGGAAACTGCTACCAGTCTTTCCATGGACTTTATTGCTACCCAGCAGTTGCTGGATTGTGGAGATCAGACAGATAGTCGCTTCATTTAAAATTCAGGTTTTCAGCTAAGTCCAAGCTATCTTCTACAGTTAGACCGGTATTATGATTGTAGATATGATAGATAGGTAGTTATGATAGATTTATTTATTTGTTAGGATATTGTTATAAAGTTGTTATGGGGAAAGGGTTGACAAAAGTATTAAGAAATCCTTGGTATCCAAGTATCCAAAAACTATGGTAAGTCAGTATGAGTCGCTATAGAGACGAGTTTCGAATTTAGTCCCATGTTCCTTAACAATGTGGCGACGCTGGTCTCTAGAGTGTGATAACCGCTCCATGCGCCAAGTAATTGTCAACCTAATTGGCATAATGATCGTTC
Organism: Tholera decimalis; assembly: GCA_943138885.2. NCBI lineage: Eukaryota > Metazoa > Arthropoda > Insecta > Lepidoptera > Noctuidae > Tholera > Tholera decimalis. The sequence continues at coordinate 13,743,052 of OW964552.2, read as the reverse complement.
GTGTTACGCACTAATATGTGGCAGTTAGAGCTACTAATTGGCTGCTAGGAACGTCGTTAGACTTGATAGAGGACTTCGACGTTAGAAGATATTTTAGTGGGATATTAGTTGTGGCGCACATTTTGAATTTCAAGTACCGCTTTACTCGTATAGAATTGAATAGTTGAGTTGATGTGACAATAATAGAAGTCAGTCATTTAGTTTTTGTTCTACACTTCTAAAGTGGCTGTTTAGATGATGCCCTTTACAACATTAAAAAAAAAAGAAAACAAATAATAAATGTTGTCAGTGTCAACATAGATACAATAACTGTTCATGAAAGTGATTTTGATTACTGACTGCATTCTATTTCTGAGGTGAATGGTCATCCTTAATAATGATAATTCGCCTTAGGCTAGTTCTTTGCAAATTGTCCTATCTTTATTGATTATACACATCGTCAAATTCGTGATAGCCATATAACTTCGCATAGCAGTTTGTTGGCCATTTTTTGCAACACTTAATGAATTGTTAACATCTTTTCTGAAATATTATTTTTAGTATTTTGTTTAATATACCAAATGATGCCAGATGTAAAATATAGTATTCATAAGCATAGCGTTTGGTAACATGTTTATATACAACTCTGATATCTTGTACTTAATACACACGTTATTAAAGTTTAATAAAAACATTCCGTAATTAGAAAACTTACTGAAAATTTCCACAATCCTAAATGGCAATGCGAAGTTTAGTAATAAATTGTATCATAATTAGGTGTATCCTTCAAAATTCAGTGGCTGGTCTCAGAATTGAGAAATAGGAGATAAAATATGTAAAACCTTCTTACATTCCAATGCCTGGCAGAATTTAAGGATAAACTAGAGTTTGACCTACACTATTTTTTATTCGGCTTTGAGTTCTTCCTTCAATCATAACCAATGTTTGAACTTGGGGTCAGGTTTCTGCTTGGAATTATTTTTTTTACACAAGTTACTATAAAAGATACTCAAATCACTATAGGTGTGCCTATAATATTTAAAGATTTACTTCGATTTCTCCAGGATCCCATCATCAGATCCTGACTTGGTGGCAATGGGACCAATTTCAAAGTATACCCTTTCAAACAAAAGAAGAATTTTCCAAATCGGTTCAGCCGTCTTCAAGTAATCGGTGATCATACATAAAAAAAAAACAAGAAAAAAATATACGCGTCGAATTGATAACCTCCTCCTTTTTTGTCGTCGGTTGAAAATGAAATGTCTAGATCCCGTTTTGCCTTGTGACTAGCGACTTGATAAAAACTTTTACCAAAAAATTAAACCGACTTCCAAAAAACATTGCTAAGTGAAAAATAACTTTAATTTCGGTAGTCGGTGTCTTTAGTTTTGTATTTTCGTTCCAAACTGACCTCTAATAACCCCCATTAGAGGTCAGTTTGGAACGAAAATACAAAACTAAAGACTCCTATTTTATTAGTCATAATAACCCCCATTAGCGGTCAGCTCTCGTTGTTTACTGCTTTATTTTTGTAGCTTTTCATAAAATAGTTGTTGTCTAAAGCCTAGCAGTAAATATAATGTATAGCCATCAAAGTGTTATAAAGCCCGGTAAAAATGGTGACTAGACCAGTCTGAGTTTCGAGATAAGTATGACGATAAAACTTTTCTCAGTTCCACCTACATTGGCCTAATTAATAATTAATTATTGGCCTAATTATTATTTAATTTAATAAGATTTTAATAAAAATAACATAATAAACAGAACTACTATTACTATAATGGTCTACATTGTTAGAAACGATATGAAAAGGGAGGTAAATTAAAGATACATAATTGATTTACGATCTAACTAAAATGAAATGAATACAAAAATGGAATCAATAGTTATACTATTCGTATAAAAGCAAGAGTGAACACGCATCTACTGGGCTCGCTTTTTCCATCGTATACCTCATTTATCGTTTACCATCAGGCGTGATCGAGGTCAAAAGTGGGCACAGATGATAAAAAAAAAGAAAATGGCCTTTTGGAAAATGAAACGGGCTTTTACCAAATGATTTACCTACTTAGGTACTAGTTGTCTGTTGTTTCTTGGTAGAATTCATAAATAGAACACAATATAGAACACACATTTAAACCTATTGTTTCATATTTCAGCATTGCTTTGTCTATAGATATTTAATAAAGTCTTTATAGAGTTTCATGTTAGGTGCATTCACACCACAGGGTGTTTCGTATGCTAAGCTTGCAGGAATGTTCTAATAAGATACTGTGGCCACGGAACACACCTTGTTCCGTGGCGACGTTTTTAGTCAGTAGAAGTCTGAAACTCCCGTTTGCTAAAATCATCTAATGACTCCTCCCACTGTGAATACACCCACAGCGGGACGGGTACGAATATAACAGGGTGTTCCATACAAACTTTGAGAGCCATATTCTTGGAAATTAAAGAATCGATTTTAATGAGAATGGTATTTGATACACAACATAAAAAAATATAAATAGACTAAATAATTACTATAGATTTTTTTTCTAAATAATATATTTCACAGTACAGTATTTTAAAATGTTCTATAATAAGTGACAAACCAAACTCTCTTTCCCTGACTTCTCCCTTTCTATTATTAAGCCTTAGAGTTATCTGTTACTTGCAAAATCAACGAATATTTAGACAATATACCTCTTGTATAGCTGGAAAGTTCCATTCAGACAGCGATATATTATGTAAGCTTGAAAAGTGGCCTTAACAGATAATACGTTTCACTATAAATAGGTTTAATATTTGCCAAAATGGAGGATTCCGAATTAGATCGTCTAGTCTGAAATCTAGCCTGAATTCCAGCCTGAAATTAACAATGCCTCCCTATTGTTATCTACCATTACACTGTTAGTTTCTTTATGCTAATTTGGTCTAATTTATGCTAGACCATCTTAGAGAATTACATCTAAGTAATAAAATCATAACAAAACAATGCTACTTTTGTACTGAAATTATTAGATAAATGTTCCAATTGTAGACGTACAAGGTCAGACCGAGATAAAGACTTTGAATAAATGTTTAAATATTATTTTATACTAATTTACTTTGACCTACAATAAATATTTTTATTTAATTCCTTTATTATAATTATTTTATATTTATGTAATTTTTCTATGAACTCAAAAACCTAGAATACAGTGTGTCAATAGAAAAATAAAAGCATAGTTAGCCAACAGCATTTCTACAGCTGGGTCACGTGCGATAACATCATGATTGTGTATATATGATGACATAATGCCTTTTCTCAGATATGTTGGCATCAGCTTGCAGACTAACCAGGATGATAAATGATCTTTATTTTGCAAATTGGTTATTAAATAACACTTTTAAACGTAATTTTTTTGTAAATTGAAATTAGATGAGGCCGGTGTTTCTTAACTGACTACTCTGAGAAGAAACACCGAAACAAACTCAGGGGTCCGTCTCTTTTAAAATCCATACAATATCCATCCATACATATACTGGTTAAAAATATATGGGAACCTATGTTACCGTTTGAAGCGATCTTTTGAGGAAAGATGCTCACAGATTTGAGTGGGCCTGTCCATACAGTGCAAGCAGTTTTACCTTACCTTTTACCTTTTTTTATTACTAATGAGCCCGTTCTTGTCCTCGATCACACCTGATGGTAAGTGTTAGATGAGGTCTACGATCGAACGAGCGAGCCCAGAAAATGCCTATTCACTCTTGTTTTAAAGGCTGACTGGTCAACCCAGAAGCCGGCAGAGAGTTGACGAATAATATCAAGGTAAGGACGTTTGGGTAGGCCGTAAAAAGCACTGAAAGGATGCAGCTGAGTACCAGTGCTACCATGGAGCGACTGCCTAACTGATCTCCACAACCCAGTAACTGGGTAACATGATAATATTGTATATTTATATTATATTAGCTTTAAAGTTTGAAACATAAACGGCAGGGAGTAAACGTTCTTAACGGGATCCATTCATCACCTGCTTAGTCGCTTAGGGGTTGGCTTCTAGTCTACGGTTAGACTATAAGCGACACTTTTATGTGCAGCGACTTCCTATATGACCTCCGAAACCTGGGAGCTACGTAACACACTGGCAGATTGGAAAGACTTCTGTCAGATTGTCTGGCTTTTTAGAGGAATTTCAATATGTTCAGATGATTACCCATCTAGGTCGACCTCAGCTAGCGTTGGCTAACCTAGAAGACCTGTGTGGCTGTTATTATTTAGCCACGTGCGATTCTGCTAGTGAGACCCAATAATAATATTAAATGTTTTTTGACGTGACAACGTCTTATAATTCGATGAAGCTGGCTGCACGCACGAAAATACATGACTCATGCGGCGCTACCTCGCTCTGAGGCGTTCCATTTAAGGCTTGAAGTGCAAGCGAGAGCACGGAACGAGCGACAAAGCGGCACAATCGGCCTCCGCGTTCGGCAGCGTTCGACATCTGTCTCTCTCCTACTTGAGTCAGCGATGCGTCCGCGTGGACAGCTGCTATACAATAATACATTTACATGTTTTCGTCAAGTATGAAGTGCAGTGAAAACTACTTTAGCAACGCCATTCGCGCAGCCAATAATCGCTGCTTCAAAATCGAAAGCACAAAAACAACGTGAGTACTGAGTTACTGACAGCATATCGCAGCATCTAGAACTCCTTCTCAGGCGGCTGCTGCGAGAAAATCAAAAAACGAAAGACAACGCAACAACAGATTACGCCAAGCTGCTAACTTGGTTATTGCCAGTGGTTCTCTTGAAGCGACAACTACATCTTCATGTCGTTAAGGGGTAGAGTCGAACAATGTTACAAAAAAATATCTATCAAACAAATAAAATTAAAATATTCTTTTGAAAAATGCAACCATTCCATCAGTATTTTCTTATGACGTTGTCACGTTCAACTATCGTCAGTAAACCGACTTTACAGACAACCCATTTTTTTTTAAGTTATATGTAGTTTATATACATAATAAAATATACATTACATAGCTAAATTACACGCACATTCATAAATGACACAAAAAATCTTCTGTATTCAATGAAATAAACTTATAAAGGCAACGACACATAACCTACAGGACAGGATTACTATACCTTCGTTATGACATGATGTCATAGTCGACATCAATAAAGGATTCTTTATGGCATACATATTTGCTGTGGTATGAATAAAACGGTTTTTATAGCTCTCGGTCATATTTTTGCTGACGACAAACTGTTGCCCACGACTTCATACGCGTGGGAGGTTTTCCCACGTAAATCCCGAACCCGAAGGAATTCCGGGATAAAAAGCCTATATATTGCCTTAAAACCTCCTATAGTCAAAGATGACGCATCGACGCCTTCGTTGTTTGTGTCTTCGAAGTATGCACTCTTGTGCCGTGTGGAAATAAACTATTATTAACTACTTAACTACTACTAATATGTTTAAGTGCAAGTCTAAATAAAATCGGTGCAGCCATTCCAAAAAGAAAGAATATGCATAATATTGAAGTAAATTGATAAATAATCAACAGATATCGATCGTAAATTAATAAAAAATAGGGTTTTTAACAAGAGTTTTTAATCGATAAAGTCTATTATTAGATCTCATAGGTATAAAGAATATGTAGGTACGAGGTATTGAAATACATTCATTTTATTTAATTGAAAAAGAATCTGATATCGATCGTTACTTATTTAGAAATGGTTTTTTTAAATAAGGTAACTAAACAAAAACAATTGATAAAAAATAAACAATTGATAAAATCAAATATTAGGTACTATTAGTTGCTCGCAATTTCGTTCGCGTGGGAAGTTTTTCCTGTGTAAATCCCAATCCCGTGGTTCGCAAAATCTCATCTTAGTGAGCATCTACGTACTAAAAGGAACCCCCATGCAAAATTTGAGAGCCCTACTACTTGTAGTTTCTGAGATTTCGTGATTAATCAGTGAGAGGTATTTCGCTTTTACATATATACATAGATTTGGTATTAAGAATATGTAAATTGAAACATACATATTATGTTCTTGCTACCTACACACCGAAATTCTGAACGTATAATTCTGAACTTATACACACAGTATGATGAGGTAGAATTTAAAGCTTAATTCCTTGGGGTCTGGGTTATATATATAATCGGTTGTTGTCAAAATTACTTAAAGTTGAGTTGAGTAACTTTATTACCAGGGAGGCACAAGTTTACTGGATTTCGAAAATAAACAGATTAAGCATAGAGTTTAACATACCATGAGAACGATATAGCAAAACATTGATTAAAGGCTTAATCCTAGCAAGGCGTAAATATTTAATAGGCCCCAACAAAAACATAGTATATAATTATAATGTTTTCTTTATTTATTGCAAACAATAGTATTTCGACAAAGATATGCAAAGTATCTCGGTTCTATTTAAACATTTGCTTTCATTAACCATTTTACAAAAACAGGCATAATCTAAATGCTGAAGTATATTTTTATTTATGATATACTATTCAAATTATTCTTTACTAAACATAATCTGCCTAAAACGATCCCACAGCTGGGACTCAAACCTCCTCTCTAAGGCCATAATCCATCGGGGTTAGGGCGTTACCTACCATGAGAATATTCCATAAACCAATCCTATGGCCCACAACCTACTTCAGTTTAGGACGGTCGCCCACGGAAACATTTTGCAGAAATTCGGTTGCTATGCAATCGCAAAAATATCGCGATACAGTATGCGATTATGTCAATGATATTAGGTAGTTTCACCCGCGATACTGATATTCCGAGACAACATAACACAGACGTGTTGGAATATCTTTACTTTTTTGAAATGTCATGACTGACTGCAAACGCCTGTTGACACTTTTTCTTGCATCCATGCAGCCATACTTTTTATGAGAGTCTCCTCTAACAGGTCAGTCTAGTGGGTTGTAGGTTGCTTAACCAGACTTGATTGTGGGGACCTTCATTATAACAATGAATTAAACCTTCGGCCAAGATTATTTTATGAATTAAGCGCTAAACGGCTAAAGCACGCTAAGAGCAGCCCTATACGATACGGACCTCGGCTTAGGGCGTCGCTAAGGGGGCAGCTTGGGACGGTCTAGATCGGTCAAGACTTGCTACTAATAATGTAGCATTTATACTGCCGCACGTTGCAGATGAATTGCTGTGTGCGACCAGCCTTACTTCGTATTCACGAGTTTGACAAATTACTGAATTACACACCATGATAGCAACGCAAGACTTCGTTCATTCACAGGCTGTTTTTAGAAAAATAGCACAGCTGTATGACAGCTGTGCTCAATTTCTCTGTAATCTTTTAATTAGTGTTCGATATGTCGTCAGCGTACATACATTCGCGAATCCCGATGCGTCATGGCACTTTCCATTGCCACTATGGTAATTAGATTGAGTAGTTTCTGCTGCTTACACTTAAACATAAAATAGACCTAATCTTTATAAGTACATCTACCACTTAGCCAAAATCTAATTACTTATAGCATTCTGTATTTAGACTTTCAAATAACTAAGTATATTTCTATGTAGATTATGTATAAAATTCTTTAGTCTTGTATCCACTTAGAATAACATACATAACCTAACTATTATATGTGTTTTTCAGAAAGTGCATTGGGTACGTGCTAAATTGACATTAAGTGACATAAATAAAGATAAAGACAGTCTCCAAAATATTTGATAGAAACTGAGGGAAGATATAAAAGTGTAAAAATATAACTGAAAAATGCTGCAAAACGTTGACAAATAGTGTTAAACTTGAGTGACAAAAATAGTGCAATAAAATTAAGGACTTCAGCTCTATTGTAATGTCAGTGAACAGCAACGTCATTGATGCAAAAATGCAATGGGCTGGTGGGGGGGAGGGGGGCGTTCTGATTGGCTGTCACAGTGATTCATTGCATTCAATACTTTACTTCCATTAAAAGCAGACGTCTGAACGCCAAAATGTCAGCAGGTAATTCTATGGTTGTTGTGATACGCACATGTTAAATGTTGTAGAATGATTGGAATTAGCGAATTGGCTTTTTATGTCTTACGAAAGAAGTCCAAAATTTCTAAATTTTCTATTTTATTTTTTCAAACGATCTTTGTCATTGATTGAAAAATAATCAACGGACATCGATCATATCTTGTCTTTTTAATGTATTTGATTTGCAAATTGTTGATGTTGACTTGAACAATATTTAATTTCATCTTTCAGATCACGAAACTAATAGCAAAATAACAATAGGTAACTATGGGCCTATTTCTCTGTTCATGTTGTATTGTATTCATGATTGTTTTAACAGGAGTTATTCCTCAAGCAGGGTCTGCCGTGGCCATGATCGGAGCGAATCTCCGCTTCGGTTCGGCAGGCGCCACTAACTCTTCGGTGGTTAATAATACGCGGCATTGTCCGCCAGGAGGCGCTGCTAGCGCTGCGGCATTGCTCGCTCTCTCAGGATTGGGAATGTCCGCCAATTTGGCGCTGATGGCTGTGATACTGAGCAAAAAACAGCTGCGGAGGTAAGTTGGAAAAAATACTTACCACTTTAAAAAAAACTGTTTGTTTGTGTAGGTAATAAGATCTCTATCTTAAGAAGGAAAATACATCTTAATAGATATTATGTGGATAACTTTTCTTTGTGCAGGTATATCTCGATTCATTGAACACTGTTACTATAGACGATTTATATAGGACTCACACAAAGACTTGAATAAGAATATTCATGTAACAGACCGTAAATCACGATAACTGGTTACATTTGAATACCCATAGCATCCGCAGCAATATTATCAAATATTGTCGTCGGAAAAAAAACAGCAAATCAAGCCGGAATACTTTGCAAGAAATAAAGGCAATAAATAACAGAAGCCATTCCGATACGAAGAATGAAAAAACAGGAAGAATGAATGTTTATCATTATTCAAATGTTGCTTATTTTACGATGCTGTGGTTCTTTTACAGCGGCGTAACATGTTACGACAGCCATACATATTACACCGAGGCCATTAACGTTATGCGCAACATAACACATAATATGTAGGTCTCATATGTATTATTGTTGAGCGAGCGATTGGCGCCATAGATTGGGCACGTTTGTATTCGGAAACACGGAATACTACTTACGGGACCACTGAATCTGCATTTTATATGACAGCAATCTAATAAGTGTTTAGTTAAGCACGATTTTATCGATGTCCAACTTGAAAATTACTTGAGAGGTTCGTATGTAATTAGATAATACCACGGCCTTCCCCTTTCGAAAGGCCCTTGTCCTGAATGAGCAAGAATTTCAAGCAAACAGACTGCGTATAAAAGGCTTCCATTTAAAATGTTGGGTTCATTTGGTCCTTGCGAATAAAAAAATGTTGTTGTGTGTGCCTTGAAAACTTGAAGTTAATTTATCAAGGACTGACAAGTTTCTACTTCGATAAATAAAATATATTATGGGCGAAGGAAAAAGTCCCACTTAACGAGTTTTTCGGGCTTCCAATACATAACAGTTCTTGCGAACAAAGTTTTAATCTTTACAAGAAGTTGTGCAAACTAATAAGGCTAAATAACATCCTGGCTAGGTTGCGGGAATATTTTAACAGGATACGTTGTGGCCCCGGAAAGCAAAGGCAACTAAACGAATAGTGTAGTGTTTTATTTAGTCAGTAGAAGTCTGACCTTCCATTCTACCTAGAGCGGTACGAGTTATGTTATTGGTGGCGGTAGGAGTGATTATTTTACTCAAAAAAAGGCTACATAACGTGTGTATTATTACATGAAGTCATACTCTCACATAATACGTATTATAAATTTAGAGGATCAGTCATATTAAAATACGGACAACCTATACAAAAATATTGATCACGAGAGACGTTCCTTACAAGTCTATTATTGTAAGCCGTCTCTTTTACCCAATTTTCTCTGAGTACCTATATTATTCAGCTACTAAAAGATAGAGCCTCCAGAAAATATGATTTAACACCGGAGGGTTCTCAACTTGCTGCGAAATCAAATTACCGAGTCACTAGCAGTAGTAATTCAATGAGAAACGAGCTATTTAAATCGGATTGAAGGAGCCTTATCAAAATGGGTACCAGTAAAAACGGGCTAGGAGAAGGCATCGTTTGTAGATTTGTTAATAAATACTGTAGTTATAATAATTTAGACTTACATATCATGTATTTAACTTCTAGCTAGGTGAAATATACTTTAGTTTTAACTTTTTAAACATACCAAATAGGTGGGATAGTTGGTGGGCCTTTTCTGTGTACTGAGGTTCCCTTCTGTGCTGATGGTGATCATCAGACTGGTTTTAGGGAGGGAAAAACTAACACTCCCTGGTATATATTCTTCAACAGTCCAGGCGCGTATTGATGATATGCATAAAATTTAGGTAAATTTGTTGCGTCGTTCCAAGCAATATACCTGCTGGATATAGGTCAGCCATTGGTACATTGACAGATCTTGTATTTCTAGCATCCATTGGAGTACTGCAGACATGTATACTTATCCATATCAATATAATAAACTAGATGACGAAGCGTCAATAGCCTAATGACTAAGGTGTTGGACTTGTTATCGGGAGATCGCAGGTTCGAATCCCACCCATTACGCTACTGCCATGAACTCACTCCAGACACAAGCATATTTAGCTTGGTTTGAGGGGTTAATTTAGTACACTAGTAATGTGGATTAAACCTGCATTGCTAGTACTTTTTATATTTAGAAATATAGTAACAATAACGAACACAAAAAAGAATCATCCAATTCAATGCGTTCCTTACGAAGTTATGCGCGTATATATGTACATTGCGACGATTCATTTTTAAGGATGATACAATAGTTTATATAGATGTGTAATCCTGTCTCTCTGTCTATCTGCTACTCTATCATGGCTAAACCGCCGAACCGATTATGATGAATTAAGGCATGGATATAATTGAACGCCAGGAGTCCATGATAGGCCTACATAAGCTAGTTTTATTTTCAGCACAAACCTTAAAAAAAATCTATACGGACAAAGACGTAGAGTGTTGATAAAGATATTTGAAAATATACTTGATTAGAGGCAGCATTGAGTAAGAAGGCATTTGACTTGTCATGGTCATCTTACAAATTGTTTTTGGGATTAAAAGCCAGATTGTTTTCCCTATTCAAGTTTCAACTCAGTTATATCTTCATTACAATCTTGGTTTAATTCCATTTCAAGAGATTGTGGTTTCATTAAGATTGTGATCTCTTTTGATTAAACATTTGTTAGTATTTTGGACTCCCCGAGGGACTTTGTTAATTTAAAAATACGGAATTAGAATAAACCTACTGATTGAAAATCTTAAATTGAATCATCGCTGTTTTCGAAACAGGTTTCCTCACGAAACGGGTTTTTTTTTTGTGTGTGGAAAAATCATCGAATGACTTCTCCCGCTGTGGGTGGAATGGAAGGGAGTTACAGACTTCTACTGACTAAAAAACTATCCTGCCCCATCATTTGAATTTCCGTCCACACCCATCAACCTCCTTTTGTTTCGGGGCCGTGGTATCTCGTCATAAATTATATTCGGAAACGAGTTTGTTTTTTGTTTTTCAGGAAAAACTAGATTGCAATATTAAGTTTCCTTTAAAAAGTGAAAAATCACACTCCCTTCCTCTCTGAACACATACTAAACAGATACAGAAATACATACATATGTATGTAGGTATGTAAGTACTCAACTGAACGAATGATCTAAATAATGCTGTTATTCTCCATCACGTAGTTTAGAAGTTCTTAGCAAGCATAGAGGCAAACGACATTCTTCTACACTATCAAGAGATATCTTGACTTTTTCACTTTTAGAATTACAAGTAGCCTTTCTTTGTCAAGTTAGATATAAGTAACGTAGCCTAGTTCGATGCGATTGACATGTTGGTGCAAAAGTATTTTGGGAGCTACTATTCTTATCTTGTAAGGCGGCCGACGGGGCGGCGACTTATAGGTATGTTTGGATTCAAAGTCTGGGAAGATCGATTTGTGATGTAAGTTTTCTATTTAGACTTTTAAAGTCACGTTCAAACTTGAAATTCATATATTAATCATAGTGGATAGGTTATTAATTATTAACTTTTTTGTTTATTTTTGTTTTTTTTTATTTATTTTAATAAGGATACAAATAACAAAACTAGTATATAATGGGCAGTTATCTCATATAGATAGATAACTTTGGACTGACAGAACTAAACGTTAAACTTAAGTTTTGCCTTTAGTTTATGAAAAATGAACCTATACAACGTGTAACGGAAACCCCATATCTATCAAAAAAGACTGAAGACAACATCTGGTATGGAGTCTCTATGCAAAGTTTCAGCTCAAAATAAGTGACTCACAGAATTGACCCCAAATTATTGGTTTCATATGTTTCTTGAATACCAGTAATAACAAACGTGTCACAGCACTATGAGGGTCATCACTTTCCCGTCACTTGCCAATAAAACGATAATTCTCTTCGTTCTTCTTAATTTGAAAAATTCGGTCTCTGGTATCAATGTATTGAAATTTTTAATAAGCTCCACACATGTAGACATAGGATTACAAAACCCTTGCCATATCGTTTGTTATCATCCAAAGAAGCTGTGCACTCAGTATTATATACCCTTTAAATTACACGTTGTATACAATTTAGTTGAAATTAAAATTAATAGATAGCACTACGTACATCTTTTTATTTTAATACACACATAACAATATTAATGTTTCACCAGGTACTAAATTAAGAAACGCTTGCCGATATCAGTCTGTGGATGGGTAACCATCTTATCATCATACTGATGTTCCTCCATGTCTCGGCAAGCACGTTAACCCGTTGATACTGGCTGCTATTTCTACGTCATTTACAGTCGTTAGAGGTAGTCAGACGCCAGAAAATCTGATACTGGTCTTGCCAAAGGCTGTGGTGTTAATCAACCTAGTACCCAGGGGTGTGGAGCTCAGATAGATAGACGCTCAATGTTAACACTAATACTCAACTGCACCCAGTTAGTCTGGAAGCTGAATCCAACATAGTTTGGAAAAGGCTAAACAGATGATGATGACCAAGTACTAGATTAGTACTTAGATATTGGCAAACTATAATATACTAATTATTCATCATCATGTAATTATGTACTAGTATTTCACATGGAAAAACTGCTATTTGATCTCGACTCTATAAAAACGTTTAATTCATGTAATGTCACAAAAATGGTCTCCTACAACTTGAATTATCTTCCCATAGATTTTTCCTTTGCTTTAGAAAAATGTAGGGAATAGACATATTATTTATCAATTTAATCATTTTCTGTATGAAGTCTAGGCCTAGGCCTAGGGTTTGGTTTGGTGATAGAAAAAAGGAAAACAAGCACTATGACGAAATGGAACGATTGAATACCGAAGAATAAAAATGGACGATCATCATTTTACCATCATTTATTTATTTATTTTTCGTAACTGTAAATGTAAATATGTATTTTGTTGGTGTGCGTTTACACCAACGATATACATATTTACAATTTAATTATATTTCACTACTTTGCGAGTGGATCCTGTGTAAACAAGTCATTTATGCAATTTAAACAAAATTAAATTAACTGAAATAATTTACAAGATTCAGGAAATGTTTCAACTAATTCGACAGCCACAGTAGTGGAGGGTTAGGTTAGAAATGTGTGATTTAAATGTGTTGCTTCAATTTATAAAACTAAACTGGACAACTTTATGAATTTATGCGCATTTATATTTTTCTGTACTGTGACATAGTAGCTCAGATCAGTAGATTTAAATAAGGACTATGCTAATAAAAAGATGGCTTTGAGATTACTTACCATACAAACAAACAGTTTTTTTATGTGATAAGATAACATTTTACTGGTAGCAGTTTTGAGGATTACTTTCTTGATACAGACTCACTCACAAAAATAACTCCTATATAAATGAATATAGATTTCTATTTTGACTCCATGTTTCTCTTTAACTTTATTCTAGATGGAACCTTGTTGTGTACCTTTTTATATATTTTCTTATAAATATTGTTCTAGATGGTCTCATGGATTACTATTCCATCAAGCGATAGTGGATTTGGCCCGGGCGGCAATTTTGCTGCCCCTCGGCATCGCCGTGTTCCGCTGCCAACCGGTGTACAAGTGCTCACTGGTTGAAACTGCATTTTTGCTATTGGTAAGTTTTACATGCATTGAGATAAGCCTATAAAACTTCAGACAAGGTTTGAATGGAGTTAGACGACTTTATTTGAAACTTTATTTCCTGATAGCATATTAACTGGCTACGATGGGACTGACCATAAAGAAACATATAAATGCTAATTAGTACACCTCTTTTTTAAGAGATCTAGCAATGTGGGTAGAGTTCATATTACTAGCAATTTTATTAATGTCTCCAACTAAGCTCAATATTCTTGTGTCTGGAATAGTTTCATGGTAATAGTGTAACAAATGGGGTTCGAACCCGCGACGTCTCGATTACAAATAAAACACTTAGCCATTAGGTTATTGATGCATATAACTTTTCAAACTTAATAGATATAATTTGAACTTTTAATTTAGGGTCTTACAATGTCAATTCAATATGGAACAGGCACTGCTGCTATTAACTTCGTTTCTTTCTTAAATAAAGTTAATTGAGTAAGAAAATAATTACACCTTTTAAAAGAGCTTGCTTTTGAATCTAAGGACGTTCGATTTTAAATAAGGTTTTGAGACCTTAAAGGAGGATCTTAGAGGTTCTTAAAACTAACTTTAGTTTAAACAATATTGACACAGTAAGTACTTCGAATTACTGCGTATTTGTAAATATACGAACAGTAACAAAATAGGATCCCAAAAATACCTACGATCTGTTTATATTTTTCCTCCTTACGTGACAGACTTCAGACACACGTATGTGACACGCAATCCAATATGGTCGACCGGACGAGATAAACCGTCAGTCTAAAACCACCCGACCGTTAGAAATTAAATACCGCACAGGCCACAGCCCACAACCGCACGTATCAACTATGTTTTTGTTCAGCTGAATTTGTGTCACGGCTAGTCAGCGTTTTAAAAACAGTGCACAAAAATTGCACCTGCAAATCCGATGGTTTAGAAACGAGTTCATGAAGCTTACTAGGTTAACAAAATAATAAATCCAAGCAAGTTGGTTTATGAATCTTTTGAAATTAGAAAAGGTATCATAATATTAATTATTTCTGATGTTGGAGACATAATTCCAGTCCGTTAATGTTATGCCCGTGTCCATAAATTAGATCAAATGCAAAGTAATGTAATAATAAACAAATTAAGACCAATTTTTTCCAAAAAAGATCCGAAATGGGAGAGTCCATTGGAATTAATAATGAATTCGTCCACATGTAGAAATAAACGATGCCCATTGGCTGGTAGCATTTGAGGAAATGTTTGCAAATGATTATCTTGATTAACAGCCCATAAGTTGACCATTCAGCCATATGGCCTCATTAACTTATATGGGCCATAGAATGTTCATTGAACAATAACTTTTTATCTGTGCGAATGTCGCTGCTTACGTTATCAGTGAGTATGAATTAGCGGAATTAGCTCTGAGAGGCCTTTTCTTGCCTTTACGTCGCGGGTAAAAATAGAGTTACGACATATCCAAGACAAAAGACAAGATATTTATTTATGTACACTTAAGATACTTAAAAGATACATGGACATATAAAGACAAAAAAGAGCACAAAAGTGCTGCTTATTTCATAAGACATTTCTTCCAGCAGACCTACCACAAGAGAGTGTACTAATTATGAGAATTAAAATTTACTAAAGTAATAAAATAAATTATAAATACACATTTTTTATAATTTATACACAGAGGTAAAATACGTAAATATATTAAAAATATAATAATCTATTGATGTGTATCGGATGGATCTCTATTGACCCCAGCCTTGTCGTTATGTGCGACAGAAAAATAATGCTAGCGGTACGTTCAACCTCGCTTATTCAGCTGACGTAGCAGTCGTTAAAGTAAAACCAAGTCACTTGTCTACTTATCGACATGTTTGCTAAGCATTTGTAGGTACAAAGACATTTCCAATCTCCAAGTTATATATGCACAGTGGAAATGACTGTATACATTCCATTCAATTATGAATGAATACTTGCTTTACAAGCATCTTCTGGGCCCGCTCTTTTCATCGCCGACTTTTTTATCGCTTACTATCAGACGTGATCTGCATGATAGAAGTCAAAACCTATAATAATTCCCTAATTTAAAACTTAGAAAAGAACAAATCAATCTCTTATGTTATTATATCCTTAAAAATCTGGTGCAACGCTTTTGACAAATACCAAAATCGGCCTGAGCTCAAGTATCATCAAACTCTGATGAGCATCAATAAAATGCAAAAGTAACAGATCTCTACTGACAAAAGTACGATTGTTTGGAACTGGAGGCAGTTGGCACATAAAAGTGATTTATCGGCACTTAACTTCAGTTGGGATAGACAAGAAAAGTGCCAAGAATAATCTTCAATGCTTAATTTTGATAGTATCATAATTATAAGTTATGAATAGTTAGACTGTTTGTTTGTGGATGTGTCTGGAAGTCTAGAATTATGATGTAGATTAAGAAAATAAAATAGTATTATTTTCTAACCATAATATTCTGAAAGAGATATTTTGTCGATTTGTTTGCTACTTTTGTTTTTTTTATCTATGTTTTTTGGGTATTACCATTATTATAAAGGACACTTTTAATTTATTGGCAGTTTTTCAGGTCATGGTAGTGAAAGTTATTTGTATTAATAGTCTTGAATGTAATAAAGTAGCCGCACTTTAGGAACTACTCCTGCATAGTAGATTACTTTAAAACATTTAAATATTATAAAATCTCATTCACTCATTGTTGTTTAGTATTATAATTGTTGTGCATCTGGCTGTTTAGTCAGATTCGCAGCATTTATAATACAATTAGAACATATTCACTACTCTGGTGACTCTAATGTTCATAAGTACTTCAGCTCACCAAAAATTTCTAACAGATTAAAAGTCAACAGTTACTAACTAACTGTAGTTAAATATAGTTTGCAAAATAATTCATAAAAAATTAAGAATTATAATGTTTTTATTTTGCCAAAAAGTACATATTACAAGTGACACATTATTACATATGAATTCAAGGAGACGTACTGAATAGATATGATTAATGACCCCCATGCTAGGAAAACCTGTGTTACAGGGGTCATCCATCCGTCCATCATAAGCGATACAAAAAAAAAAAATTAAAAAGAAGAGTATACAGTGCACTTTAAAATCACAATAAAAAAGAAATAAATTAAACTAAACTAACAATGTTATGATACAGAAGCAAAATGGTAATAATTCAATTGTAAAGGAGATCAGGAGATAGATTTTTTTGTTTGAGTGTGTTCTTTATAATAAATGTTTTTGCGTGTTTGTGTAGTGTATATGTGTGCGTGTGTGTGTTTGTGTATGTGTATGTATGATTTATGTGGGTGGCCTATGTATTGAGTAACCGTTCCGTGTCGTCATAGTTAAGGGTGAACAGATATTCTTTCACCTTGGACTTACATTGAAATATGCTCAAATTGTGTATCTTGAGAGTGGTGTGGAGTTTATTATAAATTAGGGCACCTAAGTAGCGGTAATGCCGACGTGCAAAGGTAGTGTTTGTGTAAATTCGGGGGCAAACTGGCTTAGGTCTTCTTCGGATCGTATGGCTTTGGTTTTTATTAGGTGGAGTAGTTTTGTGTATTCGCAAGACAGTTCGTATGATATACAGCTGCCGAACAGTGTGCGCTTTAAAATCGGAGTATAATCTTTGAGTCGGATATCGGAACGGCTTGCCTAGGAGGACTTTTATAACTGCTCGTTGGGCTCTTTCGGCTTGTATCATAATTGTCTTGGCTGCACCGCCCCACGCCACGATACAATAGCCTAGTATGGACTCACATAAACCGATGTACACCATTTTTAGTATTTTTGTGTGGGCAGAGGTCCTTAGTTTTTTAAATACGTAAAGTAGCTTTCTCGTACGTGCAGCCAAGGATTCAATATGGGTCCTCCAGTTAAGACAGGAGTCTAGGAAAAGACCGAGATACTTAACTGACGAGACTCCGGACACTATCTGACACGAGCATGTGACGTTTCGTGCGCTATCGTCGCAGACGTGAGCTTTAATTTGTAGAGAAAGATGTGATAGGTGAGTAGAGGATTTGGGGACAAAGGCCATGAAATTTGTTTTGGCGATATTTAAAGTTAAACTATTGTTGCCCAGCCAGACCATAACTTGACTCAAGGATCTTTCAGCAGCATCTTTTGCAGATTTCCAGTCGGGTCCACTGGACAGTAAAACAGTGTCATCAGCGTATGCTATAATTTGGGTAGGGGGAAGGGCGAGTAAGCAGAGATCATTTACATAGATTTGGAAGAGGATTGGGCTGAGCAGACTCCCCTGAGGCACACCGTAATCTAAAACTTCTTCACCACTGATGTATTCGCCCACTTTAACACACTGAGTCCGGTCCGAAAGAAAACTATGCAACAATTTGAAAGCAGTGCCACGTATTCCAATGCGCTCCAGTTTGTTAAGTAAAATGGGGACAGAGACAGTGTCAAAGGCCTTAGATAGGTCCAGAAATATGCCGATGCATTTGAGTTTGTTGTCAATTTTATTTACGACAGCATCCAGAAGTGCTGATACAGCATCTTCTGTGGAGACACCTTTTTTGAATCCGTACTGGTTTTCTGCAATAATTTTATACTTTGTTAGATATTTGAGGAGATTTTTATAAATGACTCTTTCCAGTACTTTCGAAATTGAAGGAAGTACAGAAATTGGGCGATAATTGTTAACACTGCCTCTGTCGCCAGTTTTGAAGATAGGATGCACGATGGCTTTTTTAAGGAGTTTAGGAAAAATGCCAGTAGATAGAGCGAGATTGCATATTTTAATTAGTATCGCTATGAACTAGTTTTATGTAAAAGTGTTAATTTAAGTCATGAATTTCTTTTTAACAGCACAAGTAAAGGGTTATACTGGTTACTAGACTACGTATATACTAGTTACTAGTTAGAAAGTTAGTTCTAAGTTATTTTAGTTTTTAATTTGTATGACTGCATCCAATAAATTAATTACTATTATTATTTCTTCAAACTGTCGTAAAATGTTTAGGTGACGGTGTCAACAGTGAACATGCTCACTACAGTGCTCAATGACAGTCCAATTTTCCCCGAAAACGAGGAGGAACAAGCTGATTTATCAGCGCCATTACTGATGGACAGTCCTCAGGTAAAGCTATGATGTAGTCGTTTCCTTCACGACCCCTGCCATTACTTTAATTTGCATCGAGAGAAAATTTCAAAATTTAAATTTTCTGTTATAAAAACACCTTCTTTCCTGTTTTTCATTGTAGTCACTTAAAAGCATCCTAAAATAAAATACCGAGAACATTCAAATATTTTGTACTAAAATGAAACTTTTGTTACAGTGCGTTCTTTTTGGCACGTTCATGATATGGTTCGCATCAATAACGATAAATCTTGGGCCAACGTTTTTATCTGGAGCTTTGGCTGCCAGTGCAGGATCTTACGGGTCTTATGGGCCCGCTCCGTCGTGTCCTTTAGTCCGAGGACCCTTTAGGCATTATGTGCTTAACGCACTCTGGATAGGCGTTAATGCAGTGTGTATCGGATTGACACTTTTCCATTTGAAAAAGCTCCACCGGGATCTCACGAAGGTTTGTATGTTATTAATCACTGTACACTCAGCGAACACCCTCGGGACCCTTTAACAGATGGCATGGAGAGGTTAGTTTCACGAGAACTAATAATAAAAAGTAATGCTTTGTTGACATTGTTTGCATCATTTTCCATTCTCACAGAACCGACTTCTCCATGATCATCATTGATTGCGAAGTAATTTGTAACCATGACATGTCATCCACAGCTTTATGGGAAATGGTACTAGCTATAGCCGTTGTTTGTATGAAATATAACAAGTTCCGTAGTGTAATGCAGTTCACAGTTGCGAGGACGCTGAACTGGAGCCCTCCACACACGTTGAAACTCACGAAGTCATCCACATAATTACAAGTTGCTGTATACTATTGTGCATATGCAGGCTGTTACGGAGGTGTGTGATTTATAGGTGATTTTCTGTATCTGATTTACGATAAAAACCAACGCAATTACTAAAATACATAAACAACTTGTTTCAAAAAACTCATCCGCAAAAATTCATTAAAAGGTTATAAACACATAATTTTTCAAGATTTCAAGATGAAAACATGAAGTCTGCGATAGAATTAAAATATATTTATGTATTATTATTAAGCGTACTCGCACTTAAATTAAAAATCAGTCAATGGACAGCTATTATATTATTAATGGGCACACATACCATGAAGTAATCTTAAATAGGTTATAGCTCGCTCGTTTAAGGAGGTCCCTCCTCCTTTGGTTTGGTTTTAGCTAGCAGAAAGAATACATTATTAAATACAACGTTTTAGTTATTATTGTGGTCGAGTTTTTAATTTTTTTTTATTGTTTCTGTTATTATTTCTTAACTGAATACCAGATGCTGAACATCACCCATAATATGACCACCGCTTCTAAAACACCCTGTAACTAGTCTTACGTTGGCCGGTATAGGATTTTTTGTTGGTACCTTGCCAATATTCCTTGCGATGTACCGCAAATAAGATTTAAATTTTCGGAATTCGCTCCACTCGGAATGGACGTTTGCATTTTAGAAGTGCATGTCCATATCAATTGTAAACAACAAAACCATACTCAATGCTTGTCGTTGCCAGAGTGCGGTTCAGATTTAAGTGTTCGATAAATTTAAATCTTATCGCATGCAGGCTAACGTAGAAGCAGTACGGGTAGCTGGTTTAGTGACCACGCTTGTCAGCATGGCAGGCGACAACAGGAGAATGGATAACCTCCCCAACAGCGTGGGACCCAGGGTAAGGACTGTGATGCATGCTTGTCTCATCTCGTAGACCTTAGGCCGTTATAGTTTAAGCTTCTTGTTAATTGTTCTTTATGATCTGTCTTGCTATATATCTTTTCATTATTCGCAGATCTACCAGTTAAACTATGTTACCACTACTCTCCTTAGTATATATACGTATATAAGTACGTCTATTCGTCTATAAACTTCCTTTCACTTATCTCCGTTTCGATTCAACAAATCATCAAGGCTATCTACAGGGCTTTTAAATTACACCAAAATGTCGTCGACTGACTGTCTTTCTTGAATTGGCTTTTCTTTCCAAATTATTTGATTTCACTAGGCACAATTGGCTGATTTTATTTGGTATCAAAATTTGTATTATTTTCCAACATTGGGGCTTTAGCAAAACGTGCGTCACTCTCAACTTGATCTAAAATAACATCTTCTTTCTTAGACTGTTGACGGGACTCTGTCAGACGGTCAGTGTCGTTCATCAGGCAGTAATAACCTGCCTCTGGGAGGCGGTCGTCGCCTTCGAGGCTACCTGGCGCGGGTAGAACGTGAGGGTGTGCGTCGTGTGAGGATGTTCCTGGTCATCACAGCGGCTTATGTGCTATTCTGGGGGCCACTGTTCCTCATCACATTGCTGCATCATCCGGCTTTAACGTCGCACATAGCTTATGAAGTAAGGAAGTTGTAATACTAGTCTTTCCTAATCCAAAATAATTATCTGACCATTGATTTTTACGAGTACTCAATTCGGTACTCGGTATAATTGCAAAAAAATGTGATTTATTATGTTTCAGATGTATTTCCAAATCACTCTACATATCTCGTACGTACACGCAGCGGTGAATCCGCTGCTGTTCATGGCTTTGCATCGCGCTTTGCGAAGAGCGACTCTTCAGCTGTGCTGTGGTTGCTGCGTGCATTGGAGTCAGTTCGTGCTGGCTTTGACCGCTGCTGGTAAGTGAACTTAAACTGAATGAGTGTATTGATGAACCATGGTGAGAAATCATAATCATAACATTCTTCTTCGTAGCGCAATCGCCACTAGCGCCTGCCTCTTTTTCGCCCGCGGCTGTCTCTCCGGAGCCACCACCCGCGCCGCCGCCACCGATGGCCCCTCCCGCCCCCCCAGCGCCGGCGCACTCCGCGCCTGCGCCTCACACGATGATGGTAATTACTTCTTATATGTAAGTGTTGACACCGTAATACGTGGTTTAACTCACTCGCACAATCCCGCATGTCAACTCCCTAGACCCCGCGAGTCGTAGACTAAGATTGCCTGCGAGCTGAATGCATGACAAGGATGAGAAACTTACTGTCGCATAGTATTCTCTTTCGTGGTAGTGGCGTCCTAGTCCTAGCTGCCCTACTCATAGTAAAACGAATGAAACATCTCGCTCTCAGAGTTGGGAAGTTGAGGAGTGTGACGCTGAGAGTATGTCGAGTGCGCGTGTGCAGGGAGACGAGGATATGATGGGGGAGCCGTGGAGCGGCAGCATGCGGCGGGTGCCGCGCTCGCCGAGCCCGCTGCTGCCCGCGATCTGAGCGCGACCGGCCGCGCCGCCCGCGTCGCCCGCGCCGTACGTGCCGCACGCGCCGCGCTCGCCGCACATCCCGCACGTGCCGCACGCGACGTACTCGCCGCGCCCGCCGGCCCGCGTCATCTTGTCCAACATATCCTACATGTGGCCGCCGTATTCGTCCGATACAAGATAATGCTGTAAATATAAATAAGAACATTAGCGTCATCACACTGTATATAACATTCATGAAGTATCTTTATCTTAGTAGTCGTGATGTTCTCAAAATATTAATGTATAGAAAGACTATTTCTAAATATTTCGGGATTATATTTAAGGTAACTTAAAAAAATCGTTAGATTATTGTACGCGGGGAAAGTATGATTTTACATGTAATTTAAATCTATGTTTTTAATTGTACATTGTGTAATTTCAATTCTAATATGTAAGTAAATCAATATAGAAAGCTAAATTCTAAATACACGAGTTTGTAGAAAAAATATATTAAACGGCACTTCCAGATACTTATATTCAGTAGTGACCCAAACACAAGTAAATTAAATTATAATATATTTTTGTGAGAATAAGTAGATAACGTGTATT
The DNA here is from genome assembly GCA_943138885.2 of Tholera decimalis. Lineage (NCBI taxonomy): Eukaryota > Metazoa > Arthropoda > Insecta > Lepidoptera > Noctuidae > Tholera > Tholera decimalis. The sequence goes on along the minus strand of OW964552.2, from coordinate 13,719,990 downwards.
TCTCATTAAGTGGAACACCAAATAGATAGGTACATATAATAAAAAAAATAGTTTAGGAAGAGAAAATAAATGTCGTCATTGGGTCTTTGTTCTAGATCACGTTTGTAGTAATTGTGTAAGTGAAAAAATTACTTGCCAACAGTTTATGAGAACTGTTTAAAGACTGAATATTTTTTGTATTATTTTAAATAACTTAAATTTCCTAACACGTTTTATTTTGCAACTTGAAAAGAATAACTACATTTTCCATGATTGTTTTGTATTCTTGTCTTAATGACTACTGTGCCAAATATGTTTATTTGTTATAAACAAAACTGTGCCAAATCTAATGTATAAAACTTATGAAACTCATTATGACATAGATTTTAAGGCCATCGAAACGGGTCTATAGCGAGTCTTCTTATAATTTTAAAAGGATTTACTTAAAGTTTCTTTTATCATAAAATGGAGAGAATTATTAGTATTTTTTAAGTTTCTTTTCACTAAAAACTAAAAGAAAAGTCTTTGTAGCTGTTTTACCATAAATGTTTGGTCTTAACATATATTACTTTCATTTCATAGGTGTGTGTTAAAATTAAAAATAAAACAACAATTAATAAGAAAGCGTAAATAAAGTCGTCCCGTTTACAATTATTTATATTAATATACAATTTTATTGATAGTAAAGTAATATTTATTGTAAATCGGTGTATTAATGATGGTTGTATAAAAAGTAACTGTGCTGTAAAATAAAAAAGATATAGGAACTAACAGAAGATTATAAAATTGTGTTCTTCAGATTATAATAAAAAGAAGAAATAAATTATTAAAAATAAAGTGATTTATTAAATGTTTTAATTTATTTCTTAATTGTACTCATTTCACCATTACTCTTAATTTCCACTCTCCTCTCTTCCTTTTCATGGAAAAAAAACTGCGCTGTATACATTCCAAATCTTATTTCACTGTCGTTCCAAATCAATCAATCAAATAATGAAAAGAATTCAACTTTAACGGAGACTTCATAACAAGAATCACCCTAGTAGGCAAATATAAAAAATATCGTGACTACGGGGAGACAGTAATTATTTTTCCTTGTTTATACCTTTTTACACGTTGTAACAGAATAAACGCAATTCCTGAAAGTAGTGGGTTCAGAATCGGCTTCTGAATCGATTTCCGTCATAAAAATAGGTGTTAAATCTTTCATTTAACTTAAAATGGAAACACAATATCATGACAAATCAAAACAATCCTTAATTCAAGGAAATTGTGTGCGTGTCGCGTCGGCCGCTAAAATTACATGAGTTTATGCGTCTGCGTAAGGATATTGTATGACGCACATACGTTTTGCGTTTAGTAAAGATAACTATTTTCATAAAAAAATGCCTAGGTTTGGTTTCAATTTATTTAGTTACGGATGTTGTTTTAGACTCATAATTTAATATTCTAATTGGGGTGTCTGAGGTATTGCGCTTAATCTGTTACACGTTGTTTTTTATGTACATTTAGCTGAAGTTGAAATATACGTAGGTACAATAAAATTGGCTGGCAAATCTCCCTACCAAACTGACATGTGACATGGTCTCCGCAAAATATGGTCGTGTTATAAAGGATAAAAAAATAAAGCGTGTTGAGAATTATTACCAAAATTATTTATTTCCTACATACATCCTTCTTATCACGCTTTTTTTAATGGGATATGTCAAGTCAGTCAGTCATTCAGTTGTAAAAGGTATATTTTCAGTGAAATGAAAATATCCTACGTGTCTTAAGAATAATTCTTTGCCTTTCAACTTTCTTTATACGAAAAAACACATTGGTTGCTCTGTTTTAATATGAAAGAAGGAAAAACAAACAAACAAACACCTTGTCGCATTTACAATATTAGTGTGGAATAACGGACTACATAATTGACGATTAAGACGATATGATTCTGTGGAATGATATGGAAATATTAATTAAAAGCGATAGTCAAAAAACAGAATGAGAATGTGTGTAATCCACAATGCAGTGTTATTATCATATGTGACCAGAGAATCTAAATTATTAACGCGCTTAGTCTATTAAATATAAACCTATTTGTCTATTTCAGACTATATTCATCTCCTTATCTTGAATGCAAAGTTTATTGTACAATTTTACAAAAAATAGAACCGACTTCCATATCAAAACACTACAAAACCAAAAATAACTTTAATTTCGGTAGTCGGTGTCATTGGTTTTGGATATTGTTTTTTTTTTCACACCGCCTTCCGAAATTAAAGTTATTTTTGGCTTTGTAGTGTTTTGAAATGGAAGTCGGTTCTATTGTTTGTAAAAAAAAAAAAAATTCGCGCTTTTTAGTGGGTCGGTTTGTAATTTATCTAGTTACAAAAGCCATTATGTCAACAACTTATCAACTTTTACAAAATATTGCTTTTCCCGATGCATAGCCGTTAATTTTTGAGGAGTTCTTCTGGTACTTGACCATCAGCTCTACATCACCATACTCGTATGTATTGCGACGAGCATAAATTGTTTAACATCCGTACTCAAGTAATCGAATCGCAATCCACGAAATACTTATTATTGAGTAGTTTCAGTGGCCATCTGTGGTCTTCATCATCAGTTCAACTTCCCCAAATGGTACTTTTCAAAAGCAACTGCTCAAGGTTCTATAAGAAATACCCAAAATGCTATAGATGTGCCTATAATATTTGAAGAGTTCCCTCGATTTCTCCAGGATTTCATCATCAGAACCTGATTTCGTAACAATGGGACCAATTAGAAAGTATACCCTTTCAAACGCAAAAAGTATTTTTCAAATCGGTCCAGCCGTCTCCGAGTTATGAGGTATAACATACATAAAAAAAAGCAATTCAGTCTATTTCGTTCCCACTACTGGATCACAGGTCTCCGCTCTATGAAAGGAAATGGGTCATAATTCACCACGTGTGCACAGAGCCGTCATGCCGGTTTGACGACGATATTTTCCTGCACTGATTTGATTAGGAAAATTGGTGCGGAAGCGGGGGAATTACTAGAACTTTCTCGAAGGACCTTAGCGGGGTGTAATTTTTGGCGGTGAAATATTGACCACACACAGTAATGAGCTGACCAGGGTATGAAGAAAGGTTGTGAGGGATTTACTTGGATATTCTGAATATAGCACGTGGGATGAATCACTTTCTTCTTAGTGGCTGAACACTTTCACTTTGGTCTTTATTTCGTCACACGCGTGTATGGCCAACACGAATAGTTGATAGTTTTTAGATATATAGATATATTAGCGGTTAATTATCTCAGCAAGGCGCGGGGTCTTGTCTTTGCGTGGTAACTTCACGGCTGATTTTTGATGAAGACGAATAGACACGACCTGGCGGAAGTAATTATACTTTCTCGAACCACAGTATCTGTACGGTGATTGGCTGGCATTGAATGCACCAATCAGAGGCGCGTGCGGCGAACACCTCTTCTCTGGTTTGTGGGAATTAGATAGGAGGGATGTGATATGATTGGTCAGCTCAAAAACCGCGGTCAAGAAAGAATCTGTTTTCTAATATGTAAGATGCGTTCGGAAATATGATGAAAACAACATAATTATACCATTAGAGGCGCGTTCCGAAATGTGACAGTAGAAAAATTATAAATTAAATAAATCTTGCGCAAGCAAAAATAATAAATTGACAGGACAGAGAGGTTGATATATCACACATGCACATGTGCAGAAATAATGCTACCATAGACTACTGACAATTAAACATATTTATTCATGTTATTAATGTTTTAATAGAATCTGTTTCTATAATAAAAAAATTAAACAATACATTGAGTTGAAATTTCGCGTGACGTCACGTTTTCGTATTTTTTTTAGATTAGTGACGTGAGTAGCCCCGCCCATGAACATAGAAGCTTTGGATCTTTGCAATGTTTATTGATTTGAGAAGGCATAAAATAAATGTACATTATTTTTTAATATCTTACTGAGGTAAATAAAATATAATTTTTCAACTCGGGGAACTTATAAGCGGTCAAAAGGAACATTTGCATGTTCCTTTTTATATTTAATTAATCTGTCGTCTGTTTAAACCATTACATTACATTTAAAGTAGCAGTTGCATTTGTCATTTGTACCCCTGATCTATATAGCCAGCAATTAAGGTTGGAGTATCACACTCCTGCCATAGATAAGGACTGTGTTAGCGAGATTTCATTTCATGGAGGTGTAGTCGGGGGGTTGAGTGTGATTAAGTAATATTATGTCGGATTTTGTAATAAAAGGAATTTTAAAATAATATTAGCAATGTAGAATACCAATCGGTGAGAGAGCTCAGAGTGGACATTAATACCTACACTTTGGCCAGCCACAAATTATTCTATATTACACGTGACGTCTGAATTTCCAGTCCTTAAAAGCAAGGTAAAAAAGAAATCCATTATCTACACTGATTGTAAAAAAAACCGACAATTCCAGAATAGTTTGGGTATTTTTAAATATTTTAGTTTAATTTATTTTCTGCTGAAGGAAGGTGGCATTGGAGAGTTTATATGTTTTCATAAAAACTTTGAAAAAGTGCATCCCGATTAGACTTATTTTTTGAAGCAATTAAAGCAATCATATTAATTGGACGTAATTATGCAAAAAGGATCCAATCTACACTTTTACCGCCCATAAAACCGCCCATAGTAACACCCTTTGTAGTTTTTTAAGTCCTTATTTAATTCTGTTATGGTGTACCTGTACAATAAAGAGTATATCTATCTATCTTTTCCGAAATTGAGTTACACATACCAAACGCATCTTCAGGGTGATATATTAAAGATATCAATATCGCACCTCCGATAAAATAGGGTTACAACTTGAAAAACCTGGATTTTTAGAAAAGCGAAAATAAACTCACGGATTTGTGAATCAGTCTTTATTCATACACTATTATTATTATGTTATCAAAATTATACATATTTGAAAAACTTACAAAAAATATGTTTTTGTGTCATACGCTGTTTTTATATTTTCCTGAAAAACAACCTGAAAACTCCCAATTGTAACAGTATCTTAGATAACTATTCGAACTTCTTCTAACAAAAATACAATATGACAAATGTAACAATTCTTATTATAATAAAAATCAGGCAGTTCTTTAAACTTTTTTTAACTTAATAAAATATTCATACAGCTGTAAACTTGGAAACAAAATCAACTTTAACAAAAACATTAAAAAAAAGGTACTATCATCACTATAAAAATCAAAATCATAGATACAGTGTAAATTTCAGTCGTCTCATAATTAGGGTGTATAATTATAAAAAAAATGTAGATATTAGTATTAGGTAATTCAATATTCAATTACAATTGGTTGTAAAAAGGCGCATAGAACCGTGGTATATGACTACTATTAATCAAACTCATCAAATCAGCTTTTTGAGAGGAACGATGGAAGTTCGTCTACAGCTGGCCCTGAAGATATAGCTGCGGATGTAGCTTCAAAGTTAGCTTGGTTACCAATGTTGTCTTCAGTTTCGGAATCGTCAGACACTTCAATGGAACGACGACGTTGCTCAATTTCAAAATCGGGGTCTTTCACCGAATCATCGCTGTCCTCATTTAAAAATGAACTGGAAGAGTCTGAGGAAAATGTACTTTCTGTATCTGAAGAAGAATCAGTTGAGTCATCAAACTCATCAATTATAGGGTTGCCAATTTGCTGGGAGCTCTGGTCTCTAACTTCGATTGAACTTGTAGATGGTATTGCTTCAATATTATTAGCGGCAGAATTACTAATTGTTATATCTGTAAATGCAAAATTAAATCAAGACACGACGAGACGAGGTGAGACGACTCAACTTCGAGCCAACTTTTATAACAAAATAAATAAAACCTTTGTCACTTTCAGCTTCGGGATCAGCTATGAAATCTTGATTGGCTCTGGCGAGGATACATTGGGGTTCTCGGTTCCCGGGTTGTCAATAATATCAAAATCCGATATTTCTGCTGATTCTGAAAAAAAAAAACATAATAAAATTAAGTTGTTTACATAAAGTTAAATAACTTTTAGATAAAAAAGAACGTGGTAAAACAGGGAGGTAAGTATAGTAGGCATCTTACCTTGCAAGTTTGTTCCCCCAATCTTTTGATGATCATTGGCGGGTATTTTGTTTTTATCCCTTAGGGCTAAACGCAGAATTGCGTCATTACGTTTCATCTTAACTCTAGAATCATAAATCATATTCCAAGCAAATAATCCGAAAATACCTAAACTTTGTTATAAATCAAGATTACAAGTCGTTATATTTAGATAACACAGTCATGTACAATAATAATATTTTAGTCAAATACTGTTACAGCGTGAAGAATAACACTATATTACAATAAATCCTATCTAAAATACTGATACAATACAAAATATATCACTTTATTATAGAAATATTGAAATTGTTTAATTCAATCCTTTAACAATAAACTGTAATAATTCGACTTGTAACTGTTCATTTGATAAATTGATGTAAGCAACAAAATTTTACCTGTCTCAAACACTGTTACATTTCAAATTGTAACACTACTTGTCTCAACAAACGCACGTCCACCTTTCATAAAACTAAATGTAACACTAATTGAGATCATTCTGGAATCAAAATGCTTTAGTCATGTAGCGTTACAACTCCATCTAGCGGCGAGTTTTAGAGTTACAGATGTAACCATATTGGAGAAGATAGATACTAAAATTTTAAGTATTTCTGTATCGTTAACTCAAAATTCGATTTTTTCGAGTTGTAACCCTATTTTATCGGAGGTGCGATATAACTCAATTTCTGAAAAAGCGTGGAATGGATTCTTTTTGCGTAACTACGTCCGATTATGAAAGTTCTCTGACGACTTTCAATTATTTCTCAAGTACTCCGAAATACTTGCTCTTTGTAACAGAAGCCAAGCAATCTGCCAATATACCAATTTCTTCTTTTGCGTGTACCTTTTTCAGACATATGGCATAAACATGTACATGTTATAAACCTTGTAGACCCGAAATATACGCATATCGTGTGACCGTGTGATTTTGCGGTTATAATTAGGGACCTAAGTCTGCTGCTTGACTTTCTTAGAACCGATTATCACCAGACGAATAGAAAACGATATTGATCTCAAGAATAAATATTAGGTAATAGTATGTAATACGTATGAAGGAATTTCCCATTTTGAGAGAAAATGTAATTTGGCTTTTCTTGTGGTTACAGTGCGGATCATTTTGAACAGCATGATTATTTATATGACATCATCTGACGCGCTCTTGTCACTATCAGCATTCTCGTAGTATTGGCACCCAGGCTTAGAAAGTGACAATAGCAGAAGAATAGAACCACTGTTTTAATCAATGGAAAATGTGTAGGCATTTAAAGTAGAACGCGGATATCATTCGGAAATCACCTCTGCAGCTGCGAAGAACCTCAAGCGGCGAAAATAAGTATAGCAGCCTCATTAGTACCTGACTATGTTTTCTTGCCATTTGAGATTGAAACTCTCAGACCATAGAGCCCTTGTGCTCACAGCCTTTTCAAGTAAGAAGGCTGGTAGATACTTCTCATGATCCAAGGACTGGCTTTTAAGTAGCTGTAGACCAGAGGTTAAGCATTGCCGTGCACATGATGATCAGCTGATAGCGTTGAGGGCGAATTTTTCGACGCCATGTTATAGTTTGTAGTTTTTATTACATTTATTATTTTTTATACATTTAAAAGAGTTTTAAATGAATATAATTATAACGATGAAGATAGAATTAAGATAAACATAGGGTGACTTAACTCATTGGCCATATTTCGTGGGGTAAAAATGGGGAGGATATGTGAATATAAACGAGTTTTACTGTGAAATTAATTCTAACATAATGCTATGTCATTTTATTGAAGTTTGCATAGTTATAACTACACAAAATGTAGGTAGGATCTTTTGATTTTTCTGTTGGTTCCAAATTGAATTTGAGAATATTAGCGTGTACTTTCTTCCACAGAAAGTTTATTATTGAATTAAGAATCATCCTTTACACTCCGAGCTCTTCAGACTTAAATACTACCCGAATACAAAATATATAACATAATCAGCCTGTAACGTGACAACTGCTGGTACACAGGCTTTCTCTTTATGAAGGGAAAATGTCGCAATCCACCACGCGGGTTCAGTGTGAGTTGGTGGATGTCGCATGTCTTCGGATTTTTCGGTCCTAGGACATGCCACTTTCCTAATGACTTATTCCTTCACCGTTTTGACAACCAAACCGACTTCAAAATGTCATAAGAAAATACCTAATAGTAAATGAATACCGGGCACGCCGCAATTGCGGCGGTAAGACCCCTCTTTGAGGAGTGGCTAGATCGGCGTCACGGCGTCCTGACCTACCGCATGACGCAGGTCCTCACCGGACACGGAAGTTTCGGGAGGTACCTGTGTCTGATGGGTAAGGAAGAGACGCCTGGGTGTCACCACTGCGAGGGTCGCCCTGAGGACACAGTCGAGCACACAGTGCAGGACTGCCCAGCTTGGGCAGAGCACCGACGTGTCCTCACGGCGACAATAGGCGGAGACCTCTCGCGCCCGGCCTTGGTCGAGGCCATGCTGCGGGGCGAGAGGGAGTGGGAAGCGGTCGCCTCCTTCTGCGAAGCAGTCATGCTTTCGAAGGAGGAGGCGGGCCGCGTGAGGGAGAGGATGGCGTCCTCCCTGCAGCCCAGCCGCAGTGGTAGACGCCCACGGCGTCGGACGTCGGCCGACGATCTCCGGCCACCGTAGGCGCGGGCATGCGGACAGCGAGTAAAGGGCAACTCGCTGTCCGACCATGGACCATGCCCGGGTCGACGGCGCGTCGTGTTTCACGCGCGCCTCAAAGAGCGTCAGCAAACTGACGAGGCCCCCTCTGCAGAGGGCCGAATCCTGCCGGGGTCGTGGGACTCATCCCGTTACCGTGGCCCCGGTATGTAAAGGATTATTGAAGGAACACCGTGGATTTTAGTCAGTAAAAGTCTGACAGTCCCTCCCACCCTGCCCGGAGTGGGAGGACTTATTTGATAATTTTACCACGTTAAAAAAAAAAAAAAAAAAAAAAATAGTAAATGAATACTCTGATAAAAGATACAATAGTTTAAACACGAGACTCGCAAAACGCAACAAAACCAGTCTATCACAAATATGTTTACCCTACTGTCAAAACATCAAAGATTCGTTGCTGGATTAACAACATTCGACATTCACAGAAATATCATTGTAATAATAACATTTTGTGCGTCGGTAATGTAGTAAAATTATTTTCAAAGCGTTTATATAATAGACTCAACGAAAGTAATCTCTCAACCGTATTGTGTCAGCCTGGCATTGGTACGTCATGGTCCTAGACTAAACGTATGCAAAAGATAAGGGTTCCACTCAACACATCGAGTGTCATCATCAAACTCCTTAGCTTTTCCCCAACTATATTGAAGTCCAGTCTAATCGGATGCAGTTGAGAACTAGTGTTTTACATGGTCACTTCGGTGACTTCCTCTCCGACCTCCACAATCCTGTAGCTGGGTAACACGATACCCTTTGGCGGAGCTGGTGTCAGATTTTTTGGCTTCCTATTAACTGTAATTATTTAGACACGAGCTCCTCGTTACATATTTAGAGCGTAATAGTAGGTAAACACGTGACTGTGTTCTTATATACAATCATTACATTACTGGTTGGCAGATAGTCGAAAACAAAGGGTTCGGTTTTTGTCATTCACGTTTATGTTGTCCTAAAAACCATTGTACCTAATGTATTTTTTTTATACAGAATAGGCTTGCGTTTGACCGCCATCTCACCTGATGGTAAGTGATGATGTGGTCGAAGATGGAGCACGCTTACCTAGAAGAATCCTATTCATACTTGATTTAAACATAAATGATCTCGAATTTTAGTAAGGCGATTAAACCTACACCGGTAAAAACCTTGCAGATTTTTTTTTATTTAGGTATAGAATAGGCTCGACCCCAGAAAATGTTAGGATGTAATTTAATTATCACGTCTTTTGCATCGTCGATGTTATCAATGTATGATAGTTAGAATAAGCTCGTGGCTATATACTAAGAGTCTTACGTGTCGATTTTCAAGGTTAAGCAACGCATCCCGAGGTCGTTTCGTGGATGGGTGACCATCTTAACATGTTACGATTCGTCCATGCTTTGGAAAGCCTATTAAGCCCCGGCTGTCATTTGTAATCTTTGACATTCGTTACGTTACGGTAGTTAAGAAGCCAGTCTGACACCAGTCTAACAGTCTCGCTAAGGGATAGGCATCGTGTTTCCCAGCTACTGGATTGTGGCCGTCAGATAGGCATTCACTACATGTAAAACACTAGTACTCAGCTGCATTAAGTTAGATTAGAAGTCACCCCCAACATAGTCGGGAAAAGGCTTTGCAGATGATCATGCTTAGTTTTTATTCTGGTTGGCGCTAGCTTTTCAGCCATTTAAACCCAAAAAGTGATTATTTTATGAGAGTCAGTAAATGTCAAGTTCTCTTTATTAAGGTTTCAGATTACCTAGACAGATGAAAATAAAAATAAATTCATTTCTTGAGACTGTCCAGAGTTCTCAAGAAGTTTGTGTTCAGAATCACAAACCTAACTGGATATAGTCTAGCTAATACCCTACGTTCAGTGCTTAGTCTTCAGATAAAGTGTCGTTCCATCTGCTGTAACGGTTGTCGTATAATCCCAAATGTATAGAATTAACATATCCTACTGAAATGTTGCATTGGCAATCCCTCAGTCTCACTCAATCAAATTTTATTGATTAAAAATTGACTAAAAATCAACAGTTTAAGAACGTCAAAAATTTACATAACGGCAAAGTTCCTCTAAACGGTTACGCATTTTTGCTCGAAAGAAGAGGTTGTGCAACAAAGTCACCAGAACCACAAAAGTAACGATAATAAGGAAAACTTAGTGCCAGTAACCTGAGAGCCATAACAAGAACTGTCCCAGCTAGCTAATTAATGTTTCATCTAATTAAAAATTCTAGCAAGGTAAACCTTTTTCTTTTTGTTAGCTTTTAATAAAAAATATTAATATTAATGCGGAAAACAAATTCTTTCACGATTTTTACTGACTCAAAAATACTGATGTAATTAGAATGTCTCTGGTATTTTTTATTTTACACTTAATTTGCTAGAATTTCGTATTTAGATAATTTTATTAATAAATGAAAACCTTCTAGAATAGGTATGTTTGTAACTGACTTTAATTTGATTTGTTTACACAATTAAGTCTCGTTAACAAAGTTTTTAAGTTGAAAATATCAGTGGCTAACAGTCTGGCTTTTTTTCCCTGGATGAGAAAATAATCGAATGACTTCTCCTTGCCGACTTGGCCTTTCCGCTTATGGTGGCAGACTTCTACTGACTAAAAACCCACCCTGTTCCTTCAGCTCCCTTAGTTCCAGTGTCGGGGTATCTTGTTACAACATTTCCGCAACCCCGGCGGGCAATGGCCTTATGAGCCTGCGGACGGCGAGTAGGGGTCGCTCACCGTCTGGTAAGGACCAGGCCCATGTCGGCAGCGCGTCGTGTTTCACGCGCGCCTCAAAGAGCTGTCAACACCAGTGACGGGGCCTCATAGAGCCATTGCCTGCCGGGGTTTGCGGGAAAGTTCTATCGAGATACCGCAGCCCCGGAACTTTAGGGCAGCCGAAGGAACAGGTTGGGTTTTTAGTCAGTAGAAGTCTGACACACCCTTCCGCTTAACCCAGAGCAGAAGTCATTCGATGATTTTCCCACCCAGAAAAAAAGGGCATATTTTTGGAGGGCTGTTTTTTTTTATATCTATACGTATTATTCTAGGGATGAATGGAGTGGAGACAGAGATAGAACATTTTATATAACGAGCTTTATAGTGGTGTATTGTTATTGTTACTGAAAGAGATTCGTTTTTGTAGCTTTTCCTTTACATCAAATTGATACTTAACGACAATACGCCATAGTGGCGTAACAATGTGTTTTCTATATTTTACATGATTGATTCAAGGGTGTTATTTTTCATTTATTCATACTGACAGTATTTATCTGCTGTAGAAAAGTCCACAATAGTTTATTTATCATTTCGTGATTTAAAAAAGAAATAAACTAGCTAGCATTCGGAAGATTTGAAACCGACCTCTACATATACGTAGCTGGTAAATAATTGGCAACTTGATGGACCATTGAGCATATCTTTGAAGTTATCAAATCCACAAAGATGTTTATTAGTTTAATTACACATACGTCGCTTTTATTTACTTGGTGCTTACCGGCTAACGAAGATTTTTTGCACGGAATAGAAATAAGAGACTTTGGAGTATAACACTATGTCAAATTGATCATGATTCTCGGTAAACTATTGTCACTTATGATAATTTTATCTGAATTTCTAAAATATATCACATTTCTAAAATAGCTTTTCTAAATAACAAAAGCCGGTAATGTTTTTCTACATTGAACTTCTAATTTCCAGGGTGATATAATATCTCTGCAGAACTTCCCTGTTTATAATTTATCTGTGATAGAACACGTAGGTACATTAATTAGCATTTAGTTAGAAACTAGCTGGAGCGATAGTAATGAATCACGTTAATATTCATAGATCACACAAATCATGCTTAGTTAGTTAGTTGTAACGTGATTACATGTAGGTACAGTCACGGGGTAACATGTCTGTAGAATCATTGATCTGCTTAATAAATATATTTTCATTTCATTCAAAATCTTTTTCAAACGTCTTATAAATAAAACTGGACACAGAAATATGTATCTATAAGTTGATCATTACTAATGAAATGAAAAAAGAAGCAATCTGATTGGTGTTAGTATCGGCTTGTACTATTATTACGCGGGACACTAATATCTATGTTCTAGTTTAGAAGACAGGGTTTCATTATAATTAATTTGTGTTTAGCATTATAAGCATCTTAGTCTATGAAGGTTCTTTATCATTATTTTATATGTAGGCTTTAGTACGAATAAACTATTTTTTCAAACCTATTGTAACTGCTCTGCTTCAGTTGGTCCGACCATCTCAACGTGGAAAGGGTTTGGAGGGTTTAACAAGGTTGTTAGTAATGTGAATTCTCACCACATTACGTCTAGTTTTCTTTTAAAAATTGATTTCATAAGCCGATATCTTCAGATGTTTTCGTGTGTTCCTGTACTGACTTACCAACATGCAAATGATTGCAAACTAATCTGGTCATTCTGGTCAGAATCTCTATTTTTAAATGATAATGTATCTTCGAGGAAATCAGATTGCAAAGTAAAGTTAGAAAAAGAACGTTAAAAAAATTAAGTTGTTTTCGGAGGATAGACCACAACAGTGTATAGTATACATAATAATACCAATTATACAGTGTGGCACGTTTACAGTGGTCCAAAGATTTTTTTCAGCTTGAGAGCATCATAGATCATTTAAAACATACTTTAGTTAAGCGAAAACTTATGGTTTAGAAATTATGTTTTTCGAAGGACGGCAACGTCGCAATTTATTTATGAATGCGTACGCATGTACAGAGTGTTTCTATTACGTATCAATTTTACATTTTTAGTGAATATATTAATATTAAAAACAATAAAAACATTTTGTTTTCAAATGGTAATATTTTTTAGCATGTATGGATGGTATACTATTGCGGGTTAACAGGAACGTTGGTTAACATACTGTATAATTCAGGCGTCACAAAGTATGTCAGTAACAACCACCGTTTCTAAAATAGACAATGGCTGAGATATTTATAGGAGGATGCACGTCTCCCGCCAGGCGAGGTACTGAGAAGTTTCAAAGTTAAGCAACTAGGTTTCTTCGTGGATGATAAGCCCACTCATTATTTCCAAACAATATATCTTCTGAGAGCCAAAATCAACATTGGTTTGATAAATTCCTAAAAAGTATTCAATTGTCATGACACCCGTAAAATAAAAATAATCAGAAAAGAACACTGAAGAAGTAAGAGGAAACATAACTTTGTTTAGTAGATGAGTGAGTATCTGACTCATTTTTACATCTTTGTTGGTGACACCAGTCTTGCCTAATTTTACAAAGAAAACATACTCTCGGAATTTATCCTATAATGATATATTCATTTATTTTAGAACTTGTAACATTCCATAATATGTTGTTGTTAGCGACATTATACTCATATCTTAAAACTATGTTAAAAATGCAACTGACTTAGGAAATATATTACGAGACAATCCTGTTTGCAAGCAATTACGTTTAGGGGACTGTTAGTGCTGGCACACACTCGGTATTCTCATACATTTTTACAAGCACTAATACCCCTTCAAGTCTCACAGTATTCAGCAACAAGATAATTTAATCTCCCACTCCGCACTCCATGGTAGCCTGCAAACGTATCCTCCTTATAAAAGTAATTCCTACAAATTGTTCTTATTCTTTACATTCACGAGTACTCGTTTTGCTTGTATAAAATATAACGTACGTACAGTTTATCATTTAAAGAACGTATCTTATGTGTATAACCTTTTCTGTTTTATATTCGCGAATTTGTTCGCTTCATCTCTTTGGAAATCTAGCTATTTCCGTGGATTTTCTCACGATTATACAGATTATTCCAGAAAGAATTGCCTGCTGCGTCTCCAGACTCGTGTAATAAGTGATGTAAGTTGAACAGAAACAAACTTTCGTATTTATTATTTTTTGGTTTGCACAAGCATTACGTCAGACAAATTGTCTATCGCAATGAATCTACCTGTTATGAATATATCAAAACTCTTTTTGTTGCCATACTGCTTAAAACTTGCTTTCCTTTATGATTAAATGTTAATTACCTACCTATGTTTACAATGTTCAGTCATAGTAGGTGTGTTTGCCTGTGATTTCAAAAGAACTAGGTTTTCTATGTGTTTATAGTTAATTTATAAGCACATGAAAAACCTAGTTACTAAAACATGAATTAACTTAAAACTTTTTTAATACGCTAATCTCTGAAACGGCTGAACCGATTTTAATGGACTGAAATGAAGGGATTTTTCACTGTAAGATAGAGGAGGTTATAGGGCAATATAGTTATTAGCATATCACCCGCGACTTGGACCGCAGGGATTTAGAAATAATACATATGTTTTGCACATACAAATATTGCACCTCACCACCAAAGAAATATTTTTTGGAATTGGTTTATTAGTTCCATTATTATTCCATTACCCTCTACACACAGACTTACAAACATACGTATTGGTTTAAATACATGATCATAATGACAAACATCTTCTGAAACAAAACATTGACTCCCTTACACCACCCATCACATGCATGTGCAATCTTAGTCTAGCAACCGGCATATTCCCGTCAATATTTAAAAAAGCAGTTGTCTGTCCTATCTTTAAATCTGGGAACAAAGACGAGCCAAATAACTATCGTCCTATCTCTCTTCTATCAACCTTGTCCAAGATCCTAGAAAAAATTGTAAATAAGAGGACTATGAAATACTTAGAAAATAACAATCTGCTTAGTGACTTTCAATACGGATTTAGAGAGAAAAAATCAACTGAAGATGCAGTTTTGGCACTTACCTCAACTCTGGTATCATATTTGGATAAAGGGGACAAATGTTTGGGGGTCTTTTTAGACCTCCAAAAGGCATTTGACACTGTATCCATTAAAATACTTATAACACGCTTGGAGGAGGTTGGTATAAGGGGGATAGCACTGGACTGGTTCAAAGATTATTTAAGCGGTAGGTCTCAACGTGTTAAAGTTTCGGGCTATGAAAGCACCGACTCTATGTGCAAATACGGCGTTCCCCAGGGTAGTACGCTAGGACCAACATTATTCCTCATATATATAAATAATCTATGCAAAATAGCTGCTACCCTGCCACACGTGGATATTTTAATGTTCGCTGATGACACGGTACTTATCTTTCATGGTGAAAACTGGGACGTGGTGTTTGAAATGGCTGAGAGTGGTCTAGCAAATATTACCTCCTGGCTGGAGAATAATCTACTATCGCTGAACACCAGTAAAACCAAATATGTCTGTTTTAGCAAAACACATAAAGGTAAACCTACTGCATCGCACTTCCTTAAAATACATACCTTTCCGTGCAATAGAAGAGAAACCACTATCAGGTGTGACTGTGCGACGCTTTCACAAGTCACCTCTGTTAAATATTTGGGAGTAACGCTGGATGACCTACTAAGCTGGACAATACATTTAAAGTTGACCATAGGTAGAATACGGAAACTAGTGTATATCTTTAAAAAACTGCGCACAGTTGCAAATGGTACTCTTCTTCGCCAAACTTACCGAGCATTGTGCGAATGCATTATCAGGTATTGTATCTGCGCATGGGGTGGTGCAGCAAAATCTCATATGATTGAAGTAGAGCGGGCACAGCGTTTGGTGATTAAAGTACTTTTATACTTACCATACCGACATCCTACGTCCTTAGTGTATGAACTGGCAGAAGTGTTATCTGTAAGAAAGCTATTCGTATACGAAATGCTACGCAGATACCACAAAATAATTGTTCCAAACTTACCCACTACACAAAAGCGCGTAGAATGCTACCCTGTCCCTCGTGCCAGATCAAAATTTGCAAAAAGGCACTATAGTTATCTAGCTCCGGACGTCTATAATAAATTAAATAAAGTCCAGAAAATCAGCAAATTGAATAATAACAAATTTAAACAAATCTTAAATACCTGGCTAAAGACAATGGACTATAATGATGTAGAGAATCTTCTAAAAACATGTTAAATATATTCCGCAAAACACACACGTTCACACAGCCATACACACAAACATAAAGATATACACACATACATATACAGACATACACACACAAACACACAAATGCATTCACAGTTATACACACAAACATAAACTCGCATGACAACACGATTGTTAAATTAAGTTTATTAAATTATTAGTTTATATTATTTTCTCTAGCTTTAAATTTCACTTTCAAAATTTCTGTATGATATAAGAATATTGTTACTATATATTAAGGGGAAGACAGTAATACCTGCAACACAGTGTATACTAGCGCAAGTGTTACAGATTCCTATCATGCTATTGTAAAACTTATGTCAAAGTCAATAAATAAATAAATAAATAAATAAATAAATAAATAAATAAATAAATAAATTTGATCAAATCACTACATTTGTTAAGGGAAATGATAAAAACGTATTGTTATTTTACCCAAATTTCTGTTTTTATCATATCCCTCCGACTTATAATTATAATCTCACCAATTATTTTTTTTTCCCGGTGAATCATAAAAACTTTTCTAAAAAAAGCATTTCATCCCAAATGTCTTTTACTGGTTAAGATCTATGTTTGATGACGGAAAAATTACGTAAAAATGTTCACAGCTAAGGAGATTGAGCGACACTTCGTCGAGACCCAAATTAATGTCGAACATAAATACACTCTTTTGCAAAAAAACGGGCACCTAAGGAAATTTACGTTCTAAGGTCGATTTGAGTTAATTAAATGAAATTTATTGCTTTGACGTAGTCTGTATACTTATAATCGTGTAAATTTATGCGCGTGAAGTGAATTTGGGCAATTAAAAGAAAAAAACGACGGATTCTTTAAAACCGATGTACACGCCCAAACAATAAGAAGTGGTCGGCAATAAAGACAAGATTTTTTTTTACTTTTTTTAATTTTATAAAGTTACAAATGTAAAAACCTTATAACGAGTGTGACCTCCTCTTGCCAAAATCACAGCTTAAATCCTTTTGGACATGCTTTCCACGATGTTTTTAATAACGTTTTGAGGAATACGTTCCCACTCTTCTGCAATGACTCTTTTTAGCTACCTGATGTTTTGTGGAGCAGGTTGCACTGATCTTACCCGTCTCTTTAGAACATCCCAGACATGCTCAATTGGATTGAGGTCAGGACTTCGAGCTGGCCAATGTAAACGACGGATCCCAACTTCTTGCATGTACGCTTCCACATCGCCAGAACGGTGCGGGCGAGCATTGTCGTCCATAAAAATGGAATCTTCCCCAAGTGCAGTCAATGTGGCTTGTGCATAAGGAATTAGGACTTCCATTATGTACCGGTGTGCATTTAATGTTCCATTTTCTATGAAAACTAACTCCGTACGCTCCGTCGAATTAATTGTTGCCCAAAACATAACGGAGCCTCCGCCATAAGGAGTGATTTCTTCGAAACACACTTCCGCATAGCGTTCCCGTGGTCTTCCCAGCACTCGCCGGCGTCGGTCCTTCTAAAGAATTCTAGCTTCATCAGAAAATAATACTTTATTCCAGTCCTCCAGAGTCCATGAAGCACAGTTCCGAGCAAACTGAAGTCGAGCAACACGGTGCTCACGGAGTAATTTAGGGCCCCAAGCTGGGCGGTAACTCCTGATATTGGCAGCCAAAAGCCTCCTCCTGACCATCCACAAGCTAACTTCTACTCCTCTTACTTCTTCAAGGCTCTTCTTCAGGTCCACACTTGACGCTTTACGATTCCGCGACGCCTGACTCACCAAAAAGCGGTCATCTCTTGGTCCTGTGCATCGTTTTCTTCCCAAACCGGGTCTTCTTTTGACCAAACCGGTCTCTTGATACCGTTGCCAAGTCCTCTGGACAGTTGAACGACTCACATTTAGCCGCTGAGACACGTAAGTTTGCGAACAACCTTCTTGAAGTAGGGTTATAATTTTACCGGCCCTTATTGCTTTATCACTCATATCAAAAAGTGGTATTTAATGTAAAAATAAAGATTAAATTGTTTAATTTGAAAAAAAAAATTCAAAAAGTTTTAAAATATCGTAATCAGTTAAAAATCGTTTCAGCAATTCGCGCCATTAGTAAAGCAATTTTAGAATAATAGAATAGAATAGAATATTTTTATTTCGGACCACAAAAATCCATAAAATGTTAGTAAGTTATACCTAATACCTTATTATCTAGTGTTAGTACCCATCACCCTCCGCACAAACTGCTTCATAATAGGAGAGGACACAATCCATCCACAATGATCATTATTTTTCTTTTATTAATTTCAAATTTTAAATTTGGGACGTAAAGAATCATGCCAGGATGCTTCAAATAATATGCCAATACATCATCAAATTAATAAAACCTATTTCTTGGTCTTCTTCATTGAAGTAGAGAAAAAAATCTAAAGTGCCCGTTTTTTTGCAAAAGAGTTTACAAATACTCCACGATTGTCTGATTTGCTACTTTTTTATTACGGTGACCATAGAGTATGGAACAACTGTTTTGACCTCATCTTGGTATGTAGTGACTAGAGATTATTCGAAACTAGCTTTTCCCCGCGACATCATTCGCGTGGGAGGTTTATCCCGCGTTAATCCCTATCCCATGAGAATTTCGGGATTAATACTATCCTATATCCTTCTTAGGGTCCTAAACTATTCCCATGCCAAATTTCATCTAAATAGGTTCAGTGGTTTAGGCGTGAAAAGGTAACAGACAGATAAACAGTCGCATTTTATGTATTCGTGAAGGGAGCCCTTCAATATTGTCACACATTGCGTTATAAGTAACTGATGTATCAAAAAATTAATACTAGTGGATTATAACTTCATTGTAAAATGTGTGGAAAAGTACATTAGCCTTAAAAGTAGATATTTATGTTTGTATGCAATTGAAATAAAATCTTGTTATTAAATAAATAATTATTATAATATGAAAAAAATTAAGTGAATGTCGGCCCAATTGGTGCTGTGTTTGCACGATTACTACCTACATTACGATTACACCTACTGAAATTCGACAGTGCTGTCCCAATTTGGCTGAATGGGGACAGCACTGTCGAATTTCACATATAAATTGTTAACGAAACCGTGATGGAGCTTCCAAAGTCTGTGATTGTGACGAAAATTACGAATAAGTTTCACCGTAAATTGTTATATGACAAAAACAAGATTTACTTCTGGAAAATTAGACTTAGTTATTAGATTGTTGGTGCTCGTTACTATGTTGCAAAACAAATGTGTAGTAATTCGTTGTAATACTTTGGTATTACTTCGGTCTTATATTTTGTGCGACGTGGTGTTATTATTCTGGTGAAATAACATTGTTTTATTTTATTTACTGCCAGTTTTATAATACATAGCTAAGAAAGAACGCATGTTTCATTTGTATTATATTTAAAACTAAAATAAATTAGTGTTTTTGGACATTATGATGAATGCAGTATATATTAAGTTAGAGAATATTAATTTTCATAAATTTCCGCAAAGTAACACCAGGCTTTAAGTTGTTAAATTTAAAATATATATTATAGCATTGTAGAAATTCTATAGATACATAGATTTCCGCATTAATTACCTTTACCGTTTCTGTATCTATTCTATTCAAAAGATGTAGTGTGTGTATGAAATTTGTATGCTTGTGTTATCATCTTGTAAACTATTTTTGCACGCCGATATTAGAGGCAAAATAAGAGAATCTTTATTAACACTTTAAGAACTTTCTGTATCTTATTTGAGCAAATAAATAACGTTTGATATTTTTGATTTTCAACCGACGACAAAAAAAGGAGGAGGTTATCAATTCGACACGTATTTTTTTTTTTCATGTATGATCACCGATTACTCAAAGACGGCTGAACCGATTTGGAAAATTACTTTTTTTGTTTGATAGGGTATACTTCGAAATTGGTACCATTTGTCACCAAGTCAGGATCTGATGATGGGATCCTGGAGAAATCGAGGGAACTCTTCAAATATTATAGGCACACCTATGGCGCTTTGGGTATTTCTTATAGGAACTTGTGCAGTTGCTCTCAAAATGAACCATTTGGGGAAGTGGAACTGATGATAAAGACCACAGATGGCCGCCGAAACTACTCAATAATAAGTATTTCGTGGATTGCGATTCGATTACTTGAATATGGATGTTAAGCACTTTATTTTCGTCACAATGCATATGGTGATGTAGAGCTGATGGTGAAGTACCAGGAGAACTCCTCAAAAATTAACGGACCAGCATTGAGAAAAGCAATATTTTGTAAAATGTTATAAGTAGTTGACATTTAGGCTCTTGTAACTAGGTAAATTAAAAATCGACGAACTAAAAAGAGTGAAATATAAACTTTTTACCAAAAAATTAAACCGACTCTCAAAAAACACTGCAAAGTGAAAAATAACTTTAATTTCAGAAGTTGGTGGCAAAAATTAAAATTCAAAACTAAAGACACCGACTACCGAAATTAAAGTTATTTTTCACTTTGCCGTGTTTTTGGGAGTCGGTTTAATTTTTTGGTAAAAAGTTTTTATTGATATATAAGTGCCCGTCACTTCAAGCCAATTAATAAAAGCAAATTATTTCCGCTACGCAATAGCAGGGTTACGTCGTAGCACTGCTACGGCGTAGCACGTCTACGAGAAGTCCGCTCACTTAATCTTACAAGGCTATTCGTGCGTTTTGTGTGAAATTGGTCTTGTTAGAGATGTTGGGAATATTTTCCTGTACGAATATGTTACTTTTATGTTGTGTGTAAGTATTTAACTTAGCCTTAGTAAATGGTTTGGCTTTTGGGTTAATTTTGTTTATATATTTTCATTTTGATTGAAAATAGTTTAGTATTTCAGGACCGACTGAATAAGAATTAAAATGTATTTATTTTCAGTTTTATTTCATGTTGACTTTTATCCAAACTATTTACTTTCAACTAAAACAAACGTAAAACAAATAGTCCTTAACGACCGTGGTCGGTAATATACCCAAAAGACTGCTAGTATTACCGCTTTATATGGCAATTTTAGCTTTTTTTTTTTAGCTTTTGGGCAAAGTTATAGCCAGCCTTATAATATTTAGGAAAACATATCTTTATTAGTACTCGGATTAATAAAAATTTATAATCAATACCTACAAAGCACTAGAACATGTACATAAAAGAGATCATATTGCGCAAACTTTCAAGCCTCATGTAGACAAGCCAACAGTCATAAAACAAAACAAATCTGGATTTTAGAACTCTATATTCCCTAACTTTACTTCTGTTTTGACGTATAAGACTTAAAGTGGCGTTTTTCTGTAACTTTTGGGGAATAAAAAGAACAAGCAAAATAAAAGTGTTTGGATACAGATTATACTTCCACGTGTAAAATAAACAAATTTGTTGAAGTACCCTTAAGTGAACAAAAATTTCAATGATTAAAGGCTAATTTCATCTCTAAATATTGACACACAACGTGCCCTTTAAATTATGGACCGGCATCGTCATAGTAATATGTCATGTTATTCTTATCTTTAATTAATCTTTAGTGCGACGCGCCCACGGCCCACGATAATCTGTCAGGCGGATACATGTTTATAGATGTTAGTGACGACGAAAGCTAGAGGCAGAAGGTTTAATGACTTGTTGAAGATGTGTTATGGATAATAAAATCTATACTAATATTATAGATGCGAATGTTTAGATGTATGGTTGTTTCTTACCCAATCACGCAGAAATGGCTAACCAGATCAAATGGAAATTAACACAGACATTATTGTCTGGTATAATAATAAGATATAACTTCTGACTTTTTCCATATATTTTTTAGTAGCAATTCTCTTAGCCAATCCAAAAGTAGTCAGTAGTAATAATAAAATAAAATAGAAAACAAAAGAATTGAAGTAGTCTAACTCAGGCGGTACTAACCAATAAAATCAGACAAGTGACGTTCTGTAAGCGGCAGCATGGTAAAGGTGACTGCCAGAAGGAGACATGCATTCTTCATTATTTATTGTCTGACTCACACTTACAAAAATTCCGTAACTCAAACTCTTACATGACCATCTTATGCTACGTATTGATAGTTGAAATCAATAAAATCTCACCTATTATTAATTTTTAGTGCAAAAGGTCTGCTTACTTCATGATACGTAATTTGAAATAAGTACCTATATTACAAACATTCAAAAATTGATATTTTTCATTTTTATCTTTTACTGAATGCCAAACATGTCAAAGTTGCAATAATTAATTCAAGTATCAAAGTGAGCTTAACTCGAAGTTGCCTTATCTCCTAGCAAACTTTTGAGTGATTGAGAGAGATAAAATTGAGTGCACTGTAGCTCTAGATAGAGTACCTACGACATAAAAGGTACAATATGCAGCAGTATAGAAAGGTACGTATATTGTCATTTGTAAGGCGAATGTGAGGAAAGGGGTTTGAGCCTTCAAATTGTCGTAATCATAACCATACAAAGGAAATATTATATCATCGTGCTAACTTGTTTGTCATTGTTCGTCTGTTGTTGATTTTGCTCCCAATGTTTAGTGCATGATATTATGACAAAACCTTGAGGGAAACAAATATTTTGGTGAACGTATTTATATGTAGTTAATTAGCTATTTTGCACTAGATTTTCATATGGTTTTGCCGAAATTCTAGAATGATATTTATGAATTCAGAGATAATTTTATTAATACGTTTAAAAGCCATAATGTACTTTTTTAGTATTAGAGGAATACTACTAAAAAGTCCATTATGGCTTTTATTTGTATTCCCATAGCTTACAGCCCGCAGGCCCGCACCTACGGTGGCCGGGAGTCACCATGCCATTCCCGACGCCCGGAGAGTCTCCTGCGGCGGCTGGGGCTCAAGGGCTCCATCGCTTGCATAACTGATTCACAAAAGGAGGTGTGGCCCAGGCCCTAATTCAATCCATGGGCCGGAGCGAGAGGTCGCCGCCTATCGCCCCTACGAGGACACGGCTGGGCTCTGTTCAAGCAGGGCAAGCCTCCATACGGTGGAGGCTCCACCGTGTCCTCAGGGTGATCCTCGCATTGAAGCATAACGGACTTCACTTTAAATTTATTATACGTTATCATGTGTTATACTTATGTTTGGTCAAATAAATTACTATCGCATGTATTCATAAATACTCAGACATAGGGAGATCTGATTTTTGGTATCTTTTAATAGTTTTTTAACTAAATCAGGACACCTTGTGCATGACATTTACTTTAATGTATCAACTATTTCCCTGGTTGCAACTTTGTAATATTATAATGTCCTTTAATTTGTTCCCTTTAATTCGTTATCAAGTCCGTAATTGTATAAAAAATGTATTTTCTCTTATTATTAAATAAAGTCAAATAACACTATGCCAGGAATATTCTTTGCAAGAAACCGATAACGAATTTACTTGGAAACATACAAAATAATAACGTGAACTAACAGAAAAACCTAAAAGAACTTGTTTGAGAAGCGTTACGTCTCATAACATCTTAAAACTCATTCTAAACCGTAAATTAAATTTAAAGTTACAGAATATACATACGTATTCAATCCACACTGTCTGGTTCGAACCTGTATACTAGCTAGTTTAGTTCTTAAAAAGTGGCCTAGTGCGAGTCCGAATTACGCATGAAGAATTCCGTAGCATCAAACCTAAATTAGTGTTTTTATAAATGACAAAGTTATTTGCGGTTTTCAAAAATGTACTTTATTTCAAAAAATATTTAATGTATCTCATTCAAACCAGTTTTAATGAGTGTTCATTAAGATCTACAACATAATATGTGGTAGATATACAACGTGTAATTTAAAGGGTATATACATAACGAGTGCATGGCTTCTTTGGATGATAACAAACGATATGGCATGGGTTTTCTAATCCTATGTCTACATGTGTGGAGCATATTAGAAATTTCAATACATTGATACCAGAGGCCGAATTTTTCAAATTAAGAAGAACGAAGAGAATTATCGTTTTATTGGCAAGTGACGTGGAAAGTGATGACCCTCATAGTGCTGTGACACTGTTTTTATTACTGGTATTAACATAATGAAACCAATAATTTGGGTTCAATTCTGTGAGTCACTTATTTTGAGCTGAAACTTCACATAGAGACTCCATACCAGATGTTGTCTTCAGTCCTTTTGGATAGATATGGGGTTTCCGTTACACGTTGTATATGTTGTAGATAGTTTTAAAACTGCCTCATTGGTCTAGTGGTAGTATCATGAGGCCCAAGTTCTTTTCCAGGGTCGGGCATAAAGTGCTATTGGATTAAGCCCGAACGTTTTTTTAGTTTGGAATTTAGTGGTGTGATTCCCCCATGCCTTGAAAAGCACGTTAAGCCATTGATCCTGGCTGTTATTTGTATATCTTTGACCAGTCATCACGGGTAGTCAGAAGCCAGAAAATCTGATACTGGCCTGGCTAAGGAGTATCGTGTTACTCAGCTACTGGGTTGTGGAGGTCAAAGCAGCAGTTATTCCGTGTAAAACATTAATACTAAGCTCCATTCGGTTAGACTGGTAGCCGACCCAAACAAAATCAGCGCTGGGTATCTGTCTTCCAGCAAATCCTGAGTTCGTAACCCTTTCGGTCTCGGAGCAATATTTGGTTGTTATCTTGATTTTGATTGTTGTTTATTTATTTATTTAAACTTTATGTACAATTGTGTTACATGGGCGGACTTAATGCAGAAAGGCATTCTCTACCAGTCAACCTTTGGGTTAAAAAAAACACACTGTGGTAGGTGTACGAGAAAATGGAATGAAATAATATATTTAATACTAATAAATATAATATCAATATATAATAATACTAATAAAATACACATATATGCTAAAATGACAAACTAATAGATACGGTGACTTATAATATTCTTTCTGAATAAGAGAGCTCATAATAATTATGACGAAGACCAAACTAAGAATAAAAGCCCCTTAAGTAGTGGTTTTGGATTTTGCGCTTAAAAGAACATTTTGACTCAGCCTTCTTGATGTCAAGGGGTAGCAAATTCCAGAGATTAATAGTAGAAATAGCGTAAGAATTAGATAGAAACCCGGTGCGGTGAGAAGGAATGTGAAGAAGTAAGTTTTTGGATGCGCGAAGGTTAAGATCATGAGAACTGCTCAACAATTTAAAATTTTGTTTTAAGTAAACAGGAGCACTCTAATAAATATATTTCTTTCCTATTCTATTCTTCTTATTTGAACATTTTGAGGTGGGTACACACATTTTACCACTTTGGAAGTGTCTGCCTTTCAAACGATTGACTTTGAGAAAAAAAATGGTTTCACACCCCACACTTTTTGATTGTTATTGATTTTTTTTTAGTTTCAGTTTCATGTAAACAGAATACATCTATCAACCAAGTCTCCATTTTGTAATCCTAATAGTTTTGAAATAGGGTGGCTATGACATTCGGACGGTCAGACAGACATGACAACTCTATAAGGGTTCCGCTTCTTACCATTCGGCTATGGAACCCTAAAAAGCGTTTAAAGTAGTAGGATCACCTTTTTACTACTACACTCAACATCTTACACACCTATATACGTAACCAAATCAAGTCTGCACCAGTCAAAGAATTCTTCTTGAAAATTTCACGAAAATTCTTGCTCAAGTAATCCAATTCCTAGCGCATCCACGTAATACTCTCATCGATAAGCGTAGCTTAAGCCAATTACCTTGTAATAGGCAGTATGAACTTACAGCTGATTCGAACTGCCTCATCATCATTTCCTAGTGGATTAGCATTAGCTCACTTACCGTCCTGTATTCTTTTCCTTACGTAATGAAGCAATTCTAATACCTCGTTTTTTATATATGATAAATAAAAAAAATGCTTGGCTTTTTATTAGAAATTGTAAAAATTTCCGTAACTTTAAAACTAAAGCACTTCTATATAACAGTTTGATTAGGAGTAGGCTAGAACACTGTAGTGTGGTTTGGCGCCCATACTATGCGGTACATAACTTGCGAATTGAGCGAGTTCAAAAGCGATTTCTCTGGCACTTGGCATTCTCAAGTGGCATAGCTAAAAGAGAACAATCCTACAGAAAAAGATTAAAGCACTTTGCTATGGATAGTTTAGATAAACGGAGGCGATTGCATGACGCTTTATTTATATGCAAATTTTTAATAATAGCATTCAGTGCCCTAGGCTGCTTGCACTTTGTAACTTTCCCGCTCCGTCAAGAATCCTACGCCACTCCATCACTCCGCTGTGTCCTCCATTTAGAAGAACCGTCTTAGGTTCTAATTCTCCTTATTCTTGATTTTGTAAGATCATAAATAGTTCTAGCGATTTAATCGACTTACATTATGATTCCATGGCAAAGTTTAAATCAATTATCATAAAATCCTTACCCGATCCATGATAACCTAGGTGTTTTATTTTATTTTATTGGAGTTATATTATTTTTAAAGATATAGTTAATTTTATTGTATGATAAAAGACAAATGTTACGGTTAGATTACTAAAATAAGAATTATGTGTACATGTGGTGTTTACTTTTAAATGGTTGTTACACGAGTACTCTTGGATATTCATAGTTATTAAGAATTATTATCAGTGTAAACAGTCGCTGGTGAACCTAATAAATAAATAAAAATAAATAAATAAAATTAGTCGTTCTGTTCTGTTCTGGACTCAAAATGAATATGACGAAAACTAAGTTAATGACGAATAGCATGAAACGCAGAGTTGTTGAATATGTCCATGAATACTTATACCTCGGCCAAATAGCTTCCTTCCAGGCAAGACAGAATAAGGAAGTAGCTCGACGCATCGAAAATGCTTGGAAGAGCTACTGGTCGATGAAACACCTAATGAAAGGAGCACTTCCACTTTCCCTCAAAAGGAAACTCATGGATACGTACATCCTCCCCACTCTCACCTACGGAGCGCAAACGTGGTCATTAAAGAAACGTCAAAAGTCCGCTCTCGGGTCTACCAGCGAGCAATGGAGCGAAGTATACTTTGAGTCAGACTCAAAGACTGAATAAGGAATAGTATACTTCACACTAAAACCCAAATCGCAGACGTAAGCATCACAGCTGCCAAGCTGACGTGGAACTGGGCTGGTCACATCTACCGCATGTCGCAGCAGAATTAGGCAAAAGTGGTTACTGATTGAATAATAAGAACCGGCGACGCGGTAGGCCCAAAAGGAGATGGCGTGACGAACTAGATTACTACCTGAAGGATTGGTCGGATGTGGCAGTGGACAGAGAAAAGTGGCAAGAAGGAAGGGTGACCATCCTTATCTATACTAATATTATAAAGCTGAAGAGTTTGTTTGTTTGTTTGTTTGTTTGTTTGTTTGTTTGCTTGAACGCGCTAATCTCAGGAACTACCGTTCTGATTTGAAAAATTGTTTCAGTGTTAGATAGCCTATTTATCGAGGAAGGCTATAGGCTATATATCATCACGCTAACACCAATAGGAGCGGAGCAGTAATGAAGAATGTTTCAAAATCGGGGGATTTTTTTTTCCACGGGGACGAAGTCGCGGGCGGAAGCTAGTAAGTCATAAAATTCCTACATGCCTCAAAAAGGTGGCTAAGTCATTGATGGGGCTGTAATTTTTGCATATTTATCAGTTGTTATGAGTCAGAAGTCAGAAACCAGTCTTGCCCATATATTATGACTGTGTCGTGTTACCCAGTTAATGGATTTTGGAAGTCAAATAGTCCCTCGCTACATGTAAAACACTGGTACCTCCATTTTTAACAAGAGCTACGCATGTGACAAATTAAAGTCTGCGTAGTCAACCGCCCAGTATGTGTAATAGCACTTACGAAGAGGTTGGATAAACCTATATAATAAAACCAGATTATTTCAATTGTGAATAATAATAAGTTGTAGGCTGTTATTCTAAAAGGTTGTATGTAAAGGAAGCGATTCTCTTATTTAACACGATGATTTGGTGAAAGTTTTACACTTCTATTAAGGCTTCTTTGCATTTTTTTTTACCTTATTTGAAATAAATACTTCCTTATAAATCAATATGTAATGGATAAGCCTATCAGTCTAATAATTTTCATCAGTTCTTTTACGGATTATTACATTAAACTTTAATACCTATCAAACAAAGTTTTCTATGTATATTATATTAGTTTGGAAGTTATAATTGATTGGATATTGGGATTCATAAAATGATTTAGAAACAGAGATATATAAAACAGAAAAACTAAATTGAATTGCATTTTTGATGAGAGCTTCGGCATGATATCCCCAAAAGTTTTAAATTTAAAACTAGGTTATTTTTATTTCCACACTTTAAATAAAACAAATTTATTCTCACCAAATGCGGGATCCTAAAGCAATCAGTTTTATAAACTAGTATGTTTATTGTAAAAGGTTAGTCGCAAATATCTGCAATTTTTGAAACAAAAGGGGTTAAATGTAAGCAACATTTTGGCCTTTTTACGAGTACAGGAGTAATCCGTTGTTAAACATTTGAACGTGAAACAAAAGTGGGTAGTCTTTGTTTTACTGGGAATGTGCTTGTGGTTAATTACCCCTGTACCCTTTCATGACAGTGAGATAGGTACGTTAGAGATCAATTATTTTGTTGAGATAGGTAGGTACCGTTCAATTTGTTTATGATAGGGGCATTATTTGGGCTTAGGACAAATTTAATTAGCCTGTAATTTTCTAGGTTGGGTTAGGTTTTGAAAGGAGGTGATTTACTTATATTGTTTAATATATGTAATTCATAATACTCCATAATTGTCGTAAAAAGTTATTAAAAAACAAAACGATTTTCAAAGATTGGGCCAGAAGCACTAGAAAAGATTTTTTGTTTGATACAAAAATTCATGAAAAACGTAATATTTTGGATTGATTTTTGTGTAAAACCTATAAGACTACTATTTAACGGGGCTACTAAACTAAAAGACTTACAGAAGTTGATGTGATTAGGAATAGTGAGCGGTCAGGCCACTTCCAATGAAATACAGAAACAAACATTGGTCGCTTTCTGTACAAATTTTCTGAAAAAGAAATAGTATTATTAATCGCGAGGAAACTACATCCTTTGCAAGTTTTTTAAACGGTGGAGAGTGTCTCTGTTAAATCAATCCAAAAGTTATCTTTTAATGATTGCTCTTAGCGAAACGATCGTCCATTGTTAAACATCTCTAAGCTTTAAGCTTCTATTCTTAATAATAAATCGTATAAACATAATCTGTCTACACATATTTCGAGAGGGCGAAGCCTCGAGTAATTACGGTACAAACAATAGCTGACGCAAACACTACTTAAACTGTGTCAGTTGTTATGTATATCTAGCGGCTGCATCGTCAGTTGACCACTTCCTAATTCGTAAACCACTACAACATCGGGCAGATAAACGCTGAGTTCCATTTTGTGATCTGCTGTCGTTGCAATTAATCAATTTCTCTTCAGGCATAGTATTCTGAAACAATGATACAGCCTCCTTAACAATAAAAAACTATGTACTTTATGAAGCTATTAAAACATGGCGAAAAAGAATGCATCCGTAGAGCTTTGTTTTTTCTCGAGATTGAAATGCTCATGGATGTTCTCCGCCCTGTGGCTGGTAAAGAGTTCTGTCAGACTTTAGCTGACTGCAACCTCGTGTTCCTTCGCACACCTGCGCCTGGGGCAGCGGGAGCACTTAAAGATATTTCAACGCGCCCCTGAATAATGTCGGCACGCCCCTGCGTGCCCCTTCTGATCAAGCAGGGTATTGATGTGATGTATCCTTGGTGTCTAAACCAAGAGAAATTTACATATCAGCGATAACGATTGTTAATAATAGTCAAAATATATTTTCAATGTAAAAAAATATAATGACGTTTTTGGTATCATATTTAACGAAATATAAATAAAATAGGGATTTGAAATAAATAAGGAATAGTTTTAATTTGAAATAACTTTAAGGCGAAATTTGACTGACCGCCACGGGAGCGATTTAATTCTGGTTGTTTAAGCGTCAGTACAATATTTATGCGTACCAGCTAATCTATTCTTTTATATTTTTAAGATCTACGATTGCAGTCTGTTACTTGAGATAGGCGTGATTCTACCTAGCCAAGAGTATCGCACTATCCGTAACAAAATCGCTCAATATAATGTGTCTTGGTCGCACGTGAGTTCTCTCGCTGTTCCTAGTTTTTGTTCACAAGAATTGCAAGTAACTGTACAAAATTGAATGACCAGTACAGGTCGCGTCCAGTAAAAAGAACGCTGGTTGTCAAACTGCGCATTAGGCGAACTATCGGTCTATATGGTGGTATGAGGTGCGGCGCAGGGCAGGCGTGTCACGCGCCGCATGCTTGCCGGTGCGCTATTGGTTCGTTAGTCGACCTTTGCTTTCCGCACTGGTTCACGTTACGTTCGTTCTCAAAATACCCAAACAGGCCCCACCCACTTTCTTCCAGCGTTCTTTTTACATAAGACGCGACCTGTACTAAGCGCTCAGAAGCGCTCATTGGTCTTTAAGACATATGGTCTTAAAGACCAATGAGCGCTTCTGAAAAAATAAAATTATTCAAATACTAGCTTTTGCCCGCAACTTCGTTCGCGTGAGAGGCTTTTCCCACGTAAATCCTGATCCCATGGGAATTCCGGGATAAAAATAGCCTATGTCCGTCTCCTGGTTCTAAGCTACCTCTCTACCAATTTTCAGCTTAATCGGTTCAGCCGTTCTTGAGTTATAAATAGTATAACTAACACGACTTTCTTTTATATATATAATAGATTTGTGTGTTTATTTTTTGTTTATGTGTAAATGTATCTCTATGTGGACTTTGGTCTAAATAAAGTATTTTATATATGGTAATCGGACGGGGTAGCTGAAGAAGCTCGCGCTCGGACGCCCCGCCTTTTTAGGGTTCCGTAGCCGAATGGCAAAAAACGGAACCCTTATAGTTTCGACATGTCTGTCCGTCTGTCTGTCTGTCCGTCCTTCCGTATGTCACAGCCATTTTATTCCGAAACTATTAGGACTATACATGTAAAACTTGGTAGGTAGATGTATTCTGTGAACCGCTTTCCGATTTTAAGAGAAAATTTAATAAATATTTAAAATAAAGGGGGCTCCCCATACATGGAAATGAAACTGAAAATATTTTCTTTCATGAAACCTATACGTGTGTGGTATTTATAGACAGGTCCTTAAAAATGACATTAAAGTTTCTAAAATGACTTTTTCATAAAGTTAATCGTTTAAAAGATATATACGCTTCCAAAGTGGTAAAATGTGTGTCCCCCCCCTCTAACTTCTATAATAATGAAGTGAAAAATCTAAAAAAACCCACATGTTGTAGATCTTAATGTAAACTTTCAACCAAAATTGGTTTGAATGAGATCGAGTCAGCAGTTTTTGAGATACAGTATATTTTCTAAAACCGCAAATATAACTTTGTAATTCATACAAATACTATGAAAAACAAAGTTATTTGGCGTAGTTGTAAAAATTGTAAATAAGCTAGTTTTAAGAAATTTGTAAGGTTTATTTTTTCAAATAAATATATTAAGTATATTATATTTATTATAGTTACTACGGAACCCTTCATGGGCGAGTCCGACTCGCACTTGGCCAATTTTTATACCTTTGGCTGCGAGACGCGTCGACCGATTCTCAAAAATAATCCTTATAGCATGATTCAGTATTCACGCGCGATGGCTTATTATTAGCGTATTTCATGTATAACTTTGGTGTTTCTATACCGATTTATATGATTCTTTTTTATGGAATAGTTAATAATGTTAACTTTTTCAATTAGGGGTGACTGAGAGTGTTATAAACGTAAGAGTAGACAAATATTATAATCAGAAAGCTTCGAACTGCTAGGCTATCGGGAGTTACACGTGTTATTGTGAGTCAACCATAAAAGATAGACATATGCTGTCGTGGGAAATTTTATATATAATTTTAAGGAGAATATCCGACATGAACTGATTTCTGTGTAGCTTTAACCATTAAGGTTGCACACGCGACGGAAGCTTAAACAATGGAGTAACTTCTCCCGTTTTCCCAACATTTCCCTTCACTGCTCTGCTCCTATTGATTGTAGCGTGATGAAAAGTATACTATAACCAGCTCAGGAGTATGAAAAATAATTGTACCAAGTTTCGTTAAAATCCGTCAAGTAGTTTTTATTTCTATAACGGTTATACAGACAGACAGACAGACAGACAGACAGACAGACAGACAGACAAAAATTTTACTGATTGCATTTTTGGCATCAGTATCGATCCCTAATCACCCCCTGATAGTTATTTTGGAAATATATTTCATGTACAGAATTGACCTCTCTACAGATTTATTATAAGTATAGATATAGATAAATGGAATAAATATAATTTAAATAAAAATATAAATGGAACCTAAAGTGGGTTTGATTCCCACACCAGAACAAATGTTTGTACCTATGGTGTACATATTATACATATTTGTAGTTAGGAAGGTTTCGGTATTAAGATGGTCCGGGGAATGTCAGTCTGTGGACCCATTCACTAACTGATATTGAATCTACCGAAATTCTTCCGCACCGTTGATCCCGACTGTCCTTTGTTCATCTAAGACAGCCGTTACAGGTAGTCAAAAGCCAGAAAACCTGACACTTGTATCGTTTGTTGTAGTTATTAGTACTCAGCTACATCCGGTACATCCGACTATATATAACCCAACTACGGGAAAAAGTTTAGCAGATATTTTTATAGTACTTATATACAACGTTTAACGGAAACCCCATATCTATACAAAAGGACTGAAGACAACATCTGGTATGGAGTCTCTATGCACAGTTTCAGCTCAAAATAAGTGACTCACAGAATTGACCCCAAATTATCAGTTTCATATGTTTCTTCAATACCAATAATAACAAACGTGTCACAGCACTATGAGGGTCATCACTTTCCACGTCACTTGCCAATAAAACGTTAATTCTCTTCGTTCTTTTTAATTTTAAAAATTCGGTCTCTTGTATCAATGTATTGAAATTTCTAATAAGTTCCACACTTGTAGACATAGGATTACAAAACCCGTGCTATATCGTTTGTTATCATCCAAAGAAGCCGTGCACTTGGTATGTATATACCCTTTAAATTACACGTTGTATAGAAATCACCGACACAAACATCGATGGGGGGAATACTTTTAATATCAGCAAAATTAAGTTTTACTATTATTTTACTTAATTAAATATAGTCATAGTTATATTCGCTGTTTTCATAATTAATAAACGTTTTCGCGGCTCGATATGCTCTTTGCCGGATTTTGTAATGATTTAATTAAAAATTGGGTTCTTCCTTACGTTTAGAATATTTCTCACCACCACCGCTGAAAAGTTGAGAAAGTAACAAAAATATACATACAAATAAAAAACGCCATGCCATAAATAAATAACTATTTTCATCCCTAAATGTCCATTTTGTCTTATTTTATGTAACGTCCGTCTGGAAGATGTGCGAACACGACATTTTACTTTGTGACTGCTGCCATATAGTTGCCTTCAAGAAAGCCTCTGTTACACCAAACTGTATGTTGTTGATCAAACATATTACTTGCAAGTAACGCGTGTTTATTATGTGTAAGTAAATAAGTAGGTGCGATAGATTAAACTGGAAGTTTTGATGCATGTCGATAGCATAGAGTATTCTTACACTGGAGATCTTGAGTTATGAATTTACTTAGATTTGGCTCTTCGTTTTCTTCATACATAGTTAACTCAAACATCTCATATCCAAATAATCAATATTTAAATTTAATTGAAGGACTAGTCTATTCTGTAATTTGTATACTCATGACCTTTATTTAGTACTAAAACGTGCAGTTTTCCACCAAAAACCCAGGAACGACAGTAACCTTTTCAAAGATGCATTCACGCCTCTGCCCTAGATTCGTGATAACAATGAACCAACTTTATGGAACCATAGCCACCTAAAGCAATCGTATCTGTCTTTGCACACTAGTTTCCTTCTGCCCACGGAAATATAAAAATATGAAAAATATTTTTTTCATAAACAAGCGTATAAACTGAAAAGTCCTACGTCTCAAATCAGGTGATTCGGTGCCGTTTAGATGTAAAAGTGTAACTGGTGTCCCCACATCAAAAGTTCTGACTTCCTGACACATTTATAATATTGGCAGGATTACACAACGGTGTGATAGTGCGCCGCATCCTCAGCAAGCATGTTGTTTTATCCTGCATGATGATGCATTGTATCGGAATAAGCTCTCATTGGACAATTAGGATTATTCCCTCGAATGCGCTGGTAGAACGTAATCTTCCAGGGTTAAACTGAGTTTTTAGGGTTCCGTAGCCAAATGGCAAAAAACGGAACCCTTATAGTTTCGATATGTCAGTCCGTCTGTCTGTCTGTCTGTCCGTCCGTATGTCACAGCCATTTTATTCCGAAACTATTAAGACTATACATGTGAAACTTAGTAGGTAGATGTATTCTGTGAACCGCTTTCCGATTTTCGTACATATTTCGTACACATTCGATACATGGAACTAGAACTGAAAATATTTTTTTTTCATGAAACCTATGCGTGTGTGGTATCGATAGACAGGTCTTTAAAAATGATATAACGGTTTCTAAAACCACTTTTTCATAAAGTCAATCGTTTAAAAGATATAAGCTTCCAAAGTGGTAAAATGTGTGCCCGCCCCCTCTAACTTCTATAATAATGGAGTGAAAAATCTTAAAAAATAGATGTCTGTAGATTTTAACGTAAACTTTCAGCCAAAATTAGTTTGAACGAAATCGGGTCAGCAGTTTTTGAGATACAGCGTATTTTATAAAACCGCAAATATAACATTGTAATTCATACAAACACTATGAAAAACAAAGTTATTTAGCGTAGTTGTAAAAATGTAAATAAGCTAGTTTTAAGAAATTTTTAAGGCTTTTTTTTATTCGTCAAATAACGTCATACAAAATAGGTTTTAAATTTTGACGGAAAAATCTTTCATTTAACTTAAAATGGAAACACAGTGTTCATGACACTGTGTTTCCATTTTTACACAAATTAATAAAATCCTTAATTCAAGGAAATGCGCTCGTGTGAGTGTCGGCCACTAACATTGCGTGAGTGTATGCATCTGCGTAAGTATATTGTATGGCGCACATACGTTTTGCGTTTAGTAAGGATAACTATTTTATAAAAAATGTCTAGGTTTGGTTTCAATTAATTTAGTTACGGATGTTGTTTTAGACTTATAATTTAATATTCAAATTGGGGTGTCTGAGGTATTGCGCTTAATCTGTTACACCTTGTATACTTTATTATACAGCTTACAATATTACATTGGATACAAACATTAAAACTAGTGTACAATGGGCGGTCTTACCGCTCAGGGCGATTTCTTACAGACAACCTTTGGATGGACAAAACTAAAGGTGACAGATTTAGGATTATCAGTGTACAAACATCATATATAATATTAATTGAACATAATAATATAAAATACATACAATACAATAGAAAAATTATATACTAATAAATATTACATGCATAGTAGAGAAAGAAGGGGAAAAGCTACAGGGAAAGATAATGCTCCTTCACCATACTTTTGAACGCTGGTAGCGGTTGAGCACGCCTCACTTCTACAAAATCGCAGGAATATCTTGCCAGCTAATAATCATGACCAGTCTTGTAGCGTGCTAACTCGAAAGTGTATTAGAGTTCTATCAAATCAAAACTAGTCTACCTAACATAGTTAAGTCAATTAGATGGCGCATTTGTATTTGATGTATTCGTTTTTAATGTTAATTATTGTTATTGACTGACTTCGACATATCTATTTAAGAACGCACTTACGCTGAATCCATTTCATATTACTTGCCCGCCTTCTTCCGTAGATTCCGCGAGAGCGTTTAAGTGGGCCCACGTATGTATGTCTATCATGTGCGAATTCAGGTTGTAGGTAAACTACATGTCGTTATTCTGCGATTGAAACATACATAAACAAAAATTCAAACTGATACTGAGTTAAAGGGAGATAAATGGATTGGTTGTGGGCAGACACATTTTCGCCAATGAAATAAAAATTGAGCAGTATAATTTAAATTGCGAACGATATTGTTTTCGTTTAAATTCTGCATTTTTAATTATTGATATTTACGTGTTATCGATTTCCGGATATTGAAATCGATAGTAGAAATTAATCAAACTTTTTTTCTAGACATGAGGTGACTACCTCATTACCGTTAAAAAACTGTAGTATTTTCTGCGAGGTAGTGAAAATGCAGAATTACTTGGTGACTCGAGTTCTTAATTAGCTACGAAAAATTGCACTTTAAGCTACTCAAAATGAAGAGAAAATGTTTTTTTGAAAGACAAGATAGGCGACTTTTATAAAAAGACTTCTTCAAAGTTAAACATATACAAAGCTTCCTATTTGATATGGTTTCAAAAATATTTAGTCCTTAATAAGTTATTTTATTTAAAGCATAGAGGCAGCTATGTTGTTAAACAAAAACTTGCTACCCTGCTTTAAGAAAATGGAAGGGGGAACTATATCGTTTTGTGTGTGTTCTGTTAGTATCATCGTAGCTACTAAACATGTGGCTTAATTTCGGTGTAGTTTATTTTCAACCGACGACAAAAAGAGGAGGTTATCAATTCGACGCGTATATATATATATATATTTTTTTTTTTTATGTATGATCATCGAGTACTCGAAGACGGCTGAACCGATTTGGAAAATTCTTTTTTTGTTCGAATGGGTATACTTCGAAATTGGTACCATTATCACCAAAGTTAGGATCTGATGATGGGATCCTGGAGAAATCGAGGGAACTCTTCAAATATTATAGGCACACCTATGGCGTTTTGGGTATTTCTTATAGTAACTTGTGCAGTTGCTCTCAAAAAGTACCATTTGGGGAAGTGGAACTGATGATGAAGACCACAGATGGCCGCCGAAACTACTCAATAATAAGTATTAAGTGGATTGCGATTCGATTACTTGAATATGGATGTTAAGCACTTTATGCTCGTCACAATGCATATGGTGATGTAGAGCTGATGGTGAAGTACCAGGAGAACTCCTCAACAATTAACGGCCCAGCATTGGGAAAAGCAATATTTTGTAAAAGGTTATAAGTAGTTGACATTTAGGCTCTTGTAACTAGGTAAATTAAAAATCATCCAACTAAAAAGAGTTAAAAAAAAAACTTATTAACAAAAAATTAAACCGACCCCAAAAACACTGCAAAGTGAAAAATAACTTTAATTTCGGTAGTCGGTGTCTTTAGTTTTGTTTTTTCGTTTTTGGCACCGACTTCCGAAATTAAAGTTATTTTTCACTTTGCAGTGTTTTTGGGAGTCGGTTTAATTTTTTGTTAAAAAGTTTTTTAACATCAGGTTTCTTCATACAACATTCAAAGCGTTTAAGGCTGATGGACTTTGCAATTTATACCTTAGTGATCTTACCGTTTTTGTGTGAAGTTTCAAGTTTCTAAATATAATCAATTTGTTTTTCGTAGAACATTTTAATACCTTTGTTTCTTTATCTTTAATATTATAAAAAATAATGTTAATAAATAATTAAGTATTTAATCATTTAGTTGTTGGGATAGTGTAGTGTACTAGCTAACATACAGCGTCTCACGTAATATAATTCACAAATTTTTAAATGTTTATATATACTATTATTTATATTAAAATTCTTCAAACATAACTGACAAATTTTGTGTTTCTGGGGATTATGTTGCGTTAATTATTTTTAGCTAACACGAGTAAGTGGTGACGGGCAAGCGTTTGAGGGACTGTTTTCATTAAAGTTTTTGAAGCTGATTTAAAATCTATTTCTGTACTCAGTTATAGCCTAGTCTGAAAACTTACGATGGACTTTCGTTTGATTGATAGATCTATTATTTAATTACAAATGAATGATACTACTTTCAGTCAACTACATATGTTTAGTCGTATGATAGAAAATTTCCAAAATAACGGATTTTGTTCGATTATTCGTAAACAATCGAATTTGGCGCCTAAGTTAAATAATTGATATTTTTGTATTTTAATGATTGTAACAAATAGTAATTGTATATTGAACACCTACAATTTTATGTATCATCCTGCATACCTATATAAAAAACGAATAGAAAGGCGAAGGTTAATTAACTCCGCGTTCAACTTTTTTTCACGTTCAAGAAACTTCTTCGATAGATCGAAATAAGTACTCTTTGGGGAGTAAGTATCATTTTAATTAACTGCGACTCTTGAGAAAAGACATCGAATAAAAAGAATAAAAAAAGATATCGAATTTATTTAAAATTGTACATTGGATTTGGAATTATTTAACCTATTGCCAATTGATAAAAAGAAAACCCGAATAGGGTTTTCTTTTTGATTCAGCAGTTCGAGTGATTAGTTTGTACAAAAGTTTTATTTGATGATAAAATTATTAAAAATAAATACAACATTCAGGTATGTTATGTTTTAAACCAGTTGTGTTTGTTTCATTCGAATTAGTGTTGTAAATTAACTGCCAATTTCATCTTATACTACAGCTGTTATTTTAACTACTTAATTGACGAATATATTTATTTTATTTATTTATGTACACACATGACACTTACAAAGGAAAAAATTAAATACAGACAAAAGAGCACAAAGGTGCTGCTCATTTCCTAAGAAATTTCTTCCAGCAGACCTGTGACAGAAGAGTTGAAGAGGAGATGATAGACACAGTGTGTATAAATACTAATTACGATATAAAACATACTTAGCTATAAAATAAAACTAAAATGATATAATTAACAAATTAAAATACATATTTATATTAATGCTATAAAATTATATACCTTTAATAAATAATTAAAATTATGGGATGTTAGATAGGTAATGATCTTTGACCAGCTTTTTGAAAATACTAATGGATTTAGCTTCGCGGATTTTAGCGGGAAGTGATATTCACAGTCGTACTGCATGAAAGGAGAAGGAGTGGGAACAGAAAAAGGTTTTATGGGATGGGAAATTGAGATGGAGTTTAAGGTGGGATCTACACAGGGCATCAGTAGGACGAGTGAATGAATGAAAAACGATCGCGCAGGTAGCTAGGATATGCAGGGTTGAATAGGATGTTGTAACAGAAGTAATAATATTCGAGTGTTCCTGCGAAGACGGATAGGGAGCCACTTGAGATCCTTGCGAAACTTAGAGACATGATTATATTTAATTACAAAAAATATTATCACCTTATAAAATTTCCACTGCAAGGACACAGACCTCTCTTTATGAGAGAGAATGGATCGTAATTAACCACCCGCTCAGTGCGGGTGGGTGGATGTCGCACTTATCATATTTTTGATCCTAAGGCATGCTGGTTTCCTTATGTTTACCTTCACCATTTTGAGAGCAGTGGTGGTGATTAAAATACCCAAAGAAATGTGCTTGCCCGGGTTCAGAACCACGATTTTAACTTTGGCCTTTTGTATTAAATGTTTATATAAAATATAATTATAGTGATTCCGCAACAGCCTTGTAGGTTCCTTAAGTCGCGAAATTACTATTGGGTAAGATTTCAGTCGTTTCGGGTCGTGTATTTTAATGTAGGTACCAATTTTCTTGCCTCATTTTCTCGTAATATCGCTAATTTCAAAAACGCAACGAAAAAAAAAAAAAAACTTTACCTCTCAGAAAAGTAAAATTTTGAAGAAGACACTCTTCAAAATTTTACTTTTCTGAGAGGTAAACGTTGCGTTACTGAAAAAGTTTAAATAAATTTCTTAGGTGCTTTTCAAATCAAGATCAAAGTGGAAGAATGTTACTTTACATTTTTATAAGAAACGTTTTACCTATAGCTTGTGAGAAAACCTTTTTACTTTAAAAGAATCCTCTTATAATCTGGTTTTCTTTACAGAAAGACAACGGTTTTCTTGAAGATGAGTTTTACAAAAATCTTGTCTACCATCTTTTACACTTTTTCGGTTGATGTAGAACATCCATCTCGATTTTTGCATTTTCACATTCGACTATTTGGATTACTCTTTTTAATTAAGAATACGCTAATTTAATCATACCTTTAAGTCAAGAGTGACTAGGTTACTTCTAAGCAAGCGTGCTCCATTTTCTACCACATCATCACTTACCATCAGGTGAGACGGTGGTCAAACGCGAGCCTATTATGAATTTAAAAAAAAAAATAATGTTGTGGACGAAGAACAATAGAATTCCAAACACAATTCTTGCTTGCATTATCGATAAAAAAGTTAGTATTCAAAAATCTTCTTTTAACTTAAAAAATAGTTGCCCCTCGGTTTGATATTGTGGATGCGTTTACAGACATTTCAAATCATTTACAAATACTCAGATCCGTAAAAACTCTGCAGGCCATAGGTATAAACATTTGACCAAAACATTTTCGAGAACCTATGACACGCAATTCAGCATCAGCTAAACCACTAATCCAACAGTGTCGTCAAATTTATTGAACAAAATTATTTAACTTTTAATATTTATTTATCTGATAAACGCAAGTCTCGATTCAATTCACTCAATTCAAACCTATTGATGTAGTTTCTCCAAAGTGCGCGGTAAAACAAGAAAAGCTTATTTTGACGTTCTGTAACTGATCGTAATATCAACATAAATTTATTATTTTGATATATCATCAAAATAATAAATTTATGACCCATAGTTATGGCTAAAATATAGTATCTGTAGAAGTGCAGTGGAAGAGGTCCAGCAATGCCTTGCTAAATACTTATGATTACGATGAAAACATTGCCGTATGAAATTTAGTTTTATAAATATAAAATATTAATTAAACCTGTTTATAGACCTCATAAGAACCATTAAAAGATGGGAAGTTATTCTCCACAATTACTAGAATCCTAAAGTAATGCATAAAGAATAAAAATAATAAATAAAGATAAAATTCAACACATCAAGATAAAAAAGTAAAACAAAAAATACAATCCTTCAGTGACAATGGACTGCTATTAATATTGTTTGTCAATTATCTTCTTATTCATTTAAATATCTAGTCAACCCCATCATAGTTGGGAAAAGATTAAGCAGATGACGATGATAATATACAATACTGAACCCAAAGGCTAACGTGATAATCCTGTGATAACAATTCCAACCAAAAGCAAGTTAGGTATCTCAAATAATACTGGTAGTTAGCACAGACTTAGTGAAAATGATAAATTGCCACCTACAT
This sequence comes from Tholera decimalis, assembly GCA_943138885.2. Taxonomy (NCBI): domain Eukaryota; kingdom Metazoa; phylum Arthropoda; class Insecta; order Lepidoptera; family Noctuidae; genus Tholera; species Tholera decimalis. Next base: position 13,678,149 of record OW964552.2, on the reverse strand, counting down.
AATTTAGCGCTAATATACCTAGCTTAGTGTCGCAGAAGCTCGAATAAGGCTGACGATCCATTGAGACAGAGCAGGTCAGAAGCTTCGGCGAATGATTATATCATCATCCAAGGTATATTGTATGATATTAATATGGTGGTGGTTTCAGTATTGTTTGCCGTTTACAAAATGTATGAGGTCACTTATTAGATTTTTCTGTATCTTTCTATTTTTAATTGACTCACTATTTACTAGTCCAACAGTATCCTGTTTTATAGTACCTGTTAGTCCTACATGCATATTAAATAAATAAATAATTATAGTGTGGTTCTTTCCAAAAGATCAATCCAATGCGTCCCAGACTGCTATATCTCAATAGAATATTCTCGTAACCCCGGCAGGCAATGACCCTATAGGGCCCCGTCATTGCTGCTGACTGCTCTTCGAGACGCGTGTGAAACATGACGCGCCGACGCGCGTCGACTCGCGGTAATATGCGTGTTGTGACCCACAGTGAGCACAACCCCTTAACGGTTTTACTGCTCATCATAACAAAATTCGTGTTGATTTCTACCTCGCTCCACACAGGGGTGGGTCTCCAGGTTCTCCAGAATTAGGTCCAATGCAGTTAGTGTATGACACACGTCTTTGAATTTTTGCTTCTAGAATATGCCACCGGTTTACATACGATATTTTTCTTTACAGTTTGAGTGCAATGGTCATAAAAATAATAATTTGACTCTGCTGATTGCATCCTATTTTTACCATATAGTAGATATTTGTGGGTGTACAAAAGAAGGATCATAATTTTTGTCGAAAATGAAGTACACAAGCGCTCTTTGGAGTTGGTTTTCTGACTTATTAATGCCATGCGTATCCCCAATATGTCCTGCTCAACACCGTGTCGATCGACTCATTGATATTTTATTGACTACGTATGTATTAGAAGGGATATTGGTATGTATAACTATTGCTGGCACATGACAACGTGGTGGTACTTTTACTGGGATAAATACGGACATTCACCAACGTTATGATTGAGGATATGTAGATTTATTTTAACATTTTGTTTTTTATTTCGTACTGAAAAGGTAACACTAACAGCTACGTTCCGTGAGATAATTGCGTAATACAATCGCTTAGGTAGGTACTGTAGTAATTCAATAATATTAATCGCGTAGTTTTAAGAAAGTAGTTTTATCTTGTATTTTGTTTTTTAACGCTTCCTGATTATAATGATTGCAGTTGCCATGCTATAGCCTATCAAATGCAGGAGATCGTTGGGTGAAATGTAATTTGAGCGGTGAAAATTAATACAGTAAAAAAGGGTTTTTTTACGTAGGCTATATTTTATATGCTGGTATTACAATAGCTTACTTGGCTCTCAGAAAGGGAAGAAAGCCATGGTATCTCTGTCTCATAACTATGTCTAGTTCATTTTGTCCGCCTTTGTACCTATATGCATGATGTCTAAATAAATAAACATGGCAACTCTATTTCCACTATGTCTACACACTTTCTTCCTGTGTATGTTAATTTATTATATTTGTAAGCTGATTTCACTAAAGTAAAGTTAGTGTACTCGGTTATTCTGATTTTACCATCAAGATTTAATGTCAGCGGTTAAAATTTATAAGAAGGTAACATTTTCCTTAAAGTTAGCTTTCGTCTCAAATTCACAATATTTGCCTCAACATTTAAACAGTACCTCGTTAGAGGTTTACCGAATGTATGACATCAAATATCTGTATTATACACATAAACTTTTAACTCCCTAAAACTAAAAATAAGACGAGTTATTACTGTAATTAATACGTACTCTAATTAATAAAAACAAGTAAGTACATCTGAACATAAAAATAATTTATTCGGCGTTATAAAAATTCTTTAAAATCGCTGTTGATTGTAAAAGTGCCCAGAACGATGGCTGCATTGCTACATTTAATGGCAATCGTGAATCTTTGACCTAAGAAAAAGCCAGCACGCTAGTCACGATCATAGTACTCGAATGTTAGTTGAAGTAAAAAACTTTGAAAATTTTTCAGCACTTTTAATAGATTTTTAGATTAACTACACCTACTGGAAAACAGGCTCCTTATTTTCCAGTAATTCAGCTTTCTATTCGGATACTGAGTGTACGAAAAACAGGACCATTTACAGACACAATAGTGTGGGAAATAAAACAATTACTCGCTACCGATAAAAATAGCAGTGTATTTTTGCCGAAACCAACATTAATATTTTATTGGGGAACACGATAAAGCTTCCGAACATAGAATGATGGAACATGTTTTCGGCTGTTCGCAGCTATATTTGGGGCAGTTAGTCCAAACAATGGCATCGCAAATAACAATTATAGCAATCTAGAGTGTTTGCGTTACGAAGCGAACTGTAATGCCTACGAACTAAAGAGTGCTTTGATTCAGTTTGATATGACTGCAGATATTTGGAACTCTTACAAAATACTTACGTTGAAAAGATTTCCACATTAATCAATTCAGATTGGAATTGGCTTACTCAAATCTGCCACACAGATTAGAGTGGATCTATCCAAACAGTAAGCGTTTGTCAGTTATCGCGTATCTCAACTTAAAATACTTTGGTGCTCAAACTATTTGACGCACCATATCAAAGTAATTATATTTTTTTATTTAGTTAATGTATTATAGTACAGAGATGTTTATTAATTCTAGAATTGCCTAACTTTTATGATTTAAACTGTATTCAGGTATGCCGCTTAAAGTACCTTCTCGAACTACCAGACAGTGCGATAATCTTCTAATATTTATTGTTTTCCCACATAGCGCTCATACTCACAATCTAGCATTTAAGAACTATGCAAGCCTGGGTGTCACCACTGCGAGGGTCGCCCTGAGGACACCGTAGAGCACACGGTGCAAGACTGCCCCGCCTGGGCAGAGCACCGACGTGTCCTCACGGCGGCGATAGGCGGAGACCTCTCGCGCCCGGCATTGGTCGAGGCCATGCTGCGGGGCGAGAGGGAGTGGGAAGCGGTCGCCTCCTTCTGCGAAACAGTCATGCTTCCGAAGGAGGAGGCGGGCCGCGTGAGGGAGAGGATGGCGTCCTCCCTCCAGCCCAGCCGCAGTGGTAGACGCCCACGGCGTCGGACGTCGGCCGACGATCTCCGGCCACCGTAGGCGCGGTCATGCGGACAGCGAGTAAAGGGCAACTCGCTGTCCGACCATGGACCATGCCCGGGTCGATGGCGCGTTGTGTTCCACGCGCGCCTCAAAGAGCGTCAGCAAGATGACGAGGCCCCCTCTGCAGAGGGCCGAAGCCTGCCGGGGTCGTGGGACTTATCCCATTACCGTGACCCCGGTACGTAAAGGGTTATTGAAGGAACACCGTGGATTTTAGTCAGTAAAAGTCTGACAGTCCCTCCCACCCTGCCGGGGGTGGGAGTACTTTTTTGATAATTTTACCACGTTAAAAAAAAAAAAGGGTCAGCACGGACCTGTTGGCGTCGTTTGAACTTCTTTGGTTTGGGGTTGCGACTTATCCATAAAAATAGAAGCTTTATGTGTTGTAGTTTATCCTGAAAGTGGCTGTGACGTTATATTTATGGAATAAGCTGCTTGGTGACGCTGTAAATAGATTTTTTATAGAAAGGAAGCCTTTTCTTTAAGAAAGATATTTTAATTTAGGGTCGTCATAATTGGAACAAATAAAGAAATCTTATCTTATCTTGGTTTTTAACTAGCTTGTCATATCAGTAAGTCAAATATATAATATAAAAAATAAACTTTCCTCAAGCAGTTCTTCACTCGGAGCTTGTGGCTAAATAACCATAGCTGCACTGATGATAAAGATGATCATTAAGATAAAGCAACGCTTGCATCTTAACGATCAAGATTGCTTCAGCCGTTGGATCCGCTTGTACAATGTTTACTTGTAGTCAGTAGCCAAAAACTCTGACACATATGAGGGGTATCGTATTACCTATCTACTAGATAGATAGATAGATATACTCTTTATTGTACACCATTACAGAATTAAATAAGGAATTAAAAACTACAAAGGGTGTTCAAGACTGCAATAGGCCAGCCAACGGTAACTGGACGTGTCCGGAACTTTTCCACGATACGTGGAGTCATAAACGTTGCTTACAACAAACAAGGTTACACAAAGGCCTACCTCTACTAGGCTTCGGCCTACAACCATTTGATCCAAAAATTACAAATAACACTCACCTGAGCTGTAGACGGCAACCCGGATCTGTTTGATCACGTCCAAAGTGTTTGTGTGTAATATGAGGTGAGTAATTGAAACGTGTGATGTAAGTCAAGTGTGTTCTAGGACGTACACAAGGCGTCAATCTCCAGATGGCGCGGTTCCAACTCAGCATCACACCCAACTCGTTTCCACCAAGCGCGCGCTACGCGTGGTAGGCAATAAGGCGATGTGTTCCGAGAAATATCACTGGATTCTTGTTAATCCGAGATTACAAAGTTCAATCAATCACTGAACATAATTAATCTGTTCATATCTCGTGAGATCCAATTCGATTTCCAACAAATTCCGCGTGCCACGAGGTGACGCAATACGGCGTATGATTCAACAATATCCCGGGGTTTTCGGCAAGTGGGGATTTCACCTTCAAACAACAAATAATTCGCGACCCAATTATCGGTCTCAACAGGCGAATCCAACGATATTTTACCAATTATATTAACTCAACTGGTCCCAAACGCGGACGACATTTTTCAAGCGCAAAGTCTATCTGTCAAGTCAGAGTAATGTCAAGATCAAATTTCTTTATGTCAAAAGGGTGCGTTCGGAAACAATCGGTACTAAACATCTACCCCCCCCGGACGGGCCTACCCGTCCGCTAATCAATTGGAAGTCTTGACAAGGTTGCAAATTTAACACAGCTTCAATGCGGCCAAATACCGTAGCTAGTTCCTCAAAGGTGAGAACGGTGTCTCCCAACAATCTTCGCCAGCGTCCCTTTGCCGCTTTCACCGCGGCCCCAAAAATACCCCCCGAATGGGGGGCAGGCTGGCGGGTCAAACAACCAAGTGACCCCTCGGCGGGCCAAACTATTACCAATGTCAACCTGGCTCTCATTAAGGAAGGCGTATACCTCCTTCAAATAGTTACTTGTACCCTTGTAATTCGTATCGCAATCAGACCTAATCAACGAAGGTAACCCACGGCGAGACACAAATCTTTCCAAAGTCGCCTCAAAGGCCTCTGTCGAGAGGGAGGTTACCAGCTCCAAATGTACTGCCTTGGTTGACAGGCAGACAAACACACAAATAAGCCCTAACAATCTTGCTATTACGAAGGGTGGACGTCTTCAACAAAGGGGGACCAACAAAATCCGTTACGACGCCAGCAAAGGGCCTCGCCTCATTGACGCGATCAGCCGACAAAATCCAAAATTCTCGCTGCAGATTGGCCAACAGCGCATTGCAACCGGCATGCGAGTTCTTAGTGTGACGATCAGTCACCAACAATTGTACCAAGTTCAGTTACAACAAGGGCAGGAGCACCAATTTTAGGGTAAGGACAACTCACAATGGTGACCTCAAACCAGGTCCTTCCCTCAACAGTGGTGTCAGCCGGTTCGCCAATTCCCCAAATCTTGCCTGAAAGGTCGTTCATCTTCAGGCCAACCTGTCCCGCTAACCAAGAAGACAAAAGGCAACCCCGGACTCTCGTTTCCAAAATGGCACAGACCACAATCGAGTCACCCAAGGGTCCCCAGACCGTGACCGAGGCCGTTGGCAACAAAACCGTCTTGATCGGGGGGTTCCTTTAGCGGGGCAGGCGTCAATCTCTTAGTGATGCCTGGGCGGCGACCGATCGCCGCTTCCAGGCTGCCTTCGTTCACGACGAGGCCAACAATCAAACCATTCGTCCGCGCGGTGTCCCAAGCCGCTCGCCATCACTGGAGGGGCATATCCCACCGAATGCCCGAATGGCGGAGGGCGCGACTCCAGCCGGGGACGTTCCGCCAACGGAGGGGAAAGGCAGCGGCGCCGACCCGGCCACTGCTGCCTAGCAGCCAATGCGCGTTCTCCCTGACGAGGGAAGACCAAATGGCGCTCGTGGGGCTCCCGTTCAACTTGCGCGGGGGGTGGAGTGCGGCGTACAGAATCGCGGGTCTCAGCCCGGTGCTCGTCTCCGGGGTACCCCCCCTTGCGCGAACCCCCCTCAGAAGCTGGTCTGCTGGAGCGGTTCGCGTTGGCGCACAAAATCTCCAAGTGGGACCCTTCACAAATTCTACACGGGCGGGGGTCGGGGCAGTCCCGATGGAAGTGGGCCCCCAAGCACGAAAAGCACAAACGGCGTGCGTTGACAATACGGCGGCGGGCACTTACGTGCAAATTCAAAAAATCCGGGCAACGCGCCATGACATGCCCCGTTGCCTTACAAAAGTCACAATGATGAGGACTCCGGGCACCATCAAAACGGGGGGCGGGGCGAACATCAACAGGCCCCCTAGCCCGAGGACTCCGGGCGCCAGCCAAACGGGGGGCGGGGCGATCATCAACAGGCCCCCTAGCCCGAGGACTCCGGGCGCCAGCAAAACGAGGGGCGGGGCGATCATCAACAGGCCCCCTAGCCCGAGGACTCCGGGCGCCAGCAAAACGGGGGGCGGGGGGAACATCAACAGGCCCCCGGGCCCTAGTCCGTCCCTGGTCTCTGGGCTGAGAAGGTAGTGGGGGCGACCCCGTAGCGCCACGAGTGTTATCCGCAAACCGACACTCGTCTTCCAAAAATTTGAGGAGGTCGTCAAAGGGGGGAAAATGCGTGGCACTATCCCCACCATACTCCTGCTCAAAACGTGACCTCAACTCCGCGGGGAGCAACTGCAGCACTATGTGCACCAACAAGTAGGACCAATGTTCCACCGGTAACTCCAAGCGTCTCAAAGCGTTGGTCGCTGAGACCAACGGGTTCAGCAAGTCAGTGCGCAACGTCGACGTGCTGACAATAGCCGGTAGTCCCAAAATTTGGTCGATGTGCACATCAGCCAGGCAGCGCTTGTTCTGATACCGTCGGGAGAGAAGCTCCAGAGCGGTCGGATAGGAGGAATCCGTCACCGGCAAGTGCTGCACCAAGGCTCTGGCTTCGCCCTCCAGGACAGACAATAAATAGGCCAGCTTCTGGGCAGGTCCGAGGTCCAAGCGACCGTCAAAATGTGGCAGCTCCAGGGTGGGCAGCCTACTCAATAGTCCAGGGCCTGCAACAACAGGGGTCTGCGGCTTGGCCGCATCAGGCACCCGACTCTTCAAAATTTTCCACGCTCGTAGACATATGACATCCCCCAGGTGGACAATCTGGTCATAGTCACCCAAAATCTTATCGCGGGCTGTCTGATCCATCACCCCCAAATCCACGTCCATGATGTACTCGTTGAAGCGCGTGAGCGCAGCATCAGCTGACTTGATCCTCTCAATCACTTGCCCATACCGAGCAAGGGTGAGCTCTTCCAATTCCACACGCTCAACAGTTGCAGCTGCCGATGTGAACCATCTCAACTGTGAGGTCAATCCCGCAGCAGCCTCCCTGACTGCCCTTAATGAGGCCATTGCAACAATCAAATATTAATACAAAACAACAATCAACAACCAACAATCAAATATTAAACAAACAGCAATGACTTGTTAGCCGGCCAAATAATTTCAACAAATAAAAATTCAAATTCAATTATTTCAAGTCCAAATCCGACCCTGTACTTATTCCAAGTATGAATCTAGCTTGGTACAGATGGCTAGTTACAAAATAAATAACAATTCAATGTATAATACAATGCTGGATCAACCTCAAATAAATATCAAGAAGCACAACAATTGACTGTATAATATTGAGCCGGAGAATCTCTAACAACTATCCAATAATTACTATAAATGCAATAACCAATACACACAATTCAAGTCCTATTATGTTAGACTATGTGTAATTATTATTTAGATAACCTTTCAAATTCAGATCAATGACATTCAATTATTAATTGCAACAATTATACCAAATTATGTACCAAATTATGTAAAGTTAATGTTAATTTCACAAATAAATCTTACTTGTCAATTCAATGAAAGAGGCTACAGTACAAATTACAAATACAACTTCAATTGATTCAACTTCAATTAGATAGCCCGGATGACATGGTAATATATTCAAAACTTATTAAGTTATAAGTTGTGTTAAGTAATCAAACCAAAGTTACTTTCAAAACTTCCAATTAAACCAGTGGATCTTACATTATAAGAGCCACGCCTATACCAGAATGAACTATGTGGATTTTATATTAAAAACCACGCTCTGCTACCACTTTGTTCAAGACTGCAATAGGCCAGCCAACGGTAACTGGACGTGTCCGGAACTTTTCCACGATACGTGGAGTCATAAACGTTGCTTACAACAAACAAGGTTACACAAAGGCCTACCTCTACTAGGCTTCGGCCTACAACCATTTGATCCAAAAATTACAAATAACACTCACCTGAGCTGTAGACGGCAACCCGGATCTGTTTGATCACGTCCAAAGTGTTTGTGTGTAATATGAGGTGAGTAATTGAAACGTGTGATGTAAGTCAAGTGTGTTCTAGGACGTACACAAGGCGTCAATCTCCAGATGGCGCGGTTCCAACTCAGCATCACACCCAACTCGTTTCCACCAAGCGCGCGCTACGCGTGGTAGGCAATAAGGCGATGTGTTCCGAGAAATATCACTGGATTCTTGTTAATCCGAGATTACAAAGTTCAATCAATCACTGAACACAATTAATCTGTTCATATCTCGTGAGATCCAATTCGATTTCCAACAAATTCCGCGTGCCACGAGGTGACGCAATACGGCGTATGATTCAACAATATCCCGGGGTTTTCGGCAAGTGGGGATTTCACCTTCAAACAACAAATAGGTCTCAACAGGCGAATCCAACGATATTTTACCAATTATATTAACTCAACTGGTCCCAAACGCGGACGACATTTTTCAAGCGCAAAGTCTATCTGTCAAGTCAGAGTAATGTCAAGATCAAATTTATTTATGTCAAAAGGGTGCGTTCGGAAACAATCGGTACTAAACAAAGGGTGTTACAATGGCCGGTCTTATCACTAAAAGCGATCTTTTACAGACAACCTTTAGATGGATTTGACACAGCAGGAGAAAATAAATTCGCGGGTTGTCCATGGTGTACTATTCACTTATATACAATAAATAAGTAATAACCTACATACTCAATACACATATACATATATATACATAAAAAGAACAAAGCTGAGATATATAAAAATAGTAACATATTAAAGAGAGAGATAGAGATCTTTAACCATGTTTTTGAAAGAAGGCAGGGTTTGTGCTTGTCTTACTGACACGGGAAGAGTATTTCACAGTCGTACTGCTTGAGCTGCGAACGACTTACCAAAGAAATTGGTGGAGTGACTCGGTACCTCTAGCCTCAAGTTTTCCGATGACCTCAGAAATTTGGCATGTGTGTCATGGAGGTCAGATAGGAAGTCGCTTCATATAAACGATAGTACTAAGCTGCATACGGTTAGACTGGAAATATACCCCAAAATAGATGAGAAAAAGGCTAAACAGATGATGATGAAACAGCCCCTCATGATCATGATGAAACAGTCTAATGAAACATTTTGTAGCAAGTGGGCAAATTTTGTAATTGCATACAAAGTGTGATAGATATTCAAGATGGATGCGAGGCCGTCATAGAGCTGCAAGATTGTAATGACGAAATATGCACATGACATAGTCAAAAGTTGTTTTACAAGAAACTTACTTCCAAAAAACAACGTGCCTTTTGTTTTTCATGTAATGAAAAATGGCTTACCGATTATTTTTGTAAGAGCGGTGTCTCAGCCGCACTACAGTGCCACCTCGACGCGCAGTGGTCAATGACTGACAAGAATTTGATGCTTATAAAGAGCGATTTCATTAACCTTAGCAACTTAGCGATAAAGGCTACCTATAATTATAAAATCTAGTTAGTTTGATATTAAACGCTTTTTTTTGCCATTTAAATCTATTACATGTGCCAAAACAAAAACATGACCAGCCCATAATCCTTTTGTAAAATAATCCGTTCTGGTACAAAGCGGAGATTGCAAATACCTAACCAAATGACTCGTGGGTCCTGAATCACATTCATGTTCCGCCCCTAACGAAAAATATTTACTTATGTATTATATACCCGGTGTATTACTACGTATTTCTTCTTTGACGTTATATGCGGTCAAAAGGTGTTCCATAAATATGGAGGAATATGGGCACAGTTTTGTTTGGCACTGCTTTTTATCGGGTGAATTGATTTGCAATTATGTTTCGACCTTGTGTTGCGGTGGAAATGTTACATAAGTATTTTGTTTAAAGATATTATATCTTCTTATTTCCCTATCAAAAATACCAAAACAATAGTTGGTCAATGGAGCCACTGTTTAAGCGAATAATGTCTATATTAGAATACTCCGTAGATACAATTAATTTAAAGACATTCCTTCTAACTAAGAGAATCTTTTATCTTGAAGAACAGTTTTCTTTGGGCAAGTTGATACATTTTGACTTGTATACATTTACAGTAAAGTAACAATAGTAATACAATATCTTATAAGTGGTTTGGTCTACCACTGGTGATGTTTAAAATCAATACTCATTCCCTCAATAGTCCGACGCATCCTGGACACCTAACACTCGGTAACGCAATCTAGGCGAATAATTCTTACACCACGATGGCATGAATAGTGATAAAATACGTATTATTCTACTTCTGGCTTGATAGCTCCTCTGCATGAGGCAGCATATCGAATAAGCTGCAGACATTATCAGTGTCCGCAGGACGGTTTTGATGTCTATCGAGGCTGTCAGGAGACCAGCTTTATAGTATTACAAATATCAACAATTACGTAGGCACGCGATTAAAAGCGTTGTAGATATTATGAGCTGGTTTTCAAGTAGATGTTTTAACTGCCAGTTCGATTTCTAACGACTTAAATTATTATCTATACTAATATTGTAAAGCGGAAAAGTTTGTTTGTTTGTTTATTTGTTTGTTTGAACGCGCTAATCTTCGAAAGTACTGGGTGGAATTATTTCTAATTATGATAAGCAGTTTCATGAGGAAGGCTATCTAACATTACGCTACTGCTCTCGGTTTTCCTTAAATAAGGGTATTAGTGAAGTAAGTCGGAAGAAAATACGACGTTAAATTACTATAATCACGTGCGCTGGTGAAATACTGAGATATACGTAAAGGTCGTGTACTACAAAAATGTAGGGTATATTCAGATCTAAGAAAAGTCCGCTTTTACTACATATCTAACTTTTATAAATAATCCACAATAAGGCAAATTATGTAAAAAAGAGCATGGAGCTCCATGACCTGATTCCTATATCTCTCTTTCACTACCGGTCTACCAGAAACACGGCTGGGTACCACCCACACTTGGTTGATATACCGTCTTGTCGTACAAAGCGCTTCTCCTTCACATTTATTGTGCGCACAGCCAAACTGTGGAATTCTCTGCCGGCTTCTGTGTTCCCTGCAACTTATGACCTTTCAGCCTTTAAAGCACGAGTAAATAGGCATCTTCTAGGCTCGCTGTTCTCATCTTAGACCTCATCTATCGCTTAGCATCAGGCGAGATCGAGGTCAAGAGTGGGCCCATCAGTAATAAAAATAAAATAAAAATAAGGCATGACTTTGTAGTATTATTATTATGCGGCCATATTAATATTTACGTTTGTAAGTAATTTCATCATCAAGAAAATTTTATGAAGATAAACTTTGCGTTTTACAGTATGTAATTTGGACTTATAGTTTAGGAGAAAATATAAAACTAAAATTATTCAACAATGCTATTCACCGAAACGGCGCGCGGATGCACGGCGCGTCAAGCATAACTCGCGTACCTACCACTCCACGATACATGTGATAGTGAACCTAAACTTAGTTTTATTTCGACTTCTTGGCTAAGAGACTTCCTATGTAAAATTGTTTCAGCTTTTTTTTACGTCAGATGTGTATTTTTGTATCTATACATTTTAATAATTTTTATTTTATTTTCTGTTTAGTTGAATAAGTTATTTTGATAGGTTGTTGTTTCATTTAGGTATCCCATTTTTTATGTCATCGTTTAGTTTAAAGTTTATATTTAGTTTATTTTTTTTTTTGTTCCATTGGTGTATAAAGTTTAAAAATGCGTATTTGTAGTCTATATTTTACGATTCTTGATTTCGTGTGCACCTATAATAGAGATTCAATTCCTATTTATTGTAGGTACTATATAGGGTCTAACTAAGTTACTTTTATTAAAATACCTTTGAAGCAATGTCATAATTGCTATAGTTTTCACTGGACCAGCGGCTAGACAAACGGCACTAATACCTCGAATCTTCATATACCTACAGATTTAACTTTTAGTTTTAAAAAGATACAATTTCCTGCAAATGTATCTTTTGATGTCACAATAAATAAAGCGCCGGAGTTGCGGGAATGTGCTAACGAGATACCGCGACTCCGGAACGCAAGGGCAGCTGAAGGAGTAGGGTGTGTTTTTTGTCAGTAGAAGTCTGACACATCTTTCTGCTCCACTTAGAGTGAGAGAAGATATTCGATGATTGCGATGTTATTAGATTTCCGGAGCCGAATGGCAAAAAGGAACCCTTAAAGATTCTTCACGTCTGTCTGTCCGAAATGATTAAGATTACCGAGTTGAAATTTATATATAGATGTAACCTGCAAACCGCTCTCCGATTTAAATGAAAAAAAAAAGTACATGGAAATGGAACTAAAAAAAATATGTGGTTCATCAAACCTGTACGTGCAGGTGTCTATAGATAGATCTTTAAAAACGAAATAAAGTTTCCTGAAACAAATTTTCCTCAAACCCAGTAATTTGGAATATACTTATACACTTCCAAAGTAATAAAATGTGTCTTCTCTAACTTTTAAAATAATAAAGTCTAAAATAAAAAGAAAATTATACAGTCAATAGTTTTTGAGATATAGCACACTTTCACAGAACGCAAATATATGTATTTCTTTATGTTAACACATAAGACTTAAAAGAGAAAAACAAATATACTTAGACAAAAGAGTACAAAGGTGCTGCTTACTTCATAAGAAATTTCATCCAGCAGACCTGCGACAGGTGAGTTAGATAAGAGATGATGGACACAGTGTGAATAAAAAGTAAATTACTAAAAAAACATACTTAACTAATAAAATAAATTATAAATATACAATAAACATACATAGAGGTAAAATACGTATTTATATATATTAATATTAATACTGTGAAAATATATACAAATAAAATATAAAATTACCCCATGATGGAGAAGTAGTGTTTTTTGACCAGTTTTTTGAAAATATGGATTGTTTTAACTGTGTTATTCATACAAAAACTATGAATAAACAAATTTATTTGGCGTAGCCACTACGGTATGCATCATGGGCGAGTCTGACTCACACTTGGCCAATGTTTTTTCACATGGCCAATTATATGTTGCTTTATCTATGTAGATCCGGACGCAGGCAAAACCAAAACATACTTATACCACAAGAAAGTAAGACTAAAATATTGTATAGTTATACCGAAATACTGTAAATCTATTCTTAACAATATAATTAACAACTATCTTTAGTTCGCGATTCTCTATCCAGTGCGAATTAGATAGGTATACTTAAATTTTACCATTTATTCAGAAATCATCGAGATAATAACAGTAATAGGATTATACGCGGGTGAAACCGCGGGGCACAGCTAGTTTCATATTAAAGAATCTGTAAATATCTCAAAATTGACTTCACAACATATTTTTCCCACAATAAATTAACTATCATTTTACAAACTCACTTCTCAATCATTATCTTCGTAACAAGACAAACCCATTATTAACCAGTTTCGCGAAATCAGCTAAGGCGTAACCAAAGGGCAGAATAATTATAAGAAATTATTAATTTCTCAAGAACGATAGAAGATTTTAATAACAACAGCGCTAATGTATCGGAAAATGAGATCCGCTCAAGTGAACGAGACGATAATATTACTTTGAAAATTTGTTATTAGGCATTCATAGATGTGAATAGGTGTATGTAGTTCAAACTTATACAGATTTATAGTATAATATAATAGTATAGTAGAGTACAGAGGGAATCCATATCTATATACTTCCATACTATATACTATACAAGGTGTAAAAGATTAAGCGCAATACTTCAGATACCCCAATTAGAATATTAAATTATAAGTTTAAAACAAAATCCATAACTAAATAAATTGAAACCAAACCTAGGCATTTTTTGTAAAATGGTTATCCTTACTAACTGCAAAACGTATACAGTGCGTCATACAATATCCTTACGCAGGCATATACACTCATTTAATGTTAGCAGCCGACGCGATACGCACACGATTTCCTCGAATTAAGGTTTGTATTAATTTGTCATGATACTGTTTCCATTTTAATTTAAATGAAAGATTTATTTATCAAAATTTATTACCTATTTTTTATGACAGAAATCGATTCAGAAGCCGATTAAGAACTAACTGCTTTCAGGAATTGCGTTTATTCTGTTACCCGTTGTATATACTATAATATTATAAATGCGAAAGTAAATCTGTCTGTCTGTTACCTTTTCACGCCTTAACCGCTGAACCGATTTAGATGAAATTTGGCATGGGAAGAAAAAGCTAGTTATCAATATTATAAAACTTTTCAGTTTGTTCAATACGATTTATATAAAGCAATGATTGCTGTCTTATTGTAATTGCGATATCGATGTCTATTAACAACTCCACTTCCGTGGGTGTGTCTTTTATTTTATTTGTTTTTACTTATGTCAAATCATCCGATATGATTGATTTTCTTTTTTGATTAATGTTTATTATTCATCTTACAATGCTTTAGTTTCCATCCTTCATTACTGAAATATTGTCGTGTACCAAGTTACAGAGTAAGAAACAGCACAATAGTAAACGAGTAATTTACAATTCAGAAACTGACATATTTCCACATTAGTGATATTCCTATTGTGGGTTATAGCCAATTATTCACATTTTATGGATGATATTACTCGTAATATTGTAACGCAACACGTGTGTCAAATATTTTTTAGCCTGTAATGTTTGGGGTTTTCGTTCAATTAATAATAATGAAATTTGATCGAATGAGATTTTTTTTTTATTTATTTTTATTTCATCAAATGGTATTTGTACACGAAAGAATTGCTATATTTAAGATAAGAGAAATTTATGCAGGCTCAGTTTTAGGTTAGTAGCAAAAAGCGTGGATACCCACCGAGGAGCTATTAAACAAGCTTGAGCGCTTGCAAAATCTATGCATTCGCTTTGTTTTCGTTCTTCGAAAGTATGACCATGTTTCTCACCTTCGCAAGCAACTCAAGTGGCTCCCAATCCGTCTTCGCAGGAACACTAGGATTTTGTGTCTCCCCTTCAACATTCTACACAACCCGTCTTACCCTTCCTACCTGCGTGAGCGTTTTTCTTACGCTCGTTCTAGCGACGTACCGTGTAGATCACACCTTAGATCCCTCCTTAAATCTCATCCTCATAAAACTAGCTACTACTCTTATTCCTTCTCTGTCCATGCTGTAAGATTGTGGAACTCACTTCCGCCTAGCATTCGTGATTTAAAAACTATATCTCTATTCAAATGTCGATTAAAAGAGCATTACCTCTTAAATTCCTCTTAACTGTGTTAATTATTTATGTATATATTTATATTATATGTTTATATATTCTAACATTATGTATTTATTTAAGTATATGTTATTTTTATTGCATTATAAGTATGTGTAAGTATATTTAATATTTTAGTTTTAGTTTTAGACTTCACATATTCATATTTATTTCTCTTCTTGTTCTCACACACTATTGTCTACATTTCTTTTTCAATTCTCCTTTCGCAGGTCTGCTGGAAGAAATTTCTTAAGAAATAAGCAGTACCTTTGTACTCAGATATTATAATTATGCTTATCTTAATGTATTTTACTGTGTGTACATAAATAATAAAATAAATAAATAAACTAGGTATTTAGATACGATGCAGCTATTTACGTACCGATGTGCTTTGGCATATCATTGTTAGTTCCTCGAGCCAAACTCATTTAGAATCTGATATAAACTAGTTCAAAATATACTCATTGTAGGTAAGTATGTACGTACAAGCCTGCATTACATTTCACAATCAACATTTCTCTACAACGAATACTGGTAAACATCAGTTTTTTTTTTTTTTATTCCACAACTTTTCACACAACGCCGTCTAGTCCCAAACTAAGCAGAGCTTGTGGTATGGGTACTAGACAACTAATAAACATACATGTATATTTAAAATACATACATATTATAGATAAATTACACCCAGACAAAAAACAAATGACCGTGCTCATCACACAAACATTTGTCCTAGGTGGGAATCGAACCCACGACCTTGCGCATAGCAGTCAGGGCCACTGACCACTATACCAACGTGCCTGTCGACGATTATTTGTAGTATTTGTGTATATCTGTAGGTTTCTTGTTTGTAATGAGCAAACGATTTGACTATGACATGTAACATTTGATACTGTTGGTACTGCTGTGGGATGATGAAATAAATGCACTTGTCCTAAATAAATTGTTTATTGTCCAACCGATACAATGGTTAGCGAGCGACTAGCTGCTACAGGCTAACTTACATTCCGACACACACACACACGTATATTGTACATATCATATATCTAACCCCACATACACCCCCTTCTAATAAAAAATAATAGTACATATTTTTTTATTCTAATCAAAACAATTTCCAACATTAAGTAGGTTTCAGCCAAATGGTCATACAATAGTATATTTTATTACAGTTTTCTTATTCTATACCTCATAGTTATTAGGAGACCTCTGGTTTGGTTGCGGTATAACACTTATAACACTACTGGAACGTAACGCGTTCAATTCCCGGCGCAATAAACGCTTGCTACTGTTTGCACACGTTTTGTACACCGTTACTGCACATGCCACGAAAATGATTACAGCCATCACAGTGACCATGATGCTCAATACCTCCAACTTATATTCCGTGTGTGACGTAGAAGCATGATTTGCCCCGTTCTGGGCAATAACAATTTCTTCTTGTTTCTTCTCAACTGAATATGTTTTACCCATGATGATATTGCTTCTCAATACGCGAAATTAAAAATATAATTATAATGGGAATCGAACCTGTTATGTCACGATAAAGCGGCCTTACTAATGAATTTGTGCGAGTGCTTTCAAATGATTTATACAAAGTAATTATCTTATTATTAACATTCATATTGATTGCTACACCGCAACGACCTACTTAACAAATTTAGCTTACCTATTACAAATCATTAAATCTAACTGGCTTTTTAATATTTCTACCACTGCGTGTTATTTTTAAAGGTGTGTTTACATTACTGTGCTGATGCTGATTTAAGGTGCTATTTTCTGTAATAATAGTATCCTCCAACATGTATGCAGGCTTAAGTCTATCTACTGAAATGTTACATATTTTATTATTAATTAAAATTTTGAATACTTTTGAGTTTCTTTCTATAACCTTGTAAGGTCCGCTGTACGGCGGAGTCAACGGCTTTCGAACTGCATCTATTCTAAGAAACACATGGGAACAGCAACTTAAATCTGCATGTACAAAAATAGACTTGTTATTGCTTAAATCTCTACTTTGAGGCCTAATTTTACTTAAAATATCCCTTAATCTAATAATGTACGCTTGTGGATTATCTATCTCAATACAACTATCTCTATAAAACTCCCCGGGTAACCGCAGACAATGACCCAAAGTAAATTCTGCTGCGCTTATGTAATCGCTATCCGCTTGACACGCAGCTCTTAACCCTAACATTACTGTGGGCAACTCAATAAACCATGATAAATTATCTTTTAACCTACACATTAAAGCCGTTTTTAATGACCTATGCCATCTTTCGACTTTGCCATTACACTGAGGGTGGTATGGGGTTGTTCGCGTTTTATGTATACCTAATAATATCATTAAATCTCTAAATAACTCACTCTCAAACTGCCTACCCTGATCCGTAGTAATTTTATTTGGACAACCGAACCGACATATCCATCCGTCATACACAGCTTTTGCAACTGTCTCTGCCGTCATATCTGATACTGGATGTATTTCTGGCCATCGCGTACGCCGATCAATCATAGTCACGCAATACCGATAGCCATGTTCTGTTACTGGTAACGGCCCTATCAAATCCACATGTAAATGGCTAAAACGGTCGCCTTCCTCGAAATTACTAAGTTTAGACACCGTGTGACGTACTATCTTACTCTTTTGACAATTAACGCATGTCTTCACCCATGTTCCAACGTCCTTGTTCATACTTGGCCAAAAAACTTTTTTACAAATCAAAGCACGCGATGCCCGAACCCCTGGATGAGCTAAATTGTGAAATTTGTCAAATATGGTTTTTCTAAATTGTAATGGAATATACGGTCTAATATTTCCTGTAGATATTTCGCAATAAATCATGTCATTCGAATTATTTATATTCGTACGCTTCAATTGTATGCTGCTAGTAACACCTGAACTGATTAAATTTGCTAGCTCAGCGTCGCCCGCTTGCGCATGTGCAATTTCTTGGTATTGCGATGAGGCCGGACATTCTATCACCTCTATTCTTGATAATGCATCTGCCACCGGATTCTTGTTACCGTGCACGTGCCGTATGTCGCTTGTGAACTCGCTAATATACAACAGTTGACGTGTTCTTCTAGGTAATTCTTTGTTCGATCCTAACTTTGTAAATGCATACGTAAGAGGCTTGTGGTCAGTATATACTGCAAAATTTCTACCTTCTACTATATCCCTAAAATAAACTATTCCTGAATAAATCGCCAAAAGTTCCTTATCATAAGTACAGTACTTCTTTTGGGATTCCGTAAGCCGTTTGGAAAAATAGCCGAGGGGTCTCCATGTGTTATTTTCCTTCTGATGCAAAACGGCGCCTATACTATAATCAGATGCGTCCGTCATTAAACCTAACTCTGTCTCCACGATTGGATATGATAACGTGGCGGCATTTTCTAAATTTTCCTTACATTTTTCAAATGATCTGGAAGCCTCATCTGACCATTCTATTTTACGTTTATCCCGCTTCTTTGCCCCATGTAAGTACTTATCTAAAATGCCCTGCTCATCTGCTGCATGAGGTATATGATTTCTGTAAAAATTTAACATTCCAAGAAACCTTCGAAGTTGCTCGATGGTTTCTGGTTTTGGGTAGTTCTTTATAGCTTTGACTTTTTCAGGTAAGGGGCTAATACCTTTTTCTGAAACTTCATACCCTAAGAAATCTATTTTTGTCTGACCAAAAACACATTTTCCTAAATTTATAGACATTTTATATTTCTTAAACCGTTCAAACAATAACTTTAAGTGTTGTTTATGAATGGTGATGTTATCCGATCCGAGGATGACATCATCAAGGTATCCGAATGCTACTGACTGTCCTGTTATATTATTATGGCTATCTCTATTGTTTATGTTACGCTCGTTATAATCTAAGTGTTCTATGCCCGATAATATGGTATTATTAATAAATCTTTGGAATGTTTGAGCTGCGTTTCGCAGACCAAAAGTCATTCGCGGAAACTCGTAGAGACCAAAGGGCGTAATAATAGCCGTCTTTTTTATGTCCTCCGGTCGAATTTTAACAAAGTGATAGGCTCTGTAAATATCGACCTTCGAAAATATTTTTTTGTTATGCAATCCGTAAGTAAAATCTTGCACCCTCGGGATCGGATAGCGATCCGGTTTAGTTATCGAGTTTAGCATCCTATAATCGCCGCAAGGACGAATTTCGCCACCTTTCTTCGGCACTACGTGTAACGGACTCGCCCATTCGCTGTCTGATGGCCTACATATGCCCAACTCTTGCATTACTTGAAATTCTTTTTTAACTAAATCATACCTGTGTGGTGGTAGTCGTCTGGCTCGGGCGTGTACTGGGGGTCCCGTGGTTTCTATATGATGGTACACCGAGTGTTCCGGAATGTCCTTGAAAGTAGGAGGCCGTGTGATGTCCTGAAATGATTCCAGTAAATCTGCGTACGGGTGACTACTATTAATACATTTTACAGTACCATCTAGGTCTGTGCTTTTAGATCCACAAACGTACAAATTAGTGACTAAGTCTACCAGCCTATTATTATATAAATCTACCGCTAGCCTAAAATTACTTAAGAAATCAGCTCCGATTATCGGTTGTCTAACCTCGCACACTATAAAGGGCCACTTAAATACCCGTCTCAATCCAAAAGTTATTTCAAGGTTACATATACCATATGCCTTTATCTCGCTATCATTAGCCGCGTACAACTTAAAATCACATGGTTCTAATAACCGTTTTTGCACACATCTTTTTGGTAACACTGATATGTTAGCGCCGGTATCTATTAGGAATGTAAGCTTAGTATAATTATCTTTAATTAACAAACGGTGATTTTTAGCTACCTGACCTTGGGTACATTCGTTCACCGACTCCAAACATACCGCCTTCAGTTTTCCTTCTCCTTCTTACTCCAAGCGCATGGTTGCTCGCAGCGCCTCGCCTTATTCCTAAAACGGTAGTGAAATCTGCACAGCCAATCCGGGTCTCCGGGTGCTTTTCTTATGCTCGACCCTGACCTGCTCCTGTAGCCTTGACTCCTGCTTCTTGCGCGCCCACGGTTCTGCACCTCATTGCGCAGTGCTGCTACCTCCAACGTCAGTTTTCCCAGCTGGTTGGCTAGTTCGATCAGTGATCCTTGCGACGCCTGCGCTGTGCTATCAGTCACTGCTGCGATTTCGAAAGACCTGCTGTTCTCAACTATCTTGTCCGCTATTGTAGCTAGACTATCCAGGGACTGATCCTGACACACCGCGATCACTGCCCGGACTGAGGCAGGCATTCTGGACAGCCACAGGCTCTTCAATGTTTGATCAGACACTTGTGTTGTGCGGCCTAACTCTTTCATTCTTCGTAGTAGATGCGTGGGTTTCTGGGAACCCAGTTCCAGCTCAGAAACAAGTTTCTGAAACTGGCGCTCGGCGCTCTCTTCGTACACTTGAAGCAGCCGTTCTTTCAACGTGGTGTACTTGTCATTAGCTGGCGGTGACGTTACTAGATCGCTTACTTGCTGAATCGCGTCCCTCGTCAGCTTCGAGATGACCATGTTGAACTTCGCTTCCTCCCCCTGTTTCTGCGGGGCCATTACGGCCTCAAATTGAGCAAACCATAAACGTGGCATATCCACCCAGAAGTCCGGTAGTTTTGAAGACACGCTGATGGCGGCCAGAGTCATCCCTGGAGTCTCTGGCTCTTCTTTTACTTTCGGTTGCACCGTCTGCCCGGTCGCCGACGCTGACTGAGGATACGTCGGAGAAGCAAACATTTTCACCACGTGTTCCTTTTTCCTGAGTCGCTCGCTTGGATAATAATTGCTCACATACACGATACAAAACCCAGCAGTACCAAAAAATGTCTCTATAACTGTTTTTTACGTGCACTGTTACTGCCAATTAATCACGTCGGGGTCACCAATGTTGGTACTGCTGTGGGATGATGAAATAAATGCACTTGTCCTAAATAAATTGTTTATTGTCCAACCGATACAATGGTTAGCGAGCGACTAGCTGCTACAGGCTAACTTACATTCCGACACACACACACACGTATATTGTACATATCATATATCTAACCCCACAATACTGTTGTTTAAAATATTTTTCATTTCAGTACAACACTTTGTTTAATAAGTGTGTATATTTCGTTATATTTCTTTACATAAAAACAAAATGGTAAGAATGCATTTACTTAAACAGGAACTTGACAACTTTCTGCGATTTAGTTCTTTTTTTTTCATTTATTGGCTATGTAATAAGCTATAGTACCGTGTCAATCCAATACACTGTAACTACAAAAAACAAAAGGAGACGGGGATTTCTGGGCTATATTGCAATAAGTTGTGATATGGTTTTAAAAAAAACCGTCATATTTTTCTATTTCTAAATACAAAAAAAAGTTATTTAAAAAATCTAAAAAACCCGACTACTCAACTGAAATGCAAGAAACAAGCACATTTTTATTTAAAAAAGTGACAAGCAGGCGGACCCATCCCATTAAAAAAAATCAATTGGGTCTCGCCTGCTTGTCATTTTTTAAATAACTTTTTTTTTCAACTTTTTAGTTAAAATATTAATTAATATTTTTATAGATATGCCCGGTCGTATCACAATGGCACCCCACCGGGTTCAGAAAGTGAAAGAGCAAGTCCATATTTTTAAAATTTCTCTTTGTATTATTTTTGCTAGTATTACACTAATGATAAACATGATATACCTTTTTGAAATCCTTGTGTTAAGCCCTTTAATTTGATACCCATATTGCAGGATTCGAAAAAAAAAATTTTTTTTCATTATGTATAATGACTTCGCACAGCCGCCATGTTTGATTTTGTCAAATGTCACCTATCTAAGAACACTTGAGCTGCTAAGACAAATGTAACGATACGTCAATTATGTGAATCCGTTCAGCGATTCTGGAGATATCTATACCTATTGATAATTTTATGTAGTTTTCAGTTAGAATACAACAATAGCGAGGATAGACCGGGTGGCCAGTTATTGGTTTTGGCTAACGTATTTTTTCACTAACTGGCCATGGTATGCCAATAACTACATTTTTACCTAACTTTTGATTTTTTGAGAAATTCGACCGTATTTATAAAGTTCATAAGATTTACTATCGTTCATATAAAGGAATTTTGTTTTTGACGTTATTTTTCAGTAACTGGCATACCCGGCTAATTTCTGTGGCCAGTTACTAAAATTATCTATTTAATTTGCAGGATCAAGGATAGAAGACCACAAAATGGGTAAAAAACGACAGTACACCAAAGAAGCTATGGATAATGCTATAAAATTTGTCACAGATGGAGGTTCCATTCGTCAGGCATCAAAAAAGTTCAACGTTCCCAGGAGCAGCATTCAATTTAAATTGTTAAACCCGTTGACAAAATTTAAATCTGGACCCGATCCAGTCTTAACTGAAGCAGAAGAAACCACGTTGTGCAACCATATTCTTAAACAAGCTAAACGTGGATTTCCTATGAATAAAGAAGACCTGAAATCAGAAGTCCGAGAATTCCTCAGAAAGAACCCAAGACCAAACCCATTTAAAGACAACAAACCAGGAGATGCATGGTTTCAAGCATTTTTGAAACGGTTTCCTGTTATTTCTATCCGGACATCTGAAGGAGTTACTAATTCTAGCTCATGTGTATCCGAACAAGATATACGAAAATGGTTTCAAGAAATTCGAGACTACTTACAAGAAGAAAAACTTGAAAATGTCATTGCAGATCCAACGTGAGTATACAACGCTGACGAAACAGGCTTTAATCTTTGCCCTAAAACAGGTAAAGTCTTAGCAGAGAAAGGCAGCAAAAACGTTTATCAAATAGAAAAAGGCTTGGCAAAGGAAAACATAACCGTTTTGTTCACTTTTTCTGCTGCTGGTTTCACCTGTAGCCCTTTGATTATTTATCCATATAAGAGAATCCCTGATAAAGTAACACTGAGTGTGCCAAGTGGGTGGGGAATTGGACGAAGTGACTCAGGTTGGATGACGGCTGTCGTCTTTTGCGATTACATAGCCAACTGCTTCTATCCAGAGCTGTTGGCCAAGAATACTACCTTCCCAGTGATATTGTTTGTTGATGGTCATAAGACCCATGTGACTATCCAGGTGTCAGAACTCTGCCGATCTTTGAAAATACACCTGATAGCACTGTACCCAAACGCAACACGCATATTGCAACCAGCTGACGTAGCGGCATTCCGTCCAATCAAATTAGCGTGGAAAAAGGGACTGAGTGAATGGTATGCGAAGAAAAACTATGAACAAAATTTAACCAAAGAGGCTTTTGCTCCGTTACTCAAATCTGTAGTAGAGACAAGTATTAAAGAGAGCACTTTGGTAAACGGTTTTCGAGTGACTGGTTTATTTCCATTCAACGAAAATAACGTGGATTATAGCAAGTGTATCCCCAACAATAAAACATCAACAACGCAGCAACAAAATGAGACAGCAGACCAAAATATGGTAAGTTCTTTATCATATCGAGAATTTTGTGATATTGTTGGCGAAGAAATCATTGAACAATGTCAAAAAGTAACAAGATTAGACTGCATAGATCAAAATTTTCTTGCAATCTACAAGGTGTGGAAGAGATTCAACGAAATGAAGAAAATGCCTCATTTGGAAACAGAATCTGAGCGGTTGGTATCCGAAACTATTGAGGAGGCTTCAGAGTCTGATTGCATACTTGATGAGCGCACTGGTTGCTTTTCAATAAAAAAGGATCCAAAAAAACATGACATTTCACCCACAGCAGCTTCGACATGTGAAACAGAGGAAGAAATGGAACTAGAACTAGCACTTACGAATGAAAAAGATAGTCAAAGTACTGACTTGACGCATGATGTAGGTGCTGGCAGAGATATTAAAATGAATAAAGACATAGAGAGTCAACATGAAAAATCTAAGTATTCAAACAAAGTGGAAGAGGAAGTGGTTACTGTGATACAGTTGGAAGAAGTAGATAGACGAGCAGAACTACATAGTATCAATATATATGATCCTGGCCCATCAACCTCCACTAGCTGTGATAAAAAATAACAATATTTTCAAACGAATCTCTTGAAGAATATTTACAAAGGAAACCTTGTCCAGTCTCACCAAAACGAAAAGGTAAGAACCAAACGAAAAGAGTACCTTTTGCATTGACTTCAGATGGCTTTTTACAACTGATGAAAGCAAAGAATTTAAAAAAGCAAGAAGAAGAAGTAGCGAAAGAAAATAGGAAGAGAATACGTGAGGAGAAAAAGAAACAAAAAGAAAATAATATGCCTAAAAAGAAACCAAAGAAGATTTTAGCTGCCCAAGATTCGAAAAGCGAAATGAATATAATGGAGACTGTTGATGCTCAAAATGTATCACCAATAAATGTAAAATCCAAAAAGCACTTAGCAGTGGTATGCTGTGACGCTTGTCTGAATCCTATAACAAAGAGGATTATTCAGTGCAGTCAATGTAACCAACAGTTTCATCAAAACTGTGTACCATCTTTTCACAGCATGCATATTCCTGAAGATGATGAAGATTCATTTCTATGTCATCAGTGTTTCCACTGTAGTAATACTGATTCATCTGAGGGTGATGAATTGTTCGAAGCTGTATTGGAAGAGTCCAGAAAACAAGGCTTTTAAGTTTATTACATAACAAACTATAGATAAGATTAGATACCACCATTAGAAAAAATATTGATCTCATTTTAGTAACGTTTAAAATATTAATGTTTAAGTGTTTAAATAATAAATATATGTAATAGAGTTTTAGTGTTAAATGTATACTTTATGATTACAACTTATTTAGATTACTAAGTGTTCAAATACACAAGATTGATCTCATATGGCCAGTTACTGATTGAAAAATGGCCAATAACTAAACTTTTACGGCCAGTTTTTGCGTAAAACAGACTTTTATTTTCTTATTTAAAATAAATGTATAAAACCTACTTTTGTTTTTCTTTTTCACCACAAATTTACAAAGTAGATTGTATGGTCTGTCCGTAGATAGTTTTAGATTCAATATTGTTGGAGTACATTCTGAAATATCATCGGTTTAACCTGGCCGAGTCGCTTAATTGGCCAGTTACTACCCGTTTTACCCTACTTACCATTGATAGTATCCAATGAACAAGAGAGAAACAAGTAGACGTCACTTTTTAACACTAAATATTTCAGCTCAAAAAAGGCAGGCTCCTAAACATTTTAACAACAGGTGACCGATCATAAGAAAATCTGTTCGCCAAGTGTCAAAAAATAACCGCCTGAGTTGTCGCTACTTTCTATGGCGGAAAAAATGAAACTAAAATGCAAACTACTTATCCAAACAATACGACAAACTGCTCACAGATGTCGTAGCTTTCATACAACTCTTATTACGACTCGATGAAATTTAATGTGGCCAGTTTCTACAAGAGGCCAGTTACACCTTGTTCTACCCTACTTATAATAAATCTGTAGAGAGGTCAATTCTGTACATGAAATATATTTCCAAAATAACTATCAGGGCGTGATTAGGGATCGATACTGATGCCAAAAATGCAATCAGTAAAATTTTTGTCTGTCTGTCTGTCTGTCTGTATAACCGTTATAGAAACAAAAACTACTCGACGGATTTTGACGAAACTTGGTACAATTATTTCTCATACTCCTGAGCTGGTTATAGTATACTTTTCATCACGCTACAATCAATAGGAGCAGAGCAGTGAAGGGAAATGTTGGGAAAACGGGAGAAGTTACTCCATTTTTTAAGCTACCGTCGCGTGTGCAACCTTAATGGTTAAAGCTACACAGAAACCATTTCATGACGGAAATGTTCTCCTTAAAATTATATAAAAAATATCCCACGACAGCATATGTCTATCTTTTATGGTTGACTCACAATAACACGTGTAACTCCCGATAGCTTAGCAGTTCGAAGCTTTCTGATTATAATATTTGTCTACTCTTACATTTATAACACTCTCAGTCACCCCTAATTGAAAAAGTTAACATTATTAACTATTCCATAAAAAAGAATCATATAAATCGGTATAAAAACACCAAAGTTATACATGAAATAGGCTAATAATATGCCATCGCGCGTGAATACTGGATCATGCTATTTAGGATTATTTTTGAGAATCGGTCGCCGCGCTCGACGCGTCTCGATTGGCCAAGTGCGAGCCAGACTCGCCCATGAAGGGTTCCTAAAAACCTTTAAAATTTCTAGAAACCAGCTTATTTACATTTTTACAACTACGCTAGATAACTTTGTTTTTCATAGTGTTTGTATGAATTACAAAGTTATATTTGCGGTTTTAGAAAATATGCTGTATCTCAAAACTGCTTACCTGATTTCGATCAAACCAATTTTGGTTGAAAGTTTACATTAAGATCTACAGACATATTTTTTTAGATTTTTCACTCCATTATTATAGAAGTTAGAGGGAGGGGGGACATTTTACCACTTTGGAAGCTTATATCTTTTAAACGATTGACTTTATGAAAAAGTGGTTTTAGAAACCCTTATATCATTTTTAAAGACCTGTCTATAAGTACCACACACGCATAGGTTTCA
Organism: Tholera decimalis; assembly: GCA_943138885.2. NCBI lineage: Eukaryota > Metazoa > Arthropoda > Insecta > Lepidoptera > Noctuidae > Tholera > Tholera decimalis. The sequence goes on along the minus strand of OW964552.2, from coordinate 13,650,934 downwards.
TGAAAAAAATATTTTCAGTGTTAGTTCCATGTATGGGGATCCCCCTTTATTTTAAATATTTCTTAATTTTTTTCTTAAAATCGGAAAGCGGCTCATAGAATACATCTACCTACTAAGTTTCACATGTATAGTCTTAGTAGTTTCGGAATAAAATGGCTTTGACATACAGACGGATGGACAGACAGACAGACAGACAGACGGACAGACATATCGAAACTATAAGGGTTCCGTGTTTTGCCATTCGGCTATGGAACCCTAAAAAGGCGGGGCGTCCGAGCGCGAGATTCGCGGTTGAGTAGTGACCAGCCTTAGTGTGCTGAACTACGAGAGGCCCTACCTAAAAAAAAAAAAGTGCGGGCTTCATACAATTTGTGCCTGTTGATCCGAATAGACGTTCAGAGCGTTCGACCTTATTGACAGACAATACTTAATGGATATTAACAAACCGTGCTTATCAGCGCGACTTTTAGTCGTTGATAATTTATTTTTAGATTCCTTTTGTTGTTATTTTATAAAATAGGTATTAGTTATTTTAGTATACCGATAGGTAAGTATTGGCTAATTTACGTTCACTTTTTTATATTATTTTTATTTTCACCCAGTTGCAACAAAATATAATCGAGGCTCAAATTTTAACAGGTTGCGGTGCATAATTTTCCATTCTAATTTAAAAGAACGCAGTTCCCGGTATCGGTGTGTTATGCAATGACAATTAATAAGGTTCAAGGGCAGACTTTTCGTGTTGCTGGAGTAGATCTCGGTGTCAGTTGTTTCTCGCATGGTCAGTTGTACGTCGCTCTTTCCCGGGTTAGCGGTTCTAGAAATCTTTATGTTCACGTGCCGGACGGGTCAACTTTCAACATAGTTTACCCGGAAGCTTTGCGCTGAAGTATTTTCGTTCTATAGGCCTCATGTGAACGTGATTTAACAATATTACCAATATATTAACTTAATAACACACAAGGAGTTACACGCTGACGGAGTCGCGGGCACAGCTATTAACAATAATATTGTGCGGTTCCGCATTGCGATATTTTTCTTTTAACAGTAATATAGATTGACATATTATATTTCCCTACTAAATTACGAAAGTTAATCTGTCTGTTACATCAAAATCACTGAACCGTGAGGACATAGGCTACTTTTTTTACGAAAAATGACGGAAACGCGGACGAAGTCGCGGGCAACAGCTATCTATACTAATAATATAAGGCTGAACAGTTTGTTTGTTTGGTTGAACGCGATAATCTCAGGAACTACTGGTTCGAATTGAAAAATTATTTTTTAATTAAATAGTCAATTTATGGAGAAAGGCTATATATCATTACGCTAAGGCCAATAGGAGCGGAGCGCCAATGAAGAATGCTTCAAAATCGGGGTTAAATTTAACGTTAGCCCAAAGTAACTATTCCACGCAGACGAAGTCGCGGGCAAAAGCTAGTGAGGTAATAAAGAATATTACATACATACATACATACAAGATACGCGCGAAAAACATAACCCTTCCTTTGCAGTCGGGTAAAAAATAGCCTAATTCACAATCTGGAAGACGAGAAATCTTAAAAATAAGTTTACAGTCACGAATAAAATGGGATATCGATTACTATAATCGATTAATGTGAATGAGTTTAAACAATTGATCATAAAACTACTTGTACCAGATTATTGATTCAATCAAAGTAAATAAATATATTACTATTTACATAATGTCAGTAGTTTAAATAAAATAAAATGTCAACATATTATAAAGAAATCTTAAAGTCGATTCTCGTTTACAAATCGATTAATTACTTGTGTTTGGAAACTGTATTTTTAATCTGTGCTGACAGTGACAGCCACAGAATACCTTTTGACAGTCCTAGAATGTCAACAATCACTCGTTTCGTACAATTCGCTCCGTGCAGAAACTATAGATGGCGTTATAATCCCGACAGTAGAGACACCGTGCGAGTAAAAAAAGAAACTTTCCAGACCCATTGTAGAGATGTTACATACATTAGGGTCAAATCTTGATGTTTTTATAGGTACATATATATAATATATATATTTTTAATCTTTTTTTTTATCAATGTTTTTATTTCCTGTGTTTATAACTTTCAAATTACTAAACTGATTGTGTAGCACGCCGGGTTCGATTCCTGACCTGACACAAATTGATTTTTTCAAGTACAATTATAATGTTTAGTTTACATAGTGTTAATCAGTATAAATAAATTAATAGTTTAAAAAACCAAAACACGCTTTTAGGACTAATGTAATGAGCAGAAATTAGAAATGTTTACTAGTAGGCAGTCCAAGGTTCCATCAGCCACCTTCCAATTCCATCGTCAGACCAGCTGGTACCATAATATTCTATTGTCGTCTAATCTACACATATTTGCCAAGTTTCATGATGATACAACAATTAGAAGTACGTTTAATTCAGATTCTTAGATTTTATTGCATATCTAGTTCGTTACAGATCGACCTAATAATAAATCTATGGATTACGCGGTAATTCAAAAAGGTTAAGAAAACCGATAACAGATTTTATTTAGGTTTGTTATAACCTTGAAACCTGATCGTGTTCAAAGTCCATGACGTGGCCTTTCTCACAAGTGCAAACTCGACTATGATACGATATTCCATCATGGAATGCCAGTGCCTATCTTCCGGCTTCATCATCAGACCTTGAAACCTAATCGTGATCAAAGTTCATTACAAGACCTTTCTAAGAAATCCAAAACAGCTATGACACGATTTTCCATCATGAAGTTCCAGTTCACATCTTCCGGCTCCATCATCAGATCAGTTCGACAGTACCATATTATTGTATTGTCATCAGAACTACATACAGCTGCCAATTTTAATTACGCTACGACCCTTGGAAGATGGTTAAATTAGTTACCTTAGATTCCATTACATAGTTAGTTACATACAGGTCGACCTAATAAAAGCGTGTTAAAATACGTTATAAGCGGAGTTTCATAAAAATGTTGTTTTAAAACAGTACATATTACATTTACTGTTTAATAATTGGATTTTCAACATTTACTAACGCACAATCAACATAAACTATTTGATCTCTATATTTTACATACTAATTGGTATTTTATAAAAAATATGAAATTGCTTAACCCTCTGTATGACTCTTTCTATGTAGATTCGCAATGAAGCAATTTTATATGTTTCTTCTAATTCCTCTGGTGAAAATTTCATGAAGAACCTTCTGTCTTAATCATTATGTCAGAATCTTATCAACTGATATTTTAATAGCAGAAAAACCTTTATCAGCAAGAACAGTATCACCAGGCTCCAATAAATGTATCACTCCGCAATGATTTGTTATGAAACAGTTGCTAGAGCGACCTCCATAAAATTTAGATACAAAACTTATGAATCCACAAGGAGTTGTTTTTGGATGTATTACAGCATCCAGAAATACAACAATACATTTTGATAACTTAAATTAGCAAAATTTAACACGAAAATTCAGAATTTTTTTCCGTGGTTTCACAGTAGAATGTTTGACACTTGAGGTAAAAGTTTCGGGTACGAGTCACCAGATGACAGAGTCATCGTTACGCACGGTGCCTATAGTATCATTTCACGCGCGTGCGTTTTGAGTGTTTCCCGTTGTTTTATTGATATTTTCCTTGACCTCTGCTTTCTTCCTACGGATTTCTGATATTGCTAAACTTGTACGACCCTTGCTATCATACCAGACACGGATAATCTCGTTTTCTCGTCTGACTTTGGCTCGCTTATTTGGATTTTACAGCCTGCGTATCGATTGGATATTGACACCATGGATCACTGTGTTAATTTTGGTATAGCGACTAGTCGCTGTAATACACTTGGCCGACGAGCTATACCTAGATGATGTAACGACATTGTCAGTGATTCTTCTTTGGCGTGCACCACAACCTTTAAGTTTAAACTTGAAGTCACCTTTTCTAGTTACCCAGTGTCTACAATGCTGGTCTACAGGTTTCTTCTTTTATTTTCCATAAACGTTATGCAGGAACTATAGTAACGCTACATACAAAAGGCACATGGAGATTTGATGATAGATTGATCGGAAGTCGGTGCCAAAAACGAAAATACAAAACTAAAGACACTGACTACCGAAATTAAAGTTATTTTTCACTATGCAGTGTTTTTTGGAAGTCGGTTAAATTTTTTGGTAAAACGTTTTTTCTTATTTACTAAACCTAGTAGCTGTGTAACATGATACCCCTTGGCAAATCGGGTAACAGATTGTCTGTTTTATGACTTCCCATAATGACAGTCAACGGAGGAACCTCGATATGTTAAGACCATCCATGAACCGACCTTGGCAAACCTTGCTTCACCTTAAAGATTGACTTGAGAGGCTTTAACAAGCATAAATATTCGTCCCACCATAAACTTTTATCATTCAATCGTGATCGATCTGAAGCCCGATCAAAGAAATCGAGCCTAACTCAGTCGTACAATGAAAACAGCGATGTTCATCAGATTGATAGCCGGGTTAATTAACGAACCATGTTCCGTTACACAGACAAAGGGGAGGGTTGTTTTATTCAGAGGGCAGAATAAAAACCTTATTATTTGTACAGGAGACCGCCATTCACGGATAAATCTAGGATTGCTTGAGAAAAAGTAGCTTGAAAATGTTGGGCTAAATGCTTGCTTTTGTTTGTATGTTGACTGTAATATGTAATGTTGACTTCAAACAATTAGATAACTATTTTGGAAGGGGTTTTGATGAGGAAAAGGAATAAGAATATCGTGGATCTATAGAGAAATATTTTTTTTGTAGTTATACTCTAAAAATAGTAGAAAGAACTCGTAGCTGAATAACAACAGCCAAACGGGTCGATCTTTGAGGTTAAGCAACGCTTGCTGAGGTCAATACATGGATGGGTGATCATCTTCACATTTCGAGATACATCCATGCCTCGGAAAGCACGTTGAGTTGTTGATCCCGGCTGTTATTTGTACATCTTTGACAGTTGTTACAGGTAGTCAGAAACCAAGGATCTTCTACCTACTAACAAGTTCCTTGTCAGAAACCGACCCCAGTAGTGTATCTGACAGTAGGTATCTGACAGTAGGTAGTCTGGCAGTCGCTTCATGTAAAACGCTAATACTTAGATGCATCCAGTTATTCTTGAAGCCGACCCCAAAATAGTTGGAAAAAAGCTTAGCAGTCGATGAATATGACACCATTTGACCAGCGTAACTCGCGCTTTTTTATGTTTGCAGCTATATGAGTGGTATTTGTTTGTTTCTAACTCTTTCCGAATCAATGTTTTAACATCTTCAGACCAATATGCAGCCACCTGCACTGCTGTTACATAGGCTTTATTTAAATCTAGCAAGGCGCAGGTGGCCGCGCACGATGGGCATGACAAGAGGTGTGATATGCCCTGCAAAGCAGCTCCACACTGGCATTGTGTTTGTGATGGGTCAGGGATACCCCATTTGGCCAGATTATATTTATCACGATAACTTTTTTGTTTGCTAGCTAGTACTCTCTCTTACAAACGACAAGCCAAAACAAAACAACACACAGGAAATGACGCTGCATCTTAATTCCAGTTATAAACTCTATTTCAAATTCTTCATAAAAAAAAACTGTACTCTTATCCCGATTGTAGGGAAGCCATGTTTAGGAGGCCATTGTCCTTTTGGATTTAAAAATACAAAGATTAAGATTCTCTCTGTAGATTTTGAAAACAAAACAGGCTTTGTTGTCTTAATCTTTAAGTTAAGCCTCCAATAATGTTAACTTCCTCGTTTGGAATTAATGGCAAAAGTAAAATTTAGGGAGCTAGCGTAATTGGCTTTACCTTAACCAGTAAAGTTCAGAGATTATTCTTATCTATAGATCGCCACGCCCAGAACCTTTCTTTCAGCATATATGAATCACCGACACACGTATCTAAACCAAGAAACCATCTTTGTTTTGATAGTTATGCATAATAAGAGCTCTAAGGTCCTATGACTACCTGGTTGGAGTAATGGTTGGGCTGCTACACTGCGTGTCGCGGAATTGATACGCACTGTAAATAATGTTTTTACGATCTACAGATAATTGTTTTGGGTCTGAGTGTTTGAAAAATTCGTACAAGATACAGGACAAATTTATAATGTGATGCAATATTGCAAAAAATATTAAGACATTAATTAGGACATGCTGTATAAATATTTTTATTTTTATGCATATTTGATTAACGTTAAATTAAATGTTAAGTTTTGACGTATATCTTTTTAAGAACGTTTGTAGCTTCTGCTTGGATTTTTTTTTTATTAAATTAATAGGACATTATATTTATACTTCAACAGAAACATTAAAAACTTAAATCAGCAGTGCTATTTAGTAGAAATAACACTGCTGAAATTCAGCGTTATATCACCGTCCTTAAGCAGTCTTATATCTTTCCATTGTTACTCAGCGGTCAGTGATTATCCACAAGCCATTAACCAAAGCTCCTTATCCTCAAAAGTTTTTCTTATACACAGACAGACACTAAGATAGCCTTCATTCGTGGCCAACTGCCAAAACCTTAACTGACTGACGCAAAGTAAACGTGATTTTTTTTATCAGAAATTCAGTTCATTTTCGCGATAAGAATGATTTGTGCAAACGTTTTAAAGTTTTTTCAGAATCATTATTCTCATCTCGTAATAGCCATTACCTTTCCTGAAAGGAAAGTGTTTTGATATTTAAAACCAGAACACATCCATAATTATGTATTCTAATATCAAAATTATCATATCGCACGCTTAAACCAATACTGTCACTATCCCAAAAAGTCAACTTTTCAGGAGAGGCAAAAAATGGAATGTGAATGGGAACATTTTTGTTTAGTGACGAAGCGGACTACTGCCCGTATAGCGGTTATTTCTGTTACTTTTAGACCAGTGTAAGCGCGATTACGCGTAGTTCTACGTTTCCCAACAGATGGCATTAAAAAGTCAATTTGGCAAAATTTTGGATAGTGATAGTATTGGATTAAGCGTGCAATATGTGTTCTTATTTTTTTTTTCAGTCACGTTACATTGCTATTTACATTATTGTATATCTAGAACAATCATGCTTTACATAAATCTGTATTTGGTTTTTTGAATTGGGCATTGTGAAAAAAAAAACCTCTTTTTAAGCCATACTTTTACAGAGTTTCGGGCACATAAAGTTTGACAAGCACTCAATTTCATATCTTAATTTTTGATTATTGGCTAGTCTTGAGTTTCATTCGCAACTTATGTAATTTAATTGATAATATTTAGAGTTTTCAAATGCGACGTGTAGGATTAAGAACCCTTCACGTATTCTTGCTTCATTTTGTGATATGTAATTATATAAACGTCACATTTATGTAGATATGTCTTTCAAATTAAGTTCAGGATATTATGCCAAGACATTCAAATTTAATATTACTCAAACGCCCCCGCATTCGTTACATGCATCGTTGAAAATAAGAAGCGATTAAATTGACAATGCATTATTTATTACACGTATTAAAGAGGTTTATGCCTTTTATGAAATGAAACAGAAGACTCGAATGTTGTTTTTATTAAATATTTATAATATTAATGGAAACGCGCGCGGGAGTAGCAAATTTAAAAAGTTGAATACGTAAAAAGATGCTAAAATATTTTGTCAAAAATATGTCAAATACTCAAGTAAAAGAAAATTTCCTCAAAACACATGACTCAGGTAGCCTCTCACAATATGTGAGTACATAACAATAGGGTACGTGATGTAATAATAATGTGTGTTTCTATTCAAAAACATTTTGATAGGTGATATGATGTCTACAAAAAAGAATAAAAAAAATTGCTAGCGGAACTTGCACCATCATCGTGGATATTCAGCTTTCATTCACAATACATTTTCAATTTGTTATCTTGGTTTTTCTTTATCTGTATGAGAACCCATCGGCTTGAACGTCGCTTTTAATTTCAGCCCTTATTAAGGTTAAGGAAAGCAAAAAAGGATGTGATTTCTTTGAACGTTTACGATCTCATATAATATTGCTTCTTCAGGCTTTATGTCTTGATCTTCGAGTACAATATTACTTTTTGAATTACTTTGACGTTTCGTTATGTCATTCACATGGATTGAGGATTTTTTTCTTTCAAGAAGCTATTGAGGCGCTGTGTGTGTTAGGATTTTTTACATACCGTTGCTATGTAATGATAATATTGTTTATGTCATGAGTTATTATAACGTTATTTAAGCTAGCTTAATTTTAACAAAGACCAGCAGTAGAATATGGCCCGATAGGGGGCAGGACCCGTGCTCCACCTAGAATCTCCACCTGGGTGGAGCACGGGTACTATATGGGTCCCGTGCTCCACCTGATGACGTTCTTGTACAGTGATGCAGTAAATTGTTTTCCCTATATGTTTCAAAATATCTAAACAATGATCAAATATGAGTAAGTTTAATATTCATTGTACAATAATATAATTAATTTCTTATATTCAATTTATATTATTAAATTACCTTATAGCTTTTATGATGCACAGAAAAGAGTATGAGTAGAAATTTTCCAAAAAAAATTACAAACTTTACTGGTGAATAAAATTGATGAAAAGTAAATTCAACGCGTCTTCTTCAGTCTTTTGTTTTGTCGTTGGTGAGAAGTTGAAGCTGGAACATGATTTTGAGAACACTAGCTCTCAACAGCCCATTTTTAGGGTTCCGTAGTCAACAAGGAACCCTTATAGTTTCGCCATGTCCGTCTGTCTGTCCGTCTGTCCGCGGTTTAGCTCAAAAACTATTGGTACTAGAAAGTTGTACTTTGGCATAAGTATACACGTTAATGACGCCGAAAAAGTGGTAAAATAAAATTTTGAAAAAAACAATTATTTAGGGTACCTCCCATACATGTAAAGTGGGATGATAATTTTTTTTTTCGTTCATTCCATAGTGTGGGATATCGTTGGATAGGTCTTATAAAAATATTAGGGATTTGCTAAGACCGTTTTTTGATTAAGTAAACTGTTCGTGACTTATCAAGCTTTAAAATACCAATTTTCGTTAGAGTCAAGTGTCCCCCCCCTGTATCAACTAAACGGTTATAGTTAGAAATTCAAATGTTACGGCAGTAGTACCTATATATAACGAAATTTAAAGGAAAACTATCACACATAAGTGGGCTTTACAAGTTTACGAGTAATAGTCGATCAATTGTATTTGACTCGAAAATTTCGAACAACTCTATAGAAATGTCGATAGATGGCGCTAAGCGCCAGTTGTATCGTGCTAGCTTCTTGTGACGATTGAGTAGTGTAGCTCTGTGTCTGTATTTAAATTCAAAACACCGGCTATGACAAGTTTTATACAAATCTCTAAAAAAAAATTGAAACTTTCCGTGCAAAATTGTCGGATCAGGTGAGGATTTGTATAGGAAGTCAAATTAGTTAGGTAGTCTTGTTTGGCTTTTAGTTAGAGCATGGTATGAAATGATCAGTCAGCGAATACGACACGCATTTGGCTGTTATAAAAACTACGGAACCCTACACTGCGCGTGGCCCGACACGCACTTGACCGGTTTTTTAATTTAAAGAAAAGGAGGAATTATACTTATATATGGCGGACTTTAGTACTATAAGCAAAAGACATATAAAAATGGTAACCAGTTTTGGGTGTGCAGTGAGTCTAAAAAGAAGAAAGGTGTGAAAGTTTCCTGATAGCTTTAACCTGGGAGTCTTTAAGTCAAGAGTGAATAGGTTGCTTCTAGGCACGCGTGCTTCATCTTCGACCACATCATCGCTTAACATCAGGTGAAATGGTGATCAATCGCAAGCCTATCAACAATAAAAAAAAAACTCTATGCATCATCTATCTTATGATTCTTTTCAGTACGTACATATAAAACGTTACATACAGAAACTTACATGTGTTTTGTTTTACTTTCTACTTCTTTATGTAGAATAACAATGCGTTGATTTTTTATTTTTATTGTTAATAGGCTCGTATTTGACCGCTATCTTACTTGATGGTAAGCGATGATGTGGTCGAAGATTAAGTACGCTTGCCTAGAAGTAACTTATTCACTCTTGACTCATAGCTTCTTTCAGTTTAAAAAATATGGGGTTTGCAAAATACCTTTAAGTAACGGTAGGTTGATTGTTACTCCGGACTAGGCAGGGCAACTTTTCAGTAGCAGTAGTTTGTTTGATTTAAAGTACCGAAATAACGACACACTGTAGTGGCAATAGTTCTGATAGCGGTATAAATAAAAACGGTTATTGTAAATTACCAAAATGGTCTACACTGCACATCAGTTTGACAATTTTAATATATTTTATTTAAGGACGGAAAAGTAGTGAAGAAAATGGATTACAGTACAAAAATGGAGGTAACAGTGGCTGTATACGACAAAACCGAAGTATCGTTAGCTATAGAGAAAGCTAAAGAAGAAGCTACTACTTCAAATGAGTCTTTAACTAAAATTTATAAAAAGGCTGCAGAACCGCTGTACCGTAAGTCTCAATTTAGTTCCAAAAATATTGGCATCAAAAATATAACTTATACATGCATTGTAGGTCTATGTTGCAGCTTGCCTCTATTGCCCCATGATCTCATTCCAGAAGTATGGCAATTTATTTTATCAGAGAGTATAAATTTTCAAAATGTGAGGATTCGAGAATTTATTCAATCGAAAAAAAAATATATTAGTAAACATGTAGATGAATGGTGTGTAACCCTAAGTAGATTGCTTACAGTGATATCACAAAATACTAATTTTTAGATGTACCAACAACTAAATGCCGCAAAGAAAACTGAAAAACACCAACTTATTTTAAATTCGCAAATGCAATTAAATAAAAATAAAATAATAAATTTGAAATGCAATTACTTCATAATAAATTTTTTGAGCCATTTTTTGAAAAAAAAAAGCGTTAAAATAAATCCTTTTGATTATATTTTAAATTGTGTATTTTTCTTATTTACTTGACTGTACTAATCATCAGGTGGAGATCCTAGGTGGAGCTCGGGTCCGGCCCCCCCGATAGGCCTGCCGGACGGGATTGGGCTAATGTTCTAACGACATACCGTACCCCTAAACGCAAGAGCAACTGAAATAACAGGGTGGAATTTTAGTCAGTAAAAGACATACTACCTTCTGCTCCACACAGAGCGGTAGGACTCATTAGAGGATTCTTCTCCTCCCAAAAAGGTTTTATTCCATTGGTCCTTTGTGTAAACATAATTTGCACTGATACAACCTACTTTAAATAAAATAGCTATAAAATTAAGTTTGAAATCTGATGATTATACAAAACACCTTCAAAATTGCAATATAAAAATTCAGCGTATCGGACTCTTTATAAGTTTTCTATTGGTTTTTGTTAAAAATAAAGTACATCTTTAATTTTAGACGCCATCTTAAATCCAGTACCTATATTACACAATTTTAAATTGAGATCCCTTCACAAGTTCATATCATATTCTGACGTCATCAATAACTGCCAAACAGTGATCCTAATACCACTGTTTGCGGTCCTTTTAGGCGCGCAGCTGACCAAACAGTTAACTACACAACAGAGACCGAATTAACCGTATTTGTTTATGTGTCCCATTCCTTAGTGTCCCATTAGAGTAATGACGTTGGTCTATTCGACATTCAAAAATATTTGCAGTCATTTCCTGTGAAGTCGAAAATAAGCGATATAGAAAATATTTAGAGCTGGTTGCTGTTTAAAGTAGTTCTGAAACTATAATTAAAAGAAATTATTACGACCGATTTGCCTGCATTACATTTTATATGCCTGCTACGGTGGCAGTTTTAATTTTATTCCAGTTCACTTATGACTAAGTCATGAAATCTGTGTCTATACTCAAAGGAAAGGAATCTGGAAAAGGTAAGATGTATTTGTGAAGCCTTTTTTATTTTAAAAACAAAATGAATTAAATACTTTTCAGTGGGCACGAACATCATTATTAAGTTGGTACTTTGAACCGTTTCGAGATTTAAGAAGAAACACACGAAATATAATCTATATTGCTTACTATTTAATATTCTATTATTTAATTTAATCAGATGTTTAGTACCTTAGATAATCATTCTAAAAAAAAGAATATTTATTATAAATTGGGTGTTTTTGCATAGTACTTTTTAGGGTTCCGTAGCCCAATGGCAAAAAACGGAACCCTTATAGTTTCGATATGTCTGTCCGTCTGTCTATCTGTCTGTCTGTCTGTCCGTCCGTCCTTATGTCACAGCCATTTTATTTCGAAACTATTAAGACTATACATGTGAAACTTAGTAGATAGATGTATTCTGTGAACCGCTTTCCGATTTTAAGAAAAAAATGTAAAATAGTTAAAATAAAGGGGGGTCCCCACACATGGAACTAGAACTGATAATATTTTTTTTCATGAAACCTATGCCTGTGTGGTATTTATAGACAGGTTCTTAAAAATGATATAAGGGTTTCTAAAACCACTTTTTCATAAAGTCAATCGTTTAAAAGATATAAGCTTCCAAAGTGGTAAAATGTGTGTCCCTCCCCCTCTAACTTCTATAATAATGGAGTGAAAAATCTAAAAAAAATATATATTTCTATAAATCTTAATATAAACTTTCAACCAAAATTGGTTTGAACGAAATCGGGTCAGCGGTTTTTGAGATACAGCATTTTTCTAAAACCGCAAATATAACTTTGTAATTCATACAAACACTATGAAAAACAAAGTTATTTAGCGTAGTTGTAAAAATGTAAATAACTAATTTTAATAAATTTTTAAGGTTTTTTTTATTCATCAAATAAATATACATATTATATTTTATTATTATAGTTACTACGGAACCCTTCATGGGCGAGTCTGACTCGCACTTGGCCAATTTTTCAATAGAATTTCGGAGAAAATATTCAATATTCTATTTTTGGTGACGTCGAGGATATCGAAAATATTGGAGAGGATTTTATTTAATATGTTAAAGACAGAAAGATGCTAGATCGATTGATAATTTTTATGTGATTTGGCGGGAAGAAGATTTTTATTTTTATAAAGAGAACTAGCAACGTGGGTACAAATCACATTACTAGCAATCATGTTAACCCCTCCAACTTAGCTAAATATGATTGTGTCTGGAGTAGCTTCATGGCAATAGTGTAATGGGTGGGGTTCGAACCCGCGACCTCTCGATCACAAGTCTGACACCTTATCCATTAGGCTATTGACGCTTCAAAAAGTTCATCAAAGAAGAAAAAAAGTTCGTCAAAGAGAGTTTTTATTACTGTTTGTAGGTTCGTGTTTAATTACCATCTCACCTGATGGTAAGCGATGATCTGATCGAAGATGAAGCACGCTTACCTAGAAGTAACCAATTCACTCTTGACTTAAAAACCCCCGGGTTATAACTATCACTGAATTGACTCTCTCAGGAAATTCCACTCCTTGAAATGGACGCTAAATCGCTAAATGGACGAAATAAGACCCGAGAGTGAAACAGCAAAGGCTGCAAATAAAAAGAAAATATACCTATAAAACATATTTTATTCAAACAATGATTCTTGAAATAGATTCCACAATCCCACATCAATTGAATAATATTCATGCAAACACGATTTTTCTCTAAGAGATTCGAACACTATTCTCCGGATGCTTTTGTGTGTTTTGTGAAGCGATTCAGATCTGAATAGAACAGAGAAAATACCACAGAATAGAAACAGAAGGTTGATTTCATATAACGAGTGGGAACAGTCGCACGCACAACAACATCCCGGTTGCACCTGAGTACTAGTGATGTACTATCGGCCAAAGATACGCATGCTCACTTAAGAAAATATTTCTGTAAAAGCGCAGCTGGTGACAAACCACATCCCTTCCTGGTTACGGCCAATTAGAGACTATATAAATTTTGTGAGTATAGGGCGTGTAACATTATATTAATACTTACTATTACGAACACTACTAAAATACGCTTCGTGCATTCTATTGGTCAAAATACATACATTAGGCGATCGAGTTGTGAGCCGTGCTATGCGATTGGTCGATAGTACATGGAGCGACTGCCTATGCCCCTTGGCAGTGTTGGTATCAGATTTTCTGACTTTCCCGTAACTGCTATCTTCAAAGATGTACGAATGACAGCTGGGACCAGCGGCTTTACATGCTTTCCGAGGATTTTTTTTTTTTTTTAGCGTGGTAAAATTATCAAATATGTCCTCCCATCCCGGGCAGGGTGGGAGGGACTGTCAGACTTTTACTGACTAAAATCCACGGTGTTCCTTCAATAACTCTTTACGTACCGGGGTCACGGTAACGGGATGAGCCCCACGACCCCGGCAGGCTTCGGCCCTCTACGGGGGGGCCTCGTCATATTGCTGACGCTCTTTGAGGCGCGCGTGGAACACGACGCGCCGTCGACCCGGGCATGGTCCATGGTCGGACAGCGAGTTGCCCTTTACTCGCTGTCCGCATGCCCGCGCCTACGGTGGCCGGAGATCGTCGGCCGACGTCCGACGCCGTGGGCGTCTACCACTGCGGCTGGACTGGAGGGAGGACGCCATCCTCTCCCTCACACTTGATATGTTAAGATGGTCCACAGATCAACTTTAGTAAGTGTTGTATAGCCTTAAAGATTGATCCGTGCGGCTGTTATTATTTAGCCACGGGCTTGTGATAAATTATATTTATTTTAACCTACGTACATGTTGTCTACTCTTGTCAATTATAAGTAGATAAGGCGGGTGATTCTTCGCTGACTTAATTGAATGTCGGAGAAATTTGTCCTTAAATTTAACGTAAAAGTAATTTCTAAAGATATGTATTGCTCAAAAGATGTGGTCCATGTTGGTTATGCTTAAAGTGGTTTTGTGGAAAATACCATACAGACTTTAATAGACCTGTCTCTATTTATTTATTAAAACTTTATGATATACAAAATGTACAAAGGCGGACTTAATGCCCTAGGCATTCTCTACCAGTCAACCATAGGTGGTGAAGAGATAACATTGCAGGTGCATAAAAAAAGTAAAAGTTTTATTACACATACATATGTAACTAGAATAAACTTTCATACATATTTACATACCAAAAATATATAAAACAACGTGTAACAGATTAAGCGCAATACCTCAGACACCCCCATTAGAATATTAAATTATAATTCTAAAACAACATCCGTAACTAAATAGATTGAAACCAAACCTAGGCATTTTTTATAAAATAGTTATCCTTACTAAACGCAAAACGTATGTGCGTCATACAATATCTTTACGCAGACGCATACGCTCATGCAATATTAACGGCCGACGCGACACGCACACAACTTCCTTGAATATTGAATATTGTATTATTTTTTCATGATGTTGTGTTTCCATTTTAAGTTAAATGAAAGATTTTTCCATCAAACTTTAACACCTATTTTTTATGCGAAAATCGATTCAGAAATCGATTCTGAACTTTCAGGAATTGCGTTTATTCTGTTATATGTTGTATATACTAATAAAAAGTCATAGTACGGGAGTTATGAAAACTCTGCTTCCACTATTTGTTAAGAAAATAATCCCACAACTTTCTCTTAAATGCGTTTTGACTGGTGGCCGTCTTGATATCGAGAGGTAGTGCATTCTACAGAAGAATAGACTGTATATAGAAGGAAGAATGAATAAAATCAGAAGTAAGAGAAGATTATTGGAAGAAACTTCTTCTCTGGCGAATGGGCATCCATTTGAGCTCGGTTCTGTACCTCGATACGTGGTCATATTTTTTTAAATAAAATATGAACTGGATACAGTCATTAAGGCCGGGTTATCCAGAGCACCGTAGGTATTCGACGCTTACCCCAGCCCCCGCAACGAATAGCAAAACGTAACAAATTACGACGCGCGGGAGACGCGCGCGCCAAGCGCACCGCTCATGAGTTCACGAACTCAAGTAGGTACGAAGATGCGTCACAGAATAGAGCAATGCAGTAGCTCAACTTGAATTGATTAGTTTATGTTTATTTTGTTTTGTTTTAATAGTATTTTCAAGTTTATAGATAGAATAGGTACGTATTGTATAAACTTGAACCTAATTAGTAATAATTAAAAATAAGTATATTTATTAATTTTTGGGGACAAGGTGAATAAAAAATCTGACTGACACGCAGATCATGAATACGGGTATGATTCAAAATTACACGCCACGCGCTATTCGACTTTCCCAAAGGGTGCGAAATCTTCATGGCACAGTATAAAAAATCAAGTATTAGGTAGGCACACTTACATTAGGAGAGTTGTATTACAATTCAATTATTATTATATTGAATGAGGGTTTAGAGGTATTCTGTGTGAAATATTATGTTTTAAATAAAAAATATAAATATTTTTCAATCAAATAGTTATACCAATAATAGCAACACACAAACACTTTTTGGAACAAATTTATTTTACGCGGCTTCTAAACTGGCAGAAATTGTAACGCAAAAGTGTAAATACTTACGACTATCTTCTGACGAGAGAGACGACGAGGGTCCCTCAACCGCACACTTTTTTTTCTCTAAAAACTACAATCATTTATGCACAACTGGCTAATGCCGTGATTCGACTTCAACTTCAACTCTTGCGGCTTTTGTGGAGGACTCACCACAATTTCACAAGCGCTGGAAGTTGTTTGGTAAAGTATTTTGGATGATGAAAAGTATTAAAATTGAAGTAAAAAAAAAACAAAATTATTTTGTACGCAAACATGACATGACAGCTTTTGCAATGTC
Organism: Tholera decimalis; assembly: GCA_943138885.2. Lineage (NCBI taxonomy): Eukaryota > Metazoa > Arthropoda > Insecta > Lepidoptera > Noctuidae > Tholera > Tholera decimalis. Next base: position 13,634,243 of record OW964552.2, on the reverse strand, counting down.
AAAAGTATTTCACTCAATATGTTATCAGTTTACCAGTGGCAGTAGGAATAAAATGAGTATGAAAAGAGAAAATTAGAAATATGGCATAGAACTGTTAAAACGATAATACAGTACGCTACAGCTTTATTTTATTTATCTCAATGAACCTACATAGATCATAAATAAATCGAGTAAATACAAAAGGGAGAAGGCATTTAATGGAGGTTGGACGGGGAACATTAGGGAGTGCGCGTGATTCTAAATGCAGTTAAAAGCCATAGATCCTGACACGATATGTAATATTTTTTACATTTTACAACATATTATCTGTTTCCCTTCGGCACATGAATACTTTATTGGAAAACTCTTAAAAAAGTAGACATACACAAAAATGTGAAACTTTTTCTGATTTATCATTTTCATGAAAAATAAATATAAGCACTTTTCTCAAGACCATCTATGCTCGTTGTTGGTGTTGTTTACTGATTGCATAACGGTGAACAGGAGACGACTAGGCTCTTCGACCACCTTACGGAGGCAGCTGCAGGAGCTGAACTGGCCCAGCACAAATATCCGATGGCAAAGCTTGTTTTTCTAAGAGATTTTAATTCCCACCATAAAGAATGGTTGTTCCCGTACCAACAGACAGAGCACGCTGGTAGAGAGGCCCGCAGGTTTTTTTTATCGCTAGATCTCGACCAGCTGGTTCACCAAGCAACCTGCATTCCAGAAGTCGACGGCCACACGCCCAATGGCTTGGACCTAGTGCTCACAAACGTTGCGTCGCCAGAGACTGTCAGTATCGGTCTGGGCCTCGCTCGGATCGTATGACCACTTTCTGGTGAAAACGGTATCTACCTTTTCTCCTCCAGATAAATGCCCCAGGGGCATACGGCGAGTATAGAAGTATGGGTCAGCAGACTCCGAAACTGCGAAGCGAAACTCGAACTTTTACCGTCCTTCGCTGCCTCCTAGTTATGATAAAATTGGATGGAACACTGGCTCACACCGCACAAGAAAAAGCAAATTTAAATGCCTCCGTCTTTGCGGTAAGTTTACGTCACGACACGGCGTCTAACATACCACCTAAAATACCTCACTTTGGCTCCGTAATGCTGGAAACTGCATTTCATGTTAAGGAAGTCCGTAAAGCCCTTTCTAGTCAAAATGTGAACAAAGCCAGTGAACCGGAAGGAATACCTGCTCGAGTCTTAAAGAGTTGTACCCCGGATTTGTCTCCTGTGTATCGCATACTCGCCTGTATCGCGTTCCATTAAAACCGGAGTGGTGCCAGTGTCCTGGAAGCCAGGTAATGTGCATCCAGTACTCAAAAAAGTAGCCGTGCCTTACGGACGATACAGGCATCGCATAGTCCCGGTGACTCTTTGGCTTACACAGTACACTGCAAACCTGACTTTGCCAGCCAAGCAGAGTCAAGATGCAAACCAAGATCTTTAATTGAAAATGATAGGAGGAAGTGAACTAGTTGCCACTCTAACGATCATACGTGAGCTTCCGATCACAATGGCCTGACACTTTGAGGGGCTTACAGTCACCCCAAATCAATTAGACCAGTTTTGATAGCATCTAAATCTCGGTTTAAATCTCCTATAGCGTATGACAAACTTTCCACCCGCGTAGATGCATACAACTGCAGATAATCATTGTAAAGTTGATACGAACACCGAAGACAGAGAGTTATAAAGTTTACCGAAGTTTACCGAAAATAATAAGTGATATTTTTGTAGGAAATGGTCATGCTGTATATTTCTACACTATGGCACGAGTGTGCTGCGCGTAATAAATATTGTTGACTTGTGATAACCCTGGCCGTTGCGATACTGTCTAGACGTTGTCGGCATTTTCCACAAGATCAAAGGTGTCGACCTACTGTATGATCTTTATACTGTGGTCATAGCGACGAATGATCGACTGTACCATAATAACCATTATTACATTTACGAAAATAAAACCTAATACAGCCGAATATGATCAGTTATTTCAACTAGGGTTACTAACGTTCTATTAGCGCGTTTAGTAAAGAATCGGATTAATATTTATCAGTATTCTGGGTCAAACCCAGGCTCTGAACACATCTTTTATGTGATTTCTTTTTTATTGTAAGTACTTTTATATTATATTTAGGTATTTTTGTAAATATTTTGTTGAATAAAATAAGAAACATTTTCATTTTTTTATAGGAGAAAGAAAGTCAAAAATGTTTTTGTTTTGCACACATATTTGCGGTTTGTAAATCTATTCCGCGTAGGTACTTATCTACTTAGTAAAGTAAAATATTAATTTGTAATAAATATTAATTATAGGTACCTATAATAATATTGTCTAAGTTCCCTTTGAGTCTGACATTTGAAAAGAGCATTTGCGCACGTGGCGGCTTTATGCTCTTTGACATAGGGTTCAAATTCAATTGTTCACACACTTTTTGCGGTTGGCAAATCTATTCCGCGAGAAAAATAAACTATTATAGCTTTTGCGCGCGTGGCGTCTTTATTTACACACATATTATTTTGTGGTTTCGAAATCTATTCCGCGTAGTTAGGTAGGTACCTCAGAATACAAAAAGAACCTAGTTAGTAAAGAAAAATATTTATATAGGTCTAAATATTTATATTGTCAAAGCCTTCTTACTTTTTTTGTTTATTCAGCCTTCGTAGAGCCAGCGATGACAACTTCTTTTTGTTGATTTTGTCCATTAGTTTTACTGACCGCTCGGGACTAAAGGACGCGAGGCGCGCGGCCGCGCACATGAAAATAATAGGAAAACACTTATTTTTGAAATTAGTGGTATAAATATTTTCAAATTTCACATTATGACGACCGACATGTATGTCATTTTATACGACCTTTATTATGGTATAAGTTTTATTATTCAAAGCTTAATAAAACTCAAATAAAATAAGAATAAGACCGTAATTTAAACTTGTCTTTGCGATTTAATTAGATGCAGTGAAATGCAAGTAATCGTGTATCGGATGACCGAAATAGAAAGATCAAAGTATAAATTATGTAATATCTTTTTTTCAAAATTTAAATCCGTGTTATCTACGAATAAAACACAATTGAAAACGACGTTTTTTCGAATAACCTCGCCTTAAGGAGCCTATCGAGCTTATCCAGGAAGACCGCAATCAAGTTAAAGTAGCTCTATAGTGCAAATTATTATTTACCCTGTAGCACTACCTCTTGATATCAGGATGAATATGTGGATGTGGATGAATATAGTGAATATGCGATAAGAGAAAGTTGCGGGATTATATTCAAAACACATAGTGGAAGTAGAGTTTTCATAACCCCCTTACTATGGACTTTTATTCTTATATATTATATATATTTGGTATGTATTATGATAAATATGTATGTAAGTTTATTTTAGTTATTTATGTATATATAGTTGTAATAAGACTTTTACTTTACATATATTGTCTACTTAGTTTATTTTTTATGCACCTGCCATGTTATCTCTTCACCACCCATGGTAAACTAGTAGAGAATGCCTATGGCATTAAGTTCGCCTTTTTACTTTATGTGTTGCATAAAGTTTTAATAAATAAATAAATAAGTCTTTTTGGAAATTTGTATGTACGTGCGTTTTCACCCACTGTGTGAAAATGCATGTACAATGTACATACAGACAAATTACTCTTTGTGACGGCGGTGTGCTAACGCCATTGCAAATCATCCCGTACTCTTCCTACGGCTCAGTGACGTTAGAAAATTACCAATTCGAACCATGCTCCCGTTGTTTTATAAGTGCCCATGTAGATCTATGTATTTTTTTTATTTCCATAAACTTTTAGGGTCTACGACATGCCAGATTCCTTACAATGATTTTTCTGATAAGTTTTGGCAGTTCCCACTCGACCATTAGCAGTAATGGTCGAGTGGGAACTGCCGGGAACAGAAGGCCAGTGACTGCAGAGTCACTGGCCTTCTGTATATATTTATTTATTGTCATCCTGTCCTTAAAATACAATATTCTCCTAGCCGTACAATTGGGTCGTAAGGAGATTATGTGTGTGAGGCATCTTTTATAGTAAATTCTATAAATAATGGCATTCTAATGAAGAGTGTTTTATGTAAGAGAATTATAGGAGTATCGCTTTAAACAGAAAGATTTACTGAAAACTTATATTCAGGTTATAGACGTAGCCCCAAAAACTGTTAAACTTTATTGGGCAAAATGCGAATTAGGCAGTACATTGCTTGCATAATGGACGGTTAGTATATTCTGAATGTTAGTCGCGATCATATTCCACAGAAAACGCAGCCTTTGATGGTCTCTTCCAAAGTAACAACAGACTCCAGATAATTTGTGTTGTGGGAATGTTCTATAGAAATACCGCGGCCACAAAACGTTAGGGTAACTGAAGCAACAGGGTCGGTTCTTAGGAAGGCGAAGTCGAACATACCCTGTAACTAACCCCCCCTTGCAACCCTTAAATTGAAGATTTGATTGGCCAATGATCGTCTCACCTACGTCATGTTTATAAAGTAACCTGGGTCTTTTAGAGGAAAGAGACCATTTACAGAAATGGGTAATTGACTTCGGTTAATTTAAATTAATTATTTCTGTGGCTGAATAAAGGTCTTGATCAGATAATTAAACATAGTAAAAGTTAATTATAAATACCTTAAGACTAATGAAGACAATTCATTTCTTCCTGAATTAAAGATTCAAACATATATTTATATATTTTACAAAAGTAATAAAGAAAGGAATTAGGAAATCTGCCCCTACAAAATTTTGTAGGGGTTAGTAGGCTCCACACCAAACGCCTCAACTAAAATGGATGCCAACCACTATGTGCATCCCCTTCAGATGGGATATTGGATTCAAAGCGGTTTTAAGTCCTATACAGAAGTAGGTACAACCATTCAGTCCAACATTAATCAATAATAAATTGAACACTTCAATTAGTATGTTACTTTTCATTCTTAGTATAAGGTTAAACCTTAGTATATGATAGGACTAAGCCTATATTTATAATGGTACAGAGACTCTTTTATAAATTATTGAGATGTACTCAAGCCATTCTTTATATCACAATTATTTCACAACCTCTTCATCCAAGAATTTCACAAGGGGTCAACAGGTAATGTCCCACCAGTCTAGTATCAGACAGAGCCAGAATTTACACGAAGGGGTCCCATAAGTGCTCCTACTCCTCATAGGGGATCAACGGAAACACCCATGATATTCCATCAGTGCCGGGTGCCTACATACATTGAAATAATGAGAATCATTCCCATAATATTCCTCCCATGGAATTCCAAGAATTAGGTTATTAAATTCAATTATCATAATTAAAATGTCACAATTACATTAATCATGCTGGAGTGAAATAGTATCAGGAATATTTTCCTATGATTTGTTTAAGTTAAAAGGAATGTGAAGGAAATGATTAGTTGGAAAAGAAGGGATTAAGGAAGTGGTAGGGCCTAGCTAATTAACTTGCAATACTAATTTAGTCCCAGTTAACTATGTAAGATTGATGTGGTGAGTTGAATCAATAACACAATGCTTTGTTGGCCTACAAAACATTGCTTATCAATTACAGTTGTAGAGTGTGCATAAAGATCTTTGCTGCATGTGAAGTGTTCCTGCTTGCAGTAGAATATAATCACCAATGAGCATCCTCTTAGGAGGCTACGCTTAGAAGGGGTTTGCGAGGTCCCTTAAATTCATAACAACTCCTTGAATAGACACTCACTTATGAAAATACTACAGATTGTGTAAAGTCAACTGGTGCAAGATTAGTATATTCATGTTCTTGAAATAACTCTAATCTCACGACGAAGATACGCGGAACTAACTACACTTATTATCTAACAACTCTACTATTCAACTTAAGAAATGAACCAACACAACCTGGTCAAGTATGAATTACTTTCAATAACAAGTTATAACCAGTTTCTGTCTGTTTTCAAATCATAAGTGAACTGATTTGGCCCTACTATAGATTAACTACGCATATCTGCTTAGGTTTCTAATTCATAAGTGAATTGATTTTACGCATTTTATTCGCATTTCTTATTATTATATCGCACCCTCTACTATAGATTAACTACGCATATCTGCTTAAGTTTCTAATACTAGGTATATGAAGAAATAACTTCACTCGAAGAGCTGAAATTTCACACAACATTATAAATAACAGGGAAATTTGCAACAAGTATGGAGGTGTATTTACTTATGTTGTTAATACGACCTGAAAGGAATAATTAGTCATAAATTATGTTTAAATTCACATAGCGCTATAAAATATCAAGAAAAACCGCAAAATCAGAATAAGAAAAACATCATTAATTAACATAAAGGAACTCTCAAAAGCTTCCACCGACATTCCATAAACAATATTATAAACCATAAAGTGATTAAAGTTTACTCTAGTTATACAATAAGTGACTTTATAAATATCTCCTAATAATTGTGTAAAACATTAGTAATTCCAAAGTAATCACCGATTATATTAACTAGGAAGGCCATGTTGGTTTCAAATACTTCTCTCTAATAATATGTCTATTGATAAAAGAATTTATTTTAGGTTTAAATAAAATTCAAAATATAAAATAATTGTTCAAGTAATTAAACCAAAATGGCGAATATAAGGAAATCATGCTACTAACTTTTGGTGTCTTCTTTGGACTGTGAATTATCATGTAATTAAACTCCTGTAAATATCCCTACTTTCTATTCTATCAATCTCACCTACTTTACAAAGGGTACCTTTATTAAATATTGTAGACCTATTCTTCTTTCTAGATTATATATTATTTAATTATATAACGCAACCATATAAAATAGCTAACCGGTGTACATGATAACCCACAGTGATGCAGTACTCCTTCTTGAACTCCTTTGTTGCTGTAAGAAGCTAAAGTAACCTTCCCCCTGCCGTATAATAAAGTGTTACGAAGGAATAAATATTAAAATACTTTACTGAATCGCGAGGGAGGTGAAGTTGTTCTCATATGTCCATCACAAGTGGTACATGCTTCTAACTACTATTTATTAAATTAAATCTACTCGTAGAAGCTGAAAGAAAATTCTATATTAACTTATAACTACATGTACCTCCGGTACGCGATTATGAGTAACCACAGTATTTGATTGTCTTTTGTCGCACTTCCCTTTTTACCATTACCTTAAGGAATACTAATCCCTAAAATTTCGGATATTTTTAATACACCTAAAGGTAATGATTTCATTTGGTAATAAAATATCTCGAACAAGATTTTACAATAATATATTTAGAAACTAAGTATCTACATTCGCGTCTGTGCTCATTTTCCAAGGAACTATTAAATATAGTTAAAGAATAATATTATACTACTTAGTACATCCACACATAGAAAGCTTAACACCAGGTTATAGCCTCCTACTTGCAAAGGAAAAAAACTTCATTCGAAAAGCTTTCGCCCTTGTTAGTACCCTTTCTTTTACTCATCAAAGAGTTCCAATGAATTTAAATATTTAGTATGTAGCACAACCTAACCACCCTAATTCCCCATATTAAAACAGCTGAAAAGGTGGTATTATTCAGGATAAATATTTGAAAACAATACACAGAAGATGTATTTACTAAATTATTGAGACTTATAAGTCTAGTATTGGTTGAAGTACTCCCTAGCCTTACAGTCTAAATTCGAGAGATATCTACAATTTATCTCAATACTATGACTCCAACCAATACCTCTGCAAATTCGTGAAACTGAATTATGTTATAGTGAATGTTCAATATATATATAAACCTAGTACTTCCTTATTATTTTTTTTCTTAATTATGTTATGGTATTAATATTTTATGTTGAGTTTCTATAGGCCAGAAACTCACCCCCAGCAGCTGTGAATCACACCAGATCCCATCTAGAAAGTCTCGAATTTAATCGACTAGTCAGGACTAATGGACTCACCTACCCCTTACCATAACCCAATTATATTTTGTTTAATAAATATCTTGTCTCTTATTTGTAGGTATGTGTTATGTAATATAAATCTTCTATGCATTCATTCTACGTGTCGTGTATATTTGAGGCAGTAATGTGTAACTATTAACTTATAAATAATTGTGTACTTATTTATTTAATGCTGAACCTAACAATCCTCATGATTTATCGTATCCAGTCTGGAGTGATAAATCATTTAATATTGAGAAGCGTCCATATGATTCTATCGATTGGATCGATAGAATAAACTTTCACTGATGTTATCGTGTTTACTTGAATAATACCACATACTAGGTACACATGAAAAGACACACACCTTTAAGAACAGTAATATAACATCCTAAAATAATTTAGAGATAATTTGTTTACTAAACCTTTTTGCTTATTGAATGCAAAAGAATAATTTAATGAACAAATTATCTTACTACTCATAAATCAAACGGAATAGTATTCACATAAAATATTAGTATAGAACCCTCTATGGTGTATTAATTTATCAATCAATATTAAGAATAATTCTATTGTAATAAAATATATTATTTGGTTTCTTAACTTAATATGCTAAATTAAATAGCATAAGTACATCTGCAATGAAAGTAATCTAAATTGTATTGATAGGATTCATTTAACATTCTCATTTATTCTACCACTGTTTATTTAAATAGGATTATAACTTAGTAGAACAAAATTAAACTCCAACATAGCTTCCAGAAGAATTGTTTTGCAAATATAAATGACGAGTTATAGAGTTTATTTCACGTAATTAATAACACTTCGGATTAAATACACAATTCTAATCTCCATAATAAGATTCTCAAAGATAAAGAATATAAACTTACGAAGTTCTGATGACTCAAACCCACAATCACTGATATTAAATACTAGATCCACTCTCGCCGTCTACTCTCGACAAATTTCTTCTATTTCTCTTTCTGAATCCCGCGAACATGAGTTTATATACTATAATTTCCCACCCAATTATTGCCTCTTAAGAATTGTGTCCAATAGGCCTAGCATGCGTCGTTCCATGCGCAGAAGTCGTTTTTTAGGTGTCAGTGGTTGCAGCGGGGCGCGGGGAGCGGCGCAGTGCTGCTGCGCAGCCCCCAGCGTGCGACCGGCGCATTAGCAACAAAGTACACTTTGTTTTTGTTTTCATATTCGCGTTGAATCAATTGAGCTACTCAAGATTAGGTACAACCCTTACGCACCACCCATAATGAGAGAAGTCATTTGATAATTTTCCCCCGTTAAAAAAGTCTCAGAATGAAGAAGAATACGAGTAAACTGTTGCTTACACAATTTCTATTCAGTTAGAGTGTCCGGTCTACTAAGAGTACCTACTTGGGATATAAAATGGTGGATGTGGTAGACAATTTTAAGGTAAACAAAATTTATTGTATAACTTGTTTGAAAATATCTAAAAATAATATTAGGTATACTGTTATTAGGTAAAAGTCCTGCCAGGGTGCGAGAATGTTCTAACGAGATAACGTGGCCCCGGAACGCAAGAGCAGTTGAAGGAACAAGGTGGATTATTAGTCAGTACAAGTACAAGTCTGACACACCCTTCCGTTCCACCCAGACCGGAAGAAGTCATTCGATGATTTTCCCGCACAAAAAATAATAATAATAAAAGGCCATAAAAATTGAAATTTATTCCTGGTCAGCAACTTAACTAGAATTATCATAAACACTGCAGATTAATCTAATCAAGGAACATTGGGCACCCCGACATAGACAGGTTCGTTTAAACCCTACAGACGGAAGTAGATCCATCCTCAGCAGACAGTCAGCTTAACATTCGACATTGTAAAGAATGCAGCCAAAGTACACATTGCTAGTTTCAACTTATAAATATTATAACTACACAAAAATGTATACAGTCTGAATCTCAATTTTCTACTTTATTACTACACGGAATTACTGCAGATATTTGTATGCAATTTTCTAAAACATCAATATTAAAGCTAAGATATCATATTACTTGCTGTTTGATTAATTATTTTCGCCAACTACTACTAACAGCTCAATCAATTTGTTTACTGACCAAAACTCCTCGAATTTTCTGACCAAAACTCCTTGAATTTGCTGACCGTTTAAATGATAGCCGATATAAATCGTCCTCTTAGAATGAAAGTGAGCTAACTCTAAATTCGGGTATTTGAGATTTGAGTATAAACCAACCTTAAACACTACTCAAAATTCGGCGTAATAGGAACCCGAATTAAAAAGTAATAAAGAGACCTATATAGATATAGACCCAGTGATTAGCAAAAAGACATTCTTTTTGCTAATCACTGATACGATTTCGAAGAAATTGTAGAAAGTATGAATAAAGCCCTAATGTTTGGACTTTATACCTATAGCACTTAAATAATATGGACGCTCAGTTAAAATGCGGAGAACCGCGCGGCCACACAGTTCTCTTAAACGAAGCTTCGTAGATGTCCTATTTGTTTTGCTAATCACTAATACGATTTCGAAGACAATGTAGATAGTATGAATAAAGCTCTTATATTTGGACCTCACGACCTATATGCGTTTAGAAGGATGACCAAGATTTATATTGTGTCAAGACATTTCCTGAAAATTTCCTCTAAATCCAATAAAGCACCTCCACTAAGCAACGTTTAAGAAAACTGCGTGGCCGTGTGGTTCTCCGCGTTTCAACCACGCGGCGATGGTTATATAAACCTTTACAACTTCCTGAATATTGGATTTACGAATTTGCGACTTTCATCGTTAGTGTTTTACAAATTCCTTCGTAATGTTGACGTAGTCATTTTTCTTCTACGACATTGTGGCCGAGCAGTTCACATGGACACATTTATGTTCAGTCAACCCCGCTCTTTAGCCGATACCTACATAGCTATTTCTGAGTTAGGTCACTTTCTAAGAATGCGAAATGTTAGTATTAATAACTACTAATGCCTTTGACCTTGACCGTAGGGACAATGAGATAACCGTCGGGATTACTTCATCTGACCCGCGTTGGATCGATTCCAATGAGCTTTTTCCCATGGGAACTTACGTAATTTATCGAACAAGATTTTCTGCTAGAAATACTTAATCTTTTCTAAAGAACCTGTAGGTTATCTTTAAACTAATGTTTTTTACACAAATAAAGAGACAAAAAAGAAGGACGGTGTTTTTTCTTTTTACCCGACCGACTGCTAACTACTCGACGTGTGTATTATTCAGCTCAAAAAAACTAAATAAATAAAAAATAATCATAAACTTTTTTGCAGAAAGCTAAATGATTCACATAACTTGGGTAGCGGCCACCGCTCGGCAAAATGCTCATTCTCTATATTGATCTAAATTTAATAAAAAAGTTAGTTTATATTGATGTACCTATATAGAAAATTATCTCTATATTTGCTTGCTCAAAATATAGTGTTTTTGCTGAAGCTTTCGTTCTGATCTGGTTGCATCTCTATGCTAGCTGCGTCACCACGGCTCCGCTTGAGAGGTTTTAGTGCTCCTAAATCCTTAAAGATTATAAAACAGTCTCCCGCAGCATCTGTATTTCTTAATGTTCACGATAAACTCAAAAAGTACTGAACAGAATTTCATGCGGTTTTCATCAATGGATAGAATAGTTCATGAGGACCTTCCTCAGTACCTTTAGTGTATAATATACTAAGGTTTTGTGTGAATTAGCAGGATGAGGCCGTGCGAAGCCGGGCCGCGTAGCATTTTATGTATAAGCAATCTAAAGTATAGTTTCATAAAATCGGTTTAGTCGTTTTTGCAAGACACAGTAACACGCCCATCCATTTATGTATCGCCAATACTTTCCTTTCATGATATATATAGTACATACATATAGTAGATAGGATAGTATGTATCGAAATCTGTCTATCAATTTCAATAACTCTTTCGTCGACAAAAACCATCACTAACGTTCAATAATAAAAAAGCCTACTTTTCGTGGGGTATGAAAATCTTAGTACCTTAACCCCCAGTTTCGGTACGAAGATGACCAAACTTGTGTCTAAACCTAATCGAGTTTAGTAAAAGTTGTTTTGCGAACTCTCAAGACGGCTTAAAAATGCTTTAACTTATCAAGTTGTAAACTTCTTGGATCTTATTAATTTTAATTTGAGATCGGATGAAATATTGCACCTTCCTTAGCTGAGTAGTAAAGTTGATAAACTCAGGTAAATTTTTGAAGCCAGATGTGCTGTACTAAGCTATTTAATAGAACACTCTGAAAACCAACTTATAAAAATATAATGAAGTGGCATAACCAGTTTTGCGTTCATCGGAATAATGGTTCTAGTTTAAAACCATGCAGGTTCAAACTTAACGTGTGCTCTGGCTTATAATCGGTACATTTGAGAAGGATTTTATACTAGATGAGACGGTACTTCACACCGGAACAGCTGCTCAATTTGTATCAAGCCCAGATTCAGTCGTGTATGGAATACTGCTCTCATCTTTGGGAATCTGCGAAATACCAACTGGACGCGCTTGAGTCTATCGAGAAGCGGGCCAAGAGAATCATTGGCAACGATGCACTAGTTGAGTCAAAGCTCCAGAGCCTTGAACACCGACGACGAGTTGCAAGTCTATCGGTTTTCTATCGGTAATATTTCGGGGAGTGTGCGATGGCATTACACAATCTAATTCCGCCAAGCCTGTTCCATCATCGGACTACGAGACAAACGGCGAAGCGCCATCGTTACATGGTGGACATCCCACCCATACGCACAAAACATTTTGGGAATACCTTCAATGTGCGTACGGCTAAGGAGGGAGGAATTCCCTGCCTGAGTCTATGTTTCCCGATAGCTACAATCTAGGAGTCTTTAAGTCAAGAGTGAATAGGTTACTTTTAGTTAAGCGTGCTCCATCTTCGACCACATCATCACTTACCATCAGGTGAGATAGTGGTCAAACGCGAACCTATTTTCAATAAAAAAAAGATATACGATTATAGGAGGCTATACCAGATCTGGAGATCAGAGTTAAGCAACGTTTAAGACCTCGGCAACCGAGGTCAGTCCGTGGATGGGTGATCTTAACATATCGAGATACCTCCGTGATAGCCTTTCAGTTATTTTTACATATTTGTCAGTCATTACTGAAGCCACAAAATCTGTCACTAGTATTGCTAAGTGGTATCATGCCACTCAGCTACTGGGTTGTAGCGCTCAGATAGACAAGTGCTCCACTCCATTCAGTTGCATCCAGTTAGATTGGAAGACGATCCCAACATAGCTGGAAAAAGGCTAAGCTGATTATGTGAGTTACTTTTTGGATATGAAACCCAAAAACCCTTTTTTACCTTTAACCTCTGGAGCCCCAGCGGCACAAAATCGTGCCAGTAAACAAATATTAGTTGAGCACCGCTGGCACAAATTTGTGCCACCAAACCCCGACCGATTTAAAACTGTATTTGTAATAAAGATAAGTCTTAAAATCGTTTGTGACCGGGGTCAGATTACGCTTACGATAAGAGCCCGCCCGCGGTGCTTGACGGATGGTTGATGTAATAATGGCGGTCCTTGAGAGGTTAAGCACCAATTGAGCACTTACTTACGTAGTTTATTTCTAGCGATGAATGTAGCAAAGGCTAAAATGAAATATTTATCCGTAATATTAAACATCTATTTCATATTCAAATCGCGAGAACTGAGATTGCAATAACCTTCAGTAAAGTCACTTTGAAATATTGAAGATATATTACAAATAAACCCTCATACTTCACTTTAACGTTTCATATTGTAAGTTATTACATTTATATAGTGTATTAAGTTTTGTTCTGTGAAATCTCCTGGAATGCAATTCTTAAAGATTTTCTTGAAGAAAATAATATGCTTCGAATCAGTATTAACGATAGTACTTGTCAATTAACCTGCTTTATCGTCGAACGTGTAATTGCAAACCAAATGTTGATAAAGCGGTGAAATGCGATTAGATTTTAATAATTGCTTGAAAGAATTTTATTTTTGACGAAACAGCTGGCGCGGTATTTGTAAGGTTGACTGATGCACTGCATGTCTTGTGTTTGATTCTCGCAGGGAACAAATATTTGTGTGTATGTATTTAGCAAAATCGTAATGACCACCAACAAATCTTAAATGGTGATATTTACGGAAGAAAATATTCATATTTGGTGCTGAGCCTTTTATCAACATCCAGAAAAAAGCTAAGCGTAGAAATATGTTTAATTTTCATTGATTATGAAGAAAGAAAAAAAATCAATAGACATATTAAAGATTTACATATGTTTCTATGGAATTATTGCCCATCCAAATTAAATTATTAAGGAATAGTAGCTACCTACTAAAATCATGTTATATTGACATAATTTGTAGTAGTAGCTTCTTCTGCTAAAACAAATGAAATTCCACTTTTATTGCTGATGGTAGTCATACTAACATGTTGACATTTCGTCGTGCCTGGGAAAGCACGCTAAGCCTCTGGTCCCGGCTTTTATTAGCTACAGTCGTTGCGGGTAGTCTGAAACCAGAAAATCTGACATTAGTTTTGCCAATGTGTGTTACCAAGCTACTGGGTTACGGAGAACAACTAGTACTCAGCTGGATCCCTTTAGACTGGAAGCCTTTTTTTTTTTTTATCGTGGTAAAATTATCAAATAAGTCCTCCCACTCCGGGCAGGGTGGGAGGGACTGTCAGACTTTTACTGACTAAAATCCACGGTGTTCCTTCAATAACCCTTTACATACCGGGGCCACGGTAACGGGATGAGTCCCACGACCCCGGCAGGCTTCGGCCCTCTACAGAGGGGGCCTCGTCATGTTGCTGACGCTCTTTGAGGCGCGCGTGGAACACGACGCGCCGTCGACCCGGGCATGGTCCATGGTCGGACAGCGAGTTGCCCTTTACTCGCTGTCCGCATGCCCGCGCCTACGGTGGCCGGAGATCGTCGGCCGACGTCCGACGCCGTGGGCGTCTACCACTGCGGCTGGGCTGGAGGGAGGACGCCATCCTCTCCCTCTCGCGGCCCGCCTCCTCCTTCGGAAGCATGACTGCTTCGCAGAAGGAGGCGACCCCTTCCCACTCCCTCTCGCCCCGCAGCATGGCCTCGACCAATGCCGGGCGCGAGAGGTCTCCGCCTATCGCCGCCGTGAGGACACGTCGGTGCTCTGCCCAGGCGGGGCAGTCTTGCACCGTGTGCTCTACGGTGTCCTCAGGGCGACCCTCGCAGTGGTGACACCCAGGCGTTTCCTCCTTTCCCATCAGACACAGGAACCTCCCGAAACTTCCGTGTCCGGTGAGGACCTGCGTCATGCGGTAGGTCAGGACGCCGTGACGCCGATCTAGCCACTCCTCAAAGAGGGGTCTTACCGCCGCAATTGCGGCGTGCCCGGCCGTCGGTTGCGACAGTCGTTCCCTCCATACTGCCCTGAGATCGCGCCGGAGCTCTTCCCGCTGCGCCTCGACTTCTCGAGGCAGCGGGGATACGCCCCGGCGCTGCGCCTCCACGCGCCATTCATAGACGCGCTGGAGGGCAGTCGCCTCCAGATCCCAGGGCAGCAATCCGGCAAGGAGGTTGGCCGATTCGCCGGCGATCGTGCGGTATCCCCGGATCATTCGGATAGTCATGACCCTCTGGCATGCGACCAACTTTAGTGGTCGCGTCCGGATGCACAGGGCCCACACTGGGGACCCGTAGAGGGCCATGGACCGCACGACGCCGGCGTACAGCCTTCGGCAGGAGGCGTTTGGCCCGCTGAGATTAGGCAGGAGTCGCCTGAAGGCGGCTGCTGCCCGGTTCAGCTTTGGGGCCAAACTCAGGAAGTGCTCCCTGAAGTTCCACCGGCTGTCGAGGACGAGTCCCAGGTACTTCATCGTCCTCCCGACGCCGATGCGAACCCCCTCCACCGTTATGTGGGACTCGGACCGTGGCGCGTTCCGACCGCCATGGAAGCACATTGCCTCGGTCTTGTGCAGCGCCACGTCGAGTCCCAACTGCCGGATCCTACGAACGACTGTCGCAACCGCTTGCGTCGCCAGGTCGGCCGCCGCCTGTTGCGACTCTCCCTGCGCCAGGACGAGCGTGTCGTCAGCGTAACATACTACGCTGACGCCGTCAGGGAGGTCGCCGCGCAGCACCCAGTCGTATCCGATGTTCCACAGGGGCGGCCCCAAGACCGAACCCTGTGGGACACCGCACGACATCTCTCGCCGGTTCCACTCTCCCCGGTGACCGGGGTAGATGACGGCTCTGTCCGTCAGGTAGTCCTCGACTATGCGACGGAGGTAGGTCGGCACCCGGTGATACCGGAGTGCCTCCCTGATGCAACTCCAGGGCAGGGTGTTGAAGGCATTGGTGATGTCCAAAGACACCTCCAAGACGACCCTGCCCCGGGATACCGCGTCCCCCGTCGTGAGGGCTCTCACGCGCATGACAGCATCCACCGTCGAGCGCCCCCTGCGGAAGCCAAACTGGCACTCCGCAAGATCCGGGCCCACCCGATTCAGGTGCCCGAAGAGGCGGTCTGCAATCACTCTTTCCAAGAGCTTGCCCACCTCGTCGAGCAGCACGATGGGCCGGAATGCGGACGGAGAGTCCGCAGGGCGCCCGGCTTTCTGGATCAGGACCAGCTTTCCCGTCTTCCAGCGAAGCGGAAACTGGCCCCTCTCCAGGCATGCGCTAAAGAGCCCCCCTAGTCGAGGCCCGAGAGTCTCCGAGGCCAGGACCCACGCTTTACCTGGCAAGCCGTCGGGTCCTGGGGCGGTATTTTTGGCCTTGAGCCGTTGTACCGCCACTCTCAAGTCTACCTCGGTCACCTCTGGAGCGTCGTAGACGTCGTCGTCGCTGTGGTCCGCGTTTGCGCCAGCTTCAGGTTCCGTCGGAGACGGAGCCATGGGCGGGGGAGCGTGCTCCCCTCGCGATGGGAAAAGGGCGCTCACCACGTCCTCCAAGAACTGAGGCTGGAGACTCTGCGTCAACGGGGGAGCCCAGGGGCGGAGCTTTTCTCGCACCCACTTGTAGGGGCGGCCCCATGGGTCCCCGTCCAGAGTCGCCAGCATCTCCTCCCGGGCCAGTTCCTTGGCCCGCCAGATCTCGTCTCGGAGGACGGCCTTCGCTGCCCTGTAACCCTCGTACAGCTCCGCCTCTACAGTCGCCGCATCCGGAGGTCGGGTGCGGCGCCTGCGGAACCTGGTGTACCGGCGTCGCGCCGCAACGCACGCTTCGCGCAGCGCTGCTAGCTCGCTCGACCACAAGTACAGCTGACGCCGGGCGCGTCCTTGCCGGACCCGGGGCATGGCCACGTCGCAGATCTCCGACATGGCCTCCCGGAACCACTCCGCCTCGTCGTTTATGTCGGCAGGCCTGTCCGGGGGTGACCCCCAGGCCTGCACGATCGAGGCTTCCAGGAATAGCTCCCGGTCCATCTGCTTCAGCGCCCATCGCGGACCACTCAGGTCCCGTCGGACCGGCGCGTCTGGGGTCTGGGCGGAGACGTCGAACCGGATATACCGGTGGTCGGAATAGGTCTCCACCTCCTCCACAACGCGCCAGTCGGTGACGCGCGGTGACAGGCTGGGGGTGGCGAACGTAACGTCCACCACCGACTCGCCCGTAAACCGCACGCACGTTTTTTTTTTTTTTTTTTTTTTATTTAGAATAGGTTCGCGTTTGACCACCATCTCACCTGATGGTAAGTGATGATGTGGTCGAAGATGGAGCACGCTTACCTAAAAGTAACCTATTCACTCTTGACTTAAAGACTCCTAGGTTATAGCTATCGGGAAACACAGACTCCGGCAGGGAATTCCACTCCTTAGCCGTACGCACAATGAAGGTATTCCCAAAACGTTTGGTGCGTATGGGTGGGATGTCCACCATGTAACGATGGCGCTTCGCCGTTTGTCTCGTAGTCCGATGATGGACCGGGCTTGTTGGAATTAAATTGTGTAATTCCATCGCACACTCCCCGAAATGTAACCGATAGAAAACCGATAGACTTGCAACTCGTCGTCGATGTTCAAGGCTCTGGAGCTTTGATTCGACCAGTGCATCGTTGCCAATGAGTCTTTTGGCCCGCTTCTCGATAGACTCAAGCGCGTCCAGTTGGTATTTAGCAGATCCATCCCAAAGATGAGAGCAGTACTCCATACACGACCGAACCTGGGCTTGATAGAGATTGAGCAACTGTTCGGGTGTGAAGTACCGTCTCACCCTTGCTAGGATTCCCAACTTTTTTGATGCTAGTTGAGCCTTAGCCTCGATAAACGGGCCAAAATTGAGGGTAGAAGTTAATGTTACCCCCAGAAGCTCGATATGGTCAGTTATCGGCACAGTTACACCTCGGAAAGTAGGAGCCGGTTCAAATTGGCTCCTTTTTGCGGAGAAGAGACACGCCTGGGTCTTAGCTGCATTAAACTTGACCAGGTTGGCATCGCCCCATTCGGAGACAGCCTTCAAGGTCAAGTTCAAGCGCCCGACCATGTCTTCTCGGAGAGACTGGATCTGTGACCCACCAGCTCGCGCGCTGGACACATATCTCTCAGAAACTGTGCTGTCGTCTGCATACCCAAAGGTACCGGGCATTAGCAGATCGTTAATGTGCAGCAAGAATAAAGTTGCTGAGAGAACAGACCCCTGAGGGACCCCGGCATTAATTGCCAATTGGCCAGACGAGCAGCCATCAATGACCACTCGAATGGACCGATCCCTCAGGAAGTCTTCAATCCAAACGCAAAGTTGGGTGGGTAACCCGAAAGAAGGAAGCTTAGCAATAAGGCTATCGTGCCAGACCCTGTCAAAAGCCTTGGAGATGTCAAGGGAAACAGCAAGTGCTTCCCCTTGCCTCTCAATGGCCTCACTCCAGATATGAATGGCATACGCTAGAAGATCCCCAGTTGACCGGTTTTTGCGAAAGCCGTATTGCCGGTCACTGAGGATGTCGTTGGCTTCTAGGTATGCCAGGAGCTTACTATTAAGTACACGCTCCATACTCTTACAGAGTATGGACGTGACTGAAATAGGCCTGTAGTTGGCAGGGTCAGCACGACTGCCCTTTTTGGGTACAGGCTGTACGTTAGCCAGCTTCCATGCTTTCGGCACCTTTCCAGTCTCTAGCGAAAGGCGAAACAGGCGTGTCAAGATTGGAGACAATTCAGGCGCACAAGTTCTAAGAACAATTGCTGGTATCCCGTCGGGGCCACTAGCCTTGTTCACGTCTAGATTACGCAGCACTCTACGGACGTCCTTCTGATGGATGCGAATGTCCGACATACACGTCTCGCATCCAATAGGAGCATCAGGAGGGTGAGCGCCACTACTATCCAGACGTGAAGACTCCGCGAAGAGAGCGGCAAACAAGTTTGCTTTTTCCTCAGCGGAGTGAGCCAGAGACCCGTCAGGTTTGAGCAGTGGTGGTAGTGAGGGGCGACAGAAGTTCGATTCAACCGACTTTGCCAGGGACCAAAACGCTTTGCTTCCAGCAGGGTATGAAGCGAGTTTGTTCCCAATTCGGCTAACG
This sequence comes from Tholera decimalis, assembly GCA_943138885.2. NCBI lineage: Eukaryota > Metazoa > Arthropoda > Insecta > Lepidoptera > Noctuidae > Tholera > Tholera decimalis. The sequence continues at coordinate 13,614,828 of OW964552.2, read as the reverse complement.
TGGTCAAACCGAGACCTCCGCAAAACCTTCTTGCTGGACTTGGCAGCCCTGTTGAAGGCTCTCTTCTTCTGATCCACGTCATTTGCTTTGCAGTTTCGAGCATCGACCCATGCTAGGTACGCCGCGTGTTTAAGAGCTTCAGCGCGATCACATTCGGCGCCAAACCAAGGTCGAGCTTTGCCGGACATTTTTAGGTCAGAGAACGGAATGTAGTACTCCATCCCCTGTCGCAAAACATCTGTCACGGCGTCTGCGCACGACGATGGATCATTTGAAGAAAAGCAAGTAGGCTGCCAAGGATAACATGCAAAGAAAGATCGCATGCCATCCCAATCCGCTGACTTGTATCGCCAAACCCGCCGAGTGCCTTTAAGGCTGAGATCGGGCGGAGAGTAGACGGATACAGACTTCACCAGACAGTGGTCAGAACTACCTAACGGTGAGGATATCGTTACCGAATAGCGGTCTGGATCTGTAGTCAGCAGAAGGTCCAAGCAATTGGCTGTGTGCGACTCAACATCCGGCACCCTCGTTGCTCCCTGGACCAGCTGAGTGAGATTTAATGCAAGTGCAAGATTGTGCATTTCTCGCCCAGCATGGTCCGTGCACTGGTATGGGAAGAGCCACTCCTGGTGATGGGCATTAAAGTCCCCCAGCAACACGAGCTGAGCTGAAGGGTACCGCTGTTGGGCCGCATCTGCCGCCTCACTGATGTACTGTGTGAGCCTGGTTGTCTCCTGATCTCCGCTGTGCGAGCGGTAGACACATGCATAAATAATTTTGTCTATGCCCGTGTCCACCAGAGCCCAAAGCGTAGAGAACCTGGAGTCCTCAAGATTCCGGAGACGCCGATAGCAGATGTCGTCGCGGGCGTACATACATACACCCGCACGTGGTTTAAAGTTGTGCTCCAAGGTAAACCCTGGGTATAAAAGATACGACACGTCTGACGGACATCTGATCTGCGTCTCCGAAAGAAACAACAGAGCAGGTTTATCAGTCTCGAGGTGGTGGTGGACTGCGACGAGATTTGAGTGCAGACCTCGGATGTTACTGAGGTGCACTTTGAGAGAGAGGGAGTGCAGCCGCTGTTTAACTGTGCTCTGTTTTTTCCGTTTCATAAATTTTGAGAGTGAAGAGGAGAGGAGAAGGAAGTGAAGTGAGGCTTCACGCTGTTAACCCCCAGACCCGCACTAGACAGACGGTATCGATTGGGGGACTAGTCTGGAGACTGCGGGGACGCCCGAGCCCCCCCGGGAATGTCCATCGGGCCCTCTCATCTGGTCGCCAACCAGCACGATGGTGCATTCCGGGATTTTTCGACAGTTGGCGGGGCAGCCTTTCATGCGTGGCTGGCACACTACTTGGGCCCCCAACTACCTGCGGTCGGCCAGCGGTGCACCGTGCCTCGGATCCCGCTACCCTCCGCGACTAGTCTCCCGATACGTCCGCACTAGTGCGAGCCAGATTGGTCTTTCAGCAGTGAAGCAACTACTTCGACCCAACTCCTTGATAGGCTACACAGGGCATCGTACCGGAACACAGCTAGGCCGTTTGGCGGTACGTCTTTGCCCTGTGGGTGGTCACAAGCCTGCGGTTTGAACCTACCACCAGTTTGATGTCACCTGATTAGCACCACCCGGGGACCACGTGTAGGGACCCCGGTTCTCGATCACCAAGCCCTGCGCACGGGCCCAGTGCTCGAGCATCCTGCCCCGCCTATAGTCCGTGGACCGGGAACCCCAAGCCGGACTCTTGGCGTTGAAGTCCCCGAGGACGAGGGCGGGGAGGGAACCGAGGGCGACGACGACGTCTCCCAGCTCCGTTAGGGAGTTCTGGAACTCGGCGAGAGTTCGGTTCGGGGAGAAATAAACGCCTACCACAGCGATCTCTCCGAACCGTGCTGCGACGATCCCACGCCCTCTCTTGATGCGATCGAGGGGCGGGGTACCGGCGGCGGCCGACGAAACGAGGGTCACCGAGCCGTCCAAGTCCGCCACCCAGTCGTTCCTGGGCAGGACAAAATACGGCTCGGCGACCACGGCGACGTTGATCAACCACTGCGCCATGCTCTGGAGCAAAAGTTCCTGAGCAGCGGCGCAGTGGTTGACGTTCGCCTGGAGGAAGCGCAATGGGGCCATTAATCGGGATCCATTGCAGCCTCCTCCAGGGCCCCTCGCGGGGGTTCAGCCACGACGGCGACGGCGGCGGCAGTAGCGACGGCGGCGGCGGCGGCGGCGGTGGCGGTGACGACGGCGGCAGAGGGCCTACCTCTGCGCCTGGCTTTGGTGGGTGGGGCGCAGGACTTGCCCCCAGCCCGGTGATCGGCCGGCTTGCCAACCGCCTCACATGCGAAGCAGTGAGGCGGGGTGGAGCACGAGCCGGCCTTGTGACCGGGCTGACCGCAGCGGAAGCACCTATCGCTGCGGTCTACCTCCGAGGTGCACACGCATGCCGCATGGTTGCCCACTTGGCAGCGGAAGCACCTCAGGGGTCTGGGGTCCAGGACTTTCACCTGCGCAGACACCCAACCAACCAGGAGCCTTCGGCCCTCCTGGATCTTTTTGGCCGCCGGGACGGGGCAGCTAACCGTAATGGTTTGCCCCCCCGTGAAGCCAGGACGCAGGGCGCCCGCCCTAACCTGATCGGGAGGGCACCCCCCAGTCCTGGCTACGGCGGCCACCACTTCCTCGGCCGTCACGGAGTCATCCAGACCCAATATGCGCATGTCTGCGCGCTTGGTGGGTCTGGAGACTCGGGCCTCCTCCGCGTTTAAGGACGCTCTGAGCCGTTCGGCCAGAGCGTCAGCGGCAGGGCCACTGGCCGCGCCGGGGATCTCCAGCATCCGAGCCCCCGTCGCAGTGACCCGGTGACGGAGGCCGCCGACGATGCCGAGCTCCGTGATGTCTATCACCTGCCGCGCCTTCGCGAGCACGTCGCGGTACGACACGCCCCTCTTCACCGCGTCCGGCTGCAGTGTGATCACTACAGCCGCGGTCTTGGGGACGCGCAATCGCGCCGCGGCGTCTCGCCGCCGCCGTCTCTCCCTTCTCCTCGAGGACCTGGCTGCGCCAGCAGCCTTCCTCTTCTCCCCGGCCACTTGCCAGTCGGCGCCGGCCGGAGGAGTCTTTGGAGGAGGCTGCTGGGACGGCTGGTTCCCGGCCTAGGCCTTCTTCCCTTTGGCCGCCTGTTTCGGCCCCGCAGGTGTCGGGGTTGGAGGCGGCTTTGGTGGGCCCTGTTTCGGCTTGGCCGGGGCCGTCTTCGCCCTCGCAGGAGCCGCCGTCGCTGGGGCCATCTGCCCAGTGGCCGTCTTCACCTGAGGCGGCCTCGTCGCCGTCCGGGGAGGCTTGGACGCGGCCGCAGCCGCGTACGAAGGCGCCGCCAGCGGGGGTCGCAGCACGCGGCTCTCCAATACGGAGAACCGCTGCTGGAAGGCGGCCAGCTCCTGTCGCACCAGGTCGAGAACCGAGTTCTCCGCTGGTGTGGGCTGGCCTTTCTCCTTTTGGCCCCGCGGCGGCGCATTCCGCTGGCCGTCTCCCCGGATTGCGGCCAGGTCCGCCTTGAGGGCGGCGTTCTCCCTCTGGAGAGCCTCAATGGCGGCAGTCAGGCGGGTGACCTCCGGCCGCGGATCGGACATATCGTCCCTTGCAGCCGGAGCCCCACCGTAAGTCCGCGCGGCCGCCACGATGGAGGCCGTGGCTTCGCCGATCGCGTCCTCCTTACTCTTGCGGTTCCGCTTCCGCGAGATGGTGCGGATGGCAGCCGCCACGGCCTCTTCTAGTTTGGCCTCGCTCGAGGCCAGACCAGTGTTGGGCTCTCCAGAGGGAGGCCCCCTCCCCGAGGTCTTGCCTCGGCCTTTACCCCGCACGCTAGTGGGGATCTTGCGGGCCGAGACAAGCCCCTCCTCCGACGACGACTCAACGTCGCGGGGGCGCTTGAGGAACTCCTTCCTCCTGTCGGCGCCCCCCTCGTCGCTCCTCACTGCGCTCCCAGAGACTAAGCTCTGGAAGCTCTCGGCGTCCGATGCCGAGTCGGTCTCCGACCCGAGCACCAGCGCCCCCTTCCTCCGCGGAGCGGCGCTCTGCGCTCGCTCAATGTTCGGTGCCGGTGAGGTGGACGTGCTGGACAAGTCCAGCGACTCCACCTCACGGGCACGTGAGCCTCCCTGGCTCGATGCGGCGACTGCCGGAAATTTGGGAAAAAAGTTGGTGCTGTCCCCCCCAGAGTACGGTGGGACTGACCGGACGTGTCCGGTGCGGGACTCCCCAGCTGAAGAGCAGCTGGGACCCGCCTGGGTAGTTTTAACAAAAACCTTATCTGCCATTTTTTTTTTTTTTTTACTTTTTTAGAGAGGTGAGTTCCTCTATCCCTACACCCCATTTCTCCTCCCCTGGTTCACTTCACGGTTACGTCTAAAGATTAGACGCATACCGGAAGTGAACCTTTCCTCCCCCTTGACCCGATCTCTGAGACCGGGTCCCGCGCCGCCTAGAAGCTCGAGCTAGCTGCTCGATCCTCCAGGCGGCGCGCATTTCCCCCGGTGTGTCCCTCTTGGTCTGGTTTCTCCCTCTGGGCCCGTCCGGCATGAGTGCCTCTACCGGCATGGCCCCAGAGATCATCGAAACACGCAAGCCCCACCACGACGACAACGTGGGGACACAGTTGGTGGAAGCCTAGCCCAAAATAGTTGATTAAAAAGCACATGATTATTGTTCAAGACACAGTTCTTCGTTAAAACATATTTTTAAATGTCAAACAAGCGCACAATTTACAGTTTTCTAGAAATAATCAACACCAATATTAGCAACAAAAGAAATGACTCATACGTTCTAACTAAAATAGGTATCGAATAGTTATCGTGCGTTACTGATTTATTACAGGAAAAAGACCCTAGTACCTACAGAATAAAAATTAAATATCTGCTGCAACGCCATTCCCTTCAATATAAGGTGGCCGATACCGACGATACGATTACGATTATTCGGACCGGTTTATTAATATCCGACATTAATCGAGGTTCTAGCCACATCGATCTTATGTCTTCGACGGGTAATCAATTATATTTCGAAACAAGCCTTCGTAAAAAAAGAAACGTGGAGAGTAATGGGCTGGTTCTTTCTATTTTATGTCCTAAGTTTTGTAATAAAAAATGTCTCTTCTTCGCTTGAGTGATTTTATTCAGTTTTTAACAGGTGGCTGAAACTTAAAACTGCCTTAAAATGTAATTTAACCTTGTAATGGTCACACAGTGTTGAACCAACCACAGTCGATACTTATACTATTTTGAAGTATACTCGACCTAATTTGATACTAGAAATATTAAGTTTGATGCTAACTAGGTATTCGATTTAATTTTTTTTCCTGTAATAAATAAACGAGAACACAAGCAAGACTGTCAAATTTTCTTTTGGTGAGCATACTCGGTTCCTCCATCCAATGAAATTGGCTTATTTTACTTTTGATTTGAATAAATAGTTTCCTGATTAAAATCATCATCAATCATCAAGTCCACCAAACGCAATAATAAAATGAGCACTTAAAGTTTTGTGTGATCACAGTTTAGGTATGAGGAAAGAGAGTAAGGTAGATGTACTAGTAGTTGATACTTTAGCGAAAAAAAAACACGTTTTATTAAATAACAATGTTTTTACTTTAGTTGGAAATTTCAAAGTAAGTAACAAATATTAATCAGTCTTTCATGTCACTTACATATAACTTAAGTATACAAAATAAGTGTTCTTTATTTTTATATATTTTTTTTTCGAAAGTACTAAAAATGTACTAGTAATTGATGGGTAAAATTTCAATTGTCCCAGTAATTGACTATGACTTTTTCAAGCTAGTGACCCAGTACATGATAAGTATACTCTTCAGCAATAAACTAAAATAATCACAATAACTGTACTAAAACATTTCACAAATCTTCTTAAAATCAAGTAAAAAGAAAACATTTTCTTAAAAAAAAATACAGCTTCATTAAAAAACACCTTAAAACGTAAAAACTAAAATAATGACAATACACCTAGAAAATAATTTCACACATCTTCTTAAAATGGTGTAAAAAAACGTTTTACTTAAAAAAAATACAGCCTCATTAAACAAACATCTTGAAACGTCTAAATTATCAGAAAAAAAAACTTAAAAAATATTCATATCATCAGTATCGTCGCTATTGAGATCATCTGTATTTCCACCAGAAGGCTTCCATGACTCACATTCCAATTCGCTACTTAAAACAAACAATGTCTTTGTGACCCTTTTTCTAGGAGTAGATTCTTTTTTCTTTCAGTCTTCTTTGCACGGACTTTTTTGTTTTTGTTAGCTTCTTCTTTTTCATGTTTTTTCCTTTCTCTTTCTTCAGCCCTTTTCTGTTTCTGTTCAAGTTGTTCTAGCTTTTTTCTCTCTTTATTTTCATGGTACTCTTGCCACTTTTTTGATGTAATTACTGTAGATACTTTATATGAAAGGGTGCTATAAGGGATATTATATATTTTAGTCGTAGCAGATATTGAAATCCCAGATTATACCTCATTATATGCTTTTACCATATCATCTTCTGAATAACTGAACACTTTTCCCTTTATTGGAGGCATTTTTAACGTATTATACGTTTAAGTCAATGAGTATCTGCACAAAAAAGACAGCTTTACTTTTGTACTAGTATTTGATATTTTACGTCCCAGTAATTGATACCCCTATCATCGACTGGTTAGAAGCCTCTTAGAAAAGCTATATTTGATACTAATATAGTTCAACCTTAAACTAATTGTAATAGTATAAAAAATAGATCAAATCGAGCAAATGAGAATATACCTAGTAGATGATAGTTGTATCAAGTACTGGAAATCAGATGTTTTTTGTCCTAGTATTTGATACCCTTATATTTCGTTTAAATATTGCAAAAACTGTTGCAAAACGAAATATTTACATAATCTATAACATCTCAAATAGAATATTGTTAACACTTACCACTTTATGAGCTTCAATTTTGAGTAACACAAGCCGAAACCAGTAAGGTCCTTAGGAAATTCGTTAACATAAGCATTAAGCGGCGAACCTGATATGACACTGTCGTAAACAAAATTAAACTGTCAACATTTGACGTGGAATCACAGAGAAAGAAATACCAGGTTAGATTAAGAGATGTCACTACTTGTAAAAATAATTAACGTTTTATTGATATCTGTGGAGGAATTCTTATTGTGATGATTTAAAGTAAAATTTATCAACTTCTAGGGTAGTATCAAGGATTGGTACAATTACCTTAAATGTTATCGCTGTATTTTACTTTTCATGTTGTAAAATTTAGACAACTGGTTTATAAAAACAAAACAGAGGTTTATGCTTCTGCAGGTTCTGTAAGTTACAAGCTACAACGAAGCTTGTGCTTGTGTCTGAAGTGGGTTCAGGGCAAATAGTGTAATGGGCGGGGCTTAACCCGCAATTGACGCTTCTACTGGGCTTTTCACATCTTGACATCAGGCGCCTTAATTATACGCTCGAACACTGCCGGTTCAAATGAATACCCACCCGTTTTAGGGTTAAAAATAACCTTAAAAATAAACAAATTCGTTTTACAAACGGTCCAATCTAGTGCCGTAATTATGTATTCGTTTAAATTAAGGTCATCGTCAGTTTTGAGGTTTATAAAAAGAAAATATTTTATGCTACAAGTTGTACCCACGGGTTTACTCGCTTAGAACCCTATTAATTATTGAAAATTGAAAGTATTTTACTGTATTACGCAATAATTTTAGTATACTATTAGTAATAGTGTATCAAAATATTGTACATATCTTTAAGAAAAAACCAAGTGTCACTAGCTTTTGTATTGGCTTGTCCAAGTGGCCACCTTCATCGCTGTTTGTCTCCCACTGACTTTCTCCATAGCTGGGAGTTTCATGTGACGCGGACAGACCACTGAAGTTTCGTGAAGAAACGGCGCCTAGAGAAGGCGCCGCGGTGCACCTAAAATATGCAAAATATGTGACTTTTCCAATCGTAGTAACTGAGTTTCAATAACATAAGTCTGACCCTACTATGTCGTGGAGATGCCCTCATAATTCTGTTGTGAGAGGGAGACGGAGCTGTACAGAACGAATTTAAAAATTTAAAATTTTTTTTTTTTTTTTTAGAGATTAATGAGAAAAGTAATCTTTTATTTGTATACTAGCTACCCGGCCCGGCTTCATACGGTCTGAATGTATAAGTTAAATTAGCGTGTTTTTAGATATTAATTATTTATATATGGATTTTAATTACTTTGTACATGTATACATATATCGTATAATGTTTTCACGAAGGCAAAAGAAAGAAGAGATGAATATGAATGATTTTTTTTTTATTTAAAGAAAAAATAAACAGTGATCCGTACGGATAAAAAGTAAACATTTCTAACAGCGTCTCGTCAGCAAATTACAAATTTTCATCAATATTAAATTTACAATAAGTGTAACTACACACATCAAAAGTGTCTAGGGATCAAGCATTTTTATGCGGATTTCTTGAGATTGAGATGTGGCTTTGTAATAAATTTATGATTTTATAAATTTATATGGATCCTTTTTGGTGCATTTCATAATTTGAAACAGGAACTGTTAATCAAATTCGAGTAAAAGATGAAAATCAGCTGTCAATATTTTCCCTATAAAAACATACAACGCATTGAAGACATTATTAGTGCTACTGTTTCCCTACTACTGATTAAAACCAACGTTATTATGGAGCGGCGACGTCATTTAAGCAGGGAAGAAATGCTCAGAGCCGTGGGAATGATAGAAGCTGGTTCCCGGCAACGTACTGTGGCTTTAGCTCTGAATACAAGTCAGAGTGTTATTGTTACCGAAGCACTGGTACCGTGGCTGAGCGCCATGGAGGACGGTATCGCTGCACCACACGGAGACAAGACCGATACATTCAAATCTTAGCTCGAAGAGCTCCAACAATAACCGCCATGATGTTAGCCGTGAGGCTTCATCACTCTTCAGGGAACTTAATTAGTGACCAAACAGTCAGAAACCGCTTGCATGAAGTGAACCTTCATTCCCGAAGACCGCTACGGGTACCACCTATAGCAATGCACAATCGTAGGATTCGATATCAATGGGCTCTTGAACACAGAAATTGGGCAGAAGAACAATGGCGTTTCGTGTGCTTTTCTGATGAGTCTCGTTTTGGTATGAGACCGGATACAAGACGTATACGACACTGGAGAACCCCTGGACGCCAACAGCGATTAAAATCCTGCCAGGAAGTCCATCCTTATAGTGGTGGAACCATCATGGTATGGGCGGGTATTTGGATCGGCGGAAGAACTGAGTTGATTTGGATCAGAGGCAACCTCAACGCTCAAATTTATGCTGAGACGATTGTATCTGACGTCATCGTTCCTCTACAAGTGCAAATCGGTCCCTTATTTCAGTGAATGCATGATAATGCACGACCGCACACCGCAAGAGTTGTAAGACAGACTCTCGCCGCAGCTAACATCAATGTCCTGCTCTGGCCTGCTTAGTCGCCAGACTTGAACCCGATTGAGCATGCATGGGATATGCTACAGAGAAGAGCTCTGCCGAATATGGAGGGTATCCAGTCGCAAGAAGACCTTTTTTTGTTGTTGCAACGAACATGGGCGGCCATTCCACAGCGTGATTTGGATGAACTCATTTTGAGTATGCCAAACCGATGTTCTTGTGTTGTTAGTGTTCGCGGTAGAAACACGGATTATTAATTGTTTAAGTTACCCAATAAAATTTTAAAGAAAACTGTTATTTCAGTCTTTTTTTCGAACTTTAATGTTAGTGGTTCAAATGTAAAAAATCCCTTTATTAGGAAAATGGCAAATTTCTTTATTAATGCAAAGGTGACTTGGTTTATCGTTACTGTGACAAACGAAAACACTTTATTTGATGAATCCTTAAAGAAAATTTTAATTAATATCAATCAGGAGAAAAGTTATTGCAAAAATATATGTTGATCCCTAGACACTTTTGATGTGTGTAATTACAAACTTAAAAGTAATATTTACAAACTTCGAACGAATTCTTAATTACCAACTTTCCTTATTACCTACAATATATTCTAAACCTTATTCTAAGTACATGAATAATTTAGTGTACATTGTTCATAGGCTGTTTACTTTGTTCTTAGGCTCTAGACAAGAAACACTCTTTTAGTGATAGGGATTATCCAAACATTTAAAAGGTATAAAATTTACAAACAAAATTTGAAAAGCAGTGATGACCCAGTGGTTACGGGGCTGACTTACGAGTTGTAGGTAGTGAGTTCAAATCCAGTCAGCTACATTATTTTATGTAATATCATTACCACTGCTCTTAAAACGGCGAATAAAAATATAATGAGGAAATCAATACGTACTTATTAGACAAAAAATTTAAAGACATGTGACATCTACCAAACTGCATTGAGGCCGCGTCGTGGGTTATGGCCCAAGTTTTTTAATTCATGTTGTTAAAAAATATCTGTTGAATAATTGAACTACTATTTTGTCGGTGATGGTGAAAAGGTGAGCTATATATGTAACATAGATTTAAAGTGATGATAGGAAACGAATTGTAAACGTTTGCTTAGACGCGTTCTCGATAGAAGAAGCATATTTTTGACTTACTGGTGAAATAAAATAACATTATATTACAAATATATTAGTTACAGTTTCGTTCTATTGTTTACAAAGTTCCCGAACATACAACACTGTATTTTTAATGTCTTACGCGTTTAATTTTTACGACTGCTTCCGAAGAACCCGAATACCCCACCGCTTCCAAAGTTTGCGATCCCCATATGCGCCTGATTTTGGTATAAAAAAACGAACGGTTCATCTTGTCCTGCCCATGATTATGTATATGAATTATTAAAATAATGTGTAGGTAATAAGAGAAGTTCTCTTATTACCTTACTTAACTTCTAAGGTAATGCTAACAAATTTCAAATAAATACTTAATTACTAACTGATTACTAAACTTTTTCTTTATGCGATTACCCGGAGTACCTTTAAGACCCAAACCCTAATCTTGACTTTATAAATTATGTAATTTACATTGATTACAGGTTGTTTCTTCCAAGTTTATCCGCTACAAGCTTAACCCGCGACTTTTGTTACGTGTTGTACACACAGCATTAAATCTCACTGATACTGACTAATAATTGATACATGTCAGGGGCTACTTCTCGATTGCGAGCCGTTCTCCAGCCCCCGAAAGCACGGGATTGCGGACAGTGAGCAGAGGTAGCTAACAACTATAACAACAAAACTACTAACGTCCGCTAAGGACCAGGCCCGAGTCATCGACGGCGCGTCGTGGTCCACGTGAACCTCAACGAGCAGTCCGCAGCTTTGTCAGATCCCGAGGGGAGCTTTACCTGCCGGGAATGCGTAAATGTTCTAAGCAAAGCCAATTGAAGAAAAGGGTAGGGTTTTAGTCAGTAGAAGTTTGACCTACACGTAATGTCTGTCAAAGATGTTTGAATGACAGCCGTGCCCAACGGCTTAACGTGCTTTCCGGGGTTGTTCTAGAAAGCGCTAGAAAACCCCGTAACTCCAAACCAAAAATATCCTAAGTCTTATCCTAAGTACATAAATAATGTTCTGTTATATCGTTCATACGCAGTTTCTTTCAAGTTGGTCCGTAATAAGGTATTCAAACCGTCTACCCGCGCCGCCTGGGGTTAAGGCCGGGTAATTAATAGACCCTACGAGAAGGTAGTGAAATAGAGTTCTCTAAACCAGTGATCCTCGTTTGTGGTCAGAGGTTGTGGGCACACACCGTTGGGTTTATAGATATACGTCCCTTGTTTCATACAGTGCTGGTCTTAAATGTCATACTGTGAGTTTAAAGAACTTCCGGCCCTATCCAAAATATTAGAGCGGATCATGAACAGTAGGCTCGTGGACTACTTGGAAAGTTTAATTTGTTATCACCTTCACAATATGGTTTTTGCGCTGGTAAATTCACGTCCGATGCTGTTCATGATCTGATAGACTATGTCGTAGTTCTTTTCGTTTCTTTATCGTTTCAGTTTCTTTCAAATTGGTCCGTAATAAGGTATTCAAACCATCTGCCCGCGCCGCCTGGGGTTAAGGCTGGATAAATTAATAGACACTACGAGAAGGTAGTGAAATAGAGTTCTCTAAGCCCAGTGATCCTCGTTTGTGGTCAGAGGTTGTGGGCACACACCGTTGGGTTTATAGATATACGTCCCTGGTTTGATACAGTGCTGGCCATCTCAAACAGTGGGTTTAAGGAAATGTTTGGCTTTCCAATGTTGCATCTGTTAATTTTTAGCTTTATATGCTCTTTAAAGTTCTAAGTTGGGCTAAAAGATAACACAACAAATGCTTTCTTTGTCTCGCTGGATAGGTTTATTTTCGGAAGGAAAATCGTCAGTTAACTCCTCCCAACAAAGTGTTTAAAAAAAAAGAATTTGCACTTCCTCTTTATTTTTAGGGTAAAAACGGAACCCTATTACTGAGACTCCTCTGTCTGTCAGTCTGGTACCAGGCTTTATCTCATGAACCTATGAGAGTTGAAATTTTCTCAGATGATGTATTTCTGTTGCCACTATAACAACAAATACTAAAAGCAGAATAAAATTAATATTTAAGGGGCTCCAATACAACAAACGTGATTTATTGCCGTGTTTTATAGATGATGTACGGAACTCTTCGTACACGAGTCCAACTCGCACTTGGCCGGTTTTTTTACTCTGTTGAAGATAAGAATATTTTTGAGAAGGTTTAGTTTATTTCTATTTCAGGATATAAATAATAACTTAAATATTGACAAGCTACTTATACTTAATTAACACAATTAAGAACATAACTTCAAAAGCAAAATAAACATCGCCCAGAAAACAAATGCATACGCGTTGCCTTTTAGTTCGCATTGCTTTTTAGTTCATTGCCCGAGGTGTATACCTGGGACAATGAACTACAAAGCAATGCAAAGATATTTTAGGATATACCGAAACAAGTGACCCGTAAAAAGAGTAACCTCTTTATAGTAAACAAATACGTAGTTCGATGTCTTGAAGTTTCTACAAGTTTCTTTTTGTATATTTTCATGTTGCTCTACAATAAATTCAGCTATCAGTTTCAAAACCACTTCTTAAACTTAAGTGAAATGTTCTTTTATCCCAAATATAGGGTACTACGCTGACCTCTATTTTACAATACAATCACATTTGTGGAGCAATATTCCTAAAACGGTTTCCATGTTTCGGCTGCCAATATGGAATAGCAAATCGGGAAACTAAAGGGAAGTTGTGTGTGTAAAAGTCGGTTGACATTAGAGAATTGAAGTTAATTACTTTTATGAGTAAAATTAGCTTGTAACATTCCCACTATTGAAACACAGGCTGTTGAGGACAGCGCCAGTTGAGGAGGTGCAATGAAAAACATGATATCTATACAACCGACATGCGCCTACGTCACCCGTCAAGCAAGCTGAATAGTTCATCAACTCACCGATAGGAGGCACTGATTGAGGAGTGTATAAGCACACAACGACGCCAGCTCGCCCCTTTTTTTCTGCCTCTGGCCTCGACCCCATTTGACTTGTACATAATTCCAAACCATTGTTCTAAGTGGCAATAATTTTTTGTAATCCAGAGGAAAATAAATCACTCATTTTGGTCGACCCCTTGAAACCTATCTAGAACCCGCAAGAGTTGAGGCCACACCTCAACTCAGGCTTTTGTTCAATGAGAGGGAATAGGTGGCACTCGTCCGGCATAATGAATTTGAACGACAGAATCACATAACAACGGCAACTATAAGATAAAAAAAACAAAGAAATGCCCAGATTATCCCATACTAATTAATAGTTTACCTTTACAGCTTTGACTGGTTGTCAGACACCCAACCCTGGTATTCAGTAGGGACCCCGCATTGATACACAGACGAAGGTATATATCATTAATGTTTAATTAAATATTCATTTGAAATTATATATATGCATATTCATATGAAAAGACTGATGGTAGGTACAATTATTATGTTAAAGAGTATCCGCAGAATTTTTTGCACTTCACCACAAAAATCAACGCTATATACGGTGCAACAACATGAAGGCTGTTTAAAGGTTTATTTTTAATAAATCATTTGATTTCATTCGAAAAGTCTTAATTTAATTTGTTTCACAACACTACAGTCACGATCCAGCGTAAGTAAGTAGTCAGCTGTAGTTCGCTTAGTACAGTTTTAGGTGTCATACTTACTTTAGTAATTTCTTACTGAAGGGCGTATAAAGCATGAGAACGCCAAAATTTAAGATTCGAGAATCTCAAGTAACAGTTCAATCAACATGAGAGACTTGTTATTTATATATAAATAATTATATCAAATTATTGAATAATATTATTTACCTCTGGAGAAGTTACATGTTTCCACTCAATATTGCCAACCCCAAATAGTAATTATATTTTAATGACGCAATCGCCATTCAGACCACTACGTCCCCGATGTAATCAAAATAATCAAAGCTAGAATCTCCCATCCCCTTCGAAGCTTACGTAATACTAGAAGGACCTCTGCGGAGTACCGCTATCAAATATAATCTGACCATAAAGTATAGTTATTATCAATAAATACCAGTGATGATAGCATAGCATCGTCGCTTTATGTTTCCCAACAACGTTGTGATCGGCTTCCAGTCTAACCGGAGCTGAGTACTAGTCTTTTACGTGGAGCTTTTGTCTGTCTGACCTCCACAACCCAGTCGAGGGATAACACGATATCCCTTTGGCAACACTGTTGACAGATATTCAGGCTTCTAGCTTCCCGTTATGACTATCAAAGATGTACAACTGAAAGCTGGGATCAGTACTTAGCCTGCTTGCAATCTTGGTATGTTAATATGGTCGGCCAGCCACGGACCAACTTCGGCCATCGGACACCTTGAAATTCAACCCGTGCGACTGTTATTATCTAGCCACTGCTTGTCTGATGATTGTAGCGTAGCAGTTGTTTTGATTTTGTACTGTTGGCTGTCGTTCGAGTACTGGATAAGCCTAAGGATCCAGCAGAATACCAGCGTCAGGCATATTTGCCTGGCACATGCTGAGCTGAACTCCCATTTGGTACAATTTGGAGACACACACCACACCAATGTTTTGTGTTACATTTTTAAGTATGTTTTCTTTTCTTTCTCATTTATTATATTTTTGGTTGTATACGTTTGTTCTGTTCTTTTTTTCTGTTGTTTATGTGTTATAATTATGTTCATGTGCTTTTGTGTGTTGTGTCTTCTGTTGTCCAATAAAAGTTTTATCTATCTATCTATCTATCTAAGCTGGAGAAATAAATAAACAATAGGCAGGAAGACATGGACACCTTTGCCAAGAATGGAACGTCTAAAACCACAGCTTATCCCTTATCCCGAGCAAAAAAGCTATTGGGAAATTGCTTCCTTGGACTGTATGAGTCCGGGTGTTTGTATCTTCACTAATTTTAAGAAAAAATCTATTTACGTTATCCAACTATTCAAAAATAGTGTGTCCAGCTTTTGTCCGCAACTTCGTTTGAGTGGAAGGGTATTCCGTGTGTATTCCGGGATAAATTTCGATGAAATTTTAAGAGAGGAAAGCAAGTTGAATATAACCTTCAATGGCTCATTAGGTACTTTTATCTCAAAATTCCGGCGATGCCCTGGGGCGCAGCTAGTTCTGTGATGAAAGCATTTTTGTGGCCAATTTAGCCCATTAACAGACAAATAAAATTAAAGTGTCTGTCTGTTATTTCAAATTAACTACATTTCATAAACTGTACAGTGTTAATAACCAGTTCCCAAACTTCTTTTTTTAGATTTTTTGTCTGTTTGTCCAGGCTAATCTTCAAAGTGGCTGAACTGATTTTTATGGGACTTTCACTGAATGATTCGTGAAAACTAAGAAACCCTAAAACAAATGTTGTAAAATGTCATTCAAGCGGCTGGAGCTGCGGTCAAAAGCTAGTTTAAAAATAGATCATTCAAAAGCCAGTTGGACTCATTTGTGAAGGATTCGCTAGCAGTAAATAAATATCCCATGAAAAACATAAATGTGAAATGAGAGCCAAGTTCAATATTATCATAAATGCCTTGGTTGTTGACTTCAACGACAAAAGAAGTGAAATCTAAATGGGTGCCAAGTTCAATGGTCAGTCCTGAAATTTATTTATAACAACATATAATATCATTTATTCTTATAACTTAGGAGAATATATAGTAACCTTAGGTTTGACCTGGCTAGTTATGTTTCTCTGTGTTTGTATTTCTGAACAACCCCCGGCCTGCGATAAAGTAAACGCCAAGACTTTGTGGCTACCATGTTTATCGTATTATTTCTTGTCTATTACTTTCAACGGACAGTTTGCTTTTCTTCGTTTATTTTCTGGTTGGTAGCACTGATCGTTGTTGGAGATTATGTGGAGGTTTCTTATTTTAGAGCGTTCAAATTATTTTGTTCTGAAAGTACCCAAGATACTTTGTTGGTTTTAATGTTGGCTTTGT
Organism: Tholera decimalis; assembly: GCA_943138885.2. Taxonomy (NCBI): domain Eukaryota; kingdom Metazoa; phylum Arthropoda; class Insecta; order Lepidoptera; family Noctuidae; genus Tholera; species Tholera decimalis. The sequence goes on along the minus strand of OW964552.2, from coordinate 13,598,323 downwards.
TCGTTTGGCTGTTGAAAATGACACCATAATTTTTATGGTGTATTTTTAGTTCTAGAACTGGGCATCATGCCTTATTCAGACAGCAGCTCCTCACATATATAAGGTTGTTATCATCATCATTATCATCTGCTTCGCCTTTTTCCAACTATGTTGGCGTTGACTTCTAGTCTAACCGCATCCAGTTAAGTATTTGTGTGTTTACAAGAAGCGAATGCCTGTCTGACTTCCACAACCACTGGTTGGTGAAGGTGAGGGGTATCGTGTCACTCAGCTACTGAGCTAAAAACAGGATACTCTTTAGAAAGACCAGAGTCAGATCTTCTGGCTTCTGATTCTAGATATGATAGTCACCCATCCACAGACTGACCTCGGTAAGCACCCAACACCCGCGCAGCTGTCATTATTTAGCCACGAGCTCCCAATATTTAAGATACAAGCATATAGTTTTCCCTGTAGACATGTTTGTCTTATGTGAGGATAAATAAACATTTTATAATTATTATTGTAATGAAAATACCAGATAATAAAGTTCATTTGATATTGTAATTTATTATCAATGTGATACAAAGACCACTATAATTTTAATTAATTGAAATTTAGCTAGAAAACAGTAATTTCTCATTACCTTTGACTCTGAAAAAAGGAACGCTGTTTTTTCTTCAACATAAAAGACTGTATATTTATATTCCATTGTAAAAAGCAAATGAGAGTAATGCAGAGGCCTATTCTCTTTGCAGCCACGTAGTCACGTAATGATGTATGCGTAAAGACGACTTTTTAATTTTAACTCTTTCATGAATTCTGCAGCTTTTTAAACTTGTTCAGGAAAAGTGATTATTATGAGGTAGTGATGGACGATTTTGGGTTTTAATGTGTGTGTGAAGAATAATAACAGCCGCCCAAAACGATCTTTAAAGTGTTGCAAAGCTCCTGCTAGGGTTGCGGCAATGTTCTAAAGAGATATCGCGGCCCCGAAACGCAATGGCATCGAAAGGAACAGGGTGGGTTTTTTAGTCAGTGTAAGTGTGACACTCACATCCGCTCTACGTCGAGCAGAAGGAGTTATTTAATTATTTTGTCCTCAAAAACAAGGTTAGGCAATGCTTTCTGAGGTCATAATGTGAATGACCAGCTCAACATATTGAGATTCCACCGTGCCTTGAAAAACACTTTTAGTCATTAGGCCCAGCTGTTATTTGTCCATCATAATATCTTGGAACGTAGTGTCTACGTGACACGACGTTCCCAGATACGATGACGTCACAACGACGATGACGTTTTACTTCTGATATGCAGACGCTACATGTAAATTCCTAGTCCTCAGCTGCACTTACACTGAAAGTCGGCACTATCATAGTTGGGAAAATGCTGGGACAGGGATGATGAAAAAATTACATAGGTATATTGTGACAGGGTTTTTACAAACTTACTAAAAATAAGACTTAGTGTAAAAGTCGTTTCTACTATGTAATGAATTTGATGTTGACTTTTTTCTGTTGGACATCAATGGCAAAGTAGAACTATATCTATCCCATTAGCAAATGAGTATCTTGATAAAGTGATGACATGGCATTATTATTTCTATGTAACTTTTAATATCTAAATTAGGTACAAGACTTAGATATAATGATAAGCGATAGGACCTACAATTAATCTATTGAATAAGTTAAGCCTGTTCTATGTATCTATTGCACTACTGCGTAAACTAAGATCTTGCAAGAATCCAGCTTTCTCCTCACAAAGTTAGGTAGATATTCTTTCACCAGAGGCCAGCAATTTCCCGTTTTAAATGCTCTGATGGCTGCTTACAACAATCATGGCTAACAAGGCGATTATTACATCGCCGGGTTTCTTTCTCATACAAAGTCATCGAACACGACGTCGAGAACACAGATTTAGAGTAACCAGGATTTGTGCAAATCTCTATGTCTGACTGTGTTATTTATAAAGGATCTTAAAATGATTTTTTATTTTTTATTTTTTGCATAATTATTTCTGCTGATGGTAGCCAGAGGAGTGTTTTAGTGAGGTACCTAAATACACACTTCGGTCTTATGTCAAAGACTGAGCGTCTTTTGAAGGTTTACCTCCGGTAACAACAAAAAGTATTGTTCATGTCTGTATTGTACAAAAAATTGGCCAAGTGCGAGTGAGACTCGCCCATGAAAAGTTCCGTAATAACTACGCCAAATAAATTTGTTTTTCATAGTGTTTGTATGAATTACAAAGTTATATTTGCGGTTTTAGAAAATATGCTGTATCTCAAAAACTGCTAACCCAATCTCGTTCAAACCAGTTTTGGTTGAAAGTTTACATTAAGATCTACAGCATATATTTTTATTTAGATTTTTCACTCCATCATTATAGAAGTTAGAGAGACAGGGACTACATACATTTTACCACTTTGGAAGCGTATATCTTTTGAACGATTAACTTTATGAAAAAATATATTTTCGTTTTTTTTTAAATATTTTTTAATTTTTTTCTTAAAATTGGAAAGCGGTTTACAGAATACATCTACCTGCCAAGTTTCACTCTTAATAGTTTCGGAATAATATGGCTGTGACGTACGGTGGGACGGACAGACAGACATGACGAAATTATAAGGGTTCTGTTTTTGCCATTCAGCTACGGAACCCTAAAAAGTAAGAAACTTACTACTTACTCTTCACTCTCAAACTTTTAATATGCATGTGTTGGCTCAGAGGCCATCTACCACGGAACCCAATCGTTTTACACTTAATTAACAAATATGTATATTATGTACTCGTATTTACACAGAAGTATTTGTTTGAAATTGTTATATAAAATACAACAAATAATTTTTATATCAGACTCCATAGAGTGTGAGTAACAATTTGACCTTATGCCATGCTTTTTTTTTTTTTTTAACGTGGTAAAATTATCAAATAAGTCCTCCCACTCCAGGCAGGGTGGGAGGGACTGTCAGACTTTTACTGACTAAAATCCACGGTGTTCCTTCAATAACCCTTTACATACCGGGGCCACGGTAACGGGATGAGTCCCACGACCCCGGCGGGCTTCGGCCCTCTGCAGAGGGGGCCTCGTCATGTTGCTGACGCTCTTTGAGGCGCGCGTGGAACACGACGCGTCGTCGACCCGGGCATGGTCCATGGTCGGACAGCGAGTTGCCCTTTACTCGCTGTCCGCATGCCCGCGCCTACGGTGGCCGGAGATCGTCGGCCGACGTCCGACGCCGTGGGCGTCTACCACTGCGGCTGGGCTGGAGGGAGGACGCCATCCTCTCCCTCACGCGGCCCGCTTCCTCCTTCGAAAGCATGACTGCTTCGCAGAAGGAGGCGACCGCTTCCCACTCCCTCTCGCCCCGCAGCATGGCCTCGACCAAGGCCGGGCGCGAGAGGTCTCCGCCTATCGCCGCCGTGAGGACACGTCGGTGCTCTGCCCAGGCGAGGCAGTCTTGCACCGTGTGCTCTACGGTGTCCTCAGCGCGACCCTCGCAGTGGTGACACCCAGGCGTTTCCTCCTTTCCCATCAGACACAGGTACCTCCCGAAACTTCCGTGTCCGGTGAGGACCTGCGTCATGCGGTAGGTCAGGACGCCGTGACGCCGATCTAGCCACTCCTCAAAGAGGGGTCTTACCGCCGCAATTGCGGCGTGCCCAACCTTATGCCATGCTAGTACAAAAACGAAAATGGAAACAAATAAATAAAATATTTAAAAAACAGACATTCAACTTAAACCTATCGCTATCTCTATCCAGTGTCGCTAAATAGGACAGCGATTTTCTTGAGGGGGCTGTTGCCGCTGCTTCTAATTATTCCATAGGGCCGAAAATAAAGTACGCTAACCACTGGAGTCCGCCATTCAATAGACCTTATGATTTCTAGGTCTTAGCCGTACGAATAATAAAAAGTTTTTATTCGCTAGTTCGTATTTGAGTGTGTGTGCGTGTTAGTATAATAATAATAATAATAACATCGACATAACCATCCCGCATGACGAGAATCTCGTGAAAGCTGAGAAAGATAAGCAAATCAAGTATCTTGACTTGGCACACGAGATTGTCGACATGTGGAATGTGAACTCGGCAATCATTGTACCGATAGTCATCTCAGCCAATGGCTTAATAGCCAAGAGCCTCGACCAACACCTCAGGAGGCTCTCGTTAGACGGTTGGATCAAGGGCTTGCTTCAGAAAGCGGTACTCTTGGACACGGCGCGTATCGTCAGGAGGTTTCTCTCTATGGAGCCCTGACCGCCGGTAGCTTGGACCCTGTTCCCGATACCGGTGGGCTACTATTTTTTATATTTTTAAATGATTTTTTTTTGAGAATACTTAAAAATGTAATTTATATGTATATATTGGAAATAAAGAAAATAATAATAATATATAAACATTATAATAATTTGTTTTTTTTTTTCTTCATTATAGTATAAACGAAAAAAGACAACATTCGGTTTTGGGTGTTTATTTTTTAATTAATAGTTATAAGTACATATATAAATATGACCAGTGGATTTTGTGTATTAAAGTGATGAGGGTCCGATCAATATGAGGGCTTGTCTATTACATCCATGGTTTTAGTTTTCTATTTTATGTTTTACTATTTTTACTCCCGGATCGCTGGCAGAAGAAATCCCTGGTAAAGTAATTGCTTTCATCTCTGACTTCTATCGAGAATTTTATAATTTTTTTTTCACTCATTTTCACTCACATTGTTTTTCTGTTTTTTTTTTTATTTTTATTAATCGTAATCTGATTGTCCTTGTGCTCGTGTCTTCTTTCGATTGTCACGTGGAAGCCAGCCAAATCAATTCTTCAAATAGTTGTTGTGATTGTTTGATTAATATAAAATTTATTAGTCATGAAAAATGAATCCCATAAAAAACAATACTTGTCAAAAAACCAAGTCTCGCAACTCAGTTGTACAGTACAGTAGAAGTACTGTAAAATGTTGTGAGATCCATGTAATACCAAGTCGGTTATTCGATTATTCAGTCCCTACTTAAGGGACCTTCTGTCTTAAATTGTTACGTAATTATCTAACTTAACAACATCTTATAGTGACCATATCAATATTAAAAATCTTTAACGTTTTAAATCAATAGATTGACTCGGACATCGCATGAAAACACAATATATCTCACAAGTAATACATACATATATAAATTAGATCATTTTTGCGTTTGCAATAACTACGTCACAATTTAAGACAGAAGGTCCCTTAAGTAGGGACTGAATAATCGAATAACCGACTTGGTATTACATGGATCTCACAACATTTTACGGTAGAAGAACTGAGTTGCGAGACTTGGTTTTTTGACAAGTATTGTTTTTATGGGATCTCATTTCTTTTTGTAGATAGTCCTACCTTTTTCCTTTCCCGCCTACTACTTCTTGTATACCAACAACGAATTTTCTTAAAGCCCTCTCTCTGGCTTTTTTATTCCGTTGACAATTTTACAAGTTACCTTTGAACATAATTATATCTAGATACCTATCTACACCTATTATTCCATTATATTATACATAATTATATACAGGTACACTGATTAATTAACTGTAAATGTAACTTTGTAATCCCATATAAATATATGGGATTACAAAGTTATTTATGCAGTTGATGTATCTAGAAAACTGGACTGAAATTGAAAAATATTTTAGGTTTTGCTTGATTCATATACTAAGTACTAATTGTATTCTAAATTTGAAGCTTATATGTCTACTAGAAGTGCCTTAGACTTTTGATGATCGGTCAGTCAGTGAGTGACAAAATTAAGAAACTTTGACTCGTTATAATTCTTAAACCACTGGTTCAAATTGAATGAAATTTGAAATATACCGTGTTGATACAATACCTGCTTGGTTACTGAAAATTCAGACTTCTAGTTTTATCCACAACGAAGCTATATGGGGTCGAAAATGGCCTGAATTGCTTTGAGAAAAGTATGGTACGGCCGTGTCGCTTTTTGCTCGACTTGGCGGGGGCACTGCCGTGCCCCCAGAAAAAGGAAAAAAACACAGGGTTGGTTCATTCTTTGCTCAGCTGCCAGATTTGTGGGCATATTTCGGGTGACAGTAATGTGTAGGAGTACCTCGAAACCTAAGTGTATTTTGATTTGTATTTATACACTTATTTAGGTTTAGTAAATGGGTTGCAATTTTATATTGATGTACATCGTTACTATTAAACAAAGTCTCACGCCGCGTCTATATATGTTTGCGATAAACTGAAAAACTAAGGAACTGATTGACATGCGGTTAACAACAACGGATAGAAAGATATATAAGGATATTTATTAATTAATTTAAAGTTTCGGATTCAGTAGCGAGTGTAGCTCGGCCGATTCGAATTTGTGCATTAGTTGAGCATGAATGATAATATGTTCAGATAAAAAAAAAAATCATCATTATTTACCTCAGTCACATGACATTTCGCAACACTGGGCCTACATAAATAAAACTCATAGGGACAAACAACATTTAATTTTGTTATGTCTTACGTCCCTAAATCACATGTTTACGCTGTTTTTTTAATATCAGTAAGATAAGATTTTGTCTGGTTTCTGATGACTTGATCTCTGACTTTCTACGTTTCATTTTCACTTCCAATTCCGAAGATCTGCTACAAGAAATTTCTTTTGAAACAATCTGACCAACTTAGTAGCTGAGTAACACAATACCCCTTGACAGGAATACCTGTAACGAATGTCAAATAAATTTATAATGATGATGTATTTTACGGTTTCATTGAGAAATAATAAAATTAATCACTTGCTGTTTACCGGACGGCAATTGATTATCAATATCAAAACAGTTCTTGAAATTTTGAGAGAAATTCTCGTCTTTGTTTATTTTTAGTTCTTGGAGCTGGATATTATCCGCAAAGGCTTTCTTCGAAATTATATTAAATATTAGTTAGTTACATACCCTCGAGGCAAGTTTACTAGAAAAACAATAAGCCAAGAGAGATTTTATTATGTCTAAGCTTTGGTAAACAAAGGTTGGTAAGAGATTGCTTTTCAACGGGTTTATACTTTCAATTTATTAACGTTGTTTCTGTAGTAAGTTAAAATAATGGAGTTATTTGTAGAGATAACAAAGTAGTGATTTGGAATAGGAGATATTGTATTTTTGTTAAGATTGTTTTCAACACAATCTTTGACAAGGTTTTCCGTCAGAAGTTAATCTTGAGACTTGAGACGTGACGAGACGTAAACCTTACTTACATAATTTTTGTGTTTATCAATAACTAAGTTTTACAACAAACGAAAATCTATTGTAACTAGAAGTCACCCAGTGGCCAATGTTCAACCATAGCTAATTCAAAATTTTAGTTTTTAAGCTATTGCATAGCTTTTATCGCGGGCTTTAAGGCGGCGACCGAATCAAGAAATTCCGAAACGAAAATAACCCTAACACCCCCAATCTGACCGGCACATCGGTGCAGCGTTGAAAGCCGTGCATCGTCTAATGTCGTTTCAGTTCGGCAGACTTCGGCACTGTGTTTGTATGCGTGTGATTAGACGTATGCGTGTAGACTAGCTGCTATGAGCAGTTAGTAGCTAGTGTACACGTATACGTCTCTAAGATAATAGAAATATTTTAAACAATATTAACTTCTCTTTTATTCAATAAAAGAAAAAGTAATTGTTTTCTTATCGGTCACCACGCTCAAAAAGTGTAACTTGAATTAATATCAAAGAAAAGAAAAATACTGCATAAATAATAGTACATTATGGTACAAGTGTGTAATGTTGGTGATTACCGCTGAGGCGCCATTGAGACCCGAGCCGTTAGGTGAGGGTCTTAAAAGAGCCGAGGACGGTAATCATCAATACACACGTGTATCATACGACGTTTTTCAGCACACTTATGAAGAAAATAACTATAATTTCAATAGTGAAAACGAGTTGTGAAAATTTTTTCGCAATGGCGGGAAAAATTAATCAGTTTTCCTATGCGCGCGCATCTAACAGATCGGCCATAGACTAAAAGAATGAGGTTTCTTTTTTTTTTTGGCTTTTCTCGGATAGCGTTTTAGCCACGTACAAAATGGGTAATTCAAAGTTTTCTTTATCACAGAAAAACAAAAGTTATATTTGAGAGAAAGTTGTATTAATTAAAAACGTACAAGTTGAAATTCATCTATTTAAATACGAAGTTGCATGAAACTAGCAAGCAATAGACAGGTTACATTAATTTATTTGTACTATTGAACACGAACTTTTTTGTTTCGAAACTTTTTTAAAAACAAAGCAACTCAACCAATTAAAAAAAAAATATAACTCACTTGTGAATAATAGTAAAGAAAAGGTCACAGTTTGATTACAGGTGTCATTATGTGCCTAATTGCGGTGACATTAGAGCCATTTTATGAACAATTGTGTTGAAAAAATATATAAATAATTATAATTGCGTAAGTTGATAAAAAATGCTATGCAATAGCTTTACCGCGGCAGTCCCCGAGTGCCACACTCATTTTTATTTTTACATTTGAGTATTGTTGGCCCTGCTAATATTATAATTGTGATAGTAACTCAGTGTCTGTCTGACCCTTAGACTTAGGCTTCTAAACCACTAAACCGATTTGGGTGAAATCCGGTACAGAAATAGATTAGGTTTTGGAGCAGAACATGGGGTTGGCAGTTTTTTGTCACGTAAGAAAACTTTCACGCGAGTAAAGCAGAAGAAAAAATCTAGTTACAACAGTCTGCACTGCTTCTCCGCATAATCTTTAAACGTTGCTTTTCATACGCCACTAGCATATGTTCAATGTTTAATTATTGTTCAATTTTGCTCATATTATTATATTGAATTATGCACATATTCGTAAAAAGGACTAAAAATTTTTACGTCACGTATTATATTAATATAATAAAGATGTACTATGCATACCAGTTCATATACAAAGCATTTCTCTCTTTCAAAGACTGATTTCGATTTTGCTGAAAATAATATGTAACAAGTCAATTTGTACCAAGAAACACAGACTGCCAATTAATAGTAGGTAAGTAACCCAATTAACGATAGAAACATTCACTTAAGCCATTATCGTTGCTATAGAACAAAGCCTTTTATACGATTTATATTATGTCGGTCAATTACCTGTTTTATTGGGATTTGCGCCTTGTTTGTACTTTTATAGTGAACTTTAGTGGCACTTATTGTAACATATTTACGTGTAGTTTTACTTCGAAAGAGCATACTGATCATTTAATTACTAAAACACACGTGGGTACCTAATTGAGGTATACGCAACAAAATAATAACAACCCCAAATGTCAAGATTACTATGTAGATTATCTTATAAAATATAAGAATTTTTCGGGACTATTGTTTCGACTGTCATTTGTTAAGTATTTGTGTATTTGGTACTAGGTTGTGGTGATATCACTGGCTCGTTAATTTAGTAGTCGGAATCGCGATTGCTAAGCAAGAGGTCTCGGGGTTGATTCCTGGGTCGTGCAAAAACTGCTATTGGGTTTTTTCAATTACATTATTTCTCAGTAGTTAACTAAAATAACACACTATGTTAAAGTATCAAAAAGAAAACAAATAAATCGATACTAAATTGTCTATGCACAGTCACATTTCCTCATTCTAATCTTTTCCCATCCCTAATTCATTCACTTTCTTCCAATCCTAAACCTTCACCATAAGTCAGTCTGATACTAATCTCAACAAGAAAATGGCACAGTAATTTTATCGGCTTTAAATCAACCCGTTTAATCAAACATACTCCTACCTACAAAGACTATTACTTTATCAATCTACGTTGGTGATAAGTGGCAGAAAAAGGGGCGCCCCGGAACGGTGTAGTGATAAGTGGATTCAAGTCGCCGACGAAGAACTGTGAGTACCTTACTTTCCTAACCTGCTCCCATGTAATTGTGCAGGGCTAAAATTCGCCTAAGGACGCAGTTCTATTTATCGAAGGTTTAATCAATCAACACAACAACATTTTGGTCCTTTCGAGTCGGATTAGATCGGTAGCTAATGTAACGCAATCAATTCCTTTGAAATAACTTAATAAATTACAATAGGGTGCCTATTGTAATTTATTAAGTTATTTTACTTACTTAAAGAAAGTCGTAAATAAGTAACTTACCAGTGAAATTAAATAACCTGATTTTATTAGTTCCAATTTCGTTCCGTTTTTTTTAGTTAAGTTCCTGGTCACATATCGCAGTATTTTAAATGTCTTGCGCATTTAATTAGTGAGTGCTTACGAAGATTACCGATGTTTTCTGAGAATCGCGATCCTTATAGGAGCTAAGTTTCAGCATAAAAAACGCGAGCAGTCCGCCTTGTTCTATGCATAATTATTAATAATTTATTTATTTATTATTAATTATGCTATGTCAGTTATTTAATTAAATTGTACAATTTATTGTATTACCTTTCTAAAATTCTAAGGTGATGTCAATAAATTGCAAATAAATACTTACTTAGTAACTGTTCCAACAACCAAACTCTAATCTTTAGTTTATAAATAATCTACTTTACATTGTTCACAGGCTGTTTTTTTTTTCAAGTTTATTCCGTGGCTTTGCTTACGTGTTGTTAGTAACAGCATTCAATCTCACTGGTACTGACTAATAAATAGCTACACTATAGATACATGTCACGGGCTAACTCTGGATCGCAAACTCTGGTCACCGCGGGCTTGCACACGGCCAGCAGGGGTAGCTACCGTCGAATTAGAACGAGGCACGACTTAATGGCACGTCGTGTTCAACGTTCACCTTAAAAGAGCAGTCAGCAGCTTTGACTGATCCCAATGGGCATGAGCAGGGTGGATTTTCAGTCAATACAAGTCTGACACTCGCTTCTGCTCTACCCAGAGCGAGAGGAGTCACTTGAATCATCAAGTCAAAAACTTGTTACTTTATGACCTGGAAAATGCAGATGCTGTTGATAGGCAACCGTTGTCAGGGTTCGTCCGTGGATGGGTAACTGTCTTTACATAGCATTACATACTAGCCTTTTTATTTTACGTTTATATTTTTCCTCCCTCAGAAAGCACAATAAGCAGTCGGTTCCGGATGTAGTTTGCATCCTTGACAGTAGTTATGAGAGGTCAGAAGTTATGAACCAGTCATTAGTGGCACAAGAGTGTTATGGGTTAGTCAGTTATTTGGTTTGTCAGAGGTCAGACATTTCACATGGAGCGACTCATGTCAAATACTGGTACTTAGCATAGTATAGTTAGTTCTAAAAAGGCTATAAAGACTGATATATCGTTATAATAGGTGTGTTTAAATTTAATATTTCTTTTACACATTCTATGTCATGTTTTATGCAAATAAAAATATCTTATCTTATAAATTTCTTTAAGTTTGAAGCATAACTTCATGTTGGAAATCCATTAATAAATGATGTAATTAACCTTAGTCAAGAATATCTTAATTATTGACAACATTAATTATATTTTGTCAATAATTAAGATTCGATTGGCACGAAAAGAAATAAGTTGATCAACTTGGTAGCTCACCGTACCAAAAATATCCTAAGTCTGCTTTTAAGTACATAAATAATATTCTGTTACATCGTTCACAGGCAATTTCTTTCAAGTTGATCCGTAAAAAAGTAATCATGCTATCTGCCCGCACCACCGGAGGTTAAGCCCGGGTAAATTAATAGACACTACGAGACTGTAGTGAAATAGAGTCCTCTAGACCCAAAGATTCTCGTTTGTGGTCAGAGGTTGTGGGCTACACACCGTTGGGCTTATAGATATACGTACCTGGCTTCATACCGTACTGGCCGTAAATCTCATACAGTGGGTTTAAAGAAATGTTTGGCTTTCTAATTTTGGGTCTGTTAATTAAATCGAATTTAATATGCTCTTTAAAGTTCTAAGAACGATAACTGGCAAATGCTTTCTTTGTCTGGCTGTTTGTTCTTAAATATATATTTAAGAACAGAAAATATATATTTAGATAGCACTTATTCAACTGAATTTTCTACCAGCGTTTGCGCCACATTAGAAGAACCTTTATCTCAAAAAATATCGTAAGAAATTTTATCCAAAATATCTTGCAAGATTATTTGCAGATAACAAGTGGGGACAATTGGTTGTCTGAGCCTTGAATATCGAGATTCTGAGTAGCCCTAACAGAGAAGGGTCAAGATTCTTGTCCTATACGGACGGGCAAGCATATGTTTTTGCTTTGAACAAAATAAGTAGAGGTAGATATACATACATAGTAACTGAATTATTGATTATTTTTTTAATGAGAATGTCTCGTGATGATTTTTGAGATTTATTAAAATCAACTTCGATTGTAATGCAAGTATGTTGGGAGAGATTTGCTTTTTTTTTTCTTTTTTAAAAAGAATTGAGAGATTGTTGTGCCTTCTTCTTGATTGTTTTTTTTTTTGTGTATGTACGTATTGTAACCAGAAAAGTAATTCTATTTCTTGAAAAAAAAAAATTGCTCAATAATTGGCATTCTCCTGTATCGTGGGTACGTTGATAGATATCTAAACTAAGATGCACAAATCAATCCCTCGACACTTGTCTTGACATTGATTTCTGACCCGTTTAAGAGTACCTTAATACAATCCTGCCTCGTTGGTCTAGTCCACGCAAGCACGACTGTTCAATAATAGCTCTCGGATTCGATTGCCGGGTTAGGCAAAAACTGCTCTTGGATTTTTCAATTAAAAATTTCTCAGTAGTAACCCGGAGTTTGGAAGATGGCGATGTGATAATCTTGTTCCTCGGATGGGACTTTAAGCCTGGCCATGATCTCCCTCCAGTCTTTTCACAGAGAATGAACCTATACCTTTATTTTTTTTTTCTGGGTGAGAATGTTCTAAAGAAATATCGCAGCCCCGGAATGCAAGGGCATCTGAAGCAACACGGTGCAATTTTATTTTGTATAAGTCTGACACTCACATCCGCTTCATTTCGATCGGAAGAAGTCACTTGATTGTTTTGCTCTCGAAAACAAAGTTGAGAAATGTTGGTTGAGGTCATTCTGATTGACATTACTGATTCTGAATAAGTGACCAGCTCATCCACCGTGCCTTGGATCATTACTCGCAGCTGTTATTTGTACATTGTTCCGCGTAGTCAGAGGTCATGAAATCAGACTCAAGTCTTACTAAAGAGTATTTACTTTTTGATAAGCAGACGCTACATGTACATTTCTGGTGCTCAGCTTCATCCAGTTAACTAGAAGTCAGAAGTCGGTACTAATATATCTGGGATAAGGCTGGATCGATTATGACGAAACAATTACATGAGGGTAGGTACAATACTGTTATATAAATATTTTTAAGGTTTTTATAAGTTTATTAATAAATAAGACTATTAGTATCGACATAAGTTGTTTTACTTGTGAGTTTGATATAATGACATAATTCTAATAGATTTTTGTATGTTAGTCATCAATGGCCTAGTAAGATTATATAGAATTTATTTTAGCAAATGAGTATTCTCAATAGAGTGATGACATGGCGTTATTATTATAAGGTAACTATAACAAACATTTAAGAAGTAAATTAGGTACTAAGATAATGATAAGCGATAAGACCTCCAATTAATCTATGGAACCAACTAACCCAATTAGCACTACTGAGTAAACATAGATCTGACAAAAATCCAGGTTTCTCCCTATAAAGTTAAGAAGGTATTCTTTAACCAAAGGCAAGCAATTTCCCGTTTTAAATGCTCCGACGGCTCCTTACAACAATCATTTCCAACAAGGCGATTATTACACCGCCGGGGCTTTTTCTCATTCTAAGTCGTCGAGAACACAGATTTAGAGAATGTGGATACGGGAAAATGTATTTGGGTGACCTGGATTTGTGCAAATTCCTATCTAGGTCTGTACTGCGTTATTTATAAAGGATTTTAAAATATCCTTCTATTTTATGCTTGCTGTCGGTATCCACCCGAGTAGTTTAGTGAGATAAAGGTTTAGTTAGACTTATCCTCAAAGACTAAGCATCTTTTAATGGTTTACCTCCGATAGCAACAAAAAAGTATTATATTTTTACTTGGCTGTATACAGGATGGAATTTTGTAATGTCACCTGTTCAGTCCTACAATCAGCGCAACGATACTGGATGGCCGAACGGTCCACGGTACGTGGAGCTTAACGTTGCTCTTCAACAATAGTACTTTAATAGTTTGGCTTATTGCCTAGACTTACCTGAGCTGTAGACGCCAAGTGAGGATCTGCTTTGATCACGTCCGTGCGGTATGTGTGTAAGTGTGTATGATTGTGTAATGATGTGAAAGTGGTATCACGGCGGTCACAAAGGGCGCAAGCTTCACTGTGGTCCGGGCCGGGATGCAGTACAAACTTCGCACCAGATTGGAGCAGCTATTTATCACCAATTCACTATCACTTAAACCCGACAATTCGCGTGCCATTCGGTCTAGGCGTCAATACGGCGATATTGTTCCAAAATATCCCAGGTTTTTCGTCAATTCGGGATTACAATTTCAACTTATCGTTAATCGCGACCAAATTATCTTTTAAGCGCGTAGATTCCACAGGATTTTTAATTTCAATCAATGAATCGATCTCAACAAATAAGGCGGTTGCTTTTTACCAAGAACGGATATGTCAAGGTGAAAAAAGTCAAAGACAATAGAATAATGTTGCCAACCAAAAAGGTGCGTTCTATTTCACGTTGGACGAAACATCTACCCCCTCCCCCCCCCCGGACGGGCCTACCCGTCCGCTAATCAATTGGAAGCCTTGACAAAGTTGCGACCGCTCTCTTTATGATGGATCCGTCCACCAAAACCTCAGCAAAACGAGGGACCCCGTCGGTGCCAGCCACCAAATTAATTTGGCATTATTAATTAAGGTTGGCATCCTTAATCAGGACGAGGTCTCCGATCATGGGCGGATGAGTTTTATCCGTCCACTTGACGCGTTGCTGGAGGAGGTGCAGATACTCTAAGCTCCAACGCTTCCAAAAGTTCTGAGCGAGCTGTTGCACCAACTGAAACCGCGAGAGCCGATTTTGGCTCACATCAACAAAGGGGTACTCCGGCAAGGCGACAAGTGGCTGTCCAATCAAGAAATGGCCCGGGGTTAGAGCCTCCAAGTCATTCGGGTCCGAAGAGAGCGGGCACAATGGGCGCGAATTCAACACAGCTTCAATGCGGTAAAATACGGTAGCTAGTTCCTCAAAGGTGAGAACGGTGTCTCCCAACAATCTCCGCCAGTGTCCCTTTGCCGCTTTCACCGCGGCCTCAAAAATACCCCCCCAGTGAGGGCAGGCTGGCGGGTCAAACAACCAACTGACCCCTCGGCGGGCCAAACTATTACCAATGTCAACCTGGCTCTCATTAAGGAAGGCGTATACCTCCTTCAAATAGTTACTTGTACCCTTGTAGTTCGTACCGCAATCAGACCTAATCAAAGAAGGTAACCCACGGCGAGACACAAATCTTTCCAAAGTCACTACAAAGGTCTCTGTCGTGAGGGAGGTTACCAGCTCCAAGTGTACTGCCTTGGTTGACAGGCAGACAAAAACACACAAATGAGCCTTAACAATCTTACTATTTCGAAGTGTGGACGTCTTCACCGAAAAGGGACCAGCAAAGTCCGTTCCGACGCCAGCAAAGGGCCTCGCCTCATTGACACGATCAGCCGGCAAATCTCCCATTAGGGGCTGCATAGTGGAGGCCTTAGTCCGATAACACGGCATACAACGGAAGACAATGCTACGAATAGTACGACGAGCCGACAAAATCCAAAATTCTCGCTGCAGAATGGCCAACAGCGCATAGCAACCGGCATGCGAGTTTTTAACGTGACGATCAGTCACCAACAATTGTACCAAGTGGCCCTCCTTGGGCAACAAAAGGGGGTGACGGGCCCCATAAGGAAGGCTAGAGTGCCTCAACCGTCCTCCAACACGCAAAAGACCCGTCTTATCCAAGAAGGGATTCAGCTTACTAATGGCTCCCGACAACTTAACCCTACCAGACTTCAAGACCTCGATCTCCCTCTCAAAGTGTGCAGCCTGCACAGAGCGGACCCAAAGGAGGAGTGACTCCTGTCGCTCTTGAGGAGAGAGAACTGGTGACAGGCGCTTGTCCCCTGGATCCTAGAATTATGGCCAAAACGCCTGATCCACGAGGTGACGTTCAACAATTTGTCGAGGGAGCTATATCGATTCAACAAAAAATCAGGATCAAACGGAGGATCCTTCGTCCCAACAGCGAACACCTTAAGTCCTAAAAGATTCCTACATTGTGTTTTTGCCAAATAAATATATATATTTATTTACTTGTTTATTTGGTATGTTTGACATATTTTAGACTAGCTAGCGTTCGTCTTTCTAACCTATCTTTCCTTTACATTAAAGACAAGATTTCTCTTTGGGTTTAAATGGGTGCCGATTAGCGAAAATTAGAACTACAGCCCTAATTAAACTCTTCAAATAATTTTAAGGCATTAGGGCTCATGAAACGAGTCTAAAATTATTTTAGGCTCGTTTCATGAGCCCTAAATACAGTTTTTGAAATGTATTTAATTATTTTACTCTACAAATTTGAACGCGCGCTAAGCCTTGTAAAATAATTAGTTCATGAAACCGAGGCAAGTCTTCCACCACAGAGACACTTAACTTTGAACCTCTGTCTTTGTTACAATCATGGTAGTATAATAATAATATATTTACGCTTTTATTATCTTAATATTATCTATCTATTTATAATCTTAAAACTGAAGTGTCTGTCTAAGATTTTAAAATAGCTGGGTACTAATACAGTGCTAATAGTTATTTACACGACACTAAAAAACGAACATACTTAAAAAAACTTGTTCGTTTTATTTTCTGTTTGTCCGGGCTAATCTCGTGATTGCCTGATTATAATGGTACTTTCACTGGAAGATAGAAGACAGCCGCTCGGTTGCTTGGCGCAAAAATAAAAAGAGCGTCGCTTGCCAGTGATTTTTGACCGCATCTGAGCGTATGACGCGCAGTAATAAAAATTTGATTGTGACTCACTCCAGAAGCGCACTTCAAATGTTTAAACTGTTCTGAATAGCCATTAAAACAAGCTTAAACACTGTGTCTGTTTTTTAATAGATCTTATTTCCGTATTTTTCAATGTACCTTGAAACTTTAACTACACAAAATATTAGCTACTTGTATGGTAAAATGCGTTTTACTAAAAACTAAGATCGATAAGAGCATTGTTTCTTATATTGTTCATAGACAAGATTAATTACTATTTAATTACGAATAAAATATTTAAAACATTAAGGGAATCCTAGCGTAGAAAACACAAAATGGCGATGTCAAGCTTTATTTCGTGTCGTGTAATAAGAATTAGATTTAGAATGTTGTCAACTTGTATTTGAAGGTCGGATAATATATCAGTCTATAGTTTTAAAACGTTTCGCGATGACTTTATCGACTACAAAATAAAGTTTAAAGCTGTTTAGTAAAAACAGGTTGTTGGAAACGATAGTTGCCAGAAGCAATCAACGGGTGTTCAATTTTGGAAACAATCGTTTCCAAAAGCAAGCTACCAATTCCAGTATTTCTTCGAGATTACGCGGATAATCCGCAAATGTAATATCGACTACCACGCAAGCTAGTATAAAATAATTACGATCTTTTTGCATAGGTATAAATATCATAACTTATCCATGAATTTTTCACTAGAAACGTGTTGTTCATATTTCTGCATAAGTCATATAATGCTAGCAGCTGGAATGCCTCCCACAAGATTTTTTTAAGTGAAATAATTAAATTGTGTAATATATATATATACTTTAAAGAAATGGAATATTAATAACATGTTTTTTCAGACTTTATCTATACTTATAATAAATCTGTAGAGAGGTCAATTCTGTAGATGAAATATATTTCCAAAATAACTATCAGGGGGTGATTAGGGATCGATACTTATGCCAAAAATGCAATCAGTAAAATTTTTGTCTGTCTGTCTATCTGTCTGTCTGTATAACCGTTATAGAAACAAAAACTGCTCGACGGATTTTAACGAAACTTGGTACAATTATTTTTCATACTCCTGAGCTGGTTATAGTATACTTTTCATCACGCTACAATCAATAGGAGCAGAGCAGTGAAAGGAAATATGTTGGGAAAACGGGAGAAGTTACTCCATTTTTTAAGCTTCCATCGCGTGTGCAACCTTAATGGTTAAAGCTACACAGAAATCATTTCATGACGGAAATGTTCTCCTTAAAATTATATAAAAAATATCCCACGGCAGCATATGTCTATATTTTATGGTTGACTCACAATAACACGTGTAACTACTACTATTTGTCTACTCTTACGTTTATAACACTCTCAGTCACCCCTAATTAAAAAGTTAACATCATTAACTATTCCATAAAAAATAATCATATAAATCGGTATAGAAACACCAAAATTATACATGAAATACGCTAATAATAAGCCATCGCGCGTGAATACTGAATCGCATGATTCAGTATTCACGCGCGACGGCTTATTATTAAAAATAATCCTTATAGCATTATAAGGATTATTTTTGAGGATCAGTCGCCGCGTTCGACGCGTCTCGCGGCCGGACTTCCTTCTCATGAAATTTGTTTAAAAATTGGCATTCCGATTATTCTGCTCCGAAATTTAAGACCACCACAACTTTGCAATGGAACTCGGCTAAATGTAGCCCAGTTGCAACAAAATATAATCCAGGCTCAAATTGTAACCGGTTACGGTGCAGGAGAAACCGTCTTTATTCCCAGAATTCCCATAATACAAATAATTTTCCATTCCAATTTAAAAGAACGCAATTCCCAGTATCGGTGAGTTATGCAATGACAATTAATAAGGCTCAAGGGCAGACTTTTCGTGTTACTGGAGTAGATCTCGGTGTCAGTTGTTTCTCGCATGGTCAGTTGTACGTCGCTCTTTCCCGGGTTACCAGTTCTAGAAATCTTTATGTTCACGTGCCGGACGGGTCAACTTTCAAAATAGTTTACCCGCAAGCTTTGCGCTGAAGTATTTTCGTGCTATAGGTACTTAAGCCTCATGTGAACGTGATCTAAACAATATTACCCATACATTAACTTAATAACACACAAGGAGTTACACGCTGACGGAGTCGCGGGCACAGCTATTAACAATAATATTGTGCGGTTCCGTATTGCGATATTTTTCAACAGTATTATAGATTGACATATTATATTTCCCTACTAAATTACGAAAGTTAATCTGTCTGTTACATTAAAATCACTGAACCGTGAGGTAGGACATAGGCTACTTTTTTTTTTACGAAAAACGACGGAAACACGGACGAAGTTGCGGACAAGAGCTATCTATACTAATAATATAAGGCTGAAGAGTTTGTTTGTTTGTTTGAACGTGATAATCTCAGGAACTACTGGTTCGAATTGAAAAACTATTTTTTAATTAAATAGTCAATTTATAGAGAAAGGCTATAGGCTATATATCGTTACGCTAAGGCTGCTTCAAAATCGGGGTTAAATTTAACGTTAGCCCAAAGTAACTATTCCACGCGGACGAAGTCGCGGGAAAAAGCTAGTCCATAATATATTTTTAGCTAAAAAGTACAAGTACAAGTTTTCAGGCGTTTGCTCTTGCCTTGTTAATCTGAATTTTTTATTTTGTTTTCGATCGCACCTCGATCACGCCTGATGGTAAGCTATAGATGAGGTCTACGATGGAACGAGCGAGCCTCGAAGATGCTTGTTTACTCTTCTTTAAAGGTCTTTCTTTATGGGTTAGGGAACACAGAAGCCAGCAGAGAATTCCACACCTAAGCTATGCGCACAGTAAATTGAATAATAAACTATTATTAGTTACTTCAGTTCTTTCAAAAAAAATAAACACAAGTATGGAAGTCATCTTTAGGTTATTCATTAATTTCCTAATCTCACTATTTATATTCAACGCGAGACCCTAAGTGAAAACCCAATTCCTCCACTTTGTAGTTTAAATATCACGAACTAATATTAAACGAAGTGCCAGCTACCTTCCAATCCAAATCCCAAACAAAAATTAGAAATTTTCCGCCCGAAAACACGTCTTCATTGATTCCGTTTCATTTTGAATCCAATTGCTAATAGAACTGTTCTGCGAAGATGTTAGCTACTTCAGTTGGCGAGTCTACGATTTGGTTGTTTAGTTTTAGTAAAAGTGGTTCCTGTTGTACTTTTTTTAGACTTTTTCTGCGTTCTTACGTTTTTAGAATTATTAATTTTTTCAGTGATCGCCATTTTTTTAGCTCTGATCATGACTTTTCTATATATGCGAATATATTTCTTTTTATAATTGACTATACTTTCATGAATAAGACTACTAGTATTTGTGCATAATACTCTTTTCATTTACTCGATTTTTTTATTCCTTTAGTTAACCACTTTAACTGTGCTCCCCCCTTTAAATATATTTTTATTTCCCGTTTCTTAAAACTTCCCCGAAAAGCATTATTAAAATTACTCAAAAAAGAATTAATGATCATTTCACTCCAGTTTTTGTGCAAAAGTCTGTTCTTAAAAGTTATACTATTTTTACGATTAAATATTCTTTTATTAATAATTAAATACGGATTATTTCTTTTTTGTTTCGGATCTTCTAGTAAAAATTCACCCAGTTGTGCTCCATGTCCATCACCCAAACCATTATGGTCAATTACACTTTTCAAAACCCGTTCTTCTTGTAGATTTGTTATTATATTATCTAAGCAGGAATACGAGTTATTTAAATAAAAGTGGGGCTATCAAAAAGACATCTAAAATTGTAACATGCCAGCAGACTCAAAAACTCAGTACGATTCTTGTTATCCAGAAGCAAGTTGACATTATAATCTCCGCAAATAATGCATTTCTTATTAAATAAAAACTCAAGTAATAGTTCCAATTTTCCCAAAAAAATAATAAAGTTCTTATTATTAGGATTACGATACACACAACATAAATACATTCCAGTAGTGGTATCTTTTATGCCACATACCTCAAAGCTCTCCACAGCGTACAATCTTTCAACTGTTGTTACTTTCTCTACTTTCCTATCTGCTTGAGCTAAAATTAAGCTCCCTCCCCTCTTTTTCTTATTTCGCGTATTATAAGACGCTAATTTGTAATTATCTAGGTTAAAAAAATCGACTGACATATTACTTAAGAAATGCTCAGTCAAGCATAGGTAGTCTACCTTTTTCCCTAGTGTTTGTATATAGGCTTCTAATTCGTTTATCTTGTTAGAAATACCACATATGTTCAAATTTTAGCAGTTTATTGACACTATTGACATTCAGAGAGTTGTGCTTGTAAATTTGACCTACCAAAACATTAGTGGATTTTAATAGACATAACGTATAATATAAATAAGTTTGGATATTCATAGGATTGTTATCATTTGTGCCAGCTAATATTATAATAAAATCAGTTTTACTAGTCTTTACACATACTTGCACATGATTTTAGGACCTGCTCTGTAGTTGCATCGGGCTTAATAAATGACGTCACGATGAACTTTGACCCCAGATAGTATTGCAGGATTTTACGAACACCATATCCTATAGCTAATATTCCCATTCACTTGCTAATATTTTAAATCTACTCGGCATCTTACTGAACGTAAAGCTGGATTTCATTAAGTGCCCAAGTCAAGATTTTAATGTATACGGAATTTTCTTAATAATGTTTACTGTGAAAGTTTCAAATTAATAAACCGCTGTTTAAATTAGTGGTAGCTTTTGAAGCGTTTATTTTATTCAATGTTTAGCTTCAGAAATATATGTGTTTCTGAAACTTTTATCGATTGAAGCTGAAAGAATTGAAAAAAGATTGAAGATTTATTTTTATAGTTTTATTGATAAATACAGAAACTCCTCCTCTCCTTGTTAAACAAGCAGAGGAAATATAATTGTCTACACAATCTCAGTAGAGTAGGTATTGCTTATTAGCGATGATTACCCTTAGCAGATAAAGCGTGATATTTTATTCGCATGCTATCACTTGAAACACTTCAATTGAATGCTTAAACAAACTGTTCTATTTATAGTAGCGCTTGCATTTAGAAAGCCCTTAAAATATAAATTAAAACCAGATTAATGTGCTTTTTGCTTACTATACTATGGTAGGCTTTCCATCTGATAGTCTTTAGTCTTCCAGTTGTAGTTATCCAGCTATGTATTCATGGAGCTGGACTGCCTATCTCTTCAGAAAACCAGGAAATCTAGTACTCAAGACTTGTATCAGATTTCTTAGTCTCTTACTACCCGTAAATACTGTCAATGATATTCAAAAGACAACGGAACCAATGGGTCCGTGAACAGAGTGACCTCGACAACCGCTGCTGGAACACAAACATGAACTCCTGTTATGATTCATATCAATTGTTTTTAAAAAACAATAAACCCATTGAGATTCAAGTTACATCTCAAGATTATTCCGATTACCAGTCCTGCTGTAAGAAAGCTAACACTTCACCAGCAAAATAACTTCCGAGGAAGTCTTCAGTTCTCACCACATTTTGTTAAAAACTTAGCAGCAGTAGAATGATATTATTGGCCGGTCGCCAACCATACACAGTTTCGTCCATTTTGGTCCACTACATATTTATGATGGACGCCGATTCAAGCAGTATCTTTCAACACTAATTATATCGTTTATCATAAGCCTGCTTGATTATATCGCTTTTGTTTGTTTTATATTTTGGACGTAACATTGAAGCTATTGCTGTGAATCGTCTACTAGTTACAGAAGAAGGGTAAGATGTAAAAAGTACAAACAATATTCAAATTTGCTTAGAAATTGATCGAATTTACCGTGCCAACGATACAGTATAATTTGAACCAGAATTTCACTGCTGGTTCTAAACAAACGAACTTACGATTGACCTTTACTGGTAATTTGACTATTTTTATTTTTAAATGTGATTACTATAAATTATTTCAGTTGCATAACAATAATGGGTGAAAGATGATAGTTTTTAGTGACGCATATGTATATCAAAACTGCCTTTACTTACATATGACCTCTTTTGACTGTTGCACTGATGCAAGTCAGTGAGTTATGTCACTCTATTGAATAAAACTAGTGGTCAGCTAGTGTACGAAATGGACCGTAATTTAAACCGTAAACTCCTCTATTTATAAATTTTTATTGTACCGAATTTCCTCTATAAACGTAGTTTTTTTTTAAAACAGTACAAAGTTTCTGCTTCGCATATTAATCTATACATATAAATTTAATTGAAGTATCTGTCTGTGATTTCAAAATAACTGTGTTTTCTCAAGTAGTTAGATATACACGATAACAAAAAAACTTTTTTAAAGCTTTTTTTGTCCTTCCGTTTGTTTTTCTCGGCTTATCTCTAAGATAGATGAGATTACAGGGCAACATATCAGCTACTTTTTATTCCAGATTGCTCATGGAATCGCGATTTATGCGGCCAAAACGTACCGTAAGTAATATATACTTACACGCGGATGAAATCGTGAGCACAGCTAACATATAGGCAAAATCTAACTTAGCATTTCAAAGCACAAACATTAGTGCAGCCACGTGTCTAGTATAAGAACCAACTGAGTTGTGTTCTAATAAGTACAAATAAATTGTCGAAACAGTTTTAGTTCACGTCGAGTGGTCGAGTCTGATCAAAAACTTCGGAAGTGGGTAGAGTACCGCTCAATAGTTCAGTGAATGCAGCAACGACATTCCTACTCGTAAAATATAGCCTTACAGCTCTCCCGACATCAACTGCCGAGCAAGTTGATGGGTTGGCAGAAATATATACTAGAGTATATTTATGAAGAGGGTACTTATTCGTCACATGGATCCAATACATGATCAGGCGATTACAGTTAAACCCAAAACAATGGCTCAGTACCCAACAGCGGTCAATACACAAGCTGGTCGTGTAATTGGGTGGCGTAAACAAAAAACATTTATTGGCAGGGGTCGTCGACCCACGGCTCGCAACTAGGCGCCCTGCCAACAGCTCAGCGCCTCGACGACGGATAAATTCGGGTGCCCATTTTTGTTCACGTATTTTTAACCGACTTCAAAAAAAGGAGGTTTACAATTCGTCTTGAACTTTTTTTTTTTTATGTATGTTACCTCATAACTCGGAGATGGCTGGACCGATTTGAAAAATTCTTTTTTTGTTTGAAAGGGAATACTTTCTAGTTGGTCCCGTTCTCGTCACGTTTGGATCTGATGATGGGATCATGGAGAAATCGAGGGAACTCTTCAAATATTATAGGCACACCTATAGCGTTTTGGGTATTTCTTATAGTACCTTGTTAGTTGCTCTCGAAAAGCACCATTTGAGGAAGTGGAACTGATG
Source organism: Tholera decimalis (assembly GCA_943138885.2). NCBI lineage: Eukaryota > Metazoa > Arthropoda > Insecta > Lepidoptera > Noctuidae > Tholera > Tholera decimalis. The sequence goes on along the minus strand of OW964552.2, from coordinate 13,574,042 downwards.
ATGAAGTCCCCAGATGGCCACCAAAACTACTCAATAATAAGTATTTCATTGATTGCGATTAGATTACTTGAATATGGATGTTAAGCACTTTATGCTCGTCACAATGCATATGGTGAAGTAGAGCTGATGGTGATGTACCAGGAGAACTCCTCAAAAATTAACGGCTCTGCACCGGGAAAAGCAATATTTTGTAAAAGGTGATAAGTAGTTGATATTTTGGCTTTTGTAACTAGATAAATTACAAACCGACCCACTAAAAAGCGTGAAAAAAACTTTTTAGCAAAAAATAGAACCGACTTCCATATAAAAACATTACAAAGGCAAAAATAACTTTAATTTCGGAAGGCGGTGTCTTTAGTTTTGTATATATTTTCGTTTTTGACACCGCCTTCCGAAATTAAAGTTATTTTTGCCTTTGTAGTGTTTTTATATGGAAATCGGTTCTATTTTTTGCTAAAAAGTGTTTTAAATAGTAGCATTCGTGAAAAAGTACGAACGCTAGAACTTCTGACATGTTCAATTGTAGGTGTTGTAATATGTACAACACGAGAATCATCAGATATTGATTCCAATAAAATGTTGTGGATACCTGATAATATCTCACAATGACAACTGCCAAAATTATATGTGGTATTTTGAACTTATTAGTCTTACAGAAGTGCAAATTTAGAAGAGCAAACGTTGAAGGATAACGCAAAGGAGAATCTAGAATTAGATCTCCGCTACGGCAGTCGGAACTACTGAAGTCGAACAGCTCTCACAGATTCAAAGAAGTAGTCTACATGGCCACCAATCGCAGTAAATGGAAAAGTCTTTTTTGATATAGGGAGGGGAACTCTTAAACGGCGCTCGGTCTTTGAAACGAGGAATGCGAGATGTATACCTTCCTAAAACTTTCATGGTGGTCATTATCCAGCTCAGCGTCCTCTCAAGGGACCACTTTTGAAAAGCCTGACGAACTGCTGGATAATGAAAGGAGATCGCGATCTTCAGTAATGAAGATGAGCTTTAGAGAGGCTGAGAGATAAATGTGAAGAAAAGTATTAGAATAAAAGGTCTGTAATTGATTATATGATTGTTTTATATTCACAGTGGTCTATTTATTGCTCCAAAACGTAAAGATTTACGTAACCGCATCAACTGCAACGCTTACCACCGCAATCCCACGCTCACTGCAAAACATGATAATTTAGTACACATTTTGTTCAACAACTATTATGTTTTGGTTGAACCGTCAACCGAAACATATCATACATTTGCATACCACTGCCACCGGGTAGTGGTATGCAAATTTATGATCAATTACTACAGCATTTGAGACAAGATTTTCGAATTTGTTTGACTATTTGTTGGATTTTTTTCAGCATTAAGTCCGGTTTAAACAAATCTTTGTAGTGCTTTACTCAAAAGATAAATCTCAGAGGCTCGTCTATATCGAGGTTACAGGAATTTCTAATGAAATACCGCGGCTAGGAACGCAAGGTCAGTTGAAGGAACAGGGAAGATTTTTAGTTAGTAGAAGTCAGATTCTTCCTTCCGCTCCAGCCAGACCGGAGTCCGCATTTCATGATTTCGATAAAAAAGACGCTCATTCTGATCTATCTTGCGTTTAAAATAATGCATTGCTTTTAGTAAGATACGATGACTCATGAATTTAGTTGGATCTTGGGCCCCGGCTCATAATAGTGGTAGACACCGTAGAGTACGAGTCAGACATAATACACTGTTCTTCCCGGACAGTATCTATTTGAGGATTTTTTGACAAAAAAGGTAACAATGATCCTTTATGAGCCGGATAAGCAAAACTGGTCTCTTTTCAGTTTTAAATTAATATTTTGTGACGAAAAATCACTTTGTTCAAACTAAATTAAAGTATCATCATCTCCTTAGCCTTTTCCCTATTATGTTGGGGGCTTCCAATCTAACCGGATACATTTGAATATTAGTGTTATACATGGAGTGACTGCCTATCTCACCTCCACAACCCAGTCGCTGGGTAACACAATACCCCTTGGCTAGACCAGCGTCAGATTTACTGGCTTCTGACTACCCGTAACGACTGTCAAAGATGTTCTAATGACAGCCGGGTTTAATGGCCTTACTTGCTTTCCGACGCACGGGGTATCACACCACCAACTTCCAAACTCCGGGCTACTACTGAAAAAGACTTCCTTAGACACCTTAAAACCCAATAGCACTTTTTACTCGACCCGAGACCTCGTGCTCATCAGTATCGTTTATCATTATTTTCTTAAACAATTTTAACTTACTTTACTTCCTTGTTTGTTATTATCATCAACTAGCGACTCGGCCCGGCTTCGCTCGGGTAATAAAGTTTCTATTTGCTTATATATGATTTTGCTTAATCAATTTCTTGTGCGTTAATTTGCCACACTCATATATCGGCGATAACTCATAAGATATTAATTTTATTGATGTAGTGTAAAAAGCTATTTTGATTTACATTAAATCCTCAACATATCTGATGTATTTAATTGGATAAAGAATAATACTGTACTGTTAAAAAAAGATTCGTAAATAACCCCTCATTTTAATGTAATTTGTAAAAGAAAATAAATGGTTATTGTGGGTTATTCTTGGGAGATAGACATATGCTATGTCAGACTTTTTTTGTAAATCTATAAAAGAAAAACAATCCCGCCATACATTGTATTTTTATAACTCAAAAGGTTTTGGCAGCGTTTTCGATTAAAACTCCCGATAGGCTTAATTCTTTCCGACATGTTGAAGTAATATCGTCATATTTCATTCAATCCACATAATACCTTAAGTTATTATACATTAAAACCTTCCTCAAGAATCACTCTATCTATTAAAAAAACCGGCATCAAAATCCGTTGCGGAGTTTTTAAGATCTAAGCATACATAGGGACAGACAGACAGGGAAGCGACTTTGTTTTATACTATGTAGTGATAACTCATTATCTGTCTAGCCTTTTTCGAACTACGCTGGGGTCTCGTTCCAGTGTAAGCAGATGCAGTGACTGGCAATCTGACCTCTGCACTCTAGTTACTGCGTAACACGATACGTCTTGTTAAACTGGTGGATTTTTGTCATCTGAATACTCTAGTAACGACGGCCACAATTGTAAAAATGCCAACCAAGATCAACGGCTTGGCGTGCTTGTCGAACTAAGGAGAAATTTAACTAAGTTAAGATAGACCCACCTACCTATTGACCTCGACGAGAGTTGCTGACCTTGAAAATGAACCATGCGGCTGTTTTTTAATAACTTCAAGTTCCCCCGCCCTTGTTAAATAACCATACCCCTAAAACCAATCTTCTATACTTATAATAAATCTGTAGAGAGGTCAGTTCTGTACATGAATTATATTTCCAAAATAACTATCAGGGGGTGATTAGGGATCGATACTGATGACAAAAATGCAATCAGTAAAATTTTTGTCTGTCTGTCTATCTGTATAACCGTTATAGAAACAAAAACTACTCGACGGATTTTAACGAAACTTGGTACAATTATTATTCATACTCCTGAGCTGGTTATAGTATACTTTTCATCATGCTACAATCAATAGGAGCAGAGCAGTGAAGGGAAATGTTGGGAAAATGGGAGAAATTACTCTATTTTGTAAGCTTCCGTCGCGTGTGCAACCTTAATGGTTAAAGCTACACAGAAATAATTTCATGACGGAAATGTTCTCCTTAAAATTACATAAAAAATATCCCACGACAGCATATGTCTATCTTTTATGGTTGACTCACAATAACACGTGTAACTCCCGATAGCTTAGCAGTTCGAAGCTTTCTGATTATAATATTTGTCTACTCTTACGTTTATAACACTCTCAGTCACCCCTAATTGAAAAAGTTAACATTATTAACTATTCCATAAAAAAGAATCTTATAAATCGGTATAGAAACACCAAAGTTAAAATTGGCATTCCGTTTATTCTGCTCCGAAATTGAAGACCACCACAACTTTGCAATGGAACTCGGATAAAAGTAACCCAGTTGCAACAAAATATAATCGAGGCTCAAATTTTAACAGGTGCAGGAGAAACCGTCTTTGTTCCCAGAATTCCCATAATACCAAATAATTTTCCATTCCAATTCAAAAGAACGCAATTCCCAGTATTGGTGTGTTATGCAATGACAATTAATAAGGCTCAAGGGCAGACTTTTCGTGTTGCTGGAGTAGATCTCGGTGTCAGTTGTTTCTCGCATGGTCAGTTGTACGTCGCTCTTTCCCGGGTTGGCAGTTCTAGAAATCTTTATGTTCACGTGCCGGACGGGTCAACTTTCAACATAGTTTACCCGGAAGCTTTGCGCTGAAGTATTTTCGTTCTATAGGTACTTAAGCCTCATGTCAACGTGATCTAAACAATATTACCAATACATTAACTTAATAACACACAAGGAGTTACACGCTGACGGAGTCGCGGGCACAGCTATTAACAATAATATTGTGCGAATCCGTATTGCGATACTTTTCAACAGCATTATAGATTGACATATTATATTTCCCTACTAAATTACGAAAGTTAATCTGTCTGTTACATCAAAATCATTAAACCGTGAAGAAGGACACGGGCTACTTTTTTTTACGAAAAACGACGAATACGCGGATGAAGTCGCGGGCAACAGCTATCTATACTAATGATATAAGGCTGAAGAGTTTGTTTGTTTCTTTGAACGCGACAATCTCAGGAACTACTGGTTCGAATTGAAAAATTATTTTTTAATTAAATAGTCCATTTATAAAAAAAAGGCTATAGGCTATATATCATTACGCTAAGGCCAATAGGAGCGGAGCGCCAATGAAGAATGCTTCAAAATCGGGGTTAAATTTAACGTTAGCCCAGAGTAACTATTCCACGCGGACGAAGTCGCGGGTAAAAGCTAGTTACTTAATAAAATCATGATTTTTCTGTCTACGAAAGGCTGAAGAGGCTGGCGAAGTTACTAATGGCCTACCATTAGTAACTTCGCCAGCCTCTGTTTTTCTGCTACGTCATATTCTATTTTTTTATAATAATATTACTATAGTGTAAAATATCTTCTCTTTTTATCAGAGATATACCAATATATTATCTTGTTATCAATGTGGTCTAATAGAAGTGAAACGATATTTTATTTTCTATTTGTAACTTATAAAGCTATTTTCCACCTTTTACAACACTACTCTTTAGTAGTTGTACAGCAAATAAAAAATATTTTGAATTGGAATAAATTACTTAAACCTACTTAAGTTAAAATAATAAACTAAATTTTGAGAACTGACATAGTAACCGTAAAGTATTCATATTTGCTTTTAAAAGTGTGCCAATGAATTAAAACTTATTGTACACTTACATACAATTTCACTTGAATCGAATTCCCATACCAGCATTGAAAAACAAGATTCTTAAATAACTTAGCACACAAGAGAAATCCTTGAAAGTGCCTTAACTTAAGGCTTTCAATATATTTAGTGAAAGAGCAGACTTGGAGTCGCGATGCCAATTTGTGGGAACTTTTCTCCTACAACTGAGTTTCTTTAAACTCAGTAGTAAGTGAAAAGTTCTTTGAAAAGTGTTTTGATCAAAAACAATCTGGTTAATTTTGAATATTTGAAAGTTGCAGACCTAAGTAATGGAAGAAATATCAAAATTGGAACAAAGATCTATCTATGTTAATTATAACACTAGCTTCTACCTGCGGCTTCGCTCGCGTCTAATGTCAGTTTCATCAGGTGTTCAAGTTTCCGAAGTCAATGATATCCTATATGTCGCCCAGACTAGATAGCTATTTAACCAAAAATTTATAATTTATTCAAATCAGTCTAGTAATTTCGGAGAGTAGCGTGTAAAAACAGACAGACGACGTATTTTGAATTCGTGCTCAATTACATCCAATGCTGCTGCGCAGATGGCTAATCAATTGTGTGATGTGCCGCCGTGGCTGAAAACGGTTCTTTTTTAACGTTGTAAAATTATCAAATAAGTCCTCCCATCCCGGGCAGGGTGGGAGGGACTGTCAGACTTTTACTGACAAAAATCCACGGTGTTCCTTCAATAACCCTTTACGTACCGGGGTCACGGTAATGGAATAAGTCCCACGACCCCGGCAGGCTTCGGCCCTCTGCAGGGGGGGGGGCCTCGTCACGTTGCTGACGCTCTTTGAGGCGCGCGTGGAACACAACGCGCCGTCGACCCGGGCATGGTCCATGGTCGGACAGCGAGTTGCCCTGGCTGAAAACGGCTAGGAGGACTATTATTATATCCCATATTCCCATATCCTGAGCACTACTTAAATTAAGGCAACACTTGATAATAAAAATAAATATGCTATTGGTCCCACTCTGTGTTTATTTGCAATTTTTCAAATTTATTTGCAAATTCCACTTCAACGTGAATGATCTCTCCAATCGACGTTGAAACACTAAAGTAAATATACCAAACTGGTTATTGAGATAAACTTAAAACATAAAATGTATATTCCAGTAAAACCACACGATCAATAAAATTTTTGTTTAGAGGAATTGAAAACAAAATATTCTAGCAGTGTGAAACGTTGGTGTAGTGCACGAGTACTCAACCTTCGAGCCGCGAAGTTTTCTCAGCCACATTAGTACGGTGAAATAATTAGGATGTAACAAATATTATTTTCTACAAACACATGAATAGAAATTGTATGGTACTCATTAAAGAATTTTAAATTCTAAACTATGCATTGATTTAAGTCTACTTCAAGTATTATAATATACTAGTACTCACGCGGGGCTTCGCTCCCGTGGATTCTATCACGGTGAAAAAATAACTCTCCTTTTTGCAGTCGCGTAAAAAGTAGCCTATAACCTTCCTCAAGCTTCAAGCTACTTCCATACCAAATTGCATCCAAATCCACCCAGTATTTATTATTATTATATATTTATTATTTATAAGCAGATGTAATAGAAACAACTCGTTTTAATACAGACCCGTTGGTATAGTGGTCAGTGGCCCTGACTGCTATGCGCAAGGTCGTTGGTTCGATTCCCACCTAGGACAAATGTTTGTGTGATGAGCACGATCATTTGTTCTTTGTCTGGGTGTAATTTATCTATAATATGTATGTATTTAGAAATATAAATGTATGTTTATCAGTTGTCTCGTACTCATACCAGAAGCTCTGCTTAGTTTGAGACTAGATGGCGTTGTGTGGAAGATGTGGAATAAAAAAAATAAAAATATATATTTATTCTATGACTAAAATTTCAAATAAGTTTATTACTATATTTTTTTTGTGTGAATTGCCATAGAATTTTTTTGACATCTCACTTTGCCCTAAGGCGGCATCATGTTCCACGCGCTCTTCAATGAGCAGTCAGCCTCACACGGAGCATAGTTTGATGGGGCTTAAATATAACAAGCGTTACTTGGCTGTACTATAGATAATCCTCTGCATACAATGTCTGAGCAGGACTACAGCGTGGAACATGTAAATTTAAAAAAAGGTTACCTAGTACACTAGTCCTTAATACACCGATCTCTGCTCTCTCTCACTCCCTCACTGTGGCAGAATAATACATAATGCGTCCAAATTAGCGAGTCCCCTGCATTTAATTGAAGAGCTACAATATTACTTAATAATTCTAAATATCTGACGGGCGTACTCACTAGTCGTGTGACTTCCTTTCTATTCAAGAATCCTTAAGCACTAGAGCTGAGCAAGAGGTCATTGGTTTGACTGCTGAATCGCACAATGTTTATTGAGATGTTCCATCTGACAGTTATCACTTAGCAACAATTATTATTTACTTTCAAAAACTATTAAGCCTCACTAGAATAAATTTCACCTATATTGTCAGTGCATTTTTACAAACACCTAGACCCGGAACAACAATTTGTATATTTCAATATTTTTATATTCCATATAAAAAGTTGTACCGATGCGGTAATTGAACCTGGGACACGCAGCGCAACAGCCAACCTTGTCCTCAAAAATGCTCGCCACTGTTTAATGGGGCTTAATTGGAGTTTTCTACTTATAGATACCCTCCACCTATGCTTATATCGTATACATATACATAGGTATATGTATACGATATAAGCATAGGTGGAGCATAAGCTATAGAGCTTATCTTCAAAACAAAGCAGTCTCAATTAATTACTTCTATTCTAAATGAAACAACGTTCTATCGTTCCCTTACTTCGCTGCGGCATTGAGGCATGGAGCGTCCGAACTAGAAACCGCAGTGTGTTTCACTGATGGCCAACTAAAGTGCTCAATAATGCTACATTTGTAAGCTACTGGTTTGAAATACATTGGCGATTTTAAGCGGAAGGACTGGAATGGTCACTCGAACTGTTTCGACATCTACACTGAAATTCTGGTGGCATATTAGGAAATTGCAGATGCAATGGTATTGTACTCATAACTTTAGGTGAACTTTAATCTTTAGTGCAGTGTTTCTTGTAGGATTGCGAGCATGATCTATTGAGATACTGCAACCCCGGAACTAAAGGTCAACTGAAACAAGTGTGGGTTTTAGGCAGTAGAAGTCTAAAACCTCTACTAAAGAGATAATATAGATTTTAGCAATGTTGAGATTTCAGCTCTGCTTCGTGTGTGGAGACTGAAGGTTCTTGAAATAATTTATACTCCATTTAAAGTAGCATGAGACAGAGTTAAAAAAAGGTTCTTTTATTTATAAAGGTTTTTATATATATTTTAGTCCCCGTAGCACGATTCCTACGGAGACTAAAATATATTCATGAAATAATAAGGCTAATAAATGAAAGAAGAAAAATATATTATTTAGACGAGACTTAGCTAAATGAAGGTACAGCGCTTATAATATATTTTAACAATTTTTTATGGACCCAGAAATGTATGGTCATCCTGCATTCAGTAGCATTACGATTTAGAAGAGTTAAATACAAAAGTACAACATAATTTCATTAATTTGTTTTATGTATATTGTATTCAAAATAACCTTTTATCATACAGGTCACAGAAATAAGATCTTACCTGTGTAGATAACCAACGGCATACAATGCTCATGTTAAACTAATAGTCCTGGCCGCAATTTTGTCGATTTTTGCCAGTGCTTTCAGTTGGTAAGACATAAGTAAATATAGCGCTATTCTTCAGAAAAAGAGTGAATAGGTTACTTCTAGGTAAACGTGCTTCATCATCGACCACTTCATCGCTCACCTGGCGGTCAGATGGCGGTCTAACGCGATGCATCGACAAAAAAAACCGACCCAATATAATAGAATCGTTTTTTTGTAGTTGGATAAAAGGATACGCATATGATGAGGTACCTCTGTATAAGTAGTCTATGTAAAATAACACACATCGTGTAGGACGTAGGTACTGAGAATTTCGGTATAATTAAACATTGTTGGTTTTCCACGTTCCCACATCAGTGCGTTACGTGCGAAGTCAACCACCAGAACATTGTTGCAATATTTAAACGCAACACATTTCTGTAGCTGGCCCGCACTCGTTTCATATATCAGCGAATCCGTGCGGGCTGTTTTTAAGAAACTTTTACGAAAATAGCTGTACTGCACGGAGACTGAAATGTAGCAACGTCAAAATTCTGTCGGGATGAAAAATTTATTAAAGTTAGTTATGGTTTCTAAAATTGCGTTGAGGTGTAAAAGCTTGGACTTAAAGACAATTGTTGTTTTTGTGTTATTACATTTTGTTAGCATGTTGAAGTTAGTTTCCCTACAAGTTGTGTGTATTTATTTCATACTTTACTAACCCTAATGCCTTTTCTTTTTAATTAATTGTACACTCCTGGCGGAGCGGTCGTTGTCATGGATCGTCTGGTAGATTGGTTACAGCTTTTGCAAGACTTCATCTCGTATCATTAACCCGCCTCGCGTCACATTTTAAGCCCTGAACAGTCGCGCGGGGGTCGAAAAGACCCAAAGAAAAATCTGTGTTTTCATTAATTTAATGGAATTATGGGTTTATTTGTCAATTAATTAGGTATAAAGAGGTAAGTAAAACAAACTCAACAATAACGAATGTTTATTACTTAGTGAAAAAAGTAAACATAATCGTAAAAATCAAGAGATCACTGCTAAGTCTTAGTTAGTAGTCTTTCTTACGTAATCCAGAAACTTTAAAATTCTTTTTATTACCAAAACTAATCAACAGTCTTCTAACTAGCGGAACTATACCAATAGGTATCTATATTTTTATAATGAATCTTGAAATCTATACATATAATAAAATTGTGAGGGCCAGGCCCGCTCTGACCCGCCTTAGTATGGTGAACTACGAGTGGCCCTAACTAAAAAACAAAAAAAACGCGCCGCTGCCAGCCGACAACGTCAGAGGTTGACCTGCGAGATGCCACACACTAAAAAAAAACGCGCCGCTGCCAATTGCCATAAGGATTCAGTTATTCGTAGCGAACGCACGTATCCTGGAGAGTATAGGCGAATAGTTGCATTCGATTATTGCGATTCACTTGAATACTGACTGTTTGCATATTTCATTTATCATAAATATTTTTTTAGGGTTTGTAGGTTAGGTTCTTTTTCTTAATTTTCTTTAAAATTTTGTAAATAAATATTGTAAGTATTTGGTATAGGTTAGGTGGTTCTTTCCTTGATTTTTGGGTATTTACTTATCTTATTTTTATTTAAGGTTTGTAAATAAATATTGTAAGCTTTTGTTATAGGTTAGGCATTTCTTTCCTTGATTTTCGGTATACTTATCTTAATTTGCATTTAGGGTTTGTAAATAAATATTATAAGTATTTGGTATAGGTTAGGCATTTATTTTCTTGATTTTTTTATTAAGTATAAGTTCATTAGCTCAGGTTAGTAATTAATTTTTCTAGAAATTCTTTTGTTTTATAAAGTTATTACGTTTGGTTTACACGTCTTAACACTTATTACTTAAACTGTGATAATTTGAGACTGTGTAATAATTTGTAAGTATTTATAATTTCGGGCACGCCGCAATTGTGGCGGTAAGACCCCTCTTTGAGGAGTGGCTAGATCGGCGTCACGGCGTCCTGACCTACCACATGACGCAGATCCTCACCGGACATGGAAGTTTCGGGAGGTACCTGTGTCTGATGGGAAAGGAGGAAACGCCTGGGTGTCACCACTGCGAGGGTCGCCCTGAGGACACCGTAGAGCACACGGTGCAAGACTGCCCCGCCTGGGCAGAGCACCGACGTGTCCTCACGGTGGCGATAGGTGGAGACCTCCCGCGCCCGGCATTGGTCGAGGCCATGCTGCGGGGCGAGAGGGAGTGGGAAGCGGTCGCCTCCTTCTGCGAAGCAGTCATGCTTGCGAAGGAGGAGGCGGGCCGCGTGAGGGAGAGGATGGCGTCCTCCCTCCAGCCCAGCCGTAGTGGTAGACGCCCACGGCGTCGGACGTCAGCTGACGATCTCCGGCCACCGTAGGCGCGGGCATGCGGACAGCGAGTAAAGGCAACTCGCTGTCCGACCATGGACCATGCCCGGGTCGAGGGCGCGTTGTGTTCCACGCGCGCCTCAAATAGCGTCAGCAATATGACGAGGCCCCCCCCGTAGAGGGCCGAAGCCTGCCGGGGTCGTGGGACTCATCCCATTACCGTGACCCCGGTGCGTAAAGGGTTATTGAAGGAACACCGTGGATTTTAGTCAGTAAAAGTCTGACAGTGCCTCCCACCCTGCCCGGGGTGGAGGACTTATTTGATAATTTTACCACGATAAAAAAAAGTATTTATTTTTAATTGTTTACTATAGTACGTGTTTACTATATGACTGTGTGTTAAGTAGTAAGTACTATTTTATTGTAAGAATGCCTCGAAGAAGATCCAACATCTCCCAATGTAGTAGAAATGCTAAAAGGATGAGATTAGTTCGATCACAGGAATCTGAGGAAGGTCGTGTGGCAAGGCTCTCTGCAACTCGGGAACATCAGGCTAGGTTTCGTGCTGCAGAAAGTTCGACTCAGCGAGAATCTCGACTATTCTCTTCTGAGTTCAAATCGTTCTCGAATGATGACAACTCGAAATAGAGAAAACGAGCTAACGACTAAACGAGAGCTAAGGTTCTTCGTGTTTGAAGCCTTATTATATGGGATGAGTCCACAATGGCCAATCGAAAAGCAGTAGAAGCAGTAGACAGAACGTTGCGTGATGTCAAGCAAAATGATCAACCCATGGGTGGAATTACTATGCTTTTTTGTGGCGATTTTTGTCAGACTCTCCCTGTAATGTAACCACGTGGAACAAGGGCTGATGAAGTTAGAGCCTGCCTAAAGAGTTCTCGACTGTGGCATTACATTATCTCTTTCCATTTGACATTAAATATGCGTGCGCAACTTGGAGGCAACGAAAATGCTCAAGAATTTTTAGATTTGCTACTTGAGATTCATAACGGTGTGCATCCGTAGGAACAAGGAAAAGTTTTTCTTAATGAAAACCTATGCAACATAGTTTCATCAATGCGAGACCTCATATCATCTATGTATGGAAACGCAACGCAAATACCAACTTGCGAAAATTTCTGGCTTTGTGAAAGAGCTATTTTGACGCCACGAAACGACCAAGCAGTAACAATAAACGCTGAAATTTTGAGCTATGTTCCGGGGGATTATGTTGAGTCTATCTCCATTAACAGAGTCATGGAAGAAGGAGAATCTACAAGCTACCCAGTAGAATTTTTAGAATCCCTCAATGCTCCTGGATTACCAGCACATAATATAAAATTAAAAGTAGGCATACCCATAATGCTTCTTAGAAATTTAAGCCCCCAAAACTTTGCCATGGGGCACCAGGTTAAAAGTGACCAATTTACAGCGAAATCTGATAGAAGTAGAGATTTTAACAGGGTGTGGAAAAGGTGAAAGTGTTTTCATTCCTCGGATTCCTCTCATTCCAAACAATTTTCCATTTAGTTTTAAACGAGTCCAGTTTCCAGTCAGCCTATGTTTTGCGATGACAATTAATAAAGCCCAAAGTCAGACGCTGAAAGTTGTGGGTGTAGATCTAAGTATCAGCTGTTTCTCCCACGGTCAGTTGTATGTGGCTCTTTCACGGGTTAGCAATCCTAGGAGCCTGTATGCTTTCATCCCCGATGGCCATACGTGAAATATCGTATACAGAGAAGCATTAAGTATCTACTGTAAAGTAATTTTTTAGATACCCGAACGACGGTATATGTAATTCAAAATATGCTGCCCTAAAAGTCATTATTCCACGCGGACGAAGTCGCGGGCACAGCTAGTTATACATAAAAATCGTCCTACTTAAAACCTACTTCTTTTTCTACAGGCTTAGGATTTGTTTGCAGTTGATACATGTTATGTAGTATGATCTCTACAAATACAAGTACAAAATAAACATCGTTCTCAAGATGTCCAACTTCGCCACTTTGCAGGAATCGAAATTATGGTTTTCAATCTTCAAATTATCTACAATTTCCGAAGAAATTTCACCTTGAATATCTTTCTATTCGAAAATGTATGCTGTTCTTTGGTCGTCCAAACAATTGCTGGACATATCTATAACAAAATAAAATCAAAATAATATTTTTATTAATTGAAAATATAATTTAGATTTTTTGAAAAAGTATACTTACACAATACGTCGCGCAAGGCGTCGAAACCACCCAGACTCACTATACTCACCCATACTGTGAAAACGCCTCACTGGAACTGGGTGAGGTGGGGTGCGCAGATAGCCTAAATCATTACTTGAAGGTTTTTGGAGCGACGACACCAATGAACTAATACATAAACAGTTATGGCACAAAAATTGAAGTACTGGGTTTTTTTCAACCCAGACGCGACTACCCGCGGGTAAAACGTTTTAATGAGCTGTAATTTCAGGTGAAATAGTGACTAATAGTGAGGTAAATCCCACACTCTTCGATCTTATCCCTAGAGATTTTTGAAGCCTTTTGAAGCTTTCTTCTGATAACAAAATCAACACAAGTAAAAATAAAAATTACCAAACATTTCAATTCAATTCAATTGATTGCTTAGTGTACATGAACACCTAAGCAATAATTAAAATTAAACTGCTAGCAATGACAATATCAATGGTGAACTACAGACGATTAACTGCAATTTGCATACCAGTTACCAGGCAGAATAAGGGAGAATCATTTGAAAAAGTTTATTTGGCAACTTGCTTTATTCGTATAAATACTATTCAATTATATTTCACATGCTTACATAGACAAACACCCAAACACGGAACAACTACCTGTAGGCCATACAAATATTTGTTCCGAGTGGGAAATGAATTCGTGATATGCGTTTCAGCAGCCAATCGCTTCATCAATGCGCCAATAGTATGTGATGTCGCCATTGTTCTTCTGGTATGCCAAAATAATTTGAACTTACATCTTTAATGTAATATTAAAATTCCTTTTGCTAAATACAAAATGTTTAGCAAATTTTTTTTTCATATATCTTTCATAAATTTTCCCGGTGTCTTAATAGTAATTATTCTATTCAGGAGAAAAAGCAAAACAGCAAATAACATAGCATAACATATAAATTGATCCTGTTGTTCTAGATTAATAAATGGTCTGAATTAGAATAAATATATAACACAGCGTTTCTTAACAACAGGCAATCTATTCGGCTCTTTCGTCAAACGCGGCAAATAGAGTAAACGTAATTATAAACCAACCATTAAAACAAAACTAATTCAAAGATCAAACAGACAAAATATCCATAATAGGCCAATATTATCAGGAATTTTCCATTATAACTACTGAGAACACTATAACACATCGGTTCTCGGAAACAAAATAAAACGAGTCCTGGAGATACCGCATTGCTTCAGTGGCGTGACAAAGAAACCATGCGTTGTGTCGGATTAAAAACCAATCTATGACGCTAAACGATTGTGTAGCTTTCAGTGAAAGAACTTCCGTAATCGAATTATTATAAGTCCTTTTTTGTGAGGGTGGTGAGAGAATCATCAAATGACTCTTTCCACTGTGCGTGGTGTGGCACTCCTACTGACTATGCGACACCGACCTTGGCATTAGTTACTTACTTAGCTTTCAATACCGACCAGTGATGCTGTAATAGAATAAGTTTACCGCATTCAAAAAAAGGTAGCGACATGAATCATAGAAAAACTCAGCTCGAATGACGAATGCAAATGCAAATGTCAGCGGCTTAAAGATATAAAATACAGGTTTTGTGGTGTATTTAAATAAGTACTAATTTGAGGTGACACAATATATAATAACCAATAACCATACACAACATAATAACCAAGAAATTGATAACAACCACGTGATATTGCCGTAATGTATATGAGGGCTTATTGGTGAATTCCCATCACCCGAATGAAGATTTCCAAGAGAATTCACACCACTTAGATAGAAGACCCACTTCGTAACTTATGACTTCTTAGAAGGCGTTTGGACCTCTGGTTTCAGTGCTTCCATCTGACGGACGCACTTTCAGAAAATACATTGACAATTGTTATTTATATGTATATATCTAGGCCCTTTTGTTCAACTTCAAATTGGATGAAATACGTTAACCTAGCCATTAGCTATTAAATAACACTGAAATTAGAGATGGTGGCTCCTCAAACAATTATTTATCGATGTATAAAACCGATATTGTTTGCCACTGTTTTAGAGACTATTTCATTAATTGGCAAGCCTATTAAATAGTCCAATATTTCATTAGAACTATTATAATACTCAACTGAAACTAAATGTTAAAGGATTTTCAACCTTCGGTGCTGAGCCAAGAGTGAAAATTCCAAAGCGAGCTTTTGTTTAGGCATTTTGGTGTAACTTAGTGTTTAGGAAACGACCAATAACCGTTACAGTTAATCGAATAAATGAATGTATTGTTAGGAAGTTGTTATATTCAAGACACGTTCAGATCTCTCGAGTCAATATTATTGGGATGGTTATGGTCTCAATGGATGGGGTGATCCCATGATTTTAAAAGTTGCCCTTATCCATTTGCCACATTTATATTACTGTGCCTGTTTGGTTAATAATACCGCACGATATAACTTCACCCATTTACGACGGTTGGAGATAGTGAAGATTATGTATTAATTATTTTATTACCTTGTCAAAATTCTTCTTGATTAATTTTTGGTTACCTAGTAGATCTTGCGAATCTAACAGAGCTACTAATTATATGTATATCCTTTTGTTTGAGGATCCTTTTACATGTTGATATTGGTGTAAGGAAGGTAGGGTTGGGCAGTCGGGAGACATTGGCACGAACATGTTACTCCAATTGTAATGTAGAATTTATAATATCCCTGTTGTTGTGAGGCATGCACCTCAGAAAATGCCCGCCATTCCCATTTCAACCAAGTAATGACATCTACCTTCATTAGTACGCTATATTATTCGATAAGATAAATGTACACAAGTGAATGTTGTCTCAATATTCACTAATACATTTCCACATGAATTCAAATTCAACCTTAAATCTCCTTTTCCAATGGGGTGACGACAATCTGCTCAAATTCAACGGTCTGAAAACACAGGCTTGTCTTTTCAGTGCTAAAATGAGCCCTTTTGAATTGTTTCCTACTTTCCGAAGTACATTTGTGCCTGTTACCGATCGCCTGGCGCTCTTGGGCATGGAGTTGACGTTAGACCGTAACTTTGGCTCAACCATCGAGTCCAGAGCTCAGACTGCAGCTCAGCAAAAAAGCTGTGAATCCTACACAAGGTTAGGCGGTACTTCACGCCTGGACAGCTTCTAAATCAGTATAAAGTACAGAAAGTAAAGAAAAAGAAAGAAAAAATATTTATTTGGCACATGCCACAAAGCACACAACACAAAGTATACAAAAGAAAATAAACTAAATAAAGACAATATAAAAAAACAATTTAAAAAAGGCTCGGTCCAGCTAAATGCCAGAGAACTAGTGCCTGACGCTGGTTTTCAACCGGACCTAGTGTTGAAGTGACTACCGGATGTTAACCATCTTCAGTTACAGGTCCGTTCCTGCGTGGAGTATTGCAGCCACTTGTGGGATGGCTCTGCAAAGTACCAAGTTGCTGCATTGGACTCGATCGGGCGCAGAGCTAAAAGGCTTATAGGCGACGAGGTGCTAATGGAAAACAGTTGCTTGCCTGTCGGTTTTCTAAAGATTTTTCTTCGGGGAGTGTGCGCAGGAGCTCCATGACCTGTTTTCTCCATCTCCCTTTCACTAACGGTCTACCAGACGCACGGCTGGGTACTACCCACACTTGGTTGATATACCGTCTTGTCGTACCAAGCGCCTCTCCTCCACATTTATTAAGCGCACAGCCAAGCTGTGGAATTCTTCGCCGGATTCTGTGTTCCCTGCCACTTATAACCTTTCAGCCCTTAAAGCACGAGTATATAGTCATCTTCTGGGTTCGTTCGTCCCATCTTAGACCTCATCTATCGCTTACATTCAGACGAGATCGAGATCAAGAGTGGGCTCATCAGTAATAAAAAAAAACAAACCTCTCTGCTCTCAAACTACCCTACGACCCGCAATAACCGCCTGCTGAATTTATAGCATGGATGGGGTTTCGACGTGTGAGGCGTGCGAGTCACCCAATGCCCACCAATCCCATTTAAACAAAGTATTGACATCTATGAGTACCTTCATTACACAGGATAAGTGCTACTAACAAATGAGTCATAGAAACTTGTAATAAATAAATTGAATTGAATTGAATTAGTCCGCTATATTATTCGAAAAAATAAACAATTCACTGATACCAAAAACAATTATCGTTGTCTCATGTTTTTCCATAGCAAGGGTCATTAGATTCTATAAGTCGCATTAAAACCGCGACCGAAGCACTCTTCTCTTTTGGCAGCCATCTTACCATATTTCCCTCCATTAACAAATCGTCTGCATAATACAGACCCTGGAATGCGGCCAGAAAGAAGTTATGCACGAGAAAAAATAATTTCTCATACCTGACATACTTTCTTAAGAGGTTTGAATCTACTTTAATAGGATTTACGACAAGGCGGTTACAAATTTAATTCAAATATTTCATCTTAAAGTATATATTTATCATCTTTACCTCCACAACACACAACAACGCTGTGGTTATTTACGAGCATTATTATTTATATTACGTTACAGGTTAGTTATGAGCATGGAGTTTCGGAAATGTTCTAAAAAGATACCGAAGCCCTGGAACGCAAGACACTCCTAGAGTTGGAGGAGTCAATTGACTATATTGCCCTAGAAAAAAAAGTAGGTACTTGAGGCATAAAATATGTGATAGACAGAAAAAAGGCACAAGGGTGTTACGATCCTATAAAGCTACCTTTTTCATGTTGTTGTTCGGAAGCATACCAAAACCACTCACATTACTCAGGTCTACGTCACAATTGCCGTTGCCATCTTGCTACGTGGATAGATGACCATTTTTTCTATTTCCAAAAGTAACAATCTATAAATGATCAGTATCTTTTACCGAGGGGCGTTGTCTTTCCCGGTTACTGTAACCGGGTAAGACTAATACTGTTACACAGTAACCGGGTATGAACAATAAAACTTTTTTGCAAAAAATAGAACCGACTTCCATATCAAAACACTACAAAGCCAAAAATAATTTTTATTTCGGTAGTCGGTGTTATTGGTTTTGTGTTTTCTTTTTTTTTCACACCGCCTTCCGAAATAAAAATTATTTTTGGCTTTGTAGTGTTTTGATATGGAAGTCGGTTCTATTTTTTGCAAAAAAGTTTTTATTTTCGTGCTTTTTAGTGGGTCAGTGAATTTTCCAAATCGGTTCGTAAATGACGGAGTTATGCCCGAACAAAAAACGCAATGCAGCGTGAACGAAAAGATCATCAACGTACACATTTTTTTAGACTTTTGTTGATTTTTCAGAAACGGCTTGTCCGATTTCGATAAAATTTTCATGGGACCATTTGGGAAGTATACCCTTTCTAACAAGATCAGAATTTTTCAAATCGGTTGGCAAACGACGGAGTTATGCGTGGACAAACATAAAAAAAAAAAAAAAAAAAAAAATACAAACATCCGAATTGAGAACCTCCTCCTTTTTTAGAAGTCGGTTAAAAATAAGACAAACTCAAATATATTTTATTTTACATAGGCTAACATTCTATGACGCTAAACGATTGTGTAGCTTTCAGTGAAAGAACTTCCGTAATCGAATTATTAGTTATAAGTCCTTTTTTGTGAGGGTGGTGAGAGAATCATCAAATGACTCTTTCCACTGTGCGTGGTGTGGCCCTCCTACTGACTACGCAACACCGACCTTGGCAATCGTCACTTACTTAGCTTTCAATACCGACCAGTGATGTTGTAATAGAATAAGTTTACCGCATTCAAAAAAAGCTAGTGACATGAATCATAGAAAAACTCAGCTCGAATGACGAATGCAAATGCAAATGTCAGTGGCTTAAAGATATAAAATACAGGTTTTGTGGTGTATTTAAATAAGTACTAATTTGAGGTGACACAATATATAATAATCAATAACCATACACAACATAATAACCAAGAAATTGATAACAACCACGTGATATTGCCGTAATGTATATGAGGGCTTATTGGTGAATTCCTATCACCCGAATGAAGATTTCCAAGAGAATTCACACCACTTAGATAGAAGACCCACTTCGTAACTTATGACTTCTTATAAGGCGCTTGGACCTCTGAGTTCAGTGCTTCCATCTGACGGACGCACTTTCAGAAAAGACATTGACTATTGTTATTTATATGTATATATCTAGGCCCTTTTGTTCAACTTCAAATTGGATGAAATACGTTAACCTAGCCATTAGCTATTAAATAACACTGAAATTAGAGATGGTGGCTCCTCAAACAAATATTTATCGATGTATAAAATCGATATTGTTTGCCACTGTTTTAGAGACTATTTCATTAATTGGCAAGCCTATTAGATAGTCCAATATTTCATTAGAACTATTATAATACTCAACTGAAACTAAACGTTAAAGGATTTTCAACCTTCGGCGCTGAGCCAAGAGCGAAAATTCCAAAGCGAGCTTTTGTTTAGGCATTTTGGTGTAACTTAGTGTTTAGGAAACGACGAGTATCGGAATCGAATAAATGAATGTATTGTTAGGAAGTTGTTATATTCAAGACACGTTCAGATCTCTCGAGTCAATATTATTGGGATAGTTATGGTCTCAATGGATGGGGTGATCCCATGATTTTAAAAGTTGCCCTTATCCATTTGCCACATTTATATTACTGTGCCTGTTTGGTTAATAATACCGCACGATGTAACTACACCCATTTACGATGGTTGGAGATAGTGAAGATTATGTATTAATTATTTTATTACCTTGTCAAAATTCTTCTTGATTAATTTTTGGTTACCTAGTAGATCTTGCGAATCTAACAGAGCTACTAATTATATGTATGTCCTTTTGTTTGAGGATCCTTTTACATGTTGATATTGGTGTAAGGAAGGTAGGGTTGGGCAGTCGGGAGACATTGGCACGAACATGTTACTCCAATTGTAATGTAGAATTTATAATTTCCCTGTTGTTGTGAGGCATGCACCTCAGCAAATGCCCGCCATTCCCATTTCAACCAAGTAATGACATCTACCTTCATTAGTACGCTATATTATTCGATAAGATAAATGTACACAAGTGAATGTTGCCTCAATATTCACTAATACATTTCCACATGAATTCAAATTCAACCTTAAATCTCCTTTTCCAATGGGGTGACGATAATCTGGTCAAATTCAACGGTCTGAAAACACAGGCTTGTCTTTTCAGTGCTAAAATGAGCCCTTTTGAATTGTTTCCTACTTTCCGAAGTACATTTGTGCCTGTTACCGATCGCCTGGCGCTCTTGGGCATGGAGTTGACGTCAGACTGCAACTTTGGCTCAACCATCGAGTCCAGAGCTCAGACTGCAGCTCAGCAAAAAAGCTGGGAATCCTACACAAAGTGAGGCGGTACTTCACGCCTGGACAGATTCTAAATCAGTATAAAGTACAGAAAGAAAAGAAAAAGAAAGAAAAAATATGGATTCGGCACATGCCACAAATCACACAACACAAAGTATACAAAAGGAGGAACTAAATTAATAATAAGGAACTAAATAAAAAATATAAAAAAAAAACAATTTAAAAAAGGCTCGGTTCAGCTAAATGCTAGACGCTGGTTTTCAACCGGACCTAGTGTTGAAGTGACTACCGGATGTTAACCAGCTTCAGCTACAGGTCCGTTCCTGCGTGGAGTATTGCAGCCACTTATGGGATGGCTATGCAAAGTACCAAGTTGCTGCATTGGACTCGATCGGGCGCAGAGCTAAAAGGCTTATAGGCGACGAGGTGCTAATGGACAACCGTTGCTTGCCTGTCGGTTTTCTAAAGATTTTTCTTCGGGGAGTGTGCGCAGGAGCTCCATGACCTGTTTTCTCCATCTCCCTTTCACTAACGGTCTACCAGACGCACGGCTGGGTACTACCCACACTTGGTTGATATACCGTCTTGTCGTACCAAGCGCCTCTCCTCCACATTTATTAAGCGCACAGCCAAGCTGTGGAATTCTTCGCCGGATTCTGTGTTCCCTGCCACTTATAACCTTTCAGCCCTTAAAGCACGAGTATATAGTCATCTTCTGGGTTCGTTCGTCCCATCTTAGACCTCATCTATCGCTTACATTCAGACGAGATCGAGATCAAGAGTGGGCTCATCAGTAATAAAAAAAAAACAAACCTCTCTGCTCTCAAACTACCCTACGACCCGCAATAACCGCCTGCTGAATTTATAGCATGGATGGGGTTTCGACGTGTGAGGCGTGTGAGTCACCCAATGCCCACCAATCCCATTTAAACAAAGTATTGACATCTACGAGTACCTTCATTACACAGGATAAGTGCTACTAACAAATGAGTCATAGAAACTTGTAATAAATAAATTGAATTGAATTGAATTAGTCCGCTATATTATTCGAAAAAATAAACAATTCACTGATACCAAAAACAATTATCGTTGTCTCATGTTTTTCCATAGCAAGGGTCATTAGATTCTATAAGTCGCATTAAAACCGCGACCGAAGCACTCTTCTCTTTTGGCAGCCATCTTACCATATTTCCCTCCATTAACAAATCGTCTGCATAATACAGACCCTGGAATGCGGCCAGAAAGAAGTTATGCACGAGAAAAAATAATTTCTCATACCTGACATACTTTCTTAAGAGGTTTGAATCTACTTTAATAGGATTTACGACAAGGCGGTTACAAATTTAATTCAAATATTTCATCTTAAAGTATATATTTATCATCTTTACCTCCACAACACACAACAACGCTGTGGTTATTTACGAGCATTATTATTGATATTACGTTACAGGTTAGTTATGAGCATGGAGTTTCGGAAATGTTCTAAAAAGATACCGAAGCCCTGGAACGCAAGACACTCCTAGAGTTGGCGGAGTCAATTGACTATATTGCCCTAGAAAAAAAAGTAGGTACTTGAGGCATAAAATATGTGATAGACAGAAAAAAGGCACAAGGATGTTGTTGTTGTTCGGAAGCATACCAAAACCACTCACATTACTCAGGTCTACGTCACGATTGCCGATCTTTCTACGTGGATGGATGACCATTTTTTCTATTTCCAAAAGTAACAATCTATAAATGATCAGTATCTTTTACCGAGGGGCGTTGTCTTTCCCGGTTACTGTAACCGGGTAAGACTAATACTGTTACACAGTAACCGGGTATGAACAATAAAATAAGACAAACTCAAATATATTTTATTTTACATAGGCCAACATGGGCAATTATTTGAATTAATAATAATAATAATATTCCATAACTTTCACACAACGCCATCTATTCTCAAACTAAGCAGAGCTTGTGCTATGAGTACTAGACAACTGATAAACATACATATATATTTCTAAATACATACATATTATAGATAAATTGGTTGTTTTTTAAGAAAAAGAACTTTCAAACTCTTGATAACCTTAACAATGTTTCCATTATTACAATATTAACAGGTATGAGAGAACAGTGTAGACAATTTAACATAGTGTAAAGATAGAACAAATAAAAAAGAATCTAAGAGTCTACAGTGTCAACTATTTCCAACAAAATCGATTTGGCGGTTAAACCGTGACAGCGTTACAAACAGTCAGACTTTTGCATGTATAATATTAGTATGGATATAATCATGAAACATCTTGAACATCTTACCTTGACCATAAATACCAGGATCAAGAAAACCCAATAGCTCAATAAGTCAGGAGTTGAAGCTCGTACGATGCTGTCTGTGATCTAATAAGGTGTTGATATGGGTAGACAGGACGTAAATGGAGGAATACCAAATGTATATATAGCAAAATTTGTTTCTTAGAATAATTCGCTTTCAAAACTCCTGGCTATTTAATAACAGCTGCACGAGTTGATCTTCACGGTTAAGCAACGTTTAAAATTTAAATTTATTGTTCAGCACACTCATAAATGTATAAATAAACTTAGTCATTGTTATTAATAAGGGTTATGGATGTCTCATGGCCCGCGACTTCATTCGAGTGAAAATGCATGTGACTGCAGCGTAAGCGTAAACCGTTAAGCGTATTTTAGGCAATTTGTAGACCTATCGACAAATTTTACAATGAAAAAATCAAAGCTCAAATACTTCAAGCTATTTGAACCATACAGTACTCCATACAGTACTATTCCTTATCCAAATAAATATATTATATTGAATATATTTAATGGAAATCAAAATTTCGCTTTAATACTCAATAGGTACCCAATACATTTATTTGCATTCCACAATGTGAACTTAGGTTGTAGGTACATACAGATATACATTGTTTTAGATCATTGTGGACCCTGTCGGGCACGGCAAATTAAAAAAGAGGAAGAGGGCTATTACAATTATTATAATTATATAGAATGCGTATTAGATAAGATAAGATAAGATAATTTATTGCAACAAAACACATTTTACAAAAAAAATATTTTCGAAGATATTACTAATTAATAACTACTTACTATTTTATACATTTATTACAATAAGGTACAGGCGCCGTATAAAGCCCACCTCCTATCATGGCCCACTTTAAAAATACTTAAGTTTCGGTGGCCAGAACAATTTTAAATTTCGCGGGAATCTTGTGAATGCGTTCCTAGACAAAAGGCAAACTTCATCACGCCAATCGCGCGCGGCCATTTTGAATACTGATATCAGTTGTCAGTGACGCGTCAAAGCAGTGCACGTGTTATAACCTTACTCACGTAAGTGTATTTATTTTTTATAGCAAAATACAGTACTATCGCGTTTAACCTTGATAAATTTCAGTACTAGTAGTCTTAAGATTAAATAAAAGTTACATTTAATATTTTATTGCTGTCATTTAATTTTTAACATGATTTTTACTGCCTTATGTCAAAGTTCCATATGATAGCCCACTACATGATCCCCAAAGAAGGCCCGGGCTTTCTTTGGACTATTAAATATTTTATTTGTTATGTAGTAAATTGCAATAAAAATAATATTTTGAAGTTTTATATATTTATATATCTAATCCTTTTATTAAATTTGCATAAGACAAGAAAATTCCATTAAAAAATTTTAAAATTAAAATTATGTTTTGCTTTGAACGTTAAAATTACGTCCACAGCTAAATTGTTAACGTAGTTTGTCTTCCCTAGGCTAGTATTCAACAAAATGGTGCCAACTGGAAAAAAAACCTCGAGGACAGTGGTCAGAATGTGAGCTTAAAAATGCCATAAAGGCAGTAAAAAGAAGTGAAATGTCACAGCGAGCAGCTGCTGAAGCATTTTGTATCCCAAGGCGTACATTGCGAAACAGTTTAATATCCGGCAAGACAGAAAAGTTTACTGGTAGACCACCTATTCCTAATAGTAAACAAGAACAGGACTTAGCCAAACGAATAATAAGACTTGCTCACGTAGGTATGCTACTAACCCCCAAACTTGTTCGGAAACAAGCGTATGAGTTCTGTAGAGCAAATGGCATATCAAACATCTTCAGTGAGAAAACAAATATTGCAGGGAAGAGATGGCTGAGAGGTTTCCTCAAACGCAACATGCAAATAGCACTTCGTAAAGCTCAGTTTATGAATCCCGGCAGAGCGCAAAAGCTTAATAAGCACATCGTCCAAAAGCACTTTGAAGCTGTCAAAAAATATATTGCGAGCTGGATACATCAAATCATCCAGAACGTCTATATAATATGGATGAGAAAGGTTGCAGATTGAACCTTCATCATCAGCAGAAAGTGTTTGCCAAAAAAAGGTACAAAAAAGTGCATTTTATAGCTAATGAACATGCAGAAAATATTACTATTGCGATGTGTGTGAATTCAACGGGAAATGTAGTGCCCCCAATGATCTTATTCAAGGGTAAAAGATTGAAGCCAGAATTTTGTGACAATTTTTCTGCTGGACTTCATCGAACATCTGGGTCAGTATAAGTCTCCAGGAAAATGCTTATTAATTTTTTATGGCGCTTCTTGTCATTTAGATGCGAGGATCGTAGATGCAGCAGATGAACACGAAATCATATTATACTGTTTGCCCTCAAATACAACACACGAATTACAATCCCTTGATAAGTCAGTTAATAAATCGTACGAGCATAATTAGGATGAGGAGCTATTATTATACGCATATCAATATCCAGATCGCAAACTTACAAAACAGCGCTTCAGTAAGATTTTTACCAAAGTCTGGCCCAGGTGCACGACCCAAGAAAATATAATTAATGGTTTCAGAGCCACCGGTCTCTATCCTTATGATCCCAATGCAATTCCGTAAGAAGTTTACGCGCCCTCAGCGCTTACGCAATTATCTGGTATACAGCTTCAAAACGACTCACCAATGCAACAAGCTACTGATTTCGGAGATTTACTGGTCTCCCTACGGCGAGACAATAACATTGAGATACATGTCTCAAACAATGAAGAAAACTTGCGAGATTTGTCACCATCGATTTTATCCCAGTTTGTTGATGATCTGTCGGAAAATGAACTTGCAGAAAGAAATATATTAGATATTCAAAAGTGTTCAACTAGTACTCGTGGAAAGTTAGTTGACTATAGTTCCTCATCCGAATCTACCATTGAGGATGATTCACAACATCAAGAACAGCAGCGTAGACAACCCCTTTCTAGCATTGCGTACGACAGGAATTCTCAGTTTTCTTCACCTATTCCTTCCACCTCCGGTATAAATATGCACTCTCAAAGACTGTTAAATTGTTCCACGTCAAACGAATCCGATGAAGAAGATTTTAATTAAAAGATATTGAATTTCACCTATTTACAATATCCTGCAAGAAATATTAACATTTATACGTCGACAACTGAGTCGGAAGAAGAAAATCTTAACCCACCGTCTAGAGAAAAATATACTTCATTTACTAAACGTGATCAGGAAAGATCTGAGGATTCTGATGATAACTTACCACTTTCTAAAATTAATGAAACTCCAGGCACATCAGGCGCTAAGACATAATTTTATAAACAAATTCCTACACCAAATTTCACAACAATAAAGAATAAACCAAGGTGTAAAGCTTTAAATTATATTGGCCAAAAAGCTACCAAAGACTTATTTGATGCTGTCAAAGAAAAAATCAAAATGAACACTAAAA
The DNA here is from genome assembly GCA_943138885.2 of Tholera decimalis. Lineage (NCBI taxonomy): Eukaryota > Metazoa > Arthropoda > Insecta > Lepidoptera > Noctuidae > Tholera > Tholera decimalis. The sequence goes on along the minus strand of OW964552.2, from coordinate 13,547,478 downwards.
AACAAAATGAGTCCGAAAAACAAAAGAAAAAATCAATGCCTGTAAAAGGACAGATAAAACAAAAAAAAATGTAACGGTAAATCTACAGAAGTAAAAAAGGCAAAAATACTGAAAAAAGTGGAGACTGAAACTGATAATGAAGTGTGGTTTTGTCAACCTTGTGAGATGGACAGGGTTGCCGATATGCGTCAATGTAAAGTGTGTTTGGCGTGGTACCATGAGGATTGCGTAGGCTTGACAAAAGAAGACACTGATATTTTCTTATGCCCAACGTGTAACTAAAAAGTCTGAGCAAAGAGTCTTCCCTTCTACCTGCAATTATATGGCTCAGACTTTTTGATTGTTGATTATATTATTAGTTCAAGAGAAAATTAAAGATACTGTTAATGAAAACTTACTGTTGATTATGATGCTGTTTTTGTTTTAGAGTTTTTTTTTGTATAAGCTTTTAAGCTATAAGAACAGTATATCTTACATTTCAGTTCCTTTTTATTAAAAGTAATTTTCAATATTCCTAATATGGCCCATAATTGAAAATAATAGACCTATTAGAGGATATTATTAGTATTATTTAGTTACGAACAAAGGAGATGGATCTCAAAATATATGCCATTATTAGTTTAAGCGTTGATTTTTTGTTTTAGAGTTATTCTAAGTTTCCATAGACATAAGAAGGCCCAATGCCAGATTTTTGACTGATTAATTAATCTAAAAAACTTAATATTAAATAAAACTCCATAATAAATTAATTTTGTGAAAATACCTATAACTTTTTTGGTCTTGATATTACATAGATATTTATTATTTCATAACGGGCTTTCTTGGGCTACTATGTTCTTAAGATGGCCCATTGACTATGTTTTAAAAAAATGATTTTTCTCTGTTGCGATGGTATAAAAAAAATATTGTATTTATTTAAAATGTGTCATTAATAAACATTTTATATATTTGAACCAGTAGTTTACCTTAATTCTTTTATTTGTTTAATTTACAGTGATTTAAAATTAAGTGGGCCTTATACGGCGCCTGTATCTTACTATATTTTATTTCTTTAATTTATCATTAAAATATTCATTTATATCATACTAACACTTCTTGATCAGAAATTGTTTTAATTTATTTATAATTATATTGTTTTTTTTTGTCCATTTTTAAGTATATCGGGTAATTTATTGTAGACTTTTACTGACATAACTAATGTGCTTGTAGTGTGTATTTTCAGCTTAGAACCACCAGGTAAGTTAAGCCTATTTTTGTGTCGTAATGTATAGCGAGTTTGTATGTAGGTATGTTTGTTTGTATGTATATAGTAGGTCAAATCAAATCAAATCATTTATTCAAATTTTCTTACAACTAGATGTATACTCAAGGTCATGCTCAGCTTAAGGTAATTAAATACATGTGCCTGAACTAGGTAAACCTGTGTTTCAGGCGATATGTGCCAATATTATCTTAAATATTCACCTTATAATAATACACTAATCTCTAATTGCGTGTAACGTTAAACATAAAATATAATTATAAATAAAACATAACACTGGCTATAACTATAAAACAATTAGATAACTAGGTACATAATTATGAAGTCTAATAATTACATGATTATAATAAAATTCTTAATAACTATTTTAGCACAATTAATAACTTTTCTGTATCTTCGTAGGACAAAGTTTGGAGGGCAGACTTTACAGCTTTATTACATTTATTATATTCAAGTGGATATACATATGTTCGAAATTGCATTTAGTCTATTGTAGAGAAGTGGTCTCAGATACACAAAAAATTTCGATGTAAAAGCACACTTTGTGCTCGTTTTCTTCCGTGCAAGCGATATCTTTCCGTCTTTTATTACAAATTTCACTATTGTAGGGAAGGGCTGCGTGCTGTTTTAGTACTGTGCTCATTATGAATAGCTGTCGAACCGTTAGTACACCACATGATTTGTAGAGGAGGTTGGTTGGAAAAAGGAAAGGACGAAAGGTTGACACCCCATGTAGTAATACAGTATGTTAGTATGGACTGACACAGAGCAAAATAAACTTGACGAATTGTTTTAGGTTCCGCAATGTAACGCAGTTTTTTGAAAACAAATATCAGCTTGCGTATTCTCTTGTTTACAGCTTCAATATGATGTTTAAAGGAAAGATTTTCATCTAATATAATTCCCAGGTATTTCACTTTGTTTGTGATTTTAATGTTAGGACAATTACATTGGTTACTATCGGGAACACAACAATGATGAGCATATAATGTGCAGTTAGTTTGGGATGTTAGTTAAATGAATATCTAGAAGATATCAGAGATTTGAAGTACGGGGGCGGAGTGGCCGCCCGGCGCCGGGCCATACCCATACATTACCCCGTGCGAATCTGGGGCATGTCACTAGTTCACATTCAAAAGTAGCCTATGTCCTTTCACAAAGTCTAGACTATATTTGCACCTGGTTTCATTAAAATTGGTTATATTGGTTCAGCATATTTCTATCGCGGCCACCGCCGCTGGCCGCTCTGTGAGGTTATACAATGTCATCATCTTAGCCTTAGCCTTTTCCCAACTATGTTGGGGTCGGCTTCCAGTCTAAACGGATGTAAGTCATAAGTACCTACGTTATCATGTGAGAAAGCACCCGGCTTAGATGGAATACGGGCGCAAGACCTTTTATATATACGTAAGCAAATAAGTCCTGTTCTAGCTGTATTCATAAATATGTCCTTATCTAAGGGTATTTATCCTGACCAGCTAAAAAATGCAATTATACGTCCTATATATAAATCGGGAAGTCATTTAGAATATGTTAATTATAGGCCTATCGCAATACTATCCGTTATAGACAAAATAACCGAAAAAATTATTGTGGGACAGATGAGTGCGTTCTTAGAACAAAACAATATATTATGTGACTCTCAGCACGGTTTCCGTAGGGGGCGCAACACTGTCTCTGCATTGTTAGGTTTTTCAGATTTTATTAATGAATGCTTAGATTCTGGCAACCAAATTATAGCACTTTTCATTGATTATAAAAAGGCGTTTGACACTCTGGACCACGAAATCTTATTAAAGGCAATGGATGAGTGCGGAATACGCGGTCCCACAAAGAAATGGTTTGAAAACTACCTCACCCACAGGAAAATAAGCACAAGTATCTCCCGCGTAGTTGGGAAAGAGGCAGATGTAGATTTAGGTGTGCCTACTGGATCGGTCTACGGTCCTGTAGGATATACAATGCATGTGAACAGTGTGTCAAACGTCGTACATAAGTGTAAGGTGTTCATGTACGCTGACGATATGTGTCTGGTTTATGCATCCAACGACATAGCCGAGATACAAAAGTGTTTACAATTTGATTTTGAAAATATTAGCAGATGGGCACATGACAATGGCATTATATTAAATCTTGCAAAAACAAAATGTATGCATATACACTCGCCATATAACCAAAAGGCCAAATCTATAAATAAGGAAGATCTCACAGTGATAGGGCATACATACGAATGTTTACATCAAAATAAATGTAATTGTAGCTGCACAAAATTGGAGTTTGTAGAAAAATTTAAATATTTAGGTCTAACAATAGACAAGAACTTTAATTGGAAAATACATGTAAATGATATTTGTAATAGGCTAAGATCAGTATTAAGTAAGTTTTACCAATTAAAAAATGTACTAAATAAACAAACATTAAGAATAGTTTACTTCGCACTTGCCGACTAATGAGTTAAGGACTCCTTGTGCACGGGCGAACCTTTAGAACATATTTAAATGACATTAAAGACATACAAATAAGACTGCTAAAGTACCTCATTAGTAAAAATGTTAAAGATAAGTGTAACAAAGAATATAATAAGTTATTTCCTATTTGTAAAATTGTACCAATAGATAAAAAAGTAGATTATTTGGTAGGACTGAAATATTATTATAACGATGAACACAAAGTTAATGTTAAAAACAAGTACAATACACGTAGGGTTCGAGAAAATAAACTGGTTCAACCCAAAATAACTAATTATTACGGAAAGAGGACATCTAAGTATTTGGTACCTCAAGTATTTAACAAAATAGAGCTATTAAGAGAAAAAATAAAAATAAGTAAAGGAACACTAAAGAAAAAACTAAAAAATATATTGGAATGCTAATCATATATTTAGGTAATTAACACATTGTTACTGTGAGATTATAGATATAGATAGGATTGTGTTGCAACATATTGTGTAGAAGAAATTGGAATGGTTAATGTTAATGTATAAAGAGCGCCTCTCGCCATCAAACGTAAAAGTTTGGCAAGTTTAGATTTAAGTGATACCTCTGTATGTAAATAAATTAACCAAATAAATAAAAAAAAAGTATTTTACTTGAAGCGACTGCCTATCTCACCTCCACAACCCAGTAGCTGGTAACACGATACCCCTTGGCTAGACCAGTATCAGATTTACTGGCTTATGACTACCCGTAACGACTGTCAAAGATGTCCAAATGACAGCCGGGTCCAATGGAATAACGTGCTTTCCGAGGCACGGGGGTTATCACACCACCAATTTGCAAACTCCGGTCTACTACTGAGAAATTCCTTACAGAAAAACCCAATAGCACGTCTTGCCCGACCCCGGAATAGGACCCGAGACCGGTGTCAACAGTGCTCTGAGCGCTTGCGAAAACTCGACCGAGGCAGTTGAGTAGTTGCGATTTTGACGTAATACAATGTACTAATTAGTAATCTTAAAGTGATGGAATATATTATTTTTGTAGGTTTTACCACAAATTTATGCAGATGAAACCGTGGTGCACAACTGTGTGCTTAATAAAATATTTATTATATCTGGTAAGCGTTTACAAGATATTGTTTTAAACATCTTCATCAGCGAGGCAGCTATAAAGTTTGAAAGTTAATAATAAGAACATGAAGTCAGACACAGATTTTGTGATGGATGTTGAGCCTGAAAGTGTTTCACGCTCATACAGCTAACACACAATCGATATTTATGTATTTGATAGATATTCATTTTGTATGGGTGAATTGCCTGTTTTGTTGAGAAAAAATATATAAAAATATTTTATATATTTTTTCTCAACAACGTAAGTACTTCTCTACTACCTTGACAAAAAAAAATAATTGATTTCTACCCTCTAATATACCAAAAAAATAATTACAAAGTGTTATTTTATCATCACGGTGGCCTTTTCTGAACCCAATTCCGCTCATAAAATACATTCCCCTGCAAATATATTCGTAATATGGATTTAAATCGATTTTATTATCATTAAATTATAATATATTCGATCAAATAAAATTATTTTTGTTTATTTATCTTCTTTCTCATGGATTTGACAGGCAGTCAACTTTTGTCTGGAAAAAAGTTATCATTTCAGAGGACAGTAAGTTTTAGTAGAATAGCCATGTCAACATTGCGTTGTTACGCCCATCTCGCCTTTCCTCACTTTGGATCAGTCCAGCTCAAGCTCTTGGCGCGAACGCACTTGTCTCAACTTCTTGTGGTTTCCCACCAAATAAGTAAGTTTATCATTTCAGTAATATGGGGACAAAAATAGTTTCATTTCGGTGGCTGTTATAACTCGTGCTAGATTCGTTTAATTTGTTTCAAAATTGTGTATTAAATTCGCCGCATAATTAAAAAATATGAACACTACTCAAATAAAACAGTACTTCTGTTTTATTTGAGTAGTGTTCATATTTTTTAATTATTTTATTTCGGAGTTAAATGTAGAAATAACCTATATTTTATCATCTCAGTGGATTCGGTGGACTGTTATACCAATTACAGTCCACCGGAATGAAATGTATCTCCAAAATGATAAAACCTTAAAGTTTTAGAGATCCTTGTGTCAAATACAAAGTCATAGTTTTGTCACCTAGAGTATTGATTAGATTATTCGGGTGTATTTGTTGTGTAATATTTGTGATTGTGTTTAAGATATATAATATATACATATATCTATGTAGTTAGTTCATGTATATACTTTAGATACACATTTAGATGTGTACGTTTCCTTATTGTTATAGTAATATAACGTTATTTCAATTTCAGGTTTCTGTTATGTTTCATTTATGTTTATGTAAAACGATTAAAAGTACTAAGCTATTACTACTAAGATATTTTTATAATGTTTCTTATTCATTTATTGTGTTTTAAAAATATAAGATTTGATTTAATTTTAGAAGTTTTACTTATATACCTGTAAAAACACTATTCTCGTCTCGTTACCAATTTAACTAAATTATATCTAGCATTTTTTTCATAGTGCAACAGGTAGACATTATGTATTACTATTAATGGCATAACTTACAAATGCAGCCATCATATTAATCAGAAACTTTAAGCTTCAAATCACGCTTCGTTCACTCTTTTGAAAATATATCAAGTATATTAGTATTAGTTCATAAACAAACAAAAATATTTATTTATGGTTACCAGCATTTACGATAAAGTTTTCCAACATTTTCACACAACAACAACCAGAAAAATTACCAAAGGTTATATACGTAAAGAAACCATTTATATCATAATAAAAATTATATTACATTAATAAACATTAAATTAATATCATTCTTTGAGGTTATTGTAACCTCAAAGAATGATATATGTAATACTAACTGTATATCTGTATATTAATGATGATACTAAAATAACTGTGTACTCTCCTGTCTCAGTGTTTATCTAAAATTTGTGGAAATCAAACCTAACAAAGTACGGAACCCTGGCTGCCCAGCACGGTTGTTCTTAGCTGTATCATTTCGGTGAATTTATTTCATTCCGGTGCACAGTCTATCATTTCGATGGTAATTTTTATCATTTCAGTTGACACTTTACATTTCAGTGGACTCTTAAAAATTCATCCTTAAATATTTATGTAAGTTTTGATGAAATTTGATGTCCACTCATGCACAATGTTATAAAATCGGCTAAAATTTTATTTGTCACTAAAAATATGTAGATAGCATTGAAATAAAAAAATTCCACCGAAATGACACATAAAAATCTCTTGTTCCCGCAATCCACACATGATTCAATAAACAACGACGCAAAATTAATACCCGTATATCACTTGACACTTGACTCTAACAAAAATTAGCACTTTAAAGCTTACTATTTCGCAAAAGAATCATTGAATCGAAAATTAGTCGTCCCACACTCCCATTTTCGACAACCTATCTAACGATACTCCACACTGTAGTGTAGAAGAAATAAAAATAAATCATCCCTCTGCGTATACGGGGAAAAAAAAAAACTTTTTCTTGATTCTATTTTACCACTTTCTTCACTTGGCGTGATTAATATCCATGCCAAATTTCAGCCTCTTAGTACCAATAGTTTCTGAGTTAAGCCGCGACAAGCGGATGGTCAGACGGACATGGCGAAACTATAAGGGTTCCTGGTCGACTACGGGACCTTAAAAAGGTAGGAGTAGGTAAGCATTTAAATGTGATAATTCTCTATACATACTTTCTTAGCGCCATAGAAAAACGGTTTCTTTTAAAGTTATATCCCACCAAAAACATTTCATGTAAAATGTTTCCAAGACGACCACATAAGGTTTGCCCTGTGAAAAAGATATCAGATCTCATGTAGAGCCAAGCTTCTGAATCTACACGGCCTAACTCTACCGACCCTAACTTCACAAATTCTACATATCAGTAAAAATGTATGGCTTCGCCGCACGGTGGGCTGAAAAACGGCTTTCATAGACTTAGGCATTTTATTTTGCAAGTGCCAGTTTTTGTGCCGGATATCACTTCTATTTGTTATAACAATATACAAAAATGACACCAGAATTGATTCTGCACAAAAACGAAGGAATTATAATTTTTTTACGAAAATTTTGTATGGAGCTAGTATGAAAAATCGAAATATCTCTGAAACGGCAGCGATAACCGTAATATCCTTATAGGAGGTTTTAGTACTAATTATTTATGATTTTTTGACATACGTTACATAATGGTTGTAGATGCCTTTTTTTTTTTTTTAATCGTCAAAATATTTTTATTTATTTTTACATATTAAACGTTCCTTTTAGTGTTTAAGTTGAAGAATTCAGAGCTTTAACAACTCTTAACATAAAATAGCATCACCCCTATAGACCTGAAGGACTAGACAGAGGTGTGTAGTATTTTGTTGATCTTGTAAGATTTCCAACAATACCAAATAGTTGAATATCAGTGTCAAAGTGCCCATGCTGTCGCTTCTTTTAGAAAGATAGGGGAATGAAATTGTTAATTGATCATACCCTAAAAGTATGATTACAACATAACCGGACACATAATAATATCGACACAAAAGGAATTTTAAAACCTTGCATACGTTCAAAATACAAAATAACATATTGTGTAGTCATCTAATGAGTCTGATGACAAGTAATTAAGTAATTAGAATGATGGTTGTAGTCTTCTGATTCTAATGAGCCTATTAAGTGATTAAATGATTTGAAATATCTCGCAACAATACCAACTAAGAACTGCATTCACCTTTTTATAATTAGTGAGCTAATGTGATTTGCTAATGTTGATTAGTTCTACTATGAGTTCTACGAAATGTTTTTGACGATTATAAATTTTTATTATCATATCTTTTATAACTTTAATGAGGGTAGTTAACTAATTATTGACTTTATACAATAAAAGGGCTATAATTTTGTTCCATAATTTAGATTGTTCACAACCGTGTAACTGCTAACACTAAAACTATTTGCTTTGCGACTACAAAATCTTAGAATGGAAAGTTTAATCACCAACTTAGATTTGTTTGTTCTTCTAAAAAGTGAGTGTCCTTCATTTAATCATGAAGTATTGTTTAGTGCAATTGTGTCCCGCATAGGCGATTGCCTTTCTGCCGAAGATCAAGTAACTCTCAAAGAATTTTGCCGGAGATTCACGCGAGCTGCTTTAAACAGGTGGCAGAAATCTAAACGATTCTTTGATAAGTTTAGAAATACGTACGGAGAGTGGTTGCAAGCAAATATTGATTGGCCGAGTTGCGTGCAAACTTTAATAAATCAAGAACCAACTGTTGATGAGATACCAAGAGCACGCTCAGTCTCTCCAGAACCTTCGACATCATCGACTGTTGGAACAATGACAAAATGGTCCCGAAAACCATTCAAAGATCTGGGAAGCAAACAGAAAAAGAGAAGATCTAGTGAGCACATAGGCGAGGATTCCTGTGAATTGGCATATGCAGCTGCAGCACGTTTAAAAGAAGAAGGTTATGAAGATATCGCATCTGTAATCAATTATATGATCAAAAATCCAGAAGCTGCCGTTAAAATCAAGGAAAGCATTAAGAAAACAGTAATATTTACACCAGAGAAAGCACTTGGATTGCTTCTTTCACTTAAGCTTTCAAAGTGGCAATATATTACGTTGCGAGAGACTGCCATTCGGGAAGGTGCTAAGGATATTTACCCATCCTACTATAAACTGCAACAAACTAAGCTTGCATGCTACCCTCCTAATCAATCAGTATCAGTTACGGATTCATCAGCTAGAATTACACTTCAAGCTTTACTTGACATCACGGTGAAGCGGATTCTTCAAAGTCTTTCTGATAATGTGGAAAATAAGCAGTTAAAGCTGATATCGAAGTGGGGATTTGATGGTGCTTCCAATCAAAGCCGATACAAGCAGAAAATGGACGGCGAGCATGATGATTCAAGCATTTTCATGACGTCCTTGGTGCCACTGAAACTGACAGATGGAGATAATACTATATGGACAAACCCGAAACCATGCTCAACTTTTTATTGTCGTCCGGTTCAGTTCACTTTTGTAAAAGAAAGCCATGCAGTTGTCATTGATAACAAAAGAAAAATGGATGAGGAAATTGAGGCCCTTAACCCCACAGAGTGCATTAATAGTAACAGGGTGACTCATAAACTAATGATGACAATGATCGACGCAAAAGTCTGCACGTACCTTTCTGAAGCTAGATCAAATGCATCATGCTACCTGTGCTTAGCAAAACCAACAGAAATGAACCACTTAGATGCTGTAACATCAAAAACTGTGTGTTCTGACATATATGAATTTGGCCTATCATCCCTACATGCCCGTATAAATTGCATGGAATGTCTGTTACACATTGCGTACAGACTTGACTTCAAACAGTGGGCAGCAAGAAATAATGAGCATAAAGATATGTTACAAAACAGAAAAAAAAACATTCAAAATAAATTTAAAGAGGAGCTCAATCTGTTAATTGATATAGTAAAACAAGGCTAGGGAACTACCAATGACGGGAATACCGCAAGGAAGTTTTTCGAGTTTCCCAATAAAACTGCAGCTATTACTGGGTTGGATCAAAACCTGATAAAAAGATTTGCTGTTATTTTGCAAGCAATAACATCTGGTGAGAAGATCGATGTCATCAAATTTAAAGATTTTGCTCGCAAAACAGCAGAAAAGTACGTGGAATTATACGACTGGTACTACATGTCATCAACCGTACATAAACTATTAATACACGGAGCTGACATAATCGAAAAAATGATATTGTCCCGATTGGGACTCTCTCGGAAGAAGCCTCAGAGTCTCGAAACAAAGATTTTAGGAGGTTCCGGGAACATCATTCGCGGAAAAGAAGCAGGCAAGATTCTAATCAAGATATCCTAAATATGCTTGTTGTTTCTTCGGATCCTTTTCTAAGTGCACAAAGGCCGAAGTTAGATGCCAAAAGGAAGACAACCTTTTTTGCTGAAATTCTCGACCTAATACAGTTTCCGGAAACTGAGTTCGAGTTTGTAGGTATATCCGATCTGGATTCTGACTCGGAATTGGAGTCCGACAACGAAAGTTGTAAAGAAAATTTGTAAAATTTAATTATTTTTCTTTATGTTCTTTTGTTATTTATGTTAGTTTATTGTACCAATATGTTTAGTTAATAATTTCATAAATTATAGTTTCAAATATGTATTTTGTATAATTGAATTTATTAGATATTATTTTTGTTACTTCTGTTTTATTTAAATTACCTATCAATAAAAAGTTTATATACAGTCTTTTTTTTTTCACATATTCTTAATATTTGGGGAAAAAGCATGCTTCCTAACGATGTTCTTAACTTTGACACAGTTCATGGATCGTTTTGAACAGTTTCATATGTTAAAATAAATAATGTTAGTACTATAATCCCCTATAAGGATATTATTATTATTATGTGTCCGGTTATGTTGTAATCATACTTTTAGGGTATGATCAATTAACAATTTCATTCCCCTATCTTTCAAAAAGAAGCGACAGCATGGGCACTTTGACACTGATATTCAACTATTTGGTATTGTTGGAAATCTTACAAGATCAACAAGACACTACACACCTCTGTCTAGTCCTTCAGGTCTATAGGGGTGATGCTATTTTATGATAAGAGTTGTTAAAGCTCTGAATTCTTCAACTTAAACACTAAAAGGAACGTTTAAATATGTAAAAATAAATAAAAATATTTTGACGATTTAAAAAAAAAAGGCATCTACAACCATTATGTAACGTATGTCAAAAAATCATAAATAATTAGTACTATAACCCCCTATAAGGATATTACGGTTATCGCTGCCGTTTTAGAGATATTTCGATTTTTCATACTAGCTCCATACAAAATTTTCGTAAAAAAATTATAATTCCTTCGTTTCTGTGCAGAATCAATTCTGATGTCATTTTTGTATATTGTTATAACTAATAGAAGTGATATCCGGCAAAAAAACTCGCACTTGCAAAATAAAATGCCTAAGTCTATGAAAGCCGATTTTCAGCCCACCGTGCGCCGTTTCGCTACCGTCGTGGAGGTGATGCGAATATTTAGTTTCTGAAGTAAGTAACGAAACAGCCAAGCCATACATTTTTACTGATTATTACAGAATTTAATTATTAGTTAAGTTGTTATTAGTTTATTGATAATAAGTAGTACATAGTAGTTTTATTGTGTAATTATAAAATATGTATTAGTTTATAGTCACTTATTATGTATGTATTTTTTTCTATGGGCCTTTGATAGCCTGAAATAAATAAATAAAATAAAAATTATCCAGCAACCGGCACTGGTCCTGCCTGGTGAATTACGGCCCATTCTCTCATGTGGAGAGGTAACCTGTGTGTGTGTCCCAGCAGTAAATACCTCAGAATTCTCCTCCACTGTTTTATGGGTAAATAATATTGTTATTAAGCTGCGTTCCATGCAACAATGTTGCGAGCGTTTTGATGTATGAGCACGACTGCTTAGTAAGCGTGAGCTTGGTTCTGAGCAAAAATATACCAATATACTTCGAAAACCGTGCAGTTTCAAGCGTTTCTAAAATATTTATATTGAAAACGCAAGACATCTAGCAACTTTTTGACTAATATTCTTCCAGTATACAGACCTTTGGGTATATTTGAATTGGTTCACACAACAGGAGAATCTATTACACAATGCCATAATATGGCTGTTCGGAACGCCTGTGCTTTTTTTCTTCAATATTTACATCTGTTATTATTTGTAACATCAGTAGGTACGTGTTAAGATTCTTAAAGTTTTAACTTGAATCATACTTGCACGGTCTGCTAAATCTTACTAAATTTTGTGACGTACTTTTCACAAAAAGCTAATGTTAATAAACGAGTTTTTTTATGAATGGATAATAAATAACACTTTTGTATGACAAATAGATTCGAGTGGAGCTGTCCATATATGTATATGTAGTAACGTAGCAATAAATATGAGTCGTTTAAAATTGCGAAAAAACAGGAACATCATTATCGGATGTCTGTGTGTCTGTGTGTCCGTCTCGCTGAGCCAAATTGCTTTAAATGTACTGAACCGCTTCCATTTCAATTTCATGTGCACAGAAACTTATGTGGAAAAATTAGAAAATTCAAGGAAAAGGACGATCCCTGCCGATCCCAAATAAATTTGATACACGTTCGAATTGCAATTGAAAATAGAACAATAAATTGGTTGTATTTTCTTGTTTCAGGATTTTATCTTCAACTTAATGTCAAAGATGTGATTGATCTTCGTTCATAAGATAGATTGAAGACCTGAGAAAGACAAGTGACGATCTGACAGCGGTATCGTGGCGAAGAGAGATTGTCGAACCACCAAAAAGATATTGGATTAACAAAAACAAATTTTGTTCCGATTCGGGAATCAAACTCGCGACGTGCAAAGCAGCTACCAATCACTCAACTACTGCGCCAACAGTGTCGTCAAACATTTTATATGTATAGTAGTTTGGGTGGAATTCACATTACTAGCAATCTTGTTCCACCCTCCAACTAAGGTGAATATGTTTGTGTCTGGAATTATATGCTTGTAGTGGGGTTATATTATAGTATCACAAATCCGACACCGGCTATTGAACTTACCAACATACTTTTGTTTTCATTTACACATGACAATATACTACCTTTTATCTCATATGAGATCCAAATAAATATTTAGATGAATTTTATTTTCATCAATAGGCGTGCTATGAACAAATAATAATTAAATCAGTGTGAGTTCATTTTAGTTTGTGAATACGACAACTCAGAGGTATCGTTAGTCCAGTTTGCTTACTCATTATTAGTTTTGCTAATTACCTAACTTATACACTCACGTTACCCACGTTTTGTACAATGGAAACTTATTCGTCGAAATAAATCGGGAAATAGTCTTCCATCACGCTAGCATTCCTTGTAGGTTAACCCTTTTTTTGGGTTGTAAAATCATCAAATGACTCCTGCTCCGGGTGGAGCGGAAGGGAGTGTCAGACTTCTAGGGACTAAAAACCCACCCTGCTCCTGTTGCCCTTGCGGTCCGGGGCCGCTTTATCTCGTTAGAACATTCCCGCAACCCCGTAAGGCAATAGCCCTATCGGGCCCCGTCAATGCTGCTGACTGCTCTTTGGATATTGGTCAGCATAGATACCTATTATTGTGTATTTTATGCTCTTTATTTTCCACATCATGTGCTATATCCCAATCTTCTAAAGAATAGGCTGTAAATAAGCAGACACGCCTAAAAATAACAAATATAAATTCAAGCCGCTTCCACTCAACCGTTTATTAAATAGAAACTGTTAGTATGTCTTTTTAGCGATCTAGACAGCTGTCAGAACGGTTCCACTCCAAATCCCTGCAACATTCATGTGCTTCACATTTTTTTAGAGAGGCCAATATCAGTGGCTTCAAAACAATTGTATGGACAAACATGTGTTATGATCTGGAAATATATTTGTTATTTCACTATCTGATGGGTGAAATCCTGCTTTCCTAGCTTTTTTTATAGTACACTTGGATTAAGGAAAAACAGTTCCTGTACTTTACAATAGGTTACAAATAAAGTAGTACGAGCAACAATATTTATTTCTAAAAACGTGCGTGTGTGTGAGTGATACGTGTGTCATTTGATTGAAAAAAATTAATATAAAGGTACCAGATTACAAGCAGACTGGAAAGTAAGTATCACCGAAGGATTCTCTAGAGGCGACCGCCTATCTAGGATAATGTATTTCATCGATCCACTTGCGAAGTAGAACGTCACCAATCCTCACTCATGAAATTTGATGCATTTTATCTTTGTCATTCTTATTTAATTTTATAGAAATATTCGATGTATAATTAATATTTTAGCTACCACATATAAAAAGTAGTAGAAGCTAGAGTTCCTGCAGGCTGAAACAATAGACGATCGTTCGCTAGGAAGCTAGGTCATGGCGTACTTGGCGTCCACTATAGCCATTACAAAATGGAGACAAATGTAGGTTTAAATAATAATTAATACTTTTTTTTTTTCGTGGAAAGAATCATCAAATTACCAGAACCGAAGGAGTTGCTCTGGGTGGAACAGAATGGACTGTTAAACTTCTAAAGGTTAAAAACCCACCTTGTTCCTTCAGTTGCACTTCCGGGGCATTAGAACATTCCGGCGACCCCTGAGAATGCATCACACAGCAACTGCAGATTGGTCTAAGCTCTTTATTATCTGGGGGCACGACAGTGCCTCCACCGTGGGGGGCGGTCGAGTGTGAAACAAACACTGCCGTACCATCCTTTTCTGGAACCATAACAGCGTATTTTGATGCCCCAATTTGAGGACTTCTGGATAGGTTCAGAACATTGAAATTATCATCATCTGGTAAACTATAAGTACTCACTTGAATCACAAAATTTCATGTTTGTAGCTTATTTATTTCCTAAGTTATGCAAAAGCAAAATTGTGCTAATTCGAAACTCACTGGTACTAAGAACTAGTACTTACCATAAACCTAGAGAGCTGAAATTTGGCACAGAGATAGGGTTTAGTGCCCCTATAAAGGAAAAACTATCAAAACTAAGCCCATGAAAGATCTGGAGTACCTAATGACCCTGAGGAGAAACCGTAACAGACCAGCCAAACCATTAAAGTGATGGACATGCTGTGTTCACAAAGGACTCCGGCAACGGCCCATACTTCATCTGGCCCACTTTTCAACCGACGACCAAAAGAGGAGGTTATCAATTCGACGCGTATATTTTTTTTTTTATGTATGATCACCGATTACTCGAAGACGGCTGAACCGATTTGGAAAATTCTTTTTTGTCCCATTGTCACCAGGTCAGGATCTGATGATGGGATTCTGGAGAAATCGAGGGAACTCTTCAAATATTATAGGCACACCTATGGCATTTTGGGTATTTCTTATAGTAACTTGTGCAGTTGCTCTCAAAA
The DNA here is from genome assembly GCA_943138885.2 of Tholera decimalis. Lineage (NCBI taxonomy): Eukaryota > Metazoa > Arthropoda > Insecta > Lepidoptera > Noctuidae > Tholera > Tholera decimalis. The sequence goes on along the minus strand of OW964552.2, from coordinate 13,531,810 downwards.
AAAACCATTTGGAGAAGTGGAACTGATGATGAAGACCACCGATGGGCGCCGAACCTACTCAATAATAATTATTTCGTGGATTGCGATTCGAATACTTGAATATGGATGTTAAGCACTTTATGTTCGTCAAAATGCATATGGTGATGTAGAGCTGATGGTGAAGTACCAGGAGAACTCCTCAAAAATTAACGGCCCAGCATTGGGAAAAGCAATATTTTGTAAAAGGTTATAAGTAGTTGACATTTAGGCTCTTTTAACTAGGTAAATTAAAAATCGATCAACTAAAAAGAGTGAAATAAAAACTTTTTACCCAAAAATTAAACCGACTCCCAAAAACACTGCAAAGTGAAAAATAACTTTAATTTCGGAAGTCGGTGCCAAAAACGAAAATACAAAACTAAAGACACCGACTACCGAAATTAAAGTTATTTTTCACTTTGCAGTGTTTTTGGGAGTCGGTTTAATTTTTGGGTAAATAGATTTTTTCAACTCAACAGATAATAATAATACGAATACTAAATTGACTGGTAATAAACACTATTTACTATAAAAAACATCAATATCAATATTGATCATGGGAATACCGAGCTAACAGAGAGATAACAAAAACGTTTTTAGGTTATGAAAAATAAAAACATTTAAGTTCATTGAGAAATATAACCGAAAAACTTTTTACCAATAAATTAAACCGACTCCCAAAAAACACTGCAAAGTGAAAATTAACTTTAATTTCGGTAGTCGGTGTCTTTAGTTTTGTATTTTCGTTTTTGGCACCAACTTCCGAAATTAAAGTTATTTTTCACTTTGCAGTGTTTTTTGGGAGTCGGATTAATTTTTTGGTAAAAAGTTTTTATTTCACTCTTTTTAGTTGGTTGATTTTTAATTTACCTAGTTACAAGAGCCTTAATGTCAACTACTTATAACATTTTACAAAATATTGCTTTTCCCAATGCTGGGCCGTTAATTTTTGAAGAGTTCTCCTGGTACTTCACCATCAGCCATACATCACCACATGCATTGTGACGAGCATAAAGTGCTTAATATCCATATTCAAGTAATCGAATCGCAATCCACGAAATACTTATTATTGAGTAGTTTCGGCGACCATCGTGGTCTTCATCATCAGTTCCACTTCCCGAAATGGTACTTTTTGAGAGCAACTGCACAAGTTACTATAAGAAATGCCCAAAACGCCATAGGTGTGCCTATAATATTTGAAGATTTCCCTCGATTTCTCCAGGATCCCATCATCAGATCCTGACTTGGTGACAAATGGTACCAATTTCGAAGTATACCCTATCAAACAAAAAAAGAATTTTCCAAATCGGTTCAGCCGTCTTCGAGTACTCGGTGATCATACATTAAAAAAAATATATATATACGCGTCGAATTGATAACCTCCTCCTTTTTTTGTCGTCGGTTGAAAATGACTAAAAAAGAACTTAATTCAAAATAAAAGTAGTTTGAAATAAGTTATTTTTTATTAATTTTCATAAATAATCAATAAATCATCTAAAAAATAGGAGTATTCACAGCGGCGTAAGAGTATAAACAAAAATGTACTCTGTGGTTTATACGAGTTCGCGCCTTCGCGGAGTGAATGACATTGATTTTTTTTTTTTTTGGTATTTTTCTTTCCGTCCAACGGAAAAGGCGAAGAGCTTAAGCCCATACAGCCTGGTCTTATTTCAGTTCGAGTTCTTCATTATTAGTATTCGAGGCCAATAATGGCCTTGTCTTCCGTACAATGATATCGTTTTTCCATTTCTTCATTTTAATCAGGTAGGTATATTTTTATGTCATATCCGTGTAATAGTTTCAAATCAGGTAGAGGTCTATTCCGGTAATGCTTTTTCAAATAACTTGAATAGTATTCTTGATGAAATCATAAATGGGATAAAATATTTTAGTGTTCTTGAGCAAATCCTGAATAGAGCGCGGGACATCCAGGGCTTCTTTGTAAATTTCCAATAAGTTGTCAATGAGTACCAGTCTTTGTATATTAAATTGAGGGCATTTAAAAAAATATGTGGTTCAGAGTTTGAATTTTAGAATTGCAATGTGTACATATTGGGGAAGGTGTAATATTTAGTCTAAATAAATGTTCATTAAATCTGCCATGACCCAATCTTAGGCGACAAATTGTTGTATAAAAATTTCTTTGTATACATTTCCCTTTGGTAAACCATGGTTTTTTGATGTCCGAGTTAATGTAATGATACCATTTTCCTTTTATTTTTACTGTTTCTTCCCAATGGGTTATCCATTGGCGTTTGATGTTTTTCATGATGAGGGTCTTGCAATCTGAAGGTGGTAACTTAATATTTTTGATGGGTATTTGACTAATATTGGGGTTTTTAACTATGGAGCTGGCAAGTTTATCGGCAAGTTCGTTACCCGAAACGTCAATATGAGATGGTGTCCAAATAAATCGTATTTTTCTATCTTGACTATGCCAAAGCCTGCTATATTTCTGCCTAATGTTGTAAATGATATAGTTTGTGCTACCGCTGTATGAAGGATTTGATAAAGCCATTAAAACACTCATGCTGTCCGAAATTATCAACCATTTCTTGAAACTGAGGTTGGTTGTTTCTATATATTCTAAGGCTGCATAAATGGCCTGGGCTTCTGCTGTATAAATACTTGCATTCGATGGTAATCTGAAGCCATGTCCCAATTTAGTGACAGGATCATATTATGCCATGGAGACATTATCATTATATTTTGAACCATCTGTGTAAATTTGCCTATAATCTGTATGCTCATCCAATTTATTGTAAACGACATATTTATCAGTCAGTGTCCTGTCTATGTCAATGTTCAAGCCACAAAATTTGCTCTCATATGTTCCATCATAGCAGGGCAAAGTAAAACTATTGAAAATATTATGTTCACTCTTATATGACAAAATTTCATGGATGTTATGTGTTAAAAAGTTATTAGAATTATTCTTTAACAGATTCGAAAGAAGGGGATTGTCAGTTTCGGACAACAATCTTCTGATTAAATTATATTTTAAATGAGAAAATCTGATATTAAGTGGACATAAGTTACACTCAATTTGCATTGAATTAATAGGAGATGATTTAAAGGCTCCCAAAATTAATCTTAAATTTATGTTTTGAATCTTTTCAAGTTTATCTACTAATTTTGCATTCATGCAGTAACAAAAAAAACTATAGTCAAAATGACTCCTTACTAGAGCTTTATATAAAGTTAAAAGAATCTTGGGATCGGCACCCCACTGGCTACCAACCAAAGATCTCAAAGTATTTGTAGCTCGTAGAGCTCGTTCTGCTATGCAATCAACATATTTATTCCATGACAAATTATGTGTAAATATTACTCCTAAAAATTTTGCTTGTGACTGAATTGATAACAAATTATTGTCATATTGTAGCCTAACTGCGGACACTTTTTTCTTTGAGAATACAACTATCTTACTTTTAGCAGTACTGACTTCTAGATTTAAATATTGAAAGTAATTGTGTAGTTGTTTTAATGCGAAATTTAATTTTTTATTTGTGTATGAGATGTTATCACCACTGCAATAAATAGCCAAATCATCAGCAAACTGTAAATTGCTGACTTCTGATCCTAATATTTCATTTAGCCTATGGATATAAAGTATATACAGTAAAGGACTTAAAATGCCCCCTTGACAAACACCTTTAGTTGACAATCTGGGTCCAAAAATGTTATTGGATCTCATTTTTATATATACTTCTCTATCACTTATGAACTCATAAATCCATTTGACACATTTTTTAGGAATTCCCAAGGAAGAAAGAGTTGTACATAAAACTGAATGATTAATGTTATTAAATGCGCCTACAATATCGAAGAAAACACATACAAGATGTTTATTATTGTTAGTGGCAGTATCAATATCATGGAAGAGATGTCCTATGCTTTCTCTTGCTGAACGACCATGACGAAACCCAAATTGATTTCTTGGAAGAACATGATTACATTCAATATAAAACTCAAGACGTTGTTTTATTAATTGCTCAAAAAGTTTACCTGCACAGGATGTTAGAGCTATTGAACGATAAGAATCTGCATCATTTGGATCTTTTCCTGCTTTAAGAATTGGAACCAAGCAATCTTGCTTCCATTCTTTTGGAATTATTGTTTGTTCCCAAAGTAAATTTAAAATGTTTAAAAATTTTATAAGGCAAAATGTGTTCATTTTTTTAAACATCTTATATGAAATGCAGTCTAAACCAAAGACACCACCTTTACGTGATTTGATGGCTGCTTTTAACTCATCTATGGTGAATGGATTAATAATGTAACTATCGGTGGGATTTACAGAGGTATTAGTTAATTGTATGGGGTGTGAGACAGAGTCAGGTGTATATTTTCTTAAAAAGTTATTTATCCAAAATGTTTCACTATTATTATTGAGATTGTTATTTATATTGTAGGATTTATTAAATTTGCGCATAGTTTACCAGATTTTTGAAATAGGAGTGGTTCTATTTATTTCTGTACAATACTTCTTCCAACTATCCAATCTTTCTAGTTTAATTATAAGTTTCTTCTCAGCCTGATTCTTTTTAAAATTTATGTAATTTGACTCACTTGGATCTTGTTTAAATGCAATAAATGCTTGTTTACTTTTTTTCAGTGCATTAGCACACTTTTCATTCCACCATGGAAGAGGAGGATATCGGTATTTAGATTTGGTCCCTGCCTGCTTAAAACTATTGGTATTTAAATTTTGAGCCTGATTTCTAAACATTGATTGATCTATAGCTTTTTGCATAATATGGCAATATTCATAGTATGACAGTAAAGGATCATCGTAATTAATAATAAATTCTTTAATCAAATTGTTAACTATTTTTGTGTAATTTTCCCAATTTACGAGTCGTAGATTTGGTCTTTTGAGTTCTGATATGTTTTCTTGAGAAAAGTTAGAAGTTAAGTCATGTATATACGTAATTGAATCTGTAATAGTATTGAATAATATGTCTGTTATTGTGGGTAAATGATAACTTCCCAGAGGATCATTATGGACTCTCCAGTTACAGTTAAGGGCGATAGATGGACTAACTATAGTTAAATCTAAACCATTTGGTCTCCAGATATTAGAACCAACTGTTGTTGGTTGTGTGTCGTTTAATAACACCAAATTACATTCATTTACAGCACCGAGGACATCTCTTCTACGTGGACTGACAGATTGGCAACCCCACATGGTGTGATGAGCATTAAAGTCACCTGCTATTAAACATGGCTTAGGTAATGAATTAATGAGATTTAAAAACTTAGTTTTGCTAAAAGTAGGACTACAATTTGGCGAAATATAAAGGCTGGCTATTGATAGTGAACTATTATTATATGTTATTTTGACTGCAATATTCTGTATTGAGTCATCAGAATATGTTGTTAATCTATTATATTGTATGCTCTTACGAATGACAATGGCAACACCATTATTATTATTGCCACAATCATTGCGTTCTATGGAGTATCCTTTAATATTTAAGCGTTGCATAGGCTTAAGCCATGTTTCGCAAATTAAAGCTATGTCAATATTATTTTCATATAAAAATTGAGTAAAAATATGTCGATTACATAACAGGCTTTGAGCGTTCCACTGTACTAACTTTAATTTGTCTGTGAATTTGAACTAATGTCCTTTGTGTCACTGGGGTTAAAAAAATCACTCAAAACATCTAAAACGTTTTTGGAAGATATTGGAGTATCTTGCGTCTTATTTAACGTTATCATCTTGATAATACTTTGCACTAAAAGGTTAAGTGCCTTGTCATTAGATTTTAATAAAGTGAGGAGATCTAGAGGCTTTTTAGGGCCAAGAGATGGGAAAGTTCCATGATTAAATATGTCAGCAAATGATGGTGGCTTAATTTTTTGTCTATTTTCTTGATTTTTTTTCTGTTTTACTGGACACTGAGCTGAAATGCTGATATGATTGCCATCACAATGGAAGCATTTGGCATGTTCAATGGGTGTTGTACAAAATTTAAATGAGTGAACTTCTTTACAGATGGAGCAGCGTTCAGAGTTCTTGCAAAACTTTGCTAGATGACCATACCTGAGACACCGGAAACATTGTTTGACAGGTGGAATATACGCTGAGATGTCGTGCCGCCAACCATCCAAATCCACGTAGTCTGGAAGAACAGACGTCGCGAAGGTGATGGCTACTATTTGCGGCGGCTGTTGGATGAAATTATTATCAATTTTAGTCCGTTTTGTGAATCTTCGAACAGATATTATTTTCTTGTAACTTGACAGCATTGTGAAGATTTTTTTATTTGTCAGATTGGTATGCACATTTTTAATTATACCAGTGATTTCTGTGCTTTGTGCTGGTATATTAGCTTTAAACTGATAATCCTTTAAAAATGTAAAATTGTTTGAAAGGCATTAGCAAGGCTGGCTTTTTCAAAGTATATAGCTATTTTAAACTTATTCATACATCTAAGGTATTTGACCCCTTTATTAAACCTTTTGATGCAACTGGATATGGACATTAGATCTCGTGTTCCTAAAGGTAGTTCCGCATTAGAACACTCGACGAATACCACAAATTCTGCAGCACCGGAATCCTCGGGGTATCTTCTCTTGTAGTCTGTAACTAGATAAGGTTTATACGTATCTGCTACTTCCATCTCAGACTCTGACGACGTCGACTCCATTTCGGATTTTTCACCCTCTTCATCCTTCTTTCGTTTTTTTCTTGGTCGCACCTTCCCCATTGTAATTTATATATTTAATAAAGGATTTGATGACTTATTACTTGTTTTCACTCCTAAAAACTCAATTAATAAAGGTTTTATCAAATAAATTAACAAAGTTTTCAATATCTCCGCCTAGTTAACTCAGTAGTTTCCCGCGCTTTTTTCATGACATTGATTGATTTTATCAGCTCATTTGACTTTTCTTGAGTTTTTATAATTTGGCTTCAAGCATTTTTATCCACTATCGAAATCAACACAAAGCCACAGTTATTATGGACCAAAAACGTTGTAATAAATAAAAATATTTACGTAATGCGTTAACTGATATATGTATATAGACTTTCAAAATGGATATATTTTTAATAATAATATACAAAATCATGAGAAATCATGACCCCTCTACATTCTTTTTAACCCCCTGGCAACCCTGGAATTAGGAAAGGCAGATGTCATGGCTGACAGATAATTTCTTCACAATGACTTCCGCTATATTTTCTTTTTAACCGACTTCTAAAAAAGGAGGAGGTTCTCAATTCGGATGTTTGTATTTTTTTTTTTTTTTTTTTTTTTTTTATGTTTGTCCACGCATAATTCCGTCGCTTGCCAACCGATTTGAAAAATTCTTTTTTTGTTGGAAAGGGTATACTTCCCAAATGGTCCCATGAAAATTTTATCGAAATCGGACGAGCCGTTTCTGAAAAATCAAAAAAAGTCGAAAAAAATAATTTACCTTGATGATCTTTTCGTTTACTCTGCATTGCGTTTTTTGTTCGCGCATAGCTCCGTCATTTACGAATCGATTTGGAAAATTCACTGACCCACTAAAAAGCGCGAAAATAAAAACTTTTTTGCAAAAAATAAAACCGACTTCCATATCAAAACACTACAAAGCCAAAAATAATTTTAATTTCGGAAGGCGGTGTGAAAAAAAAAAGAAAATACAAAACCAATAACACCGACTACCGAAATTAAAATTATTTTTGGCTTTGTAGTGTTTTGATATGGAAGTCGGTTTTATTTTTTGCAAAAAAGTTTTTTTATTGTGTTTTTCATTACCTCATGATTAAAAGTTGTATAAAAATTACGATAAATAACTATTACACTGCTAGTGGGCCTAATTTCGCCGACCTCCTTTGTTAAGTGTGGTTAGCCTTTTCTTCTGAAATTGAAAAATATAAGGTCTGTTGTATCTGATGAAGAACCCTAAGAGCTCAGTTCAACTATGGGAGTTATGGATATGTACCTTGAAAAAAGTTATTCAGTGTGATGAGCTCCTTCTATTGATGTATATGAAACTAGAGTTTGATCTGGGGGCACGGCAGTGCCCCGCCAAGACAAGATAAGAAAAAACAATGTCTAATAAGAAAACTTAATAATGAAAGGTCTGAAGTGTATAACTAAGAAACTAATCAAGTAAAAAATAGCTGTCTGCAAAAAGAAGTTAAATACCACCAAAACATCCTGGCTGGTTCTTTATAGCAATTTCTTTATTAATATACTTAGATTTTATGCGATTTGGTTGTTTCAACAAATAAATGTGCATAAAGAATGTTCAACGGCCGGTTACATAGAATCTAAGTATATCAATAAAGAAATCGCTGTAAAGAACCATAGACGGTTTGGCTTTGCTTGGAGATTTCATTACTTTTTATAGAGAAGCAAGTAGCTCCATCGAGACTTGGCTAGTTTTTTACAAGATGTTTTGGTGAGATACAGTTATGAGGTCAAACCTATTATAATAAATATATGTATTTGGTACATAAGTACCAAATACATATTTTCGTATTTTTAGTAATAGATAAAAGTAGTAAGTATGAACAACAACATAGTATACATATACAACTTAGTACTATTATATGTGACTAGTACTCACGCGGGGCTTCGCTCCCGTGGATTCTATCACGGTAAAAACATAACTCTCCTTTTTTGAAGTCGCGTAAAAAGTAGCCTATAACCTTCCTCAAGCTTCAAGCTACTTCCGTACTGAATTGCATCCAAATCCACCCAGTACTTTCGAAGATTAGCGCGTTCAAACAAACAAACAAACTTTTCCGCTTTATAATATTAGTATAGATTTATAATGGGATTGTTTTTGACATTGTTCGGTGACTTCATTTTGGCGATAGGTCTACTATTTTGCGAACAAAGCCTATTATTTAAGAAATTCAAAACCTATTAAATTAGCCACTGCTTAACACGTTCGCTGACAGTGAGCACTTACCCTGACACCACATTACGACAGTAGAATTTTCCATACTAAATTACAAATACGTAGTACTCATGCACAAGCAAGCAATATGAAACTACCCACAAAATACTCGAAGTACGGCAGTAAGAAATATGAAATTGCTCATAATATGACAGTGGATACTGCTCTTCATAATACTTATATGAAAAATTATCGTGAGACGACGTACCTACTCCTAAAAATAAGTGGACCGTCCCTCGACGTACTGTCATAACGCAATATTTTAATTTCCCGCCTCACGACGTACTGTCAGCGAACGTGTTAAATCATACCCGTATTAAAATACGGACAAACATGTGCTGTGGTTTGAAAACTTATTTGTGTATTGTTTTGTTTGAATAGAAGGGTTCTGGCCTTCAGTCCCTTTGATTTGAGTGTTTAGGCCATTGGAATGTAGTTATTATAGGGTAGGAGTAAATAAGTACCTAACAGATGAGGCAGTTAATATTTGAACAAGCTTTGTTATGTAGTTACATAACGTATGTACATAAGACGGATCCAAAGTCGATTAAAATAAGGCTTTTAATAGCAAACAAAACAAATCACGCGTGTAGCCCCCAAATAGTTAAGCAGAGGTATGTCAGACATGCACACATACATTTTATTATTTTCATTACAACCATTTCTTACTACCTACGGAGCGCAAGGCCTGACTTCAAGCTGCACTGTGAACATTTTCCCACCAAACATTGTTCAACATTACTAAGCCAACAAAGCAGTGTCAAATGATATTAAACTGTTTAATGAACTGATTGACTATTACAAAAAAAAAAAAACCAATGCATATTCTCTGCACATTGCCTAAATAAAACTAGAAAGCCGATATAATCCTACCTAAACCTATACAAAATACAGGCTGAAAACATTCCCAATTTCCACACTGTGTGTTTGCAAGTCCATTGACTATTCCAGGCCAATTACGCATTGGCTCAGGCCTCGGCCCTAATCGAAGCTGAAAACCGGAATGGCACCATTCAGCCTATCACTACTTCCACCTACAACCAAGTGAAGGTTGAATGATAATTAAAAATTAAATAGTTTTTGATTGAATTGGTGTTTGTTAATTTAAACTTTTAATTTGTTTAAAAGTGGTTTAAAAGTTGACACAAATAGGATTGAGAAAACCCCGCCAAGTGCGAGTAGGATTGACACACGCATGATTCAAATCTTTCAATGAATACAAATATTTTAACTACATACTAAATAAGTATTTTTTTATAAATGTTTAGCATATATAATAATGTATAGCAAATATTTTGATATAAGTTTTACGTTCGCTTGTATATTGTACCTTAAATGAGTGCAGAAAGCTAATATTTTTATTTAATAATACATTCAAAATAATTTAGATAATGGTCGAATTATGACCACTGGGTGAACACTAGCAAAATATAAAATTATTAAAATTAAATGACAATTATGAGTTAGTATCTACCTACCTTACATAATCCTTACTAATATTATAAATGCGAAAGTAACTCTGTCTATCTGTGTATTACGCAATCACGACTAAACTACCGAATCGATTTTAATGAAATTTGGTACGGATATAGTCTAGCTAGAGCCTGAGAAAAGACATAGGCTGCTTTTTGCTTGACCCAGAGCAGAAGAAGGCATTCGATGATTTTCCCACCCCAAAAAAAGGGGGTTGAAATAGGGGATGAAAGTTTTTATGGAAATTACGTCATTTTTAAAGCTAGAAGCTTGAAAATTATTTTTTTAGACTTGATTAGATACGACATTCAAATTGTGTATGAGATTTTTTTTTTAATAATTAGCCTAAAGGATTAAAATGTACTATTCCGCGCGGACGAAGTCGCGGGCACAGCTAGTTGTTAAATAAAGCGATAGACATACCTGGTAATTTAAAAACTACTTTTGGGATTGGAAGCATAGTTTCATCGTTTAAAACAAAAGCGTTTCCCATTTTCGACAGTATTTCGTTTCCCCCGGCATCTTATTTGCCATAAAAATATATAAACAAATAAATAAAAACAAATACATAAATCAATTGGGGTTAACTGCTTAAATAATATTCCCATAACCGATTTTATTGCTTCACCGATCTTCAATTAAATCAGTAATACTCCCAAAGGTTTACAAGCCCCTAAACTTTATACAGGGGTTATAAATTACGTGGTCTAAAACGGTATTTCTCATGTCTCATGATCGTGATAGAACTTGTAAATGGTCCCGAAACACGATTGGCTTAATATTGCTCTAACCATAAATATAAGTATTTCGGGATCCTCCAGATGAATTTCACGTTAAATCATTAGCCTTTTACAAACTATGTCGGTATCAGGCGGAAACCAGTATTTTATACGAAACCACTGCTTATCTAACCTCAAAAATCCGGTAACTGGTTAACACGATACCTTTTATCTAGACTGTTGGCAGTTTTTCATATTTGTGAATGAAAATAATAAAGGTAATAAGCCTAATTATGGTTGACTCAGTTTGGATACATTTTAAGATAGATAAATGCTTATAATAGTTCAGCCTATTACATGAGACAGTCTACAACCTACTTCTACATTATGAGAGGCCGTATCTACCACTCGGGCCCGGGTTAGTGGATTTCACATATCTTCGAGTTATATATATTTTTGAACCTCGCTCATCCCGGCTACCTAGGATCTATAAAATGTGATATATTTTAACACATTTCCACTAAATAGAACAGCAATATTCTTCTATATTGCGTACATCTGTGTGTACCAAAATAAACTTTCCATTCTTCGATGTAATAATACAAGCTTCTGCTCGCGACTTCGTCTGCGTGGTATGGTTTTCCCGCGTAAATCCCGACTCCATGGGAAATGCGGGGAAAAAAGTAGCCTATGTGTTATTCCAGGATGTCAACTATCTACTTACCAAATTTCATTCTGATCCTTTTAGTAGTTTATGCGTAAAAGATTAACAAACGTCCATAGTACTTCCACACAACTCTACATCCATCCTCACAAATTATCGCACATACATATTATAATTATCAGTAAGATCAATAATTAAAGAACCAACTACGGTATAAAGTAATAATTTCTGGTCACTAGTTACGTCTTGTTCTGATACACATCATGGTCCTTAGTTGAGACGATATTTGAAAAGTACTGTGAGCAGTACTTTTCAAATATCGTGTACCGTCTACAACACTGTTAACCAATGGTGAAATAAATTGTAACTTAAAGAGATAGGTGCAGGTGTACCATAAGCCGGGGCCTTTTGCGGAATCCGGGTTGTCAGTTGACAGTTGTCTAATCCTTGAATTGGACCCAAGAGCTATCAAGAAGCGTTTATGTAATATAATTTTAATCTCCGTACACATGGTGTCATGACCCAAGAGCTATCATGAAGCGTTTATGTAATATAATTTTAATCTCCGTACACATGGTGTCTACATCTTTTAAGGGTTCCGTAGTCAACAAGGAACCCTTATAGTTTCGCCATGTCCGTCTGTCTGTCCGTCTGTCCGCGGTTTAGCTCAAAAACTATTGGTACTAGAAAGTTGTACTTTGGCATGAGTATACACGTTAATGGCGCCAAAAAAGTGGTAAAATAAAATTTTGAAAAAAAAAAAAACAATTATTTAGGGTACCTCCCATACATGTAAAGTGGGATGATAATTTTTTTTTCGTTCTTCCTATATTGTGGGATATCGTTGGATAGGTCTTTCAAAAATATTAGGGGTTTGGTAAGACCGTTTTTTGATTAAGTAAACCGTTCGTGACTTATCAGGCTTTAAAGTACCAATTTTCGTTAGAGTCAAGTGTCCCCCCCCTCTATCAACTAAACGGTTATAGTTAGAAATTCAAATGTCACGGCAGTAGTACCTATATATAACGAAATTTAAAGGAAAACTATCACACATAAGTGGGCTTTACAAGTTTACGAGTAATAGTCGACCAATTGTATTTGGCTCGAAAATTTCGAACAACTCTATAGAAATGTCGATAGATGGCGCTAAGCGCCAGTTGTATCGTGCTAGCTTCTTGTGACGATTGAGTAGTGTAGCTCTGTGTCCGTATTTAAATTCAAAACACCGGCTATGACAAGTTTTATACGAATCTCTAAAAAAAATTGAAACTTTCCGTGCAAAATTGTCGGATCAGGTGAGGATTTGTATAGGAAGTCAAATTAGTTAGGTAGTCATGTTTGGCTTTTAGTTAGAGCATGGTACGAAACGATCAGTCAGCGAATACGACACGCACTTTGCTGTTATAAAAACTACGGAACCCTACACTGCGCGTGGCCCGACACGCACTTTTCCGGTTTTTTGATTACTTTTACAACTGATTTTGGTAGTTTGAAAATTATGCATTTACTGCAGCGTAGGTATTTATACCCTACATTAATTAGGGTGTTATGTAAAAATTTAAACTATTCTGAAAAAACCAGAAAATATCTATTACATTTTCTAAGGGCTTAACGTAAGCCTGAATCAAACATTAACATCTAACAAAATCAGTAGTAAAACTAATGAAGAAACATTGAACATTCGACTTTAAATTACAAGAGCATGAAACACGTGTTTCTTGACATCTATTTTTATAATTATTCTGATGTTTTCTATATTACTATAAATGTATGTGTGTAGCTACATAAATCTATCTGTATATTTTACATACATATTTAATACTAGCTTTTGCCCGCGACTTCGTCCGCGTGGAATAGTTACTTTGGGCTAATGTTAAATTTAACCCCGATTTTGAAGCATTCTTCATTGGCGCTCCGCTTCTATTGGCCTTGGCGTATTGATATCCCTTGGCCTTTCTCTATAAATTGACTATTTAAGTAAAAAATATTTTTTCAATTCGAACCAGTAGTTCCTGAGATTATCGCGTCTAAACAAAATTTTTACGAAAAAAAGACGTTTCCGTCGTTTTTCGTAAAAAAAAATTTAGCCTATGTCCATCCTCACGGTTCAGTGATTTTGATGTAACAGACAGATTAACTTTCGTAATTTAGTAGGGAAATATAATATGTTAATGACGCCCCGCCTTTTTAGGGTTCCGTAGCCGAATGGCAAAAATGGAACCCTTATAGTGTCGACATGTCTGTCCGTCTGTCTGTCTGTCTGTCTGTCCGTGCGTCCGTATGTCACAGCCATTTTATTCTTTTATTCCGAAACTATTAAGACTATACATGTAAAACTTGGTAGATAGATGTATTCTGTAAAACGCATTCCGATTATAAGAAAAAAAAAATATTAAAAAGAAAGGGGGGCTCCCCATACATGGAACTGAAACTGAAAATAATTTTTTTTCATGAAACCTATGCGTGTGTGATATCTAGAGACAGGTCTTTAAAAATGACATTGAGGTTTCTAAAGCCACTTTTTCATAAGGTTAATCGTTTAAAAAATATACGCTTCCAAAGTGGTAAAATTTTTCTATAATAATGGAGCAAAAATCTAAAAAAATATATATCTGTAGATCCTAATGTAAACTTTCAATCAAAATTAGTTTGAATAAAATCAGTTCAGCAGTTTTTGAGATGCAGCATATTATCTAAAACCGCAAATATAACTTTGTAATTCATACAAACACTATGAAAAACAAAGTTATTTGGTGTAGTTGTAAAAAATGTAAATAAGCTAGTTTTAAGAAATTTGTAAGGATTTTTTTTCGTCAAATAAATATACATATTATATTATATTATTATAGTTACTACGGAACCCTTAATGGGCGAGTCTGACTCGCACTTGGCCAATTTTTATACCATCAGGCCGCGAGACGCGTCGAGCGCGGCGACCGATTCTCAAAAATAATCCTTATAGCATGATTCAGTATTCACGCGCTATGGCTTATTATTAGCGTATTTCATATATAACTTTGGTGTTTCTATACCGATTTATATGATTCTTTTTTATGGAATAGTTAATAATGTTAACTTTTTCAATTAGGGGTGACTGAGAGTGTGAGTAGACAAATATTATAATCAGAAAGCTTCGAACTGCTACGCTATCGGGAGTTACACGTGTTATTGTGAGTCAACCATAAAAGGTAGACATATGCTGTCGTGGGATATTTTTTATATAATTTTAAGGAGAACATTTCCGTCATGAAATGGTTTCTGTGTAGCTTCAACCATTAAGGTTGCACACGCGACGGAAGCTTAAAAAAAACCGGTCAAGTGCGTGTCGGGCCACGCGCAGTGTAGGGTTCCGTAGCTTTTATAACAGCCAAGTGCGTGTCGTATACGCTGACTGATCGTTTCGTACCATGCTCTGACTAAAAGCCAAACATGACTAGGTACCTAACTAATTTGACTTCCTATACAAATCCTCACCTGATCCGACAATTTTGCACGGAAAGTTTAAATTTTTTTTAGAGATTTGTATAAAACTTGTCATTGCCGGTGTTTTGAATTTAAATACGGACACAGAGCTACACTACTCAATCGTCACAAGAAGCTAGCACGATACAACTGGCGCTTAGCACCATCTATCGACATTTCTAGAGATTTGTTCGAAATTTTCGAGTCAAATACAATTGATCGACTATTACTCGTAAACTTGTAAAGCCCACTTATGTGTGATAGTTTTCCTTTAAATTTCGTTATATATAGGTACTACTGCCGTGACATTTGAATTTATAACTATAACCGTTTAGTTGATAGAGGGGGTGGGACACTTGACTCTAACGAAAATTGGTACTTTAAAGCTTAATAAGTTCCGAACGGTTTACTTAATCAAAAAACGGTCTTACCAAACCCCTAATATTTTTGAAAGACCTATCCAACGATATCCCACACTATGGGAAGAACGAAAAAAAAAAAACTATCATCCCACTTTACATGTATGGGAGGTACCCTAAATAATTGTTTTTTTCAAAATTTTATTTTACCCCTTTTTCGGCGTCATTAACGTGTATACTCATCCCAAAGTACAACTTTCTAGTACCAATAGTTTTTGAGCTAAACCGCGGACAGACGGACAGACAGACGGACATGGCGAAACTACACTGGACAGCAAATAAACCGAGCCACCCGCTACCTAGGCACTCTAATTCGATTTTCTCAAAAACTAAAAAACCTACAATTATCAAAGTTGTACCCACAGAGAGTGCGTTTCATGGTGATTAAAATGAAAGGAAACTCATTGGGTTTAATCAATATTTCAGTGTTTATTAAGGATTTTTCAAAGAAGAGTCGTTTTTCAGTCGTGACAATCGTTAGTAATGATAAATTGAAAAAAAATAATTAAAGACAAAAACAAAGATAAAATCAAAAAAAAGTTTTTGATCAATATTCCATATTCTCTCCCCTTGCTCGGATAACTGCCAGCATCCTTGTATTCATCGACCTTACGAGGCTGACGACAATATCTTGAGGAATTGTATTCCACTCCTCTTCAATTGCGATTCGCAGCTCTGGAAGCATTGTTGGAGCAGGTACCCGGGCTCGAACCCGACGTTTCAGCTCATTCCATAAGTGTTCTATCGGATTCAAGTCCGGGCTTCGAGCTGGCCAGTCCATCGTACGAATGCTGACGTCGCATAGATACCTACTGGGTCACCACATGAGCAACATGAGGCCGTGCATTATCATGCATCAATTGCATATCCTGTCCGATATATCCTGCGTAAGGTACCACATGGTCTGCGAGGATTTCAGTAATGTAGCGATGAGAAGTCAGTCCACGTGTACGGCCCGTCGGTTCGATGAAAACTAACGCTGTATGTGCTGTTAACGAGATGCCGCCCCAGACCATTACAGATCCTCCTCCATAAGCAACAGTTTCCTCGATGCAACACTGAGAATAACGTTCTCCAGGGCGACGATATACTCTCTGACGTCGATCACTTCCATGTAGACTCACCCTGGTCTCATCAGTGAAGATTACATTACTCCACTGCTCTAATGTCCAATCCCTATGCTCTCGAGCAAATTCAAGTCGTGCTCGACGGTGTGCTACCGTTAATGCTGGGCCTGTTGCAGCTCTTTTTGGGGTCAGGTTCCGTTCAGCACGTCTCCTTCTGACGGTATCTGAACTTATGACCACTTGGCGTTCGTCACGCAGACTTTGTTGGACTTGAACTGCGTTGAGGTGGCGATTTCGCAGAACAGTAAGGTGGATATAACGATCATCTGCTGCTGATGTAGCCGTAGGTCTGCCCGTACCTGGACGGCGATCGAATGCTCCAGTCTCTAGGTATCGTCTGTAAACTCGTTACACCGAAGATCTGCTTATTCGAAGCCTTCGAGCGACTTCACGTTGCGCAATGCCTGCTTGAAGTAATGCTACAGCTTGAGCTGCTTCCTGAGGTGTTTTATCCATTATTAATCTAAAGAAGTAGCAAAAACACACGTGTCTAAGCAAACGATGGACAAAAACTAAAGAAATGATAAGAAATATCCGACTACCCTCATTGTAGAGAAAAATAACGCTAATTTTAAACTCTGGTGAAAACAGAGCAAATCGTTAGCATTGTGTTTGTTGCTTGATTACAATGTGAATTGACAGTACTTTCGAATTAATTTGTAGTCATTTTAATCACCATGAAACGCACTTTTTGTAAGTATAACTTTCATAATTGTAAGTTTTATACTTTTTGAGAAAATCGAATCAGAGTTCCGAGGTAGCGGGTGGCTCGGTTTATTTGCTGACCAGTGTATAAGGGTTCCTAGTTGACTACGGAACCCTAAAAATGGAGTAACTTCTCCCGTTTTCCCAACATTTCCCTTCACTGCTCTGCTCCTATTGATTGTAGCGTGATGAAAAGTATACTATAACTAGCTCAGGAGTATGAAAAATAATAATACCAAGTTTCGTTAAAATCCGTCGAGTAGTTTTTGTTTCTATAACGGTTATACAGACAGACAGACAAAAATTTTACTGCTTGCATTTTTGGCATGAGTACCGATCCCTAATCACCCCCTGATAGTTATTTTGGAAATATATTTCATGTACAGAATTGACTTCTCTACAGATTTATTATAAGTATAGATAAAATTAACAACTCTGCCTACATTAAAAATATAAGCGTGATTTTTCATGTTTTTGTAGTAATTTACACGATACTAAATCACAATCAAGTTATCATCTGTAGTTTTGTCTATCTGTCTATCTTTCTGTTTGTTTGGGCTAATCTCTGGAACAGTTAAACTGATATTAATAGGATTGTCACTTGGAGACAGATGAGGTTATACGGTTACATAATATATTTTATTCCAGAGTTCTCACGGAATTGGGATTTACGCGGAAAAAAACACATTCCATATTTTTTCACCGTTGCAGCGCCTGACGCTAAACACATATTTACAAAGATATCTAGCAATTTGCGAGAGTTAAGATAATATAGATCCAAACCCTCAATTTAAGGGGAAACCTCTTATGTATCCATTTAGGCGGTGTATTAGTGATAGTGTTTAATTAACTATGTGTTGGTTTAATAGCAAGGTAATGGCACTCTCATATGGAATGTGTGAATAAGACTTTGTTGATTTGGAATATATTGTTTGATATAGGAATAGTATAGGTTGGTCTCTTATATTATCTATAGAAATGGAAGTGAAGTTATCAATTTAACGACTTTTTATTAAATAAACTAATTAGTGGCATAACAAGCCACTTGAAAGGGTAATTGTAGAAATTAAATCAATAAAGTACGTCCTATATACGTGAAACAAAAACATTTTACCCCTTTTTTGGTGGAAGAGTACGACCATAAGTAAATGTTTTAAGATAGTAGTTCTTATATTTATTTATTTATTTCAGGAATAGCACCTACATGTACAATTGCAAGTTTGAGTCAGGCTAGTTAAGTAATTGTTTTATTTTTATTTTTTAAGATGTTTTTATACCGAACAAAGAAACTAAACAAAAACTTATTTCAACAGTTTACTTATCAGGGTTTATGTATGTAGTAGTACATGCTAACTCAATGGGCTTATGCAATATACCTCGCTGAAAAACAGTCGCAGGCGGACGGGTAACCGAGCCTTTATAAATCTCTAAAAGAATTTGGTGTCAGTTGCGAAAATGACTATCACAATGAAGGTCCGTTTAAGCGCCAAAAAGCGCTCTGATTTACACGAAACCTAAAAAGATCGACGCAGAAAACGAAGTATGTGTGAGAGTTCTAAGAGTGTTATCTAAGTGGATAGATAAACATTAGCAAAATGATAATTTATATTAATTTCAGTGGATATAAAGTTTCGTTCTTACTGAAATATAGCGACCTGCCTGATGTAGGTTTATAAAAACATGTATTTCAGGCCATCACTTTACACCAATAATTTGAATAAAAAATAACAATAAGTTTAATAATCCATTTTTTAAAAGAAGATTCAATCATTTCAATGGCTAATGATGCTAATGATACTAATGAAATAAAAACCGGTCAAGTGCGTGTCGGGCCACGCGCAGTGTAGGGTTCCGTAGTTTTTATAACAGCCAAGTGCGTGTCGTATTCGCTGACTGATCGTTTCGTACCATGCTCTAACTAAAAGCCAAACATGACTACGTAACTAATTTAACTTCCTATACAAATCCTCACCTGATCCGACAATTTTGCACGAAAAGTTCTAATTTTTTTTAGAGATTTGTATACAACTTGTTATAGCCGGTGTTTTGAATTTAAATACGGACACAGAGCTATACTACTCAATCGTCACAAGAAGCTAGTACGATACAACTGGCACTTAGCGCCATCTATCGACATTTCTGTAGAGTTGTTCGAAATTTTTGAGTCAAATACAATTGGTCGACTATTACTCGTAAACTTGTAAAGCCCACTTATGTGTGATAGTTTTTCTTTAAATTTCGTTATATAAAGGTACTACTGCCGTGACATTTGAATTTCTAACTACAACCGTTTAGTTGATAGAGGGGGAGGACACTTGACTCTAACGAAAATTGGTACTTTAAAGCTTGATAAGTCACGAACGGTTTACTTAATCAAAAAACGGTTTTACCAAACACCTAATATTTTTGAAAGACCTATCCAACGATATCCCACACTATGGGAAGAACGAAAAAAATAATTATCATCCCACTTTACATGTATGGGAGGTACCCTAAATAATTGTTTTTTTTTCAAAATTTTATTTTACCTCTTTTTCGGCGTACAACTTTCTAGTACCAATAGTTTTTGAGCTAAACCGCGGACAGACGGACAGACAGACGGACATGGCGAAAATATAAGGGTTCCTTGTTGACTACGGAACCCTAAAAAAGAATACCTACTAAGTTATTTCAAGATATCTAGTAGTTTTTTGTTTGTAAACAAAACGTACTGCAATTATTTGTCATGGTTATCTTGCGAACGAGTCTTTGCAATACTATGGAATAGCAAAACTTACGTTCCTTTTTACCCAGAAAAAATAAGTTCTCTTTATTGTGAAGAATGTTTCGTTTACGACCGTAATTTCCAGGCAATATGGATGATTTAAAGATACACTTTCAAGCACCACTGCAGCTTTTGGTTGAAATTTATGAGTAGCACGGATGATGAAGATGTATATGACATCACCGCATTGCACTCATCTTTCCTGGTCTTGCCTGTTACACGGTTTTGAAAAATATGTGCGTTAGATCACCTATATTACAGATCGAAAGCTCAAAAACTCGCTTAAAGTAACAAGTTTTTTTAATAGCTTACCTCGTTTGTATGGGTGTCTGGTTCTAATTACTAAACCAGTTTTCAAGGAGTTCCTGGCATTTTTTTTTATGGCTCATGATATATGAATGATTTTCAATTATAGATTTTCAGATTGCAATTTTGAAGCTGTGAATAACACGCATCTATTAAAAATCAGATCAAATAATTATTTTCAGGACAATATTTAATGTTCATTCCACTGCAAACTAGTTTTTCGAGCCTGAAACCAGTATAATTATGTTGACAGCTTTGTCGCCAGTGAATACCTATGCGACCATACAAAAATCGCGGTAATGTTATGCAATCGAAAGATATCATCGGTAAACTTTTCCCCATATATGGAACATCCTCAGGAAATACTGATTTCTTGACCATGATCATGTTGTTTCGCTTCTGAGTAGTCAGTAAGCCATTACACGTGTCGGTCGAGTATATTGACATACTTGACTTATTTTCCAACGACCGCTAGATGGGTCAGAGGGCATCCACAGTAGTGAAGTATATTATATGGTACATATTTAATGGCACTGGATGACTGATTGGCTACTGCAGTTGAAACAAACGTTTAAACGTATACCTAAAAACTTTTTTTCAGTTTGGGGTATTTGTACATGTTGAAATTTCAAGTATGGGAGAACATTAAAAAAAGAGCCATTCATCGGGCACAAACATTTTTACTTATCACGGATTTCTGTGTCTAAAAAAATATTTAAAAAAGATACAATTAAAACTGAGGACTATGTAATAGTAGTATAACAGAAAAAAATACTCTCAGTTTCAATGTATTTTTCTACATCGATAAAACCTCGTAAAACCTAAAACTAAATCCACAAGATTTATTTGCAGTTTTTCACGAAAGCATTATGATGAAAATCTTACATAAGAAGTAAAGAGAGGTGACACCGTCTGATTGAATATTTTTTCGTGCGTCAGGAGTTCCCTTCAAGTGTGATCGATGACGTTACTATATCCGTTCTAAGACCTAATGTAAGTAAACGAGGCTTTGGCATATTTTCATGTTGAAGTAGAATAAAGTGCTGACGTAAAATATGTACTGTTTGCGTCACTATATTTTCTCGCTACCTTTTTTTACGAGTGGAAAAATCATCGAATGACTTCTCCCGCTCTGGGTTAAGCGGAAAGGAGTGTCAGACTTCTACTGACTAAAAAACACCTTGTTCCTTCAGCTACTCTTAAGTTCCGGGGCTGCGGTATCTCGTTAAAACATTCCTGCAACCCCGGCAGGCAATGGCCCTATGAGGCCCCGTCACTAGTGCTGACAGCTCTTTTATTTATTTATTTACACTTTATGCACATAGGCCTGGTCGGACGGTGAGCTACCCCTGCTCGCCGTCCGCATGCCCGCGCCTACAGTGGCTGGAGATCGTTTTTCTCGCTACCTACAATTCCCATTGTCTTGCTCTGTGTTGCTTTATTTATTTGGTTTTTTCTCCCCTCCTCCTGACTTGATTGAGCGGAAAAGAGTGTCAGACATCTACTGACTAAAAACTTACCCCGCTGCTTCAGTTACCCTTGCGTTTCGGGGTCACGATATCTCGTTATAACTTTCCAGCAACCCTAGTAGGCAATGGAGAGCAAAACAAAGGACTCTAATTATATTACAGACGCCAGCACATGAAGCTACCCGAAACTGTCAATTTTTCCCAATCAACCTTGAACCTAATTTCTTTAACAATAAAGTTGAAAATCTATTAAAGAAATTTGACAGATTGTGTAGCTTGATGTGCTGGCATCTGTACATACAGGAGTACACAACATAACCATATTATTATGACCTTTACTTTAAATTGAATTTAAATTTAAAGTGATACTCAAGTAGGTAAGATCCCATGAAAAACATAAATGTGAAATGAGAGCCAAGTTCAATATTATCATAAATGCCTTGGTTGTTGACTTCAACGACAAAAGAAGTGAAATCTAAATGGGTGCCAAGTTCTATGGTCAGTCCTGAAATTTATTTATAACAACATAAAATATCATTAATTCTTATAACTTAGGAGAATATATCGTAACCTAAGGTTTGACCTGGCTAGTTATTATATACGAATTATTATGTTCGATGGTTAGTTTCTACCAGCAAGCCAAATTTTCGGAATAATAAAATAAGAACCGACAATTAACAGGTTTTGAACTTGCAAAGGCTATAATATAATTCGTATATGAAAACTAGCCAAGTCAGACCTTAGGCTACAATATATTCTCCTAAGTTATAAGAATTAATGATATTTTATGTTGTTATAAATAAATTTCAGGACTGACCATAGAACTTGGC
Organism: Tholera decimalis; assembly: GCA_943138885.2. NCBI lineage: Eukaryota > Metazoa > Arthropoda > Insecta > Lepidoptera > Noctuidae > Tholera > Tholera decimalis. The sequence continues at coordinate 13,508,944 of OW964552.2, read as the reverse complement.
ACCCATTTAGATTTCACTTCTTTTGTCGTTGAAGTCAACAACCAAGGCATTTATGATAATATTGAACTTGGCTCTCATTTCACATTTATGTTTTTCATGGGATATCATTACTTTTTGTACATAAGTAGTAGGTACTTACTTATAACAAAATTAATACTAAATGGTTTTTTTATTAAACTACTGTATTTTCCTACGTTTACGGGGTATAATTGTACTTTTTGTGTTATTTTCTATATTTTCTTGTACCTTTGAAATGTTCGAATGAATTGCCCATTCAGTATCCGGAATTCTTCTTACGCGTTTTGTCTCCATGGTGTAGTGACCCTCTAAGATAATAGGTGGCGCTAGTGGTTATAGAATACGCGGTTAGTTACGCGTAACAAATACGAAAAAGACATTGGGAACTTTACTATGGGAAAAATCCCCACGTCGGACAAAGATGAAACGTACTTTATTTCAAACCTTTAGACCTGTAGGTATGTTTACTTAAAGCGCTATGTTGTGACATATGGGAATTCTGAGGTATGATGAGTCTAAGTTGGAAATATTTTTGTCTAAAATGATTTGAATTTTTTACATTTTATATTGTTTTGCATCGCAGAATAACTAATAAAAAGTTATATATTTTCACTTATTTTTTCACTGAATGTTATTTATTATTTGTTTAAAAAAATATAAAAACACAGTACTGAACTTATATTAATAAACTAATACTTATACAGTATTTGACAATATCAAGTAACATTTTGTGCCCTACTAAATAATTAATAATCATCATCATCACCAATTGTTTATTATATACGAGTAATATGGTAGGTACTTTGATGACCTACAAGTAGTTGTTCCAGGTCTAGCTGTTTGTGTATATGAGTTTAAATGATTGTAAACGCACCCACAATGCAGGAGAAATTCCTAGTGAGGGGTTCTTTTAATAAAAAAAAGAAGTCTAAACAACCAGATTGAACAAAGGCTAAATAAAAAGAGGAGTTATATAATAATAGGCTTTTATTATTCATCATAATCAATGATAATATTATGGTCCAAAAAGGCAGCTGGCGCAAGATTGACATCTTCATGTCTGGCCCATGAAATATAGTATATCATACTCGCAATATGTGCACAACAGCCCACTGTGCGGCGGCCATGGATACAGGAACAATAATAGCTATGTATTCCTTCTCGTCCATTTTTTGTGATGATATTATTAATTTTTTTTAGGTGTAATGTGAAGTGTAAAAGTAAAAATACTAAATTATTGAAACCTTATTTTTTCAATATTCCCATATGTTACAGGAAAAAAATGCACGACAATGAAGTGGATAATAGTGTCTATCATCTGTGATAGGTTTCGTTTGTGTCCGCCACTTTTTGAAAAGCGGGGCAAAAAGTTCCCAATGTCATTTACTATATTCTTATTTATAAGTACAAAAACGGAAATATTTGGATTAAAAAAATTAAGGGTGGTATATAACTCGTTATATATACACGTAAAGATCTTAAAATCCACATATAGAGATTTACAGGCACTAATTATAAGTTAAGTGAAAATTATAATAAACAGACAAAAAATTACCAGTTTCTGATTTTTTCCTTTGTATTCACCTAATTACCTATCTTCATGCCAAATTTGAACTTTCTAGATCATCTGGAACTGGGTTATAGTTTTGATCTATAGGTCAGTCATAAAAATTACGATTTTTGGACGTTAATATCTAAATAACCGTTTGAGATATGTTTATAAATTTTGGAACTCATATGTATCTCGCCAGTCTCAATATATGAGCCAAATTTGACATGTTTAGGTGAAATAGTTTTTGAGTTATGAGGGGCTCAAAAGTGGCACCAAATGGTTCGTGTAATATTACACACGGTGAGCTGCGCGCCAGTTCTTGGCTTGACACGCTCCCGCGTGTCTAGATAAATATACAATATGTTTGCTATTTTCCACTGATTAAGTTTTTAATTTATTATGATATGTTTTAAGTTAGTCAAAAGTCTACAGACTAGGGTCTCTGTCCTGAAGGTAAACAGTGACGTAACGACGCACGCTTGAATTGAAATTACCTATTCTCTTTGAACAAAAAAAATCTATGCCTTCACCACGAGCGGGTGTTTTAGTTTTGCAGTGATACAATTATCATACCATCTCAATCTATAACAACTTATTAATTTTCTCCGCGGCGATATTTATTATCGCGTCGATTTGACGGAGAAAATGTCAACGACTCGTCACCCACCAGTTGTGATACTTTGTAAAACACAACATGTTTCCAATAAAACAAATGCGTATAGAGTTCTTGTAGACATGCAAAAATCCCCGTGGTTTGCAATGAATCGATGCTGATGTGCTGCGATCTGTCGCGAGTTGCAACGATATGCTGCCGTAGGAATATAGTCGCGTGGTGATAGCAAGGTGAATTGGTGACGATTAATTTACTTAGTCGTGGATGTAAAGCTTTAGCCGTATTTATTTACATTTCCAAGTAAATAGCCCTTTTAATATACGCAACTCACTATAATTAATTACATATAACATGTTACACAGGCTGATAAGATAAGATAAGATTTATTTATTTGTTTAATTGTACTAATTTCTGTAACTTGCGTACGATTATGAAGATACGATTTTATTAATTCTAAAACGTTACCTCTAATACCATAGGCCTCAAGTTTCTCTGCCAGGGACTTGTAATGGACGCAGTCAAAAGCCTGTATCATGTCACAAAATATGGCACAGACAGGCGTTCTTTTATCAAAATTTTTCATGACATTATGTAAAAACTCATATATAGCCAAATTTATACTTTTATTTTTGCGAAATCCCTTTTGTTCGTCACTTAGTATATAAATTTTTTCTAAATAGGTAATCATTACACCATATACATATATATATATTTCGAACACCTTAGGCAAAACTGGTATAAGTGCGATCGGTCTGTAATTGATCATTAGTTCGTGATTATCTTTCTTATATAGCGGTTTCAGTAGTAAGTTGGACTTCTTTAATGCATCAGAAAATATACCTGCACTTACGCTAAGATTAATAATAAAACTCAGATGAGTACATATTTCAAACGCTACTGCTTTCAATATTTTTGTAGCAATACCATCATAGCCAACACTGCTCGTGTTTTTTAGCTTCATGATAATATTTAGTATGTCATAGGGCGTAGACGGAGCCATAAACATAGAGTGTGCTCTGCTAAGAATTAATGACGTTGAGTTTGTTCCCGCGTTATTTTTTGGTTGTACTTTATCAATAAAATAATTATTAAATGTATTGGCAATGTCTTTTGGGCGTGTGATGTCTTTATTTTCATATTTGGTGCAAGAAATTGAGTTTTTCGGGGCGTTGTATTTTCTTTTATTAATTATGTGCCATATAGTTTTAGACTTGTTTTTAGAGGTTTTTATATTGTAATTGTTTTGTGCTTGATAATGTTATATAATATAACATATAACATAATCAGCCTGCAATGTTCTCACTGCTGTGACACAGACTTCCTCTTTATGACAGGGAATACGTCGTAATACACCACGCGGAACCATTGCAGGTTGGTTGCGTCGCATTTCTTCGTTTTCGGTTAGGACAGGCCGGTTTCCTGACTATGTTTTTCTTCACCGTTTTGAAAGCCATTTTTTTCTGACCTGTGTCAAACCTACAACCTACTTACCACCTTCGTAAGTCGTGCCTGTAACTGCCACTGGGCTACAACTGCTATTATAAGGTAAAACTTATTATAGTGCTGTACAAATTTTAATCTGACTGCTGATTGGCTTATTATCTTCCAATTACATATTTTCATGTAATTAGCACAAAAAACCGTCAAAATTTATTCAAAACACTGTTTGGCTTGCTTTTCTAGTGATATGAATTCATGCCAGTTAGTAGCCTTGTTTCGTACTTAATTAATAAAGAAACCTTCGCAACGATATGATTATTAATTTAATTTAAAACCACATTTTAATACAAAAACGCCAGTTAACTTTGAATATCAAGTTCTAAATGGCCGAGATACACAGAGAAAGAGCGAACAAAGGCGATGTCACTCGAGGGGTCTTATAGTTCTACTTAAGACCGCGTCTAGAGTGATATACGGTGACTGAAGCGGAAGCGAGTGCGGACGCGGCTATGTCGCAACACTGCATCGCGTATTTACAGTATCGTGTGTTGGAAAATGAATATTTTAGCGGACTCATCAGTTACATTTTGAAATAATATTGATACTTACATATTTTTTACAATTTTAAATAAGTAAAAAATGACAAACATGAAAGTGACACAAACATGAAATTCAAATGTATTGCATCGTATTTATTTTGTCATAACGTAACAAAAGACTTAAAAGAGGACACATAGCTTAGGGTAATCTAAGTGGCGGAGTAAATAGTTTATTTATTTCAGGAAAATACCCAATTGTTACATTAAGCGCGTGGTGTCTTCTAAACAATTAATGATTGCTCGTAGAGTGGCAGCCACGCCACTACAAGTTTGGACATAAACGGCATAGCTAAAAGTGGCGCGCGTGGAACACTTACGGACCGCCATGTTGGCATCTGAGTAATGGGGAAGATGGATGTCCCTAAATCCGTCATCTTTTTTTATGAAAAAATCATCAAATGACTCTTTCCGCTCTGGGTTGCGTGGAAGCGAGTGGCAGACTTTTACTGACAGGAGCCCACCCTGTTCCTTCAGTTGCCCTTTCGTTCTGGAACCGTTTTATTTCGTCAGAATATCGCAATCTCAAAAACTTTGCATCCACCTAATCACCCGCATAAGCCCGTCACTCTGTAGAGAACCTTACACCGCTATTATATAGGGTTACGTAGGAATTTCAAGCGAGTAGACCCGGAACGCCATTTTAACATCAATTGTTTATAGAATGGTCGGAAACGGTTAGAAAGAAATTATGTGTCCCCATTTTGAATAATGGACAATAAATGTACTAATATTATCCTGTTGGAAAATTGTATTGTTTACTTTAGTGTGCCCGAGTTAAATATTATTTGATTGTGTTCTACGTAAACATTCTAATTCTTTGAGAGTAGACAATTGACAAACGTAATGAAGAGTAGGATGGTTCTTAACTAAGAGGAGCGATGATCTTCGAAGGCTGTTTAAAACTAAGAGGAAGGAGCTAGATGATAGCACAGGTAAAATGAAACTAGGCAGAATATTAGTCAGGGCCATATATCTGGAATGATCCTGGAAGAAAAAGTGTTGGTCATCCGGCTATTTTTATTTTTTTTATTTATTTTTATTTATTTATTTCCAAAAACAACTTATAAATCAAAACAATCGCATTGTTGCAAACAATTTCTGTTAAGGCGTTGAGTTTAGCGTCTGTAGCCGAACTAGGCATTGCCTGTATTTCGGCTATCAGTTACCATTCCCCTCGCATTAAATACAATAATAAATAATATAACTGGTGCCAGACAGTGGATGCATGCATAATCAACAATTGAGAAAAAATAATGAAAATTAAACACAAGAATAAAAAATAAAAAACTCATTAAGAAATATATGCAAGGTAAGTAAAAAATATTAAGTGTAATGTGTATTGTTATTGTGTGTGTATATATGTTTGTGTGTGCGTGTGCGTGCTTATGAAAGTGTGAATTAAGGTGTGTGTGATGTATAGATATGAGGGTGTCAGTGTGAGTGAAGTTATGTTGAGAGTTTGAGGGTGTAAGAAGGCGTGAGCGTATAATTATATGTGTAGGCGAGCTTGTGAGGAGGGTATCTGTGATCACGATGCTCTTAGCCCTATTATTATTTATTTATTTATTTTAATGTGGTACAAGTAGTAGCTGTTCCGTCTCCTCGTAGCTTAATTTTTGTAAATATTGGCATACAATTAATTTACATTTTTTTCTAGTTAGGGGATATATGTAATATTTTATTAAGCCTATTATAAAGGTACGGGCCTAGAAAACATGCAAATTGTTTACAAAATTTTGTAGTGAATGTATTTACATTTTCACATACATGATAATTTCGACGTCTCTGTAATAACATTGGCTTGAAGGGCTGATTTTTGTGTTCTTGCAGGATAATTTTATGTATAAACAATTGTCTTACCGTCATAACCTCGCACAATTGGAACAGTCTAACAGTAGGAAAACGCATAGGTTTAAACATGCTAACCTTCAGTATAGCTCTCTAGGCGACCTCAACTGCCTTTAGCGTTGTCTTGCAGATGCCTCCCCAGGATGAGATGCAGTAGGTAAGAAGTGACTGACATAGGGCCTGATATATCCGCTTCAGCAGCGAAGGGTCCACGACATAGCGTAGGTTTTTAAATACGTAGATTAATTTACGTAATCTACTACAAAGAATTTTGACATGATCTTTAAAGTTTAGGTTTTTATCTAAGGTAATGCCAAGATATTTTACCGAGTTAACGCGTTCTAGAGGAGAACATGTACAGCTATCCGTAGTAATGCAATAATGTGAAGCTATTTGTAGGTCGCTGCGAATACTCACCGCTTGCCTGATGCTGAAACAAACATATTTTGTTTTATCAACGTTTAGAGTGAGTATATTATTCTGCAGCCATCCCTTAGCTATGTCAAAACCACTTTGTGCGGTATAGAACACCTCATCCCAGTTATCACCCGCAAACACCAACGCGGTGTCATCCGCGAAAGAAATAATTTCACCTTTAGTCAGTTTAAGGTTAGTAAGCTCATTTATGTATACGAGGAATAAGGTGGGCCCCAGTATACTTCCCTGCGGCACACCGTGTGTAACAGGTAGGTGAGTACTTTTCTGATTGTCCACTCGTACACACTGAGTTCGCCCAGAGAGGTAGCTATTGAAAAGTTCGAGCTGCGTGCCCCTGATACCCAGAGCCTCCAACTTACTAAGTAAGAGGGAGACAGAAATCGTATCGAATGCCTTGGCCAGGTCAAGAAAAATAGAAAGGCACTTTTTCCCTTTATCCAGATTAGAGTTAATATAGTGTATGAGTTTGTTTACTGCCTGTTATGTTGATTTTTCATGTCTAAACCCATATTGATTATTAGATAGAAGTTTATTTTTCTCGAGATATTTTACAAGACGGCTGTTTATTATTTTTTCTAGAACTTTGGAAATTGCAGGTAGTATGGATATTGGTCTGTAGTTGCTAATACGATTTCTGTCTCCTGTCTTATAAATTGGGCACACTTCTGATCGTTTTAGGGCATCAGGAAACACTCCGGTTTTTAGACAATCGTTGAAATTTTTTTCTAGAGGATGTACTAGAATATCTTTGTGCTGTTTAAGAAATCTACTACTAATATTGTCACATCCTGGTGCACTTTCTGTTTTCAGACCTATGATAAGTTGACCAACCTCTTGAATGACTGTCTCAATTAATACAAAAGAGTTCGGGACAGATGATGATTTATTATGTGTACTTATTGGCGGTAGATTCTGGGAATTAAGATTTTGTTGACAGATTTTGTCTGCCAGTGAGGTACCCACATTTATAAAGTAGCTGTTCGCTTCGTGAAGCGATTGGTCAGGAGAGGATTGGAGAGTTAGTATTTCTTTATTGTGTTTAGTGGTTTTTGTTGTGTGTGTAATGTTTTTGATGACTTTCCATAATTTTTTGTTGTCGTTCTGTGCGTCCATGATTAAATTATTTTCGTAAGCTCTTTTTAGCCGTCGTAATAGAGTGTTACAGAAATTTCTGTACCGTTTGTAGGTAATTTTCAACACTTCATTATCCGGATCAAGGCTTGTCTTTTTGTGCATTATGTCCCTGTTTCGCATACAGCGGAGTAGTCCTGGAGTAATCCAAGGCTTTATTATTCTACGTCGTTTAGAAAAAGTTACAATTTCTGTATTTTTTTCTATTGCTTTCTGTAAGCAATGTGTTAGGTAATTTAAACTTTTGTTTGGGTTTTCTGTGTGATAGATGGGGTCAAAATTAATGTGTGAGATGTCTTGTGCTAAACTTATGTCGTTAATTATGGCCTTTGATGTGGTTGCATAATAACGTGTTTTTTTTTAATTTAAACAAAATAACACAGGGTGGTGATCTGTTAGAGTTGCATTAGGGACTACGGTGTTGGAAGAGACTTTAGTTTTTATAAGGACATGGTCTAAGCATGTCTGACGAGCGCTGCGTGTGACTAATGTGTGCGCTGGCAGTAGACCATGGGAAGCAGCTAATGTTAGGTAGCGTTCACCTTCAAATTTAATTTTATTCGTGTTAATTGCTAGATTCATGTCTCCTATGACTACGATGTGCTCATAAGAAGACACTGATTGCAACGTATTATCCAACGACGCGAGGAACGGCTCCAGTTTAGTATAGGAAGGCGATCTGTACAGGGCAATTATGGCAACTTGTTTTTTATTGTGCAGATAAAATTGTTTTTAACACGCTTTTATTAGGTCGACCTGTATGTAACTAACTATGTAATGAAATCTAAGGTAACTAATTTAAACATCTTCCAAGAGTCGTAGCGTAATGAAAATTGGCAGCTGTATGTGGTTCTGATGACAATACAATAATATGGTACTGTCGAACTGATCTGATGATGGAGCCGGAAGATATGAACTGGAACTTCATGATGGAAAATCGTATCATAGCTGTTTTGGATTTCTTAGAAAGGTCTTGTAATGAACTTTGATCACGATTAGGTTTCAAGGTCTGATGATGAAGCCGGAAGATAGGCACTGGCATTCCATGATAGAATATCGTATCATAGTCGAGTTTGCACTTGTGAGAAAGGCTACGTAATGGACTTTGAACACGATCAGGTTTCAAGGTTATAACAAACCTAAAGAAAATCTGTTATCGGTTTTCTTAACCTTTTTGAATTACCGCGTAATCCATAGATTTATTATTAGGTCAATCTGTAACGAACTAAATATGCAATAAAATCTAAGAATGTGAACTAAACGTAATTCTAATTGTTGTATCATCATGAAACTTGGCAAATATATGTAGATTAGACGACAATAGAATATTATGGTACCAGCTGGTCTGACGATGGAATTGGAAGGTGGTTGATGGAACCTTGGACTGCCTACTAGTAAACATTTCTAATTTCTGCTCATTACATTAGTCCTAAAAGCGTGTTTTGGTTTTTTAAACTATTCATTTATTTGTTTTTAACGTTGTCCCACAAGGGATTTCTTCTATAGATATCGTGGATGCGTTAACAAACAATTAAATTAACTTACATAAACGCCTAGATCCAGAACAACTATCAGCAGTAGATCTTACAGACATCTGTGACGGAGCGGGATTCAAACCCACGATACCGAGCACAGCTGTCAATCGTTCAGACACCGGTGTCGTGTTGGGCGGGCAGAACATGAAAATGTGATGGCACTGTTCGAATTTCAACCCTCTCCTTTTACCATATTTAAATTAGTTTGTTTATAAAAAAAAACCCTGCTTTTATTGTTACTATTATAATTTATGAAGTTGTTGATAAATTTTTGGTGAACCTTGGTTGTTAATGACAATGGTCCAGTAGCAGTACGCTGTATTGGATAAAGTAAAGAATTACCGAAAATTATATGTATGACCTGGTTTATACTAATACTAGCTTTAACCCACAACTCGTTCGTGTGGGAGGGTTTTCCCGCGTAAATCCTGATCCCGTGGGAATTCCGGGATAAAAAGTAGCCTAGGATGTCAATTATCTACTTAACAAATTTCAGTTTTGGTCAGTCGTTTTTGCTTGAAAGAGTAACAAACATCCATACGTCCATCCCCTCAAAATTTCGTATTTATAATACTGGTAAGATTATAAAGGGAAAAAGTGTTTGTAGGTTTGTATGTAGAGGCATCGAGGTAATTTAGGGAACTAAAAATTCATCAAATTCTTAAACACTTTGGTTGTACGGTGCATTATTGGTGAGTGCTATAAAATTAATTCAAAATCCGCGCAGATAAAGTCACGGGTAAAGTGCTAGTCCTAAATAAAAGGCCAATTTAGAGTGTTAAGTGTTTTTAATGGGGTACGGTCTCGGACACCGTTTTAAGTACAGTAATTGTAATGTGGAGTGGAATGTACTTTCGCTGGACATTATGAGAGGGTTGGATGGAAGCGGTTAAAAATAAATTATGTGACATTTTTGTATAATAGAAAGTGGAAGGATTCTAAGATAGTTTGGAATATTATGTGCCCGTTATAATCCTGCTCATTGTGTAAGAAGAAGAAGAATTTGTGTTCAGTATAATTATTAATTATTAGTGAAGTGTTTTACCTATTTGTTTTGAGTGTTTAGTGTTGTGGTGAAACAAAGAGGAAATCGTCGGCGCGTAAGTCCGACTCACACTTAGCCGGATTGTAGGTTAATTAATACATTAGTTTTCATAGCTCTTTTTGTGCACGAAGCTATTCATTCAGAAGAATATCGTATATATACCTAGTTTATTTTCCCAGTACGAGAAAAACCTGAATTAAATTTACTTGAGTTCAAAAGAAGTAATTAAACACTTAGGGCAGTGGACTGGCCGGTGACTTTCCCACCAGCTTGTAGGTAAGTGGTAAGTAAATGGTTATTATTAAAGGATGACGTTATTTTTTTTAAAGCTACAATAACTATATTTATATGTATATTATGTATATAATACCTATATATATATTTCCAAATATTCGAGCTCCACTACTGCGGTTGGGTTTTTTCGACTTAAGTATTTTTTTTTACTACATCGCCCTTTTAATATTGTGCACTTCAGAAACATTTTGTGCCTATATAATTTGTTTTTGCTTAGAGTTTCAATGACTTAGCATCAAAACACATAGACACAATAACTCTCTAGAATATATCTATCGATGTTTTGTCTAAGCCGCAATACTAAACTAAATACAATTGTAATTGGATACGTCTGTATTTATTCGACCATTATTGTATGTTTTCACTGAGCTCAGATTCCTATTTCGAGCGAATATTTACGTCCGAGATTGCTACAATGAACATAAACGTTTAGATTATATGGCTCGTTACTTTTATCATAGCAATCAAATTGTGTTTAAAACCTCCATTATGAATTGAATATTACCTAGGTGTTCACGTTGTAACTGCATTCAGACATATTTTCTAAATAAATGTACCAGTGTGATTAATTTCAGAATTGCATAAATAGATACTTAACTTAAACATTCTGTATAGAATTTGAATTTACAATCTGCCAAACAGGATTTGGGTAGCTAATCGTATGTGGTTAGTTTTCTTCAGAAATATTAATTAAGAATTAGTCGTTCAATTTTAAAACGAATAAAGTTCATTGAATTATGCCTTTATTTAAAAAATGCAGAAACTGTACTATGCTCTATTTTTATAGAAGTTAAGTTGCAAAATTGTTAGATCTGTCAAATCGAGTCTAAAATCTTAACCTTTAAAAACAAACAAGCAAGGTGTTTGAAGTGATTATTTATAATCGGTTGCGACGTTGCACTGAGCAGATTATCAGGAACGAGCAATTTGGCTTTCGATCATCTCACTCCACGGTACAACAATTGGTTAGGGTCTCCGAACACATATCCTATCATCTCAATCACAAGCAGTCTACCGGTATGTTTCTTCTTGATATCGAGAAAGCTTTTGATACCGTCTGGCACGAAGGCCTGTTATACAAGCTTATCTCGTACGGAGTTCCAATTGATTTGGTAAAATTGATCCAGTCTTACCTTAGTAACCGCAAGTTAGTGGTACACGTTGGCTCTAATAGGTCTTCACCCCGGACGGTGTCGGCAGGGGTGCCCCAGGGCTCCGTGCTCGGTCCTTACCTCTTCATCCTTTTTGTGAATGACATGCCTGTACAAGTCCGTACTCACTTGGCCTGTTTCGCTGATGATACAGCGTCTTACACAACAGATGATGACGTTAACATAATCATTAGCCGACTTCAGCTATCCCTCGAATTGCTCCAGTCTTACTTCAATAAATGGAAGCTTAAGTTGAATGAATCTAAGACTGAAGCGATACTCTTTACACGTCAACGTAGCATCCCTAAGAGAACTTTAAAGATTGCTGGACAGTCAATTCCTTGGAGCACAGCAGTTCGCTCTCTAGGTGTTGTGTTGGATAACAAGCTCAACTGGACAAAACATATAGCTAAATTACGTGTTAAGGGAGCGCAAGCACTAGGCTCCATAAATCCTATACTTAACCGCAAAAGTAAACTCAGTCCTAACACAAAAATAAGGTTATATACAACACTAATTAGACCTTGCATCACCTATTCTTGTCCGGTATGGAGCAGTACATGTCAATCAAACTACAACCTGTTACCAATTCTCCAAAATAAAGCAGTTAAAATTGCATATAATACTCCATTTAAAACTAACCTTAAAGTTCTTCACGCTAACATCAAATTACCTAGCATTACACAATATATTTTAGAATTAACACGCAAATTTTACATTAAAAATAAATGTCATAAAAATACATTGATTGCCGACCTAGGACAAACAGACTTGCGAAATATCGATGGATACGGTACATACAAGCTCCCACATCACTACGTATTGTTCGCGCATAAAGCCGGCTCTACACGTTGGCCAACACAGTGGCGAATGTAGTGGCCAGTGCCTATTCGCCAACGTGTAGAGGGGGTGTTTGTGCACCCAACATGCACAAACACGCCGTCTACACGTTGGCCAATACGCATTGGCCACTACATTCGCCACTGTGTTGGCCAACGTGTAGAGCCGGCTTTATACTGATGACGCGTCGTAGCACGAGCCGTGCGATGCGCAGGCGCTCCCCCGCTCTCGCCGCTTGCATGCGACGGAGCGCGGGGCGCGGTAGCTCGACCGATGCACATACAGGTATTTTAATGATCTAGGCGGCCAAAAGTCAAAATAACAAAGTTTAAGCAATGCTTATTATATTGATTACCTGAGGCAGGGGACATTCCAACGATCAATAGACCGCCACCCCCACACTTCTTCCGTTGCGCGTTTTCAGGTAAATTCAGTCGGAGTTGATCATTGAACTTTGTGAACGTGTCACTTTTCGGTGATTTAAAAAATCGTTAACTTTGAGTGTTAAACTGAAGTTTTCTGTGTTGACCTGGTGCAAAATAGTAATGGATTCGGAAACTACAGGTATGTAATAATCAAAATGTGATATAATTTGTTAAAATTTGTTTTATTTTAATATACTTTTAGTGGTCGAGAAATAACGTCTGAAATAAGGATATTTTTTAAAGAAATTTATGTTTAGAAAGCTGTTTTAGTATCGGGATAGATCCGGCAACTTTTGTAGTTTATTTAAAAAGTATAGACCCTTAAGTTACGAATAGTAAATAAATTAGCCGCGGAATATCGCGGATGCGCAAAAACGTAGAACATTGAATTTCACAGTCAAAATGAGCTTAATTCGAAAAAGAAAGTATTTATATCTAAAAACAATATTTACTTGTTCCAGATACAGTGGGTACTTCCGAAGTGAGAATAGTGACTCGTAAATTCCTCTTTGATATTATGAAATATTAAAATTTACGCAATTTGGAAGAAAAACTACGCTTTTTGATAGACCACCTTTTCACTCGTGACGACCTTACTGATGATCAGTTAAATAAACTGAACAACGATTTTGCACATTTTAAATCGGAAATGAAGCAAAAGTGGATTAAATCTCACAAAAAAGAAGAAGTTTTATTGAAAAAACAACCAACTTTGGCTGGAAAGTACATTCAAAATTCCAGTCACAACGGCAAATCGTATAGGTCGCCCTCGTAAATCGTTAGGGGAATCTAGGGAAAGGAGCAAAAGAAGAAAAACGGAACGGATCCGATCTAATGTAGAATGGCAGAAAGTGCAGGCGAATTGATTTGAAAAAATATGTATTTTTATTGATAAATTAATTAATGTAAGAATATATATATATATATATACACACATCAAAAGTGTCTAGGGATCAAGCATTTTTGTGCGGATTTCTTGAGATTGAGATGTGGCTTTGTAATAAATTTATGATTTTATAAATTTATATGGATCCTTTTTGGTGCATTTCATAATTTGAAACAGGAACTGTTAATCAAATTCGAGTAAAAGATGAAAATCAGCTGTCAATATTTTCCCTACAAAAACATACAACGCATTGAAGACATTATTAGTGCTACTGTTTCCCTACTACTGATTAAAACCAACGTTATTATGGAGCGGCGACGTCATTTAAGCAGGGAAGAAATGCTCAGAGCCGTGGGAATGATAGAAGCTGGTTCCCGGCAACGTACTGTGGCTTTAGCTCTGAATACAAGTCAGAGTGTTATCAGTCGACTTTGGACATGTTACCGAAGCACTGGTACCGTGGCTGAGCGCCATGGAGGACGGTATCGCTGCACCACACGGAGACAAGACCGATACATTCAAATCTTAACTCGAAGAGCTCCAACAATAACCGCCATGATGTTAGCCGTGAGGCTTCATCACTCTTCAGGGAACTTAATTAGCGACCAAACAGTCAGAAACCGCTTGCATGAAGTAAACCTTCATTCCCGAAGACCGCTACGGGTACCACCTATAGCAATGCACAATCGTAGGATTCGATATCAATGGGCTCTTGAACACAGAAATTGGGCAGAAGAACAATGGCGTTTCGTGTGCTTTTCTGATGAGTCTCGTTTTGGTATGAGACCGGATACAAGACGTATACGACACTGGAGAACCCCTGGACGCCAACAGCGATTAAAATCCTGCCAGGAAGTCCATCCTTATAGTGGTGGAACCATCATGGTATGGGCGGGTATTTGGATCGGCGGAAGAACTGAGTTGATTTGGATCAGAGGCAACCTCAACGCTCAAATTTATGCTGAGACGATTGTATCTGACGTCATCGTTCCTCTACAAGTGCAAATCGGTACCTTATTTCAGTTAATGCATGATAATGCACGATCGCACACCGCAAGAGTTGTAAGACAGACTCTCGCCGCAGCTAACATCAATGTCCTGCTCTGGCCTGCTCAGTCGCCAGACTTGAACCCGATTGAGCATGCATGGGATATGCTACAGAGAAGAGCTCTGCCGAATATGGAGGGTATCCAGTCGCAAGAAGACCTTTTTTTGTTGTTGCAACGAACATGGGCGGCCATTCCACAGCGTGATTTGGATGAACTCATTTTGAGTATGCCAAACCGATGTTCTTGTGTTGTTAGTGTTCGCGGTAGAAACACGGATTATTAATTGTTTAAGATACCCAATAAAATTTTAAAGAAAACTGTTATTTCAGTCTTTTTTTCGAACTTTAATGTTAGTGGTTCAAATGTCAAAAATCCCTTTATTAGGAAAATGGCAAATTTCTTTATTAATGCAAAGGTGACTTGGTTTATCGTTACTGTGACAAACGAAAACACTTTATTTGATGAATCCTTAAAGAAAATTTTAATTAATATCAATCAGGAGAAAAGTTATTGCAAAAATATATGTTGATCCCTAGACACTTTTGATGTGTGTATATATATACATATATATAAAGTATGTATATAAGTGTATGTAAGATTATGTAAATATATGGTGTAATATATATATATATATATGGCCTATTTTCAGCATTTTTTATTCATTTTTTTGTTGTATTTGTGTTTTATTGCTTTTTTTAAAGACATTACAAAAGTTATTGTCTGTTTATATTTTTCTTGTTTTATTTCCGTCATTTTAAACCAAAAAACATGACAACAAAATATTTTTGGCCGGCTAGATTAATGAAGTACCCCTATGTGCGAAGTTGGTGGCCACGGCCGTTCGGTCGCTTCGGCCTGAGTCACAGTATCTAGTAGCACTTACGCTTGCGCGTATTTAAATTCTCCTACCCCCTAATTATGTAAGTGAAATCAATTCAATGATTTCATATGCTCAACATTATAGATTTAGTAGTATGATGATTTATGTTGTAAATAGTTTATATTCTTGCTTATTTAAATACTTAAAAAGGCGCCTATAGTCTGTAAAAGTGTAATTATTTAGATTTATTAATTGTTGCTTAGTATGTAAGTCCTACAATTATTATGTAAACCTTTTACGTTAATAAAGAACTTTATAAAACAAACAAACAAAACCCTTTAAAACCAAAACTTTTCATATTATAAGCAAAGTATAACTGTTATTATCATGACAAATCTGCACCAACATAGAAAACAATTAAAACACATTTGTTTGTTGTAATAATCTATTAAGACTATGCATATCAACAATATTAGTTTAAAACAATACTTACACCTTGGTGGTGCAGTGGTGGCCCAGAACGGCGGTGAAGGCAAACATCGTGAAGAAAACGATAAGTCCTAGGAAAATCGATATATGAAGACATGCGACATACACCAACCACCAGGTACGACCTTCTCATACAGAGAAAAGCCTGTGTCCGAGCAGTAGAAATTTTATAGACTGATTATGTTATGCAATGTAATATTATAATCAAGAAAAACTATCTACCCATTAAACCCAAGCAAATCCCAGGACACACAGACCCAATTTAGCAAAGCTTGGTTCCCGCCAAAAAAAGCATATTGTACGCGTACAATGTACGGTATACAAGGTTATCACGTTACAAAAGGTAGTTTTACACAGAGCCGGAGTTTTGGCGCGAATTGAATGTATTTGCATGTGAATAGTGAGCTGATTGAACTGGCTCAACAGAGATGTTCGCGATGTTGGTGGGTTTTATAGTCGCGTGTACGGAGATTTGTAACATCGATTACACAACAAACAAAAAAGAAACAAAACAGAAAAGCAAGACAAACTATAAGATAAAACAAAGTTATTAAATGCTTACTATATAAACAGACCAGTGGGCCAAAAAGGCTCAATCCTTAACATGTGCTGTTTTATTATATACCTACATTATACTTGACGCATTTTTGGTATTATTTTTTTGTAAAGATTACTAGCATTGTGGGTCGAATTCACATTACTACTAATCTTGTTAACCTCACCAACTCAGCTAAATAACTTAATGATATGAACGAAATAAATAAATTAATACTCATCATCATCAATCAATCAATAAAATATTATAACTATAAAGTTGTACACGACCGTGTCTGTTCATTAAAAAAAATCTCAGGAAACTAATTTGTTGTTTCAACCCAATCTGTCTCTCAGTGAAACTTTGTACTCAAAGTCTACGGGATAACTACAGAATCTAACACTGAGCATAGCCGAACACGGTTTTCAACGTTTGAGATGTATCTCTGATGCTGAAAACGATGCTCAGCTATGATGGACTGGCCAGAGAGAAAGAGAGGGAGATAGTTATAAAATAGATCAAATATTATCTGTCTATCTTTCTCAGTAAATTACAGTCATGTTTTAGCTTAGTTATATAGCGCAAAACTATACAATATCAACGAAGAGAATACATTGCTTCTGTACGAAAGCCTTACAGTACCTATATGGAAATAGTTTTTGTATAATTCCGACATTATTTTCAACGAGAACAATTGTATATCGAAATACTGAAACAACTTATTTGTTTAGACACAATACATATGGGCACAAAGGAATTGAGTTCGGAAACTGTTCTCGATTCCGATACCAGTTAAACGAAACTCATACATTATTCCAATATTTTAACTTCAAAGTTTGGTCTATTTTTGTATATCGATATTTTTGAACGGTATTGTTATCTTGATTGTTTGAGTTGTAGCATACAACTATTTTTCTTTGTGTTTAGTTTTTAGTGCGAACTTCTTAAGCCGAGTTTTCATGTCTTTTATTTCTGGGAAAAAGTCAAATGATTCCGCTTTGGCTGGAGCGAAAGGTAGTGTCAGATTTCTACTGAATAAAGACCAACCCCATATCTAGTTAAAAAAACTCCTGTAATCCTGGCAGGTAGTGCACTTATTGGGCTTCGTCATCAGTGCTGGCTTATCTTTGAGGCGCGCGCGTGAAACACGACACGTCGTACCTATATCATGCCATTCTATTTTCTGAAGTTTTCAGATCTTAGGTTTGTTCATATCCTCAGATACATATACTCGTATGTATAAATGAAGTTACACACAGTATGTACAGTTTAATTACAAATTAAAACCATTTCGCCTTGGTGACGGGTTGTCTAATACTAAGGGTCGTGAAGTCCATGATAAAATTTGGATTCATATGCATGCTGTCTCATCGGGTCATTCGGATATTCGTAGGGGCAAACGCGTACTCTTCGCAACCGCGCTACGGACTTCTCGAGCAAAGTGTCGAAATTGGTGAACTATTAATTCAGTAGAATGGGTGACTCGTGAGGTTTCTATGATTTCTTTGTGTTAGTAATGAGATCAAAGTACAGAACGCGTACACGTTTTAAAAATCTAAGTTCGTTGTTATTTAAAACTTCTGTTACTTCTGCTGTAGATGTTGGAATACGGAAATTTTACACACGATTATTACTTGTAACTTACTGATGTAGATTTTCTTAGTTTTTTACGTATATTTATGCATTTTATTCACGGTAAAATTAACACAGAGCTACTAGAAGTACGTCCGTCTGCGTTGACATCTCGCGCGGGGACAGAAGATACTAAATAAATTTACTTCGCGATTCAGATCCAGTACAGTGAATACGATACCCTTTACTTAAATTTTAACATGCCTCTATACTCAGAAAGTTAGTAGTAGGATTATACGCGGGTGAATCCGTTGGGCTAGTCTTCTATGACATTTTTTTTTTTTTTTTAACGTGGTAAAATTATCAAATAAGTCCTCCCACTCCGGGCAGGGTGGGAGGGACTGTCAGACTTTTACTGACTAAAATCCACGGTGTTCCTTCAATAACCCTTTACATACCGGGGCCACGGTAACGGGATGAGTCCCACGACCCCGGCGGGGTAGAATAAAAATTCTAAACAAAATATTTGCTATTATGTCTAGATCTTAATGAAAACTTTCAATGAAAATCAAGTTAAACGAAATAAAGTCGGCAGTTTTTGAGATATAACATTTTCTAAAACCGCAAATATAACTTTGTATTTCATATAAACACCATGACGCGAATAAGACAAAGCTTAGACTCAGCGTCAAATTGATGCCCCATTTAACTCTGCACCTATAATAGACTTGCCCCACAACTGGTTCACTGTCTGGATAATTCGGTTACGAACTGTCACCTAGATAGTTTGAAGACTATAGGTAGGTTAAAACTATATACGGATGTAGCGTACGTGAATCAGTATGGAAGGTTCGTTCAATTTGTCGCTAATAACACGTTGAGAAAAGGGTATGTGCAATTTCATAAAAGGGCTTTAAATTTCAATAAAAATGTAATGGGCTACAATAATATCTTCTATGTAAATTATTTGTTAATAGTTTATGAAAAACGTTTGAGCGGCTATATAGCTTTTTAGAATAACAATGGGGCACATTTGTAAAAGGGTGGATTACATATTATTTAACGCGGGTGGTGATATTAATGACGAATAGTACTCTCCAAACTTGCCTAAATGATACACAATGATACGAAGCTTAATTATGAAAATACAAGGCTTACCAGCCTTTTTTTACTAGATATTCGTTGAAGAACAAATAAAGTACAAAATATTCAACATAATTATATCAAAATAAACCTCTGTTTTCCACCGTTCCTTTTTCATGTTCGTACATTTGCAAAAATATAACCGAAGCTTTCATTGAAATGAAATGAAATGAAATATTTATTTTGTAAATTGGTTATAAATGACACTTTTACACGTCATGTTTTTTACGTGTTAAGTTTAGCTAGATGAGGCCGATATTTCCTAACTGACTACTCTGAGAAGAAACACCGAAACAAACTCAGAGGTCTCTTTTAAAGTCCAGACAATTTGTATTTTTATATGAGAAGCATGTAGGTTCATGTCTGTGGTATCCCATCAAAAACAAAAATGTGAAATGAGAGCCAAGTTCAATATTATTATATATGCCTTGGTTGTTGACTTCAACGACAAAAGAAGTGAAATCTAAATGGGTGCCAAGTTCAATGGTCAGTCCTGAAATTTATTTATAACAATATAAAATATCATTTATTCTTATAACTTAGGAGAATATATTGTAGCGTAAGGTTTGACCTGGTTAGTTCTCATATACGAATTATTATGTTCGATGGTTAGTTTCTACCAGCAAGCTAAATTTTCGGAATAATAAAATAAGAACCGACAAGTAACAGGTTTAGAACTTGCGAAGGCTATAATATAATTCGTATATGAAAACTAGCCAAGTCAGACCTTAGGCTACAATATATTCTCCTAAATTATAAGAATAAATGATATTTTGTATTGTTATAAATAAATTTCAGGACTGACCATTGAACTTGGCACCCATTTAGATTTCACTTCTTTTGTCGTTGAAGTCAACAACCAAGGCATATATAATAATATTGAACTTGGCTCTCATTTCACATTTAT
Source organism: Tholera decimalis (assembly GCA_943138885.2). NCBI lineage: Eukaryota > Metazoa > Arthropoda > Insecta > Lepidoptera > Noctuidae > Tholera > Tholera decimalis. The sequence continues at coordinate 13,488,614 of OW964552.2, read as the reverse complement.
GTTTTTGATGGGATATCATTACTTTTTGTATATTAATTTGTGGTAGGTATTTATTTATAACAAAATTAATACTAAATGGTTTTTTGTTAAACTACTGTATTTTCCTACGTTTACGGGGTATAATTGTCCTTTTTATGTTATTTTCTACATTTCAAAGGTACAAAGCCTTTGAAATGTTCGAGTGAATTGCCCATTCAGTATCCGGAATTCATTTTACGCGTTTTCCCTCCATGGTGTAGTGACCCTCTAAGATAATAGGTGGCGCTAGTGGTTGTAGAATACGGTTAGTTACGCGTAATAAATACGAAAATTTACTATATTCTTATTTATGAGTACAAATATGGATGAATTTGGATTAAGAAAAATTAAGGGTGGTATTCAACTCGTAATATATTCACTTAATATTCTTAAAATCCACATATAGAGCCAAATTTGACAAGTTTAGGTGAAATAGTTTTTGAGTTATGAGGGGCTCAAAAGTGGCACCAAATGGTTCGTGTAATATTACACACGGTGAGCTGCGAGCCAGTACTTGGCTTGACACGCTTCCGCGTGTCTAGATTCTTTTGAGGAAATAACCACGCAAATTTGAGCGGACCTATCCAGACAGTGCAAGCATTTGTCAGTTATCGTGTAGCTCAACTTAGAACTTAAGGAGCTCAACAATTTGACAAAATATACCAATAATACATTCACGACACAAGCTTACCATTACGTATATTTGTAACAGGTTCCGCATAATGCTGTTACACCATGCAAGACAATAAGCGTTGATTTCCAGCGACGGCCGGCGCTGCGCTGATGTGATGATGTAAACTGGTCCAGTATAAGGTGTGTTTTATTGAAGCAATCGTAACGATAGTAAATAAAGTGTATGCCAGCTATCTCGACTTGACCCAAAACCAATTGGACAAGCTAGAGCGTCTTCAAAATCTCTGTATCAGCTTTATATTTGGCTTGCGCAAATATGACCACGTTTCTGATTTCCGTGCTCAGCTCAAATGGCTTCCTATTAGGTTTCGCCGGAATCTTCACTTACTTTCTCTACTTTATAATGTGCTATTTAATCCTTTCACTCCTTTTTATCTTAAGGAACGTTTTCAGTTCCTCTGTGACACACATTCTAGATCCTTGAGATCATCGGAAAATCTAGAGTTGAGTATTCGTATGCATTCCACTTCTTTCTTGGACAAATCTTTTACTATACAAGCAGCTCGTTTGTGGAATGCATTACCCATAGAAGTGAGGCGTGCTCAAACGCTACCAGCGTTCAAAAGAATGGTGAAGGAGCAATACCTCTCCCTATAACTTTTCCCCTTCTTTCTCAATTATACATGTAATATTTATTAGTATATAATTTTGGTATTGTATGTATTTTATATTATTATGTTCAATTAATATTATGATGTTTGTACACTGACAGCCCTTAATCTGTCTCCTTTAAGTTTGTCCATCCAAAGGTTGTCTGTAAGAGATCGCCCTGTGCGATAAGACCGCCCATTGTACACTAGTTTAATTTTTTTGTATCCATAGAAATATTGTAAGGTATACAATAAAGTATATAATAAATAAATAATAAATAAATAAATGAGTAATGAAATGAAATGAGATATTTATTTTGTAAATTGGTTATAAATAACACTTTTACACGTCATGTTTTTTTGCGTGTTAAGTTTAGTTTAACTAGATGAGGTCGGTATTTCCTAACTGACTACTCTGAGAAGAAACACCGAAACAAACTCAGATGTCAAAGTCTCTTTTAAAGTCCAGATAATTTGTATTTGTATATGAGAAGCATGTAGGTTCATTTCTGTGGTATTCTTTTGAGGAAATAACCACGCAAATTTGAGCGGACCTGTTCAGACAGTGCAAGCATTTGTCAGTTATCGTGTAGCTCAACTTCGAACTTAAGAACTTACGTATGTAAACCCTTTGTTAAAATTTCAATATATTTGAACTGGCTACATTGTTCAACCGTGCAAGCTTACGCTAGTACTACATATATATACTATAATACGCACTGACTTGGAGGTACTTTTCCTATCTCAATGAAAAACACTTTCGCACGTCAAGTGCTCTAAGACAGCTATCACATGCTGCTACAGATACGTCAAATGCTGATTCATTTGACGTATCTGTTGGTTAATCATAAGAACTGACATTATGTAATCAATCTTTCAATAGTAGTATGGAAATTAAGAAGTTTTTTACGACTTCTATCCTTAAAACTGCACAGTGCGTATAGGGTAGGCTAAGCTACAATAAAGGGTCTTGTATAAAATATTCTGAGGGTAAAATAACTATGTACAAATGGTCGATGAGGGACAAGAACTTATTAAAGCAGCAATCTCGTTATGCGGCTCTAGGGTAAAACATTTTCTTTAATATAATAAGGGAATGTTTGAGCGAAGTGGCTGCCCATTGTTTACAGGCGCACATATGAGAAGACTTTTCGCGGGTTCAACCGAGGCGGGTAATTACATCATCAACACTGCTTTTAAGATGGTAAAGGAATCATCCACCAGCCCACACTCGGCCAACGTGGTGGATTACGGCTCATTCCTCTCATAGAAAAGTGGCCTGTGTACCATACGTTTGAGCTGATTATGCTATGTATGTTTGAACGCAAGGCAAATCGATGAAATCAGGACTTGTATGAAGTGAGGCACTTTATTAGAAGGTTGTAATAGGATCTATCTTTTACTCTTCCAGTGGTAAATAGTGATTTACCATCATGTTCGAAGTAGATTTTCGACAGAATCTATTTTGTTTTCTCAACGACACAGATGACAGTGACTGGGGAGCTTACCTGGTAGTACAATACGCATGCCTATCTTATAAAATAAATTGTAAATAAAACCATATTTACAAGTTTCATTTGAGTTTAAATAATGTCACTTAACTAAACGTGTATTCTACCATAACAAACGTTTATTCAATATTTCACTTCATTTGTTAGAGTTTTCTTATTTTAAATCTCGATTTTAGTTGTGACACATGCAAACTAAACAAACGATTCGGTAACGTAAATGATGATCATCCGCTCGGCCTTTTTCCAACTAATAAGTTAAGGTTAAGGTTAGTTTCCAGTCTAACCAAATACAGCTTTATAACATGGAGATATGGCATAAGTGACCTCCACAACCCACGAACTGAGAAACTCGAAACCCCTTGGCAGACTAGTATCAGGTTGTCTGGGCTCACTACTCGTGACGACGGATAAAGATAGCCAAACAAAATACAGTCGGGATCGACGGCATAAAGTGCATTCCGAGGCATGATGGCAGCTCGATATATTTAGATGGTCACACATTTACAGGCCAACTTAGGTAAGTGTTGAAAATACCCGTGCGGCTCTCATTATTTAGCCACAGGCTCCTCAGGCAAGTTAAATCAAAGCTTGTTGGGCAAAGACATAACGCTACCTTTATCACTAGTTATACACGTACTTATAGCCATTAATTGAAAAATACCGAAGAAATTCTATTGCAATTGTTAATAATTATTATTGTTTCTTTTTAAAATGTTGCTGTATCGAGGTCAGTCACAAGCTTTGTTCCGAAGATCTACAACACCGAAGTTTGTTCCAATTATTTGCTCTCGTCTTCGAACAAATAAATAACACAACACAACAACTACTTTCGTTACAATAGGACGCTTGTTTATTCAGCTTTATATTTTTGAAAGTATTATTTTAATTTTGTGAAACATTAAGCAGTTTTGTGTGATACGTCCCGTCATGTATTAAGGTTATAAAGTCAACTACCTATATTTTAGTCCCATTGTAAGGCAAAGGCTTCCCCCTGCCTTTTCCACTCAATCCGGTTTCTGCTGAAATCCAAATGGTTGTAGGTACTTTTCTCTGGTGCTAGCGAAAAGGTCTACCAGACTAGAACCACCCCGTGTATTGACTCAAAGGGCCCTATCTGGACAAACGAGGGGATTAAGATATTGGACAAACCTGCGTCGTCTAAGAGAAGTTCATCACCAACCTGTGTAAACCAAAAAGCACAAAACTGTGATATTTCAATCTGTCGATGCAGATTTTTAATTTCATATTATTGCAGCATTTTAATTATTTTCTATCACATGGGATATTACAATAATTAAAAACCTAAGAATGTGACAAATGCATTTGGGTTGTGTTTATTACGACAAACTTTTATTTATTAATAAAACATTAGAAACCATACTCACGGTGGATCGGTTACGAGCTTGATAAGGTGACTTAACTCTTCAATGTCAAGTACCTATCATTCGGCGCAAGAGTTGACTATGAACGTGATAATAATAATAAAAGGTTTGCTACGATGCCTAATTAAATAATTAATTATTCGTTAAAAACATACCTAGACAATACCTGTACATTAAAAAATGGCAACATTGTCATTTTTTATTTTAATTAAGAAATTCCAGGTTGATAATTTGTGTATGTTTAATTTAAAATTAGACCTTCCATGGAACTAACAACCTTTACAATGTCACCTTCACAGCCCACTCTATTCACAAAATAAACAAGTGATTGACAATATCCGTCTTCATTCACTCAAACCCGACATCGTCTGGATCCCTTTTACCGACATCGCCTTGTATTTTAATCAGTAGGTACTTGCATTCAGTGATTTACGAGCACTTCTCGCGTCGACGGCAGACGATGCTATTAATCTGATATTCCCGCCAATCCTTCTGTATCACGGTAGACAGAGAAAGTAAGTTCAGAAGTTTGACTCCATACAACGACTCCTATTATGATCTAGTTTCAAATCACCGCACCGTTATGACAGAGGCTATAGAAGCACTCACAGTGTAGGATTATGTCGAAACCTTCATAACTATAAAAATTATACCCATCCTATGTTGAAAAAAGTGCATCAGTAACGGCAACATACAATTTGATTTTAAGACGTTTTTCGTTAAACCCCTTATAAATGACATTTGTAACTATAAAACCGCAAACAAAATATTTGATTCTTACGGAATTTTTACTTTTTCCAATTTACAGGCAAATAAATAAATCCTTAACTCATGAAGCCTATTATGCGGCGCTAGTTTTCATTTGACAGTCACAGAAGCATCTTTTCTTTTTGCCCAAGCGCGCACTCCTATGATTATATTATGAAACAACGGTATATTTGCTAGAAGAGGAGACATACATGCGACTCCAGCAAAAATACCATAATAAAGATTTCGCAAGCCAATCTCTAAACTGAAGAAAGTTTTGACCTACCCCACTTTATTGACCAATTAAACGATACACCATGCGATGGATAAGTCCTTGCGTAGTAAATTCGGATTACATCAGAGTAGCAGCGAGTTGCGCACTCCGCAGCTATCTTAAACTTTGACGCTTACTGTAAGTGCAGTGATACCAATGATGTTTGGACGAAAAATATGTTTGTTTAAAATAAAGTATGTGTGCTTGCTCGTTGTATGGAGGAGTACATACTAAAATCAGTTGGAATCATTTGTACGTCAAATTAGATCAGTATTAATGTAACAGAAAATATAATTATGCACTGAAAGATTCGAATAGTGAGGTCCGAGTGCTCATATCGGATTTAAAGATCTTTCCAGAGTCCTAATTACCACTTCGCACGACCCGAGGGCTAGGTGTTACCTTGCACAGATGATAAGCGTTGCTATACATCGTTTCATTACCGCCAGTGCCTTAAAGTCATTACCAGGTGACAGCCAGAGGAATTTTGTGACGCCATATGTTAGATTTTTATATAAGTGGATAACAGAATAAAGAATAATCCATCAATAGTTATATGGACTTAACCTTCTATAACTTTCTATCGTATGAGAATAATCTGATAGTACCGTCGTCATCCTGTATCATAGTACGTCTAGCAGTATAAATTTTGGAGCTTAGACTCCAATTATAGGCGTCAGTAGTAGGTCATTGTTAGATATCTTTAGATTTATACATACCTATAATTTTTGACTGGAAAATTCTGTGACAAGTTTATCAAGTACATTTTGCGCAAGAACTCATTCATTCCGCTTCCGACGCTCGCCCGCGACGGTCGTACCGCTCCGCGCTCTCGATCGTTCCGTGCCTGAGTCATCGCAACGCTTCGTCACGCTCGCCGTGACGTCACTCGTAGTCGCCGACTACGACGCCTGGTCCGGATCCGCCTTTTTCGAGGCGGTGAAGGATTTCCTGTTTCTATAACAGAGTATCGTCAAAAACTATTTGGTTTGGCCCCTTCAGGGTAAAACCACAGTTTCGTGGTCCTTGGTTGGAAACCTCACGGTGTCAACAATACCAAAGGGGTGCTGACCCGACGCACCCGCTGATCCCCTTCAGGGTGAAGCAGTCAATTGGAGTCGAGTGCTAGGTTTTGAGCTTGGGGGATCTCCTAGTCAAACCTAGTTACTGAGTTACTTTTTCAGCTACAAACCTAGTGTCGGTTGGGTGTGTCTACCCCTTCGCACTAGACCCAATAGGGCCCGGTTCGCACAATAAGACTGGCGACCGGTTACAAGCCTAGGGCTCACCATTAGGTACTCACCTCCCAGTCTCTACCCGACTGGGAGGGTTACACATCCCCGGACCCATCCATCCGGGGAGTTAGGTCAGTTAGGCTTTAAATAGGTCCCCCGTGGGAGAGAAATCTCCAAAATTTCTCCATTAAATTTTTGATCCATTCGCCAATCATGGCAAACTCCAATATTTTGGAGATATTGCTAAAAATCCTTAAGGAAAACCCTGCTATTTCCGCCAAATATGGCGGAATAATCCAGCGTGAAATCGCTAACTGTCCTCCGGCTACCGAAGCCAACGTCGCTGATTTTAGTGACGCGCTTGACAGCCCATTATCTCCCCCGCTTGCTGATCAAGGCATTCCGGTTGGTCAATTCACGGAAGTGTTTATCAACTCCGATCCCATTGTTCATCGAACAACGAACGACTTCCAGGTAGATAGCCCTCTATCGCTCCCGCCCGCCGACAATGTCGTGCCGACCGCCCAATTCCCGAAATCATCCATTGTTTCCGGCCCACCTACTAATCCCATTGTTCATAAAACAATGGACGCCGCGCAGGTGTGCGCTGCAGTTGAATTCCGTGAAATGGACACCACCGAACCTGTGTCCAATAACAACTCCGACAATGATTTGTCATCATGCCCCTCGTCCTCGGAAGACGACTTTCAAGTCGTCACCGGTGGCAAGAGGAAGAAAGGGAAAACCTCCCAGGCCAGCAAGGCCAAAAAGACCACCGCGTCGCCCCCGTCCCCAACTCAAACGCCCGTTCGACCCGCTAGCCCCGTCCCAACTACCTCTGCTCGCGCGCAGAATAGTCGTCCCCCCAGCCCGATAGCCCAAACTTCCTCAGCCCAAAGGAAGCAACGCCCTCCGCCCCCCTTTTACATCCAGGACAAGGGTAAATGGACTGATGTGTCCAAGATGTGTGTTGATCGAAAGATCAACTACACAAACGCCCGTGCCTGCCAAAATGGCATTAAAGTCACCGTCCCTACGTCGAACGACTATAGGGAACTATATCGCGCCCTCCGTTAAAGGAATATTTCCTTTCACACTTTCTCCTTCCCCGAGGACACGCCCACTCGTGTTATTATTAAACCTGTCCCTAAAGAAATCCTAGTACAGGATATTAAAGATGACCTTGCCGATCAAGGTATACCAGTGATTGCCGTCCATCGCTTACATAAAGCGAGAGGCGGTGAATTGTACGACATAGTTCTTGTCATTTGTGAACCAACCGAAGGTCATCACCCGATTTTCAAGATTAAGTCTATTTGCTCCCTATCCGGTATCTCAATTGAAAAACCCTACAAAACCGCAACAGTGGGACAATGCCACCGTTGTCAACTGTATGGCCATGCGCAGAGCAACTGCTATGCGACTCCCAGATGCGTCAAGTGTCTGGGCGAGCACAGCACTGCGGACTGCCCTCGGCCCAAAGACCAAACCCTCTGTTCGGAACCACCCAGCTGCGTTCTCTGCGGCCAGACCGGTCACCCGGCAAACAACCACGGCTGTCCCAAAGCCCCCAAACTAGCGAAGTGCGCCAACGCCCGCCAACAAAGAGAGGCACCTTCCTCTCAAATTCCCCAACGTCTCGCTCCTCAGAGACCATCCCCGTGGAACAGGCTAAACCACGAACAAGCCTTTCCCTCCTTGGCCCCTGCCAAACCTTTGCAGGCACTGATGGATATACCCATCGCATCGCAGATCCTGCCTATAGCCGTGGCTCCAGAGGCCACAGCCAGTCCCCAACCCGAGCCTCAAACCACTGCTGCTCCTGCAGCCAAACAACCGCCCAATCCCTCACCCGTCGCGCACGGCGAGTCTCGCGGCCAGACTCTACTGCGCCACTATAGAATATTTATGACCCGCCAAGCTAGGTCTCTCAGCGATGCCCTTCTGGCTGCCGAGCAGCAGAATAACGGCAAAATTACGACGGCAATGTACAGTCAAATATTCAGCACACACAGTGATGTCGTGCTAGGCCTCGACCAGATGGATGCGATGGACTGATTCAATGGATTCCCAACGCACAAACCACACTAGGCCTCGATCCCTCAAATTAGGTTTTTTCAACGCCAATGGCATTTTCAACCAACGCGCCGAAATAACTAAATTCCTCCGCGACCACCAATTAGACGTCTTCCTTATACAGGAGACCCTTTTGAAACCCCACCGCGCTGACCACAAAATTGCGAATTACCGTCTAGTTCGCAATGACAGAACACGCTGCCACGGCGGCGGTACCCTTATTTATTATATGAAGTTGTTATACTGCATCCCTCTGACCCCACCCGCACCTCTCTCTCACCTAGAGTACTCTGCCTGTCGACTAGGCATGACTGGTCATCCTCCGATAACCATCATCTCTGCCTACCATCCCCCACCATCGGTCGCGTCTCTTGCTTCAGACGATCCTATCGCGCTAACCAGCGATCTCACGACTCTCTTTGGCCTGAGTGACTCCGTCTTACTAGCGGGCGATCTCAACGCAAACACCCCGCTTGGAACAGCAACACGACAAATGCCTGAGGCAGAATCGTGTATAACCTAGGCGCGACCATAAAATATGACGTCATCGCTCCGATGACTCCCACCCACTACCCACACGACCACAACCATAGGCCCGATGTCCTCGATGTGGCGCTCCTAAAGAATGTAAACCTCCATTTACACTCCATAGAAGCGCTTCACGAGCTCAACTCGGATCACCGTCCCGTTATCCTACACCTAGGTTCCCGCTCGGGTAACCATGATCCTACCCAACCTCCTCCGACCCAATTGATCACCGACTGGAGGAAAGTAAGTGAAAAACTGAAATCCACCACGTCGCCTCACTTGGACACCATTCCTGACCACATAGTCTCAGTCGCTGACACGACGGCGGCGATCGACTCGCTTACAGATCACGTACAATCCGTCCTGAACGATTGTTCAAGGGAAGTTCCAGTAGCGGTAGACCACCGCTGAAAACTTCCGGACGATGTACGGAATCTGATAACCGAAAAGAACGCAGCCATCCGTGCGTACAGCGCTTTTCCTTGCGCCGCAAACAAAGCTCTCATGCGCAACTTACAGCGTGCTGTAAGGAAACGCATTGCCGAGCAGCGTAATGAGAGTTGGGACAAGATGCTGAGCGAACTTGAGCCCACCCATCTTGCCTTCTGGCAGCTTCAGAGGAAGTTACGATCCACTGAAGAGGCCACAATGCCTCCTCTAATTCGTCCCGATAAGAGTGTCGCCGTCGATAACTCTGAAAAAGCAGAATGCCTAGCCGACAGCCTAGAGTCCCAGTGTTCTCCCAGCTCTCAAGCAGTAGACCAAGCCCACCTCGATATTGTGAACGCCGAAGTCGAACGTAGAACTTCCCTTCCGCCCGTCGAAGATCCCGATAATCCATTGGCTCCCATCACTCCTGATGAGGTCCAGGATATCATTAAAAGTCTCCAACCGCGAAAAGCCCCTGGCTCCGACGGCATCACAAATAGGGTTTTCAAACTTTTCCCCGCCCAGCTTATAGTGCTAATGACTGCCATCTTCAATGGCGCATTGAGCAATAATATGTTCCCCGCAACCTGGAAACAGGCCACCGTCATAGGTATTCCTAAACCAGGCAAGCCCAAGTCTGACCCGTCTAGCTACCGTCCCATTAGCTTATTCAACGTCCTCGGTAAAATCTATGAAAGGCTTATATATATAAGCGGCTCAAAGATTTTGCCGAAGCAAAGAGTCTTATACCCAATGAGCAGTTTGGATTTAGAACCGAACACTCATGTATCCAACAAGTCCACCGCATCATAGAACACGTCAGCGCCGGCTTCCAACGGGGCGCAATAACGGGAGCCTTATTCTTCGACATAGCGAAAGCGTTCGACAAAGTCTGGCACAATGGCTTAATCTATAAGCTATACCAACTCGGCGTGCCTGACCGTCTCGTGCTCATCTTACGGGACTTTTTATCGAATCGCACCTTTCGTTACCGAATTGAGGGGGAGCATTCCTCCCCCCATCCCATTCGCGCAGGAGTTCCTCAAGGCTCCGTACTATCCTCCCTCGTTTTCACGCTATTCACTAGCGATATCCCCAAGCATAAAAATACTCAGCTAGCCCTATTTGCCGACGATACGGCTATCTATTATACCGGTCTTAAACCCGATGCCATCGCTCGCACTCTCCAAACTTCCGCAAATACTCTGGCCAAGTGGTTCCGGAAATGGAGAATCGAAGTCAATCCAGACAAAAGCCAGGCAGTCCTCTTTTCTAAGCCGCGGATAAACCCACCCTCCCCCCGTCCGATTACCATGTACGGCAAGCCGATCCCCTGGGAAAAGCAAGCCAAATACTTAGGCGTGGTCCTCGATAAACACCTTTCCTTCGCTGAGCACATAAAGCAGGCACGTTCGCGCGCCGCTTTCGCTCTAGGTAGGCTCCACTTCATTCTTAGCTCCCGCAGCAAGTTATCACTCAGGTGCAAGCTGCGTATTTTCACCGCGGTCATCCGTCCCATCATGACCTACGCCTGCGTTGTTTTCGCACACGCAAAGCCCTACCTCCTCCATAATATGCAGACCCTTCAAAACCGATTCCTCCGTAGAGTCACGGAAGCCCCCTTTTATGTTCGAAATGAGCTTCTTCACGTAGACCTCAAGATGCCCACCATCCAGCAGTTCATGAAACGTGTCTCCAAGCGTTTCTTTGAAACTGCAATCCAACATAGGAATCCCCTTATCGTATCGGCCGCCCAATACGAACCCTCGCGTATCTCTAAGATTCGCCGACCAAGGCATACCCTAGTCACTCCCGATGACGCACTCACCCTGCTCCAAGAGAGCCGTAAGGAAACCAGCACAGTTTACAAAAACAAAAATCGACCGTCTTTCCGTCCTCGCCGCCGAGGCCCGCCGCGACGTCCCCGTAATAGTCCGCCCCGACCCTTGCCAGAGCCAGCCCGCGACGCTGAGCCAGTAGCTTTAAATTCCCTTATTAATAATAATAATGATATGATCCAGCCTGTCCCTAGCTGCCCTCCCCCTGCGACGCCCTAAGCCGAGGTCCGTACCCCACAGGGGGTGCCCTTAGCGTGTAGTCGCCTAGTTTGTAAGTTTTTTAATAAGCCCTGGCTGGAGGCTTTAATTACTTTATTAATTAAGGCAACCACAGGCAAGCCCGGTTAAGCAGCCTACAACCTCAGAGGTTGACCTGCGAGATGCCACTCACAAAAAAAAAAGAACTCATTTTTAGGGTTCCGTAGCCGAATGGCAAAAACGGAATCCGTATAGTTTCGATATGTCTGTCCGTCTGTCTGTCTGTCCGTCCGTCCGTATGTCACAGCCATTTTATTCCGAAACTATTAAGACTATACATGTGAAACTTAGTAGGTAGATGTATTCTGTGAACCGCTTTCCGATTTTTAGAAAAAAAAAAAAAAAATTAAAATAATGGGGGGTCCCCCCATACATGGAACTAGAATTGAAAATATTTTTTAGGTGTTTTAAAAATTAAATGTTGCATGATAGTTTATGAACTCTGTGTGACATATCTATCTGAAACTAAGCTATTACAATATTTATCGCACTTCATTCACGAAACGATCGAAAACCAATCGTGGTACTGTACAGATTTAAGTTTTTTTTTAAACTTATACTTTAAGTTAACGTCTGTCGCTCAAACCATAACAGTAATACGTGTCCTCGTTATTTGTCAAGCGGTGCTTAGTTCTTAATAACTATTTATGTACTTGATTGCTCGGTTAATAATTATTATAATACCTAACATTTACTTCTTTTCCAATAACATTAAAAAAATTACAGAAGGCTACAATAAATAGTGAGTTGGAAGTAATTTTGTTGCAGGCGGTGCTCTTCCCTTCAAGTTTTGTTTTGGCTACGTATTTCGAAGCGAAACTGGATTTTTACTCTATTTTGAGGAAGTGCTATTACTGCAATTCAAATTAGTTAGGTAACGTAACGTAAAATAAAGCTTTTGTTACTTTTAAACGTACTTTTGATGAATGATGTAGAGTTTATATAATAGTTTGCCATAGATTATTTACATTTCTGTTTTTAATAAATTTTATCCCACTTTATGGTCTGATTTGCAGCAATGGAGCCCTGTGATTACGAGTTCTAGGTCGTAAGTTTTACCCAGTCAGGCGCATTAATTTTGGTAATTTATACCATCACCACTGCCCCCAAAATGGTGAAGGAAAACATCGTGTGACTGGCATGACCTATTATCAAAATTGGACACACACCACACCCACTAACCCATAATGCGCTCACTTGTCAGATGACGTCTTTTTCCCTCACAAATAGACTTGTGTCCTAGCAGCAAGAACGTATGCTGCGCAGGCTGAAGTATATATTATTATCATTATTTTGGCCTCATTTCAATACCTTCTAAATAAGGTAATGAATACGTAGGTACTTACTTTATACAACGTGTTATTTAAAGGGTATATACATACTAAGTGCACGGCTTCTTTGGATGATAACAAACGATATAGCAAGGGTTTTGTAATCCTAAGTCTACGTGTGTAGAACTTATTACAAATTCCAATACACTGATACCAGAGACCGAATTTTTCAAATTAAGAAGAACGAAGACATTATTATCATTTTATTGGCAAGTGACGTGGAAAGTGATGACCGTCATAGTGCTGTGACACGTTTGTTATTACCGGTATTCAAGAAACATATGAAACCAATAATTTGTTTTTTTGAGCTTTTTTTTTTGAGAATTTTTATTTTGAGTTGAAACTTTGCATAGAGACTCCATACCAGATGTTGTCTTCAGTCCTTTTGGATAGATATGGATGGGGTTTCCGTTACACGTTGTATATGTCACATTTTTTTCTGTGTAAGCCCCAATATATACATGTAAATCTTGAATATTTTAATGGCATATTCCCAAAAAAATAATCACTAATTTCAAAAGAACCAAAAACGCCTCACTATAATTACTCGTAAACAAAGCCTACCGCTTAAAAGGCTATCTGAAACCGCAAAAAAAAAAATAGATGACTGTCTAAAATCGCCTCAACACAGTTCGAAGGCATCTTTTGTCTCTCCCCCTCACTTTTCTCATTAATCTTTCATTCAGGAACTGTGTCTACAGAGGCTAAAAGAAATACTGTCGGCCTACTAAAATGCCGTGTCAATTACAAGCATCGAATTTGTTTTATGTCGGGCATAAAATTGTGTGAAACCTCCTTGGAATGACGTTAGTATTAGACCGGAGATTTATGTTTGAAATTCGAATGTGTTTATTTTGTTTTTTTCTACCAATATACCGAAATAGGTAGGTAACAAGATTTTTGGTATTGGAATGGATTCTCCTTACTGTTTTATTTATGTTGCATACAGAAAGGTCGTGGATTATATTATAACTTTACAAGACATACTGCTATTGCTGAGTACGAGGTCTCAGATTCGATTCCCGTTTCGGGCAAGAAGTGCGGATGTTTCTGTAAGGAATTTCTCAATAGTATCCCGGAGTTTGTAAGTTAGTGGTGTGATACCCGCGTGCCTCCGAAAGCATGTTTAGTCGTTGGTGCCGGCTGTCATTAGAACATCTTTGTCAGTCGTTACAGGTAGTCAGAAGCCAGTAAATCTGACACTGGTCTAGCCAAGGGGTATTGTGTTACTCAGCGACTGGGTTGTGGAGGTGAGATAGATAATCGCTCGATATAAAACACTAATACTCAGCTGCATCTGGTTAGACTGGAAGTCGACCCTCACATAGTTGTGATAAGCAAATGATGACAAGTGTTGCGTCCCAAATGTTCTTTTGAACGATCTTTGGTGTGGCAACATTCTATTGTCTTTTTGATGTTGACACTTGACATAACTTTTGACTTGACAGATAGACTTTGCTTCCGTGGTTGAAAAATGTCCGCTTGGGACCTGTTGAGTTAATTATAATTGGTAAAATATCGTTTGGAATCGCCTGTTGAAACCGATAATTGGGTCGCGAGTAACGATTAATTGGAATTTGTAATCCCCATTTGATGAAAGCCTGGGATATTTCTCGGAAGTTATCGCCGGTTTGTCGTCCCCGCGTAGCACGCGCATTTGTTGGAAAAAGTAGTGATAAATAGCTTCAATCCGGTGCGAGTTTGGGTTGTGATGCTGTCTGGACCGCGCCATCTGGAGATCGACGCCTTGTGACCGTTCAGAACACTTGACTTACATCACACTTTTCAATTACTCACCTCATAATTACATACATACCACACTTGGGCGTGACCTAGGAAGGTCGAAGTTGGCGGACCCAGCGCAGAAGGTAAGTGGTACCGATAAGTTATTTGTATTTATTGTTGTTGAAAGCAACGGTAGGACTCCACGAACCGTGGACAGTCCGGACACACCAGTATCGTTGCACTGGCTTCTTGTAGTCCTGAACAACAAGACTTACTTATTTATGATTATTCTTTTGTTTCCTCTCCACATGATGTTAAAGAATACATTATATTTATATACAGGGTTAATTTTAAAACACCAAGAACCTCTCAGGACTACATAGTCCTGAGAGGTTCTTGGTGTTGTTGATTATGATGTTAGTAACATTACTAACATCATAATCAACAACTTATGTTCTATGACTTTTAAAAATTCGTCATATTTTAGTTCACCAGACTTTCATACAAAAATAAAAATATTTAAATTAAACGCCCTAAATGTTACGAACTATATGCAAAACAAAAGAAAGCAATTTATACTATCGCTTTCTTTTGCTTTGCATAGACGCTAAATGCGTTTAGGGCGTTCAATTTAAATATTTTTATTTTTATATGAAAATCTGATGAACTAAAATATGACGAATTTTTAAAAGTCATAGAACAAAAGTTGTTAATTATGATGATAGAAACATAGTCCTGAGAGGTTTTTGGTGTTTTACAATTAACCCTGTATATAATTACTTAAGTTTTGTATTGTATTTATATATTTGTATGTATATATACATATATATTTAATTTTCTGTTTTATGAGTACACTAATTTAGCCCTCCGCAATTTAATTAAAGTTTTGAAAGTCCTTCCAAAGGTTGTCTGGAAGATATCGCCTTAGCGATAAGACCGCGCCATTTTAACCATATAATTAAGAAGTAATGTTAAATAGGTGTGTTTAAATTTTGGTGTACAATTAAGTATATTCTATCTATCTATCTATTTTACTGTCCAATTTAATCGAAAACAAATGTTGTAGCCCCCTTTGTAACTCAAATACGACAAAATAACTTGTCGATTTTTATTCAACATGTACTGTTCCACTGCCCGCCTAAGCCCTTTACCAGAAACATCCAGATATTCATTTCCCGATCCACCTCACACCAGCCCTAGCTTGAGTTTTATATTCAAAGAATCATACACACACACTCATACAGACAATGCCCACTAAAACTGTTTTCAATGTGTATTTATATTATATAAAGCTAAATTACCACTCACTCACTGACTCACTCACTCATTGACATAATTGTTCTCCCAGATGGTGGATGGGGAGGTGGGTATATTTTGACAGATTCGTAAACAAGTAACTCTCAAACCTACGGGAAAAGTGCCAAACCTCCCCTTTTCACCCCCCTTCTCCCCCCTCCTTATCGTATCTCGGAAACTACGAGACCCGTATTTTTTTTTTACGGATTCGTATAGGGGAGGCTCGGTAAAGTAAAACCATTTTTCGAAATCGCCCCCCTTGCCCCCTTCTCACCCCCTTTAGGCGGATCTCGGAAATTAAGAGACTTGTAAGATTTTTTTTTTCAGATTCATTTAGAGGGGCAATGCTTTAGTCGAAATAATTGTGCAACCCCCCCCCCCCATCACCCACCCACAATTTTTTTTTTTTTTCACCATTACGCGTGGTGCTTGCACCTCGCACTACACGCAAATACTAGTTATTCATACTATATAAAGCTAGATTACCACTCACTGACTCACTCACTTATTGACATAATTGTGCTCCCAGATGGTGGATGGGGAGGTGGGTATATTTTGACAGATTCGTAAACAAGTAACTCTCAAACCTACGGGAAAAGTGCCAAACCTCCCCTTTTCACCCCCCTTCTCACCCCTCCCTATCGTATCTCGGAAACTACAAGACCGGTATTTTTTTTTTTAGGGATTCCTATAGAGGAGGCTCGGTAAAGTAAAAACCATTTTTCAAAGTCGCCCCCCTTGCCCCTTTTCTCACCCCCTTTAGGCGGATCTCGGAAATTAAGAGACTTGGAACATTTTTTTTTTTCAGATTCATTTAGAGGGGCAATGCTTTAGTCCAAATAATTGTGCAGCCCCCCCCCCCCCCATCTCCCCCCGCGCAACACGCAAATACTAGTCTATTATATAAAGCTAAATTACCACTCACTGACTCATTGACATAATTGTTCTCCCAGATGGTGGATGGGGGGTGGGTATATTTTGACAGATTCGTAAACAAGTAACTCTCAGACCTACGGGAAAAGTGCCAAACCTCCCTTTTTCACCCCCCTTCTCCCCCCTCCCTATCGTATCTCGGAAACTACGAGACCGGTATTTTCTTTTTTTTACGGATTCGTATAGAGGAGGCTCGGTAAAATAAAAACCATTTTTCAAAATCGCCCCCCTTGCCCCCCTTCTACCCCCTTTAGGCGGATGTCGGAAATTAAGAGATTTGGAAGAATTTTTTTTTTCATGTTCATTTAGAGGGGCAATGCTTTAGTCGAAATAATTGTGCAACCCGCCCCCAATTTTTTTTTTTTCACCATTACGCGAGGTGCTTGCACCTCGCGCAACGCGCAAATACTAGTTTGTATTATAAGCCTACTCTTTCCTAGAGCTGGGCAAAGGCCAACTCTAAGCTCTTCAAGGAATTATTTTCTAACGCAACCTTACACCAGCTCTATCGATACACAACCAACAGCCACTATTATTATGTTCCTCAAAAATGAATAACATAAGTCGCATATTAATTCTTATGCTTCACTATTTAGATTATTTACGTAAATCAACGATCAGTTTTTATATATACAGAGCAAATGAATCGGGAATCTCATTCGGTTAGAAATAGTATGCCGAGTTTATTTCTTACACAATTAAAGTGCAAGTCACCTCGGCACCTGATTGGTCATCCAACAAGAATTTGTATTCATATACACAAAGTATTTTTTATCTTTCTGGTATATTTTTTTTATATATTGTAAGCTTTTTCCTCACCATCTCGTGTTGTGTCACAGGGTTCCTTTTCACATACAATTAGGTACAGGAAGTATGTAATGAAAATACATCTTTTTTACAGTATCAAGAGTTCCGCCTTTTCTGTCCCTTTTTTCATCCAAATTGTGTTCTATAAATCACTTGTTGTCACTTTAGATCGAGGTTAAGGCTGGATTTAAGTGTATACATTAATGGTAGAACATTATAAGGAATAAATGTAGGTAAAATAACAGGAAATTCAATACTTTCGGTTCGAGACGACAAGAAGATTTAGTTCATAATAATTTTCAATATCAATTTTCGAGTTATGATGTTTTTAAAGTACAGAATCCATTTCAAAGTGATATCTGTCAGCAACTAAAACATGTTAAATAAAATTGCTGAAATATTTTGTGTTTCCAATCTCAATAAACTGTACGTTTGTCATAGTTAGAAAAATATATGGTTTGAAACAGTCAATATTTTATAGAAATTTAATTTCGAAGTATTATTTTGTTTTTCATGCCTGGGTAGCGCTCGTCGCAATCGAATCTGTACAAAATTTCAATAAATATTAAATATTTATAATAATAAATAAATGTTTCTTTAATTATATTTAAGTAATATTAGGTTAGGCGTAAATATAAAAATGTTCTGAACTTCAAAAGATCATAATATGAAACACTGCATTATAAACCCTACATTTTGATAAATGAAAGGCGATTTCTGAAAGAAGGTACTCTTCCAAAGATATAATCATCTTTCTGTCCTTGTTTCATTTACTTGGGATCGGCGCAACACGTTTTGTTTTTCATTTATTCTCCTACTCTTCCCGAGATATACAAACATATAAACGTACAAATAATTTATTTTAAATCATTAAAAATTACATCCACAATCCATTGGGAGAAGAGAAAAGAGCACCTGAATAATTGAAGAATTTTATTTATTTATTTACATGGATTTGGGGAAAGTCTTTGCCCAGAAGAGTTATTTATCACACTGAGAAGTTTCAAAATTATTAACGCAAATGATTTACAGAACCAGAAGATGATAATAAAATTACAATTTGTTGTCTTATTCCTGATAACTCTGTTCTATTTAAACATTTAGTTTCATGATCCATAATATACTATTTTCAGCTATCTAACATAAACATATAATTTCATGAAATTGTGTCCACGGCTTGAAGTTCTATATTCATACTGAACCGTAAGCTAATCTTAGAATATCTTTAATATAAAATTAAAGGTTAGGCTCATATCCTAAAAGGTTATGAGCCACTCCACCTGCCATTTCTAGGCCGGGATTTAACGACCCATTTTGACGTAGCGATATGCACCATTTGCCTTCTTTGAGTATTCCTTGTTTAAAATGTTAATTTTCATAACTCAAGAACGCTTCTAGATTAGAAAACCATAACACGTATGAACATTCCTTCATTATGTATGATATAATGAAGTATTATGGTGCCATGACACGTACGTGACATAGTAGGATAGTTTTATATATGTAGATAAATTTAGTTCTGTAAGATGTATAAATAATATCTTATTGCAAGACATTCAGTTTAGGTTAAGAACAATGTATTATTCTATATATACCTACTACTAGCAATCGTGCAGGGCCTCGCTCCCGTGGAATTTAGCGTGATAAAGCATAACCCTCCTTTTCTGCAGTGGGGTAAAAAGTCTATAACCTTTCTGAAGCTTCAAGCTACTTCCGTACCAAAGTTTTATTCCGAAGCGTCATTTTAAGCCTGTTATGAAGTCGGCGCGTACTCGAAGAAGAATAAAAAGCCTTTTCAGTCAAGTGGCTGTCTGCACCACGTCTGCACCGAATCTCTTTGACTCGTGCCGCCATCTGTGAGATGTTTGTCACAACATGCAACTGTTGCGTTTTGGGTAAATCTCTGTCGTTTCGTTTGAATTATGCCAGTAATGACAATTTTTTTCTTTTTTTTTCTTTTACAGAAAAGTAAAATTAATTTAACTAAGTCATCGTCCTATTACATATTAGGTTGGGCAATCTTTGGTGTTTTAAATAATCAGACTATCATCTATTTATACATACCTGGTTACATACATACATATGTGGTGGAGGTGGAAAATACTGTATTTTATCTCTGGGGTTTTCGTTTATTACTATTATTATAAATATCTAGAATCTTGTAATTACGTATCTATGTATATCAAAAATGTTAGCATGTAACACAATTGAATAAGTAATGTACGCAACAAATAAATGTCACTCTATTTCGAAAAGCTAATTATTATTATTTATATATATACATAATTATATTATTTCGATAATGACATTTATTTGACTTGTACACCTAACACATTGTGGTCTTTTTATTAACCCAAAGGTTGACTGGTAGATAATGCCTTGTTGCATTAATTCTTCCCATTTAGTAGCACTATTGTACATAAAATTTAAATAAATAAAAGCTAACCTGATTTATTATAAAAGAGCAGCATTGAATTAAGAAAAGCTTTAATCTACTCAAGCAAAGGTTCTATATCCAATTATATGTTTCTTTTTACATTTTACCATCAAAAAACAAATACAATATTGAGGTCTTCAAAGAAAGCACCTTTTTCCTAACCATATATTTCTCATCCCTCCACGCTAATCTTCAACAATTATTTCTCCTCAGTACAACTTCTTCGTAATCCCAAAGCCTTTATTTATTACACTGACATAGATGACATAGTACAAATGTAATTTTTCTTACATGGAATCGCGTGTAAGGAAACAAATAAAAAGGAAGACAATTCGGTGCGGTGTGGTGAAACAAGTGTCGTCACAGTAGTAGTGATTTGCCGGTTCTGGCGCACCAATCCCGTGGCTCACCGGTTCTGGCGCACCACCGCTAAAGCGCCAAGCCCGTTCCATCATCGGACTACGAGACAAACGGCAAAGCGCCATCGTTACATGGTGGACATCCCACCCATACGCACAAAACGTTTTGGGAATACCTTCATTGTGCATTGATGCACACTCACGTAGTAGTTAAAAGTACTAAATAAATAAATAGCTGCGGCAGCTACGGTCTCAATATCCATTTTTAAACGTGCGTGTTGCGTCTGTCGAGAAAGAACCTAGACCTGCAGACGTGTGGACAGGTCGTGGTGATCCATCTGCGGATGCATCCGCATCTGCAGACGTGTAGAGGAGGAACGGAAGGAGTGGAACTCCCTGCCGGAGTCTGTGTTTCCCGACAACTACAACTTAGGAGTGTTTAAGTCCAGAGTGAATAGGTTACTTTTAGGTAAGCGTGCTCCATCTTCGATCACATCATCACTTACCATCAGGTGAGATAGTGGTCAAACACGTCCCTACTTTCAAAAAAAAAAAAAACTATATTTAGGATTGGGGCTGCAGACGTCCGCATCGCATAGTGCTAAAATACAACATAGCGTGACGAGTAGTAGTGATTTGCCGGTTCTGGCGCACCAATCCCGTGGCTCACCGGTTCTGGCGCACCACCGCTTCTGGCGCAATCGCGGTCCAGGGCGTTCCAAACCTAAAAAAAAAAAAAAAGGTTTTGGGGTCCGCTGATCACGTTTCTGCAATCCGTTTTCGCGTAGGATGCATGGTTCCGGAGATACACAAATCAATTAACAACAATCTGTTTCATTTCCGGTGACCCGAACCCTCATTATCGACTTTCATTGTTCGCCTTTTCTTATCTATTGTCCGTGCGTCCGGCCGCTCACCCTCATTAGGATTGCATTGACGTTTCTATGTATTACTCATTGTTACTGCTACTGCTATTGTATACTTTTATTGTTCATAGACCATTGCTTACTTTGCTATTCGGGATCATCAAAACGGAATCAATAAAACACATGCGTCATTAACAAATTTTATTTTTATCTACAAAATATGAGCGGAACATCTCATCCACTAAAATACGTTGTACAGTGTGTTCCCTGTAAATATGTTTGTAAAACTATGCATTGAACATCCCTGAAACTTATATAGCAAATACATTAAGCAATATTCACCACAAACTGAAGTCCAATCATTCTGAATCCTATCAATACTCCAGCCCCATCTTTTACAATTCCTTTTCAAAAACTCGAGATGATATCGCGCAGGTGTTCGCCCATACGAATCAAAATATTGA
This sequence comes from Tholera decimalis, assembly GCA_943138885.2. Taxonomy (NCBI): domain Eukaryota; kingdom Metazoa; phylum Arthropoda; class Insecta; order Lepidoptera; family Noctuidae; genus Tholera; species Tholera decimalis. The sequence continues at coordinate 13,466,817 of OW964552.2, read as the reverse complement.
CCGATGCCATTCGTATCGATATGTACAGCTACCCAGTGTGAACCTGGCTTATCATTCGCATCCAAATTGCATATTATATACGTTGGTGCATGGGTATACATAGGGAGTCTATTAGCAGCATAAACATTATTTTCTAGACTGGGATGAATCTTTTTCAGATGTTTTTGTACTTCTAGTGTATCCATGATATAGCATATTATTACACTACCAATCTATTCAATGGTTGTCATAGGAATGTTCAATTATAGTGATTTGTAAATATTAAATCGCATTATTTTGTAGCACTCACAAAACAGGTCGATGCCAGCAATGTGAGATAAGTTTGTTGACTCATAGAGTTACTATCAGTTTCCGGAGGAACGTGAGATAATTTTGGTGATTCATAGAGTTACAATCAGTTTCGTTGTATTTAGGAATTTGTTTTAGATAAGAATGTTGCTATATAAGATCGTACCATTGCAGTCATGCAGTCAGTCTATGGTCGTTTGACCGCAGTGGATTGTATACGTCTACCAATACTACGTTTGTGTTACTTCAACGCATCAATGGCCATGGAGGTAAGTGTTTATTCTATTGACAAACTTACTTGTATTCTTGTTGTTGTTTCCTAACGTGTGTGATTAAGTGTAAACAAATTGATATTAACATGATAACTGTCTTGTTGCAGAAATCATTCAACTTCGATGAAAATACCTATAAACAGTATTACTACTCACCGCTCTCCCCTCAACATGAAGAAGAGAACGATGACATCGTTATTAATAACACATGCGATGGTGGAAAAAGGAAATCACAACCGATTGATCATTTTTTTGAAGTGGCACCAAAAATAAAAAAGAAGAAACTGTTATCGTCAACCGTGGCACGAGCCGCTAGAGATGGTGTATCATACATTTCTAGTAATTCTGACGACGGAGACCAAGCGACGCATCTCATAAAAATTGAAATGTACGATATGAAGAAGCTATGTAAGATTCCAACTACTGATCATTGGAAACACGCTACCACGAGGATTAAATATTATGTAAAGAATAATAAGGATAGCATCTACGACAGCACAAACGGGCTCGTATACAACATTACAAAGACAATAGCAGAAAGTGAAAAAGTTAAAAAATACTTTTTTAACAATGACACCCATTAGTTGATTAGTGAATGTGATTCTGTTTACTTAAATTACTTCTGTGTACTCATTAGATTCTACCTGACTCGTCATTAATAACACATGCGATGGTGGAAAAAGGAAATCACAACCGATTGATCATTTTTTTTTTGAAGTGGCACCAAAAATAAAAAAGAAGAAACTGTTATCGTCAACCTTGGCACAAGCCGCTAGAGATGGTGTATCATACATTTCTACTAATTCTGACTACGGAGACCAAGCGTCGCATCTCATAAAAATTGAAATGTACGATATGAAGAAGCTATGTAAGATTCCAACTACTGATCATTGGAAACACGCTACCACGAGGATTAAATATTATGTAAAGAATAATAAGGATAGCATCTATGACAGCACAAACAGCCTCGTATACAATATTACAAAGACAATAGCAAAAAGTGAATAAGTTAAAAAATACTTTTTTAACAATGACACTCATTAGTCGATTAGTGAATGTGATTCTGTTTACTTAAATTACTTCTGTGTATTCATTAGATCCAAGGGGGTGTCGTCTTGTGGTGCTGAGAGAAAAACAAGATTAGAAGGAAGAGATGAATGTGGCATACGTGAACAGATCACTTCATTGAAAAGCAAAACTACAAAACTGATTGGAGAAGAAAAAGTGAAGAATATGCAGTACCCAAGAGCTGAATATCCATTTTTCAGTTCAAAATCTAGACGGTTGTTCAGTTTCGGAGACTGGCCACTCGTTATGAAACAGAAGCCTGAAGATCTTGCAGAAGCCGGTTTCTTTTATACTGGTCATGAAGACAGGACCAAGTGTTTCCATTGTGGTGGCGGTTTAGAAGATTGGGAAGATGATGATGATCCTTGGCAGCAGCATGTTCAGTGGTTTAGTCAGTGTGCTTATGTAAAGTTTAAACTCGATCAGTGTTCTGTATAAGATTGAATAGGGTGTTTATAAAGAAATAAAAAAATAGTATATTGCATATAATTTGTTTTATTTAATTTTATAATGTTTCCTTTAGTTACATACACATAACCTTAACTACTATAGTCTACAGTAACATTTCTATTTTTATCTATTTCAATAATATTATCAAACTCAGCATAAACAATACAGTTAATTGTTTGTATTAGTGAGGATTCAAATCGTACTTCTAATCTTACACTACCATGCTTTATGAGATTCCAATGAGCTGATGAGTTAGCTGATAAATCAGGAGTTAAATCAAATGCTAAAAGACAGTAACCTTTAGCATACTGTTCACGAGAGATTGCATTTCCTTCATTTAGAAAGTGAATACCAGTCCCCGAGAATAGAGTATGATATGCTGATGTAAATATATTATTATTAAAAGATGGTTGCAAAGCTTTTGAAGGTATTTGTTGACCATCAATATATAAGCTGAAAGAGTTAATACCATAGTTTTCAAAGTTAAATGGATTTTTAGTAAGCGAACCATTAAATGCAGAATTGTTTACAAATCCAATAATACATCTTTTGGGTACCTGTCCTAAGAATATATTATCAAGAGTTTTTCCTTGAACACCTGATGGAATTGTTAAAACTTTAACTTCAGCACGAGTAATAGGATATTTAGCAGTGGTAGAAGCTAAAACTTTCTGATGTGCGAGTAATACACTTGGATTAATTCGTGCTCTTCGAACAATAAGAGTTGCGTCTGTAATGCAAACTTTAAACTTTACATCATTTGACCCAGCAATTAAATTAAAACTCTCTCTTGATCGAACTAATTTTACACTCATTTCAACGCCATTCATTAAAAATTTATCTTGATTGAAAATGTCACCATGAAGATGACCAATCATTTCTATTTCCCTACTTTCATTAACTAATTCCTGTCTTTTAACAAATCCTATGTTTTTACCATCTGTGGAATCCATTTTTCCTGCTGTATCCTCATACCAAAGGCTACAAGTAAGATGAGATTGTTTAGCAGCAGGAGCATAGTTTAAAAGAGTTTCCATGTATGCTCGATAGGCATAGGTATTATTAGGTGGTGATACAAGTTTTTGGTTTAAATAAACATCAAGTTGACTAAAAAGTGAATGCAGCCAATTATTTACAGGTGCTACTGCGGTAGCTGATATCAAGTTTGATGAATCTTGATTTAATACTTTTGCCTTTATCTGGAGTAATGTATGAGACAAATCTATGTAGTCATCGCCTGTTCCAGGAACTTGAAACTCGATAGGTCCATCATCAGCAAGAGACGAAATTGGTTTATAGTGAATCCACAATCCATTTTCAATGCTTGTTTATGTAGACGGTAATGCAAATAAATCTAATTCTGACTTAACGCACTCACAAGAATGATTATGAAGGAAAGACATATTTAATTTGAAAATATATCTTCGATGTTTTTTGGTTTTAGACCAAGTTTTTTCGTAGCTTTCACTTTAGCAGTTAGTGGTGGAATGAACGATGCCAATCGTTTTCTTTTAGTTATATATCCAGATCCTGTCATGTTAAATCGATCAATTTTGTTATCAGCCTTTCGTTTTAAGTTCGTACTAACTTGTTTAAGACGATCTTTTATTGAGGCTTCCATAGGACGCGCTTGAACCATATCCGATAAAAGTCCTACTCCAGCGTTTAATGCCTCCTTACCAACCACTCGAACACCACTTGAAAGTAAAGGTAAAACTGATCTAAATAACCCTCCTAAGAAGCTCCCAATACCATGACCGCGTTGGTATGGTGAACCCTTATAAATTACACCAACTCCTGATCCAGCTTGATGTGAATAATAATTTTCATATGGACATTTATGATGATCATGAGGAGAATACATTATTATAATTTGTGGAAATGTAGTTTAATACACACGGTTCCAAACTGGAATGGTATTTTTTGTCCTGTGCTCGATCTTATATCTATTTCCAGCGTATCGAACTCTCTTCGCATTACAGGTAAGTAGTGAGGTGGAGAGAAAACGTGCATTTTATTCGCACCATAAATGTATTTTGAAGGATCTAATGAAATGACTCTTAATAGCGGAGTCATAACATCACCCACAATCTGAGGATCGATAATGTCATAATATAGAAATAGTTGAGATGGTAACCCTAAGTGTAAATTAGCAGGACACTTCCCAAAATTTCTGTCTAGAAGATTTGTATTTGGTTCATAACCCAGTTGTAAACTTAATTTGGGTGATAATGTTACGGATGTTATATTTTTATCCAAAACAGAAATAGACACAAATTTTGTTATTTCATCATAACGAAATTTCAAGTTCTCTCTGATACCATTTAACGCTCTTAAAATATGTTCAACGTTATCATAGTTGGTAGCCGGAATATGTTTTTTGTAGTACACTGTTGATGGTTTATCTTCATTAGGCATTAACATGGTTTTTGTAATGTACACAACATTTTCATGATCTTGAACAGTAAACATGGTGCATGGATATTGAAACTCGACAACTCCAACCGACCATTCACCTTCTAATTTCATAGCTTTTGGTAATTTTGTTGAAAAATTTGTGGTCTTGTTATCAGGAAAGTATTCCATTGAACTATTGCTGAGCAAAGTTAAATAAAAACTTTCTTTATTCATATTTCTTTTAAACTAGAAGCTAAAATCCAACTGTTAAATTTATCTGGATAACCTTTCCACTTCACTAATACTTCTTTTCTGTTACCCGAATAACGAGTACCAATTATTTTATCTATTTTATATTGTGAGGTGGGGTTGTAAGTGACCTTCTGTAATTCTCTTTCATAAAAAGTACCAACTATTGCTTCATCTTGTAAATCTGTTATTGTATAAACAACCCATGGAGATCTATCAATTATTGAAGATATAATAAATATTTCATCACTCCAATTTGATTCATATCCTTTTTGGAAAACATGTTTATATTTAGTTATTCGAACATAATCACCCACATTGAAATTTGGTTTTGGATTTTCTAAAGAAAGTTTGTTTGATCCTCTATTATAAAGATTAGTCCAAACTGTCATAATATTGGCGGAACTTACATCACATGGGCACATCTTAATACTAGAGTGAATGCTGTGATTATAAGAGTATACTAAATCCTGTAAAACATCTATGTATCTATAAGTATTGTTATGAGTGAAATAACGCCACATTTTCATTTTTAGAGTTCTTTGAAATCGTTCAACAATACTAGCCTTAATATCAGGATTGTTAGTGGTATAGTAATTTATCTTTTTGGATTTAAAGTATTTTTGTACATCTTTTGAAACAAATTCTGTACCTTTATCAGATTGTATGTGAGTAGGTGTGGAATTACTTTCAGTAAATATACTTTCAAAACATTCTTTAGTAGTTTCTGAGTTTTTCTTTTTCATTGGTCTTGCGAAAGCATATTTACTAAATACATCAATAACACATAGTATATAGTTGAAACCATCATTATATTGAGAATAAGTTCGCATATCACTTAAATCAGCTTGCCACAGTTCATTAATATTTGATAGAATGTACCTATTACGTGGAAATTTTTTCCGACTGGGTTTATGTAATGTATATGTTTCTTGTGATTGTAACCATTCCTTTACTTGCTTTTTATCCATTTTACCCTTCATGGCTTTTGATAATTTATCAATACTACCAAAACCAGCGGGGTTAGATGGATCATAATAAATCCTGTTAATTTTTTCTAGTACGGGGTCCATTTTTCCCAATCGAGCTTTTTACGTATTTTAGTTATAGATCTTTTATCTCCACTGCTCGGTGTAGAAAACTCTTGAACTTCAATCTCAGAGGTTTTGTTCAGATCTTTTGCTTGAAGTTGGTTAATAAACTCACATCTCTTTGGATTTCCAATATAAGTAAGTGGTACTTTAATATCTTTTAATGCTTTAGCAAATCTATCCCACCCTATCGGATCACTTCTTTTTAAGGGTCTTAGTGAATCATTTATTAAATCAACAATATTACTTCCAGGAATTTTTTCATTATCAATTATGACTGTGCCTTCATTATCCCAATGTATTTTACTTTTACTTGTTCCAATTAAGTTTAATAATGACTCACCTTTTTTATTATAAGTTTTTGGTATTAAACTGAGTAGGTGTGTAAAGTGGATTTGTGTCATTTTCTTTACTTTTAATGGATCCTTTCTCATCCAACAAAGATTCAGCATCAACTGAACTTTTTAGATCTCTATCTTTATTTTTAAAACCAATTTTAGATTCATTTGAATCTTCATTAGATGTATCAGAATAAATTGGTAATCTGAGTGGTTGACGATCCTCTTCGGTAAAGTGAAGGTATCTTTGTAGTGTTTGTAAATATAACATCCACTTCTTGCGGTCTTCCGTCTTACTATTCATAATATTTTGCATTTCAATATCTAATCGAGACAAATTACTATTAACTTTATTTTCTTGTTTTAATTTTTCAATCAATCCAGGTTCAATAAGTATCATTTTCTTTGCATTTTCCATGTTAACTGGCTAGTCCACTTACTAATCCACTCAATATTGCACCTAATATTATTGGTAAGAAAGCCCCTCCTTTTTGTATGATTATATTTTTTCTTAGTTTATGTTTACACTTATGCACCAGTTTACGGAGTATATTTTTGTGTTTATTCAATTTTTGTTTATCTTGATCTTTAAGAGGTACCTTTCCTTGTAAAACGTTATGAATACATTCACAAATACAGTTTATTTCTTCTTCATCACATGTTTTAAGTAACGCTCTTTGATATTTTGGTTTAAGCGTATGCAAAGCGCTTAGCAAATGTTTATGCGTTGTGAGTCGACGATGCATCATTTAGAAATGATTTGAATTGTTTGATTCTTGGTGTATTTAAACTCTTTTGTGGGGACGTAGACTGTACAGTGTCCATTAAATGGGAAGACATTTGTCTTGATACGACAAAAATCATTGGTATTCTGTTTTAAATCAACCATTAAATATCCATGCGCTTCTAAAGTTGCATCCCTATAGGCATCTTCAATGAATTTTGTGTTGTCTGGTGACACTTGTCGTGCTAAATATCTTATTTGAGTTTTATCTCGAGGGTTTTTAAAATATATTATATAACTTGAGTTTAAAGAAATGTCTCTTTGACCTTTACCCTGATGAAATAAATTTTGTGTTAAATAAAATACACTCAGATTCCTGTGATGACTACCTTTTGTAAATATATCCACAATTCTTCCATCAGACTCTCTCATTAGATCATCAATAATAACAAGATGTGGGTTTTCACCATCAAACATATTAAGATTTGGAGGAATTCCTTGATGATAGTTAACATTTGGTAAATTATATAAAGGTTGCATTTCATCAAAGCACCATGTGATCTGATTAAAATCACAATTACATATTTCTTTAACTGATTTTATGAAATTTGTTACAAAATTTGACTTCCCACATCCACTTGGTCCTGCCACAATAGCAGTAAACGGATGGATAAAGTGAAACATTTCACACGTCTAGAGTTCAAAGGGATGAAATAAAAAATGAAAATTATGTTGTATAAATTAAATATATATATATTGCTAAAATTACAAAAAACATGTAACTGATGAAAAACAGACTGATCTGTATACTATTTCTAACACAATTATTACTTATCAGAACATTACAATCTTCTCAAATGTATGTTCACCGTTTTATTATTACTTAGATATCATTATTTACAATCGAATAATTAAAACTAACACAATTAGTACATCAGAATTTTACAATCTCAAATTTAAACCTACAAATAAAAACCACAGTTATCTTACATTATTTACAATCAAACAATAAATTTTAAATATGTAATAAACTATTATATAACATTATAGTAATATCATAATTTTACAATCAATATAAATTTTGTATAGGTACAGAAGTCCAAGTAAAAAGTATCAACACTTAACGTAATTTATAATGTCCCCAAGCCAATGTATCAATGTTGTTGTCCATAATACATCGTTTGCTATCATTATATGATAAAGATGCTTTATTTATTTTTTGTGTAAAAATAGTGTGTTTGATTGACTTAAACCGAAGCATACTACAATATTGTACATTTTTATTAAACAAACACGATTTGTAATTTTCCATATTCATTTTTTTGGTAACACTTTTGTTAACCCCTTTTGCCTTTGCTATAAATTTATCTTCTACTTCCAAGGCATACATTTTTGATCGCAACCCTACAAATTCCTTCAACACTTTACCATTATTCTCGTCTTTAAAAAAACCTAACTTCTTTTTATTTATTTTTGGATAATCGTAAATATTATTTTCTGGATAGTCTGATGTATCAAAATAGTGAAGTAGGTCAGGTTTTATATCCTCATACAAATTATCTGTAAAAATTTGATATATCAAACTATCGGTATCGGTGTACAATAACTTAATTTTGTTATTGAACTTTTTAACCATGTAGTTATAATGAAATTCGTACATAAGGGTCTTAGATATATCTAAAATACAAAATCCTAAATAAATTGGCTTATCATAAATTAATTTTGTTTTTCGTAATTGTATTGCGACTAAATTTTTCAAAGTTTGATTTAGCTAACGTTCTCAAACTAGTATTTAAGTCTATGTATTTCTTTAGCCAAGAACTCTGTTTAAATTTTAAAATTCTATGTACTTTAATTAATTTAATTCCCATTTCAATGCATTGTTTTAAATTCCTGTAGTGAATGATGTATTTATTTTTATTATTTAAATTAGGAACTAATTTAGTTTCTTTAGTATTACCCACACATATGTTTTCAGGACATAATGGAAAGTCAGAATGCAAATTATGAAGTTCATCAGGATATTCCAAATCAACTTCTAAAACATAACCAAAATCAGACGTATCCAACACATTATAATCTGTATTACAATTTATCCATTCGAAACCACCAACAGGAAGGGATTGGGACATTGCCCAACCATATAAATTATTCGCATCAAAATATGTTAGATATGAATTAGGTTTTTCACCATCATAATCCTCCATGAATTTATTATTTGCTCTAGCAAAACGATTGCTACACTGAGATACACCCCCTCTAATACCAGCTTTAAAAAAAGCAATTTTGTCATAGTCCGTTAACAATTCTAATTCTATTTTTGTAAATTTTAACACTGCATCCCAACTTAAACCTGGACCTGTATAGTAATGGGCAGGATCTAATCCATAAGTTTTAATACATAGCTTTCTGAAGTTTTCGAATACATCGGTCAAAAGTAAAACATCAGTTTTTAAATACAAATCGGAATAATCAGACATACTACTACACTTAAAATGTTGCCAAATATCTTTTGCATGATTATAATCATCATTTGAAACATTTGAATCTGTGAGTGAACTATAAAACTGGTGTTGATCAGGAAGTGACGGATGTTTCAAGCAATCACTATTACGCATAAATTCATAAGGATAAATACCTTTCCGTCTTAAACGTAAAAAATCTTCATTATTAGGATAGTTTCTTTTTAGTTCTTTAAACTGATCGTCATTAAGATTTTTAGCTAGCTGATCTAAACTACATGATAAAAATTTCAATGAATCTACGAATCTTAAACTTACAGGTTGATTATTTATTGTTAACTGTTTTGAAAATGATATGTATCGTTCTTTATTTTGTGGAATAACTTCAACTTTGCCATCATCGAGGTTTAATCATAACATCTTATTATTTACCATGCTATGCTTCTATTTAATTAAGGAGGTTATTTAGATGTTACAACAACAGTCAAATACTAACTACTCAGCTTTATCAGTTTAGACTGTAAGCTGAACCCAATATAGGCTGGAGATCCCTAAGGCAAAAAATAACAAATCGTTTAGTTTCTAAATTTTGTTGCCTATCAATTCTCACGTAGCCAAAACTTCGATCTTTCTTTGCTATTAGTATTGCAGTGATTGATACATTAATAACACGTTTTTTTAAATAGTTTGGAACTTAACATATTTATTTACATTTTCGATAAACTCATACAGGATAATATCATAATCCCTTTTAATAATATGCACGAAAGATAATTTTCCCTATACAAACAGATTTTTTGTAAGTCGATTTTGTTTTTATTCAAGCGAAGTAAATTCAACTGTCGATAGCAAACCATTGCCGGCGGCCAGTGTGCGCGATGTAGAAATTCGATTAGCCTTGAATTTGGCATCTTTTAATTATTGCGTAATAAAACAAAACAAACGAATTCCGTTTACATATTAAATATTGGATCCATTAAGCTTATTCAAATTTTACATGGTAGTCTTTATTGCTTTGGAACATATTGTTAACATTAGGTTTGGTTTTTTAAGAAAAGAAGGAGAGACAAAAGATACCTCTCTTTCTTATTACATAACTGCGGCAAAGACCGAAAGGAGGAGGGTTCTGTTTCTAATAAATTAAGATAAATTCTGTTTAGAGTACATAGCATAGAAACTAGTCTAACTTGCCATCTTAAACTATTTCTACCATCCAACCGAAGTCAGACTACAGTAGTCTTTATAAGGAACCCAACTCACATTGTAGTTTGTTGAAAGTATGATGGCCCCGTGCCATGTATCTGTCGCTCGATATATTGTCTATGTATTTACTTACAGACGTACAATCGATCAATGGGTGGTCCGGAATATCAGATGATCGATGCATTTCGAATGAATGCTGAATACCGTAAAAGTTTAGCTGACCTATTAAGTTATAACAAGCAATGGTGTCTACGAACTCGATAACTTGTTCTATTAATTATTTTTAATAGTACTGTATACAACGTGTAACTTAAAGGGTATATACATATCAAGTGCAAAGCTTCTTTGGATGATAACAAATGATATGGCAAGGGTTTTGTAATCCTATGTCTACATGTGTGGAACTTATTAGAAATTTCAATACCAGATACCAGAAACCGAATCTTTCAAATTAAGAAGAACGAAGAGAATTATCGTGTTATTGCCAAGTCACGTGAAAAGTTATTAACCCTCGTAGTGCTATTGCGGTCCAAGTCTATTATGATTGGCATTCAAGAAACATATGAAACCGATAATTTGGTATAAATTTTTTGAGTCACTTACTACACACTACTTGAGCTGAAACTGTGCATTCTCCATACCAGATGTTGTCTTCAGCCCTTGTGGATAGATATAGGGTTTCCGTTACACGTTGTATAATTATATATATATATATATTTTTTTTTTTCAAGTTAGATAGATAGATAGAATAGATTTTTTTTTAACGTGGTATAATTATCTTATAAGTCCTCCCACCCCGGGCAGGGTGGGAGGGACTGTCAGACTTTTACTGACTAAAATCCACGGTGTTCCTTCAATAACCCTTTACGTTCCGGGGTCACGGTAATGGGATAAGTCCCACGACCCCGGCAAGCTTCGGCCCTCTACAGGGGGGGCCTCGTACCTCGTACCACTGCGGCTGGGCTGGAGGGAGGACGCCAGGCGCGTGCATAGGATTATGACAGGGCATGCGGCGGAGAAAAACACACAAAAAATTCTTCTTTTATAGATTTTTAGCATAGCCACAGCCACGCATCGCCACCATGCTACGATGCGTGGCTGTGGCTATGCTAAAAATCTATAAAAGAAGAAGTTTTTGTGTGTTTTTACTCCGCCGCATGCCCTGTCATAATCCTATGCACGCCCCTGGAAGACGCCATCCTCTCCCTCACGCGGCCCGCCTCCTCCTTCGGAAGCATGACTGCTTCGCAGAAGGAGGCGACCGCTTCCCACTCCCTCTCGCCCCGCAGCATGGCCTCGACCAATGCCGGGCGCGAGATGTCTTCGCCTATCGCCGCCGTGAGGATACGTCGGTGCTCTGCCCAAGCGGGGCAGTCCTAAAAGTTCGTCTTTTTTCGCTATAAATTGGTTGAATTGCTTGGCTAACCTTCAATGCCTCTTTTTGTGGTAAAATCTGAATCTCTTATTACACTGGTGGTTTTAAAAATGGGTCTCGTTTGTAACTACACCGAGTTCACGTGAAACTGCATAACATAACGAGCCAACAAAGCGTGGGTGACCCGCAATGTAATTAACCTTGCAGAAGGAAAGGTGGCGGCAGGCATAACATTTTTATCAAATTACAATTGACGGTGATTATGTACAATACCTATATTATACATTACTACATCCACGTGTATACTTATCCTTTGAAGATCAATTTCAAATGAGTTTACGCACCGCAAGCTCACAGCTTGTAATTAAAATTAAATTGCATACATAAAACATTGAAGAGATTCTATTTTGATTAAGTTTATTTCAGCGGAATTAAACTCGTTGCGGCTGTAAACCGTTATCATTTTAATTAAATTTATTTCACTCTCTTAATCTATTGTAAACATCTCTATCGCACTTTATTTATTACTAGAATGTAATAAAATTCTAACTATATTTACAATTGGAAATTAACCTTTAAAAGCGCAAGTACATTAAGAGTCAACCTGACGCCCATTGACTGGACCCGATAGGTTATTTGATGATCATTCCCCGTAAAAAAGGGGAAAATATTTACTGTGGTTTTTAACCGACTTCTAAAAAAGAAGGAGGTTCTCAATTCGGATGTTTGTATTTTTTTTTTAATGTTTGTCCGCGTGTAACTCCGTCGCTTGCCAACCGATGTAAAAAATTCTCATCTTGTTAGAAAGTCAAAAAGCCAAAAATAATTTTAATTTCGGTAGTCGGTGTTATTGGTTTTGTATTTTTTGTTTGGTTTTGATATGGAAGTCGGTTTTATTTTTTGCAAAAAAGTTTTTTGAATGTGCAGCCCAGTGCAGCAGAATGTGGTTTTTAAGTATACACCACAATTTTAACACAGCTTTTACAACATTACAATTAATCTATAGTTGCGATACTAATACTATGACTTTTGCGAAAGTGGAAGGGGCTTGATGCGAGCGCTCAATTTATGCAGATGCGCGGCTACAATTGATTTACTTTTGTATTTCAGGCAAATATCAGTATCTTTCATTTACCTTATAACCCCGTGAGGTAGCGGAATATCACAGACACATAGGAATTATAATACAGAAGCAGTTGACATTATAACTTTGTCTCACAGTTTATTTTACTTTATTTATTTAATTAATTAAATAGAACGGCCGAAACCAATTACACCATTTAATATAATTTATTATTTATTTAGCACATTCAACCATTCTTCTCACAAAAATTCAAAATTCTGACAATATTATCTTCCATTCATCCACAAACATATCTAAATCTGTGCTTGAGTCCATGAGAGTGTTAACAGCGGCTAGAGTTCGAGGAATAGGTGACTTGGAATGTGCAACTGTACGGCGAGTGTTAACAGCCACTTTTCTATGAGCACAGTAGTTATCCGGGACAAACAGATTGCAGACCTCATTAGGCAGGTCAGGTGTATCAATCATTCCCCAGAGAATCTTAAATATGACAATCATCTGATCACGCGACCGTCTCACTTCCAACGAATTGAAAGACAAGCAACCCAACAGAAATTTAATGGGATACAGGAATGGATAATACCTATACAAGTGTCTATAAATGTATCTTAGGAATGCTTTTTGGACATTTTCTAGAGCTAGCACATACTTCTTTTTAAAAGGAGTTGGAGACTCTTGTCATCAACGATATCTATGATAGTGCTCAGTTCATATTGCATATTCCATCAGGTTACCAATTTTGAAAGTAACTCCATTACATAGGCTTTGAAACAGCTTTCCCAACCCATAACATAAAGAAAACACCCTTTCAAACCTTAGCTATAAATAAAACCTATTTAACCTTTACTAAGTAGGAAAGTTCATAAGTCCATAACCACCGTCTAAGTTGAGCTACGTCTCTTATAGGTAATCCTTACTTAGCTTCGGAATGATGGAACTTGGCAACTTCGGCATCGCGATAAATAGCCGAAAGGCGAACGAACAACGAAAGACGAACTTTTAGGACTGCCCCGCTTGGGCAGAGCACCGACGTATCCTCACGGCGGCGATAGGCGGAGACATCTCGCGCCCGGCATTGGTCGAGGCCATGCTGCGGGGCGAGAGGGAGTGGGAAGCGGTCGCCTCCTTCTGCGAAGCAGTCATGCTTCCGAAGGAGGAGGCGGGCCGCGTGAGGGAGAGGATGGCGTCTTCCAGGGGCGTGCATAGGATTATGACAGGGCATGCGGCGGAGTAAAAACACACAAAAACTTCTTCTTTTATAGATTTTTAGCATAGCCACAGCCACGCATCGTAGCATGGTGGCGATGCGTGGCTGTGGCTATGCTAAAAATCTATAAAAGAAGAAGTTTTTGTGTGTTTTTCTCCGCCGCATGCCCTGTCATAATCCTATGCACGCGCCTGGCGTCCTCCCTCCAGCCCAGCCGCAGTGGTACGAGGTACGAGGCCCCCCCTGTAGAGGGCCGAAGCTTGCCGGGGTCGTGGGACTTATCCCATTACCGTGACCCCGGAACGTAAAGGGTTATTGAAGGAACACCGTGGATTTTAGTCAGTAAAAGTCTGACAGTCCCTCCCACCCTGCCCGGGGTGGGAGGACTTATAAGATAATTATACCACGTTAAAAAAAAATCTATTCTATCTATCTATCTAACTTGAAAAAAATATATATATATATATATATAATTATACAACGTGTAACGGAAACCCTATATCTATCCACAAGGGCTGAAGACAACATCTGGTATGGAGAATGCACAGTTTCAGCTCAAGTAGTGTGTAGTAAGTGACTCAAAAAATTTATACCAAATTATCGGTTTCATATGTTTCTTGAATGCCAATCATAATAGACTTGGACCGCAATAGCACTACGAGGGTTAATAACTTTTCACGTGACTTGGCAATAACACGATAATTCTCTTCGTTCTTCTTAATTTGAAAGATTCGGTTTCTGGTATCTGGTATTGAAATTTCTAATAAGTTCCACACATGTAGACATAGGATTACAAAACCCTTGCCATATCATTTGTTATCATCCAAAGAAGCTTTGCACTTGATATGTATATACCCTTTAAGTTACACGTTGTATACAGTACTATTAAAAATAATTAATAGAACAAGTTATCGAGTTCGTAGACACCATTGCTTGTTATAACTTAATAGGTCAGCTAAACTTTTACGGTATTCAGCATTCATTCGAAATGCATCGATCATCTGATATTCCGGACCACCCATTGATCGATTGTACGTCTGTAAGTAAATACATAGACAATATATCGAGCGACAGATACATGGCACGGGGCCATCATACTTTCAACAAACTACAATGTGAGTTGGGTTCCTTATAAAGACTACTGTAGTCTGACTTCGGTTGGATGGTAGAAATAGTTTAAGATGGCAAGTTAGACTAGTTTCTATGCTATGTACTCTAAACAGAATTTATCTTAATTTATTAGAAACAGAACCCTCCTCCTTTCGGTCTTTGCCGCAGTTATGTAATAAGAAAGAGAGGTATCTTTTGTCTCTCCTTCTTTTCTTAAAAAACCAAACCTAATGTTAACAATATGTTCCAAAGCAATAAAGACTACCATGTAAAATTTGAATAAGCTTAATGGATCCAATATTTAATATGTAAACGGAATTCGTTTGTTTTGTTTTATTACGCAATAATTAAAAGATGCCAAATTCAAGGCTAATCGAATTTCTACATCGCGCACACTGGCCGCCGGCAATGGTTTGCTATCGACAGTTGAATTTACTTCGCTTGAATAAAAACAAAATCGACTTACAAAAAATCTGTTTGTATAGGGAAAATTATCTTTCGTGCATATTATTAAAAGGGATTATGATATTATCCTGTATGAGTTTATCGAAAATGTAAATAAATATGTTAAGTTCCAAACTATTTAAAAAAACGTGTTATTAATGTATCAATCACTGCAATACTAATAGCAAAGAAAGATCGAAGTTTTGGCTACGTGAGAATTGATAGGCAACAAAATTTAGAAACTAAACGATTTGTTATTTTTTGCCTTAGGGATCTCCAGCCTATATTGGGTTCAGCTTACAGTCTAAACTGATAAAGCTGAGTAGTTAGTATTTGACTGTTGTTGTAACATCTAAATAACCTCCTTAATTAAATAGAAGCATAGCATGGTAAATAATAAGATGTTGTTTTGTTTAGTTCAAAATAAGCTGAAAAATCCTGTGTTACGGGGATTATCCATCGATCCATCAAAAAGTATATAAATAAGTAGATACTGTGTAGGTTTGGTACATTAAAAGCAAAAAAATAATGGAAAATTAAAAGTGATTGCTAAAATGGTGATTAGTTAACGGTGCTGAAAGACTATGATTGGAAAATTTTGAATAAACGATTTGTTTTTGTCAGGTGTGGTTAAATATTTAAACAAGTACCTACCTTCATAAATCTAAAAGTTACGTACCTAACTTAAAAGATATATGACTTAAATTTGAACCCAGAGATGATTATTACTTTTTGGAATGTATACTAACTACCACAGCTCTCAAAACTGTAAAAGGAAACCTTAAGGAAACGCCATGTTCTAGGACAAAAAGTTCAAAGACATATGACATTTACCAATCCACACTGGAACTGTGTGGTGTATTGTACCAGTGTTCCAGCAGTGCAGAAGTATCGGCTAGTTGTAGTGCCGAGATATTAATAGTACAACCTGAGATACTCGATAAGTAACATATCATGCACCAAACAAAGACAGAGAGCGCTTTGATTACCTAGTCAATCTATACTAATATTACAAAGCGGAAAAGTTTGTTTGTTTGTTTGTTTGCGTGAACGCGCTAATCTTCGAAAGTACTGGGTGGATTTGGATGCAATTTGGTATGGAAGTAGCTTGAAGCTTGAGGAAGGTTATAGGCTACTTTTTACGCGACTGCAAAAAAGGAGAGTTATGTTTTTACCGTGATAGATTCTACGGGAGCGAAGCCCCGCGTGAGCACTAGTTACTGAATAAATTAAACATTACATTACCCACAGCTTGAGCACCAAATTATTAACTCACATATGTCACGTCGTATCTTTGACTAATTAGCTATACATACGGTAGAGGCTTACCGAAGGTTTAAAATGTATTTATTATTAAGATTATTTTCCTTTTGAAAACACCAATAGCGGCCATTATGACGTAATGTATTGTCAGGGCTAAAGATTGTGCTGAGTCGACCGACGTATCGGAGCGTCGTTTCCACGCGCCTCAAAAAATTGGCTAGTGACCATCTAGGTACAGTGCGAGAGACCAGATAGCAGAAATTGTAATTTATGTACGATTTCAGGCCTTCAAAACTCTTTTTACCAAATTAAATCAAAATCGGTTGTTGTTTAGCCATGAAAGCGTAACAGACAAACAACTACACTTACGGATTGTATTTAATTGTACCTAGTTTAGTTTAGATCATGTACAGCGCCATTCTGAAAAAAAAAACACAGGCATACTTTTACGCAGAGATTTTTTTTTATGAATATACCCGCTGCCTGAAATTGACAAATAAATATCATATTCTGAATCTTTTTTATAGACGGAACAGTTACATCTCAATGTGAATTAAGGTTTTTTGAACTTGCGTGCTATTAACCTTTTTTGTACATAGTGGACTTTCTGATCTTATTTTCTCAATGGTAATAATAATGAACTTAAATAATACATTGTACTTTGCGCGAATCCTTTGACGATTATCCTTTGTCTTTGATTACTGCAAATAAAGGATAATCCTAAAACATTATAACGTATTCTTATTGTAATTCATTTATGTCATGGCTGTTCTGTATAACGACGCGGGTCTTATCTATATAAATATAAATATTTGTATGTCTGTCCTGTGCGCATTCTTAATCCATTAAGCAGATCGTGATTAAACTTTGGCGAGGTGACGTAATGATGGGGGCTCAGAGCTCCATATAGAAAAGAATAATAATTTCAGGAGCGTGTACACCTACCTCGATGAATTACTATTCCCCTGTCTCGAAAAAACACTGCACGCTACTGGCTAAAGCATGAAGCATTAGAGCTAGTAGTAGCTACCGAGCCATTCATTAAATCTAGAAGATAGCAGCAGCGCCAAATGTCACATACAATTTATCTAGCATTGAACTCGAGCATCACTTTAATTGTTCAACATTCCTTTGTATGGACTTCGGTTGTTATCTACATAATACACTTTATGCGTAACAGTGTAAGTTATAGGTTTGTGTTCTTTTGGTGTATTAAGTAGGTAGTTAAGTTTGGAAGTTGTTGTGTTTTACTTGAATAGTTGTACAGACGCCAGCACATCAAGCAACAACAATCTTTCAAATTTCTTTTATAGATTTTCAACTTTATTGTTAAAGAAATTAGGTTCAAGGTTGATTGGGAAAATTTGACAGTTTCGGGTAGCTTCATGTGCTGGCGTCTGTACCTACGTAATGAAATGCAATACACGACCAATAATGAGAAAATCTGTACATCATCATTATCTGCTTAGCTTTTTCCCGACCGTGTCACGGTCTTCCTCCAGTCAGTGTTTCACAATGCGCACCTGACTATCTGACCTTCAAAACCCTGCAGCTGGATAGTACAATACCCCTTAGCAAGACTGCAGTTAGTTTTTCTAGTTTCTGACTACCGACTGTCAAAGCAGTACAAATAACAGCCAGGAACAGCGAATTAACGTGCATCCAAGGCACGGAGGAATTTCGATATGATAATGACCGTTGGTCACCCATCTACAGACTAACCTTAGCCTGCGTTGCTTTACATTACGCTTAACAACAAAACCGCCCATTGTATCACAACTTATTTGTTTTTCTGTTATGGTGTACAATAAATAATATATCTATCTATCTATCTAACCTTGAACCCGTTCGGCTGATATTATACAACGTGTAACGGAAACCCCATATCTATCCAAAAGCCCTGAAGACACCATCTAATATGGAGTCTCTATGCACAATTTCAGCACAAAATAACTGACTCAAAGAATTGATACCAAATTATTGGTTTCATATATTTCTTGAATACCAATCATAACAAACGTGTCACAGCACTATGAGGGTCAATAACTTTCCACGGCACTTGCCAATAACTCGATAATTATTTTCGTTCTTCTTAATTTGAAAAATTCGGTCTCTGGTATCAGTGTATTGGAATTTGTAATAAGTACTACACTCTTGCCATATCGTTTGTTATCATCCAAAGAAGCCATGCACTTGGTATGTATATACCCTTTAAATTACACGTTTTATAGCCATTAATAACGAGAAAACTGAATATGAAGAAGAATAAAATTAGGCGATACTTTGCGGAAATCCTTGACACAGAATATCTGTAGTACTTACAATATTTCAATAAACTACTTTTTTTTTCATTTTACTTGCAAATCCATGTTAAAAACTACAATCAATGATACTTAATTGCAAACCATATCTTTATAGCTTAGCTGAAAAAATCTAAGGCCCTTTTTGTAATTGTTAATTGATAATTTTATTCTAGACTAGCTTTTGCCCGCGACTTCGTCCGCGTGGAATAGTTACTTTGGGCTAACGTTAAACTTAACCCCGATTTTGAAGCATTCTTCATTGGCGCTCCGCTCCTATTGGCCTTATCACGTTCACATGAGGCTTAACTACCTATAGAACGAAATTTTATACCTTCGGCCGCGAGACGCGTCGGCCGATTCTCAAAAATAATCCTTATAGCATGATTCAGTATTCACGCGCGATGGCTTATTATTAGCGTATTTCATGTATAACTTTGGTGTTTCTATACCGATTTATATGATTACTTTCTACTAGCTATTGCCCGCGACTTCGTCCGCGTGGAATAGTTACTTTGGGCTGACGTTAAATTTAACCCCGATTTTGAAGCATTCTTCATTGGCGCTCCGCTCCTATTGGCCTTAGCGTAATGACTATTCTTCTCTATAAATTGACTATTTAATTAAAAAATAATTTTTCAATTCGAACCAGTAGTCCCTGAGATTATCGCGTTCAAACAAACATACAAACTCTTCAGCCTTATATAATTAGTATAGCTGTTTCCCGCGACTTCGTCCGCGTTTCCGTCGTTTTTTCGAAAAAAAAAAGTAGCCTATGTCCTTCCTCACGGTTCGGTGATTTTGATGTAACAGACAGATTAACTTTCGTAATTTAGTAGGGAAATATAATATGTCAATCTATAATACTGTTGAAAAATATCGCAATACGGAACCGCGCAATATTATTGTTAATAGCTGTGCCCGCGACTCCGTCAGCGTGTAACACCTTATGTGTTATTAAGTTAATGTATTGGTAGGTAATATTGTTTAGATCACGTTCACATGAGACTTAAGTACCTATAGAACGAAAATACTTCAGCGCAAACCTTCCGGGTAAACTATGTTGAAAGTTGACCCGTCCGGCACGTGAACATAAAGATTTCTAGAACTGCTAACCCGGGAAAGAGCGACGTACAACTGACCATGCGAGAAACAACTGACACCGAGATCTACTCCAGCAACACGAAAAGTCTGCCCTTGAGCCTTATTCATTGTCATTGCAGAACACACCGATACTGGGAATTGCGTTCTTTTAAATTGGAATGGAAAATTATTTGGTATTATGGGAATTCTGGGAATAAAGACGGTTTCTCCTGCACCGCAACCTGTTAAAATTTGAGCCTCGATTATATTTTGTTGCAACTTTTATTTTTAGGGTAGGGTGTGTTACTTTTAGCCGAGTTCCATTGCAAAGTTGTGGTGGTCTTAAATTTCGGAGCAGAATAATCGGAATGCCAATTTTTAAACAAATTTCATGAGAAGGAAGTCCGGGCATATTTAAAGAATTTAAAAATTCTATCGGGTAATTAGTGGCTTCTTGTTCATCGACCATTCTATTTTTTGAACTATAAACTTTGCTTTCCCCCTGTATATTCGACAGTATTTTGTTATTAATCTCAAATCATAGCGAGGAGTTAAAATAGATCTTTCGCATAGCCAAGAATTGTCCCTATTTAATATATTTGTTACGTCACCGTAACCCGACGATATAAGATGTGGTTGGGAGGCTTATTATTAGCGTATTTCATGTATAACTTTCGTGTTTCTATACCGATTTATATGATTCTTTTTTATGGAATAGTTAATATTGTTAACTTTTTCAATTAGGGGTGACTGAGAGTGTTATAAACGTAAGAGTAGAGAAATATTATAATTAGAAGGCTTCGAACTGCTAAGCTATCGGGAGTGATACGTGTTATTGTGAGTCAACCATAAATGATAGACATATGCTGTCGTGGGATATTTTTTATATAATTTTAAGGAGAACATTTCCGTCATGAAATGATTTCTGTGTAGCTTTAATCATTAAGGTTGCACTCGCAACGGAAGCTTAAAAAATGGAGTAACTTCTCCCGTTTTCACAACACTTTCCTTCACTGCTCTGCTCCTATTGATTGTAGCGTGATGAAAAGTATACTATAACCAGCTCAGGAGTATGAAAAATAATTGTACCAAGTTTCGTTAAAATCCGTCGAGTAGTTTTTGTTTCTATAACGGTTATACAGACAGACAGACAGACAGACAGACAGACCGACAGACAGACAGACAGACAGACAGACAATAATTTTACTGATTGCATTTTTGGCATCAGTATCGATCCCTAATCACCCCCCCATAGTTATTTTGGAAATATATTTCATGTACAGAATTGACCTCTCTACAGATTTATTATAAGTATAGATTATGAGTTAACGGTAGGTAACAGCAAAAATGGAACAACCTATTCCTAACATGTCATTCTGTTCTTATATTCGAATAAAGTGTGTAGGGTAATTTCCAGTAATTTAATTACACGCTTACATGAAATATGACATCCGCGTACGGCATTGTCAGTCTCTAACTACTAACCGTCACAAGATTACAATTAGTGTCTATCAGCCTTATACATAAGTTTTAAAAACCACAAGCTTAGCAATTCTAAATAATGGTATCTTTATTCTAAATATTTTAATTAATATTTATATTTATAATGTGCCGTTAACGTCGAAAGCAGTCGTGATGAAACAGGTTGGTTTTCACATGAAAACCTACCCTGATTGCCCTTTGTCAAACAGGGTAGGTTTCCAAGTGGTACGCATCGTTGTCCGTAGTACGTCTTTACCAAAGAGATTTAAGTCTGATACCCCGGGGACTTAGGTACAACAGTGATTTGACTGTCAGGTACACCACACGCTGAGCCTTATAGAAATAAAAACACAACTGTGGGATTTTTTTATTGCCGGTATAGTGAAATATAAAAATACCGCGAGATCTAATTGTAAATATGTACGTAAACTAAAATGAAATATTTAAATGTTCCGCTTTAGTGGGTAGATAAGAATAACTAACTATGCACTTGTTAGAAGTGGTAGATATATAGATATAATGATAATGAATAAATGAATGTTGTTATTTATAGAATTAATTAATTATCAATATCGATTTATTACGTATTTACCTATTAATCGGTAGTACCATGATTACTAGGTGTTTTATAGAAATAATTAGCAGTTTGTATAGCAATATCAGTTTATTAATTTAACGCACGGTTCGGAAAGCTATGGAGAAGAACCGGCAAGAAACTCCATAGTTACTCTTTTCAAAACATCGTTCACTTTCACATAATTATTAAGTCATTTGTATAACCACTACGTGGTTACTTCATAACATATGGCTATAATCACTTATCTACATATAATTTTATGTTTTATTATTACACAATATTATTAGAACACCGATACAACAACATAATTCTGTATATAAATATAAATCGTACCTTAAGATGTTTACATGCTACGGCGCTAAAGGCCTTTTATAAGGGCAAATGACTGCTCACCAATGACAGATGATTCAACACACAAAGAAGGGTTGTTCCTAAGTAACAAATTAGTGTTTTATACAATAAAATTACACTAGTTTACACGGTTTTTATACCCCAGCTAAAAGTCGTTATTTTGTTATTCATTTAGGTAGAACTATCCAGAAAAAATAATAAAAAAATTCTATCACGTCTAGTTTAAGAAATATTTATTAACTTAACTGAAATAAATAATTTTGGTATTAATACTAAAAAAAAATGACAAATTTTTGCCTTCTTTTTATAGCTATTTGAATCAGTTTCTCTTATAATGGAGCAACAGTAATCCCCCAACATGAATTCATCCCAAAATCCTTGATGTCGTTCTTCAAAAACCTTTAAATCTTGATGGAAACGTTCCCCTTGTTCGTCACTCATACTTCCCAAGTTTTCAGGGAAAAAATTAAGATGCGATTGCAGAAAATGAATCTTCAATCGCATCTTAATCGCAAAATACATGAGGCACCCACTTTTTATCTTGATTTGCAACAGGAAATCCAAAATAATGGAGATATGCACTTTTTAACGAATCTGTAATGGGTCTTCTCTTTTTTGAAAATATAAACTGTCCACAAACATAACAAGAACGATCAGAACTTTGTTTACACTTTCTACTCGACATTTTAAATCAATCTGAAACAAGATAATTGTGGTTTGAAGCGAACGAATAAACAATAAACTGTCGTTACCACGTTAGGTAGTTAAAAAAAAAAACATTTGACTGCAGGAAGAATTTGTGACGTGATAGAATATTTTACTAACACTTTTTGGTTTAAGGAAGGTAGATTAACATATTTGTATACATTTATTTTGGGGTATAAAAAAGAGTTCAATTTTGTAAACTAGTGTTATTAGATTAATGTGAATATCTTTAGCAAAATATAATATTAATAGAGTAGTTTCCTGTGTTACAAAATAATTATTTTATTTGGTCCATTAGGTAGATTTTTAAAAATATTTGTCACGTATTTTTTGCTTTTTCAAGTCAAGAAAAATTCACAAAGTTGGAAAGCTTCAAAGTACAGGAGTGGGGGCTGCTATCATCACATATTGCTAAGAATTATACCGAGGTGTGACGTCACGCGAAATTTCAACTCACTGTAATGTCTTAATTTTTCAATTACGTGTAAAATTAAAAAATACGTGTCCAATGTTTTTTGTTAAACTACGTGACGGACTAAATAAAATATATAAGGAAACTACCCTATTATCTTCTAATATATAAAATTCTCGTGTCACAATATTTGTTACCTTACTCCTCCGAAACGGCTTTACTGATTTTTACCAAATTTTATATGCATATTCTATAGGTCTGAGAATCGACTACTATCTACTTTTTATCCCGGAATTCCCACGGGATCGGGATTTACCCAGGAAATCCTCCCACGCGAACAAAGTTGCGGGCAGCAGCTAGTATACTATAATAATCAGTTACCTAACACACTAATAGGAAGCAAAGGTACTACTTAAGAAAGTTCCCAAGTTGACGGCGCGTCGTGTTCCACGCGCGTCTTAAGTACGACCAGTAAGCACCATTGATGGGGTCCGATACGGCCAATGCCTGCCGGTGTTATAGGAGTGTGCTAACTAGATAGCACGATCCCAGAGAGAAAGAAGAACTGAAGGAACAAGATGGGTTTTTAGTCAGTAGGAGTTTGACACTCCTTTCTGCTCCACATAGCGCTGGATGAAACATATGATGATATTCTCCTAAAAAAAAATCAAAACCGTATAAAACCGTGTAAACGAAAACTTTCAAGAACCGAAGCTGTTATTCAATTTCAAAGAGTTTCATGTTAAATTTTTTTAGAAAAAATTGACAATGCTATGTAAATAATAAATGTACCCATCCATTGTTTGAACGTTAGTGAACACGGTAATGTGTTTAATATAGTGCTGTCAACTCAATTACTCAACGCATTATTATTCATTGAATGACAATCGGTGACAATTACATTTGCCGCAGAAAATTAATTTGGAACAGCTATATGAAATTATATTGTATTTGATTGAAGTCAGGTAGGTTAATGAATGATATGTCATGTTCTGCGAGTATTATATATGTAAAGTTTGATAACATGGTATGAGATTTGGAAAATTTGAGACAAGGGCACGAGTAATTTTTCAACTCATGCATGCAAGATGCATTCGCACTTAAACCGTCGATGAATCAACATTTCCTGAAGATACTCCGTGGAACAACTACATTTAGGTCAGATTAACACTAAATAATATTATCTTCAAATATTCATTTATAAGAATCGATGTTTGAAATGCCTAAAACCTTAGCTACCAGTATTTGTTTTTTTTTTATTATTTATGTTATAAAC
Source organism: Tholera decimalis (assembly GCA_943138885.2). NCBI lineage: Eukaryota > Metazoa > Arthropoda > Insecta > Lepidoptera > Noctuidae > Tholera > Tholera decimalis. The sequence goes on along the minus strand of OW964552.2, from coordinate 13,441,606 downwards.
TTAGATGTAATAAGCAGCTACTAAACTGAAAATGTCTGAAGATTTCAGTATCTTGGGTGAGGAGGGCACTTATATAATCGTGAATCGTGTCGAACCGTCGAGCAACGTTTCAAAACTTCGGTATCGGTTTCAATCTGAATCGTTAATGTAGAAAGGTAGATTTTATCGCACCAGATGTTTTAGGAGATTGGAGGAAGGTTAAAGAGACTGCAGGATTTAATTTGTAGTATATATGCCTATGTATGTATGCGGGTAGTCATGATCTAGTAGTTACAGGCACGATTAACGAGTTGTACGTCGTGAATTGGAACCCAGGCAGACATATTACTTGATGTAATTTTCATCTCCACCATTGTTCTCAAAACGGTAAAACAAAAGACTGTTCGATGTGAACAATTTCAGTAGACATCCTTCAGTTGAAACAATGATCAAAATAAAGACTTTCTTCAGGTACCTATCATATAATCAAATAGCAACTGGATTTCCGACTTCTTGAGTGAGCGGTTGATCCGAGTGGTCATCGATGGCTGCTCATCGGATCTTATGGCAATTAATGCCGGTGTTCCTCAAGGGTCTGTTCTTTCTGCGACTCTTTTTCTGCTGCATATCAATGACCTACTTCAGTTGGGAGCAGTTGGGTACGCGGATGACAGCACAGTCTCAAAGAGATACTTATCCATTTCTAGAGCTGACAGGGATGAAATTGCCACTCTTAGAAAGGGCATGGTAGAGCACATGAATTTGACTGTAAATCTCGTTTCAACATTGTGACATGACCTGATTCGACAGGTGTTGCAAATGATGCCATGAAGTCAGGAATGTAATTTGTATACTTCAGAACTCGAATGGTCATGCAAACATTGTTTTGAAATGCCAATCCAAAATAGACATTGGTTTAGCTGTCGATCACGGCTGTCAGCCTAGAAAACTAAAGAGTATTGTGTTACTTAGTTAGTGGGTTGTGGAGGCCGGATAAGGAGAAAATTGCAAAATGCTGCAACTCAATTGCATCTTTTAAACTGAAAACAAACCCCAAAATCTTTGAGGAAAGGCTAGACAGATGGTGATTTGTCAGTTAAGGGAGCTCAACGATATGGCGGACAATGACGAAGTAAGGACATTTAGTAGGCCACTAAAGTACTTAAACTGATAGAATTTGTTAAAAATATTAAAAAAGTAATCCACCTAGTCACATTTATAATAATACTTTTTTATGTCTGTATATCGTACTGAGTAAATATTCTTGTCATAATGTACATACATTTATAACGTAGACCTTACGTTTTACTGAACTTACCCGCGGCTATCCAAAGCTCCCTCAGTGACGTCACATGATATACGGATGCATATCTAAAGACGAATGCCGGTCTCTTGCGACCACGGCCCGTAGTTTGCGGTTTTCATAAACAACTTATTCTCTTAAATTTTACCCAGTCTGGAAGCAATAATTATCCTTACGTTTATTACATTTTTATTAGAAACTAACTGTGGCCGCGACTTCGTTCTAATCTTACAGTGAAAGTCCAATTTTAATCGGTTTAGCCGTTCTAAATATTAGCATGGGTAAAGACAGGAATTTTTTTTAAAAGTTTGTTAGGGTTCCGTAGTCAACAAAGAACCCTTATAGTTTCGCCATGTCCGTCTGTCTGTCCATCTGTCCGCGGTTTAGCTCAAAAACTATTGATACTAGAAAGTTGTACTTTGGCATGAGTATACACGTTAATGACGCCAAAACAGTGGTAAAATAAAATTTTGAAAAAAGCAATTACTTAGGGTACCTCCCATACATGTAAAGTGGGATGATAATTTTTTTTTCCGTTCTTCCCATAGTGTGGGATATCGTTGGATAGGTCTTTTAAAAATATTAGGGGTTTGTAAGAACATTTTTTGATTAAGTAAACCGTTCGTGACTTATCAAGCTTTAAAGTACCAATTTTCGTTAGAGTCAAGTGTCCTCCCCCTCTATCAACTAAACGGTTGTAGTTAGAAATTCAAATATCACGGCAGTAGTACCTATATATAACGAAATTTAAAGGAAAACTATCACACATAAGTGGGCTTTACAAGTTTACGAGTAATAGTCGACCAATTGTATTTGACTCGAAAATTTCGAACAACTCCATAGAAATGTCGATAGATGGCGCTAAGCGCCAGTTGTATCGTGCTAGTTTCTTGTGACGATTGAGTAGTGTAGCTCTGTGTCCGTATTTAAATTCAAAACACCGGCTATGACAAGTTTTATACAAATCTCTAAAAAAAATTAAAAATTTCCGTGCAAAATTGTCGGATCAGGTGAGGATTTGTATAGGAAGTCAAATTAGTTAGGTAGTCATGTTTGGCTTTTAGTTAGAGCATGGTCCTGGAACGATCCTATTAGCGGAATGGCGGGACAGGCTTATGTGCCCTACCGCCTCGTTACTATCGAGGCGGTCCGGCCAGTGCTCGATAACTGGCTTGGGAGGAGGCACGGCTCTCTATCTTTTAGGGCGACGCAGGTGCTCTCGGGTCAGGGCTGCTTTGGGAAGTACTTGCGCCGCATAGGCAGAGAGCCAGACGCGCGGTGTCATCACTGCGTCCATTGTCGGGAGGACACGGCGCGGCATGCGCTGGCAGAGTGTGCAGCTTGGGAGGAGCCGCACCGTGCCCTCGTTTCAGAAGTGGGAAACGACCTGTCGCTGCCGGCTGTGATTCGTTCCATGGCCAGCGGCGCAGCGTCTTGGGACGCGGTGATCTCCTTCTGCGAAGTTGTCATGTCGCAGAAGGAGGCTGCGGAAAGGGAGACGGAGATCTCGAGTGCTCTCCCGGCCCGCAGAAGGCGCACCGGGCGTCGACAGAGGGCAGACAATGCCCTCTGGCGGCCCCCCTAAATGGGTCCAGGGACGGTGGGCTTGGAGATACCCACCGTCCCCTATAACACGAGACCCGAGGTGGCGGCGCGTTTTGTTCCACGCGCGCCCTTCTCAGAAGTTTTATAAAAAGAAGAATTATAAAAAAAAAAAAGATGGGGCCTGCAGAGGCGGGCCGGCACTAGTCGGGGGCCACGATGTTGAATACTTATGCGTTCCCGCAGCCCCCGGCGCATGTGTACGAAGGAACATGGGGTGGTTTTAGTCAGTTAAGAGTCTGACAGACCCCTTCACCCGCCCCAGGGCGGAGGACATCCATGAGGATTTCCACCTCGGAACAAAAAAAAAATGGTGCAAAACGATCAGTCAGCGAATACGACACGCACTTGGCTGTTATAAAAACTACGGAACCCTACACTGCGCATGTCCCGACACGCACTTGACCGGATTTTTTTTAAATTGAGTATCGTATAAATAACTATAAGTTTTAGAATATATACAGTTATTTTGATATCAAAGACAGGTACTTATTTTATTTACATTAGATTCTTAGAGCGGCTTGCAACAACACTTTAAATCGAGATTTACAGTACCAAAAACTCGATTTAAAGTGTTGCTGCAAGTGGGCCTTAGACGTACAGTGTATTTTTGTTCCAAAAATAGTTTAAGTCAAATATTGTCGCCAATTGAACAATGCAGGTGAAGTCAAATATTTGTGGTTATGGTTCGTTAGTCGACAAGGAACCCCATTCCCATGTGTTCGTCCGTCTGTCCACGGCTTAGCTCAGAAACTATTGGTACGCTGAAAAATCACGTCAACAAAGTGGTAAAATACATTTTTAGGTAAAACACATTTTTAGGTTACTCCTTCTTTCTACACGTAAAGGGGATGGTTTTTTTATCTAGCGGGAAGACTGGGCTACCCATTTATGGGTCGTTGTTGTATCATCTTGCATGGGATGAAGCAGTGGTGACCCATTCTATCGAATATTATGTATTTCGTATACCTACTACGTGTAAGCAAATGTTATTAACATAGTTTTTAAGTATGATCTACTAACCATTTTTGACTCAAAGTTACTTTAATAAATAAACATTCTTTTCTATTCTTATCTCGTCTGCCATAGTATGTATGTAGGTACCCTACACTATGGGCGACGAGATACAGTTATCTTTATTTTCTAGCCCAAAAACATTCATGCAAACATGAAATTACTAAAACATCATACATATATATTTTCCTTATTTTTTGTTAGTCCAGCGAAAATTGAAGAATAATACGAGATTAATGCTTGCAAAGATGTGGGTATAAAAAGCTGACGAATTTTAGTAGATTTGGCTGTTAACTTATCATAAATGTAAACGTGGCGAAATGCCAGCTTTTTGAGCGGCGGCGAAGATTTTCTTTAACAACGCCGTAAATCTGAAGATCGTATAAAAATGTTTGGGTGGTGAGGGCTGTATCTTCATGAAGCTTGACTGGTGTTTTCTTTGTAGCGGAAAGATGAAGCTCTTATTATAGCTTTGTTTTTCTGCTCTACATGGAAATTCTCCTGATGGGGTTGCGGAAATGTTCCGGGGTCACTAAATCTCGGTAGTTGAAGGAACAGGGTGGTTATTTAGTCAGTGAAGTCTGAAAATTTTAATAAAGAATTTGATTATCATTGGCTGATGCTCGAATGTATTATGCAACATCATTGTTTTTCTCGCAAATGCTATGCACATACATAATGCGAGGTAATGCAACATAGCGTAAACTAGGTACTTGTTTTTGTGATTGTAATGAAACTGACCTAAAATATCTACGTAGTTGAATCACTTGGTTTGGTTCCGATGAACATTTGTTTTATTTATATAATATACTAAGGTCAAGTATATACAAATTTTAACTAAGCATATATTTAAAAGTACATAATGTTAGAGAAGATCTTGGCGAACACGTATCCGTCATTTAAATATGGTTTTGATCTTTTTTGCAACTGGCACAAAACAATCAAACCATACACTTAGTTTATTTAGACTTTCTAATCTTTGTGAAAAAGCCAGTTTCCTCATGAGGTTTTCCTTCACCGTTTTAAGAGCAGTTTTGATGATGTAAATTGACACCTACCTACATTTTGTAAGTCGTTCGTGTAGTATTGCATTATATTAGTTATTAATTCAAAAGTAGAAGACGCAATTTATAAACTCCAGCTACTGAGCCAGCTTAAAATTACATGAATTAAAACTCATTTTTGATTCACTCTGCGTTTAATTTGGCACTGTTTTAAAGAGGCAGTTGTAAATAGCGGTTCTGGTAAGTTAAAAATTATAAATGGCACGTTTAATAACCAATTCAGCAGTTAAAACTAAGCAGTAAAGTAAACAAAAATGAGTAATAAAAAATAATGAAATGTGTACATAATCTCGAGTAGCTCAATTTGATTCAACGCGAATATGAAAACAAAAAAAAACTCGTAACAAAAACAAAGGGTACTTTGTTGCTAATGCGCCGGTCGCATGCTGGGAGCGACGCCTGTCGCGCGCGGGGGGTGACGCCGCAGCGCTGCGTTGTTCCCCGCGCCCCGCTGCAACCACTGACACCTAAAAATCGACTTCTGCGCATTGAACGACTCATGTTAGGCCTCTTTGACACAATTCGTAAGAGGCAATAATTGGGAGGGAAGTTAGAGTATATAAACGAATGTTCGCGGGATTCGAGAATAGAAAAAGAACACAAACAGAAAAAACAGACAGCAAAAGTCGATCTAAGTACTAAGTATCAGTGATTGTGGTTTGAGTCATCAGAACTTGGTAAGTCAATATTCTTTATCCTTGAGAATCTTATTATGGTGATTAGAATTGGGTATTTAATTCGAAGTGTTATTAATTACGTGAAATAAACTCTATAACTCGTCATTTATATTTGCAAAACAATTCTTCTGGAAGCTATGTTGGAGTTTAATTTTGTTCTACTAAGTTATAATCCTATTTAAATAAACAGTGGTAGAATAGAGTAAATGAAAATGTTAAGTGAATCATATCAATACAAATTAGATTACTTTCATTGCAGATATACCTATGCTATTTAATTTAGCATATTAAGTTAAGAAACCAAATAATATATTTTATTACAATAGAATTATTCCTAATATTGATTGATAAATTAATACACCATAGAGGGTTCTATACTAATGTTTTATGTGAATACTTTTCCGTTTGATTTATGAGTAGTAAGATAATTTGTTCATTAAATTATTCTTTTGCATTCAATAAGCAAAAAGGTTTGGTAAACAAATTATCTCTAAATTATTTTAGGATGTTATATTACTGTTCTTAAAGGTGTGTGTCTTTTCATGTTTAGTATGTGGTATTATTCAAGTAAACACGATAACATCAGTGATAGTTTATTTTATCGATCCGATTGATGAAATCATAGGGACGCTTCTCAATATTAAATGATTTATCACTCCAGACTGGATACGATAAATCATGAGGATTATTAGGTTCAGCATTAAATAAATAAGTACACAATTATTTATAAGTTAATATCTACACATCACTGCCTCAAATATACACGACACGTAGAATGAATGCATAGAAGAATTATATTACATAACACATACCTACAAATAAGAGACAAAATATTTATTAAACAAAATATAATTGGGTTATGGTAAGGGGTAGGTGAGTCCATTGGTCCTGACTAGTCGATTAAATTCGAGACTTTCTAGATGGGATCTGGTGTGATTCACAGCTGCTGGGGGTGAGTTTCTGGTCTATAGAAATTCAACATAAATTATTAATACCATAACATAATTAAGAAAGAAAATAATAAGGAAGTAATAGGTTTATATATATATATTGAACATTCACCATAACATAACTCAATTTCACGAATTTGCAGAGGTATTGGTTGGAGTCTTAGTATTGGGATAAATTGTAGATATCTCTTGAATTTTAGACTATAAGGCTAGGGAGTACTTCAACCAATACTAGACTTATAAGTCTCAATAATTTAGTAAATACACCTTCTGTGTATTGTTTTCAAATAATTATCCTGAATAATACCACCTTTTCAGCTAGTTTTAATACGGGGAATTAGGGTGGTTAGGTTGTGCTACATACTAAATACTTGAATTCATTGGAACTCTTTGATGAGTAAAAGAAAGGGTACTAACAAGGGCGAAAGCTTTTCGAATGAAGTTTTCCCCTTTACAAGTAGGAGGCTATAACCTGGTGTTAAGTTTTCTATGTGTGAATGTACTAAGTAGTATAATATAATTCTTTAACTATATTTAATAGTTCCTTGGAAAATGAGCACTGACGCGGATGTAGATACTTAGCTTCTAAAAATATTATTGTAAAATCTTGTTCGAGATATTTTATTACCAAATGAAATCATTACCTTTAGGTGTATTAAAAATATCCAAAATTTTAGGGATTAGTATTCCTTAAGGTAATGGTAAAACGGGCACGCCACAATTGCGGCGGTAAGACCCCTCTTTGAGGAGTGGCTAGATCGGCGTCACGGCGTCCTGACCTACCGCATGACGCAGGTCCTCACCGGACACGGAAGTTTCGGGAGGTACCTGTGTCTGATGGGAAAGGAGGAAACGCCTGGGTGTCACCACTGCGAGGGTCGCCCTGAGGACACAGTCGAGCACACGGTTCAGGACTGCCCCGCTTGGGCAGAGCACCGACGTGTCCTCACGGTGGCAATAGGCGGAGACCTCTCGCGCCCGGCATTGGTCGAGGCCATGCTGCGGGGTGAGAGGGAGTGGGAAGCGGTCACCTCCTTCTGCGAAGCAGTCATGCTTCCGAAGGAGGAGGCGGGCCGCGAGAGGGAGAGGATGGCGTCCTCCCTCCAGCCAAGCCGCAGTGGTAGACGCCCACGGCGTCGGACGTCGGCCGACGATCTCCGGCCACCGAAGGCGCGGGCATGCGGACAGCGAGTAAAGGGCAACTCGCTGTCCGACCATGGACCATGCCCAGGTCGACGGCGCGTCGTGTTCCACGCGCGCCTCAAAGAGCGTCAGCAATATGACGAGGCCCCCCCGTAGAGGGCCGAAGCCTGCCGGGGTCGTGGGACTCATCCCGTTACCGTGACCCCGGTACGTAACGGGTTATTGAAGGAACACCGTGGATTTTAGTCCTTCCAATATTAGCATCACTGGAAGAGAAAATATCGCCGTACCGAAGTAACACTTTCTTAGCCAATGCAACTTCCTCTTCAGACAGATCCTTGTGACAGCCTTCTAGAAGAGACGACACATTAAATGTGCTATTAAGTTTATTGCTACTGGATATTTCTTGGCACCGGCGTATCCAGGCAACTTCCTCACAGGTGCCCATCATCATGCCCATCTGATGATCCACCTTCCATACAGATTTCTTCTGTACCACATTTTAATATTCCTTGGTTAATGTCGATCTCACAATGATGGTCTCTTATGAAATCCAAACCTAGGATGCAATCATCCACTATGTCGGCCACGATGACTCTATGCCAAAAAGTCCTTTCTCGCAGTTTCATCTCCACCTTCTTCTCGCCTCGGACGGGTATGTGCTGGCCGGTTGCTGTCATGAGTTGGATTTTTTTGTGGTTCCGGAAGAAGTCCCCAATAGAGCGATTTGCAAGTTGAGTGCTGACTACTGTACGAGAAGCACCAGTATCTATCGTCAGCTTGCAAGGTGTTCTATTGATTTCGCCATTAATGATTAGGCTGTTTCCATCATGGGCTTGTGTGATCGAAATTCTTGGGGCTTTTTCAAAACCAGCCAGTACCCGCCCCGCGGTCCTGGCATTTACTCGTTTCCCTGCTGCTGGAAGGTTGGGTTAGCCACCTGACCCTCCTGAGATCTCTCTTCCCTTTCACTATTTCGCTTCGGGCAACTGGACCTCAGGTGGCCCTTTTCTTCGCACTCGTAGCACCTAGGGCTAAACCTTGGTCGAATGCCATGGGTAGGTGATGACACCACTTCCCTGATGCGGTGTGCTCGATGGTCCTGTCGTACGGCTTCCACTTCCAGAGCATGGGCCAAGGCGTCCTTCAGAGACTCATGGTGCCCAAGTCTCACAGCAGCCCTCACTTCCAAGTCACGAATCCCATCGACAAACGTCTGGACTAAATTACCGTCGATGAGTGCAGGCGATGATTGGTAAGCTTTTCGGACCAGCTTTTCTATTTCGAGGGCCCACTGCTGTAGATTTTCAGTACTTCATTGTACCCGGTCTTTCAACTGAGCACGGAATACGTGTTCCAGATGTGCGTCACCATAGCGAGACTCTAACGCCTCTAGCAACTGTTCGTAGGTGACCTCCTTCCCGAGGGCCTCTAGAATGGATAAGGCCTGGTCACGAAGGCCCAATGTAAGCGCCGTCATAGCCTGCGCTTTGCTCCATCCGTTCGCCTTGACAACAGCTTCAAACTGGATCTTATAGGCCGACCATGAAGAGCTTCCATCAAACAGAGGTACCTTGAAGCCTCGCACCGAAGGACCAGCGGCCACAGGAACTGTAGTCAAATCTCCAGACTTCAGTACACCCAGAGCTTTTTTCATGTCAGCGATCTCGATTTCAGCTCCGGAGATACGAATCTCAGCCTCAGTAATCCTTTCCTCTTGCTGATGCACTCGTTTCTTTACTGCAGTAAGGTCCTTGCAAAGATTCGCATTAATTTCCTTTGTGAGTAGCACCAGCTCTTCCTGGTGGCGGGCTTGTTCTTCCTGGCGGCGGGCTAGCTCTTCCTGGAGGCGAGCAGCCTGCTCTTCCTGCCGACGAGCTTGCTCTTCCTGGCGGCGGGCTTGTTCTTCCTGGCGGCGGGCTAGCTCTTCCTGGAGGCGGGCTTGTTCTTCATGACGGCGGGCTAGGTCTTCCTGGAGACGAGCAGCCTGTTCTTCCTGGCGGCGGGCATGTTCCTGCAGCATAGCCATCAATGCAGCCATGTCAAATGCAACCGAAGACGTAGTCACTGGAGCAACTCCGGAAGTACTCGTAGACGCCTCCATTGTCTGCTGATTTCAACCCGGTGCTGGCGATGGTGAGCCTTCAAACCGTCTCTGGTCGATCTCCTGCTGGCGTTGATTTCTGGTCCTTACACCTTCCATATCGTCTTTCGGTAAAACCGGCATTTTTCTATCCCACTTCTGACACCAAATTGTTACGAGCTGGGGTTCGGGATAGAAGTAATTAACGCCAATTAAACCAAAATTAACACTTTAATTAATTAAGCACAAAATAAAAATCCAACACAATTATTCGCACCACAACACTTGTCACTTAACACTTAGATCACACTTAAATCGCACTGAAATTCACTGATAAAGCTTCGATTATATCTCGTATTCGCCTCGTAATAAAACTGACTCTCTACGCCCCTTTGCGCTCTATTTATACCCCAGTCTATGAGTTCGATAACATTATTATAAAATCGACTCACTGTTTATACTGCCTAGAAAATACTCGAAATAAATAGTACCGCTATTCGACGCTAGATGGCGTTAGTGTCTCGACTAGATATGCTCATTCCTGCTACTCGCCGCTAGATGGCGTTAGCGTCTCGAACATTCCAGATTTATGTCGAAGTTTGCCGACGGACTTCACTAAGCGACTGGCGTAACAATATATTATGTGTTAACCTTACTGTGACTCAGTAAAAGACCTAGGTATTTATATTGATAGGGATTTGTCTTGGGGTCCTCAGTTGCAAGAAGTAAGCCGCAAACTGTTTGCCTCTGCGGGGTCTTTACGCAGATTGCGCAATTTCCTGCCGACTGCCACTAAAATTGCGCTTGCCCAATCCCTTCTTCTCCCTGTTCTCGACTATGCTGAAGCAAGTTATCCAGATCTTACTGAAGTGCAGCTAGATAAGCTTGAACGACTCCAAAATTTTTGTATAAGATTCATATTTGGTTTGCGCAAATATGATCATGTTTCTGAGTTTCGCATTAAACTCAAGTGGCTGCCGATCCGCCTTCGCCGGAATGCACATATTTTATCATTACTTTACAGTATTCTCTTCAATCCCACAACCCCGTTTTATCTCAAAGAACGCTTTAAGTTCCTTCATGACACACATGTAAGAGATTTGAGATCATCGGAGAATTTGAGACTTTCAATGCCTGCACATTTCACTAAATTCTATGGCTCATCGTTTACGGTGCAAGCTATTCGTTTGTGGAATGCATTGCCGGTGTCTTTAAGACAAGCTCAGTCACTGGCTACTTTTAAAAGCTCGGTTGCTAATTATTTTCATTCCAATTTATGACTATTCTTTTGTTTTCTCTCCACTTGATGTTAAAGAACACATTATATGTATTGTATTATTTAATTACCTATGTATTACATTGTATTTATATGCATATATATATATTTGCATATACATTTATTTATTTTAATATTTAAATATTTTTTGTTTCTCTGTTTTTATGAGTAATGTAGTTAGTACACTAATTTAGCCCACCCCACTTTAATTAAAGTTTTTAAAGTCCTTCCAAAGGTTGTCTGGAAGATATCGCTTTCAGCGATAAGACCGCCATTGTTACCATAGAATAAGCAATATTGTTAAATAGGTGTGTTTAAATTTTGGTGTACAATAAAGTATATTCTATCTATCTATCTATTATGTATATTTAACTAAGAATGTACAATTGCCAAGTTCATCTTTTTTTTGTTTCTAAGTGTAATGTTGTGGGTTAAGGCGAATTTTAAATAAAACCTGGTTATATAAATAACAACAAGTTATTATTGGTATTGGTGGTAAGAACATGAATTACGTTTATATAAAAGATCAGTCAGTTCATTAAGGTTCAACTTCAAACAGTATGACTAGACAAGATGGCGTCCCCGGGCGTCACCCTGTGTGTTAAGGCGTCTACACACTTTAGTATAAAGGTGTATTCACACTATGTTGTCTATGACTAATGACTACTTGTTACACTAAGGACACTTTTTCATTCGCAATCAACTTCCAGGTATTTCAACTTGTACTAATATAGGTCACTATAAAGTCTTCTTGCATTCGAGCTGATTGCAAGAGGAAACGGGGACTAATAACAATACGAGTATATTATCGCGTCCTAAAATAAACCCTATATATTTTTAGTTGGTTTAGGCTTATACGGCTTATATACAATACTCAGGGAATCGATAGCTTACATCAACGACTGCATATCAAAACCCGTTTGATATGTTAATATATCCGATCCCAAGGCTAAAATTTGTGCAAGCAAATGTAGCATTGACACAGAGGTCTCAAATTACTCAACTAGAATGCATTTCTAGTATTCATATTTCATGGAACGGGGTTCATCCTATTTTTTTTTGTGAATAACAGCTTGCAGGTCTACCAAGGAAGTTGTCGACTATGTCGACTGCTTAACCAGACTCCCTTGTGACGTTAGTTAAGCATAACAATTAAAATCCACCAGCCAGGGCTTATAAAAACTTGCCAACGACGACTTATAGGCTACTAAATGCTAAGAGCGAGGTTTTAGTTTTCTGGGTGTGAAAACATCAAATCACGCCTCCTGCTGTGGGTGGAGTGGAAGGGAGTGTCAGACTTCTTCTTGACTAAAAACCCACCTTGCTCTTTCTTAACCCTTGGGTTCCGGGGCCGCGATGTATCGTTACCCCGTCAGGCGAAGGGTACGAATCTTGGCTTAAGACGTTAGCGTCAACCTAAGCCCGATCCGTGATAAAAAAATATAAAACGTACGGCGATGCACCACCGGTAGGTACAATACACTAAAATAAAATAATAATACTGCCTATAACGTTCCCACTTCTCACTGCTAGGATACAGGCTTATTAAAGCTTTCTATTTTATGAGAGGGATTAAGCCGTAATCAACCACACGGGCTCAGTGGTGGAATTCTCAAGACTTCGAACATGTTTTCTTTCGCCGATTTGAGCAGTGGTGATAATATAAATTACATAGTATTATAGGTACTGTGGAGGTCTGCTATGCGAGCGGTCAGCCTATCGCACTGGCTGGTATAGTTTGAATTTAGATCGCAATGTTGGACATGCGAATGAATTGTTTTAAGAAATGAAAAGAGCGGCTTGAGACGCCGTCCAGCAAATACATTACAGAAAATATTATATTATACAATACAACAAATACAAAAATAGTGATGATGACGTGACTAATGTTGATAGTTGGGCTGCAATATCAACATCTTCGAGAGCCAACTAGGCTACAAATCTCCTAAATAGCAAATTGTTCAATCACTTGCAGTCATATTATTTAAATGAAATTAATATGAATGAATGAATATGAAATAATTTCATAACCATATACTTACATAACAATATGGAGTAGCACATTCAAAATTAGAATTCTATTTTCAAAATGTGAATAATGAATCTGTTAATTATTATCGATTATCAGATTCAAAAAAATCATTGTGTGTACATTTTATATAAAAGTAAAAAGTAGACAGATTTTATAAAATATTGGACTATAATTATATATTATTGTTACTAAAAATGTGTTACTTCTTTAATTCTGAATCAAAATATAAGTTATTTCAAAATCCAGCAACCAAAAGACAATACCGATAAATTTGAAAACTACAGAAAGACTCCGGTGTTTCTTTATTTTTGCAAGTTTTTATTTAACTTCTAAATATTCTTTCACGCAACAGTATCATATTTTTCCTTTCGTTAACTTTCCACCTTCGGGCGTGACAACACAGAGTCATACAGAAGACACAATTTCAAAATGTCTAGTAGAATTCCTACTAAAATAAAACGATATTTATAAATTGATATCATTGCACCGTGTGATATAATCAGATCATGACAATATGTAAAAAATAATCTTAACTAGCTTCAGTCCCTTGCTTGATCTGCGTATTAGTCGAAAATTATCCCGTCCTAATTTGATATTAGGAAGAATTTGATGAGCTTGTGGCATTCACACTCTCGATTTCAAGTAACTATTTTTCAAGATATTGGTATTAACTTTTATCTTTTACATTATTTGCTGAAATTAATACAAATTGCATATGCTATGACATCTCTCCACTATGAATGCTTAAGGCATATGAAATTCTTTAACTCCATACATATATATATAAATAAATTTTATTAATGCGAAAGTATAAAAGTATGAACGTTTGTAAAATAATTAAAAATACCCGAGCGGATCTGTATGTAATTTTTCAGAGATAGATTGTAGTATGGAATAGCTCGTTCATCGCTCGTTGGCTCGTTTAATCGTAGACGTCATCGCTGACTATTAGGCGTCATGGAGGTCAAGAGCGGTTTTATCCAAAATAAAAAAGAAACAACGAAAATCATGTACAAAATTTCAAGTTATTTTCATGGTCTTCACTGAACTAATCTTCTATCTATCTATATTCAATGGCTACACAAACTCGGGCCCGCCAAACAAATCTAATAAAGTGACGTCACAAGAAAGAAATAGCATTTTTCCTGTTACCTTATATTGAAATGAATGTTATTTCATCTGGGGTAACGTTCCAATTTCTTAAGGTGACGACAGACAGAAAACGCTTAAGGAAACTGTTGGATGAACTCGTCCGATCTTACCTAGTCTGGAGGTGAATAGTCGGATCAACATCAAGAAGTTGAAAGAAGAAATACAAACCGAGTAGTGAAATGTTATGTTGGTAAGGAAGTGACGATCTATACTGAAAGATGATCTTTAATGATACGTGTTTATAGTATTACAGTTACAAATAAGTGCATGATTATGTAAAATAAATAATAACTGTGTGTGTACGTATTGCTAAAAAAATAGATATAAAATAAAAAAGAAAGGCTGCTGGAAGTTTATTCAGTCAATAATAGTATGTAATTTTATTATAATTCTTGTTGCAGGATATTATGAAACGTATTTCATACATTGGAGTTCCATCCTTCTTCATCACTGCATCTGTGCCCACAATAAGGCATTTGCCTCTCCTGATACTCTGCTAGTGACCCTGTAATTTTCCTCTGACCTCCCACTATGTCACCTGAAGTTCAATTAGGTGAGTGAAATATCACCATGATCTACCACAGACAAACCTACAACACGGTTTTGTAGGATTTATAATATATTGTGTTGTGTGTTTGTGTATCCATATCTATACTTTCATACTATCTCAAATAAATTAAAAATAATGGTTGACGAGATATTTTTTCTCCATTTCCCACTAAACAACCATCCTCATAAAACAAACGACAACCATTATTAAGGGTTTATAAACAAAGAAAATACCATGCCATGGTGCTCCGGCACCATATATTTATTTATTTATTGGCCTATCTACAATTGTTACACTGTTTATCCTAATATTACATGCAATATGTTACAAAAATAGTGTACAATATGACGCGATAGACACAGCATGCAAAAAAAATTATAACATCATCAGATTAGGGAATAGTACAGAAATAAGGCTAACAACAACTAGTGCATAGTATATAGAATAGACATAGAAAATTAAAACAGTACGGTAGATTATTTTTGATGGACTTGGTGCTTGAATTTTTTACGTGTTATGGAAGAAGTTACTCTTACTTAACAACTGGGGGCAGTCTATTTTACCCCGAAGTATTTAAAAAAGAAAAATTAATCTACACTATCTCTTCTTTTTTCGAGTGAGATCATGTCGAATTTTTAAGACGTTTTGCATAGCTATCAGATTCACTTGAAAAATGCCGCCGCCTGTGAGCTGCGAATGCCTGCATTGTCTTACTGCCCCGTACAGTGGTCCGTAATGAATGCAATTAAAGTTTAGTGCGTAGTTTTGAGCTAAGAAACGTTGAAACGGCGTTTCTTAATTTGGATGGTTACTAAGTAAGTGGTTTGTTATTTTGGTATGAAACTAGCCTTTGTCAAGGTCTTCACCCGGGTAAAAGTAAAAAATTATTACACGAGAACGTACTAACGCACAGGTATAATCCACTCGAATGTAAATTTTTTAGGGTTCCGTAGCCGAATGGCAAAAAACGGAACCCTTATAGTTTCGACATGTCTGTCCGTCTGTCTGTCTGTCCGTCCGTCCGTATGTCACAGCCATTTTATTCCGAAATTATTAAGACTATACATGTAAAACTTGGTAGGTAGATGTATTCTGTGAACCGCTTTCCGATTTTAAGAGAAAATTTAAAAAATATTTAAAATAAAGGGGGCTACCCATACATGGAACTGAAACTGAAAAAATTTTTTTTCATGAAAACTATACGTGTGTGGTATCTATAGACAGGTCTTTAAAAATGACATTAAGGTTTCTAAATGACATTTTCATAAAGTAAATTGTTTCAAAGATATACGCTTCTAAACTGGTAAAATGTGTGTCGCCCCCCCTCTAACTTCTATAATAATGAAGTGAAAAATCTAAAAAAAGCCATATATTATAGATCTTAATGTAAAGTTTCAGCCAAAATTAGTTTGAACGAGATCGAGTTAAGGGTTTTTGAGATACAGTATATTTTCTAAAACCGCAAATATAACTTTGTAATTCATACAAATACTATGAAAAACAAAGTTATTTGACGTAGTTGTGAAAATTATAAATAAGCTAGTTTTAAGAAATTTGTAAGGTTTTTGTTTTTTTTTTTTCAAATAAATATATTAAGTATATTATATTTATTATAGTTACTACGGAACCCTTCATGGGCGAGTCCGACTCGCACTCGGCCAATATTTTTATTTTATTTTTATTGATGAATTGCGTTTGACCACTATGTCACCTAGTAAGCAGTAAGCATAATTATCATATAATTATGTTCGAAGATGAAGCTGGTGATGATGCTTGCTTAGAAATCACTCTTTCACTCTTGATTTGAAGAGGGTATAGCTATCGGGGAACACAGGGAATCCTTTTTTGTTCCTCCAAATACAAACACTAAAACATAATATATATTTTGAAAGAAAATCTTCGAAATATTTTAAAACAAATCGGAAAGTTCGTTATATTTCTAACTCATTATTTTTCCTTCTTTACCGTTCTCAGTTACATACGCAAAATCTTACTTTTGTTTCCAGTATAGAGGACTACTGTTCTTTTACCTTGGAAATAAAAGCAAAATAAAAATGGGATAGAAAGACAGGTTTATACTATGTATCAGTTTATTTTTCCGTGATTGCGATGATAAAAAACATTTTATTATAGCGAGTTGTAATCAACTAAGTACGTCCGTGCGACATCTCATTTCTAGTCCGTTCTGCATGGGTATTTACGCGACCTATGATTTCATAGATTGACAAGAAAGAAACGAACGGTAGTTGAAGATCTAACATTTCTATCAACATTGGATAGAAGTTCACAATCATTCTCATCTATTCAGCTTTTTTGACGCATATTTTCTATATTTAAATAAAATAGGTCTCATTTGCATAACATTTCGATAGATACGAATACACTTTATTGCACACCGATTATTATTTTAACAAATAATTAAAATAATACATATTTATAATTTACTAGCGACCCGGTTCAGCTTCGCTCGGGTAATAAAGTTTATATGTGCTTATATGATTTTGCTTAATCAATTTCTCGTCCGGTAACGTTTTGCCACACTCATATATCGGTGATAACTCGTAAGATATTCATTTTATTGATACAATGTAAAAACAATTTTGATCTACATTAAATCTTCAACATATCTGACGTATTTAATTGGATAAGGAATAATACTGTACTGTTAAAAAAAGATTCGTAAATAACCCATAATTTTAATGTAATTTGTAAAAGAAAAAAAATGGTTATTGTGGGTTATTCTTGAGAGATAAACATATGCCATCGCAGACTTTTTGTAGAAAAAGGAACAATCCCGACATACATTGTATTTTTATAACTCAAAAGGTTTTGGCAGCGTTTTCGATTAAAGATCCCGAAAAGCACAATTCTTTCCGACATGTTGAAGTAATATCATCGTATTTCATTTAATCTACACAAAACCTTAACTTATTATACACTTAAACCTTCCTTAGGAATCACTTTATCTGTTTAAAAAACCCGCATCAAAATCCGTTGCGGAGTTTTTAAAATCTAAGCATACATAGGAAAAGACAGACAGGGAAGCGACTTTGTTTTATACTATGTAGTAAAACACACCTGAATCACAATAATGCTCAACAACAACGTTACAATTGTACATATCGGCGCAAATACAATAATTTGTCTATTAAAATAATTGAAATCATTAAAGTTTAATAATTTGATTGTTTTACAAACTATTATATGATTTTTAAGATGAAAATTAACGTTTAACATGTTTCAACTTAAAGCATTGTAATTTAAGTAGTTTAATATTTAACTAGAAAATGTAGGTACATGTGTGACAATCCCTCTATATAAGGCCGCACTGTGAGCGCTAGAAGCAGATCACACTCTCCGCCCGACGCTCGCCCGAGACGGTCGTGCCGCTCTGCGCTCCCGATCGTTCTGTGTTTGTGTCATCGCTTCGTCGCGCTCGCCGTGACGTCATTCGTAGTCGCCGACTACAACTCCCGATCCGGAACCGCCTTTTTCAAGGCAGTGAAGGATATTTTGTTTCTATAACAGAGTATCGTCAAAAACAATTTGGTTTGGCCCCTTCAGGGTAAAACCACAATTTCGTGGTCCTTGGTTGGAAACCTCACGGTGTCAACAATACCAAGGGGGTACTGACCCGACGCATCCGCTGATCCCCTTCAGGGTGAAGCAGTCAATTGCAGTCGAGTGCTAGGTTTTGGCCTTGGGGGATCTCCTAGTCAAACTTAGTTACTGAGTTTCCCTTTCAGCTACACACCTAGTGTCGGTTGGGTGTGTCTACCCCTTCGCACTAGACCCAATAGGGCCCGGTTCGCACAATAAGACTGGCGACCGGTTTGAAGCTTAGGGCTCACCAATAGGTACACACCTCCCAGTCTCCACCCGACTGGGAGGCTAACACATCCCCGGACCCATCCATCCGGGGAGTTAGGCCAGTTAGGCTTTAAATAGGTCCCCCGCGGGAGAGAAATCTCCAAAATTCTCCGATAGATATTTTTTAATCCCTCGTCATGGAGGATGCCTTGGAAAAGGCGCACCTCTTGGACGAGCTAAGAAAGGACCCCGACTTTTGCGCCAGATATGGCGGAAAGCTAGCTGCTTTGCAGCGAAATATTTCCCTGGCTACTAAAGCCAAAGTCACTGATTTTAGCGACGTGCTCGATAGCCCGCTATCTCCCCCGCTCGCGGATCAAGGCCCTCCGGTTGGCTCATTCACCGAAAAGTTTAATGTTTCGGACCCCATTGTTCATCGAACAATGAAAAACTCCGAAACTAATAGCCCCTTACCGCCGCCGCCCGCTGACAAAGACGTACCGACCACTCGATTCCCAGACCCAGCTATTGTTGCCGGCCCACTCTCTAATGTCATTGTTCATAGAACAATGGACGCCGCGCAGGTGTGCGCTACACCTGAATTTTACGATATGGACACGTCGGCTCCGTTATCTAACCCACCCTCCGACCAATACAAAGCCTCTTCTTGCCCTTCGTCCTCCGAAGACGACTTTCAAATCGTCACCGGAGGTAAGAGGAAGAAAGGGAAAACCTCCCAGGCCAGCAAGGCCAAAAAAACCACCGCGTCGCCCCCGTCCCCAACTCAAACGCCCGTACGACCCGTTAGCCCAGTCCCAACTACCTCTGCTCGCGCGCAGAATAGTCGTCCCTCCAGCCCGATAGCCCAAACTTCCTCAGCCCAAAGGAAGCAACGCCCTCCGCCCCCTTTTACATCCAGGACAAGGGTAAATGGACTGATGTGTGTTGATCGAAAGATCAACTACACAAACGCCCGTGCCTGCCAAAATGGCATTAAAGTCACCGTCCCTACGTCGAACGACTATAGGGAACTATATCGCGCCCTCCGTGAAAGGAATATTTCCTTTCACACTTTCTCCTTCCCCGAGGACACGCCTACTCGTGTTATTATTAAACGTGTCCCTAAAGAAATCCTAGTACAGGATATTAAAGACGACCTTGCCGATCAAGGTATACCAGTGATCGCCGTCCATCGCTTACATAAAGCGAGAGGCGGTGAATTGTACGACATGGTTCTTGTCATTTGTGAACCAACCGAAGGTCATCACCCGATTTTCAAGATTAAATCCATTTGCTCCCTATCCGGTATCTCAATTGAAAAGCCCTACAAAACCGCAACAGTGGGACAATGCATCCGTTGCCAACTGTATGGCCATGCGCAGAGCAACTGCTATGCGACTCCCAGATGCGTCAAGTGTCTGGGCGAGCACAGCACTGCGGACTGCCCTCGGCCCAAAGACCGAACCCTCTGTTCGGAACCACCCAGCTGCGTTCTCTGCGGCCAGACCGGTCACCCGGCAAACTACTGCGGCTGTCCCAAAGCCCCCAAACTCGCTCCTAAATTAGCGAAGCGCGCCAACGCCCGCCAACAAAGAGAGGCACCTTCCTCTCAAATTCCCCAACGTCTCGCTCCTCAGAGACCATCCCCGTGGAACAGGCTAAACCACGAAAAAGCCTTTCCCTCCTTGGCCCCTGCCAAACCTTTGCAGGCACTGATGGATATACCCAACGCAGCGCAGATCCTGCCTATAGCCGTGGCTCCAGAGGCCACAACCAGTCCCAAACCCGCGCCTCAAACCACTGCTGCTCCTGCAGCCAAACAACCGCCCAAACCCTCACCCGTCGGGAACGGCGAGTCTTGCGCACAGACTCTACTGCGCCACTATAAAATATTTATTACCCGCCAAGCCAGGTCTCTCCGCGATGCCCTTCTGGCTGCCGAGCAGCACAATAACGGCAAAATTACGACGGAAATGTACAGCCAAATATTCAGCACACACAGTGATGTCGTGCTAGGCCTCGACCAGATGGATGCGATGGACTGATCCAATGGATACCCAACGCACAAACCACACTAGGCCTCGATCCCTCAAATTAGGTTTTTTCAACGCCAATGGCATTTTCAACCAACGCGCCGAAATAACTAAATTCCTCCGCGACCACCAATTAGACGTCCTCCTTATACAGGTAACCCTTTTGAAACCCCACTGCGCTGACCCCAAAATTGCGAATTACCGTCTAGTTCGCAATGACAGAACACGCTGCCACGGCGGCGGTACCCTTATTTATTATAGGAAGGAGTTATACTGCATCCCTCTGACCCCAACCGCGCCTCTCTCTCACCTAGAGTACTCTGCCTGTCGACTAGGCATGACTAGTCATCCTCCGATAACCATCATCTCTGCCTACCATCCCCCACCATCGGTCGCGTCTCTTGCTTCAGACGATCCTATCGCGCTCACCAGCGATCTCACGACTCTCTTTGGCCTGAGTGACTCCGTCTTACTAGCGGGCGATCTCAACGCCAAACACCCCGCTTGGAACAGCAACACGACAAATGCCAGAGGCAGAATCGTGTATAACCTAGGCGCAACCCTAAACTATGACGTCATCGCTCCGATGACTCCCACCCACTACCCACACGACCCCAACCATAACCCCGATGTCCTCGATGTGGCGCTCCTAAAGAATGTAAACCTCCGTTTACACTCCATAGAAGCGCTTCACGAGCTCAACTCGGATCACCGTCCCGTTATCCTACACCTAGGTTCCCGCTCGGGTAACCATGATCCTACCCAACCTCCTCCGACCCAATTGATCACCGACTGGAGGAAAGTAAGTGAAAAACTGAAATCCACCACGTCGCCTCAATTGGACACCATTCCTGACCACATAGTCTCAGTCGCTGACACGACGGTGGCGATCGACTCGCTTACAGATCACGTACAATCCGTCCTGAATGATTGTTCAAGGGAAGTTCCTGTAGTGGAAGACCACCGCTGGAAACTCCCGGACGATGTACGGAATCTGATAACCCAGAAAAACGCAGCCATCCGTGCGTACAGCGCTTTTCCCTGCGCCGCAAACAAAGCTCACATGCGCAACTTACAGCGTGCTGTAAGGAAACGCATTGCCGAGCAGCGTAATGCGAGCTGGGACAAGATGCTGAGCGAACTTGAGCCCACCCATCTTGCCTTCCGGCAGCTTCAGATGAAGTTACGATCCACTGAAGAGGCCACAATGCCTCCTCTCATTCGTCCCGATAAGAGTGTCGCCTTCGATAACTCTGAAAAAGCAGAATGCCTAGCCGACAGCCTAGAGTCCCAGTGTTCTCCCAGCTCTCAACCAGTAGACCAAGCCCACCTCGATATGGTGAACGCCGAAGTCGAACGTAAAACTTCTATTCCGCCCGTCGAAGATCCCGATAATACACTGGCCCACATCACTCCTGATGAGGTCCAGGATATCATTAAAAGTCTCCAACCGCGAAAAGCCCCTGGCTCCGACGGCATCACCAATAGGGTTCTTAAACTTTTCCCCGCCCAGCTTATAGTGCTAATGACTGCCATCTTCAATGGCGCATTGAGCAATAATATGTTCCCTACAACCTGGAAACAGGCCACCGTCATAGGTATTCCAAACCAGGCAAGCCCAAGTCTGACCCGTCTAGCTACCGTCCCATTAGCTTACTCAACGTCCTCGGTAAAATCTATGAAAGGCTTATATACATATAAGCGGCTCAAAGATTTTGCCGAACCAAAGAGTCTAATACCCAATGAGCAGTTCGAACTTAGAACCGAACACTCATGTATCCAACAAGTCCACCGCATCGTAGAACACGTCAGCGCCGGCTTCCAACGGGGCGCAATAACGGGAGCCTTATTCTTCGACATAGCGAAAGCGTTCGACAAAGTCTGGCACAATGGCTTCATCTATAAGCTATACCAACTCGGCGTGCCTGACCGTCTCGTGCTCATCCTGCGGGACTTTTTATCGAATCGCACCTTTCGTTATCGAATTGAGGGGGAGCTTTCCTCCCCCCATCCCATTCGCGCAGGAGTTCCTCAAGGCTCCGTACTATCCCCACTCGTTTTCACGCTATTCACTAGTGATATTCCCAAGCATAAAAATACCCAGCTAGCCGTATTCGCCGACGATACGGCTATCTATTATACCGGTCTTAAACCCGATGCCATCGCTCGCACTCTTCAAACTTCCGCAAACACTCTGGCCAAGTGGTTCCGGAAATGGAGAATCGAAGTCAATCCAGATAAAAGCCAGGCAGTCCTCTTTTCTAAACCGCGGATAAACCCACCCTCCCCCCGTCCGATTACCATGAACGGCAAGCCGGTCCCTTGGGAAAAGCAAGTCAAATACTTAGGCGTGGTCCTCGATAGACACCTCTCCTTCGCTGAGCACATAAAGCAGGCACGTTCGCGCGCCGCTTTCGCTCTAGGTAGGCTCCACTTCATTCTTAGCTCTCGCAGCAAGTTATCACTCAGGTGCAAGCTGCGTATTTTCACCGCGGTCATCCGTCCCATCATGACATACGCCTGCGTTGTTTTCGCACACGCAAAGCCCTACCTCCTCCACAAGATGCAGACCCTCCAAAACCGATTCCTCCGTAGAGTCACGGGAGCCCCCTTTTATGTTCGAAATGAGCTTCTTCACGTAGATCTCAAGATGCCCACCATCCAGCAGTTCATGAAACGTGTCTCCAAGCGTTTCTTTGAAACTTCAATCCAACATAGGAATCCCCTTATCGTATCGGCCGCCCAATACGAACCCTCGCGTATCTCTAAGATTCGCCGACCAAGGCATACCCTAGTCACTCCCGATGACGCAATCACCCTGCTCCAAGAGAGCCGTAGACAAACAAGTACAGTGGCACACAAACACAAAAACCGACCGTCCTTCCGTCCTCGCCGCCGAGGCCCGCCGCGACGTCCCCGTAGTAGTCCACCCCGACCCTTGCCAGAGCCAGCCCGCGACGCTGAGCCAGTAGCTTTAAATTCCCTTATTAATAATAATAATGATATGATCCAGCCTGTCCCTAGCTGCCCTCCCCTGCGACGCCCTAAGCCGAGGTCCGTACCCCACAGGGGGTGCCCTTAGCGTGTAGTCGCCTAGTTTGTAATTTTTTTAATAAGCCCTGGCTGGAGGCTTTAATTAATTTATTAATTAAGGCAACCACAGGCAAGTCCGGTTAAGCAGCCGACAACCTCAGAGGTTGACCTGCGAGATGCCACACACAAAAAAAAAAGAAAAAAAAAAACGCTAGACGCAGATTCATTCTTGTTCGAGCCGCTGGACAGTGCGGACCTCTCTGTAAAGTCGTTACGCTGTCAGTTGAATAAACGAGTCTCTGGTAACATTAACAAGTGCTTTTATTTGAAAATCAAACATGAGTGATCACCAAGACAACATTCGTGACGTCATCTGAGCTGACGTCACACTTTTTAAAAACATATACGACGCTGCCTCTCCGTCATACATATTATTATGTGAAAATCCTTAGTAAGGCTTCGTTCACACGGCATTGTCCTGCACGTTTTCCTGTAATCGTTTTTTTAACGTATGGTCAACCGGGTTTTCATATGGTAAATTTTCATTCGTGTAAAAACGAATAGCCGCAGTTTCCACACAGTTGTCACAGTGAATAGACGTCACTGATGGATTCACGCTTGGTTGTACTTTTATATTGGTATCAAAGGCGCCAACGGTCTCGCCGCCGACAAAACAGAAGGTTTTGGGTACATCCTATTAATCAAGAATCTGTGCGTACGATCACATTTGAAAAATTATTCGAAAATCTTAGAAACGATGAAAAAATGTTTTTTAATTACATGTCTATTGAAAGTTTTGAAAATTTATTAACTCGACTGGAAAATTCAAGCCTACCAAAATCAAATACGAATATGCGGAAATGCATTAGTACTAAAATGAAATTAGCCATCTGTTAAAGGTGAGTACACAAATAAAAATACACAGGTTGTGATTACTTAAGTTTTATTAATGTTAATTATTATAATTAAAAAAATATTAAAATTTGACCAATTTTACTATAGTATATTCGTGTTTCGTATTAAAAGCCATTGTAATCCTAGTAAATAATAAAAGATACATACCTATGGCTTGTCTTGTTTTTTCTTCCTTTGTTTCATAATTAGGATCAATTATTACCATGATTCCCTTCCAAGCCGCTTGAGTTGCGACGCGATTTTTATAAAGTTCCAAAGTTTTATCCCATAAAACGAGATTTTGTTCCACTAAAGAAATTAATAGTTCGTTATCTATAGAAGATTCCTCAACCGTTTTGAATATCAAACCAAATCAAACATAAAATACGTGCCACCCCTCCAAAAGACGCTCAGATACTAAACGCTTCTTCAGTTGCTATTCGATAAAAAACGTATGACATCGTGTCGTGTGAAGGAGACAAAGCTATACCATATGCCACTGCGAACCGAATACGTCAAAGTTCATTCGATTTGCTTGACAAGTCCGTTGAGTATGCGTTTAAACGTATAAGCGGTACACGTTTTTTTGCAGTACAATCGACGTGTGAATGGATCTATGTACGTTGTATGGTCACTATTTATACGTTAAGACGTATACTGCAAAAAAACGTGCAGGACAATGCCGTGTGAACGAAGCCTAAGGATCACGAGGCACTCGTGGCTTCATAATAACAGACACACGGTCAGTATTCAGGGTTCATAACGTTTGCTGTGATCAGTCCGTGGATGAGCGACCATCTTCATATCGAGATTCCTCAAAGAAGAGAGAAGAAGAAGTTACGGGGAGCCAGAAGCCTGAAATCTGACACCAGTCATTCCAAAGAGCAACTCAGTTGCGGAAGTCAAATAGACAGTCGATCCAAGTTAAACACAAGTACTTAGCCGCATCTGGTTAGACTAGAAGATCCTAGCATAGTTGGGAAAAGGCTAAGCAGATAATAAAGTGAAAATCATAACAAAAGTTAATAAAGTTTATGTAAAAAGCAATTAGATTGCTTAAGTACTTAACTGACTTGAATTATATATTGTAGGTGCCGGCAGTTCATAGAACTAACTCTCTTTAGTGTGAAGTTGTGAAGCACAGTCGTCTTAATTTGTAGAAGTAATTGTATGCGCTGTTGAGTGAGGCGCACACAACTTGGATGTGTGTTTGAAATGAAAGTCACTGATAGCTAACTAATATGAAAGACTATATTGATAACGTAACTATGCTAAAATGTATGACCTGTGAATGATTGCTAGTGGGTACAAGTATGTATGAATCTTGAACGAGTACTGACGCGTAACAATATAATTTGTACGAATTGACGTAAAATTGCGGATTATACGTTACGCGCCTATCATGTACGATGCGTGGCTCGTACAGTAATGAATGATCAATTATGAAGTTACGTAAAGCTACCACCGATTACTTATACGTTATAACACTGACAGCTAATTTACTCAGTTTCAAACAATCTACTTAATTAGATAATAAATCAAAGATAGTGAACAAGCTTAATACTGGACAAATTTAGATTGTTGTTTATAGAGTAGGTACGTGTTTACATTTGATGTGACTGTGTTATTGAAGCGGAGGCAAAATATATGCATATCGTAATGATATTACCTTTTCAAATACGTAAAAACCAAATAATAGGTAAATACACAACACATCACACACAGTTCAGTGTTCAGACATCGCCTTAAGGACTGGGTCTGCCATCTACATCACAGCGATTGGTCATCCACGGATGCCGCTGACCAATCACCATCGAGCTACGCATCAACGTTATGCATCAAAATTTTATAATCTTTTCTTTAGTTGGTTCTGATCGCAAACTATCACATCGCACTCACCTTACTTATCCGCTATAGAGATTTTTTTTATTGAAAATATGTTTGCGTTTGACCACTATCTCACCTGATGGTAAGTGATGATGTGGTCGAAGACTTTGGACTTAATGACTCCTAGGTTGTAGCTATCGGGAAACAAAGACTCCGGCATGGAATTCCACTCCTTAGCCGTACGCACAATGAAGGTATTCCCAAAACGTTTTGTACGTATGGGTGGGATGTCCACCATGTAATGATGGCCCTTCGTCGTTTGTCTCGTATTCCGATGATGGAACGGGCTTGGCGTAATTAGATTGTGTAATTCCATCACACACTCCCCGAAACGTAACCAATAGAAAACCGATAGACTTGCAACTCGTCGTCGATGTTCAAGGCTCTGGAGCTTTGCCTCGATCAGTGCATCGTTGCCAATGAGTCTCTTGGCTCGCTTCAGATCAACACAACTTTGGCATAATGGGATAACGTTGGTCCGGTGGGTACGAAGAGCATTTCATGAAATTGTTTTTACCCATATTTAAATCTACTGATTACTGGTTGAAACAAATGCTTGTTGCTCATCATTGCTGCATTCATGTCACTGCCTTGACTTGACTCTGAATTAAGGGCGACTGTTCATTGTCTCTGGTGCTAGCTTGTTCCAACAAGGCTAGGAGTCGACTTTGTTCCCTTTTATTAGACATGATTCGTAAAACCATGAAAAATGATATGCAATTTATCAATAAACACTAGAAAATTACAAACACACCGTGCTTATAAATGTAACGTGGCCATTGTGGCCGGGTAAAACTTAACCGCGCGCTCTTTGCAGACGTGTAAAATCCATCGATTTGTTACGGTGTTTCTTTTCAGTGTAGTCAGGAAACACTAGTCTCATCTCATTGAGCTGAAAGCATTTGTGATTAGTTTCAGAGTGACGTGCTATAGTGTAATTATTAATCAGTTAGCTACTACTAAACATACTTTTTCCGTTTAGCTACTACTAAACAGTTTTGGCGGGCAGCTTCTAATTGATTATTGCGGATAAGCCCGCTCCTGACCTTGATCACGCCTGATGGTAAACAATTGATGTATCCTACGACGGAACGAGCGAGCCCAGTAGATGCTTGTTCACTCTTGCTTTAAAGTGTCATACGTGGTAGGGAACACAGAAGCCGACAGAAAGTTAGACACTGTCCTGTGTGCACAATACAATATCGAAGACTAATAAGATCAATATAGAAGACAAGCGCTTAGTACGACAGGACGTTAAATTTGTTTCAATTATATTTCCTATTATCATTAATTTGACAAACTATTGTAATGAAACTGATACTTAAAGAGAGTACAATTGTTGGCATAACTTCTTTTAGTTTTTTTCTGAGTGATATCACGTTACCTATCATTTTTTAAATTGTAAGTTATATTATTTCAAAGATTTTTATTTTAAGTTTTAATTGACTTCAAAAAAAGATAGAATATAAAGATATGAGTTCTATTTTTTATCAACTGTTAATAGAGTTTTTGAGATCAATACCTTCTACCAACACAAAACTAAATGCAAATTAAAAGCTCTCAAAATATAAACAGAAAAAATATTAAAACCACCATCAGAAAACAGATGGTCAATTTATACATTCACAATCCAATTCGTAGTGTCGACAGTAAAGGTGAAAAGTCTGCAGGTACTGTTGACACGTCCGCCGCAGTCCAATTAGCATTGATTTATATGCTGACCGTCCGGTCAGCTGGTGTTTGCTTTGCTAAAACCCGGTACCGATAATGCTGAACCTTGATATTTTTATAATTTTATGCAGAAAAGGTATGGAATTGAAGGAAGGTGTATGGATGTTTAAGTTTAAGAGTATTGAAAGCATAAAGGATTACTATCCGTTTCGGCTGAGCCATTTGAATAATTATTTTGTTATTGAGTTGAAAACATTATGAAAGTCTGTGACACACGAACGCGTTCATAATTTAAATACCATCTAACTGGTATACAATGTACCATTTATTTCTCAGTTATAAAAGAAAACAAAATCGTATTAAAAGAAAAAAAAATACTCGGAGCATTACGATAGAAATCGAAAGCGCCACCCTTTAAACTCTCAATTAAATACGAATTAAACGAAGAACAGCTTTATCAAACATACAGATCGTTTCTAACTGGGATGTCAAAAAGTTTCCTATTCTTTTAATAATAGAATCTAATAAAATAAATTAATATGCAGGTGAGTATTTTTACTCACTTTAATGAAATTTGTATGCCTATTGCTTTTAGGCACGCAATGGTGTATTCCGTACAAGTAATATAACAGTAATACAGGCCAGCCTCCACCCATTCATCAGCAGTCTCCTAGTATACCGTAATTTCTGTGGTTTATTTCCCGAAACCTTACTTCATAAGGAGCCCACTCAGTACAATCACACGTAACTGTTCCCACATCGTTAATGTCACATAAATCTATTAATGAAACACGAAGTCCATATTTTATCGACTGCTGCGCGCTCATACAGGCTCCTGAGGATTGACTTTGATAAATGAAGTGTCTATCAATATTCTTCTAAGTGACGTACGTGTTGGGAATATTTTCTGTAGTTGGATATTATTTGGAAAAGGTATTGTTGCATGTTATTTTTTGCTGTTACATAGTACCTACATTTATAGAAGTAGTAGGCAAGCATGATATTGATGATTGTGCAAATTAATATTCATTCATACATATGAATGAATATTATCTAAACGATCATACCTGAAAAACACATGTTTTTCAGGTATGATCGTTTAGATAGTTTATATAGAACACACATTTTGTTATTTCTTGCTGCATTATTATAGTATGTATATCTATATATTTCTTTGTATTATTACATATTTATAGTTCACTTTACATAACTTGACTTTACTTTGGGGCACAGCATTATATTAAAATAAAATGTTATCAAAAGCGAAATATTATTCCCAATCAAAAATTAGTAAGCCATTAAATAAATAAATTATGAAAATGAAAATTAACAAACTGTAATAAAAATTTAATAAAATCCACGTAAATTTCCGGTATAGTGAGTGAGTATACAAACATATTTTGTTCCAGTACGGGAATCGAACCTGCGACACCCTGCGCCGCAGCCTATGATCACTCAACCACTGTGCCAACCATGTTAACGTATATCTGAAGAATGTTTTTTAGGAAAATTTTACAGCTGTTAGCTTACTTTTAGGTAAGCGTGCTCCATCTTCGACCACATCATCACTTACCATCAGGTGAGATGGTAGTCAAACGCGAACCTATTATCAATTAAAAAAATAAAAAAATTAAAAGGGAGATGATGAAGGCAAATTTGAACTCAAATGGGGTAGCATTTGAGTTCACACGGAGACACATTAAGTATTTTCACAAAATAGCAGTCATATTACAATGACCCTGCATATGACAACTGCATTCTTTGTTACAGTTTGTACGAATTCGGGAGATATCTCAAATGTCACTTAATGTGACTTTACGAGATTACTTTAAGTTTCAGAAACTAATAACTTGAAATATGTTTAATAAAGTAGATTCTATTGGAATTGTATTTAGCGTTTAATAATTGTTTAATTTCATTATTTGTCTCGGCGTTATTTACGCGGGAGATTTAATTATCTAAAAGATTTTTTTGGGGATATATCATCACTCCTCCCTTTCTAGTTAGATATAAAGGAGTGTCAGACTCTTACAAATTAAAAACTCATCCTGTTTATATAGTTACCCCTACGTTCCGGGGTCGCGGTATCATAAATGAGAGAGCCATCAAAAAGTCATCGCGTCAGTCAGAAAAATAAATTAGTTAATATTTAGTTTGATTTAAACTCAATATTCCAATGAGGCTCTTGATTAGTGATATTTGTTAGTGGTAGCGTGCCGAAAGCGATTATCATAACGACAAATAATTTATGGGGTTGACAAATGCTGTCCAAAAGTCAACTAATCAAACCCTTATATTTTGAGAATTCGGAAAGTAATTGCTATTAGAACGGCACTTAGTCTTATTACTTATTTGCTCTATTGTTCTTATTTGCTCTTGACGAGTTTCAGATATTACCTGTATCTACTATAATCTGATAATTGTATTGAGTGAATGAGAATGAACATAAAAATAAACCCCATATTAACGAGAACTTAAAAAAAAATTGTCCAAGTGCGAGTCAGACTCGCTCATGAAGGGTTCCGTAGTAACTTTAATAATATAATATAATATGTATATTTATTTGACGAATACCAAAAAAACCTTAAAAATTTCTTAAAACCAGCTTTTTTACATTTTTACAACTACGCTAAATAACTTTGTTTTTCATAGTGTTTGTATGAATTACAAAGTTATATTTGCGGTTTTAGAAAGTATGCTGTATCTCAAAAACTGCTGACCCGATTTCGTTCAAACTAATTTTGGTTGAAAGTTTACATTAAGATCTACAGACATATATTTCTTTTACATTTTTCACTCCATTATTATGAAGTTAAAGGGGGGGACATATTTTACCAATTTAGAAGCTTATATCTTTTAAACGATCGACTTTATGAAAAAGTGGTTTTAGAAACCCTTATATCATTTTTAAAGACCTGTCTATAGATACCACACACGCATAGGTTTCATGAAAAAAAATATTTTAAATTGTAAATATTTTTATTTTTTTTTTTCTTAAAATCGGAAAGCGGTTCACAGATTACATCTACCTACTAAAGAACAAAGACGGATCCTGGCCTACACAACTTTTAAATTTAAAATGGCTCGGCCATTTATCTTTAATGTATAAGAATCTATACAATAAAATCTAAACTATAAGTTTGTATTTAATTTCTTTCGAGAACTTCTTCATTAGAATTGATTTATTAATAAACAAATAGCTGACCGGAAATTGTCGAAAAAAGGTTGAGTTGTCAATATGCTGCAATTAAACTTATTAATCAGTTTTTATTTCAAATTCTTTATTGTTTTATGTATTCTTTTCTATACTAAAAATAGTAACAATATGTGGTCAACAATAATCTCATTTTATTACATAAAAAATCTGAAATAATATTTTAATTATTGAGAATAAAAACTCTATTCTATTTTTATGCATGTCAAGCAAAGGCGATGTTGACTATTCTGCCAAATAAAAACTCGAACAAGTGTCAAAATTGACACAAAGGGAATTGATTGACATTACAAACACAAACAGTTGTTGTAAAACATAGTGTATTACATTCTCTTTGAGTTGTTGTTGTCGGTGATATTGCGAAGTGCATGCGTTTACGTTTCCTCCTCTGTTTTTTGAGACTCTTTTGCTTTTCGAAGTGTTGAAGTACATCCATTATTGTGACCATGTCTAACCAACAACGTTGCACTAATTGTGGATTGAATGTTTTCCGAATGCGGAGGTATTTAGTAGAATGCGAAGAAGTTCGTTCATTGTTACAGCAGTGGACCTCTATTCTCGAAGTAAAGTACTTTTATTTAATTAGACAGAAGTAATTACTTTAGTGCTAAATGTTAGCGTGTACAAACATGTATAGAGATCGTCAAATTGTAATAACCTCAAAATTCCATATTTGTATTTATGCTAATATTTTTTTGTTAGAGCTTCTATACAATATTAAATGCTAAGAAACAGTTCTTAGTATTGAACTACACACAATAAAATTATATTCATCACTGGCCGTGATAATTATATTGAGCCAAAGTTACTATGGACACTCAACATTGCTCTTTCACATGTATGGTCTTAATAGTTTCGGAATAAAATGGCTGTGACATACAGACGGACGGACAGACAGACAGACAGACAGACAGACAGACAGACAGACAGACAGACAGACAGACAGACAGACAGACAGACGGACAGACATATCGAAACTATAAGGGTTCCGTTTTTTGCCATTCGGCTACGGAACCCTAAAAATATAAGTAGCACAAAATAAAACCCTAACACAATTTTAAAATGTAATTCGGGTACTTTTTCGCGGGCAAATAGTAAGTACTAGTCGTTCGACCGCGAGGCACATATTATGTTGACAATCTCTAAGTGCTTTTTCACTTTAAAAGATGAGTAGCTATTTATTCTGTCTGCAATATTACACTGAGAAGATTGTATCTAACATTTTCAGTAAAACTTCCCAAAAACGAGAAAGAATATAATTGAATGCGTTTTTTTTTTCGAATAATGTGGTTATTATGTTAATCCTGTCCTTTATATTCGATTGTTTTGGCTGTTTTTTTTTAATATTTTATTCAGGTAACAAAAGTGTTGAAATTAGAATTCAGAATGAAAACAAAACAAATGAAGATTATGTGCATGTTTTAACAAACGCTGCGCGCGATCTCTTGAAACATTCGCCCGCATCGACTACCTTTTTTGCGAGCAATATGCCACTACAACTCAAGTTAAGTAATACTTTTGATTTATAAGCATCTACAGATATCTTCATTGCTGATTCTATTACGAGATAACACTCATAGGATGGATCTTACACCCTTGGGTATCTTTAAGCCTTTTTTATGTAAATGTACTCTTTCTTACGTACATCATCATCATCCACCATCTAACTTCGCCCGCTGCTTGGTATAGGCCGCTCTTAGCTTGTGCCAAGTTCCACGTTCCTGTGCCAGTCTCATCCAGGATATACTCGCGATGGCAACAAAGTCTTATGCACACCTCATGGCCGAACTAACAACACATACAAGTTATTATGTACACCTATAAATAAAAATGTTTTAGATAAATATCTATAAATATAATGATAAATGATAAATGATAAATGATAAATGATCTTTATTTTGCAAATTGGTTATTAAATAACTCTTTTACACGTCATTTTTTCCTTAAATATTAACTAGATGAGGCCAGTGTTTCCTAACTGACTACCCTGAGAAGAAACACCGAAACAAACTCAGGGGTCCGTCTCTTTTAAAGTCCATACAATCTACACTGAAATAATTATATGGGAACCTTGTAGGTTTCAGTCTGAGGCGGTCTTTTGAAGAAAGATGCTCACAGATTTGAGTAGGCCTGTCCATACAGTGCAAGCATTTGTCAAATGACGTATAGCTCAACTTAGAACAAGGAGCTTAACGATTTGACGAACAATACCAAGGTAAGGACCAAGGTAAGGAGGAATATTACATAAGGCTTCACGACAGGTAGCCTTATCGCTCAACAGCAATCTAAATCTACCACGTATATATGGTATAAGAAATAAAATACATTACTAATATAGCGAAAACCCTCAAGCGGGCACGTATTCATTTGAAACGGCAGCAGTCAAGCGTAACCATAAAAGGATCTATGCGAGATTCCAGGGTTTAAAACACGTCACCGTGGCGTAGAGGCGTAAGACGAAACCTTAGTTCTCCCTAATCTATTTTCCGCAGGTTTGTATCCGAGCGCATTCAAGGGTTTAAAACATCAATAAATTAATAAATTATCATTTTACTTTTTATAAATTTAAGTATAGTTTTTCAGTTAGAAAACAATTTTCCAGCTTGATTTATAAGAAAAATACTACCTACGTAAGTCAAAATCAGTAAAATACAAACCAATACAAGAAAACACTATCTTCCATTTTCACTATTTTTTGTGCTGCATCAGTCTTCGCGAAGCGTTCCGGCGCTGTCCCAAGAGGCAAAGATAATTATTCTTTCAGCCTATCGACCGGCATTGTCTACATTACCAACGGAGTAACAAAATATTATCTCAGATGAAAACTAGTTGTTACTCAGCGAATTGGCTCAAGGGAGACTCCTTTACCTATAGTTTCTCCAGGGAGAAGCCCTTTTTTAGGATAGAAAATCATCAAATAACTCCTCGCGCTGGAGCAGAAGAGAATGTCAGTCTTCTACTGACTCAAAATCCACCCTGTTCCTTGCGTTCCCGTAACGCGGTTTGAAGTTAGCTTTTTCTCGCAGCCCGGGCAGACAATGGTCTTAACGGGCCCTGACACTGCTGCTGTCTGTGTTCTACAGCATGGGTTCCGGAGAGACCTTTCAAGTTAACGGGATCCTTCCTACGTGCTAATGGTGATCACTGAGGTGATTTAAGTGAGGTAAAAATCCCAGAATCCATGATCATTTCCTGAAAAAATCAGGAGCCATTTGAAGGTTACCACAGAAAAATAAATAATCGTACTCAGCGAATTAATATTTGTACAAATGCTGGAGGGATTTCGACCTACTTATGTTACAATTTGCGTGAATAACTTTTTCCTTTTTGAGTTACATTTTGCGTGAAAGGATTATTCATAAAGGGAACGAAAAGAAACATTTATTAATTTAAAAATTATTTATGAATAACGTTTTCATTTTTTTAGTTTAAATATTTTTTTCATTTTCTTTATTACAACTGTACTTTTAATTTCTAAAGATGCATATTGACTGACTTTTTGAGAGTACATGTTACAACGTATATGGGTTGTTATAACCTCATATATATGTCCTAGATTGACTCAATAAGAGTCAGTTATAATAGCAAAAGCCCTTCAGAAAGCTTCACACGCTGTTATATTATACTGGTCCACGCTGTTATTTGATTGAAACACTAGTAATTCTTTGCATTCTTACTATCATTGTTATTTAATTATTTTTTTTTAACAATTAGAAATTTTTGGATGCACATAACCTATAGTTTAGAAAATACTGGTGTAAGCTTTTCTCATAAGTGAACATTTATTTAACGTTCAATTAACCATTCGTCACTACACAAATCTCAGCAAACATCTTTCAGCTTTCCAAATTTCGTACATCGCAATAGGCTTACGCGAATTTATATTCGTATGCTCTTTAATTCCCCAGGTGACTTAACCTACCCAAAACTACACTGTAGTCATCGGGGTGTTGTATGACACCTGGGCCACCTAGGGGATAACTAGGCAATAGCTAAACATATAATTATAGTCTGGGATATATTCCCTTTGGCTCTGATTGAAGGGGCAATTTCTCGCATACCGCTTTCCATACTTTCGAAAGAAAAAGGTAAGCTTTTAAATAGAGTCACTATATTGTTCGTTTGTCTGTCAAGTTCCTTTTTACCTAGGAAGACGTAGCAATTTCAACTGTGAAAAAATCAAACTCATAAGTCAACATGATCAAATTTTTTCGATATCAGAAGGGAAAATTCACCTAGACTCATACAATTTGGCAATAAGCAATGTCTTACAGCAAAGGTAAAGTAAACATCTGAAAACCATAAATATGTATTTAGGTCTATAGTATACTTAAGTACATATTTATGGTTTTACCGTCGTGTCCTCGTGGAGGCAATCGGCGGCGGCGACCTCTCGCGCCCGTCCCTGGTTCAGACCATGGTACGGGGCGAGTGGGAATGAGATGCGGTTGCCTCCTTCTGTGAAGCTGTCAGCCTAGCGAAGAAGGAGGCTGAACGCGTGAGGGAGAGACAACGCTCTTCCTAGGCTCTTCCGGGCTAATAAATATGGCCCCCCAGCTGAATAGGACCCCCGTCCGTGTTTTGACAAATGTATACGACATTTGTCATAACAACCAAAAAAAAAATCAGAAGAAGTTAAGGTACACTCAAGAAACTGCTGTTTTAGACGATGCGGGTAACTTATTTAATACACAAATATTTCCTTTGTACTTAACATTTGATGGAAAAAATAGAGACATTACTGTTGTAACAAAGTTTGTAGTGTGGCATATTAATACTTTACTTGCTTTCAACACTAAAGCGGTGTGTTAATTGACCAGTGGGGAGCGTTAAAATTTTACGTTACGGTCATCGTGCACAAGCGAACTGTATGTATGCCGCTGTCGGGATTATTGTAAGCCCGGGTTTATATCGCGCAGTTGTGGATATAACAGTGGGTATCAGGAATTGTTGAACAATTGGGTACCTATCTACTTACTGGGTATATTGAAAATCTGTCTGTGGGTTCGTAATAGGTAGGTATAATAATAATAATATATCCTTTATTTCAGGCAACTAGGCCCATAAAAAACAATAAACAAATACAAAATCTTATTAATAAACTAATACATAACAAATTTAAAACACTTAAAAACAAAAACTAGTTAACACGAATAGACGGTGTCGTGTTGCGCTGCGAGGTGTCGCGTAATCTTCCGCGAAATCATCGATACACGACACCTTTCGGCCAAAATTCCTGCTTGAGGAATGTCTCTAATAGATGAGTTGGAACCCGCATCACAAATGATTTAAAATTCGTTTCATGACGCGACTTCAACTCCTCGACCCTCAAAGTCCAGTTGGTCTTAGCTTAGGTATATATTAGACATGTGGGTAGATAACTGTGCGAAACGTTGTCTATATCTTTTTCCATAATTAGGTGGTATTTCATTATAGAACCTCAAACTTTTATTAAATTGTGAGAACTGTATTGGAATTAAATTTAATTGATGTTTATTCATTTATTAAAACTAATGAAATACAAAAAGGTAAAAAAGCTAACTTAATGCTTTAGACATTCTCTACCAGTCCACAATGGCAAAAAACAAATTACTTATACGTTCGCTGTTGAGAATTGCTTTTATATATTTTTACTGCCAATCATTTATAGAAATAAATATACATATAGATTTGAATATTTTATGTTTTATAGAGTACTAGCTTCTGCGCGTGACTTCGTCCGCGTAGAAGTCGAAAATATTCCACTTCGGATCGATCGAACGGATCCCGTCCCTGACTTGCTTGACAAAGATTATGATAGCTCGGCTAATATGCATGATATAAAGATAATTTATAGCCTATACACTCAGGGATAATGCAGCTACATGTAAGCGAAATAATTTTCAAAATCGGTTCGGTAGTGTCAGAGATTACCCCCTACATACAAACTTACAAATTTTACCTCTTTATAAAATTAGTATAGATATGGCTAGGAACATAAAACCATTTCAAAATATTACGTAGGGGTCACAATGGTTGGCATTATCCGTACTGGAGATCTTTTACAGACAAATTATGGCTGGATTTAAAAGAGAAATGGAGAAATATGACTATTTAAGTATGCATGCAATAAATTGAAAAAGACAATATACAATAATAATTATATAATAGAGTGGGGAACTATGTAGGTAGGTAGTAGTAGGTGTAGGTATTTATATACCAGTTATTGCTCAAAATGGTTGTCGTTTTTATTTAAAAAGTTGAAATGTCGATTACATCTACCTTTTATACCATTTCAATAGCATCAGAAAAATACCAGAAGACATAAATTCATGTACAAAACATCGTGTTATAAAAACACATCTTTCAGTGCAAGTTGAAGTGAGAAGCTAATTTCAGCTTACATTCAACGAGCCATGAAAAGAACAGACACATTCATGAATTTCTGTGCAAAAATGTGGCTCATGTTCCAAATTATGTACTGAGAGTGGTGTTTACTTTTATAGGATGGTACCTACCTACAATGTATGTATGAAAATTTGAATTCAATAAGAGAAGCTTAACACAGACATGAACTCCATGACCAATCAAAAAAAATATTTAGTAAGCAGTTTTACTGCAAAAGATATTATGATTTTTAAAACCAAATATACAGCATCTAGCACTTAAAATTTATTTACCTATTTACGTTACCCGACCGTGCTTGGACGTCAGAAGTTCATACGTGCACAAAATTTCAACAGATCCAGTAACTCAAAGGTGTGACAGAAATACCCACGTTTGAGCTTATAAAAATACCGTTTTTTTATTATCTATGTTTTTAGGGTTCCGTAGCCGAATGGCAAAAAACGGAACCCTTATAGTTTCGATATGTCTGTCCGTCTGTCTGTCTGTCCGTCCGTCCGTATGTCACAGCCATTTTATTCCGAAACTACTAGGACTACATGTAAAACTTGGTAGATAGATGTATTCTCTGAACCGCTTTCCGATTTTAAGAGAAAATTTAAAAAACATTTAAAATAAAGGGGGCTCCCCATACATGGAACTGAAATTGAAAATATTTTTCTTCATGAAACCTATACGTGTGTAGTATTTATAGACAGATCTTTAAAAATTACATTAAGGTTTCTAAAATGACTTTTTCATAAAGTTAATCATTTAAAAGGTATACGCTTCCAAAGTGGTAAAATGTGTGTCCCTCCCCCTCTAACTTCTATAATAATGAAGTGAAAAATCTAAAACAAACCATGTTGTAGATCTTAATGTAAACTTTCAAACAAAATGGGTTTGAACGAGATCTAGTCAGCAGTTTTTGAGATACAGTATATTTTCTAAAACCGCAAATATAACTTTGTAATTCATACAAATACTATGAAAAACAAATTTATTTGGCGTAGTTGTAAAAATTGTAAATAATCTAGTTTTAAGAAATTTTTAAGGTCTTTTGTTTTTTTTTTTTTTCAATTAAATATATTAAGTATATTATGTTTATTATAGTTACCACGGAACCCTTCATGGGCGAGTCCGACTCTCACTTGGCCAATTTTTATTTTGTAGATCAGTCTCAAAAAGCTTGGTTTAACAGATTTATACAATCGTTTCTACAAATTAATAGAACAGCTGCCACAATTCTGAATCTGCGATACGAGCATCATCTAGACACGCGGCAGCGGGTCAAGCCAAGTTCAAGTAAAGAGAACTGGCTAGCAGCGGCCGAGTGTAATATTACACGAACCATTTGGAGTTACTTTCGACCCCTTCATAACTCAAAAACTATTGAACTTAAATACACCAAATTTGGTTTATATAATGAGACCCTCTAGATACAATAGTAAGTACCCCATATTTTATAAACACAGCTTAAATGGTTATATAGATATTAACATCCAAAAATCGACTGATTGACTGACTGATCTTTAGAAAGATACGAAACCTAACCCACTTCTAGATGACCTAGAAAGTTCAAATTCGGTATCCAGCTAAGTAATTGTGTGTATACAATGGAAAAAACCAGAAAACAGTGAATTTATCGAATTTTATTTTTTTTCCAATCAATCGATTTAATTACAAGAGAAGATAGCGCCTTGCCAAATTTTCCAAGTAGATCAATTTTGCATACTAATTTTATTTACAAAAGTAATTATATCCCACCAAAAACATAAATGTGAAAATGTATGCTAAGTTCTATAGACAATCCTGAAATTTATTTATAAGAACCTATAACATTCTTAAGTAAATTTAAAACACAATTTCTTGTTATTTTTTTCTGGAACAATGCTTATTCAAAAATATATAATCATATTTTTACATACTACTCGTCTTATATTTAGCTAAAAACTTAACAATTTTATGGTATTGCAAGTTATTGTTTTAATATTGTAAGGTTCTATTCTTCTAAATATTTGATTTGCTGATAAAAACTCCATTATGATCCACTTTACTTTAGATATAAAATTTAGATACTACTCATCTTATATTTAGCTAAACAAATTATTAACTTTATGTTATTGCAAGTTATTGTTTTTATATTGTAAGGTTATATTTTTCTAAATATTTGATTAGCTGGTAAAAACTAGCCAAGTCAAATTATGAGGTTCCATAAAACATAAGTTATTTGCTTTGTGTAAATAATTCGACTATTCAAATTGAAAAAGTCATATTTTTAAATAAGCATTGTTCAAGCAGAAAAAAAAGTAATTGTGTTTTAAGTTTACTTAAGAATGCTATAGGTTCTTATAAATAAATTTCAGGATTGTCGACAGAACTTGGCAAACATATTCACATTTATGTTTTTGATAGAATAGTTATTATCTGTACTAAGCCTCGTTTAGGCGCTTGCCATAACATTCCTGGGAAACAGAACTGATTCTTTCGCAATTAACTATCTTGCGCGAACAAGCCAGTGCCAGTTATTAGATGCATTACCGTTATTATACCGTTGGTATAGTGGGCAGTGGTCCTGACTGCTATGCGCAAGGTCGTCGGTTCGATTCCCACCTAGGACAAATGTTTGTGTGATGAGCACGGTCATTTGTTCTTTGTCTGGGTGTAATTTATCTATAATATGTATGTATTTAGAAATTTATATGTATGTTTATCAGTTGTCCACTAACTACTAATCCATATCACAAGCTCTGCTTAGTTTGGGACTAGATGGCGTTGTGTGAAAAAGTTGTGGAATATTATT
This sequence comes from Tholera decimalis, assembly GCA_943138885.2. Classification (NCBI taxonomy): domain Eukaryota; kingdom Metazoa; phylum Arthropoda; class Insecta; order Lepidoptera; family Noctuidae; genus Tholera; species Tholera decimalis. The sequence goes on along the minus strand of OW964552.2, from coordinate 13,401,073 downwards.
ATTATCTCCTTTATTTTATATACCTCTCAAAAATTACATTTTTAAATATTTTTCTATAAAAAAGTGACAATAAAAAAACATTTAAAAATATAAAAAATGGCAGTCCACTGGTATCGGGAACGGGGTCCAAGCTACCGGTGGTTAGGTCTCCAGAGAAAGGAACCTCCTCACAATACGAGCTGTATCGAGGAGAACTGCCTTCTGTATCAGGCCCTTTATCCAGCTGTGCAAAGCCAGCTTCGACAGATGGTCGTCGAAGCTTTTAGCTATCAGCCCATTGACTGATATGACAATCGGCACAATGACAGCCGAGTCCACATCCCACATGTCAACAACCTCATGAGCTAAGTCGAGATACTTAATGTGTTTCTCTTTCTCAGCTTTCACGAGATTCTCGTCATGTGGGATGGTAACATCGATTATCATTGCGCGGCGCACTAATCGGTCCATCACCACTATATCAGGCTTATTGGCAACAATAGTCCTATCAGTGATGATAGACCGATCCCAGTACAACGTGACATGGTCATTTTCGAGAACTGGGTCGGGCACATACTTGTAATACGGTACCTCAGAATCGACAAGTTTGTATTTCAAAGCAAGTTGCTGGTGGATAATTCTGGCTACTTGGTTGTGTCTATGCAAGTACTCGCCGTTAGCTAGACGAGAACAACCGGAGACAATATGTCTGATGGACTCACCAGGACGATGGCATGCCCGACACACGTCAATCGTCCCGTCCTTCATAATATGTCTCCGGTAATTATTCGTCAAGATAACTTCGTCCATAATTGCACAGACAAAACCTTCAGTTTCTCCGAAGAGATCCCCGAAGCGTAGCCAGGCAACGGAGGCTGTCAAATCTACATCGGACCCATAAAGAGCCCGATAGTAGCGACCATGAAGTTCCTTGCTTTTCCATACCTCCTTGCGGTCATCTGGGGTAAGTATAACAGGTTTGTGCCAGTTCTCTTTAGCCATAGTCAGCGGGGTGAGTCCCTTGTCCACTGCAATCACATCTCGGTGCATACCCACATCGGCTTTAAGGAAATATTCCCTGAGACTGCAAATCTCGCGGTTGTGGAGAGTTTTGGCATTTAAAAAGCCTCGACCTCCACATTTCCGCGGGATATACAGTCTCATCACCGATGATCGTGGGTGATGCATCCGATTTGCGGTTAGCAGTGTACGGACCCTCCTATCCAGGGCGTCCAGTTCGGTTTGAGTCCATTTGAGTATGCCGAAAGAATACATCAACACCGGCATGACCCAACCGTTGAAAGCGCGCACCTTATTTCCTCCCGACAAAAGGCTGTTTAATACCTTTGTCAGGCGGCCAAAGAAGCGCTCCCTCAGCGATTGCTTCATGTCAGTAACATTAATGCCCAAAGCTTCCGACATACCCAAATACTTGTAAGTTTCGGTTAAGCAGAGAGATCTAAGTTGTATGGAATCTGAAAGTTGAATTCCTTCAGATTCCATAATCTCTCCTCGTTTTACATGCATGATTGCACATTTGTCCACACCAAATTCCATCTTGATGGCGCTACTGAAAGTTTCAGTTACCTTCAGTAGTTCCATCAGTTGCAAGTTGTTGGGGGCAAAGAGTTTCAAATCATCCATGTATAGGAGATGGGATATACTTTGACCTCCTCTTCTCAACCGATAGCCCAGGCCTGACTCCTCTAGCATTGTACTTAGAGGATTCAGGGCCAAGCAAAACCAAAGTGGACTTAAACTGTCACCCTGAAATATTCCCCGTCTGATCCATATAGGCTCATCATTCCCTCCGATTGGTCGACATCCTGGATAGCGAAGTACCGTCTTCCATTGCCTCATACATGACTCAAGGAAGGTGCGTAGAGTTGGGTCTATTTTATAAAGCTCTAGCACCTTGATAAGCCAGGTATGAGGAACAGAATCAAAGGCTTTTTTATAGTCTATCCAGCATGTCGATAGATCTTTTCGGGATCGACGAGCCTGTTGGCTGATGGCCATGTCAATGAGGAGTAGCTCCTTAGTGCCACGGGACCCTTTCCTACATCCATTCTGAGAAGCGGACATAATTGAGTTGCACTCAATGTGCATATTTATTTTCACTCTCAGGATGGACGTAAGAACCTTATAGACCGTAGACAGACAGGTAATCGGTCTATAATTTTTGGGTTCCGTGGGACTACCACTCTTATGAAGCAGGTGGGTACAGCCTGTTGTTAAAAACTCTGGTAGAGACCCAGTCTCTAAGGATGCCTGGAATTGAGAAGCCAAAAGCGCGTGCGAGCTGCTATACCACTTGAGCCAGAAGTTGTGCAGTCCATCCGGTCCTGGAGACTTCCAGTTTGGTAACGGATGAACTGCTTTGGCTACATCAGAAGCGTTAATGATTATTTTATCCATTTGTGGTATAGCTTCACACATGCGTTCAACTTCACGCATCCAGTCACCCTCAACATGACAGACGGGTACCGACCAGATGTTGCGCCAGAATAAATTCGTGGCGGTATCATCCGGGCGGCACACGTCAGTCACATTTTGATTGGGTCGCTCCCAAGCTCTGTATACCCACCTTTCATCGCTCTGGAACATGCGATTCTGCGAGTACCGGTCAACCCGCCGCTTAAACCGTCGGATACGGCTTGCCCATGCACAAATTTTCTGCTTCAGGAAGTCAATGCGCTCCGTAATGTGGGGTGTGTATTCTCGAGGGCTGATTCCAGTCCCCGAGAAAGCCCGCCGTACAAAACGCATTACACGTGGGCGTGCATTGCCTTCCTTGAAGCAGTATAGTTTGCCGATGAGTGTTCTGGCCTCATCGATACGCCTCTCGATCCTATACTGCCAGGCTGGTACAGCAGGTTTTGGTCGAATAGCTTCGTCGTTATTAGGGAATTTAACGTTAGCTAAGCGACATGCCGCAACAGCCCCGCAATACAGGATTGAGTGCGTATCAACGAGGTTTTCGCTGCTCTCAAAAATATTCTCAAGCAGCGAGTCCAAAGCACACACCAACGCCCTATTTTTTTTGTGCATAGGTAACCGTGGTAACCGGGGTCTAAGTTCAGGCGGAGCCGATCTATACTCGCGAAGCGCATCCTCCAGTGCGCTCCTCAGTCGATCGTTGCATTGGCTACTTACCGTGACAACCCTATCATCTAGCTCATTATTATGACTATAGAGCCGCGATGTCATTGCGCTACTAGTGGGCGCTTGTACCACGGCTTGTGTCGGGGACGAGATGATATGGTTGCTCAGTACCTCTGAGCGCAGCCTATCAAGTGTTGCGTCATCCAACCTGTGGCTACGCTGGATGACCCGCACCTGATCCGACAGTCGTTGGGCCGAGACGTTGACAGCTGGTTCTAGGTCCTGGAACAGAGACAGCATCCTGACACGATACGCAGTGAGGTTAGTTCCCCCCTCTGTAGACCCATAATATGCGCGCATGACGTTTTCGTTTATGGACTGAGTCCATCTCATGCGCTGCACACCACCGGTAGCGGGGACCCGACTCGCAGCCAGTTGGCTCCTAAGTCCCAAGCTGTTCGGTGGCCGGCCTCTCCCCTGCCGGCGCACAGGTGTTGGCGACGTCGGCGGAGAGAAATACTCGTCGCTCGAGCTCGACGCGGATGCAGCCGCCGGTGACGTAGGTAATCCTAAATCCGGTGGCGAGGCGGAGCTGAGCGACGGGTCCGGGGGTGGTGGGCGTGCACGTTGCGAAGCTGCTCTAGTAAGCATCATCAAGTTTTGTTTGTTAACATAGTTATTTCTTGCATTGTTTAGTGATTGGTGTCAATGACAGACCACTTGACAGTTGTCGATGGATTATACATTATCTTCATTTTCGTTATAATATCCGTTGTTTTTTAGATTTATGTTATTTATCTTGGTTCAATCTGTCCTCTTTTCGTAAATATTGAGAAATTTGGATGGGAAAACTTATCACTATATTTTGCGAATTTATTTTGTAGGAACTGAAAACAAAACTTGATTTGACGGCTAGTGTTGCCAGCTTTTTTATTATTATTATTATTATAATTATTTGGGTTTGTAGTAACCCTATGTCTACTGGTGAATAGTTTTCTAGGATTTTCTAATTGTTTTCAAAATTGGCAGTATTATCAAAAGCACAAAACAAAACATACAAGTTCCTGAACTCGTTTAAGAGTAATTGATATGATCGCATTTAGAATTCGTAAAATAAAGGTATATTTATGTTTTAAAGACAAAGAGATTCACGGCAATTAAGTTTGATTAATACCAATTTACGGTTATTTGCTTCATGCGTTATGAATAAATGTTATGCCATTGTTTTTTATTTGTACGTTTTATCGTTGGATGAACGGTATTTTCAGTTCCCGCCAGTCGCCATTTTAAAAGTCGTTTATATTCACCTTTTATTGGATGAAGTACAATTCGTTTAACATTTGGCCAATCAGAGAAGTGTTAATTGGATTAAGTCATAAAGTTCATCAGTTTCGTAGCGATACCATTAATTAGTATTTACTTACGTCGTTTTCGCTCGTAAATTTTACTTTTAAAATGATATTACGTGCTGGAACTTCTTTATAACTTAATTATTATTTTAACAGAATATCCCAACATTTTTGTTTTTCGGTGGTTATTTTAAATCAGACTTAATGTTTTTAAATGAGTGTATTACTTGATAAAATTATCATAAATTTTGCAAGCCTGTAAGTCTTAACTAAAACGACGTTTGCGTTGGTAATAAATTGACTACTGCTTGTAAAATAAATATTATGCCGTTCAAAATCCGCAAATATATAAAGGCTAATTCCTGGATCTTCCTAATAAAATTAATAAGCCTCTTTATCCATATGTCCTAGTTATATACTACACCCATGTTCTTCCGCCCTGGCCTGCTCACTTCTGATTTTGTTCATTCAAGATTTCATAAGCAGTCTCTTTTTCTCTGAAACGCGCTTCCCCTTGAAATTGCAACGGCTACCAGTCAGTTTGTACTCAAATGGCAAGGGTGGTTTTATTTTCAATAAAAATATAAAGAAATTTTAATTAATGCTGCTGGTACTGACACATTCTATATAACAGGTGATTGTAATTTACCGGGTATCAACTGGCTGGACCGTAGTGGATGTAAATATGTTGTTCCAAAACCGAAGGATAATTTGAGCCGTCATCTATGCAATTAAATTGCCCTAACTCATATTTTTCAATTTAACACGATTAAGAATAACTTAGGGCGTATACTAGACGTATTTATGTGTAACGTTGACTGTGAGTCTAAAACATGTACACCATTCCTACCGATAGATGAACGCCACCTGCCTTTCTCGATGTTAACATCACCCATCATCATCACAAAGATTTGATTATAGTCTACATAGTATCACTTTACAAAAAGTTGATCATATCCATGATCTCAGTGTCGAGATGGACTCGAAATTGCACTTCAATCTTCATATTGATGATATCGTTAATAAGGCGTACCATATGTTTGGTTTCATCGTGCGTTCTTCAAACGATTTCAAAAGACTATCTACATTTTAAATTATATTCAAAGCTTTGGTCCATTCTCAATTGGAATTTGCAGTACCTATTTGATGTTTATATAAAAAGATTAGAAATGGTTAAAAAAAAAATTGCCTTTTATGCAATACAAATGCACCAAGTATAAACTACAATATTCTCAATTATTGACGCGTTATAAACTTCAAAGCTTGGAGTCAAGACTCAGTTTACTGATGGCCATGATGCTATATGGTCTGTGTAATAACAGGTTTGTTTGTCCAGAATCACCAATAACCTATGTTAAATTGTACCTAGAACTGTTATGCGTCGAGAGCCTGAGCTTTTCCATACCACAAAGTTCAGAACTCACGCTGGTGCACGGGCGCCTCTACGACGCATTGTTGATACGTATATATAATATATATACCCACTTCATTGATTTGGACATATTCGCGCTTACATCCATTGAATCTTTTTTCTGTAATAGCAACGCACACATTAAATTTATCATTAAACCATTAGTCCGAAGACATTGATGTGGGTTACACTTTTACTTAGTTATAAATTTTATTTGGTCACATTTATATTGTAAATGTGTAACTGTTTTATGTCTCAATAAAGTAAAAAAAAAACATAAAAAAATTTAATTTCATTCATTTAATTATGTTTTATTCAAGCGAGGATTTTAAATAAAAAATAACAAGGCCGATGTACTCACCGGCCCTCTATTCCTTCACTACCTTTGGTTGACGGGTAGGTAATGTTTAAGGCATTGAGTCTGTAATTACAAACTCAGCTAAAAATTCTATCTATCATCAGTATTAATTCTTAATTAATTAAATTACTGACGGGGTCTCCCGTCAGCAATTTACTTTTAATTAAGTTTTACAGTAGTCTTACTAAATGATTGTGACCTAAAATGAAGTTGTCTTAATTTTTTGATATATTTTCAGTTTATTTCTTCAATTAACTTTATTTGGACCGGACTGGTTCTCGGGCAGAATAAAACGATAAGCAATCGTCTCACCAACCCGCTCTGCAAGCGGCTTTAGGTACCTAAAGTTTCCAACTATTCACCTCTATTTTAATCTAGCCACCAGAATCCGCTAGCAGCCACTTAATAAACATTTACTCAACGGAGGGTGGAGTGATTGAGTCAATTACCTCCCTTTGTACCGGTTAAAGGCGTTTTCAATGCAGAATCTAGCCAAAACGTTCAAAGGAGTCCAAATTACCTGAACATAATACATAACTGTTCTAATTTTAAGAATTTCTTTCTGGTTTTAGTAAGTGCGGCATTTGATTTTCAAATTCGAATGTGTTTAACTTTCATTAAGAAAGACCTTAGTTGAAATTTTGGTTTAAATAGGCTTCTCCCAAAACGAATAAAGGTCAGAATCGGCCACTCTCAGGTTCTGTGCATAAATTTAACATAAGTTCCACAAATGCATAAATGTGCTGCCTTAATACAGGTATTCCTTTAACTCAAAAGTACCTACAGGTCTCCACTGCAAATTAGACAACATTATTATTTAAAACAAGTTCAATGTATAAGTGAAAATGATAATTCATACAGTGAGTTAAAAATTCACAAGGAACCTACCTTAGTCTATGTTTTTATGTATAAATAAGTGTTAAAGTGAATGAGTCATAGTAGTACATATTACTAAATAAAGAAATTGCCAGCCGCTTCAACTGTAGTGTGGCTGTCAAGCGAGAAAGTGTTAATACAAGTAAAAATCTAGTCTAGCAACTAACCTTTATCCTTCAACTGTTTCTGACTTAGTACGTAAAGCCTAATTGACAAATGTACTAATTCGCTAGACGAGACATTGACAGATTTGATGTAAAGTGGAATCCCATGAAAAACATAAATGTAAAATGAGAGCCAAGTTCAATATTATCATAAATACCTTGGTTGTTGACTTCAACGACAAAAGAAGTGAAATCTAAATGAGTGCCAAGTTCAATGGTCAGTCCTGAAATTTATTTATAACAACATAAAATATCATTTATTCTTATAACTTAGGAGAATATATCGTAGCCTAAGGTTTGATCTGGCTAGTTCTTATATACGAATTATTATGTTCAATGGTTGGTTTCTATCAGCAAGCCAAATTTTCGGAATAATAAAATAAGAACCGACAAGTAACAGGTTTAGAACTTCAAAGGCTCTAATATAATTCGTATATGAAAACTAGCCAAGTCAGACCTTAGGCTACCATATATTCTCCTAAGTTATAAGAATAAATTATATTTTATGTTGTTATAAATAAATTTCAGGACTGACCATTGAACTTGGCACTCATTTAGATTTCACTTCTTTTGTCGCTGAAGTCAACAACCAAGGCATTTATGATAATATTGAACTTGGCTCTCATTTCACATTTATGTTTTTCATGGGATATCATTACTTTCTATACATAAATTAGTAGTAGGTAGTTACTTATAACAAAATTAATACTAAATGGTTTTTTGTTAAACTACTGTATTTTCCTACGTTTACAGTTTTTTTTGTGTTATTTTCTATATTTTCTTGTACCTTTGAAATGTTCGAATGAATTGCCCATTCAGTATGCGGAATTATTTTTACGCGTTTTGCCTCCATGGTGTAGTGACCCTCTAAGATAATAATAGGTGGCGCTAGTGGTTGTAGAATACGGTTAGTTACGCGTAATAAAAACGAAAATTTACTAAATTCTTATTTATAAGTACAAAAACGGAAATATTTGGATTAAAAAAATGAAGGGTGGTATTTAACTCGTTATATATTCACGTAAAGATCTTACGTACACGTCAAGACTGTGGCATAAATAGGTACGATGTTGGGATGTTCCATCATATTTTATCAACACCTAACTCCAGAGGTGCTCATAGTTTAATTAAATTTGTTTTGTTGCGATTTACTGTATAAGGTCCGATGGGACTGATATGTACAATTGTATAAAAGTCCCCAAATTAAAATAAAGAGTAAAAAAAAAAAAAAAGATCTTAAAATCCACATATCTCTTTGAGGCCATTATCCCTTAACGGCTCGGTCATTGCGTACACGGATATTGCAAAGAATCTTGGTGTATTACTTGACAGCAATCTTTCTTGGCGAGCGCAAGTAAGTGAGGTTAGTCGTAAGGTGCACTTTTCCTTCCACTCTTTAAAATCCCTACAAAGCTTCTTGCCTTTCAAAACTAAAATCTCTTTAGCTCAAACATTAATTCAGCCGATTATTGATTATGCTGATGCCTGCTATTTGGATGCCACTGAGGAGCTCTTATGTAAGCTTGAGCGCTTGCAAAACTTGTGTATTCGCTTTGTTTTTGGTCTGAGGAAATACGATCATGTCTCTCAGTTTCGCAAGGATCTCAAGTGGCTCCCTATCCGTCTTCGCAGGAACACTCGAATATTATTCCTTCTGTACAACATCCTATTCAATCCTGCATATCCTAGCTACCTGCGCGATCGTTTTTCATTCACTCGTCCTACTGATGCCCTTTGTAGATCCCACCTTAAACTCCATCTCAATTTCCCATCCCAAAAAACCTGTTTCTATTCCCACTCCTTCTCCTTTCATGCAGTACGACTGTGGAACTCACTTCCCACTAAAATCCGCGAAGCTAAATCCATTACTATTTTCAAAAAGCAGGTCAAAGATCCTATCTAACATCCCGTAATTTTATATATTTATTATAGGTATATATTTTTATAGCATGTATTTTAATTCTATGTATTGTAGCGTAAAACCGCTACGGTTAAAACCTCCTCCAATCCTAATCCAAACTTTTCAATAAAAAATTTTTTCTTCATAGCTGTTATTCACATTTGAACCAGGAATCGTGAAAAAATCGTCGGTTGTTTGCCTTTTGACGGCGTGATTACATTTTTGGGACCCGATAAGTGATGGTCGACCTTATTTTTTGTGATTAATATCGAAATTATGAAGTGAAAGTTTTTTTTCTGTTGGTGTAAACCCAATAAAAAATATAAAGTGTCCTAGCAAAAGTATAGTCTGTGGGTGATTTTCTGGTTAATTTGGTATGTATTGTCGTCTTTTTTCTTTTCGATCCATTTCGCACTAGTTTCATAATTAATCAAAGATTCAGCTTGCATCGGTGGTCTGAAGTTTCTTTTTTGTTTAGATCCCGTTACAAGCCAATTTTTGGCTCCACCCTACGGGCAAGCGACGTCGGTTATCGACGACGGAGGTCGGGGCGCTCTCGCCCGATATCCGAGCACATCCTGTGCCTGAGACGTCCATCTCAAAGGCCTGAAGAGAGTACGAGGTAGATGCGGACTCCGCAGCGCAGTGGCTCCGTGATTTCTACGTTACTTCCCACAGTCGTGTTCAGCCGTCCAGGAATTACCGAGTTTTCGCAGCAGGAGTTCTATTTTAAATAGTGCACCTAATTTGTATATTTCTAATCTAAAAATTCTCACGTCAAAAACTCTTTCTAACCTAAGGCCTATCAAGACGCGTTGGATGCTCTTAGTGTTTTTGTAATTAAAATTACTAATAATGCGTATTCGCCTAGCTACAACCGATTGCAATCGATTTTTTGTTAGGTAAGTTAAAAATATTTGCATAATACTTTCGATAACATTCTTTTTCTTTCCGCTAAGTTAACCCACGCCATCACTGAAAGGTTCCCAATAATAACTAATATTTAACTTTTTTATATTTTCTAATTAAGTACTTGTTTTCTATCTTTTTCCTTTTAATCAAAATTAAACGTGTTAAGTAGCGGTTTGTGTTTTACTGTGCACTTGATTTTATTTACGCTACAATATGGCGCCCGAATTAAAGTAAGTTTGCATATTAATTATTACTAAAATAACTTTTTTTTTGTTATCTCGTGTGTGGTTGCTCTTGAGAGCAATCTTTAATTTTCACCTTTCTTGTTGTGGGTTTCAGGTTTTAGAATTGGTCAGATACCCGTATGGAAGTTAAAAGGATTACCTGTCTTGAATGTTTTCCCGATTTATACGACTGGACTACAGAATTGCTAACTGAATTTATGTTCTTTGCTAAATTGTGTGATGTTTGTGAAATTCAATTTTAAAGATTAACTTTGTAACTATACCCAATTTCCAATTCTTTTATTTTCTCCCAAAATATACGTATCTATCCCGAGTTTTATTTTATCCCAGTAGGTAGCGGTAGTTAGTTTCCCGTAGAGTGTGTTTGATGTGTGGATGGTTAGGCATCGTGACCAAAGGTAAGCTTTTTGAATGGTCGTGCGCTAGTGTCTACCTTTTTTATTTTTTAGCCCGTCTGTTTGCTTTTCTGCTATTTGCTAGTATCTGTTTTTGTTGGATTCTTAGCCCAGCGGATTCCTTTGACGTTCATTTTGTTGTCTTCTTCCCGTATCGATATTACGGCACGATATCTAACGATTTCCTGCTAAGTCCCGCTCTCTTTCATTTAATCTATTTCTATTTTGTGTTTAAAAATGTCCGAAGAAGGTTCTATCGGTGAGACTCCTTTACACGAAAGTATTATTATTTCTAGACCTCCTCCCATTCCACCTAGGCCCACTCCGGGTACTAGTCGTTCTAACTTACCTTCTCCTATGAAATCCGAGGACTGTCCCGGTTACCTTCTAAAACGATTTTTGCTAAGAAAATGGAACATAAATTATACTGGAGATACCAGTGTTCGAATTTTTTTTACCAGTATCGAAGAAGAGAAGGATTCAGACGACATAACTGACAGATATCTGCTTAAACGCTTCCACGAAGTGTTATCCGGTCGCGCCTTGAATTATTATAGGTCAATCCGTCGACCTGATATGACTTACCCCGAATTAAAAGAAAATTTCTTCAATACATTCGGAGAAATTGATTTCGAGTTTAAAACCGGTCAACAAGTTAGAAATACAAAACAGAAATCAGATCAACCTGTTTTACATTTTGTGCATCAGATTTCTCAATTGAATTATACATTACGTAAACCAGTCGATAAATCTGAACTATTAGAAATTATCACTCACAACATGCATCCTAGATATTTTCCATGCTTATCGATACATAAATTTACTGACTTAGATGCGCTCATTGACACTGCATCGCATTTTGAAAGTTTTTTGCCCAAATCTATAAAATTAGTTTCAAGTGCAACAAATCAATCACAAATCTGTCCAAAATGCAATAAAACGGGACACCCCTATCGTACTTGCCCAGATTTCCTTGGTATGCTATGTTTTAAATGCCGCACACCTGGTTTTATAACTCGTGATTGCCCAAAATGCAATCCAAAAAATGTTTAGCCCACCGGCGACACGCATTACTCCGTACAGTGTCACCGGTGATAGCGTCAGATTCGTCTGATAACCGTCCTTTCATCGAGATCATATTGTGTAACCGGGTCGTTAAAGCCCTACTTGACTCTGGTGCACAAATGTCCCTTATTAGTGATTGTTTAACCCAAAAACTGGGTATTTCTTTAAAATCAAACGTTCAGTGCCCACGTGTTATTTCCGCTAATAACTCTCCTATTGATATTTTAGGAACTATCTTTCTCCCAGTTAAGTTTAATGGTACGACTTTTGTCCACGAATTTTTAGTAGCACGTTCTATGTCTTCTTCAGTTATTTTAGGTATCGAATTTTGGAATAAGTTCGGTTTGACTTCAGTTTTTAGTCAAGCTTTTAACAAAAATATCAAAGGTAATATGTACCTTCCTCCCGACTCTAATTCCCTACCTCCTGACTCACATACCCTTCCTTCTGACTCTCAATCCCTTCCTCAGATTAATTGCATTAGCGAGGTTCGATACATTTACCCTCGTAACGTTTTATTACCAGACCAAGAGCTAAAGTTACAACGGGTCATTGAGGAATTCGATGTCATTTCATCCGATAAAGTTGGCCTTGGTAAGACTACTTGGCTATCACACAAAATAAACACTACTGGACCACCAATTAGACAACGGTTTTACCCTCTTTCACCTGTTAAGTTAAAGTTGCTCAATGAGGAAATCGATAAGATGCTGGAGATGGGTGTCATTCGTCCCTCACGTTCTCCATGGGCCAGTCCTGTTGTGATGGTTACCAAAAAGGACGGTTCGGTACGTTTTTGCGTTGATAGTAGGAAATTGAATAGCGTTACTACTAGAGATTCTTATCCGCTCCCCCGTATTCACGATATTCTTGACAACCTTCGAGGTGCAAGGTATATAAGTTCTCTTGATTTTAGGAGTGCATTTTGGCAGATTCCTCTCGCTGATGATGAGAGTTGTGAAAGAACCGCTTTCATAGTTCCACAACGAGGTTTATTTGAGTTCGTCAGAATGCCATTTGGTCTCACGAATGCAGCTTCCGAGATGCAGCGCCTTACTGATATGATCGTCAATTTTGAATTCACTTCGACCAGTGATAATTGCGTTTTCGGTTACGTCGATGATCTAATCATAATATCAAAAGACTTTGATAGTCACCTCTCGCTCCTTAGAAAAGTACTAGACCGTCTCAAGGAGGCCGGTTTAACTATTAACCTAAAAAAATGCGAGTTCTGTAAAAGCGAATTGAAATATTTGGGTTATATCATTAACGAAAAGGGTTTACAAACTGATCCCAGCCAGCTCGATGCTATTAGGGATTATCCCGTTCCTACTACAGCTAAGTCACTACGTGGTTTTATTGGGTTATGCTCATATTATAGGCGTTTTGTTGATGGTTTTTCTTCTATTATAGCTCCACTCACTGCCCTTATAGGAAAAAAGAAGGGTCGTGACCCTATAAGTTGGGATGATGCCGCCGATCAAGCATTCCTAAAATTAAAGGATGCGCTCATCAATACTCCCGTTATGGCATGTCCAGATTTCTCGAAGCCCTTCATTTTGCAATGTGATGCGTCAGCTGTTGGTCTTGGTTCAGTTCTTTCTCAAAAGTTCGATGGTGTTGAACATCCTATCGCTTATTATTCACGCTTATTCTCAAAAGCAGAACGCAATTATAGTACAACTGAACGTGAACTTTTATCCGTTCTTGATTCCATTAAGCATTTTCGCTGTTATTTAGATGGAATGAAGTTTTCTGTTATAACCGATCATATGGCCTTGAAATGGCTCCTCACACTATGTAATCCCTCAGGGCGTTTGGCGCGATGGGCTACTGTGATTTCCCAATACACGTTTGATATCATTCATCGCAAAGGGTCGCAACACGTCGTTCCAGACGCTTTATCTAGAATGTACGCGAGTCCGGTTACATTCGATCAAGGACCTGACCATACCAATGATAGATGGTATAAAAAGGTGTATTTAGGGGCTCGTGACTCCCCTCAAACGTTTCCAGCTTACGCCATTCGGGACGGTGTTCTGTTAAGACGCATGCCAATCACTAACCCATTGTGCTCTGATCCTTGGCGCGTAGTTTTACCCGTTGAAAAAGTTAAATCCGCTATATGGGAAGCTCATAATAATCCTCTCTCTATACATCCTGGAGTTTCAAAGACTTATTTTAAGCTCAAGGATAACTTTTACTGGCCAAATATGTTTCGAGATGTTTCTGAGACTTTAAGGCAATGTGAGGTTTGTAAAGCTTATAAGATCGCGAATTCCCAACCACGTGGTCATGTGTTATCCAAAGGAAGTTTCTTTACCTTTACAGATGATTTCTATCGACGTTATTGGACCGCTTCCAATCGCTTATTATGGGTTCAAATACATTTTATCTATGGTCGATGTTTTTTCTAAATATGTTTGGTTAGTGCCCCTTAAAAGGATTGACGCCAATTCAGTTATAAAAGCTTTGGAATCTGAAATATTTTTTAACTTCGGAGTTCCATGGTCTATTCTCTGTGATAATGCTACCGTTTTTCGTAGTAATCAGTTTTTAAACTTTCTTAGATCGTTTCGCATTGAATCCCCTACATATACCCCTTATTACACTCCACAAGCAAACACGGTAGAACGTTATAACCAAAGTGTCGTTACTTGTTTGAGCATATTGGTTGGCGAGAACCAAAGGAATTGGGCTAAATTGTTACCCAAGGTCAAACTTTACCTCAATTCATGTATTAATTTAGCCACAGGGTTTACGCCAAACTTTCTCATATTCGGTAGAGAAGTCTGTATGGATTCATCGCGTGCGAATAACCAGACTCTAAGCACTAATTTAGCTGAAAGTCGGGAACAACACGCGAGTAATCTGACTTCGCTCGCCGAGATTTACGCAAAAGTAGCGGACAATCTTTCTTCTGCTTTTCTCCGTAATTCACGAAATTACAATACGAACCGGACGGCTATTACACTTAATGCCGGCGACATTGTATGGAGGCGTAATTTTTCAAAATCGTCAGCTGCTGAATACTTTACAGGAAAGCTTGCTCCTCGTTTCATTAAATGTCGTGTGATCAGAGTCATCTCCATGACTACATATGTCCTACAAGACTGTGATTCTCATCATATTGGACAATATCATATAAAAGACATACTTAAATGAATTAATTTGTTCCATATTCTTAACTTAATCAGCATTACTTATGTTAGGCCATTAGTTTTCAATTAACGACACCTCTTTTATTATTTCGACCCTCATTCCTCCCTGGAGTTAATATTTATTCATAACCATTTCCTCTCATTAAGCGTCGTATTTTTGATTTTGATTTAAGGTCCACCCTCTTCAACTTAACCCTCTCTCTTTAACTTAACCTTCTAACTTATCCCTCTATAACTTAAGCTCTTAAATTCAGTCTTGAGTCGTGTTTGACTTTGAGTCGTGTTTGACTTTGAGTCGTGTTTGACTTTGAGTCGTGTTTGACTTTGAGTCGTGTTTGACTTTGAGTTGTGTTTGACTTTGAGTCGTGTTGGACTTTGAGTCGTGTCTCACTTCGAGTTTTTATCTGACTTCGAGCTTTTGTGTTCGACTTCGAGTTTTTGTTTGACTTCCTTTGAGTTTTCGTCGTATTTTTAAGTTATTTCTTAATCTCAACTCTTATTTGTTTCGTGTTGATTATTGTTCTTTGTTCCTATATATATTTAAGAATATTACTCTAGATCTATCGTTTGTTTTTCTATTCTAATGTAGGTTTAGGAGACGCATCTGAAGCTCGCACTGTTAACGTCTAAACTGGAGGCCGGCTTTCAATTTTATTCAGTATCAGCTGCACTTCGATGTTGTTGATTTGATGTATTTAGTTTAAAGTTAGTTAGGCTAGTTTATTTAATTTGTATATTATGGTTTTCACTCTTGGTTGATGCTATCCCTTTTGTGTTGTCAGTCTGTTATTGTGTTTTCAATCTGTTGTTGTGTTTTCAATCTGTTGTTGTGATGTCAATCTGTTATAGCGTTGTCACCCTCTCACTGGGTTGATACATTCACTTGGGTTGATCTCTCACCTATCTTTTAGGGTTGTCACTCACCTTTCCTTTAGGGTTGCCACTCACCTTTAGGGTTGCTACTCTCAATTTTTTTTACTGGGAATGGGGTACTGTAGCGTAAAACCGCTACGGTTAAAACCTCCTCCAATCCTAATCCAAACTTTTCAATAAAAAATTTTTTCTTCATAGCTGTTATTCACATTTGAACCAGGAATCGTGAAAAAATCGTCGGTTGTTTGCCTTTTGACGGCGTGATTACATTTTTGGGACCCGATAAGTGATGGTCGACCTTATTTTTTGTGATTAATATCGAAATTATGAAGTGAAAGTTTTTTTTCTGTTGGTGTAAACCCAATAAAAAATATAAAGTGTCCTAGCAAAAGTATAGTCTGTGGGTGATTTTCTGGTTAATTTGGTATGTATTGTCGTCTTTTTTCTTTTCGATCCATTTCGCACTAGTTTCATAATTAATCAAAGATTCAGCTTGCATCGGTGGTCTGAAGTTTCTTTTTTGTTTAGATCCCGTTACAAGCCAATTTTTGGCTCCACCCTACGGGCAAGCGACGTCGGTTATCGACGACGGAGGTCGGGGCGCTCTCGCCCGATATCCGAGCACATCCTGTGCCTGAGACGTCCATCTCAAAGGCCTGAAGAGAGTACGAGGTAGATGCGGACTCCGCAGCGCAGTGGCTCCGTGATTTCTACGTTACTTCCCACAGTCGTGTTCAGCCGTCCAGGAATTACCGAGTTTTCGCAGCAGGAGTTCTATTTTAAATAGTGCACCTAATTTGTATATTTCTAATCTAAAAATTCTCACGTCAAAAACTCTTTCTAACCTAAGGCCTATCAAGACGCGTTGGATGCTCTTAGTGTTTTTGTAATTAAAATTACTAATAATGCGTATTCGCCTAGCTACAACCGATTGCAATCGATTTTTTGTTAGGTAAGTTAAAAATATTTGCATAATACTTTCGATAACATTCTTTTTCTTTCCGCTAAGTTAACCCACGCCATCACTGAAAGGTTCCCAATAATAACTAATATTTAACTTTTTTATATTTTCTAATTAAGTACTTGTTTTCTATCTTTTTCCTTTTAATCAAAATTAAACGTGTTAAGTAGCGGTTTGTGTTTTACTGTGCACTTAATTTTATTTACGCTACAATATGTATATATTTATTAAATATATCATTTTAGTTTAATTTTATAGCTAAGTATGTTTTATATCGTAATTAGTATTTATACACACTGTGTCTATCATCTCCTCTTCAACTCTCCTGTCGCAGGTCTGCTGGAAGAAATTTCTTAGGAAATAAGCAGCACCTTTGTGCTCTTTTGTCTGTATTTATTTTTGTCCTTTATAAGTGTCATGTGTGTACATAAATAAATAAATAATAAATAAATAATAATATAGAGATTTACAGGCACTAAATATAAGTTAAGTGAAAATTATAATAAAATGATAAAAAATTACCAGTTTCTGATTTTTTCCTTTGTATTTACCTAATTACCTATCTTCATGCCAAATTTGAATTTTCTAGGTCATCTGGAACTTTTTTTTTTTTTTTTTTTTAACGTGGTAAAATTATCAAATAAGTCCTCCCACCCCGGGCAGGGTGGGAGGGACTGTCAGACTTTTACTGACTAAAATCCACGGTGTTCCTTCAATAACCCTTTACATACCGGGGCCACGGTAACGGGATGAGTCCCACGACCCCGGCAGGCTTCGGCCCTCTGCAGAGGGGGCCTCGTCATGTTGCTGACGCTCTTTGAGGCGCGCGTGGAACACGACGCGCCGTCGACCCGGGCATGGTCCATGGTCGGACAGCGAGTTGCCCTTTACTCGCTGTCCGCATGCCCGCGCCTACGGTGGCCGGAGATCGTCGGCCGACGTCCGACGCCGTGGGCGTCTACCACTGCGGCTGGGCTGGAGGGAGGACCCCATCCTCTCCCTCACGCGGCCCGCCTCCTCCTTCAAAAGCATGACTGCTTCGCAGAAGGAGGCGACCGCTTCCCACTCCCTCTCGCCCCGCAGCATGGCCTCGACCAAGGCCAGGCGCGAGAGGTCTCCGCCTATTGTCGCCGTGAGGACACGTCGGTGCTCTGCCCAAGCTGGGCAGTCCTGCACCGTGTGCTCGACTGTGTCCTCAGGGCGACCCTCGCAGTGGTGACACCCAGGCGTCTCTTCCTTACCCATCAGACACAGGTATCTCCCGAAACTTCCGTGTCCGGTGAGGACCTGCGTCATGCGGTAGGTCAGGACGCCGTGACGCCGATCTAGCCACTCATCAAAGAGGGGTCTTACCGCCGCAATTGCGGCGTGCCCGGCCGTCGGTTGCGACAGTCGCTCCCTCCATACTGCCCTGAGATCGCGCCGGAGCTCTTCCCGCCGCGTCTCGACTTCTCGAGGCAGCGGGGATACGCCCCGGCGCTGCGCCTCCACGCGCCATTCATAGACGCGCTGGAGGGCAGTCGCCTCCAGATCCCAGGGCAGCAATCCGGCAAGGAGGTTGGCCGATTCGCCGGCGATCGTGCGGTATCCCCGGATCATTCGGATAGCCATGACCCTCTGGCATGCGACCAACTTTAGTGGTCGCGTCCGGATGCACAGGGCCCACACTGGGGACCCGTAGAGGGCCATGGACCGCACGACGCCGGCGTACAGCCTTCGGCAGGAGGCGTTTGGCCCGCTGAGATTAAGCAGGAGTCGCCTGAAGGCGGCTGCTGCCCGGTTCAGCTTTGGGGCCAAACTCAGGAAGTGCTCCCTGAAGTTCCACCGGCTGTCGAGGACGAGTCCCAGGTACTTCATCGTCCTCCCAACGCCGATGCGAACCCCCTCCACCGTTATGTGGGACTCGGACCGTGGCGCGTTCCGACCGCCATGAAAGCACATGACCTCGGTCTTGTGCAGCGCCACGTCGAGTCCCAACTGCCGGATCCTATGAACGACTGTCGCAACCGCTTGCGTCGCCAGGTCGGCCGCCGCCTGGTGCGACTCTCCCTGCGCCAGGACGAGCGTGTCGTCAGCGTAACATACTACGCTGACGCCGTCAGGGAGGTCGCCGCGCAGCACCCAGTCGTATCCGATGTTCCACAGGGGCGGCCCCAAGACCGATCCCTGTGGGACACCGCACGACATCTCTCGCCGGTTCCACTCTCCCCGGTGACCGGGGTAGATGACGGCTCTGTCCGTCAGGTAGTCCTCAACTATGCGACGGAGGTAGGTCGGCACCCGGTGATACCGTAGTGCCTCCCTGATGCAACTCCAGGGCAGGGTGTTAAAGGCGTTGGTGATGTCCAAAGACACCGCCAAGACGACCCTGCCCCGGGATACCGCGTCCCCCGTCGTGAGGGCTCTCACGCGCATGATGGCATCCACCGTCGAGCGCCCCCTGCGGAAGCCAAACTGGCACTCCGCAAGATCCGGGCCCACCTGATTCAGGTGCCCGAAGAGGCGGTCTGCAATTACTCTTTCCAAGAGCTTGCCCGCCTCGTCGAGCAGCACGATGGGCCGGAATGCGGACGGAGAGTCCGCAGGGCGCCCGGCTTTCTGGATCAGGACCAGCTTTCCCGTCTTCCAGCGAAGCGGAAACTGTCCCCTCTCCAGGCATGCGCTAAAGAGCCCCCCTAGTCGAGGCCCGAGAGTCTCCGAGGCCAGGACCCACGCTTTCCCTGGCAAGCCGTCGGGTCCTGGGGCGGTATTTTTGGCCTTGAGCCGTTGTACCGCCACTCTCAAGTCTACCTCGGTCACCTCTGGAGCGTCGTAGACGTCGTCGTCGCTGTGGTCCGCGTTTGCGCCAGCTTCAGGTTCCGTCGGAGACGGAGCCATGGGCGGGGGAGCGTGCTCCCCTCGCGATGGGAACAGGGCGCTCACCACGTCCTCCAAGAACTGAGCCTGGAGACTCTGCGTCAACGGGGGAGCCCAGGAGCGGAGCTTCTCTCGCACCCACTTGTAGGGGCGGCCCCATGGGTCCCCGTCCAGAGTCGCCAGCATCTCCTCCCGGGCCAGTTCCTTGGCCCGCCAGATCTCGTCTCGGAGGACGGCCTTCGCTGCCCTGTAGCCCTCGTACAGCTCCGCCTCTACAGTCGCCGCATCCGTAGGTCGGGTGCGGCGCCTGCGGAACCTGGTGTACCGGCGTCGCGCCGCAACGCACGCTTCGCGCAGCGCTGCTAGCTCGCTCGACCACCAGTACAGCTGACGCCGGGCGCGTCCTTGCCGGACCCGGGGCATGGCCACGTCGCAGATCTCCGACATGGCCTCCCGGAACCACTCCGCCTCGTCGTTTATGTCGGCAGGCCTGTCCGGGGGTGACCCCCAGGCCTGCACGATCGAGGCTTCCAGGAATAGCTCCCGGTCCATCTGCTTCAGCGCCCATCGCGGACCACTCAGGTCCCGTCGGACCGGCGCGTCTGGGGTCTGGGCGGAGACGTCGAACCGGATATACCGGTGGTCGGAATAGGTCTCCACCTCCTCCACAACGCGCCAGTCGGTGACGCGCGGTGACAGGCTGTGGGTGGCGAACGTAACGTCCACCACCGACTCACCCGTAAACCGCACGCACGTGGGGACAGAACCCCGGTTCTCGATTACCAGGCCCTGCGCACGGGCCCAGTGCTCGAGCATCCTGCCCCGCCCATGGTCCATGGACCGGGAACCCCAAGCCGGATTTTTGGCGTTGAAGTCCCCGAGGACGAGGGCGACGACGACGTCTCCCAGCTCCGTTAGGGAGTTCTGGAACTCGGCGAGAGTTCGGTTCGGGGAGTCATCTGGAACTGAGTTATATAAAATAACGATAAAATAAAAAAAAAAAACAAAAAATAAATAAATAATAAAAATAAAATGACGATTTTTGGACGTTAATATCTAAATAACCGTTTGAGATATGTTTATAAAATTTGGAACACATAATATGTATCTCGCCAGTCTCAATATATGAGCCGAATTTGACAAGTTTAGGTCAAATAGTTTTTGAGTTATGAGGGGCTCAAAAGTGGCTCCAAGCGGTTCGTGTAATATTACACACGGTGAGGTGCGCGCCAGTTCTTGGCTTGACACGCTCCCGCGTGTCTAGATCAAGTTGAATGTCGGGCGAGTGAATGTGAATCGTTTTACAAATCGAGTGGTCATCAATCGTTTACCTATCCATGTGTAGTGCTGGCTCATTGGCTGACTCGTTACGTATCTCCATATACGTAACGACATAACTGCATCCAAACATTTTTATTGCAACAATCTGAATACTGTTTAGCCGTTTTTTTTCCAAAAACAATGTATAAATATTCCAAAATTCGAAAAGGTTTTTTATATAAAAAGGAATTTTGCAGGCCTTCAAAACCTATACAAGCTTTTGTATACGAGTAAGTATATTCATTAGTAGTCATTTGTTCATCATTTTTAACCGACTTGAAAAAAGGAGGTTCTCAATTCGTCTTGAACTTTTTTTTTTAATGTATCTTACCTCATAACTCAGAGACGGTTGGACCGATTTGGAAAATTCTTTTTGCGTTTGAAAGGGTATACTTTTTAATTGGTCTCATTGTTACAAAATCAGGATCTGATGATGGGATCCTGGAGAAATCGATGGAACTCTTCAAATATTACAGGCACACCTATAGCGTTTTGGGTATTTCTTATAGTACCTTGAGCAGTTGCTTTTGAAAAGTACCATTTGGGGAAGTTGAACTGATGATGAAGACCACAGATGGCCACTGAAACTACTCAATAATAAGTATTTCGTGGATTGCGATTCGATTACTTGAGTACGGATGTTAAACAGTTTATGCTCATCGCAATACATACGAGTATGGTGATGTAGAGCTGATGGTCAAGTACCAGGAGAACTCCTCAAAAATTAACGCCTGTGCATCGGGAAAAGCAATATTTTGTAAAAGGTGATAAGTTGTTGAAATTGTGGCTTTTGTAACTAGACAAACCGACCCACTAAAAAGCGTGAAAAAATTTTTTTAACAAAAAATAGAACCGGCTTCCATATCAAAACACTACAAAGCCAAAAGTAACTTTAATTTCGGAAGGCGGTGTGAAAAAAAAAAGAAAATCCGAAACCAATAACTTATCCACCCGAAATTGCTCCACTAAGAGACAAAAATGATACTATCATATTGTGAGATCTTCTACGGAGAGACATTTTCTTGTTGTTCCTATGTAGTCAGACATGATTTTTTTTTTTCGATTAGGGACGCCATATATAAGAGGCCTGATTATTTTGTGAATTAAAAAATTAAATTTAAATTACATATTATTATTTACTTCCATCTGTAAATTAATACCTACATAGTTGTGATCTAAGTACAAAATCATTTAATATCTTAATTTTAGATAATAATATAATAATAATAATATTCCACAACTTTTCACACAACGCCATCTAGTCCCAAACTAAGCAGAGCTTGTGGTATGGGTACTAGACAACTGATAAACATACATATATATTTCTAAATACATACATATTATAGATAAATTACACCCAGACAAAGAACAAATGACCGTGCTCATCACACAAACATTTGTCCTAGGTGGGAATCGAACCCACGACCTTGCGCATAGCAGTCAGGGCCACTGACAACTATACCAACGGGCCTATAATGTTTTCGTTTAGCTGCTCGCTTTTAACCAATCTCTTTTTTTTATGTAGGTACCTACATAACGTTTTTCTTTTTTTTTTATTAAAAATAGGTTCGCGTAGGTCGAAGATGGAGCACGCTTACCTAAAAGTAACCTATTCACTCTTGACTTAAAGACTCCTAGGTTATAGCTATCGGGAAACACAGACTCTGGCAAGGAATTCCACTCCTTAGCCGTACGCACAATGAAGGTATTCCCAAAATGTTTTGTGCGTATGGGTGGTTCTTTAACTTGCTACAACGAAATAGCTGTTAGGTCATCATCTGCTTAGCCTGTTCTTAACTATGTTGGGAATAGCTTCCAGTCTAGCCGGGCAGAGTACTCGTACTCACTCATGTAAAACACTGGTGTTTTACATAGAGAGACGGCCTATCTGACTTTCACAACCCAGTAGCTGTGTAACACGATACCCCTGCCCAGGCTAGTGTCAGATGTTTTATAGCTTCTGACTGCTCGTAACTATTGTCAAATGTGTACAGATGACAGCGGGGACCAATGGCTTAGGCTGCGTTTTCACCAGAGATATGCGAGGATGCGTAGCGAGGGATGTGTTTGTAAAGAACCAATAGAATCGCTTCATTTACCTCGCCTCGGTCAGCGTGTGCGAGAGATGTGTTGCGAGGGATGTGTTGCGAGGAATGTGTGTTGAGAAGGATGTGTTGCGAGGTTTGCGCATCCTCGCACCACACATTAATGCGCATTTTCACAGCTCCGCTACACATCCTCGTAGGCACATTTTCATCGCACAGCTTTGGTGGAAACGCCCACACATTTTCACAGCACAGCTAGACATCCTCGCACGACACATTTCCATCGCACATCTCTGGTGGAAACGCACCCTTAACCTGCTTTCCGAAGCATTGAGGAATCTCGACATGTAAAGATGGTCACCCATCCACGGAGCAACCTCGGCAAGTGTTCCTTAACCTGGAAGATCGTATTATGTTATTATTTAACCACGAGCTCCTCCAATGAAATATCTTGTAGATGTCAAAGAGAAACGTTGGGCAGACAAAAAATGACTAAATAATTACATTTTTATTTATTTTTTTGTTCTGGGTGGGAAAATCATCGAATGACTTCTTCCACTCTGGGGTTAAGCGGAAGGGTGTGTCAGACTTGTACTGACTAAAAACCCACCCTGTACCTTCAGGTGCCCTTAAGTTCCGGGGCCGCGGTATCTCGAACTTTTATAACAACAATTACATAGAAAATAAATATTTTTGTTAAAGACAAAAAGTCTTAAGATAAGATAGATAAAGGTCACTTTGATTTCTCATTTTCTTAATAGTCATGTCTTCAGCGACTTTCTTAGATAATGAAATGCAAATCGATAAACGTTACCAAACGGATGACTGAATTCGCGGCCCGATCACATTATTCAAGAATTAAAACACGCAGTCGTAAAATAATTTTTAAGTTGAAGAGAGTCTGAAATTGAATGAAATTATTTTAAGGATAACAGGATTATTCAAAGTTGAACTAATTTAAAAGTTGCTCTTTGACGAATAATTTATTCGTTTTCTTTTTTTTATCAAAGTCGACTTTTCTTTTGAACGCCTACATTGGACGTCAGATGAGTAATGAAACAGATAATGTTACAAATTACCAAGAGGAATTTGTAAGATTAACAGTTTCATTACTCAATAAGAACAACTTGCTCTTTCAAGTATACTGATGTTTTAATTAGCAATTTAATGTTTAGGAAAAGTCTATGGATGACTTATTTTAAGATTTTTTACTATTGATTTACTGTTAAGGAGACCGGATATGGTTGTCTCACGGCTTGGTGGTCATAGCAGAAAACCCAACGAACCAATTACTAGCAAAGTAATATGATATTGGATAAGTAACTCTAAACTTACAAAATAAAGCCTTTTACTGTAACAAACATTGCAACATAAAAATGTTACATATAACTTCCGCGGAAACCGCAACTGAAATGCTCGAAATACATCAATTAGAAACTCTCTTAAAATAATGTAGCAAAAATTTGCGTCAGAATAAAATACACGGACCGCTTTCAACTAGAAGCCCCTTGAGCAAGTTCTGTGATTACGCTGGCACCTGCATCTCCGCCTCGCTATCGAACTTGCTCCAAAGCATTTGGTAAGAAGGCTAACTATTACTGTTTTTAATTCAAATTGATTTTGTTGAACTTCAAAGGAATGTCGGATCTACAGCTTTAGAGCTCCGTTTGACTGAGAAAATCATTTTGAAGACAATACGTATTGAAGTAAGCGTCAAAAAATTAGTAGGGATATAAAACCAGCAAAATGTGAGCCGAGAATAGTTGCATATATTTTCTTTAATAACTTCATAGGGCATATTTTTGAAGTATGAAAAAATACATTTGTGAAGGGTCACAAATGTATTTTTAATATGGGCTTATTACGAGGGCATAATAAGCCCATATTAAAATTTATAATTGTATCGCACGGCACATTTTGCACAAAAAAATTTATGCATATATAATGACTAGGGACTAAGGGCTGCCCTTTCTATGGTAGGCTATAAGGATGACGAAAGATTTTAGACTATGGTGTACTGGGTAGATATCCATCGCTATTGCGCATCTTGCCAATGGTGGTAATATTTGTATGCACCGCCACAGACTAATAAGCCTGACGTACACTCACAACATCCATCAAAACTAAAACTAATAAGTTTTTCACAGCTCCAATATAGCACAATAATACCAGCCGATGCAAAAGTTCGTCTTTCGTCATTTTCGGCTATTTACCATGATGCCGAAGTTGCCAAGTTTCGTAATTCCGAAGCTAAGCAAGGATTATAAGAGACGTGGCTCAACTTAGACGGTGGTTATGGACTTATGAACTTTCCTACTTAGTAAAGGTTAAATAGGTTTTATTTATAGCTTAAGGTTTGTTATGGGTTGGGAAAGCTGTTTCAAAGCCTGTGTAATGAAGTTACGCTCGAAATTGGCAAGCAGACGGAATATGCTGATTATAAATCAAAGATATCGTCGATTTTTGTTGAATTTAGAGGCAAGGTTTTAATTTCATAAATGTGTTCCTGCAATGTTAATGTGACATGAGCCTCTGTGATATTCGGGGAAAAGAGATTATTAAGTAAATTAAAGACAGTAAGATACAACTGTGGTAAATCAGTAATATCCACGTACCTGCATCGGTCGAGCGCTCTCAGTTAGCCCCTTCTAATTTTGCGAACGTAAAACTACTCGCATTGTAACCATATGTTATGTAATATTGTTAAAAAACTGTGTTAAAATGATGGTGGACATGCCGAAAAACTTACATTTTCTTAATTGTACATTAAGAAATGAAAGCTTGGCGATATGTCTATGTGCAAAAATTCTTTTAACCAAGCAATCAATAACACTCGCTTGAGGAGTGTTTTATAACAAGGAAATCCTTATGCGATGTTTCTGGAAAGTAAGTTCAGAAGTTGTGCCATGATATAAAAATCTATACTCATAATATCATTAATGTGAAAGTTTCAACGTTTTTGGTATTCACTCACGCTGATATGTTTGAATGGATTTGGGTCTAATTTCATCCCCACGGAGACAGATTTTAGTTTAGAATAGCACATAGGTTACGTTTTTCCCTGGGAAAATGTAAAATTTCCGGGTCGACGAAGTCGCAGGCAATAGCTAGTATAAAGTACCTAACAGTCGATTCCCCACGTGACAAAAACATTGCCATTCGACTTGATAGTGATATTCAAGAATTAATTACTTGAAAACATCATGTACGGACATTGTTTATGTTAGTAAACTGGGAGGTATAGTCTGTCTATAAAGTCATGAATAAAATTAGAGCACAATAGCAACACTGTATAGCGTGACTAAAAGATTTTGATAGTAGCACATTATTTTATACTAGAAGCAAACCTAGCTTTAATGAAAATATATTTTTACATTTGAACGATTTTTTTTAAAACTCATTAGAAAATGTAAAGACGTAAAATCCATATTTTTAAGATCTTATTAGAATTCTAGAGAAACCATAGACAAAGATGCCACGTTCGTGAGCTTGCTGCGATCTGTAGCACAAGTCCATGATCTCTGTCATTCAAATATAAATAGTAAATAAAAGCAAAATGCTCATACATATTTGTTTATTATAGATATTATGTTTTGTCTTTTTTTTTATATAAATATCCTATTATGTATTAATCACTTTCATCATCTGATCCCAAATATTCTATGTTAAAAAAAGTATTTTCATCGTCAGTTGCATCACTAGCAACGTCTTCGTTACTTCTGCTGTCATTGCTGTTGCTATATTTGCCTAGGCGAATGACCAAGTCATCTGTATCTTGATATAAGGTTCTTCTTCGTTCATAATATTCTTGTTTAGGGTTTGCAACGCGACGGCAACAGTTTTGCCATGTATTAGGTGTAATTTTGTTGAATGCCTATTCAGCAAGGTGCTTTACATCACGTTACCCAACATTGTGTTCTGTCACTTCCTGTTTTACTCGAGCCCAAAAAACTCTATTTGATTAAAATCAAGATCTTGAGATAGGCGCCTTATTTGTCACGATGGAGTGGTAGGGTACGTTGTCCAGGACGATGATGGATGACTCATGCAGGTTTGGGATAAATTTCTCCGTGATCCACTTGGTAAAATTGTGGGACTTGGAATGGTAATCTTCGAGCTTCTTTTGGCTATTAAATATAAATAGGCAATTTGGCACAAATATCTTTTCGCTTCCAGACTGGATAGTTATGAAACGATTTCCATAACTATGCATTTTATTCTTAGGACTATATTCTAGGCTATAAAAATTATGGTAACACCTTACCATCATTTTTATAGCCTTCATCTACAATTTTCCTAAAAGTAAGTTTACAGAAAAATAATATGAAATATCTTACAGAAAGTAGATAACACTTTTTTAATTTAAAATCATCAATATATCAGACGACCCTAAAGTATCAAAAGGTCTAGTTACACTACAATATGGTCTAATTATGTTTTCAATCTAACCTATAAATGCGCAATGTAAACAATCATTATTTTAGTCTTGTAATCGTATATCTAGTAAACTAATAGTAACACGATTACATACTAGTCATAGCTGCTGTTCGAGCTATCATCCAAAGATAAAATTTGTCCAGCTTAGTGTTCTAACAAATATCGATGAAACACTTTAAAAATAACTTCCCCAGCTCCTTAAAGTTTTCTATTTCT
This sequence comes from Tholera decimalis, assembly GCA_943138885.2. NCBI lineage: Eukaryota > Metazoa > Arthropoda > Insecta > Lepidoptera > Noctuidae > Tholera > Tholera decimalis. Next base: position 13,373,445 of record OW964552.2, on the reverse strand, counting down.
TATAATTAACACGTTTCTTCGAAGTTTCAGCCACATAGATTGCAGTTTAATTTAAAGCAATAATAAGTACAACGAATAACGAGTAACCCATGACAGCCGATGACATTAGATGTATTTTGATTTAGTTTTGCCATACTTTTGCATTGTTAATTCCTCAAACATTCTTTTCATGACTTTATAGACAGCCTATAGGTACTTCATTGGAAATAATGTAGTGATCAAAACAAAAGCGTCATGAAAGTAGTTCAGTCTCAAAGAACTAGAGAAACGCATTCAACATAAAACTTTTATGACATTCGTGAGTACTACGGAGCACTTAGCTTTTCTAGTTATGTTCCAAGATATACTTGAAAATGAAATTATAGTAATTACTATAATCAGAATGTAAAAATTTTACGAAATACCTTCTATTTGTTTTTGCATCGAATAACTTGTATTGTATAAAAAATTAAAAACTATTTATTGGCACGGAAACAACATGCATATAAACTATAAACTTATTCAAAATTCCTTAATTAAATAATTCGGTAACAATTTGGCTTTTGTTGCATCGGTTTTGATATTAAGATCAGTAATACCGCGTGCAATAATCGCCTAAATATTAAAAAAACTTTTTTGCAAAAAATAAAACCGACTTCCATATCAAAACACTACAAAGCCAAAAATAGTTTTAATTTCGGTAGTCGGTGTTATTGGTTTTGTATTTTCTTTTTTTTTCACACCGCCTTCCGAAATTAAAATTATTTTTGGCTTTGTAGTGTGTGAACAAACATAAAAAAAAAACAAACAAACATCCGAATTGAGAACCTCCTCCTTTTTTAGAAGTCGGTTAAAAAAAATTGTTTATAAGTTTGCGTTGGACCACTATCTCACCTGACGGTAAACCATGATGTGGTCGAAGATAAAGTACGCTTACCTAGAAGTAACCAATTCACTCTTAACTTAAAGAACAATTCGTAACTAAGTCATGAATGAAGTGCGTAATCCGCATAAGATCTTAAGATAGCCGAATCGATATTCCGTAACTACATACAACTCGTAAGTGGCAAGATATGACCACTCAATCTATCTGCATATATAAATGGGATAGGATGTATTTTATTTGTATGGGCCAAGTTGCCTGAAATATATAAATTGATTGATTGATTAATCTCCTAGTAATTGTAGACCTATTAACTTAGATATGAGTTAGTCTAAGAGGAAAAGAGTGGTCGTGTTTAAAAAACGATTAAAAACAAGCTTGCGGCTTTTTAACTTTATTATTTTTTTAAATTACATAACATAAAAAAATCAAGTGGCAATATACATTCGACTTGGCAACCCTATATAATAAAATTTGCAATTAGAGAATATGTAGAACGTAATCTTTAAATACACACAAAATATGAATTCAAAACATCTTTCACTAACAGAGAGAGCACATTATTGCTTTGTGCCATAATATATAGAAAAATTTGCTTGATTTTTGTGAGACAAATGCATAGCCAAAGGAAAAAGCAAGTATATTTTTTTTTTCGGAAGCAGGATCATCAAATGACCTATCGGGCCCTGTCAATGGTGCTTATTGAAGCGCGTGGGACATGACGCGCCAACCACTCTGGAGGCTCAGTCTGGAGGTATTTAGCCCTTTGAAGGTTAATTTTCAAATTGTAAATAGAGTCAGATGTATATTACATTCCAGTAATAAATAAAGTGCGACCTTTTTTCTATAAATTAACACAGTAGAACAAATTTAATAAAAATGATATAAGTTTACTGCGGCCACGGGCTTAATTCCCGCTGAAATAAACTTAATCAAAATTGAACCTCTTCAATATTTTATGTATGCAATTTAATTTTCATTACAAGCTGTGAGCTTAAAGTGCATAAATTCATTTGGAATTGATCTTCAAAGGATAAAAATATACACGTGGATGTAGTAATGTACAATATAGGCATTGTAATCATTGTCAATTGTAATTTGCTAAAAATATTATGCTACGGCCACCTTTCCTTCTGCAATATTAATTACATTGCGGGTCATGGTTGATCATAATATATTAGTCTCAGATTTTACCAAAAAAGGAAGCAATGAAATATGATGCTCCCCAAAGAGCCAATTATAAATTGGTATCATGGTATTTCTCGGCAATACAATGGTCGTTTTACAACCATTTTGAAATGCAAGTACATACCATACGCAAAAGGTGCGGTCATGCAACATACAACCCAAACCTATTCTCGATATGATTTTAGCCCTGCATTAAGCGTCTTCCAAAGATGTTTATGTATCGACCGCTAAGCTGCCGTGATTCTTTAAAAGCCAGTCTGACAATTTACCGATTTTGAGTTAAACATTGAGCAACATCAGGAAAAAAGGCGCGTCGACCTATCTAACCCCTTTTTCTGAAACTTATTTAGCTTTTGAGATATTTTTTTCATAAAAAGCTGTGAAGTGATTTTGTTACCAGTGCCAAATTTATAAAAACTCAAATCGGTAAATTGTCAGATGACTGCCTTTTAAAGAATCACGGCAGTAAGGCGCTTGAACGATAATCCAAGCAATTCAAGCAATTTATGGTGAAATTAACAATAAATACTGTCCATAAACTATTTATATGTCATGGATTTCTGCAAAGTAACGCCCGATTCCATTCTGAATGACTATTATACAAAATATTGGTTAACATAGCATTCACTGTATTTTCCTTAACAAGCCACCGTGTGCCATGTGGTAGCCAGAAATCAAATTAATGTTGAAAATTTTGAACTATGCACTGTTAATTGTTTGCAATTCTGTAGCTTCATTTAAACACTGTTTTGTAGAAGTAAAAAACAAAACAGACTTTAACATCAGCATTCCTTAAACATAAACCTTTACTGTAAGAGTGGTCTGTAATACACTTCACGGGTTTTGGATTGGTAGATCGACATTGATGTCTCCCAAATCTTTGATTTTAGAACATACCAGATCCCGCACGTGATTTCTACCTCCACAAGATACTTGTCCCTTCCTAATAATGTTTATTTAGTTGTCAGCGGACATCGCTCAGAATTTTTTAAATGTGTACACCATGTTTTCCTATCACCCATCACAGAAAAGTGTGACACACAATTGTGAGGGGCGCTTTTACTGCAACAACTTATATAGAAGTTTATTAAACGCATAAAATAGTTACGAAGATCGAAGGTTTTGTTAAAATACTGTGGTGTTAAAATAATATAAAGTTATTCTCTATTAGATTGCCAGAAAATCATAAATGTATGAAATCATTATATTAAATTGGCACATTTACGACATTGAACCAAGTGAGTTCTTATTGATGCTTTAGTGTCATTGAAAATATAGACCTTCGGATAGAGGTATGCCACTGAAGTCGTGGCAAGCATTTGGCCGATATTTTGTATCACACATAATTGCCATAGCTCTTTCTATCAAAATATAAAAAGCAAGATTTGTCTCTGAAAAATTTTTGTTTTATTTGTACATCATATTATTATTTATTTATAATTGACCACTCTTTAGATTAAATTTTAAATGTCGACCTAAGTTGTTTAACCCTTAATTCACCAGGTGAAAGAAACTAACGTAAACTCCCACTATGAGTCCCAGGGACTCACATGTATTATTTTAATTTTTCTATAAATAAAATAACTATTATTTCAAATGATTTTTTTATTAACTTCTTTACCATTTATTTAGTACTAAAATGAACACAATAAACTTAGCAAAACTCTTGAGATCATCTTAGAAATTATAGGAATTAAATTTAACAGCCCAAAAGAAAATAGTTTTTTTTTTTAAGTCTCTTAAAACTGTCAAAAACTTCTGAAAAACGGTAGTAACTATCTTTTATATTTTCATAATAGACTACAAAATAAAATAAAAATAACAAAAACATATGCTTCTATATAAAAATAAAAATTGTGCAACGGGTTTCGGCCAATACCTAAGAGCAGAGTTCTGGTGATCAGTTGATGGCAAAATAATATCCTGAAGGTTCTGTTGATGACTGCTACTTAATTGACTATCATCTTCTTCGTTGTCACTCCGAATTTCGTCCCAATCGTCGAGTTTTTGTTGAAACCAAGAATCCAAAACTGAATTAGCATTTTCCGCATTTACATACACTGATGAAGTTTTTTTTTTTGCTTGTGTGCCATTTTTAGATTCTACAACAATAAAAACATTACGAGATTAATAAATTATCAATAATAAATAAAATCCAGTAATAATGGCAAGAAATAGAGGCAGTGAAAACATAAATTAAACATAAAAATGATAACATAAAATACCACCATGAGTCCCAGGGACTCACTTGGCGTAATAACTCACCATATAAGAGCCGTACGCGCACGTCCGCTCCACCCCGTATCACCCGCGACCCTGCAGGAAGGTACTGTGGCGGGGAGCAATGAAGTCGCGAAAATGAACGAAATATGTAGTTATGAAATTTGAATGTGAGTCCCTGGGACTCAGGTCGTGAATTAAGGGTTAATTATACAGACAGTTATTACAGAATACGTCGCTGATAATGTGGGATGAATGCACAATGTGCCATGGAGCTCATGTTGAAGCATTGGATCGAACGCTTAAGGACTTGAGAAATTCAGTTGCTATCATGGGTGGTGTCACCTTTGTGTTTGCTGGTGACTTTCGGCAGACACTTCCCGTCATCACAAAAGGGACCCATGCGGACATCATAAAGGCGTGTCTTAAATTGTCACCTCTATGGAGTATGGTCCAAACTTTAAACTTACGAACTAATATGAGAGCCCACCTAATCGAGAATACAGATAACGATTTTCCACAAGATCTACTCAAAGTTGGAGAAGGGTCTTTTTCTTCTCAAACCTTGGGCACTAACGTTGCGGAAATTGTTATAAATGAGACTGTAGGCCGAATTGCAATTTGCAGCAACTCATAGATGCAGTTTATCTAGACCTGGTATATTTATTAGATAGAGACATTCATTGGCTTTGTTCAAGGGCTATCGTCTCACCAAGAAACGATGCAGTCAATGAAATCAATAACCTAATTTTACAAAAAGTCCCCGGTCAATTCAAAATTTACAAGTCCATTGATACAGTGTGCAATGTCGTGTCCATTATCCGCAAGAATGTTTAAATTCCTTGAATCCATCTGGCCTGCCACCTCACGAACTGCTCTTGAAAACTGGAACGCCTATTATGCTTTTAAGGAATTTAAGCCCGCCCAACCTGTGTAATGGCACAAGACTACTAATTAAAGATTAAAAAGATAACTTAATTGTGGCGACTATTATCATCGGACCAGGAGCTGGCCAGTTGGCGCACATCCCGAGAACTCCAATGATTCCTACGGACCTGCCTATACCATTTAAGCGACTCCAGTTTCCCATAAAAACATCTTTTGCCCTGACTATAAACAAGTCCCAAGGACAAACTTTCTCTTTAGTTGGCATTGACTTACGAAAATAATGTTTTTCCCATGGGCAAATCCCGCCAGTCTTTTGGGCACATTACCAGTGGACAGCGATGCGCACGAATTTCTGGATGCCATATTTTAGTTTATTTTTAGATGTATATATATTATGTAGTTTAGGGTTTTTATTTAAGTGTTTAAAGTGTTAAAAACTTAATGTTAAAAACTAATAAATATAAGCCAATGGGCAATTATATGTTGGTCTATCACGAGTTGGATCATCTGAAAAGCAGATTATTTTGTTACCGGAAAATAAAACAACCTCAAATATTGTATACAGAGAAGATTTAAATTAAACGGGGGCCCGTTACTTAAATTTTATGTTATTAAATATACGTATAATACGTTAATATTTGCCTACATTACCTTTAAGTCTCCTGTCCAGCAGTGGGACATTAAAGAGCTGAAAGCTCTTAGATTAGTATTGTATTTAATTCAAAAAAAAAAACACCGCCTGTAAAAATTGCACGCGGACGAAGTCATAGGCGAAATCTTTCACATGTAAAAATGGGATTGTCAATCTATATCTATACTAATATTATAAATGAAAAATTTGGATGGATGTTTGTTATTGAATCACGCTATAACGGCAGAACGGATTTGAAAAAAATTTGGCACACAGATAGATAAATATGTTTTGGAATAAAACATAGGATACTATTTATCCCGGGGACGGGATCCCGTGGAATATTCATAAATCAAATCAATAAAAAAACACAAATATCAAAATACTCTAAGTTCGGGATTGGGGCTGCAGACGTCCACATTGCATACTGCATAGTGCTAAAATATAATACAGCCTGACGACATTTGTTTCACCACACCGCATCGTATTGTCTTCCTTTTTTAATGTCGTGAAAAATAAAATACGTGTTCATATTTTTTGGTATATATATAATGTATGTGACAGACTAAATATTTTTTTTAGGATAATACCCTATTATTGCTGAGTACCTATAAAAACGATGCAATATTGTTTTAAACTTTCACGCTACCATATCCTATAGTCAATGACTTACTGGTAATTACTAGATAATATTTTCACTTCCCAGTAACGTATAAGTAGCAGCTAAAAAGACCTTATATGACAAGCAACAACCCAAAAGAAACCACCATGATGGATTGCAGCCATTTGTTTCCTTACACGCGATCCCATGTAAGAAAAATTACACCTGTACTTTGGTATCTATATCAGTGTAATAAATAAAGGCTTTGGGATTACGAAGAAGTTGTATTGAGGAGAAATAAAAGATAAAGATATAATATATTTGTCGCAGATCGCCAATGGAATGTCAAGCGTTTATCATAATTTTAATTTAGTTTGTTTTATTTGATTTTAGTCTGGCGATGCTTGAGTGTGTTTAGTCGATTAAGTTGTCGTTGGTCATTTTTGATGTTAAAAAAAGGCGGTAGTCTTGTGCAGTTGACACATTCGGATTGTGATCGTGGCGACCAACGGACGACTTGGCTAACCTCACTACATTCCATTTTATTTTAATTTTCAGTCCGAAAATAGATCTTTAATCTTTTGGTATTTTTTATTGTAAAGTGTTGCGAATAGTAAAGTTGAGTGTACCGAACAGTGCCAGTGTATTATTTCACGTCGGACTCCACGTGCCATCATGACAGACCAACAAAATAATGAAGACACCCCTCATCTGTCGACATCAAAAGTAGGATGCCCACGTGCTTCCCAGCCTGAACCTGAGGCAGACGAAAAATGGCGCCTGATCTTGGAGCAATAGAACCAGAACTTTCTTGCAATGTTGCAATGTCACCTGCTTCTAGCAAGACAGTGCAGCTACCCGAGTTTGATCCTGAACAACGTCGTGTGGACTTGTGCGTGGTTAACGCGCCTACTGGTTGGTACTTTTCGTCACTCTGGTGAGTCTTTTAATTTTTGTTATGATTCTGGAGCAGAGTGTTCATTAATGAGAGATTCTATTTCGTGTAAATTTATTGGTGAGCATAATTATACTGTCGTTACTATGACGGGTATTGGTCAAACTTCCGTGAATAGTAACCTGAACATTTTAGTTAATGTTGATATTGGTAACATTGCTTAGATATTGTTTTTCATGTTTTACCTGATGAATATCTTCAACATGACATAGTGATTGGACGTGAAATTTTGATTAATGACTTGGTGATTAACATGACTTCTAAAACTTTAATCTTTTCGAAAAACTTACCTCATGTGAATATTTTAAATGTCGAATCGAATGTTGAGTCAAGTATTGAATTACGTACCATTTTAAATGTAGAGTCAGATGCAGTTAAATTTAATGGTATTGATACGGACGTTTCTCCGGATATGAAAGCAAGAATTATTTTAATTTTAAATCAATTTTCAAATAATTTTATTTTTGGAACACCTAGCTCTCCCGCTAATACTGACCCTATGGAAATAAGACTCAAAGATCCTAATAAGACAGTTTATCGTCGTCCTTACCGGTTGAGTCCCCAGGAAAGACAGGTAGTGCGTAATAAAATTGAAGAACTACTCTCCTCTAATGTGATCCGCCCAAGCTCCTCAACTTTCGCCAGTCCTATTCTTCTGGTGAAGAAGAAGGATGGCAGTGACCGCATGTGCATTGATAATCGCAAATTGAACGATAACACAGTACCTAACAGATTTCCATTGCCATTGATTTCTGACCAAATTAATAGGCTTCACGGTACTCATTACTTCACTACTCTTTATATGTCTAGTGCATTCCACCAAATACCAGTTCATCCGGATTCCATTGAACGCACCACAGCTGTAGAGTCTAAATACCACTCATATGAGTTGGAGACTCACGCAGTTGGGAATGCAGTTCGGCATTTTAGGCACTACTTGTACGGCAACCATTTTACAGTCATGACCGATTGTCACGCTCTTGAGTCCACTCGTAAAAAGCTAGATCTCACACCTAGGGTTCATAGGTGGTGGGCATTTTTGCAGTCGTTTGACTTCAACATCATTCGTGTTGATGGAAAACGGATGCAACATGCTGACTTTTTCTCTCGAAATCCCGTACCTGACAAAACCCCATTTAGAAAGGTAGAGCAGAAGCATATCAATATCAGGAATTTCTCTGCCAATTGGTTGCTGGCTGAGCAACAACGTGATGATGAGATCTCTGAGCTTATGGTTAAAATTAAAGACGGGAATCTTGACAATGATATCGCAAAAACTTACGAGATCAGATCTGGTGTTTTACATCGTAAGATACAGCGCAACAATAGGAGTTTATGTCTGCCTATAGTACCTAGAACTTTGAGATGGTCTATTGTTAGCACCACTCACGAGTCCCTTATGCAACTAGGATGGGATAAAACCCTTGAAAAAAAAAATACACGACTTGTATTGGTTTGAGCATATGGCAAAATTTGTTAGGAAATTTGTTGAGAGTTGTGTTGTTTGCAAAATTTCCAAATCGCACTCAGGCAAAGTTTCAGTGGAATTACATCCCATTCCTAAAATTTCGATCCCTTGGCATACCCTTCATATTGATGCTACAGGCAAGTTAAGTGGCAAAAATGATAAGAAAGAGTATGTCTTTGTTCTCATTGACGCTTTCACAAAATATGTGCTTCTACATCACACCCTGAACATCAATAGTGCTAGTGCTATTCGTGCTTTAAAAAGCTGTGTCACATTGATTGGAGCGCCGACGCGAGTAATCGCAGAACAGGGCCGTTGTTTTGCAAGTACCGACTTCCGCGAGTTTTGTTTTTCTCGTAATATTAGTTTGCACTTAATTGCTACTGGTAGTTCCCGCGCGAATGGTTAGGTTGAGAGGGTTATGAGCACTCTAAAAAATATGCTCACGGCAGTAGAGACTAGCAAGGACCGTTCATGGCAAGACTCTCTCCCAGATGTGCAGTTAGCTCTTAATTGCACTGTGAACAGAGTAACCAAACACAGCCCTCTAGAACTTCTCATAGGTAAAGTCGCACGTCCTCTAGATTTAATGTTTTCTGATGAGCCCGAAATTAGTATTGACGAAGTAAGATCTGACGCTGTCGTTAACATGAATAGGAGTGCAAATTATGAGAAAGCAAGATTTGATTCCAATAAAGCTAAGTTTGATCGATTTGTCGTAGGTGATTTTGTTCTCATGAAAAACGAAGAGAGAAATCAGATAAAACTTGACCCTAAGTATAAAGGCCCATTTAAGGTCGTTGAAGTGTTAGACGGTGACGGATACAATTTAGAATCTCTAACGAGTAATCACCACTATAGATATGCTCACGATCGCCTTAGAAAAATGCCTGATTCTAATGTTCCAATGGAAATTAATGATGATGTAGATGTGAATGAATGAACCGGTTTAATTTTTGAAATTGTAATTTTTTATTTCTATCATTACTCTTTCCCTATACGTTACCGCCGGTTAAGCGAGTTAGTTATGCAAACTATCGCTGGTTAAAGCGTTAGTGGTGTTCTCGCTAGTTAATCGAGTTGTGTTGACTTTCGCTGGTTAAGCGTTAGTGTTATAATCGCTGGTTAAGCGTTAGTGTTATGATCGCTGGTTAAGCGAGTTGTGTTGACTATCGCTGGTTAAGCGTTAGTGTTATAATCGCTGGTTAAGCGGATTATGTTGACTTTCGCTGGTTAAGCGTTAGTTGTTGAAACGCTGGTTAAGCGTGTAATGATGTGCTTTCGCCGGTTAAGCGTTAGCTGTTGAAATGCTGGTTAAGCGTGTAATGATGTGCTTTCGCTGGTTAAGCGTTAGCTGTTGAAATGCTGGTTAAGGGTGTAATGATGTGCTTTCGCTGGTTAAGCGTTAGTGGTTGAGACGCTGGGTAAGTGTGTTATGGTGTGCTTTCGCTGGTTAAGCGTTAGTATGTTAATATCGCTGGTTAAGCGTTATTATTATTATCACTGGTTAAGTGATAGGATTTGTAACGCTGGTTAAGTGTGTGTGGATTTGTTTGATAGAGTCTGAAATGCTTTCAGAATTTTGTGCTTTCAGTACTGTTTAATTTTAGTTTGTTATGTTTGGTTCTCAATCAATTAAGCTTTCTTATTATGAGTATTGCGTTTTAATCTGACCCAATTACTTTTGTGAGAATGTCCCTGATGTGGGTCAGGATAGCCGAGCGAACTAGTTACTTTTCTGGATTATCTGTCATTTGAGGTACCTCATCCCACGAGGTCGTGTGAAGGTCAGAGTTGGCCGTGTCGCAGATCGCCAATGGAATGTCAAGCGTTTATCATAATTTTAATTTAGTTTGTTTTATTTGATTTTTAGTCTGGCAATGCTTGAGTGTGTTTAGTCGATTAAGTTGTCGTTGGTCATTTTTGATGTTAAAAAAGGTGGTAGTCTTGTGCAGTTGACACATTCGGATTGTGATCGTGGCGACCAACGGACGACTTGGCTAACCTCACTACATTCCATTTTATTTTAATTTTCAATCCGAAAATAGATCTTTAATCTTTTGTTATTTTTTATTGTAAAGTGTTGCGAATAGTAAAGTTGAGTGTACCGAACAGTGCCTGTGTATTATTTCACGTCGGACTCCACGTGCCATCATGACAGACCAACAAAATAATGAAGACACCCCTCATCTGTCGACATATTGTTAAAGATTAGCGCGTAAGGATGAGAAATATATGGTTACGAAAAATGTCGTGCGATAGGAAAGGTGCTTTCTTTGAAGACATCAATATCGTATTTGTTTTTTTATGGTAAAATGTAAGAAGAAACATGTTATTGTATATAGAGCCTTTGCTTGATATAGGTATATAATATTACTTAGTGAAATACCGGTAAATTAAAGCTTTTCTTAATGAAATGCTGCTCTTTTGTGTTAAATCACGTCAGCTTTTTGAAATAGAATAACATTTATTTGTTGCATACGTTACTTACTCAATTTTGTTACATGCTCACATTTTTCATATGTTATACATAGGATACGTAATTACGAGATTCTAGATATTCATAATAATAGTAATAAACGAAAACCCCAGAGATAAAATACAGTATTTTCCACCTCCATTACATATGTATGTAACCAGATAAGTATAAATAGATGATAGTCTGATTACTTAAAACATTAAAGATTGCCCAACCTAATCTATCTATACTTATAATAAATCTGTAGAGAGTTCAATTCTGTACCTGAAATATATTTCCAAAATAACTATCAGGGGGTGATTAGGGATCGATACTGATGCCAAAAATGCAATCAGTAAAATTTTTGTCTGTCTGTCTGTCTGTCTGTCTGTCTGTCTGTCTGTCTGTCTGTCTGTCTGTCTGTCTGTCTGTATAACCGTTATAGAAACAAAAACTACTCGACGGATTTTAATGAAACTTGGTACAATTATTTGTCATACTCCTGAGCTGGTTATAGTATACTTTTCATCACGCTACAATCAATAGGAGCAGATCAGTGAAGGGAAATGTTGGGAAAACGGGAGAAGTTACTCCATTTTTTAAGCTTCCGTCGCGTGTGTTACCTTAATGGTTAAAGCTACACTGAAATCATTTATGACGGAAATGTTCTCCTTAAAATTATATAAAAAATATCCCACGACAGCATATATCTATCTTTTATGGTTGACTCACAATAACACGTGTAACTCCCGATAGCTTAGCAGTTCGAAGCTTTCTGATTATTATTCTGCTCCGAAATTTCAAACCACCACAAATTTGCAATGGAACTCGGCTAAAAGTAACCCAGTTGCAACAAAATATAATCGAGGCTCAAATTTTAACATGTTGCGGTGCAGGAGAATCCATCTTTATTCCCAGAATTCCCATAATACCAAATAATTTTCCATTCCAATTTAAAAGAACGCAATTCCCAGTATCGGTGTGTTATGCAATGACAATTAATAAGGCTCAAGGGCAGACTTTTCGTGTTGCTGGAGTAGATCTCGGTGTCAGTTGTTTTTCGCATGGTCAGTTGTACGTCGCTCTTTCCCGGGTTAGCATTTCTAGAAATCTTTATGTTCACGTGCCGGACGGGTCAACTTTCAACATAGTTTACCCGGTAGCTTTGCACTGAAGTATTTTCGTTCTATAGGTACTTAAGCCTCATGTGAACGTGATCTAAACAATATTACCAATACATTAACTTAATAACACACAAGGAGTTACACGCTGACGGAGTCGCGGGCACAGCTATTAACAATAATATTGTGCGGTTCGGTATTGTGATATTTTTCAACAGTATTATAGATTGACATATTATATTTCCCTACTAAATTACGAAGGTTAATCTGTCTGTTACATCAAAATCACTGAACCGTGAGGAAGGACATAGGCTACTTTTTTTTTACGAAAAACGACGGAAACGTGGACGAAGTCGCGGGCAACAGCTATCTATACTAATAATATAAGGCTGAAGAGTTTGTTTGTTTGTTTGAATGCGATAATCTCAGGAACGTTCGAATTGAAAAATTATTTTTAATTAAATAGTCAATTTATAGAGAAAGGCTATAGGCTATAATATCATTACGCTAAGGCCAATAGGAGCGAGCGCCAATGAAGAATGCTTCAAAATCGGGGTTAAATTTAACGTTAGCCCAAAGTAACTATTCCACGCGGACGAAGTCGCGGGCAAAAGCTAGTATGTAATATGACGATGACTTCGTTAAATTAATTTTACACTTTTTGTAAAAGAAAAAAAAAACACGGAAAAATAGTCATCTCTGGCATAATTCAAACGAAACGACAGAGATTTACCCAAAATGCAACAGTTGCATGTGGTGTCAAACATCTCACAGATGGCGGTACAAAGAGATTTGGCGCAGACAGCCACTTGGCTGAAGAGGTTTAGGCTATACTAGGCTTAAAATGACGCTTCGGAATAAAAATTTGGTACGGAAGTAACTTGAAGTTTCAGAAAGGTTATAGTTAGGCTTTTTACCCCACTGCAGAAAAGGAGGTTTATGCTTTATCGTGACAAATTCCACGGGAGCGAGACCCCGTACGATTGTTAGTAGTAGGTATATATAGAATAATACATTGTTCTTAGCCTAAACTGAATGTCTTGCAATAAGATATTATTTATACATCTTACAGAACTAAATTTATCTACATGTATACAACTATGCTACTATGTAACGCACGTATCATGGCACCACAATACTTCATTATATCATACAAAATGAAGGAATCTTCATACGTGTTATGGTTTTCTAATACAGAAGCGTTCTTGAGTTATAAAAATTAACATTTTAAACAAGGAATACTCAAAGAGGGTAAATGGTGCATATCGCTACGTCGAAATGGGTCGTTAAATCCCGGCCTAGAAATGACAGGTGGAGTGGCTCATAACCTTTTAGGATACGAGCTTAACCTTTAATTTTATGTTAAAGATATTCTAAGATTAGCTTACGGTTCAGTATGAATATAGAATTTCAAGCCATAGACACAATTTCATGAAATGGTATATTTATGTGGGATAGCTGAAAATAGTCTATTATGGATCATGAAACTAAATGTTTTAATAGAACAAATTTATCAGGAACTAGACCACAAATTGTAATTTTATTATCATCTTCTGGTTCTGTAAATCATTCCCGTTAATAATTTTGAGACTTCTCATTGTGATTAATAACTCTGCTGGACAAAGACCTTCCCCAAATCCATGTAAATAAATAAATAAAATTCTTCAATTATTGAAGTGCCTTCTCTCTTCTCCCAATGGTTTAAGTAATTTTTAATGATATAAAATAAATTATTTGTACATTTTTATACGTTTTTATATCTTTGGAAGAGTAGGATATAAATTAAAAAAACGTTTTGCGCCCATCCCAAGTAAATGGAACAAGGGCAGGAAGATTATTATATCTTTGGAAGAGTACCTTCTTTCAAAAATCGCCTTTCATTTATCAAAATGTAAGGTTTATAATGCAGTGTTTCATATGATCGTTTGAAGTTCAGAACATTTCTGTATTTACGCACCTATTGCTACGAGAACCTAGTAAATTATTTTAAAATAATTACTGAAACATTTATTTATTATTATTATATATTTATATGTTGTACAGATTCAATTGCGACGTGCGTTGCCCAGGCAGGAAAATCAAAACAATTCTTCTAAATTAAATTCCTATACAATTTTGATTTTTTCTAACCATTTATTTTTCTAACTATGACAAACGTAAAGTTTATTGAGCATGTTTTTTCGCTGAAACCTTTTATTGGAAACACAAAATAATCCAGCAATTTTATTTAACATGATTTAATTGCTGACGGATACCACTTTGAAACGGATTCAGTACATTTAAAAATCATTACAATAAAATTGATATTGAAAATTATTATGAATTAAATCTTCTTCTCGTCTCTGACCAAAAGTATTGAATTTCCTGTTATTTTACCTATATTTATTCCTTAAAATGTTCTACCATTAATGTATACACTTAAACCTAGCCTTGACCTCGATCTAAAGTGCCAACAAGTGATTTATAGAGTACGATTTTGATGAAAAAAGGGACGGAAAAGATAAGGCGGAACTCTTGATACTGTAAAGAAAGATGTACTTTACTTACATACTTCCGGTGCGTAATTGTATGTGAATGGGAACCCTCTGACACAACACGAGATGGGTAGGAAAAAGCTTACAATATCTAAGAAAAATATACCAGAAAGATAAAAATACTTCGTGTATGAATACAAATTTTTGTTGGATGACCAATCAGGTTCCGACGTGACTTGCACTTTAATTGTGTAAGAAATAAACTTGCCATACTATTTCTAATCGAATGTAATTCCCGATTCATTTGCTCTGTATGTATAAAAACTGATCGTTGATTTACGTAAAAAATCTAAATAATGAGGCATAATAAATTAATTAATATGCAATTTATGTTATTAATTTTTTTTTGTTTTACATGGGTTAGACTTCTGATTATATATCGTTAAAGCTGGTGTAAGGTGACGTTAGAAAATAATTCCTTGAAGAGCTTGAAGTTGGCCTTTGCCCAGCTCTAGGAAAGAGTGGGCTTATAATACAAATACACATTGAAAACAGTTATGTGGGCATTGTTTGTATGTATGATTCTTTGAATATAAACCTCAGGTTGGTGTGAAGTGAATCGGGAAATGAATATCTGGATGTTTCTGGTAAACTTAGGCGGGCAGTGGGACAGTACATGCTGAATAAAAATCGACAAGTTATTTGTTCGTATTTGAGTTACAAGCATAGATAGATTTACTGGCTTCTGGATACCCGTAACAACTGTCAAAGAAGTTAAAATGACAGCCGGCAGCTTTCGGAGGCACGGGGGTATCATCCACG
The DNA here is from genome assembly GCA_943138885.2 of Tholera decimalis. NCBI lineage: Eukaryota > Metazoa > Arthropoda > Insecta > Lepidoptera > Noctuidae > Tholera > Tholera decimalis. The sequence continues at coordinate 13,357,757 of OW964552.2, read as the reverse complement.
ACTTTTATATATGCAACATAAATAAAACAGGTAAGAATCCATTCCAATACCGAAAATCTTGTTACCTATTTCGGTACATTGGTAGGAAAAAACAAAATAACCATATTCGAATTTCAAACTAAGATCTACACATAAATCTTCGGGCTAATACTGACGTCATTCCAAGGAGGTTTTACACAATTTTATGCCCGACATAAAACAAATTCGATGCTTGGAGTTGACGCGGCATTTTAGTAGTCCGACAGTATTTCTTTTAGCCTTTGTGGATACAGTTCCTGAATGAAAGATTAATTAGAGAAGTGAGGGGGGAGAGACAAAAGATGCCTTCGAACTGTGTTGAGGCGATTTTAGACAGTCATCTGTTTTTTTTTTTGTGGTTTCAGATAGCCCTTTGAGCGGTAAGCTTTGTTTACAATTAATTAGTGAGTCGTGGTTTTTTATAATTAGCGACATATTTTTTGTGAGCTTTAAAATTTTCAAGATTTACATATATATGTATTTTGAGTTATATGCAGGAAAATTGTATTGTAAAATATATAAAGTCTTATGCATAACATTTTAGTAGGTATTAAAATGAGGTCAAAATAATAACAATAATACCTCAGCCCATAATATTTCCACTGCTAGGATACAAGTCTGAGCTCTCTTCTCTTTGTGAGGGAATGGGACGTCATCCGAAATGCGGCCCCAGTGCGGTTTAGTGGGTGTCACGTCTTCAAATTTTTGATCATAGGCATGTCCGGTTACCTGACAATGCTTTTCTAAACCATTTTGGATCAGTGTGATGATAAAAATTACCCAAATTAATGCGGCTGACTGGGTACGAACTCACGACCTAGAACTCGAACTCAAGCCCGTAATCACTAGGCCACCATTACTACAAAATCAGGCCATAAAGTAGGATAAAATATAATATTAAAACATAAATATAAATGATGGATAGCAAATGATTATAAACACATTAATCAAAAATACGTTTAAAATTAACTTAAGTAAGCTTTATTTTACGTAACGAAACGAATTTGAATCGCAGTGTAACAGCACTTCCTCAAAATAGAATAAAAATTCGGTCTCGCTTCGAAATACGTAGCAAAAACAAAACTCAAAGGGAAGCGCACCGGCTGCAACAAAATTACTTCCAACTCACTATTTATTGTGGCTTTCTGTAAAATTTAAATACTATCGCACAATTATTGGGAAAGTAGTAATTGCTAATACTATAATTATTCAACATATGATTACTTACCGAGAAATTATGTACACAAATAGTCATTAAAAACTTCGCACCGCTTGCCAAATAATGAAGACACGTTTTATTTTTAAACTTGTTTGATACCAAGATACAACAACCACCGTTTTTTGCAAAACTGCCTCGAATTAACAATTTCTTCTTTATCGTTGGGCGTCTACAAATATATAAATTCATATGTACCTACAAATATTCAGATCCGGAATAATTATGTACTTACTTGTAGGCCATACAAAAATTTGTTCCACGTGGAAATGGAAACCTGTGTTGTCTAATATTTATTTTCATTTAATGGTTTTAAATATAAACATTATACCTACACAGTTCAGAGACTCATTGTAATTCTACATAATTTAATTATTTTGCTGAGTACTCATTTAAATTTTTTTTGCTATAATCTTTATTGATAGTATACTGTCTCTGTAAATTACTATATAGGTTGTCAAAACATACATACTAAGTACTAATTAAACTAATTTAATAAATATATATAAAGCAGACTTCTTATTAATGTAGCAACATGGTGATGATGAGGGGTAGGTAATCTACTTAAAAATTTAAAATTTACTTGATAAACTTGTTACAGCATTTTTCAACCAAAAATGTTACGTGTATATCTAAAGTTATCTTAAAACAGTTATCTAACATTGATATCTATTCTTGAAGTCTGAGCTCTAAAATTAATATTGAGCGACGCACCATGATACAGAAGGAAGACGGTATTATCAGATTATTCTCATAAGATAGAAAGTTATAGAAGGTTAAGTCACTTATATAAAAATCTAAAATATGGCGTCACAAAATTGCTCTGGCTGTCGGCTGGTAATGACTTGAAGGTACTGGCGGTAATGGAGCGATGTATAGCAACGCTTATTATCTGTCCGGTAAAAGCCAGCCCTCGGGTCATGCGAAGTGTTGTTAACTAGGCCTCTGGAAAGATCTTTTTTAAATCCGATGTGCACTCGGACCTCACTATTCGAATCTTTCTTTGCATAATTATATTTTCTGTTACATTAATACTGATCTAATTTCACGGACAAATGAGATTACGCCTGATTTTAGTATGTATCTCCATACAACGAGCAAGAACACATACTTTATTTTTCGTGCAAACAGTGCTATTGGTATCGTTGCACTTACAGTAAGCGTCAAACTTTATGATAGCTGCGGAGTGCATAACTCGCTGCTACTCTGATGTCATCCGAATTTACTACGCAACGACTTATCCAACGCATGGTGTATCATTTAATTGGTCTATAAAGTGAGGCAGGTCAAAACTTTCTTCAGTTTAGAGATTGGCTTGCGAAATCTTTATTATGGTATTTTTGCTGGAGTAGTATGTATGTCTCCTCTTCTAGCAAATATACCGTTGTTTCTTAATATAAAATCATAACACTCCTTCTAGTGCGCTCGGGTAAAAAGCGAAAGATACTACTGTGACTGTCAAATGAAAACTAGCGCTGCAAAATAGACTTTATGAGTTAAGGATCGATTCGCCTGTAAATTATAAAAAGAAAAATATTCCGTAGATTCAAATATGTATTGTATTTGCGACTTTATCGTCACAAGTTTCATTTATAAGTGGGTTTGCAATAACGAAAATGGTCCTGCCATTGAATTGTATATTGGCGCTACTGATACACATTCTTCAACAAGAGATGGGTGTTATTTTTATGAATATGAAGGTTTTTACCGTAACGGTAGGTAACGGTAATCACGGTATAAGGTTTTAAATCTATAGTCTATAGCCGCTGCCATAAACGTGAGGTGATTTGAAACTTGATTATAGATACTACGAGTCGTTGTACGGAGTTAAACTTGTGAACTTACCTTCTCTTTGGCTCTACCGTGATACAGGAGGATCAACGGGAATATCAGATTAATAGCATCGTCTGCCGTCGACTCGAGAAGTGCTCGTAAATCACTGAATGCAAGTACTGATTAAAATACAAGGCGATGTCGGTAAAAGGAATCCAAACGATGTCGGGTTTGAGGGAACGAAGACGGATATACCACTTGTTTATTTTGTAAACAGAGGAGGCTGTGAAGGTGACATTGTAAAAGTTGCCAGTTCCATGGAAGGTCTATTATGAATTATACATATACAACGTGTAATTTAAAGGGTATATACATACCAAGTGCATGGCTTCTTTGGATGATAACAAACGATATGGCAAGGGTTTTGTAATCCTAAGTCTACGTGTGTAGAACTATTTATTTTTATCAATTTTATTATAAATTCCAATACACTGATACCAGAGACCGAATTTTTCAAATTAAGAAGAACGAAAGGAATTATCGTGTTATTGGCAAGTGACGTGGAAAGTTATTGACCCTCGTAGTGCTGTGACACGTTTGTTACGTTTGGTATTCAAGAAATATATGAAACCAATAATTTGGTATGAATTCTTTGAGTCAATTATTTTGTGCTGAAACTGTGCATGTTGTCTTCAGCCCTTTTTGATAGATATGGGGTTTCCGTTACACGTTGGATAAATCATCTAAATACAATTTCCTAATTATGTTGGGGATGGTTTGCGAGTGCTGAGAACCGGTATTTCACATGGAGCAACTGGTTATCTGACCTCCATAACCCAGTTACTAGATAACACTGGGAAGATTAGTGTCACATATACTGGATTCCGACTAGGGCGCCTTCAAATTGCAGCGCGGCTGCAGCGCTGCCGCCGCGCTGCAACCGCTAGTTCAAACATCATAGTGTTGTACATTTAGTTTCACGATGAACTCAATCGACGAAACACTGCTGTTAGTGTTACTATTAAAACGAATATAGATTTTGGAAATAGAAAAAATTGGCCAAGTGCTAATCAGACTCGCCCATGAAGGGTTCCGTAGTAACTATAATAATATTATATAATATGTATGTTTATTTGACGAATAAAAAAAACCTTAAAAATTTCTTAAAACTAGCTTATTTACATTTTTACAACTACGCTAAATAACTTTGTTTTTCATAGTGTTTGTATGAATTACAAAGTTATATTTGCGGTTTTATAAAATATGCTGTATCTCAAAAACTGCTGACCCGATTTCGTTCAAACCAATTTTGGTTGAAAGTTTACATTAAGGTCAACAGACATTATATTTCTTTTAGATTTTTCACTCCATTATTATAGAAGTTAGAGGGGGGACACACACATTTTACCACTTTGGAAGCTTATATCTTTTAAACTATTAACTTTATGAAAAAGTGGTTTTGGAAACCGTTATATCATTTTTAAAGACCTGTCTATAGATATCACACACGCATAGGTTACATGAAAAAAAAATATTTTCAGTTTTAGTTCCATGTATGGGGAGCCCCCTTTATTTTAAATATTTTTTTAATTAAAATCGGAAAGCGGTTCACAGAATACATCTACTTACTCAGTTTCACATGTATAGTCTTAATAGTTTCGGAATAAAATGGCTGTGACATACGGACGGACGGACAGACAGACAGACAGACAGACAGACGTACTGACATATTGAAACTATAAGGGTTCCGGTTTTTGCCATTTGGCTACGGAACCCTAAAAAGAAGCCTATGAAAACGTTATTTTGTATAAGTCAACGAACTGAATTTCATAAAAAAAAAGGCTACTGTGACCAAAAATTTCAAAGTTACTTACGATTATCAAGAAAACAATTCTACGAATTACTTCCCCGTTTGGGACATTATATTGGAAAACAAAATACATCCCTCAAAAATACTATGTACATATGTTTAGACCTGAACAAAAACTACGTGCGTATTGTCACTAGAATGGACTTGGAAGATCTTCGTGAAGATGCTAGCAGTATTGACTAGTCTGAGCTTGTTCATGCAGACTCGATTGATGAAAAAATTAACCTCATTAATTCCAATCTCATCGGGCTGTATGATGTGCATGCACCTGTTCGGTTGGTCAAGATGAAGCATCTGCCTGCTCCTTGGCTAACAGATGACGTGAAAGCAATTTTACAAATAAAGGCAGCAGCAAAATCTAGGTATAAGTGCAGACCTAGCTCCTTAAATCGTGAAAAATACGTCGCTATCAGAAATCGCAGCAACTTGGTTTGGAGGGATGCCCAACGCCGCCACATTCATAAGTCCGTTGAAAACGGTGATCCAGCTAAAGTCTGGAAATTTCTTAGATCAATGGGAATTGGGAAGTCACGTCAAGAGTCTGTTCCTAAAGATATAGATCTTGAATTACTCAATCAACATTTTTCCACCTCTTGTAGTTTCAATGGGGCTGTTAAAACCAAAACTTTAGATAATCTTTCGTCTCTTCACACTCCCGATTATTCTCCTTTTGTTTTTAATCAATTTGCTTGTTGTGATGTTAAGAAGAGTATTTTATCAATCACGCCAAATGCTGTTGGTAGTGACTGTGTAAGTCGCAAGATGATACTCCCTATTTTGGACGTAGTCCTTCCTGTCATCTGCCATATCCTTAATCATTCTGTATCCTCTGGTGTATTTCCATCTGCATGGAAAGAAGCTCATGTAACCCCACTTCCAAAAAAATGTATTCCTGTTTCTTTCTCTGAATTCCGTCCCATTTCCATTTTACCGTTTCTGTCCAAAGTCCTAGAACGCCTTATTCATAGTCAGCTTAGTGCTTTCCTCTGTAGAAACAGACTCCTTAATTTTTACCAATCCGGATTTCGTCCGGGGCATAGCACTACCACGGCTCTTGTTAACATTACGGATGATATAAGACTGGGTATGGACAATAGGAAATTGACGGTCCTTTCTTTACTTGATTTCAATAATGCTTTTAACACTGTTGATTTAAATGTCTTGCTTGGGATACTATGCTCTCTTAACATATCTCCAACAGCTATTGATTGGTTTCGTAGTTACCTGTGTGGCCGCCAACAACGTATTTGCATTGAAGGTTTGTTGTCTTCATGGTGCAATACTACTGCTGGCGTACCACAGGGGGGCGTTCTCTCTCCTCTTCTTTTCGCCATATTTATAAATTCTATTTCAAATGAACTTCTCTCATCCTACCACCTTTATGCTGACGATCTGCAAATTTATTCGCAAGCTCCCGTTGAAGATAGAGAGAGATTGTCTGAGGCGGTGAAGACAGTGAATAAAGATTTAGCGCGTATTTCCGATTGGAGTTTGGATCATGGTTTGATGGTTAATCCTGCGAAGACTAAAGTCATTATTGTTGGCAGCCCTAGGCTACGTTCCAAAATTGACTGGACGACCCTTCCCCAAATAATTTTCGATGGAGCTGTTATACCCTACTGTGACTCAGTAAAAGACCTTGGTATTTATATTGATAAAGATTAGTCTTGGGGTCCCCAGTTGCAAGAAGTGAGCCGCAAACTGTTCGCCTCTGCGGGGTCTTTGCGCAGATTGCGCTATTTCCTACCGACTGCTACTAAAACTGCGCTTGCCCAATCTCTTCTTCTCCCTATCCTTGACTATGCTGATGCAAGTTATCCAGATCTAACCGAAGTGCAGCTAGATAAGCTTGAGCGACTCCAAAATTTTTGTATCAGATTCATATTTGGATTGCGCAAATATGATCATGTTTCTGAGTTTCGCACTAAACTCAAGTGGCTGCCTATTCGCCTTCGCCGGAATGCACATATTTTATCATTACTGTTAAGCCAATGTGGGATTTTAAATAAAATGGACTGTATATAAAATTAGTAGGCGCGGTTTATTGCCTTCCCTTTTACAAAAAGTAAGAGCTTCGCGGACAAACAGAAAAAGATTTAAATTAACGATAAGATGACTGTAGTCGGTGGAGTCCGAGAGCGCGAGTGTCGGTCCAAGCCTCTCTCGCTCCGTCGCCCCCTCGCCGCACACGTCCCCGCCGCCACTCGCCGCCGATGACTCAGGCGCAGGTAAGTGCGCTGCTCACGCGTTGGCCGCGTGTATGTTGGGTTTGATTCCCAACATGTTCCCCGGGTTGAAGGAACTTCAAAATTCTGGAAGGGGACAAATATTATTAAAGGCCCTCCTGATAGTGCCCCTCTTCGTCTTGATCTCTGCGACTCTGGATATACGTCGCTACCAGGATACACCTTGGTTACTCGTCCTAGGCTCCAAAGTGAAGGAGGAAGAGCTCTGTCCTTTATTAAGATCAGAGAGCCGAGCTTCAGCTCTGACCTTGAGGAGTGCCACTTCACCTTCTGTTGAAGTAGAGCTACATACTCCAGAGAGAAACGGTCCCAGAAATGTCGACGTATGAGCTCTATTCGCTTGAAACGCTCCAAACTGTTGATCTTCTCAATGTTTACATCAGTACCCTGCGAATGAGGTAGAGCATTAAGTGGTCGTCCAATTAAAAAGTGAGAAGGTGTAAGAGCGGAGAACTCAAGAGGATTTGAGGAAAGAGGAGTAAGAGGACGGGAGTTTAAAACAGCTTCTATTTGAGCGAGGCAAGTAGCCATTTCCTCGTAAGTTAAATGAGTGGTATGTAACAACCTTTTTAAATGGTGTTTTATGGAACGAACAGCTGCCTCTGCTAAACCGTTGAAATGGGGACTGTATGCAGGAATGAATTTAAATTCAATTCCTTCAAGAGCTAACTGACCTTCAAGGTCTGATCTTGCTAGAACCTTTGATAGTTCGTTAGATGTTCCGACAAAGTTTGTGCCATTATCAGACGTGATACTTTGAGGTTTTCCACGACGTGACACAAAACGATTAAGAGCGGCTATATAAGCTTCACTAGATAGAGCCGTAACGAGCTCGATATGACAGGCTTTAGTGGCATTGCAGACAAAGATTGCCGAAAAAGACCTTATTAGTTTGCAACCTCTGCCCTTCCTGTCCGCTATCATCACTGGTCCTGCGTAATCAACGCTGCAATGTAAAAATGGATACTGTAATTCAGTGCGCGATGACGGTAATTGCCCCATGATGGGTTGAGCACATTGTGCCTTGTATCTGCAACACCGAACACATTTTGAGACAATGTTTTTAGAAAGGTTTCTGCCACCTAAAGGCCAATATGTTTGTCTAACGTTTGCTAATAAAAGTTGGGGACCAGCATGTAAATGTTTTAAATGAAAATATTCAAAAATGATTTTAGTTAAATGGTGTTTGCTACACAGTAGGATAGGATGCTTAGTATCAAAACTATATGGAGAATTATCTAACCTACCACCCACTCGTATAAGGTTGTTTTGATCTAAATAAGGAGACAAAGAAATTAGTCTATTATTTTTAGATAAAGGTTTCTTTGCTTTAAGAATAGCATATTCATCAGGAAACATTTCCAACTGAGCTTTATGTAATAATAAATTTAAAGAATTTTTAAGTTCGTCGACCGAAAAATGACCGTTTCGTTTGTTGGATTTGTTTCTAAAATTATAAATAAATCTTTGTAAATATGCTATTGTTTTCTGTAAATAAATAAAGTTAGATGTATTATTAATTAAACTACAAATAGGATCTACATTAGTATTAGAAGAGACAACAGAACATGAAATCAATTCTGGTAGATCGTGTTTCTCCTTGTGATTGGGCATTTGTGGCCATTTAAGTTCATTTTCTAATAGAAAAGTGGGACCAGACCACCACAACGATAAATTGCTGATGGAATCGGCCTTCAGCCCGCGGGAAACAAGATCCGCCGGATTGTCTTTCGACGGTACGTAGCTCCACAAGTGACCCTCTGTGCTCTCTTAAATTTCGTGAACACGGTTTCGAACGAAATTTTTAAGTTGCAGTGGTGATTTAGTTAGCCACCCTAGAACTATGGTAGAGTCACACCAAAATCTGCATTTGCTAACTTTAAGAGTTAAAGAGGCTAATACCTTAGCGCACAACCTTGCAGCCAACAAGGCACCGCAAAGCTCCAGACGAGGTATCGTCATGGGCTTTATCGGCGCTACTTTGCTTTGGATGTTACAAGGTTTACCTTTACTAACCCTGAACGCTGCACGGAACGAATGTACAAACAAACGCCGTACGCGAGCTCTGCAGCGTCTGAAAAAACGTGAATTTCGAAAACGTAGTAAGATGAAATAAAGATCATCTTGTACAGTTGGTCCGACCCTTTGAATGTCATTCAAAGACAAACCTGAACTAGTAGTGGCCGAAGCATCGAAGACTGTACGAAGTTTGGTTGTGGTGCTTGCCTCACGGATCACGCCATGGTGAGGTAAGAAGTAACTCACATTTTCATGACAACTATTATAAGACTCTCTATTTTCAGTCATATGACCTAAACGTTCATATTCATGCATGAACTCTAAGTACCTATTTTTGAAGACAGGGTCTCTATGAAATTTACGTTCTAATGATAAGAACCGACACTTCGCCTTTTTGTAGGAGTCGCCTAAGACTGAAGGATTTTTCTTCAGCGGCATGACAACGACGAAGCGCCCGTCGTCCCTACGAAACGTATTATTTTTGAAACTCTCTTCACATGCGTGTTCTTCAGGAGATAGGGAGTGCTTAGTTGCTACGGAGTCTAATTCCCAGAAACAAGTTAAGTCTGGATCGCCTTTCTCACTTAAAAAATTACAAAGAAGAGGAGAAGAGTGCGACTTATGTCGGGAAACATACCCTGACACCAGCCAACCCAGTTTTGTTTCATATAACTTTGGTTGATTTTTACCTAAGTCAATAGAATTATTACATATTACGGACCAAAATACGTCGGCTCCGAGTAAGATGTCTATTGCTGACGGTATATTAAATGAAGCGTCAGCTAGACTTATACCCAATGGAAGGGGAATATTGTCTATGTTTATAAATGAAGACGGTAAGACTTTGGTGACGTGAGGTAATATATGACAGTCCACAGAAAATCTATATTCCTCATCATAATTGGAAATAATAGTAAGGCTGCAAGATTGTGAACTATGCGAAGTACTATTATTTATACCTGTCACTGTGGTGCTCGCAGCACGTCGTGACAAACCCAGCTTACCGCACAGGAATTCTGACACGAAGTTGGCCGTGCTGCCATTATCGAGCAGTACCCGAGCTGTGTGCACGTCACCCTTGCTGTCCACCACCCTCACGAGCGCTGTGGAAAGCAAAACATTCGCAGGAGTAGTAAACTGTTTGACGTCAGTTGAGCTAGAAAAAGTATCTATATTGCTAACTGGTATATATGGCTCAAGAGCAGTTTCTGCCTCATGCATATGAAGAAGCGTGCTGTGCTTTTTCTTGCAATATTTACAAGGAACAAGATGACATTTTGAATCAATGTGCCCTGGTCGTAAACAATTAAGACAGACTTTAGCATCTTTAGCCTTTTGTCTACGATCTTCAATGGATAGGGATCTAAATACTTCACAAGAAAATAAGAAGTGGTTCTGATTGCACATTGGACAAGTTAATGGTTTTTTATAAGAATTGTTGTTTTTTATTTGTATTATATTGTAAATGTGTGTTTTGATTACATTTAGTAGATGTAGGTAGATTGTAATTATGTTTTTGTGTTTCTGATGTATGTTTATTATATGGTTTTATTTTACCTTTACTTTCTTGCAAAGTTTCCAATAAGTCTGCCCTGTTGCTAAGAAATGTAATAAAAATTTCTAAAGAAGGAGGATTATTCAAGGTGTTTCGATGTTCTTCCCATTCCTTATGTGTAACGCTATCTAATTTCTCTGCCATCATATGAATGATAAGCGTGTCCTAGCTTTGAGTGGGCTGATCCAAAGTAGATAACGCACGAAGATTTTTATTTGTCACATCAATAAGATGGCGTATTGCTGAACAAGATTCATGTTTTATGTGTTCAACATTAAACAACGCATGAACGTGATTATTCACTAGCAACCTTTTGTTATCGTACCTACTGCATAACAAATTCCAAGCGGACTTATAATTCTCAGCCTTAAAATCTAAATTATCAATAACCAATAGTGCACTACCTTTAAGTGAAGCTCGAAGATAATGCAGCTTATTTATATTATCTATGTCTGACCTTAAATGTATTAAAGATAAATAAGTATCCCTAAATTCAAGCCAGTGTTGATAGTGACCATGAAAGGTAGGCAAATTAATCTTTGGCAATCTAACGCAATTAGATATAAAACCACTCGCCTGACGATCCTCGGAAACCGTCACGGCACCATCCTGAAGATTAGAAGACTGGTGAGGACGAGCACCGAGTAGACTCCGCGCCGCCGCCACCAGCTTATAATACTGATTCTCGAACTGCTCACGCTCCTCGCTTTCGTCGTCGGGATCCTCCGACATCATCTCGATATCGCACTGCAATTTGTCGAAATCATCGTATAAGCTACCGAATTTATTATATCTTGTTTCCAAGTCCAAAATCTGCAAATCACTAAGTTCTTTGCAACTTTCTAAAGTATTCATGTAATTAGTAAAAACCGTTAATTTGGATTTCATACAGCTGCGTCGTTTGACTAGTTTAGCGATCTTTTCGTCAGCCATCGCGATAAGTAATAACCGTTAGCAAAATGAAGTTTAAATAAAATGCAACAAGAAACGGGTTTTATAAGCAAAGCAAACGAAAAAATGTGCGGTGCGCTAATGACTCAGCGACGCGAACAAAAGATCAGCTGTGTCGCAGGTAACGGCCGGTCAGCTGTTACAGATAAGAATTTGCGTAAACAAGTTAATGACTTTAGCTATGTGATTGAAGAGATGATATTTTGCAAGCAGAAGTGGTAAAAGTACGGAAATATATGGCTTTGAAAATTAAGAAATCTACTGTATAAGTTAAATTGAAATTAAAGGAATACACTCGCTTAAATATTACTTTTTAAACACGTAAAATAGTTACGAAAAAAGGAAATAATTGGAACGAACTCACAGAATGTCTAAACCATCCACAGGATAAACGATGATCTGCAACTTTTCGTTCTTCTTTGTTCTCGAAGATGACTCGTCACTTTCGATGGGTACAAAGTCCGCCGTACGGTCAAGTCTTCGATTTTTCGAAACGTAGGTATGCGGCTGCGATGCGAAGAAGTGTTCGTCAGGACCTTGATAACTCCTGCAGGAACTGTCGCTGCTGAAGACCGCAAATTGAAGGGCTTCGAAACCGAAGTCAAATGAAGATGCCCCCGAGTTCTTCTAATTCTTGTAATTAGGCCGGCGAGTTCCACGTAGGACCATGTTAAGCCAATGTGGGATTTTAAATAAAATGGACTGTATATAAAATTAGTAGGCGCGGTTTATTGCCTTCCCTTTTACAAAAAGTAAGAGCTTCGCGGACAAACAGAAAAAGATTTAAATTAACGATAAGATGACCGTAGTCGGTGGAGTCCGAGAGCGCGAGTGTCGGTCCAAGCCTCTCTCGCTCCGTCGCCCCCTCGCCGCACACGTCCCCGCCGCCACTCGCCGCCGATGACTCAGGCGCAGGTAAGTGCGCTGCTCACGCGTTGGCCGCGTGTATGTTGGGTTTGATTCCCAACAATTACTCTACAGTATTCTTTTCAATCCAACGACTCCCTTTTACCTCAAAGAACGTTTTAAGTTCCTTCATGACACACATGTTAGAGATTTGAGATCATCAGAGAATTTGAGACTTTTGATGCATACGCATTCCACAAAATTTTACGACCAGTCGTTTACGGTGCAGGCCATTCGGTTGTGGAATGGATTGCCGGTGTCAGTAAGACAAGCTCAGTCACTTGCTGTTTTTAAAAGCTCGGTTGCCAATCATTTTATTTCAAACTTATGATTATTCCTTTTCTTTCTCCACACGATGTTAAAGAACACATTATATATTTATTTATTTTATTAACACGCTTTTATTAGGTCGACCTGTATGTAACTAACTATGTAATGAAATCTACGGTAACTAATTTGACCATCTTCAAAGGGTCTTGTGTCTAGACTGGGTTCACGGCAATTGTGTAATGGGTGGGGTTTGAACCCGTGACTTCTCGATCACAAGTCCGAAACCTTAGTCATTAGACTATCGACGTTTAAAAAACTTCTTTAAGATTATCTATCTATTATATACACTGTAAGAAAGAGATTTATATGAAAATTGCAATATTGGAACCCAAAGTAGCAAAATCTTCTAATTACCTAATAATATTTGGCGTGTGCTATGAAAACTTTTGATGATATATAAAAATTATAAATGTGTGATTAAAGTACTGATTACTACCTATAATTAAATTAATTAATTTGCGAGGAAGGTCAAAATAGTAGCATTTATGTTTTAAAATTTATTTAGATTGCTGGTAACAAAAAAAGTTAAAGTTAAGTAAACTTGGTTTCATTCATATCGTAGTAAAATTAATTCTTATTCAAATAAATAGTTTTAAAATGAAGAGTATTTATGCAGCAGTAAAATATCTTTTAATTCATTCGAAACGAACATTTATTTAGAATTTATCATGAGTACCTATAAAAATGCAATACGCGAATTGTACATAATGGATAAACTAGAAAACTACTCGAACGATTTCAAAAGGTTTATCGAGGCTAAGGCTCAACTAGCATATAAAAGTTGGGAATCCTAGCAAAGGTGAGAACCGTCTCACCTTTGCTAGGATTCCCAACTTTTTAGTACCGACTTCACACCCGAACAGCGGCTCAATCTCTATCAAGCCCATGTTCGGTCGTGTATGTTCTACTGCTCTCATCTTTGGGATGGATCTGCCAAGTACCAACTGGACGCGCTTGAGTCTATTGAGAAACGGGCCAAAAGACTCATTGGCAACGATACACTGGTCGAATCAAAGCTCCAGAGCCTTGAACATCGACGACGAGTTGCTAGTCTATCGGTTTTCTATCGGTTACATTTCGGGGAGTGTGCGATGGAATTACATAATCTAATTCCGTCAAGCCATATAGTCATAGCTATAACCTAGGAGTCTTTAAGTCAAGAGTGAATAGGTTACTTTTAGGTAAGCGTGCTCCATCTTCGACCACATCATCACTTACCATCAGGTGAGATGGTGGTCAAACGCGACCATATTTTTAAAGAAAATAAAAAAACCCCGTTCCATCATCGGATTACAAGACAAACGGCGATGCGTCATCATTACATGGTGGACATCCCAGCTATACGCACTAAACGTTTTAGGAATACAAGAGTGTCAAGAGTGAATAGGTTACTTTTAGGTAAGCGTGCTCCATCTTCGATGTATGTTTATAAGCGATATTATCAGCCAGGAGCACAGCCTATATTTTAGTTTTTAAACAATTTATTGTTAATTTGATCACCCATCCATGGACCGATCTCGGCAACAGTTGCTTTATCTTGAAATTTGAACCTCCTATTGGTTCCGATTTTATTGTAGACTAGCTTTTGCCAGCGGCTTCGCCCGCGTGGAAAGTTTTTCCCGTGTAAATCTCGATCCCGTGGGAATTTCGCAAAATCCTTTCTTAACGGATGCCTACGTCATAACATCTACTAGCATGCCAAATTTCAGCCCGATCCGTCCAGTGGTTTGGGCTGTGCATTGATAGATCACTATGTCAGTCAGTCAGCTTCCGCGCCTCAAAGATGTTCGCGGAAGCTCATATTCATATTCTTAGTTTCTATCACGAGGAAGAGGGCAGCGTGAATAATGTTATTAATTAGCCACGAGCTATTCACGTCATTATCTATTATACAACAAATCGCTAAATAGTTTTGTATTGTCATTTGCTTAAACACTGTCTTTCTTGCTCAGATATACAAGTGTATGCCAAAGCATTAAGAGTAAATGACAACAATGCATGGTTAGTACGGTAGCTGAGATTTATTCATAAAATCTTAGATGAGAACGTAAATAATGATTTGAGTATATGCAGATCTGTATTTAGGTATATTATAGGTACGTACGAAATATTTTTGCTTGTTTTTCTATCTTTTATGTTAAAACGGAGCAACGATGAAGATAGTTGAAAGGCAGGATAGTACCCAACGAGCACATTAGTGGAAATTGCAGCCTATTTTGTTACTTTCGGCTGTAAAATAGCGGTTTAAGGGTTCAAAGTTGCATATTTGCATCCGTAAACGTCTATAGCTATAAAAGTTACTTAAGGTGCTATAAGCTGAATCAAATACTACCCTAGCCTTCACAGTAGTCCACGGTAGAACTCATTTACCACTTACACCTTTATATGAGAGTTACGAAGGTCATTCTCCCACTCACAGCTGTACAGTGGTTTCCATTGTAACTTTTATAGGTTATAGTTATAGTAACCACTATTATACTACTATAAGTTTCATTATCGAAATAATTGAAACTCTTATGCATACTATAGTTACAAAAAAATCATCAGTGTAACTAAGGCCTTCAGTAGCAACAATCATTCCTTGCAGGCTCAATCCATTCGCCATTTTACAGCCACTTTTGTAACTATTATAAAACATTTAATAAAAATGGATGTTAAACGAATAAGTACGTAACTACATCTTATAACCTCAAAAACAAGAAAATAGGAGCTTTTTGTGGTTGTGAGTTTTGATTGAGTAATTAGGGGAACAAAAATCACTAGAAGCGTTAGAAGGGTGAAAAATTGCGCTAAGATTCTCAAAAGGGAGTTATTAGAGCTAAAACTGCAGGTTATGACTACATTACAATGAAGCCATGATTTTTTAAGAAAACTTATAATTCACTTGCAAAATTGAGTTGATATACATTGGTTTTTCAGTTAAATGTGCATTAAACGTACCGGTAAATAATCAGCCACTTGCAAATAGTAAGTTATCGACACGTAAAAATACGGAAATAAAATTTATTCTGTATAACAAATAAAAAATATCACATATATTTTGTTAATTTTTTAAATATCATAAAAGCGCGTTAAAATTATTCGAAAATTATCTTATATATCTACAGTAAACTGGACAGCGTTTTAAGTATCTTTATATATCTTTCTAATACAGAATACAAACTTTTACTTCTTTTTGTTTTATTTTCATGATGGCGACGAAAACACTTTACCAAAATATTACAAATAATGTCAACTGAAGATATACAATAAAGAACTATAATCAATTCATTCGTTCAAAGTAGTTCAAAATCATTCAAAAGTAGCGCTATGAGAGCTTTAGTATAGCGTTAATAAATCGTTATAGCTATTAAGGAACCTTTATGCAACCGTTGTGCAGGTCAAATGGAACTTTAGGCTGCATAAAATGGCGCCCAAATAGCGCTAAAGCGGCTGCTTTAAGTCTGTAGTAGACGCTCTAGCGCTTACGTCTATTACCATAAGTAATAATCGGATACGCTCCAAAGCCCTAATGCAGCCCATTTGTGCTAGTTGGGTAACATCTTGTACTTTTATTTCGCTGACAAAATAACCTTTACACGCGAGTGAAGCCGCGGGCAGAAGCAAGTTACATATAACTTTAATACATTTGAAGAACTTTTAACATTAATTTAATATAGTGATGATATATCTAGTTTTTTTTATAACGTCGATAAAGTCAAGACAGAAAAGGATTATTTATGTAGGAGCTCGCTACTTTATTTTGATCTGAAGGGCCTCCCTTTCAGGGAAGGAGTGGGTCGTTATCTACTAAGCAGGCTCTGTGCAAATTGATGGTTGTCATATATCATCGTCATTTCGGTCCAAGGACATGCCGGTTTTATCACTGTGCTTTAGTTTAGATCTTAGAACACTGTAGTTTAGATCTTAGATCAATATAACAGAGTAGGTACATTTTAAGATATAATTGAGATAGGCACAGTAAAGGCCAACCAAATTAATAAATTTAATAAGAAATTCGAAATATCAACTGACCATCATCATTCTCTGTGTGTTCAGACCTCATGGTCTGAACCCACGACCTCGGCGATCCGTGCCAATGCTCTAACCAACTGATCTACCTACATTGTCCCACAAAAGTCCGTTGGTTTCCTAATGAAAGTTTACATTTAATAAGTTTACATGTGCTAAAACATGGTTAAAACATATAAAAACAAATTAATAACATTAACTTGACTGTATTTGAATATTCGTCACTCATGTCAAGTTGTGAACTTATCGGTCCGAGAACAACAAAGATTAGAGTAAAAAACAATAATTACATGAAAGTCGAAGCAAAGCTCAATTTGGAGTTACTAAAATTGAACCGAAAAAGGACGGCATTCTTTTATCAAAATAATGGTTCTTTGGAAGATTAATAAAACAGATGTGTTACCAGATAGGTATACTATAGGGATGCCTACTTACGTAGCAATAAAATGTAGATATTATGTAAATAATATTTTAAATATTATGTTCTTCTTTTGATGGAATTAATCTACAAAAATATGTCTAGGTACGCTACCTATATTTATGTAGGTACTTAATAACTACTAGAGTACAATAGAAGTTGATAAACCGACAATAGGTACTAATCTCAATTTTTGGATGTGTCTGATTTTAAAACACAAAATGCGCGACGTGACACTCATTTGATTAGGATTGTAGACAATTTTTACACACAAGTATTTACAATATTTCTCATATCGGAGTGCAGCGCGGTGTCGACAATTGTATGCGATATCAATAGAAGCCGCCTGCGCGTGTACTTATATCTTGACCTTGTACTTCCGAATAGTTTAATTATTGAGAAAATCAATTGTCATTAATTACTTAAGTACTTATATTAACGAAAAAAATACAAGATAGTTTAATGTGTATGATTACATTTTAACATTTTGATGCACTGATACCTACGCTTTAAAACTACATAAATGAACGATATGTCGCAGTAAGATAGATAAAGCCGTAATATAATTATATCCATAGGGATATAATTATATCCCTAGGGATATAATTATACAACGTGTAACGGAAACCCCATATCTGTCCAAAAGGACTGAAGACAACATCTGGTATGGAGTATCTATGCAAAGTTTCAGCTCAAAATAAGTGACTCACAGAATTGAACCCAAATTGTTAGTTTCGTATGTTTCTTGAATACCAATAATAACAAACGTGTCACAGCACTAAAAGGGTCATCACTTTCCACGTCACTTGCCAATAAAACGATAATTCTCTTCGTTCTTCTTAATTTGAAAAATTCGGTCTCTGGTATCAATGTATTGAAATTTCTAATAAGTTCCACACATGTAGACATAGGATTACAAAACCCTTGCTATATCATTTGTTATCATCTAAAGAAACCGTGCACTTGGTATGTATATACCCTTTAAATTGCACGTTGTATACCGTAACATAGTTATACTAAGGCGATTCATTACTATCTTACGGTCGCAATCTAGTAATATGTTTATCTGACTAAACTAATCTAGTTAAATAGTTATAAATCTACCACAAAAGCAAATAAAACAATATATTGGTTTTTATTTTTATTACAAAATCAACTTTTTGCAACTTGCAATTAGTTACAATACTTTTTAGCAATAATACGTATTAAAGTTGGCAGTGATTTTATGGTGTTTATGCAAAATCGACGGAGCCCCGCTTCGCGAGGCTCCTATTTCTGGGTGGTTTAAAAAAAATAACCACGAAGGCTAAGGCGGGAGCGAAGCGGAGCGGAGGTCCAGCCTTCTAACCTAACCTATCCGAGTCGGGGTATTAACCTCCGCCGCACCCTCGCACTACACTCCTACAATTATTTCACTAAACTTAATCCAGTAATATAATTATAACACTAAACTTGAATGGTATTATAATTATATTCCTAGTAAGATAGTAATGAATCGCTTCCGTTTATCTATGTTACGGTATATAATTATATCCCTAGAGATATAACTATATCACGGCTTTATCTATCTTACTGCGACAGATACAAAAATCCTGTCCCAAGGCTAAGGCACCACCGCACGGCGGCGGCTATACTGTGAACTTCATTAATTATAAGGTACTAGAAATCACTTTAAAATTTTAAATTAAGTTGAAAGATATTAAGTTAACTACAACAACAAAAAGTTTTAGATCAAATATTGTGTGTGTGCTAATCTTGTGCGATGTTGCCACTGTTGGTGGTAGTAAGTTTAAGCAGCATCTCCGTCAGAGCCAGCGCATTAATGTTCTCATCGAATAATCCGGCTCTGGACAACGATCCAAACTCGGAGAACACATAAATAGTTCTTTTTGCTGTGGCCCTTCCCCTGTGTTTTTGCAATGTAAGTTTTCTCATTTTAATAATAATAACACAAAGAAAACGAAAGTCTGAATTAACTGCAAGACACAAGAATGTCGCAGGCTTAGTTTTGTTCTTGCTTAAATATTGGAGGGTAAGTCTTGGTCTTGCTAAAATTAGGCGGTCTTGGTCTTGATCTTGAAAAATGCAAGAAAAAGACCAAGGCCGGCCGCTCATTGCAACTTTTTGTCACCGTGACTTATTGTTACTGTCACCTGCTGTCACCCACGATGCGCTCACTGTGGGTAACAAATCGCGTTCTAGACATGGGCGTTATTAGTTATTTTTGATAACCGTTATCTAACCGGTATTTAGTGGAAATAACGTTATTGATAACGGTTGCTGAATAACGGTGTCACAAATGCAGTTAATCTAACTATTCAGTTGTTGTATCGCTATAGTTATTACAACAACTGGATAGCTAAAATAACCACAGTATGAATATAACAAGGAGTGGAGTAAAGGGATTATAACAATACTGGTACTTTCCCTTCATAGCTTTCTTCTAGGCTAGCACATTTTTATATGAGAAATATACAAAAAATGCGGCGCATTTAAAAATCATCATATTTACATTGATTGATTAAATTAACATGGCTCGCTAACTTACCTTCACCTAATAATCACTATCATCATATACTATTTCAACAATGGTCAATTAATCAATCCTACTGTTATTATAAATGCGAAAGTTTGTGAGGATGTATGTATGTTTGTTGCTCTTTCAGGTAAATACTACAGAACGGATTTCAATGAAATTTGGTAAGTAGATAGTTGAGATACTGGAATAACTACTTTTTATCCCAGCATTCCCACGGAATCGAGATTTACGCGGGAAAAACCTCCCACGCTATCGTAGTCGCGGGAAGAAGCTAGTATCATCATATTATTACAGTGTTAATTCTATATAACTACACTCAAGGGACTTCGCGTATTTTGATATTATAGGAAAAAATCTGTTTTTGAAAATGAAAAAGAAATAATTATTTCAGAATAGTATTAGAAAAAACAAATCTTATTTGAACGCTATTTCGTAGTGTGTTTTTCTGTCATTTTCATCTGACGTCTTTTATTGCACCAGTAATTTTGTTGTATTTTTTAGTTTGTAATCCACGAATCCTACTAATAACCGTCTACACGTGCAATTATTGAATAAAAGAACAGATGTCGTAAAAAGTTTAGTATTTATGATGCCGACAGTCGAGTTTATTACGTACTAGAATAATAAAGTAACAAAAGAACCTATAGCTCCGCAGTTTTTACTAATTTCGGCCACTTAAAAAGTACACTTTATTATTTAATTGCTGTCGTTATTGAGACTGGGTGTAACGATTATATAGTGTACCATTATATAAAAGACAAGCTAAGCTTTAGGCAGTTGAACGACACTCGATTTATGTCATTAAATTCATTTTTATATGTCAGTTTATGTCTACACGAGTACATCTAGCACTAAAAACTATTATTAAACTGTGTTTGCATTGTCTATTTACACACTTAAATTTAATACACAACTACGATTACGCACTTAACTTTTATAAACTAAAGAATTTGAATAGTCTTTTCTCAGAAAATAATAAATCGTCTTAAATCTCCAAAAACAGAAATCATAAAACAATTAACAAGTTCTTCAAATAACCGACAAGAAAGCCGACAACCGACACCGGCACAAGTATAATTCACTCAATAATTCGAAACAGACACACACAGAAACATGTTGGAAAAAACGTCATTAATTTAAACATAATAATAATAAGTAAGTTATAACAAAAAAAAAAAACAATGTAATCACAACAACATTTTCCACATATTACATATACATACGCTAAGAGGTATGATGTGATGAAGAGTCAAGCTAGTTAGTTCAGTTTAGTTCACATTCAAGTAAACTATTATATTTTAATAACTCAACAAACTTTCAAATTAGTCAGCAACTTCAAAGCGACTGGTATCTAATATATTCAGTTCCTTAATAACTTTAGTTCTAAAAGTATTTCTATTTAGTAAAAATATCTGTGATAACCGATAAACACATCAAAACTGTTCATCATTAGACCAGCAATTGGTATATACGACCATATTATTTCCTTCAGATATCCATGATAACCAATGCATGCCAACAAAACGATAATCGCATCTTCGCATTCTTGCACCTTATTATCAGCTAAGTGAGAGAGGGTAGGCATGGTTGCCAGTTGCCGGTTGGTTATCATCGGTTTCGGTTTCTAATGTTTTCGTAGTTGCGCGTTGAGTTGTAGCTACTCACTCGCTACTCGTACTCTGCAGATTGATAACCGTTGCCGGTTGAGACGATACCGATACCTAACGTTATTGCTACGGCAACCGTTTTCAGTTGCGTTTTGTTATAACTGATACATGTCTATCGCGTTCATTTTTGTAATGGACTTCAACGAGGTTGTCAAACTAATCTGCTTATACGCTTATTTTAAATAACATGTTTTATTATATGCTTTTCGTTTAAACGCCCATCTTTACGGCTGAGTGACAAAAAGTCACCAGTGAGCGGACTCCCATAGTAATGTACAGGGCGAGTGACAGTCACGTCACTCCGGTACTATTTGTCACCGTCTTATCAAGTCACCATAATGAGCGCACTCAGTATAGTTTTCATAGCACTTGACTAAGTGACAAAAAGTCACGGTGACAAAAAGTTGCAATGAGCGGCGGGTCTTGGACTGCAAGACCAAGACTGATTTTGGGCAACACTAGTTTGAACGCGCTAACCTTGAAAGTACTGGGTGGATTTGGATGAATTTTGATACTGAAATAGCTTGAACCTTAAGAAGGTTACAAGCTCCTTTTTAATCGACTGCAGAAAAAGGAGGGTTGTATTTTTCGTGATGAAGCCTAAGGGAGCGAAGCCCCGTACGACTGCTAAATATTTTATAAGGCACTAGTGATTAATGGAAGACTTCCCAGTGGTGCAAATTGGACAATAATTTAAATTATTTCTGAAACATTACATAACAATATTAGCTTTAAGCACTCCTTTTACATATTTATAAACTTTAACTGAGCGAAATTTCAAACTCTTCTGTCCGCGCAATTTTCGTAAATGGGGGGACAATATAGACACGTTTACAGGTGACTATTATCTAGGTAAGTTTTTGACGTAAAATAAATTAATTGATTTGACATCGTATCCAAACCCTTACTTAGATTTATCACGTTCAGCGCCAAGCCTTCTACTTGACATTGAAGAGTTAAGTCGCCTTATCTAGCTTGTCACCGTGGTGGACATTTTCGTGTTTTATCCTTCGCTCTGTTGTATTATTAAAAATGAAAGCTTTTTGCAATAAATAATATTTAAAATGCATTTTGTTTCTTATTGTTTATACACTTCTGGACACATCTATTGGCCCACCTTAGAGTTTAGGTTTCGATGGCCCCTACCGAAATATGATTGCTAGATTGAACAAAAACTGTTGATGCAGTTTTAAACCTGATACATTTTACCATCTTTTTCGATCGTATAGTTTTAAATTTGAATTCAGAATACCATACGACATGGACCTACGCCTAACAAGTCGGATATGCGCCTTGTTAAAGGCAATTAATTTTTGAATAAAAAACATGTTTTATCAAATAAAGGTTTAATTTAATAACGCGTGTTGCCTCCATGGGCATCTACCACAGCTCTCATACGATTAGGCATAGAGTTTATCAACCGCTCTATGAAATTTTGAGGGATCATCTCCCATTCCTCTTCTATGGCAGTTTTCAACTCCTGCATCGTCTGGGCAACTGGCTGACGAGCCCTAA
This sequence comes from Tholera decimalis, assembly GCA_943138885.2. NCBI lineage: Eukaryota > Metazoa > Arthropoda > Insecta > Lepidoptera > Noctuidae > Tholera > Tholera decimalis. The sequence goes on along the minus strand of OW964552.2, from coordinate 13,334,723 downwards.
CACGCCTTTTTAGCTCGTCCCACATGTGCTCAATGGGGTTCATGTCTGGGCTTCTGGCTGGCCAGTCCATAACTGTGATGTTCACATCCCGAAGATATTCCCTGACGATGCCGGCCGCATGGGCTCTTGCATTATCATGCATAAAAAGGAAATTTGGGCCCACATAGTCCGCGTATGGTATCACGTGAGGTTCTAAGCACTCACGAATGTATCTTTCAGCATTTAATGTTGGCAGCCGTGGTCCTGTAACAACCTCAAGTTGAGTTTTGCCGCTCGCGGATATACCGCCCCAGACAGTCCATGAGCCACCGCCATAAGCAACCCTCTCTTCAAAGCAGCATTGTGCGAAACGCTCTCCCTTACGCCGGTAGACCTTCTTCCTTCCATCATTGCCATGTAACACAATTTTAGACTCATCAGAAAAGAGTACACGGCTCCAATCTTGCTGTGTCCAATTTAAATGACTGCGTGCGAAAAGAAGGCGCGCTGTTCGGTGGGCTCGCTTTAGTTTGGGCCCATTAGCTGGCTTGTGTGGTACCATATCGCGTTCTTTTAACCTTCTCCGAACAGTTCGAGCGCTCACAGATACTCCGTGGAAGTCGCGAAGTTGGTTTTGTATCTCAATGGAGGTAAGGTGACGATTTCTCAAGCTGGTCGTCACGATGAATCGATCCTGCCTTTCAGTTGTGACCCGAGATCGTGGCCTTCCTTGGCGACGAACAAAGCCGCCAGTCTCTAGGTACCTCCGATAAACATTTCGGACCGCAGATCGACTTAAATTAAGTTGAGCACTCACGTTTCTTTGGCTGTGTCCGGCCTGAATAAGTGCCACAGCTTGGGCGGCGACTTCAGGTGAAGTATCCATAGATTTATTGATAGAACCTCACCTTAATGTTAAGAATAAGTAATGTTTGTTGCAAAAGCAAAGATATCAATCACTTTTTCAAGAATTAAATCCAAGTAAACCAATAAAACCAAGTTTTCTTAGTATTCGATTGTTTGATATCAACAAACAGGCTCCAAATTGTCTTTTGTTTCTTTAAATTCTGTGTTCGAAATTCAAAAAAAGACTATTGAATGAAATTGTGAATGTGCCAGGTTCAAAACTGCATAAAAAGTTTTTGCTCGACCTAATATAAAATTTTAGCTAGGACCAAACGAACCCTGAGGACACAGTCGAGCACACGGTGCAGGACTGCCCAGCTTGGGCAGAGCACCGACGTGTCCTCACGGCGACAATAGGCGGAGACCTCTCGCGCCCGGCCTTGGTCGAGGCCATGCTGCGGGGCGAGAGGGAGTGGGAAGCGGTCGCCTCCTTCTGCGAAGCAGTCATGCTTTCGAAGGAGGAGGCGGGCCGCGTGAGGGAGAGGATGGCGTCCTCCCTCCAGCCCAGCCGCAGTGGTAGACGCCCACGGCGTCGGACGTCGGCCGACGATCTCCGGCCACCGTAGGCGCGGGCATGCGGACAGCGAGTAAAGGGCAACTCGCTGTCCGACCATGGACCATGCCCGGGTCGACGGCGCGTCGTGTTTCACGCGCGCCTCAAAGAGCGTCAGCAACATGACGAGGCCCCCTCTGCAGAGGGCCGAATCCTGCCGGGGTCGTGGGACTCATCCCGTTACCGTGGCCCCGGTATGTAAAGGATTATTGAAGGAACACCGTGGATTTTAGTCAGTAAAAGTCTGACAGTCCCTCCCACCCTGCCCGGAGTGGGAGGACTTATTTGATAATTTTACCACGTTAAAAAAAAAAAAAAAAAAAAAAAAAAGGACCAAACGAAACTGAAAATACAAAGTGGGCCAATAGATGTGTCCAGAAGTGTAATTATTTCATATCCCGTGTCGTAGACATAATTAAAATAAATATATAATATAATTTATATATATATATATAATTAAGATATCACTGGTCTAAGACTCTCCTTGACGTCGCAGGAAGAGTCTAACAGCTCATTCCCTCTGCTTGACCAGACGGGTACCAGGCGTGAACCGCATACAAGAAACTCCTATTAGACGTTGCAAGGAGAATCTAACATCTCACTCCCTCCACTTGAACAAACGGGTACCAGGGGTGGGCCGCGTTGAAGAGTACCTATTTAAGTGCCCTGCAGCCCTCAACGCAAATTCGTGATACACGGCGTGGTTCTAGTCAGTTAGTGTCTGACAATCCTCTTCGCCAGCCCAATGGCGGGACGCATCCATGAGGATTTCTACCTCCCGAATGCGATCCAGCTAACAAAAAGAAGCGATTGATTGAATATAATATGTAAATAGACCAAACTACCCTTCATACTACACGACCTTATGGATTTCTATGATTTGATCAGTACGGATTCTGGACAAAACAGATTTGTCATCTGGGTTTGTTTAGGTTTTTCTTCTCAGGATCAGTTAAGGAACACCTAGGGCCTGGACCTGTACCCCACAATGGGACTAGAACATAAGTTATGTTTGTATAAATACAAGCCTACCGAACCTATATTCTCCCTCATCACACGAAAGCTGCTTTATATTTCACAAAATAAAAATTAAACATTCAGGAAATTAATATAAGCAATCAATAATAAGTAATCAATATAAGCGGTAAGCTGAATAAACAAGCGTCTTATTTTAACGAAAGTAGTTGTATTCAATTAATTGTTTATTCGTTCAAAGACGAAAGCAAATAATTGGTACAAAACTTCGGTGTTGATTTTCTGGGCCTCACTGGGTAGTCAGAAAATAGAAACTCCGATATCAGTCTGCCAAAGGGTATTTTATTCTATCGGTTACATTGCGGAGAGTGTGTGATGGAATTACACATTCTAATTCCGCCAAGTCCGTTCCATCATCGGACTACAAGACAAACGGCGATGCGTCATCGTTACAAGTGGACATCCGACCCATTTCATTGTGCGTACGGCTTAGAAGTGGAATTCCCTGCCAAAGTCTGTGTTTCCCGATAGCTATAACCTAGGGGTCTTTAAGTCAAGAGTGAATAGGTTACTTTTAGGTAAGTGTGCTCCATCTTCGACCACATCATCACTTACCATCAGGTGAGATAGTGGTCAAATGCGAACCTATTTTAATAAAAAAAAAATCGAGTTTCGCAGCTCCTTTTTTTTTTTCTCGCTGATATATGACAATTACGCACTTCCGCTCCCTGTGGGGGGCGAGACGGGGAGTGTGGGGCTCCCTGTCGCATGACGGCGACAGTATACCCACTCAAACTCTGCGGTGTTCCCTCCGGCGCCTTGTTGGGAGGGCCATGGGAGACGTTCTGCGTCCACGGCCCTCTGGCGCGTGCCCGCCTAGATGGCGGGCCCTACGTGCCGCCCGGGCTGGGGGGCGACAGGAATGGCCGGTAACACCTAGCCACTCCCGTCCGGCGCTGGTGAAGGCGCGTGCAATGCAGGCAGGGGTGCCCCCGCACACGTTGCCTGCTGGCCTCCACTAGGGAGGAGTCGGAGGTGCTCGTCATACTGACGTCTTCTCCGACCCCTCCTTTGCCTGCGGAGCGCCGGCGCGAGAGGGTTGTCCTCGCGCGCGCGCTCCGCCGCCTCCTTCTGCGCCATGACCTGTTCACAGAAGGAGGCTACCGCCGCCCAGGACCCCTCGTCCCCCAGCATGGCGTTGATCACGCCGGGGAGCGAGAGGTCCAGCCCGATCGCCGCAACGAGGTCGCGGCGCGGCTACGACCACGACGGGCATCCCTCCAGGGTGTGCTGCGCCGTGTCCACCGCCGCGCCGCAATCGCGGCGCGACGGTGTCTCCTCCCGACCGATGCGGTGCAGGTAGGCCCCGAAACATCCGTGGCTGGTCAGCACCTGCGCCAGTCGGAAGGAGACCACCCCGTGCGACCGATCGAGCCAGTCTTGCAGGAGCGGCCCGATCGCGTCGAGTGTGCGGCGACCGAATGCCGCGGCGGCGAGGTCCGTCACCCAATGCCGGACGACGGCTTCCTTCGCCTCCCGCCGGACGGCCTCCCTCTCTTGCGGGGCTGGGCGCTCTCCGCTCGCCCGCCGCCCTGCCGTCCACTCGTACACACTCGCGAGCACCCACGCCTCGAGCTCCCAAGGCGGGGTGCCCGCCAGAGCGCACGCCGCCACGAAGCCCACCGTGCGGTAGGTCCGCGCCACCTGCTGGGCTATGGCCCTCTGCGGGGCCCGCAAGGCCGTTGCATTCTCCCTCCTCCGGAGGGAGTCCTCCCAGGTGGGGGCCCCGTAGGTGGCCATACTCCTCAGGATGCCGGCGTAGAGTCGCCGGCATCGGACGCTGGCCCCCCCCACGTTGGGGAGCAGCCACGAGAGGGCGCCCGCGGTTTTGAGCAGGCGCGCCGACAGCCCGCGGAAGTGCGGGCCGAAGTGCCACCTGCTGTCGAGCACGAGGCCCAGGTATTTCATCTGGGCCCCAACCGCGATGCGGACGCCCTCCACGTGGATGTGGGCGTCGGGCGGGGGGCGCTGCCACTGCCGAGGACCGTGGAAGTACACGGCCTCGGTTTTGTACAGCGCCACCGTCAGGCCGAGGCGGCGGATACTCCCCGCGACGAGGGAGCCGCTCGCCGAGGCCAAGTTGGCCGCCTCTTTGAAACTCTCCCTCCGGGTGGTGAGGAGAGTGTCGTCCGCGTAGCAGACGACCCTGACGCCCCGGGGGAGAGTTCCTCGCAGGAGCCAATCGTAGCCGTCGTTCCAGAGCAGGGGCCCCACGACCGACCCCTGCGGAACGCCGGCTTCCGCGGGATATCGCCGGACTCGGCCAGACCTGTCCACCAGGAGGACCTCCCTGTCCTCCAGGTAGCTGGCCAGCAGACGCCGCAGGTATGGAGGCACTCTGTGGAAGCGGAGCGCCTCCAGGATTGTAGATTGGGGGACCGAGTTGAAGGCGTTGGCTATGTCGAACGACACCGCCAGCAACCCGTCCCCCGCCTGCATGGCCTCCTCCACCTGCCCCTTGAGGCAAGCTAGTGCGTCCACCGTCGAACGCTAAGCCCGAAAGCCGAACTGAGCGTCCGACAAGTCCGGTCCGACATCCCGCAGGTGCTCCTTTAAGCGGGCGGCGACTATCCCCTCAAACATTTTTCCGACATCCGGCAGGAGCACGATCGAATGGTATGCCGAGGGGCAGTCCGTCGGGCGGCCCTCCTTGCGAAGGAGGCACAATTGGCCCTTCTTCCACGGTTTCGGGAACCTCCCCGACACGAAGCATGCGTCGAAGAGGTCCCGAAACCGCGCCTCCATTTGGGTGGCGGCGATCGCCACCACCCTTGCGGGGACCCCGTCGGGGCCCGGAGCCTTCTTCCTGGCGCGGACACGGTCGATGGCCGCGCCGAGCTCCGACTCCGTGACCGGCGGGGCCTCCTCCTCCTCCGCCCCGTGCGGCGACGGCGCCGGCGGCGGCAGCGGAGCTATCACTGGCGGGGTGAAGATGCCCCTGCGCGGAAACAGGGACCGCACCACCCCGTCCAGGAGGGAGGGCTCCAGGGTCTCGACAATGGGGGGACCGGAGGGGCACAGCTTGCTGCGCGCCACCTTGTATGGCCTCCCGAAGGGGTCGTTGTCGAGACCCTCCAGCATCTCGGCTCTCGCCGAGTCCTTGGCCATGGCAAAGGCCTGATCGAGGACCGTCTTGGCCTCCACGTACACCTCGTAGAGGTGGTCCTCGTCGGCCAAGTCTCTGCGACGCCGCCGCCGGCTCCGCGTGTAGGCCCTCCTGGCCCGCACGCACGCTGCACGGAGCTCCGCCAGCTCCGCCGACCACCAGTACACGGCCCGTCTGGGTAGCGGCCGGCGATACCGAGGCATGCTGGAGTTGCATACCTTGGTCAGGGAATCCCCCAGCTGCCGCGCAGTGGTGTCCACGTCCAGACCGGCGGCGGGCGGCGACAGCCAGTCCTGAATGAACGCCGCCTCCACCGCCGCCTCCCTGTCCAGGTGGGTCAGAGCCCACCGCGGGAACGGCGATTGCCCCGACCCAACGGACTCTCCGGAGCCCCTGGCGGAGAAAATGTCGAACCGCACGTAGCGGTGGTCCGACAAGGTCTCCACCAACTCCACCCGCCAGTCCACGACGCGGGCGGCTATCGGGGGGGTGGCGAACGAAACGTCCACCACCAACCCTCCCCGCTGCCGCACACACGTGTGGACCGCCCCCCTGTTGAGCAGGGAGACGCCGGACGTGGCTGCCCAGAGCTCCACGGCGCGACCTCGGACGTTGCATTTGGCGGCCGGGTTGCCCCAGGCTGCCGACTTGGCGTTCAGGTCGCCCAGGACTACGACCTGACGCGGCGCCGCCCTGCCGACCACGGCGGCCAGGACCCCGAGAAAGTCCTCGAAGTCCTGCAGGGAGTGGTTTGGGGAGAAGTACATGGCCACGAGGGCCGAGTCTCCCCACGCGGCGGCCACGTATCCCGGTCCCCTCTCTAATAGCGAGAGGGGAGGGGAGTCCGTGGAAGACCGCGCCGCTAGTGCCACCAAGCCGTCTTCGTCGCCTAGCCAGCTGCCGGGGATCGAGTACAGCTCGGCGACTGCCGCCACGTTCACCAACCACTCGGCCATGACCTGAACCACCAGGTCCTGGGCCGCAGTGGTTGGTGTTCGCCTGGAGGAAGCGATGACGGTCGACCCTATACATCGATCGTCATTGCTCCCCCCTCTGTAGCCGCCGCTGGAGCTGCGGCGGCGACGACGACGGCGGTGGCGGCGGAGGCGGTAGGTCGGGCCTACGCCTGCACCACTCCCTTTCTGACGGGGGGCTTACAGCTCCCGCCCGCCATCTTGTGGTCGGCAGGGCGGCCACTGGCGGCGCACGTCACGCAGTGTGGCGTGGTCGCGCCGCAGGTGGCATTTTTGTGCCCCTGAAGCCCGCAGCGGTAGCACGTGTCCCCCCAGTCGGCTTTGGAGGGACACGTGGCCCGGGTGTGGCCGAGTGCAAAGCACTTGAAGCAGCGCATCGGGCCATCTTCTAGCGCCCGCACTGCAGCCGTGCTCAGCCCCAGAGGCAGCCGCCCCTTGGTCGCAGCGAGGAGGGCCCTGGCGGCGACGATTGGGCACTCCACGCGTGTGGTGCCCATGCCGCGGCGGCCAGGCCTGATGGGCCCGCACCTCACTGCGCTGGCGTCACAGCCACCCGCCGCCGCAACGGCCGCCACCACATCCTCCCTGGTGGCCGAGTCGTCGACGTCGGCCACCTCCAGGGGTGCGGTCTTCACGGGCCTGGCGACCGTTGCCGCGTCCGCTATGACCTCTCGCAATTTTGCCGCGAAGAGGCTTCAGGAAGGCACTTTTTCTCCTTTGGCGGTCAGTTTCCGCCGCCGACGTGTCCATGACGGACGTGTCCGAGTCGGACGGCTGGCCTCTGACGCCGAGGCGTCGGAGTGGCTTTGAGAAGGGCCTTTGGGTTGGCCCTGAGAAGGGCCTTTGGGTTGGCCCTGAGAAGGGCCTTTTTATTTTAAAAATCGCCCGGATGCGTCCTGCGTTGGCTTAGGCATAATGTCCTCCGCAGGTTCGTAGACACACGGCAATTAAAATACGATCAAGGCAAGTAAAATAGTATTAAAATAAAACTCTACGAGGTCACAGCGCACTTTAGCCGCCGGTCTACCACTCCGTTACGGTGGTCAGACACGGCGTTGCCCGGGGGATACTACGAGGAAGTATGCACTGTGGGGGATCCCCGAAACTGGGTTGCGTAGGCCACGTAGGTAGAAACTCCATGTTATTCAGCTGCATCCGTTTAGACTGGAAGCCGTTCCCGATAGAGTTAGGAAAAAGGCTAAGGAGATGATCATCACTTAAGTCATCGAATCGTTTGTTTAGTTTGTATAAATCAAAACTATAAATCGGGATTTAAAAAAAAGAAATACCTATTAATAGAACTGAAACATTGAATACACGCTTGTTATGGTTGAATACACGGTTAGCTAAGTGACAGAAGTTCACGCATTTATAATAAAACTAGTATTTGCGTGTTGCGCGAGGTGCAAGCACCACGCGTGCTTGTGAAAAAAAAAAAGGGGGGGTGATGGGGGGGTGCACAATTATTTCGACTAAAGCATTGCCCCTCTAAATGAATCTGAAAAAATAAACGTTCCAAGTCTCTTAATTTCCGAGATCCGCCTAAAGGGGGAGAGAAGGGGGGCAAGGGGGGCGACTTTGAAAAATGGTTTTTACTTTACCGAGCCTCCTCTACACGAATCCGTAAAACAAGAAATACGGGTCTCGTAGTTTCCGAGATACGATAGGGAGGGGTGAAAAGGGGAGGTTTGGCACTTTTTCCGTAGGTTTGAGAGCTAGTATTTGCGTGTTGCGCGAGGTGCAAGCACCTCGCGTGCTTGTGAAAAAAAAAAAAAAAAAAAGGGGGGGTTGCAAAAGAATTTTGACTAAAGCATTGCCCCTCTAAATTAATCTGAAAAAAAAAATGTTCCAAGTCTCTCAATTTCCGAGATCCGCCTAAAGGGGGTGAGAAAGGGGGTGGGGGGGGCGACTTTGATAAATGGTTTTTACTTTACCGAGCCTCCTCTATACGAATCCATAAAAAAAAATACGGGTCTCGTAGTTTCCGAGATACGATAGGGAGGGGGGAGAAGGGGGGAAAAGGGGAGGTTTGGCACTTTTCCCGTAGGTTTGAGAGTTACTTGTTTACGAATCTGTCAAAATATACCCACCTCCCCATCCACCATCTGGGAGAACAATTATGTCAATGAGTGAGTCAGTGAGTGGTAATCGAGCTTTATATAGTATAACTAGTATTTGCGTGTTGCGCGAGGTGCAAGCACCTCGCGAACTTGTGAAAAAAAAAAAGGGGGGGGGAGATGGGGGGGTTTAGTATTTGCGTGTTGCGCGACGTGCAAGCACGAAATCAAAAATTAATTAAAAAAATGGCTACTTCTCTTATTCTATGATGATACAGAGAAAATATTGTGTATCGAAACTGAAATTAATTAAAACTTCCATGAAATCGTACTATCTCTCACTCATACGCATGCGCGCACTCACACACAAACACAAACACCACCACCCACACACACACGAACACACACGCAAATACACACTTTCTTTTGCTGATGACACATAAATTTTGTAACCAAAATGTCTAAAATACAGGGCTGCGTACCTAGTTTAGGGACGGAAGTCTGACGCCAATCTTAGAATTTTTGTACAACCCATTATTTTCTTTTGTACCATGTATGTGTCTTTCATATATACAAAAATAAATTTATCTTTATCTTATCATTTAAACACTACTAAAACTTGTATTAATACAATACAATTATGGTTTTATTTACAATTTATTTCATAAGACAGGTATGTTGTATAGTACTAGTAGGTAAGTTCCCAAGTTATAGTCGACGCAAAACACGATAGATTTTGACGAAGATCTACTTGCGTATAAATAAACCACTACGATAGCACTGTAAATCGCTATAAATGCGAAAATTTGTAAGGATGAATGTATGGATGATTGTTACTCTTTGTAAACATTGGGCAGCCACTTCTCTCAAACATCACCTTATTATATTAAAGAAAATGTTATCCCCTAGAGCCGCGTACCGAGATGGCTGCTTTAATAAGCTCTTGTCCCTCTTCGACCATTTGTACATAGTTATTTTACCCTCAGAATATTTTATATAAGCCCCGTTCTTGTAGATTGGGCACAACACGCACACACGCGCTGTGCAGTTTTAAGGATAAAAGTCTTAAAAGCTTAGAGATTGTGTAGTTTCTATTCTATTATAATTGTTTGCATAACGTCAGTTGTTATGCTTAACCAACAGATACGTCAAATGAATCAGCATTTGACGTATCTGTAGCAGCATGAGGCAGCTCTCATAGAGCACTTGACTTGCGAAAATGTATAGTAATATATATGCAGTAATATAATAATGTAGCCAGTTCAAATAAACAACGTGTAATTTAAAGAGTATATGCATACCAAGTGCATGGCTTCTTTGGATGATAACAAACGATATGGCAAGGGTTTTGTAATCCTAAGTGTGGAACTTATTAGAAATTTCAATACATTGATACCAGAAACCGAATTTTTCAAATTAAGAAGAACGAAAAGAATTATCGTGTTATTGGCAAGCAACGTGGAAAGTTATTGACCTTCGTAGTGCTGTGACACGTTTGTTATGATTGGTATTCAAGAAATATAATTATGAAACCAATAATTTGGTATCAATTCTTTGAGTCAGTTATTTTGTGCTGAAACTGTGCATAGAGACTCCATACCAGATGTTATCTTCAGCCCTTTTGGATAGATATGGGGTTTCCGTTACACGTTGTATAGGAATTTATATACTTATTTATTTATTTACTATCGTTATGATTACTTCAATATGACACACTTTATACAGCACCAGTTTATATCTTCACATCAGCGCTAGATGTCGCTGAAAACTAGCGCTGTGGCATTGTCTTGCTTGGTGGCACAGCATTATGCGGAGCCTGTAACAAACATACGCAATTTGTAATCTTGTATCGTGAATAAAAGCATCGGTTATATTTTCGCTAATGAACGAACATGACTTTCCTTAGATACAAATCGACTATAAAGAAACGGTGGATAACAGAGGCTCATTAAGATATAAGTCGAATATTTTTACTTGGTTTGATCTTCGACGAATATCAAGTAATAGCCTGGTAAGCCTTGTATTTTCATAATTAAACTTCTTATTATTGTGGATCAAGTGCAAGTTTCGAGAGTACTATATGTCTGATATGTCATCGATATCTCCACCCGCATTAACTTAATAGGTAATAAAAAGGTAGGACTACAAATGCAATTGAAGGAACAAGAAGGACATGTTATTCTAATACGATATATTCCACTCAGAGGTTTTCATAAAATATTAATAAATACTCGATATAGTAGATATAAAAGCCTATGACATCTTTATTGAAGTTGAATACCCCTTTTATTAAAATTCACATATCCTTTTCTCAACGTGTTGTTAACGACAAATTGATTCATGTACGCTACATCTGTAGGCTTTAACCTACCTACAGTCTGCAGACTATCTAGGTGACAGTTCGTAACCGAATTATTCAGACAGTTAACAAGTTGTGGGACAAATCTATTATTAGGTGCAGAGTTAAATGGGGCATCAATTTGACGCTTGGTCTAAAATTTGTCTTATCTGCGACTAACATACGTAATGGCCTCATCAGAAAGTATCGTGGGATCATTTCTGTTCGGTTTTGAATACGATTCAATTACATAAGATGATTTTAGTGCACGTATTTTATGTAGGTCATGACTGACCCCCATCAGTCAGCATATAGTTACCCAAGGGGAACGAACAATGCAAGGTGGTTCCTTATATGTAGGTATATTCGAAACAATCATAGGAAAGCTAAAGGTGAACTAAAAACTTAAGTGACAAAGGGCAGAATATATTACTCGCTGAACAGATATAATTGATGAGAGCGAGAGGACCTCGGAGAGACAGCGTGCGTACGAAACAGATTTTATCATGGTCTACACAACTTTCAGTGTTACATCACAAAGAGGAGAAAGCTTTAATTTGTAATGAAAGTGTACATATTGTGGGTAACTACATATGTACATATGTATTTGAGGATATGAATGAACCTGAAGCATGAAAACTTCACTGAGGACCGTGATCAGCAGTAGAACCCATCAGGGTTGCATCTGGAGCGAATGTTCTGCTTCCACCGGTTCTTATTAAGTGCGTCTCTTACAACTTTAAGATTGGAAGAATTTGGTAGGCGGTGAGTATTTTGCTTGATCCACCTTGTTGGTGAAATACCGCGCGATCTTTTGCCTTCGAATTAGAACAATATTTAGTATAAATTACGCCAAAAATTAGTTATTTAAGTGTTAATGTCAACATCACCCGCAAATTAAATGCAACATGCAAACAAACCTTGGATCAACACTTGTTTCGCAGCTTCACGAAGGAGTTTTTACTATTAAATCAGTAGTATAAATACTTCTTACATTATGCATAACAAAATAATATAAATGTAACGCGAGAAAATTGCGGAATAAGAATTGGTAACTCTTAAAGTTAATGTCTGCTCCGAATGTAACTGAATTACGTGGAATTCTGACCTCCACCAGTGACATTATTATATAAATTATGTTAGTTGGTTAATTGTGTGAGTGCTGTTTAAAATAATTTTGCGATAGTATGAAGTAGCAGTTTATTTATGTATAATCTACAAGCTGTTGCTTTTTGAAATTTCGCAAATTTTCTGGGATTAAAAGTAGCGCGTGTGTTATCTACTTATATAGGTATTATGTCAGGTTTCAATTTACCCAGTTTTCTGGTAATCACATCTCCTTTGTCATTTTCTATGACAACATAAATGATGTTGAAACCTAGTCAATAGTTGCTAATAATCATTTATTATTTTATATTTATGTATAGTTTATATGGAAGAGTAGTTCACGAGTTCGAACACAGTCAGTCACACTTTGTGTAATTTATATTATCATCACTACTGCTCTCAAATCGGTAAAGGAAAACATCGTGGGGAAACAGGTGGGGAACATGTCCTAGGGACAAAAATCTGTAGACATGTGATATTTAGTAACCCGCACTGGGCCCGTGTGGCCCAACGGCCCGCTTCCTCATTGATAGGAGGCTTGTGACTTAGCAGCGGGAGCATTAAAGGCTGAATTATTAATCTGGGGGCACGGCAGTGCCCCCGCCAAGTCGAGCAAAAAAGCGGCACGGCCGTACCATTCTTTTCTCGAAGCAATTCAGGCCATTTTCGACTCCCTATAACTTCGTTGTGGATAAAACTAAAAGCCTGAATTTTAAAAATCTTTACCGTTTTAAATAAATAGATTGACTTGGCAATCGCAATAAACAATTTAATTTATATATGTATTACTTGTGAGATATATTGTGTTTTCATGCGATGGCCGAGTCAATCTATTTATTTAAAACGGTAAAGATTTTTAATATTGATATGGTCACTATAAGATGTCGTTAGGTTAGATAATTACGTAACAACTTAAGACAGAAGGTCCCTTAAGTAGGGACTGAATAAATTAATAACCGACTTGGTATTACATGGATCTCACAACTTCTTACGGTAGAACAACTAAATTGCGAGACTTGGGTTTTTGACAAGTATTGTTTTGTATGGGATATATATTATATATATTTGCAGTTATACAACCCACGCTCTTTTTGTATTTATTTTATTATTATTTTAACTGTTTCGTTTATTAAGGTGTGTTAAGGACCTTGTTGGAATACCTGCGCTGTCATGTCAGTCTGTAGGTTGGTCTATCTGTTTGTTTATCCGTCCGTCCGTATGTCACAGCCACTTTATTCCGAAACTATTAGCAGTTTCAAAATAGTTAAATGTACAGTTAATTTAAAAAAATATGCTATAGATTTTAATAAACAATTCCAACGAAAATTGGTTTCAACGAAATACAATTAGTCGTTATTAAGATATAGCACATTTTCTAAAACCGCGAATATAATTTTGTATTTTATACAAACACTATGCAAATCAAATTTATTTATTTATTTACTCGCACTTGGCCACTTTATATTTAAATATCATTCACTTTTGTCTCAAATAGGTCTGTTTACATTGTTAGTATTTAATCACTTTATTTTATCTTGTAGTTTTGTCCTGAGACAGTTGCTTTTTTTCTTATTTGTCTTTTATATATTTTCTATCTATTCCGATGTAACAAATCTCAGTACGCGCGAATGTTAAACACGCCAACATCACGAACATCTCTGTTCAGCCAGTTCAATCAGCTACTATTCACATGCAAATACATTCAATTCGCGCCAAAACCCCGGCTCTGTGTAACCTTTTGTATCGTGATAAAACCTTGTATACCCTATACTGTACTAGAACAATAAGCTTCTTTGGTAAACGGGCTTTGCTAAACTCGGTTTTTACCCGACTGCAAAGGATGGGTTATTTATAGGTATGTACCTACTGAGATTTGCGAAATAAGTTTCATGGATTGTTAGTTTTTTTATGAGAATGGCATTTCAAACTAATATTATTGGTATAGGGCCTATATATATTTCTGTGATCGAGTTATCTGCGTACGTAGAAGAAAGTCCATAGGATCATTTGTACTTTCATTGAGTACAAAGTGTATATGTTCTATCTCCACTCCAACACGGACGCGGAACACATCGTGAAGTACATGCGCCGGAACGCCCAAACTTCTTTTTATTAACTAGAGGTGGCAATCCTTATGGATATTAGAAGGAGTCTGTCAGACTCTAACTGACTAAAACCACTCCGTGTTCCCTCGCACACTTGAACCGGGGGCTGCAGGACCTATATATGCATGATTCTGGGGTAACATGTGGAGACTAAATATCTACTTTGTAACTAACAAAGTGGAATACGCCTATTCAACGCGGCCTTTGGCTGAAGCATAAAGACCTAGTGCAACTAAATGATATTAACGTAGTTTTAAGTTTATTTTGTAACACATTTGTTATTTTATGTGTTTTAGGTTAAGGTATTTATCTATGCGTCTTAGTAAACAAAAAATTAATGCTTTATTCATTATAAGTAAGTTAGTGCTAAATCCAAAAAAGTATAAATTTATACAGCTTTGACTGCCAGGCAGTGTCCACTTACAAAAAAATACTATTTATTATTTTAACACTCTTAAAATATTAAAATTTTTAGACGACGGTTTTTATGTAATGTCAACGGTTTCCAACGTGTCCTGACCCTCGCCAGTTCACTGGCCTAAGTTTTAATTACTTCTAGAAAATTGGGTTCAGGTTTTTCCTCATAATGGGAAAATAAAACGTATATAAATAAGATATTCGAGATCGTCTGATTGAATAGCTTCGTGCACAAAAGGAGTAATGAAAAGGTAGGTAGGCATATATTAATTAACCTAGAAAGTGGCCAACCAAATTTCAAATGAATAATGCATTTCAAGCATTATTCATTTGAAATTATTTGTGCGTTTGTCCTTCTTCTTAAACATGATACTTAAACTACTTATATCTTCGTTTCACCACAAACCTATATACTCAAAATAAATAGTCAAAACACTTCACTGATAATGTTATTGAATAACAATTCCTCTTTTATAAAATTTTCAAATAGTCAGTATTGTAACGGGCACATAATATTCCAAACTGTCCTAAAATCCTTCCACCTTCTATTAAGTATCCGCAAATGTCGCATAATTTATATTTAACCGCATCCATCCAATCCTCTTATAATGTCCACCAGAATATACATTCCACTCCACATTAAAATTACCATTCGTATATCGTCCATTGAAAACACTTAATACCTACTGGAAATTGGCCTTATATTTATTTTTTATTTATAATGAACAGCACTGACCAACAATGCACCGTACAACCAATTTTTAAGAATTGGATCTTTAGTTCCGGAGATTACCTCTTCATACAAACTTACAAACAAATTGTATCTCCATATAATCGTACGTACGTATTATAAATGTGAAAACTGCAATAACTCCTTATGATGATCATCACATTTCCATGTTTTACCCGCGCAACATGACACTGGTGGCTGAACGATTGACAGCTGTGCTGGTTATCGCGGGTTCGAATCCCGCTCTGTAACAAGTTTTTAAGGCCTTCAGCTGATATTTGTTTGTCATTTCTTACGGATCTAGGAGTTTGTGCAAGTAAATTTAATTGTTTGTTGACGCATCCAGAAGAAAGCCTTTGTGTGACAACGTAAAAAAAAATAACTGCCTAAATTATAGGCGGATGACCAACACTCTTTCTTACAGCACCTTTCCAGATATACTACCTTGACTAATATCCTGCCTAGCTTCATTTTTATTTTTTTTTTATTTTATTTGGGAAAACCTACAAGTACAATGTGTCCTACATCTAAATACATATAAAAAAAAAAACTAGGTTGAAGTAAAATTCACTACGTTTCCACAGGTTACAATCGAATTTAAAAGTAGGTACCTACATGTGGCTTATTATAACTATTAATATTACCAACTAAATATTATTGTAAAAATATAATCTAACTTGGTTGTAATGTCATTACTTTTCTTAAGCTTATGTCGAGGTTCTGCAAATAAATCAGTTTTACAAATGTGTTGGTTATAGCTCTTTACTAATCTTTGGAGGGGCGCCCAAAGATTAGTAAAGAGCTATAACCAATACTTTTTACGTACGCTTTACACAGCTACCCTTCGAAGATCATCGCTCTTCTTAGTTAAGAACCATCATACTCTCATTATGTTTGTCGATAGTCTACTCCCAAAAGATTTGAAGTTTTACGTAGAACACAATCAAATAATATTTAACTCGGTCACACTATACTCAACCATGTAATTTTCTTCTAATGGAATAATATTAGTACATTTACTCTCTATTATCCATAAAGGTGACACAAAATTTATTTCTGTTTCCGACCATTCTATAAACAATTGTTGTTAAAATAGCGTTCCGGGTCTACCCGCTTGTAATACCTACGTAACCCTACATAATAGCGGTGTAAGTTCCTGTACTGAGTACCGTGCTTATGCGGGTGGTGTGTGTGTGTGTCAGTGCAGTCCTGTTAAGGTTACGGGAATATTCTGACGAGATACCACGATCCTGGAATGCAATGGGCAACTTAAGGCACAGGGTAGGTTTTTAGTCAGTAAAAGTTTGCCACTCTCAGTCGCCACCCTCCCGCTCTGGGTAACGCAGGCTGTTTTGACGACTTTCCCATAAAAAAGATGACGGATTTGGGGATATCCGCCTTATTCGTTAGTCCAACATCGCGGTGCGTAAATGTTCCACGCACGCCTCTCTTCGCTGTACCGGCTTTTATGTCCACATTGTAGTGGCGTGCGCTTAATGTAACAATTGGGTATTTTTCAGAAATAAACTATTTACTACGAGACTATGATTACCTAACGCTATGTGTCCTCTATTATGTCTTTTGTTACATTATTACAAAATAAATACGATGCAATGCATTTAAGTTCCACGTTACTTCACGACGTAATGTTACATTTTTAACAACAAGTGACGGACGTCACGAGCTCCCATTCTTAAACATTGAAACTTCTGATGTTTGTAATTTTTTATTTATTTACAAACGTAACAAATACGTCAGTATAGTATAAATGTAACCGATGAGCCAAATCAAATAATCATTTTCCAATACAGGAGAGTATAAATACGCAATGCAGTGTTGTTTCGTAATCGCGACCGCGCCTGCTTCCGCTCCAGTCAACGTAGTTCACTGTTGACGTGGTCTTAAGTAGAACTGTAAGACCCCTCGAGTGACATCGTCTTTGTCCGCTCTCTCTATGTATCTTGGCCATTATAACTTCATATTCGAAGTTAACTGACGTCTTTGTATTAAAATGTGGTTTTTAATTAAATTATACATTATCTTATCGTTGCGGTGATTTCTTTGTTAATTAAGTACGAAACAAGGCTACTAACTGGCACATTCGTGTCAGTGCAAAAGAAAATTAAGCAAGCCAAACAGTGTTTTGAATAAATTTTGACGTTTTACTTGTATAAATTACATGAAAATATGTAATTGGAAGGTGATTGGCCGATCAACAATGTTAAAATTTGTATGGCATTATATTAGACAGTTGTGGCCCAGTGGCAATTTGATGCCTTAGTTTTAAAAGTCACTAAATCCATTTTCTTTGTTTTGAGATAAGACGATTTAAAGTGTAAAAAAAAAAAATATTTTAAGAAAATGGCCGTATAAATAAATTTGGAAAAAATTGAAACAATAGTTTATTAGGTAGGCTTTAATATAATGTTCGTAAAAAGTATATATTATTATTACAATGATCAGTATTAAATATTTAACATATAGGACTTAACGCAAAATTAGTGGAGTTAGGGACTTCTTATGAAAATTCTTTGGAATTAGTGACATATTATCTTAACTGATGACCTTAATAAACAACAAACAGCCAAACAATAACAAAACTATAAACTTCTTTTTGTCAATGGCATTAGCTGTTAATTATAACACAATATTAAACCTTACTTCTAATCTTCAAATATAATTTAAAATCATGTTTAATCATATTGAACACAGTTCTATTATTATTATCTCTTTATTTATACATTTCTTCCTGTGTATCGTTATCTTCAATATCCTGCTCTCTTCCTGAAGAAGTAGCTTCTAACAGTATGTCATCATAAGAGAGTCGTTTTTGAACAAGAACATACTCAAGCAGTTTTATTGATATCTTGAAGTTTTTCTGGTTTTAATGGTATCATTCCTTGGTAACAGTTACTGAGATCTGCGATGATCTTGCCACACATGCCAACACGATACAATGACATCTTCTTAAAATTTTGATCTGTTATCGACCTAGCAAATTCAGGGTGTCGGAATCTTTGAAAGCGTACATTTCGGCATACGGCTATTCCAGTTATTTATGGCTTAACATGAGCATCATACAGGTTCTTGTAATTCTTAATTTGTAAGACGCGATCTTCTGGATTTTCGTCATCCCTTAGATTTTTTCTAGAAAGACAACTTGGAATTTACTAATATTTAGTGAGTTTCTATTAGGTCAACATAATAGCCAGGCGTCTAAACCTTTTCTGTTTTAATACGCTTTCTTTCTATGAGTGCAAAGTCTCGATCTATTGGCATCATGCTATGTCCAGGAATCGGATAAGAAATTGAAACATTTTGAAATATATTATTTGCACATAATTGATCCAGGATTTTTGTTTTGGCTAAAACAATTATCACAAAAATACTCCAAGTGAGTGTGCTCTGGAAGTTTGTTGTGCGCGATGTACTCAGCCAAAGCTGTTAAGACTTCAATTGTCCATTTTTGTCCATAATTTTCAGTATATAAATACATGGAAGCTGTGTTGTCAGAAAGATTGTGAATACCAAAGTTATGTAACCACAATTGACGTGAATAATATTCTAGCACTCTGTGAAGTAATAAAATAAATTTTTGAAGAATAAGTCAAGATTCGAAAACAAATTGAAAAAAAAACTTACTTACCGTTTCAGTTTATCCTCTGACATTCTCCAATTTATCACTTTATTTCGGTTTCTTCTTCAGTTTTTAAAACAGTTTCAGCAAACTAATCTTGTTCCAACATTCAAAAGAGTGAAAATAAACGACCGCCTATGTGACCAGGATATAGTTTAAAAATTCATGGATTTAGTGACTTATCACATTTGGGTATTTTTTTGCTTAAATTTGGATTTAGTGACTTTTGAATTAAATTCAGAGGATTTAGTGATTTTAGGAATTGAAGAAAAACCACTTAGCCACATTTTATTAAAAAAAGGATGAGACCAACTCATAGACAAAAAAAAGTACAATTTTTGAACTGGTAAACTCAATATCGATAAAAATGGACTTAGTGACTTTTAGAACTAAGGCATCCAATTACTTGCATGACTTATGAGTTGTAGGTTGTAGATTTGAACACAGATTGGCATAATACTTTTTTCTATTTTCATCATAATCACTGCTCTCAAAACGGTGGAGTAAAACATTGTGAAGAAACCTGCATGTCCTAGGACCGAAAAAGAAAAAATGCAACGCCACCAACGTGCAATGGGCCCGCGTGGTGTATTACGACACATTCATAAAGAGAAAGCCTGTGTCTCAGCAGTAGGAACGTTATTCTCTGATTATATTATAGAACGTGTAACGGAAACCCCATATCTATCCGAAAGGACTGAAGACAACATCTGGTATGGAGTCTCTATGCAAAGTTTCAGCTCTAAATAAGTGACTCACAGAATTGACCCCAAATTGTTGATTTCGTATGTTTCTTGAATACCAATAATAACAAACGTGTCACATCACTATGAGAGTCATCACTTTCCACGTCACTTGCCAATAAAACTATAATTCTCTTCGTTCTTCTTAATATGAAAAATTCGGTCTCTGGTATCAATGTATTGAAATTTCTAATAAGTTCCACACATAGGATTAGAAAACCCTTGACATATCGTTTATTATCATCTAAAGAAGCTGTGCACTTGGTATGTATATACCCTTTAAATTACACGTTAAATACGTACCCGATGATAATGAGCCTACCTTGATGAGTTGCGTATACTTAAAGGTACTTACTTACTTTCTATGTAAATATAAACAAATACGTCCAAGACCAAGTAAATTAATCACCACCAACCGCCTTGCTATGTTCACGTGACGCAACGACGGCATATCTTTGCAACTTGCGACGGATCGTCACGCATCAGCATCGATTCACTGCAAGACGCGGGGGATTCCAGCATGTCCACAAGAATTCAATACGCATTTATTTTGTTGAAAACGTTTTGAGTATTACAATTTATCACGGCTGGTGGGTGACGTCTCGTTGACATTTTCTGTGGAATGAGATGGTAAGATAATTATATCGCCGCAAAACAATAATATTGTGACAAGACACCCACTCGTGTTGGTGGCTTGGATTTTTTAGTTCAAAGAGAACAACTCGTATGTGAATCGTTACGTGTCTGTTTATCTTAAAAAACTTAGCCAGTGCAAAATAGCAAACATATGTATACCTATATCTTACTAAAGTATCACTTTAAATTTAACTTCAATTTGAAGTTATGGAATGATTTCATTTATTTTGTTCTGTTTATCATCTAGTCATAATTATGGCCATGCCATGTACATAAAGCAGCACATTTACATTCATGACTTGCATGTAAAAATATAATTATAATTCTTTGTTTTGCTCTCCATTGTCGGCCAGGGTTGCAGGGCAGGGCGACTGAAGTAACAGGGTTCATTGTCAGTCAGCTGTCTGACACTCCTATCCACACAACCAAGTCAGAAACGTCCTTAAATAAACAAAGCAACACAGAGAAAAACAAATGGGGATTGTAGGTAGCGAGAAAATATGGTGACGTAAACAGTACATATTTCGGGCGAGTAGTCGGCACTTCAGATAGGTATTACGTCAGCACCATTTTATTTCACGTCAACATGAAAATATACTGAGAGAGTCTCGTTTACTAACATTAGGTCTTAGAACGGATATAGTGACGTCATCGATCACACTTGACGGCAACTCCTGACGTTCCAAAAAAATATTCGATAGGACAATGTCACCTCTCTTCACTTCTTATGTAAGATTTTCATCATAATGGTTTCGCAGAAAACTGCAAATAGATCATGTGGATTTAGTTTTATGAAAACATTTTTTTATTTTCTATAAATATTGTTTTAATATTTTCATGTAAAATTTTTGAAACTGAGAGTAATTTTTTCTGTTATACTTCTATGTCCTCAGTTATACTTGTATATTTTTAAAATAATTTGTTTTTAGACACAGAAATCCGTGATGAGTAAATATGTTTGTACCCGATGAATGACCCTTTTTTTTAATGTTGTCCCATACTTGAAATTTCAACATGCACAAATACGCCAAACTGAAAAAATGCTTTTTAGGTATACGTTTAATCATTTGTTTGAACAACAGCAGCCGTCAAATATGTACCATATAATATACTTGACTACTGTGGATGCCCTTTGACCCATCTAGGGGTCGTTGGAAAATAAATCAAGTATATCAATATACTCGACCGACACGTATAGTGACACGTTTGTCACTAATGAATCAATTGTAAATCCGTAATTGACTGTAAGATTAGATTTAAGTTACCTACTATAAAACATTGTTTTAAGAGCTGTGGATTTTGTTATAAATAAATACCTGTCGATTGCATAACTTTACCGCGATTTCTATATGTATTATTTCTATCTATTTGTATTATTTATATCTAGTATATGTTTGATTTCTAATTTACTGGTGACAGCTATCAACATGTACTGGTTTCAGGCTCGATATTTTTCAAAACCGTGTCACACGCTGGACCAGGATAGATGAGTGCAATGCGGCGAAGTCATTTGCATCTCCATCATCCGCGCTACTCATAAATTTCAACCAAAAGCTGCAGTGGTGCTTGAAAGTGTATCTTTAAATCATCCATATTGCCTGGAAATTACGGTTGTAAACAAAAAATACTTCACAATAAAGAAAACTTATTTTTTTGTGTAAAAAGGAACGTACTTAAGTTTTGATATTCCATAGTATTGTAGTGACGCGTTCGCAAGATAACCATAACAAATAATTGCAGTACGTTTTATTTACAAACAAAAAAACTACTAGAAATCTTGAAATAACTTAGTAGGTATTCGTTTTCATTTCGTTAGCCATTGAAATGATTGAATCTTCTTTTAAATAATAAATTATTAAACTTCTTGTTATTTTTTATTCAAATTATTGATGTAAAGTGATGGCCTGAAACACATGTTTTTATAAAACTACATCAGGCAAATTGCTATATTTCAGTAAGAACAAAATTTTATCTCCATAGAAATTAATATTAATCATATTTTTACCAATGTTTATCTATCCACTTAGATAACACTCTTAGAACTTCGTCTTCTGCGTCGATCAGGTTTGATGTAAATCAAAGCGCAACCTCTATTATCATAGTGATTTTCACTTAACCGACATCAAATTCTTTTAGAGATTTTTTAATGTTTATTTTAGCTATTTTTATCAAGGCTCCGTTGCTCGTCCGCCTGCGACTGTTTGTCAGCTATATCGCATAAGCTCATTGAGTTAGTATGTTGTACTACGTATGTACACCATAAGTATGTATGTACACCCCACCGTATGTATACCCTGATAAGTAGTCTGTTGAAATAAGTTTTTTTTCTTTGGCCGGAATAAAACATCTTAAAATATTAAATTAAAAATGTTACCTAGCTAGCCTGGCTCAAACTTGCAATTGTACATATAGGTTAACCTATGTGCTAGGGGTACAAAGTTTTTGTTCCACGTATATAGTACATACCTATATTGATTTAATTTCTACAATTACAGTGCCCTTTCAAGCGGAAGCTTGTTATGAATTAGTTCATTTAATAAAAAGTCGTTAAATTGATAACTTCACGACCATTTCTATAATATAAAAGACCAACCTATACTATTCCTATATCAAACAATATATTCCAAATCAACAAAGCCTTATTTCACACATTCCATATGCGAGCGCCTTGCTTTTAAACCAACACATAGTTATTTTACCATTATGACGAATACACAGTTTAAATGGATACATAAGAGGTGTCCTCTTTAATTGAGATGCTTGGACCAATATTATCTTAACTCTCGCAAATTGCTAGATATCTTTGTAAATATGTGGTTAGCGTCAGGCGCTGCAATGATGATAAAACATGGAATGTTTTTTTTTTTATTTAATAACTAGCTGTGCCGCAACTTCGTTCGCATGTGTGCGTTTTATCGCATACTTCCCAATCCCGTGAGAATTCTGGGATAAAAATTATATATGTTAACGTGTAACCTCTTCTGTCTTCAAGTGAAAGTTTCATTATAACCGGTTTAACCCTTCTAGAGATTAGCCGAGACATACAAATAGATACAACGAATGAACGAACAAATTTAAACGATGATTTATTATGATTTCGTTTCATGTAAATAACTACAAACACGTGAAAAACACAGTTATTTTAAAATACAAATAGAATTTTCAAAGTTACATTATTTGTGTATAATAATAACAATATATTATTATAGATAGATTTATTTACTTAAGTATCTACACACATATATGTACCTATAGCAAACAGAATTTGAGTTAAGAAACACGTATGTTAAAGTCGCGCATTCAATGTTACGTCATAAGTTTTACAACTGATTTTATTACACTTTAGTGTTTGACTCAGCCTTTTGTTTAAACCCTAAAAACCCTTCTGGTTGTTAAATTGCTTAAATTACACAAGACCATAGTTATTTTTGATGCTAATACCCATGCTGACTAAATGTATCATTTTCAAAAGTTAAATACTAAAATCGGGTGTAAAAGTTATTACAAATAGATGTAGATACCACGAGTAAGGGTACTGAGATCAAAATTATTTATTTAAACGCTACTCTTGGGTCCAATTCAAGAATCAGGCAACTGTCTTTAAGTTTTCCTATTACAAATTTCTAAGTAGCAACCCGGATTCCGGAAAGGGCCAGGCTTCTGCACCAAGCTCTTTACGATACTATTTATTTCATTAATCGTGAACAGTGTTGGAGATGGTAGCCGACATTTCAAAAGTAGGTACTGTTGAAATTAATGGAGCCAACCAAAACTAAGTGCTTCAGTCATATTATTTTCATTTGAATGCTCTGCGACTAAAGCACCTAGCCCATTTAACAGGGTAAATGAAGTAGGTTAGGTGCGTTAGAAAATTATGTTGATAAAAACCCTAAGTCGTTCCATATAAAAAAATTAAGTATGTTAGATGCGTTACATATCTATTTATTTATTTTTTAGGGACAAAAACAGTTACATGTTAAGATATTATATTAATGTACTTGAGATATATAGGTAAACAGATAACCCACACTATTGTCCACGGATTAATCAATTGAATGGAAAACGATAACGGATTAATAAAATTTAGCTTTTAGTATAATTTAGATGCTAATGCACTGATAGCGAGTGTTTTAAAATTTTTATTAGTAAGAGAGAAAATATCGATGTCTATGAAGTGTGTGTTATAGGTTTTCACTATACGACGTAGAAGCATTTGTGCCCCGGCGTTAGTTTTGCATGTGTCCACATGGAACAAGCGTGGCACCCGTGCCCCCCGTCTGATAACAATTCGAGGTACCGATTTATTCGTAAGGTCTGTGGACTGCGGTTCCTAGACGTCCCGGGCACGACCATGATCTGTGTAAATCAACCTTTTGGCAGTTGTCTGACTGCCGGCGATTAGCGATAAACGAATAGAGCTAGCAAATGAAAACGTGTTGGCGAGGAGCGAGAAGGGAGCAGCAAATGTGTAGTTCTGATAGTTTTGTCACTGGGCTATCATCTAGTTGGTCTCGGAGTAGGTCCTAACCACCATGTGGGCATCGCTAAGCTAATCTTTGATAGCTCTTGTGGCTCAAAGACAAAATATTCGAGCGAGACCTCGCCGGCAGGGTCAGCGATCAATTATTAATATATGTATATGACAATAAATTAGTCGCTACATATGAAAAACTGGCAGCAGTCTAGACAAGAGGTATTGTGTTAGAAAGTTACAAGATTTATTAGGTTAGATAAGCAGTCGTTTCGTGTAAAATATTGGGTCCCGGCTGATACCAACATAGTTAGCAAAAGGCTATTGATTTATTTAACGGTAAATTTATCTGAAGAATCCCGAAATATTTATATTTGTGGTTAGAGCAATATTAACTCAATCGTGTTTCAAGATCGTTTACAAGTTCTATCACGTTCTTGAGGTGTCTACTTCAATGAAATACCGTTTTAGACTGCGTAATTTATAACCCCAGTATAAAGTTATGGGCTTGTAAACCTTTGAAGTATTACTGATTTAATTGATGATCGGTGAAGCGATAAAATTGGTTTTGGGGATATTATTTATACAGTAAATAGCAATTGATTTGTGTATTTGTTTATAGTAGGCAAAACAAGCTGTCGGGTGAAATGCAGTCGAAAATGGGAAACATTTTTGTTTTTAATCATGAATGAAGTTCATGTTCATGAAGTTCACTTACCTAGTAATTTAAAAACTACTTTTTAAATTCAAAAGTAGTTTTTAAATTAATAGGTACGTCTAACGCTATGTTTAATTAATTTTAAACTTGCGATATCCTCACATGTTTTTTCTTTAACATTTTCATTATTTTTAATAGTAATGTAGTTTGCTAGTGTTCACCCGGTGGCCATAATTTGACCATAATTTAAATTATTTACTAATGTATTATTAAATAAATATATTAGCTTTCTGCACTCCTCCATATAAACTAGGATGAGGAAGAGAGTTGTCTCTCCCTCACGCATTCAGCCTACTTCTTATTCAGACTTTTGCTAGCATGACTGTTTCGCAGAAGGAGGCGACTTCGCCGATTAGGACCCTAGAGTATATGTATATGTACCGAGTACAGCCCTGATATGTTTGTATTAACCTTGATTCTATCTTGAAACCGCTTCTCAAAGCGTGGAGGACATTTAATCTAAAGAACTTTGAAAAAATTTATAAAAAAAATGAGATCAACAATCACTGAATCATTTTCTGCCACTAAAGGTATTTAAAAATATTATAGCCTTGTCTATTCAAAAACGAAACTCTCCAAAGATTTCAACTTTGTGTATCAAAACGAAACTACAAATATTACTTGTCACATCTTCGATATGACAAATAATATTTGTAAAACCCCTTTTATTGCTTGCAGAATAAGGTTAAGACAGAGGGTTCTGGTGAGGTAGTTCTTGGGGTTTCCGAAGTTTCTGAAGAGATTCAATGTCAGCTTTTTTGAACTTGGCAACAGTTTTTATATTTTAACGTGTCCCCGCACCCCAGCTAGAAGTGAAGGAGAGAAACACCGTGTGGTTTTAGTCAGTAAGAGTCTGACAGACCCCTCCGCCAACCCCAGGGCGGAGGACATCCATGAGAATTTAAAAACGAAAAAAAAAAGGTTAAAAAATCCTATGAGAGAGGCAGTTGCTCTATGTAAAACAATAATACTTAGCTGCATCTGGTTAGACTAGAAGCCGACCCCAACATACATAAATATTGTATAACATAACATAGTTGGGAAAAGACTAAGCTGATGATGAAAAAACGTTGCCGAAAATATTCGGCATATCGAACGTTAATCTAAACTAAGTACCAACTGGAATAAAATACCAACTGGACGCGCTTGAGTCTATCGAGAAGCGGGCCAAGAGACTCATTGGCAACGATACACTGGTCGAGTCAAAGCTCCAGAGCCTTGAACATGGACGACGAGTTGCAAGTCTATCTATCTATATAGGGAGTGTGCGATGGAATTACACAATCTAATTCCGCTAAGCCCGTTCCATCATCGGACTACGAGACAAATGGTGAAGCACCATCGTTACATGGTGAACATCCCACTCATACGCACAAAACATTTTGGGAATACCTTCATTGTGCGTACGGCTAAGGAGTGGAATTCCCTGCCAGAGTCTGTTTCCCGATAGCTACAACCTAGAAGTCCTTAAGTCAACAGTGAATAGGTTACTTTTAGGTAAGCGTGCTCCATCTTCGACCACATCATCACTTACCATCAGGTGAGATGGTGGTCAAACGCGAAACTATTTTCAATAAAAAAAAAATCTTCCAAACGTCTCATTTTGCCAGTCATTTTGAATAATCTGGTTTCGGGAGCGGCTTAACAGATTTTTATTTTAAAAACTCCCTGTGGCTTTTATTTACATTTTATTAGATTATAAGCTTAAATCAGTACGCCATGATCACATTTGCCTGGCAGTACATATTTATTGACAGTTACGGCATACATTAAATAATTCCCTGGCTCCAGCGCTAGTTTCAACTGTATTGCAGGAGCCAGTTTGTTTCCGATGACAATAAGTTATAATGGTATGCCAATGAAATAAAAATAAATGTTGATTTCAATTGAATACATGACAAAGGTGTAAAGGCCAACTTAGAGCCTGTAGTATTCACTACCAGTCAACTAAAGGTAGTGACGAGATCTCAAGAGTCAGCGTCAGCGTCTGTGCCGGGGCCTGATAGGTCCCAGCTTTCAACTACTAGTTCGCAACTTACTCAAGAACCGAATTGTGAGGAAGTTTGAACTAGAGCGTCTCCGGAACGCCAGTAGTATTAAAGAAACATGGTGGGTTTTGAGTCAGTTGGAGGCTGGCACTCCACCCACAGCGGAGTCTTTTAATGATTTTTCCCCCGGAAAAGGATAATTAGTGGAGAGATAATATAATTAACAAGAATACAAATGGAAATGTTAGTGAAATGCTTACAAAAGTATGAATTTAGCCAATACTACGTTTAGGTATGTATTGATTTTCTGACAGCCCATTTTCCTGGAAAAACTTAACATTGTTATTTATTTTTATGATACTTAATCTATATTATTCATGTTATTCACAGCTCGTTAAAAGTTCAAGAAAATTTAACTTTTTAACAAGCTAAAGTACATTTTGGTATATGTACGTAATCAATCTATCTATCTATACTTATAATAAATCTGTAGATAGGTCAATTCTGTACATGAAATATATTTCCAAAATAACTATCAGGGGGTGATTAAGGATCGATACTCATGCCAAAAATGCAATCAGTAAAATTTTTGTCTGTCTGTCTGTCTGTCTGTCTGTCTGTATAACCGTTATAGAAACAAAAACTACTCGACGGATTTTAACGAAACTTGGTACAATTATTTTTCATACTCCTGAGCGGGTTATAGTATACTTTTCATCACGCTTCAATCAATAGGAGCAGAGCAGTGAAGGGAAATGTTGGGAAAACGGGAGAAGTTACTGCATTTTTTAAGCTTCCGTCGCGTGTGCAACCTTAATGGTTAAAGCTACACAAATCATTTCATGACGGAAATGTTCTCCTTAAAATTATATAAAAAATATCCCACGACAGCATATGTCTAACTTTTATGGTTGACTCACAATAACACGTGTAACTCCCGATAGCTTAGCAGTTCGAAGCTTTCTGATTATAATATTTGTCTACTCTTACGTTTATAACACTCTCAGTCACCCCTAATTGAAAAAGTTAACATTATTAACTATTCCATAAAAAAATTGGCCAAGTGCGAGTCAGACTCGCCCATGAAGGGTTCCGTAGTAACTATAATATAATATGCAAATTTATTTGACGAAAAAAAAACCTTACAAATTTCTTAAAACTAGCTTATTTACATTTTTTACAACTGCGCCAAATAAATTTGTTTTGGAAAAAAAACCTTACAAATTTCTTAAAACTGGCTTTTTAAATTTTTTTACAACTGCGCCGAATAAATTTGTTTTTCATAGTGTTTAATTACAAAGTTATATTTGCGGTTTTAGAAAATATGCTGTATCTAAAAAAATTTGGTTGAAAGTTTATATTAAGATCTACAGACATATATTTTTTTTAGATTTTTCACTCCATTATTATAGAAGTTAGAGGTTGTGTCCGCCACACACACATTTTACCACTTTGGAAGCTTATATCTTTTAAACGATTGACTTTATGGAAAAGTGGTTTTAGAAACCCCGATGTCGTTTTTAAAGAACTGTCTATAGATACCACACATGCATCGATTTCATGAAAAAAAATAGTTTCAGGTTTAGTTCCATGTATGGGGAGCCCCCCTTTATTTTAAATATTTTTTTATTTTTTTCTCAAAATCGGAAAGCGGTTCACAGAATACATCTACCTATCAAGTTTCGCATGTATAGTCCTAATAGTTTCGGAATAAAATTGCTGTGATAGACGGACGGACGGACAGACGGACAGACAGACAGACGGACAGACATGTCGAAACTATAAAGATTCCGTTTTTTGCCATTCGGCTACGAAACCGTAAAAAGAATCATATAAATCGGTATAGAAACACCAAAGTTATACATGAAATACGCTTATAATAATAAGCCATCGCGCGTGAATACTGAATCATGCTATAAGGATTATTTTTGAGAGTCGGTTGCCGCGCTCGACGCGTCTCGCGGTCGAAGCGTTCTCTAGGTACTTAAGCCTCATGTGAACGTGATCTAAACAATATTACCAATACATTAACTTACGCTGACGGAGTCGCGGGCACAGCTATATTGTATCATTACGCTAAGGCCAATAGGAGCGGAGCGCCAATGAAGAATGCTTCAAAATCGGGGTTAAATTTAACGTTAGCCCAAAGTAACTATTCCACGCGGACGAAGTCGCGGGCAAAAGCTAGTTAATAATAAGACTTTAAAATTTGAGTTTTCGGTCATCAGAATTTAGTTTAATTTACTGTTCGCACAATTATGCATTTGAACGTTAAGTTTAGCGTTTTTGTCTTTGTGTGATCTCGCTTAAAGGTGTAATTTCGATATAAGTACATTAAGTGATGATTTGTGGTTCAAAGCAATTGACATTCTGGTAGCGGAAGCGTGGCAAAAATCAAAAACGAAACTACAAAAATGTATGGAATTGACAGACTGTCGTAATATCAAGTCAGAAATCCTTTATATTATGGTATTTCAACAATGTATTGCAAGTTGCATTACTCCAGGAAGGCTGAGGAGATCGAGGAGTACCATTTACTTGGAGATAAACCGGACTTTGAGGGTAGTGAAGTTGGAGCCAGAGCCACGCAACAAGACAATTATCCAGTCGTTCGTGATACGAGTTCCGTCCCTCTAACTAGAGAGTAACAATAATACCAACCTATTAATTTGATTTAATTTATATAAAGCAATGTCTAAAAGTAATAAATTTTACCTTTATCCAAAAGCTACTTAAATATAAGTTAGTGAAACTTAGTGACTAATTACTGTTACTTTCTTTAATCCTACTAATTAGCGTTCTGTACACAAAGGGTAACCAATCAGAAATTCCAAGAAAGCGGTGTCATGTAACTAGGGTTGCCATCACCAAATTTGCCGTCCCCAGACAAAGACTTATTAACCCCGGACATTTGGGTAAAATCACGGTTTTTCCCCGGACACCGTAGAAAAATACATTTTTGAACTTGAAACTAAAAACAACGACATTTAATTATGGTTTTTATTTACTAATAAAGTGATAACATTGTACGTTAGGACGTTTTAATAACAGTATCTTCCTTTTTTATTTAATCAACGTGACATAAACAATTAGATGAAATACCATAGGAAAATAATAATAGAGATCGTGCTTTTTGGTACCCGTAGGACCAATGTGTTATCAGGACGCTTATTGGGAAAATCCCCCCGGACGCCCCCGGACGCTTTCCAAACTAGGACAAATCCGGGAAAACCCGGACGGATGGCAACCCTACATATAACCCAACTACTGAGTTTTCGAGGACAGATAGGCAGTCGATCCTTGTAAAATTGGTACTCAACTGCATCCGGTTACACTGGACCTGAAGGGATACAATGGAACCCTGCTACTAATCATACGTGCTCCGATGATCTGTCAGCAGTAGTGAAGCAATACACTTTATATGCAAAAAAATCTAGTCTGAGAAGTCTCGTGCTCTGGGTGCCGTCGAGCAGGAACTGCGTCGAACCATAACTGACCAGTGTGGAGAGAGATATTAGATAATATTACATTACCGGTAACTCATTTATTTTCTATATATATATCTATACTTATATCAATGATTCCAGCATTACAACCTAACTGAGGCTAAATATAGTTTTACTTGATTTCTTAACTGATTTTATTGAAAAATAATTCGATGATTTACAGTTTTTCATGGCTATTACACATGTACCTAGTTTGACTTGTAGAACAATATATGTGTCAACTGGCCACTCAGCACAGCGCATGTAGCGCAGATCCTCGTCGTGTCCAGCTGTATCTCGTGAACCATGATAAACAGGCAGTTCAAAAATGTTATCAGAGTGTGTACCTTAACTCAAATAATAAAAAATGGTGGACACCCCACCCATACGCACAAAACGTTTTGGGAATACTTTCCTTGTGCGTATGGCTAAGGAGTGGAACACCCTGTCGGAGTCTGTGTTTCCCGATAGCTATAACCTAGGGGTCTTTAAGTCAAGAGTGAATACCAAATCATCCACTACCATCAAGTGAGATGGTGGTCAAACGCGAGCCTATTATTTAGACTATTTTTAATTTTTTTATTGATATTAATATACATATAAATAAAAACGTAAAAAATTTCATTGAAGGATATTGAACCATTCGTGTGTGAATCCTACTCGCACTTGGCGGGGCTTTTTCAATCCTATTATGCGTGTCCACTTTTAAACCACTTTAAAACAAATCAAAAGTTTAAATTAACAAACACTAATTCAATCAAAAACTATTTAATTTTTTATCAAGACTCAACCCTTACTTAATTGGTTGTAGGTGGAAGTAGTGATGTGACTGGTGGCCTAGCATTGTCAATGAACATACAAACTGGTACAGTGTGGAAATTGGGAATGTTTTCAGCCTGTACATACTTCGTTTAGGTTTAGATGGGGTTGTATCAGTTTTCTAGTTTTACTTAGGCGAGGTGCAGAGAATATACATACATTGTTCAGCTTGAAGTCAGGTTGTGTGCTCAGTACGAGAAACTCGCCCGTGTTATAATAATGGTATGGTTATGACATGGTTATGACAAAGTTAATACTAAGTATGTGTACACGTCTACCAAAACTCTGCTTAACCATTTGGGTGCTACAGGCGTGATATGTTATGTTTACTATAAAAAACCTTATTTTCAATGGTTTGAAATCTCTTAGAGGGAGTTCCCGTTAACCCGCAATAATATAAGCACATCAATTAGATCGCCACACACGCGCCCGTCATTCATAAATAAATTGCGATGTTGCCGTCCTTCAAGTACGCGTGTACAGAGTGTTTCTTTTACGTATCAATTTAACATTTTTAGTGAATATTTTAATATTAAAAAAATAAAAACATTTTGTTTTCGAATTGTAATATTTGTTTTAGCATGTATGGATGCTATACTATTGCGGGTTAATGGGACTGCCCTCTATTAGTTAACATACTGTATAATTATAATACCGATTACCTACAAAACAAAGCAGATTTGTTCAAACATAAACTGCTTCGTCTATTAGATACTTGTTTATTCTATCCCTATAATACCTACATCCCAATGGCCTAAACACTCAAATCGAAGGGACTGAAGGCCAAAACCCTTATATTCAAACAAAACAATCCACAAGTCTAATACCGGACCACAGCACATATTTGTCCCTACTTAAATTCTAAGGACACTTGTATTGGCCTCACTCAGGCCTCAATAGGGTGAGAAGTAAAAAATATTCGGTTGCTAAGTGATATTAAGAATTAAAAACATCCAGGGTTGCTCGAATGTTCTAACACGATACCGCAACCCGGGAACGTAAGGGTAAACTGAACGAACAAGGTAAGTTTTTAGTTATTAGAAGTTTGACACTCTATTGCGCTCCACCCAAGCAGGAGTCATTTCATGATTCTCTTTCCGAAAAAAAAAAACGACGGGTTGCACTCCGGGAGTGCCGGCAGAAGTGAAAACTTGAATATTAACGTTGTGCATTTTTGATATTTTGGAATGGTTAGGGAATAATTTTGCACGAATTGCTTTAATTATCAGTATAAAAGTACTATCATTTATGTGGTAGAATACAATATTTATTTATTGCGCTATCGTACACAAACATGACAATTTATATTACATTAAAAAGTTTGCGCAGGCATACATTTTCGCCGCGTCGTAGAAAGAGTGGGGGATACTTCCTCTCCTACGCCGTGCCGGCTGTCTACTCTCCGTCCGTCTTACGAATTTTTGATCAGGTCACGTGTCCTGACGCGAGTTTAACATTTTTTACCCATTACAAAAAAAGTGCACAACGCCGCTAAAGAAGTTTTCACTTCAAAAATAGATATAAAACATTGATTTTTTTTCCTCGCTAGCTTCTATGAGGTATTTAGTTGTATCTAAAAACATTAATTATAATTTAAGAAAAACAACGGTCAAGCGCATCAATGTTCAGAAGTAAGGTCTGATGACGCCACTTCTTTGGTAGTAGTCCACGCATCAGTTTGTGACATTACTTGATATTTAAACGCCGCCTTAGTCGCCTTTAGGACATTGGCGACACCAAATATACGGTCAGCGTGTAATATGTAGAGTTGTAAAAAAACGGTTTTTTTTCTGAGATGAAAAAAAACGTTTAAAAAAAACATGAAAAGAAACAGTTTTTTTTCTGGAGTAGGTTTTTTTTCATTAGTAGGAAAATAAAAATATGGTAAGGCGTTTGTCGTATGTGAGTTGATATTATTTTTTTTTGTTCAATAAGAAAATACCATTTGTTTTTTGTTAAATAATACATGTCTTAACATAATTGGCTACACCAAGTGTAAATTACATTTACGGACGGGGATTTCCCTAATCCTCGTTTAGTTTATGTTTTGGTTGATTTGCGTGCAGACTGCAGCATTCATACCAAGAAACGTAATAGACTGAAAAATGACAGGGCTAGGAAAATAGTGTACATTGTGCAATCAGTACAATCATCAACAATATTAACACAAGCAGAATGTAATAGAGTCCCTGATAGTATAGTAGTTGATTCAGAATCAGATGAAACAAATACAGACACAGAACATTATTCCGAAGCTGATAAAACAAGCGTAGCCGTAGCTACTGATACTGATACAGATGATTGTAACACATTAATTATTTTTAAAGTTCATAATAATAGTTACCCATTGATTTAAACATTATTTGACTTGAATAAAAACAAAACAATCAAATTTAGTGTCTTATTCCACTTTAGTTATAGAGTTTCACTTTTTCTGAAAAAAAACAAATGTAGAAAAAAATCAACGGTGCCAAGATTTTTTTCATGTTTTTTTTCAAGATTGTGAAAAAGAACATTTTGTTTTTTTTTCAATTTACATCTCTAGTAATATGGTCTATATTTATATTTAAACAATTATACATACGCACGTATTCAAAAATACATATTGTGATAGTATAAAAAATGCTTGTACCAGTTTATTGTAAGCTTCTAAGGTACGGAAGCTGTTATTTATTTATATAGGTTTTACTTTAAAATAGCTAGGCAAGCAGGATTCCACACACAAAATTATGAAATTACAAATATATGTTTAGATCACAGCACATGTTTCTCCCAGACATTTTTTTGAAGCCACTGCTATTGGCCTTCATAAAAAAATATAAAGCACATCAACACACAATGGTTCCAGTTCAAAATCCTGCAACATTCATGTGAATGTTGCAGGGTTTTGAACTGGAACCGACCGTTGTGAGAGCTGTCTAAATCGCTAAAAGAATTACACGAATACTTTTAATTTAATAAACAGTTGAGTGGAACCTGTTTGAATTTAAAATCGTTATTTTACGCGTGTGTTGTCTGCTTAATTGCTGTCTATTCATTAAAAGATTGGGATATAGCGCATTATGTGCAAAATAAAGAACATAATTTACATAATAATTATGTATAGAATTATGCTGAACAACATCCAATTCTTGCTCAGATGCAAGACACAACTTGGTTTTTATAGGTATGTACCTACCCACATAATTATAATTTGTTTTTTTATTTAGATTCTAATGTTATTTTAATATGTGTTGGCAACACCGAGTGAAGCTATCGCGAGTGGTGCTGTGGCGGGAAACGATAAGGTTACGCCGCCGCTTCAAACCAGCCCTCGTGGTAGGTACACCTTTGACATAAAAAAATGGCAATTGAATAAAAACATGCACATATAGAACAATTTATTTTTAATTTAATTGCCACAGCCTTAAAGTTTGTAAGATAAAAAACATTGGCCAAGTGCGAGTCAGACTCACCTATGAAGAGTTCCGTAGTAACTACGCAAAATAATTTTATTTTTCAAACTTTCTTTTTAGTGTTTGTATGAAATACAAAGTTATATTTGCGGTTTTAGAAAATGTGCTATATCTCAAAAACTACTGACTCGATCTCGTTCAAACTAATTTTAGTTGAAAATTTTTATTAAGATCTACAGCATATATTTTTTACTCCATTATTATAGAAGTTAGAGGGGGGTGGGGGGACACATTTTACCACTTTGGAAGCGTGTATCTTTTAAACGATTGACTTTAGGAAAAAGTGGTTTTAGAAACCTTAATGTTGTTTTTAGAGACCTGTCTATAGATACCACACACGTATAGGTTTGACAAAAAAATATTTTTGTTTTCAGTTCCATTCCCCTTAATATTAAATATTTATTGTATATAAGAATCGGAAAGCGGTTAACAGAATACATCTACCTAAGTACCAAGTTTCACATGTGTAGTCCTCATAGTTTCGGAATAAAATGGCAGTGACATACGGACGGACGAACAGACAGACAGACAGACATGACGAAACTATAAGGGTTCCGTTTTTTGCCATTCGGCTACGGAACCCTAAAAAAATATCTCTGTAGTCGGACTTATAATATTCAAATAGGTAACTTATTCAAAATAATTTTTTGATCATTTTTTTTTGCATATATATCAAATTCTTAGATGATGACGGAATAACGATTACTTCACCATCTTAGAATTATTGTGCTGCCATAATAAAATTATTTCATTTATGTATGAAAACTTTTTCGTTCTTATTAATCGGTGAGGTAATACATTTTTTTTTTCAACAGTCGTTTCCAATAAATTAGATTCTCTGCCATAGCTAATACTGCCCTCTATTATATTGTTTGTCGATTCAGCTATAAGCTCAATCCGCATAGGTATATAAAAGATGGCGTTACTTTGTATATTGTGTATTACATTTTTTGAGCTTCGTTTTTATAGTCAGTTGATGTTTCATCCGCATGAATCAAGTGGTCGCCGGTCAACATGGCGCGATCACCGGCTCTCTTTGGGTTGCACTTTCGGCGTGTACGGTTGTGTTGGGCTTAGTTTTGCGTGATTGAAGTCTGTATTGTCTATATTTGTGATTATACAAGTTAGGCCGTGCGCGCACTGCCTTGCGGTGGCCGCAATTCCGGTAGTTCTACCGCACCGGTAGACTGACCGCAGTGCGCGCACTTCTATGACACTCCATACTTCACAAATTTTGCGGTGCGGTAGAACTACCGGAATTGCGGTACCGCAAGATTTGTGAAGTATGGAGTGTTATAGAAGTGCGCGCACTGCGGTCAGTCTACCGGTGCGGTAGAACTACCGGAATTGCGGCCACCGCAAGGCAGTGCGCGCACGGCCTTATACCTCACTTTTGTCTTGTTTATAAATCCCTATTCAGCAGTACCAGCAAAAATAGTTAACGTAATGTATGTTTGTTTATTTGTACGGTTCATCTGGCTGATGAAACGGATTACTTTTTTTTTATTATTTGTTTGTGCCGGTAATAAATACCGAATTTAACTTTAAAAGTATATATATCACCTTAATGATCGAACGTCTGTCATTAACTATGGTGGGAGCTTTCAGCTTATCCATAGATGCTGAATACGTGAATATATTTGGTTTGTTGCAAATGTTGATTTGCAATACACCAAATGGATACAAATACAAATACACCTTGGCTAGCATGACGGAATGATATTTCCCGATTTAGTTTCAACAAATAATAATAATAATAATAGCCTTTGAGTTGTCGTATTAAAAAAAAAATATTTTATCAAAAAAAAGAACCGACTTCCATATAAAAACACTACAAAGGCAAAAATAATTTTAATTTCGGAAGGCGGTGTCAAAAATGAAAATATATACAAAACTAAAGACACTGCCTTCCGAAATTAAAGTTATTTTTGCCTTTGTAGTGTTTTTATATGGAAGTCGGTTCTATTTTTGCTAAAAAGTTTTTT
The DNA here is from genome assembly GCA_943138885.2 of Tholera decimalis. Lineage (NCBI taxonomy): Eukaryota > Metazoa > Arthropoda > Insecta > Lepidoptera > Noctuidae > Tholera > Tholera decimalis. The sequence continues at coordinate 13,297,479 of OW964552.2, read as the reverse complement.
TCACGATTTTTAGTGGGTCGGTTCGTAATTTATCTAGTTACCAAAGCCAAAATGTAAACTACTTATCACCTTTTACAAAATATTGCTTTTCCCGGTGCAGACCCGTTAATTTTGAGGAGTTCTCCTGGTACATCACCATCAGCTCTACTTCACCATATGCATTGTGACGAGCATAAAGTGTTTATCATCCATATTCAAGTAATCTAATCGCAATCCACGAAATACTTATTATTGAGTAGTTTCAGTAGCCATATAGGGTCTTCATCATATGATCCGGGGATACCGCACGATCGCCGGCGAATCGGCCAACCTCCTTGCCGGATTGCTGCCCTGGGATCTGGAGGCGACTGCCCTCCAGCGCGTCTATGAATGGCGCGTGGAGGCGCAGCGCCGGGGCGTATCCCTGCTGCCTCGAGAAGTCGAGGCACGGCGGGAAGAGCTCCGGCGTGATCTCAGGGCAGTATGTAGGGAACGACTGTCGCAACCAAAGGCCGGGCACGCCGCAATTGCGGCGGTAAGACCCCTCTTTGAGGAGTGGCTAGATCGGCGTCACGGCGTCCTGACCTACCGCATGACGCAGGTCCTCACCGGACACGGAAGTTTCGGGAGGCACCTGTGCCTGATGGGAAAGAAGGAAACGCCTGGGTGTCACCACTGCGAGAGTCGCCCTGAGGACACAGTCGAGCACACGGTGCAGGACTGCCCCGCTTGGGCAGAGCACCGACGTGTCCTCACGGTGGCAATAGGCGGAGACCTCTCGCGCCCGGCATTGGTCGAGGCCATGCTGCGGGGCGAGAGGGAGTGGGAAGCGGTCACCTCCTTCTGCGAAGCAATCATGCTTCCGAAGGAGGAGGCGGGCTGCGTGAGGGAGAGGATGGCGTCCTCCCTCCAGCCCAGCCGCAGTGGTAGACGCCCACGGCGTCGAACGACCATGTCCGACCATGGACCATGCCCGGGTCGACGGCGCGTCGTGTTCCACGCGCGCCTCAAAGAGCGTCAGCAATATGACGAGGCCCCCCCGTAGAGGGCCGAAGCCTGCCGGGGTCGTGGGACTCATCCCGTTACCGTGACCCCGGTACGTAAAGGGTTATTGAAGGAACACTGTGGATTTTAGTCAGTAAAAGTCTGACAGTCCCGGAGGACTTATTTGATAATTTTACCACGCTAAAAAAAAAAAATGGGTCTTCATCATCGGTTCTACTTCCTCAAATGGTGCCTATCGAGAGCAACTGCAAAAGTTACTATAAGAAATACCCAAAACGCTATAGGTGTGCCTATAATATTTGAAGAGTTCCCTCGATTTCTCCATGATTCCATCATCAGATCCAAACGTGACGACACTGGGACCAACTAGAAAGTATACCCTTTCAAACAAAAAAGAATTTTTCAAATCGGTCCAGCCATCTCCGAGTTATGAGGTAACATAAATAAAAAAATAAAAAAAAGTTCAAGACGAAATGTAAACCTCCGTTTTTTGAACTCGGTTAATAAAATTAACTAACACTTAATTAATTATTATTTGTTCATATCACGCCTAATATTTATTTGGATTTCATATGAGACATAACATTGTCATATGTAAATTAAAACCAAAGTGTTGAGTTTGACGACACGGTTTTGTTTTCGCGCAGTAGTTGAGCAGTTGGTTCCTGCGTTGCGCGTCGCAGACTTGATTCCCGCAACGGAACAAAAAATTTTACGACGAATAATAGATAGTTTACTGTATAATACCTACTAATCTTGCTAACAATATATTAAATAATTAAATTATTTTGTGATTCCTGAGCACATGATTAGAGAAGTAAAAAATTCAAGTATATTTATAGTATAAAATGTGTCCCTAATGATTGTAAAAATGTACACATATTTTGGCGAGAGAATATTTTTTTAAAGTTGTTTCCGGTTGTTGTGTGGGTCTGGTGGGGCCGTTCAGGAATGCGAGTGAATATTTCTAAATGTGTTTACTATACAGGAGTAACGCATACCTAGCTATGCGGCAACGTTTACGCTTCTAAACATTGGCTACCCAGAAGCGAGGTGACATCAACTGGAACTGTGTTTTTTGTCAAAGTTTATTTCTATTGGCAAATGCGATAATTATTGAAAAGCCGAAGTTAAGAAACACTAAGAAACAGACAGATAATCCTTGAAAACTGTTTCTTTATTGTTATTTTTTTGTAATATTGATAAAATAAAGAAAAATAAACAAATAAGGAATCAATTACTTGACATTTCCAGACCGCCAATACCGTTTTGGTGGTTCGAAAATCCATCTTCACCACGCTATCGCTGACAGATCGTCACTTGTCTTTCTCAGGTTTTCGATCTATCATAAGAACGTAGATCAATCACATCGTAGAGATTAAGTCGAAGATAAAATCCTGGAACAAGAAAATACAACAAACAATTTATTGTTCTATTTTCAATTGCAATTCGACCATGTATCCTATTTATATGGAATCGACTTTCCTTGTCTATCTCTAACACTGAGCATGATATGTGCTATGTTATGGTCTAGTTGTTATTACGTATTTCAGGGCTTTTTCAACCGTTGTCAGTCAAGTGGAGAGCAGTAACAATATTTTATGTTGTGAGGTTGGTATGTCCATGTACAGTTACTGTTGTATGTCTTGTCTGAAACTACTACTTTAAAGAGTAATGTCCAATACACAAAGACTTCTACAATAATTACTCCAGTTAACATGCACTATCTGCTACGATAAGATTGCTTACGTAGTCTAGTTTTTTCTTAAGTTGACAAGTACCGCCAACGAACCCACGCGTCACACACCCGCCACCCAAAATGTTGTCCACAAAACATATCCGTGGATTATAAATAAAAGGCTGTGCCTATTCTCAATTAAATATAATAATGAAACACACAAATGGGGAAATTTCCATCGAAAAAAAGATGGTGGCATTACGTTAGTCAAAACATTATTTACAAATAAAAGTATAACAATTTTATTTGTAAGTTATTTAAAAAGTATTGTTCAAAATTAATAACGACCTCAAAATACGTAGGTACCTACATAATTTGCATCGATTAAACAGAAATTTTCCAACTTTCATCAATAAATAAATAAAAAATCAGACGTATGTTATTCTAAGTCTTCTGTAATCTTAAAGTAGTGATGTTACGGAAGCTTTGGCCGAGGTCAGCGGAGGCAGGGGTGGAGGTGGAATAAAAACAGAAAAAAAACTTCAATGTAATTGCTTTCGAATTATTATGAAAACAATATATAATTATATATTAATAAATAATTTCCATACAGGTTCATAGGCACAACAAATTGAAACGGAAGCGGTTCAGTAAATCCAGAGAAATTTGGCTCAGCGATACGGACACACAGACATACGAGTGATCCGATAACGCTTCCGTATTTCCAATCGGAGATAGGTACAGAACAGTCTATTTTCAAAACGCGGGGACTATTTTAAACGACACATATTTATTGCTACGTTAATATTATAGCTACACTCAAATCTGTGAGGTGTTTTCTTCAAACGCAAGATTAAGACGTTAATGAGTTATTTCTTATCTAAAAGGCCCACGGTCGGGTTACTGAATGCTGCATATCTTCGAAGTTCTTGGTCCTAAGATGTTATCTTTCACCATTTCGAGAACAGTGCTGATAAATTAAATTACAAAATGTGATGTGCCTGCTAGAGTTCGAACCTGTGAAGATGAGGCCACATTTGCTCTAAGATTAAATTAAAAAAAAAAATGCGATGCGGATGCGAGATTTAATAATACCCCACTTTGATGTATTTAAAATTAGCATTAACCGACTGTTAAGCTAAAGTCAAGTTCAGTTAAAGTTAAATTACAGAGTATTCTTTGTTCGATATCTAAGTTTTGGCTCAAATATAAATTGTGTTTTATTTTATTTTATTTTATTCAAGAGGAATATTTTATATACAGAGAATTTTATATAGAGACAATAAACACATAAACAATATTGCAGCGCACAACGCTGTTCACAGATTAATAATTGGATACGATACAGTGAAAACAATAAATAAATAGTTTGCGTATCCATTGCCGCGTTTGCCAATATTGTACCTACTTAATTAATGTTAATTAACAGTCTGGCTGAATTTTGTTATTTTTAGTTATATAATGTCATGATAATTATTTTCTTATTAAAACTGAATTTGCAAAAACATGTTTTTTTTTATTTCACCCTAATGCTGTATATTATAGGAACATGACATAGGTTTTTAACATCCGTATAGTTTACTCAATACTTTATTTGCATTCTACGATGTAAAAACTTACATCGTAGCTAAGATACTAAAGAAACCTTAACCTTAAAATGGCCCTATATTTATATAGGTGCATTTTAAGGTTAAGGTTAGGACTTATAAGTCCTTGAGAAGACACAGTACACTTCAACTTAGTTTCGAGCATATAATAATGGCAATAATTATTAAAAAATAATGCAGTAATCGACTTGTGCTAAGACATAATGCAGTAATACGCCCAAGTGCTGCATTTAGGTTTAGTATCCTGTGACTCGGAAACGACCTGATACTAAACCGAAACGCAGTAATACGTATTATAATTGCATAATTATATTAGTAAATTAAATAAAGGAAAATTATCTTGTAAAAGCTTGATTTTTTACCAAATTTTTAGATATATATTATGACCAATAAAATACGAACATCTTGCTCAGATGATATGAAATATGTTTTTTGCGTTTATCTCGTAACCGCAATTTTGCGAATACTGCATTCTTAGTTATGACGGCAGATTACTTGTGTAACTTATATTAAGATCAACACTGCTCTCAAATCGTACCCACCCACCCATTGTAAAACCCTATGTAGTTTTTAAGTCCTCATTTAATTCTGTTATGGTGTACAATAAAGAGTATATCTATCTATTATTATTGACAGGCCTGTTGGTATAGTGGTCAGTGGCCCTGACTGCTATGCGCAAGGTCGTGGGTTCGATTCCCACCCAGGACAAAATGTTTGTGTGATGAGCACGATCATTTGTTTATCAGTTGTCTAGTACTCATACCACAAGCTCTGCTTAGTTTGGGACTAGATGGCGTTGTGTGAAAGTTGTGGAATATTATTATTATTCTTTATTACATTTTATATACATATTATTTACATTTTTAAATATTCCTATAAAAACAAAAAATAAACATTATTATTATCTACCGGTAAAAGAAAACATCCTGAGGAAACCGAAATATCCAAGGAACAAAACATTCTAAGGAAGCTGCTTGTGTCTCAGCAGTGACAAAGTAATAGGTTGACTCATTCTATCTAGTAGTCAAGTGTGTAACTTTCTTGATTCGCGTATTAATATACAGAACTCGATGTCATTTGTTCTGCGATACAGGCTCCCACCTAGTTCAGGAGACAGGGTCAACACAGTTGTGCAACCTCCACAACCACCACAATCAATGCCAATGTATTCTCATTTTACTTTTGACCTATTTTAAGTTTAATTTACATATATTTTTTCTTTTTAAACCATGTTTGTAAGTTAAGTCATTTAAGTTAAGTTATACTCTGTAAGTTTACAAGTGGTGAGAATTTTCTTTTTATCAACTATCTGATTTCTGCTAATATATTATCAATATACCCGAGCGTTTATCGTATTGTAAATAAGTATTAAAGCGGAGTTTGACTCGTGATTAATAACAAATATTCAACTAATACAAAAAGCCCATTCCTTTTTCTATATGCAAATAACAATAATTCCAGGACAGGAAGTGTACTTATATTTTAACAAGAAAAATTCATATTAAAACACAGAATTCTCATTAGCTACCAACACTTTAAGAAGAAAATAGAATCTAATACATACTTCCGATATATCAGTGTATTTATTTCCTGTCGTTGCTTATTGAACCAGGTGCGGATTGCGGGTAACATTGAATGGGTCTTAGGGGGCACAACCTTCGTGATGGTTCTGGGTTATGTCATGATGCGAAAACTAAATAGGTATGCTATTTAATTGAGCAATGGACCGTGTACTTATGAATATGTCGGAAATGGGAATATACACAATGACTATTAATATCTAGTATGACGATTAATATACATAAACAAATTCCAGTGTCAATAAGAATAATTCAATAAGAATAATAAGGTTAATTTAGATTTCGTTTATGTTGTTGTTTGCCATGCCATGACTCTCATCAATAAAAATGAAAATGTTCATTTATGTGCTGAAAAAACAAATTTATATTTAAATTCTTTGCACGTTGGTTGGGTAACACTTAACAAGTGACGCCTGACAAGGTACAAAGACCGGAAATACTTGGCTCAATTATAGCAACAAACGTGAGATACAGAAAACGAGTTCTTTTTGGTGTTCTGCACGAAATTTACAATGCAGAAAATGTATTTTTTTTTATTGTTCTCATCATCATCGGCAAAGCCTTTTCCCGACTATATCAGGATCAGTTTTCGTCTAACCGGATGGAGCTGAGTGCTTGTGTTTTACATGAAGCAACTGCCTATATGTGCTCTTCGAACCCAGTTGCTTGGTAACTAGGGCATCCAATCAGGCAGCCTAAATTCAATCTCGGTATTTGCGGGATTCCGAATATTGAAAATATTCGCATTTATATAAGGCAAATAAAACCATGAAAACATCAACTAACTCCACATTTATTTACGTATTACTATCAGTATGAGATCAATCAAATTACACCGTTTTTTTTCATAAAAACCAGTCATAAATACTGAATAAAAAACTTTACTGGTATGACTGAACTACTTGACTGAAATTCGGCTATATTAGGCTACTTAAGCTGTGAAAAACGGGCGACATCAGCCCCCACGTTGTTTGCAACACTACCATCCGCCAGTCAGTAGTCACCGAGAGGTCGCATGCATGCTTTTTTTCAGTCCCGCAAATCCCGCGGATCCCGCGCCCGCAATTCCGCATCACGCAGGATTGGAAAATGACGCCGGATCCCGCAATACCGAGATCTCGGTATTCCGAGATTGGAAGCCCTATTGGTAACACGCCTTTTAGATAGACTAGTGTCAGATTTTATGGCTTTTAACTACCCGTAACGACTGTCAAAGATAAACAAATGACAGCTGGTACCGACGACTTAACTTGCTTCTCGAGGCTCAGAGGAATCTTGATATGTTAATGTGGTCACCCATCAGCGAACCGACCTTGGCAAGCGATGCTTCACCTAGAAGATCAACCCGTGTGGCTGATATTATTTAACCACGAGCTCAGAAAGAGTATTATTGTAAGAAACCAATTTCGCAATATACATTTCGTATTTCTTCATTCATGTCCTATACAACGTGTAACGGAAACCCCATATCTATCCAAAAGGGCTGAAGACAACATCTGGAATGGAGTCTCTATGCACAGTTTCAGCACAAAATAACCGAGTCAAAGAATTAATACCAAATTATTGGTTTCATATATTTCTTGAATACCAATCATAACAATCGTGTCACAGCACTACGAGGGTCAATAACTTTCCACGTCACTTGCCAATAACACGATAATTCTTTTCGTACTTCTTAATTTGAAAAATTCGGTCTCTGGTATCAGTGTATTGAAATTTGTAATGAGTTCTACACACGTAGACTTAGGATTACAAAACCCTTGCCATATCGTTTGTTATCATCCAAAGAAGCCATGACATGTAAATAGTTTATTCAGGAATAATAACACAAGACTAGATACAACAAGTTAAACGATGTTAGCTGCAAAAGTATAAACTGTAGCGCAGCTAACAACGCCCTTCTCCGGATTCAGAAAACATGATATAATGCTGCATGCATAAAAACTTAATTAACAAATAATTTAAACAAAAAAAAACTTTTTTGCAAAAAATAAAACCGACTACCATATCAAAACACTACAAAGTTTTTATTTTCGCACTTTTTAGTGGGTCAGTTTGTAATTAATCTAGTTACGAAAGCCAAAATGTCTAACCTTTAAAAAATATTGCTTTTCCCAATGCAGAGCCGTTAATTTTTGAGGAGTTCTGGTATTTCACCATCAGCTCTACTTTACCATATGCATTGTGACGAGCATAAAGTGCTTAATTATCCATATTCAAGTAATCGAATCGCAATCCACAAAATACTTATTATTGAGTAGTTTCGGTGGCTATCTGTGGTCTTCATCATCAGTTCCACTTCCCCAAATGATGCTTTTCAAGAGCAACTGCACAAGTTACTATAAGAAATATCCAAAACGCTATAGGTGTGCCTATAATATTTAAAGAGTTCCCTCGATTTTTCCATGATTCCATCATCAGATCTTAACGTGACGACAATGGGACCAACTAGAGAATATACCCTTTTAAATTAAAAAAGAATTTTCCAAATCGGTCTAGCCGTCTTTGAGATATGACGTAACATACATAAAAAAAGAAAAAAGAGTTCCAAGATGAACTGAGAACCTCCTCCTTTTTTTTGAAGTCGGTTAAAAAATGAATTTTTCAAATCGGTTAGCAAGCGACGGAGCTATGCCCGAACAAACATAAAAAAAAACAAACAAACAACCGAATTGAGAACCTCCTCCTTTTTTAGAAGTCGGTTAAAAAATAAATATTAGGGTGCAGGAAAGGAACCTCCCGAGCGATATACCTACTGAGCTACTATACGTCCGGCGCGCCCATGTGCAAATAGCAATTCCCGACGCTGACAGGCAAATCCTTTCACCACGCTGGCTATATTTGCCATCGACCTGCTAAGGAGAATAGCACCTATAATGCAGCAAGATACGTACGAGCTTCAACTTTGACATATTGATGTATTGGGTTTTCTCGTTCCTGGTTTATCTGGTGAAGGTTCAAGATATGTCGTGATTACATTACCATCATGATAATATAATAAATGTGAGAGTCTGACTGTTTGTTACCCAGCTATCACGGTTTAACCACTGAACCGATTTTGATAACATTTGGCATGGACATAGTTGACTGACACTGCAAGCTATGAATAGATTATTTTTTATTTGTAATTCCTTTGCACTGTGTTGAATGGTTTACACTGTCCTGTCATAGGTATGCTATGCTATGCATATTATTTATTATGCATAGCATAGCATATATATTATATTTATCTATACTAATATTATAAAGCGGAAAAGTTTGTTAGTTTGTTTGTTTGTTTGTTTGTTTGTTTGCTTGAACGCGCTAATCTTCGAAAGTACTGGATGGATTTGGATGAAATTTGGTATGGAAGTAGCTTGAAGCTTGAGGAAGGTTATAGGCTACTTTTTACCCGACTGCAAAAAAGGAGAGTTATGTTTTTACCGTGATAGAATCCACGGGAGCGAAGCCCCGCGAGAGTACTAGTTATTAGCATAAAATTAATTACAGCCTTGATACTGTAATGTAGAGAAACATTGTGAAAATCAATAATAGTTTTGAAAAGAGTTATCGTGTAGGTTTTCCACGGTTCTTTTTCTAAGGAAACAACCAATCCGAATAAGTGCCCATGGAGGCCTATGTTAAATAAAATATTAGATTTTGTCTGTGGAGCAACTGCTTATCTGCCTTCTGCAACACAGTAAGGCAATACCCCTTGGCAAGACTGATTTTCAACCGACGGGCCGGGCTTGGTCCTTACCGGACGGTGAGCTACCCCCACTCGCCGTCCGCAAGCCCACGCCTACGGTGGCCGGAGATCGGCTCGCGATCCTCGACGTCCGGGACGTCTCCCGCGGCGGTTGGGGCGTGAGGAAGAGAGTTGCCTCGTCCTCGCGCGTTCGGCCTCCTCCTTCACTAGCATGACTGCTTCGCAGAAGGAGGCGACTGCATCCCATTCCCTCTCTCTCCGCACCATGGTCTGAACCAAACCACCATGAACTGAAAGCTGGGCGCGAGAGTACACCGCCGCCAAACGAGGACTTGGTGAAGCTCTGCCCAAGCGGGGCACACCTCCACCGTATGCTCTACCGTGTCCTTCAGGTGGTCCACACAATGGCGACACCCGGGCGTGTCCTCCCGCTGAATACGAAACAAGTACTTACCTCCTGAAACAGCCGTGTCCAGTAAGCACCTACGTCAGGCGGAAGGTGAGAACGCCGCGACGGGACTTATTGCCGCGATTGCGGCGTGCCAAAGAACCTTCGCCTAGGCTTGGCTTTACTTCGAGACTTCATTACTTTTTATAGAAGAAAAAGCGGCTCCATCGAGACTTAGCTAGTTTTTTACAGGATGTTTTTAGTGGGAAAAGTTTATCCTGAATGTAACAACCTACATAGTTCACGCATTCACAATAAATTATGACGTTTACGCAGATAAGTGTCTGAAGTCGGTGTAACTTACACGGGTGATTAGGTAAGATCATCCGGTATTTATAATAAAACAGGCACACTAATATTAATAAGGCAAATGGACATAGTGAGAGGCCAACGTTGAAAATCATGGGCACGTACCCCATCCATTTAGACCATAACCATTGCAATAATATTGACTCGAGAGCTCTGAACGTGTCTTGAATATAACAACTTCCTAACAATACATGAATCTATTCTATTAACTGTAACGTTTATTGGTTGTTTCCTAAATACTACGCATAAACAAAAGTTCGCTTTGGAATTTTCACTCTTGGCTCAGCGCCGAAGGTTGAAGATCCAATAGTTTAAAATTATTTTGGCGTTTTGTCTTAGTCGGGTATTATAATAGTTCGAACGAAATATTGCGCTAACTAATAGGCTGAATATTTGAATAGTCTCTCAAACAGTGGCAAACAATATCGATACTATATATTGATAAATAATTGTTTGAGAAGCCACCATCTCTAATTTCAGAGTAGGGTATTTAATACTTTTGGCTGGGTTAACGTATTTCATCCACTTTGAATTTTTGAGATATTATGTAAATAACAATTGTCCACAAAATTTGAGAACAAGTCTATTCTGAATCTAGTCTACAGATATAAGCACTGAATCTTCAGGTCCAGGTGTCTGATAAGAAGTCATAAGTTACGAAGTGGGTCTTCCGTCTAAGTGCTAACTGGTGGTGTGAACAATGCTGACGCTCTTGCCTTCTGGTGCTGAAGATATTTGTTGAGGAAAAATGGACTGCTCACCGCACTACCGTTTTCATTCTAAAGGATCTTCATACTAATTAGCTATTATTCGGTCTGTAGTCGATTGTGCAAGAATAAATTCTTAAAATGTTTGGAGTTTCGATGTATCGTCCAATAGAATGGAACGTTTAAGAAAACGAGATGGTCAACGTTATGAAGTATTCCCTGGCTGAATGTACATGATTAAAGAAAGATGGAGAAGTCTTGCAAAAGCTACAACCAACCTCTCAGACAATCCATGACCACGACCACTCCACCAGGAGTGTACAATTAAGAAGAAGAGATATTAGAGAAGACACAAATGTGAGTGAAACAATTAAACACAACTTATAGGAAAACTTACTTCGATATACTAGCAAAATGTTAACATTTTTGCCTTTAAGGCTGCTCTCTCGAAAAAAGCTTGAAAAAAGCATTCAGATGAAGCAACTTTTCGTCGGCAATTACAGAGAAATTACATCTGAAAAAAATTGTTAGTAATCTACATGATATGAACCGTAATTTGGTTTAGCCACAATTTTTCTATCGGTATCACATAATAAGAAAAAAAAATGCCAAATCACCTCCAAATCATTGAGATGAAACCATTTTACTCCTTAATTTCTTATCAAAAGAGTATAAAAAATATACTACTGCTTTGCAATACAAATGAAAATAATTTGGTTTTGTTACTTTTTACAAATATGTATTATTTTTATTACAATAAATTAAAAATGCGTCCAATTAAAGACTGCGTTTACATCACCCCCGCACTCGTCCACAAATTCAGTGCGGGGCGCATCGTGTTGCTAGGTGGACGTACGTCGCGTTGCGAGAGCTCAAGCACTACGAAATAATATCGTAAAATATTACTGCAAAAATTAATTTTGTAAATAGTGGAATAGCTTTTTAACCGACTTTAGAAAAAGGAGGAGGTTCTCAATTCGTCTTGAACTTTTTTATGATGTTACTTCATTACTCGCAGATGGCTGGACCGATTTGGAAAATTCTTTTTTGTTTGAAAGAATATACATTCTAGTTAGTTCTATTGTCGTCACGTTTGGATCTGATGATGAAATCATGGAGAAATCGAGGGAACTCTTCAAATATTATAGGCATAACTATAGCGTTTTGGGTATTTCTTATAGTACCTTGTTTAGTTTCTCTCGAAAAGCACCATTTGAGGAAGTGGAACTGATGACGAAGACCCCAGATGGCCAACGAAACTACTCAATAATAAGTATTTCGTGGATTGCGATTAGATTACTTGAATATAGATGTTAAGCACTATATGCTCGTCACAATGCATATGGTGAAGTAGAGCTGATAGTGATGTACCAGGAGAACTCCTCAAAAATTAACGGCTCTGCACCGGGAAAAGCAATATTTTGTAAAAGGTGATAAGTAGTTGACATTTTGGCTTTTGTAACTAGATAAATTACAAACCGACCCACTAAAAAGCGTGAAATAAAACTTATTATCAAAAAATAGAACCGACTTTCGATTCGTCAAAAAGTTTTATTTCTGATTCTTGTTTATAAGTTAAAGAGTATTCTATGTATCTATAAGTAGTGTTAGTGTTATAAACTCATAGTATTTTACAGTTTTAGTAGTGTTTAAATTTAGTTTGTAAAACATGGGAATAAGCAGAAACGAATGAAGAGAGGTTTAAAAAAATATTACAAACAAAAGGGTATACATTTATTATCAAGGTAAGTTTAAAGTTTTATCTACATATTTCATTATAAACTATCGCTTTACTTACCTCGCATAAAAGTAGATAGCACAGAGTAAACGGACAGAGGGTAAGCTTCATACAACTGCGCTATGATAGGTACACTACTACAAGCAAGGCGCGTGTTTGCGCTTCGTCTGAGCGAGGCCTGGCTTGAGCCGATATGCACCGGTTTCTCTTCGTACGGACGAAGCCACCAGTTGAGATAGAGAGATAGAGTTAAGATAATGTACAAGAGAAAGAAGAAAACGACAAAGAGAAGGAAATAGAACTAAGGAAGGAAAAATAGTGTTAGAAATATGCAAGGGTACTCCTAATTTTGGATTTATAAACGAAACAAAAGTAATGTTCAACTAGTATAATTATAAATTTAACCAATACAGATAGACTTATTATATGGACTAAGGGTAAACCAAGCAAAGTTAAGCACAGCACAACCGTAAGCGCCGGGCGCTCAAGCCGAAAAGTGATGGTGATCGCGCCATGTCGACCGACGTAACCTCTTCGTTTTCCCGCCATCTCTTCGTTTCCCGCCACAGCTCCACTCGCAGTAACTTCACTCGGTGTTGCCAACATGGCCCTCCTGCATTGTGCATGTCCTCAGGCACGCTCCATCCACACCGGCAACACCTGTGCACACCGTCTCACAGGCCAAATCTATGCATCTGGAAATAAAACAAGCATTAGGAACTAATTCAGATATTATGCACTTGCGATGACTTATACTAAATACTTCTTGACAGTTCTATATTTACTTCCATAAATTTAACTGATTAGTGAAGTTTAATCTCTCGCAAAGTCTCCATTAAGCTTAGGAAACTCTGCGAGATGTATGATCTAATGTACCAGTCTGCCCAACTCACAGCATATTATCTTAGCTTAGACAACGTCTGGCTTAGACAATATCTGTAACCCAGCTGTTCACTCCTTTAGTCCGAAGTAGTGCCTGCTCCAGATTACTCCTTTAGTCTTAGGCAGTAACTGCTTCAGCACACCACTCCTACCCTGGATCGTGAACATCATTCGAATTTCTGGCAGACCAGCACACTTATATATGACCATACAGCACCTTTAAATCTATAATCATACAACACACTATGAAGATTTTCTTTTGTAAGTACCTATTAAAGTAAGTAACTGTAAATAAATGTCTCTATACTCTGTTTACCTTGCCAACACTATTGTCCTACTCGATGGACCAATTATAGATTTTTATCCATGATTTGATATTTTCCGCTGCGGCCACTCCTTCATATCTTTTCTTTGATCTCTCACTTCCTCTCATATCTTCTATTTGATACCTGTCTTGACCTAAACATTTCTTTATTCGAAATGGACCCTTGAATATTGGAAGCAATTTCTTGCTCCGACCATCGTTCGTTTGGCTTTGGATTTTAACAAGTACTAAATCACCCACATGGTAAAGCTTCGCTTTTGTTCGGTTTTGATCAAATTGTTTTTTCTGTGATATTGCATTCTTATTTAAATTCTCAGCTGCATCTTTACGTAACTTGGTGAGGTCCATCATGTGTGCATCAACATCTCCAAGCTCAGGTCCTAAGCTGTCACTATCTGTACGCAATCTATAGCCCAAGAACACCTCACAAGGGACGGCTCTTATCGTTTTATGGTAACTACTATTTAAAGCTTGTTGTAATGATGCTATACACTGATCCCAACTATCCTCATCTAAACCGGCTCCCATAGTTTTCATCGACTCTAATATAGTCTTATTAAATCTTTCAACTTGACCGTTAGAACGCGGCATGCCCGTAGCGATCGTATGCAGCCTAATATTTTTAGAAAAGCAATATTTTTCAAACATTTTACACGTAAAAGCCGAACCAGCGTCCGTGATAAGTCTCCGAGGATTGCCAAATATTTTGGAAATACTTCTTAATTCATTGATTACATTATTAGACTCTGTATTAGGTACCGCCGTAATAAAGACAAATTTTGTGAATGCATCTACTATGACTATTAAATACTTATTGTTATTTTTGGTAGTGACAAAAGGTCCTAGATGATCTAAATGCAGGGTGTGGAACGGTTGGGCATATTTTGGTATTGAATGTAACTCGCCTTCTTTTGGTCCGCCCTTATACTTGTAATAGATACAGTGCAAACAATTTTTGATGTACTTCTTTACAGTATGACGTAAACGTGCAAACCAATACCTACACGATATTCTTTCTACCGTCTTGTCAATTGAAAAATGACCAAGGTCATCGTGATTGCATTTAATTATTTGCCATATACACTTATTAGGCACTACCCAACGACGACCTTGAAAGGTACGTCGGTATACCTTGTTACCTAAGAGTTCATATTTATCAAATATTTCTTTGTTTTTATACACTTCACCCATCGCTAAGATCTCTCTTATGTGTGTTATACGAGGATCCTGCAACTGAACTGATAGTAACCAATCGGCTTCAGTTATTGACATAACTACCTCTGCCTCCGATTTCTCTCCAGAATCCAATGGATTCCTGCTCAGCGCATCTACATGTTGCATCCGACTACCCTCTCTATGCAAGATGTCAAAGGAATATTCTTGCGTAGACAAAACCCAACGAGATATTCTTGGTATGATATCCTTCTTTGTCAAAGCGTAACGCACTGCATTACAATCGGTAACTATACGAAAATGACTGCCTAGTAAATAATGCCTAAACTTTTCTAAGGATTGTACGATTGCCAATAATTCTAGTTCAAAAGAATGATATTTCTTTTCATCTTCTGTAGTTTGACGACTATAATAATGTATTGGCTTTTTACCTTGATCGGTAACCTGCATCAATATACCAGCAATGCCATCTCTACTTGCGTCTGTATAAAGTATACTTTCTCTATTAGGATCGAATATCGTTAAAACATTTTCAGAAATAAGAGCGTCTTTCAATATAGAGACAGCGTTATCATGGTCAGAAGTCCACTGCCATGGGGTATCTTTTTTTAATAATTTTGTAAGAGGACTCGACAGCATCGCACAATTTTTAATGAATTTACGAAAATAACTAATAAGACCAAGAAATTGACGAAGTTGGTGAACAGTTTTTGGGATAGGAAATTCTTTTACCGCTGTTACTTTACTTTCGCTAGGTTTAAGACCATCTGAATTTACTCGATACCCTAAAAACTCTATCTCTCTTTTGAGAAAGTGACATTTCTTCAAGTTAATTGTATGGCCGTTTTCCTTAAAAATTTCGAGTACCTTTTCAATAAGAATTAAATTTTCTTCTGCTGTTTCACTTATAAGAAGGATGTCATCCAAATAATTAATAATTTTACCAAATCTCATGTTACCCATCACTTTATTCATCATTTGTTGAAAACATGAAGGAGCATTGACCAAACCGAACGGCATTCGCAAAAATTCATAATGTCCATCTTCCGTTATGAACGCAGTTTTGTGAATTGACCCCTGAGACATACTAATTTGGTAGTACCCACTTTTTAAATCAAAACAAGAGAAAAATTTACAACCATGAAGTCTATCGATTAGATCCTCTATCCGTGGCATTGGGTATTTATCTTTAATGGTTAATTTATTTAAGGCCCTATAGTCAACACACAATCTCTTCTCGCCGTTTTTTTTATTCACGAGCAAAACCGGACTAGCATATGCTGACTTGCTTTCTTGTATAATACCGTTTTCTAAAAGTTCGTTTACTATCTCTCTAATAGTGATTCTATCTGTATTGCACGTTCTATATGGTCTAAATTGAACTGGTTTGTCGTCACTCACATTAATGACCATCTCGTGACCTGCTATTTTACCTAATTGACCTATATTCGAGGCTATGCACTGCCTATATTTATTTAATAGTGACACTAGTTTGTTACTATGTGAACCAGTATCAAGGTTTAAAAGTGATTCGTCTACCATATTACAAATGTTTTCCAAACCAATGACACTTTGAAATGTCAATGTATTTCCTATTCGTGTGTACATCAAATCAGATCGTTCCGTTACGTTCCGACCTATCAACACGTCACAACCAGATAATTCGTCAAGAACGTACATTTCGATATCTTCTACAAACACTGAATCTATTTTGATATCTACCCGAACCCCTTTTGTCACCGTCTTAACACTATCCTTTGAGAAACACTGGTGAGGGTAGTTCAGTTATCTCAAAATTGCATTTATTTGCGAAAACAGAATTTATTATTGAACAACTACTGCCTGTATCTACAAAAGCTTGGTGTATGAGACCGCAAATACTTATTTGTTTACAAAATTTATTTTTACTATCAGTCTGTTTCACAAAATTGGTTTCCTGCTTATTTATGACGGTATTCGATTTTTCTACCTTCAAATTGTTTTTATGGTAACAAGAAGCTTCCGAATGTCCTTTTTTGCCGCAGAATTCACATTTTACTGTGCATTGGAAACGTTTGTGATTACCACCGCAGTTGTAACATTCTATTCGTTTACGACCTATCGAAACATGAGAATTATTTTGATTTGACGAAGTTGTGGGTAGGGTAGTCGAGGTCACTGTTTCGGGAACATTGCAAATAGTTGCCCCTTTCGTACTTGATTCGCGATTACTTGAGTTATTATTATTAGCTGCTTGCCTGGACACTTTCGGTTTATAGATACGACTATGTAGAAAGCCCGCCAAATCGTCACATGATTTAAAGTTACTAGCCTCGACAGATGCCGTAATATTAGTATCACCTATATTTCCTAGTATAATAGAAATTATATCGTTTTCAGAGAAATTTAGACACAAATTACTAATTTTAGCTTTTTGTTCAAAAAAGAAATCGTATAAGGACTGATTCTCCACAGGTTTTCGATCGATAATTTGTCGCAGTAATTCAAACATATTTCTTTTAACTTTAAAAGATAAAGAAATCTTTTTCTTCCAGTCTTTCCATAACCAAGCCGTCCACATGTGATCATTACATAATATAGACTCGTACCATGTCTTAGCAGAACCTTTGAGCTTGTTAAGAGCTTGATAACGAACAATACTATCTGGCCATTTAAACGTAGATGCATACGATTCAATTATATTCAGCCAAGAGGTCACATTATCTTTCAACGGGTCAAATTCAGGTATCATATTATGGAGGGTATTCAAATTCGTACTCACAGTTTCTGTTGACTTTACCCTTTTCCGAAATCGAGAAGGCAGTGGCGGCGTTTCCGTGCCCCCGCTGCTGCTATCCGTGCTTGAGCTGCTGCTACTTGATGTGTATCTTGCACGTTTCGATTTATGTTTGTCTTGTCTTTGCTTAGTTTTGCTTTTATTTTTACCCATTGTGTGGGCTGGGGAAAGGACTAGCTATATCCCACTTCTGATGTTAGAAATATGCAAGGGTACTCCTAATTTTGGATTTATAAACGAAACAAAAGTAATGTTCAACTAGTATAATTATAAATTTAACCAATACAGATAGACTTATTATATGGACTAAGGGTAAACCAAGCAAAGTTAAGCACAGCACAACCGTAAGCGCCGGGCGCTCAAGCCGAAAAGTGATGGTGATCGCGCCATGTCGACCGACGTAACCTCTTCGTTTTCCCGCCATCTCTTCGTTTCCCGCCACAGCTCCACTCGCAGTAACTTCACTCGGTGTTGCCAACAATAGATTGATGAGAATAATGAAGAAAACGAGAACGAAGAAGGACGAAAAGAAAACATAGAACAAGATTTTATATGGCTATCAAAATTTCTAAAAATAAATATATGTGAACACGGAGAAATAAATGAGGATGAAGAAGTTCAACCAACCAAAAGAATAAAAATACTTGGTGAAAGAAAGTTAAATTTCAGTGAATTTTAGTTATAATCTATTTGTTTATAAAAAATGTAACAAATAATATGACATACACTAGTAATAATTATACTACCTATCTACCTTACTCTAAGTTCCTACCTACATACCTACCTTAGGTAAGGTAATTAATAATAAACTCAGGAATGGCTGGACCAATACGGAGTTTTTTTTCGAATATTCGTTATAGTCTGAGGAAGGTTTCTATTAAGTGAAAAATGGTAGGTAGGTACCTACCTACCTACCATTTTTCACTTAATAGAAACCTTCCTCAGACTATAACGAATATTCGAAAAAAAACTCCGTATTGGTCCAGCCATTCCTGAGTTTTGCGCTTAGCAACACATTTAGCCATTAATTTTTATTTATATATAATTAAGTTAAAAAGATACATCAAGTTGTTTACCTCACGTTTCGAGCCAGGCTGATCTATAATAGAGGTATAGTTTCTACAGTACATACTCAAAGTGCATTTATATCAATAGATAATAAATAAAAACAAAATTTGACCACTTTTGATGCGGTACAAATAAAAATGAATTTAACTTTCACGATGACTTGACCTTCTGTGATTTCGATACTCTGTGCCGAGACTAGGCGAAGCGACGACGCATGCTGGCGGCGCAAGCGCGGGCCGAGCGTGCCTCTCTTTTCTGTTGCATGCGGGTAGCGGAGAGCTGCGCGGAGTGAAGCGCGGAGAGGGGTCGTTAGCTCCGCCCAAATGGTCAAGGTTATTGGCATGAATACAAGCCAAACTCTACAATGCAATTTTAAAACCATTACTAACTTTAATAAATTTTTGTCCCGACAGAATTTTGACGTTGCTACATTTCAGTCTTCGTGCAGTATAGCTATTTTCTTAAGTTTCCTCAAAATAGCCCGCACGGACTCGCTGATAAATGAAACGAGTGTGGGCCAGCTGCAGAAATGTATTGCGTTCAAAATATATTCCAGCAATGTATAGGTGGTTGACTTCGCTAGTAACGCTGAATTATTGATGCACTGAAGTGGGAACATAGAGAACCAAAATTGTTTAATTATAGCGACACACTAGTCCTACAAAGAAGAAATTTCTTCTTTCTTTCTTATTTCTTTCTTAAATTTCTTCTTTCTTACCTTTCTTTCTTCTCTCAAATTTCTTATTACCACATCGTCACTTACAAAAAAAAAGTTAAAAATAAATGACAAATCAAAGACAGTTCTTACCAATAAATTGAATTAAGTGCGGTGAATTTGTATTTAAGTAACACAAATTCACCGCACTTAATTTAGTTGTAAGCCCTGGCTGGGGGCCTTTAAATTTTAGAGGTCACCACAGGATCGCCCGGTTAAGTAGTAAACCAGCCTTAGTGAGCTGAACTACGAGTGGCCCTATCAAAAACAAAAAAAAACCGCACTTCATTTGTAAAATGCCGTTCCGTCGCTCATTACTATAACTGTCACTAAAATATTTCAATATGGCTGTAAATTCTATTCTACATAAATTCATTATTTATCCTACTATTTTAACTGGAAATGAATTTGATAAGCGTGGGATTATTTTTATATACAGAGGTGCAACTACAACAACTACAGCCTCTACAATTGTTACATGAGAAGAGGATATAAAATAGATTTTTTATTAAGTCTCTCTTTTATAATATTAATACATTAATTTAAAAAAAAACACATGCGTAATGGGCACTCGCTTAAATCGATACTTTACAGACACTCCTTGGAAGAAATGTCAGACTTTTACTGACTATAAACCTACCCTGTTCCTTCAGTTGCTCTTCCATTCCGCGGCCGTAGTATCTCAAAAGTACATGATCGTAACCCAACAAGAAATACTGCACTCAAGATTAAAGTTCACCTATTTTTTTTGTACAAAACCAGTGCATCTCCTATTTCCTAACATTTCACAATAATATTTCAATGTATGTAGATGTCAAAACAGTTCCAGTGGCCATTCCGGTCTTTTCGTTTAAAACCACCAGTGTATTTCTAACCAGTAGCTTAAAAAATTAGCATCATTGAGCAGTTTAGTCGGACTCGTCAGTGAAACACACTGCGGTCTCAAGTTCGGACGCCCCATGCATCAGTGCCGCAGTGTAGTAAAGAAACGTTGTTTCATTTAGAAACATATTTATTTGAGACATTTTGTTTGTGCTCACGATAAAGGCAAAATTCGTAGTATGGGACAATCGTTTTTCTTCAAAATTATCTAAAAACCACTCCTACCCTGGGTGGAACAGAAGGGGGTGTCATACTTTTAACTTAACTCTCCCCCGCCCCTGTTCCTTCAGCTGCCTTTTCGTTCTGGGGCCGCAGTTTCTCGTTGGAATATTATCGCAATCTCGGCAGGTTGAAAGCCCCCCACACGTTGGAAATTGGACCAAACCAGGGAACAGGCTCTAAGCTACCGATCTATGAGGTTACATAGAGTAGAACGTCCCAATAATCCGGGCTATAACTAAAAGTACTGCATTCTGTACCATCGCTTGCCATCAGGTTAGATGGTGGTAGGATGTAAGCCTATCCACAAAAAAGCTGCCTATCGAGCTGTCGATAGGCGTTGGTGTACTCTTTTAGATATTACGTCATCGGGTGACACGACTGCTGATTGACTGCCAAATTATTCATACCACCCTCGTGGCTTCACGAGGACGAGATTGAGAACTAGATCGGGTATAAACCTTATGTACACGCACTTCGGATCCCACAAGGTAAAGTTGTTCATGGATAATTCTGGCTACTAATTCTGATTCTACACAAGTACTTAGTGAGTCGAAATCAACCAGAACTAAAATGGCAGATTAATTCTCATTTTGTACCATTGATATTCATGTAAAGAAATATGGCAGTACCCGCTCTGGGTCTGCGTGGTGGCCCATTCTCTCTAGAGGAGGCCTCTCATAAAAAGGATTTTAGGATTATGTCATGTTATAATAAACATAGGTAGATCTTTGCTTCGATTTTAATATTTCTTCCATTACTTGTATTTGCAAAGAAACTTTCAAATCTTCAATATTACACAGAGTGTTTTTGTTCAAGACATGCTTAAAACTCAGTTGTAGGAGAAAAGTTCTCACAAATTGGCATCGCGACTCCAAGTCTGATTTTTCACTAAACGTATAGAATATCCATTGTGTGCTAAGTTATTCAAGAATCTTGTTTTTCAATGCTGGTATGGGAATTCGGTTTAAGTGAAATTGAATGTAAGTGTAGGGTAAGTTCTAATTTGTTTTCGACTGCAGTTTTTCATCTGACAGACTCGTTGGTAGATTTTCAAAAGTATATATGATTACAGTATTGTGAGTTCTCAAAATTTAGTTTATTATTTTAACTAAGGTATGTTAGGTTTGCATTAAATGACTCCTCCCACTCTGGTTGGAGCGGAAGATAGAAACAAATTTCTACTGACTAAAAATCTACACTGTTCTTTCAACTGCCCTTGTTTTCCGGGGCCGCGGTATGTCATTAGACACTCCTGCAACACCCGTATTGATGAGTGTCATCTTTTGGTTAAAGAACTACACATATTCGTTAAAACCGGTCTAATCACTTAATGCTGAACATTAGGAATCTAACAAATAAGCAAATAAAATAATAAAATAAAATAAAAATGTGTTTATTATCTTAAATCTATACAATTAAGTTGCCGGGGCTTCCCAGAAAGTAATCCGAAGATACTTGTGATGGGATAAACCTCGCTCTTCCTCGATTATTTAACAATTGTTTTGTTGTGCTAATTAGATATAAGTTACACATTTTTACAAGAAAAAATTAGAAAAATAATGAAAATCGTGTTTATGGCAGTGTTTGAAACCAGAGTGGTTTTTTTTTTTTTTTTATAAATGTGTGTTTATGTGTATGTGAATGTATATTTGGTGTGCATGTGTGTGTGTGTGTGTGAATGAGTATGGAGTTATGCTAGAGTGTGTGTGTGTTAGTTTGTGTGTGTGTGTGTGTGTGTGTGTGTGTATGTGTGTGTGCGTGTGTGTGAGTGTATTTATGAGTATGTTTGCATGCATGACATTCAACCCAGGGTCGCCAAAATGTCCTCCACAGCATCATAATTAAGTGTGAAGAGCCAATCCGTCAATGTCTTCTTACACTCATACAGTTGCATAGGGTAGATGTTAAGTATGCGATTTACTTTATTATAAACGCGTGGGGCTTGGGTTACATTCTGGCGACTAGCAAAAATTGAATGTGCTGAGTATGTAGGGGCAACTAAATCACACCGTCTTTTTTTAAGTTTGGCATGGTTAAAGGGTAGTGTTTTGTGATATCTTAGTACCATGTGTAGTATGTAGAGTTTTCTAACAGAGAGCAGCTTAGAGCTTGCATATAGAGTTTCAGTAGGGAACCTGTAGGGCCTACCGTACATGACCTTAATCAGGGATCTCTGTGCTCTCTCTAGGTCTATAAAATACGACTTAGCTGCTCCGCCCCATACCGAGATACAATATATGATTACAGATTGAGCCAGTGCGATATAGATTTTATTCAGTAGTTCTGCATTCATAACATGTCTCAAAGATTTGAAAACCCATATGAGTTTTCTTACCCTACCCATAGTTAGTTCGAGGTGTGGGTACCAGCTCAACCTTTGATCCACTACAATACCAAGGTACTTGACAGAATTTACCTTTTGAATTACAGGGCAACTACAGGTAGATTGGGTTGGGGTACGACAAGAATGTATTCTAATGTTAAAGTCAGGCGCAGGCTGAGAGTTAGCGTATTTAGTGAAGCAGACGTAGTTGGTTTTTTGGGTATTTAGCGTAAGTAGATTCTCACATAGCCAATCACTAACTCTAGCCAATCCCCTCTCAGCCTCCAGCCTAACCTTGTCCCAGGTCTTAGCAGAGAAGATAATAGCGGTATCATCCGCGTAGGACAAATCTTGTTTCTAATGCTATAGAAATAAATCATACATTTGCATACCACTCGACGGAAACATAGTTGAATAAAATGTGTGCTAAATTATCGTGTTTGCAGTGAGCGTGGTATTGCGGTGGCACCTAAGCGTTGCAGTTGATGCCATGACGTAAATCTTTACACTTCAGAGCAATAAATAGACCACTGTGAAAATAAAGCTTTGATGTAACCACTAACCGACATTATATTCTTATACTTTTCTTTACAATACTCTCTCACCCTCTCTCATTCTCTCTCATTACTGAAGATCGCGATCATCATTCATTATCCAACAGTTCGTTAGGCTTTTCAAAAACGGTAACCTAAGGGGACGCGGAGATGGATAGTGACCGCCGTGAAGGTTTTATTTAGAAAGGTATAAATCCCACATTCCTCGTTCTTACTCCAAAGACCGAGCGCCCATTTGAAAGTATCCCCCTATAGCAAAAAATACTTTTCCATTTACAGTGATCCGTGGTCATACGACTCTCTTAGATTCAAAGAAGTAGTCCATCTTTGAATCTAAGAGAGTTGTTCGGCTTCAGTTGTTCCGCCTGCCGTAACGGAGATCTCATTCTTTATTCTCCTCTGCGTTTTCCTGCAACGTTTTCTCCTCTAAATTTGTACTTCTTTAAGACTAATACGTTCAAAATACGACATAACATTTTCATAGTTGTCATCGTCAGACAGTCACAGATATCTGCAACATTTTATTGCAATCAATATCTTATCGACAAATAAAGTGAGAAATAAACAGCTGACTGTCGTGTACATTTTACGACATATACCCTTAAAAAAGTCAGAAGTCCTTATGTTCGTACTTTTTCACGAATGCTACTATTTATAACACGTACACAAAAGCGGGTACCCGAATTTATCTGTCGTCGGGGAGGTAAGCAGTTGGCAGGGTGCCCAGTGCGAGCCGCGGGTTAACGACCCCTGCCAATACATGTTTTTGTTTACACCACCCAATTACAAGTCCAGCCTGTGTATTGACCGCTGTTGAATACTAGGCCATTATTTATGTTTAAGGGCCTATACTACCTCAAATGGCTTAGCATGATCCACCGTTATGTCGAAAATACTGCAGCAATAATTTTGAAATAAATAGGTATATGGTAAATTTGAGGAGTAATGTTAGGTACTATGTTTGACGAAAAAATGATTCCATAAAATTTTCTTGATTGAAAAAAATTCCAAAGTTACCTCCAAACCGAACAATAAACCACTGGTATTCAAAAATAACTTCAAATTAGATAATGAAACTTTGCATATTAATTGAACTACATACACAACGTGTAATTTAAAGGGTATATACATACCAAGTGCATGGCTTCTTTGGATGATAACAAACGATATGGCAAGGGCACGGTAATATTTATCATACAGTATTTTAACTCGGCCGTATCTTAGAAATAAATGCCTACAGCCGCGCGGTACGTAAACATGCGACAGGGCTGCCCGCCTGCAACATTTTAATTACATTTGCCTACTTTGCGTTTCCATTTAGTTTTGTGATTGTAAATATACTATTTTTATATAAACAAATAAAATAGTTTGTGAATTGAATAGGAAGTGTTCAATAAAAATGCGTGTTGTTTTTTGATTGGTAGATTTAATTATTAAAAAAAACATGTTTATATTTTTTCTAGTATTATTCATACACACAGTACAATAAACAACTATTATTAATAATAAAATAGCACGTCTTTACTTTGAATTATACAAACTAACAAAACAAAACACACATGCCCCGAGGTTTTAACACAAGCGTACCTACCATATCATGATTCATAAACCGCCTATAACTACCTATTTCACTCGTGTCAATCACTTTCCTTCACTCTATTCACTTTATTTATTAATCCAGACATCTTTTTTTTCGGGAGATAAAAGGAAATACTTATCCATTAAAAAGAAACACATTATGTACATACCTACTAGTAACTAAAATTATTTTAGTCTTAGGTACCTTTCAAAGTTTCCAGGTAATCTAAAAAAAGTTATCTCTGGATGCGTTATTGACGAATTCATGCAACCAAAAACAGCACTATATATCCTACTCGTCATATTAAATATGTACTTGAACTTATTTATAGCGAAAAATCGCGCGGTTATTGTTAAAAAAACAACACACCGTCCGTTCGTCACTGCGGCACAGTCGCCGGTCGCGACTGTCATCAAACCGAGCGCACACCGAGATTGAGGCGCGTAGGTATAGCTCGCGCTTCGTCCGTTTGTATGAAGTCAGAATACTGTATACATAATATTACCGTGGCAAGGGTTTTGTAATCCTAAGTCTACGTGTGTAGAACTTATTACAAATTCCAGTACACTGATACTAGAGACCGAATTTTTCAAATTAAGAAGAACGAAAAGAATTACTTATCGTGTTATTGGCAAGTGACGTGGAAAGTTATTGACCCTCGTAGTGCTGTGAAACGTTTGTCATAACAAACGTTCACGAATCATAATTGGTATTCAAGAAATATATGAAACTAATAATTTGGTATCAATTCTTTGAGTCTGTTATTTTGTACTGAAACTGTGCATAGAGACTCCATACTAGATGTTGTCTTCAGCCCTTTTGGATAGATATGGGGTTTCCGTTACACGTTGTAAAGCAGGTCTTATGTCATTACCTTTTTTGAAACTACCATTATTTTCACCGTAAAAAGAAATAAACTAAATTATCGGTGTCTTGGATTCTTTTCCCTGCCACCCTGTCTCGCTTGCTCGCGAGACCGTGGCCAGCAGTGTGAAAGCGAGAACCGCTGAGGTTGTATAGGCCCTTAAGTGTGATCGCCTGATTATGTACTGGATTCATGTAACGCACTGTACGGGGAAATTTTTTGGGATTAGTACGTTTATATGCTTGTTTTTGCGATTTTTGCTTTCACACTATTTCTGAAGTAAAAAGAAGGAATATCAGCTGTTGGTCATTGATATTCCTATACCTTACATAATTTATATATATCATTACAAAATTATCCGAGTAAAATTAGGTAGCATTCAAGTACAGTTTACATTTCTTCATATTATGATTCAAAGAATGACTATCTTCGACTCGCAGCTTCCAGACATTGTCTGACAAATAAACAAACAAATAAATTAACTGTTCATAATTTTTGTATTAAACATATAGCTCATATCATATCATATCATATATTTATTTGCATTCCACAATGTTGTTTTAGATGTTACAATAATTGCTTAAAGCTAGGATACAATCATGGACCCCGAAGGGCACAGCAAATCATAAAATTAATTCAATTTACAATAATAATTAAAGATGTCAATACATATTATATTCCCAAACTTATCAAAAGAATACTAAAAATGTCAATAGATTATTAAAAAACTCGATAGATAAAAAAAAAAAAACAATAGTGTCACAAAAACAATCACAATATAAACCAGTCAAAATGTTAAATGTTAATATGTCTAACTGTCAACTATAAGAGACATGTGAAAATTTACTATTAACTATGCGGTTACAGTCAAAATAAAATACAAAAGGTCACAATTTCAATAAGTCAATACATATTTCGTTTACAGGTCTATATTAAGTCTTAAAGTTAAAAAATTCACCTATGGTATAAAAACAGTTCTCTATTAACCATTGTTTCAATTGCTTTTGGAACTTATGTAAGGGAAGTTCTCTTAACCGACGCGGAATATGGTTGTATACTTTAACGGACATCCTATAGCAATTTTTTTTATGTAATGCGCTTCTGCAAGTAGTGTGAATGTTCAATTTCGTGGGGTCTCTTGAAATATATTTACGGTTTTCATTATCGTCAACAAATAAATGTAATTGGTTTCTAACAAACATTCCTATTTCCATTATGTACATAGATACAAGAGTAAGCACTCCTAGTTTTTTGAAAAGCGGCCTGCATGTTTCAAAAGGTCCGACGTTACTTATAGCTCGGACACACTTTTTCTGTATAATGAAAGCTCTATTAGTGTGTGTTGAATTACCCCATAACAATAACCCATACCTTAAGATGGAGCTTACGTGGCCGTAATAAGCAGTAAGAGCTGCTGTCTCACTAACTGTTCTTTTTAACTGTCTTAAGGCGTAAACAAATCTATTTAGTTTCTTGCATACTGTTTCCACATGAAGTTTCCAATTGCAGTTTTCGTCTAAGGTAATACCAAGAAATCTTATATTTTCGTCTCTATTTAGTATTTCGTCTTCGAATATTATGTTGAAATTATGTTTATTAATTCGATTGTAGTTGCTAAAGTGTACATATTTTGTTTTGGATAAATTCACCCTAAGGTCATTTAGTGTTAGTTATGTTATTACTACACGAACCAAATGTTTGCGTTCATCTACTATAAAAAGACGATTACATTTTCTTTCAAACACAAACTCAAACTCAAAATGTTTTATTTCTCATAGACCTACATAGACTTACAAAACGTCAGAAGTAAGTGCACGGTTCGAAATTAGTTATCTATGGAGAAGAACCGGTAAGAAACTCCACAGTTACTCTTTTAAAAATATTTTTTTACAATGTATCCATAATACATGTTAATTAGTTATGAGAGGATAGTTTAGACAGCACAATGAAATTACAAATAAAAATTTGTAAGACAAATCTAAGAGTCTACAATGTTCTCCCATTCACAAAAAAAGCTTAAGAATATATTAAATTAAACTGGATATTAGTCTTCAAAAATTAAGGAAAAATGAATAATAAAAATGAAATAAAAGAAAGTCTGTCAAATCGGATAGATGATCATAGGGATAAATAAAAAGACATCCCCATGCAAGTGGAGTTGTTAATACACTAGTCGGTAACGCAATTACAACAAGCCAGGGAAGCCACATCAAAGGAATCATCAAAAAAGATCATCAAAAGGAAGGAATCATCGCGCTTTTTTGATAAGAACACGTTTGGTTTTAAATTTTACCTCGCTAAGTTCTGTAACAGACTTTGGCAACTTATTTTAAAAGCGTATGCTATTTATGAGGAATGACTTGCTTCGTCCATGCAATCTCCATTTAGGTATAACAATTTCATGCTTGTTGCGTGTATTTATTGTGTGAATATCGCTTTTAATCTTATAAAGTCCTAAGGTTTTGCGTATATTACTTTCTCGTGAGAACACATACTGTTTTGGCAATGAAAACAGGCTAGGCAGGCAGGGGCTTCTTCAATGATGCTCAGATAAATATGACAATGAATTTATTTCTGTCACAATTTTAAAAGGTTTGGGTATATATACTTTATTTTCAGTTCAAAAAAAGCACACTGGTGGCGCGGCACTCGTAGAACCCTCTCGAACAAACGTCTTCGCCGTCGAGTAGTAGATGGCGCTGCTTGTCTTGACATTTACCGATCGACTTATAAGATCTGTCTTGAAAAGAGCCGTCCTCTCATTTTACCAACAGGTGGCGCTGCTTGACGCAACACATACGTTCAAAGATATATTTTTCATTGAATACTTTCTTCATAAATATATTCTAGTATATTTTTCTGCCAACCCATCAATTTGCTCGGCAGTTGATATCGTGAGGGCTGTAAGGCTATATTTTACGAGCAGGCACGTCGGTGCTGCATTCACTGAACTATTGAGCGGTACTCTATCCACTTCTGAAGTTTTTTGATCAGACTCGACCACTGACGTGAACTGAAACTGTTTCGAGAATTTATTTGTACTTACTAGAACACAACTCAGTTGGCTCTTGTACTAGAAACATGGCTTCACTGACTGATGTTTGTGTCGTGAAATACTAACTAAGATTTTGTCTATATGTTAGTTGTGCACACGACTTCGTTCACGTGAGAGTGTATATTACTTACGCTACGTTTTTTCGCGGAAGTCGCGATTCCGTGAGCGTTCCGGAATTGAAAAAAGGTTTTATGTTGCCCTGTAATCTGCCCTATCATAGAAATTAGAGCAGACAGAAAAACACATGGTGGACATCCCACCCATACGCACAAAACGTTTTGGGAATACTTTCATTGTGCGTACAGCTAAGGAGTGGAATTCCCTGCCGAAGTCTGTGTTCCCCGATAGCTATAACCTGGGAGTCTTTAAGTCAAGAGTGAATAGGTTATTTATAGGCAAGCGTGCTCCATCTTCAACCACATCATCACTTAACATCAGGTGAGATGGTGGTTAAACGCGAACCTATTATCAATTTAAAAAAAATAGATCGACAACTAAGCAAAACAATAAAAAAAAATTGTGGAAGAAAGTTTGGAGAAAGTTTGCGGTTTAGTACCTTGTAAATAACTGTAAGGACTTGAGAAAACAGTTATTTTGAAATCGCAGACAGACACTTCAATTTTTTTTTTTTTGTATATATGTTACCTGAAATGTATAAAACCTAGGACGTTTATACAATTTGATTTAAACCTAAGATTTGTAGAAAATTCCGATATCGTATTAGGAAATGTATAAAAGGAATGCTTCCTGTGAACCAAATAAATGAAACACTTTACTAAACTGAGAAACAGGATTTTTGTTAAGACTCTCGTAGAGACAATCAGGTAACAACCATTTCGTAAACAAAAGAAATATTCGTATGGCTTCTACTAATTAAGCATGAAAAATTAACCATTTATTAATTTTTGAAGCCCATCTAGCACAAAAACTATTTATTTTATACTAAAGCTCAAACTTTCACTTGGTAAGTAATCAGTCTGACATGTAGGTACCTTTATTTTTCAGGGTGGGAAAATAATTAAATGTATCCTCCCATTCTTGTTGGAGCATAAGGGAATTGTAGACTTCTGCTGACTAAAAACCCTGCTCCTTCTTTAGTCCTTGCGTTCCGGACCGCGGTATCTCGTTAGAACGTTTCAACGACCCCGTAAGGCTTAAGTAAGGGTAAAGGGCTCTTTCGGGCCCCGTCAATGCTGCTTACTGTTCTTTGAGGCACGCGTGGAACACAGCGCGCCGCCGCCTCGGGCCTGGTCCTTACCAGACGGTGAGCTTCCCCTGCTCGCCGTCCGTAGGCCCACGTCTACGTGGCCGGAGATCGACTCGTGACCCCGATGCCCTGTGCGTCTTCTGCGATGGCTGAGAGGTGAGGAAGAAAGTTGTCTCTCCCTCACGCGTTCAGCCTCCTCCTCCGCTAGCATGATTGCTTCGCAGAAAGAGGTGACTGCATTCCATTCCCCCTTGCCCCACACCATGGCCTGAACCAGGGAAGGACACGAGAGGTTACTGCTACCGATCGCCTCCACGAGGACACGGCGGTGCTCCGCTCAAACGGGGCACACCTATTCTGTATGATCAACTGTGTCCTCCGGGTGGTTCCCACAATAACGACACCCGGGCGTTCGTTGAATCTGAAACAGGTACCTCCCGAAACAGCCATGTCCGGTAAGCATCTGCGGTGGAAGGTGAGGACGCCATGGCGTCTCTCTAGCCACTCCTCAAATAGGGGACTTACCGCCGCAATAATACAAAAGTCTTCCTATATTTTTTATTAAACTATACCTATGTAAAGAATGGCGTCCAAGCAAGAGTGATCGTTAAATATAAAATATTTTAGGGTATTCTAGTAATTAATCTTCAGCGGCATACTCATTGTCATTATGAATATATAACATTTCCGATTGTCATTTAGGAAATTTATAGATTTCCTAGGAAATTTGTCCAATATAATTTATTTCACACATTTCCGTATGATTTTAGGAATTATAATTATGTACATTACATAGGAGTTGTATTCAATGACAGACTACATACATTTCCGTTAACATATATATTAACTAGTACTCACGCGGGGCTTCGCTCCCGTGGATTCTATTACGGTAAAAACATAACTCTCTTTTGCAGTCGCGTAAAAAACCTATAACCTTCCTCAAGCTTCAAGCTACTTCCATACCAAATTTCATCCAAATGCACCCAGTACTTTCGAAGATTAGCGCGTTCAAGCAAACAAACAAACAAACTTTTCCGCTTTATAATATTAGTATAGATAACATGAAGCAGAAACTTTGTACTCCTTTTTATGAAAACTGATCATATTGAGGAGTATGAAATTCGTTTTTTTTTAAAGGGTATACTTTCTAGTTGGTCGTATTGTCGTCACGTTAGGATCTGATGATGGAATCATGGAGAAATCGAGGGAACTCTTCAAATATTATATGCACACCTATAGCGTTTTGGGTATTTTTTATAGAACCTCGTGCAGTTGCTCTCAAAAAGCACCATTTGGGGAAGTAGAACTGATGATGAAGACACAGATGGCCACCGAAAGTACTCAATAATATGAAATACTTATGTATTTCGTGGATTGCGATTCGATTACTTGAATATGGATGCTAATCACTTTATGCTCGTCACAATCCATATGGTGAAGTAGAGCTGATGGTGAAGTACCAGGAGAACTCCTAAAAATTAGCGGCTCTGCAATCTGCATCGGGAAAAGCAACATTTTTTAAAAGGTGATAAGTAGTTGACATTTTGGCTTTTGTAACTAGATAAACTGCAAACCGACCCACTAAAAAGCGTGAAAATAAAACTTTTTAGCAAAAAAATAATAACCGAATTCCATATCAAAACACTACAAAGCCAAAAAAAACTTTAATTTCGGAATAAGTTTGAAAAAAAAAAGAAAATACAAAACCAATAACACCGACTACCGAAATTAAGGTTATTTTTGGCTTTGTAGTGTTTTGATATGGAATTCGGATTTTTTATGGATTATATGGATGCTTTACAAACAGTTTAAATTTTGATCGCATTTCATACACTGAGCGACCACTAGTTTTATTCAATAGCATAGTACTTACTGACTTCAAATCAAACCAAATTCACGTATCTATACGCTACACTGCACTATACGTGACAAAAACGAAAATACAAAACTAAAGACACCGACTACCGAAATTAAAGTTATTGTTCACTTTGCCGTGTTTTTTGGAAGTCGGTTAAATTTTTTGGTAAAAAGTTTTTATTTCACTCTTTTTAGTTGGTCTATTTATAATTTACCTAGTTACAAAAGCCTAAATATCAATATCTTAATATCATACTTATATCCTTTTACAAAATATTGCTTTTCCCAATGCTGGGCCGTTATTGTTGAGGAGTTATCCTGGTACTTCATCCATCAGCTTCACTTCACCACATTCATTGTGACGAGCATATTGTGCTTAAGAACCATATTCAAGTAATCGAAGCGGAACCCATGAAATACTTATTATTCCTACTTATATATTGAGTAGTTCCAGTGGCCATCTGTGGTCTTCATCATCAGGTCCACTTCACAAATGGTGCTTTTCGAATGTACCTACACGAGTTACCATAAAAAATACTCAAATCAGTATAGGTGTGCCTATAATATATGAAGAGTTCCCTCGATTTCTCCAGGATCCCATCATCAGATCCTGACTTGATGACAATGGAACTAATTTCAAAGTATACCCTTTCAAACAAAAAAAG
Organism: Tholera decimalis; assembly: GCA_943138885.2. Classification (NCBI taxonomy): domain Eukaryota; kingdom Metazoa; phylum Arthropoda; class Insecta; order Lepidoptera; family Noctuidae; genus Tholera; species Tholera decimalis. Next base: position 13,264,592 of record OW964552.2, on the reverse strand, counting down.
AATTTTTCAAATCGGTTCAGCCGTCTTCGAGTAATCGGTGATCATACATAAAAAAAAAACGATAAAAAAAATATACGCGTCGAATTGATAACCTCCTCCTTTTTTTTGTCGTCGGTTGAAAATAAACTATAAGTACCTTAGTTCTTTATAAGGTTATCCATTATTTTGTTAATCTCACTATTTATATTCGACACGACACCCGAAGTGAAAACTTAGTTACACCAATATCGTTTTCAAATATCACGAAGTAATATTAAACGAAGTGACAGCTACCTTCCGATCCAAATCCTGAAAACAAATTAGAAATTTTCCACCCGAAAACACGTCTTCATTGATTCCATTCAATTCTGAATCCAATTGCTAATATTCCAATTCTACTTACTAATATTTCAAATCTCCTCGACATCTAACTGAACGTAAAGCTGGAATTAATTAAAATACTCAAGTCAAGATTTTAATTTACACGGAATTTTCTTAATAATGTTTAGTCTGAAAGGTATAAATGAATAAAGCGCTGTTTAAATTAGTGGTTGGTTAAACTTTTATCGCTTGAAGTATGTTGCAATGAGGCTTGGGTAGTTTTCTGTATGCTGTGACTTGTTATTATAGTTTCATTGAATCAATCAATCTCAGTCGAATAGTTATTGTTTATTAAACGTTGATGACCCTCAAGAGATACAAGCGTATATTTTATGCCCATTTTATCACTTGAAACACCCAAATGAATGCTTCAACAAACTGTTTCATTTCTAGTTACGCTTGCATTTGGGAAGCCCTTAAATTATGATTAAAGCCCGATTGATGAGACCTTCCTAACTATACTATGAAAAGTCTTCAGTGTTACACTTGCAGTTGTCTACCTGTATTTACATGGAGCTGGACTGCCCATCTCTTCAGAAAATCAGGAAATCTAGTACTCATCCATCCCATCGCCCATCGGTAATAAAAAAAAGCCTTGTATCGGATTTCTTGGCCTCTAAGTACCCTTAACGACTGTCAATTATATTCAAAAGTCAGACGGGACCAATGGCTCCATGAACAGACTGACAGACAACCGTTGCTAGGACACATACATGTTGATGTATGTGTCCTAGCAACGGTTGTCTAAAAACAATCAAAACAAAAGTTATTATAAAAACAATCACAGGGGTTGCCCTGTGATTGTTTTTATAAAACAATAAAACCAAGGAGCCTCAAGTTACACCTCAAGAATATTCTGATTACCAGTTCCACTTTACCAGCAACATGACTTCCGAGGAAGTCTTCGGTTTTCACTACATTTTGTTAATAACTTAACCAGCAGTGGAGTGATATTATTGGCTGGTCGCCAACCGTACACAGTTTTGTCCATTTCGGCCCACTTATTTGTTACAGACGCCGATTCAAGCAGTATCTTTCGACATTAATTGATCGTTTATCCATAAGCCTACTTGATTACATCACTTTTGTTTCCGTATATTATGGACGTGACTATAAAACTATTGCTGTGAATCGTCCACAGAAAAAAAGAAGGGTAGGATATTGGGATGTAAAAAGTACAAATGATATTCAGATTTGCTTAGAAATGAACCCAATTTACTGTGCCAACGATACAGTATTGTTTGAACCATAATTTCAGCCCTGGTTCTAGACAATGGAACTTACAATTGACCTTTGCTGGTAATTTGACTGTATTTGTTTTTAAGAAAGAAGAAAAAGAAGAAGTTGCAGTTGCATAACAATAATGGGTAAAAATTTGTAATTTATATTAGCGTATAGATACGTGAATTTGGTTTGATTTGAAGTCAGTAAGTACTATGCTATTGAATAAAACTAGTGGTCGCTCAGTGTATGAAATGCGATCAAAATTTAAACTGTTTGTAAAGCATCCATATAATCTCATCCATATTTTTTTATGTATGATCACCGATTACTCGAAGACGGCTGAACCGATTTGAAAAATTCTTTTTTTGTTTGAAAGGGTATACTTTGAAATTAGTCCCATTGTCATCAAGTCAGGATCTGATGATGGGATCCTGGAGAAATCGAGGGAACTCTTCATATATTATAGGCACACCTATACTGATTTGAGTATTTTTTATGGTAACTCGTGTAGGTACATTCGAAAAGCACCATTTGTGAAGTGGACCTGATGATGAAGACCACAGATGGCCACTGGAACTACTCAATATATAAGTAGGAATAATAAGTATTTCATGGGTTCCGCTTCGATTACTTGAATATGGTTCTTAAGCACAATATGCTCGTCACAATGAATGTGGTGAAGTGAAGCTGATGGATGAAGTACCAGGATAACTCCTCAACAATAACGGCCCAGCATTGGGAAAAGCAATATTTTGTAAAAGGATATAAGTATGATATTAAGATATTGATATTTAGGCTTTTGTAACTAGGTAAATTATAAATAGACCAACTAAAAAGAGTGAAATAAAAACTTTTTACCAAAAAATTTAACCGACTTCCAAAAAACACGTCAAAGTGAAAAATAACTTTAATTTCGGAAGTCGGTGACAAAAACGAAAATACAAAACTAAAGACACCGACTACCGAAATTAAAGTTATTGTTCACTTTGCCGTGTTTTTTGGAAGTCGGTTAAATTTTTTGGTAAAAAGTTTTTTTTATTTATTATGCACACAGCCAGGTTTTGGAATTCTCTTCCGGCTTTTACTTCCTACCACATATGACCCATTCGTCTTCAAAACAAGAGTGATCAAACATCATCAAGTCTTCTGGGTTCCCTCGTTCCATCGTAGATGTCATCTAACGCTTAATACTATCAGGCTTGATTGAGGTAAAGAGGTGGCTCATATGAAATAAAACAAAAATACTGATTAACAACGCAAGAGCGAGCACCTGACTACTTGTACTTTTACGAACAATAGGTTAAAAACTTTAGCCTAGAGCCATCACTCCCGATTAACGCTCAAACCGCTCCTGCGAAACTGATTGAACTAAGATGAACAGTGATCTAGTGCCTGATCACTGTTCATCTTAGTTCAATCAGTGACATTCTTGTGATAGAAATCAGTACTTCGAAGCAGGAACGCCATGTCACCGCCAAGTTCCAAAGCACGTGTCGCGAGACGCCAACACCAGAAGGTACATTATATTCCTTGTATCCCTGGCGACCAGTTCTTTCAAGGTGACCACCACCATCCTTTAGAATACAGTCCACTTAAAATAAACCCACATTTCTCAAATCGCCTTATAAATTGGTAAATTTTCGGATTCATTTTTATGGTCCTTTCCATACCAGTAATAGAAATATAGGTTAGAAAAAAGAAAGCTAGCTAATCCAAATATGTAAAACTTACCAGATAAACAGCAAATAAATATTCATAATTATTTAAAAAACAGTTAAATAATGTAGGAACAAACAATAAGGAGCCTTATTTGAAAGTAATAAAATTGAGTGCCTCGAAAAGTCACAAAGGTGGAAGTTGCCTGACGACGGTTTTCAACTGGGTTCAGTGCTGATATTTTTTTTTTTTTATAGTTGATAGGCTTGCGTTTGACCACAATCTCATCTGATCTTAAGCGATGATGTGGTCGAAGATGAAGCACGCTTGCCTAGAAGTAACCTATTCACTCTTGACTTAAAGACTCCCAGGTTATAACTATCAGGAAATACAGACTCCGGCAGGGAATTCCACTCCTTAGCCGTACGCACAATGAACAATGCACATCTCACAAAAGGTTTTTTTGTGAGATGTAATTTTATCAGCACTTATTTAAACATGTGTTTATAATATGTGTAGTACGAGTAAAACGAGTAATTGTCAATTTATGATAGAAAGGTTCATTACACTGATTCAACATCAAAAGTCACCACTCCACGAATATTTGTATTCAATCAACGATTCAACAACAACTAACATTACTCTCCTTAAGCTTAAAAAAAAAAACTTTTAGCAAAAAATAGAACCGACTTCCATATAAAAACACTACAAAGCCAAAAATAACTTTAATTTCGGAAGGCGGTGTCAATAACGAAAATATTTACAAAACTAAAGATACCGCCTTCCGAAATTAAAGTTATTTTTGCCTTTGTAGTGTTTTTATATGGATGTCGGTTCTATTTTTTGCTAAAAAGTTTTTTTCACGCTTTTTAGTGGGTCGGTTTGTAATTTATCTAGTTATAAAAGCCAAAATGTGAACTACTTATCACCTTTTACAAAATATTGCTTTTCCTGGTGCAGAGCCGTTAATTTTTGAGGAGTTCTCCTGGTACATCACCATCAGCTCTACTTCACCATATGCATTGTGACGAGCATAAAGTGCTTAACATCCATATTCAAGTAATCTAATCGCAATCAACGAAATACTTATTATTGAGTAGTTTCGGTGGCCATCTGGGGTCTTTATCGTCAGTTTCACTTCCTCAAATGGTGCTTTTCAAGAGCAACTGCACAAGGTACTATAAGAAATACCCAAAACCCTATAGGTGTGCATATAATATTTGAAGAGTTCCCTCGATTTGTCCATGATCTCTTCATCAGATCCAAACGTGACGACAATAGGACCAACTAGAAAGTATACCCATTCAAACAAAAAAAGAATTTTCCAAATCGGTTTAGCCATCTCCGAGTTATGAGGTAACATACATTAAAAAAAAAGTTCAAGACGAATTGTAAACCTCCTTTTTTGAAGTCAGTTAATAAATTTATATTTAGAATTGAGAAATTAACTGTCACTAATTGCATAGAGAACTCTCGGTTCGCCATTATCGAAAGTTAGGGTAGTATACATTTCATAATACTATCTCTTATCCAGAATGCGACAAACATTTTAGAGATGTTTTTTGTTACCTAAAGCAAAAAATGCTTATATTCAGTTTTACAATAAATTGATGATGTTCATGAGTTTAAAGACTGGCCTATCATCGATCATCGCTATATGGTACGAAATCGCCAACTAATGTAATTTAAAAGCTTCTCTTATACCAAAAAACAAACCATTAATTTGACCAATATACGTACCCTATCACGTTGCCTGTCGGGTAGTTCCACATATTTGGCTAAGGAACTTCTGATAGACATTCTTAAAATTATCTGTATACGATGGAGCTTTAATTAATTTAGTCAGGCAATTTATTGCGCTGTCTGGTAGCTGCATTAGAACTAACAGAAATGTTTTAGTTACTACTCATGTTTCATGTGAAAATGTAACTTATTTCAATTGTAATTTTACGCAAGTTTTATACAGGTTTTTTATATAAGTGAAGTATTTTCTACGAAAAGCGGCAAGTATGGATTTATTACATTTAACATTTAAAAGTTCAGTTTTAAAGGACTTTCATAGCATTAAGTATATTTTAATTTTAATCAACTCAAGAGGAACCTAGCCTCTCAGTTGATGCGAACGTTTTGCACAGGTATATTCAAGAAACGGTGTCTATTCCCAAGGTGGAAATCCTGCGAGCTGGGGTGAGCGAAAGGGTCTGTATCTGTATAGAATCCTAACTGGCTAAAACTACCCCGTGTACCCACACATACTTACGCCGGGGACTGCGGGTACAAACCAATATGTAAATAAATTATGATATAAGTATCGAGCAAACGTATTATTTGACTGTTAATAATATTATTAAAATTAGTTATGTTTTATAAGATAGAAAATATTACTTTCTTCATAAATTTTAAAGTCGGTATGAATCTATAGTTTATTACAAAATTATTAAGTACAATTTATAGGCTGATAATGTTGTTTCCGTGACTCAGGGTAGTCAACGAGGAACACCGTCTTATCTAGTTTGAATTTATGATAACTACGTTTCATGTTTGCTCATATTAAAACATATACTTAATAACTCTGCAAGTCTATAATATCAAACAAGACAATGTAACGACTACACACATATGTGTTTATCATTTTGCTATCAATAGCTTAGGGTTAATTTTACTGATATCCAAAACTTATGGATTTTCCTTTATTATCTGGCCTTTAAGAAATTGTTTTTCTAACCTAAGAAGTTATATCTTTATTTCCAATATATACATAATAATATTATAAATAAAAACCCTAAACTATATATACACACCTAAAAATAAACTAAAATATAGCATCCAGAAATTCGTGCGCATCGCTGTCCACTGGTAATGTGCCCAAAAGACTGGCGGCATTGCCACGTTGTATGGCAATGCTTAACCTCTGTCCAAGGTAAAAGCCAGCCCTTGGGTCACGCGAAGTGTCAACTAGGCGTCTGGACAGATCTTTAAATAATTTGTGAGCACTCGGACCCCACGACCCCAAGGTTTCAACCCCAAACGGCTCGAAAATATAACTACCAACAAGGTTATTATATTTCCGCCATTTGAGATTCTCAGCAGCCGCAGCGGCAGCGCCAGCACAACAAGATGAGCTAGGAAGATGGGATGGCGCAAGAGTATCGACACAAGTTGCGTCCCACACTAAAGGCCTACCCATCTTCCAAGGAAATAAAGACATACCATCCGGCCTTTTGCCATCGTCGCGTGCCAGGCCATTAGGTTCTAAAACAGCTGGAACGCCGACAGTGACAAGAGCTCGTCGGATAATGTCGTTAATATTCGCGTGCCGTGCTATGCGACCCGCGCTACGGCCGCATGAAAGGCCATGGTGACCGAGGCTGTTGACAACTTCGCCACAGTGGCAGCGATGAGCAGAACAGCAGGGAGCACCTAGTCGAAGGGAAGCAGCGAGGCGGAAAGTAGTATCATCGAACAAGGTGCCTATGTTCGATGATGGTAGTGCATGGAGCCAGAGACCCGACTCCCATTCACCCACAGCCAGCAGGCGCGCACGCTCTGCAGCCGAAGCAGATGTGGCAATAAGGTCACTCTGAACTGCTCTACAGAGCGGCTCATCCCACCGCCTCTGAGATGATGGATTGTCGGGTGGATTTAGGTTCGGGCAAGCGAGTCTCCAGGTATCTATAGCCTCGGTGAAGTACGGCACATTGAAATCAACCAGTGATGGAGCTAGGATATTCCTGATTAATTTCTCAGTGCCGTGTACCGAGGATACAAAAGCCGGTAGACTGATATTAGTAATTTTGCGGACGCCGAGACCACCCATACGAATGGGAAGAGTAGCTTGTGCCCAAGCTCGGTCGTCCATAGCCACATTTAAAATTCCTGTCAGAGTTTGACGAATAATTTGGTCTATTTTTTCCAAAAGGTGAGGATGATGCCATAGATGCGTAGAACGAAGAAAATACATTAATTTGGGTCCAAAACAACAGTAACGAATTAAGGTGATGGCCGAATGCATATTAATTTGGTTTATTCTGTCCAAGATGTCATTAAAATTTTGTATTTTTTCCTCGACAAAATCGGGAAAAGAATTCTCATAAATTGGAGACCCAAGAAGACGAAGAGAACTTTTTTCCACAATTTGGATATCTGGGGCTATTGCGTTGAATTTTGAAAGTGTCAGTTGTCTTTCAGTACTGTCAGATATGAATAGTTCACACTTCGAAAGGTTGAGGTCCAATCCTATGGAATGGAATTGATTTATTAAAAACTGTAGATCATCTAATACCGTGTCTACATCGCCTCCCAGGGTTCCATCATTGAGATACCACACATTAAATTTTGAATTTAGCTGTCGAATGATTGGGTTAATGGCTAACCTAAAGATCGCTGGCCCGAGGGGATCACCTTGTTGACAGCCAACAGCTGATTCCAAAAGGTTTGCCTTATAAAGTAATTTAGTCGGATGTCTGTAACATTGCCAAAGAAAACTAAAAATTTGTGGTACTTCTTTTTTACTTTCTGCCAACAAAGTGTCCCTATTGACTGAATTAAAAGCATTTTTAATGTCAACCTTCAAGATGACCTCTCGTTTACCTGAATTTAAATAGGTCGTCAAGGCGTGTACGGCAGCCTCACAACCCCCTTTGGAGCCCTAACCCAGTTGCACGGGCTGAAATTTGGTCGAAATATCCTCACCACAAAATTTTGAGCAAATCTTGGCTGCCATACGACGGTAGATAGTTCCCACGGCAATGGGGCGAATGCCGCCATCCCTCTTGCGTAGGGCACATAGATTGGCCCCGTACAAGATATCGGTGACGGCTTCGTTCACCTGGCCCGAGAGCATAAGGTTAATCAGAGCCGTTAGCTCCTTCAAAAGCAACTCACCAGCCTCTCCGGCGCCTGAGCTGAGTAGGTCCTTCAGGTGCAGCGGACTCAGCCCATCGAGGCCGCCAACAGAGCCGCTTCGGAAGGAACAAACGGCTGTGAGCACCTGTGGCGTAGTGGTTTAGGTGGAAGAGGAATAAAAAAAGAGAGACCACAGGTTTACAGCATTTATTTTGAAGGGGGGTGGGTTCGGTTCACACTGGGTTCCCTCACTGGTCGAAGGTATAGAATGGTACTGCCCTGGGCTCAGGCCGCGACGCACGCAGACCGGCGGGCAGATCCCGTAGCAAGCAGCTCGCGCGCAGACGGGCGCAGAGGTTATGCGGGCAGGCCACACAATAGCGCGCAGACGAGCGCAGAGGTTATTCGGGCAGGCCACGCAATAGCACGCAGACAGTCACAGAGGCTGCGCGACACCCGTCGAGCGGCGGACGTAGAGGTGGTTGATAGTAGAAATCCAAGGCAGTAGAAACGAAGGAGAAGGAAAGAAAAACCCCTTGGCACAGAGGGGTTTCTATATAAGTTACTTGCAACAGTAGGCGGCGAGAAAAGACGCTTCGCGCACTAGAGATTAGAATTTATAGCTGGTCACTACTGCATAAGTGTTGTCACTCCGTGAAACCATAGACATTAGAGATTAGTGTGGTAGTCGACTTCTAGTTTAATCGACTACAACGCTACAGTACCCCGCCTGTTAGCGAAGGATTTTCCCTAGGATAAATCCGCTAGAAGGCCTAAACCACTATTACTGACTACCTATACGTTCATACATCCCATTCATGTGCTTCCATACTATTAAACATTCATCCATCCATTCTAAGTCCATCCCTGACTTGGAAGTAGTCCTAAGTCAGTGACGTACAATCACATACGAGAGGTAAGCTAATTATAGAGTAGTTTAACTCGAGACAGTCAGTAGGAAAAACAGCAAGATAAAGCAAGTGTATCTCCATAGGGTTAGGTAACCTTGGTGGACTGTTGCAGGCTATAGGTAATGTTAGGTTTCAAAGCAAGAAGTAAGTTCATCGTTGAATATTAAATCATCAAAGTTCCAACAACAATTTAATAATAAGTTAAGGTTCTATTTTATGTTTAGGTTTACAATTAAATTGTGTTAAAGTTCAAAGCTAAGAGTATTTAAAAAAAAAATAAAAAATTTTTTTTTTTTGAAAAGGTAAAAAAAAAATTTTTGTTAAAGTTAAATAAAAAAAAATTTTTTTTTGGTGATGGTCCATGTATATGTTCAAATTGGTTTAAGTTTCTTTACTGGAATACGCATCATATGTAGAAGTCCATTCGAGTGAGTTTCCGAACGTGAGTGTAATTTATAAGAAATAAATCAAGTCCATATTCATACTGTTGCGAGAATATCCGCACGTTATAGACGAAATTCTAAAAGACAAGTATCCAAGGTTGGCAACTACGTCGAGATGTCAAAGTCAGTACGTAAACGTCAAAAATATAATATGTCAATGATCTTAAATTAAATAGGTTATGTTATGAATCACGCGGAAATATTTTTTAAGAGAATTTATTACTTTAATTAGGGCAGGTTGAATCTAAGTGATATTTAGGATAGGTTTGTTCAATACTAAAAGGTGTTATGAAGTTAAAGTTAGGTTTCTAGTTTAGTGTTTAGGTAAAAGAAATTAGATAAGTTTGTAGACTAAATGTTGTTAGAATATTTCATGTAGATTCTATTATTAAACGATTGATGATGTGCCAGTTAGGTTCGGGTTTAGTGCTTAGATTAAGGTTAGATTTGTTACTAGGGTAGACTGGAATATAGTTTAACTGTGGGGCAGATCACCAACAGTTTACTTGAATCAGAAAAACAATACAATGGACTATGCTATATATTGTTTTATGAATAGTTTTAAGGTTAGTAGTGAGAAAGTTTTACAGTTATAATTAAACTATAAAGTTATAGCCTACTATGCAAGTAGTTAATGGGTAGGTACGGTATTTGTATAGAAATTTACCGGCTTGAAGCTGTTTTCAGAACAGTAGGTTTAGAAATTAATGTAAATTAACTAGTGTGCGGACACCCATGTTTCAGGGGGCCGTCTTTAAGACATCCATGAGGACATAATAACATAAATAAAAGTTAAAGGTAGTGTACTATGGAGACTACTCCGCCATGATACTAAAGAATCGCCCTGAGGGCCCACTATGTAGTTTCTCATAGTCACGCCGTAAAGTTATGTTGGCTTATGTTTTCAGAAGAGTTGGTTTAGGAATGAATGTAGATTAACTAGTGTGCGGACACCCATGTTTCAGGGGGCCGTCTTTAAGATATCCATGTACTTCAAAAGGTAAGCTATAATCTGGACATGACAAGACTGGGGCTGAAACTAGTATATTCCTGAGTTTGTCAAATGATTCTTGGCACTCATTGGTCCAAGCAAAAGGTGGAGCCTTTTTGCTGGAGCTAGTCAGTTTATTTAACGGTGCCGCTAGCGAACTAAAGTTTGGGACAAAACGTCTGTACCAGGATGCTGTTCCCAAGAATCTCTTTACTTCTTTAGGATTAGTTGGGATTGGAAATTTTGTGATTGCTTCTACTTTTTCTGGGTCTGGGTGCAAGCCCTTTGAATTTACAATGTAACCCAGGTATTTAAGTTCATCCCGGAAGAATTGGCATTTGTTTAAATTAATTGTTAAATTGGCCTCAGTTAGTGTTTTAAGGACTTTTAATAAAAGAGATATATGGTGGTCAAAATCAGAAGAAACCAGAACTATGTCATCTAAGAAAGCAAAAACTCTGTTTTCAAATTCCGGGCCACAGAACAACTTATCAGCAAGCCTCTGTTGAGTAGCAGGTGCATTAGTTAGTCCAAAGGGTGTAGTTTTGAATCTGAAGGTTCCACGGCCAGGAATGTAAAAAGCAGTCTTGTTTTTGTCCTCTTCATTCAAGGGTAGCTGCCAGAAACTTTTATAAAGATCTAGACTTGTTAGGTATTTAGCATCCTTTAGGTTATCTAGAATTTCAGAGATATAAGGTAAATTATAAGCATCCTTCTTAGTTACTGAATTTAGCTTGCGACTGTCTAAGCAGAACCGCAATTTGCCATCCCTTTTAGGTGTGAGAAGTACAGGTGAAGACCAAGGACTTTCGCAGGGCTCAACAACATCTAGCTTTAGGATTTCGTCTAGCTCTTCACACAAAATGCGCTGTTTTTCAGGCGACATTCTGTAGTAACGCTGCCTGATTGGAGGTGAGTCTCCAGTATCAATGCAGTGTGTGATGTGATTGGTACGACCTAGACCTTTTTTATCTGAAGATATAGTTTCATATTGTTTAATAATGTTATCTGCTTTTGTTTGTTGAGTCCTTGAAAGTTGAGCGAAGGAATGCAGGTGTAAGTCTGTATTAGAGTTGATTATTTGTTCATTATGACTCATAAGAAAGATTGAATTAGTGTTTTTAGGGAACAGTTCAAAAAGATTCCAGAAGTCAATGCCCAGTAGAATGGGTATGTCAACTGATGGTATTACATAGGCCTTAAGTATGTGGTGTTTACTTTCAAAGGTTATAGGTAGATTTAGTATACCTATTGGTGATAACATCTGTCCCGCAGCGGCAACAAATTTTAAAGAGTGTTCACATGATTTCAGGGTTAGGCCCAAATCGATGAGTTTTTCATGAAAGTTATCTCCAATTATGGTGACTGCGGATCCTGAGTCCAACAGTCCACAAGTAGGCAAGTTATTTATTAGAATACTTGCATAAGGCCTAGTATCATTTAGTGGTTTATTGTGGATTGTTGTAGCAGCATAATGAGTGGAAGATGGCTTTAATGTTGGTGGCCAATCTGCCCTCTCACCATTGTTTTTAGTTTTATTGAGTTTTTTACCACAACCCACAACCTTTTGTTTTTTTTGAGTGACACTTTTTACAGTTTGGAAAAATCACACCTTTGAGACCACATTTAAAGCAAATTGGAAATCTTTCTGCTGTACACTTTCTCAATGAGTGACTGTTAACTCTACACCTAGGACAGAAGAGACCTCCTTTAGAGGGTGATTCTTTTTTAGTGTTAATAGCTGAAACCTTTTCTGTTTCTGACTGACCAGAGTGTTTTTTGTAGTTAGTGTAGTGTTTTGGTGAATTATTAGTACTTGTGTTATAACTATTACTTGACTTATTGTGCCTGTGGTATGCAAACTCTGGTGCAAGAGTGCTCAGATTACTTTTGCTGGGTTCATGGTAGTGTGTAGCCCTAGCTTTATATTTCTCATAGTTTTTGCAAACCTGTTGTAATTGGTCTAACGTTTGCACACTACTTAGTGCTAGCACATCTGCATAGACAGGTTTAACATTATGAGAGATAATGTCGAATTTTTCCTCTTCTGAAATTTTTTTTTCGAGTCGGTTGAAGAGACCGCTCATTATAGAAATGTAAATAGTTATGTTTTCAGTTTCACCTTGTGTACGCTGCCTAATTTCAGAAAGGAGTCTATAGTCATAATCATCACTATCAAAGGCTGACTGAAGTTGCTTGATTAACTGGTCCCAAGACAATATATCAGCTTTTATGTGTCTATACCAGTGTAAAGCATTGCCAGTGAATATGTCATAGGAAAAATTCAACATGTCCTCCCTAGAAATTCGCTTACTTAGTCTGAACTCCTCAATTTTCTGAACAAATGACCTTACACACGTATTCCCATCGTATTTGGGTTTATTGCCATGGTGACTGGGACAAGTGACAACTATATTTGGGATTTCCGTGACACTTGCTTCAGCCTGCTGACCACTGGCTGAACTATCTGATGTACTAGGGGTGAGTTTACTCAGGAGAGTTTTGTACTGACTATCCAAGCAACCAAACAGTGAATCAAGTTTTCTCTTCAACCGCATAGCGTCTTGTGTGGTTGGAGTTATTCTTCCTAATCTATGGAATATGTGGTTCCTAATTGATGCAGCTACACTAAGAGAACGTTCAGTGCTTATGGTAGATAAATAGTCTCTAAAATCTTCAAGCGTCTGACTCAGGCCACTCAAATCATCCTTCTCATCTATCCCGGACAGCAAAAAATCCTCAGTGTCATGCAGTCTAGAAAGCTTGTTAATTTGCCTTCTAAGATCAGTGACTGTGCCCTTTTCACCGCCTCTAATGACGACCTCATATTCCAATTCGGCCTTTCTTAGGTGGATAAATTTGATTGGGTTAGCGCTCATTGTGATCTTTACAATTTACAACAAAACCCTAGTAGCTGACTAAGAAATTATATAAAAGTAACAAATTAAAAAAATACAGAAGAAAAATATAGTAATTACCCACTACTTACCGCCACGATGTGTGAGTCAGGTAAATAGCGACCAGTGAAGAAAACCTTGTGAACCTTACCGAGTGGGCGCCACTGTGGCGTAGTGGTTTAGGTGGAAGAGGAATAAAAAAAGAGAGACCACAGGTTTACAGCATTTATTTTGAAGGGGGGTGGGTTCGGTTCACACTGGGTTCCCTCACTGGTCGAAGGTATAGAATGGTACTGCCCTGGGCTCAGGCCGCGACGCACGCAGACCGGCGGGCAGATCCCGTAGCAAGCAGCTCGCGCGCAGACGGGCGCAGAGGTTATGCGGGCAGGCCACACAATAGCGCGCAGACGAGCGCAGAGGTTATTCGGGCAGGCCACGCAATAGCACGCAGACAGTCACAGAGGCTGCGCGACACCCGTCGAGCGGCGGACGTAGAGGTGGTTGATAGTAGAAATCCAAGGCAGTAGAAACGAAGGAGAAGGAAAGAAAAACCCCTTGGCACAGAGGGGTTTCTATATAAGTTACTTGCAACAGTAGGCGGCGAGAAAAGACGCTTCGCGCACTAGAGATTAGAATTTATAGCTGGTCACTACTGCATAAGTGTTGTCACTCCGTGAAACCATAGACATTAGAGATTAGTGTGGTAGTCGACTTCTAGTTTAATCGACTACAACGCTACACACCTCTTGACCTGTAACGGTGAGGGTGTTTATGTCCTGATCGGGGAGGTCGGGAAAGGAAAGACCATCCGCTGGGGCAGGGTGTTTGCTCTCCAGAGCTGCGAGAGTATCTGGAGAGTATGGGGCCACCACATCACTACTGAAAAGTATCCTGGCAGCTCCGCTAATGTCACCTCCCCCCAATTTAGATTCGACTAGGCGGGATATACTTCTTGTGGAAGTAACCGTCTGTGTCGGTAATTTTGCATCCTGAATATTGGCCGAAATATTACAATTTTCTTTAATTTGTGAAGTTAAAGTTTTTTTGGTTGCCAAATTCTTTCGAATATGTAGGATCCTATATGGGAAGGTAAGCAGATGTTCCCAGGCACTTTGAGAGTTCTCGCGAGCGGCAAGGCGAACGCATCCTGCTAGGTTTTGCGCCACTACAGGTCTAGCGCCGCGGGGAATTCGCTTTAAAACCGGAACAGAGTTTTTGAATTTTGAGAGGGTTTTCCAAAACGGATCCAAATTGGGAGAAGATGATGTAGGTGTTAAAGAAATGACGGGGTCTGAAGTAGATACATTGGGTGGTTTGTGTACCTTTCCAATATGTACTTTTAGACCCCGCTTACCTTTAAAAAACCGTGCCTGGGTGCACAGAGGACACCTCTCCAGAATATTTAGTGATGTTGAAGGTTGATCGGCACTATTACACAACACATCACTGCTGCCACTCGACATTAATCAGATTAAGTAACAAAATTAAACTTAGTTACTAAACTAGTAAATAAATTAAATTAATTAATAAAAATCTAAGGAAAAACACTGATTCAAAAAAAACGTCAATAAATGACACCATGTGTCAAAAACTAGCGCAGTCGCGGTGGTGGCTTAGGGCGCCGCGAGGCCAAAGAAGGCATTTCGGCAACGCCCTAGATCAACATTGCCGGATGGCACGCAGCTGGTGTTACGTCTACGGTGTCGCCTCCAGGATCCTCCTCTTCGTCGTAATTTTATTACTGACTATCTTTTAACCTAAGATAGTTGTAGAAATTTACTTAATTTATTATCCGCAAAATTTCTAGTATTAGTTTACCGGCTTTCATTTCCTCGGTCCACAGCACTGAGAAATTAATCAGGAATATCCTGGCTTCCACACTGATTGATTTTAATGTGCCGTGCTTCACTGAGGCTATTGATGCCTGGAATCTCGCTTGTCCGAATTCTGACCTACCTGTTATACCATCTTCCCAGAGGCGGTGGCACGAGCCGTTCTGCAGAGTAGTTCTGAATAATTGACTAACCACGTCTGCTACTTCTGCTGAGTGTGCTCGTCTGCTGGCTGTGGGAAAGTGGGAATCAGGTCTTTGGTTACATGCTCTACCGTTCTCAAATCTAGGCACTTTGTTCGACGACACCACTTTCCGCATCGCTGCTTCACTACGCCTCGGAGCCCCTTGTTGTACCCCTCATCGCTGTAATTGTGGGGAAGCGGTCAACAGCTTCGGGCACCATGGTCTCTCTTGCATCCGTAGTGCGCGTCGTTTTGCACGACATGCCAACTTAAATGACATTATCCGACGAGCCCTTGTCACCGTCGGCATTCCAGCCGTATTGGAACCCATTGGACTGGCACGTGACGATGGCAAGAGACCGGACGGCATGTCATTGTTTCCTTGGAAGATGGGTAGGCCTTTAGTCTGGGACGCAACTTGTGTCGATACTGTCGCGCCATCCCATCTTCCCAGTTCATCATGTTATACTGGTACTCCCGCTACGGCTGCGGAAAACCTCAAGTGGCGTAAATATAGTCATTAGTCATCTCGGTGATAACTATATTTTCGAGCCATTTGGGGTCGAAACTCTCGGACCATGGGGCCCGTGTGCTCACAGCCTTTTTAAAGAAATATCGAAAAGGCTCGTTGACGCTTCCCGCGACCCAAGGGCTGGCTATTTCTTTGGACAACGGCTAAGCATTGCCATACAACGAGGCAATGCCGCCAGTATCTTGGGTACGTTGCCAGCCGACAGCGTTGTGGATGAATTTTTTGATGCTTTATTGTAGTTTGTATTTTAGTACATAATTTTGTATATTTGTTGTAATTAATTGTTTAAACTTTATATTGGTTGATTACTTTGCATTTATTTATTTAAATGTATAAGTGTAAACAGTTGTTGGTTAGCCAAATAAAGAAAACAAAAATAGAAAAACAAGTCATTAGAAGGTTTTGTTTAATGGCAACGTGTAACGTTAAACGCGCAAAACCTGTAAATAGTTTTCGTCCTAATAACAAGCAGAATCAATTGAACCACTTTTTAATATAGCTCAAATTTTTCAAAAAATCATCTTTAAAAACGTTATCCTGTCTATTTATGAATAAGTCAAGCCGCCATCACATGCACAAACCCGCCAAATTAGGTAAACAAACACAAATTGTTGTAGACCAATTAAAATTTTATCTTATGCGGGATAATAGATTTTATTTCAATGTAAATACGAATCTTTCATATAGTGCCACGAATAAGACTATTTGAATTTCGAAGACGCAAGAAACGAACAGAATTGCCAGTAAAACTAAAACAGCACATACCTAAAACCTTAACGGGGCACCGAGCTTTTTATACACAAAAACGCGTTTTTATAACGGTTGTTTGAAGTAGTAAACAATTAAATTAAAATCTAAGGAAATAAATTGGTATTTTTGGGCTTACATACTAGGCGGTATACACGATGGAATAATAATTTGATAAAGTTGCCCGGATAGAATAAATTCACAAAGTTACCTCTAAACAACACAACAAACACTTAGCACGGCGTGAATACTTCGCTGAAGGTCATCAATTTTTGAATAATAACAAAACTACATGTTTTACACAACGTATACATGTTACATTTTCAAAATGTTGATTTGTTTAACAATAAGAAGGAAATACCTAAATTCGCGCGAGTTTCGCCCATTTTATTCAGAGCCGCCGCGCCGCTGTCGCCTGTCTTGTCCGCTTTAGTCCTGCGTCGGCCATCGGACGGGGAGCTTGTGTCGCTTGCGCTTACGCACGGATTTAGTAACATAACGATGAAAATTGAATGAAAATTCATTGTAGCGTATTTGAAATGGGGAACAAAGTAAAGAAATCAAGACAGGGAAGGGGTTGGCGAAAAACCAGAAATCTCAGTCGACCAGCGCGCGATCCCCGCCGTGTTTTTATCTGTCTAGCCTTTTTTTTTTTTTTTAGCGTGGTAAAATTATCAAATAAGTCCTCCCACTCCGGGCAGGGTGGGAGGGACTGTCAGACTTTTACTGACTAAAATCCACGGTGTTCCTTCAATAACCCTTTACATACCGGGGCCACGGTAACGGGATGAGTCCCACGACCCCGGCGGGCTTCGGCCCTCTGCAGAGGGGGCCTCGTCATGTTGCTGACGCTCTTTGAGGCGCGCGTGGAACACGACGCGCCGTCGACCCGGGCATGGTCCATGGTCGGACAGCGAGTTGCCCTTTACTCGCTGTCCGCATGCCCGCGCCTACGGTGGCCGGAGATCGTCGGCCGACGTCCGACGCCGTGGGCGTCTACCACTGCGGCTGGGCTGGAGGGAGGACGCCATCCTCTCCCTCACGCGGCCCGCCTCCTCCTTCGGAAGCATGACTGCTTCGCAGAAGGAGGCGACCGCTTCCCACTCCCTCTCGCCCCGCAGCATGGCCTCGACCAAGGCCGGGCGCGAGAGGTCTCCGCCTATTGTCACCGTGAGGACACGTCGGTGCTCTGCCCAAGCTGGGCAGTCCTGCACCGTGTGCTCGACTGTGTCCTCAGGGCGACCCTCGCAGTGGTGACACCCAGGCGTCTCTTCCTTACCCATCAGACACAGGTACCTCCCGAAACTTCCGTGTCCGGTGAGGACCTGCGTCATGCGGTAGGTCAGGACGCCGTGACGCCGATCTAGCCACTCCTCAAAGAGGGGTCTTACCGCCGCAATTGCGGCGTGCCCGGCCGTCGGTTGCGACAGTCGTTCCCTCCATACTGCCCTGAGATCGCGCCGGAGCTCTTCCCGCCGCGCCTCGACTTCTCGAGGCAGCGGGGATACGCCCCGGCGCTGCGCCTCCACGCGCCATTCATAGACGCGCTGGAGGGCAGTCGCCTCCAGATCCCAGGGCAGCAATCCGGCAAGGAGGTTGGCCGATTCGCCGGCGATCGTGCGGTATCCCCGGATCATTCGGATAGCCATGACCCTCTGGCATGCGACCAACTTTAGTGGTCGCGTCCGGATGCACAGGGCCCACACTGGGGACCCGTAGAGGGCCATGGACCGCACGACGCCGGCGTACAGCCTTCGGCAGGAGGCGTTTGGCCCGCTGAGATTAGGCAGGAGTCGCCTGAAGGCGGCTGCTGCCCGGTTCAGCTTTGGGGCCAAACTCAGGAAGTGCTCCCTGAAGTTCCACCGGCTGTCGAGGACGAGTCCCAGGTACTTCATCGTCCTCCCGACGCCGATGCGAACCCCCTCCACCGTTATGTGGGACTCGGACCGTGGCGCGTTCCGACCGCCATGGAAGCACATGGCCTCGGTCTTGTGCAGCGCCACGTCGAGTCCCAACTGCCGGATCCTACGAACGACTGTCGCAACCGCTTGCGTCGCCAGGTCGGCCGCCGCCTGGTGCGACTCTCCCTGCGCCAGGACGAGCGTGTCGTCAGCGTAACATACTACGCTGACGCCGTCAGGGAGGTCGCCGCGCAGCACCCAGTCGTATCCGATGTTCCACAGGGGCGGCCCCAAGACCGAACCCTGTGGGACACCGCACGACATCTCTCGCCGGTTCCACTCTCCCCGGTGACCGGGGTAGATGACGGCTCTGTCCGTCAGGTAGTCCTCGACTATGCGACGGAGGTAGGTCGGCACCCGGTGATACCGGAGTGCCTTCCTGATGCAACTCCAGGGCAGGGTGTTGAAGGCGTTGGTGATGTCCAAAGACACCGCCAAGACGACCCTGCCCCGGGATACCGCGTCCCCCGTCGTGAGGGCTCTCACGCGCATGACAGCATC
Organism: Tholera decimalis; assembly: GCA_943138885.2. NCBI lineage: Eukaryota > Metazoa > Arthropoda > Insecta > Lepidoptera > Noctuidae > Tholera > Tholera decimalis. The sequence continues at coordinate 13,245,508 of OW964552.2, read as the reverse complement.
CACCGTCGAGCGCCCCCTGCGGAAGCCAAACTGGCACTCCGCAAGATCCGGGCCCACCCGATTCAGGTGCCCGAAGAGGCGGTCTGCAATCACTCTTTCCAAGAGCTTGCCCACCTCGTCGAGCAGCACGATGGGCCGGAATGCGGACGGAGAGTCCGCAGGGCGCCCGGCTTTCTGGATCAGGACCAGCTTTCCCGTCTTCCAGCGAAGCGGAAACTGGCCCCTCTCCAGGCATGCGCTAAAGAGCCCCCCTAGTCGAGGCCCGAGAGTCTCCGAGGCCAGGACCCACGCTTTCCCTGGCAAGCCGTCGGGTCCTGGGGCGGTATTTTTGGCCTTGAGCCGTTGTACCGCCACTCTCAAGTCTACCTCGGTCACCTCTGGAGCGTCGTAGACGTCGTCGTCGCTGTGGTCCGCGTTTGCGCCAGCTTCAGGTTCCGTCGGAGACGGAGCCATGGGCGGGGGAGCGTGCTCCCCTCGCGATGGGAACAGGGCGCTCACCACGTCCTCCAAGAACTGAGGCTGGAGACTCTGCGTCAACGGGGGAGCCCAGGGGCGGAGCTTTTCTCGCACCCACTTGTAGGGGCGGCCCCATGGGTCCCCGTCCAGAGTCGCCAGCATCTCCTCCCGGGCCAGTTCCTTGGCCCGCCAGATCTCGTCTCGGAGGACGGCCTTCGCTGCCCTGTAACCCTCGTACAGCTCCGCCTCTACAGTCGCCGCATCCGGAGGTCGGGTGCGGCGCCTGCGGAACCTGGTGTACCGGCGTCGTACCGCAACGCACGCTTCGCGCAGCGCTGCTAGCTCGCTCGACCACCAGTACAGCTGACGCCGGGCGCATCCTTGCCGGACCCGGGGCATGGCCACGTCGCAGATCTCCGACATGGCCTCCTGGAACCACTCCGCCTCGTCGTTTATGTCGGCAGGCCTGTCCGGGGGTGACCCCCAGGCCTGCACGATCGAGGCTTCCAGGAATAGCTCCCGGTCCATCTGCTTGAGCGCCCATCGCGGACCACTCAGGTCCCGTCGGACCGGCGCGTCTGGGGTCTGGGCGGAGACGTCGAACCGGATATACCGGTGGTCGGAATAGGTCTCCACCTCCTCCATAACGCGCCAGTCGGTGACGCGCGGTGACAGGCTGGGGGTGGCGAATGTAACGTCCACCACCGACTCGCCCGTAAACCGCACGCACGTGGGGACAGAACCCCGGTTCTCGATCACCAGGCCCTGCGCACGGGCCCAGTGCTCGAGCATCCTGCCCCGCCTATAGTCCGTGGACCGGGAACCCCAAGCCGGACTCTTGGCGTTGAAGTCCCCGAGGACGAGGGCGGGGAGGGAACCGAGGGCGACGACGACGTCTCCCAGCTCCGTTAGGGAGTTCTGGAACTCGGCGAGAGTTCGGTTCGGGGAGAAATAAACGCCTACCACAGCGATCTCTCCGAACCGTGCTGCGACGATCCCACGCCCTCTCTTGACGCGATCGAGGGGCGGGGTACCGGCAGCGGCCGACGAAACGAGGGTCACCGAGCCGTCCAAGTCCGCCACCCAGTCGTTCCTGGGCAGGACAAAATACGGCTCGGCGACCACGGCGACGTTGATCAACCACTGCGCCATGCTCTGGAGCAAAAGTTCCTGAGCAGCGGCGCAGTGGTTGATGTTCGCCTGGAGGAAGCGCAATGGGGCCATTAATCGGGATCCATTGCAGCCTCCTCCAGGGCCCCTCGCGGGGGTTCAGCCACGACGGCGACGGCGGTGGCAGTAGCGACGGCGGCGGCGGCGGTGGCGGTGACGACGGCGGCAGAGGGCCTACCTCTGCGCCTGGCTTTGGTGGGTGGGGCGCAGGACTTGCCCCCAGCCCGGTGATCGGCCGGCTTGCCAACCGCCTCACATGCGAAGCAGTGAGGCGGGGCGGAGCACGAGCCGGCCTTGTGACCGGGCTGACCGCAGCGGAAGCACCTATCGCTGCGGTCTACCTCCGAGGTGCACACGCATGCCGCATGGTTGCCCACTTGGCAGCGGAAGCACCTCAGGGGTCTGGGGTCCAGGACTTTCACCTGCGCAGACACCCAACCAACCAGGAGCCTTCGGCCCTCCTGGATCTTTTTGGCCGCCGGGACGGGGCAGCTAACCGTAATGATTTGCCCCCCCGTGAAGCCAGGACGCAGGGCGCCCGCCCTCACCTGATCGGGAGGGCACCCCCCAGTCCTGGCTACGGCGGCCACCACTTCCTCGGCCGTCACGGAGTCATCCAGACCCAATATGCGCATGTCTGCGCGCTTGGTGGGTCTGGAGACTCGGGCCTCCTCCGCATTTAAGGACGCTCTGAGCCGTTCGGCCAGAGCGTCAGCGGTAGGGCCACTGTCCGCGCCGGGGATCTCTAACATCCGAGCCCCCGTCGCAGTGACCCGGTGACGGAGGCCACCGGTGATGCCGAGCTCCGTGATGTCAATCACCTGCCGCGCCTTCGCGAGCACGTCGCGGTACGACACGCCCCTCTTCACCGCGTCCGGCTGCAGTGTGATCACCACAGCCGCGGTCTTGGGGGCGCGCAATCGCGCCGCGGCGTCTCGCCGCCTCCGTCTTTCCCTACGCCACGAGGACCTGGCTGCGCCAGCAGCCTTCCTCTTCTCCCCGGCCACTTGCCAGTCGGCGCCGGCCGGAGGAGTCTTTGGAGGAGTCTGCTGGGACGGCTGGTTCCCGGCCTGGGCCTTCTTCTTTCTGGCCGCCTGCTTCGGCCCCGCAGGTGTCGGGGTCGGAGGCGGCTTTGATGGGCCCGATTTCGGCTTGGCCGGGGCCGTTTTTGCCCTCGCAGGGGCCGCCGTCACTGGTGCCGTCCGCACCGTGGCCGTCTTCGCCTGAGGCGGCCTCGTCGTCGTCTGGGGAGGCTTGGACGCGGCCGCAGCCGCGTACGAAGTCGCCGCCAGCGGGGGTCGCAGCACGCGGCTCTCCAATACGGAGAACCGCTGCTGGAAGGCGGCCAGCTCCTGTCGCACCAGGTCGAGAACCGAGTCCTCCGCTGGTGTGGGCCGGCCTTTCTCCTCTTGGCCCCGCGGCGGCGCATTCCGCTGGCCGGCTCCCCGGATTGCGGCCAGGTCCGCCTTGGGGGCGGCGTTCTCCCTCTGAAGAGCGTCTATGGCGGCAGTCAGGCGGGTGACCTCCGGCCGCAGATCGGACATGTCGTCCCTTGCAGCCGGAGCCCCGCCGTAAGTCCGCGCGGCCGCCTTGATGGAGGCCATGGCTTCGCCGATCGCGTCCTCCTTACTCTTCCGGTTGCGCTTCCGCGAGATGGTACGGATGGCAGCCGCCACGGCCTCTTCTAGTTTGGCCTCGCTCGGGGCCAGACCAGTGTTGGGCTCTCCAGAGGGAGGCCCCCTCCCCGAGGTCTTGCCTCGGCCTTTACCCCGCACACTAGTGGGGATCTTACGGGCCGAGACAAGCCCCTCCTCCGACGACGACTCATCGTCGCGGGGGCGCTTGAGGAACTCCTTCCTCCTGTCGGCGCCCCCCTCGTCGCTCCTCACTGCGCTTCCAGAGATCAAACTCTGGAAGCTCTCGGCGTCCGATGCCGAGTCGGTCTCCGACCCGAGCACCAGCGCCCCCTTCCTCCTCAGAGCGGCGCTCTGCGCTCGCTCAATGTTCGGTGCCGGTGAGGTGGACGTGCTGGACAAGTCCAGCGACTCCACCTCACGGGCACGTGAGCCTCCCTGGCTCAATGCGGCGACTGCCGGGAAACTGGGGTAAAAGTGTTTGTTGTCCCCCCCAGAGTACGGTGGGACTGACCGGACGTGTCCGGTGCGGGACTCCCCAGCTGCGGAGCAGCTGGGACCCGCCTGGGTAGCTTTTCCAAAAACTTTGTCTGCCATATTTTTTCCTTTTTTAGAGAGGTGAGTTCCTCTGTTCCTACACCCCTATTCCCCTCCCCTGGTTCACTTCACGGTTACGTCTAAAGATTAGACGCATACCGGAAGTGAACCTTTCCTCCCCCTTGACCCGATCTCTGAGACCGGGCCCCGCGCCGCCTAGAAGCTCGAGCTAGCTGCTCGATCCTCCAGACGGCGCGCATTTCCCCCGGTGTGTCCCTTTTGGTCTGGTTTCTCCCTCTGGGCCCGTCCGGCATGAGTGCCTCTACCGGCATGGCCCCAGAGATCATCGAAACACGCAAGCCCCACCACGACGACAACGTGGGGACACAGTTGGTGGGGATCTGTCTAGCCTAGCCAGCTTACGCACACATACACGGAGCGCATAGAATACCTACAATCGATTAGCGCAAGAAACTCGGTGCGCCCTTAAGAATTTTTTTAATGATTTTATTTATCTCAGAATTAAGTCAATTGAATTAAAAATCAGTCGGGGTGTCTGAGGCTTTGCGCATTTAACGTTACACGTTGTATAAAAGTGTTGTGTTGGTTTTCGACCAAATAATATTATCATAAAATTCGTGGATACGATTCATAATTATATTTATTGCGGATGATTTGATAATATATAAAGTTTCGTATCCATACCTAGGTACTTTCTTTTTATTTATTGAAAATAGGTTCGCGTTTGACCACTATCTCACCTGATGGTAAGTGATGATGTGGTCGATGATGGAGCACGCTAACCTAAAAGTAACCTATTCACTCTTGAGTTAAAGACTCCTAGGTTATAGCTACCGGGAAACACAGACTTCGGCAGGGAATTCCACTCCTTCGCACAATGAAGGTATTTCCAAAACTTTTTGTACATATGGGTGGGATGTCCACCATCTAACGATGGCGCTTCGCTCTTTGTCGCGTAGTCCGGTGATGGAACGGGCTTGGCGGATTTAGATTACCAACTAAGCCATCTGGGATTTGTACTGACTGAATTTTATTTGCCTTTTATTCAAAAGTGGTTTAGGGCTATGCATATGTTATTTGTTTGTTATTTCGATGAATATAAATTTGAGCAGCTTTTTGCAGAACTGTGAAGTTTTGTGTGTGCAATCATCTGCCTAGCTCATTTCCCAATTGTGTTGAGGTCGGCTTCCAGAATATGAGCCCTACGATGCTGCTGAGTATTTAAAATGGAACGATTGCCTATCTGGCCTCCACAACCCAGTAATAATAATAATCTTCAAGACCGATTTCGACCACGATGGCTAATCTTAGCGGAAATTAGTCATCTGTGCACAGAGCCGGATTAACCCTGTCAGAGGCCCTAAGGCAATGGCATTCTTGGGGCCCCTTTTCTTAGTTTGACTTACCAAATTGTGTGTGATTTGAGGAAACGCACATTAAGGGCTGTGGTTTTTAATATATTTGTTTACTTATTGCCAGATTTGTTCTAAAATTGTTTTAATTCTACTGAATTAAAATAATTTTAGAACAAATCTGGCAACAAACAAATTTAGTAGTAACTAAATCTAACGATTTGTATTTTGTGAGATAACAGTGAGGTCCCTAAGTTCAAAGAAACGTGTTTTCTTGGTGCGTGCACAGGGCCTGGGCCCCTAGTTGATGCGGGGCCCCTAGGCAGTTGCCTACTCCGCCTAATGGTTAATCCGGCCCTGTCTGCGCAGGAGCAATTATAGTGCACAAAAATGTGCGAAGATACAGGTGCACTCTCTGTTCCTTAACACCTAACATGACCGGAGAAAGATCAGGCGCAAGATCAACAGCTTAATAGATTTACGAAGCACGTTCGTATCACACCACCAACTTTCAAACCCGGCTTACTACTGAGAAATTTCTAATTGAAAAACCCAATTGCAGTTTTGCACGACCCAGGAATCGAACCTGTGATTTCTTGCATAACAGTCGCGCTTCCGACTACTAGATCAACGAGGCAGTTATACCACCTCAATCCAGTACCCAGGTATTTAACAAATGACAGCCGAAACGGTAGTCTCGAAATTAGTTTGAAACTTTTCCATGCTTTGACAAGCGCATTAAGCTCAACAGATTAAATAATATTATATTAGAACCATTGCTTAATCTAGAAATCTTGACCCACGTGCGTTTTTGAGTAATTTATTGATAAGTAGGCTCTTTAGCAGTAAAACCACAGGTAATTAATAACTATATCTTACATTAAGTGCCACTACAATTCACTATTAGAAATAGTATTGACGAAGCAGCGTGTAAAATTACAAATAAGGCGTAAATCCCAATAAAGCAAGTAATTGCCCGACATAATATAAATCGTATAAAAGGCTTTGTTCTATATTAACGATAATGTCTTAAGTGTATGTTTCTTGCATTAACTGGGCTACTTACCGAGGTTTTTAAAAATATAATTTATTACGTTTACTTCATGGTCTTCCCTATTTTTAAACATGGGTGCGCTTCAAGGAATAAAATTTTAATATTTTTAATTGCTATCGGGAGCGCTACTAAAAGGTGCGCTCCGAGGAATAAAAAAGGAGCGCTTCATTAGGTGCGCTTCAAAATGGTAGCGCTTCGAGGAATACCTCTACTTACCTACTATCAATTGGCAATCCGTGTTTCTCGGTACAAATGGACTTGTTATTATAGGCTTATATCTATAAGCTTATATTGCTTTTTTATCCACGTCCACTCGATCACAAGTCTGACACCTTTGTCAGACTTGTGATTGAGAGGTCAGGGGGCTCGGGGGTCGAGGAGGTTCAAACACCACGAATATACTATTACCGTGAACCCACTCCAGACATAAGCATATTTAACCTGGTTGGAGGGGTTAACAAGATTGTAAGTAATGTGAATTCTACGAACAAACTAGAATCTTTAACTCATAAACACATAACCCTCCTTTACGTCACGCAGTCGGGTAAATTAGCCATGGTTGAATTCCGGTCACTGGGCGACCTCTAGTTCACAATATTTTTTCGTTCATAATAAAATTCAGCTATAGGTAAACACAAAAAAGATTAACGTCTGACGGAAAACCACGTTAAAGATTGTTTTCTACACAATCATTAAAAAATACAATATCTCCTATTCCAGATCACTACTTTGCTATCCCTACAAATAACTTTTTCTTTTTTAAATAACTCCATTGTTTTAACTTAATACAGAAACGAAGTCAATAATTTGAATGTATAAACTCGTTGAAAAACAATCTCCTACCAACTGTAGCGTAAAACCGCTACGGTTAAAACTTCCTCCAATTCTAATCCAAACTTTTCAATAAAATTTTTTCTTCATAGCTGTTATTCACATTTGAACAAGGAATCGTGAAAAATATCCTCGGATGTTTTGCCTTTTGACGGCGTCATTACATTTTGGGACCCGATATGTGATGGTCAACCTTATTTTTTTGATTCATACCGAAATTATGAAGTGAAAGTTTTTTTTCTGTTGGTGTAAAGCCAATAAAAAATATAAAGTGTCCTAGCAAAAGGATAGTCTGTGGGTGATTTTCTGGTTAATTTGGTATGTATTGTCGCCTTTTTTCTTTTCGATCCATTTCGCACTAGTTTCATAATTAATCAAAGATTCAGCTTGCATCGGTGGTCTGAAGTTTCTTTTTTGTTTAGATCCCGTTACAAGCCAATTTTTGGCTCCACCCTACGGGCAAGCGACGTCGGTTATCGACGACGGAGGTCGGGGCGCTCTCGCCCGATATCCGAGCACATCCTGTGCCTGAGACGTCCATCTCAAAGGCCTGAAGCGAGTACGAGGTAGATGCGGACTCCGCAGCGCAGTGGCTCCGTGATTTCTACGTTACTTCCCACAGTCGTGTTCAGCCGTCCAGGAATTACCGAGTTTTCGCAGCAGGAGTTCTATTTTATACACCTAATTTGTATATTTCTAATCTAAAAATTATCACGTCAAAAACTCTTTTTAACCTAAGGCCTATCAAGACGCGTTGGATGCTCTTAGTGTTTTTTTTTGTAACTAAAATTACTAATATTGCGTATTCGCCTAGCTATAACCGATTGCAATCGATTTTTTTGTTAGGTAAGTTAAAAATATTTTGCATAATACCTTCGATAATATTCTTTTCTTTCCGCTAAGTTAACCCACGCCATCACTGAAAGGTTCCCAATAATAACTAATATTTAACTTTTTTATATTTTTTAATTAAGTACTTGTTTTCTATCTTTTTCCTTTTAATCAAAATTAAACGTGTAAAGTAGCGGTTTGTGTTTTACTGTGCACTTAATTTTATTTACGCTACAATATGGCGCCCGAATTAAAGTAAGTTTGCATATTAATTATTACTAAAATACCTATTTTTTTTTTGTTATCTCGTGTGTGGTTGCTCTTGAGAGCAATCTTTAATTTTCATCTTTCTTGTTGTGAGTTTCAGGTTTTACAATTGGTCAAATACCCGTATGGAAGTTAAAAGGATTACCTGTCTTGAATGTTTTCCCGATTCATACGACTGGACTACAGAATTGCTAACTGAATTTATGTTCTTTGCTAAATTGTGTGATGTTTGTGAAATTCAATTTTAAAGATTAACTTTGTAACTATACCCAATTTCCAATTCTTTTATTTTCTCCCAAAATATACTTATCTATCCCGAGTTTTATTTTATCCCAGTAGGTAGCGGTAATTAGTTTCCCGTAGTGTGTTTGATGTGTGGATGGTTAGGCATCGTGACCAAAGGTAAGCTTTTTGAATGGTCGTGTGCTAGTGTCTACCTTTTTTATTTTTTAGCCCGACTGTTTGCTTTTCTGCTATTTGCTAGTATCTGTTTTTGTTGGATTCTTAGCCCAGCCGATTCCTTTGACGTTCATGTTGTTGTCTTCTTCCCGCATCGATATTACGGCACGATATCTAACGATTTCCTGCTAAGTCCCGCTCTTTCATTTAACCTATTTCTATTTTGTGTTTAAAAATGTCCGAAGAAGGTTCTATCGTTGAGACTCCTTTACACGGAAGTATTATTATTTCTAGACCTCCTCCCATTCCACCTAGGCCCACTCCGGGTACTAGTCGTTCTACACGTTTGATATCATTCATCGCAAAGGGTCGCAACACGTCGTTCCAGATGCTTTATCTAGAATGTACGCGAGTCCGGTTACATTCGATCAAGGACCTGACCATACCAATGATAGATGGTATAAAAAGGTGTATTTAGGGGCTCGTGACTCCCCTCAAACGTTTCCAGCTTACGCCATTCGGAACGGTGTTCTGTTAAGACGCATGCCAATCACTAACCCATTGTGCTCTGATCCTTGGCGCATAGTTTTACCCGTTGAAAAGGTTAAATCCGCTATATGGGAAGCTCATAATAATCCTCTCTCTATACATCCTGGAGTTTCAAAGACTTATTTTAAGCTCAAGGATAACTTTTACTGGCCAAATATGTTTCGAGATGTTTCTGAGACTTTAAGGCAATGTGAGGTTTGTAAAGCTTATAAGATCGCGAATTCCCAACCACGTGGTCATATGTGTTATCCAAAGGAAGTCTCTTTACCTTTACAAATGATTTCTATCGACGTTATTGGACCGCTTCCAATCGCTTATTATGGGTTCAAATACATTTTATCTATGGTCGATGTTTTTTCTAAATATGTTTGGTTAGTCCCCCTTAAAAGGATTGACGCCAATTCAGTTATAAAAGCTTTGGAATCTGAAATATTTTTTAACTTCGGAGTTCCACGGTCTATTCTCTGTGATAATGCTACCGTTTTTCGTAGTAATCAGTTTTTAAACTTTCTTAGATCGTTTCGCATTGAATCCCCTACGTATACCCCTTATTACACTCCACAAGCAAACACGGTAGAACGTTATAACCAAAGTGTCGTTACTTGTTTGAGCATATTGGTTGGCGAGAACCAAAGGAATTGGGCTAAATTGTTACCCAAGGTCAAACTTTACCTCAATTCATGTATTAATTTAGCCACAGGGTTTACGCCAAACTTTCTCATATTCGGTAGAGAAGTCTGTATGGATTCATCGCGTGCGAATATCCAGACTCTAAGCACTAATTTAGCTGAAAGTCGGGAACAACACGCGAGTAATCTGACTTCGCTCGCCGAGATTTACGCAAAAGTAGCGGACAATCTTTCTTCTGCTTTTCTCCGTAATTCACGAAATTACAATACGAACCGCACGGCTATTACACTCAATGCCGGCGACATTGTATGGAGGCGTAATTTTTCAAAATCGTCAGCTGCTGAATACTTTACAGGAAAGCTGGCTCCTCGTTTCATTAAATGTCGTGTGATCAGAGTCATCTCCATGACTACATATGTCCTACAAGACTGTGATTCTCATCATATTGGACAATATCATATAAAAGACATACTTAAATGAATTAATTTGTTCCATATTCTTAACTTAATCAGCATTACTTATGTTAGGCCATTAGTTTTCAATTAACGACACCTCTTTTATTATTTCGACCCTCATTCCTCCCTGGAGTTAATATTTATTCATAACCATTTCCTCTCATTAAGCGTCGTATTTTTGATTTTGATTTAAGGTCCACCCTCTTCAACTTAACCCTCTCTCTTTAACTTAACCTTCTAACTTATCCCTCTATAACTTAAGCTCTTGACTTTGAGTCGTGTTAGACTTTGAGTCGTGTTTCACTTTGAGTCGTGTTTGACTTTGAGTCGTGTTTGACTTTGAGTCGTGTTGGACTTTGTGTCGTGTCTCACTTCGAGTTATTATCTGACTTCGAGCTTTTGTGTTCGACTTCGAGTTTTTGTTTGACTTCCTTTGAAGTTATTTTTAGGTTATTTCTTAATCTCAACTCTTATTTGTTTCGTCTTAAATATTGTTCTTTGTTCCTATATATTTAAGAATATTATTCTAGTTCTATCGTTTGTTTTTCTATTCTAATGTAGGTTTAGGAGACGCATCTGAAGCTCGCACTGTTAACGTCTAAACTGGAGGCCGGCTTTCAATTTTATTCAGTATCAGCTGCACTTCGATGTCGTTGATTTGATGTATTTAGTTTAAAGTTTGTTAGGCTAGTTTATTTAATTTGTATATATTATGGTTTTCACTCTTGGTTGATGCTATCCCTTTTGTGTTGTCAATCTGTTATTGTGTTTTCAATCTGTTATTGTGTTTTCAATCTGTTGTTGTGTTTTCAATCTGTTGTTGTGATGTCAATCTGTTATAGCGTTGTCACCCTCTCACTGGGTTGATACTTTCTTTTAGGGTTGTCAACCACCTTTCTTTTAGGGTTGTCAACCACCTTTTTTAGGGTTGTCAACCACCTTTCTTTTAGGGTTGTCAACCACCTTTCTTTTAGGGTTGTCAACCACCTTTTTTTAGGGTTGTCAACCACCTTTCTTTTAGGGTTGTCACTCACCTTTAGGGTTGCTACTCTCATTTTTTTTTTACTGGAAATGGGGTACTGTAGCGTAAAACCGCTACGGTTAAAACTTCCTCCAATTCTAATCCAAACTTTTCAATAAAATTTTTTCTTCATAGCTGTTATTCACATTTGAACAAGGAATCGTGAAAAATATCCTCGGATGTTTTGCCTTTTGACGGCGTCATTACATTTTGGGACCCGATATGTGATGGTCAACCTTATTTTTTTGATTCATACCGAAATTATGAAGTGAAAGTTTTTTTTTTGTTGGTGTAAAGCCAATAAAAAATATAAAGTGTCCTAGCAAAAGGATAGTCTGTGGGTGATTTTCTGGTTAATTTGGTATGTATTGTCGCCTTTTTTCTTTTCGATCCATTTCGCACTAGTTTCATAATTAATCAAAGATTCAGCTTGCATCGGTGGTCTGAAGTTTCTTTTTTGTTTAGATCCCGTTACAAGCCAATTTTTGGCTCCACCCTACGGGCAAGCGACGTCGGTTATCGACGACGGAGGTCGGGGCGCTCTCGCCCGATATCCGAGCACATCCTGTGCCTGAGACGTCCATCTCAAAGGCCTGAAGCGAGTACGAGGTAGATGCGGACTCCGCAGCGCAGTGGCTCCGTGATTTCTACGTTACTTCCCACAGTCGTGTTCAGCCGTCCAGGAATTACCGAGTTTTCGCAGCAGGAGTTCTATTTTATACACCTAATTTGTATATTTCTAATCTAAAAATTATCACGTCAAAAACTCTTTTTAACCTAAGGCCTATCAAGACGCGTTGGATGCTCTTAGTGTTTTTTTTTGTAACTAAAATTACTAATATTGCGTATTCGCCTAGCTATAACCGATTGCAATCGATTTTTTTGTTAGGTAAGTTAAAAATATTTTGCATAATACCTTCGATAATATTCTTTTCTTTCCGCTAAGTTAACCCACGCCATCACTGAAAGGTTCCCAATAATAACTAATATTTAACTTTTTTATATTTTTTAATTAAGTACTTGTTTTCTATCTTTTTCCTTTTAATCAAAATTAAACGTGTAAAGTAGCGGTTTGTGTTTTACTGTGCACTTAATTTTATTTACGCTACACAACCTTTGTTTACGAAAACTCAAGACATAATAAAATCTATCGTTGCTTATTGTTTTTCTAGTAAACTTGCCTCGAGGGAATGTTGCTAACTAATATTTAATATAATCTGGAAGAAAGCCTTTGCGGATAATACCCGGCTCCAAGAACCGAAAATAAACAAAGACGAGAATTTCTCTCGAAATTTCAAGAACTGTTTTGATATTGATAATCCACTACGGTTCATAAGGTAAACAATAAGTGATTGTTTTTATTAATCTACACAATGAAACCGTAAAATACATCATCATTATAAATTTAATAATGGGTATCGTGTTACCAAGCTAATAGGTTTCAGATCTTCGGACAGAGAAGTGAGAACGTAGAACAAAAGAAGAACGTAGAAAAAAGTTTTCAAAAACCAGACAACTTACTTATATTATGTATGCTAAAGTTTTGGAGGATGGATGTATATAGATGCATGGATATTTGTTACTTTTTCACGCAAAAACTACCGAACGGATCTGACTGTTTGGTAAGTAGATAGTTGACATCTTGGTACCTATATAAGTTATTTTTATTCCGGAATTCCCACGGGATATTACACGGGCAACACCACAGAAATCTTAATAATTAAGATTTCTGTGGTTTTACCATACCCAATAGTATATAGTAAAGCAACTCTATTCTCTCTATTTGCAGCTCTGGGCTTACATACATAAAAACTCATGTGGATAAATACGATTTCATATTGTTATGTTTTACGTTCCTAAATCAAATGTTGATATTATTTCAACGGGTCCACGTAAGTGTGTGTGGTCCCGCATTTGGCTTTTAGTTATGTCTTCTCAGTTTGCTATAAAACACTGTCCTCATGCAAAGTAAAAAGTGTTATTTATAATTAACTAGCTACGGCCCGCGACTTCACTCGCCTGAAAAGTTTTTTTTTTTTCAGTGTAAGGCGTAGTAACCTATAGTCTATAGTCGAATCTATCTCTGTTTCGAATTTCATCAAAATTAGTTAAGTTGGTTAGAATTAGTTAAATTGCTTAAAATTAGTTAAGTTAATTAGTTAAAGTTAATTAGTTAGGTTGTTGTTTCATCAAAAATTAAAACAGAGGAGTTAGTACATCAACTGTTAATGTCTCGATATATATTTTTTTATCGAAACATATGATCCGTGTCTTCTAACAACTAATTCCCAAATTTTATTGTACACAAGCGAATCTGCCCGGTTTCAACCGCTCTCATCCAGCTAATGTTCACAAAACCTTAAGAAATTAAATCTTTCTCCTGAATTCTTCTATTCATTATTTAAAACCGCATGTAAAACAGTTTAGTAGTTTTTGCGATAGACGCGGCGGGAAACTTTATTTTATAGTAAGTAAAAATTTTTGGAAGTCAATTCTATTTTTTGCTAAAAATTTCTTTTTCACACTTCTTAGTGGGTCGGTTTGTAATTTATCTATCTACAAAAGCCATAATGTCAACAACTTATCAACTTTTACAAAATATTAGGTACTTTTCCAGATGCATAGCCGTTAATTTTTGAGGAGTTCTCCTTGTACTTGACCATCAGCTCTACATCACCATATGTATTGTGACGAGCATAAAGTGTTTAACATCCGTACTCAAGTAATCGAATCGCAATCCACGAAATACGTATTATTGAGGAATTTCAGTGGCAGTCTGTGGTCTTCATCATCAGTTTAACTTTCCCAAATGGTACTTTTCGGAAGCAACTGCTCAAGGTACTATAAGAAATACCCAAAACGCTATAGCTGTGCCTATAATATTTGAAGAGTTCCCTCGATTTCTCCAAGATCCCATCATCAGATCCTGATTTCGTAACAATGGGACTAACTAGAAAGTATACCCATTCAAACGCGAAAAGAATTTTTCAAATCGGTCCAGCCGTCTCCGAGTTATGAGGTAACATACATAAAAAAAAAGTTCAAGACGAATTGAGAACCTCCTTTTTTCAAAGTCGGTTAAAAATTGCGACTTACATCTACTAAACCTAACTCCGTACATAAATACAAAACAAAATACACTTAGGTTTCGAAGTACTTCTCCACATCGCTGTCTTCCCGAAACGCACCCACAAATCTGGCAACTGGGCACCAACACTGTATTTAGTATTTTTTTATTACTAGTACATTTTATTTTAATCAATCAATCACAACAACTATTTGAAGAATTGTTTTGGCTAGCTTCCAAGTGACAATCAAAAGCGGACTTCAAGGAAGATCAGATTACGATAAAAAAACAACAAAAAAAATGTTCTGTATTTATAAAATTCTCGATGGAATCAGAGATGAAAGCAATTACTTTTCCAGGGATTTCTTCTACCAGCGGTCCGGGAGTAAAAATAGTAGAACAAAAGAAATAGAAGACTAAAACCATGGATGTACATTAGATAGATAGTGCAAGTCCTCATATTGATCTTACTTTTTTTTGGTTGGGAATATCATCTAATGACTTCTTCCGCTCTGGGTTAAGCGGAAGGGTGTGTCAGACTTCTACTGACTAAAAACTCATCCTGTTCCTTCGGCTGCCCTAAAGTTCACTCCGGTAAAAGTAAACTCCAGCAGGCAATGGCCCTATGAGGTCCCATCACTGGTGCTGACAGCTCTTTGAGGCGCGCGTGGAATACGACGCGCCACCGACCCGGGCCTGATCCTTACCGGACGGTGAGTGACCCCTGCTCGCCGTCCGCAAGCCCGCGCCTACGGTGGCCGGAAATCGGCTCGCGATCCCCGACGCCCGGGGCGCCTCCCGTGGCGGCTGGGACACGAGGAGGCGAGCTGCCTCTCCCTCGCGCGTTCGGCCTTCTCCTTCGCTAGCATGACTGATTCGCAGAAAAAGGCGACTGCATCCCATTCCCTCTCGCTCCGCACCATGGTCTGAACCAGAGCAAGGCGCGAGAGATCGCTGCCGCCGACCGCCTCTACGAGGACACGACGGTGTCCCGCCCAAGCAGGGCGCACCTCAACTGTATGCTCCACCGCTACATCACTTTTACGTACACGACTTTTTGGTAATATTTATGTATGTACCTATAACTATTATTTAAAAACTATACACACAAAACAGACCACTAGTTGAGGTCTTTCTTTTAGATTATACTAAAATAAAAACCCAAATACTACTACTAACACGCACACACACTGAAATTCGTACTAGGAAAGAAAAACTTTTTATTTTTCGTACAGCTAAGACTTCCTGAAAATCAAAAGGTCAAATGAATGGGGTACTCCTGGGGTTTTTTATTTTTTTTATCGTGGTAAAATTATCAAATAAGTCCTCCCACCCCGGGCAGGGTGGGAGGGACTGTCAGACTTGTACTGACTAAAATCCACGGTGTTCCTTCAATAACCCTTTACGTTCCGGGGTCACGGTAATGGGATGAGTCCCATGACCCCGGCAGGCTTCGGCCCTCTACAGCGGGGGCCTCGTCATGTTGCTGACGCTCTTTGAGGCGCGCGTGGAACACAACGCGCCGTCGACCCGGGCATGGTCCATGGTCGGACAGCGAGTTGCCCTTTACTCGCTGTCCGCATGCCCGCGCCTACGGTGGCCGGAGATCGTCGGCCGACGTCCGATGCCGTGGGCGTCTCCCACTGCGGCTGGGCTGGAGGGAGGACGCCATCCTCTCCCTCACACGGCCCGCCTCCTCCTTCGGCAGCATGACTGCTGCGCAGAAGGAGGCGACCGCTTCCCACTCCCTCTCGCCCCGCAGCATGGCCTCGACCAATGCCGGGCGCGAGAGGTCTCCGCCTATTGCCGCCGTGAGGACACGTCGGTGCTCTGCCCAAGCAGGGCAGTCTTGCACCGTATGCTCTACTGTGTCCTCAGGGCGGCCCTCGTAGTGGTGACACCCAGGCGTTTCTTCCTTCCCCATCAGACACAGGTACCTCCTGAAACTTCCGTGTCCGGTGAGGACCTGTGTCATGTGGTAGGTCAGGACGCCGTGACGCCGATCTAGCAACTCCTCAAAGAGAGGTCTTACCGCCGCTATTGCGGCGTGCCCGATATTTTCGGCCCTACGCTATAATTAGAATCATACAAATATACAAGGTGTAACAGATTAAGCGCAATACCTCAGACACCCCAATTAGAATATCCATACTTCCATATCCATACTCCATACTAATATTATAAATGCGAAAGTAACTCTGTCTGTCTGTCTATCTGTCTGTCTGTCTGTCTGTCTGTCTGTTACCTTTTCACGCCTTAACCGCTGAACCGATTTACATGAAATTTGGCATGGGAATAGTTGAGGACCCTGGGAAGAACATAGGATAGTTTTTATTCCGATGTAAGGTTCCCGCAGGATAGTTTTCAAATTGTATATTTGTTTTTCTTTTACGCAAAAACGACTAAACAGATCTCAATGAAATTTGGTAAGGAGACAGTTGACATCCTGTAAAAACACATAAGCTACTTTTTATCCCGGAATTCCCATGGGTTTGGGCTCCCGCGGGGAAAACCTCCCACTCAAACGAAGTCGCGGACAAAAGCTATTCATACTTTAATACTAATAATATAACTCCATACTTCCATATCCATATCCATACTATCCATACTTCCATATCCATCAATACTTCCAAGCTAATCCATACTAATATTATAAATGCGAAAGTAACTCAGTCTGTCTGTCTGTCTGTTACCTTTTCACGCCTTAACCGCTGAACCGATTTACATGAAATTTGGCATGGGAATAGTTGAGGACCCTGGGAATGACATAAAATAGTTTTATCCCGATATAAATTTTTGGAGTTACGTTAAAGCAAGGAAACATTCCAACTCATATCCGTCGGTATTACACTTTGGGCAGCAATCTTCTGGTGATGGTGACGTAATTTGCAATATGTTTGCCGACTGTTTTCAGTCCAACTTTCTTGCAAGCACTAATGCAGACAATAGTGATTTTCATCGTGATATGGGCCACAGAAGTGCGGTACAGAGTACGTCAGATATCAGTACTATTGAAATAAATGATGATGAGGTTTATAGGCTACTTAAACAAGTTGACCTTAAGAAGTCCGCGGGACCAGACAATATTCCACCGGTTTTTATAGTAAACTGCGCAAAAAGTCTCTCTTTCCCTCTCTCGATCCTCTTCAGAATGTCACTAGACCTTGGTGTTGTACCTGCGATATGGAAGTCGGCATACGTAACACCAATACACAAAAAAGGACCTAAAACTTTTGTTGAAAATTACAGACCGATCTCCAAACTGTGCGTGTTTGCAAAAATACTAGAGAAATTAGTCTATAAACAAGTTTATTCGGCTCTTCAACATAGTTTTAGTGAAAATCAGCACGGCTTTTTAAGAGGTCGGTCTACCACGTCCAACCTGGTTCTCTGTGGTGAATTCCTTTCGGAGTCCATGTCGCATCGGTCCCAGGTCGATGTTATTTATACCGATTACAGTAAATGTTTTGATAGAATAGATCACGTTATCTTAATGCGTAAACTTTTATCGATGGGTATCAGGGGTAACCTCTATAGGTGGTTCATGTCGTATGTTGAGGGTAGATGCCAGACTGTGGTGCTGAATGGTTACTCGTCTAGAGCTATGCGTATTCCCTCGGGAGTTCCCCAGGGATCGTTATTAGGGCCGCTCTTGTTCAATATTTTCATTAACGACGTAATATTCTGTTTCCAGCACTCTAAAATATTGATGTACGCAGACGACATGAAAATCATGAAACAGATTACAAGCCAGACAGATGCTCTTCTACTGCAGGCAGATCTAGAGGCTTTTCAAGCATACTGCAAATTAAATAAGCTGGACTTAAACGTCTCCAAATGCTATGTGTGTACTTTCACCCGCAAACCGCACCCTATATGTTTCTCCTACAATCTCTTAGATACCCCAATTCAAAGGGTCAATGTAATAAAGGACCTTGGGGTTACTTTCGACTCAAAACTTATTTTTGACACACATATTGATAACATTGTCAACAAAGCGTCGAAGGCGCTAGGTTTCATTTGTAGGGAGTTCAGGAGCATCAAAACTATTAAAATATTGTATTGCTCCTTTGTTCGTAGTCACCTCGAGTATGCCTCTCAAATCTGGAACCCTAAGTATAATTTGTATATCAGTCGATTAGAGGGCATACAAAAGAGGTTTTTAAGGTACATTCAATTTCGTTCCAGAACATATCTACCAAACTATCTTAAACGATGCAAAAGATTTCATATTCTCCCGTTATACGAACGTAGAAAAATATCCGACTTGGTCTTACTAACTAATATTGCGAACGGATCCAGTGATGTCCCTGAGTTGTTGAGCAAAATTGGGCTGCGTGTACCTGGTTCGTTCTTACGTACATCCCGTTTATTGCACACACCAACGACAAGAACTAACTATAGGCAAAACTCGTACATGGTTAGGTCAAGCCGTGTGTACAATGCGATTTGCCAGGAGGTTGATATCGACATCTTTAATACTAGTGTGTCTAAGTTGAAGAAGACTCTATGTAGGCATTTCTTTGAAAATATTTAAGTTTTTTTTTTTAACAATTTGTACTTATTTTTTTTTTTTCCTCTCTGTATCTCAGCTAACCTGTCTGTATTATTATATTGTATATCTAGTTATTAGTGAAAACTTGTAATTGGCCATATTGTATTTATAATCCTTGTTATTTTCTCTGTCTAGCTGTAAGTTTTCCAAACATAATAAAATAAAATAAAATAAAATAAATAAGGTTTCCGCAGGATAGTTTTCGAATTGTATCTTTGTTTCTCTTTCACGCAAAAACTACTGAACAAATCTCAATGAAATTTGGTAAGGAGACAGTTGACATCTTGGAAAAACACATAAGCTACTTTTTATCCCGGAATTCCCACGGGTTTGGGCTCCCGCGGAGAAAATCTCCCACTCGAACGAAGTCGCGGACAAAAGCTATCCATACTTTAATACTAATAATATAACTCCATACTTCCATATCCATATCCATACTATTCATACTTCCATATCCATCAATACTTCCAAGCTAATATTATAATAATACGAAATTAACTGTCTGTCTGTTACCTTTTCACGCCCAAACCGCTGAACCGATTTAGAAGAAATTTGGCATGAGAATAGTTTAGGACCCTGGGAAAGACATAGCATAGGTTTCGTCCCGGAAATCATTCCTAAAAGATGTAAAAGGGGTGTTAGAATTTCGTATAGGGAATCAATAATGTCCTCGCCCTACCCACACACATAATACACTTGACCGCTGAACCGATTTGGATGAAATTTGCTATGGAGATAGTTTTAGACCCTGGAAAAGACATAAGATAGTTTTTATCCTGGAAATCATTCCTTAAGGATGTAAAGGGGTGTTGGGACTTCGTATTCCCCCTCTCAATTCATTCAAATCGCGTATTCAAGAACCAATCATAACATTTTTTTAAACTACACAACTGCATGTAGGCTATACAAATCTTTGTTTAGAGCTGGGGTCGAACCCACGTCATGCAGCATTTAACAGTTACGCCAACCATGTCACTTAAATTTTAACCAATCAAGTTAATATACGAATCATTTCTATTTCAAAATCGGGGCAATATGCGTTTGCCCTTTTGAAAATAGAAGAAGATCGTGTGGCAACAGATATCAACGGGATGATTTATTTGAGCTAAACTGAATCTAAAACTGAAACTGAAGCTGAAACTGTAGCTGAATCTGAAACTGAAACCAACACTGAAGCTGAAGCAGAAACTGAATCTGAAACCAAAACTGAAGCTGAAGCTGAAACTGGAACTGTAGCTGAAACTGACACTGAAACAGACCTGAAGCTGAAACTGAAACTAAAGCTGAAGCTGAAACTGATGCTGAAACCAAAACTGAAGCTGAAGTTGAAACTGAAACTGAAGCTGAAACTGGAACTGTAGCTGAAACTGACGCTGAAACCAAACTAATGCTGAAGCTGAAACTGATGCTGAAACCAAAACGGAAGCTGAAGCTGAAACTGAAACTAAACTGAAACTGAAACTGATGCTTAAACCAAAACTGAAGTTGAAACTGAAACTGGAACTGTAGCTGAAACTGACGCTGAAACTGAAGCTGAAACTGAAACTAAACTGAAGCTGAAACTGAAAGTGATGCTGAAACCAAAACTGAAGCTGAAGCTGAAACTGGAACTGTAGCAGAAACTGACGCTGAAACCAAGCTGAAGCTGAAACTAAAGCTGAAGCTGAAACTGATGCTGAAACCATAACTGAAGCTGAAACTGAAACCAAACCGAAGCTGAAATTGATGCTGAAACCAAAACTGAAGCTGAAGCTGAAACTGAAACTGAAGCTAAAACTTTAACTGTAGCTGAAACTGACGCTGAAACCAAACTAAAGCTGAAACTGAAACTAAAGCTGAAGCTGAAACTGATGCTGAAACCAAAACTGAAGCTGAAGCTGAAACTGAAACCAAACTGAAGCTTAAACTGAAACTGATGCTGAAACCAAAGCTGAAGCTGAAGCTGAAACTGAAACTGACACTGAAACTAAACTGAAGCTGAAACTGAAACTGATGCTGAAACCAAAACTGCAGCTGAAACTGAAACTGAAGCTGTAACTGTAGTAACATACATAATGAACGTAGTCCAAGACACAGATAATTTAATAAACCACGTTTATTCTGATTTGAAAACAAATATGAGGGATAAGGAATGGCTGCGTGAAAGAAAGAACGAAGAAAGAAGAAGAAATGTATTGTAAACTACGTTTTTGGTTTGAAAAAGATAAATTTTAAATACTAACGGTGAGGATTTGTATAGGAAGTCAAATTAGTTAGGTAGTCATGTTTGGCTTTTAGTTAGAGCATGGTACGAAACGATCAGTCAGCGAATACGACACGCACTGGGCTGTTATAAAAACTATGGAACCCTACACTGCGCGTGGCTCGACACGCACTTGACCGGTTTTTTATTTATGTCAGGCATCAAAGGCCCATAGAAAATACGATACATCAATGACACATATGTATTAATACCCCTATAATAATACCAATTACAATGCTTACAATGCTTTGGTGTCATTCTACAACTATATTAAATTGATTTTACTATTTCATACAGTGAGTTATTCACAGGTACTAAAGATTTAAAACCAAATCACGAATAACATAGTCAAGTTTCTCCTGGTATTTTTATCAACCTATTACTTGAACGATTAGATATTGCCCACGATGTGATTCGCAATAAAATTCCGTACATTTTAATATTATGTTGGTTAATATACATATGTACCTATACACATAACAAACAAAGTTGTGTTAAAAGTCTACTTTCTAAGCAAGTTGAACATTGTAGGCGTATATAGGTGACAAATGTTCCACCAAACTGGCCTTTCGTATACGGAAATGTTAAATAAAAAATACTTGTATATTTAAAGAAGATCACATAAGAATTCTTAATTTTTTGATACTGGAGGGAAAATATTATTCTAGCAGCCGTGGTAGTAATACAATATGCTCTAGCCAAAGGCGAGGCCTAGTATGGAGCAATGATAAAAGCCCACGTGAATCCGTCCCATCATTTTCATACTAAAATAATAATAAAATTGCATAAGCATAATATTTTGAATATGAATTGGAATTAGTATGTGAATCCATGGTCAAAAAAGTAAATATAAAATTAACACGGTGGGAGTAACTAGCAAAATGGGTACCTAGATTACTAGCAATCTTCTTTGAAATTTACAACTACAATTACAATTTGCAATATTTTTAAATTTGCAAATAACTTCGTAAATTTTGAAATTAGACATGTAAAAACTGGTATATGAATATGAAACATTACTAAACCCCCAATACTAGGTATATCCCCCAGGGGTAAAAAAATAAAAGATTACTTAACCCCAGGGCGGAAAAATGGGGGAAAGCCGGCTTGAAAATTTGTATGTTACTTCGACAGTCTGTTACAAGTTTAGAAATAGTTTTTCGACAGTGTCGGTTTAAGGGAATATAAACGCTTTCTAAAACCAACGGGCAATTCTCTCATAAAGGCACACATTTAAATTGTCACGGGAACGAAGTCGCGGGCAACAGCTAGTTAAATTATAAATCTAAAACAACATCCGTTACCAAATAAATTGAAACCAAACCTAGACAATTAGGTAGACATAGGTATCCTTACTAAACGCAAAACGTATGTGCGTCATACAATATCCTTATGCAGATGCATACACACATGCAATGTTAGCGGTCGACACGTACACGAGCGCATTTCCTTGACTTAAGGATTGTATTAATTTGTTATGATACTGTGTTTCCCTTTTAAGTTAAATCAAAGATTCTTGGTCAAAATTTAACGGAAATCGATTCAGATGCCGATTATGAACCAACTACTTTCAGGAATTGCGTTTATTCTGTTACATGTTGTAAAATAATTTCAAACAAATACTTCTATGTAAATTCGTATTTAAAATATTTGATATTTAAGCGTTAAACCGTTGATTTTTGTGACAGATGGCCTGTGAGTCAACACATATATATTTAAAGTTTTAGAATGGAGAGTAAGTAGGGTTTTCTAATTATTTAATATAAATAGCCAAGGATAATTATTTTTTGTTACTATCGGAGGTAACCTTTTAAAAGATGCTTAGTCTTTGAGGATAAGACCGAACCCTTATCTCAATAAAACACCTCAGTGGTTACCATCAGCAAGAATAATTGTGTTAAAAAATATACAAAAAAAAAGTTTTCAGATTCTTTATAAATGACATAATACAGACAGCAATTTGCACTAATCCGGGTCACCCAATTACACTTTGCCCTATCCATGTTCTCTAAATCCGTGTTCTCGACGGCTTTGAATGAGAAAAACCCGGCGGTGTAATAATCACCTTGTTAGCCATGATTGTTGTAAGGAGCCGTCGGAGCATTTAAAAGGGGATTGCTGACCTCTGGTGAAAGAATACCTACTTAACTTTGCAGGGAAAAAGCTGGATTTTTGTAAGATCTATGTTTACTCAGTAGTGCTATACCTATATAGCTAATGTACTTTACTGTACATCAGAATTTTGATGTACTACATAGGTAGTTTGTTCAGAATATCAATAAATTGGAGGTTTTATAGCTTACTGTAATATCTTAGTACCTTATTTCGATCTTAAAAGTTTGTAATAGTTATTTAGAAAGTAAATAATGCCAGGTCATCAATGTGTCGCGGTACTGAACTGCTTTTGGGACGTACCGTCTTAATTGACCATTGATAAACAACAAAGACCTTTTACTTTATGTCTAGCATATAATAATTAATTCAGCAGTAAACGGATACACAGCGAGTCTTTTCATTATTGGCCTGGGGTTTTCCAATCTATATACATTTCAATCGACGACAAAAAGAGGAGGTTATCAATTCGACTTTTTTATGTATGCTCACCGATTACTCGAAGACGGCTGAACCGATTTGGATAATTCTTTTTTTGTTTGAAAGGGTATACTTCGAAATTAGTCCCATTGTCACCAGGTCAGGATCTGATGATGGGATCCTGGAGAAATCGAGGAAACTCTTCAAATATTATAGGTATACCTATAGTGATTTGAGTATTTTTTATGGTAACTTGTGTAGTTGCATTTGAAAAGCACCATTTGTGAAGTAGACCTGATGATGAAGACCACAGATGACCACTGGAACTACTCAATATTTAAGTATTTCATTTGTTTCGCTTCGATTACTTTAATGTGGCTATTAAGCACAATATGCTCGTCACAATGCATATTGTGATGTAGAGCTGATGGTCAAGTACCAGGAGAACTCCTCAACAATTAACGGCCCAGCATTGGGAAAAGCAATATTTTGTGAAAGGTTATAATAAGTAGTTGACATTTAGGATCTTTTAACTAGGTAAATATTAAAAATCGACCACCTAAAAAGAGTGAAATAAAAACTTTTTACCAAAAAATTAAACCGACTCCCAAAAACACTGCAAAGTGAAAAATAACTTTAATTTCGAAAGTTGGTGCCAAAAACGAAAATACAAAACTAAAGACACCGACTACCGAAATTAAAGTTATTTTTAACTTTGCAGTGTTTTTGGGAGTCGGTTTATAATATATAGGTAGATACTTATACTGGACTACCTATATACTAAAAGTATATAGGTAGTTCAGTATAAGCAGATACAGCTATGCACTAGTAATTTATATGAAAGAATATTTAGAATATTTGTCTAAAGATACCCCTTGGAAAGACGGTAAAACGGAATGACAGTAAAAGATACAATGTGCAAAATTAATTGTCAGCCAGGACCAGCCGTTGAACGTCCGTTCCGAGACACGTGGGAATCCCAATATGTTAAGAAAGTCACCCTTTTACAGAACAACCAGCAAGCGTTGCTTAACTTTTAGGGCAAAATCGTTATATTAATCCTCCGGCTCTGGGTGGAGCGGATGGGAGTGTCAGACTTCAACTCACTAAAAAAGGCCTTGGAACGCACGGGCTTCTAACAGGGTGTGTCAGAATCAGAAGCCCGTGCGTTCCAAGGCCGCAGTGTCTTGTAAAAACGTTTCTGCAAACCCAACTGTTAAAGATCAAGCCATATGGCTGTTATGATTCTATATACAACGTGTAACGGAAACCCTATATCTATCCACAAGGGCTGAAGACAACATCTGGTATGGAGAGTGGACACTCTATGCACAGTTTCAGCTCAAAATAAGTGACTCAAAAAATTGATACCAAATTATCGGTTTCATATGTTTCTTGAATGCCAATCATAACAGACCTGTCACAGCACTACGAGGGTTAATAACTTTCCACGTGACTTGGCAATAACCATGCAATAACACGAACATTCTCTTCGTTCTTCTTAATTTGAAAGATTCGGTCTCTGGTATCAATGTATTGAAATTTCTAATAAGTTCCACACATGTAGACAAAGGATTACAAAACCCTTGCCATATCATTTGTTATCATCAAAAGAAGCTGTGCACTTGATATGTATATACCCTTTAAGTTACACGTTGTATAAAAACCCAGAGCCGTTCATCACTTTTTTTTATTGATATTAATTAGGCTCGCGTTTGACTACCATCTCACCTGATGTTAAGTGATGATGTGGTCGAAGATGGAGCACGCTTGCCTAGAAATAACATATTCACTCTTGACTTAAAGACTCCCAGGTTATAGCGATCAGGAAACATAGACTCCGGCGGGGAATTCCACTCCTTAGCCGTACGTACAATGAAAGTATTCCCAAAACGTTTTGTGCGTAAGGGTGGGTTTCTGAATTTCCCTGAACCTCTTTCAAAAGCTGCATAATTCATGAAAGAGTCCCATTTGTAATACAAATCTCGCTTAGCGGAGTTGTTCAGAAGAAAGTCGTCTTTATGCATACATCATTACGCGACTACGTGGCTGCAAAGAGAATAGGCCCCTGCATTACTCTCATTTGCTTTTTACAAAGCAATATAAATATACAGTCTTTTATGTTGAAGAAAATACAGCGTTCCTTTTTCAGAGTCAAAGGTAATGAGAAATTACTGTTTTGTAGCTAAATTTCAATTAAGTAAAGTATAGTAGTCTATGTATCACATTTACAATATCAAATGAACTTTATTATCTTGTATTTTCATTACAATGGTAATTATAAATATGTTTATTTATCCTCACATAATAAGACAAACATGTCTACAGGGAAAACTATATGCTTGTATCTTAAATATTGGGAGCTCGTGGCTAAATAATGAGAGCTGCGCGGGTGTTGGGTGCTTACCGAGGTCGGTCTGTGGATGGGTGACTATCATATCTAGAATCAGAAGCCAGAAGATCTGACTCTGGTCTTTCTAAAGAGTATCCTGTTCTTAGCTCAGTAGCTGAGTGACACGATACCCCTCACCTTCACCAACCAGTGGTTGTGAAAGTCAGACAGGCATTCGCTTCATGTAACCACAGAAATACTTAGCTAGATCCGGTTAGACTAGAAGTCAACGCCAACATAGTTGGAAAAAGGCGAAGCAGACGATGGCGATAATGATAACAACCTTATATATGTGAGGAACTGCTGTCTGAATAAGGCATGATGCCCAGTTCTAGAGCTAAAAAATACACCATAAAAGTTACGGTGTCATTTTCAACAGCCAAACGAACAAAGCTAACATTAAAATCATCAAACTGTCTTGGGTACTTTCAGAACAAAATAATTTAAACGCTGTAAAATAAGAAACCACCACATAATCTCCAACAACGATCAGTGCTATCAACCAGAAAACAAACGAAGAAAGCAAACTGTCCGTTGAAAGTAATAGGCAAGAAATAACACGATAAACATGGTAGCCATAAAGCCTTGGCGTTAACTTTATCGCTGGCCGGGGATTGTTCAGAAACACAAACAGAGCTGTTGCCTACAACTAGACGTTAACAAGTCGCTGGCGGTAATTTCTCCTTGAGAGTACGTAGCACCTAAATCTCCGTATAAATAAAACTGTAGTGTCTATGATCTCAAAATAAGAGTGTTTTCTCAAGTGCTTCTTGTTATTTACACGAAAGCAAAACACACACTATTTTTTTAAATTTAGTTTAGGTGTTTGTGTTTTGCCTGGGGTAATTTTTGAAACCGGTGAAATGTTTTAAGGTTACTTTCATTGGAATATAATAAGGATATATATATATGGATAGGGCACAAAATAGGCTACATATTTTTCCTGAATTCTCACGAGATTGAGATTAAACGAAAAAAAGAAGACGCTGGAAGAACTAATGCATACTTAATATCAAAAAAATGCGAAAGTGTTGGTTCGATTGTCACTTAGTCATTTATTTATGTCAAACAGAGGAACGGATCGATGCGACTTTTAGCGTGGTGATTATCAAAGCGCTAGGAAGCAGCAAATGCTCCTTATTTACGCAAAAGTTGAGGATCTTGTACATTCATAATCGGCTACGAGTTGTTGTAAAGACTTTTACAAACCAAACTGTTTGTATTCTTTTGTGGAGATGTGTGAAGGTTTCGTTTTATTCACTAGTCACTTGTTACAAGGATCTCTGCTGAATTGTATTAGTTAAGTGGAAAAAGAGATTTATTTGCCGCTTGTTGTGGTCAAGTTTTTACCAAAAAACAATTTTTTACCACCAAATCATGACTACGCATTTATAAAACATCATACATGTTTTAAATTGTTAGGGTATATTTATTTACTGCTAGAGAATCCTTCACAGGTGAGTCCGAATGGCTTTTGAATTACTTATTTTAAACTAGCTTTTGACCGCAGCTCCACCCGCCTGCATGACATTTTGCAAAGTTTGTTTTAGGGTTTCTTAGTTTTCACGAACCTTTCAGTGAAAGTCCTATAAAAATCTGTTCAGCCACTTTGAAGATTAGCCTGGACAAACAGACAAATAATCTAAAAAAAAAATAAGTTTGGGAACTGGTTAATAACGACAGACAGACAGACAAAAATTTTACTGATTGCATTTTTGACATTAGTATCGATCCCTAATCACCCCCTGATAGTTATTTTGGAAATATAGTTCATGTACAGAATTGACCTCTCTACAGATTTATTATAAGTATAGATAGCGGTACTCAGCAGAGGTCCTTCAAGTATTACGTAAGCTTCAAAGGGATGGGGGATTTTAGCTTTGATTGTTTTGGTTACATCGGGGTCACAGTGGTCTGAATGGCGATTGCGTTATTAAAATATAATTACTATTTGGGGTTTGCAAAATTAAGTTGAAACGTGTATACACTCCAGAGCTAGAGATACCAGAGTTTGGTGTCTGACACCCAGTCAAAACTGTAATGCTTACCTCTTTAGTATGGGCACGCTCTGGGTATTTATTTGTATTATAATCTTTTAGCTACTACCCATTCACTCTCATAGAACAGGAGCCCGTGTTCCAACAGTGGAAAAGTTACAGGCTGATTTGACTCGTTAAAGTTAATTGACTTCAATCCTCTAATGTCAACCGGTTTTGTTGACACACAACTTCCCTTTAGTTTCTCGTTTTGCTATTCCAAATTGCCAGCCGAAACATGGAAACCATTTTAGGAATATTGCTCCACAAATGTAATAGTATTTTAAAATAGAGGTCAGCGTTGTGCCTTATATTTGGAACAAAAGAACAATTCGCTTAAGTTAACGAAGTGGTTTCGAAACTGACAGCTGAATTAATTGTCGAGCAACATAAATTCGACTTCAAAACTTGTAGAAACTTCAAGGCATTGAATAACGTATTTGTTTACTATAACGAAAATTACTGCTTTTACGGGTCATTTAGAAATGATGGGCCTAAAAAATCAGTGAAGTAATGTGGTGTGCGTGTTGACAAAATTTGACTGTTGGGAATCGCGAAATGAGGCTGCATTCCTGGAATCCCCCACTCGGCTGAATTAGAGTCGACTATTGAAGAGTTGAAACAACAACATAACGAACGAGAGCATGAATCAATAATTAAACATATCCAGCTGTCCGGTATTACAGAGGTGGAAGGGGAAAACTCAAACCAAATTCTGTACACACTGGTGGTAAAATTGGGAATGGAGCTCGACGTGCGTGGCATGGTGTTCGCTAAGCGACTCGGTAACGTACTATGCGACCGCATGGAAGGTGAAACTCCGCGCCCTCGTGTCATCGCCGTCTGTCTAGCTAAGCGCTCTACGCATGACTCAATACTTGCTGCAGTGCGCGTTCATCGTCGCCTTACCACGCCTAATATACAAATTCCTGGAGCAGCAAATCGCGTCTTTGTAATTTAACGTCTAACGAAATTCAACAGGCAATTTTTTTATTTAACTCGAAAAACTGCTAGTCGCTTAGAGTGGAAGTATGCCTGGACCAAAGATGATCGTATACTTGCACGCAAAGAGCAGGGTAAACTGGTAATGCACATCCAGACGGTGGCCGATATTGACAGAATTTTTGCTTTGACATAAGTTGGCTATTAGCTCTTTGTTATCAGATGTTTCGCATAAAATTACGGAAATAATCCTTTTTTTGGTTTTATATTTTTGATCTTACTTTTATTTATTTAGTAGTTTTATTTTATATGTTTTTTGATATTTCTATACATACCACCCGTTATTCATGGAAACTGTGTACCTTTTTCTGTTTCGGTTTTTATGATAATGTGTTTTATTGCATTACGCCAGTTATTTCCGCAGCTTACGGTGCCACACGTTTTACTTTAATTTTATTCTATACACGTTTAACATATCATATTCATTATGTTCAGAACTTATGCCTATACACAATATTTACATTAAAATAGATCATTTATTCTGTACTGTTGATTTCGTTTTTTTTACTAAGGTATCTACAGTTTTAATAACTAGTGAATGTGAAGTTATTTTATTATATCTGTGATGGCTTCCAGTTATCTTAAAGTTGGGCTTTGGAATGCGAGTTCTCTCGGTACTAAACATGACGAGTTTACAGCGGCGATGCAACGGCATAACGTTGATAATATGGCTGTAAATGTAACGTGGTAACGAACTGGGCAGGAAGGTTGTGTCCCTTCTGTGCTCGGGTACAAGCTGCGTCACATTCCACGTTCACTGTTTGTCAAGGGTGGCCGGGGAGGCGGGGTAAGCTTTTACATTAAGCATGGCATCAATGCCCGTATTCATCCACACCCCGTTGATCCGTCGCACAATGCGGTAGAACAAATGTGGTCTGTTCTAAGTATTTGTGGATCTAAACTAATGATAAGCACCACCTATCGTCTCCCATAGCAAGATGTTGACCTTTTTATTGACGTCGTCTCTTGTTCGTTGAACTCACTAACAAATTGTCAATATATCATACTGATGGGCGATTTTACTATTAATATGCTCAACGTGAGTGATCCTTAAACGGTTTAACTAATCACTTTCTTAAATTGTATGAGCTTAAATCAGTTGTTGCAACGCCTTACCCACAAATAAGTACAATGCGGTTGCGACTATGTGAGATGCGATGCGAGTGATATGCTTTCACGTCCAGTTTGCTCTGGTTAATAGACACTCACGCACGTAAGAAAAAAAATGTTGATAAGGAGCATCCTCATCCCTGGATTACTAATCTAAGACCGCCCATTGTACACTAGTTTAAGTTTTTTGTATCCATAGAAATATTGTAAGATATACTCGTACAGTAAAGTATATAATAAATAACAATATTAAGTTTATTTAAATACCTTAAAAGTCCTAAATGAGGATCTGGAAGCTATTGTTCAATTGTCAGAGTGTAACTTATTAGTATTGAACCCCTCAAAAACAAAATATATGCTCTTTGGTACTAAATCTCAGTTACAGGCAATTACAGCTGCTGGTGACATATTAGTAATGGGTGAACCAATTGAGCGTGTTTACGAGGCCTTATTATGGACTAGCAGTTGCTCGCAACTTCGTTAGTGTGGGAAGTTTTTTCCGTGTAAATCCCAATCCCGTGGGAATTTCCAAAAAGTCGTAAGTCTTAGCGAGCATCTACGTACTAAAAGGAAGCCTCATGCAAAATTTGAGAGTCCTACTACTTGTAGGTTTTGAGATTTCGTGATTAATCAGTGAGTGGTACTTATTTCGCTTTTATACATACATATATATATAGATTCAGAGCTTCGCTATGAGAAACATGTGGCTGAATCCATGTGGAATTGTGTCTATAAACTAAAGGTTTTATACAAGGTTCTTCCATATCTCAGTGAGAGTATTATGCTGGTGGATTCTTTGGTGCTATCTAGACTGAATTACGCGGATGTCATTTATGGTGAGAGACATCTATCCAGAACCAACAAAATGATTCAGAGGCTTCAGAATGCCGTGTAGAGGTCATGTTACACCCTATCTTAATTAGCATAAATTTTAAAAATGAATGCACGGCGTAAACCACATTTGGGGAATCTTTTGTTTGGCTTAGGTAATTAAAACTCGAAATACAATTTTATTTATACAATAAACTTCCGAACCGGCAGGGAAGACTCAGAGCCTTTTAACACCACACCACAGGTCAACCGCGTTTAGAGGTAGTTTTCGATACGCGGCGAGTAAATGTTGAAATAATATTCCCCCACCTATAAAATACTGTGGAAGTAGGCCAACATTTAAGCTTAAACAAAAAGAGTATTTACTCGTATTAATTTTTATGTTTAGGTCCAATCTATACATATAAATATTTTATTTGGGTACAATTCCTTTTTATTTTCGAGAAGTGTTTGACTAGGATGTTTAGGCGTGTGTATTGTATTGCACGTTCGAGCGTGTGACATCCGTGGGCTGCAGCTAAAAATCAGCGTTAGGTGGTAATACTAAGCCCTAAAACGCACTAGCCGCCGAGATGCGGCGTGCCGCGTGCGGTTGGCCGCTAGTGCATTTTAGGGCTAAGGGTTGCCACCTAACATTATGCTGAGCAGAGACCCTTTTGGCTCAATACTGTTTTTGTGCCAATAAACGCAATTTTATTTATTTCAAAACGTTTTTTTTTTTATTTACTTTGCTATCCTAAAATATAATTCTTCATTGCCCGATGAATACGCATTGCCATTCAAAGTGACAATACTGCCTGTCTTCTGGGTGATGTGTGGAGTACTTCGACGCTGATTTGACGATTATTTTGTTTTTGTAGTTATGTTCTAAGTTTTGTTGATTTAATGTATGTAGCTAGTCAATATTAAAATTATTTATATCAAAATTAAAATTATTTATTCAAATTTATATCAAAAAGACATAAACTAAAACTTCTTTAAATAATGCTATGAGAGGAAGTTCAAATTCTTGGCTTTTCTTATAAAAATTGTTGGGAGCAGTCAATTAACGATTTTTCATCCGAAAAAAAGCTATCCAGCCACACAAAGAAAGCATATTATGCCAGTTATAGGTCATAGAACTTTAAAGAGCATATTACGCTCGATTTAATTAACAGACACAACATTAGAGAGCAAAACATTTCCTTAAACCCACTGTATGAGATTTACGGCCAGTACTGTATGAAGTCAGGTACGTATATCTATAAACCCAACGGTGTGTAGCCCACAACCTCTGACCACAAACGAGGATCATTGGGTTTAGAGGACTATTTCACTACCTTCTCGTAGTATCTATTAATTTACCAGGGCTTAACCCCCGGCGGCGCGGGCAGATGGTTTGAATACCTTATTACGGACAAACTTGAAAGAAACTGCCTGAGGACGATGTAACAGAACATTATTTATGTTCTTAGGATATCTTTGGTACGGTGAGCTACTAAGTTGATTAACGTTGCTACTTTCACTTCATTAAAATTTACACAAATCATTTTTATTATCTTGTTAGTGCTCATTCATACCGTATTTTCCTTTGGTGCTGACTGAAGCTGAATATTTTACTCAATAATTAAGATTTATAAAAGTGTTAATAGGTTTTAGTTGCTGACTGGACCTTTTAAGGATTAATAACCAATTTATTTATTTGTTTATGGTTTACCCACAGATCTTACCGCTCATCATGATTTATATTAGGTACATTTAGAAACGATAATACAGCACACATTATTAAAGGTCACTGACTAAAAGTGTACAGACTCATCACTTGCTTCCTAACTGAAGAAAGTATTTTTTTATATACCTATATAAAACATAGTATACCTACAAGGTGTAAATGAAATCTAAATCATTATAATTTTCATATTATAGTTCAATTAATCTTTATGCTATAAGCCTTTTTCCAACCATATCATTAGAAAGAAACTTGAAACGTTATATTTACCATGTGTATTTATTGAATCATCAAGTCATCTCGACAGAACGCCACTATGTACCTAAACTGGTAAGGGAAGCGATTGAGATTATCAAATACTCGTACGAGAACTTCAACCGGGAGGATAGGTTTCAACTGTCGAGAGCCTGGAATCCTGTGGTTCAATTGTGTAAAAACTGTAAAAGTCGCCAAAAATGTTAACAGTGAGTTTTGTGTGTCGGGAACAGAATCGAGTTTTGAGTGATACATGTAACAGTGGTAGTGGTGTCGATCACAAAAATTATTAATAAACAAAAAGAAAGAGTAGAACGATTCGTCTACTCGTAAACGTCCACCCACAATGACTACAGTTCATCCGTGAGCTTGTGTGTATGAATAGTGCTAATAGTGCTAAATGTGTATGTGTGAATAGTGCCGAAATTTAGGAAACTCGAAACAATAAATATACACATGGTAAATATCCTGTAGTGACCATCATAGCTTAAAAACTTTAACCAGCAACTATGTTGGGATCGGCTTCCTGTTTAACTTGATGCTGATAAATACCATTATTTCACATGGACCGCTATCTGACTGCCAACAAAGTAACTGACTAACCAATAACTTCCAAGCAAGACTGGTTCATAGCTTCTTGCAAAAAGTCCATGTCAACACTTCAAAAACAAAATGGACTGGTTCATAGTTTCTTGCGAACAGTCCATGTTAACACACCAAAAACAAAAAAGACTGGTATGTAATATGCCATAACAACGGTTGCCTATCAAACAGCAGCGTAGATTTTCCGGGTCAAAAAGTAGCAAGTTTTTTTCGGGTGATAAATCATCAAGTAACTGCTCCCGCTCTGGATGGAGCGGAAGGGAGTGTCAGACTTCTGCTGACTACTGTCAAAGCTGCTGACTGCTCTTTTGAAGCCAGCGTGGAACACGACGCGCCAGCAACCCTTGTCTGGCATGGTACTTACTGAACGGTGAGCTACCCCTGCTTACCGTGTGCAAGCCCGCGCCTACGGTGGTCGAAGACCGACTCGCGATCCAGAAGTAACATGTATCAATTATATAGCTATTCATTAGTCAGTACCAGTGAGATTGAATGCAAAGTCGCGAGTTAAGCTAGTAGCGGATAAAATTGAAAAAAGCAGCCTGTAAACAATGTTATACATCACTTATAAACTTAAGATTAGAGTTTGGGTCTTACGTATAAAGTACTCGTACAAAGGAAAACTTAAGTAAACAGTTACTAATTAAGTATTTATTTGCAGCTTCTTGGCATCACCTTTGAATTTATGACAGGTTATATAGAAATATGTGGACCTAAATTAAATAATTGACATAGATACGCCATCTAGCGGCGAATAGCGGTACTGTGTATATCTAGTCGAGACACTAACGCCATCTAGCGGCGGATAGTGGTACTGTGTACCTCGAGTAGATTCCTGGAATATTCTGGGCAGTATAAAGAGTGAGTCGATTTTATAAGAATGTTCTAGAATTCATAGACCGGGGTATAAATAGATCGCAAAGGAACGCGGACAGTCAGTCTTATTACGAGGCGAATACGCGATACAATTGAAGCTTTACTAGTGAATTTCAGTGCAATTTAAGAGTTAAGTGACAAGTGTTGTGATGCGAATAATTGTGTTAAATTTTTATTTTGTGTTTAATTAATTAAAGTGTTAATTTTGGTTTAACTGGCGTTAATTATTTCCATCCAGAACCTCAGCTCGTAACAATATTATATTTATTAGTTTAAAGTTATGTGTATGTATATTTTTCTATGGGCCTTTCGTAGCCTAACAGCTACTACCACAGTACAGAGTAATAGATAAATAAAGAAAATAGTAATTTTGTGCTTGTGACTAGAAACTAAGGTGATATGAACGCAACTGTTCGACACACGCAAACGTTATAAGGTTACATTACATTTTAAGGCAGTTTTAAGTTTGAGCCACCTGAAAAAAACTGAATAAAATTACTCAGGCGAGGCAGAGACATTTTTTAATTCAAAACTTAAGACATGAAATAGAAAGATACAGCCAATTACTCACCACGTTTCTTTTTTACAAAGGCTTGTGTCAAAATGTAATTGATTACCCGTCGGCATCTTAAGATCGATATTGCTAGAACATTGATTAATGTTGGATATTAATAATACGGTCCAAATAATCGTAATCAGTATCAGCAACGTTATATTAAAGGTCTTTTTCCTGTAATAAATTTGTAAAGCATAATAACTGTTCGATACCTATTTTCAACCGACGACCAAAAAAGGAGGAGGTTATCAAGTCGACACGTATTTTTTTTCACCCCCCCCCCCTGCTCGCCTCCGAGAGTTCACCAGCCCACCTCACACGGTTTTCCTGATTTTCCCCTTCGAAATAGTTTTTGATTATTTTTTATTTATTTAGTTTATTGAGCTGAACCACGGAATAATTTTTTTTTCTGTGAGCTGAACGGTGCTGATACACGCGTCGGGTAGTTGGCAGCCAGATAAAAACAATAAACACCTTTCCTTCTTTCTTTCTTTTGCATTTCTTTATTTGTATTTAAAGAACGATTGATTTAAAGACAACCTACAGGTTCTTTAGAAAAAATTAAGTACTACTAGCAGAAAATCTGGTTCGATAAATTACATTAATTCCCATGGGAAATTTCTCATTGTAATCGATCCGGGAACGCGGGACAGCTGAAGTAACCCCGATGGTTATCTCATTGACCCTACAGCCAAGGTTTAGTAGTTATTAATGCTAACATTTCGCATTCTCAGAAAGTGACCTAACTCAGAATATATTTTTTTTGTTTTAAAATAAAGAACTAGCAATGTGGGTAGAATTCACACACAAGCATACGTAGCTTAGTAAGAGGTTAACAAGATTGCTAGTAAAGACCAGAAATCTTGTTAACCACTCCAACTAATCTAAATATTGTTATGCTTCTCTGGAGTGGGTTCACGGCAATAGTGTAATGGGTGGGCTATTAACGCTTTAACGTCCAAAACATTAAAGCGTTAATAATTTGAGTGGTCATGCGGCATGTGTCATCAAATTGACATAATATTTTATTTATAATTGTACAATAAGACTGCAATGCATACAGCATGCTAAAAGGTTTAAATAGCTACTCAGTTTGACTATCCGGAACAGAATTCGTCGTGGTCAAATCAGTTTAACCATTAAGTTTAACCACGAGGAAGGCAGGTATCATGAAGCTTTAATATTGACATTATTGGAAATGTTATACATTATACAACATGTAACGGAAACCCCATATCTATCCAAAAGGACTGAAGAAAACATCTGGTATGGAGTCTCTATGCAAAGTTTCAGCTCAAAATAAGTGACTCACAGAATTGAACCCAAATTATTGGTTTCATATGTTTCTTGAATACCAATATTAACAAACGTGTCACAGCACTATGAGGGTAATCACTTTCCACCTCACTTGCCAATAAAACGATAATTCTCTTCGTTCTTCTTAATTTAAAAAATTCGGTCTCTGGTATCAATGTATTGAAATTTCTAATAAGCTCCACACATGTAGACATAGGATTACAAAACCCTTGTTATATCGTTTGTTATCATCCAAAGAAGCCGTGCACTCGGTATGTATATACCCTTTAAAATTACACGTTATATACAAATATCTGCAGTTAGAGTGTTGTAATAAAGTAGAAAATAGAGATTCGGATTGCATACATTTTCGGGTAGTTGTAATATTAAATTTGATTTGTTGTAGACTGTAGTATCCAGAGACTTCGGCAAAAATACTTGCAAATACAATATTATATGTATTCCTAAAGCTATCTGTCTCAAATATTTACATACACGTTCATATTTAATTTAAATTGGCAACTCTGTCACGTGATATTTGAATATAGAATTAAGCTGAGAAACACGCTTTGATTCCTGCTATCTGCTAAAGCTACATACATCAAATTTAATCATTAACGTTATGAGATATTCTCCAAAAGTACAAGTATGTTTGCCTCAAAATATGCCTATCTATGTAACTAACTTTACTATTTATAATAATACTATGTTCTATGAAGTGTGTAGCAATATGAATAAGTAGATCCGTGCTCCATCCTTCCGGAAATATAGACGTTGATATTATAATATGTATGTTATAAATTATATCTGCTAAATACGAAAAGTTTCCAACATTGTTTTGACGCTGTACTTACAGGTCAACAGGACGAGGCTTAGCTGAAGCCTCATCACATCGCGAGTCCCACATCCAGTGAAAGGGTCGTGTACTCGTGTCCCTCACCAGAGGCGACAAGTGACATTTTCTCAGATGTAGTGAGGTGAACTGTATTTATGTTAAAAATGTATGGAATTGACTAACGTGTAACGTTGACTACGTTAAGTCACGTGGGCAATCCCTCCTTCCCAACTTTAATATTATAAATGCGAAAGTAACTCTGTCTGTGTGTCTGCTTACTTAAATTTGGTAAAGACATAGAATTAAACATGGGAAAGGACAGCCTATACTTAGCCTACCTACCTTGTTGCGAAAAAAGGGCTTGAAGGGGTTAAAATATGGGATGAAAATTTGTATTGAATTGAAAAATGGTTGTTCATCAGTGTCAAACTACTGGGCGGCTTTTTATGAAACTTTTTTTTATATTATCAATACAAAAGTAACTCTGTTTGTAGTCTATTATACAACGTGTAACGGAAACCCTATATCTATACACAAGGGCTGAAGACAACATCTGGTACGGAGACTCTATGCACAGTTTCAGCTCAAAATAAGTAATTCAAAAAATTGATACCAAATTACCGGTTTCATATGTTTCTTGAATGCCAATCATAACAGACCAGTCACAGCACTACGAGGGTTAATAACTTTCCACGTGACTTGGCAATAACACAATAATTCTTGATAATTCTCTTCGTTCTTCTTAATTCGAAAGATTCGGTCTCTGGTATCAATGTATTGAAATTTCTAATAAGTTCCACACATGTAGACATAGGATTACAAAACCCTTGCCATACCATTTGTGCTTGTTTAGCTGTGCACTTGATATGTATATACTCTTTAAGTTATACGTTGTATTTTGGCGTATCGACGTCCGCATTCGCTAATAAAAAGGTATTTATATAGTATTTTCTGTGTGGAATCATCATGCATCTTTAAATGACTCTTCCCGCTCTGATTGGAGTGGAAGGGAATGTTAGACATCTGAATAAAAAATATTTAATTAGTTGCGTTTCAGGACCGCGGTATCACGTTAGGTAAGGACATTCCCGCAACCCCGGAACTTTATTTAGAGCCTCTCGTCACTATGATGGAAACCATCAAAAGCTAAGTGTGCTGCGTCTTATGCAAAACAGGATCATCACTTTCATTTATAACATATTGACCGACTATTATACAAGCAATGTGCCTTTCCCAATACGAGTCTTACCCAATTTACGTTATGCAATTTTTCAGCCTATATCTGTTACCTATAGTAAAAGATTTCAGTGTATCTTTATATTTAAGGTGACACACTTACAATTCTCTAAGATAAAACACTCTTCATTGGAATGCTATTATTTACCGTTGTAGGTTTTTATAGAATTTACATAAGAGATGGTTCACATAAGTAATCTCCTTACTAACCAACCGTACGTCTAGGCGAATATCGTCTTAGTAGAAAAGTATGTCACAAAATGAATACACATACAGAAGGCCTATGACTGCAGTAATAGCCGAGTCGTAACAGCCAAAACTTACAATTTTCTGGCATTTTTGAAGTGAAAACTTCTTTAGCGGCGTTGTGCACTTTTTTGTAATGGGTAAAAGATGACTGACCTGACTCGCGTCAGGACACGTGACCCTGATCGAAAATTCGTAAGACGGGCACTTTTTACTACAGTGACATATATGTGACTTTACTGAAACTAATACAGCCCCAAATGTCGAATAGTGATAAAAATACTTGAGCGTTTTTTTTTTAAATGGATAAAAAATGTTAAACTCGCGTCAGAACACGTGACCTGATCGAAAATTCGTAAGACGGACGTAGAGTAGACAGCCGGCGCGGCGTAGGAGAGGAAGTATCCCCCTCTCTTTCTACGGCGCGGCGAAAATGTATGCCTGCGCCTGCTGTTTCGTAGTTTTAGAGATTGGCGATGATGGTTCTGGTAATAATGATGGTGAAAAAGTCGTCGAAATTATGGATGAAAGTTGATTTTTCTAAGAGATAAACTTTTTAATGTAATATAAATTGTCATGTTTGTGTACGATAGCGCAATTAATAAATATTGTATTCTACCACATAAATGATAGTACTTTTACACTAATAATTAAAGCACTTCGTGCAAAATTATTCCCTAACCATTCCAAAATATCAAAAATGCACAACGTTAATATTCAAGTTTTCACTTCTGCCGGCACTCCCGGAGTGCAAACCATTTTTTTTTTGTTATCATAAAACTCAACGTAAGGAATCTGGCATGTCATAGAACCAAAAAGTTCATGGCGGAAAACTTTCGTTTGCGTCCCTCAAAGCGGAGGTCTGAATAACAAATAAAATCAAACATGACATATTTTATTCACATCTACATGGGCATGGAATAAAACGGCAGAAACTAGTGCACGGTCCGAATTTGTCATTTCCTAACGTACGTACGTAGCCGTAGGAACAGTACGGGCTGATTATGCCATGGTGTTAGAGCACTGCCTATAAAACATAATCCTCGCAGGACATCGCCGTAGCTGAGTAAAATAAAAATAATCAAGGGCTGGGTGAAAACGCACGTACATACAGATAAATGTCCAAAAAGATTTATATTGAGCTACAGGATAAATAATTTGCATGAACGAGACAGGACTATATAATAATTAAAAATAATAATTAAAAAAATAATTCTGATTGGAATTTTCTACAAAAGAAATTTAGACATCATGGACCAATACATGACTTAGATACTTACTTTTATGTTAAATTAAAGGACAAACTGTTCGACATTTAATTTAGTCATCTGATGAAACACCAATATTATCTACAACCTAGGAGTCTTTAAGTCCAGAGTGAATAGGTTACTTTTAGGTAAGCGTGCTCCATCTTCGATCACATCATCACTTACCATCAGGTGAGATAGTGGTCAAACGCGAACCTATTTTCGATAAAAAAAAATCTACTTTAAATAAAATATATTTATACACTGAATAATAACAGCCTCACGGGTCCATCTTTAAGGTTAGCAACGCTAGCTGAAGCCGAAATAAGGATGAGTGACCATCTTACTATATCGAGACTCCTTCATGCCTCGGAAAGCATGTTAAGTGGTTGGTCCCAGCTGTCATTCGTACATTTTTGACGATAGTCATTATGGGTAGTCGGAAGTCAGAAAATCTAATACCAGTCTTGCCAATGGGTATAGGCAGTCGCTAAATTTAAATTACTAATACTCAGCTGTGTTATTCTGTAAGACCTCATTCTAAACTTCGAATCTGAATCCGCTGTGAGTTTATTGATTGGCATTCTAAAAACTCGGTTGTTAATTCGAATTTACACTAGCGCTACCCTTGCGAGCGTGTCAGCGAGTTGAACCAAAGATTTTGACAGATAAAGTATGAGATGACGTGAGAAGTGGCATTTGGTAAGGTAATACCTCCGTCACTTCGACGCTGTTTACAGAATGCAAAATCAAGGTCACTTTGAACCATAAGTGAAGTGACAGTGAATAGCTATGTGAGATGCGAGTTGTTGTTCGAATTTTACAGAATTGACGTACTGGTGCAACCGGGATGATGATGTGTGTGTGACTATTCATATTCATTTATTTGCTTTTCACAATATATATATACAGTAGACGTTATAGTCTTAAAGATAAAGGGAACAATTATGGACCCTGTTAGGGCACAGCAATAATATAAAATAGAAACTAGAACTTAAAACTAAAACAACATTTTTTTTAATTTATTGTTTGTATAAAAGATTTAAAAAAATACTTAAAATGAAAAAGCAATGTTTCCTTATAATTATTGAGATCAGTTACATACAAGTAGGTACAATTATATTATTTGAGGTATGCCGTATGCAAAAACTTAGTCTAATTAAAATTTTACTTTACTAACATAACTTTATTACATGTGTAGATTATGTAGGTAGTGATTGTTTGTCGTA
The DNA here is from genome assembly GCA_943138885.2 of Tholera decimalis. Classification (NCBI taxonomy): domain Eukaryota; kingdom Metazoa; phylum Arthropoda; class Insecta; order Lepidoptera; family Noctuidae; genus Tholera; species Tholera decimalis. Next base: position 13,204,447 of record OW964552.2, on the reverse strand, counting down.
TTTTATGTGTTTATTGTTTATCGGTTAAATATATTAAATATATTTTATTATGTTATAGTATATTTTGTTCAGCAGAGATAGTTTTAGTTTATTTGTAAAAGTTATTTATGTTCTTAATTTCTTCGGGTAGCTTATTATATAGTTTCATTGACATAAAATAACAACTAGAGGAATACATTTTCGTTCGTTTTGGGAATACTTTCATTGTGCGTACTGCTAAGTAGTGGAATTCCCTGCCGGAGCCTGTGTTTCCTAATCGCTATAACTTGCGAGTCTTTCAGTCAAGAGTGAATAGGTTACTTCTAGGCAAGCGTGCTCCATCTTCGACCACATCATCACTTACCATTAGGTGAGATGGTGGTCAAACGCAAGCCTATTATAAAAAAAAGTATTCCTTCTCGTTTAGTATAAAATTCCGAGTGATTACGTAAAGGTATAGTGGTCAGTGGCCCTGACTGCTATGCGCAAGGTCGTGGGTTCGATTCCCACCTAGGACAAATGTTTGTGTGATGAGCACGATCATTTGTTCTTTGTCTGGGTGTAATTTATCTATAATATGTATGTATTTAGAAATATATATTGTACCGTCGGTTTAGGTTATATCGGGTAATATCTGTTTGGTGGTGGGTAGTTTGTTATACTTATTGAATAAACCAGTTTGCTGCTAACTCTCGCCTTTCATTGACGCTGCATTGGCGACGAGGATGGGATCTCTTTTAAATCTTCAATTCGCGTGCAGTTTTGTTTGTATTTGGATTAAGATGCCAATCGGGAAGTTAGAACCGTTCAATTTAAGTTCTAAACAGTGGCCTGCATATATACGCCGGGTTAATCAGTACATTTTACTTAATGACGTCAAAGATAATCTTAAAGTGCCTATGCTAATAACTATCGTGGGTGAGTCCACGTATTCTTTGATGTGTGACCTGTGTTCGCCTGACTTCCCCGAGAACAAATCTTATGAAGATTTAGTAAAACTAGTGGCCGATCGCTTGGAACCGCAGCGATCCGAGATCGCCGAACGGCACGTGTTCCGGCTGCGGCGACAGCGTGCCGGCGAGCCTTTGACGGAGTATTTGCAGGCTCTCAAACATATGGCAACAACTTGCAACTTTGGTAAATGTAAAAAGTGTTCTACTTTAGAGGAAAATTCGAGAGACCAGTTTGTTTCGGGTCTGGCAAATGACGCAATGCGTTCTAGAATATTCGCCGAAAGGAAGATAGAATACAAGGAGGCGGTGGAGTTAGCACTAGCTCTGGAGGCTGCAGAGAAGCACGCGGAGGTGAGCGGCAGCACGGGCGTGCCGACTACGACCTCGGGTGCCGGCAGCGACGCGGGGAACGACCTGCACTACACGCGCAGTGGGCGCGGGCGCGGGCGCGCTCACGGCTCGCGGGGAGCAGGCGGCGCGGGCGACGCGCCGGAGCCGCCGGGCGCGTATGGTTCGGCTCGGGGCTCGGCGGCGCAAGCATGCTGGCGGTGCGGTAAGGCGCATCGCGCGGACAGGTGCCGCTATGTCAACTATCATTGTGACGAGTGTAAACAAAGAGGTCATTTGCGAGTGATGTGTAAATTAGGGAAACGGGGCTGCAGAAAATGCGGTAAAAACCGTTAAGAAAGCGATAAAACGTGCTTTGTACGAGGGCGAGGACGTCGCCACGGCTTTAAACAAATTTTTATTTCAATATCGAAATTGCCAACATGCTACTACGGGAGTGTCTCCTGCGATAGCGTTGCAAGGGCGTAGGCTCCGCGGGCGGCTCGACGCGCTGCGGCCAGACGTGTCGTGTGTAGTGCGCGCCGCACAAGAGCGGCAAGTGGCCGCTGCGGGCGGTACGCCGCGCGTGCTGGCGCCTGCTGATGCAGTGCTGGCCCGCGACTACAGCGCGAGGGGGGATAAATGGGTTTCAGGTACCATAGTCGAAAAAACTGGACCGGTCTCGTACAAGGTGGACGTTGGACGCGGAGACGGTTGGCGAAGACATGTTGACCAAATCATGCCCTTACACAACAAAAATCGACATTCATTATCCCGTACTAGCATAGTTTCTGGGGGTAAAGATATATCATCAGAGCGGGAGGTCCCTTCGGTCCGTGAGGAGACTGAGGACACATTTGAGGACGCGTCTGATGGTATTGGTGAGAGGTCGCAATCCACTGGGTCTGAATCGGCTTCAGAGCCGGGAGCATCACCGCCACCACCAGGTGCGTCTGCCCGTGCTCTGCGAGCATATAATCGGGCTCGACAGGGACTCTCAAATAAATAATATAATAATATTTATTGTAATTGTTAGATATAAGAAAAGCTAATGCTTTAGCTTAAGGGGGAGAAATGTACCGTCGGTTTAGGTTATATCGGGTAATATCTGTTTGGTGGTGGGTAGTTTGTTATACTTATTGAATAAACCAGTTTGCTGCTAACTCTCGCCTTTCATTGACGCTGCATATATGTATGTTTATCAGTTGTCTAGTACCCATACCACAAGCTCTGCTTAGTTTGGGACTAGATGGCGTTGTGTGAAAAGTTGTGGAATATTATATTATATTATATTATAAATTTACATTTCAAAAATATAATTAAACCAACCTTCTGTTTCTGTTGTGGTATTTTCTCTAAGCTATTCATATCTGAATCGCTTTACAAAATACACAAAAGGATCTGGTAAATAGTGTACGAATCTGCTTTCAAGAAAAATCGTGTTTTTAAGAATTCTATCCAATAAATTGATGTGGGATTATGAAATCTATTTAAAGAATTATTGTTCGAATAAAATATGCTCTAAAGATATATTTTCTTTTTTTTTTCAAGCTATGGGTACTGTCCCACTCCCAGGTCCATTTAGTTAAGGAGAGGAATTTCCTGCCCAAGTCAATTCCCTGATAGTTATAACCTGGGGATTTTAAGTCAAGAGTGAATAGGTTAACTTCAAGGTAGGCGTGCACCATACAGGTGAGATGGTTATCAAACACGAACCTACCAATAAAAAAAAAAACTCTCTTTGAGGAATTTATTCCCGCCAAATCACACAGAAGCCATCCCTCGGTCTAGCATCTTTCTCTCTTTATTGAAATCTATTCTAATGTTTTCGATATCCCCTTCATCACCGAAAATAGAATATTGAATATTTGCTAAGAAATTCTGTTAAAAAAGTACTACCTATGTAAAACACCCAATATTTTTATTGTTTTTGTTATTTTTGGCACCTCTTATTATTATTTTTTTAGAATGATTAGCAATGGTACGAAAAATTTGATAATATAAAATAATAGAGTATTGGTAAGCAATATTTATTATGTTTTGCGTGTTTCCTTACTACTTCAAAACAAATTTCAAAAGGTTTAAAGGTGCCAACTTAATAATGATGTTCGTACCCACTTAAAAGCGTTTAATTGATTTGATTTTTTAAATAAAGAGGCTAAACAAATACAACTAACCTTTTCCATTCGTTCGGGTACAGATACAGAATTTCGCCATTAAGTCAATAGAATAAAATAAAAACTCACCTTCGCTGCCGTCATAACATGACACTGGCAGAATAGTCGTCACCGGCTCAGTTGCCAAAGAAGGAAAAAAATAAACAAAAAAACTCAATGCAAGCCATATGCAAGCATAGAAAATGCAATGCAAGCAAATGGTTCCGAATAAAAAGATTTTTATTATAGTTTCAGACCTCTTAAACAGCGACCAGCTTCCACTATTTTCCATCTCACTCAATTTCGTCTTTACAGAAAAAATCTACTATTTCTACTAATATTTTTGAATGTCGAATAGAGCAACGTCAGTACCCTAATAGGACACGTAAACAAATACGGTTAATTCGGTCTCTCTTGTGTAGTTAGAACTGTTTGGTTAGGTGCGCGGCTAAAAAGACCGCAAACAGAGGTATTACGATCAGTTTTTATCATTTTATTCATGACGTCAGCATAATGTGAGATGTCAAACTAAAATTGTGAAATGGATATTGGATTATAGGGGCCTCTAAAATTATAGCCTTATTTTAATATTTTTATATAATATTATATTATTTATATAATATTTTAATATAATAATACCGGTGAAAAAAAATAAGAATTTCGATTTTCTATTGTCATTTTTGCGAGGGTGTTTTAACATAATCATCAGGTAAACAAAAAATAAAAAAATAAAAATTCTTTAAAGTAATTTCATTTTATTTTAAGTAGGGTGAATTACTACAATTTTTCTATTACACAAAGGAACAATGGTGAATGGTGGTTAATGCCATTGCCGTATCCTCCCGCTCTGGGTGGAGGGGAAGAGATTTACGAAAAAAATGACGTGTAAAAGTGTTATTTAATAACCAATTTGCAAAATAAAGATCATTTATCATTTATAGAGTGTCATCCTTTTACTGACTAAAATTCTAACCGCAACTTCTGCCACTGCATTTCGGAGCTGCGGTACTTTATTACAACATTCCCACAACCCTGGCACGCAAATGATTGCTCTTTGAACGGACTTAATGCCACAAGCGTTTGATAAATAGGTTTTTGATAAAAATTAGCTAGCGTCATTGTTAACACGTTCGCTGACAGTACGTCGTTAGGCGGGAAATTAAAATAGTGCGTTATGACAGTACGTCGAGGGACGGGCCACTTATTTTTAAGAGTACGTCGTGGAAAATTCTACTGTCATAATGTGATGTCAGGGTAAGTGCTCACTGTCAGCGAACATGTTAAAATAATATATGAACCTTTTACAATGTATTCATAACATAGCAACCGTAATTAAAAATGCCAACACACACGGAGCCGCAATAACTTCTTGAAAGAAAAAAATCTTTAATCTATATGAATGAAACATTAAATCGTCAAAGTAATTTAAAAAGTAATATTGTAGCAGAATCTCAAGACATAAAGCCTGAAGAAATAATAATATACGCAACCATAAACGTTTAAAAGAAAAGACGTCCGTTTTTGCTTTCTTTAATCTTAATAAAGCCTGAAATTAAAGGCAACGTTCGGGCCGATGGGTTCTCATACAGATAATAAAAAAACCAAGATTACAATTTGGAAAAAAAAAATTGGATGGTTTTATTTTGGAATGAAGGCTGAATATCCATTTAGTCTTTGTCTAAAAATAAGCATCTTTGGTTTTGTAGTTTCGTTTTTGACACCGACTTTTTATAGTTGATAGGCTTGCGTTTGTCCATAATCTCACCTGATGTTAAGCGATGATGTGGTCGAAGATGAAGCACGCTTGCCTAGAACTAATCTATTCACTCTTGACTTAAAGACTCCCAGGTTATAGCTATCAGGAAACACAGCACAGGACTTCCGAAATTAAAGTCGGTTCTATTTTTGTTAAGAAGTGATTTTTCTCGATTTGTAGTTTACCCCGTTACAAAAGCTTACATGTCATCTTCTTATTACCTTTTGCAAGATATTTCTTTTCCCGATGCCGGGCCGTTCATTGTTAAGGAGTTCTCCTGGTATTTCACCATCAGCTCCACTTCACCATACGCATTGCGACGAGTATAAAGTGTTTATCAACCATATTTAGGTAATCGTATCGCAACCAATGAAATACTTATTATTGAGTAGTTCCGGTAGCCATTTCACTTTAATAAATGGTTATTTTTTGAGCGCAACTGCACATGTTACTATCCAAAAAAACCTAAATCACTATAGATTGCCTATAATATTTGAAGAATTCTCTTGATTTCTCCATAATTTCATTATCAGTTCCTGACTTCATGACAATGGAACCAATTTAAAAGTATACCCTTTCAAAGAAAAAAGAATTTTCAAAATCGGTCCAGCCGTCTTTGAGTAATCGGGGAACAAACAAAAAAAGATTCCGACGAACTGAGAACCTCCTCCTTTTTTGGAATTCGGCTAAAAATAACGTCGAAATTTTGAATATTCCGCTAGCAATTATTTTTATAACTGTTTTTGTTTAAATTGTGTAACCTGTCATAACATTTTTCAGCAGAAATGCTGATGTATCACATTACGTACCCTATTGTTCCGTTTTTACATATTGTGAGAGGCTTTGTCATGTATGTTTTTAATTATAAAAGTAATTATAAAATGTTGTTTATAACTGAGTAGCACTTATCTGCATATTTTATCACAATGTTTTCACTCAAACTTTTAACCTAGCTAATCCCACGTGCGTTTACATAATTATTATAAACATGTAATAAAAACCCCATTTGAGTCATCTGGTACATTTCATAAAAGGCATAAACCTCTTTAATACGGAATTTATTGTCTATTAATTTCCATCTTATTTATTTATTAAAACTTTATGCAACACAAAATGTACAAAGGCGGACTTAATGCTATAGGCATTCTCTACCAGTCAACCATGGGTGGTGAAGAGATAACATGGCAGGTATAAAAAAAATAAATAAGTAGATAATATTTTCAACCTAAAAGTTTTATTACAATTGTATATATACATATACTTCTACCTAGAATAAACTCACATACATATTTATCATAATACATACCAAAAATATATTATATATATACATATATTAATAAAAAGTTATAGAAAGTGGATTCTGAAATCTCTGCTTTCACTATTTGTTAAGAAAATAATCTCGCAACTTTCTCTTAAATGCATATTGATTGGCTGTCCTGATATCGAGAGGTAGTGCATTCCACAGAAGAATAGACTGTATATAGAAGGAAGAATGAATAAAATCGGAAGTATGAGAAGGACAGAGTAAGAGAAGATTATTGGAAGAGCGCAGACTTTTAGCGTGTGAGGAACATAGAAATTGAAAATGAGAAATAAGGTAAGAGGGAGGGGTAGGAGAGTTTAGAAAAGATAAAAGCGTAGTCAAAGCGCCCAAACTTATTAAATTTGAATGGCTTGGCGTAATAACTTAATTTGAGAAACATATCTACATAAATGGTGTGACGGTTATATGGGTACCCAAACATCGCAAAATTGAAATCTTAATATTATTTAAGTTTAGTTGGTTGGTTTATTCAATCCAACAATAACTCATTAGGACTTTAAATTTTATAAGCCCGAAACTCTCTCCAAGTTTGGCATTCAAGTTGGCTTTGACACGTTCTTAACTCAAAATAACCAGTTTATAAAACCCACTATAGATAAAAGTAAAGCAGCGTTATTATAGATGTAGTTATAATAATGCATTATTAGACATCTATAACAAAGCTGCTTAATAAAATGTTACATGGCTGACACGAATAAGTTGAAAATAAGAACACGTGATAATTTTGTAATTAAAACACAATAATATGGATATGGTGGTTTTCCATACATTTTCATTTAACAAAAGATAATGGCTATAACGAGACGGGATTCCAAAAACAATAATTTGAAACATGGTTCTGAACGAACTCTTAGAGCGTGTTTGCAGAAAATATTCATATGACGAAAATATTTTTTTTTTTTCGCATTTACTTTGAGGTACAGTAGGTATTGGCAGCAGGCCAAGAATTAAAGCTATCCTAGTGTCTGTCAGTGTATTTATGTTACTGTTAAAGCCCGAACCATAGTAAATCCTAAGATTTTCCAGTAAAACCTAAGATGTACCAACTCTTAATAGTAAAAGTCCGAATAGTTCTGTAATTATCGTACACTTCGAACTTTTACCACGATTCGCTTGGAAAATCTTAGGATTTACCTCTAGGCACGGTATATGTTGATAAAAATAAGTCACAACAGCACTCGATGTTGCATTTATAGTTAGAGGGGGGACACACATTTAACCACTTTGGAAGCGTACATGTTTTAAACAATTGACTTTAAGAAAAAGTGGTTATAGAAACCCCAATGTCATAATATTTTAATTTCAGTTCCATATATGGGGAGCCACCTTAATTTGATTGTTTTTATTTTGTAAAAAAATTGAAAACTTGTGAACCGCCTGTCTGATTTTTAGACTAAAATAAAAAGATCAAAAACGCGGCCCTATTATCATTAAAAAAAAACGGGGCTCCCCATAATGTAACTGAAAATAACTATATCTACCTAACAAGTTTCAGATGTATTTCGGAATAAAATGACTGTGACATATGGACGGACAGACAGACAGACAAGACGAAAAAAATTGTAAGAATTTGACTAATCAGGAATATAAATGAGTAATGGCAACTTTCATATAACATATAAAATATGTAAGGTTAAGACTGATATAAGTTAAGACTTACAACGTGTAACGGAAAACCCATATCTATCCAAAAGGGCTGAAGACAACATCTGGTATGGAGTCTCTATGCACAGTTTCAGCACAAAATAACTGACTCAAAGAATTGATACCAAATTATTGGTTTCATATATTTCTTGAATACCAATCTTAACAAACGTGTCACAGCACTATGAGGATCAATAACTTTCCACGTCACTTGCCAATAACACGATAATTCTTTTTGTTCTTCTTAATTTAAAAAATTCGGTCTCTGAAATTAGTGTATTGGAATTTGTAATAAGTTCTACACACGTAGACTTAGGATTACAAAACCCTTGCCATATCGTTTGTTATCATCCAAAGAAGCCTGAAAAATTACACGTTGTATATTTAAATGAAATAGATGATTAATAAGTATTCATTGTTTTATTTCCAAAACCAACATTTACAAGCCGTCACTGGTAAAACCTAGCATTTACTAAACTCTGACGGTAAAAGCTCGAAAAAATTGTCTCTTTTTCGTAAATCCTTACATTTACCAACTTAAGATTAACCGACAAACGGGCTTTTACAGTAACATTTAAGTAAAACTTTCGGAAATAAGGAGCTTTGGTTAATGGCTTGTGGATAATCACTGACCGCTGAGAAACATTGGAAAGATAAAAGACTGCTTAAGGTCGGTGCTATAACGCTAACGTTATAACGCTGATTTTCAGCTGATTTTAAGTTTTCGTTTAAGTATAAAAATACTTTCCTTTTAATTTTATTTAAATAAAATGCAAGAAGAAGCTACGACCCTCTTTGTAAGGCCTATGCCAAGAGATTTATACTCAATTAACATTCAAAAAACCGTTAACTAAACTTTTAGGCTAACAAAAAATATGCATAATAATAAAAAAATATTTATACAGTAAGTTGTCCTAAATTTTCAATTCTTCAAATAAAAAGAGCATTGCAATGTCAACATATTTCTTATAACTTTGCGCCACAGAGGAAATTTATCTTTAGTCTATTATTACAAACACTCAGACCAAGAACAATTATATTATCTATAGGCTATACAAATACTCCATACGATGCTTGAATCGAACCCGCAACATGCAGCGTAATAGCCAATAAATAGCTTAATCATTGCCTCAACCGTGTCGTCGTAGAACCTAGAGAAAAACAAAGCAAAACTATCAAAACAAAGACTTGTTCTGAATATGTCATCTGCATAGAGGTCATGTTTGGGTTGAATATGTTTATAGAATAATGTTCAATGATTCTGTTCAATGAATAATGTTCTTTGGTTTAGACGCGTGTGTCGGTGATTTGTGTATACTAAAACTAAGGTTCTGGGTAAGTTTCTCTCAACTTTCTTTTTCTAAATTGACTATGGATAAGGACGGGCCATTTATGCTAACTGCCTACATTTTTCTTTGGCGATTAATTCCAAACGAGGAAGTTAACATAATTGGAGGGTTAACTTAAAGGTTAAGACAACAAAGCCTGTTTTGTTTTCAAAATGAACAGAGAACATCTTAATCTTTGTAAAACAAAAAGGACAATGGCCGCCTAATCATGGCTTTCCTACAACTGGGAAAAGGGTCCAGATTTCTTTACGAAGGCAGAAAATTGTTTATTACTGGAATTAACATGTAGCGTCATTTTCTGTGATGTTGTATTGTTTTTGCTTATCGCCTGTAAGAGAGAGTGCTGGGCAGCTAACAAAAAGTTATCGTGGTAAATATAATCTTGTCTAATGGGGTATCCTTGACCCATCACAAACACAATGCCAGTATGGAGGTCCTTTGTAGGACATGCCTCATCTCATGCCCATCGTGCACGGCCACCTGCGCCCTGCAAGATAAGGCCAATGAAAGAGCTGTGTAGGTAGGTGCATATTGGTCTGAGAATGTTTGAACATAGATTCGGAAAGCGTTCGAAGCAAACAAAAACCACACATAGAGCTGCAAACCCCAGAAATGCGCGTTTTACGCTGGTCAATTGGTGTCACATTCAACATCTGTTATTTTTTTAAAGAGTACTAGCAATATGGGTAGAATTAACCCCTCCAACTAAGCTAAGCACGGCAGTAGTGTAATTAGTGCAGTTCGAAATCGCGATCTTTTGATCACAAATCCGACACTTTATCCATTAATGCTATTGACGCTTCGAATCATCTGCTAAGATTTTTCCCAACTATATTGTGGTCGGCTTCAAGTAGACTGGATATAGTCCTGGATGCAGGTGAGTACTAGTGTTTTACATGGAGTGACTGCCAGACTGGTATCACATTTCCTTGGCTTCTTTTTTTACCCATAACGACTGTCAAAGATGTATACAAATGACATGACACATGATGCGTACAAATGACAATTGCGACCAATGACTCAACTTGCTTTTTGAGGCACTGAGGAATCTCAATATCCACCCATCCACCGACTGACCTTGGAAAGTTGCTTAACCTTGAAGGTCGACCCTTTTGACTGCTATTATTAAGTCACAAATTTCATCTACAGATTTGGGATTTAAAAAAAAAAAAAAAACAAAAAAAAAACAGATACAAAAAAAAAACAAATAAAAAAAAAAACAAATACAAACAAATATAACAAACAACAAATATTTCTCTTTAAATCCTTGATTTTCTTAGTCTGTTTCCTCTTCAAAGTCTAAATATTATCTAATCGTTTAAATTCAAACAAAAATAAGCATTTAGACTAACATTTTCAAGCTAATTTTTCTCAAGTAACTTTAGTTTTATCCATGAATGGCGGTCTCCCGTCCAAATGATAGGGTTTTTATTCTGCCCTCTGAATAAAACAACGCTCCCTTTTGTCTGCGTTACGGAACATGGTTCGTTAATTAATCCGGCTATCAATCTGATGAACATCGCTGTTTTCATTGTACGACTGAGTTAGGCTCCATTTGTTTGATCGTGCTTCAACTCCATCAAGATTGAATGATAAAAGTTTATGGTGGGACGACTATATGTACAGACGCCAGCACATCAACCTACCCCAATCTGTCAAATTTTCCTAGTCGAACATGAATCTTCCACTTTTGTAAGAAAGTTGAAAATCTATTACAGAAATTTGACGGATTAGGGTAGGTTGATGCGCTGTCGTCTGTACTTGGTATTTCTTGTTACAGCCTTTCAAGTCAATTCTCAAGGTGAATCAATGCTTGCTAAGGACGTTTTTGGAATGGTCTTAACATATTGACATTCATCTGTGCCACGGAATGCACAGTATACCGCTGATCTATCTGGCTATCATTTGTACTGTACATCTTTGATTGTCGTTATGAGCAGTCAGAAGATCGAAAATCTGAAACTCGCCTTGCTAAGGGGCATCTTGTTACACAGCTAAAGGCTAAGCAGACCATGATGAGGCACAATCAATAAGCATATTTGGTTTCCAGCTTCACAGCTGAAAACCAATTATGCTTATTCATTTTTATGTATAAAAAATGTATGGTTGGTATTGCTTCCAGTAGTCGGTTAGTATCAGCTTTTGGATGGGAAGCGTAACATGATCCATATAATTCCTGAATGTATTATGTCAAATGTGCTTCACAATTATCTTTTTAGCGATGTAATTGTTAATTGAAATTCAATTGGATCATTTCTGCCAATATTTTTACGCCAGTTGCAGTCGGGTGAAAATACTTTTTTACCCGACTGCAAAGGAATAGGTTATGTTTTTTGTGCGTATCTTGTATGTTTGTATGTATGTAATATTCTTTATTACCTCATATCTCCAGAACCGCTGAACGAATTTACATAATTAAGGTATCGTTAGATTCAACTTAGCAGCAAGTGTTCTTAGATAGGTGACATAAAAAAATCAAACATGGTGGCTGTGCGACGTCATTGTACATAGTGAAATTATTTTTTTTAAATTCTACAATATGGGTATCAAATGAAAGTGTCACGCAGGCGGGAACCATCCCATTAAAAAAAGGTATTATGTTCAATTGGGTCCAGCCTGCTTTCACTTTATAAAATAAAAATGTGCTTGTTTCTTGCATTTCAGTTGAGCAGTGGGGTTTTTTTAGACTTTTTAAATAAGTTTTTGATACTTACTTTTATGCAAACTATTCTAATTTAAACCAATCTACATACCAATAAGGCATAAAAATTAAAATTTTTGATTATAATGTTTTTGTTCGTTTCATTCGTGTTAAACAGTTAAAAGCCCAGCATCGGGAAAAGCAATATTTTGTAAAAGATTATGAGTAGTTGGCATTTAGGCTTTTGTAACTAGGTAAATTATAAGCCGAACAACTAAAAAGAGAGAAATAAAAACTTTTCAACAAAAAATTAAACCGACTTCAAAAAAAACTTTTTACCAAAAAATTAAACCGACTCCCAAAAACACTGCAAAGTGAAAAATAACTTTAATTTCGGTAGTCGGTGTCTTCAGTTTTGTATTTTCGTTTTTGGCACCGACTTCCGAAATTAAAGTTATTTTTCACTTTGCAGTGTTTTTGGGAGTCGGTTTAATTTTTTGGTAAAAAGTTTTTATTTCACTCTTTTTAGTTGGTCGATTTTTAATTTACCTAGTTAAAAGAGCCTAAATGTCAACTACTTATAACCTTTTACAAAATATTGCTTTTCCCAATGCTGGGCCGTTAATTTTTGAGGAGTCCTCCTGGTACTTCACCATCAGCTCTACATCACCATATGCATTGTGACGAACATAATGTGCTTAATATCCATATTCAAGTATTCGAATCGCAATCCACTAAATACTTATTATTGAGTAGGTTCGGCGGCCATCTGTGATCTTCATCATCAGTTCCACTTCCCCAAATGGTATTTTTTGAGAACAACTGCACAAGTTACTATAATAAATACCCAAAACGCCATAGGTGTGCCTATAATATTTGAAGAGTTCCCTCGATTTCTCCAGGATCCCATCATCAGATCCTGACCTGGTGACAATGGGACCAATTTCGAAGTATACCCTTTCAAACAAAAAAAGAATTTTCCAAATCGGTTCAGCCGTCTTCGAGTAATCGGTGATCATACATAAAAAAAAAAGAGAAAAAAATAAATATACGCATCGAATTGATAACCTCCTCTTTTGGTCGTCGGTTGAAAACTCTGCAAAGTGAACAGTGACGACGGTGAATGGTGCCAAAAACGAAAATCCAAATACACCGAAATTAAAGCTATTTTTCACTTTGCAGTGTTTTTTGAAGTCGATTTAATTTTTTTTTAAAGTTTTTATTTTATTTACATTAGAGTTATCGGAAATATCGGATTTAAAAACTGATTCTTAGAAGATTGTATGATATGATTCTCTTTCATGGCCACTTCTAGGTTGCTCTTGATGACAAAATATATCTTTAATATCATTTATTTCCGCACGCAAAATTAATAGGTCCTTAAGTAATTTCGTGACGTCTACGTGGTCGAAACACACAAGGAGCAGCTCGTAGGTGAATAAACCGGCAATTGTTGGGGTCTATAGTTTTTAAAACCGAAATCATGTCTTGGGTCTTTAAGTCAACTGTGAATATGTTAAGGTAAGCGTGCTCCATCTTCGACCACATTATCACTTACCATAAGGTGAGATGGTAGTCAAACGCGAGCCCATTGTCAATAAAAAAAAAACTATTTGTTTTTGTCTTTTAGCCTTGACTTTAATCGTTTTCCAATCCTAGCATTGTGCAGCATAACAAATTCTTTGCCTTATCGATTTCCTCCTAGGTAACCGCCGACACACATATTTTTATTAGACTTTCGTTGTCCATCATGTCATGTTTAGTAACAAACGCAAGGACTTCCGAAATAACCACATAACAGTTCGCACACTTAATCGTATCGACGGACATTTTCGCGCATCTGCGACCACTCCACATAGAACTCGCGCGTGAGACACTAAATAAAATAACAAAATCACAGAAAGTTCTTAAGTTCCTATTTAAGTCAATTCTTTCTTATTATTTTGTTTTTATGTTTAGAAATATGCCTTAATACTTTGTCGCTGAAAAAAAAAACTAAATATACACACTTATAAAACAAAGATTACTGACTTATAAAATATTTTAAACAAGAGTGTCAAATAAATACATGTCATAGTCAAATCGTGTGCTCATTACAAACAAGAATCCTACAGATATACCCAGTACCTACTGTTAATGAGCTAGCTAATAATCCAACTGTTCCACCGTTTTCCGCGCAGTCCTACCCGACAGATCGCCTCTGTTCACTACACAACTGATGTATACCAGTATTCGTAGTACAGATATGTTGTTTGTGAAATTTTACGCAGGCTTGTACGTACGTAATTACTTACAATGAGTCTATTTTGAACTAGTTTATACCAGATTCTGAATTTGTCTAAATACTACGCTTTGTGCTACTGACCTAACACGGAGCATGCATAAATTACTCCACTCCTTAATAATATTCCACAATATTCCAGTTAATGCGATTTAACTATCTATAATATAATTATTCTCGATCGATCAAATTTCATTATTATTAATTGAACGAAAACCTCAAACATTAGAAGCTATAAAATATTTAACACACGTGTTGCGTTACAATTACGAGTAATATCATCCATAAAGTGTGAGTAATTGACTATAACCCACAGCAGGCATATCACTAACGGGCAAATGTGGCACTTTCGGAATTGTAAATTACTCGTTTACTGTTTTGCTGTCTCTTACTCTGTAACTTGACAAATGACAATATTTTATTTCAGTAATGAAGGATGGAAACTAAAGCATTATTAGATTAATGATTAAAATTGATCAAAAAAGAAAATCTGTCAAATCGGATGAATTGTCATAGGTTAAAACAAATAAAATAAATAAAAGTAATAAAAAAAAGTAAATAAATAAATGATAGTAATTTATTTATTAAGTAGAGTTGTTAATAGACTTCTATTCGATAAAGCAATTCGATAAGCCAGGGAAGCCACATGTGCAGAAGGTATTGTCGCCAAGCAGTCATGTCTTAACGTAATCCTGATTCTTATAATATGCTTTTATATTTTACCACAAGTTCCTACGTATGTATGCTTTATAAAAATTGCATTGTATGTACAAACTCGGAAGTTTTATTATATAGATAACTTTAAGGTACCCTATATTATATAAATCTCTATACGTTTGAAGTATACCTAGTATCCACATCGATGAATTTTTAATAACCAATTTTCAAAGTAACGTGATAATCTCGTTCACTTGAGTAGATCTCATTTTTCGATACATAACCGCTGTTATATTAAAACCTTCTATCGTTACGGCTTCGCTGATTTCGCGAAACTGGTTAATGAGTATGTCTTGTTACGAAGATAATGATTGAGAACTGAGTCTTCAATCGTTATTTCACAGTTAATTTACTGTGAAATAACGATTGAAGACGATAGAATTTGGCGTAGCTGATGAAGCGGAAAGTGCTTATCAACATACATAATTATATTCGTTTCCAATGACGGCTAAGATGCGATTTGAAAATTAAACTTGTGTGCATTTCAAAACGTGTACTCGATAACTAGCTCATACTTGAAACGCTTTTAATCGCGCGCCCATCCAATTGTTCACATTTGTAATAATATAAAGCTGGTCTCCTGACAGCCTCGATGAACATCGAAACTGGCCTGCGTCATGCAGGGAGCTACCAAGCCAGCGGTGGAATAATCGTTTAAAACGTATTTGGTCACTATTCGTACCATTGTGGTGGAAAAGTTAGTCGCCTAGGCTCTGTATTACGGAGTGCTGTGTGTGGAGTGAGTCCAGGATGCCCCGGACTATTAAGGGAATGAGTATCGATTTTAAATATCACCCAGGCTGGCTCTAATTACATAAATAATAATTCAGCTATTGTAATAAAATATTAGTATAGCTGAATTATTATATTTCTACTATTCTCTACAAGTACTTTTATTACATACCTTTACACTAACTCTTTACCATCACACTCACATAAAAACTCCTCAAATGCAACGACAACCTACCCTGTAAAATAAGAATGAGTACTGTAAATATGTACTAGTCAAGATGTGCATCAACCTGCCCAAAGAAAACTGTTTTTCAAGATAAAGGATTTTCTTAGTTTGAAGAAATATTTTTAAATTAATCATATCTACAAAGTATTCTAATACAGACATTATTTGCTTAAACCAAGGCTCCAATGACCAACTATTATTTTGGTATTTTTTGTAGCGAAATAAGAAGATATAATATCTATAACCAAATACTTATGCAGCATTCCCACCACAGAACGAGGTCAAAACATAACAGCAAATCAATTCACCCCATAAAAAGCAGTGTCCAACAAAACTGTGCCAATATTCCCGCTATATTTATGGAACACCTTTTGACCGCATATAACGTCAAAGAATAAATACGTAGTAATACTCCGGTACTACATTCATAAGTTATATTATTACGTTAGGGTCGGAACATGAATGTGATTCAGGACCCACCAGTCATTTTGTTAGATATTCACAATCTCCGCTTTGTACCAGCCACACGGACTATATTACAAATGGATTATGAACTTGCCATGTTTTGGCACATGGTGTTTAATAGCTTTAAAGGGTTTAGGGTAACGTAAATCAATAAAAATAAATTTCTATCAAACAAACTAGATTTTGTCTTTATCGCTAAGATGCTTAAGATTGATAAAATCGCTCCATATAGGGTAAAACCAGGAGAGATGGACCACATTTTGTTCAACTTTAATATCTTTTTTATTGCATAATAACTATTAACCAATTTAGTGATAAACTAACTAACTATTAATAGTCAACATTTTTTTTTATTTTAATATGGCACGATCATAGCTTCTTTATGGATATAATTGAAATATTAAAAAACCGGTCAAGTGCGTGTCGAGCTACGCGCAGTGTAGGGTTCCGTAGTTTTTATAACAGCCAAGTGCGTGTCGTATTCGCTGACTGATCATTTCTTACCATGCTCTAACTAAAAGCCAAACTTGACTACCTAACTAATTTACTTCCTATACAAATCCTCACCTGATTCGACAATTTTGCACGGAAAGTTCTCCGTGAATTGTGGATCGATTTTGAAAATTATTTTTTCGTTTGAAATGGTATGGTTTTGAGGTAGTACCATAGTCACCAAATTAGAATTTGATGAAGGGATCCCATGGAAATCGAGGGAAACCCTCAAATTTTAAAGGCAATAGTATAGCGATTTTGGTATTTATTTAAAGTAACTTGTGCATTTGCTCTCAAAAAACACCATTTGGTGAAGCGGAACTGATGAAGAAGATCACAGATGGCCACCGGAACTACTCAATAATAAGTATTTCACGGGTTGCGATTCGATTACTTTAAAATGTTTGCTAAGCAATTTATGGTCGTCACAATGCGAATGGTGAAATGGAGCTGATGGTGAAATACCAGGAGAACTCCTCAACAATTAACGCCCCTGCATCGGGAAAAGCAATATTTTGTAAAAGGCGATAAGCAAGTTGACATTAGGCTATTGTAACTTAGATAAATTATAAACAGACCCACTTTTTAAAAAGCGAGAAAAAAAACTTTTTAACAAAAAAAAAATCGACCTCCAAAAAACACTACAATGTGAAAAATAACTTCAATTTCGGAAGTCGGTGGCAAAAAACTAAAATACAGATCCAAAGACACCATCTTCTGGAATTAAAGTTATTTTTCACATTGTACCTAGTGGTTTTTTGGAAGTCGGTTTCTTTTTGTTAAAAGGTTTTTTTTTATAAAACTTATCTTAAATATATATAACTCAAAGGTGACTGACTGACTGACTGACTGACTGACTGACTGACATAGTGATCTATCAACGCACAGCCCAAACCACTGGACGGATCGGGCTGAAATTTGGCATGCAGGTAGATGTTATGACGTAGGCATCCGCTAAGAAAGGATTTTGTGAAATTCCCACGGGATCGGGATTTACGCGGGAAAAACTTCCCACGCGGGTGAAGCCGCTGGCACAAGCTAGTTTAAATATAAAACTAGCGCGATACAACTGACGCTTAGCGCCATCTATCGACATTTCTATGGAGTTGTTCGAAATATTCGAGTCAAATACAATTGGTCGACTATTACTCGTAAACTTGTAAAGCCCACTTATGTGTGATAGTTTTCCTTTAAACTTCGTTATATATAGGTACTACTGCCATGTCATTTGAATTTCCAACTACAACCGTTTAAAGCTTGATAAGTCACGAACGGTTTGCTTAATCAATAAACGGTCTTTCCTAACCCCTAATATTTTTGAAAGACCTATCCAACGATATCCTACACTATGGGAAGGACGAAAAAAAAATTATCATCCCAATTTACATGTAGGGGAGGTACCCTAAATAATTATTTTTTTCAAAATTTTATTTTACCACTATTTCGGCATCATTAACGTGTATACTCGTGCCAAATTACAACTTTCTAGTACCAATGGTTTTTGAGCTAAACCACGGACAGACAGACGGACATGGCGAAACTATAAGGGTTCCTTGTTGACTACGGAACCCTAAAAAAGTACCCTCGGTCCATCTCTCCCATACTATACGGGTGAGTCGGACCACCCAGTAAGGAGAGATGGTCCTAACAAAAATAATAATTAACACTTCTAAACAAAAAAATAAATATTCAAAACGAAATCAACAAGTAACATAAACAATTAAATGAGAGTAAAATCTTTAGTTTGTCATTGTATTTCCACATCGGTCGCACATATCGGGATAATTGGTGCAGCCTTCATGGGACCAGCGTTCACAAATAATGCACAGCAGACATTCATCTTGACTCAGGGTTTCCTCATAGTTTTCACCACAGCCTGCACATTCGTTGTCATCCCACTCAGTCAATTCAGGAATATCACGCCGAGTTATAATCTCTTGTCCACTATCTTCATCAGAACTGTCTACAATTTTTTGTTTTTCTGTCTTTTATTTTCTTTCTTTGCAGGTCTTTTAGTTCCCTTCTTTTTCCATGTTTCTTTTAAAATCTGTTTAGTTTCAGTAGATTTTTTTTTTCATTTTCCTTGATTGATTTTATTTTAAATTTTGAATATTTTTAGTAGAGTTCAAAATTTCTGCTATTTTTCTTGACCTATGAAGGACGTTTGCAGTTCTTTCTATGATAGGTATTGGAGAAACCACATCCGAAATCTTTCCAGGCGTTACCTTTGGAGAAACAGCTTCACTAGTTGATGGTTTTTGAACGGTTGCTGGCTGTGAAAGGACAGACTTCTTTAGTAGGTTGATCTTTTTGAATTATAGCAGCAGTTTGTAGGTTATTGTCATTGTTTTGGTTACTTGGCGTTAAGAAAGCATAGTCTGGTATGGAGTTTGCATTAAACGGTATGATCCCAGTCGCTGAGAAACCTGATGTTGCATTACTCACCGAAGCTGATTTATTCCAAGCTGAAGCCAGAATTTTTCCAAACTGCAAGCGTGATAGTTTTCTTGATGGGTTAGCAGTAATTAATTTATTGCATTCGTCGTAAAAGCATTTCAGGGACTTGAAAACGTTCTATCAAGAGGCTGAAGGAAATGGGTTGTGTGACTGGGTAAGTAAATCAAAATTATTTCGTTTTCTTCAGCAAACTCCAACATTTCCACATTGCTGCAATGTGAAGAATGTCCATCAAGGATCAATTAAAAAATAAGTAGCAATGTTAATTAAAAACCACTAGAAAATTGCAAAAAAAGTGGTTGACTTTTGGTCCATCTCATCCATACATAACATGGTCCATCTCTCCTAAATTGAGTGGAGAGACGGACCACTTTCTCATAATAAAAGCAAAATAAACAAACGAAATATTTGAGGTTATTTTATCATTTCATGAATATACTAACACACAAACGTCAATTCTTATTCTAAAAATACAATATCTTATACATACCTTCGTTTTTTAAACACCTACACAAAAAAAATCGCGCTTCCGAAACCTTTTAATTCGTTTTTTATTAATTTTACAAACGAAAATCAAACAGTTTCGCTTTCTACACGGAGCAAACAGGTTGACAAAAGCTCGTAAGTGTTGTCAGCCTAAATAAATTTAGTAGTTTGGAAGAAATTATGATGGTTCGTCTCACCCGCTGGTCCATCTCTCCTGGTTTTACCCTAAGCATCATATTTCTGTCGCCCATTGACCATTGAGCGTTGACGTGGCACCTTTTAGTCACTTATTTTTTTGCGTCAGATATTTTAAAAGACCACATTTAAGAATGTTATGGAGTTTTATATCTGATGAACTGTAAATGTTCATCCACATCCACACCCCATCTAGGGGTCATAGGAAAATGACAATATGCCAAGTTACGGGCAGAAGATTTCAACTTAAAGCATTTCTGACTATTTCAATTGGCTTACTTAAATCTGCCACACAGATTTTAGTGGACCTATCCAAACAGTTCAAGTATTTGTTAGTTAATGCTTATCTCAACTTAAAACCTTAGGCCAAAGGTGTTAACTTATTCTAGACACACCCAACTCTTATATACTTTATAAATTATATTTAGGTAGGCCGTAAAAATACCTACTCAAACTGTCGATCATGGCAGTAGTCTTCTCATAATATTTATTGTTGTCCCACATAGCTAGGTTTCCATTTGTCCCGATATATCGGGACTGTCACCGTCATTAGGTCTTCTGTCCTGATGTCCCGACAAAGCACTATTACGTACCTTTTTATCGCGCGGTGACGGGAAGTCAAATATGCGCGCCATCTCGACTTCGGCGCTGGTGAAGGGAGGCAGTTATCAGGGCATCATAAACAATTTCAACTAGTTTAGGGAGACAAAACTAGTTGAAACTTTTTATGATTCCAATCAATCCATCAATAGATACACTAATTGCTTTTCGTGGAGACAACACTAATACCAACTTGGAGGGCTTGAACGACTTGGGCAATGTTTTGTTTTTCATAAAATAAATGAAGAACTCGGAAAACATTTAGAACGAATTGAGTACCCAGCCCATATTCTGCATAATACTGTATCAAGTTTAGCTGGAATCTGTGGACGTAGAAATCATCGTCCTAAAATATTTATTTATTTTTCCATAATATATACTCTCAGGACTGAGAAGTTGAAGGAATTTTGCGCTTATGTTGATATAAATCATCAAAATTTACTGTCGAACTTATAACACGATAGCTTTCCCTGATACCCGCGGTGGAAAGAATCCTCAAACTTGAGAATCCACTTAAAACTATTTTTGTGAGTATTTCAGATTTTTAAAAGTCCATTCAGTGAAATTTCTTTCCAATAAGGTCCAATCCAATCTGAATTCATTAAAAATTGATACAAGTAGAAACGATATTTGTGTGAGGTTGACTTCAATATAACTTCAAGTATGTATTTTGGACAGAAAGAATTACTTAAAAAAGTAAAGGTCATCAAAATAGGTCCAGGCTTTTTCCTTTTTTTTTCGGTGGAAAATTTATCCAATGAATCCAGGATAGAGCGGAAGGGAGTGTCAGACTTCTGTTAACTAAAAATCTACCCTGTTCCTTCAACTGCCCTTACGTTCCGAGGCCGCGGTATCTCGTTAGAACATTTCCGCAACCCCGGCAGATAATAGATAGATAGATAGATAGAATATACTTTATTGTACACCAAAAATTGGAACACACTTACATAACCTTATTTCTATAATTTTGGTTACAATGGCGGTCTTATCGCTGAGAGCGATATCTTCCAGACAACCTTTGGAAGGACTTTAAAAGCTTTTATAATGGTTCTGTCGGGTCCCATCAACGTTGTTGACTGCTCTTTAAGGCCATCAACCTAGGCCATCTACCCCTGCTCGCCACCCAGAAGCACGAGCCTTCTTCTTTTTTTCTAGGGTGGGCATATCATCAAATAACTTCTAATAACTCCTCCCGGTGTGGGTGGAGCAGAAGGGAATGTCAGACTTCTACTGACTGAAAACCGCTGTATCTCGATAGAACATTCCCGCAACCCCGGAAAGCCTGTGCCAACGCTGGCTGGAGATCGGCTCGTGATCCCCGACTGTCTAGCACTGCTCTCATACAGTAGGTTTTTTTAAATAGATAATCCTTTTCTTTTCTCGTTCTCCCGACACGATCCTTGGCAAATATGGCAACCCTACACAGCCCTCATACTCACAATCTAGCATTTGAGTGTGTCCATGAATCATACACAACCCTTGTCGTATCCGATACACCAACGAGGTTTGACCTTTTAACCAATGTTTCGTGACATCTGTGTCCAAACATGTCAATGTCATGATTTTGACGTACGCATGTGAATAGGAGACAACCCTATTTTGTTTTATAGCGTTAGCACAGGGCAGCTGGCGTCGTAAGTTTGAATTTCTAAAGTTTGAGGATGTGGCCTATCCATAATAATAGAAGTTTTATGTGTTGTTTTTACTGAAAGTGACCGTGACGTTATATTGAGGGGACAATTGCTTGCACTGTTTGGATAGGTGCACATAGATCTGTGTGACAGATTTGAGTAAACCAATTCCAGTCTGGATTACTTTAGGTGGAAATCGTGTGCACGTAAATGAAGCGTCCTAAATATCTCCGGTCATATCAAACTGAATCCAAACACTCAATAATTACGTAGGCATATTAGTTCACTTCGTAATGCAAACACTTCAGATTGCTATGAGTATAATTGTTATTTGAGATGTTTGGGATAATTGACCCAAATATAGTTGCGAACAGCCGAAAATATGTTATATCATTCTGTTTGGAAGCTTTATCCTGTTCCCAAATAGAATATTCATGTTGGTTTCAACAAAAATACACTCTGCCAATTCTATCGGTGGCGGGTTTTTAAGCCATTGTATCCGTAAATCGTTGAGTTGAGAGGGCTGGCTTTTTATTCGGTTAAAGATTCCAACTAAGGGTTATAGTTAGGAATTCAGACGACAAGGCATTAGTTGGCTTCATAAATTAGGAGTAATAGTCGATAACTGAATCGTCGAATTATAAGACGTTGTCACGTCAAAAGTATTTAGATTAAGTACTTATTTGTGTGAAAGAGAGTAGTTTATTTTATAAGTGCATTGGTATGGAACTCTCGGTCAGCTAATCCGACTCGCACTTGGCGTTGTAGTAAACTACGGAACATTACATAAACATTGCGCGTGGCCTGACGGCTGATACGCACTAGGCCATTTTTTTTTATTACCATCTGGAGATGCTTCTAAATGAGTTCATGCATAATTTATGATAGGTAAATGCAAACACTGCGATCTACAAATAATTGTATTCTTGAGAAAGTCGTTTTTTTCGTAAATTCAGTAAACCGACAACCTCTAATGAGGTACGCCTGGTAGAATGTCTTAGTTTGCGGAGGCAAATATTGTGGATTGATGAAAGGTTTTATTCAAGACTAGCTGTTGCCCGTAACTTCGTTCACGTGATTCGCGAGGTTTTCCCGTGTAAATTTCAATCCTGTGGAAAATTCTAAAAATTTCAGCTTCTTGCGCCCAGTAGTTTCGGCTGTGCGTTGTCTGTCAGTCAGTCAGTAACGGAAGCGTTTTATACAACGTGTAACGGAAAGGGTATATACATACCAAGGGCACGGTTCCTTTCGGTGATATCAAACGATATTGGAAGGGTTTTTTAATCCTATCTCTACATGTTCGGAAGTAATAAGAATTTTTAATACATTGATACCAGAAACCGAACTTTTCAAATTGAAATAAGCACATCACAGAAGAGATTTATCGTGATATTTGCAAGTAACGTGGAACGTTATTGACCTACGTAGTGCGGTGACACGATTGATATGATTTCAATTTATGAAACTTACGAAACCGAAAATTTAGTATCAATTTTTAGGGTATTTTATTTTGAGTTGAAACCCTTCCAATATCGTTTGATATCATCCAAAGAAGCCGTGCCCTTGGTATGTATATACCTTTTCCGTTACACGTTGTATAATTGCATTATTTTCTTTAGATTTACATTTTTAAATTCATTATATCTTTTGAATGGAATGTCCGATTTTAATAATTTAAAAAGTATTTTACAGGTATTTAAACAGTCTTTAATAAAATATATTATATAATATAATCATTTAATGAGATAAGGATTAATACAGAGGTATGAATAATATGCTTTGATTATTGTCGGCACTTTTATCAACTTTTAAAATGTGAAAACGTAGTTATAGTGGCATAACTATAGTAGTTGGACATATGGTATCGCGGACTTTTTTGTAGATATTGATACGTTCTATAATACTGTTGAACTTTTTTTTGTTCTATCATCAATAGTTTCAGCAGCGCACGCGATGACAGATTTTATGACTAATTTTATCACACCTTGGGTTACATTATTGCATTTTATTAAGGAACCCTATTTTTGGAAAATGTAATATAGCCTATATCACTCAGTGAACATGCAGCTTTCTAATGGTGAAAGAATTTTTGAAATCGGCCCAGTAGTTTTTGTGTGAAAACGTTACAAACATACAAAAACACAAATGTATTAGTTTAGATTCAAGCGAAACTATAAATTTTAACCGCTGAGGTTAAACTTAACGGTAGGACCAGAATATTATAACCAAACATACTAACTTCACTTTTATTTTGGTATAAAATTAACATAGACAAGAAGAAAATGTACAGACCTACTGAAAATAGACCGTACCTAATGTTTATTTATTTAGACATTTATTTATTTAGACATCACGCACATAGGAACAAAGACTTAATGAACTAAGCATAGTCATTGAACAGAGGTAACATGGTCTTCTTTCCTTCTCTAGTATTTCACATACTAAAAACTGTCATGTCTGTGTAAACAAAATACCTTTCAATTTACTTTATTACTTTTCACTGTTCAAATTACATCTAACCGAACGACCGTTTGATAGTCTATGCAACTGCTTTAATTATGATAAGGAAGCGTTACATTACTACCTTAGCTACCATAGTGATTGTACACATTACGCAATATCTCACGGAACGTAGCTGTAGTGTCATCTTTTCACCACATTATAAATAAACAAATTTTGAAACAAATCTACATATCCTCAATCATAACGTTGGTGAGTTACTAAGTGTTAATTTGTCATGTGCCAATAATAGTTATCATATATAATTATACGAGTATATATAAATGATATGGGTATATGTTATGCGTAGTCAATAAAATATCCATGAGCCGATCGGCATGGTGTTGAGCAAGACATATAAATGTTTATTGGCGATACACATAGCGTTAATAAGTAATTAAAGCAACTCTAAACAGCGCTAGTGTACATCATTTTCGAAAAATATGACAATCCTTCTCTTATACACGCACGAATATCTGCTGTATGGTAAAAATATAGTGCAAACAGCAGGATCGAATTATTATTTTATTACCATTGCACTCGAAACGGTAAAAGAAAAATTCGTAAGTAAACCGGTGGCATATTCTAGAAAAAAATAATTCAATGACATGTGTGTCATCCACCAACTGCAATGGGCCCACTCCCGGAGAGTTAGACCTGAGCGGCTGCGAGGTGGAAATTAGGGGAAGGGGGCCCAAAGTGAGCACCAGCCTAAAGCGGGCACCCCAAAAGGAATCAGATTAAATGAACTCGAACTCTAAATAGACCCCCCGCCCCACCGCTCTCCGCGGTAATCGTGCGTTGCACCTCGGACGAACGCTTCGGCTCGTGTGAAATAAAATATAATTTTAAAGTTTGTATGCAAAAAAAGGAAGGTATGTAGATTGTGGTTTGTCTAATTTTGAGTGATCAATGCTATTATTAAGATACATCTTGTGTATTGGCTTTATCTTACTTTAATTTAATCATATTTGCATCTAAATATGAAAATAGATTTTAGGTTAGGCCGGATAAAAACGTGCGCGTGGTGCAAAAGGCAAAATTATATAATTATAATTAGTCATTAATAATGTTGAATTTTGTTAGATTTTTCAATTTATGAAAAAAGACTGCAAAGTTACTAATGACGACTGAGTAATCATAAGAATGATGGTTTTAGATAATGTTATTATGCAATAAAGATCCATTCTGCCTTTCTGATATTTTCATGAATTTATTTCTTCTTATCTGTACATTTAAAATCCTGTCTTGTCTTACACTTTAAAAATGGATAACATAACAGATGTTAATATCGAATTAGATTCATACAAAACTGCAAACTCCTTCGTCTCCAACCCAGAAGACTGTCAAAATTATGTCAGTAAAAGCAATCCAGTAATGAAACTACTACACATAAATATCCGTAGTATAAATAAAAATTTCGATCAACTACGTATACTGCTCTCACAAACAAATATAATATACGACTTAATAATTCTTACAGAGGCCTGGGTCAGTAAGGTAAACAATCTGCCAGTATTGGATGGCTATACAGCGCACTTTACAAAAGTAACATTAAACCAAAACGACGGCATAGTTATATACGCCAAAACCAATATTATGTGTACAATAAGTGAACCAGCTTTTATGGGTGCAAGCTGTCTACTCTGTCAAATAGGAAATTGCAGTATTATTGCTACTTATCGATCCCCATCACTAAAAACAAGAAATCACTTTAATAACTTTATTGACAGCCTAAACTCTATTTACACAAATAATTCAAATAGCGACCTTTTCCTTGTGGGTGACATAAACATCGATATCAGTCCCATTACCAAAGACCCATTAGCTGAGGAATACCTTACATTCAATGCTTCGCATGGTCTGTTCCCTACTCATAATTATCCCACAAGATCCAACACATGTCTAGATCACATACTCACAAATACTACCCTGTCAACTACAACTCTATTATTAAAATCATACATTACAGACCACATGCCCCTAGTATTATTATTAGACAAAACTTTACCGAAACGACAAGACCGTACTACTAAGACCACTGTTGATTACTTAAAAATAAAGGAGGAAATAGACAACACAGATTTCTCCCACATTTTAGAAATACATGACGCAAATGAGGCAGCGGATAGTCTTGTTTCTCTGCTATCGAGTACGATATGTAGACATACAAAGATAACCAAAAAAAGTAAAAAAAACAGGATCCTAAAACCGTCGATGACTACGGGATTACTCCGCTGCATCAAAAACCGTGACAGACTGCACCTAAAATCGAAAAAATCGCCGGATAATATGACACTAAAACTAACGTACACACGTTACAGGAATTTCTGTAACGGGCTGCTCCGCAAGCTAAAAATCGCGTATGGTAAAAACCTAATTGACGAAGCGGGAAATGATACGAAGGCCCTATGGAAAGCCATCAAAGCTATAACGAATACAAGTAAACAAAAAACTAGTCCCATAGAGCTCTTGCACACAACCACACATCCTAAAACATCCGTCAACAACGCCTGCAAATATTTCAGTGAAGTGGGAAAAAACTTAGCTTGTGCGATAACTTCATCTACTCCCCAACATTCTCCTTCTTTTGCTACTTTAACATCCTCCATACACAGCCCATCAAACTCAATAGCTCTGACAGAGGTAACAGAGTTAGATGTGGAAACCATCATCCAACAACTCCGAAATGACTGTGCGATTGGATGGGACGGTATATCGTGTCATATTCTCAAACTTTCTCGGCGGAACCTGTTGCTACCCATAACCCACATCTGTAATATAGCAATTACCTCCGGTGTTTTCCCTACAGCCTTCAAAAAAGCTTTTATCCACCCAATCTACAAATCTGGGGACAGGGACTGTGTCTGTAACTATAGACCCATTGCAATATTAACTGCTCTATCTAAGATATTGGAAAAAATATTGAACAATGCACTTAAAAATTTTCTAAATAAGTACAATATCTTGGCTAAAAATCAGTATGGTTTTCGCTCGGGTCTTTCAACCGAAGATGCAGTACTTGACCTAACAACTAAAATAAGTAAAAACTTAGACGCGAAAACCAAATGTCTATGCATAATTTTGGATCTTTCCAAAGCTTTCGACACGGTCTCTGTCCCTATTCTCCTAGATAAGCTTGACAAGTGTGGTGTCAGAGGTACACCTTTTAAAATTTTTGAAGACTACCTCACAGATAGAAAATTGCCGGTTAAAGTAGAAGACTACGTGAGTGATGAGCACAAGGTTTCCTATGGCGTCCCTCAAGGGAGTATTCTGGGCCCCACCCTCTTTCTCCTCTTCATAAATGACCTCTGCACTCTGTCACTGCCATACACTGACATTTTTACATACGCAGATGATACAGCAATTTTAGTGTCGGGCCCAAATTGGCAATTAGTTAGGGAGAGAGCAGAATATTCCCTCAGTAAAGTCATGAACTGGCTAAACAATAACCTGCTAACCCTCAATTTGTCCAAAACACACTATGTTCCCTTCTCAATATCAAAATCCAGCTTACCTCCACAAGATTTTTCTGTCAAAGTCCACACCTGCTCGTCCTCACAAACTTGTGTTTGCTATGAACTAACGAAATCCGAGTCTGCTAAATATCTGGGTGTTCAAATAGACAGTGGCTTAAAATGGGATAAACATATAGATTTAATGACAGCACGCGTAAGACGGTTAATACATCTATTTAAATCACTAAGAGATACAATGCCAAAAGAGAAACTTAAACTTGTTTACTTAGCACTGGGACAATCTATCATCCAGTATTGTATCACAACATGGGGAGGGGCAGCCAAAACGCACCTTTTAAGCTTAGAACGAGCCCAGAGAGCTGTGCTGAAAGTTCTACTTAAAAAACCATACAGATTCCCCACGGTACATTTGTATGCAGACTCGAAAGTACTTACTGTTCGCCAGCTTTATGTGCTCCGACTTATTCTCAGAAAGCATCTGACTGTACCTGCCCCAAACCCAAATAAACGTAGCAAGAAACCTATATTTCCCTCGGAGCCCTGCAAGACCTCATTTGGTAGACGTCAATTTTATAGTCTAAGCTGCAAAATTTATAACACTGCAAACATAAAGTTGAACATAGCGCGCACAAATAGACATGCAGTAAAGATCAGTGTCACTGAGTGGATACAAAAGCTTGATTATGAAACGACAGAAGGGTTGCTTAAATTCATAAAGTAAAGTCACAAACTATCCATCACTCGTCAAAAAATAAAGCAAACTCGCGCTTACGCTCTCTCTCACACACACGCACGCACCCTCACACACACACATACATACATACCCACACATTTTCACTCTCGCACACTCCTAAACAAACAAACACACACACACACACACACATACACACATACCCACAAACTCTCACTCTCGTACACACCTAAACAAAAGCATACTGTACTTAGTTATTTTTTAGTTTTTAGGTTTTTAATTTTTATTTAATTTTTAATCATTACATTTTTAACTTATGTTTTTAATTAGTTGTAATTTTTTAACAATCGTAAATACATATTGCTCAATTGATAACAATAATCTGTACACTAAGTTAAAGACAGAAGCCTCTATTTTTTGAAAAGTGTAAACAACCTCTCTGCCGGTCTGATCGCTGTCTCCCAACATACAGGCTCCAGCCTAGTTTGGGAAACAGTATCTCAGTACCTTTTGTAAATACACCATAATTAAATATTCGTTTATGTTATAGTATATTTTGTTCAGCAGAAATAGTTTTAGTTTATTTGTAAAAGTGTTATAGTTAATCTCTGAAGTCATCAAAAAACTTAAGGTTTGCGGTACCGAGTCACGCCACCAATTTCTATGGTAAGTCGTTCGCAGTTCAAGCAGTACGGCTGTGGAATGCTCTACCCGTGTCAGTAAGACAAGCACAAACCCTATCTTCTTTCAAAAACTTAGTAAAAGATCTTTATCTCTCTCCTTAAATTGTTGTTATTATGTATGTCTTTCTTTCTTTCTTTTTTTTTATATTATTCCTGTCATATGGTTACCCTATCGTACGAATGGCCTAAGCATGAGCCAGCCAGTTTATTAAATGTTGTAACAGACACTATGGCTGGACATCATTCAGGCCACTAGTTGAACGGCGCTGTTTAGTTCTGAGGCTAGGCTGCTGATTGAACGGCTAATTAAGCTAGTTGGCTGCGACACACGGAATAGATGAATTTTATCTGTTCTGTGTTTGATTGACGTAACATAACAACTAGAGGAATGAATTTTCAGTCATGAAGTAGGTATGTTTAATCTAATTTTGTGTCTTGGTGCATTTTTTGTTTATATTCCTTCTCGTATAGTATACTAGTACTCACGTGGGGCTTCGCTCCCGTGGATTCTATCACGGTAAAAACATAGCTCTCCTTTTTTGCAGTCGCGTAAAAAGTAGCCTATAACCTTCATCAAGCTTCAAACTACTTCCATACCAAATTGCATCCAAATTCACTCAGTACTTTCGAAGATTAGCGCGTCCAAGCAAACAAACACACAAACTTTTCCGCTTTATAATATTGGTATAGATAATTCCGGGTGGTTACGTACAAAGAGCAATGCTGAGTGTCCATAGTAACTTTGGCTCAATATAAAATTCTCACGGCCAGTGATTAAAATAATTTTATTGTCTGTAGTTCAATACTAAGAACTGTTTCTTAGCATTTAATATCGTATAGAAGCTCTAACAAAAAAATATTAGCATAAATACAAATATGGAATTTTGAGGTTATTACAATTTGACGATCTCTATACATGTTTGTACACGCTAACATTTAGCACTAAAGTAATTACTTCTGTCTAATTAAATAAAAGTACTTTACTTCGAGAATAGAGGTCCACTGCTGTAACAATGAACGAACTTCTTCGCATTCTACTAAATACATACCTCCGCATTCGGAAAACATTCAATCCACAATTAGTGCAACGTTGTTGGTTAGACATGGTCACAATAATGGATGTACTTCAACACTTCGAAAAGCAAAAGAGTCTCAAAAAGCAGAGGAGGAAACGTAAACGCATGCACTTCGCAATATCACCGACAACAACAACTCAAAGAGAATGTAATACACTATGTTTTACAACAACTGTTTGTGTTTTTAATGTCAATCAATTCCCTTTGTGTCACTTTTGACACTTGTTCGAGTTTTTATTTGGCAGAATAGTCAACATCGCCTTTGCTTGCCATGTATAAAAATAGAATAGAGTTTTTATTCTCAATAATTAAAATATTATTTCAGATTTTTTAAGTAATAAAATGAGATTATTGTTCACCACATATTGTTACTATTTTTAGTATAGAAAAGAATACATAAAACAATAAAGAATTTGAAATAAAAACTGATTAATAAGTTTAATTGCAGCATATTGACAACTCAACCTTTTTTCGACAATTTCCGGTCAGCTATTTGTTTATTAATACATCAATTCTAATGAAGAAGTTCTCGAAAGAAATTAAATACAAACTTATAGTTTAGATTTTATTGTATAGATTCTTATACATTAAAGATAAATGGCCGAGCCATTTTAAATTTAAAAGTTGTGTAGGCCAGGATCCGTCTTTGTTCTTTACACATTTAAAAAATATAATTAAACCAACCTTCTGTTCCTATTCTGTGGTATTTTCTCTGTTCTTTTCAGATCTGAATCGCTTTACAAAATACACAAAAGGATCGGGTGAATAGTGTACGAATCTGCTTAGGGAAAAAACGTGTTTTTATGAATACTATTCAATGAATTGATGTGGGATTGTGAAATCTATTTAAAGAATTATTGTTCGAATAATTTTTTTTAAGCTATAGGTACTGTCCCACTCCCGGGTCCATTTAGTTAAGGAGAGGAATTTCCTGCCCGAGTCAATTCCCTGATAGTTATAACCTGGGAATTTTAAGTCAAGAATGAATAGGTTAACTTCTAGGTAAGCGTGCACCACACAGGTGAGATGGTAATCAAACACGAACATACCAACAATAAAAAAAACTCTCTTTGAGGAACTTATTTTCGCCAAATCACACAGAAGCCATCCCTTGGTCTAGCATCTTTCTCTCTTTATTAAGAAATCTATTCTAATGTTTTCGATATCCTCTTCATCACCGAAAATAAAATGTTGAATATTTGCTAAGAAATTCTATTTAAAAACCTACCTATGTAAAAACACCCAATATTTTTATTGTTTTTGTTATTTTTGGCACCTCTTATTATTCTTTTTTTAGACTTCAAAATTAGAAAATATAAAATATAAGAGTATTGGTAAGCAATTTTGATTATATTTTGCGTGTTTCCTTACTACTTCAAAACAAATTTCAAAGGGTTTAAAGGTGCCAACTTAATAATGATGTTCGTACCCACTTAAAAGTGTTTAATTGATTTGATTTTTTAAATAAAGAGGCTAAACAAATACAACTAACCTTTTCCATTCCTTCGGGTATTGACACAGAATTTCATGACTCAGCTATTAAGTCAATAGAATAAAATAAAAACTTACCTTCGCTGCCGTCATAACATGACACTGACAGAATAGTTGTCACCGGCTCAGTTGCCAAAGAAGGAAAAAAAAAAACAAAAAAATCAATGCAAGCCATATGCAAGCATACAAAATGCAATGCAAGCAAATGGTTCTGAATAAACAGATTTTTATTATAGTTTCAGACCTCTTAAACAGCGACCAGCTTCCACTATTTTCCATCTCACTCATTTTCGTATTTACAGAAAAAATCTACTATTTTTACAAATATTTTTGAATGTCGAACAGAGCAACCTCATTACCCTAATAGGACACGTAAACAAATACGGTTAATTCGGTCTCTCTTGTGTAGTTAGAACTGTTTGGTACTGCTAAAAGGACCGCAAACAGAGGTATTACTATCAGTGTTTGGCATTTTACTAATGACGTCAGCACAATGTGAGATGTCAAACAAAAATTGTGAAATGGATATTGGATTACAGGGACCTCTAAAATTATAGCTGTATTTTATAATTAGACCGGTGAAAAAAATAAGAATTTCATTATTCGG
Source organism: Tholera decimalis (assembly GCA_943138885.2). Taxonomy (NCBI): domain Eukaryota; kingdom Metazoa; phylum Arthropoda; class Insecta; order Lepidoptera; family Noctuidae; genus Tholera; species Tholera decimalis. Next base: position 13,171,507 of record OW964552.2, on the reverse strand, counting down.
GGAGGGACGGGCCACTTATTTTTAAGAGCACGTCGTGGAAAATTCTACTGTCGTAATGTAAAATAATATATGAACCTTTTACAATGTATTCATAAAATAGCAACCGTAATTAAAAATGCCAACACACACGGAGCCGCAATAACTTCTTGAAAGAAAAAAAATCTTTAATCTATATGAATGAAACATTAAATCGTCAAAGTAATTTAAAAAGTAATATTGTAGCAGAATCTCAAGACATAAAGCCTGAAGAAATAATAATATTCGCAACCATAAACGTTTAAAAGAAAAGACGTCCGTTTTTGCTTTCTTTAATCTTAATAAAGCCTGAAATTAAAGGCAACGTTCGGGCCGATGGGTTCTCATACAGATAATAAAAAAACCAAGATTACAATTTGGAAAAAAAAATTAGATGGTTTTATTTTGGAATGAAGGCTGAATATCCATTGAGTCTTTGTCTAAAAATAAGCGTCTTTGGTTTTGTAGTTTCGTTTTTGACACCGACTTTTTATAGTTGATAGGCTTGCGTTTGTCCATAATCTCACCTGATGTTAAGCGATGATGTGGTCGAAGATGAAGCACGCTTGCCTAGAACTAATCTATTCACTCTTGACTTAAAGACTCCCAGGTTATAGCTATCAGGAAACACAGCACAGGACTTCCGAAATTAAAGTCGGTTCTATTTTTGTTAAGAAGTGATTTTTCTCGATTTGTAGTTTACCCCGTTACAAAAGCTTACATGTCATCTTCTTATTACCTTTTGCAAGATATTTCTTTTCCCGATGCCGGGCCGTTCATTGTTGAGGAGTTCTCCTGGTATTTCACCATCAGCTCCACTTCACCATACGCATTGCGACGAGTATAAAGTGTTTATCAACCATATTTAGGTAATCGTATCGCAACCAATGAAATACTTATTATTGAGTAGTTCCGGTAGCCATTTCACTTCAATAAATGGTTATTTTTTGAGTGCAACTGCACATGTTACTATCCAAAAAAACCCAAATCACTATAGATTGCCTATAATATTTGAAGAGTTCTCTTGATTTCTCCATAATTTTATTATCAGTTCCTGACTTCATGACAATGGAACCAATTTAAAAGTATACCCTTTCAAAGAAAAAAGAATTTTCAAAATCGGTCCAGCCGTCTTTGAGTAATCGGGGAACAAACAAAAAAAGATTCCGACGAACTGAGAACCCCCTCCTTTTTTGAAATTCGGCTAAAAATAACGTCGAAATTTTGAATATTCCGCTAGCAATTATTTTTATAACTGTTTTTGTTTAAATTGTGTAACCTGTCATAACATTTTTCAGCAGAAATGCTGATGTATCACATTACGTACCCTATTGTTCCGTTTTTACATATTGTGAGAGGCTTTGTCATGTATGTTTTTAATTATAAAAGTAATTATAACATGTTGTTTATAACTGAGTAGCACTTATCTGCATATTTTATCACAATGTTTTCACTCAAACTTTTAACCTAGCTAATCCCGCGTGCGTTTACATAATTATTATAAACATGTAATAAAAACCCCATTTGAGTCATCTGGTACATTTCATAAAAGGCATAAACCTCTTTAATACGGAATTTATTGTCTATTAATTTCCATCTTATTTATTTATTAAAACTTTATGCAACACAAAATGTACAAAGGCGGACTTAATGCTATAGGCATTCTCTACCAGTCAACCATGGGTGGTGAAGAGATAACATGGCAGGTATAAAAAAATAAATAAGTAGATAATATTTTCAACCTAAAAGTTTTATTACAATTGTATATATACATATACTTCTACCTAGAATAAACTCACATACATATTTATCATAATACATACCAAAAATATATTATATATATACATATATAATAAAAAGTTATAGAAAGTGGATTCTGAAATCTCTGCTTTCACTATTTGTTAAGAAAATAATCTCGCAACTTTCTCTTAAATGCATATTGATTGGTGGCTGTCCTGATATCGAGAGGTAGTGCATTCCACAGAAGAATAGACTGTATATAAAAGGAAGAATGAATAAAATCGGAAGTATGAGAAGGACAGAGTAAGAGAAGATTATTGGAAGAGCGCAGACTTTTAGCGTGTGAGGAACATAGAAATTGAAAATGAGAAATAAGGTAAGAGGGAGGGGTAGGAGAGTTTAGAAAAGATAAAAGCGTAGTCAAAGCGCCCAAACTTATTAAATTTGAATGGCTTGGCGTAATAACTTAATTTGAGAAACATATCTACATAAATGGTGTGACGGTTATATGGGTACCCAAACATCGCAAAATTGAAATCTTAATATTATTTAAGTTTAGTTGGTTGGTTTATTCAATCCAACAATAACTCATTAGGACTTTAAATTTTATAAGCCCGAAACTCTCTCCAAGTTTGGCATTCAAGTTGGCTTTGACACGTTCTTAACTCAAAATAACCAGTTTATAAAACCCACTATAGATAAAAGTAAAGCAGCGTCATTATAGATGTAGTTATAATAATGCATTATTATACATCTATAACAAAGCTGCTTAATAAAATGTTACATGGCTGACACGAATAAGTTGAAAATAAGAACACGTGATAATTTTGTAATTAGAACACAATAATATGGATATGGTGGCTTTCCGTACATTTTCATTTAACAAAAGATAATGGCTATAACGAGACGGGATTCCAAAAACAATAATTTGAAACATGGTTCTGAACGAACTCTTAGAGCGTGTTTGCACAAAATATTCATATCACGAAAATATTTTTTTTTTCGCATTTACTTTGAGGCACAGTAGGTATTGGCAGCAGGCCAAGAATTAAAGCTATCCTAGTGTCTGTCAGTGTATTTATGTAACTGTTAAACCCCGAACCATAGTAAATCCTAAGATTTTCCAGTAAAACCTAAGATGTACCAACTCTTAATAGTAAAAGTCCGAATAGTTCTGTAATTATCGTACACTTCGAACTTTTACCACGATTCGCTTGGAAAATCTTAGGATTTACCTCTAGGCACGGTATATGTTGATAAAAATAAGTCACAACAGCACTCGATGTTGCATTTATAGTTAGAGGGGGGACACACATTTAACCACTTTGGAAGCGTATATCTTTTAAACAATTGACTTTAAGAAAAAGTGGTTATAGAAACCCCAATGTCATAATATTTTAATTTCAGTTCCATATATGGGGAGCCACCTTAATTTGATTGTTTTTATTTTGTATAAAAATCGAAAACTTGTGAACCGCCTGTCTGATTTTTAGACTAAAATAAAAAGATCAAAAACGCGGCCCTATTATCAATAAAAAAAAACGGGGCTCCCCATAATGTAACTGAAAATAACTATATCTACCTAACAAGTTTCAGATGTATTTCGGAATAAAATGACTGTGACATATGGACGGACAGACAAGACGAAAAAAATTGTAAGAATTTGACTAATCAGGAATATAAATGAGTAATGGCAACTTTCATATAACATATAAAATATGTAAGGTTAAGACTGATATAAGTTAAGACTTACAACGTGTAACGGAAAACCCATATCTATCCAAAAGGGCTGAAGACAACATCTGGTATGGAGTCTCTATGCACAGTTTCAGCACAAAATAACTGACTCAAAGAATTGATACCAAATTATTGGTTTCATATATTTCTTGAATACCAATCTTAACAAACGTGTCACAGCACTATGAGGATCAATAACTTTCCACGTCACTTGCCAATAACACGATAATTCTTTTTGTTCTTCTTAATTTAAAAAATTCGGTCTCTGGTATTAGTGTATTGGAATTTGTAATAAGTTCTACACACGTAGACTTAGGATTACAAAACCCTTGCCATATCGTTTGTTATCATCCAAAGAAGCCTGAAAAATTACACGTTGTATATTTAAATGAAATAGATGATTAATAAGTATTCATTGTTTTATTTCCAAAACCAACATTTACAAGCCGTCACTGGTAAAACCTAGCATTTACTAAACTCTGACGGTAAAAGCTCGAAAAAATTGTCTCTTTTTCGTAAATCCTTACATTTACCAACTTAAGATTAACCAACAAACGGGCTTTTACAGTAACATTTAAGTAAAACTTTTGGAAATAAGGAGCTTTGGTTAATGGCTTGTGGATAATCACTGACCGCTGAGAAACATTGGAAAGATAAAAGACTGCTTAAGGTCGGTGCTATAACGCTAACGTTATAACGCTGATTTTCAGCTGATTTTAAGTTTTCGTTTAAGTATAAAAATATTTTCCTTTTAATTTTATTTAAATAAAATGCAAGAAGAAGCTACGACCCTCTTTGTAAGGCCTATGCCAAGAGATTTATACTCAATTAACATTCAAAAAACCGTTAACTAAACTTTTAGGCTAACAAAAAATAGGCATAATAATAAAAAAATATTTATACAGTAAGTTGTCCTAAATTTTCAATTCTTCAAATAAAAAGAGCATTGCAATGTCAACATATTTTTTATAACTTTGCGCCACAGAGGAAATTTATCTTTAGTCTATTATTACAAACACTCAGACCAAGAACAATTATATTATCTATAGGCTATACAAATACTCCATACGATGCTTGAATCGAACCCGCAACATGCAGCGTAGCAGCCAATAAATAGTTTAATCATTGCCTCAACCGTGTCGTCGTAGAACCTAGAGAAAAACAAAGCAAAACTATCAAAACAAAGACTTGTTCTGAATATATCATCTGCATAGAGGTCATGTTTGGGTTGAATATGTTTATAGAATAATGTTCAATGATTCTGTTCAATGAATAATGTTCTTTGGTTTAGACGCGTGTGTCGGTGATTTGTGTATACTAAAACTAAGGTTCTGGGTAAGTTTCTCTCAACTTTCTTTTTCTAAATTGACTATGGATAAGGACGGGCCATTTATGCTAACTGCCTACATTTTTCTTTGGCGATTAATTCCAAACGAGGAAGTTAACATAATTGGAGGGTTAACTTAAAGGTTAAGACAACAAAGCCTGTTTTGTTTTCAAAATGAACAGAGAACATCTTAATCTTTGTAAAACAAAAAGGACAATAGCCGCCTAATCATGGCTTTCCTACAACTGGGAAAAGGGTCCAGATTTCTTTACGAAGGCAGAAAATTGTTTATTACTGGAATTAACATGTAGCGTCATTTTCTGTGATGTTGTATTGTTTTTGCTTATCGCCTGTAAGAGAGAGTGCTGGGCAGCTAACAAAAAGTTATCGTGGTAAATATAATCTTGTCTAATGGGGTATCCTTGACCCATCACAAACACAATGCCAGTATGGAGGTCCTTTGTAGGACATGCCTCATCTCATGCCCATCGTGCACGGCCACCTGCGCCCTGCAAGATAAGGCCAATGAAAGAGCTGTGCAGGTGGCTGCATATTGGTCTGAGAATGTTTGAACATAGATTCGGAAAGCGTTCGAAGCAAACAAAAACCACACATAGATCTGCAAACCCCAGAAATGTGCGTTTTACGCTGATCTATTGGTGTCACATTCAACATCTGTTTTTATTTTTTAAATATAGCGTACCTACTAGCAATCACATTTGTAGCAATCTTGTTAACCCCTCCAACTAAGCTAAATAAGCTTGTGTCTGGAGTGGGTTCACGGCAATAGTGTAATGGGTGCAGTTCGAACTCGCGATCTTTTGATCACAAATCCGACACTTTATCCATTAATGCTATTGACGCTTCGAATCATCTGCTAAGCTTTTCCCCAACTATTTTGTGGTCGGCTTCAAGTATACTGGATATAGTCCTGGATGCAGGTGAGTACTGGTGTTTTACATGGAGTGACTGCCAGACTGGTATCACATTTCCTTGGCTTCTGGGTACCCATAACGACTGTCAAAGATGTATACAAATGACATGACACATGATGCGTACAAATGACAATTGCGACCAATGACTCAACTTGCTTTTTGAGGCACTGAGGGATCTCAATATCCGCCCATCCACCGACTGACCTTGGAAAGTTGCTTAACCTTGAAGGTCGACCCTTTTGACTGCTATTATTAAGTCACAAATTTCACCTACAGATTTGGGATTTAAAAAAAAAAAAAAAACAAAAAAAAAACAGATACAAAAAAAAAACAAATAAAAAAAAAACAAATACTAACAAATATAACAAACAACAAATATTTCTCTTTAAATCCTTGATTTTCTTAGTCTGTTTCCTCTTCAAAGTCTAAATATTATCTAATCGTTTGAAGTCAAACAAAAATAAGCATTTAGACTAACATTTTCAAGCCAATTTTTTTCAAGTAACCCTAGTTTTATCCATGAATGGCGGTCTCCCTTACAAATGATAGGGTTTTTATTCAGCCCTCTGAATAAAACAACGCTCCCCTTTGTCTGCGTTACGGAACATGGTTCGTTAATTAATCCGGCTATCAATCTGATGAACATCGCTGTTTTCATTGTACGACTGAGTTAGGCTCCATTTCTTTGATCGTACTTCAACTCCATCAAGATTGAATGATAAAAGTTTATGGTGGGACGACTATATGTACAGACGCCAGCACATCAACCTACCCCAATCTGTCAAATTTTCCTAGTCGAACATGAATCTTCCACTTTTGTAAGAAAGTTGAAAATCTATTACAGAAATTTGACAGATTAGGGTAGGTTGATGCGCTGTCGTCTGTACTTGGTATTTCTTGTTACAGCCTTTCAAGTCAATTCTCAAGGTGAATCAATGCTTGCTAAGGTCGTTTCATGAATGGTCTTAATATATTGACATTCATCTGTGCCACGGAATGCACAGTATACCGCTGATCTATCTGGCTATCATTTGTACTGTACATCTTTGATTGTCGTTATGAGCAGTCAGAAGACAGAAAATCTGAAATTCGTCTTGCTAAGGGGTAACTTGTTCCACAGCTAAAGGCTAAGCAGACCATGATGAGGCACAATCAATAAGCATATTTGGTTTCCAGCTTCACAGCTGAAAACCAAATATGCTTATTCATTTTTATGTATAAAAAAAACGTACGGTTGGTATTACTTTCAGTAGTCGGTTAGTATCAGCTTTTGGATGGGAAGCGTAACATGATCCATATAATTCCTGAATGTATTATGTCAAATAAGCTTCAAAATTATCTTTTTGGCGATGTAATTTTAATTGAAATTCAATTGGATCATCTCATAAAAAAAAAGGTATTATGTTCAATCGGGTCCAGCCTGCTTGTCACTTTTTTAAATAAAAATGTGCTTGTTTCTTGCATTTCAGTTAAGCTTTTTTAAGCTGACTTTTTAAAAACTTTTTTATGCTTACTTTTATGCAAACTATTGTAATTTAAACTAACCAACCAACCAATAAGACATAAAAAATTACAATTTTTGATTATAATATTTTTGTTCGTTTCATTCGTTTTTTCTATGAATGTCGAGTTAATCGGCGTAGTAGCAGACTCATTGACATCCGATAGCACCCATGCATGAGAGTGAACGATAGAGCGATACTTGGGTCCATCATCGCCACTTGTTAGCTGCGTTTGCGAATGTGATTCAGAATCGATCAGCTGTGAATGTTGTGACGGTAGGTGCGGCGACAATCCAAACGATCCGCTGTCTAAATAATACCCTTCACCTACAATTAACCGACTTCCAAAAAGGAGGAAGTTCTCTGTTCGTCGCGTATATTTTTAATGATTACTCGGAGACAGCTGAACCGATTTGGAAAATTCTTTTTTGTTTGAAAGGGTATACTTAATAGGTGGTCCCATTGTCATCAAGTCAGGATCTGATAATGGGATCCTGGAAAAATCGAGGTAACTCTTCAAATATTATATAGGCACACCTATAGCGATTTAAGTATTTTATAGTAACTTGTGCAGTTGCTTTTAAAAGCAACATTTGGTGAAGTGGTACTAATGATAAAGACCATAGATGGCCACCGGAACTACTCAATAATAAGTATTTCATGGGTTCCGATTCGATTACTTGAATAAACAACAATATTCTCATCACAATACATATGTTGAAGTGGAGCTGATGGTGAAGTACCAGGAGAACTCCTTAACAGTTAAAAGCCCAGCATCGGGAAAAGCAATAATTTGTAAAAGATTATGAGTAGTTGGCATTTAGGCTTTTGTAACTAGGTAAATTATAAGCCGAACAACTAAAATATGACAAATAAAAACTTTTCAACAAAAAATTAAACCGACTTCAAAAAACACTGCAAAGTGAACGGTGACGACTGTGAACGGTGCCAAAAACGAAAATAAAAACCAAAGACACCGAAGTTAAAGTTATTTTTCACTTTGCAGTGTTTTTTGAAGTCGATTTTTTTTTTTAAGTTTTTTTTTTAATTTACATTAGAGTTAAATATCGGATTTAACAACAGCTTCTTAGAAGATTGTATTATATTATTCTCTTTCATGGCCACTTCTAGGTTGCTCTTGACGACAAAATTATCTTTAATTTATCATTTATTTCCGCACGCAAAATTAATAGGTCCTTAAGTAATTTCGTGACGTCTACGTGGTCGAAACACACAAGGAGCAGCTGGCAATTGTTGGGGTCTATGGTTTTAAAAACCGCAATCATGACTAAATCCATTTGTTTTTTTGTCAATTCGCCTTGACTTTAATCGTTTTCCAATCCTAGTTGTGCTGTATAACAATTTCTTTGCCTCGTCGATTTCCTCCTAGGTAACACATATTTTTATTAGACTTTCGTTGTCCATCATGTCATGTTTATTACGTAAGGTAGTAACAAACGCAAGGACTTCCGAAATAACCACATAACAGTTCGCACACTTAATCGTACCGACGGACATTTTCGCGCATTCGCGACCACTCCGCATAGAACTCGCGCGCGAGACTCCAAATAAAATAACAAAATCGCAGAAAGTTGTTAAGTTCCTGTTTAAGTCAACTCTTTCTTATTATTTTGTTTTTATGTTTAGAAATATGCCTTACTACTTTGTCGCTGAAAAAAAAAAACTAAATAGGTATACACACTTATATAACAAAGATTACTGACTAAAATATTTTAAACAAGAGTATCAAATAAATACATGTCATTGTCAAATCGTGTTCATTACAAACTAGAATCCTACAGATATACCCAGTACCTACTGTTAATGAGCTAGCTAATAATTTAACTGTTCTACCGTTTTCCCGCCTCGAGCGCAGTTCTATCCGACAGAACACCTCTGTTCACTACACAACTGATGTTTACCAGTATTCGTAGTACAGAAATGTTGTTTGTGAAATTTTACGCAGGCTTGTACGTACGTAATTACCTACAATGAGTCTATTTTGACCCAGTTTATGAGAATGAGATTGACACAGGAACAGAGAGTGACATACCAAATCAGATCGGTGGATAAATAACAGCATCAAATCTAAATACCTAGTTGTCTAAATACTACGCTTTGTGCTACTGACCTAACACGGAGCATGATAAATTACTCCACTCCTTAATGTAGTTTAACTATCTATAATATAATAATTCTCAATCGATCAAATTTCATTATCATTAATTGAACGAAAACCTCAAACATTAGAAGCTATAAAATATTTAACACACGTGTTGCGTTACAATTACGAGTAATATCATCCATAAAGTGTGAGTAATTGACTAGAACCCACAACAGGCATATCACTAATGGGGAAATGTGACAGTTTCGGAATTGTAAATTACTCATTTCCTGCTTTGCTGTCTCTTACTCTGTAACTTGACAAATGACAATATTTTATTTCAGTAATGAAGGATGGAAACTAAAGCATTGTTAGATGAATGATAAAAATTGATCAAAAAAGAAAATCTGTCAAATCTGATGAATTGTCATAGGTTAAAACAAATAAAATAAATAAAAGACACACACTCACGGAAATAGATAGTAATTTATTTATTAAGTAGAGTTTTTAATAGACTTCTATTCGATAAAGCAATTCGATAAGCCAGGGAAGCTACATGTGCAGAAGGTATTGTCGCCAAGCAGTCATGTCTTAACGTAATCCTGATTCTTATAATATGCTATTATATTTTGCCACAAGTTCCTACGTATGTATGCTTTATAAAAATCGCAATGTACAAACTCGGAAGTTTTATTATATAGATAACTTTAAGGTACCCTATATTATATAAATCTCTATAAGTTTGAAGTATACCTAGTATCCACATCGATGAATGTTTAATAACCAATTTTGAAAGTAACGTGATAATCTCGTTCACTTGAGTGGATCTCATTTTTCGATACGTAACCGCTGCTATATTAAAACCTTCTATCGTTACGGCTTCGCTGATTGCGCGAAACTGGTTAATGAGTTTGTCTTGTTACGAAGATAATGTTTGAGAACTGAGTCTTCAATCGTTATTTAACAGTTAATTTACTGTGAAATATCGATTGAAGACGGTAGAATTCGGCCTAGCACAGATGAAGCGGAAAGTGCGTATCTACCTAATTATATTTGTTTTCAATGACGGCTAAGACGCGATTTGAAAATTAAACTTGTGCACATTTCAAACCATTTACTCGATAACTCGATGGAGTACTGCTCTCATCTTTGGGATGGATCTGCCAAGTACCAGCTGGATGCGCTTGAGTCTATTGAGAAACGGGCCAAAAGACTCATTGGCAACGATACACTGGTCGAATCAAAGCTCCAGAGCCTTGAACATTGACGACGAGTTGCTAGTCTATCGGTTTTCTATCGGTTACATTTCGGGGAGTGTGCGATGGAACTACACAATATAATTCCGCCAAGCCTGTTCCATCATCGGACTATAAGACAAACGGCGATGCGCCATCGTTACATGGTGGACATCCCACCTATACATACTAAACGTTTTGGGAATACCTTCATTGTGTGTACGGCTAAGGAGTGGAATTCCCTGCCGGAGTCTGTGTTTCCCGATAGCTATAACCTAGAGGCCTTTAAGTAAAGAGTGAATAGGTTACTTTTAGGGGGCTCCATCTTCGACCACATCATCACTTACCATCAGGTGAGATGGTGGTCAAACGCGAGCCTATTATCAATAAAAAAAAACTTACTCATACTTGAAACACTTTTTATTTATTTTTGATTTCTGTGATTTATCATCATACAATTATCATTACAGGCTTATCACCTAATGCGATAATGTAGTCAACTTTCATACATATTTAAGAACTACAGCTAAACAATTATTATTACTATATTATTATTATTATAAAGTAAAAGTAACAGCTTTCGATCCTTGTACTTTGTTACTAAGTACATTCTCCATGTCTACATCATAACAGGACCGTAACATATCTCATAGAGAGCTCTCACTATGAACCCACCCAGAGTACAACAAAATAACTCTATGCCTTCTGCTATATTGTTGAGGATACGGATTGCGCGCGTAAACGGTGCTTCATTCACTAGCTTAGTGCGGCCGCGCGGCACTGCAAGCAACCGCGGCCGCCGCCGCCGCCACACGTATCTGTCCGGAACACACATGTGCACTTGTTGTAATACGTCCGGATTGTGAATCTTTCCCCTCATCACCTTAAAGATATATGAGACTAGCGCTAAACTCCTTCTAACTTTTAACTCATTGTATCCTACCATACCTAAGATGAATAAAGTAGGATACTTATTTGGGTAAAATGGATATACTCCATACAATTTCTTATATAAATATCTAATAAATTTATTTTGCACTCTCTCCAACATGATACTATATTTAGTTTCATGTGGAGACCAGATGACTGCATTAAACTCTAATTGACTCCTCACTAAAGAGTTATACAATGTAATAATTGCCTTAATATTCGTAAAGCCCCTAACTACTCGGAGCACGAACCCTAAATTTCTGTAGGCTTTCTTACAGATTTTGGTTACATAATCTCTAAAAACAAGTTTAGAGTCAAAGTGGACACCTAGATCTCTGACTTCCGACACTTTTACTATTGGTACCCCGTTAATTTGGTACTGGTACGTAATCGGAGAGTGCGCTCGGCTAAAAGTCATTGACATGCACTTCGAAATATTAAATTGCAAATGATTATGTTCGCTCCAGGCTACCACCCTATCTATATCTTGTTGTAACTTTTGGCAATCTTCTCTGTTCCTAACAGCAAGATACAGTTTCAGATCATCTGCAAATAGAGTGCAATGCGCATCTTTGACAACCGTCGGTAGGTCATTAATCATTAGTACAAATTCTAACGGACCGACGTTGCTGCCCTGACTTACTCCGGACCTAGTAAAATAATGTTCTGACCTGCACCCCGCATATTCTACATACTGCTGTCTGTCCCGCATGTAACTAGCAAAAAAGGTTAGTAAATGGGGTGTAAACCCTACACCTGCCTTTTTTGTGAGCAGTATGTCATTATCCACTAGGTCGAAAGCTTTTTTGTAATCAAAGAAAGCTACGTCTGCCTGTCCTCCTGCATCCACTTCAGGTACAATATAACTCATGTAGTTAATTAGGTTACTGGTGGTGCTTCTACCGGGTCTAAAACCGTGCTGCTCATCTGAAAACTGCACATTAACCTGCGAGAGAATACTCTCGTGTACTGCAGCCTCCAGTACTTTAGCTGGTGTCGAAAGCACGGCTATCGGCCTGTATTCGTCCACGTTACATGCTGACTTTCCTTTGGGTACCGGGACAACCTTTGTTGTTTTCCATCTTTCCGGAAATATGGGCTCCGCCAGACACTGATTAAAAATATAAAGAAGCGGTCTACAAATTACTAGCCGGCAGTCTTTGAAAATGTAAAAACGGTATACCATCAGGTCCCGTTGACTTTTTTGGTTTGAGTTTTTGCTTTTTTGGTTTGACTTCATCAAGCTTTAGCTGATCTAAGTGCACCCTAGCCGCCCCATTCTCACCACCCACCTGTTTCATGGCCGCCTACACGTCCAGTTTGGGTATCTTAGGGCTAAAAACGGAATAAAAATACTGCGAAACTCAGTAGCACATTGTTCCTCCGTAAGTACCTTACCACCTTTTAAAATTTTGGGTGGACTCCTACTGCATTTTTTAGAGTTAACATAATCCCAAAATGCCTTTGGATTTTCTTGGAACTCACTCTGCATCCGGTTTTTATAATTTTTATATGCAGCGTTTATTAAACATTTTACCCTCGCCCTACACTTAGCAAACGCTTCATAATCCGGCCCTGATTTACTAACCTTAAATTGCTTATGAAGCCTAGCCTTTAATTGTATGTTGCGAATAATGTCTATCGTGTACCACTCAGGATAACTATACTCCGAGTTTACACGTCTTCGCTTTTTTCTTGGAACGCAGTCATCCATAACACTGTTTAAAACCTCATAAAAATAATCTAAACTACTATTTACATCTAACCTTGGCGTCTACTATTGGCGTCCAGTCTATAGCCGCTATTAAAGAATACATTAACGGAAAGTTTGCTTTGTAAAAGTTCCATCCAGTGTGCGTCTGGGCGCTCTCCTCAAACTCAGCTAGCGGCGGCGGTGAGGCCGCGGGCCGCTCGCCGCGGCGCGGTCGCCCCCGCTGCGGCACTACAGTGGCAAGCGGCGGGTGATATGTATCGGGCGGTACGATCGGCTCAGCCGCGCGCACCTCCAAACCGTCCCCCGCTGAACGCGTGCTCAAAACAATATCTAATTGGCGTTCATTGCAGTTTCCTATTTTGTTGTACTGGGTGAATTCACAATATGTACTAAAGTACTCAAAATAATTTCGCACATTTGTTGAGCTAGAGTATAAATTAAAATCGCCTATCACTATTAAGTTATTGTAGTTATCACGATAATTTTCTATTATACTAAACAAGCACATACATATATTCAGTATCACTACAACTCGGTGGAATGTATACTACACACAAAACAAACATGAACTTATTATGTAAATAAACCGCAGCACTAACCAGTTCGAATGCTTGATCTTGAATACGCACATCGTTCGGTGTACTTGGTTGCCGTAGCTCGTACCGCGTTGCGGCCACTAAACACGCGCCACCTTGCTTGCGCCCGTCTGCACGATCACACCGAATCCAGGTGGGATTAGTTCTGAATCATAGATAGACTCGTTGCATCCTGTTTCTGTTATTGCAAAAAGGTCATAACTATGGGAAGATATTCCCACATAAAAATCGTGTAATTTTGTTCTCAATCCTCTCACGTTCTGATTGTTGGGTGGTTTACGAAACCACACCCATTCACAGAATTCTATGTTAACTGCCCAGCATTCTGGTTTACACAGTATCTCGTATGAACTTTCTGGAACTCCTATTATAAACGACGCATAGTCTCTTTCCGTTTTATGTTTAATTTTATCCACTGTTATTGCTGTCTCTTTTCCACATATGTTCTTAACATGTATTTCTAAATTTTCTACTGTGGTATCCTTTTTTAAACGCCAGACATGCAAAAACTTTTTCCTTTCAGTACCTTGAATATTTACTACGCTAGTGTTTCCTCCTTTGATGACTTGCTTGCCAAGAAATTTTTTCTTTTTCTGTACAGTAGTCCATGATTCCTCCCTTTTGCTAGTATCCATCTGTAATTCTGTATTATCCGTCGATAATTGTTGTTTATCAAAACAATCCGTAGCGGTTTCTACAATACAGGGCGGTTTCGTGGCCACACACGCCACAACAGTCTTATCTTTGTTTGCTGATTGATTTTTACTAACTACCCGCTTTTCGTTTTGTGTGAGCACATTTGCAAAGGATAAAACAGCCTTTCTGCTTTCCTTCACTGTCTCATTTCTCTCTTCTTCGGGCTGCTTTTTTTTCAGAGAATTTTGTAATTGCTCATTTTTTTGCTCCAATGTTTTAACCTGCGCTTCTAACTCGTCGACTTTACTCGCCTTTTTCTGTACTACCTTCATCATATCTCGCAATGAATTTAGTTGTTTTTCTGTGTCGTCAAATCTGCCCTTGAGCAAATTATACTCCCTTATTTGCTCATCAACTCTAAGGTTCATCTCAGACCGAAATTCTTGCAATTCTCGCAGTATTTTACTGCTAAAATCCGCTTCTATCACTTCTTTTTGGATCCTCCTATTTCCTCGGTCTGTATTCACATAGCAAGGCGTAAAGGTTGCATTTATTATATTCTGATTACCTCGAACTGGAGTGTCTGAATTATCCCGCTTCGGTGCACTGCAAACACATTCCGGGCAACTCCAATTACACTTGTATTCTTCGGTTAATGTTTCAAATTTATCCTTCGTCATAGCCAAACACTTAAGATGGTACAATTTTCTGCATTCATCTCTTGCACATTCCATGTACGAAATGTCGGCTATCACGGCATCGCAGCCGTTACATTTTGTACCCATTTATATTTTAAAGAAATACACTTTTTTTGCTACTGATTACGTTCAACCGATCACACGTCCGTTCGCTCGCGCTCGCGTCCGCGTATCTTTTAATCGCGCGCCCATCCAATTGTTCATATTTGTAATAATATAAAGTTGGTCTCCTGACAGCCTCGACAGACATCGAAACTGGCCTGCGCATACTGATAATGTCTGCAGCTTATTCAATATGCGGCGTCATGCAGGAAGCTACCAAGCCAGCGGTGGAATAATCGTTTAAAACGTATTTTGTCACTATTCGTGTCATCGTGATGAAAAATTTAGTCGCCTAGGCTCTGCATTACGGAGTGCTGAGTGTGGAATGAGTCCAGGATGCCCCGGACTATTAAGGGAATGAGTATCGATTTAAAATATCACCCAGGCTGGCTCTAATTACATAAATAATAATTCAGCTATTGTAATAAAATATCCTTAAAAATATCTTTATTAGTATAGCTGAATTATTATATTTCTACTATTCTCTACGAGTAAGTACTTTTATTACATACCTTTACACTAACTCTTTACCATCACACTCACATAAAAACTCCTCAAATGCAACGACAACCTACCCTGTAAAATAAGAATGAGTACTGTAAATATGTACTAGTCAAGATGTGCATCAACTTGCCCAAAGAAAACTGTTCAAGATAAAGGATTTTCTTAGTTTGAAGGAATATTTTTAAATTAATCATATCTACAGAGTATTCTAATACAGATATTATTTGCTTAAACCGAGGCTCCAATGACCAACTATTATTTTAGTATTTTTTGTAGAGAAATAAGAAGATATCATATCTATAACCAAATACTTATGTAGCATTTCCACCACAACACGAGGTCAAAACATAACAGCAAATCAATTCACCCCATAAAAAGCACTGTCCAACAAAACTGTGCCAATATTCCCGCTATATTTATGGAACACCTTTTGACCGCATATAACGTCAAAGAATAAATACGTAGTAATACTCCGGTACTACATTCATAAGTTATATTATTTCGTTTGGGTCGGAACATAAATGTGATTCAGGACCCACCAGTTATTTGGTTAGGTATTCACAATCTCCGCTTTGTACCAGCCACACGGACTTTATTACAAATGGATTATGAACTTGCCATGTTTTGGCACATGGTGTTTAATAGCTTTAAAGGGTTTAGGGTAACATAAATCAATAAAATTAAATTTCTATCAAACAAACTAGATTTTCAGTCTTTATCGCTAAGATACTAAGATTGATGAAATCGCTCCATATTAGCATCATATTTCTGTCGGCCATTGACCATCGAGCTTTGACGTGGCATGTTTTAGTCACTTATTTTTTTGCGTCAGATATATTAAAAGACCACATTGAAAAATGTTTTGGAGTTTTATATCTGATCAATATTAATTATTCATCCATATCGACACGCCATCTAGGGGTCATAGAAAAATAAGTCAAAATGTCAAGTTACGTGCAGAAGATTTCAACTTAAAGCATTTCAGACTATTTCAATTAGCTTACTTAAATCTGCCACACAGATTTTAGTGGACCTATCCAAACAGTTCAAGCATTTGTTAGTTACGGCGTATCTCAACTTAAAACCTTAATAGGCCAAAGGTGTTAAACTTATTCTAAACACACCCAACTTTTACTTAATAAATTATATTCAGGCAGGCCGTAAAAAATACCTACTCAAACTGCCGATCATGGCAGTATTCTTCTCATAATATTTATTGTTGTCCCACATAGCTAGGGTTGCCATTCGTCCCGATATATTGGGACTGTCACCGTCACGCGTCATTAGGTTTTCTGTCCCGATGTCCCGACAATGCACTATTACGTCCCTTTTCATTGCGCGGTCAGGAGAAGTTGAATAAGCGCGCCGTCGCGACTTCAGCGCTGGAGAAGGAAGGCAGTCATTAGGGCATCATAAACAATTTCAACTAGTTTTGGGAAAAAAAATTAGTTAACATTTTTTATGATTCCAATCAATCCATCAATAGATACACTAATCACTTTTTGTGGAGACAATACTAATACCAACTTGGAGGGATTGAACAACTAGGGTAATGTTTTGTTTTTCATAAAATAAATGAAGAACTCGCAAAAAATTTAGTACGAATTGGGTACCCAGCCCATATTCTGCATTATACTGTATCAAGTACAGCTGCAATCTGTGGATGTAGAAATCGTCGTCCTAAAAATATTTAATTATTTTTCCATGATATATACTCTTAGGACTGAGAAGTTGAAGGAATTTTGCGCTTATGTTGATATAAATCATCAAAATTTACTGTCTAACTTACGAACATGGTAGCTTTCCCTGATGCCTGCGGTGGAAAGGATACTCAAACTTGAGAATCCACTGAAAACTATTTTTGTGAATAAATCAGATTATTAAAAGTCCATTCAGTGAAATTTCTTTCCAATAAAGTCCAATCCAATCTGAATTCATTCAAAAGTTATACAAGTAGAAACGATATTACAGTCTGAGGTTGACTTCAATTTAACTTCAAGTATGTGTAAAAGGACAGAAATAATTACTTAAAAAATTAAAGTCTTCATCAGAATAGGTCCAGGCTTTTCCTTATTTTTTCGGTGGAAAATTCATCCAATGAATCCTGGATGGAGCGGAAGGGAGTGTCAGACTTCTGTTAACTAAAAACCTACCCTGTTCCTTCAACTGCCCTTACGTTCCGAGGCCGCGGTATCTCGTTAGAACATTTCCGCAACCCCGGCAGATAATGGTTCTGTCGGGTCAAATCAATGCTGTTGACTGTTCTTTAAGGCCATCAACCTAGGCCATCTACCCCTGCTCGCCACCCAGAAGCACGAGCCTTCTTCTTTTATTCTAGGGTGGGAATATTATCAAATAACTTCTCCCGATGTGGGTGGAGCGAAAGAGAATATTTTCTATAATATAATTCTCCTTCAGTTGCACTTGCGTTCCGGAACCGCTGTATCTCGATAGAATATTCCCGCAACCCCGAAAAGCCAATGCCAACGGTGGCTGGAGATCGGCACGTGATCCCCGACTGTCTAGCACTGCTCTCATACAGTAGGTTTTTTAAAATAAATAATCCTTTTCTTTTCTCGTTGCGTCCCGACACGAGCCTTGGCAAATATGGCAACCCTACACAGCCCTCATACTCACAATCTAGCATTTGAGAACCATGTTAAGTGTGACCTTGAATCGTACATAAGCCTCGTCATATCCGATACACCAACGAGGTTTGACCTTTTTGCCAATGTTTCGTGACATCTGTGTCCAAACATGTCAATGTCATGATTTTGACGTACGCATGTGAATAGGAGACAACCCTATTTTGTTTTATAGCGTTAGCTCAGGGCATAGTATTACATACTCTTTGGCACAGAGCAGCTGGCGTCGTAAGTTTGAATTTCTAATGTTTGAGGATGTGGCCTATCCATATTAATAGAAGTTTTATGTTTTGTTTTTACTGAAAGTGACCGTGACGTTATATTGAGGGGACAATTGCTTGCACTGTTTGGATAGGTGCACATAGATCTGTGTGACAGATTTGAGTAAACCAATTCCAGTCTGGATTTCTTTAGGTGGAAATCATGTGCACGTAAGTGAAGCGTTCTAAATATCTCCGGTCATATCAAACTGAATCCAAACACTCAATAATTTCGTAGGCATATTAGTTCACTTCGTAATGCAAACACTTCAGATTGCTATGAGTATAATTGTTATTTGAGATCTTTGGGATAATTGACCCAAATATAGTTGCGAACAGCCGAAAACATGTTCTATCATTCTGTTTGGAAGCTTTATCCTGTTCCCAAATAGAATATTCATGTTGGTTTCAACAAAAATACACTGTGCCAATTCTATCGGTGGCGGGTAATTATTTTATTTCCAACGCCATTGTGGATACAATTTTACGGATGTAAATCGTTGAGTTGAGAGGGCTGGCTTTTTCTTCGGTCAAAGATTCCAACTTAGGGTTATAGTTAGGAATTCAGACGACACGGCATTAGTTGGCTTCATAAATAGTCGACAACTGTATTCTCCTCGCTTTCGGATAACTTCAATTGAAAAATATTTCGATTAAGTACTTATTTGTGTGAAACATAAACTACGGAACATTACATAAACATTGCGCGTGGCCTGACGGCTAACACGCACTTGGCCGGTTTTTTTCTTAAATTACAATTTGGAGATGCTTCTAAATGAGTTCATGCATAATTTATGATAGGTAAATGCAAACACTGCGATCTACAAATAATTGTATTCTTGAGAAAGTTGTTTTTTTTTTTCGTACATTCAGTAAACCGACAACCTCTAATGAGGTAGGCCTGGTAGAATGCGTTAGTTTACGGAGGCAAATATTGTGGATTGATGAAAGGTTTTATTCAAGATTCAAGCGAAACTATAAATTTTAACCTGTTATGTCTGTGTAAACAAAATCCCTTTCAATTTATTTTATTACTTTTCACTGTTCAAATTACATCTAACCGAACGACCTCCTGCGTTTGATAGTCTATGCAACTGCTTTAATTATGATTAGGAAGCGTTACATTACTACCTTAGCTACCATAGCGATTGTATTACGCAATAATTATCTCACGGAACGTAGCTGTAGTGTCATCTTTTCACCACATTATAAAAAAACAAATGTTAAAACAAATCTACATATCCTCAATCATTGTACTTGTGCCGATATATATACATATAATATGCGTATATGTTATGCGTAGTCAATAAAATATCCGTGAGCGGATCGGCACGGTGTTGAGCAGGACATAATTATAAATGTTTATTGGGGATACGCATAGCGTTAATACGTCATGAAACCAACTCCAAACAGCGCTAGTGTACAGTCACGGACTATAAATGATGAGCCACTTGCCACCATTCGTATTTTAGCCGTGCAATGCAAATCGGGTTTAATCGGTTATATTCGTACACAGAACAGAGTGACTACCTAAAGTCGACGAATTGCAGGTGTAGAAACCGTAACCTAGCGACAATTGTTTTAGCGTAGCCATAGTAACGTTGGTGTACGGAGAAATTATAGTTGGTATAATTTAGACATCGGAAAAACTCGAAACCACGATTTTATCCGAACGCGTAGCGTCCAAGATGACGTTCACGATAATTATGATTATGTATTAAACATAGATAACACCTAACTGCCGCCATCTTGCAAGAAGTTTTATTTGCTATTTCTGCTAAAGAGTTTACGTTTTAGCTATTATAAATGTCATAAAATGTGCTAAGCAAAAAAAACACTATATTATTTGAATAATTATTTTATTTTGTATAATAAGAATCAAAATCTTGTAAATGCTCCCTGGCTGTCTATTACAGCTTGCAGTCGTGATTGCATGGAGCTAACCAGACGAGTGCAAATATCCGTCCCTCGCATGTTCTCCCATACTTCTTGACAATGTTGAGCCAGATCTACCTTTCTTCGTTCATTACGGTGATCCCATCGCTGCACCATTAAACCCCACAGATTTTCTATGGGATTCAGGTCCGGGGATTTAGCTGGCCATGGAATCACCGTTATGTCTGGATGTGCTTCAAACCAGGTCCTGACAGTCCTTGCTCGATGTATGGCAGAGTTATCGTGAACAAAATTAATATTTTCCATTTCGTGCTGTGGATACACAATCCTTACAGACGGAAGCATAAAATCTTCCAAAATCCTTATATAGTTCACGGCATTTGCACGAGGTGGTAGTTGAGCAAGCTCGCCTACACCTTCGGAGCTCATCCAACCCCACATATTAACAGTTATCCTTCCTGATTCCCTATTTGGTATGACGTTATCTGCATCATACCGTGAACTGTTATATCGCCATAGGTGTAAGCGGCCATGATCGCTTGATTGGAATGACGTCTCATCACAAAAAATAGCTGATGACCAATCGAAATTTAAAAATCGGTGTGCGAAATTTACACGTGCGGTTTTATGAGCGTCTGTCATATCGACTTTGTAGGCAGGAATCCTATGATGCAAATTCATTGAGTGAAGATGCCTTCGGATGGTTCTGGGATTCACATCAAAACGTTCCGCGTAACGCTGCGTTGGTATTAATCCATCAACTTCATATTCGCGGAGCATTTCAGTTCTCTGAGCTTCGCTTAATGTAGAAGGGCGATGGTTGTTTCGGCGACGATCATTTATATGTCCTTCTTCGGCGTATCGTCTTACCCACAAAGAAACGGTGTTTCGCTAAAAAAATAACAACTTTCAAGTTAATGGACTTAGATAATTACCTTTTTAAAAAAATTCAAAAACATATAGATTGAGTGAATAAGCTCACCGTCAAGTGCAGATCTCTCGAAATTGCACGAATGCTCAGACCCTGCTGATGCATTGTTATGATTCTATAGCGAATTTCTTCAGAAATTGCAGCTGGCATTTTCACGGTAATTACTACGGCTACGATTCATCAAAATTCGAAATTTTCGTCTCCAAATCTTTTCTGACATCGACATTTCAACTGTCACTCTGTCTTCGGATAGGATTTCAGAAATAAAGAGTATTTAATGAGGACTATTTCAATGGAGGTCAGTATCAAATAGATGGGATACACGTAAGCACCGTTGTATGGATTTATCATTGACAACTTATAAAGTCATTTTTCAACCTCTATGGATAAGACTATTTCCGATTATTAGTAATTTGTCATTTTGTTTCCGAGCATTCGGTGTGAGTTCGTGTTTAATCGTGTAATCTCGTGAATGTATAAAACTGCAAAATTGGAAATCTTGAAAGTGGCTTATCAATTATAGTCCGTGACTGTACTTTATTTTCGAAAAAGATGACAGTTCTTCTGTTATACACGCACGAATATCTGCTGTATGGTAAAAATATAGTGCAAACAGCAGGATCGAATTATTATATCATTACCATTGCACTCGAAACGGTAAAAGAAAAATTCGTAAGTAAACCTCCATCCATCATCCACCAACTGCAATTGGCCCACTCCCGGAGAGTTAGACCTGAGCGGCTGCGAGGTGGAAATTATACAACGATTATGTTATGATTTTTTTTTTTTTTTTTTTTTTAACGTGGTAAAATTATCAAATAAGTCCTCCCACTCCGGGCAGGGTGGGAGGGACTGTCAGACTTTTACTGACTAAAATCCACGGTGTTCCTTCAATAATCCTTTACATACCGGGGCCACGGTAACGGGATGAGTCCCACGACCCCGGCAGGATTCGGCCCTCTGCAGAGGGGGCCTCGTCATGTTGCTGACGCTCTTTGAGGCGCGCGTGAAACACGACGCGCCGTCGACCCGGGCATGGTCCATGGTCGGACAGCGAGTTGCCCTTTACTCGCTGTCCGCATGCCCGCGCCTACGGTGGCCGGAGATCGTCGGCCGACGTCCGACGCCGTGGGCGTCTACCACTGCGGCTGGGCTGGAGGGAGGACGCCATCCTCTCCCTCACGCGGCCCGCCTCCTCCTTCGAAAGCATGACTGCTTCGCAGAAGGAGGCGACCGCTTCCCACTCCCTCTCGCCCCGCAGCATGGCCTCGACCAAGGCCGGGCGCGAGAGGTCTCCGCCTATTGTCGCCGTGAGGACACGTCGGTGCTCTGCCCAAGCTGGGCAGTCCTGCACCGTGTGCTCGACTGTGTCCTCAGGGCGACCCTCGCAGTGGTGACACCCAGGCGTCTCTTCCTTACCCATCAGACACAGGTACCTCCCGAAACTTCCGTGTCCGGTGAGGACCTGCGTCATGCGGTAGGTCAGGACGCCGTGACGCCGATCTAGCCACTCCTCAAAGGATTATGTTATGATAAGCAGAAAAACCGTAAAGTTATTGTTCTCAGTCATATGTCACACGTATATTGCCCCGAGTCAACGGCGCGCGGCGCGTCGTGTTTCATAGGCACCTCGAAGAGCAGTCATCAGACAATTTCTGAGCTTACGGGAATGTTCTAATGAGATACCGTGGCCCTGGAACGCAAGAGCAGCTGAAAGAGCAGGGTGATATACCCCCCGGATAAAAAAGGTATAACAGTTATTATAAAACAAGATAATGATAGACCAGTAGACTGGGAGCCAATTATAAATAGAAAGATACAGAAAAATCTAATAAGTGAACTCATACATTTTATAAACGGCAAACAATACTGAAACCAAAAACCAAACCATCTTAATATTATACTATACAACGTGTAATTTAAAGGGTATATACATACCATGTGCATGGCTTCTTTGGATGATAACAAACGAAATGACAAGGGTTTTGTAATCCTAAGTCTACGTGTGTAGAACTTATTACAAATTCCAATACACTAACACCAGAGACCGAATTTTTCAAATTAAGAAGAACGAAAAGAATTGTCGTGTTATTGGCAAGTGACGTGGAAAGTGATAACCCTCATAGTGCTGTGACACGTTTGTTATTACTGGTATTCAAGAAACATATGGGAACCAATAATTTGGGGTCAATTCTGTGAGTCAGTTATTTTGAGCTGAAACTGTGCATAGAGACTCCATACCAGATGTTGTCTTCAGCCCTTTTGGATAGATATGGGGTTTCCGTTACACGTTGTATATCTTGGATAATGATATAATTATTCACCGAAACTTCTGACCTGCTCTGTCTCAATGGATCGTCAGACTTATTCGAGCTTCTGCGACACTAAGCTGGGTATATTATCGCTAAATTATGTATGTAGGTGGCAATTTGTCATTTTCACTAAGTCTGTGCTAACTACCAGTATTATTTGAGATACCCTGACCTAGAACTTGCTTTTGGTTGAAATTGTAATCACACGATTATCGCGTTAGCCTTTGGGATTATGTGATAATCTCGTATTCACAGTATAGCTACGTTTGATAACTAGTTTTAGGCACACCTTTCTTATATTATAAGGGATAATGTGTTCAGTATTGTATATTATCATCGTCATCTGCTTAATCTTTTCCTAACTATGACGGGGTTGACTAGATATTCAAATGAATAAGAAAATAATTGACAAACAATATTAATAGCAGTCCATTGTCACTGAAGGATTGTATTTTTTGTTTTACTTTTTTATCTCAATGTGTTGAATTTTATCTTTATTTATTTATTTTAATATTTATTCATTACATTAGCATTCTGGTAATTGTCTAGAATAACTTCCCATCTTTTAATGGTTCTTATAAGGTCTAGAAACAGGTTTAATTAATATTTTATAATTATAAAACTAAATTTCATACGGCAATGTTTTTATCGTAATCATAAGTATTTAGCAACGCACTGCTGGACCTCTTCCACTGCACTTCTATAGATACTATATTTTAGCCATAATATATCATCAAAATAATAAATGTATGACCCTCACTGTTGATATTTGATCAGTTACAGAACGTCAAAATAAGCTTTTCTTGTTTTACCGCGTACTTTAAAGAAACTACATCAATAGGTTTGAATTGAGTGGATTGAATCGAGACTATTGCGTTCATCAGATAAATAAATATTAAAAGTTAAATAATATTGTGCAATCAATTTGACGACACTATTGGACTAGTGGTTGAGCTGATGCTGAATTGCGTGTCGTAGGTTCTCGAAAATGTTTTGGCCAAATGTTTATACCTATGGCCTACAGAGTTTTTACGGATCTGAGTATTTAAATGTCTGTAAACGCATCCACGATAAATACATCAAACCGAGGGGCAACTATTTAATTAATTAAAATGAAGATTTTTGAATACTAACTTTTTTGTTGATAATGCAAGCAAGAATTGTGTTTGGAATTCTATTGTTCTTCGTGTACAACATTATTCTTTTTATTCATAATAGGCTCGCGTTTGACCACCATCTCACCTGATGGTAAGTGATGATGTGGTCGAAGATATGGTCCAAGATGGAGCACGCTTGCCTAGAAGTAACCTATTCACTCTTGACTTAAAGGTATGATTAAATTAACGTATTCTTAATTAAAAAGAGTAATCCAAATAGTCTAATGTCAAAATGGGAAAATCGAAATGGATATTCATAGACATCAACCGAAAAAGTGTAGACAAGATTTTTTGGAAAACTCATCCTCAAGAAAACCGTTGTCTTTCTGTAAACACAATACAGTGATGGGGAAAGGAGAATGTACCCAGTTATATTCATATGACTGCTTAGAATAGGAATCTGCCGTACACTATCGTTATTCATAAGTATTGTATGTGTAGTATACCTACTGATACTATGATCTATTATTTGGGTCCAGCACGGCTCGTTGGCTTTGATAAATTGTTGAGATTGTTATGTCTTACTCTGATAAGATGGCGTGGTTTATTGATTTTATAGGCGTGATGATAAAATGTGTTATATCAAAGTTACCATGCCAATAAAGTGGGACTTATTTTTGTTCACGGTTTTGCAAAGAATTTCGTCAGCAAAAAACTAGCCTATATCCTTCTCCTAAGTCTAATAAATTTAATCAAAATTTCTGTTCAGCAGTTCAGACGTGACAACGTAACAGAAAGACAGAGTTGGTTTCATATTTAGATCGTAAGAACTCCGAAATACAAGTAGCCTATAATATTAACCGACTTCAAAAATGGAGGTTCTCAATTCATCTTGAACTTTTTTTTTTTATGTACCTCATAACTCGGAGACGGCTGGACTGATTTGAAAAATTCTTTTTGCGTTTGAATGTGTATACTTTTTAGTTGGCCCCATTGTTACGAAACTAGGATCTGATGATGGGATCCTGGAGAAATCGAGGGAACTCTTCAAATATTATAGGCACACCTATAGCGTTTTGGGTATTTCTTATAGTACCTTGAGCAGTTGCTTCCGAAAAGTAACATTTGGAGAAGTTGAACTGATGATGAAGACCACAGATGGCCACTGATACTCCTCAATAATAAGTATTTCGTGGATTGCGATTCGATTACTTGAGTACGAATGATAAACACTTTATGCTCGTCACAATACATATGGTGATGTAGAGCTGATGGCCAAGTACCAGGAAAACTCAACTTTCAACTCAACAAAAATTAACGGCTATGCATCGGGAAAAGCAATATTTTGTAAAAGGTGATAAGTTGTTGACATTATGGCTTTTGTAACTAGATAAATTACAAACCGACCCACTAAAAAGCGTGAAAAATTTTTTTTTTTGCTAAAAATAGAACCGACTTCCATATCAAAACACTACAAAGCCAAAAATAACTTTAATATCGGAAGGCGGTGTGAAAAACAAGAAAATCCAAAACCAATAACACCGACTTCCGAAATTAAAGTTACTTTTGGCTTTGTAGTGTTTTGATATGGAAGTCGGTTCTATTTTTTGCAAAAACATTTTTTTTAGATCCGTTCAACTGTTTTGGTGTGATTGAGCAATAAACATCTAAATATCCGTCTCGGCTTTCACCAGGGGATATTTTACGGAAAGATTTATTATAGCAGAACATAGACAAAAGGACTTGCTAAGGGTATATTAAATAAGCCCATATTCCAAGTCAGCTTGAAAGGCTTCCACTGTCAATCTGATGTTGTGAGTTGACGAACATGACGTGTTATATAAGTGATGGATGTATCACAGCGCATTGAAAATGCTCCTGGGTTCGATTATTCGACATTCGATATCTATGAATATACCGTATATATTTTTTAGGGTTCCGTAGCCGAATGGCAAAAAACGGAACCCTTATAGTTTCGACATGTCTGTCCGTCTGTCTGTCTGTCCGTCCGTCCGTATGTCACAGCCATTTTATTCCGGAACTATTAAGACTATACATGTAAAACTTGGTAGGTAGATGTATACTGTAAACCGCTTTCCGATTTTAAGATAAAAATTTAAAAAATATTTAAAATAAAGGGGGCTCCCCATACATGGAACTGAAACAGAAAATATATTTTTTCATGAAACCTATACGTGTGTGGTATTTATAGACAGGTCTTTAAAAATGACATCATGGTTTCTAAAATGACTTTTTCATAAAGTTAATCGTTTAAAAGATATACGCTTCCAAAGTGGTAAAATGTGTGTCCCCCCCTCTAACTTCTATAATAATGAAGTGAAAAATCTAAAAAAACCATATGTTGTAGATCTTAATGTAAACTTTCAACCAAAATTGGTTTGAACGAGATCGAGTCAGCAGTTTTTGAGATACAGTATATTTTCAAAAACCGCAAATATATCTTTGTAATTCATACAAATACTATGAAAAACAAAGTTATTTGGCATAGTTGTAAAAATTTGTAAATAAGCTAGTTTTAAGAAATTTGCATGGTTTTTTTTTCAAATATACATATTAAGTATATTATATTTATTATAGTTACTACGGAACCCTTCATGGGCGAGTCCGACTCGCACTTGGCCAATTTTTTTTTATTGATAATAGGCTCGCGTTTGACCACCATCTCACCTGATGGTAAGTGATGATGTGGTCGAAGATGGAGCACGCTTACCTAAAAACACACACACACACACAGTTCACAGTAGCTATCTACAGTTTGAATTGGTTTCCAGATTTTGGTAACAGGCTATCTCTATTGTATAATATGAACACAAAATCTATCGGGAAAGAAGTGATTTTATAAAAAAAAAAATAGGGCCTTAAACTAAATCAAACTCACTCAAAATTCAAAATCAATTCCATAAATTAACGTCTATTACTATTATCGACTAGATTACATAATTTTTTGCTAAAGTACTCGGAAGTACCTAACAGGAAAAGTAATCAGATTATAAGAGGTTCCTTTTAAAGTAAAAAGGTTTTCTCACAAGCGGTACCTAAGTAAAACGCTTCTCATAAAAATGCAAAGGGAAATTCTTCCATTTTCGTCTTGATTTGAAAAGCACCTAAATATTTTTTTTTTTAGTAAGACTCTCTTTAATATGTAACTTTTCTGAGAGGTTAATGTTGTGTTTTCTAAATTGGCAATGTTACAAGAAAATGAGGCCAGAAATTGGTACCTACATTAAAACACACGACCCGAAACGACTGAAATCTTACCTTATAATTATTTCGCGAATTAACGAACCATCAAGCCTGTGCCGGATTTGCTGAATCACTATAATTATATTTAACAGAAACATTTAATTCAAAAGAGCAGTGGAAGCCCAGTGATTACAGGCTGGACTTACAACTTTTAGGCCGTGGTTTTAAACCTGGATTTTTTTTTGGGTATTTTAATCATCACCACTGCTCGCAAAATGGTGAATGAAAACATAGGGAAAGCAGCATAACTTAGGATCAAAAATATGAAGAAGTGACACATGCACCCAACCGCACTTGGTCCACGTGGTTGAGTATGACCCCATATCATTTCACAGGCGCGTGCATAGGATTATGACAGGGCATGCGGCGGAGTAAAAACACACAAAAACTTCTTCTTTTATAGATTTTTAGCATAGCCACAGCCACGCATCGCCACCATGCTATGAAGCGTGGCTGTGGCTATGCTAAAAATCTATAAAAGAAGAAGTTTTTGTGTGTTTTACTCCGCCGCATGCCTTGTCATAATCCTATGCACGCCCCTGTCATTTCATAAAGAGAAGGTCTGTGTCTTAGCAATAGGAATGTTATAAGCTGATAATTAATTATATATTTATTAAAAACACACGTCAATTAAGTAGTGAAAATAACAGTCGCTGAAATTAATATCGGCAGTTAATTTACAACACGAATTCGAATGAAACAAATACAATTGGTTTAAAATATAACGTAAATGAATTAGGGGTGATAGGCGGCAACCTCTCGCTCCCGGCACTGGTTCAATCCATGGTCCGGAGCGAGGAGGCGTGGGATGCAATCACCTCTTTCTGCGAAGCAGTTATGCAAGAGGAGGAGGTGCCGGGATGCGCAAGGGAGAGGCGGGTTTCAAGGTTTCTACGGTCGTTGGGAGTCGCAGGGTGCCTCCCAGCCACCGTAGATGTAGGCCTGCGGGCTGCGAGCAATGGGTAGCTCGCCGCCCGATAGAAACCAGGCCCGTGTAGACGGCGCGTCATGTTGCACGCGCGCCTCAAAGAGTGTCAGCAAAATTGTCGGGCCCCCACAAGGAGACCGTTGCCTGCCGGGGTTGCGTTGCGGAATTGTTCGAAAGAGTTACCACGGCCTCGGAACACGAATGGGTTTTAGTCAGTAAAAGTCAGACACATCCTCCCGCTTCGCCCAGATCGGGAGGCCTTCATTATATGATTTCCAATCCTTAAAAAAAAAATATTTAAAAAAAGAAGTTAATGAATATTTTATTTCTTTTTAATAATTTTAAAAGCAAATGGAACTGACGAACATACTAATAACTCGAACCAAAAGCCGAAACAAAAAGAAAACCCTAATAACTAGTTCCTTTATTAGAAAAAGGCGAGTATTTAAATAATTCCTGTATAATTTACATCGAATCTACAATTTTAAATAAATTTGATATCGTTTTTATTCTTTTCGTTCGATATCTTTTCTCAAAAGTCGCAGTTAATTAAAATGATACTCCCCAAAGAGTACTTCGACCGAGTATTTCGACCAATCGAAGAAGTTTGTAAAGTTGAACGCAGAGTTAATTAACCTTCGCCTTTCCATTCGCTTTTTTATATAGGTATACAGGGTAATTCATAAAATTGTGCGATTTCCTTCAAATGAGATGTTCAACAATACAATTACTATATTACAATAATTAAAATGCAGCTTTTTTAATTCATTAACTCAGGCACCAAATTCGATTGTTGTGAAATATTTCCCTTATTTTGGAAAGTTTCTATCAAATGATTAAAAAGAGTTGAATGAAAATAGCATCATTCATTTGTGATTAATGAATGGATCTATCAATCAATCAAAAGTCAAGTATTGAGACTAGGCTGAAAATGAGTACAGAAATAGACTTTAAATGAGCTTCAAAAACTTTAATAAAAACAGTCCCTGAAACGCTTGCCCGTCACCACTTAGAGTTAGCTAAAAAGAAGTAACGCAATATATTCCCCAGCAATGCAAACTTGTCAGTTGTGTTTGAATAACTTCAATAATAGTTGTATTTAAACATTTTAAAATTAGTAAATTACATTAAGTGGGACGCTATATGTTAGCTATTACACTACACTATCCCAGCAACTAAATAATTAAATAACTCATTTATTTATTTATATTATTATTTTATCTTAACTTACTACGATATAACTTTTTTATGGAAGAGGCCCGCCGCACTATAAATTCGCTAACATGGCAACTCCTGAGAACCAAAATCAACTGTGGTGGCCACCAAAAGAAAACAAAATCTATGAAGCTCAACGAGAGAAACGTTTGAACTGTGTTGGAACCCGCAATGATAAAATTAATAGTTTAAAAAACCAAAAACACGCTTTTAAGACTAATGTAATAAGCAGAAATTAGAGATGTTTACTAGTAGGCAGTCCAAGGTTCCATCAGCCACCTTCCAATTTCATCGTCAGACTAGCTCGATGGTACCATAATATTATATTGTCGTCTAATCTACATATAATTGCTAAGTTTCATGATGATACAACAATTAGAAGTACGTTTAATTCAGATTCTTAGATTTTATTGCATATTTAGTTTGTTACAGATCGACCTAATAATAAATCTATGGATTACTCGGTAATTCAAAAAGGTTAAGAAAACCGATAACGGATTTTCTTTAGGTTTGTTATAACCTTGAAACCTGATCGTGTTCAAAGTCCATTACGTGGCCTTTCTCACAAGTGCAAACACGACTATGATACGATATTCCATCATGGAATGCTATTGCCTATCTTCCGGCTTCATCATCAGACCTTGAAACCTATTCGTGGTCAAAGTTCATTACAAGACTTTTCTAAGAAATCCAAAACAACTATGATACGATTTTCCATCATGAAGTTTCAGTTCATATATTTCGGCTCCATCACCAGATCAGTTCGACAGTACCATATTATTGTATTGTCATCAGAACTACATACAGCTGCCAATTTTCATTACGCTACGACCCTTGGAAGATGGTTAAATTAATTACCTTAGATTTCATTACATAGTTAGTTACATACAGGTCGACCTAATAAAAGCGTGTTAATTAATCAGATGAGAACAGCGGAGGAGTAAGATAGAAAGAATACCTTCAACATCCTCTTCATCTGGGAGTCAGAACCGAACCAATACGTGCCAAGGAACATATACAACTGAGGTAAGCCAAGTTGCCATCAATCAAAATCAACACTAATACTAATGGGAATTTCAATTTCAATATGTTTTTCATTCCCAAACATAGCAATCATAAATTCTCTCTGTTTATGATATTGCGAGTCCTGTAATCAATATTAACGGCTATTACGCCTATAATCCTATACGATATGTCGATGCTAATGGAGTATCAATTATCCCTCTCCTCATCAAACATTCAAGACAGTTATTGAGTTATACTGATCAAGGGTATAGTCCATCATGATTGTGTTAACAAGCTTATTAAGGACTTGTACTTCCGTTAAGTACTCTTATTGCAAACTGAGATCCAAACAGTATTAGTGTTACTCAAGGGCATATTATAATTTGGCATATCTCGTCGGTTTCGTTTAAAATCGTAAATACCTATCAAAACAAAGCATATCCTAACTAGGCTGCTGGAATACAGGCCCGCTCTCTTAGACAGTGTATGAGTCGTAATCCACCACGCACGGGCCAATTGCTGGACACACTGTGTCGCACTGAGTCGCTACTAGGACACGTCTGTTTTCTCATGATGTTTTACTTCAACGTTTTGAAAACCTATAAAATCATCGATAATGAAAATAAACTATCTTTCCTTAAACCCTGGAAGTGAATATACATAGGCTACGTTTTATTGCAATCGACGTACAGACGCCAGCACATGAAGCTACCCGAAACTCAAATTTTCCCAATCAACTTTGAACCTAATTCCTTTAACAATAAAGTTGAATATCTATTAAATAAATTTGACAGATTGTTGTAGCTTGATGTGCTGGCGTCTGTACCTATGCTCCTACATAAATAACAGGTGTATATGTTATTAATGTTATCATTATAATTTACTGTTGATTTAACTGTAACTTAGTTCTTATTGGTTAGTCAATTAGTACAATGAACGATGTGAGGTAAACGCCTTCATTGTCCCGTCATTGATGTGGAGAGAGTGGGTCGGCAGTTGCATTTTTGCGGTGATTAGACGCAGTACAGCAGCAGTACGACCCAACTTGACCGGTTTGCTGTTCCCGAATAAACGTGACTAAATTTGTATCTCTACGTTAGATTAATTTGTCCAACTACCCATGACATGGATCTCCACCACCAAAGACGATAATGTACCAAAATACTTAATATTTATCATTTAGCCATAAATATTTCTTTAATTTTGAAAACCGATCACGCAACGAATTAATAGCTTCACTCTAACTTTCGAAAAATACGTAAAAAAAGAGTCACCTCAGAGACAAAGACAGAGTTTTTCTTCCGAAAGAATTTTAATATCAACCACTATGATATAAAGGCTAAAAAAATGGACACCGATGACTGATCACCGGGAAACGCGAAAAGCAATTTATTGTTATGAAAAGAAAATCTGTTCTATACTGTCACACAAAATATACCTTCTATGATCTGCATAACTCACAGTGTAGAATATGATTAATAATAGTTTGTCGTTGCAGTACAATAAGTAAAACAATTAGTGCTTGTTACAAACTAAATAGTTTTTCTCAAAATACAAGAAAAATCCTTATATCTTAAGACAAAAATTCATTGTTCAAATAAACGCATGAAAAATTATTTTCTTCTCTAACGTTTGACATTTTATGAGTTTTTTTTTTGGAGGAATAATCATTATTTTATCTAATATTCCGGATTCTTGAACTAGGTTTAAACTATCGCTTAACTACGTCACTTTAAGTGCATCACACATATTATATAGTATCCAGGATAGTAGGTAAGTGATGATTGTCCTGCAAACAAAATTGCGTACAGTACTCATAAAAGCTATAAAACGTGGAATAAACCGAACTAATATCTCACTCGTATGAAAAGAATGGTGGGTGACATACCATCAAATAATATTCATTCGAATGCTTTTGCGTTGTCAACATGACGCATGACTACAAAGGATTCGCAAAAAAATGTTGATGTGTTAA
Organism: Tholera decimalis; assembly: GCA_943138885.2. Classification (NCBI taxonomy): domain Eukaryota; kingdom Metazoa; phylum Arthropoda; class Insecta; order Lepidoptera; family Noctuidae; genus Tholera; species Tholera decimalis. Next base: position 13,138,204 of record OW964552.2, on the reverse strand, counting down.
CTTTTTCTTTGTGTTTCAGTGTAGTGATGAAATCGATACGTTTGTTGGGGGTTCAAAAACTGATTTTGATTAAAGGCGTGTAAAAATACGAAATTCATTTTGTAAGGTTACCTACATCGTGAATTATGACACCAACAAATATTTCTCTTTTTAACCGACTTCAAAAAAAGGAGGTTTACAATTCGTCTTGAACTTTTTTTTTTTTTTATGTATGTTACCTCATAACTCGGAGACGGCTGGACCGATTTGAAAAATTCTTTTTGCGTTTGAATGAGTATATATTCTAGTTGGTCCCATTGTTACGAAATCAGGATCTGATGATGGGATCCTGGAGAAATCGAGGGAACTCTTCAAATATTATAGGCACACCTATAGCGTTTTGGATATTTCTTATAGTACCTTGAGCAGTTGCTTCCGAAAAGTACCATTTGGGGAAGTTGAACTGATGATGAAGACCACAGATGGCCACTGAAACTCCTCAATAATAAGTATTTCGTGGATTGCGATTCGATTAGTTGTATACGGATGTTAAAAACTTTGTGCTCGTCACAATACATATGGTGATGTAGAGCTGATGGTCAAATACCAGGAGAACTCCTCAAAAATTAACGGCTATGCACAGGGAAAAGCAATATTTTGTAAAAGGTGATAAGTTGTTGACATTATGGCTTTTGTAACTAGATAAATTACAAACCAACCCACTAAAAAGGGTGAAAAAAAAAAATTACAAAAAATAGAACCGACTTCCATATCAAAACACTACAAAGCCAAAAATAACTTTAATTTCGGAAGGCGGTGTCTTTAGTTTTGTATATATTTTCGTTTTTGACACCGCCTTCCGAAATTAAAGTTATTTTTGGCTTTGTAGTGTTTTGATATGGAAGTCGGTTCTATTTTTTGTTAACAAAAAAATTATTGTACACCTTACAATATTTATATGAATACAAAAAGTAAAACTAGTGTGCAATGGGCGGTCTTATTTGTGCGATAAGACCGCTGGAATATTTCTTACAGACAGCCTTAAATTATAGTTTTAACTCACCAGTTTCTAAGTTAAAGTGCCACATTTGCCGGATGCCCAATGAGTGTGGGCTAAAATAATCACTCTCTGCAGTCTGGAGTCTGTCTGGAGCCGGTGGTCTGGAAGTCATCAGGAGAGGTGTTTGCTCAGCAGTGGAATGATGCAGGCTAAGAGTAATAGTATTCAATAAATAATTTTATCGTATAACTTACTGCTTACAAATGTTACGTAAATAACATTTTTGCCATAAGGTATGTAAGTAAATCAGACCACTTGTAAACAATTATGTTTTCCTCTAATTGCAAAATGTATGTGATGTGGCGGTAGGTAGGTAGGCTCTGAGAAGAAACACTGAAACAAACTCAAAGGTCAACGTCTCTTTTAAAGTCCATACAATTGGTATTGGTCCAATCATATGAAAAGAATGTAGGTCCATGTCTGTAGTACTTTTTTGAGGAAATAACCACACAAAGAACAAAGACGGATCCTGGCCTACACAACTTTTAAATTTAAAATGGCTCGGCCATTTATCTTTAATGTATAAGAATCTATACAATAAAATCTAAACTATAAGTTTGTATTTCATTTCTTTCGAGAACTTCTTCATTACAATTGATTTATTAATAAAAAAATAGCGACCGAAAATTGTCGAAAAAAGGTTGAGTTGTCAATATGCTGCAATTAAACTTATTAATCAGTTTTTATTTCAAATTCTTTATTGTTTTATGTATTCTTTTCTATACTAAAAATAGTAACAATATGTGGTGAACAATAATCGCATTTGATTATATAAAAAATCTGAAATAATATTTTAATTATTGAGAATAAAAACTCTATTCTATTTTTATACATGGCAAGCAAAGGCGATGTTGACTATTCTGCGAAATAAAAACTCGAACAAGTGTCAAAAGTGACACAAAGGGAATTCATTGACATTACAAACATAAAATGTACTCTGTGATTACAAACACAAACAGTTGTTGTAAAACATAGTGTATTACATTCTCTTTGAGTTGTTGTTGTCGGTGATATTGCGAAGTGCATGCGTTTACGTTTCCTTCTCTGTTTTTTGAGACTCTTTTGCTTTTCGAAGTGTTGAAGTACATCCATTATTGTGACCATGTCTAACCAACAACGTTGCACTAATGGTGGATTGAATGTTTTCCGAATGCGGAGGTATTTAGTAGAATGCGAAGAAGTTCGTTCATTGTTACAGCAGTGGACCTCTATTCTCGAAGTAAAGTACTTTTATTTAATTAGACAGAAGTAATTACTTTAGTGCTAAATGTTAGCGTGTACAAACATGTATAGAGATCGTCAAATTGTAATAACCTCAAAATTCCATATTTGTATTTATGCAATATTTTTTTGTTAGCAGTTCTATACAATATTAAATGCTAAGAAACAGTTCTTAGTATTGAACTACACACAATAAAATTATTTTCATCACTGGCCGTGAGAATTTTATATTGAGCCAAAGTTACTATGGACACTCAGCATTGCTCTTTGAGCAAACCTGTTTAGACAATGCATTTGTCAGTTATCGTGTAGCTCAGCTTAGAACTCAAGAGCAAAATGCGGGTATACTGTAGGTATACTTCCACCTAACTCTTTAATTAATAATAACTTGGTGCTTTATGTAAAGTTCTAATATACCACGCACAAAACCAAGCGTAACTGCGCAAGTGTCTTATCAACAAAGCCGACTTCGTCAAACAAAAGGCTAATTAACCTTTCAAGTAACAGCCCGTAACATAACTTTCAAGTTGAAAACCTTTGTAAATTAACTGTATGTTAAGTTTCCATGGTCTACCTGTTTACCTTGCTTTTACATATTCTTTGTTATTGTTTGTACTTTTATTATTGTTTGATAGTGTAGTGTAGAATCACAAATGAAATATTAATTCGACACATAATAATCTTTACTATCATACATGCGAATGTATAGATGTATTATGTTACGTATGTATAATATGTATGTATATTTGTAACTCAATACGTCCAATGGCTGAACGGATCTTAAAGACAGATAATAGTCTGGAATACAACATAGGTTTTTTATCTTTGCATGTGAAAATTTTATGTGAATAAAGTCGCGGGCATCAACTAGTTTTGGCAAATTTAATTTCGAATTAAACGATAACATTAACATCATGCACTGAGACGATAGAGAGATTATGACCTTGAATTGGTAATGTTATATAAAACCAACTAATACATAAAGGTTCATGCATTCGTACAAGACATACATACTTTGTTCTTTAAGTCTGAATGACACTGAAAGCAATAAAAACTCAGTTTAATCCGGGGAAAATACGTTCAACCAGCGCATTCGAGGAAATAATCCTAATTGTCCATCGAGAGCTTAGTCCGATAAAATGCAGCCACAATGTAAGGATAAAACAACATTTTGGCTGAAGATGCGGCACACTATCACACCGTCGTGTAATCCTGCCAATATTATAAATGTGTCAGGAAGTCAGAACGTTTGATGTTGGGACATCAGTTACACTTTTACGTCTAAACGGCACCTTTTCTTTTTTTTTCTGGTTGGAAAATCATCGAATAACTTCTCCCGCTCTGGGTTAAGCGGAAGGGAGTGTCAGACTTCTACTGACTAAAAACCCACCCTGTCCCTTCAGCTGCCCGTAAGTTCCGGAGCCGCGGTATCTTTTTACTACATTTCCGCAACCCCGGCAGGCTATGGCTTTATGAGGCCCCGTCACTAATGCTGACAGCTCCTTGAGTTCGCGTAGAACACGACGCGCCACCGACCCGGGCCTGGTCTTCGCCGGACGGTGAGCTACCCCTGCTCGCCGTCCGCAAGCCCGCGCCTACGGTGGCCGGAAATCGGCTCGCGATCCCCGACGCCCGGGGCGTCTACCACGACGTTTGGGGCGCGAGGAAGAGAGTTGCCTCTCCCTCGCGCGTTCGGCCTCCACATTCGCTAGCATGACTGCTTCGCAGAAGGAGGCGACCGCATCCCATTCCCTCTCGCTCCGCACCATGGTCTGAACCGAAGAACAGAACGGCACCTACTGGCTTGATTTGAGACGTAGGACTTATCCAGAAAAAAACACTTTTCACGTGGGCAAAAGCGCAGGCAGAAGGAAACCAGTGTGTATATACAGATACGACTGCTGTACGTAGCTATGAAATGAAATGAAATGAAATGAAATGAAATGAAATGAAATGAAATGAAATGAAATATTTATTTTGTAAATTGGTTATAAATAACACTTTTACACGTCATGTTTTTTTGCGTGTTAAGTTTAGCTAGATGAGGCCGGTATTTCCTAACTGACTACTCTGAGAAGAAACACCGAAACAAACTCAGAGGTCATAGTCTCTTTTAAAGTCCAGACAATTTGTATTTGTATATGAGAAGCATGTAGGTTCATGTCTGTGGTATTCTTTTGAGGAAATAACCACGCAAATTTGAGCGGACCTGTCCAGACAGTGCAAGCATTTGTCAGTTATCGTGTAGCTCAACTTAGAACTTAAGGAGCTCAACAATTTGACGAACAATACCAAAGTAAGGACCTTTGGGTAGGCCACACAAGTACTCAAAATGCTTGACATCATTAAATAAATTATAGTGAAAGCAAAAACAATGAAGAAAGAATAACCTACATCGTCCTCACATTTACAATAATGAAATAATTATATATATATAAAAAAAAAAAACAACAATATAAAAAAAACAACAAACAAGAACAAAAATTAATAGGTATATACAATACTTGAGAAAGCAAAATTTTAATTAATCAAAAATAAATCATCAATCATAATTTTAAAAAGAAATAAAAAAGGCACACGTATATCACTGGAGCATCTCATTCCCAAGCCTTCTTGTCCTCAATATAATCTTTAACACTGTAAAAAGCTTTCTGACATAGCTTACGTTTTATAAACAATTTGAATTTATGAATACTTAGTTCTTGAATATGGCTAGGAATTTTATTATAAAAACGTATACATTGGCATCTAAACGAACCACCTATTTTTTTCAACCTTGTTTTAGGAATGACATATTTGTCTTTGTTCCTTGTATTTACACTATGAATATCACTGTATTTTTTTGGTTCCATAAGTTTGGTTAATTGTTATCACGCATCTAGCCTAGATGATGCATCTTTGTTCATTGAAATAACTGTTCACGTGTTTATTGAGAAAAGATTACCGCTCTCGCATTCAATTATATATTTTAAATGTTACAGGTTGATGCCGATGCCTTTAGTACTGTTGTACCTGGATTTTTTGTGGAAAACTGACACGTTTTAGTACAACATAAGGGTCATGAACATACAAAGAAAATATTGACCGCTCAGATATGAGAGGTTGTATTAACTGACATGGGACTTCTAGTTATAAAAAACCCAGAGTCAATCTCGGTAAACAAATAACCCAAATTCTTCAGTGCGGTGGTATATTCTGTGGTGGAGGCAGGGTGGAGTGAGGAGTGGGTAGTTTGCATTTATGAAAATAATGACGTGTAAAAGTGTTATTTATAACATTATAACCTATTTGCAAAATAAAAATCTTTATTTCACCTATTTACTTACATGCAGGTAATTTCAAGAAACATTTAGTATCAACATTAAACTGTTCGTTCTAACAGCAGCAGGGGCAACTATGTGGTAGCAGTCACAAAGTAAAATGTAGTGTTCGCACATTTCCAGACGGACGTTACATAAAATAAGACAAAATGGACATTTGGGTTGAAAATTGTAATGTATTTAATAGGGAATGTTATTCTTATATTAATATGTACTTATATACTTATTGCTTGGTTTCTTTTTAATATTTTGCGCTTACGGGCTGAGTGTTTACTGAGACAAGACTAGTCAAAGTAGTGTACTATCAGGGATAGTGGCTGCGGAAGGGAAAAAGTATTTTTTATGAATTCATTATAAAAACAACCAAAAACGTGTTGGACCACGCACAATGTAAGATATAGAAGTTCATAAAATATGCAGGTATTGAATACAACTCTGGAAATATTATAAGTAAGTATTATTAAAAGACACAGTGCTGAACAAATTGCTGTTAAAAACAGTATTGCCAAACATTGTTGTACGTTACAGTCATTTCTGAGACTGCAAATAATAATATAACTTTGCTATTGCAATAAGATATATTTTAATGTGATACAATTACAAAATAAAGACCTTTTTCCTGTATTTGTGGTTAGTCAACGGAGTGAATCCTTTAAGTATTTATTTGCGAAGTAATGACCAATAAAAATATGCCGCATATATGTATATCTCTACGCGTTCCCGCCTTAACAGATTGATAGACATGCAGACGTACAACGGTGATCTTACTGGTTCCTTTCTTTTTGAGGTACGGAACGCAGTAATCAAAATAAAATATATTTCTTATCACAATAAATAAAAAAGAAAGTAGTTTTTAATTAAACATTTCCCCTCACTATAAATTTTTCTGTGTCTTGGGAGCATTTATAAACATTGAAATTCACTTGCGCAAACACCTACGCCTGGAACAACTGACATTTCAAGACATTTGTAGGCCATACAAATTTTATACTTGCATTTGCCAGAATAATTTTATTTAATCACGCGGGGCTTCGCTCCCGTGGATTCTATCACAGTAAAAACATAACTCTCCTTTTTTGCGGTCGCGTAAAAAGTAACCTATAACCTTCCTCATGCTTCAAGCTACTTCCATACCAAATTGCATCCAAATCCATCCAGTACTTTCGAAGATTAGCGCGTTCAAGCAAACAAACAAACAAACAAACAAACTTTTCCGCTTTATAATATTAGTATAGTTTCTACCTTAAAGAAAACACTTTCTTCTTTTCTTCTTTAAGCTATTGAGCGAAATGTTATATATAGTGTGATATTCTTTCCTAAGTAAAATGACGTCACAAAATCTTCGTAAAAAAATCATTACCCTTGAGGATAACGCTATTTTTTTTACCAAAATTTGAAAATTGGGACAGTTAATGTTTATATGGAGAAGGAGTGCAGAATGCTAATATTGTTATACAATAATGCATTTTTTAAAATACTGCATAGTAAATAAATTATGTTATGGGTGGATTTCGACCACTGGATGACCACTAGAAATTTAAAAAATGCGAAAGTGTGTTTGTTTTTTTGTTCTTCATTAGCGTCAAAACAGAGCAACAGTTTTTTTAGTTTGCAATACAATTTTCTTCTTCAGTGCCACACACACGGAAAGTTGGGAGGTGTTGAATAAGAACTAGTTTATACAAAATGCCGTATAATTGGGGACTGAGCGAGGCTTAGCGAAACTTTTGCTTTACTTCTTAACGGTCAGACCAGATTAACATTTAAGAAGATTGGTCGTCACGGCAAACTTTGCGTCGCACCAAATGCATCCAAAGTTTTACCGTGACAATAATGTACAGTAAAACAACTTGATAATTTTATTTGGAATTTGATTAATTAATTTATTGTTTTATTTTTATTATGCTATTTTGAAATTTTATTGTAATTGTCTTATTTTATTTGATTTTTGGGTCAATTTAAAATCGGTGGCAGAAAATAGGACTATAAATTTCGAATTCTTAAAAAAAAATATTGTTTGATTTAAGTGTAGAGGTAATAACATGACATGCACACAACATTGTAAAATGCAATTTCGTGGTTGGCCGCGATCTTTTGCGTATATTTTCAGGATTTTACGTGATTGAAACTAAAGTGAGGTGAAAATAAACAACTCTGTTGCCATCATACATTTATTCATAGTTAAACAACAAATCATCTTTTGATAACTTTTCTTTGAAATCAACATTAATTATATATTTACTCCCATATTTAACACATGGAATCACAGTATTTATTCTTAAGTACTAATAATAATGTAAAAGAAATATACTCTGTTACTTTCTATGTTTTGACAATACTATTTTTCTTTATAAATTACTTAAATTGACTGAAATTATAAGGACATACCGATAATACTATGTAATAATCTGAATAGTATATATTACATATAGAAAATATGAAATCCAGTATCAGTTTTCCATGGAATTTAAAAAATTGGTCTTATATATTTAGGGACATAAAAGTAACAGAGTGGTAGGTCGAGTAACATGGTTGTACCTTTTATATTGATTTTAACGAACAACTATCACACAACCTTTTATATTTAATAATAACTTTCTTAAAACAATAATATATTTAGGAACTGGGTACTTATTATCTAATTATGTAATAAAACTAAAAAATGCGATTAAATTGGTGAGATCATATTAAATTTGAATTGACTTATTTTTCGAAAATTTCTAGGGGAGTAGAGAAATGGTAATATAACCTTTTGCCTTTAAATAAAGAAGGTAAAAAAGGTTCTGAAACAATGTGCAATAAACTGTGATATTGTTGATATGATACATCATTTTCTACTAAATGGAATGTTTTTCCGGTATCATGAATGAATAAAAAATGGTAAAATGAACACTATTTTCACTTCGCCGTCATCGTCTACTTCGCTTAATGCTTTGCCAAGGTAAATTTATTTATTTTTAGAACAGGAAAATTTTACTAGAACGTACACCCCTTTGATTTTACTTGGATGAATATTCTGTTCTGATTAATTAAGTTAGTTAATGGATAATAGTTTTTTGGGGACATACAAGAGCAGAAGCCACGCTGGCAAAGACAACTCAATTGTCGACACTTCAGGGTTCCCATTTCTGTAAACACTTGATGCACCTTCATTGTACCAATCAGAGGAACTATTTGTGTTGTAATTTCTCTCGCTATTGTTTCTATATCTCCGTCGGTTATGGGGTCCATCTTCACTTTACTAATATCTTTTAGAGACTGATAGAATGAAGAGGCATTGGAAATGTCTTTTCCAACGGCAACAAGTCAGTCCGCAGTCGGTTTAAGAAAACCACCAACGCCATCAGCAGCTCCCTTGCCGTGTCCTGCCTCGAAGAAGTTTCATGTAACTTTAAAATTGAAATCCTGTCTAAACTTGGAATCCTGTCAGATACAGAAGGTGGTGGTATCTCAACATCTGGCGTTGATTCCGGCGTATTCATAATTACTCGAAGAGCTCTTTGTCGATTTTTTCTTGTGGTATTTGCAACTCGCCATTTTTTTTTATAATCGATGCTCATACAGATTCAGGTCTTTTACCAAGCGTTTATTTTTATGATATCTCTCTAATCCTTTCTCTTAGTTTCTGCTACCTTTTCCGGATTTAGTTTGCGCTTTTCTCTGTAACATCGCTGCTTTTCAGCAGCAGTAAGACCCATAGCGATGTACTCTAGTATTATCTAGAACAAAATTATTCATTTATTAGATAGTTATAAAATAATATTGACTGCTATAATATATACAGACACACCGATGACGACTTACAGCTACTAACAGTTCGATAATGATAACTCTGTGACCAATCTACAACTCTGTAACTACTACGAGGTAACATAGTTGTGCAGTAACAGAGTAGTAAATTCAACACTTGAGTAATTTATTCTTAAAATAAAAGTATACTTTGACAAAATAAAAACAGATTGGACAATTGTTCCCTTAATGCTATATTTCAATTATTAAATTATGTAGAAATATCTGAATACTTACATCAAAACGGCGGTAACATAGCACACACAGAATAAAACCACGCACCTCACACCGCAACTAAAGGACGACTGATTCGCGTACCCCGCGCCCCACCCGCCTAGAAAAGAGTCGAAGCAACAGAACACACTATGACCCAACTGTTGTGAACGGAACGGTAGCGCCATCTCTTAGTATTTGTCTAATTTACATGGTAACAGAAAAGTGCGACGGTTATTACAACGACCGCGGGACTAAATATTAAATAATCATGGAAGATTCAATAAATTTATTAAATAGACAGGGATAGTTTTTTTTTAAATCATAAATCCGCTTAATTATTATAAATATTAAACAAAAGAATAATAAAATTTTAATTAAAAGTTATTGCGATTTTTGCATAGTGCCATGAGATGTGGGACAGAATTTTCTTGTATGTAAAACACCTCTGTTACCATGAATTACTACTCTGTTACCTGATAAAAAAAGTGATAAATCAATAATAACTCTATTTTTCTTTTGAAAATATATTAATTAATTTGTACTTTAACTAAAAACGTTAAAAAACTATTTTAATATATTTAAAATATTGATGAACAAACAATTTTTGCTTGGGGACAACATTTTCTGCTACGGATTTTAAATTGACCCTTTTAATTAATAATGTTTTCCAATATAATTTTAACTACTAATATAGATGTAAGTATTACTAACCTATTTATGGATGTACCTAATCTGAAATAAATGTCTAAATAAATAAATAAATGTTGAAATAAGCTTAATTGGAAAAAAAAAAACTTACTTTTTCCCCCAACTTCACCCTCTAAATGACGAAACACAACAATTTACGATAACATTTTTAGGAAATTATATCTGGTTTCAGGAGTAGCTATGAATAATATGTTTATTTTTGAACTCATGCTTATGAATAAGATAAATATAAAAAATTGGCCAAGTGCGAGTCAGACTCGCCCATGAAGGGTTCCGAAGTAACTATTATAATATAATATAATATGTATATTTATTATATTAATGTATATAATAAAAAACCTTACAAATTTCGTAAAACTAGCTTATTTACAACTAGTACTCACGCGGGGCTTCGCTCCCGTGGATTCTATCACGGTAAAAACATAACTCTTCTTTTTTGAAGTCGCGTAAAAAGTAACCTATAACCTTCCTCATGCTTCAAGCTACTTCCATACCAAATTGTATCCAAATCCACCCAGTACTTTCGAAGATTAGCGCGTTCAAGCAAACAAACAAACTTTTCCGCTTTATAATATTAGTATAGACTACGCCCTATTTCGTTCAAACTAATTTTGGTTGAAATTTTACATTAAAATCTATAGATACATATTTTTTTAGATTTTTCACTCCATTATTATAAAAGTTAGAAGGGGGGACACACATTTTATTTATTCATTTATTTATTATATACTTTATTGTACACCTTACAATATTTCTATAGATACAAAAAAATTAAACTAGTGTACAATGGGCGGTCTTATCGCACAGGGCGATCTCTTACAGACAACCTTTGGATGGACAAACTTAAAGGAGACAGATTAAGGGCTGTCAGTGTAACATATAATTGAACATAATAATATAAAATACATATAATACCAAAATTATATACTAATAACTATTACATGTATAATTGAGAAAGAAGGGGAAAAGTTATAGGGAGATGTAATGCTCCTTCACCATTCTTTTGAACGCTGGTAGCGTTTGAGCACGCCTCACTTCTATGGGTAATGCATTCCACAAACGAGCTGCTTGTATGGTAAAAGTTTTTTCAAAGAAAGAAGTGGAATGCATACGAATACTCAACTCTAGATTTTCCGATGATCTCAAGGATCTAGAATATGTGTCACAGAGGAACTGAAAACGTTCCTTAAGATAGAAAGGAGTGAAAGGATTAAATAGCACATTATAAAGTAGAGAAAGTAAGTGAAGATTCCGGCGAAACCTAATAGGAAGCCATTTGAGCTGAGCACGGAAATCAGAAACGTGGTCATATTTGCGCAAGCCAAATATAAACCTGATACAGAGATTTTGAAGACGCTCTAGCTTGTCCAATTGGTTTTGGGTCAAGTCGAGATAGCTGGCATCAGCATAGTCCAGAATAGGGAGAAGGAGAGTTTGTGCAATTGCAATTTTAGTGGAGATGGGAAGAAAATTACGAAGGCGTCTCAAGGAGCCTGCAGACGCAAATACTTTACGACTAACTTCCTGTAATTGTTTAGTCCAAGAAAGGGTGTCGTCAATGTGTATTCCCAGGTTCTTCACAGTGTGACTGAAAGGTATGACGGTGTCATTGAAAGAAACCTGGGGAAGTGCCGTCCAATCAATCCTGGAGATAGTACGAGAACTACCAACAACAATAACCTGAGTCTTAGCAGGGTTGATTTTCAGCCCAAACTCAGCGCTCCAGTCACCAATTCGAGCAAGGTCCATATTAATAGCTTTAATGGCATCAGCTAACTCTACGAGTGGAGCTTGGGTGTAAATTTGGAGATCATCAGCATACAAGTGGTAGAAAGAAGATAGTCGTTGAGTGATAGCATTTATAAAAAGTACGAAAAGTAAAGGAGATAAAACGCCATCCTGTGGCACACCGGCAGAGGTATCACACCAAGAAGAAAAGGAGTCCTCAATGGAAATACGCTGCCGACGACCAAACAGGTAACTACGAAACCAGTCAATTACCGATGGAGATATGTTAAACGAGCGGAGAATGCCAAGCAAAATGTCGAAGTCAACTGTATTAAACGCATTACTAAAGTCTAGTAGTGCAAGTACAGTTAACTTCCCCATCTCCATGCCAGACCTTATATCGTCCGAAATATGTACGAGTGCAGAAGTAGTGCTGTGACCAGGACGAAAACCAGATTGGAAGGGATTCAGAAGATTGTACTTAGAAAGGAACGAGCTAAGTTGTTGGTGGACAAGCTTATCAAGGACTTTGGATAGGAATGGGAGAATAGAAATAGGTCGGTAGTCAGAAAAAGATGCAGGACGAGTTTTTTTGGGTAAAGGGATAACTTGGGCGTCTTTCCAGGCTTGTGGAAAGACACTACTAGAAATTGAGAAATTTAGGATGTATAGAATGAACGGAAGAACGTTATCAAGGATGGGAATGATCATCTTACGGCTGACACAGTCACTACCCACAGCGTTGGACGTAATCGACATAACACTCCTTTGAACATCACAAGCAGTAAATTGACGTATGTCAAAAGGAGAATAATCAGGTATCGGAAGTTTAGAAAGATAACTTAAAGTAGCAGTTTTAGTAGCCCTATCTATTGATGGCGAAGTAGAAAAATGACTATTAAGTGAGTTTAATTCAATGTCTTTAGGAATCGTTTCATGAGACTTTTTCCCGATACCTAATGTTTTGAGAAATTTCCAGACCTTAGCTGGATCACTACTCTGAACCGAATTATGAATATGTTGGCGTTTTGCATTTCTACACACCTTGCTGCAGTGATTTTTAATTGAGATAAATTTCTCCCTGTTGGCGTCACTAGGTCTAACTTTAAACTTAAATTTCGCCGCTGATTTTTTATGGATTAAAAGTTTTATTTCATCCGTCAGCCAAGGCGCCGGAAGATGCTTAACCCTCACAGCTCGAATAGGTGCATGTCTGTCATAAAGCTGAATTAGTGCAGTAGTCAAAAAATCAACCTGTTCGTCGACTGATGACGAATCAACCAGAGGCGTCCAGTCAATGTTGTTGGCATCCTCTCGAAGACAATCAATGTTCATCCCATCAAAATTGCGAAGCAGAATTGTTTTGGACTTATGCTTAGGGGGGCGAATTTTATAGGATGTGAAAATTAGGTCATGGTAGGAAAAGGCGTCTGCTGAGCATTGACCGTGCTTAGCGACGTGACTAAGAGATGAGACAAAAATTAGATCAAGCAAGGAAGGAACTGCGTTAAGAAAATGGTGAGTGGCACCAAGATCAAGAATGGAGAGATTGGTTGATTCTACGATATGAAAGAGAGAATTGGAACGAGTGTCTTTTTTAAGGAGGCACGTATTAAAGTCACCCATTATTATACTATGACTGTAAGAGGGAATTAAATTTTCTAAAATACGCTCCAAGGAAGAAAAGAAATTAATTCGAAGAGAAGGGCTGTAGTAGACTCCAAGGAGAATTTTAGAGTGGTGGAGTTCAACTTCAAGGAAAATATGTTCACCTGCGTTCGGAGGGGGTGGCTGTACGGACATGTTAACAATAGAAAAGGGAATATAATCACGAAGATAAATGGCCACCCCGCCACCACCACCGACAGCGCGGTCATTCCTGATAAGTTGAAAACCTGGAAGAGAGTAAGAAGAAGATGGAAGGCAGGGTTTTAACCATGATTCGGAAACTAGGATAGCATGAATATTCTTACAGTCAAAACTGGCCAGCATTTCGGGGAAATGAGCCGGAATACTTTGGGCGTTGATGTGGACTACATTAAAGTTCTTGGACACATCGGAAAAAATAGAAACTAGAGTTTCGCATAAAGAAGGAACACTTACAAAGCTTTCATCGTTACTGTCTAAAGAAAAAAAAGTATCAGCATCACTGCTGCAGCCAGGGCTGAGCATGAATATATGAATTAAAAAATAAATAAATACTTACTTAAAAACAATAATTAACGCGGTAAACTATACATTTTTGTTCACCTGCCAGTTGTGCATAACACGAAAGTAAAAATAAGAATAACTTAAAATACAGTTTAGTTCTGTAGTCCAGGCACATAATATCATATTTAACACAATTTCACGAACAAAAGTAAATAAACAAAAAGTAAAAGAGTGTAACGGAGCTAAATAAAACATTGTTTAAGATGTCTACATATTTAGTGCACAGCTATGGAACGCAAAGGAAATTACAAAAGTGACAGATATTTCAAGTATTTGACAGTGACAATCCATGACATATGACATAGACATTACCAAATTACCATTATAAATACGAAATACGGTATATAGGTAAAACAATAACTATGATACCGTAGATTAAATATTAGTAAAGATGGAAGGTTCTGGATATTGCAAAAGTAACAAGTACTAACCTACCTACTTGATACAATAAAAAAAGAACATACCACTAGTGCCTGGACTATACGCCAAAGAAGAAAAACAAAAAAAGCTATGAAGTTTATTTTCTCGCAACAGCTCGCTTGGTTTTAGCAGCGACTTTTCCCGCTGCCGCCGGCAGAACAACGACGCTGGACTCCGACTGTACTGAGACCTGTTCCGGCTGGGTGGCCATAGCCTTCGACTGCAGCGCGATCTTATCAAGTTCCGCCATGGAAGTTACTCGATGCCGGGTTCCTTTGGGGTCGAGGACGATCACGGAGCCCACAGTAGTCCAGCATTGAGTCACACCAAAACTATCACGCGCTGCCATGAAGACGTTGTGCCTAGTTTTCGTGAGAAACTCTGACATTGTGATACCAGAACCCTTCAGCTTAGTTTTGGCAAACCAGATTTTATCACGGAGAGCCACATCATGCAGCTTGAACAATATTGGTCGAGGCTTGTTAGACGAGCTGCGCCCCATCCTGTGACAACTTTACCACTTTGGAAGCTTATATCTTTTAAACGATTGACTTTATAAAAAAGTGGCTTTAGAAACCCTTATATCATTTTTAAAGACCTATCTATAGGTACCACACACGCATAGGTTCCATGAAAAAATATATTTTCAGTTCTAGTTCCATGTATGGGGACCCCCCTTTATTTTAAATATTTTTGATTTTTTTTCTTAAAATCGGAAAGCGTGTCACAGAATACATCTACCTACTAAGTTTCACATGTATAGTCTTAATAGTTTCGGAATAAAATGGCTATGACATACGGACGGACGGACAGACAGACAGACAGACAGACAGACAGACAGACGGACAGACATATCGAAAATATAAGGGTTCCGTTTTTTGCCATTCGGCTTTGGAACCCTTAAAAAATCAAACTATAGTATTATTCTCATTTTATATCCTAGCACTTACTATTCATCAGAGTTGGGGGAATGTTTTAAAGAGATGCCGCAGCCGGTAACAACAGGTTAAGTACAAACAGAGTAGGCTTAGGAGTGGAATTCCCTGCCGGAGTCTGTGTTTCCTGATAGCTATAACCTGGGAGTCTTTAAGTCAAGAGTGAATAGGTTACTTCTAGGCAAGCGTGCTTCATCTTCGATCACATCATGGCTTAACGTCAGGTGAGATTATGGTCAAACGCAAGCCCATCAACAATAAAAAAAGGTTTTTAGTCAGTCAGTAGGATTCTATCACTCTCTTCCACTTCACTCAGAGCGGAATAAGTCTTTTGATGATTTTACGAAAAAACACTTATTCATTTTTGGTGGCATAGAATAAACCATCAAATGCAACGAAGCCACTTTCAAATTGCCCCCAAAACCTAATTAATCTTCCTTGGAAAATCACAGGCAAAGTAGCTTTATCTTAAGCCCAAATAAAGCCCCTATCTTAACAAATTGAACGGTATCAACCTATCTCAACAAAAAAATTGATCTCTAACGTACCTATCTCACTGTCAAGAAAGGGTACAGGTGTAATTAAACGCAAGCACATCCTCAGTAAAACAATGACTTTAAATGTGAAACAAAAGTGGGTCTTTTGTTTTACATTCAAATTTTTAACAACGAATTACTCATGTAGAAAAAGCCTAAATTCAGCTTACATTTAACCCCTTTTGTTCCAAAATTTGCAGATATTGTGAATTTGCGACTAACCACTTTTACAATAAACATACGTTTGTAAAACTGATTGCTTTTTGATCCCGTGTTTGTTGACAATAAATTTGTTTTATTTAAAGTGTGGAAATAAAAATAAATGCGGTTTTAAATTAAAAACTTTTAGGGATATCACGCCGAACTCTCATCAAAAAAGCAATTCGGTTTTATTTTTCTGTTTTTAACCGACTTCAAAAAAAGGAGGTTTACAATTCGTCTTGAACTTTTTTTTTTTTTTTTTTTTTTATGTTTGTTACCTCATAACTCGGAGACGGCTGGACCGATTTGAAAAATTCTTTTTGCGTTTGAAAGGGTATACTTTCTAGTTGGTCCCATTGTCACGAAATCAGGATCTGATGATGGGATCCCGGAGAAATCGAGGGAACTCTTCAAATATTATAGGCACACCTATAGCCTTTTGGGTATTTCTAGTAACTTTTGCAGTTGCTCTCGATAAGCATCATTTGAAGAAGCAGTACTGATGATGAAGACCCCAGATGGCCACCGAAACTACTCAATAATAAGTATTTCGTGGATTGCGATTAGATTACTTGAATATGGATGTTAAGCACTTTATGCTCGTCACAATGCATGTGGTGAAGTAGAATTGATGGTGATGTACCAGGAGAACTCCTCAAAAATTAACGGCTCTGCACCGGGATAAGCAATATTTTGTAAAAGGTGATAAGTAGTTGACATTTTGGCTTTGGTAACTAGATAAATTACAAACCGACCCACTAAAAACCGTGAAAAAAAACTTTTAGCAAAAAATAGAACCGACTTCCATATCAAAACACTATAAAGGCAAAAATAACTTTAATTTAGGAAGGCGGTGTCAAAAAAAAAAGAAAATACAAAACAAATGACACCGAATACCGAAATTAAAGTTATTTTTGCCTTTATAGTGTTTTGATATGGAAGTCGGTTCTATTTTTTGCTAAAAGTTTTTTATCTATCCCTCTTTTCAAAACTTTTTATGAATGCCAATATCCAATCAATATAAACTTCCAAACTAATATAATAAACATAGAAACATTTTACCCCCTCTTTGTTTGATAGGTATTATTGTTGATTGTAATAATCCGTAAAAGAACTGATTACTTACAAAAATATCAGACGGATAGGCATATCTATTACAGATTGATTTTAAAGGCAGTATTTATTAAAAAGAAGGTAAATTCGGAAGGCGGTGTCAAAAAAAAAGAAAATACAAAACCAATAACACCGACTACAGAAATTAAAGTTATGTTTGGCTTTGTAGTGTTAGCAAAAAATATTAGTATGGAAGTATTTATTTATTTATTTATTATATACTTTATTGTACACCTTACAATATTTCTATGGATACAAAAAAATTAAACTAGTGTACAATGGGCGGTCTTATCGCACAGGGCGATCTCTTACAGACAACCTTTGGATGGACAAACTTAAAGGAGGCAGATTAAGGGCTGTCAGTGTACAAACATCATAATATTAATTGAACATAATAATATAAAATACATACAATACCAAAATCATATACTAATAAATATTACATGTATAATTGAGAAAGAAGGGGAAAAGTTATAGGGAGAGGTAATGCTCCTTCACCATTCTTTTGAACGCTGGTAGCGTTTGAGCACGCCTCACGTCTATGGGTAATGCATTCCACAAACGAGCTGCTTGTATAGTAAAAGATTTGTCAAAGAAAGAAGTGGAATGCATAGGAATACTCAACTCTAGATTTTCCGATGATCTCAAGGATCTAGAATGTGTGTCACAGAGGAATTGAAAACGTTCCTTAAGATAAAAAAAGCAGCCGGCGTCGTGCGGTCCATGGCCCTCTACGGGTCCCCAGTGTGGGCCCTGTGCATCCGGACGCGACCACTAAAGTTGGTCGCATGCCAGAGGGTCATGGCTATCCGAATGATCCAGGGATACCGCACGATCGCCGGCGAATCGGCCAAACTCCTTGCCGGATTGCTGCCCTGGGATCTGGAGGTGACTGCCCTCCAGCGCGTCTATGAATGGCGCGTGGAAGCGCAGCGCCGGGGCGTATCCCCGCTGCCTCGAGAAGTCGAGGCGCGGCGGGAAGAGCTCCGGCGTGATCTCAGGGCAGTATGGAGGGAACGACTGTCGCAACCGAAGGCCGGGCACGCCGCAATTTCGACGGTAAGATCCCTCTTTGAGGAGTGGCTAGATCGGCGTCACGGCGTCCTGACCTACCGCATGACGCAGGTCCTCACCGGACACGGAAGTTTCGGGAGGTACCTGTGTCTGATGGGAAAGGAGGAAACGCCTGGGTGTCACCACTGCGAGGGTCGCCCTGAGGACACAGTCGAGCACACGGTGCAGGACTGCCCCGCTTGGGCAGAGCACCGACGTGTCCTCATGGCGGCAATAGGCGGAGACCTCTTGCGCCCGGCATTGGTCGAGGCCATGCTGCGGGGTGAGAGGGAGTGGGAAGCGGTCGCCTCCTTCTGCGAAGCAGTCATGCTTCCGAAGGAGGAGGCGGGCCGTGTGAGGGAGAGGACGGCGTCCTCCCTCCAGCCCAGCCGCAGTGGTAGACGCCCACGGCGTCGGACGTCGGCCGACGATCTCCGGCCACCGTAGGCGCGGGCATGCGGACAGCGAGTAAAGGGCAACTCGCTGTCCGACCATGGACCATGCCCGGGTCGACGGCGCGTCGTGTCCCACGCGCGCCTCAAAGAGCGTCAGCAATATGACGAGGCCCCCCCGTAGAGGGCCGAAGCCTGCCGGGGTCGTGGGACTCATCCCGTTACCGTGACCCCGGTACGTAAAGGGTTATTGAAGGAACACCGTGGATTTTAGTCAGTAAAAGTCTGACAGTTAGCCGGTTATCAGTTAGCTGATAGTTAGACCGGGCAGGGTGAGCCCTCCCACCCCGGCAGGGTGGGAGGGCCCACCCTGCCCGGGGTGGGAGGACTTATTTGATAATTTTACCACGATAAAAAAAAAAGATAAAAATGAGTGAAAGGATGCACATTATAAAGTAGAGAAAGTAAGTGAAGATTCCGGCGAAACCTAATAGGAAGCCATTTGAGCTGAGCACGGAAATCAGAAACGTGGTCATATTTGCGCAAGCCAAATATAAACCTGATACAGAGATTTTGAAGACGCTCTAGCTTGTCCAATTGGTTTTGGGTCAAGTCGAGATAGCTGGCATCAGCATAGTCCAAAATAGGGAGAAGGAGAGTTTGTGCAATTGCAATTTTAGTGGAGATGGGAAGAAAATTACGAAGGCGTCTCAAGGAGCCTGCAGACGCAAATACTTTACGACTAACTTCCTGTAATTGTTTAGTCCAAGAAAGGGTGTCGTCAATGTGTATTCCCAGGTTCTTCACAGTATGACTGAAAGGTATGACGGTGTTATTGAAAGAAACCTGGGGAAGTGCCGTCCAATCAATCCTGGAGATAGTACGAGAACTACCAACAACAATAACCTGAGTCTTAGCAGGGTTGATTTTCAGCCCAAACTCAGCGCTCCAGTCACCAATTCGAGCAAGGTCCATATTAATAGCTTTAATGGCATCAGCTAACTCTACGAGTGGAGCTTGGGTGTAAATTTGGAGATCATCAGCATACAAGTGGTAGAAAGAAGATAGTCGTTGAGTGATAGCATTTATAAAAAGTACGAAAAGTAAAGGAGATAAAACGCCACCCTGTGGCACACCGGCAGAGGTAACACACCAAGAAGAAAAGGAGTCCTCAATGGAATTACGCTGCCGACGACCAAACAGGTAACTACGAAACCAGTCAATTACCGATGGAGATATGCTAAACGAGCAGAGAATGCCAAGCAAAATGTCGAAGTCAACTGTATTAAACGCATTACTAAAGTCTAGTAGTGCAAGTACAGTTAACTTCCCCATCTCCATGCCAGACCTTATATCGTCCGAAATTTGTACGAGTGCAGAAGTAGTGCTGTGACCAGGACGAAAACCAGATTGGAAGGGATTCAGAAGATTGTACTTAGAAAGGAACGAGCTAAGTTGTTGGTGGACAAGCTTTTCAAGGACTTTGGATAGGAATGGGAGAATAGAAATAGGTCGGTAGTCAGAAAAAGATGCAGGACGAGTTTTTTTGGGTAAAGGGATAATTTGGGCGTCTTTCCAGGATGGATTGAAATCTAAACACAACCTGTTTAGAAACAAACACAAATTAAAGACATTATTATAGAAGTTTAAAAATTATTAGATAAAAAACCGGCCTAGTGCATGTCTGGCCAAGCGCAGTGTAGGTTACGTAATTTATTATCTACACATTAAATAGTCTGGTCTTATTGTGTAGGATTACCCATCTTCTTAGTAGGTGCTATTTATTATACGTACTGGGTGGTTGACTACACAGTTTTTTCTTTATCATCTGCGTAACTTTATCTCAAAATGGAAGTACCAGTATTTAACATGTGCGATGGACTATCTAACTTCCAAAATCCAGTAGCTGGGTAACACGATTCATATATAGGCAAAACTGGTGTCACTTTTCGGTCTTCTGACTCGTAATGACAAAGATGTAAAAATTATAACCGGGATCAACATTCTTGCTGAGGCATGGCAGAATCTTGGTGGTCGTCCATCCGAGGAGCAACTAATGTTTTTTATAGACCATAATAAAAAAACATGGTATTCGAATTCCTTCGTTACGTATGGAAGGGAGGGAACGTAAGACTAAGTGAGTTAATGCTAACCCACTAGGAAATGATGATGAGGTAGTTCGAACCTGTTGTAAGTTCAAACTGCCTATTACAAGCTAATGGGCTTGAGCTACGCTTATCGATAAGAGTATTACGTAGATATGCGAGGAGGTGGATTTTTTGCGATATTTGTAAGAAGAATTCTTTGACTGGTGGAAACTTGATTTGGTTACATATATAAGTGTGAAGTAGTGTCATGTTGAGTGTAGTAGTAAACTGCTGGTGATACTATCTCAAGTTCTTTTTACGGTCCCGTAGCCGAATGGTAAAAAAAATCCATTTCTTACCCTTATAGAGTCGTTATGTCTGTCTGTCCGTGGGTATGCAGGTAAGTGCTACTATAATCCAAAACTTGGTTGAAAGATGTATTCTGTGCTGCATGATACATATTTTTAGAACATGACACTGAAACTATAATAGATCTTAAAAAATGACATTGACATAGGTGACTCCGTCTCGCACTTGGCCACTTTTTTGAACTAATACTACCTACTTAAGATACTATGGATGCATAATATGCCATGCAGCGTCGAACCAGTGATACATTTACGATTTATAAGTAATTTGAATATGTTATCAGACGTAATGCTTCTCAAATGAAGTTTTCTGGTAGCTCAATGTTAGCGTATGGGGGTATGGTATATATAAACATTTAAGGAATACTTTAATTGTATGTACAGCTAAGGAGTGAAATTGTCCGCCAGAGTCTGTGTTTCCTGACAGCTATAACCTGGGGATCTTTAAGTCATGAGTAAATAGGGTACTTTTAGGTAAGCGGTCTTCATCTGCAACGAGATCATCTGAGATGGTCAAAAGCAAGCCTATCAACAATCAACAATAAAAACAAATGCTATTCCAGACGATAACCTATCTACAGGATGGGGCAATTTTTTTTGCAAATAGCAACACTAGATTTTTTTGAAAACCGTTCGAGGGAGGGGCGCGCAGTTGGCGGGAAACTATGTGTCACTTCATGCAACTTTAGTCAAGATGGAGCGCTTCACGGGACAACAGCGTGCTTTTTGTGTAAAACAATTTTACAAAAACAATGATTCCTACGTGACTGTACGACGCCTGTTTAGAATTGAATACGGATTACGCCGTATAAGTGAGTGTCCAAGTGTTAATTTGATCAAAGCTTGGGTCGAGAAGTTCGAGCAAACGGGATCAACAACGAATATTAAAAACAAACAGGGCGGCCACGTTCAAGAAGAAGCGATGAGAACATTCGAGAGGTCGAAATATCCGTACGGAACGTTCCAGAATCATCTACGCGTAAGCGTTCGGCGGCTCTGGCAATACCAAGAACTAGTCTACGGCCGATTTTGCATCTGGACCTCAAACTAAACCCTAATAAGCTTCAAATTGTGCAGGAGATGAAACCAAATGATTCCATTCAACGTAAGTTATTGGCTGACACTATGCTAGAGCGATTCTCTAGCCTTGAGAATGTATTGTTTACGGACGAGGCCCATTTTCACATCAATGGGCACGTGAATAAGCACAATTGTCGATATTGGAGCAGGGACAACCCTCGCCTTAAGCAACAAAAGCCACTTCATTCACCTAAAACGACAGTATGGGCTGCCATATCAGCAAAGGGCATAATTGGTCCGTATTTCTTTCAAAATAATCAAGGAAATAATGTAACTGTGAATTCAACGGAATACGTCAAGATGTTGCAAGAGTTTTTGACGCCGCAGTTGCATGAATTTCAAGGGTACAACAGCAGAACCTGGATGCAAAAAGATCAAGCAACATTCCATAAGTCAAATGTGAGTTTACCGGTAGTCAAAGAAATGTTTCCGAACAAATTGATTTCTCGCAGAGGTAATATCTCATGGCCTACGAGAAGCCTGGACCTTACACCATGCGATTTTTTCTAGTGGGGATACCTGAAAAGTCGAGTGTACTTTAATAAACCGACGACAGTAACCCAATTAAAATAAAACATCCACGAGGAGATAGCCGCGATTCCCCGCAGCATGTGTCAGCGAGTTTTCCAAAGTTTGCGTAGTCGATTTCAGGAGTGCCAACAATGAGACGGCGCACATTTGGACGATGTCATTTTTAAAAAATAAATTTCATTAAATCATTATTACGATAAATAAATTATCAACAAAATAACATTTGTAATTTTATTTCTATTCATGTTTCAAAAGTGCAAAAATTTTTGGCCCACCCTGTATATGCCAAATTAAATTCACATCCACCACTTTGGCTTGATTGGATATCAAAGATCTACACATGTCAACTTTCGCATTTATAATATTTGTAAAGATTATTATTGTCCAATACATTGTCATCAAACCTTCTGCCTCTATCATCCGTCGTCACTAATATCCATAAACATGTCTCCGCCTGACAGATTATCGCGGGCCGTGGGTGCGACGCACTAAAGATTAATAATTACAGATAAGAATAACATGACATATGACGGTGCCGGCCCATGATTTAAGGGGTATGTTTTCCGTCAATATTTCGAAATGAAATTGACCTATAAACTATAAAAAATTTATTTAGTTTATGGTATTATTTTGATTGAATATATACTATATAATAGGATATTAATTAAAACAGAAGGCAACACTAAGAATAGGGAATTCCAAATTCCGAATTTGTTTTGTTTATTTGCCTACATGAGACCTGAATTAAATTAGCACAATATGCTTTCTCTCTCTGTACTTGTTCTATTGCTTTGTATTGATAATAAATCTAATAATTACCACTCTATTTTTCAATATTTGGTATAAGGCTGGCTATTACTATGGTCCAAGGCTAAGCATTGCCATATAACATAACAATACCACCAATTTTTGGATACTTTATCAGCGGACATCGCTTTTTACCCGACTGCGGAGGGTAATGTATTTCTCGGTTCACTAACTGTTTTTTAAATTAAATTATAAAGTTTGGATAACAGCAAACATTTTGCATTTATAAATTTTCTTTCATATTCTGTTGGTTCGGGAATGCTTAACTATTTTCAGCAGAAAGGAAAATGTATAAAAGCCAAACCATTTACTAATTTTAAACATTCTCAACATCTGTAACAAGACCGGTTTCACACAAAACGAACCAATAGCCTTGTAAGATTAGGTGAGCGAACTTCTCGGAGACGTGCTACGCCGTAGCAGTGCTACGACGTAAGCCTGCTATGGCGTAACGAAAACGATTTAGTTTTATTATTACTTTGCTTGAAGAGGCAGATATTTCAATTATATCTTTTGAATAGTGTGAGTAAAATATGTGTCTTAACAAGATAATCTTATTAGGTCATAAATGTACAGGAATTAATAATATTATATTCTAAGGAAAATACAGAAACAGTAAAGGTAATTTGTCCAAAATTGAGGCTCACATTACACAAAATTTAAGACAGTAAGTAATACCACAATATTACAACAAATTACTACACATTTATCTTCTAACATAGCAACGAGTACCAAAAATCTAATAACTAAGCCACATTTATAGAAGTAAATCTTATTTTTGTCATAGAACAATTTACGGTGAAACTCGTTCGCACTTTTCGTCACCATCACAGACCTTGGAAGCCCTATTACGGTTTGTCAACAATTTACATTATTATATGAAATTAGACAGTGCTGCCCCCATACGGCTTCAATAGGAACTACTTTTACACAATAATTACTATATTTGTTAAGAATTATGACTTCTTTTTTGTTGTTTAAATAACACGCGATCCTAGAAAATATCATGTGTGAAGGACATGATATTTTCCTGTTTCGCGGGTGTATTTAAATTCACTTATACAAACACCAAGACCCGCAACAAGTATCTGTAGGCTATACAAATATCTATTCGAGAGGGATAGAACTCACGTCACGCAACACGACAGCCAATCATGTAACCAGAGCTCCAATCGGGCCGACATTTTTTTTTGCGTACAATCATAAATATTTACTTTTAAGGATAGCTTTCCATATATTTTCCAATGAGGTTATATATAGTACACTAGTATTCAGTTTTTGATACATCAGTTACTTATAACGCAATGTGTGTTTTTAATTGGAGATCACATCCTACACGAATACACAAAATGCAACAATTACTTAATATAGTCACTACCAAAATGAGGGCAAAACAGTAATTCCATACTCTATGGTCACCACACTCACCACAACAAAAAAATTGCAAGTCAGACGATCGCGGAGGATTTGTATTTATGCTCGACATTAATTTGGGTCTCGACGGCGGAGTGTCGCTCAATCTCCTTAGCTGTGAACATTTTGACGTATTTTTTCTTTCTGTCATTAAACTAAGATCTTAGTAAGTGCCTGTAAGAGACATTTGGGATGAATTGCTTTTTTAAAAAAGTTTTATGGTTTGCCGAGGAAAAGTTTAGTTGGTGATATTATAATTATAAGTCGCAGGTATATTATAAAAACGGAAAATTGGTCAATTCCCTAAGTGGTTCCCTTAATGGTTTTGGGGAAATTCTGCGGGAACGGCCCTCTCACGATCCCACTCAGTGGCCTCCTTGTGTATCATCTCTGTCTCACAGAAGGAGTTTATTTTCCTCCAGTTTTCGGCCTGTGATAGCACTCATAACTGCTCTCTGCACAGAGATAGGTCTTGTTCGATTATCGCTACCAAGATCGGCTACTCATGGGCCCATGCAGGGTATTCCTCAAGAGTATACAGTGGTGGAAATTCGCAGTGGTTAATATAATTACGTAGTGGCCGATATCGAACATAAATAGCCAAAATTTTAAGCTTGAACGTAAAAAAACAAAACAAATGTTTTATTTACTACTTTTCTATAAAAAAATTAACCGTACCAAAATTCAAACTCAGTCTATGTTATTTCTGGGTATTAATATAAACATAAATGTCTTATTACATCAACAGGCGCACATACTTTTTACAATATGGTAAACCGTTCCTGCTCTGAATATTACCCACAGTGTACCGTATAAGGATCTATGTTCCCTTATAGTAACGCGATTATAATATATATTATATCCATTCCCTTTAACTTGAATATAACTCGGTTATTCTTCAAGAATGTTTTCAAATTTACGAAAATTAGATATATTATTTGAGAACAGGAACTTAGGAAAAGCAAATATTGTGCACATAGTAATAAAAAGAAACTGTTTTTAGATTTTCTGGTTCAATCTTTTTTCTTAAATTGCATGTGATTCATACAATGTGCACTCTTGCTTCTATTGGCTCTAATTTCCAATAACAAAAAATACAAATTTACTAAGTACATATAAAAAGCTAGTTCTGCGTCGTATCCTTACTTAAATTGTGGTTGCTCAGTATACTTGCCGTACGTGACTTTAGATATATTCATCAATCAACAGCGCTAATGTTCTACTATCACCGCTGAAATGTAAACGCTCTAGGAGAATAAAACCCTCCCGATTTCCACTATTCTATTTATCTAATTTGCTTCCTCCATAGCTTTGTCTAGCCAGTCAATGTTACTCACGTGTTAAGCATCTATCTACCTGTAGTGAGGATATACAGATGTACTCATAAAACGTAGGAATGACGACTAGAACTACAAAATGTGCCGAGAATACTTATTTCGAATGATGAGCACTCAACGTTCACAAGTGCGTGATGAAATATATTTGCAGTCGTAAAATATTACTGAGTATGCTGATGAGCAAATATGAGGAGACATACTTTATCAAGCGCACTAGCAAAATATATTTATAGCGTGTGGCATGGTTCAAGTGTGTTTGCTGCGTGTCAAACTATATATCTTACGAATCCCATATTTTAATTCATAATTTTATAAATTAAAGTAGTCAATATATGTAATATTGCCTTACCTCACTGATGGGCCAGTCTGATCCGTAGAAGTTTAACTCAGCCAGTCATCTATCATTACATCATCATCTGCTTAGCCTTTTCTTTGCCTTTTCCACGGAGCCCTTGTATAAGCTTCGTAGTAAGATTTCAATGCAATGATAAATGACAACTACTGACATTATTTTGCGCAGTAAACATACAATACTATTAAAATATACATATAATTTATATGCATATATACATCATGTAACGGGAACCCCATATCTATCAAAAAGGACTGAAGACAACATCTGGTATGGAGTCTCTATGCAAAGTTTCAGCTCAAAATAAGTGACTCACAGAATTGACCCCAAATTATCGGTTTCATATGTTTCTTGAATACCAATAATAACAAACGTGTCACATCACTATGAGGGTCATCACTTTCCACGTCACTAGCCAATAATAACACGATAATTCTCTTTGTTCTTCTTAATTTGAAAAATTCGGTCTCTGGTATCAATGTATTGAAATTTCTAATAAGCTCCACACATGTAGACATACGATTATAAAACCCTTGCTATATCGTTTGTTATCATCCAAAGAAGCCGTGCACTCGGTATGTATATACCTTTTAAATTACACGTTGTATAATAAAATAGTGAAAGCTTGTAAGGGATATTGCATAGGTTATGTTTTAATTATTTTTTCAGTATTCCCTTCAGATATTAAAAACATAATACCACTGTTATCTATAGACGTATGTTTCATTACTAGACGTTTTGAGTTACGGTAGGCCCCCTAGCACCATACAAAAAAAAATATTTTCTACTTTAAGTACAAAACGCATCCTGTTTAACGAACATTTTACCTAAACAAAACAAAAAGGGCATTTAATCAGTAATATCGCATTTACCTACTGCTCTAGATCATATCATCTATATAAATTCAGAAAACTATCTTTCACACTATGAAATAATGATGTTTATTTTGCAAATGGGTTACAAATAACACTTTTACACGTCATTTTTTTTTTTCGTAATCGTTAACTATATGAGGCCAGTGTTTCCTAACTGACTACTCTGAGAAGAAACACTGAAACAAACTCAGAGGTCAACGTCTCTTTTAAAGTCCATACAATGTGTAGTAATCAAATCATATGAGAGCTATGTAGGTTTATGCCTGTGGCGCCCTTTAAAGGTCGTTGAGCTCCTTAGTAGTCCAAAGTTGAGCTTACAGACTAACTGATAAAGGCTTGCACTGACGGGACGGGTCTACTCAAATCTGTTTGGTCTTTCCTCAAAAGGCCATTTCAGACTAATCTACATAATCCTCATAAACGATTGTGAATATGTGCACTATGTAGGTTTTTTTTTTATTTTTTTATTATTTATTCGAGTTAAACATAATAAATTGTCTGGCAGTTTGAGTGCTTTTTGCGGCCTACCTAAAGGTCCTTACCTTGGTATTGTTCGTCAAATCGTTAAGCTCCTTGTTCTAAGTTGAGCTATACGTCATTTGACAAATGCTTGCACTGTATGGACAGGCCCACTCAAATCTGTGAGCATCTTTCTTCAAAAGACCGCCTCAGACTGAAACCTACAAGGTTCCCATATAATTAATTCAGTGTAGATTGTATGGACTTTAAAAGAGACGGACCCCTGAGTTTGTTTCGGTGTTTCTTCTCAGGGTAGTCAGTTAGGAAACACCAGCCTCATCTAGTTAATATTTAAGGAAAAAAATGACGTGTAAAAGTGTTATTTAATAACCAATTTGCAAAATAAAGATCATTTATCATTTATCATTAAAGGACAGAATCATAGAGATTTGAGCAGGCCCGTCCAAACAGTGCAAGCATTTGTCAAATATCGCGTAGCTCAACTTATATCTTAAGGAGCTTCAACGATTTGACGAACAATACCAAAGTTAGGACATTTGGGTGGGCAGTATAAAGGACTCAAACTAACCGACAGTGCAGTAATCTATTAATAATATTTGTTGTTATCCCACATTGCTCTCACATTCACAATAAAGCTTTTGCAATTACAAAAAAATATGAAAAATATTGTCATTTTATACAAACAAAATTAAAAATGACGAAGGAAAAGAATAATAATTTAAAAGTATATTCTACTAGCTTTTGCCCGCGGCTTCGCCCGCGTTAATTTATACTTTGTCAATAATTCTTGTTGCCAAAAAGGTGTACCGAATCTTTTTGGGTGGTTAAAAAACGCATATAATATTTAAAAAACCATCACCAGGGTCCATCCATCCCCAAAAACAGACAGACAGTTAGTATTTAAAATTTATCTTTTTAAAACCAAAAACGTAGTTTACAATACATTTTTGTAAACTACGTTTCTGGTTTTCCCGTCCTTGGCGTGTTGATTTTGTACGCTTGATACTCGTGAGCACGCTACATACAATTGCCCATGGGAAAAGCAGTCTTTTTCTAAATGTACACCTGCGACTTTCATTGTCTGTCCTTGAGCTTTGTTTATGGTCATTGCGAATGCCGCTTTTAGGAGAAATTTGAGTTTTTCGAACTGAATGTGAGGAATAAATACGTTTTCACCGCTTGCTGTTCCTGTCATAATTATTGCTTGAAAACATTGCATCCAAGGTATGTAATTTGTAGTCGCATGCCATTACAGAGCCTTGGTGCGCCCTGATTACGCATCAACAGGACTGGGACACCAAGTTAAAGCCTCAAATAATGTGATGGGGTACCATGAAAATTCTAGAGAGTTGATAAACTCTACAGAGTACGACGTCACTTGCTTTGTATCCATGACAATGTCGACGGACAGATACTCGACAACATCACAATCCACATGAGACATAATCTTTTCGTTGACCTGCCCTACAATTTCGTTAGTTGGTGCCAAAATTACTCTTTCACGCAGCCATTCTTTATCCCTCATATTTGTTTTCAAATCAGAATAAACGTGGTTTATTAAATTATCTGTATCTTGGACTACGTTCACTATGTATGTTACTAAAGTTTCAGCTTCAGTTTCAGTTTCAGCTTCAGTTTTGTTTTCAGCATCAGTTTCAGTTTCAGCTTCAGTTTGGTTTCAGCGTCAGTTTCAGCTACAGTTTCAGTTTCAGTTTCAGCTACAGCTTCAGTTTTGGTTTCAGCGTCAGTTTCAGCCACAGTTCCAGTTTCAGCTTCAGTTTCAGTTTCAGCTTCAGTTTTGGTTTCAGCATCAGTTTCAGTTTCAGCTTCAGTTTGGTTTCAGCGTCAGTTTCAGCTACAGTTCCAGTTTCAGCT
Organism: Tholera decimalis; assembly: GCA_943138885.2. NCBI lineage: Eukaryota > Metazoa > Arthropoda > Insecta > Lepidoptera > Noctuidae > Tholera > Tholera decimalis. The sequence continues at coordinate 13,108,117 of OW964552.2, read as the reverse complement.
TCAGTTTCAGCTTCAGCTTCAGTTTTGGTTTCAGCATCAGTTTCAGCTTCAGCTTTAGTTTCAGTTTCAGCTTCAGTTTGGTTTCAGCGTCAGTTTCAGCTACAGTTCCAGTTTCAGCTTCAGCTTCGGTTTTGGTTTCAGCATCAGTTTCAGCTTCAGTTTGGTTTCAGCGTCAGTTTCAGCTACAGTCCAGTTTCAGCTTCAGTTTCAGTTTTGGTTTCAGCATCAGTTTCAGTTTCAGCTTCAGTTTGGTTTCAGTTTCAGTTTGGTTTCAGCGTCAGTTTCAGCTACAGTTCCAGTTTCAGCTTCAGCTTCAGTTTTGGTTTCAGTTTCAGATTCAGTTTCAGCTTCAGCTTCAGTTTTGGTTTCAGTTTCAGATTCAGCTACAGTTTCAGCTTAATTTTCAGCTTCAGTTTCAGCTTCAGCTTCAGTTTTGGTTTCAGCATCAGTTTCAGCTTCAGCTTTAGTTTCAGTTTCAGTTTGGTTTCAGCGTCAGTTTCAGCTACAGTTCCAGTTTCAGCTTCAGCTTCAGTTTCAGTTTCAGGATAAAAACTATCCTATGTCTTTTCCATGGTCTAAAACTATCTCTGTTCAAGACTGCAATAGGCCAGCCAACGGTAACTGGACGTGTCCGGAACTTTTCCACGATACGTGGAGTCATAAACGTTGCTTTCAATAAACAAGGTTACTTAATAATGATACCACTAACCTGATGTGCTGGGTTCGCCAACTTCGACCTTCAAAGGTCACGCCCTAAGTGTGGTTTGTATGTACAATGGGGTGAGTAATTGAAAGGTGTGATGTAAGTCAAGTGTTGTAGAACGTTCACAAGGCGCCAATCTCCAGATGGCGCGGTCACAACAGCAATCACAGCACAACTCGTTCCCACCAAGCGCGTGCCACACGAGGTGACGCAATAAGGCGATATGTTCCAAGAAATATCACTGTATTCTAGTCAATTTGGAATTACAAAGTTCAACCAAACACTGTTCACAATTAATCTGTTCATATCTCGTGAGATCCAATCCGATTTCCAACAAATTCCGCGTGCCAGCCCGACCGACGACAAGGCGGCGTATGATTCAACAATATCCCGGGGTTTTCGGCAAATGGGGAATACACTTCAACAATTAGATAATTCGCGACCCAATTATCGGTCTCAACAGGCGAATCCAACAATATTTTACCAATTATATTTAGCTCAAGAGGGCCCGATGACCGGCATTTTTTCCAACAACGGAACCAAAGTCTATCTGTCAAGTCAAAGTAATGTCAAGATCAAATTCTTTATGTCAAAAGGGTGCGTTCTGTTTCACGTCGGACCGAACATCTACCCCCCCCGGACGGGCCTACCCGTCCGCTAATCAATTGGAAGTCTTGACAAGGATGCAAATTCAACACAGCTTCAATGCGGCCAAATACCGTAGCTAGTTCATTAAAGGTGAGAACGGTGTTTCCCAACAATCTCCGCCAGCGTCCCTTTGCCGCTTTCACCGCGGCCCCAAAATTACCCCCCCAATGGGGGGCAGGTCAAACAACCAAGTGACCCCTCGGCGGGCCAAACTATTACCAATGTCAACCTGGTTCTCATTAAGGAAGGCGTATACCTCCTTCAAATAGTTACTTGTACCCTTGTAATTCGTACCGCAATAAGACCTAATCAAAAAAGGTAACCCACGGCGAGACACAAATCTTTCCAAGGTCGCCTCAAAGGCCTCTGTCGAGAGGGAGGTTACCAGCTCCAAATGTACTGCCTTGGTTGACAGGCAGACAAACACACAAATAAGCCTTAACAATCTTACTATTACGAAGGGTGGACGTCTTCAACAAAGGGGGACCAACAAAATCCGTTACGACGCCAGCAAAGGGCCTCGCCTCATTGACGCGATCAGCCGACAAAATCCAAATTCTCGCTGCAGAATGGCCAACAGCACATTGCAACCGGCATGCGAGTTCTTAGTATGACGATCAGTCACCAACAATTGTACCAAGTTCAGTTACAACAAGGGCAGGAGCACCAATTTTAGGGTAAGGACAACTCACAAGGGTGACCTCAAACCAGGTCCTTCCCTCAACAGTGGTGTCAGCCGGTTCGCCAATTCCCCATATCTTGCCTGAAAGGTCGTTCACCTTCAGGCCAACCTGTCCCGCTAACCAAGAAGACAAAAGGCAACCCCGGACTCCCGTCTCCAAAATGGCACAGACCACAATCGAGTCACCCAAGGGTCCCCAGACCGTGACCGAGGCCGTTGGCAACAAAACCGTCTTGATCGGGGGGTCCTTTAGCGGGCAGGCGTCAATCTCTTAGTGATGCCTGGGCGGCGACCGATCGCCGCTTCCAGGCTGCCTTCGTTCACGACGAGGCCAACAATCCAAATATTCGTCCGCGCGGTGTCCCAAGCCGCTCGCCATCACTGGAGGGGCATATCCCACCGAATGCCCGAATGGCGGAGGGCGCGACTCCAGCCGGGGACGTTCCGCCAACGGAGGGGAAAGGCAGCGGCGCCGACCCGGCCACTGCTGCCTAGCAGCCAATGCGCGTTCTCCCTGACGAGGGAAGACCAAATGGCGCTCGTGGGGCTCCCGTTCAACTTGCGCGGGGGGTGGAGTGCGGCGTACAGAATCGCGGGTCTCAGCCCGGTGCTCGTCTCCGGGGTACCCCCCCCTGCGCGAACCCCCCTCAGAGGCTGGTCTGCTGGAGCGGTTCGCGTTGGCGCACAAAATCTCAAGGTGGGACCCTTCACAAATTCTACACGGGCGGGGGTCGGGGCAGTCCCGATGGAAGTGGGCCCCCAAGCACGAGAAGCACAAACGGCGTGCGTTGACAATGCGGCGGCGGGAACTTACGTGCAAATTCAAAAAGTCCCGGCAACGCGCCATGATATGCCCCGTTGCCTTACAAAAGTCACAATGATGAGGACTCCGGGCACCAGCAAAACGGGGGGCGGGGCGAACATCAACAGGCCCCCTAGCCCGAGGACTCCGGGCGCCAGCCAAACGGGGGGCGGGGCGATCATCAACAGGCCCCCTAGCCCGAGGACTCCGGGCGCCAGCAAAACGGGGGGCGGGGCGATCATCAACAGGCCCCCGGGCCCTAGTCCGTCCCTGGTCTCTGGGCTGAGAAGGTAGTGGGGGCGACCCCGTAGCGCCACGAGTGTTATCCGAAAACCGACACTCGTCTTCCAAAAATTTGAGGAGGTCGTCAAAGGGGGGAAGATGGGTGGCACTATCCCCACCATACTTCTGCTCAAAACGTGACCTCAGCTCCGCGGGGAGCAACTGCAGCACCACGTGCACCAACAAGTAGGACCAATGTTCTACCGGTAACTCCAAGCGTCTCAAAGCGTTGGTCGCTGAAACCAACGGGTTCAGCAAGTCAGTGCGCAACGTCGACGTGCTGACAATGGCCGGTAGTCCCAAAATCTGGTCGATGTGCACATCAGCCAGGCAGCGCTTGTTCTGATACCGTCGGGAGAGAAGCTCCAGAGCGGTCGGGTAAGAGGAATCCGTCACCGGCAAGTGCTGCACCAAGGCTCTGGCTTCGCCCTCCAGGACAGACAACAAATAGGCCAGCTTCTGGGCAGGTCCGAGGTCCAAGCGTGCATCGACAAGACTCTCAAAGAGATCTAGGAAGCCCAGCCAGTGGTCCAAGCGACCGTCAAAATGTGGCAGCTCCAGGGTGGGCAGCCTACTCAATAGTCCAGGGCCTGCAACAACAGGGGTCTGCGGCTTGGCCGCATCAGGCACCCGGCTCTTCAAAATTTCCCGCGCTCGTAGACATATGACATCCCCCAGGTGGATAATCTGGTCATAGTCACCCAAAATCTTATCGCGGGCTGTCTGATCCATCACCCCCAAATCCACGTCCATGATGTACTCGTTGAAGCGTGTGAGCGCAGCATCAGCTGACTTGATCCTCTCAATCACTTGCCCATACCGAGCAAGGGTGAGCTCTTCCAATTCCACATGCTCAACAGTTGCAGCTGCCGATGTGAACCATCACAACTGTGAGGTCAATCCCGCAGCAGCCTCCCTGACTGCCCTTAATGAGGCCATTGCAACAATCAAATATTAATACAAAACACCAATCAACAACCAACAATCAAATATTAAACAAACAGCAATGACTTGTTAGTCGACCAAATAATTTCACCCAAATAACAACTAAAATTCAATTATTTCAAGTCCAAATCCGACCCTGTACTTATTCCAAGTATGAATCTAGCTTGCTAAGGATGGCTAGTTACAAAATAAATAACAATTGAATGTATAATACAATGCTGGATCAACCTCAAATAAATATCAAGAAGCACAACAATTGACTGTATAATATTGAGCCGGAGAATCTCTAACAACAATCCAATAATTACTATAAATGCAATAACCAATACACACAATTCAAGTCCTATTATGTTAGACTATGTGTAATTATTATTTAGATAACCTTTCAAATTCAGATCAATGACATTCAATTATTAATTGCAACAATTATACCAAATTATCTACCAAATTATGTACCAAATACAACCTAATACTTCCCAATTTCACAAATAAATCTTACCTGTCAATGCAATAAAGGGTTACAGTACAAATTACAAATACAACTTCAATTGATTCAACTTCAATTAGATAGCCCGGATGACATGGTAATATATTCAAAACTTATTAAGTTATAAGTTGTGTTAAGTAATTAAACTCAAGTTTTAAGTTTTCAACAATATTCAAAACTTCCAATTAAACCAGTGGATCTTATAAGACCACGCTTCTGCTACCAATTTGTTCAAGACTGCAATAGGCCAGCCAACGGTATCTGGACGTGTCCGGAACTTTTCCACGATACGTGGAGTCATAAACGTTGCTTTCAATAAACAATGTTACTTAATAATGATACCACTAACCTGATGTGCTGGGTTCGCCAACTTCGACCTTCAAAGGTCACGCCCTAAGTGTGGTTTGTATGTACAATGGGGTGAGTAATTGAAAGGTGTGATGTAAGTCAAGTGTTGTAGAACGTTCACAAGGCGCCAATCTCCAGATGGCGCGGTCACAACAGCAATCACAGCACAACTCGTTCCCACCAAGCGCGTGCCACACGAGGTGACGCAATAAGGCGATATGTTCCAAGAAATATCACTGTATTCTAGTCAATTTGGAATTACAAAGTTCAACCAAACACTGTTCACAATTAATCTGTTCATATCTCGTGAGATCCAATCCGATTTCCAACAAATTCCGCGTGCCAGCCCGACCGACGACAAGGCGGCGTATGATTCAACAATATCCCGGGGTTTTCGGCAAATGGGGAATACACTTCAACAATTAGATAATTCGCGACCCAATTATCGGTCTCAACAGGCGAATCCAACGATATTTTACCAATTATATTTAGCTCAAGAGGGCCCGATGACCGGCATTTTTTCCAACAACGGAACCAAAGTCTATCTGTCAAGTCAAAGTAATGTCAAGATCAAATTCTTTATGTCAAAAGGGTGCGTTCTGTTTCACGTCGGACCGAACAATCTCCATAGCAAATTTCATCCAAATCGGTTTAGCGGTCAAGTGTATTATGTGGGTGGGGAGGGCGGGGACATCATTGATTCCCTATACAAAATTCCAACACCATTTTTACATCTTTTAGGAATGATTTCCGGGAATAAAACTAAACTGTGTCTTTTCCAGGGTCTAAAACTATCTCCATACCAGATTTCATCCAAATCGGTTTAGCGGTCTAAGTGTATTATGTGTGTGGTTAGGGTGGGGATATTATTGATTCCCTATACGAAATTCTAACACCCCTTTTACATCCTTTAGGAATGATTTCCGGGACGAAACCTATGCTATGTCTTTCCCAGGGTCCTAAACTATTCCCATGCCAAATTTCATCTAAATCGGTTCAGCGGTTTAGGCGTGAAAAGGTAACAGACAGACAGACAGACAGTTACTTTCGTATTATTATAATATTAGCTTGGAAGTATTGATGGATATGGAAGTATGGAAATGGATATATGGAACTATGGAGTTATATTATCAGTATTAAAATATGGATAGCTTTTGTCCGCGACTTCGTTCGAGTGGGAGGTTTTCCCCGCGTAAATCCCAAACCCGTGGGAATTCCGGGATAAATAGTAGCTTATGTGTTTTTACAGGATGTCAACTGTCTCCTTACCAAATTTAATTGAGTTCCGTTCAGTAGTTTTTGCGTGAAAGAGCAACAAAGATACAATTCGAAAACTATCCTGCGGGATAAAAACTATCCTATGTCCTTCCCAGGGTCCTCAACTATTCCCATGCCAAATTTTATGTAAATCGGTTCAGCGGTTAAGGCGTGAAAAGGTAACAGACAGACAGACAGACAGAGTTACTTTCGCATTTATAATATTAGTATGGATATGGATTACTTGAAAAAGTAAATAATGTTGTCATGTAAAATGTATATATGAAATAATCATTAAAATAAAATAAAATAAAGAAAAATGAATGAGTAATAAGAAAAAAAAAAAACAAAAAACAAACAGAATTACAACATAAATGTAATTGGAGCAGCTCAATCCCAAGCATTTTTGTCAGCAAGATAGTCTTTGACAGAATAAAAAGCTTTCTGGCAAAGTTTCTGCTTCACAAACGATTTAAATTTATTTAGGCTTAGTTCTTGGATATGACTGGGAAGTTTATTGTAAAAGCGTATACATTGACATCTAAATGAGGCCCCAATTTTCTTGAGCCTAGTTGAAGGAACAATAAATGTGTGCTTATTCCTAGTATTTATATTGTGGATATCGCTGTACGGTCTGATACTGATCTCTAATACGGTCTTTAGTCAACTTTTAGTTGTACACTGGACTTACGGAGATCAATATTGGGTATAGATGGCCGTCGCCAAAGTTAAGTGATGTTCGTATTGATGTTTCTGAGCTGAAGTTTGGCATCGTCAATCTGCGTCATACTTGTGCCTGGCCTACAAAACTTTGGCTGTTACTAATGAGAGTAATTCTTCATACGATATTTATGTGAAAAAATATTTTTATTAGACAGGCGTACAAAAAATAAATAGCATCTAAAAGCAAAAGGGTGATTTAAAAAAAAAAAAACAATGTACCCAGTGATTCAAGTCAAATTTTATCAATATCAGTTCTTCGGTTTTGATGTGAAAACATAACAGACAGAAAGATGAATTTTTGCATCTATAATAGTAATTAGTATTGAATATTCAATACCTACATTAAAACAAGAAACAAGATATATGAATATACAAAATTATGTACTAAAATACAAACTACAATAAAGCATCTGATGATATATGAATATTGCTTTAATAACGGATTATATATTTGGTATAGGTATGTAAATTATACAATGTTGTGGAAAACGACTTAATTTTTTTAACGTTCTTTTTCTAACTAACTTTACTTTGCACTCTGGTTTTCTCGAAGATATATTAGGTACCATTTAAAAAAGAGACTCTGACCAGAAAGATCAGATTAGTTTGCAATCATTTGCATGTTACTAAGTCAGTACAGGAACACACGAAAACATCTGAAGATATCGGCTTATGAAATCATTTTTTAAAAGAAAACTAGTAATGTGGTGAGAATTCACATTACTAACAATCTTGTTAATCCCTCCAAACACTTTTCCCGATGAGATGGTCGGACCAACTGAGGCAGAGCAATTACAATAGTTTTGAAAAAATAGTTTTCTCGAACTAAAGCCTACATATAAAACAATGATAAAGAACCTTCATAGACTAAGAGGCTTATAATGCTAAACACAAATTAATTATAGTGAAACCCTGTCTTCTAAACTAGGGCCCTGAATCATAGAGATCAGTGTCCCTCGTAATAATAGTACAAGCCGATACTAACACCAATCAGATAACTTCTTTTTTAATTTCTTTAATAACGATCAACCTATAGGTACAATATGTACCTATAAGTTGATCTGCGTCTAGTTTTATTTAAAAGACGTTTAAAAAGGTTTTAAATGAAATGAAAATATATTTATTTCAAATCAAACGTTTACTTTTTTTTATTTTATTTATTAAGCAGATCAATGATTCTACAGACATGTACCTACTTATAATCACGTTACAACTAAGTAACTAAGCACGATTTGTGTGATCTATGAATATTAACGTGATTCATTACTATCGCTCCAGCTAGTTTCTAACTGAATGCTAATGTACCTACGTGTTCTATCACAGATAAATTATAAACAGGAAAGTTCTGCAAGGAATATTATATCACTCTGGAATTTAGAAGTGTAATCTAGCTAAACATTACGGGCTTTTGTTATTTAGAAAAGCTATTTTAGAAGTGTGATATATTTTAGAAATTTAGATAAAATTATAATAAGTATTAAATTAAATAATTACCACAGGATTTAACATCTTCAAGTGACCATAGTTTACCAAGAATCACGATCACTTTGACTTGTTACAATCCAAAGTCTCATTCTCTTATCTTCATAATGTTTTATTTCTATTCAGTGCAAAAAATCTTCGTCACCCGGTAAGCACCAAGCAATGTATGTGCAATTAAATTAATAAACATCTTTGTGAAACTTCAAAGATATGCTCAATGGTCCACCAAGTTGCCAATTATTTACCAACTACGTATATGTAGGGGTCGGTTTCAAGTCTCCCGAATGCTTTATTTTTTTATCGTGGTAAAATTATCAAATAAGTCCTCCCACCCCGGGCAGAGCGGGAGGGACTGTCAGACTTTTACTGACTAAAATCCACGGTGTTCCTTCAATAACCCTTTAAGTTCCGGGGTCACGGTAATGGGATGAGTCCCATGACCCCGGCAGGCTTCTGCCCTCTACAGGGGGGGCCTCGTCATGTTGCTGACGCTCTTTGAGGCGCGCGTGGAACAACACGTGCCGTCGACCAGGGCATGGTCCATGGTCGGACTGCGAGTTGCCCTTTACTCGCTGTCCGCATGCCCGCGCCTACGGTGGCCGGAGATCGTCGGCCGACGTCCGACGCCGTGGGCGTCTACCACTGCGGCTGGGCTGGAGGGAGGACGCCATCCTCTCTCTCACACGGCCCGCCGCCTCCTTCGGCAGCATGACAGCTTCGCAGAAGGAGGCGACCGCTTCCCACTCTCTCTCGCCCCGCAGCATGGCCTCGACCAATGCCGGGCGCGAGAGGTCTCCGCCTATCGCCGCCGTGAGGACACGTCGGTGCTCTGCCCAAGCGGGGCAGTCTTGCACCGTATGCTCTACTGTGTCCTCAGGGCGGCCCTCGCAGTGGTGACACCCAGGCGTTTCTTCCTTCCCCATCAGACATAGGTACCTCCCGAAACTTCCGTGTCCGGAGGACCGAGGACCTGTGTCATGCGGTAGGTCAGGACGCCGTGACGCCGATCTAGCCACTCCTCAAAGAGGGGTCTTACCGCCGCAATTGCGGCGTGCCTGGAGTCTCCCGAATGCTAGCTAGTTTATTTATTTTTTTAAATCACGAAATGATTAATAAATAAATTAACTATTGTGGACTTTTCTACAGCAGATAAATACTATCAATAGTAATAAATGAAAAAATAACACCCTTGAATCAACCAGAATAAAAACTAAGCATCATCACTTGCAAAGCCTTTTGCCAACTCTATTGGGGGCGACTTCTAATCTAACTTAATGCAGCTGAGTACTAGTGTTTTACATGTAGTGACTGCTTATCTGACTGCCACAATCCAGTAGCTGGGTAACACGATGCCTATCTCCTGGCAAGACCGGTGTCAGACTGGCTTCTTAAGTACCGTAACGTAACGAATGTCAAAGATTACAAATGACAACCAGGGCTTAATAGGCTTCCTGAAGCATGGACGATTCGTGACGTGTTAAGATCATCAAGTCACCCATCCACGAAACGACCTCGGGATGCGGTGCTTAACCTTGAAGATCGACCTGTACGACCCTTATTATATAGCCACGAGCTTATTCTAACTACCATACATTGATAACATCGACGATGCAAGAGACGTGATAATTAAATTACATCCTAACATTTTCTGGGGTCGAGCCTATTATACCTAAATAAAAAAAAAAACCTGCAAGGTTATTGCCGGTGTAAGTTTAATCGCCTTACTAAAATTCGAGATCATTTATCTTTAAGTCAAGAGTGAATACGTTTCTTCTAGGTAAGCGTGCTCCATCTTCGACCACATCATCACTTACCATCAGGGGAGATGGTGGCTAAACGCGAGCCTATTCTGAATAACAAAAAAAAATAATACAAAAAATACATTATAATGGTTTCTAGGGCAACATAAACGTGATTGACAAAAACCGAACCCTTCGTTTTCGACCATCTGCCAACCAGTAATTTAATGATTGAAGATAAGAACACAGTACCGCGCTTACCTACTATTACGCTCTAAATATGTAACGAGGAGCTCGAGTCTAAGTAATTTTGCAGCCACATGAGCCACAACGACGCTCACAGTGATCCGTTATGAGCTAACCCAGATTCCTCATAAAGCACGCTAAACCGTTGCTATTTTTACATCTTAGACAACTATTACAGTTAATAGGAAGCCAGAAAAACTGACACCAGCTCTGTCACAGGGTATCGTGTTACCCAGCTACAGGATTGTGGAGTTTGGATAGAAAGTCATTCCGGTCCATGTAAAACACTAGTCCTCAACTGGATCCGATTAGACTGGACTTCAATATAGTCGAGGAAAAGCTAAGGAGTTTGATGATGACCGTCCATGACCCTTATCTTTTGCATACGTTTAATCTAGGGCCATGACGTACCAATGCCAGGCTGACACAATACGGTTGAGAGATTACTTTCGTTGAGTCTAACGCTTGGAAAATAATTTTACTACATTACCAACGTACAAAATCTTATTACTACAATGATATTTCTGTGAACGTCGAACGTTGTTTATCCAGCAACGAATCTTTGATGTTTTGACAGTAGGGTGATTTTACATATTTGTGATAGACTGGTTTTGTTGCGTTCTGTGAGTCTCGTGTTTAAACTATTGTATCTTTTATCAGAGTATTCATTTATTATTAGGTATTTTCTTATGACATTTTGAAGTCGGTTTGGCTCTCAAAACGGTGAAGGAAAAAATCGTTAGGAGGGTCTTAGAACCGAAAAATCCAAAGTCGCGTATTGGATTACGACACTTTCCCCTCATAAAGGAGGCCTGTGTACCAGCAGTGTGAACTTTATAGGCTGATTATGTTATATATCTTATAATAACATAATCAACCTATATTTTAATCTGTAATAATTTAATTTGTATAATAAAAATTTATATTATGTTAGAATTAATCCCATAGTAAAACTCGTTTATATTTACATATCCTCCCCATTTTCACTCCACGAAATATGCCCTATGAGCTAAGTCACCCTATGTTTATCTTAATTCTACCTTAATCGCTATTATATTAATTTAAAACTCTTTTAAATTTATAAAAAAAATTATTAATGTACTAGGTCTCCAGCTACGTTAGAGCCAGTCCTTGGATCACGAGAAGTATCTACCAGCCTCTTCGAACTTACTTGAAAAGGCTGTGAGCACAAGTGCTCTACAATCCGAGAGTTTCGATCTTAAATAGTAAGAAAATATAATCAGGTACTAATGAGGCTGCTATATTTATTTTCGCCGCTTGAGGTTCTTCGCAGCTGCAGAGGTAGCGCTAGCAAAACTTAATTTCCGCGTTCTACACTAAATGCCTACACATTTTCCATTTTATAAATAATGTCACGCCGCACGGTGGGGCAAGATGACTTAAATATATACATTAAATGAAAATAATAAATTTTACGTTAGCAGGTAGCTTTGTGTGCTACAAAATAATCCTATAGCTGTAGTACAACACTGCAGGTAAACAAGCGCGACCCGCCCAATCCTCGCTCCGTACCATAACACTCAGTCTGAGCCAATCTCTCGTAGAACGTAAAATTGTTACTCGTACGCCAGCGCAACCTTGAAGTGTACTAGGTTTTTTTAAATACACGTCTTATAAACCCAAAAATCAAATATGGAAGCGTCAAATTCAGGTACGTAACCTATTATTGGAAACTATATATATGTATTTTAATATTTGTTTGGATGGATAAAAAGGTGAGTAAGTGATTGCGTGAAAAAGGAAGTCAGGATGAAAAACATTTTAACCCTATACTTGGCAGAGATATGTATCCTAAAAAAAGTATGTTTTTGCTTTTTTTTCCTATTAATTGTACTATTTGGACGTCAGGAAAAATGAAATAAAAAATCTCTGAAATTCAGTTTTCATGATATAATATGTGTATTTAAGTTCACACTGCCAGGGTTACAAGAATGAAACAATAAAAAGACATGTGTCTTTACATGCACACTGCCCTGTCGTAGGCAAACAAAATAAGTTACATTAAATGAACAGGTAGCTACAAAATCGTTTAACCCTCGGCATACAAGGTGAAAAAAAATCCTCACCTATACAACGTGGGGTTAAATTAACCCCACAATTGATTGTCTCTACTTTGTGTGTGCACCAATTGCAATTTAGTGTGAATGAGCTTTTTTGATAAGTACATCACTAAGTTAATATATAAGATATAAAAAGTATCAAATTAAATATTAATTATAAAAAAAAAACTTAAAATCACATACTCTCTCCGTGAATTCAACAAAATGTTATCAGGTCAACATAAAAAATCAATAAAACCATTTCTTAAAATTAACACAGTTAGTTTACTTATTAAATAAAACTAGATAGATTTGGTATCATAAAAATGATCACAATTAGCATTGTATAGCTATTTGAACGAGATCATTCGTTATCTAAATCATTACAATTTTGACACATCAAATTCACATGTTCCTTACATATATCACGGCATTACATTTGAAACAACCGTTCAGGATCTTCCTATCTTTGTTACATGGGCAGACAGAATATCTTTAAAACATTCTTGGTTGCTTTTGTGGAATTTCTTCATGCAATATTTCATGCCTGCGTCTTCTTATATTTCGTGGAATATGTGAATTGACTTTTCTTTTCCTAATGTGGTCTTCGAGCAAAGACAGTCCCAATTGCTTGATGAAGTTCTTCCTTAGATTCATTTTGTTCCTTTCAATGCTATTATTCAACATATATATGCACAATAAAAGCATGGTTCATCATGAAAAAATACGGTAAGAAGCCAGCGTTTACAGTTGAGGGAAACACCGTATTTTCTTGCAAGTTAATCGACAATTTTCCGAGATAAAATGGTTGAGGTGTTAATGTTGTAATCATTATAATATGGTTCAAGGTTTATTTCAGCATCTGCCACGTCAGTATCACTTTGAACTTTAGAAGCCTCGCTGATATGATCTGCTTCGTCGTCACTACTGGGAAGAAACTTTTCGCCATCCAACGAAATTTCATTTTCTTCCAATAAGGCAGGTGTAATACGATCATTCTGCAGGTTGAAAGACATATTCACTATCTGTACATATAATAAAAATGAAAAAGTATAAATAATACACTAATTGTAAGTGTAAATAACGAAAAAACACAGAAGTAGGCACAAACTTTTTTTCGACGTCCCATACAACGTGGGGTTAAAAACGCCCGGGAACCACTTTGCCTGTATGCACAGACGACGCTGGTGCGAGTAGTACTAATCTAACGCTATGTTTCGACGTGGCACTATTTAATCTCCAGCTACTGTGAAAATCAGGTTATTTGATTGCGTTTTAATATACAATCAACTCGAATCAAAAGTGTTGGGGTTAAAATAACCCCACCTTGTATGCCGAAGGTTAACACAAAAGTTTTTAACTTATCATTAAACATATTAAAGATAACAACAAGTGTTGATAATCTTTTAGGAACATGTTTATCAATGAGTATGCATGTAAGTATGATAACACCTTACATATTCTTAGGAACTAAGTATAATTTATAAATTTTATCTGAGATCTTTATGCTTATCAAATAATTCAGTCGTAGAGTTCTGAGATCAACAGATTAACGAAATTTGCTTAGTAGTATTTAGTGTGGAAATCCAAAAAACAATATCGTCCTTCAACTATGCATAGCCGTGCATTACATTTGTGACAAAAATACTTTGTTTGGTTTTTGGTACAGTTTCTACACCTGCCTTTTGTCGTGAAAGTAGGTAGATGTCCCACTAGATCGTAACGAGTAGCGTTGTCAGGCATTTCTGCAACCGGTTTCTTTACCTTCTTTACTGATTTGGAGAGAGCATCAGACTGTAGATCAGGAGAACTCCTCTCAAAACAACGCAGTTGTCTAAAAAGCGCAACGCGAAACTTTTTGAGAAGCATCAGTTTTAATTTACCACTGTTCTCGCGATGGTATAGCAACCAGGCATTGTTTACACTAATTTCCAGAATCTGCGAGAAAAGTGGTAAATACCAACGATGGACTTTCAAATCCGTTCGATACAAGGCAACTAACATGTCGGCCAAACCCACACCACCCATATTTGCATTGTAGTGCTTTATTAGATTTGGGCATCTGACCGGTCCCTTCTTCTTTTCTTCTTTCTTGTACCGCATTATATTCTGTACTGGGTAAGCGTCAACGTAAGTACTTGCAGCCAAGACACATTTATTATCAAACCACATCACAACACCGATGTTGTGTTCGTTGGACGCAACTTGTGCAAAAGCTCCCCTTCCTTTTTTCTTCAATTCTTTGTCACATGGTAGTTTCTTTTCTACCTCTCGTAGTTGATTTGCCCAGCACCTGCAGCAGCAGGTGCTGGGCACTGTTTTCACTTCATCTTCCGAAGATTCACTGGATTCGACATCAGATTTTGCTCGGGATTTAGGCACCAAAGCGAGGATTTTTTGTGATCTAGTACTTTGAAACCAAAGCAGTGTAAGCTAATAGGTGTGGGTTTGCTAAGAGGTGTTATTTGCGTTGTGGTATTATGCTTGGTAAAATAATCGATACTAATTAATTTTAACAATCAAGGGTTGTGTTACTGGCGATGTGCATTATAAGATACATTATTTGGAACTGCGAATCCCAGGCAGTGTGCATTTAAATGCACGTGACAAATTTTTTGTCAATCACATAGCGGCGGGCGGTGTGAATTTATATGCACACCATACAAAAGTCATAAATTATGAGAAAGTAAAAAACAAATTTTGTAAAAATATTACTACATACCAATAGCTTAGGGTTTGTAGAAAGTGAAACTGAGACAATTATTGTATAATAAGTTAAATCAATCTAGATAAAAATGGGTATTTACCTTGAAATGCGTGGGAGCAGATCGACGGTACGCCATTTTGATCACCACTGACAGAGCATAAGCGAGATAGATATGGGTTTCTTTTTCTAGGGTTCAAGAACGTACGGAAACAATGTTTGCATGAAAAAATAAACGATTCGACAATAATATTTACCAGAAAAAAAAAATCTGTATGGAATGTGCATTTAAGTTCACTGTGACAATTATAGGGATAAAACTACTAGAGAATTAGTTATGTTCGGTGGCTGTCCGGGCTTACCTTCGGTTTTTTTTGCACGTGTTAGATAATAGTAACTGATTATTATATTATATAATTAATATTATATTTTGCTAAAGATATTCACATTAATCTAATAACTTTATTGTATAAAACACTAATTTGTTACTTAGAAATAACCCTTCTTTGTGTGTTGAATCATCTGTCATCGTAAGACTAATATGTAATTGAACTAATTAATTTCAATTACTGTATTTTTATATCATTTAATCATAGCTTAATGTTATAATACAAAGGTTAACAAATCTGTTTTAAAATCGTATGATGTGACGTCACTTGTTTACACTGTCGTATAAAAGCCGCCGCTCAGTCGTTCTAGGCACAGGCCTCTCCGCCCGACGCTCGCCCGAGACGGTCGTGCCGCTCTGCGCTCCCGATCGTTCTGTGTTTGTGTCATCGCTTCGTCGCGCTCGCCGTGACGTCATTCGTAGTCGCCGACTACAACTCCCGATCCGGAACCGCCTTTTTCAAGGCAGTGAAGGATATTTTGTTTCTATAACAGAGTATCGTCAAAAACAATTTTGTTTGGCCCCTTCAGGGTAAAACCACAGTTTCGTGGTCCTTGGTTGGAAACCTCACGGTGTCAACAATACCAAGGGGGTGCTGACCCGACGCACCCGCTGATCCCCTTCAGGGTGAAGCAGTCAATTGGAGTCGAGTGCTAGGTTTTGGCCTTGGGGGATCTCCTAGTCAAACCTAGTTACTGAGTTTCCCTTTCAGCTACACACCTAGTGTCGGTTGGGTGTGTCTACCCCTTCGCACTAGACCCAATAGGGCCCGGTTCGCACAATAAGACTGGCGACCGGTTACAAGCTTAGGGCTCACCAATAGGTACACACCTCCCAGTCTCCACCCGACTGGGAGGCTAACACATCCCCGGACCCATCCATCCGGGGAGTTAGGCCAGTTAGGCTTTAAATAGGCCCCCCGCGGGAGAGAAATCTCCAAAATTCCCCGATAGATATTCTATATCCCTCGTCATGGAGGACGCCTTGCAAAAGGCGCACCTCTTGGACGAGCTAAGAAAGGACCCCGACTTTTGCGCCAGATATGGCGGAAAGCTCGCTGCTTTGCAGCGAAATATTTCCCTGGCTACTAAAGCCAAAGTCACTGATTTTAGCGACGTGCTCGATAGCCCGCTATCTCCCCCGCTCGCGGATCAAGGCCCTCCGGTTGGCTCATTCACCGAAAAGTTTATTGTTTCGGACCCCATTGTTCATCGAACAATGAAAAACTCCGAAACTAATAGCCCCTTACCGCCGCCGCCCGCTGACAAAGACGTACCGACCACTCGATTCCCAGACCCAGCTATTGTTGCCGGCACACTCTCTAATCCCATTGTTCATAGAACAATGGACGCCGCGCAGGTGTGCGCTGCACCTGAATTTTACGATATGGACACGTCGGCTCCGTTATCTAACCCACCCTCCGACCAAGACGAAGCCTCTTCTTGCCCTTCGTCCTCCGAAGACGACTTTCAAATCGTCACCGGAGGCAAGAGGAAGAAAGGGAAAACCTCCCAGGCCAGCAAGGCCAAAAAGACCACCGCGTCGCCCCCGTCCCCAACTCAAACGCCCGTACGACCCATTAGCCCAGTCCCAACTACCTCTGCTCACGCGCAGAATAGTCGTCCCTCCAGCCCGATAGCCCAAACTTCCTCAGCCCAAAGGAAGCAACGCCCTCCGCCCCCCTTTTACATCCAGGACAAGGGTAAATGGACTGATGTGTCCAAGATGTGTGTTGATCGAAAGATCAACTACACAAACGCCCGTGCCTGCCAAAATGGCATTAAAGTCACCGTCCCTACGTCGAACGACTATAGGGAACTATATCGCGCCCTCCGTGAAAGGAATATTTCCTTTCACACTTTCTCCTTCCCCGAGGACACGCCCACTCGTGTTATTATTAAACGTGTCCCTAAAGAAATCCTAGTACAGGATATTAAAGACGACCTTGCCGATCAAGGTATACCAGTGATCGCCGTCCATCGCTTACATAAAGCGAGAGGCGGTGAATTGTACGACATGGTTCTTGTCATTTGTGAACCAACCGAAGGTCATCACCCAATATTTAAGATTAAGTCTATTTGCTCCCTATCCGGTATCTCAATAGAGAAGCCCTACAAAACCGCAACAGTGGGACAATGCCACCGTTGCCAACTGTATGGCCATGCGCAGAGCAACTGCTATGCGACTCCCAGATGCGTCAAGTGTCTGGGCGAGCATAGCACTGCGGACTGCCCACGGCCTAAAGACCAAACCCTCTGTTCGGAACCACCCAGCTGCGTTCTCTGCGGCCAGACCGGTCACCCGGCAAACTACCGCGGCTGTCCCAAAGCCCCCAAACTCGCTCCTAAATTAGCGAAGCGCGCCAACGCCCGCCAACAGAGAGAGGCACCTTCTTCTCAAATTCCCCAACGTCTCGCTCCTCAGAGACCGTCCCCGTGGAACAGGCTAAACCACGAAAAAGCCTTTCCCTCCTTGGCCCCTGCCAAAACTTTGCAGGCACTGATGGATATACCCATCGCAGCGCAGATCCTGCCTATAGCCGTGGCTACAGAGCCCACAGCCAGTCACAAACCCGCGCCTCAAACCACTGCTGCTCCTGCAGTCAAACAACCGCCCAATCCCTCACCCGTCGTGCACGGCGAGGCTTGCGCCCAGACTATACTGCGCCATTATAGGTTATTTATGACCCGCCAAGCCAGATCTCTCCGCGATGCCCTTCTGGCTGCCGAACAGCAGAATAACGGCAAAATTACGACGGCAATGTACAGCCAAATATTCAGCACACACAGTGATGTGGTGCTAGGTCTCGACCAGATGGATGCGATGGACTGATCCAATGGATTCCCAACGCACAAACCACACTAGGCCTCGATCCCTCAAATTAGGTTTTTTCAACGCCAATGGCATTTTCAACCAACGCGCCGAAATAACTAAATTCCTCCGCGACCACCAATTAGACGTCCTCCTTATACAGGAGACCCTTTTAAAACCCCACCGCGCTGATCCCAAAATTGCGAATTACCGTCTAGTTCGCAATGACAGAACACGTTGCCACGGCGGCGGTACCCTTATTTATTATAGAAAGGAGTTATACTGCATCCCTCTGACCCCACCCGCGCCTCTCTCTCACCTAGAGTACTCTGCCTGTCGACTAGGCATGACTGGTCATCCTCCGATAACCATCATCTCTGCCTACCATCCCCCATCATCGGTCGCGTCTCTTGCTTCAGACGATTCTATCGCGCTCACCAGCGATCTCACGACTCTCTTCGGCCTGAGTGACTCCGTCTTACTAGCGGGCGATCTCAACGCCAAACACCCCGCTTGGAACAGCAACACGACAAATGCCAGAGGCAGAATCGTGTATAACCTAGGCGCGACCCTAAACTACGACGTCATCGCTCCGATGACTCCCACCCACTACCCACACGACCCTAACCATAACCCCGATGTCCTCGATGTGGCGCTCCTAAAGAATGTAAACCTCCGTTTACACTCCATAGAAGCGCTTCACGAGCTCAACTCGGATCACCGTCCCGTTATCCTACACCTAGGTTCCCGCTCGGGTAACCATGATCCTACCCAACCTCCTCCGACCCAATTGATCACCGACTGGAGGAAAGTAAGTGAAAAACTGAAATCCACCACGTCGCCTCAATTGGACACCATTCCTGACCACATAGTCTCAGTCGCTGACACGACGGTGGCGATCGACTCGCTTACAAATCACGTACAATCCGTCCTGAACGATTGTTCAAGGGAAGTTCCTGTAGTGGAAGACCACCGCTGGAAACTCCCGGACGATGTACGGAATCTGATAACCGAGAAGAACGCAGCCATCCGTGCGTACAGCGCTTTTCCCTGCGCCGCAAACAAAGCTCACATGCGCAACTTACAGCGTGCTGTAAGGAAACGCATTACCGAGCAGCGTAATGCGAGCTGGGACAAGATGCTGAGCGAACTTGAGCCCACCCATCTTGCCTTCTGGCAGCTTCAGAGGAAGTTACGATCCACTGAAGAGGCCACAATGCCTCCTCTCATTCGTCCCGATAAGAGTGTCGCCTTCGATAACTCTGAAAAAGCAGAATGCCTAGCCGACAGCCTAGAGTCCCAGTGTACTCCCAGCTCTCAACCAGTAGACCAAGCCCACCTCGATATGGTGAACGCCGAAGTCGAACGTAGAACTTCCCTTCCGCCCGTCGAAGATCCCGATAATCCACTGGCCCCCATCACTCCTGATGAGGTCCAGGATATCATTAAAAGTCTCCAACCGCGAAAAGCCCCTGGCTCCGACGGCATCACCAATAGGGTTTTCAAACTTTTCCCCGCCCAGCTTATAGTGCTAATGACTGCCATCTTCAATGGTGCATTGAGCAATAATATGTTCCCCGCAACCTGGAAACAGGCCACCGTCATAGGTATTCCCAAACCAGGCAAGCCCAAGTCTGACCCGTCTAGCTACCGTCCCATTAGCTTACTCAACGTCCTTGGTAAAATCTATGAAAGGCTTATATATAAGCGGCTCAAAGATTTTGCCGAAGCAAAGAGTCTTATACCCAATGAGCAGTTTGGATTTAGAACCGAACACTCATGTATCCAACAAGTCCACCGCATCATAGAACACGTCAGCGCCGGCTTCCAACGGGGCGCAATAACGGGAGCCTTATTCTTCGACATAGCGAAAGCGTTCGACAAAGTCTGGCACAATGGCTTAATCTATAAGCTATACCAACTCGGCGTGCCTGACCGTCTCGTGCTCATCCTACGGGACTTTTTATCGAATCGCACCTTTCGTTACCGAATTGAGGGGGAGCTTTCCTCCCCCCATCCCATTCGCGCAGGAGTTCCTCAAGGCTCCGTACTATCCCCCCTCGTTTTCACGCTATTCACTAGCGATATCCCCAAGCATAAAAATACTCAGCTAGCCCTATTTGCCGACGATACGGCTATCTATTATACCGGTCTTAAACCCGATGCCATCGCTCGCACTCTCCAAACTTCCGCAAACACTCTGGCCAAGTGGTTCCGGAAATGGAGAATCGAAGTCAATCCAGACAAAAGCCAGGCAGTCCTCTTTTCTAAGCCGCGGATAAACCCACCCTCCCCCCGTCCGATTACCATGTACGGCAAGCCGATCCCCTGGGAAAAGCAAGCCAAATACTTAGGCGTGGTCCTCGATAAACACCTTTCCTTCGCTGAGCACATAAAGCAGGCACGTTCGCGCGCCGCTTTCGCTCTAGGTAGGCTCCACTTCATTCTTAGCTCCCGCAGCAAGTTATCACTCAGGTGCAAGCTGCGTATTTTCACCGCGGTCATCCGTCCCATCATGACCTACGCCTGCGTTGTTTTCGCACACGCAAAGCCCTACCTCCTCCACAAGATGCAGACCCTTCAAAACCGATTCCTCCGTAGAGTCACGGGAGCCCCCTTTTATGTTCGAAATGAGCTTCTTCACGTAGACCTCAAGATGCCTACCATCCAGCAGTTCATGAAACGTGTCTCCAAGCGTTTCTTTGATACTGCAATCCAACATAGGAATCCCCTTATCGTATCGGCCGCCCAATACGAACCCTCGCGTATCTCTAAGATTCGCCGACCAAGGCATACCCTTGTCACTCCCGATGACGCAATCACCCTGCTCCAAGAGAGCCGTAGGGAAACAAGTACAGTGGCACACAAAAACAAAAACCGACCGTCCTTCCGTCCTCGCCGCCGAGGCCCGCCGCGACGTCCCCGTAATAGTCCGCCCCGACCCTTGCCAGAGCCAGCCCGCGACGCTGAGCCAGTAGCTTTAAATTCCTTTATTAATAATAAAAATGATATGATCCAGCCTGTCCCTAGCTGCCCTCCCACTGCGACGCCCTAAGCCGAGGTCCGTACCCCACAGGGGGTGCCCTTAGCGTGTAGTCGCCTAGTTTGTAAGTTTTCTAATAAGCCCTGGCTGGAGGCTTTAATTAATTTATTAATTAAGGCAACCACAGGCAAGCCCGGTTAAGCAGCCGACAACCTCAGAGGTTGACCTGCGAGATGCCACACAAAAAAAAAAAAAAAAAAAAAAAGTTCTAGGCACAGTCTCTCTCGGACAGCCACAGTGTAAACATCTTAAGGTACGATTTATTTTTATATATAGAATTATGTTGTTGTATCGGTGTCCTAATAATATTGTGTTAATTTTTACTTGAAATTATGTGAAAGTGACGATGTTTTGAAAAGAGTAACTGTGGAGTTTCTTGCCGGCTCTTCTCCATAGATAACTACCTTCCGAACCGGTGGTAAATTAATAAACTGATATTGCTATACAGACTACTAATTATTTCTATAAAACACCTAGTAATCATGGTAATACCGATTAATAGGTAATTAATCGGTAAATACGTAATAAATCGATATTGATAATTAATTAAATCTAGAAATAACAACATTCTCTATATATCTTTATATTTATATATCTTCCATTTCTGACATCAGAAGTGGGATAGTTCACAGCCCACATATTTTATTTCGGTATTGATTCATCATTCATGCGATTTTATTTGTTTTAAGAGGAGGGTACTTGAATATAGGTCACGATTGTCAGATTGTTTTGCAGTTACTTTTCTTGCAAGTTTGTTTTGGTTAGCTACATGTATGTAGATCGTTCTTGCCCAAATACTAATGCATTGGAGTGAAAGTTTCAGAATTAATCCTGCAATATTGGAAGGCTTTTTCATCCGTGATGCTGTCTCGGGCTATTGCCGCCGTTCAGAAGATTATGTGACGCTTCCAGTCCAGTGACAGCGGTGCAGCCTGATGGTGTTATGGAATCAAAACACTTTGCAAAGAAATTGGATAGACCAACATCATAACGGGAGTCAAGTAAGAAAAAGAAACTACTAAATAACGTTGAACCAATAGGCTATATTAAAAAAAAGTGTTATTATAAGTAATCCATATAAATTAACTAAAGGAAATATATCGGTAAATGTGGAATCATTATCTTTAAACTGTAACGATTATTATCGAGGAAATGTAATAAGTATCGATATTTTTTTTTTCTTCGTCAAGTTTTATGCATATTCTTATGGCGCAAAAGTGCTGACAGTATGGTGATCAACATTTAAACTTTTTCTGGGATATAACGAAAATAGTATGTTGTATTATATGTGTTACATATTTTCGTTGTACGACAATTGTAATAAATACTGATGATCGAATTTGATACTCAAAAATAAGTATTGACTATAGATTCATTGAGATTTAAAATGTTGCCGATATAGTCGATTATTTTATAAAAGAATATCGATTTTTTTTTCCCAAAGCCCACTTGTCAATGTCACTCCGTCTGACATAATGTTACTACTGTTATGGTGTTTATTTTCGTTAACTTTTCGCAATGTGTTAAAGGGTTTATTACAATTGTACACTGTACTCGATAGAGATCTACGATAACGGATACTAATTTTGTCAAAGCACAAGGTAAAAATATGCCTAAAATTGACTCCATAATGATGTGTGTATGTTTCAAAAATAATTTAGATTTTTATGCTCCTGATCTGAAAAATATTAAATATTAATTAATTGAATATACTTCCAACTAAGTACAATTACTAACTAACTTAAATTTTGTCATGGGTTGTTCAAATAATGGTAGTCTTGACATAAATATGAAAAAAAAAATTGTATTCGGCTTTATATCATCACAATTTCTCTGAGAAAGTTTCTTGGAAAGTTCTTTGGAACCTGTGTAGGTATGTCATATACTTCTCATAAGAACATTATGATTCACTTAAAATCAGATACAAAGTATTGTAGATATTTGAATAATAATTATAAAGTAGTGTTCACTCTTGAAAAAGTTGGAGGCGATATGTTACTTTGTTCGAACATGCTTCTTCAGTTTATTTTTTATGGACGCTATTAGTTCGCTTCAAATCCTCCGGCAGACCAAAGTACAGCCGACACAAACAATATAGTATTTTTCCCGTAATTAGTCTATGCACTTGTTAGTCATTAGCTGCAACTTATTAATATTCAGTTGTAATGAATTAATGGTGATGTTGTTAATGATTTTTCTATGTTGGATGAAGATACTGATAGTGAAATAAGGATTTTCAGATATTTTTTTTTTTGTGTTCTTTGTAGGGGGTTAAGATTAGGTTTACAAGCTGATCCCTATGTCTCGATTAAGTATTCAACATGAAATTTTAAGAATCAGGCTCTTCTTTATTTTCGATATTCTGTAGACTTGCATAACGCTCCTATCAATGTTTTTAATTTTGTTTTAACACGATCAATGTGTACTTTCCAATTGAGCCTATCGTTCAGCTAAAGTCCAAGATATTTTTTCTGGATATTTGGTTGATTTCTCGTTGATTGTGAGAAGTGTAAATCCGAAACCGGTTTGTTTTTATTAAATAAATTTTGTGTGGTTTTTACTGAAGTATTTATACGTTTTGATAATGTACACCATTTGTAACTCATTTTTGTACAGAAATCGCAAATAAATTTCAGAATGATGATAATTTATATCATTTAGAAAACTTGATGTCTGTTCACTTGTTGACGAATTAGTAAGGTAGTAATGCGACACGATTTGTATAGAGAATATTTAATTTGTTTTTGAAACTTACACTTATCACAATTGAAAACAAAATTCATTATGGGTTCCATAGTCGCTAATTATTAAATAATCTGAAATGGTTTTTAAAATGTTGCCAAATAATTTATTTCAATAGTCATATTAGGTCACATAGGCATTGATCTCTCTTTATAACTAGTTTTGAGTCGAGATTCAATTTTAGAATGTTCCTCAAGTACAGATTCATTGAACTTAGTTCCGCAATTATTGCCATTTTCAGTTACTAGATGAATCCCGTGTTTCCTAACTTAAATTGATTACAATAATATTTTTTTTTCAATGATGATTTGAATAGAAGAACAGAACTTCAGCATCCCATACAATTTTGCTAATAAGTTTAAGAAATGGTATAGATTTTCACAAGATGTGATACAATTTACAATTTGTAATACCACCACCATATATTGACCAATATTTGTTTAAAAAAAATGCATTTCTGTTTAGTTTTAACTATAACTTTGTTTTCTTTTAATATTTCTTAAAAATTAATTTCTGTAGTGAAACTGTACAATACATATATTTTATTCTTAAAAATTTGGTACTGAACCTGAGTCACGTAGGTTAATAACTTCAGAAAGCCCTAAAAGTAATGGAAAAGTAAAACAATGTGTCCACGATTACAAATATGATAAACACTTCTTGTACTGATGTGTCAGACTGGCCGAGCGGTGCGTGGAAAGTTCAACTATCCATGAATACTGTAATTCAGCAATTGATTTTTGACCGTAGTGAGGCTACCATTCGTTAATTCCACCCATACAAACATGATTAGTAATAGTGATAAATAATAATAACGATGGCTAAATTGTAGATGTTGAAGACATTTAAATTATTGTTCTAAATTGGATTCTTTTTTTCTTTTTATATATTGAAATTTTATGGCATTTTGTTTTATTATTGTATTACTCATATATTATTAAATGACATATTATCTCTAGTATAATTAAAGATTTTATCTTTGACATTTTATTTTACAATTAGACGACATATTGTTAATATTTTTACACATTTTTTTATTTTTTTTTTTATTTATTATTTTATTGCCTAATTTTTTTTTTAAATTAAGATTTTCATAAATCTCTGATGTTGATCTTTTCATACCAATATGGTTTTCGATTTTCCTTTTTATTTGATTATTTGTTTTATTGTACTATTAATTATTTTTACATTGAATGTGGGTTATTATCACTTTAAACTTGTTTGATATGTATTTTTTTTTTATTTGAATGGTACTGTTTTATTTTATAAAATCTCTATATAATGTATACTGTTTAGATATAAATGAAGCAAAATAATTGTATAATGAAAGACTTTAATTATAGAATTTATGTATATTATTGTATGATGAAATACTAATGGATTATTGTATGATGAAAACGAAATATTGTATGATGAAATAATGAAAGATCCTTATCTTGACTGTTGTCTGCCATTCATGACCGCAGGTGATTGAGCTTCACTGATGGCGGGTGTTTGATGAGGCACAGTAAGATGAGATGATGTAAACACGATAATGTAAAGAAAATTGTATGAAAAGTTAAGTGATAACACTACTGTTTTTGTTATGCTGTTATTATTATTTCAGGTGAATTGTATTATGAATATTTCGTAATTATTATGACCGATGAAATGCCTTAACTGTTGTCTGACATTCTTTGAACGCGGGTGATTTAGCTTTGTCTATTATTGATTTTTAATGTGATTATGACTTATTGATAGACGTTGTGAAGTAATAATGATTACGAAATATTGTAGCATTGCAGATGTTGCTAATTTATTTTTTCTTACTTATTGGTTTATTCTAATAATATGTACATAAATTATACGTTGAAATGATCGTGTTAGAATGGCCGTGTTAGATAATAGTAACTGATTATTATATTATATAATTAATATTATATTTTGCTAAAGATATTCACATTAATCTAATAACTTTATTGTATAAAACACTAATTTGTTACTTAGAAATAGCCCTTCTTTGTGTGTTGAATCATCTGTCATCGTAAGACTAATATGTAATTGAACTAATTAATTTCAATTACTGTATTTTTATATCATTTAATCATAGCTTAATGTTATAATACAAAGGTTAACAAATCTGTTTTAAAATCGTATGATGTGACGTCACTTGTTTACACTGTCGTATAAAAGCCGCCGCTCAGTCGTTCTAGGCACAGTCTCTCTCGGACAGCCACAGTGTAAACATCTTAAGGTACGATTTATTTTTATATATAGAATTATGTTGTTGTATCGGTGTCCTAATAATATTGTGTTAATTTTTACTTGAAATTATGTGAAAGTGACGATGTTTTGAAAAGAGTAACTGTGGAGTTTCTTGCCGGCTCTTCTCCATAGATAACTACCTTCCGAACCGGTGGTAAATTAATAAACTGATATTGCTATACAGACTACTAATTATTTCTATAAAACACCTAGTAATCATGGTAATACCGATTAATAGGTAATTAATCGGTAAATACGTAATAAATCGATATTGATAATTAATTAAATCTAGAAATAACAAATTCTCTATATATCTTTATATTTATATATCTTCCATTTCTGACACACGCGTAACTATTAAAGCTTACGATTGTATTTTAATATATTGCACATATTTGCCCGAATTAAAATAAATATCAATTTAGACGAGTTAGGTCGCTTTACCAGAAATTAATCGTTGTTATTATTAGATACTTACTATTACTTTTTTACACAGGTACGGACTCCGATGCCTTATTTATGTCAAGACGTGAGTTGTTTATGATAATGAAGACCTCTGGACATAAGAAACTTCAAGACAAGATAGCCTTGGTTCAAAAGAAAATTGAGAAAAGGACGGGATGTGTCGGTGATTTGGACAGCTATTACACAAACGATAAATCATTTTAAATCAGACAATAAGTCACGACGGGAAGCAGCGCTCCGCAAGGAAAGTAGATTTTGCGGCAAAAACGCACGGTTCTGTGCGGCAAACCTTTAAAAAAAGTTGCTAAATTTAAATATTTGGGTCACTGGGTCTCAGAAGATATGAAGGATAACACTGATGTGGAGCGGGAGCGCAGGTCGCTGGCTGTTCGATGTGGGATGTTGGCTCATAGGTTTGCACGTTGTACAGCACAAGCCAAGGTGACGCTTTTCAAAGCGTACTGTCAATCCTTTTACACGTGCAGCCTGTGGGTGAACTTCACGCAGAGGGCATATAGTGACCTGCGCGTCCAATATAACAACACGTTCCGGGCGATGTTGGGGCTGCCGCGCTTTTGTAGTGCGTCCGGCATGTTTGCTGACGCGAATGTGGACGGATTTACGGCCATCATGCGCAAGAGATGTCTGCCGCTCCACGGCTCTCCCATCATATCCTCGTCTCCCTGCACACGCGCACTCGACATACTCTCAGCGTCACACTCCTCAACTTCCCAACTCTGAGAGCGAGATGTTTCATTCGTTTTACTATGAGTAGAGTAGCTAGGACTACCACGAAAGAGATAACTATGCGACAGTAAGTTTCTCATTCTTGTCATGCATTCAGCTCGCAGGCAATCTTAGTCTACGACTCGCGGGGTCTAGGGAGTTGACGTGCGGGATTGTGCGAGTGAGTTAAACCACGTATCATGGTGTCAACACTTACATATTATAAGAAGTAATTACCATCATCGTGTGAGGCGCAGGCGCGGAGTGTGCCGGCGCCGGGGGGCGGGAGGGGCCATCGGTAGCGGCGGAGCGGGGGGTGGCTCCAGAGACATTGCCGCGGGCGAGAAAGAGGCAGGCGCTAGTGGCGATTGCACTACGAAGAAGAATGTTATGATTATTTCTAACCACGGTGCTTCAATACACTCATTCAGTTTAAGTTCACTTATCAGCAGTGGTCAAAGCCAGCACGAACTGACTACAATGCACGCAGCAACCACAGCACAGCTGAAGAGTCGCTCTTCGCAAAGCGCGATGCAAAGCCATGAACAGCAGCGGGTTCACCGCTGCGTGTACGTACGAGATATGTAGAGTGATTTGGAAATATATCTGAAAAATAAAGAATCAAATTTTTTACAATTATACTGAATTAATTACTCGTAAAAATCAATGGTCAGATAATTATTTTGGATTAGGAAAGACTAGTATTACAACTTCCTTACTTCATAAGCTATGTGCGACGTCAAAGCCGGATGATGCAGCAAGGTGATGAGGAACAGCGGCCCCCAGAACAGCTCATAAGCCGCTGTGATGACCAGGAACATCCTCACACGACGCACACGCTAACGTTCTACCCGCGCCAGGAAGGCGACGACCGCCTCCCAGAGGCAGGTTATTACTGCCTGATGGACGACACTGACCGTCTGACAGAGTCCCGTCAACAGTCTAAGAAAGAAGATGTTATTTTAGATCAAGTCGAGAGTGACGCACGTTGTGCTTAAGCTCCAATGTTGGAAAGTAATACAAATTTTGATACCAAATAAAATCAGCCAATTGTGCCTAGTGAAATCAAATAATTTGGAAAGAAAAGCTAATTCAAGAAAGACAGTCAGTCGACGTCATTTTGGTGTAATTTAAAAGCCCTGTAGATAGCCTTGATGATTTGTTGAATCGAAACGGAGATAAGTGAAAGGAAGTTTATAGACGAATAGACGTTCTTATATATATACTAAGGAGAGTAGTGGAAGTTTAACTGGTAGATCGGTAGATCTGCGAATAATGAAAAGATATATAGCAAGACAGATCATAAAGAACAATTAACAAGAAGCTCAAACTACAACTGCCTAAGTTCTACGAGATAAGACAAGCATGATTCACAGCCCTTACCCTGGGTCCCACGCTATTGGGGAGGTTATCCATTCTCCTGTTGTCGCTTGCCATGCTGACAAGCGTGGTCACTAAACCAGTTATCCGTACTGCTTCTACGTTAGCCTACATGCGATGAGATTTACATTTATCGAACACTTAAATCTGGACCGCACTTTGGCAACGGCAAGCATTGAGTATGGTTTTATTGTTTACAATTGATATGGACGTGAACTTCTAAAATGCAAACGTCCGTTCCGAGTGGAGCGAATTCCGAAAATTTAAATTTTATTTGCGGTACTACGCAAGGAATATTGGCAAGTTACCAACAAATAATCCTATACCGTCCAACGTAAGACTAGATATACAGGGTGTTTTAATAGCGGTGGTCATATTATGGGTGATGTTCAGCATCTGGTATTCAGTTAAGTAGCAATTACAAAAACAAAAAAATGCTTTTGAAAAAGTCGACCATAATAATAACTAAAATGTTGTATTTAATAGTGTATTTTTTCTGCTAGCCAAAACCAAACTAAAGGAGGTGGGACCTCCTTAAACGAGCGAGCTATAGATTATTTAAGATTACTTCCTGGTAAGTGTGCCCATTAATAATATAATAGCTGTCCATTGACTTTCATTTTTTTAGGGTTCCGTGGCCGAATGGCAAAAAACGGAACACTTATAGTTTCGATGTGTCTGTCCGTCTGTCTGTCTGTCTGTCTGTCTGTCTGTCCGTCCGTCCGTATGTCACAGCCATTTTATTCCGAAACTATTAAGACTATACATGTGAAACTTAGTAGGTAGATGTATTCTGTAAACCGCTTTCCGATTTTAAGAAAAAATAAAAAAGTATTTAAAATAAAGGGGGTCCACATACATGGAACTAGAACTGAAAATATTTTTTTTCATTAAACCTATACGTGTGTGGTGTCTATAGACAGGTCTTTAAAAATGATATAAGAGTTTATAAAAGCCACTTTTTCATAAAGTAAATCGTTTAAAAGATATAAGCTTCCAAAGTGGTAAAATGTGTGCCCCCCCCCCCCCCCCTCTAACTTCTATAATAATGGAGTGAAAAATCTAAAAGAAATATATGTCTGTAGAACTTAATGTAAACTTTCAACCAACATTGGTTTGAACGAAATCGGGTGAGCAGTTTTTGAGATACAGCATATTTTCTCAAACCGCTATTATAACTTTGTAATTCATACAAACACTATGAAAAACAAAGTTATTTAGCGTAGTTGTAAAAATGTAAATAAGCTAGTTTTAACAAGCTTTTAAGGTTTTTTTTTTATTCGTCAAATAAATATACATATTATATTATATTATTATAGTTACTACGGAATCCTTCATGGGCGAGTCTGACTCGCACTTGGCCAATTTTTTAATTTAAGTGCGAGTACGCTTAATAATAATAATATATAAATATATTTTAATTCTATCGCAGACTTCATGTTCTTACTCTTAAAATTATGTGTTTTTTGAAACAAGTTGTTTATGTATTCTAGTAATTACGAAAGTTTTTATCGTATATCAGATACAGAAAATCACCCATAAATCACACACTTCCGTAACAGCCTGCGTATGCACAATAGTATACAGCAACTTGTAATTATGTGGATGACTTTGTGGGTTTCAACGTGTGTGGAGGGCTCCAGTTTAGCGTCCTCGCAACTGAGAACTGCATTACACTACGGAACTTGTTATACTTCATACAAACAACGGCTATAGCTAGTATCATTTCCCATAAAGCTGTGGATGACATTTCATGGTTACAAATTACTTCGCAATCAATGATGATCATGGAGAAATCGGTTCCGTGAGAATGGAAGATGATGCAAACAATGTCAAAAAAGCATTACATTTTATTATTAGTTCTCGTGAAACTAACCTCTCCATGCCATCTGTTAAAGGCTCTCGAGGGTGTTCGCTGAGTGTACAGTGATTAATAACATACAAACCTTCGTGAGATCCCGGTGGAGCTTTTTCAAATGGAAAAGTGTCAATCCGATACACACTGCATTAACGCCTATCCAGAGCGCGTTAAGCACGTAATGCCTGAAGGATCCTCGGACTAAAGGACACGACCGGGCGGGCCCATAAGACCCGTAAGATCCTGCACTGGCAGCCAAAGCTCGAGATAAGAACGTCGGCCCAAGATTTATCGTTATTGATGCGAACCATATCAAAAGAACGCACTGTAACAAAAGTTTCATTTTAGTTACAAAATGAAATGAATGTGTTTGGTATTTTATTTTAGGAGCTTTAAAATGACTAGAATGAAAAACAGGAAATAGGGTATTTTTATCATACAAAATTTAAATTTTGATTTTTCTCTCGATGCGAATTAAAGTCATGGCAGGGGTCGTGGAGGAAACGACTACATCATAACTTTACCTGAAGGCTATCCATCAGTAATGGCGCTGATAAATCAGCTTGTTCCTCCTCGTTTTCGGGGAAAATAGGAATGTCATTGAGCACTGTAGTGAGCATGTTCACTGTTGACACCGTCACCTAAACATTTTACGTCAGTTTGAAGAAATAATAATGGTAATTAATTTATTGGGTGCAGTCATACAAATTAAAAGATAAAATAACTTAGAACTAACTTTCAAACTAGTAACTAGTATAGTCTAGTAACCTGTATAACCCTTTACTTGTGCTGTTAAAAAGAAATTCATGACTTAAATTAACACTTTTACACAAAACTAGTTCATAGCGATACTAATTCTTAATTTTTTATGAATTATTTTGCAAACTATATTCAACTATACTTAGTTCGTAACTGTTGACTTTTAATCTGTTAGAAATGTTTGATGAGGTGAAGTACTTATGAACGTTAGAGTCAACTACATAGTTAATATGTTGTAATTGTATTGTAATTATTGCAAATCTGACTAAACAGCCAGATCCACAACACTTATAATACTAAACAACAATGAGTGAATGGGATTTTATAATATTTAAATGTTTTAAAGTACATGTCCACCATGCAGGTAGTTTCTAAAGTGCAGCTACTTTTTTACATTTAAGATTATTAATAAAAATAACTTTCACTACCACGACCTGAAAAACTGCCAATAAATTAAGTGTTCTTGCTATAGGTAATAAATAAAAAACATAGATAAAAAAACATGATTAGCAAACAAATCGACAAAATATCTCTTTCAGAATATTATATACTATTTTATTTTCTTAATCTACATCATAATTCTACACTTCCAGACACATCCACAAACAAACAGTCCAACTACTCAGAACTTATATGATACTATCAAAATTAAGCATTTAAGATTATTCTTGGCACTTTTCTTGTCAATCCCAACTGAAGTTAAGTGCCGATAAATCACTTTTATGTGCCAACTGCCTCCAGTTCCAAACAATCGTACTTTTGTCAGTAGAGATCTGTTACTTTTGCATTTTATTGATGCTCATCTGAGTTTAATGATACTTGAGCTCAAGCCGATTTTGGTATTTGACAAAAGCGTTGTAACAGATTTTTGAAGGATATAATAAATAACATAGGAGATTGATTTGTTCTTTTCTAAGTTTTAAATTAGGGAATTATTATAGGTGAGCCCGCTTTTGACTTCTGTCATGCAGATCACGTCTGATGGTAAGCGATAGACGAAGTCGACGATGAAAAGAGCGTGCCCGGAAGATGCTTGTTCACTCTTTCTTTATACGTGTCATATATGGTAGTTTTTGCAAATGACTCTATTGACTAATTAAAGCAAGCATTCATTCATAATTGAATGGAATGTATACAGTCATTTCCATTTTGCATATATAACTTGGAGATTGAGAATGTCTGTGTACCTACAAATGCTTAGCAAACATGTCGGTACGTAGACAAGTGACTTGGTTTTACTATAACGACTGCTACGTCATCTGAATAAGCGAGCTTGAACGTACCGATTGCATTATTTTTCCATCGCACTTAGCGACAAGGATGGCATCGATAGAAGAATAATGCAAGCGGTACACAACAATAGATTATTATAGTATTAATATAAATATGCATTTTATCTCTGTGTATAATTAAAAAAAAAAAAAAAATATATATATATAATTTATTTTATTAGTTTAGTAAATTTTAATTCTCATAATTAGTACACACACTGTGTCTATCATCTCCCATTCAACTCTCCTATGGCAGGTCTGCTGGAAATAATAATATAATAATATAATACATTTATTTTCTCTACAAACTTATAAAGTAAGTACATACGCTGTTAATACTATGCTATGTTAACAAATTTGTAAGAGACTGGTGCCCATGGTAGGTATATCAATACCTGTATTACAGGTCACCAGGTCCCCACTCCGCTGACAAAACTTGGAAAGCATATTGTGAATGATAAGATAATCAATCTGAACAATTAAATACAATTACAATTAAATAAGAGAAATTCAAAGGATATAAAGTAAAATATAAATAAAACAAAATAGGCATGTTAATTTATGTGTGTGTGTGTGTGTGTGTGTGTGTGTGTGTGAGTGTGTTTTCTTGTTTTCTAGTGTGTGCCTGTTTGTGATTGTGTCTGTATGTTGCTGTGTATGCGAAGGAAGAGTGCGAGTTTCATGTTATTTCATTGGGTGTAACAACTTTTCAGTTGCATTATAGTCTAATTTTTTTAACCACTTGGTAACTGATGCTTTACAGCCAAATTTTAACTGCGAGTAAATGTCAAGTGAAGAATTAGCAATATTATACAGGTAACTGCCCAGAAAACAGTAGAACCTATGAGACAGTTGGGTGTTGAGTTTTTGTGCCTGACATATTCTTCCCTTCCTTCTACTGTCTCTTGCTAAGTCAGGATCATAAGCTAAATTAGAGTGTTTTTTTAGCACAATATTTAATACAAAGGTTTGTCTCACCGTTAATACATCCCATTTACTGTATAACTCCGTTGTTGAAAACCGGAATGGGAGTCCAGCACCAACTTTTAAAACCACTCTTTGCGCTCTCTCCACTTCTATAATATGGGTTTTAGCTGCTCCTCCCCATGTAGTGATGCAGTAATTAATAAGGGTTTGGCAGAGAGCGTAATAAACCATCTTTGTTATTCTTCGATCAGCAATGTGTCTCAAGGTTTTAAATATGTATATCAATTTACGCAATCTGGCCACAAGTGCGTCAAGGTGCGGCTTAAAACTGAGCGTTTGATCTACTATAACGCCGAGGTATTTAATGGTTTCAACACCCTGCAGCAACGGACACTGGCAAGCGGATGTTACAGAATGAGGACAAGAATGGGCAGTAATTGAAAGAACTGCAGGCGGAAGTAGATCTTTTCTATGTGCGAAGGCCATGTATTTAGTTTTAGAGACATTAAGCGTTAGCACATTACTCCTCAACCACCTACAGACCTCGTTAAATCCAGTTTGTGCACTTTCAAAGACATGTTTCCAACTTTCACCTCTGAAGAAAAGAGCTGTGTCGTCAGCGAAGGAAAAAATTTGCCTGTTTAGAAGCTTCAGCTGACACAGGTCATTAATATAAACCAGAAACAGTGTCGGACCAAGAATGCTACCCTGTGGGACGCCGTAGCTGATGAACACCTCATCACTTATCCAGCTATCTATTTTGACTCGCTGTGTTCTATTGGAGAGATAGTCCCTAAATAGTTGCAAAGGAAGGCCTCTAACTCCAATTCTCTCCAATTTTTCCAGCAAGTGAGGGACAGAGACCGTGTCAAAAGCTTTAGCTAGATCTAGGAACACCGTGACACATTTCTTTTTCGCGTCTATATTTGATACTATGGCATCAATAAGGTCATGTACCGCATCATCCGTTGATTTACCCGATCTAAATCCAAATTGGGATTCCGAAAGGAGATTGTTTGCTTCCAAGTATTTTGTCAAGCGGTTATTCATCAGACGCTCAAGGATTTTTGATAATGACGGTAGTATAGAAATTGGTCTGTAATTGTTGACACAGTCTCTGTCACCCCCCTTGTGAATTGGTTTGATCAAAGCGGCTTTAAAGGCCTTGGGAAAGGTTCCGGTACTCAGAGCAAGGTTGCATAAATGTGTTATCAAGGGCGTACGTATCGCTTAATAAGTTTACCTGATATAAGGTCTATTCCTACTGCACAA
Organism: Tholera decimalis; assembly: GCA_943138885.2. Taxonomy (NCBI): domain Eukaryota; kingdom Metazoa; phylum Arthropoda; class Insecta; order Lepidoptera; family Noctuidae; genus Tholera; species Tholera decimalis. The sequence goes on along the minus strand of OW964552.2, from coordinate 13,073,123 downwards.
CTATCTCTCAGGCCTAAAGTAAGGGATTCAATCTCAGCTTCATCCGTGGGAAGCAAAGCAAAAGAATTAATCTTATTAAATAAGCTGCACCATGTGCTCCCTTTTGTTTGTTTTTGTTCTTATCTCTTTTAAGTATCTTTAACCTTGTCTTATGTCTGGATATGTCTGCTCGTAACTCTATTCTTAACAGCGCCGTAAAGGCAGAAAAAGCCTCCTAAGAGCTTATTCCACTAATTCATTTTCACTGATAACGTAAAAAGCGACATTCGCTCAGATAAAAAGTTATTGTTCAATGAACATTCAATGGCCCATATAAGTTAACGGGGTTATATGGCCGAATGGTCAAGTTATGGGCTGTTAATCAAGATAACCATTTGGAAACATTTCCTCAAATACTACCAGCCAATGGGCATCGTTTATTCCTACATGTGTCGAAAAGGTTTTTAAATACCGGACTTATCTGAAATACTCCGATTGGATTAAAAAACTAAAATTTTTTGTTATTATATTTTAGCATTTGATCTAATTTATGGACACGGACATAACATTAACGGTCCGGATTTATGTCTTCATCATAGTATTACCCTGGACACTTGCTTACACTTCGACATACACGTTGAAGATATAGTAAACAAAGCGTTTCGGATGTATGGATTCATCACGAGATCATCAGGTGACTTTGTGCGGCCCTCTACTTTCTTGGTACTATATAAAACTTTAATTCGATCCCAGTTGGAATATGCTACACAGATTTGGAATCCTTTTTACGATAAATACTGCTCTAGATGGGAAATAGTACAAAAAAAGTTCTTGCGTTCCATGAACTAGAAATGTCGTCGTTCAAAAGTACCGTATGAGGAATTGTTAAAACGTTACAGCGTTCTAAGTTTGAAGTCCAGACGATTACTGTTAAATGTAATAACTCTTTATGGGTTATGTACCAACAGAATTGATTGCATCGACCTTACAAATAAATTACGATACAAAGTGCCCAGAACTGTTGTACAACGGGGGGTGCGCGTTCCTCGACTGTTCCATACAGACATGTATAAGACTAACGCGCACCTCTTCGTCGCCTCGTTGAGTCATACAATACTCACTGTATGGACCTTGATACATTTAGCTTATCTAAACAGTCCTTTAAGTCAAAGGCTATTGCCATATTATTAAATAAGGAGCACACTAATTGAATATCATAAGCGCATTATATTTGGAATTACAATAATTACAGTCCTCAACTTCTTTAAAACATATTTAATTATATGCGGACAATGGTGTGGATTACATGTTTGTTTTTTTTAGTTTAAGTATTTTTTTGTTTTCTACCATGTAACTGTTTTTTTTTGTCCCTAATGAATAAAATAAAATAAAATAAAACATCATAAATAATTAATATTATGATACCTTTTCTAATTTCAAAAGATTCATAAACCAACTTGCTTGGATTGCATATTAGGAGGAGGTTCGGAGCCAGATATAAAAAAACTCGCTGTTCTTTTTTTTATTACGATTAAGCCCGCTCTTGACCTCGACCACACCTGATGGTTAGTGTGAGATGAGGTCTACGATCAAACGAGCGAGCCTAGAAAATGCCTATTCACTCTTGCTTTAAAGGCTGACGGGTCATGTGGCAGGGAACACAGAAGCCGGCAGAGAGTTCCACACCTTGGCTGTGCGCACAATGAATGTTGAAGAAAAGCGCTTAGTACGACAAGACGGTATATCGACCAAGTGTGGCTGCGGTATGTCTGGTAGTAAAAGGGGATGAAGGGTCGTGGAGCTCCTGCGCACACTCTCCGAAGTACAATCTGTAGAAGATAGACAGGCAAACAACGTTTCGCCGGTGAGCCAGGCTGTGAAGCTTGCCTACCAGAACCTCGTCACCTATGAGCCTTTTAGTTCTGCGTTCGATCGAGTCAAGCGCAGCTAGCTGGTATTTGGCTGAGCCATCCCACAAGTGACTACAATACTCCATACAGGAACGGACCTGTGCTTTATATAAATTCAAAAGCTGTCCAGGTGTGAAGTATTGCCTCACTTTCAGTAGGATGCCAAGTATTTGGCTGCAGTCTGAGCTTTAGACTCAATGGTTGATTGATTCTTTTGTTAATCTAGTAACTGCATTCATGAACTCGTTTCTAAACCATCGGATTTGCAGTTGCAATTTCTGTGCACTGTTTTTAAAACGTTGAGTGGCCGTGACACAAATTCAGCGAAACAGAAAACAGTGGATACGTGCGGTTGTGGGCTGTAGCCTGTACGGTATTTAATTTCTAACGGTCGGACGGTTTTAGAGTGACTCAATGACGCAATCCAACATTGTCGACCGGGCGAGATAAACCGTCGTTTATCTCGTCCGGTCGACCATGTTGGATTGCGTGTCATATACGCGTGTCCGAAGTCTGTTAGGTACGTAAGGAGGAAAAATATAAACAGATCGTAGGTATTTTTAGGGCTTTATATTTTGTTACTGGTCGTATATTTACAAATACGCAGTAAGCACTTACTGTATGAACATTTTTAACACAAAAGTAAGTTTTAAGAAGCTAGTAGCAGTGGTCTCAAAACCTTATTTAAAAACAGACTTAGTTAGTGGGAAAAAATGTCTTTTAAAAGTTATTTGAAGCGTCAATAGCCTAATGCCTAAGGTGTCGGACTTGTGATCTAGAGGCGGTGGGTTCGAACCCCACCCCATACATTATTGCCGTGAGCCCACTCCACATTCAAGCATATTTAGCTTACATAGTTGGAGGTGTTAACAAGTTTAAGTAATGTGAATTCTACCCACATTTCTAGTACCTACTCTATTTTTGAAAAAATTGTATGTAAAACTTACCAGTAGCAAAATGCAGTTTCAACCAATGAGCACTTGTACACCGGTTGGCAGCGGAATACGGCGATGCCGAAGGGCAGCAAAATAGCCGCCCGGGCCAAATCCACTATCGCTTGATGGAACAGTAATCCATGGGACCATCTAGAACAATATTTATATATAAAAAGGTACATAACGAGTTTCATCTAGAACAAAGTTAAAAAACAATAATAAATATGGAGTCAAAATAGAAATATATACTAATTTTTGTGAGTGAGTCATCATCAAGGAAGTAATCTTTAAAACTCATCCAATTTAATTTTTTTTTACCAATAGAATGCTATGTCATCGCTGAATAACATAGGTTATTTTTTTATCTGATAAATACTTTTCACGTGACTGAAGCCGCGACCTAGTTGATTTATAATTAAAAATAAGGAAGATACATACCTACTTTAACAGATACAAGTACCCCGTTGATTTTAATTAAATGATCTTGATTTGCTTAAATGCTTAAAGTTATATTCACTCGGGCAAGCCCAAATGTTTACCCTTGTTAGATAATTTAAATAAGCCACAGCCATTAGATAAAAAAAACTGTTGATTTGTACGGTAGGTCATCTCAAAAGTTAAACAAAAGGCTACAAAAATATGTAAGATCATTTCCTACACACCAGCTAACCAAGGGTAGATATCTGAAGATGAGAGTTATGGGCTAAGTTCTTGCGCATGATGAGATTACATTAGAAATAAAACACTAGACAGGTTTGGTTGATCATATCATTAAATATAATTATACGTTCTTCAAACACGTGATGGTGGTTTCATTATTTCTGAATTTCACTGTTTAAATTAAATAATCAATTAAACTTACAGTCTGGGTTTTCTTAATTACCCTTGAACAATAGATTTCAATTCCTTAAACCATGGTACTGGTTCCGCCAGCAGTACCGCCTCTGTGTGGTGTGCTTAATCAAAACGTGGCATTGATTTGTTCAGAACCAAACCGCATCATACGTTCAAGGACGTATTTGGTGAAGAACTCCCTCTATATATCTTCACAACATGACCATTTTTCTTTAATTAAGTTAAACTATGTGAATTAACTCTAATATAGCTTTGTTTATTTTTGTTTTAGGGTCCCACCCTAAAACAAAAAAAAACAAAGCATCGTGGCGTTAGCTTTAAACTGGACGCTTGTAAAATCTCTCGCTTAGCCTAATTTCAGAAATATGCAAAGGTTTTCTACTCACGGACATATTCCGGTTAATCCATGCATGGATTTTATATTTAACTCGAATCCCCTGCTTTTCTTTCGTCATGAATGGGCTTTTACGCCAAATAAAATCTCTTTATCTTCTACGCTTCTGACCTTCGTTCGTTCTCAGACCAGAGAGAAAAAAAAAGAACGGCCCCCGTCTTGACAGCTAACTAATTGTCTCTGACCATGACAAAAGACAATTACTAATTGGATTACCCTCAGCATAGAATCTTACTAAATTATTTTCACACATTCTATGCATAAGGAGAACACCATTATTTTAATTTTCATTTATTATGTGTAAATATATTCATTTATTCACTTTCCAATACTGGATATACATACACTACGCCGTCTATGATTACTGTCTTATATTGAGAGAGTGCATATCATTGCCATCGGTAGATGGCGCCTGCATATTGCTTTTCCATAATTATAACTTTTTTAAATGTGACAAATAGTAATCTCGTTTCACAGAGATAAAGCTTTTTAATTCACGAAGGTAAGGCTACCTTAGATGCAAAAATAATGCATGAATACGCCATGCGTGTAAAATTGGAAGAATAAAATATATAAACAACTGAAATTTTCGGAAAGCTTATAAGTAACACGTGGTGATAAACCACTTCTTAATAATCTATTTAAGATCGTCATCAAAGAGTTCCATCATCAGAGTTCAAGTGAAACAGCGATGCGCCACCGTTGATGGTGGACACATATACGCACAAAACGTTTTGGGAATTCTTTCATTGTGTATGCTAAGAAGTAGAATTATCTTAAAGGTAAGAGAGAAAGGGCTACTTCCAGGTAAGCGTACCTCATCTTCACCCCTATTTTTCCTTACTATCAGATGAGATAATGGTGAAACGTAAACTTATTATCAATAAAAAAGAACACGTATAGTAATTATGCATTTAAAACACCAAATCTTCGCAAAACTGGAATTAATCAAAGCATATTTTATTACGAAAGTCGAGTTTCCAAACGTATTTTTTCATTCATATTTTAATACTATGAGAGTATAACTATGTCATAGCTTTAAAATCGTTAATTATACGATATTATTATATTTTAGTATTATACATGAGGAGTTAAGTATGTCAAACAGCGGAACGACTATAACCTTTCATGTATAAACCTGGAAAGTTTTAACTTTTATATCGAGACTTGCCTCTCAAGTATGAGTGGTGAAGCTCTTAAAGTCTAAAAGCTTCCAAGAACAGGTATATTAGGGTGAAGTGTATTGATGAAATTGAAGGAGCATTGCCCTTTTAATTCCTCTGAGGAAAACGTCGACTTATTGGTTCACACCTGTCAGCAAAAGACTTAATGATTTCCATGTTCAGGACTTGATAATTACTAATTATTATATGTAACTGAAAATTACCAATTTCAAATGAATCTGTAGTTTTGGATACTTTGACTCTAAGTATTCAAATAATCCAGTATTTTTTTAATAAATTTAATCATCATCATTCTATTAGACATTCTACAGAACCAAGGCAACATTATTATTCACTAGCTGTGTTCGAGTAAATTCCGAAAAAATAAATTAAAAAGTAGCATATATGTTGCGATGTAACCTCCTCTAACATGAAATGAAATGGGTAACCTCTGTAATTGCTAATTACAGAGGTTAACTCAGACAAACAGAAAGATAAGTAAATAAATTAACAGGCATTTAAATAAAGTTTAGTATTGTGTAAATAATGATAACAATTTGAGATCGATAGACCCTTGAACATCGAGTTGCAAGTCTTTCGGTTACATTTTGGGGAGAGTACGATGGAATCGCACAAACTAAATCCACCAAGCCCGTTCCATCTTTGGACTACTAGATTAACGGCGATGCGCCATCGTTAAATGGTGGACATCCATCCCACCCATATGGATAAAACGTATACTTTATTTCGGATACAGAAAATCCATAATGTGTTAGTAACAGAAATACTTATACAAATATATTTGTAAAAAAATTAATTAAACAAAATAAATTAACTTTAAAATATCGTCTCCTCTTAATTCAAATATTTTCCCTCAGCACCAGGTCCGCAGGCATGCCTGCGGGACCAGTGCATCAGGAATAGACAGTCTGGTTTCTCAACTATTACCTTTTGGGGAATACTTTCATTGTTAGACCGCTAAGGAGACAGCTAAGGAGTGGAATTTCCTGCCAGAGTCTGTGTTTCCTGATAGCTATAACCTTGGGGTATTTAAGTCAAGAGTGAATAGGCAAGCGTGCTTCATCTTCGATCACATCATCGCTTACCATCAGGGGAGATGGTGGTCAAACGCGAACCTATCAAAAATAAAAAAGATAACATAGTTCTTGAAAATTGCAGACAGACACTTCAATTTATATTATACATAAGTATAGTATACAAGATTCTGTAAAGTAAAAGGAATAAAAATTTGATTAGCAATTTATCAATAATCCAAAGTGTCACGCATTTAAGATCCCCCAGAGAGAGATAGGTCCCAAGAGATACCTTGCCTTCGTATCTCAGTCGTAAATAATACGGCAGGTGAATGTTTAGGGTATTTTTTGCAAGTGTCGCAGAGGAAAGGACAGTTTCATGTTTATTCAAAGTTCTTTTGGACCTTTTCTAACAGTTACTTAATTGAAATTTGGAGGTATTCCTCGAAGCGCTACCATTTTGAAGCGCACCTAATGAAGCGCTCCTTTTTTATTCCTCGGAGCGCTCCTTTTAGTAGCGCTCCCGCTACCATGTTATCGGAAAAGGAGGGCTCCGAGGAATAAAAAAGGAGCGCTTCATTAGGTGCGCTTCAAAATGGTTGCGCTTCGAGGAATACCTCGAAATCTGTTCCCGATGTACATATACGGAAAAAAACTTTTCTTATGTTTTTACTTTTTAGTTTCATCATCTGCTTAGTCATTTCATACAAGGTTGGGGTCGACTTCCAATCTAATCGAATGTAGCTGAATACCAGTGAAGTGAATACCTAAGACTAATGTCAGGTTTTCTGGCTTCCGACTACCCGTAACGGTTGTCAAAGATATGCAAGTGACATCCTGAGCCAGCCACTTAACGTGCTTTCCGGTCACCCATCTACGGACTGACCTCGGCAAGCGTTACTTAACCTTGAAGACTTACCTGCTGCGATTGCGGCTATTATTATTTAGCCACGAGCTCTTTCATCTGTCCTGTCGTATTTTTAAGTTAGTTAATATGAAATTCTCTAATAATTTAATGTGGGGATCTTGGGACATTTTTTTATTGATAATAGGCTCGCCTTTGGCTACCATCTCACCTGATGGTTATTGATGGTGTGGTCGAAGATGGAGCACGCATTGTTACTGAAATGTATCTTTTGAAATATAATTCATATCTTAACGAGTTTTTTGCTCCAGTGATTGCATCAAAAGCACCGTAATTCAAAACAACCCAGTAATACGGACTTAGTTTAGTTTTAGCGGACATCATTATCATCATATTTCTGCCCTTATCCCATTTATTTGTGGCTTGCGCAACGCGTTCCTTTCTTCCATTTTCCCATGCCAGACGTTTCATCATGTCAAACGTCATGGCTTCATTTACTTCTTATTCTTACTCAATCCACCCATGGTTTTTTGCTTTCCTATACCTCTCCACGAACAACACATAAAATAATGCATAAACAAACGTGTTTGGACGAAACTTAGCACACTGATAAACCATAACCAACATTGCGACTTACAATACTCATTATCACGGTATAATGTACCCGCGGGCCCAAAACCTAATTCGGCTGTAGATACATGTTCAATTACTTGTCCTGTATTGTACCCAAACAAAAACTGATTGCTAACATAAAACAATAGTTAAGTAAAACATGCTATAAACCTTGTTATCTCTAACATTCAAAACATTTAACAGCCAACATATGCAAAACTTTTGCCAGCCAGTGTACTAACAACAATTTCAATAACTGTGTTACTAACATTGTTGTTGTGAAACTTTCTAACATTAAAAAGTTTTGATGGCAACATTGTTAGTCGTTAAAATATAAGTGACAATAACAACAAGCGCTTCACAAAATCATCGTGATTGTTAAAAATAGCTTATGTTACTAGAATGTATTATCTTTAAGTACCTAGTCATTCGCGGTTCGAGCAATAGAATGCTAGATACCTGTGTCAGTTGGTCAAACACAAGTCCTTCCTTCTTTAAAAATGTGGTAAATAATCTGTATCTACATCTATATTTTTGTCTTAGCTTTTATATACCATTTTAGTATTGAGTTAATTACATACCCTGCCCATGTACCATGGACCTGCGTATTTTTCCTTTCAACATCAAATATATCCACAGGTCTGTAAAAGATAGCTTCCTGCGATAAAACTGCCCATTATCACATCTTATTATTAGCAAAATCCTTATTTAAATCTGTTATAATTAACAATAGAGTACATTTATCTATTTAAACTAATCTACCTACCTAACCTACTGATCTGAGCTACTGTCGTAGCAGGCGTCCGTCACTCGCTCAAGGCCACGCGTTATATGCCTACTGCTTCGCGTATCGTCGTCGATACATCCGACAGTGGGCTGCCGCATGCCTGCCTGAGCCTTTTTAAATAATGTTGACGTCATAATGGATCGACCTAAAAACAATTGATTTATCTTCGCGTTGCTCCTGTTTCCCTTTTGATTATTTATTTGCGCGGAATTTTATTAAAATTAAAATAATTTACGTGGTTTCGGATATTTTCAACACTAACATTTAATAATCGGGAATTCAGGTAAGAAAAAAATGCATCTATCATTTTATTAAACTGAAACATATTTGATCAACAAATAAAAAATAATTGTTTTTCTATATTCGTTTTATTACCAATATCATCATAATATACAACCCTAGGACATTCGCTCGATGACGTGGGTCGCGCGGCGGGCAAAACAATCTCAACTCTCTGTGTGCCTACTTATGGTACATTTCTTCTCGCTGCAAACTGCTGGTATTATTATTAAGATTTTGTAGGCTATTATAGCGTAGGTATTTTCGCTATTGTATGAGAGTGATGTATCTGTTACGAAGTAACTATTTAGTAATCTGTGGTCATAGTACAGAAAAATATAATTGCGCATGAATTCATAACGTTGTCCAGTTTAGTTTTATAAATTGAAGCAACCAAGAAGCATCACATTTACATCATGCATTTCTAACCTAACCCTGCACTACTGCGGCTCTCGAATTAGTTGAAACATTTACTGAATCGTGTAAATTATTTCAGTTAATTTAATTTTGTTTCAATTGCATAAGTTACATGTTTTCACAGGATCCATTCGTAAAGTAGTGAAATATAATTGAATTGTAAATATGTAAGTCGTTGCTGTAAACGTAAACCAACGAAATCTGGGGGCACGGCAGTGCCCCCGCCAAGTCGAGCAAAAAGCGGCACGGCCGTACCATGCTTTTCTCGAAGCAGTTCAGGCCATTTTCGACCCCGTATAACTTCGTTGTGGATAAAGCTAGAAGCCTGAATTTTCAGTAACCAAGCAGACATTGCATAAACATGGTATATTTCAAATTTCATTTAATTTGAACCAGTAGTTTAAGAATTATAACGAGTCAAAATTTCTTAATTTTGTCACTCACTCTCTGACTGACCGATCATCAAAAGTCTAAGGCACTTCTAGCAGACGTCGAAGCTTCAAATTTAGAATACTATTAGTGTTTAGTATATGAATCAAGGAAAAACTAAAATATTTTTGAATTTTGGTCCAGGTTTCTAGATACTTCAACTGCATAAATAACTTTGTAATCCCATATAGTTATATGGGATTACAAAGTTACATTTACAGTTAATTAATCAGTGTACCTGTATATATTTATGTATAATATAATGGAATAATAGGTGTAGATAGGTATCTAGATATAATTATGTTCAAAGGTAACTTGTAAAATGGTCAACGGAATAAAAAAGCCAGAGAAAGGGCTTTAAGAAAATTCGTTGTTGGTATACAAGAAGTAGAAGGTACCGAAAAGGAACAAAGTAGGACTATCTACAAAAAGAAATGATATCCCATAAAAAACAATACTTGTCAAAAAACCAAGTCTCGCAACTGTTCTTCTACCGTAAAAAGTTGTGAGATCCATGTAATACCAAGTCGGTTATTCGATTATTCAGTCCCTACTTAAGGGACCTTTGTCTTAAGCTGTTACGTAATTGTCTAACCTAACAACATCTTATAGTGACCATATCAATATTAAAAATCTTTAACGTTTTAAATAAATAGATTTACTTGGCAATCGCAAAAACAATCTAGTTTATATATATACGTATTACTTATGAGATATATATTGTGTTTTCATGCGCTGGCCGAGTCAATCTATTTATTTAAAACGTTAAAGATTTTTAATATTGATATGGGCACTATAAGATGTTTTTAGGTTAGATAATTACGTAACAGCTTAAGACAGAAGCTCCCTTAAGTAGGGACTTGGTATTACATGGATCTCACAACTTTTTACGGTAGAAGAACTGAGTTGCGAGACTTGGTTTTTGACAAGTATTGTTTTTTATGGGATACATATTTACATTTACAGTTAGAAAAAATAAATAAATAAATAATGGAAAATTGATGACTGTCCATTTTTAGGGTTCCGTAGCCGAATAGCAAAAAATGGAACCCTTATAGTTTTCTCATGTCTGTCCGTTTATCTGTCTGTCTGTCCGTCCGTCCGTATGTCACAGCCATTAAGAATAAAAGGGCTCAAAAGTTTCACATGTATAGTACTTAATAAAGATTATACATGTGAAACTTGTTAGGTAGATGTATTTTGTGAACCGCTTTCCGATTATAAGATTTTTTTTATAAAATATTAAAAATAAAAGGGGTGGAAATACGTGGAACTGAAACTAAAAATATTTTTTTTTCATGAAACCTATGCGTGTGTGGTATCTATGGACAGGTCTATAAAATGATATTGAGGTTTATAAAACTACTGTTTCATAAAGTTAATAGTTTAAAAGAACGCTTCCAAAGTGGTAAAATGTGTCCCCCCCCCCCCCCCTCTAACTTCTATAATAATGGAGTGAAAAATCTAAAAAAAATATATGCTGTAGATGTTAATGTAAACTTTCAACCAAAATTAGTTTGAACAAGAACAAGTAAGCAGTTTTTGAGATACAGCATATTTTCTAAAACCGCAAATATAACTTTGTAATTCATACAAACACTATGAAAAACAAAGTTATTTGGCGTAGTTGTAAATATTGTAAATACGCTAGTTTTAAGAAGTTTGTAAGGTTTTTTTGTCAAATAAATATATATTATTATAGTTACTACGGAACCCTTTATGGGAGAGTCTAACACGCACTTGGCCAATTTTTATTCGTCGGTATTCAATCGTTCCATTTCATCATAGTGCTTGTTTTTCTTTTTTTCTATCACCGAACAAAAACCTAGGCCTACAGTATCAATCGAATGATGCGGTCCATACAGAAAATGATTAAAGTGTAAAGTGATAAATAATATGTCTATTCCCTAAATTTTCTAAAGCAGAGGAAAAATCTATGGGTAGACAAAGTGGTAGGAGACTATTTTTGTGACAGTACATGAATTAAACATTTTTATAGAGTAAAGATCAAATATGCAGTTTTTCATGTGAAATTCTAGTACATAATTACATCTGGTTACACTGTAAATGGACTCCAATATGATTAAGGAAAACGCTAGACCAATGATGATGAATAATTAGTATATTATCAATCAATCCATTCATTTATTTCAGGCAGACTTGGCCCATATAAAAATAACTTGTCTCTTGAATATTAACGTTGTGCATTTTTGATATTTTGGAATGGTTAGGAAATAATTTCGCACGAATTGCTTTAATTATCAGTATAAAAGTACTATCATTTATGTGGTAGTATAATATATTTATTTATTGCGCTATCGTACACAAACATGACAATTTATATTACATTAAAAAGTTTAACTCTTTCAATCACAACGCCATCTAGACAGTTTTCTTATAACTATTGTAACGAAGTAATTGATGCACGCTTGTAGCTTTAACTGTGGCAAACAAAGTCATTTGGGGCTGTATTAGTTTCAATAAAGTCACATAGATGTCACTATAGTAAAAAGTACCCGTCTTACGAATTTTCGATCAGGGTCACGTGACCCTGACGCGAGATTAACATTTTTTACCCATTACAAAAAAGTGCACAGCGCCGCTAAAGAAGTTTTCACTTCAATAAAATACTTACATACTGTAACAATAACCATTTATAAATAAACTCGATGGCCTAGTGGTTGCAAGCGCGACTGCTGATCAATAGGTCTCGAGTTCAAATCCTGGGTCGTGCAAAAAAGTGCTATTGGGATTTTCTGTTAGAAATTTCTCAGTAGTAGCCCGGAGTTTGAAAGTTGGTGGTGTGATAACCCTCGTGCCTCGGAAAGCACGTGAAGCCGTTTGACCTACGCCTGATCTCTCTCCGGTCGTGTCGGATTGCCGTCCCATCTGGCAATTAGAGTAAAGGAACAGAGAGTGCACCTGTACCTGCACATACTTGTGCACTATAATATCTCCTGCGCAGATGGCTAATCAATTATGAGATTAGCCGCCATGGCCAAAAAATCGGTTAGGAGGACTATATACAACGTGTAACGGAAACCCCATATCTATCCAAAAGGGCTGAAGACAACATCTGGTATGGAGTCTCTATGCAAAGTTTCAGCTCAAAATAAGTGACTCACAGAATGGACCCCAAATTATTGGTTTCATAATTATGTTTCTTGAATACCAGTAATAACAAACGTGTCACAGCACTATGAGGGTCATAGATAAAATAATGTATTTTTGATTTCTGTGATGAGGGTCATCACCTTCCACGTCACTTGCCAATAAAACGATAATTCTCTTCGTTCTTCTTAATTTGAAAAATTCGGCCTTTGGTATTAATGTATTGAAATTTCTAATATGCTCCACACATGTAGACATAGGATTACAAAACCCTTGCCATATCGTTTGCTATCATTCAAAGAAGCCGTGCACTTGGTATGTATATACCCTTTAAATTACACGTTGTATAAATAAACTAATACATATTACTTCACTAAAACCAAAGTTAAACAAAATACACAAAATAATCTAATACTATAATTAACTAATACATATAAAAACCTTATAAAACTATCATTTTACACACAATGTTGACGGCGCGGTGGCGTCATGTGTCGCTGCGAGGTGCCGCGTAACCGTCCTCGGAAACCTCGATATTGTAGTTTGCCAATATCTAAGTACTAATCTAGAACCTGGTCATAATCATCCGCTAAGCCTTTTAATAATAATAATAAATTCATTTATTCAGGTTATTTACACCCATTGCCATTAATCAAATAACAAATACAATTAAAATCAAAACAAAAATAACATAATATAAAATGAAATAAAGCCATAATAAAAACAAAATTAAAATAAAATACAAATTAAAATACATAATCAAAACAAGAAATACAATACTAACATAAATATCCCTACAGATATTATAAATTATAACCTTCTACCCGGCATTGGTACAGCGACATGTCTGCTCGAACAATGCCGGAGGTAAGGGCAGTCCAACCTTTCCGCAATCATCGTTAGAACGGTGTTGGAGCTGGCCCGCACTCTGCGTACCATGGACGCGGCACGCTTACGCATAGTCGCGTGAAAACAGTCAGTGCATGCTTCTGAGAACATACACGAGGCGCTACAGTATCGAGGCAGCCCCATCACCGCCCTGAAAGCGTTATTAACTATGATATAATATTAAATATGATATTGGATTCAGCTTCCAGTCTAACCGGGTGCAGTTGAGTATTAGTGTTAACATTGAGCGACTGTCTATCTGAGCTCCACACCCCTGGGCACAAGGCTGGTCAACACCACAGCTTTTGGCAAGACCAGTATCAGATTTTCTGGCTTCTGACTACCTCTAACGACTGTAAATGACGTAGAAATAGCAGCCAGTATCAACGGGTTAACGTGCTTGCCGAGACATGGAGGAAAATCAGTATGTTAAGATGGTCAGACCGATATCGGCAACCGTTGATTAATTTAGTACCTGGTGAAACATTAATATTGTTATGTGTGTATTAAAATAAAAAGATGTAGTGCTATCTATTAATTTCAGTTACAACTAAATATGTATAAAATTATGTTCATTTTTCATAAGCTAAACTTAAGTTTAACGTTTAGTTCTGTCAATCCAAAGTTCTATATGAGATAACAGCCCGTTATACACTAGTTTTGTTATTTGTATCCTTATTAAAATTGTAAGATGTAGTTACAAAAAGTTAATAATTAATAACCTATCCACTATGATTAATATATGAATTCTCAATATTAAACGTGACTTTAAGAGTCTAAATAGAAAAGTTACATCATGAATCGATCTTAACAGACGCGGAATCCAAACATAACTAGACTTACAATATCGCCGTCCCGTCGGCCGCCTTACAAGACAAGAATAGTAGCTCCCAAAATACTTTTGCACTAACATGTCAATCGCCTCGAACTAGGCTACGTTAGTTATGTCTAACTTGACAAAGAAAGGCTGCTTGTAATTCTAAAAGTGAAGAGTCAAGGTATCTCTTGATAGGGTAGAAGAATGTCATTTGCCAGTATGCTTGCTAAGAACTGCTAAACTACGTGATGGAGAATAACAGCATCATTTAGATCATTCCTTCAGTTGAGTGCTTATACAACGTGTAACGGAAACCCCATATCTATCCAACAGGACTGAAGACAACATCTGCTATGGAGTCTCTATGCAAAGTTTCAGCTCAAAATAAGTGACTCACAGAATAAACCCCAAATTATTGGTTTCATTTATGTTTCTTGAATACCAGTAATAACAAACGTGTCACAGCACTATGAAGGTCATCACTTTTCACGTCACTTGCCAATAAAACGATAATTCTTTTCGTCCTTAATTTGAAAAATTCGGCATCTGGTATCAATGTATTGAAATTTATAATATGCTCCACACATGTAGACATAGGATTAGAAAACCCTTGCCATATCGTTTGTTATCATCCAAAAAAGCCGTGCACTTGGTATGTATATACCCTTTAAATTACACGTTGTATATCCGCTTTATTCGACTTTTTACACTGTAATAAAAATACGTATGTATGTATTTCTGTATCTGTTTAGTATGTGGTCAGAGGGGGAGAGTGATTTTTCACTTTTTAAAGGAAACTTAATATTGCAATTTAGTATTTCCTGAAAAAAAAGCAAAATCTTTTTCGAATATAATTTATAACAATACCACGGCCCCGAAACGTAAGGGGGTTGATGAGTGTAGATGAAAATTCAAATGATGGGGCAGGATGGTTTTTTTTAGCAGAAATACCCGTTTCGTTCGAGGAAACCTGTTTCGAAAACAGCGATGATACAATTTAAGATTTTCAATCAGTAGGTTTATTCTAATTCCGTATTTTTAAATTAACAAAGTCCCAGGTCCAAAATACTTACAAATGTTTAATCAAAAGAGATCACAATCTTAATGAAACCACAATCTCTTGAAATGGAATTAAACCAAGATTGAAATGAAGATATAACTGAGTTGAAACTTGAATAGGGAAAACAATCTGGCTTTTAATCCCAAAAACAATTTGTAAGATGACCATGACAAGTCAAATGCTATCTTACTCAATGCTGCCTCTAATCAATTATATTTTCAAATATCTTTATCAACACTGTTACCTACATCTTTGTCCATGTAGATTTTTATTTAAGTTTTGGGCAGATAATAAAACTAGCTTATGTAGGCCTATCATGGACTCCTGGCGTTCAACTATATCCATGTCTTAATTAATCATAATCAGTTTGGCGGTTTAGCCATGATGAAGTAGCAGACAGACAAAAAGACAGGATTACACATCTATATAAATTATTGTATTATCTTTAAAAATGAATCTTCGCTATGTATATACGCGCATAACTTCGGAAAGAACGCATTGAATTGGATGATTCTTTTTTGTGTTCGTTATTGTTACTATATTTTTAACACGCTTTTATTAGGTCGACCTGTATGTAACTAACTATGTATTGGAATCTAAGGTAACTAATTTAACCATCTTCCAAGGGTCGTAGCGTAATGAAAATTGGCTAATGACAATACAATAATATGGTACTGTTGAACTAATCCAATGATGGAGCGGGAAGATATGAACTGGAACTTCATGATGGAAAATCGTATCATAGCTGTTTTGGATTTCTTAGAAAAGTCTTGTAATGAAATTTGACCACGATTAGTTTTCAAGGTCTGATGATGAAGCCGGAAGATGGGCACTGGCATTCTATGGTGGAATATCGTATCATAGTCGTGTTTGCACTTGTGAGAAAGGCCACGTAATGGACTTTGAACATGATCAGGTTTCAAGGTTATAACAAACCTAAAGAAAATCCGTTATCGGTTTTCTTAACCTTTTTGAATTACCGCGTAATCCATAGATTTATTTTTTTAAGATATCACTTTCAAATCCTCTGAAGGGATCTACCGTTTCATTGTTCACTACTCGTGGGAATAATATGGCAAAAACTACAAAAAAAGAAACAGCAACACAAAGAAAACGGAGACTACAAAAAAAAAGGAAAAGCGCGAAATTTTTTTTTTTTGTTTTTACGTGCATTTATAAAAGCGTGTTTTTCTAGTGATTTTTAAACTATTAATTTTTTTTTAATATAAAAAATACTAGCAATGCAGGTATAATCCACATTACTAGTGTACTATATTAACCTCTCCAACCAAGCTAAATATGCTTGTGTCTAGAGTGGGTTCACGTCAGTAGTTTATTGGGTGGGATTCGAACCCGCGATCTCCCGATAACAAGTCCGACACCTTAGCTATTAGGCTATTGACGCTTCGTCATCTAGTTTATTATATTGATATGGATAAGTATGGATGTCTGCAGTACTCCAATGGTGCTAGAAACACAAGATCTGTCAATGTACCAATGGCTGGCCTATATCCAGCAGGTATATTGCTTGGAACGACGCAACAAATTATTCTAAATATTTATGCATATCTTCAATACGCGCCTGGACTGTTGGAGAATATATACCAGGGAGTGTTAGTTCTTCCCTCCCTAAAACCGGTCTGAAGATCACCATCAGCACAGAAGGGAACCTCAATACACAGAAAAGGCCCACCAACTATCCCACCTATTTGGTATGCTTAAAAAGTTAAGACTAAAGTATACTTCACCCAGCTAGAAGTTGGATACATGATATGTAAGTCTAAATTATTATAACTACAGTATTTATTAACGAATCTTCAAACAATGCCTTCTCCAAGCCCGTTTTTACTGGTACCCATTTTGATAAGGCTCCTTCAATCCGATTATAATAGCTCGTTTCTCATTGAATTACTACTGCTAGTGAGTCGGTAATTTGATATCGCAGCAAGTTGAGAACACTCCGGTGTTACATCATATTTTCTGGAGGCTTTATCTTTTAGTAGATAATATATATATACTATATAGATAATATAATATATATAGATAATATAGATATACTAGATAATAGACTTGTAAAGAAGGTCTCTCGTGATAAATATTTTTGTATAGTTTGTCCGTATTTTATCACTGATCCTCTAAATTTATAATACATATTATGTGGGAGTATGACTTCGTGTAATAATACACACGTTATGTAGCCTTTTTTTCGAGTAAAATAATCACTCCTACCGCCAATAACATAACCCGTACCGCTCTAGGTAGAATGGAAGGTCAGACTTCTACTGACTAAATAAAACCCTACACTATTCCTTTAGTTGCCTTTGCATTCCGGGGCCACAACGTATCCTGTTAAAATATTCCCGCAACCTAGCCAGGATGTTATTTAGCCTTATTGGTTTGCACAACTTCTTGTAGTGATTAAAACTTTGTTCGCAAGAACTTTTATGTATTGGAAGCCCGAAAAACTCGTTAAGTTGGACTTTTTCCTTCGCCCATAATATATTTTATTTATCGAAGTAGAAACTTGTCAGTCCTTGATAAATTAACTACATGTTTTCAAGGCTACCACTATCACAACATTTTTTTATTCGCAAGGACCAAATGAACCGAACATTTTAAATGGAACTCTTTTATACGCAGTCTGTTTGCTTGAAATTCTTGTTCATTCGGGTCAAGGGCCCTTCGAAAGGAGAAGGCCCTGATATTATCTAATTACGAACGAACCTCCTAAGTAATTTTCAAGTTGGACATCGATAAAATCGTGCTTAACTAAACACTTATTAGATTTCTGTCATATAAAATGCAGATTCAGTGGTCCCGTAAGTAGTATTCCGTGTTTCCGAATATAAACGTGCCCAATCTATGGCGCCGATCGCTCGCTCAACAATAATACATATGAGACCTACATGTTATGTGTTATGTTGCGCATAACGTTAATGGCCTCGGTGTTATGTGTATGGCTGTCGTAATATGTTACGCCGCTGTAAAAGAACCACAGCATCGTAAAATAAGCAACATTAGAATAATGATAAACATTCGTTCTTCCTGTTTTCTTATTCTTCGTATCTAAATGGCTCCTGTTATTAATTATTGCCTTTATTACTTGCAAAGTATTCCGGCTTGATTTATGTCTGTTTTTTTTCCGGTAACAATATTTGATAATATTGCTGCAGAGGCTATGGGTATTCAAATGTAACCAGTTGTCTTGATTTACGGTCTGTTGTAAGAATATTCTTATTCAAGTCTGTGTGAGTCCTATATACATAAATCGTCTATAGTAACAGTGTTCAATGAATCGAGATATACCTGCACAAAGAAAAGTCATCCACATATCTATTAAGATGTTCTTTTTCTTCTTAAGATGGAGATCTTACTACCTACACAAACAAACAGTTTTTTTAAAGTAGTAAGTATTTTTTCTAACTCACCTCCGCAGCTGTTTTATGCTCAGTATCACAGCCATCAGCGCCAAATTGGCGGACATTCCCAACCCTGAGGGAGCAAGCAATGCCGCAGCGCTAGCAGCGCCTCCTGGCGGACAATGCCGCGTATTATTAACCACCGAAGAGTTAGTGGCGCCTGCCGAACCGAAGCGGAGATTCGCTCATTGTTCAAATCAACATCAACTATTTTCAAATTAAACACATTAAAAAGACAAGACACGATCGATGTTTGAGAAAATAAAATTGAAAATTTAGAAATTTTGGACTTCTTTCGTGAGACATAAAAAGCCAATTTGCTATTTCCAATCATTCTACAACATTTAACATAACACACATGTACGTATCACAACAACCATAGAATTACCTGCAGACATTTTGGCGTTCAGACGTCTGCTTTTAATGGAAGTTAAGTATTGAATGCATTGAATCAGTGTGACATCCTATCAAAATCCCCCCCCCCCCCCACACCAGCCCATTGCATTTTTGCACCAATGACATTGCTGTTCACTGACATTATAATAGAGCTGAAGTCCTTAATTTTATTCAACTATATTTGACACTCAGATCTAACACTATTTGTAACGTTTTGCAGTATCTTTCAATAATATTTTTACACTTTTGTATCTTTCCTTTAGTTTCTTTCAAATCTTTTGGAGATTGTCTTTACTATATACTTAAAGTCAATTTAGCACGTAGTCAATGTACTTTCTGAAAAACACATGAAAGCTTATGTATATTGTTCTAAGTGGATCATTTCATACATAATATATATATAAAAACTATATATAAATATATAGAAAAATGCTTTATTTGAAATGTGTATGTGTGTGAAATGCGTTATTTGAAAGTTTAAATACAGAATGCTATAAGTAATTAGATTTTGGCTAAGTGGCAAAGGTACATTCAAAGATTATGTCTATTTTCTATTCAAGTGTATGCAGAAGAACTTACTCAATCTAATAATTATCATAAAGTCTGGCAAACGAAAGTAGACACTGGAATTATTTGCAAACTTTTTATATGGCAATGCTATACTAATGTCAAACTCAATTTTCCAAAGCAAGATGGCGTATTGTTGTGATCTTGTTAATAGCATTTATTCAGCGAAAAATTAGCAAAACTATCAAAAGTGGAGTACTGGAGATGTTGTTTCGCATGATGTCTAAATATCAAGAAAAACAACAGGAGAAAGACGCCGAATTCGAACAAAAACAAGATTGTTTACGTGGTGTTCGATTTCTTAAGTTAGTATGACGCTACTAAGTTGATACTTAGTCGTAATTCATAATAATTATTTATATTTATTTTTAGCGAGAAAAAATATGTATCTATTTTGATCCACATTAATTTTATAGTATCTTAAACACCTTCATAATAATGCATTATGGTTATTTAACATACTATTGAAAGTTGCATGGTTTTTAACACTTTTTTCTTTTATAGAAAATCTGGTGGATGTAGCAGGGGTTGATGAGATAGTGAAAACTATTGAAAAACTAACGGATTTAGAGCAGAAAGATAGGAGATAAGAACCCAGAACCAGTACTTGGATGAAATAGCTTCAATCACTGGTAAGTTTTTACTAGGAGTACATAACTTTTAGAAAGCTTTTTTGAATTCATGATTTGCAGAACCTAATCATTCTGTTTTACCATTATTTACAGAAGTGAGCGTTACTACATTAAAAAGAATTAAATAGGAAGGTGCGCGTATAGGCTATATAAACCCACAATGTTTGACTTAGATATTTTCGACATAGATGCTATTCGTAACAAAATTAACGAATTTTATATCGTTAGAAAACAAGTTTAAAACGAGACACACCAGTGCCAGTATATGAAGCTGATGAAATTCTGAATCAGAATGGGCACGAGGTATTGAGACTCCCCTACCACTGTAATCTAAATGCCTTTCAGCTAGTATGGAGTTTAACTAAACGTAAAGTGGCAAGTAAAAATATTGCTCTGCCTGCAGTGGAGTTAGAGAAAGTTATAAAAGAGTCGTTTGAAAATATAACTCCCGAGGAGTGAAAGAAAATGACTGATCATGTCATCCATGTTGAAAATAAATGCAAAGAAAGGGACAGAATTACAGAAAATAATTTAGAAAGATTAAACTTTCTAAATTATTATTAATAAGTAACGTAGGAAACAATGATTCCAGTGACTCTAATGAAACTCCACATGGAAGTCTTACATTCAGATTTTGATTATAGTGAATAAATCAGAACTATTTCAGAATAATGTTGCTTTTTTTTTCATTCGAATCAAGACACAATATTTAAACTATTACCTACCTAAAACATCTCTTGTGTTTTTTATTCCGATGAAATAAATAGATAATTCTAAAGTATCAAGTATGGTTATTCCAGGTATTTCATAGTAGTTTTGGGGTTGCTATGCTGATATTTTTTAAATTTGCCGCGCTTTTTCAGTCTCTACTTTCGTTTGCCAGACTATAGTGGCAATGAAAAGTGTTATGACGCATCGGGATTCGCGAATGTACGCTGACGACATATCAAACGTCACACTGATTAATAGAACACAGAGAAATTGAGCACAGCTGTCATACAGCTGTGCTATTTTTCTAAAAACAGCCTTTGAATGAACGTAAGTGAAGTGTTGCATTGCTGTCACTGTGTGTGATCCAATCATTTGTCAAACTCGTGAATATGAAGTAAGGCTGGTCGCACACAGCAACTTTTAGCAGCGATTCATCTGCAACGTGCGGCAGTATAAATGCTATATCGTTAGTAACAAGTCTTGACTGATCTAGACCGTCCCAAGCTGCCCCCTCAGTGACGCCCGAAGCCGAAATCCGTAGCGTATAAGGGGTGCCCTTAGCATGTAGTCACTTAATTTGTAAAATAAGCCCTGGCCGAAGGTTTAATTAATTGTTATAATGAAGGTCACCACAAACAAGTCTGGATAAGCAACCGACAACCCACTAGACTGACCTGTTAGAGGAGACTCACATAAAAACTATGACTGCATGGATGCAAGAAAAAGTGTTAACATGCATTTGCAGTCAGTCATGACATTGCAAAACAGTAAAGATAAACCAACACGTCTGTGTTATGCTGTCTCGGAATATTAGTATCGCGGGTGAAGCTACCTCATATCATTGACATAATCGCATACTGTATCGCGATATTTCTGCGATTGTATAGCAACCGAATCTCTGCAAAATGTTTCCGTGGGCGACCGTCCTAAACTGTAGTAGGTTATGTGTCATGGGCTTGGTTTATGGAATATTCTCATGGTAGGTAACACCCTAACCCCGATGGATTACGGCCATAAAGAGGAGGTTTGAGTCCCAGCTGTGGCATAGTTTTAGGCAGATTATGTTTAGTAAAGAATAATATATCATAAATTAAAATATACTTCAGCATTTAGATTATGCCTGTTTTTTGCAAAATGGTTAATGAAAGCAAACGTTTAAATAGAATCGAGATACTTTGCATATCTTTGTCGAAATACTTTTGTTTGCAATAAATAAAGAAAACATTCTATATACTACGTTTTTGTTGGGGCCAATAGGCCCCAACAAAAACGTAGTATATAGAATGTTTTCCCAAACAGCCATGCTAGGATTAAGCCTTTAATTAATGTTTTGCTATATCGTTCTCATGGTTTGTTAAAATCTATGCTTAATCTGTTTACTTTCGAAATCCAGTAAACTTGTGCCTCCCTGGTAATAATGTTAGTCAACATAATAACGATTCCCTAAAGTTATTTTGATGACAACCCGATTATACTATATAACCCAGAGCCCAAGGAATTAAGCTTTAAGTTCTACCTCATCATACTGTCTGTATAAGTTCAGAATTATACGTTCAGAATTTTGGTATGTAGGTAGCAAGAACATATTTCAATTTACATATCCTTAATACCAAATCTATAAAAAGCGAAATACTACTCACGGATTAATCACGAAATCTCAGAAACTACAAGTAGCGAGTAGTAACAATCGATATCAGATTCATTTTCAATTAAATTAAATGAATGTAATTCATTACACACGTACATATTCTTATACTTATGCGATCCAATAATAGATTTTATCGATTAAAAACCCGTGTTAAAAACATTTTTTTTTTTAAATTAATTTACGATCGCTATCTGTCGATTATTTATCAATATTATGCATATTCTTTCTTTGTGGAATGGCTACACTGATTTTAATTAGACTTGCACGTAAACATAAGTGGTAGTTAAGTAGTTAATAATAGTTATTTCCACAAAACGGCACAAGAGTGCATAGTTGCATACTTCGAAGACACAAACAACGAAGGCAGCGGTGCGCCATCTTTGACTACAGGAGGTTTTAATAATAATAAATATATAGGCTTTTATCCCGGAATTCCCTCGGCATCGGGATTTACGCGGGAAAACCTCCCACGCTTATGAAGTCGTGGGCAACAGTTTGTCGCAGCAAAAATATGACCGAGAGCTATAAAAATCATTTTATTCATACCACAGCAAATATGTATGCCATAAAGAATCCTTTATTAATGTCAACTATGACATCACGTCATAACGAAGGTATAGCAATCCTGTCCTGTAGGTTATGTGTCGTTGCCTTAAGTTTATTTCATTGAATACAGAAGATTTTTAGTGTTATTTATGAATGTGCGTGTAATTTAGCTATGTAATGCTTCTTTTATTATGTATGTATATTGGTATACATATCATTTAAAAAGAAACAATTATTATTATTAAGTCTCATTAACAGAATAGCTCGAGGCTTAATAATAACAGCCACACGGGTCTTCTAGGTTAGGCAACGCTTGCTGAGTTCGACCCAGATGGGTAACAATCTGAACATACTGAATTTTTTTTTGATAGTAGTCTCGCGTTTGGCCACCATCTCACCTGATGGTAAGTGATGATGTGGTCGAAGATGAAGCACGCTTGCCTAGAAGTAACATATTCACTCTTGACTTAAAGACTCCCAGGTTATAACTATCAGGAAACACAGACTCCGGCAGGGAATTCCACTCCTTAGCTGTACGCACAATGAAAGTGTTCCCAAAACGTTTCGTGCGTATGGGTGGGATATCTACCATGTAACGATGGCGCATCGCCGTTTGTCTTGTAGTCCTATGATGGAACGGGCTTGGTGGAAAAAGACAGTGCAATTCCAGCGCACACTCCCCGAAATGTAACCGACTCAAGTGCATCAAGCTGGTATTTGGCAGTTTCGTCCTAGAGATGAGAGCAGTACTCCATACACGACCGAACTTGCACTTGATAGAGGACTTTCGACTATGTCAATGTTACAAACCTATTGATATATAACCTATAACCTATACATTGTGTCGTTGAAGGTTAGTCTATCTGATGTGCATAGGAAGTTGGAGACATCCTAGAACACCTAATGAAATAAGATCTAATTCCGAATCCTCCATTTTGGCAAATGTTGAATCTATGTATAGTGAAATCTATTATTTGTTAAGGCTATATGTATATATCACTGTGTAAATTTGAGAAAATTGTCAAAAACTTCGTTGATTTCGTAACTAACTGATTGATTTTTTATTAAGAGAAAGAGAAAATATAGGGGGAATAATGATATTTCACTTTAAAAAAATAATAATAACAAAATTGCTCTGTCCCTTCTATCTAAACACTTAATCTATAGTAACTTTTTAGTTCTGTATTGTCCTCCTCTTAGTCTAATTATCATTTGTGATGTGTACCAAGTACCTTTCTCATTAAGATCGGTTCTTTAATTTCCAAGAATAAAGCCTCAAAGTTTGTACGGTAGTTACACCCTTTTATTTATTTATGTTACTATATACTTTATTGTACACCTTACAATATTTCATATTTTCGTGGGGAAAATCATCAAACGACTCCTTCCGCTGTGGGTGGAACGGAAGAGAGTTTGCGACTTCTAAGGACCAAAAACCCACCTTATTCCTTCAGTTCCCTTTGCATTCCGTGGCCGCTGTATCCCGTTAGAACATTTCCCCAACCTTAGCATATGAAACACCATGTGTAAACGCCCTTGACATGAAACTCTCTAAAGACTATTAAATATCTCTAGGATAAGCAATGCTAAAATATGGTTCAATAGTAATCTGTGTGTTTTATTTATGAATTTCTGGAAAACAACGTGTAGAAGACGGCCATTTCTATTTTTTTATTCTGTATGAGCCCGCTCTTGACCGCGATCACGCCTGATGATAAACCGTAAAAGTTGTCTGTAAGTGATCGCTTTTTGCTATAAAACCGCACATTGTATTTCACCCGTTTTAGTTTTTACGTCCTTATTTGTTTCTGTTATGGTGTATAATAAAGAGTACATCTATGGTTATCTAACATAAATGTGGTCTTCGATGAAATAAGTGAGTCCAGAAGAAACGTATTCACTCTCGTTTTAAGGCTGACGGGTCATATGTGGTCGGGAACACAGAATCCGGCAATGATATCCACGCCTTGGCAAACAATAAATGTGGAGAAGAAGCGCTTAGTACGACAAGACGGTATATCATTGTAGTCAGTGCGTCTGGTAGACCGATAGCAAAAGGGAGATGGAGGTAAATTTCATGTGAATTTTGGTTCTATTTACTGAAAATATTTTTTTTTACCATTAATGGTCTGGTTTGGTTCACTAACAGTGCATCTATTGATTATTTTTGTTTTCATTTAATTTTAGTTGAATCGTAAGTCAATTTTGTATCTTTAATGTTCCTACCTACCATTGTAAGTTTTAAACAATGTAAACCATTATAGTAACAGTAGTTCTGTTTTTCAGGTTATTCTTTAATAAAAACTGCTATTTAAGCCAAATTTGGTGGATCTCAGAAAAGTTTTATCGTCACGCTTATCTTGCAACTCACACTAGTCTACTTACCATTTTCCCCGACTTTATAACACTTGATGGCTATACATTATAGTTACTGCTAGGCTTTAGACAACATCTATTTTATGAAAAGCCACAAAAATAAAGCAGTAAACCACGAAGGGTGATAATAACCACCATTAGAGGCCAGTTTGGATTTTTTGTCTCGACAGTGGAAAACACACAAGCAAAGGACTATAAAACTAAATTTACCACTAATTAAAGTTTGATGCCTTTTTAACTATAGCTTTGCTAACATGTTTGAACACATTTTAGATAGAACGTAATATTATTTACTTCATAATTGCATTTGCAAGACGACCTATATTTAATCATTACTTTTTCTATAATCCCTGGAAAATGACACTTACACACTCTATATGAATTGTTTGTGTATAATTTTAGTGTGTAACTGTTTATTTTCCCAAATAAATAAAATAAAATAAAGATATAATAAAGTTTACTTATCTACATGAAACTCCATATAAACCCTATTAATTAGAATAACATTACGTTATTTTAAAACGTTAATGATGTGAATGTATATGATTTATATTTTCTGGACTATGTTATTTTTTTTTATTGTTATTTGTATATAGGATAATTTCACACTCAATGTATATTGTTAAATGAATATATACAAAGTGACTAAGCATATAATAAACAAATACATTGCGTTATCAGAAAACTCGGACTGCTGAATGTTAATTTGGCGCGCACTGTTTTGAAAACATGCTCTAAACACTCCTTTACTGATCTCTTCTTAAGTCGCTAGTCATAAGGCAAAGCGGGATCTGAACATTTCATTTTATAATAAATTTATAGTTTAAAAAACCAAAAACACGCTTTTAAGACTAATGTAAGGAGCAGAAATTAGAAATATTTACTAGCAGGCAGTCCAAGGTTCCATCAGCCATCTTCCAATTCCATCGTCAGACCAGCTCGATGGTACCATAATATTGTATTGTCGTCTAATCTACACATAACTGCCAAGTTTCATGATGATACAACAATTAGAAGTACGTTTAATTCAGATTCTTAGATTTTATTGCATATTTAAATCGTTACAGATCAACCTAATAATAAATCTATGGATTACGCGGTAATTCAAAACGGTTAAGAAAACCGATAACGGATTTTCTTTAGGTTTGTTATAACCTTGAAACCTGATAGTGTTCAAATTCCATTACGTGGCCTTTCTCACAAGTGCAAACACGACTATGATATTATATTCCATCATGGAATGCCAGTGCCTATCTTCCGGCTTCATCATCAGACCTTGAAACCTAATCGTGGTCAAAGTTCATTACAAGACTTTTCTAAGAAATCCAAAACAGCTATAATACGATTTTCCATCATGAAGTTCCAGTTCATATCTTCCGGCTCCATCATCAGATCAGTTCGACAGTACCATATTATTGTATTGTCATCAGAACTACATACAGCTGCCAATTTTCATTACGCTACGACCCTTGGAAGATGGTTAAATTAGTTACCTTAGATTTCATTACATAGTTAGTTACATACAGGTCGACCTAATAAAAGCGTGTTAAAAATAGAACATCTTTTTTGACTGTGTAGACGTCGCAAAAAGCAACATAATTCGATTTCTCTGATCCAGCCTACAGACTACCTACTAGTAAAAACTTTTTGAATATTAGTAGTTTCTACTAGTCCCTAAATTATTCTATTTTGTTCATCCCTACAAACATTTTGTGAATTCGGTCGATTTTTAGGAACCTCTCTCCAGTTAATTGTATAACTATCATGCACACATGTTTGTTCGTACCGAATTTTATCTTTCCAATCTTTTTTCCGTTCAGGATCATAATGATATACCTACTTACATAATGAAGAAGAATGTTAACTTATGTAGACGTTTCGCAGGAGCGACGTGACGAAGTGGTTGCCTAACATCGGTGTATCCTTTTTGCATTATAGTAATCCAAAAGATAAGCTTAGTTTGTAATAAAACTAGTTAGTTTTTTTTTTTCGAAGAATTCGAAGCCGAATGAAAAATGAGTAATGGTCAAACTCTAGTTTGTTCTTAAATTCTGCCAGACTTTGGAATGTAAGCAGGTTTTACATATTTTTATCTCTTATTTCTCAATTCTGAGACCAGCTACTGAACTTATGATGTAATTGCTAAACTTTGCATTGAATATTCAGTGAGTTTTCTAATATTTCGAAATGTTATAATTAAATTTTAATAACAAGATAACAGAGTTGTGTTGAAACATGTTTAAAATTTCACAGATCTGATAAACGAATTCTCTAAAATGTACATTATCATTTATTTTTACGCTAACATAATTATGATAAAAATAAATTTAGATAACTTACCGGGGTGGGATCAGATATCTGCGTAATGATATTGTACATTTTGAAGTATTGTCATTATCTGCCTATCTACGCAGCGACATCAAAGCGAAACAAACCGCTTTTTTGCTGTCTAAAATGGAAATATTTTTGTGAATGATTTTTATTTTCAAACAGTTTCCAACAAAAATATTTTATTTGTGACTTTACTTTACTTAAAAGAGCATAGTAGCAGCAACCTCGAGATATAAATAATGACTTTGTGACGTTCAAGGAACAAGTCAGTGTTTCGAATTATATTAATTTTCAATGATGCAATTATAAGCGCAGCGCGTCTGAATATCTTATTTTACATCCGGCATCGTTTGTTATATTTAAAAAAAATCAAGATAATAGGATAACAATTCATAAAGTGTTGCAAAAAACGACCAAAAACTACTATGCGAAGTTTTTTGGCTATCTCGATGTTGACAAAGCGTATAATCAACACAGATGGGACAATTTACAAACAACTAGCCTCAAGTGAATTTTCATTATTTAGGATGACCTTCACCACAGAAATAGAATGCAATCAGCAATCAAAATTGCTCTCATGAGCTGTTATTGTCATCAGTTATGAAGAATATTGACGCTGACAGCATATTTTTAATGCATGAAAGGCATCATCTACATGGCCCCTATAGAAATGTAAATCAATGAAACTAAATTACTAACTTC
This sequence comes from Tholera decimalis, assembly GCA_943138885.2. NCBI lineage: Eukaryota > Metazoa > Arthropoda > Insecta > Lepidoptera > Noctuidae > Tholera > Tholera decimalis. The sequence goes on along the minus strand of OW964552.2, from coordinate 13,044,260 downwards.
TATCATTGTTACATCAACTCATCTATTCAATTCCATACAAGTAAAGAAGTACTTGAAATTCAAAATGTCCACCACAACTAACATCCCACTAAAATATCTTCTAACGTCGAAGTCAAATCAAATCTAACGACGTTCCTAGCAGACAATTAGTAGCACTAACTGCCATATATTCTGCGTAACACGAACGATCGTTATGCCAATTAGGTTGACAATTACTTGGCACATGGAGGCGGTTAGTACACTGTGGCGTAGTGGTTTTGGTGGTAGTAAAATAAAAACAGAAGACCACAGGTTTACAGCATTTATTTGAAAACAGGGGGGTGGGTTCGGTTCACACAGGGTTCCCTCACTGGTCGAAGGTATAGAATGGTACTGCCCTGAGCTCAGGCCGCGACGCACGCAGACCGGCGGGCAGATCCCGAAGCCGGCAGCGACCACGTGTCCGAAGCGGAGGTTGTGCAGGGCAGGCCACGGGGGAGGAGGTCTCTCCTCCTCACCCAACTCGCACGAGGCAGGCGCAGAGGTTGACAGGTAGGCCACGCGACAGCGCGTCTCTCCGGCAGTGGTGACGGAGGCAGCGGTGACACCCGTCGCGTGGCAGACGTTGCAGTAGTTAATATTGAAATGAAGAAGGAGAAAGAAAAAAAACCCCTTGGCACAGAGGGGTTTCTATATAAGTTACTTGCAACAGTAGGCGGCGAGAAAAGAACTAAGCCAACCGGAGGTTAGAATTTATAGCCAGTCACTGCATAAGTGTTGCCACTCCGTGAAACCATAGACATTAAAGATTAGTGTGGTAGTTGACTTCTAGTTTAATCGACTACAACGCTACAACACTCTAAAGACCAGCGTCGCCACATTGTTAAGTAACATGAGACTACATTCGAAACTCGTCTCTATAGCGACTCATACTGACTTACTATAGTTTTTGGATACATGGATACCAAGAATTTCTTAATACTTTTGTCAACTCTTTTCCCCATAAAAACTTTATAACAATATTCTAACAAAAAATAAACCTATCATAACTACCTATCTATCATATCTACAGTCTCAATACCGGTCAAACTGTAAAATATAGCTAGGATATAGCTGAAAACCTGAATTTTAAATGAAGCGCCTATCTATCTGATCATTTTACCACATAGGAGCCGATGACGTGGTTCAAAATGAAGCAAGCTTTTCTAGAAGTAACAACTAATATATTAGACTACTATTATATCGATTATTATATCTATCAGGAAACACAGACATGTTATTTCATCTTATTTCGTTTCAGCATGATATTTGTAAAGTAACCTCAGCTTTGGAACAAATATGAATCAGAAAAGAATTGAAATATCCAAACACCTGCATATTTTTAAATAAAAAATAAAAACTGCCCCACACACCCAGACCTAGAACCACGATTAGCCCTGACACAGCACCTTCAAAAATTAATGTACCGTGGACCACCATTAAACAAGGGTTTACGACTCTTCCCGCTCATGATAGTTGCTAAGGACTACCCTGCAGCCATAAGATTGACCGTATATTAAATTGGCAAGCTCATCAAGGTCAGTGGTCCGGCTTCTGAGTCTGACCCTTCTAATATATCCGGCCTTATCAAATTGACATCTTGGAACATGATCTTATGTTAAATGATGTGGACTTTATCGTCCTTGCTAATGTTAACTGTCCTTATATTTATGTTACGAAAAGCTCGTGGCTAAATAAGAACAGCCGCACGGGTCGATCTTCAAGGTCAAGCAACGCTTGCCGGGGTCGGTTCGTGGATGGGTGACTGACTTACATATCGCGATTCCTCCGCGCCTCGGAATTTATCAGGTTCAACCGTTGGTCGCCGCTACCATTTGTACATCTTTGACAGTCGTTACAGGTAGTCAGAAGCCAGAATATCTGACACTGGGGTATCGTGTTGCCCAGCTACTGGGCTAGTACTCGGCTGCATCTGGTTACACTGGAAGCTGACCCCAACATGGTTGGTGAACACAATTTGGTAAGCATTTATGCATTCTGGCTAGTGTCTCGAATTAATTGGTAGTAAAATAATTGCGTCTCTGATAGGCATTTAAACACAATGCAGTATTAAATATTATTCTCATTTTAAGTGAAATCTAAATTTTTTTATGAGTAAATAAATATCTTTAACCAAAAATCCTTTTAAACCAAATCTATACATTTTTATTTATCATATTACGATGCACATCCATTAGAATGACCAATGGACCAGACCCTCTTGTATTCATAATACCGTGTGAAGAACGCTCATCTGTGCCCTGACGGAGTGCCCAAACAAACCGAAAAGAATACGCATTCATCTTGTTTATATTACGTCCCGTTTATATGCGAACACAATGTGTTGATACGAATTCACTGTAGTGTTGATTTTTAACCAACTTGAAAAAAAGGAGGTTTACAATTCGTCTTGAACTTATACTTTCTAGTTGGTCCCATTGTTACGAAATCAGGATCTGATGATGGGATCCTGGAGAAATCGAGGGAACTCTTCAAATATTATAGGCACACCTACAGCGTTTTGGGTATTTCTTATAGTACCTTGAGCAGTTTCTTTCGAAAAGTACCATTTGTGGAAGTTGAACTGATGATGAAGACCACAGATGGCCACTGAAACTACTCAATAATAAGTATTTCGTGGATTGCGATTCGATTACTTGAGTACGGATGTTAAACACTTTATGCTCATCGCAATACATACGAGTATGGTGATGTAGAGCTGATGGTCAAGTACCAGGAGAACTGCTCAAAAATTAACGGCTATGCATCGGGAAAAGCAATATTTTGTAAAAGGTGATAAGTTGTTGACATTATGGCTTTTGTAACTAGATAAATTACAAACCGACCCACTAAAAAGCGTGAAAATTTTTTTTTACAAAAAGTAGAACCGACTTCCATATCAAAACACTACAAAGCTAAAAATCACTTTAATTTCGGAAGGCGGTGTGAAAAAAAGAAAGAAAATCCAAAACCAATAACACCGACCACCGAAATTAAAGTTATTTTTAACCGACTTCAAAAAAGGAGGTTTACAATTCGCCTTGAACTTTTTTTTTTTTATGTATGTTACCTCATAACTCAGAGAGGGCTGGACCGATTTGAAAAATTCTTTTTGCATTTGATAGGGTATACGTTCTAGTTGGTTCCATTGTTATGAAATCATGATCTGATGTTGGGATCCTGGAGAAATCGAGGGAACTCTTCAAATATTATAGGCACACCTATAGCGTTTTGAGTATTTCTTATAGTACCTTGAGCAGTTGCTTTCGAAAAGTACCATTTGGGGAAGTTGAACTGATGATGAAGACCACAGATGGCCACCCAAACTACTCAATAATAAGTATTTCGTGGATTGCAATTAGATTACTTGAATGTAGATGTTAAGCCTTTATGCTCGTCACAATGCTTATGGTGAAGTAGAGCTGATGGTGATTTACCAGGAGAACTCCTCAAAAATTAACGGCTCTTCACCGGGAAAAGCAATATTTTGCAAAAGGTGATAAGTAGTTGACATATTGGCTTTTGTAACTAGATAAATTACAAACCGACCCACTAAAAATCGTGAAAAAAAACTTTTTAGCAAAAAATAAAACCGACTTCCATATAAAAACACTACAAAGGCAAAAATAACTTAAATTTCGGAAGGCGGTGTCGAAAAAAAAAGAAGAAAATACGAAACAAATGACACCGACCACCGAAATTTAAGTTATTTTTGCCTTTGTAGTGTTTTTATATGGAAGTCGGTTTTATTTTTTGCTAAAAAGTTTTTTTTGCCTTTGTAGTGTTTTGATATGGAAGTCGGTTCTATTTTCTGTAAAAAAAAATTTGTTATCATTAACTCTGCAGAGAGTTTCAGAGTTTAAATACTTGGGACATATAGTTACGGAGGACTTATCCGATGATGCGGACATAGAGAGGGAGCGTAGGGCGTTGGCGGTTCGGTGCAATATGGTAGTCCGCAGGTTTGCACGTTGTAGTAAGGGTGTTAAAGTTTCGCTTTTTAAAGCATTTTGCCAAACTTTCTACACGTGTAGCTTGTGGGTGAAATATATGCAGCGGGCCTACAACGACCTACGCGTACAGTATAATAATGGGTTTAGGATGTTGATGGGGCTTCCGCGCTTCTGTAGCGCTTCGCAGATGTTCGCGGAAGCCCATGTTGACGACTTTCATGCTATTATGAGGAAAAGAGCAGCGTCAATTATTGGCCGGTTGCGTGGGAGTTCCAACGGCATCCTAGGCATATTAAGTAGCAAAGTGGATAGTCCATTTGTAAAGCACTGGGTGCAAAGGCACGTGCCCGTTTTGTAAGATGCAGCGTGTGTATTGATAATGCATATTTAAATTTACTAACATAGTTTTTTAAGTAATTTTTGCTACTAACACTATGGATTATTTGTATTTGTTGATCCGAAATAAAGAAATTATATATATATATATATATATTATTACGCATTTATAGATATTTCCCAGATGAAAAAATTACCACTATTTACTAAGTGAACTTTTAAAAAGTATATAATTGATTATTAATTATATTTAATATACTGAGAACTACATTTGAAAGATTAATTAAGAAGTTTATTTTCCCTTCTTCTGAATAAGAAATTAGGTATAATACATCTTTTTATACTGTTATATTGATGTTCAGAAGTGCCTTTTAATAGTCTATATAATTGAATTAAGTGAATTGAATTTCTTTTTGACATCAAAGTTCAGGAATGGAAGCTGGGTGATGTCTCTAGTTGGCAAAAGTGTAATAATTATCAACGTCATAAGAAATTTAAACAAACTCATTTATTTTCGTGACAAAAACAAATAACATGTCTATATTTTTTGTGATGAAACTGACAAGCAGTTTTCTGGGAGAAATAAGTTTCTCCCAGCAAACTGCACTTTGAGCAACTAATGTAACATGAAAAATAATTAAGACTCAAATCACAATCTGGTGCTGCTTAACCGTTTTCCTTTTAACATGGATCTACTATCTATCTGACCATCACAGCCATCATCTGGATAACACAATATTGTGCAAAATAAGAAAAACATCATTATATAATTTCGTTTTTTCCTATTTTGCATATCAGATTGAACTTAACAGCAACTTTTCCAAAATAAAGCAATGGATCCCCTAAAGCTTGTTTCAAATGTTCTCTACCCAGATTGATAGAGTTAGTGACACTTGATTTGTCCATAATTATTTTTAAATTAATTATTATTGACGTTAGTATTTCTTTTCATATAGATTATTGAAACATACTCTATTCAAATTTATTTCCCTCATTCAAACATCTAATGCACCACAAAATAAACATGTCCGTAGACTGGTAACATGTTTTAACAATTATCAAGGATTTACTTTCGATTTCGGAAACTGTTCGTCACTCTCATATATCTTCACCAATTGGCTATCCCAGCAAACTAACGGCCTATAAAACATGTACAATGTGCGAATGTTCTCACCATATTTATATCTATACGATACTTGTAAGTCTATCTCATTTTTCACTGCCAAATAACGGATAAAACTACATAATTATCATTCACATTACTTCTTTTAAATTTGTAAAACTATTTACTAAAATAAAGCATGGAAGTCGTCCTCATGGTTGGCAGTTGTTTCTAGGTACCGTTTATAGGATATGCCTTTCTCCAAAGCTAGCATGGGGGGTCACGGGTAGTGTCAACGTGCAATTCTTTTGTAAATGCTTTAAAATAATAGAATAAGTAAGTAATTGTACACAAGCATGCATTGTTCTTAAGTTATGATAGCATCACTTACCAATAATAGTAGTTTTAGGTACATTCAACTTGTGACTGGACCCTTAGGACCAGAGAGTACATTGCCTGCCAGGGTTACGGAAATGTTCTACCAAGATACCGCGGCTTCAGCATGCCAGGGTAGCTGAAGGAACAGCATGTGTTTTTAGTCAGTAGAAGTCTGGCACTCCTTTTTACTCCACCCAGAGCGGGAGAATTCATCCAATGATTTTTTCATCCGACAAAAACTACTACGAACTTATATAGGTACTTTCAACTTCTAAGAACTAGAATATATAGAAAAATATTACTGCCGAGAGAAATACATATATTATTGCCAATTTATATTGTGACTAGTACTCACACGGGGCTTCGCTCCCGTGGATTCTATCACGGTAAAAACATAACTCTCCTTTTTTGCAGTCGCGTAAAAAGTTGCTTATAACCTTCCTCAAGCTTCAAATTACTTCCATACCAAATTTCATCCAAATCCACCCAGTACTTTTGAAGATTAGTGCGTTCAAGCAAACAAACAAACATATATTTATCGAAATTATCCTATGACCTAAAATTCATAACTAATTTATAAATACTACGTAACTCTAAACTCAATTCGATTGACGAAATTCAAGTGTTTGCGGTGCGGTTTAAATAATAAATAATAATAATCTTTATTTGGAACACAGCCATAAAATTACATGTGTCTAAATATCTAGAATAAGTAGGTACAATAATCTAACAGAGATACATAGCCTGCTGCCTCCCAAACTAGGTAAAGACCTGTATCTTGGGAGGCAGTAAAAACAGAATTTTTATCTTTGCTTATAGCCCGTGTAAGACAGTGTAAATTAAAAAAAAAAAAACGTATTATTAAATAAAAAGAAAAGAGAACAAATAAAAACAAAAATTGGGTTGTTTGAACAGTCATCCCCACTAATATGAATATTTTAAAAGCTAATCTTATCGATAAGAGAAAACACCAGAAGGTCTCTAAAAGGGTAAGTTATATTATATGCAGTAGAAGTGACCGTAAGTCAACAAGGGCCCGGGCACGCCGCAATTGCGGCGGTAAGACCCCTCTTTGAGGAGTGGCTAGATCGGCGTCACGGCGTCCTGACCTACCGCATGACGCAGGTCCTCACCGGACACGGAAGTTTCGGGAGGTACCTGTGTCTGATGGGAAAGGAACAAACGCCTGGGTGTCACCACTGTGAGGGTCGCCCTGAGGACACAGTCGAGCACACGGTGCAGGACTGCCCCGCTTGGGCAGAGCACCGACGTGTCCTCACGGCGGCAATAGGCGGAGACCTCTCGCGCCCGGCATTGGTCGAGGCCATGCTGCGGGGCGAGAGGGAGTGGGAAGCGGTCGCCTCCTTCTGCGAAGCAGTCATGCTTCCGAAGGAGGAGGCGGGCCGCGTGAGGGAGAGAATGGCGTCCTCCCTCCAGCCCAGCCGCAGTGGTAGACGCCCACGGCGTCGGACGTCGGTCGACGATCTCCGGCCACCGTAGGCGCGGGCATGCGGACAGCGAGTAAAGGGCAACTCGCTGTCCGACCATGAACCATGCCCCGGTTCGACGGCGCGTTGTGTTCCACGCGCGCCTCAAAGAGCGTCAGCAATATGACGAGGCCCCCCCGTAGAGGGCCGAAGCCTGCCGGGGTCGTGGGACTCATCCCATTACCGTGACCCCGGTACGTAAAGGGTTATTGAAGGAGCACCGTGGATTTTAGTCAGTAAAAGTCTGACAGTCCCTCCCACCCTGCCCGGGGTGGCAGGATATATTTGATAATTTTACCACGATAAAAAAAAAAGTCAAAAAGGGCCCAGCTGCCGTCAGCCTAAACAAACGTATATAGGATTCACTTTGGTACTTCGACGTAATATATAGAAATTCCTGCCTCATGTGAGAAAATACCCAAACTTATATTCGGCCACATATTGAACTTTCCGATAACAAAACGAATCGATAACACTTCTGCGACGAACCAACATGTTTTACCATGAAAGCGCCTTGTTTGTAATTCGTATGATAACATATTTTCGATTTGACATAATGAATCAAGACATCGTGTACGAAATATGTACTAATTGAATTGAAACGTGTTGTTACATATATGACTACACAAATCTTTTGTATAACGCGTAGTATTTATCTGCCCGAAAAATGGTACACTTTCAAAGTTATAAACGACTTCAGTTGTACTGTACAGAAGAAGGAGACAGTGATCTAATATTAACCAAAATAAAGGCAAATAAATGAATCATTTATAATGTTAAAGCTGCGCTTATCAGTAAATAAGTATGCATAACTGATAGGTGGTAGGTACCCTTAGATATAACGCGCACCCCAAAGAAAAAATAAATTCCCTATACCGACATCCAGGAAGCAATAATTCACGAGACCCTTGGTAATAAAATTATGAAGTTTCCTCACCTTTCACATAAACCGCATAACATCAGCATTCATAATTCACACCAACAAAATAAAGCATTTTTATAACCACACACGCCACGGTTGCTTACTTCATTACAGGCCTACTCTGGATAAACATTTTTTTTTTAAATAAAGCTTAAAATGTAGGCAGCCTAAATTCGCTCAGTCGTGTAGTGCCACTCTTTTTGACCTAGTTACTTGGACTGAGATGAACAGTGAAAGAACTTTACAGACGGACTTTTTACAGGTGTGAAATAAACCGAATGTTCATGATTTGCTTCAAAATTGTAGATGCATTATTAAAGTCGAATAAATATAACAAACATATATTTATATTCATATCTTTTGTTCATTATTTGTTTTACATTGAAACAAAATATTTAAAAAAGGTTAACTACAAATAAGAGTAAATGAACAAAGCTCTGTGAATTTTTAAAATTCTTTTCCACATTTTCCTGGTCGTACAATGTTTATTTATTTATTTATTTATTTTATTATTTATGTACACACAGTAAAATATAATAGGACAACATAATTATAATATTTGAGTACAAAGGTACTGCTTATTTCTTAAGAAATTTCTTCCAGCAGACCTGCGAAAGGAGAAGTGAAAAAGAAATGTAGACAATAGTGTGTGAGAACAAGAAGAGAAATAAAAATTAATATGTGAAGTCTAAAACTAAAATATTAAGTATACCTACACATACTCATAATGCAATAAAAATAACATATACTTAAATAAATACATAATGTAAGAATATATAAACATATAATATAAATATATAAATAAATAATTAACACATTTCAGAGGAAAGGAGAGGAATAGAATTAATTATTAGCAAAAAGTAGGTTTTGTTTTAATAACTACAGATTTCACAAATAAAATGAGTATTAGTTTCTTTATTTAGGTTTCTAAGTGGTATAAACTAATATAAATTTTTTAAAGTAAATTCACGTGACCAAAGTCGCTCCCACATTTAATTTATAGCTAAAATTTCTAAAAGAATAGGTTAATCTTTGAAAAAAATATAACTTAGCATTTTTATCAATATCTTTCTTTTCATCTCAATAACTTTTATGATATGCTCCAAATATTTTGTGAACATTTTTCTTAAATAAAATTTTCTGGAAATGATCCTAAATCTAAAGTACTCGTATTCCAACTGCCGTACAATATTTTATAACAAGAGAGGGACAGTATGTTTCTAGGAATTTAAATAAAATCTCTTACACTAATACTCCTAACACTCAACATTAATGTTCATAAGGCAAGTTGCAATGTTATATTGCCTATACCTATATAATGAATGAAGCAAACATACTGTAGCCCATTTCACCGAAATTGCGCGGTTGTGGGAGTATGAAGTTTGGCACAGTTAAAGTTTATAGGAGAGTAGTAGTGATTTGCCGGTTCTGGCGCACCAATCCCGTGGCTCACCGGTTCTGGCGCACCACCGCTTCTGGCGCAATCGCGGTCCAGGGCGTTCCAAACCTAAAAAAAAAAAAAGGTTTTGGGGTCCGCTGATCACGTTTCTGCAATCCGTTTTCGCGTAGGATGCATGGTTCCGGAGATACACAAATCAATTAACAACAATCTGTTTCATTTCCGGTGACCCGAACCCTCATTATCGACTTTCATTGTTCGCCTTTTCTTATCTATTGTCCATGCGTCCGGCCGCGCACCCTCATTAGGATTGCATTGACGTATATACTTTTATTGTTCATAGACCATTGCTTACTTTGCTATTCGGGATCATCAAAACGGAATCAATAAAACACATGCGTCATTAACAAATTTTATTTTTATCTACAAAATATGAGCGGAACATCTCATCCACTAAAATATCGTTGTACAGTGTGTTCCCTGTAAATATGTTTGTAAAACTATGCATTGAACATCCCTGAAACTTATATAGCAAATACATTAAGCAATATTCACCACAAACTGAAGTCCAATCATTCTGAATCCTATCAACACTCCAGCCCCATCTTTTACAATTCCTTTTCAAAAACTCGAGATGATATCGCGCAGGTGTTCGCCCATATGAATCAAAATATTGACCGATGCCATTCGTATCGATATGTACAGCTACCCAGTGTGAACCTGGTTTATCATCCGCATCCAAATTGCATATTATATACGTTGGTGCATGGGTATACATAGGGAGTCTATTAGCAGCATAAACATTATTTTCCAGACTGGGATGAATATTTTTCAGATGTTTTTGTACTTCTAGTGTATCCATGATATAGCATATTATTACACTACCAATCTATTCAATGGTTGTCATAGGAATGTTCAATTATAGTGATTTGTAAATATTAAATCGCATTATTTTGTAGCACTCACAAAACAGGTTGATGCCAGCAATGTGAGATAAGTTTGTTGACTCATAGAGTTACTATCAGTTCCCGAAGGAACGTGAGATAATTTTGGTGATTCATAGAGTTACAATCAGTTTCGTTGTATTTAGGAATTTGTTTTAGATAAGAATGGTGCTATATAAGATCGTACCATTGCAGTCATGCAGTCAGTCTATGGTCGTTTGACCGCAGTGGATTGTATACGTCTACCAATACTACGTTTGTGTTACTTCAATGCATCAATGGCCATGGAGGTAAGTGTTTATTCTATTGATAAACTTACTTGTATTCTTGTTGTTGTTTCCTAACGTGTGTGATTAAGTGTAAACAAATTGATATTAACATGATAACTGTCTTGTTGCAGAAATCATTCAACTTCGATGAAAATACCTATAAACAGTATTACTACTCACCGCTCTCCCCTCAACATGAAGAAGAGAACGATGACATCGTTATTAGTAACACATGCGATGGTGGAAAAAGGAAATCACAACCGATTGATCATTTTTTTGAAGTGGCACCAAAAATAAAAAAGAAGAAACTGTTATCGTCAACCGTGGCACGAGCCGCTAGAGATGGTGTATCATACATTTCTATTAATTCTGACGACGGAGACCAAGCGACACATCTCATAAAAATTGAAATGTACGATATGAAGAAGCTATGTAAAATTCCAACTACTGATCATTGGAAACACACTACCACGAGGATTAAATATTATGTAAAGAATAATAAGGATAGCATCTACGACAGCACAAACGGGCTCGTATACAACATTACAAAGACAATAGCAGAAAGTGAAAAAGTTAAAAAATACTTTTTTAACAATGACACCCATTAGTTGATTAGTGAATGTGATTCTGTTTACTTATTTACTACTATTACTTCTGTGTACTCATTAGATTCTACCTGACTTTTTAATCCTTTGCTAGACTCTATATAATGAACATTATTTGAAATCTTGAACATTATTTGAAATTGGGTATCAGTTGGTCTACCAACACTTGACTGTTACTTACTGTGCTACCTAATTTCTTCTTTGCTATAAAGATGGAAAACTTCAGTGAAGTGTGTACCAGTGCTTTCTTTTCCGCACCCATGGAAGAGAATATGGAACTATTCATCAACGAATTCGATCAGGAGCTGCCTAAAGTTTGTGATGAAATGGAGAAGTGTGAACTGTTTGATTCATCGTATGATGATGAGTTGTATAATCACTGTGCGATGGTTGAAACAGCGTTGATGTAAGTATTAGAAGTACAAACTCCATAAGAAAGATTATTGTTGTATTGTTTTATTTTAACATTTGTCTAATAATTTTCTTGCTGTTTTGTTACAGTCAACCACAACTTGGAAGAGGTATCAAACGAGGTATCACTACTGACGAAAATAAGGTTCCCAAGAAAGCAAAATTTGATGAAGGAGCTTCTACATCATCGACTGAAACAAATAACGTGGACAACAATAAGGTGGAATGTGACACATGTCATGTTTTTATTAATGAAAGGTATCTAAATAACCATTTAAAAAGCAATGTTCACAAAAATAATCTTTTAAAATCACATAATTCACTAGCAAATGTCACAGTTGTTGAAACCGCTTTTGGCAACCGAATTTTAACATATAGAATTAATAGTAAAACAATTCAATCGGGGCAATATTTTGAAACACCGGAATCGTTTTAAAATTCATTAAAAATTGATATCTTATTTCTAATCAATGAATGTATTCAACAACATACAATTTTTAAAATAAACTTCATATTGCATGCTGATTTCATACAACAAACTAAAGATATTAAAAATACATTTGATTTTCAAACGTTTAATTACATAATTTGTCAGGGTGATGACTTAAATATTTTTTTTTCATCATTAATAGACACTGTTGTTGGTAAAATTTGTCAATTTGAAAAAAAAGATAGTGGTTGGAGTCTTAATCAAATTAAATACATAGATATGAATGTTAACAAATTCAACCCCTTACGTGGTAGTTCATATATCGATCTTCCTCAGGATATTAAATTAAAAAAAGCTGTAATCAATGTTAAAAATAATGATAATATGTGTTTCAAATGGGCATTACTCTCCGGTTTATATCCTGTATGTAAAAGTGTAGATCGCGTAACATCATACGCAATTCATGAAAATAAACTAAAATTTACTGGTATTTCTTTTCCGGTTAAAATTGTAGATATATCAAAAGTAGAGAAATTAAACAATATTAGTATAAATGTTTTTGGTTTAGAGTATAATAAAGAAAAAAAGTGTAATTCAGTTGTAGGTCCTTTATATTTAACAAAATGTCGTACACCTAATCATATCAACCTACTATATTTATCGAATGGTACTAACAATCATTACTGTTATATTAAAAAGTTATCGCGGTTAGTTAGCTCACAAATCTCAAGTAATCATCACGCAGTTTATATATGCGATTCATGTTTACTTCATTTCCCATCAGAGGAAAGACTTAATAACCATCAACAATATGATTGCGCTCACATTTGTACGGAATAACCAAACGGTAAGGATTCCAAAAAGGATTGGTTCGGTAAAGCAACATCAAATAATAAAATAAAATTTGATAAATTCGTGAAAAAGTTGGAAATGCCTTTTGTGGTTTATGCAGACTTTGAAGCATTTTTGAACCCGATAGAATCATGTAGTAACGATCCATCCAAGCCTAGTACAATTAATATTCAAAAACATGAAGTGTACAGTTTCGGATATTACATTAAATGTTCATATGAAGACAGATTATCAAAATATGAGACGTATAGTGGGCCAAACTGTGCACAAGTGTTTATGAATCGCCTTTGTGAAGATGTGAAAACAATAGTTAAAAAAAATTGTTTCCAAAAATGTCCCGTTCCATTATCAGATGAAGATAAAATTAAAATTTCAAATTCAAACATTTGTCATATTTGTGAAACTCAGTTAAATGAAGATCCTTTTTACGATTTTGATTGGTACACTGGCAGTTTTAGGGGTGTTGCACATCAAGTGTGTAGTTCTAAGTACAGAACCCCTCGTTATGTCCCAATATTTTTACATAACCTCGGTCACTATGATGCTCATTTTATTGTCCATGCATCAAACCTCGATGATGGCAAAGTTGAAGTTATTCCACAAAATAAAGAACGATACATATCATTTTCAAAACAGTTAACAATAAATAATCAACCTGTAAGTTTAAGATTCGTAGATTCATTGAAATTTTTATCATGTAGTTTAGATCAGCTAGCTAAAAATCTTAATGACGATCAGTTTAAAGAACTAAAAAGAAACTATCCTAATAATGAAGATTTTTTACGTTTAAGACGGAAAGGTATTTATCCTTATGAATTTATGCGTAATAGTGATTGCTTGAAACATCCGTCACTTCCTGATCAACACCAGTTTTATAGTTCACTCACAGATTCAAATATTTCAAACGATGATTATAATCATGCAAAAGATATTTGGCAACATTTTAAGTGTAGTAGTATGTCTGATTATTCCGATTTGTATTTAAAAACTGATGTTTTACTTTTGACGGATATATTCGAAAACTTCAGAAAGCTTTGTATTAAAACTTATGTATTAGATCCTGCCCATTACTATACTGCTCCAGGTTTAAGTTGGGATGCAATGTTAAAATTTACGAAAATAGAATTAGAATTGTTAACGGACTATGACAAAATTGCTTTTTTTAAAGCTGGTATTAGAGGGGGTGTATCTCAGTGTAGCAATCGTTTTGCTAGAGCAAATAATAAATTCATGGAGGATTATGATGGTGAAAAACCTAATTCATATCTAACATATTTTGATGCTAATAATTTATATAGTTGGGCAATGTCCCAATCCCTTCCTGTTGGTGGTTTCGAATGGATAAATTGTAATACAGATTATAATGCGTTGGATACGTCTGATTTTGGTTATGTTTTAGAAGTTGATTTGGAATATCCTGATGAACTTCATAATTTGCATTCTGACTTTCCATTATGTCCTGAAAACATATGTGTGGGTAATACTAAAGAAACTAAATTAGATCCTAATTTAAATAATAAAAATAAATACATCATTCACTACAGGAATTTAAAACAATGCATTGAAATGGGAATTAAATTAATTAAAGTACATAGAATTTTAAAATTTAAACAGAGTTCTTGGCTAAAGAAATACATAGACTTAAATACTAGTTTGAGAACGTTAGCTAAATCAAACTTTGAAAAAGACTTTTTTAAATTAATGAACAATTCTGTCTTCGGTAAGACAATGGAAAATATTGAAAAAAGAGTAAACGTTAAACTATTAACTCACTGGGATAATCGTGGTAAAGTTTTAGGTGCTCAGGAATTGATTGCAAAACCAGAATTCCATAGTTTATCAATATTTTCAGAACATTTAGTCGCAATACAATTACGAAAAACAAAATTAATTTATGATAAGCCAATTTATTTAGGATTTTGTATTTTAGATATATCTAAGACCCTTATGTACGAATTTCATTATAACTACATGGTTAAAAAGTTTAATAACAAAATTAAGTTATTGTACACCGATACCGATAGTTTGATATATCAAATTTTTACAGATAATTTGTATGAGGATATAAAACCCGACCTACTTCACTATTTTGATACATCAGACTATCCAGAAAATAATATTTACGATTATCCAAAAATAAATAAAAAGAAGTTAGGTTTTTTTAAAGACGAGAATAATGGTAAAGTGTTGAAGGAATTTGTAGGGTTGCGATCAAAAATGTATGCCTTGGAAGTAGAAGATAAATTTATAGCAAAGGCAAAAGGGGTTAACAAAAGTGTTACCAAAAAAATGAATTTGGAAAATTACAAATCGTGTTTGTTTAATAAAAATGTACAATATTGTAGTATGCTTCGGTTTAAGTCAATCAAACACACTATTTTTACACAAAAAATAAATAAAGCATCTTTATCATATAATGATAGCAAACGATGTATTATGGACAACAACATTGATACATTAGCTTGGGGACATTATAAATTACGTTAAGTGTTGATACTTTTTATTTTTACTTCTGTACCTATACAAAATTTATATTGATTGTAAAATTATGATATTACTATAATGTTATATAATAGTTTATTACATATTTAAAATTTATTGTTTGATTGTAAATAATGTAAGAAAATTGTGGTTTTTATTTGTAGGTTTAAATTTGAGATTGTAAAATTCTGATGTACTAATTGTGTTAGTTTTAATTATTCGATTGTAAATAATGATATCTTAGTAATAATAAAACGGTGAACATACATTTGAGAAGATTGTAAAGTTCTGATAAGTAATAATTGTGTTAGAAATAGTATACAGATCATTCTGTTTTTCATCAGTTACATGTTTTTTTGTAATTTTAGCAATATATATATTTAATTTTTACAACATAATTTTCATTTTTTATTTCATCCCTTTGAACTCTAGACGTGTGAAATGTTTCACTTTATCCATCCGTTTACTGCTATTGTGGCAGGACCAAGTGGATGTGGGAAGTCAAATTTTGTAACAAATTTCATAAAATCAGTTAAAGAAATATGTAATTGTGATTTTAATCAGATCACATGGTGCTTTGATGAAATGCAACCTTTATATAATTTACCAAATGTTAACTATCATCAAGGAATTCCAAATCTTAATATGTTTGATGGTGAAAACCCACATCTTGTTATTATTGATGATCTAATGAGAGAGTCTGATGGAAGAATTGTGGATATATTTACAAAAGGTAGTCATCACAGGAATCTGAGTGTATTTTATTTAACACAAAATTTATTTCATCAGGGTAAAGGTCAAAGAGACATTTCTTTAAACTCAAGTTATATAATATATTTTAAAAACCCTCGAGATAAAACTCAAATAAGATATTTAGCACGACAAGTGTCACCAGACAACCCAAAATTCATTGAAGTTGCCTATAGGGATGCAACTTTAGAAGCGCATGGATATTTAATGGTTGATTTAAAACAGAATACCAATGATTTTTGTCGTATCAAGACAAATGTCTTCCCATTTAATGGACACTGTACAGTCTACGTCCCCACAAAAGAGTTTAAATACACCAAGAATCAAACAATTCAAATCATTTCTAAATGATGCATCGTCGACTTACAACGCATAAACATTTGCTAAGCGCTTTGCATACGCTTAAACCAAAATATCAAAGAGCGTTACTTAAAACATGTGATGAAGAAGAAATAAACTGTATTTGTGAATGTATTCATAACGTTTTACAAGGAAAGGTACCTCTTAAAGATCAAGATAAACAAAAATTGAATAAACACAAAAATATACTCCGTAAATTGGTGCATAAGTGTAAACATAAACTAAGAAAAAATATAATCATACAAAAAGGAGGGACTTTCTTACCAGTAATATTAGGTGCAATATTGAGTGGATTAGTAAGTGGACTAGCCAGTTAACATGGAAAATGCAAAGAAAATGATACTTATTGAACCTGGATTGATTGAAAAATTAAAAAAAGAAAATAAGGTTAATAGTAATTTGTCTCGATTAGATATTGAAATGCAAAATATTATGAATAGTAAGACGGAAGACCGCAAGAAGTGGATGTTATATTTACAAACACTACAAAGATACCTTCACTTTACCGAAGAGGATCGTCAACCACTCAGATTACCAATTTATTCTGATACATCTAATGAAGATTCAAATGAATCTAAAATTGGTTTTAAAAATAAAGATAGAGATCTAAAAAGTTCAGTTGATGCTGAATCTTTGTTGGATGAGAAAGGATCCATTAAAAGTAAAGAAAATGACACAAATCCACTTTACACACCAACTCAAATACTCAGTTTAATACCAAAAACATATAATAAAAAAGGTGAGTCATTATTAAACTTAATTGGAACAAGTAAAAGTAAAATACATTGGGATAATGAAGGCACAGTCATAATTGATAATGAAAAAATTCCTGGAAGTAATATTGTTGATTTAATAAATGATTCACTAAGACCCTTAAAAAGAAGTGATCCGATAGGGTGGGATAGATTTGCTAAAGCATTAAAAGATATTAAAGTACCACTTACTTATATTGGAAATCCAAAGAGATGTGAGTTTATTAACCAACTTCAAGCAAAAGATCTGAACAAAACCTCTGAGATTGAAGTTCAAGAGTTTTCTACACCGAGCAGTGGAGATAAAAGATCTATAACTAAAATACGTAAAAAGCTCGATTGGGAAAAATGGACCCCGTACTAGAAGAAATTAACAGGATTTATTATGATCCATTTAACCCCGCTGGTTTTGGTAGTATTGATAAACTATCAAAAGCCATGAAGGGTAAAATGGATAAAAAGCAAGTAAAGGAATGGTTACAATCACAAGAAACATATACATTACATAAACCCAGTCGGAAAAAATTTCCACGTAATAGGTACATTCTATCAAATATTAATGAACTGTGGCAAGCTGATTTAAGTGATATGCGAACTTATTCTCAATATAATGATGGTTTCAACTATATACTTTGTGTTATTGATGTATTTAGTAAATATGCTTTTGCAAGACCAATGAAAAAGAAAAACTCAGAAACTACTAAAGAATGTTTTGAAAGTATATTTACTGAAAGTAATTATACTTTCAAACAGAATTTGTTTCAAAAGATGTACAAAAATACTTTAAATCCAAAAAGATAAATTACTATACCACTAACAATCCTGATATTAAGGCTAGTATTGTTGAACGATTTCAAAGAACTCTAAAAATGAAAATGTGGCGTTATTTCACTCATAACAATACTTATAGATACATAGATGTTTTACAGGATTTAATATACTCTTATAATCACAGCATTCACTCTAGTATTAAGATGTGCCCATGTGATGTAAGTTCCGCCAATATTATGACAGTTTGGACTAATCTTTATAATAGAGGATCAAACAAACTTTCTTTAGAAAATCCAAAACCAAATTTCAATGTGGGTGATTATGTTCGAATAACTAAATATAAACATGTTTTCCAAAAAGGATATGAATCAAATTGGAGTGATGAAATATTTATTATATCTTCAATAATTGATAGATCTCCATGGGTTGTTTATACAATAACAGATTTACAAGATGAAGCAATAGTTGGTACTTTTTATGAAAGAGAATTACAGAAGGTCACTTACAACCCCACCTCACAATATAAAATAGATAAAATAATTGGTACTCGTTATTCGGGTAACAGAAAAGAAGTATTAGTGAAGTGGAAAGGTTATCCAGATAAATTTAACAGTTGGATTTTAGCTTCTAGTTTAAAAGAAATATGAATAAAGAAAGTTTTTATTTAACTTTGCTCAGCAATAGTTCAATGGAATACTTTCCTGATAACAAGACCACAAATTTTTCAACAAAATTACCAAAAGCTATGAAATTAGAAGGTGAATGGTCGGTTGGAGTTGTCGAGTTTCAATATCCATGCACCATGTTTACTGTTCAAGATCATGAAAATGTTGTGTACATTACAAAAACCATGTTAATGCCTAATGAAGATAAACCATCAACAGTGTACTACAAAAAACATATTCCGGCTACCAACTATGATAACGTTGAACATATTTTAAGAGCGTTAAATGGTATTAGAGAGAACTTGAAATTTCGTTATGATGAAATAACAAAATTTGTGTCTATTTCTGTTTTGGATAAAAATATAACATCCGTAACATTATCACCCAAATTAAGTTTACAACTAGGTTATGAACCAAATACAAATCTTCTAGACAGAAATTTTGGGAAGTGTCCTGCTAATTTACACTTAGGGTTACCATCTCAACTATTTCTATATTGCGACATTATCGATCCTCAGATTGTGGGTGATGTTATGACTCCGCTATTAAGAGTCATTTCATTAGATCCTTCAAAATACATTTATGGTGCGAATAAAATGCACGTTTTCTCTCCACCTCACTACTTACCTGTTATGCGAAGAGAGTTCGATACGCTGGAAATAGATATAAGATCGAGCACAGGACAAAAAATACCATTCCAGTTTGGAACCGTGTGTATTAAACTACATTTCCACAAATTATAATAATGTATTCTCCTCATGATCATCATAAATGTCCATATGAAAATTATTATTCACATCAAGCTGGATCAGGAGTTGGTGTAATTTATAAGGGTTCACCATACCAACGCGGTCATGGTATTGGGAGCTTCTTAGGAGGGTTATTTAGATCAGTTTTACCTTTACTTTCAAGTGGTGTTCGAGTGGTTGGTAAGGAGGCATTAAACGCTGGAGTAGGACTTTTATCGGATATGGTTCAAGCGCGTCCTATGGAAGCCTCAATAAAAGATCGTCTTAAACAAGTTAGTACTAACTTAAAACGAAAGGCTGATAACAAAATTGATCGATTTAACATGACAGGATCTGGATATATAACTAAAAGAAAACGATTGGCATCGTTCATTCCACCACTAACTGCTAAAGTGAAAGCTACGAAAAAACTTGGTCTAAAACCAAAAAACATCGAAGATATATTTTCAAATTAAATATGTCTTTCCTTCATAATCATTCTTGTGAGTGCGTTAAGTCAGAATTAGATTTATTTGCATTACCGTCTACACAAACAAGCATTGAAAATGGATTGTGGATTCACTATAAACCAATTTCATCTCTTTCTGATGATGGACCTATCGAGTTTCAAGTTCCTGGAACAGGCGATGACTACATAGATTTGTCTCATACATTACTCCAGATAAAGGCAAAAGTATTAAATCAAGATTCATCAAACTTGATATCAGCTACAGCAGTAGCACCTGTAAATAATTGGCTGCATTCACTTTTTAGTCAACTTGATGTTTATTTAAACCAAAAACTTGTATCACCACCTAATAATACCTATGCCTATCGAGCATACATGGAAACTCTTTTAAACTATGCTCCTGCTGCTAAACAATCTCATCTTACTTGTAGCCTTTGGTATGAGGATACAGCAGGAAAAATGGATTCCACAGATGGTAAAAACATAGGATTTGTTAAAAGACAGGAATTAGTTAATGAAAGTAGGGAAATAGAAATGATTGGTCATCTTCATGGTGACATTTTCAATCAAGATAAATTTTTAATGAATGGCGTTGAAATGAGTGTAAAATTAGTTCGATCAAGAGAGAGTTTTAATTTAATTGCTGGGTCAAATGATGTAAAGTTTAAAGTTTGCATTACAGACGCAACTCTTATTGTTCGAAGAGCACGAATTAATCCAAGTGTATTACTCGCACATCAGAAAGTTTTAGCTTCTACCACTGCTAAATATCCTATTACTCGTGCTGAAGTTAAAGTTTTAACAATTCCATCAGGTGTTCAAGGAAAAACTCTTGATAATATATTCTTAGGACAGGTACCCAAAAGATGTATTATTGGATTTGTAAACAATTCTACATTTAATGGTTCGCTTACTAAAAATCCATTTAACTTTGAAAACTATGGTATTAACTCTTTCAGCTTATATATTGATGGTCAACAAATACCTTCAAAAGCTTTGCAACCATCTTTTAATAATAATATATTTACATCAGCATATCATACTCTATTCTCGGGGACTGGTATTCACTTTCTAAATGAAGGAAATGCAATCTCTCGTGAACAGTATGCTAAAGGTTACTGTCTTTTAGCATTTGATTTAACTCCTGATTTATCAGCTAACTCATCAGCTCATTGGAATCTCATAAAGCATGGTAGTGTAAGATTAGAAGTACGATTTGAATCCTCACTAATACAAACAATTAACTGTATTGTTTATGCTGAGTTTGATAATATTATTGAAATAGATAAAAATAGAAATGTTACTGTAGACTATAGTAGTTAAGGTTATGTGTATGTAACTAAAGGAAACATTATAAAATTAAATAAAACAAATTGTATGCAATATACTATTTTTTTATTTCTTTATAAACACCCTATTCAATCTTATACAGAACACTGATCGAGTTTAAACTTTACATAAGCACACTGACTAAACCACTGAACATGCTGCTGCCAAGGATCATCATCATCTTCCCAATCTTTTAAACCGCCACCACAATGGAAACACTTGGTCCTGTCTTCATGACCAGTATAAAAGAAACCGGCTTCTGCAAGATCTTCAGGCTTCTGTTTCATAACGAGTGGCCAGTCTCCGAAACTGAACAACCGTCTAGATTTTGAACTGAAAAATGGATATTCAGCTCTTGGGTACTGCATATTCTTCACTTTTTCTTCTCCAATCAGTTTTGTAGTTTTGCTTTTCAATGAAGTGATCTGTTCACGTATGCCACACTCATCTCTTCCTTCTAATCTTGTTTTTCTCTCAGCACCACAAGACGACACCTCCTTGGATCTAATGAATACACAGAAGTAATTTAAGTAAACAGAATCACATTCACTAATCGACTAATGAGTGTCATTGTTAAAAAAGTATTTTTTAACTTATTCACTTTCTGCTTCAAACAGCCTCGTATACAATATTACAAAGACAATATCTTTGTAATATTGTATACGAGGCTGTTTGTGCTGTCATAGATGCTATCCTTATTATTCTTTACATAATATTTAATCCTCGTGGTAGCGTGTTTCCAATGATCAGTAGTTGGAATCTTACATAGCTTCTTCATATCGTACATTTCAATTTTTATGAGATGCGTCGCTTGGTCTCCGTAGTCAAAATTAGTAGAAATGTATGATACACCATCTCTAGCGGCTTGTGCCAAGGTTGACGATAACAGTTTCTTCTTTTTTATTTTTTGGTGCCACTTCAAAAAAAAATGATCAATCGGTTGTGATTTCCTTTTTCCACCATCGCATGTGTTATTAATGACGAGTCAGGTAGAATCTAATGAGTACACAGAAGTAATTTAAGTAAACAGAATCACATTCACTAATCAACTAATGGGTGTCATTGTTAAAAAAGTATTTTTTAACTTTTTCACTTTCTGCTATTGTCTTTGTAATATTGTATACGAGCCCGTTTGTGCTGTCGTAGATGCTATCCTTATTATTCTTTATATAATATTTAATCCTCGTGGTAGCGTGTTTCCAATGATCAGTAGTTGGAATTTTACATAGCTTCTTCATATCGTACATTTCAATTTTTATGAGATGCGTCGCTTGGTCTCCGTCGTCAGAATTACTAGAAATGTATGATACACCATCTCTAGCGGCTCGTGCCACGGTTGACGATAACAGTTTCTTCATTTTTATTTTTGGTGCCACTTCAAAAAAATGATCAATCGGTTGTGATTTCCTTTTTCCACCATCGCATGTGTTACTAATAACGATGTCATCGTTCTCTTCTTCATGTTGAGGGGAGAGCGGTGAGTAGTAATACTGTTTATAGGTATTTTCATCGAAGTTGAATGATTTCTGCAACAAGACAGTTATCATGTTAATATCAATTTGTTTACACTTAATCACACACGTTAGGAAACAACAACAAGAATACAAGTAAGTTTGTCAATAGAATAAACACTTACCTCCATGGCCATTGATGCGTTGAAGTAACACAAACGTAGTATTGGTAGACGTATACAATCCACTGCGGTCAAACGACCATAGACTGACTGCATGACTGCAATGGTACTATCTTATATAGCACCATTCTTATCTAAAACAAATTCCTAAATACAACGAAACTGATTGTAACTCTATGAATCACCAAAATTATCTCACGTTCCTTCGGGAACTGATAGTAACTCTATGAGTCAACAAACTTATCTCACATTGCTGGCATCAACCTGTTTTGTGAGTGCTACAAAATAATGCGATTTAATATTTACAAATCACTATAATTGAACATTCCTATGACAACCATTGAATAGATTGGTAGTGTAATAATATGCTATATCATGGATACACTAGAAGTACAAAAACATCTGAAAAAGATTCATCCCAGTCTAGAAAATAATGTTTATGCTGCTAATAGACTCCCTATGTATACCCATGCACCAACGTATATAATATGCAATTTGGATGCGGATGATAAACCAGGTTCACACTGGGTAGCTGTACATATCGATACGAATGGCATCGGTCAATATTTTGATTCATATGGGCGAACACCTGCGCGATATCATCTCGAGTTTTTGAAAAGGAATTGTAAAAGATGGGGCTGGAGTGTTGATAGGATTCAGAATGATTGGACTTCAGTTTGTGGTGAATATTGCTTAATGTATTTGCTATATAAGTTTCAGGGATGTTCAATGCATAGTTTTACAAACATATTTACAGGGAACACACTGTACAACGATATTTTAGTGGATGAGATGTTCCGCTCATATTTTGTAGATAAAAATAAAATTTGTTAATGACGCATGTGTTTTATTGATTCCGTTTTGATGATCCCGAATAGCAAAGTAAGCAATGGTCTATGAACAATAAAAGTATACAATAGCAGTAGCAGTAACAATGAGTAATACATAGAAACGTCAATGCAATCCTAATGAGGGTGCGCGGCCGGACGCATGGACAATAGATAAGAAAAGGCGAACAATGAAAGTCGATAATGAGGGTTCGGGTCACCGGAAATGAAACAGATTGTTGTTAATTGATTTGTGTATCTCCGGAACCATGCATCCTACGCGAAAACGGATTGCAGAAACGTGATCAGCGGACCCCAAAACCTTTTTTTTTTTTTTTTTTTTTATGTTTGAAACGCCCTGGACCGCGATTGCGCCAGAAGCGGTGGTGCGCCAGAACCGGTGAGCCACGGGATTGGTGCGCCAGAACCGGCAAATCACTACTACTTAGGAGGCGTCATCATCTTCCTGCCCTTAAACCGCTTAGTTTGAGTCCGCACATAGAGGAGGAGTGCAGAAAGCTAATGTTTTTATATTATCGTTCAAACTTAAATTTAAATGTATTGTGGTCGAATTGCTCCACCTTAGCGCCCTCTATATACTTATAGAACTGTAACTACCGGTGTCTGTGTTTGTTGATAAGTACAACCTGGACAGCTTTAATTCAAGTGTGATAGATATTTCTAGGCGAAGGTGATAGTGATCACCTCTTACCGTAATATGTGATATGGGTCAATCATGAGCAAAGCTATTATAAAAAGTTGTTCAAAATAAATCGAAAAAGTATCTATTTGATTATGAATTTTCAATCGAGTTTATCGGCATATAGGCTGAGCTCCGTGACTTTCTATGCCAAGAGGTCACAATTTCGCTTCAATATGTGTGCCCTACATTCCACAGGTATTTTTGTCACGTCTAGTTCAGTGAGCATTTCAGATTCAGCTCAAACATCCACGATACAAATGTAATCCGAACGCGGAGTTTGCTCAACGATTTCAGAAAGCATGTCCGCAATTAGACTGGCTACATTTTTCAGTTATACTGTAACTGTTCTAGCTAGTCTGTAGATAGAAATGAAATAAAGTTTATTTTTCTGCGACTTTAACAACATTAATGCTGGTGCAGTGACATACGTGAAATGAAAGATAGGCCATATTCTACGCAGTAATAACACATTTTATTGTAAACTTCTTTATTACATTATTTCCTTAAAGAAGATCAAACAGAGGTCGAGAAGCACGGTTCAACGTTAAGGAACGCTTGCCGAGGTCTGCCTGTGGATGGATAACCACCATAACATATTAAGATTTCTCCGTGACTCGCAAAGTACGTTAAGCCATTGGTCACAGCAGTCATCTGTGCATCTCATTCGTCACGAGTAGTCAGAAACTACCAAATTTTACACTAGTTTTGCTTTAGGGTGTTACCCAGTTTCTGGGTTGTGGAAGTCAGATAGGCAGTTGCTCCATGGAAAACAGCTGCATTAAGAGCGGCAAGTGCTGCGGTAAGACGGGAAACCGACTCCGTCAAAAGGCTAAGCAGATGATGACAAACTAAGAAAGGTCAGACTTTATTTAATATTTACATTACTTACGCGGCAATACGCCTAGTATCATAACTTGATGTACAGTAAAGAGATGTGTAAGCCTGCTGATCAATCTGAAATAGGGACACAGGTGTGATTTCTGACCCGAACCGTAAGCTTATACAGATAATCCAGTGACGTATGGTCCAAAATTACAGCTATAAGATCCGACTTGCAGATTTTTTTAACAGATTTCAAATGTTTGTTTTTCGCTTGTTTGCGTCCAGCTAAGATTTTCCCTTGCGGATGTGTATCGCCATCGTATATGTATGTGTTCCACCTTATATCTGTGTATATGAGGAACCCTGTTTGATAATTGTGGTGTGTGTTAGTGTGAGTGTGTTCATGCAAAATATCCGGTTTTGGAAAACAACTGTCGGAAAAACCGTACCTAGCTCATGTAAATTAATGTGTAGGAGTAGAACGACCTGAAGTGCCACAAAAATAAAAGTATTATGATGGAAATATACATTATACGTGTTTGTGTTGTATTCTAGTTAAATAGTTACAAAAAATGCCTGTGAAAATATTCCTATAGCTGAC
Organism: Tholera decimalis; assembly: GCA_943138885.2. Classification (NCBI taxonomy): domain Eukaryota; kingdom Metazoa; phylum Arthropoda; class Insecta; order Lepidoptera; family Noctuidae; genus Tholera; species Tholera decimalis. The sequence continues at coordinate 13,018,263 of OW964552.2, read as the reverse complement.
CTTTAAACATCGGCTAAGAACAAATCGACGGCTCCTAAGTAAACTGAGTCAACTAACAAATTTTGAGAATTGCACTTTTTTGTGTATTAACAATAATTAAATCATTTTCTATTCACCTGTAAAAGAAAAACAAATCATATCTTTATAAATAACTAAAAAACGTAGCGTAAACTGGATCAAGTATAGTAATTTATTTATTTTGGACTCAGTATACTGAGTCAAGTGTTTGCTAACAATATACGCGGGACGCAAATGCATTCATTTTGGTGCAAGTTCAAACTGGCTCAGTATACGGCGAAAGAAAATACTTCTGAAGCTTGTGATAATGTTCAAAACCATACCTATATTCACAGTCATACCTATGTTGCATATAACTGTTTACTAGTGGAAGCTTGTAATTGGCCTTTTTCTGCATATTTTCAATTATTACTCAAATGTATTAGCTGTACGTTTCCTTAAAATTTATAAAATAAAATAAAATGAAGCGGAAAGAGGTAAGTGGAGTTAAATTATTATTTATTAGTGTAGAAAAATAGTTAAGTGCATAATTAATTTAATTATTATTGTGATATTATCAACAAAAATATAAACATTAGTTTCCATAAGCCGAAAAAAGATGTATGTGAAGAATGTCACATATTTGAAAACAATAAACAACACACAGAACAAGAAGCAGAAAAACAGGCAGAGCACCATTGAGGTAATATGTACTATAGTACATATTATCTCAATACAGAGCACTTAAAACAAAAAGATTTAGCAAGACAGTTGAAAGCAGAAGACAAAGAATTAGCGCAACAGAATCCAGAAATACTAACAGCCGCTTACGATCTCCAAAAGTGCTTAAATGTACCCCATGGGAACGTTAGCACATTTTATTATAAACGAAAACTTACCGTTTATAATTTCACTGTATTTGATCTAGGAAATCGTCAGGGTTATTGCTTTGCCTGGCATCAACAAACTGCTAAAAGAGGAGCAAATGAAATTGCTGGCTGTGTTTTTAAATTTATTGAACGAACAGTTATGGCAGGTATAAAAGATTACCGATTCTGGTCTGATAACTGCGGTGGTCAAAATCGGAACAGAATCGTTTTTTTAATATATATGATGGCAAGTTATAAAAACAAAATAAAAATTAGTCATCGTTTTCTAATTGTTGGTTACACCCAAAACGAGGGAGACAGTAGGCATGCACTAATAGAAAGACAGACGAAAGACAATATACTATATACGCCTGCCCAATGGTACATGGCGTTTCAATTTGCTAAAAACGACGATAAACCTTATAAGGTCACCGAAGTGTCTCAAGATATTGTGATGGACTTCAAAACAATGCTTACAAAGGTCAACAATTGGAGTTTTGTCTGTGATGGATCTAAGATGCAATGGAATAAAGTCACTGAAATAAAAATTGAGCCAGAAAATCCTTACAAGTTATTTTTTTAAACTAGTTACATGGAAGATTCTTATAACTGTACTGACTGTGCTAATAAACCCAAAGCAACACGTAATCAAACTGTCCCTAATATAGATTTTCGTGATCTTCGCCCAGCTTACAACAGGTCAATCCCAATAGATAAAACTAAACACAAAGATTTAATGGACATGTGCAACAAATTAGTGATACCTAAGGAATATCACTTGTTTTTTTTTTCTAGTTTAATTAAGATTGACAGTAATAGAAATGAGAGTGATTCAGAATAATTAATAATTTGTCTTTTTTCTTTATCTAGATTGTTTTTTTCGTAATTATTAAGTAAGTACTCACCTCATAAGTTAATTTTTGAGAATGATTTTATTCTCAGCGATAAATACTAAGTATAAGAATATTAAGAATTGTGATTTTCTTTAAAAAAAAATAAAGAAGATTACTTTTCTTTGTTTGTTATGTATTGTTCCTAAATTATAGTGATTTCAAAAAATTAATAAATAATTCTTCTACTTTACAGAAACGTGCAATTGATACAATCAATATTTTGTATTTTATTACCTAAGACTACACCAACTTAAGCGTTTGTTTTTATTGGTAGCAAGTGTTGTTGATTTTTGTTATTTCTTGTTAATTTTATAGATATCCTAAAGTTGTGTTAATGTTACCAATACCATTTTGAGATCTCTTTGATTAAAATATTAAACACTAAAGCCGTTTTTGATTGTTTTAACTATTTTGTACCACACTTGGCTCAATTTAAGTATGGTTCACTTTTAAAATTATGTCCATGTATAGTGAGTCAACATATTATATTTTAACAAAATATAAATCCATGACAGACATAATAATATATAAAAAATCCAATAATTAAATAAAAATATTTTTTGCCACACTTGTAAAATAATTTTCCCCCATAACGTAGATTCAATAATGCGACGTCTAAAAATATAAGTGGTACTTGATCCATTTTTAATAAACAAATAATCGCCGTATACTAGTCTTTCTACATTATCTCATAAATTAATAAAATAATATGAAATTTATTTTGTACAGATGAAAGGCTTTGTTATATTTAATTCACTATGATTAGTTATTTTTTATTGGTTGTATTAACAATTTAAATATAACCATTTGATCTTCTTATCGCCTTCCTGTAAAGTTATTGGAAGTATAGTTGACTCAGTATTCTTAGGAGCCGTCGAAATACTGAGGTTGAAAACGCACTGATTTCAAAAGATACCGAGCTACTTCACTATTGTCTTTGGTAAGTCTGTCACGCCTTAAGCAGTACGGCTGTGTAATGCTTTACCCATGTCAGTAAGACTAGTCACAAACCTTTTCTTCTTTCAAAAGCATAGTAAAAACCTCTATCTCTCTCCTTAAATTTGTACTAATATATTCTCAGTTTTATATGAATTAAGTTTAAAAACTTATGAGTATTTATTTTCTCCTTCTGAGTTAGCGGGTTAAAACAACTTTCCCAAGAAACATAATTTATGTCCAAAATGTGTCACAAACAAAACGCCTCAATTTTTCAGTTGATATGACTTTTCATAACGTTTTACGATTAGACTTCCCCATAGCTAATAAAAGAGCCACCAAGTAAAGTGTAAAATTATATTCTCAAGATGGCTTCTAATATTCACAGGGCGATAAAATTTCACGGAATATTTTATACTCAAACGTCAAATTATGACATAGGAAGTGACTCGGAATACTTTCTCAACAATAAAAGTTACCTTATATTTGTCTAGTAAACACACAAAACAAAAAAAAAATACGTCGTTCCCCGAAAAAGATTCGGAAAAACTTCCAAATCTGTCTCTAGGTATGTATAAAAATCTATTCTCTCAGTGAGATTTAGCCGCTGTAAGTCAATAGTTTTTCTTACGAGAAACGTGAAAGGTTCGGAGATAATGTAAAATACGGTGAAACTATGAATGTTTCATAAGCTGTTCTATACACATTACATTTAGTATTCGAAACAAGTTTATTTTGCAGGGTTTACCTGGTCTGAGTGAAATTAATGGCGTTTGTTTTGTGAGGGTTGTAACGCTGTTTAATTAAGAGATGGTGATTGTTAATTTTGGCTCCTGCTGTTTGCGTCAACAATGTATTATTAAATGAATAAACTTACAATGCTTCCGGTTAGAAACAACCTAATGAATGTGAGAAGAGCTGTTTGGAACTTTATTTGAAAATTCCATAACCTATTTATTTATAGCTTAGTGTTAATGTGTGAAAAATGAAATGACTTGTTCTATAGGTTTTAAGGTCTAGTATTCTGTGCATTACTTAAAGTTGTTCATTCCTGGTAATTTATGAAAGTAGTTGGTTCAGAATCGGATTCTGAATAGACTTCTGTCATAAAAAATAGGTTTAAATTTTGACGGAAAAATCATTCATTTAACTTAAAATAGAAACACAGTATCATGACAAATTAATACAATCCTTAATTCAAAGAAATGCGCTCGTGTGCGTGTCGGCCGCTAACATTGCATGAGTGGATGCGTCTGCGTAAGGATATTGTATGACGCACATACGTTTTGCGTTTAGTAAGGATAACTATTTTATAAAAAATGTCTAGGTTTCGTTTGAATTTATTTAATTACGGGTGTTGTTTTAGATAATTAATTTATTATTCTACTTGGGATTTCTGAGGTATTGCTCTTAATCTGTTACCCCATGTATATGGTCGTTTCCTTAAAAATCTACACAGAGAATATACACTTATAATCGCTACTAATATTATTATACTATATAAAGCTAAATTACCACTCACTGACTCACTGACAGAATTGTTCTCCCAGATGGTGGATGGGGAGGTGGGTATATTTTGACAGATTCGTAAACAAGTAACTCTCAAACCTACGGGAAAAGTGCCAAACCCCCCCTTTCCCCCCCCCTTCTCCCCCCCCCTATCGTATCTCGGAAACTACGAGACCCGTATTTTTTCTTTTTACGGATTCGTATAGAGGAGGCTCGGTAAAGTAAAAACCATTTTTCAAAGTCCCCCCTCCCCGCCCCCCTTCTCCCCCCCTTTAGGCGGATCTCGGAATCTAAGAGACTTGGAACATTTTTTTTTTTCAGATTCATTTAGAGGGGCAATGCTTAAGTCGAAATACTTGTGCAACCCCCCCCCCATCACCCCCCCCCCCCTCTTTTTTTTTTTATTTTTTTTTCACAAGCTCGCGAGGTGCTTGCACCTCGCGCAACACGCAAATACCAATTTCTTTTTTCACAAGCACGCGAGGTGCTTGCACCTCGCGCAACACGCAAATACTAGTTATACTATATAAAGCTAAATTACCACTCACTGACTGACTCACTGACATAATTGTTCTCCCAGATGGTGGATGGGGAGGTGGGTATATTTTGACAGATTCGTAAACAAGTAACTCTCAAACCTACGGGAAAAGTGCCAAACCTCCCCTTTTCACCCCCCCTTCTCCCCCCTCCCTATCGTATCTCGGAAACTACGAGACCCGTATTTTTTCTTTTTTACGGATTCGTATAGAGGAGGCTCGGTAAAGTAAAAACCATTTTTCAGTCGCCCCGCCCCGCCCCCCTTTTCACCCCCTTTAGGCGGATCTCGGAAATTAAGAGACTTGGAACATTTTTTTTTTCAGATTCATTTAGAGGGGCAATGTTTTAGTCAAAATACTTCTGCAACCCCCCCCCCATCACCTCCCCTTTTTTTTTTTTTCTTTCACAAGCACGCGAGTTTCTTGCACCTCGCGCAATACGCAAATACTAAACCCCCCATCTCCCCCCAACCCCCCCCCCCCATTTTTTTTTCACAAGAACGCGGGGTGCTTGCACCTCGCGCAACACGCAAATACTAAATCCCCCCCATCTCCCCCCATCACCCCCCCCCCCCTTTTTTTTTTTTCACAAGCACTCGATGTGCTTGCACCTCGCGCAACACGCAAATACTAAACCCCCCTCATCTCCCCCATCACGCCCCCCCATTTTTTTCTTTTTTTTTTCACAAGCACGCGAGGTGCTTGTACCTCGCGCAATACGCGTATACTAAACCCCCCCATCTCCCCCAATCACACCACACCTTTTTGTTTTTTTTTGTTTTCACAACGCGAGGTGCTTGCACCTCGCGCAACACGCAAATACTAGTTATATTATAAATTCGGAAGTTAGATCTGTCTGTCTGTAATAATTTCACGTCTAAACCAATTAACAAATGTTGAAAAAATTGACACATGAGGCTACTTCTTTTTTCGCTAAACAAAAACTTTTCTTGCGAGGGAAGCGACAGGCATAAGCTAGTCCAATATAATGGTTGTACTAATACCTCCGTTTAACGCAATGTCGCCGCAATGTCTGTCGTTAAGGCAACAAGGAGACATTAAGGCGCCTATGATAACTAGGACGAGGAATTAAGGAAATGGTGGTAATATTATGTATTCAAGAGCTTATAATATGAGTATTGTAAAAACCATGATTATTATAAGCATGCTGTGAGAGCTTATAATAATCATGGTTTTTCATACAAAGTTTTAAGCCCTATATTCATAATATAAAAAAACGATATTAATTATTCGTTATTATCAAATCATATGAGCACAATATACGTTTTTGTCTGTGATGCTCTAGCGAGGAAATAAACACACAGATTTGAGTGAATCCGTCAAAACAGAGCAAGCATTTGTCTGTTATCGCTTAGCTGAACTTAGGACTTTAAGGAGCTCAAACGATTTAACAAACAATACCAAAGTAAGCACATTTGGGTAGGCCGCACAAAGTACTCAACCTCCAGACAATGCAGGATCCAACATAATCATTGTGGCGTAGTGGTTTAGGTGGTAGAATAAAACAGAAAGACCACAGGTTTACAGCATTTATTTCGAAGGGGGGTGGGTTCAGTTCACAGAGGGTTCCCTCACTGGTCGAAGGTATTGGATGGTACTGCCCTGAGCTCAGGCCGCGACGCACGCGGACCGGCGAGCCGATCCGAAGCCGGCAGCGACCACGTGTCCGAAGCAGAGGTTGTGCAGGGCAGGCCACGGGAGAGGATGTCTCTCCTCCTCACCCAACTCGCACGTGGCTGGCGCAGAGGTTGGCAGGTAGACCACGCGACAGCGCGTCTCTCCGGCAGTAGTACGCGGAGGCAGCAGTAACACCCGTCGCGTGGTAGACGTTGAGGTAGTTGAAATTCGAGACCGAAGGCAGTAGCGGTAAAGAAAAACGAAAAACCCTGGAATCACACGAAGGGTGCTTCCGTAAGCGTGGTGCCAGGAATCGTGAGCGCCAGCGATGCGTGCGTCTCCCAGCCACAAGCCCAAGGAACAGTACCCGGGAAACGAATGGGAAACTCACCATCGCGGCGGTTCACAAAGATTATAGGTAAGCGTGAGCATACCGCATGCAACGATATAGAAGGTAACCGCGTGACAAAGCGTTTAAGCCCGTAGCTGCTATGACACAGCAGGAAAGTAATGCTGCGGCCTGCGCACGCTTCACAAATTTAGAAACACTAGTGGAAAACAGATGACAATGAAATAACACAGTTATGTTCCAGACGGAAGTCATCCCGACAACCGGGCAACTATATAAATTTACAAACGCTGCAGATTATGGTGAAATAAGAGGATTACGATTTGGCAAGATGGAGAGAAAATGGCAGATACGACGAGCACTTACCCTTGGGCACAAAGGGATTTCAATATTAGTTACTTGTAACAGTAGGTGGTGAGAAAGAAGCTCCGCGGACCGGGGATTAGAATTTATAGCCGGGACCGCCTAAGTGTTGTCACTCCGTGAAACCATAGACATTAGGGATGAGCGTGGTAATTCGATTTTAGTTTAATCAACTATCACGCTACAGTACCCCGCTTGTTAGTGAAGGATTTTCCCTAGGATAAATCCGCTAGAAGGCCTAAACCACTATTACTGACTACTTATACGTTCATACATCCCATTCATGTGCTTCCATACTATTAATCATTCATCCATCCATTCTATGTCCATCCCTGACTTGGAAGTAGTCCTAAGTCAGTGACTTACTATCACATACGAAAGGTAAACTAATTATAGAGTAGTTTAACTCGAGACAGTCAGTAGGAAAAACAGCAAGATAAAGCAAGTGTATCTCCATAAGGTTAGGTAACCTTGGTGGAATGTTGCAGGCTATAGCTAAAGTTAGGTTTCATAGCAAGAAGTAAGTTCATCGTAGAATTTTAATTTATCAAAGTTCTAACAACAATATAATAATAAGTTAAGGTTCTATTTTATGTTTAGGTTTAAAATTAAATTATGTTAAAGTTCAAAGCTAAGAGTATTTAAAAAAATTAAAAAAAAATTGTTAAAGTTAAAAAAATTTTTTGGTGGTGGTCCATGTATATGTTCAAATTGGTTTAAGTTCCATTACTGGAATACGCATCTTATGTCAAAGTCTATTCGAGTGAGTTTCAGAACGTGAGTGAAATTTAAAAAAAATAAATCAAGTCCATATCCATACTGTTGCGAGAATATCCGAACGTTATAGACGTAATTCTAAAAGACAAGTATCCAAGGTTGGTAACTACGTCGAGATGTCAAAGTCAGTACGTAAACGTCAAAATATAATATGTCAATGATCTTGAATTTATTCGGTTATGTTATGAAACACGCGGAAATATTTTCTAAGAGAATTAATTAATTTAATTAGGGCAGGTTGAATCTAAGTGATATTCAGGATACGTTTGTTCAATGGTTTAAGGTGATTTAAAGTTTAAGTTAGGTTTCCGGTTTAGCGCTTAGGTAAAAGAAATTAGATAAGTTTGTAGACTAGATGTTGTTAGAATATTTCATGTAGATGCTATTATTAAACGATTGATGAAGTGCAAGTTAGGTTTCGGGTTTAGTGCTTAGATTAAAGTTAGATTTGTTACCAGGGTAGACTGGAATATAGTTTAACTGTGGTGGCAGATCACCATTGAAAACAATACAATGGACTATGCTATATATTGTTTTATGAATAGTTTTAAGGTTAGTAGTGAGAAAGTTTTACAGTTATAATTAGACTATAAAGTTATAGACTACTATGCAAGTAGTTAATGGGTAGGTACGGTATTTGTATAGAAATTTACCGGATTGAAGCTGTTTTCAGAACAGTAGGTGTTCAGTCCTGCAATTGGCCAGTGCAACGGTAACTGGATGGTCTGAACTGTCCACGGTACGTGGAGCTATAAACGTTGCTTACAATCAACAATAAACAAAAGGCCTATAGCCTCTGAGGCCTTATGAATACATTATTACCACTAACCTTCTGTGCTGGGTTCACCAAGCTTCGACCTTCCAAGGTCACGCCCCAAGTGTGGTTTGTATGTAATATGAGGTGAGTAATTGAAAGGTGTGATGTAAGTCAAGTTTGTGGACGTTCACAAGGCGCCAGTCTCCAGATGGCGCTGTTCCAACAGCATCACAGCCTAACTCGTTTCCAGCAAGCGCGTGCTACGCGGATGAGGCAATAAGGCGATGTGTTCCGAGAAATATCCCTGGATTCTCGTCAATCAGGGATTACAAAGTTCAATTAAACACTGTGGTAGCTATTTATCACTACTTTTTTCCAACTCTAGCGCGTGCCACGCGGATGGCCACAACCGGCGTTAGATCCAAAAATATCCCGGGGTTTTCGTCAAATGGGTATTACAATTTCAAACAATTGATAATCGCGACCCAATTATCGGTTGCAACAGGCGATTTCAAACGATATTTTACCAATTATAATTATCTCAACAGGGTCCCATGACCGACATTTTTCAACCAAGCAAAGTCTATCTGTCAAGTCAGAGTAATGTCAAGATCAAATTTCTTTATGTCAAAAGGGTGCGTTCGGAAACGATCGGTACTAAACATCTACCCCCCCGGACGGGCCTACCCGTCCGCTAATCAATTGGAAGTCTTGACAAGGTGCAAATTTAACACAGCTTCAATGCGGCCAAATACCGTAGCTAGTTCCTTAAAGGTGAGAACGGTGTCTCCCAACAATCTCCGCCAGCGTCCCTTTGCCGCTTTCACCGTGGCCCCAAAAATACCCCCCCCAATGGGGGCAGGCTGGCGGGTCAAACAACCAAGTGACCCCTCGGCGGGCCAAACTATTACCAATATCAACCTGGCTCTCATTAGGAAGGCGTATACCTCCTTCAAATAGTTACTTGTACCCTTGTAATTCGTACCGCAATCAGACCTAATCAAAGAAGGTAACCCACGGCGAGACACAAATCTTTCCAAAGTCGCCCCAAAGGCCTCTGTCGAGAGGGAGGTTACCAGCTCCAAATGACTGCCTTGGTTGAGGCAGACAAACACACAAATAAGCCTTAACAATCTTACTATTACGAAAGGTGGACGTCTTCAACAAAAGGGGACCAACAAATCCGTTACGACGCCAGCACAGGGCCTCGCCTCATTGACGCGATCAGCCGACAAAATCCAAATTTCTCGCTGCAGAATGGCCAACAGCGCCTTGCAACCGGCATGCGAGTTCTTACCGTGACGATCAGTCACCAACAATTGAACCAAGTGGCCCTCCTTGGGCAACAAAAGGGGGTGACGGGCCCCATAAGGAAGGCTAGAGTGCCTCAACCGTCCTCCAACAGGGTTTCCCGAAGTGGCTCGTCCCAACCAAGTTCAGTTATAACAAGGGCAGGAGCACCAATTTTAGGGTAAGGACAACTCACAAGGGTGATTTCAAACCAGGTCCTTCCCTCAACAGTGGTGTCAGCCGGTTCGCCAATTCCCCAAATCTTGCCTGAAAGGTCATTCACCTTCAGGCTAACCTGTCCCGCTAACCAAGACGACAAAAGGCAACCCCGGACTCCCGTGCCCAAAATGGCACGGACCACAATTGAGTCACCCAAGGGTCCCCAGACCTTGACCGAGGCCGTTGGCAACAAAACCGTCTTGATCGGGGGGGTCCTTTAGCGGGCAGGCGTCAATCTCTTAGCGATGCCTGGGCGGCGACCGATCGCCGCATCCAGGCTGCCTTCGTTCACGACGAGGCCAACAATCAAAACATTCGTCCGCGCGGTGTCCCGAGCCGCTCGCCTTCACTGGAGGGGCATATCCCACCGGATGCCCGAATGGCGGAGGGCGCGACTCCAGCCGGGGACGTTCCGCCAACGGAGGGGAAAGGCAGCGGCGCCGACCCGGCCACTGCTGCCTAGCAGCCAATGCGCGTTCTCCCTGACGAGGGGAGACCAAATGGCGCTCGTGGGGCTCCCGTTCAACTTGCGCGGGGGTTGGAGTGCGGCGTACAGAATCGCGGGTCTCAGCCCGGTGCTCGTCTCCGGGGTACCCCCCCCCTGCGCGAACCCCCCTCAGAAGCTGGTCTGCTGGAGCGGTTCGCGTTGGCGCACAAAATCTCAAGGTGGGACCCTTCACAAATTCTACACGGGCGGGGGTCGGGGCAGTCCCTATGGAAGTGGGCCCCCAAGCACGAGAAGCACAAACGGCGTGCGTTGACAATGCGGCGGCGGGAACTTACGTGCAAATTCAAAAAGTCCCGGCAACGTGCCATGACATGCCCCGTTGCCTTACAAAAGTCACAATGATGAGGACTCTGGGCACCAGCAAAACGGGGGGCGGGGCGAACATCAACAGGCCCCCTAGCCCGAGGACTCCGGGCGCCAGCAAAAAGGGGGGGCGGGGCGATCATCAACAGGCCCCCTAGCCCGAGGACTCCGGGCGCCAACAAAACGGGGGGCGGGGCGATCATCAACAGGCCCCCTAGCCCGAGGACTCCGGGCGCCAGCAAAACGGGGGGCGGGGCGATCATCAACAGGCCCCCTAGCCCGAGGACTCCGGGCGCCAGTAAAACGGGGGGCGGGGGGAACATCAACAGGCCCCCGAGCCCTAGTCCGTCCCTGGTCTCTGGGCTGAGAAGGTAGTGGGGGTGACCCCGTGGCGCCACGAGTGTTATCCGAAAACCGACACTCGTCTTCCAAAAATTTGAGGAGGTCATCAAAGGGGGGAAGATGGGTGGCACTATCCCCACCATACTTCTGCTCAAAACGTGACCTCAGCTCTGTGGGGAGCAACTGCAGCACTATGTGCACCAACAAGTAGGACCAATGTTCTACCGGTAACTCCAAGCGTCTCAAGGCGTTGGTCGCTGAGACCAACGGGTTCAGCAAGTCAGTGCGCAACGTCGACGTGCTGACAATGGCCGGTAGCTCCAAAATCTGGTCGATGTGCACATCAGCCAGGCAGCGCTTGTTCTGATACCGTCGGGAGAGAAGCTCCAGAGCGGTCGGGTAAGAGGAATCCGTCACCGGCAAGTGCTGCACCAAGGCTCTGGCTTCGCCCTCCAGGACAGACAACAAATAGGCCAGCTTCTGGGCAGGTCCGAGGTCCGAGCGTGCATCGAAAAGACTCTCAAAGAGATTTAGGAAGCCCAGCCAGTGGTCCAAGCGACCGTCAAAATGTGGCAGCTCCAGGGTGGGCAGCCTACTCAATAGTCCAGGGCCTACAACAACGGGGGTCTGCGGCTTGGCCGCATCAGGCACCCGACTCTTCAAAATTTCCCGCGCTCGTAGACATATGACATACCCCAGGTGGACAATCTGGTCATAGTCACCCAAAATCTTATCGCGGGCTGTCTGATCCATCACCCCCAAATCCACGTCCATGATGTACTCGCTGAAGCGTGTGAGCGCAGCATCAGCTGACTTGATCCTCTCAATCACTTGCCCATACCGAGCAAGGGTGAGCTCTTCCAATTCTACACGCTCAACCGTTGCAGCTGCCGATGTGAACCATCTCAACTGTGAGGTCAATCCGGCAGCAGCCTCCCTGACTGCCCTTAATGAGGCCATTGCAACAACAAATATTAATACAACAGGCTAAAATTAACTAAACAAACAACAATAACTTGTTAGCCGACCAAATAATTTCACCAAAATAAAAACTCAAATTCAATTATTTCAAGTCCAAATCCGACCCTGTACTTATTCCAAGTATTAATCTAGCTTGGTACAGATGGCTAGTTACAAAATAAATAACAATTCAATGTATATATTGTGCAGGATCAACACCAATAACCATCAATAAACACAACAATTGACTGTATAATATTGAGCCGGAGAATCTCTAACAAGAATCCAATAAACAAATAAATGCAATAAGTCAATCCACACCATTCAAGTCCTATTATGTTAGACTATGTGTAATTATTATTTAGATAACCTTTCAAACTCAGATCAATGACATTCAATTATTAATTGCAACAAATACCAAATTATGTACCAAAATACAACCTAATAATTCCCAATTTCACAAATAAATCTTACCTGTCAATGCAATAAAAGGGGCTTCAGTACAAATTACAAATACAACTTCAATTGATTCAACTTCAATTAGATAGCCCGGATGACATGGTAATATATTCAAAACTTATTAAGTTATAAGTTGTGTTAAGTAATCAAACCAAAGTTACTTTCAAAACTTCCAATTAAACCAGTGGATCTTATATTATAAGAGCCACGCCTGCTACCACTTTGTTCAGTCCTGCAATTGGCCAGTGCAACGGTAACTGGATGGTCTGAACTGTCCACGGTACGTGGAGCTATAAACGTTGCTTACAATCAACAATAAACAAAAGTCCTATAGCCTCTGAGGCCTTATGAATACATTATTACCACTAACCTTCTGTGCTGGGTTCACCAAGCTTCGACCTTTCAAGGTCACGCCCCAAGTGTGGTTTGTATGTAATATGAGGTGAGTAATTGAAAGGTGTGATGTAAGTCAAGTTTGTGGACGTTCACAAGGCGCCAGTCTCCAGATGGCGCGGTTCCAACAGCATCACAGCCTAACTCGTTTCCAGCAAGCGCGTGCTACGCGGATGAGGCAATAAGGCGATGTGTTCCGAGAAATATCCCTGGATTCTCGTCAATCAGGGATTACAAAGTTCAATTAAACACTGTGGTAGCTATTTATCACTACTTTTTTCCAACTCGAGCGCGTGCCACGCGGATGGCCACAACCGGCGTTAGATCCAAAAATATCCCGGGGTTTTCGTCAAATGGGTATTACAATTTCAAACAATTGATAATCGCGACCCAATTATCGGTTGCAACAGGCGATTCCAAACGATATTTTACCAATTATAATTATCTCAACAGGGTCCCATGACCGACATTTTTCAACCAAGCAAAGTCTATCTGTCAAGTCAGAGTAATGTCATGATCAAATTTCTTTATGTCAAAAGGATGCGTTCGGAAACGATCGGTACTAAACAGTAGGTTTAGGAATTAATGTAGATTAACTAGTGTGCGGACACCCATGTTTCAGGGGGCCGTCTTTAAGACATCCATGAGGACATAATAACATAAATAAAAGTTAATGGTAGTGTACCATGGAGACTACTCTGCCATGAAACAAAAGAATTAATCGCTCTGAGGGCCCACTATGTAGCCTCTCATAGTCACGCCGTGAAGAGAAAAATAATCAAAGAAATTAGATGTGTAGTGTATGTGTGTGTGGTCAGCAGAAAGGTGGTAATGGAACTGAAGTTATGTTGGCTTATAGCCATGCAGTCATGGTATTTAGTTCTGTTAAAAGATAAATAAATATAGTTAATTTTAGAATAATAGTTTGGTTTAGTCAGTAGGTTTTAAGTATGATTACCACACTGTAGGTGGGTGTGAAATATGTCACTAGGATAGCTATAACTAGAGTTATAGTTAACTTAGGTAGTTAGGTACAAGTCGACCCTCCACGACTAGTATGGTAGGCAGTCGTGGTTGTGTGTTCCCTTGGCATCGTGTGACCCTGTATGGGGTCAAACACTAGTTAGTTAGCTAGGCCTACGGGAATTAGGGAGGGCTGTTTCGCCTTAAATCCTTAGCGTGCCACTCACCCAAAGGCTTTCCTTGCATGTCTACCAACTCATAAACTATAGGGGAGAGTTTGGCAGATACTTTACATTTAGTAAATTTAGGAGCTAATTTTTTACTGAAATATTTTTCTTTATCACTCTGGTAGTAAGTACGTTTCCAGACTACATCACCTACATTGAATTCTACATTCTTGTGTCGTAAGTTGTAGTCTGTAGCATTTCTGGAATGTGCTCGTAGTAAGGCAGACTGTACTTGGTCAAAAATGTTAGAAAGGCAACCTAAGTTTTCTGCATACTTGTCTCTAGGTTGGAATATTATTTCCTTTAAGTCGGTTTTTTGGTAGATGGAACCGTCAGCTACTAATTCCATACCAAATATAAGGAATGCAGGAGTGAAACCAGTAACTTCACTAGTTGAGCTATTTAGTGCAAATTGTACAGCTGGGATATGTAGATCCCAAGAGCGTTGGTCATTATCAGTGTAGGTAGAAACAGCTGTTATGATTGTCTTATTGTACCTTTCTACGGTGTTAATCTGTGGTGCATACCTAGGAGTATAGTGTATGCTAGGTATGTTATATTTACTGAATAAGTTTTTAGTTTCATTTGAAGTGAACTGAGTGCCAGTGTCTAAAATTATACATTGAGATATTCCATGTACCAAAAATACATTATCCTCCATTAGTTTACAGATAGTTTTAGCGTTCGCATTCCTCATTGGGAAAAGAAGACAATACGTAGAGAAACAACATGTCACTACAAAAAGATATGCGTTTTGGCGTCTAGAGACAGGCAGAGGGCCAACAATGTCAATACTGAGCATCTGGAATGGTCGAGAGCATTCTTTAGGTTTCCCCATGACCCCCAGTGGAGCATGGTTTACTTGTTTATGAGCTAGACAGATTTCACATGAAGTTACAGCTTTCACTACGTCACTGTGCATTCCTGGCCAGTAGTAACGAAGAGCTAGTCTTTTATAAGTTTTAAAAATGCCTAGATGACCTGCCGTGGGTTCTGCATGGTTGTCAATAACAACTTTAGATCTAGATTCATATGGAATAACTTCCTTCCAGTCAAACTCATTAAAAATAGCGAATTTACTTTTCATGTACCGAAATAACTTTTCATTCTTAATAAGATAATTGGGATAAGAGATTGGGCTCTGTATACAGCCTTTATAGATTTTTAGGTACCAAGTATCGTTAGTTACTGGTGGGGTGGACTGAGTAGATATTTCAGCCATTGGGAGAGCGCGGGACAGAGCGTTGGGTAGAGTATTATCGGAACCACACAGCAAAATATCCTCAGTGTCATGTAGTCTAGAAAGCTTGTTAATTTGTTTTCTAAGGTCAGTGACTGTGCCCTTTTCACCGCCTCTAATGATGACCTCATATTCTAATTCGGCCTTTCTTAGGTGGATAAAATTAATTGGGTTAGCGCTCATTGTGATCTTTACAATTGATAACAAAACCCTAGTAGCTGACTAACAAATTAAAAAAAATACAGTAAGAAAATATAGTAATAACACACTAGTAAATACACACTCTACACACACTAGAAGTATGGTAATTAAACACTAGGTACTTACCGCCACGATGAGTGAGTAAAAGGTAAATAGCGACCAGTGAAGAAAACCTTGTGAACCTTACCGAGTGGGCGCCACTGTGGCGTAGTGGTTTAGGTGGTAGAATTAAACAGAAAGACCACAGGTTTACAGCATTTATTTCGAAGGGGGGTGGGTTCAGTTCACAGAGGGTTCCCTCACTGGTCGAAGGTATTGGATGGTACTGCCCTGAGCTCAGGCCGCGACGCACGCGGACCGGCGAGCCGATCCGAAGCCGGCAGCGACCACGTGTCCGAAGCAGAGGTTGTGCAGGGCAGGCCACGGGGGAGGATGTCTCTCCTCCTCACCCAACTCGCACGTGGCTGGCGCAGAGGTTGGCAGGTAGACCACGCGACAGCGCGTCTCTCCGGCAGTAGTACGCGGAGGCAGCGGTGACACCCGTCGCGTGGCAGACGTTGAGGTAGTTGAAATTCGAGACCGAAGGCAGTAGAGGTAAAGAAAAACGAAAAACCCTGGAATCATACGAAGGGTGCTTCCGTAAGCGTGGTGCCAGGAATCGTGAGCGTCAGCGATGCGTGCGTCTCCCAGCCGCAAGCCCAAGGAACAGTACCCGGGAAACGAATGGGAAACTCACCATCGCGGCGGTTCACAAAGATTATAGGTAAGCGTGAGCATACCGCATGCAACGATATAGAAGGTAACCGCGTGACAAAGCGTTTAAGCCCGTAGCTGCTATGACACAGCAGGAAAGTAATGCTGCGGCCTGCGCACGCTTCACAAATTTAGAAACACTAGTGGAAAACAGATGACAATGAAATAACACAGTTATGTTCCAGACGGAAGCCATCCCGACAACCGGGCAACTATATAAATTTACAAACGCTGCAGATTATGGTGAAATAAGAGGATTACGATTTGGCAAGATGGAGAGAAAATGGCAGATACGATGAGCACTTACCCTTGGGCACAAAGGGATTTCAATATTAGTTACTTGTAACAGTAGGCGGTGAGAAAGAAGCTCCGCGGACCGGGGATTAGAATTTATAGCCGGGACCGCCTAAGTGTTGTCACTCCGTGAAACCATAGACATTAGGGATGAGCGTGGTAATTCGATTTTAGTTTAATCGACTATCACGCTACATCATGTACATAAACCGTGTAGATAAACAACAGTGATTTCGGGGCACACGTTAAGTATATGTGTATGTTTGTATGTATTTTTTTAATAAATAAATATCTACTTATCGCGTTCGATTTTGGTCGTTGTCGTTCTAGTTTCGTTGTATACTGAAAATATTGGCTTTATTGCTGTTAAACCTACAAAGTACTTTTAAATAACAGCGTCAATATGCATTGTTTGTAACCGTAAGCGGAATGCGTGGCTCAAGTAAAGTACCATAAAGAAAATACTTATTCAACATCATACTCAGACATTATGCAAATGTCTTCTTAGCTTAGTATGAGCAGTCTTATTTTGGTTAACTCCTAGAGCACGCTCGTGAAGCATAGCAGGTGATCTACTTTACTTAGGAAAGGAGCTAAAGCATTAAAGATTTATGCTTTGGCGTCAGCAAAGCATAGTAGGGAAATGAATGAATGAAATTAAATAAAAGTTCTTTGTCAAAAATGTATACTGCTGTTCATCTTTCATAGCTCTGTCTCTCTCATGTTGGCATTGAGACGCCATAATAGGTATCATTTATGATCCTAATTTAGAAGTCCGATAATATATTTTTATTTCCAAGATCAAAAAATATGATAAATATGATAGGAGTGCTTTCTTTTTCAGCATAAAAGCTGCCTAGTCAGTCTCCAGCCACTCAACTAATTCCACACCGAATCACATCGATCCTTTGCTACGTTGTGACATGAAAGAAGTACAAACATTTGCACATTTAGAATATTAGTAAAGATAAACTTGCCACATTACGTCAGATTTAAAAAAAAATGTCCCTTCTATGAGTGTAGTGTACTCATAATTATTATACGAAAAAATATCTATTATTATTGAATAAAGCGGCAAAAGAAATTCAATACTGGTTACCTATTTAAGTTTATGTGATATATGTCGCTAATAGACAGATGGACAGTTTCCTGGTAAACCTTCGGGTACGGAACCCTTAAAGGTAAGGAAAAGGAATTTGTTTTGAAATTGCTGAATCATTACGTTTCACGCGTACCTCACGGCAGTTATGTAGATGAAATATGCTAAGTGTATCTCTCTTACCGGTTAATGTCTAGAACACTTTCAGCGACAAAATGCTATATAAATCAACAAAATGTCCTCATAGAATCGCTGTCTCAGGGTACATTTACGCGAAAGCGAGTGTCTCGCGACGTAAAACAATTTCACGGTTATCACACCAAATTACTGTAATAGAACTAAACTGTTTCCAAAACAGCTGCAACTTTGGTATATACAATATATTATGAACGTATTTATGTACATTGGTGGATCTTAAATAATCAGAGCCAACGTAGACCTAAAGATGTAAAATGTAACCATTATTTTGTTCTACGGTAAACGTTTCCGTTTGGTTTTTTGTGAAAAAAATTACCTACAACCTATTCTCAGCCTTACTAAATATACAAATGTCATAAAAATCCGGCATGCCGTTTCGGAGGAGTCCGATAACAAGTACTGTGAGACGAGATTGATTATATTAGTTTATACACCATGTAGCCCGAAAAGAACACACTTTCTTGCACTCACAAAGAAACAATTGCTCATCTTGTATTCAGGTCATATTTTTTTGCCCATTACTCTGTACATATACAATGTACTGTACATATTGAGCACTTATACCGTATATATGTATTTTACTGTTAAATAAGTCTTATTTCGCGGCAAATTTAAACAACGTGTAATTTAAAGGGTATATACATACCAAGTGCACGGCTTCTTCGGATGATAACAAACGATATGGAAAGGGTTATGAAATCCTATGTCTATATGTGTGGAACTTATTAGAAATTTCAATACATTGATACCAGAGACCGAATTTTCCAAATTATTATATTGCATGTATGTGCATAGAGACTCCATACCAGATGTTGTCTTCAGCCCTTTTGGATTGATATGGGGTTTCCGTTACGCGTTGTATACTACACAAAACTGATTTGCTTCCGTACATTCAACGTAAGATTTAGTAGAAAACCAGAGTCAGACAACTGTTAGTTCTGAGAAATTTAGCTGAACTGGACTTGTTCGGTGGAGCTTAGATGCTCACAATGTAATTGCTTTACATTAAGCCTACTGTTTTGTTCCTACATTGTGTGTACCAAATATACATTATATTTTCTTTCTAACTTTCAGAGTATAAAACTCTGTCAGCGGATTGAAACATTGAACTCCAGCTCTATTGATCATACGATCGGCCGAAAAACACTGCATCATAAATAAAAGGGCTAAATACTCCTATTACAATGAATTTATTATCTCATGAAACTTTATCCAAGTACCTACACAATAATTTTAACAATCTAAAAAATATAGGTAACTTACTGATAATATAGCACTACATAAATGCAATAATTTTTGATCAGCTGTAGCTTTTTAGTTTATTCATTACAAAATGTTTTTTGTTTATTAATAAGGTTAAAATATTTTCTAAAGTATTGACTTTGGTTTTAGATTCCTGAAAGTAAACTTTACGATACAATATGAACGTAGGTATTATCGCATACATTGAATATAAAAATACCCTGCACATGGTACGTCTCATGAATATCAAGTCAAGTCCCAAAATGGTGTTATCACTCGAACAGCTTTCTGTTTAATTCAATACAAAAGTTCTAAAGATACATTCCAGGCGAGCTACGAAAGCACCGCAGAGGACGGCGGACGTCTTGAAATCTGCAAGTTAACGAGATGAAATCGCAAGGCGGGGATGAAATTCAAATTGAGGGACCATCTAACAATTCACTGGACGATAAAAAGGGATTCCTCATAATTTCTGAAATGCAGTGCTTCTGCAGTTTTCACCGGCTCTGCCATACTTTTTGCAGTCATTTTTTTTTGCCCTATCCACCATTTCGGGATGTGAGGCGTATTCGTTGGAAGAAGTCAACGTTTTTTTTTTTTTCATTCGTTTTTTCCTAAGATTATCTTACAGTACCTTATCAGTCTTGGTGCGGTATGTTCTCGAAGGACCGTGGCGGGGTGTAACTTGGGGGTGAAATATTTTCTTCTTCTGATGTTTAAGCACTTCACTTTAGTCTTTATTTGTCACACTTGTGTATGGCCAACACGTATATTTTGATAGTTTTAGATATATAGATATACAATAACGGTATTTAGTTAATCTCGGCTCGACGCGGGGTGATAACTTGCTTAGCGGGCAAGGGAGCGGGGTGATAACTTCACGATGGTTTCTTCTGGAAGACTCCGAGACACCATATTGCAGAGGTAATTATACCTTTTTCTTGCCACAGCATCTGTACGGTGATTGGCCGGCGTTGAATCCGCAAATGAGCGGCGCGTGCGGCGAATTCTCCTCTCTCATTTGTGAGAATTGTATAGGAAGGAAGGAATATGATTGGTCAACTCAAAAACCGCGGTCAGAATATGAATCTCTATTCTAATAATTATGCGATACGTTCGGATATATGTTAGTAGAAAGTTACAAACAAAATAAAACTTGCGCAAGCAAGTCTTATACAGTGGGACCGCCTTATCTGTTAAATATCATTGAATTTTTATTTTTTATTTAGCCCTTGATGTCGCACTGCTGGGCAAAAGCCTGTCGCAACTCCTTCTAGGTTCTCTTTTCGAGGGCCACTTCGGACCGACCTACCCAATGTGCGTATAGGTCATCTCGCCATCTTTTCCTGGGCCGGCCTCGGCGGCGCCATCCATTCTCAGGCACCCAGTGCATGGATATTTTTTCTCAGCGACTGTCGTGCATGCAGTTTACGTGACCCGCCCAAGCTTTTTTACCTACGTCGATTATAACTATGATAGAGCGCAAAGTTAATCATTAAAATTAAAGCTAACAGACTCTATTTCCTATTTTTATTAACCGACTTCAAAAAAAGGAGGTTTACAATTCGTCTTGAACTTTTTTTTTTTTTTTTTTTTTTTTTTTTTTTTTTTATGTATGTTACCTCATAACTCGGAGACGGCTGGACCGATTTGAAAAATTCTTTGTGCGTTTGAATGGGTATACTTTCTAGTTGGTCCCATTGTTACGAAATCAGGATCTGATGATGGGATCCTGGAGAAATCAAGGGAACTCTTCAAATATTATAGGCACACCTATAGCGTTTTGGGTATTTCTTATAGTACCACGAGCAGTTACTTCCGAAAAGTACCATTTGGGGAAGTTGAACTGATGATGAAGACCACAGATGGCCACTGAAACTCCTAAATAATAAGTATTTCATGGATTGCGATTCGATTACTTGAGTACGGATGTTAAACACTTTATGCTCGCCACAATACATATGGTGATGTAGAGCTGATGGTCAAGTACCAGGAGAACTCCTCAAAAATTAACGGCTATGCATCAGGAAAAGCAATATTTTGTAAAAGGTGATAAGTTGTTGACATTATGGCTTTTGTAACTAGATAAATTACAAACCGACCCACTAAAAAGCGTGAAAAAAAAATTTTTAGCAAAAAATAGAACCGACTTCCATATCAAAACACTACAAAGGCAAAAATAACTTTAATTTAGGAAGGCGGTGTCTTTAGTTTTGTATATATTTTCGTTTTTGACACCGCCTTCCTAAATTAAAGTTATTTTTGCCTTTGTAGTGTTTTGATATGGAAGTCGGTTCTATTTTTTGCTAAAAATTTTTTCACAAAACAAGTTTCAACCCAAGGGTTTACTTGCGGTTTTTTCTTTTTCAATTCCTTTTTCACTTTCCAACCCTTCCACTGTCTCCACATCAAAAATTACATCCATCGGTTGTCATCTTCCGGCAAAAAAAGGACAAACAAACACACTTATAATATTCAGTTTCAGCATATTTTTATCCTGAGAACAATACAATGTTCTCTCCTTGTAAGTCACGCTTTAGTAAGAGGAATTATTAAGCATATTTTATTTTCCCTATCCATCATTTCTAAGGAGGTATATAAGTTATACGACCTTGTGTGAAACGGCGGTGTTTCGTGCCAAATGTCTAGTGAATGGACGCGACGTGCCGTTTCGTCTTTTACGGCGCGGCGGTGGCATCAATTACTCTGTTATTCGCACTGAGAGTATGTCGTCTTTGTATACGATTTTAATTATTTGTGGTGTTGAACAATTAGCTTTTATATAACCACATGTACTTATACTTAACATTGTGTGTTCAGGATCGAATATTAATGTTTGTTAATCTTTTACGCAAGAACTTATCACTTGCTCAGCCTATTGCATTGCTTGGTTCAGCTTCGATTATAACTGGATGCAGCTGTGCACCATTATTTTACATGTAGCTACTTTAGACTGACTTCCACTAAGATTTTCGACTATCTATCAAATTGCATAAATTACAGCTGGGGCCAGTCTTCACAATGTTTTCTGACGTACGGATGGAACTCAAAATATCCCATTCACCGACTAACCTCTGAAAACGTTGTTCAACCTTGAACGTTAATCCGTGCATTGCTAATTCGATAAAACTTTAAATCGACAATTTATGAAAGGTGAAATTAAATAACACGTTAACAGAAAATGTAAACATGGTTTAATAGTTATGTAAATTTTTATCTTGAGTCATGAATATCTCGTACGATAATTGCAATAAGATCAGAATCAAGAAGAACAAGATTTATGGATACCCTAGGTTTTATGAACTCAGTGTTTTCAAAACTTCTAAAAAATGCAGCAATGAAATTTTTATTTTTTTCAAAATCTACCCCTCTAAGCGTTAATTCAGTAAACTTATAAACCCAAAAATATTACACTTGAAAGGACCAATTCAATTGTGAAAAGAAAACCGACCGCTATTCATAACCCGTAATAGCGAAAAAAACATCAGAGAAATGTTTTACAAAGCAAATTAAAGATAGCCCTTGTGATAAAGAGAAACGTGATGGAAAAACCAAACTCTCTTATAAATGTGTGTGGTACCGGCAGCGAATATATCATGCATTTCCAGTGTAAACTGACCTCCAAATGAAGGATACGCTTGTTCAATGTGGGATCTTGTTATATAGGAATGCGGCGAGTGACCTTCGCCCTGTTTAAAGGCTAGTCAAAACACGGTGACACGCGTGGTGTCACCGTGTTTTGACTAGCCTTTAAAGTAAGAACTTATATCCCGCTATGTACGGCGTGGAAGGTAGTGTTAAACTCTTACTGATTAAAAACCTACCCTGTTCTTTCACTTTTATGTTTTTGCGGTAACTCGTTAGAGCATTCCCGCAACTCCGACAGGCATATTATTGGCACTATTTGGCTCCGTCATTGAAGGCGCCGACTCGAGCTCCGCCCATGTACCACTATTGTACATAATGTTTAAATAAATAAACAAATAAAGCAACTCACAACTCTTATCCGGGATCGTCTGAGGCATAACACGTCCACCAACCAGTTTCATTTCGCAGTTTTTGAGGAAACATGTGATAGAATACAGAAATGAAAACAACAGTTCCTTTCATGTTTCTTTGAGTGAGTAAATAGTGACAGTAAACTTGCCAAGTCTCATTTTTTTTACTTTTTTGATTGAAGGCTGTTGCTTAGCGACTACATAGCCCAGTAAAGAAATATACAAAAACGTTACAATCTATTTTAGGAAAAATTCATACTGTGGATTCAGTTTTATCAGACACTGGAAAAGTGAGGATTGTTTTAAAAATACAAATTTCACAGATTCTAAAAATACAGTTCCCAAAAACATCGCTGCATTCCGACAGGATAATAAAAACGTTATAACATTAAACTCTTGTAGAGCGATTGAAATTGTACTATTAGTAGTACAATTTCAATCGCTCTACAAGAGTTTGAATTTGATCGAAAATGGAGTGAAAATGTGTTGCATTAGTGCAACACATTTTCACTCCATTTTCGATCAAACGAGACGCAACGAGTCCACCGTCTTTTGTTTTATCTCACAGCTTACTACGAAACAAGAAACAGAATCGAGATACCTTTCTACTCGCATAAGGAGACGCTACTCAGGTATTCGAGAAAAACTTTTTCTTTTATACCTGACGGAAAAAATTAAGTTTTCATCTCGATAATTTTGGGCCAAAGAAAACTCTTACAGTCTTCCTCTTGGAGGCAGGTAAACATAATGCCAGTGTGCCTTGAAGGATTGGGTAGAATTGCACCAACTTTTGGGACTTATATCTCACTATTCAGAGAGAACTGCAGAATGCTATACATTGTATACAACAGTGTTATTTATCAGAAGTTATTTATTAAGTTATTTATTAGAAATGCGCCAAAGCAATGGTTATCTCGTTTTTGAAGCGCGATTCAACCGTCTTTGATTCTTAGCGTTTAAAAAAAGGAGGTCAATATCAATGACAAACAGAATAGACGTAGGGCCTAGGTATCTCTTATAGTATATGTACTCTTAAATAGATAAAATACATAATCAGTATAATTATAATGCCCCCACTGCTGGGGCACATCTCGTCACCTCTTTATGAAAGGGACAGG
Organism: Tholera decimalis; assembly: GCA_943138885.2. Lineage (NCBI taxonomy): Eukaryota > Metazoa > Arthropoda > Insecta > Lepidoptera > Noctuidae > Tholera > Tholera decimalis. Next base: position 12,993,832 of record OW964552.2, on the reverse strand, counting down.
GCCATAATCCCTAGGGCATGTCGGTTTCCTCACGATGTTTCCTTCTCGATTTTGAAACCAGTTGTGATAATGTTAAAATTACAAAGAGTATGTCTGCCTGGGCTTGAACTCACAACTTAACTCGTGCCTGTAAGCAATCGATCACTTCTGCTACATATATACTTAGATTGTTTTATTTTCCTAATATGCGTTATATATAACCCATTAAGTAACCTCTTATCCGACGCATCTTTAACCCCATCATAGATAATAAATAATTATAAAGTATATAATCCATACTTATAATAAATCTGTAGAGAGGTCAATTCTGTACATGAAATATATTTCCAAAATAACTATCAGGGGGTGATTAAGGATCGATACTCATGCCAAAAATGCAATCAGTTAAATTTTTGTCTGTCTGTCTATCTGTCTGTCTGTATAACCGTTATAGAAACAAAAACTACTCGACAGATTTTAACGAAACTTGGTACAATTATTTTTCATACTCCTGAGTGGGTTATAGTATACTTTTCATCACGCTACAATCAATAGGAGCAGAGCAGTGAAGGGAAATGTTGGGAAAACGGGAGAAGTTACTCCATTTTTTAAGCTTCCGTCGCGTGTGCAACCTTAATGGTTAAAGCACAACAAATCATTTCATGACGGAAATGTTCTCCTTAAAATTATATAAAAAATATCCTACGACAGCACACGTCTAACTTTTATGCTTGACTCACAATAACACGTGTAACTCCCGATAGCTTAGCAGTTCGAAGCTTTCTGATTATAATATTTGTCTACTCTTACGTTTATAACACTCTCAGTCACCCCTAATTGAAAAAGTTAACATTATTAACTATTCCATAAAAAAATTGGCCAAGTGCGAGTCAGACTCGCCCATGAAGGGTTTCGTAGTAACTATAATATAACATGCAAATTTATTTGACGAAAAAAAACCTTACAAATTTCTTAAAACTGGCTTTTTTACATTTTTTACAACTGCGCCGAATAAATTTGTTTTTCATAGTGTTTGTATGAATTACAAAGTTATATTTGCGGTTTTAGAAAATATGCTATATTTTCAGGTTTAGTTCCATGTATGGGGAGCCCCCCTTTATTTTAAATATTTTTTAATTTTTTTCTCAAAATCGGAAAGCGGTTCACAGAATACATCTACCTATCAAGTTTCACATGTATAGTCCTAATTGTTTCAGAATAAAATGGCTGAGACAGACGGACGGACGGACAGACAGACAGACAGACAGACGGACAGACATGTCGAACAGAATCTTTATAGTTTTATAAAGATTCTGTTTTTTGCCATTCGGCTACGAAACCGTAAAAAGAATCAAATAAATCGGTATAGAAACACCAAAGTTATACATGAAATACTCTTATAATAATAAGCCATCGCGCGTGAATACTGAATCATGCTATAAGGATTATTTTTGAGAATCGGTCGCCGCGCTCGACGCGTCTCGCGGTCGAAGCGTTCTCTAGGTACTTAAGCCTCATGTGAACGTGATCTAAACAATATTACCAATACATTAACTTACGCTGACGGAGTCGCGGGCACAGCTATATTGTATCATTACGCTAAGGCCAATAGGAGCGGAGCGCCAATGAAGAATGCTTCAAAATCGGGGTTAAATTTAACGTTAGCCCAAAGTAACTATTCCACGCGGACGAAGTCGCGGGCCAAAGCTAGTAAATAAATAAAGCTCTTATCTTAAATACTAGTTCAAGATTAAACATTGTACTCCACTGTCAAGTGAAGTAGCTAGGCACTGTACTCGGTGTCGCGGAGTTAATTAAGCCATTTACTTAAATAACTTAACTTTAAGAACAGCTGTTATGCTTTGTTTTTATTTGGACAATAACGAGTAATTAATTAAAAAACTTTTATTGTATTCTTAATATTAACGAGTGTTAAAAGAGTTCAAATTAATTTTGTTTTATTCTGGTGCGTATATATATGTACTTGATAAAAGTATCTTTGAGAGCTATGAACTACTTTGAGATCGTAATAATCTATGAAAATGCCTGTTTATTATTTACTAGCTTTTGCCCGCGACTTCGTCCGCGTGGAATAGTTACTTTGGGCTAACGTTAAATTTAACCCCGATTTTGAAGCATTCTTTATTGGCGCTCCGCTTCTATTGGCCTTAGCGTAATGATATATAGCCTTTCTCTATAAATTGACTATTTAATTAAAAAATATTGTTCAATTAAAACCAGTAGTTCCTGAGATTATCGAGTTCAAACAAACAAACAAACTCTTTAGCGTTATATTATTAGTATAGATAGCTGTTGCCCGCGACTTCGTCCGCGTTTCCGTCCTTTTTCGTAAAAAACAAAAGTAGCCTATGTCTTTCCTCACTGTTCAGTGGTTTTGATGTAAGAAACAGATTAACTTTCGTAATTTAGTAAGGAAATATAATATGTCAATCTATAATACTGTTGAAAAAAATCGCAATACGGTACCTCACAATATTATTGTTAATAGCTGTGCCCGCGACTCCATCAGCGTGTAACTCCTTGTGTGTTATTAAGTTTATGTATTGGTAATATTGTTTAGATCACGTTCACATGAGGCTTAAGTACCTATAGAACGAAATTTTATACCTTCGGCCGCGAGACGCGTCGAGCGCGGCGACCGATTCTCAAAAATAATCCTTATAGCATGATTCAGTATTCACGCGCGATGGCTTATTATTAGCGTATTTCATGTATAACTTTGGTGTTTCTATACCGATTTAAATGATTCTTTTTTATGGAATAGCTAATAATGTTATTGTTTTCAATTAGGGGTGACTGAGAGTGTTATAAACGTAAGAGTAGACAAATATTATAATCAGAAAGCTTCGAACTGCTAAGCTATCGGGAGTTACACGTGTTATTGTGAGTCAACCATAAAAGATAGACATATGCTGTCGTGGGATATTTTTTATATAATTTTAAGGAGAACATTTCCGTCATGATATGATTTGTGTAGCTTTAACCATTAAGGTTGCACACGCGACGGAAGCTTAAAAAATGGAGTAACTTCTCCCGTTTTCCCAACATTTCCCTTCACTGCTCTGCTCTTATTGATTATAGCGTGATGAAAAGTATACTATAACCCGCTCAGGAGTATGAAAAATAATTGTACCAAGTTTCGTTAAAATCCGTCGAGTAGTTTTTGTTTCTATAACGGTTATACAGACAGACAGACAGACAGACAGACAGACAGACAGACAGACAGACAAAAATTTTACTGATTGCATTTTTGGCATCAGTATCGATCCTTAATCACCCCCTGATAGTTATTTTGGAAATATATTTCATGTACAGAATTGACCTCTCTACAGATTTATTATAAGTATAGATTTATCACGGTTTCTCCCAATCTCTTCACCTGCATGATCGTTACAAATGATCTCAAGAGAACACACTGCTAGGCTGAATAATACCTACACCACCTTTATTTTTTGTTATGTAACTGTTATTTGTCCCCAAATATATAATACTATCTATCTCAGACCCTATTCCAATAAATGTTGTACCAGTATGCTAAATTTAAATAAAATCTGCAAAAAAACAACAAACAAATTAAAAGACAAAAATTGACAGACAAACAGACCGAGTAACTTGGATAAATATCACATTTAAAACTTAAAGCGATATTAAAATTTATTATTATTACATGCATTTCCCTCTACCACTAAAACAAATACTGCTACCCTCTACTACTTAAAACAAACTATTAATAACAGTTAATTCTCGGCTCATAATTTCATTCTACCACATCGTCACCTAAACGTACTAACAAACAATTTGTGACCCTTTCGAGAAACACTGATAGTAAAAATTTCTGTCGCCCCACACTACCACCACTGCTCAAACCTGACGGGTCTCTGGCTCACTCCGCTGAGGAAAAAGCAAACTTGTTTGCCGCTCTCTTTGCGGAGTCTTCACGTCTGGATAGTAGTGGCGCTCACCCTCCTGATGCTCCTATTGGATGCGAGACGTGTATGTCGGACATTTGCATCCATCAGAAAGACGTCCGTAGAGTGCTGCGTAATCTTGACGTGAACAAAGCTAGTGGCCTCGACGGGATACCAGCAATTGTTCTTAGAACTTGTGCGCCTGAACTGTCTCCAATCTTTACACGCCTGTTTCACTTTTCGCTAGAGATTGGAAAGGTGCCTACTTAAAGCATGGAAGCTGGCTAACGTACAGCCCGTACCCAAAAAGTGCAGTCGTGCTGACCCGGCCAACTACAGGCCTATTTCAGTCACGTCCATACTCTGTAAGAGTATGGAGCGTGTACTTAATAGTAAGCTCCTGGCATACCTAGAAGCCAACGACATCCTCAGTGACCGACAATACGGCTTTCGTAAAAACCGGTCAACTGGGGACCTTCTAGCGTATGCCATTCATACCTGGAGTGAGGCCATTGAGAAGCACGGGGAAGCACTTGCTGTTTCCCTTGACATCTCCAAGGCCTTTGACAGGGTCTGGCACGATAGCCTTATTGCTAAGCTTCCTTCCTTCGGTTTACCAACTCAAGTTTGCGTTTGGATTGAAGACTTCCTGAGAGATCGGTCCATCCGAGTGGTCATTGATGGCTGCTCGTCTGGCCAATTGGCAATTAATGCCGGGGTAGCTCAGGGATCTGTTCTCTCAGCAACTTTATTTTTGCTCCACATTAACGATCTGCTGATTCCCGGTACCTTTGGGTATGCAGACGACAGCACAGTTTCTGAGAGATATGCCCGTTCCATTATCGGACTACGAGACAAACGGCTAAGCGCCATCGTTACATGGTGGACATCCTAACCCATACGCACAAAACGTTTTGGGAATACCTTCATTGTGCGTACGGCTAAGGAGTGGAATTCCCTGCCGGAGTCTGTGTTTCCCGATAGCTATAACCTAGGAGTCTTTAAGTCAAGAGTGAATAGGTTACTTTTAGGTAAGCGTGCTCCATCTTCGACCACATCATCACTTACCATCAGGTGAGATGGTGGTCAAACGCGAACCTATTTTTTAATAAAAAAAAAATAACCAGTGGAAGTTTAGTATTGCTTTATTGTTACCAACAGAGTCAATAGCGAGCCTGAAGCATTTTTTTCTGAAGTTAATCCTGTACTAGGTATGAAAAAGCACTTAATTCACGTCGTCAGAAAAATGTATACAACGATGATTTAATAGAAAATATAAATTATAACACATTATACCTATATGGTTACACATTTGGCGGCCTTGTAGTTCTGTTTATCAAACTACAAAAGACACCATGGTTGGCTAGATAGTTGAGCAATTAGCTGCCACCGCACTGCATGTCGATAGTTCAATTTCCTCACCGTATCAAATTTTTATTTGATCTATAAATAGCTGTGGTTGGATGATACATCAGGTCTATAAAGCCAGCTGTTGTTACTGAAAATAAGCTTGTTTGATATAATTATCATGCAGAAATGTCCCATTTATTTCATTCCTTTTCATCACGACCTCTAAAAGCAGTATAAAAGTCAGTTAAAACGAATAATTTCATAGGAAGAGAAGCCCAGCAGTGGGATGATACAGGCTAACTCTATACTGATATTATAAAGCGGAAAAGTTTGTTTGTTTGAACGCGCTAAACTTCAAAAGTACTGAGTGGATTTGATCGAAATTTGGTATAATAGTTGATTGAAGCTTTAGAAAGTTTATAGGTTACTTTTTACCCGACTACCGATAAATTTCACGGGAGCGGAGCCTCGCGGGACTGCTAGTCTAGTAACAAACTCCTCCCCAACACGGCCTCTAAACGCAGTATAAACAACAGCTGTTAATTCCGGCACAAACTTCCATAGCACCACATCGTCGCCCAGTCGCAATGCTCTACAATTTGTGTCCCAATATGGCACCACTTGGGAGTAATACGGATAGTACTCGTAAATCGTGCGTGTAGCCAGTTTCTACACGCACTTACAGCCGCACGACCTGTGAACTGTTCTCAGTAAATTATGTTGTACTTTGTTGCTTGTTGGCACGTGTGAGCAGGGCTGTGAGGGAGGCGTAAATGGAAACGTTCTTTGACTAAATTGTTGATAGACGATATAATTGGTTATTTTTAAACGACGTGCGAGTAATAATCATTGTCTTTACCTTTTTCTCAACACAATATCTTAAAATTAAGTACATAGACAAATGCTTGCACTGTATGGACAGGCCCACTCAAATCTGTGAGCATCTTTCTTCAAAAGATCGCCTCAGACTGAAACCTACAAGGTTCCCATATAATTAAATCAGTGTAGATTGTATGGACTTTAAAAGAGACGGACCCCTGTGTTTGTTTCGGTGTTTCTTCTCAGGATAGTCAGTTAGGAAACACCGGCCTCATCTAGTTAATATTTATGGAAAAAAATGACGTGTAAAAGTGTTATTTAATAACCAATTTGCAAAATAAAGATCATTTATCATTTATCAGATATATACTAATCGATATCAGAATATTGTGGGAGTCTGGTGCCTGAACTAGGCCAAATACCATTTATTTCAGATCCTGTAAGTAGTGACAACTATCGTTCCACGAATATTTGTGTCTACACTCTAGTCTCTAAACTTTGACTTGTATATTTTTAAATTGGCGCCCATATCAAGATTTACTTCCAAAGTCGTCTTATTAAGTTGCGAATATCCTTTAAGATGTCTCAAAGTTTTTAAAAAAGCTCAAATTGGTTTCAGAAATAAGGCCAAGTGTAATTCTGTCAGCGGTAGCGTAGTAAAGGTGATTGCCAAAACTTCATCATCATCATCCATCCAATGTTACTTTGATATTTTGCAATCGCAATTTAGAATAGAACTTTATCTAGCGTCCCAGGTCTAGAATTAATTAGCATACCAACGTACAAGCTATAGAAACATAAAAAGTAATCTAAAAAAAGGTTACAAAAACACTATTTAACCATTATTTAACACGAACATCCAGATAATAGCAAACTTAAACAAATGACAAAAACACAACACAGCCTCAAGACTAACCCTTACCCAACGGCATAAACAGTTGACAAGTGAAATGCCTACAATGCCACAAAACAACCGTTTAGCAAAAACAACACACATTAATGTACTTGTAGGTAGCCTAAAGGTAACTGTTTAGCTCATTAGGACTCGTAACTGTCGTAACCAAGCGATTACGTCACAGACTCCAGTACTAGGTACATCTTTCAGTACTAACGAGTTAGTTTAGGGAATTCTTTTCACATAAATTCTGCTTTGAAGATAAAATTGTTTTTTTCTGATGGGTGTGCTAAATATGGAATGGTGAATGTTGGAAATGTAGGTTTTATTATTCGATACATTAGATATTTAAAATACACTTAGTAAATAAATGAATAAATCATTTGTTTTGAGTGCACAGTCAATTCAATTAAAAGACATAAATAATGAACAAAAAATCTAGAAAATACGGAAATAAAAGTACATTACTGGAAAATAAAGAAGTTCAGTTTTTTTTTTGATGGCACATTTATGCAGTAATTATATGCTGCATATAGCAAACTACCTACCACCTCAAATTTGCTTTGATACGGTAACATACATACATAATACCATGTAGGTTAACCAAACATCAGTATCTAAAACCAATTGGGCCTATCAACCATTCATTTAAATATTAGAAAAAAATAACATATAAGAAATGTTTACAATACAAATAAACTTGCATTAAATGAAGCAGCTTATTCTCTGCATTTCTCAAAGCCAATTCACCAAATAGGTTACAAGATAAAATATCAAAATAAAGCATTTTCATTTCTAAATTTACTTCCGCATTCTCGCGTACGTACCATTTCTAAGGAACGTGAATGAGGCCCTCGGAGGATTTGATGGAAACTCATAATTCCTCCATACCTTTATGATATATTATCTTGGGGCTTCCTTCCCAAGTAACACAATCGCGTCTAAAAACGGACTATTAGATATCTAATAGAATTTAATTTTATCGTCTACCTTAAGAGTAAAATATCCCCCAAGTAATCTTCAAGAACGCTTATAGACACAGTTTAGTAAAAGTGGGCACAACCTTATCCGCTCGCATAAGAATGAGTTAAGAAAACATGAATAGATAGAGATAAGAGTTGTAAATTTTCTAATTGTCTACAGAGATTTTTCTAGTGTCTCACTAAACTGTTTATAGATCACAAATTTTACTAGTAGATAGTTTATAGATAAAGTTGAGACCTTTAAAGAAGTCTTTACTCGTCAAGTTTTAAACCAAAATTGACTCAAGACTAACAACTTTAAGTAACTTTTGATTTGTAATAGACAACGACACATAATGGCGAAGAACTTACAAGAGTTATTTAAACTTATTATTGTATTGCATCATGGCGTAACAAATTTCTTATTTCATATATACTTATGTTTTAGCTAGTTATAAACAAGCAAATCTATGTATATGCGATTGAAATTCTATCGTCGGTTATTATGTAAAACTCTCTTAAAATAAGAGCGCCCGCTGTAAATGTAAGATTTAATATTTTTTTACCAAATTATTTCTATAAGGCAATTTTTTGAATTGCATTATAATGTTTCAAATACTAAGTTTATTTAAAATATAGTAATTTAAAACATGTTAAATGTTTAATTAGACATAATTTAATTATAAAAACATAATAATAAGCATTAAAATATATAACGAAAATCATTTGAAGCAAAATTAAGCAATAAAAATGGCGTCAAGATAAAATTTACTAGAAAAACGACAGAACAAAACAAAACAGATTTATGAGTAGGTAGTTTAAGATTATCTAGTAACTGTCATCCAGGTCATTAGATGTGTTGTGAACGGAAGACGATTTTATGCAGTAACAGAGCAATCTAATTAATCAATTCAAGAGGGTAAGTAAAAGATTTTTTATTTATAGACAATGTGAAAAATAGTAGGTATAATAGTAGGTAGGTATGTATAGATATACGCCGGCGGCGGTGGCGGTGCCAAAGACGCAAAGTGTTAACATAAGGCTGGTATACAAAAGTGGACGGATCCTTCCGTAGCTGCGTACCCCTACCTATTCGTATTTAATTTGTTATGGGCATATTCGCAGATTTGCGTACAAAGCCCGTAATTTAATAATAACGAGTAATAGATGAATAACGCAAGTTTTGACATGTTCGGTTGTATTATACCTACTCAGGCGCGGTCGCAGCCTGCAATTTTGGAAGGGTCACTTATAATAAAATAAGTCGACTAAATTTGATTTTATTGCACAATACACTATTTTATTCTTTTTTTAGCGGAAGGGAGTGTCAGGCTTCTTCTGACTAAAAACCGACCCTGTTCCTTCAGTTGCCCTTGTGGTCCGGGGCCGTGGTGTCTCATTAGAACATTCCCAGCAGGCAAAGGCTCAACACGACGCACCGTCTCTCCGAGCCTGGTAACCAAGGGCTGCCATCCATCCGGTTTTCCCCGGATTTGTCCTAGTTTGGAGAGCATCCGGGGGGATTTTCCCTATAAGCATTCATGTCTTACGAGTGCTAAAAAGCACGATGATTTTATCACATTGTTTTTATAATGTTGATTTATATAAAGAAAGAGACTATATGAAAAAATATAGAGCTCTATCATAGCTCTATAATGTAATAAAAAAAATAAAACCATAAGTAAACCTCGTTTTGTTTTCAACTTCGAAAATATTTTTTTCTAGGGTATCCGGGGAAAAACTATAATTTTAGTTGGGGGTTGGTTTTTGAAGTCTGAGGCCGGCAATTTAGGTGACAGCAGACCTATCCTTACCGAACGGTGGGCTACCCCTGCTCGCCAGCCGCAAACCCACGCCAACGGTGGCCGGACATCGGCTGCCAACGCCCGAGGCGTCTCCAGCGGCAGCTGGGGCATGAGGAAGCAAGTTGTCTCTCCCTCACGCATTCAGCCTCCTCCTTCGCTAGCATGACTGCGTCGCAGAATAAGCAACTGCATCCCATTCCCGCTCGCCCCACACCATGGTCTGAACCAGGAATGAAAGATCGCCGCTGCTGATCGCCTCCGCAAGGACACGGCGGTGCTCCGCCCAAGCGGGGCTCACTTCTACCGTATGCTCCACCGCTTCCTGCGGGTTATCTTCACAATGACGACACCCAGGCGGGTCCTCCCGCTGTTTCGAATACAGGTACCTCCTGAAACAGCCTCGAGTTCGATCAGCACCTGCATCAGGCGGAAGGTGAGGACGCCATGGCGTCAGCTCATCGGCGGCTCCAGCCACTCCTCAAAGAGGTGATTTATCGGCGCGATTGAAGCATGCCTAGTCCTTGCGCCAATTGTGCAAGCGCGCGAGTCCTACCACCTCCAGATCCTTTGGCAAAGACCGTACAATCTCCGCGTAGAGCGTTTGGCCGTCCTAGATTGGGCAGGAGCTGCTTCAATGCAGCCTCTGCCTCGTCCAGCCTTAGAGCCAAACGTCGGAAGAGCTTTACGAAGTTCCACCGGCTGTCGAGGACGAAACCAAGCACACCATAAAATGTATCAGAGCCCGTTCCCACTTATCGGATCAGTCTTTTTTCTCGGTCAGTCTAAATAGACGGATGTGCCAGTGGCAGTACAATTTGTATGAAGCTGTTCACATTATGACTGATCCGGGAAAAAAGACTGATCGGAGTTATTTGACGGACGTTTTGCCACTGCGACGATCAGTCAAAACGCCCGGATCGGAACGTTGCGTCTAGACTGAAGACGAGACCCCCTCCGCCCCGCCCTTCCTCGCGTCGCTAGTCTCATTCGGCGTCTAGTGTACCACCCATATTGTGGGATAAAACGTTGGACGAGTACAAATTCACAAATCGACAATTAAAAGCGTGGCGGGAAATTTGCATAATATTAAATCCTGAGTTTGAGAAACTAGACGAAAAAGAAAGAAAAAAATTTGGTAAGTTAATTTTTTATTCAATACTATGTAGATAGTTTCATATAGCTGCTTCCTACCAAGGTATTCTTCTCTTGCTCTTCGAATTATATTTGCAGTAGGACCACCTCTACACGGTCGCGGATGTGAACGATGTGGAAACGGGCCCGTTTCTTCACTTATTGGGTTTTGTTGTAAATTAATACCGTTTTTATCTCGGACAAAGTTATGTAAAACCGTAGAAGCTTTTATGACGTTAATCGCCGTTTCTATTTGAAGGTCTATCGGCCCATGTAGGCTAGAATACCAAAGGCACACTCAACATATCTTCTAGCTCGGCTCAAGCGATAGCGATAGCTGAAGATTTTTTTTTTCATGATCTAAATGTGTACCCCGATATGGTCTTAAGAGATTTGGTGTTAAGCTAAAGCCTTCGTCACCAATGAGTACATACGGCATTTCTTCATGATTGTGTGGTTTCTTGTACAGGCTTGGGGTTTGGTATATTTAATGAACCATCATTAATTTTTTACCAAAAGGTACTGTTCTTTAATATGGTAGAATCACACTCTTTTCCATATGAACCAACACTTATGTAGATGAATCGGTATTCTGAATCGACCACAGCAAGTAATACAAAAGAGAAATAATCTTTATAATTAAATAACATAGAACCACTATGGCATGGTTTTATAATTCTGATGTGCTTTCCGTGTACAGCTCCAAGACAATGAGGAAAGTTAGCTTTTGTTTCAAATTCATTTGTAATGGCTTCCCATTCTATCTCTGTATCAGGCAACTTCATGAAATCTGTGAATAATCCCTTCCAAATAATGACGCTGGTTTATTTTATTATTTTACTAATAGTCGATATTCCTACCTATAATTATGAGTAGTGGAGTTCCTTGAACGAACACCCAGAAGCAAAATATCTGAAAACAAATAAAATGGATGAAAACACTTAAACAACAAAATTTTATAATACTTATTATTATTTGTTTGCAGGAAAATCTGTATCGGATAAATGGAACAACATTCGAGACACATTGCGAAAATCGATGAAAAATAAGAAAGATGAAAAAAAAATTGGATTTGCTGCCAAAAAGTCTCGACGTTATGTACACGATGATAGATGATGTTTTTAAAGAAGGTTTATGAGCCGAGATCAACCGAAGAGTCAATTCAAAACTAAGATGAAGGAAATGTACAAAGTGGTCCTAGTAATGAAACTGACTTTCGTAAACCTTCGATTCCCATAAGCACGAAGAGCACAATAGACGTCGATGAAAAGATGTCTAAATTCCTGGACTTTAGGATGACAGAAGAAAAAGAAAACCCAAATTTATTATTTTTCAAGGGTAACTAACTAACGGCTACCCGCCATTTTTTTTTTTTTATTTAAAATAGGTTCGCGTTTGACCACCATCTCACCTGATGGTAAGTGATGATGTGGTCGAAGATGGAGCACGCTTACCTAAAAGTAACCTATTCACTCTTGACTTAAAGACTCCTAGTTTATAGCTATCGGGAAACACAGACTCCGGCAGGGAATTCCACTCCTTAGCCGTACGCACAATGAAGGTATTCCCAAAACGTTTGGTGCGTATGGGTGGGATGTCCACCATGTAACGATGGCGCCGCCGTTGATTCTTTCACAATGGATGAAACTTTAGAGTTTCAAGCAGGAGTTTTAGCTCTTATACAAAAAATCAAAGGAATAGTGTTGGTTTCCAAAGATATGATTATCAAACTGAATCGCAAGATCAATATCGTGGATACCATACACAACAAGAGGTTGCAGCAGCCGGCACCATTCGTACATTCACCATCACCAACCTTTCAGTCATCGTATCATTCTCAACAATCTCCTGCAGCGACAAGTGCATTACAATCTCTTCAGCAAACGGCAGCGTTCGTACGTTCACCATAACCAACCTCTCAGTCATCGTATCATTCTCAACCATCTTCTGAAGCATCGAGTGTATTAGATTATAATTTTGAAGGAATTTAGTCACTATGACTTAATCAAGACGACAAAAACAAAAGCTCTCATGTGACTGTTTCCAATAAAAATATTTCAATAATTGCATATCTGTATTTTATTAAACTCCTAAAACTATATTACAATCCAACTAGCCACCTTGGAAGAGCATTTCCTATATAAATATTTGAAAAAAAAAGGACGTACCTTAAACATATGGGCAGCCTTTGTTGTGGACAAATGCACTCTCTAAATCTTGTGTCTTGTAATTTTATGTCCATTGAAATTCTTCCCAAGAGATCGTCGAAAGAGGAAAAAGACATTCGAAAGTAGTTAAAGAACTTCGCCTCATCATTCCTTAATTCACCCATCAATGTTTCAAATATGTTGAAAATCGGTCTCGAAGTATAGGATGCAACCTATGTTGTCTCCGTTTTCTACTACTTTTTCGTCTCAAATACCACCACAATATAAGAACGTCATCGTCGCCGTCCATCGCGTACGAAATACAAATGTAAACTGGCGGCGAGTCGAACCACCGACCTTCCGGCAAAACAGACTGATCGGATATAATGTGAACACCCACGTCCGACGTCCGGTTTCAGGGCAAAAAGACTGATTGGATAAGTGGGAACGGACTCTACGCTCCGTTTAAATAGCTTTCTTTTATTTTGTAGAAGATTTTTCAATTTGACGTGTACGATTTTGTGGGGGGGGTCATGTCCCCTGTGACCCCCCCCCCTTCGGACCGCGCATGTACCTTCTATGCGTCCGCGGGGCCGCTCCGTCGCAGTTTCGACGTGTTGTCTTTTTTTACTGTTTCCATTGCATAAAATCATCCAAGTCAAATATTTAATGTAAAATACACTTAATTAAGCCATTTTTAGGAAAAAAACCACTAGAAACACGTTTTCACTATACTTTTTTAAGACAATCTGAAAAATATCTATTTAAGTATTTTATCTAGACTTAAAAGTCTGTTTATAAGCAAAGATAAGAGTACCAATAGATAAAATAGAATGTTTTATCTTAAAATATATCATATTATCTATAAAGTTATATCAAGTTAGGTACCTTTAGGCTTTATTAACTATTTGTAGAGCATTGTATCTTAAAACATTCAATATACCTATAAACGTACATAAAATAAGTGTGCTTTAGAACAAATGCTCTAAAAACGATCGAGCTTGAGAAAAAAAACTCTATAAGAATACATGTTCTTTACTGAAACCATCTTTAGAAAGCCCTTATCTAAAGATTTACCATGAATAGACTGTCTATAGACAGATTTGTTTTAAGCCTCCAAGACTGTGTTACTTGGGTTCTCTTGAATTTTACGCTAGTAATGTAATAAAATTTCACCCTTTCACTATTTAGATATAATTTCCCTATTCGCACCCATAATGTCACTCTTTCGTCGTTATTAATAATAATAATATTCCACAACTTTCACACAACGCCACCTAGTCCCAAACTAAGCAGAGCTTGTGGTATGAGTACTAGACAACTGATAAACATACATATATATTTTTAAATACATACATGTTATAGATAACTTACACCCAGACAAAGAACAAATGATCGTGCTCATCACACAAACATTTGTCCTGGGTGGGAATCGAACCCATGACCTCGAGCTTAGCAGTCAGGGCCACTGACCACTATACCAACAGGCCTGTTAGAAGAAGAAGAAGTTATTATAATGGTTTTCCAAAAAGCATTATCTTTATTATAGTTAGAGATATGATATAATGGTCAAGAGAGAAAGATTCTAGCATGACGCAGAATACAAACAAAAAACAAACAAACAAAATGAATAACCATCTCAAGTCTGGAAGACATAAGTAACATCCACGCAAAATAGCTATCGCTCAGCATAATGCTAATCCAAGACTCAGGGCTGCCTTTCAAAATCAGACCGCGTTGTCTGAAAAACGTCGAACGATGCAGTAAAAAAATAATTGAACAAAAAATATGCGTGTACAAAAATAACACTAATTTTAATGACAATATTTCGCAAGAAGTTGAGTGATCACATCTTACTTAAAGTATAAAACTCATTAAATGAAATATATGAGTTTCATACAATTTCATATTCATATAAGATTCAAAAACTACGAAAATAATTTTACAAACATTTCCTTAGCGACCAACAATAACACATCTCATCAAAAATGAAAAAAAAGAGCTCCAATTATATGTTCTTCCTGATAAATAATTTATTGACATAAATCGAAGGGTAGATATCACGAGCCTTAAGTAAAGAACGCGGCGTTAATGGCAACTGAGTCGAGAACCTTTCGTAGAGGGTAGTCAGTGGCAGTCGATCTCCGAGGGCCGATAAAGCGAATGCGAGCAGCTTTTTTATTAGCCGACTCGCCGCAAATAGCGGCAATGCTGCGGATTATCTTACCAATGTACGTATGGTTGAGCAATAAATTGTATATTGTATTGCAGGGGTGTGGATGAATATTATTTATTAATAATGGCAAAATTGGGTATCGCTTAACATTTTTCCTAGATAAATTATGCTTCATAAGTACCATTGTTTATTTTTTTCTATAAATTCATCAATCAATGTATTAATTTTTCTTTTATCTTAGGCCGCTTTTCTACGTGTAAGCAACTCGTACGCAGGTTTAATTACATTATAGGCACGATTGAGTGTTTGATCACATTTTACCTTAGTAGCCCGCAATGAATAGCAAGTTGCATGCTAGCCGGTAGCAAAAAGAATCATTACCTTGCTTATGAAAATTACAAAATGTGATAGCTAAGAATGAAAACTCCTAACTTGACCTAAAATATCATCCCATTATTTGAAAGATTGAAAGCGAAACGCCTATTACGCTTGTGTTAGCCAAGTTCGTTTATAATTTACGAGGCCTCTTCTAAAGCAAATCCGTTGCCAAAATACTTGTTTAGTAGGTTAATAGATGTCCCAAGAGCATTTTAAAACAATATCTCTCTGGAAATTGTCCGTTGTTTAGAACAATAAACGTTAAATTGGACTCCCGCGGTACTGTTTGCTGATCCTGAATTTGGACGATTTATGGGTAGAATTTAATTCGTTTTCATCATATAATCTAGCCGAGAAACGGGATATGTTTAAACGTGCCTATGTACTGTGTTAAAAGTGAAAAAGAAAGGAAAGTATTTTTTCTCACAGAAACGGCGTGCATACAAATTATACTATATCCAAAACAATGAAATAGTTTTTAGTATTACTTAAATTTAGTAAGAACAAAGAATACGGACTGAAACTATCTGGCAATTAATATTACTAACACTCATAATTGTTACACTAATAGCGCGTTAATTTATTATTATTAAACCAATGTAAATTTCAACGCGCATCCTTGGTGTCTAAGGACTAGTTACTAAGTAACTATTGTTGATTAACATAAAAAAGGATGTGTATAACTTTATATACCAAAAAAACATACAAACTAAATAAATATTTCTCAGTATGAAAACTATCTCTGTACTAATTTTTATCGGTTAACGCATGAAAACCATACAAAAAGGGTAGAATTAATATCGTATTTGTAATACTACTACTATAATACTACCTCATCACACAACTCAACGCTCACCGTTATTATACAATAGGCTATGCAGACGACCTCGCAATCCTCGTGCCTGGGAAGGTAACAGGAACAATCTGTAACTTCTCCCAGCAAGCGCTACGCATCGTGGAGCGATGGTGCAGAGAGTATGATTTGTCGGTAAACCCCACTAAAACCGAATTAATCTTATTCACCCATAAACGAACTCTAAGCCTTCATCGCCTACCTAAGCTGTTCAATACAGAACTCCAGTTGTCTAGTGAGGTTAAATACCTGGGGGTCATTCTGGACTGTAAACTAAACTGGAGCAACCATCTAGACTACAAATTAAACAGGGCATGCATCACCTTCTGGCAATGCAAGAAAATGATAGGTAAGAAGTGGGGCTTATCCCCAAAAAACACAATGTGGCTGTACAATGCTGTAATTCGGCCGATGATTACCTACGGGGCCGTGGTGTGGTGGCCCCGCACCAAGCTTGTCACAGTCGTAAACAAACCGCAACGCATGCAAAGGCTGGCCTGCGTGACGATAACGGGCTGCATGAGAACTACCCCGACAGCAGCTGTGGAGGCTATGCTGGGGCTCCCGCCGCTCCATCTGTTCATACAACAGGAAGCGACGATGGCAGCAGTGCGTCTTAAAACACTGGACTTCTGGGATAAGAGAGAAACACAGCACACTGATCTGCTTGAGGAACTCAACAACGAGCTCCCAATAACGAAGGCAGTTAATGACCGGGTGCCCAAACAAATCGTCTTTGACAAAAAATACAGAATCCAACTATACGAGGATCACCACTGCGAGGGGCTGTGTCCCTCTGAGGTGCGTATCTTCACTGATGGTTCCAAAACAAGTACTGGTACGGGTGCAGGAGTCTTTTCGGAGGATCTCACCATTCGTGTAGTACCTTTGTACCTTTGGGGGTCTACAACACAGTGTTCCAGGCCGAATGCCTGGGAATCTCACTGGCAGCTTCGGCCATCATAAACAGGGAAGTTGAGGACCACTCAATACGTATACTTTCGGACAGCATGGCGGTCCTGCAAGCACTGAACAGCCACACAGTTAACTCCGGGCTGATCTTGGAGTATCACAATCTCCTTAACCAGGTTGGTAGACACAACAATATAACCATTCAATGGATCAAAGGACACAGCGACTTCCGATGCAGCGATGCAGCGGACGAACTCGCTAGAAGGGCGTCGAGTATGGCGATTATGGGACCCGAACCCATTGCACCACTCCCCTTCGGTTATCTGCGTCACCTGGTAAGGAAATGCACCAGAGACCTACACCATAAACTATGGGAAGACCATGGTGAGTGCAGGCAGGCCAAAGAGGCTCTCCCGACCCTTGATGGCCGCTTGTCGAAACAGGTCCTTAGACTATCTAAACCGCAATTGCGGCTGGTGACAGCCGCCCTTACCGGTCATGGATCATTTAATAAACACCTCTATCTAATAGGAGTCACAGACAGCCCACTCTGCAGAGCCCGCATGGAGGAGGACGAAACAGCAGCACACCTGCAACTGAGCTGCCCAACCCAGCTACCAACCCCAACCAACCCAGCAACCCAGGTACCCTCCGAGAAATGGTAAGCAAAACAAGGGCGTTGCACGCCTTCCTGGAGGAACTGGCATGGATTGAGTGAAGAGAAATCTTACCCTTACCCAAAATACGCGCATGGTCGTGGAGTTGCGGATACCTGCCCGACATACATACATACATACATACATACATACTACTACGGATATACCTACGTGGTCCAATGAATCTTGCTGATTAATTAGATAAATGAGGTAGAAATAATAAGTTTCGCTCCTACCATTCACGCTGCGGTAATGACCGTTCAGCTCACCAAATTAATCATATATGGTTCAGTATCTACGCTTTAATTAGCAACCGAATAAAGATTGCTATATATTTCTTTGTAGTAGGTACCTATCAGTCAGTAAACAATTTACAGTAAGGTTTATGTGCTAAGAGTCGATTTTGCAGAGAGAAATAAGGAACAAAAACTTTGTTAAATTTTCATCGTTTAAATAACTAGTTTTTGTTCTGTCACCTTTTTAGGGTTCTGTAGCCGAATGGCAAAAATCGGAACCCTTATAGATTCGTCATGTCTGTCTGTCTGTCCGTCCGTATGTCACAGCCTTTGCGAAGCTACTAAGACTACACATGTGGAACTTCGTAGATAGATGTATTCTGTGACCTGCTTTCCAATTTTTACTAGGTACTTCTTACAAAACATGTGATGGATTTTGCTAATATAAATAGTGATAAACGAAGAAGATTTGTGTTTGCAGACTGCACCCAATTCAATTCACTCAACGCAACGTGCCTTTGCATATGTATTGATAAGAAAACTCCTCACATAATATTAATATACTTTTTTTTTTTGGGGTGGGAAAATCATCGAATGACTTCTTCCGCTCTGGGTCAAGCGGAAGGGTGTGTCAGATTTCTACTGACTAAAAACCCACCCTGTTCCTTCGGCTGCCCTATTCCGGGGCTGCGGTAACTCGGTAGAACTTTCCCGCAAACCCCGGCAGGCAATGGCCCTATGAGGCCCCGTCACTGGTGTTGACAGCTCTTTGAGTCGCGCGTGGAACACGACGCGCCGCCGACCCGGGCCTGGTCCTTACCGGACGGTGAGCGACCCCTGCTCGCCGTCCGCAGGCCCGCTCCTACGGTGGCCGGAAATCGGCTCGTGATCCCCGACGCCCGGGGCGTCTCCCGCGGCGGCTGGGGTGCGAGGAAGAGAGTTGCCTCTCCCTCGCGCGTTCGGCCTCCTCCTTCCCTAGCATGACTGCTTCGCAGAAGGAGGCGACCGCATCCCATTCCCTCTCGCTCCGCACCATGGTCTGAACCAGAGCAGGGCGCGAGAGGTCGCCGCCGCCGACCGCCTCTACGAGGACACGACGGTGCTCCACCCAAGCAGGGCACACCTCCACCGTATGCTCCACCGTGTCCTCCAGGTGGTCCTTACAATAATATTGATATACTTAGACTTATTGTAGCGAGTAGGCAGGTATTCGCACACGACTCAACGCAGCACAGGATCGTAGATCGCCTAGGTCACGTGAGGTGATTAGGGGCGTTAACAAATTAGACCACGCCTCCACAACGTCATCCTTTGTCCGAGCGGCGCGCGCGCAAGATGGCCGCCGCTAATCCTTTGTCTTAGGTTGACGCCCCCTCATTAGGATACGGTCAAGTCCGAACCGTTTGTAAAAAGATGGCGTGATTCATTATTATTATTAATTGTTTTTATGTATATAAACCGTGCTCGTTGAACTTAAAATAACAGACCGGTTAAGTAGTACATTAGCCGTAGAGAGCTAAACTACGAGTAGCCCTACCTAAAAAAAAAAAAAAAAAACTTAAAATACATTCTTCTACATACCTCGACTCGAGTATCATTGATCATAACTCCCACATTACGAAGTGTACTTCAAACCACTTCATTATCATCATCTACTAATATTTTTGACACGGAGAAATCTCGATATGTTAAGACGGTCACCCATCCACGGAACGACCTCGGCAAGCTTAACCTTGAACATCGACCCGCGAGACAGTTACGATGCTCCAACAAATCAGATTCATAGAAGTCTCCGTGCTCACTCACGTTCACACAAATTCCTGAGGTACACATTCAAACTGTTGAGACATTCCTCTATCCTTTGAATTAAATTCGCACGCTCCACATTCATGAAAGAAAGTTTCGTTATATGCCAGCTTCAAATACTTTAGAAACCGACAAAAGTATCCAATACAAAATATCAGACCTCATGCGTGCCCTGCACAGAGGACTGTCCGTGATACCTTTAGATAGTGTTTAATTAACACGAGTAGGTATTTTTTTATTATTACTGATGGGCCCACTCATGACCTCGATCTCACCTGATGATAAGCGATAGATGAGATCTAAGATGGGACGAGCGAGCCCAGAAGATGCCTATTTACTCGTGCTTTAAAGGCTGAAAGGTCATAAGTGGCAGGGAACACAGAAGCCGGAAGAGAATTCCATAGCTTGGCTGTGCGCATAATAAATGTAGAGGAGAAGCGCTTGGTATGACAAGACGGTATATCAACCAGGTGTGGGACTACCCACACCTGGTTGATATACCGTCTTGTCCTACCTTTCTTTGTCTTACCTTTCACTATCGGTCTACCAGACGCACGGCTGGGTACTAACCCAGCCGTGCGTCTGGTAGACCGATAGTGAAAGGGAGATAGAGGTCATGGAGCTCCTGCGCTTTCTTTTATTTTTATTTTATTTAAAGATAACTAACAATGTGCGTAGAATTCACCTTACTAGCAATCTTGTTAACCCCTCCAACTAAGCTAAATATGCTTGTGTATAAAGTGGGTTCACGGCAATAGTGTAATGGGTGGGATTCGAACTCGGGACCTCTCGATCACAACTCCGATACATTATCCATTAGGCTATTGACGCTTATAAATATAATATAATAATATTGTGAGTATAATAATAATATTATGGCTGTCACATTACGATTTACTTTTTTTTTTGCTCCCCTCTAATTATCGTCAATATTTTCCATTAATAAAAAAAATAAAATATTTCATGAATGTTTCAAAATGGTCAAGCTCTTTTAGTGACTGAGCGGTGTTCAAATTCAAATTAAAATATTTTAATTCAGATTAAATCCATATTATGTTAGTATTAGTAAATCGATTCAAATATTTTGTATATTTTGTCTGGCATTTGTCAATGTTTAGTAGATTGGAAAGACGAGAGAGAGAGAGAAGTGTTCATACTGTAAGTGATTTAAAAAAAAGCGAACTGTTGATAATGACTAATTGCTTCAGTTGAATGGTACCTTTGAACACTTGCTAGCACTTTGTTGCCTGATTAAAAAAAGTAGTAAATTAAATGCCACAATCATACAGACAGTGATTTGCAGAGCTATTGCTTTATATCCTCCTATAGGGATCCTCAATTTGGGAGACAGCTTAGTTTGATGTTAATTAAACTTTGGTGTACAAAGTATGTGTTGTCAAGTATCTTTATTTTGGTAAAAATAATCCTTCCACCTGGTGTGATTAAAATCGTTGTACTATTCCATATCGATTATATATCATATTTTTTGTTTGTTTGTACTTTGATATTTTGAAAGGTAAACCTATAGGACAAAACGTGCTAAGGGCACTATAGGTAGGTAAATTTCCATTTTATTCATTGGATAAAGTTTTTTAAAGTTCCTGAACGTGCGCAGTGAAACAACGGAATCCATTCTCTTTTTAAGATCACTAGTGTGTGTCTGTCTTACTGACCGTCTTGGGTTGATTGAGCAGTTACTCCCCTCATCTTTGAAACCTCTTTTTTTATTATTAATACAGGAAAACCTAAGACTCTAGCTTTTCTATGGTTTATGTTAAATTATTATCGTGTCCTCTTGATGTCACCACAATGTGACAAGTCTTTGTGATCGTCAATGGGACTTTCCGCAGTTTAATAAAAAATGTTGACGTATACATTTGTAATGACGCCATTGACATGATGCAATATCGTTTGTTATTTTATAAGTTCTAAATTAATTTTCTCAGGAATTATACAATTTCTCGTAAAGCAATATTATTTGTTTCGGATTACATTGAAGCGTTTGTTCATTTCGAGACACAGATGAACAGTTTCTCATTGGTATTCAGACAATTAAAGTGTTCCGCAGTCCAGCTTGAACAATAGTTTCAGTATTCAAGCAACATTTGTAGGTACTGGATCCTTTGATACAAATCTAATCAATTTACTCGCTCAATTCAGGTAGGTACGTTTAGAAAATGACGTACAGCAGAATTGTAGTTTTTAACGAACAAAAGATTTCGTGGAATACCTTATGTTTTTTACTATTGGTAAACATGGCATGAAAAACACTGCTATTGAATGTCCTTTGCACCGTGCAGTATTAGTTCACCAAGAGCTCTTAATTTTCATGAAATGACAACAAACCTTTATACCATTTTCTTTTAATTTTTGGGGCTAAAATCATCTATTGACACCTTCTGTTCTCCGTAGACTGGAAAGGAGTCAAAGGATCTAGCCTAGAAGCTGATGAAGGAGTCACCACATGTTCTTTGTTACGTGACCTGTTCATTATCATGCAAGTTTTGTCAAGTTATAAGAAGTTAACCAGCGAGTCAACCGGTTCCAAGCGCTGGTATAATAACGTTATCCGTAATTATGTTCATATTTTTGTATGATTGAATTAATTATAATACATTATTTCATAAAACTACATACTTTAATTGATTTTATTTTTTTAAGCTATGTTCCACCATTTCGACCCTTTTGTAACTTTGACATGTAATAGCTAACTAATTAACAAATAAGATATATTTTTTAGTAGGTGTCACTTTAGGGGTTGGGTTTAAAAACCACCCCAAAAAAAACTTCTCGTTCTTTACAGTTTCCAGTAATATTGCAAAACATAAAAAAAAATATATTATAATTAGTTTATTGATAGTCATATACGGTTTCAATTTCATGAAGATATCTTGAATAGGTACTGAGAAAAAAATATATTTTTCGTTAAGGGTTGTCATCCCCATTATTCCTTTACTATAGGGGTTAGGAGTGTGAGATTAAGTGTATAGCTATGTAAAACAATACAAACAAGGTAAGAATCCTTCATAAGACGCGAGTGCAGTTTTCATATGCTTAACCGGCTAGATCCTTTCCACTGACTATAAACCTACCCTGTTCCTTCAGTTGCCTTTGCTTTCTGGAGTCGCGGCATCTTGTTAAAATATACCCACAATAACCCTGGCAGGAATCTTTTAAACCTTCTACGGCCAATTCCATAACAAACCTCTCATAGCATATAAATAGAACACTAAAATAATATTTTAAATTTCTTACAAGATTCAAACTAAATAAATAAGTATTTTGAATTTAAAATATTATTGAAATACTTTTGTGTCAGTGGTTATTAGAGCACCGGAGACCATTCCATTTCATGTACAGAATTGACCTCTCTACAGATTTATTATAAGTATAGATACGGCCGAGTTACAATACTGTATGATAATATTACCGTGGTTTAAGCCGGCTCTACACGTTGGCCAACACAGTGGCGAATGTAGTGGCCAATGACTATTCGCCAACGTGTAGAGGGGGTGTTTGTGCACCCAACATGCACAAACACGCCGTCTACACGTTGGCCAATACGCATTGGCCACTACATTCGCCACTGTGTTGGCCAACGTGTAGAGCCGGCTTTAGACGTAAGCCGGCTCTACACCTTGGCAGAAAGAGAAAAAAAAACGTAGCATTGTGCTGGTAAAAAGTGATTTTGGGCGGATCTTTAGATACGACCATATGCATCTAAGGTCCAGAATGATAGAAAAGACATTGTCAAAACTTTCTATCTATATTGTCACTCCCCTTCTCTTCTAATATTTTCCTCTTCAGTAATGCTTGTGACACTGAAGACTTCCGTTGCAATAATTAAACATGACTATAATAGCTCCGAACCATTTTCTATATGAATACAATGTATTCCATATTTTAAATAATAATAATAATGTTTTTTTTTTATTATTTTAAGTTCAGCCCAGTACTTGTATCATTTAAACCAGCAATATCATGCATGGTAAGCACAGCTGATATCGGCTATTCTGCCAAAGTAAAAGTAGACAGGAGAAGCAAATGCTTGCTTGTATGCTCGATAAAAACTTAGACTATTGACAATTTAAACCAGATGAAACTGCCAGTGTTTCTTTGCTGAGTTCTTTCAAAAGAAGCATTTATACTTACACGATTGAATTTGTGCTCGCAGGTATAAATATTATCGGGTTGCGGGAATGTTCTAATGAGATACCGCGGCTCCAGAAAGCAAGGGGGGTTTTTAGTCAGTAGAAGTCTGACACTCTCTTCCGCTCCACCCACAGCGGGAAGAGTCATTTCATGATTTTCCCACCAAGAAAAAAAGAGGTCTAAATATTATAAAAATGAGTATCTGCTAGCTACTGTTAATCTGTGGTTTTAGCCTTGTGTCATGTAACAATGTCTTAATGTGTTAAATGTACGAGCATGTGAATTGTTCAGGATATTTATTGGAGCGCCGGTGTAATTAGGCGTAAGGCAGATAATTTTCTTGGAACAACATGAATGGATTTAGGTGAGGTGAAGCTGTAAAATGACTTGTTATAAAATTGCATAGAATAAGCAATAAAGCGACTGTAATTATGGTATGTCAAAGACTTTTAAACATAATCTGAAATATCTTAAATTTTCTTTAATTTTCTATGCATTCTATCATCGTTGTAATGAAGAGAAATAAAAAACAAATAATCTATACTCATATTATAAAGAAAAGTCTAATCTTTGAAAGTGGTGGATTCGGATGAAACTTCATATGAAAGTAGCTTGGAAGGTTATAGACTACTTTTTAGCCGAATACAAAAGAAAGAGGATTATGCTATTATCATGATAAAGTCAACGGGAGCGCAGCCTCGAGAGACTACTAGTAATATAATAAACAAATAAAACCAAAAACATCCACTATCAAAATTAATAACTGTTTTGTACTAAAATGTATTTTTCTTCATTAACGCATGAATTTCCCAAACTCCACCTCGCTCTCTTACTTCAACGCTATACAAATATGTCCCCAATATTAAAACTGCCACAGTCCAACAGAATGAATCTTAAACCAATAAAGAAGACTGTTGTTTAAATCACTAATCCGAAATAATCAGTATTTAACGGGCAGTTATCGTTCCGCGGTCATTAACAACGGTTGTTACTAATCGTGCTAATTATCAAAACGTTACGATTATTCCTTTGCCCCCGAATCTTGAAACGTTTCAACCTAATGACCAGTATTACTTAATGATAAAGTACCTTTTTAATTGGAGATTAATTCTAGGAATTGTTTCATGATTATACCTCTTAAATAAAATATGGGGAGTCATTATACTCATTATGAATTTTAATGGTGGCATTGTTGTGTTTTGAGAGGGGATCTTGGCAAAATTATGACTGTGGTACGGGTAAGCAATGTATACGTATGTACCTACATAGGTCAACTCCTTCATGCATTGAAAAGTACTTTAAGCCAGTGTTCTAGATTGTCAGTTGAACATATTTAACACTTTTGATGCGCAGTCAGAAACAAGAACGTCTATCAGCAGTCTTGCCATAGAGTATAGGGTCTTACCCGAAAAAGAAAGTTGCCCAGCAGAAGCAACTAAGACAATGGGTAGCAGTAGTAAACTAGCTATAGAAAAGGTTTAAATGGTATTTTTTTGTAAAATAACCCTCATCATCATCTGCTCAGCCTTAGGGTTGGCTTCCAGTATAACTGGATTCAGTATAACGGCTACCTATCTGACCTTCACAACCCAGCAACTCGGTAACACGATCATTCTTATGCCTTGATCACACGTATCAATCAATCAATAAGCTTTATTCATTCCTTATAAGTAGTAAGTACAATTATTACATTGAAAAGAATATACCATGCCAATAAAATTAAAATAAAATGACGCACACTCAATTAATTGATACAACTTTAGAATAATATTATATACAATAAAAATAGCTCAAATAATTAAATAATTCTTAAAACTAAATAATAAACATCCAAAACAATATCAAATTAATACAGTATTACAATCTAATTTAAAGTTAAAATTCAAATTATACAATAAAATAGATTAATTTGGCCTCGTAAATTCATATATATTTTATGAATTAGTTATAAGGACCGCCTAGTGCGGTAAAAGCCTCCTCCATCTGCCTCCATTTTGTTCTGTCCCTAGCCAGTCTACTCCATGTTTTGACTATTAAGCCTGCTATGTCGTCACTCCACCTCTTATTGGGTCTACCACGTCTTC
Organism: Tholera decimalis; assembly: GCA_943138885.2. Taxonomy (NCBI): domain Eukaryota; kingdom Metazoa; phylum Arthropoda; class Insecta; order Lepidoptera; family Noctuidae; genus Tholera; species Tholera decimalis. The sequence continues at coordinate 12,967,562 of OW964552.2, read as the reverse complement.
TCTTTTTGTTTATGGGATACCAGTTTGTTATGATCTTGGTCCATCTACTATCGGTCGCTCTTTGTAAATGTCCAGCCCATTTCCATTTTAGCCTAAGTATTTGTTTGATTACGTCTTTTGCCTTAGTTTGTTGTCTTATTGAGCTGTTACTGATTCTATCCCTTAATTTATGGCCCATAAAGCTTCTCTCTATTGCTCTCTGGCAGACTCTTAATTTATGTAGAGATTTCTCTGTTAGAGGCCATGTTTGGCAGGCGTAAGTTAGGCACGGCATCAGGCATATCTCCATAGCTTTTGTCTTTAGATCACACGTATAGGTAACGCCAGTAAGACCCCTCTTTGAGGAGTGGCTAGATCGGCGTCACGGCGTCCTGACCTACCGCATGACGCAGGTCCTCACCGGACACGGAAGTTTCGGGAGGTACCTGTGTCTGATGGGAAAGGAGGAAACGCCTGGGTGTCACCACTGCGAGGGTCGCCCTGAGGACACCGTAGAGCACACGGTGCAAGACTGCCCCGCCTGGGCAGAGCACCGACGTGTCCTCACGGCGGCGATAGGCGGAGACCTCTCGCGCCCGGCATTGGTCGAGGCCATGCTGCGGGGCGAGAGGGAGTGGGAAGCGGTCGCCTCCTTCTGCGAAGCAGTCATGCTTCCGAAGGAGGAGGCGGGCCGCGTGAGGGAGAGGATGGCGTCCTCCCTCCAGCCCAGCCGCAGTGGTAGACGCCCACGGCGTCGGACGTCGGCCGACGATCTCCGGCCACCGTAGGCGCGGGCATGCGGACAACGAGTAAAGGGCAACTCGCTGTCCGACCATGGACCATGCCCGGGTCGACGGCGCGTCGTGTTCCACGCGCGCCTCAAAGAGCGTCAGCAATATGACGAGGCCCCCCCATAGAGGGCCGAAGCCTGCCGGGGTCGTGGGACTCATCCCGTTACCGTGACCCCGGTACGTAAAGGGTTATTGAAGGAACACCGTGGATTTTAGTCAGTAAAAGTCTGACAGTCCCTCCCACCCTGCCCGGAGTGGGAGGACTTATTTGATAATTTTACCACGATAAAAAAAAAAAATAAAAAAAAAAATAGGTAACGCCAAATAACTTGGCAAGAGTCGTTCAATGCGCAGAAGTCGATTTTTAGGTGTCAGCGGTTGTCAGCGGGACGCGGGGTATGACGTAGCACCGCTCCGAGCGCGCGATTGGTGCGTCAGTAGTTCTGGTTCAATTTGCTCCCGAATACACTTGCGTACACGAAAGTTGTACCCTTTGTTTTTGATACGAGTTGTTTGTAAAATGTAAATTTATTTATTGTTACCTAGATTACAATGCCAGGACCAAATACCGTTTTACGCAGACTATTAAAACGTAAGAAAGAACAGTTAGACACTATAGTTAAGGAAGGTTGAAATTCCGAATTCGTCACTGCATTTAGGATACCGGGAAAAAAGAAGAATAAAAGGGGTAGCAGTTTTATTAACTAATTGTACCGACGAGAACATATTATTTTTAATGTTTTTTTAAATACATTTTTCTCACCTTTAAATGTATTTATGTGTTATATCTATTTTATTTATAATACCGAATTAACGAATGAATTCCTCTTCTTTCTTTAACAATCGTCTGAACAGATATGATTAAAAATAAATGATGGCAATAACCATACAATAATGGCAAGCAGTAAGAGTGGCCACTTTTTTCTTCCACTAAGTGCACGATGCGCGAACTTACCCCCACTACACCAAAACCTTGCCAAGTTATTTGGCGTCATCTATACTTACCGAGCAAACGGGCGATACAGTGCTCTCCGCCGAGTACTCGGTAGGTATAAACATGGCGCCGAGTGCTCGGCTGAGCGCTCTTATTAGGAAGACTAGTGTCAGACTTTCTGTCTCCTGACAGGTAGTCAGGAGGCCAACTATCAAAGATGACAGCTGGGACCAACGAAATTATGAACTTTACAAGGCATCTCGATATGTCAAAATTGTCACCCAATCACAGATCGACCTTAGCAGCGTTGCTTAACCTTGAAATATCGACCCGAGCAACTGTTTTTATTTAGCCTTAAATTACGTGGGTGATTGTTTGAGAGCTTTCATGACGTGTGAATATTAATAATTATGACTGTTACATGTTTCAAATAATTATTGTTTAGAATTTGTAATTAAGTTAAATCATTTAGTCACCATGCCGAAAAACATACGCTTTTCAACGAAGCTGAGTGGTCATTTTCATATTAATTACTTTCCACGGTAATATTGTGACTGGGCACGCCGCAATCGCGGCGAAAAGTCCCCTCTTTGAGGAGTGGCTGGAGAGACGCCACGGCGTCCTCACCTTCCGCCTGACGCAGGTACTGATTGGACATGGCTATTTCGGGAGGTACCTGTTTCGGATACAGCGGGAGGATACGCCCGGGTGTCGTCATTGTGAGGACCACCCGGAGGACACGGTGGAGCATACAGTGCAGGTGTGCCCTGCTTGGGCGGAGCACCGCTGTGTCCTCGTGGAGGCGATCGACGGCGGCGACCTCTCGCAACCGGCCTTGGTCCAGACCATGGTGCGGAGCGAGAGGGAATGGGATGCAGTCGCTTCCTTCTGCGAAGCATTCATGCTAGCGAAGGAGGAGGCCGAACGCGCGAGGGAGAGGCAACTCTCTTCCTCACAACCCAGCCGTCGTGGTAGACGCCCTGGGCGTCGGGGATCGCGAGACGATTTCCGGCCACCGTAGGCGCGTGCTTGCGGACGGCGAGCAGGGGTAGCTCACCGTCCGGTAAGGACCAGGCCCGGGTCGGCGGCGCGTCATGCCACGCGCGCCTCAAGGAGCTGTCAGCATTAGTGACGGGGCCTCATAAAGCCATTGCCCGCCGGGGTTGCAGAAATGTTGTAACAAGATACCGCGGCCCCGGAACTTACGGGCAGCTTAAGGGACAGGGTGCGGTTTTAGTCAGTAGAAGTCTGACACTCCCTTCCGCTTAACCCAGAGCAGGACGAGTTATTTGATGATTTTCCTACCCAGAGAAACAAAAAAACGGTAATATTGTGATATTGAATCTTATTATGTTTTGAGAGAGAGCAGTAGTAGCCCCGTAGCTACGAGCCCGATTACTAATTGTAATACGTGTGTTCCAACCTTTTGCTTTGTATAATTTATATAATTAATACATCGTGAGGAATTCGGTATGTCCTAGGATTAAAAATCCAAAGACATGACATCCACCGACCCGCACTGGGCCTGCACTGGGCCCGCACTGAGCCCGCGTGCTAGATTACGGTTAATTCCTGTTACAGTTTATTTATATCATAACATATTAGATATTTAAATGAAACCTTTTAATATACCTATTTCTAAGCTTCACTTCCAACGCTAATTTTATTTCTGTCTACGTAACTCTCTTTTACAAAACAAACTAACCTTAATATAACTCTGAAACTTTCCCTATCTTGCATGTTATTAGCAAGTGATTAATTTTCACAGCACACACTGGTTCCAAATTAGCATGTTCATTAACAGGCGTGCCGTGTCTATGCCGCGTACACTGAATAGGACGCGTATTTGTTCAGCCGCCGAGAAGAAGACGGAGTCAACTGGCGTATTTAATAGGATTATGTTGTAATGTTTGAAAAGGTTTAGGTAAGTAGTATTAATTAATTGTTGAAGGCCTGCTTTCGTTAAGTAGGGATAAAGAAATGCTTCGGGGCAAAAAAAATTATTCTACTTTTGTAATATAGCTACATATTGTATGACTCTTTGAGGTTAAAGGGTGGACACTAAAATGAGCATATCTTTTTTTATATCGGAAGGTGTGTTTCAATAATATCACCTAAGCCGTGTAATCCCAAGCAAGGCTAAAGGTATACAGCAACTGTTATACACAATACACAAGGAATGTGTAACAGTAGGTAGTATTAAATTTAATATTCAATTTGTCATGTAAAATCGTTTTTTTTCTATTTTATTACTATAACCATATAACTTCACCACTGCTTGGACATAAGCCCCCTTTGTCTATGAAAGAAAATGAGTTGTAAACAACCACGCGGGCCCAGAGCAGTTTGGTGTATCTCGAACTGTTTTCTATCACTATTTTGATGGCAAAAAATGTCAAGATCATTCTGTCAGCAATTAAATATTTGATACTGAATCTCCCAAGGAAAAAAATCCAACATGAACATTAGATTATATATCATGGTCAATTCTAAATATTTCAGATTTTTAACTGCCTTTACCATTGATAGATAATTCTCATTCGTCTAGAGCCCAGTGCCGTTCAGCTACCAGGAAATAAGAGGAAATAAATGAATGCAGTCAGCCATACATATTTACCGAGTTACAAAACTAGTTTCATCCTCAAAGGGTTGCTGATGTCCACAGCTGCACCGGCTGTCAGTGAAAGTGTAATTATTCAAACTAAGCTAACTTCCCCTGTGCTCAAACTAGTCTGGTATTTTACGAATTTTAATACACCTGGGTGCAACATTAAACAATTATACTGCGAGTGTGTTGAGCAGTGTAAGCCCTTGTTGGTCTTACACTGCTGCACTACTTACTGGTTGGTATGTTCGTATCTTATGTATGGTTTTAGGTTAAATCTGAAGTGTCATTGAGTTTTTTTATCTAGTATGGGTCTAGATTTGTGTCCCGTTTATACGCTTGATATGTGGATGGATATATAACAATGTAAACCTATGTATGAGTTCAGGTGCCCTACTAGCGCTACGTATAATCAAACTAATTTAAAAACATCAGAGTGATAGAAAAAATATAATAAGACTAGCTGTGGCCCATGGTTTCACCCGCGTTAGTCAACATCTCAAACTTTATTCTCCCATTTTAAAACTTTAAGGGTAGATTTTGGAAATAAAGTAGCCTATGATTAACTATGGGTCTTCAACTATTTTTAGCTATTAAATCCAAAGCACAATTACATCTTAAAGCCTGGAATAAAATGCTCTGCTACCCATAACGCCACTTTCTAACTGCACCATAAGAAAAGCTTAGTATCGCGGCGGTATGTTATGAAATTATAATAAGGCCCCGTTTTGTGCGATTATGCCAAATATGCTCCCTCTGTGTTCACGCTCTACATTTCATATGGACGTGTCATTTGCATCACTCAACGCTGCGGTAACTGTTATTTTGTGACGGTAAAAAATATGAGCTTTTTGCATTGCAGTAGACGGTGAATAAGACAGTAACTATAGTTCTTTTTTTTACGGATTAGCCCGCCCTTGATGGCAAGCGATTCATGAGGTCTACAATGTAACGAGCAAGCCCAAAAGATGGTGTTCTTTCTTGCTTTAAAGTCTGAAGGCTAAAAGCTGTGGTAGGGAACACAGAAGCTGGTAGAGAATTCCACAACTTGGTTGTGCGCACAATAAATGATATATTTGCCATATTAACTAATATAAGTATATCAGTTAATTAATTAATTCGTTATTTTGCAGAAAACCAATCACATAAATATAAGCAACTGTGTTGTCCAACATATAAAATAATACATTTGCTTTTTCTGATGAGAAAACCGTGAGTTTTCTTATAATTGTGCAAGTGTTATAACAGATAGGGTATCTATTCTAAAGAATAAGCTATCGATGACTCAACAAAATCTACGTAGATACTGAAAACAGCGCCTAGACATAATGGCTAACATTAAAATTTCATTAAGGGTGCGTGCGGCCCGCTATGATATTATAAGGTCATACTGTCTGGCCGCCTGGCCTGCATAAGTTCTTATCGCGTTCAATTTTCTCAGAACAGAAGTTATTCATAAGTAAAACCTTCCATAAGAACAAAACATGCCTCTTTACAAGAGTATCTGGCATAAGTATTTAAGAATTTAATACACCAGATAATAATTATATATCAATAACATAGTATGATTTTATTAATTACTAGCTTTTGCCCGCGACTCCGTCCGCGTGGAATAGGTACTTTGGGCTAACGTTAAATTTAACCCCGTTTTTGAAGCATTCTTTATTGGCGCTCCGCTCCTATTGGCCTTAGCGTAATGATATATAGCCTATAGCCTTTCTCTATAAATTAACTATTTAATTAAAAAATAATTTTTCAATTTGAACCAGTTGTTCCTGAGATTATCGCGTTCAAACAAACAAACAAACTCTTCAGCCTTATATTATTAGTATAGATAGCTGTTGCCCGCGACTTCATCCACGTTTCCGTCGTTTTTCGTAAAAAAGTAGCCTATGTCCTTCCTCACGGTTCAGTGATTTTGATGTAACAGACAGATTGACTTTCGTAATTTAGTAGGGAAATATAATATGTCAATCTATAATACTGTTGAAAAATATCGCAATACCAAACCGCACCATATTATTGTTAATATCTGTGCCCGCGACTCCGTCAGCGTGTAACTCCTTGTGTGTTATTAAGTTAATGTATTGGTATTATTGTTTAGATCACGTTTACATGAGGCTTAAGTACCTATAGAACGAAAATACTTCAGTGCAAAGCTTCCGGGTAAACTATGTTGAAAGTTGACCCGTCCGGCACGTGAACATAAAGATTTCTAGAACTGCTAACCCGGGAAAGAGCGACGTACAACTGACCATGCGAGAAACAACTGACACCGAGATCTACTCCAGCAACACGAAAAGTCTGCCCTTGAGCCTTATTAATTGTCATTCCATAACACACCGATACTGGGAATTGCGTTCTTTTTTTTAAATTGGAATTGAAAATTATTTGGTATTATGGGAATTCTGGGAATAAAGACGGTTTCTCCTGCACTGCAACCTGTTAAAATTTGAGCCTTGATTATATTTTGTTGCAACTGGGTTACTTTTAGCCGAGTTTCATTGCAAAGTTGTGGTGGTTTTAAATTTCGGAGCAGAATAATAATCAGAAAGCTTCGAACTGCTAAGCTATCGGGAGTTACACGTGTTATTGTGAGTCAACCATAAAAGATAGACATATGCTGTCGTGGGATATTTGTTATATAATTTTAAGGGGAACATTTCCGTCATAAATGATTTCTGTGTAGCTTTAACCATTAAGGTTGCACACGCGACGGAAGCTTAAAAAATGGAGTAACTTCTCCCGTTTTCCCAACATTTCCCTTCACTGCTCTGCTCCTATTGATTGTAGCGTGATGAAAAGTATACTATAACCAGCTCAGGTGTATGAAAAATAATTGTACCAAGTTTCGTTAAAATCCGTCAAGTAGTTTTTATTTCTATAACGGTTATACAGACAGACAGACAGACAGACAAAAATTTTATTGATTGCATTTTTGGCATCAGTATCGATCCCTAATCAACCCCTGATAGTTATTTTGTAAATATATTTCATGTACAGAATTGATCTCTCTACAGATTTATTATAAGTATAGATTACACATGGTTTCAGAAAAAAAAATGCTCGAAAACAAATGCCTATCACTTGTTATAAATTTGGCACAATTCATTATTTTTAGTTTTGTTTTCTGTTCTTTATTGCTGAAAAACTAGTTAGCTAGTTAGTTATTTTTATACAAATGTAGAGCGTATGAAGAAAATTTTTTTTTTTTAATTTTTATGCTTGATTTAAAATATGAATAAATTGGTATTATAAAAAATTATATTATATAAAGCTAAATTACCACTCACTGACTGACTGACTCACTCATTGACATAATTGTTCTCCCAGATGGTGGATGGGGAGGTGGGTATATTTTGACAGATTCGTAAACAAGTAACTCTCAAACCTACGGGAAAAGTGCCAAACCTCCCCTTTTCACCCCCCTTCTCCCCCCTCCCTATCGTATCTCGGAAACTACGAGACCCGTATTTTTTTCTTTTTACGGATTCGTGTAGAGGAGGCTCAGTAAAGTAAAAACCATTTTTCAAAAACCCCCCCCCCCGCCCCCCTTCTCCCCCCCTTTAGGCGGATCTCGGAATCTAAGAGACTTGGAACATTTTTTTTTCAGATTCATTTAGAGGGGCAATGCTTTAGTCGAAATACTTCTGCAACCCCCCCCCCCTATCACACCCCCCCTCCTTTTTTTTTTTTTTTTTCACAAGCACGCGAGGTGCTTGCACCTCGCGCAACACGCAAATACTAAACCCCCCCCCCATCTCCCCCCATTTTTTTTTCACTAGCACGCGAGGTGCTTGCACCTCGCGCAACACGCAAATACTAAGCCCCCCCATCACCCCTCCCCCACTTTTTTTTTTTTCACAAGCACGCGAGGTGCTTGCACCTCGCGCAACACGCAAATACTTGATTTAGAGGGGCAATGCTTTAGTTTTTTTCACAAGCACGCGAGGTGCTTGCACCTCGCGCAACACGCAAATACTAAACCCCCCCATCGCCCCCCATCACCGCCCCCCCCCACTTTTTTTTTTTTCACAAGCACGCGAGGTGCTTGCACCTCGCGCAACACGCAAATACTTGATTTAGAGGGGCAATGCTTTAGTTTTTTTCACAAGCACGCGAGGTGCTTGCACCTCGCGCAACACGCAAATACTAGTTATATTATATAAAGCTCGATTACCACTCACTCACTGACATAATTGTTCTCCCAGATGGTGGATGGGGAGGTGGGTATATTTTGACAGATTCGTAAACAAGTAACTCTCAAACCTACGGGAAAAGTGCCAAACCTCCCCTTTTCCCCCCCCTTCTCCCCCCTCCCTATCGTATCTCGGAAACTACGAGACCCGTATTTTTTGTTTTTTTACGGATTCGTATAGAGGAGGCTCGGTAAAGTAAAAACCATTTTTCAAAGTCCCCCCCCGCCCCCCTTCTGCCCCCCTTTAGGCGGATCTCGGAATCTAAGAGACTTGGAACATTTTTTTTTTCAGATTCATTTAGAGGGGCAATGCTTTAGTCGAAATAATTGTGCAACGCCCCCCCATTTTCCCCCCTTTTTTTTTTTTTTTCACGAGCACGCGAGGTGCTTGCACCTCGCGCAACACGCAAATACTAAACCCCCCCATCTCCCCCCCCCCTTTTTTTCTTTTTTCACAAGCACGCGAGGTGCTTGCACCTCGCGCAACACGCAAATACTAAACCCCCCATCACCCCCCCTTTTTTTTTTTTCACAAGCACGCGAGGTGCTTGCACCTCGCGCAACACGCAAATACTAAACCCCCCCATTTTTTTTTTTTTTTCACAAGCACGCGAGGTGCTTGCACCTCGCGCAACACGCAAATACTTAACCCCCCCATCACCCCCCCCATTTTTTTTTTCACAAGCATACGAGGTGCTTGCACCTCGCGCAACACGCAAATACTAAACCCCCCCATCTCCCTCCATCACCCCCCCCCTTTTTTTTTTCACAAGCACGTGAGGTGCTTGCACCTCGCGCTACACGCAAATACTAAATCCCCCCCATCTCCCCCATCACCCCACCCTCAATTTTTTTTTTTTTTTAAGTTAACAAGCACGCGAGGTGCTTGCACCTCGCGCAACACGTAAATACTAGTTATACTATATAAAGCTAAATTACCACTGACTGACTGACTGACTGACTCACTCATTGACATAATTGTTCTCCCAGATGGTGGATGGGGAGGTGGGTATATTTTGACAGATTCGTAAACAAGTAACTCTCAAACCTACGGGATAAGTGCCAAACCTCCCCTTTTCCCCCCCCTTCTCCCCCCCCCCCCCCTATCGTATCTCGGAAACTACGAGACCCGTATTTTTTTCTTTTTACGGATTCGTATAGAGGAGACTCGGTTAAGTAAAAACCATTTTTCAAAGTCCCCCCCCGCCCCCCTTCTGCCCCCCTTTAGGCGGATCTCGGAATCTAAGAGACTTGGAACATTTTTTTTTCAGATTCATTTAGAGGGGCAATGCTTTAGTCGAAATAATTGTGCAACCCCCCCCCATTTCCCCCCCCTTTTTTTTTTTTTTTTCACAAGCACGCGAGGTGCTTGCACCTCACGCAACACGCAAATACTAAACCCCCCATCTCCCCCCCCCCTTTTTTTCTTTTTTCACAAGCATGCGAGGTGCTTGCACCTCGCGCAACACGCAAATACTAAACCCCCCATCACCCCCCCTTTTTTTTTTTTCACAAGCACGCGAGGTGCTTGCACCTCGCGCAACACGCAAATACTAAACCCCCCCATTTTTTTTTTTTTTTCACAAGCACGCGAGGTGCTTGCACCTCGCGCAACACGCAAATACTTAACCCCCCCATCACCCCCCCCATTTTTTTTTTCACAAGCACGCGAGGTGCTTGCACCTCGCGCAACACGCAAATACTAAACCCCCCCATCCCCCCCCCCCTTTTATTCTTTTTTCACAAGCACGCGAGGTGCTTGCACCTCGCGCAACACGCAAATACTAAACCCCCCCATCACCACCCCCTTTTTTTTTTTTTAAAGTGAGCCGCGAGTTGCTTTCACCTCGCGCAACACGCAAATACTAAACCCCCCCCATCTTCCCCATCACCCCACCCCCACTTTTTTTTTTTTTTTCACAAGCACGCGAGGTTCTTGCACCTCGCGCAACACGCAAAAATTCATTTAGAGGGGCAATGCTTTAGTCCAAATAATTGTTCAACCCCCCCCCCACCCCCCCCCCCATTTTTTTTATTTTTTTATAAGAAAGCACGCGAGGTGCCTACACCTCGCGCAACACGCAAATACTAAACCCCCCCCATCACCCCCCCATTTTTTTTTTTTTTCACAAGCACGCGAGGCGCTTGCACCTCGCGCAACACGCAAATACTAAACCCCCCCATCTCCCTCCATCACCCCCCCTCATTTTTTTTTTCACAAGCACGTGAGGTGCTTGCACCTCGCACTACACGCAAATACTAAATCCCCCCCATCTCCCCCATCACCCCACCCTCAATTTTTTTTTTTTTAAGTTAACAAGCACGCGAGGTGCTTGCACCTCGCGCAACACGCAAATACTAGTTATACTATATAAAGCTAAATTACCACTGACTGACTGACTGACTGACTCACTCATTGACATAATTGTTCTCCCAGATGGTGGATGGGGAGGTGGGTATATTTTGACAGATTCGTAAACAAGTAACTCTCAAACCTACGGGATAAGTGCCAAACCTCCCCTTTTCCCCCCCCTTCTCCCCCCCCTCCCCCTATCGTATCTCGGAAACTACGAGACCCGTATTTTTTTCTTTTTACGGATTCGTATAGAGGAGACTCGGTTAAGTAAAAACCATTTTTCAAAGTCCCCCCCCGCCCCCCTTCTGCCCCCCTTTAGGCGGATCTCGGAATCTAAGAGACTTGGAACATTTTTTTTTTCAGATTCATTTAGAGGGGCAATGCTTTAGTCGAAATAATTGTGCAACCCCCCCCATTTCCCCCCCCCTTTTTTTTTTTTTTCACAAGCATGCGAGGTGCTTGCACCTCGCGCAACACGCAAATACTAAACCCCCCCATCTCCCCCCCCCCCTTATTTTCTTTTTACACAAGCACGCGAGGTGCTTGCACCTCGCGCAACACGCAAATATTAAACCCCCCATCACCCCCCCTTTTTTTTTTTTCACAAGCACGCGAGGTGCTTGCACCTCGCGCAACACACAAATACTAAACCCCCCCATTTTTTTTTTTTTTCACAAGCTCGCGAGGTGCTTGCACCTCGCGCAACACGCAAATACTTAACCCCCCCATCAACCCCCCATTTTTTTTTTCACAAGCACGCGAGGTGCTTGCACCTCGCGCAACACGCAAATACTAAACCCCCCCATCCCCCCCCCCTTTTTTTCTTTTTTCACAAGCACGCGAGGTGCTTGCACCTCGCGCAACACGCAAATACTAAACCCCCCCATCACCACCCCCTTTTTTTTTTTTAAAGTGAACCGCGAGGTGCTTGCACCTCGCGCAACACGCAAATACTAAACCCCCCCCATCTTCCCCATCACCCCACCCCCACTTTTTTTTTTTGTTCACAAGCACGCGAGGTGCTTGCACCTCGCGCAACACGCAAATACCATTTTCTTTTTTCACAAGCACGCGAGGTGCTTGCACCTCGCGCAACACGCAAATACTAGTTATATTATATAAAGCTAGATTACCACTCACTCACTCACTGACTCGCTCACTAACTCATTGACATAATTGTTCTCCCAGATGGTGGATGGGGAGATGGGTATATTTTGACAGATTCGTAAACAAGTAACTCTCAAACCTACGGGAAAAGTGCCAAACCTCCCCTTTTCACCCCCCTTCTCCCCCCTCCCTATCGTATCTCGGAAACTACGAGACCAGTATTTTTTTTTACGGATTCGTATAGAGGAGGCTCGGTAAAGTATAAACCATTTTTCAAAGTTGCCCCCCTTGCCCCCCTTCTCACCCCCTTTAGGCGGATCTCGGAAATTAAGAGACTTGGAAGCTTTTTTTTCAGATTCATTTAGAGGGGCAATGTTTTAGTCAAAATAATTGTGCAAACCCCCCCCCACATTTCCCTCCCATCACTCCACCCCATTTTGATTTTTACTACTGAAAAAAACTGTTGATTCTTACTTTTAACTATAAACGGGCCTTCAAATTTTTTATGCCATGCCCTCCCCTCCCCAACCTCCCCTAAAATTGAAAAGGCTGTAACTCATAACGGTTAGAAATAGCCATTAGGTGTTTGAACAAATATTATAGTAGGCGTTGAAACCTGTCCGGTGGTACGTAGGGCCTGAGTGGAGCGAACCTGCGAGATTGAGTGGAGTGAAAGGGGGAGGTGGCGAGCGAAGCGAGCCGGCTACCTCCGTAGCGTAACGAAGGTTGAGTGGGTGAAGCGTAACTCAGCGGCGATGACAAGCAAACTTAAGAAATTATTTTTCAAAACTCCCCCTTCTCCCCCCCTTCACCCCTCGCCCCCCATCATTTACTACATTTAGGGGTTTTAAAAGTGAACAATCCACCACCACAAGCACGCGAGGTGCTTGCACCTCGGGCAACACGCAAATACTAGTGTATATATAAATCTGGAGTATAATATCTTTATTCGTCGACCAGTCATGTCTCATCTTGTATATAAATAGTTTATTTATATCAAACTAACGAACTTACAAGTTACAGGTAACCCGAATAGTTGCAAAAAGTAACGAAGTACTACGACGACCACCTACATTTAGACTGAAAGGAAATAATTGTGATATACATAGAGCTATTATCTAGTCCCTTTGAGACGGAGAGCGCTAATTGAAGACCGTAAATCTATTTAAGAGTTCCTGCACGGATATCGTATGATTGAGAATGTCTTAAGCAACTACCTTGTGTTAGTTCGTTTGAATCAATCTAGAGTCTATTAAAATATAAAATATAGTACTGAGTCATCATATGCTTAGCTTTTACCAACTATGCCAGGATTTACATTTACATGCAGCAGGTGCCTATCTGAGCTCCACAACCAAATAGTTGGGTAACACGATATCCCTTGGTGAGACCAGTTGCAGATTTTCTGGCTTCTAACCACCTGTAACGATTGTCAAAGATGTCCAAATAAAAGTCAGGACCAATAGTTTAACATGCTACCCAAAGGAAATGAGAAATCTCAATATGTAAGATGGTAGCCCACCCACTAACCGACTCAGCGAACCAAGCAAATATAGCCTAATGGATAAGGTGTCGCACTTGTGATCGAAAGGTCGCGAGTTCGAACCCCACCCATTACACTATTGCCGTGAACCCACTCCAGACACTAGCATATTTACTCCGAACCCAACTGTGGAGCTACACAAACCAAGTCGCAGGCACCAGCTAGTTACTTTATAGGTAACACCGTATCTGTCCCGCAATCAGTCCCAAGACCAGTGTACATAAAGGGACCGTCTACAGCGTACTCTGATAACATAGTAGGTAGCTACTAAATTTTACCTAAGTGCTCGTAAAGTTGTTACTAACATAAATACGTACAAGGACATTATTTACTGTCATAGGTATACAATGTTATCCTTACGGCAAAGAGTTATGAAGATCGGACGACTATCCTCACTACAAAGACTTGCTACTTAACATAACTTTGGGCGTCGTTCGATTGTTACAAAAACAGAATCTGATGATGGGATCCTGAAGAAATCGAGGGAACTCTTCAAATATTATAGGCACACCTATAGCGTTTTGGGTATTTCTTATATTTCTTCCTTGAGCAGTTGCTTTCGAAAAGTACCATTTGGGGAAGTGGAACTGATGATGAAGACCACAGATGGCCACTGAAACTACTCAATAATAAGTATTTCGTGGATTGCGATTCGATTACTTGAGTACGGATATTAAACACTTTTTGCTCGTCATAATACATACGAGTATGGTGATGTAGAGCTGATGGTCAAGTACCAGGAGAACTCCTCAAAAATTAACGGCTATGCATCGGGAAAAGCAATATTTTGTAAAATATGATAAGTTGCTGACATTGTGGCTTTTGTAACTAGATAAATTACAATCCGACTCACTAAAAAGCGTGAAAAAAAATTTTTAACAAAAAATAGGACCAACTTCGATATCAAAACACTATAAAGCCAAAAATAACTTTAATTTCGGAAGTCGGTGCGAAAACAAAAAGAAAATCCAAGACCGACTACCGAAATTAAAGTTATTTTTGGCTTTGTAGTATTTTGATATGGAAGTCGGTTCTATTTTTTATTAAATAAAAATTTTAACGCTTATGACGCCTCGGGTTAACTAAAGAAAACATGAATGTCACCATTTTTTATGAAACATCGTTGACACATTGTGCCTGTCAGCTAGGAAGGAGCCTTAAAACTATTCATCTGCTCTTCTTCAACCCCTGACTCAGATTTGAAACTGTTTTAAAAACCTTATATAAATCCGTAATCTAACAAAATAATGCCGTCCATTTAAGCTGCTTTAAAGGACGCTTTCTGTATAACGATATTAAATCAATATTAATAAATTATGAACATCTCTTTACCATTGTAAAATTATTATATTTTTCTAATAAATATATGTTTAAAAGAAATGCTGTGGTCGGTTACATTTCTACGAACTTCTGTAGATCCCGTCTACCACACTATTATTATATGAAGTAAGGTTAAATTTAGTACTCAATATTTGTAATAACTTCCACTCACGTATTAGGTTTCGCAATTTATTCCAAAGACCGTACATAAAGAGACCTCTGATGTACTCTGATTAATACAGACAACACAGAGTATGGAGACCCTTAGACGGTAACTATAAGGGACGGTTCAGTCAAAACCTTCCTTTGAAAGTATCATCAAGTGTGTGTGAAAGAGGGAGAGAGAGACAAGAGATAAAATAGAAGATTTTGTTTTGTGTGCAGAAAAGCGGATCTCTTTATATTTTTTGTATAGAACTATCAATTTATTGTAACTAGCTCAAAATCCTGAGATGATCTCCATTGATAAGCAAGCACAAACTAATAGACTGACAAAAGTAGTTTGATTTAAAAACATGCGTTTAGTAAGTTATCACCTATGTATTAAACCGTTGAGCAAAGGCCCAAACTCCTTTACATAAAATTAAATTGGAGTATAGTCGAATTTCAACCACTGGGCGACCACTTATATACATAATTATACTTTCTTCTATATACTATACTGTCTTTAATTATATATAGATATATAACGTCTTGATATTACTATTCCTAGGTCTGTGGTATTCAATATAGTGAAGCTTAACTAAGTGCTTCATAGAGCCGTTCATTTACGTAATACTTGATACAGAGGAAACAGTCGTGCTGTAGGGATCACATAGGTGGGGAAGCTATTATTAAATTATAATCCTTGAATAGAAGCTCGTGGTATATCATTCACTGTTTGTAGTGTGCTATTTTTTATGCGAGTATTATGGATGTTAAGACATTTTTGCTCCCAATATTAATAGCTATTGCCGTGAACCCACTCCATACATAAGCATACTTAGCTTAGTTGTAGGGCTTAACAAGATTGCTAGTAATGTGAATACTACCCACATTGCTAGTTCTCTTTAAAAAATGCTTAGTATTAGAGGAACAATTTTCATAATAGGATTAGGATCATTTTGGATGACTGGATGTCGCATGGCTTCGGATTTTTCAGTCCTAGGATATGCCAGCTTCCTCATGATGTTTTCCTTTACTTGAACTCGTAAATAGTGCCTGTATACGCCGCTCGACCAGAAAACCGACCTCTCTTTGACCACGCACTGCCGAATCACCTGATACAAAAATAATCAAATTCATAAAATGTCTGTCTGTTATTTTAAAATAACTGTGTTTTCTCAAGTGCTCACACGACACTTAAACACAAACAAAATAATATCCACTCCAAAGCAAACAAATTCGCAGACACAACTAGAATGTATATAAATATAAACAATTACAATATAACAACCATGAATGATCACTAGATCCCTGTTACGTCAACAGTCCTGGTCCCGGGTGGCTTGGTCATTTATCTTGCTAAGCATCTGTCAGGCCCCAGTTCCTAAGCTTTATATAAACCTCACTAAAGATACTTGACATATGTAAGCGTTCAACCTCTCCCTCTCTATAACTAGACATTATTGGCCGATCCGATCAGAAACCATTTAAGCACAATGTTTTTGAAGAATGTTAGTTCCGTGGCAACTCTTTTATGAAAAGGTCACAGTGGTTTAAGCTGCGGCGGTGCGCCGCAGGGTGTGTTCGATTCCTAAGCCACACAAAATTTGTTACACACACAATGTTTTCCCAAAAGGAATTTCTAAGCCCAGAGTAAGTTCTTAGTAAGTGAGTAGTGTGACACGAAACATGTAATGTCATTATACACTGGAATAATGACATTACATGTTTCATGTGTGTGTGTGATCAGGTACTGACTTGATCTCTCCCCGAGTGATGTCGGATTGACCCCCAGGTACTTATGTACGTAAATAGCTCACCGCCTGGTAAAGGTCTGGCCCAAGTCGAGATCGAGAGTCATGATCCACAGAGGTGATAGCACTATGGATGGGTTCCAAGTTCTCCAATAGAGCCATTCCCTGCCGAGATTGCGGGACAGGAACGCGAAACGTTCTCACAAGATACTGCCGCCCCAGAACACTAACAAAACTGAAGAAGCAGGGAAAGTTCTAACGAGATGACGCACCCCCTTGAACGCAAGGGTGGTTGAAGGAAAGGGTGGATGTTTAGTCAGTAGAAGTTGAACACTGATCCCTTCAGCTCCTCCCAGCCCGGAAGTATTTCATTAAACGTTTCATTTTCCCACCAAATACTTAAATTTCAAAAATAAAGAGACTGTTTAAAGATTAAACTAAAGTGAACTAGGTATTATCAACTTTAGTAGGAATTTGATTGAAATTAAATCTTCTTTTATTTAAAGTAGATTGAAATTGAAAACTAATCTAAAACTTAGAAAACTGACTGAAAATCCCTAATTACTTATACAGAAAACAACAAAACATGAAACAAAAGAAAAATAACTGTATGTAGTACGGTATCTACAGACATCTACATCAGGTATTTATACAATTATATCGGTATCGGTATTATATCGGTGTTTTACAATTAACCCTATATATATATTATATAAAATATTATTATTATTAAATACTATATAAAAGTAGAAAGTAGGATGACTATGACAACATATTTGCTTCATAACCTATAAAGGTATAAAACGTTAAAAAAGCGTTTTACAGTTTAAATAAACATTTTTACAAAAAATTTAAACGACTTCAAAACAAACAAAATCACTTCTGCACTGCAAAGCGAAAAATAACCTTATATATTGTTTCATTGTTATATTGTTTTCTAATTCCGTTTCAAATAAGGGCTACGTATCTACTCACATGATTGAAGTCGGTGCCAATCCAATTAATAGTTTTGATAGGCTAAGTACGCCGCATTCTGGGGCATGCCCGAGGTAATCAAGCCTATTCAATTATCTTGGCACTGACTTAAGTCATGTACTACGAAAACTAGAATATTAAAAATACATTTAATACCGCTGATAGTCTTAAAGTCTTCAGCATCTCATTTACTAATATTGTTATATTAATACTTAGTAGACTTTTATTACGGTTTTCAATACAGACAGATAAACTGAATTGTGAAACTTTTAAATCTCCTCGTAAACAAACATATGATGTCACTCAAAGGTCAAACCAGTCTGACTTCAACCCGTACAGTGCAGAAGACTTATCGATTAGCGAGAGAGTACTGACATTTTTCACAAATTGTATGAATAATTTTAACTATCATTTTCTGGTTAAAGATGTTTATTTTTACTCATTAAGAAGAGAACATTTACATTTCACTTAAAACGAGAATCATATATTAAAAACTAAGATTTATCAATTCATCATAACATTGTTTTGTCATTCGGACTATGTTTGAATTACGAAACAAAGTACATATTATGTATGTAGTTTGTTTGCCACATGGTTACACCCAGAAGAATGGGTTACGGCGTTTAGTCAAAACTACCTTCTTGTATCATCTTCCTTGTGAAATAACTGACCCACTACATTCCAACTTCCTCCTCACACGATAAGCCAGTAATGTAACTAATTAGGGTACTACACCCCTGGCTTAACCGAATGACTCATAATTGCAAAAGTCTGTGTCTGACTTTAACAATGGTCGGGTTGAGGTTGGTAGATAAAGCTTTATAGATAAAGTTTTAAGCTATAATAAACATAGACAACTAATGTTGTGTGACATCATCGATAAATCATGTCATAGTGAATTTACACCAACTCTAAACTTGTCACACAAAATGTTGTTTGTATTACAATATTTTGTGTGACAAGTTTAGGAAAATAACGTCAAATGATGAAACTTATCTTTTCATCCATCATATATATTTTCACATTATGTACAAGTCTGCATCAGCTTTCAAATATGTATCCATATGTAAACATTTTGATTAATAGTTTAATATCCGAATACTTGAATATTTTAAATGCCATCGCATATATGTGAAAAGCTCAATATATTTTCATCGTGGCAAAGTGCTATTGTAGACAAACAATTAAACATAAATACTTAAGGACTAGACACTTTATTATTTGGCAAATTATATTGTGTGTTAATTTGGCACTGATGATCCGTATCATATTCATAGCAAAACAATGCACATTGAAAGAATGTGTTCAATAAAATATTACTATACCCTGTTTAGTTAATGGATGTATTTATGAAATAAAATATAGAAAAAAATCATTAACATTATGTGTATCATTACAGCGGTTGGAGTCACTTTTTAAGCAAGGAATAGCTTGTGATAGACGAGACCTTTCTTCCATAAATCGCTATCCAAGAAAAAAACAATGCAATTCATATTGTGACAAAAACATTTCAATGTATGTGTGCCTTTGAAGAA
Organism: Tholera decimalis; assembly: GCA_943138885.2. Lineage (NCBI taxonomy): Eukaryota > Metazoa > Arthropoda > Insecta > Lepidoptera > Noctuidae > Tholera > Tholera decimalis. Next base: position 12,948,321 of record OW964552.2, on the reverse strand, counting down.
TTCTTGAAGGGTTAGAAAAATTAAAGAGAATAATAAAACAAAGAAAAGATAGAAGCGCGCTTCTGTGTGTAGTGTAGGTATAATAACGAATGTATAACTACCTATTTCTATTCAAACGTCACATATTATTCCTTAAGGAAAAACAACATCTTGCCTGTCATGCATAATTTCCTATTTATTCGTTATTCATGCATTTTGATGGATGTGCGCTTCATATTTTATCATTTTTTTACGAAAAGCCACCAGTATTTTCATCTTAGCTTTAAAATACAACATACACGTTTTCTATAGTTTGTGAAACTGTAAATATATCTCAGTCCACAATATTTGAACGGCTTCGCTCAAAACCCAGGGGAACTAATAGAAGCCTTCTATTTGGACTCGATACGACGATGTATGGTGGAAATTTTTCCCGCCTTTAGACTTTTATTAACACTTCTAGTACCGTTTCAATATTTAATTCGGATGCTGGTTTTATGTAGTGAAATGACGGAGTTTATGGGATTCGTTTAGACTAAATTGTATAAACTATAGAAATGATTTGCTTAAGATATACACATAAGTACATAATCACATTGAAGAATCTTTGATATATGTTGTTTTTTAAATTAATGTCTAAAGTTGTGTTATTCCAAATAATGCAAAAAAACACCAAACGTATATTTATTAATTCGACGATTAATTAATACAGCATCTATATACCAAATTTTTAATAAATGATTACGTAACTATTTGTCTTTATTACCTAAAAATATCACATACAAATTTTGCTAATAAAAAAAGAACTTAGTGCTAGCGAGGTAAATGTATGTGCAAACACAAATCAAAAACTCTAACTGATGATATAAGAAAGATATTGTTTAAAATAGATTCTATTGCTGAATAAGATTACAGATGAAATGAATACAGATGCTTAGTATTCATACGATCACTATTAAAATACTAATAATTTAGTTAATTCAATTCCATGATGAGGACATTACTATACCCCCCACTTATCTAGCCAAAATACTTACTAAACCTAAACAAAATACGGATTTATTATTCTTTATAATCTGTGAATCCTTCTAGCCCTATTAAGTGGTAGTAGCAACACACAACAACAGTTCGGTAGTTTTGTGGACAAGATAAGACGCAAAAGCCTCCTTTGTACATTTATTAGCACTCGAGCACCATTGTTTACGTTTTCATTGTTTTAGTAAGGCAGTGTTTATGTACATGTCGTAAACTTTCCTCAAGTTATAAAACTAAACTAAGTTATAAACTTTTCATCAGTGATTAATATCGTAATCTCTATTATATAACAGAACTGCACTAATGTTTTAAATATAAGTATTAAAGATATTCCAATGACAGAAAAGAGTTAAAAGGAGTTCTCTGTGAAGATGGCTCAGACAATTGTGAGAGTTAGTATAAAAATGCAATGGCTGTACGCATCAGGATGAAATTTGGCATAGTGATTATATTATCATAGCAAAATTTCCGTGGAATAAACACTTATTAAAATTTTCACGCATACGAAGTCGCGGGCAGCAGCTTGTAGAATCTAATTGATTGTATACTAAAATATACGTTAAAAACTCATACACACCCTACGTAATATAAAATAATAATGTTTATTTATTCCATGACCCATAAAAATCTACACCCACAACACCACAACTGGTTTATTTTTCTTAAAATATATTCTGCGAAACTAGGTTTTTTTTATTCCCATGTAAATCGATTGAGGTCAATAGCTGATAACACCGCGAAGCCGGCCTTGCCTTGGTACATTTATTAGCACTTCAAGCAACCCTGTAAACAGTTTCATTGTTTTACCAAGACCCAAGACTCTGCTATAACGCAAGTATATGTACATTTCTTTATTTATTCTATCGTAAAGGAGCAGATAGGTTCTACACATTTGAAAAAGTTCGCGAATTCATCTAAAGCTTTTATTTTATTGAAAGTATATAATAACATTGAGTTAAGAATTTTTTTGACAGTTCCTGTTTTGTTGTTTTGGTAGTATTCATAATTCAAATAGAAACACAAACAAAAATAACGATAACTTTTCTTGTTTTATTTTTGTTCTTGTAAATTACGCTATGTTCAGCTATTCCAACCCTCGACTTTAGTAATTATAATGTTAACAGCATAAAAAAGTCTCTTTTCTTATAATTTAAACGGTTCCCGTTTCTTCGGTACAAGGTTTTTGTTTTCAGAATAAAAATAATTTGTAGTAAAAAGACTCTTAAGTCCGGGTTCCATACGAAAGAGATTTTAGTACATTTTTTATTATTTCTTGCATTTTCAAGTCATATAATTAATGTACTCTCTCTTTTCATTTGTATAACATTAATAAATCACAAGTTATATTTTCTATTGTTATGACCACAGTCGATAGCTACGAATGGCTTTATAGCCCTATAAAGTTGCGTTACCATTGGCATATTTCGAAGCGGCTAATCAGCGTAATTCAGAACATCAGACCTCGCACTGAATGTAACCAGGCCACTGCAAATATTATTAGCATTTTAGCCGAGAGCATTATGCCAAAACGCATAAAGTATGAGGCTAATTTCATTTGTGTTTTGGTACATTTTTGCCAAATAAAACAGCAAGTAGAATCATTGTGGTGTTTGTGCCAAAAAAGACATGCTGTTTGTTCTTAATTAGTGTAGCTCCTGAATTTAACTTTTCATCGTAGATTTCTGTGGCTTTGCTGGAGGTTTTTGACTACTGACTAAAAAAAAACAAGTATTCATTTTTAAAAAAATTTTAACACAAACAACAAAGCTCATAAAACACGCGAACTGTTTAGAAATCACAAAACAAGGCTTATCAAAAACAAAATAAGTATCTGACGTCCGCACTAAATTTAAAAACAAAATATGCTTTAGTAAAGTCTGAATTTTTATAGAGCATACACACTGAAAAGAAAAAAAAAACAATAGTCAATACGTATGTATATGTCCAAACTCGTTCATGTCATCCCGTTATACTAATTTGACAACCCGAAAATGTCACTGGCACGTACAGCGCGGTAGTGAAATGTCAGAAAGAAAACATTAGATTTGGGAATATCATCGATAACGGCGTGTGTGGCTTTAGCGTAAAGTGATTGAGTGATGAAAAATTTATGATGGCTGTGTCGTATCAAGAACGGTCAATAGTAGATTATACAACAAGTGAAAAAAAAGGGAATTTAATTCGAGGTACGAAGTTGGATCCCGAGAGCAGCGAAGGATTCTAGATTAGAATCCTGAGCGGAGCGAGGGATACAAGGACCGAGATAAATTTTTTTTTCACGAGTTGTGTACTCTACTTTTTACCATTGACTGTGAGAAAATAAATAGGAGTCTAATATTTATATTCATAGAATTTTATTATATAATCAGTAATAAAAGAACAAAGGATTAAATATAAACATTAAAAATTTATAGTGAAATTAGAACAGTTTTCAAAATTCAGTGTTATATTCTTGTTTGGTTTTGAAACTGTCGTATTAGATAAGACTTGGGTATTTGGCAAAGTCGCCGTATTTTGTGGTTGCTGTTGCTGAGAAAGCTGTAATGTAGTTGTTTTACAAGGTTTTCCTTTCGATGTTGAAGGGCGCGCCGGAGATAGTGGCGCAGAAGGGTCAACAGCAGACGGTTTTAGATTTATACTGTCAATTATTCGGCTGCATCTTTTGGATTTGTTTTCGATCGAATCCTCGATATAGCTTTCTGCTACTGTGCTGGACCTCCACCCACCGTGGCGTTTGAGTTCTGTAAGATCAGCACCTGAATTTGCTAAAAGGGTGGCAGAGCTTCTACGGAAACAATGTCCTGTGTACTTTTCGGGATTTGGTAGATTTAAGAATGTGGCAATCTCTTTTGGCATCGCACCTATTTTATTAATTCCAATAGGTTGCCGAGTACATTTTCCGCCATGGTATTGTAAGAAAAACCTATCGGTTTTTGTATTAGTGGGCCTTATAGCTTGATATTTTTTGACGATTTTAACGTATTCCTGCCGTATTACGAACGTTCTATCAATTTTAGTTTTTGAATCAGTTAAAACAACCAGTAATAAATTTTCCGAGTGTTTTTGGATGTCGTTCATAGTTATTTTTAATAATTCGTTACTGCGACAGGCCCCATTCACGCCAAAAATTAGCACAACCTGTGAACAATAATTAAAAAAATATGTATTTACAGGAAAACTTTAAAAGTTCAGTAGGTTTGTAAATAAATATGTTTTAAGTAGGTACTTACTTTTACGGCCAGAAAACTGTGGTCAGGTGCATCATTTAGAAAACGTTCAATGTTTTGGGAGGTTAGCACTCTAGATTTCTTTGGCTTATCACCCTCAGACAGCCGTTTTAAGTATGTCACTAACTTTGAATAGTTTGAAATATCAATGTTGTGTTTTATTCTCACTGTTGATTTTAGCATAGAATATATGCTCCAAAGTGTCGACGCCTTCTTCGTCTTGGTTAATTCGTTGAAATAGTTAAAAAATACGCATTCTGAGAAGGAATTGGCGCCATTCGTGGTTTTCCAGTCGCAGAACAAATTGTATGTTTTCAGATACAAATCCCGAGATTTTGGCGGCAACAAATCATCTACTATAACTGCTGCGTTAGTACGAAATGATTCCGGAGTCAGTGTCTCATTTTCGTCATCGGAAGAACTCATTTTGTTTCAGTTATTATGTTAATAAATTTTCCAATGACACAAAACAACCACGATAACAGAGAGAAAAGAACTTAAAATTGGCGGTTTTTTTTTTTAATATAATCGTATAGCTCTATGGAATAGATCCATTTAGCCAGCCAGTAGGTACTTTCAGCACGTTTCAATTTTTTTTTACATAATTCGTGCTTGTTCCAAATTCAAAAAGTCTTTATTCACTCAGTGAGTAAAAGAGCGTTTTATTCACTGTTATCGATGAATAAAGTGCCCTTTTTCGAGTGGCAATGGTAAAAAGAATATTGTATGTACCTACTTTAAATAGAATTTTATATCGATACTCGACTAAAACGAAACATAATAACTAGAACTTGAATATTCATTTGTTAAAAAATTATAAAAATAATACATTGTTCATCGAGGGGAGAAAGTGACTGAATACCAAAGAGGGTGTAGTTTGAGGTCCGAAGCGCAGCTGAAGGCCTTACACATGAGTTGGGAATCGCACTTTCTTCCGAGTGATACATAGTGCTTTGTACTATACCTACGACGAAAATAAGAGAGAATAATAATAAATCTGTCTCTTGTCTTTTGGCATTATAAGTACTTTTAAGTTAGCTACTGAATTGCCCAAAATTTAAAAAAAAAACAGCGCGTTAGTAATGGATTTTCATACACTTTTCCCTCCTTCACCAGTGTCTCCAGCACGTTAGTAATGAATTCTCATACACTTTTGCGACCCGCACATTTGTACTACACTAATGACGTCCTTTCTGACAAACTTTTTGAAAGTAATAAGGCACTTTCCGAGCAGGTATAAATAATCGAATTTATTTCGATGTCAACACATAATATGATGACAGGCCTGTTGGTCTAGTGGTCAGTGGTCCTGACTGCTATGCACAAGGTCGTGGGTTCGATTCCCACCCAGGACAAATGTTTGTGTGATGAGCACAATCATTTGTTCTTTGTCTGGGTGTGATTTATCTATAATATGTATGTATTTAGAAATATATATGTATGTTTATCAGTTGTCTAGTACTCATAGCACAAGCTCGGCTTAGTTTGGGACTAGATGGCGTTGTGTGAAAAAGTTGTGGAAAAAATATTATGTCTAACCTGACTAGATAGCGAGCTTGTTATATTATACACTGAATCAACGATATAAAATACACTGGTCGAATCAAAGCTCCAGAGCCTTGAACATCGACGACGAGTTGCTAGTCTATCGGTTTTCTATCGGTTAAATTTTGGGGAGTGTGCGATGGAATTACACAATGTAATTCCGTCAAGCCCGTTCCATCATCGGACTACAAGACAAAATCGTTACATGGTGGACATTCCACCTATACGCACTAAACGTTTTGGGAATACCTTCACTGTGCGTACGGCTAAGGAGTGGAATTCCCTGCCGGAGTCTGTGTTTCCCGATAGCTATAACCTAGGGGTCTTTAAGTCAAGAGTGAATAGGTTACTTTTAGGTAAGCGTGCTCCATCTTCGACCACATCATCACATACCATCAGGTGAGATGGTGGTCAAACGCGAACCTATTATCAATAATAAAAAAAAAACTTAAATACGCGTTGGTCATCAAAACTTGTTAAAGGTGTCAAGTACCTAGGCAAAGAAACACAAAAACGCTTACGTTTGATCATCAAATAGTTTTCTATTACGTAAATATCTATCCGTAGGCCACACACTGGAAGTACATGACGTTCTACAGCTTATTTCCCAAAACAACAATTTATTTCAGACCGAAATAGAACTTCTGTTTTTGTTCCAATATTGAACTGGGAATAAAAATAAAAATATTGAATGTATGTACTTCTTGGATCCACACTCAATAAGATAAGCTAGACCAAAATGGATTTTTAAAGTACGCAGTTGCTGGCTAGTACTTGCCCGTTAAGTGCTTTTAATATCATTATTGCACATCACTACAGGAGATTGCACTATAAAAATTGATTTGTGAAACGGAACGTTATTTCAAGCGCAAAGTGCGTTTTATTTTTAACCGACTTCAAAAAAAGGAGGTTCTCAATTCGTCTTGAACTTTTTTTTTTATTTATGTATGTTACCTCATAACTCGGAGACGGCTGGACCGATTTGAAAAATTCTTTTTGCCTTTGAATGGGTATAGTTTCTAGTTGGTCCCATTATTACAAAATCAGGCTGTGATGATGGAATCCTGGAGAAATCGAGGGAAATCTTCAAATATTATAGGCGTTTTGGGTATTTTTTATAGTACCTTGAGCAGTTGCTTCCGAAAAGTACCATTTGGGGAAGTTGAACTGATGATGAAGACCACAGATGGCCACTGAAACTCCTCAATAATAAGTATTTCGTGGATTACGTTTCGATTACTTGAGTACGGATGTTAAACACTTTATGCTCGTCACAATACATATGGTAGTGTAGAGCTGATGGTCAAATACCAGGAGAACTTCTCAAAAATTAACGGCTATGCATCGGGAAAAGCAACATTTTGTAAAAGGTGATAAATTGTTGACATTAAAAGAAAAAGAAAGAAAAAAACTTTATTCAGCACATGCCACAAAGCACACAACACAAAGTATACAAAAGGAAAGAAACCAAATATAAAAAAAAAGAAAAACAATTTAAGTACATATTTGCATTTACACGAAAATAGACAAATTACGTGTGCCTCGCGACTGCGCCAAAAAGGCTCGGTTCAGCAAAATGCCAGACAACTAGTGCCTGACGCTGGTTTTCAACCGGACCTAGTGTTGAAGTGACTACCGGATGTGAACCAGCTTTGTATAGAATATAAATAATTAATAATATTTATTTATACATATGTGTGTGTGTGTGTGTGTGTATTTTTGTAGGAAATATAATATATATTATATGTTTTGTCCATACGTAAAAATAAATAAAAAATTACATACAAATTACAAACCGACCAACTAAAAAGTGTGAAAAAATGTTCTTTTGCAAAAAATAAAACCGACTTCCATATCAAAACACTACAAAGCCAAAAATAACTTTAATTTCGGAAGGCGGTGTGAAAAAAAAAAGTATAGTATAACTAGTAGTAAAGTATAGTATAGTATAACTAGTATTTGCGTGTTGCGCGAGGTGCAAGCACCTCGCGTGCTTGTGAAAAAAAAAGTGGGTGGGGTGATGGGGGGAGATGGGGGGGTTTAGTATTTGCGTGTTGCGCGAGGTGCAAGCACCTCGCGTGCTTGTGAAAAAAAAAAGTGGGGTGGCGGGGGTGATGGGGGGGGGGGTTTAGTATTTGCGTGTTACGCAAGTGTTGTGCAAGCACCTCGCGTGGTTGTGAAAAAAAAAAAAAAAAGGGGGGGGCGGGGAAATGGGGGGGGGTTGCACAATTATTTCGACTAAAGCATTACCCCTCTAAATGAATCTGAAAAAAAAAATGTTCCATGTCTCTTAGATTCCGAGATCCGCCTAAAGGGGGGGAGAAGGGGGGCGGGGGGGGAGACTTTGAAAAATGGTTTTTACTTTACCGAGCCTCCTCTATACGAATCCGTAAAAAGATAAAAATACGGGTCTCGTAGTTTCCGAGATACGATAGGGGGGGGGGAGAAGGGGGGGAAAAGGGGAGGTTTGGCACTTTTCCCGTAGGTTTGAGAGTTACTTGTTTACGAATCTGAGTATTTGCGTGTTGCGCGAGGTGCAAGCACCTCGCGTGCTTGTGAAAAAAAAAAGTGGGGTGGCGGGGGTGATGGGGGGGGGTTTAGTATTTGCGTGTTGCGCGAGGTGCAAGCACCTCGCGTGGTTGTGAAAAAAAAAAAAAAGGGGGGGGCGGGGAAATGGGGGGGGGTTGCACAATTATTTCGACTAAAGCATTGCCCCTCTAAATGAATCTGAAAAAAAAATGTTCCATGTCTCTTAGATTCCGAGATCCGCCTAAAGGGGGGGAGAAGGGGGGCGGGGGGGGAGACTTTGAAAAATGGTTTTTACTTTACCGAGCCTGCTCTATACGAATCCGTAAAAAGATAAAAATACGGGTCTCGTAGTTTCCGAGATACGATAGGGGGGGGAGGAAGGGGGGGGAAAAGGGGAGGTTTGGCACTTTTCCCGTAGGTTTGAGAGTTACTTGTTTACGAATCTGTCAAAATATACCCACCTCCCCATCCACCATCTGGGAGAACAATTATGTCATATATATAGTATAAAGTGCAATCTGCCCCCGATGTCATAATTACAGTAAGTCGTGTTACTGGTGTTATGACTTCTTTTACATCACTGTGATCCTTAAATCAAGCCATATTAGGAAATTTTTTATATATTTTTATATCTAAATTATTAACAAAGTTACGATAAGCACAATCACAGCAAATGTTGAGAAGACTCAATCGTTCATTATAATAATAACAGTAAATAGACTTACTGTATTAAAATTATTTCGTATTTTCACTATCATATTTACAGTAACTAATGTTCCGGTAGATTGACATTATTTAAATATGGCGTTTTAGCTTCTCATTTTTAAAGTGAGTGAGCAGATATACGTACTGTAACAATCTAATTACAGTATCTTACTAACTTACTGTAAATACGCTTAAGAAAGTGTTAGTTGGGCTGATAGAAGTGGTAATTATAGATACAATTCATTAGATCAATTATCAAGATGCACCAATTTAAACATTTCAAAACAAAAGTGCGATTTCCCAACATTTCATTTTTTGACGTACTGTAAATATGACATTGGTGGCAGCAATGTAAACGCGATCAGATTACTCTATAAAGTTCACAAGTTTCAATCAAATTGCAATAGTTTTGGCAGAATTCCCTGCATTCTCGTGAGTATTACAGTCATAAATCACGATTTAGAACAAATGTCTACGGCCAAAATGTTACAACTAGGTTCGGGAATATGAACGCAGGAGCGCACATTGCAAAAGTCATATTAGGAATTTGAATTGAATGTTTTCTAGGCAAAAAATAGAACTTTATTATTTAAATTGTATCTATGGTCTGCAAAATAATAAACTTCTATTAAATTAAAACTATTATTTTATTTTATATATAAAGGGCATCAGTATTTAATTGCGTTTGGTTTTTCAACCTTGCATTGTTCACTAAATGCTTTTAAAGTCTGCCTCTGAAATATATAGTATACAACTGGCAACCGTAACGCATTGCGTGAACTCTTATAGGAAACCAAGAATGCGATAAATTGCCACGACACAAAATGGGGTACTGACCCTCTGACGGTTTATTACCTGAGTAACCCGATCTCCGAGGCCCCCGTCCCGGAGGACCCCAATTTATTTCTATCTAGTTAAACTAAATAAAAATTCAGTTAAGCTTAAAAGTTATGTCAGCAAATTATATGTAAAATAACATTTTATTATTTACTGAAATTAAAATACTTAACTAACCCATTTCGATGGTCCCTAGGTAAATTATCGAAAGTGAAAAATGCTACTTTACAGGAGAGCGATTTAAAGTTTATTTTTTGCATAACTTTTATTTTAATTATTAGATTTCCATAAAAATTTGGATTGTCAGTTGTGTTGGGTTTACATACTATTACTGTGCATCAAAAATTAATATATATGAATAGTTTTCGAGAAAATTGAGTTACTATAGTATACCAAGTTACTGAACTTGCTTTATGAATCGAAACTGGCACTTTCGATCATATACAGGGAACCGCAAATTCAAAAATGCATCGGATCTGCCGATTTCGATATTCTACGTTGGTTTGTGTTTAGAATATTTTATGGAAAGTGTCACATACGATTAATGACTTCGCAGATTGGTTGTACTTACAATTATTTTTCTACAGAATAATAAATCACAGTTATCATGGAATATCTTTATTAAAGTAAATGTATTACAAATTGAAATAGTTATACTATATTTAGCTAAAAGTATTTAAAGCCAGTGCTTGATACGTTAACTTACGGTAAAAAGCTGTGATCACTTATTACTCTTACTTAAGTTATAACAAATGCGAGCGCTGAGCACTTAATATGCTAAAATAATACGAAACTTTTTAAATCAAATCATAATATAATCACATTACTTAAACAAGACAAAAACTAATACAACTTCTAAGAAACTTCAAATAAAAGTAACAAAAAAATATAATCTATAACATCAATTAAATACTTACCACAAAATATAATTGCTAATTGTAGTTAAATATTTATGATAGGTACTTTTTAAAATCTAATAAACAGAATAAAGTGTAAGAATACTCTGGTAAAATAACTGTTTTAACAAAAATAATAAGACGTGACACATAAAAAAATCTTAGTACGTAAATATTACTCATCGGACTCATTTTCAGAATTTTCTGCGGCTGTAGAATACTACCTTTCGTAAAACCTATGATATTCTTTGAGTATCGCTCCTGAATTACATAAAGAAATCAAAACTTTATACTTTGCCACTGGCAAAGCTTGTGAATCCGATTAAAGATTTTTTAATAACATAGACTGAAACTTTCTTTTTTTTTCGGCTTCTTGTTTCTACAGAAGTATTCACACAAAAATAATCAGCCTTCAAATCGTATTTTAAGTATAGGTTATTTGGTTCCTCTTTTCTCACACTAACTTCCTTAATGCTGTTCCATCTCACGTTTTCACTTTTGTTGTCTTTTTCCAAATTTGTCATTTATTACAAATTTAAAATCATAAAAATCACTCTTGGTTACTTCTACAACCTTGTAGGGTTTTAGTTCAGCCTTTGCCCAGCGTACTAATGCGTACCATTGGTCAAGAATGTTAATTAGTTTTCTCTTAGATTCTCTTTCTACGAGGGCATGTATGCTATCACCTTCGTTCTGAGTATGACCTTGCTCTAAGAAACGATGAGTAATATCTACGCCAAAACGTTTTGATAGATACATGTATAACGAATAATCGACTCTATTCCTATTCTGGCCCGCACAATTATCCGACCAAAATAATAATTTCTTAGCACCCCAATCTATCTTTGCGTTTACAAATTACATTAAACAGTTGCTTACTTCATTAGCTCTCCTTTTCAACCGACGACCAAAAGAGGAGGTTAGGAGGTTATCAATTCGACGCGTATATTTTTTTTTTCTCTTTTTTTTTTTATGTATGATCATCGATTACTCGAAGACGGCTGAACCGATTTGGAAAATTCTTTTTTTGTTTGAAAGGGTATACTTTGAAATTGGTACCATTTATCACCAAGTCAGGATCTGATGATGGGATCCTGGAGAAATCGAGGGAACTCTTCAAATATTATAGGCACACCTATGGCGTTTTGGGTATTTCTTATAGTAACTTGTGCAGTTGCTCTCAAAAAATACCATTTGGAGAAGTGGAACTGATGATGAAGACCACAGATGGCCGCCGAACCTAGTCAATAATAAGTATTTCGTGAATTGCGATTCGAATACTTGAATATGGATGTTAAGCACTTTATGTTCGTCACAATGCATATGGTGATGTAGAGCTGATGGTGAAGTACCAGGAGAACTCCTCAAAAATTAACGGCCCAGCATTGGGAAAAGCAATATTTTGTAAAAGGTTATAAGTAGTTGACATTTAGGCTCTTTTAACTAGGTAAATTAAAAATCGACCAACTAAAAAGAGTGAAATAAAAACTTTTTACCAAAAAATTAAACCGACTCCCAAAAACACTGCAAAGTGAAAAATAACTTTAATTTCGGAAGTCGGTGCCAAAAACGAAAATACAAAACTAAAGACACCGACTACCGAAATTAAAGTTATTTTTCACTTTGCAGTGTTTTTGGGAGTCGGTTTAATTTTTTGGTAAAAAGTTTTTTACCGGTACATTCCGTCCACATGTAGCATGTACCTTCCTTTAACGCTAACTTGAAAATGGTAAAGTTAAATACAGAAAGTTTACGCTTATAATAAAACACATCAACGTCTCCATGTGGAAAATTTAATATTTTTTGGAAATCAAATGTAGCACACACAATATTATGTGATTCTCTAGATTGCCGTTTGTCAATATTCTTTAACTCTCTAGCTATTGTCTTATTTTTTAAGTGTTTATTATGAGTCTGTACTTGTTCTTCTGTTGGAGATGAATTGTTAGAAAAACTATGACACTTATCACAGATATCCTTCTTGGGATTAAAAAATCCAACATTCATGTTAACATTGATGACGTCTCTGTACTGACGAAGGGTCTGTGCTTGATTGCTATAATTTGAAGGTTGGCTGTATTCTTTGTATAAGGAAAACATCCTGTTCATATTTAAATTATTATCCAAGTACAGCTTACTGGTGTCTTTACGTGTATAATGTGGTTCTATGGGTTGGAAGGAAGCTACATGATCATAAATACTTTTAATCATTGCAGAATCTATTCAATTTGGATGATTGGAATGTTTACCTCTATTATCCGATAAAGTTTTTCCTTTTTGATTTAATTTACTATGAGAAGTGTAAACCAACTGGTCGGTATGTAAAAACTGTGGAAAGCCTCTTGTGATAAATTTCTGTCCGAGGAGAGTTCGTCATCCATCAACTCCTTTAAGTTATTCCAATCGGATTCATTGAAGGCGCAGTTCGTGGGGAGCGGTGACTCTAAAAAAGAACATTGAAGGTTAGAAGATACATTTAATAAATATATGATTAAAAATTCATTTATACAAATCCAATTTAGTTAATCACAGAAAGTGACATAAAAGTAAGTTACTACATTTTTATCATAAACACTTATATCGAATCTTTATAAAAAATAAATGAAATTCGTTCGAAATAATCGAAAGTGGCACTTTCATTGGAAATCTAAATTTGTAATACGACGTACAGTATCGAAATCGTCAATTTCGATTAAAATAATTTATGAATAAACCACGTACATTATCGAAACTGGCACTTTCGGTACTATCAGGAACATGACAACCCGTCATAAACGATCGAATCTACCCGGTTCGATATATTACGCGGGACACATTTTTAATTCAAGTAAATCATTAAGATGATCAATAAAACTTGATTTAGGTAACCTATACTTAAAAATATTCTTATTTATTAAAGTTACAATTACGTATTAGTCAAATAAAAGTATTTCAAGTATTAAAACTTACCCGCATTAAAAATAACTGATTCTGTGTCCAAGTCTTGTTGTTGTTCATTCTCACTATTTCTTTGCATTAAATCAACTATTTTCCTCGATCTTGAATACATTTTTAAAGGTAACTGGCTCATAATACAGTACTTTAGTTAGTAAATTGAAAAAATAGTAACAAAATAGATATAACACTATTATTACGCAAATACAACGCTGCGGCTGTTGACGTTGCTGTACGCCCGCGCACTGCGGCGGCGTACATTCGCGATAGTGGTAGTTCCGTCCTTGTCGCACACTCGCCGGCGCAGCGTAAACGCGCGAAACTTAACATTCGTTGATAGACGTCGGATAGACTGACATATTTCGATAAAATACGTCTCTAATAAACGCATAAATAATGAGTTTTTTTAATTTTTGATATTCAATTAATAAAATTACCTTTATTAATAGTTCCAAACAGTAATAAAAAAAAATTGGCATTTTGTAAATTCGATACTTTACCTAGGGACCATCGATTTGTCTCAATCAAAAGTCTTATCTTCATACTATTTTATTTCTATTCAGTGCAAAAAATCTTCGTCAGCCTTTAAGCACCAAGTAAAAAAAAACAATAAACGTGTAATTAAACGCGTAAGAGACATCTTGGTGGATTTGAAAACTTCAAAGATATTCTCAATGAACCACCAAGTTGTAACTTATTTACCAAATACGTATAATCATGTAGAGGTCGACTTCAAGTCTCCCGAATGCTAGCTAGTTTGTTTTTTTTTTTTAATTACGTAATGATAAATAAATACATATAACAAACGTGTCTAAGAAAAAATCAGAATTTTGAACTATTCTACAGCAGGCAATTACTGTATGTAATAAATGAAAATACAACGCCTTTGAATAAAAATCAATCATCCAAAATATTGAAAACACATTGTTACTCCGCCATGGCTTATTATCGTTAAATAATAATTTGACGTTAAGGAGAAACTACAAAACCAATTTCTTTCAATAACAATATCAGTGCGCCTATAAAGGCTATAAAGTGGCGCATTGGTATTCTCTCTCGTCACATTAGTACATTGTTCACCGAGAGGAGAAAGTGACCGATTACCGTCGAGGGTGTCGTTTGAAGCCCGAGCCGTAGGCGAGGGCTTTAAAACACCCGAGATCGGGAATCGCACTTTCTCTCGAGTGATACATAGTGCTTTATACTACACCTACGAGGAAAATAAAAAACAATCTTTACTAATTGAAATTTATATTGAAATTGTTGCAGTTAGTGAAGCTTAATGTAACACTGTTTTCACAAATGACGCCAATGGCGTCTGCAATTTTCACATGTTCTTTTTTCAAATTTATTATCCTGCCGCCGCAGGGTCGCACTGCCAGCCCGACACCATCCAACACACAGCTAGTGGCCAGTGTCATTTTGCGAACTTGGAGATAAAAACTCACTGTAAAAACTTTTTGGCTTTTGATATTTAGGTTTCCGGAACATAGTCTTACGCAAAATTAAAAAAGAAAAACCACGTAAGAAATGGATTTTCATACACTTTTCTCTCCCACTCAGATGCGTTTTCTCCCCGCATATTTGTTCGATATGCAATGACTTACTTTCTACCGTAAATTTGATAAAGTACCAAGTAGTATCAAGGTACTTTCCAAGCAGGTGTAGTATAAAAAATTTTATACCTCTGTCTCCACTCAACTCATACCTAGAATAATACGCATACATATAGCGCCTGTAAATTGTTGGCATCTGATAATATTACCAAGTAAACGCGGCGTGGATCGTGGTCTCAGGTAATCTCGAATTGATACGGGACTTCAAACCTGCGCAGCAGCGCACATACTTGTGCATTTTAATATCTCCTATTTACAGTACTTTGTTGTGTACGCTGCGTTGAGATATAGGTCGTAAGGTTTTTAGGGTTCCGTAGCCGAATGGCAAAAAACGGAACCCTTATAGTTTCGACATGTCTATCCGTCTGTCTGTCTGTCCGTCCGTATGTCACAGCCTCACAGCCATTTTATTCCGAAACTATTAAGACTATAAATGTAAAACTTGGTCGGTAGACGTATTCTGTAAATCGCTTTCCGATCGGTAATCGGTTTCTAAAACCACTTTTTCCTAAAGTTAATCGTTTAAGAGATATAAGCTTCCAAAGTGGTAAAATGTGTGTGTCCCCCTCTAACTTCTATAATAATGGAGTGAAAAATCTAAAATAACTATATGTCTATAGATCTTAATGTAAACTTTCAACCAAAATTGGTTTGAACGAGATCGGGTTAGCAGTTTTTGAGATACAGCATATTTTATAAAACCGCAAATATAACTTTGTAATTCATACAAACACTATGAAAAACCAATTTATTTAGCATAGTTGTAAAAAAATGTAAATAAGGTAGTTTTAAGAAATTTGTAAGGTTTTTTTTTGTCAATTATATATATACATATTATATTATATTATTATAGTTACTACGGAACCCTTCATGGGGGAGTCTGACTCGCACTTGGCCAATTTTTAATACTGCGGTGTAACGGATAGTTCCGCAACGAGCCCTAAGGCTTAGTTACATAATTTTACTACACAAGTCAATAGTGAACCTACATCGTTAAGACTTAAAAAGTTAATAATTGGCCGAAATCTAAGCCGAATCGGTCAAGTAGACTCGGAGGAAATTAGTTGTGAGAAACAGACCAACAGACACGACTTATGAGCGGGTCATAGGTTCGAACCCATATGGGTCCATTACTTTCTGTGATTTACATCATCACCACGGCTTTTAGAATAGTCGTGAAAAACATCCGAAGATATCCAACGTCCACGAAACCGCACTGGCCCGCCTGTTGAAATACGGCTCACTCCCTCTCTTATAGAGAAGGCCCGTGTTTCAGCAGTGCAGTGGAAACGTTACAGGCTAAGTAATATTATGTTACGTAATGAATGATAAGGGTTCCGTGTTACTTCAAAAAAACGTTCATAGTCCTAAGAACAATAAAAATATATTTTCTGTGCTACTTATCTGTGTTATATATAGCATAATGTTACAGAATACACAAGATAATATAGATTGTATGTGAAGAAGCGAGCTGGCCTCATTGAATTGCACTTTAATTTCCAAGCCGCTCATATTTCTAGTTCCACTGACATTTGTACAAGTCTTGTAAACATGAAACATGATAAGATGTTACCGTCTCCCTGATGACGTCGAGAGGAAATATAAAATGCTTTCAAATGTGGCATAGTTTTAAAGTTGTTTTTATCTTTTTGCTATTTGTAGGATTCTTTTTGTGAACGATGGCAAGTTTATGTTTGGCAACTGTAATTGAATAGAGAGTGCTGTACTCTATTTTGTGAAGGCGTGCAAAACCGATATAGTAGCAATATAGTTTTACTGCTCAGCCATAACTTGCAGTTGTAGTTAAAGAATAATATTCCACAACTTTCACACAACGTCATCTAGTCCTAAACTAAGCAGAGCTTGTGCTATGAGTACTAGACAACTGATAAACATACATATATATTTCTAAATACATACATATTACAGATAAAATTACACCCAGACAAAGAACAAATGATTGTGCTCATCACATAAACATTTGTCCTGGGTGGGAATCGAACCCATGACCTTGAGCATAGCAGTCAGGGCCACTGACCACTAGACCAACAGGCCAGTCAAAACCAAGCCAGTCAAGGCCAGAATACAATAACTTCATTGACTATGCACGGACCTTCCTTAGGGAGCGTTGCCTAACCTCATAAATTGTTACAATAAATAATAATGAACACCTTACAGCTATTATTGTATTGCTATTGTTTTGTTGTTAAAAAAAATAAGTAGAAATTCATCCAAAATTATTAAGAAAAAAAAAAAACAAGTTTTAATAAAAATATAAGCTTTCTGCACTCATTATACATATATCTGCTTCGTTGATTTACTGGTCGCAATTGGGACTGCGGAGCAAGAGTTCAACGGTTCCATTCACGGGTCGAAGAAATGTGCTGTTAGGTTTTTCTATTAGAAAGGTCTCAATAGTAGCCTGGAGTTTGGAAATTGTCAGTGTGATTCCCCCGTGCCTCGGAAATCACATTTGGCCGTCGTTGCTGCTAAGTCTGATCTCTTTCCAATCCTGTCGGATTGCTGTCACATCGGACTATGAGAGTAAAGGGACAGAGAGTGCATCTGCACATGCGCATATACTTGTTTTACGTCTTTCTTATCTTACTTCTTACTAATAGTACAAACGCTAATATTTGTGAGGATGGATGTATAGATATAGATATAGTTACTCTCTCACGCAAAATCTACTGAACGGATCTGAATTTGGTAAGTAGATAGTTGATATCTTGAAATAACACATAGGCTTATATACTTTTCATCCCGGAATACTCACAGGATCTGAATTTACGCGGGACAACCCTCCTACGTGAACAAGGTTGCGGGCAGGAGCTAATGAACTATAATATCTCATGCGTAACCATTACTCTTGACAAGACTTACCGTGGAGTTTCTCCATAGGAAATAATATTTTATAAGTATTTTTTTTTATTGATAATTGGCTCGCGTTTGACCACCATGTCACCTGATGTTAAGTGACGATGTGGTCGAAGATGGAGTAACACAGACTCCGGCAGGGAATTCCACTCCTTAGTCGTACGCACAATAAAGTTATTCCCAAAACGTTTAGCGCGTATAGGTGGGATGTCCACCATATAACGATGGCGCATCGCCGTTTGTCTTGTAGTCCGCTGATGGAACGGGCTTGGTGGAATAAGATTGTGTAATTCCGTCGCACACTCCCCGAAATGTAACCGATAGAGAACCGATAGACTAGTAACTCGTCGTCGATGTTCAAGGCTCTGGAGCTTTGATACGATCAGTGTATCATTGCCAATGAGTCTTTTGGCCCATGTAGAGTTAGGTATGTGAAATAATAAAATAGTTTGAGTTTGGCGCAGATGGATTGGCATTCGTGGCCGACATCGGTCAGGAGGACTATATCAATATAAATTTAAACTGTGCCTAAGTCCGTGGTCCACCGTCTGCGTGCGACAGTTTTTGCATTACGTATTATTTATATATGTAGATACAGATTTCTGCGATGTTTTGACTTGGAATTTTAATACCTAGATACGTATGAGGTATTTGAAAGATAACTTTTATGAGTTAAAATCAACGGATGATAAGGAGAAGATCGATCAATCAAAAACAAAAAATAAATGATATATTTTGTATTAACAGGTTAAAACCCTTTTACTCTTTAATCATTTATGATCACTGACATGACGCTGCTGTTGCTACTCTGAGAAGAGACACTAAAACAAACTCCGATAACAAAGGCTCTCTTAAATTCCATACAAATAATAACGATTACAAACTCAAAAGTGAGACCAAGATCTCCTATAAAATACATCGCCTGCCCTTCCTATGCTGCTAGCACGTTCGGTACAGTTCCGGAATAACAAAGTTATTTATTTAATAAAACGTTGCTATGTGAATATTTCCCTAAAAAAAAAAAACATTTCATTCTAGGCATACCATTCTCTAGTCTCCCAAAATTATGTCTCTCTGTAAAAATAACAGTAAAAAATCCGTATATCGCAGATTATTACTCAATTACTCCTACCGTAAACGTTTCTGAGTAGTTTTATATACTATATAACCTTATTTCCAACCTCTCCCTACCCTTCAAATTACTTACCAAGCTTACTTTTTATGCGAAATTTTGTTACCAAGGATAAATCTCTGCAAATTAATCTCCACCCTGCATGTCGTGGCGGCACTTATATATTAAGGTAAAAATTACACGATATATTATGGTAAAAAATTATTTACCTGATTAATGACAAAAGTACTAATATTATTATGGTTTAATGAATGCTGATAAGGTAGTCCAATTTAGCTAGTAATACTTTGCTCATCAAATTTAGTCTAACACATACACAGCCGAACCAAAATAATAATGTCCTAGGTTAACTTTCAAAGGGTACACAGTTATTAAGTCCATTCGTATGGCAGTCACTTATTTTTGAAACGTAAATTGAATAAAGAACACTTACTACTGGCTGGCTAGACACTATCTCCAAGTACAACCAAAAGTAATCGAATTTGAAATAAGAATCGCGTTTAGTCTTTTTCGAACCAAATACACTTAGATCAGGGTCAATTTCTCAAACGTATCGAATCAATGCCCGAAAGAAAAGCCACAAAGACAAGGAAAATATTGGGTTTATGTTTACCTCTATAAACGAAAATGATGATATATGTATAAAATGGATCTAATAGTAAGAGAATGTCGTTTATTTTTACAGTAAACATGACACTTTATGTACAAAGGTAATATTTTTTTTTCATAAAACGTAATTAATGCCTTGAAAAAAGGACTGTTAGCCACTGTTATTTTCAACTTCAAAACTTTAATTACGAGACTTAATTGAGTAAACAAATCAAATTAATTAATGTCAGTTACAAACAAACCTCTTCTGGAAGGTTCTCATTTATTAACAAAATTTATCTAAATACGTTATTCTAACAAATTAAGTGTAAAATAAAAGTTACCAGAGATATTCTTCTTACAACAATATTTTTGAATCGGTAAAAATCGTGAAAGAATTTGTCTTCCGCATTTAACTCCCAATGTCATAGCGACAGGCTACTAGAAATGAAAAGTACATGTGATGGGTAATAATAATAATATGAACGAAAACGTATTAAGCGCGGTCGATTCGACTACGCGCACCCGCTTGAAAGTTAATATGTTTTATTTTTATTAAAAGCTTATAAAAATAAAAAAAAATTTCACCTTGCTAGATTTTTTAATTAGATGAAACATTAATTAGCTAGCTGGGACAGTCCCAGTTAAGGATCTCAGGTTACCGCCAGTAAGTTTTCCTTATTATAGTCAATTTTGTGGTTCTAGTGACTTGTATGCACAAACTCTTCTTTCCAGCAAAAATGTGCAGTCGTTTGGAGGACCTTTGTCTTCAAGTAATTTTTTGACCTTCTTTAACTGCCGATTTTTACTCAAGTTTTAATAAATGACATTCCATTTTGATTTGAGAAGCTAATGGCTAAATAATGCCAGCCATACGGGTCCATCTTTACGGTAAAGGAACGATTGCCGACGTCGCGTCGGTCCGTCACGGCTGTCATTTGTGCATGTTTGACAGTTGTTACAGTCACAAGTCACAAAGTCTGATCCTAATCTTGCCAAGGGATAGGCATCGTGTTACTCAGCTCCTAGATTGCGGAATCCAGGTAGGCAGTCGCTCCATATAAACACACACACACACACACACACACATATAAACACTAGTACTCCGCTGCATCTGATTAGACTAGAAGCTGAAGCCGGCATAGTTAGTTAGTCATAATCTGTGACTAATTTGACTATTGACTATTTGACTCGGGGCACTCAATCTTTAAATTGCAGTAGGATGTATTAATTCAATACATTTTGGATTAAATAACAACCGATACTGCAGATGGAACGGTACTTTGTCGAAGTTTAAACACTTTTGAACTTAGAGTAGTAGCAAGACAACATCTAATTAGCATTCTGCAATAATCTTGAGTCTAAACAGTCTCAAGAAAGAATTTCTTTTTATTATTTTCACCTGTCTAGGTAATCTGAAACCTTAATTAAGAGAACTAGACATTTACTGACTCATTCATAAAAAGTCACGTTCTGGGTTTAAATAATAAAAAGCGAATTCATTCTAAACTTAAAGTATCTACGTAGCATTGTATATATATGTACATTGTACGTATATTAAGTACGTATATTAATTGCCTAGGCCGTAGTATGCTTGAGTATTTTATTTTTGATTGGTGTCCACACTACCCAACTTACAGCCTTATTATTGAATGTACGTATTCAGAAGCGGTTTTTAAATCACTTAGCTTACTCAACTGTGAAACGTAAAAAATGAGTTACATGAAGCGTTTAAGCATAGCGTTAAAGAACACATTACTACTACTGCTGCATTTATAAATTGTATATACTTCTGTATTGTATTTATCTATATATTTTAAGTCGTTTTTCCGTTTTGATGAGTATTTATAGTACACTAATTTACCTCCCCACTTTATTTAAAGCTTGTCAAGTCCTTATCGCCAAGAAGATATCGCTGTTAGCGATAATACCGCCATTGTAACCATAGCTAAAGCAATATTGTTGATTAGGTGTGTTTCAATTTTGGTCTATCTATCTATACTTATAATAAATCTGTAGAGCGGTCAATTCTGTACATGAAATATATTTATAAAACAACTATCAGGGGGTGATTAGGGATCGATACTGATACCAAAAATGCAATCAGTAAAATTTTTGTCTGTCTGTCTGTCTGTCTGTCTGTCTGTCTGTATAACCGTTATAGAAACAAAAACTACTTGACGGATTTTAACGAAACTTGGTACAATTATTTTTCATACTCCTGAGCTGGTTATAGTATACTTTTCATCACGCTACAATCAATAGGAGCTGAGCAATGAAGGGAAATGTTGGGAAAACGGGAGAAGTTACTCCATTTTTTAAGCTTTTCGTCGCGTGTGCAACCTTAATGGTTAAAGCTACACAGAAATCATTTATGACGGAAATGTTCTCCTTAAAATTATATAAAAAATATCCCACGACAGCATATATCTATCTTTTATGGTTGACTCACAATAACACGTGTAACTCCCGATAGCTTAGCAGTTCGAAGCTTTCTGATTATTATTCTGCTCCGAAATTTAAAACCACCACAACTTTGCAATGGAACTCGGCTAAAAGTAACCCAGTTGCTACAAAATATAATCGAGGCTCAAGTTTTAACAGGTTGCGGTGCAGGAGAAACCGTTTTTATTCCCAGAATTCCCATAATACCAAATAATTTTCCATTCCAATTTAAAAGAACGCAATTCCCAGTATCGGTGTGTTATACAATGACAATTAATAAGGCTCAAGGGCAGACGTTTCGTGTTGCTGGAGTAGATCTCGGTGTCAGTTGTTTCTCGCATGGTCAGTTGTACGTCGCTCTTTCCCGGGTTAGCAGTTCTAGAAATCTTTATGTTCACGTGCCGGACGGGTCAACTTTCAACATAGTTTACCCGGAAGCTTTGCGCTGAAGTATTGTCGTTCTATAGGTACTTAAGCCCCATGTGAACATGATCTAAACAATATTATCAATACATTAACTTAATAACACACAAGGAGTTACACGCTGACGGAGTCGCGGGCACAGCTATTAACAATAATATTGTGCGGTTCGGTATTGCGATATTTTTCAACAGTATTATAGATTGACATATTATATTTCCCTACTAAATTACGAAAGTTAATCTGTGTGTTACATCAAAATCACTGAACCGTGAGGAAGGACATATGCTACTTTTTTTTACGAAAAACGACGGAAACGTGGACGAAGTCGCGGGCAACGGCTATCTATGCTAATAATATAAGGCTGACGAGTTTGTTTGTTTGTTTGAACGCGATAATCTCAGGAACTACTGGTTCAAATTGATAAAATATTTTTAATTAAATAGTAAATTTATAGAGAAAGGCTATAGGCTATATATCATTACGCTAAGGCCAATAGGAGCGGAGCACCAATGAAGAATGCTTCAAAATCGGGGTTAAATTTAACGTTAGCCTAAAGTAACTATTCCACGCGGACGAAGTCGCGGGCAAAAGCTAGTCATACATAAATTGTTTCTCCATCCGTTTTTGTTATTTACAACGTGTAATTTAAAGGGTATATATACCAAGTGCACGGCTTCTTTGGATGATAACAAACGATATGGCAAAGGTTTTGTAATCCTATGTCAACACGTATGGAACTTACTAGAAATTTCAATACATTGATACCAGAGACCGAAATTTTCAAATTAAGAAGAACGAACAGAATATTATCATATTATTGGCAAGTGTTTCTGCGTTAGGCGCCTTCTTCTTCAATCTGTGGTTGTGGATCAGAAGAAATGATACTTCTTAGTTTCTCCAATATATAAAATGGTTTATTGCAATGAGTGAGAGAGAGCAAATGCGCTGGTAGAGTGAGGCTGGAAACTATTGGACCGAGCTTTCCTATCGAGAGAGGTGTGAGGCAAGGCGACCCTCTGTCACCCAGAATATTTATTACCATACTAGAATCAATAATACAAGAACTAGACTGGACAAACAAAGGATTATATATTAAAGGAAAGTAACTAAGTCACCTCAGATTTGCAGACGACCTGGTTTTGTTATCTGAAACAAGCTCTCAACTACAACACATGATAGAAGCTCTACACAGACATAGCAGGCAAGTTGGTCTTGAAATGAACATTGAGAAAACAAAAACTATGACTAATCACATAAAAACTAACATAATAATAGACAGTGGAAAACTAGAATATGTTGAAAAATACATTTATTTAGGCAAGCAAATAGGATTTAATAGTGACAGCAACGAGCTTGAAGTAGAGAGGAGAGTCAAAAATACATGGTCTAAATACTGGAGTTTTAAAGAAATATTTAAAAATAATATGCCAACAAGATTAAAAAAGAAAGTTATGGTCTCGTGCCTCATTCCATGTCTTACATATGCGTGCCAAACCTGGAAGTTTACTACAAAAATCAAACATAAAATAACCACTTGCCAAAGAGGTATGGAACGCAGCATGATGAACATTAAAAAGACACAAAAAATAAGGCACACAGACATAAAAGCAAAAACAAAAACAACTGATGCTCTTAACCATGCAAGAAAACTTAAATGGAAATGGGCCGGACATGTGGCGCGACTCAAAGATCAGAGATGGACAAGAACCGTAACATTATGGCATGGACCTCTGGGCAAACGTCATAAAGGTAGACCCCATGCGCGCTGGGAGGATGACATCAAGAAAATAGCTGGACCACAATGGCAACAAATAGCACAGGACCGAAAAATGTGGCAATCTTTGAAAGAGGCCTTCACCTGAGAGGGGTTCCTAATATAATAACAATCAATAATATTTCAGTGTAATTGTAAACTTAATTTTAGGAAATAAAAGGCTTTTTTATTTATTTTATTATTGCAATGAGTTAGTATGTTAACAGGAAAAACCGTTCTTGATTTAAATGGTTTTAAGATGAAGGTATACAGAGCAAGGATGAGATTTGAATGTGGTTAGTATTGCAGACAAACCGAACGGCTCCCGTTTCACGGAGAGGAGTTCGGAAGTCTTCGTAGACTGCTGCTATTGGTGCTTCTTCGATGGCGTCCCTAGGGTTCCTCCCATTGGCTGTCCGACAATCCGAGGATGATGTGCTAGTTTTTGAGTCATGACGTGTAAGTAGGTGTCTCAAAACGACGGGCGCCTACTGTTTAGCGATGGCAATAAGCACGACGTCAAGATCATGCGTGAACAGCAAGTAACGTGAAAGTTATTGACCCTCGTAGTGCTGTGATGCAATTTGTTATGATTGGTATTCAAGAAATATATGAAACCGATAATTTGGTATCAATTCTTTGAGTCACTTATTTTTAGCTGGAACTGTGCATAGAGACTCCATACCAGATGTTGTCTTCAGCCCTTTTGGATAGATATGGGGTTTCCGTTACACGTTGTATACAGCGTGAAATTGAAATGGTTGTTTTCCCGCGGCAGGACGGTGACCCATCAGTAGTAGTATCGAAACATACAGTTAAACTTAAAAAAAAAAAAATTTTTTTTTTTAAATTATTAATAAAATATTCATAAACTCGAAAGCGCGAGAATCATTAGTAGTTCAGTAGACATTACAAAGGTACCTACACGAAACGCGCACTGCCGCGCGCTGCCAACAAAGGAAAAAGTGATTAATAAATGTTCAGAGCAAAGTAAGCTCTCACGCATGGTGATAATGCATTAACTACTGCGCCATTTTTTGTTTCTAACGTTTTATTTGTTTATAAAACGATTGTATTAACAAGACAAAGCCATTTTGCAAGGGGAAAACAACCATTAAAATTTCACGGTGTATTTTGTGTAGCATGAAGTGCTACACAATATACACCGGCCGTGCATAATATACATAAGCTTTTTTTTTTTTTTAACGTGGTAAAATTATCAAATAAGTCCTCCCACCCCGGGCAGGGTGGGAGGGACTGTCAGACTTTTACTGACTAAAATCCACGGTGTACCTTCAAAAACCCTTTACATACCGGGGCCACGGTAACGGGATGAGTCCCACGACCCCGGCAGGCTTCGGCCCTCTGCAGAGGGGGCCTCGTCATGTTGCTGACGCTCTTTGAGGCGCGCGTGGAACACGACGCGCCGTCGACCCGGGCATGGTCCATGGTCGGACAGCGAGTTGCCCTTTACTCGCTGTCCGCATGCCCGCGCCTACGGTGGCCGGAGATCGTCGGCCGACGTCCGACGCCGTGGGCGTCTACCACTGCGGCTGGGCTGGAGGGAGGACGCCATCCTCTCCCTCACGCGGCCCGCCTCCTCCTTCGAAAGCATGACTGCTTCGCAGAAGGAGGCGACCGCTTCCCACTCCCTCTCGCCCCGCAGCATGGTCGATAAGCTACTTAATATTTTACATATAGTATAAATGTCATGTGCAATTTTTAATTATGCATTGATTTCATAATTGTTACTAAACTAAATAAATAAATAAACTAGAACGAAAACTAAGCATCATCATCTGCAAAGCTTTTTCCCAACTATGTTGGGGGCGACTTCTAATCTAACTTAATGCAGCTGAGTACTAGTGTTTTACATGTAGTGACTACCTATCTGACGGCCACAATCTAGTAGCTGGGTAACACGATGCCTATCCCTTAGCAAGACTGGTGTCAGACTTTCTGGCTTCTTACCAATCGTAACGACCGTCAAGTATATACAAATGACAGCCAGGACCAACAACTTAGTATGCTTTCCGAGGTATGGACGAATCTTGATATGTTAAGATGATCACAAATCCACGGAATGACTTACCATATCTTGTCTCCAACCACCGAACTTTATAAATCCTGGAATGTTTTAAATGTACGACAACAGTACATTTTACATATTGTATTACTCCAACATTCCAGAAGACCATACAGACATATTTCTAAGCGTCGGAAAGACAGAATCTGTATTATTCCACCTCCTCGTACCTCATTCGTAAAAAGATTCTCTTTTTATCTTGCTCCATCTCTGTATAACAAAATTAATGCAATATGCCCAATATATAAACTCTCACTCCACAATTGTAAAAATCTGTACGGACATTCCTTTTGGACCTCAATTATGATGACGCTGAATTATTTCTCACAAAGTAATCACGCACGCCCACATAACACTCACACTCACGCACACACACACACACACATGCAAACACACCCAGACGCACTTACACACATATTGATATGCTATGAATAAAAATATTAAACAATTAAAATATAAAACTATGTATATGAATAAATAGTAATAAAAACTATTGTATCAAACTATTGCATTATATTAGTACATATAAATCGACCAATCAGGGGATCGGCACTGTCTCTCCTTAACACAGGCCGACTTTCGGCCTAGCTAGGAGAACAGTATCTCACCTGTTTTGTATTGCATTGTATAATATAATAGAACCTAAAATTACAGAATTCCAACAGTTGTGAACATTGCAATCCCATTATGAAATAAATACTATTACTATTACTTGAGCAGCGTTGTTTAACCTAGAAGATGGACCCGTGCGACTCTTGTTATTTAACCACGAGCTACTCCTAACTATCGTACATTGATAACGTCGACGATGAAAATAAAGTGATAATTAAATTACATCCTAACATATTCCGGGGTCAACCCTATTTTAAAGTTCGTAGTTTTTGCCGGTGCAGGTATAATCGCCTTACTAGAATTGATTATTCGAAATTAGACATTGTGATCAATGAAGTATTATAATAGACGCGTCATATTCCCACAAAACACCTCTCAAAAACGGCACGAAACACACACAGCGAATTACTATCTAATACGTGTAAAGAAAGGGACAGAAAATAAATGCCACCTTTAGGTACACCTGATGTTAGAGAGAGATGAATACACATCTTTAGTTAACAACCTCCCCTAACGTCACGTGACTGACTTCATTCATACGCTAGCCGCCATTAGCCGTGTAGAAAAATTAAAGTAAAAAATGTATTTCTGTTGATATTTACCTATGAAATGACACATTTTGACCTCTCACGGAAGCAGTATAATTAGTGCAACGTCTGAAAACACACAAAGGCATGCTTTTTCCTAATTTTCTTTTAAAACACATTTTTTCTTAAGATGTGTAGTGTAGCGATCGTGACACAGGTTTGTGCGTAACTAAACAGACACGAGGCACTTACCTTGATTTCAACTTGCCATTTTAGAGCGCGGACAACGTATCTATAGTTTATTATATATCTTTGATTGTGATAGTTTTTGGGGTAATGTAAACGTGAATGACAAAAACCGAACCCTTTGTTTTCGACCTTCTGCTAACCAGTAATTTAATTATTCTAGATATGATCACAGTCACGTTTTTACCTAAAATTCGCTCTATACTGAGAAGCTCGTGTTGAAATAATTAAATTTAGCCACATGGGTTGATCTTGGAAGCTTAAGAAGTAACGCTCACCAAGGTTTATTAGTGAGGTTAGGTCCTCAGCGTCTCATAGAGCACGTTAAGCCGTTGGTATTTTTCCTCACGGTTACCAAAACCAGAAAATCTGACACCAGTCTTGCCAGGGGTATCGTACTACCCAGTTACTGGGTTGTGAAGGTCGTAGAGACAGTCATTCTATGTGAAACACTAGTCCTCAGCTGCATCCGATTACACTGGGAGCTAACTCCAATATATGTAGTTGGGGAAAGACTAAGGAGTTTGACATTGACGCTCAATATGTTGAATGGAACCCTTATCTTTTCCATACGTTTTATCTAGCCATGACGTGTCAATGCCAGGCTGATACTACAGATTGACATCGAGGTTGAGAAATCGATTGCTACGCTGCGTATTTCGATTCCCACACGGAACAAAATATATTGAAAATATAGGCCTACAGATAGTTGTTCCGAATTGTAGTGCAAGTGAAAGTAAATTATTGTTAACGCACCCACAATCCAAGAGAGATAGTATGGGGCAATGCATATAAAATGATTCCGTTGTAAAAATGGGATAGATTTATGTGTCTCGTTTACACGGTTTTCGTCTCTATCTTACACCGCTGTTATGATTTTAAGTCGTATAAGAGATGACTTTCGTTGAGTCTATTACATAAACGCTTTGAAAATCATTTTACTACATTACCGACGCACAAAATGTTATTATTACAAAGATATTTCTGAGAACGTTGAATGTTGTTTATTCAGAAACGAATCTTTTGATGTTGTGACAGGAAGACATTTGCGATAGACTGGTTTTGTTGTTTTTGCGAGTCTCGTGTTATAACTATTGTTTCTTTTATCAAAATATTCATTTATTATTAAGTATTTTCTTAAGACATTTTGAAGTGGGTTTGGCTATCAAAACGGTGAAACGAAAAACGTGAGGAAACCGACATGTCCTAGAACCGAAAATTTCGAAGACATACGACATCCCCACCCCCGCACAGACACCCGCACTGTGGACCTTTCCCTTTCATAAAGAGAAGGCCTGTGTACCAGCAGTGAGAACGCTGTAAGCCGATTATGTTATGTATTCTGAAGAGCTCGGGATGTAAAGGATGACTCTTAATTCCACGGAATAGATGAATAAAGTTGGAATGGTTGGAATGTTAGTTACTTCTTTCAGAATTCGTTCCGGACACATGCCACTGAGAGCCTTTGCATTTCTGATGAAAAAGGTGGACTCTCCGTTCTGTCTAGTTTGTGATAATAAAATAGAAAATATTTATCACCTCTTAGTGGAGTGTGTCAGGAATGAGCCACAAAGATGTGCATTAGTAAGTGAACTTAATATAAATAAGTTAGATATAGGTATATTTAATATTATCCTAGCCAAACCAATGTCGCCAGAGGCTGCATTGGTATATTCACTAGTTAGTTTATAAGTTTGATGTAATTAGATTAGTTTATGATGGAACTAGCGTAACATATTGTTAAAAGTTCCTAAAATAAATAAAGATTTAAAAAAAAAAAAGTTACAAAAAATATACATTGCCCGATGTGTAGTAGCTTAATCAACGCAATGATCCAAGTCCGCTTACAATGTACTGCATGCGTTGCGTCCTTCCCACTTCAACCATTGACGTTTCGTCCTTTGCCCTGATTGGCCGTGATGCACGGCGCATGTTTATCGACAGTAAGTTACAATCAGTAGCAAGCTCTCGATTTAAGTGTGTGTAATTTATTTGTGTACGTAATTCGCATACGTAACGGGCCTCTTGTTCTCATACAAATCAGGAACTATTTCCTTTCTAACCTCTTTTATCTGTTCTGTGCTTAATTCAATAGTAGGTGTCTAAACTTTCTGTAGAAGAAAGTACTCGCTAATATTTTCAAATTCAATTTGGAACCAACAGATAAATCAAAAGGTCCTACCTACTTTTCGTGTAGTTATAACTATACAAACTTCTATAAAATTACAAACCATAACTTTATTACATAAATATCGCCTATGAGCTAAATCACCCTATGTTTATTTTAATTTAATCGAATGATAACTACAAACTAAAATATAGTTAATTCTTGAAAAAGCTGTCAGCACAAGAGTCCTACGATCCCTTAGTTTTGATCTCAAATGGTTTGAAAACATAGTCAGGTACTAATGAGGCTGCTATACTTATTTTCGCCACTTGAGGTTCTTCGTAGCTGCAGAGGTAGCGCTAGCAAAACTTGATTTCCGAGTTCTACACCAAAGGCCCACACATCTTCCATTAAAACAATGGCATTACTAGTCTCTTTTTGTATCGCCACGTAGGTACCATTTACCCATTGGGTTCTAATACTGCGAGAACGCCGACAGTGATAGCAGCCTGTCGGATTCTGTCATTTAAATTAGCGTGCCACGCAAAATGATCCACACTGTGATCACAAGAGAAGCTATATTACATTTCGTCGCCTTAGAGTGAAAACCTCCGGAGTACATTTTTGTCCATTTTTTTTTTGCGTTTCCAGAAAGCAATCCTAGCAACGCACATCCTGATCTCACTAATATGTTAATTCGATACTCGAAACGCTATCTCTGAAAGTAATTGAGAACCTCGTAAACACTCGCATCCATGCGCATCACATCGTCAGTTTAGCGTAATCAGGCCATGGATTATGCATTTCTGAACTGTTCGATATTATGTATAATATTTTTCATATTATTATTATATTTTTCATTACAAAAAAAGGGTTAAATTTACATACAAATTAATTAAAAAAAAACATAAAAGAAACCGTACAAAAATTTTATAGCACGCAGATTTTTCTTCCTCCTGAAAAGTTACTCCTTTTTCACTGAGGTACGAGGTTTTCACTCTAAGGCGTCGATTTGTCAAAGTCCTTCATACGTATTAGATACTATTAATTCTTGAGATCTTATCGTCTTATATTCATCTGGTGATAATTGGTTCTCAGAAACTCAAGCACCATACTTAGGTCCCTTAATTATAGCCGCAAAATACGAGGGTCACACGATATGCGTATATTTCGGGTCTACAAGGTATAAATAACATGTACATGTTTATACCATATTATGTCTGAAAAGGGTACACTCAAACAAGGAAATTGGTATATTGTCAATATTTTCTCGCTTCTGTTAATAATTGAAATAATTGAAAGTGATCAGAGGATTCTCATAATGAGCAATTAAAGCATGCTTCGAAAAATAACTCTAGTTCGGAATGTACTTTTTAAAGTTTTGTGAAAATATATAAACTCTCCAATCCCGCCTTTCTTCTGCAGAAAAAGAATTGACCTAAAATTTTAAAAATACCCAAACTATTCTGGACTTGACGACTTTTATTAATACTCAATATAGCTAATGTTTGTGACTGGAAATTCGGATGCCACGTGTAATTAATAGAATTATTTGCGCCTAGTAACAGTCTAGGCACTACTTTCTACACTTAGTTCTATCCCCGACTGGTGTTCCACATTGCTAATATTATTTTAAAATTTATTTTATTACAAAACCCAACTTAATCACATTCAACCACCAGACTACACCTCCATGAAATGATATCTCACTAACACAGTCCTTATTTATGGCAGGAGCGTGACACTCCAACCTTATTTGCTGGCTATATCGGTCAGGGTCACGACCCTTAGCAACCCTTGGAGCTCTAGTGCGGGCGGCCATGGGAGGTACGCGCACCCCTTTACATGAATTAGATTGTACAGTCAAGCAAAGAGATTAATATACACAGGTACTAGCAGAATACGGACATTGCAATTACATTTAAAGAATCATTTTAAGTTTGTGTATTAGTATTGTTTAAATAACTATAAGCACTTCAACTTAATTTATATTATGTATGTAGAAGATACATCCCCCCCCTCCCCATCAAAGTGTCGGGCCTTTGTGATTGGAAGCTCACGTATCGGTAGAGTGGCAATTAGTTCGCTCCCTCCAGTCATTTTCAATGGCACCGTCATCCCCATTAGCTCTAGCGTTAAAGATCTCGGTTTGCATCTTGACTCTGTGCTTGGCTGGCAAAGTCAAGTTCGCAGTGTCAGTTAAAGTGTCAACGGGACTTTGCGATGCCTGTATCCTCTGAGAAACTTTTTACCTGTGAAAACCAAGACAATGCTTGTGCAGACTTTAATTTTCCGTATAATCGACTATGGTGACGTGTGCTATTTTGACTTGAATGCGGTCTTGCTGGATAATCTGGATAGGCTTCTTAATAGCTGTAACCGGTTCATATTCTATTTAAAAAAATATGAACACGTATCGAGGTACAGAACCGAGCTCAAATGGATGCCCATTCGCCAGAGAAGAAATTTGCGCACCTTGACTACGCTTTTCTCTTTGCTAAAATTCCTACACCTCCCTCTTACCTTATTTCTCATTTTAAATTTTTATGTTCTTCACATGCTAAAAGTCTGCGCTCTTCCAATAATCTTCTCTTACTGTGTCCTTCTCATGCTCCTGATTTTATTCATTCTTCCTTTTATATACAGTCTATTCTTCTGTGGAATGCACTACCTCTTGATATCAGGACGGCCACCAGTCAATATGCGTTTAAGAGAAAGTTGAGGGATTATTTTCAAAACAAATAGTGGAAGCAGAGTTTACTTAACCCCCTTTCTATGAATTTTTATTAATATATTATATATATATATGGTATGTATTATGAATTTATGATAAATATGTATGTATGTTTATTTTAGTTATTTATGTATATATATATACTTGTAATAAGACTTTGAATATATTATCTACTTAGTTTATATTTTTATGCACCTGCCATGTTATCTCTTCACCACCTACGGTTGACTGGTAGAGAATGCCTATGGCATTAAGTCCGTCTTTGTACATTTTGTGTTGCATAAAGTTTTAGTAAATAAATAAATACATACATTGCAAATTCTCCAATGTCATACAAAAGTTCTAATGCATTATCATGAGCAAAAAAGTAACACTTTTGTGCCACTTCAAACACAACTGTTAATCTAGTCATGTACAGTGATGGCGAACACAGTAAATAATTACGTATTTAACAAAACACAAAATATTGCAGTGCTGGCTGGTGGCTCTCTGATAACAAAGCATAAACAGTATTGCTTGTTATTTTATATGTATGGCTTACTAACGTGATAATCAGCTTATAACATTCCAACTGCTGGGACACAGGATTCCTGTACAGGAGAGTAAATATGCCGTAGACTATCAGTTACCACGCGGGCCCATTCGGGCTTGGTACCTGTCCTAGAGCACGCCGGTTTCCTCGCAATGTTTTTCTTCACAATTTCAGCAATGGTGATGCTGAAAAGAAGAGAAATTAATCTTTTGATGTTGTGACAGGAAGACATTTGCGATAGACTGGTTTTGTTGTTTTTGCGAGTCTCGTGTTATAACTATTGTTTCTTTTATCAAAATATTCATTTATTATTAAGTATTTTCTTAAGACATTTTGAAGTGGGTTTGGCTATCAAAACGGTGAAACGAAAAACGTGAGGAAACCGACATGTCCTAGAACCGAAAATTTCGAAGACATACGACATCCCCACCCCCGCACAGACACCCGCACTGTGGACCTTTCCCTTTCATAAAGAGAAGGCCTGTGTACCAGCAGTGAGAACGCTGTAAGCCGATTATGTTATGTATTCTGAAGAGCTCGGGATGTAAAGGATGACTCTTAATTCCACGGAATAGATGAATAAAGTTGGAATGGTTGGAATGTTAGTTACTTCTTTCAGAATTCGTTCCGGACACATGCCACTGAGAGCCTTTGCATTTCTGATGAAAAAGGTGGACTCTCCGTTCTGTCTAGTTTGTGATAATAAAATAGAAAATATTTATCACCTCTTAGTGGAGTGTGTCAGGAATGAGCCACAAAGATGTGCATTAGTAAGTGAACTTAATATAAATAAGTTAGATATAGGTATATTTAATATTATCCTAGCCAAACCAATGTCGCCAGAGGCTGCATTGGTATATTCACTAGTTAGTTTATAAGTTTGATGTAATTAGATTAGTTTATGATGGAACTAGCGTAACATATTGTTAAAAGTTCCTAAAATAAATAAAGATTTAAAAAAAAAAAAGTTACAAAAAATATACATTGCCCGATGTGTAGTAGCTTAATCAACGCAATGATCCAAGTCCGCTTACAATGTACTGCATGCGTTGCGTCCTTCCCACTTCAACCATTGACGTTTCGTCCTTTGCCCTGATTGGCCGTGATGCACGGCGCATGTTTATCGACAGTAAGTTACAATCAGTAGCAAGCTCTCGATTTAAGTGTGTGTAATTTATTTGTGTACGTAATTCGCATACGTAACGGGCCTCTTGTTCTCATACAAATCAGGAACTATTTCCTTTCTAACCTCTTTTATCTGTTCTGTGCTTAATTCAATAGTAGGTGTCTAAACTTTCTGTAGAAGAAAGTACTCGCTAATATTTTCAAATTCAATTTGGAACCAACAGATAAATCAAAAGGTCCTACCTACTTTTCGTGTAGTTATAACTATACAAACTTCTATAAAATTACAAACCATAACTTTATTACATAAATATCGCCTATGAGCTAAATCACCCTATGTTTATTTTAATTTAATCGAATGATAACTACAAACTAAAATATAGTTAATTCTTGAAAAAGCTGTCAGCACAAGAGTCCTACGATCCCTTAGTTTTGATCTCAAATGGTTTGAAAACATAGTCAGGTACTAATGAGGCTGCTATACTTATTTTCGCCACTTGAGGTTCTTCGTAGCTGCAGAGGTAGCGCTAGCAAAACTTGATTTCCGAGTTCTACACCAAAGGCCCACACATCTTCCATTAAAACAATGGCATTACTAGTCTCTTTTTGTATCGCCACGTAGGTACCATTTACCCATTGGGTTCTAATACTGCGAGAACGCCGACAGTGATAGCAGCCTGTCGGATTCTGTCATTTAAATTAGCGTGCCACGCAAAATGATCCACACTGTGATCACAAGAGAAGCTATATTACATTTCGTCGCCTTAGAGTGAAAACCTCCGGAGTACATTTTTGTCCATTTTTTTTTTGCGTTTCCAGAAAGCAATCCTAGCAACGCACATCCTGATCTCACTAATATGTTAATTCGATACTCGAAACGCTATCTCTGAAAGTAATTGAGAACCTCGTAAACACTCGCATCCATGCGCATCACATCGTCAGTTTAGCGTAATCAGGCCATGGATTATGCATTTCTGAACTGTTCGATATTATGTATAATATTTTTCATATTATTATTATATTTTTCATTACAAAAAAAGGGTTAAATTTACATACAAATTAATTAAAAAAAAACATAAAAGAAACCGTACAAAAATTTTATAGCACGCAGATTTTTCTTCCTCCTGAAAAGTTACTCCTTTTTCACTGAGGTACGAGGTTTTCACTCTAAGGCGTCGATTTGTCAAAGTCCTTCATACGTATTAGATACTATTAATTCTTGAGATCTTATCGTCTTATATTCATCTCGTGATAATTGGTTCTCAGAAACTCAAGCACCATACTTAGGTCCCTTAATTATAGCCGCAAAATACGAGGGTCACACGATATGCGTATATTTCGGGTCTACAAGGTATAAATAACATGTACATGTTTATACCATATTATGTCTGAAAAGGGTACACTCAAACAAGGAAATTGGTATATTGTCAATATTTTCTCGCTTCTGTTAATAATTGAAATAATTGAAAGTGATCAGAGGATTCTCATAATGAGCAATTAAAGCATGCTTCGAAAAATAACTCTAGTTCGGAATGTACTTTTTAAAGTTTTGTGAAAATATATAAACTCTCCAATCCCGCCTTTCTTCTGCAGAAAAAGAATTGACCTAAAATTTTAAAAATACCCAAACTATTCTGGACTTGACGACTTTTATTAATACTCAATATAGCTAATGTTTGTGACTGGAAATTCGGATGCCACGTGTAATTAATAGAATTATTTGCGCCTAGTAACAGTCTAGGCACTACTTTCTACACTTAGTTCTATCCCCGACTGGTGTTCCACATTGCTAATATTATTTTAAAATTTATTTTATTACAAAACCCAACTTAATCACATTCAACCACCAGACTACACCTCCATGAAATGATATCTCACTAACACAGTCCTTATTTATGGCAGGAGCGTGACACTCCAATCTTATTTGCTGGCTATATCGGTCAGGGTCACGACCCTTAGCAACCCTTGGAGCTCTAGTGCGGGCGGCCATGGGAGGTACGCGCACCCCTTTACATGAATTAGATTGTACAGTCAAGCAAAGAGATTAATATACACAGGTACTAGCAGAATACGGACATTGCAATTACATTTAAAGAATCATTTTAAGTTTGTGTATTAGTATTGTTTAAATAACTATAAGCACTTCAACTTAATTTATATTATGTATGTAGAAGATACATCCCCCCCCTCCCCATCAAAGTGTCGGGCCTTTGTGATTGGAAGCTCACGTATCGGTAGAGTGGCAATTAGTTCGCTCCCTCCAGTCATTTTCAATGGCACCGTCATCCCCATTAGCTCTAGCGTTAAAGATCTCGGTTTGCATCTTGACTCTGTGCTTGGCTGGCAAAGTCAAGTTCGCAGTGTCAGTTAAAGTGTCAACGGGACTTTGCGATGCCTGTATCCTCTGAGAAACTTTTTACCTGTGAAAACCAAGACAATGCTTGTGCAGACTTTAATTTTCCGTATAATCGACTATGGTGACGTGTGCTATTTTGACTTGAATGCGGTCTTGCTGGATAATCTGGATAGGCTTCTTAATAGCTGTAACCGGTTCATATTCTATTTAAAAAAATATGAACACGTATCGAGGTACAGAACCGAGCTCAAATGGATGCCCATTCGCCAGAGAAGAAATTTGCGCACCTTGACTACGCTTTTCTCTTTGCTAAAATTCCTACACCTCCCTCTTACCTTATTTCTCATTTTAAATTTTTATGTTCTTCACATGCTAAAAGTCTGCGCTCTTCCAATAATCTTCTCTTACTGTGTCCTTCTCATGCTCCTGATTTTATTCATTCTTCCTTTTATATACAGTCTATTCTTCTGTGGAATGCACTACCTCTTGATATCAGGACGGCCACCAGTCAATATGCGTTTAAGAGAAAGTTGAGGGATTATTTTCAAAACAAATAGTGGAAGCAGAGTTTACTTAACCCCCTTTCTATGAATTTTTATTAATATATTATATATATATATGGTATGTATTATGAATTTATGATAAATATGTATGTATGTTTATTTTAGTTATTTATGTATATATATATACTTGTAATAAGACTTTGAATATATTATCTACTTAGTTTATATTTTTATGCACCTGCCATGTTATCTCTTCACCACCTACGGTTGACTGGTAGAGAATGCCTATGGCATTAAGTCCGTCTTTGTACATTTTGTGTTGCATAAAGTTTTAGTAAATAAATAAATACATACATTGCAAATTCTCCAATGTCATACAAAAGTTCTAATGCATTATCATGAGCAAAAAAGTAACACTTTTGTGCCACTTCAAACACAACTGTTAATCTAGTCATGTACAGTGATGGCGAACACAGTAAATAATTACGTATTTAACAAAACACAAAATATTGCAGTGCTGGCTGGTGGCTCTCTGATAACAAAGCATAAACAGTATTGCTTGTTATTTTATATGTATGGCTTACTAACGTGATAATCAGCTTATAACATTCCAACTGCTGGGACACAGGATTCCTGTACAGGAGAGTAAATATGCCGTAGACTATCAGTTACCACGCGGGCCCATTCGGGCTTGGTACCTGTCCTAGAGCACGCCGGTTTCCTCGCAATGTTTTTCTTCACAATTTCAGCAATGGTGATGCTGAAAAGAAGAGAAATTAATGTGTCTGT
Source organism: Tholera decimalis (assembly GCA_943138885.2). Lineage (NCBI taxonomy): Eukaryota > Metazoa > Arthropoda > Insecta > Lepidoptera > Noctuidae > Tholera > Tholera decimalis. The sequence continues at coordinate 12,910,183 of OW964552.2, read as the reverse complement.
CTGAGTTTGAAGCCACGACCTATTTCTCGTCAGTCGTGCTTGTCGTTCTGGTAGATTGAAGTCTACACGCATCGTGTAGGTATGTATAGGATCCAGTGTATAATTACGGCAACATAAATGTACAACTTCATGAAAATATGTCCGTGCGATTAATTGTGTTATGTTCGACGTTAAAATAAAATCTATTGCTCGAGTAAATTGTGTTGTACATACTCACAATATTTACAGGTGATACGCTGCTATGCTGTCTTTCTCAGGTAATCAGTTCTCTGTGTAGTATCACTGAATCCAGAACGCATAACTATGCAGTATCAAAGTGTTCAACTGCTGTTTTAGTCCCTCAAAAATGTACCAGACGATTTATGTTACTAACTTACTATCATACTTAAAGTAATGTGTACATCTTAATCAATATGTCAATATACTTCTATAATAATAACTTTAAAATTAATGCGTCAATTTCAACATGGCAGCTACGCTTGAAAACTGTCGTATTTTTAAATGTGACGCTGCACTAGTACGATTTACGTTTTAAATAATTTCGTTATTACATAGCAAATGCAAAAATATAATTGCTAGAGTTTGGATGTCTGAATATTTCTACGTTGGTATATTTGTGCTTCAATTTAGCAAAAACATCTTATTAAGAGATTTGACAAAACTGCACGCATATATCAAAATCTATAAACCTTGCAAAACGATGGAGGATTGTCAACTTCTTCAAGACGATCTAGACAGGCTACATACTTACTGCATTGTTAATAAGCTCATTCTTAGCCTTCCAAAATGCCACACTATTTCTTTTTACTAAGAACATAAACAAAAACATAGGTACCTATTCCATTAACAACGTACCGCTAAATACTGTTCGTTCACTACGTGACTTAGGAGTAATACTTGATTCCTGTCTACACTTTGACTTACAATATGATACAGTAGTAAATAAAGCTTTTCAAATGTTCGGTTTCGTCATGAGATCGTCCCGTGACTTTGTACGTTCCTCTACCTTCTTAATGCTATACAAAACATTGATTAGATCACAATTAGAATATGCTTCACCTATCTGGAATCCCTTGTACGAAAAGTACAGTACTGGCTTAGAACTGGTACAGAAAAAGTTTTTGCGTTCTATGAACGTTACGTGTTATCACTCAAAAGTTCCCTACACTCATTTATTAAATAAACTAGCTTTTGCCCGCGGCTTCACCCGCGGCTTTGCCGGCGTTAATTTACACTTTGCCAATAATTTTTGTAGACAAAAAGGTGTACCGTATCTTTTTGGGTGGTTAAAAAACGCATATAATATTTAAAAAACCATCACCAGGGTCCATCTATCCCAAAAAAAAACAAACAGTATTTAAAATTTATCTTTTTAAAACCAAAAACGTAGTTTACAATACATTTTTGTAAACTACGTTTCTGGTTTTCCCGTCCTTGGCGTGTTGATTTTGTGCGCTTGATACTCGTGAGCACGCCGCATACAGTTGCCCATGGGAAAAGCAGTCTTTTTCTAAATGTACACCTGCGACTTTCAGTGTCTGTCCTTGAGCTTTGTTTATGGTCATTGCGAATGCCGCTTTTAGGGGAAATTTGAGTTTTTCGAACTGAATGTGAGGAATAAATACGTTTTCACCGCTTGCTGTTCCTGTCATAATTATTGCTTGAAAACATTGCATCCAAGGTGTGTAATTTGTAGTCACATGCCATTACAGAGCCTTGGTGCGTCCTGATTACGCATCAATAGAACTGGGACACCAAGTTTAAGCCTCAAATAATGTTATGGGGTACCTACCCTGAATTTTCCAGAGAGTTGATAAACTCTACAGGGTACAACGTCACTAGCTTTATATCCATGACATTGTCGACGGACAGATACTCGACAACATCACAATCCACATGAGACAATCTTTTCGTTGATCTGCCCTACAATTTCGTTAGTCGATGGCAAAATTACTCTTTCACGCAGTCGTTCTTTATATACCTCATATATGTTTTTAAATCAGAATACACGTGGTTTATTAAATTATCTGTATCTTGGACTATGTTAAAAAAAATGTTATGAGTGGTTCTTGAATACGCGATTTGAATAAATTGGGAGGGGGGGATACAAAGTTCCAACACCCCTTTACATTATTGAGGGATGATTTCCAGGATAAAAACTATAATATGTCTTTCCAGGGTCTAAGACTATCTCCATACCAAATTTCATCCAATTCGATTTAGCGGTAGAGTGTATTATGTGGGTGGGGAGGGCAGGGACATCATTGATTCCCTATACGAAATTCCAAAAGCATTTTTATATCCTTTAGGAATGATTTCCGGGACAAAACCTATGCTATGTCTTTCGCAGGGTCCTAAACTATTCCTATTCCAAATTTAAAAATCAAATTTAATTTAGCTTTTGCCAGCGGCTGCGTCCGAGCGCAATTCGAAAACTATGCCACGGGAACCTTATATCGAGATTAAAACTATCCTATGTCCTTCCCAGGGTCCTAAACTATTCTCATGCCAAATTTCATCTAAATCAGTTCAGCGGTTATTTTTATTTATTTATAACTAGCTTTTGCCCGCGGCTTCGCCCGCGTTAATTTAAACTTTGTCAATAATTCTTGTTGCCAAAAAGGTGTACCGTATCTTTTTGGGTGGTTAAAAAACGCATATAATATTTAAAAAACCATCACCAGGGTCTATCCAAGCCCAAAAACAGACAGACAGTATTTAAAATTTATCTTTTTAAAACCTAAAACGTAGTTTACATTTTTGTAAACTACGTTTCTGGTTTTCCCGTCCTTGGCGTGTTGATTTTGTACGCTTGATACTCGTGAGCACGCCGCATATAACTGCCCATGGGAGAAGCAGTCTTTTCCTAAATGTACACCTGCGACTTTCAGTGTCTGTCTTTGAGCTTTATTTATGGTCATTGCGAATGCCACTTTTAGAAGAAATTTGAGTTTTTCGAACTGAATGTGAGGAATTAATACGTTTTCACCGCTTGCTGTTCCTGTCATAATGATTGCTTGAAAACATTGCATCCAAGGTGTGTAATTTGTAGTCACATGCCATTACAGAGCCTTGGTGCGCTCTGATTACGCATCAACAGGACTGGGACGCCAAGTTTAAGCCTCAGATAAGGTGATGGGGTACCCTGATAATTCCAGAGAGTTGATAAACTCTACAGAGTACGACGTCACTTGCTTTGTATCCATGACATTGTAGACGGACAGATACTTAAGAACATCACAATCCACATGGGACATAATCTTTTCGTTGATCTGCCCTACAATTTCGTTAGTTGGTGCCAAAATTACTCTTTCACGCAGCCATTCTTTATCCCCCATATTTGTTTTCAAATCAGAATAAACGTGGTTTATTAAATTATCTGTATCTTGGACTACGTTCACTATGTATGTTACTTCAGTTTCAGTTTCAGCTACAGTTCCAGCTTCAGTTTCAGCTTCAGTTTCAGTTTCAACTTTAGTTGCAGATTCAGTTTCAGCTTCAGTTTTGGTTTTTAGCTTCAGTTTCAGTTTCAGCTTCAGCTTCAGCTTCAGTTTCAGTTTCAGTTTCAGCTTCAGTTTCAGTTTTAGTCAGATTCATCTTCAGTTTCAGCTTCAGCTTCAGTTTTGGTTTCAGCTTCAGTTTCAGTTCCAGCTTCAGTTTCAGCTTCAGTTTCAGTTTCACTTACAGCTTCAGCTTCAGTTTCAGATTCAGCTTCAGTTTCAGTCAGATTCAGCTTCAGATTCAGTTTCAGCTTCAGCTTCAATTTCGGTTTCAGCATCAGTTTCAGTTTCAGCTTCAGTTTGGTTTCAGCATCAGTTTCAGCTACAGTTCCAGCTTCAGTTTCAGCTTCAGTTTCAGTTTCAGCTTTAGTTTCAGATTCAGTTTCAGCTTCAGTTTTGGTTTTTAGCTTCAGTTTCAGTTTCAGCTTCAGCTTCAGTTTCAGTTTCAGCTTCAGTTTCAGTTTCAGTCAGATTCAGCTTCAGTTTCAGCTTCAGTTTCAGCTTCAGTTTTGGTTTCAGCTTCAGTTTAAGTTTCAGTTTCAGCTTGAGTTTCAGTTTCAGTTTCAGCTTCAGCTTCAGTTTCAGATTCAGCTTCAGTTTCAGTTTCAGTCAGATATAGCTTCAGTTTCAGCTTCAGTTTCAGCTTCAGCTTCAGTTTTGGTTTCAGTTTCAGTTTCAGCATCAGCTTCAGTTTCAGTTTCAGCTTCAGTTTCAGTTTCAGCTTCAATTTTGGTTTCAGCATCAGCTTCAGTTTCAGCTTCAGTTTGGTTTCAGCGTCAGTTTCAGCTACAGTTCCAGCTTCAGTTTCAGCTTCAGTTTTAGATTCAGCTTCAGTTTCAGCTTCAATTTCAGCTTTAGCTTCAGTTTTGGTTTCAGCTTCAGTTTCAATTTCAGATTCAGTTTCAGCTTCAGTTTCAGTTTCAGTCAGATTCAGCTTCAGTTTCAGCTTCAGTTTCAGCTTCAGCTTCAGTTTTGGTTTCAGCTTCAGTTTCAGTTTCAGATTCAGCTTCAGTTTCAGATTCAGCTTCAGTTTCAGCTTCCGTTTTGGATTCAGCTTCAGTTTCTGTTTCAGTTAGTTTCAGCTTCAGTTTCAGCTTCAGCTTCAGTTTTGGTTTCTGCTTCAGTTTCAGCTTCAGATTCAGCTTCAGCTTCAGTTTCAGTTTCAGTTTCAGCTTCATTTTTAGCTTCAGCTTCAGTTTTAGCTTCAGTTTCAGTTTTAGCTACAGTTTCAGCTTCAGTTTCAGATTCAGTTCAGCTCAAATAAATCATCCCGTTGATATCTGTTGCTACACGATCTTCTCCTATTTTCAAAAGGGCAAACGCATATTGCCCCGATTTTGAAATGGAAATGATTCGTATATTAACTTGATTGTTTAAAATTTAAGCGACACGGTTGGCGTAACTGTTAACTGCTGCATGACGTGGGTTCGACCCCAGCCCTAAACAAAGATTTGTATAGCCTACATGCAGTTGTGTAGGATAAAAAAAATGTTATGAGTGGTTCTTGAATACGCGATTTGAATGAATTGAGAGGGGGGAATACAAAGTCCCAACACCCCTTTACATCGTTAAGGGATGATTTCCAGGATAAAAACTATCCTATGTCTTTTACAGGGTCTAAAGCTATCTCCATACCAAATTTCATCTAAATCGGTTTAGCGGTCAAGTGTATTATGTGGGTGGGGAGGGCAGGGACATCATTGATTCCCTATACCAAATTCCAACACTATTTTTACATCCTTTAGGAATGATTTCCGCGAATAAAACTAAACTATGTCTTTTCCAGGGTCTAAAACTATCTCCATACCAAATTTCATCCAAATCGGTTTAGCGGTCTAAGCGTATTATGTGTGTGGGTAGGGCGGGGACATTATTGATTCCCTATACGAAATTCCAACACCCCTTTTACATCCTTTAGGAATGATTTCCGGGACGAAGCCTATGCTATGTCTTTTCCAGGGTCCTAAATTATTCCCATGCCAAATTTCATGTAAATCGGTCCAGCGGTTTAGGCGTGAAAAGGTAACAGACAGACAGACAGACAGTTTCTTTCGTATTATTATAATATTAGTATGGAAGTATGGATGGACATGGAAGTATGTATAGTATGGATATGGATATGGAAGTATGGATAGTATGGATATGGAAGTATGGATTTATAATATTAGTATTAAAGTATAGATAGCTTTTGCCCGCGACTTCGTTCGCGTGGGAGGTTTTCCCCACGTAAATCCCGAACCTGTGGGAATTTCGGGATAAAACGTTGCTTATGTGTTTTAACAGGATGTCGACTGTCTCCTTACCAAATTTCATTGAGATTCGTTCAGTAGTTTTTCAACAAAGATACCATTCGAAAACTATCCTACGGGAACCTTACAACGGGATAAAAACTATCCTATGTCCTTCCCAAAGTCTTCAACTATTTTCATGCCAAATTTCATGTAAATCGGTTCAGCGGTTAAGGCGTGGAAAGGTAACAGACAGACAGAAAGAGTTACTTTCGCATTTATAATATTAAGTATGGATATGGATTTCGGTAGTCGGTGTTATTGTTTTTGTATTATCTTTTTTTGACACCGCCTTCCGAAATTAAAGTTATTTTTGCCTTTGTAGTGTTTTGATATGGAAGTCGGTTCTATTTTTTGCTAAAAAGTTTTTTTCATGCTTTTTAGTGGGTCGTTTTGTAAATTATCTAGTTACAAAAGCCAAAATGTCAACTACTTATCACCTTTTACAAAATATTGCTTTTCCCGATGCAGAGCCGTTAATTTTTGAGGAGTTCTCCTGGTACTTCACCATCAGCTCTACATCACCATATTCATTATGACGAGCATAAAGTGCTTAACATCCATATTCAAGTAATCGAATCGCAATCCACGAAATACTTATTATTGAGTAGTTTCGGTGGTCATCTGTGGTCTTCATCATCAGTTCCACTTCCCCAAATGGTGCTTTTCGAGAGCAACTGCACGAACAAATAAGTACCGTCAATAATTTCCTGTAAATTAAGAGGAACGTCATCCCCCTCGAACCACCGGAAGGAATAGCTGTTATTTTCCAGTTTCCAAACGAATTCTTCTACATTCAAAGAATCAATGTACGCTGCTAGAAGAAGTTGTTGTTGGTGTTCACGTTTACTCGGTGGTAGCAAGCAAGCATCGAAATTCATCAATTTTTGCTTTTCATCAACTTACGTTTGGACATGTACACTGAGACGACAAATGTATAAGCAGTGGTGTAGCGTCTACCGGAGGGTAGTAGCGACCCCTCGTGCTAGTCGACGTATAATAGGCCACGTTTAGGCTAGAGACCGGGAGATTCAAATCGTTTGTATTGTTTTTTTTTACAATTTTTCATCAAAGAATGAGAATATAAATATAAACCGTGACCATCTTTTTTTGTTTATTTAAACAAATTTCATGAAGCTACATGCATGCCATTTCGCATTTCAGTTTAAAACAGTATCTACTAACAAAATACAAAGCGGCATGCAGGAAGAAGTCACGGCATTTTTCAGATATTTTTTTCAATTGAGAAATTGATGTTTATTCAATCTTTTCACAATTTTTGTATGTTGGGCTATAGCTACATGCATGCCATTTACATTCATGACTTGAAATAATGTAAATTAATGAAATACAAAACGGCATGCAAACATAAGTCACCTAAATTTGCACTGTTTTTTTGCAACTTTTATTATTATTTATAATACGATGGGCTTATTCAACACGCATGCCATTTGAATTAGATAATTATTTTGTTATAAAATTAATATTCATTTTTATTAGGAGTAATTTGGAATCACGGAAAATCTGTTAAAATTTTACAGAGTTATCCGAAAATTTACCACCGTTGGGCATACGAGGGGTGCATGCCAATTTTTCCAGAGTGTGTTTATTACCAAAACTTCCATTCTTTATATCGGCATGCAATTTCAAAACACGGAATTGCCCTTTAATTTTGTTCAGGTTTTCAGAATCCTGTGATCATCTTGGGCCGCTGCGGAGTGCATGCCATCAATTATTACAGCTTTAATTTGTTTAAACTTCCGTATATTACAAAAATTTGCATGCACCCCTCGTATGCCCAACGGTGGTACCGTTGGGCATACGAGGGGTGCATGCCAATTTTTCCAGAGTGTGTTTATTACCAAAACTTCCATTCTTTATATCGACATGCAATTTCAAAACACGGAATTGCCCTTTAATTTTGTTCAGGTTTTCAGAATCCTGTGATCATCTTGGGCCGCTGCGGAGTGCATGCCATCAATTATTACAGCTTTAATTTGTTTAAACTTCCGTATATTACAATGGCATGCAGTATACTATCACGGAAAAACACGAAAATCCGCTACACAAGGAAAAGCGCTTTGCTTTATGAAGAGGACGCGCGGGGGGGCTAAAACCCCGACTATCATTGATATTTTAGAGTTAGTTATCAAGCCTTAAAAAGGCATGCACGACAAAATCGTGGAACGTCACCTGTCACCAGCTCCCGGTCTATAAGTGCCTCCATTCTATTTAATTACGCACGAACCTGTGTCGCGGCACTACGCTTCAAAAAAAGTTATGTATAATAATTTTAAAACATAATCAAGAGAAAACATGCCTTCGTGTATTTTTAGACGTTGCACAAATTATACTGCTTCCGGGAAAGGCCAAAATGTGTCATTTCATTGGAAAGTATCAACAGAATTCCAACTTGAAATGAAGGTAAGTGCCTCCATTCTGTTTAATTACGCACGAACCTGTGTCGCGACACTACGCTTCAAAAAACGTTGTGTGTAATAATTTTAAAACATAATCAAGAGAAATCATGCCTTCGTGTATTTTTAGACGTTGCACAAATTATACTGCTTCCGGGAAAGGCCAAAATGTGTAATTTCATTGGAAAGTATCAACAGAATTGTACCTATTTGTTATTTAATTTTTTCGACACGGCTAATGGCGGGTGACATGTCACGTGATGTTAGGGGAGGTTTGAGAACTATTGTATCATTTATTTTATTGTTAATTATTATATTACATGAATATAATATTTTTATTATATGACACTAGCTGTAGCCCGCGACTTCGTTCGCGTGGGGGGTTTTACCCCGATCCCGTGGGAATCATGTCGCTATAGGGACTCTAACACAAGATCGAATGATAATTTTGTGAATTTGTATTGCGAATTTGCGACCTGGTAATCGATTATACTGGCATATTCTACACATCTATAACAATGTATCTGCCATTTGATAATGTGTAATGAATGCATTTGTCTGTATTGTTATAGCAGCAGTTAATTTAAATTAAGCAAGCGATTAGCGTTCATTGAAAATATCCATATATTTTGTTTATATTTAACACAGTTACATCGATTTATGCTTTTTAAGTTACCCGCTTAACGCGTTCGAACAGACCACCACCTTATAGTTACAGAAGTTTGACTCTGAGCCTCGTTCACACTAAAATATACACGAAGGCAATTTTGTGGCTGCCGCTAGGGAATCGAAAGAAAACATTTGAGTTTCGAGAAGCTTTTAAGTTAGTGTAACGTTATGTTACGTTTGTGGGGTGTTAGCGAATGTTGGGAAGTTTGCACACAGGACGTCATGTCTTTGTAAGATCCGCAGTGTACGAGCTATATGGATTTGAAATATAGTGACCAGTATTATATTGACGTATTGTTAAACTCATAATATCGGTACACGGAGCGATGCGGTTATTTACATCAACCGTAATCTGTACAGCCTACATAATATTATAATGAGCCGTCTTGCTTCATTATTCATAGACTCGTGTTTAACCACTGTCTCATCTGATGATAAGTGATGATTTGTTTGACAAGAAATTCTTTGCTTAGCTGCACAAAAAGTTTTATAATGTGTATGTAATTTTGTTGCACACAGCAATAAAATTATCTATACACTATTTGTGAGTGGGATGTCTATTTTATAATTATAAGAATGAAATAGCAGGTTAAAAATCTCTATTGATTTTGCGTGCACCAGTGTTATCCCAGTAGTTACACGAACGACTTACGTATTGTTGGTATTCGGTTAGAACCCAGACAGGCACATTACTTTCTGTAATTTTCATCATCACCGCTGCTTTCAAGACGTGGATCAAAAATCCAAGACAATTATGCAGCTTACAGCCCATTCTCTCCCAAAGAAAGAAGGATTGTGTCTCAACGGTGGGAACTTTACAGGTTGGTTATAGTATTGATTTTGATTGATTGACTTTTTTGCGGGGAAAGTCAATTATTTTTTATTTTATTTTTTATTTTATTTATTTGGCTCACTAACAGTTAGATACACTGATACAAATTGAGAATACTTTAATTAGGTTTATGGATTTGTATATCAACTTCTTACAGGTAAACACATCGTGCAATAGGTACATATTACATGAGAGAGTACAGTGAGTAAGCGAGAAGGCACATTACATAATGTAAGGCGACATCTAGCCTGCTTAGTCAATGAATCTATATAAGACTTTATTTCTGATTATTAATTTGAATTTTTACTACTCTTAACACTGGGAACTATTATATATTATGTGGGTGCGCTTCAAGGAATAAAATTTGAATATTTTGAATTGCTATCGGGAGCGCTACTAAAAGGTGCGCTCCGAGGAATAAAAAAGGAGCGCTTCATTAGGTGCGCTTCAAAATGGTAGCGCTTCGAGGAATACCTCCTTTTCACTTTTTTTTAAACGGAGCCCTTATAATAGATTCGTCATGTCTGTCTGTCTGATAGACTTTGAGAAAAAATGGTTTTATGAACCTCAATATAATTTTTAAAGACATATCTATAGATATTACTTACAAGTAGGTATTAATTTTGCCTTTTGTATAAAAATTGTAAAGCGGTTTACAGAATATATCTACATACCTAACAAGTTACAACTCTTTAGTCCTAATAGATTCGGAATGTAATGGCTGTGACATACGGACGGACAGACAGATAGACAGACATGAGTAATCTATAAGGGTTCTTATACCATTCCGCTACGGAACCCTAAAAAGATACAAATGTTTTACACAGAACCAGGAGGTTCTTTATAAAACCTTTGAGCTCCCGAGTTGACGCGTCGTATTGCAATGGGCCCGAGAGGGCCATTACTTGCCGGGTGTGTGTTGTGTTGTTGTGTGTTGAATGTTCTATCTAGATACCGCGGCCCCGGAGTTCAGAGGCAATTAAACGAACGGGTTGAGTTTTTGTCTGTAAAAGTCTGATACTCCCTTGCACTCCATCCAAATTGGGAGAAGTAATTTACGTAAATTAATAAAATAAAATAAAAACTACTGATATTGAGAAATGGTCCAGTCTAAAATCATATATTAGATCACAGTCATACTCATGGGTTTTATATTTATTCAGTGGTAACGAAATAAAGCTCTATTTAAGTTAACCTACTTTGTAGTTATTCAAATTTCACTATTCATAGTAACTGTACCTACTCGTACAAACGTCGAAAATTGATATTAACTTTCGTCTCTTTTGTACGAAAATGTTTTGTTTGCATTAGCATTTTACAGTATATCAATTGTTGCTTAAATAAATTTAACTATGAAGGTACTAATTTTTCAGTGTGAGAAATATTGTGTGCTCTTTTTAAATTTAAATATAAGCGAGTAAGTACACCTGGGGCACTGATTTCTTAGATAATAAAATAAGAATCAAATTAATATTGGGGCTGCTTTGAAATAAATTAATAAAACGCATATTATGTTGTAGTCTTTTCACAATTGATCTTAAATTATTACTAGCTGTACACGGCATGCTCTGCAATGTCATGTGAATTAATAAAGGGTTTTTTCATTGGATTTTTTTACCTGTCGCCCTGAAGTTTGTGTCACTTCAGATGAAGAAGAATTTATTACACATTTCTATTGCGATCCATTTGCGGCTAACAACTCATCTTTAAATCCTGGCCTTTGGTTGCTGGAGATAAGGCCACTTGGTGGTCGGGATAAAGTACTTTCATATATTCCAGTACGTATTCTAGCTCTTCCTCGACCTCTCCTGTTCAAAATCTGCCAAGGTGCAATTGGGTAACTGATAGAGTTATCAGTTCCATGGGCACTGCTCTCCGATTCATCAAAATCGGAACTGTCCGAATGTGAAAGACTTAGACAGGTACTTCACCTGGAGGCAGGTATGAAAGGTCTTCGTTTTCGTCATTGGATAATCAAGACACCAGCTCGGAGTCAGATTGGTCTTCACGTATATTATATAAGCCTTCAAGCATCTACTGAATGTCTGGTGATGTCATACGCCTTGAGGCCATATTTGAGCAATTCGCAATCAATTTTTCACGCAATGTTACTTGAGTTTTCTATTTGTAAAAATAGTAACACACAAAAATAAAAATAATAAAATCCACCTATAAAATCTTTACTTAAGGTAGTTTGCATCAACTATAAAACAAATTTTGATGATACACGTATAGGTATACTTATAATGTGAGGGACATTATAAGTTCGTTATTTGAACGGACGCCTGGCTTTATAGGTATACCTTGCTATAACTTTATACTTATATCACTTATAGATAAACCACCTTTTCGAGTAATTTAAGCAAAAAAAAAATAAAGTTAATTAATTTCATCATATTTCACCAAATATTGACAGAGAAAATAAAAATCGTTATCCAACATTTTGACGACTTGGGCGCGTAACAAAGATTTAGAATAATCCTTTTTAAATAAAATTCAATGTATGGCGATGCGATATTTGTTGAAACAAAATAAATCTAATTACTAGCACCTATTCTAGCACCTTAAAAATACCAAAAGAGAAGAGGGTAAGAAGCTTATTCATAAAAACTTCCTTGTAATTTGATGCCTGAAAGGTAATTACACAATTTTGAGATGATCCCACACACGCAGACAAGATAGGTACTATAACTAGCGTTGTTTTGAAAGGTTTTGAAAAATACAACGGGATGAATAAAAATTGTATTGTTGTATTCTATTTCATAATAATATTTCATAACAGGCAAAAGGCGACCGTGCAGCGAAACATTTCATAGTTTGCGGTCGCACCACGCGTGACTGCAGGAGCCATTCAGAAAATCAATCAATAGCATCTTGTAAATACACGTAATAAGAGCATACGCATTGAAATCATCCATAAGCCATCTATCTATAGGATTTCTGCATCACAATGAAGGTATCAGTCGCGAGGCACAGCTAATCGGCTCACGTCGCCGCCTCGCGAGTGCTTTATTGGAAATTGACAATGGATCCGCTTGGAAGCACGCTTTTCACAGATGGAGATCTGTGCAAGCTTTGACAAGTGTCTCGGAAAATTAATAGTTTAATAGTATAAATCGTGTTATAATGAACATTGTATTCAGAGAAGATATAATAAAGTATGAGATTAACCTAGGATATTGTACAAAAGGAGTCATGGGAATGATGGCATGCCTTGTACCAGGTGGACACGACTTTGGTAAAGTAGCAGGTGATATTTGGATAAGAGGCCCAAGACTGCTTCAAAAGGAATAAATAATTATACAAGCCGTTACATAACTACATAACTTTATATGTAAGTTAATGTGGTTAACGATGTTACATAACATATTTTAGAGTATGTAATATTAATTAAATTTAAAAAGCTTTTTGCCTCATGAGCTAGTTAATGCGGTATTAATAATTTATGTACCCAAAATCCTGTTAAGTTTCTTCCACATACGGTAACTTTTGGTTCAATATGTATAAGAAAATAATAATACTAACCTAAAACGCATTGAACCTCCCACACTATCTCTTCACCACTCATGGTTGACTGGTTGAGAATGCCTACGGCATTAAGTCCGCCTTTGTACCTATGTGCATAAAGTGTAAATAAATAAATAAATAAATAAATGTTCTTTTTAATGTAAACAAAATACATAGTTCTTTAGTGGTAATAAATAAGCTTTTAAGCAATTAATTTTAACTTCAGCTTATAAATGGTTGCATAAATTCGAGTTTTAGCTGCAAATAAGATGAATGTTCTTGTTTTTTGTAAAAGTGACACTGTTTCCCTCTAGTGTGCGATTAAGTTAGAAAACTAATGCTTACAGCCATCGCAATTTCGATTTGTTCGAATGTTATTTGAATTACCAATCGTACTGCTTTTGACACATATGTGGTCTTTTTCGATTTCGGTGTTGGGTGACATAAATATGTCGACGATTTATTGATTTTTTTTTTTGTTGATGTTTTTTTATGGTATGATAAACATAATTATTTTCGTGAATTCCTTATGTTCCCTAAGGAGCTACACGCAAAAACTTCAACATAAATAGTGATGGTCAAATAATCTTATCCATGGTTGAATAAAATGCCTGCTGATGAAACATAAAAACCACTCGGTAAGTGTTACTCGATGGCAACTTTGTAAGCGCTCGTTTGTCCCTTTTGAAAGCAGTAATCATTAAAAATACCTATATTTCTTCGGGACTTTCATCAAAATGTTACCAACATTGAAAAAAATTAAAATGAAACTGGATTTCACAGTTGAGATGTCATAAATTCTGGCATCAAGCCAAAATGCCACAAACATTAATTTAACGCCTGGCAATCCCAATCACTTATTTGTTTGCATACAGACGAAGTTAAAAAATGTCTTTAGGTACTTCTTTAATTTCGTTTTTATTAGTTAGGTTTTTCGGCGTGAAAATCATCAAATTACTACTCCCGTTCTGGGTTGAGTGGAAAAGTGTGCCACACTTCTTATGACTAAAAACTCACCCTGTTCCCATAGGCGTAGGAAGGGGGGGAGCCGGGTGGGCCGTGCCCACCCCAGAATGGTCTGGTGCCCACCCCAGAATTTTTACTAACAAACAATTATGGCTGAAAAATAAAAAAAATTGCCAAGCGCGAGTCGGACTCACCCGTTAGCTAGCAGTGCCTATCTCGTTCAAAGTAATTTTTCGTTGAAAGTTTTCATTAAGCATACCTATATTTTTAGATTCAATTAACCTATACTTTTTCAAACGATTGACTTTCAACCGATTGACTTTAAGATGAAATGGTTTTAGAAACTTCGTTCCTTAGCTTTTTAACCGACCTCTAAAAAGCACCAATTACCGATTACTCGAAGGCGGCTGAACCGATTTGGAAAATTCTTTTTTCGTTTGAAAGAGTATACTTCAGACGTGGTCCCATTGTCACCATGTTAGGATCTGCCGATGAGATCCTGGAGAAGTCGAGGGAACCTCGATCTCAGTATTTTTTATAGTAATTTGTGCAGTTGCTTTCGGAAAGCAACATTTGGTAAAATGAAACTGATGATGAAGACCACAGAAGGCCACTGGAACTAGTCAATAATAAGTATTTCAAGCACAATATGCTCGTCACAATGCATATGGTGAAGTAAAGCTGATGTTGAAGTACCCGGAGAACTCCTCAACAATAAATGGCCCTACATCGGGAAAAGCAATATAACCAAAGACACCGACTACCGAAATTAAAGTTATTTTTCACTTTGCCGTGTTCTCTTGAAGTCGGTTTAATTTTTTGTTCATAAGTTTTTTATTTATTTCTATATAAAAATCTTAAACCAGTACACAGAATATCATCTACCAAGTTTCAACTTCGTAGTCCTAATACTTTCGGAATAAAGTAGTTATGGCAAACGGAGAGACAGAGAGAATGACCTTCGCCCATGTTTTTGCGTTTGTCTGACCCCGCCGGGCTTCCTTCAGGCTATTGGGGATCTCATCTGGTGGGGATGGACCGCCGAAATGTCGTGAAGAAGCGACGCCGAGCTACGGCGTCGGAGGGAGCTTACAGTTTCACTTTCAAGTAAACACAAAAATGGGTGCCAGCCGAAATAATGCCAAACTTTTTCGACTATATTAATTTAAACCGTTGATTTAAACAGATATTTTTGTGCAAAGGTTTTTAGGGTTCTGTAATCGAATGGCAAAAAACGGTACCCTTATAGATTCATCATGGCTATCTATCTGTTCGCCAAGTAAGTACGTATGTAACAGCCAAGTATTCTGAAACCATTAAGACTACAGAGTTAAAACTTGTTAAGTAGATGTGTTCTGTAAACAGCTTTATGATTTTTATACAAACATTTAAATAAATAATAATAATAATAATTTATTGGGGTCAGCTTCCAGTCTAACCGCATGCAGCTGAGTGTTCATGTTTTACATGGAGCCACTGCCTAGCTGACCTGTACAACCCAGTAAGTAGCCAGTAGCCACTGTCAGATTTTACTGGGCTAGGAGTACCCGTAACGACTTTCAAAGATGTCCAAATGACAGCCAGGACCAACGACTTAACGTACTTTCCAAGGCTCGGAGGTATCAGACCGTCAACTTCCAAACTCCGAGCTACTACTGAAAAAATTCTTACAGAAAATCCGCATAGCACTTTTTGGTCGACCCGGTAATAGAATCCGAGACTTCGTGCTATACAATAACGCTTGCAACCAACGACTTAAAAAACATCAAACCTATACGGTTTGGGTCAATACATAGGTCTTTAAAAATGCCATTGATGACATATCTGAATTTTTTCTCCAAGTCAGTCGGTCGAAAGATAGACTCTTCCAAAGCGGTAAAATATGTGACTTTTAAATGAAAGAGTGAAAAATCAAAAAAATATATGCTGTAGATTTTAAAGAAAACTTTAAACGAAAAAAAAATAATTTATATGTATATAGACTAAATAAATAGAATAATAATAATTAAGAGATACAATCTGCAGTTTTTGAGATAAAGCACATTTTCAAAAACTGCAAATAATAGGGGAAAAATTCTGGAAGCCAATCCGAGTCAAACTGCCCAGGAATTGGCGGCATGGTTTAACGTTACCTTACCTACAATATTAACTCATTTGCATGAAATAAAAAATAAGAGAAATTGGTGCCGCATGATTTAACTGATCTGTAGAAAGAAACGCGTGTTGAAACTTGAGCCTTATTAAATCGGTACAGAAATTAAGGCATATTTAATCGAATTGTGACATGTGGACCCAAGTCAAACGTCGCAATAGTGCCTTAAGGTAAAACTTACTAATAATAAGGTAAAGGTAACTGTTGAGTAGTCTAGTCGTGGTGTTAATCACTATAACTTTCTCAGGTCTGATCTAGCAATAACGGCAGATGTTTAGTGTACCGAACTTCGAACAATCATGGCGAAACTAGCAGTGAAACAGCCCCGACTTTCGAACCAATGTTCACCATTATTTGCTCCACTTATTTACGTAACTTTGTCATTTACACAAACGCTATAAAAACAAAGATATTTTTCGTTAATCTATACTTGCTAACTACAAAACCCTTCATGGGCTAGTCCGACCTGCACTTGTCCACTTTTTGTTATTGACTTTTCAGATTCTTCTTGTTGACACTACTGTTACGATACATGTTAAATTAATTTATGTGAAAATTTTCATTTCATACATTAAGCGTTAACGCAACTTCGATAAGCAATCATCGCTTCTACCACTAGGGGCCAGGCCCCCCTGGAAAATATCTCTAGATACGCCAATGCCTGTTCCTACAATTGCCCTTACGTGCCAACGCGCGGTGCCGAGTTATCTCATTAAGCCGGCTCTACACGTTGGCCAACACAGTGGCGAATGTAGTGGCCAATGACTATTCGCCAACGTGTAGAGGGGGTGTTTGTGCACCCAACATGCACAAACACGCCGCGCGCCGTCTACACGTTGGCCAATACGCATTGGCCACTACATTCGCCACTGTGTTGGCCAACGTGTAGAGCCGGCTTTAGAATATCCCGCAATTCCGGCAGGGGGCTACTATAACAACTAACGGTTTTCTAGTGCAGTTGACTTGAAATCTAACTAGAAACGGCTTTAGAGCCTTACTATGATTGTCAAGACAATCATGAATGAAGAAGGTGAAAAAAGTATAGTGCTCAACGTTTGGTATAGCTCCGTCTCTCTTACAAATTGCAATTATACTGGTCTTTTAGCATTAATTTTTCTCCAAAAAGCTTTTTTCTGTGGACCTCTCAGACGCCTGAAAGTAGTTTTTAATTAGGTCATCTATAATTTGATTAGAATTAGTTTGATAGCTCAACGGTCAACGATTTGATAGATCAAAAGATTTATAGGATGGGGATTTTTAGTATAGTATTATTATTACATCACATGGTTTAGGAAGTAAACCTACAACATACAATTTACATTTTAATTACCAAGTGACTAAACCAATGCTTTTTGATTTCTATCTTCTCAGTTTATAATGTTGTGCCGGCGCTCCGGCTGCGGCCGTGGACAACATCCAGCGGCATATTTTCGAGTCGTTTAGAGTCAAAACTCTCGGATTTCTCCCAAGCCATGATTGACCCCGGTGATCTAGATATTTCCCGTGACCCAAGGGCTGACTATTTTTTTAAAGGCTAAGTATTGTCATATTACGCGGCAATACTGACAGCATTGAGTACGAATTTACATGCTTTATTTTGTTTTGATACTTAACACTTTCCCAGCAAAGCGATTACACACGCGGATCCCGCCGTCCGCCGGCCAATTTTGGCATATTTCAAATGGTCATAGAACGTAAACTATAATAGATATCTGTTTGAATTTTTTATTATTATGTTACTGCCTTATTATATTTTGTATATAAAAAATAAAACAATGAAGTATTATAATTTTACTTTTATTTATTCAACAATAAAATTGTATGTGATTTATGAACAGTAAGTAAGAAAATGCATCACATATCCTATTCGTGACGCGCGAGTGAGGTTAAAACCGCCCGCCCGCACGTATCTTATTCGTGATCCGCTGGCAAAGTGTTAATTAAGTCCGCACTGCTGGCGCACCGGCCTACTCTTATGAGAGGGAATAGGCCGCAAGCCACCACTTGGGCCCAGTGCGATTTTTCGGCCCTAGGTTACCCTGTTTTACTCACGATGTTCCTGATTCATCGTGACACCTTTGTGAAACATGACCCTTCACTATTAAAACAGCCGTGATGAATGTGATAAAATAATTACACAAAGTAATGTTCCTGCATGGGTTTGAAACCCCGACCTGCAACTTGCTAGTCATGCCTGTTAACCCCCTCCTTTTTGAGTAGGTTATAAATAGTAGAAGCACGCACAACGATTTAGTAAACCTTAATTCTGTCCCCAAACTCCTTTCTCTAAGTAAAATCCATCCCATGAGAACAAGATCCATCTTGAAGTTCTAATTTAATATTATTTACGGCAAGTCTGTGCTTTAGTGCTTACAAACGGCTGGTGGAATTAATTGTTCTCTCTCGAGAAAATAAGTCGAAGCAAAGTTTGTAAGTGATTTTAATAATAAATCAATTTATAAGCGGCGCTCGAGTGGTTTGCGTCCTCGCGAGACGCCGAGATCGCTGAGGATTCATTAATTAATTAATATCTTTGATTAATATGTCAGTAGGCGTGAGGTAGAATTATTAACTGTGTTTTTGACTTAATATTATGTTAGTTGCTGTTGATCGCTTTACGTGCCGAATTTGAGGTCTTTCATGCTAATCTCCAGGGAAATGATAGTTATTTCTGGATAAAGTGGGGCAAAGTTGAGTAGCAACTTAGAATACCAGTCAGGCCTTTTGTCTTGTCAAAGGGCCTTACTAAAGAAAGCTTAAGTTCAGTAGGTAAGACTTTTGTTTACTTAAAAGATGGTATTGTACTTAAATTGCTCTTAGCCTACTTGAAAGAAACTTTATTATATACCTGGTCATGACCAAATAATTGATTGCAATATAAATCGGTAACCCGCAATGTAATAACATCTTGTTGCAAGCTAATTGTAGGCAGGAAACGTAGCCTAATGCAAACGATATATACATAAGTCTAAAAAGCTAAAGTACTGCACGTAAGCCGCTCATAATGAATGAACTTGTAAAGCTAATCCCAGCGGGTGTACAATCGTCGCCACAACCCCAAAAGCCTCTGAACATTCCGCTACAACTTTGTAGCAAGCCAGTGAAAGCCATTTAACTTTATAACTTGTTAAAGTTAAAACAACAACATTTACGTATTCTGGTGAAGGTTGACAGTTTTGGACTGTCCATGATTTATGTTAGGTTTGTATAATTGGTTTTGTCTCTACTTCATGGTATTATAAGTATCTTACTTTAAAAAATTGCTATCACATTGGCACGCATTTGTTCCGCGACTTTGATTGCCTGGAATTTTATTTTATACCACTTAGAAATCTCACTATTGAAACTCATAAAAACGTTTGCTGCTAATAAAACATTATAATATTATTGTCTCCTAAAAACCATATTATGAATAGCATTCAGTAGTTTCTGAGATGGTCGCCAAAAACAGACAAATACTAAAATCACTGATTAGTGCTTTATTACTTTTCTTTTTATGTAGGTTGCAGACAGTTCTGTACTTTAGTTGTTTTCGTTTTTACTTATCTAAGTTTTTAGTCTTTTGTAATCTTTGCTGTCTTCTATTTTGATCTTTGTAAAGTGACCTAATTTACTTTTCACATACCTTTCAAGGACAGCTCCACTCAAATCTGTGTAGTTCTTTTCACAAAATTACACTTTATCGTAAACACAAACCTGCATGGTTTACTTACGATGCTTTGACCAGTACTTACAAATTTTATGAAAAACAGACTTTCCCTCTGAGTTTATTTCGATGTTTCTCCTCCGAGTAATCAGCAATGAAACATCGGTCTTATCTTATTTAAAAAGAGTGACGTGTAAAAGCAGTGATGACATGACGTGTAAAAATAAATATAATTTTCATTTAAACCTTTTGATCATTGGCCTTCGAGTTATAATAACGTAGTATAAGGTCAATAACCGAGCGATATTTCAAGTTGTAAATGGCTGCATCTCCATCAAATTGTTCATAATGGTGTCGCAAAGGGAACCCATTTCGCCTTGTAACGTTTTATCACGTTATTTTCGTGAAAGGACACAAGATTGATGACGCAACGTTGTCTGCTTTTGTCGAACAACTAAATCGAAAATGTCAATAGAAACCGAATAGCGACCACAATGTTTTACTTCCCTGTTTTTTTATCGAACGAGTGATTAGACATTTTGTGAACATGTCGGCTAAGGAAGGAAGATTGTTTAAGACGGAAAAAGACTAGCTCGACTTAATCGTACCTACTCTATTTTGGTGTCATAGCAGACGAGGTGGAAAAGAGCCGAAAGACTCCAATAACAATTTTTTTCTATTATATTTTTTTTTTTTATATACAATTAAACGTGATGATAAGCAATTATTTGTAAGTACGAGTAGGTTAACCGTAATTCCTACTGTCACCTACAGCACAGGGAATCCTATTTTAGATGACAGTGTATTTATATTGTATTGTTTACCATGGTGAAATAATAAATGTATTTGTATTTGCAAATTTGTTCCAACCTGAAAGTAGCCAATTCTGACCTTTATTCGTTTGGGGAGAAGCCTATTTCAGCTAAGACCTTTCTTAGTGAAAGTTAAATACATTTGCATTTGAAAATCGAATGCCGCACTTACTAAAACCAGAAAGAAATACTTAAAATTAGAACCGTTATGTATTATGTTCAGGTATTTGGACTTCTTTGGACGTTTCAGCTAGATTCTCCATTTAAAGGGCCTCTAACCGATACAAAGGGAGATAATTAACACAATCGCTCCACCCTCCGTTCGGTACATGTTTATTAAGTGGCTGTTAGAGGACTCTAGTGGCTACTGGAGGCTAAAATAGTTGGAAACTTTAGGCACCTCCAATGGCTTGCAGAGCCGATTTGACATAGAGTTTTTATATATATTTTGGTTCTGCCTGGGAAACGGTTCAGCCCGCACAAAGTTAGTTGGAGAAATAAACTGAAAATTTAGAAAAATTGTGAGTTTCATTTGGAGTCGAAAAGCCTTTAGTAGTCTTCGATCTAGTCATTTATTTAGTTAAGAATTGATATTCCAAGTTTGATTAGCATTTTGGGATTTGAGCCTAGTTTTTTGTGTCATAGTGACTGACTAAATACCTTTAGCATTATCTACCAGTCAACCAAATGTAGTAAAGGGATCCGCTGCATTGGTTATTTTTATTATCAATTTCCGCTTAAGGATTGATTAAGTGCATTTATTTAATATTAGTATAAATAAATTAAAAAATACTGACTCACTGACTATCCAATCCTGACTGCTATGCGCAAGGTCGTGGGTTCAATTCCCACCCAGGACAAATGTTTGTGTGATGAGCACGATCAGTTGTTCTTTGTCTGGATGTAATTTATCTAAACTCTTTTGCAAAAAAAACGGGCATTTTAGATTTTTTTCTCTACTTCAATGAAGAAGAACCAGAAATAGGTTTTATTAATTTGACGATGTATTGGCATGTTACTTGAAGCATCCTGGCATGATTCTTTACGTTCCAAATTTAAAATTTGAAATTAATAGAAGAAAAATAAAGATTATTGTGGATTATTCTAAAATTGCTTTACTAATGGCGCGAATTGCTGAAACGATTTTCAACTGATTACGATATTTTAAAACTTTTTGGATATTTTCTGCAAATTAAACAATTTAATCTTTCTTTTAAACCTTTTTTTTCTCCGGTAAAAATATAGCCCTACTTGAAGAAGGTTGTTCGCAAACTTACGTGTCTCAGCGGCTAAATGTGAGTCGTTCAACTGTCCAGAGGACTTAGCAACGGTATCAAGAGACCGGTTCGGTCAAAAAAAGACCCGGTTCGGGAAGAAAACGATGCACAGAACCAAGAGATGACCACTTTTTGGTGAGTCAGGCGTTGCGGAATCGTAAAGCGACAAGTGTGGACCCGAAGAAGAGCCTTGAAGAAGTAAGAGGAGTAGAAGTTAGCTTATAGACGGTCAGGAGGAGGCTTTTGGCTGCCAATATCTGGAGTTACTGCCCAGCTCGGGGCCCTAAATTACTCCGTGAGCACCGTGTTGCTCGTCTTCAGTTTGCTCGGAACTGTGCTTCATGGACTCTGGAGGACTGGAATAAAGTATTGTTTTCTGATGAAGCTAGAATCTCTTTGTGTGGAGAGGGCCGACACCGGCGAGTGCTGCAAAGATCACGGGAACGCTATGCGGAAGTGTGTTTCGAAGAAATCACTGCTTATGGCGGAGGCTCCGTTATGTTTTGGGCAGCAATTAATTCGACGGAGCGTACGGAGTTAGTTTTCATAGAAAATGGAACATTAAATGCACACCGGTACATAATGGAAGTCCTCATTCCATATGCATAACCCACATTGACTGCACTTGCAGAAGATTCCATTTTTATGGACGACAATGCTCGCCCGCACCGTTCTGACGACGTGGAAGCGTACATGCAAGAAGTTGGGATCCGTCGTTTAGATTGGCCAGCTCGAAGTCCTGACCTCAATCCAATTGAGCATGTCTGGGATGTTCTAAAGAGACGGGTAAGATCAGTGCAACCTGCTTCACAAAACATCAGGGAGCTAAAAAGAGTCATTGCAGAAGAGTGGGAACGTATTCCTCAAAACGTTATTAAAAACATCGTGGAAAGCATGCCCAGAAGGATTCAAGCTGTGATTTTGGCAAGAGGAGGTCACACTCGTTATTAGGTTTTTACATTTGTAACTTTATTTAATTAAAAAAAAGTAAAAAAAAATCTTGTCTTTATTGCCGACCACTTCTTATTGTTTGTGTGTGTACATCGGTTTTAAATAATCCGTCGTTTTTTTCTTTTAATTGCCCGAATTCACTTCACGTGCATTAATTTACACGATTATAAGTATACAGACTACGTCAAAGCAATAAATTTCATTTAATTAACTCAAATCGACCTTAGAACGTAAATTTCCTTAGGTTTTTTTTGCAAAAGAGTGCAATATAATAATGCAAAATAATGTGTATGTATTTAGAAATATATATGTATGTTTATTAGTTGTCTAGTACTCGTACCACAAGCTTTGCTTAGTTTGGGACTAGATGGCGTTGTGTGAAAGTTGTGGAATATTATTATTATTATTATTTTCTTTATTTTACAAACCTCTCAAAAATTACATTTTTAAATATTTTTCTAAATAAAAAAAGTGACAATAAAAAGACATTTAAAAATATAAAATATGGCAGTCCACTGGTATCGGGAACGGGGTCCAAGCTACCGGTGGTTAGGTCTCCAGAGAAAGGAACCTCCTCACAATACGAGCTGCATAGAGGAGAACTGCCTTCTGTATCAGGCCCTTTATCCAGCTGTGCAAAGCCAGCTTCGACAGATGATCATTGAAGCTTTTAGCTATCAGCCCATTGACTGATATGACAATCGGCACAATGACAGCCGAGTCCACATTACACATGTCAACAACCTCATGAGCTAAGTCGAGATACTTTATGTGTTTCTCTTTCTCAGCTTTCACGAGATTCTCGTCATGTGGGATGGTAACATCGACTATCATTGCGCGGTGCACTAATTGGTCTATCACCACTATATCAGGCTTATTGGCAACAATAGTCCTATCAGTGATGATAGACCGATCCCAATACAAAGTGACATGGTCATTTTCGAGAACTGGGTCGGCCACATACTTGTAATACGGTACCTCAGAATCGACAAGTTTGTATATCAAAGCAAGTTGCTGGTGGATAATTCTGGCTACTTGATTGTGTCTATACAAGTACTCGCCGTTAGCTAGACGAGAACAACCAAAGACAATATGTCTGATGAACTCACCAGGACGATGGCATGCCCGACACATATTAATCGTCCCGTCCTTCATAATATGTCTCCGGTAATTATTCGTCAAGATAACTTCATCCATAATTGCACAGACAAAACCTTCAGTTTCTCCGAAGAGATCCCCGAGGCGTAGCCGGGCGACGGAAGCTGTCAAATCTACATCCGACCCATAAAGAGCCCGATAGTAGCGACCGTGAAGTTTCTTGCTTTTCCATACCTCCTTGCGGTCATCTGGGGTAAGTATAACAGGTCTGTGCCTGTTCTCTGTAGCCATGGTCAGCGGGGTGAGTCCCTTGTCCACTGCAATCACATCTCGGTGCATACCCACAACGGCTTTAAGGAAATATTCCCTGAGTCTGCAAATCTCGCGATTGTGGAGAGTTTTGGCATTTAAAAAGCCTCGACCTCCACATTTCCGCGGGATGTACACTTGTACAGTCACATCACCGATGATCGTGGGTGATGCATCCGATTTGCGGTTAGCAGTGTACGGATCCTCCTATCTAGGGCGTCCAGTTCGGTTTGAGTCCATTTGAGTATGCCGAAAGAATACATCAACACCAGCATGACCCAACAGTTGAAAGCGCGCACCTTATTTCCTCCCGACAAAAGGCTGTTTAATACCTTTGTCAGGCGTAGAGCATGGAATATCGGAACCTTTTCCCAATACCGGTTTTGTTTCGATATTCAATTTTTTAATATCGGTATTCCGGTTTTTCGATATTTTTCCGATATTATGGAAATAAAATGATCAAATTCGTTTTAATGTTGTAAGGGCCCAAATATTAGAATTTAGAGACTGTATCAAAGTGTGCTATAGAAATATAAAATCACCGTCATTTATTATTTAAAATATTTCATTGTAATCTTACATCAATTCGAATTTAAAAGTATATGATACACAAAAAATATCAATTTCTTAACATACTAATCAACACAAGTTTTAATAAGTATTTGAGTAACATAATATACAACGTATAACAGAATAAACGCAATTCCAGAAAGTAGTTGGTTCAGAATCGGCTTCTGAATCGATTCTGTCATAAAAAATAGGTGTTAAATTTTGACGGAAAAATCTTTCATTTGACAATGGAAACACAGTATCATGACCAAGGATCTTATCATGACATATTAATACAATCCTTAATTCAAGGAAATGCGCTCGTGTGCGTGTCGGCCACTAACATTGCATGAGTGTACGCATCTGCGTAAGGATATTGTATGACGCACATACGTTTTGCGGATAACTATTTTATAAAAATGTCTAGGTTTGGTTTCAATTTATTTAGTTACGGATGTTGTTTTAGACTTATATTTTAATATTCTAATTAGGGTGTCTGAGGTATTGCGCTTAATCTGTTACACCTTGTATAAGTAAATATTACGATAAACGCAAACAACTAGATATTCAATTAGAGGGAGAGTCATCTTATGGCTTTAAAGATGAAGACTATGGCAATTCACGAGATCGCTATTGCTGAAATATGGAACGTCAGTTTTAGAAATTCACATTTAAGAGCTCCATAAAGCCCTTTGCAGACTAGACATGAACAAAGCCAGCGGGCCGGACGGAATACCTGCTCGAGTCTTAAAAAGTTGTGCTCTGGAGTTGTCACCTGTATCACACTCTTAAAATTAGAGTGGTGCCAGTGTCCTGGAAGCAACCAGGATGTGCAACCGGTACCCAAAAAACCTCCAGAATCTGCAAAGTGATGGATAGGATACTCAATAATAAGCTGCTAGCATACCTTGAAGACAATGAGCTCCTTAGTCTCTTCTTTGTATCGATGTTAAATTGCGTACTTTATATGTATTAGGCTTAGACACGCAGGTCTCGTTCAGTGGCGTTTATTAGGTCTTCTAATGTACACGTTTTTGGGTCATTTGAACACTCGAGCTAATGTGACATTGTTTGCCGCCGTAATCGCACTGGGTGTCAGTTTGGCATATAATGCCCCATTTTGCTTAATTTTGCTTGCAGCGGCTTACTTGGGTTCACAGTCTATTGATAGGTTTCCAAATTGCCCACTGCAAGTTACGTCCGGGTGGCAGATGTTCTTGGGGCTGAACGGAATTAGGCGGTGGCGGAAGGCAGTTTAGCTACTTAGTGACCACCAGTATGGCTTCCGCCTTAGTCGGTCGACCCGAGATCTTCTTATGTATGTTACGCACTGCTAGGGCGAGGCCATTAAGAAACACGGCAATGCTCTAGTAGAGTCCCTCAATATCTCAAAGACCTTTGACAGGGTCTGGCACGCTAGTCTACTGAGCAAGCTTCCTGCATTTGGCGTCCCTGCTGGCTTCTGCAACTGGATTTCTGATTTCTTAAGTGAGCGGTCAATCCGAGCGGTCATCGATGGCTGCTCATCGGATCTTATGGCTGTCAATGTCAATGCGGTATTCTTAAGAGGTCTGTTCTCTTTGCGATTCTTTTTGCTGCATATCAAGGACCTGCTCCAGCTCTTGGGTACGCGGATGACAGCACAGACTTAAGATATACTTATCCAGTGCTAGAGCTAGCAGGGATGAAACAGACTGTCTTAGAAAAGCCATATTGGAGCGAATGAAATTAACCCGACAATCTGGTTAAATTGAATGCTTTGAAAACACAGGTTTATCTCTTCACTGCTAAAAGGAGCCAATTTAAATTATGGGCATGGAGTTGACGTCTAACTTAAACTTCGGCTCAATCATTGAGTCAAAAGCTTTGACTGCAGCCAAAAAGCTGGAAATCCTTCACAAGGTGAAGCGATACTTCACACCTGTACAGCTTTTAAATTTGTATAAAGCACAGGTCTATTCTTGTATGGAGTACTACAGTCACTTGTAGGATGGCTCAGCAAAATACCAGCTTGCTGCACTTGACTCGTATAACGCAGAGCTAAAAGACTCATAGGCGATGCAGTGTTAGCACACAAGCTTCACAGCCTGGCTCATCGGCGAAACGTTGTTTGCCTGTCGGTCTTCCACAAACTGTACTTCGGAGAGTGTGCGCAGGAACTCCACGACCCGATTCCTCCATCTACCTTATACTAACGATCTACCAGACGTACTGCATGGTACCATTCTCACTTGTTCAATATACCGTCTTGTTGTACTAAGCGATTCTCCTCTACATTTATTGTGCGCACGGCCAAGGTTTGGAACGATCTGCAGGATACTGTGTTTCCTTCTACATATGACCCGTCTGCCTTCAAAGCAAGAGTGAACGGTCAACTTCTGGGCTCATCAGTAATAAAACACATGAAAAAGTAGCAGAGGGAATTCAGGGTCTTTGAGATACGATCTTATTTTGTTGCACGTATGTACATAACGCCGGGCGCAAGTGTTGTACACTTTTATATGGAAATAATCATTTATAAACGACACTAGTATACATATTATTATAATTAACCGATAGGTATTGTTTACATTAATTAAATTCAATGAAATAAGTAAGAAAGATTCTATTGCGTCTGGTTTTTTGTTTCATATAAAATATCGAAAAACCGATATTTAAAATCCAATATCGCTTTTTTCGATATCGGATTTATGGTCCGATATTCCGGTTTTTCGATATTATCGAAAACCGGTATCCATGCTCTAGTCAGGCGGCCAAAGAAGCGCTCCCCCAGCGATTGCTTCATGTCAGCAACATTAATGCCCAAAGCTTCCGACATACCCAAATACTTATAAGTTTCGGTTAAGCAGAGAGATCTAAGGTGTATGGAATCTGAAAGCTGAATTCCCTCAGATTCCATAATCTCTCCTCGTTTTACATGCATGATTGCACATTTGTCCACACCAAATTCCATCTTGATGGCGCTACTGAAAGTTTCAGTTACCTTCAGTAGTTCCATCGGTTGCAAGTTGTTGGGGGCAAAGAGTTTCAAATCATCCATGTAAAGGAGGTGGGATATACTTTTACCTCCTCTTCTCAACAGATAGCCCAGGCCTGACTCCTCTAGCATTGTACTTAGAGGATTCAGGGCCAAGCAAAACCAAAGTGGACTCAAACTGTCACCCTGAAATATTCCCCGTCTGATCCATATAGGCTCATCATTCCCTCGAACCGGTCGACATCCTGGATAGCGAAGTACCGTCTTCCATTACCTCATACATGACTCAAGAAACGTGCGTAGAGTTGGGTCTATTTTATAAAGCTCTAGCACCTTGATAAGCCAGGTATGAGGAACAGAATCAAAGGCTTTTTTATAGTCTATCCAGCATGTCGATAGATCTTTTCGAGATCCACGAGCCTGTTGGCTAATGGCCATGTCAATGAGGAGTAGCTCCTTAGTGCCACGGGACCCTTTCCTACATCCATTCTGAGAAGCGGACATAATTGAGTTGCACTTAATGTGCATATTTATTTTCACTCTCAGGATGGACGTAAGAACCTTATAGACCGTAGACAGACAGGTAATCGGTCTATAGTTTTTGGGTTCCGTGGGACTACCACTCTTATGAAGCAGGTGGGTACAGCCTGTTGTTAAAAACTCTGGTAGAGACCCAGTCTCTAAGGATGCCTGGAATTGAGAAGCCAAAACCGCGTGCGAGCTGCTATACCACTTGAGCCAGAAGTTGTGCAGTCCATCCGGTCCTGGAGACTTCCAGTTTGGTAACGGATGAACTGCTTTGGCTACATCAGAAGCGTTAATGATTATTTTATCCATTTGTAGTATAGCTTCACACACGCGTTCAACTTCACGCATCCAGTCACCCTCAACTTGACAGACGGGTACCGACCAGATGTTGCGCCAGAATAAATTCGTGGCGGTATCATCCGGGCGGCACACGTCAGTCACATTTTGAATGGGTCGCTCCCAAGCTCTGTATACCCACCTTTCATCGCTCTGGAACATGCGATTCTGTGAGTACCGGTCAACCCGCCGCTTAAACCGTCGGATACGGCTTGCCCATGCATACATTTTCTGCTTCAGGAAGTCAATGCGCTCCATAATGTTGGGTGTGTATTCTCGAGCGCTGATTCCAGTCCCCGAGAAAGCCCGCCGTACAAAACGCATTACACGTGGGCGTGCATTGCCTTCCTTGAAGCAGTATAGTTTGCCGATGAGTGTTCTGGCCTCGTCGATACGCCTCTCGATCCTATACTGCCAGGCTGGTACAGCAGGTATTGGTCGAATAGCTTCGTCATTATTAGGGAATTTGACGTTAGCTAAGCGACATGCCGCAACAGCCCCGCAATACAGGATTGAGTGCGTATCAACGAGGTTTTCACTGCTCTCAAAAATGTTCTCAAGCAGCGAGTCCAAAGCACACACCAGCGCCCTATTTTTTTTTTGTGCATGGGTAACCGTGGTAACCGGGGTCTAAGTTCAGGCGGAGCCGATCTATACTCGCGAAGTGCATACTCCAGTGCACTCCTCATGTACATCAGAACGTTCGGCCAGTCGAGGTAGGGAGCTGGCTGCTACTCCAGTTTTTACTGACGATCGATTAAAAGTAAAATGAACTTTAGTTCCTGGAACATCAGGACGTTCGGCCAACGTGATCTCCATAACTGAGGACCTGAGAGAAACCGTTAATGAATAAAGATTCAGTGACGAGACTGAAACGAATTTTTATTGCTTTATTTTTTTTTTTGTGACGGCCCCGTTAAGTAGTAAAATGAAAATTTATCATATAACCTCAAAACATTGGGATTATCGATTCCTCCATAAGGAAGAAGCCCAGAGAAACCGTTAATCAATAAAGATTAAGTGACGACACTGAAACGAACTTTTATGGCTTTATTTTTTATTGTAACGGCCCTTTTAAATAGTAATTTGAAAATTTAACATATAACCTCAAAACATTGGGATTATCGATTCCTCCACAACAAAGAAGCCTAGAAGACTCGGAAAACACCTGATGTGTTTTCAGTTTTCAGTCCAACGGTGTCAGTATTTTTGTTGATTCAGGATTAATCTATAAAAATGCACTATGGCGAATGGCGCCTGAAATAGGGTGACCATGTATTCCAATGAAACAAGTATTTATCGAGTAGGTACCTATTTATCTACTGAATGAAGTAAAACACGTCGAAATAGTTGAAATAAGGTGACGATGTAGGTATTGCAACGAAATAAATAGATACGCGGACGGAGGAGTATGAAATTTTGCACAGTTAAGTTTATATGGAGAAGGAGTGCAGATAACTAATATTTATATAATATGCATTAGAAATAAATTTTAAAACACATACACATATGCTTATGATGAAAAAGTCGAAGCAAAGAGGCCACCATCTTTGCTTCGACTTTTTATTATTTTTCTGTTAGTCAATGTCACATAAATACAAATAATTGAAACTGATTAAAACTATGAATAGAATTTCGACCAAAAGGCGACCAATAGTTTTATTTCATTCAGTTACAGCCGCTTTCTAAAATATATCTCAATCCCAATTAATTTCTCTCGTTTACAAGGAGATGTGATAGTGGTAGAGACTGTGCCATGCTTCTGCTATAACGAGAGATGATGGAGGTAAATGAACTTGCACCAATCTAAATCGTACCTGAAATAAAATACCTACTTGTAGGTAACGATTATTCGTCTGACCATCCCTTGAGTCCACCGCGAGCGCGCTATCAACTGACTCACACACGCAAATCTATGCCGCACTACGTCATCACCGAGCGGATCGCGTACGATCTTGCGTTTATGAATAAAATAGTGGAAGCGCTACAAAAAAACTAAAAATAAGCTGTAAGTTTTCTTAAAAGTAATAAATTAAAATAGCTTAGTAGCAGCAGTAGATAAGTCGGCCTTGTCATCGAGAGGTCCGGGTTCGAACCCCAATCGTTACACTGTTGCCGTGAACCTACTCTAGACTTAAGCATATTTGCTTAACTGGAGAGGTTAACAAGATTAATAGTCATGTGAATTCTACACACTTTGCTAGTACTCTTTTTCAAAAATTTAGGCGGACAGGACTTTGATTTTGTTGAAATATGAATGAATACAATCAATAGTGTCAGAGCCGGTCAGAGAGATCAGAGCAGGAGGATATGGGTGGAGTATGGAAGTAGGTGTATGACTAAAGGATACTATCTCCGTATACTTGCGGACTTTGAACAGTATCTATTTTTAAGGAAACTTGAGGAAATTGGATGTACACCGCACCTATAAGTTACAGTTCTTTGCCAGCTACATGAAATATCGACAGCAGTATGTTGACTATAATGGGTGCAAGTCTGTACCATATTGTTACGCCAGTCGCTTAGCTAAGTACGTCAAGAAACTTCAACCGACATCTAGAATGTTCGAACCACTAACACTACCTGGCGGTGAGTAGCAGTACTGAGTATATCGAGAAACTTCGACCGACTTAGAAGTCGATTGCGTAGAATACGTTCGAGATACTAACGCCATCTGGCGGCGAGTAGCAGTACTGAGTATCTCAAGTAGCTTCTGGAACATTCTTGGCAGTATATCCCGTGAGTCGATTTTACAAGAATGTTCTAGAACTCATAAACTGGGGTATAAATAGATCGCAAAGGAACGCAGACGGTAGTCTTATCAGAAGATACATTGTCTAACCATTGTCTTTGAAGGCCAAGTTGCCGGTTCGAATAAAGAGGCAATTGAAGCAGAAATTTGAATGCCGTAGCAGTTCTACCTGCTACAACTCCAATGCCCAAAATCCAAGCTCATGAAACTGCTTTTGATTCAAAATATGTACTTATCTAAGTCAATAATAGTTATTTATGTATAGATATATTTGTAATAAGACTTTTACTTTGAATATATTATGAACTTAGGTTTTTTTTATGCACCTGCCATGTTATCTCTTCACCACCCATGGTTGCCTATAGCATTAAGTCCGCCTTAGTACATTTTTGTGTTGCATAAAGTTTTAATAAATAAATAAATAAATCCACAAGCCAATCAAATATTACAATACTTGTGTCACAACTGTGAATCTGATTAACCTGATATATTCGTATTAGTTTTTTGACAATTACTCATTTTACTTGAAATAGGTAAGACTGACCTATAATACTGTTAGATACTAAATTAAAAAGCGTTACATTTTGTAGAAGATTTTTTTACAAATTATGGTTGATTTTGTAAGTTGATCTAATTACTTAAATAATTAAGTATTATAACATAGATGAGAGGCAAAAAGTGTGCCATACATTTTTGTTACATTTGAAGGCTTACATAGGATGATATGAGTGTAAAGTTAAAACCCTAGAGATTTAAAAAAAAAGAGTACTCAGGTGTTTCAACTATTTGCCCCAGATTTTGTTTCATTTGACCCAGGGACATATGAAACATTTTTCTAGGTTTTCTAAAAAGCCTTAAACTACTAATTGGTAATCGATAAGGTCCAAAAAACGATTTGACCGTGTAGACAGATAAACCTACTATAATTTAACCTTAGCCGATAATGTCTCGTTCCAATTAAACCCGGTCTCCCCTAACCGTTGAAATTAATGACTTAAGCCAATAAACAATTTTCTGTGTGCCCAAATGTTAAACGAATTGTACTTCATCCAACAAATGGTGAATTTAAACGACTATTAAAATGGCGACAGGCGGGAACGCGCCATTTTCCAAATTCGAATAGCAAATGAAAGTACCATTCTGCCAGCTACAATACATCCCATCCAATAAAAAACAAATGGCTTGATATTTATTCAGAACTCTGAGCAAATAGCTGTAAATGTTTTGGTATCAATCAAACTTAATTGCCGTGAATCGCTTTGTCCGTAAAAAAATAAACATACCTTTGATTATACTGCCTATTTTTTTTTATTAACAGTTATCTAAGCACAAATTAATGTTATCTAATAGAAAGAATACGTTTACTCTTTTTATAAAATTGTTGTTTTCACGCTATGATAGAATATTTTTCATTTTTTTACCAAAACCTTATTTAAAAAAAAAATCAATTTAATCAGCGATCATTCAAAAGGGTTGACAAACTTCACACGTATTTAAAGCAATTTATGTTTTTAAAACAATGTATCAGAAGATTCTAGAGAACTATTCACCAGTTGTAAACATTAGGTACTTATTACGAAGCCAAATGTAGTGGCCCGTTGTAAGCACCTCTAGTTACTAACTACTCGTAGGTTCTTGCAACCGCAAATCATTACCGTAAATAGCACTGGCTTGTACGTACGTATTGCTCTCTTTCTTCAATCTGTAAAAGCAAACACTACTCCCAATAAAAAAGATATAATTTGGAACATGGTCCAGAATTTAAGCCACATTTTTTCACAGTTTATGAATGTTTTCGTTCTTTTCATGGTTCGTTGAATGTAAGCTGATGTAAGCTTCTCACTTCAACTTGTGCTGAAAGACGTGTTTTTACAATATAATGTTTTGTACGCGATTTTATGTCTTCAAATATTGTTCTCATGTTTTTGAAATGGTTTAAAAATAGAAGTAGCCGATATTTAAACGTTTCGAATAAAAACGATAACTTTTTTAAGAAATAAAGTAGAACTTCTATTTTATTTTAACTGGTCAAAATTCATATCTCTATTTCCCTGCTATGTTTTATAATTATTATTGTTTATTTCGTTTTATATTTAACGTAAATTAATAAACTTATTTTGTCCCTTTTAAATCATCATTTCTGAATACGGCCCACCGTTATGTATCCCTATGTAATTATTTTATATTGATTTTTCTATAAGCACTATGATGTATTTACTTAGCACAAAGTAGTCTAATTGAGCCATCTCTGTAAATAATTCAACCGTGAACGTAAAACTATTCTACCTTTAACATAAACTTTATTTTATTTTAGTAGAGTTCTCACAGCTAAATAAAAGTTTTAGGTACTTACTATGAAATATCATCCAATAATCCTACCTATCGAATTCACATATATATTTTCAATATAGCTGGTAGATATGTAGATATTATATCTGCAACCCGACCACTGCGCGATATAAACCCGGGTTTACAATTGTCCCGTATGCGGCATACAGTTCACTTGTACACGATGACCGTAACGTAACATTTTAACATTCCCCACTGGACAATCAACACACCACTTTAGTGTTGAAAGCAAGTAGAGTATAAAGTCACGCCACAAGCATTGTCACATGTGTAATGTCTCTGTTTTTGTAAGATAAAAAGAAAGAAAAATATAAAATAACTTTATGTGCGCTGTCATGTGACTAAAATACAAAAACAACTTGAATTGAAGGGTAGGCGTCGTATACTTTACACGACGCCATGGTGGCAGCATTATACTTTTCGCGTGTATACGGCATACACGCAAAAAGTATAATGTGACCACGATACTAGACAATGAGACAGCGCTGGTTTCAGAGACGGACGATGACGAACGGATTTAGCATAAAGAAGTTTCAAAGCATGTACATGATATTACCTCAATGTTTCAAAAACAAATTTTTTATGTATGCCAGTGCCATAACCGTAATTTATTTCTTGTAACTTTTAACTTTAATTACTCGTAACTACCTAGTTTTATCTTTAATTAATGCATGTTAACTACTTAAATTAATAAGAAATAAAATTTAAAGTATTTACTAAAAATTTTTTTATGGATGGCTTGCGTTTGACCACCATCTCACCTGATGGTAAGTGATGATGTGGTCGAAGATGGAGCACGCTTGCCTAGAAGTAACCTATTCACTCTTGACTTAAAGACTCCCAGGGTATAGCGATCAGGAAACACAGACTCCGGCAGGGACTTCCACTTAAATTAACTTAACTTGAATTAAAGTAATAATAAAGTTGCCAAGTTATTGTAATAATACATCTTAGGATACTTCTGTGCACACAGGCCATGTCATTTTGCCTGTCTTGCTACCCTATATTAACGCCATTGAATGATAGATAAAAAACCGACTTCCCAAAACATCACCGCAAAGTAAAAAATAACTTTACTTTTGGTAGTCAGTGTGTGTGTGGTTTTGTATTTTCGTTTTTGACACCGCCTTCCGAAATTAATGGAACCAACAAGAAAGTACATCCTTTCTAACAAAAATATAAAAAAATAAATCGGTCCAGCCGTCTTTGAGTAATCAGATAACATCCATAAAAACAAAAATAAAAAATTTTGAAGGTGGTTAATAAAACTTTACTTCAATTAAAAAACAATGCCTTCTTTGTATAAGTTTTAGTCATCATCTGCCTAGCCAGTTCGCTCCTATGTTGGAAACTGCTTCCAGATTAACCAGGAATTAAATAATCTTAGGACCAGTATTTAACATGGTGCGCCTGCTTGTCATACCTCCACTCGGAGGTACTGGGTAGCACGATAAGCCGTGTTCAGCTTCCGGGGCACGGAAGAATCTCGATACCTTTCCATGAAGTGATACCATTTGGCATAGTTATAACCTGGGGATCTTTAAGTCAAGAGTGAATAGTGAGGTAAACGTGCTTCATCTTCGACCACATCATCACTTACCATCAGGTGAAATGGTGGTCAAACGCGAGCCTATTATCAATAAAAAATGGTTGTCCATTTTTTAATCTCATATTATGGCGTCTGATGTCGTTCGGGTTTTGATATCTGTCATGTCATGACACTGGCAAGGTTGAGACAAATCTATTGACGTAAGAATAATTAAAATTGGCCCACACGTTTGGCCTCTACAACGCCGCATATGTGCAAACAAGCATACGTCGGGTATTTAGTACTATGCACCAGACTCTATGCTATGCACGTTTAACGCTTGATATGGATATGTAACTTGATTTTGAACGCGGTGCTTAAACCATTAATTGACTTTTTGACGAATTTAGTTCACCTTTAATACTAACCTTGTGGTACGGTACGTAAAAAGGAAAGTGTTTGGCTCGGGCGATGATCAATAATCATAGATTTTTTGTCTTTACCAACACTAAAAACATCA
This sequence comes from Tholera decimalis, assembly GCA_943138885.2. Lineage (NCBI taxonomy): Eukaryota > Metazoa > Arthropoda > Insecta > Lepidoptera > Noctuidae > Tholera > Tholera decimalis. Next base: position 12,874,220 of record OW964552.2, on the reverse strand, counting down.
CCATAACATGAACTAACGCATCGTAGGCATGCTACCCACGAGCATCATTGTACAGAATAATTACGTGCCGCGTTACATTAATTTGTGGAGCAATGAGTTTGCGAGTCCTTTATTATGCGAGCCAGGTGTTTGTAACATGCTTTAATTACTTTTACAGCAGTTTGTGTTATATAACTTCATACATGATTCATTTGTGTGTACACTCCTTTTTTGTCTGGGGACCAACCATCAAATGAATTTTCCCGTTTTGGGTGAACTGTTGTTAGACTTCTATTGACAAAAAACTCACCCTGTTGTTTGAGTTGCCTTTGCGTTCCACGGCCACGGTATCACGTTAGAAAGTTGCCGCAACTCTGGAAAGATGGAACGGATACACGGCAGGACCAGTTGGCGATGTCCAAGAGTGTATCTTAGTCGTCGCCAACTGGTCCTGTTGTGTATCCGTTCAGCGTCTAGGAGGATTTCTAATGCTGCATCTTCCAGTGCGTTGCACTTTGTGTATGTGTGTGATGATTTTGTTTATTTATTTATTTATTTATTCATTGCACAATGTACACGCAGTTACAGGCATGGCTTATAACTAATGTATATATTACCCTGTTAGAGGGCGCAGCAAATTAACTTAAAACTAACATGTTGCAAAATAAGGTACATACAATTTATATATTATTAAAATTAATCCTATGGCTAGTTTGATAATGCTAAATTTTATATAGAATAAGAGTAAATATATATATTATAAGTAATATTAATTTAGAGGTTTTTATCTTCCATAAATTCAAGAATACTATAATAACATTTTTCTATTAGTAATGATTTTAATTTAGCCTTAAATATACATAATGTTTTGGTGGTCCTTATACATTTAGGTAGTTTATTATAAACTTGGATGCTGCGGTATTCTGGGCTATTTTTATACATTTGTAGTCTAGGAGCTGGTAGTATCAACTTATTTTTGCGACGCTCGTTTTTATCAAAATTAAACATTTTTATATTTTTCTTCACAAAAGTGGCTAATTTAACAATAAAAGTTAACAATTTTCCTTGTATAAAGTGAGGTTTACAGCTATCTCTAGGTTTAACATTAAATATAATGTTCAATAGTGAGCATCAGTATTCCCTAAACTATAGGTCACTAGCACCCAAAGAGTAGTCATGGCAAAATAAAAACATTTTAATAATAATTATGGTAAAAACGCAAATAAATAAGTAAATCTATACTTATAATAAATCTGTAGAGAGGTCAATTCTGTACATGAAATATATTTACAAAATTACTATCAGGGGGTGATTAGGGATCGATACTGATGCCAAAAATGCAATCAGTAAAATTTTTGTCTGTCTGTCTGTCTGTATAACCGTTATAGAAACAAAAACTACTCGACGGATTTTAACGAAATTTGGTACAATTATTTTTCATACTCCTGAGCTGGTTATAGTATACGTTTTATCACGCTACAATCAATAGGAGCAGAGCAGTGAAGGGAAATGATGGGAAAACGGGAGAAGTTACTCCATTTTTTAAGCTTCCGTCGCGTGTGCAACCTTTAAAGGTTAAAGCTACACAGAAATCATTTATGACGGAAATGTTCTCCTTAAAATTATATAAAAAATATCCCACGACAGCATATATTTATCTTTTATGGTTGACTCACAATAACACGTGTAACTCCCGATAGCTTAGCAGTTCGAAGCTTTCTGATTATTATTCTGCTCCGAAATTTAAAACCACCACAACTTTGCAATGGAACTCAGCTAAAAGTAACCCAGTTGCAACAAAATATAATCGAGGCTCAAATTTTAACAGGTTGCGGTGCAGGAGAAACCGTTTTTATTCCCAGAATTCCCATAATACCAAATAATTTTCCATTCCAATTTAAAAGAACGCAATTCCCAGTATCGGTGTGTTATGCAATGATAATTAATAAGGCTCAAGGGCAGACTTTTCGTGTTGCTGGAGTAGATCTCGGTGTCAGTTGTTTCTCGCATGGTCAGTTGTACGTCGCTCTTTCCCGGGTTAGCAGTTCTAGAAATCTTTATGTTCACGTGCCGGACGGGTCAACTTTCAACATAGTTTACCCGGAAGCTTTACGTTCGGTATTGCGATATTTTTCAACAGTATTATAGATTGACATATTATATTTCCCTACTAAATTTTGAATCACTGAACCGTGAGGAAGGACATAGGCTACTTTTTTTTACGAAAAACGACGGAAACGTGGACGAAGTCGCTGGCAACAGCTATCTATACTAATAATTTAAGGCTGAAGAGTTTGTTTGTTTGTTTGAACGCGATAATCTCGGGAACTACCGGTTCGAATTGAAAAAATATTTTTTAATTAAATAGTCAATTTATAGAGAAAGGCTACAGGCTATATATCATTACGCTAAGGCCAATAGGAGCGGAGCACCAATGAAGAATGTTTCAAAATCGGGGTTAAATTTAACGTTAGCCCAAAGTAACTATTCCACGCGGACGAAGTCGCGGGCAAAAGCTAGTAAGTAATAAATAAATAAAATAAGTAATAAAAGCCTGGTGCTTAAAAAGAGTTTTACTATTATAACTGACCCTTCGAGAGTATACCGGTCTCCTCTAGTTTACATTTTCCATAAAAATTACGTGTGAAAGTGTTACTTATAACTAAAACATAGTGTACATTCTCTTTGTTTATAACCTAATTGCAAAATAAACATCAAATCAAATAAAAATATCTATTTGTTAGAGTATACCTATCATTATTTCATAATAATATACGTTGTAACATGTACCTACTCTCGAAAAGTCAGTCAATGTGGATGTTTAGAAATAAAAAATATAGTTGTAATAAAGAGAATGAAAAGAAATATATATATATGTATATATAAATTAAAACGTTATTCATAAATATATATTTTTAAATCCACAAATATTTATTTTCGTTCTCTTTATTACAATCCTAATTTTCATTTCTAAACATCCATATTGAAATAGATTTTTTTCCGCTTAAACTATTGCAAAAGTTCTCTTGTATTTCAACACAAAGAGAAACTTAACTGAACGATTTGTATAATAAATATTATGCTCTAATAAACCTAAATTCTTTTACAATCTTATTTCAGTACACTTATTGTATCAAACCGTCTCTCAGTTTTATCTCGCGAGTTATTGGAGCATATAAATCCAGCCTAACGTTTCCCTGGATTATTCACGCAAAATGTAACTAAAAAAGAAAAGGGTTATTCACGCAAATTGTAACTTAAGTAGGCCGAAATCCCTCCAACATTTATACAAATATTAATTCGCTGAGTACCATTATTTATTTTTCTAGGGAAACCTTCAAAGAGCTTCTGAACTTATCAGGAAATGATCAAGGCGTCTGGGATGTTTACCTCACTTAAACCACCTCGGTGACCATCATTAACACATAGGTATGGTCCCGTTACCACTTGGAAGATTACTCCGAAACCCATGCTATAGAACGCTGTCAGCAGCAGTGTCAGGGCCCGCTACGACTATTGCCTGCCGGGGCTGCGGCAATTAGCTAACCTGTAACCGCAATACAGGAACGCAAGGAACAGGGTGGATTTATAGTCAGTAGAAGTCTGACTCTTTCTTCTGTTCAAACCAGAGTGCCAGGAATTATTTGCTGATTTTCCACCCAAAATAAAGGTTTAACCATTTCTTTTCTATCTTGTGATTGTTGGTATACCCCAATAGTTGCATGTGTATAATGATGGCCTACCCCATTCATTGTATTTCATTATGTAGATTATGACTATCGGCCCTAAACTGACGGTTATTATATTGATCGTGGCTCTACCCCCTCGATCTCTACAGTTATGTAATACTAATGGTCTACACCATTTGTGTTGCTTCTTCAGAGCAGTCGCAACTCTTTAAATAAGCCCTTGCATCTGGGATTTAGTTCCGTTACCTCTAGAGGGACAAAATCTCGAATGTAACAGTTTCCCTAAGTAAACTATAAAGGAGTCTGAGCCAATTCGCTGAGTACCTACAAGTTGAAATCTGGAATAATATTTTGTTACTCCGTTGGTAATAATAATAAATAATAAAAGAGTAGACAATGCTGGTCGTAAGGCTGAAAGAATAATTATCTTTCCCTCATGGGACAGCGCCGGAACGCTTCGCGAAGATTGATGCAGCACAAACAAAATAGTGAAAATGGAACAAAACTATTTGCTGTTTGCCATCGACTCAGTTGTTTTTGTAACATTATAACACGAGAATTGTAAGATAAAGTATTTTCTTGTCTTGGTTTGTATTTTACTGATTTATGTAGTGTTTTTCTTATCAATAAAAAAAATAGACAATTAATTGGTGTATTAAACCCTGGAATCTCGCCTAGGTTCCTTTATGGTTATGCTCAACCACTACTGTTTCAAATGAACTAAGCATAAGAGTTAAGCTTATCGCTATATGCAATCTATTAGTAATGTACCGTATTTCTTAGACCTATATGTACGTGGTACATTGTACATAGATAAAGATTGCTTTTAGCGATAAAGCCACTTATTGTGTCATCTTATGTAATGTTTATCTTAATCGATATTAATCATTTGTATGTATATGGTGTACGTAATAAGAACAATAGCAGGTCTCCATACTAAGAATTGTCTGGTATCAAATTGAAGCGTCCCGTAATGAAAAATATGTTAAAAGATTTGGCGTTAGATCAAAATTTATAAATGTGACTATTTTCGTTTGGGAAAGCCGGAAAAAAAAAGATTTCGGTGTTTGAATGATTATGTTATGAATGAACGTCAAACAACAATTATCTATAAAACATCACAGATTGAAATTAAATCATAAAGAAATCGATAATGTGGTGTGATCTAAGTATGTACGAGGGTAAGAGGAAAGAGTATTTACGGATGAAATGAGAAAAGCCCTAATAAATTCTAACCCTCGGTTAAGCCTCGGTGTAGTGTAGTATTCAATTGTATGTTTACGAAAGCTGGGAGCGTATTTATAAAAAAATGCACTTGCCCCATAAACACTGAAACTGAGGGTATACAATGGGTATACAAATAAACAGAGGATATCTAATGTTAGGGAAAATAAAAACACGTTTTGTTAAACATTAACTTTATTTCTCATCCTCAACTTGCTGGTGCTGAGATATGTTCTTAATATCTGGCCCATCCTAGATACCACACTAAGGTCATAGTGTGTGCGCAGCAGCCTACAGTGCGCCGGCCAAGTAAACAACTATTATTTATTTATTTATTATATACTTTATTGTACACCTCACAATATTTCTATGGATACAAAAATAGCAACTACAGCAATATTCAACAAAGCCGGCTCGCTTAAGGTCACGCAAAAGCAATATCGGAGTCCTAAGGGTACGCATTGGTCACACAAGGCAGTATCAATCAGTCCATAAACAGTTCAGATCGGGTGAAAATAAATAGAAAGCCAAATACAAACACAAAACACAACCGAGATGAAAACAAAAACGCGGAAGGATTCTGTAGCGTCGTGACCGGTCTTGACCATAGATGATACATATAAATACTGAGATAGATGCGCCAGTCTATGATTCGAAAATTGAGTTTTTGACCCTGATCGCCAGGTAGCGTAACGGTAGTTTAATACCGAAAAAATCCAATAGGTGGCGTCTATCTGATATGTTAATAATATTTTCTTATTTTAAAGATTTTAGAAGTACTAGATTGATTGAAATAAATATTCTAATTGACAAAAGATTAAATCTTTGATTGTCGAATATTTATTTCAATCAATCTAGTACTTCCAAAATGTAAAGATTAGATTTTAGAGGCTGGCAAAAATTAAAACACGGTGAAGATGGATTTAATTATTTTTTATATTTGTGATTCTTTGGATTCATTATAAATCAACGAAACATTATTTTTTATAATAATTGCTCATTGCAGTTAATAAAGCATCAATATCATTATTTTCTTTATAATTAGATTTATTACCAAGCAGATTTACCATTGATTGAAATGATTTATTACAATCGTTCTCACAATTAGCTCTTACAGAATGTACAGAATTAAAATTATTAATCAGCAAAGTTTTATATGCACACATGAACTGATTACAATTGGGATTAATATTACGCACACCATCACTCCTAACAGCACTAAAAAAATCTAAGGGATCCTGCTTAAAATTTCTAGTTAATAGATTTTTCACACCATAATTTACATTTAAATATTGCCATAATTCAATAAAGGTTTTTATATTATGTATCCATTTTTTTACCGATGGAATCGATTCATACTTAATCAACATGAAATCATTTTTTCGAAGTACTGATTCAAATTTAATTGAGTCTAAAATAGGCAACAAATCATACCACAATTGGAAATAGAGCGGGTTATTTTTTAAGCACTGCTTATATATTATTGATGACCCCTTGTAAGAATGACCATTAAATGATTCGAAGAGCTTATCAAATAATAACAGGAAATCTCTGCACTCTTCGGGCAGAATGTTGTGTTCTGAAACAAAATATTAATGTTGGTTAATAACATTTGCAAAATTTGGTAGGTAACAATAATGATGGAAATATGTGAAATTATAAACATACTAACTCGATAAAAAACGTAAAGCGCTAGACACCCTCTGGCTGAACACTTGTGCTGCATATTTTACCTTCATTTTAGGGATTTTATTACTCATCACATGTTTTTCTGTTAATTTATTAATTAATCGAAATTTGTCAAACTGTTTTTGACAGTTTTATATTATTCTTTTTTCTTTGTTTTTCATAAACAAGCGAGGTGTATAGAGTCTATGATGTAGTAAAATTATAATGCCATTTAATTTAGTGAATTAGGTGCCTAAATACATTAAATAATGTTTTATGAATTTTTCGATCCAAATAATATTTTTTTATTAATTTTGATTATCATATATGTATAAATATATCGTAGCTGCTGCCATTTACCAGCAAAACAAACGAATTACGTACAAAACTAAGTTAACCCTAGACATAAGATGTCACTAGTTTTTTTGGCAAATTTTGTGTCTGAAGTTTCTTCGGGAGTTTCACCCCCCTGGTCTTGATAGACAACCACAGGCAGATTGTCACTGTCAAAGACAAAAGTAGTGCTGCACGTTTCGGTTTGATTTTCTTAAGAATCGATAAAACATGGAAACGATCCTGTGATATTTTTATCCATTATTAATTGGATTTAAAAGCATTTCTTCAAAGATATCATTTGATTAAAAACGAAAGAATAGAGCATTTCAATAATTATGTTAAAAACAAAACCAACTCTACATGGATCGATCGATTAAAACGATCGTTCGTTTTATTATTGATACAGATAAATTGCATCCATACTATTTGTACTCACACCGTTATTTTAATGGTAACATTACGAATGTACCTAATTCAAACATCATTTGATAAGCTTCTAATTATTTAAATTGGATTCATATAATTATATGAAATCTATGGACACCAAAAAAAGTCCAGACCAAATTGTTGCCATCGCGGGTATATCCTAGATAAGACTGGCGCAGTAAAGTGAAGCTTACCACAAGCAAAAAGAGGCCTGTACTCAGCAGTTAGGCTGTGGACGACGATAATATACTTAAGAAAGAGTACATAATTATTCTATTCATAAAGAGGCTTAAAGTCACCCAAAGGTATAAGTAAGACTTAAGACTTTTATCGCATGATAGAATCAGTAATGAAGATATCCAAAGTTATCGGTAAAGCCCGAAGAATTGCTTAACTTGAGTGGTAGTGGCAGGAGATATAAAATTATTAGTTTCTGAAAGTTAAAGTAATCTCGTACAGTCACATTAAGTGACATTTGAGATATCGCTCCCGAACTCGTGCAAACTGTAACAAAGAATGCAGTTGTCAGGTACATTATAATATGTCTGTTATTTTGTGTAAATACTTATGTATGTCCGTGTGGGTAGTATTTGTGTAAACATGTATCTTCATAGTCTCCCCCTTTATTCAAATTTACTGACATGTGTATTAAAGGGCTCTCGGCCGTACAATATTCCTGAAACATTCTTCTTATTGATAATAGGCTTGCGTTTGACCACCATCTCACCTGATGGTAAGTGATGATGTGGTCGAAGATGGAGCACACTTGCCTAAAAGTAACCTATTCACTCTTGACTTAAAGACTCCCAGGTTATAGCGATCAGGAAACACAGACTCCGGCAGGGAATTCCACTCCTTAGCAGTACGCACAATAAAAGTATTCCCAAAACGTTTCGTGCGTATGGGTGGGATGTCCACCATGTACCGATGGCGCATCGCCGTTTGTCTTGTAGTCCGATGATGGAACGGGCTTGGCGGAATTAGATTGTGTAATTCCATCGCACACTCCCCGAAATGTAACTGATAGAAAACCGATTGACTTGCAACTCGTCGTCGGTGTTCAAGGCTCTGGAGCTTTGATTCGACCAGTGAATCGTTGCCAATGAGTCTCTTGGCCCGTTTTTCGATAGACTCAAGCGCGTCCAGTTGGTATTTCGCAGATCCATCCCAAAGATGAGAGCAGTACTCCATACACGACCGAACCTGGGCTTGATAGAGATTGAGCATCTGTTCCGGTGTGGTTCGATCATTCGTGGAAAATGTTTGTTTACTCACTTATGATACCGGAAATTTACATAGTCATTACTTTGCTGTTAATAAAAATTTTGTAAACTTCTTAATTTCTGTGTAAATATCAGAATTATAGTTTGGCAGTGTATATATTCATAAAATGATACAATTTAGATGTAATAATAGTACTTCTAACTGATTTCGGCAACGGCAACCAATCTCATTATTGATTGCTCATCTGCGCAGGAGATATTATAGAGCACAATTACGTGCGCAGGTACAGATGTACTCTCTGTTCCTTTACTCTCATAGTCTGATGGAACTACATACGACACGACCGGAAAGAGATCAGACGCAGAGGCTTTACATACTTTCCTAGGAAGGGAGGTATCACACCGCCCACTTCGAAACTCTGGGTTACTGGGTTACTGGGAAATTTCTGACAGAAAAACCCAATAGCACTTTTATTGCCCGACCCAGGAATCGAATCCGAGACGTCTTGCTCAGCATTTGCACTTACGACTACTGAGGCAATTGAGATAGATAGATAGATAGATGGAGAAAGGCTATTAAAATATGAGTGAGTTTACGCCACATTGGCGCTATGTACAAGCTGTACTACATATAAGAGAAAAAAAAGTTGATTTAGATTATTACTTTTCTTATTCAATAATTATGAAATTATCTTTTAATTTTAAAACAGAAGTTCGTGGGAATTTTTAAGTTTTGAATGGGGTTGGTTTAAGAATCGGGACGTATGTTTTACCTTAGTTTCAATAAAAAAGTCGCATCACATTTTCTACTAATAAATACCCAAAACCTACTCCATATTAACACAAAATTCGTCTCAATATCGCAATGCAAAACTTGTTCATTATCGTTAAATTTATTATCAAATTAACTAGACTGTTCGAAATTGTGTAATTAGCTGTCAGAGTTACAACGTATAAGTAATCGACGGTAGGCTTACGTAACTTTATAATTGGTCATTCATTACTTCTACAAATTAACACACCCGCGCTACACAACTACACGAAATTAAAATATGTGATTTGTGTCAATTAAGTACATATTTTAGCAATCTAATTGCTTCCAATTCATACTGTAATTGTGAATACAAAAAGAGTGTGTACTTACCTAGCACAAAGTTATTGCAATGAACTTTAACATACTGCTGACCCGGATCGTAATGCCAACTGGAGGAACATGGTGGATTTTAGTCAGAAGGAATTTGTCACTCTGTTCTTCTCCAGCTAGAGCGGGAGAAGTCATAATTATTACTTTGATGATATTCCTGCCGAAAAAAGAGGTCTATTGAGTAAAACTCACGATCTTGGAATGAATATTTCGCCACTGAATACACGAAAATAATATCAATAGAATCATCACTTCTGTCCACCCATTTATTTTTTGTTTTAATTTTTGAGGTAAAACTATAAAAGTCTTCTTGACCGAAAACAAAAACAAGATTTTGTACACAAATTCGAGAACGGTATTGAAAGAAAAATGATGATGAACGGTAACGAAATACAACAAATTTTCCGAATGCAATTTTAAATAGGTTCCATAGTGTTTTTTTTAACAAAACACCCAAAACAGGCTATGACGCACAAATACAGCTCATTTTGTACTGGCAATCACTAAACAGCTGCAGCCTTACTTCCTGATTATTATTTGTGTAAAACAATTAAATCTTAATAGGCTAAACAGGTTAGACTTAGCACACGAGTTCTCCTCAGTTCTTCGGACACACCAGGAGGTATAATGACTCCATAAAGTTGAGGGCACTAGGCCGCGCGGTAGATCGTCCATGCCATAGACCCACCAAATCAAGTCTCTTTTGAGCGGCCCATTTCATGAGTGTTCTAAGATCGCTAACAGAGGAGAAATTGGCCCACGCGTTTGGCATCTACAACACTTATACATACATAGACGGACATAGACATTACTCTCTTTTACGAACAAAAACTGGGAACACATTGTGAAAGTCTACAGCCCGGAAAACCACATGTAGACCACGACCGCTCGGACAAGAGCGTACTGACTGAAAAGAGATAGAGAGATAGAATATTTTATTGTACACCAAAATTTAAACACACCTATTTAACATTATTTCTTAATTGTTTATTTTTTAAGAGATCATACACAGGTACACAGAACACAACTTTTAAACGCGTTCAAACATTTTCGTGAAATTATTCTCGTATTCTACGCGGGTGAAGACCTTCGTAAAAGTTATTTATTTATAACAAAATCCACAGCTCTTAAAACAATGTCTTGTAGTATCTTATACATATCTAATCTTACAGCCAATTACGGATTTACAATTTATTCACTAGTGACAAACATGTCGATTTTTTTTAAATTAACATTATTATACAGTAGGTATTAAGAAGTGTGCATGGGGAGTATTAAATGAATGTGCCTGTGTGTGTGTATGTGGTGTATGGTGAATGCCTGTAGTGTATCATACTTAATCTCATACTATTTTACTTTTGTTAGGATCTGATTAGGTAAATCGTCAGTTCCATGATATCTAAATAACAAACCACAATATAATACACCATTCAAATAAAGAAAAGCGCAAGTTTTGCGTTTCTTAGCTCAAAACAATGCACTACACTTTAATTGCATTCATTACGGACCACGGTTCGGAGCAGTACAACAATGCAGGCATTCGCGGCTCACAGACGGCGCCATTTGTCAAGTGGATCTCATATAGGATGCCGGAGCCCCATGGCTTAGTATTTTCTTTGTTTTAAGGAATTGTACACGAATAATGGTCGTCATTTGTTTTTTGAGAGTGGCGTTTTAATAGGAAATGGAGAAAAAAGTGATCATACAATAGTTTAGAATCATACATCTTCACCTCTAGACTAGGTAAGGTCGGATAAGTTAATGCAACAGTTTACTCAAGTGTTTTTACAGTCGTCACCTTAAGAAATTGGAACGTTACCCCAGATGAAATAACATTCTTTTCAATACAAAGTAACAAGGAAAATGCAATTTCTTTCTCGTGACGTCACATTATTTGATTTGTTTCGTGGTGGGCTCGAGTTTGTAGCCATCGAATGGAAGTAGACAGAAGGAAAGTTCAGTAAAGTCCTTAAAAATATCATGAGAGTAGCTAGTAAAAAGGTAAATTATTTATTTACTAGCGGCTGCCTGCGACTCCATTCATGTGAGCTCATTTCCATAAATATTAACACAGCCTTCGTGCTATTCCAGACTATAATCACTCTCTGTTAGCAAGCAAAGGACCATGGGCAACAATGTATGAAGCATGGGCTCACCCGCCAACAGAGATGAGATACTTTAAATATACTTATACAACACTAAATATAAAGATATAAACTCATTTTTGCAAGGAATCCCTGGGGTTATTTTGCTAGAAATATTTTTCTCCTACCATAAATCTATACTAATATTATAAAGCGGAAAATTTTGTTTGTTTGTCTGCTTGAACACGCTAATCTTCGAAAGTACTGGGTGGATTTGGATGCAATTTGGTATGGAAGTAGCTTGAAGCTTGAGGAAGGTTATAGGCTACTTTTTACACGACTGCAAAAAAGGAGAGTTATGTTTTTACCGTGATAGAATCCACGGGAGCGAAGCCCCGCGTGAGTACTAGTAAGTTATAATCCTGCAAAGTAATGCTGTTATAGATAGTAGTTTGATCTTTTACTTGGTTTAGCTGCCTCGGTGGCTTAGTGGTCGCAAGCGCGACCGTTTGCTCAACAAGAGGTCTCGGGTTCGATTTCCGGGTCAGACAAAAAGTGCTATTGGGTTTTTTTGTCAGAAGTATATCAGTAGTAGCCCGAATCAACAAGCTAGAGCCGGTAAATCAAAGAACTAGAGAGGATACATGTAAAAACACAGCTAACAATGTGAGATGTACGAGTCGACTGACTAAGAGCAGTCAGGCGCCCAGGCAGGCGTCCTAGAGGTGTGAGAAATGAATTTATTGTTACAATAACAGTTTCATGACTAACAATTGCCATTTTCTACAATACCTATTTAGGTGCATATCTTTTTTCTGCAATCGAATTGAAGGTGGTCCTAATAGTAACAATTAAAGTACAAACAAAATCCTTTACAATGGCATATGCCATAACTCTGTTGGACACTGAGCCCAATTTGACTCATAGTCCTTTCAACCAGCTCTGTTCAAATATTTTTCATTGAGTTACAATCTATTAATATTGTTTTATTTACGTATCTGCGACATTACGCGCAAAAGCACAGTGCCAAAAAAAAAAAATACTCGATACAACGTGTAAGAGATTAAGATTAAGACATCCCAATTAGAATATTAAATTATAAGTCTAAAACAACATCCGTAAATAAATAAATTTAAACCAAACCTAGGCATTTTTAGAGTAGTTATCCTTACTAAAAGCAAAATGTATGTGCGTCATACAATTAAGGATTGTATTAATTTGTCATGATACTGTGTTTCCATTTTAAGCTAAATGAAAGATTTTTCCTTCAAAATTTAACACCTATTTTTTATAACGGAAATCGATTTAGAAGCCGATTCTGAACCAACTACTTTCAGGAATTGCGTTTATTCTGTCACACGTAGTAAAGCTTTAGAAATCTTTATAAATGGATTAGCAATTTATTTCTATGTATTTATTTATATTATTAGCCATATCCATTTGTCGAGATTTCTGATGCTTAATGTAAGTATATACATAAAAGTATTGTAGTTTAAAACATTGTCATCAGTATAAGTTTTGCTAGAAATCGTGCAAACTCATCTCTTTCTTCCTAATCCTATAAATTATATAGTGTATATGTTTGGACATTTAAATAAATAGAAGGATGTTTATAAATATAACACATCTTAGCGGCTTAACAGATTTGGGCGAAGTAGAAGAAGATTATTATCTTTATCTCAGTTTTTATATATTTTTTTAATATAAATTTTACTCAGTCGTATGTACCCTCATGGAAATTTTCGTCTGTAATGTAGGCAAAGCTAGTTTAGAAGGTTTTTTTGAAATTTGATAAACCAATTATGTACCACGGTACTCTAATAACATAAATTTTATTTCAATAAATATTCTGCTTGACATTTTGAAATGGGTCTTCTGTATGACTCTGTGTTGTCAGGGCCGAAGGCCGAAAGTTAATGAAACGAAAAATATGATACTATTACATGAAAGTCTTCAATTGCCACAGAAATGTTTCAAACATTTCTGTGGCATTTGAAGAGTTTAATAAAAGCTTGCATAATAGAGAGTCATCTGAGCCTTTGTATGGTTTTCGATTTTTTCCGAATTTTCTTTGGGTTATTGTATTTTTAAATGCAACTGGAACTAAAGAAATAGGTATTGGCATGAGAGTTGAGTCACCTTTTAAACTTCTTCTTGTCCTGAGAATTTTGTTAGGTATTTAATTTTATTTATATAGTATAACGATTTTAGTTAAAATAAAGTATGTACGTACAGTCGTACATATAAAATAATATAGTACAATCCACGAATATTCCCTCGAAATATCATCCTAACAGGTTCCGTTATATTACTGTGCCGATATATTACTCAATCCCTATTTAAAAATAGAATTTTATCGATCACGCTTCTATGAGGTCCTAAGTCACGAAAAACTAAATTGTTCGTGAAAGCGTTTATTGGATATACTCACAGTAGTCTCACTTCATAATTGAATCGTTTCAGGTTCGCCGGCAACATTCTGGATTTACTTAGATTTCTTGAGAAAGTTCCAAATATGGATAAATTCCGGTTTGTCATCCGGTGACGTACCTAAATATACCTACCTACCTTATGATGGAACGTACGAATTTATTGATTGCTATAGTTGGCATACGTTGGTTATAACTTTGATGACTAAGTTGACAGCCTATTTCATCAGATTTTGGAAAAGAACTGGCAAAGTAAAATATCCTGTTATTATAGCTGTTTATTGGACCTTTATGCACTTTCCTCTATATATGTACCCTAAACTCAGATTAGCAGATTCTAAATTCAAGTTCTCTATAGAAAATTTTAATAAATAATCAACTAGTCCGTACTTAAAGTAAGTATAATTCTGTTGAAGTTGTAGATGGTACCGTGGTTTTCAGCAAATTTATGAAATAAACAAATTCATACCCTAAAAATGTATCTTTCTTTGTAAGTTTTACGAGAATACATCGATATAGGTATCGGTTTTGATATGAAGAAACCATTGAATTGTACAATCGTATCAATTCTGTAGTAAATCTTCTTACAAGATAAACGATAAACGATATTTATTCGTCTTAATTCAAGTAGTGTTAGTACATAACGGTTCAGATTTCTGATTCAGGTCGGACATAATGATTTAGTAGTCATTGTTTAATTTCAACTTATCTAATACCACAACAATGTAACCAAAAAAATGTTTTATCCAATAATGTATTTAAACTTTATTTTTAATCCTATTACAGATTTTCCTATGTTAGCAAGTTAATGAAGAATTTGTTAATACAAAATTATTTATTTATTAGCTAACATAATTATGAGTTCCTGGTAATAGACTTATTACCAGGAACTACGTTTACCTTAGCTTCCTTATATTAAGATACCCAGGTGACAGGAAACAGACTCCGTCGGAGAATTCAACTACAAGTTTAAAGAATATTTTAACGCAGTAAAAATATTCATCAAACCTGTCACAGGCAAGTCCAGTTAAGCTGACAACAACCTCTTTGGTAGACCATCGAGAGCTTCTTCGCATTTTAAGAGACATAGATAAACTTGTGGTCTGTAATAGAAATGCCCAATCAGTAATGTCGTGGATCTTACGTTGTTTATTGAGGACTTTTGAGAAGTTTCCGGACTTGACGGTTCCTCCAAGCTTAATGTATTAAATATATTTTTCTTTTAGTGGGGTGAAAGTTATGAGTCTACGCCTTAAAAATCGCTTGACTAGTTTGAATACAACATTAGGCTCATAAATAAATATCCCAAGGTCCTCAGTTCAACCGCAAATTTCGGTTTTTTGAAACGGTTCTTAAATCTTTTACGTAATTAATAATTAATGAGGGGGCGGAATTAATCCTCTTTAAGTGCTTGATCTTCTACGATGCCTGAAGATTAGCAAAGTGGAATAAAATATTAATGTCCTGGAAAGAGGAAAAATATACGGTATTAAAACCACTGGCTGTTAAGTCAACCGACCTTTTTAAAAGCTAAATTGAAATAAATGAAACACAGAGTTAATTTCAAATGAGTTTTAGTTGATAATTTTAAGCTGGCTCAGTAGCTAGACTTTATAACTTGTGCGTCTTCGTCTTTTGAATTATTATCCCCCTCACTTAGAGGCCAGTTACCCGGTGGCCGTGATAATGTTACGGGCTGATTATTTTTAATTATAAACTAAGCTAATGCCTTAGAATTCTTGAATTTGGCGTAATCGTGACATAATTGGTGATTGTTAGAAATACACATGTTTACTACTCAAACTGTTTTTGCTCTTTTTAACATTGTAAATGTGGTTTATTTTATAAACTATAGTACATACATACATATAACTATAGTACAGATGACAGCGTTGTAAAAGAGTTTTTGCCATGCAAGTGTATGTTTTTTTTTTATGTAGGTGGGGTTAGTTATATCTAGTATTATCTTTAGAACTTAAGAGGAGATACTTACCATATGTATTTCACTGTTGCAAGCGCCATGATCACGGATGAGTTAATCAATACTGCTGAAATATTGGAAACTAGAAACAATAAATAAAATAATATCTCGTTTCAAGTTCTAAATTGTGACCCACTTAAATTTTAGGTCTGGTACACCCACATAAAGAAATTATACTAGATTATAAGTTCATCAGATGCTGTACCATGCAAGCCATGTTTGCTTATAAAAACTTTTAATTACATGCGTAGGTTACATTAGTAAGTAAAAAAAGAAAAAACATAGTTCTCCTTCTTTTGCAGTCGGGTAAAAAGTTGCCTAAAACCTTTCTCGAGTTTCAAGCTACTTCCATAAAAAGGTCATCTAAATCTACCTTCTCCTCTAAATGTACTTTTGAAGATTAGCGCGTTTAAGCAAACTAACAAACAAACTTTTCCGCTTGCACATGATTATTTTTATTATATTAGCATGCAGTTCTTCAAGCAGTCACGGTCACCTAGATATTATTATCATAGTAAGAAAAAAAAATGTACTGGTAGGAAGCTAAAGTGATTCATCTCAATGATATATTTATTAGGTGAGTTTCCTAGATCTCATAGAATGTTTTGAGAGTTACAGAAATTGTTCTAAAATAAGTATATTAACCTTAAAGCATCTCGTTTTGTCTTTGCAATAATAACAGTTGAAAAGGAAGCCACGTTGGAGAGTATTTAAATGCTCCCGCAGCCCCGACGCACGAGTGCGAGGCAACGAGAGGTAATATTGGTCAGTAAGCGTCTGACAGACCTATTCGCCGCCCCAGGGCTGTAGTACATTTATAAGGATTCCCACCACGAGAAGAAGAAATAGCTAAAAAGATATAGCAGCTATAAAATAGCTTAATCTTTCCAAATGCTACAAAGAAAGCACCAGCCCAACTTCATGAAGGTACAAAAGAAACGGCTCTCAGACCCAAACATTTTTATACGATCTTCAGATTTATGGCGTTGTTAAAGAAAATCTTCGGCGCTCAAAGCGCTGGCATTTCGCCACGTCTACATTTATGACAAGCTAACAGCCATATCTACTGAAATTTGGCAGTTTTTTATACCCAAACCTTGTAACTTTCGCTGGACTAACAAAAAATAAGGAATATAATATTACGTATGTATACATGATCTTTTGATCTTTTTGTAATTTCATGTTGTGTTTGCATGAGTTATTTGGGCTAGAAAATAAAGATAAGGTTTTAAAGGCGAGCACAAGACAATTTTCCGCTAAAAAGACATTCGTTGTAATGGCATAAAGGGATTTATATTTTTACTAGCTTTTGCCCGCAACTTTGCTCGCACGGGAGGTTTATCCCGCGTAATTCCCGAACCCGTGAGAAGTCCGGGATAAAATATATAATATTCTATGTCCTTTCCAGGCTCCTATATTATTCCCATGCCAAAGTTCATCTAAATCGGTTCAGCGGTTTAGGCGTGAAAAGGTAACAGACCGACAGGCAGAGTTACTTTCGCATGTATAATAAATGTATTTTTACGTTTTTTTTATTAACACGCTTTTATTAGGTCGACCTGTATGTACATATGTAATGGAATCTAAGATAACTAATTTAACCATCTTCCAAGGGTCGAAGCGTAATGAAAATTGGCAGCTGTATGTAGTTCTGATAACAATACAATACTATGGTACTGTCGAACTGATCTGATCATGGAGCCGGAAGAGATGAACTGGAACTTCATGATGAAAAATCGTATCATAGCTGTTTTGAATTTCTTAGAAAAGTCTTGTAATGAACTTTGACCACGAATAGGTTTCAAGGTCTGATGATGAAGCCGGAAGATAGGCACTGGCATTCCATGATGGAATATTAATGGACTTTGAACACGATCAGGTTCCAATCGTTATCGGTTTTCTTAACCTTTTTGAATTACCGCGTAATCCATAGATTTTTTTTTACAGATGTCACTTTCAAATCCTCTGGGGGGATCGACCGTTTAATTGTCACTACTCGTGGGAATAATATGGCAAAAAATACAAAAAAAGAAACAGCAAGACAAAGAAAACGGAGACTACAAAAAACCTTCAAAACAGTACATACTTAAAAACATAAATTTCTAGGTGAATTTTTTAATTACTTCTGCGTAACTTCTACAGTATTACAACATTTTAACCTCTGAACTTAATCATAATATAACACCTCAAAGGCTTAGGCTTCTTTTTCTTCTTCGGATCGATGGTAAATCGCGTACTTTATATGTATTGAGCCCAATAGGTAGCCACTCTGGTCGCATTTTCATTGGCGTTTATAAGGTCTTCTAATGTACATGTTCTTGGATAATTAGGACATTCCAGCAGATGGGACATAGTTTGGTCAGGAACGCGGCAATCGCACTGGGTGTCAGTTTGGCATATAATACCCCACTTTGCTAAATTGTGCTTACATTACAACGACCTACTTGGGTTCGCAGTCAATTGATAGCTTTCCCAATTGGCCACTGCAAGTCACGTCCGGGAGGCAGATGCTCCTGGGGCTAAATAAAATTAGGTGGTATTGGAAGCAGTTTTTTGCAATAGATATTTTCTTGCCTGTGGTGGTTGGTCTTTAGTAGATTGAGTGCAACGAAGAAAACTTTTTCGTCTCTTGAGTCTACTTGGTATAGATGGATATTCGTAGAGGGGTGCATGAAAGCGCATGAAAGGAGCCTCCCCGAGCGGCGTAATTTAAATTGTTCTGCGATTCGAACGCCCGGTGCACCCTGGACAGCTAGCACTCGATTACGTAGAGTCTAGCCGACTAATCCTTTCACTACGATGGTAAACCGCAAGGCTTAGGCTGAGGTGAAGACATAGCAAGGTACGCTAAAATAGATTAAAGTATACAGGGTGTGGCGGAAATAATGGATAACCCTGTAACTGCCAGTAGGTCATATAATGGTCTATCATATATCCCAATTTCAAACTCAGTTGGTCAGGCATTTCAAAGTTATTTTTATTTGTTTATTTTTTTTGAAAATATTGTACCTATTTTATAAAATCAGCTGCCGTTTCAACATTTAACGGAGTTTTTTTATTCTGTTTTTTGCGGTCTGCTTCTGAATGTTTGTGTAATCACACGCGTATGAAGATTTTTTGTTACACTCTAAGATGATTTCAGAAAAAAACACATAATACTTACTTTTTAGTTTTTTTAATTGAATCCTGTAACTTTGACTCCATACCCTGAAAAAAAAATGTATCGCACAGTTATGGCCCATTACTTTAAAAAGTTGTCCATATCATGCGAATTCTAAAATGGTATCATAGTGGCCAGTATCGTACGAATGTGCAAAACTATTTCAGTTTGAATTCAAAAGGTCCATAATTTCAAAAAAATATTAAATTCAAAAAAATGTGATTCTGTATTTTACTAATCTTCTGTATCATGTAAATTGTTGTAAAAACGTTTCTAACTCACTTTGACATTGCTAAAACATCACTCAGGTAAAAAAAAACCGGTCCTTTCTTTGTTTGGGGCTACCTGGAATTCTGGCTCGATGGAAACAATATAGCTATTGTGCAAAATAGAAAAAGGCAAGCTGTATTTTTTTTAGAATCACCACATCAATAGTTCCTCATAACATCATTCAGTGTGATCCCGTTCGTTGTCGTACGTAGTCGCACGCGCCTTTGCTCCCTGTTTTTCGTTCGTTAAATCTAACTCGTGACTTACTGCATTTCTTTTCGGACTCTGATTTGCCTGTGATTTGGACTTGCGTTGTTTAGTGATCCCGACGACATTGCTTACTGTACCCGGACTGTTGTGGCAAGTGCGCTGTTGACAATGCCTCAACGTTACACATCGGTAGAATATGCCAACATGCACTACATTTATGGTGAATGTAGAGGCAACGCCAATGAAGCGGCAAGACTTTACCGAGAAAGGTACCCGAATAGTCGACACCCTGATTACCGAATTTTTATTCGCGTACACAATGCCTACTGTGAGGGAAGAATACCTGGTACAGGTGTGGGCGGCGCGAGTGAAGGACGACCACGAGTCTACAATAACGAAGAAGAAGTTATGGAGTTAGTAGAAGCAGATCCTACCATATCCAAAAAAAAATGGATTTCCATAATATATATTATGGAAATCCATTTTTTTTTTATTATGAATGAGCCCGCTTTTGACCTCGATCACACCTGATAGTAAGTGTAAGATGAGGTCTAAGATCGAACGAGCGAGCCTAGAAAATGCCTATTCACTCTTGCTTTAAAGGCTGACGGGTTATATGTGGCAGGGAACATAGAAGCCGGCAGAGAGTTCCACACCTTAGCTGTGCGCACAAATGTAAAATGTCGTAAAATAACTAACAGCAGAGTCGTGAAGGCTGTATAACTATAAAGTTAAACACATTCTAATGTTTTCTTATTGTTTATTTTAAACATATAAAAATAAATAGTTATTCATTAGTCCCACTAAAATTCGAGCACGACAAGACCAATTTAATCCATAATTCTTTTACTATGTTCCCTCATATAGAGGGAACGTTTAAAACGTCAATGTCTACCGGGTCAGCTAGTATAGGTAGCGGCACGTAAGTCTAGCGCTGAACGATACGCGGAGGGGATTGCTGCGCATGGGTACTGTCGCGCACGCAATACAATTATTAGCTAAATAACGTTAATGACATTATTTTAATGTAATATGAAATAGTAGGTCTAGCGCTGAACGAAATGTAGAGGATAGCTGCGCATGAGTACTGTCGCGCATGCAAATAATATTACCTATACTTTAATAAATAGTTTATCTCCAATGCCAATGTCCAAGGATTTATAGTAGGTACCTAAGATATAATTTTTAACAAGTTTTGTGGGGAGTATAAAAACAAAAACATTATTTGTTAATTTGAAAGTTTTTATTTTAGATTTAAGTCTAATCTGAATGAGAGAATCTACAGTGAATCTGAATCTACAGAGAACCATTCTCAGATTTACAGTGATGCTGTCCGAATGACTGAGTAAAGTATTTGTAGTTTCGTCAATCTCACTTTTAATTTGTTTCAAAGAATCAATTAATTCGTTAGATTCCCTTTTTAAAAAGCAATTCACATCATAAACCATTTTCCTTGCCTGTCTTTTCAAAACAGTATTTCTTCTAGGTATATTCACTTTAAAGTCACAAACAAACTAAAAAATTAATTTAACAAACAAATTCAAACTTAACAAAACAACAACAACAAAAAATAACAGCAATAACAATACAATTAATGACGCGACTGTACACGGGATGTGCGCGGAGCGTCGTATCGGCGCGGGGAACATAATGCGGCTGGAGAGCCAATCGGCGCTACGCACGGCCGCCCTTCATCCCGCTAGTCCCCCTCAGGTACCTTAATTTTTACTTCTGCGCAATAACGGTCACCGCTAAAGTTTCGTGCCGCGACTTGTATTCAATATGTGAAAGTAACGCTATCTCACTTATCATCCGTGGCGTTGGTTACTTTTTCGGCAGAGTGAAAAAAAAAAATTTTTAATAAACAATATGAGGGTGGTATATCGACTGTCTGAATGTTGGCTTAGGTTTGATTGTTAATAAGATTCTAAAACAGATAGTAAACTTAAACAAAATAGGTTTATCTTTCTGTTTGCCCAAACCAACCTTTGGAGCGGCTGAACCGATTTTAATTGGATTTGCACTGGAAGGTAAGAACGAAGTCACGGTCACAGCTAGTTTCTAATAATCAAAATTACATAAATGTAATAAGTCTAGGTAATATTTAAGGGAACAAGTTGTTTATGAAGACCGCAAGCTGCGGGCGGTGGTCGCAAGAGACCGGCATTCATCTATAGGTATGCATTCGTATATCATGTGACGTCACTGTGGGAGAATTAGATAGCTGCAGGTGTGTTCACTGAAACGTAAGGATTATTTTATATATATATGTACAAGGCTCCCACTCAGCATAATGCTATGCCTTATAAATATGACGTACGGAAATCAAGTCTGGCAAACAATATTACTTAAATAATTGATACAATATTATAAAATAAATACAGTAAGATAAATAAATACCGTAATATAAAATAAATAGATAGATAGATAGACAGATAGAATACTCTTTATTGTACACCAATAATTTAAACGAGCACTTGATTTACAATAATGCAAAAAAATTGGTTACAATGGCGGTCTTATCGCTGATAGCGATATCTTCCAGACAACCTTTGGATGGACTTTAAGAACATAAAACAAAGAGGGGAGGAGAAAGTCAGTGTACTTACTTCAAATATATAACATACACAAAAAGTAACTAAAGTAGTTAATATAACTATATATATAGGTATATATAATACAATACAATACATAAATAAGTATAAATAAATATATGTGTTTCATATATATAAATATGTCATAAGGAAAGAAATACAAGGTAAAATCATAGGAGTGTATAAAAATGATTGACAACAGAGCTTTTAAAAGCAGCAAGTGACTGCGCTTGTCTAACTGACAACGGCAATGCGTTCCACAGACGAGTAGCCTGCACCGTATACGATGAATCATAAAATTTTGTGGAATGCGCAGGCATTGAAAGTGTCAAATTTACCGATGATCTCAAATCTCTAGTATGTATGTCATGAAGGAACTTAAAACGTTCTTTGAGGTAAAAGGAAATTCTTGGATTGAACAGAATATTGTAAAGTAATGATAAAATATGAAATATGAAATAATAATATATATGAAAATATGATCCGGCGAAGACGGATAGGCAGCCACTTGAGCTTAATACAAAACTCAGAAACATGATCGTATTTGCGCAAACCAAATATGAATCTGATACAGAAATTTTGGAGTCGCTCAAGCTTATCTAGCTGCACTTCAGTGAGGTCTGGAAAACTTACATCAGCATAGTCAAGAATAGGAAGAAGGAGAGATTGGGCGAGCGCAGTTTTAGTGGCAGTTGGCAGGAAATTGCGCAGTCTACGCAAAGACCCCGCAGATGCAAACAGTTTGCGACTCACTTCTTGTAACTGGGGACCCCAAGACAAGTCCTTATCTATGTAAATACCCAAGTCTTTCACTACATATATATAAATAAGGTATTACTGCACCATCAAAAACAATTTGGGGAAGGTTCATCCAGTCAATTTTGGATCGCATTCTAGAGCTGCCAACCACAATGACTTGGGTCTTCGCAGGATTAACCTTCAAACCATGATCCAAGCTCCATTGAGAAATACGTGCTAAGTCATTATTCACAATGATCACTGCCTCAGACAGTTCATCTACTTAACTCCTAAGGTCACGGAAGGCCGCCGGCGGCCACAAAAACCAGCTTAAGTTGACCTCTAAAATCGATAGGGGAGAAAAATAATTTTAGAGGTCAACTTAAGCTGGCCGCCGGTGACGTCATGCACCTGAAGGGGGAAGCTTGCGAATAAATTTGCAAATCGTCAGCATAAAGGTGGTAGGATGAGAGAAGTTCATTAGAAATAGAATTTATAAATACAGCGAAAAGAAGAGGAGAGATAACGCCCCCCTGTGGAACGCCGGCAGTGGTATTGCACCAAGAAGATGATGAATCTTCAATGCGAATACGTTGTCGGCGGCCACACAGGTAACTTCGAAACCAATCAATTGCTGTTGGAGATATGTTAAGAGAGCGGAGTATACTGAGCAGGACATCGAAATCGACAGTATTAAAAGCGTTGCTGAAGTCCAGTAACGAAAGGACCGTCAACTTCCCATTATCCATACCTGATCTGATATCATCAGTAATTTTAACAAGAGCTGTGGAAGTGCTATGTCCTGAACGAAACCCGGATTGGTACAAATTTAGGAGTTGGTTTTTACAAAGGAAGGCACTAAGCTGACTGTGGATAAGGCGCTCGAGGACTTTGGATAGGAATGGTAAAATGGAAATAGGGCGAAATTCAGAGAAAGAAACAGGATTACACTTTTTAGGGAGAGGAGTTATCTGAGCTTCTTTCCACAAAGATGGGAAAACACCTGAGGATATGGAATAATTGAGGATATGGGAAATGATAGGAAGAATTTCATCCAGGATAGGGAGAATCATCTTACGACTAATACAGTCACTACCAACAGCATTTGAGGTTATTGATAGTAAGCTCTTCTTAACATCACAACTAGTAAATTGATTAAAAATAAAAGGAGAATAATTGGGAGTAGGAAGTGATGAAAGATTATGTAGAGTTTTAGCTTTAACAGCCCCGCTGAAGTTAAAAGGGCTAGCAAAATATTGATTGAGTGATTCAAGGTCTACATCTTTAGGAATAGACTCTTGGCGTGATTTTCCAACTCCCATTGTTCTAAGAAATTTCCAGACTTTAGCCGGATCACCATTTTCAACAGACCTATGAATGTGGCGGCGCTGAGCATCCCTACAAGCCAAGTTGCTGCGATTGCGGATAGATTTTGCTGCTGCCTTTTTCTCCAAAATAATTTTCAAGTCATCCGATAGCCAAGGAGCAGGCAGATGCTTGATTTTAACCAGCCGAACAGGCGCATGAATATCGTACAACTTGTTTAGGTAGGAATTCAAAATGTTGATTTTGTCATCAATTGACTCCGCATCAACAAGAGCAGACCAGTCAATATTATTAGCATCCTCACGAAGACTTTCCAAGTTCATTCCACCAAAACTGCGCTGTAGAATCTTTTTTGGTTTAGACTTTGGAGGGCGAATTTTGTAAGAAAGGAAAATTAAATCATGGTAAGAGAAAGCGTCTGCTGAGCATTGTCCATGCTTAGCGACATGTTGAGTGGAAGAAACAAAAATAAGATCAAGGAGCGAAGGAGAACAGTTAGGGAAATGATGAGTTGCACCTAATGGAAGAAGAGACAAATTGCAAGAAAGAGAAATAGACTGGAGCGAGGAAGAGCGGGAATCGTTTTTGAGTAGGCAAGTGTTGAAGTCCCCCATCACAATCGTGTGCCTGTAAGAGGGCATAAGATTTACCAAGAGACTCTCAAAAGAGGAGAAGTAATCGATTCGCAGAGATGGACAGTAATAGACACCCAGCAAAACCTTCGAATGATGTAAATCAAGCTCTAAAAAGAGATGCTCGCCAGCATTTGACGGTGATGGCTGCGGTGAAGCATCAATAATGGTAAAAGAAATATTTGCACGCAAATAAATGGCAACACCACCACCGCCGCGGGCTGTGCGATCATTCCTAATTAGTTGGAATCCGGGCAAGAAATATGATGTAGATGGGAGACATGGTTTCAGCCAGGATTCGGAAACGAGGATTGCATGGATGTCCTTACAGTCCAAACTCGCAAGCATATCATGGTAATGAGCCGGAATACTTTGAGCGTTAATATGGACTACATTTAGATTTTTGGGAACATCAGAAAATTGAGACTGAAGGGTATCAGCAAGATTTGAAATACTATTCAAGCTGTTGTTGTCACTGCTAGCAGATATGAAGCTGTCATCATCATTGTTACTAACAATCATTAAAAAAACACAAAATATAATATAATATGGTAAGTAAATTAGTAAACGTATATAAGATAAAGATAAAAGGTTTTTACTAACTAGACTTAAAAGTCCACCCGCCAGTTATGTGTTTACAAAAAACATAAAAAATAAACATAACATACAAATTACTTAAGTGCGTCTTTCAGATACAGGCAAAGCTCATACTTACAACAATACAAAAAAAAAGCAAAACAATATTTTAATGTAAGAAGTATGCATAATTATTGCAGTATGAACTACATTTTTCCAAAGTTATTTAATGTTCAATTTATAAGAAATTATTCAAAGTGAAACGGAACGCGACTACTTGACATGACAGCTGACATATGTCAATTGTCAAAATACCGATAATGAAAACAATTTTAGTGAGAAATCAGTAAATTAATATGCAGAAAAGGAGAGGTAGTAGATAAATAGTAAAAAAAAAGTGAACTGAAGGTAAACGAGCATTAAATAAAATAAAAGAGACGTGAGTCATTTACCCGAGCGACACAGCGAAAGGGACGATTCACTTTTTCACCGCAGGCTTTCTGATCCTTTTTAAAGGCGTTGAAGCTTGCACAAGCACAGCCTGACACAAGTCCCATCACGGTCACGTGACGCGTGATATATGTACTTCGTGTTTCGTATAATATGTGTGTGTGGTCTTTCTTAACATAGTATAAAGCAAAGTCGCTTCCCTGTGTCTGTCCCTATGTATGCTTAAATCTTTAAAACTACGAAACGGATTTTGATGCAGTTTCTTTCAATAGAAAGAGTGATTCAATAGGAAGGTTTTAAGCATATAACATGCATAATATAGTAGAGGAACACTGATAATTTTAGAGGTTTCTAATGTGATGTCGCAAATAAACACTTTTTTGCGTTTGCTTTGCAAACGCTGGCTGAACCCTACGAGATAGATCAAAATAATGTAGTACAGTATTCACCTTAAAAAGGTCAACAAAAATTCCTCGATGGCATCTGTCTATCTCTTATAGATAACCCACAACAACCATTTTTTTTTATTTTAAGCAAAACAGCTTTAATCCTTATCCAATTAAGTACCATAAATACATTGTGCATTTAATATAAATCAATATTGCCCTTTACAGAATATAAATTATATAAATAGTTTCGAAGATATTACAGATTTAAAATGCAAGGACATAGCAGTTGCGGCGCGGTGTCGGCGGAGGCACGGCGCACGTGCCTATGTTGCTTAGATTTGAGCGTTGAATGTTTTTCCCATGGTAAATTATGTGTCGCACTTTCAAGAGTAATTACTAAAGAGAACATGTATGTCGAATGACAAAAAGGCTGTCAACGATGTATATAAAGACATTCTATAGTATATTTAATATAAACATTGCACCCGTGCGAAGCCGGGGCGGGTCGCTAGTATATGTATAATGAGAGGTGTAGACGGGAGCGTAAGTACTGTATCTAAGTAGCCTCATGTCACTGCGTAGAATGCCATTCTAGGCTTCTGACTACCCGTATCGATAGTCATCATCATTACCTGCTTAGCATATTCCCAAATATGTTGCGGTCGGCTTCAAGTCTAATCGGATATAGCCGTGTATTAGTGTTTTACATGGAGCAACTGCCTATCCGACTTCCTCAAACCGGTAACTAGAAACACTACTTTGTACTTTCCTTGGTTTTCTGGCTTCTAAGCTTCCGTAACGACAGTCAATGATGTAGAAATGATAGCCAGCATTGTCGGCTAACTTGCTTTTCGATACACGGCGGAATCTCGATTTGTTTAGACTGTCTAAGTACCACGGACCGACCTCGAATAGCCCCGTGGATCTGTTATTATTTAGTCCCAAACTCCTTATTAATTTACTTATAACATTAATTTATTTATTTATTTAGACATTTATTTCAGATTAAGTACATCCATAAATAGGTTAGTAATACTTATATCTATGTTAGTTGTTAAAATTATATTGGAGAATATTATTAACTAAGAATCAAATAAAAATAAAACAATTACAATTAAATTTTAAAATAGCATAATAAAAATAAAACAATAAATTAATTAATCAAATTTCAAATAAAATGTTCAATTTATTTTAGCTGACATTAAAAATAGCACCGCCGGAAACGTGGACAGTATTCCAGTGCTTCACCACTATATATAATATGGAAAGAAAATCTTTCTAGTGTAATACCAATTTTGATCGCCGGCGTCTTACGACATCAGTCGTTCATTCAATATTCAAGATCACTATTATAATATTATAAGTAAAAAGACGTAAGAATCCCGACTCTTTGCTAGTTTTTCGGAATTAATTCCGCTTGAAACTATTTCCTCGGGTTAGTTTGCAAGTTGCATTTGTGTTGAAATCGTTTGGCTTAAGAATACAAGTGAGACTGAGATATATACACGCTGGCAAACTGTTTACGTAAAAGCAAAAAAAAAAATTTTGCAATAAATAGAACCGACTTCTATATAAAAACACTACAAAGGCAAAAATAACTTTAATTTCGGTAGTCGGTGTCATTTGTTTTGTATTTTCTTTTTTTTTTGACACCACCTTCCGAAATTAAAGTTATTTTTGCCTTTGTAGTGTTTTTATATAGAAGTCGTTTCTATTTTTTGCTAAAAAATGTTTTTCACGCTTTTTAGTGGGTCGGTTTGTAATTTATCTAGTTACAAAAGCCATGTCAACTAATTTTACAAAATATTGCTTTTCCCGGTGCAGAGCCGTTAATTTTTGAGGAGTTCTCCTGGTACATCACTATCAGCTCTACTTCACCATATGCATTGTGACGAGCATAAAGTACTTACCATCTATATTCAAGTAATCTGTTCGCAATCCACGAAATACTTATTATTGAGGAGTTTCGGTGGCCATCTGGGGTCTTCATCATCAGTTCCACTTCCTTAAATGGTGCTTTTCGAGAGCAACTGCACAAGGTACTATAAGAAATACCCAAAACGCTATAGGTGTGCCTATAATATTTGAAGAGTTTCCTCGATTTCTCCATGATCCCATCATCAAATCCAAACATGAGGACAATGGGACCTTTCAAACAAAAAAATAATTTTTGAAATCGGTTCAGCCATCTGCGAGTAACGAGGTAACATACATAAATAAAAACAGTTCAAGACGAAGGTTCTCAATTCCTTTTTATTGAAGTCGGTTAAAAAAGCTGTTGTTTCTTCGATCTTCATCGACCAGTCTTTTGTTTTCAGTGAATTCAGAACAGATCAGCGTGTAGACCGCTGTGTCTCCTCAGTATCACCTGGGGAGGCTTGTATCCATAGGCATATAATAAATACAACATAACATAGTCAGCCTATAATATTCCTACTGCGGGGACACAGGTCTCTTTGCTATGAATTGTAATGAGTTGTAATCCTTCGCGCGGGTGCACGGCGGGTTGCAGAATATCGCAAGTCTTTAGAATTTCCGGCCATGCCGGTTTCCTCATGAAGTTTTCACTCACCGTTATGAAAGCAGTAGTGGAAATGAAAATAACAAAAAGTAATGTGCCTGCCTGGTTCTGAACCCACAACCTACAACTCGTAAATCGTGCCTGTAATCACTAGGCCACGACTACCCCGCATACATACATAGGCATATACGACAAATTAAATCCTCCAATCTCCTAAAACGTTGGTGCGATAAAATGTACCTTTCTACATTAACGATTCAGATTGAAACCGATACCGAAGTTTTGAGACGTTGCTCGACGCTTCGAGATGTTTCAAGATTATGTAAGAGCCTTCCTCAACCAAGATAGTGAAATCCTCAGACATCTTCACTTTAGTAGCTGTTAAATACATTTAAGTTTATAACATAAACTAGTATTTGCGTGTTGCGCGAGGTGCAAGCACCTCGCGTGCTTGTGAAAAAAAAAGAATTAAAAAAAGGGGGGGTGATGGGGGGGTTAGTATTTGCGTGTTGCGCGAGGTGCAAGCACCTCCCGTGCTTGTGAAAAAAAAAAAAAAAGAGGGGGGGGGGGTTGCAGAACTATTTCGACTAAAGCATTGCCCCTCTAAATGAATCTGAAAAAAAAAATGTTCCAAGTCTCTTAGATTCCGAGATCCGCTTAAAGGGGGGAGAAGGGGGGTGGGGGGGGGACTTTGAAAAATGGTTTTTACTTACCGAGCCTCCTCTATACGAATCCGTAAAAAACAAAAAATACGGGTCTCGTAGTTTCCGAGATACGATAGGGGGGGGGGAGAAGGGGGCGGAAAAGGGGAGGTTTGGCACTTTTCCCGTAGGTTTGAGAGTTACTTGTTTACGAATCTGTCAAAATATACCCACCTCCCCATCCACCATCTGGGAGAACAATTATGTCAATGAGTCAGTGAGTGAGTGAGTGGTAATTTAGCTTTATATAGTATAACGTGCTTGTGAAAAAAAAGTGGGGGGGGTGATGGGGGGGTTTAGTATTTGCGTGTTGCGCGAGGTGCAAGCACCTCGCGTGCTTGTGAAAAAAACTAAAGCATTGCCCCTCTAAATCAAGTATTTGCGTGTTGCGCGAGGTGCAAGCACCTCGCGTGCTTGTGAAAGATAAAAGTATTTGCGTGTTGCGCGAGGTGCAAGCACCTCGCGTGCTTGCGAAAAAAAAAAAAAAAAAAAAAAGTGGGGGGGTGATGGGGGGGTTTAGTATTTGCGTGTTGCGCGAGGTGCAAGCACCTCGCGTGCTTGTGAAAAAAAAAAGTATTTGCGTGTTGCGCGAGGTGCAAGCACCTCGCGAGCTTGTGAAAAAAAAAAAAAAAAAGCGGGGGGGGTGATGGGGGGGGGGTTGCACAAGTATTTCGACTAAAGCATTGCCCCTCTAAATGAATCTGAAAAAAAAAATGTTCCAAGTCTCTTAGATTCCGAGATCCGCCTAAAGGGGGGGAGAAGGGGGGCGGGGGGGGGGACTTTGAAAAATGGTTTTTACTTTACCGAGCCTCCTCTATACGAATCCGTAAAAAACAAAAAATACGGGTCTCGTAGTTTCCGAGATACGATGGGGAGGGGGGAGAAGGGGGGTGAAAAGGGGAGGTTTGGCACTTTTCCCGTAGGTTTGAGAGTTACTTGTTTACGAATCTGTCAAAATATACACACCTCCCCATCCACCATCTGGGAGAACAATTATGTCAATGAGTGAGTCAGTGAGTGGTAATTTAGCTTTATATAGTATAACTAGTATTTGCGTGTTGCGCGAGGTGCAAGCACCTCGCGTGCTTGTGAAAAAAAAAAAAAGGGGGGGGGGGAAATGGGGGGGGGGGGTTGCACAATTATTTCGACTAAAGCATTGCCCCTCTAAATGAATCTGAAAAAAAAAATGTTCCAAGTCTCTTAGATTCCGAGATCCGCCTAAAGGGGGGGAGAAGGGGGGCGGGGGGGGGACTTTGAAAAATGGTTTTTACTTTACCGAGCCTCCTCTATACGAATCCGTAAAAAGAAAAAAATACGGGTCTCGTAGTTTCCGAGATACGATAGGGGGGGGGGAGAAGGGGGGGGAAAAGGGGGGGTTTGGCACTTTTCCCGTAGGTTTGAGAGTTACTTGTTTACGAATCTGTCAAAATATACCCACCTCCCCATCCACCATCTGGGAGAACAATTATGTCAATGAGTGAGTCAGTGAGTGGTAATCTAGCTTTATATAATATAACTAGTATTTACGTGTTGCGCGAGGTGCAAGCACCTCGCGTGCTTGTGACAAAAAAAAAAAAAAAAAAAGAGGGGGGAGGGTGATGGGGGGGGGGTTGCACAAGTATTTCGACTAAAGCATTGCCCCTCTAAATGAATCTGAAAAAAAAAATGTTCCAAGTCTCTTAGATTCCGAGATCCGCCTAAAGGGGGGGAGAAGGGGGGCGGGGGGGGGACTTTGAAAAATGGTTTTTACTTTACCGAGCCTCCTCTATACGAATCCGTAAAAAGAAAAAAATACGGGTCTCGTAGTTTCCGAGATACGATAGGGGGGGGGAGAAGGGGGGGGAAAAGGGGGGGTTTGGCACTTTTCCCGTAGGTTTGAGAGTTACTTGTTTACGAATCTGTCAAAATATACCCACCTCCCCATCCACCATCTGGGAGAACAATTATGTCAATGAGTGAGTGGTAATCTAGCTTTATATAATACTAGTATTTGCGTGTTGCGCGAGGTGCAAGCACCTCGCGTGCTTGTGAAAAAAAGTAAAGCATTGCCCCTCTAAATCAAGTATTTGCGTGTTGCGCGAGGTGCAAGCACCTCGCGTGCTTGTGAAAAAAAAAAAAAAAAAAAAAAGAGGGGGGGGTGATGGGGGGAGGGGTTGCACAAGTTTTTCGACTAAAGCATTGCCCCTCTAAATGAATCTGAAAAAAAAAATGTTCCAAGTCTCTTAGATTCCGAGATCCGCCTAAAGGGAGGGGAGAAGGGGGGCGGGGGGGGGGGACTTTGAAAAATGGTTTTTACTTTACCGAGCCTCCTCTATACGAATCCGTAAAAAAAAAAATACGGGTCTCGTAGTTTCCGAGATACGATAGGGAGGGGGGAGAAGGGGGGGGAAAAGGGGAGGTTTGGCACTTTTCCCGTAGGTTTCAGAGTTACTTGTTTACGAATCTGTCAAAATATACCCACCTCCCCATCCACCATCTGGGAGAACAATTATGTCAGTGAGTCAGTGAGTGGTAATTTAGCTTTATATAGTATAATAATAATAAAAAATATGTACTGGTAGCTAAGGTGATGATCATTTTGTAATTGTTTTAAAAGTGAGTATCATTTCAAACATCGAATCCTAAAGAGGCAGATATAAGACTACAAGGGATTCTAATAAATAGATATCTGAGGATAATATTATTTAGTATTAATCTGACCGAAATGAACTTGTTGCATGATCTTCAAGAAATGTTGATTCATCTACGGTTTAGGTGCGAATGCATATTGCATGCATGAGTTGAAAAATTACCCGTGACCATGTCTCAAATATTCCAAATCCACTGCTAATCTACTACTTCTACTATTTTTAATAAATTACTATTTTTTTTAAATTTTAATGACATAGTATATCATTATATACTATGTCATTAAAATTTTACATATATAATACTCGCAGAACATGACATATCATTCATTAACCTACTTAATTTCAATCACAATATAATTTCATAGCTGTTCCAAATTAATTTTCTGCGGCAAATGTAATTGGCAACGATTGTCATTCAATGAATAATAATGCGTTGAGTAATTGAGTTGACAGCATTATATTAAACAAATTACCGTGTTCACTAATGTTCTATCAATGGATGAGTACATATATTATTTACCTAGTGTAGTCTATTTTCCATTAGAAAATTTTAACACTATTTGATATTGAATAACAGCTTCAGTGCGTAACTTCCTTTAAGAAAACTTAAAAAAAGTATACTGTTTTTTTTTTAGGGGAAAATTATCAAGTGAAGGATTCACTTGATAATTTCCCCCCACTCTGTGTGGAACGGAAAAGAGTGCCATATTCCTACTGACTAAAAACCCACTTTTTTCTCTCAGTTCCTCTTGCTTTCTAGGGCCGCGTTATCTCGTTAGAACACAACCACAACGCTGGCAGACATTGGCCTTATGGGACCCCGTCAATTATGGTGACTGCTCGTCAAGACTCGCGTGGCACACGACGCGCTGTCGACTTGTGAGCTTTCGCTTCCTATCCGTGCATAGTTTAATAATGGTAAGCGATTTGGTAGAACATGAAGTACGCTAGCCTAGAAGTAACCTATTCACTCTTGACTTACTCTTACTTCCCAGGTTATAGCCATCATGAAACACAGATCCCAGCAGAGAATTCCACTCTATCAATAACATTAATATCGCAGTATTTTTAGATTTCATCATATCGGCAATAGAAAATTTCCAAAATTGTTTTTTACTCCTAAATGTATTTGCATTTTGAGCACAAGACTTTTTTTAAGGATTGGAAATCAACCAATGACTACCTCTCGATCTGAGCGAAGCAGGAGGGTGTAACAGACTTTTACTGACAAAAACCCATCCGTGTTCCGTCATTCACCCTTTGTGTTCCAAGGCAGGCTCAGGTGTGTACCTGACAGTCCAATTACTGATGTTATTCCCATATCAGACTTAAATCTCTTTCGTTAAGACGTACTACGGACAACGATCCGTACTACATACTTATTCTATTAGGCTTATTCATACAAAAAATACCCATATGCATTGTTTAAAATGGGTTCAAAATTAAAATGCACCATTTCAAATATGAATAAAGAATCTGTTATTTAGTATTGCTCTAAGCATGTGGTTTAAAAAACTAATGTATAAGGATGATAGACACTAGTTCCAATCTTGTGATGGTTAGTAGTAGTAGCTTTGGAGAATATCAATGCCATAGACGGATTTACTTTTTTATGTAAGTAATTAAATTTCTGGAAATAACCCTATATACCTTATTCAAATATTTATTTTATGGACAACCAACAAAGCAAACACCAATAATAATAATACATAATAACATGTTAGGGATAAATATAGGTTGTTCCAATTTCATTACCTCATAATTGAGAATAAACTTATTAATCAACAATTACAAAAAAGGGCCTTAGAGTTTTTCATCTAAGCCTGAATAAAGATATACAACGTGTAACGGAAACCCCATATCGGAAACATCTGGTATGGAGTCTCTATGCAAAGTTTAAGCTCAAAATAAGTGACTCACAGAACTGACCCCAAATTATTGGTTTCATATGTTTCTTGAATACCAGTAATAACAAACGTGTCACAGCATATGAGGGTCATCACTTTCCACGTCACTTGCCAATAAAACGATAATTCTCTTCGTTCTTCTTAATTTGAAAAATTCGGTCTCTGGTATCAATGAATTGAAATTTCTAATAAGTTCCACACATGTAGACATAAGAATACAAAACCCTTGCTATATCGTTTGTTATCATCCAAAGAAGCTGTGCACTTGGTATGTATATACCCTTTAAATTACACGTTGCAGAAAAATGTAATATTATTGCATTTTTTAAAAGGTATATTATGTATGTATCGTAAGTAAAGAAAACAGCAGTTTATTGAAATATAGTCGTACAGATATTTTTAATCATGAATTTCAGCAAAGTATCGCCCAGTTTTATTCTTCATGTTCAGATTTTATTTAACTCATGGCTAAATAATAACAGCCACCCGGGTCCATCTTCGAGGCTAGGCAACGCTTTCCAAGGCCAGTCAAATGATGGGAGACCAACTTGAATTTTGAAATACTTCAGTGCTTTGGAAAGCACGCTAAAGCCGATGCTCTTGGCTGTTATTTGTACTGTTTTGTCAGTCGGTAGTTAGAAGCCAGAAAATCTAACTGTAGTCTTGCTAAAGGGTATCGTACTACCCAGCTACAGGGTTTTGAAGGTCAGATAGTCAGTCATGCATTGTGAAACACTGGCTAAAGGAATACCACCCAACGAGCACATTAGTGTAAATAGCAGCCTATTTTGTTACTTTCGGCTGTAAAATAGCGCTTTAAGGGTTCAAAAAGTAGTTCAAAGTTGCATATTTGCTTCCGTAAACGTCTATAGCTATAAAACTTACTTAAAGTGCTATAAGCTGAACCAAATACTACCCTAGCCTTCACAGTAGTTCACGGTAGAACTCATTTACCACTAACACCTTTATATGAGAGTTACGAAGGTAATTCTGCCACTCATAGCTGTACAGTGGTTTCCATTGTAACTTTTATAGGTTATAGTAATAGTAACCACTATTATACTACTATAAGTTTCATTATAGAAATAATAGATACTCTTATGCATACTATAGTTACAAAAAATTCATCAGTGTAACTAAAAACTACTACTGCCTTTAGTAGCAATAGTCATTCCTTGCAGGCTCAATCTATTCGCCATTTTACAGCCGCTTTTGTAACTATTATAAAACATTTAATAAAAATGGATGATGGAAATTAATAAAGAAAAGTGGAGGTTATCGCAGGAAAGTACGCAAGGTTTATGAAAACCTGCTAAAATCGTCAAACATTGCTGAACATTCCAGTGAATCTGCTAATCATCTAATACTAAAGTATTTTAATTTTTAAGCTTTTAATTTTAAAGAATACAATGTCTATGTTAAGTGAACGTTTTTAAGGGTAGACCACGGATCTCCAAAATGGAAACCATTCGAATAAGTACGTAACTAGATCTTATAACCTCAAAAACAGGAAAATAGGAGCTTTTTGTGGCTGTGAGTTGCACTAGGGGAACAAAAATCACTGGAAGCGTTAGAAGGGTGAAAATTAGCGCTATGATTCTCAAAAGGGAGTTATTAGAGCTAAAACTGCAGGTTATGACTACATTACAATGACGCCATGATTTTTAAGAAAACTTATAATTCACTTGCATAATTGAGTTGATATACATTGGTTTTTCAGTTAAATGTGCATTAAATGTACCGGTAAACAATCGGCTACTTGCAAATACTAAGTTATCGACATGTAAAAATACGGAAATAAAATTTATTCTGTATAACAAATAAAAATATCACATATCTTTTGTTATTTTTTTAAATATCATAAAAGCGCGTTAAAATTACTCGAAAATTATCTTATATATCTACAGTAAACTGGACAGCATTTTAAGTATCTTTATATATCTTGCTAATACAGAATATAAACTTTTACTTAAGTACATTTATTTTATTTTCATGATGGCGACGAAAACACTTTGCCAAAATATTACAAATAATGTCAACTGAAGATATACAATAAAGAACTATAATCAATTCATTCGTTCAAAGTAGTTCAAAATCATTCAAAAGTAGCGCTACGAGAGCTTTAGTATAGCGTTAATAAATCGTTATAGCTATTAAGGATCCTTTACGCAACCGTTGTGCAGGTTAAATGGAACTTTAGGCTGCATAAAATGGCGCCCAAATAGCGCTAAAGCGGCTGCTTTACGTCTGTAGTAGACGCTCTAGCGCTTACGTCTAATACCATAAGTAATAATCGGATACGCTCTAAAGCCCTAATGCAGCCCATTTGTGCTAGTTGGGCGTGACCCGGTTGGGAAAAAAAGATGATGTTGATGTACAGATTTTCTCATTATTGGGCCAATTTTTTTTTTTTATTGATAATGGGCTCGCGTTTGACCACCATCTCACCTGATGGTAAGTGATGATGTGGTCGAAGATGGAGCACGCTTTTCTAGAAGTAACCTATTCACTCTTGACTTAAAGACTCCCAGGTTATAGCGATCAGGAAACACAGACTCCGGCAGGCAATTTAATTACGTAGTTATATGCAACTATTATTATTATTATTATTATTATTCAAATATTACACTACCACTTCCAAACATAACTATTTAATTAACCAAATGAATACAAAATTATAACTTCATTGTTTATGTAGCAATAAAGTGGATTATGTAGATAACAACCAAATCGCATGCAAAGGAAAGTTGTAAAATAAAAGTGATGCTTGAGTTCAATGCTACATAAATTGTGGCTAGGGTTGCCAGATCAAAAAATCGAAAATCCGGAGTAAATTCCGGATATTTGATGAAAATTCCTGACTTTCTTTAATTTGAAATAATAACACTATATTTTTTTATGTTTCACTCTTTCATTCATTTGTAGAAACTCTGGACGGTTTAGGATTCCCTCGGCATTCCGGACAAATACCTATATTACCGGACATGTCCGGAAAATTCCGGTCACATGGCAACCCTAATTGTGGCTGACATTTGGCGCTGCTGTTAATGGCTCGGTAACTACTAGCTCTAAAGCATGAACAGTAGCGAGTAGGGGTTTTTTGCACAACTAAAAAGTTTTTCGAGATAACCCTGTACAGGCTTCTGAAATTACTATTCTTTTCTATATATGGAACTACCTCATTTTTAGAACACCCTGCCAAAGTTTAATCACAATCTAAGCAATGAATTAAGGATGCATACGGGACAAATATCTTTATTCATATAGATAAGACCTGAGTTGTTACACAGAATTGAACCATGATACAAATAGATTACAAACGGAATATGTTATAATGTTTTAGCATTATCCTTTATTTGCAGTAATCAAAGACAAAGGATAATCGTCAAAGGATTCGCGCAAAGTACAATGTATTATTTAAGTTCATTATTTATTATTGCCATTGAGTAAATAAAATCAGAAAGTCCACTATGTACAAAAAAGTTAATAGCACGCAAATTCAAGAAAGCTCAATTCACATTAAGATTTTGAAGTTTTATCTATAGATCAATTTCAGAATATGCTATTTATTTGTCAATTTCAGGAAATATTCATAAAATACTCTGCATAAAATATGTCTGTTTGTTTCTCTGTAACACTTTCACGGCTAAACGACTGAATCGTTTTTTATTTAATATGGCAAAGAGATTGTTGAAGACCCGAAATCGTACATATGTAGATTACAATTTGTGCTATCTGGTCCCTCGCACTGTACCTACATGGTCACTGGCCGTTGTTAGAGGCGCGTGGGGACGAGTGCGTCAGTAGACTCGGCACTATCTTTAGCTCTGACAATACATCACGACAATGATGTCGTGAGGCCGCTATTGGTGTTTTTGAAAGGAAAAGAGCCTTAATAATACGTTTTAAACCTTCGGTAAGCTTCGATCGTACGAATAGCTAATTAGTCAAAGATACGATGTGACATGTGTGAGTTAATAATTTGGTTTGCAAGCTGCGGGTAATGAAATGTTCAATTCTGTAATTGACTGGGTAATCAAAGCGCTCTCTGTCTTTGTTTGGTGTGTAATTATATATTAGGTACTGATCGAGTCTCTAAGTTTGTACATTTAATATCATAGTTACAGGTCCATGCACCTCTCTTTCCTGATTTGTGACTAAACTTAACCACTTTTAAAAAGGGCTCCATTGTCATCTCTGGAAATTTATCAGCTATGTTCTGCTCATAAATACAGTTGAAGACATCAGTATCAGCCATACCAGATGGAGCTCCTACAATCGTAATCCGTGGCTGGCGCTTCTTTCGTTCATCGGCGATAAGTCCAGCCAGAGCCAGTTTGAGTGCTACCTTAATGTTATCAACATCCTCTTTAGTTTCAGTGCTAATTATAACGCCCCCATTTTTAATTTTGCGGACTCCACGTACGTGCAACTTCATTTCTTCAGGACATATAATTTTTTGCACTAGAGTTTTTGTTTCATCACTAGATTTTAATTTATCTCTAGGATAAATAGCTACAGAGCTCAAGTTATTTGGTCGCACGAAATTATTGGACCCCTTCTTCACCATATCAGCAAATGAAGTATTTCCCGTTACACCAGACTCCTTAATAGTGTGTTTGAGCTCTGACATTTGTTTCGCTAGGTTACGTTTTTCTTTCAATTCATCAATTATGTTGACGGCTTGATAGGCTTTCTGTTTCAGGGACTGATATAAAACTGCAATTTTACGGCACAGGGTGGAGATCTTCAATTTCTGCTCCGAGTTGAGTTTGCCATCCGTGGCAATAGAGCAAATCTCATTTAACTGCTGCTCCATGTTTACCATCCATTTTTGGACCTCGGGCGTAGTTGCAACTTCTATAGAGAAATCCGACACAAGCCTTTTTGCTGGCGAGGTATTGTGATCACTTGAATTGCCGGGACGGCTATCTATTTTTCAAATAATTCAATATGTTTCCATTATTTACTAAGATTCACAAAAATAATATAGTAGGTCACTGTTATTACGTTAATTAAATCGATGGGTCCTATGTATATGGGCCAAAATGCTAAATTACAACTTTACAGGAGAGGCTTCCAAAGTTTCCATTTACTATAACTTCAGATTGATAAAACCGAAGTTTACGAATCTTTGCTTGTTTGCTAAGACAACTATCCTCCTCATTTGTACTATAGTATTTTATATATACACACATCAGTTTTTTTTTACGTCACATTGGCCCTTCTACGTTAGTTTTTGTTAAAAAAATTTTTCTCTAAAAACACTTTAAAAGGGCCAATGTGTGTATTGGCCATTATACGCGTATTACGTTAATTAGCATAGGGTATATATTTTTATATTTTTTTCTCATAAAATCAAATAACAATTGAAGTAGCTGATAATTCATTAATTAGAATATAAGCTATTTAGTTATTTATGTCACATTGACACTTATACGTTTTACAATCTGCTTACCTACTAACTCAGTTTTCAGTTAGATCATTTGAATAATTAAAAAACACGCAATAGTTTTATTCATTTATTGAAATAAAAATTAAAGTAGCCTTAAAACTACACTTATGAAAAAAAAATAAGTAAAAACGAAACTTTTACTCCAGTAAAAGTTTCGTTTTTACTTATTACAAACTAAGATCTCCAGATCTTAGTTTGTTTAACAAAATAATGTACCTACTTCACATTATTATTTTCTCAATAAAATAACAAAAAAAAAACAAAATTAAAAACCTATCTTGTGTTAATAAACTAAAAAAAAAGTCTCTGTAATATATGTAATTAAGTAATAAAATCAACATTACTATTTTTTTTTTGTTAATAGGTTCGCGTTTGACCACCATCTCACCTGATGGTAAGTGATGATGTGGTCGAACACGCACGATGATGTGAGCACGCTTACCTAAAAGTAACCTATTCACTCTTGACTTAAGGATCCCTAAGTTACAGCTATCGGGAAACACAGACTCCGGCAGGGAATTCCACTCCTTAACTGTACGCACAACGAAGGTATTCCCAAAACGTTTAGTGTATATGAGTGGGATGTCGACCATGTAACGATGGCGCATCGCCATTTGTCTTGTAGTCCGATGATGGAACGGGCTTGGCGGAATTCGATTGTGTAATTCCATCACACACTCCCCGAAATGTAACCGATAGAAAACTGATAGACTTGCAACTCGTCGTCGATGTCCAAGGCTCTGGAGCTTTGACTTGACCAGTGCATCGTTGCCAATGAGTCTCTTGGCCCGTTTCTCAAAAGACTCAAGCGCGTTCAAATTGTATTTGACAGATCTATCCCAAATATGAGAGGTGGTACTCCATACACGACCGAACCTGGCTTGATACAGATTGAGCAACTATTCGGGTGTGAAGTACCGTCTCACCTTTGCTAAGATTCCCAACTTTTTTGATGCTAGTTGAGCCTTAGCCTTGATATTGAGGGTGGAAGTTAGTGTAGCCCCAAGAAGCTCTATATGATCGGTTATCGGCACGATTACATCACAGAAAGTGGGAGCCGGTTCGAATTGGCTCCTTTTTGAGGAGAAGAGACAAACCTGGGTATTAGCTGCATTAAACTTGACCAAGTTGGCATCACCCCATTCGGAGACAGCCTTCAAGGACAAGT
The DNA here is from genome assembly GCA_943138885.2 of Tholera decimalis. NCBI lineage: Eukaryota > Metazoa > Arthropoda > Insecta > Lepidoptera > Noctuidae > Tholera > Tholera decimalis. Next base: position 12,833,310 of record OW964552.2, on the reverse strand, counting down.
TCAAGCGCCCAACCATGTCCTCATGGAGAGACTGGATTTGACCCACCAGCACGCACGCTGGACACATATCTCTCAGCAACTGTGCTGAGAGAACCGACCCCTGAGGGACCCCGACATTAATAGCCAATTGGCAATTTAGCAGTCATGTCTCACTGGTGTGACAAGGGTGTGACAATGGTGGGACAATGACCACTCGAATGGACCGATCTCTCGGGAAGTCTTCAATCAAAACGCAAAGTTGAGTGGGTAAACCGAAAGAAGGAAGCTTAGCAATAAGTCTATCATGCCAGACCCTGTCAAAAGCCTTGGAGATGTCAAGGGAAATAGGAAGGGCTTCCCCGTGCTAATTCTTAAAAAGTCTTCATTAATTTTCTTCATTATCGCTTTCATTAATTGACGCAATGTCATTAGATGCTACTAAATTATCATAATAACTGTGATATGCAGGTGGGATAATATTTCTTCTTTCACTAAATTCCGACTTCTAGACAACTTAGCGCGATAATTGGATGTCATCTTTTACTTATTAAACTAAATTGTAACCCAAAAACACAACAATAACTATTTGTATTCATCACAGTGCGGCCGTTGCTCCGTTCAATGTATTGTCAAATCAGCTGATTGGTCCAAATATTAAATAAACGCGCGGCAACTCCCCGCGTATAAGTCTCTAACTACTATTAGGACCTTGTACGTTTAAATTCATGTTACATACGCCGTTATACTGTAATAAAAAATCGTGTTTCTATGCAGAAATCTTTTTTTTAATAGCTCACATAATCCTTTATATCGATAAGATGCGTTTACCATAAAAAAGTCAAAATGGCCAAATTGTTAGTTTGGCCCATATACATAGGACCAATCGAAACTTTGCTAACAAGCACGTCTGTATACTACGAACGTCTCAATAGCAATGACAGCCAACCAATGGCTTAACGTGCTTTCCAAGGCACTGAGAAATCTCGACATGTCAAGATGGTCACCCATCCGTGGACCAACCTTGGCAAGTGTTGCTTAACCTTGAAGATTGAATTATTATTATTTAAACACGACCTCTTCGAATGAAATATCTTATACAAGTAGGTGTCAAAGAGAAACGTTAGGCAGAAACAAATGGCTATTGCAATAATTACATAGCAATTAAACATCTTTGTTAAAGACAAAAGGTCGAAGAAAAAATACATAAAGGTGCTTTTTATTTCTTTATATTCATGCGTATTTCGTTATCTATGAAATACAAATCGATAAACGTTTCCAAGCAAAATTACACAAGATTATTCAACAACTAATGTATGTATGTAATATTCAACAACAACACGAAGCCGTAAAATAATTATTAAGGTAAAGAGTCTGAAATTTAATGAAACTAGTATTAAGGATAACAGGATTATTCAGTTGAACTAATTTAAAAGTCGCTCTGTGATGAATAATTTTTCCGTTTTCTTCTTAGATAAATGTCAACTTTTCTTTTGAACGCCTTCATTGGAACGTTGGATAACTAATGAAACTAATAATGCTACAAATTACAAAGAAGTTTACGACGAAACAACTTGCTTTTTCAAGCAAACTGATGTTTTAATTAACAATTTAATGTTTAGAAGAAGTCTATGGGCGACTTATTCTATGATGTTTTACTATTTATTTTTTGTCAAGGAGACGGATATGGTTGTCTCATGGGTTGGTTGTCATAGGGGTCATAACAGAACACCTAAAGAAACTATAAGAACAAAGTTATTTTAGTGTTTCATAAGATTATGATAAAACTAGCTTGTGCCAGTGGCTTCGCCTGCGTGGGAAGTTTTTCCAGTGTAAATCCCGATCCTATAGGAATTTCGCAAAATCCTTTCTTAGCGGATGCCTACGTCATAACATCAAATGCATGCCAAATTTCAGCCCGATCCATCCAGTGGTTTGGGCTGTGCGTTGATAGATCACTATGTCAGTCAGTCAGTCACCTTTGAGTTATATATCCAAATAATTTATCATATACATAAAGCCTTTTATTATAGCAAAAATTGTAATATAAAAATTTTAATTATAACTTCCACGGAAAGGGCAACTGAAATGTTCGAAATACATCAATTAGAAACTCCCTTAAACCCCTGCTTAATAATGTAGCAAAAATTTTCATCAGAATAAAATACACGGACCGCTTTTAACTAGAAGCCTCTTGAGCAAGTTCTGTGATTACGCATCATACTGCATCTCCGCCTCGCTATCAAACTTGCTCCAAAGCATTTAGTAAGAAGGCTAGCGATGACTGTTTTTAATTCATATTGATTTTGTTGCACTTCAAAGGAATGGCGGATATAGAGCTTTAGAGCTCCGTTCGACTGAGAAAATCGTTTTGAAGATAATACAGATTGAAGTAAGCGTCTAAAAAGTTATGTAGGGATATAAAACCAGCCAAATGTGAGCCGAGAACTTGGGAGCCGAGAACGTGTACTTGGGAACGAAATTATTGTAGTTAGCATTATCATGCTGCCCTGCAATCCTGAATGTTTAAATTTTACGAATACTTTCCCTTTTTTGCATAGCATAACTTGCATTAGATAAAAATTAAAGAAAAGGTATTTATTTGCACAGAAACGACATAAATACAAACTATAAACTTATCCGAAATTCCTTAAATAAGTTCAGATAGTCGAGTCGATTACTTTATACAACTCGTAATTTGTAATATATAACCACTCAATCTACATATAAACCTTCTAGTAAACCTATTAACCTAGTGGTCATGTTTAAAAAACGATTCCAAACTAAGTTGCGGATTTTAACTTTAATTTTTTTATACATTCATTTTTACACATTTTGACAATATAAATTTGTATACATTCGATTCGGCAACCCTGGGTATATAATACAATTTGCAATAAGAGGATATGAAAGTAGCCCTTACTTTAAACGGATTTAGACATACAATAAAACATTCTATAAGGTTATTTCTCTCTTTGTAGAGCAGATCTTTTTGTAAGTTTTGAAGTCAGTTCAATTTTTTTGTAAAAAAGTTTTTATCCTTTTTTAGTTTCGTGAAAAAAGAAAAAATACCTGTACAATAGTTTTTGGTAATGTAAGTGACGGACTAAATGAAATATTTTAGGAAAATACTCCAATATTGCGGCGGAAGCGTATTCACGCGATTGTTGCTGAGTATTTGTGTATCCATAATTATTTAGGTGCGGGGTCTGTTTTTATGTATATGTTTATGTATGTTATGTATTACTTTTAGCAAATTCTGATCACAAAAACATTCCAGTATCACGAGTTGTACATACGTCCGTGCAATATCTCATTTCTAGTCCATACTTACGCGACCTGTGACGTCATAGATGGATGAGAAACGACCGGTAGTTAAAGAATTCTCTGCCGGCTTCTGTGTTCCCTGCCACTTATGACCTTTCACCTTGAAAGCACTAGTAAGTAGGCATCTTCTAGGCTCACTCATCCCATCTTAGACCTTATCTATCGCTTACCATCAGGCGAGATCGAGGTCAATAGTGGGCTCATCAGTAATAAAAAAAATCAAACATTTCTGTCGACATTCCATCTGCGTACAATGATAAAACGATTTTTTTTAAATAGGCTCGTGTTTGACAACCATCTCACCTGATGGTAAGTGATGATGTGTTCGAAGATAGAGCACGCGCCAACAATTGGATAAATGTTCTTAGAATACCTATGAACAGCTTTTTGTGATACCTTTTTCTGTGAACTGGTCAATTTTTCGATGGAACGAGCGAGCCCAGAAGATGCCTGTTCACTCTTGCTTTAAAGTGTAGTGAACCGTGCTGTGCGCACAATAAATGTAGAAGACAAGTGCTTAGTACGACAAAACGGTATATTAATTTAACAAATTGTTACTTTGACATTAAGTACAATTGTTGGCATAAATTCTTTGAGTTTTTTTCTGAGTGATATCACGGTATCATTCTCATATTGTAAGTCACATTATTTCAAATTGCTTTAATTGACTTAAAAAAGATAGAATATGAAGATTATCAGGTTTATTTTAACAATAACTGTTAAATAGATTTAAAAAAAGTCAGTACTACCCACACAAAACTCAATCCCAATTAAAACTATCAAAAATAAACTCAGAAAAAATATTAAAACCACTATCAAAAAACAGATTGTCAATTTATACATTCACATTCCAATTCGTATTATCGACAGTAAAGGTGAAAAGTGTGCAGGTACTGTTGACACGTCCGCCGCAGTCCAATTAGCATCGATTTATATGCTGAACGTACCGTCAGCTGCTGTTTGTTTTTCGAAAGCCCGATAGCGATAATGCTGACTGTTAATATTATTTTGTTATCAGTTTAAGCGGAAAAGTTGTGAAATTGAAGGAGGGTACATAATACACTTTCCTTCAATTTCACAACTCAATACTGATATTTGAGTTTGAGTCAATATTTCAAATATCAATACTGATATTTGAGTTTTAGAATATTGAAAGCTTAAAGCATTATTACCCGTGTTGGCTGAACCATTTGAATAATTATTTTGTTACTCAGTTGAATACATTATGAACTTCTGTGACACACGGACACATTCATGATATAAACACCATCAAACTGATATGACTTAACGTTTTATTAACTCCCCTAGGTGAGGCAGAGGGCGTCTATAGAACTCCGTAATTAAATAAACAAAGGAGACGAGGATTTCTGGGCCATATTGCAATAATTTGGGATATGGTTTAAAAAAGCGTCATATTTTTCTATTTCTAAATACAAAAAAATATCTTAAAAATAAGTTTTAAATCAATATTGTAAAGAAATCTTAAAGTCGATTCTCGTTTACAAATTGATTTATTACTTGTGTTTGGCAACTGTATTTTTAATCTGTGCTAACAGTGACAGCCCCAAAATACCTTGTGACAGTTCTAGAATGTCAATAATGAACAATCACTCGTTTCGTATGCGTGCGTTTTGAGTGCTTCCCGTTGTTTTATTGATATTTTCCTTGACCACTGCTTTTTTCCTACGGACTTCTGATAGTGCTAAACTTGTACGACCCTTGCTATCATACCGGATAATCTCGTTTTCTCGTCTGACTTTGGCTCGCTTATTTGGATTTTACAGCCTGCGTATCGATTGGATATTGATACCATGGATCGCTGTGTTAATTGTGATATAGCGACTAGTCGCTGTAATACACTTGGCCGACGAGTTTTAGATAATGCGACACTATCAGTGATTCGTCATTGGCGTGCATCACAACCTGCAAGTACAAACTTGAAGTCACCTTTTCTAGCTACCCAGTGTCTACACTGCTGGTCTACAGGTTTCTTCTTTTATTTTCCATAAACGTTATGCAGGAACTATAGTAACGCTACCTATTAAAAAAAATTAGCAAAATATTGAACCGACTTCCATATCAAAACACTACAAAGGCAAAAATTACTTTAATTTCGGTAGTCGGTGTCATTTGTTTTGTATTTTCTTTTTTTTTTTGACACTGCCTTCCGAAATTAAAGTTATTTTTGCCTTTGTAGTGTTTTGATATGGAAGTCGGTTCTATTTTTTGCTAAAATTTTTTTTCCCCGCTTTTTAGTGGTTCGATTTGTAATTTATCTAGTTACCAGAGCCAAAATGTCAACTACTTATCACATTTTACAAAATATTGCGTATCCCGGTGCTGAGCCGTTAATTTTTGAGGAGTTCTCCTGGTACATCACCATCAGTTCTACTTCACCATGTGCATTGTGATGAGCATAAAGTGCTTAACATCCATATTCAAGTAATCTAATCACAATCCACGAAATACCTATTATTGAGCAGTTTTGCTGGCCATCTGGGGTCTTCATCATCAGTTCTACTTCTTCAAATGATGCTTATCGGGAGCAGCTGCACAAGTTACTATAAGAAATACACAAAACGCTGTAGGTGTGCCCATAATATTTGAAGAGTTCCCTCGATTTCTCCATGATTCCATCATCAGATTCAAACGTGATGACAATGGGACCAACTAGAAAGTATACCCTTTCAAACAAAAAAATAATTTTCCAAATCGGTTTAGCCATCTCCGAGTTAGCAATATTTTTAATATTATTGTAACTGCATTGTAGGCAAACGAACGGTAGGCTGCTGTGCACATGTATTGTAATGTCTATAATATGGTACCTTAGTTGGGCTAGGTACCAAAATAATATAATACCACCTGCACAATTCTTAGATGATATTCTGATTATAATTGAAGATGAATTGAATGAATTATTATATATTTTTTTTTATTTTTTTTTATTTTAAACATCATCTCCCTGGGGTATCTCCAAACTATTTGAGAGTTTCTTAATATCCTCCCACTCAATACAACACAATTAATATAGTAAACAACTATATATTTTGACAAAATAGCAATCATGTTTAAGAAAACAGCTTTATAGTATAGGTTGTTGCCAATTTATTGCATATCTCAGATTGCCTAAATTTGCCGAAGTTTCAGTGATGCTTTGTTAATATATAAGCTGTTAATCGACACTAATTTCATCTTTTTACACATTGGCCCAAGAATATATGGAAGCGTTTCCGTCTCCTTTATTTCTCAGTGATAATAGAAAAACAAAAAGTATTAAAAAAAAATACTCGGGGAAGTACGATTGATTGCGAAGGTCCTTTAAACTCTCAATTCAATTAGAATTAAACAAAGAACAGCTATATCAAACATAGACCGGTTCTAACCGGGATGGCGAAACTTTTAGCCATCCCCATAATCTGGTAAATAATAATCAGTTATTTGTCTGAAATATTTTCGCATGTAGAAATAGTTACCAGGGAATCAATAGAATTTACTCACTCTAAATCTGTATCCTTGCCTATCGCTTTTAGGCACGCAATGGTGTATTGCGCACAAGAATGATAAAGTGTACAGGCCAGACTCAAGTCTCAAGTCACATAGTATACCGTAATCTCTTTGCTTCATTTTCCAAAACCTGGCTTCATAAGGAGCCCACTCAGTACAATCACACGTAACTGTACCCCCATCGTTAATATAATATAAATCTATTAATGAAATACGAAGTCTATATTTCATATCGACTGCTGCGCACTTATACAGGCTCCTGAGGATTGACTTTGATAAATGAAGTGTCTATCAATATTATTCTAAGTGACGTAGGTTTGGGGTATATTTTCTGTAGGTAATTGGATATTATTTGGAAAAGCTACTTTTATATGCTAGTTTTTGCTGTTACAAAGTACATTTATAGTAGCAGTAAGCATGATATTGATGATTGTGAAAATAAACATTTATAATTATATGATATAAGTAGAGGTAGGTACCTACTAAGTTACTTCAGTAGTTCGTCAGTAATGAGCGTTTAGATACTTTGTACATAGAACGTACTATCGAACAAACTTCCGCATGCTCACCTTTAAGGCTGTAATCGCATAGCACGGCTCGCAACTCGATCGCTCGGTACATGTATTTTGACCAATAGGATGCACGAAGCGTATTTTACACACACATGCGCGTGCTATTCTCAATGATAGTTTGAGATATGTTTCTTCAATGGGCACTGGCAGCGTGAGCTCCAATGAATTATTATTGTTGACAAGAAGTTATTGCGTACTCACATTTTCTGTTTGGTTTAGAAAATGTAATAAGTAATGTAATTGCTATATTAAATTACTATCAACTTTCCACAAACATTTATAATAATTTTGAATAGGTATAATGCGATGATTAAATATAATACGAAACATTTGTAAAGAGAAGCATTAATTGCTAAATAAATGTTTGTCATACGAGTGTTTATAAAATAAAACATTTGCGGAATAAGTTGTTTGTGAAATATCTAAATAGTAGGTATACGAAACGTTGGTTGTAAATTAAAAACCTGTCAACTGTGTTTTGGTGAGACATTAGTGAACCCGTCCTATTGTTTAACCAGATTTTCAGACGTTCCCAGTTCTCACTGAATAACAATGCTACACTTAGATAATGAACTTATCTTTATTACAGTTGCAAGAAGTGCGCTACCAATAAACAAAAAGCTCTGATAATATTGTATGAACTGCGCCAAGTAGGTATTGGTTCAAATAATATTTGTGCTATTTCAATAAAAACAGTTTTTTTTTTATCACAGCTTTTTGTATATTGGTAGCGCAACTCTTTCAACTGCAATAAAGATAAGTTCATTAACTAAGTGTAACATTGTTATTTGGTGGAAACGTCTGACAATCTGGTCAAACAATAGGACGGCTTAATAGAAGGGTCATAAAATAGGTTTGCGAAAAAATTACAAAATATTTTTAAGGTATATTATTTTATTACCTTAGATTATCGCGAATGTTTTGGAGTTGTTCCTTGTATTCGGTTTAATACTTTTAATAGTTGTAATATTCGTTTTATCCATTTATTTATCACACCTTTAATTTGATCGTAAATATAACGAGTTTTTACGAACTACGTGTCATTCCAATAAAAATGTTCGAGGCATGTCGTGCAGGATCAGCTTACCGTTAGGTGGTTCATAAACGGCTGGACAGAGGACAAGTCCATAATCTTCAGCACGTAAGGCTTTTTTTTCTGGTTGGGAAAATGATCGTATGACTTCTCCCGCTCCGAGTTGAGCGGAAGGGAGTGTCAGACTTCTACTGACTAAAACCCCACCCTATTCCTTCAGCTGCCCCAAAGTTCCGGGGCCGCGGTATCTCGTTGGAACATTACCGCAACCCCGGCAGGGAATGGCCTTATAGGGTCCCGTCACTGCTCCTGACAGCTCTTTGAGGCGCGCGTGGAACACGACGCGCTGACAGCACGTAAGTCTGGAGTTTAGTAAAAAAACAATCCGGGTTGCACTCCGGGAGTGCCGGCAGAAGTGAAAACTTGAATATTAACGTTGTGCATTTTTGATATTTTGGAATGGTTAGGGAATAATTTTGCACGATTTGCTTTAATTATCAGTATAAAAGTACTATCATTTATGTGGTAGAATACAATATTTATTTATTGCGCTATCGTACACAAACATGACAATTTATATTACATTAAAAAGTTTATCTCTTAGAAAAATCAACTTTCATGTTAACACACACGAACATTCGCGCAAGCGTCCTGCTCCGCCTAAACAAAACAGCAGGCGCAGGCATACATTTTCGCCGCGCCGTAGAAAGAGAGGGGGATACTTCCTCTCCTACGCCGCGCCGGCTGTCTACTCTCCGTCCGTCTTACGAATTTTCGATCAGGTCACGTGTCTTGACGCGAGTTTAACATTTTTTACCCATTACAAAAAAGTGCACAACGCCGCTAAAGAAGGTTTCACTTCAAAAAAATCCTTCAAAAATTTACGAAATTTCAAAGGTATGTACGTTTGCCCTGGTTTGCCCATATAAAATTTCCACGACATAAGAAACACTGTATAATGCTCCCTATCTCATTTTCTCCCACGTTAAATCTTATGAATTTATATGTCTGTCTCTTTTTACTGTTGCTTTTTCGTTTCATAAAATTTCAAATCACAAAGACGCTAAAGAAGTTTTCACTTCAAAAAACCCTGTTTCTTGCTGCAATTCAAGGCTAATATTTAAATGAGTTTCCCGTTTTATTAAAGTAAATAAAATATAACTTAATTTTAATTACTTTTGTAATAGAATTTACTTAATTAACAATCCACATTATCAATTATTTTAAATAAATCGCTTAAATCCCGACTTGGCGTTTCATTTGAAATTTCGGAATTCTTAAAGTCATACATGTTTACATTATATAATTGTAACATTTTTGGAGATGGAGACTGGTGGAGTAAACGCATATATGTGATGCTTGTAAATGTATGTATGCCCCTAAAAATAGCCCTACTTATTTTTGGGCCCAAAAAATCCCAATAAACATTATTTTACTCTAAATTTGGGGCTAATAGCCCTAAGAAGTTTAATCCTGGATAAAAAATCCCCCTCAACTCACCCCTCAACTCGCCCCTCAACTCGCCCCTCAACTCAACCCTCAACTCATCCCTCAACTCACCCCTCAACTCATCCCTCAACTCACCCCTCAACTCACCCCGCAAATCACCCCTCAACTCACCCATCAACTCACCCCTAAACTCACCCCTCAACTCACCCCTAAACTCACCCCTCACTCACCCCTCAACTCACCCCTCAACTCGCCCCTCAACTCGCCCCTCAACTCAACCCTCAACTCATCCCTCAACTCACCCCTCAACTCATCCCTCAACTCACCCCTCAACTCACCCCGCAAATCACCCCTCAACTCACCCATCAACTCACCCCTAAACTCACCCCTCAACTCACCCCTAAACTCACCCCTCACTCACCCCTCAACTCATCCCTCAACTCATCCCTCAACTCATCCCTCAACTCATCCCTCAACTCATCACTCAACTCATCCCGCAACTCATACAGCACCTCATCCTGCAACCCATTGCTCAACTCACCCCTCAACTCACCGCTCAACTCACCCCTCAACTCACCCCTCAACTCACCCCTCAACTCACCCCTCAACTCACCCCTCAACTCACCCCTCTACACACCCCTCAACTCACCCCTCAACTCACCCCTCAACTCCTCCCTCAACTCCCCCCTCAACTCACCCCTAAACTCACCCCTCAACTCACCGCTAAACTCACCCCTCAACTCACCCCTCAACTCCTCCCTAAACTCCCCCCTCAACTCAACCCTAAACTCACCCCTCAACTCACCGCTCAACTCACCCCTCAACTCACCCCTCAACTCACCCCTCAACTCCCCCCTCAACTCCCCCTCAACTCCCCCCTCAACACCCGACGAGACCCCCCTCGCCACACCCCGCCCCCACACGGGACCCCTCTTAACCCTCACCTCTCTGAACACCCCACGAAACCACCCCCCCCCCCTCCCCGCACCCTCTCAGGGATACCTCAACCCCTGCGACCTAACTCCTAGGTCCCAACAGATAGATACTGTCGCTTTTTCGTTTCATTAACTTTCAAATCACAACGATGCTAAAGAACTTTTCACTTAAAAAAAAGTCTTACGGTTTTCGATCGGTCACGTGACCCTGACGCGAGTTTAACAGTTTTTACCCATACAAAAAGTGCTAAGCGCCGCTAAAGAAGTTTTCACTTCAAAAAACCCTTACTTTACTATTCGTTACTTGATACCTACTATAATCAACGCGACAGGCGCGTTGCCGGCATTGCATAAGGCAAGTGTTTGTTGACAAATACAATAAGAATTCGATTCCTACGCCACTATAAAATTCGGAAGCTTTTCAAGTTATAAAACCAATATATAATTTTCAAAAGAAAATACAGCTTAATTTATTCAAATATTATAGAAATATTTTCAACAAGCCAGGCTCTATCGGTTCCTGGAAGAAAATACGCGTTGGCACCAGTGAGAGTGAAAGAATTGAAAAAAAAAATGTAGGCTACTCGTGAAATATTATTTTTACCAGACTGTCCCAGAAGCAGAGTAATGTTTTTAAGTTTGTGTTGCTGTATACACATTGTCTCAAAGGTGGTGGTCCAAAAGCAAATGAGGTAAAGCGAAGGGGTCCACCTAATAATATTTAAATCTTATCTCTACTTATAGTAAAAGACTTTTGTTTGAGGCGAAACTGTCGGCTATGATCTCAGTGTGAAATGATAAACACTTAGTGAAAATCTACTTGAGAACAATTTTTGGATGATCAGTTGTAGAAAAAAAAACCAATTCAATTTAGTTTAATTCATTTATTTTTAATAGACTTTTCGAAAATTTTAAATGACATTACATTTTAAGGTTCATACAGAAATTAACAAAAAAAAATTTCACAGAAAATATCATCAAAATGTATTTATTTACACTGTCTTAAAGTTCTTATCATAGAATCAAAAAGTCTAGACAGATTTTATGCACGTGCAATTTCTAATGAAATAAAAAGGTTTGTTTATAATATAACATTTCATACCAAAATAATGCTACAAAATAACTATTCTTCTAAATTCAAAGATTTAGTTGCCCTCGGAACACAAAATAATTAAATTGCGCAACGGAGTATGATAATTATTATTAAATCGTTGGCAATGTTTTAAATTATGATTATAGTCTACACAATGTTGACATTAATCAACGAATTAGAATAATAATTGAACTAAACCTATACAGGGTTATTTGTAAATTAATAAAGTTTCAGTACTTACTATACAGGGTGTCCAGTAAATAGCACGACATACTGCAGGGGGTGATAGCTTGGGTCAATGCCTACCAAAACAACACAATATATGTTCAGCAAAATCTTACGGATTTAGTTTTATAAAATTTTCCGAAATATCGAAAAATCTCTACCTTGAAACAGATTTTTAAGCATCTCGGAATGAAAACTTCCTTTACTAGTTTTTTTTTATATATCAAAATATTCGTGAATAGTTTACTCATTGTTAAGTCTTTTTCTATCAAAAACAATAATGGTCTCAAGAAATACAATTTTTAGTTTAAATTTTCACATAACAATTTTCTTATCACTTAACTTTGATCTACAGTGGTGAAAAAAAATGTATGTGGCAGATTTGCACCACAAACTTAAAAAATAACTTGTTTAATGGTGGTTTTGGAAAGATACAATACTAGTGCATTTTCATAAAATAAATACGAAAAAATGCTATTTTAGTTCATAAGAGGATTTTATTTTAAATGCAAATAATATGACTTTGAATTCGAATCGTAGTAAGGTCGTACTACGGTTCGAATTACATAATAGTTAATCTACGGCCGACCGTCCGGCCGGTCTGTTAATGTCATTTCGAAGGATAAGGTGATAGTAAACAAAAAAACAGAGGAGTTATCTTTAGTAAACATTTACTTATTCATTTAAATAAATCACAATAAGCGCTCAAATTGCTTCGCTTGTGCCCTAATACACACTCGGCATCTTCTTAAAAATGAGCTATTGAGTTTTCTCAGGCTCACCCATCATTTTGAAGCAACATCACCTCCCTTAGCTCACTCGGAACATTTTCAAGAAGCGTGGGTAGGGTTTCTCGTAAAAACTCCAAGTAATTATTGGCATTTAATGTAGGTGGAAGCTCGACGGGACCCACAATCTGGTCATTAAAAATCCCACACCATAAATTTATTTTGAATTGTTACTGGGACCTGTCTTCTCTTGACACACCGATTTTCTAATTGCCAACTATGTAGATTATGCAAATTCAAGTAGCCGTCCTTTTTGCAGTCTGACTCATCACTCCATAGCACCTTATTAAAAAAGTTTTGATCCTCTCGATGCATTTCAAGCATGCGGCGGCAGAATTGAACTCTCGGCACGTAGTCTCTAGAGTTTGCACGCGTCGTACGTGAAATGGATGGTATCCATACCTCTTGAGCACTGAATAAACAGTGGACTTCGGTATCCCTGTGCGGCGTCGTCAACAACTTGAGGGCGTCCACCGCCACGTTGACCAGGGAGTCTGCCTTCCATGTAGGATTTATGCACTCTGGTAAACATTTCGTGGTGTGGATGTCTCCTATCGGGAAACGTTTCCCTGTAGAGGGTGGCAGCAGCTCTGGAACTTTGACCAGCTTCTCCGTAAATTAAATGCATCTCAGCATACTCTCGCTGCATGTAACTTGGAAAAACGCGGTGGTTGGCCATGTTAGTCGCAGGCCACGCTGGCGCGACGCGTCTTGCGTCTGCGATGAGCGGGAAAAACAAAAATACGGGTCAAACGGGGGGCGCCACGTTGGCGCGACTTGCGTGCGCGTCTAGCGACCGCGACCAGCGGAGGGATAGTACGAGTTCGCGCGTCCTGCGTATTTATCAATTTGGTTGAATTATCCGCGATGCAAAACATAAATACGGAGGAGTTTATTAGCGAAATAATGTCTCGGCCATCAACCTGGTGCAGTAAGGATGATGAATATAAAAATAAATATGTAATAAAAAAAGTGGGATGAAATAAGTAAATAATCATGAACCCCCGTTTTTATCTGTAATATATCCTGTGCAAAAAAACTACTTCCTTCTAAACATGAAAGTTCCAATTTAGACAAACTCATTTCAAACCCCGCGCAATAATAGCAGATAATCACGCGGCCGGCCGCTTCAACGTGGCACACTACAGCGGCAAGACGCAGCGTCTTGACGCCTCCCGCTCCCGCAGGTCGCCCCCGCTCACCGCAGTAGCTCTAGCGTAGCCTGCGGCGTATACGGCACAAAAGTCCTGGTGGTCGCCAAGTCGTCGTAGTGATCACAATAAAAAATCCAAATCGTAAGGCAAACAAAGTCCGGGGTCCAAGGCACAAAACAGTCGTCAGTACGAAACAATAATTTGTGAATACAGAGATGCGTTGCGTACGCCTTAAGGTAGCGTACTGGCAAGCGTCGCAAATAAGGTTGACAGAGTGAGACACAAAATCACAATACAAGAAAGAGCGGGATAGCACATACGTTTCTTTTGTTAGACAGTAACGCGGTGTCCTATGAAACGATGCGAATGAAACAAAGCTGAAACTCTATAGGGGTGGCCTACGTGACCAAACGCACGTTCGCGCGGCGCGATGACATGCAACGCGATGCGGACGTGATCAATTGGTTTGATATTTTCATGCGATCAGACGCGACATAGCTGGTCCGCCCCTGCCGCCGCGTCACGTTCGCGCGCACGCAGGACCGGCACACAGTGGTCCAGATTTTCAAAATGATGGACTTTCGATCGAAGATGGTTATTTCACTAAACAAAAAATGGTATCGAATAGTATATATAACGTTCATCTTTATTATTACAATTTTTCGATAAAATTGCTCCTTCACATCAAAAAAAAATATTGAAAAAAGAAATGTATGGGAGAAAATCTATTTTTTTTCCTCCGGCTAGTATCAAAGTATAGCAACCAAACCTTATATTCTAGTAAGTACTTGTTGCCCTTAATAAGACGACATATAATTTGCTTGCATATCCCTCTGGCCTTGGTGCCTTCGATGATTCAAAGTTTCAAATTTTTATGTTATATATTCTAATGGCTTTTAACGAGTTTTACAATTAAGAATAATTACTAAAAATTTTTTTTTTTTTTCAATACAATAAGAGTTAAAAAATATAAATTTAGGCATTTGGTAGGCATTTCATTTACAAGACAATAATAAAATTACATATTTTTTAATAAAATTTCAACTTGATGCACGTAATTGAAGACAGTCGTGTGCTGACGATGACTATCTATACCTAAATGACTAAAACTATTACTTTGATAAAATAATAATTAACCCCCACCACCAAAGGGTGGTAGGTAGAAAAAGCGCTGATTGGTTGTTGAACGCAGCGGTACTAATTATGTCAGTCACTACTTGCGTACTTGTGTTTGTTATAAATATGTGTGCAGGTAACAATTAACTTGTTTCTCAACCCTTGAGGAAGCAACATCATTATCTGTGCTGTGTGAAAGTTTTGTGAGTTTCGTTATGGCTGCATTTGTTACGAATTTAGATATTTTTATGTTCCTTCGTGTTGAAGGAGACATGAAAAATTGGACACGACTCTATGAAGCTATTATTGTGCGCATCCCAGTTGAAATATGTTCAGAAGATTCATAAATAATTAAGACCTTTTTAAAAAAAATATCGATGCTTTCCGCTACAAAGGGCGTAACTCCAAAACCCATAGTTTTGGCTATGAGCAAAAGAGTAAACAAAAAAAAAACTTTCTCAAATATCTCTTTAATTTTTATACTTATAAAATTGAGTCCTAGGATGAAAGTTCTTAAATTTTGGCTGACTTTTGCCTCATTTAATTACAGTTATGTACGATAGTTATTAACGAAGTTAGCATGGAGTTACACCCCTGGAAACGAAAAAAAAATGTATATACACCCCTTAATTAAATGATTTGATAACAAACGTCTGCGGTAAAAACCAGTTAGACACATACAAGGGTAATTTACGTATTTATAAAGACCATGTTTTTTCGCAAAATATGTAGATACACCCTGAAATTAATACTAAAGCAATGAATCTGTAGGCAATTTTATTAGTAAGGATGAATATAACTGAATTAATAAGGATGCGTTGTAGGTAATTTTAATATAAATAGTAATAAGTTGAGTAAAAATGAAATAAATGGTTCTAAAAACATATTTATTGTCAATTGGTAATATCAATTGCAATCAAATTGGAAGTTACAGGTGCCGTGAGCAAGTTGGGTTCTGGATAACACAATTATTTTATTCAGAATCAGCTCGCGTTTGACCAGCATCTCACCTGATGGTAAGCAATGTTGTGGACGAAGATGGAGCACGCTTGCCTAGAAGTAACCTATTCACTCCTGACTTAAAGACCCCCAGGTTATAGCGATCAGGAAACACAGACTCCGGCAGGGAATTCCACTCCTTAGCCGTACGTACAATGAACGTATTCCCAAAACGTTTTGTAAGTAAGGGTGAGTAAGCATCTGTTCCGGTTTAAAGAATCGTCTCACATTTGCTAGGATTCCCAACTTTTTTGCTGCTAGTTGCCTTAGCCTCGATAAATAAACCAAAATTGAGGGTAGAAGTTAGTGTTACCCCAAGAAGCTCAATACGATCGGTTATCGGCACGGTTACATCGCGGAAAGTAGGAGCCGGTTGGAATTGGCTCCTTTTTGCGGAGAAGAAACGTCTGGGTCTTAGCTGCATTAAACTTGACCAAGTTGGAATCCCCCATTCGGACACAGCCTTCAAGGATAAGTTCAAGCGCCCAACCATCCTCACGGAGAGACTGGATCTGTGACTCACCATTACGCGCGCTGGACACATATCTCTCAGCAACTTTGCTGTCGTCTGCATACCCAAAGGTACCGGGCATAAGCAGATCATTAATGTGCAGCAAAAATGAAGTTGCTGAGAGAAACGACCCCTGAGGGACCCCGGCATTAATTGCCAATTGGCCAGACGAGCAGCCATCAATAACCACTCGAATAGACCGATCTCTAAGGAAGTCTTCAATCCAAACGCAAAGTTGAGTGGGTAAACCGAAAGAAGGAAGTTTAGCAATAAAGCTATCGTGCCAGACCCTATCAAAGGCCTTGGAGATATCAAGAGAAACAGCAAGTGCTTCCCCATGCTTCTCAATGGCCTCACTCCAGATGTGAATGGCAAACGCTAGAAGATCCCCAGTTGACCGGTTTTTGCGAAAGCCGTATTGTCGGTCACTGAGGATGTCGTTAGCTTCTAGGTATGCCAGGAGCTTGCTATTAAGTACGTAACTGAGATAGGCCTGTAGTTGGCCGGGTCAGCACGACTGCCATTTTTGGGCACAGGCTGCACGTTAGCCAGCTTCCATGCTTTCGGAGACAGTTCAGGCGCACAAGTCTTAAGAACAATTGCCGGTATCCCGTCGGGGCCACTAGCTTTGTTCACGTCGAGATTACGCAGCACTCTACGGACGTCCTTCCGATGTATGCGAATATCCTGTATATGTAGGGCGTAACTCACATTTTGTTTTGTTGCTGTGTTTTACCCCGTTTTTTTTTTCAGGAAAATATGTTTATTTGTAGATACAGCAAGTTTGCTGTCGTGATGAAAAAGAAATGTGTTTTACGACTTGGTTTTTCGAAAAAGAGATGTTTAGCGTTAAGAAAATGTTGGGTAATAAAAACCATTTTTTTCAACGTAGCGCAATTTTGAATATACAGATAGAAAGAGCGTGAAAAACTAAGTAAGACTGCATCAAAAAGTCAATTTGGCCAAAATGGTATTATGCCCTTTGTAGCGGAAAGCGTCGATATATTAGTAATATGAGTCGCAGATGGGAAAATATTAGTTTGCCAAATTGCACTACAGGGAATTTATCAGAATTTTTCTAGCTCAAGATGAAGTTATCGAAAACATATCGTCAGACATTACGAGTACTTCCGTTGATATTGATACTGTAGCAGCTGTGATTCCGTCTACATCAACTGTGGGCACATCTACGGATTTAGTTCAGATTAGGAAACCGTTTGTTGACCTCGGCAACAAACAGAAGAAAAGACGTTTAGGGTCTCTTCTGGAATACTCACCGAAAGAACTCACTTTCGCATTAGTCACAAGACTTAAGACAGAAAAGCAGAATGACTTAGCTAATATTATTGATCACATAACGAAAAACCCTGATAGTGTTGAGAATGTTTAAACCGCTTTGTTTAAAAAGAAAGTAAGCAAAAAATCTTTAGACGAAGATCACGCTCTAGGTTTTATACATCTTTGAATTTGTCAAAGTGGAAATATTTGTGTTTAAGGAAAGTGCTGATAGATTGTGAAGTTCCAGTTTTACCATCGTATCACAAACTCCTTGAAGCTAAGAAAAGATGATATCCAAGCGATTTAGAAATGACTGAGAGAGGAGCTAAAGTGAAGATTCAAGCCCTAATGGATCTGACAGTCCAGAAGATTCTTCAGATTACTGGTACCCAAGTTGATACGTCAAATGAAGGATTGAAGTTAATCAGTAAATGGGGTTTCGATGGAGCTTCTTCACAAAGCACCTACAAGCAAAGAAGTGAAGATGTAAACTTCAGTGATTCATCGGTATTTATGTCGTCTTGTCCTTCTTAAATTAGTTTCTAATAATATCACCATATGGGAAAACCCAACACCTTCAACCTATTATTGTAGGCCTATTAAGTTTGAATTTTGTAAAGAGACAGCAGAATATATCAAGCAAGAAGAAGCTTCATTGAAAGAAGAAATAGATAATATTGGTCCTACAAAGTGTCTGGAGAAGGTGTGGCTGGAGATTAATCACGACCTTCATATGACAATGATTGACGGAAAAGTGGCCACTATTATAACTGATACTTCATCTGCATCTGCCTGCAATATTTGCCTTGCTAAGCCGACTGAAATGAACAAGCTGTCAGAAGTATTTTCAAGACCTGTACGAGAAAATGTTTATAAATATGGACTTTCTACTCTTCATATGTGGATTCGTTGTATGGAGTGTATTCTACATATATCATACAACATGGACTTTAAAATGTGGGCTGCACGAGGTGCTAACAAGGAACTAAAAGCTGCGAAAAAACAACTGACACAAGAAGAATTCAAGCAGCAAATGGGAATTCTTGTAGACAAACGACGGAAATACAGCCAGAAGGTTTTTTTAGAGATTATGAGAAATCTGCCGAAATTACCAATATTGATAAAGACCTACTAAAGCATTTCGCGGTTATTCTTCAAACAATTTCATCTGGATGTGCCATAGATATTGAAAAATTTAGAACGTATTGTCGAGATACAGCTGAGATGTTTGTTCATCTATACCAGTGGTTTTATATGCCCGCAAGTGTGCACAAGCTGCTCATACATGTTGCAGACATTTGCGAACACTTTGGCTTCCTACCAATTGGTATTCTTTCCGAAGAAGCCAGTGAAGCAAGAAATAAAGAATTTCGAAAAGTTCGTGAAAAACACACAAGAAAATTTAACAGGATGAAGACCACCGAAGACTTGTCGCATAATTTTTTAATTAGTTCGGACCCATATTTATCCCATATTCGACCAAAATACAACAACTCAAAACATTTCGATTTTTTTTTCGAATGTTAAAGAGCTTTTGTTGTTGCCTGAGGTAACAACAGAAGAAACTGAAAATATGGATCTACAGGAGCTGCGGGATCCATTAGCGTAATAGTATGATAAATTTATTGATATTGTTATTATTTGAATTGAGTTAGTAAGATAAGTCGTTTCATTAAAATAGTCCTTATCAGGACTACATAAAATAGTCCTTTTCATGACTACCCGAAATAGTCCCTTTCAGGACTTCTAAAAATAGCCCCTTTTGGGGCTTTATCCATTTCTAACCGTTTCTTTTAAGATGAATCGTCAAAAACATTAAGAAAAATCGACATAAAATTTGAAACTGAATCATCGTAGGCGCCAAGGCCGCAGGGATACGCAAGCAAATTATATGTCATCGTATTAAGAGCAACAAGTACTTACTAGAATGTAAGGTTTGGTTGCTATACTATAATACTAGCCGGAGAAAAAAAAATAGATTTTCTCCCATACATATTTTTTTTCTATTTTTTTTTTGTCGTGAAGGAGCAATTCTACCGTAAAATTGTAGTAATAAATATTGATCAGCGTTATATATACTATTCGATACCATTTTTTGTTTAGCATCCATTTTTTGTTAACCATCTTCGATCGAAAGTCCAACATTTTCAAAATCCGGACCACTGTGCGGCAGGACAGAACCGCCGCGTCACATAACATCGCATTGAATCGCGCTGCATCGCATCAAGCCGCAATTAAATCATTAATTTAAATTAATTAATTAATTTTAATTTAAATTAACTACCTAAGTAGGTAGGACACCGCATAACCGGTCGGCTCGGGTCGGTCGGCGAGCAGGTAAAAACCTTTATCCATTACGCGTGCATGTCGCATGTTACATGTCACAACTTATTTTATAATAATTCGCGTAAATGAGCAGCTATTACTTATTCTCGTAGTGGTTTTTGACAAAACTACGTTAATTACATTTTCAACAAAATCAGCTTCTCTGGAACTAAAATAGTAATTTTTTGTATTTTTTTTTGTGCAAATCTGCCACATACATTTTTTTCACCACTGTAGATCAAAGTTAAGTTATAAGAAAATTGTTCTGTGAAAATTTAAACTAAAAATTGTATTTCTTGTGACCATTATTGTTATTGATAGAAAAAAGACTTAACAATGAGTAAACTATTCACGAATAATTTGATGTAAAAAAGAACTAGAAAAGGAAGTTTTCATTACGAGATGCTTAAAAATCTGTTTCAAGGTAGAGATTTTTCGATAATTCGGAAAATTTTATAAAACTGTAAATCCGTAAGATTTTGCTGAACATATATTGTGTTGTTTTGGTAGGTATTGACCCAAGCTATCACCACCTGCAGTATGTCGTGCTACCCTGCTAACTACCCTGTATACAACTTTTGTTTTATGACTTTTTTTTTTAATTTTGTTAAAGATATTTAAGGGGGATTTAATTGAGCTCCGTTTATAGCCCGGGATCGAGGTGCACGAACGCGTTCCGTTAATTCTCCTTCTTCATATCTTCACACCCAGCAGCGCGGCGACGCACCCTTGTTCTCTGGAAAGAAAAAAAATAACAAATAGCATCGATTTTTAACATAATATAGGAACACAGCTAGTACCCCATAAATAAAAATTATAAGCAGGCTATTTCAATTATCCGTTCAACAGAGACACAATATCCATACCATCATTTAAGTTGATTATTTATAAAAATTATAGAGCCAACGTTTATGGCACTTACTCTCTTGAACGAACTACCAACATGGTGATTTTTAAAATTGAAAATAAATTGATGGTTTTTTAACCAATGTTCTGTTAAACAGAGAATATCAATACAATAGTATTGATATAAAAAATATGAGTCAAGAAATAATTCTACTTCCAAATCCTTGTTTAAGAATCCCTGAATAGTTTGTTGTACCAGGTTAATAGTATTTATTGATTTGAAGACTTAATTCGAATTTTCTTTATTATTTACAATAGTGCTAGAGTTTGACTCTGTTGTCCTAAGTTTTAATTTAAATTATAATTTATACTAACATTATTTGATGCCAAGTAATTGGCAGAATATTCTATTATGTCATGGTATTGCTCAATAGGAGCAACTTGTTTAGCCAAATTTTTGGCTGTAATATTAAAATAATATGATAACGACACAGCTGTCTTTTACAATATTTAGAAAGATAGTACTTATGAAATGATATCTATCTTTTGTCAAACAAAAACTATTTCCAACATAAGAGTTGGTATCAATTAAATTTAATTTATTATTATTTACTAGCTTTTGCCCGCGACTTCGTTCGCGTAGAGGATTTTCCCACGTAAATCCCGACTCCGTGGGAATTTCGGGATAAAAACTATCTTATGTCCTTCCCACAGTCCTAAACTATTCCCATGCCAAATCATCTAGTTAAATCGGTTTAGCGGTTTAGGCGTGAAAAGGTAACACACAGACAGACAGAGTTACTTTCGCATTTATAATATTAGTATGGATGGATTGTCACATTGTGCAATGTCATATTAATATTATATCTAAGTAGGTTTTCTACCTGTGGCAAACTGGCCATATGGATAAGTGAACATCACAATATCACTAACTTTTAGGTTACTTAAGAGTTCTATAGTATCAGAGCAGCTCTCCCTTGTTCACTGAACCCCTATTACCAACCAAAATTATAAATGTAGTGTTTTTACTAAATTTAAATTTTATTATTTTTTCCATTATATCAGATAATGAACAGCCAGGCATGCAATATTTATTATTGAGTGCCCAGGATATTCATCTGTTAAAAGTTGGCCTAAACTTTTACCAATCTCATCACAATAAATAACCAGTTCTTTAATTATTCTTTAGATTGCAGTAATTAAATGTGCTATCAACAATTGGCAATGAGTGGACTGTGCAGAGGCAACAGACTGGCAATGCTCACAGTTGCTTTTTTGGGAGTGTACCAAATCACCCATTACCAACATATATTCCTTCACTTGCTTTTCCGAAGCAGTATATTTGATTGACATGGAATGTAGTCTTTGTTGTAAATAATTTAATTCATTTTGCAAGTCTTCTGTGTCAATTTAGTATTTTCTAGTGCTTTTTTCTAAGTTTGAAGAATATATATTTAATTGTTTTAACAGGTGTAACTTTCCCTTTTTTATTTTACATTTTTGATAAAGAATTCTTGTTTTTAAGCCATTTTTTTGTTTTAGTAATGTATTTATTGATTTTTATATTCCTTTTCAATTTATTTTTACTATTAATTACCCTCACAGGATTAATTCATTTCGAGTCATCTTCATTTGTAAATCTATTATGTAAGATGGCTTAATTTGTGAAATCATTGATGGGTCAATAGGTAATAACTCGCTAAATAGACTTTGATTTAATGAGGCGGTGATGTTTAGATTAGCAGTCTCCAGTTCAGATATATGAGTCTGAGCCGTTGCAGTTGTGTAGCAGTTGTAATTGCAACAAATATTTGTGATCCAATGCTTGCTCATATTATGTGCTGCATTTGCTAAATCCGTCTACAACAAGTTGGAGCCTATCCTGTTCTTGAATGACCTCAGTGTATTGAATATATAACTGAGACATATCATTTTTCAACTTCCTATTCTTCTCATGGGTTTTGATGAGAACTTTTTCATTGTCATCCATTTCTTTTATCAGTTGATCACAGTACTCCTTAGACACCTTTAATTCGCTCAAAGCCCGATTGAGTTTACTCTTCTTGAGCATAGGTGCTTCGTGTGATAACTAGGCATAATTAAAACGAAAAGAAAAGAACTGGGAAGAGACTAGGAGTTTAGGTAGAAGCTAAAAAGTAAAGATAAGTAAGTAATCAAGTCGAGGAAAATGAAATTGAAATACAAAGCTAAGAAGTTCTGCTACCTACCAAACTAGTCAAGGTTATATTTACGTCTAAAATGAAAATAACAAACACTTGATCATGTATCTTAATTATAATTAGATAGTTTACGTAAAATAAAGTGGAATATTTAACAGAAAAACTGTACCTGTTATCAAGATGACTAATATGCAAAAATTCACAGACCGGTAACCTCACACCTGTCACTCACTGATTCTCATTGGAATTTTAACACTATTTACCACTAGATATATCAATATATCACGAATTACACATTACTACACTATTTGCTTGATGAATAATTGGAAATAGGCCGTACAGACAAAGTAAATTAATGTTTAAAATAAAAAAGTCTTCTAAACAGACAGCTGTCTGTCATTCTTTCTGCCACACATAATTTTAAATAAGTCGGCTGCCACAGGAAGAATTTGTATTCCTGTAATTCCTGTTTGTAATGAATAAACTGAAAAACTACTAGACCGATTTAAAAAAGTTTTCACCACTAGAGTGCTATATTATCACTGTGTAACATGTATAGGTATTAAATTTTTGCATTTTTTTACACATAAATACACTAATATATTACACGATGCCATTAGAATTAAACTCGCAATATCAACAACAACCAAAAAAAAATAGAAATATACCTGTTCAGAACTACAATTGGCCAGTGCAACGATACTGGTGTGTCCGAAACTTGTCCACGGTTCGTGGAGCCCTACCGTTGCTTTCAATGAACAAAAGTACTTACACAATAATCTACAGGCTCTCCGGCCGACAACAATCTATAGCCTCTGAGGCTTTATAAATACCTTATTACCACTAACCTTCTGTGCTGGGTTCGCCAAGCTTCGACCTTCCTAGGTCACGCCCAAGTGTGGTATGTATGTAAATATGAGGTGAGTAAATGAAAGTGTGATGTAAGTCAAGTGTTCTGAACGGTCACAAGGCGTCAGTCTCCAGATGGCGCGGTTCAGATCAGCATCACAGCCCTAACTCGTTTCCAGCAAATGCGCGTGCCACGCGGTGAGGCAATACGGCGATATGTTCCGAGAAATATCCCTGGGTTTTCGTCAATCCGGGATTACAAAGTTCAATTAAACACTGTTCACAATCAATCTGCTAATATCACGTGAGATCCAATTCGATTTCCAACTACTCCGCGTGCCATACGGTGGCAACCAACCGGCGATAAATCCCAAAATATCCCGGGTTTTTCATCAAATGGGGATTACAACTTCAAACAATAGATAATCGCGACCCAATTATCGGTTGCAAACGGCGATTCCAAACGATATTTTACCAATTACAATTAACTCAACAGGTCCGACGCGGACATTTTTTCCAACCGGAACCAAAGTCTATCTGTCAAGTCAAAAAAGGTTATGTCAAGTGTCAACATCAAAAAGACAACAGAATGTTGCCACACCAAAGATCGTTCAAAAATACATTTGGGACGCAACAATACCTACAAAATAAAGGAAATTAAAAGTTTTTTTTTTCATTAATTATTATTAAATACTTAAGTAGGTAATATGTATAAATTGAATTAGGTACTAGCGATGTTAGCAATGTTTTGTTACGAGCTTACACTGTGATTATTTTCTCGACGAAAATATTATGAAGTAGGTAGGTATTAACAATTTGTTTGTAAATTACAATTTAAAGAAAAATTTACATTTACAATAATTCAAACTAGGAAATATATTGGTCAGAGGGTCGTCTTAGGGATTAGTACTAATAATGTCTACAAGCACTACTTACTTAAAAAAACATTACTTACTTGCAAGTTCAATTCCACCGCAATTTGGGATATATTCAGCCCTTGTCTATGCAAGACAATAATTTCGTTTCTTTCTTCTTGTGTTAGGTTCCGGGTAGTCATGATTAACGACAAAGTTCAGTCACAACCTCACAACCCACAGTAGACAACACAGTCCAGGACACGAGCAAGGGTCAAAAAGAGGCTTTCGATCACAGTCCGGTATACAAGCAGAGGTCACAGTTAGGCAGGCAATGAGTCCGATATAAATAAGCAGGTCGTAAAATAAAAACGTGTGCAATTCACACGCGGTAGAAGTGAAACCTTCAAAAATTTTACTGTAATACGTTTGCCCATATAAAATTTCCCTGTCTCGTTTTCGTTTCGTAAACTTTCAAATCACAACGATGCTAAAGAAGTTTTCACTTCAAAATGAAATCGCGAGCGAAGAACGGAAAGCGTCTACAATTAGCGAAATGCAAAATGGCATTGGCTAATGTTTGTTGTCATTTTTTGTTACACGCCTTGTACTCACACAAATGCATATTGTCTCTAATTGGGCGAAACCAGGAAGGGGTGTGGCTTGTCAGTAGCTGCGCTTTCGCAGGAATATTTTCTAAAGTGAGCATGCGTAACTTTGGCCGATATCGTAACAATTATTTTAGATGGTGAACACATAGACACACTTTTAGTTTGTTTGCTGCATTATTATACTTTGTATATCTAATTTTTATATGTCCTGTATATAAATTTTGAAAAATAACCTATACCTATGGCGGCCGCGGTAATATCAGGGAAGCCGCATATCTTCCTTACATATTAACCTGCGATATCCAAATAAAGTAACATAGTAAATGTAAGAAGAAAGGAGTAAGAAAAGACTTGTACAAATAAAAGCCAGATTTTTTTTAAAAAAAAGGTGAAAATAAAATTATGTATAAATGAATTAACATCTCAAGGATTGTTTACGTCAACTATTAGTTGAGCCCCGCTGGCACACAAATTTTGTGCCAGCGGGGCTCAACTAATACTTGTTTACTGGCACGTTTTGTGCCGCTGCGCTGGGGCTCCTAGAGGTTAAATTCCATGTTGATTACACAATTAATCTTAGAAAATTCCCACAACCAAGGGTAAGCATTGGCCCTATCGGGCTGCTGCTCTTTGAGGCGCGTGTGGAACATAGCACGTCATCGACTCGAGGGCATCAATTCTATGATGGGCCTAAACTAAATTTCACTAACTGCATCAGACTGATTTCAAGGGACAAAGATTACTTTCTTAAGATACTGAGGCGATACAGATGGATAAACTAGATAGTATATATATAATTTAATAATATGGCTCCACACTAGGAATCGTAATCGTGACCCTGCACAGCAGCCTATAACCACTAAGGAGGAATATGTTTCATGAATGTTGTACGGCCGAAGGCTCTTTTTACCCATGTCAGTCAATTTTAATAAAGAGGGAGATTATGAAGATAAAATTTAACACAAATGCTACCCACACGGAAATAGACAAGTATTTTCACAAATTAACAGACATTCCCTGCATCTGACAAACTGCAATCTTTGTTACAGTTTGTACGAATTCGGGAGCAATATGGCAAATGTCACTTAACGTGGTGACTGTACGAGATTACTTTAAGTTTCAGAAAATAATAACTCGAAGTTTACTCGAAATAATTATGTTTAATACAGTAGATTCAATTGGGATTGTATTTTGGCGAGAATGAATCCAATATAATAGATAATCTATGCTAATATTATAAAGAGGTATAAGTTTGTAAATTGTAAGTTTGTATGTAGGGGTAATCTCTGAAACTACCGAACCGATTTTAAAAATTCTTTCGCTTACATCTAGGGTAGGGGTAGGGTAGGGGTAGGGTAGGGGTAGGGTAGGGGTAGGGTAGGGGTAGGGTAGGGGTAGGGTAGGGGTAGGGTAGGGGTAGGGTAGGGGTAGGGTAGGGGTAGGTTAGGGTAGGGGTAGGATAGGGGTAGGATAGGGGTAGGGTATCGGTTGGGTAGGGGTAGGATACCACGCGAACGAAGTCGTGGCGGGTCAGCTAGTAGGTTATAAATAACACTTTCACACGTTTTTTTTTTTCGTAAATGTAAACTAGATGAGGCCAGTGTTTCCTAACTGACTACTCTGAGAAGAAACACTGAAACAAACTCACAGGTCAACGTCTCTTTTAAAGTCCAGACAATCTCTAGTGATCAAATCATATAAGCGCCACGTAGGTTAATGTCTGTGGCGCCCTTTAGAGGACAGAATCAAACAGATTTGAGCAGGCCCGTCCAAACAGTGCAAGCATATGTCAAATATCGCGTAGCTCAACTTAGAACCTTAAGGAGCTCGAACGATTTGACGAACAATACTAAAGTAAGGACATTTGGGTGGGCTGTATAAAGCACTCAAACTGCCAGATTATTCTGAACTCTTGAACTGTATTCTTTCTTATGAACATCATCCACAAACTATCTTCGCCCACTGCTGGATATAGGCTTCTCTTTGCTAGTACCAAGCTCCACGTTCCTGTGCCAGTCTCATCCAGGATATAACCGCGATGGCAACAATGTCTTCTGCATCATTGTATGTATAAATGTTATTGATAAATATCTATTAAAATAACATTACACAAGGTGACACGATAGGTGGCCTTATCTCTAAAAGCAGTATAAATATATGTAATCGTGTTTATTTATAGCTACAAGTAATAAGGTATATTAATCATAGGTTCCATATAGCAAAAAGCTTAACTCTCAAGCGGGCGCGTATTCATTTGAGCCATTTCAAATGAATACGCACCCGCTTGAGAGTTAAGATGCCACACGGTCGAGTGTAAGCATAAAAGGACCTAGGTAAGATTTTAAAGTTTAAAGTACCAACTAATTATCTATTTTTCAGTTAGAAAACAATTTTCCAACTTGATCGATAAGAAAAATACTACATAAGCCATAATCAGTAAAATAGAACCCAATATATGAAACAAAACATTATCTAACAATTCTAGTATTATCTATACTAATATTATAAAGCGGAAAAAATTGTTAGTTTGTTTGTTTGTTTGTTTGCTTGAACGCGCTAATCTTCGAAAGTACTGGTTGGATTTGGATGAAATTTGGTATGGAAGTAGCTTGAAGCTTGAGGAAGGTTATAGGCTACTTTTTACCCGACTGCAAAAAAGGAGAGTTATGTTTTTACCGTGATAGAATCCACGGGAGCGAAGCCCCGCGAGAGTACTAGTAATTTTATAAAAACTGAATCAATGACAAGTTTTATTCCATTTAGTTTGTGCCGCATCAATCTTCTTGAAGCGTTCCGGCACTGTCCCAAGACGCAAAGATATAATTATTCTTTCAACCTTGCGACCGACATTATCTACATTACCAACGGAGTAACAAAATATTATCTCAGATGAAAACTTGTAGATACTCAGTGAATTGGGTCAGGGGAGACTCCTTTATAGTTTCTCCAGGGACTAGCCTTTTTTGGATGGATAATCAGCAAATGACTCCTCTCATGGATGGATGGAGTCGAATGTTGTTTGTTGTTAATACCGTACGTTTAATTTCTAAACATCCAAATCCATTTTACAAAAGGAAAAGCTTTCCGCTTTAACTATTGGAAAAGTTCTCCTGTAGTCCAACACAAAGAGAAACATAACTGAACGACTTGTATATTTCAGTACACTTATTGTATCGCTTATGTGCATTTTCAAACCGTCTCTTAGTTTCATCTCACGAGTTATTTAAGCATATAAATCCAGCATAACGTTAGGCTGGATTACTCACGCAAAATGTAACTCAAAAAGAAAACGTTTATTCACGCAAATTGTAACTTAAGTAGACCGAAATCCCTTCAAAATTTATACAAATGTTAATTCGCTGAGTACGATAATTTATTTTTCTGTATTTGTCAGGAAATGATCAGGAATTCTGGGATTTTGACCTCACTTAAACCACCTCGGTGATCACCATTTGCACATAGGAAGGGTCCCGTTAGCATGAAAGGTCACTCCGGAACCTATGCTGTAGAACGCAGTCAGCAGCAGTGTCAGGGCCCGTTAAGACCATTACCTGCCTGGGTTGCGGGAATAAGTTAACTTGAAACCGCGTTACGGGAAGGAACAGGGTGGATTTTCAGTCAGTAGAAGTCTGACACCCGTTCACTCAGAGCAGGAAGACTTATTTGATGATCGGCCCCGGACAAAAAGGAGTGTACACACAAATGCATGTATAAAGTTATTTATTCCTATACCAACAACACAAACAGCTGTTAAAGTCATTAAAATTTAAAGCATGTTACAAACACCTCTGGCTCGCATAATAAAGGACTAGCAAACTCATTGCTCCACAAATTAATGTAAAGTGGCACGTAATTATTCTGTACAATAATGTTCGTGGGTAACATCCTACGTTGCGTTAGTGTACAATCTATACTAATATTATAAAGCTGAAGAGTTTGTTTGTTTGTTTGTTTGCTTGAACGCGCTAATCTCAGGAACTACGATTCTGATTTGAAAAATTCTTTCAGTGTTAGATAGCCCATTTATCGAGGAAGGCTATAGGCTATATATCATCACGCTAAGACTAATAGGAGCGGAGCACTAATGAAGAATGTTTCAAAATCGTGGGATTTTTTTTCCACGCGGACGAAGTCGCGGGCGGAACCTAGTATTTTATATAATTCATTAAATTCTGCTAAACTCTCTATGAAAATTTCGGCCATGCCTGCAAAAAGTGTCATGCCTTCTCGACCCTTTGGAAACTAATTCTTACGGAATCAGTTTCGAAATGTCCAAAACAACAAGGCGTAAAAAGTTTTTGTCACGTAATTCCCGATGACAATTCCCGTGACAATTCGAAATAAAAGAAGTCTCCTTTATTATGCAGAGAAAGTCCTATTAAAATCTATTCAGCCATTCCAGAAATTAGATCGAACAAACAAAAAAAAACCAATATACAGAAAATACAGATAAAAAATTTAATAGTTTGTGTTTTATTATCTTGTAAATTACTATAAGCACATAACACACACAGTTATTTTGCCATAATTATATTATAATTCAAAATTATATTTATCACAGGATTTTTTTACTTAGTAATTGAAAACAATATCAAAACTAATAAATCAACCTCAAATGAAAGCAGTAAGTAGCTTAATGTTTTCCCTACCATGATCTCTAACAGCAGCGAATTTCACCACTCAAAAACATTTCTTACCCCACCTGTTACAAGTTCAAGAAAATGTACACAAAAGTAAACAATTAAAACGTATTTCCTCGGTCTGTTTTCTCTAGCTTAAAGCTTAAGATCAACGTGGTGATTCGGCAACTGAGAGCATTAAAATTTAACGACTGTGCTCTTTAACCAACGATCCAAGTTAAGAGACTATTGTAACTAGAGTTTATAGCCCTCGGCTTACAGAGAAAACACGGTCATAATGATAAACTAGGCATTAAACCTAGTACACTCGCTCATTGACTTTTTTCTTATTCACTAAAGGAACAGCTTGCTGAGATCTCTTTATGGAAAGGTACTTTTAATGTTTAAGGTGTCGAAATTCCTCCATGCTTCAAAAAGTGCTTTAAGTCGTTGGTCACGGCTGACTTGCTACCCAGTAACTCGAAGGTACGATAATACTAGTCCAAAAACATATCTTTTTAAACTGGAAGCCGTTTCCTACATTGATGATGACTAAACGTACGTACGTTCAAAGACGGCATTGTTTTTCTAATTGAATAAAGTATTTTTTACCAACCATGCAGTGGCGTGACAATAGGGTAGCAGACAGGCAAAATGACACAAGCCGGGCCTTCAGTCAGAAAAGACTGCGGTCCGAGAGGACCGTGTGAATTGAAGGATGCTAAGATTCATTATTACAATTTTGACAGGCCTGTTGGTCTAGTGGTCAGTGGCCCTGACAAGGTCGTGGGTTCGATTCCCACCCAGGACAAATGGTTGCGTGATGAGCACGATCATTTGTCCTTTGTCTGGGTGTAATTTATCTATAATTTGTATGTATTTAGAAATATATATGTATGTTTATCAGTTGTCTAGTACTCATAGCACAAGCTCTGCTTAGTTTGGGACCAGATGGCGTTGTGTGAAAGTTGTGGAATATTATTATTATGTGTAATATTACAATAATTTGTCAATTATGACTTTAATTCAAGTTAGTTTAGTAATTAGTTCAAGTAATATCTTTAATAAAAAGTAGTAAACTTACATTAATTTTAAATAAAACTAGGTGATTACACGAGATAAACAAAATAATATGGATGTGTTTTCTGCTCAATACGTGCTTAAAATTAAAAGTTACTAGAAATTAATTACGGTATAATAGCGTTTCTAAAGGCGGGCCCACCCGCTCGATTAGCCACGGGCCTCAAACGGTTACGCCAGTGCCAAACATTAACAATTTTGCTTTTAAACTTCTTAATGTTAACTTAATCCTCATACAGAATGGAATCAGGAGTTACTTTGCGGAAATTCATACCAAACGAATACTTTAGGAAAATATATAGTGAGTAATAAGTAAGTAATTCATGATCAATCTTTCATTCAGCATGCAGCACCACCCTCCCGCTCGCAAGTATATGGACATACAGAAGGGATCCAATAAAAAACATACCAAACTGGATTGATTCAAAAGAGACAAATATATCCCAAAATCGTGTAAGTCACGCGTGGCTTCGCTCTCTATGACTTTATCACGATAAAAACATAACCCTCCATTTTTACAATCGGGTAAAAAGTAGCCTATACCCTTCCTGCAGCTTCAAGCTCCTTCCATATTAACTTCATCCAAATCCGCCTAGTACTTTCGAAGATTAGCGCGTTCAAACAAACAAACAAACTTTTTCGCGTTATAATATACCTATGTAGTATAGGTGATTATAAAACAGAGCAGGGAAATAGAGATAAGATTTTTGGGTAGTTAAAATAAAATGCAAGTTTTACTTCATTTCTCAAAAAAGTTGTCGTTTTTATAAGAAAAGATGAAATGTCGGCTACTTCTATCTTTTATACCTTTTCAAAAACAAAACTTTTCAAAAAATACCTGAAGACATAAAGTCTTGTACAAAACATCGTGTTGTAAACACATGTCTTTCAGCATAAGTTGAAGTGACAAGCTTACATCAGCTTACATTCAACGAGCCATGAAAAGAACGGACACTTTCATGAATTTCTGTGCAAAAAATGTGGCTCAAATTCTGAACCATGTTCCAAATTATATCTTTTTTATTGGGAGTGGTGTTTGCTTTTACAGAATGAAGAAAGAGAGTAATACAGACATGCTTGGCTAACAGATTAATTTAACCATTTCTACAGTTTAAATAGCTATCATAACAGCCAATAACATAAACCGCGATACGGGCGTCATTGTTTTTATCGGTACTATGCCTCGTTTCAACGCTTACTATTTTATTCCTGGGAGAAAGATACTTTCGTAAGCCCGTGTTATTTATGGTAATGATTTGCGGATGCCAGGACCTAGCGAGTGGTTAGTAACTAGAGGTGATAACAACGAGGCACTACATTACTGTTATTTGGCTTCGTAGGATAATGTTTTAGCTGGTGTATAGTTTTCTAGAATCTTCTTATAAATTGCTTTAAAAATTGGCAGTATAATCGTAAGTATAAAATACAATATCAAGTTTTGTAAAAGCACTTTTGGGTGATCACTGATTAAATTGTAAAATGCCAGTGAAAACAATAATTTCACACAAAGAGTAAAATGATTGTGTTAGATAACATTAATTTGCACTTAGATAATTGCTCCATCATTTGATACGTTTGTTTTTTGAATGCGTAAAATGTAGGTAGGTATGTTTATTTTTAATACAAAGGTATTCACGGCAATTAGCGGGGCACCGAGCTTTTTATACACAAAAACGCGTTTTTATGACGGTTGTTTTAAGTAGTAAACAATTAAATTCAAATCTAAGGAAATAAATTGGTATTATTGGCTATACAACGTGTAATTTAAAGGGTATATCGACGATGAAGTGACAAGAACCTTTATCTACCAGAACATGATTTTACAGGAAACGAAAAAAAACGTTTTATTTATTTAAAACGCAAGGTATGAAAAATACTGTTATTGGATATATATTAAATAAGAAGCGGGTATATGGGGCTATGTGCGACTAGTGTATATACAATCAACTTTTTGATTTAGACGTAGATAGGTGATATTGCAAACTAGGCTTTGAAAATATACATTATAATAGCAAAGAAAGAAGATATTTCTAGTAAGGAAATACTATAATATTTTAAAGAAAAGGCGTGAAGTTCTTAGAATAATTTTTAATTAACTTCAAAAATGTTACAGATTGTTAGAAAATAATATTGTCATATTAATTATTATAATCAAATACCTGATAGAACATAAAAATGGCTACATTGCTCTTGAGACTTAATTAAAAGAAAAGAGAATAATCAGTTTATAATTAATATTATTGGAACAAATACAATGGAAAAAAAAACATGTTATGCCGACCGCAAGTAAAATCGGACAAGGGCAGCAGGATGATGTTGGGACAACTATGTTGTCTCAAAAATTGTTTTATTAAATTAACCAAATGGTTCAAACAAATGGCAAAGTGTCATAAAAATTATGGCAATCTTTAGTTGATACTGCTTTTAGTTGTTGCAGGTGGTTGTACTTCGTTAATATAATTGGAATTTTGTTAGGATGTAGTGGAGGATAGATTGCTTCCGAAGCTAGTAACCTACGTCTGTTCGTTAAAGGAATCCACTGTTCGTTAAAACCCAGTTTAACTTCGATTGTCATAGTATTGTACTTTATTACTCTGATATCTACAACCTGTGGATCGCCAGCTTTGCGGCCTGGTCGAATACTTTTATAAAGCATATTTTCAGGTCGGGCATAATCATTAACAAATTCATGTTCTAAATTAATTGCTTCATAAGGGTTAGTGCTTCGTGCCTCTTTAGTAATCGTGACATAATCACTGGGCAAATGTATTTCCCAATTTTTGAGTTTTCGCTCAATAGCACTGTGAACCAAGTCACACTCCATCTGAGTGTGATCTGGTTCTAAAATTTTTTGCGTAATGATTACGTTATGTTTCTTGCTCAAAAGGAGCAGTGCATTTGCCAGCACACAATTATGATTCTGGTATGTGCACCCGTCGGAGTAAATAACAATTGGTAACTGATGTGGAATACAATGTCTTTCTTAATAATCAATTAAAAACGTTACAAAAGTGCTAGACGTTAAATCAGCAGAAGTTTCGTGGAACCAATAACAACTGCAGTGCTTGGTTACTACATTAAAAACAGTGAAATTATGGCACGTTAACTTTGTCTTGAAATACAAAGCACTAGCAGTAAGGTAAAGACAAACCTTCACAGCCTCTAAATCCATAGTCAAAAGTATAAATAAAAAGTATAAAGAACTGGCCCGGGAGGAGATGCTGGCGACTCTGGACGGGGACCCATGGGGCCGCCCCTACAAGTGGGTGCGAGAGAAGCTCCGCCCCTGGGCTCCCCCGTTGACGCAGAGTCTCCAGCCTCGGTTCTTGGAGGACGTGGTGAGCACCCTGTTCCCATCGCGAGGGGAGCACGCTCCCCCGCCCGTGGCTCCGTCTCCGACGGAACCTGAAGCTGGCGCAAACGCGGACCACAGCGACGACGACGTCTACGACGCTCCAGAGGTGACCGAGGTAGACTTGAGAGTGGCGGTACAACGGCTCAAGGCCAAAAATACCGCCCCAGGACCCGACGGCTTGCCAGAGAAAGCGTGGGTCCTGGCCTCGGAGACTCTCGGGCCTCGACTAGGGGGGCTCTTTAGCGCATGCCTGGAGAGGGGTCAGTTTCCGCTTCGCTGGAAGACGGGAAAGCTGGTCCTGATCCAGAAAGCCGGGCGCCCTGCGGACTCTCCGTCCGCATTCCGGCCCATCGTGCTGCTCGACGAGGCGGGCAAGCTCTTGGAAAGAGTAATTGCAGACCGCCTCTTCGGGCACCTGAATCGGGTGGGCCCGGATCTTGCGGAGTGCCAGTTTGGCTTCCGCAGGGGGCGCTCGACGGTGGATGCCATCATGCGCGTGAGAGCCCGGGGCAGGGTCGTCTTGGCGGTGTCTTTGGACATCACCAACGCCTTTAACACCCTGCCTTGGAGTTGCATCAGGGAGGCACTCCGGTATCACCGGGTGCCGACCTACCTCCGTCGCATAGTCGAGGACTACCTGACGGACAGAGCCGTCATCTACTCCGGTCACCGGGGAGAGTGGAACCGGCGAGAGATGTCGTGCGGTGTCCCACAGGGATCGGTCTTGGGGCCGCCCCTGTGGAACATCGGATACGACTGGGTGCTGCGCGGCGACCTCCCTGACGGCGTCAGCGTAGTATGTTACGCTGACGACACGCTCGTCCTGGCGCAGGGAGAGTCGCACCAGGCGGCGGCCGACCTGGCGACGCAAGCGGTTGCGACAGTCGTTCATAGGATCCGGCAGTTGGGACTCGATGTGGCGCAGCACAAGACCGAGGCCATGTGCTTTCATGGCGGTTGGAACGCGCCACGGTCTGAGTCCCACATAACGGTGGAGGGGGTTCGCATCGGCGTCGGGAGGACGATGAAGTACCTGGGACTCGTCCTCGACAGCCGGTGGAACTTCAGGGAGCACTTCCTGAGTTTGGCCCCAAAGCTGAACCGGGCAGCAGCCGCCTTCAGGCGACTCCTGCCTAATCTCAGCGGGCCAAACGCCTCCTGCCGAAGGCTGTACGCCGACGTCGTGCGGTCCATGGCCCTCTACGGGTCCCCAGTGTGGGCCCTGTGCATCCGGACGCTACCACTAAAGTTGGTCGCATGCCAGAGGGTCATGGCTATCCGAATGATCCGGGGATACCGCACGATCGCCGGTGATTCGGCCAACCTCCTTGTCGGATTGCTGCCCTGGGATCTGGAGGCGACTGCCCTCCAGCGCGTCTATGAATGGCGCGTGGAGGCGCAGCGCCGGGGCGTATCCCCGCTGCCTCGAGAAGTCGAGGCGCGGCGGGAAGAGCTCCGGCGCGATCTCAGGGCAGTATGGAGGGAACGACTGTCGCAACCGACGGCCGGGCACGCCGCAATTGCGGCGGTAAGACCCCTCTTTGAGGAGTGGCTAGATTGGCGTCACGGCGTCCTGACCTACCGCATGACGCAGGTCCTCACCGGACACGGAAGTTTCGGGAGGTACCTGTGTCTGATGGGAAAGGAGGAAACGCCTGGGTGTCACCACTGCGAGGGTCGCCCTGAGGACACCGTAGAGCACACGGTACAAGACTGCCCCGCCTGGGCAGAGCACCGACGTGTCCTTACGGCGACAATAGGCGGAGACCTCTCGCGCCCGGCCTTGGTCGAGGCCATGCTGCGGGGCGAGAGGGAGTGGGAAGCGGTCGCCTCCTTCTGCGAAGCAGTCATGCTTCCGAAGGAGGAGGCGGGCCGCGTAAGGGAGAGGATGGCGTCCTCCCTCCAGGCCAGCCGCAGTGGTAGACGCCCACGGCGTCGGACGTCGGCCGACGATCTCCGGCCACCGTAGGCGCGGGCATGCGGACAGCGAGTAAAGGGCAACTCGCTGCCCGACTATGGACCATGCCCGGGTCGACGGCGCGTCGTGTTCCACGCGCGCCTCAAAGAGCGTCAGCAACATGACGAGGCCCCCTCTGCAGAGGGCCGAAGCCCGCCGGGGTCGTGGGACTCATCCCGTTACCGTGGCCCCGGTATGTAAAGGGTTATTGAAGGAACACCGTGGATTTTAGTCAGTAAAAGTCTGACAGTCCCTCCCACCCTGCCCGGAGTGGGAGGACTTATTTGATAATTTTACCACGTTAAAAAAAAAGCCCTGTTTTTCTTAATTATATATATTTGGTAATCTGATTCATTTAAATTACCCGAATTGTAACTTGACCATTTTAAGCGTAAATAGTGTCAAATTTTTGTCATGAAAATTCTTTTCAAATGTAAATCTACTAATAAGGTTGACTAGTTTCAGTGCAATATTTCTGATACGCTTTGTATAAGTCGGAAAGAGAACGATAGATTGGTTCTATGAAGAGTTTAGCTATATCTTTTCTTGCGTAATGCGACGGCAAGTTTGGCAAACTTGTAAAAAAATTGTTTAAAATCGAAAGTTTCGTTTCTACTTCTGCTCTTGGAGTCTTTGTTTTAGAATCGTATATTGCATCATGGTTTGAAGTCATGCCAAAGTCACTCTTTTTTACCCATGCTTGAACAGTGAACAATCCCAGTGATAAGGTGTTTAAAAAAAAAGTTTACATACCTGTACTTTATTTGAACAGTCTTTCTCAATCGGCAAAAAATATGATAGGGTTCCCTCCCGCCTAGTTGGTTCACTAGCCGATTTAGTCTTCCGAGATGTACTAGATCGTGTGACCAATCTCGTAACGTAAACTCTTCGTTGATCCCAGGTCATTTTCTTCCAAAAATTACTATGTATAGCCTTTCGACAATCCTCAGTGAACCTATCATAGCCTCTTACCTTACTCTTCTTACAAGAATTAGAGACGCAAGTTGGTCTTAGACGTCTTGCTTGTCTTACAGTATCTTGTTGGAACTTCCTATCTTTTGGTTTAGAATATCCTAGATACTCTTCACCTCGCATTCGCTTCAAAAAAGCCTTATTCCTTTTCCAAGATTTAGGATCAGCATTGTAACGACGTTTTCGATCTTATTCCATATCTCCATAATGTTGTTAGTCCTCAGTCTCCAATACTTCAGCAGAACTTCTTTCTTCAGGAATTTCGTAAACATCATCCGATGTAGATTCGATCCGATCCGGTCTGTTAATTGCAATCAATAAATCAAGATCACTGGTAATGTCCAACAACGCCGGAACCGATGGCGACTTTTTTAGGGAACTAATCATATTGTTTGTATCATGTGTTAATTCAGATAATGACCAAGACCTTACTACGAGACGACGACAAGTGCTTGAATATAAAGAAGTAGATTCATAATCATTATTGTCAAGGATTTCTGTGGGTTCAAAGCTACAGACTTCTGGTGGACTTAAAGCATTGATGTTGGCGTTGATAGCTTCCTTTGGGTTGGCATTAGGGTTGAGATCGCTTTGTTCAAGACTACAGCAATTGCCAGAAAAAGGCGTGTTGATAGATAGATAGATGTCTCACTCACGCATTTCTATGAATTATCCTTCCTAGACGCAAGCAGGCCCATTCAGTCGGCCGGTAGCTGCGTGAAAGTAAGGACGTATCTAGCAGGAGTGAAGATAGGAGGTCTTGACAGAAATAATTACGTTAGGGTTATTTAGTAGTTATTATTATTATTTTATTTATTATTTATTTATAAACATTAATTACAAATAACTTATAAACTAAGCCCCACAAAACCGTGGTAGTGGTTTAACTGTGGGATCGATGAGTCTCTATAATATACTATACATTTAAAACTTAAAAACTAGTAATTATTTATTTATTGATAAACTTATTTTAAAACTTATTGTTAAATCTTTTCTTACAAAGCGAATAATAATTTATTTAATGATAGCACTTTAACATATTTCTAAGTAATATTTTTTTAACTTATTTTTAAACTTATTTTTGTTCTTTTCACTCCTTATGTCCGCTGGCAGACTATTTAAAAGATATGGTATTCGTTTTTTTAAGGTTCTGTCACCATAGTAATTCGTGACTCTGGGTACTATGAATTTGCCAGCAGCCATAGATCGTGTGTTATGGTTGTTGATTACATGAGTCAGTTTATGCTCTTGGGTACCATGATGGTTCACTGCTAAAACATACTTTTGTTTATAACTAATAGGTAAAATTTTACATATTTTAAATAGTTTTCTATAATCTCCTTTACATTTTTTTTTTAGTTTTTTGAGTAACAAGTAGTTTTAAGAATCGAATTTGAAGAGCTTCTACTTTATCCAAGTTACTTTTGAATGTTAATCCATAGCTGTCAAGAGCATAACTCATAATTGAATCTACTAATGACATGTATATACATCTTAATATGTTTATAGGAACATTAAAGCTTAGGTGGTACATTTTACTTAATAATATTCTTAATTTACTACAAACATAGTTTACATGTTGGGACCAGGAAAAGTTCTCATCTATTTTCATGCCAAGGTAAGTTACACAGTTAACCTTTTCAATAGGCTTACATTTACAGTCTAGTAAGTTATTATGGTGGCAAATATAATCATGTGTAAATAAAGGTGGAGTCGCACTATGAGGTCGCAAATATGGCGAATGAATTAGCATAGATTTGGTTTTGTCAGCGTTTAATATAATGCCATTGTCATGCGACCACTTAACAACATTGTCTATATCTTGCTGAACGCGCTGACAGGTATCGTCTATGTTAGTACCGGAGCGAAGTATGCACTAGTCATCTGCAAACATATACGCTGAACAATGCTGAACCACCCGGCACAAGCTGTTAACATGCATAAGATAGCAAATAGGTCCACATCCCGAGCCCTGTGCCACGCCACTCCGCACCTCGACTCTGTCACTAAGCGTGTCCTCCACCCTCACACGGTAAGAGCGCGCTGTGAGGTAATCACGGAACCATGGATTCAGTGGTTCTCTCACCCCGCACTCCCCCATTGCATTGAGGATGGTATCAAATTGCAAAGTGTCAAATGCTTTTTTATAATCGAAAAATATCGCAATAACAAATTGTTTATTATCTAAATAACTATTCATTTCGTCTGTGAATTTTGCAAGCAATGTATTTGTACTTTTCCCTTTCAAAAAACCGTGTTGACACTCGTTAATTATGTTATTTTTTTGTAGATAATTACTTAACTGGTTGACTATACACTTTTCTATAATTTTATCTATACTAGATAAAATTGATATAGGTCTAAAGTTTGATAAATTTTTGCGATCACCTTTTTTGTGGATTGGCCGGACTATTACTTCTTTAAGTTTATTTGGAAATTTGTAGGTCTTGACAGTTAAGTTTATTAGTTTAGCTAACACGGGGCTCACTTTATCCATAATTATTTTAAGGTCGGACATTCGCACAAGGTCGCTACCTGGTGATTTATTTGTATTCATGTTTTTTATTATGTTTTTGACATATTCTGAACTTACTGGTTGCCACCTCATAGATAGGTCCGTGATTTTTACATAGGTCTGTCTGTCCAACCAAGTCTCACGACACGTATGTTTTATATCTTCTATTTCTTTATCGAACGTTAACGCAAATTTATTACTTATATCTATAATACTTCCATGTCCGTCCATATTTGCTAGAATTAATTCATCCACCGATTGTTTATTATTTCCCATCATAAAATTTATCCTTTCCCATATTTTTTTAATGTTTTTATTACATTCTAATATACTATTTTTGTTATAAATATTTTTACTTTTAATAATAGCTTTTTGACATTTATTCCTAAATTTAGTATAATTAAGTCTCTTTAGCATATTCTTTGGCTCATTGCTCCATACCTCAAATATTAGTTATTGTTATTAGTTTCTTAGATGATATTGTCAGCAAATTTGATGCACATTTGCTTAATAGTTATTGTCAGTTATTAATAACTCGTTAAAAAATAAGATATGAAGTTAGCTGCCATTGCCTGCTCACGCAAACAATTATTTAAAGTCTATCTACGTAAAAAAAGTAAAATCGCTAAAATGTCAGTTAGGAGTTCTTGTCACTTCATCGTCGATATACATACCAAGTGCACAGCTTCTTTGGATGATAACAAACGATATGGCAAGGGTTTTGTAATCCTATGTCTACATGTGTGGAGCTTATTAGAAATTTCAATACATTGATACCAGAGACTGAATTTTTCAAATTAAGAAGAACGAAGAGAATTATCGTTTTATTGGCAAGTGACGTGGAAAGTGATGACCCTCATAGTGCTGTGACACGTTTGTTATTATTGGTATTCAAGAAACATATGAAACCGAGAATTTGGAGCTGAAACTTTGCATAGAGACTCCATACCAGATTTTCTCTTCAGTCCTTTTGGATAGATATGGGGTTTCCGTTACACGTTGTATATACTAGACGGTATACACGATGGAAAGTTGATTTGATAAAGTTGGCTCCACAGAATAAATTCACAAAGTTACCTCTAAAAACA
The DNA here is from genome assembly GCA_943138885.2 of Tholera decimalis. NCBI lineage: Eukaryota > Metazoa > Arthropoda > Insecta > Lepidoptera > Noctuidae > Tholera > Tholera decimalis. The sequence goes on along the minus strand of OW964552.2, from coordinate 12,792,099 downwards.
CAACAAACACTTAGTACGGCGTGAGTACTTCGCGGAAGTTCATCAGTTTTTGAATAATAATAAAACTACATGTTTTAAGCAACGTATACATTTTACATTTTTAAAATGTTGATTTGTTTATCAATAAGAAGGAAATACCTAAATTCGCGCGAGTTTCGCCCATCTTATCCAGAGCCGCCGCGCCGCCGCTGTCTTGTCCGGTTTAGTCCCACATTTAGTCCTACGTCGGCCATCGGACGGGGAGCTTGTGTCGCTTGCGCTTACGCTCGGATTTAGTAACGTAACGATGAAAATTGAATGAAAATTCATTGTGGGCTACTTGAAATGGGGAACAAAGTAAAGAAATCAAGACAGGGAAGGGGTTGGCGAAAAACTAGACATCTCAGTCGAAAGGCGCGCAATCGCCGCAGTGTTCTTATCTGTCTAGCCTAGCTAGGGTTGCCACCCGTACTTTATAATAAAGTATTGTACGTTATTTCAGGTAATTGTACTCTATACTTTATGAGAACAATAAAGTACACGAAAATACTTTATTTCGCATGATTTGATTTCTTCGGGATTTTGAAAACTTTAGTCGTAAAAAACAAAGCGTCTCTGAATTTGATAAAAAAATGAATTACTTATTTACTTTAATTTAAACATATACTGTAAAGATGCTGTGCAATTGTTTAGTAGAAATACTAATTTGATACAAACTGCGAAACGTAATAAGAAGTATGTTTTTAAACATAACTAGGTGCCCACCCCGGCTTCGCTCGGGTGCAATTTTTCTTTCGGTATCATACAGTTTTCTCTCCAAACCCTATCCAGACAATTGTTATGAACACAACAAAAAAATAATTAGTCAAATAAATGCAGCTGTTCTGAACGAATGCGCTTACGTACATATACATTGTTCCTTCAACTAGGCTCAAGAAAATTGGGGGCTAATTTAGATGTCAGTGTATAAGCTTTTACAATGAACTTCCCAGTCATGTGCAAGAACGAAGCCTCAATAAATTTAAATCATTTGTGAAGCAGAAACTTTGCCAGAAAGCTTTTTACTCTGTTAAAGACTGACTCTTGCGGACAAAAATGCTTGGGATTGAGATGCTCCAATTACATCTGTTTTGTTTGATTTTTTACTCATTTCTTTTTTTTATAATGATTATTTCATATACATTTTGACATGACAATATTATTTACTTTTTCAATTAATAGAATATACTTTTTTTTTAACTTTAACATTTTTAATTTTGTTTGTACAAGATGACAATACGACAGGCCGGTTGGTCTAGTGGTCAGTTGCCCTGACTGCTATGCACAAGGTCGTGGGTTCGATTCCCACCCAGTACAAATGTTTGTGTGATGAGCAAGATCATTTGTTCTTTGTCTGGGTGTAATTTATCTATAATATGTATGTATTTAGAAATATATATACAAGCTCTGCTTAGTTTGGGACTAGATGGCGTTGTGTAAAAGTTGTGGAATATTATATTATATATTATTATACAAGGTGTAACAGATTAAGCGCAATACTTCAGACACCCCAATTAGAATATTTAATCATAAGTCTAAAACAACATCCGTAACTAAATAAACTGAAACCAAACCTAGACATTTTTTATAAAATAGTTATCCTTACTAAACGCAAAACGTAAGTGCGTCATACAATATCCTTACGCAGACGCATACACTCATGCAATGTTAGTGGCCGACACGCACACGAGCGAATTTCCTTGAATTAAGGATTGTATTAATTTGTCATGATACTGTGTTTCCATTTTAAGTTAAATGAAAGAATTTTCCGTCAAATTTGAACACCTATTTTTTATGATGGAAATCGATCCAGAAGCCGATTCTGAACCAACTACTTTCAGGAATTGCGTTTATTCCGTTACACGAAGTATAATATCATTTTCTTTTCAAGTAATATATTTTATTTTTGTAAAAGCAAAAGATATGTTGTGAATGTGATAGCATTGTGGGATAACAAAGAATATTATGAATAGATTACCGCACTGTCTGGCAGTTTGAGCGCTTTATACGGCCCACCCAAATGTCCTTACTTTGGTTTTGTTCGTCAAATCGTTCGAGCTCCTTAAGGTTCTTTTTTATTATTATTACTGATGGGCCCACTCTTGACCTCGATTCCGCCTGATGGTAAGCGATAGATGAAGTCTAAGATGGGATGAGCGAGCCCAAAAGATGCCTATTTACTCGTGCTTTAAAGGCTGAAAGGTCATAAGTGGCAGGGAACACAGAAGCCGGCAGAGAATTCCACAGCTTGGCTGTGCGCACAATAAATATGGAGGAGAAGCGCTTGGTACGACAAGACGGTATATCAACCAAGTGTTGGTGGTACCCAGCCGTGCGTCTGGTAGACCGGTAGTGAAAGGGAGATGGAGGAATCAGGTCATGGAGCTCCTGCGCACACTCCCCGAAGTACAATCTGTAGAAAACTGACAAGCAAGCAACGGTTCGCCGATGAGCCAGGTTATGAAGCTTGTCCACCAGCACCTCGTCACCTATAAGCCTTTTAGCTCTGCGCTCGATCGAGTCCAATGCAGCAAGTTGGTACTTTGCAGAGCCAATGAGCTACGCGATATTTGACAAAATGCTTGTACTGTTTGGACGGGCTTGCTCAAATCTGTGTAATTCTGTTCTCTAAAGGGCGCTACAGACATAAACCTACATGGCTCTGTATGGACTTTAAAAGAGACGTTAACCTCTGAGTTTGTTTCAGTATTTCTTTTCAGAGTAGTCAGTTAGGAAACACTGGCCTCATTTAGTTTACATTTATGAAAAAAAAACGTGTGAAAGTGTTATTTTTAGTAAGCAACCCGCCCTGGCTTCGCACGGGTTCTTTACAGAAATTATAAAATAGCCTATGTTACTCCGAGGAGATGTAGCTTTCGGTAAAAATTGTTGAGTTGTTTTTGAGTTAAACTGTAACAAACAAAAAAATCAATCATCTTTCCTCGTTATAGGTACATAATATTAATTTAGATGATAAGGATTAATACCGTATTTGTGTAAATACCTTTTGCATTACCGCTTTATAATTGCCAATTTTTTGAAGTATTAAAATGGACATAGGTAGGATGTTATCTTTAACATATAGACATATGCCATCGCGGACTTTTCTGTAGGCATATAATTATAAGACACACAATTCCACCATACATTGATATACTACATAAACTTTTGGACTCCCTCGGCTCGGAAGCGAAGCGCCCGGTCAAATCACGGCGACACGAAATTAATTTCGTTGCGCATAATTTTGATTTTGCTATATCTCTTAAGGTATTCATTAAATTTGGATGGAGTAAAAGTAAAAACTAATTTCCATGAAATGTTCAAGCCAACTAACGTATTTAAAATGATAAGGATTAATACAGTATTTGTGTAAATAACTCGAAAGTTATTTACACAAATACTGTATTAATCCTTATAATTATAAAGCGCTAATTCGAAAATTAGCGCTTTATAATTGCCCATTTTTTAAAGCATTAAAATGGATGTGGATAGTAATGGATAGTATGTTATCCGTAAGAGATAGGTATATGCCATTGCAAACTTTTTGTATACCTTTTTAAGGTGTACAAAAAAGTAAAGTAGTACATTATTTTGATCTATCTCGTACGGTTAAGCCAGCGTTTGCATTTTATTAAAAAAAAAATGTTTATTAAGACATCACATTAGAAACCTCTAAAATTATCATTGTTTCTCTACTATATTGTGCACGTATTATACATATAAACCTTCTTCTTGAATTACTCTATCTATTAAAAAAAAGCGCATCAAAACCCGTAACGTAGTTTTAAAGATCTAAGCATACATAGGGAGAGACAGCGGAAAGCGGCTTTGAAAATAAATTGTACTTTATTTTGATGCTATGTACTTTTTTTTCTTACTTATTTTAAACAAAGTACTTTAACTGCACAAAAAAAGGTGGCAACCCTAAGCCTAGCCGTTTGCTCTCTTGGCGATGTGCCTCACGCACACATACACGGAGCGCATAGAATATAACAATCGATTAGCGCAAGAAACTCGGTGCGCCCGTAAGTTTGATTAATACTAAAACATGTAGGTACAGCTATTTGTTCAAAGAGTTCTGAATAAATATCAAGCAATTTGTTTTTTATTTGGATGTTTTGTCGTTTACAGAATTGTACTTTCATTTGCTAGTAGCAAAGATCGGTATTTGAATTTCGAAAATGGTGCGTTCACGCCAGTCGTCAGCGGTTACGTAGCGATACCACAAATTAATATTTACCTACGTCGTCGTTTGTACTCGTAAATTTTACTTTAAACACTGCTCTACAACCCGTTACTCTAGAAATAACGTATTCACTAAATTTTCTTGAAATGAATTGGAAGTATGTTTTCGGTAATAGATATTCTATTGTGTGCTCGAAGATCTTGTTGGCTGTCATTGATAATAATGACTCGGGGCGGACATGAAGTAGAGATCAGAATAAAAACGATGTTTGCCGAAGTAACCTGGAAAGCATTTTTATTAGGTAACTTTTGGTTTAAAAAACTTTTTAAACCAAAAAAAGTTTAATCTCTAAAAAAAATCCAAGCCAAGTGCGTGTCGTATTCGCTGACTGATCGTTTCGTACCATGCTCTAACTAAAAGCCAAACATGACTACCTAACTAATTTGACTTCCTATACAAATCCTCACCTGATCCGACAATTTTGCACGAAAAGTTTTAATTTTTTTTAGAGATTTGTATAAAACTTGTCATAGCCGGTGTTTTGAATTTAAATACGGACATAGAGCTACACTACTCAATCGTCACAAGAAGCTAGCACGATACAACTGGCGCTTAGCGCCATCTATCGACATTTCTGTAGAGTTGTTCGAAATTTTCGAGTCAAATACAATTGGTCGACTATTACTCGTAAACTTGTAAAGCCCAGTTATGTGTGATAGTTTTCCTTTAAATTTCGTTATATATAGGTACTACTGCCGTGACATTTGAATTTCTAACTACAACCGTTTTGTTGATAGAGGGGGAGGACACTTGACTCTAACGAAAATTGGTATTTTAAAGCTTGATAAGTCACGAACGGTTTACTTAATCAAAAAACGGTCTTAACAAAACCCCTAATATTATTAAAAGACCTATCCAACGATATCCCACACTATGGGAAGAACGAAAAAAAATAATGATCATCCCACTTTACATGTATGGGAGGTACCCTAAATAATTGTTTTTTTCAAAATTTTATTTTACCACTTTTTTGGCGTCATTAACATGTATACTCATGCCAAAGAACAACTTTCTAGTACCAATAGTTTTTGAGCTAAACCGCGGACAGACGGACAGACCGATGGACATGGCGAAACTATATTATAAGGGTTCCTTGTTGACTACGGAACCCTAAAAATCAAGCGCTAAAAGGGCATCAATGATGATTTTGTATCTGTGTTGAAGTGATTAAGTCGAAATGTGCTTGATGAACCATACATAACGCACTGTTAGAAGAACCCTTTACATTGGAAAAAATTAATGTTTGTAACGACCGGAAGCTTAATCATATAAAATCGTTATGATTTTTATTGAATACGATTTTCTATAATTACAAATGGTGAGAGTTTTTTCCGTTGAATATGTATCGATATTTTTAAATTTATTTTTTGCATAATAACATTAAGAATATTGTTACAGCTAAGTAATATGTTTTTAACAAACTATAGAAAATTGCCTCGTGATTCTGTGTCGGCGCTTTACTTAATAGTGATGCGCGTAACAAAAGTGATTGCCCTTACGTTTAGATTCAGTATATTTCACATGTGTGATCTTCTACAGAATGAAGTATTGTAGGTACATACATGTAAATGTTATTTTAATTATTTTTCTTTATTACAAAAACAGTTTGTATGGTACATATTGGTAAATGTCAAAAGTTTAAATGAAAATGAGATTTATTTTGCAAATAGATTGCATTTCACATTTCTACACGTCACTCTTAAAAATAGATAAGGTCGATGTTTCATTTGTTGACTACTCGGAGAAGAAACACCGATATAAACTCTGAGAATAAAGTCAGTTTTTCATAAAATTTATTTAAAAAAAAAATATTGGTCAAATCATAATAAGAAAACCATGCAGGTTTGTGAAATGAACGTGAAGTGATCTTTTGTGACAAGATCCACACAGATTTGAGTGAAACTGTCCAGGTCCACGAAGGGTATGTAAAAGGCAAATTAGGTCACTTTACAAAGGTCAACATAGAAGAGAGCAAAGATTACAAACGACTAAACGTAGATAAGTAAAACTGAAAACAACTACAGTACTGAACTGTCTGTAATGATTTTAGTATCTGTCTGTTTGTTGCCGATCATATCAGAAAAAACCCAGCGCTAATCATATAGTGCTTAGGTGGAAAAAGAATAATTGACTACTAATGTTTTTATGCGCTTAAAAAATTTAGATTTCTAAGTGGTATAAGATAAAATTCCAGGCGAACAAAGTCGCGGACCAAATGCGTGCTAACGTGACAGCAATAGGCAATATTTAAAATACCTTCGTATAGAAACAAACCAATTAATACAAACCAACCAGTCCAAAACTCTCAAACTTCACCACGATACTTAAATGTTAAAAACTTCAACAAGTTATAAAGTTAAATGGCTTTCTCTGGGTGACTACATAGTTGTAGCGGCATGTTCAGAGACTTGTGGAGTTGTGGCGACGATTGTACACCCGCTGGGATTAGCTTTACAAGTTCATTCATTATGTGCGGCTTACGTGCGGTACTTTAGCTTTCCAGACCTACCTACATCTCATTTGCATTAGGCCACGTTTTCTACCTATAAGCATCCTGCAATAAAGTGGTATTACATTGCGTGCTACCGATACCCATACGCTCAACTGGTATTTGAATAAAACAATATTTATTTATTAAAACTTTATGCAACACAAAATGTACAAAGCCGGACTTAATACCATAGGCATTATTTACCAGTCAACCATGCTTTTAAGTTAACAAAAGTCTAGCCTAACGAACTTAATCTTTCTGTAGTCAGGCCCTTTGTCTTGTAGTTAAAAGGGCCTGACGGTATTCAAAGTGCGACTAAACCTTGCCCCATTTTGTCCAAGAACAACTACCATTTACTGAGGATTAGCATCAAAGGTCTAGAAAGTTATTCGGAACCTAAAGCGATGAACAGCAACCAACGTATCAAGTCAAAAACACAATTAATAATCCTACCTCACGCGTTCATATTTTTCAAGGGTATTAATTAATTAATGAACCTTCAGCGATCCGGTGTCTCGCGAGGACGCCGCGCTTATAAATTGATTTATTATTGAAACCACCCACAAACTTCTCGTCTACTTAGTTTCTCGAGAGATAACAATTAATTCCACTAGCTGTTTGTAAGCACTAAAGCACAGACTTGCCGAAAGTGATATTAAACTAGAACTTCAAGATGGATGTTTTGTTCTCTTGAGATGGGTTTTAGTTAGAAAAAAGAGTTTAGGGACCAAATAACTTTAATAACCAAATAACCAGAGCCGGATTAATCCTGACAGAGGCCCTAAGGCAATGGCATTCTCGGGGCCCCTTTTCTTACTTTGACTGACCAAATCGTGTGTGAACTGAGGAAACGCACATTAAGGGCTGTAGTTTTGAATATATTTGTTTACTTATTCCCAGATTTGTTCTAAAATTGTTTTAATTCTACTATTAAATTCAACGATTTGTATTTTGTAAGATAACAGTGAGGTCCCTAAGTCCACACGCACATCAAATTCTCGTTCGAAGAAACATGTTTTCTTGGTGCGTGCACTGGGCCTGGGCCCTTAGTTGATGCGGGGCCCCTAGGCAGTTGCCTACTCCGCCTAATGGTGAATCCGGCCCTGCAAATAACCTTAATAGGCTTACGGCTCATTCCCTCTGATAGAGAGGAGGTCGGTTGTCCAGCAGTGCGGACTTTAAAGACAATAATTGGCCTTTGGAAAAAATAATAGTCAGCCCTTGGTTCTCGGAAAATGTCAAAAGCTCAAGGGCTTATCACGGTTTGGGCGATGATCCGAGATTTGTGGCCCCAAACGACTCGAAACTATTCCGCTTGAGGTTTTCCATTGCCGCAGCGGGACCACCAGCACAACATTATGTACTGAGAAGATAGAAATCAAAGAGCATTGGTGTAGTAAATTGGTAATTAAAATGCAAATTTTATATGGTACTTACAAACTATGTGATATTATAATAAAATACAAAAAGTAATCAGCTGATTAAGTAATCAATCCCCAGCAAATATTTTGATAGATTCGTTTAGTATTCAGTTTTACCGTTCATCTGTCAAAGTAATTCAGATCAAATTAAAGACCGAAGAGAGAGAAGAGAATTAATGACCTAATTATAAACTACTTCCAGTCGTCTGAGAGGTCAAGAAAAAATTAAGCTTTTTGAAAAAGTAAATATCTATAATTCCGATGTGTAACAGAGTCGGAGCTATACAAAACTTTGAGCACTATATTTTTTCACCTTCTTCAATCATGATTGTCTTGACACGTCATGGTGAGGCCCTAATGCCGTTTCTAGTTAGATGTCAAGCCAACTTCAATAGAAAACCATTGTTTATTATAGGAGCCGCCTGCCGGAATTGCGAGATGATCTGACGAGAGCCGGCATGCGAGGGCAACTAAAGGTACAGTGTGGGTTTATAATCAATAGAAGTTTGACACTCGTTTCCACTCCATCCAGAACGGGAGATGGCATTTGATGATTTTTGCCCCGAAACAAAAGCTAACAAATAAACACGAAATGAAAGAATGTGTTTACACAAACAAATAAGTCATTGAGATTGCCAGAAGTTAAATAAATTTTTGTGGCATTGTGGCTTGATGCCAGAATTTATGAGATCTTAGCTTTGAAATCCACTTTCATCTTAAAGTTTTTACGTGTTGCTACGAGCACATTTATGTGAACGATCTTTTACGAGAGCCTATTCAATGTTTATAATATTTTTCTCGAAACTTCCGAATAAATACTTTTTTTAATGATGGCAGCTTTCAGAAGTGACAAACGAGCGCTCACAAAGTTGCTATCAAGTAAATTTGCACATACCGAGTGGTTTTTGAGGTTTCATCAGCAAGCATTTTGTTCTACTATGGATTAGATTATTTGACCATCATGATATAGTACATTTTGATACAAGTGGAGAAACTTTGTCATTGCGGCTGAGGCGGAGTTACGCCCAAGCCGCAAGGGGTTATGGAGCCGAGTACTGCAGTAACAAATGTCCACGTGTATCAAACAACGTTTTTCAATACACTTTCGAAGAAAAATACTTGCTCCGAAAATGACGACGCATTTTTATTTGTTTTCCATTGAAGAAAATTACGCAAAGTTGCCATATATTTTAGCTTCGATTTAGATGGCAACAGGCTATAGCATTTTGAGCCTCAATCACAATATCTGGCAGCGTAGCAAATAAATTGTTGTCATCAAAACTTAAATTCGACGTACTCACGCAAAAAACACAAACTAATAAGATTTAATTTACTTTTTCCCCGCACTTTACCTTCACGGGTTAAAGAAAAATCAAAGGTATGAAGCCGCAAAACAGCCTGATATTAAAATATACATAATTTTTTTATTTGAAACATAAATAAATGTTAATTTGTCGATAAAAGCAAAATTATTTTATAAATAGTAATGTTTATTTCTGATATTCTGTTCATAAACACAATTTTAATTTTCATTAAATATAAGGCCTTAAGGCCGTGCGCGCACTGCCTTGCGGTGGCCGCAATTCCGGTAGTTCTACCGCACCGCAAAATTTGTGAAGTATGGAGTGTCATAGAAGTGCGCGCACTGCGGTCAGTCTACCGGTACGGTAGAACTACCGGAATTGTGGCCACCGCAAGGCAGTGCGCGCACGGCCTAAGACATGCACCTCTTTGCTGTGAAAAAAAAAAACTAGAGGAAACCCTAAAAAAAATCTGGAGGAAACCCTCGTGTGTGAAAAATGAAAAAAATCCACGAGTGTGAAATACATTGCAAGTTGAACCTAATCGTAGTGCGATAAGAGCCAGTTTTCGAGAAAATGTATTAAAAAAGTTTTTGCGTGAAGGTCCTTATAGGGGCATAAGGTCTTCACAATAATGATATTTATCATGCATCATATGATTTGATTACTACCGATTGTATGGACTTCAGAGACGTTGACCTCGGAGTTTCAGTTTTAGTGTTTCTTGTCAGAGTAGGTAGTCAGTTAGGAAACACGGGCCACATCTAGATTACATTTACGATAAAAATTACGTGTAAGAGTACTATTTATAATCTATTTGCAAAATAAACATCATCATTATGTTAGCCTCCGTCCAGAAGTAAAGGGGTTCGTAATAGAAAACCAAATACATCATTACAAGGTATTTAATGCATTTTCCATAATATTTCAAAACGATATCCAGATGTATCACAGAAATAAGTATATAATAATAAGTCCTGTACTTACACTGCTAAATTTAAAGTATAGGTCTATACCACTGGCGTTGCAGGCATGTTTACTAATCGGTGTCTCGAGCAAGAAGGCCGACCGTTAGTCTTCTATCATAGCAAATCACACCAAACGTCATGACCGATTGATAAGCTAAAGCTGCCAGAAATAAGCTTAAACAATTATTTCATTACACGCAAAACCGTCAACAGATAAGTCACTGCACCCAACACCGAAATCGAAAAATACCACATGTGTGTCGAAAGCAATTGCAAATCAAAGACAATTGTTAATTTTGATAACATTCGAACAAATCAAAACTGCGATGGCTGTTAGCATTAGTTTTCTAATTTAATCGCACACCAGAGGGAAACAATGTCACTGTTACGGAAAATACCAGAACATATTTTATCTAATTTGCAGCTGAAACTCGAATTTATGCAACAATTTGTAAGCTGAAGTTGAAATTAATAGCTTAACAGCCTATTTATTACCACCACGGGACTATTTATTTTGTTTACATTAAAAAGTACATTCAATGCATTTTAGGTTAGTGTTATTGTTTTCTTATATTGAACCAAAACATACCTTATGCGGTTGGAACTAAACGCGATTTTGAATAGGTGCATGAATGATTAATACCAAATTAACGAGCTCATGAGACTACATTGGTACCGCTATGTTGGAAAGTTTTTTTTTATTTTAATTAATATTACCTACTCTAAAATAGATTATATTACATCGTCACCACATTCTCAATATTAACGTACTTATAAAGTTAAGCAATTGTGTAATTATGTATATTCCTTTTGAAGCAGTCTTGGGCATCTCATCCAATCATTGTCTGCTACTTTATCAAAATCGTGTCCACCTGTTTCAAGGCATGCCATCGCTCCCAAAACTCCTTTTGTACCATAATATCCTAAGCTATTCTCATACTTGATGATATCTTCTCAGAATACAAAGCTCTTCACCATACGACATTATCTTCCGAGACGTGTGTAAAAGCTTGCATAGATCTCCATGTATGAAAAGCATGCATCCAAGCGGATCCATTGTCAATTTCCAATAAAGTGCTCGCGAGGCGCCGCGCCGTCACGAGCCGATTAGCTATGCCTCGCGACTGATACGTTCATTGTGATGCAGAAATCCTATATATAAATAGATTATGGATGAGTTCAATGTATATATGGCCTTGTTATGTATATTGACAAGATGCTGGATTGATTTTCCGAATGGCTCCTGCAGTCAGGCGTGGTGCGATTGCAAACTATGAAAATGTTTCGCTGCACGGTCGCTTTCTGCCTGTTATGAAATATTATTATGAAATAGAATACAAGATTTTTGATAATCCTGTCGCAATCAGTTGAATTTTTCAAAAGCTTTCAAAGTAACGCTAGTTAAACATTGTCTGCAAATATTACAAAAATAGTAAAATACTCAAAAGTAGTGTGGAATCATCTCAAAATTGTGTATTCCATCTTGCTTATATTTTTGTACAAAATTCCTTTTAAATTTTTAAATACTGTCTTGCAAATCCATTTCGTTATAAATGGATTTATTTGCAAGACAGTATTTAAAATAAGGAAATAGATAGAATACTATTGTTATTATTTATATATTTAAATAAGTCATTAAATTACCTTTATAGTTAGCAAAGTTTTCATGAATAAGCCTTCCATCTCTTTTGGTATGTTTAGGTTGGGTAGGTACTGTAAAAATAGCTAAAAAATATATAAAAAAGAATATTCTATTATTCTAAATATTTTTTCACTTAAAACGTTACCAATGGTAGCCAGTAATAATGTTCCCAAAAAAGGTTTTGTGTTTTAAGTTTGCCTATAAAATCATAATAGCTAAATGAAATATTTAACGCTAGATGCTTTATTTTAAATTAAATTGTTTTTTTTTTAATTCTTTTTATCTCAATTTAAAATAGCATTAGACAAAAAAAGCTCGTAGAACCAGGAATGTAAAACATTTTATTTCAAAGTTAAGTCATAATTTTGTTTGATTTACGAAATAAAAGTGTAATTTTATTATTTTAAATTATGCAACCGATCACGTGATGATTTCAGATTTAAGAGTAAGGCCGCGCTCAGTTTGGACGCGTTTTCTAACGAATTTACTTTTTTACTCGTGCGTATACGTAAGAACACACACGAACGATCCTAACCTTCCAAGTACTATGGGAGTACACATACTGTATGCGAGTTAGTTGTACGTATACGTGCGTGTAGTTCCGACGTCCGAAAACAATCCGAACTCGTTGGGATTTTTAAACACGTTCGTGCGTAAAAATGGATGTAGAAAAATTTATTTTAAGTTTCTATTTTCATACGTACATAACCATGAAACAGTGTGGGGTCATTATTTAAGTCTTCAATAATATGATGAAATTCTCCAAATTCTTTTCTTTTTAAATAAATTTCACGCACCCATTCGGTTCTGCGACAGCAAAGACGCCGCCGCAGTCTTCGATTTATAAGAGAATTATCAAGAAGATACAGATTATTCATTGCGCTCTAACCAAAGATGACTTCACGAATGCGATATCACTACCTTTTTGACGGAGTAAAACGTATTCAGTGTACGCACTCAATTCGTACGACCACGATCGTACGTTTACGTACGATACAAATTCGTGTCCAAACTGAGCACGGCCTAAAGGAAATAAAAGACATTTTTAACAATACTATATTTAAAATAACAACACACAATACGTTGGTGAAACTTCTTCGTCTTCATCATCTAAATTTAGCCACTGTCATCCGATGATGAAGATGTATAAGTTTCATCGACGTTTATAATATATTCTACCACATTATCTATTAGGCCATCAAGTTGGCAAAACTTTTCCTCTTCTTTAATTGCATGAGCAACGCAAGAGTGCCATCGTTCTGGTGTAATAGTATCCAGAGCTTGTAGAAGTAACTGTTTCACCTCGTCTAATTTAAAAGTTTTATTATGTTGGGCTACACACCCTCTCATTTGAGCCCATATTAATTCTATCGAGTTCAGCTCGTAGTGGTAGCGTGAGAGGCGCAATACTGAAATGCCCTTCTCTCTAGCTATCTCATCTACAACAATTTTTTGGTATAAATGTTTTTGATTTTTTACTTTTTCTACTAAATTTGGTGAAGGTTTAAGGTTTGTAGTTAGTTGTAATTGCCTTTTTTGTGTATTTTAACTATAATTATCGACAATGAGCTCCAACAAGCCTTATCATCCTGACCCCCCCGATTAATTATTTGTCCTTTCGCCGGGTCTTACTATTACCCTCCCGCATGATATCAGACTCTTAATTTTTTGTTCTGTGATCGGAATGCCCTCGCAAGAGCTTACTATGGATACGCAGGCCACCAGCCCTAAAAGGACCGCTGATTCACCTCCCACTGTTACTAATACGAAATTAAAAATTCCAAAAACGGCTATTAGCAGAAATTCATACATAGTGAGAGATCTGGGGGCACGGCAGTGCCCCCCCAAGACGAGCGCAAAGCAAACACTGCCGTACCATCCTTTTCTGGAACCATTTCGGCGTATTTTCAGGCCCCTATTTGGGGACCTCTAGATAGATTTAGAACGCTGAAAGTATCGTTATCTAGTAAGCTATCAGCACACACTTAAACCACAAAATTTCCTGTTTGTAGCTTGTTTATTTCCTAAGTTATGCAAAAGAAAAGTTGTACTATTTCGACATATATAGACTCACTGATCATCAAAATAGAACTAGTACTTCCCATAAACCTAGAGAGCTGAAATTTGGCATAGAGGTAGGGTTTAGTGCCTAAATGAAGGGAAAACTATCAAAACTAGGATCATAAAAGATCTGGAGTATCTTATTATCCTGAGGAGAAACCGTAACAGACAAGCCAAACTATTGAAATTATCGATACGCTATGTTCACAAAGTTTATTGAGCGTGATTAGCCCTTTCTTTTGAAATTAAAAAATTGAAGGTCTGAAGTATCTGATGAAGAACCCTAAGAGCTCAGCTGAACTATGGGAGATATGGAAATGCGCCTTGACAAAACTTATTCAGAGTGACGAGTCCCTTCTACTGATGTGTATAAAATATTGAAGGTCTGAGGTATCTGATGAAGAAACCTTAGAGTTCAGCTGAACTATGGGAGATATGGAAATATTGAAAAATGGAAAAGTTATTCAATGTGATGAGCCCCTTCTTATAAATGAATATGAAACTGGAGTCTGAAGTATTTGAAAATGTCTTAGAAAACATTAAAATGTGCTAGAGTCACACTAAGTACTTCAATAAAATAACATAAGCCTCTTCTTGGTGAAGGTAGAAACAGGCTAAGTCCACAGTTGAGACAACTTTCAAATACAGCTTGCCTGGCTAAAACTCCCATTTTTTGTTATTCTTGCCTTCGGGCTTATTTTTATTTTCGGTCTTTGTCAGTTGCTAATTGGAAGTAGCCTACCCGGTAACGCAGGGTAGCAAAAACAATAATAATAAAAGAGGGAGCTAAGGTAACGCTAAGAAGAAATATTGATGTTAGCTTAGGCTTAGTGAATGGATCAATAGGTATGGTACAAAAAGTGAAATGGGATCCGGAAGACAACACAAAGGCAATTAGTAATCAACTTTGGAAACAATTTGATACATGATTTATTGCCCATAAAGTTTGAGATCATACCCCGGGCATACGTCTACAGAGAGCAGTATCCAATTTGTGTGGCGTATGCCCTAACAATTCACAAGTCAAGGTCTTAGCCTAAAAAATGTTCTCATGGATATTGGAACCTCGATATTCTCTTGTGGCCAAGCCTACATGGCGCTTTCCCGAGTAACCAATCTTCATGGAGTGCACCTCATAAATGTTGACTTCAAGAGCATAAAAGCTCAAGCCTCAGCGATCACCGAATATAATCGACTTAGGCGTATATACCGCTCTGATCTTTTACAAATTAAACTACCCAAACTGTCTAAAAGAACAAATAATGAGCGTGAATGGGCAATACGAAAACTTATAGACACTGTACAAGAATTGGAACCGGAAAAAAGAAAATAAAGATTACTAATAAAAGAAACTACATCAAAAAAGAAAAAAAAAATCTAATAAGAAAACCTAAAATAATGAAAGGTATAATTAAGAAACTAATCAAGCAAAAAATAGCTTTCTGCAAAAAGAAGTGAAATCCCACTAAAAACATCCTGTAAAAAATTTACCAAGTCTCGCCTAAGCTGCTTGTTTCTCTATAAAAAGTAATGAAATCTCTAAGCAAAGCGAAGCCAAGTCTAAGGATCTTTACTGCGACTTGGCCGTTGACTTAGGTGACGGCCGGTCACATAAAATCTAACTATATTAATAAAGAAATCGCAGTAAAAATCATAACATTACCGTCATTCCACAATATAACATTACAAGAATGAGTATTGTTAGGGATATACCGGTCGAATGGTCTGAGGCAGAAATAATTAAGAACATCCAGGTTCCAGAAGGGCATGGGGCTGTCATAAAGACCAGAAGGATGAGCCGTAGGGTGTCCTCTTCTTGTGTGACAGAGTGGGAGCCTACACAAACTGTTATTCTAACAAATGACGGACAAATTCTTCCCAAACGTGTATACAGCTTCTACTCTGCTCTGCCGGTTGAGAGATACACATACCCTACCATTATGTGTTACCATTGTTGTCGATATGGCCATACCCGCACTCTCTGTCGCTCGAAACCGAGTGTGAAGTCACCTCTGAATTGAGCTTTTGTGTTTCGTGTACTGGTAACCATTTTGCAAATTACAGTTCCTGTCCTGAATTAGGCCAACAAAAGAGTATCAAAGCTCTTATGGCGGAGAAGTCAATCTCATATGTGGAGGCAAGCCGTGTTTTCCCACCTATTTCCAGATCATATGCTGATGTCTCCAAATCTTCAACCCATAAAAACTTAAAAAATAAGTACTTATCATAGTCAACAAGCCCAAGACATCCTACTCAAAAATCATACAGTCAAACGGTCTTCCAAAAGCCTAAACCCCGCACCCCGCTTTCACCTGGCTATAATAAACAAGCCCACCAAGAACTTATCCAAAAGTATTTCTTCTCCCCAGTTGGCAATGGCTGAGCCTATCCAACAGATATTGCACAACCAATGTCAGTCTATAACTACTCTGACAATTCAATAAACAGTTTAGAGCTAATTACTAATATGTTAATGTCCATACTAGCAAGTCCAACCCAAACTATAGCTGACCACGTTGCCTTGACATTCCTTCAATGGAACGTGAGAAGCATTAATGCCAGAAAGTCTGATCTCTCTTTTTTAATAAATACATTTAAACCATCAGTCTGCGGCATAGCTGAGACATGGCTTCTGCCTGAAAACCCATCCGTATTCCGTCATTTACCCTTCGCGTTCTGAGGCCGCGGTAACTCATTCGAATGTAGAACGTATGCACATAGGTTCCCGGTCGGGGCACCACGACCCGAGCCAATCTCCTCCGACCCAAATAATCTCCCCGCCTGAAGGTACAAAAGCGAAAGTCTGAAATCCACCACGTGTCGCCTCTCTTGGATACCGCAAGCGTTCCACAGAGAATATTCGTTCGACCAAGTCTGGCATCACAAGAAAACAACAAAACACGGTCTGACTCTATTTTTAAAACATTATTGTTTATATAATCTATTTAAGACTAAAAAATAAATATTAAGTACATACTATTACTATTTAAAAACGGTTCTAAATAGTTTTACTCACTGAATCATGATTTCGTCTTAAATTCATTCGCAATTCCAAAAATGGCTACTGAAAGTAAATCTTTCGCTTATCATGCCTTATAAAATAAACGAGTTAAGAGGCTTTAGGGCAACGCGTCTTATCATCGCGCTTTCAGGGTGACATAATAACTTGTCACTTTTATAAAAAAATCCACCGTTGAGTAGGAGTTGTTGGACACCCCAACATACTATACATATATACTTTCTTATATCATATAGGTAGGGGTGTCCAACAATTTGCTACATTAAAATATTAATTATAGGAAGGTACCCTTTTTTCCGGGTGGGAAAAATCATCGAATGACTTCTCTGAGTTAAGCAGAAGGGAGTGTCAGACTTCTACTGACTAAAAATCCACCCTATTCCTTCAGCTGCCCTTAAATCCGGGGCCGCGGTATCTCGTTAGAACATTCCCGCAACCCATAGGTAGGTACCTAAGTATATATTATTATACTTTGGTGGTGGCATGGTGGTGGTTTTGATTTTGGATATTTTAGAGAAAGTTTTGACGATTAGGTATCAGCACCCTAACTGCGTAATTTATAAAATTAAATATCTATCCTTTCGCAACCGAAAGGAACTCTTAATCTATCGCTTCGTATATGTGATAATCGTGTGGTCGACAAAATTAAACACACAATTGGTACAGTTGAAAGTTTAAAACGAATACCTACTTATGTCGTCTGTTACCTTTCCATGTTGTAATACGCATTCCCTTGCGAGAAGTCTTCTGGATTATGCATCTCCAGTTTTAAACCCAACTTAGCGGGTCCACATGAACCGGATTGAGCGTATCCAAAGAAGCTTCTCAAGATAACTTTGTTTTAAAAGCGCTAGCTGTCCAAGGGATTCCTCTTATGTTGAGAGACTTAGCCATTTTAATATGTGCTCACTTGAACACCGAAGAGACGTGACGGACCAAATCCTCCTTTACAAAATAGTAAACGGTTTACTTAACGCTCCTGATCTTTTAGCTGAAATTAGAATAGCTGTACCTCGACAGCAAATTTTTAGATCTGCTCGTCAAAACCTTTGCGACTACTGCAAAGTCGCCCTAACCTCGGTAGCACCGCACCCATGAACCACCACCCTCCATGGGCAACTATAATAAAATCGCTGCACGGACGTACCATCGACATCTTCTCAAACCCCTGTCGACAATACCGTGCAAATCTTTTGTCCAGCTTGGAGTCTCGAGATGTATTTGTTATATGAGACGCCTATTAACGATTGCATACACTTGCATTCACTTCCCCTTTTGTACTCCTTTTTTTATAACATTAATTTACATGTAATTCTTACTATTAAATAAAAACCCATCTGCATACCTTGAGTAAATTATATATGATATTAACTTATAATTAACTAGCTGTGCCCGCGACTTCGACCGCGCGGAATAATGACTTTTGGCAGCATTTTTTATTTTTTAGACTAATTATTTTGAAAATAAAGCTCATACATAAATAAGCTATTTACAATATTTTACTGCTAATAGCTTATTTAAGTACATTTTTCTAATCAAAAGTAAAAAAAATAAGTTTCATGCTTCTAGCTTTAAAAATGACGTAATTTCCATACAAACTTTCATCCCCTATTTTAACCCCTTACATCACTTTTTCGCATTGAAAAGCAGCCTATGTCCTCTATAGTGTCTCTGTGTCTATTTCTCAGGCTCTAGACTATGTCTGTACCAAACATTTAAATCGGTTCAGTAGTTTAGGCGTGATTGAGTAACACACAGACAGACAGAGTTACTTTCGCATTTATAATATTAGTAAGGATTATTAAAATCACTTACATGTAATGTAATTGAGTTTTAACTGTATTGTAATTGAAATTGATTGTAATTTGTAATGTATATGATGTTAATTGCCTGTGATGTAAAATAATGTTATGTATAACCATAAGTAAGCAATGCTGCGAGTGCTGAGCTTATATAAAAGTGACTCACTCACTATGCATACAACTTTCTATGATTTCTGTGTTTATGTCTTAGTGAGTTAGTCCTTGGAGTGCCAAATCAATAAATTAATTAATTAAGTACGCAAATAGATCTGCTGGATAACTATTTGTCAAAATCTTACCCATCCTGGTCTATATTTGAATTAATTCAGAAGCTCTATTATTTAGTTCCTGCTCAATTTCTAACAAACTGCCCCTGATAATATCCTTCCTAAATTACCTACAACGTCTCTAAAATGCTTAATAATAAATGGCCAGCTTTATAACAAGCTTGAAGCGTCCAAAGTTCGATTAGAGGGTAACCAAAATGATCCCGATCTAATGTCCGGGACTCCACAACGTCCCGGAAGCTTAAAAGTCCGGTAAACGGGATTAGTGCGGTCAACCTAATTACGGAAAGGCCAGAAGTGGCTTTTGGCAAAAGAAGTTTTGTGTTAACCATTGTTTGTTTTACACTAATAAGCCGTAAATAGATAGCGTTCATAAAACTTTGCAACGGGTTGTTTCATTTAAGTTCCTGACACATTTAATTCACTGCACTGAATCTGAATCGTGAAGTAAAGTTATTTAGTAACTTCCGTCCCCGCGCGAGATGTCAAGACGGACGTACTTCTAGTAGCTTTGTGTTAATTTCACCGTATATAAAATGCATAAATATACGTAAAAACTGAGAATCTACATCAATAAGTTACAAGTTATAGTCGTGTGTAAAATTTCCGTGATCTACAGTAGAAGTAACAGCAGTTTTAAATAACAACGATCACATTTTTAGGGTTCCGTAGCCGAATGGCAAAAAACGGAACCCTTATAGTTTCGATATGTCTGTCGGTCTGTCTGTCTGTCTATCTGTCTGTCTGTCCGTCCGTCCGTATGTCACAGCCATTTTATTCCGAAACTATTAAGACTATACATGTGAAACTTAATAGGTAGATGTATTCTGTGAACCGCTTTCCGATTTTAAGAAAAAAATTAAAAAATATTTAAAATATACAATATACCCCATACATGGAACTAGAACTGTAAATTTTTTTTTCATGAAACCTATGCGTGTGTGGTATCTATAGACAGGTCTTTGAAAATGATATAAGGGTTTCCAAAACCACTTTTTCATAAAGACAATCGTTTAAAAGATATAAGCTTCCAAAGTGGTAAAATGTGTGTCCCGCCCTCTAACTTCTATAATAATGGACGAAAAAGCAAAAAAAAATATATGTCTATAGATCTTAATGTAAACTTTCAACCAAAATTGGTTTAAACGAAATCGGGTTAGTAGTTTTTGAGATACAGCATATTTTCTAAAACCGCAAATATAACTTTGTAATTCATACAAACACTATGAAAAACAAAGTTATTTAGCGTAGTTATAAAAATGTAAATAAGCTAGTTTTAAGAATATTTTTAAGGTTTTTTTTATTCGTCAAATAAATATACATATTATATTATATTATTATAGTTACTACGGAACCCTTCGTGGGCGAGTCTGACTCGCACTTGGCCAATTTTTTAAAAGTGTATGCGTTCTGCACTTTGATCTCACTAGTAACAAATAAGTACACTGTTAAGTGAAAAATAACTTAATTTTGGTAGTCGGTGTCTTTAATTTTGTATTTTCATTTTTTGCACCGACTTCCGAAATAAGTTATTTTTCACTTAGCAGTGTTTTTTGGAAGTCGGTTCAATTTTTTGTAAAAAAAAAATTATTTTCTCTTTTTAGTTGGTCGGTTTGTAATTTATCTAGTTACAAAAGCCTAAAATAATGTCAACTACTAATAACCTTTTACAAAACATTGCTTTTCCCGATGCTGAGCCGTTAATTGTTGAGGAGTTCTCCTGGTACTTAACCACCAGCTTCACTTCACCATATTATTATGCATTGTGACGAGCATATTGTGCTTAGTAACCACAGATCATGTTAGTAACCATATTCATGTAATCAAAGCGGAACCCATGAAATACTTATTATTACTACTTATACTGACTAGTTCCGGTGGCCATCTGTGGTCTTCATCATCAAGTCTACTTCACCAAATGGTGCTTTTCGAATTCAACTACACAAGTTACTATAAAAAATACTCAAATCGCTATAGGTGTGCCCATAAAAATTATTTGAAGAGTTCCCTCGATTTTTCCAGGATCCCAATTATAAGATCCTGACTTGGTGACCACCGCGAAGCCCATGTTGATTTTGTATGCAACGAAGAAGTTACAGTTCTTATAGTGTACTAGCTGACCCGCCACGACTTCGTTCGCGTGGTATCCTACCCCTACCCTACCCTACCAATACTCTACCCCTACCCTACACCTGCCCTACCCCTACCCTACCCTTACCCTACCCCTACCCTACCCCTACCCTACCCCTACCCTACCCCTACCCTACCCCTACCCTACCCCTACCCTACCACTACCCTACCCCTACCCTACCCCTACCCTACCCCTACCCTACCCCTACCCTACCCCTACCCTACCACTACCCTACCCCTACCCTACCCCTACCCTACCCCTACCCTACCCCTACCCTAGCCCTACCCTACCTTACCCCTATCCTAACCCTACCCCTACCCTACCCCTACCCTACCCCTACCCTACCCCTACCCTACCCCTACACTACCCCTACCCTACACCTACCCTACCGCTACCCTAATCCTACCCTAACCCTACCCTACCCCTACCCTACCCCTATCCTGCCCCTACCCTACCCCTATCCTACACCTACCCTACACCTACCCTACCCCTATCCTAACACTACCCTACCCCTACCCTACCCCTACCATACCCCAACCCTACCCCTACCCTATATCTACCCTACCCTACCCCTTCCCTACCCCTTCCCTACCCCTACCCTACCCCTACCCTACCCCTACACTACCCCTACCCTAACCCTACCCTACCCTACCCCTACCCTACCGCTACCCAACCACCACCCTACCCCTACCCAACCCCAACCCTACCCCTACCCTACGCCTACCCTACCCCTACCCAACCCCTACCCTACCCCTACCCTACCCCTACCCTACCCCTACCCCACCCCTACCCCTACACTACCCCTACCCTACACCAAACCTACCCCTACCCTACTCTCCATTTTATTTAGAAAATGTTTGTATAGGAAATAGAAAAGGGCTGCTTTGACGGTTTCCCGGTTTTTTTTTCTCATCTTTTAAACCTTCCCTAGACCTCCACGAACATTTCAAAACCAAGATGAATGAAATCGGTTCGTGCGTTCTGGAGTTATAGCGTCAGGAAGGAAAACCCGACTTATTATTAACACGCTTTTATTAGGTCGACCTGTATGTAACTAACTATGTAATGAAATCTAAGGTAACTAATTTAACCATATTCCAAGGGTCGTAGCATAATGAAAATTGGCAGCTGTATGTAGTTTTGATGACAATACAATAATATGGTACTGTTGAACTGATCTGATGATGGAGCCGGAAGATATGAACAAGAACTTCATGATGGAAAATCGTATCATAGCAGTTTTGAATTTATTAGAAAAGTCTTGTAATTAACTTTGACCACAATTAGGTTTCAAGGTCTGATGATGAAGCCGGAAGATAGGCACTGGCATTCCATGATGGAATATTGTATCATAGTCGTGTTTGCACTTGTGAGAAAGGCCACGTAATGGACTTTTACCACGATCAGGTTTCAAGGTTATAACAAACCTAAAGAAAATCCGTTATCGGTTTTCTTAACCTTTTTGAATTACCGCGTAATCCATAGATTCGATCTGTAACGAACTAAATATGCAATAAAATCTAAGAATCTGAATTAAACGTAATTCTAATTGTTGTATCATCGTGAAACTTGGCAATTATATGTAGATTAGACGACATTACAATAATATGGTACCATCGAGCTAGTCTGACGATGGAATTGGAAGGTGGCTGATGGAACCTTGGATTGCCTACTAGTAAACATTTCTGTTCTGCTCATTCAAGTTCTGCTCATTACACTAGTCTTAAAAGCGTGTTTTTGGTTTTTTAAACTATTAAATTATTATTATATAGTAGATTTACTATTGTTTCCTAAATCTGTAACTTCTCTTAAACCTATCTTTCTAGACTGTAATTTCTCCTTCTTATAATAAACTATACCTACTTGTGATGTGAGTGTTTATATTTCAAAACCAATAGACATTCTACAAGCTATACAACGTGTTTTCGTTTTATCATTTTGTTTTCGTATTCTATTTGTAAAATAAAAAATAATCTATATCTATACATTTAACGAAACGGTAAAAAAAAGTATTCTGTACATTTAAATTTTATACAAAAATAATAATTGAGGTGGGTAAAGAAAATGTAACACGGCAAAAAAAAAAACAAATGAAACAAAAGGACTTGGCCTTTTGTTTCATTTGTTTTTTATTTGCGATTTGAATTTGCGAGTCAGACTCGCCCATGAATTGTTCCGAAGTAACTACGCCAAATAACTTTGTTTATCATAGTGTTTATATGAATTACAAAGTTATACTTGCGATTTTAGAAAATATGCTATATCTCAAAAAATACTTACCCGATCTCGTTCAAACTAATTTTCATTGAAAGTTTACATTAAGATCTTCAGCATATATTTTTTTAGATTTTTCACTCCATTATTATAGAATATAGAGGGAGGGACACACATATTTTACCACTTTGGAAGCGTATATCTCTTAAACGATTGAATTAATGAAAATGTGGTTTTAATATTTTTCAAGACCTACCTATAGATACCAAACACGTATAGGTTTCATAAAAAAAATATTATCAGTTTCAGTTTCACATGTATAGTCCTACTAGTTTCGGAATAAAATGGCAGTGACTTTCGGACGGACGGACAAACAGAAAGACAGACATGACGAAACTATAAGGGTTCCGTTTTTGCCATTCGGCTACGGATCTCTAAAAAGTCTGTCTGTTTGTCTGTACAAGCTAATCTCCGGAACTACTGGATGAATGGAAATAATCCCACGCGAACGAAGTTGCGGGCAGCAGCTAGTACATAAATAATCTGAATATGAGCAAAGCAGAGTGAAGAAAAAAGAGTAACCAGAATATTCGCGAGCTCGACGTTGGCACTATTCAATTAGAAGAATGTTATATTCCGACGAACAACATTCACCGTCAACAACAAACACATTTAATAATCAACCAAATTGTTCTGGATATTTAAACATTGATCACTTTTAGTAGAGGTTAAGTTAAGATTGTATACATTAAATAATTCATATACCTACTTAAACACTTATTTTTACTTTTTATTTATACCAGCCCCAGTCATCATCAGATAGGTACCTATGTAACTTTACCACTATAACTGATTAAAACTAAATACCAAATCCTATTCTTATTACCTATATCCGGTAATTTATTTCAAAATAAATAGGAATAGTAAAAATGTAGTAAGCCTCTCGGAGAACAAAATTAAATCAGCAAAGACGACATCGACACGACACGCGACGTAGGTGTCTGTATTCTTAATCTATTACGCTTATCGTATCTTTCGTTGTAGTATAGATATTAATTGTTAGATGGCGCTAAAATAACAAAAATGCTAATACAGTTTCCAAATCTTCAAGGTCGTTGGGCATGGTAATCCCCTTAAGTTTTTAATTTTCGCACGAATTCCTTTTCACATAAATACTTAGGTACTTACTTGTCATGAAAATTATTAAACAAAGTCTGCATTGAAACAAATTAGTTTCTACTGTGACTATTAGTAAAAAACTATAATTGGATGACAGATAACTTTCTAAAGACAATTTTTACATTAGTGCTGCCATCTATTACACAATATCAGAAGGAATTGACATTCTTGAAAACGCCCTGATCAATTTATTATGCAAACAAAAGACAGATGGCTCTGAACAGAATATTTAAGACCTAACCAACTGACGCGACGCGGTAATTACTAATACCATTCATGCACGATCTTGTATGGATGTGTGAGTATGAAGTGCTAAATAATAAATATTGATGTTTAGGAAATAGGAATACAGTAGTGCATCATTAATTGTCAGGAACGGACTCGCTGAGAAATGACACGAGCAGTGTTCGTCTTATCGTTGGTGATCTTTGTCACAATTGAGACAAGTGGTAAGCAGATTTTGACTATTGTTTTGATATTGTTTCCTGTTTTCAGTATATCCGCAATGAAAAGTGCGTGACGTACTAAAAGAAAGACATTAGTGGAAGAAAATTGTTTTTTTAGAATGTAGGTAGGTAGTTACTCTGAAACCAAATTTAAAAATAAATTCTTATGATCAGAGGGTACGAAGTATTGTAAGTAGATAGTATGCGTTCCATGAACTACAAATGTTATCAGTAAGGCCGTGCGCGCACTGCCTTGCGGTGGCCGCAATTGCGGTAGTTCTACCGCACCGGTAGAATGACCGGGGCCACCGGTGACTCTACCGCATGCGTTTATATCTGTGAAGTATGGAGTGTCATAAAGTCATAACACTCCATACTTCACAGATTTTGCGTTTCCAAAACGCAACGCAGTGCGCGCACGGCCTTAAACTTAAAACAGGATATTTACTTTATTTATAATTGTTTCGAGTTCATCATGGCGCTTGCAACAGTGCCGAAATATTGGAAACCCGAAATGAGAAGGTTTAGTTACGTTTAAAGTAAGTTCAGTTTAAAAAGTTCTATGGATTACAAAGGTATGTGAAGTTATTAACACGTTACAGTATTAAAAAAATTGAAGTCCAGACTATGAGTCCGAAATGTAATGACTTTTCATGGGCTTATCTAGATACCAAGAGATTTGATTGCATCGACCTGACACATGACGACCTGTTACTAAGTGCCCAGTTGTACAAAGGGGGGTGCGCGTTCCTCGACTGTTTCATACATACCTACATGTGTAAGACTGCTGGGGAGCGCGCACCTTCGTCTTCGTCGCCTTTGACAACAGTCACCTTCACCTATTTCACATATTCACCTTATCCAAACAGACATTTAAGGGTATTTATTACCTCCTATCCTTAACTTCTTTTAATAATATGTGGACAATGGTGTGGGTTACCTACATGTTTATTATTATATATAGTTTAAGTATTTTTTATCAAGTAACTGTTATTTTTCCCTAGTGAATAGATATAATAAAATAGGTACATCTCTATTTAATCTGCATAAATTATTTAAATCGTGTTAACCTATAACTAAGATTTTATTTACCATTGTATTATGTTATAGGTCTTTATTTCGCGATACTAATCAATTAGTGTTTATGTACTATCGTCCAATCTTCCGCATGCTCACTTTTAAGGCTATAATCGCATAGCTCGGTAATATTACCGTGGCTCGGCTCACAACTCGATCGCCTAATGTACATGCATTGACCAATACGCTAACATTATATTTAATGTTACACGCCCTGTACACACAAAATGCATTTATTGTCTCTAATTGGGCAAAACCAGGAAGGGATGTGGTTTGTTACTAGCTGCGCTTCCTTGAGCAATGGTATCTTTGGCCGATAGTAGATACGCTCATTATCTCTAGTATATTTATTTTATTACAAACTACGTCGGAACTAACAGGGCTTGTTATTATTACCTGACTTTAAAAAAGGAGGAAGTTCTCAGATAGTCGGATTTTTTTTAATGTATGTTCCCACATTACTCGAAGACTGCTGAACCGATAAGAAAGATTCATTTTTTGTTTGAGCTCTCTCAAACAAAAAAGGAATCTTATACTTTCTAGTTGTTCCCACGTTCATGAAATCGGGATCTATTTATGGGATCCTGGAGAAATCAAGGGAAATCTTCAAATATTATAGGCACACCTATACCGGTTTGGGTGTTTTATATAGTACCTTGTGCAGATGCTCTCGAAAATCACCATTTGGTGAAGTGGAACTGATGATGAAGACCACAGAAGGCTACCGGAACTACTCAATAATAATTATTATATTGGTTGCGATTTGATAACTTGAATATGGTTGTTAAGCACTTTATGCTCGTCAAAATGCATATGGTGAAATGTTGCTGATAGTGAAGTACTAGGAGAACTCCTCAACGATTAACGGCATAAGGAAAACATATTTTGCCAAAGATGATAAGAAGCTGACGCTTTTGTTATTAGGTAAATTACAAACCGACGCACTAAAAAGAGAGAAAAAAAAACTTTTTAACATAAAATTAAACAGACTTCCCAAAAAAACACTGTAAATTGAAAAATAACTCTAATCTCGGTGTCAATAACGAAAATGCAATACCAAAGACACCGACACTTTGTAGTGTTTTTTTGGGAAGTTGGCTTCATTTTTTGTTTAAAAGTTTTTTTTTTGCTACTATTTTAGACCAAACAGACGTGTGTCCACCAAACGGACATGTACCTACAGGCTGATTTTGATCTTGCAGGGAACTGCCACGCCACGGTGCGCCAATATTAGCACCACAGTAAATTCGTCACGAAACCAATTGATCGATAACAGAACGTTGAATGTCAGTTTTAAATACACCAAAAACTAGAATACTAAATGACACACAACATCAATTTATCGGAAACTAAATTTATTAATAAAGAAAATAAAAATATTGGTTTGAGAACACCTCCAAATCAACCGCCACCGTGCTTATACATGACGGGCTAGTACGGACGGCGGCCGCGGCGTGTGAAAGCCTTAATTATCTAATCACAATTCACAATCTTAACTGAATTATTGAATCATCTCAGAATGGCACTATTTCAAATGTGGTATATAACAGGTACCTATATTTTCGTCCAACTACCGACAGTACCTTTCACGCGCTTAGTTTTAAAAACGAATGCAAAACCACCCTGCAGCACCCGCGCTTTTGTGTGAAATCAGAACGTGAGGCGTTTCTGGATAATATAATTATAATCTAAGTATCACACAAAACCACCGTTTTCCGCCATACTAAAGCCGCAAGGCGAGTATCGCAAAGGGATTGAGATGCTTGACTAACGGACTTAAGTTTATCTAGAGTTCTACTCTTAAGAATTCGAGATAATATACCTGCTAGAACGTCTCACTATCTCTGTGGGGTAGTTGGTAAAGACATGGACCATCTTGTCGCTCAAATAAACTAAGAGCCATTCAGCTGCGAACAAACAACTCGAAGAGATTTAACTGCAACCGATACAACACAGAAAGCAAGAAGAACGGTGGCCTTCCCATGGCGAGCGAAGCAGAACTGCAAGCGGTGCGGCCACGTAATGCAGACAACATCGAGTTCAACTCTATTATTTGTTTCTTTGTAATAGGGTTTTTACAATTATCATTTACGATGCTTATTATTAATATTGACTATATTATTAATTATAGTACTACCTGCTAGAACGACTTTATGGTCTTAATTTATTTCAGGCCAGCTGCAATGCCCCCCTGGAGAAGATGAAGACAATTGCCCAACAGAATGCTACAGAGATAGATGTCCAATAAGCGAGATGGAAAGTCGAGAATGCTTCAGCAGCGGGCAGTGTGGGACTCCCAAATGCAAATGCCGGTTCAATATGAAGAGGGCAGCCAATGGGACTTGTATCGATACGAGGGATTGCCGTGAGTGACCTTTTTTATGAACCTTTCTTAATAGCCTGAGTTTATTTTACTGTCGTTACTCATCAATCGTTCCTCTGGGATACATCGAGTTTCACCGCCCAACATTGTGGCGTAAATAGTGGTCAACCGTTAAGGATTCGATATCAGTGGCACGGAATCTTGGCCAAGCGCTTATCTCGCAATAACAAAAATTTCAAGTCAAAAAAATGTTTACTCTTAGTTCATGAGGGTAATTCATTATGTTTGAGTGCATTATGGTGCAACTTTTAACTTTTAGTTGAATCGTGAGCGACTAAGTTGCAAATTTAAATGTGTATGTTGTAAAAGTTTACGGTTAGCTTATTGAATTATTGTGGTTTTGTGCTTTTTATTGATTAACTGAAGGTGCTTTAACACCAATAAAAATGCCATTAACATCAGCACAGATCGCACAGGCTGTAGCATTAATCGACCAAGGGTTAACACAGCGTGAGATTGCTGTGGTGCTTAATGTACCACGTTTGTCGATGCAGTATGCCCTAAAACGATACCAAGAGGCAGGCCACTATTCCCGTAGACCAGGCAGTGGAGGCGTCAGATGCACATCGGCCCGTGACGACCGTTTTATTGTCCTGGAAATTTTAAGAAACCGGTACCTGACCGCTGTTACGTAGATACGCCAGCGGCTCCAAATCGCAAGAGGCGTGAATGTTAGTGAGCGTACGGTGAGAAGACGAATGGAGAAAGTGAATTTAAAAGCCCGTAGACCAGCACGCGGTCCATAACTCCTCAGACATCACCGAGTAACTTGACTTCAATTTGCACGTGAACACGTCTGCTGGACCCACGAGCAATGGGCTCGAGTGCTGTTCACAGATGAGTGTCGAATCGCTTTACGTGCTCCAGACGGTCGGGAGTGAGTGTGGAGAAGAAGAGGAGAGAGATTTCTACCCTAATTACAATTCTCAATTTCTCACAGTTTGTGTGGTGGTAATCCACCACACAAACTGTGAGTTTCCGTGGAGGCTCCATAATGGTTTGGGGAGAAATAAGTTCCGATGGTCGTACGGAGTTGGTTATCATCGATAACCGGCTAACTGCAGCCCGATACATCGAGGAGGTCCTCCAGGAACATGTTTTGGTATATTCAGGATACATTGGACACGACCAATTCCTCCTAATGCACGATAATGCACGCCCACACGTTGCACATTGCGTTGAAGAATACCTTCAAGAAGTTGCTATTCAAAAATTGCAATGGTCAGCTCGTAGTCCGGAATTAAACCCAATTGAGCATATCTGGGACATGCTCAAAAGAAAGATAAATACCACCTCTAACCCGCCAGAAACTCTTAATCAACTTCGAAATGCTGCACTGACTGCTTGAGAAAGCCTACCGCAAATTGATGTCAGAAACATCCAAGAAACATCATTCAAAGCATGCCAGATCGAATGCAGGCCGTTATTAAGGCCAGAGGAGGAAACACCCGATACTAAAATGTAAAGACAATAAACCGATTTAGATTTTTTTTTAATTCTAGTGTTTTTAAATAATAATATTCCACAATAATAATAATATTCCACAACTTTCACACAACGCCATCTAGTCCCAAACTAAGCAGAGCTTGTGCTATGAGTACTAGACAACTGATAAACATACATATATATTTCTAAATACATACATATTATAGATAAATTACACCCAGACAAAGAACATTACATCACACAAACATTTGTCTTGGGTGGGAATCGAACCCACGACCTTGCGCATAGCAGTCAGGGCCACTGACCACTAGTTCTTTATTTCTGCAATAGTGCCCAATTTAATAAATAAACTTATTGGTATAGTGACGCTTTCACTTTTTAAGTTCTAAAAGCCGAGTAATACTTACTGAGTGCATTTACCCTTATTTCAGTATCAAAAATACATTTAAATGCGTATCATGAAATTTGCTTGTGGCCAAGTTTCCGTGCCGGTGAGTGTACTAGATAATGAACTATAAAAAATAATAATTCAAAACTATTTTTACCCAAGGGTTTCCAAAAAAATATTTTTTTGTTATTTTTTTCGCAAAATGGCTATCTTTTGTTACAAATTTGGCTGTAGTTTCTACAAAAACCATTATTTTTCTATTTTGATTTCTGTTAATTACTGATGAATACTAGAGCTATCATAAGAAAATATTGTTTTTAATGTAAGTTTAGAAAAATTGAAAAAAAAAGCAGTTTTTTTCTATTTTTACCCTAATTTTTAGCGTATCATGCCAATTCAAGTCATATTTATGTAAAAAAAAAAAATGTACTACACTGTCAGTGCTTATTATTTTAAAAATATGCCTACTAAATACAGATTTCAAAATGTTATAATATTACGAGGTCTCATTAATGAAAAAAAGTTATTGCAATTTTAATTGAAAACGACATAAAATATAAACTTTTGATACTACTGTTGCAGAGTGATTTAGGCCTTACTAGTTACTTATTTGAACAAAGCATTAAAAAAACAAGGGTCTGTAGAGCTGCCCACACGTTAGCCGAGCGCAGGCGAGCGCCTCTGATTTGTGACCAAAAACCGACACCGATCCGAAGTGAGGCAAGTGATCACGAGCAACGGCGAGCGAAGACAAGTTGCACCAAATGAGCTCTATACACGTTGGCGCTGGCCTACACTCGGCTAACTAGGCAAGTGACACCGAGCGATAGCAAGACAAGGCAAATATTATACCGTCTACATGTTGGTATTGGCCTTCACTCGACAACGCTCGGCCAACATGTATTGCAGGCTTTAGATGAGAAGGTGAACTCTTCGAACCAATGATATACAAATAAACATTTTTTAGGAATTTTGTGATGATTCCGACAAAAACAAGTTACTGAAAAAAAAAAAAGTTTATTCGAGACCAAACATGAGACTTAATTTAAAAACCCACCAAACTGCGTAGCAGTTTGTCGGCGGGATTGGCGCTTGTTTTTACAATCTTTTGGCTCTGAGGTACTAACATATAATAAAACTAAGTAGGCACAGACAGTTGTGACAGCGCAGGCCGTCGCGTCGTCGCAACGTTGCAAGGTTAGATAGCATGCCTTCTGCATGTAAATATTATATTTTGTTATAACGGTACTCTTATTATTTTGACACTTTAAAGTTATTTGAAATTCTAATGACAAATGTAATTTAGTTGCGTCCATTAATTGGATTTTGTATCATAAAATACCATCGTTACCGGATTTACTGTGAGCTGCTCGTTAAGATCATTAAGCATTGACAAGTATCAAACAGTACGGAATAAACTCGCTGTCACATTACAGTAATTTTCACGAGTAACAATTACTTTTATATTTAACTTACTTTCTTGAGCGAGGACCATGCCTTTTTGCGATACAATAATAGCTATGTAACGTATATTGTCTTCAATGGTCATAGAATGACCATTGAAGACAATGTACGCCAACAATATAAACCTTACATAATATAATAAAACAAAGTCTCGTCTTTCTAACTGTTTTTCCACGACAAAATATCTACTGAATAGATTCTCATGTGGTTTTCACCAATGGATTAAGTGATTAATGAGGAAGGTTTTAGTGTATAATGATAATAATATAATAAATGCCTTTATTTACTCACCACAATATCTTTAACTTACATGTATAGTAATACAATAATGGGAATCATACGTATATTGTGGGAGCCTGGTGCCTGAGCTAGGCCAAAAGTCTGTATTTCAGGTCACCAGGTCTCCTCCCCGATTTACAAAGTCCTCGCGAATTTATGTAATACACTACAATAATGAGCGACTATAATGCGGATATGTGTGGTGCGATGTGTTGAAGGAGAGGTATATGGTATGAATGATATATGACGTGTATGAAGGTGGGTGTACATGAAAGTGTGTGTACGTGAAGGTAGTGTGTGTTTGGGGTTGAGTGTGGTTGAGGAGGTGGGTAGTTGAGTTTAAGCAAGTGTATTTAAGCGTGTCTTTTCTGGAGAGAAGAATAGATGAAGCATTGGGCAGAAGGAAAGTTATGGCTGAGAAATAAATTCACGAGATATTCTCTAGGACTTGTTCAGTGCTATCATAGGATAACTGTTGCAGCCAACTAGCAAGCTTGGTTTTCAGATGTTTAGTGGGTAGTATGATTTATTAAGGTTTTGTGTGGATCAGCAGAATGAGAACGTGTGAAACCGAGCCGTAAAAAAATGGCTGTGACATACGGACGGACAGACAGACATGACGAAACTATAAGGTTTCCGTTTTTTACGGACGAGAGTCTTTGTATTGATCAACAATATTCTTTTATTTCTAGCTCCATTCGCATGTGATCGTCCAAATGAGGAGTACGTCGCCTGTCCACCATATTGCCCAACAGATGACTGCAAACAATCTACAGCAGAGGGGAAATGTCCCATATTCGGCCAAATACTGATGGTAGTGGAATGCAGTCCAGTATGCCGGTGTATAGAGGGATATTGGAGGATGGACGGGTTATGTGTGCCTTTTGACGCGTGTCGTAAGTGTTCAATTCGTATATCACTCTGCTTATGGGTATCGTTCAGGCTGTATAGTATCTAATCAATTCTAATCAATCACCAGCTCCTCATCCTAGCCTTTTTTGGGGCCTGCAACTAGTCTTACTAGATGCACCTGGTCTTACTAGATGCAGCATACCTGTATAATTCCCCTTTTAGAACTCTTTTTGACCACTGCTTCCAGTCTTACCGGATGCAGCAGAATATACATAGAGCAACTGCCTGTCTGACCTCCACAACCCTGTAACTGGGTAACAACATAACCCGTGGCAAGACTCGTATCAGCTTTCTGGTGGATAGTAAGATGGACTACCCGTAATGATTACCAAAGATGTACAGTAAGCTTCAGAGAAAAGGAACCCCTTTTGGTAATGTCACTGTTTAAGTCTTTGGGAGGTTCCTTTTCCATTTGCCATTTTACAGCCGCTTTTGTAACTATTAATCAAATCAAATCAATTTTATTTGTGTAACATAGGTAGAGAATACAGTTCTTAAATTAAAGATAGGTCGCTATGTTATAAAATGTTAATAAAATGGATGCTAAACGAATAGGTAAGTACGTAACTAGATCTTATAACCTCAAAAACAGGAAAATAGGAGCTTTTTGTGGCTGTGAGTTGCACTAGGGGAACAAAAATCACTGGAAGCGCTAGAAGGGTGAAAATTAGCACTATGATTCTCAAAAGGGAGTTATTAGAGCTCAAACTGCAGGTTATGACTACATTACAATGACGCCATGATTTTTTAAGAAAACTTATAATTAACTTGCAAAATTGAGTTGATATACATTGGTTTTTCAGTTAAATGTGCATTAAATGTACCGGTAAACAATCGGCCACTTGCGAATAGTAAGTTATCGACACGTAAAAATACGGAAATAAAATTTATTCTGTATAACAAATAAAAAATATCACATATCTTTTGTTAATTTTTTAAATATCATAAATGCGCGTTAAAATTACTCGAAAATTATCTTATATATCTACAGTAAACTGGACAGCGTTTTAAGTATCTTTATATATCTTGCTAATACAGAATACAAACATTTACTTCTTTTTGTTTTATTTTCATGATGGCGACGAAAACACTTTACCAAAATATTATAAATAATGTCAACTGAAGATATACAATAAAGAGCTATAATCAATTCATTCGTTCAAAGTAGTTCAAAAACATTCAAAAGTAGCGCTACGAGAGCTTTAGTATAGCGTTAATAAATCGTTATAGCTATTAAGGAACCTTTATGCAACCGTTGTGCAGGTTAAATGGAACTTTAGGTTACATAAAATGGCGCCCAAATAGCGCTAAAGCGGCTGCTTTAAGTCTGCAGTAGACGCTCTAGCGCTTACGTCTATTACCATAAGTAATAATCGGATACGCTCCAAAGCTCTAATGCAGCCCATTTGTGCTAGTTGGGTCTTTATTGTACACCATAACAGAATTGAATGAGGACTTAAAACCTAATAAATTAATAGTTTAAAAAACCAAAAACACGCTTTTAAGACTAATGTAATGAGCAGAAATTAGAAATGTTTACTAGTAGGCAGTCCAAGATTCCATCAGCCACCTTCCAATTCCATCGTCAGACCAGCTCGATGGTACCATAGTATTGTCGTCTAATCTACACATAATGGCAAAGTTTCATGATGATACAACAATTAGAAGTACGTTTAATTCAGATTCTTAGATTTTATTAATATTTAGATCATTACAGATCGACCTAATAATAAATCTATGGATTACGCGGTAATTCAAAAAGGTTAAGAAAACCGATAACGGATTTTCTTTAGGTTTGTTATAACCTTGAAACCTGATCGTGTTCAAAGCCCATTACGTGGCCTTTCTCACAAGTGCAAACACGACTATGATACGATATTCCATCATGGAGTGCCAGTGCCTATCTTCCGGCTTCATTATCAGACCTTAAAACCTAATTGTGGTCAAAGTTCATTACAAGACTTTTCTAAGAAATCCAAAACAGCTATGATACGATTTTCCATCATGAAGTTCCAGTTCATATCTTCCGGTTTCATCATCAGATCAGTTTGACAGTACCATATTATTGTATTGTCATCAGAACTACATACAGCTGCCAATTTTCATTACGCTACGACCCTTGGAAGAAGGTTAAATTAGTTACCTTAGATTCCATTACATAGTTACATACAGGTCTACCTAATAAAAGCGTGTTAAAAAGGGTGTTAAAAATGGCGTCTTATCGCTAAAAGCGATCTTTTACATACAACCTTTGGATGGATTTGACACAGAAGCTGAAAATAAATACGCGGGTAGTCCATGGTGTACATGGTGTGGGTTTGTGCTTGTCTTACTGACAAGGGAAGAGTATTCCACAGTCGTACTGCTTGGGCTGCAAACGACTTATCAAAGAAATGAATACAAACTTCTGTACACCCAGTATTGTAGGAATTGTTTAACTCTTGAATGATCTCAATAATCAGATGTTAAGCCAATGTGTGAAAACAGTGGGTACGATATTTATAACCGAATTAGATCATCCTGTGAATTGACTAGTCGCTTGTGAATTGAATAGTCGTTGTTGTCATCACATGCCGATTGTCACAACTCACATAACATAATATTATGATTTGGTCGTAGATTTGGTCAAATAAATGATCAACAATGGTTGTTGTGTGTGAAGTGCAAATATTTGGAGTTGTGGCTGGGCGATTGAGAATAGAATAGAGAAACATTTACTCGAATATACATAACAACTACAATACAAGGTTACAAACATTTTAAAAATAACAACTAAAATTGCGCCATACACGTTTACAACGAAAGTGTAACCAACTCGGCATTTGCTGGGCGAAAGACATCTCCACCTTGGTTTTCAATTGGCACCCTATAGTGACACGATTGATTGCGACGCACTATTTAGTTAGAATGTATCTTCTATGTCATGCCAATCTAGTGGCTCCTTATAGTCCAGTATTGTATGTTAACATGTGGATAATATAGTGGGCTGCAATATTGTAAATACTAGCTATAAATGTATTGTTAAATGTATTTATTTATTTGTTTATTATATACTTTATTGTACACCTTACAATATTTCTATGGATATAAAAAAATTAAACTAGTGTACAATGGGTGTATATTGTAGCTGTTTTTTGTCCCTTTAT
Source organism: Tholera decimalis (assembly GCA_943138885.2). NCBI lineage: Eukaryota > Metazoa > Arthropoda > Insecta > Lepidoptera > Noctuidae > Tholera > Tholera decimalis. The sequence continues at coordinate 12,755,778 of OW964552.2, read as the reverse complement.
AAATAAAATAAAACAGAATGTTCTCGCAAGCCTAGGCGATCCCTGCATTTAGCAGTGAATGTCTTTCAGTTAAAATGACGTCAAAAAAAAATCAAAAATATTGTACTTACATTGCAATGTATTTTTTTTCTACATGTATGTTTTTTCTATTTCAGCTCAACACTCAACAGGCGTGCCAAATCACTTGAAATAGCATTAAATAAAAGGTAATTCACTATTCCAATCTTCAACACTAAATTGAAAACTAGATGGCGCTGCCCTCAGGCTTATGCTGTACAAGCTGTAGGTTCGATGCCCGCATAACTTGACTGCCTCCACATTAGAGACATGAGTTATCCGTAACTTGGTATGAAAGTAAATTCATAACTGGTGCAAGTAAATTCAGAATACGAAGAGAATCCTATAGCCAACAGCCCCGTATCGCAGGATTGGCTATATGTAGGTACACCGATGTTATAATGTAGGTACTGGTTAATGCTAAAATTTTGTGTTTGAGCTGGCCTACCATGATTTGGGGACGTTGGACGTTGAAGAGTATTTAATAGATCCCTTAGCAACTATTCAGTTAGTTTCCGTCCTCGCCGCCGAGGCCCGCCGCGACGTCACCTTAATAGTCCGCCCCGACCCTTGTCAGACCCAGCCCATGACGCTGAGCCAGTAGCTTTAAATTCCTATATTAACAATAATAATGATCTGATCCAGTCTGTCCCTAGCTCCCCCTGTGACGCCCTAAGCCGAGGTTCGTTCCACACAGGGGATGCCCTTAGCGTGTAGTCGCCTAGTTTTATAATAGCTTTGGCTGGAGGCTTTAATTAATTTATTAATAAAGGCAACCATAGGTAAGACCGGTTAAGCAGCCGACAACCTCAGAAGTTGACCTGCGAGATTAACTATGAAAAAAATTTTGTGTATGCTACACACAAAAAATACCATTCAGTTAGACTTTCAGACACCATCGCCCACCCTGGGGCAGAAGAAATCCATGAGGATTTGTGTCTAATGACTAAAAACCACCCTGTTCTTCCAGTTGCACTTGGGTTCCACATGGCCGCGGTATCTCGGTAGAACAGTCCCGCAACCCCGCCAAAAGCAATGCTCTGTCGGGCCCCGTGATTGGTCTTGTTGCTCTGCTCTTTGTGGCGCACGTGGAAAACGACGCTCGGCAGACTCGGGTCCAGCATAGTCTTCAACACAAGTTTTAGCGTAATCAATCACATTTACGAAAACATTATCTATGTTAAAAAAAGTACAAAAAGAAGGGACACATTCCGTTATTGTCACCAGAGGGTGCTTATCTAGTTTCTGAAACTGACAATACAAATTGAATTTATTGAAAACCATCCTTACTGTAAAAAATTATGATATTAAATGTAAATGTTTCCTGTTTTCTTTTTCAGATTAGGTTTGTATGAAAGTGTCATGAAGAAATACTGCCTCGTCAAATAAAGGGGGTGACTGAGAGAATTACGAAAAACTTGTTTTGAATACTCCATCTTATTGCCATACTAAAACTAACTATGCAAAATACCTATAATGTTAAAAAAATCAAATAAATGCTCATTGTTGTCATAAAATCATTAATTAGTGTAGATTTTAAAATGATCATGCTACTGAAGTGGTATTAGATATTGTTGATTTGTTTAATTGTATCCAAGACAATTGTGCGTTGAATATAAAAAAAAGTACTATTAATTTCAGTGGTTTATGTTTTTCATTGAAAAAGAAGATCTAAAAAAACTACCCACAATAATAATCATAAAACAGTTTGTGATTTTTGCCAACTCTATCTTTAAGTATTTTACGAGACAACGGTGCAACCGCAGTGGCTGCCCAGTGGTTACAGGTACGTATGATTTGTAAGTCGTGGGATCGGATTCAGGAAGGCACATTAATTTGTGTAGTTTTTGTAATATAAGGAAAATACCATGAGGAAACCGGTCCTCGGACCAAAAATCGGAAGACAAGTGACATTCACTAACTCGTACTGGTCCCTCGTGGTGGATTAAGGCCTATACCGTAGGGCCCAGTTTTATAGGCTAAGTACGCCGCATTCTGGGGCACGCCCGAAGTGATCAAACCCATTCAGTTATCTTGGCACCAACTTCAGCCATGTGAGTAGGAGGATCAATCTTTAAGGTTATTTATAGCTTTGTAGTCTATTGCTACAAAGCGACAAATAAAAAGTAAAAATAGAAAAGTTTTTGTTTGTTTTGAAGTCGGTTTTTTTTGTTTTTTTTTCTTTTTTGTAAAAACTTTTATTCTATATGTTTTATTATCTCATTCTTTGTGTTACTTGAGACGTCTACATACCGTTCGAATTTCATTTTTAAGTCGGTAAAAAAGAGAATTTGCTGTACACATATGTTTATCCCCTAAAGCCATATTTCGGACGTGGTTTCATGTTATGTAAATTTGCCCGGTCATCGGAAGAGAGATCAAATAGTATTATCTAGAGTTTTTCTGTGCTTTGGAAGGCACGTTAAGCTATTAGTCCCGGCTAACTCCACAGTCTTTAGCACCCACTAATCCGCATTGGGCTTGCGTAGTTGGTTCTGTCTGGAGATATTAATAGCAGTAGATAGATATACGAGGGCGCAATCGCGGGAGATTTGCTGTTTATAATTGAGGAGTTCCATCACTTATCTCCGAAGATGGTTATATGTTCGGAGATAAGTGATGGAGTGTTCCTCCTTAAAATATGCTTTCAAACAACAAGAACGCAATCAAAATTGGATCAGTAGTTTTTGAGAAAATCGCCACCATACAAGCATACATTCATACGTACTGGTTGAACACAGAACCTCCTTTTTTGAGGTCGGTTAAAAAACTATGCTCGTAACGTATTCATTATGACGTTCATGCCATTGTTAATTCCCGCTGCGGGGAAAAATCATTGTCACAAGCCTCGTCATTCATTCACTGCAGGTACCTTCAAAGGTAAAAATGGAAATATTTATTTTCTGCAAGAGGATCTGCTTTATTAATTAGATATTGACATACGTCACTATTGACGTATGTCAATGTCACATCATGCCGCAACAATGGCACATATTTGGTAAATTATAATTAAAAATTGACAATGACTGAAATGGAACTCGGCAAAACTACAATACGCCCTCTGTTGGTACTCGGATTTCGAACAAATCCTCGAACGATCGCTTATTTGCTCGATTATCGCTTTCTATTACGACGAAGACTTAGTTTTTCTTGCGTTTTGGGACCGCGGTATCTCATTCGACTAATCCTGTAACCCCGACTGGCAATGGCCCTATTGAGCCCCCTCATAAGTGCTGAATACTCTGCGTGCGTGGTACAACATGCGCCGTGCACCGTCAACTCGGGAAGGAATAAACGACTTGACAGTACATGAATATTCTACATAATGTAACCACTAAAGATTTTCTTTTACATATAAAATTAACCAAGAAAATCCTTATCAAAGAGGTTATACACTAGCTTGAAGTCACCGCGAAATAAATTTTTTTCAAATGTAACGTACACGATAATACACCTGGTTTTATAAAAACAGTTGTTAATTTATGTATAAATAAAATTGATTACTGCGTATCATCATCAAACGCGGTTCAGTCACGATGACGGTCAGATGGTTACTCAGTGTTGCGTTGGTAGTTAATGTTTTAGTTTTAGCTGCATCTACAGGTAAGGAAAATGTTTTATTTTATTTACTAATATTTTTTTTATTGTGTTGTTTTTGCATCTCTACATTACCCGTTTAACCTTGACGCATGTCTACAGTTTATTATAATACTAGCGACCCGCCCCGGCTTCGCACGGGTGGACATTTATTTTTTAAGCTCTCTTTTTTGTAGGCATTATTGAGTTCTACAACTTTTCTATAGAAGTCAACCATACATCTCTAACCATTTAGGCAGCGTTCGCGAGAATCGTTAACGTACGGCAGTTTTTTCGACGCCTTACTCCACAATTTTCACTACCACGAAAAATCCTATCTATTTTCCGGGATAAAATATAGTCTATACGGATTCGGAAGAATCCCTCTAAGAAATGGTAAAAGAAATTTTGAAATCGGTCCAGTAGTTTTTGAGCCTATTCAATACAAACATACAAAAATACAAAGGTTTCCTCTTTATAATATTATAGTATATATAGTATAGATATAGTATTGACAGTCTTTTCACTTTTTTTTTCTCTTTAATAAATTTTTGAAGCGTCAATGGGCTAATGGCTACGGTGTCGGACTTGTGATTGAGAGATCACGGGTTACCCCATCCATTACAGTTGCCGTGCACCCACTCCAGACACAAGCTTAGTTGGAGGGGTTAGCAAGATTGTTAAATGTGAAATCTGTCCACAATGCAAGTTCTCATTAAAAAAAATACGAATCCATAGCACATTTGCCATGCAACCGACTTATGTATTCTTTTATCATTCTTTTAATTCGTAATAGGCTCGCGTTTGATCACTATCTCACCTGATGGTAAGCGATGATGTGATCGAAGATGAAGCACGCTTACCTAGAAGTAACCTATTCACTCTTGGCTATACCCTCAGGTTATAGCTATCAGGAAACACAAACTGACAAGGAATTCCACTCCTTAGTTGTACGCACATTTGAAACACTTCAATAAAAAAATGAATTACCTACATTGCTCTTTTTAAGACCGAACCACGGCTACAGCAACAAGCTCATCGTCAGCCAGCGCCAATTCATCCTTATCATCATCTTACGCATCGTCGCGTTCTTCAGCTACATCAGTTATCGTCTCAAAACCAAGAAAATGTCGTAAAGGTAAGAAAGAGTCTTTCTTCTTATGCTTAGTCTTTTAAATCCCCTAAATTATATGTCGTGTACCTTCAAATTAAAAATGTTCATTTTTATTCAAGTAACCATTACTCATTTGTTAGTAACACGTATCCTATGTTAGTAAATAACTAGGTAACACAATTTTAACAATAAATTCATTTTGGGTAAATTATCAGATTGATGATTCATGCTTACAACAATATCAATAAATTTGTTTAAAAAATTTGGAACAGTTCATTATGCAGAAAAACCGGTTGTATCCAAATAGGTGTTTTATGCATCGATTAAGGTTCACGGTTGGCACTTATCGCAATGAATGTATTATAAACTGATTCCGTTACTCGTAAAATGACTGTAAATGGACTGTAAAATAGAATTATATAGCAAAGGGTACACCTTTATTAGAACACGGCATGCCTATATTAGAAAGGAAAATAATACTGTGCAGTATAGATCATGTATGGAATATTTTTATTTCGGTAATCTAACACGTCGTTTATTCAAAAAGTTTTAAGTTTCCATGAATACAGTATCCAAAAATGGCCATCCGTCACCCGACACAGTGTTAGACGGGAATAAAAAGTGTCGCAACGTAGTTACCTACTCCCACGCAACACATATGGCTGTTGTTTGAAGAACTTGAATTTAATGTAGACAGTGCGATAAGTATTTATAAAAAGAAATGACATGTTGCTGAATACCAAGTACAAATATATACATTGACATATACACGAAGGTACAGACAACGTTTTAATTAATTTCCGATCCTTCTATAACGTTTACAATTAATTTCACAACCTTAACTGGCAAATGCTAGCACTCTCTGAACTAGTCCATACAAATTGCTCCTTTGAGGATAGAAGCACACAGTTTCACACACACACTTTCCTCAACAGATAAATAGAAATACAAGCTGAACTAAATATCTATAAGGTTGAATCAACTTCTGGGGTTTACCTTTTATTCGCTATTAGGTGGGAAATACCTAATAGCGAATAAAATTTGAATACGTATAAAATAAAAAATAAAAATTGGGGAAATCGTGACGCTATAACTCTAATTGATATTATTAGTTTTTATACGTGTATTATAAACGCGAAAACTCGTAATAATGTTGTCATTTCAGCAAACTGTTTTGTCCGTAAGTTATGTATTCAGATGGTTTGTAACGTACCTAACTGTTTAAAGTTATATCATTATCACTTATTAACATATAATATATATATAATTATATTAAAATTTTAATGATATACAAATTATAAGTATAAATCTATTTATATATATATATATATATATATACGTATTATAAAACAAACCCTCCCAGTGCGTCTGTTTGTCTGTCTTTTCACGATAAACCCAAATACTACTGATCAGATTTTCATACAGTTATCTCACCAATGAATAGAGTGATTCATGAGAACGGATGGTTTTTGTGCATAATGCATTAAGTAAAACAAAAACTTTTTACTCCTTTCACTAAAACTACGCGGACCGAGAAGTGCCAAATCTCGTTTTTCTTCGTTATGGAGTAGGAATATAGGAATAGAATATTCTTGTAATAACGTTATTTTCGATTTATGTTCGATCTTAATTAATCGATATTTACTTTGCCACACACCAACGCCAAGTCCATATTATTTTGTCTATACTTTTAGAAGATAATTATTTAGTTAGCGTGTTTTTTTTTCTATTCTATTTCACAGCTTGGAACTTTGAACAGTTTTGAACTTGCTATTAAATTACTGTTCCGGCATTCAAATTAGTTAGATACCTATCATTGAATAATATGTGCTTTACAGAAGCATAATGAAAATTGGCGTTTATGCCTCTTGAAATAAATTATGCGTGCGGAGGTTTTTCAACAAATGTTTAGTATAATAACATTATAACAAAAGATTTGAATTACACAGGTGGTACCAAAAGGCAATTAACAATTTGTAGGTCAATAACCTTAGCCAAACAAATCCATTTTATTAATTACTCAGTTATTTCAACACACGTGCGTCACTTATGTTAACTTATTTGACTAAATAAATACATAAGTAAACACAATTCTGTTTTATGAAAATGTTATTAATTATATTTATACAATTTATTGCTTTTAAACACAATGGAGTCGTTAAAAATTATGTATTATCCTCAATATAAAATCTAAACGTATATACAACCAGCCTATATCGTTCTTCGGAATGAAATAGGCTGATTGTTAAGGTGCTGGGACATATGCCTCCTCTCTATGATAGGGAATGGGCTGTAATCCAGCACATGGGCCCAGGCCGTTTTGATGAATTAGGATTTGTTATTATTTTTGCAGTTTTTTCTTTAGTTTAGAAAAACCTGTCGTACCTTAGACAGTTTTGAGACATATATTTTTAATTATAATTTTATGTACTGAACACAAACCGTATTTGCATATACATTCAGAAACAGAACACCATCCAAGAATATAAAAACCTAGAACCCGATTGTACCGCCATCCTACAGTTTGGAATCAGAAGTTATGAGGAGAGACATTAACTCGTATAGGCGAATTTTATAAAATAATCATGTTTACATTTTAGTAAAAAAATGCCCGAAGAACGAAAAATTATCCTCCTGCCCACAATCAATCCAAAGACCACAGAATTGCTCCGAGAAAGCAGAGAACTTTTCCTATAGAGACCGGCCCAGCAAACCTTGCAAGAAGGGATGTGTCTGCAAGAAGAAGTATTTGAGAGCAGAAAATGGCACCTGTATACCCGCAGAACAATGTAAGTGATTATAACATCGATAGTCTCCTTTTCCTAGATACCATTAAGCCCTTGCCACCCATTTTTTTTATTTCACACCACAGAACCAAATTTATCACCATTCAAATATTTTTAGAATTTATAGAAAAACTACTATCGCCCGGAACTTCGTTCGTGAGTCAATTTTATTATGTAAATCTATCCCACAAAATTCGTACTTTTTTTTTTCAGAATAAAAAGTAGCCTACGTGCTATTTCAGACTGCAATCATTCTAAATTTATTTCATCCAGATTCGTTCATTTTGGCGTGATTGAGTAACAAACATCAATGAATCCTTTCATTGATGCATATAAACTTTAGCACTTATTAATATTATTAGTAGATAAAGAAGATTAATTTCCTCAATAGTTTCTGTAACCAATTTTACTGATTTTCTTATCTTATTCAATCCAACTATGTCAGGGTGACTTTCCACCCTGACAGAACTGAAGACAGCAGAAGAGTATAAATATTTTTAACCGACTTCAAAAAAAGGAGGAGTTTCTCAGTTCGTCTTGATTTTTTTTTTATTTATGTATGTTACCTCATAACTCGGAGACCTGCTGTACCGATTTGGAAAATTATTTTTTCGTTTGAAAGGGTATACTTTCTAGTTGGTCCGATTGTTAGGAAATCAGGATCTGATGATGGAATCCTGGAGAAATTGAGGGAACTTTTCAAATATTATAGGCACACCTATAGCGTTTTGGGTTTTTCTTATAGTACCTTGAGCAGTTGCTTTTGAAAAGCACCATTTGGTGAAGTTGAACTGATGATGAAGACCACAGATGGCCACCGAAACTACTCAATAATAAGTATTTCGTGGATTGCGATTCGATTACTTGGGTACGGATGCTAAGCACTTTATGCTCATCACAATGCTAATAGTGATGTAGAGCTGATGGTGAAGTACCAGGAGAACTCCTAAAAAATTAACGGCTATGCATCGGAAAAGCAATATTTTGTAACCGATGATAAGTTCTTGACATTATGGCTTTTTAACTAGGTATATAAATTACAAACCAACCCACTAAAAAGGTTGAAAAAAAAAAACAATTTTTTGCAAAAAAATAGAACCGACTTCCATGTCAAAACACTACAAAGCCAAAAATAACTTTAATTTCGGAAGGCGGTGTGAAAAATAGAAAATACAAAACCAATAGCACCGACTACCGAAATTAAAGTTATTTTTGGCTTTGTAGTGTTTTGATATGGAAGTCGGTTTTGCAAAAAATTTTTTTTAACGGAGCGACTGCCTATCTGACCTCCAGAATCCAGTGGCTGAGTTACACCATTGGTAAGTCTCGTGTCAGGTTTGCTGGCTTCTGACTACCCGTAAGAACTGTCCAAGATGTACAGACGCCAGCACATGAAGCTACCCGAAACTGTCAAATTTTCCCAATCAACCTTGAACCTAATTTCTTTAACAATAAAGTTGAAAATCTATTAAAGAAATTTGACAGATTGTTGTAGCTTGATGTGCTGGCGTCCGTACAAATGCCAGCCGGGGCCAACGGCTTATCATGCAGTCCGAGACACAGAGGAATCTCGATATGTGAAAAGGGTCGCTCATACACGGACTAGATTTGTTTAAGCCTGATGATCGGCCAGTCCGGTTGTTTCGTTTCTCACTTCATATGTCATCTTTTACTTTTTCAGGTCCGCTTACATGCGGTGCCAACGAAGTACCGAACAACTGTCCATCGCACAGCAAGTCCGATTTCTGTCCAGTCACCGAAGATGATACTTTTGCTAAGCCATGTCTCAAGCAGGACGAATGTCCACCTCCCCACTGCCAGTGCAGCTTCAACCATCTCCGCAGTGCCAACGGGACTTGCATACCCACGAGGGAGTGCCGTAAGTTGTCATGTTTCATCCACGTTAGTTTTGATAAATTATATGACGGTCTTATCCGCATTAGATGTTTGTATTGAAAAAATAAAATAAACCGGAAACGCAACACACCAGAAGCAGCAACGTAACAAAATTGCGGTTAATTTATTTGTTCCTTTATTCACGCAAGGCCCAAAGAGAAGTATAAATAAATGGCCCTGACTACTATGCACAAGGTCGTGGGTTCGATTCCCACCCAGGACAAGTTTGTGTGATGAGCACAATCATTTGTTCTTTGTCTGGGTGTAATTTATCTATAATATGTATGTATTTAGAAATATATATGTATGTTTATCAGTACTCATAGCACAAGCTCTGCTTAGTTTGGGACTAGATGACGTTGTGTGAAAGTTGTGGAATATTAAAAACAAAAATATGTTACTACATATACACTAATACATATTTTATAATAACAATATAAAACTATACTGCTATGCACAAAATTGGCATCGTGTTACGCTGCGAGTAAAATCTGCTAATAAACATTTCTTAGTTCAGGACTTTCAATAACAAAAAGAAAACGTGGCGACTGGCGATTGGTATACTAATTATTTATCCCGAAAACTCCTTAAATATGTAAATGGCGTTTCATAGTCTCAAAACATATCCTAGCCGATAAATGAGTTTATTTTACTGCTGCTGCTTCGCTTTCATGGACTTGATGACGAGAAAAACATAACCTTCTTCTTTTACAGTCGAGTAAAAAGTAGCCTGTAACTTTTTTCTCCAGCTACTTCCGTACCAATTATTTCCAAATCTACCCAGTACTTACTTTCGAAGATTAGCGCGGTCAAGCAAACAAACACTTTCCCGCTTTATACTGTTAGTATAGAAAACCTATAACATACAGACAAGAAGAAAGAAAAGAACAAAGGTGATGCGTATTAGAAATAACCAAATTTTTTTTTGGGTGGGAAAATCATCGAATGACGTCTCCCGCTCTGAGTGGAGCGGAAGCGAGTGTCAGACTTCTACTGACTAAAAACACATCCTGTCGTTTGAACATTCCCGCAACTCCGGCGAAAAAAAACCCCTACTAGCATAATTGCGAAGAAGAGAGAAACTAAAGTACAAAAAACACTTTTATTAACACACTAGCTTCCGCCCGCGACTTCGTTCGATCCCGTAGGAATTCCGGGATAAAAAATAGCCTTTATGTTATTCTAGAATGGCAACCATCTACTTACCAAATTTCATTGAGATCCGTTTTGTAGTTTTTGCGTGAAAGAGTAACAAACTTCCATACACACACACATCCATAACACACACATCCATAACACACACAAACTTTCGCATTTATAAGAAGTAGGATAAAATTTGTTTTACCCATCCATAGCTCCCTTCAACTGCAGTCGCAGACCTAACGAGGAATATAACCCCTGTCCGCCTCTCTGCCCCACTGACGACTGCAGCCAAGCTTCACCGACAGGCGCCTGTCCACCAAGCTTCGGCCGAATTGGAATCATACTACCTTGCAGCCCCAAATGTAGATGCATCAAAGGGTACTGGAGACTCAACGGTACTTGTGTACCATATGGAGAGTGTCGTAAGTATCAAGTAATAGTACTTTTAGATAAATTATTAGTAATAATGATAATAGGTATATTAGTAATAGGGATATACAACGTGCAACGGATACCCCATATCTATCCAAAAGAGCTGAAGACAACATTTGGTATGGAGTCTCTATGCACAGTTTCAGCTAAAAATAAGTGACTCAAAGAATCGATACCAAATAATCGGTTTCATATGTTTCTTGAATACCAATCATAACAAACGTGTCACAGCACTACAAGGGTCAATAACTTTCACGTCACTTGCCAATAACGTGATAATTCTGTTCGTTCTTCTTAATTTGAAAATTTCGGTCTCTGGTATCAATGTATTGAAATTTCTAATAAGTTCCACACGTGTTGACATAGGATTACAAAACCCTTTCCATATCGTTTGTTATCATCCAAAGAAGCCGTGCACTTGGTATGTTATATACATACCCTTTAAATTACACGTTGTAGATGTGGTTGAGGACGAAGCACGCTAACCTAGAAGTAACCTATTCACTCTTGACTTAAAGACCCCCAGGTTATAGCTATCAGGAAGCACACAGACTTTCTTTTGAAGGAACACAAATTTACAACAACATATAATTATGGAACACGTATCCGGTATTTGTAACTATATGCTAATATATTAGCCAGGAGATGCTAATACTAGTGTGAATCTATAGATATAAATAAATACATTAATTCCCAATTTGACGTCGATTACGAGCTATATCTAAATATAATTTTCGCTATATTAAATATTATTCTCTAGAAACTTAGATATTATGTTTTTATTGAGAACTAGCACTTCGATCGCGACTTCGCGCGCGTATTTTTGACATTATTTATAGCCTTATAGCACTCACAAATGCGCCCTACTACCAATGAAAAAGTGTTGAGAATTGGATCATTAGTTCCGGATATTACCCACTTTATATAAACTTACAAACAAATTATTACTCTTTATGATATAAGTATAGATAAAGCATCTTAATACCCTGATTTTTGTTTGTGTAATCTTGTTAGGTTTTTGATGTGTGTGTTTTAATCACGGAAAATGGCTTAAGGAATTTGGACGACACTTGGCACACCTTTTACAACCCGCAATAACAGATAGAGTCGGTACTCTATTTGTTTTCCCGGTGGAAAACTTGCAGTTTCCATGTGAACGAAGTAGCAGGCAACAACTAGTATTTGCCAGTATAGGCCAACTTCTGTCCTAACGACTTTATCCAAAATTTTAGAAAAAATTATTAATAATAGGCTTCTCAGTTACTTACAAGCCCATAATATTATTGCTGATAACCAATATGGTTTTAGAAACGGTAAAAGTACTGAAGACGCAGTCTTGGAATTAACTAATAATGTTGCTAAAAACAAAGAATAAATTAAAAACTTTAGCAATCTTCTTCTGTAGTTTGGTTTCCGCACTTAGTCTCTGCACGAGACCATTGTGCGTGAGCCATGTCGGCCGTCACTCCATCCAGCCAACCTCCCTCCAGAAGCAGATCAGGTCTTTCGGTCTATTCAGGATATCTGTAAGGGAATTTAATGACCCGAGGGTTCGTTTCCGTATTTCGGTGATTTCCGTGCACTCTAGGAGCACATGTCCTACCGTTTCCTCCGTCCCCATACATGCCCTGCACAGGGGACTGTCCGTTATACCTATTGTGTGATAGTGTTTGTTCAGTGAGCAGTGCCCGGTGATGGTCCCCGCCACCATTCGCAGGCTTCTTCTGTCCAGGTGTAGGAGGCGCCTGGTTAGTTTATTATCTAAGTTTGGCATCGCCTCTTTGGACTGCCTGCAGCCTGGTGCCGAGGACCACCATTTTCGGGCTTGGTCGTGTGTGTGTTCTTTAAGCCATGTGCGCAGCTGGGTGAAGGGGAGCGGCACGATGGGCTCGGGTCCGAAAACCATCGCGCCGGACCCCCTCCTGGCCAGTTCGTCCGCCGCATCATTGCCGAGTGATCCGCTGTGCCCCTTTATCCATTGCAGTGTCACAGTATTGCGGTTCTCGACCGCTGAGCGTTGCAGCGCATTGTGATATTCTAGTATGAGCTTGGACGTGATATAATTTTTCTCTAGGGATTGAAGTACTGAGGCACTGTCGGGAAGTAAGCGGATGTGACTATCCGTGACTTTCCTGGCTTCTATGGCATGGATCGCCTGAATAATGCCCACACATTCCGCCTGGTAGACGGTGTTGAGCTTCCCCAGCGGTCTGGATATATTTATGTTGAGATCGTTGGAGAAAACTCCAACTCCAGTTCCAGTGTTTGTCTTTGAGCCGTCAGTGTAAATCCTGAGCTCCTCAGGCCCTGAGTAGTCCTCGGGCTCCGGCATGAGCTGTATTTGGTAGTTTTTTTGGAAGTGGTGCGTCTTTGCAGTCTTATCATATGGTGCAGTCATCAGGGGTTGTCGTTTGACTGAATCCTCCATGATGCGTGTGTGTTTGATCCTGGAGTCTCGCAAGAGTGCCCCGGATATAGCAAGTCTGAAGGTTGCCAGGGCAGCCTCTTCTCGTACTATAAGGTGCAGTGGTGGTAGGCCCAGCATGGCCTGTAGAGCGGCAGTGGGTGCAGTTCTCATGCTGCTAGTGATCGCCACACATGCAAGTCGTTGCAGCTTCTCAAGATCCTTTTGTGCCGTGCTTAAGTCTGTTCTGGGCCACCAGACTAGGGAGCCGTACGTAATAATTGGTCTTATAACAGTCGTGTATAGCCAGTGGGTTGTTTTGGGGCTGATACCCCAGTTTCTGCCCAGCATGCGTTTGCACTGCCACATGCAGATACTGGCTTTTTTGGTGATGTGCTCAGCGTGTTTTGCCCAATTCAGTTGTTTGTCCAGGAAGATGCCCAAGTATTTGGTTTCAGCCGAAAGGCTTAGAGTGGTGCCAAAGAATTTTGGCAGTGTCAGCTCCGCCAGCTTCCTCTTTTTGGTGAAAAGTATGAGCTCAGTTTTTGTAGGATTCACTGAGAGTTGATACTCTCGGCACCAGTCCTCTACTATTTTTAGGGCTTGGCGCATGAGGTTGCATATGGTATTCTCATGGCTTCCATTTATTATTATGGTTATATCATCGGCGTAGCCAACAGTAAAGTATCCTTTATCGTTGAGTCTCCTGATGAGGTTGTCTGCGACCAGGTTCCATAACAGTGGTGAGAGGACGCCCCCTTGGGGACAGCCTTTCGCCACGATGGCCCTCGTTGTGCTGTTTATTGTGACTCTTACTGCTCTCTGCTTGAGCATGTTGGTGATCCAGTCACTCAGGGTTTGGTCTACACCGTGCCTGCTGAGTGCTGTACTCATACTCTGGAACGTGGTCTTGTCAAAAGCACCTTCGATATCTATGAAAACAGCCATCGAGGAGCATTTGTGGTGTATTGCGGATTCAATTTTAGATATTACGCTGTGTAGGGCAGATTCTGTTGATTTCCCCGTTGAGTAGGCGTGCTGTTGTCCGTGAAGCGGATTCTTATGGAGAGGTCCATCTCGGATGTGTCTATCGCAGAGCCTCTCTAGGGTTTTCAGTAGGAAGGATGTGAGACTTATCGGTCTGTATGCTTTGGGTTGTGTGTAGTCAGTTTTGCCTGGTTTGGGTATGAAGATGACCTTCACCTCCCGCCACATTAGTGGGACGTATCTGAGTGCTATGCAGGCTTGGTAGATTTCCAGCAGCCAGGGTGTCAGGATGTGTTCACCCCATTGCAAAAGGGCCGGGAAAATGCCATCTAGTCCTGCAGATTTGTATGGCTGGAATGTTTAATGGCCCATGTTATACGGTCCTCAGTGATTATGTCGCGGGCTCTAGACCAGTCTGTAGTACTTGGTGTCTGTCTAGATTCGTTTTCCCACGTGCTATCCTCGGAAAGGTGGCAGTCCGGGAAGTGCGTCTCTAGAAGGACCTTACTGGTTTCTTGGTCTGTTTGTGTGTAGGAGTTGTCAGGTTTTTTAAGGGCGCCGAGAGTACGGTCCTGATCAGTTGATAGGATTTTCTTTACTCGTGCGGCTTCGCTGTTAGATTCTATGGATTCACAGAAATTCTGCCAAGCGGTATTCTTGGCCATTCTGATTTGTTTCTTGAACTTGTATTGGGTTTCTTTGTATAGCTCCCAGTCTTCCGGGAGTCTGGTGTTCTTTGCTCTGTTGAATTGTTTTCGTAGCGTGTTTCTGAGCCTACCAAGTTCAGCATTCCACCATGGGTTTCCCTTACTCCTGGTGTTAGGTGTTCTTGGTTTGCAGCTCACGTGGTAAGCCTCCGTTATGTCGTTTGTTAATTTTGTCACGATTTCTTCAAGCTGTGTGGGATCAGTCAAGGGTGTCGAGTGTAACTGTCGTCTAGCCAACAAAGAAGCTAGGTGGTGTTTGTATTCTGTGACGTTTGTGCGGCGCGGATTGCGCCTCGGTGTGGGTTTTTTTATCATGGTTGCTAAGGTAAAGCGGATTCTCCTATGATCGGAACAGGAGGGTTCATCACATACGCGCCAATTAGAGATAAGTTTGGTCGCGTTTTCGGTAGCTAGGGTTAGGTCTATGATTGTTTGACCTCTGGCTGTAACCCAAGTGGGCTCTGAGCCTCGGTTCACAATGTTAAGGTTAGTCGAGAATAGGTATGTGGATAGCGTCTCACCTCTGGCGTTGGATACTTCACTTCCCCAAAGCGGGTGATGAGCATTTGAGTCGGTGCAGATGATCAGGTCCAGGTCCAACTTTAGCAATTTTTCTAGATCTCTTTAAAGCTATTGACACGGTCTCCGTCCCACTCTTAGTAAATAAACTAGAATTACTTGGAATCAGAGGTTTGGCCCTCAACATTTTCACAAGCTACTAAACAGGTCGTTCTCAGGCTACAAGAATAGAAAACTATACAAGTGCACCCAAAAATATCATTTACAGTGTGCTGCAAGGTAATGTACTTGGACCTACCTTAATTTTAATGCATGACCTTTGCAACCTTCCCTTAGTAAACTCTAAAATCATAACGTACGCAGATGATACTGCAATAGTAGTACATGGTAATAATTAGTCCGATACATGTTCTCCTCCTGAGTCCGCGCTTAAGACTACTATGACCTGGCTAAGAAACAATCTACTGACCCTTAACTTAAATAAATCTAAATTTATGACCTTTTCCCCTCGTAGAGCTTCACAATCGACCGCTGCCTATACACTAACAGCTCACAAATGTAACCCTAGCACAAGCCAGGACTGTAATTGTACTCGAATAGTCCGTACTCATTACATGAAGTATCTCGGCATCTATATTGATAGTACATTGTCATGGAATGAACATGTAAACACACTGGTGGGTACAGTACGGAACATAATATATGTGTTTAAAAACTTGAGGACTTCTGCTGAGTTCTCTACATTAAAAACGGTTTACTATGCTCTGGCTCACTCAATCCTAACCTATTGTATAACAGCCTGGGGCAGTTCTAGTAAATCTTCGTTATTACGAGTGGAAAAGGTGCAGAGGGCAATTTTAAAAGTCATGGCCCCTGAACCAGTCCGCTTTCCCACAAATGAACACTATGCTCTATGTGAGGTACCGCGAGTGAGACACTCATTTGTACTTAGCGCCATACTACGCAAGCACTCCGAACTGCTGTTTGACACTGACATACGACAAGAACATAGACGAAGACCTGTCAGAGTCTGTTCAATTGAGCCAGTCAGCACCGAAGCAGTTAGACGACAGTATAGATACCTAAGCTCTATTTTGTATAACCGAGTCAATAAAGTATGTAACATTTATTCACTCAACCTAAGAGATTGTCGAGTCACCGTTACTGTCACACCACACGCACAACACATCACACAACGTACAACACATCACACACACGTAGAACTCATACCACATACACAAACACACGCACACACAGCATGCGCGCACACAGTAGGTAACTTCCATGCATGTTAATTACGTATTTTGTTTTATATTCTTTTCTTCTATCTTTAATCTTTGTTTAACTTACATAGTAATAGTTTGTTTACGATGGAACGCTGACGCGTAAACTACCTGTATGGGCGTTAATGGCTGCGACACAGTTTACAACTAATGCATTCATTATCGTACTCTAATCTATTGTATTTGTGTTTTTAGTTCCAATAAATTTTTTATTTATTATTTATTCAATTGATAAGTCTGATCGCCTACCTATGACCTAATATAACCTACCTATCACCTAACATAACCTACCTATGGACTAGGTGCCATTGTAAGCGTAGGTCAAACAATATTGTTAAAGAAGTGTCTTAAATTTCAGTGTACAATATTCTATATAGCCTAACGAACAGTAATTGATTTTTATATTTAATACCATATCAAGTTCTTTTTTTAATACATTTTGTTAAACATTCACAGCCGGAGTTTGCCCTGAAAATGAAAGATATTCGACATGCATACAAGCTGAATGCAGAGCTCTAAATTGCACTCAAAAGGACGAGTCAGTCCCCTGCATCCGATTGGACCCGCTGTACTGCAAGAAGGGGTGCGTTTGTCAAGAAGGCTACTTGAGAAATAAAGATGGCGTCTGTGTACTTAAAGAAAAATGTGAAAGTAAGTGCCTATGGAATGATCTTATCTATAAATACATATACATAAATAAAATTGGATTAGCTCGTGGCTAAATAATACGAGGCACACAGTTCGGTCTTCAAGATCAAGCAACGATTGCGGAGATCGGTCTTTGGATGGATGATCTTTTATCTATCGAGATCCCTACCTCAAAAAGCACGTTAAATTTGGAAACGGCTTAAGGACGCATTTACGTTTTCTCGCAAATATCAATGTTTTTCTGGTACCATTCTGATACATAAGGAGTTGAAATTTTGACAATGTTATGGTATTAATTTCAAGATAATTTATTCATCTCCACATTGTATGCATTATAATTACAAAGTCCAATACATATTTTTCACACAAATACGTTTTTATCGCCGCAATAATCGTAGAAAATTACAAAAAATGGGGTCTGAATACGTACCTGTAAGCTAAATCTGGAGCATATTCTTAACTTCAAAATAACAAGAAATTATAGCCTATGTATTTATCTACACGTTAAGCTAATTATTTTGGACATACATAAAAAACTTTATGATTTATGAGAAAAATAAAATCGGTCTCAAATTTCTTCATACATTTTTCTACCGAACGCACGGCTCCGACCGTCATTCTGCGCTCAGACGCGCTCGTGAACGCAGGGGTGTATCGCTTTCCTCGAAAAAATAAATACGTCGAAACCTATAATAAAGACAGTGGCGTCTTGTATACTGTGACTAGAATACGTTGATACTTTTTCGTACCGAAACAAAAGTAAAAACGAGAATCATACTTATTTTTAGAATTGGATGGATATTGGTTACTGTACCTAGCATGAAACAACAATTTTTTTTTTAACCGACTTCAAATAAGGAGGTTTCGCAATTCGACCGTATAAATGTTTTTTTTTTTCATTAACTATCTTAAAGTACTACAAATTAAGGAAGGTCTAGAGTTGATCTGATGATGGAGCCTTTCATCAGATTGACTCCTGACAGTCGAGGGAACTCCAAAACGATTTACAGCAGTAACCTTTTGTTTGGGCTTGATTAATTTGAATTGACCAGAACTTTACACCTAGATAGTTTGTGACTGTCATTAGAGGTCTGATGATGAAGACGAAGGACAGTTAAGGGAACTCCTCAAAGGTTTACAGTAGCTACCTTGTGTTTGGACTTAATTCATTTATATTGATGAGAACTTTGAGAAGTTTGTTTGAGAAGTTGGGGGACAGGAATGTACCGGCGGAAGTTCTTAAGGTTCTGCAATTTTGGTATACTAACCAAACAAATCAGGTGAAGTGGTCCAACATTCTCTCTGAGGCTTATGGGTTGGAGTGCGGGGTGAGGCAGGGGGGGTTGACCTCACCCAGGCTCTTCAACCTTTATGTGAATGACCTCATAGTCGAGCTCAGCAGTATGCGTGTGGGCTGTCGGGTGGGTGGTGTTAATATTAACAGCATCAGCTATGCAGACGACATGGTGCTGCTGGGCCCGACTGCAGGTTCAATTGGAGAGATGTTGAAAGTTTGTGAGGACTACGCGGCTAGGCATGGGCTCGTGTATAACGTGAAGAAATGTGAGTACATGGTCTTTGGGGTCGCCGGTAAGTATACAGATTATTCACCTAACTTTACCCTAAATGGCTTGAGCATAAGAAGAGTAAAACAATTCAAATATCTGGGATATATGCTTATCTACGACCTGAAAGACAATGTGGATATTGAGAGGGAGCGCAGGGCTTTGGCGGTCCGCGGTAATATGTTGGCTCGTAGATTCGCCCGCTGTACGGACCAGGTAAAAATAACGCTTTTCAAAGCGTATTGTCAGGGTCTATACACGGGTGGTCTGTGGATCAACTATACCAAAAGGTCGCTAGATGTCCTGCGCGTCCAGTACAACAATGTGTTTAGAATGCTCTTGAGACTGCCCCGGTTCTGTAGTGCGTCAGAGATGTTTACGCAGAACCGTACTGATGGCTTCCACGCAGTTGTGTGGAAGAAAATAGCGTCTGTGGCTGTTAGAACCCGGGCCGGGGGCAACAGCATTCTAAAAACAGTGACTGAGAATGTGTTTTCCCCTTTTATGAGGCATTTTGTGGAGAAGATGACCGGTTGAGAAACTGGTTTCATCTTCTTTACAAAGTGACTCATACCCATATTATACCCAAAATGTTTTCCTAATTTTATGTATATACTAACACTAGGTATAAGGTACTTTACTAACACTACGGATCTCTGTTATCTGATTATTTGAAATAAATTATTATTATTATTATATGGGTTATAAGTGCCATTACAGGTCTGATGATGGAGACCATAGACAGTCGAGGGAATTCCTCAACGATATACAACAGTTACCTTTTGTTGGGCTTACTTCATATGGTTCAATATGCCAAAATGTTCAGTTCATACAAAAACTAAAAAATTGGCCAAGTGCGAGTCAGACTCGCCCATGAAGCGTTCCGTAGTAACTACGCCAAATAACTTTATTTTCATAGTGTTTGTATGAATTACAAAGTTTTATTTGCGGTTTTAGAAAATATGCTGTATCTCAAAAACTGCCAACTCGATCTCGTTCAAACCAATTTTGGTTGAAAATTTACATTAAGGATCATAGCATATATTTTTTGTATAATTTTCACTCCATTATTATAGAAGTAACTTATTATAAAATAACTTTAATTTCGGTAGGTAGGCGGTGTCCGACTTCCGAAATTAGTTAGAAAGTAGACAAAATATTGCTTTTCCCAATGCTGGGCCGTTAATTGTTGAGGAGTTCTCCTGGTACTTCACCATCAGCTTCACTTCATCATATGCATTGTGACGAGCATATTGTGCTTAATAACCATATTCAAGTAATCGAAGCGGAACTCACGAAGTACTTCTTATTCCTACTTATATATTGAGTAGTTCCAGTGGCCATCTGTGGTCTTCATCATCAGATCCACTTCACAAATGGTGCTTCTCAAATGCAACTACACAAGTTACTATAAAAAATACTCAAATCACTGTAGGTGTGCCTATAATATTTGAAGAGTTTCCTCGATTTCTCCAAGATCCCATTATCAGCTCCTGACTTGGTGACAATGGGACCAATTTCGAAGTATACCCTTTCAAACAAAAAAAGAGTTTTCCAAATTGGTTCAGCCGTCTTCGAGTAATCGGTGATCAAACATTAAAAAAAATATACGCGTCGAATTGATAACCTCCTCCGTTTTTTTCGTCGGTTGAAAATGGCTGTGACATACAGACGGATGGACAAACAGACAGACAGACAGACAGGCATGACGAAACTTTTCTTTATTTCTTATTAATTTTTTTATCACATGAGTATTTTATTTCCAAAGTCCCCTAGTACTCCTAATCGGGCGTCAAACACATTAATACAAAATTGGAACTAACATCTAATCAATAAGCATGTAACCCTTTGTAAACAATAAGTTACAACTTATTATGATCAAACAATATTAAAGAAAATATAATATTACCTTCAAGTATCAATATTAGTTAAGTAATGTATAAAATCGGGCGAACAATTGTTTGTAAGTGTGTGTGCGCGCAATGTTGTTGTGTTGCTACTAGGATACCTAAAATTGAGCGAGTGATAAATGTAAATGCGTCCTTAAAACTTACGGAAGTTGTGATTTACAACCGTGGTACTTGTTACCATCACCAAACCTTGTACGAATACTTCAAAATGTGCCTATAGTTTTGCTGATATCTAAAGATCTTGACGAACAGCTTGACCTTTAGTTCAGCGGTCAGATTTGCTTCCAGAAAATTTAAAAACTTAAAACACCTGCAGAGGTGGCATATCTTGAAAGCCTTCGTGAAACCCATGAAAGTTACTTTCAAAACAACTTTCATGGGTTTAAGTTGTTGTTAGCTCATCAACATCTGTTTAGCCTTTTCCTAACTATGTCAGGGTCAGCTACCAGAATAACTGCATACAGCTGAGTACTAGTGTTTCACATGTGTTGACTGCCTATCTGACTTCCTCTACTCAGTAGATGGGTAAAACGACACCCCTTGGATATTTTTTTTCAGGGTGGGAAAATCATCGAATGACTTCTCCCGCTCTGGGTGGAGCGGAAGGGAGTGTCAGATTTCTACTGACTAAAAACCCACCCTGTTCCATCAGCTGCCCTGCAACCCCGTCAAGCAATAGCCCTATGGGGCTCCGTCAATAGTGCTGACGATTCTTTGAGGCGCGCGTGGAACACGACGCGCCGCCGACCCGGGCCTGGTCCTTACCAGACGGAGAGCTACCCCTGCTTGCCGTCCGCAAGCCCATGCCTACGGTGGCCGGAAATCGGCTCACGATGCCCGACGCCCGGGGCGTCTTCCGCGGCGGCTGGGGCGTGAGGAAGAGAGTTGTCTCTCCCTTGCACGTTCGGCATCTTCCTTCGCTAGCATGACTGCTTCGCAGAAGGAGGCGACTGCATCCCATTTCCTCTCGCCCCGCACCATGGTCTGAACCAGGGCTGGGTGCGAGAGGTCGCCGCCGCCAATCGCCTCCATGAGGACACAGCGGTGCTCCGCCCAACCCCTTGGATATCCTAGTGTCGGATTATCTGGCTTCTGACTACTCGTAACAACTGCATAAGTTGTTCAAATTTCAGTCGGGACCAACATTTACTAGCCACGGAGAAATTTCGAGATATGTAAAGATGGTCACTGGACACCCATCCACGGACTGACCTCGTTAAGCGTTACTTCAAAAACTTGAATAGTGACAACTATTACAGTAAATGTGTAATATTCGTATAAATAATTTAAGTATTTATTTATTTACACTTCATGCACGTAAGCGTATACAACGTGTAACGGAAACCCCATATCTATCCAAAAGGGCTGAAGACAACATCTGGTATGTAGTCTCTATGCATAGTTTCAGCACAAAATAACTGACTCAAAGAATTGATACCAAATTATTGGTTTCAATATTTCTTGAATACCAATCATAACAAACGTGTCACAGCACTACGAGGGTCAATAACTTTACACGTCACAACTTGCCAATAACACGATAATTCTCTTCGTTCTTCTAAATTTGAAAAATTTGGTCTGTGGTATCAGTGTTTTGGAATTTGTAATAAGTTGGTATGTATATATACCCTTTAAATTACACGTTGTATATCCTAATGGCTAAGGTCGAATCGGACTTGTGATCCAGAGTATTACACTATTGCCGTGAACCCACTCTAGACACATGTGTATTTAGCTTAATTGGAGGGGTTAACATTATTGCTAGTAATGTGAGTTCTACCCACATGCTAATTCTCTTTAAAAAAAATATTCAGAGTATTTAATGTATGTGTTTCAGCAAATTGCCCCGCTAACGAGGAATACGTCCAATGTATGCAAGGAGTGTGCAGAGCTAAGGAATGCTCGGAGAGGGGACAGGACGTGCCTTGTCCAGATATTCCGTCGGAAAAATGCGATAGCGGCTGCATATGCAAAGAAAAGTTTCTAAGAGCAGCAAACGGCACTTGTGTGCCGGAAGACCAATGTGAAAGTAAGTACCTACCTACTGATAACATTGCGATAGTTCATTGAAAACAAAATGAAATCAATTAAAGCTATATTTACGGGCGATATTCTATATGAAATATAAAGTATAGAAATAAACTACTAAAACATTTCAGTGAAATCATCCTCGAAAGGTCACCCGCGTCATTTAGCCTTACATAGAATAAACGAAGGTTCCCGCTGCGTCTCTATATCAGTCTGTTTGCGATAAACACAAAAATTAGCGAATAGAGTGTCATGCAGTTTTCACCAATGGATAAAGTGATTCATGAGGAAGGTTTTAGTCTATAACTTCCTTTATTCTCTTCATTCTTTTTTCCTTACTTAACTTGGTCAAACATTGCCATGAAATATTATAAATATATATAATATATGTATATTTTATGTATTCACACACTGATCATTAATTCTTTTTTGTGAATTTAGTATCCTTCGGTCAGTCACTAAACTTTTATCAGGTAAAATGAAAGAGGTAGGGGTTTAGTGAGGTAAAGTAATTGCTCCATCTCCCGTTAGAGAGTAAGCATATCAGCTCTCTTGAGAATAAAATAAAAAAAAAATACTAAAAAGCACAAACTAAAATAATTAAACATAATTATGGATGTCAAAAGACGACATCATTAGCTCTATAAAATCCTATAAAAAGAAACATAACGAGCAACCTACTACCTCGAAAATCAACATGGATGGTCCTCCCTTGCCTATCTACATCTCAGAAAATTTAATTACGAGTACTAAACGCCTGTATGCCCTTGCACGCGACTTTGCTAAGGTAAACGAGTACAAGTTCTGCTGGACAGCCCACGGATGCATCTACGTAAGAAAGAAAGAAGGTGACGCAGCTTGCCGAATTCAAAATGAAGACACCCTAACCAAACTAAAGAAACTGATGTGACTAGATCTAAGCTTCTGTTTTCTCTTTGACTTGTTTATTTCTCTCTTACTGTTTTATATCCAAACGATCAGATGTCCAAATCAAAACACTGTATATGATCATATTACTATTATGGCAATGTCCTATTCCACTCAAACACTCCAGTATGATTTATTAAGGGTACAAACACCACACTACACAAACCACATTCACACCACACTAAATAACTCTATCACTAACACATGCCCACGAAAATTACAAGATGAAATACTTAAGCGTATCGACTACAAATTAAAAAAAAAGTGGATAAACTACATACTGACTCGTAAGTTAGCACTAGTTCTTCCTTACCTCTTCAGAAAGCTCTCAGTAAAAAAAAAGAAACCAAATGGCTAATAACGCAATTAATTTAATAAATAGCATTGATGACCTCTCTGTGTCAGTGACACATACATGCACTCCGGAACAAACGCAATCGTTTTTGATGAACCCTAATAATTACCTGAAAATCTTATCACAAAACATACGATCAATTAATTGTAATTTCAATAACTTTGAAACTCTAATCCATCGTATCTCACTTCAGTGTGATATAATAGTTCTGACCGAATGTTGGCTACCATGCTCTAGTAACTCAATTCTTCCAATTCTTCCGAACTATACAGTATTTAAAACAACTAAGCATATAAACCAAAGCGATGGCGTCGTGGTATACATTAAGTCTGAAATTGTAGCAGTGTGTGAGGAACCGGAGCTCTATCAGTCTGCTTCGGGATTAATAATAAAACTGAACCCTGACGTGGCTCTGCTCTGTATCTATCGCTCACCGTCGACAGACAACATACAGAACTTCATCTCAGCCCTAGATAGCATACTTCCATCTCTCCAGAGCTTCGGGTCGGTTGTCGTAGCGGGTGACCTAAATCTCGATATCAAACCATCTTCTCTCGATACACGATCCCACGAGTATTTAAATTGTCTCGCATTCCACGGTTTTCTCCCAGCACATACCCTCCCAACTAGGGGCAGTAATTGTCTGGATCATGTTATTCTGAGAACAAGGTTACCCGCACTCACTTTTGTCTATGAGTCAACGGTTACCGATCACGGTTCTATCCTACTTTGTCTGGATAGGAAACGTTTAAATGACGCTACTACACACATGACAAAGATAATTGATTATGAAGCACTTAATGTTTCTATCTCAAACATTGACTTTAAGCCTATTCTCACCATAACACACGCAAATATCGCTACTGACAAATTTACCGAAATACTATCTACGACCATAGCGGAAAACACTGTAATTAAAAAAGTGCCCGCAAAACGGAAGATTCTTAAGCCCTGGATAACTCCTGGTTTGTTACGGTGCATGAGAAATAGAGATGCCATGCATAGAAAGGTCAAACAGTCTCCAGACAACGAAACATTGAACAAAACCTACTTACGATACAGAAATTTTTGCACGAAAATACTTAAAAAGGTGAAGAGGCTTTTCGATGCGGAAGAACTCAGCAAAGCAAGTAGTAATCCAAAAAAACTTTGGGATACCATTAAACAGATTACAAACACCACAAAAACCACACACTCACCCACGCAGCTCTTGTCCTCATGATCCACACACATAGAGTCATGTAACAATGTGAATTCCTTCTTTGTCAATATTGGCAAGAAACTTGCAGATGACGTTGTAAAAACAAGGCCTTCACTATTGTCACCTATCCCACAAAACAGTTCTGTACCGACTTCATCCTTTGTCTTAGATCAGACAGACCCGGAAGAAATTATATCCACCATAAATTCACTGCGATCTAATGCTTCTACTGGTTGGGATGGCATCTCATCCACAATACTCAAGAAGTTTTCCACCACTCTGGCGCCTATTTTATGCCATATATTTAATATCTGTTTTGAAACATCTGTCTTTCCAACTTCTTTTAAAAAGGCAATAATTTATCCAATTTTCAAGGGGGGTGACGGAACTTTGCCGGGCAACTATCGTCCTATTGCTGTTCTGAGTGCTTTATCCAAAGTTCTTGAACGCTTAATAAACAAAAGGTTGGTTAATTACCTGGAACATGGTAAGTTTATCTCGCCACAACAATATGGCTTTCGCAAAAATAAGTCAACCTGTGACGCAGTTCATAACCTAACTAACTTTGTTATAGAACATTTAAATGCAAATAAGAAGGTCCTTACTATATTCTTAGATCTCGCTAAAGCGTTTGACACTGTTCCCGTTACCACACTCTTAATCAAACTTGAAAGAATAGGCGTCAGGGGGCGTCAACTGGACCTTTTCCAGAGTTATCTCTCGGATCGATCGCAAATAGTCCGGATTGATGGCCATAATAGCGATGAGCTTTCTATTCACTATGGTGTTCCACAAGGCAGCATTCTGGGTCCCACTCTTTTTTTGATCTTTATCAATGACCTGTGTGACCTCAATATCGTAAATGCCAAAATAATATCATTTGCAGATGACACCGCAATAACCTTCGTCGCTGATTCCTGGCCTCAACTAGAACATCAAGCTCAGCATGGCTTTAACATTGCATTAAATTGGCTTAACTCCCATACTCTAACCCTTAATACCTCCAAAACTAAATTTTTAACATTCTCTAAAAGCTCTATTTCTCAACCAAAGAATCCAATTGTAATTAAAGCTCACACTTGTCATCCACTAATGCAAGGTTCAAATTGCCAATGTCCTCTCTTAACATCTGTTGAAAACATTAGATACCTAGGAATAGTTTTAGACTGGAATCTTAATTTCAAATCTCATATCGGTCTATTAACTGGACGAGTCCGCAAACTGATATACATTTTTAAAACACTTCGATATGTTGCTAATCCCACAGTAATACGTAATGTATACTTTGCACTTTGCCTGTCCATCATAACATACTGTATTTCCTGTTGGGGCGGTGCAGCCAAAACCACCCTTAAACCTCTAGAAGTTGCACATAGAGCTATATTAAAAGTCGCTACATTTCGTCCTATGCTAACATCAACCGACCAACTGTACAATGATAGCAAAGTTCTAAATGTACGGCAACACTTTATATTGCAAACAGTCCTTCTGCAGCACCTTAATATTCCGTACCGAATTATAGAAAGTAAAAAACGTAGTAAACGTCGAAAAGATGACATATGCACCCTACCGCAAGTACGTTCAACTCTCGTCAAGAGATTTTTCTATTTTCTGGGTCCGTATCTTTATAATAAAATAAACGAGGAGTGTCAGATCTACGGTCTGCCTTATTACAAAAGCAAAAAGATTGTGCAATCGTTTCTTCAAAATAAGTCATATGATGAAACTGAAAAGATCTTAACATAAATGATAAACATTAACGGGCACACAAACATACGCACATACACACACTCACACACACACACACACACACGCACACACACACACACACACATGCTCAAACATAAAATAATCATCAACTAATTCTAAAGTTACCTTACCCAAAATCATAAAACTTATATATAATTTTCTTTTTTCTTTTCAAATTTAACAAATTCATTTAACTTTTATAATATATATATTTTTTTTTAATGTAAAATAAAACATCATCTCATGTCTGTCATGAGATATGTGTGTATAATTGTATTTATGCTCAATTATCTGATTTTGTGACAGTAACATGACAAGCACTTTGTAATCATATAATATCTCAGGGGACCGGACTGCTTTTCCTTATCACAGGTCTTTCATGACCTAGTTAGGAGAGCAGTGCTCACCCACACGTTGTAGATATAGTACTTATTATGTGAAACTGTATTGTAACGTGTACTTTAATGCATTGTTTTGAGCAAATAAATAAATAAATAAATAAAAAAATAACGAAATAAAAACAGATACGTATTTGTCTTTTAAATAGCAAAAGTTCTCTAGCTATTATTGTAGAAAATAAAAAAGGCCGAGACAGAAAAACTTAATAACGTTTATTGAGCGGTAAAATATATCAATGACAGATTAGAATAAAAAGAACACTAGCGCCATCAATACAAAATGAAGCTACTAAAATGCTTCGTTTAGAAAGTTAAGTATTTATGTTTACTTTATTTCAACATCCTCCCTTAAACAGAAATCAACCCCATCTTGGAAGCACAATAAGCCAGTTTTGAGTAGGGTGTTGCTTTGGTAAGGGCATCAGCTACCATCACATCGGTCTGTATATAGTGAACATCAATGGTCCCTTGAATGATCTTGTCACGTACAAAGTGATGCCTCACGTCTATATGTTTAGTCCTAGTATGATAGCCATCGGAACCTGAAAGTTTAATAGAGCTTTGATTATCGCTGTATATAATCATTGCCTGATTCTTCAGTAGAGGCCAAAAAGCTTCTTGAAGTTGCTTTAGCCACATAGCCTCTTGTACACAAGATGACAAAGACATATATTCTGCTTCGGTTGTTGATAGAGCGACAGTTGGCTGGCGTTTTGAGTTCCAGCTGATTGCTCCTCCCTGAAACAAGAATGTGTAACCAGTGCAGGAACGTCGGTCATCTTCTGAGCTTGCCCAGTCTGCGTCATAAAAACTATGAGTCATATTTTCCTCCAAATTTTGTTTATAACTCAGTCTATATTCTTCAGTGCCTTTCAAATAACGCATGACTCTTTTCAAAGCTATCCAGTGTGACATTTCAGGTTTATTATTGTATTTACTCAGCATATTTATAACAAAACTTATATCTGGCCTTGTAATTTGTGAAATAAATAATAAGCATCCAATTAGCTCTTGATACGGGATTCCATTTAATATACCTGATCCCTCAGAAATCTCTTTAAACTTTGTATTAGGATCTATTGGAGTCTTAACACTTTTGCAGTCAGACATGCCATATTTATTTAGTACTTCGTGTATGTATTTTTTCTGATTTAAATATATCACTCCTTTCTTCCTGTCTCTTTCCACATGTATACCAATACAATGATTTATATCTCCTAGATCCTTTATTTTAAATTGCTTTTTGAGCTCATTGATAACATAATTTTTAGATTCCATATGGTTTGTAAATAAAATTATGTCATCGACATAGACAGCTAAAAAAAGCATATTATTGTTGTCCACAATTTTATAATAAATGCAAGGGTCTAACTTATTCTGTAATAAGCCCATTCCTTTAAGATTAGAACTAAGCTTCTTGTTCCACTGCCTGCTTGCTTGTCTTAATCCATATAAGGATTTCTACAGTCGACACACTTCTTTATCATTGCCATTACCATACAGTGGTGGTTGTATCATGTATATTTCCTCCTCTATGTCGCCTTGAAGAAAAGCTGATACAGCATCCATTTGACATATGTCTAAATCTAATTTAACTGCCAAGGCAAACAAATATCTTAAAGACGCATACCTTATTACTGGAGAAAACACTTCTGTATAATCTATCCCTGGTTTTTGTGAACAACCCTTTATTACAAGCCGAGCCTTATATTTCACTATTTCTCCGTTTTCATTAGTTTTCTTTTTAAAAACCCATTTGCATGATATGGGACGTTTATTGCCTGGAAGAGTGGTAATTTCCCAAGTATTATTTTCTAATATAGACTGATACTCCTCATCCATTGCTGCTTTCCAATATTCAGCATCACAGCCCGACAAGGCTTCGTCAACAGTAAGTGGATCTGAAATCTGTTGAACACACATGAAATTATTATGTCTCTGATGAGATCTTAAGGTAATATTTCTTGTAGAAGTATCAATGCTAGTATCATCATCTGAATCAGGATAATATGTTTCATCGTCAGTCATTCTATTCAATACACAACTGTCAAAAGATGTGTCAGTGCTCGAGTGTGAAGACTCATTTTGTGTCTCACTCTGTGAGCTATCACCATGAGATATTACCTCATCATTTTCTTCATTTAGAGGAATATTAACAAGCTGTCTGGTAGGTACGGGTTCCAGTATGTCATTATCAACATTACAATTAGAATTTTCATTAAATATGACATCCCTGCTAATTATAATCTTTTTATTTAGTGGATCATACAGTCTATAGCCCTTGGAATTGTCACAGTATCCCACAAAAATTAATTCTCTTGATTTACGATCCCATTTTAAGCGATTTTGTCTAGGAATATATACCATGGCTTTAGAACCAAAAATCTTTAAATTTGAAAGGTTTGGTTTATTACAATATTCTTTTCCGTTGTCACTTCTTACAGTTTTTATTTTCTGTTCTAATTCATTTTCTATTTCTTCTTTAAAATGTTGAAGTACTGATTTAATATCCATTTTGTTCTTGAGAAAATAAACATAAACTTTACGGGAATAGTCATCTATGAAGGTTATGAAGTACTTTGCACCACCAACAGATGGTGTCTCCATCGGACCACACAGATCAGTATGTACTATTTCTAGTAATGCTTGTGCTCTCGAACCAGAATATGGAAATGGTAGTCGTGTCTGTTTTGCTTCACAACATGGTATACACACAATATCAGTATTTTGTTTAGTGATAGTTATACCCTCAGCGCTTGTCTCTAACCTCTTCACATCAGCCAAGTTTAAATGACCCATTCTCTTGTGCCATGTAATAAGATCCGACTTATTTACAAATGAAGCCGCATAAGCATTTACAGTAATGGTATTCAGTTTATACATGTTGTTGACTAGTTTGGCATTTGCTATCAGAATTTTGTTGGCATTATATATATTACAGCCCATGTCAGTGAATTCCACCTTACAACCATTTTTGGTTAACTGACTCACTGATAACAAATTAACGCTGAGCTCAGGAATAAATAAAACATTTCTCACCTGGATCGGAGACTTATCTTTGCAAAAAAATAGTTTTAATGTTTACTTTACCCATATTTTGCACGGAGACAGAATCATTATTAGCCACCTTAATTTGCTGAATCGGAGATGCTTGTATGTTATACATCCAGTCAGAGCGTCTTGTCATCTGCATTGTGGCACCCGAATCAATGTACCAGTCATCCTTATCCACATTACTGTATGCTGAAAAAACTGCTGAAAAACTATTATGGTTAGATTTCTTCACTGTGCATTGATTTTTAAAATGTCCATATTTATTGCAATTGAAACAGCGAGGGCCTTTTCCTTTTGGCTTCGTATTGTTGTTACATTTATTCTTGTGCTTTGTAAATAGCGCAGAAGACTCGGAAACTTTCACCTCCTGTAAAAGTTTTGTCTTGACAAAATCTGATGAAATTTTTATGCCAGAACTTTCCAGATCCATGATCATCGGTTTATAATTATCCGGTAAACCTGCCAGCATGAGTGTTCCTAGCCATTCGTCATCAACTTGAAAACCGATGTTTCGTAATTTGTATGCGGTACTCATTAATTTATTTACGTATTCCTCGACATTTGCACAACTATCCAGAGATGTATTTATTAAATCCCGCAATAAGCCGACTCTTCTTGACAGCCCGGAGTCCTCGAATGCATTTTGTAGCTTCGTCCATGCTTCTTTCGACGTTTGTGCATTTTCAATATGAACGAAATTTATAGGTTCGACCAACAAAATAATTTTGGACTTTGCTTTTACATCTTTCTTGATGTCGACATCGGTGCCAGGATCGATACATTCCCATAAATCCTCGTGTTGGAGATAGGATTTCACAGCAAACTTCCATGTGGAATAATTATCCCGACCCGCTAATTTCTCAATTTGTAGATTAGACGTCGCCATTTTTCGGGATGATGCTCCGATGGAATACTCGCGAATTACTTATTCTTTACAATTGACCGGTACTTTATGACAATAAATATTAGATTTTCTGTCTACTTAGGTATACGGAACGGCCCATAACCTGTAGAAAATAAAAAAGGCCGGGACAGAAAAACTTAATAACATTTATTGAGCGGTAAAATATATCAATGACAGATTAGAATAAAAAGAACACTAGCGCCATCAATACAAAATGAAGCTACTAAAATGCTTCGTTTAGAAAGTTAAGTATTTATGTTTACTTTATTTCAACAATTATAACTATTTTTCAAGAGATTCATTCTATTCATACAGCCAAGGTCTGTCCAGCTAACGAAGAATGGTCTACTTGTGCTCAAGCCACATGCAGACCGCAAAACTGTACTCAGAGAGGACAACCATTGGCTTGCCCAATGATCATGGAGGGCTTTTGCGTAAAAGCTTGCGTGTGCAAAGAGAATTACTTACGAAACGAAAATGGAGACTGCGTACCTGAAGACCAATGCCGTAAGAAATGTTAAAGGATTAAGCACTGAAATAGAAAACAAAATTAAATTGGGAAATTATCATCAGATATTTTTTGACTAACACAATCAAAATTAACCTTTGGCTCTGGCATATAATCATCATCATTTTCAGTCTTGTTCTAACCAATGTTATACACCGTGAAATTTTAATAGATGTTTTCCCATAGCAAAATGGCTTTGTCTTGATAATACAATCGTTTTATAAACAAATAAAATATTAGAAACAAAAAATGGCATATTTCCCATTGTGAAATACATAACTCGAAATCGACCACGATTCCATAGTTATTCTCCCCGATACCTACGCCGGGCGCTGAACGGCCGCGCGTAGAGTAGGTAAAACAACCATTAAAATTTCACGGTGTATATTACCCACCTCCCTATTATTCTATAATTTCCCTGAGCTGCACGAGAACGTTTTGACTGTCAGTTCGTGAATCATTGCTGCATGGATTACGTACTGAGTAATGTTAAAATATTATTTTAAACATTTATGTATTGTATAAATGAATTGTGTATGTAAGCTATTTAATTTTTAGATGTACTTTTTCATTTTTGCGTAATCAAAATGTAATTGAAATAAATGAATAATAATAATAAACCAGGTTTTCCCAGGTTACCCGCGGTCTTCTGAATGACATTACAATCTGACCGTTGATCTGCAAACACTTCATCTGCCGCCTAGCTAACCAATCAGTGAGGGCTCTAATATCCTTGTTTTCTGGCTGGAAAAACCATCAAATGACTCTTCCCGCTGAGGGTGGAGCGGAAGGGAGTGTCAGATTTGTACTGACTAAAACCCCAGCCTTGTTCTTCAGTTGCCCTTCCGTTCCGGGGCCGGAGTATCTCATTAGAACATTCCCGCAAGGGTCTACTCCTCCTACCACCACCACATCTTGTATTCTGCCCACTTTTATTACAGGGCCATTTCTTGCACTCTGAATTCTTAGACTTATTTCTAAACCCTATATCTGAGTTGTGAACTTGATCTAGTATAGGCTGCTATATAGGTGTTGCAATTTTGATGAATTTCAGTGACGAAATCAGTACTTCCATTTAAAGGAAGTACTAATTTTGTCAATAATTTATGTTACATTACATTATTTTATATTACCAAAAAACTACAAAAAAAAAATATTATTATTTAACTCTCGCCCGCGACTTCATCTGCATGGATTTCAAAATAATTTATAGCCTATACCTATAGCACTCCCCAATAATGCAGCTTACTACCACGAAAGAATTTTAAGAATTAGCTCATTAGTTCCGAATTTTACCCCTATTATACAAAGTTACAAACAAATTTTACCTCTATCTAATATTAGTATAGATGTATCCGCGAACATCATAACTACCTTTTACTACGGGAGCAATAATGAAACCTTAAAATAAGCTTTCATATACATTTAAAGCGACATTGGCAGATTCAGCCCTGCCGCCCATCTCTTTACCATATTTTATAACTGTCTTCTGTTAACGTGTTCATTGTGTGTGAAAAAATTTCATTCATCTATACATATAAAGAAAAATATATTATAGTGTATGTCTATGATTTCAAAATAATTAATTAATTTTGGCGGAGTTAAAAGAAGTGTAAAACTATTAATTAAATTTAAATTTTGGTTTTGTATTTGAAAGTACATGAGTAAAAACATAATGAAAAGAAAGCAAACTTAAATATTTGTAGCAAAATTGAGCGTATGTGTATGGGTGAATGTGGAGGAAGAATGTGTGAATGGTGGGAAGTGTTGTGTGATGTGTGAGGTGGTGTGGGTAGGTAAGTGTTTGGGTTTTGGGACTTCCATTATAGAAGAGGTTATAAGAAAATATATAGGCTGCTTTTGTGCCGAGATTCACACGGTATCGCGATTTACGGGGGAAGCAAACGAATCTACAAATAATTTTTGTTTTTAGCTTGTGGTGAAAATGAAATTCTGGAGAAGTGCCCAACGTCGTGCAACACTGACTACTGTCCTGTATCAGCCGATGAGGAGACAGTCTGCACCACGGCTGACCCTTGTGTCCCCACTTGTAAATGCAGGTTCAACTATAAACGCGCTCCAAATAGAACTTGTATACCTACTAGAGAATGCCGTAAGTTTGAATTCATTTTTTGATAAACAAAATTATCATTTTACAAAGTAGGTAATAATTGTGTAATCAACGTTGAAGACCAACGACACAAACCATGGCGTACAACTTGATTTTGCATTTAATACATATTGTGAAATTAAATTAAAGATTACATACATTGCCATACTTAGGTTTTTTCTACTCTTTTATTTATCTAACAAAATCGTATAACTGTGGTCTGCAGTTATACTGTATTATTAGGCAGACACAGTCAAGCACTGAAGAAAAGCAGTTATGAATAATAAATACAGTGATAACAAAATAAAAAATCCTACCCTTATTCATAAAAACAACTATTAATATTTTTTTTATTGATATACCTAGAAATAACCTATTCACTGTCGACTTTAAGACCCCCAGGTTATATTAGCTATGCTAGGGAATTCCACTCGTTAGCCATACGCACAATTAAGCTATTCCCAAAACGTTTTGTGCGTATTGGGTGAGATGTCCACCATGTAACTATGGGGCATCGCCGTTTGTCTTATAGTCCGATGATGGAACGGGCATGGTGGAATTAGATTGTGTAATTCCATCGCACACTCCCCGAAATGTAACCGACAGAAAACCGATAGACTTGCAACTCGTCATCGATGAGTCTCTTAGTCCGTTTCTCAATTAATTATTTAATATTTCAGTAAACTATGGTCACTTAGCAACAACTTAACGTGCTCTTTTCTTATTACCATATTATATGATTGTAGGTCAATGTAAAGTACATACCATATAGCTTTTAATTCATATCTTTTGATTACGTCTTACAGCTATTAAAAAAAACTAGTTGATTTAAAGAGTTCCTAGACCCATCCAAGTATCAGATATAAGGTTCAGTTCGATATCTTTTCCCATTTCTGAGAAAATGGATCTGGACATACAGATAGACGGATGTACAGACAGGCGGACAGCAGAGTGATCTGATTTTTTTAGGGGTACGGAACTCAAGTCTAAGTCTAGCCTATTACAACAAGCGATACTGCTTGGTTACAGAAATAACTATGCAGTAATTCAGACCGGCTTATTCAACAGAACTTTTAATTAATAACTCTAATACCTATTTCAGCTCCCTTCGACTGCAGCGCCAAACCTAATGAAGAATATGTCGCCTGCCCTCCGATTTGCCCAACTGACGACTGTGGCCAGCCCAGACTTAAAGGTCGCTGCCCATTTAGAATAGGCATCATTCTGACATGCAACCCTAAGTGCCAGTGCAAAGATGGATATGGAAGACATAATGGAACCTGTCTACCGTTTGAAGAATGTCGTAAGTATTTTCTAAGAGTTTTGTACACTTTCGAAATAACTTCTACATTACTTAGTATGCGTCAAATACCTGAAAGTAAAGTGATCAAGTGTGAGTCGGTCTCGCCCTTGATGGATTTCGTAGTAGCAAGCATAGCTTAGCGAATAATAATATATCTTTGTTTTTCATAGTGTTTGTATAAATGACAAAGTTATATTGTTTATATTGTGAATGAGAGCAATGTGGGAAAACAACGAACATTATGAGTAGGTTACCGCACTGTCTGGCAGTTTGAGTACTTTATATATGGCCTACCTAAGTGTCCTTACTTTAGTCTTTTTCATCAAATCGTTCGCAGAATATATCTACCTACCAACTTCCAACTGTAGTCCTAATAGTTTTGGAATAAAATGGCTGTGACATGCGGATGGACAGACACAATAACATGACAAATATAAAAAGGTTCCGTTTGTTACCATCCGGCTACGGAACCATATAGAGCAATGTCTTTCTAGTGAAAACAAAAATGGGGCGTTTTCTCATAACTCTCACTTAAAGAGAACCCACCCTGGCTTCGCACGGGTTCAATGTAAATACTTATGTGGTTATGTGTGATTAATAATATCAATAATATGAGCCAGCCACTGTGTGCGGCTCGTGGCGAACTCTCTTTGCCCCGCATTAAAATCACTGATATCTTCTAAGATTTTAATCTATACTAATATTGTAAAGCGGAAAAGTTTGTTTGTTTGTTTGAACGAGCTAATCTTTGAAAGCACTGGGTGGGTTTGGATGTTTGTTATGGAAGTAGCTTGAGGTTATAGGCAATTTTTTACTCAACTGCAAAAGAAGGAGGTTTTTATCGTGATATAAGTAAATGGGAGCGAAGCCCCGCGCGACTGCTAGTCTATATAATATTCACAACGAAACCAAAGTGTTTAATAAGAATAAGATTAGGAATTATACAGTATATTGCCTAATTGTTTCTAATATTTTAAAGGAAAAAAACTTTTTTGCAAAAAATAAAACCGACTTCCATATCAAAACACTACAAAGCCAAAAATAATTTTAATTTCGGTAGTCGGTGTTATTGGTTTTGTATTTTCTTTTTTTTTTCACACCGCCTTCTGAAATTAAAATTATTTTTGGCTTTGTAGTGTTTTGATATGGAAGTCGGTTTTGTTTTTTTCAAAAAGTTTTTATTTTCGCGCTTTTTAGCGGGTCAATTTGTAATTAATCTAATTACAAAAGCCAAAATGTCAACTACTTATCACCTTCACCAGCAGAGTAAATGAAAAGATCGTCAATGTAAATATTTATTTCAGACTTTTGTCTATTTTTCATAAACGGCTTGTCCGATTTCCATTTCCGAAAATAAAATAAATAAATAAATTATCTATTTAAGTCACATTTTGTGTATGTTAAGTATATACTTGAAGTAGGTACACTGACTTTCCCCTCCCCTCTTTGTTTTATTTTCTTAAAGTCCATCCAAAGGTTGTCTGGAAGATACTGCTATCAGCGATAAAACCGCTATTGTTACCATATTGAGCAGTATTGTGAATAAGTTGTATTTAAATTATTGGTGTTCAATGAATAGTATTTTATCTATATTCAGGTTTCACATAAATAAAAACTTATGCATAAATCTTACAGCCAATCTCTGCCCTGCCAACGAGAAGTACTCCCCCTGCGTGCAGCAAACTTGTCGTCCGCAGAACTGCTCAGACCGAGACCTCGCTATGAACACCTGTCCGTCTTGCGATGCAACTGAGTGCCAACGAGGCTGTGTGTGCCAGGAGAACTACTATCGGGATGATAAAGGACGTTGCGTTTCTTATGAAGAGTGTGGAGGTGAGAATACTCAAGTCTGAATTTTTCCAGAAATGAAGTATTCGCCTGATAACTGGCTATTTCTTTAATAAAAGTTGCCAAATATCTATTTGGTTTTATTTGCAATTTCGAGACTGCCTGTTAGTGTATTTGTTAAGCTTTGCGGTCTAAATATCTGAACGGATTTTTAAATTTGTATAGCCTATAGTCTAAATTAGGTCACAGGATACATTTCATCCCGATAGTAAGACGGAAGAAAACGTTTTCATTGCTTCATACGTGTATAATTTAATAATTAAAATGATTTAACACGTTCGCTGACAGTAAGCGAGAAATTAAAATAGTGTGTTATGACAGAGTCGAGGGGAGCTACTTATTTTTAAGAGTACGTCATCTCCAACGAATTAGGAATCCTAATTCGTTGGTCGTCTCATGATAATTTTTCATATAAGTATTATGAAGAGCAGTATCCACTGTCATATTATAAGCAATCTCATATTTCTTACTGCTATAATACGAGTATTTAGTGGGTAGTTTCATATTGCTTGCTTGTGCACGAGTACTATGTTGATTTGTCATTTAGTATGGAAAATTCTACTGTCGTAATGTGTTGTCAGGGTAAGTGCTCACTGTCAGCGAACGTGTTAAATTTATTTCTGAGTCAAACTGCAAGAGAAAAATTCAGGATTCTTTAATAAGCCTCTCGTATGACGAAACTGAAAATATTGTCAATATTCCGGTTTAGTTTTACACATTACTCACTACTTTCTCACACGAGAATATCACCCACACACACACACAAACACACACCCATTCATACTAGAATTATTAAGCTTCTTTCTTTACTTATTAATTTTTAGTTTTATTTGAGTTTAAGTTAACTTACCTTTTTTTTACAAACTATATAATTGTGATCGAGAGAGTCCATACAAAAAACAAAAAGAAAACAAAACTCTATGGCCATCCACTGTCTCTTAAAAAACAGGTATACCCTAGTTTAAGAGGCAGCGTACGTATATTGTCAATAGAGGTATACCACCTCTTAGCATAATAACTGTAGTTAATAAGTTTGTATATGGCATTTTAGTTTCTAGCTTAAGATCTGTATTCTACTTTCATCTGTACTTGGATTCAATAAATTATCCATTATTTTACATTAAAATGTCTCAAAAATTACATTTTTAAATATTTTTCTATAAAAAACTTACAACAACAAAACATTTAAAAATATAAAAAATGGCAGACCACCGGTGTCGGGAGCAGGATCCAAGTTACCGGTGGTTAGGTCTCCAGAGAAAGGAACCTCCTCACAATACGAGCTGTATCGAGGAGAACTGCCTTCTGTATCAGGCCCTTTATCCAGCTGTGCAACGCCAGCTTCGACAGATGGTCGTCGAAGCTTTTGGCTATCAGCCCATTGACTGATACGACAATCGGCACAATGACAGCCGAGTCCACATTCCACATGTCAACAACCTCATGAGCTAAGTCAAGATACTTTATTTGTTTCTCTTTCTCAGCTGTCACGAGATTCTCGTCATGTAGGATGGTAACATCGATTATCATTGCGCGGCGCACTAATCGGTCTATCACCACTATATCAGACTTATTGGGAACAATAGTCCTGTCAGTGATGATAGACCGATCCCAGTACAACGTGACATGGTCATTTTCGAGAACTGGGTCGGGCACATACTTGTAATAAGGTACCTCAAAATCGACAAGTTTGTATTTCAAAGTAAGTTGCTGATGGATAATTCTGGCTACTTGGTTGTGTCTATGCAAGTACTCGCCGTTAGCCAGACAAGAACAACCGGAGACAATATGTCTGATGGACTCACCAGGGTGATGGCATGCCTGACACACGTCAATCGTCCCGTCCTTCATGATATGTCTACGGTAATTATTCGTCAATATAACTTCGTCCATAATTGCACAGACAAAACCTTCAGTTTCCCCGAAGAGATCCCCGAAGCGTAGCCAGGCAACGGAAGCTGTCAAATCTACATCGAACCCATAAAGAGCCCGATAGTAGCGACCATGAAGCTCCTTGCTTTTCGATACCTCCTTGCGGTCATCTGCGGTAAGTATAACAGGTTTGTGCCAGTTCTCTTTAGCCATGGTCAGCGGGGTGAGTCCCTTGTTCACTGCAACCACATTTCGGTGCATACCCACATCAGCTTTAAGGAAATATTCCTGAGACTGCAAATCTCGTGGTTGTGGAGAATTTTGGCATTTAAAAAGCCTCGACCTCCACACTTCCGCGGGATGTACAGTCTCATCACCGATGATCGTGAGTGATGCATCCGATTTGCGGTTAGCATTGTACGGACCCTCCTATCCGGGGCGTCCAGTTCGGTTTGAGTCCATTTGAGTATGCCGAAAGAATACATCAACACCGGCATGACCCAACCGTTGAAGGCGCGCTCCTTATTTCCTCCCGGCAAAAGGCTGTTTAATACCTTTTTCAGGCGGCCAAAGCAGCGCTCCCTCAACGATTGCTTCATGTCAGCAACATTAATGCCCAAAGCTTCCGACATACCCAAATACTTGTAAGTTTCGGTCAAGCAGAGAGATCTAAGGTGTATGGAGTCTGAGAGTTGAATTCCCTCAGATTTCATAATCTCTCCTCGTTTTACAAAGAATTTCAAATCATCCATGTAAAGGAGGTGGGATATACTTTGACCTCCTCTTCTCAACCGATAACCCAGGCCTGAATCCTCTAACATTGTGCTTAGGGGATTCAGAGCCAAACAAAACCAAAGTGGACTCAGACTGTCACCCTGAAATATTCCCCGTCTGATCCATATA
Source organism: Tholera decimalis (assembly GCA_943138885.2). Classification (NCBI taxonomy): domain Eukaryota; kingdom Metazoa; phylum Arthropoda; class Insecta; order Lepidoptera; family Noctuidae; genus Tholera; species Tholera decimalis. The sequence goes on along the minus strand of OW964552.2, from coordinate 12,715,591 downwards.
GGCTCATCATTCCCTCGAATCGGTCGACATCCTGGATAGTGAAGTACCGTCTTCCATTGCCTCATACATGACTCAAGGAAAGTGCGTAGAGTGGGATCTATTTTGTAAAACTCCAGCACCTTCATGAGCCAGGTATGAGGAACAGAATCAAAGGCTTTTTTGTAGTCTATCCAGCATGTCGATAGATCTTTGCGGGATCGACGAATCTGTTCGCTAATGGCCACGTTAATGAGGAGTAGCTCCTTAGTGCCACGAGACCTTTTCCTACATCTATTCTAAGAAGCGGATATAATTGAGTTGCACTCAATGTGCATATCAATAAATTATTATTATTATTTATTATTATTTCTACTTATTTTAAAGTTCATAAACCATGGTATTCGAGAAGGCTGACACTGTATCGTCCTTAACCGAATACCTTTTCCTTTGCTTTGCTCATCGAAATAGAATAGGTTATAACATTTTTCTTTAGCTAGATTAAGACATTCCGTATAAAACAGTTTTAAATTATATTGATGACCATTCGTAGTTGTTAATTTTGCCAGCCTGTCAGCCTCATCATTACCAGTTATATGGATGCAGAGGCACAGCGAGCAATATGCTGTAAAGCACTTCTGCTATCAGTGAGTATAATCAATTTATTACACTGCAAAGTATTTATACTGTTAATTGCTTCTAAAATTGCAATGAGCTCCAATGTCATGATCGATGCATTACAATTATTAATTTTGAACATAAGTGAGTTTTTCTGGCTCACATCATAACATGCAGCTCCCTGTCCAATAACATTTTTCGATCCATCAGTGAATACTCTATGCTATCCCTCGTAGTTTTTATTTAGTTTTTTGACGACCTCAAAATGAGTTACAGAAGTTTCTAAATAAGAAACTTCTGTAACTTTCTTTTACGCAATCTAAATTACATTGGATAACGTTCTTTTCATCTATATATGCAGTCCAAATATCTATTGAAAACATGTCAAGTGGGTATGAAGAGTAAATTTCATAGACTCTACAATCTTTACACACTGTACAAAGTAAAGGTTTTTTTTTTATTTCACCAGTACTGACAATGCTCAAAGGAATTTAAGTTGACCATATGTTTTTGGTCACATTATTAGTCATACATTCAATACAATATTTAAACGCGAGACATAATCTTCTATTATGTAATGGGGGTATAGCTAACTCAGCCTCCATAATATGTATAAAAGTCCTCATAAAACCACCAATAAATCTAAGTGCCTGATTTTGAATTTTGTCGAGTTTATATAAATGGTATTGTGCGCTGTTGTCCTATAAAAGGAGCCGTAATCAATCCTACTTCTTAATAAAGATATATAAAGATTACGCAAATGCTTAGGGTGGACACCCCAGGAAGGACTAGATAAAATTTTGAGTAAATTTAGATTTCTTGAAGCTTTCTGAACTACTTCGTTTATATGTTTACTCCAAAGTAGCTCAGTAGCCTTATGTTTATTTATGTAATTATTAAAATATTTGTATCCCTTCAGCCGTTTAATTTTTTGTTATACGGTTGATTGAGACGTTGAATAATCTAGTGAAGAACAAAAATCACCCCACGCCTTACTTTTAGGTATGCGAATCATTTTCTGAGATTTACAAATCTTATTTTGCATATTTCATAATTTTGAGGATTTGAATTACGTCTGAATTTGGACAACGCCAGCCGACGTTCAGCTAGATAATTCCGGTTTCCAATAAGGTTTAGACAAAAATTTACTATTTGGGTTCGGATTCATTTTAAGTAAAGGGATACAAACATTGGAATCTAAGTTTATATAATCAATGAAAGTATCATAATCAGCCTGCAAGCCTCCAGAAAATGTAAATTCACAAAAGAGGGTGTTGAGTAGTTTTCTGTATGAAGTCCAATCAGCATTTTTAATTTTTTTTCGTAACGTTGTCGGAGGGCAAGCCTGGACATTTGGCGTAACTTTTATAGCCCTATGATCACTGCCTAATGTCTCATTCATGACTGACCAGTTGAACAGCAATGCTATGTCGGACGTTACCAAAGAAATGTTGGGAGATGACTTTTGACATTCGGAATTGACCATTTTTAACCGCGTATGGCTGCCATTATTTAAAATAACAAAGTGATTATCCAACAATGCATCGAAAATTTGAACACCCCTACTATCCGTTTTATATGACCAATTAGAATGGTGCCCATTAAAATCTCCGAGATTACTGTGTTTTTTTAAAAAATGGATAGTAAAGTATCCCAGTCATTTTGAGAAGTTCTAATCGAGGGGGGACAATAAATAGACATAATATTTTCTGCCAAGCCACAGTTATATACGTTTACGCAAACTAATTCTGTACCTTGATTACTGAGTTGCACTTCACATAGTTGAGATTTTATAGATTTGAGGGTAAGAATTGCTACTTCAAGTTTCAATGGAGCTATTAAAGCTAAAACTCTAGATAATCTTTCGTCTCTTCCCAGTCCCGATTATTCTCCTTTTGTTTTTAATCAATTTGCTAGTTGTGATGTTAAGAAGAGTATTTTATCAATTACATCAAATGCTGTTGGTAGTGAATGTGTTAGTCGCAAGATGATACTCCCTATACTTGACGAAATCCTTCCTGTCATTTGTCATATCCTAAATTATTCCTTATCCTCTGGTGTCTTTCCATCTCTATGAAAAGAAGCTCAAATAACCCCTCTTCCAAAAAAAAGGAATCCTGTTTCTTTTTCTGAATTCCGTCCTATCTCCATTTTACCGTTCCTCTCCAAAGTCCCAGAACGCCTTATCCATAGCCAGCTTAGTGCTTTCCTCTGCAGAAACAGACTTCTTAATTTTTACCCATCCGGGTTTCGTCCAGGGCATAGCACTACCACAGCTCTTGTTAACATTACTGACGATATAAGATCAGGAATGGACTGTGGGAAACTGACGGTCCTTTCCTTACTTGATTTCAGTAATGCTTTTAACACTGTTGATTTTGATGTCTTGCTCGGGATACTGTGCTCTCTTAACATATCTCCAACAGCTATTGATTGGTTTCGTAGTTACCTGTGTGGCCGCCGACAACGTATTTGCATTGAAGGTTCATTGTCTTCATGGTGCTATACTACTGCTGGCGTACCGCAGGGGGGCGTTCTCTCTCCTCTTCTTTTCGCCATATTTATAAATTCAATTTATAATGAACTTCTCTCATCCTACCACCTTTATGCTGATGATCTGCAAATTTATTCACAAGCTCCCGTTGAGGAATTGTCTGAGGCGGTGAAGATAGTGAATAAAGACTTAGCGCGTATTTCTGACTGGAGTTTGGATCATGGTTTGAGGGTTAATCCTGCGAAGACTCAAGTCATTATTGTTGGTAGCCCTAGGCTACGTTCCAAAATTGACTGGACGACCCTTCCCCAAATCGTTTTTGATGGAGTTGTTATACCTTACTGTGACTCAGTAAGAGACCTTGGTATTTATATTGATAAGGATTTGTCTTGGGGTCCCCAGTTGCAGGAAGTGAGCCGCAAACTGTTTGCCTCTGCGGGGTCTTTACGCAGATTGCGCAATTTCCTGCCGACTGCCACTAAAACTGCGCTTGCCCAATCTCTTCTTCTCCCTATCCTCGACTATGCTGATGCAAGTTATCCAGATCTCACTGAAGTGCAGTTAGATATGCTTGAGCGACTCCAAAATTTTTGTATCAGATTCATATTTGGTTTGCGCAAGTATGATCATGTTTCTGAGTTTCGCATTAAACTCAAGTGGCTGCCTATCCGCCTTCATCGGAATACACATATTTTATCATATGCTACAACAGTATTCTTTTCAATCCAACGACTCCCTTTTATCTCAAAGAACGATTTAAGTTCCTTCATGACACACATGGTAGAGATTTGAGATCATCGGAAAATTTGAGACTTTTGATGCCTACACATTCCACTAAATTTTACGACCATTCTTTTACGGTGCAGGCTATTCGGTTGTGGAATGCATTGCCGGTGTCAGTAAGACAAGCACAGTCACTCGCTGCTTTTAAAAGCTCGGTTGCCAATCATTTTCTTTCAAATTTATGATTATTTCTTTGTTTTTCTCCACACGATGATAAAGAACACATTACATTTATATATTTTATATAATTATGTATTGTATTTATATATATATATATATATATATATATACTTATATATTTCAATTAGTTTTTTTTTCCGTTATGAGTATTTGTAGTACACTAATTTAGCCCTCCCCAATTTCAATTAAAGCTTTTAAAGTCCTTCCAAAGGTTGTCTGGAAGATATCGCTCTCAGCGATAAGACCGCCATTGTAACCAAAGTTATAAAAATAAGGTTATGTAAGTGTGTTCCAATTTTTGGTGTACAATAAAGTATATTCTATCTATCTATCTCCTCCGTAAACATCAAACCTGTCCTTCCGATAAATTGTATAGTTGCTCAGCCTATATAACTTTCTATATCTAGCCACGTCTCACTTATCGCCGCAATATGTAATGTGTTCTTGACACAACAACTGTTCCAATAGAACAAGTTTAGGTTTCACACTTTGAGCATTCCATTGTAAGATGTTTAGTTTGTGACTAGTTTTGTTGTTATCCATTAAGGAAATCAAGCAATTTTTTCATCATTTGCCAATCTGACACATTATCTACAACCACTAGAATCAACCATTCTATAAAACACTGGGTCGCCAATTAAATTTCTTCCACTACTGTAGATTTCTTCAAAAATCATATCTCCTTTAATCTAGCTATGACCTCTTCAAAATGCACCTCTCCCTTTCCAGACTCTTCCGGGTCATGGTTCGATTCTTTTGCTTCCTCCGTTTCTGTTGGAGTCAAGCCAATCGTTCAAAAGATAAACTCTTCCAAAGTGGTAAAATGTGTGACCCCACCCATTCTTACTTTTTAAATACGAGAGCGAAAAATCAAAATAAAAATATGCTTCTTTTGATTTATTATGATCTTAAAGAAACCTTTCAACAAAAAAAAATGGTGTATTCCCGTTGTCCCCGTAGTCCGTGTTCCCGTTAAAGGGGACAAAGGGAATTTAATAAAATAATTAAAATTACTTCCCGTTGTCTCCGTTAATTTCTTGTAATATATGCTTTTCAAATTATACCCGTCGTCCCCGTTGAGTTAAAATTAGAAGTGAGATATTGTACCTATAAAAATGAAATGGAACTAAGGACTACATATAAAATTAAAAAAACACATAATATCTAAGCAATAGCTACACATATGATTGCGACACAAGTATTTATAATTTACGAATGTATTAAAAATAATAATGAAATAAATGATAATATATAGTTGTTGATTATCACAAAATCTGTAATCTAAAAAAAATGTTAATTATTAATAAGTATAACATCAAAGTTCTGTTTGTAGTCAATTTTATTTTAATTGTTTTATTTTTAGGGTTCCGTAGCCGAATGGCAAAAAACGGAACCCTTATAGTTTCGACATGTCTGTCCGTCTGTCTGTCTGTCCGTCCGTCCGTATGTCACAGCCATTTTATTCCGAATCTATTAGGACTATACATGTAAAACTTGGTAGGTAGATGTATTCTGTGAACCGCTTTCCGATTTTAAGAGAAAATTTAAAAAATATTTAAAATGAAGGGGGCTCTCCATACATGGAACTGAAACTGAAAATATTTTCTTTCATGAAACCTATACGTGTGTGGTATCTATAGACAAGCCTTTAAAAATGACATTAAGGTTTCTAAAATAACTTTTTCATAAAGTTAATCGTTTAAAAGATATACGCTTCCAAAGTGGTAAAATGTGTGTGTCCCCTTTAACTTCTATAATAATGAGTTAAAAATAAAAAATAAATCATAAGTTGTAGATCTTAATATAAACTTTCAAGCAAAATTGGTTTGAGCGAGATCGAGTCAGCAGTTTTTGAGATACAGTATATTTTCTAAAACCGCAAATATAACTTTGTAATTCATACAAATACTATGAAAAACAAAGTTATTTGGCGTAGTTGTAAAAATTGTAAATAATCTAGTTTTAAGAAATTTGCAAGGTTTTTTGTTTTTTTTTTTTTTTTCAAATAAATATATTAAGTATATTATATTTATTATAGTTACTACGGATTACGGAACCCTTCATGGGCGAGTCCGACTCGCACTTGGCCAATTTTTTATATATTATGTTTAAGCTTTAAGTTCAATCCTATTTTTGTTTTTATTATCTAAATTGTTTTTATGCAATGTTAATTCTGTGACATTATAGTTAAATAGGTATATTAATGGGGTATGTTTTTGTAAGTATAACATTTAAATACTGTTCTCCCCGTTGATAACGGGGACAACGGGAAGTAATTTTAATTATTTTATTAAATTCCCTTTGTCCCCTTTAACGGGGACACGGACTACGGGGACAACGGGAATACACCAAAAAAATTAACGAGATACAATCAGCAGTTTTTGAGATGAAACAAGTAGGTTGAAATTGGGGTTTCTGGATCAGATGAGATCCAGAAACACCCAATTTCAACCATCATTCATTTAATGAATGCCTTCCAATTTAAAATGTCTATGAATGAAGCATAATGTGAATAATATTAATTTATTCACATTATACTTTAGAGTTTAATGCTATGATGTAAATATGCGTATTTAATTAAATATTCTTTTCCTTTCACAGCGTTCAAGTAAACGCATTCAGGATAATGTATAGCATGTTGCATCCAAGGATCATCATAAATCTCCCAATCTTCGATAACACCTCCACATGAGAAACATGCTGCTTTATCATTTACACTATTTCCACAATAAAAAAACCCAGCGTCAGACATTTCTGTTACTAATCTTCTCCTTGAATCAGCCGTTGCCCAATAATGTCTAAATGAAAATTCACGCATTTTATATGAATTATACATGTCATATCGAGGATTATCTTTATTTTGAGACATGTTCTGTTTATTCACTTCTTAGTTCTTGATACAAATAATTTTAAAAGTATAATGACCCGTACAGCTGTTGCCAGCAACTTATAACGTCTTATTCGACAGGATTGGTAGGGATAGGAAATTGGTACATATTACCCATTTGTGAAAAATCAAACAAGAAAATATTTATTTTAAAAATATATTATTATCTATACACCATTTATTTAAACATATTACATTTTTTAAAGAACATATTTTACCATGATAAATACAACTATACACATCACGAGAGTATTCATATTTATTGTACAAGCTTAATAAGTTAGGACAACCTATATCTTCTAAATTATTTATATTATTATTATTCGAAATATTTTTTAACCACACCACTTTTTCTAAACCTTTGGTGTAAACACTTTTATCTCTTAAAATATCTACAATCAAGTTCTGATGATTTGAGTAAGACACAAATCCTTCACTCCAGTATATGTTTCTATTACGTTCAATCCAAGTGACTTGCCGTTTTTCTAGTTTCGTCAAATCGTAAAATGGAAAAGGTGGCTTAATTAAAAACACCTGAATTTTGTTATTACATAATACAGCAATTTCTTTCATGATAAATTCATTATTTTCTGTTTTAAAACCTTGTACATCTACAATGGCAGTCATGATAACCTGCGCACTATGTTACTCAAGGGTTTATATTCCACAAGTCGATCGTTAATAATTAAACAATATCCAGTTGTGTTATCTGGCATTGGTGCTAAACATTCAATATCCAGCCGCACATCTACGGGACCTGTTTTTAAACTATCGTTTTGTCTTGAACAGTCTATGATAAAGAGAGGAGCCTTCTCCTTGAAACCGACCAAATCAAGCAAGGGGTCTGCAGGACAGTTGTAATACGACTGACGAAATTTCACATACATTTCATATAATGTATTGTATTTGTTCTCGGAAAAATTTAAGCTTAGAGGCTCGTAAGGATAATATTGTGAATTCAAAAATAGTGTTACATTGGTAACCCCACAGTGATCAAACAGGGAACTGTCTTTGGTTTTATTATTTTTTCTGTTGGTTTGCAGGCAAAAAATGACGTATCGAGGTTTCTCTAATTGTGATGCAGTCTTAACTGACCAAGAATGTTTTGTAGTTTTAGGGAGCAAAGGATACTCATATAAATCCCAATTTCGAAACGCTATCTGAATAGGTTTATCTCTTTCCAAGTGTTTAAGAAGTGTCAATCGTTCGCGGTCTGACACTTTTATATGTGGTACACGCCATTGTAATCTTTGTATGTCTATTTGACAATGCACAACTTCATCAGTCGCTATGATACTGTTTAAGTTAGAGTTACTTCTATTCAGGATAAGTTCATGTTTACAATTTATCACAATTTTATTGTAATCCTCCGCAAACCCTAAAATCTTATTAAGAGGTACAATAGCACTAAAATGACCATCATTTTTAAATCCATCTATGTTCCAACCCCACAAGGCTGCAACTTTATTTTCCCCATCATTCATTGAAACGTATGACTTTATTGTCGACGTAATTCCAGAATTTTTAATGCGATCTATTTCAATACCATTTATTTCGTATCTGATATCTTGAAACAAAAACATAACAGGGTTGTTACTGAAAGTAATATTTTTCTTAATCGGTTTTCCCTCTTTGTCGAAGAACTTTGCTTGACCCTCGACGTAAATTGAACTGGCTGACGGTAACACATATATGTCTTGTTGGTGTATGGGAATTCTGATTTCATCGTTTTCTCTAAAGCTGTTATTGTAGGGATTGTAAGAATGAACTTCGTAACTTTCAATCGAAGTATCGAAGTGTGGTAACTCATTAATCTGTAGAATATTCATATTTTGAATCCTAAGGCTTTAAGAAAATCTTGATTTGTTTTAGTCAATTTTATAACTTTTTTCTTACGTCTTTGCACCTTAGTGGTTATGGATGAAATAGGACGTTTTTTGTTAACTATGGGGTTTTTATAATAATATAATATCATTTTGTTTTTCTTATATGAAGGCGTAGTTGAATATTATGTTCTTCTCTAAATTTAATACAGTACCCAAATTGATCAACTATCCTAATAGATATAGATGAAATAATGTTTTTGTTCACTGGAAAGTAAATAATGTTTTGAGGTGTTTCTATGATTTGATGTCCTGTAGCAGTATTATATATAAATTCATGAATAATATGACTTGGTAACCCGTTACAGTATGAACCATGTACAAGATCACATTCGATTCTGATCACAGGGAGAAAGTTGTTATTAATGTGTACATTTGGTATTGAATTTAATACAGAAAAGTATAGTAAACAGCACTCGTATTGACCAGATAAATTCAGAGGTGGATGAAAGAATGTTTCCAATTCTGATTTATTTCCAGAGATGGTAACAGCTACAGACATGCTTGTATACTGAACACTTTTAGAAGATCCTGTTTATTTTATTCCTTGACTACACCAAAAATTCTCTAAAAAGTTTAAACATAAGTGTCCACAATTGTAAGGGTGATCACGTTGTATATTATCATAATTATAGTGAACTTTAGAACCTAAGTATTTTATCAATTCCTTTGGTGGTTTAAGATTTCCATAACTATCAAAATATTCAACATAATCATTGTATTTTGCATAGGCTACCCAATGAGAACCTGAACTTTTAGAACTATCTAAATTAACAACTCCACATTCCTTTTTAAAATGTTGCTTTGGGAGCTCATCCCTCATAAAGACACCTCTAAAATAAGGAATATTATTTCCATACTTCAAAATATCAATGTTAGTTAAGGCTCGTTTGGGTAGCCGATATTTTAGTTTTTTTCTTTCGATACGTAAATTCCGAGCCAGTTTTTATGAGGTTTAAGATACAGTCCCTTTCCGATACAAAGAGCTTCCATTTTTTCATTATGTCTTTTCAGTTCAGTAAAACGTTCTTTAGCCGTCTTGAATTCATTTATAGTTTTTGCTATACCGGCAGCACCACCTGCTAAAGCTCCAGCAGCTGATAATCCAGCGAAAATAGGTATCAAGGGTAACACTCCACCGGTTTTTGGTACAGGTATAATCCGCGGCAATTTTATAGAGGAATCATTAATTAATTCTCTAGCAGCAGCCATAGCTAATTCTATCGCCATTTTCTTGCATTTTGGTTTCAATCTTCGCATCTGTTTTTTCGTTTTAGTAATAATATTTTTTAATTTCTTTTTAATGCCATTTCCAGACGTAAATTTGCTTGAAGAATTACATTTACGACTTTTTAGACCAGTACCAGTTTTAATTTTTGTTAACATAGCTTTGCTTACTACATGTGCTGCAATTTTTTCACCTATAGTCGCATCAGAGGCAACTGCTCGCTTTTTTGCCATTTTTAACAGAATGAAATCTGCTTTATGTCGATCGTCTAAGTTTGAAGACTTGTGATAGGCAATGTCGTGTTCTTTGCAGTATTCGTCTAATTTATTAACACCTTTTTCTCCACGTGTTAACCTCTTAATTAATTTTGTACCAGGACCACAATAATTGTATCCTGGTAAGTGTAATTCAAATGGTGAATGATTTATAAGCCAATTGAGAAGACTTCTCTCCCCAATACACATGACAAGACTGAAGAAACATGGATAGAACTCTTAATAAATACGTGATTATTAAGTTAATTTTCCTTTACTTTTATTATAATATATTAGACTTATTAATCCAGCTGTTTTCGGTAGAAGGTAAACCTAACCATTTCACTAAAACCTTATTTCCTTTCCTTCCTAGAACTTTTTCGACTAGATATACATCAGGATATTTGGTTTTCTGAAGTTCTTGTTCATAAAATGCTCCTAAAATAGGTTGACCTCTAATTGTATCATCAATTAAGTACGTGATAGGAGTTGTGTTTTGTATTTTTCGAATTTTAAATATTTCTGTCGACCAGCTGGGAGTATATCCTTTTTCAAATATTCCCTTATACTTACTGATACGTACATAATCCCCCACTTGAAACTTACTTCTTTTTTTTTCAACTTTGTTAATCAACCGCACGTACCTTTCTAATATGCGTTTTTTATTGTTATTATTTACGTTTGCTGGGATTTCATCAATCGTTTTGTGGTGGGTGTGGTTGTATTTATGAATAACATTATTGAGGGTATTATCTATCCAATTATAGTTGCCTTTTAAACTAAATTCCTTGTATAATTTAGATTTCAATGTTCTGATAAATCTCTCAACGATCGATGCCTTTTTTGTTGAGTATGTTGAATAATGATTAATGTGGTAACATTTCATTAGTTTCTGAAATTTTTTGTTATAAAATTCTGTTCCATTATCAGTTTGCAGATTTTTAGGAAAACGGTCCTTAGCCAACAAAAGCTTAAAAGTATTACATACATCGTCTTTGTTCTTACTTTTCAAAGGGAACGCCCAAGCGTATTTTGAAAATGTATCGATAACTGTAAGAATAAACCTATTTTTTTTATTTTCTTTAGAAATTGATTGCATATCAATTAAGTCTGCTTGCCATAGGTCATCTATATCTTTCATAATTACATTTCTTCGCGTAAAATTCACCCTAGCATTTTTATGAATTTCGTTTACCACATCGGCTTTGCTCATGCTCAGAAGTTTTCTGTATCACCTTTACTTTCTACGACTCAGATTCTTGTAAAGGAATTTTACTAGTGATTAAAATTATTCTGTATTGAAAATTCAATGATCGTTCGCTTTTATTTCAACTATGCTGTAACATCACATTTTATTTGCATCATTCATGCAGGTACCTAGATAATTACAAATTGGTCTATGTTCATTCCGAATGACTATGTGATACTGAATCAAAATCTTATTAGTAATAGTATTTATTCCTTAATTATGTTGGCTTCTTTTAATTCTTCAATTATTGATAAAATTTCATTATCATGATTTGTATTACCGGCATCTCTTGAAGCTACTAATAATTTTAATCTCTCAACTAATTCATTGGGGTCGTCCCAATAAACCAAGTCAGTGTCTTTGTTATATTTTTTAAGCTTTGGCAAGCTGCCTCCAAGTTTTGCCTGAATTTTATCGTTTGAAGTATCGGAAAATAAGGGTTTGATTATTTCACGATACTTAAATCCTTTATCACCTCTTATTTGACATGTAGGGTTAAAATCTCTCTTATGGGCATTTGTATGATCTAATATGTCTTTATAGACAAGTTTATCTCTGCTTGATATTGATTTTAAATTAGGTTTTGTTCGAAGTAAGAGTTCTTTTAGGCCAGGTGTTAAATTGTAAGGTTTGTCTCCGATTTTAATCAGTAATACGTTTTCGTTATTCAAACTGTCAATTTTAGAAATGGTTACTACTGAATTACCCATCATTAAAGTTTTATTTTCTTTTCTTATTCCAAATGGTATATTTAAACCCTCGTGAATATCATAGATATCATCGCGTTCTAGTGAAATTTCTAACTTATCTTTTACTTCAGTTTTAGGAGAGCTTGTAGTCTTTAATTCAGTGTCATAAAAATCGTCACACATAGCAGAAGAGCTTGTACTATTTCCATCCGACTCGATTGCTTCAGAATTTTCGGATGTTTTAGTTCCGTTGTTTTTTATATGTTCTAGAAATATTTTAGAATTCACTAGGGTTTTAAGAGGCTCCGAAACAGGTTTAAGCATTTTATCAAACGATAAGTTAGTTTCATGTTCCTGATTTTTCAGTTGTTTTATTTTGTTTTTGATTGAGTCGACAGACTTCATTAACTCCATTTTAATATTTTTATTCATGTTATTAAGTAATTGTTAGATAACACTGTATTCGACTAAGGACACTCTAATACTAATTTAATTTGATGTACGAAATTAATTTATATCTTTATTCAAAGTGAATAAAAATGATCTAATTTTTTTCTATACCTTCCATTGTTTAATGATGAGTCTTTGCTAATACTAACAAAATTAAATGGCTTACTCCAAACTGTTTTACAAATATTTTTGAACTGATTCCATGACATATCAGAACTAACATGTTCTTCGTAAATATGCTTTAAGTTAACATCATCTTGTTTAAAAATTATAAGAAAATTTGCATTATCACGTAGCAACTGCTTCGGAATTTTTGAGTAGGTTTGAGACAAATAAAAGCAATCAATTTGCTTGTGTCTACCCGTAGAAAAATAATTACGAATGTTTATTTGATTTTCACATGCAACGTCATCAAAAATAAAAACAGAATTGGTTAAAGCCTCACTCGGAGCTATGACATCTTTGCCATCATTGAATTCATAAAACTTAATCTGAGGCACTCTCATTATGACTTCTCGTAAAAAACGATATTTTGGTTGAAAAGTTGTCTTCGAATACAAGTAAAGATTCATAAATTTGAGTCCATTTTCATGCAATAACAAACTGATCATTGCATTTGTTTTACCACAATTCGATGGGCCGCATATTATACAGCGAATCGAATTAGGTAATAGAACGCTATGTCTTATCTGAGGAGCAGAGTCATCAAGTTTTATATTATTAACCTTTAGTGATGTGTGTTGTTTGATCAACTTCATTATGTCTTTTAATTTAATTTCTGCCTTACATACGCATATATACAATTAAATATAAACACTATCATCGCTATGCATTGAAAGCTGAGATGGTTTTCAACTTATGTTACCTATATAAAGCGGACTTACATGAGAAATCTACGACTTGATGTCATCAACTGAGTTGAACAGCGAGTTTCTTTTTAACCTTAAATTATCTTATGGTTTATAATCGTAAGTAACTACTCAATTAAAATTGTTTCCAAGGCTAATATAATTATTAATTTAATATTAGATAAAATGTAACTTAATTTAACATTATTTTTTATTTCAGAAAATGGAAGATCTTGATATTGTGGATGATGTTGTTAAGTCATTCTATTTTACAAATGAAATAATTGGAAACAATATGGAAAAAACTGAGTTCCAGGAAAGTCAACAGGATAAAGTCAAGGATACTCAAGAAAGATCAATAAAAGGAAAAAAACAAGAAGTCGAAATTAAATTCTAAAATTACTTTTTCCAAATTATTGGATACACCTTCATCATCTTTTGTGATTCGCAAGGAGCCAGGAAAAGCACACCATTTAATAAAAATATGTATTTATGATTTAAGTGATAATAATATTGACCACAGTGACAGTGCTTGTGTGAATGTTCAGTATCAAGTCAAGGACACTTACGATGAAATTATGGACGAAACAGAATATCTCGTCGGTAAAATTGTTAAAAAATTAAGTTCAGCTACATACAGATCGTAAGTGCAGTGTAATTATAAGATAATGTTTAATTAAAAGACCAATAAAGTTCAAATTTATTATACATACAGTGTCTTAATTACCACCACACTACAAATAAAAGTATAAATGAAATCTAAAATCATAAAATTGGCCTCCCCACAGTTTGAGTCCACAATATTATGCATCGGATATTATTAGAATGAAGCATTCTATGTTTCAAAGGTATTGTATTTTCTTTTAAATTAATATTTCTTAACTTCCAATATTTGTTTAACCTACTTCACGTTTGCAAAATGATAATTTTACGCTATAAATATGATTTACATAAGAAAATGAATGAAAAGTCAATTATTATGAGTAAAATGTATACTTTATTAGGTAAAACTTGTACATACATTGTAACTTATATGCAATACCATTACAAATTATACATCTATTTTAACATAAAACTGTGTATTTCAAGTCATAGCAATATACATTGTATAACATAAGAGTTCTAACATATACAATCACAATGACCCCATGGTAATGTGGTTATCTGATTTCGTTGAACTATTCTTTTATCATCTATTCTATTTAAAATTACTTTATTAACTTCCTGTGAGTATAGTACATGTTTGCTTGACTTTATCATATTCATCTTACATTTAAAAGTAATATTCTTAAATAAAACTTTCTTATAGTTAGATATATTCAATTTTTTTGTAATAGGCCTTGATACTCCTTTAGCTTTGTTAATCTGTGTTTTTAATGATTTAATACAATAAAGTTTTGCTCTTAAGCCAGTAAATTCGGTTATTACATCACCACCTAATTCATCTTTAAACAAGCCGGGAATTTTATCGTTTAACTTTGGTATACAATAAGGATTATTATAATCAAAATTACTAGTGTCAAATTTCAATATATTATCATTCAAATCTTTATAAAAGTTTTGTGTGTTTATTAAGTATAATAAACTGTCAGTGTCCGTATAACACAGTTTAACATTTTCACCGTACTTTTTTTTAATAAATTCGTAATGGAAATTATATAAGTGTTGTTTAGCATATTCCAGTACAGCAAATCCAATATATATAGGTCTATCTAAAACAAGTTTTTCATGATTCAATTGAACTGCAAGAAAATCTTCACTAAAAACACAAATACTTCTTAAGTTTGGTTTTGTTATTAGTTTCTCTGCACCTATTGTTTTATTTGTTCTATTTTTACTATCATTCCACTTTGTTACCAATTTAACATCAACCTGTTTTCGTTTATTTTCAATTGTTTTCCCAAATATTGAATTATTTAAAAGTTTAAAGAAATCTCTCTCAAATAGTGTTCTAGCTGATTGACGCAATTGAGTATTTAAGTCAATATATTTTTTTAAAAAGTTTTCTTGTTTAAATTGAACTACACGGTGAATTTTTTTTAAAATAAGGCCATTTCTGAGACATTCTTTTAAATGTATATAATGTATAACATAGTTGTATTTGTCATATAAGTTCGCGATTAACTTTTCTGTCCTCCCTCCTACGGGTATGAACTTTTCTGGAGCGAAAGGCAAATCACTGTGTAAATCATGTAAATTATCTGGATACATGATATCAACTTCTAAAATGAAACCGTACTCAGCATCGTCAGGTACCTCAAATAAACAAAAATCGTCAATTTCGGAACTTGTCATGAATTTAAAATCTGATATAGGTAATTTTTTTGTCATTGCATATCCATAAAGATTGTTACAGTCAAGATATACTAAATATGTTGACGGTTTAGAATCATCAAAATTAGAGAGGTAAATGTTATTGGCTTTAGCATATCGGTGAGAGCACTGTGCTAATCCACCGCGTATTCCTTTTTCTATCATCTTATAAATGTCTAAATCATGAATCAATTCTAGTTGAACACCTGTGTAAAGGAGCATAGCGTCCCAACT
Source organism: Tholera decimalis (assembly GCA_943138885.2). Taxonomy (NCBI): domain Eukaryota; kingdom Metazoa; phylum Arthropoda; class Insecta; order Lepidoptera; family Noctuidae; genus Tholera; species Tholera decimalis. The sequence goes on along the minus strand of OW964552.2, from coordinate 12,699,505 downwards.
TAAACCAGGTGAACTTACATAGTATGCAGGATCGAGATTATAATGCTGAAGACATATTTTCCTGAAATTTTCAAATATATCGCATAGTAATAATACGTCGCACTTTACACTTTACGGTATATTCACGAAGACTACTAATTTTAAAGTAATTCCAAACGGTTTGCGCGTGTTCATACTCGCTATCAGTTATATGCCTCATTTGCAAACTGTTGTAAAAACAATGTTTTGGAGGGAGTTCTGTCTCATCATATTTACGCCATGAATCAATATATTCATATGGATATATACCTTTCCTTCGTATTAATTCGAATTTTGCGTCGTCAGGAAAATATGATCTCAAATTTAAAAAATTACTGTCTGTTAAACTTTTACTTAGATTATCAAGACTTGTGCTAAGGAACTGGAATGAATCTATGAATTTAATTTGCAAAGGTTTCTTACACCCAGTTTTAATGATTTTTGTAATGGATAAATATTTTTCTTTTGTTTTTGGAATTATTTTTAATTCACCATCATATTTTGACAATTCCTTGATAAAAATATGGGAATCATAGCCAGATAAATTATGAAATATGACAGGTATGAATGGACAGACTTTATAAATTAAATTACAGTGTGAATGAGCTGCACCTCTATATTCTGATGTAATATGATCATGATCGTGCACTTTGTCATCAAATAATAAATTTTTACAAATATGACATGTACTTGCATTACGATAATTATTCATTTGTTCTGGAGTCATTGGTTTCATAACATTTTCAGTCTTCAAAATTTCATGTATTGATTTTGTTTCTTCAATTAATTTCTTAACAAACACTTGTACACAGTCTGTTCCTTGATAAGTAACAAATTTATTTAAGCTACTGTCATGTGAACAACACACGTAATATGCAAAACATGAAGGCTGGTGCAATTTATTTTTTATAGTATTTTTATTAGTATTTTCTTCATTAAAATTGCTTAATAGACTTTCAAAATCCGCGTATATAACAAAGTTGATTTTTTGTTGTCTCTCAAAATGTTTAAACTGTAACGTGCTGTTTTTATCTGGTAATAATGTTAAAATTTTAGAACAGGCATGAGAGTGGAATTTCATTTCACTAGTAAAAAATTGCAAACATATCTCACATAAATACATTCGACCTTTATGGCTGGAAACCTGACGTCTCACTAAGCGCAAAAGATCCTTTATCAAACAATAATGAGCTCTATTATTTTTCTCGAAATATAATAAATTAATATGTTTATCTTTCTTACAATTTGTCACATAAAGAGGGCCAGTTACAGTGTAATCTTTATCCAATCCATAAATATTGATACTTAGATCACTGTTATTCTTTTCAAACAACCTGATGTCTTTAACGGTTGGCGGGAATGTCATCCCTTTCATATTAAATATCGTACTAAAATCTGGGTATGAGCTTGGCCTACAGACATTATTTTTAGCAGGAAATAATGCTGCTAAGATGCTCCATAAAAAACAATATTCATCGTTATTATTAATATTTATACAGCTTTTTGTATTTTTAATAACATATGGTAGTTCTATGTAAGAACCACCTCGCATGGGAGAATACTTATTTATATTTATTTCTAAATGACTTAGTGACGTGAATGACCATCCAGATTCACAATGCTCAAATTCAGTTAATTTTATCTTAAAAGTCTCTCTTAAATTTAAGTAAATATCGTTCAAATCAGTACTTTTATAAATAACTTCATATTTTGTATTAAATGACTTCAGCTGCTGCTCACCTGATTTAGGTAAATCAAAGTAAGCAAACAGCTCAAAGTTAACTTTAATACATTTGTGTTTTAATAATGATAACTCAATTAGTTTATAAACATCGTCTCGCTTACCATCCAAGAACGTCTCTAATAGTAGGTACTCGTCTTCTATGGATGGGTTTAAGCGATATGTCATTATTCTGTTTTTGAATGCTGTAGCTATTATATCAATATGCTCAAACTTTGATTTTATCAAACAATTCGATTTATGGATATTAGTTCGTTTATGATATCTGTATTCATGTTTCAGTATTTCAATTTTACATTTATCACAATAAATATAACTTGATGGTGAACCAGAAGAGGGTGATTTCACTGAAAAGAAAATTAATGCATAGTATAAAAATATATTTCATTAAACAAAACTACATTTAAAATTCATATTGGTCTTAAGATATAGTTTATGATTACACATTGGTCTTAGGTTAATTGATAGATATAGTATATGATTATACAGGTCTGATTAATGATTAATAGAAAGTCATTCGATTAAATAGGTACAATGATTAAGTTATATAAAGCCACTTTATTATTGATACGAGCTTATAAATGTGGCTGAACGGTTCTTAAACTCTTTTCTCGTTTCCTTTATAAATGCATTTAAATGCTTCCAGGGCTCGGTGTCTGAATTAGTTTTATTTTTAATAGTTATTACGGAGTGCCGCCATCGATTGACTGGTGGCACCCGTTCGATTTCGTCACAATTATAAATTTTTAACTCAATATAAAAGCTCCCAGTTTTCTCTTCGTCAATCTGTCGTGAGAAACCGTTGGCTAATCTACGCGTCACGTAGGAGTAGATAGGTGCTGGTTTTTTACCGGCGCTGTGATCCTGCTCGTCATCGTCGCTATCCGTGCCGAAGAGATCACGCACCGTAGCTCTCGACTTATAAGCCTTCTTACTAGTGGTAGGCTGGCTGCCCGATGCCTTCTCTGCCATCTTCCGCTTCTTTTTGCCGGCCTTGGCTGGAGCGCCAACTATAGACTCATCTGAAGACGGGAACAACTGGTCAGCCATTTGCTTGGACCTGAAAATAAAGAGAATTTTATTAATTAATTAATGAGTAACAGTCATTTATCAATAGATGAATAATTAAAAAGATCACTTCATTGCTTTATTCGATTGACTTATTATTTTACATTACTCATATGATGAATAATAGAATAGTAGAATAATTGAATATCGGAATGATCGAATAGAAGTATGATTGAATATAAGAATGATTTAATAGTAGAATGATTGAATAATAAAATAACGGTGTGTACACAGATGAATAAACTTATGTAATCCAAAGTCACTTACATCTTATAGAAGATCTGCTAATGCTTGTAGGTACTGTCGATATGCTAATATGTAGATGATACCACTAGCTCTTAAAGAAGTGTTTTGCGCTCGAACTTCAGCTGCTAGACTCTTAAATAGTGATAAATCGACGTCATATTATCCCAAATATGGAAAAGGGCACGCGTTGTCAAAATGCTGTATCAGTTGACTGTATCCAAATACGATAGTTTACATTGTCTTCAATATTGTAATACTACGCTAATACAACACAAAATAGTTAAGTACAGAAGGCTGGCTCCCTCAGTGAGTGATAATGTACTCGTAGACGTGAACCGCGGGCCCTCGCTCGCGGCTAGCTGCTATCGATCGATACGACTGACATTCGCGGTTCAACCGACTTGATCCGAAATCATCGTGTCTCGTGAGTAGGTACGCATCTATATGGGCGTGCATTATCGCTCTTTGTATGGAGCTGGCCTTCTGTACCTATCTATTTTGTGATTACAATTAGTTTAGCTTACTTTAATATTTTTTACCCGATTGTCAAGGAAAAGACGGTTATGTTTTTATCAACTATTATTTTAAGAGAATGTGTCTCTAGCCGCTATTGTTGTGACTCAAGATCTACTGTTAAATAATCTATTTATTAAACAGTTTTATAATCTTGCTGTAATAATAAAATCAATATTTACAGTATAAAAACCATTTTGTATCGGGATAGCTACCCGTAATTAATTTTATTACTTTTTATAAAACTTATGTTCAATTCCAGCTTCCAGCATACATATATACCTACCTACGTTACTATAAAAATAAACTAATAGATAACTAATAAAACATAGCCTTTCTTTGGTGATTAAAAATATAAGTTTGAATAACGACATAATAATAGTAGCCAAAACCAGGCGTAGCAATAGTATATCGATCTGCTATTTTGTTTTGATCTGTCTCCATATAAAGTCTTACAGCTTACTTTGCAAAAACCATTATCAATGATATACTACTTACATGCAATGATTTTGTCTGTCGAATCTTCTCAATAAAATGTATGAAAAAATTACAGTGAACAAACGTACAGTAGTATTTATTTCATCATATAAATTTATGGTAAACAATAAAATGTTTGGCGTCATGGTGTCTTAGGGTTTCAATTTCACCATTCCATTTTTGTCTGGGATATCAACATCTAACAAAAACCTACGACTTTGAACTCTATTGAATTAAATTAAATTATATATAAATGACAAAAAAGACCTTAAAATCGATCATTAAATTTCTGCACCTGAGTCTTGACTGGGTAGAAATTTATTATCGCGTAATGTCGGTAAGTGTTATTAATATTTTCTGTAACAGTATTTATCTTACAATTAAAATATATACATCAGTCAGTATTTATTTTAACATAACGCTTAGTTGCCGTGTTTTTTGAGATTTGAGACTTATTTATAGCAGTTGATATTTGTATTTTTTTTTCAGGACTCAGAAGATCTTTTCAATTTTGTACCTATGAATCAACCAGCAGTTCAACAAATACCTGCACAGAAAACACTGGGTCTTGCTCGTAAGAGACCAAAAACAGATCAAACGTTCTTTCAATATATAAAGAAACCTGTCACTCGCGGGGCAAAAATAATCAAGATTGAAATTTACGATACGGACAGTTTTCCGAAATCCGGACAGCCGATGTGTAATTGTGAAGCTGATGTGTGTGTTCAGCATGTTGTAAAAACCATATTATTTGATGATATATATTCCAGCACGAGAGAATTAATAGCCAGAATTCAGGAGGACATCGACCCAAAAGCATAGACTTACCGTTCTGCAAAATATGTGTACCTAAGTGGCTAAGTGTATGTAGTAATAAATATGTGTCGACAAGTTTAAAATGTTATAATTAAAATATTATTTTTAAAATAAAATGATTACTTACTAATTCATTTATTTCATTCATTTTCATTTCTAACCCATAAAATATAAACTTTAGCACAAGTAGAAAGCCACTGCGCTTTATAAGACAGCGGTGGACAACATACGAGCGCATTCCATAATCAATAATCTGTCGTGTCGGATTCAGTAGGCACTGCACTTACTTACCGGTACCTAATTATACACACTTGAATTGTGGAATGATGACTACTGAGCATCAGGTCTTGAGTTCGATCCCATTTTTTAAGATTCGATCACAAACTGGGGGGTGCGAAATGACCACACTATGAATGAATGATTGTTGAAATTGGGTGTTTCTGGATCTCATCTGATCCAAAAACTGCAAAGTGATTTTGATGAAATCATAAGTGAAACTGAGTATTTAGTTACTAAAATAGTTAAAAAGTTAAGTTCAACTCCATATAATTGATATTAAAAATATAATCGTTATAAACATTATTTAGCTTTTTATTTCTAAATCATAAAATGTTAATAACCACTGCACTGTATACAATATAAGGCAGCGTGATGGACAATAGCGAGCGCATTCCACTTTCGTTAGGCTGTGGTGTCGAATAGACTATACCGAATGTCGCTCGAATTTCATGTGCGTGTCTTAGAATTGTTGAATGAATGTAATTTTAACGAGGAAAAATTAGAATACAAATAATTATGAATGTTGAGTTGATTTGAATGATTGGAATATTAGAATACTAGAATGATGAAATAGTGTAAATTGGCTGTTTCTGGATTTCAATAACTGAATGGTTGAAATATTGGAATAATGATGGTTGAAATTGGGTGTTTCTGGATCTTATCTGATCCAGAAACCCCAATTTCAACCTACTGAAACACATTTTTAAAATCTGCAAATAATAGGGGTTAAAGTATGAAAGGAGATTCTGGAAGCCGATCCGAGTCAAACTACCCAGGAATTGGCGGCATGAACGTTACTTTACGTACAATATTGTCTCATTTGCATGAAACCAATAAGATAAAAAAATATGAAATTGTTACCTCATGATTTGACTGATCTGCAGAAAGAAACGCGTGTTGAATCTTGAGTTGCCTTGTTCAATCGGTAAAGAAATTAAGGAATATTGAATCAAATTGTTACATGTGACGAAAAGCGGATTCTTTACGAAAACCGACAGCAAAAAATACAATGGCAGATTCAGGTCAATCGCCGCAATAATGCCTTAAGGCAAAGCTTACTAATAATAAGGTAATGGTAACTGTTTGGTAGTCTATTCGTGGTGTTAATCGTTATACCTTTCTTAGGTCTGGCTATAACGGCAGATGTTTAGTGTGCCGAAGTTCAAACAATGAAACTAGCAGCGAAACAGCCCCGACTTGTGAACCGATCTTCACCATTATTTGCTCCATGATAATGCAAGATATCACACTGCACAAGAAACCGTTCTGACTCTGCAGATGCTGCGGTTAGAAACCATAGGTCATCCTACGTACCAACCAGACCGAGATGCCATACCTTGCTCCAATGGACATAACTTTTTTCCTTTCAGTTTTCAGTTGTATCAGTAACATGAATCACACGATACACTGTACAAATACTCACCCACTCACCCCTCACATCCACACCGTACACACACTCACAGGCTTAGGGGAGTGGTACACTCTAGTTTAACGTTTTTTTGACGTGCAACGTCTTATAATTCGATGAAGCTGGCTGCACGCACGAAAATACATGACTCAAGCGGCGTTACCTCGCTCTGAGGCGTTCCAAAGCAAATCAAATTGGATCTACAAGTTGACATTTATGTATGACTCAACGAGTCAAGTACTAGGCTATCATAAAACGGTAAGAGATGACGTCACTGTGTAGGGATTCTTTGAAATTTATGTATGACTCAACGAGTCAAATACTAGGCTATCATAAAACGCTAAGAGATGACGTCACTGTGTAGTGTGTGTGTTCCATTGTCATGAGAAGTGCAGTAATAGTGATGTAAAATTAAAATTTTTTTTGAAAAATGCAACCATTCTATCAGTATTTTCTTATGACGTTGTCACGTTCAACTATCGCCAGTAAACCGACTTTACAGACAACTGATTTTTTTTTTTATTTCTATTTCCTACCATTTTTTTTTAAATTATTTTCAGATTTTAATATCAACTCTTGGCATGCAGAAATTTATTTATTTATTGATGTATTTAATGGTTTACTGCTCATTGTTTTGTTTGTCATTCACCTTTACTATGTATCTTGAGAGGTCTGGCTCTTGTAATACAGGTTGTCCTAGTACAACAGCCAAGGCAACACTGATGTTTGTACCTAAGTGTGTGAAATAAAATTTAAAAAAAATTGAAATGAACGAGATACAAAAAAGTCCTCCCAAGACGCATGTACAAAATGCTTTCAAACAGTTTGTCGAATCTAGATCCCGAGAGTTCTATCGCAAAAACATAAATAACCTTCCGATAAGATGGCAACGATGTATAGATAATGAGGGTAAATATTTTGATTTAATAAGTATAATATTTTAGAAAACAAAGGTATTTATTTTTTCAGTTCAAATCAGCAATTTTATACTTTAACCCCTTTTTTTTAACGTGGTAAAATTATCAAATAAGTCCTCCCACCCCGGGCAGGGTGGGAGGGACTGTCAGACTTTTACTGACTAAAATCCACGGTGTTCCTTCAATAACCCTTTACGTACCGGGGTCACGGTAATGGGATAAGTCCCACGACCCCGGCAGGCTTCGGCCCTCTACGGGGGGGCCTCGTCATATTGCTGACGCTCTTTGAGGTGCGCGTGGAACACAACGCGCCGTCGACCCGGGCATGGTCCATGGTTGGACAGCGAGTTGCCCTTTACTCGCTGTCCGCATGCCCGCGCCTACGGTGGCCGGAGATCGTCGGCCGACGTCCGACGCCGTGGGCGTCTACCACTGCGGCTGGGCTGGAGGGAGGACGCCATCCTCTCCCTCATACGGCCCGCCTCCTCCTTCGGAAGCATGACTGCTTCGCAGAAGGAGGCGACCGCTTCCCACTCCCTCTCGCCCCGCAGCATGGCCTCGACCAATGCCGGGCGCGAGAGGTCTCCGCCTATCGCCGCCGTGAGGACACGTCGGTGATCTGCCCAGGCGGGGCAGTCTTGCACCGTATGCTCTACTGTGTCCTCAGGGCGACCCTCGCAGTGGTGACACCCAGGCGTTTGTTCCTTTCCCATCAGACACAGGTACCTCCCGAAATTTCGTATGAAGTAAGCAGCACCTTTGTGCTCTTTTGTCTGTATTTGTTTTTCTCTTTTAAGTCTTATGTATTTACGTAAAGAAATACATATCGACGCTTGAAAGGCAATCATAACTAAGCGACATTGAGTAAACTTTACAGGAGAGCGATTTAAAGTTCAAATATTTACAAAAAAAATCATAAAAATTTTCCTAATTGTTCGATTAAAATGATGTTAACACTCCTAGAAATCATTTTTTTATAGCTATCCAAATTGTCAAAATAAGACACCTGACACTTTTAAAAACACCGGTTTGTGTCGGTTAGTTAAAATTTACCTGATTTGATAAACAGGTAAAATTATCTAAATCATCATTGTAGTGTGTGCAGTAACATGTAAAAATAGGTAAACTTACTTAGTTTAGAATTTTGAAACATAAAGATTGATCTAAAAAGATCTGACAGTTTAAAATAAAATAAGTAAATTTACCTAAGCATTCTTTAATGGTTTTTGTGATTTTGGAAATTGTATCTTAGTTATTAAAATTACCCCAAACCTCCCTTCATAACCGACATTTAACCATGAACTGTATAGGTAATTATTATCATGCACAAAAATAAATGAAATCAATTATTATTGAACAAAAGTCTTTATTGAAAATTAAACAAATACGCTATGTAGTGCCGACCAGGAAACTAATTATGACATAACATTCAGCCTGAAATTAATATATTTTTAATTGAACAATTATTATTGCTGTCGCAATTATAAATTACCTAACATCTTCATCATTCAGTTTCTAAAAAAAATCATATTTCACAATTGCTTTTGATATGGGAAGCTGCGATCGATAACAACGTAAAAGAGATACCTTGGTTTTTTTTACCGTGGTAACTTTTTTTTTGATAAAAGGCTCGCGTTTGACCACCATCTCACCTGATGGTAAGTGATGATGTGGTCGAAGATGGAGCACGCTTACCTAACAGTAACCTATTCACTCTTGACTTAAGGACCCCTAGGTTATAGCTATCGGGAAACACAGAATCCGTCAGGGAATTCCACTCCTTAGCCGTACACACAATGAAGGTATTCCCAAAACGTTTAGTGCGTATAGGTGGGATATCCACCATGTAACGAAGGCGCATCGTCGTTTGTCTTGTAGTCGGATGATGGAACGGGCTTGGCGAAATTAGATTGTGTAATTCCATCTTACACTCTCCGAAATGTAACCGATAGAAAACCGATAGACTAGCAACTCGTCGTCGATGTTCAAGGCTCTGGAGCTTTGATTCGACCAGTATATCGTTGCCAATGAGTCTTTTGGCCCGTTTCTCAATAGACCAGGGGCGTGCATAGGATTATGACAGGGCATGCGGCGGAGTAAAAACACACAAAAACTTCTTCTTTTATAGATTTTTAGCATAGCCACAGCCACGCATCGTAGCATGGTGGCAATGCGTGGCTGTGGCTATGCTAAATATCTAAGAATAAAAAATAAATGTTATGATATACAAGTAAAAATATCTAAGCTCTAATATTCTTCCACTTTATTTCAGGCTAACTTATACAAATGACACTGTCACAAAATATATTATCGAGTTAAAATATATAACCACATAAATTACAATTGCTTTATGTAGGTAAAATCTACTAAGTAATTTCAAAGGAAAAATTCTTAACAAGTAAAAATACGTCAATACAAATAAATGAAAAAGTCAATACATGAAAAACCGACTAAGTTCATATTCCTAATTTTTAGAACGTCATAACTGCTAGATATTCAAAAAATCACTATTTTTTGGTCGTATAGTAAGCACAAAATGTAGATTTTACCGAAATCACGCAATATCTAAGCGACAATAAAACTCGTCGTAGAACTATGAGACCTAGACCAAACGACGCAGAAAAATCTGCCGGTTCGAATGGTATATATAACTCATTTTACGGATTTATGTCGCTTAGTTAGGATTGCCTTTCAAGCGTCGATATATTTGCGGTTTCGGCTATATCTCAAAAGCTACTGACTGTATCTTGTTCAAACCGACTAGATTTCAGGAAAAATTATTTTAGGAAACTTAATTTCATTTTTAAAGATCTATTTATAGACACCCGCACGTACAGGTTTGATGAACCTAATACTTTTTAGTTCCAGTTCCATATATGGGGACTATGGGGAGCCTCCCCTTAATGTTTTTTTTTTATTTAAATCGGAGAGCGGTTTGAAGATTACATCTATTATCAAGTTTCAACTCGGTAATCTTAATAGTTTCGGACAGACAGACGTTCTGACAGACATAACGAATCTTTAAGGGTTCCGTTTTTGCCATTCGGCTATGGAAATCTAACAACATCGAAATCATCATAATATAATTTCTCTCGCTCTAAGTGGAGCAGAAAGGAGTGTCAGATTTCTACAGACAAAAAACCCACCCTATTCCTTCAGCTGCCCTTGCGTTCCGGGGTCGCGGTATCTCGTTAGCATATTCCCGCAACTCCGGCGCTTTATTTATTGTGACTTCGAAAGATACCTTTATTAAAACATTAAAAAAACCCTATCAAATTTACTTATTCAACTATACAGAAAGTAAAATAAAAATATTCAAATGTATAGATACAAAAATACACATATGACGTAAAAAAATCTGAAACAATCAGAGCCGGATTAATCCTGACAGAGGCCCTAAGGCAATGGCATTCTCGGGGCCCCTTTTCTTACTTTGACTGACCAAATCGTGTGTGAACTGAGGAAACGCACATTAAGGCTTGTATTCATGCCAATAACCTTGACCATTTGGGCGGAGCTAACGACCCCTCTCCGCGCGCCACTCCGCGCAGCTCTCCGCTACCCGCATGCAACAGAAAAGAGAGGCGCGCTCGGCCCGCGCCTGCGTCGCTTCGCCTAGTCTCGGCACAGAGTATCGAAATCACAGAAGGTCAAGTCATCGTGAAAGTTAAATTCATTTTTATTTGTACCGCATCAAAAGTGGTCAAATTTTGTTTTTATTTATTATCTATTGATATAGATGCACTTTGAGTATGTACTGTAGAAACTATACCTCTATTATAGATCAGCCTGGCTCGAAACATGAGGTAAATAACTTGATGTATCTTTTTAACTAAATTATATATAAATAAAAATTAATGGCTAAATGTGTTGCTAAGCGCAAAACTCAGGAATGGCTGGACCAATACGGATTTTTTTTTTTCGAATATTCGTTATAGCAAGTAACTTATTAGTAATCTGTGGTTATAGTCTGAGGAAGGTTTCTATTAAGAGAAAAATGGTAGGTAGGTAGGTAAGGTAGGTATGTAGGTAGGAACTTAGAGTAAGGTAGATAGGTAGTATAATTATTACTAGTGTATGTCATATTATTTGTTACATTTTTAAACAAATAGATTATAACTAAAATTCACTGAAATTTAACTTTCTTTCAGCAAGTATTTTTATTCTTTTGGTTGGTTGAACTTCTTCATCCTCATTTATTTCTCCGTGTTCACATATATTTATTTTTAGAAATTTTGATAGCCATATAAAATCTTGTTCTATGTTTTCTTTTCGTCCTTCTTCGTTCTCGTTTTCTTCATTTTTCTCATCAATCTATTTTTCTTTCCTTAGTTCTATTTCCTTCTCTTTGTCGTTTTCTTCTTTCTCTTGTACATTATCTTAACTCTGTCTCTCTATCTCAACTGGCGGCTTCGCCCGTACGAAGAGAAACCGGTGCATATCGGCTCAAGCCAGGCCTCGCTCAGACGAAGCGCACACACGCGCCTTGCTTGTAGTGGTGTACCTATCATAGCGCAGTTGTATGAAGCTTACCCTCTGTCCGTTTACTCTGTGCTATCTACTTTTATGCGAGGTAAGTAAAGCGATAGTTTATAATGAAATATGTAGATAAAACTTTAAACTTACCTTGATAATAAATGTATACCCTTTTGTTTGTAATATTTTTTTAGACCTCTCTTCATTCGTTTCTGCTTATTCCCATGTTTTACAAACTAAATTTAAACACTACTAAAACTGTAAAATACTATGAGTTTATAACACTAACACTACTTATAGATACATAGAATACTCTTTAACTTATAAACAAGAATCAGAAATAAAACTTTTTGACGAATCGAAAGTCGGTTTTATTTTTTGATGATAAGTTTTATTTCACGCTTTTTAGTGGGTCAGTTTGTAATTTATCTAGTTACAAAAAGCCAAAATGTCAACTACTTATCACTTTTTACAAAATATTGCTTTTCCCGGTGTAGAGCCGTTAATTTTTGAGGAGTTCTCCTGGTACATCACTATCAGCTCTACTTCACTATATGCATTGTGACGAGCATAAAGTGCTTAACATCTATATTCAAGTAATCTAATCGCAATCCACGAAATACTTATTATTGAGTAGTTTCGATGGCCATCTGGGGTCTTCGTCATCAGTTCTACTTCCTCAAATGGTGCTTTTCAAGAGAAACTAAACAAGGTACTATAAGAAATACCCAAAACGCTATAGGTATGCCTATAATATTTGAAGAGTTCCCTCGATTTCTCCATAATTCCATCATCAGATCCAAACGTGACGACAATGGAACTAACTAGAATGTATACTCTTTCAAACAAAAAAAGAATTTTCCAAATCGGTCCAGCCATCTGCGAGTAATGAAGTAACATCTTAAAAAAAAAGTTCAAGACGAATTGAGAACCTCCTCCTTTTTCTAAAGTCGGTTAAAAAGTTATTCCACTATTTACAAAATTAATTTTTGCAGTAATATTTTACGATATTATTTCGTAGTGCTTGAGCTCTCGCAACGCGACGTTGGTCCACCTAGCAACACGATGCGCCCCGCACTGAATTTGTGGACGAGTGCGGGGGTGAAGTAAACGCAGTCTTTAATTCATATCTTGTAGATTACTAACAATTTTTTTCAGATGTAATTTCTCTGTAATTGCCGATGAAAAGTTGCTTCATCTGAATGCTTTTTTCAAGCTTTTTTCGAGAGAGCAGCCTTAAGGGCTGTGGTTTTGAATATATTTGTTTACTTATTCCCAGATTTGTTCTAAAATAGTTTTAATTCTACTATTAAAATCAACGATTTGTATTTTGTAAGATAAAAGTGACGTCCCTAAGTTCACACGCACATCAAATTCTCGTTCGAAGAAATATGTTTTCTTGGTGCGTGCACTGGGCCTGGGCCCCTAATTGATGCGGGGCCCCTAGGCAGTTGCCTACTCCGCCTAATGGTGAATTCGGCCCTGGAAAGAATTTTACATAGAAAGTCTCTTAGCAAAGAAGTCGAAATGAAACTAAGTGTAGGTACAATATCAGTGCGATACAACTTGTATTTATCGCGGAGTGGTACGAGTAGAGTAGGTATGCGAGTTATCCTCAACGCGCCGTGCATCCGCATGCCGTTTCGGTGAATAGCGTTGTTGAATAATTTTAATTTTACATTTTCTCCTAAACTATAATTCCAAATTACATACTGTAAAAGGCAAAGTTTATCTTCATAAAATTGTCTTGATGTTGAAATTACTTTCGAGCGCAAATATTAATATGGCTGCATAATAATAATTCTACAAAGTAATGCCTTATTTTTAGGGTTCCGTAGCCGAATGGCAAAAACAGAACCCTTATAGTTTCGACATGTCTGTCCGTCTGTCTGTCTGTCCGTCCGTCCGTATGTCACAGCCATTTTATTCCGAAACTATTAAGACTATACATGTAAAACTTGGTAAGTAGATGTATTTTGTAAACCGCTTTCCGATTTTAGGAGAAAATTTAAAAAAATATTTAAAATAAAGGGGGCTCCCCATACATGGAACTGAAACCGAAAAAAATTTTTTTCATGAAACCTATACGTGTGTGGTATCCATAAACAGGTCTTTAAAATTGACATTAAGGTTTCTAAAATGAGTTTTTCATAAAGTTAATCGTTTAAAAGATATACGCTTCCAAAGTGGTAAAATGTGTGTGTGTCCCCCCCCGTCCCCCCCCCCCTCTAACTTCTATACTGATGAAGTGAAAAATCTAGAAAAAAACCATATGTTGTAGATATTAATGTAAACATTCAATCAAAATTGGTTTGAACGAGATCGAGCCAGCAGTTTTTGAGATACAGTATATTTTCTAAAACAAAACAGTATATTTTCTAAAGTTTTGTATATATTTTTGTTTTTGACACCGCCTTCCGAAATTAAAGTTATTTTTGCCTTTGTAGTGTTTTTATATGGAAGTCGGATCTATTTTTTGCTAAAAAGTTTTTTTTATAGGGCTGTAGTACTTACGTTATAATATCATTATTGGTTTAGAACTTCATAATATGCTAATATTAAGATATTAAGCTATTTTTATACAATAGTTACTATGTTTTTTTACATTTCTGTAAAGTCATTAGTGACAAGACTATTTTCTTTTTAATTCATTGCTGGAGCTAGGTTAGGTAGTATCGGGCACGCCGCAATTGCGGCGGTAAGACCCCTCTTTGAGGAGTGGCTAGATCGGCGTCACGGCGTCCTGACCTACCGCATGACACAGGTCCTCACCGGACACGGAAGTTTCGGGAGGTACCTGTGTCTGATGGGAAAGGAAGAATCGCCTGGGTGTCACCACTGCGAGGGTCCCCTGAGGACACAGTAGAGCATACGGTGCCCCGCCTGGGCAGAGCACCGACGTGTCCTCACAGCGGCAATAGGCGGAGACCTCTCGCGCCCGGCATTGGTCGAGGCCATGCTGCGGGGCGAGAGGGAGTGGGAAGCGGTCGCCTACTTCTGCGAAGCAGTCATGCTTCCGAAGGAGGAGGCGGGCCGCGTGAGATAGAGGATGGCGTCCTCCCTCCAGCCCAGCCGCAGTGGTAGACGCCCACGGCATCGGACGTCGGCCGACGATCTCCGGCCACCGTAGGCGCGGGCATGCGGACAGCGAGTAAAGGGCAACTCGCTGTCCGACCATGGACCATGCCCGGGTCGACGGCGCGTTGTGTTCCACGCGCGCCTCAAAGAGCGTCAGCAATATGACGAGGCCCCCCCGTAGAGGGCCGAAGCCTGCCGGGGTCGTGGGACTTATCCCATTACCGTGACCCCGGTACGTAAAGGGTTATTGAAGGAACACCGTGGATTTTAGTCAGTAAAAGTCTGACAGACCGTCCCACCCTGCCCGGGGTGGGAGGACTTATTTGATAATTTTACCATGTTAAAAAAAAAAGAAAGGTTAGGTAGTATAGCTAACTGATATTGTACCTCGTGATAAATTTCATTTATTTCTCTTTTCATTCTAGAACCTCATCCAAGTGCTTAACTCGAATTATCTAGAAAGATGACGGAGGAGAATCAGTCTGCGCCTAGAACTAAAACAGACCAGAAGTCTCCAAAGGAAACGGAAAAGTGCCATCGGAGTGAAATGTCCTCTCTTAATATACGATCCGTGGCCCGGACCTCCAGACATGCTGACATCTCTGAACTTTCCACCATCACCATCCGACTGCTGCATCGATGGAGCCTGATTATCCCCCGTCCCACTACTATGGCCAGAGGGGAGGAAAAAGGAAAACTGAGGCCATCCGACTGAAGGCCAGCCGTCCTGCAGCCACCTCTTCGTTCTACTATAAATAATCATCTCGCAATCTCCGTCATCTCCAGTGCTCTTAGGATTCCGTGTCTCCAGCAAATTTTTATAATTATTTCTTTTATAAATCCTGTTCATCTTTTTCTTCCACTTTGATTTCTTTCCCTGGTTATATTCCCGATTACAACGTGCTTTCCTCCTAATTTGTTATTGCAACCTTACATTTCCCTCTCTACCCAGGGAAACTGTAACGTTACACCGTGCAATTACCTAGTATGAAAAGCCTCACGGGCAATAGCATGTAGTGATTTAATATGACTATTCCAACCTACCACAGGTTTACAGTTTTTTGAAAACTTAACATTCGAATTGCTAGCTGCCTTTGTAATGGCCTGTATTATGTCAGAATAGTATTTGTCAATTAAATAATAACATGCTTGTTCACTACACGTCAATCTTTCACAATATTTACAATGTGTGTTATTGCCAACATAGTTCAATTATTCGTCACATAACGAAAATTGGTTTGACCGAGATCGAGTCAGCAGTTTTTGAAATACTTATAGCATATTTACTACAACCGCAAAACTAAATATAACTTTGTATTTGATACAAACACTGAAAAATAAAGTTATTTTGCGTAGTTACTACGGAACTCATCATGGGCGAGTCTGACTCGTACTTGGCCAATTTTTATTTGATCATAAGAGAAAGGTTTTACCTAAGGCATTCGCCTAAGGGCTGGCTATTACTTCGGTCAAATAGTAGGCATTGCCATACACCGTGGCAATACCGTCAGTCTCTTGGGTACATTATCAGCCGACAGCGTTGGGGCCAATTTGTAGGTACTTTATTTAATTTTAGTTTAAGTAGTTTTATTTAATTTTACTAATTTTTGTAGAAAGATCTGTACACCATATTGTTATTTAGATGTAAGGTCGCACACATATTTATTGCATAGCAAAAAAATGTCTTATTGTCACACCGAAAAATGTAGCTTGTCATTTTATGTGGTGCAAGTAGTGTTGCCAGGTGTTCCGATTTTCGCGGGACGTCACGATTATTAGGGGTTTGGGGATGCGTCCCGATTTGCCGCTGATCGGGATGGATCGGAATTGGGATAATATACTCTTCCCAAATCTCGAAGAATGCCACTGCCCGCGCCCAGGGTGCACCGGCCTGCCAGCTGCCGTTCCCCCATGAACGCATCCAAAGGGACAAGCAGCCGACAGGCACACGAGGAGGCTTTCTGACGTGGCACCCCAGAGATGTAGGCCCAAATATAGTATATACTATTCCCAATTCACGATTCACGACGGAGTCATTGCGTAGATCGGCTCCTGTAGAAGGCTAGTTTTCAATATTTTTATACAAGCATAAGGGAGAGGCTTCACTTGAGTGACCTAAGGACTGGCTATTCTGCTAAATAGTAGGCATTGCCATACAACGTGGCAGGCGCCGCCAGTCTCTTGGGTACATTACCAGCCGACAGCGTTGAGGGAGAATTCATTGATACTTTATTTTATTCTAGTTTAAGTAGTTTATAAAGGATAAAAATAAAAACAAGAGTTTTTGCAACTAATTATTTATTTCTTTAGAAAGATCTATACTCCATATTGTTACTTTGATGTAGAGTCGCACATATAAGTACATATTTATTGTATCGCGAGGTCAAAACTATCTTAATCACACATGGAAAAATTGAGCTTGTCATTTTATGGGGTGCAAGAGACATTCAATCTCATCGTAATAAAGTTCTCCCATGCAAACTTATCTGTATATTTCTGAATTTCCAAGAAAAAATTACAGGCCTTAAATATATACGTCGTTCGAGTTTAGTCGGATATCATGGTAGGGTCATGTAACAAGCAGGGATGACACGCATGTGACTAAGAGATTATGGATTTATATGTTGTTGGAAGGAAAGGTAGAGGAAGACTAGAGAAAATATGAATGGAATGTGTGAGGGAATGTGTGTGTGTGATGTGAGGGACGATATGAAAGATAAAGAAGTAAATATTGCCGTGACGTCTGACAGGAGAGAATGGAAGAAAAAAGCGTGTTGCACCGACCCAAAGTAAATGGAATAAGGGTAGAAATATGATGAAATATAAAGTTTAATTGAAGATTTCCTTAGTCTTCAAATAAACTTTATTATATTAAGAATTTAAATTTTAAACCAAATGTATTACACTACAGAGTAAAACGGCAAATTCGAAGGTAAATAATTATGATATATTAATTTTTTACATTTTACACGTACACAGGTGCACGACGACAGATCACAGCTTGACATTTTCTATCGTCTGTCCTGCAATTATTTCCTTTAAGATCTGAAAATGAATACATTTTGTTATTGTTAGCTTACATTATGCCTCATTTTGTTTATAACGTTACATGACATGAATTAAAAATAATGCCATAGAAATCGAAACCGCCACTCGTATCAGAGCAGCCAATCGCTCTATCACTGCGCCAACCGTACAATAACTTGGCAAGGTTTTGACATAGTGGGGGTAAGTTCGCGCATCGTGCACTTAGTGGAAGAAAAAAGTGGTCACTTATACTGCTTGCCATTATTCTATGGTTATTGCCATCATTTATTTTTAATCATATCTGTTCAGAAGAATGTTAAAGAAAGAATAGGAATTCATTCGTTAATTCGGTATTATAAATAAAATAGATATAATACATAAATACATTTAAAATAGAAAAAAAATGTATTTAAAAAAACATTAAAAATAATATGTTCTCGTCGGCACAATTAGTTAATAAAACTGCTACCCCTTTTATTATTCTTTTTCCCCGGTGTCCTAAAGACAGTGACGAATTCGGAATTTCAACCTTCCTTAACTATAGTGTCTAACTGTTCTTTCTGACATTTTAATAGTCTGCGTAAAACGGTATTTGGTCCTGGCATTGGCAAATAATATTTGGTGTGTGTGTTGTTAATCTTATAATATGAGTTAAGTTACTTGAATTAAATGCATTTTTTTTTTTTATTTATTGTAATCAAGGTAACAAAAATTTAATTTAAAACAACAACTCATAACAAAAACAAAGGGTACAACTTTCGTGTACGCAAGTGTATTCGGGAGCAAATTGAACGAGAACTACTGACGCACCAATCGCGCGCTCGGAGCGACGCTACGTCATACCCCGCGTCCCGCTGACAACCGCTGACACCTTTAAATCGACTTCTGCGCATTGAACGACTCTTGCCAAGTTATTTGGCGTTATCTATATGCATAATGTATTTATAGTTACTCGTTAAGAGCAGGACAAGTGCTAGACTAACTAACGAAATATTAGTTTTCGACGGGAAAATTATCAAATTACTCCTCCCGCTCTGCATGGACCGGAAGGCCATATCAGGCTTCTACTGACTAAAGTTCCAGCCTGTTCCTTCAGTTTTCTTTGCGTTCCCGGACAACACCTCGCTACTTTGGGGTTTAGGTTCATAATATATAAAGTATTTTTACCTCAGCAGTCCTCTATAGGGATACAGATTCCGTCGTTGTCTCTCGCATATCCCATCATGCAGTAACAGGCATCATTGCATCGGATGTTTACAATGGGGCAGGGCTGGTTCAGAGTGGCACACTCTGTTTGGCATGCACTCCCACATCCGTATTGTTCGTTTTCCCCAGTACAATTATAAGGAAATCTAAAGCCTGAAATATCTGTAAAGAAGATCTGCATGTCAGTTTATAGTCATTAGTATTACTATGAATTAAATATACAGAATGATTCTAAACAAAGAGAAAATGCGGAAGACAAAGATAACATTGGTCTGATGACATCAAAAAGATTGCCAGGTAATGGCAGAGAACAGCTCGAACTAAAGTAGAATGGACGGAGGAGGCCTTCGTGCACATTATTTTGTATATACACTATCGGTGGTGTACGGTTCGGGGAGTGTGTGATGGAATTGCACAACCTAATTCCACCAAGCTCGTTCCATCATCGGACTCCCATCATCCCACCCATACGCACGAAATGTTTTTGGAATACTTTAATTGTGCGTACAGCTAAGAAGTGAGTTCCCTGACGGAGTCTATTTTTCTTGATAGCTACAACCTGGAGTCTTTAAGTGAAGAGTGAATAAATAAATTTTAGATAAGCGTGCTTCATCTACGCCAAAATAATCGCTTATCATCAGGGGTGGTGGTTGTACTGCTCAAACTACAACCTATCAGCAATAAAACAAAAACATAATATTAGACATCATGTTGTATTTTCCAATTATTTGTATTTATGAAAACTATATAGATTAATATTTTCAGTCTGAAACAAATCCATACTTCCATACTAATATTATAAATGCAAAAGTAACTTTGTCTGTCTGTCTGTCTGTCTGTTATCTTTTCACAGCACAGTCATAATTTAAAGAGATTAATATTATGACTGTGCCATCTCAGTATATATATGAGAATCTCTTGTATGCACACAAAAATATTAATCTGTTTAAAAAATACAGTGATATTCATAGTGTAAATACAAAGAACAAAGACACATATGTCATTCCTAAAACAAGGTTAAAAAAAAATAGATGGTTCGTTTAGATGCCAAAGTATACGTTTTTATAATAAAATTCCTAGCCATATTCAAGAACTAAGTATTCATAAATTCAAATTATTTATAAAACGTAATCTATGTCAGAAAGCTTTTTACGCTGTTAAAGATTATATTGAGGACAAGAAGGCTTGGGAATGAGCTGCTCCAGTGATATACGTGAGCCTTTTCTTTTTTTTTTTTCTTTTTTTTTTTTTGATAGTTGATTTAATTTTTATTGATTAAAATATTTGTTTTGTTAAGTATTGTATATACCTATTTATTTTGTTGTTTTTTTTTTATATAATTATTTCATTATTGTTAATGTGAGGATAATGTAGGTTATTCTTTCTGCGTTGTTTTTACTTTCACTATAATTTATTTAATGATGTCAAGCAGTTTGAGTACTTGTGTGGCCTACCCAAATGTCCTTTGTTATTTTTTGTCAAATTGTTGAGCTCCTTAAGTTCTAAGTTGAGCTATATGATAACTGACAAATGCTTGCACTGTCTGGACAGGTCCGCTCAAATTTGCGTGGTTATTTCCTCAAAAAAATACCACAGACATGAACCAACATGCTTCTCATATACAAATACAAATTGTCTGGACTTTAAAGAAACTATGACCTCTGAGTTTGTTTCGGTGTTTCTTCTCAGAGTAGTCAGTTAGGAAATACCGGCCTCATCTATCTAAACTTGACACGCAAAAAACATGACGTGTAAGTGTTATTTATAACCAATTTACAAAATAAATATTTCATTTCATTTCATTTCACGCCTTAACCGCTGAACCGATTTAAATGATATTTAGCACGGGAATAATTTAAGACCCTGGGAAGGACATAGGATAGTTTTTATCCCGATATAAGGTTCCCGTGGGATTTTTTTCGAATTGCACTCTGGCGCAGCCGCTGGCATAAGTTAAATTAAATTAATCAAATTTAATTTTTAAAATTGGTATGGGAATAGGTTAGGACCCTGGGAAAGACATAGCATAGTTTTTATCCCGGAAATCATCCCTCAAGGATGTTAAAAGGGTGTTGGAATTTCGTATAGGGAATCAGTAATGTCCCCGCCCTCCCCACACACATATTACACTTAGACCGCTACACCGATTTAGATGAAATTTGGTATGGAGATAGTTTTAGACCCAGGAAAAGACATAGGATAACTTTTATCCCGGAAATCATACCGGATGTAAAGGAGGTGTTGAAACTTTTTATTGCCCCCTCCCAATTCATTCATATCGCGTATTCAAGAACCACTCATAACAATTTTATTTAAAACTACACTACTGCATGTAGGCTATACAAATCTTTATTTAGGGCTGGGGTCGAGCTCATATCATCCACCAGTCAACCATTACGCCAACCGTGTCATTTAAATTGTAACCAATCAAGTTAATCCCCTAAAAAACAATACTTGTCAAAAACCCAAGTCTCGCAACTTAGTTGTTCTACCGTAAAAAGTTGTGCGATCCATGTAATACCAAGTTGGTTATTAATTTATTCAGTCCCTACTTAAGGGACCTTCTGTCTTAAGTTGTTACGTAATTATCTAACCTAACGACATCTTATAGTGACCATATCAATATTAAAAATCTTTACCGTTTTAAATAAATAGATTGACTCGGCCATCGTATGAAAACACAATATATCTCACAAGTAATACATTTATAAATTAAATTGTTTATTGCGATTGCCAAGTCAATCTATTTATTTAAAACGGTAAAGATTTTTAATATCGATATAGTCACTATAAGATGTCGTTAGGTTAGATAATTACGTAACAACTTAAGACAGAAGGTCCCTTAAGTAGGGACTGAATAAATTAATAACCGACTTGGTATTACATGGATCTCACAACTTTTTACGGTAGAACAACTAAGTTGCGAGACTTGGGTTTTTGACAAGTATTGTTTTTTATGGGATCTCATTGCTTTTTGTAGAAAGTCCTACTTTTTTCCTTTCCGGTACCTTCTACTTCTTGTATACCAACAACGAGTTTTCTTAAAGCCCTCTCTCTGTCTTATGAGCTTTTCTCATTTTTGTAGTTAGCCTTCCTTTTTTTATTTTCCGGTACTACTTCTTGAACTTCAGCTAAAGTTTTTTTCAAAGCCCACTCCCTATCTCTATGGGCTTTTTTCGGAGGCTTTGATACGCACATATGAATACGCACGTACGTCTTTTGCATTAGTTAGTAATAATTAATGCCGCACTCGTCAAACGTCTCGGTTAAAGTTAATCCATAAGTAAGTAATTTTGCAATTTCGGGCAATTTACTCTACTTAATACTCCCCAATACTCTTAATACTTCTTGCTTTTTTATTCCGTTGACCATTTAACAAGTTACCTTTGAGCATAATTATTATATCTAGGTACCTATCTACACTGGAAGACACGGTGGAGCATATGGTCGAGGTGTGCCCTGCATGGGTGGAGCACCGTCGTATCCTCATAGAGGCGATCGGCGGCGGCGACTTCTCGCGCCCTGCTCTGGTTTAGACCATGGTGCCAAGCGAGAGGGAATGGGATGCAGTCACCTCCTGCTGCGAAGCAGTCATGCTAGCGAAGGACTAACGTGCGAGGGAGAGGCAAATCTCTTCCTCGCGCCCCAGCCGCCGGGGGAGACGCCCCGGGCGTCGTGGATCGCGAGTCAATTTCGAGCCACCGTAGGCGCGGGCCTGCGGATGGCGAGCAGGGGTCGCTCACCGTCCGGTAAGGACCAGGCCCGGGTCGGCGGCGCGTTGTGTTCCACGCGCGCCTCAAAAAGCTGTTAATACCAGTGACGGGGCCTCATCTCATCTCATCGGGGCCATTGCCTGTCGGGGTTTGCGGGAAAGTTCCATCGAGATACCGCGGCCCCGGAACTTTAGGGCTTCCGAAGGAACAGGGTGGGTTTTTAGTCAGTAGAATTCTGATACACCCGAGCGGAAGAAGTCATCCGATGATATTTTTCACCAAGAAAAAAAAAGTACCCATCTACATCTATTATTTCATTATATTATACAGGTACACTGATTAATTAACTGCAAATGTAACTTTTTAATCCTATATATTTATATGGGATTACAAAGTTATTTATGCAGTTGATGTATCTAGAAAACTGGAACGAAATTGAAAAATATTATAGTTTTTCCTAGATTCATATACTAAACACTAATTGTATTCTAAATTTGAAGCTTCTATGTCTGCTAGAAGTGCTTTAGACTTTTGATGATCGGTTAGTCAGTGAGTGACAAAATTTACAAAATTAAGGAACTTTGACTCGTTATAATTCTTAAACTACTGGTTCAAATTGAATGAAATTTGAAATATACCGTGTTTATACAATGTCTGTTTGGTTACTGAAAATTCAGGCTTCTAGTTTTATCCACAACGAAGTTATAGGGGGTCGAAAATGGCCTGAGTTGCTTCGAGAAAAGAATGGTACGGCCGTGCCGCTTTTTTGCTCAACTTGGCGGGGGCACTGCCGTGCCCCCAGATATACGAATGATTTAAATTTTTTTAAATTATGAATTATTCTATAATATACTTGCAGATTAATAGTAGACACATACTTAAGTAGGTATCTCAGAGATATAAATATATAGGTAAATTATCAATTTTTACGCACGTAAAGGACCTACTCACAGCGCGGCCGGCCGCCTGCCGTCATGTGCCACACACACAAGATAATTTAATAAACCACGTTTATTCGGATTTGAAAACAAATATGAGGGATGGAGAATGGTTGCGTGAAAGAGCAATTTTGGTACCGACTAACGAAAATGTAGGGCAGAGCAATGAAAAGTATATGTCTCATGTGGATGGTGATTTTGTCGGTCGACCATGTCATGGATATAGAGCAAGAGACGTCGTACCCTGTAGAGTTTTTCAACTTTTTGAAATAGTCAGGGGTACCATCACATAAGTTGGGGCTTAAACATGGTGTCCCAGTCCTGTTGATGTGTAATCTGGACGCATCAGGGCTCTATAATGGCACGCGACTACAAATTACACATCTCGGACGCAATGTATTGCAAGAATAATTATGACAGTAACAGCAAGCGGTGAAAACGTATTTATTCCTCGCATTCCAATAATCTGGACCTATTTGCCATTCCAGTTCAAAAGACTAAAATTTCCCTTAAAATCAGCATTCGCAATTACCATAAACAAAGCTTAAGGACAGACACTGAAAGTCGCAGGTGTACATTTAGGAAAAACAGTGCTTTTCTTTTCCCATGGACGTATGTGGCGTGCTCACGAGTATCAAGCCCATAAAATCTACACATATACATTTTAAATACCCCTACCCTACCCCTACCCTACCCTACCCCTACCCTACCCCTACCCTACCCCTACCCTACCCCTACCCTACCCCTACCCTACCCCTACCCTACCCCTACCCTACCCCTACCCTACCCCTACCCTACCCCTACCCTACCCCTACCCTACCCCTACCCTACCCCTACCCTACCCCTACCCTACCCCTACCCTACCCCTACCCTACCCCTACCCTACCCCTACCCTACCCCTACCCTACCCCTACCCTACCCCTACCCTACCCCTACCCTACCCCTACCCTACCCCTACCCTACCCCTACCCTACACCTACCCTACCCCTACCCAAACCCTACCCTACCCTACCCCTACCCTACCCCTACCCTACCCCTACCCTACCCTACCCCTACCCTACCCCTACCCTACCCCTACCCTACCCTAACCCTACCCTAACCCTTCCCTACCCCTACCCTACCCCTACCCTACCCCTACCCTAATCCTACCCTACCCCTACCCAAACCCTACGATACCCCTACCCTACCCCTACCCTACCCTACCCTACCCCTACCCTAACCCTACCCTACCCCTACCCTACCCTACCCTACCCCTACCCTACCCCCACCCTATCCCTACCCTACCCCTACCCTAACCTTACCCTACCCCTACCCTATCCCTACCCTACCCCTACCATACCCCTACCCTACCCCTACACTACACCTAACCTGCCCCTGCCCTATCCCTACCCTACCCCTACTCTACCCCTACCCAACCCTAACCCTACCCTACCCCTGCCCTAGCCCTACCCTACCCCTACCCTACCCCTACCCTACCCTATCCCTACCCTAACCCTACCCTACCCCTACCCTACCCCTACCCTACCCCTACCCTACCCTACCCCTACCCAACCCGTACCCTACCCCTACCCTACGCCTACCCTACCCCTACCCTACCCCTACCCTACCCCTACCCTACCCCTACCCTTCCCCTACCCATCCCCTACCCCACCCCTACCCTACCCCTACCCTACCCCTACCCTGCCCCTACCCAGCCCCTACCCTACACCTACCCTACCCCTACCCTACCCCTACCCTACCCCTACCCTACCCCTACCTTGCCCCTACACTACCCCTACCCAAACCCTACCCTACCCCTACCCTACCCCTATCCCACCCTAGCCCTACCCTAACCCTACCCTACCCCTACCCTACACCTACCCAAACACTACCCTACCCCTACCCTACCCCTACCCTACCCCTACCCTACCCCTACCCTACCCCTACCCTACACCTACCCTACCTTATCCTAGCCCTACCCTATCCCTACCCTAACCCTACCCTACCCCTACCCTACCCCCACCCTATCCCTACCCTACCCCTACCCTAACCTTACCCTACCCCTACCCTACCCCTACCCTATCCCTACTAATTGTTTTTATGATGTATCTAATTGCTGCCAAAGAATTTAAGGTAAATATCACACATAGATTTTTAGAAAAAGGCCACATTCAAAATGAGAATGACAGCATCCATGTTCTAAGAATAAGGAAAGATATACGCCTCATCAATCGTTCGCATTGATCAGGTAGGCCAAAGAGACTGGAAGTCCTTATATTGTCAAGGAAGTTGCATGAGATGACATTTTAGATTTTGAAAAGTTACTATCAGGAAAAAATTGGTCAAAGAATGACAGAAACATAAAAAATATGTGGTCCAGAATCAGAGAAGTTCATGTATCCTCTTCCGAGCCTGACGTTCTTAAATACAAAAATACATTTAATGAAACATACCATCGCTTATTCGTCAGAAGAAGTCAAAATAGGAGCCGTCAAAATCAAACTGATGACATGTTGAGCCAGGCTTATACTGGACCTATATCCTATATCAATTCAAAACGCAAAATTGATGAATCCTAAGTATCTTTGTGAACTTAACGTAATTCCTAGACAGTACCATGGATTTTATAATTCTCTTGTCTCTTGTGATGTTTTTCCTGAGTCAAGTTCCGATACAGAATAGTAGTAGGTATTTCTCAGTTAATTATGCAGTTTAGTACTTACCTAAACAATTTTTTAGTGTGATAAAGATAGGAAATAGATTTTGCAATTATTCAATTGACCTAAAATGGTTTTGTTAGTTTCGCTGATTTTTACTCCAAAATAATGTTTTTGGTTTTCATTTTTTTAGAAGAGTTTTCATTTTACTAAAGTTTTATTGATCACCCACAATTTGGTAAGACAATGCGACTTTATTACTTAGTTATTGTTTTTTTTTTTTTTAATTATATTTTAATTATGTAAGAACAGAAGCTATAAGTTTCTTTAAAAAGTTTTTTGTTACCTACGTAAGTATCCATACTGTTTTTAATTATGTGTTAATGTAACAATACTTCTTTAAAAAATATTAGATCTTCTTATAAAAGGTTATATATTATTAATACCTAGATATAAAATTGTAATATTGTTATCAAGTACTAAAAACTTAACTGGTCATTACTGAAAACAAGACTGATTAAATTTAATATAAATACTGAAGATGCATCATACTATCGATTAATAAATAAGAATATAAAAATAAAATAACGTTTTTGTGTACATTTAACCTGCTTCGAAATAAAACGTAATGCAAATATTGTGATGAACTGTCTTTTTGAGTGAGTCAAACCCTTATCTACTTTTTATAACAGTTTTTGTACCATGATCCCCACGTAAATCTTTCTAAATGGCAACTGCGACTTTGGTTAATTTAATACCTCCAGCGTAAAACTTAATAAGTACCACTTACATTATTTACCACAGAGATGATTCCGCTGTATAAGTAAGTAAGTGACAAATAATACGCTCGAAAGGCCTTTTAAGAGTTTTAATTACTTTTTTTATAAAATAGATCAAATATTAAACCTGTATTCCAAATTTCATGACTTTCTGTCAAGTAGAAAATGAACTACATGTGTTTAAAACTTTAAAATGCTCTCCTGTAAAGTTTGTCATTTGCAGTTAGGGGATTGTACGTAGGGACCGTCGATTTCAAGATGCAAATTGTTTAGTCTGTATTGTTGGTAACACTGCAATCATCGGACTCTATCGGTCTCCATCTCGCTCGGATCTAAGCAACTTTTATAACAGTTTAGAGACAGTAATGTGTACTTTAAAATCATTTAAAAATGTAGTGGTGATTGGAGATCTCAATGTGGATATTAAAGAAACAAACAATGTCGATCGAAACTCTACCGAATACTTTTTATTTACTGCTTCTTTAGGGTTATTACCAGCACATGAATTTCCTACTAGGCTTGAGAACTGTCTTGATCACATCTTACTAAAGGCTGAGACATCAGCAACAGCAATAGTACTCGAGACCCATATCACAGACCTATAATTTTGTGTTTAAAACACCACAATAATTTACACAGTAATTCTCAGAAGGTCGTAACTCGCTTAGACTATGTTTCTATTAAGGAAAATATTGATAAATGTGATTTTCACCCGATCATGAATGAAACTGATGCTAATATTGCTACTGATAAACTAATTTCACTCATTCAGAATGTGGCTACTAAGTACACAACACAAAAAAAAAGCTAGTAGACGTACACGTATCTTAAAGCCATGGATCACTGAGGGAATGCTTCGTTGGATCCGGAACCGCGACAAAATGCATCTTAATGTTAAAAAAAATAGTAATAATACCATTCTTCTCGTCACATATAAAAGATACCGCAATTACTGTAATACCCTTCTCAGAAAATTAAAGCATGAGTATGAAAAGAATCAATTCCTTAAAGCTCAGAATAATCCAAAAGCAATGTGGGATGCTTAAATTCAGTTTCAGGCAGGAAATGTCAGTCACTGTCGGCAACAGAACTCTTGCATGTGTCAGCTAGTGCGAAACACTCTGTGAACTGCGTCAATCAATATTTCGTTAATATTGGTAAAGACCTGGCTTCTAAGTTAATTCCTCCTGGTTCTTTGACAGTTAGCAATAATGGAGTAACAGCTTCACAGTGCAACTCACTTGGGATTGAGCCGGTGAGCCAAGAACAAGTGTCAGAGATAATTAAATCGCTTCGGAGTAACTGTGCAACTGGTTGGGACAATATCCCAGCTTCAGTTATTAAACTATCACAGAAAGTCTTGGTAGCACCCATTACACACATATGCAACCTTTCAATAGCTACTGGTGTCTTCCCAAACTGTTTAAAAAAGCTTTGGTAACTCCTGTATTTAAGAGCGGGGACAGAGCACATGTTATGAACTATAGGCCTATTTCGGTACTAAGTGCATTATCTAAAGTCTTCGAAAGAATACTGAATAACTGTTTAACGAAGTATCTCGCTACTTTTTCCATAATTTCCAAAAACCAATATGGATTTAGATCTGGCACTTCAACTGAAGACGCTGTTACAAACTTCAGTAATGCAGTAGTTGATAGACTGGATAACGGTTACAAATGTATCGGTATATTTTTGGATATATCGAAAGCGTTTGATACGGTGTCTGTTCCATTACTCCTATCTAAACTAGAGCTCATTGGGGTTCGAGGTCTGACTTTGGACATATTTAAAGATTACCTCTCCAATCGCACTCAGGTAGTTAAAATTGACGATGTTGTGAGTAAGGAAGAGCAGATCGAATACGAAGTCCCACAGGGAAGTATTCTCGGCCCTACGTTGTTCATAATTTATGTCAACGAAGTATGTAGGATGAGGCGTGATAATTGTGATATATTTACCTACGCTGACGACACAGCCTTATTCATTCATGCGAAGAGCTGGTTGGAGGCCAAGTCTTTGGCTGAAAATAACCTGAGAGAAGTAATGTTATGGTTATCCTCGAACCTGCTTCCTCTAAATGTAAATAAAACAAATTTTTTACGCTTCTATCTCCCCAATTCTCCTACACCACCAACTGAAACCACAACAATAACGGCTCATGTTTGTAACAACCAAATTATGACTTGTTCGTGCCCACTTTTAGCAAACGTTTCCAGTATAAAATATTTAGGTGTTATGATTGATGAAAGATTGGACTGGAGCACTCAAGTTATAAACCTTACTGGGCGAGTAAGAAAATTACTTTATATTTTTAAAAATCTTCTTCATTCTGCCGATGTATCAGTAATGCACACAGTATATATTTCACTATGCCAATCAATTCTTAGTTATTGTATACCTGCATGGGGTGGTACTTATAAAACTCTGTTTTTGCAATTGGAAAGAGCCCAGAGATGCCTCCTTAAAGTTATACACTCCAAACCACGTTACTACTCGACTACAGACCTATATCGGGAAAGCCAGATTTTAACTGTTAGACAATTGTTTATCCTGCGTACCATAATTCGGCGACATTCACAACTTCCCTTTAATAAAAAGATCAAAAAAAAAAGACGCGGAGCACTTGTTTGTTGTTCTGTCCAATGTAGGACCAAATTCGCACTACGTTAATATACTGCACTAAGTTCTAGAATTTATAACAAAATTAATAAAATACTCTCACTATACAAACTAAATAAATATAACTTGAAAATTAAACTAACTAATTGGCTTAAGTCCTTAAATTACGAAGAGACAGAAAAGCTCATGTTAATTGATAAATAAAATAGACAGTGAATAGAATATAATATAATAGTTTTAAGAAATAGTTAGGTAAGTATAAATAAGTTTAATTAGGGGATTTCAATGTTGCAAATGTTTGGGTCATAATTATTGTAATGACATTAGAGTGGAGAGCCACCGAATCCCGAAATACGAGTTCGTCTCAGTTTGGGAATCAGTGTGCTATGTTTGGTTGCTACACTGTACAATGATTTAACCATATACTGTTTGCCATATAATTTTGTTACATATTTACTTGTTGTACTTTTTGATGAAATAAATTTATTATTTATGTGTATCATTTCAGGTTGACTCACTAAACCAACAGCATTCTGAGGGTCATCAGTGATAAGCCGTGTTGCGACATCATGGCTCACTGGGTGCATGTACACGTGCATGTGCCCGGAGTGACAGGTGAGTGCGGTCGGTATATGAAGTGAAAGATGTTGTGGTCTGGAATAAAATATTTTTATTTTATTTTTATTTATTTATTTTAAAACATTTTATGATAACCAAATTTGTTCTAAAATACTAACTCGAAGGTCGTGTGGTAGCAAGCGCTACTGTTGGGCACGAGGCCTCGGGTGCTATTGGGTTTTTCTGTAAGGAATTTTTCAGTAATAGCCCGGAGTTTGGAAGTTGTTGAAGCACGTTAAGCCGCGGTTGGTCCCGGGTCTAACTAAGGGGTATCGTGTTAGCCAGCTACCGGGTTGTGGAGGTCAGATAAGCAGTTGCTCCATGTAAATATCCACTAATACTCAGCTGCATCCCGTTAGATTGGAAGCCGACTCCAACATAGTTGGGAAAAGGCTAAGCAGATGATGATGAAATTTGTTCTATAATAATGCATTACTATCCTTTTTCAAATAAATACGTTACTCATCACAAGTATTTCATTTGGAGCAAAATCGCCGTTACCATGAATATCCATGAATATCTTAGGAGATATCATAGTTTTAAAATAACTCCTCAACAAAATAATGCTGAAATATAACGTGTGTTGGCCGGACGCGCCTTGTAGCTCTCGATAACACAGAATGTACTAAGTAGTAGTGAAGTGTTTCGGCAGCCCCTGGCGAACCTGTGCGAGGAAACACGGGGTGGTTTTAATCAGTTGGAGTAGTTCGTGGCCCCAGGGTTATGGCTTATGGCTGTTCTTCGGAACAGCCATAAGGATTTCCACCTCGAGGAAAACACAGAGTTTACTACCTACCGCTGCCTAGGCTGTGTTCAATGTGACTGATTTCCTCTTCTCCCAACAGGACCGCTGTGCCCCAACGCGCATGAAGCCTACGATCCTGAGTTTAAAGAATGTCCTCCATATATTTGCAACTCCCTGTTGGCGAAGTATACATGCGATGCTAACGAGACAGAAGGACCTGAATATCTCTGCCAGGACGGATACTTGAGGCTAAGCCTCACAAAACCCTGTGTACCTATCTGCGACTGTCCAGCAATGAAGTATTAGCCTGATTATGTACATTAGGTAACTGGCTAGCATTTTGAAAAAACTTGTCAAATATCTATTTGGTTTTATTTGCAATATCGAGACTGCCTGTCAGTGTACCTGTTAAGCTCTGCGGTCTCAATAGTTGAATAGATTTTGAAATTTGTATAACCTTCAATTTAAATTAGGGCACAGGATACATTTCATTTCAATAGTAAGATTATCTGGGGTAAAAAATTAAGCCACAGGATAGAAAGTGAAGATTTATTGAAAACAAAGTTCTCAATTTTTACCAGTTCTTTTCAGCTGATTAAGGTTTAATTTAGTCATTTCAGTTTTGTGTCTACTTAAGGATTTTTTCTTTTGTCGTTCATATGAATATTAAAATGTGTGTCGTTACATTTCAAACACATCAAAATAAATAAAGTAAAACCTAAGACTTAAGTATACATAAGACCTAAGTATAAAGTAATTAGGTACTAGAATTCGAAATATATATATACTATATTTAGGCCTACATCTCTCTATCACACTATTAGTAGCCGTAGATCGGCCCCCATAGAAGGACTAATTTTCACTATTTTTATTGAATCATAAAAGAGGCTACACCTGAGACCCAAAGAAAAAACCTAAGGGCCTGGCTATTACTTCGGCCAAATAGTAGCATTGCCATACAACGTGGCAATGCCACCAGTCTTGGATACATTACCAGCCGACAGCGCCGAGGACGAAATTCTTGATCCTTTATATAATTCTAAATCCAGTAGTTTAGAAAGTTTAAAAATAAAGCATAATTTTTTCCACAAATATTATTTACTTTAGTAGAAAGATTTTGTAAAAAAATAACATATTGTTACTTCGATGTAGAGTCGAGACTAGATCGGAACTGAATGAAATTTAGCAAGTAGATAGTTAACATCCGCTACTTTTAATCTCGGAATTCCCACGGGATCGGGATTTAAGCGGGAAAACCCTTCCTCGCGGACGAAGTCGAGGGCAGAAGCTAGTGAAATATAAAGCGAGAAGCAGCGAATGGAAGAAGAAAACGTGTTGAACCGACCTAAAGTAAATGGAATTAGGGCAGAAATATGATGAAATATAAAGTGTATTAGAAGAGTTCCTACTTAAACCGAATGTATTACATTACCAGCTTCTGCCTGCGACTTTTTTCACGTGGAAGAGTTTTACATTGTAAATCGTGATCCCGTGGGAATTCCGGGATAAATAGTAGCCTATGTGTTGTTCCAGAATATCAACTATCTAGGTACTTACAAAAATTTCATTTAGATGTGTTCAGAAATTTTGAAGAGTAACAAACATCCATACAACAATCCTCACAAACTTTCGTATTTATATTATTAGTAAGATAAAGTAAAACGGCAACTTCAAAGGTAAATACGATATACAACTTTTTTTACATTGCACACGTACACAGGTGCACGACGGCAGAGCATAGCTTGACATTTTCTATCAGTCAGTCCTGCAATTCTTTCCTTTTAACCTCTGCAAATGAATAAATTTTGTTATTTTCAAATTACACTAGGCTTCATTTTGTTAGTAATAACGTAACATGACATGAAAAGCAATATCTTTTTTTAACGTTGGCCCTTCAAATCTTGTATTGTGAGTGCCTCGACAAACATTTAAATCCCTTGAATCCTGAAGGAATCGAAACCACTACACGTAGCACAGCAGCCAATCGCTCTACCACTGTGCCAACCGTATTATCAAACTATTTACGATGTGAGTATGGGTAATGAATAAGTTACTCGTTTAGAACATGACAAACAAAACACCGAAAGTATGAAACACTAAAATAATGACTCAGAAAAAGAGTTGAAGTTCCATATCCACCCAGGATACCTCGCTTCTTTTTTGCTCGACGGGAAAATCATTGAATTATTTCTACCGCTCTGGGTGAAGCAGAAAGCAGTGCCAGGTTGCTACTGACTGTTCTTCAGTTGCCCACGCGTTCCAGGGCCATGGCATCTAAAACATTCCTGTCACCCTGGACGACACCTCGCTACTTTTGGGGTTTAGGTTCATAATATTTAGAGTATTTTTACCTCAGCAGTCCTCGATGGGGATACAAATTCCGTCGCTGTCTCTCGCATATCACATCATGCAATAACAAGCATAATTGCATTGGATGATCACAATGGGGCAGGCCTGGTTCAGAGTTGCACACTCTGTTTGGCATGCACTCCCACATCCGAATTGTTCGTTTGGTCTAGTACAATCTATAAAAGGAAATTGAAAGCCTGTATAGAAGATCTGCATCTCAGTTTATACTCATTAGCATTGCAATGAACTAAATATACAGAATGTTGCCAAATAAAGAAGAAAGCGCAAAACAAAGGAAACGTTGGTCTGAAGACATTAAAAAGATTTCAGGGCATGGCAGAGAACAACTCAAACCAAAGAAGAGTGGACAGAGCTAGAGGAGGCCTTTGTGTTGCAAACACACGCCCAATTCATTGTTACAGTACATTATTATGTATATACACTATCAGTTACGTTTCAGGGAGGGTGCGATGGAATTGTACAATCTAATTCCACCAAGCTCGTTCCATTATTGAACTACAGGACGAACTGCAATGCGATATCATTAGGTACACCCATACGTACAAAACGTTTTGGAAATACTTCCATTATGCGAACAGCTTTTTTTAAGGATGGGAAATCTGGCTGGGGCACAAGGGCTGTGAGGGCCTTGAAGTCCGACTCTCCTTCGCGCGTCCACCACCATCGGCCACTTCACTTCGGCAGGGCTCTGCCCAAGCGGGCAAACTTTCAACGTATGTTCCACCGTATCCTCAGGGCGATACTCGCAATGGTGACACCCGGGTGTTTCCACCCGTCAAATATAAATATAAAGCTTCCGAAACTACCGTTTCTGGTGAGCACCTGCGTTAGGCGGAAGGTGAGGACGCCATGACGCCTCCTACACCTCCGCCGCCGCTAGTGCGTACAGCTAAGGAGTCAAATGCCCTGCCGGAGTCTATATGTATTGATATCTTTAACTTGGGGATATTTAAGTGAAGAGTGAATAGAATAGTTAATTCTAAGTAAGCGTGCTTCATCTTCGCCGACTAACGCTGACCTACCAACAATAAAACAAAAAATTAATATTGAACATCATGTTGGCTATTTGTTTATGAGTTTTTTTTCTAATTATGTATAAGTATTTATAAGAATTGTATGGATTAATATTTTTATAATATTGATAAATTGTTTATTTTAAAATATACTGCAAAAATACAGTTACAATAAAAGTCTTAAGAATTAATTAAATCAAGAAAAATTAACATATTTGCCTGTACTAAGTGGTACGTATACATAATCCATGAAATAACTATAACTAAATCTAGATAATAATAGTTAAAGATATGTTCCCAGTGTTTAACATTCTATTTGCATATTGCAAGTAACTCTTCCATCTGGTCATATGTCATATTTTGTAAATAATTACATAATATTATAACTAAAATAATTGAAGGTATATATATTTAAGATTCTATTTAATCTATTATACAACAATGAACCCAAAAATGAATAAATATCTATTTGTAAAGATAAATTTTGAGGTCGGATGTGAGATGCAGGTTATAGATTTTAATCTGAAATAAATCGATTAATAATAATAAAGGCTTTCCACACAGCAATAACTGGCAACACGTTACACCGAGCATGACTGTCTGTTTGTCTGGTTTCTAACTACCCGTAACAACGATCAAAAATGTACAAATATCAACCGGGACAAACGACTCAACGTGGTTTCCGAGGCCCATGGGACTGACCTCGGTAAGTGTTGCTGGCTGTTATTATGTTAGCCACAGAGTTCTAGTATAAAAGTGTATAAAGTAAAATTACAAAAATAAGATAACGCTTACCCGCGACGGTCAACACAATATAGCAAGATGCAAAGGCGAAACAGCTCAACATCTTCATGACTAAACTCGTTTGAAATAAAATGTACCAGGTGACTGTTTTTATACTAATTCTCTTATGAATTTTCAATAAATTATGTCTTCTAAACATTGTTTGTATTTTAAAATGAAGATAAATTTAGCTGTCTACTTCAAATTAAACGGCTGCCCTGTGGTTTGTCTGCAATTTTTTAGTGGCCAAATATCCTTCCGGAATTCATTAGAAATTCATCACGTTTTTCTTAACATTTTTGTGCACTGTAGGACATTGATAGATTTACATGAAATTGACAATAAAGATTGATTAAATAATAGCGTGTAACACCGCTTTTAGCTTTAAGGCTATACATCGGTCTGGATGCTAAAAGCAGTCTTTTACAGGCATCCTTTGGCCTTAGGTTCATGATTGTACAGTGTCTTCTTAATCGTTCTCGGTTAATACCCATAACGGCGCTTGCTCGCTCTGATACATTACAATATTATTATATAACAATCTATATAAACTCATTTATTTAGACTCGGCTGGAAATAAATCAGCACTTTCAACGTACGAAATGCACGCGAAGCCAGCCAACCATAACTCTCTGGCGTGAAATATCTGAAAAACTTGAATTTATACAATAGTATAAGGTACAGTAATAGTATAGGAGGTATGTATATAAACTTTGCGTCTTTCAATATTCAGCGGACTGCCAGGACTGGGAATAACTTCAGGTTCTTTAGTTTTGATGATGCTATCCTATTGTTCAATGCGAGCTCGTGGCAAATAGTATATGAGCGTGCACAACTAGGCTTTAGTACAGTGTGTAACTGGTTACGCGACAACCTGTTCACCCACAATACAACCAAAAACAACAACATAAAATTCTGCATGAATAACAATGCATCATCTGAAATATTATCTAACACTATCGTCGTTCTTTTTGCACAAACTCACTCACCTATAGTTGTAGCTGCGAATCACTCACCAAGGCAATGTAAAATACCTGGGAATATATGTATTTGTATCCAAAACGCTAAAACTTGAAGTCGATTAAAATATTATGGAATCAGTCTACTCTGCCTTAAGTCAATCTATAATATGCTACTGCATCGCCTCTTGGTGTAGAGCTTCAAAACTGACTATAATAGAAATTGAAAGAGCCCAAAGAGCTATACTAAATGTGTCGTCTTTTTGAACTAACTATAGGTTAAGGATAGTTACCCCACTGACTAACTATACAAAGAAAATAAAGTCCTGATAGTGCGCCAGCCATTTGTTCTGCACATTCTGTTGAAGCAACATACTTGCCTGGTTTATAATCCAACTCAATTCAGGGGGATATGACCTAGTGGAGCGCAATTATACACATCATAAATCACGCAATTTTAATCGTCGTATTTGCAAAGCGTTTCTTGTGCTACACCTAGATAGCAAAAGAAACGCAAAGCTAGATATACAATAAAACTGTAAGTAAGAACTGTAGGAAGTCTCACATAAATACATGCGAAAAAGGCTTGCTGACTGGTTATTAAATTTAACCTATAAAGATACTGAAACATTACTAGTACAAACCTAAACACATAATCACACAAACATTCAC
Organism: Tholera decimalis; assembly: GCA_943138885.2. NCBI lineage: Eukaryota > Metazoa > Arthropoda > Insecta > Lepidoptera > Noctuidae > Tholera > Tholera decimalis. The sequence continues at coordinate 12,662,390 of OW964552.2, read as the reverse complement.
ACACCCACAACAATATACTCAAACACCCACATATTAACCCATATTATATACATCTACCAAGATTCGTTTCGCATACTTAACCTACATAAATATCTAAATAAATAAAATAAATAAAATGTACATGATGGAAGTAGTGCAAGAAAGAGACAGCGTTATTATACGTTAGTGGCACGTGCACTGGACGTCATCGCCCCCACCTTGTAGGCAAGGTGGAGCTATATCTGAGTATTACTTCTGATGTCTCAGCCAAACCCGACATACATATTATTATGATACCATATTACTTTGTCTACACACTTAATATATAATTTTCTATAATATGAAAAGATCTTGGTGTCCAGTAACACCTGTGTTACAGATAGGACACCAATAGGCCTCGAGCTTAGCTTAGGCATCAGTCTCCCACCCGAATATACCTATTTACCTAAACTATGTATGTTCCATTGTCCAAACTGTCTAATGTAATTTATTTATACAACGTGTAACGGAAACCCCATATCTATCCAAAGGGGCTGAAGACAACATCTAGTATGGAGTCTCTATGCACAGTTTCAGCACACAATAACTGACTCAAAGAATTGATACCAAATTATTGGTTTCATATATTTCTTGAAAACCAATCATATCAAACGTGTCACCGCTTTACGAGGGTCAATAACTTTCCAAGTCACTTGCCAATAACACGATAATTCTTTTCATTCTTCTTAATTTTAAAAATTCGGTCTCTGGTATCAGTGTATTGGAATTTGTAATAAGTTCTACACACGTAGACATAGGATTACAAAACCCTTACCATATCGTTTGTTATCATCCAAAGAAGCCATGCACTTGGTATGTATATACCCTTTAAATTACACGTTGTATAGTGATGAAAAAAAAATAGTTATAAAAATTGTAATACAATTATTTTTCTCCATTTTTAGGGTTCCGTAGCCGAATGGCAAAAAACGGAACCCTTATAGTTTCGACATGTCTGTCCGTCTGTCTGTCTGTCCGTCCGTCCGTATGTCACAGCCATTTTATTCCGAAACTATTCGGACTATACATGTAAAACTTGGTAGATAGATGTATTCTGTGAACCGCTTTCCGATTTTAAGAGAAAATTTAAAAAATATTTAAAATAAAGGGGGCTCTCCATACATGGAACTGAACCTGAAAATATTTTCTTTCATGAAACCTATACGTGTGTGGTATCTATAGACAGGTCTTTAAAAATGACATTAAGGTTTCTAAAAGACTTTTTCATAAAATTAATCGTTTAAAAGATATACGCTTCCAAAGTGGTAAAATGTGTGTCCCCCCCCTCTAACTTCTATAATAATGAAGTGAAAAATCTAAAAAAACGATCTGTTGTAGACCTTAATGTAAACTTTCAACCAAAATTGGATTGAACAAGATCGAGTCAGCAGTTTTTGAGATACAGTATATTTTCTAAAACCGCAAATATAACTTTGTAATTCATACAAATACTATGAAAAACAAAGTTATTTGGCGTAGTTGTAAAAATTATAAATAAGCTAGCTTTAAGAAATTTGTAAGGTTTTTTTTTTTTCAAATAAATATATTAAGTATATTATATTTATTATAGTTACTACGGAACACTTCATGGGCGAGTCCAACTCGCACTTGGCCAATTTTTATATATTTTAATTGTATAGAATGCTCCTGTTCTCTTTTAATGACGTGGAAAACGGCAATACATATTAATAATATTACGGTATTATATATTAATAATATTTGCTTAGTACCATTGAGATTTTTGAAGTTCCAAATGCCCTAAAAATAGTCAAAATGTCATCCCTTATTTCCACCCTTTAGGGGTTGTTTTTTTTAAAGTAGTCTATGTTTGACCGTGGATTTTAGCCGTGAAAGCGTAACAGACAGACAGACAGACAGACAGACTTACAGACAGACAGGAATGCAGTTTTCTTTATCATCTCTTGTGAAGCCATCTTTACAGTAGCATTTGCGATTGCAGACAATGTTCTTGATGGGGCAGTGCATCCTCTTTTGTATGGCGAGTGTGGCACGCTCATTATCACAAGCACTCCCACACTCGAAGAATTCCTTCTCTCATTGACATTGTATTTCTGAAACTTTTTAAAATTCTCGTAAATATAGAAGAAGATCACAAGGCTTTAAAAATTGCGTTACCAATTTAGTAAACCGGTCTGGTAAAGGAAAGAGGGAATATCATCAAATGACTCCCCACGGTCTGGGAGTAGTAGAAGGGAGTGCCAGACTTCTAGTGACTAAAAACCCACCCTGCTCCTCCAGTTGACCTTGCATGGAAAGGCCGCGGTAGTTCGTTGGAGTATTCCCGCAACCCCAGCAAATGTATTTAGCGACTTAGATTACATGGAGAGCAAAGACTTCATCATCGATGAGATAAGATTTTAAAGGTCACGTAAATTAATATATTATGTTTATGTTAAGTAATAAATATAGCCATCAAAATCCTAAACGTCATTATTTCAAACCAGCCTAAAACTCAGCTAGGAGTATATGTGTTCTGTGGCCTAAAACCAGCACGTATGTCAAAAATTAATACAAAAAGAGTCACTCAAAACGCCTGCCCGACACGTCAACACTTCCTAGTGCTGGGAAGAAAAACTTCTGCAATAATTTTTTTTTTTTTTCTTCAAATAAAGACATTGAAACGTATCATAAATGCTATTTGGATAAATTAAGAGAAAAACATATTTTTGTCTGGCTTGTATGTTTTTAAACCACAAGGCGTGCATAACCGGTCTCGCTAATTATGTGCATACAAAAGCGCATATTATGTTGTAGAATACGTTGATAAATAATTCAATTGTTTTCAGACATTTACATGTACCTAATAGGGTTCGATAAGAACATGTATATTTAAATCAACCTATATTATCTTTATTATTACCATCATCCACAGCCTGTCTTCTCCCACCGCTGCCGCCGCTGGGTAGACGCTTCTCTTTTCTTGTGCCAAGCTCCATGTTCCTATACCATAATGGTATGATGCGAATGACGCAAATCGAAGTATATAAAATCTTAATTAACTTCTTAAGGGATCTGTAGATTGATAAACATTTTCGGATAGTTGGATTTAGTTGGAAGGTCGACGAGGGTCACAGGTTACTTTTAACAGTTAAATAACATTGAACTCCGACAGGAAAATGCATAGATCTGTAGTTTTGATTTGAAGACTAGAATTTCAATAGCATACATTGTCCGACTTTTAAATCGAAATGGCGCTGTGGATCGATAATCGGTAAGCTATTTAAGGACGCATTTACGTTTTCTCGCAAATATCAATGTTTTTCTGGTACCATTTTGATACATAAGGAGTTAAAATGTTGACAATGTTATGGTATTAATTTCAAGATAATTTATTCATCTCCACATTGAATGCATTATAATTACACAGTCCTATACATCTTTTTCACACAAATACGTTTTTATCGCCGCAATAATCGTAGAAAATTATAAAAAATGGGGTCTGAATACGTACCTGTAAGCCAAATCTGGAGCATATTCTTAACTTCAAAATAACAAGAAATTATAGCCTATGTATTTATCTATACGTTAAGCTAATTATTTTGAACATACATAAAAAACTTTATGATTTATGAGAAAAATAAAATCGGTCTCAAATTTCTTCATACATTTTTCTACCGAACGCACGGCTCCGACCGTCATTCTGCGCTGAGACGCGCTCGTGAACGCAGGGGTGTATCGCTTTCCTCGAAAAAATAAATACGTCGAAACCTATAATAAAAAGAGTGGCATCTTGTATACTGTGACTAAAATACGTTGATGCTTTTTCGTACCGAAACAAAAGTAAGAACGAGAACCATACTTATTTTTAGAATTGGATGGATATTGGTTACTGAACCTAGCATGAAACAACAATTTTTTTTTTAACCGACTTCTAATAAGGAGGTTTCGCAATTCGACCGTATAAATGTTTTTTTTTTTTCATTAAGTATCTTAAAGTACTACAAATTAAGGAAGGTCTAGAGTTGATCTGATGATGGAGCCTTTCATCAGATTGACTCCTGACAGTCGAGGGAACTCCTCAACGATTTACAGCAGTAACCTTTTGTTTGGGCTTGATTAATTTGAATTGACCAGAACTTTACACCTAGATAGTTTGTGACTGTCATTAGAGGTCTGATGATGAAGACGAAGGACAGTTAAGGGAACTCCTCAACGGTTTACAGTAGCTACCTTGTGTTTGGACTTAATTCATTTATATTGATGAGAACTTTGCACCCATATGGGTTATAAGTGCCATTACAGGTCTGATGATGGAAACCATAGACAGTCGAGGGAATTCCTCAACGATATACAACAGTTACCTTTTGTTGGGCTTACTTAATACGGTTCAATATGCCAAAATGTTCAGTTCGTACAAAAACTGAAAAATTGGCCAAGTGCGAGTCAGACTCGCCCATGAAGCGTTCCGTAGTAACTACACCAAATAACTTTGTTTTTCATAGTGCTTGTATGAATTACAAAGTTTTATTTGCGGTTTTAGAAAATATGCTGTATCTCAAAAACTGCCAACCCGATCTCGTTCAAACCAATTTTGGTTGAAAGTTTACATTAAGGATCATAGCATATATTTTTTGTATAATTTTTCACTCCATTATTATAGAATTAAGAGGGGGGGACACATTTTACCAATTTGGAAGTGTATATCTTTTAAACGATTAACTTTATGAAAAAGTGGTTTTAGAAACCCGTATGTAATTTTTAAAGACCTGTCTATTAATACCACATACGCATAAGATTCATGAATTTTCAGTTTCAGTTCCATGTGAGGTACATGGAACTGAAACTGAAAATATATTTTTTTATATTTTTTTAGTAATTTTTTTTCTTTAAATCGGAAAGCGGTTTACAGAATACATCTACCTAGCAAGTTTTACATGTATAGTCCTAATAGTTTCGGAATATAAAAACTTTTTACCAAAAAAATTAAACCGACTTCCAAAAAACACTGTAAAGTGAAAAATAACTTTAATTTCGGTAGGTAGGCGGTGTCCGACTTCTGAAATTAGTTAGAAAGTAGACAAAATATTGCTTTTCCCAATAGTGGGCCGTTAATTGTTGAGGAGTTCTCCTGGTACTTCACCATCAGCTTCACTTCATCATATGCATTGTGACGAGCATATTGTGCTTAATAACCATATTCAAGTAATCGAAGCGGAACCCATGAAATACTTCTTATTCCTACTTATATATTGAGTAGTTCCAGTGGCCATCTGTGGTCTTCATCATCAGATCCACTTCACAAATGGTGCTTTTCAAATGCAACTACACAAGTTACTATAAAAAATAATCAAATCACTATAGGTGTGCCTATAACATTTGAAGAGTTCCCTCGATTACTCCAAGATCCCATTATCAGCTCCTGACTTGGTGACAATGGAACTAATTTCGAAGTATACCCTTTCAAACAAAAAAAGAATTTTTCAAATTGGTTCAGCCGTCTTTGAGTAATCGGTGATCAAACATTAAAAAAAAAACATACGCGTCGAATTGATAACCTCCTCCGTTTTTTTCGTCGGTTGAAAATGGATGTGACATATAGATGGATGGACAAACAGACAGACAGACAGACAGGCATGACGAAACTTCTTTATTTCTTATTAATTTTTTTATCACATATGAGTATTTTATTTCCAAAGTCCCCTAGTACTCCTAATCAGGCGTCAAACACATTAATGCATAAGTTGTTGACATTATGGCTTTTGTAACTAGATAAATTACAAACCGACCCACTAAAAAGCGTGTAAAAAAAATTTTTAACAAAAAATAGAACCGACTTCCATATCAAAACACTACAAAGCTAAATATAACTTTAATTTCGGTAGTCGGTGTTATTGGTTTTGGATTTTCTGTTTTTTTCACACCGCCTTCCGAAATTAAAGTTATTTTTAGCTTTGTAGTGTTTTGATATGGAAGTCGGTTCTATTTTTTGATAATTTTTTTTTTTCACGCTTTTTAGTGGGACGGTTTGTAATTTATCTAGTTACAAAAGCCATAATGTCAACAACTTATCACCTTTTACAAAATGTTTCTTTTCCCGATGCATAGCTGTTAATTTTTGAGGAGTTCTCCTGGTACTTGACCATCAGCTCTACACTCTACTCGTATGTATTCCGACGAGCATAAAGTGTTTAACATCCGTACTCAAGTAATCAAATCGCAATCCACGAAATACTTATTATTGAGTAGTTTCAGTGGCCATCTGTGGTCTTCATCATCAGTTCAACTTCCCCAAATGGTACTTTTCAAAAGCAACTGCTCAAGTTACTATAAGAAATACCCAAAACGCTATAGGTGTGCCTATAATATTTGAAGAGTTCCCTCGATTTCTCCAGGATCCCATCATCAGATCCTAATTTCGTAACAATGGGACCAACTAGAAAGTATACCCATTCGAACGAAAAAATATTTTCCAAATCGGTCCAGCCATCTCCGAGTTATGAGGTAACATACATAAAAAAAAAAAGTTCAAGACGAATTGTAAACCTCCTTTTTTTCAAGTCGGTTAAAAATTGAAACTAACATCTAATCAATAAGCATGTAACCCTTTGTAAACAATAAGTTACAACTTATTATGATCAAACAATATTAAAGAAAATATAATATTACTTTCAAGTATAAATATTAGTTAAGTAATGTATAAAATCGGGCGAACAATGGTTTGTGTGTGTGCGCGCAATGTTGTTGTGTTGCTACTAGGATACCTAAAATTGAGCGAGTGATAAACGTAAATGCGTCCTTAATATGAAGACAGTTAGGAAGGAAAAACACATATTTCCACTGAATATCCAATGAGTTGTGGATTCTCATAAATTAATGCATCACTACTTATATTATAAATGCAAAAGCAAATCTGTTTATGTGTCTGTCTGTCTGTTACGCTTTCACACCCAAACCACTGAACCGATTTTTATAAAATTTGGTAATGATATAGACTAGACCTTTGCAAAGGACAGAAGCTTTTTATTGCGAATGTAGCAAGGCGATGGATTCGCCTGAGATACTTCGATATTGTGTTGCGTTTAGAACGCCTGACAATTTAGTCATAGCAAGCTATAATGTTGCAGCGTAGCATTGTGTCATTATAAAAGGCGCGTGCGTTTCTATCGCTCAGAAAAAAAAACGATACATCGAGTTTTTATTAGTGACTGTTTGTACTTAGTAATTACAGAATTTAATTATATGTATTGTTTAGATCGAAATAATGTGAATTAAATGATGGATAGGATTTATCATGTTTGATTGATGGTTTGACTAGTACGGATTGAATGGACTTGACAGAGACGTTGACCTCTGGTTTACTTTGGTGTTTCTTCTCAGGGTAGGCAGTTAGAAAACAGCGGCCTCATCAAGTTTAAATTTGCGAAAAAAAATACATTTAAAGAGTTAATTAAATTAAATTTTCATGACAAATATCATAAATCATTTAGAAAAAGGCAATTATGTAGAAAATAGAAATGCCACCGATAGAGAGAGAAATGAGATTTGAGTATAACTGAGGATACCTACTAATACAACAAAAATATTCCAAAACGTTCTTAATTACTGTACAAACGCTTCCGAAAAATAAGCGTTAAATATATTCTTATCACATCCAAAACTTCGCAGACAATTTTTAATCCAGTTGTTCGGTAAAAAAGGTAGGCGCGTTATTTAGCTCCAAAAGTTATCTCCGAAGTCATTAAAGTCTTAAGTCACGCTTAATTAAAATCGTCGGCAACTTCTGACTTAAGGGGAGGCACTCCTAGACATCAGAAAAATAATAATTACTTTAGTGTGAAACTTGCATTTTTTTACATTTACAGACACACATTTTTTTCACATTTACCTACAGTATATCTAATAAAACGGGCTATTTTTATCTACATTATATTACACAATGACTGTATCTAAACGAATATATTTAATTGGATAACGAATAATACTGTATTCTTTAAAAGAGCTCGAAAATTTTGTAAATTGGATTTCACAGTTATATTTCAGATCCAAGGAATTTAACTTTGAGACGGCAACCGTTAAAATCAACTCTGCCCCCGCTTAAAGAGATGGGGCCCGCAGAGGCGGGTTAGCACTAGTCGGGGGCAGCGTTGAAGAATACTTATGTGTCCCCGCAGCCCCCGGCGCATGTGTACAAGGGAACATGGGGTGGTTTTAGTCAGCGTGAGTGAGACAGACCCCTTCGTCCGCCCCAGGGCGGAGGACATCCATGAGGATTTCCACCTCGAAAATAAAATAAAAAAGGAATATTCAACCGTCGAGGGCCACGTTGAAGACTATATATATATGCTTCCGCAGCCCCTGGCCTAACTGGGTGAGGAAACAGGGGGTGGTTTTAGTTAGTTAGAGTCTAGTAATCACCTTCGCCGCCCCAGGGCGAAGGTCAGCCATGAGGATTTCAAAACAAGGAGTATGCTACCTACCACTGTGCAGGACGTGTCCAAAGTATACTGATTTGCTCTTCTCTGAGTCTCTCGTCTACGACTTTGCGTTTAAAGAATGTCCTGCTAATATCGAACTATACATGCGATGCGAACCAGACAGTAGAACCTGAGTGTCGCTCCAAGACGGATACTTGAGGCTTAGCCTCACAGAACCCTGTGTGCCTATCTGCGACTATCCCGAAATGAAGTATTCGCCTGATTGTGCAAATTAACTGGCTAGTTCTTTATTAAAACTTGTCAAATATCTGTTTGGTTTTTTTGTAGCCTGTAATCAAAATTAGGGCAGAGGATATTGGGGCTACAGAAATGTTCTAACGAGATACCGCGGTCCCGGACCACAAGAACGACTTAGGGAACTGGAACAGGGTGAGTTAGAAGTCTGACACTCCCTTCCGCTCCATCCAGAGTGAATCATTGAAAACTTTGTTTTCAATTTTTCCCCTCAATTTGTTGTTTTCGGCTGTTTAATTTGTTTTTATTTTGTCATTCATATAAATATTTAAATTTTTATCTTTATTGGTCTAATTAAAATAAATAAAGTACTACATATAAATAAAAGCTTCTGTTTTCCCTACAATTTACGAATGAGAAGAATAAGTACACTCTGGTACCAACAACAACTCGTCACAATAAATAAGATGCCCTAGTGACGTCATAATTTTTTTTTGACAGGCCCGTTGGTATAGTGGTCAGTGGCCCTGACTGCTATGCACAAGGTCGTGGGTTCGATTCCCACCTAGGACAAATGTTTGTGTGATGAGCACGGTCATTTGTTCTTTGTCTGGGTGTAATTTATCTATAATATGTATGTATTTAGAAATATATATGTATGTTTATCAGTTGTCTAGTACCCATACCACAAGCTCTTAGTTTGGGACTAGATGGCGTTGTGTGAAAAAGTTGTGGAATATTATTATTATAAACCATAACCATAGATGATACATATAAATACTGAGATAGATGCGCCACTCTATGATTCGAAAATTGAGTTTTTGACCCTGATCGCTAGGTGGCGTAACGGTAGCTTAATACCGAAAAAATCCGATAGGTGGCGTCTACCTGACATGTTAATAATATTTTCTCATTTTAAAGATTTTAGAAGTACTAGATTGATTGAAATAAATATTCTAATCGACAAAAGATTAAATTTTTGATTTTAGAATATTTATTTCAATCAATCTAGTACTTCCAAAATCTAAGAAGAGAGAAGAGATGTCTCAGAGCCATGTTTAGTTTGAGTACCACTACTAGTTGTAAGCCTTATTTCATACAATATAAAATACTGACACTAACTCCCTGTACATTCTGGAAACAGTCATGTTCATCAGAAATAATAACGCCTTATTTTCGCGAATGGCAGAAAAATTTCCCAGAAATAGGCGTGATCAAAATCAGCTCTGTCAGCATAGGAGTAGGACTGCACTTATGCGCAAAAGTGTTTTCTGCATGGCTCCCGTGATTTATAATAATTTACCTAAAAGTTGGAGGGAGCTTAATAATAATGAACTGAAAAAACAACTTAAAACATTCCTAACCGATAAAGCTTATTATCATATTAATGAATATCTTGCAGAACAATTTACTGTGACATAAATTTATTGAATCAATATTCAATATATAATATTTAATCAATATGTATACTTCTAATATTAAAATTTTTATTTTTGTTTTGACATGTACAATTTGACTTTATTTTATTTTTTACTTTTGACATATGATATTTTTTTTACTTTTGTTTCGTTTTGTTATGTATAATTTGACATTTAATATTTTTATTTTTGTGATGTATTATAGTTTTGAAATTTATTTTTTTAATTATTGCTAATCTGTATCAATTTATATTATTGGGTTTAAATTAAAATTGTCATATTAATTATTTAAAACATTTGCACGCCATCGTATAGGCAAACATGTCTGAACTTTATTTTCATTTTTATGGTATCTCACATGCATTTTTATTCTGTATGTGTACACATGTTTGGAGCAAATAAAGAAATCTTATCTTATCTTATCTTATCTTATCTAATTTTAGAGGCTGGCAAAAATTAAAACACGGTGAAGATGGATTTAATTATTTTTTATATTTGTGATTTTTTGGATTCATTATAAATCAACGAAACATTATTTTTACAATAATTGCTCATTGTAGTTAATAAAGCATATTTATACTTATTCTCTATATAATTAGATTTATTACCAAGCAGATTTACCATTGATTGAAATGATTTATTACAATCGTTCTCACAATTAGCTCTTACAGAATGTACAGAATTAAAATTATTAATCAGCAAAGTTTTATATGCATACAAGTACTGGTTACAATTGGGATTAATATTACGCACACCATTACTCCTAACAACACTAAAAGAAATCTAAGGGATCCTGCTTAAAATTTCTAGTTAATAGATTTTTCACACCATAATTTACATTTAAATATTGCCATAATTCAATAAATGTTTTTATATTATGTATCCAATTTTTTACCGATGGAATCGATTCATACTTAATCAACATGAAATCATTTTTTCGAACTACTGATTCAAATTTAATTGTGTCTAAAATAGGCAACAAATCATACCACAATTGGAAATGGAGCGAGTTATTTTTTAAGCACTGCTTATATATTTTTGATGAAGAGCTTGTCAAATAATAACAGGAAATCTCTGCACTCTTCGGGCAGAATGTTGTGTTCTGAAACAAAATATTAACGTTGGTTAATAACATTTGCAAAATTTGCTAGGTAACAATAATGATGCAAATATGTGAAATTATAAACATACTAACTCGATAAAAAACGTAAAGCGCTAGACACCCTCTGGCTGAACACTTGTGCTGCATATTTTACCTTCATTTTAGGGATTTTATTACTCATCACATGTTTTTCTGTTAATTTATTAATTAATCGAAATTTGTCAAACTGTTTTTGACAGTTTTATATTTTTCTTTTTTCTTTGTTTTTCATAAACAAGCGAGGTGTATAGAGTCTTTGATGAAGTAAAATTATAATGCCATTTAATTTAGTGATTTAGTGAATTATGTGCCTAAATACATTAAATAATGTTTTATGAATTTTTCGATACAAATCATATTTTTTTATTAATTTTGATTTTCATATATGTATAAATATATCGTAGCTGCTGCCATCTATTAGCAAAACAAACGCATTACGTACAAAACTAAGTTGACCCCAGACATAAGATGTCACTAGTTTTTTGGCAAATTTTGTGTCTGAAGTTTCTTCGGGAGTTTCACCCCCCTGGCGGCGTCCCAGCCGGCTCAGTCTTTTTCAAACAATTCCTTTGCATGTCAAACATTGCGTTCTAAATTCAAACTAAACCAGCCAGTGCGATAGACTGACCGCTCGCATAGCAGAACTCCACAGTACCCTTACATTCTCAAAAGGGATAAAGTAAACTTGCCTTTCATAAATCTCTGAAAATTCTAGAATTATTTTTTACTACGTTAGGGAGTTAACTATGGAATCTCATTACGCTCGCAATCAAATATGGTGCCCGTGTTTTATAGCCGAATTAAATAGGGTCCTATCCTACTAAAAAAAAATCCAATTTTAAAAAGTGCACTCTTACTGAGACACAAGGGGTGTCTCAGTAAGAGTGCACTTTTTAAAATTGGATTTTTTTTTTCATGCAAATGGCAACTTTGAATTTTGACAGCTGTCACCTCTGTTTATTCCGATTATTAAAAATGGAGAGCTTTTCGAAAGAACAACGCGTTGTAATTGTGAAAATTCATTATAAAAAGGGGAAAGTTACGCTGAAACCGCTCGCAAACTTCGCCAAATTTTCAGCCGAGAAAGTGCACCTAATGTGTCAACCATTCGAAGAGTGGTCATAAATTTGAAGAAACTGGGTCAATTATGGATAATAAGAACCCGTTGCGTCAACGTACCAGTCGGTCTCTTGAAAACATTGCTGCTGTAAACGAGAGTGTCGCCGAAAACCCGAAAACATCAATTCGACATCGCTCTCAACAACTTCAAAATTATACTTATATCACTTCGACGCATAATCTGTAATTCTAAATCAATTTATCATTTTAAGCGGCAATAGCCTAAATAATGACTAAGATATCGGCCTTGTTATCGAGAGGTCACGAGTTCGAACCCCACCCATTACACTATTGCCGTGAACCCACTCCAGACATAAGCATATTTAGTTGGTGGGGTTAACTGAATTGCTTGTAATGTGAATTCTACCCACATTGCTGAAAATCTTTTTGTTTGTCAATAAGCATACTCTTACGGTTGCGTTTGGAGTATTTGAAGCCTAATTGTTTCATTAAATTATGCATCATGTTTCAAATTAGGCAGGCTGTCATGATTATTAACACTTTCCAAAACTTTATCAATAGTTGGAATTACATTATCAAAAAAAACATGTGTACTTTTCTTCTGATCGCTTGGTCTTCGGTCGGCCTATACACAGTTGGTTCACACATTCCCACTATTGCTGCAGTTTTTTTTTATTATTTAGTTTTTGTACGGATATGACATGTGTCCTTGGGCCAAGTTGTATTTGAACACATTTATCACCATCTGCTTCTCAGCAGACGAAAGAGGTCCCCTTTTGGAACGTTTTTTCCATAGATGATACATATAAAACCATAACAATGCAGGTGTGAGATAGAGATGTAGGCCTAAATCCTTCCTACTAATATTATAAATGCGAAAGTTTGTGAGGATGGATGGATGTTTGTTACTCTTTCACGCAAAAACTACTGAATGAAATTTGGTAAGAAGATAGTTGGCAGCCTGGAATAACACATAGGCTACTTTATATACAAAAATTCCCACGGGATCGGGATTTGGGCGGGAAAACCTTCCCACGCGTACGAAGTCGCGGGTAGAAGCTAGTATATTATATAAGTAACACTATTACCAAAATTCACGATTCACGACGGAGTCATTGCGTAGATCGGCTACTGTAGAAGGCTAGTTTTCACTATTTTTATACAAGCATAAGGGAGAAGCTTCACTTGAGTGACCTAAGGGCTCGCTATTCTGCTAAATAGTAGGCATTGCCATACAACGTGGCAATCGCCGCACGGTGGGCTGAAAATCGGCTTTCATAGACTTAGGCATTTTATTTTGCAAGTGCGAGTTTTTTTGCCGGATATCACTTCTATTAGTTATAACAATATACAAAAATGACACCAGAATTGATTCTGCACAGAAACGAAGGAATTATAATTTTTTTACGAAAATTTTGTATGGAGCTAGTATGAAAAATCGAAATATCTCTAAAACGGCAGCGATAACCGTAATATCCTTATAGGGGGTTATAGTACTAATTATTTATGATTTTTTGACATACGTTACATAATGGTTGTAGATGCCTTTTTTTTTTTAAAATCGTCAAAATATTTTTATTTATTTTTACATATTTAAACGTTCCTTTTAGTGTTTAAGTTGAAGAATTCAGAGCTTTAACAACTCTTATAATAAAATAGCATCACCCCTATAGACCTGAAGGACTAGACAGAGGTGTGTAGTGTCTTGTTGATCTTGTAAGATTTCCAACAATACCAAATAGTTGAATATCAGTGTCAAAGTGCCCATGCTGTCGCTTCTTTTTGAAAGATAGGGGAATGAAATTGTTAATTGATCATACCCTAAAAGTATGATTACAACATAACCGGACACATAATAATAATAATATCCTTATAGGGGATTATAGTACTAACATTATTTATTTTAACATATGAAAATGTTCAAAACGATCCATGAACTGTGTCAAAGTTAAGAACATCGTTAGGAAGCATGCTTTTTCCCCAAATATTAAGAATATGTGAAAAAAAAAGACTGTATATAAACTTTTTATTGATAGGTAATTTAAATAAAACAGAAGTAACAAAAATAATATCTAATAAATTCAACTATACAAAATACATATTTGAAACTATAATTTATGAAATTATTAACTAAACATATTGGTACAATAAACTAACATAAATAACAAAAGAACATAAAGAAAAATAATTAAATTTTACAAATTTTCTTTACAACTTTCGTTGTCGGACTCCAATTCCGAGTCAAAATCCAGATCGGATATACCTACAAACTCGAACTCAGTTTCCGGAAACTGTATTAGGTCGAGAGTTTCAGCAAAAAAGGTTGTCTTCCTTTTGGCATCTAACTTCGGCCTTTGTGCACTTAGAAAAGGATCCGAAGAAACAACAAGCATATTTAGGATATCTTGATTAGAATCTTGCCTGCTTCTTTTCCGCGAATGATGTTCCCGGAACCTCCTAAAATCTTTGTTTCGAGACTCTGAGGCTTCTTCCGAGAGAGTCCCAATCGGGACAATATCATTTTTTTCGATTATGTCAGCTCCGTGTATTAATAGTTTATGTACGGTTGATGACATGTAGTACCAGTCGTATAATTCCACGTACTTTTCTGCTGTTTTGCGAGCAAAATCTTTAAATTTGATGACATCGATCTTCTCACCAGATGTTATTGCTTGCAAAATAACAGCAAATCTTTTTATCAGGTTTTGATCCAACCCAGTAATAGCTGCAGTTTTATTGGGAAACTCGAAAAACTTCCTTGCGGTATTCCCGTCATTGGTAGTTCCCGAGCCTTGTTTTACTATATCAATTAACAGATTGAGCTCCTCTTTAAATTTATTTTGAATGTTTTTTTTCTGTTTTGTAACATATCTTTATGCTCATTACTTCTTGCTGTCCACTGTTTGAAGTCAAGTCTGTACGCAATGTGTAACAGACATTCCATGCAATTTATACGGGCATGTAGGGATGATAGGCCAAATTCATATATGTCAGAACACACAGTTTTTGATGTTACAGCATCTAAGTGGTTCATTTCTGTTGGTTTTGCTAAGCACAGGTAGCATGATGCATTTGATCTAGCTTCAGAAAGGTACGTGCAGACTTTTGCGTCGATCATTGTCATCATTAGTTTATGAGTCACCCTGTTACTATTAATGCACTCTGTGGGGTTAAGGGCCTCAATTTCCTCATCCATTTTTCTTTTGTTATCAATGACAACTGCATGGCTTTCTTTTACAAAAGTGAACTGAACCGGACGACAATAAAAAGTTGAGCATGGTTTCGGGTTTGTCCATATAGTATTATCTCCATCTGTCAGTTTCAGTGGCACCAAGGAGGTCATGAAAATGCTTGAATCATCATGCTCGCTGTCCATTTTCTGCTTGTATCGGCTTTGATTGGAAGCACCATCAAATCCCCACTTCGATATCAGAAAGACTTTGAAGAATCCGCTTCACCGTGATGTCAAGTAAAGCTTGAAGTGTAATTCTAGCTGATGAATCCGTAACTGATACTGATTGATTAGGAGGGTAGCATGCAAGCTTAGTTTGTTGCAGTTTATAGTAGGATGGGTAAATATCCTTAGCACCTTCCCGAATGGCAGTCTCTCGCAACGTAATATATTGCCACTTTGAAAGCTTAAGTGAAAGAAGCAATCCAAGTGCTTTCTCTGGTGTAAATATTACTGTTTTCTTAATGCTTTCCTTGATTTTAACGGCAGCTTCTGGATTTTTGATCATATAATTGATTACAGATGCGATATCTTCATAACCTTCTTCTTTTAAACGTGCTGCAGCTGCATATGCCAATTCACAGGAATCCTCGCCTATGTGCTCACTAGATCTTCTCTTTTTCTGTTTGCTTCCCAGATCTTTGAATGGTTTTCGGGACCTTTTTGTCATTGTTCCAACAGTCGATGATGTCGAAGGTTCTGGAGAGACTGAGCGTGCTCTTGGTATCTCATCAACAGTTGGTTCTTGATTTATTAAAGTTTGCACGCAACTCGGCCAATCAATATTTGCTTGCAACCACTCTCCGTACGTATTTCTAAACTTATCAAAGAATCGTTTAGATTTCTGCCACCTGTTTAAAGCAGCTCGCGTGAATCTCCGGCAAAATTCTTTGAGAGTTACTTGATCTTCGGCAGAAAGGCAATCGCCTATGCGGGACACAATTACACTAAACAATACTTCATGATTAAATGAAGGACACTCACTTTTTAGAAGAACAAACAAATCTAAGTTGGTGATTAAACTTTCCATTCTAAGATTTTGTAGTCGCAAAGCAAATAGTTTTAGTGTTAGCAGTTACACGGTTGTGAACAATCTAAATTATGGAACAAAATTATAGCCCTTTTATTGTATAAAGTCAATAATTAGTTAACTACCCTCATTAAAGTTATAAAAGATATGATAATAAAAATTTATAATCGTCAAAAACATTTCGTAGAACTCATAGTAGAACTAATCAACATTAGCAAATCACATTAGCTCACTAATTATAAAAAGGTGAATGCAGTTCTTAGTTGGTATTGTTGCGAGATATTTCAAATCATTTAATCACTTAATAGGCTCATTAGAATCAGAAGACTACAACCATCATTCTAATTACTTAATTACTTGTCATCAGACTCATTAGATGACTACACAATATGTTATTTTGTATTTTGAACGTATGCAAGGTTTTAAAATTCCTTTTGTGTCGATATTATTATGTGTCCGGTTATGTTGTAATCATACTTTTAGGGTATGATCAATTAACAATTTCATTCCCCTATCTTTCTAAAAGAAGCGACAGCATGGGCACTTTGACACTGATATTCAACTATTTGGTATTGTTGGAAATCTTACAAGATCAACAAGATACTACACACCTCTGTCTAGTCCTTCAGGTCTATAGGGGTGATGCTATTTTATGTTAAGAGTTGTTAAAGCTCTGAATTCTTCAACTTAAACACTAAAAGGAACGTTTAATATGTAAAAATAAATAAAAATATTTTGACGATTTAAAAAAAAAAAGGCATCTACAACCATTATGTAACGTATGTCAAAAAATCATAAATAATTAGTACTAAAACCTCCTATAAGGATATTACGGTTATCGCTGCCGTTTCAGAGATATTTCGATTTTTCATACTAGCTCCATACAAAATTTTCGTAAAAAAATTATAATTCCTTCGTTTTTGTGCAGAATCAATTCTGGTGTCATTTTTGTATATTGTTATAACAAATAGAAGTGATAGCCGGCACAAAAACTGGCACTTGCAAAATAAAATGCCTAAGTCTATGAAAGCCGTTTTTCAGCCCACCGTGCGCCGCCAGTCTCTTGGGTACATTACCAGCCGACAGCGTTGAGGACGAATTTGTTGATACTTTATTTTATCCTAGTTTAAGTACTTTATAAAGGATAAAAATTAAAACACGAGTTATGCCACACTTATTATTTCTTTTTGAAGAAAGATCTATACTCCATATTGTTACTTTGATGTAGAGTCGCACATATATTTATTGTATCGCGGGTTCGAAACTGTCTTAGTGACGCATGGAAAAATTTAGCTTGCCGTTTTATGGGGTGCAACCTCCTCGTGATAAAGTTCTCCCATACAAACTTATCTGTACATTTCCGATTTTCCAAGAAAAAAATACAGTCCTTAAATATATGTATCGTTTAAGTTTAGTCGGATATCATGGTATGGTCATATTTGTCATATAATAAGGAGGGATAACACACATGTGACTAAGAGAATTATGGATTTAAATGTTGTTGGATGGAGAGGTCGAGGAAGACTAGAGAAAATATGAATGGATTGTGTGAGGGACGATATGAAAGATAAAGAAGTAAATATTGCCGTGACGTCTGACAGGAGAGAATAGAAGAAGAAAGCGTGTTGCACCGACCCAAAGTAAACGGAATAAGGGTAGAAATATGATGAAATATAAAGTTTATTTGAAGACTAAGGAAATCTTCAAATAAACATTATATTTTAAGAGTTTATATTTTAAACTGAATGTATTATAGTATAGAGTGAAACGGCAAATTCAAAGGTAAATACGATATATTCATTTTTTACATCGTACACGTACACAGGTGCACAACGGCAGGGCACAGCTAGGCATTTGCTATCAGTCCTGCAATTCTTTCCTTTTAAGATCTGAAAAGTAATACATTTTGTTATTGTCAGCTTACACTGTACTTAATTTAGGGATATTAATGAAACATAATGTCTTTTTTAACGTTGGCCAAACATTTAAACTCACTTGCACCAAAACCTAGACCTGCAATAAATATCTGTAGGCCACTGAATCCTGTAGGAATCGAAGCCGCCACACCTAGCGAGCAGCCAATCGCTCTACCACTGCGCCAACCGTGTTGTCAAACTATTTACGATGTGAGTATGCGATGTATTAGTTACTCGTTAAGAACAGGACAAGTGCCAGACTAACTAGCGAAGTATTAGTTTTCGACGGGAAAATTATCAAATTACTCCTCCCAGGTTGGATAGACCGGGAGGCCGTATCAGGCTTCTACTAACTAAAGTCCCAGCGTGTTCTTTCCCGGACGACACCTCACTATGTTTGGGGTTTAGGTTCATAATATTTAGAGTATTTTTACCTCAGCAGTCCTCTATAGGGATACAGATTCCGTCGTAGTCTCGAGCAAATCCCATCATGCAGTGACAATCATTATCGCATTCGATGTTCACCATGGGGCAGGTCTCGTTAAGAGTAGCACACTCTTTTTGACATGCACTCCCACATCCGTATTGTTCGTTTTCCCCAGTACAATTATAAGGAAATTCAAAGCCTGTAAAATCTGTAAAGAAGATCTGCATGTCAGTTAATAGTCATTAGTATTACTATGAATTAAAAATGCAGAATGATTCCAAACAAAGAGAAAAAGCGGAAAAAGCTGATGACATCAAAAAGATTACAGGTCATTGCAGAGAACAACTCGAACTTAAGTAGAATGGACGGAGGAGGCCTTCGTGTTGCAAACACATGCCCAATACATTGTTCCAGTACATTATTTTGTATATAAACTATCGGTTACGGTTCGGGGAGTGTGCGATGGAATTGCACAACCTAATTCCACCTAGCTCGTTCCATCATCGGACTCCCATCATCCTACCCATAAGCATGAAACGTTTTCGGAATACTTTCATTGTGCGTACAGCTAACAAGCGAATTTCCTAACGTCTGAGTCTATGTTTCTTGATAGCTATAACCTGGAGTCTTTAAGTGAAGAGTGAATAAATTAATTTTAGATAAGCGTGCTTCATCTTCGCCAAAATCATCGCTTACCATCAGGGATGTCGGTTGTAGTGCTCAAACTGCAACCTATCAACAATAAAACAAAAACTTGTAAAAAACATAATATTAGACATCATGTTGGTATTTTGTTTATGTGTGTTTATGAAAACTATATAGATTAATATTTTGAATCTGAAATAATTAATAATTAATTAATTAATAATATATAATAATAATAATATTCCACAACTTTTTTCACACAACGCCATCTAGTCCCAAACTAAGCAGAGCTTGTGATATGGATACTAGACAACTGATAAACATACATATATATTTCTAAATACATACATATTATAGATAAATTACACCCAGACAAAGAACAAATGACCGTGCTCATCACACAAACATTTGTCCTAGGTGGGAATCGAACCCACGACCTTGCGCATAGCAGTCAGGACCACTGACCACTATACCAACGGGCCTGTCATAATCAATAATAATAAAGGTTTTCCTCAAGCCAGTAGCGGGGTAACATGTTATACCAATTTTACTGGTGTCAGTTTTCTGGCTTGTGACAACCCGTAACAACTATCAAATAATCTACAAATGACGGCCGAGACAAATGACGCAACGTGCTTTACGAGGCACGGAGTAATCTCGATATACATATGTTGGATAGTCAGTCACCCATGGCATGGACCTCGGTAAGCGTTGCTGGCTGTTATTATTTTAGCCACGAGTTCATAGAGTAGAAGTATATAAAGAAAAATTATAAAAATAAAATTACTCTTACCTTCGATGCTCATTACAATACAGCAGGTTGCTAATGCGAAAAATCTTAACATCTTCATGATCAAATGTCTTTGTTCTGTTCTGTTCTGTACTTCTAATTAAAGTAGACCAGGCGACTATTTTTATACTAGTTCTCTTATCAATTTTGAATAAATTGTGTCTTGTAAACATTATTTGTATTTTAAAACGAAGATTAATATGGCTGTCTGCTCAAATTAAACGATTGCCCTATGGTGTCTGCAATTTATTTGGTAGCCAAAAAGACTTTTAAACCACATTTTTTTAATACTGACGTGCACTTAAAGACGATACTTTACAATTCAATTTATTTCAAGTATCCAGACTAGTTTAGTTAGTTAAAGCGCTATTTTGTAGGCACCCTTTGGCTTTTAGGCTTATCTATATGGAATAACACATAGGCTACATTTTATCCTGGAATTTCTACGGGGTTGGCGTTTACTTGTCGCGGGCAGAAGCTTACATTATTTTGTATCAATCTAAATTAATTTATCTCATTTGTTTATCCGTAAAATGACTACTATTCGTCTAACGGCTTTCATTTCCTCGGTCCACAGAACGGTGACGATGGAGCACATTTGGCTAAACCTATTTACTCTTGACTTAAATAAATCTTGGTAATATACTGTACGAACAGTGGTAGTATACCCAAAACATTATTCACGAACCGATTTCTTAAAATTACCTGCCTACAAAACTACACCTAGTCCGTATGACAAATATCCATTATAGAATTATTTATTTTTAAAAACTTTCTGCAACACAAAATATACAAAGGCGGACTTAATGCTATAGGCATTCTCTACCAGTCAACCATACCCATGGTTGACTGGTAGAGAATGCCATGTTATCTCTTCACCACCCGGTGAAGAGATAACATGGCAGGTGCATAAAAAATTAACTAAGTAGATTATATATTCAGTTACAAGTATATATACACATAGAAAACTTAAATAAACTTACATACATATTTATCAAAATACATACTAATATATATAATATATAATAACAAAAAGTCATAGAAAGGGGTTATGAAAACTTTGCTTCCACTATCTGTTTAGAAAATAATTCCGCAACTTTTCTTAAATATAATTAACATAACCACGACTATTCTTAGACGTGGTTGTACTTATTATTTGTTCCATTATTTTGGTTTAACATAAGAAATCTGTTATACTATTTTAACCGTGAGAAATGTTATATTAATAAGAAAAGCATTTTTTCTTAAAATAAAGATATTAAAACATATCATATATGCTACATGATTTATTCGAATAAATTAAAGAAACATATTTTTGTCTGGCTTGCATGTGCTCTTTAAACCACAAGGTGTGGATGTGCAGAACCGGTCTTGCTAATCATGTGCATACAAAAGCGCACATTATTCCGTAGAACACGTTGATAAATAATGTAATTATTTTCAGACTGCACGTAATAAAATTGGATAAGTAAAATTAGGTTTTATACAACGTGTAACGGAAACCACATATCTATCCAAAACGACTGAAGAAAACATCTGGTATGGAGTCTCTATGCTAAGTTTCAGCTCAAATTAAGTGACTCACAGAATTGACCGCAAATTATTGGTTTCATATGTTTCTTGAATACCAGTAATAAAAAACGTGTCATATAATAATAATAAACTTGCCAATAAAACGATAATTCTCTTCGTTCTTCTTAATTTGAAAAAATCGGTCTCTGGTATCAATGTATTGAAATTTCTAATATGCTCCAAACATGTACACATAGGATTAGAAAACCCTTGCCATATCGTTTATTATCATCCAAAGAAGCCATGCACTTGGTATGTATATAGCCTTTAAATTACACGTTGTATATCAACCTATAACGTCTTTATTATTTTTATCATCCATAACTTGACTTCAACCACTGCTAGGTACACGCCACTCGTTTCTTGTTCCTATATCAGTCGCATACAGGATATACCCGCGCTGGCAACAATGTCGTCTGCCCATATCGCTGCCGAACCACCAACATTCCTATTTCCATTCCATAAATGCCACTTAGTCACAGGCTTACTCCTCTTATAAGACCTTACGGCTTAACAAAGGGTTCTCTATAGCCTTCCGCTTCCCCGATAAATTATACGATACAAAAAAAAAATTATATTATACGAATTAGAGGCGTTAATACGCCTCTAATTCGTCCCGGTATATTTCCTTAGCAGTTCTCATCAGTGAAATCCGTCTCGAACTGCGTAAAGACATTTATTTGCTCGGCTGCATTCTGCCTACTATATTATAATGAAAGCAGATAAGTAATTTTATCAAATCAGGTTGAAAATCAGTATATTTTGGACGCTAGAAATATACACGAAGACAGACCCTGAAAAAGCCCGCCTGACTCAACTTACTGATGTTTTATCTGGGAAAAGAAGAGGCACAACAAAATATATTATTATGAATATGTTCTGTTTGCAGTACTTAGATTCAGGGCTCGGAAACCGGTTAAATTTCTTAACCGGTTACGGTCATTGACCCCAAACCGAAATCGATTTAGGTTAAGGTTGCAAAACCGGTTTTTGCGGGAAACCGGTTTTATGTGAAAATTAACCGGTTAAAAACAAACTAAAAAAAAGTAAGTAGCGACTGGCGTAGGTATGCTCGACGCTTTGTTTGCGGGCGCGCAAAGAACTAAGCTCGAACTAAGTAAGTCGAAACATGAATCTACGCGCACCTAACATCTTTTTTCCTAATGTTTTCTGGGGTACTAATGTCACTATAACTTGTTGAAAATATTTACGAATTACGCAATTAACCGGTTAATTTGGGTGTCAAAACCGTTTGTGCTTATGTAACCGGTAACCTTTATCATTTGGGTTACATAAGAACAGTTCACTTGTTTAACCGGTTAATGAAGGAACGATATATTTACCGGTATTTAATCGAAATTAACCGTTCTTTTTAAACCGGTTCAGAGCCCTGCTTAGATTATCTAAGGGGTATCGTGTT
This sequence comes from Tholera decimalis, assembly GCA_943138885.2. Classification (NCBI taxonomy): domain Eukaryota; kingdom Metazoa; phylum Arthropoda; class Insecta; order Lepidoptera; family Noctuidae; genus Tholera; species Tholera decimalis. The sequence goes on along the minus strand of OW964552.2, from coordinate 12,639,071 downwards.
AGCCAGCTACCGGGTTGTGGAGGTCAGATAAGCAGTTGCTCCATGTAAATGTCCACTAACACTCAGCTGCATCCGGTTATACTGGAAGCCGACTCCAACATAGTTGGAAGAAGGCTAAGCAGATCATGATAAAATTTGTTCTATAATAATGCATTACTATCTCTTTCCAAATAAACACGTTACTCATCACAAGTATTTCATTTTGAGCAAAATCGCCGTTACCGTCATTAGATTTCCATGAATATCTTAGGAGATATCATAGTTTTAAAATAACTGCTCGACAAAATAATGCTGAAGTATAACGTGTGTTGGCCGGACGCGCCTTGTAGCTCTCGATAACACGGAATGTACTAAGTATTAGTGAAGTGTTTCGGCAGCCCCTGGCGAACCTGTGCGAGGAAACACGGGGTGGTTTTAATCAGTTGGAGTCGTTCGTGGCCCCAGGGCGAAGAACAGCCATAAGGATTTCCACCTCGAGAAAAACACAGAGTTTACTACCTACCGCTGCGTAGGCTGTGTTCAGAGTTAAAAGATTTCCTCTTCTCCCAACAGGACCGCTGTGCCCCGACGCGCATGAAGCCTACGATCCTGAGTTTAAAGAATGTCTTCCATATATTTTTTTATTTAAAAAAACTTGTCAAATATCTATTTGGTTTTATTTGCAATTTCGAGACTGCCGATCAGTGTACCTGTTAAGCTCTTCGGTCTCAATAGCTGAATGGATTTTGAAATTTGTATAAACTTCAATCTAAATTAGGATACATTTAATTAATATATATGTATTTAATATCTGGGTAAAAAATTAAGCCACAGGATAGAAAGTGATGATTTATTGAAAACAAAGTTCTCAAGTTTTTATCACTTCGTTTCAGCTAATTAAAGTTTAATTTGGTCATTTCATTTTGATGTATCTACGGCGAGGTTATTCGAAAAAACGTCGTTTTCAATTGTGTCTTATTCGTAGATAACACGGATTTAAATTTTGAAAAAAACATATTACATAATTCATACTTTGATCTTTCTATTTCGGTCATCCGATACACGATTACTTGCATTTCACTGCAACTAATTAAATCGCAAAGACAAGTCTAAATTACGGTCTTATTCTTATTTTATTTGAGTTGTATTAAGCTTTGAATAATAAAACTTATACCATAATAAAGGTCGTAAAAAATGTCATATATGTCTGTCGTCATAATGTGAAATTTGAAAATATTTATACCACTAATTACAAAAATAAGTGTTTTCCTATTATTTTGATGCGCGCGGCCACGCGCCCCGCGTCCTTTAGTCCCGAGCGGAACGTGTTGGAGGTCGGACGTATGCCAATTTTTAGCGAACCTGCCACCCCCGCTAAGTTTGGTTCCGGTCGAGCCAAAAAATCATTATAAAATAATAATTCCTATCGTTTAGTTTTAAATAGTTGTAATATAAATTGTTTTTATTTGGTACTTTAGTTATAATTTTGGTCAGTAAAACTAATGGACAAAATTAACAAAAAGAAGTGGTCATCGCTGGCTCTACGAAGGCTGAATAAACAAAAAAAGTAAGAAGGCTTTGACAATATATAAATATTTAGACCTAGGTATATACATAAATATTTTTCTTTACTAACTAGGTTCTTTTTGTATTCTGAGGTACCTACTTAGCTACGCGGAATAGATTTCGAAACCACAAAATAATATATGTGACTATGTGTAAATAAACACGCCACGCGCGCAAAACCTGTAATAGTTTATTTTTCTCGCGGAATAGATTTGCCAACCGCAAAAAGTGTGTGAAACATTTGAATTTGAACCCTATGTCAAAGCATATAAAGCCGCCACGTGCGCAAATGTTATAATGCTCTTTTCAAATGTCAGACTCAAAGGAAACTTTGACAATATTATTATAGGTACCTATAAATATACAAATTAATATTTTACTTTACTAAGTAGATAAGTACCTACGCAGAATAGATTTACAAACCGCAAACATGTGTGTAAAACAAAAACATTGTTGACTTTCTTTCCCCTATAAAAAAATGAAAATGTTTCTTATTTTATTCAAAAAAATATTTCCAAAAATATCTAAATATAATATAAAAGTACTTTCAATGAAAAAGAAATCACAAAAAGATATGATTAGAGCCTGGGTTTGATCCAGAATACTGATGGTTATCAATCCGATTCTTTACTAAACGCGCTAACAGTACGTTAGTAACCACGGTTGAAATAACTGACCGTATTCGACTGTATTAGGTTTTAATTTCGTAAATGTAATAATGGATAAATGGTACAGTCGATCATTCGTCGCTATGACCACAGTATAAAGATCATACAGTAGGTCGACGCCTTTGATCTTGTGGAAAATGCCGACAACGTCTAGTTCTAGACAGTATCGCAACGGCCAGGGTTGTCACAAGTCAACAATATTTATTACACGCAGCACACTCGTGCCATAGTGTAGAAATATACAACATGACCATTTCCTACGAAAATATCATTTATTATTTTCGGTAAACTTCGGTAAACTTTATAACTCTCTGTCTTCGGTGTTCGTATCAACTTTACGCTGATGATCTGCAGTTGTATGCATCTACGCGGGTGGAAAGTTTGTCAGACACTATAGGAGATGTAAACCGAGATTTAGATGCTATAAAACTGGTCTAATTGATTTGGGGTGACTGTAAGCCCCTCAAAGTGTCAGGCCATTATGATCAGAAGCTCACGTATGATCATTAGAGTGGCAACTAGTTCACTCCTTCCTATCATTTTCAATTAAAGATCTCGGTTTGCATCTTGACTCTGCTTGGCTGGCAAAGTTTGGTTTGGTTTTGACTGGAAAGGGCTTTGCGGACTTCCTTAACATGAAATGCATTTTCCAGCATTACGGAGCCAAAGTGAGGTATTTTATGTGGTAAGTTAGACGCCGTCTCGAGACGTAAACTTACCGCAAAGACGGAGGCATTTAAATTTGCTTTTTCTTGTGCGGTGTGAGCCAGTGTTCCATTCAGTTTATCATAACTAGGAGGCAGCGAAGGACGGTAAAAGTTCGAGTTTCACTTCGCAGTTTCGGAGTCTGCAAACCCATACTTCCATACTCGCCATATGACCCTGGGGCATGTATCTGGAGGAGAAAAGGTAGATACCGTTTTCACCACTAGGTCCAAGTCATTGGGCGTGTGGCCATCGACTTCTGGAATGCAGGTTGCTTGGTGAACCAGCTGGTCGAGATCTAGCGATAAAAAAACCTGCGGGCCTCTACCAGCGTGCTCTGTTTGTTGGTACGGGAACAACCATTCTTTATGGTGGGCATAAAAATCTCTTAGAAAAACAAGCTTTGCCATCGGATATTTGTGCTGGGCCATTTCAGCTCCTGCAGCTGCCTCCGTAAGGTGGTCGAAGAGCCTAGTCGTCTCCTGTTCACCGTTGTGCAATCAGTAAACAACACCAAAAACGAGCATAGATGGTCTTGAGAAAAGTGCTTACATTTCTTTTTCATGAAAATGATTAATCAGAAAAAGTTTCACATCTTTGTGTATGTCTACTTTTTTAAGTTTTCCAATAAAGTATTCATGTACCAAAGGGAAACAGATAATATGTTGTAAAATGTCAAAAATGTGACATATCGTGTCAGGATGTCATCTATGGCTTTTTACTGCATTTCGAATCACGCGCACCCCCTAATGTTCCCCGTCCAATCTCCATTAAATGCCTTGTCCCTCTTGTATTTACTCGATTTGTTTATGATCTATGTAGGTTCATTGAGATAAATAAAATAAAGCTGTAGCGTACTGTATTATCGTTTTAACATTTCTATGCCATATTTCAAATTTTCTCTTGCCACTGGTAAACTGGTAAAACATTGAGTGATAACACATTTGACATTGCAAAAGCTGTCATGTCATGTTTGCGTACAAAATAATTTTGTTTTTTTTTTTTACTTCAATTTTAATACTTTTCATCATCCAAAATACTTTACCAAACAACCTCCAGCGTTTATGAAATTGTGGTGGGTCCTTCACAAAAGCCGCAAGAGTTGAAGTTGAAGTCGAATCACGGCATTAGCCAGTTGTGCATAAATGATTGTAGTTTTTAGAGAAAAAAAAAGTGTGCGGTTGACCCTCGTCGTCTCTCTCGTCAGAAGACAGTCGTAAGTATTAACACTTTTGCGTTACAATTTCTGCCAGTTTAGAAGCCGCGTAAAATAAATACGTTCCAAAAAGTGTTTGTGTGTTGCTTTTATTGGTATAACTGTTTAATTGAAAAATATTTATATTTATTATTTTTTAAACATAATATTTCACACAGAATACGTCTAAGCCCTCTTTCAATATAACAATTGACTTGTAATACAATTCTCCTAATGTAAGTGTGCCTACCTAATACTTGATTTTTTATACTGTGCCATGAAGATTTCGCACCCTTTGGGAAAGTCGAATAGCGCGCGGCGTGTAATTTTGAATCATACCCGTATTCATGATCTACGTGTTAGTCAGATTTTTTATACACCTTATTCACGAAAATAAATAAATATACTTATTTTTAATTATTACCAATTAGGTTCAAGTTTATACAATACGTACCTATTCTATCTATAAACTTGAAAATACTTAAAAAAAATAAAACAAAATAAACATAAACTAATCAATTCAAGTTGATCTACTGAATTGCTCTATTCTGTGACGCATCTTCGTACCTACTTGAGTTCGTGAACTCATGAGCGGTGCGCTTGGCGCGCGCGTCTCCCGCGCGTCGTAATTTGTTACGTTTTGCTATTCGTTGCGGGGGCTGGGGTAAGCGTCGAATACCTACGGTGCTCGGGACAAGCCGGCCTTAAGGAGTTTTTCTTTTTTCGTTCATATGAATATTAAATTTTTTATCGTTACATGTTTAATTAAAATAAATAAAGTAATACCTATATATAACCTAAGTATAAAGTAATTAGATACTAGAATTCGCTTCGCTGATAAAGAATTGCTATTTTTACTTGCAATTTACGATAGACAAGAATAAGTGCTCACTGGTACATGTGTTACCTACTTAGTGCCGGTTTTAGTACTACCAGCGCCCTGGGCGAGATTTCTATGGCGCCCCCTAACTGCAATTCAAACCCATATGAAAAAAGGAAAAGGATAGAAGTAATGAAATTAAAATTTTTAAAAGAAATAACCATTTATTAAAAAAACTAATAAAATTTTACTTTTGTAGCCTTTCTATCGGCGAACTCTTTTATTATGTTATCAAAATCGAGACTACGCAGACTATTAATTAAGGAAGGTTGAAATTCCGAATTCGTCACTGTCTTTAGGACACCGGGAAAAAAGAAGAATAAAAGGGGTAGCAGTTTTATTAACTAATTGTGACGACGAGAACATATTATTTTTAATGTTTTTTTTTTTAATACACTATTTTTCACTTTTAAATGTATTTATGTATTATATCTATTTTATTTATAATAACGAATTAACTAATGAATTCCTCTTCTTTCTTTAACATTCTTCTGAACAGACATGATTAAAAATAAATGATGGCAATAACCATAGAATAATGGCACGCAGTAAAAGTGACCACTTTTTTGTTCTACTAAGTGCACAATGCGCGAACTTACCCCCACTACGACAAAACCTTGTCAACTTACGTGCCGAGGACTAGACGAAATGTACGAATAACATCATCTCGGACAGTCGGACGAAGACCATACGATACAAATCGGACCTTGGTGAACGTAGTTCAACGTTGTACCAAGTAGTACTGTTATGGTGTACGATTAGTCCGATTAAGTCTCAATAGCAATTGACGTTTGGTAATATTACTTTTCATACCTCAGTAAGTAACGTAACCTATTAGTACATCCATAGATAAAATAAATAAGATAATATAATATATTTTTGATTTCTGTGAGTACATCGCATATCTACTACCCAAGACTATTGTTTGTTATTGTTATTCCATTGTTTGTTTTCAACGGCTAACATGGGGTATCTATTATTTTCTTTGCGATTTTGTGGATTCTTGACGACTTGGAAGAAAACCTTTGTACTGACTATTCTACAAACCGACTTAGACAACCAGTTTTACCTTTGGATTCCGCTTTGCAAGTGGTTTAGACTTAGTTACCCGTTAAAATGCGTTGTGTGAATTGTCAATTGCGCATTGCTCGATTACGGAGACATCGTTTGTCCGACGAAAGTGATGGGTTTATCCGCGTGATGTAAGTATTGTAAAACTTATACATAAATTGTAACTAAGCTCATTTACTTCAGTAGCATCCTGTGGCGTGGATTTGTTTCCGTTTCATGGGAAGACTCGCCCTCTATTACATGGAACTTAAAATTAGTATAAACTAGCGATCCGCCCCGGCTTCGCACGGGTGCAATGTTTATAGTAAATATACTATAGAATGTCTTTATGTACATCGTTGACAGCCTTTTTGTCATTCAACATACATGTTCTCTTTAGTAATTACTCTGAAAGTGCGACACATATTTTACCATGGGAAAAACATTCAACGCTCAAATCTAAGCAATATAGGCACGCGTGCCGTGCCTCCGCTGGCACCGCGCCGCAACCGCTATGTCCTTGCATTTTAAATCTGTAATATCTTCGAAACTATTTATTTAAATTATATTCTGTAAAGGGCAATTTTGATTTATATTAAATGCACAATGTATTTATGGTACTTAATTGGATAAGGATTAATGCTGTATTGCTTAAAATCGCTTCGTAAAATATGCTCGTATTTCTCGTAAAAAGTAAAGGAAAAAAAATGGTTGTTGTGGGTTATCTATAAGAGATAGACAGATGCCATCGAGGACTTTTTTGTTGGCCTTTTTAAGGTGTACAATATTGTAGTACATTATTTTTATCTATCTCGTAGGGTTCAGCCAGCGTTTGCAAAGCAAGCGCAAAAAAATGTGTTTATTTGCGACATCACATTAGAAACCTCAAAATTATCAGTGTTCCTCTACTATATTATGCATGTTATATGCTTAGAAACCTTCCTATTGAATCACTCTTTCTATTGAAAGAAACTGAATCAAAATCCGTTGCGTAGTTTTAAAGATTTAAGCATACATAGGGACAGACACAGGGAAGCGACTTTGCTTTATACTATGTTAAGATTAAGATAACCATCACCCGCAGGATGATAAGAAGTGGTCACATTCTTGATTTGAACCACTGACATGATTATAACATTAATTTGGTGTATTTGATACCTTTAAAACCATGGCCATAATTGAAAATAAAAATGCAAATGAAATTTTAGATGATTGGAGACGACTTTATTTATCATTCCTGATGGAAGTTGATAAATCATAACCCAAATGAAGACCCTGAACATAACGCCCAACAGCAACTTGCACATTTTTAATGTGTGTGCTGCGTGTGGAAGATCTATTTTGAGAATCAGGAGCAGACTGGTCCTCAGACCAAAGATATCTGAAAGAGAAGTGCAAATAGGAAACATTATGTCTGAATGGATAAAACCCCGCCAGGTTTGTAATAAAAAACAAAACAATGACTTGCATACTGACAAGATCTGTATTTTTATTTTTTTTGTGACTCTTTTCTAAAACTTTTCACTTTTATTGTTTCAGTTAACCGACAATGATGAAATATGTGTGCCTTGCTATTTACGTGCACAGAGAGTGTTTGATAGCTCAGATTAGATAGCTCACAGAAGTTCGGCCCCTTCCACATCTAGTGTAGGACGTGGTGCACAGCCTATATCTTCGCAACAGATGGAACAAGTTGTATAAATCATTATCTATACTTATAATAAATCCGTAGAGAGGTCAATTCTGTACATGAAATATATTTCCAAAATAACTATCAGGGGTGCGATTAGGGATCGATACTGATGCCAAAAATGCAATCAGTAAAATTTTTGTCTGTCTGTATAACCGTTATAGAAACAAAAACTACTCGACGGATTTTAACGAAACTTGGTACAATTATTTTTCATACTCCTGAGCTGGTTATAGTATACTTTTCATCACGCTACAATCAATAGGAGGAGAGCAGTGAAGGGAAATGTTGGGAAAACGGGAGAAGTTACTCCATTTTTTAAGCTTCCGTCGCGTGCTACCTTAATGGTTGAAGCTACACAGAAATCATTTCATGACGGAAATGTTCTCCTTAAAATTATATAAAAAATATCCCAAGACTGCATATGTCTATCTTTTATGGTTGACTCACAATAACATGTGTAACTCCCGATAGCTTAGCAGTTCGAAGCTTTCTGATTATAATATTTGTCTACTCTTACGTTTATAACACTCTCAGTCACCTCTAATTGAAAAAGTTAACATTATTAACTATCCCATAAAAAAGAATCATGTAAATCGGTATAGAAACACCAAAGTTATACATGAAATACGCTAATAATAAACCATCGCGCGTGAATAGTGAATCATGCTATAAGGATTATTTTTGAGAATCGGTCGCCGCGCTATACTAATAATATAAGGCTGAAGAGTTTGTTTGTTTGTTTGAACGCGATAATCTCAGGAACTACTGGTTCGAATTGAAAAAATATTTTTTAATTAAATAATAAATTTATAGAGAAAGGCTATATATATATTCAAAGGTATTTTACATTGCCTTGGTGAGTGGTTCGCAGTTACAACTATAGGTGAGTGAGTTTGTGCAAAAAAGAACTACGATAGTATTAGATAATGTTACAGATGATGAATTGTTTTTCATGCAGAATGTTATGTAATTCCTTTTGGTTGTATTGAGGGTGAACAGGTTGTCACGTAACCAGTTACACACTCTATTAATGCCTTGTTGTGCACGCTCATATACCTTTTGGCACGAGCTCGCGCTGAACAAGAGGGCAGCATCATCAAAACTAATAAACCTGAAGTTGTTCCCAGTCCCGGCAGTCCGCTGAATATTTAAAGGCGTAAAGTTTATATACATACCTCATACTATTGTATAAATTCAAGTTTTTCAGATGTTACACGCCGGAGATTTATTGTTTATTTACGTGAAGCCGTAATGAAATGAAGGCTTCACGTAAATTTTGGACGTTGAAAGTGCTGATTTATTTCCAGCCATGTCTAATAAATGAGTTTATGTAGATTGTTAAATAATAATATTGAGAATGTATCGGAGCGAGCAAACGTCGTTATGGGTGTTAACCGAGAACGATTAAGAAGATACTGTACAATCATTAGCCTAAAGCCAAAGGATGCCTATAAAAGACTGCTTTTAGCATCCAGACCGATGTATAGTCTTAAAGCTAAAAACGGTGTTACACGCTATTATTTAATCAACCCTTATTGTAAAGTTTCATGAACATCTATCAATGGGTTATTGTAAACTCGCCACACTTTCGATTTTCCATTGTTAAAAGTATGTGTAAACTCGCCACACATTTATTTTATCTTATTAAAATATTTTGGAGTATTGTAAACTCGCCACACTTGTTTTCTATGTACGGACTGCAGAAAAATCAAACACAGGAATAAAAACGATGGTCATTTATTTTTGAAATCACAGAAAATCTTTATAAAATCTCATTTATCACAGTTTTAATTGCAGAATCCAATATGCAGCTAAATATACATTACAACTTGCTGATTTACCGTCAACATACTTATATATCTCAAAACATGACTTTCTCAAATCACAGAACTATTAGTATTAATTCAACTTAAATCTAATTAAAAAATCAGACTTATAATTTTAAAATAAATTTTCACTTAAATGTAAACAACAGTCATTGAGAAGTAAAAAATTAAGAGTATAAAACATGGCAGTTACTTAAATGGGCTAACAATAATTAAAAACCTAACTCTAGGAATAATTATTTATAATCACAGAAACATTTTTAATAATATAACTTATTTCTAGTGCAATCACAGTAATATTTTTTTAAATAATATACCTTGTATCGAATGCAATAATCGCAGTAATTTTTTTAATAATCAACCTACATCTAATGTAAATATCACAGTATTTATAAAATTACACAACGAAGTTTACAAATTCCGAAAACGTTGCAAAACACTAATTTTTTGTAATAATTCACCAAGGGACATGCTGTCGTAATTTTCCAAAATGGTTTTTAACTCTTTATCGACAGCTATTACTCGTCGTGTTCTTAGTATTAATTTAATATTAAAACTAAAATTATTCAATTTTCAATCGATGTAATTGGCTTCTTTTTTTAAAACATCTAGAAATGAAGAAAATAGGTTTTTTTTACCAATTTTATTGTTAAACCTTTTGTGCCAAGCTTCGGCTAAATTAATGGTCCTGTGACGGAACCTATGGACGTTCCATAAATAATTTACTGTATCATTTTCTAACCATTGTTTAACAAAGTAGTCGTTAAACTTTGTGATTGCTTTATTATGTGGAGCGTCCTCCATGATACGCAACCAAGCATCCTCAATGTCATGCTTCTTTACATGGGCCAACGCAGCACACATTGCTAAGTGTCTTTTTTTTCGATTGAATTTAATTGTAAGCTATGAGCTTTTTTTTATCATAGCTTGTTTAAAGTGGAAATTACATCCTTGTAATTCAACCTCAGGATATATTTTAGTTACTGCATTTATTACAGCAACTTCAAAATCCACAACCATTGTCATCGGTTTCCATTCTATTCAATATTTCTTTAGTAATATAAAAAGTCGTTCATAAGACCCTTGCTGCTTGTCAGGCATCAGTACAAAAATGAGTGGGACTATGTGAGTGTAGTTATCTTCACTGTTTACGTCTCCATGTATACAGTACAGCTGATAAAATAGTGTACAGCAACTTGAAAATGTACCGTCCGAAAAAAATATCTATAGAGTTAGTAATACTTTAAGAGCTGACTCAGTAGAGAAAGCTATTATTCTGTCTTCAGGTTCACTGTCATCGTCAAACAACAGAAACTGATGTTTATATTTTTCAGGTATTATCACGTCTTCTTGTTTGAGAAAATGAGTTTTAGATACGTTCAGTTTACTGTTCAGCTGATTTGCATTTTTAATTGACAACTGTTATTGAAAATGATTTTATTTTAATTAATATTTTAAGTTATTATAACTTTGATATTTTTTCAGATTATTGTTAACCAAATGGATATAACTAATTTGGGTTTAAAGAGTTTCTTTCATGTTAAAATTATGTAAAAGGTAGAACTTTACTTGCTAACGGTACTATCTTTAAAAATAGCATCAAATAAAAATGTGTGGCGAGTTTACAACAACTTGTATGTACCCATGATGAATGAATAGTTACTTTTTTATGGTTGTGTCGAGTTTACAATGAATGTATGGAATTTTCAAATGTGTGGCGAATCGACAATGTGGCGAGTTTACAATAACCCCTATCAAGGGTTATCAATGTCCTACAGAGCACAAAAGTGTTAAGAAAAACGTGATGAATTTCTAATTAATTCCGGAAGGCTTTTCGGCCACCAAAAGGATTGCAGACAAACCACAGGGCAACCAAAGATATATAATACGTCATTGAGGGCAACCGTTTAATTTGATGTAAACAGCTAAAGGTAATGTGTGAAACATATACCTACGGCGTACAGAAATGAAATATGGCGGGAATCAAAGACAAATGATTATACTTTTCAATGGTAAGTGGCGCATTACTGTGGCTGATGGGGATAGTGAAATAATAATAATAAAAAAAAAAATCTACATAGTATGCTTACTTAACTTATAAATTTGGTTTTAGGGTGGAGAAAATAAAAAAAAAAATTTTTATGTTTATTCAGCTTCATCAATATCTAAAATTACATTGTTCAAGAAAGCCGCAGGTGTATCAATATTTTCTAGATATCTGGCTCAGGATAAAAAGTATACTACGCTTGCAATATGGGCACAACTTCCTATAGTGCGGCGGCCGTGAATATATGAACAGTAGTATCCCTCGATACTCTCTCGACCATGTCGTGTTGGATTCACCAAAACATAAGTATAATATTGTTTACACCTGATATGTCGAGACTGTATTCTCCCTCTAATTAATATTTTGTTATCAACCAACATGCGGTGTCTGTATACTTCTAATGTGTACAGACCATTTGGTCTCATGTGCTCGTAGCAGTAAGACCTGGCTAATCTCAAGTGATAACTCCCCAATGTAAACAAAGTCAATTAGGTTAAGGTTTAAATCATTTATTCTCAAAAAAGACATAATAAGCCACTTGCATGAAAACATAAAATAAAATGTAAATTTGAAAACAGGTCACCGTAATGGGCCAGATCATAACGTTTTAGTATGTATAAAGTAGGGCTACTCGATCAACAATTTCTACCTCATATGTAAGTTGAGGGAAATCACCGAAAGATGGATCATTACCATCAATAGGCACGAAGGCTTACTCTTCGCCTATTCATATTACTTTCTTGTACATATTGTGCCAATTCGTTCTCTCTATTTATATTCTCATTTATAATATTTATAAATTGCTCTACGTACACGCTATCTTCGTAAGGACGTCGGGTTGCATTCATTAGTGCAGCAGTAACCCTAAAGTGCGTCATCATATTAGGAAACGCAAGATTAAAATACGTGTGCCGAAATATTTTAATCTTTTTTAAAATGCCCATTTATGGTCTCTACTGGCCATCGAACTAATGTTATCAATCTCGATTTGTTGGCTTCGACCGTAGATTCTTGTTCTCCTCTGGGTCTGCTAGGTGGCATGTGTGGATTATAACCACAACCTTCGATTGATGACATAGAGTCCCGAAATCCGCTGGTGCAGCTAATTATTATCAATTTTTATTGGTCTACTGCAAGATCTCTTCATTGAACTTTTTTTTTTCTTTTTACATATAATGAAAAGTGGGTTATGCCTGCACTATTTACCACCATTTTTGTTTTTGTACAAAAACATTTTGAACCGTGTCGGATTATGGGCCATGACCTTTATATTTATTTTAAAATACAAATAATGTTTAGACGACATAATTTGTTGAAAACTGATAAGAAAATTAGTAAACGAGTTTAGTCATGAAGATGTTGAGCTTTTTCGCCTTTGCATCCTGCTGTATTGTGCTGACAGTCGAAGTTAAGCGTTATCTTAGTTATGTAATTTTAATTTTATACACTTTTACGCTACGAACTATGTGGCTAACATAATAACAGCCAGCAACACTTACCGAGGTCAGTCCCATGGGCCTCGGAAACCACGTTGAGTCGTTTGTCCTGGTTGATATTTGTACATTTTTGATCGTTGTTACGGGTAGTTAGAAGCCAGACAAACAGACAGTCATGCTCGGTGTAAATATTAATCCATACAATTCTTAAAAATACACATAACTAGAAAATACTCATAAACAAATAGCCAACATGATGTTCAATATAAATTTTTTGTTTTATTGTCGATAGGTCAGCGTTTGCCCACCACACGCGATGGTAAGCGATGATTTGGGTGAAGATGAAGCACGCTTACTTAGAATTAATCTATTCACTTTTCACTTAAAGATCCCCAGGTTATAGCTATCAGTACCTACACATAGACTCCGGCAGGGAATTTGAATCCTTAGCTGTACGCACTAGCGGCGGTAACCATGACGCCTCGTTAGCTACTCCTCAAAGAGGTCCCTTCTTTGAGGCGTCATGGCGTCCTCACCTTCCGCCTAATGCAGGTGCTCACCGGAAACGGTTGTTTCGCGAGCTTTTTGTGCCGGATTTGACGGGTGGAAACGCTCGGGTGTCACCACTGTGAAGATCGCCCTGAGGACACGGTGGAACATACGTTGAAAGTTTGCCCCCTTGGGCAGAGCCCTGTCGTATCCTTGTAGTATGATAGGCGACGACCACTCACTCCCGGACCTGGTTCATTACAAGGTTCGAAGCGAGGAGGCATGGTATCCAGTCACCTCTTTCTGCAAAGCAGTAATGCAAGTCAAGGAGGTGGCGGGACGCGCGAGGGAGAGTCGCACTTCAAGGCCCACACAAACCTTGTGCCCCAGCCACCACAAGAAACCTCCGGACGTCGGGAGTCAATAATTGGATGATTTTCCATCCTTAAAAAAAGCTGTTCGCCCAATGGTAGTATTTCCAAAACGTTTTGTGTGTATGGGTGTACCTAATGATATCGCGTTGCAGTTCATCCTGTTGTCCAATAATAGAACGAGCTTGGTGGTATTACATTGTACAATTCCATCGCACACTCCCCGAAACGTAACTGATAGTGTATATACATAATAATGTACTGTAACAATGATTTGGGCGTGTGTTTGCAACACAAAGGCCTCCTCCAGCACTGTCTACGCTACTTTAGTTTGAGTTGTTCTCTGCCATGACCTGCAATCTTTTTGATGTCGTCAGACCAACGTTTCCTTTGTTTTACGCTTTCTTTTATATTTGGAAACATTCTGTATATTTAGTTTATAGTAACGCTAATAAGTAAAAACTGACATGCAGATCTTCTTTACAGGTTTTCAATTTCCTTTTAATAACTGCAACTGGGGGCCATACGAACAATTCGAATGTGGGAGTGCATGCCAAACAGAGTGTGTCACTCTAACCACACCTGCCCCATTGTGAACATCCAACGCAATGATGATTGTTACTGCATGATGGGATATGCAAGAGACAGATTCGGGGAGTGTATCCCTATTTCAGATTGCTACAGGTAAAGAGACTGTAAATATTATGAATCTTAACCCCAATAGTAGTGACGTGTCGTCCAGGGTGACTGGAATGTTCTAGATCCCGTGGTCTCGGAACGCGAGGGCAACTGAAGAACAGTCAGTAGAAACCTGACACTGCTTTCCGCTTTACCTAGAGCGAAAGAAATAATTCAATGATTTTCCCGTCGAGAAAACTTCTTTACAATTTTTACATTGTACACGCACACAGGTGCACGACGGCAGAGCACAGTTTGAGTTTGAATTAAAGTTTAATTTGGTCATTTCATTTTGATGTATCTACTTAAGGAGTTTTTCTTTTTTCGTTCATATGAATATTAAATTTTTTATCGTTACATGTTTAATTAAAATAAATAAAGTAATACCTATATATAACCTAAGTATAAAGTAATTAGATACTAGAATTCGCTTCGCTGATAAAGAATTGCTATTTTTACTTGCAATTTACGATAGACAAGAATAAGTGCTCACTGGTACATGTGTTACCTACTTAGTGCCGGTTTTAGTACTACCAGCGCCCTAGGCGAGATTTCTATGGCGCCCCCTAACTGCAATTCAAACCCATATGAAAAAACCGGTCAAGTGCATGTCGGGCCACGCGCAGTGTAGGGTTCCGTAGTTTTTATAACAGCCAAGTGCGTGTCGTATTCGCTGACTGATCGTTTCGTACCATGCTCTAACTAAAAGCCAAACATGACTACCTAACTAATTTGACTTTCTATACAATTCCTCACCTGATCCGACAATTTTTCACGGAAAGTTTTAATTTTTGTTTAGATATTTGTATAAAACTTGTCATAGCCGGTGTTTTGAATTTAAATACAGGACACAGAGCTACACTACTCAATCGACACAAAAAATAAAATTGAGGAAGTAGTTTGTTGGGGGAGCTTTGTGTTTGATATTATATAGCAAAATAATAAATAAAAAAACATATTAATTTGAATTCACTCTAAAAACGAACCCACATAGGGCGATGGTAACTGAAGAAGGAATGATAAAATCCAACTTCACAAGGGAAGTTTCAAAAAATGTGATCTATTTGAGTACCACCGCGTGTAGAGGGAAGTGGTTGTAATAAAGACTGGTAACCAGCGTCACGTAACAATTTGAAAACTGCAGTGTTGTCGTTACGGAGATAGTCTTCATTAAAATCTCCAAATATTAATAATAATAATAATAAATACAATCTGTGGCCCGGCTGTCAACAGGCTGTCAGAAATTTTCATCCCGATTTTTTAAATAATATTTTATTGTGCAAACCATTACAAAAGATGTACTTACTGCAAATTAAAAACCGTAAAAAAAGGAACAAGAAAGCACCAAATATGAAGTAGCACCATCTTGGACGGAACACAATAATATAACAGATTGATTTTAAATGTTGACAAGAAGCCGGGCACAATTACAACTATCCACACGCCCAACACCTGCGGAATCGTCGCTCAGCTCCGCCTCGCAGTCGCCGGGACCAGCTCCAGCCGTGAGTGAAGAGACTCCGGCCGCTGCAGTTGTGTCGAGCTCGAGCGACGAGTACTTCTCGCCGCCGACGACACCACCACCTGCGCGTCGGCGAGGAAGAGGCCGCCCGCCGGTCGGCTTAGGACTTCGAGGCCCTCCGGCCTCCAATGGGGTCCCCGCTGCCGGTGGAAGTGTGCAGCGCATGCGATGGACACATTCCATCAATGAAAATGTCATGCGCTCATACTTCGGGGCTACAGAGGGGGGAACTAACCTGACTGCGTACCGTGGTCGGATGCTCTCTCTGTTTCAGGTACTTGAACCAGCTGTCAACGTTTCGGCTCAACGACTGTCGGATCAGGTGCGGGTCATCCAGCGTAACCGTATGTTGGATGACGCCGTACTTGATAGACTACGCCTCGAATCACGGTGCAGCCGTGTCTCATCTGCTTCGCCACTGGCCGCAGTGCAACTACAACCCAGTATCTCACCGCGACCCGATCAGGTCGGTGAAGATGATGATGACGAGGCTATAACCGTGAGTACCCAGTGCAATGAACAATTGAGGAGTGCTTTGGAGTGTGCATTACGGGAGTATCGCTCCACACCGCCTGAGCTTAGACCTCGTCTCCCTCGTTTACCCATGCATAAGAAAAATAGGGCGCTAGTGTGTGCTCTAGATTCACTACTGTCAAATTATTTTGACAATAGTGAAGACCTCACCGATACTCATTCGATCCTATACTGTGCAGCTGTAGCGGCTTGTCGGGTAGCTCATGTCAAGTTCCCAAAGACTGACAGGGTTATACGACCAGCTGTACCAGCTTGGCAGGGCAGGATCGAACGTCGTATTGCTGAGGCTAGAGCACTCATTGGTAAACTTATCTGCTTCAGACAGGGCAACACTCGTCCTAGAGTGATGCGCTTTGTGAGGCGGGCATTTGCGGGGACTGATATTAGCCCTCGGGACTATCTGACCCGCGTCACAGAGCGTATCGACTTCCTGAAGCAGAAAGTCTATGCATGGGCAAATCGAATTCGTCGATATAAGCGGCGGGTGGAGCGATACACTCAGAATCGCACATTCCAAAGCAATGAAAGGTGGGTTTATAGGGCCTGGGAGCGACCTGACCAAGGTGTGACTGATACGTGCCTACCGAATGATGATGCCATGTGTTCGTTCTGGCGCAGCATCTGGTCGGTACCTGTCAGCCACACCGAGGGTGACTGGATGAGTGAGATCAAGCGGACGTGCGATCTTATACCAGAAATGGGGGCAATTACGATCAGCCCCCAAGATGTAACCCGTGCAGTCCGTCCGTTATCCAACTGGAAATCTCCAGGGCCGGACGGGCTGCACAATTTCTGGATAAAATGGTTTCTAAGCTCGCACGCTCGCTTGGCCGCTCAGTTCCAGTCTGCCTTAGAGCTAGGATCGCTACCTCAATTCCTAACTACAGGAATAACCCACCTGCTCCATAAATCAGGCAGTACTTCGGAACCTAAAAATTATAGACCGATCACGTGCTTACCGACGGTCTATAAAGTTCTTACATCCATTCTGAGAGCCAAAATTAATAATCACATAGATACAAATTCAATCATGTCTGCTTCTCAGAATGGATGTAGGAACGGGTCCCGCGGTACTAAGGAGCTTCTCCTCATCGATATTGCCATAAACCAACAGGTTCGTCGTTCCCGAAGGAATCTGTCGACATGTTGGATAGATTATAAGAAGGCCTATGACTCAGTTCCACATACATGGCTCATGAAGGTGTTGGAGTTGTACAAAATAAATCCAATACTCCGCACTTTCCTTGAGTCATGTATGGGGCAATGGAAGACGGTCCTCTGCTATCCAGGATGTCGACAAATCCAGGAAAACAGCGAACCGATTAGGATTGAGCGTGGCATATTTCAAGGTCTGAGCCCACTGTGGTTTTGTCTGGCTCTCAACCCTCTCAGTACACTGCTGGAGAGTTCGGGGCAAGGCTACCAGTTGAGAAGAGGTGGTCAGGTCATATCCCACTTGCTTTACATGGATGATTTGAAACTTTTTGCCCCCAGCAACTTGCAACTCATGGAGCTACTGAAGGTAACGGAAACCTTCAGTAGCGCCATCAGGATGGAATTTGGGGTGGACAAATGTGCGGTCATGCATGTAAAGCGAGGGGAGATTATGGAATCCGTGGGAACTCAACTCTCGGATTCCATACACCTAAGATCCCTCGGCTCAACTGAAACCTACAAGTATTTGGGTATGTCAGAGGCATTAGGCATCAATGTTGCTTATGTTAAACAGTCATTGAAGGAACGCTTCTTTGGCCGCCTGAATAAAGTACTGAATAGTCTTCTATCAGGCGGAAACAAGGTGCGTGCCTTCAATGGTTGGGTCATGCCAGTATTGATGTACTCTTTTGGCATACTCAAATGGACTCAGACTGAACTTGATGCCTTGGACAGGCGGGTCCGCACAACGCTGACTGCAAATCGAATGCATCACCCACGTTCCTCGGTGATGAGGCTGTATATCCCGCGGAAGTGCGGGGGTCGTGGCTTTTTAAATGCAAAGACCTTGCACAACCGCGAGGTATGCAGCCTTAGGGAATATTTCCTACAAGCCGACGTGGGTATGCATCGAGATGTGGTAGCGGTGGACAAAGGCCTCACTCCGCTCTCCTTAGGTACCGAGGATTGGCGCAAACCTGTAGTATTAGATACTAATGACCGCAGAGAAGTATGGCAGAGCAAGGAGCTTCACGGACGCTATTACCGGGCCCTTCATGGGTCTGATGTAGATACATTAGCGTCCGTAGCCTGGCTACGTTTTGGTGACCTCTTCGGGGAAACCGAAGGTTTTGTCTGTGCAATTACGGATGAAGTTATGATGACGAATAACTATCGGAAATATATTGTGAAGGATGGTACGGTAGACATATGTCGGGCATGTCACAAACCGGGAGAATCCATTCGTCACATTATCTCCGGTTGTTCTCGTCTGGCTAACGGAGAATATTTGCATAGACACAACCTTGTAGCTAGGATTGTTCACCAGCAACTTGCTCTTAAATACAATCTCGTGGAATCAGAAGTACCGTACTATAGGTATGTGCCCGACCCAGTTCTCGAAAATGGCAATATTACACTGTACTGGGATCGGTCTATCATCACTGACAGGACTATTGTTGCCAATAAGCCTGATATAGTGGTAATAGACCGATTAGAGCGTCGCACAGTGATTGTTGATATAGCGGTCCCTCATGACGAGAACCTCGTGAAAGCCGAGAAAGATAAGCAAATTAAGTATCTTGACTTGGCTCACGAGGTTGTTGACATGTGGGATGTGGATACAGCAATCATTGTGCCGATAGTCGTCTCAGCCAATGGCATAATAGCCAAGAGCCTCGACAAACATCTTAGGAGGCTCTCGTTGGGCAGCTGGATCAAGGGCTTGATCCAGAAAGCAGTACTTCTGGACACGGCGCGAATTGTTAGGAGGTTCCTCTCTCAAGAGCCCTGACCACCGGTAGCTTGGACCCTGTTCCCGATACCGGTGGGCTACTGTTTTTTATATTTTTAAATGTTTTTTTTATTTTTATAGGAATATTTAAAAATGTAAATAATATGTATATAAAATGTAATAAAGGAAATATAATAATAATAATAATAATTTATTTATTAAAATATTAGGTACAACTCATCTATCCTAATTAAAAACACAAGTGCAAAGATAACAATGAAAGTTTCCACAGATAGAGTGAAACGTCGATGTCCGTGCTAGTTTGCACTGTGTGACAGACATCGGCGCCTTCCTCCTCCACATTAAAAAATAGGTTATCCCGTAAGACAATACAATTGATTATATAGATTTAAACCACTAACAATATAAAATGGCATACATTACGTTTTGCTTTTAAAATCATTAAATTTTCATTTTATATATTATATTGAACACAGATTAAAATAAAAAAGTAATAAAATTTAAATAAAAAGTATTAATAACATTAGTAATTGAAATATAGTAATAACAATGACATTAATAATTGAAAAAATAAATATAAATTAAATTAAAGTCCCTGCAAGGAAATACGCGTAGGTGTTTTTGTCATAGTGTAAATGTATGTGTGTGTGTGTGTGTGTGTGTGTGTGTGTGTGTGTGTGTGTGGGAGTGGGTGTATGGTGTGTATTTGTAAGATTAGCGCTTATTATTCATGACTCTCGGGCAAATAGTCTTTCAGTGTCGTCGTAAGAAAGACTCATAAAATATTGACTTACAACCTTCTTGCATTTGTGCTTTGTTAGGGGATATATATTACACTTCTTGTTAACAGCATTGTAGAGGCGGCCACTCAGACTCGAATAGCCACGACTTGCCAGGGCAGTCTTGGTTGAAATACAAGGGCACACCAAATCTTTCCGTCGTTTATTCATTTGAAAATTAGGGTCATAAGTAAGAGCGGAATGTCTACGGAGGATTATTTGAAGCGCACAGAGTTGCCGGCAAGTGAGAACAGACGTGTCCCTGTATAATTGGGCTGTAGGGTAGCGATACGGTTTTTGAAGCATCACCTTTAGAACTGCCCTTTGGGCCCTCTCAAGTCGAAGCATTCGTGTCTTAAATGTGCCGCCCCAAACTGAAATGCAGTAGGTTAGGATCGACTGGGCCAAAGCAAAATAAACAGTTTTCAGCAATGTGAAAGCAACCACGTGTCTTAGTCTTTTCATTGGAAACATTATTTTTCGAACACGAGATACTATTGTCTCTATATGTTTATCCCAACTCAATGTACAGTCTATGTAAACTCCTAGGTATTTGACGCAAGATGTTCTGTCAATAGAAGGGCAATTACAGGTAACTAGAGAGGGATGAGAGCAGCTATGCACTTTTATATCCGAAATGCTAGGCTGCGTAGCATTATTTGCTGAAAAAGCCATATAGTTCGTCTTGGATACGTTCAAAGTTAAAAGATTACAGGAGAGCCAATTCACAACTGTATTGAGTGCATTTTCAGCCGAGCGGTGCGCAGAGGCCCAGGAATCACCACTTATGATGAGAACCGTATCGTCAGCATAGACCAGGATCTTGCAATTTGGTATATCTAGTTAGCATAGTCTGTTTACATAAACCAGAAAGAGAATAGGCCCCAGAACGCTGCCTTGCGGCACTCCGAAAGATAGGTTCTCGTCATCACTAATATAGTTCTCCAGCTTAACCCGCTGGCTACGACCAGTCAGATAGTCACTAAATATGCTTAGAGCGGTATCTCTTATTCCTAGTGCCTCTAAACTATGTAAAAGAATGGGAGTAGAGACCGTGTCAAAAGCCTTGGCCAAGTCCAGGAATATGCCCAAGGTTTTAGTTCTAGTGTCAAGGTTCTTGATGACGTGATTTGAAAGATCAAGTACAGCATCCTCTGTGGATTTTCCTTTCCTGAAACCATATTGGTTTGAAGCAATCACATTATTAGACTCTAAATAATGTAGTAGTCTTTTATTTAAGATTTTTTCTAAGATCTTGGACAAGGTCGTAAGAACCGATATAGGCCTAAAGTTCTCGACACGGTCCCCATCCCCACCCTTAAATATGGGTGAAACTAATGCCTTTTTGAAGGCGTTAGGAAAGATACCCTTTGATAAGCACAGGTTGCACATATGAGTGATTGGAGGAACGAGAACATGCCTCGCAGCTTTAATAACGGAAGCAGGTATACCATCAACCCCAGTCGCACAGTTATACTTTAAATCCATAATTATAATACTTACTTCAGATAAGTCCGCTTCAAGCAAACCCAATGAATTGCCCTGCGGATTGTTGATGGAGTTATAGCGGAAGACTGAATTTTTATTAGGTCGAGACCGCTGTATCCTTCGAGCAAGATTTCCTCCAACATTAGCAAAGTATTTGTTGATAGCATTAACAGAGGAGGCCGGGTCGCTACAGCTATTAAGGAGATCGCTAGATTTGCTTACTGGTGTAGAATTTTTATAAGCAATTGACTTTATGATGTCCCAGGTAGCTTTAGGATTTCCTTTTGCCTTTTGCAACTCATTCTGCTCATATTGGGACTTGATCTTTTTAAGCAAGTTATTGCAATAATTGCGATATCTGGAGTACGTTAGTTTGGCTAAGTGGTTATCCGGATCTTGCTTGGATTTCAAGTGTAGTTTGTCACGGTTGCGTATGCATCTCAAAAGGCCGGGTGTGATCCATGGTTTAATTATTCTTTTCCTGAGCGGGACTTTCTTTAATTTGCTGTAGGTATTTATAGAGTCAGACAAGATAGAAATAAGAATAATATTATACAAGGACTGTATTATACGAGGTAACGATACATAAACCTTCAGCACACCTGGCACATGAGCAAGCAACATATAACATTGACCTTGAAATACCGGGCTTCACTGGTACAACAACTTTTTCTAATGTGGAACCCTGGCTTTTGTGAATTATAATAGCCTCAGCTGGAACCAATGGGAATTGAAAAAAAAAACCGGCTTCCAAAAAAACACTACAGTGTGAAAAATAACTTTAATTTTGGAAGTCGGTGGCAAAAAACTAAAATACAGATCATAAGACACCATCTTCTGAAATTAAAGTTATTTTTCACATTGTACCTACCTAGTGGGTTTTTGGAAGTACGTTTTTCTTGTTAAAAAGTGTTTTTTTATAAAACTTATTTAAATATGAAACTAGCGCGATAGAACTGATGCTTAGCGCCATCTATCGACATTTCTATGGAGTTGTTCGAAATTTTCGAGTCAAATACAATTGGTCGACTATTACTCGTAAACTTGTAAAGCCCACTTATGTGTGATAGTTTTCCTTTAAACTTCGTTATATATAGGTACTACTGCCGTGACATTTGAATTTCTAAATACAACCGTTTAGTTGCTAGAGGGGGGGGACACTTGCCTCTAACGAAAATTGGTACTTTAAAGCTGGATAAGTCACGAACGGTTTACTTAATCAAAACGGTCTTCCCAAACCCCTAATGTTTTTAAAAGACCTATCAAACGATATCCCACACTATGGGAAAGACGAAAAAAAAAAATTATCATCCCGCTTTACATGTACGGGAGGTACCCTAAAAAATTGTTTTTTTCAAAATTTTATTTTACCACTTTTTCTGCGTTATTAACTTGTATACTCATGCCAAATTACAACTTTCTAGTACCAATAGTTTTTGAGCTAAACCGCGGACAGACGGACAGACAGACGGACATGGCGAAACTATAAGGGTTCCTTGTTGACTACGGAACCCTAAAAAGGAAAAGGATAGAAGTAATGAAATTACAATTTTTAAAAGAAATAACCATTTATTAAAAAAAACTAATAAAATTTTACTTTTGTAGCCTTTCTATCGGGGAACTCTTTTATTATGTTATCAAAATCGAGACTACGCAGACTATTAATTAAGGAAGGTTGAAATTCCGAATTCGTCACTGTCTTTAGGACACCGGGAAAAAAGAAGAATAAAAGGGGTAGCAGTTTTATTAACTAACTAGCTTTTGCCCGCGACTTCGTCCGCGTGGAATAGTTACTTTGGGCTAACGTTAAATTTAACCCCGATTTTGAAGCATTCTTCATTGGCGCTCCGCTCCTATTGGCCTTAGCGTAATGATACAATATAGCTGTGCCCGCGACTCCGTCAGCGTAAGTTAATGTATTGGTAATATTGTTTAGATCACGTTCACATGAGGCTTAAGAGCGTGTATTCCATTCGCGACGAAAACAACGCATTTTGGTGTTTTTTCAAGAGCTATATCGTAATGATGTTAACAGATTATTCAAAGATTATTACGGTTATAGAAAGATTAAGTCTTGGTTTAGTACATAACGATGTAACATTATAATTTTTATTGACAGTTTTTTAAAGACAAGGCAATCTGTTCGACGCGTTTTACGAAAATAGACGTCAGAGTCGTCTTTCAGGACGAAAATAACCATGATAACGTACCAACACATTTTATTTTATGTGCTTGTCCAATAGAATATATAGTCTTAAAGTGCACTACGTAGCCCAATTACGAAAATATGGCAATTTAATATTAAAGAAACAATTTTTAAATAATGCAAAATCGGTTCTCTTTAACATTTTTTTAACCGAGTTTTGAATAGAAACATAACTATTATTTATTTATTTTATGAAAATAAACGTATTGCCAAATACACTGTTATTTTTTTCAGTCAATTTCATGTAATCGTTTATTTTAGAAAATTATTTTAAAAACACTATAAATCAACGCGCGCAATCCGTTACCAATCCATTCTGCTTCCGACGCTCGCCCGCGACAGTCGTGCCGCTCCGCGCTCTCGATCGTTCCGTGCCTGAGTCATCGCTCCGTTCGTCACGCCCGCCGTGACGTCACTCGTAGTCGCCGACTACGACGCCTGGTCCGGATCCGCCTTTTTCGAGGCGGTGAAGGATATCGTGCTTCTCTAACAGAGATTGTCAAAAACAATTTGGTTTGGCCCCTTCAGGGTAAAACCACAGTTTCGTGGTCCTTGGTTGGAAACCTCACGGTGTCAACAATACCAAGGGGGTGCTGACCCGACGCACCCGCTGATCCCCTTCAGGGTGAAGCAGTCAATTGGAGTCGAGTGCTAGGTTTTGGCCTTGGGGGATCTCCTAGTCAAACCTAGTTACTGAGTTCTCTTCACAGCATACACACCTAGTGTCGGTTGGGTGTATCTACCCCTTCGCACTAGACCCAATAGGGCCCGGTACGCACATTGAGATTGGCGACCGGATTACAAGCTTAGGGCTCACCATTAGGCACACACCTCCCTGCTATCCCCGCAGGGAGCGAACTCACCTCCGGGTCATTCCCGCCCGGAGGGTTAGGCAAATAGGGCCCCTCAGGCCACATCAGACGGCAACACAGCTACCGAGTTTGTCTGGGTTTCTCTTCTCGGTAGCGAAGTGTTAGGAGAAACTCCGGGGCAGGGCTCTTTGGGGACCGTCTGCTCGGGGAGCTCACGTTTGACGTGTCTCCTCGAGGCGCTTATGTTAGGGTTAGGAGATTAGGATGCCCACCTTTGTCGCCTCCAATATGGAGGACAAGATGGAGGATCTCATGTCCAAAGTCGAATCCCTATCGGCTCGGTTAAATAGAACAACCGATATATTAGGAAAGATCCTATTTGAAAACCCCGCCCTACAAAGGAAATATGGGGAGGAGATTGACTCCTTACCCCCCGCGGTGTTTCCCGCCCCACAGCCAGATTTAGGTCCCACCCCCGCGCCCAACGCAGATAGGTCCCCCTCCCCCCCAGACGTCGAAATGGACTCTGAGGAGGAGGAACAAGAAAAAGAGGGCTCGGAAGGCGAGCGCTCGGAGCGCGCAGAGAGCATACACTCTGAGCGCTCGGAGCGAGCGGAGTCCGAGCACTCCTCCTCCGATCAAACCTCTTCCTCCGACGAGTTTATCCTCGTCGAGGGAAAGAGGAAGAAGAGGTCGCAGGCCTCGTCCTCCACCCAGGCCCCTAAGGCCAAGAAACCCTCCCCTCCCGAGCCAGCACGCTTAGTGCAGAGCCAGCCCTCCACTTCCTCGGCCACTAGGCCCAGCCCTACTCAAACCCCAGTCGTCAGCACCTCAGTGCGCAAGACCATCCCTCCCCCACCCATCTTCATACATGATAAGGGGGCTTGGACAAACGTGTCCAAAGCGTGTGGCGAGCAACGCATCGCCTACACGAATGCCCGCGCCGTTCAGAACGGCATAAAAGTAGGGTTAGCGACAGCTAACGACCACCGCGCGCTTTCGAAGCTACTCAAGGCTCGAAATATCCCCCACCACACTTATACGCTCCATGAGAGCAAGCCCGTTCGGGTGGTCCTCTGCCGGATCCCCAGTGAGATCCCCACCACCGAGATCGTCTGCGACCTAGAGTCACAGAACATCCCGGTGATTGAGGTGCACCGTATGCACGGCAGAGGTGGCAGGGCGTCTAACAACGTCCTCGTCATTTGCCACCCCGTCTCCGAAGGTCCCCACCCCATCTTTGCGCTGAAGACTGTATGCAGTCTTTCAGGAATTTTAATTGAGAAGCCACACAAAAGTGGCACGGTAGGCCAATGCCACCGTTGCCAGTTATACGGCCACGCGCAACGGAATTGCTTCGGCAAACCCCGGTGCGTAAAGTGCCTGGGCGATCACGGCACCGCGGAGTGCAGTCGCCCAAAAGATAGGTCCCAGTGCCCAGACCCGCCCAGCTGCGTGCTGTGCGGGCAATCCGGCCACCCCGCCAACTACCGAGGCTGTCCGAAAGCCCCGAAAACCTCCGCCCCTAAACTGGCAACGCGCGCTAGCGCACGCCAGGGACGAGAGTGTCCTACACTCTCGTCTGAGCTCCCCCAGACCCTCAGTCCCCAGCGTCCAACTCCTTGGACGGCGGCGAATCACGCCCAAAACTTCCCGGCACTAAGGCCGAAAGTCCCTGGGCTGATGGATCAACCCATCATGCCCTCCGCTCCGGTTGTTGTGGCTTCTCAGCCCCCACCTCCTCCCCAGTCACTCCCTCGCTCGGATGAGCCGGAACTCGATGCGTTCCTCATCCTTGGGAAAACATTCAGTTTCTTCCAGTCCCCCCGCGCCATCCAAATGGCAAAGGAGGTCGTGGCCTGCAAAAGCATTGAATCCCTGATTCAGGTATACTATAAGTATTCTGATGTAAAAAGCCATTTTGACAACCTCTTTAAACAGCCATAATGTATAACACGGCTAGTAAAAGATTAAAGCCCCGATCCCTAAAGCTAGGTTACTTCAATGCCAATGGCATCACTAATCAACGGGACGAGATCGCGACTTTCCTTCGCGATCATAGTCTCGACATCCTTCTGGTCCAAGAGACCTTCCTCAAACCCCACCTTAGGGATCCCAAGGTAGCCAACTACCGGCTAGTTAGGAACGATAGGACTAGATGCCACAGAGGTGGCACTCTAATATATTATAGGAACTCCCTGCACTGCATCCCTATGGATCCGCCGCCCCTTGCCCACTTAGAGGTATCCGTTTGCCGGCTAGGCATGACGGGCCATCCCTCTATCACAATAGTATCCGCGTATCTCCCACCGCACAGCGACGTAGATTCAAATTCTTCGATAAACGCCTCACTACGAAGCGACCTTACAGCCCTTCTTGACATGAGTGACTCCGTCCTTATAGCGGGGGATCTCAATGCCAAACATCCCGCATGGTGTAGTCGTATTACCAACCCCCGTGGGAAGGTACTATACGACCTTTGCACACCTCTCCACATAGATATCATAGGTCCTATGCGGCCTACTCATTATCCGTTCGAGCCATCCCACTTGCCCGACGTACTCGACATTGCCCTCCTGAAGAATGTGAACTTACGTTTGCACTCTTTAGAGACGGTAGACGAACTTGACTCTGACCATAGACCGGTGATCTTGGAGTTAACTCCGAGATCGGGTCCCTATGACCCTAACCGCCCCCCTCCCACACAGGTGATCACTGACTGGAGGAAAGTAGGCGAATTGCTGAAATCCAACACGTCTCCTCACCTGGACAAGATCCCCGACCACATCCAGTCCGCCGCCGACACGACGGCTGCGATCGACTCACTCACGGAGCACGTACAATCTGTCTTGAACGACTGTTCAAAGGAGATTCCGGTGTCAGAGCATTGGCGCCGGAAACTCCCGGACGATGTACGGGCCCTGCTGACTGAGAAGAACGCAGCAGTCCGTGCCTACAGATCTTTCCCCTGCCAGAATAACAAAACTTTCATGCGGTACTTACAGCGCAAAGTAAGTAACAGCATCAGAGAGTGGCGTGAAGCCGGCTGGGACAAGACCCTGAGCGAACTGGAACCCACCCACCATGCCTTCTGGCAACTTCAGCGGAATATGCGCGCCACTGAGGTTGCCTCAATGCCTCCCCTTATCCGCCCGGACAAAAGCATTGCCTTCGACGACGAAGACAAAGCCGAATGCCTAGCCGACAGCCTGGAGGCACAGTGCTCTCCCAGCTCCCAACCAGTCGACCCAGCCCACCTTGCCCACGTGGATGCTGAGGTCGAACGTAGATCTGCCCTACCCCCTGTCGAGGACCCTGATGCTCCCCTCCCCCCCGTCACGGAGGACGAGGTGGAGGAGATCATCAAGAAACTCAAACCTAGGAAAGCTCCCGGGACTGACAGACTGACCACTAGGGCACTTAAACTCCTCCCACGTACGATCTTAGTCCTACTGACTGCCATCTTCAATGGCGCCTTGTCCAACAACTTGTTTCCACAAGCTTGGAAAGAGGCTATAGTGATAGGTATCCCAAAACCCAAAAAGCCCAAGAACCTCCCGACTAGCTATAGACCCATTAGTCTGCTCAGCGCCCTCGGAAAGGTCTACGAGCGGATTATTCTTAATCGGCTCAAGGACTTTGTCGAGGCCAAGAGCCTAATCCCTAACGAACAGTTTGGCTTTAGAGCCCATCATTCCAGTGTCCACCAAGCCCACCGCATCGTAGAGCACATTAGCGGCCGTTTTCAACGCGGTCTGGTGACGGGGGCCCTATTCTTTGATATAGCAAAGGCTTTCGACAAAGTCTGGCACAATGGCTTAATTTATAAGCTTTACCAACTAGGTGTGCCGGACCGTCTCGTGCTCATCATTCGAGACTTCCTGTCAAACCGCTCCTTCAGATATCGTATCGAAGGAGCGCTTTCCACTCCCCGCCCTATCAGAGCCGGCGTCCCTCAGGGCGCCGTGCTCTCCCCCCCACTCTTCACGCTATTCACTAGCGACATCCCCAAAAAGCCCCCAGTAGAGTTATCCCTGTTTGCCGACGACACGGCCATCTACTACTCGGGACATAATCCCGTTAGCATCGCTCATACCCTCCAGACCTCAGCCAACGCACTAGGCGATTGGTTTAGGAAATGGAGGATTGAGGTAAATCCCGACAAAAGTCAAGCAGTCCTGTTTCGCAGGGCTCGCCAGCATAAAAAGTTCACCCCCCCACGCCCGATCACTATGTTCGGCAAGCCAATCCCTTGGGAGAAGCGAGCCAAATACTTAGGTGTGATCCTCGACCAGTTTCTCAACTTCAGTGAGCACATAAAGTCGGTTCGCTCGCGAGCCGCTTTCGCTCTCGGTAGGCTCCACGCCCTGCTGAATAAACACAGCAAGCTCTCCCTTAAATGTAAAATCCGAATATACACGACATGCATACGTCCTATCATGACGTATGCCTGTCCGGTGTTTGCTCATGCCAGTCCCAATCAGATCCATAGGATGCAAGTCGTTCAGAACCGTTTTCTCCGAAAGGCCACGGGCGCGCCCTGGTTCTGTAGGAACGAGGATCTCCACGTAGACCTCAAACTCCCGACCATAAAGCAAGTGTTGAAACGCATGTCAGTGCGTTACTTCACCTCTGCTGAGACCCACACTAACCCCCTGATCATATCGGCCGCCCGATACAGACCCTCCAAGATTTCTCGGGTTCGTCGCCCGCGTAACATCCTAGACGAGCCTGACGACCCCACCACCATCCGACAAGAGAGCAGTAGGGAAACCAGCACTCTTAGAAGACACAGATACAGAACGCGTTCCTTATTCCGGCCTCGCCGACGAGGCCCATCGCGACGTCCGCGTACTGGTAATGAAAATCCTCCCCGACCTTTGCCAAACGAGCCAGCCCGCGATGCTGAGCCAGTAGCAATAAATACTCCCGTAAATAATATGACCCAGCCTGTCCCTTTGCTGCCCTCCCAAAATGACCCCGCTATGCCGAGGCCCGTACTCCACAGGGAGTGCCCTTAGCGTGCGGTCATTAGTTTTTAAGTATATTTTAGTTTGTAAGCCCTGGCTGGGGGCCTTTAATTTATTAGAGGTCACCACAGGAAAGTCCGGTTAAGTAGACTCACAGCCTTAGTGTGCTGATCTACAAGTGGCCCTACCTAAAAAAAAAAAAAAAAAAAAAAAAAAAAAAAAAAAAAAAAAAAAAACCGTTGCCAATCAGTTCGTGCCGGGTCCTCCCAACGACAGGACGTATCACTTTTTTCCCGCCGCCCGCCGCTTGCTCGCATAAACATACATAGTGTCGGTGAGACATAGTGCGACACAATAGTATTGATACATGAGCAACTAATATTTTTTATTCGGTAAGTAATTTTGAAAAACGTTATATGCAGGTAATTATTTGTATATACTGAATTTATTTAATAATCAGTTTTAACATGTTTGTGTACAACAAATGATGTCAATAATTATTATTTCAATCAAAAATAATTTATATGTTAAATTTAATATTTCTTTTTTCAGAAATAGGTTATAAACGAAATTTATTTGGAAATACAAAAAAAATACTTTGGCTATCGCTAGACAAGCAAAAAGGTGAGTCATGTCTTTATGTACTTTTGAACCGATTTTCAATAGGGAGGCGATTCTATGTTCGGCTGTGTGTATTTTTTATGTGTGTAACATAATCATACATATTCTGTATATACAAAAATCTATATACTTGTATTATGTACCTACTTATTTTTACCAGTTTTTTTTTTCAGACAAAACTAATTTCGTGTGGCATTGAGTACGGTAAAACTATCGAAAACACAGCAATAGAGCAAATGGAGAGATACTAGGGTTGCGGGAATGTTCTAATAAGATACCGCGGCCCCGGAACACATGGGCCACTGAAGGAATATGGTGGGTTTTTATTCAGTAGAAGTCTGATACTCCCTTCCACTTTACCTAGAGTGGGAGTCATTTGATGATTTTCCCACCGGATCCAGAGCAGCTGGATCGTCATGAAATCGTCGTTGTGCAAAACGGTGCTTTTTAGGGTTCCGTAGCCAAATGGCAAAAAACAGAACCCTTATAGTTTCGTCATGTCTGTCTGTCCGTCCGTCCATCCGTATGTCACAGCCATTTTATTCCGAAACTATTAGAACTATACATGTACAACTTGGTAGGTAGATGTATTCTGTAAACCGCTTTCTGATTTTAAGAGAAAATTTAAAAAATATTTAAAATAAAGGGGGCTCCCCATACATGGAACTGAAACTGAAAATATATTTTTGCATGAAACCTATGCGTGTGTGGTATCTATAGACAGGTCTTTAAAATAACATTGAGTTTTTTAAAACAACTTTTTCATAAAGTTAATCGTTTAAAAGATATACGCTTCCAAAGTGGTAAAAAGTGCGTCCACCCTCCCTCCCCCCACCCCCCAATAACTTCCATAATAATAGAGTGAAAAAACTAAAAAAATATATATGCTGTAGATCTTAATCTAAACTTTCAACCTAAAGCGGTTTGAACGAAATCGGGTCAGCAGTTTTTGAGATATACAGTATATTTTATAAAACCGCAAATATAACTTTATAATTGATACAAACACTACGCAAAACAAAGTTATTTGGAGTAGTTCTAAAAATTGTAAATAAGCTAGTTTTATGAAATTTGTAAGGTTTTTTTGTCAATTAAATATATTATTATTATATTTATTAAAGTTACTACGGGACCCTTCATTTTTTATTGACCTTTGTTCTTTTGTTTATTTTTCTGTCTGTTTGATGAAGGAAATTGTCTGTTAGTCGAAATAAAATGTCTATATTCAGCATGAACATAGATGCTGAACAGGCCAGCATACATTTGTTTTTTAATTCGATGGAACTACTAATACCAACCACGACTGATACTTTCCTATCCAAGAGCAGTTTCATGTCAGATGAGATTCACTATAACTATATTATCGCTCTAGTCCACCCTATAAATCGTCTATAATATTAATATTCCACAACTTTCACACAACGCCATCTAGTCCCAAACTAAGCAGAGCTTGTGCTATGAGTACTAGACAACTGATAAACATACATATATGTTTCTAAATACATACATATTATAGATAAATAAATAAATTACACCCAGAATAATGATCGTGCTCATCACACAAACATTTGTCCTGGGTGGGAATCAAACCCACGACCTTGTGCATAGCAGTCAGGGCTACTGACCACTAGATTAACAGGCCTGTCATCTATATTTCGCTATACCCACATCCACTGACAGCGCCACTATGTTGTAGCAGTATGGTAGATCAAGTGTAAGTAGTGACGTAGTTGTTAGGTAAAATTGCTTTTCTTATAAATTGTAATTAATTTTCAGCCAGAAAAACGTTTGTTTTTTTTTGCAATGTGCACAGGAAATGAATTTCAATTGAAGACCATAAGGATACCAAGAGATGATGCGTTTTGGGTGACCAAAATGGAACATTAGCTGTTCGATTTCTAATATAAATGTCTTTTGCCCGAGATGATTGATCCCAGGAAAATTCTGTCAATGGACATCAAAATGTGTGATATTGAAATAAAATATGAAATCTTCGATTTTGTTTTATTTTGTAACTCAACTAGCTTTTTTAGTGGGGCTATTTTAGTATGTATGTTTGTATATCCGCGATTTTCTCAGAGCCTACTGATCCGATTTTGATAGCGTTTTCTTTGTTTGAAAGCATATTTTACAAGAAAGGTTTTAGTATATAACAAATCAGGTTCAGATAAAGATCTTCAGAGATAAGTGAAGGATGTCTTCAATTAAAAACAGCAAATCTCCCGCGATTGCTGCCCTCGTACCTCTATGTATTATTTAGCATAATCAGCCTATTAATATCACCACAGCTTCTGAATCACGTCTGAAATATCGCTTTAGTGGGTAAAAAAGACGTATACAGCAAACTCTCTGTTTTAACCGATTAAAAATAACTGTACGAACGGTATGTTAGTACCTCAAGTAACACAAACAATGATACACTAAAAAGCATTAAAAAAAGACTTTTTTACTAAAAATTTAACCGACTTCAAAACTTCAAAAAAAGACTACTGAAGCGCAAAATAACCTTAGATTGTTTCATTTGGTGTCTAATTCCGTTCAAAATAAGAGCTAGGTAACACATGATCTCACATGGCTGAAGTCGGTGCCAAGATAAATTAATAGGTTTGATCACCTCGGGTGTCCCCCAGAATGCGGCGTAGCTGTAGGTACTATGTCTATCAAAAATATTCATTGGCTTGGCACTGACTTCAGCCATATGAGAAGGTCTCTTATTTTAAACGGAACTAGACACCAAATGAAACAATCTAAGGTTATTTTGTGCTTTGTAGTTTAGTAATCTTTTTTGAAAGTTTTGAAGTATTATTAATTAAATAGTTCCATCACTTGTCTCCGATGATCTTTATCAGAACCTGATATGTTATGCACTAAAAACCTTTGTTGTAAAATATGCTTTCAAACAAAATACATACATTCGAACACAGAACCTCCCTTTTTGAAGTCGTTTAAAAGTTTTATTTACGGTTACGGTATACATTGTCCCAGGTATGTTTTCCAGAAAACCTCATACTTACAGTCGTGAAATTTGTTTTTTAAGATTTGACCACACCCTTGAAGTTTATGCGTACTAATATAATAATAATCACGTAAAACAGTTTAGAATATAAACTCAAAATCATTATTTAAGATAAAAGTATCAAAACGTTTGGTTTCGAGGTTCGAGCTTACGCACACTGAATAACTATTGCAGTGTGCATAAATATTACGTCGTTCTTGCAATTTTGTACCTATTCTAAATCGAATACGCGCTCTTAAGTACCTAGAGAACGCTTCGACCGCGAGACGCGTCGAGCGCGGCGACCGATTCTCAAAAATAATCCTTATAGCATGATTCAGTATTCACGCGCGATGGCTTATTATTATAAGCGTATTTCATGTATAACTTTGGTGTTTCTACACCGATTTATATGATTCTTTTTACGGTTTCGTAGCCGAATGGCAAAAAACGGAATCTTTATAGTTTCGACATGTCTGTCCGTCTGTCTGTCTGTCTGTCTGTCCGTCCGTCCGTCTGTCACAGCAATTTTATTCCGAAACTATTAGGACTATACATGTGAAACTTGATAGGTAGATGTATTCTGTGAACCGCTTTCCGATTTTGAGACATACATGGAACTAAACCTGAAAATATTTTTTTTTCATGAAATCGATGCATGTGTGGTATCTATAGACAGTTCTTTAAAAACGACATCGGGGTTTCTAAAACCACTTTTCCATAAAGTCAATCGTTTAAAAGATATAAGCTTCCAAAGTGGTAAAATGTGTGTGTGGCGGACACAACCTCTAACTTCTATAATAATGGAGTGAAAAATCTAAAAAAAATATATGTCTGTAGATCTTAATATAAACTTTCAACCAAAATTAGTTTGAACGAAATCAGTTCAGCAGTTTTTTAGATACAGCATATTTTCTAAAACCGCAAATATAACTTTGTAATTCATACAAACACTATGAAAAACAAATTTATTCAGCGCAGTTGTAAAAAATGTAAAAAAGCCAGTTTTAAGAAATTTGTAAGGTTTTTTTTTTTCAAAACAAATTTATTTGGCGCAGTTGTAAAAAATGTAAATAAGCTAGTTTTAAGAAATTTGTAAGGTTTTTTTTTCGTCAAATAAATTTGCATATTATATTATAGTTACTACGGAACCCTTCATGGGCGAGTCTGACTCGCACTTGGCCAATTTTTTAATGGAATAGTTAATAATGTTAACTTTTTCAATTAGGGGTGACTGAGAGTGTTATAAACGTAAGAGTAGACAAATATTATAATCAGAAAGCTTCGAACTGCTAAGCTATCGGGAGTTACACGTGTTATTGTGAGTCAACCATAAAAGTTAGACATGCTGTCGTGGGATATTTTTTATATAATTTTAAGGAGAACATTTCCGTCATGAAATGATATGTGTAGCTTTAACCATTAAGGTTGCACACGCGACGGAAGCTTAAAAAATGGAGTAACTTCTCTCGTTTTCCCAACATTTCCCTTCACTGCTCTGCTCCTATTGATTGTAGCGTGATGAAAAGTATACTCTAACCCGCTCAGAAGTATGAAAAATAATTGTACCAAGTTTCGTTAAAATCCGTCGAGTAGTTTTTGTTTCTATAACGGTTATACAGACAGACAGACAGACAGACAGACAGACAGACAGACAAAAATTTAACTGATTGCATTTTTGACATGAGTATCGATCCTTAATCACCCCCTGATAGTTATTTTGGAAATATATTTCATGTACAGAATTGACCTCTCTACAGATTTATTATAAGTATAGATTGTGACGACGAGAACATATTATTTTTAATGTTTTTTTTTAATACACTATTTTTCACTTTTAAATGTATTTATGTATTATATCTATTTTATTTATAATAACGAATTCCTCTTCTTTCTTTAACATTCTTCTGAACAGACATGATTAAAAATAAATGATGGCAATAACCATAGAATAATGGCACGCAGTAAAAGTGACCACTTTTTTGTTCTACTAAGTGCACAATGCGCGAACTTACCCCCACTACGACAAAACCTTGCCAACTTACGTGCCGAGGACTAGACGAAATGTATGAATAACATCATCTCGGACAGTCGGACGAAGACTATACGATACAAATCGGACGTCGGTGAACGTAGTTCAACGTTGTACCAAGTAGTACTGTTATGGTGTACGATTAGTCCGATTAGGTCTCAATAGCAATTGACGTTTGGTAATATTACTTTTCATACCTCAGTAAGTAACGTAACCTATTAGTAAATCGTATATCTACTACCCAAGACTATTGTTTGTTATTGTTATTCCATTGTTTGTTTTCAACGGCTAACATGGGGTATCTATTATTTTCTTTGCGATTTTGTGGATTCTTGACGACTTGGAAGAAAACCTTTGTACTGACTATTCTACAAACCGACTTAGACAACCAGTTTTACCTTTGGATTCCGCTTTGCAAGTGGTTTAGACTTAGTTACCCGTTAAAATGCGTTGTGTGAATTGTCAATTGCGCATTGCTCGATTACGGAGACATCGTTTGTCCGACGAAAGTGATGGGTTTATCCGCGTGATGTAAGTATTGTAAAACTTATACATAAATTGTAACTAAGCTCATTTACTTCAGAAGCATCCTGTGGCGTGGATTTGTTTCCGTTTGATG
This sequence comes from Tholera decimalis, assembly GCA_943138885.2. Taxonomy (NCBI): domain Eukaryota; kingdom Metazoa; phylum Arthropoda; class Insecta; order Lepidoptera; family Noctuidae; genus Tholera; species Tholera decimalis. The sequence continues at coordinate 12,603,002 of OW964552.2, read as the reverse complement.
GGAAGACTCGCCCTCTATTACATGGAACTTAAAATTAGTATAAACTAGCGATCCGCCCCGGCTTCGCACGGGTGCAATGTTTATAGTAAATATACTATAGAATGTCTTTATATACATCGTTGACAGCCTTTTTGTCATTCGACATACATGTTCTCTTTAGTAATTACTCTGAAAGTGCGACACATAATTTACCATGGGAAAAACATTCAACGCTCAAATCTAAGCAATATAGGCACGCGTGCCGTGCCTCCGCTGGCACCGCGCCGCAACCGCTATGTCCTTGCATTTTACATCTGTAATATCTTCGAAACTATTTATTTAAATTATATTCTGTAAAGGGCAATTTTGATTTATATTAAATGCACAATGTATTTATGGTACTTAATTGGATAAGGATTAATGCTGTATTGCTTAAAATCGCTTCGTAAAATATGCTCGTATTTCTCGTAAAAAGTAAAGGAAAAAAAATGGTTGTTGTGGGTTATCTATAAGAGATAGACAGATGCCATCGAGGACTTTTTTGTTGGCCTTTTTAAGGTGTACAATACTGTAGTACATTATTTTTATCTATCTCGTAGGGTTCAGCCAGCGTTTGCAAAGCAAGCGCAAAAAAATGTGTTTATTTGCGACATCACATTAGAAACCTCAAAATTATCAGTGTTCTCTACTATATTATGCATGTTATATGCTTAAAAACCTTCCTATTGAATCACTCTTTCTATTGAAAGAAACTGCATCAAAATCCGTTGCGTAGTTTTAAAGATTTAAGCATACATAGGGACAGACACAGGGAAGCGACTTTGCTTTATACTATGTTAAGATTAAGATAACCATCACCCGCAGGATGATAAGAAGTGATCACATTCTTGATTTGAACCACTGACATGATTATAACATTAATTTGGTGTATTTGACACCTTTACAACCATGGCCATAATTGAAAATAAAAATGAAAATGAAATTTTAGATGATTGGAGACGACTTTATTTATCATTCCTGATGGAAGTTGATAAATCATAACCCAAATGAAGACCAAAGAATGAGCAACTTGCACATTTTTAATGTGTGTGCTGCGTGTGGAAGATCTATTTTGAGAATCAGGAGCAGACTGGTCCTCAGACCAAAGATATCTGAAAGAGAAGTGCAAATAGGAAACATTATGTCTGAATGGATAAAACCCCGCCAGGTTTGTAATAAAAAACAAAACAATGACTTGCATACTGACAAGATCTGTATTTTTATTATTTTTGTGACTCTTTTCTAAAACTTTTCACTTTTATTGTTTCAGTTAACCAACAATGATGAAATATGTGTGCCTTGCTATTTACGTGCACAGAGAGTGTTTGATAGCTCAGATTAGATAGCTCACAGAAGTTCGGCCCCTTCCACATCTAGTGTAGGACGTGGTGCACAGCCTATATCTTCGCAACAGATGGAACAAGTTGTATAGATCATTATCTATACTTATAATAAATCTGTAGAGAGGTCAATTCCGTACATGAAATATATTTCCAAAATAACTATCAGGGGTGCGATTAGGGATCGATACTGATGCCAAAAATGCAATCAGTAAAATTTTTGTCTGTCTGTCTGTATAACCGTTATAGAAACAAAAACTACTCGACGGATTTTAACGAAACTTGGTACAATTATTTTTCATACTCCTGAGCTAGTAATAGTATACTTTTCATCACGCTACAATCAATAGGAGCAGAGCAGTGAAGGGAAATGTTGGGAAAACGGGAGAAGTTACTCCATTTTTTAAGCTTCCATAGCGTGCAACCTTAATGGTTAAAGCTACACAGAAATCATTTCATGACAGAAATGTTCTCCTTAAAATTATATAAAAAATATCCCAAGACTGCATATGTCTATCTTTTATGGTTGACTCACAATAACATGTGTAACTCCCGACAGCTTAGCAGTTCGAAGCTTTCTGATTATAATATTTGTCTACTCTTACGTTTATAACACTCTCAGTCACCCCTAATTGAAAAAGTTAACATTATTAACTATTCCATGAAAAAGAATCATGTAAATCGGTATAGAAACACCAAAGTTATACATGAAATACGCTAATAATAAACCATCGCGCGTGAATAGTGAATCATGCTATAAGGATTATTTTTGAGAATCGGTCGCCGCGCTATACTAATAATATAAGGCTGAAGAGTTTGTTTGTTTGTTTGAACGCGATAATCTCAGGAACTACTGGTTCGAATTGAAAAATTATTTTTTAATTAAATAATAAATTTATAGAGAAAGGCCATATATATATTCAAAGGTATTTTACATTGCCTTGGTGAGTGGTTCGCAGTTACAACTATAGGTGAGTGAGTTTGTGCAAAAAAGAACTACGATAGTGTTAGATAATGTTACAGATGACGAATTGTTTTTCATGCAGAATGTTATGTAATTCCTTTTGGTTGTATTGAGGGTGAACAGGTTGTCACGTAACCACTTACACACTGTATTAAAGCCTTGTTGTGCACGGTCATATACCTTTTTCCACGAGCTCGCGCTGAACAAGAGGGCAGCATCATCAAAACTAATAAACCTGAAGTTGTTCCCAGTCCCGGCAGTCCGCTGAATATTTAAAGGCGTAAAGTTTATATACATACCTCATACTATTGTATAAATTCAAGTTTTTCAGATGTTACACGCCGGAGATTTATTGTTTATTTACGTGAAGCCGTAATGAAATGAAGGCTTCACGTAAATTTTGGACGTTGAAAGTGCTAATTTATTTCCAGCCATGTCTAATAAATGAGTTTATGTAGATTGTTAAATAATAATATTGAGAATGTATCGGAGCGAGCAAGCGTCGTTATGGGTGTTAACCGAGAACGATTAAGAAGATACTGTACAATCATTAGCCTAAAGCCAAAGGATGCCTATAAAAGACTGCTTTTAGCATCCAGACCGATGTATAGCCTTAAAGCTAAAAACGGTGTTACACGCTATTATTTAATCAACCCTTATTGTAAAGTTTCATGAACATCTATGAATGGGTTATTGTAAACTCGCCACACTTTCGATTTTCCATTGTTAAAAGTATGTGTAAACTCGCCACACATTTATTTTATCTTATTAAAATATTTTGGAGTATTTTAAACTCGCCACACTTGTTTTCTATGTACGGACTGCAGAAAAATCAAACACAGGAATAAAAACGATGGTCGTTTATTTTTGAAATCACAGAAAATCTTTATAAAATCTCATTTATCACAGTTTTAATTGCATAATCCAATATGCAGCTAAATATACATTACAACTTGCTGATTTACCGTCAACATACTTGTATATCTCAAAACATGACTTTCTCAAATCACAGAACTATTAGTATTAATTCAACTTAAATCTAATAAAAAATCAGTCTTATAATTTTAAAATAAATTTTCACATAAATGTAAACAACAGTCATTGAGAAGTAAAAAATTAAGAGTATAAAACATGGCAGTTACTTAAATGGGCTAACAATAATTAAAAACCTAACTCTAGGAATAATTATTTATAATCACAGAAACATTTTTAATAATATAACTTATTTCTAGCGCAATCACAGTAATATTTTTTTAAATAATATACCTTGTATTGAATGCAATAATCGCAGTAATTTTTTTAATAATCAACCTACATCTAATGTAAATATCACAGTATTTATAAAATTACACAACGAAGTTTACAAATTCCGAAAACGTTGCAAAACACTAATTTTTTGTAATAATTCACCAAGGGACATGCTGTCGTAATTTTCCAAAATGGTTTTTAACTCTTTATCGACAGCTATTGCTCGTCGTGTTCTTAGTATTAATTTAATATTAAAACTAAAATTATTCAATTTTCAATCGATGTAATTGGCTTCTTTTTTTAAAACATCTAGAAATGAAGAAAATAGGTTTTTTTACCAATTTTATTGTTAAACCTTTTGTGCCAAGCTTCGGCTAAATTAATGGTCCTGTGACGGACCCTATGGACGTTCCATAAATAATTTACTGTATCATTTTCTAACCATTGTTTAACAAAGTAGTCGTTAAACTTTGTGATTGCTTTATTATGTGGAGCGTCCTCCATGATACGCAACCAAGCATCCTCAATGTCATGCTTCTTTACATGGGCCAACGCAGCACACATTGCTAAGTGTCTTTTTTTCGATTGAATTTAATTGTAAGCTATGAGCTTTTTTTATCAAAGCTTGTTTAAAGTGGAAATGACATCCTTGTAATTCAACCTCAGGATATATTTTAGTTATTGCATTTATTACAGCAACTTCAAAATCCACAACCATTGTCATCGGTTTCCATTCTATTCAATATTTCTTTAGTAATATAAAAAGTCGTTCATAAGACCCTTGCTGCTTGTCAGGCATCAGTACAAAAATGAGTGGGACTATGTGAGTGTAGTTATCTTCACTGTTTACGTCTCCATGTATACAGTACAGCTGATAAAATTGTGTACAGCAACTTGAAAATGTACCGTCCGAAAAAAATATCTTTAGAGTTAGTAATACTTTAAGAGCTGACTCAGTAGAGAAAGCTATTATTCTGTCTTCAGGTTCACTGTCATCGTCAAACAACAGAAACTGATGTTTATATTTTTCAGGTATTATCACGTCTTCTTGTTTGAGAAAATGAGTTTTAGATACGTTCAGTTTACTGTTCAGCTGATTTGCATTTTTAATTGACAACTGTTATTGAAAATGATTTTATTTTATATAATATTTTAAGTTATTATAACTTTTGATATTTTTTCAGATTATTGTTAACCAAATGGATATAACTAATTTGGGTTTAAAGAGTTTCTTTCATGTTAAAATTATGTAAAAGGTAGAACTTTACTTGCTAACGGTACTATCTTTAAAAATAGCATCAAATAAAAATGTGTGGCGAGTTTACAACAACTTGTATGTACCTATGATGAATGAATAGTTATTTTTTTATGGTTATGTCGAGTTTACAATGAATGTATGGAATTTTCAAATGTGTGGCGAATCGACAATGTGGCGAGTTTACAATAACCCCTATCAAGGGTTATCAATGTCCTACAGAGCACAAAAGTGTTAAGAAAAACGTGATGAATTTCTAATTAATTCCGGAAGGCTTTTCGGCCACCAAAAGGATTGCAGACAAACCACAGGGCAACCGTTTAATTTGATGTAAACAGCTAAAGGTAATGTGTGAAACATATACCTACGGCGTACAGAAATGAAATATGGCGGGAATCAAAGACAAATGATTATACTTTTCAATGGTAAGTGGCGCATTACTGTGGCTGATGGGGATAGTGAAATAATAATAATAAAAAAAAAATCTACATAGTATGCTTACTTAACTTATAAATTTGGTTTTAGGGTGGAGAAAATAAAATACATTTTTTTTATGTTTATTCAGCTTCATCAATATCTAAAATTACATTGTTCAAGAAAGCCGCAGGTGTATCAATATTTTCTAGATATCTGGCTCAGGATAAAAAGTATACTACGCTTGCAATATGGGCACAACTTCCTATAGTGCGGCGGCCGTGAATATATGAACAGTAGTATCCCTCGATACTCTCTCGACCATGTCGTGTTGGATTCACCAAAACATAAGTATAATATTGTTTACTCCTGACATGTCGAGAACAGTCTCGATAACAAAATATTAATTAGAGGGAGAATACAGATTCTCCCTCTAATTAATATTTTGTTATCAACCAACATGCGGTGTCTGTATACTTCTAATGTGTACAGACCATTTGGTCTCATGTGCTCGTAGCAGTAAGACCTGGCTAATCTCAAGTGATAACTCCCCAATGTAAACAAAGTCAATTAGGTTTAGGTTTAAATCATTTATTCTCAAAAAAGACATAATTAGCCACTTACATGAGAACATAAAATAAAATGTAAATTTGAAAACAGGTCACCGTAATGGGCCAGATCATAACGTTTTAGTATGTATAAAGTAGGGCTACTCGATCAAAAATTTCTACCTCATATGTAAGTTGAGGGAAATCACCGAAAGATGGATCATTACCATCATTAGGCACGAAGGCTTACTCTTCGCCTATTCATATTACTTTCTTGTACATATTGTGCCAATTCGTTCTCTCTATTTATATTCTCATTTATAATATTTATAAATTGCTCTACGTACACGCTATCTTCGTAAGGACGTCGGGTTGCATTAATTAGTGCAGCAGTAACCCTAAAGTGCGTCATCATATTAGGAAACGCAAGATTAAAATACGTGTGCCGAAATATTTTAAAGTCTTTTTTAAAACGCCCATTTATGGTCTCTACTGGCCATCGAACTAATGTTATCAATCTCGATTTGTTGGCTTCGACCGTAGATTCTTGTTCTCCTCTGGGTCTGCTAGGTGGCATGTGTGGATTATAACCACAACCTTCGATTGATGAAATCAATAAGAAAACTAGAAAGTCAGTACTTTTCGGCCTGTTCTTTTCCCTACAGAAGAACTTTACAAAAATTGCAGAGTTCTTACGGTTAGGCAATTATTTGTACTACACACTGTTCTCCTACAACATCAAAAGACTACTTATGAAAAAAATACTAGAAGACGTAAGGACCAGGTTTGTCAACCCTTCCCATGTAAATTCGCCTCTACAAAGAAATTTCCGTGCTATCAAGGTCCTCATCTCTACAATAGACTTAACAAAATTCTGAACTTCTACTCACATACTAAAACAAAACTGAAATATGAATTGACCAATTGGCTACTCAACATTAATTATCATGACACAGAGCACTTATTATTGTCCCAATTCAGCTCGCGCTAATCAGACTAGTGTACGCTCACTTACAAGTGTACATACACACGCTCACACACTACAACACACAAACACACTTTCACTCACACACTACATACACAAACAACTCACGCATCCACATACACGTAAGTACGCACAATCCAAATGATTATATTTATCATGCAGATAACATATTTAAATTAATCTAAATAATTTAATTAATAATTTAAATCAATCGTAATACAATATTTAATTTAATCTTTTTTATGTTATTTTATTTGTTACTTTGTAAAATTTATTTAAATTTATGATGTGTAACCAAATATTTGTGCTTCTATAATTATTATTGTATAAAACTAAGAGCTAAGAATTTAAGATCAATTTGGGGCCTAGCATCTTTAACACAAGTTGTTTTTAACAACTTAACAAGGGTGCTAGTGGTACCAAACTATTATTCTGTTCGCAGTTTTGTTACATATTTTCTTATAAAAATATAGTGTATTGTATTGTAAGTGAATACCAATGTAATTCTTATAAGAAATAAACATTTTAAATAGAGTCCCGAAATCCGCTGGTGCAGCTAATTATTATCAATTTTTATTGGTCTACTGCAAGATCTCTCCATTGAACTTTTTTTTTCTTTTTACATATTATAATGAAAAGTGGGTTATGCCTAACGTGACCAGACGTCCCGTTTTGAACGGGACTGTCCCTTTTTATAATTACGAGTCCCGGTGTCCCCGCAATGATCTCTGGGACGCAAATATGTCCCGTTTTCAGAGACCGCGTCAACGGACTCATCGGTCGATGCGAATATAGCCGAGAATGGCCAAGACGTCGTCGCTCGCGCTTTGTTGACTATTTATTTGACAGATTTTTCGTTCGCCCACTTCTCAATATTTGTTTTGTTGTTGTTACGTGTTTTTTACGTAGTTTATTAAAGCAAATATTAAAGCAAATTTGTTCATCTGATAAATATAACTTATCTTTTCGGGTAAGTATATACATATTTTTAATTCGTAACTTTTAAGCTACCTGACTATTCCTAAATAAAAAAAAAGTTTTTTTTTAAATTAATAACCTGTTAATTGACCTTAATAAACCAATGTCCCGTTTTGAAACAAAAAATAAATGGTCACGTTAGTTATGCCTGCACTATTTACCACCATTTTTGTTTTTGTACAAAAACATTTTTGCACCATGTCGGATGTTGGGCGATGACCTTTATATTTATTTTAAAATACAAATAATTTGTTGAAAACTGTTAAGAAATTTAGTAAACGAGTTTAGTCATGAAGATGTTGAGCTTTTTCGCCTTTGCATCCTGCTGTATTGTGCTGACAGCCGAAGTTAAGCGTTATCTTATTTATGTAATTTTAATTTTATACACTTTTACGCTATGAACTCTGTGGCTAACATAATAACAGCCAGCAACACTTACCGAGGTCAGTCCCATGGGCCTCGGAAACCACGTTGAGTCGTTTGTCCCGGTTGATATTTGTACATTTTTGATCGTTGTTACGGGTAGTTAGAAGCCAGACAAACAGACAGTCATGCTCGGTGTAACGTGTTGCCAGTTATTGGTTTGTGGAAAGCCTTTATTATTATTAGTCGATTTATTTCAGATTAAAAATATTAATCCGTACAATTCTTAAAAATACACATAACTAGAAAATACTCATAAACAAATAGCCAACATGATGTTCAATATAAATTTTTTGTTTTATTGTCGATAGGTCAGCGTTTGCCCACCACACGCGATGGTAAGCGATGATTTGGGTGAAGATGAAGCACGCTTATTTAGAATTAATCTATTCACTCTTTACTTTAAGATCCTCAGGTTATAGCTATCAATATACACAGACTCCGGCAGGGAATTCGAATCCTTAGCTGTACGCACTAGCGGCGGTAACCATGACGCCTCATTAGCCTTTCCTCAATGAGGTTCCCTCTTTGAGGAGTCGCTAACGAGGCGTCATAGCGTCCTCAACTTCCGCCTAATGCAGGTGCTCACCGAAAACGGTTGTTTCGCGAGCTTTTTGTGCCGGATTTGACGGGTGGAAACGCTCGGGTGTCACCACTGCGAGGATCGCCCTGAGGACACGGTAGAACATACGTTGAAGGTTTGCCCCCTTGGGCAGAGCCCTGCCGTATCCTCGTAGTGTGATAGGCGACGACACACTCCCGGTTCTGGTTGATTACAAGGTTCGAAGCAAGGAGGCATGGTAACCAGTCACCTCTTTCTGCGAAGCAATAATGCAAGTCAAGGAGGTGGCGGGACGAGCAAGGGAGAGTCGTACTTCAAGACCCTCACAGACCTTGTGCCCCAGCCACCACAAGAGACCTCCAGACGTCGGAAGTCAGTAATTGTATGATTTTCCATCCTTAAAAAAAGCTGTTCGCCCAATGGTAATATTTCCAAAACGTTTTGTGCGTATGGGTGTACCTAATGATATTGCGTTGCAGTTCGTCCTGTTGTCCAATAATAGAACGAGCTTGGTGGAATTAGATTGCACAATTCCATCGCACACTCCCCGAAACGTAACTGATAGTTTATATACATAATATTGTACTGTAACAATGATTTGGGCGTGTATTTGCAACACAGAGGCCTCCTCCAGCTCTGTCCACTCTACTTTAGTTTGAGTTGTTCTCTGCCAAGACCTGCAATCTTTTTGATGTCGTCAGACCAACGTTTCCCTTGTTTTGCGCTTTCTTTTATATTTGGAAACATTCTGTATATTTAGTTCATAGTAATGCTAATGAATATAAACTGACATGCAGATCTTCTTTACAGGCTTTCATTTTCCTTTTAATAACTGTACTGATGGCCATACAAACAATTCGAATGTGGGAGTGCATGCCAAACAGAGTGTGTCACTCTTAACCAGACCTGCCCTATTGTGAACATCCAACGCAATGATGACTGTTACTGCATGATGGGATATGCGAGAGACAGATTCGGGGAGTGTATCTCTATTTCAGATTGCTACAGGTAAAGAGACTAAATATTATGAATCTTAACCCCAAAAGGAGCGAGGTGTCGTCCAGGGTGACAGGAATGTTCTAGATACCGTGGCCTCGGATCGCGAGGGCAACTGAAGAACAGTCAGTAGAAACCTGACACTGCTTTCCGCTCTACCTAGAGCGCAAGAAATAATTCAATGATATTCCCGTCGAGAAAACTTCTTTACATTTTTTAAATTGTACACGCACACAGGTGCACGACGGCAGAGCACAGTTTGACATTTTATATCAGTCAGTCCTGCAATTCTTTTCTTTTAATCTCTGCAAATTAATACATTTTGTGATTTTCAAACGACTCGTCGCTACTTTTGGGGTTAAGATTCATAATATTTACTGTCTGTTTACCTGTAGCAATCTGAAATAGGGATACACTCCCCGAATCTGTCTCTCGCATATCCCATCATGCAGTAATAGTCATCATTGCATTGGATGTTCACAATGGGGCAGGTCTGGTTAAGAGTAGCACACTCTGTTCGGCATGCACTCCCACATTCGAATTGTTCGTATGGCCCCCAGTACAATTATTAAAAGGAAATTGAAAGCCTGTAAAGATCTGCATGTCAGTTTATACTCATTAGCATTACTATGAACTAAATATACAGAATGTTTCCAAATATAAAAGAAAGCGCAAAACAAAGGAAACGTTGGTCTGACGACATCAAAAAGATTGCAGGGCATGGCAGAGAACAACTCAAACTAAAGTAGAGTGGACAGAGCTGGAGGAGTACTTTGTGTTGCAAACACACGCCCAAATCATTATTGTACATTATTTTGTATATACACTATCAGTTACGTTTTGAGGAGTGTGCGATGGAATTGTACAATCTAATTCCACCATGCTCGTTCCATTATTGGACAACAGGACGAACTGCAGCGCGATATAATTAGGTACACCCATACGCACAAAACGTTTTGGAAATACTTCCATTCGGCGAATAGCTTTTTTTAAGGATGGAAAATCATCCAATTACTGACTCCCGATGCCCGCAGGTCTCCTGTGGAGGCTGGGGCAGAAGGGCTGTGAGGGCCTTGAAGTCCGACTCTCCCTCGCGCGTCCCACCACCTGCTTGACTTGCATTACTGCTTCGCAGAAAGAGGTGACTGGTAACCATGCCTCCTCACTCCGGACCTTATAATGAACCAGGACCGGAAGTGAGTGGTCGTCGCCTATTACACTACGAGGATACGGCAGGGCTCTGCCCAAGGGGGCAAACCTTAAACGCATGTTCCACCGTGTCCTCAGGGCGATCCTCGCAGTGGTGACACCCGGGCATTTCCACCCGTAAAATCCGGCACAAAAAGCTCCCGAAACAACCGTTTCCAGTGAGCACCTGCATTAGGTGGAAGGTGAGGACGTCATGACGCCTCGTTAGCCACTCCTCAAAGAGGGGACCTCTTTGGGGAGTGGCTAACGAAGCGTCATGGTTACCGCCGCTAGTGCGTACAGCTAAGGATTCGAATTCCCTGCCGGAGTCTATGTGTATTGATAGCTACAACCTGGGGATCTTTAAATGAAGAGTGAATAGATTAATTCTAAGTAAGCGCGCTTTATCTTCATCATCAAATCATCAATCATCAAACGCTGACCTATCGACAATAAAACAAAAAAATAATATTTAACATCGTGTTGGCTATTTGTTTATGAGTATTTTCTAGTGATGTGTATTTTTAATAATTGTATGGATTAATAATTTTAATCTGAAATAAATCGATTAATAATAAAACCTTTCCACAAGCCAATAACTGGTAACAAGTTACACCGAGCATGACTGTCTGTTTGTCTGGCTTTTAACTACCCGTAACAACGATCAAAAATTCAACCGGGACAAACGACTCAACGTGGTTTCCGAGGCCCATGGGACTGACCTCGGTAAGTGTTGCTGGCTGTTATTATGTTAGCCACAGAGTTCATAGCGTTAAAGTGTATAAAGTAAAATTACAAAAATAAGATAACGCTTACCTTCGACGGTCAGCACATTATAGCAGGATGCAAAGGCGAAACAGCTCAACATCTTCATGACTAAACTCGTTTGAAATAAAATGGAGCAGGCGACTGTTTAAATACTAATTCTCTTATCAGTTTTCAACAAATTAGTCGTCTAAACATTATTTGTATTTTAAAATGAAGATAAATTTAGCTGTCTACTTCAAATTAAACGATTGCCCTATGGTTTGTCTGCAATCCTTTTGGTGGCCAAAAAGCCTTCCAGAATTCATTAGAAATTCATCACGTTTTTCTTAACACTTTTGTGCACTGTAGAACACTGATAGATGTACATGAAACATGAAAAACAGTAAGAGTTGATTAAATAATTGCGTATAGTATAACAGCGCTTTTAGCTTTAAGGCAAAAGGTATATGAGCGTGCACAACTGGGCTTTAATACACTGGTTACGTGACAACCTGTTTACCCTCAATACAACCAAAAAGAATCACATAACATTCTGCATGAAAAACAAATCATCATCTGTCACATTAGCTATTGCTACACCTAGATAGCAAAAGAAACGCATAGCTAGATATACAATAAGACTGTAAGTAAGGACTGTAGGAAGCTATTATATATTTAGTCTCACAAAAATACATGCGGAAAAGTCTGGCTGACTGGTTATTAAATTTAACCTATAATGATATTGAAAAATTACTTGTGCAAACCTAAACACATAAACATTCACACACCTACAACAACACACTCAAACACCCACATATTAACCCGTATTATACATCTACTAAAGGCCTATTCAAACCTGAGCGATATTCGCAGCCGCTGTGGGTAGAGGTACATACCGCACGGGTTTCGCTTAGGTATTTAGTATCAAGTACCGCGGCTAGAGCGACCTGAGCGATATTCGCTGCCGCTGTGGGTAGAGGTACATACCGCGCGGGTTTCGCTCAGGTATTTAGTATCAAGTACCGCGGCTAGAGTAACCTGAACAATATTCGCTGCCGCATACCCACTGGGTTTCCTCTGCCGCAGACGGTAGCGAATACCACTTAGGTCTGAACAGTAATATTACCGCATACCCACTGGGTTTTCTCTGCCGCAGACGGTAGCGAATACCGCTTAGGTCTGAATAGGCCTTTACATTCGTCTCGCATACTTAACCTACATATCTAAATCTATACTTATAATAAATCTGTAGAGAGGTCAATTCTGTACATGAAATATATTTCCAAAATAACTATCAGGGGGTGATTAAGGATCGATACTCATGTCAAAAATGCAATCAGTTAAATTTTTGTCTGTCTGTCTGTCTGTATAACCGTTATAGAAACAAAAACTACTCGACGGATTTTAATGAAACTTGGTACAATTATTTTTCATACTCCTGAGCGGGTTATAGTATACTTTTCATCACGCTACAATCAATAGGAGCAGAGCAGTGAAGGGAAATGTTGGGAAAACGAGAGAAGTTACTCCATTTTTTAAGCTTCCGTCACGTGTGCAACCTTAATGGTTAAAGCTACACAAATCATTTCATGACGGAAATGTTCTCCTTAAAATTATATAAAAAATATCCCACGACAGTATGTCTAACTTTTATGGTTGACTCACAATAACACGTGTAACTCCCGATAGCTTAGCAGTTCGAAGCTTTCTGATTATAATATTTGTCTACTCTTACGTTTATAACACTCTCAGTCACCCCTAATTGAAAAAGTTAACATTATTAACTATTCCATAAAAAAATTGGCCAAGTGCGAGTCAGACTCGCCCATGAAGGGTTCCGTAGTAACTATAATATAATATGCAAATTTATTTGACGAAAAAAAAACCTTACAAATTTCTTAAAACTAGCTTATTTACATTTTTTACAACTGCGCCAAATAAATTTGTTTTGAAAAAAAAACCTTACAAATTTCTTAAAACTGGCTTTTTTACATTTTTTACAACTGCGCCGAATAAATTTGTTTTTCATAGTGTTTGTATGAATTACAAAGGTATATTTGCGGTTTTAGAAAATATGCTGTATCTAAAAAACTGCTGAACTGATTTCGTTCAAACTAATTTTGGTTGAAAGTTTATATTAAGATCTACAGACATATATTTTTTTTAGATTTTTCACTCCATTATTATAGAAGTTAGGGGTTGTGTCCGCCACACACACATTTTACCACTTTGGAAGCTTATATCTTTTAAACGATTGACTTTATGGAAAAGTGGTTTTAGAAACCCCGATGTCGTTTTTAAAGAACTGTCTATAGATACCACACATGCATCGATTTCATGAAAAAAAATATTTTCAGGTTTAGTTCCATGTATGTCTCAAAATCGGAAAGCGGTTCACAGAATACATCTACCTATCAAGTTTCACATGTATAGTCCTAATAGTTTCGGAATAAAATTGCTGTGACAGACGGACGGACGGACAGACAGACAGACAGACAGACGGACAGACATGTCGAAACTATAAAGATTCCGTTTTTTGCCATTCGGCTACGAAACCGTAAAAAGAATCATATAAATCGGTATAGAAACACCAAAGTTATACATGAAATACGCTTATAATAATAAGCCATCGCGCGTGAATACTGAATCATGCTATAAGGATTATTTTTGAGAATCGGTTGCCGCGCTCGACGCGTCTCGCGTCGAAGCGTTCTCTAGGTTAGGTTTGTAAGCCTCATGTGAACGTGATCTAAACAATATTACCAATACATTAACTTACGCTGACGGAGTCGCGGGCACAGCTATATTGTATCATTACGCTAAGGCCAATAGGAGCGGAGCGCCAATGAAGAATGCTTCAAAATCGGGGTTAAATTTAACGTTAGCCCAAAGTAACTATTCCACGCGGACGAAGTCGCGGGCAAAAGCTAGTAAATAAAAAAACAATAAAATGACATAACATTACCAGTAGACAGCGATGCGCACGAATTTCTGGACGCCATATTTTAGTTTATTTTCAGATGTATACATATGTAGTTTAGGGTTTTTATTTAAGTGTATATTCAATTGTTGATTAAATAAAGGATGTTAAATTACATAAAATGTACATATTATTATGATAACATATTATTATTTCTACACACTTATTACATAATCTATACTATAATATTATAAAGCGGAAAAGTTTGTTAGTTTGTTTGTTTGTTTGTTTGTTTGTTTGTTTGTTTGTTTGTTTGCTTGAACGCGCTAATCTTCGAAAGTACTGGGTGGATTTGGATGAAATTTGGTATGGAAGTAGCTTGAAGCTTGAGGAAGGTTATAGGCTACTTTTTACCCGACTGCAAAAAAGGAGAGTTATGTTTTTACCGTGATAGAATACACGGGAGCGAAGCCCCGCGAGAGTACTAGTATTATATAATATGAAAAGATCTTGGTGTCCAGCAACACCTGTGTTACAGATAGGACACCAATAGGCCTTAAGCTTAGCTTAGGCATCAGTCTTCCACCCGAATATACCTATGTACCTAAACTATGTATATTCCATTGTCCAAACTGTCTTATGTAATTTATGTATATAATAGTGAGAAAAAAAAAAATGTTATAAAAATGTGTAAATTGTAATTACCTTCTAGCGATTTAATGTTTAATTTACGGTATACTCGTAATACAAATTATTTTTTCCTCCATTTTAATATATTTTATTGTATAGAATGCTCATGTGATGTGTTTAATAACGTTACGACGACAGTGATGAATCACGTTTGGCTACACATGTTTACTCTTAACTTAAATAAATCTACGTTCATCTACGTCAGTGGAAGTATTCCCAAAATATTTGGTACGGGTGAGCCTGATTTTTGTAAAAGGTAGATTTGTTTTTACGCAGTGTGTTCGTATACCAACATGAATCGGTTTCTTTAAACCATCTGCATACAAAACTGCACCTTTCTTCACAAGGAAGCTGTTATATTTTTTTTAACTTTGAGAAATTTTACATTAATAAGACTTTTTTATATATCCTTACTAATATTATAAATGCGAAAGTAACTCTGTCTGTCTGTGTGTTACGCAATCACGTCTACACTACTCAACCGATTTTAATGAAATTCGGTACGGACATAGTCTAGAGCCTGAGAAAGGACATAGGCTGCTTTTTAATACGAAAAAAGGGCTGTAAGGGGTTGAAATAGGTGATGAAAGTTTGTATGGAAATTACGTCAATTTTAAAGCTAGAAATACGACATTCAAATTATGTATGAGTTTTATTTTCAAAATAAATTAACCTATAAAACTAAAAATGCTGCCGAAAGTCACTATTCCGCGCGGACAAAGTCGCGGGCACAGCTAGTTATCAATATATATATATATATATAAAATCTGGTTCAATAACCATATACCATAAACGCTTCATGATTTATTTGAATAAATAAAAGAAACATATTTTTGTCCGGCTTGCATGTGCTTCTGAAACCACAAGGTGTGGATGTGCAGAACCGGTCTCGCTAATCATGTGCATGCAAAAGCGCACATTATTCTGCAGTTGGTAAATAATTTAATTATTTTCTGACTTTGTATGTAATAGAATTACTTAATCGTCTACTTGTTCTTATCTAAGAACAAGTAGGTTTTTTATATCTTCATCGTTATCATCATCCACCAGGATAAACCTGGGATGGCAACAATGTCGTCTGCCCATATCGCTGCCGAACCACCAACACTCCTGTTTCCATTCAATAAATGCCACTAAGTCACAGATTTACTCCTCTTATAATACTTACGGCTGCACAAAGGGTTCTCTATAGCCTTCCACTCCCCTGATTAATTCGTTTTAACGCCTCTAATACGTCCTGTCATCGTCGGTGATACCCATCTCGTAAAGACATTTACTCACTCGCATAGATCATATATACAACAGTCAGTCATGTAACATGGGTTGAAAATTAGCACATTTTGAACGACTCAAATTAACATGAAGATAAACATCGAAAACACTCGGCCGATACCAATTACAAATGTTTTAGCTTGGAAAAAGAAGAGGCACAACACAAGCGTCAGTAACATATATGTATAATATGTTCTGTTTGAAAAATTTGAACATTAAATATTTTTTAATCAGCACAGCTAAATATAAAAAATACAATAAAATATAATAGATTTTTAAAGAGTGAAAAATAAGAAGCATCTAAGGTAAACTTTCAGACACAAATGGCGTGCCCTCTTACAAGACGCGCCTATGCAATGGCAGACTTCTTGCCTACATTGCTTCCCCTAGCAATGTGGGCAAGAAGGTCTTGTGTCAGGTAGGTCTTTTGTCAATTGTAGCGAAAAGACTTACTTCAGAATAAATATAAAACTAAACTATTTCCGCTATCTCACTCCTGAAGCTTATCCTTTTTTTTATTTAACTTTCAGTGAAAGAATACTTATAATCAACTCGTGTCTACATGAAAAACTCCAACAGTGTAAAATTATTTGCTTGTAGAGTCTAATAATTGTAAGTTCTGTTTATAATAAAATACAATTAAAGTTATTACAACATTATTTATTTGTGGCCGATAATTAGATAATGTTTTAATAATTTAGTGACAGACAAAATTGTTGTCCAAAATATACGTATGTATGAAGTATGTTTGATATTATTTTTAATGATAATAATAATTTATGTTATTATTTAGTATTGGTTACAATAATATTTGTTTGATATGATATAGATACATAATATATTAAATAATTTTATAAATATTATTAGTATTTTTTCTGTTATATATAATTGTTTCTAACTTTATACAATCATCTTGTCTAACATATACACGACGTCTAGATCTCTTTATTTTACTACTCATTTTTCGCAGATGTTTTTTTTTATTCCGGCTTTTCTTTTGTACAAATTATATTGCTCCTAACTTTTAGTTATTTACTTTCAGTAGGCTAAGTTTTTTTAAGTTTAAACAGTTATTATTTGTTACGAGTTACCATGGAACTGGAATGTACATACATACCTACCTACCTACGTTTACCTTAATATGTACTTTATTGTAACTTAATATTAAATGAAGATTTCTTAATGCTATTCTTTAGTAACGAATCCTTTGTTTTGACAATCTAGAGAATTCTTCATTTCGTTACACTGACACATTGGCTTGCACGGAGAGGTTGGGTTCTGTCTCAAGTACCCAGGCTTGCAAACACAGCCCTTCCTGCAGGGTTCATCGCTGTCACATTTGAAACGAGCCACAATAGACAGACACGTGTGTGGTGGACAGGACTTCCTGCAGTCAGTGTGCACTTCATTTTCACCCTTACAGATTGGATCTGAAAATTAATTACGATTATTATAATTATATATTGAGCTAGCAGACTAACTAATGAACTGATGTAGAGGTCATGACTAAATAATAATAGCCGCAGAGGTCAATCTTCAAGGTTAGGGCACGCATCCCAAGGTCACTCCGTGGATGGGTGACCATCGTCATACATCGACATACCTTCGTGCCTCGAAAAGCAAGTTTAGTCGTTGGTCGAGAGTTTCGTCTCAAGGTAGTCAGTGAGGAAGCACAAGCCTCGCCTCGTTTAGTGACCAAAAGTCGAACGTGTTGAAGTGTTGTTTATAAACTATTTGCAAATAAGTATTATTGCAAATAAATATAATTGTAACAACAATTCATGTTAGAGCTTACTGCCATCAAGCGGGCATATATACTCTCTGAGCTGCTACTGAAAATACATTATAGGAAAACCTAATGTTAACACTCCTAATCCAGGAGTCGAAGCATCTTGCAGCATTACTCCTTCACACTAAGGTCATAGAGTTTTGTTTAGGAACTCACCAGCTAACGCCGGGTAACGACGCTCACGATGCCCGATTTTCGCTGTAAATGAAAAAAAAATTATAAGTTAGTACTCCTACATGCATATCGTATCAACCTTGAGTCTTACAGAGAGAGCACATCTGAGACTTAAGGTTTTCTTGGAGATAACCTAAGTTTGAGTTAAGCTTGCCTATATATATTGATGATTTTTGTACATGCCCAGAATGAGAATAACGAGTCCATTTCTAAGTAAGCTTAAAAAATAAGTGATTTTATTAAAAATGTACTCGTCAGCGAAGCTGTTAGTCATTGAGTACTATGTGATGTTTTTGGTACTTCTTTTTTGCTAAATATGGCGAGGTATTTATTGGGTATCTTGAAAGTCTAGTGAAGGAAATTAATGAATCAACATAACCCAAACGTCAGCCTCTTCAAGATTTCAGTCGGTCGGTCACATTGGAATCTGGGTAGGATTGTGTTCAAGATCACTAGACTACCAATATTCCTATTTGAATAAAATTCACTCTTTGATGACATAACTAGCGCAGTGGTTGACCAATTGGCAATTGGTGCGTGTCGTGGGTTTGATTCTAGTATAGAACAATTGTTTTTATCGTGTATAGATAGTAGTTCCAAGTGATTTCAAACGGACGCACTATCGGTCAAAGTTTTAAAAATATGCCGGATACATTTTTACCGTCTCGAAAATAATAATATGGTGTATTGTGTAAGTGGAACAAAAGCTATACATGAATATTATAATATACTAGCTTCTACCCGCGACTTCGTACGCGTGGGAAGGTTTTCCCGCGCAAATCCCGATCCCGTGGGAATTTCGGGATAAAAAGTAGCCTATGTGTTATTCCAGGCTGCCAACTATATACTTACCAAATTTCATACAGATCCATTCTGTAGTTTTTGCGTGAAAGAGTAACAAACATCCATCCATCCTCACAAACTTTCGCATTTATAATATTAGTAGGATTATACAACGTGTAACTTAAAGGGTATATACATATCAAGTGCACAGCTTTTTTGGATGATTACAAATGATATGGCAAGGGTTTTGTAATCCTATGTCTACATGTGTGGAACTTATTAGAAATTTCCATACATTGATACCAGAGACCGAATCTTTCAAATTAACAAGAACGAAGAGAATTATCGTGTTATTGTATGGTTATTGCCAAGTCACGTGGAAAGTTACTGTTATGATTGGCATTCAAGAAACATATGAAACCGATAATTTGGTTTCAATTTTTGAGTCACTTATTTTGAGCTGAAACTGTGCATAGAGTCTCCATACCAGATGTTGTATTCAGCCCTTGTGGATAGATATAGGGTTTCAGTTACACGTTGTATATTAAAAACCCTAAAAAGTCAAAATATCATCCTCTATTTGCACCCTTTAGGGGTTGTTTTTTTAAGTAGTCTATATTTGACCTTGTATCTTCAACTATTTTCATTCCTAATTTCATCCCAATCGGTGCTGTGGTTTAGCCGTGAAAGCGTAACAGACAGACAGACAGACTTTCGCATGTATAATATTAGTGTAGATACATACGGCATTTCTCAACAGGGATGCAGTTTTCTTTATCATCTCTTGCGAAGCCATCTTTACAGTAGCATTTGCGATTGCAGACAATGTTCTTGATGGGGCAGTGCGTCCTGTTTTGTGTGGCGAGGGTGGCACACTCATTGTCACAGGCACTTCCACACTCGAAGAATTCGTTCTCTCGTTGACATTCTATATCTGAAACTTTTGTAAATTCTCTTAAGTATAGAGGAAGACCAAAAGGCTTTAAAAATTTCGTTACCAATTTAATAAAGCGGTGTGGTAAAGGGAAGAGGGAATATCAGCAAATGACTCCCCACGGTCTGGTAGTAGCAGAAGGGAGTGTCAGACTTCTACTGACTAAAAACCCACCCTGCTCCTTCAGTTGACAATGCGTGGAAAGGCCGCGGTAGTTCGTTAGAGTATTCCCACAACCCTAGCAAATGTATTTAGCGACTTAGATTACATGGAGAGCAATGGTCAACGACTTTATCACCGATGAGGTGAGATTTTAAAGGTCACATGAATTATTATTTACTTATGTGTTAAGTAAAAACAGTAATAATAAACATAGCCATCAAAATCATTCATGTCAATATTTGAAACCAAGCCAAAAACGAGCACTTTTGAATGTCAAAAGACATAAAGACAGTCTCTCAAAATACCTGCCCGTCACCACTTCCTAGTGTTTGATTAAACCTGGAAGAAAAAGTGGTGCAATAAACTCTCTAGTAACACATTTTTCTTTTATGTTATCTATCCAAGTCTAGAGTCTAAAACGTGTGAGGAAGATATATTTTTCCACGGCTCTCTAAAAATTAAAACGCCAAATCTGGCAAGTATAGCTACTGTATACATTTAAGTTTTACGTAGGCATGCAAGTCCTATGTCTGCACTGTTATTGTAATTTTACCTTAATCTTTATTAAGTCTAAGCATGCTGTGCTTTATTATTGTGCACTTGATTTTTTTCATATCGCTAGTAGCACTAAGATTTTTAGTGTAAACTTTTAGATATAACATAACAAAAAAGACATGATAACACAGCTGTAATTTTTGTCACAGCAAAAAAAAACGATTCTCCATAGAACCATAACTCAAATCTCTTTACTACAGAGTTTATTGAAAAATAATCTTACATTGAATAACAATTCCGGTAATGTTAATTCCTCTATTTTTGTGGGTTGATATTATTGTGTACTTGTTATTATTTATTGACCTCCAAATAAAACAGACTTCACGCCATACAATAGTGACACATTCATTCCGGTATAGGGTCTTTCCCCTCGTTAGTTCGTCTGTATAATACGCCAAACGCGGAAATCACAATGAAACTGTTTTCCTCAATTACTTAGTATGACGGTTTTTGTTTTATTTATTTATTTATGTTGTTATCAAACACATCAGGAAGTCATAGAGCTGTGTCTTATAGCTAGGGTTGCCATCACCAAATTTGCCGGCCCCAGACAAAGACTTATAAACCCCGGACATTTGGGTAAAATCACCGTTTTTCCCCGGACACCGTAGAATAATACATTTTTGAACTTGAAACTAAAAACAACGATGTTTAATTTTTTAATAAACGTTCATTAGAGAAGGGTTTATGGTATAAAACCATACAGAGTGAACCTCTTCGCGTGCCCTGGTTTATGAATAGTGTCCATATTAGTAGAAAACTAATTGTTACTGCTCTTAGACTCAGATGTGGACACATTCCATGCAAAAAATTTGCCTTCATGATGAAGAAAATCGTTTCACCCAATTGTGAGGAATGTGGAGTTGTTGAGGACCTACAACATTTATTGATGGAATGTGTCCGGTATGAGTCTAGTAGAAATTATTTATTGAGGACTCTGAATTTGAACAGAACGGATGTAGGCATGTACCATACGATTCTCTCCCAACCAAATGGCGACGCTGCAAAGGATTTGTTCAAATTCATGGCCCACATATTGTGAAGGTACAATTGTTTAGGATACGATGGGACTGACATACGGTATGCGTAAAAGTCCCTATAAATAAATAAAGATTAAAAAAAAAAAAAACTATGTTTAATTAAGTATGGTTTTTATTTACTGATAAAGTGATAAGATTGTAGAGCTTTAGAACTTTTTAATAACAGCCTCTTTTCATTTAATCAACGTACCTAACATAAACAATGAGATAAAATACCATAGGAAAATAATAATAGAGATCGTGCTTTTTGGTGCCCATAAGACCAATGTGTGTCCAATGTGGACGCTTATTGGGAAAATCCCCCCGGACGCCCCCGGACGCTCTCCAAACTGGGACAAATCCGGGAAAACCCGGACGGATGACATACTTTTGG
This sequence comes from Tholera decimalis, assembly GCA_943138885.2. NCBI lineage: Eukaryota > Metazoa > Arthropoda > Insecta > Lepidoptera > Noctuidae > Tholera > Tholera decimalis. The sequence continues at coordinate 12,580,644 of OW964552.2, read as the reverse complement.
CCAAATATGAATAATATAATTTAAAAAAATATTAAAATGATTATATCTTCGCCTTTTCACACAGTAGGTATAATGACAAGGACACTAACAGTACAATCCATTTTGATAATGATTCCCTCCTGGTAATCATCATCTATAATACACTCGGGCCGCAAATAAGTTAATAAAAAAGTTGTGGAATATTATATTATTATTATTAAATTAACTGTCACCAAAAAGGAAGGAAATGGTAGGATTTTACCTGATTATGGCGAACAATTGCTGATATTAATTGAAAAAAATATATTCACATTTTATGCGCAACAAAGAGATTTATTTATGTATTGTATACTTTAGTGTACTTCTAATGATACGAACAGAATAATGTTTATAAAACTAGAGTACTATGGGTGATATTAACGCACAGGGCAATCCCATAGAAAAACAGACCTGTCAGCGTACAAACGTCATACTCGTAATGAATAAAACCTAAAACGATATTTACCATGTTTATGACATGATAAATATCTCGTTTTAAATACTGTTAGTGAACATGTTAGTTTGGAAAAATATCAGAATGAATAATTAATTAATAATAAATAAAATACATGCATACTATACCTAATAGTATTTTAATAAGTATATAATAAAGGAGGGGAAGAATTATAACGAAGGGCAATGCCCCATAACATACCTGTATGTCCAACGCACAATACAACACAACAGGAAAACACGATAAACCTGAACATCTTGACGACTCCGCTCGTTATGACATAAACAGAGGCGCGACCGGTCATTTATACTAGTTTTATTTAAATATAAATGGTTCCATTAGCAGCAACACCGTATATGATAATGTTAAAATTTATGACGTGAATATAAATTTCTGATAGAAACTCTTAGTAACAATATCTAAATAGACAACTACCGCAAATTCAGTGGTCCACATTCCGCACAAATGAGTCCCTCTATCGAAAAACCAGGCTCTCCTGCTACCAGTCTGTGAAAAGAATTTAAGGCCACATAGAACGGAAGGATGAACACACGTTCGAACAATTGATGATCACCGGTAAAATCGATAGTAAAAGGCTGCGAGGACGTAATCTAATTAAGTGGTCTGACCAAGTTCGTATAATTTTGGACGCCAAACAGCAAAACGCTCTTTCGTTCCATCATCAGTCTACAAGACAAAAGGCGTTGCGCCATCGTCATGGTGGACATCCCACCCATAAGCACAATGTGTTTTGGGAATAGTTTCCTTGTGCGTACGGCTAAGGAGTGGAATACTCTGCCGGAGTCTGTTTCCTGATAGCTATAACCTGAAAATCTTTAAGTCAAGAGTGAATAGCTTACTTCTAGGCTTGCTTCGTCTTCGACCACATCATCACTTCGATTACTTGAATATGGTGATTAAGCACAATATGTTCGTCACAACGCATATGGTCAACTGAAGCTGATGGTAAAGTACCAGGAAAACTCCTCAACAATTTACGGCCCAGCATTGGGAAAAGCAATATTTTGTAAAAGGTTTTAAGTAGTTGAGATTTAGGCTCTTGTAACTAGGTAAACTATAAATCGACCACCTAAAAAGCGTGAAATAAAAACTTTTTACCAAAAAATTAAACAACTTCCAAAAAACACTGCAAAGTGAAAAATAACTTTAATTTCGGAAGTCGGTGCCAAAAACGAAAATACAAAACTAAAGACACCGACTACCGAAATTAAAGTTATTTATCACTTTGTAGTGTGTTTTGGAAGTCGTTTTAATTTTTTTGTAATAAGTTTTTATATGATTTACACTCGGAAATAATAATGCTTGTTTATATTTTGGAATCCAATCTCGACGGCATACTAAAAAGCTATTTTAGATATGAACCATAAGAATGTACAGATATATGTATTTCTATATTTATGTCAGAACCTGTTCCAATATTTATCGGATAAACTTCAAATAAAAATAGAGTACAATGATGCGAGATTTATAACAAATAGTGTTCCGTATATTTTGTTTAAATATTGCATTAAACATGTGTGAGGAAGTGAACGATGCGCGGAGGAAAATCGAACATTAAAAACGCTTTTTTATTGGTGGATTATCATCCACCACATCTTAAAAAGTCCCCTCCGTATCCTCGCAACATTGGGACGTTGAAAAAATATATTAGACACTATATTTTTAAAGTATTGATAACTATGTTTAGTTATGAAAAAAAAGGCTAATATAGTTTATAGTAAGTAGATGGTATTGTAATGTTCGATAACACAAATAGTTTCCTCACTTTTTTTCAGGGGGAAATTATACATTTCAGAGCCGTGGTATCGCGTTGGAACAATCCCGCACCCTCGGCTCCTATTAAACTGGAATTGGATCTTATTAAACTTTATTGCCATTATGATTAATTAAGGATTACACACATAGTGACAACATTTCATGTTCCAAGTAAGCTGAAGCGAAAGTAACTATTTACTTTTGGTAGGTACATCAAAGTCGTGCGAACACTAATTTTCCACATATTTATGCGGCGGAAACGTGGACAGTGCGCGAGTTGGAAAAGGGGAAGATGGCGATGTGAAGCTGGAAGAGGATGCTCGGAATATCGTGGACAGAATTCCGCACCAAACGTGTTCATACTTCAGGAGCTCGGCATCACGCAGCGTCTGTCGGCCGTAGTAGGTATAGTCGCGCATACTGTTGTACTTTGGTCACGTCTCTAGGCAAGGGAGCGACTCCATAGAGCGGCTGGTCGTGCAAGGAAAAGTGGAGAGAACCAGGTCGCGTGGCAGGTCACCTTTGCGCTTGACTGATTAGGTAAAATCCGCAATAATTAAAAAAGAATATACAGTGAATGTTAATTTCTAGATATTTATAAACTTACTATTTGTAAATTAACAGTGTAGCTAGGTTTATTACCCGACTGCGCGGCACAAATCTATGTCGTAGAAGTCAAACGCGTAGACCGATTTCAATCATTTTTACGTTAATCGATTTTTCTTTAATAGTTTTAACCTTGCGAGTGTCACAAAAGATATATCAGTTTCCAAAATTCACCACAGAGAATATGTACAAGACGCTGTGTTGTTAAAATGAATAAAAACTTTTTTGCAAAAAATAAAACCGACTTCCATATCAAAACACTACAAAGTCAAAAATAATTTTAATTTCGGTAGTCGGTGTTATTGGTTTTGTATTTTCTTTTTTTTTCACACCGCCTTCCGAAATTAAAATTATTTTTGACTTTGTAGTGTTTTGATATGGAAGTCGGTTTTATTTTTTGCAAAAAAGTTTTTATTTTCGCGCTTTTTAGTGGGTCAGTGAATTTTCCAAATCGATTCGTAAATGACGGAGTTATGCGCGAACAAAAAACGCAATGCAGAGTAAACGAAAAGATCATCAAGGTAAATTATTTTTTTCGACTTTTTTTGATTTTTCAGAAACGGCTCGTCCGATTTCGATAAAATTTTCATGGGACCATTTGGGAAGTATACCCTTTCCAACAAAAAAATAATTTTTCAAATCGGTTGGCAAGCGACGGAGTTATGCGTGGACAAACATAAAAAAAAAAAAAAAAAAATACAAACATACGAATTGAGAACCTCCTCCTTTTTTAGAAGTCGGTTAAAAAATAAAACTAACTATATTAAGTGGTGCACCGCTGAATAGGTCTTTAAAATAGATTTTTAGGTTTCTCTCATTATTATTAATTTAAAGCTAGCATTTAGGATAGGTATATAACGTTTTAAATCTGATGGTATTATTCCAACAAGGAATAATACCAACTTGACTTTGACTAATAATATTATAACTGGATATATTTATAGGTCAGCTAGTAATTAATAGCATAAATAAATAGGCATCTTCTGGGCTCGCTCGTCACATCGTAGACCTCACCTATCGCTTACCATCACGCGGGATCGAGGTCAAGAGCGGGCTCATACAGGACGCACAATAACTGTAAGGGACGACCTTAGCTGTGATGCATTTAAGTTCTAATTTGTTTGACAAAGGTCTATGAATCATTGAGCAGACTAAGGACACTAGAAGGCTTAGCTAATTGCATCCAAATTTTATAAATAACCTTCTCAACCAAAATTCCTTACAAGAATTAAATGGTCTGCGAAATCTTTAACATATTTAATCTAAAAAGCTGAATTAAAAAAATCTAGAAACACGACTGCTGAACTGAAAGGCATGAAACAAGCAGATTGTTATTTTTCAACCAACGACAAAAAAAGGAGCAGATTATGAAGTCGACGCGTATATTTTTTTTTATGTATGATATCCGATTACTCGAAAACGGCTGAACCGAATTGGAAAATTCTTTTTTTGTTTGAAAGGGTATAACTTCGAAATTGGTCCCATTGTCACCTAGTCAAGATCTGATGATGGGATCCTGGAGAAATCAAGGGAACGCTTCAAATATTATAGGCACACCTATAGTGATTTGAGTATTTTTAGGGTTCCGTAGCCGAATGGCAAAAAACGGAACCCTTATAGTTTCGATATGTCTGTCCGTCTGTCTGTCTGTCTATCTGTCTGTCTGTCTGTCCGCCCGTCCGTATGTCACAGCCATTTTATTCTGAAACTATTAAGACCATACATGTGAAACTTAGTAGGTAGATGTATCCTGTGAATCGCTTTCCGAATTTAAGAAAAAAAATAATAAATATTTAAAATAAAGGGGGCTCCCCATACATGGAACTAAAACTGAATTTTTTTTTTTCATGAAACCTATGCGTGTGTGGTATCTATAGACAGGTATTTAAAAATGATATAAGGATTTCTAAAACCACTTTTTCATAAAGTCAATCGTTTAAAAGATATAAGCTTCCAAAGTGGTAAAATGTGTGTATGTGTGTGTCCCCCCTCTAACTTCTATAATAATAGAGTGAAAATTCTAAAAAAGGTCTGTAGATCTTAATATAAACTTTCAACCAAAATTGGTTTGAACGAAATCGGGTCAGCAGTTTTTGAGATACAGCATATTTTCTAAACCCGCAAATATAACTTTGTAATTCATACAAACACTATGAAAAACAAGTTACTTAGCGTAGTTGTAAAAATGTAAATAAGCTAGTTTTAAGAAATTTTTATGTTTTTTTTTTTATTCGTCATATAGATATACATATTATATTATATTATTATAGTTACTACGGAACCCTTCATGGGCGAGTCTGACTCGCACTTGGCCATTTTTTTTTTATAGTAACTTGTGCAGTTGCATTCGAAAAGCATCATTTGTGAAGTGGACCTAATGATGAAAACCACAGATGGCCACTGGCACTACTCAATATATAAGTAGGAATAATAAGTATTTCATGTGTTCCGCTTCGATTACTTGAATGTGGTTACTAAGCACAATATGCTCGTCACAATGCATATGGTAAAGTGAAGCTGATGGTGAAGTACCAGGAGAACTCCTCAACAATTAACGGCCCAACATTGGGAAAAACAATATTTTGTAAATGATTATAAGTAGTTGACATTTAGGCTCTTGCAACTAGGTAAATTAAAAATCGACCAACTAAAAAGAGTGAAATAAAAACATATACCAAAAAATTAAACCTACTCCCAAAAAACACTGCAAAGTTAAAAATAACTTTAATTGCGGAAGTCGGCGCCAAAAACGAAAATACACAACTAAAGACACCGACTACCGAAATTAAAGTTATTTTTCACTTTGCAGTGTTTTTTGGTAGTCGGTTTAATTATTTGGTAAAAAGAAATTATTGAAATAAATGAAATTTTCCCCATATATTCCCCATATCTGTACGCGGTGGAGACGTGGACATTGCGCGAGTTGGAAAAGGGGAAGGTAGATGCTCTGGAGATGTGGTTAGAATATCATGGACAGAATTCCGCACGAACGTGTCCATACTTCAGGAGCTCGGCATCACGCAGCGTATGTCAGCCGTAGTACAGTCGCGCATACTGCAGTACTTTGGTCACGTCTCTAGGCGGGGGAACGACTCTATAGAGCGGCTGGTCGTTCAAGGAAAGGTGGAGGGAACCAGGTCGCGTGGCAGGTCACCAATGCGCTGGACTGACCAGCGGGCCTAGACAAAATCCATTTTCTGTAAGCGTTAACGCCAATGGAAAAATTAAATTGTATGGAGTTGACATTTACTAACACGTGACAATCACGTGACATGTGGTTAGCAAATGTCAACTCCATACAATATAATTTTTCCGTTGGCGTTAACGCTTACAGAAAATGGATTTTGTCTAGGCCCGCAGGTGAAATCAGCTCTGGGAAGCAGCGTATCTGATTGCGCCAAACACTGCCAACAGGGATAGATGGCGGGAGATCGTGCGAAGAGCTGTTTCCGCCCCTACCACCAACGCGGAAGCCTCAACGTGACCACGACCGCTCTGTCAAGAGCGAAGCGACAAGGAAGGAAGGAGGCGGGACTCATCCCATTTTTATAGCCACATATACAACGTGTAATTTAAAGGGTATATACATATCAAGTGCATGGCTTCTTTGGATGATAACAAACGATATGGCAAGGGTTTTGTAATCCTCGTCACGGCGTCCTGACCTACCGCATGACGCAGGTCCTCACCGGACACGGAAGTTTCGGGAGGTACCTGTGTCTGATGGGAAAGGAGGAAACGTCTGGGTGTCACCACTGCGAGGGTCGCCCTGAGGACACCGTAGAGCACACGGTGCAAGACTGCCCCGCCTGGGCAGAGCACCGACGTGTCCTCACGGTGGCGATAGGCGGAGACCTCTCGCGCCCGGCATTGGTCGAGGCCATGCTGCGGGGCGAGAGGGAGTGGGAAGCGGTCGCCTCCTTCTGCGAAGCAGTCATGCTTCCGAAGGAGGAGGCGGGCCGCGAGAGGGAGAGGATGGTGTCCTCCCTCCAGCCCAGACGCAGTGGTAGACGCCCACGGCGTCGGACGTCGGCCGACGATCTCCGGCCACCGTAGGCGCGGGCATGCGGACAGCGAGTAAAGGGCAACTCGCTGTCCGACCATGGACCATGCCCGGGTCGACGGCGCGTCGTGTCCCACGCGCGCCTCAAAGAGCGTCAGCAACATGACGAGGCCCCCTCTGCAGAGGGCCGAAGCCTGCCGGGGTCGTGGGACTCATCCCGTTACCGTGGCCCCGGTATGTAAAGGGTTATTGAAGGAACACCGTGGATTTTAGTCAGTAAAAGTCTGACAGTCCCTCCCACCCTGCCCGGAGTGGGAGGACTTATTTGATAATTTTAGCACGTTAAAAAAAAAAAAAAAAAAAAAAGGGTTTTGTAATCCTAAGTCTACGTGTGTAGAACTTAAGTATTACAAATTCCAATACACTGATACCAGAGACCGAAAGAATGAAAAGAATTATCGTGTTATTGGCAAGTGACGTGGAAAGTTATTGACCCTCGTAGTGCTGTGACACGTTTGTTATGATTGGTATTCAAGAAATATATGAAACCAATAATTCGGTATCAATTCTTTGAGTCAGTTATTTTGTGCTGAAACTGTGCATAGAGACTCCATACCAGATGTTGTCTTCAGCCCTTTTGGATAGATATGGGGGGTTTCCGTTACACGTTGTATAATTATATTTAATTAAATTTTTTTGTTTAGAACACGGTTTGATAATTGAAATCGGATAGAACAAAGTCAACGAGAGACACTTTATTATAATCTGAATATTATTTTTTTATTTTTAATCCCCGACGTAATGAGAGGATTATTATAAATTGGGTGTGTTTGTCTGTCTGAGAAGGAAGGACTGCTTGAGAGCAGACGTGATCGAGATGGTTTTAGCAACAATTTATAAAGACCTGTTCAGGTGTTTCAAGGTCATCAGCTCAATAAGTTTTTAAGCTAACATCGTCACTAACAGTATCATTAGAACTTAAAACGGAATATTTACCACGTGTATCTTTTGTTTCGAGTTGCCGATATTTCGGCACTTTTGCAAGCGCCATGATCACGGATAAACTGAAGTAATTGCGGGTGGACGTTTATGAGCAGACGAGTCGGTCTACCCTCTTTCTCGTTGCACATGGTATATATCCCGTTTTAAGTTCTAAAGATACTTTCATCAGCTCTTTTTATTTTTTGAGGTTTATTTATTTATTTAAACTTTATGTACAATAGTGGTACAATTATTTTTTTAGTCTTTATCAAACAAATAAGGAACTTCATCATACGGTATCAGAGATCAAGAGAGCACTAAACAACAGGAAAAGAAGTGTTTACCTAACTAATTTAAAAATACATAAAGAGTTTATCCAAATGGATTAATCCGTCAGAAGTCATAGTTTAAGTAAGAATCTTATCAACAAAAAACTCAAAATAATGATGTACTCAGTAATTTCAATTACTGAGTACATAATTATTGGAAATGTTTATTTGTTTGAACGCACTAATCTTTGAAAGTACTGGGAGGATTTGGATGAATTTTGGTATGATAGTAACTTGAAGCTTAAGGAAGGCTATAGGCTCACCCGACTGTAAAAGAAGGAAGTTATGTTTTTATGTGATAGAGTGTACAGGAGCGAAGCCCCGCGCAACTGCTAGTTTACGATAAAGGGACCCTAAAAACAACATACATGTAAATATTGCGCTGAACATCGCTATATGCAAACCTCAGAACTCGTTGAGCAGTCATGATGTTCAGATTGTTTGTGTCGTTGACCTGCTGCGTCGCATTATGTGCTGGATATAAAGAAGGCAAGTAGGCTATTATTGAATATTTTAAATATTTATCTTAACGGTGTATTTCAAACTCTATTACTATCCGATACACCACTCTGTCCAGCTGGTTGAACAGTTAGTTTTTTCTCAACCGGCCAAACAGGTTGATTGTTGAGAAAATAGTTTTTTTTTATTCTCAACCATCATTTATTTATTTATTTATCAGGGACAAAAAACAGTTCCATGTTATGATATTACATTAATATTCTTAAGATATATAGGTAAACACATACCCACACTATTGTCCACGGATTAATGAGTAATATACAGGGTTAATTGTAAAACACCAAAAACCTCTCAGGACTATGTTACTAACATCATAATCAACAACTTTTGTTCTATGACTTTTAAAAATTCGTCATATTTTAGTTCACCAGATTTTCATATAAAAATAAAAATATTTAAATTGAACGCCCTAAACGCATGTAGCGTCTATGCAAAGCAAAAGAAAGCGATAGTATAAATTGCTTTCTTTTGCTTCGCATAGAGTTCGTAACATTTAGGGCGTTCAATTTAAATATTTTTATTTTTCCTGAGAGGTTTTCAGTGTTTTACATTTAACCCTGTATTGAATGGAAAACGATAACGTATTAATAAATCATCATCATAGAAGCATTAAATTAGCCAATGAACACACGATTCAGCCGTTTTATGCTGCTGATGTGTTTCTCGCAGTTCAGATGTAGGTACTACCTATTATGATGGCATCTTTGTTAGCCTGGCTTTCTGAGGAAGGAATAAGATCCTTCTTCTCCCTGTATACCGCGGTATGTCAGAAGAGGAAATTGAAGACCTTGTAATTTTTTCCAAACTATATTATACTCTTGCTTAGAACTTGGTGTGTAATAGACTTCCACATGGAGACATGCACACTTACGAAAAATTTAAGATGTGTGTAGGATGCCCTTTTTCCAGGAATAGGATGACGAAAGTTACATTACAAATTAATAACTGCAAATATCTTTTCAGAAACTAGCTGCACCGGCGAAAATGAAGAATATACAGACTGCAAGGAATCTTGCCCACCTGAAGTATGCTTTTCGATTATAGCCTTTTACGACTGTTCAGAAGCAGAGCCTTGCACGAAGGGATGTGCTTGCAAGCCAGGGTACTTAAGGAAAACCTCGGATTCTCCATGTATACCGACGTGCAAGTGTCCCCAACGGGTGAATGCGCCGGAATGTCAAACTAAAGAGCAAGCCTAGCAAAGCAAGTGGATAGAAACAAAATGGTAAACAATTCACAAAAACAATTGACAAAAAGAAACCAATCGTATGGTATTGAGATACTTTGCTAAACCTCAACTTTGACTTCTTAACAGACGTTCATGCTGATAAAATTGATCTATGACCGAAACCCCAGACGTTCTTATTGTTGAGCGTTTTTCATACCTACCTACTAGTTAAGAGATAAATCTAAAGTAAATTTATGTCTTAACTACAGTAGGTTTCAACCTCTTTGAATTACGGAGCAGGACAAATGTAATAAATAAAAATTTTGTAGCAATCCTTAGGGGCTTTTATTTTTCTCATACCGAAGATATTAGGTTACATTTTATTTACGACAATTTTCTGTCGGTGATGAAGCTCCGTCGTCTTACCTTGCGTACCCATCCCACCGATAGCATTCCTTAGCTGTGCTGATTGAACTGAGGCGTTTTATCGTAAAAATTGGTGGAAAATCTTGGTCATAATGAAACTTGAAACGATTTTTGAGATAAGCTGGGTTTTTATGATACATACAGTAGGTATGATGAAACATCAAAATTAAGGTCAAGGTGTGTCAATTCTAGCGATGACATCATGGAAGTCTCTTGAGTTACGTACAACAATGACAAGTCTGATTTTATATTAACTGTCTCAAACGGTATAACATGAACCACCGTATACAGTTTGTGTTGGCACCTAGACATTAAAATAACCTTTATTTTTATATGTAATACTGTATCCATATATTATTAAGACAGCTTATCCTAACAACAGAAAATTAGATCAGTAGTTATATTTGTAGTTTTTATCAATGTCAGTAGGAACCATGAAGTTTATAGATACATAATTACATACAATATAAATAGAATCAAGCTGATAGTTTATCAAAACACATCGAGTTTTCAACATGTTAAGATCTGTTCTTGTTTTATTTATTTGCTGTGGGGGGTTGAGCCTGGCTCAGGTTCAGGATGCCGAAGAGGGCTTACTGCCTGACATTAAGAATCAAGGAGAACTGGCAAGTAAGCACCATCATTATTTCTTTTTTAACTAACCCTTTGATCTTTCGAAGAAGTCGTGGTTATATAATATAAGCCGCATGGCTCGATTTTCAAGGTTAAGCAAAGCCTGCCAAGGTCAGTTCCTGGATGGGTGAACATTTGAATATGTCGAGATTCCTCCGTGCCTCGGAAAGCCTCGACTTTTTTTTTTTTGGTCTCGACTGTCATTTGTACAGACGCCAGCACATCAAGCTACAACAATCTGTCAAATTTCTTTAATAGATTTTCAACTTTATCGTTAAAGAAATAAGGTTCAAGGTTGATTGGGAAAATTTGACAATTTTGGGTAGCTTCATGTGCTGGCGTCTGTACATCTTCAATAGTCGTTATGGGTAGCCAGAAAGTCTGACACTGGTCTTACCCAGCTACTGGGCTGTGAAGGTCAGACTGGAAACTAACACCAAAATAGTTGGCAAAAGATTAAGCAGATGATGATGAACCTTTAAACTTGTCTGATAATTTTCTCAGAATGTCAAAGGTTCCAAGACTAGTTTGATATCATTTGAAAGGGCGTCACATGCACATTTCCAAAACATTGCTTAAATTTAAAGTGGCGCCCTCTAGTGGACAAAAAATCATGTGTAAAAATAAAATGAGATAGATACACCGTGTTTGGTATCATTTGAAAGGGCTTCACTTGTACTTATAAAAAATATTGCTTAAATTTAACGTGGCGCCCTCTAGCGGTCAAAAAGTCATGTGAAAAAATAAAAGTAAGATAGATACACCGTGTTTGGTATCATTTGAAAGGGCTTCACTTGTACTTATAAAAAATATTGCTTAAATTTAACGTGGCGCCCTCTAGCGGTCAAAAAGTCATGTGTAAAAAATAAAAGTAAGATAGATACACCGTGTTTGGTATCATTTGAAAGGGCTTCACTTGAACTTATAAAAAATAAAGTAAATAGTATAGAAGCACAGTGATTTAACACCAAAATAGTTTAAATAATAAAAAGTAAAAAACTAAAACCCGACTACGACAAAAAAATCGACGCTGAAAAAGTATGAAACAAGATTTTCAGCATGCTGAAATAAACAAGGTTACTGGCAAAACAAGAACAGAACAAAAATAAAATCCGCAGTCACACGTTATTAGGATATCAACCGTAACAAAACAATTAATAACGTGTGACTGCGGCTTTTATTTTTGTTCTGTTCTTGTTTTGCCAGTAACCTTGTTTATTTCAGCATCCTGAAAATCTTGTTTCATACTTTTTCAGCGTCGATTTTTTTGTCGTAGTCGGGTTTTAGTTTTTTACTTTTTTATGTAATTGTATTAGAGTAATCAAATGTTACTAACTCTAAATAAATAAATAAATTAGTCCTTTCCCAACTACCTACATATGTTGGGGTCGGCATCCAATATACCTGTACCTCTACCGTGAGTTTAAAACAATAGTATAATTTGTCGATACTCGATACCGACTACGTAAATTTTTTGTATGGCAAATTTTACTGCGCCTCTAGCGGTCACTTACGGAACTAAAATCGGTAGTATGAGTTCACAAGTAAATACCTATCGAATAGAAACTCGCTGGTACGAGTTTAATTGTAAACTATTCGACGCACGTTTACTCGATATCGACTACGGTAAGATGGTGTAGTTTTTCGATAGTAACTCATGGTAAGGGTACTGATACCAGATGCAGCTTAATACCGGTATTTTACTAAGAGCGTCTGTCTATCTGACCTTTTCAAACCACTTATTGAGAACGATGCCCCTTGACAAGAATAAGTTTTATATTTATATTTTTACTACGTTTGTTGACCACGTCTTCCAAATTTTTATAAATCCATTGCACGGATATCATATATTTCACCGGGAAAATAGTAGCCTATGTGTGTGTGTCTATTACAAACTTAAATCAATCTATTTGCCAAATTTCATCCAGATCCGTTCAGCCGTGTCAACGTCATTGAAAACCAAACATCCATACACCTAAGATTTCGCTTGCAACTAAAAAAATGTTGTAAATAAAAAAAATACCTAACTTTTGTTGATTTCGATTTAAAAATCTAGTTGTATTTTGTGTGTAAACATCTCCTATTTGTTCCTATATTTTGAATTAAAATCTATTATGTACTAAATATCTTTCATTTTAGTTTTAGGCTTGCCGCGCTAAATAACCCACGTTTAAAAAAAAACTTTGTACCAAAAAATTAAACCGACTCCCAAAAAACACTGCAAAGTGAAAAATAACTTTAATTTCGGTAGTCGGTGTCTTTATTTTTGTATTTTCGTTTTTGGCACCGACTTCCGAAATTAAAGTTATTTTTCACTTTGCAGTGTTTTTTGGGAGTCGGTTTAATTTTTTGGTAAAATTTTTTTATTTCACTCTTTTTAGTTGGTCTATTTTTAATTTACCTAGTTACAAGAGCCTAAATGTCAACTACTTATAACCTTTTACAAAATATTGCTTTACAATACTTTACTTTACTTTACAATTAACGGCCCAATGCTGGGCCGTTAATTGTTGAGGAGTTCTCCTGGTACTTCACCATCAGCTCTACATCACCATATGCATTGTGACGAGCATAAACCGCTTAACATCCATATTCAAGTAATCGAATCGCAATCCACTCAATACTTATTATTGAGTAGTTTCGGCGGCCATCTGTGGTCTTCATCATCAGTTCCACTTCCTCAAATGGTGATTTTTGAGAGCAACTGCACAAGTTACTATAATAAATACCCAAAACGTCATAGGTGTGCCTATAATATTTGAAGAGTTCCCTCGATTTCTCCAGGATCCCATCATCAGATCCTAACGTTTATGAAAATGGGACCAATTTCGAAGTATACCCTTTCAATCAGAAAAAGAATTTTCCAAATCGGTTCAGTCGTCTTCGAGTAATCGATGATCATACATTAAAAAAAAAAAAATATATATATATATATATATACGCGTCGAATTCATAACCTCCTCTTTTTGTCGTCGGTTGAAAATAAATAAAAAAATTTAGTGGACAACGATACGTGAAATCTCAACTGTCCGTTGTCCCCGTTGCCCATATGTACACAACGGGGACAACGGTAAGGAATCATATGACGTCCTGTTGTCCCCGTGACGGGGACACAGATTACGGGGACAACGGGAATACACCGTAAAATTTAACCATCGCACATTTCAATAGCTAATTAATTTATTACACAGATACGAAGTAAAAATCGTTGTTGCAGAGAACCCTAAGAAGCAATATTGTTATTTAGGTGTGTTCCAGTTTTTAGTACACAATAATGTATATTCTATCTATCCATCTAATCCTGGTCTTTCATATTACTCGTTTCTGTTTTCAGACACTACATGTCCACCGTTCGAGCAATGGTTCCAATGCGCAAACGCAGAATGCAGAGCAGAATTATGTTTTCAGAGAGGATTGTCAGTGGCCTGTCCGTCAGTGTTGAAGTGCATACCAGGATGCCTATGTCAAGAGAATTACTTGAGAGACGAATCCGGAGTTTGTGTACTTGAAGAAAACTGCCCTAGCAATGAGGCTTAAAAGTTGTTTCTATATTTTCTTCTATGTTAAAAAAAAACGTTCAATATGCAGAATATCAAAATACCGAATATTTATATACTGTTACTAAAAACATCATCATCATTATCTGATTAAGCCTTTTTCAAATTATCGGGGGATGCAAATGAGTACATACTAAAGTTTTACATAGAACGACTGCCTATCCGACCCGCATAACCCAGAAGCTGGATAACACGATAATTATTTTTACCAACATGCAGAATTCTCACCCCTTCGGTTAAAACATGTATGATATTAATTTTTTTTTTTATGTAAAATATAAAATTCTCTGTAAGTTTAAGAATAACTTTGGCGTCCTTCGCTTTATGAAATGGTACATAATAATAATTCCCAAATATAAAAATTGAAAAATTCGAAGAGTTAATGAGATATATAAGATATTAACCTAGAATGTCAGTAAATAAAGGTATCAGAAATCAAATCGAAATTTGGAGTTATAATCATTTTTCTAGGCCACGGCAATGCTGCTTACCTATTCACCTCCCAAACACCTTGAACGACCTCTGACCTAGTTAAGTGTCACTCGCAGATTTATAATAATCATCTATACATACATATAAATACAATTCATGTCTGCGAATTCAGTGTCTCAATAACTGTGTTTTTAAAGTGACACGAAACTAAAACACAAGCAAAGCTTGCTAAAATTTTGTCTGTCTGTCTTTCTTTGGGTCCAATCTAGACTCTAGAACAGCTGATCCGAATTTAGTAGAACTTTCGCTGGAAGATAAAGGAGCTTATCGGGCAACAAGTGGGCTACTTTTATACTCCCTCGCAAACGAAGTTGCACAGCAAGTAAAATAATACGTGTAGGTGTCAGTTATCACGTTTTTTAGAATCATAATATATTTGCTTGCCTTGTGTGTTAGACGATAACCTTCACATTCACCCCCAACCTCTTACGCGATCTCTGGCACAGTGCGATTCACAGACTCATAAATATATAAAAAATAAACAAATCTTGATGCGCACATCTGCATAAGGAAAACTGATGCTTGTTTTTATTAAAACGATGCAAAAAAGGGGAAGCACACACTATGATTAACCGAGACCACTTCGTGACGTAGGTACCTACCTACATAAAAAAGAATACATTACAAAAACCCAAAGCTATTAAATGACAGATACAAACACATACTCGTACGTAATTTGTGGCTGAGTAATATTATTGTGTAAGAACTACTAGGTAAACAACTAAATGGATTGTAGTTGTTATAATTACTCTTCCCGTTTATAGTTAGTGTTGATAAAAAAACAGATAATATTTACAATCCATGTAGAAGACAAAAACTACTTTTTTCTCAAGGTGAAAATCCTAGTGGATGTCTTTCGACCTACTACGGGCGAAAGGGTCGGTCAGACTGACTAAAATTACCTCGTGTTCCCTCTCACATTTGCCTGGAGCCTACGGGAGCTCTATACACACAAGAGCGGTCCACGAATGGTCTCGGCCCGCTTCTGCCGGCCCCGTCTGGTCAAGCAGGGTGTGAGGTCAAATCAATCGAGGTGTTTGACCCCGCTACGTGTAAGAGGGGCGCTGAGCTACGCTGAACCACAACTCAGAGCTGATAAAACTTCACTCCATATTTTCTTTCTCGTAATAAAATTAGCCATACTTGCAAATGAAATGTATTAGGTTTATAGCTGTATGCAAGTTAAGAGAACAATCTACATATATATAAACTGAGTCAACCCTTTATTCATCAATACTCATACAGTCGTCAACATGTTTAAGCCCGATTTACACTTCAACAAGTACAGTAGCGAGTTAACTTGCGTCATCGGCGAGTTAAGTTGTTATTGTAGTTTGAACGGCAAAAGCGAGTTAAGTAGTAGTACATTAACAACTTAACTCCCAATGACGCAAGTTAACTCGCTACTGTACTTGTTGAAGTGTAAATCGGGCTTTAAACCATTTCTCGTGTTGTGTATCTGCTGTGTGGGGTGGACGGTGTCTCAAGAGGAGTTAAGGGTTGAGAGTTCCCGGAACTTAAAGGAAGTACAGAAAGGTAAGTCTTACCAATATTATCTACAATGAGTTTTCAGTCTTTTCAGAACTTTTAGGTCTAGTTAGCCGCAATATCCTACCGACTTCTTTATGACGTGCACACCATTGTTTACGGACATGGTGCATAAGTGGCACAGCTTACACATTACCGTAAAATATTCAGCCTACATTCTTACAACGTTCCCGTTGCGCTGGGACACAGGCCTCCTCTCTTGTGCACCTAACATGCACAAACACCCCCTCTACACGTTGGCCAATAGGCATTGGCCACTACATTCGCCACTGTGTTGGCCAACGTGAAGAGCCGGCTTTAAGGCGATACCAAAATAAATTAGGGGTTTTTTCGTCACCGTTTATTTCACTATTCCAGCAAGTATGGATTTAATTTTTGGTAATATGTTTATTGACTATTTCATTAATACTTTGACTGAAGGAAAACGCAATTGGGTTAAATTTGCTCCATCGAATTTGATTCCGAAAAGACCTCTATTTTTTTTTTTCCTGTAATTCTAAAATCCTAAGGAATTTCATTTCAAAATTGCATTCAAAATGTGCATAATAGGTAATTGAAAACTCTGACTGAAAATATTTTTGATACATAGCTTAATTTATTTTTAAACAATTTTTATTTGGTTTGGCGCTTACTTTGTTTTATTTTGGTTCCAGCGCATTGTTGCGCTCTCTTTTTTTCGCACGTGGAAGTAATAGACTCTGTCACTTTCTTATGCCCGCCCAGTTCGCCTGCGGCCTTTGTCAGTGATAGACCTGTGTCGGTTCCTCCCGCAACCGTGATTATATTTTTTATCGAAATAGTTATTGTTTAGTCTTGTTTTCTGATTTTATTTATCTATATTTGACAAGTGAACAAGGTTTATATAACATTAGTTTACCGATATGGGGAATAAGCATAAAAGACAACGAAAGGTGAAAAAATTGGCCAAGTGCGAGTTGGACTCGCCCATGAAGGGTTCCGTAGTAACTATAATAAATATAACATACCTAATATATTTATTTGAAAGAAAAAACCAAAAACCTTACAAGTTTCTTAAAAGTAGCTTATTTACAATTTTTACAACTACGCCAAATAACTTTGTTTTTCATAGTGTTTGTATGAATTACAAAGTTATATTTGCGGTTTTAGAAAATATACTGTATATCAAAAACTGTTGACTCGATCTCGTTCAAACCAATTTTGGTTGAAAGTTTACATTAAGATCTACAACAAATGGTTTTTTTAGATTTTTCACTTCATTATTATAGAAGTTAGAGGACACATTTTATTTATTTATTTATTTATTATATACTTTATTGTACACCTTACAATATTAATATGGATACAAAAAATTTAAATTAGTGTACAATGGGCGGTCTTATCGCACAGGGCGATCTCTTACAGACAACCTTTGGATGGACAAACTTAAAGGAGACAGTTTAAGGGCTGTCAGTGTACAAACATCATAATTTTAACCAATGATATTTTATAGTACAGATATGTTATAGGCGCGCGCGTCGTGAAGACTCGAACACGAGCTAATTGGAACGTCTTGCAACTAGTCTGCGTCAAACGCAACCACAAGCGCGCGCACCGTAATACCCGTGTCCTTAGATTTTATTTATCAAAAATGCCATCGTGTGAGTTTCGGAAGTGTACGAATTATACTTCCAAAGTGAACAAAATAAAAAGGATCTCATACCACATGTGAGAATTCAAATATATTAAGATTATTTTTTATATTTCATTTATTTTCCAAACTTGCCAATAAATTATGCTTAGGAGCCATATGTAGGTGAAGACAGAGAGAGCAAACTTGTTTTGTCGCGAGAGCGATAAGGATGCGTGCGTGCGGACATAGATTAGTTAAATGTTTACAAGTGTAGAAGCGATATTGTTCACAGTTCAATTGACTGATTACTGAGGATTATAACTGTTTTTTTATTGAATTAGGTTTCCAAGGGATTAGGTTTCCGAGGGATCAGGTTCCACTTCAAGATTGGATCGCAATTGTTCGTGAACAAAAAAGCGAATCAGACTGGATAACATCAAAAAACAGCAGGATATGTAGCAATCACTTCCAAAGTACTATCAAATATGTTCCGAAATGTGGTCGAACAATGCTTAAAAAAATACAGTTC
The DNA here is from genome assembly GCA_943138885.2 of Tholera decimalis. Lineage (NCBI taxonomy): Eukaryota > Metazoa > Arthropoda > Insecta > Lepidoptera > Noctuidae > Tholera > Tholera decimalis. Next base: position 12,562,014 of record OW964552.2, on the reverse strand, counting down.
CAATTATAGAGGTAGGTAACTAAAACATTTTATAAAACATAATGCTGCCTGCACAATGTTTTATAAAATGTCAGCTACCTGTTGCTTGCATTTTCGCCAACGTTGAATTTGTTTGGTCAGTATAGGTACCTTCCAAAGAAACCGCTACATGACATTTCATTATGAAACCTATAGTTGTGTCATGAAAGCAGCATAAAAGCTTTCCACCTGCTTGATCCAAGATGAAGTTCCGATTTGACGAAGTTTTCGAATCATACAATTATTGTTATGACTGATCACAAATTATTTCATTAACATAATGACTATTAATTTCTGTTTTAGTTTTGAATATAATGGGCTAAGCTGAATACAAACATTAGTGGTAATACTTGATCCGTGATTAACCATTATGATGTTTAATTTCTACCTACGTACTTACTCTTATACCTACGTACTTACTCTTCAATCGAGTGTCCACTCTACTATAAAAATGTTATCCTATGGCACAAGGACTCATTTGAAGCGCAATTGTTAGAATTATAGCTATCTCTTTCACTTGCGTGTTGTTTCGTATCTTTTGTTCTACTTATCAGTAAAACTTGTCAATGTGTGCCATAGATATCTGTGATGTGTGCAGTTTTTACTACGCGGAACAAATTTCAATGCAAATTACTATGAACGTAACATATCTGTACTTTATAATATCATTGATTTTAACTGAATATAATAATATAAAATACATAAAATACGAAAATCATATACTAATAAATATTACATGTATAATTGAGAAAGAAGGGGACCACTTTGGAAGCGTATATCTTTTAAACGATTAACTTTATGAAAAAGTCATTTTAGAAACCTTAATGTCATTTTTAAAGACCTGTCTATAGATACCACACACGTATAGGTTTCATGAAAAAAATTATTTTTAGTTTCAGTTCCATGTATGAGGAGCCCCCTTTATTTTAAATATTTTTTAAATTTTCTCTTAAAATCGGAAAGCGGTTCACAAAATACATCTATCTACCAAGTTTTACACGTATAGTCCTAATAGTTTCGGAATAAAATGGCTGTGACATACGGACGGACGGACAGACAGACAGACGGACAGACATGTCGAAGCTATAAGGGTTCCGTTTTTTTGCCATTCGGCTACGGAACCCTAAAAACCGACATTTGGAACGCCTGAGGGATCATGCTCGTAAAATGACGGAAAATAATTGGCCAAGTGCGAGTCAGACTCGCCCATGAAGGATTTCGTAGTAACTATTATAATATAATATAATATGTATATTTATTTGACGAAAAACAAAACCTTACAAATTTCTTAAAACTAAGTTATTTACATTTTTTACAACTACGCCAAATAACTTTGTTTTTCATAGTGTTTGTATGAATTACAAAGTTATATTTGCGGTTTTAGAAAATATGTTGTATCACAAAAAATGCTGACCCGATCTCGTTCAAACCAATTTTGGTTGAAAGTATACATTAAGATCTACAGACATATATATTTTTAGATTTTCATTCCATTATTACAGAAGTTAGAGGGGGGGGGAGGTACACATTTTACCACTTTGGGAGCGTATATCTTTTAAACGATTGACTTTATAAAAAGTAGTTTCAGAAACCCCTATGTAATTTTTGTAGACCTGTCTATAGATACCACACACGCATAGGTTTCATGAAAAAAAAAAATTTCAGTTTCAGTTCCATGTATAGTGAGCCCCCCTTTATTTTAAATATTTTTTTTATAAAATCTGAAAGCGGTTTACAGAATACACCTACCTACCAAGTTTCACATGTATAGTCCTAATAGCTTCGGAATAAAATGGCTGTGACATACGAACGGACGCACGGACAGACATGACGAACTATGAGGGTTCCGGAGCAGACCTCGGATAATACATGTGATTCGGAAAACAGAAGATTAGAGTCGCCATTATAATTTTTAAATTTGGGTGATCAACAGTGTCTAACTACTAACTTCTTAGAAAAAAAATTAGTCAGTAAACTGTTTATTTCCTATTAAGATAGAAAGAAATACATTGGCGCGGATTGTCTTGTTCACAAACTAAACTAAAGTTCAGTGCATCTTTTTCTTACTATTTCATTATAAAAAGGACAGAAAATATTAGTTTATTTCTGTCAAATTAGTCAGCGCCTGACGTAAATTGACGTATTTTTAGTAACCAATTTTTTAATCGAGTCTAAAATTGTCTATGGAATATCTTAATTTGACAGGACTAAACTAATATTTTTCTTCTGCTTTTTTCTTAATGAAATAGAAAGAAAGTGCGTTGCCAGGGCCAAAATTCGTGGTGGCAAGGCATCTGCCGGAGATTTTTCACTCTTACTTTAAAGGTGGCAGACGGGTCATATGTGGAAAAGAACACAGAAGCCGACAGAGAGTTCCAAACCGATTCGAAGACCGGTCGAAGTCCGACCGAAGTCCGACCGACAAAGTGCGCACAATAAATGTAGAGGAGAATTACATAGTATGACAAAGTGGTATATTGACCAAGTGAGGATGGTGCCCTGTAGTACGTCTGGTATATTAATACTGAAAGCCATTACCAATGATATTGCCGTTATTCATGAAATCAGTCATCGTGTTTTTTTCTATATATTTTATTTCTATTTATCAAAGTAATCACCCATGCAATCGATGCATCTTTTCCAACGCACTGGTAGCTTATTGATACCCTTCTTGAAGAAATCAGTTGGACGGGAGGCAACAAATTCTGCAAAGGCATTTTTACTGCCTCTATGATGTTGATTTTTTTCCGAGAAGTTTAGAATTCAGGAAAAAGTAAAACTCTGTAGGTGCAAGGTCTAGTGAGTACGACAGATGGCGGAGAACTTCCAACACCAGCTCTTGTAACTTGTAGACCGTCTGCTGTGTAGTATGAGGACGCGCGTTGTCGTGCAAGAGCAGCGGAGCCGAGCGATTGACCAAAGCTGGTTGGAGATGTGTGAGCTTCTCCATAATTGTGTTCAGTTCTGCAGTAATGCTCATCCTGTTTGGTAGATAACTCATTACACCAGGGTTAGACCACCAAACAGGGACCATCACTTTTCTAGGGGTCAGTTTTCGTTTAGGAAAACGTTTAGATGCTAATCCAGGATCCAACCAATTTCGCTTACGATTGTCGAACAGGATCCATTTTTCACCGCAGGCAATAAAATTATTTCGTTTGTGTGCCTGTTAAGCAGTGCAAGGTACGTCTCGATGCGTCCTTCGCGGTGATAATCACTGAATTCGTGGGGCAGACGTCAAGCTTTTTTACCTTGCCAATTTGACGCAAGTAAACCAATATTGTTTTGATACTAGCGTTGAAAGCTGCTTCTAATTCAGCCGCAGATTGGGTGTCATCAGCTCCCACAATCGCCTTTAATTCGTCATCGACAACCACAGGGTTAATTTTTCAGGTCGAAATTTCCAGATCGGACACGAGCAAACTAATAACGGGTGGTGCATTCATTTTTAGAGTTCGTTTTGTAAACGTCGTTGAGGTTGTGGGCCGTAGGTACAAGGGGCACGGTTATGCCAAACTTTGAAACAAGAAATCCAAATTATAAAACAAAATTAATTTGAAATTATAATTATTAGCCAAAACAATATGATTATCGAACTCAAACTCAACATATTTATTTCACATAGGCCCACATGGGCACTTACAATACGTCAGAAGTTAGTGCATGGTTTGAAATTGGTCGTTTTCTAGGGAGAAAAACCGGCAAAAAAACTCCACAGTATCCATGATACAGATTAAGAGGACAGTATATGATTTAATATTATAATTTGAAATTGCCAGTACGGCAAAACAGCGATTTCATAGGTAAAGCCCTGTTATTAAATATCAAATATTTATAAATTATTTAAAAATTAAAAATAACTGACAACGAGCAGTACTGAAAGTGATGCTCTTTAAACCAAGAGACTTCTCTACTGACCAGTATATTCTGACGCACAAATCCTCACAATCAGACAGCTATATATCCTCCGTTCTATCCAGCGAAGACACCGTACTCTTCCTCTAGACAAAAACCTACTTCAAAGGCGCAAAGGTTTTCCAGTATGCAAAGCAATCCCTTGTCGATATGCATTTGCAAGTCGTCAATTTTTAGCACAAAGTTCACGTATTTATAACAAAATTAATAAAATTATTTCCATTTATAGACTCACCACTCACGAATTAAAAAAAAAACTTAAGAACTGGCTACTTCTTTTATCTTATGACGAAGCAGAAAAAATATTGTGTATCGAAACTTAAATTTATTTATACTCCTATGGAATCATACTATCTCTCATTCACACATAAGCACACCGTCGCCCACACACGCATATACACACACCCACTCACACAAACACATACACACATAAACCTTCCAGACACTCATAAACACACACACAACCTTCTTTTGCTGTTGACAACAGAAATATTGTAACCGAAATGTCACGGTCGTGTTATTTATTGCCAATGCCGAAATATCTCCGACTCCTAAGATACAGGTTTGCGTACCTAGTTTAGGTGCCGGAAATCTGACACAAATTTTTAAATTTGCTGTACAACCTACTGTCTTTCTTTTATGTATTTACGTGTCTTTTCTTATGTACAAATAAATTTTATCTTATCTTATCTTATATTGAAGGAAAATATGCAAAGACTTTACAAACTAGCAGTCGGGTAAAAGAAGCCTATAACACTACTCAAGCTTCAACCTACTTCAATACCAAATTTTATCTTAATCCACCCAGTACTTTCAAAGATTAGCGCATTCAAAGAAACAAACTTTACTGCTTTATAATTAATATTAGTGTAGATTTCTTAAATTAGGAGCATTGTAGGATCATATCATAATCAGATTACTTTCAATTATTATAAGTACGATAAGTCACAAATTTGAGCGGACCATCCAGAGTGCAAACATTTGTCAGTTATCGTGTAGCTCAACTTTGAACTTAAGGAGCTCAACGATCTGACGAACAGTATCAAAGTAAGGATATTTGGGTAGGTAAGACAAATACTCAAACAGCCATACATCAACTATAAATTATAATGAAAATAACATAAAAAGAAATAATAACCTACATATTCCTCACATTCATAATAATAAAAATATAAAAGATCAAAAACGAAAAAAGAAATAATTAAATACAAAGTAGGTATGTACAATACTTTAGAAAGTCAATCATTATCTCAGCAAAATATATTAAAAAAGAGCACATAAGTACGTATATCATTGGAGCAACTAATTCCCAAGCCTTTTAATCCTCAATATAATCTTTGACTGTGTAAATAGCTTCGTGAAATAGCTTACGTTTTATAAATAATTTGAATTTGATTAGAATAAGTTACTTATCACTTAATAGCACACTAAATACCCATACTCACACACAGTTGTGACAATTAAACACTAAGTTTGTATTTAGATGACAACAACAAAATTGTGGCGGTACAACCCAACGCAATAATTTCCTGTGTTACAAAATAATTATTTTATTTAGTTCATTAGGTAGAATTTCAAAAAATATTGATCACGTATTTTTTGCCCTTTCAAGTCAAGAAAAATTCACAAAATGGAAAGCTTCAAAGTATAGGAGTGGGGGCTGCTGACGTCACACAGTGCCAAGAATTATACCGGAGTGTGACGTCACGCGAAACTTCAACTCACTGTATCGTCTTAATTTTTCAATTACGTGAAAAAATAAAAAATACGTATCGAATGTTTTTTGTTAAACTACGTGACGGACTAAATAAAATATTTTAGGAAACTACCCTACGCCCTTCCTAGGGGTATTAAGTATTTTTTAACACTGAATACCCGATCATTATAAGAGACAAGGGAATTCCCTGCTTCGTTCTCGATAGTCGCACATACGGATTGGCCGATTATGGCGTTGCCAAAATTGTGTTTGAATTTTACATATTTTCGATTTATTATATAATATAGATTTAAAAGTATCGTCTATTTTATTAATGAAAACTGGCAGGGGGGCCCTTATATCCATGGGGCCCTGGGCTGCAGCCCAAATAGCCCATAGGTAGATCCACCCCTAATGCAAGCAACCATGCAACATGCAGCAGGCATAGTTTCTGTCACGGCTCCGGTGCTGCAGGGCTCCGGCGGTCCCATGCAAGCTTATCCTCGCAGATGTGTTTCACGCTCACCATCGCGGCTGCGGCTTGCTGGCTGGCTTCGCCGACCAGCCTCAGCCGCGGCGGCGAGTGTTAAAACCACCTGCTCCTCACCTCGCGGGCCGCCTCGCCCCTCCGCGCCTACGCGATTTTAAATAACACTCTAGGGGTAGGACAGACATGGAATAGACGTGGAATCGATTTCGCAGCAATTCGTTTCTGTCACGCCGCTTCCGCAGCACGCTCAATCAAATTACTCGCAATATTATATATTTTAAACGATAGGCTTAATGATTTTCGATTAAATAAACGTTATATCCAATAATGTTATATGAAATAAGTTTTAGAGTATATAAATGTTATGTCTAAAGAAATTACATCAACAGTTGGTATAACTCACTATCTTGTGAACGTTATTGAAATGAAAATATACCAAATAACTTTTTATGATATGAGACGCACCCCGCTAAATCAGTACGGATTTGTTTCGAACAGACCAGTTAAAAAACCGTGTTCAATTCAATTGCACACTATTTTGTAAAACCTCTTTTAACGTTGCTTGACCGCAAAAACGTACTCATTTGACGCGAGTTGAGCACGGGTTGGTTGAATTGTGTAGTAATACAAAAGCGTGTGTATTTCGCGAGACCGATGTCGCCAGTTAGACACGGAAAGGGTTACGCGACGATGATTTGGTGCATTCACTAGAGGTCAGTGAAGATGATGAGCCTCTACCATATGAAATAGAGATTGAAAATAATGATATGACTGGTAGATCCTCGGTACATGAGAGATCCGTGATCCAGAATATGTAATTAATAAAAATAGGGGCAAGGATACAAACAAAGAAAATAAAACATGCGGGGGAAATGTCTCTGATGAAATATTAAATGAAGGCGAGAGACATGTATTCCAAGAAAATAGTGTAGTTATAGATTTTAGTAATTTTTTATTAAATCTTATATATTTTACATACTCTGACTTTTATTCGTAAGAAAATATCCATCAAAAAATTTAATTGGATGAATAATCTTTAATTAAATAATAAAGTAATAGTTTAAAAATCACTGTAAAAACACGCTTTTACAAACACGTAAAAACGTTTTGCACGTAAAAACAAAAAATTTGTTCGCGCTTTTCCTTTTCTTTTTGTAGCCTCCGTTTTCTTTGTGTTGCTGTTTCTTTTTTTATATTATTCCCACGAGTAGTGAACAATTAAACGGTCAATCACCCCAGAGGATTTGAAAGTGACATCACAAAAAGTTGACAAAAAGGTTAAGAAAACCGATAACGGATTTTCTTTAGGTTTGTTATCCTGAAACCTGATCCTGTTTGAAACCTGATCATGTTCAAAGTCCATTACGTGGCGTTTCTCACAAGTACAAACACGAATATGATACGATATTCCATCATGAAATGCCACTGCCTATCTTCCGGCTTCATCATCAGACCTTGAAACCTAATCGTGGTCAAAGTTCATTACAAGACTTTTCTAAGAAATCCAAAACAGCTATGATACGATTTTCCATCATGAAGTTCCAGTTCATATCTTCCGGCTCCATCATCAGATAAGTGCGACAGTACCATATTATTGTATTGTCATCAGAACTACATACAGTTGCCAATTTTCATTACGCTACGACCCTTGGAAGATGGTTAAAGTAGTTACCTTAGATTCCATTACATAGTTAGTTACATACAGGTCGACCTATTAAAAGCGTGTTAAAAAGCGTAGTTTTGAAGCAACTTTTTGTTACTACTCATTTTAAGTAAATGAATTAAATAAAATCATAGTAAGAATTTGTTTACTACACTAGTAGTTCTTTTTCTTAGGTCAATATGATCATTTACTGTTACGGTCTGTTCATTTACACACGTTATATTATTTTATGTCATTCTTAAATAAAGTAAAACACTAAATACCTAACAATATAATGAATAAGTTAGTTTAATTCAGATTAAAAAGAAATGTATTTGATTTTGGCGACTCCGTGCCTTCTCTATTCTAAAACATCAAAACACACAAACTACATCGCAAACTCACCGCGAGCGTGCGCTCGAGTTTGCAATGTATTCTAGCGGGGGTGCTCCCCGCGTCTTCCGTTAAGCTACGCCCCTCGAGCTATGTCTTATTTTTTACGTATCACCTTAAGTGGAATGGGCCGTAACAGGGTTGGGTGGATGCATAGATAAAATAAATAAGTAGATGTGGTCAACAGACGAAATTATATCGGAACCGTGTGTCTCCAGTTAGGCGCTGGGTGGGGCAACAACTACATATGCAGTTTAATAAAATCAATAGATACGCACTCGCGCACACACCCGCATTTCTTAAATCAGAACGTACTATACAATCAATAATAAACCTTATTCCGTCAAAGACAGTGTGTATTTACCATGCACCGTAGAACTTACCCACACAAAAACATCGGTCGCTATCGTTGTGCTGTGCAAAAGCAATTTATTTTACATATACGCTAGTAATTGACTAAATCGGAAAGTTATCGATTCTTCCATTTATTATTGTACATTTTTTTTGGGCACCTGAAAATGAACCAAATAAAAAATGGCATGTCCAGTAAATATTATAATAACAATAAACATATTATTAAGAACATAACATTACATAATTATTATTAAGTACTACCTACTAAGTATTAAGGGCTACCCTGGCGCTTTCGACTTAAGTCTTAATATTTAATTATCATAGTGATAGGTCAAATAGAAGTTGATGTTAACTTACATTACGCTCTTGATCGGAACATACCAACCGTATAGGTTGTATAGAATCCTGAAAAGTTGAATGACTGATTTTATGAATGCCCTAAAACATGAGAATAGCTTTCAGTAATAAAATAAAATTTAAACTACTTCTGCAAAAATCAGTTGTACTCTTAATTTTGGAATTGTCCATTCAAAAAGCCTGCGACTTTTCTTTAGAGGCTGGAACATTTCTGCGCTGAAGTGAACCGAGCTATTTTTTGTAGGGTAACAGTTAGGTGGCATGCCTGTGGCATCAATACAACAACAAACAAATATTATTAATAGATTACCGCAATGTTAGATTACCGCACTGTCTGGCAGTTTGAGTGCTTTATACGGCCCACCCAAATGTCCTAACTTTGGTATTGTTCGTCAAATCGTTGAAGCTCCTTAAGATATAAGTTGAGCTACACGATATTTGACAAATGCTTGCACTGTTTGGACGGACCTGCTCAAATCTGTATGATTCTGTCCTTTAAAGGGCGCCACAGGCATAAACCTACATGGCTCTCATATGATTTGATTACTACACATTGTATGGACTTTAAAAGAGACGTTGACCTCTGAGTTTGTTTCAGTGTTTCTTCTCAGAGTAGTCAGTTAGGAAACACTGGCCTCATCTAGCTTACATTTACGAAAAAAAAAATGACGTGTAAAAGTGTTACTTATAACCCATTTGCAAAATAAACATCATTATTTCAATCCATTCCTTTTTTTATATTACCATCTTTTGGGAAGCTGAAAAGTACGAAAACCACTTTTTTATCATTTACATACATCCTAAGCTACTTCTAAACGTTACCATATAATAAGCATCGCAATAATTACGTAACACACTATAAATCAAGATCTGAATAATTTTGACGTATATTGCTAATCCATTGCTTCATATGTTCCAAATATTGGTCTGCTCAACAACGTAAATACCACAGTGAGTGTTGTTGATTTAGCATAATGAAACCGATTCCTACTGTAAGTGTGTTACGCAATTACCCCGCAGGTAATAGTTTAGTAGGTTATAATAGGTTTTTGTTATAAGAAAAATCCTAGTTAGTAGAGAAATTGTTAAATATATGAAAACAAACACACATCCATGCATAAAAAATAAATAGCATGAATATATTGACTTATTTTAAGCTAAATTCACAAATATATTATCTGAACCATGCCGATTATTATAACGAAATCGAAGCTTCAACGGAAGTAAAATACAAAAACCATAAAAAAATAAAGAAACAGCAACATAGGATAAGGCATAACATACGATAATTCTAAACCGAAAAACACCACCGATTATTAACCTAAAATTAAAGTAACTTACTTTACGAATATTGGTTACGCATTTCTCTACTACTCTGTAAAAAAATCAAAATAAGTAAAAAAAAACATTTGTACATCGATCTTCCAACCGGGCTAAAACGGTTGAAAACGGTTGACAGATTGAAAAATAAACTATTGTAGCGACGGCGACGGCGGAACTCCTTACGCATGCTGCGGGCGTAAAATAAATTGTTTATTTTTTTTTTACTTTTTTGTACACTTGACATTTCAACGTATTTTTATTTCTGTCATCTCATGTAATTTAAAAGTTAAACATATTTTCTTAGAGGTTTCCGTATGTTATAAAAAACTTTTTACCAAAAAATTAAACAGACTCACAAAAAACACTGCAAAGTGAAAAATAACTTTAATTTCGGTAGTCGGTGTCTTTAGTTTTGTATTTTCGTTTTTGGCATCGACTTCCGAAACTAAAGTTATTTTTCACTTTGCAGTGTTTTTTGGGAGTCGGTTTAATTTTTTGGTAAAAAGTTTTTATTTCACTCTTTTTAGTTGGTCGATTTTTAATTTACCTAGTTACAAGAGCCTGAATGTCAACTACTTATATTCATTTAAAAAATATTGCTTTTCCATACGTTGGGCTGTTATTTGTTGAGGAGTTCTCCTGGTAGTTCACCATCAGCTTCACTTCACCATATGCATTATGACGAGCATATTGTGCTTAATAACCACATTCAAGTAATCGAAGCGGAACACATGAACTACTTATTATTCCTACTTATATATTGAGTAGTTCCAGTGGCCATCAGTGGTCTTCATCATCAGGTCTACTTCACAAATGGTGCTTTTCGAATGCAACTACACAAGTTACTATAAAAATACACAAATCACTATGGGTGTGCCTATAATATTTGAAGAGTTCCCTCGATTTATCCAAGATCCCATCATCAGATCCTGACTTGGTGACAATGGGACCAATTTCAAAGTATACCCTTTCAAACAAAAAAAGAATTTTCCAAATCGGTGATCATATATAAAAAAATAATAATAATATACGCGTCGAATTGATAACCTCCTCCTTTTTTTGTCGTCGGTTGAAAAACCCCTAAACTATAATAGCAATATTTATTTATATTCGTCAATCGACATTGCTGTCGATAGCCTACGTTAGTGGATCTGCACAAGCACATCACTAATTCGTCGCAAGAAGTGGCGGCCTCACTACGTATACAGTTTCGTATGTTATTTTTACATTGCTTGTCCAGTTACTTAGTGACGAACTCAGCTAGTGGTTAAGGAGCAATGTATTTATAGCAAAAGTAGTACAGTCGTTCTGATATTTGAAAACAAAAATAACATAGTAAAACCAAGAAATATTTTACGATTTATTGTTTTTCATGATTTTAAAGACAAATATTGTAAAATACTTGTACTTACATATATTATGGTAAGTGATTCCATAATTCACATAGTTTTGATTTTGGCTTCGGTTTTTACAAGATACCACAGAACAACTCGGCATTCACATATGTTATCACGATCGCCGTCGAAAGCGCACTAGTTCGCGGAGACGGCCACTTGCCTGTGACATGAGCCCTGTGGCCATGTCGCGCGGACACCGATACGCCCCCTTACCACTTCTCCTATATTTTTTATTTCTGTGGGTGGATGCCTACGCATGCACACAGATATTTAAGTACTACTAGGCACTGCGCTGAAGCCGGGACTTATCACTAATGTTGTGAGAAATGAGCTCCGAGGCGGAAACTCGAGCTCCGAGTCGAAGCTACTGAGTCTTCAAAGCTCGAGCTCTGAGGGCTCGTAAGTCTAAAAGGTTCGAGCCCTAAAAGCTCGAACCTTGAAGGCTCAAGAGCCTTAAATGAAGGACTCGAGTTGAAGCTCGAGCTTTATTCATATGCCTGGTAATATTAAAATGATATATTTTGGTTTTAATGTGGTAAGTATGTATAAAAAAATGAAATAAAAAGATAGAAAAAAATTAAATTTTAAATTTTGACACGAATGGCGTATACAAGTAATTATTACAATAATATTAATAGTAATGCGGGTAGTTCTAATAACTAGCGATAACACTGTATCGGCGTGTTTAGTTTCCTCTATAGGAGGAGGTACAAAATTATAATAAAAATATGTTATTATGTGGTGAAGTTAGTTTGTAAATAAAAATACATTATTTTAATAACATATTTCTTAGATTTATTTTGGAGCATAATGTTGTGTAGTGAGCCTTTAAAACAGAGCTCGAGTCGCGATTCGAGCCTCGGAACTAGGGTTCGAGACTGGGCTCGAGCCTTCGAAATAGCCTGTAGCTCGAGGCTTCATAGGAGACTCGAGCCTTGAATGAGTCGAAGACTCGGGAGACTCGAGCCTTTTAACAACACTACTTATCATTCGTTTTTACTGTCACTAACTAACTCCATAATTATTACCTAGATAAAAGGCATTCCTGGATTTTTAATTCTAATCGCTGAATTGAGCATTGATAATTCATAAGCACATTTTTATGGCTTTAATCAGTATATCGTCTACCAAAAACTGCCTATAGATACCTAATGGCCTCATCATGGAACAGGCCGTTATCCACTAGTGCGGGTAAATGTCCCACGTGTTGTAGATTGTTTTGGCCTTAGGACATGCATTCATGAGTGTTTGTCATGTGGTGATATGAATTACCTACTCAAAATATGATTTGGGGTTATGATCAACACTTATTGTTCCAGAATGTGGAGCCAACGCAATATACACTTGCGAATTTCCCTGCCCTTCTCAGCGGACTTGTGCTACTCGTGACGAAGTATTTTACTGTACGGAAGAGATACAAGATTGTGTATACCAATGTATTTGTAAGCCAGGTTACATCCGAAAGACCGAGCGTGGTGAATGTGTACCAATAAAAGATTGTGGGAAGTTGTTGCGTCCAAAACGTATTTGAACGCATATTTTTGGTGTGGCAACATTCTATTGTCTTTTTGATGTTGACACTTGACATAACTTTTTCACTTTGACAGATATCCGTTCTTGGTAAAAAGCAGCCGCCTTGTTTGTTGAGATCGATTCATTGATTGAAATTAAAAATCCTGTGGAATCTACGCGGTTAAAAGATAATTTGGTCGCGACTAACGATAAGTTGAAATTGTAATCCCGAATTGACGAAAAACCTGGGATATTTTGGAACTGTACGGTTAGCAACCGCACATTGGACCTCGACCCAGATATAATTTTGTTAATTTTGTTAATTTATTAAATCTCGTACCATCACGTACGAGAGTGCGTAAAACTCTCGGAGTTCGGGTCGAGCGCTCACAACAGTTTCAACAGTCATAACAGTAATTAATTCTAACAGTGCACAACAGTTTAACAGTCGTAACAGTCAACAGTAATTTTAACAGTCTACAACAGTTTTATAACATTGTATTTAGAATATAATAATTTATTTTATTAATAATTAATTAAACAGTTTTAAACAGTTAACAGCAACAGTCATTTCCTACTCTCTCTCAACCTTAAACAGTAAACAGTACATGTATAGGCTTGTGCCCGTACATTTTGGTCCTTCGAGTATTTAGAGTAGAGTCAGTGCCGTGATACAGTTTGCCGAACATTTGAACATTTAACAGAACTTTAAGAACAGTATTCCTAACAGAACATTTAAAACATTAAAATCAGTGATAAAAGTGACGTTGCGGGATAAGTATCCAGAAAGCGGTAGAGGCGAACCCGGTGAGCACGTTCCATTTTTTACTACTACGCTACAGTTTTGAATTTCATTTTGTGTACCGTATAACATACAACAATGTCGTCTTACGATATTTTGCTTAGTTCTCAATCTGCAATTCTTGAGACTATTAAAAGAATCCGTGAAAATTTTATGAAAGATGGTCCTTCTCGTAAAACTACTCTTGAGTACCACAATGAAAGGCTTAACAAACTAGATTCATTGTGGAGCGAATTTAAGGAGAACGACATCCAGTTATCGTTGTCGGAAGGCACAAAGTCTGGAGCCTACTACGAGAATAGGGTTTTCGAACGCTTAGAACAATTGTACGAAGAAACGAAGGGTATGATCAATAAATCAAAGAAAAGATTATTGGCTAAAATTGAAGATGATAAATTTAGTTTGTTCAATCAATCTCATAAACAAGGAGAAAGTAGTAAAACGGTCGGTAGTCAAGAGGAAATTTCAGACCATCGCGATGACAATGAGGTCACGGAGGATATAAAAAACACGTCACAGGCTACGAAAATTGTGGACGAACGTACTAAGGATATAATGAACGAACAACAATCCAACATCAAGGCTTTTGAGAGAGTAGTACGGAACATGAACATTGAAGATCTGAAAGAAAAGTGGCAACTTGAAGATAAATTGAGAACAGTAACACAACGCTGGGAAAAAGTCGATAGTACTTATTGGAGGCTCGATAGAATGTTAGACGACATGCATTCCTTTGAAACTGATTATAACAGATTAGAGCGCCTGTGCGAATTCAGCAAGGAACAACTCAATAAGAGAATTTGGGATAGTATTCACCAGGAAGAGTCGACGCCAAAAATCGAACTTCCAGTTTTCAATGGCAGTTATGCGCAGTGGACAACATTTAAGGATTTATTTTTAGAAACTGTGCACCGTAACAATTTTATTTCTAACGCTCAAAAAATGCAACATTTGAAATCGAAATTGAAGGGAGAGCCCGAGCGGTTAATACAGCACATGAACATTAGTGCTGACAACTACGAAGCCAGTTGGCAGATCCTACAACAGAGATATGATAATAAAAGATTATTATTCTCATATCAAGCTAACATTTTACTAAATCAACCCAACATACAGACTGCATCATCATATCAGCTGAAAAAAATGCATGACACGACTATAGAGTGCATTGAGGCTATTAGAAACCTACATTTCGATACTTCAACATGGGACCCTTTAGTTGTTCACATTATGATGCAAAAGCTTGATTCAGAGACCATCCAGTCTTTTAAGGAATCATTGGATGATCCTAGAGGCACGCCGACGTTAAAACAGTTCCTGAAATTCATCGAAAATAAATTTATGTCAATGGAATCGAATACGCACCCAAACCGCCCACGAAACAGTAACAGTCAACAGCATAACATTCACCCCAAAAAAGGGTATAACGCAATGCACAGTAAGCTTAAAACACAACAAAACGTACAAGGGGAAACGCAGAAAGTGCCTAGAGCTTCCCAAAGAAAAACCACATTTCATAGTTATGTTATAACTTGCCCCAAATGCAAAAAATCACACGGTCTTTATAACTGCAGAGATTTTTTAAGTAGGACACCGGAAGAGATGCTGAAACTCGCTAACGACCTACATGTTTGTTTAAATTGTCTTTTTTGTCATAATGGCGGAAAATGTATGTCAGACAAAAAATGCAAACATTGTCACGAACCGCACAATAGCATTTTGCATGAAGCAATCGAAGCAGCAAAATCAAAACCCAGGAAATCTAATGTAGGTCACCAATTAAACACGTACTTGGCCTATGACAACTCGAATGAAGTGTTGCTAGCCACGGCTCAAGTAAAAACGATGACTAAAGATGGCACTATGATTATTTTACGTGCCTTATTAGACCAAGGATCTCAAGTTAGCCTTATTACAGAGAATGCTGCACAGATATTACAGTTAAAACGGAACAGGATGAGTGCTGTAGTGTCAGGGGTTGGTGCTTCAGCCACCACCAAGTGTAAGGGAGTTTTTCATTTACAATGTCAATCATTATACAGTAACTTTAACATTCATGTAAATGCATTTATTATGAACTCCATAACAAACAGACTGCCGAGTCAAACAGTAGAGAGAGACAACTTTGAGCACGTACAACATTTACAACTCGCTGATCCTGATTTCAATGTATCTCAGGGAATAGACTTACTACTGGGAGCCGATGTTTATTCTGAGATATTGTTAGAGGGGCTCATCAGAACAAACACGTCCTCCATCATCGCCCAACAAACTCAGTTAGGTTGGGTAGTGTGTGGCAATTATAAAACATTCAGTTGCCATGTAACAGTTAACAACATTGAAGACCTTGCCCACTTCTGGGAACAGGAGTCTTTGCAAGATAATAAGGAGGATGTGGACCCTGATAATAAATGCGAACAGTTATACAAAGAAACAACATCACGACTGCCTGATGGGAGATACCAAGTTCGTCTGCCTCTTAAGGATAACTTTGTAGAACATTTAGGAACATCCAAACCGCAGGCTATCGCTCAGTTTCAACAACTGGAGAGGAAATTGGCAAGAAACCCTACGTTCGGAAGGGATTATAAGGAATTCATAAAAGAATACGTAGAAATGGGCCACATGAAACAAGTTGAAACTACCATGAAACTTCAAAGCTTTGAATATTTTTTACCACACCATGGGGTAGTTAAACCAGGCGCTATCACGACAAAATTGAGAGTTGTTTTTAACGCGTCAGCAAAAACGAGTTCAAGACACAGTTTAAATGATTTAATGTTAGCAGGACCGAACTTACAGAAGGATATTCTTAGTATTTTACTGAAATGGAGACAGTACAAATATGTGTTCACATCTGACATTGAGAAAATGTATCGTTTCATAGTCGTACATCCTGAACATCAACCTTTACAAAAAATCGTGTGGAGAAATAACCCACGTCAACTACTTAGACATTATCAACTGTGTACAGTCACCTATGGAACTAAAGCTGCCCCGTTCTTAGCGCTCCGTACACTTCAACAGTTAGCGATAGACGAAGGTGACAAGTACCCGGAAGCAAAAAACATATTGCTCAACCAGTTTTTCGTCGACGATGCGTTGTTTGGAAAGGAAACCATGGACGAAGCCCGCGTCACAAGAGATGAACTAATAAAACTATTGAAAGAGGGAGGTTTTAATCTCAGAAAATGGTCAAGTAATGATAGTAAATTATTGGAAGATCTACCAGAACACATGGTTAGTCCTGTCAATTTCAACTTTACAGAGGCGCAACCATCGAAGGCGTTAGGGTTGGCATGGAATCCGAAACAAGACGAATTCATCTTTTCACCAACGTTGAAAAATAAAAACACTTGCAATGCTGTACCGGATGAAATAGAAAAGGAATGGGGGATATTAAAAAACGAGTTAACGAACATGCAACCCTTTAGGATTAACCGATGGCTCGGGTTTGAAACAGGCAAGGATAGCGAATTACACGCATTCTGTGACGCTTCAGAAAAAGCAGTCTCGTGTGTGGTATACAGTAAGGTTCGGGAGGGAATACAGAAACCTCTAATTGCATTGGTTGCGGCAAAAACCAAGGTCGCCCCAATTCAAAAACAGCAAACACTTCCCAGACTCGAGTTATGCGGCGCTCAGCTGTTAGCTCAGTTGGTGAATAAAATAAAACATTGCCTCGATAAACCTAATATTAAGGTAACTGCATGGACAGACTCGATGATTGTGCTTGGCTGGCTAAATGGCGATATCTCGCGATGGAAGGCCTATGTCGGAAATAGAGTAAGGGAAATAACATCTATAGTCCCCGCTGGGAATTGGAAGCATGTGAGATCGGAGCAAAACCCGGCTGACTGCGCGTCACGTGGACTACTGCCTTCGCAATTACAAAACTATTCCCTGTGGTTTAACCTGAATGGCTTCGCAGCGAGGACATGCTTGAGACATGTAAAGGGTACCCGATACCAGAGATCGAAGTTAAGAAGGTGCATGCAGCTACGATACAAATAAGTGAAAATAAAAACAATAACATTATTACGCAACTCCTATTCAAGTTCAGCTGTATTATGACTATAATACGGGTCATTGCCTGGGTGTCGCGTTTCATAACATACACTTCACAAGGTAATCGTCGTGTAGGTCAAGCAATGAGTCACATGTTTAGCAATAGAAAATATCACTTGACGCTCGCTGAAATTAGACATGCCACTAACATTATTATAAAACACATTCAGAAGGAACACTTTGAACAAGAATTTAAGGAATTGCAATCAAAAGGGAAGGTTAAGCACAACAGTGCACTTTTGAAACTCAACCCCTACTTGGACGAAAATAACATTATACGCGTCGGAGGGCGACTACAGAATTCGAACTTACCTGAAGAAACAAAACACCCTATTATCATACCTATAAACAGCAAGCTGACGTATCTTCTCATTGACCGTGCACATGCCACAACACTGCATGGTGGAGCGAGATTAACTTTGGCTACATTAAGACAGAAATATTGGATAATAGGAGGAAACAGCACTGTCAAAAAACATTTGCAAAACTGTGTGAAGTGCTGTCGTTTCAAGCCATTAAAACATTATCAATTGATGGCAGACTTACCTAGTGAGAGAATCACACAATCGCCACCCTTTTACCATACAGTGGTAGACTTCACAGGATTCGTTGATGTCAAATTGAACAAGGGCCGAGGTGTTAAGACAAGTAAGGGCTATGTCGTAGTATTTGTGTGCATGTCAACAAAGGCTGTACATTTAGAACTAGCATCGGATTTGTCAGCACAAACATTTATACTCGCTCTCAAACGTATGATTGCGCGACGAGGTTGCCCGAAACATATTTACTCCGACAATGGTACAAACTTTGTGGGAGCTGAAAGGGAGTTAGCTAAACAGTTGCGTATAGCTCAAATATTTAACAACGACTGTTTGTCGAGAATTAACACCGAGGTGGGGGTAGAATGGCATTTCAATGCCCCGAGCTGGCCGTCTGCAGGAGGACTTTGGGAAGCTGCAGTCAAGTCCATGAAATACCACCTGAAACGCGTCTTAGGAGAGCAAAAGTTGACCTATGAGGAGTTTTTGACACTACTTACACAGATTGAAGCTTGTATGAACTCTAGGCCGCTTTGCCCTTTAACAGAAGATATCGAGGACATTGACTATCTTACTCCATCACATTTTTTAATTGGCCGACCAGCGACATTTCTACCACACGAACATATTATAAGAGAGCAGGACGTTAACATTCGCCAAAGATGGCAGTTATTAAACAAAATGCAGCAAGGTTTTTGGACCAGGTGGTCCTCTGAATACCTGCAACGACTTCAAGTACGAAGTAAATGGCTGAATAAAACAAATAATCTATCGATCGATGATATTGTTCTTATCAAAGAAGATAATCTTCCTCCTATGAAATGGGCACTCGGCAGAATACAGGATGTTCATCCAGGAAAGGACAACCTGGTTAGAGTCGTAACAGTTAAAACAAAGTCAGGGCTACTAACAAGACCTATTACGAAATTAATCAAACTCCCGATATCAGAAAGTTGGACAGAAAAACCTGAGACCACTACACTTAATGTAATAAATTATAAGGAAAAACAAACGGCAAAAAAAGGTAATATTAAACAAAAACAGCGGTCCAAAGCAGGAAAAATAAGTTCCAGTCTGCTATGTGTGCTCATAACATTACTAACGTTATGTCAGCCCACTAAGCAAAACAGCGACGTAGTAAAGGTCACACCGTTTGAAGCAAACAGAGCAGTTTATTTTGACAGAATTGGCAGTTACAAAGCGTACATGACGATTGGAAGATTGTGACCTACTACAACATGACGTCGTTCTGGCAAGGTATAGAAAACATACATCGAGTTGTGAAACACCTGGGAGACAGGTGTGAGCAATTTGACTATCAAACGATGTGCAGAACCATTACGACTGAATTCGAACAGGAGCTCAACGAACTTGATCATAACAATTACTTGTTGGAAACACATCATGGTCAGACAAGGGGTCGCGTTACCCGAGGTCTCATTAATGGGATAGGTTATCTTGCAAATAGCTTATTCGGCGTGCTAGATGAAAGGTTCGCAAAACAATACAAGGAAGATATCGAACAGTTACACAAAAACAAGGACCACATGTTAAATCTTGTTAAAGGGCAAACATCAATCATTGAGGCACAAAATAACATTTTAAAGAGAAATGAAGAGGCGATGAATACGCAATTCGATCTCTTATCGCAACATCTTAACATGACAGATGACTATTTACGGAAATTGGGTAAGGCTGTTGAAGCTAACGAAGCCATGGACTACTTCAGCATCATGGCAGTGACCACAACAGTAATTTTATCTAAATTGCGTCACATCCAACAAATGCTGTTAGACACAGCTATCAATATTCACCATGGTCATGTGGATACCAGACTTTTGCCACAAGGCCAGCTTTTCCAGGAGATCAGCATAATCTCGGGACAATTACCACCACATTTATCTATTCCCGTTGACAATGTTCAAGCTCAATTAGCCGACATATATAAACTACTAGAGGTTAAGTCTAGATTAGTAGATAAATATTTTATCATAGAAATTACATTGCCATTAACAGGCGACAATCAGTTCACTATATACCGAACAGTTCCTATACCGATGATTACAAACAACCAACAGTCGCTTGTCATGAAAACAAGCTCAGAATATGTTGCAGTCAATATACGGCAAGAGACATATATGCAACTAACGGGCAAGGATCTCGAACACTGCATTAAAATTGAACCTAGTACCCATATTTGTTCATTAAATAAACCAACACTTAATCTAAGAAATCATCAAATTCCGTGCGAAATTGGTGCAATAACAAACATTAAATTAGCAAGATGTGTCTACGCATCCGTAGGCTGCAATAACAAATGGGTACCACTTCAAAGGCCTAACACGTGGCTCTATGTCTGCTGCAACGAGTGTCAGTTACAAGTTATCTGCGAAGGTCGTATGACTTCAAAAGCTATAAATTCAACAGGAATTTTAGAAGCCAAGGCAGGATGTATCATCAGAAATAGTGAAGAAACATATTACACACAAGTGTATTATTCTAACAACATGTATGTCAACCCGGAAGTACCACTAATAGATCTGGAGGACATCAACAATCTGACATCGGTTCAGCCGATTGATATATCAACTGGACAAATCAATACGCAATTTGTGAAATCAGATTATGACAAACTTCATAATTCCTTGAAGGAGTTGGAAGATCAAACTGAACAGGTGGAAATGTCGCAACATGATGTACACCAATATATCGTCTCTTATACAACGATGGGACTTCTGATCTTATCAGCATTCGTCGCGGAAGGAGTCTACGTCTACTGGAAACGTAGCAGCAGTGTCACCGTTGGCATCAGCGCCGCTCCAACTAGACTACCACCACCGAAACCACCGAGGGCTGCATCATCTAACGAAAACATAGAAATGTCCACGTTCAGAAGTGATACATATGCAACACCTCATAACTTTAATTTTTAAATTTACATTTTTTATTACCTTTAGGTCTAAGTGTACATTTTTTTTACATCTTTTATTAATTAGATTGTTTTTAATTAACTTTTGTTGTTAGAACGTTATATTTTTTCTTTCTATTAAGTTGACACTATTTATGTTGCCGGCCAAGATGTACGGTTAGCAACCGCACATTGGACCTCGACCCAGATATAATTTTGTTAATTTTGTTAATTTATTAAATCTCGTACCATCACGTACGAGAGTGCGTAAAACTCTCGGAGTTCGGGTCGAGCGCTCACAATAGTTTCAACAGTCATAACAGTAATTAATTCTAACAGTGCACAACAGTTTAACAGTCGTAACAGTCAACAGTAATTTTAACAGTCTACAACAGTTTTATAACATTGTATTTAGAATATAATAATTTATTTTATTAATAATTAATTAAACAGTTTTAAACAGTTAACAGTAACAGTCATTTCCTACTCTCTCTCAACATTAAACAGTAAACAGTACATGTATAGGCTTGTGCCCGTACAGGAACAATACCGCCGTATTGACGCCTAGACCGAATGGCACGCGAATTATTGAAAGTGATAGTGAATTGGTGATAAATAGCTGCTCCAATCTGGTGCGAAGTTTGTACTGCATCCCGGCCCGGACCACACATTGAAGCTTGCGTCTTTTGTGACCGCCGTGACACCACTTTCACATCATTACACAATCATACACACTTACACACATACCGCACGGACGTGATCAAAAAGGGTCGTATCCTGGCGTCCCAGCTCAGAAGGAAAGTGGTAATATTAGGTATTGATAAGGCCTAAGGCCATCGGTTGTAAGCAACGTTTAGGGCTCCACGAACCGTAGACAGTTCAGACCGTCCAGTTAACGTTGGCTGGCTTCTTGTAGTCTTGAACAATTTGGTAAGCAGAGCGTGGTCTTATAATATAAAATCCACTAAGTAAATTGGAAGTTTTGAACATTGTTGAAAATAACTTAATAAGTTTGAATATATTACCATGTCATCCGGGCTATCTAATTGAAGTTGAATCAATTGAAGTTGTACTGTAATTTGTAGTGCTAGTCCCTTGTTATTGTATTGACAAGTAAGATTTATTTGTGAAATTAGGAATTATTGGGTTGTATTTTGGTACATAATTTGGTATATTTGTTGTAATTAATAATTTAATGTCGCTGATCTGAATTTCAAAGTTTTGTCTAAATAATAATCCCACATTTGTTAACATAACAAGACTTGAACTGTGTGGATTGATTTATTGCTTACAGTATTTATTAAATTGGTGTTGATCCCGCACAATATATACATTAAATTGTTATTTTTTCTGTAACTAGCCATCCTTAGCAAGCTAGATTCATACTTGGAATAAGTACAGGGTCGGATTTGGACCTGAAATAAATTGAATTTAAGTTTTATTTTGTTGAGATTGCTCGGTTGGCTAACAAGTCATTGTTTGTTTAGTTAGTGAATTTTAACCGATTGATATTGATATTTGTTTGTTGCAATGGCCTCATTAAAGGCAGTCAGGGAGTCTGCTGCCGGATTGGTCTCACAGTTGAGATGGTTCACATCGGCAGCAGCAACGGTTGAGCGTTCGGACTTGGAGGAGCTCACCTTTGCTCGGAACGAGCATGTGAATGATAGGATCAAGTCAGCTGATGCTGCGCTCACACGCTTCAACGAGTACATCATGGACGTGGATTTGGGGGTGATGGACCAGGCAGCCCGCGATAAGGTTTTGGGTGACTATGACCAGATTGTCCACCTGGGGGATGTCATAAGTCAACGAGCCCGGGAAATTTTGAGGAGCCGAGTGCCTGAGGAGGCCAAGCCTCAGACCTCCGTTGTCAAGGGCCCTGGACTATTGGGTAGGCTGCCCACCCTGGTTGGCCTACTTGTTGTCCGTTTTGGAGGGCGAAGCCAGAGCCTTGGTGCAGCACTTGCCGGTGACGGACTCCTCCTACCCGACCGCTTTGGAGCTTCTCTCCCGACGGTATCAGAACAAGCGCTGCCTGGCTGATGTGCACATCGGCCAGATTTTGGGGCTACCGGCCATTACCAGCAGTCGGCGTTGCGCACTGACTTGCTGAACCCGTTGGTCTCAGCGACCCACGCCTTGAGACGCTTGGAGTTACCGGTGGACTATTGGTCCTACTTGTTGGTGCACATAGTGCAGCAGTTGCTCCCTGCGGAGTTGAGGTCACGTTTTGAGCAGAAGTATGATGGGGATAGTGCCACCCATCTTCCCCCCTTGGACGACCTCCTCAAATTTTTGGAAGACGAGTGTCGGTTCTTCGATAACACTCGTGGCGCCACGGGGTCACGCCCACCACCTTCTCGGCCAAGAGACCAGGGACGGACTAGGGCTCGGGGGCCTGTTGATGTTCGCCCCGCCCCCCGTTTTGCTGGCGCCCGGAGTCCTCGGGCTAGGGGGCCCGTTGATGTTCGCCCCGCCCCCCGTTTTGCTGGCGCCCGGAGTCCTCATCATTGCGACTTTTGTAAGGCAATGGGGCATGTCATGGCGCGTTGCCCGGCCTTTTTGAATTTGCACGTAAGTGCCCGCCGCCGCATTGTCAACGCACGCCGTTTGTGCTTCTCGTGCTTGGGGGCCCACTTTCATCGGGACTGCCCCGACCCCCGCCCGTGTAGAATTTGTAAAGGGTCCCACTTGGAGATTTTGTGCGCCAACGCGAACCGCTCCAGCAGACCATCTTCTGAGGAGGGTTCGCGCAGGGGGCGACGAGACCCTGGAGACGAGCACCGGGCTGAGGCCCGCAATTCTGCACGCCGCACTCCACCCCCCGCGCAAGTTGAACGGGAGCCCCGCGAGCGCCATTTGGTCTCCCCTCGTCAGGGAGAACGCGCGTTGGCTGCTAGGCAGCAGGGGCCGGATCGGCACCGCTGCCTTTCCCCTCCGTTGGCGGAACGTCCCCGGTTGGAGTCGCGCCCTCCGCCATTCAGGCATCCGGTGGGATATGCCCCTCCAGTGATGGCGAGCGGCTCGGGACACCGCGCGGACGAATATTTTGAATGTTGGCCTCGTCGTGAACGAGGGCCTGGATGCGGCGATCGGTCGCCGCCCAGGCATTGCTAAGAAATTGGCGCCTGCCCCGCTAAAGGACCCCCCCCGATCAAGACGGTTTTGTTGCCAACGGCCTCGGTCAAGGTCTGGGGACCCTTGGGTGACTCGATTGTGGTCCGTGCCATTTTGGACACGGGAGCCCAGGGTTGCCTTTTGTCGTCTTGGTTAGCGGAACAGGTTGGCCTGAAGGTGAACGACTTTTCAGGCAAGATTTTGGGAATTGGCGAAACGGCTGTCACCACTGTTGAGGGAAGGACCTGGTTTGAACTCACCCTTGTGAGTTGTCTTTACCCTAAAATTGGTGCTCCTGCCCTTGTTACAACTGAACTTGATTGGGACGAGCCACTTCGGGAAACCCTGTTGGAATACTGGCTCCAATTTGTATCCGCACTCCCTGCGGTGCTTCTTGTGCGTCTCTTAAGCCACGTTGCGCGCACTTTGGGTGGAACTGTTGACATTCAGCAGATCCTCGCTTGGCGTCTACAGCTCAGGTAAGCCTAAGAGGCTATTGTGTAACTGTTATTGAGTTTGTAAGCAACGTTTAGGGCTCCACGAACCGTGGACAGTTCAGCATACCAGTATCGTTGCGCTGGCTTGTAGTCTTGAACAGAAGTCAAGTATGCCAACAATGTCATGATTTCAATGCGTGTTGATTTTCCTAAATAAATGTTACATAATAAAGATATAACAAATATCTAACTGAAGTATTTTTTATTTTACTAGAGACTTCCTTAATAAATTCAAATCTCTTTGTCAGTCTTTCTCTTAGGGTACATGACTTGGTCCAGCTCATCAGTGCAAATGAATTTGTCACTAGAATAAAGCGTGAATATACCGAATACATAACTAAATATGTAACCGACTCCTGTGCAACTCTCAGCCAAGTCAAGCTAAGAGCCAAGTGACATTCTGCAACCGGTAGCAATATCCATTTTTAAAACGACCTATGTGAAAATGTCACATAATAAATTTCTTATATATTGACATTTTAACCATTGCCCCTGTTAATAGAATTAATGTTAATTTGTTCAAAGCCTGTGTTAATTTGTTCAAAGTATTTCAAACTATTTCGAGTTATGGAGTTTACCTTCCAAATAAGGAATCCAGAAAGTGGCATAAAGTTCTAGACAAGAAACAAAATATCAGAACACGAACGTGCCATAATGTCACATGATTAACTTCTTATATTTTAACATCTTGACAATCGTATTCTCCTGAAAAGTTCAAAAGTTATAGCCTAGGTCTCAGATTATAAAACAAAAGCCAGATGCAGCGCACCCACAGAAATCAAAAATACAGGAGAAGTGGTAAGGGGGCGTATCGGTGTCCGCGCGACATGGCCACAGGGCTCATGTCACAGGCAAGTGGCCGTCTCCGCGAACTAGTGCGCTTTCGACGGCGATCGTGATAACATATATTAATGCCGAGTTGTTCTGTGGTATCTTGTAAAAACCGAAGCCAAAATCAAATCTATGTGAATCATGGATACACTTACCATATGTAAGTACAAGTATTTTAAAATATTTGTCTTTAAAATCATGAAAAACAATAAATCGTAAAATATTTCTTGGTTTTACTATGTTATTTTTGTTTTCAAATATCAGAGCGACTGTACTCCTTTTGCTATAAATACATTGCTCCTTAACCACTACCTGAGTTCGTCACTAAGTAAATGGACAAGCAATGCAAACATAACATACGAAACTGTATTACGCGGATTCATCGCGTAGTGAGGCCGCCACTTCTTGCGACGAATTAGTGATGTGCTTGTGCAGATCCACTAACGTAGGCTATCGACAGCAATGTCGATTGACGAATGAAATATTGCTATTATAGTTTAGGGGTTTTTCAACCGACGACATAAAAAAGAGAAGGTTATCAATTCGACGCGTATATTATTATTATTTTTTTATGTATGATCACCGATTACTCGGAGACGGCTGAACCGATTTGAAAAATGCTTTTTTTGTTTGAAAGGGTCTACTTTGAAATTGGTCCCATTGTCACCAAGTCAGGATCTGATGATGGGATCCTGGAGAAATCGAGGGAACTCTTCAAATATTATAGGCACACCTATAGTGATTTGAGTATTTTTTATAGTAACTTGTGTAGTTGCATTCGAAAAGCACCATTTTGAAGTAAACCTGATGATGAAGACCACCGATGGCCACTGGAACTACTCAATATAATTTAGTATAGTCAATACTCAATATAGTATAGTTATTTTATAAATTTAGTAACAAGCGTCGTAAAGATTTAGTTTGCACCTCAACCCCATTCAGAACCAAACTATCTCACCGATTCTTTTGCTTCCAAAGCTGTAATTTGTATAACAAAGTAAATAGAGCCCTGTCTATATACGCATTACCTAGTGCTAAATGTAAATCTGTTGTCATGGAGTGGCTGATCAAGTTGGACTATGACAAAACAGAAAGCTTACTACATAATTAGCTTCTAGAAATGTCCTCAAACAAATCTTCTTCAGACACACACACACATGCACTAACACACACGCACACATTAACACATACATATACGTAAACACACACCACACCCACTAAGCCATATAAGTCATGGCTCATAAACCAGGCCTACAAAAAACGGCTATTATCATTTTTATTTTTTGCCTGTTTTACCTGTTTTAGTCTTTTAGTATTAGTCTTTTTAACTTAACTTATTTTTTCTGTTTTATTTTATTTAGTTTGTTTGTTACTAAGAAAGAAACATAACCATTCACATTAATGAACTTGTTATACTGTGGGGTGGGGACCTGGTGATCTGTAGTACAGGCATCATGCCTAATTCAGACACCAGCTCCTCACATATTTAAGTATAAGCATGATTTATGTACCCCCATTTATCTTATGTGACTTAATATGTTATGTTTGTCTTATTATGTGAGGAGAAATAAATGACTTTTATTATTATTATAATATATAAGTAGGAATAATAAGTAGTTCATGTGTTCCGCTTCGATTACTTGAATGTGGTTATTAAGCACAATATGCTCGTCACAATGCATATGGTGAAGTGAAGCTGATGGTGAACTACCAGGAGAACTCCTCAACAAATAACAGCCCAACATTGGGAAAAGCAATATTTTGTAAATGAATATAAGTAGTTGACATTTAGGCTCTTGTAACTAGGTAAATTAAAAATCGACCAACTAAAAAGAGTGAAATAAAAACTTTTTACCAAAAAATTAAACCAACTATATTGACTTATTTTAAGCTCAATTCACAAATATATTATCTGAACCATGCCGATTATTATAACGCATTCGAAGCTTCAATGGAAGCAAAATGTGTAAAAATGTTATAAAAAACTTTTTACCAAAAAATTAAACAGAGAAAGTTATTTTTCACTTTGCAGTGTTTTTTGGGAGTCTGTTTAATTTTTTGGTAAAAAGTTTTTTATAACATTTTTACACATTTTGCTTCCATTGAAGCTTCGAATGCGTTATAATAATCGGCATGGTTCAGATAATATATTTGTGAATTGAGCTTAAAATAAGTCAATATATTCATGCTATTTATTTGTTATGCATGGATGTGTGTTTGTTTTCATATATTTAACAATTTCTCTACTAACTAGGATTTTTCTTATAACAAAAACCTATTATAATCAACAACACTCACTGCGGTATTTACGTTGTTGAGCAGACCAATATTTCGAACATATGAAGCAATGGATTAGCAATATACGTCAAAACCATTCAGATCTTGATTTATAGTTATTTATAGTGTATAGTATTTATACTTTTCAGCTTCCCAAAAGACTTATAACATAAAAAAGGAATGGATTGATGCCACAGGCATGCCACCTAACTGGTACCCTACAAAAAATAGTACCATATGCTCGGTTCACTTCAACGCAGAAATGTTCTAGTCTCTAAAGAAAAGTCGCAGGCTTTTTGAATGGACAATTCCAAAATTAAGAGTACAACTGATTTTTGCAGAAGTGTGTTAAATTTTATTTTATTACTGAAAGCTATTCTCATGATTTAGGGTATTCATAAAATCAGTCATTCAACTTTTCAGGATTCTATACAACCTATACGGCTGGTATGTTCCGATCAAAAGCGTAATGTAAGTTAACATCGACTTCTATTTGACCTATCACTATGATAATTAAATATTAAGATTTAAGTCGAAAGCGCCAGGGTAGCCCTTAATACTTAGTAGGTAGTACTTAATAATAATTATGTAATGTTATGTTCTTAATAATATGTTTATTGTTATTGTAATATTTTCTGGACATGCCATTTTTTATTTGGTTCATTTTTAGGTGTCCAAAAAAAATTGTACAATAATAAATGGAAGAATCGATAACTTTCCGATTTAGTCAATCACTAGCGTATATGTAAAATAAATTGCTTTTGCACAGCACAACGATAGCGACCGATGTTTTTGTGTGGGTAAGTTCTACGGTGCATGGTAAATACACGCTGTGTTTGACGGAATAAGGTTTATTATTGATTGTATAGTACGTTCTGATTTAAGAAATGCGGGTGTGTGTGCGAGTGCGTATCTATTGATTTTATTAAACTGCATGTGTAGTTGTTGCCCCGCCCAGCGCCTAACTGGAGACACACGGTTCCGATATAATTTCGTCTGTTGACCAAATCTACTTATTTATTTTATCTATGAGCGCACCGCACGCTCGCGAGTGGCCCCACTTCTATAGTTATGGGTGCGTGACAACGAGCCGCTGCACGATAGAGTACTATAATACTACGGATACGCTGCACTGTGCGTACACATGCATCTGTATGCGTGTAAAGTTACCAGATATTGAAAAATTAACTCCCTCATTTTTTCTAATAAATTGTTGTAATATTGGTAACGTTCTTTTGTAACATAAAATACTAAAGTAATATAAGGACAAAATAACGGTTATTAATCACTAAATAAATTACAATAAATAAAAAGGTATCGGTAAATATATCACAAATAATCGTTTACTTTTTTACTGTTAATTTTTTAATTATATCCTACTTTTAATTATTGTTTATGCGAAAGTTTCTGAGAATGGAAGTATATATGTATGTATGGATGTTTTTTTCTCTTTCACGCAAAAACTACTGTACTGATTTGGATACAATTTGGCACACAGGTAGTTTTTAACCTAGATTACCATACACAATATTTTATATTTAACCTAATAGTTTCGGAATAAAATTACTGTGACATACGGACGGATGGACAGACAGACAGATAGATAGACATGAAAAAAACTATAAGGGTTCCGTTTTTTGCCATTCGTCTATGGGATATCATGAGATATTTTTGTAAAAAAAAAACATGCGATCCAGACTTATATTCACATTCGCATTTGCGGTTTTGACAAATTCAACTTTCGTTACATCACTAACCTCTAGACCTTGTGAACTGTAGTTTTACCACTAAAAAAGGCAAACTCATTTGAATAAATACTGACAACACTGGCGAATGTCTGTTGAAGTTTTGTGTTGCGAGTCACATGTAAAATTATTATGCGGATAAAAAATTAAATAAGCCAAATAATCAATAGTTACTTGTGAAAGGATATTCCATTTTCATTTTAGTGTTCCATAGCCGAATGGCAAAAAACGGATCCCTTATAGTTTCGACATGTCTGTCCGTCTGTCTGTCTGTCTGTCTGTATATCCGTCCGTCCGTATGTCACAGCCATTTTATTGCGAAACTATTAAGACTATACATGTAAAACTTGGTAAGTATTGTGATCCGCTTTCCGATTTTAAGAGGTTGTTTGTTTAAGGTTTGAAAAAATATTTTCAGGTTTAGTTCCATGTATGGGGACATATTTTTTTTTTTTCATGAGATCTATGCGTGTCTGATATCTGTAGACAGGTCTTTAAAAATTACTTCGGGGTTTTTAAAACCACTTTTTCGTAAAATCAATCGTTTAAAAGATATAAGCTTCCAAAGTTGTAAGATGTGTGCCCCCCGATCCAACTTCTATAATAATGGGTTGAAAAATCTAAAAAAATATATGTCTGTAGATCTTAATGTAAACTTTCAACCAAAATTGGTTTGAATGAAATAGGGGTGGCAGTTTATGAGATAAAGCATATTTTCATCATACCAAATTTTGGCTGAAGCAAAGATCCTCTTGCGTCAAGCAAATCCGTAACGAATATAAGTGCTAAAGTGCACCTTCAAGATCTCTTAGATCATACTTAACTTGACCATTTTTTTTTCGTGTCAATGCGGGACGCCTACTGAATTGTGTATATACATAAAAATGTATATAGGGTAAGTCATAAGATACTTACCATATTTAAGAGCAAAGCACAAATTATGGTTTAAAATAAGGCTTTAAATAATTGTGGTATCTTATCTTCACTGACATCTACATCCTTTCACCAACATACCCTAAAAATATTTTTTTTTAATAATTTCAAAGTAGTTTCAACGTGAAACATCACTGTAGATAGTTACTTTTGTATTTATAATATTAATATTTATTATATTTATATTTATAATATTATTTAGTAAGGAATTAGGATTAAAAAGTATAAATACATGCAAAATAGATAATTGAAGTGAGTTGAATGAGGCTGATATACAATGCCGTCTACGTAAACAACTGTAATGCAATACTATTTTTATAACGTTCAATGTATCAGTATTCATAGCCTTGTATCGGGTTGCTGTTCGTTTCATTTATCGTCTACCCCGTTCGCGTTTCTGACTCCCAACCCTGCGTGTACGCTGCCGTCTTCCGGCGATTTTAGTGGTATTTTAATGTAGGCAAGTAAGTAAGTGGGTATATTAAGATTTGTTTGTAAAAGCGGGACATTTTTGATCTTGTTGGGGACAGCGGGACCAAGTCTGAAAGCTGGACAATCCCGCCCAAAGCGGGACTTATGGTCACATTACTTATACTGCCTATCGTATTTTAAAAGTAGACTCGTTTTCGAAAAACTTCACCCGTCTCAAACTGTATAGCAAATGAGGTTGCGATGGATCCTCGGGACAAAGTGAGTATAAACAAGTTTTACCTGAAGAAAATTAATAAATATCGGATGCTAATATGTTTATAGGTTCACTTGTACCATTGAGACTAGTGGATGAAGAAAGTAGAGTCCAACATATTCTTCAATTAGATATTGCAGACCCATTTCTCTGGAATTAGCAAAAGATACTCCTGAAAAAACTACAGCTGTTGTAACTGAACTTGAAGCAAAAATTAATTAATTGACTCTAACGCGAACGCCTGCAGCAAAAGAAGGTAAAATTATAGAAGTAAGACATGAGCTGTTTATGACAATCATCGACGGGAAAGTTGCTCAAGTGTTAACGACTCCATCGAGTGCTTCATAGGCTGTTTGTGGAGCAACTCCTAGACAGATGAACGATCTAACAAAGGTAACTGCAAGAATTCTGAATGAAGATGCGTTTAAATACGGGCTGTCTACCTTACATGCTTGGATAAGATGTATGGAAATATTTCTGCATATTTCTTATAACCTAGGATTTGAAAAGTGGGCTTCATCGACTCCAGAGAATAAAAAGATTAAAGAAGAGAAAAAGAAACACGTTCAAACTCGTTTCCGGAAATTACTTGGTTTACACATTGATAAACTTTGTCAAAGTTCTGGAAACAGCAATGACGGAAATACGACAAGGAGATTCTTCCAAAACTATCAATGTTCTACAGAAATCACGGGTATTGATGAAGAGCTGATCAAGAGATTAGGTATACATTATTCTGCAAACTATGTCAACAGGATTTTCTGTTAACGCAGTAAAGTTTGGTGAATATACGCTGGGGACTGCACAGTTATATGTGAGTAAGTAAATAACTTGCCATCTTCAGTCCACAAAATCCTTATACATGGTGCCAAAATAATCGAGCATTTTACAGTTTTTATACATTTACAGTTTTTATACGTTTAGTATTTGACAAGACAAAAAAAGTTATAGAATTTTGAGATGGAACGCACAGGTTGGTCCCATAGTGCGCCGCCGCCGCGGCGGCCCGCTCCCGCTGACTTCGTGACCGAGGCTCTTTAAAACCCCGGTGACCATCAGCAAATAGAGACTGACTGACTGGTAGATAATACCTTAGGGGCGTTAATGTCTTAACATTAACGCCCCTAAGGATACCCACTGACCAAGTCCGCATTTGATTTGCGATAAGTACATAAAGTCTATAGGTACAATGTGTAACTTAAAGGGTTTATACATATCCAGTGCACAGCTTCTTTGGATGATAACAAATGATACGGCAAAAGTTTTGTAATCCTATGTCTATATGTGTGGAACTTATTAGAAATTTCAATACATTGATACCAGAGACCGAATCTTTCAAATTAAGAAGAACGAAGAGAATTATCGTGCTATTGCCAAGTCACGTGGAAAGTTATTAACCCCCGTAGTGCTGTGACAGGTCTGTTGTGATTGGCATTCAAGAAACATATGAAACCGATAATTTGGTATCAATTTTTTGAGTCACTTATTTTGAGCTGAAACTGTGCATAGAGTCTCCATACCAGATGTTGTCTTCAGCCCTTGTGGATACATATAGGGTTTCCGTTACACGTTGTATACATGGTGAGGTATATATATAGACTTTATTAAAAGCTTCTTGTGTTTGTGTGCTGTGTAAGATTCAGTGTTACCTAGGAGTTCAATCCATTTGATTTTCATCAAGGCAAGTATTTTTAAGTATGCACACATGTATATAAAACTTTCTGATCTAGGTACAAATCTACTTCAGAGAGGTTTACGTTACATCTTACTTCTTACTAATATGAAATGTTTGTTACGCTTTAACGCAAAAACTACTGACCGGGTTTGAATGAAATTTGGTAAGTAC
The DNA here is from genome assembly GCA_943138885.2 of Tholera decimalis. Lineage (NCBI taxonomy): Eukaryota > Metazoa > Arthropoda > Insecta > Lepidoptera > Noctuidae > Tholera > Tholera decimalis. The sequence continues at coordinate 12,528,666 of OW964552.2, read as the reverse complement.
CTAGTTAGTAGAGATCCTGGAATAACACATAGGTGACTTTTTCATCCCGGAACTCCCACGGGACTGGGATTTACGATATAAATCCTCCCGTGCAAAAGAAGTCGCGAGCAGAAACTAGTAGGTAGGTATTTATATTTTAAAACTTTCTGATCTAGGAAAATATCTACTTCAGAGAAGTCTTCCTTCCTTAATTTCGTTACATTCGATAGTCATGTCGCCCAATTTGGGGACTGTGAAGGCAGAATAAAAATCGCTTATTTACAGACTAATATTAAGAAACGCTTTGTATAAAATAAATATTTTACTCTATTAATAAGCTACATTGATATTTTGTTCAAGAGTTAATTTCAACGATTCTGAGCCCGAAAACTTGAGGTTCATATTGAGTTATTTCCGAATTATTGTAGCGAGGCATTTCAAGATACTGAATTACGGTCACAATGGAATATATAGATACACCGTATCGTCAATAAAGATGCACCATCTCTGAAACAATTATGATTATGGCTAAGGTATCATAGGAAATACCTATATTTTTTACGGAGCCACTAAATAAATACCCAGCTAGATCCAGCTCGTATCTTTGAAACTTTCAAACCAACATCGCGTTTTTTTTCCATTGATTATTATATACAACCTTACTTTGACATGTTTCCTGCCTAATTAATTAAACGAGTAGGTATCATAAACACACATTGTTATACAAACTTAGAAACAAAAAAGTCGTGTCTTAACGACACCTGCTCTGCAATAAAGAGTCCGTCAAACTGCGTAAGCGAAGAGTCGGATTCCTGCGAAACAGGATGCATTTGCAGGAACGGATACATAAGAGCGGATGAGGATTTACCGTGCATACCGCGATGTGCATGTCCTGAGATGTTGATGCAGGAATGTTTGGATTGGACATATAAATAAAACTATAAACAACACTAATAAATAGCAACTCTATATCAATTATAAAATAAAGTTGCATAATTGTTGGTAAACTGCATTTTCCCTGAAAGCCGTACCTATATTCTGTGTTTTTTTAAAGTCCTTGATTTTTGCAAAATACATGCCCAAAAGGGGTAAAAAATATACGTCATGTTTTTATCGTAACAATAATATAGTTGTCTTAAACTGAGAACAAGCCTAAATCATACTGTGACGTTATACCTACACAATCTATAAAAAGTGTAAATATAATAAAATTAAGAGATTATCTGCATGATTGACATTTTGCACAAAAATAAAGATAACAGCTTCTATCTTCTTTTTCTTTTTTATTTCTTCACGGAAGATCGAAGTACTGTGGAGATAAATAATCTGCTTCCCCGCTTGTAAATATTCAAAATATCAAGTGCTAAAAAGAATTATAAAAGAAGGAACCCTTATATCAATATGAGCACGCGTGAGCAAATTAGAGTCAATATAGGTACATATTGTATGTATATATAATTCATTAACGAAGTCATGTCATTCAACACACTTTGAGTCGTCAACATGTTCGCATCACTTTTGGTGTTTATCAGCTATGTCGTGTTGAGTGGGGCTCAGACAGATTTTAAAGATTTGCCGAATTTCCAGCCAAAGGAAATAACATTACCAGGTAAATGTCCATATTATTATTGTTCTAAACATATTATATTTATACCGTAGGCTATTTAAATTACCGACTTCTATCTGTTGTTTAAATATTGGATTATGATTTTATTTTGCAAGTAATATGTATTTAGGTATTATAAGTGTAAAATGTTGTTAGGATAGACGGAGCGATGCGTTAATACGAATTTAGTTTAAATGTCACACATGTGTTGTTCAATATAAACTAACTTTTTTTTTCAATGAGATAATCATCTGCTCTAGGTGGAGCAGAAGGGAGTGTCAGACTAAAAACCCACCTTGTTTCTTCAACTGACCTTACGTTCCGGGGCCACAGTATCTTGTTAAAGTATTCCCGCAAACCAGCAAGCAATGGCCCCGACGCACAGTGGTCCGGATTTTCAAAATGATGGACTTTGGTTCGAAGATGATTATTTCACTAAACAAAAAATGGTATCGAATAGTATATATAACGCTGATCAATATTTATTACTACAATTTGTCGATAAAATTGCTTCTTCACGTCAAAAAAAATTATTGAAAAAAAAATGTATGGGAGAAAATCTATTTTATTTTTTTTCTCCGGCTAGTATAAAAGTATAGCAACCAAACCTTATATTCTAATAAGTACTTGTTGCCCTTAATACGACAACATATAATTTGCTTGCGTATCCCTGCGGCCTTGGCGCCTACTTTGATTCAAAGTTTCAAATTTTTAATTCGATTTTTCATAATGAATTTGACTATTCATCTTAAAAGAAACGGTTAGAAATTGATAAAGCCCTGAAAAGGGCTATTTTTAGAAGTCCTGAAAAGGACTATTTCAGGTAGTCCTGAAAAGGACTATTTTATGCAGTCCTGATAAGGAATATTTTAATGAAATGACTTATCTTACTAACTCAATTCAAACAATAACAATATCACTAAATCTGTCACGCTATTACACACCTCAATTACACTCACCCATACATCCACACATTCACCTTACATTATAATACTACTTCTAAACACATCCCAATTTCATTGTCTTTTGTTGTTTATTTTTATCTTTTAAATTATTGCTTTTTTCTGTTTAAATTATTTCTTAGTTAACTTTTTAAATGAAGCATTTTTTTTATTATATCATGTTTTTTGTATCCGGAGAAGGGCGTTGTTAACTGCGCTACAGTTTATACCTTTGCAGCTAACATCGTTTGACTTGTTGTATCTAGTTTTGTGTTTTTGTTCCTGAATAAACTATTTAGTATTTTTACTATTTAATGGATCGTCAACTCCTGCCTGCAGCTCCTGTAGATTCATATTTTCAGTTTCTTCTGTTGTTACCTCAGGCAACAACAAAAGCTCTTTAACATCCCAAAAAAAAATCGAAATGTATTGAGTTGTTGTATTTTGGTCGAATATGGGATAAATATGGGTCCGAACTAATTAAAAAATTATGCAACAAGTTTTCGTTGGTCTTCGTCCTGTTAAATTTTCTTGTGTGATTTTCACGAACTCTTCGAAATTATTTATTTCTTGCTTCACTGGCTTCTTCGGAAAGAATACCAATTGGTAGGAAACCAAACTGTTCGCAAATGTCTGCGCTATGTATAAGCAGCTTGTGCACACTTGCGGGCATATAAAACCACGGGTATAGATGAAAAAACATCTCAGCAGTATCTCGACGATACGTTCTAAACTTTTCAATATCTATGGCACATCCAGATGAAATTGTTTGAAGAATAACCGCGAAATGCTTTAGTAGGTCTTTGGTAATTTCTGCAGATTTCTCATAATCTCTAAAAAACCTTCTGGCTGTATTTCCGTCGTTTGTGGTTAACAAAATTTACAAGAATTCCCATTTGCTGCTTGAATTCTTCTTGTGTCAGTTGTTTTTCGCAGCTTTTAGTTCCTTGTTAGCACCTCGTGCAGCCCACATTTTAAAGTCCATGTTGTATGATATATGTAGCATACACTCCATACAACGAATCCACATATGAAGAGTAGAAAGTCCATATTTATAAACATTTTCTCGTACAGGTCTTGAAAATACTTCTGACAGCTTGTTCATCTCAGTCGGCTTAGCAAGGCAAATATTGCAGGCAGATGCAGATGAAGTATCAGTTATAATAGTGGCCACTTTTCCGTCGATCATTGTCATATGAAGGTCGTGATTAATCTTCAGCCCACACTTTGTAGGACCAATATTATTTATTTCTTCTTTCAATTAAGCTTCTTCTTGCCTGATATATTCTGCTGTCAGTTTGCAAGACACAATTAGTTGTCAGTAAATTACTTAGACGGCAATACTTATTCTTTGCACCCTCCCTATATAATAAAATTAATAGAGTCCTCAATATTTACCCACAAACTTCTCGTGAGTGCAAAGTACATACTGACAAATGGCTCTCCACCCTCACATATGAGGAATTAGAGGATTTAGTGAAACGAAATCTCTAATTCGTTTCTGTCTATTATGTCTTTACTACATAGCCTTTCTATGCACTCCCATGAATTCACATGCCCGCAAACAATCACACTCAGTCATAATACGCACTCACGCACACATAAACACACCCACACATACACTCACATGTACACACATGCACTCACGCAAACACAAACACAGAACACCTATTTATTCTTAAAACTCTCGTTTTGTCTGTCCATTTTTGCTTTACCTTCAGCTCTATTAAATCTGGAACGCTAACATTTCCAACCGCCTGGAGGTGGGCGCTAATAGCTACGACACAGTTCTCAACTAATGTGGCTGTTAACGTACCCTAGTAATTTGTATATGCTTTTATGTTCCAAAAATAAATAAATAAATAAATAAATACTTTACAAAATTCAAACTTAATAGGCCTACAATAATGGGTTGAAGAAGGTATTGGGTTTTCCCATACGGTGATATTATTAGAAACTAACTTAAGAGGGACAAGACTTGACATAAATACCGACGAATCACTGAAGTTTACATCTTTACTTCTTTGCTTGTAGGTGCTTTGTGAAGAAGCTCAATCGAAACCCCATTTACTGATTAACTTCAATCCTTCATTTGACGAATCAACTTGAGTACCAGTAATCTGAAGAATCTTCTGGACTGTCAGATCCAGTAGGGCTTGAATCTTCACTTTAGCTCCTCTCTCAGTAATTTCTAAATCGCTTGGATAGCATCTTTTCTTAGCTCCAAGGAGTTTGTGATACGATGGTAAAACTGGAACTTCACAATCTATCAGTACTTTCCTTAAACACAAATATTTCCACTTTGACAGATTCAAAGATGTATAAAGACCTGGAGCTAAAGATCTAAAGATTTTTTGCTTACTTTCTTTTTAAACAAAGTGGTTTGAACAATCGCAACACTATCAGGGTTTTTCGTTATGTGATCAATTATATTAGCTAAGTCATTCTTCTTTTCTGTCTTAAGTCTTGTGACTAATGCGAAAGTGAGTTCTTTCGGTGAGTATTCCAGAAGAGACCCTGAAAGTCTTTTCTTCTGTTTGTTGCCGAGGTCAACAAACGGTTTCCTAATCTGAACTAAATCCGTAGATGTGCCCACAGTTGATGTGGACGGAATCACAGCTGCTACAGTATCGATATCAACGAAAGTACTCGTAATGTCTGACGATATGTTTTCGATAACTTCATCTTGAGCTAGAAAATTTCTGATAAATTCCCTTAGTGCAATTTGGCCAACTAATATTTGATTGTAACCACTCAGCATGTCTGTTCATGAACGCCTCCTGATTTCTGGAAGCACTTGCCCATCTGCGACTCATATTACTAATATAATTTTTTAAAAAGGTCTTAATTATTTCTAAATCTTCTGAACATGTTCCAACTGAGATGCGCACAATAATAGCTTCATAGAGTCGTGTCCAATTTTTCATGTCTTCTTCAACACGAAGGAACATAAAAATATCTAAATTGGTAACAAATGCAGCCATAACGAAACTCACAAAACTTTCACACAGCTCGGATAATTATTATGTTGCTTCCTCAAGGGTTGAGAAACAAGTACCCTTAATTGTTTTTTTTTTTTTTTTTTTTTTTTATATGTGGCATCTCGCAGGTCAACCTCTGAGGTTGTCGGCTGCTTAACCGGGCTTGCCTGTGGTTGCCTTAATTAATAAATTAATTAAAGCCTCCAGCCAGGGCTTATTAGAAAACTTACAAACTAGGCGACTACACGCTAAGGGCACCCCCTGTGGGGTACGGACCTCGGCTTAGGGCGTCGCAGTGGGAGGGCAGCTAGGGACAGGCTGGATCATATCATTTTTATTATTAATAAGGAAATTTAAAGCTACTGGCTCAGCGTCGCGGGCTGGCTCTGGAAAGGGTCGGGGCGGACTATTACGGGGACGTCGCGGCGGGCCTCGGCGGCGAGGACGGAAGGACGGTCGGTTTTTGTTTTTGTGTGCCACTGTACTTGTTTCCCTACGGCTCTCTTGGAGCAGGGTGATTGCGTCATCGGGAGTGACAAGGGTGTGCCTTGGTCGGCGAATCTTAGAGATACGCGAGGGTTCGTATTGGGCGGCCGATACGATAAGGGGATTCCTATGTTGGATTGCAGTATCAAAGAAACGCTTGGAGACACGTTTCATGAACTGCTGGATGGTGGGCATCTTGAGGTCTACGTGAAGAAGCTCATTTCGAACATAAAAGGGGGCTCCCGTGACTCTACGGAGGAATCGGTTTTGAAGGGTCTGCATCTTGTGGAGGAGGTAGGGCTTTGCGTGTGCGAAAACAACGCAGGCGTAGGTCATGATGGGACGGATGACCGCGGTGAAAATACGCAGCTTGCACCTGAGTGATAACTTGCTGCGGGAGCTAAGAATGAAGTGGAGCCTACCTAGAGCGAAAGCGGCGCGCGAACGTGCCTGCTTTATGTGCTCAGCGAAGGAAAGGTGTTTATCGAGGACCACGCCTAAGTATTTGGCTTGCTTTTCCCAGGGGATCGGCTTGCCGTACATGGTAATCGGACGGGGGGAGGGTGGGTTTATCCGCGGCTTAGAAAAGAGGACTGCCTGGCTTTTGTCTGGATTGACTTCGATTCTCCATTTCCGAAACCACTTGGCCAGAGTGTTTGCGGAAGTTTGGAGAGTCCGAGCGATGGCATCGGGTTTAAGACCGGTATAATAGATAGCCGTATCGTCGGCAAATAGGGCTAGCGTACCCTTAATTGTTACCTGCACACATATTTGTAACAAACACAAGTTCGCAAGTAGTGACTGACATAATTAGTAGCGCTGCGTTCAACAACCAATCAGCGTCGTCGATATTACCCCTACCACCCTTTGGTGGTGGGGGTTAGTTATTATTTTATCAAAGTAATAGTTTAAGTCACTTAGGTATAGATAGTCATCGTCAGCACATGCCTGTCTTCAATTACATGCATCAAGTTGAAATTTTATTTAAAAAATATGTAATTTTATTATTGTCTTATAAATGAAATGCCTACCAAATGCCTAAATTTATATCTTTTGATTCTTTTTGTATTGAAAAAAAAATATTTTTAGTTCTTCTTAATTGTAAAACTCGTTAGTAGCCATTAGAAAATACAACACAAAAATTTGAAACTTTGAATCATCGTAGGCGCAAAGACCGCAGGGATACGCAAGCAAATTATATGTCGTCATATTAAAAGCAACAAGTACTAACTAGAACATAACGTTTGGTTGCTATACTATGATACTAGCCGGAGAAATAAAATAAAATAGATTTTCTCCCATACATTTTTATTTTCAATATTTTTTTTTGACGTGAAGGAGCAATTTTATCGAAAAATTGTAATAATAAATATTGATCAGCGTTATATATACTATTCGATACCATTTTTTGTTTAATGAAATAACCATCTTCGATCGAAAGTCCATCATTTTGAAAATCCGGACCACTGTGCGACGGGCCCCGTTGATGCGACATACTGCTCTTTGAGGCGCGCATGGAACACGAAGCGGCACCGTCCCAGGCCTTATCCTTACCTAATGCTGAGCTACCCTGCTCGATGTAGGTGGCCAGAGATCGGCTTACGATCCCCAACCTCCAGGCCGTCTCCCGCACTGACTGGGGCGTGAGGAAGAGAGTTGTCATCTCCAGAACCCGTCATCAGATCCTCCCATATTATTTATTCTCTTAACAGTAAAAAAGCAAACAAAATCTAAGTATTTGAAACCAAATCAATCAATTTATTTGTGATTATGTGATTTAAGATTATTTGTGGTCAAAGAAGTTTAAGATTTACCTACACCGTCATCACAAAAAATATACCTACAGAATGTCCTCTTTTTCGACCGACGACAAAAAAGGAGGAGGTTATCAATTCGACGCGTATATATATATATATATATATTTTAATGTATGATCACCGATTACTCGAAGACGGCTGAACTGATTTGGTAAATTCTTTTTTGTTTGAAAGGGTATACTTTGAAATTGGTCCCATTGCCACCAAGTCAGGATCTGATGATGGGATCCTGGAGAAATCGAAGGAATTCTTCAAATATTATAGGCACACCTATAGTGATTTGAGTATTTTTTATAGTAACTTGTGTAGTTGCATTCGAAAAGCACCATTTGTGAAGTGGACCTGATGATGAAGACCACAGATGCCCACTGGAACTACTCAATATTGTATAAGTAGGAATAATAAGTATTTCATGGGTTCCGCTTCGATTACTTGAATATGGTTATTAAACCCAATATGCTCGTCACAATGCATATGTTGAAGTGAAGCTGATGGTGAAGTACCAGGAGAACTACAAATCGAGGGGTGAAAGGCTATTTGGTTTAAGCGACATTTTTGCAACTTTACAGGAGAGCCATTTAAAGTTTGAAATTTTTGAAAAAAAATCATAACAAAAAATCTTCTTCAGCTATTTGAACGGGGTAAACTTTATTGAAATTCAATTAAAAACATCGACTTGTTGATGCTATTACCAAATAAAATGGATCTTTAATTACAAAGATAAATGGCGCTTAATACGAAATGCCTTAAGCCCTTATTTTTTAGAGTATGGAAAAAAGATTTAAGTGACTTCATAACTACAATTGGCTACAGGGAAAAAAATTAAGCGACGACGCAGTATATTTACAGAGTAAGCCAAAAAGAATGAAGTGCCGTAGCCCAAAATTAATAGTAGCAAGCTATTTATCTCAACTACCAATTTAGACTAAAATGACTGGCAGGCTAATTTATTTATGTGACTTATATATTGAAATTGTAACGTTTGATGTCACATTTTTTTATCTAATAATATCAATGGCTGTTAAAACAACCTGGATATATCGCAATCACCAACAATCTCAGGTGCTTATCTTCTTCTATACTTATAATAAATCTGTAGAGAGGTCAATTCTGTACATGAAATATATTTCCAAAATAACTATCAGGGGGTGATTAAAGATCGATACTGATGCCAAAAATGCAATCAGTTAAATTTTTGTCTGTCTGTCTGTCTGTCTGTCTGTCTGTCTGTCTGTCTGTCTGTCTGTCTGTCTGTCTGTATAACCGTTATAGAAACAAAAACTACTCGACGGATTTTAACGAAACTTGGTACAATTATTTTTCATACTCCTGAGCGGGTTATAGTATACTTTTCATCACGCTACAATCAATAGGAGCAGAGCAGTGAAGGGAAATGTTGGGAAAACGGGAGAAGTTACTCCATTTTTTAAGCTTCCGTCGCGTGTGCGACCTTAATGGTTAAAGCTACACAAATAATTTCATGACGGAAATGTTCTCCTTAAAATTATATAAAAAATATCCCAAGACAGCATATGTCTATCTTTTATGGTTGACTCACAATAACACGTGTAACTCCCGATAGCTTAGCAGTTCGAGGCTTTCTGATTATAATATTTGTCTACTCTTACGTTTATAACACTCTCAGTCACCCCTAATTGAAAAAGTTAACATTATTAACTATTCCATAAAAAAATTGGCCAAGTGCGAGTCAGACTCGCCCATGAAGGGTTCCGTAGTAACTATAATAATATAATATGCATATTTATTTGACGAAAAATAAACCTTACAAATTTCTTAAAACTAGCTTATTTACATTTTTTACAACTGCACCAAATAAATTTGTTTTGAAAAAAAAACCTTACAAAATTCTTAAAACTGGCTTTTTTACATTTTTTACAACTGCGCCGAATAAATTTGTTTTTCATAGTGTTTGTATGAATTACAAAGTTATATTTGCGGTTTTAGAAAATATGCTGTATCTCAAAAACTGCTGAACCGATTTCGTTCAAACTAATTTTGGTTAAAAGTTTACATTAAGATCTACAGACATATATTTTTTTTAGATTTTTCACTCCATTATTATAGAAGTTAGAGGTTGTGTCCGCCACACACACATTTTACCACTTTGGAAGCTTATGTCTTTTAAACGATTGACTTTATGGAAAAGTGGTTTTAGAAACCCCGATGTCGTTTTTAAAGAACTGTCTATAGATACCACACATGCATCGATTTCATGAAAAAAAATATTTTCAGTTTTAGTTCCCTTTATTTTAAATATTTTTAATTTTTTTTCTCAAAATCGGAAAGCGGTTCACAGAATACATCTACCTATCAAATTTCACATGTATAGTCCTAATAGTTTCGAAATAAAATTGCCGTGACAGACGGACGGACGGACAGACAGACAGACAGACGGACAGACATGTCGAAACTATAAAGATTCCGTTTTTTGCCATTCGGCTACGAAACCCTAAAAAGAATCATATAAATCGGTATAGAAACACCAAAGTTATACATGAAATACGCTTATAATAATAAGCCATCGCGCGTGAATACTGAATCATGCTATAAGGATTATTTTTGAGAATCGGTCGCCGCGCTCGACGCGTCTCGCGGTCGAAGCGTTCTCTAGGTACTTAAGCCTCATGTGAACGTGATTTAAACAATATTACCAATACATTAACTTACGCTGACAGAGTCGCGGGCACAGCTATATTGTATCATTACGCTAAGGCCAATAGGAGCGGAGCGCCAATGAAGAATGCTTCAAAATCGGGGTTAAATTTAACGTTAGCCCAAAGTAACTATTCCACGCGGACGAAGTCGCGGGCAAAAGCTAGTATTGAATAAATAAATAAATACTCACAACACAACATCAATTAAAGTATTTATTTAGAATAATAATTATATAGAACAGTCTCAATGGGAACAACAATTATATTTAAACTAATAAAAACAAAATAAAAAAATCAAATGAACAAAGAAAACTTGCAGTAATTATAAAACACAGCCAATGCTGATAATATTCATAATGCAATAAGAAAGAACGTATTTACTTATCATTTTCTTCGACTGTATCCTCTACATCAGTTTCCAGTAAAACATCTTTTGAATTATAGTGTTGAAGATTTAAATATTCTTTATGAAATATCTTGGGTATAACCCAGTGTCGCACAATTTCTTTAGGTCCATGTATTTGGCTTTGCATGTATTTTGTTTTGTAATCGGTAAACTTGAATTATATCTACGATTGATAGCTCTAGGTCTCGCAATAATTTGTATGACCTCTTCCATCTTTTTTCGACATACCAAGTTCCTGTGTTGTTAACGTATAATAAATGTACTACTTGGTTTAAGTAGCACTCTGCGTGGAAAATAGATGCAGCTGAAAGAGCTTAAGCGACGCTCCATGTCGTATTTGGGTGACGGACAAATAGTTTAAGTGACATCACACCGTGTAATTGGTGGAAGTCAAAATGATTCAAATAACGTCTTAATAAAAATTAGAAACAGGAAAAACGCTTTAACCCTTATTGAATTATTTATCTGGGAAAGGATAACTGGTTTATGTCTCGGTTTTTAATATGAATGTATGGTTCAAGTACATAATTTAAAAAAAAATGCAAAATCCACGTCGGTTAATACACTGCCACTTTGGAAACAGCCCAAAAATAGTATTGTTTCAAACGCCAAAAAAGTGCTCTGATTTTAATGAATCCGGCATCATTCGACGGAGCAAAATTCGCTGATTCCGAATATGTATATAACTCAATATCGCCCAAGATGTCGCTTAAACCAAATAGCCTTTCACCCCTCGAAATACAAATACAAATATTTATTGGAACAAAAATCAGTTTACAAAAGTTTGTGTACGTTAACAATCACATTAGTATGAAATACTGTGTCGCGACCATTAGCGCCCACCTCCAAGAGGGGAAACTACAGTGTTCCATGAATTAATATAAAAGGAAAAGAAACAATAAATACTTTTTTTTAATTTTGGAATGAATGAGTGTGTGTATGTGTGGAATGTATGTGTAGTGTATGTATGTGTAGTGTATGTATGTGTAGGCGTGTGAGTGAATGTGTATATATGTAAAGGTAGGAAGGTGCGTATGTTCGTTACCCTTGCGATTTGGAAGGCAGTGAGGAATGAAAGGGACGTTACCAATTTTTATTAAAACTCCTCAACAATTAACGGCCCAGCATTGGGAAAAGCAATATTTTGTAAAAGGTTATAAGTAGTTGAGATTTAGGCTTTTGTAACTAGGTAATTATAAATCGAACAACTAAAAAGGGTGAAATAAAAACTTTTTACCAAAAAATTAAACCGACTTCCAAAAACACTGCAAAGTGAAAAATAACTTTAATTTCGGAAGTCGGTGCCAAAAACAAAATACAAAACTAAAGACAGCGACTACCGAAATTAAAGTTATTTTTCACTTTGCAGTGTTTTTTGAAAGTCGGTTTAATTTTTTGGTAAAAAGTTTTTTTATGTCGATGAAAACATAGATAGGTACAAAGGTAATAAAGTAAGTAGGCACCTACTTATTGGCTTGTGTTGAAAAGTTAAATGTGTTTTCACTTCGTCACCTTGTTAAAAATCTATTGTACCTAATACCTACCTAATTGTTTTTGTATTTCTATTTTCAGAATGCAATGAGCCAAACGAAGAATTAAATCATTGCGTTCAGCCCTGTGGTGGTGAAGACTCCTGTTATGATCGGCACCAGTATGCTTGCCCAGCCGTAATCCAACCTTGCATACCGTTGTGCGTCTGCAAGGAAGGTTTTATAAGAAAGACTCTGGGCCGCGAATGTATACCTAAAGAAGAATGTGGTAAGTTATAATAATAAGAAATTAAAAAGGTAATTGAGTAAAAATAGTCATATAATATAAAAAAAACATTGTGCACAAAAATGCATAAACACCTCATAAACACAAATTTAATTCTATGAATACCAACATGGCGGTCTGATCACTGACAGCGATATCTACACAACAAAATATCTAACTATAGCCTGGATGGACTAAAAGAACTAAAAATAAGGAAAAGCTAACCTGTGGTGTATAAAAAATATAGGTCCTGTCTGCTATAAATATAGATATATAAATAAATAAAATACATAATATAAATAGTAAATATTGAATATACCTACATAACATAAATAATTAATATTGAAACAATAAAATCAATACTAATATTATAAAGCGGAAAAGTTTCTTTGTTTGTTTGCTTGAACGCGCTAATCTTCGAAAGTAGTGGGTGGATTTGGATGCAATTTGGTACGGAAGTAACTTGAAGCTTGAGGAAGGTTATAGGCTACTTTTTACGCGACTGCAAAAAAGGAGAGTTATGTTTTTACCGTCATAGAATCCACGGGAGCGAAGGCCCGCGTGAGTTCTAGTATATAATATTAATAATAAATGTAGCTATAAAATATAACAAAGTATGTACCTACTAGCAAGCAGTCATGCCATGATAGAAGTTCACGAAAATTATCCCTATGCGACAGACACTGTCGTGAACTCCGTCTGGCTCTGTGAACTAGCTGAATCCATGTTACGGTTGAACTTCACAGCTTAATGTAGCAGCAGAAATAGGTATCGCCAGCTCCTGTCTTCTAAGTTAGGGATATCTATATCTTCAATTTTATATATATGTAGGTATATATATAAAATTGAAGTGTCTGTCTGTGATTTTCAAATAATTGTTTTTTCATAATTATGTTCATAGTTATTGACATGATACTTAAACACAAACATAAAAAGAATTGCCGTCGCTTTTCGTTTGTATGGGTTTATCTCTGGAACGGCTGAACCGATTTTAATGGAAAAGACTTTTTTTAACAGGATTCTGACGGGATCGGGATTTACACGGAAAAAAACTGATAGTTAATACCGACTCAAGCGCGAACGAAGTCACGGACATAGCTAGTGTTGTAATAAGTTCAACTCCTTTAGGTAGGTACCTACAGCTTTTAAAATTTCGTTCTCTTTCTTTTAGGGGCTCCCTGCGACGACGCTACGTCTTATACGGACTGCAAACAGTGCTCAAACGACACATGCTCTTCAATAGTCAATCCGTCAAAACCGAATTGTCAGAATGATGTAACATGCACACCTGGATGCACTTGCTGGCCCGGATATTACAAGGAAGATGAAGATTCGCCCTGCCAACACCAATGCTTATGTCCTGAGATGAAAGATTCACCGGATTGTGAGTGGTTCATAAAATTAAGAAGGTGAATAAATTTGTGTTGAATTTCATTCGTCATGTTAATACAGCACAGTATTTGTTGAATGACGTAGTATTGTTTTGCAATAAAAATGTTACTGTCTTCAAAATGTTTAATTTCATTTGTAAAATTATTCCTTAATTGTTTCTAAAACTAATTGCATAGGCAAGACAGATAATACTGACTGTAATACTTTTGACTGTACACCATAACTGCGAAGGGTAAATAGAGAGGAGTTAACTTTTAGATAGCTACAGAACATTAATATTTCCCTTAGTCATTTATTTAGTTCAGAAAAACAAACAGATACACAATAAAAACTTTTTACCAAAAAAATTAAACCGACTCCCAAAAAACACTGCAAAGTGAAAAATAACTTTAGTTTCGGTAGTCGGTGTCTTTAGTTTTGTATTTTCGTTTTTGGCACCGACTTCCAAAATTAAAGTTATTTTTCACTTTGCAGTGTTTTTTGGGAGTCGGCTTAATTTTTTGGTAAAAAGTTTTTATTTCACTCTTTTTAGTTGGTCTATTTTTAATTTACCTAGTTACAAGAGCCTAAATGTCAACAACTTATCACCTTTTATAAAATATTGCTTTTCCCAATGCTGGGCCGTTAATTGTTGAGGAGTTCTCCTGGTACTTCACCATCAGCTCTACATCACCATATGCATTGTGACGAGCATAAAGTGCTTAACATCCATATTCAAGTAATCGAATCGCAATCCACTCAATATTAATTATTGAGTAGTTTCGGCGGCCATCTGTGGTCTTCATCATCAGTTCCACTTCCTCAAATGGTACTTTTTGAGAGCAACTGCACAAGTTACTATAATAAATACTCAAAACGTCATAGGTGTGCCTATAATATTTGAAGAGTTCCCTCGATTTCTCCAAGATCCCATCATCAGATCCTGACATTTATGAAAATGGAACCAATTTCGAAGTATATCCTTTTAATCAAAAAAAGAATTTTCCAAATCGGTTCAGCCGTCTTCGAGTAGGTAATCGATGATCATACATAAAAAAATAAAAAAAATAAAAAAATACGCGTCGAATTGATAACCTCCTCTTTTTGTCGTCGGTTGAAAATCATAATCCGTGTATAATATTGTTACACGATAAACTGTAATTAACAAATCAGAATAGGAATTCATCATCTACTTAGCCTTTTCCAAACTATGTTAAATGGTTCCAGTCCAACTGAATGCAGCTGAGCGGTACAACTGTACCGTGTAAAACACTAATAATCAGCTGCAGATAGATAATCGCCAACCTGACCTTCACAACCCAGTTGCTGGGTAACACGAAACCCCCTGGCAAGACCAGTGTCAGTGACTACCCGAAGAATTCGAATATAAGTAATCCATAGAAATATTCTCAGCTATAGAGACTAGTTATCAACCTAAAATATTTTGTAGAGACTAGCATGTCCAGGTGGAAGAAAAAACTGCGACAAAAAACTTTATAAAAAAAATTCAGTTATTGAATCATAGACATCAGATTGGTACACAATCGCTATTGAACCACTAATAACAATCATTTATAGTACCTGATATTGCTCCAAGGCTATATCCTATTTGATCTCATCATCATTACGTCACGCAATGCTAATATACACTGTCTTAATTATGCTTAGCTTATGGAAACAAAAAAGTCAAGTCATATGACTGTAAAAAAAAAAACATTTTAAGAAACATAAATATACTTAGGTACTTAACATCAGACATAAAATAAACATAATGAGCTCATAACATTGCCACAGTTGGGACACAGGTGCTCTCTATGAGAGAGAATAGTGCGAGTTGGTAGATACAATGTAATAATTAATAATACATACAGTCAACAATATATTATTCATCTATAAAATTATTTTACAGTAGATAATATATGGTAATACTTTTTGTCCTCTTCACTTATACTATTAGGGGCACCAGATAGAGGATCTCTACCATCATGTGACTTAGGGAATGCTATTACCTCCCTAATTGACTCTGCATTACAAGCTATTGTGACTAGTCTATCAATACCTAATGCAATACCACCATGCGGTGGACATCCACATTTCAATGCATTTAAGAAATGCAATAGCTTTGAAGGATCAATATTCAAGATCCTCAACAATTTCTCTTGCAAGTAAACATTGTGAACACGAATTGAACCACCACCAATTTCGTTACCATTCATAACAATGTCATATGCCAAAGATCTCACTTTCAGTGGCTCAGATTCCAGTAAATGCATGTCATCAGGATGTGGTGCTGTAAACGGATGGTGGCAAGTTTCTAAACCAATATCACCATTCAAAAATAATGGGAAATCTATCACCCACAATGGTTTTACATCTTCTTTTACTTGAAGCATATTGTTTGATCTCAACAACAAACTCATCATTTGCCTTATTTCCCCAAAACATAAGCAAGAGTTTTGATCATCACCCAAAACTATTATAGCTGCATTTAAATCCCCAACAACACTTTGGATCCTTTGGCTCATTTCAATTCCCAATTCTTTTGATATGTTTTCATTTAAAACTGCTTTGCATCCATGTTTTTTGGCATACTCTTTGATTTCTTCCTTGTACTTAGAAGATAACTTTCCAATTTCCTTTGTGTATGGCAATGCATAAGCACCAAAGCTTTTATCATTTGATTTTTCAGGAAACATATTCTTCAGGCTTATAAACTTCAAATCAAAAGTTAAGTTTGGTTTATCTGTGCCATAATTTTCCAATGCATCTTTATAAGTCATCCTCATAAAAGGTGGCTTTGGAAGGGATTTCAGAAATGTATCATAGAGCAACTGTTCAATCATTGTCAGAACTCCATCTCGGTTGGTAAAAGACAATTCTATATCCAACTGTGTGCACTCGGGCTGCCTGTCAGGTCGCGTAGTCTCATCTCGGTAACATCGTGCTATTAGGAAATATCTATCAACGCCACCACACATTAGCATTTGCTTGAACTGCTGTGGACTTTGCACCAGAGAGTAGAAGAGACCCTCGTGATGAGTAGGCACGACAAACTCGCGGGCACCCCCAGGGGTCCGACAGAATAGTGTGGGAGTTTCAACTTCCACAAATCCATGGTTTTCTATCAAAAACCTTCTCATATTGTGAATCATGTGTGAACGCACTCTCAAATTGCTTTGCATTTCAGGAAACCTCAAATCTATATACCTATGCTGCAAACGTAACTGTTCTTTGGGCTTCTGGTAGTTTCTGAGGTTGAAAGTTAGTTTGTCTACTGTATTAAGAATTTCCAAGCTGTCTATAATAACTTCTACTTCACCGGTGGTCATGGTTTTGTTAATCATGTCTATAGGCCTTATTAGGCCTCCATAACCTGCCTATCCGACCCCCATAACCCAGAAGCAGGATAACACGATAATTATTTTTACCAACATGCAGAATTCTCACCCCTTCGGTTAAAACATGTATTATATTAATTTTTTTTTTATCTGTAAAATTTAAAATTCTCTGCAAGTTTAAGAATAACTTTGGCGTCCTTCGCTTTATAAAATGGTGCATAAGTCCCAAATATTAAAATAGAAAAATTCGTAGAGTAAAATGAGATATATAAGTTATTAACCTAGAATGTCAGTAAATAAAGGTATCAGAAATCAAATCGAAATTTGGAGTTATAATCATTTTTCTAGGCCACGGCAATGCTGCTTACCTATTCACCTCCCAAACACCTTGAACGACCTCTGACCTAGTTAAGTGTCACTCGCATATTTATAATAATCATCTATACATACACACGTATATTTAAATTCGTGTCTGCGAATTCAGTGTCTCAATAACTGTGTTTTTCAAGTGAAACTTGCCAAAATTTTGTCTGTTTGTCTTTCTTTTGATCCAAACTAGACTCTAGAACAGCTGATTCGAATTTAGTAGGACTTTCACTGGAAGATAAAGGAGCTTATCGGGCAACAAGTGGGATACTTTTATACTCCCTCGCAAACGAAGTTGCACAGCAAGTAAAATAATACATGTAGGTATCAGTTATCACGTTTTTTAGGATCATAATATATTTGCTTGCCTTGTGTGTTAGACGATAACCTTCACATTCACCCCCAACCTCTTACGCGATCTCTGGCACAGTGCGATTCACAGACTCATAAATATATAAAAAATAAACAAATCTTGATGCGCACATCTGCATAAGGAAAACTGATGCTTGTTTTTATTAAAACGATGCAAAAAAGGGGAAGCACACACTATGATTAACCGAGACCACTTCGTGACGTACCTACCTACATAAAAAAGAATACATTACAAAAACCCAAAGCTATTAAATGACAGATACAAACACATACTCGTACGTAATTTGTGGCTGAGTAATATCATTGTGTAAGAACTAATAGGTAAACAACTAAATGGATTGTAGTTGTTATAATTACTCTTCCCGTTTATAGTTAGTGTTGATAAAAAAACAGATCTTGACACGCGGGAGCGTGTCAAGCCAAGAACTGGCGCGCAGCTCACCGTGTGTAATATTACACGAACCATTTGGAGCCACTTTTGAGCCCCTCATAACTCAAAAACTATTTCACCTAAACTTGTCTAATTTGGCTCATATATTGAGACTAGCGAGATACGTATGTGTTCCAAATTTTATAAACATATCCCAAACGGTTATTTAGATATTAACGTCCAAAAATCGTCATTTTTATGACTGACCTATAAGATCAAAACTATAACCCAGTTCCAGATGACCTAGAAAGTTCAAATTTGGCATGAGGATAGGTAATTAGGTGAATACATAGGAAAATATGAGAAACTGGTAATTTTTTATCATTTTATTATAATTTTCACTTAACTTACAATTAGTGCCTGTAAATCTCTATATGTGGATTTTAAGATCTTTACGTGAGTATATAACGAGTTAAATACCACCCTTAATTTTTTTTTAATCCAAATATTTCCATTTTTGTACTTATAAATAAGAATATAGTAAATTTTCGTATTTATTACGCGTAACTAACCGTATTCTACAGCCACTAGCGCCACCTATTATCTTAGAGGGTCACTACACCATGGAGGCAAAACGCGTAAAAAGAATTCCGGATACTGAATGGGCAATTCATTCGAACATTTCAAAGGTACAAGAAAATATAGAAAATAACACAAAAATGACAATTATACCCCGTAAACGTAGGAAAATACAGTAGTTTAACAAAAAACCATTTAGTATTAATTTTGTTATAAATAAGTACCTACTACTAATTTATGTACAAAAAGTAATGATATCCCATGAAAAACATGAATGTGAAATGAGAGCCAAGTTCAATATTATCATAAATGCCTTGGTGGTTGGTTGACTTCAACGACAAAAGAAGTGAAATCTAAATGGGTGCCAAGTTCAATGGTCAGTCCTGAAATTTATTTATAACAACATAAAATATCATTTATTCTTCTAACTTAGGAGAATATATTGTAGCCTAAGGTCTGACTTGGCTAGTTTTCACATACGAATTATATTATAGCCTTTGCAAGTTCTAAACCTGTTACTTGTCGGTTCTTATTTTATTATTCCGAAAATTTGGCTTGCTGGTAGAAACTAACCATCGAACATAATAATTCGTATATAAGAACTAGCCAGGTCAAACCTTAGGCTACGATATATTCTCCTAAGTTATAAAAATAAATGATATTTTATGTTGTTATAAATAAATTTCAGGACTGACCATTGAACTTGGCACCCATTTAGATTTCACTTCTTTTGTCGTTGAAGTCAACAACCAAGGCATTTATGATAATATTGAACTTGGCTCTCATTTCACATTTATGTTTTTCACGGGATAATATTTACAATCCATGTAGAAGACAAAAACTACTTTTTTCTCAAGGTGAAAATCCTAGTGGATGTCTTTCGACCTACGACGGGCGAAAGGGTCGGTCAGACTGACTAAAATCACCTCGTGTTCCCTCTCACATTTGCCTGGAGCCTACGGGAGCTCTATACACAAGAGTATTTCTCTTAAAGCGGTCCCCGAATAGTCTCGGCCCGCTTCTGCCGGCCCCGTCTGGTCAAGCAGGGTGTGAGGTCAAATCAAGCGAGGTGTTTGACCCCGCTACGTGTAAGAGGGGCGCTGAGCTACGCTGAACCACAACTCAGAGCTGATAAAACTTCACTCCATATTTTCTTTCTCGTAATAAAATTAGCCATACTTGGAAATGAAATGTATTAGGTTTATAGCTGTATGCAAGTTAAGAGAACAATGTACATATATATAAACTGAGTCAACCCTTTATTCATCAATACTCATACAGTCGTCACCATGTTTAAACCATTTCTCGTGTTGTGTATCTGCTGTGTGGGGTGGACGGTGTCTCAAGAGGAGTTAAGGGTTGAGAGTTCCCGGAACTTAAAGGAAGTACAGAAAGGTAAGTTATACCAATATTATCTACAATGAGTTTTCAGTCTTTTCAGAACTTTGCGGTCTAGTTAGCCGCAATATCCTACCGACTTCGTTATGACGTGCACACCATTGTTTACGGACGTGGTGCATAAGGGGCACAGCTTACACATTACCGTAAAATATTCAGCCTACATTCCTACAACGTTCCCGTTGCGCTGGGACACAAGCCTCCTCTCTATAAAGTGGAATGGGCCGTAACAGGGTTGGGTGGATGCCTACGCATGCATACAGATATAGGCACTGCGCTGAAGCCGGGGCTTATCACTCGTTTTTACTGTCACTAACACCATAATTACTACCTAGATAAAAGGCATTCCTGGATTTTTAATTCTAAACGCTGAATTGAGCATTGATAATTCATAAGCACATTTTTTTATGACTTTAATCAGTATATCGTCTACCAAAAACTGCCTATAAATACCTAATGGGCTCATCATGGAACAGGCCGTTATCCACTAGTGCGGGTAAATGTCCCACGTGTTGTAGATTGTTTTGGCCTTAGGACATGCATTCATGAGTGTTTGTCATGTGGTGATATGAATTACACAAAGTAATGTGCCTGCCTGGGTTATAACTTACCTACAACTCGTATGTTGGGACCGAAAACACCCGACTACCACCGCTCCTAGATGTTAACCAGTGTTAGGTACTCAAAATATGATTTGGGGTTATTTTCAACACTTATTGTTCCAGAATGTGGAGCCAACGCAATATACACTTGTGAATTTACCTGCCCTCCTCAACGGACTTGTGCTACTCGTGACGAAGTATTTTACTGTACGGAAGAGATACAAGATTGTGTATACCAATGTATTTGTAAGCCAAGTTACATCCGGAAGACCGAACGTGGTGAATGTGTACCAATAAAAGATTGTGGGAAGTCAAGTATGCCAACAATGTCATGATTTCAATGCGTGTTGATTTTCCTAAATAAATGTTACATAATAAAGATATAACAAATATCTAACTGAAGTATTTTTTATTTTACTAGAGACTTCCTTAATAAATTCAAATCTCTTTGTCAGTCTTTCTCTTAGGGTACATGACTTGGTCCAGCTCATCAGTGTAAATGAATTTGTCACTAGGATAAAGCGTGAATATACCGAATACATAACTAAATATGTAACCGACTCCTGTGCAACTCTCAGCCAAGTCAAGCTAAGAGCCAAGTGACATTCTGCAACCGGTAGCGATATCCATTTTTAAAACGACCTATGTGAAAGTGTCACATAATAAATTTCTTACATATTGACATTTTAACCATTGCCCCAGAGAGCGCATCGGACTCGCAAGTGGCACCACTTCTATAGTTATGTGTGCGTGACAACGAGCCACTGCACTGTGCGTACACGTGCATCTGTGTGCGTGTAAAGTTACCAGATATTGAAAAAATAACTCCCTCATTTTTTCTAATAAATTGTTGTAATATTGTTAACGGTCTTTTGTAACATAAAATACTAAAGTATTATAAGAACAAAATAACGTCACTAAATAAATTACAATAAATAAAAAGGTGTCGGTAAATATATCACAAATAATTGTTTATTTATTTACTGTTAATTTCTTAATTATATCCTACTTCTAATTATTGTATATGCGAAAGTTTGTGAGAATGGAAGTATATATGTATGTATGGATGTTTTTTTCTCTTTCACGCAAAAACTACTGTACTGATTTGGATACAATTTGGCACACAGGTAGTTTTTAACCTAGATTATCATACACAATATTTTATTTTTAACCTAATAATTTCGGAATAAAATTACTGTGACATACAGACGGACGGACAGACAGACAGATAGATAGATATGAAGAAAACTATAAGGGTTCCGTTTTTTGCCATTCGTGTATGGGAAATATTGGGATTTTTTTTGTAAAAAATAATCATGCGATCCAGACTAATATTCACATTCGCATTTGCGGTTTTGAAAAATACAACTTTCGTTACATCACTAACCTCTAGACCTTCTAACTGTAGTTTTATCAATAAAAAAGGCAACCTCATTTTAATAAATACTGACAACACTGGCGAATGACTGTTGAAGTTTTGTGTTCCGAGTCACATGTAAAATTATAATGCGGATAAAAAAGTAAGCCAAATAATCAATAGTTACTTGTGCAAGGATATTCTATTTTCTTTTTAGGGTTCCGTAGCCGAATGGCAAAAACGGAACCCTTATAGTTTCGACATGTCTGTCCGTCCGTCTGTCCGTCTGTCTATCCGTATGTCACAGCCATTTTATTCCGAAACTATTAAGACTATACATGTAAAACTTGGTAGGTAGATTTATTCTGTGAACCGCTTTCCGATTTTAAGAAAAAAATCAAAAAATATTTAAAACCAAATAATATTTTCTGGTTTAGTTCCATGTATGGGGACATACATGGAACTAAACCTGAAAATATTATTTGTATTCGCTTTGGTAGGGCCACTCGCGAGTTCGGTGCGCTCAATCTGCCTTTTGTTTTATAATCTGAGGCCTAGGTCTTGTCATGTTTTCTCAGAGCTTCTACGCAACTAAAGAGTGGCTAGTGGTATCCAAGCTACGCTAGGGGACTTGCTTGCGTTGCCGCTGTGGTCTTCACTAACCTAAGTCACGAACAGATAAAAGCAAAACTAATTGGCAATGCAATACCGGTCCAACATTTGTTTTTAATGGTGAAAAATAAGATTGATATAGAATCTGTTAATGATACAGGAGAAACTATTATCGTGTTTTGTTTTTCAACCGACGACCAAAAGAGGAGGTTATCAATTCGATGCGTATATATATATATATATATACATATATATATTTTTTTTATGTATGATCACCGATTACTCGAAGACGGCTGAACCAATTTGGAAAATTCTTTTTTTGTTTGAAAGGGTATACTTTGAAATTGGTCCCATTGTCACCAGGTCAGGATCTGATGATGGGATCCTGGAGAAATCGAGGGAAAACTTCAAATAATATAGGCACACCTATGGCGTTTTGGGTATTTCTTATAGTAACTTGTGCAGTTGCTCTCAAAAAATACCATTTGGGGAAGTGGAACTGATGATGAAGACCACAGATGGCCGCCGAACCTACTCAATAATAAGTATTTCGTGGATTGCGATTCGAATACTTGAATATGGATGTTAAGCACTTTATGTTCGTCACAATGCATATGGTGATGTAGAGCTGATGGTGAAGTACCAGGAGAACTCCTCAAAAATTAACGGCCCAGCATTGGGAAAAGCAATATTTTGTAAAAGGTTATAAGTAGTTGAAATTTAGTCTCTTTTAACTAGGTAAATCAAAAATCGACCAACTAAAAAGAGTGAAATAAAAATTTTTACCAAAAAATTAAACCGACTCCCAAAAACACTGCAAAATGAAAAATAATTTTAATTTCGGAAGTCGGTGCCAAAAACGAAAATACAAAACTAAAGACACCGACTACCGAAATTAAAGTTATTTTTAGAACACTGCACTGCCCAACTGCTGCCGCGAGCGGCCGTGCGCCTCCCGCGTCTTGTTGGTGTTTCCGCCCGCGGCTGCCAGCGGCGACGCGAGGCCGCTCGCGGCACCGTGGGCAACAAAACTAGTCAAGAAGATACCAGGCGCGCGGAGTCTGGAGGTCGTGCGAGGCCGCCAGCGGCTGCCAGCGGCGACGCTGGCGGCCGCTGCCATTTCGGTGTGACTCGGCCCTAAGGCCTCGGACACGAAAACCGCGTGAGCGGGGCAGCGTGCGGCAATGTTATTTGTTCTTTTCTGTATTTTGAGGTTATTTATATGGAACCGTCGAGGCCGGTAGCAGCGGCGCGAGCAGCTGGCGGGCAGTGTACGAGCGGTGCGTACCAATCAAGCGAGGCCCGCGCTTCTGCATTATCGTAGTGTTGAGCTGTATGTAGTATTCTTCGCTCCGCTCTAGCGCCGAGCCGTATGCCCGCTGGCTTCGTCACCGCACAGCTCCCCGTGCCGCCGCACTATGGGACCAACCAGTAATTTCCATCTCAAAATTGGTTGGGACAAAAGTCGTGTTACTGAAACTGTTTTGATTGTTTTACATTCTAAGATGATAGAGCTATCCGATTTAATAGTAAATAAAATACAAAAAATTTTTAGGTACATAAAATTACACCCAAACTTTATTTATACTTTGATAATTTGATATTAACTAGACTACTCGTTATGGATGTTCAACTTAAGATATTTTCTTTGTTCTTCAAGGGAATGTATAAGTGTTATACATTTTTGGATTTCTAAAGATTTCTAGTTTATAACTACGTTATTTTATGATGAAAAATATTTTATCATATTTTTTTATATAATTTTTAAATGTCATAAGGAAATTTTACGTCTATTTAAATTTCAAGTGGAGGTTTCCTTGTTACCGATGGCTCCCGATCTCGAGTTAATGACATTTTAAGACACCATACCTATTCAGTAATACAAAGAAATAAAAAAAACCTGCGTCATTGCTGCGCCATTTCGAACTAGAAGCAAAAATGTCGACCTAAATATATTTTAACACGATATTATTATTTTTTGCTTTGACCCTTTTAACCACACGTATGATAAAAATCATGTTGCATAGTTCTTATCTGTTATGATAATTATAATTAGTATTCGTGTGAGAACTGTTTTTATCAATTTTCTCATTCGTTTTGCACAAGTTACTGAAACTAGGGTCCTATAAATACTCGGGTTTGTAGCGTGTTCATCATTATCCGGATACCTTTCTTCAGTAACTGTGAATTTGCTGAAAAAAGATTAAAATGAGTGAATTTGTGTGTTTTCGACGCGATATATGTGCTCAGATAATAAGCGGGAAAAGTACTTCAGATATTGAAAAATATTTGTTGGACAATTTCCATTTATCAACAACAGATGTGAACACGGTTATGCAAATTATTCAAAGAAATTTGATTACGATTTGTGACCAAAAATGGGTGAAAGCTCAAAGAAAACAAGATCGCTTCGAGAGCTAAAACACAAATTGGTTAAATGGCGAGTTTAGAGTACCATTGGATTCGTGCAGTACCTCAACATCTGAAAATCCTGACGTATTCAGAGAGTATGAAAAAACGTAAAAATATGGAATTACTCCAGGAGTATGGAATGGGGCATCTGCATTACGCTTATATTCAAGGTTTACGATCTATTGGTGAGAATGATGAAGCTTCGATTGTGAGTATTATGAGAAATACAGAAAAGGAGGAGAAAAAAGTCATTCTACGAAACATTTTACGAAGTCCAGATGGTGTACCTTCCTATACCAAAGAAGAATAATTATGTATATATATATAAACCAATCTATCCAAAGCTCAATATTCCTATATGACGCTTAGACTTGTTGAGAAAAACTTATTTTCTGTATTTCCATCATACCAAATTTTTGCTGAAGCAAAGATCCTCTTGCCTCAAGCAAATCCGTAACGAATATAAGTGCAAAAGTGAACCTTCAAGATCTCTTAGATCATACTTAACTTGACCATTTTTTTTTCGTGTCAAAGCGGGACGCCTACTGAATTGTGTATACACATAAAAATGTATAAAGGGTAAGTCGTAAGATACTTACCATATTTAAGAGCAAAGTACAAATTATGGTTTAAAATATGGCTTTAAATAATTGTGGTATCTTATCTTCACTGACATCTTCATTCTTTCACCAACATACCCTAAAAATATTTTTGTATAATAATTTGCGACAAAAAACGACTTTACTACAGCAAAGTCGGTTCAACGTGAAACATCACTGAAGATAGTTACTTTTGTATTTATAATATTAATATTTGTTATATTTATAATATTATTTAGTAAAGAATTAGGATTAAAAAGTATAAATACATGCACAGTAGATAAATGAAGTGAGTTGAACGAGGCTGATATACAATGCCGTCTACGTAAACAACTGTAATGCAATACTATTTTAAAAACGTTCAATGTATCAGTATTCATGGTCTTGTATCGGTTTGCTGTTCGTTTCATTTATCGTCTATCCCGTTCGTGTTTCTGACTCCCAACCCCGCGTGTACGCTGCCGTCTTCCGGGCGATTTTAGTGGTATTTTAATGTAGGCAAGTAAGTAAGTGGGTATATAAAGGTTTGTTTGTAAAAGCGGGACATTTTTGATCTCGTT
Organism: Tholera decimalis; assembly: GCA_943138885.2. Taxonomy (NCBI): domain Eukaryota; kingdom Metazoa; phylum Arthropoda; class Insecta; order Lepidoptera; family Noctuidae; genus Tholera; species Tholera decimalis. The sequence goes on along the minus strand of OW964552.2, from coordinate 12,502,084 downwards.
GGGGACAGCGGGACAAACAGTCTGAAAGCGGGACAATCCCGCCCAAAGCGGGACGTATGGTCACATTACTCATACTGCCAATCGTATTTTAAAAATAGACAAAGTGAGTATAAACGAGTTTTACCTGAAGTTAACAAATATCGGATGCCAATATGTTTATAGGTTCACTTGTACCATTGAGACTAGTGGATGAAGAAAGTAGAGTCCAGCATATTCTTCAATTAGATATTGCAGACCCATTTCTCTGGAATTAGCAAAAGAAACTCCTGAAAAAACTACAGCTGTTGTACTTACAACAGCTGTAGTTTTGTCAGGAGTTTTTTTTTTCTTCAAGTTCACTTGAACTTGAAGCAAAAATTAATTAATTGACTCCAACGCGAACGCCTGCAGCAAAAGAAGGTAAAATTATAGAAGTAAGACATGAGCTGTTTATGACAATCATCGACGGGAATGTTGCTCAAGTGTTAACGCAGACTCCATCGAGTGCTTCATGTACTGTTTGTGGAGCAACTCCTAGACAGATGAACGATCTAACAAAAGTAACTGCAAGAATTGTGAATGAAGATGCGTTTAAATACGGGCTGTCTACTTTACATGCTTGGATAAGATGTATGGAAATATTTCTGCATATTTCTTATAACCTAGGATTTGAAAAGTGAGCTTCATCAACTCCAGAGAATAAAAAGATTAAAGAAGAGAAAAAGAAACACGTTCAAACTCGTTTCCGGAAATTACTTGGTTTACACATTGATAAACTTTGTCAAAGTTCTGGAAACAGCAATGACGGAAATACGGCAAGGAGATTCATCCAAAACTATCAATGTTCTGCAGAAATCACGGGTATTGATGAAGAGCTGATCAAGAGATTATACATAATTCTGCAAACTATGTCAACAGGATTTTCTGTTAACGCAGTAAAGTTTGGTGAATATACGCTAGGGACTGCACAGTTATATGTGAGTAAATATAACTTGCCATCTTCAGTCTACAAAATTCTTATACAGGGTGCCAAAATAATCGAGCATTTTGCAGTTTTGCCAATAGGCCAATTATCTGAAGATGCTCAAGAAGCTCGTAATAATGACTATAAGAAATATCGGTTACATCACGCCCGAAAGTGTTCCAGGTCAGCCATAATGGAAGACGTTCTGCACATACTGTTGTATACTTCTGATCCCTATATATCTAGCTTAAATAGATCAAGTGTTGTGATACTAAAAGATCTATTTAACGAAGCTAAGGAGCTTTTAGTGATAGTTTTTTTTTTTTATTTAAAATTATGTAATTATGTAGTTATTAACTTGTTAATTATTTTAATTTAACTTAATGTAAGCAAATAACTCATATTAATATTTTAATTTAATTTTTGTATGAACAGTTTCGACATTTTATGTTTGTATTTTTTACTAAATAAACATGGTTTTTAAAATAGCAGTGTTTTAATTATATAATATCATAAGTATTCAGGAATACGTACACAAAATTTCAATTCAAAATGACAGGACACAAAAAAGTTATAGAATTTTGAGATGGAACGCACAGGTTGGTCCCATAGTGTGCCGCCGCCGCGCCGCCCCGCTCCCGCTGGCTTCGTGACCGAGGCTCTTTAAAACCCCGGTGACCATCAGCAAATAGAGACTGACTGACTGGTAGATAATACCTTAGGGGCGTTAATGTCTTAACATTAACGCCCCTAAGGATACCCACTGACCAAGTCCGCATTTGTTTTGCGATAAGTACATAAAGTCTTTACAACGTGTAACTTAAAGGGTTTATACATATCCAGTGCACAGCTTCTTTGGATGATAACAAATGATATGGCAAAAGTTTTGTAATCCTATGTCTATATGTGTGGAACTTATTAGAAATTTCAATACATTGATACCAGAGACCGAATCTTTCAAATTAAGAAGAACGAAGAGAATTATCGTGTTATTGCCAAGTCACGTGGAAAGTTATTAACCCTCGTTGTGCTGTAACAGGTCTGTTGTGATTGGCATTCAAGAAACATATGAAACCGATAATTTCCCAACCAGCAAAAACTAGGCTTACAACAATCTTAAGACTACTGTTTTGTTGCTCTTACGTCACTCCTATATAATGATATAAGCCTGGGTTTGGGCACCAATTATAAGCATATTTAGTTTAATATCGTTCTTATATCAGTCTAATTGAATGCTGTTTGCACTTACTGAAATCTAGCCAAAATTAATTTAAGCCGACTTAGGCTAATATTGCTTTTACGTAAGTATCATGTAAGCCTGCACGGGCTTATGTTGGTCTAAGGTTAGGATATTTTGAGAATTTTTCGTCAGATCCAACTTAAAAGTTCGTGTGGGTGTTGGTTTGAGAAAAACTTATTTTCTGTATTTCCATCATACCAAATTTTTGCTGAAGCAAAGATCCTCTTGCCTCAAGCAAATCCGTAACGAATATAAGTGCAAAAGTGAACCTTCAAGATCTCTTAGATCATACTTAACTTGACCATTTTTTTTTCGTGTCAAAGCGGGACGCCTACTGAATTGTGTATACACATAAAAATGTATAAAGGGTAAGTCGTAAGATACTTACCATATTTAAGAGCAAAGTACAAATTATGGTTTAAAATATGGCTTTAAATAATTGTGGTATCTTATCTTCACTGACATCTTCATTCTTTCACCAACATACCCTAAAAATATTTTTGTATAATAATTTGCGACAAAAAACGACTTTACTACAGCAAAGTCGGTTCAACGTGAAACATCACTGAAGATAGTTACTTTTGTATTTATAATATTAATATTTGTTATATTTATAATATTATTTAGTAAAGAATTAGGATTAAAAAGTATAAATACATGCACAGTAGATAAATGAAGTGAGTTGAACGAGGCTGATATACAATGCCGTCTACGTAAACAACTGTAATGCAATACTATTTTAAAAACGTTCAATGTATCAGTATTCATGGTCTTGTATCGGTTTGCTGTTCGTTTCATTTATCGTCTATCCCGTTCGTGTTTCTGACTCCCAACCCCGCGTGTACGCTGCCGTCTTCCGGGCGATTTTAGTGGTATTTTAATGTAGGCAAGTAAGTAAGTGGGTATATAAAGGTTTGTTTGTAAAAGCGGGACATTTTTGATCTCGTTGGGGACAGCGGGACAAACAGTCTGAAAGCGGGACAATCCCGCCCAAAGCGGGACGTATGGTCACATTACTCATACTGCCAATCGTATTTTAAAAATAGAAAAAGTGAGTATAAACGAGTTTTACCTGAAGTTAACAAATATCGGATGCCAATATGTTTATAGGTTCACTTGTACCATTGAGACTAGTGGATGAAGAAAGTAGAGTCCAGCATATTCTTCAATTAGATATTGCAGACCCATTTCTCTGGAATTAGCAAAAGAAACTCCTGAAAAAACTACAGCTGTTGTACTTACAACAGCTGTAGTTTTGTCAGGAGTTTTTTTTTTTCTTCAAGTTCACTTGAACTTGAAGCAAAAATTAATTAATTGACTCCAACGCGAACGCCTGCAGCAAAAGAAGGTAAAATTATAGAAGTAAGACATGAGCTGTTTATGACAATCATCGACGGGAATGTTGCTCAAGTGTTAACGCAGACTCCATCGAGTGCTTCATGTACTGTTTGTGGAGCAACTCCTAGACAGATGAACGATCTAACAAAAGTAACTGCAAGAATTGTGAATGAAGATGCGTTTAAATACGGGCTGTCTACTTTACATGCTTGGATAAGATGTATGGAAATATTTCTGCATATTTCTTATAACCTAGGATTTGAAAAGTGAGCTTCATCAACTCCAGAGAATAAAAAGATTAAAGAAGAGAAAAAGAAACACGTTCAAACTCGTTTCCGGAAATTACTTGGTTTACACATTGATAAACTTTGTCAAAGTTCTGGAAACAGCAATGACGGAAATACGGCAAGGAGATTCATCCAAAACTATCAATGTTCTGCAGAAATCACGGGTATTGATGAAGAGCTGATCAAGAGATTATACATAATTCTGCAAACTATGTCAACAGGATTTTCTGTTAACGCAGTAAAGTTTGGTGAATATACGCTAGGGACTGCACAGTTATATGTGAGTAAATATAACTTGCCATCTTCAGTCTACAAAATTCTTATACAGGGTGCCAAAATAATCGAGCATTTTGCAGTTTTGCCAATAGGCCAATTATCTGAAGATGCTCAAGAAGCTCGTAATAATGACTATAAGAAATATCGGTTACATCACGCCCGAAAGTGTTCCAGGTCAGCCATAATGGAAGACGTTCTGCACATACTGTTGTATACTTCTGATCCCTATATATCTAGCTTAAATAGATCAAGTGTTGTGATACTAAAAGATCTATTTAACGAAGCTAAGGAGCTTTTAGTGATAGTTTTTTTTTTATTTAAAATTATGTAATTATGTAGTTATTAACTTGTTAATTATTTTAATTTAACTTAATGTAAGCAAATAACTCATATTAATATTTTAATTTAATTTTTGTATGAACAGTTTCGACATTTTATGTTTGTATTTTTTACTAAATAAACATGGTTTTTAAAATAGCAGTGTTTTAATTATATAATATCATAAGTATTCAGGAATACGTACACAAAATTTCAATTCAAAATGACAGGACACAAAAAAGTTATAGAATTTTGAGATGGAACGCACAGGTTGGTCCCATAGTGCGCCGCCGCCGCGCCGCCCCGCTCCCGCTGGCTTCGTGACCGAGGCTCTTTAAAACCCCGGTGACCATCAGCAAATAGAGACTGACTGACTGGTAGATAATACCTTAGGGGCGTTAATGTCTTAACATTAACGCCCCTAAGGATACCCACTGACCAAGTCCGCATTTGTTTTGCGATAAGTACATAAAGTCTTTACAACGTGTAACTTAAAGGGTTTATACATATCCAGTGCACAGCTTCTTTGGATGATAACAAATGATATGGCAAAAGTTTTGTAATCCTATGTCTATATGTGTGGAACTTATTAGAAATTTCAATACATTGATACCAGAGACCGAATCTTTCAAATTAAGAAGAACGAAGAGAATTATCGTGTTATTGCCAAGTCACGTGGAAAGTTATTAACCCTCGTTGTGCTGTGACAGGTCTGTTGTGATTGGCATTCAAGAAACATATGAAACCGATAATTTCCCAACCAGCAAAAACTAGGCTTACAACAATCTTAAGACTACTGTTTTGTTGCTCTTACGTCACTCCTATATAATGATATAAGCCTGGGTTTGGGCACCAATTATAAGCATATTTAGTTTAATATCGTTCTTATATCAGTCTAATTGAATGCTGTTTGCACTTACTGAAATCTAGCCAAAATTAATTTAAGCCGACTTAGGCTAATATTGCTTTTACGTAAGTATCATGTAAGCCTGCACGGGCTTATGTTGGTCTAAGGTTAGGATATTTTGAGAATTTTTCGTCAGATCCAACTTAAAAGTTCGTGTGGGTGTTGGTTTGAAATTAAATGAAAACAAATTAAAGTTGCGAGAAGTTAATGTTTATACTGTGCGGTCCGGCATTTTAGTATAAAAGTAAAAGTAGTTATACGTAAGTAATTGTATTGGAATTTATTATTTACTGTTAATTAGACCTCGTTTTACGCTTCAAAATTCATGCGCCTTGTTAAATAAGGTATTTCCTGTTCTCGTTTAATTATTTTATTTGTTAATTTGTATTGATAGTGTCGCCATTAGTATAGCTGCATTTTACAAGCGCACTATTAAACTAATGTAAGATTGTTTACTCTAATTTTAGCATTCGGTATACTAAAGATAACTCCATATTGGAATAAATTAGGGTTCCTCGCAATTTTACTTAAAACCTTAAATCGACAGAGAGAAAAAAAGAAATCGGCGCGCGCGGCGCGGGTGGCGGGGGCGACGACTTGAACTATTAGATACTGGTAGTCCGTCTATATTGACATTCAAATGAATAATATCTGGAGTGCACGATAAACATCCTAAAATATCAATGAGTCTTGTAATCAAGCCACTGTGCCAATACATTCGTGGAGCCGAATTACTAATCTCTTTGTTTGTTTCAAGTAGTGTTCGCGCGTCTTTGGGTAGAACATCATTTAGATTCTTTTTTATAATAAATAATAATGCATTTAGTGCTTCATGTGATATGTTAAATTTCAACGCCCATTTCTTGACATCATTTTTTAACACGAAAGTTTTTTCATAGTCGGTTTCGTCCTCGCTCGGAGATTCATCTTCACTGAAATCATTTATCACAAAATTCCCGTCGTTATTATCGACCTCTTGTATGAAAGCTAAACCTGCAGAACCCTCACTGATATTTTTCTCAACACTATTTTGTCCTGGCAGCGGTATATTTGTTTGTCTTTTTAACATTTAATTGTACTTCTTTACAATTTTCCTCCTGTAGCCACCAGTTTTCATAAATCTTTTCCAGTTTTTGTAATCCATTATTACTATTAAATTTGAAAACTCAAAATAAAATATGGCCAGCAAAATTACTCTTAAAACTATTAAAATTAGTTATTCCCAAAATTGATCTAAGATCAAACGCTCTTATATGGGTCTTGTCTTTTGTATTGTAAATATGTTGAACCAAAATCACTCTAATATCATACTTATCCAGTGGTATTGATCTAATATTAGTTTCAAATAAGATCAGAAATGCACGTACTCACAGTACTGTTACGCTATGCTGATATTAGTCTGACATCTTACAATAGCATTTAGCAAGTCTAATATAAAATCAAATGAGCTTAGAAAATACGCATATAAGAGCAAGTTTTTATCAAGTGCAACTAGTCTTAGTAAATGCTCTTATATACATATATGAGACTTGGTTATGAGACTGAGCATTCTTGAGGCCATACCGGCTTGTCTAAAAGTAATATAGGATCGATGGTATGTTCTAAAACAAATATAAGAGCGCTTTAAGCCTACTACTCTTAAAAAGTGCGAGTTCTGAGACTGTTTTGCTGGTTGGGTTGGTATCAATTTTTTGAGTCACTTATTTTGAGCTGAAACTGTGCATAGAGTCTCCATACCAGATGTTGTCTTCAGCCCTTGTGGATACATATAGGGTTTCCGTTACACGTTGTATACATGGTGAGGTATGTATATAGACTTTATTAAAAGCTTCTTGTGTTTGTGTGCTGTATAAGATTCAGTGTTACCTAGGAGTTCAATCCATTTGATTTTCATCAAGACAAGTATTTTTAAGTATGCACACATGTATATAAAACTTTCTGATCTAGGTACAAATCTACTTTAGAGAGGTTTACGTTACATCTTACTTCTTACTAATATTAAATGTTTGTTACGCTTTAACGCAAAAACTACTGACCGGGTTTGAATGAAATTTGGTAAGTAGTTAGTAGGGATCCTGGAATTACACATAGGTTACTTTTTCATCCCGGAACTCCCACGGGACTGGGGTTTACGATAGAAATCCTCCCGTGCAAAAGAAGTCGCGAGCAGAAGCTAGTAGGTAAGTATTTATATTATAAAACTTTCTGATCTAGGAAAATATCTACTTCAGAGAAGTCTTCCTCCCTTAATTTTGTTACATTCGATAGTCATGTCGCCCAATTTGGGGACTGTGAAGGCAGAATAAAAATCGTTTATTTACAGACTAATATTAAGAAACGCTTTGTATAAAATAAATAGTTTACTCTATTAATAAGCTACATTGATATTTTGTTCAAGAGTTAATTTCAACGATTCTGAGCCCGAAAACTTGAGGTTCATATTGAGTTATTTTCGAATTATTGTAGCGAGGCATTTCAAGATACTGAATTACGGTCACAATGGAATATATAGATACACCGTATCGTCAATAAAGATGCACCATCTCTGAAACAATTATGATTATGGCTAAGGTATCATAGGAAATACCTATATTTTATACGGAGCCACTAAATAAATACCCAGCTAGATCCAGCTCGTATCTTTGAAACTTTCAAACCGACATCGCGTTTTTTCCATTGATTATTATATACAACCTTACTTTGACATGTTTCCTGCCTAATTAATTAAACGAGTAGGTATCATAAACACACATTGTTATACAAACTTAGAAACAAGTAGATTATATAACGAAGAAAAGTACCGCGCGAGGAATACCTTGTCGTGACTAGTTTGTAAAAAATTGCTAATCATTTATATAAATGATGATCAACAAACACATCACAATGTGATATTTAACAACCAATAGATGCCCACATAGCGTCGATATAAATCGTGCATTATCGAAGAAAACTACACAAGATGAAACTGATGCGAAAACGCACATGCGCGAAATAAGAGTTTAAAATAACACACGGATATTCAGCAAGTATCCGGCCAACGGATATTCGTCTTAATACCTACTTTAGGTACATCATTTTTCTTTTATTTTCCAGAATGTGGGCCAAACGAAGTGGCAATGGGATGCATAAATCCATGCCCTCCCTAGAAGACGTGTCAGGATCGTGAAAGTGATTTATGTCTGGCCATAGTCGTACCTTATTAGTTCTAGTGCCACTGTAAAGAAGGTTTCATCAGAAAGGTTGAAGATGGTGAATGTATACCAGAAGAAGAATGTGGTAAATACCAACTTTACAAGACCGTGCGACGTTTCCTGATGTCTGTAGATAACCTCCGTCCTTCAGAAAGCACGTTAAGCTGTGCCTGATCTCTCTCCGGTCGTGTCGGATTGCCGTCCCATCCGACAATGAGAGTAAAGGAGCAGAGAGTGCACATGTAGCCGCGCAAATACTTTTGCACTATAATATTCTCTGCGCAGATGGCTAATCAATTATGAGATTGGCCACCGTGGCCGAAATCGGTTAAGAGGGCTATTATTAGATCTCTTAGCATTTTAATAAAACAGCGTTGTTTTTCAGGACCCTACTGCGGCAGAGATGAACTGTACACTGATTGCAAAAAGTAGTGTCTTAACGACATCTGCTCTGCAATAAAGAGTTTGTCAAACCAGGCGTCCGTCACACGCTCAAGGCCACGCGTTATATGCCTACCGCTTCGCGTATCGCCGTCGGTACATCCGACAGTGGGCTGCCGCACGCCTGTCTGAGCCTTTTTAAATAATTTCGACAACGTCATAATGGATCGACCTAAAAACAATTGATTTTCCTCTGCTTTGCTCCTGTTAGCCTGCGAAACAGGATGCATTTGCAGGATACATAACAGCGGATGAGGATTTACCGTGCATACCGCGATGTGCATGTCCTCAGATGCAAGATGCGCAGGAATCTTCTTCTTTTTTAGAATACAAAATCCTTTTCTTTTTTATTTATTAAGATTACTAGCAATGTGCATGTGCATTACTAGTAATCTTGTAAACCCCTCCAATTAAGCTAAATATGCTTGTATCTTATGCTTGGAGTGGGTTCACGTCGATAATGTAATGGGTGGGGTTCGAACCCGTGACCTCTCGATTACAAGTCCGTCACCATTAGACTATTGACGCTTATACATATTAAACTAACTAACGTTAAAGTAACTAACTTTAAACTACACTAATAAATAGTGGTACCAGCTCTATGTCAATTGTAAAATAAAGTTGCATAATTGTTGGTAAACTATATTTTCACTGAATGCCGTACCTATATTCTGTGTTTTTTAAAAGTCCTTGATTTTTGCAAAATACATGCCCAAAAGGGGTAAAAAATATACGTCATATTTTTATCGTAACAAAAATATCGTTGTCTTAAACTGAGAACAAGCCTAAATCATACTGTGACGATATACCTACACAATCTATAAAAAGTGTAAATATAATAAAATTAAGAGATTATCTGCATGAATGACATTTTGCACAAAAATAAAGATAACAGCTTCTATCTTCTTTTTCTTTTTTTTTTTTTCTTCACGGAAGATCGAAGTACTGTGGAGATAAATAATCTGCTTCCCCGCTTGTAAATATTCAAAATATCAAGTGCTAATAAGAATTATAAAAGAAGGAACCCTTATATCAATATGAGCACGCGTGAGCAAATTAGAGTCAATATAAATATTGTATGTATATATAAATTCATTAACGAAGTCATGTCATCCAATACACATTGAGTCGTCAACATGTTCGCATCACTTTTGGTGTTTATCAGCTATGTCGTGTTGAGTGGGGCTCAGACAGATTTTAAAGATTTGCCGAATTTCCAGCCAAAGGAAATAACATTACCAGGTAAATGTCCATATTATTATTTTTATCATAATATTGGATTATGATTATATTTGCAAGTAATATGTACTTAGGTATTATAAGTGTAAAATGTTGTTAGGATAGACGGAGCGATGCGTTAATACGAATTTAGTTTCAATTTCACACATGTGTTGTTCAATACAAACTAACTTTTTTTTTTTCAATGATATAATCATCCGCTCTAGGTGGAGCGGAAGGGAGTGGAGTAGACTTCTACTGACTAAAAACCCACCCTGTTTCTTCAACTGACCTTACGTTCCGGGGCCGCGGTATCTGGTTAAAATATCCCGCAAACCCAGCAAGCAATGGCCCCGACGGGCCCCGTTGATGCGACATACTGCGCTTTGAGGCGCGCATGGAACACGAAGCGCCACCGTCCCAGGCCTGATCCTTACCGGAGCTACCCCTGCTCGGTGTAGGTGGCCAGAGATCGGCTTACGATCCCCAACCCCCGGGGCGTCTCCCGCACTGGCTGGGGCGTGAGGAAGAGAGTTGTCATCTCCAGAACCCGTCATGAGATCCTCCCATATTATTTATTCTCTTAACAGTAAAAAAGCAAACAAAATCTAAGTAGGTATTTGAAACCAAATCAATCAATTTATTTGTGATTATGTGATTTAAGATTATTTGTGATCAAAGAAGTTTAAGATTTACCTACACCGTCATCACAAAAAATATACCTACAGAATGTCCTCTTTTTCAACCGACGACCAAAAAGGAGGAGGTTATCAATTCGACGCGTATATACAGGGTGGCCCAAAAGTCGTGGATCAAACGCAACTAGGGGTTAGATGGGGTCATCAGCTGCAAAAAGTTGTTCTACGGGAGGTTCTTAAGGTCAACCCCTGCAGAGTTACAATTTATTTTGTGTTTTTATGAGAAAATTGACTTTTTATAACTAATTCTTATTAAAATTCAAAAAAATCTACATCCTGTATCTTTTTTATAATTTTTACTAGATTGGTACTGATGAGTCCTTGCGTTAGACATGCTATTTATGGTTGTTTATTGGGTATGTTGAAGATAATATTAAGTTTTACGATTTTTTTTTCTCAAATCATAACTTTTTATTTACTTCGGACCCCACTGTGAAAAAAAAATACTCTACCGAAAAGTGACCCTGTATTACAAGTTTTGGTGCATTTAATAGGGATTCTGAAAAGGTATTACACATGGCTATGCGTGGCTTTGATATCTTTCAAGGACGATTATTCGTAGCAAGGCCAAAGTTAACCCAACCATAAAACTCGGTTAGGCTTATTTAAAAATAAACTGGAACTAATACAATTAATGACAAAGACTCTCTGCCTCTCTTTTACACTACTTACACCCAATAAACAACCATAAATAGCATGTCTAACGCAAGGATTCATCAGTATCAATCTAGTGAAAATTATAAAAAAGATACAGGATGTAGATTTTTTCGAATTTTAATAAGAATTAGTTAAAAACAATCAATTTTCTCATAAAAACACAAAATAAATTATAACTCTGCAAGGGTTGACCTTAAGGACGTCCCGTAGAAAAAATTTTGCAGCTGATGACCCCATCTAACCCCTATTTGCGTTTGATCCACGACTTATGGGCCACCCTGTATATATATATTTTTTTTTTTATGTATGATCACCCATTACTCGAAGACGGCTGAACCGATTTGGTAAATTCTTTTTTTGTTTGAAAGGGTATACTTTGAAATTGGTCCCATTGCCACCAAGTCAGGATCTGATGATGGGATCCTGGAGAAATCGAAGGAATTCTTCAAATATTATAGGCACACCTATAGTGATTTGAGTATTTTTATAGTAACTTGTGTAGTTGCATTCGGAAAGCACCATTTGTGAAGTGGACCTGATGACGAAGACCACAGATGACCACTGGAACTACTCAATATTGTATAAGTAGGAATAATAAGTATTTCATGGGTTCCGCTTCGATTACTTGAATATGGTTATTGAGCCCAATATGCTCGTCACAATGCATATGGTGAAGTGAAGCTGATGGTGAAGTACCAGGAGAACTCCTCAACAATTAACGGCCCAGCATTGGGAAAAGCAATATTTTGTAAAAGGTTATAAGTTTAAAGGGTATAAGGAGATTTAGGCTTCTGTAACTAGGTAAATTATAAATCGACCAACTAAAAAGAGTGAAATAAAAACTTTTTACCAAAAAATTAAACCGACTTCCAAAAAACACTGCAAAGTGAAAAATAACTTTAATTTCGGAAGTCGGTGCCAAAAACAAAATACAAAACTGAAGACACCGACTACCGAAATTAAAGTAATTTTTCACTTTGCAGTGTTTTTTGGAAGTCGGTTTAATTTTTTGGTAAAAAGTTTTTTTTATGTCGATGAAAACATAGATAGCAATGATATTATAAAGTACAAATCTTAACTAGATAGGTAATAAAGTAAGTAGGCACCTACTTATTGACTTGTGTTGAAAAGTTAAATGTGTTTTCACTTCGTCACCTTGTTAAAAATCTATTGTACCTAGTACCTACCTAATTGTTTTTGTATTTCTATTTTCAGAATGCAATGAGCCAAACGAAGAATTAAACCATTGCGTTCAGCCCTGTGGTGGTGAAGACTCCTGTTATGATCGGTACCAGTATGCTTGCCTAGCCGTAATCCAACCTTGCATACCGTTGTGCGTCTGCAAGGAAGGTTTTATAAGAAAGACTCTGGGCCGCGAATGTATACCTAAAGAAGAATGTGGTAAGTTATAATAATAACAAATTAAAAAGGTAATCTATACTTATAATAAATCTGTAGAGAGGTCAATTCTGTACATGAAATATATTTACAAAATAACTATCAGGGGGTGATTAGGGATCGATACTGAAGCCAAAAATGCAATCAGTAAAATTTTTGTCTATCTGTCTGTCTGTCTGTCGGTCTGTCTGTCTGTCTGTCTGTCTGTCTGTATAACCATTATAGAAACAAAAACTACTCAACGGATTTTAACGAAACTTGGTACAATTATTTTTCATACTCCTGAGCTGGTTATAGTATACTTTTCATCACGCTATAATCAATCGGAGCAGAGCAGTGAAGGGAAATGTTGGGAAAACGGGAGAAGTTACTCCATTTTTTAAGCTTCCGTCGCATGTGCAACCTTTATGGTTAAAGCTACACAGAAATCATTTATGACGGAAATGTTCTCCTTAAAATTATATAAAAAATATCCCACGACAGCATATATCTATCTTTTATGGTTGACTCACAATAACACGTGTAACTCCCGATAGCTTAGCAGTTCGAAGCTTTCTGATTATTATTCTGCTCCGAAATTTAAAACCACCACAACTTTGCAATGGAACTCGGCTAAAAGTAACCCAGTTGCAAGAAAATATAATCGAGGCTCAAATTTTAACAGGTTGCGGTGCAGGAGAAACCGTCTTTATTCCCAGAATTCCCATAATAGCAAATAATTTTCCATTCCAATTTAAAAGAACGCGATTCCCAGTATCGGTGTGTTATGCAATGGCAATTAATAAGGCTCAAGGGCAGACTTTTCGTGTTGCTGGAGTAGATCTCGATGTCAGTTGTTTCTCGCATGGTCAGTTGTACGTCGCTCTTTCCCGGGTTAGCAGTTCTAGAAATCTTTATGTTCACGTGCCGGACGGGTCAACTTTCAACATAGTTTACCCGGAAGCTTTGCGCTGAAGTATTGTCGTTCTATAGGTACTTAAGCCTAATGTGAACGTGATCTAAATAATATTACCAATACATTAACTTAATAACACACAAGAAGTTACACGCTGACGGAGTCGCGGGCACATCTATTAACAATAATATTGTGCGGTTCGGTATTGCGATATTTTTCAACAGTATTATAGATTGACATATTATATTTCCCTACTAAATTACGAAAGTTAATCTGTGTCTTACATCAAAATCACTGAACCGTGAGGAAGGACATAGGCTACTTTTTTTTACGGAAAACGACGGAAACTTGGACGAAGTCGCGGGCAACAGCTATCTATGCTAATATATAAGGCTGAAGAGTTTGTTTGTTTGTTTGAACGCGATAATCTCAGGAACTACTGGTTCGAATTGAAAAAAAAATAATTAAATAGTCAATTTATAGAGAAAGGCTATAGGCTATATATCATTACGCTAAGGCCAATAGGAGCGGAGCACCAATGAAGAATGCTTCAAAATCGGGGTTAAATTTAACGTTAGCCCAAAGTAACTATTCCACGCGGACGAAGTCGCGGGCAAAAGCTAGTTGAGGAAATATAGTCATAGAATATAAAAAAAACTTTATTGTGCACAAAAATGCATAAACACCTCAGAAACATTCTATGAATACCAACATGGCAGTCTGATCACTGATAGCGATATCTACACAACAAAATATCTAACTATAGCCTGGATGGACTAAAAGAACTAAAAATAAGGAAAGGCGTAACCTGTGGTGTATAAAAAATATAGATCCTGTCTGCTATAAATATAGATATATAAATAAATAAATATATAGGTAATATAAATAATATATAATATATAGGTAGTAAATATTGAATATACCTACATAACATAAATAATAAATATTGAAACAATAAAATCTATACTAATATCATAAAGCGGAAAAGTTTGTTTGTTTGTTTGCTTGCTTGAACGCGCTAATCTTCGAAAGTACTGGGTGGATTTGGATGCAATTTGGTACGGAAGTAGCTTGAAGCTTGAGGAAGGTTATAGGCTACTTTTTACGCGACTGCAAAAAAGGAGAGTTATGTTTTTACCGTCATAGAATCCACGGGAGCGAAGCCCCGCGTGAGTGCATTTACAGCTACATTTATTATTAATATTATATACTAGTAACTAGTATATAATATTAATAATAAATGTAGCTATAAAATATAACAAAGTATGTACCTACTAGCAAGCAGTCATGCCATGATAGAAGTTCGCGAAAATTATCCCTATGCGACAGACACTGTCGTGAACTCCGTCTGGCTCTGTGACCTACCTGAATCCATGTTACGGTTGAACTTCACAACTTAAAGTAGCAGCAGAAATAGGTATCGCCAGCTCCTGTCTTCTAAGTTAGGGATATCTATATCTTCAATTTTATATATATGTAGGTATATATATAAAATTGAAGTGTCTGTCTGTGATTTTCAAATAATTGTTTTTTCATAATTATGTTCATAGTTATTGACATGATACTTAAACACAAACATAAAAAAGAATTGCCGTCGCTTTTCGTTTGTATGGGTTTATCTCTGGAACGGCTGAACCGATTTTAATGGAAAAGGCTTTTTATAGCTGGATTCTGACGGGATCAGGATTTACACAGAAAAAAACTAATAGTTAATACCGACTCAAGCGCGAACGAAGTCACGGACATAGCTAGTGTTGTAATAAGTTCAACTCCTTTAGGTAGGTACCTACAGCTTTTAAAATTTCGTTCTTTCTTTTAGGGGCTCCCTGCGACATATTTACGTCCTATACGGACTGCAAACAGTGCTCAAACGACACCTGCTCTTCAATAGTCAATCCGTCAAAACCAAATTGTCAGAATGATGTAACATGCACACCTGGATGCACTTGCTGGCCCGGATATTACAAGGAAAATGAAGATTCGCCCTGCCTACACCAATGCCTATGTCCTGAGATGAAAGATTCACCTGATTGTGAGTCGTGGAAGACTCGAAACGGGTAAAAAAAAACCTTGCAGTACCTATATAGCTGTTTAGCTCATAAAATTCAGAATAATGTGTTGAATTTCACTCGTTATGTTAATACAGGTGGTAGGTACCTGCAGAGTATTTGTTGAATGACGTAGTATTGTTTTGCAATAAAAATGTTACTGTCTTCAAAATGTTTAATTTCATTTGTAAAATTATTCCTTAAATGTTTCTAAAACTAATTACATAGGCAAGATAGATAATACTGACCATAAACTGTAATTAACAAATCAGAATAGGAATTCATCATCTACTTAGCCTTTTCCAAACTATGTTAGATGGTTCCAGTCCAACTGAATGCAGCTGAGCGGTACAACTGCACCGTGTAAAACACTAATAATCAGCTGCAGATAGATAATCGCCAACCTGACCTTCACAACCCAGTAGCTGCGTAACACGAAACCCCCTGGCAAGACCAGTGTCAGTAACTACCCGAAGAATTTGAATATAAGTAATCCATAGAAATATTCTGAGCTATAGACTAGTTTTCAACCTAAAATATTTTGTAGAGACTAGCATGTCCAGGTGGATAGAAAAAACTGCGACAAGACTGCGAAAAAAAACCTTATGAAAAAATTCAGTTATTGAATCATAAACATCAGATTGGTACACAAACGCTATTGAACCACTAATAATAATTAAACATTTATAGTACCTGATATTGCTCCAAGGCTAAGTCCTATTTGCTCACATCATCATTACATCACGCAATGCTAATATACACTGTCTTAATTATGCTTAGCTTATGGAAACAAAAAAGTCAAGTCATATGACTGTAAAAAAAAAACATTTTAAGAAACATAAATATACTTAGGTACTTAACATCAGACATAAAATAAACATAATGAGCTCATAACATTGCCACAGCTGCGACACAGGTGCTCTCTATGAGAGAGAATAGTGTGAGTTGGTAGATACAATGTAATAATTAATAATACATACAGTCAACAATATATTATTCATCTATAAAATTATTTTACAGTAGATAATATATGGTAATACTTTTTGTCCTCTTCACTTATACTATTAGGGGCACCAGATAGAGGATCTCTACCATCATGTGACTTAGGGAATGCTATTACCTCCCTAATTGACTCTGCATTACAAGCTACTGTGACTAGTCTATCAATACCTAATGCAATACCACCATGCGGTGGACATCCACATTTCAATGCATTTAAGAAATGCAATAGCTTTGAAGGATCAATATTCAAGATCCTCAACAATTTCTCTTGCAAGTAAGCATTGTGAACACGAATTGAACCACCACCAATTTCGTTACCATTCATAACAATGTCATATGCCAAAGATCTCACTTTCAGTGGCTCAGATTCCAGTAAATGCATGTCATCAGGATGTGGTGCTGTAAACGGATGGTGGCAAGTTTCTAAACCATTATCACCATTCAAAAATAATGGGAAATCTATCACCCACAATGGTTTTACATCTTCTTTTACTTGAAGCATATTGTTTGATCTCAACAACAAACTCATCATTTGCCTTATTTCCCCCAAACATAAGCAAGAGTTTTGATCATCACCCAAAACTATTATAGCTGCATTTAAATCCCCAACAACACTTTGGATCCTTTGGCTCATTTCAATTCCCAATTCTTTTGATATGTTTTCATTTAAAACTGCTTTGCATCCATGTTTTTTGGCATACTCTTTGATTTCTTCCTTGTACTTAGAAGTTAACTTTCCAATTTCCTTTGTGTATGGCAATGCATAAGCACCAAAGCTTTTATCATTCGATTTTTCAGGAAACATATTCTTCAGGCTTATAAACTTCAAATCAAAAGTTAAGTTTGGTTTATCTGTGCCATAATTTTCCAATGCATCTTTATAAGTCATCCTCATAAAAGGTGGCTTTGGAAGGGATTTCAGAAATGTATCATAGAGCAACTGTTCAATCATTGTCAGAACACCATCTCGGTTGGTAAAAGACAATTCTATATCCAACTGTGTGAACTCGGGCTGCCTGTCAGGTCGCGTAGTCTCATCTCGGTAGCATCGTGCTATTTGGAAATATCTATCAACGCCACCACACATTAGCATTTGCTTGAACTGCTGTGGACTTTGCACCAGAGAGTAGAAGAGACCCTCGTGATGAGTAGGCACGACAAACTCGCGGGCACCCCCAGGGGTCCGACAGAATAGTGTGGGAGTTTCAACTTCTACAAATCCATGGTTTTCTATCAAAAACCTTCTCATATTGTGAATCATGTGTGAACGCACTCTCAAATTGCTTTGCATTTCAGGAAACCTCAAATCTATATACCTATGCTGCAAACGTAACTGTTCTTTGGGCTTCTGGTAGTTTCTGAGGTTGAAAGGTAGTTTGTCTACTGTATTAAGAATTTCCAAGCTGTCTATAATAACTTCTACTTCACCGGTGGTCATGGTTTTGTTAATCATGTCTATAGGCCTTAGTGCTACAGTACCAGTGATTTTAATAACTGTTTCTAAGGGAATGTTGGATAGATTAATGTTTTCGTTTACCACACACTGTGTTAGACCATAGGCATCTCTGAGGAGTAGGAACTTTGATAATCTTGAGTATTGAACCCATCCACAGAGTGTAACCTTATCTCCTTCATGTTCAGATCTCAATTCCCCACATGAATGTGTTCTATATGTAAAAGAATTACAGCTCTGGCCCTCCCGATCTTCCTTAACAAGTTGTTTAGTTTCATGCAGCTTTTTCTTCACAAGGTACGAAACTTTAGAGGTTACGTTTTTATTTTGAGGAAAACTACAACCAAATTTTGCCAAAATCCGCTGCTGCTGATTGCTCTTACTCCTGATGTAACAAGACGATATTGAAGAATAATTCAAACACTTTTTAAATAGACACAAGTTTCTAGCAAACATTTTTGCTTCAGAAACTATGATTTTTTTTTTTTTTTTTGTTCGCCTTTATAAAGGCAGGCATCGGTCTAAAGACCATTCAGCCTCGTCATATTTATGTATTCTTCTATAAAATTAAAGTAAGGCTAAAGCCAAGTCATCAGTAAATTCTTATCTTAATATTCTTTAATCAAGGCATATGCCATGTCTTCTTTTTTCCATAGTTAGATGTTTCGTCAATCTAATTCTTTTTTATTTATTTTTTTGTCAAATCAAGTTTTATCGTCATATCCATGTGGTCATTTCCAAGTTATATGTATCATCTATGTTTCCAAGAGTTATGTCAATTCAATAATTGAATGTCATAGCCATATATATGTCCCGATCAAATTTTACACCCACTAGATGTAATAAAATTATATAAAGGAATATATGAAGAAAAATTTTCCAGCAATCCTTGAATGTCGCGCGGGAGGTTTGCCGGTGTTTTGTAAATCTCAAGCAATTTGTCAATCAATATTATACGATTCACATTGTGCGCTGGGCATTCAAAAATAATGTGATTAAGAGTCTGATCTTTATCGAGGTTGCAATCAGTGCATTTAGGGGAAGCTATTATTTTCATTCTGGCCAGATGAGCATTAAAACGTCCATGTCCAAATCATAGCCGAGTCAGTAAAGAGTAAAACTGTTTGCTTCTATGAAATTGTGCCTTCGTAAACCAAGGAGCTGAACCAATAGCTGTATTGATTTTTGCATACCAAGTGCCTTTTATTTGCAGAGTCTCCTGCCAATCTTCAAGCCAACATCGAATATTATCTTCCTTGATCTTAGGTAATAAATCTGAGCTAGGTATGGCAACACATTTAATTTCTGCATTTCCTATTAGAGGTGTGTCGATCATTCGTTTTTCGTGACCCGGGTCGATCGCGACCCATACGGTAGGTGATCGAGTCAAAATGATTCAATCATATCGATCGTTTGGGTCGCAGCCCGAATCTCGGTCATGCAATCATATTTGATCGAACGATCGAGCTTCAAACTTCGACTCGTGACCCATCTTACAGGCTCACGATCAGTGGGAATTTGAAGAATTGAAACCGCGAGCCGCGCATTATCACGCCCGCCTTTTTTATCAGAAAAACGTCTTTAGTTGTTTACTTATAATAGCTACCGTAAGATTAAAAATAGGTACTCAAAATAATAGATAAGGTTTATTAAAGTTCATTTATAAGTTTAACTGGGAACACGTAAAAAAGGTAATGAAATGTATGTGGATTTTTTTCAAAATCCACATACATTTCATTACCTTTTTTAAGTATCCAGATTACTATCACGACATATCTTATATCTTTCCAATATAACTAAGTACCTAATAAATGGCACAAAAAACAAGAAGTATTTAAAGTTTAAATGACGTACCTACCTGTGATAGTTTTTTGGATGAAGTATTTCATTCAATTGTGAGTATGTCTTTCCTTGTCAAGTATAAGTTGGCAGACGGTAATCGAAAGAACTAAATGCCACCAAAAATGTACAATATACGCTTTATGTCTTAAATACAAAGATTGTGTGTTTTGTGAAATGTGTATGTTACATTAAGCAGGTAACCAAACCAAACTCAAATACGTACATAAACCAAAACAAAACAGAGCGGGTCAAAAGTTCACGACACGAACTAAGCTAAGTATTGATCGAATCATTTCGATCGCGATCCGCACCCGGCGGCGACGCACGAAAACTATGAGTCTTTTTGCTTTTATATATTGACTACGGTACACGTACCATTTTAGTTGTGACCAAGAATTAGAGCTGTGTGCATGCATTCATGCACGTTGAAGTGGTGTGGAAAACATTCCCAGTCATCTAGATACTACATGGATGACATAACTATTTGTCAGTAATGAAATAATACGAAAATTATTTATCATTTAATCAGATTATAAGACACCGTTGAGGTCTATTTAAACTGGTGGTTTGGACACAAATGAGTCGCGCGTTGATGTCTTTTGGAAAAGTCTCTTTCTTTCATGAAGAAATTCTAATTCTTTTATCCCTTTCTTTCCTTTTGTATTTTATATAATACGATATCGATAATTATAAAATTAAACATATTTTTTTTAATTCAATTCAGATAGTTTTAATTTATAATTAACAAATTTAAAAATTATTAGAAAATATATGTTTTTGTTTTTTTGCCAAGAATAGGGTTAAAAAAATAGAAATTATTCGTATATTTACTTGATTGGTTAAACCGACACGGTTAGCGTAACTGTTGACTGGTGCATGACGTGGTTTCGACCCCAGCCCTAAACAAAGATTTGTATAGCCTAAATGCAGTTCTGCAGTTTAAAAAATTGTTATGAGTGGTTCTTGAATACGCGATTTGAAAGAATTGAGAGGGGAATACAAAGATCCAACACCTCTTTTACATCTTTAAGGGATGATTTTCGGGATAAAAACTATCCTATGTCTTTTCCAGGGTCTAAAACTATCTCCATACTAAATTTCATCTAAATCGGTTTAGCGGTCTAAATGTATTATGTGTGTGGGGAGGGCAGGGACATTATTGATTCCTTATACGAAATTCCAACACCCTTTTTACATCCTTTAGGGATGATTTCCGGGATAAAAACAATCTTATGTCTTTTCCAAGGTCCTAAACTATTACGCATCTAAATTTAAAAATCTAATTTAATGAATTTCATTTAGCTTTTGCCCGCGGCTGCGTCCGCGTGCAATTCGAAAACTATCCCACGGGAACCTTATACCGGGATAAAAATACGTGCTCCAGATGTGCGTCACCATAGCGAGATTCTAACGCTTCTAGCAACTGCTCGTAGGTAACTTCCTTCCCGAGGGCCTCTAGAATGGTTAGGGCCTGGTCCCGAAGGCCCAGTGTAAGCGCCGTCATAGCCTGCGTTTTTGCTCCATCCGTTCGCCTTGACAACGGCCTCAAACTGGATCTTGTAGGTCGACCATGAAGAGCTTCCATCAAACGGAGGTACCTTGAAGCCTCGCACCGAAGGGGCAGTGACTACAGAAGCTGCAGTCAAATCTCCAGACTTCAGAACACCCATAGCTTTTTTTACATCGGCGATCTCCCGGAGATACGATTCTCAGCTGCGGAGATACGGTTCTCAGCTCCGGGGATACGATTCTCAGCTTCAGTAATCCGTTTCTCTTGATGGTGCACTCGTTCCTTTACAGCACTAAGGTCTTTGCAAAGATTCGCATTCATTTCCTTAGTGAGTAGCATCAGCTCTTCCTGGCAACGGGTCTGTTCTTCCCGGTGGCGGGCTTCCTCTTCCTGGCGGCGGGCTAGCTCTTCATGGAGACGAGCAGCCGGCTATTCCTGGCGGCAGGCCTGCTTTTCCCGGTGGCGGGCTTCCTCTTCCTGGCGGCGGGCTAGCTCTTCCTGGAGACGAGCAACCTGCTCTTCCTGGAGGCGGGCTTGTTCCTGCTAGCATATCAAATGCAGCCGGAGCTATAGTCACTGGAGCAACTCCGGAAGTACTCGCAGACGCCTCCATCGTCTGCTGATTTCCACCCGGTGCTGGCGATGGTGAGCTTTCAAACCGCCTCTGGTCGATCTCTTGTTGCTATTGATTTCTTGTTCTTACACCCTCCGAGTCGTCTTTCGGTAAAACCGGCATTTTTCTATCCCACTTCTGACACCAAATTGTTACGAGCTGGGGTTATAATAGTGTCTCGAACGTATTAGAAGTCGGTCGAAGTTTCTCGATATACTCAGTACTGCTACTCGCCGTCTGGTGCCGTTCGTGTCTCGAACGTTCTAGAAGTCGAAGTTTCTCAACGTACTTCGTTAAGCTACTGGCGTGACGATATTGAATACAAGTATAAGGTTGATGTTACATAATATTATATGTATTATATAATTATATTACTTATGCCTTCATTTTTAGAGTCTTACATACTTGCATAAAATACATAGGTATAAATCAATCTCCTTTTTCTAAATTCTATTACATGTTTTTCTTTTTTTTTTTAAACTTATTTTATTTTCTTTGGAAAAACTGTTTCTGAAAATCTAATTCAAACGTCAGTATTATACTCGTAAGATGTGAATCAAATAAACATAGGTACCTACATACTCACAGGTACATACAAATGTGAAATTAATAAAAATCTATTTACACTAAGGACCTCATTTAACTATGCCGCCCCGGGCCTCTGACGGGGTTAGTCCGCCACTGGTTTGACCGCTATCTCGCTAATCCTAAAGAACGAAGTATTGGGGTCACAGCTAGGGCTGCCATCACCAAATTTGCCGGCCCCAGACAAAGACTTATAAGCCCCGGACATTTGGGTAAAATCACAGTTTTCCCCCGGACACCGTAGAAAAATAAATTTTTGAACCTGAAACTAAAAACAACGATGTTTAATTATTGTTTTTATTTACTGATAAAGTGATAACATTGTAGAGCTTTAGAACTTTTTTAATAACAATCTCTTCATTTTCATTTAATCAACGTAACATAGATGAAATAGGTAGGTACCATAGGAAAATAATAATAGAGACCGTGCTGTTTTGTACCCGTAAGAACAATGTGTGTCCGGGTTTTACCTGGACGCTTATTGGGAAAATCCCCCCGGACGCCAAATCCGGAAAAACCCGGACGGATGGCAGCCCTAGTCACAGCACACATATCAATTCAGGAGCGGATGTGGCGTCAAACAGGCGTCCACGTAACATAACTACGTAACGTAAGCGGATCAGAAGCTCCGGCACGTCGACTCGGCTACAGCTAGGCGATGCCGCGCTTACGGCTCGCCGACCGTTGGTTGGATACGGAGATAAACTCGTATAGGAGGATACGGAGAGCCGTAAGCTAGGGTACGGCGCGGCGGCGAACCGTAAGCGCACCGCATCGCGGTTCGTGAGCTTGTCCCAAGGCGAGGCGATTACGTTACGATTCCGATTAGTATGCGTTGCAGTAGGGAGTTTCATACAAACAATACTGAACGGCTCGAGTTGATACGGTGACGATCCCTTTCCGAGTTGATATGTGTGCTACGACCTTTAAAGTACGAAGTATTTCGGTTGGCACGTACCACGAAGGTACTCAGTGAACTTCTTTTTGAGCACCCCTCAATTGTGGCCAAAATGATGGGTACCTAGACCTACACGGCTTGCTAAATAAAACTCCTGCTCAACGAAACCAGCTCTTCGATGGCGAGTACGGTCGATCCGAGACATTGAAGAGTCGAGCTATCTGGGATACGTTTACAAAGTTGGATTTTTTAGGAAAGCGCCATGTATACCGCATTGCGTAGGTATCTATGATGTCCCAAGATGAATGATTCGTACGAGTGTATAAGTAAACTACTAAGTGGATACGGATAGGTTCGTTTGAATATTGTAAAGGACTTTACAGCCTTAATAAAATCATTTAATTAAGATTTTATTAAGACAATCGTCCATAAATAGACGAAATAAAAGTAGTGAACTTCACTCACGAGTTCCCAAGGTGGACTTTTCACTATAGGAGTAAAACTAGGGAATTAGTTAGGAAATAGTAAAGCGCTACGAGAACTGCCCCATAAACGACGTACGTACAAGGGGGGGCACACTTAACACTGTCATCAATTTCAATAGACGCAGCGACATCTAAAGTTTGGTGAGTTAAAAAGACTTGGCAGCCATCTTGACTTGTTTATAAACTTGTCAAACAAATATCATTTTCGGCCATTGTCAACTCTGGCCAGGCTTTCCCGACGTTGATACGCTTCCCGAAATTCCGAGTTTATCTCAGATCATTCTGTTAGGATTGTTACCTGTTACTGTCATTTGTTTTGTTAACATTATTCTGAACTTCATGCGTGTTTTTTATTTAGGTAAAAACCCTGATTGTGACCCTAATAAAATTTAGAAAGACTACATACATACTCATAGTAAGTGTGCATATATATGTAGGTGTATATTTATTAGAGCCTTAGTTCACTCACCAAACTTAAGGTGGCAGCACTTTCCATACATGTAAATTTTACCACAGAGTTGTCACTATTTCTCCCTATAGTTACTTTATGAATAGCGCCAATAATTCACGGGAAACTGTATTCCGTTGGAAGACATTCCTGTTTTGAACTGTCGTTCCGCAATTAATAAAACTACGCCCGGATTCAGACACAAACTCCAGGATAATGAAATCAGTAAAAAAATTAACACGGAAACGGAAAACTGTATGGTCTTGTCAAAAACATTAGATGTGAATCGTTTACTATCGGAAAGAGTGGAGCTGATTATTGGGTACATTGGAGGGTTTGTAAGAAAAATACAGACAAAATTGGAATGTCATAGCTACCTCACAATGTTACGAGCTGATGAAAAGCTCTACTTTCATAAAATAATATCTTTAAAAGATAATGGGGGATTACTTTACCCTTCTGTTCTAATATATAAGATCTGTTTTTCCACTGAAACACTGCTCAGACAACTTTTAAAAATAACAAATAATGAAAAAAGTTTGACCAGAGCAAGCAATCTGCGTGTTTTGACCAGTCAATGCTTTTCAAAAATAGTAGAAAAGCGTGATATTATGAATCCTATGCGGCAGAGTCATGACCATGATAGCAGCTGCCATACCATTTTATTAATCAGACCTGTAATTGAAGAATTTTTAAGAATTCGCTTGCATTACATGGCAAAAAATGAATCTATTTTACATTCAAATCACCACAAACTAAATAAATTAGTGATTTATTATCTGATCCGTGAAACGTAAAAAGGCCTACCTGTTTTCCCAGTATAAAATACAGAACGCGAATGGCGTGACATTCACAAAGGGTGCTGATTTAATTACCTGCATCCTTCTAGGATTCGAGTCAGTCCATGCAATGTATTAATAAAAAACTGGTCAAGTGCGTGTCGGGCCACGCGCACTGTAGGGTTCAGTAGTTTTTATAACAGCCAAGTGCGTGTCGTATTCGCTAACTGATCGTTTCGTACCATGCTCTAACTAAGAGCCAAACATGACTACCTAACTAATTTGACTTCCTATACAAATCCTCACCTGATCCGACAATATTGCGCGGAAAGTTTAAATTTTTTTTTAGAGCTTTACAGTATAAAATAAGTCATAGCCGGTATTTTGAATTTAAATACAGGACACTGAGCTACACTACCCAATCGTCACAAAAAAATAAAATTGAGGAAGTAGTTTGCTGGGGGAGCTTTGTGTTTGATATTATATTGCAAAATAATAAATAAATAAAAACATATTAATTTGAATTCACTCTAAAAAACTTTAATTTCGGAAGTCGGTGGCAAAAAACTAAAATACAGATCCAAAGACACCATCTTCTGAAATTATATTTTTCACATTGTACCTAGTGGTTTTTTGGAAGTCGGTTTTTTGTTAAAAAGTTTTTTTTTATATAACTTATTTAAATATGAAACTAGCGCAATTCAACTGACGCTTAGCGCCATCTATCGACATTTCTATGGAGTTGTTCGAAATATTCGAGTCAAATACAATTACTCGACTATTACTCGTAAACTTGTAAAGCCCACTTATACGTGATAGTTTTCCTTTAAACTTCTTTATATTTAGGTACTACTGCCGTGATATTTGAATTTCTAACTACAACCGTTTAGTTGGTAGCAGGGGCGGACACTTGACTCTAACGAAAATTGGTACTTTAAAGCTTGATAAGTCACGACCGGTTTACTTAATCAAAAAACGGTCTTCCCAAACAAGACCTATCTAACGATATGCCACACTATGGGAAGGACGAAAAAAAAATATCATCCCAATTTACATGTAGGGGAGGTACCCTAAATAATTGTTTTTTAATAATTTTATTTTACCACTTTTTTGGCATGATTAACGTGTACACTCGTGCCAAATTACAACTTTCTAGTACCAATAGTTTTTGAGCTAAACCGCGGACAGACAGACAGACGGACATGGCGAAACTATAAGGGTTCCTTGTTTACTACGGAACCCTAAAAACAACACCTTATTTAATTTTTTAATGTCCCCCTTCTTTCAAACGGAGACACAGCTCGGCTGGTAAACTTATTGTCGGTATTTATCGACAGACATAAACAATAATATATTTAATCTCGCTTTCACGTAAGTTCACAGCATTTCGTGAAAAATTCGGGTAAATCCTAATAACTTTATTTAAGGATTGCTTAAGAATGCAAATTTTAAATCACGTCTAATGTGTTTTATGTTGTCAGTCAAACAATGCAGGTAACAGAGAGTAGTGGTTTTCTAATCAGTGGCAGGTAACTAAATCGGCACTCCGTATATGAGCTGATAAATAGAGCGAGCTAATATTTAGATGTTACTGTCCATTTTAATAAACAACAAAGTTTTGTTTTGAGTACTTCGAGTACAGTCACCCCTTAAATTTTGGCTCGTACTTTTTAAAAACCACCTTGTATATTAAATTTACTTTACTCATATATATATATATATATATATATATATATATATATATATATTAATCTCGTTTCACAGCTTATAAGCCTAACGCTCTTCTGATGGGGGTTTAGCTAATGAATTCTTACCTTATTTATGTACTTTAAGAAATTAATATGAAATTCGGTAGATCCTGAGGAAATAATGATCTCCATTTAAAATAAGTATTAGGTAAGTAATAAAATAACTGCTTCGTTTCCAAATTTATGAAGCTTTACACTTTTTGTAAACTAAAGGTAAAGAGGTTTAATATTAATTTATTACCCGACTACGGCAAAGCCAAAGGAGGGTTATGATTTTGACAGGCTATGTATGTATGTATGTATGTATGTATGAATGTGTGTATGTTCATCTGTTCCCTCATAGCTCCAAAGCTCGTTATCGGAACTCGACAAATGAGGTATCGTTAGAACCGTCTTGACCGTCCGCTGAACATAGGCTACGTGACGTGTCACAAAACCCAATGTGGCGCCCTCTAGGGCCCAAAAAGTGTTGTGTTAAAAAATAAAAATAAGATAAACACATAGTGTTTGATATCATTTGAAAGGGCGTCACATGCACATTTCCAAAACATTGCTTAAATTTAAAGTGGTGCCCTCTAGTGGACAAAACATCATGTGTAAAAAAATAAAAATAAGATAGATACATCGTGTTTGGTACCATTTGAAAGGGCTTCACTTGTACTTATCAAAAATATTGTTAAATTTAACCTGGCGCCCTCTAGCGGTCAAAAAGTCATGTGTAAAAAATAAAAGTAAGATAGATAGGGGAAGGTGGGGCAGCTTCATACAGTTTTTATATTTCATCTTATAGAATGCTCTCGGGTATCGATATCTTTATTGATTCATCAAAAATCAATAGTCTTACTATCTGACTTTATATAAAAAACATGAAATTTGTGTAAATATATTTGTACGACTTTTTGTAACACTTGAAAGAAAAAATTAAAAATGTATGAATGTACCCCACATGCGGGGCACTTACATACAGCCTATGGGGCAGATTCATACATGTGACAAAATACACAAGTTTTGCGTGAAATGTTTATTTATTTATTATGGAGTTGACGTCAGACCTCAACTTCGGCTCAACCATCGAGTCCAGAGCTCAGACTGCAACAAAAAAACTGGGAATCCTACACAAGGAGAGGCAGTACTTCACGCCTGGACAGCTTTTAATTCTGTATAAAGCACAGGTCCGTTCCTGCGTGGAGTATTGCAGCCACTTGTGGGATGGATCTGCAAAGTACTAACTTGCTACATTGGACTCGATCGAGCGCAGAGCTATAAAAGGCTTATAGGCGACGAGGTGCTGGTGGACAAGCTTCATAGCCTGGCTCATCGGCGAACCATTGCTTGCCTGTCGGTTTTCTAGAGATTGTACTTCGGGGAGTGTGCGCAGGAGCTCCATGACCTGATTCCTCCATATCCCTTTCACTACCGGACTACCAGACGCATGGCTGGGTACCACCCACACTTGGTTGATATACCGTCTTGTCGTACAAAGCGCTTCTCCTCCACATTTATTGTGCGCACAGCCAAGCTGTGGAATTCTCTGCTGGCTTATGTGTTCCCTGCCACTTATGCCCTTTCAGCTTTTAAAGCACGAGTAAATAGGCATCTTCTGGGCTCGCTCATCCCATCTTAGACCTCATCTATCGCTTACCATCAGGCGAGATCGAGATCAAGAAGTGGGCCCACCAGTTATAAAAAAACAGTCTTTCTGATCAGTCACATCACTTTTTAAATACCTACATCCTATTGCTTAATTCTTATTTATTCTCTATTCTTTCTTATTCTTTCTTTCTTATTTATACTCCATATTTGGCTGCTGATTTCCGAAATGAGAGTTTGTTTTCCAAAACTTTATCGATAGCTTTAAATATTGCCTCTTCGTCCACCACTCCACTCCTAGTTCCCTTTTTCTTGTAATTTCTGAACATAATCGTTCTGCAAAACAAAATTATGGTATAATTTTATAAACAAACAAAAAATGGGGCACATTCATACAGTATGAATGTGCCCCGTACACTCCTGTATGAATCTACCCCATCACAAGAAAATGAAATCAAAATATTTCTAGAAAAAAAGCAAGCATATATAAAATTATTCACAGATTAATTCACAAACTTGACCCTATTATCTTTTAAATAAAATAGAACTGAATAATCTAGAGGGCAGATTTTATTAAAAAAAAGACGTTAAAGTGAGCTTATAAAAATACTTATGCCTGGCCGAATCACGTTCTGTGTCACACCGACGCGCGTTTCACACCGACTGCTTTCAAACTCCGTGAGCAACCATACACAAAAGTAAGCTACGCATACACACATAAGTCATTCTGTTGATGTGCGCCTAACATCAGATATGTTTGGTGTATGACGGTGCCCCTTGTATGAATCTACCCCACTTTCCCCTATACCGTGTTTGGTATCATTTGAAAGGGCTTCACTTGAACTTATAAAAAATAAAGTAAATAGTATAGAAGCACAGTGATTGAACACCAAAATAGTTTAAATAATAAAAAGTAAAAAACTAAAACCCGACTACCTACCACGACAAAAAAATCGATGCTAAAAAGGATGAAACAAGATTTTCTGGATGCTGAAATAAACAAGGTTACTGGAAAAACTAGAACAGAACAAAAATAAAAGCCGTAGTCACACGTTATATAGGATATCAACCGTAACAAAACAATTAATAACTAATTATTGATATATCATTCAGTTTATATAACCGTATACAGGTTTAACGGTGGAGAACTGAATATCATCATAATTTGTTAATTACCTACAGGATACTAATAAAACTTCATATACATTTGAAGGTAGTTAAAAGCTACAAAATAATGTTTAAAGTAAGTCTTTAGAGCTCATATTCAGAGTATTAGGACCCAAAAAAGTTTTTATATTTCATTAAATAACTTTTAAACGGTAAATCATTGTTTTTTTTTATTGCCAAAAAAACAAATTAAAACTAATTCCTATGAAGTCATGTACAAAAGATGATAAGAATCCGCTTAACCGTTTCAGAGATCCAGCAAAACCACAAACGTTACTCCAGCAAAATCTTGAATAACTTCGCAGCCGAAGAAAGAACAAATACAAAATAACGTGTAACATTTTCCTCGTCTAGACAACTAAATGTATAGCTAATATTTACTTCAATATTCCCATTATTTAAAAAAAAGTTTTGCTGTGGTAACGTTTCAAATGTTACCCCAGCAGAATGTTTTTGAGTAATAACTAAAAAACGATATGCGTAACAAATTTAAAAATGTGCTTAACAATTACAGAAGCTGGGCAACTAATTATCTACAAGATTTAAATGACTATTTTCGATATTTTGCTGGGGTAACGCACACACCATTAGGGATACGCAAAAAGTATCGATACCACAAGGTATCGATACTTTTGTTTCGATACCAAGTACTTTTGGGATCGATACTTTTGTTCCGATACTTTAGTAGTATCGATACTTTTAGAAAGTATCGATACTTTTTATCTCCACCCTGCTTGAACCAAGATTTAAAAAAACTTTTTAGCAAAAATAAAACCGACTTCCATATCAAAACACTACAAAGCCAAAAATAAGTTTAATTTCGGTAGTCAGTGTTCTGTGTTTTTTAAACCGCCTTCCAAAATTAAAGTTATTTTTGGCTTTGTAGTGTTTTGATATGGAAGTCGGTTTTATTTTTTGCTATAAGGTTTTTTCACCCTTTATAGTGGGTGGGTTTGTAATTTATCTAGTTACAAAAGCCAAAATGTGAATTGCTGATCACCTTTTATAAAATATTGCTTTTCCCGATGCAGAGCCGTTAAATTTTGAGGAGTTCTCCTGGTACTTCACCACCAGCTCTACAACACCATATGCATTGTGACGAGCATAAAGTGCTTAACATGCATATTCAAGAAATCGAATCGCAATCCACGAAGTACTTATTATTGAGTAGCTTCGGTGGCCATCTGTGGTCTTTATCATAAGTTCCACTTCCCCAAATGGTGCTTTTTGAGAGCAACTGCACAAGGTATTATTAGAAATACCCAAAACGCTATAGGTGTCGCCTATAATATTTGAAGAGTTCCCTCGATCACTCCAGGATCCCATCATCAGATCCTGATTTCATAACAATGGGACTAATTAGAAAGTATACCCTGTCAAACGAATAAAAAAATGTCCAAATCGGTCCAACCGTCTTCGAGCTATGAGTTAACTAACATACATAAAAAAAAAGTTCATGACGAACTGAGAACCTCGTCCTTTTTTTGAAGTGGGTTAAAAACATCCACTTTGCGGTTCCCAACGCCTGTGCCCATGCGATTTCGTACATCCGAAGGACAATAAACGCAAATGACAGCCCGTGCCCATTAACAAACTCCTCGGAATCGGAAACTGACACAATGGATATCTGGAGTCAACATAAACAACTGGCTCATGCAAGACGTCAGAGGACAATTGAAGGGGAAAGGGACGAGGTTAGACTATACCTTTCAAATCAAGTATCTCCTCTCAAAGCAGATCCTTTGCAAGGGTGGGAAGACATGAAATTCGTTTTCCTATTATTTATATTATGCTATTTAACCTGGTGAATAAATACTTAATTATTCCAGCAACTTCAGTGAGTTCGGAGAGGCTTTTTTCACGAGCTGGAGCCATTATGACAGAGAGTCGTAATCCCTTGACTGGATCCCGCCTGGATAAAACGTGAATTGACAGTTTTCTAAATAATTTAGTATTCAATATGACAATTTATTTGTGAGTTTTATTGTGTTTAGTCATGTAATTTTAATTAAAAATAAAAACATTTTAATTTTTGTACAGATTTATTATTTTCTCCAAAATAGGGTACGTACTTACGTTTATGTACGTTATGTGAATATCTAACAGTTTCTAATCATCTATTTTGGGCTGTACTAAAGATATACATACATATATTTTTTATTTTATTTTAATTTTTGTATTTTTTATTTTAATTACTTGTAGTCTGGAACAATTGCCTTCTTTTTTTGTATGGGCGCTGATAGCTGCGACATAGTTGTAAACTTTTGTAGCTATCATCGTTTTCTTTGTAATGTAGTCAACTGTCTATGTTTCCAAAATAAAGACTATTGATATTATAACTTAAAACGGGATATTTACCATGTGTATTTATCCCGTTTTAAGTTGTAATGATACTGTTAGTGACTATTTTGTAAGACACGTTCCTACTAGATTTTTTGCGAAACTTAGTAACACAAACTACACTCCATTCAGGTCTTTTTATGTATTAAAAAGTACTCGATACCTTCAGGTATCGATACTTTTGATACGATACTGGTATCGAGTAAAGTATCGATACTTTTCAAATTTTGCGTATCCCTACACACCATACACGTCTTTTCAGTAAAAATGCAAACCGAGGAATGCAATTCTATTGACAAAAGATTTTTTAAATCTCACAAATTAAACTTTTTAGGCGTCATCATAGGGAATTAATTATTCAAAAGCATAGATAAGTTTCAAAATAATAGTTTATTTAAATTAGTCTACAAAGTACGTCTATGTGAATAGTAAACAAAATATCTAAGCAATATGTTCACTAACTAAACAGAATTTATTATACAAAGTTTCAAAATAAATGTTTATTTAAATTAGTCTATAAAATACATCTATTTCGATAGCAAACAAAATGCCGCAAGTAATGCATTCACTCTGAATATACTAGGATATAAGCACAAGGAAGCACTAAAAAAAGGCGGCTTTACAATCGTAAATATAGCCTTCTAATACTATCGAAACAGATTTTTTTTAAAATCAAACAGGGTAGTCCCTAAATTGCGACCAATTAGTTTAAAACATCAATTTTAAACTCAATCCAACAAGGCGCAATTCAGATACTGCCGATTGAATATCAATGATTCGTAATAAGAAACATTTTCAATTATAACAATTTGAACTTTTGTTGTCAAAGAAACTTACATTTTCAATTATAAAAATTTGAAGTTTTGTTGTCAAAGAAAAACTACTGTGATTTTGCATCCGAAAGATAAGGTCAAATTTAATATACTAATCAGTCAGTTCAAAATAATGAGGTCATGAATTTGAAGATTAACTAGGTCTTAGCCTAAAATACTTTTTCGCCGATAAAACTTAAAACATTCAAGAAATCTCCACTGCACAAATATCAAATTAAAAAGTTTACAAAAGAATTGAGACCTTATTTGCTAAAAAATAGGGCTTACAATTCTGAAAGAATTTTAACTAAATTTAACTTTCAAGAATTTGCATTAAAAACAATCATATATCTCCAGATAAGGTGATGGGCAAAGTTTACAAAAGAATTAAGACCTTATTTACTTAGAAATAGGGCTTACAATTCTGAAAGAATTAGAAACTACATTTAATTTTAACTTGCATTAAAATTAATCACACATTTCTCCAGACAGGCAAAGTGATGGGCATGGGCCTAGACTGGTAGATGGCTGCGGGGTTCATGTAATCGTATGGTAGGTTGATGCAGTTCGGTATTGGCGACATGGTTGGGTAGAGCGGCGTGAGTGGAGGTGGTGGCATGGACTGCTTAATGAGGTCTGCCTTCAGCAACTGTAACAGAACAGCAATTTATGTGTTAGAAAACAACATTCATTTTGATGCAGTAAAATGATATTAATTTTAACATTTTAATAACTATTTAGCATGCATAATAATTCTTTAAGGTACTATATATCTATCACAGTTGGAAGATTTTGAGTAATTTGTTGAAAAAGTCATATCAAACAGTGTGAGATTCTATGAAATATGCAAAAGCTTGGAAATGGACTTACATCAGATTACTCAAAATCTAGAGCAATAGATTTGATTTTAAATGATATGCATTGATCTTCTGAAATTAACATTTTTATAGCTGAAACAAATTGTGTTTGCTCAGCATTATTGCAACATATGAAAAGCAATTACAGACCAAAACAAAAGATAGAATTAAACAAATGCTACTGCTACCAGGCCACAAACATAATCACAGTTAAGGGAATAGTGTAAGTTTTGAAGTCCGACACTCCCTTCTTCACTCAGAGTGGGAGCAGTCAGAAGATTTCCCCACAAGATAAACTTTGCAACAAAAAGCAAAATTTACACATTTTGAATACAGTATCACAATGCATCAGATTTCTATTAATATTTTGTGTAACAACTTTAAAAACACCATAAATAAATACCTTAATAACTTGCAGTGCACTTTCAGCAGCCTCAATGTGGGCCTGTTGCATGGAGGGGCAGGGTCTTGTAGCCAGGGGTCCGAGTCTTCGAGGTATGTTCAATAGGGGCAAACCAATGTGAGGCAACTCAACTCTTCCTATCCATATTTCAGCACTAGTAGGGTCAATGTACTTCTCGTAGTTGTAAATTGGAGGTGCCCACATGTATCTGAAACAAAATTTCAAATATTAATAAAAGTTGTACAATG
Organism: Tholera decimalis; assembly: GCA_943138885.2. Lineage (NCBI taxonomy): Eukaryota > Metazoa > Arthropoda > Insecta > Lepidoptera > Noctuidae > Tholera > Tholera decimalis. The sequence goes on along the minus strand of OW964552.2, from coordinate 12,467,449 downwards.
GTAATATAATGGTAGGAAGAGTGCAACTCTCTCTTCTTAATACTTGCCTCTTACAAATTGAATCAAGCTTTGCAGGAGCCAACGAGTACTGTTGTTTACATGTATTTGGGTAGCAAGAGTTGATATCTGGCAATGACCCAAAAGAAGATTCTGCAGCACCCGGGGAACCAATGCCTTCATCTTTATTTGGAGATGATACAAATTCCTTCTTCTCTAATTGTTGCTTGTAGAGCATGAGGGTTTGAGACAGGGTTAAATTATTGTTGAATTTAGAATTGCCTCTATTCATCTTTTGAATGCGGTAAATTTCACGAACAACTGGTCTTGCCCATCGGATCTCAATATTGCTACCCTCTATTTCAACATTCTGCAACTTCATCAAAGCAATCTCTGCATGCTCACGTTGATAAAAATGGATGAAAGCATAGTCATTAATCTTCGTAACCTTCTCAACTTGATTGTTTATAACTGCTTCGAACACTGTTTGAATGGTTTCAGATGTGGTCGTGATTTCGAAGTTCCTTGCATAGAGCACCTTTACCTGCAAAAAAATGCAGGTTATATTAATTTACGTGTTCATGAACTATGAAAACACTTATTGCTAATGTCCAATCATAATGGTATTTAAACAAACATTCGCTATAGGACACTAATGTAAACTAATAGAACACCTGTCATGCCAAGACTGATAAGGAATATGCAAAGGAAAGATTTAACAGAACTCGCGATCGCTATATTAAAGGGCGCTGGTAACTGAGGACAGAACAGTTGCTATAGCAAAGAAAAGTCGCATGCACGGTCTATAAGAAAATCTGCAATGAGATGCATAATGCACGCGGGCGGAACGTCACAATTAAACACTGCGCAATATATTAGAATCTGCTCACCCTTTTCATATGCTCGTCGTCAACATCAGGCTCAGGTTCCGCCCAGTCCACCATCACCTCTTTGTCCCACATCTTCACGCAACCAGGAACGAGCGCGCGTCGTGCCATTGCCGCCTCCCGGTGAGAAGAAAACTCTACGAATGCGAAGCCTCTGTTCAATCTCTTATCATAACAGTTCGTGTACAGGATCAGGTCCACGATCCCATCCACCCGCTTCGACAGCTCATCTAACACTTCTTCCTTAGTCTTAGTCTTCGGAATGTTGCCGACAAACAGGCGACAGTTATCGACAGACTTCACGACGCCGATGTGGCGCCGCGGTCTAATCTCCATGCCGTTCAGCTGCTTCACAGCCTTGGCAGCGTCAGACCTTGTCGTGTAAGTTACAAAGGCATATCCCCTGTTAGATCCAGAGAAATCCATCATAAGACGCATTTCATAGATTTTACCCACTCTCGAAAACACGGGAACCAACTCGTCTTCAAAGATTTCCCTGGGGAGCTTGCCGATGAAAACTTCACAACCTTTCTGTGGCGGAGGGCCGTTCCAGTCCGGGGGCGGGCCGAATTTCCTTTGGCCGTTCTTCTGCACCAGCGGGTACCCTGTCTTTTGCATCAGCTCCAAGAGTTTCTGCGTCACATACTTTGCTTGTTCTGCCATTTTACTGATTATGATAAAGAAAAATAATCAACTGATCCAACACGAATTCCGACTTCTCTGGAGTCCGTTCGGCGAAAAAGCGGCAAATCAAAGTGTTGCTTCACTTTATAGTTTTGCCGACAAGCCGACAAACATCGTGCGGCGGTTGTGACGTAACAAATAGTTTGAATTTACCGCCGATTTCCTGTACGTTGCTTTACTAATTATTAAAAAAAACCACTTGTAGGAATAAATTCGTTTAAAATTTTATTATATTATTAATAATGCTTTATTAAACTATTATTTAAAAATAATTTGATACATTTAATGCTTATTGCAAGGTAAGGAGTGATACATTTGTGTACTCAGTAGGGAGAGGGATAGGTGCATAAGATCCATTTCATTACGTTTAATTTATATAAAAATAACAAATGAAGTATGAAAAAATATTGTTACGTTTCAATAAAATTAATTTATTAATTAGGTGGTCATAATGGGAAGAATTGTATATTTTTTTGAGTTTAGTAGTTGTGAACGTTTAAATTTAGACTATTAGATTTACTTTTAATGGAAATGAAAATATATTTATTTTAAAAGACACATAAGAAAATTATATTGATGTAAACCTCATAGATAATTATGATATAATTAATGGCACTTAATTATGTGACTAAATAAGCATTGGAAATAAATAAGTACTTGATTACGGAATCCCCAAAGCTCCGTCGTTTTAAATAATGACGGCAGTTGTTTTAACATTTATTGAAATACAAATAACATCAACAGCCTTTTATAACAAAAACATGCCTAAGATTCAATTACTTGATTTATTTAAAAAAATATGTGTAATTTCCTGTGTAGGTTCAGTTTAATACCAATAGATGGTGCTGATACGAATAACGAGAAAAATAAGTGTCTGGGAATTCCCCGTCCTTTATCATACACATAAAATCTTTAGTAGTTAGGTACCTACTTAGCCTATTTAGCTCCCCCTTTCCCACGCAACTCTTCCCGTTACTAGTTCGGTTCAGTAGGTATTTTATGTAGGTACTAGAAGAGACCATCACGCCAAAAAATCTTACGCCTGTTCAGAGCCGGATTAACCCTGTCGAGGCACTAAGGCAATGGCATTCTAGGGGCCCCTTTTCTTACTTTGACTGACCAAATCGTGTGTGAACTGAGGAAACGCACATTAAGGGCGTGGTTTTTAATATAATTGTTTACTTATTCCCAGATTTGTTCTAAAATTGTTTTAATTCTACTACTAAATCTAACGATTTGTATTTTGTGACATAACAGTGAGGTCCCTAAGTTCACACGCACATCAAATTCTCGTTTGAAAAAGCGTTTTCTTGGTGCGTGCACAGGACCTGGGCCCCTAGTTGACGCGGGGCCCCTAGGCAGTTGCCTACTCCGTCTAATGGTTAATCCGGCCCTGCGCCTGTTAGTTTTTCTTGTTATTTTATTCACTTTGAATTCACTTCTCACGCACAATTTTCATTTATTTATTTCACAAACAATTTTAACATAGTGTCGAAAATTACACACAAAAACTAAAATAATGATAGGTAGGCAATACAGCATAATTATATAGTAATAACAATACAGCACAAACGTATCAAAATAAAATTTACAATATACAATTAAAAATAATATTCATGTGTACCTGATGGTAGGTATATTCAGCGTTAGAACATTCCCGCAACCCCGGCAGGATAATTATTGCACTTGCCACGCTATTTCTTCTCCAGCCTTTTTTTTTGTTCCGAGGTGGAAATCCTTATGGATGTCCTCCGCCCTGGGGCGGGCGAAGGGCCGAGCCGTCCCTATGTGCGAAGTGTGCGCACACAGGCGCCAAGGCAGAAGGGGCGCGCGGGTAATGCCAGCGTTAATTATAGAAATTATTTTTGTAAACCTACATCATATTATTCTTTATAATTGAGTAGGTACAAAACAGTGTAAAGGTAAACCACAGGCGCTTCATAGATTTTGCACACTGACGCTGTCTTAGGTCAGCGCGGCCCTGGGCGGGCGAAGGGGTCTGTCAGACTCATACTGACTAAAAGCACCCCGTGTTCCTTCGTACACATGCGCCGGGGGTGCGGGAACACAAGTATTCTTCAACGCGACCCCCGACTAGTGCCCGCCTCTGCGGGCCCCATATCTTTGAGCGGGGGGCCGGGGGAGTGAGGTGTTTTGCTCCCCCTGTGACTACTGAGAAGGGCGCGCGTGGAACAGAACGCGCCGCCATCACGGGACTCGCCTTGGTTGACTGGTAGAGAATACCTACAGCCGACTTCTAAACTTCGGGCTACTACTGAGAAATTCCTTACAGAAAAACACTATAGCACTTTTTGCTCGACCCCGAGACCTTTTGGTCAGCAGTCGCGCTTACGCTTTACTTACTACGACCAACGAGGCAGTTCTGTCTCTCTTGTCTCTTCTGAATTTAATCAAAATTTAAATGTTTACTATATTGTATAAAAGTATATTCATAATGTGAGAAACATTTGAGGGTTGGCTTCGATTTCCCTGGGACTCCATCATCAAAGTCTGACTCGGTCATAATATAATAATAATATTCGACAACTTTCACACAACGCCATCTAGTCCCAAGCTAAGCAGATCTTGTGCTATGAGTACTAGGCAACTGATAAACAAACATATATATTTCTAAGTACATACATATTAGGTATATATAAATTACACCCAGACAAAGAACAAATGATCGTGCTCATCACACAAACATTTGTCCTGGGTGGGAATCGAACCCACGACCTTGTGCATAGCAGTCAGGGCCACTGACCACTAGACCAACAGGCCTGTCTATTATGCTATTATTATTATAATGGGACTAGCTCAACTATAATAAGAGCTTTGAATAAAAAATAATTTTGAAAATTGGTCCATAAGTGGAGAAATAGCGTCTCGTTTGACAATATGGGTTCAATTTGGAGTCATTATTATATTTATATTTAGCTTAAGGCTGCGCCGAGTAAAATAACTCAAAACGGTCTTCACTACTAAAGAAATATAACCTATAATAGTACTTTAATTACCATACAAAAATATGTAATGAACACTAGAATAAATGTGTTAGCAAACATAGTTGGCAAAATTTAAAAATATTTTATAGTTTATTAAACAAAAATACATAAAGTTGGACAAAAATCCTTACAAAACATGCTCGTGCGTCGCTGAATTTTGATATTAAACTGTTGAATTTTTTCATAAACTTCAATTCATATTATTCTCTAATTATCATACTATCATTTACAGCTTTAACATTTCAAAAATGTCGCTTGGTTGTTTTAATTTTAATTTTTTCTTCTAATTTGCGCGCTATTTTGAACCATACGCAACGTACACCGGTCGAAAATTCAGTCGTCCACGGGAGCTCCGAGAGGGGTCACGTCTCATCGTGGAGCGTTTCGCCGGTAACGATAATTCGCGATCTATTGTGTACGTATGTATTGCAGCAATCCGTTGAATAACATAAGTCTAATTTTTTGTTTTTTGAGTACGATTTATTATGCATACCCAACAATTAGGTACTTTTTATTGTTCAATATATATTTCTTTAACATTTTTTTTTTTCAATATTTGTTTTATTATGGGAAAATGTAAAAAAAAATATTATTAGAAGAAAGTTGGCGCAAATTTTCGAAAAAAAACGCCATTCTCATAAAAAGTACGTATTTCTATTTTGTGATGTTATTATTGCTTTTTAACCGACTTCAAAGAAAAGGAGAAGGTTCTCAGTTCGTCTTAAACTTTTTTTTGTGTATGTAACCTCAAACTCGAAGACGGCTGGACCGATTTGGAATTTTTTTTTCGTTTGAAAGGGTATACTTTCTAGTTGGTTCCATTGTTATGAAATCAGGATCTGATGATGGGATCCTGGAGAAAGCGAGGGAACTCTTTAAATATTATAGGCACACCTATCGCGTTTTGGATATTTCTAATAGTACCTTGTGCAGTTGCTCCCGAAAAGCACCATTTGAGGAAGTGAAAGTGATGATGAAGACTTTTTTCAAACATTCGATATGGGTATCGTGTAATGGGTTTTTGGGGGTGGTAATTGCAAATCTGGCATTCATTTTAAAATCCAAGATGGCGGATGCAACTTTTTCTCAAACAATCGATATAAGTATCGTGTAATGGGTTTTTGGGGGTGGTGATTGCAAATCTGGCATTCATTTTAAAATCCAAGATGGCGGATGCAACTTTTTCTCAAACATTCGATATGGGTACCGTGTAATGGGTTTTTGGGGGTGGTGATTGCAAATCTGACATTCATTTTAAAATCCAAGATGGCGGATGCAACTTTTTCTCAAACATTCGATATGGGTATCGTATAATGGGTTTTTGGGGGTGGTAATTGCAAAACTGGCATTCATTTTAAAATCCAAGATGGCGGATGCAACTTTTTCTCAAACATTCGATATAAGTATCGTGTAATGGGTTTTTGGGGGTGGTGATTGCAAATCTGGCATTCATTTTAAAATCCAAGATGGCGGATGCAACTTTTTCCCAAACATTCGATATGGGTACCGTGTAATGGGTTTTTGGGGGTGGTGATTGCAAATCTGACATTCATTTTAAAATCCAAGATGGCGGATGCAACTTTTTCTCAAACATTTGATATGGGTACCGTGTAATGGGTTTTTGGGGGTGGTGATTGCAAATCTGGCATTCATTTTAAAATCCAAGATGGCGGATGCAACTTTTTCTCAAACATTCGATATAGGTATCGTGTAATGGGTTTTTGGGGGTGGTGATTGCAAATCTGGCATTCATTTTAAAATCCAAGATGGCGGATGCAACTTTTTCTCAAACATTCGATATGGGTATCGTGTAATGGGTTTTTGGGGGTGGTGATTGCAAATCTGGCATTCATTTTAAAATCCAAGATGGCGGATGCAACTTTTTCTCAAACATTTGATATGGGTACCGTGTAATGGGTTTTTGGGGGTGGTAATTGCAAATCTGGCATTCATTTTAAAATCCAAGATGGCGGATGCAACTTTTTCTCAAACATTCGATATAGGTATCGTGTAATGGGTTTTTGGGGGTGGTGATTGCAAATCTGGCATTCATTTTAAAATCCAAGATGGCAGATGCAACTTTTTCTCACACATTCGATATGGGTATCGTGTAATGGGTTTTTGGGGGTGGTGATTGCAAATCTGGCTTTCATTTTGAAATCCAATTTAAAACATACGATATCCATATTGAATGTTGGAGAAAAAGTTGCATCCTTGGTGGATGCAACTTTTTCTACAACATTCAATATGGATATCGTGTGTGTCTACTAAGTTAAATACACTGATAACCTTCAAGGGTTTATTGCTAAGTATAATTAACAAAGTAACGTAACGGCTAAAATTATCGCTAAATGATGAAAATGAGTGCACCCGGTTGCTGTTCGAAATACACTAAGCTCGCGGCGAACTTAGTGCGACCGCATTATATCGCTTGCTCAGCAAACGAGGTCGATTGCAAAATATTGCATCAAACATCGTGTAATAGGTTTTTGGGCAAACCGATTGCAATCCTTACATTCATTTTAGAATTTACGACGAAAGTTCATTGGCTACTTTGTTAGCTTACAATTTACACTGGGTTATTGACAATTTAACTGATCCTAGGTTAAGTGACTATTCAGTATTATCTAGGGTATCTAATAATACTGAAATTAATTGTTTAAACCCTTAGATGTGACAAAGGAGAGTTATAATAACAAAATTTTACTATATCATCAGAATATAAATCGTTTCTCCGGCAAAATATTAGATGAGGAAATGTTAATAGATAAATATGATATAGATATCTTATGTTTTTGTGAAACCTGGCTAAAACCAGATAGAATGTTGTTTAAAATTAATATTTTTCTGTTACTAGTGCATACAACAGGTCCTCAGTAGGAGGTGGTACTTTAATATTACGTAATAATTCTCTTAGATATAAGGAACAAAAATATATCACCGCTTGCTCTGTTGATTGCTTGTGTGAGGTAGCATGTACAGAAGTTGAAGGCCAAACTTTCTTAAGTGTTTATAGACCACCAGCATCAAACTTGTCATCATTCTTAATGATAATGGGAGAAATTTTAAGTGCCTAAGCTTATAAGAGATAATAAATTAGTTTTCATTTGTGGTCACCTAAATATTGATTTGTTAGTAAATTCACCTGAACACTGCAAGCTTACTTCATTGTTTGGTTCATTTAACTTAAAATGCACATACAAGGAAGCAACAAGAATAACAGCAACATCAGCTCAATGCATAGATAATATTTAAACTAATTGTGCCATAAAATACTCGTCTCAAATTAGTGGAGTTAGGTCTGACCATACAGGTCAACTAGTATCCTTTGAGTTGGTTAAAAAGCGGCAATTAAATAAGACTATTAAGTTTAGGCCACTAACTAAAAAGAAATTAATGTTTTTAATGATAACATGTAAAGTAATCTTTCAATGGCCAATTTTGAGTCCCATGACCCCAATGAAAATTACAGGATATTTTTTCTTCACCATGCCACGAATTTAGTAAGGCATGTCCAGTTAAAAAATTTCAAATGAGTAATAAATCTAAATTTAATGAATGGGCCACTGCTGTAATAAGAATAAGCTGAGACAATTTATACAACTTATACCATGAAAAATCATTGACTTCCGATGAAGCCTTCCATAATTATGTAAGAAACTACTCAAAGATATTTAAAAGAGTATGCGCCCTAAGCTAAATCTAAATCAGAAAGTAATAAAATTAGCATTTCTAACAATAAAATAAAAACTGTGTTGAAGGTGATAAACAAAGAAACTGGAAACACAAACCAACAGGGTTAGAATGATTTGACTTTGAACATCGATGATCAGGTCATCTCAGATAAGTCAAAAGTGGCTGAGAAGTTGGAAAATTACTTTACCAATATTCCAGTAGAGGTTACTAAATCTCTACATTCTTCGCCATTATCAGCAGAATCTTTTTTAAAGGAAAACTTCAATAAGGATATACCAACATTTTCATTTAAGCCCATTTCTATTGATGTAATTAAAAAGCATTCCAAAGTCTTAACATAACAAACACTGATGACTTATGGAGTGCATCTGTTAGGGTTCTTGGTAATATTATTGACTCAATTGCTGCTATCCTAACAGGCACATTTAATTAATGTATAGACAGCGGTAATTTTCCCGATTTAATGAAACATAGTAAAGTAGTACTAATTTTTAAGTCGGGTTGTAAGAGTGATCCCTCTAACTATAGACCGATATATGTGCTTCCAGCATTAAGCAAAATATACGAAAAAATCATGCTGGACCAGATGCTATCATATTTTAACTCAAATGGAATTCTGCATAGTCGGCAGTTTGGTTTCACGAAAGGTAGGTCAACAACAGACGCAGGAGTAGCGCTCATCCGTCACATTCTGGAATCTTGGGAGAAATCTCAGGATGCAATTGGCATATTTTGTGACCTCTCCAAAGCTTTTGATTGCGTTGACCACAAAACACTGATCTGTAAATTACACCATTACGGAGTTCGTGGATTCGTGTTCTGCTGACCTTGTTCTTTCATATTTATCAAACAGGCAACAAAAAGTTATTGTTAATGGAGCGACATCTGCAGGATCCCTAGCCAAGATGAGTGCTCCGCAAGGTTCAATTCTTGGCCCTTTCCTTTTTATAGTGTATATCAATGACATACATGATGACCAACTTATCGGATATTTTTTATTTGTAATTCCATTGTGCTGTATTAATTGGTCTATACGACAGTATAGACCAAAGTTTTAAATATAATTAAGCATATCTTAGAACTGGAAACATATCTTACAACTATATAATAATATTGGTTATCCATCAGAATTCAGACAGGCTTTAATTTATAATCATATTGTGGGAAGTACTAATTTCACACGGGTTCCCGTTAGTATATGCTTAAACTAGACTTATGGTCTCATGGTGCGTGGTGCGCTGGTTGCACGCTACTGGCATGATTGCTCTATGTTATCTCTTAAAAAGACTATTTTTTAAGAGATAACATAGAGCAATCATGCCAGTTTAAAAATTAATTTCAAATTGAAATTTAATTATTTAATTGAATTAATTTGAAATGAATTAATTTTTTTCTTAAAATTCAAACGCGAGCCAAAAATAAAAAAAATCACAAGAAACAGTAGTAGGTATCTCTACTTAGTAGTAGAGATACCTACTACTGTTTCTTGTGATTTTTTCAAACTCAAAATGTTTTATTTCACATAGGCCTACATGGGCACTTATAAAACGTCAGCAGTTTGGCGCAGGGCACGGTTTGAAATTGGTCGTTTTCTATGGAGAAGATCCGGCAAGAAACTCCACAGTTACTCTTTTAAAATATCATTCTTACAATGTATCTATAATACAGGTTAATTACCTAATTAACCTGTATTATACCTATGAGAGGACATTAAAGCCTGTTTGAATTCTGATGGATAACCTATATTATTGTATAGTTGTAAGATATGTTTCTAGTTTTAAGATATGCTTAATTATATTTAAAACTTTGGTCATTACAAGATATTTTCTAAATTTAAACCCACGACCTACGTCATTTAAATTTAAAAGTCAATTATCTGAAATTAAGTATTTCAAATGGCGGGAGACTTTGTTAAACATAAAAAACGCAGTGATACGACGTCAATGTGGCGCTATTTTTTAGTTGCGAAGGATAGGAATAGTGCCAAATGTAACCGATGCTCAGCCATTCTCAAGACTTTGGATGAATCGACTAAGGGATTACATACACATTTGTCATCAAAACATAACATAAAGCTTATATCAGCTTCAACAAGTCTAGATTCTGATAATCTGAACACAGCACCGCCGCCAGCCAAGCGAAAGTTAAATGATTATTTTACTAAAAGTGCTGACGATAGCCTCGATGATGTTTTGGCAAGAATGATTGCATTAGATGGATTTCCATTCAATATATTCATAACTTCAGATGATTCGAGAAAATTTGTCTTTGCAAAATACACGGATTTACCAAAGTCAGCCGTCACCATTCAAAAACGTGTCATGAATTACAGTGAAAAAATCAGAAAGCAAGTAACTGCAGAATTGAAACATTTGAAAAGTGCAGGTGAAAGATTTAGTCTTTCTTTCGACAAGTGGACTTCAACATCCAATAAACCATATGGTGTTGCCCAAACGAGAGTCTCGCAAGAGCCTTGCAATTAGCGATTATCCTATTGCTATTTATTAAACGGTAGTTGAGATCTCAGAACAATGTAACAGAGTCTGTTACATTATTGTTAAAAAGTATATTGTTAAAAAACTTAAAAGTCGAGATGACACGGAAGAAGAAGAAGGATGATCAGGATCACAAACAGATGATGAGTTAATGCCACAAACCTCCCAATCCCAACCCCAATTGACACTAAAGGAAAAGTTAGAGCTGGAAATTGATAAGAGTATGAAATCCCCAGATCGTGAAGTACAAATACAAAATTAATCGGGGTTGGCAAAATAGACGTGAAATAAGCCTGTTTGAAAATGGAGGAATTAGTGGATATCACTTAGAAACAGCATATAAGTATCTATTGTCTATTCCTCCAACCAGTGTAAAACCTAAACGAGCGTTTTCAGCTGCTGCTTATGTTGGTAATAAACGAAGCAGGCTTGGAAGTCAAACCTTGGATGCATTGATATTTCTACGATTGTATTTTCAAAATTCGAAATAAGTTTTATTGTCTTTTTATTTCTTACAAAGTATAGTATCTTTTTGTCATTTTTTCTTTTCTTACTATACTGTGATATGTGTAGTGTACCAAAATTAAAAATATATATTTAAAGAAATTACTCGTTTTTTAGAGTTCAGTTGCCGAATGGCAAAAAACGGAACCCTTATAGTTTCGTCATGTCTGTCTGTCTGTCTGTCCGTCCGTACGTATGTCACAGCTATTTTATTCCAAAACTATTAAGACTATACATGTGAAACTTGGTAAGTAGATGTATTCTATGAAACGCTTTCCGATATTGAGAAAAAAATTAAAAATCATTTAAAATAAAGGAACATACTACTACCCCATACATGGAACTAAAACTGAAAATATTTTTTTTTCATGAAACTTATGCGTGTGTGGTATTTATAGACAGGTCTTTAAAAATGACATGGGGGTTTCTGAAACCACTTTTTCATAAAGTCAATCGTTTAAAAGATATAAGCTTCCAAAGTGGTCAAATGTGTATCCCTCCCTCTAACTTCTATAATAGTGGAGTGAAAAATATAAATATATATATACAACGTGTAACGGAAACCCCATATCTAACCAAAAGGGCTGAAGACAACATTTGGTATGGAATCTCTATGCACAGTTTCAGCACAAAATAACTGACTTAAAGAATTGATACCAAATTATTGGTTTCACATATTTTTTGAATACCAATCATAACAAACGTGTCACAGCACTACGAGGGTCAATAACTTTCCACGTCACTTGCCAATAACACGATAATTCTTTTCGTTCTTCTTAATTTGAAAAATTCGGTCTCTGGTATCAGTGTACTGGAATTTGTAATAAGTTCTACACATGTAGACTTAGGATTACAAAACCTTTGCCATATCGTTTGTTATCTTCCAAAGAAGCCATGCACTTGATATGTATATACCCTTTAAATTACACGTTGTATATATATATATATATCTATAGATCTTAATGTAAACTTTCAATCAAAGTTGGTTTTAAAGAGATCGAGTCAGCAGTTTTTGAGATACAGCATATTTTCTAAAACCGCAAATATAACTTTGTAATTCATACAAATACTATGAAAAACAAAGTTATTTGGCGTAGTTGCAAAAAATGTAAATAAGCTAGTTTTAAGAAATTTGTAAGTTTTAGTTTTTTGTCAAGTAAATATACATATTATATTATATTATTATAGTTACTACGGAACCCTTCATGGGCGAGTCTGACTCGCACTTGGCCAATTTTTGTAAAATGTTATAATAAGCAATATAACATTAGATTTATAGATTTCTTTTATTTTTTTTTTCTTTTAAATTAAGTTACACTTGATACATATATTGTTATGAAATAAATTACGCTTATATTTTCTGCGAAGTAAGTTCGCTAGACAGCATTAATGAAAAAATGTTTTTTTGGTATGGCCCCACGTATATATAATACAGTACCGAATGTTATTAAAAATATGACAGTACATCAGAATTTAAACGAGCACTAAATGAAATTTTAATAAACAAAACTTATTTCAGTCTGGTTTTATTATGACATTACATAATATTTTTTTTTATTTCATACTGGTTTTATTATTCAAATAAGTACTGCATACCCATCTACCCTAACTTGCTACTTACCCAGTTTCGAAGCGTCAATAGCCTAATGGATAAGGTGTCGGACTTGTGATCGAGAGGTCGCAGGTTCGAACCCCACCCATTACACTATTGACGTGAACCCACTTCAGACACAAGCATATTTAGCTTAGTTGGAGGGGTTAACAAGATTGCTAGTAATGTGAAATGTACCCACATTGCTAGTATTCTTTAAAAAAAATCTGAGGAGTTTAATATATAAAATCAAAGTTTTATTGCAATAGGATGAATAGTGAGGGAACGGATAATGTATTACTACAGTAAAAACAAACGTTAATTTTTATATAATAGGTTTAATTTATTAAATTTATTTTTGTGATTTATTTACGTACCTACTTGCTTCATTTAGATCCATCCAGCCGTTTGAGCGTGAAGAAGTAACAAACATGCAAACAGACACATTCATTCACAAACTTTCGCCTTTATAATATTAGTGTGATAAATAAAACCATCTAAATAATTAATATTCGTTTTTCAAGTTTATTCAACATAACGACAAAAAATTAAAAAATGCAAAGTTAGCAAACTTCGTCGTGCAACGGCAAGCGGGCCTCGAGCGAACTTGTCATTGTGTGTGTGACAACGCACACGACTAGCCCGCTGCAGTAAATACCTATTTTCCGCGCGTCTCGTAGGCTCGACACCCTCTTAAGCAAAGGAAAGGCAAACAATTCAGATTCAATATTTTTAATATGATCTCAAATACACAACATGTACAAAATAATTATATCCTTAATCAGTACATACAGCATTCGGTAACATTCAAAGCGACATTACATACAAAACTATAGTTTGAGTATCTCTAAAACTAATAAACTATCTTAACTTTATGAACATAACATTGAAATTAGATTGGCACGATGTCAATGTTTATAATAGAAAAGAAAGCCCAAAAAACGTATCAGACTTCTTTTATCGTTCTTTAAATTTGCTTTCCCAAGTGCTTCAAATGAAAATGAACCTTTTAGAAAACACAGAAAGTTCATATTTGTATAACAGAATGTGAGAAATACTTTTTTTTACGAATGAACTTTAGAAATTATATATTTAAAGTTACATTAATATGAAACACTCATTTTACTTGGCAAAGCAAACTTATAGAACGATCTAAGAGTCCAATGCATATGTTGGATACCTATTTTAATGTACAGGCTGATGGTTTTGTCAAATATTTTTCGATGCATATTTTACGAATATAAGTAAAACAAGTCAGAACTTTGCTGCGTGCGAACTATGAACGTGATTTACAAAAAAAACATTTATTATTATTTTATTTTTTAAGAGCGATTTTCTGTTCCACCATATCTGTGGAGGGTCTAACTAAAATAAAATACACCAACTCATCTGAAACCTCGAAGGATTTTATGGATATAAATTGTTGAGGAATCAGTATTTCGCATCCCATTAATACCTTGTCCATTTGTCAAAACATTTTGCATGCTGTTTTAATTTTAGCTAAACATGTTTGTACCATTCTCATTAAATTTTACACCATTTTATGGCATGTTTATGTAAATAAATGATTATGATGAAAAGTATTGTTTTACTAAACTCTTTAGCCGTTTTTAGAACGGAGTTTTTGAAAAAAAAAAAAAAACAATAGTTACTTATACTGTATATGAAAAAAGAATATCACTCTTATCAGACCAGGAATTCCAGAAAATTCCTGTATAATAGACGCAAGTTACGCTCAGTGCAAAAATTTGCTCATATAACAATTGCAAGTCAAAATTATGTTGGCTACATCGATAGCCTGTACATTATGTGCTTTATGCTAAAGTCACAAAGTCCTTTTTACATGTTACAAGACCTCATACAGAACTCGTTTGATATTGAGATGTTGTTTTTAACTTAAAACTAAAATTATCACAATCAATTTAATACATACAAGCAGATCTTTGAGATACATGACAATAACATTGGACCCTTTAATGGGAAAGCTTAATATTCGTGAAAGCAATTTTAATCCTGACGTATTCGTGAATTAAGTTTATGTTTGCGAACATGTGAATTATGAAATATATGGGAAATATAAATTTAAAGATTTATTCATGCAAGGCACATCAATGATATACATATTTACAAATGCTAGCAAATAGACAAAGATACAAAAAAAGGTGAATACGAAAGGCTCTATTTTATGTAGACATTCTTATTTCGTAATTGTTGGATCAACGAAAGATTATGAAACGATAATTATCGCAAAATTAACGTGCCAAATATTAAAATTTTCATGATTTTGACTAATAATATTATAATAAATAATGTTTATTTATCAATAGCCAATTACATTACTATATTTGTGTTCCAACAGTAGGTCGGAATATTTTATGTCAATCAGATCACGAGGATAAAGTTTAGATCCTCATAAAGATAAATAAGCACTTTTAATGATAAAATATAGTAATACGACATCCATTATACGCGAGGTTACAAAATATACAAATAATTCATCATATCACTAGTGTATAGACTATATAATTCTCACCAAAGAGTATTTTATCATACAATATTTGCACACAAAACAATAATAAAAAAAAAGTTTTTTATGGGACGGACGGAAATACATAAAATCTTAAAAAAAACCAGTAAAAGAAAAATATACATGATTTTTACTGACACTCACGAGTCTTTAGACAAACAAGATAGCAGGTAAAACTTAAAATTATGTCTTAATAACTAAATTGAGTTTAAAATAATCTAATTCTATACAAGAAATCATACAAACTTGAAGCACTAAAAACGTGTTTTTTCTTAAACTTAACGGTTAACCTGTTTCGCTCTCACTGTGCAGTAGGAAATTCAAGGTGATTCGAGTGTTCATATCTACCATTTTGTCACAGAACTTTAGTCTGTAAGAATAATTTCAGTAACGGACCAGTCATATCGGCACAAACTTGGTTTACAAATGAATATGCGCATCATTGTGTTGATGCAAAAAGAAACTTTATTATATGGAGATAGAGTATATTTTTCATTGCGCTAATAATGCGTACATAAGCAAAAAGAAGGCACCATACACACAGAGGTAACGGGGAACTCCAGGGATCCCTTTGATATTTAAAAATGGTGAAATAAAAATAAAAGATTTTTTTTTATTTAAAGCAAAGTTCTTAATCGTAATAATTAAGCTTAGTTTGAATACTGATTAGCGGATGGTTATTAAATTTTCTAGAAGGAATTTGAATTTGCTCATCAATATTTAAATAAAGAAATACTTAGTTACTTTTTATTAATAAACCTGAACATAATCTTTGTTTCCAGCGCGATTAAGTCTTAATAAACCAAGGCGGACGATATCAAACTGGCAGAGAAAAAAAAATTAAAATAACATTATGATACTAGTTTTACCTTTTGTATCCATAGAAATATTGTAAGGTGTACTATTTGTAATAGTTATTTTAAATAAATAATATGATCTCTGTGTGAATCACTCTTTCGAATGTAGTATTCCAATTTAAAAAATCAAATAAATATACAGTCAACTAACAATTAATACATTTACGCTCAAAACAACACAAGCGCATGGAATGCTTCATTTAAAAGCTCAATTTCGTCTATAATATCACAATTATTTACATTTCTGAATTTTGATCGAGTGCTTTATTATCGTAACCTCTCGCCGTGGTGACGGAAGCGCCATCTGTGTCGAAACTAGCGTCGGTGTCGAGTTCAACGACCCAGGGCTGAAGTTCTGCTGAACAAAACAGTCCGTAGACTATGGCGCCTATTAGGTAGATGGCGCTAGATATGAAGAATACGATACGCCATTGCTCTGCAGTCTGAAAAATGGAAAAATAGGTCTTGAATACACGGAGATAGAAGATAAAATGTTCCAGAAATGAACAATTAGATACTATAGGCAGTAATTAGGTTTCTGATTTGCAAAATCTTATTTCTTACTAATATTATAAATGTGAAAGTTTGTGAGGATCGATGGATGTATGTTTGTTACTTTTTGACGCAAAAACTACCAAACGGTTCTGAATGAAATTAGGTAAGTAGATATATATATATTCCACAACTTTCACACAACGCCATCTAAGTTCGAAACTAAGCAGAGCTTGTGCTATGAGTACTAGACAACTGATAAACATACACATATATTTCTAAATACATACACATTATAGATAAATTACACCCAGACAAAGAACAAATGATCGTGCTCATCACACAAACATTTGTCCTGGGTGGGAATCGAACCCACGACCTTGAGCATAGTAGTCAGGGCCACTGATCACTAGACCAACAGGCCCGTCATCCTGGAATAACAACACATAGGCTACTTTTTATCCCGGAATTCCCACGGGATCGGGATTTACGGGAGAAAAACCTCCCACGCGAACGAAGTCGCGGGCACAAACTAGTAGAGAAATAAAATTAACAATTTTGTCAGTTCTAACTATGGATTTTTTTATATGCGGCGTTGCTTCCTAGCGCTTTTATAGCCTTTTCATAAATATGCAATGTTTCAAACTGATTTTGAATCTTTAAATTTAAAATAGATGTGTTTAAATTTTGGTGTACAATGTATACAGTATATTCTATCTATCTCCTTATGCTTATTGTGTTCTTGTCTACATAGTTGTGTGACCGAGGTTATATCGGGTTTCAGACCATGCCCTTCGACTTGTAGTACAGGTTCTTATAGAAACCTATTTCAGGTACCAGTCTCTCTCAAATAATAACGAACAGATTAATGGATTAAATGGTATGACTTGTTGAATGATTATTAAACAGGGTAGGTTTGCATCCATATCCATACTTAATATTATAAATGCGAAAGTCTGTCTGTCTGTCTGATTTAGATGAAATTTGGCATGGGAATAGTTTAGGACACTGGGAAGGACATAGGATAGTTTTTATCCCGATATAAAATTCCCGTGGGATAGTTTTCGAATTGCACACGAACGAAGTCGCGGGCAAAAACTAGTAAACATATAATCCCAAAACACTAGTCACCACTGCCCCACTTAAACACTAGGACGTGGTGATGTGTGGTGATATGGGACTTGTCTAAGCATTGACATTCTGTAGCGTATTTAGTAATAAGGTATTTTCCTGAAATATTCTATTAAGCCCATCACTTTTTTCTTTAGCCTATATTGTCTCACTGCTGCGCAAAGGCTTCCCACGTTTATGTAAGGACGGGGAGAGTATAGTCCCCGGCACGTAAGTTGGCAAGGTTTTGGCGTAGTGGGGGTAAGTTCGCGCATCGTGCACTTAGTGGAACAGAAAGTGGTCACTTTTACTGCTTGCCATTATTCTATGGTTATTGCCATCATGTCTGTTCAGAATAAAGTTAAAGAAAGAAGAGGAATTCATTAATTAATTAGGTATTATAAATAAAATAGATATCTTCTTACTTCTTACTAGTTACTAATATTATAAATACGAAAGTTTGTGAGGATGGATGGATGTTTGTTACTCTTTCACGCAAAAACTACTGAACGGATCTGAATTAAATTTGGTAAGTAGATAGTTGACATTTTGGAATAACACATAGGCTACTTTTTATCCCGAAATTCCCACTGGACCGGGATTTGCGCGGGAAAACCTTCCCACGCGTACGAAGTCGCGGGCAGAAGCTAGTAATACATAAATACATTTAAAAGTGAAAAAAAGTATTAAAAAAAAATCATTAAAAATTGTATGTTCTCGTCGTCACAATTAGTTAATAAAACTGCTACCCCTTTTGTTCCCCTTTTTTCCTGGTGTCCTAAAAACAGTAACGAATTCGGAATTTCATCCTTCCTTAACTATAGTGTCTAACTGTTCTTTCTGACGTTTAAATAGTCTGCGTACAACGGTATTTGGTCCTGGCATTGTAATCAACGTAACAAAAACTAAATTTAAAACAACAACTCGTAACAAAAACAAAGGGTACAACTTTCGTGTACGCAAGTGTATTAGGAAGCGAACGGGACGTAGACAGAGTGGGAAGCAATGACAACCACCGAAACCTAAAAATCGACTTCTACCAAGTTACGTGCCGGGCACTATACAAATATCTATTAGCTTCCGTTTTAAGTGCATAGGCAAATCGCCCTTGAATAGATTGTTCAAGGGGTAGTATGTTTATTAGCTTGCGTTTTAAGTGCATAGGCAAATCACCCTTGAATAGCTCTTTAATCGACTAGTAGGTTCTCCAGACGTTAACTTCTTGACACTTATTTGTTTTGTCTCAAGAAATGATAACAACTTATTAGAACAAATAGCTTTTGATCAGTAAACAGATAGATATCCTCTTTAATGTACAGTAGTACCCAACTGATATGGTTTACCGATGTGAACTAACAGCTGCAGTGTATTATGAATCTTATAGTAGTGATCTAAGGTTGATTGTAAGTTAGCATTCTTTCGTTAATCATCGGGGCCATATTTTCTTTTCTGCGCGAACCAAGATACACGACGCGCCTTATCAGTTGGGTACCACTGTACACCATAACAGAATTAAATAAGGACTTCAAAATTACGAAGGATGTTACAATGGGCGGTCTTATCGCCCATAAATAAATATAAATAGTGTGTACCTTATCAGTAACGATGGCTCCCGCTAGCGCCGGGCTGATGATCCCAGGCAGCGTAGCAACTGTATTGGAAAGTCCCATCAGTACACTGGCGTGAGGAGGCGCGATATCCAAGTGGTTTACGCTGAAATTGTTCACAAGATGTTTTATGTTAATGAGGTATTTATAGGATGACATATTAATATGTCTCCTCAAATCCTTAAATTTTAATATGTATTGTATAAACCTGAGTTGGCTGTCATTTGTACATATTTCACAATCGTCGTCAATCACAATCGGTAGTCATAAGCCAGAAAATCGGATACTGGTCTTGTCAACTTGTATCGTGTTACCCAACTACCCAGTAGTTCTGGAGATCAGATAGGCAGTCTATCCATGCAAAACACTAACCTTTCAAGGACCGCCATTATTTACGTCAACTATTAGTTGAGCCCCGCTGGCACACAAATTTTGTGCCAGCAGGGCTCAACTAATACTTGTTTACTGGCACGTTTTTGTGCCGCTAGGGCTCTAGAGGTTAATAAATCAGGTCATGATCGTATAAGCCTGAGTAAATTTATACCCACCAAAAACATTTTCATATAAAATGTTGTCAAAACGAGACCATAAGGCTCGCACTGACAAAAAGTTATCAGATCTCATGCAGAGCTAAGTTTCTTCTAATTCTACAAGCCCTAACTTTGCCAACTCAACACTTTAGTCCAAATATGTGGCTTGCCCGTTTTGCTACCGTAACATGGGCGTAAACTAAAAATGTATATACATTGCTCATTACTTTTCTGTTTTACTTGTTCACTAGTTCACGATATCTCTTGGCAAGACTGGAGTCAGATTTTCTGGCTTATGGCTACCCGTCATTACTAATTACATTATTGCCATGACCACTCCAGACACAAGCCTATTTAACTTAGTTGGATGGGTTTACAAGAGTACTGATAATGTGACGTCTACAAACATTGCTAGTTATACTTTCAGAGGCATGAAGGCAACTGGATATGTTGAGATAGTCACCCATCGACGTATCGACCTCGGCAAACGTTCCTTAACCTTGATCGAACTATTATACACCGTGAAATTTTAATGGTTCTTTTCCCAAAGTTAAATGGCTTTGTCTTGGTAATACAATCGTTTTATAAACAAATAAAATATTAGAAACAAAATATGGCGCAGTGTAGTTAATGCATTATCACCATGCGTGAGAGCTTATTTTGCTCTGAACATTTATTAATCACTTTTCCTTTGTTGCAGCGTGCGGCGGCGCGTGTTTTGTGTAGGTACCTACGTTACGTCTACTGAACTACTAATGATACTCGCGCTTTCGAGTTTATGAATAATTTTTTAATAATTTGAAAAAAAAAAGCATTAGTTTTTAAGTTTAACTGTATGTTTCGATACTACTACTGATGGGTAACCGTCCTGCCGCGGGAAAACAACCATTTAAATTTCACGCTGTATAACTACGAGCTCGTCTCACCACTAACAATTTACTATGTTTAATGAAAATAATAGTTTTTAATGGGCAGAAAAGAGAAATTAGCGTGTATTGAAAGAAATGTATTTACCTAAATCCCGACCAGGCAAATCCTCCTAGTCCCACAGCGATTGTGAGGAACACCACACAGCCCGTCACCGTTGTGGAGTATGCAGCCGCTACCATGAACACCGTCTGAAATATTCAAACAAAATTGTTAGTAAATTAACTGTGACGGCGACTTCGATCGCGTGGGAACTCCGGGATAAAATGTAGCATATATGATGCCTTATAACCTCCTTTATCTTCCACTCAGTTTGGCATATAGAAAAGCAAGCAAAATGGGACATTATTAGCCAAACTGACACTCAATGCTGTTGTGGCATTCATGACCAAAAAATTTCCCATCGGTTGGAGTGTCCAAATAGCCAAAAAACAAACATTAGACGACCTAATAAACGACACTGAAAACACGACCAGCGTGACTGCCTACTGGGTCCAAGACATAAAATACATGATTTACCACCGATACGAAGAAAAAGAATCATAATATAAGTAGTGAAAGTTCAATTAAAATCAGTTGAGTCGTTCCAGATATTAGACCTGACAAACGGAGAGAAAGACAGACGACACAGACAAAGATGTTAAAAAACTATTGTTTGTGTTTTAGTAGACCGGGCTCGGATTCGCAGGGATTCATTCTGTAATTTAGACAAAACCTTAATACATAATAATTATATAAAAATCTTCCTCATGAATCACTGTCTATTGGTGCAAACCGCCATGAATCTGTTTAATAGTTTTAGATTTTATTGCAAACAGACAGACAAATAGACGTGGTGGGAGACTTTGTTTTATAATACGTAAGGAAACTAATTCTTGTGTTAATTTAGCTAAAAATGTATACAAGCTATAACAGATTAAGCGCAATACCTCAGACACCCTAATTAGAATATTAAATTATAAGTCTAAATTAAAATCCGTAACTACTTAAATAAATTGAAACCGAACCTAGATATTTTTTATAAAATAGTTATCCTTCCATTCCTAAACACAAAACGTATGTGCGTCATACAATATTCTTACATACACTCATGCAATGTTAGCGGCCGATACGCACACGAGCGCATTTCCTTAAATTAAGGATTGTATTAATTTATCATGATACTGTGTTTCCATTTTAAGTTAAATGAAAGATTTTTCCGTCAAAATTTAACACCTACTTTTTATGACGGAAATCGATTCAGAAGCCGATTCTGATCCAACTACTTTCAGGAATTGCGTTCATTCTGTTACACATTGTCATAATGTATGTGTTTTCAACATAGAATATAAGTCATGTGTAATTAACAAAACTATGGATCCTGTGGTCTTTATTTTCGGCGCCACCAAGACAATTTTTATTAAATTAAATTAATTTGGGGTTTTTATCCCAATGTATAGGAGGCCAACCCCATCATGCCGTACACATGCTTCTACAAAACAACGTTTTTTTTTTCTTAAAAGGAGAATCCTAATCAATAAAGTACGCCAACTCCCTAAATCTTCTTGCTACGTAAGTAAGTATTGAATGGTAACCTGTGAGAGGAAAGCTCCACAGTTGAACAGCTTCCTGATGTTGGTCCTGGTCATGAAGCCGCGCCTTAGCAGCCAGTCTGCGATGTGTCCGGCCACTTGTAGTACGATGGCCATCGCCAGGTAAGGCACGGCAGACAGAAAGCCCGTCTGCGATGTCTCGAACTTGAACACGTCTGGAAGATTGATTGATAATAACATATTATACAATGTGTAATTTAAAGGGTACATGGTAAACGAATTTTTTTGGATGCTAACGAAAAGTTCATGGCAAGGGTTTTGTAATCCTATGTCTACATAATTATGTGGAAATTATTAGAAACTAGCTCTGCTCGTGACTTCGTCCACGTGGAAGGGGTTTCCCGCTTAAATCGCGATCCCGTAGGAATTTCGGGATAAAAACTATCCTATGTCCTTCCCAGGGTCCTAAACTATTCCCATACCAAATTTCATCTAAATCGGTTCAGCGGTTAGGCGTGAAAAGGTAACACACAGA
Organism: Tholera decimalis; assembly: GCA_943138885.2. Taxonomy (NCBI): domain Eukaryota; kingdom Metazoa; phylum Arthropoda; class Insecta; order Lepidoptera; family Noctuidae; genus Tholera; species Tholera decimalis. The sequence continues at coordinate 12,444,473 of OW964552.2, read as the reverse complement.
CAGACAGAGTTACTTTCACATTTATAATATTAGTATGGATTTGAATACATTCTTCTTCTTATCGTGTGGCTAGTAAGGTCTAATCAAGGTCTAACGACCCTATACACCCTAGTGTTAGAGTTTCTAGTCCACCTCAAGGGCCTCTGACGTGGTCTATTTTGACGACCGCCATTTGGCGACCGGGACCACCGGCTTATACGTGCCTTCCGAAGAACGGAACCTTCTTTTTAACAGAACAATCAGGTGATTCAGGCCCGCAATGTCCTAGCCAAACTGGAAACAACTTTACAAAGTATGCTTCTCGCGGGAATCGAACCCACGACCACCGGGTCACAAGGCAAACGCCTAAACCACTCGACCACATTGATACCAGAGACAGATTTTTTCAAATTAAGAAGAAAGAAGAGAATTATCGTGTTATTGGCAAGTGACGTTATTGACCCTCGTAGTGCTGTGACACATTTGTTATGATTGGTATTCAAGAAACATATGAAACCGATAATTTGGTATCAATTATTTGAGTCACTTATTTTGAGCTGAAAGCCTGAAACTGTGCATAGAGACTCCATACCAGATGTTGTCTTTAGCCCTTTTGGATAGAGATGGGGATTTCCGTTACACATTGCATTGTATACATAGATTGAAATACAACAAAAAGAACAGTAACATGCTAAATCATACAAGAATAAAAAAAATCCCATACTACATGTATGTGATTTTAGTTTTATGATCAATGCCCACGTGTTAACAAAAAAGTATTATAATAAGTTAAATACTTAAATAATTCAATTTTATCTGTTTTTAACTTGTTTGTTATTTCAATTTAAGTTGAAGAAATATTTAGTATGGGTTTTACAGCAATAATAACAGGGTTGATCTTTCTGCAACGCTTTCTGTGGTCGGTCCGAAGGCATATCGAAATTCCTCCGTGTCTTGGAAAAGGATGGGAAATAATTCAATGACTGCCTCCCGATCAAAAGAGATCGAGAGCGGGACGGTGTGTCAGACTTTTATAGACTAAAACCCATCCGTGTTCTGTCATTTGCCCTTCGTGTTCCGATGCCGCGGTAACTCTTTCGAACTATTCTGCAACGGAATGCACGTTAAGCTGTTTCGTAGCGGTTTCGGCTGTCATTTCTACATCTTTGAATCGTTACGGGTACCACATGCCAGAAAATCTCATAGTAGTCTTGCCAACGAGTATCGTATGCGTAAGTGCAATATAAATGACTTTCTGTTTAGGACCGCTTTTACTGAGTAAGGTATGTAGATAGCAGTGGCGAAGGCTCCATACAACTCGATTCCTACCGGCTTCCCTTTTGAAATATGGAAAATATTAGTCTATTATTTTATATATGAACTAGCTTCTGCCCGCGACTTCATCCGCGTAGAAGTCGAAAATATTCCACGGGATCCCGTCCCCGACTTGCTTGACAAAGATTATAATAGCTCGGCTAATATGCATGATATAAAGATAATTTATAGTCTATAGCACTCAGGGATAATGCAGCTACATGTAAGCGAAAGAATTTTCAAAATCGGTTCGGTAGTTTCAGAGATTACCCCCTACATACAAACTTACAATTTACAAACTTACAAATTTTACCTCTTTATTATATTATTAGTATATTAGTATAGATATAAAAATAGTAATCTATTATTTTCAATTAAACAAATAATTATTTACGAAGTTACAAGATTTCGAAGTCAGCCACAGGGCCACAGTTACTGGAATTCACGCATCACACTTGAGCAAGGTAAGCATTTTTTGGTCCGGCTTCCCTTTTATGAAAATTTACCCTTCGCCACTGGTAGATAGTTTGTCAACTTTCATTCAGATTCGTTCAGTAGTTTTTGCTTGAAAGAGTAACAAAGATCTATACACCCATCCTAACAAACTTTCGCATCTATACTAATATTATAAAGCGGAAAAGTTTGTTTGTTTGTTTGCTTGAACGCGCTAATCTTCGAAAGTACTGGGTGGATTTGGATGCAGTTTGGTATGGAAGTAGCTTGAAGCTTGAGGAAGGTTATAGGCTACTTTTTACGCGACTGCAAAAAAGGAGAGTGTTTTTACCGTGATAGAATCCACGGGAGCGAAGCCCCGCGTGAGTACTAGTTTATAATATAAGTAAGAAAGATTGTGACATTATTATCGTATTGTGTCCCACTTCCCTTTCCCTTCCTCCCACTTTGTTGTCTTTACCCCTTTTTTTGGTAGGAATCGAATGCCTAATCTTCTCCTGAACACGATACCCATTTTTAAGACGCTCCTAACCGTAACCAGTATTTAGAAATCTTAAGCTTACCTTGCATAAAAGTAGGCAAGAAAGTCAGCAGCGTGTAGAAGCCCCAGTTCTCACTGAAGTGGGCCATCACGATGGCCCATACTGGCGGTGACGTCAGCATCGCCTTCCACGGGTGACGGATCTTAGAACCTTCCACTGCTTGAGTGCCACGGGAGTCCTAGAATTGGCGGCATGAATTTGATTAGTTGAAGTTAGAATTTTTACATTTCATTTTTAGGGTTACGTTACCCAAAGAGTAAAAACGGGACCCTATTACTAAGACTCCACTGTCCATCCGTCTGTCTGTCCGTCTGTTACCAAGCTGTATCTCATGAACCGTGATAGTTAGATAGTTGAAATTTGTACAGATGATGTATTTCTGTTGCCGTTATAACAATAAATACTAAAACATAAATATTCAAAGGGGGCCCCCATACAACAAACGTAATTTTTTTTTTTGCTCGTTGAAATATTTACAGAATATTTCGTTTAAAAATAGATAATTAAATTAAAATAAAACAAATATTTAAGAGGGGCCGCTCATATAACAGACATGATTTTTTTTACCGTATTTATAGATAATGGTACGGAACCTTTCGTGCGCGAGTCCAACTCGTACTTGACCGGTTTTTTTCTTGTTCTGGCTCTTGTCAAGGAAAAATGTATGAGTTATTTTATCTTTATCATTTATGTTATTAGTTAAGTATGATTTAATTTATGTAATTAGTATTTATACACACTGTGTCTATCATATCTTCTTCAACTCTCTAGATAGAGTGCACCTTTGTGCACTTTATCTCTATTTGTCTTTTTTTCCTTTTTAAATAAGACTTAAATTTAGTTTACTAGGTTTTTTTCCGCATACTGGGTCCTGGAGAAATACCCTATTATACTACAAAAACAATGTCAGTCGGGTTAGTGACGGTTTTCTGTAAATTGGGCTAAACCGTAAAACTTTAAAATAATGAGTAAATGTTAACAACTGCGGTACTAAACGACTTTCTATCAGTACAAAAACTTGTAATCAGATCACTACTTTTAGACATTTCATTTTACAAATATTAACAAACAATTGAATTGAAAGGTTACTTCTAGGTAAGCGTGAAGCACGCTTGCATTATATTCGACTAAAAAAAAACATCACTTAGGGTCAGGTGAGATAGAGGTCAAACGAAGGCCAAAAAAAAAACAATCAACAAAATAAAATACTTTTTCATCACACTTGCACGTAAACAGTATCTAAACATACAGGTTAACTTGGCCGTAATGCCCCATATAAAACCCTCGAGCTTTCTTTTTGTCATGAAACCCAAGGTCGGTAAGTTATATTTTTTAATTTATAGAACATCACACAGGTCATGCAAGTTCAAGCAAGGAGTTTACACGCATTTAAAAATTGTCTTAAAATGTTATCTAAACAGGAATTTCATTGCAATCTCGCTACATGTTACTTAAATACTCAACTAATGTTCTTAATAATCGATTTTAATAAATTTTTGTATCAAAACGTCGAATTTTTTTTACACTCCGCCATGGCTGTATACCTACATAAGTATTTGCCCTTAACGTTTCTGAACGAAACATTTGTATAATCTGTGGTGTGGGCAAAAAGCCCGCCTTCCGCTTAAAAAAAAAGTTCACTTATTTCGTAAGTTTCGTAATAATAGTTGTGCTGACTTGTGTATTAAAGCTATAATTCATAATTATTTACTCGCAAATATGATGAAAAACATTGTATGTTTCACGGGCGGTACGGGAATTACGAACCTCGACTCAGAAAGCCTCCAGTTTCCGACTTCGGGCTTCTACTAGAGCCTCGATCGTAATTCCTTACTTACCGTCCTTAATACACAATGTACTAAAGCAGCGTACAAAGTTCCCGCTGTTGGCACGGAGGCTTACTCTCTATGAGAGGAAATGGGTTGTTATCCACTACAGGGGCTCCGTACAGGGTGGTAGGTGTCGCATGTTTTCGGATTTTTCGGTCAAAGGACGTGTCGGTTTTCGAATATGTAGCCTTCACGTTTATGACACCAGTGGTGATGATGTTAATTATACAAATGAATGTGCCTGTGCGTGGATTCGAACCTACGTCTCACAACTCGTAAGTTGTGTATGTTTAAATCTTAGATGATTTCTCAACTAAACAAAAATTGCCTTACCTGTATATATTTAAGTTCAGCCGGTGATATGTGCGGATCTTTCTCTGGTGATTCCTTCACTACGAGCCACCATATCGTTGTCCACACCAAACCAGAGAGACCTGTAATCACAATAAGTAACTTAATTAGTGAGAGTTTAGTCAGGAAAACTAAGTCGGTGGAAGTCACAACTCACCACCACCCTTGGGTGCTATACTTGAATGACTCCTGCCGCTCTGGAAGCGGAAGGAAGTGTCAGACTTCTACTGACTAATAACTACCTTGAGTTGCACTTGCGATTCGGGACTGCTGTATCTCGGTAGGACGTTGACCTTAAAACTATGTTAATATCACAAGTTTCACTATGTCTTTGCGTGTCATTTGTCTGCGAACGTTCTCGCAGCCCAGATAGGGTCATTAACCCTATCTCGGCGACTCGGGCCTAGTCCTTACCGGACGGTGAGCTACCTTTGCTCGCCGTCCGCAAGCTGGTGCTACACTTTGGTCCGTATTAACGGAACCATTTTTTTTATGGCCAGAGCAGGCCAAGAGATTACGATTAGGAATCGGGTCAGCGCGCCTACTAAAACGTGAATAGCACAATCGTTGTCAATTGAAAATTATATTACCCGATTTGTTTGTTACTTATTGGGTCTTCTTGTTATATTGTTAATTAATTTAAAAAAAATCATGATTTCTTATATTTGTAAATAATATTACTGTATAATTATATCGCTGCCAACTATTTTACTTTGGGAGGCCAGGAGCCTTGTAGTAACTTAGTGACCACATCAGCAATGTAAGCATGCATTTTGTGTTTGTTTATAGAGAATTATGTGGAGAGGAAAAATAAATATTATTTTATTATCTGATCTAAATGTATGCGTGAAGAAACATTTTAATACTTTCTGTGTTTACGAAATTTGGCACGGTTTTATAATATTCATATGGAAAAGGAATACTAATATTTCTATATAGGTAATAAAAACTTTTTTGCAAAAAATAAAACCGACTTCCATATCAAAACACTACAAAGCCAAAAATAATTTTAATTTCGGTAGTCGGTGTTATTGGTTTTGTATTTTCTTTTTTTTTTCACACCGCCTTCCGAAATTAAAATTATTTTTGGCTTTGTAGTGTTTTGATATGGAAGTCGGTTTTATTTTTTGCAAAAAAGTTTTTATTTTCGCGCTTTTTAGTGGGTCAGTGAATTTTCCAAATCGATTCGTAAATGACGGAGTTATGCGCGAACAAAAAACGCAATGCAGAGTAAACGAAAAGATCATCAAGGTAAATTATTTTTTTCGACTTTTTTTGATTTTTCAGAAACGGCTCGTCCGATTTCGATAAAATTTTCATGGGACCATTTGGGAAGTATACCCTTTCCAACAAAAAAAGAATTTTTCAAATCGGTTGGCAAGCGACGGAGTTATGCGTGGACAAACATAAAAAAAAAAAAAAAAAAAAAAAAAAAAAATACAAACATCCGAATTGAGAACCTCCTCCTTTTTTAGAAGTCGGTTAAAAATGCGTTGAATTTCGATTACTGAACGACCACTACTTATTATTATTTGTAAATTGTAGTACGCTGTCTACGTAGTTCTTAAGTCTCCGTATAGATGTCGCTAGCTGTATTATCCAATTCAGCCTGTCCATAGCTACCCTCCCCAAGCGACGCCCTAAGCCGTGTTCCGTCCCCCACAGGAGTTTTCACTTAGCGTGTAGTCGCCCTAGTTTGTAAGTTAAATGTAAGCTGTAGCTAGAAGCTTTTTTTTCACAATAATAACTTACTCTCTACACTTAGTGTAATTTATGTCTAAACTTAATTGCTAAATTTACTAATTTATAGACCTTTTTTGCGTTTTCTTACAGAGGCTGGGCTTGGACCATATTACACCTGCCTATTTCCCCCAAATCTAAATTGTAGGTGACCCTTTCAGGTTCGTTCACACTAGCACACATGGTACACATCCTCAACCACACCACACTGCAATTAGAAGAGTTGGCTTTACCTATGGGCGAATTTAACCAGCTGAAAACAAGAAAAAAATGCCGCTAGCTATGTTTTTTCTTACCAAATACGTAGAAGATTCCCGGCCAGCCAGTATAGTGCGCTAGTAAGGAGCACACAGGCATAGAGACCACAGTTCCGGCGTAGCTCCCGCTGAACGCGAACGTAGCTAGTCGAGCTCGTTCCGACGCCGGCGCCCAGCGCGACCACACGGCGTGGATACATGGGTATGTTACACCCTGCGAAACAGATGGATTTGACGAATTATTTAGGGTTTTAAAGTTTTTTTTTTTATATCTTTATACTATTTATTAAAATATTTCGTCATTTTTTATCAGACTCAATCTATAGAATAAAATAAATTACATTGTATCACCCTTTTTAGTTAATTCCTTATTTGTTTTCTGTTATGGTGTACAATAAAGAGTATTTCTATCAATCTAAATTATTAAATTGATACATAGACATAAAATACAGATATAAAAATACAGAAGATCATACATAACAGACACAACATAATGACACATATGTAGATTGCTCGAATTCAGCAGGCCTGCTGAACGCCTATAACATGGAGTTTTTTGAACCTATCAAGCAGGGCCGAGTCACTACTATCGCCCACCATCCTGCGCACACGGTCTCGATTTCCTCGAATTTGTCGCATTACCGACTATTATAGCTACATAATCTTTTATTTTTTTTTTTGAATAAATAATATACGTGTGCATATATTTCTGCCAATTCCTCCACCATTTTCTTCTAAGAACTCCGTCCTTCGTGTTAATTGGGTACTACCAGAGTAGTCGTGGTCAAATCTCGATCAGCTCTAATGCTAACAAGTCCGAGTGAGAGCAATCGTTGATATTCATGTGCGTCACAGCTTACGAGGTCTGTCCATCGTGTGGAGAGTGCCCATGTGAACACTTGCTTTCAATTCTAAACATGTTTAAAAAGATAAAATCCAGGCGCACACATCTAAGAAACAGTTGACCTACGAACATCTTATTTTCCACAAAATTAAGGAACCACCCAAATACAAAGATACAAAAATTGTCTGACTGTAAGAGATTTCCCTGTGCGATAAGACCGCCCATTGTACACTAGTTTTATTATTTGTATCCTTAAGTGTATTGTAAGGTGTACAATAAAGTATATGATAAATAAATAATATTATTTTTTTATCAGACCAGCGGGCCTAGACAAAATCCATTTTCTGTAAGCGTTAACGCCAACGGAAAAATTAAATTGTATGGAGTTGACATTTACTAACACGTGACAATCACGTGACATGTGGTTAGCAAATGTCAACTCCATACAATTTAATTTTTCCGTTGGCGTTAACGCTTACAGAAAATGGATTTTGTCTAGGCCCGCAGGACAAAGTTAGTTAGGTTTTACCTCAAACAGTCCCTCGACAACCCTGACGGCTATGAGCAGGGCGGTGCTAGTATGCGCAAGCGGCGGCGTGAACAGTGTCAGCAGAGATGTCGCACCGATGCCTATCGCAAATACCCTGGAAAATAACACAACATGTTAAATTTTGAAAGTAAACATAATTTTCATCCTACAATTATGTATCCTATGCAGAGCCGGATTAACCCTGTCAGAGGCCCTAAGGCAATGGCATTCTTTTCTTACTTTGACTGACCAAATCGTGTGTGAACTGAGGAAACGCACATTAAGAGCTGTGGTTTTTAATATATTTGTTTACTTATTCCCAGATTTGTTCTAAAATTGTTTTAATTCTACTACTAAATCACTTTGTTGTACTCAAATCGATTTGTTCACACGCACATCAAATTCTCGTTCGAAGAAACATGTTTTCTTGGTGCGTGCACTGGGGCCTGGGCCCCTAGTTGATGCGTGGCCCGCAGTTGCCTACTCCGCCTAATGGTTAATCCGGCCCTGATCCTATGGGCTCCGACTCTTATTACATGTTTGTTTGAATTCTTTATGCAGCCTACCCAAATGTCCTTAATTTGGTGTTGTTTGTCAAATCTTTGTGCTCCTTAAAGTCTAAGTTGTGCTTTACATTATCTAACAAATGCTTGCACCGTCTGGACAGGCTCACTCAAATATGTGCGCATCTTTCCACAAAAGATCGCCTCAGACTGTAACCTACAAGGTTCCCATGTAATTTGATCAGTACAGATTGTATGGACTATAAAAGAGACTTTGTTTGACCTCTGAGTTTGTTTCTGTGTTTCTTTTCAGGGTAGTCAGTTAGGCAACTCCGGCTACACGATACCTGCAAAATGACTGCACTGTCCATTCAAATCTGTCTGTTGATCACTTCAGACATTAACCTATCTGGTTCTCATATGATTTGACCAGAACGGATTGTATGGACTTCAAAAAAGACTTCGAACTTTAAGTTTGTTTCGGACTTTCTTCCCAGGATAGTCGTATAAGAAATACCGGCCCCTTTTTGTTGAAATTGAGAAAAAATAATGGGTTATTTAATGAATATTTTGCACAAATAAAACATTCACATAATTGTGTGGGATATGGCTATTCTGTTAGGCTTTCTGATTTTGCCAATTGCCATAATAGTAGATGTTGTTAATTTGGTTTCAAGAAACCACGTCTTGCTGGTCCTCATCCAAAAATCTAGTATTCTTGCTGTAACGTAGGCGGGTGACAGAGTGTGTTCGTCAGAACTTGTTATTTTAATTTCAAATGAATCACCAAAGTGCAACATAGTGTTCCTGATTGAAAGGCACAAATACCATCAAAGACATGGCATGCAGCAGAGCTTAGCACAGACATTGAGCTACGAAGCCCCCGCGAACTTATCGTGTATGGTTCTATAAAACGGAACGAACCTGTTACCTCCTATTTTAGCCGCAAGCCAGCCGCCCGGTAGCTGCGTGATCAGGTACCCGTAGAAGAAGGAACTCAGCACCAGACCCTTGGTTTGGGAGCTCCAGGCGAACTCTGGGATCTGAAAGTTGTTTGTTGTTATTTTTGTACTATGAAGGGTACTTGGTTTGAACGGAAAAGTTTGTTTCCAGAACGCATTAATCTTCGCAAGTAATGGGTGGATTTGAATGAAATTTGGTATGGAAATAGCTTAAAGCTTGAAGGTATAGGATATCCGACTGCCAAAGAAGTACGTTATGTTTTATTTATTTATTTACTTATTAGGATCTCCAACAAAAGATGTACACAGGACATGACAAATATTAATATATAAGGTATTACGTTAGTGTACTCCCTCACTTACAGGAGACCACAGCATTCAAAAAATGATAATACAACTAAGCTAACGAGGTTTTCAATAGACGAAATTACTAATACATATAACATATTTATATATGTAGATAAACTCCACGGGAGCGAAGTCCTGCGCAACTAATCTAACTAGGAATGATTAATTTTAGTAGGATTTTCCTCAAATTAGCGGGGGTGAAACTGTGGGGCACAGCTAATAAATATGTATGTACATACATCAACTGGATTTCAGATAAAATAACGATGACTGTTATTCCGTCGATATATAACTTACCGCGTCTTGCGGTATCTCTGGCCAAGTTCGACTCATAAACATGGCCAGTTGGCGTCCAATTAAAATCCAATACATTTCGGGCTACCGAGGTGTGATATGATGAATCGTAGTCGTGTAGTAGTCTGTTCGATCGTAGTCCGAAATGGAATGAAACTTGTAAATAGAATAAATCACAATGATTAGCTAATCATTTTCGAAGATCATAAGTGAACATAATAAGCTATTGTCCTCCGTGTCTATAAATATACCACCTGCATTTATAACAAACAGCAAGATTATTGTTCTTCACACAGAAATGTCATTGCATCCGACAGCGAGAATTTACACGCGGACACTTACATATCTGCCTGTAGATAGGTAAAACTACATACCTCTATTTGCAGTATATCTTTATTTAAATATCAAGGTTGCCTTTGTTTCAGTACGTAGGTATACAACGTGTAATTTAAAGGGTATATACATACCAAGTGCATGGCTTCTGTAGTTCTGTGGATGATAACAAACGATATGGCAAGGGTTTTGTAATCCTAAGTCTACGTGTGTAGAACTTATTACAAATTCCAATACACTGATACCAGAAACCGAATTTTTCAAATTAAGAAGAACGATAAGAATTATCGTGTTATTGGCTAGTGACGTGGAAAGTTATTGACCCTCGTAGTGCTGTGACACGTTTGTTATGATTGGTATTCAAGTAATATATGAAACCAATAATTTGGTATCAATTCTTTGGGTCAGTTATTTTGAGCTGAAACTGTGCATAGAGACTCCATACCAGATGTTGTCTTCAGCCCTTTTGGATAGATATGGGGTTTCCGTTACACGTTGTATATGTTATTTTTTTGTATCCTGGCTGCAATTTTTTTTAAGAGAACTAGCAATGTGGGTAGAATTACATTTCTAGCAATCTTGTTAACCAACTAAGCTAAATATGTCTGTGTCTGGAGAGGGTTCACGGCAAGAGGTAATGGATGGGGTTCGAACCCACGACCTTTCAATCACAAGTCCGACACCTTAGCCATTAAGCTATAAATTGACGCTTCAGTAAATTAAGTAAGGAATCACAAATTCGCGATAAAATGAAAACTGTGTCGATTTATTTACTTGGCATTTTTATATTCATGAAAGGTTCACGCGTTGAGCACTATCTCACATGATAGTACCTAAGCGGTAATGTCGTCTAAAATAAAACACGCTTACCTAGAAGTAACCTATTGACCTTGCTATCGGGAAAAACAGACTCCGGCAAGGAACTTCAATCTTCAGGGAATCTCACTTGTTTTGTGCGTATGGGTGGGATGTCCACATTATAACGATGCGATGGTGCATCGCTTATTAAATAAGAAAAATGACACAGAACTTTACCTACGTTGTTTTTTTAAAATGACCATCAAAAGTAAAGTAAAGGCTAAAGATTATATTCAGACTTCAGCAAAATATATGACTAGTTACAATTCAGAACACAGCTGTTAGTAACGCTCAATTATCATTTCGACAGATATAAAAACGTTCAAGTACAATTCGGCATAAAAATATCAAGAAGACATTATTGCGAAGATAAATGACTTGAAGTTTTACTAAGTAAAAGCTTCCTCTATGATATGAGGCTAGTGGAAGTAATAAATACTGAACGTATGAGTAGGTATTAGGTATATATTTTATATAATTATAATAATCCTCTCATCATAAAATGTTTGAGCGATTAATTTGATGTCAATAAAACAAAATGGTTGACCAATTTTGTCATTATAAGTATAGTGGTTTTGGCGTAAAAGTTCACTTATAATATTAGTAGGGAGTAGGAAAGTAACTATGCGCATGTTTTGACAAGGGCATTTTAATTTAGGCTCTATTTCGAGAGACCTATTTTTACGTGGTCTATAAGTTTTCAGCGATACTTACAAAAACAATCGTCCCATTCTCCAGCTTCGTCTCCACAGGCTCTGTCATGGCGACCACGGCTACCGAGAGGTTGACCCTCAGGGCATACACGTTGAAGAAGCCGAAGAAAGCCAGCAGGGCCACTACCAGCCGTCTTCGTCGCCAGAAACACCATGTCATCTGGTGGTCTTTTGATTGTTCTCTGGAAATAAAGGAATAGATGATTAGACTGGAAGTCATTTTGTACGAAATGAGCACTTTGCTGGGGAGTGTCAACGGTTTTATGTGGACTCGGTCTGCCCAGCTTTTTGCCCACCATGTTCGCCTAAGCTTCCAGTGTACCCGAGGTTTGCGGCCTGTTTAGTTCGAAGTGCGCCCTTCTCAGGAATCACAGGGGGAGCCAAAGACCTCACTCCCTCGCTTGAACAGATGGGGCCCACAGAGACGGGCCAGCCACCAGCCACCAGTCGGGGGCTTTTTTTTCTGGGTGGGAAAATCATCGAATGCCTTTTCCCGCTCTGGGTTAAGCGGAAGGGGGTGTCAGACTTCTACTGACTAAAAACCCACCCTGTTCCTTCAGCTACCCTTAAGTTCTGGGACCGCGGTATTTTGTTAGAACATTTCCGCAACCCCGGCGGGCAATGGCCTTATGAGGCCCAGTCACTGGAGCTGACAGCTCTTTAAGGCGCGCGTTGAAACGCGCCGCCGACCCGGGCCTGGTCCTTACCGGACGGTGAGCTACCCCAGGGGCCATACCATGACGTGTTAAAGCGTGAGTCGTTCGAGCGAGAAAGAGAGATGGAGCTTTATAGCGTGCATAGCTTCATCCCTCTTTCTCACTCGAAAGACACTCGCTTTAACACGTCATGGTATGGCCCCTGCTGGCCGTCCGCAAACCTGCGCCTACAGTGGCACTAGTCGGGGGCTGCGTTGAAGAATACTTATGTGTTCCCGCAGCCCCCGGTGCAAGTGTGCGAGGGAACACAGGGTGGTTTTAGTCAGTAAGAATCTGACAGACTCCTTCGCCCGCCCCAGGGCGGAGAACATCCATGAGGATTTAGTGATTTACACATCAAAAAAACCTTCCAGTGTAATCGAATGTAGCTGAATACCAATTTTTTACATGGAGCGCCTATCTGACTTTTATAACCCAGAAACTGCGCACAAAAAACCCCTCAATAAGATCGCCATTCTGATTTTCTGACTTCAACCTATTCCATGACGACTGTCAAAGATGTTCAAATAATAGTCGGGACCACTGAGATAAAGAATTAACAACTTGTTTTGAGATAGATACAGTAATATTAAAAAAAAATATTTTTCTAGCAGACAAGTAAGACAAGCAAGGCAGGTAAGGTACGAGGGAAAACTGATTTAGAAACTAACACGTAAGGCCGTGGTACTATTTTGTACGTTATTAGAGCTTAACGACTGATTCAGCAGTATCGTGGGGCAGTGATGCTCAAAGATTAACCTGGGCGTCGTGTCTGTAGTGTTCGGTGAATGGTTTCAAATTGAAGGACAGATTATGTCTAGTCAGATGGATGCTAATGAGATTAGTACAGAATGAAGCCAAGTGGTATAATTAAACATAGGTATATTTCTTAACGGTAAACGATTTGGATACAGAAGACTCAATGCTCCAGTGAGACGGAGAAATGTACGTAAAAGTAGTTCGTGTAGATAAAATTGGGAACGAACTTACAATACATTTTTTTTTCTTATTTTAGGACCCATTTTTGGTATATGTTTAATAAAACTCATGTTTTATACCGAAGCGAGTCTTGTTATGTTCACAAAAATCAGGCTAGCAACGGGCCGCATAAAGCTTTACGTTGAGAACCGCTCAACTAAAAGTATTTGCCAAGTTCTAAGTAATGGTATCATATAACACGACTGCTTCATGTTACAAAGAACACTACAATATATAACTATCTATCTTATGTATTGTGTGTCTGTCTGATAGATAACAGACTTCTATTTAGTTTAATATTCACAAAGGTAGGACCAGACAGACAGAAGACATATGCGTATTGTATTATGTAAAGTTAAAACGATAATACATAGTAAGTGTTATGTACTGTTTATCGATTAGGTATTAACTGATTGATTATTCTGTTTACGTATTGTGTGAACAGCAAGTACCTAATCCAATGCGATGGTGTTGGTGAAATAAGGAAGTTGTCCCACCGCTAGCAATGAACGAGTAGCGAGTGTGTTGTCCCGCTAGTTCAGTCGCTGAGCTATCGTCTGGTTGGTCTCTCAGCGTGAGTTCTGACCGCCAAGTAGTCGCTAAGCGAGTATTATCTTTGACAGCTCTAGTCGCTCAGCGACAAAACGAGTGAAGCGAGTAGTCGCCGGCAGTGTGAACAGTCAGAGAGCCACTATTATTATATGCATCTCTTTCGTTTACACGGAATGTATATTGCATTGTGCGTTTCTTGAGCGAGTAAATCGCCAATAATTAGGCCGTGCGTGCACTGCCTTGCGGTGGCCGCAATTGCGGTAGTGCTACCGCACCGGTAGAAGGACCGGGGCCACCGGTGACTCTACCGCACGCGTTTATTCCACCGCAGTGCGCGCACTTCTATGACACTCCATACTTCACAGGTTTTGCGTTTCCAAAACGCAACGCAGTGCGCGCACGGCCTTAGTCGTTTACTCGCCGGCAGTCGGACAACTGCCTTAGGCTGTTTATACATTGGGAGCCCGGGGGCCATACCATGACGTGTCAAAACGTGAGTCGTTCGAGCGAGAAAGAGGGATGAAGCTAAGCACGCTATATGCCCGCCTTCCACTGCAAGCGGAGCGGGCTCCGTACGGAATCCGTTTAACTCGCAACGGCTGTTTTCATAGAAGTGCTTCCACTGTGAATGAGCGGACTGAGCGAATCAAAAGAGTACAAAGAGTTATAAAAGTGGTCGCAGAGTTGAGCGGATTTCCAACGGACTCCGTATGGACTCAGTTCAACTCGCAATGCAAAATTTCATACAAATGCTTCCACTGCGAGCGAGTAAGCGGAACTGATTGAGCGAGTTAAAATAGGTCCGCTGCGTCATGGCGTCGCACGCGAGTTTTGAACGGACTCAGCTCACCTCCCCCAAGTAGCAAGCATTTATTTATAGTATTTACGTAATCCTCTTCACTGGAATCGTCAGACATCGTTATCGCAAAATTTACCCGCGACTTGCTTCCTCTGTGGATCGCCTGGCACTGAGATATATCTGCGCCTCCTCGCTCATCGCCCCGCGCCGCTGGCAATGGAAGGCAAACACTCGCTCATCCGACCCCGCTAATTTCCCGCCTCACTCGCTCCGCAAAGCCCTCTGGCAGTGGAAGACAAAATCTGAAACTCTTTCTTAGTGGAAGTGTACAACTATTTTTACCCCGGTCCGCTCAGATCATCAGCTCAGTTTCTGCTCATTACCCTTTTTTAGTGGAAGGCGGGCAATATAGCTCCATCCCTCTTTCTCGCTCGAACGACCCACGTTTTAACATTTTGGTATGGCCCCAGAAAGGTGAAGCGCCCTACAAGCAGGTGCGACACGATACTGCGCTGTGACCAGGCATAGATTTCTATATATTTCACGTTTCTATGAAAAACCTTCCACGACTTGTCGCTGTATCGGACTGCAGGAGTCTTTAAGGAGGTCGCTTTTCAGGTACCAATCCTTTCATCTTCCGCGCTGCTGGGACACATACAAAATTCTATGCCCATAAACCATCAAGCGGGTCCAGTGCGGTCTGGTGGTTGTCGCATGTCCTAGGATATCCGGGTTTTTCATGTGATTTCCTTCACCATATTAAGATAAATATTAGTCGCTCTCATTTCAACTTTAGCCACATTGTACTGTTAAAATCGGCACATAAAAGCTTAGCAGATAGGTCTATAGTACAAAAACTGTTGTATTGTTAACTGGTAATATTAAGACCATGTGAACTCAATAGCAAGTAAGCCCAATATTACATTAATCTGGCTTACCTAACGAGTGATTACATCTATCGTGTGGATAATAGTGATTCGTGGTCAATGTTATTCTATCCTAAACAAATTCGACACAGACTGCATGACTAATTAGCTAACTAAACAAAGTATTGATGACGAATTCTTTCTGCATTGTAATTAACACACATTTTCTAACAAAGAGTGTATATTAAATTAAAAGAGGTAGAAAGAAAATAGCCACGCATTCATTTCACGGCAATTAACTGGAATGTATTTTAATTGGGTTCGTTTTAGAGTTCTCCTTTTTGTTTGTAAATTAAATACGGTGTTAAACACGGAGATTCTCTTAACAATGTTTATAAGGGGGATTTTGGTATGCCATGTTAGGTCCTATTTACGGGTTTCGCGTGTCGACTTTTTTGTCGAATTCGTTGATCGTAGCGTATAAAGAAGTACCTATTTGGTACCAAGATTTGGATGAAATTTGGTAGACTATCAGATAGGATATTTTACCTCGGGAATACGTTCTCAAGGAAAAATTTATCATCTCGAACATATCATACCGAAGAATGTTTTTGTCAGCAACGTCCCTCTTTTTTTTTTTCGGGTGGGAAAATCATCGAATGGCTTCTCCCGCTCATAAGGGAATGTCAGACTTCCACTGACTGAAAGCCCACCTTCTTCCTACAGCTGCCCTTGCGTTCCGGGGCTGCGGTATCTCGTTAGAACATTCCCGCAACACCGGCAGGCAATGGCCTTATGGGCCCCGAAGATAAACCATCTGGACTGGTAGAATATGCACTGTCTTTGATTTTGTATGTAACAGACGGCTTTCAGTCAAACAAAGAATATCAATATTTTACACTGAGCTACTGCCGACCATAACCAAGTAACTGGGTAATACCCCTTGGTAAGATTGGTGTCAGATTTATTTATGTATTATTTCATACTCCACCGTCTGCGTAATTATGCAAAAAGAGACTACCTACAAGGTTTTGTTTCACGTATTATAGATAAATCACACTGAGGCTACTGACAAAATTTAGTCTAAGTATAAATGCATAAAATTGAAGTCTCTCTGGGTTTTCTAAATAACTGTGTTTTCTCAAGTGTTTATTGAAATCGGAATTTGATGATCATCGGAATATACGCGGGAAAAATCGCGTCACTTGGGAGTGACCACGTGAACAAAGTCACAGCAGGGTACAGCTGTTATATACTAATTAATACCTATGTGTCAAAAATGGAAAGTTTATTATGTTTGTTTGTCTAAACGCACTTATCCAGGATTTGGATGCAATTTGGTATAGAAGTAGCTTCAAGCTTGAGGAAGATTGTAGGTATTTTTTACCCGACTGCAAAAAAAGAGAGTTATTTTTATTGTGATAATAAATTCGACCGATGCGAAGCCCTGCACGCGACTGCTAGTTATTGAATATAACCGTACAGGAATTTGGTCTTTGATAACTTACTTATAAACACAAGAAGTGTCAATGACCTTAAAGTAGGATTGCAATAAGTTCACATGCAGATATTATCACACTAAACGCACGTCCCATTCTTTCGACATTCCATCCACCTCTGACATTGACATTAACATTACGACGTTTAACAATTGAACATATTCACAACAAGCTCAAGTAGGTACCTAACAATGTTGATATTGCACATACCCGCAGACTTCGATCAATGCAGACATAGTATTTGCAATTCAAAGCCAATACTTTAATATACGCAAATGCATGATAATGCTTATTTTAACATCAGGTCATTTGCCTAAGCCGACCGTGACCGCAAAATGATTGTAAGTGATCTTCAATTAAATAAGGTTGAGGCTTGAACAAGAAATATTTATTGAAAAAATTCAGCCCACAGTCAGGCCGTATTCAGCTGAGTATTAGTGTTTTACATGTGGTGACTGCCTATCAGACTTCCAGAAGCTGGGTAAAACGATATCCCTTGGCAAGATTAATGTCGGACCCTTAACGACTGACCAACAAGCGTTACTTAACCTTGAAAATAAACCCGTGAGGCTATAAATATTTGGCCAAAAACTTCTCCAATCGCGTGCTACTAGATAACTTCGTCAATTCAAATCAAAAGCATCAAAAATCTACACCTAACAATGTCTATTACGTCGTCCGTTAAGACAAAAAATTAGTATGACATAACTGGCATATAATGTTCCCTCTGCTGGGCCCTAGGCCTTCTGCCTACGCAAGGGAATAAGCCATAAACCACCAAACGGGCTTAATACGGGTCACATGTCTTTCGATCCTAGAACATGTTTCCACACACACATGTTTCCTCATCATGCTTTCTTTCACCCCATTGGCATGAAAAATTGGCCAACTGCGAGTCAGACTCGCCCATGAAGGGTTCCGTAGTAATAAAAGTTAGAGGGGGGACACATTTTACCCATTTGGAAGCGTATATCTTTTAAACGATTGACTTTAACTTTTGACTTTAAGAAAAAGTGGTTCTAAAAACCTCAATGTCATTTTTAAAGACCTGTCTATAGATACCACACACGTATAGGTTTCACGAATAAAAAAATATAGGTTAGTTCCATGTATGGGATTCCCCCTTAATTTTATCTTTGTCTAAAAATCAGAAAGCGGTTCACAGAATACATCCATCCACCAAGTTGTCTTAATAGACTACACATGTGAAACTTGTCATTTTATTCCGAAACTATTAAGTTTCGGAATAACATGGCTGTCACATACGGACGGACATACAGACAGACATGACGAAACTATAAGGGTTCCGTTTTTTGGCATTCGGCTACGGAAAAAGGTAAGGATGATAGCAGCTATGGCCAATGTTTTGGGTCTCACGATAGGTCACCAATTCAATATATTCATTTCATCTAACCAAATAACTTTTCCTTTATAGAAATGGTATTCAGGTCGCGGTTACAAGTATCAAGATACCAAGTTAAATAGTTTCGCAACCAGCAGTTGTAAAACAGGAAAACTGGTAGTGAAGAAGTAGTTATTTTGTTAGGTAAAGTGTATTGAATGGATAGCCAAACCAGTCAGTTTAAATCGAAGATAATAACCTGTTTGGATTATGCATTTGTATGATAATGGTTCGTTCTGCAATAAATCAAATTACATCGGTCCGTTTCAGCTGTACTGCAGTGTTTAAGTGAACAGCTTTGTTTATAAACTTAAATGTAATGGAATCAGGCGATACTCTGAGGAAATGCATGAAAATATCTAGTGATAATTGCGCTTGAATGCGGTATGCCCTCAAATGTATGCACGTATGAAGGTTTGGTAATGCAACACGCAACCCAAACCAAAATTCAATAGACATAAATACATGCACAAAGCATTCAAGGTCAAATAACAAGTATTTGGCGCAATTATAACACAAAATTAGCAGAATGCCTAAGGCATTAAGTTCGATACTGTACCTTTTGTGTTGCATAGTTTTAATAAATAAATAAAATTGGCGTTAGAACCATATCTTTAACGGAATACATATTCTTTTCTGGGTGGGACAATCATCGAATGACTTCTTCCGCTCTGGGTTAAGCGGAAGGGTGTGTCAGACTTCTACTGACTAAAAACCCACCCTGTTCCTTCGGCTGCCCTAAAGTTCCGGGGCCGCGGTATCTCGATAGAACTTTCCCGCAAAGACGAATATCGGAATATCAATAACGGAATACCTTAGAGTTAGTTACTTACTACATTATACCGTTATTGGAAGAATTGTAGAAAGAAAAATGGGACTTAGTAATGAGCCTGATCTATACTATGTATACCCAAAGATGAAAATGTATTGGCATAACGAAATCAAAACATTCTTAAATATTTATATCGTCTTCCTTGAATGTTGTAATAAAAACCTATCTTGGGAACCTTTATAGCATCCAGAGTCCAAGGAAACATCATAGCACGGGATGCGATCATAATAAACACATTAAAGTAAGTAGGTACATACGTAACCTTCAAAATGACCTCAAAATTATTCTTCACTTTACGTAAGTTGAATTTTCCCTATGCACCATTATAATGATAGCACAAACAGATATGTTAATAGCCGAATAAGGACAAACACTCACAAAACGTCTTCACAATACATCTGTACTGAGTCTAAAGATTTTCAATATGTATGGGAACACTTAGGTTTACCTTCCTTGAAAAAAAAAAAAACACTTGTGTGAAAGCGCACAATTTCTTAGCTCGTTCTTACATAAAAAACTTCTCTTTAAACTTAGATTTACACATTTCGTGCTTGTACGGACTGCTTCGCAACCTCGAATGCCATGACTGAGTTATTTTTGTTGACGACAAAAGGTAGCTTATTATGTGTACCTATTTATAGGAAGGTATGTAAGTTTTCCAATGCCATAACGGAACGAAAATCGCATTTGTATGTTATAATTTGATGGTACCAGTCGTGATATAGAACCGTGATAGAAGATATGTAATGTAATGTATGTCTTTTGCTCGAGACTTGATAAATGGTGATAAATGTATCCCACGGGAATCTTTAATTTACCCGGAATAAAGAGTAGTATAAGTGCTATTACAGAATATAATCACTCTCTATGTTTGAATCCAAATCATTTAAGTCATTTTGACGTGACTAAGTAAAAACACGTATTTAACCTTTCGAATTTATAATATTAATATAAATGGCCAGGAAAATATGGATAGATAAAGGAAACAAAGAGGCTTTTTTAATTTCTTTATATTTGGCAATTAACATATAAAAAGTCTCGTGAGTCATGCGAAATTGTAACTTAAATTTTGTAAGTTTACCCTTTTGCTTTACAACCTTGGCATACACGCAGCCTAGCCTCCTCGTGGGGAAATTCTCATGGGTATGAAATTCACTTGAGGAGAACGGAGGGTTAACTTTTTCTACACCTTTTCCCAACTATATTGAGGTCAGCTTCTAGTCTAACCGGATACAGCTATAGTACATTGTTCACCGAGAGGAGAAAGTGACCAATTACCGTCGAGGGTGTCGTTTGAAGCCCGAGCCGTAGGCGAGGGCTTTAAAACACCCGAGATCGGGAATCGCACTTTCTCACGAGTGATACATAGTGCTTTATACTACACCTACGAGGAAAATAAAAAACTAAATCTTTACTAATTGAAATTTATATTGAAATTGTTGCAGTTAGTGAAGCTTAATGTAACACTGTTTTCACAAATGGCGCCAATGGCGTCTGCAATTCTCACATGTTCTTTTTTCAAATTGTTTATCCTGCCGCCGCAGGGTCGCACTGCCAGCCCGACACCATCCAACACACAGCTAGTGGCCAGTGTCATTTTGCGAACTTGGAGATAAAAACTCACTGTAAAAACTTTTTGGCTTTTGATATTTAGGTTACCGGCGCATAGTCTTACCCAAAATTAAAAAAGAAAAACCACGTAAGAAATGGATTTTCATACACTTTTCTCTCCCGCTCAGATGCGTTTTCTCCCCGCATATTTGTTCGATATGCAATGACGTACTTTCTACCGTAAATTTGATAAAGTATCAAGGTACTTTCCAAGCAGGTATAGTATAAAGTAGTATTTTACATCTCCCTCCACATATATTAGTTGGATTATACCTTGGCAACACCAGTGTCAGATTTTCTGGTTTTTGACTATCCATAAAGACTGTCAAAGTTATACAAATGACGTCAGAGATTGACGGCTTAAAGTGCTTTTTGAGGCACGAGGAATCTCGAAGTAGAACAGTAGCCTGATGTGCTTTTCCGTGTTGTAATCTATACGTGTCCGAAGTTTGGCCCAGATACCTAAAGCTATTTTTGTGTGATTGAAACAACCATACAAACATCCAAACTTTACATCACACATTACTTACTTACCTACTATTTACTTCACATATACCTATAATATTAGTATAATATACTCATCAGTAGAATAAATAATAAAAAAATATTGGAACTAAAAAAAAGTTCAAGACGAACTGAGAACCTCCTCCATTTTTGAAGTCGGTTAAAAACACAAATACAATAAATTAGAGTACGATAATGACTGCATTAGTTGTAAACTGTGTTGCAGCCTAAAATGGGTCGGGAGTCCGAAAAACAAGTGAATGCGCGCGCTACCCAGAATCGTATCGCTGTATGTAAATCTACTAACCTGCACTTGAAAACTTCGTCGCAGTAACCACGAATGGAATTGAAGCCGTAAAGAAATAATCAAGTTCATTAATAAACCCAAATATACCTACAGACTTTATCACTCAATTTCATTATTTATTGGATATTTTTATTGGTCTTTCATTCAAACCACTTAACATTATCAATTGGATTGGTCACACGAATACCTACGTCAGTCGGTATTTTCATATTTTGTACAGAATCGAAGTGGTAAAAACCATTTGTATGATGTTTGGGTTTGCGTTAGGTAATCGTTTATTTACAGTAGATAACGAAAACTCTTTTGGCTAAACTTTGTTAGCTCCAGAAAGTAAATATTAACTGAAGCAAATGTTTGGTTGGGAAACGATTAAAATAATAAATAAAATAAACATACACAAATAAAATCAGTACATAAATGCAATCAACAAACACCCTTTTCAAGTTTAACAACAAGAATAAATCATTCTCTAAAAAGAAAATCCTTTCATCAAACCTGAGCACCAAAGTTTAAATTTAAAATCGTTACTGATAATCCTCGATTTTAAATCGTTATTTGTATTTTTTTAGACATAAACACTAGGAATTTCATACTGTATTATGAGTGCATTTTTACAAACACCAAGACCCGGAACATGTTTTCCAGACCATACAAGCATTCTTCCGTTCATTCCGGTGCAGAAATCGAACCTGTAACACGCAGCGCAACAGCCAATCACTCAACCACTGTGCCACACATGTCATCTCATCAAATCGTCTGTTGATGTTTGTTACGAATAAAAATACCTAAAAGAAAGTAAATATTCGAATGGGTTTTAAAATTTTAAGTTTGCATATCTTTTAATGGTGATTCTCGCTTTTTACACTTATAACTTACTAGCTTTTGCCCGCGACTTCATTCGCGTGGGAGGGTTTTCCGTGTAAAATCCCGATCCCGTGGGAATTTCGGGATATAAAGTAGCCTATGTGTTATTCCAGGATGTATACTATCTACTTGCCAAATTTCATTCAGATCCGTTCAGCAGTTTTTGCGTGAAAGAGTAACAAACATCCATCCATCCTCACAAACTTTCACATCTATAATATTAGTAAGAGTAAGAAGTAAGATATTAGTAAGATAGTAAGATAAAAGTTGTAAGTCGTTGTAACTCGTTACAACCAGGGCTCGTTTAAATTAACCGTTCAAAATTAACTTTTAAGTACGTGAGGTTATTAAAAGCGAAAGTACAATGTAACTGGAGGTCGCTGTGAACAGTACATATTGAATATAACACGTTCACCGCACTGTATCGTGGTTAACGACTTCGGTTACCAATTACCTATTTATATTGTCAATCGACGACCAAAAGAGGAGGTTATCAATTCGACGCGTATTTTTTTTATTTTTTTTTATTTTTATTTATGTATGATCACCCAGTACTCGAAGACGGCTGAACCGATTTGGAAATTTCTTTTTTTGTTTGATAGGGTATACTTTGAAATTGGTACCATTTGTCACCAAGTTAGGATCTGATGATGGGATCCTGGAGAAATCGAGGGAACTCTTCAAATATTATAGGCACACCTATGGCGTTTTGGGTATTTCTTATAGTAACTTGTGCAGTTGCTCTCAAAAATTACCATTTGGGGAAGTGGAACTGATGATGAAGACCACAGATGGCCGCCGAAACTACTCAATAATAAGTATTTCGTGGATTGCGATTCGATTACTTGAATATGGATATTAAGCACTTGGTGCTCGTCACAATGCATATGGTGATGTATAGCTGATGGTGAAGTACCAGGAGAACTCCTCAAAAATTAACGGCCCAGCATTGGGAAAAGCAATATTTTGTAAAATGTTATAAATAGTTGACATTTAGGCTCTTGTAACTAGGTAAATTAAAAATCAACCAACTAAAAAGAGTGAAATAAAAACCTTTTACCAAAAAATTAAACCGACTCCCAAAAAAAACTGCAAAGTGAAAAATAACTTTAATTTTGGAAGTCGGTGCCAAAAACGAAAATACAAAACTAAAGACACCGATTACCGAAATTAAAGTTATTTTTCACTTTGCAGTGTTTTTTGGGAGTCGGTTTAATTTTTTGGTAAAAAGTTTTTATTTTGGTCAGGTTATACATATACCCTTTGTAAATTTGAACATTTTAATACAGTAGGTGAAAGGACAGACGGACAACGTTTTTAGGGTTCCGTAGCCGAATGGCAAAACACTGAACCCTTATAGTTTCGTCATGTCTGTCTGTCTGTCCGTCCGTCCGTATGTCACAGCCATTTTATTCCGAAACTATTGGGACTATACATGTGAAACTTGGAAGGTAGATGTATTCTGTAAACTGCTTTCCGATTTTATGAAAAAAAGAAATATTACAATTCATGGGATTTCATACATGGGAACTGCATCCGAAAAAATTTTTTTTAAGAAACATGCGTTTGTGGTATCCATAGACAGGTCTTTAAAAATTACATCGAGGTTTCTTAAATCACTTTTTCATAAAGTTAATCGTTTAAAAGATATACGCTTCGAAAGTGGTAAAATGTTTGTGTCCCCCTCTAACTTCTACAACAATGGAGCCAAAATATAAAAAAAAATATGTGCTGTAGATCTTAATGTTAACTTTTGACATAAATTAGTTTGAACGAGATCGGATCAGCACTTTTTGAGATATAGCATATTTTATAAAACCGCAAATATAACTTTGTAATTCATATAAACACTATGAAAAAGAAAGTTATTTGGCGTAGTTACCACGGAACCCTTTATGGGCGAGTCTGACTCGCACTTGGCCAATTTTGGTTTTAAAGTGTCCATGTTTACCTTTTGAGGTACCGGAACCGGAAAAATAAGTTCTAATTCCTACGTCAAGACGATACTGGTGGTGCAGTGGTTGAGCGATTAGCTGTTGCGCTAAGTGTCTTCGGTTCGATTCCGGTACAGAACCAATGTTTGTGTGACCTCCCGATAGTTGGTTATATTAATTATGTTCACGCACCCACAATACAGGAGAAAAACCTAGAGCTTAGGAATCTAAGGGATGAAGACAACAAAACAACCATCTTCGATTATTTTCATAGGGCCTCAATCCAAAAAAAAATACTCTATCTTTGCCCATTGATAGCTAAGTATCGCATAAAAATAAATACACAACGTTTTAGCACTATTTGAACGTTTAGCTTGTATATTAGCTATAAGAGTAAATAAAATAGATAGATATACTCTTTATTGTACACCATAACAGAATTAAATAAGGACTTAAAACTACAAATGGTGTTTACAATGGGCGGTCTTAATAAGCTGAAACAGCTGTAAACTTACTATAGACACTTAGGAAAACAAAAGAAAGCCTTAATGAGTCATTTGAGTTCATTGGTTTCTCTATACTCCCAGTTTTAAGCACAAGCGACACATAATAGAGTAGCACTCCACGATTCACTACAAAAGAACCAGTACTTGATGACTTAATAACCGTAGTTTTAGTCATAACTATTGACGCGTGCGCAGCTACGGGCAGAAGCTAGTACCAAATATATCCTTACTTATTATAAAAAGAAGTGCCCCTGTCGCATCTGTCTGTCTGTCTGTCTATATGAATGCGATAAACTCAAAAACTACCGGACGGATTTTTGTACGGTTTTCACCAATATATAGTGTGATTCTTGAGGAAGGTTTAGGTGTAAAATAAATAATCCTTTATAATATTAGTTTACTGACCACGCAACGCCGCGGCGCCCGCGCCGGCGGAGCACGCGTCGAGTGATTGGTCAGCTGATTACATTTATGCAATACATGATGTTGTGAAATATTAAAATGGAAAAAAGGTCCCACGGCTATAATATTGTGTATTATTAAATTATTTTAATTGTATTTGATAAAATACCTAATATAGAGTACACGTGGTTTCAATTAATGTGATAGCGTAATCGCCACGCTGTATAAAGAATGTTGTTATGTGTTATGTTTATGTTGAAGAAGTCGGAAAAAACTTTTTAACAAAAAATTAAACCGACTCCCAAAAACACTGCAAAGTGAAAAATAACTTTAATTTCGGTAGTCGGTGTCTTTAGTTTTGTTTTTTCGTTTTTGGCACCGACTTCCGAAATTAAAGTTATTTTTCACTTTGCAGTGTTTTTGGGAGTCGGTTTAATTTTTTGTTAAAAAGTTTTTTTTTCACTCTTTTTAGTTGGATGATTTTTAATTTACCTAGTTACAAGAGCCTAAATGTCAACTACTTATAACCTTTTATAAAATATTGCTTTTCCCAATGCTGGGCCGTTAATTGTTGAGGAGTTCTCCTGGTACTTCACCATCAGCTCTACATCACCATATGCATTGTGACGAGCATAAAGTGCTTAACATCCATATTCAAGTAATCGAATCGCAATCCACTTAATACTTATTATTGAGTAGTTTCGGCGGCCATCTGTGGTCTTCATCATCAGTTCCACTTCCCCAAATGGTACTTTTTGAGAGCAACTGCACAAGTTACTATAAGAAATACCCAAAACGCCATAGGTGTGCCTATAATATTTGAAGAGTTCCCTCGATTTCTCCAGGATCCCATCATCAGATCCTGACTTAGGTGATAATGGTACCAATTTCGAACTATACCCATTCGAACAAAAAAAGAATTTTCCAAATCGGTTCAGCCGTCTTCGAGTACTCGATGATCATACATAAAAAAAAAAAAAAAAAAAATATACGCGTCGAATTGATAACCTCCTCTTTTTGTCGTCGGTTGAAAATGTTACCTACTGGGAGCTATACTCGCGTGCGCGACATAAAGCAGCAGAGGTACATTGAATTAATGTACTAGAGAATTGTTCATCTACAGTAGTGCTCCAAAAAAGTCTGTCATAGCAAATCTTTATCTCCTACGGTTGACTAAAAATAACTACTTTTGTATTCAAAGTATTGATTAAAAATACTACGTTATTTTCGAAGCTGTTTTCTTCTGTTCATTATTACTCCTTATCTAAATAAATACGTTCATTAGGTTCGGTATTTAACGCATATTAAAAATTGTCCTTTACATTATATGAATCAAATAAATACTTTAGAAGATATCATAGATTCAAGGCAGCACTCGATCAAACTCGGACTCGGCTACCAAAATCCACCCGAGCGAAGCCGGGACGGGCCGCTAGTACTATAATTAAGTCACTTTTCTTGATCCGGTAATCAAACACAAAATTTCAATCTTCATCCTAATATCTACAAAGTGAATCGATTTATTGCTCCCGTACTTATCGATTTGCATTAGGAATAGTACCTTTTCCTTTCCCAACTTATTTTTCGCGATTGAAGGTTTCTTTTTTAATTCTAAAGTTACTAATATTACCGCTTCTCAGGAATGCGTTGTTTCTTTTTTTTTACAAGACCTCCATGAAAACATTTAGTTTTATTACGTTCAATAATGAAACTAATCTAAATATTGCAGCACAGCTCTTCAATCCCCAAGGCACCTGATCATTGTGAACGATATTCAAGTTTTGAATCGTAATCTGTGAGGCAAATCTCTTATTGATTTGATCTGACTTTAAGAAGGGTCGAAGGGTCCTTTTGTAATATACATAACGGTGAGTTATTTAGTGCGTATTACTTTTGATAGTTTATTATCTAGAGTTCGTAGTAATAAGTTTTAGTACTCAAGAATCCACTAATGGAATCCGTAATATATAGTTTTAAAACTATTAGCTGCTGTCTGCGACTTCACTCGCGTTGTCACTTGGCACATTTTCCCGGAGTGATAAAAAATTCGGTTTATTCCAGGAACGAAAATACACTTTGGCACAAAGTGAAACATAATCATACAAAAAAGGGAATGAAATAATCTGGAGAGATTTCTTAAATTTTCATTTCGTCATTCGTAAGTTATGGCGCATGGCGTGGCCAAGGGAAACCGAGATTATCTTTTTCACAAAGAAGAACTTTTCCTACTACGTAGTTGAAGCTACACATATTGAAATTAAAGGAAAGAAATTTCAATTGATTTCATGAAAGGTTAAATTAGATTTTTATTAGTCACTGCGACGCAATATTCGGAAGTCAAGTGTTGGAAAGTAGCAAAAATAAATAAATCTTACTTCAACGTTTACCGTTCTCTTTCTAATGGTTCGAGCCCCGTGTCACCACTTGACTGATATTCCTTATGTGAAACAGTTACTGTACTCCTTTAGCTCTGCTTGGGATCACAGGTCTGACGTAATATTATTGAAACACACCTTCCGATATATAAAGTAAAGGATAATAAACTATTATTATTTTAAATCCTTGAATCGGTCTTTCCTTTGGTTTCCACCTTTTAACCCCAACAGGTTATGGGCCCAGGATGCTAAACCTAAGTGAAAGTATTATATACAGTGGATTTAATGAATACTAAGTAACAAAAAGGTTTGATGCAGTGTTTAAATCAAAAGAAATAAGAGTTTTTAACATCAAAAGGAACAAAAAACAATTTGATAGCGATAAGTATATTGTGCGGAAATTATGAACTTGTAATCTTTGAAGTGAATTTGAATTGCTGAACATTGTCAACGAGGAAGCTTCAATAGAAACCAGTGCTGAGTGATTCAAGAAAGGTCCAAGAAGGCATGAGCAAATGATAATCTGATGCGAAAATTCTGCAAATGTTTGTCAAATTCGTTACTTGACCTGACTACAGTGAAGAAAAGAACGTGATTCGACGGAAGAACTTTTCACCAAGATAGGCTCTATAGAATATGTCTCAAGAGAAGTAAAGGGTAACGGCTCAATGATCTCTTAGAAAAGGAAGCTGAATTTGAAACTGGATAATTACACCATATTATTGAAACATTTCCAAGCACCATCTTATGACTGAAATTAAAAGCTAAAGCTGCATTTTCGTCGTAATCAACACCTTGTTCTTCTTGACTGAAGACAAATTAACATTAGCTGATGTCATAACAAGACTCAAACTTAAAGCAAAATACGTGATTTAAGTTGTAAAGTACTTATCGCTGAAATTTCAATCAATTCAAGAAATCATAAGGAATATCTAAAAGTTAATGAAACCATTAAATAAGAATTTTAAACCCAAGAAATGTTACCACGTTGTTAAAAAGGTACATTGGTGGAAGAATTCCTGAAAATAAAAACTTTTTACCAAAAAAATAAAACCGACTCCCAAAAAGTTTTTATTTAACTCTTTTTAGTTGGTCGATTTTTAATTTACCTAGTTACAAGAGCCTAAATGTCAACTACTTATAATCATTTACAACATATTGCTTTTCCCAATGTTGGGCCGTTAATTGTTGAGGAGTTCTCCTGGTAATTCACCATCAGCTTCACTTCACCATATGCATTGTGACAAGCATTTTGTGCTTAATAACCACATTCAAGTAATCGAAGCGGAACACATGAAATACTTATTATTCCTACTTATATATTGAGTAGTTCCAGTGGCCATCTGTGGTCTTTATCATCAGGTTATCTTCACTAATGGTGCTTTTAGAATGCAACTATATAAGTTATTATAAAAAATACTCAAATCACTACAGGTGTGCCTATAATATTTGAAGAGTTCCCTCGATTTCTCCAGGATCCCATCATCAGATCCTGACTTGGTGACAATGGGACCCTTTAAAAAAAAAAAAGAATTTTCCAAATCGGTTCAGCCGTCTTCGAGTAATCGATCACCGATTACTTGAAGACGGCTGAAACGACATACACAAAAAAAAATATACGCGTCGACTTGATAACCTCCTCCTCGGTCGGTCGTCGGTTGAAAAGGGAGTAATATGAAAACAAATAAACACAATAGACTCATTTGGTTGGTTAGTTCAAAAACACATGTTGCGATACTGAGAGAAGTGATTTAACCGTATGTAAAATTGGGCAAGACAATTTTCCATACATGTATATTTTTGTCTGGACCTGAAGAGTCCATCTAGAGATCATTGAAAAATCAAGAAAATTTGGCAGTAAGCTTCATTGAGCTTGAAAGCTAAGAATCATTAACCGCGGAGTCATTGTGTTCAAAGATGGTAAGCCAGTAATAAAGGGTAAGTCTTTGAACAATTTAATCAGCGTTAACTCGCTGTTTCTTTTAAAAATGCTTTAAGTAGCAAATACTCATTAAATAGAGTCGTAAATAAGTTTTTGAGTTATTTTGATATAAAAGATGAGACAATACGGGCAAACCAATTTTTGGGAATTAAACTATTTTATGATAGTGATACTGTTTGATAAATAGTGTGCCTAACGATAAATTTTGTGAAGCTTGAATGTATGAATAATAAGCTTGTTAGAATTTTTAACAAATTGAAAACAAAATATTTGAAACGACCTCTATTTAACGTGCACACAGATGTTTGCGATCCTACCACTTCTACTTCTTCTTGTAAGATTCATTTTGGTCTGAGAATTGTTAACGTATATTGTGATAAGAGAGAAGAATTTGTTTCCAAAGAATTTAAAGTTTTTGTGCTTGGAAAGGTATTAATAACCACTAAACAGTGCTTTATATTGTGGCTTTAAATGGTAATGCCAAAAGTATAATAAGAACAATGAATACAGAATGGAGTTGTGGTAAGTCTAAATATGACATATCTTTCTAGATTGTTCTGGGGAGCACTGGGATAAATAACACACCTGAGTAATGGTATCAGTACAAGGCACAATTAAAATATGTATTAAGTATTTGGTTCTACTGTTTACTTTGTTTGCAGAAGTACAAAAACGAAATATACTTATAAAAGTGTTGATAGTTATGAACTAATCTCATTTAAGGTGTGGGATGTGATAGACAAAAAGGTGTGAATCTGGTAATAGATGATATAGATATTACTATCTAATAAGTCAGTGAAACCTGAGTCTGAACAGATTATGGCTAAATAAAGCTTTAGATCAGTTGGTTACTATAACTTGGTGATTTTTCGAAAGGAGATGTGAATCTCTTAAAAATCTGTAAAATTGTAACAAGTTACAAACAGGATGTAAAACCTAGCATGGTAAACAATAAATCTGTTAATGAAATAGTGGAGTGCTTGTGTTTATATCACAGGAAATGAGTTAACTTTATTAGTGACTAATTTGAAATAGCGAAATATTATATGATTTGAGACGAAGTGATAGGATGCAAGACATGTTTTCAGTTTGTGTATAAAGAAAACGATGACGACAGTATTCTGGTAAATATCTGTTTTATGCTAGTTTTCAATCCAAGGTAAGATAGGCATCTTACCTTACCATAGCTATTTAAAGATTTTTTTTTGGACTTTTGTAATTAAACCAGAATATAAATATATTATCTATTTGGGTATTAATAGATGACTAATTATTATGAGTTTGGAAAAGTTTTGAAGTAGAAAAACCTACTGGCTTATAGTTTGTCAGATATGCTATTAATTAATTAGGTAAGGCTACTTGCAAAACATGTAAATAAAAATATATATTATTTTTGCGAATTAAAGAGTATGGATATAAAATAACATTTTTGGTTGAGAAGGAACTAAACGGGGAAACCGTATATGTAATGAATTTTCCCGAAAGCATCCCGAGTCCCGACAGACAATACATGGTTGGTTAATGAATGAAACCATTATACAGATTAAAGCAGTTTGAATGATTTTGATTCCAAATGCTAGAGAGAAATTTGATAAAGATATAAAAATATTTCTTATACTCATTAGCGGACCGGTGCATTTATGTTTTTAATGCAGGTGAGAGTTTGAACTTGTGCCCCGTTGATGGTAAGGACTCACGCCCCATTACAAGGGACATAGCTGACTTTTGTGTGTGTGCACCTCTGTCTTCCCTTTAGGGGATTACAGGCGTCATGTTTTCATGTTATAAAGAATATGTGAGTACTATCGAATATTGACGATCTAGTGTAAAACATACATAAATAACACTTTGAAGATCATCGACTTCAAATCTAAAATGTTTACTGTGAAACAAAATAGCCTTGTCAGAAAACAATAAGTTACTTGGGATAAGTAAATGCGGATAAAAGTTCCTGAGAAATTCAACCTGAGAGATTGTAAATCAGTTCATACTCCACTTTACAGCATAATATACAGGGTCTTTCATTAAGCGTGTCCTATCTTTAAATTTAAATAAAACAAAGTGTGTGTGAGATATTATCGAAATTATTTATTTATTTGAAAGATGTAGTGATGCCATTATGTGTGGAATATGACATCATTCAAGTGTCCACCACGGCTTCTCTGAGTGGAGCGCATGCGAGATATCCAATTTTCCATGACTTTTGCGCATAAATCAGGCTGAATTCGACCTATGGCATAGGTTATGTTGGCTTTGAGGGCCGCTGTGGTTTGTGGTTTATTCGCATAGACCTGCGACTTAAGAAAACCCCACAAGAAAACGTCTAGCGGGGTTAAGTCACAAGATCTCAGTGGCCAGTTCACATCAGCTCCACGTGAGATGACCATGCCCTCAAATCTCTCATGCAAAATATTCAATGTGGCATGAGCTGTGTGGCACGTAGCGCCGTCTTGTTGAAACCACATGTCATAGGTTCAGATTATCCAGTTCATGCCAAAAAAAGTTGGTAATCATCGACCTATAGCGCTCGCCGTTGACAGTGATGGCCTGGCCAACGTTGTTCTCAAATAAATATGGCCCGATGACGCCGCCAGCCCAAAACCCACGCCAAACTGTAACTTTTTCGGGATGCATTTTACGCTCTTGGATCTCCTGTGGATTGGTATCGTCCCAAATTCGACAATTTTGTTTGTTTACGTACCCATTCATCCAGAAATGGGCCTCATCGCTGAATATCATTTTTCTGTGAAAATTATGGTCAGTTTCTAACTGCTACAGTGCCCATTCAGCGAACACACGTCGTTGTCTATGGTCGTTTACCTTCAATTCCTGGGTGAGTTGAATTTTATACGGGTGCCCAAGTCACGACGCAAAATTCGCCAAGTTGTGGTCTGTGAAAGGCCGAGTTCTTGTGAGCGACGTGAAATCGACTGCCTCGGATTCTCCTGCACACTCTCACGGACAGCGGTGATGTTTTCGGCAGAGCTTGCGTTTCGTTGACGTATGGGTGTTGGTCGATCATTTACCGAACCAGTGGACTCAAATTTATCCACCACACGACGAATAGTCCTCTCGGTAGGACGATTATGGCAACCGTAAAATGGGCGAAGCGCGCGGTGCGTTGCCCGAACAGAACACTCATTTTGATAAAGCAATTTTATCATTTGCACGAGTTGTTGAATGCTATAGCTATTGATTTATTTTTTTTTTTTATTATGATTTGGCAAAACAGAATGAATAAATGACAACCAATTTGACAGATGTAGCTTCAACAAGATGGCCGCTACTAACTGTCAAAGTTCGGACATGCCTATTGGAAGACCCGTTATTAAAATAAAAGCTTTAAGTTCCATGAGAAATTACAAGGGCCTTATTGTAAAAATATTATGGGATACTTGATGTAACCCAAGTTGTACATTCGAGCTAAATTTTTATATAAACAAACATCATTATAATGAAGCAGAGTAGGCGAAGCAGTAAATGAAAGTTTGTGGTTAAAGTCATAAGTGACTACTATTGACTAATTTGTATTATGAAAATAGTCGAATAATTGTTTTTTTAGAATAATTATTGAATACAACTAAATTACATGACATATTATGTAGTTATGTGACAAATTTTTGAACGTATGTATGTAGACTAAATTATTTGAACACTGGTACCAAAAGTAAGATTTAAATTGTGTTTTAGGTACCAGAGCTCTCGCAAGTCTCAATTAGGTCGTGTGAGTTACACAAAACATATTCATTGTTTTAAACAATCGTAGAAAAATGAAAGCATTAATGTAAAAAAATGGAACAATAACAAGAGTGATTAATCTATGTATCAAACAAACTATCAGTAAAGAGAGTATTCTGGCGCTATAGTGGTACGTATATAAAAACTTTTTACCAAAAAATTAAACCGACTCCCAAAAAACACTGCAAAGTGAAAAATAACTTTAATTTCGGTAGTCGGTGTTTTGTATTTTCGTTTTTGGCACCGACTTCCGAAATTAAAGTTATTTTTCACTTTGCAGTGTTTTTTGGGAGTCGGTTTAATTTTTTGGTAAAAAGTTTTTATTTCACTCCTTTTAGTTGGTTGATTTTTAATTTACCTAGTTACAAGAGCCTAAATGTCAACTACTTATAAAATTTTACAAAATATTGCTTTTCCCAATGCTGGGCCGTTCATTTTTGAGGAGTTCTCCTGGTACTTCACCATCAGCTATACATCACCATATGCATTGTGACGAGCATAAAGTGCTTAATATCCATATTCAAGTAATCGAATCGCAATCCACGAAATACTTATTATTGAGTAGTTTCGGCGACCATCTGTGGTCTTCATCATCAGTTCCACTTCCCGAAATAGTACTTTTTGAGAGCAACTGCACAAGAACCGACCTCGCCGAAACTTGTCGACTTGTGCAGCTTGACGTAAACAGAGTAGTTGAATGGTCCCATGACAACGGAATAGTTTTAAACGCAGAAAAAACCAAAATCGTAATAATACGCTCTCCTTACTCGCTTTCACCCAACGATCCTCCTCCAATTTATACACATAACTTTGAATGTATCCATAATAACCAGATTAACTGTGAATGCAAACCTATCGAACTAGCCAAATGTGTAACATACCTCGGTATGAAGGTGGATGGAACTTTTCGTGGGCAAATCATGTAGAGTATTTGTGTAAAAAACTTAGGATATTACTAGGTAAGTTCTACCATCTTAGTTTTAAGGTGCCAACCAGCACTCTCAAGTGCCTTTATCTAAAATTAGTCGACCCCATACTAAGTTACGCTCTTGACTGCTATGGACTCACATTTAAAAGTTATTTAGATTTATTAGAAGCTCAGCAAATTAGATTTTTGAAGCTATTAGTTAGCAATAAGACAAAAACTCATGTAAAGACAATTATTATAAGCTCTTCAAAATTTGTAAAATTCTTCCTGTTAGAGTAAAGCATAAATATCTCCTCCTGGTAAACAGTTATGGCAGTTGGGAGCGTCACTCGCTAGTTACTCATAACCACGCAACGAGGACAGTATCTGCAGGTAAATTTAATGTACCTAGAGTAAATAATTACTTTGGTGATAGAACAATAGATAAGCGAGTACCTTACCTACTCAATACATTGCCTGCAGATATCTTAAATCAGAATAAAAAGATTAGATTTGCAAAAGCACTCAAGAAGTGGTATATTAGTCATTTATAATTTTTTATTTTTGTTTTTATTCAATATTTTCAAGTATTTTTTATTTTTATTTTCTACAGTTATTTTTACTCGCCAGTCTTTACAGTTTGGCGAGAATACATAATTAATGTGATGTCATTCTCTCTTTTACTTTTATGTTATAGTTATTTAAATATGTATGTGTATGTTTCTATAATGTGTATGTCATAAGAAATGTATATCTAGTTTTTTAAATATCTGTACTCACAGACAAACCGTGTAAACGGTTTTGTGGGACATTGGCTTATTTTTAAGATGTTAATGTAACATGTTTTTAATAACAATAAATAATAATAATAATAATAAGTTACTATAAGAAATACCCAAAACGCCATAGGTGTGCCTATAATATTTGAAGAGTTCCCTCGATTTCTCCAGGATACCATCATCAGATCCTGACTTGGTGACAAATGGTACCAATTTCGAAGTATACCCTATCAAACAAAAAAAGAATTTTCCAAATCGGTTCAGCCGTCTTCGAGTACTCGGTGATCATACATAAAAAAAAAATGTATATAAACGCGTCGAATTGATAACCTCCTCTTTTGGTCGTCGGTTGAAAAGTGGTTGAGTATGGGTGGCGAAGGGTGAAAAGTGTAGATAACAGTATGATGTGTACGTGTGAATAGGTGTGAACGTTGTGAAATGTAAGTTGTAATGTAGATGAAATACAGATAAAACATTCATTTTCTAGCGGATGGTTTTTAATAGGTCTTCAGTTTCAGCATAAGTTTTTGTAAGTAGCCATTTAGATACCTTTTTTTCAACCGACGACAAAAAGAGGAGGTTATCAATTCGACGCGTATTTTTTTTTTTTATGTATGATCATCGATTACTCGAAGACGGCTGAACCGATTTGGAAAATTCTTTTTTGGATTGAAAGGGTATACTTCGAAATTGGTCCCATTTTCATAAACGTCAGGATCTGATGATGGGATCGTGGAGAAATCGAGGGAACTCTTCAAATATTATAGGCACACCTATGACGTTTTGGGTATTTATTATAGTAACTTGTGCAGTTGCTCTCAAAAAGTACCATTGAGGAAGTGCAATTGATGATGAAGACCACAGATGGCCGCCGAAACTACTCAATAATAAGTATTGAGTGGATTGCGATTCGATTACTTATGGGAATATGGATGTTCAGCACTTTACGCTCGTCACAATGCATATGGTGATGTAGAGCTGATGGTGAAGTACTAGGAGAACTCCTCAACAATTAACGGCCCAGCATTGGGAAAAGCAATATTTTGTAAAAGGTTATAAGTAGTTGACATTTAGGCTCTTGTAACTAGGTAAATTAAAAATAGACCAACTAAAAAGAGTGAAATAAAAACATTTTACCAAATAATTAAACCGACTCCCAAAAAACACTGCAAAGTCAAAAATAACTTTCATTTCGGAAGTCGGTGCCAAAAGCGAAAATACAAAACTAAAGACACCGATTACCGAAATTAAAGTTATTTTTCACTTTGCAGTGTTTTTTGGGAGTCGGTTTAATTTTTTGGTAATTAGTTTTTATTCGCACTCAGATCTAGATAGTGGATAAATATTGCAGTGTTTGTTGACAAAATTGTAAAGATGAGGTGATGCCTTGCGGCTAAACAACTTTTATGCGTCTGAGGTTTGCAAACCATGTGCCACCGGCGCACATACGTCAATATTCCACATTTACGCGGCCAAAATTGAATTTAAAAAAATTACGATAAACACATAAAATGGTACATGCAGAGCTAGAAGACAGTTCCAAGAATCCTAACTGAGCCCCACCACCTACCTGCGATAAACCCCGACCGCTTTCAGGTAGTCGGTACTTGACTGTCAACCCGTGCGCTTGTTTTTGCTGCTTAAAGTTACAAACACAACAAAAGTTACAACATTTTTTTTTTTTTTTCGATGTAAGTTTTTGAAGTGAAAGTGATGGATTCTAATAACTCAGGTATGGATCTTTATTGTTATTATTGTTTACTTACCCAAAATGCCCAATTCGAATAATTAGGGGGTTTCAAACACACGGGTTGTTTTAGACAAATTTTGAAGTAATTTTGAACTTTAAAGGTGAATTTGTTATATTTCTCGATGAGATACGATCGTCATTCTTTTTTTAATTGAAAGTACAATCCTTAGAATAAAAGAAAATATAAAAACTAGCTGCGGAAGAGTGCGGATAACAAAACGGGGGACCTTTTTAACCATTAAGATTTTGTATGAAAATATAACCAATTTTTTATTAGTTAAGTAATCTTAGCTTTTCATTGTTTTAGATACTTCAAGCACATCAGGTGTGAAAATTGTTACTCGGAAATACCTTTATCTGATTATGAAAAATGAAAATTTACCGAATTTCGATGCAAAAGTGAATTATTTAGAAAGTCCGAACAACGAAATTTTGCCGCCCAATAAGATTTCAGTTTGTAAAAGAGTCTACTGACGTGATAGAGGAAGAAATAAGATACGTTAAAAGTTCTGTGAAAGCACTGAAACCCACTGAAATAAATTTGAACCAAACAAAATTATCATTTGATCATTTTTTTGAAATGACTATGGTAGATGGAAAAGTATGCAATGCTGCAACCGGCACAAAGTCTATTAGTCGGTGCTATATTTGTGGTGTAACATCGAAAGACTTCAACAAAATTGAAGATAAAAAGGAAACATCAAGTTTTACGGGAGTTAATTTTGGGCTTTCTGTATTGCATGCCAGAATTAGATTATTTGAAAGTGTTTTACATTTGGCATATAAATTACCAGTAAAAAAATATAGGGAAAGGAGGTCTGAGGAAGAAAAACAACTAGAAGAAAAAACAAAAAAGCACATCCAAGAAAGATTTCGGATTGAAACTGGATTATTGGTAGACATGCCCAAATCAAATTTCGGAAATACCAATGATGGTAACACCAGTAGAAGGTTTTTTGAAAATCCCCATTTGGCAGCAGATATAACCGGGATAAACTATGATCTGATTTATAGATTAAAAGTTATATTGGAGACAATTTCAAGTGGACATAAGATAGATTCACAGAAATACGATTCTTATACCAAAGATACTGCAAAATTATATGTAAGCCTTTATGGATGGCACCCTATGACTCCGACCATGCATAAAATATTGACACATGGTGCCACTATAATAGAAAAAGCTTTGCTGCCAATAGGTCAGCTATCCGAAGAAGCCGCAGAGACCCGGAATAAACACTTCCGTGTATATCGCGAAAACTTCGCCAGGAAATTTTCTAGGGAAAATTGTAATATTGATGTGTACCATAGATTACTACTGAGTTCGGATCCACTTACTAGCAGCTTGAGGCCCAAGAAGAGATCAATCCCCAGAACATTTTGCCCGGAAACAATAAACATGCTAATGCCAGAATATCCCGACGAACCAGACTCAGATAGCGAGTAGCAAGATTACGATTACATTACGTGATAATATTTTTTTTGTGTAAAATTCTTCTGTTGTATTAATTTGTTTGTAATATTGTACAAATTTTGTTTTATTTTGTG
The DNA here is from genome assembly GCA_943138885.2 of Tholera decimalis. Taxonomy (NCBI): domain Eukaryota; kingdom Metazoa; phylum Arthropoda; class Insecta; order Lepidoptera; family Noctuidae; genus Tholera; species Tholera decimalis. The sequence goes on along the minus strand of OW964552.2, from coordinate 12,405,834 downwards.
TATTTCTATGGATTCAATAAATAATTATGTGAAATAATGATTTTTTACCTTAATTTACAAAAAAAAACTTAACTAAATAAAAAAAATACTCTTAAGAGATATGTAATATCATGCAGACGTGATATAAGTAAACAAATAATTTTGGCCGCGTAAATGTGGAATATTGACGTATGTGCGGCGTCTCTTTACAATATTGACGTCATATAACCAAGGAGATGTGTTTCCATAAAACAGTTACTAGTACGAAAAGTTGTCTGACACTCAGAACTTTACTGATATTATAAAGCTGAGAAGTAGGGTACCTAAAAGGCCTGCTAGCGTAATAAACAGTTTTTAGGGTATATCGAAGTCGGCAAAATAGTGAAGCTTTTTAAATATATATATGACTTTCCAAACCCAAAATGTAACGTTAGTAATATGCCACTTCCAATTAAGCAAGTTGTCAATATGTACACCCAGATATTTCACGTGGGTGGATCTAGAAAGGACAGCACAGGTACAGGATTTAGATAAATCGCCTAGTCCACAGGAATGCGCATATAATAAAAATGTATCGGAAGGTTGAATGGATGAAGTCATCGAAAAAGTAAGACACGTGGTTTTGTTCAGGTTAAGAGTTAAGCGGTTCTCGGTCAGCCAATGCATTACCCTACTTAACGCGTATTCAGCTCTATAAAACACCTTAGTCCGGTCTTTTCCATGAATAAGCAAAGCGGTATCGGCCGCATACGCAAAAATATCGCAGTATGGGACATTTAGCTTGCACAAATATCTCGGACTGATCCGATATATCCCAAGGATCACTCAGGATTAAAGGGAACCCTACTAAGAGAGTATTGGTTGGAATGAACAGAATCAAACAGACTGTTAATATACAAACAAAATACCCAACATAAATTAGCATACATAGACAAATGCTTGATATCACAAACCATCTGTTTGCAAGCTGATCAAAGTTAACAGAAGCAGAAAACAGGTGCTACTAACACTACTATGTGAAGGCTTGTCTGATTTAGTATTTAGATTGCGACCGCTTGTAGACTTAAAAGCATTATTTATTCTGTTATTTTTTCTGTTATTTAGGCTTTAGAAGAGACAAATACAACATTAATCTAGAGAAAGCTATCAGTGCTTTGAATAGGCTATAAGATAAGGCTATAAATTAAAATACAGAAGTGACTATATCTGACTCTCAATACGGTTCGTGGTAAAAAGATCATAAAATGTTCTATTGAATTCATCAAAGCGTGAAAGTTATCCAGGCATTTAATATGAATAAAATCACAAAATGACGATAGCAGATGTCCTTTGGAATAACACTAGAAAAACAAATAAGAAAAACATCTCGAAGCGGCATGACCGTGACGTACTTACTAAATAAACCAGAAGATTATATAGAACCGTTAATAATCAACAGACTATTATATAATTATTAAACATTATGGTAATTGATGAGCAGCAGTGGACCTTCATCCATATTATTTTACGCCGAAACAATAAAGTCTCAGCTTAATTCGTCTTTCTGCTGAAGTAGTATTTCTATTAGATGAAAACAATAAAATGACAAGGAAATTTCCGAAAACAGTTTCATCAAATAAAACTAGATCAATCAAGACAAACAGAAGGAAAAGATCACAGCCTCAACTAATAAACAAACTCACATCAATAAAATTACCAGCAATGACGTAGATATAGTACGTGGGCAAATAATAACAAAAACCAATCAACTGCCTAACACACACAGTATAATCAATTTGAGTATTCGATTAACGCAAGATAGCAACAGCACAATAACTTTTATAAGAAAACACCATGAAAGTGAGACCGTAAAATCTTCTGGTAAACAAAGTTTTGGGACACGGGTCTGAAATTTTCCCCTCATTCATGGGCTCATGGCTTATGTCGTTAAGAAAACTCCCTGTGGTAAAATTAATTCGATGAGAACCATAAGATGTTTGACACGGGTGTCGAATTGGCTACGACCTAATTAGGTTGTGACCCAATTACTATGTATTTTAAAGGGTTACGAGAAATCGGTTGATTCGTCAGATTGATGCGTCGTTTTATAGAAATTAATCATAATGCAGGTCGTTAAGATTTTTTTTGTTGATAAAGGTGTTCAAAAGAAAGGACGCGATAAAATCTAAGAAAAACCGGGCTACCTCTGGTTATTCACATATTCTAGTTAGACCTTAGTAGTAAGCGGAAAATTTACAAATTTATAGCGTCGACCGACTCACATTTCAAGACAGCCAAGCAAAAATAGAACAAAAATTATAATTTTCATCAAATAGAGTGAACAAATAGTTCTCTTTAATCATGCTTGTCGTCTTATTGTCTTCGGAAACAATAAATTTATTGTTCTTCAATTGTATTATTACTCACAAATGTCACGTTATCATTATGCTGTGGTATTGTAATTTATTAGAAATACGAAATGTGTTCTTCACTAGGGAACCAGACCAGGGCCTAAAAGTGTACATTATGTATCTACTTCTAATGATGGCGTGTCTGCGACTACATTCGCGACATTACCTTAGCTTGTGCGTAAAACATAATTTAAAAATAGGTGAATACAATAGAGAATAATATATGGTATTGCCGTTTAAGTGTATTCAGGGATATAAATAAGAAAAATGTTTGATTTTTTAATTAGGCGGTAGGTACTCATTAGTTAGGTCGCGGTTTTTACCGCGTCCTAACTACCCCGATGCCGTGCCGTGGGAATGCCTGGATAAAAAGTTATGTATAAAAATGAATATGTTGCTTTTTAATATCCTTTACCTTCTAGTACCTAATATCGGTTCAGCCGTCGCAGGGATTATGCCGTCTCAACAGAAAGCACAGTTACAGTTATTTTGCAATCACAGACAACCGCTTTAATTTCATTTATATGTCATAGATAACACAGAATTTACGAATGTTGCAATAATAAATGTCTTGCTAACATTTTTCCAATTTTCGAAATTTTATAACATCTCGATGACTTATCGTGCTTCAAAGCGTGCGATTATCAATTTATATGCATTAGCAACACCTTTCACATTCGAGGTTGAATCAGACACACATTTATAATGTTGTCCGTATAAGTGCAAACAGTGTAAAAAGTCGAATAAAGCGGAAATATAGAAAAAAAAGAGCTTGTCCTGCTTTTCCATGACTACAACGGAAGTCGATTTCAGATAAAATAAGTACCAAGCGAGATCGCTGTGGTCTTTATATATAACTTTTACTGGATTACGCATTTCATATATACACACATACGGATTACGAATTACAACAGAGATTTACCTCAACTTTACAAATTCATGGGCCTTTGTTTATTGGCGTCTAAATACCTTGGGCATTCTCTACCAGCCAACCATGAATTGTGAAGACACAACATGGCCGGTGCAGATATAATTTTATGAATGTATGGATGTTTTTGTGTGTATAGCGTGTGTATATGTCTAATGACTAAGGTGCCTTGTGATCAAGAGTTCACAGGTTCGAACCCCACCCATTACACTTTTGACGTGAACCCACTCCAGACACATGCATATTTAGCTTAGTTGGAGGGGTTAACAAGATTGCTAGTAATGTGAATTCTACCCACATTACTAGAAAACTTAAAAATAATAATATTCATAATACACACACATATGCGATGTAATTTGTGTTATAATATAAACATCTCTAGTTATATATATCTATACTAATATTATAAAGCGGAAAAGTTTGTTTGTTTGTTTCTTTGCTTGAACGCGCTAATCTTCGAAAGTACTAGGTGGATTTGAATGCAATTTGGTATGGAAGTAGCTTAAAGCTTGAGGAAGGTTATAGGCTACTTTTTACTCGACTGCAAAAAAGGAGAGTTATGTTTTTACCGTGATAGAATCCACGGGAGCGAAGCCCCGCGTGAGTACTAGTATTGGTATAAAGCATTAGCAAAAAGAAATTGATATGACTTTGCTACTTCTGATGAAACTTGGTGACGCATGGTTTTGCTAATTACCTGGGATGTAGTCTCTTAAAACTAAAAGCCAAGGGGAGAGAAGCGTTGTTTTTATGTGTAGACTGTGGTGTAATGATCTCTTGAAACACTGGTTGTCCGCGTATTGTATTGTATAGTTTATGAATTTACTTAAAACTATGCTCTAGCTTATATTATTTATGTCATTCAAGCCCCACAGCCACAAACAATCCTAAATTAATATTTTAAAAGAAGCCCATGTCATACCCCGGATTAACGACAGTTTCGATTTCAAATTTCAAGTGCTGGAAAATAATCGCGACCGAAAGCTAGTATTATAATATGGATATAGATTCTCTGCTTTATCCAGTACCCACGTTAAAACTCATATTATAGCCAAATCATAACATTATGATCAAGACGACCTACCGTAACTCACGATTGTACTTAGCAGAATGTAGAATACAAGCCGAAAAAGAAAAACAAAGGAATGGGAAATTTTATGATATTATTATAGAAGTAAAACCATACGTAGTTAGAGAATAATATTAAGTACAATCATGCAGTACCTACATGTGACCAGGTAGGTATTCGGTTCCGCATTTTTTTAATGGATTCGTCATAGAGTAAGGCTAAGTTACACAAATACCACACAGCGGAGCAAAATAAATATGCGAAACAAAATAAACGTTCTTATCAGTACTTCGGAAATTCAAGAATTTAAGTTTGTTTCAAAGTTTTTACCTAATCTGGTTTTGTTTGATAACGTCAATCTGTCTTTGGTAACGTTTTTGAAATGATTGTCATTGAATGATGTTGATTGTCATATCGTAGGTCCAATCACAAAGGCCGCAGATATTATAAAACTATTTGAAGGGTAAAAAACAAGAAAAATCACATTTATTTGTATTGGATGCATACAGTGGTGCTCATATAATTAAGAACGACTAATTAAAAACAAGCTTTTTTTAAACTTACGAGAATTACACTTTTTGCATGTCTTTTTGTATCTCTCTGGGTATCGCAAAATAATTGTTCCACATTGTCGTAGCACACAGTTATAACATGATTAATTCAATAATATATAGATAAACGTTTTACATTAAACCTTAACATATTAATGCAAACTGGCTGGCACATAACTAAGAACGCTGGATAGTTTTTTTTAATTATTTAAATAGAGAACACCATGCAACTAAGCCATTATTCGCATAATTTTGCCGCCGTTTAGTCCTGTAAAAGTCAAGAAGTTGATTATTTCACATAAAAACAATGGGGAAAAATAAAAGTTGCGACGAACCTAAAAGGGAAGTGATAATAAAACTTCGCGATAAGAATTAGTCCTACAAAAGATAGCCGATCATCTCTAGTGCTCAAAAACGATGATATTCCATGCTGTGAAGCATTTTCAACCGACGACAAAAAAAGGAGGAGGTTATCAATTCGACGCGTATATTTTTTTTTATTTTTTTTTATAAATGATCACCGATTACTCGAAGACGGCTGAACCGATTTGGAAAATTCTTTTTTTGTTTGATGATACTTCGAAATTGGTACCATTTGTCACCAGGTCAGGATCTGATGATGGGATCCTGGAGAAATCGAGGGAACTCTTCAAATATTATAGGCACACCTATGGCGTTTTGGGTATTTCTTATAGTAACTTGTGCAATTGCTCTCAAAAAATACCATTTGGGGAAGTGGAACTGATGATGAAGACCACAGATGGCCGCCGAAACTACTCAATAATAAGTATTTCGTGGATTGCGATTCGATTACTTGAATATGGATGTTAAGCACTTTATGCTCGTCACAATGTATATAGTGATGTATAGCTGATGGTGAAGTACCAGGAGAACTCCTCAAAAATTAACGGCCCAGCATTGGGAAAAGCAATATTTTGTAAAATGTTATAAGTGGTTGACATTTAGGCTCTTGTAACTAGGTAAATTAAGAATCAACCAACTAAAAAGAGTGAAATAAAAACTTTTTACCAAAAAATTAAACCGACTCCCAAAAAACACTGCAAAGTGAAAAATAACTTTAATTTCGGAAGTCGGTGCCAAAAACGAAAATATAAAACTAAAGATACCGACTTCCGAAATTAAAGAAATTTTTCACTTTGCAGTGTTTTTTGGGAGTCGGTTTAATTTTTTGGTAAAAAGTTTTTATAACACGTATCAAACCACTTCAAATATTCCACGTGTACCTAAATAGAGAAATTCATCTCGGCGAGACGATAAAAATATCGTGCGTTTGGCAAAACAATCCCATTTTAAGGGGTCTATCGAGTTGAGAAAGAATATTTTGGTAAAAACAACTCATCAGCGATCTCAGCGCGCACTATCCGAAGGCGTTTCGTGTTCAACTTAGCTTCTATAGTAGCAAGAAAGGTACACACGTTGAAACGGTGCCATAGGCAAGCCCGGCTTCCATTTGCTAGGGGGTATGAAAGCTGGACAGTAAGACAGTGGAAAAATGTTCTTTTCACTGACGAGACAAAATTGAACAGAGTATGTTCTGATAGGAAACGATATGTTCGACGCCCTCCCAATACAGCATTCGACCCAAGTATACAAAGGTGACATTAAAGCATGGTGGTGGAAATGTGAAAATTTCGGGGTGCTTTTTTGGTCATGGTGATGGACTTGTTAGATTGATAGAAGGAAACATGGATCAATTCCAATATAAAAATATACTGGAACAAACAATGTTACCATATGCTGAAGACGTGCTTCCGATTATTTGGACATTTCAACACGATAATGATCCCAACCACACTGCACGCACGGTTAAAGAATTACTCACATTTCAATCAGTTTCTGTCTTACAATGGCCACCAAACAGTCCAGATTTAAATCCCATTGAGCATCTTTGGTGCGAAGTTAAGAAAAAGGTTTCAAATCGGCGGTGTGGTAACTTAAGTGAGTTATACAACGTGTTTTTTTTAGAAGAATGGCGCTCTATTTCTCTTGAAATTTAAAAAATTGATAGAGTCAATGCCTCGCCGGTGTAAGGCAGTTATCAATAGCCGTGGACACGCTACAAGCTATTAAATTAGAATAAAATGTATTAAATTGCAATTTTTAACATTATCACCGTCTTATTTAATAAGATTTTTAAAATCTAAGTATCTACTGAAACAATTCTCGAGCAGTTTAAGAATCGTTCTTAATTATTTGTCCAGCTTTATTACTATTTGAAATTGTAACTGTCGATAGTAAATTAAATTTGTAAGGTAAGTAGTAACTGATCTTAATATTTACTCTTAATCTGGGGGCACGTCAGTGCCCCCGCCAAGTCGAGCGCAAAGCAAACACTGCCGTACCATCCTTTTCTGGAACCATTTCGGCGTATTTTCAGGCCCCTGTTTGGGGACCTCTGGATAGATTTAGAACGTTTGAAATTATCGTTATTTAGTAAGCTACCAGCACATACTTAAACCACAAACTTTCATGTTTGTAGCTTGTTTATTTCCTAAGTTATGCAAAGGCAAAGTTGTACTATTTCGACATATATAGACTCACTGATCATCAAAATAGAACTAGTACTTCCCATAAACTTAGAGAGCTGAAATTTGGCATAGAGGTAGGGTTTAGTACCTATATGAAGGGAAAACTATCAAAACTAGGATCATGGAAGATCTGGACACCCTGAGGAGAAACCGTAACAGACCAGCAAACTATTGAAATTATCGACATGCTATGTTCACAAAGTTTATTGAGCGTAGTTATCCCTTTCTTTTGAAATTAAAATATTGAAGGTCTGAAGTATCTGATGAAGAACCCTAAGAGTTCAGCAGAACTATGTGAGATATGGAAATGCGCCTTGACAAAAGTTATTCAGTGTGACGAGCTCTTTCTACTGATGTGTATAAAAAAATGAAGGTCTGAAGTATCTGATGAAGAACCCTAAGAGCTCAGCTGAACTATGGGAGATATGGAAATGCGCCTTGACAAAAGTTATTCAATGTGATGAGCCCCTTCTTATAAATGAATATGAAACTGGAGTCTGAATAATTAAGAAACTAATCAAGTAAAAAATAGCTTTCTGCAAAAAGAAGTGAAATCCCACCAAAAACATCCTGTAAAAAAAATTAGCCAAGTCTCGCTTAAGCTGCTTGTTTCTCTATAAAAAGTAATGAAATCTCTAAGCAAAGCGAAGTCAAGTCTAAGGATCTTTACTGCGATTTCTTTATTAATATAGTTAGATTTTATGTGACTTGGCTGTTGACTTCGATGTATTAACTAGTAAAAGTTCATAGAGTACGTTCAACCCACTCCAGACACAGGCATATTTAGCTAATTTGCATGGGTTAACAAAATGCTAGTAATGTGAATTCCACTCACGTTGCTAGTTCCCTTTAAAAAACTACAGAGCTTCCCTTATCAATTATGTCCATACGTCATTTTAACTAAACAATTTCAGCGGTTTAAAGTCGGAAGGGCACAAATGGAGGCAGATAGAGTTCACATTTATATTATTAGTATGAATAAATGAGACAGATGTACTGTAGGTACTACAAAAATGTTCATGCTACCCGCATTAGCACTGCACCGATAAATGACAGACGTTCGAAAAACGTCGACTAATCAGTTGGTGAGGATCAAAATCGTTTAGAAAACGAATGAAGGTATAAAATGTTGAGCTTGTGGATGAGATAAGAGTGTAGGTAAGATCTAGCTTTTAAGCAAAGGTAAAGGTAGAAAACCCATCTTATTTTCGTGAACTTTAAGATACTGATTTCTATACATTGGCTAATATAATTTGTGCCGTGGTTAATTTCATAAAGAACTATGCATAGCGTGAATTAAAGTAAATTAATAATAATAATAATAAATCAATCGTTGCGCCGATAGTCGTCTCAGCCAATGGCATGATAGCCAAGACCCTCGACAAGGCTCTCGTTGGGCAGCTGGATCAAGGGCTTGATACAGAAAGCAGTACTTCTGGACACGGCGCGAATTGTTAGGAGGTTCCTCTCTCAAGAGCCCTGACGACCGGCAGCTTGACCCTGTTCCCGATACCGGTGGGCTACTGTTTTTTATATTTTAAAATGTTTTTTTTTATAGGAATATTTAAAAATGGAAGTAATATGTATATAAAATGTAATAAATGATATAATAATAAAGTTATAAGTAAATAAACATTATATCAGTCGGGAACAAAACACAAGTTATATGTAGTAGATGTGTATTATTATTAAAACTAGACCGCACTTTCCCGTTACTATGCTGAGGCGTCTCTCTCAATTTTTTATTCAAAAAAATTTTTTTACAAAAAATAGAACCGACTTCCATATCAAAACACTACAAAGACAAAAATAACTTTAATTTCGATAGTCGGTGTTATTGGTTCTGGATTTTATTTTTTTTCACACCGCCGAAGTTGAACTTCAACTTCCCCAAATGGTACTTTTCGAAAGCAACTGCTCAAGGTACTATAAGAAATACCCAAAACGCTATAGGTGTGCCTATAATATTTGAAGAGTTCCCTCGATTTCTCCAGGATCCCATCATCAGATCCTGATTTCGTAACAATGGGACCAACTAGAAAGTATACCCTTTCAAAAGCAAAAAGAATTTTCCAAATCGGTCCAGCCGTCTCCGAGTAATGAGGTAACATACTTACATAAAAAAAAAAAGTTCAAGACGAATTGAGAACCTCCTTTTTTTGAAGTCGGTTAAAAAGGGAATTAATGTGGGTGAAATCCACATTACTAGCAATCTTGTTAACCCCTCCAACTAAGCTAAATATGCTTATGTTTGGAGTGGGTTCACGGCAATAGTGTAATGGCTGGGGTTCAAATCCGTGACCTGTCGATCACAAGTCCGACAATGATAATGATAAATTATCTTTATTTTGCAAATTGGTTATTAAATAACACTTTAACACATCATTTCTTTCGTAAATATTAACTAGATGAGGCCCGTGTTTCCTGACTACCCTGAGAAGAAACACCGAAACAAACTCAGGGGTCAGTCTCTTTTAAAGTCCATACAATCTATACGGGTTTAATTATATGGGAACCTTGTAGGTTTCAGTGAGGCGATCTTTTGAAGAAAGATGCTCACAGATTTTAGTGGGCCTGTCCATACAGTGCAAGCATTTGTCAAAAGACGTATAGCTCAACTTAGAACAAGGAGCTTAACGATTTGACGAACAATACCAAGGTAAGGACGTTTGGGTAGGCCGCAAAAAGCACTCAACCTGCCAGACAATCATGTTTACAATAACTCAAATAAAATAGCCTACATAGTTCACATATTCACATCGTTTATGAGGATTATGTAGATTAGTCTGAGATGGCCTTTTGAGGAAAGAACCACACAGATTTGAGTAGACCCGTCCTGTCAGTGCAAGCCTTTGTCAGTTAGTCTGTAAGCTCAAATTTGGACCACTAAGGAGCTCAACGACCTGACGAACAATGCCAAAGATGGGACATTTGAGTAGGTCGCGAAAGTACTCAAACTGCCTGACCTCGTCGTAAGAAAGAGAGAAAAAAATAATAATAAAAACCACAATCCTCGCATTTAAGTTTTCTTCCTGTGGCAAACTTCTAGTTCTATAGTATTGGAGCAGCTTTCCCTTGTTCAGTGTACCCCTACTACCAACAAAAATGACAAGGGTAGTTTCTTGACAAAAATTATATATTTTTTTCATTTTATCAGATAATGAACAGCCAGGCATGCAATTGTTTATTATTGAATGCCCTGGATATTCATTGGTTAAAAGTTGGCCTAAACTTTTCCCAATCTCATCACAAAAAATAACAATATCATTATTTACACTCTTTTGCGATAAACCATCAGAACTATTTGAACTTTCTACCGGCAAACTGAAACAAGACTGCAGTAAAGTGCTATCATGCATCGACAATGAATGGTCTGGTGCAGATATAACAGATTGATAATGCTCACAGTTGCTTTTTTGGAAGCTTACCAGATCATTTATTGCCAACATATATTCCCTCATTTGGTTTTCAGAGGCAGAATATTTGATTGACACTGAGTTAAGTTTTTGCTGTAACCGATTTAATTCACTCTGCAAGTCTTCGGTGTCAGTTTGGTACTGTTTAGTACATTTTACATTTTTTTTTGTTTTTATTATGTATTTATTTATTTTTATGTACTTTTTAAATTTATTTTTACTATGGATTATTCTCATAGGTTTAAGAATACCTTAGCCATTAGGCTATTGACGTTTAAGAGAAGCGTCTCTCTTTTTTATCACGAGAAAACACTTAACCCCCCTTTTTGCAGTCGGATTACAAAAGTAGCCTATAATTTTCCTCGAGGTTCTACTTCCATACCAAATTTCATCCAAATCCATCCAGTACTTTCGCAGATTAGCGCGTTTTTAACAAACAAACTTTTCCGCTTTATAATATACCTAAGTAGGTACAGATGGAAGGAATCTTCCATTAATAACAAAGAAATATCATTAAAATCCATTTTCTGAATAATTATACAGTTATTGTTATTCTAATCAAGTCTCCCCAACAATCCCAAAAGAAACTATATATTTTTGTAAATTTATGAATTTAAAGAACCGGTCTAGTAATAGTCCCAAGTCTCACCAGTCTTTACACGCTAGTTTAACTATAGGAGTGACGTAACACCTTACATAAGTTCGTACCACGGCATCGGCACCAGTTTTCCGGACTCTGACCTCAAGTAGCGAGTCTGCGGGTTACATGTACACTGTACAGACTAGATCTAAGACAAGCGATATTAAAGCTTGCTAAGTTAAAATGTACAGAGAAACTGTTAAATATATTATACATGTATAATTGAGTATTATGATGATGATGATATATAGTGTATTGATGTACCATAGTTCCACGAAAGATTTCGAAGTAGGTTTCAAAACGTAGGTTAAGTAAAATGTTTGTGTGAATGCAGTTCTTTAAATATACTTAATTTAAAGCATCAATACCCTAATGGCTAAGATGTCGGACTTGTGGCGAGAGGTTGCGAGTTCGAATTGCCATGAACCCACTCCAAACACAAACATATTTAGCTTAGTTGGAGGGGTTAACAAGATTGCTTTGATAGGCTAAGTAAGCCGCATTCTGGGGCACGCCCGAGGTAATCAAACCTATTCAATTATCTTGGCACCGACTTCAGTCATGTGAGTATATACGTAGCCCTTATTTGAAATTTGAAACGGAAGTAGACATCCAATGAAACAGTATATAAGATTATTTTTCGCTTTATAGTGCAGAAGTGGATTTGTTTGTTTTGAAGCCGGTTCAATTTTTTGTAAAAAAGTTTTTATTTTATGCTTTTTGGTACTTATCTCATTCTTTGTGTTACCTGAGATATCTACATACCGTTCTCACTTTTTTTTAAGTCGGTTAAAAAAGAGAGTGCGGTAACATCTTTTTACCCCCTAAAACCATATTTCAGACCAATTTTATGTTATGGAAAGGTTTAAACAAAACTCGAGGAGTTCTATGATGTAAATGGCTTAGCGCGTTAAACCATGATTTGATGAGTTAAGCAGTGTTCGTAGAGGCAGGGCATCGGATGGGTGATCCAAAACTTGTTATCTCGAGGTTTTCTGTGTTTCAGAATACACGTTAAGCCTTAGTCTCGGCTGCAGTCATTAGCACCCACTTAATCCGCATTGGGCTTGCGTAGTCGGTTCTATCTAGCCGATTCTCGTTAGGTATGGTGTTTATCCGTAGGGAAGGTCTGTGCTTCAGCAGTGGTGATATTCATAGATAGATTATTCTCAATAGTACATAGATATACTAGAGCAGCAATCGTGGGAGATTTGCTATTTATGTTTCAAGAGTTCTATCACTTATCTCCGAAGATCTTCATCAGAACCTGATGTGTTATATACTAAAACCTTCCTTGTAAAATATGCTTTCAAACAACGATAACGCGATCGAAATCGGATCAGTAGTTTTTGAGAAAATCGCGGATATACAAACATACATACATAAATACTGGTCGAATACAGAACCTCCTGTTTTGAAGTCAGTTAAAAAAGGACTTGCACTACAGAGAGAAATAACCTTAAATATTGTTTTATTGGATGTCTAATTTCGATAAAATTATTTTTATCGAAATTAGACAAATGAATAGGTTTCATCACCTCGGGTGTGCTCGAGAATACGGCGTTCTTTGCCTATCAAAACTATTCATTGGCTTGGCACCGACTTCAGCCATGTGAGTAGATACTGTAACGATACCTTCTGCTTCACCAATAAAAGAGGGTAAAATAGATGTACCATTAAATTTAATGTAGTATTAATAAACAGTATTTTATAAAAAACCTGCCTACCTATCTACCTATCCTAGAAACCGGCCTACCTACCTATCTGACACACTCTCAGGAGAGAAGAGGAGGAGGCTTAGAGTGTAGTACTTGCGGGACGGCTTGGCAGGCCACTCCAGGATCGCCTTCTCCTCCACGATGTCTTCGACGTACAGCGGCTCGAGCAAGGCGGTCTGGCAGTAGGCTCACAACAAGGCGTCTGGGCAGCAGGCTCTCAGCAAGGCGTCAGGGCAGCAGGCTCCCAGCAAGGCGTCAGGGCAGCAGGCTCTCAGCAAGGCGTCAGGGCAGTAGGCTCTCAGCAAGGCGTCAGGGCAGCAGGCTCCCAGCAAGGCGTCAGGGCAGCAGGCTCCCAACAAGGCGTCAAGGCAGCAGGCTCTCAACAAGGAGTCAGGGCAGCGGGTACTGCACTTCCTCTTCCACCACTCTTCGTCGAAACTCGTCGAGAACTAAACTCTTCAGAAACTGGTCCAAGACTGAACTGCCGGAGATGGCCCCCAGCGCCTTTTATACCCAGCTCAGCGTTCAAAATCCATTCCATTCTCATTCTGTACCAGAATTCAAATTGTAGAGTCCAAAATAGTCCATCTTGCCAGTTATTTGATCAGCCAGTTATATTCGAGCATAATTTATTAAACCTCTTCGATAAAATCTGAGAGTGTGTTTTAGAAATTTATAATTATAATTTAAAATGCCGTTAATCAGTAGACAACCACAATATAATATACAATATTAAGCTAGTCCTATCGATAAAAGTGAATAACAATTATATAATAAAAGTATGAACAACCTTTTTAGTCTATTAGCCATTCAGTGACTACAAAGAAGAAGAAATTACAGTTTGTCAGCCTTGACGTAAAAAATGTCATGACAAGAAAATATTTGTTTTGATGGATGAATTATGGATTATGATTACAAAGAAAATGTAAGTTATTTGGTATTTGTAATAACAGATACTATATTTCCCCATCGACCCCGAGAAAATTTTTGGTCTAGAACAAAAATTTTGTAAGGTTAAAGTTTATCCACATTCATATAACTTACATGCCTCATTCAATCACACCAACATCTCACGAAGTTAGGTCAGGTAGGATTCACATTCAATGATCACTACTCGACCTGATTAGTACATGACAGTAGGCTTGTTTTCGGAGTCTGTCAGTCCGCTCGCGTCGAAAACCCATCAAATAAAAAACAAGATTTAGCAAAGGCTTATTTTTACGAAGTTGCTAGCCGCTTCGATCAACTTTAGAGTCGATAACATAAAAAACAAGGTTTAGCAAAGGCTTATTTTTACGAAGTTGCTAGCCGCTTCGATCAACTTTAGAGTCGATAACATAAAAAACAAGGTTTAGCAAAGGCTTATTTTTACGAAGTTGCTAGCCGCTTCGATCAACTTTAGAGTCGATAAATAGTAATAAACTAACTTGGAGAGTTAGAAAGGGAGAAGGTTTGGTAATATGTACCTAAACGCACTTCTAAGTGATATCTGATTAGTTCAGATAGAAGAGAAAAAATAAAAATTAAGAGAAGCCTCTTAAAGTTTAAGAACAAAGTTAAAGAAAGAAATAAAATAAACTATTGAGTTTCAATAAGCCGAAAAGAACTCGATAGTTAAAAGAAGAGAAGAAGATAGAGATGAGTCATGAATATAGTACGAAAGATGAATATATTTACATAATTATATACTTAAATCGTTGTTTAGTTTTTGACGATGAGTGGAGTATAATTCTATCCATGACTGAAAATTAATATTATAGATAGCAAAAGAAGGTAAAGAGGGAGAGGGCAGGTAAATGAGAGGGTTAAAGAGTGCTAAAAAAAACTCAAGAGTATAAATTAAATATAAGAAAGAGGTTGAGTAAGAGTAAGATCACAAAAAAATAAAAAAAAGTGTTATAAGAGGTTAAAGAGGGAATAAACTAGTGGTAAAAGAGGTGATAAACTAGTGTTCGTGTGAAGAGGAAGTCTAGTATAGTGTTAGTGTAAAGAGTGAGTCTCCTATCCTAGAACTTAATATTAAAAAAGAGTCTAAGCCAAAAAGTGAGTCCAAAGAAAAAAGTTACTAGTAATAGTTTTTTTTGGAATTTTGAAAAAAAAAAATTAAACCGACTAGCTATGATTTTACGTTGGGCGCCAAACTGTAACGTTAGCTTTTGCGGGACGGCTTGGCAGGCCACTCCAGGATCGCCTTCTCCTCCACGATGTCTTCGACGTACAGCGGCTCGAGCAAGGCGGTCTGGCAGTAGGCTCACAACAAGGCGTCTGGGCAGCAGGCTCTCAGCAAGGCGTCAGGGCAGCAGGCTCCCAGCAAGGCGTCAGGGCAGCAGGCTCTCAGCAAGGCGTCAGGGCAGTAGGCTCTCAGCAAGGCGTCAGGGCAGCAGGCTCCCAGCAAGGCGTCAGGGCAGCAGGCTCCCAACAAGGCGTCAAGGCAGCAGGCTCTCAACAAGGAGTCAGGGCAGCGGGTACTGCACTTCCTCTTCCACCACTCTTCGTCGAAACTCGTCGAGAACTAAACTCTTCAGAAACTGGTCCAAGACTGAACTGCCGGAGATGGCCCCCAGCGCCTTTTATACCCAGCTCAGCGTTCAAAATCCATTCCATTCTCATTCTGTACCAGAATTCAAATTGTAGAGTCCAAAATAGTCCATCTTGCCAGTTATTTGATCAGCCAGTTATATTCGAGCATAATTTATTAAACCTCTTCGATAAAATCTGAGAGTGTGTTTTAGAAATTTATAATTATAATTTAAAATGCCGTTAATCAGTAGACAACCACAATATAATATACAATATTAAGCTAGTCCTATCGATAAAAGTGAATAACAATTATATAATAAAAGTATGAACAACCTTTTTAGTCTATTAGCCATTCAGTGACTACAAAGAAGAAGAAATTACAGTTTGTCAGCCTTGACGTAAAAAATGTCATGACAAGAAAATATTTGTTTTGATGGATGAATTATGGATTATGATTACAAAGAAAATGTAAGTTATTTGGTATTTGTAATAACAGATACTATAATACTTAACCAATATTTTTAACGGAATTAGACATCCAATAAAACAATATTTAAGGTTATTTCTCTCTTTGTAGTGCAAGTCTTTTTTGTAAGTTTTGAAGTCGGTTAAATTTTTTGTTAAAAATGTTTTAACATAATTATCGAGATTCCTATGTGCCTCGGAAAGCACGCTAAGGCATTGGTCCCGACTGCCATTTGTAAATTTTTGACAGACATTACGAGTAGGGTAGGTAGTAAGATGCGAGCGAATTGTGAGTATTGTTCTGGGTTGTGGTCTTCAGATAGGCTGTTGCTGCATATAAAACCTTAGTACTGAGCAGAATTCCGTTAGAATTGGAGCCGACCGTAACATGGCTGGGAAAATACTAAGCAGATTCACTACAATCATTTCGTGACATTATTGGCAAATCCGGTTTTGTCTTGACCATATATGACATAATAGTCGTCATAAATTAAGTGGCAAGTCATTGACAAAAGTGGCATTTCAATATTCAAGGGCGCATTTTCTTTCATAATCAATAAGATTTAAAAATAACGCGAATCCTAAAAAATACCTTTATATTATTGCTTACATTATATCGTTTAATAATTCATCCCCTAAAAATAAGGGGCTGTCTATTACATAACGTCATTAAGGGGAGGGAGGAGTTCTAAATTTCAGGACGTCTTATTTAAAAATGTTTTATATCTAAGCATAATAATATTCTGAACTAACAAGTAATTAAAAACTTAAAAGAAAAACTACCAGTATATTTTGATATGTACTTTATTTAGGCTTTAATTTAGTTATTTCTAGATGTAAAATTCAAAAATATGTAATGCAACACAGGGAGGGGGGTCTCACAAGTGTGACTAACTGTGTCAGATGTGTTTGGCCAGAAGGACGGCAAGTAAAATTAATGAAATTAGCACCACGTAAATTATGGATGACCCCTAAGGGTCCAGTAGAATTATAGCTGGCTTTGTAACTGCGATAAGTGTCCCGCAGTAAAATGGATCGTTCACACAATTTCTTTGATATCTTTAACACAAGCCTCCTGTTTAGAGAGTTACGCTTTTGTGAAGTAAAAGCAAAAATTTTGCTATTGTTTATGACATCTACGTGAATAATTCCTTTATAAGAAAAATATCTTTATTAGCAAGGTGTTGATAAACTTCAGCATTCACTTGTAATGAGCTTTCCTCCGAATGTTACATTACAGAAAAATAAACGACAGCTTTTTAGCGAGCATTCTATCGAGCGCTTCTGCGAGCATTCTAGCGAATCTTCAAAAAATCTTCGTGACAAATATTTTTTGAGAAGTATCGACTAGAGCGTTCGCTCGAAAGATCATGAAAGTGTATTTATATATTAATGCTTGATTCTGTTCGTTGTACAGTTTGACAAAAAAACGGCGAATGCTCGATGTTCTGTTACAAGTGAATGCTCCAGTCTATCAGGACCTTTAGCATAGTGAGACCGCCACGGTGCTTGATTGGAAGTTTATCGTCAATAAAACCATCGTTTTCCACTGAAAGAGTTTATGGGTTATTTCCGCAAATTAATTGCTGTTTTTCCTATTTTCGAAAGGGTAGTTTATATACAATATACGACAAGTTCTGTAATTACTGCGGAGTTTCATGATAAGCAGACTGTCTTTCAATCATTATCTTCTACAACATGATTTTATGAATTATTGCTACGAATGAATAATATGCGAATGAGATGTGAATGATAACTAGTTACCCCGTCTTCGTACGATTTTGTACAAACTTTCATCTCACACTTGCAGCGGTTGATTTTTGAAATAAAAAGTAGACCCCTGGGTCTTCAACCTTTTTTTAAGGCAATTTTATCAAAATCGGTTCAATAGTTTAGCTGTGAAAGCGTAACAGACAGGCATACTTTCGCTTTTTATGTTTGTAAGCAATTTTAAGTTTTATATGAAAAGTGAAAAATCAGTCTCCCTTTACGTTTTAACGAATGAATTTGGTATCTTATTACCTATTATGTGTATCAAGAATTATTTACTTATTTAATCATGAACTTGCACTTAGTTTTTATTTAGTTTAGTTTTTATTACATACGAGTTATAGGTTAAGTATATAAAAATAGCAAAAATAATAATAAGTACGGAAAGTTAAAAAGGATAAATAATAACAAGTAGTAAATATTTACCAACGAAATTAACATACATTATACGGAACTAAATAAAGACGTTTTTTTTATTGGATTAAAAACGCTTTTTAATTTACAAGAATAAGTCCTTGAAAGTTTGTATGAAACATCATTGGGGGTAACGCTCTTAAGTAAGGATTCAAATATCATGAAAGTTGATTTCAACCAATTAGACAGACGGCGAGTCGTCGTCCGCGAACTTCTTAAGATTTTAAAGTAAACGAAAATACCTGCTATGCTGATGAAGTACTTCAGAACTTTATTACCATTTTATTACTAAGTTTCTAGTGAACATGCATCTCTGCTTTATAGAAAACTTTCTGCAAGAGCTTGCAAGATAAATACAGGGTGGCCAACTTAGAGGTATACAACTTTTTTTTGCCGCCATTTTGTTTTGGCGCCATATTTGATAACAATTATTTTGTGTAGATACGGCAAATTCGATATGGAGCGTCTTTCGATTGAACAACGTATTTTAATTATCAAAACGTTCTACTCAAACCAATCTTCTATTGCGAAAACGCTAAGAAAATTGCGAACAATTTTCGGTAGAACTCACGTTCCTTCGCGGCTAGCAATAACTCGTTTGGTGAATAAATTTGAGCAGCATGGCATTGTAACAGATAAACCACTTCTTCATCGTGCCAGAAGAGTTCGTTTGGAGCAGAATAGAGTCCGTGACGCCGTTCTCAACAGCTGGAAATTAAGAGAACTTCCCTACAGACTATTCTCAAGAAAGACCTGGGTTTGTTCCCATATAAGATTCAGATAACTCAAGAACTTGAGCCTAGGGACCATGATCGCCGTCGTAACTTCAGTAATTTTGTGATAACCCAATTGGATAACGACCCAGATTTTCATTAAAAAAAATCATTATGAGTGACGAAGCCCATTTCGACCTCAGTGGATTTGTTAATAAACAAAATCCTCGCTATTGGGGCGAAGAACAGCCTTTGTTGATCCACAAGCGACCGCTGCATCCACGTCGAGTAACAGTAAGTTGTGGAATTTGGTCAGGAGGAGTAATTGACTTATTTCTACTTCTTTGAAGATGCTACCGGCGCTGCCGTAACAGTGAATGGAGATCGTTACCCTGAGATGATCAACAATTTTTTGTTACATCAAATTAATCAGTTGGGCTTAGAAAACATGTGGTACCAAAAAGACGGGGCCACATGTCATACGGTCAGAGACACAATCGAAATATTGAGAAGAATGTTTTCAGGTCAATTAATTTCAAGAAATAGTGACATTGATTGGCGGGCCCCAAGATCAGCGGATTTGACAGCTCCTGACTATTTTCTGTGGGGCTATCTAAAGGGACGTGTCTATGCTAACAAGCCGAGAAATGTTCAACATTTAAAACAGAATATCCGAGACGCAGTTAGTTGGATAGCGCCGTAAATGTGCGGAAATGTGATGAGAAACGCGATAAAAAGAGCTCACATTTGTCGCGCTGCTAGAAGTGGACATTTGGCAGATGTTATTTTCCATACGTAATTGCCAAGCCTAAATATAAAATTTTTGAAACAATACTTAGTAATTTCCATTTTATGTAAAAGAAAATTTATAAAATAAATTGTATACCTCTTAACTGGCCACCCTGTATTATATCTTCTGAAGTACCGAAGGCATATGTCATTAGTTTGTGGGAATGTTCTAGCGAGATACCGCGGCCCCGGAACGCAATTGTAGGTAAGTGAAGGAACAGGGTGCGTTTATGGTCAGTAGCAGCACAGTATACGATATGGACAGTACAGAAACTAAGCCTAGTTGAGGACATAATTACCTACGCTCCATTGAAGCAATAGGGTTGTAACTTTTAATGATTTTGGTATTGTTTTTTTTTAACATTTATGTTCTGTAGTGATCAATCCATCGAATTTAAATAACTACCTCGCTTACAAATACAATTTAAATAGGTAATCTCGTGGTGTCGGTTAATCTCAGCAAAAGACGATAGTTTAAACACGAAAAACAATTTAATATTAACACACAACAACTTGTAGAACTATAGATCACTTTGTCATTACGGCGGCGTAACCTTGTGTAAAATGTTACAACTATTGCACTATCGGCTTTAAATATCCTCATAACCGCCGCTTTCTGGATTTATAAGTAATAAAATCACGAATTCATTATGATCGCGGACTTATAATTCGATAACAACGCAATACGCTCGTGGCATTTTCGGATATAAATAAAATTTAAACGTGACCACTCGTCTTGACGCGGCACGCACTACTGAGAGCACCGCAACGTGCGCTTAGGAGTCTCGTCGGTAGGCATGTTTGTGTGAGTGTGCTGTTTCGAGGGTTTGTAGGTAGTTTCCGTACTGTCTGTCCATATTTTATACTGTGGTAGCAGGTTGTCACTCCTTTCTGTTCCGAGCGGGAGGAGTCATTTGGTAACCTAGATGGCAAGGTACAAGCCTCCGGTCCGACCAAAATCAGATAAACAAATATTGAAAACTTAATGGGAAGATCGCGATTGCACCTTGAAGTCTTGTTAGCACTATGTGATCGCTTATTTTATATCCTTATTTGTCTATACAATAATTTTAAAGTACGAGTGTGAAACGCACCTGCTGTAAGTACACATATTATGATTCGATTTTGGTCTATTTGTCTCGGATAGCGAAATTTCAGCGGAACGTGCAAGATAATCTCAATATGGACAACTTTGCTTATAAATTAATTAATTAGGGCAATAGTGTTTCACTTATAAATGTATATAAATAATTAGTGTACATAATTATAAATGTATACTAACTTCTACTTACAGCTTTAATCGCGTGAAAATGTTTTTTTTTTTTTCAGCTAAGTTAAAGAAGCCTTGGTTACGTACTGATAATATAGGTTTATATTAGTAACAGATTTTTTAATTGGTCCAGTCGATTTTGCTTTTATCCATTACCAACAAACGGAACATACAAACTTTTCTTTTTATAATATTAGTGCAGATTAAAGACAGAACCAGAAGTTGAAGCACTTAATTTCTTTGCTCACAACTTTGATGAGACAGGTAAAAAACTCCAGAAAAAAAAAAACTCGATGGAACGATTTTTTCGAATTTTCAATAAAAAGCTCCTTACTCCTACGCATGATAATGATTATTTTATAGCCTCTCAACTTTCAAGTTAACCTATCTTAAAGCCCGGATAGGATCAATTCTACAGTTTACGACTAGATCTTAGAGCCCTTTCCTATAAAAACTGGCCATCCACGTTCACGTTTATTGCGGCCTTGACAGTAATCTTGTTCAACATTTCCGTGAATATTTAGTATGAGCACACATTAATACAAGAATACATACCGCGAAATGGTCTCAGCACTTGTTTATTCTGTAATGTTTAAGCATGAACTAATAGTAACGATGAACCCGTGTGTTTAGTTAAATAACTCTTGGTTTCAACGAATTCAATAGTAATTTTAGTGGATTTGTATTTTGGTTTTTAAGCTGAGATACTAAATTGATTGTATGATTCTCAAAACTGAAATGTATTATGGCCTCAAAGAGCAGTCAGAAGCAGTGACAGAACCCGACGCGACGGGGCCTTTTATTTATTCCTTTATTTCAGGCTTTTAAGGCCCAAATGAACCTACATATTTAAATAATAACTATAACATTATTTTTATTTAGAATTACACTATTGCCTTGAACCCAATCCAGACATTTATTTAGCTTAGTTAGAAGAGTTAACAAAATTGCTAGTAATGTGAATTGTCCCCACATTGCTAGTTCTCTTAAAAAAAAATAAACGATATAATTATGTACAGACGCCAGCACATAAAGCTACCCGAAACTGTCAAATTTTCCCAATCAACCTTGAACCTTATTTCTTTATCAATAAAGTTGAAAAATAATAAAGAAATATGACAGATTGTTGTAACTCGATGTGCTGGCGTCTGTACAATAAGTAAATACAGTACAGTACTTAATACATACATTTTTATAAACACAATAGTAGACGTCTTGACGTCTACTATTAGGTATTACGATGCAAATCCATTCCAGGGTTGCGGGAACGAATTTTGAACATTCGAATAAGACACCGCGGCCTCGGAATGCAAGGGCAACAGAAGGGGGTGGGGTTTTTGTCAGTGGAAATCTGACACTCCCTTCCGCTCCAGTACAAAAAAAAGATGCTTCATGGCATTGTTGGTGGCAGCTGGCAACGCATAGGTACTTGCAGACAAAGTGACATGAGCAATATGAACATACGGATATCTGTATAGATGTGTCACGAATTGTTTGACAGAGAGAACATACCCATAGGTTGGTAGGTTCCACAAGTACAAGGGTACAAAAGAGTTACATTAAATATAAATTAATTCCAGTTCTAAATCACAATTACGAAAACTTAACCATTATTTGTATACCTAATAATAAAATTAATTAGAAGGTATTGAGTCTATTCTCAGAAATAACTAATTAATTGAATGAAAAGAAGGCTTAGAATTATAGAGGTTAAGTAATATTCATTAAAAAAAAATATTTATTTCGTTTTATTCACTATTTGAATTGAAAAAAAAAACTAAGGTAATTATTTATATCTAGTTGATGAATTGCAAATGTTGCCTGCACCGTTGATGACAAGTTGATGACATGTAAAACAAAACACTTGTTTAATATTGTTTTCGTCTATAGGCAGACTATGTGATTACCAGTTACCTTAACAAATAAATAAAGCACCATGCGCATTCGGGCAAACAAAAATAAATCTCAAAATTTAATTTCGCAGGCCATTGCACGAGAATGCAGAATTCACATTCCTTACAAAATAGTAGACGGGAAGTCTACTGTGATTGTAGCATAAAACAATAAGGCCGTGCGCGCACTGCCTTGCGGTGGAACGCGATGCGTTTATTCTACCGCACCGGTAGAATAAACACAATCTCGGGTGCGGTGACGGGTGACAAAAACGCACCTTTTGTCCGACAATGTTGCCATAGATACAGATTTCTTCGTATAAATACAAAGAAACCTGTATGTATGGCAACATTGTCAAAAAAAACATGCGTTGTTTTCACCGCAGTGCGCGGTACTACATACATTCCTATGCGATACAAAAATATTTGCGGTAGATTGACCGCAATTTTGCAGCGAGGGGCCATCGGTGACTCTACCGCACGTGTTTCTTCTATCGCAGTGCGCGCACTTCTATGACACTCTATACATCACAGATTTTGCATTTCCAAAACCCAACGCAGTGCGCGCACGGCCTAAAGAGAGGGTATATGTCCCCAAGGATACCCGTGTCCTCGATTAAGGCCTGATGGAAAACTAATGGGGGTAATAATGAGAGGCACGTGAACAGTGTTCTTCTTTGGGAACATTTTTTAATCCGTCTTTAGCTTTAATTACTTAGCTTTAGCGAAATATTTCTGGTTTTCCGGCGTTTGTTTTGTGTTCATGTTCGCATAACCGCTGTTACGTCTTTTATGTAGGTACTTTTGTTAGTCATTCAGATTGCGGTTACGAAAACTAGTTTGGTCGTTTTATAATGTTTGTAATTGCTCATTTTTAGGGTTCCGTAGCCGAATGGCAAAAAACGGAACCCTTATAGTTTCGACATGTCTGTCCGTCTGTCTGTCTGTCCCTCCGTCCGTATGTCACAGCCATTTTATTCCGAAACTATTAGGACTATACATGTAAAACTTGGTAGATAGATGTATTCTGTGAACCGCTTTCCGATTTTAAGAGAAAATTTAAAAAAACATTTAAAATAAAGAGGGCTCCCCATACATGGAACTGAAACTGAAAATATTTTTTTTCATTAAACCTATACGTGTGTGCTATCTATGGACAGGTCTTTAATAAAAACTTTTTTGCAAAAAAATAAAACCGACTTCCATATCAAAACACTACAAAGCCAAAAATAATTTTAATTTCGGTAGTCGGTGTTATTGGTTTTGTATTTTCTTTTTTTTCACACCGCCTTCCGAAATTAAAATTATTTTTGGCTTTGTAGTGTTTTGATATGGAAGTCGGTTTTATTTTTTTGCAAAAAAGTTTTTATTTTCGCGCTTTTTAGTGGGTCAATTTGTAATTAATCTAGTTATAAAAGCCAAAATGTCAACTACAAAAAACTAAAAACGCGCGAACAAAAAAACACAACATAGAGTAACCGAAAAGATCATCAATGTAAATATTTTTTTTAGACTTTTGTTGATTTTTCAGAAACGGCTTGTTCGATGTCGATAAAATTTTCATGGGACCATTTGGGAAGTATACCCTTTCCAACAAAAAAAGAATTTTTCAAATCGTGTGGCGAGCGACGGAGCTATGCCCGAACAAACATAAAAAAAAAAAAAAAAAAAAAAAAAAAAAACAAACAAACATCCGAATTGAGAACCTCCTCCTTTTTCAGAAGTCGGTTAAAAATGACATTAAGGTTTCTAAAATGAATTTTTCATAAACTTAATCGTTTAAAAGATATACGCTTACAAAGTGGTAAAATTTGTGTCCCCCCCCTCTAACTTCTATAATAATGAAGTGAAAAATCTAAAAAAACCATATGTTGTAGATCTTAATGTAAACTTTCAACCAAAATTGGTTTGAACGAGATCGAGTTGGCAGTTTTTGAGATACAGTATATTTTCTAAAACCGCAAATATAACTTTGTAATTCATACAAATACTATGAAAAACAAAGTTATTTGGCGTAGTTGTAAAAATTGTAAATAAGCTAGTTTTAAGAAATTTTAAGGATTTTTGTTTTTTTTTTTCAATTAAATATATTAAGTATATTATATTTATTATAGTTACCACGGAACCCTTCATGGGCGAGTCCGACTCGCACTTGGCCAATTTTTCATTTATTTTATGGTGATGATTCAACTAAGCTATTCAGAAGAAGTGGTCGGTTATTTGATCAGTTGTGAGAACTATTCAGAAAATATATCTACCATTTAAATTATGTTTATCTAAAACAAACAGGTTATAAAAACTATAGAACAAACATCGGACTACAACTACAAGACAAACTGCGATGCGCCATCGTTACATGGTGGACATCCCACCTATACGCACTAAACGTTTCGGGAATACCTTCACCTGCCAGAGTCTGTGTTTCCCGATAGCTATAACTTAGAGGTCTTTAAGTTAAGCGTGCTCCATCTTCGACCACATCATCACTTACCATCAGGGGAGACGGTGATCAAATGCGAATCACTAATTTAAAAAAAATTGAAAAGCTCGCGTTTGACCACCATCTCACCTGATGGAGGTGAGATGGTGTTCAAACGCGAGCTTATTATCAATAAAAAAAAATATAAAAATATATGTATACTTTTTGTTATTCACTAATCAAGAAATAGATAATGATGTTATACGTACTTCAATCTAGTTAAATTTTTGATCTAAATAAAATTTTCTAAGGACACATACATTCGCATTACACATCGAAATTAGAGGAAGGTATGGTTGTAGTTACAGTAGTAGTAAGAATACGCGAATAAAAATATAAAGTAAAAAAGGAAAGAACATAATTTATTTAGGAATGAACAGATTTTCCGAGCCGCGTAAAAACTCATTTGGCGCGAAAAGCTCACATTTATTTTACTAGAACAACCATTTCTGGCTTTGGGAATTCGAATTATTCGTTTTTTGTAGATGAATAAAGGGATTCGAAAACGTATTAAACGTAAACACTTACAATAAAAAATTTCCAAAAAAAAAAACTAAATCTTATATGAGCTTAGAATATGGTCTATATTTTTGGTACACGTTATTTTTATTCTTTACTGTAGAAATTAATATAGGAGACTGTTTAGAAATCACAAACAGACACTTTTAATATACTTTTATATTTATATGTATGTATAAATATAGAATAGATAATGAGGAAATGCGAAGGCCACAGAAACCTGTATGTGAGAGAAATAAATATTAATGAGGTATAAGCACGTGTCACAAAAAACAAGTACAAATTATTCTTGATAGGTTTTT
Source organism: Tholera decimalis (assembly GCA_943138885.2). NCBI lineage: Eukaryota > Metazoa > Arthropoda > Insecta > Lepidoptera > Noctuidae > Tholera > Tholera decimalis. The sequence goes on along the minus strand of OW964552.2, from coordinate 12,379,461 downwards.
TGAACGTGTCTCAGTAACCTATTAATGTCGGCAGAATTTTTATTAGATACGTCGGCTGAGAAATTGATATTTTTACTTTTGCTGTAAACAAAATGACCTTCAATCGGCAATAGCTTTTGTCATCTACACTAATATTTTTAAAGCGGAAAAGTTTGTTTAAATGCGCTTATTTTTGAAAGTACTGGGTGGAAGTCGATGAACATTTGGTATCGTATAAGTAGCTTGAAGCTTGACGCCTTCCTCAAGTTTCATGCTACTGTAACCTATAAGCGTTTATAGGGTACTTTTTAATCGGTTGCAAAAGAAGGGGGTGATGTTTTCGTCGTGATTAAATACCACGAAAGCAAAGCATCGCGAAAGGTAGTAAATCACAAAAGTACATACAGGATAACACACATACGTTCACTCTCTAATTGTAATCTGTGTACTTCATAATTGGCGTGAATATTAAGTACTTAATATTTTTTTACATTTAATTACGGCTTGCAATCCCGGAATATCGAGATCTCGGTATTGCGGGATCCCGCGTCATTTTCCAATCCCGCGTGATGCGGGATTACGGGCACGGGATCCGCAGGACTTGCGGGACTGAAAAAAGCATGCATGCGACCTCTCGCGAGTGCGATCGCTCGGTGTCTGGCGACCGGCAGTGTTTCAAACAACGCGGGGGCCGATGTCGCCTGTTTATCACAGCTTAAGTAGCCTAATATAGCCGAATTTCAGACACTGGTAGCCAACGTATGTAGCCTAAAATATCAGTAAAGATTTTTATTCAGTATTTGTTACTATTTTTGTGAAGAAAAAACGGTGTAATTTGATTGATCTCATACTAATAGTAATACGCACGTAATACGGAAATAAATGTGGAGTTAGTTGATTAATTCATTGTTTGTTGTGATAAATAAACGGTGTATTATTGATCTCATGCTAGAGGTAATACTTAAATAAATGTGGAGTTAGTAGATTAATTCATTGTTTTTTTGTGATAAATAAACGGTGTAATTTGATTGATCTCATACTAATAGTAATACGTAAATAAATGTGGAGTTAGTTGATTCATTGTTTTATTTGCCTTATATAAATGTGAATATTTTCAATATGCGGGATCCCGGAAATACCGAGATCCCGCGGGATTGAAAATTCGTAGACCCGCAAATACCGAGATTGAATTCAAGTTACGGGATTGCAAGCCCTACATTTCAAGCATGTAAGCTGTGAAGCTGCCTTTAATTAATAAATATACATAATCAGTCTACAACGTCACATAGACGTTAGAAGAGGCCTGTGTCCCAGCTGTGGACACAGACCTCTTCTCTATGAAAGCGGATGGGCCGTAAATCCGTAATCCACCACACGGGACCGTGCAGTCCCGCGTTTGTGGATGTCAATGGTCTTTCGGTACTTGGACATGCCGCGCCGGTTTCTTGAAGATATTTTTCTTCACCGTTTTGAGAGCCGCAAATATAATGTGGATGGAATTTTAACGAAGTAATAAATGTGCCTGCCTGGGGTCGAACAAACGACATACAGCTGGTAAATCGTGCTGGTAACTACTGGACCATCACTACTTTTCACTGCTTTTGTCAACAGTTCAAAATGTTCTAGATACCACCATATGACATTTAGGAAAAGCGTGTCAATCCTAGCTAATAGAAATTTGTATAGATTAGATTTTATTATAGCTGATAGACTGGTACTTATGAATATGTAAAGAAAATATTTAGTCTTGTAGCTTGAGTGGTGAATAATACAGCGTTTCTGTCTAGTTTTTGTCGTAATGAACACCAAATATTGTCTTTTATTCATAACTGATCAATTTCCGCAAAGCAACACCCGATATCTATACTAAATTATAAAGCGGATTTTTTTTTTTTTTTGTTTAAACTCGAAAATTCTCGAAAGTACTAGGTGGATTTGGATGAAATTTGGTATGGAATTAGTTTGAAGCTTGAAGAAGGTTTTATAGAAGGCATATTATTCTTTTTGCCCGACTACAAAAGAGAGGATTGCTTTTTTCCATGATAAAATCTTCGAAAGTGAAGCCCCGCCCGTATGTCAGTTCTATATGTAGAATGTTACTTGTTACAAGCAATATAAATTATACATATTATGTATAAACTTGTTTGGTTCAATTAAAGTAACACGTTTTTTAAACACTTCGTGACATCCGATTTTGCTTAAACTTGGCTTACTTTCTAACACAGTATACAATGCGACTATGAAGCTGATCTGATGATGGAACTCCTCCACTGGGATGCTAACATTAGAGCGTGTGCTCGATTGTTTGACAATGCTCAAAAAACCTTCAGACACCGTTACATAGCCGAAGTGAAGTGTTACGTCTGAAGTTTTGAAGACAATTTCATTAATTTTTGTATATTTACGAAACATAGTTTTATTTGTACTCTATAGCTCATTAAAAAGGTTTTTCCCCATATTTTTTTTATTTATAATAAAAAATATGCTCGCGTTTGACCACTATCTCACCTGAAGGAAGTGATGATGTGGTCGAAGATGAAGCACGCTAACCTAGAAGTAACCTATTTGACTTAAAGAGCCCCAGGTTATAGATGTCATGAAACACAGACTCTTAGCTATACGCACAATGAAAGTTTTCGAAACACGTTATGTGCGTATGGGGTGGTAGGTATGGATGGGATGTTCACCATGTAACGATGGCGCATCGCCGTTTGTCTAGTCGATATTTACGAAAGAAAAACTCATCGAGTCTTTGTCGTACATACATAACTGACAATCGCATTGACAGAAGAACTCTGAGTCCCAGCATATTGCCGAATAGTTGGACTTTTGGACTTGCCGAACGAAAATTCCCACACCGGTGTAATTACTCTGCTCTTTTTTGTGCTATAATTAGCGTAGACAATCTATTTTTTTCTTCGTGATGGAATGCTTCTTTTTGGGTTTTGGTGACTGGTAAACGATGTCGCTAGTTGCCACGGAAAATAACTAATAAAAAATGCTGGACCAACATGAATAATTTGTACTTTGCATCGGGCGTCAGACGCTGTACAAGTGACGGGTTGTCGACCTTGAGTACCTGTAGTACTAACAGTACTTTGGATCCTTCGGACCTTCAACCTCGAGTCCGAGATATCGCCGCAGTGTCTTTCAAATTATCGAGAGTTGTATAGCTTCTGATAGTTGACGGAGGTGAAAACAGCTGCTTCATACTCGATTGACTCATAATTTGGGCTTAAAATGACAAAAGCAAACTCATTCTATTACAAAGATGAAAATTTCATAAAGCATGGCCCGATGCTTGTAGCGTTTTTGTAACTTTAGAAACATAACATCTTTTTAAATCAATATTTTTTTTATTTCAATACACATATCAAATTGTTTATATGAGGTTTAGATCACACACACATACACACACTTTTTAATCACTAGTAGGTACGACCGATATTTAGTCGTGATGTTCGTAAATCGTAAAATCGTATGACGTCTGTTATCCAATTTTATTAGAGATCAAAGTACCTACGTTAGGATTGGACGAAAATGCATTGGCCGTCGAACAACCGAGGTGAACAGATGATATTAATGCAAGCTTGGGTAAATCCTTATTTTTTCTGGGTGGAAAAATCATCGAATGACTTCTCCCGCTCTGGGTTAAAAGCGGCAGGGAGTGTCAGACTTCTACTGGCTAAAAATCCACCCTGTTCCTTCTGTTGCTCTTGCATTCCGGGGCCGCAGTATCTCGTTAGAACATTTCCGCAACCCCGTCAATGCTGAATTTCTTTGAGGCTCGAAGAGGAGCGTTATGATTGGCTCAAGAAAAAGTGGCCTATACAATAGCTACTCAGAAGTCGACGATGTCAGACTTATGTTGATAGTAACAGCTGACATAGCAAACAATTTAAATAAGTGTAACAATTTTAATAGAAATTAGAACAAGTAACCGTTAGTCGGAACTAAATAGTCAATTTTAGGAAGGAAGTGTATATAGCCTTTAATTATGTCACCCAATTTAGCTATAAGGAAATACTTTATCACTTGATAAAGACCAAACCGTTTACTTAAAAAAACACTCAGTAGGAAATTGTTAATATACATTTTAACTAGGTATTTTAACATACAAAGTAATACTTGGCCTTAGCATTCTGTAATTATATTTTTTATTAAGAGTTAACGGTAGTCAGAATTCGTGATAAGTTTTTTGTAATGATCGTTAGGTATGAAATAATAATGTGTCTAATCTGATGAACAAGTTATAAGAAGTTGCGTAATTATATGTATTGTCAACAGTGTAGTTGAAGCAAGAGGCAAAATCGGGAAGCTAGAATTGAAAGGTAATAGAGTTGATGCCCCCATCAACTCTATTACCTTTCAATTCTAGCTTCCCGATACCTTCCCGGTACCTTTTCACAGCTGTGGGATAATACTGTATACAGGGGATGAACACAATCGCACAAAACGACTAACATAGCTACTTTCGCATTTACAAATCGTTTTGGGAATACATACTTCTATCTATGTGCGTACGGCTACGGAGTGGAATTCCCTGCCGGAGTCTGTGTTTCCGGATAGCTAGCCTGATAACCTAGGAGTCTTTAAGTCAAGAGTGAATAGGTTACTATTACGTAAGCATGCTCCATCTTCGACCACATCATCACTTACCTGATGATTAGTGATGATTTCACACCATCAGGTGAGATGGTGGTCAAACGCGAGCATAATCATCAAAAAAGAAAAATGTTAGTAAGAATTGCATTCACCAACTAAAGTTCTAAGCTGAGCTATACGTTATCTGACAAATGCTTTCACTGTCTGGACAGGGTCACTCAAATCTGTGTGTATCTTTCCTCAAAAGATCGCTTTAGACATTAACCTTCAAGGTTTTGTCCTCTGAGTTTGTTTCGGTATTTCTTCTCAGGGTAGTTAGTTAGGAAAAACCGACCTCATCTAGTTTATTAAACTTACGGAAAAATCACGTGTAAGTGTTATTTAAATAACCAATTTGGAAATTAAAAATCATCTATCATTTAAAGGGTGTAGACAGAGATAGGGGTAAAGACAAATGCGTGAATAGCTCACGCCTTTGTCTTTCTAGTTTCATTTAAAAAATTACGCACACAAATGTACACAGACCGCCTTAATGCACAGACATTCTACCAATCAGCCAGTTGCGTGATGCAGAGAAAAATTGTGATAGGTGCAATAAGTAGATATATAAAAATAATAAAAATTAATTAGAATTTATTTAAATACAAACATACTACTTTATGATTTTCCCTTGGCCACTCCATAAGCACCTATACAAAATGAAGTCCATAACCTATGACGTCGTACGATTTTATATTATTTGATACGAACGACGAACGAGACGAATTTGAATTCAGAATTTGCTAGCAGTGTGTAAACTAATCATGAATTTAATAAACGATGCTTGATCTTTAGCGGTGAATTTAGTATTAAAACCGTGTGTGAATGAATAGTCTAGACTCTAAGAACATTTAATAGCAAGCTGTGTAAACAATTATGATTACGGTTACGTTTAGTAGGTACAATAATTACACGATATTGCGAACAGGTGTGATGATTAATAAGGCATCACGGCTTTTACAGATATGAGAGCTACACAATACAATTTGGTGTTTACTGGAGTTAGAAAGGTTATCTAGAAGATGTGAATCGTCGAAGGACCGATGACAGTCCCTCATCATATTATACGTATATTAAATACAACCGGTCAACAAGGACTAACAAGCACTGGTCTAGGTGAATGTGGGAGCGTCTCAGAACATAATAATGTTTTTCTATGCTAGCTGTAGTTGTTTCACAGTTACCTATATGTTATCTTAAGTCGTCATCATACTTAGCCTTTTTCCAACTATGTTTGGGTCGGCTTCCAGTCTAAAAGGATACTGCTGAGTATCAGTGTTTTAAATGAAACGACTGCTTATCTGGCCTATACAATCCAGAAGCTAGGTAGCACGAACACCCTTGGCGAGACAAGTATCAAATTTTCTGTGACTACATTTCTGAGGCTCAGAAGAAACTCAACATGTTAGGATAGTCGCTCATACATGGACTGACCTCGGTAAGAATTGCCAAAACTTGCAGATTGACCCCTGCAGCTGTTATTTAGTTATTTAGCCACGAGCTTCCTCATCTTATACATATTAAGTACCTACTACTTTTTTATTTAATATTATTGTAACAATTATGTAAGTAATATTATTTGCTAAAGCAACTCGTGTATACATATTTTTTAAACAAGAAACCACCTGGTTAACTGTTTACCATATCAAATAGAAACATACGGACGCACCAATTTATGTCAGCAAATGACATAAGAATGCGTTATGGATCTCTTGGTAGCTAAAACTGTCGTTCAATGCTAGTTACATACGTTATTATTTACGATAAATGGCTGAACTACGATCACCGGCCATGTCATTCCATGAAATAATGAGGGTTATTAGCTTAGTAGCAGATGTATGCTATTTCCTGCTGTTGCATGACCGAGGTTAACTGTGGAAAGGTAACGTGTACATAAATAAAATTGAAATTATGTTTACCTTTCAAGGATAAGTAGGTATTAAGTGGGCAAGGAAATTATGAAACTCGAAACGGAAATGGAAAGAAGCGTCCCTTGATCATGTGGACAAAGGCAGTGACCAGATGGACCTAGGATCGAAAGAAGTGGTTTATATTCGGTAGCAAGAAAGGTGCATGTATTACCTGGAGTAAACTTGGGACTGGCACAGACGAGGGAACACGAAGTGGTTTGAGTCAGACAGAGACCAACCGCAGGACGGAGTAACTCCCATGAGGATTTATACTTCGAGAAAAAATACAAAAAACTGGCATAAACCGTGAAGATTAACGCAAGAAAATAAAAACTAAGGCAAAGTCGGTGGATGATGATGATAATGCATACCAAGGTGATCCACGTGACTTCAAATGCAGAAAAAAAAAACTGTCCTCCAACATCATAGGTGTTAAAATCACTAACCCAAAAAATATGCACGAACAGTTTGAATACCACAAGCCGTGATAAAAGCTAAGTCATAAATTTGTTCTTACAACTACCTTGACGTCACGCTTTTCACTAGCGCGGCACTACAGCATTTTTCAGGAGAGCTTATGACGTAATAATTCTTCGCGTGCCTATAAAAAGCTATAAACTTAATTTTATTACGAACAAAATCGTGTTCATGTATGTCGGTAAGTGCTTAACAAGAAACGTTTCAGGATTTTATTTTATACCACAAAGTATTAGCGCTCAAGTTTGGTCGTAGATCCAAAATGTAATCAAGGTTCATACAAATGACTTGTGCAATATAATATGATGGAGAATTCTTATTAGTGAGATCATCAAAATGCCGAGCGTGTCGATGACCTAAGCAATACCAAGAGGTCTTATGCAAAGAGTTCATTTAGGCCCCATTTAGTGCCGAACATTCGGATAAACTTTCGGCCAAAATTATTGTTTAATTTCTTTACCAAGAAGTTTTACATTGCTTGATGAGTGGAATTTGCTTTTAAGAATAATGATGCCTGTATTAGGAGACTCCGCGAAATAGGAGCGACGTTTTGCCCAAAGCCTAAGGTCTCAAGAGAGTGACGAAATTGAACGAACTGTTACGAATCTTATTACAATTAGCATTATTCTGAAGCATTATTATTTTGACAAGATATTTTAATAATATAATTTTTAGGGTTCCGTAGTCAACAAGGAACCCTTATAGTTTCGCCATGTCCGTCTGTCTGTCCGTCTGTCCGCGGTTTAGCTCAAAAACTATTGGTACTAGAAAGTTGTACTTTAGCATGAGTATACACGTTAATGACGCCAAAAAAGTGGTAAAATAAATTTTGAAAAAAAAAAAAAAATTTAGGGTACCTCCCATACATGTAAAGTGGGATGATATTTTTTTTTTGTTCTTCCCATAGTGTGGGATATCGTTGGATAGGTCTTTCAAAAATATTAGGGGTTTGGTAAGACCGTTTTTTGATTAAGTAAACCGTTCGTGACTTATCAAGCTTTAAAGTACCAATTTTCGTTAGAGTCATGTGTCCCCCCTCTATCAACTAAACGGTTATAGTTGAAATTCAAATGTCACGACAGTAGTACCTATATATAACGAAATTTAAAGGAAAACTATCACACATAAGTGGGCTTTACAAGTTTACGAGTAATAGTCGACCAATTGTATTTGACTCGAAAATTTCGAACAACTCTATAGAAATGTCGATAGATGGCGCTAAGCGCCAGTTGTATCGTGCTAGCTTCTTGTGACGATTGAGTAGTGTAGCTCTGTGTCCGTATTTAAATTCAAACCACCGGCTATGACAAGTTTTATACAAATCTCTAAAAAAATTGAAACTTCCGTGCAAACTTGTCGGATCAGGTGAGAATTTGTATAGGAAGTCAAATTAGTTAGGTAGTCATGTTTGGCTTTTAGTTAGAGCATGGTACGAAACGATCAGTCAGCGAATACGACACGCACTTGGCTGTTATAAAAACTACGGAACCCTACACTGCGCGTGGCCCGACACGCACTTGACCGGTTTTTTTATTATTTCGTTAAGCGGTTTACATACAAAAAATTTGAACTTTTAAGTTTTTAATATATTTTTATCATTCAATTTTAAAACCAATCCTGTATTGGATTTGAAGGGTTATTATTTTTACAGCCGAAGGTTGTAGCTATAACCGGTTAATTGTATTCGGCTTCGGCTTTTGTTTTGGCACTCGTCGGCTGGAAGTTCCATGAGATACAGCATATAAAAATAGCTATGAAGAGAATAGTTCTAGAAATCAGAATAAATGAAGACCCTGTAAGTAATTGTAAGTAATCAAAGGTGAATAACTTAATTAATATGTCTTCGAATACTGCTGAGCGAGCTCGTCTGTTGGCTGTGGGAGAATGGGAGTCGGGTCTGTGACTTCAAGTAGGTACTCCCGTCATCCACCATTGGTACAATTGACGCTACTGGTTTGTTTACGCTTAGGCGTACCTTGTGATGCTCCACATCGGTGACACTGCGGTGCAGCTGTTGACAGCCTCGGGCACCATGTTGCCTGGGCACCTTGCCCTGTTACAAGAGTGCAGGGCGCATAGCTCGGCACGCCAGCATAATGATATAATTCGTCAAGATCTTGCCACCGCCAGTACACCCGCGATATTAGAACCAAGCGGCTTAGTACGTGACGATGGGAACAGATTAGATGGAATGACGTTGGTGCCTTGGAAGGTGGGTAGGCCTCTGGTGTGGGACGCAACTTGTGTCGACACTCTTGCGCCATTTCATATTCCAAGTACGGCGAGCTGTGCTGGTGCAGCAGCCGCGACTGCAGAGGCCCTCAAACGGCGCAAATACTAACCTTTCTAGTAATTACAGTTTTGTGCCGTTTGGGGACGAAACGCTTGAGTCATGGGGCCGAGTGCGCGTCTCTTTTATAAGGAATAGGGTAGTTTCCTGTGTTACAAAATAATTATTTTATTTGATCCATTAGGTAGATTTTCAAAAAATATTGGTCACGTATTTTTTGCTTTTTCAAGTCAAGAAAAAATCACAAAGCTTCAAAGTACAGGAGTTGGGGGTGCTGACGTCACGGCTAAGAATTATACCGAGGTGTGACGTCACGCGAAATTTCAACTCACTGTATCGTCTTAATTTTTCAATTCGTGAAAAAATAAAAAATACGTGTTCAATGTTTTTTGTTAAACTACGTGACGGACTAAATAAAATATTTTAGGAAACTACCCTATTGTGTCGTCGGCTGATCGATTCCTTGCGTGACCAGAGGGCTGGTTCGTCCTTTGCCCAAAGAATAAGCATTGCCATACAACGTGTCAATGCTGCCAGTCTTCTGGGCACGTTTCCGGACGACAGCAATGTGGAGGAGTACTGTGACGCCTGAGGTTTTTCTATGTACATAGTTCAGCAGTGTTTTTACCCGACTGCAAAGGAAGGGTTATGTTTCGCGCGTATCTTATATGTGTGTGTATGTATGTTTGTAATATTCTTTATTACCTCATATCTCCAGAACCGCTGAACGGATTCACATAATTGAGGTATCGTTAGATTCGAAGTATTGTTAGAGATTAAATACGTTAAGAAATATGTCAAAATTAAAGGTTACCCATTGTTGTAAGTAAAGGGTCCTACACATACAGGGTACATTCTCTAAAAAGAGTAACTGAATCTTATTGATCGATCAAGGCTTCTGGTTCTCAAAAGCATAATTTAAAAACATGAATGCAGTGATCGAGTTACAGAAGAGAAAAAAATTACCATTGTTTATAAAATAATGAAACACCCAGTATAAATAATGAAGTTAGTTAAGCATACCGGCAAAATATGCACAGTTATTTGATTACGGCTCTCATGTGAATTTAATTGAAAAATTTCGAAGGCATGTTTGGACGTAATTGGATGAAGGCAGACGGAAAGCGGCAAGGGAATGCTTTGAGGACGACGCCATATTTAATTTTTTGGTCATTTGCGAGTTTTTATTTCAGAATAAATGCAACCACTGCATTTTTTTCAGGTCTGCTTTCATATACAGACGTAAATAATGCTTTGAGATTATTGTTCTTAACGCTCAGATGCTTTCATTTTAATTTTCTAGAATCGCTCTCAACCTAAATAAATACTGGTAAGTAATGATTTGAATATGATTTTCAAACTTAACAGTAGGTACCAACCAGACCGTTAATAAATTTATTTTTATTTAAGAACGTTATTACAAATTTATAAACGGCTAGGGCATCCGAAATAATAGAAATAAGATTTTTGTTAATTTTCAGCTCCGGCAACACGGTACTGTAATTTCTAATCTGTGTGTAGATGATTTAAAAATAAAGATCATAATGCTACTTGAAAAACCAGGGCATTAGGAAGTGGTTACACGAAAAGTGTAACGATATTTGGAGTTTGTAAGATTTAATAAAATTGGAAAATGTTACTACGATTTTGGCTCGAGCTTCACAGAATGCTCCTAGCGGCTGACTACTAGAAGGAATTCATTGATATTATAATAATCTTATAATTTTTATTATTTCCCTTATTTCAGGTAACTAGGATCATATAAACACAATACACAAATAATTGTAACAATATGAAATAAATAACACACAATCAGGTATATAGTAACTTAAAAACTGTAACACGAAGTGACGGCATCGTGGTGCAGAAAGGGTCACCTACTAGCCCACGAAAACGAAGACAAAGAAACTTCGTCCTTAAAACAGTTATTATGAAGTAGTTTTTTTTTATTGATATTAGGTTTGCGTTTGACCACCATCTCACCTGAGAAACAGTTAATAGTGAAATGGCCACACTACCAAAATTAGGACTACTACGCTTCTACTAAATTGATCTCATTGAAATTCTTTGCCTGCAATTTTCACCGATACTAGCCACTTTATTTATAAGTAGTCAGAAGGGCCCGTCAAAGGATTGAACTGATGCTTTTCATTTTCAAAAGGTTACGTGCTAAGTTGTAAGTGTTGCAGCTAGAACGCTTCACTTTTATTTTAAATGACAGCTAACGTGACCGACTCTTGAAATAGCATGACTCTTAGTTTCATGGCCGTAATAGCTACTTCGGCATAAAATAAAATAGAGCTCTAGAACTCTATGGTATACAAATCAAGTTCTACCACTGGCAAGACATCACTTTGTGTAATTGTCAACATCACTGCTCTCGAAACGGTGAAAGAAACCGGCATCTCCTATAACGGAAACATCCGAAACGTGTGACGTGCACCAACCCCCACTGGACCCGCGTGGTTAATTTGGACCCATTCTCTCTAATAGAGAAGAGGCCCAGCAGTAGGAACGTTATAGGCTGGTTATGGTTATGTACAGACGCCAGCACATCACGCTACAACAATCTGTCAAATTTCTTTGATAGACTTTCAACTTTATTGTTTAAGAAATTAGGTTCAAGATTGATTGGGAAAATTTGACAGTTTCGGGTAGCTTCATGTGCTGGCGTCTGTACAATTACACAAATTACAAGTCGGTATTTCCCGGGTCTGGTGCATGCAGAATTAAAACTTTTGGTGGGTCGGAACACAGCAGGAGTTAGTGGTAGGGATGTAAGGTACAGTTTGGTACACAAGAAAATTGTAGTAAAAATGTACTTTATAGTCATCGAATTAATAGCCATAGTTACTATATTATTGAGCAATATTGTGAATTAAGTGTGTTTAAATGATTGGTATGCAATAAAGAGTATTCTATCTATTTATCTAATCTATGCCAAATTACTGTCATCGCACTGTAGAAGGAAACTTTGCCGTTTAAAATCTTATCTATCTCATTTTATTTGTTCATCTTACATAATAATTATGTTCTCTTTAAATTATAATGTTTGTTGGAGCTCCTTCTGCCGGATACAGGATTAATTCTAGTACAGGCATTAACATTGTAAGACTTACAAAGTTTAATTAAGATTAATTTTGTAATTTACCTATTATGATCATAGAATAAAGATTTATTATTATTATTATTATTTATTATTCTTACAAGACGCTGCAGCTGTTCTTCGATATTGTCCGAAGACGCATACAAAGCGTTCGAAAACGCAACATTCTAAATCTTTCCACGTGTCCACGATGCGTTAGATACCTACTCACGTCTTGTTCGTATACCTAATCTCTATTACTAAGGATAAGTCGGAATTCGTGTACAACTGAGTTTATGGAAATTTCGCTACATAGTTAACTTACTATAATTAGGTACATAGTAAGCACAATTATGACGATGCAGTCAGATGACGTTGTTAAAATTACTTTTTTATCGTGGCATAAACGGTTAATCATTTGCTAAGTGTGGTGTGGTAACTACCAATATACTGCCCTGCTCTATCTAAAAGGCCGTTAAGCCACAAAATGTCATTTTTCACTTTTTAGGGTATACTTAAACTACTTTCGATTCTCTACCTTTTGGTCTAAGAATCATTTTCCTACGATTAATACTTTTCGAGATATAGCAATTTTGCTGAGCAGTTAAACAAAATATATTTTTTTCACTTCCTTTGTTAAAAAGTGATTAAACCACAATACTTGTATATACAATACTAAAATATAATACAATACTAAAAGATACTTTTATTTACTTTAAAAAAACCTCACATATATTGTGCATAGAGCTATGCCCACAAAAATAATTTACCATCGTCCTAGATAGCGTAGTTTTGTAGAAAAATCATTTTCGACTTATTTTTACGTTTACTCGAAAAATACTTTTTGGGGTTAGCGGCTTTTTAGTTAGTGTAGGGCAGTATAATGTTCCGGAGTAATAAGGTTTTACTAATATGACGAGAGCGACATGTGACCCCGAGGCTAAAGGAAACAGTAACTGTTACATACAAGGAATTTCAGTCAAGCGGTGCGACGACGGGTTTCTGTCGGTAGATTTGTTTAGGAGAGGTGATGTCCTCTACGCTGTAGATTTGCACCCGACGAACTGGGCAGCGAAGGAGGGTTGAAAATGCCTTCTTACGTCCCCCGTAAAGAGGCCTGCAGGTGACTTGGGCACACTTGTGACAGACTTGGGCAAGTCCATTATCTCACTACAGGCTCGAGTTAGTGCTGCGAGGTGTTTCTGCGCGCCTCTATGAAAGAGAGATGACCTGCTCAATGAGATTCGAGCAGCTCCTCTCCTCTTCGGAGATAGTGTTTGCGACCGAAAACTGTCACCCTAGAAAGAAGTGAGGAAGAAAACCACCGTGTGGTTTTAGTCTGTAGGACTTTGACAGACCTCTTCGCAACCCCCAGAGCAAAGGACATCCATGAGGACTACCACATGTAAAAAGATAAATTTGATTCTGCTATTTTCCACAATCCACAACATGTGTAATTCTTCTCCTGGGCAATTGGTTTGTTTTTTTCTTCCTAGCAAGATATCGAGAGTCCCTTTAAAGCTAAAGGATTGGTGAGCGAAAGAACGTTTCATATAATGTACAAGTAGGTACATTACCTAATAGATAAACGACTGTTATTAAAATTTAATCGCGTCGAAAACGTTTATTTACGCTATGTATTTACATCCTGTATATAAATATTCCGTTACATAATATTGATAATTAGACTGGAACCACGTTGAAGGCCACTCACTTATCGGTGTTTATTTGTTTAAATAACAAATCATTTCTTTTGTAAATATACTGCGTTAGTTAGTCTTGGTCTGCGATTTTCATTTAATGGTCTAATTTATTGAATTAGTAACCCTGCAACTTTTTTTGTATCCACATATTATGTTTGAATCCTCCGACCAGACAGGTGTTTTTGTCTGGAAGGCAACTGCTTGATGAATGTAATTGGGTGGTTGTATGTAGGCTAGCTATGCGATAAACTTTACTGCGCGATTGCATGCGTAGTTCATGTTGAGACATATGTATTACTAGTTATAGCCTGTGGCTTCGGACGCAAGATTTGCCATATAAACTGTCAGCTGCTTTGGGCCTGATTTTTGAAAAAGGCAGCTTATATTTGAACCCGGTTCTTCAATTCTCTCCATGGTAAATTTCATGGAATTCGGTTCAGCTGTTTAGCTATGAAAGCGTAACACGCAGATAAACAGCCTTCGTATTTATCTATACCACTAATATTAATAAAAACTTTTTACCAAAAAATTAAACCGACTCCCAAAAACACTGCAAAGTGAAAAATAACTTTAATTTCGGTAGTCGGTGTCTTTAGTTTTGTATTTTCGTTTTTGGCACCGACTTCCGAAATTAAAGTTATTTTTCACTTTGCAGTGTTTTTGGGAGTCGGTTTAATTTTTTGGTAAAAAGTTTTTATTTCACTCTTTTTAGTTGGTCGATTTTTAATTTACCTAGTTAAAAGAGCCTAAATGTCGACTACTTATAACCTTTTACAAAATATTTCTTTTCCCAATGCTGGGCCGTTAATTTTTGAGGAGTTCTCCTGGTACTTCACCATCAGCTCTACATCACCATATGCATTTTGACGAACATAAAGTGCTTAACATCCATATTCAAGTATTCGAATCGCAATCCACTAAATACTTATTATTGAGTAGGTTCGGCGGCCATCTGTGGTCTTCATCATCAGTTCCACTTCCCCAAATGGTATTTTTTGAGAACAACTGCACAAGTTACTATAAGAAATACCCAAAACGCCATAGGTGTGCCTATAATATTTGAAGATTTCCCTCGATTTCTCCAGGATCCCATCATCAGATCCTGGCCTGGTGACAATGGGACCAATTTCGAAGTATACCCTTTCAAACAAAAAAAAGAATTTTCCAAATCGGTTCAGCCGTCTTCGAGTAATCGGTGATCATACATAAAAAAAAAAAAGAGAGAAAAAATAAATATACGCGTCGAATTGATAACCTCCTCTTTTGGTCGTCGGTTGAAAAGCGGAAAAGTTTGTTTGTTAAACAACAATAACAGAGGTTCTCTATAACATTAGTACGCATGTATTGCCATACCTGTTTTTCTGAATTTCTTAATGCGTCTCACACAACCGCTAATGTTCACTGTAGTTAACTACTTGATCATATTATATAATTATTTATTATTATTGTTTTTCTCCCGGCAAAAACGTCGGCGTGTGAAAGATTAGCCTTTTCGACACTGAATACCAATAACGCATACGAGTTACTTAATAAACGTTGACAAATCTAATAATAACAAAGCCATTTATGTACATACGTTTGGGGACAAATATTTAATTTAATTATTGAATTAGAGCATTCAGGAAGGCACGGTAATCGGTAATTCGTTTTCTCCTTGACGGTCAGTACCTACCTACTGACAGCTCAAAATACAATAAGTCGAAGAAGCGTGCTACAGTAAAAACTTTGAATGCAGTAGCCTTGATAGAACACAAACAGAACAGAAACAGAGGAAAATCGTAATATATATAAACAAAATACGGAGATTCCTCGTTGGCATTATTTCTTACGGGGTATTTTTGAACAAAGGCATCATACAAATTACCATTGTTTTTGTCATCGGGGTTAACGTTCAAAATCACTCAAGCGACTATAGTGAATTAAAAATCCAGAAATCCTTGGTATTAACAAAGGAGCGCAGGATTTTTACCTCACTAAAGTCAACCTAGTGGTCACCATCACCTACAAATGTAGGAAAACCCCGGTTCGAAAAGGAACCGAGGAGACTGCTGAGAACAGAATTTACACCAAAAATATATTACAGGTCCCAATTTGGTGTAATTTTTGTTCATACATATTTCAAGCTTAAGGGCCTATACTCGGGCACGCCGCAATTGCGGCGGTAAGACCCCTCTTTGAGGAGTGGCTAGATCGGCGTCACGGCGTCCTGACCTACCGCATGACGCAGGTCCTCACCGGACACGGAAGTTTCGGGAGGTACCTGTGTCTGATGGGAAAGGAGGAAACGCCTGGGTGTCACCACTGCGAGGGTCGCCCTGAGGACACCGTAGAGCACACGGTGCAAGACTGCCCCGCCTGGGCAGAGCACCGACGTGTCCTCACGGCGGCGATAGGCGGAGACCTCTCGCGCCCGGCATTGGTCGAGGCCATGCTGCGGGGCGAGAGGGAGTGGGAAGCGGTCGCCTCCTTCTGCGAAGCAGTCATGCTTCCGAAGGAGGAGGCGGGCCGCGAGAGGGAGAGGATGGCGTCCTCCCTCCAGCCCAGCCGCAGTGGTAGACGCCCACGGCGTCGGACGTCGGCCGACGATCTCCGGCCACCGTAGGCGCGGGCATGCGGACAGCGAGTAAAGGGCAACTCGCTGTCCGACCATGGACCATGCCCGGGTCGACGGCGCGTCGTGTTCCACGCGCGCCTCAAAGAGCGTCAGCAACATGACGAGGCCCCCTCTGCAGAGGGCCGAAGCCTGCCGGGGTCGTGGGACTCATCCCGTTACCGTGGCCCCGGTATGTAAAGGGTTATTGAAGGAACACCGTGGATTTTAGTCAGTAAAAGTCTGACAGTCCCTCCCACCCTGCCCGGAGTGGGAGGACTTATTTGATAATTTTACCACGTTAAAAAAAAAAAGGGCCTATACTACCTCAGCGCTTCTCACTCTTTATTTCGCTCGCACACTACTGGCCGCGGTCACGCGAGCAAGCGAGACAGGGTGGCAGAGTAAAGACTCCAAGACACCGATTATTTAGTTTATTTCTTATTACGGTGAAAATAATGGTAGTTTAAAAAAAGTAAATAACATAAGACCTGCTTTATAGTTAGTTCAATTAATATGCAGTTTCATTATCTAATTTGAAGTTATTTTTGAATACCAGCGGTTTATTGTTCGGTTTGGAGGTAACTTTGGAATTTTTTTTCTATCAAGAAAATATTATGGAATCGTGTTTTCGTCAAACATAGTACCTAAAATTAATGCTCAACTTTACCATTTATTTATTTCAATATTATTGCTGCAGTATTTTCGACATAACGAAGGATCATGGTAAGCCATTTGAGGTAGTATAGGCCCTTAACAACATTCACTTCTTTAGAGAATAAATTGGACGTAGTTACGCAAAAAGGATCCAATCCACACTTTTCCGCCCATTGTAGTTTTTTAAGTCCTTATTTAATTCTGTTATGGTGTACAATAAAGAGTATATCTATCTATCTATTTTTCCGAAATTGAGTTATATATACCAAACGCACCTTCAGGGTGATATATTAAAGATATCAATATAACTCAATTTCGGAAAAAGTGTGGAATGGATCCTTTTTGCGTAACTACGTCCAAGTGAAACTAAGAACTGAACACCAAATTGGACAAGTACCTAATTTTTACTTTTTACATTCCTACCGACTTCCGAGAATTCGCGACAGGATACGTTGCTGGCCTTGAAAGATGTCGGTGATATTTTGCTTTGACCTCGAAATAAATACGAAAAGATTGATCCACTGGTTTGAGATTCCAGGTTGTGTATGTATTTCATTCGTTCTACTATCATACATATATATAGTGTTAATAGATACATAATATTATGTATCTATTAACACTGTCTCTCTTCAAGTCATAAAATAATAAATAACTACGTTCAAGTTATTGATCGTTTTAACAACAAAGGAATAAAAGTCTATTGGAGCTGAGTGGCTAACCAATTTATTTCAATAAGTAACTTCCCCTGAGACTAGCGTGTATCATAGAGATTATAGACTGGCAAGGAGCAAAATGTTACACAATTATCTTACACTCCTTTTAAACTATACCGTCATTGTACCTAGGTAGCTGTTGAATGTAGGCCTGCCATCCGTCCGTGTTTCCCCGGATTTGTCCTAGTTTGGACAGCCTCCGGGGCGGGGGCGTCCGGGTGATTTTTCCTATAAGCGTCCAGGTAAAACCCGAACACATATTGTTCTTACGGGCACCAAAAAAGCACGCTCTCTGTATTTCATCTTATTGTTTTTGTTAGACTGATTAATTAAAAAGAAAGCCTATTATTAATTAACTTCTAACTGTCTACAATGTTACCAGTAAATAAAATCCATAATTAAACAATACCGTTGGTATAGTGGTCAGTGGCCCTGACTGCTATGCGCAAGGTCGTGGGTTCGATTCCCACCTAGGACAAATGTTTGTGTGATGAGCACGATCATTTGTTCTTTGTCTGGGTGTAATTTATCTATAATATGTATGTATTTAGAAATATATATGTATGTTTATCAGTTGTCTAGTACCCATACCACAAGCTCTGCTTAGTTTGGGACTAGATGGCGTTGTGTGAAAAAAAAAAAAAAAAAAAAAAAGTTGTGGAAAAAGTTGTGGAAAAGTTGTGGACTGTTTTTAGTCCCAAGTACAAACATGTATTTTTCTACGGTGTCCGGCGAAAAATTGCGACTTTACTCAAAAGTTTATTGAAGTTTTTGTCTGGGGGCGGCAATTTTGGTGATGGCAACCCTAGTTGAATGTCATAATTTACCTTTTAAGATGCATAAACAAGGGCAATCGACATTTTAGAATTAACGGTTATTAAAACAAACAAAAATTGTAGGCACGACATTTCGAAGCGCCCTCTTTTTTTCTTTGGACTTTTTTACAATCGTTTTTAAATGCTCACCATTCTTATATCTTGACTGTACTGAATTATATTCATAAGTGACAGAAGTCTACTGGTATTCTGTTTTTAATACCCTATATCCCAAACCATAATTCAAGTGGTCTCTCTCTTGCTCTCTTCCTTACGCCCGGAATTGCGAGCTGATCTGCCACCGCCGCCGTAGGCGTGGGCTTACGGACGGCGAGCAAAGATAGCTTACCGTCTGGTAAGAACCAGGCCCGGGTCAGCGGCGTGTCGTGTTCCACGCGTGCCTCAAGGAGCTGTCAGCAGGAATGACCTGGCCCGATAGATCTATTGCCTGCCGGGGTCGCAGGATATTTCTAAGATACCACGAGATCTTTTTTGACTGAAACTCATCAATGTTCTTTACATTGATGAGTTTCAGTCAAAAATCTGACACTCCAACTCACCCAAAGCGGGACAAGTCATAATTAAAAGATTTTACACGGAGAAAAAAAGTGGTCTGACTACAAACACAATATTTATAATCTATTCTGATCTTGTTTTTTTTTTATATTAACCAGTGTTATGGAATATTCCGTAACAGTAAAACAAAAAAGAATGAATTAAATAGGCATTTAATTCTTCCTTTGCTCAATAGTTTATTATTCTCAGTCTATGGTAAAAACAGGTCGGCTTCAAGCCCATACAAAATAAAGTCGATCAACTTTCGCACAATTGGTGACTAAACTGAACGAGCCCTCCTTATACCGATACAATAAAGTTTAACCTGATTTTGGAAAAACATAGCATCACGCCTGTATAAGTGTATAATCCGAAGAGTTAAGCAGAGATACAACTACGTATAGTAAACATCCACATTTCAACCGCCACATAATATTATGATTTAGTCCTGTGTTATAGGGAGAAAGCCTTTTGTCATCAAACGGACATAAGTCCGGCCCTATTTAGGCGCTAGGCTTATAAGGGTCATATACAGGTCCTGTAAATAGAGAAGGCTTTTTGTGAGTAATTTCATTCTCTCACTTAGGGGGGTCTAGCCTACTAGTTAACATAGTTTTTACAGTTTTTAGACAAATCATTCCAAGTTGAGCTAAGCGGATAACTGACAAATGCTTGCTCTCTTTGGACAATACCACTCAAACGTGCGTTCCTCAAAAAGCACCTAAAACATTAACCTACATTATTTTCCTATGATTTGACCAGTACGGATTGTATGTGACAGCTAGGAAAGATCGGTCTCATGTACCTAGTTTAAAATATTAAATTTAGGAAAAAAAAGTGACACGAAAAACCAATTAGCAAATTTTCTGATTTAATTTACTGTAAGTGGAAAGCTTTGAGTACGAATGAGTGAGTAGAGGTCCAAGCAAACGCTGGATGAATTGAGTGAAACATAATGTGGATAGGAAGTGATGGTAAATGGACATGTGAGAATATAGAAGACAAGCTGTTCCGAGCTCAAATAAATTGAAAAGAGGCAATCCTGGTTGCGGAAAACACAGGATCGGTAGAACTTAGAAGTGACGTGTGATGTGACACTTGTGAGGTGGCGGGAGGGGAGAGGTTGTCCCAGAAGGAGACATCTTCCGCCAGTGAGGATAATATAATAATGTTCATTTGTTTCGCAAACAGTAAGTATATACGACTATACTATAGAATATATAGGTACCTACCCACTAAAGCTTAATTGTTACTAGGCACGTGTCGAAATAGCATGTTATGGTCTATAAAGCTCGACTATGTAGCTATCGCTAGGTTAAATACTCCATTAGTAGCGAATCTGAGGCAATCTTTAATGGACATCGAAAGTGATTTGCAAAACACTTTCTTTTATAGTCACAGATTGGACACGAGTAATGAAGAAAACAGCTGTGTGATGCTGGAGTGGTGATATTGTTACTTTACCAAGTGATGTTCGTTCCACTTGAATTTATGGTAATATCATGATATCACCAAAGCTGGTTGTGGTTTCATACATAGTTACAAACCTTTGTTGTATAGAGGCTCATACCTACCTATATCGTTAAACCACACATGAATGGGAACAATATGTTTGTTAACCTGTTAGGTTAGATAAAAAAATACTAACTAGGTACCTACATCTGTTCCGATGTACTTAATAGCAAAAACTACCTAACTGTTCTATATTAATTTTTTATGAAGGAAATAAAACACTATACCTAAGCACCTACGTAGGTACATTAATGTAGGCAGTTACTTTTTCTCTTTTAATTGACGTTGTTAAAAATACCTCCATGTTCTGTTATCAATTCTAGAAGTTCGTAATGTTTCTCTCATAAAATATGTAAACTGAAGCCCGGGTGGCCATTCAAGAAGTTAATAACATGGAACTATCGAACATCTAAATTCGCAAACCGGAACATTTATTCACGACGACACGTATAATGCAGGCATATGCCGCAACGCATTTTTCTAACAATAGACCGTATGTGGCCGAGTTAAAGCAATAAAAAATAAACACCCAAAGTGAGTACCTACTCGTACCTCGCGACATCCGTTGGTAGTTTCAAACAATTGCATGTTTTCGCAACAAACATTATAAACTAACCTTTGAGTGCTGTTATAGAACATTGCTGCTTGCCTTTTCAAGTCGTCCGAAACGGTATTGTCTTCATTCATTTTCACAACACTGAATTCACTGGTTTTCGTCAACGGGGTCACTACACCATAGAACCGGGGAACTCGGTTTTAGAAAAAATACGACTTTAAAATTTAGGAGTAAGGTTGAGTTTCGTTTGAGTGCAGGTTCAAAGGTGAATGTCGGTTGGTATTTGGAGGCCGGCAAGTCAGCGTACGACGCCCGCGCCTCTCACTGTGAACTGACACGACAATCGACTTAGATCGCCCACTCACGCGGCCTGCACCCCCCACTAACGTATAGCTCCATTGTTTCAGGCGATACGGCACGATAACTCGTAACTAATAATATTGAACTACCCACTTTTTAAACTTATCGATAATGATTTTGTCATTTACCTAATAAAGCCAAATAAATAGCAATGAATCGATAAAACGCATGGAGCCAACTAATAAATGTTCTTAATTTTATTACTTGAACTTTGAACCTGTACTTTTGGTAAGTATTAATTGTATCAAACTACGAGTAGTGTGACATTTTGTCAAGTACTTATACAATTTGATCATGTGTTCATAAAAATATGCATTACTGCTTTTGTTAAGTTTTAATTATGTAGTTGCTAAAAAATATCTGTTTCATAATACAAAAATTGGCCAAGTGCGAGTCAGACTCGCCCATGAAGGGTTCCGTAGTAACTATACTAGTAAAAAAAACCTTACAAATTTCTTAAAACTAGCTTATTTACAGTTTTTACAACTACCCCCAATAACTTTGTTTTTCATAGTGTTTGTATGAATTACAAAGTTATGTTTGCGGTTTTAGAAAATATGCTGTATCTCAAAAACTGCTGACCCGATTTCGTTCAAACCAATTTTGGTTCAAAGTTTACATTAAGATCTAGAGACATCTATATTTTTTAGATTTTTCACTCCATTATTATAGAAGTTAGAGGGGGGACACACACATTTTATCACTTTGGAAGCTTATATCTTTTAAACGACTACTTTTATGAAAAGGTGGTCTTAGAAACCTCAATGTCATTTTTAAAGACCTGTCTATAGATACCACACACGTATAGGTTTAATGAAAAAAAATATTATCAGTTTTAGTTCCATGTATGGGGAGCCCCCCTTTATTTTAAATATTTCTTAATTTTTTTCTTAAAATCGGTAAGCGGTTCATAGAATACATCTACCTACCAAGTTTCACATCTATAGTCCTAATAGTTTCGGAATAAAATGGCTGTGACATACGGACGGACGGACAAACAGACAGACAGACAGACGGACAGACATGTCGAAACTATAAGGGTTCCGTTTTTTGCCATTCGGCTACGGAACCCTAAAAAATGATAAGCATGTTTTTATTAATAAAGTAAAAATATTTTTATGAATAATTTAATGTACGTTAAAATATAATTATATTTTTATAGTTAAGTATACCTAATATTAATATATGAAATTCGAAAGTTTCGATATATGGATGTGTGGATGGGCAATCATAGCTCAACTTTTATTTTTCTTGGAAAAATAGTTGGATGGGTTTGCATGAAATTTAGCACAGATATAGATTATAGTCTGAAATAGCAAATAGAATACTTTTATCCCGTAAAATGTGCAAAATTTCCATGCAATAGAAGTAACAGGCAATACCTAGGAATAAATAAAAATAACTTATATTGTATTCAAATTTGTCTGATGTACAGTGGACACAAACTTTAATCAGAGAGCAGAGACCAGGTAGCTTTGTTAGCTGCACAGTGATAAGTTGTACTACTGCTGCCAAGCCATAACACAAGCATTTTTTGTTTATATTATGATACTAAGAGAAATTGTTTGAGTAGTTATTCAAACAATTTCATAACCAATTGTACAGTTAGTAATGTACAATTTGTTTTGACACATAGTCAGGGCGAAAACATGGATAAATCATGCACTTGCTTTCAAATTTAATGGTAGTTATTGTATAAAAAGTAATAAATAATTATTAAAAATATATTTTCAGGGTTCTGTATCACCAATATCTTAGCGTTTTCTTTTATTTATGTTGGAGTCACCTCCAATTTAGCCAGATGCAGCTTGTAGTTCTGACCTACACAACTCAGTAGCTTGGTAAATGATACCAATTGGTAAGACTGTCAGGTTTTCTAGGATTTAAATACCAGTTGCAGCTGTCAAGATGTTGTGATGTTGTGTGATTATTTGTATCCTTAAATGTATTGTAAGGTGTACAATAAAGTATATAATAAACTAGCTTCTGCCTGCGACTTCGTCCACGTAGAAGTCGAAAATATTCCACGGGATCCCGTCCCCGACTTGCTTGACAAAGATTATAATAGCTCGGCTAATATGCGTGATATAAAGATAATTTATAGCCTATAGCACTCAGAGATAATGCAGCTACGAAAGAATTTTCAAAATCGGTTCGGTAGTTTCAGAGATTACCCCATACATACAAACTTACAAATTTTACCTCTTTATAATATTAGTATAGATAAATAAATAAATAAAATTGAAAGTTGGGACCAACAATTTAATATGCTTTCCGAGGTTTGGAGATCTCGACATGTTACTGGTTGCCGGCCTTGGCAAGCATTACTTTTTCCTTGAAGATTGACATGTGTGGATGTTATTAGTTTGACACTAGCACCTCCTTAGTTTCTAATTGAAATACCATAAGCAGACTGATCTGTTCCACTTTTGGATAAAGGGTTTTTAAGTTGTTTTACATAAGTTGTTTTTCTTTAAATTCTACATACTTTAATGTAAAAATTGAATTGTTAACCTTATTTTTTTTAATATGGAGTATTTCATTTAATTGTTAAGATATCATTTTTTCAAGAACACAACAAAAAAAAAAATATCAAGCTACTAAAAATCCAATATTGATTGGGGGGGGGGGCTGGGGCTCCAAGGGCTGGCTTTTACCTTGGACAGAGGTTAAGCATTGCCATACAACGTGGCAATGCCGCCAGTCTTTTGGGCACATTACCAGTGGACAGCGATGCGCACGAATTTCTGGATGCCATATTTTAGTTTATTTTTAGATGTATATATGTAGTTTAGGGTTTTTTATTTAAGTCTATCAAGTGTAAAAAATTTATGTTAAAAACGAATATATTGATTTGATTTTTTATCATCAATATACCCCATAAATTAAAAAATGTACATAAGGTAGGTATGTTGTTAAATATTTGTCATATGACATTTTCTGTCTATTCTTGAGTAAATAGAGTGAGTAATGAATGTTACAGTTGCTTGTCAAAATATGAGTTATGTACCTAGGTCAATTACTTAAGTAAATTATCTGGATTGATATTACAAGGTTTTTTTTGTTGATAATAGGCATACGGCTAACAAGTAGAATTTCTTGCTGAAGTCTATGTTTCCTGATTACTATAACCTGGGGGTCTTTAAGTCAAGAGTGAATAGGTTACTTCTAGGTAAGCGTGCACCATCTTCAACCACATCATCAGTTACCATCAGGTGAGATGGCAGTCAAACGCGAGCCTATTATCAATAAAAAAAAAAGTTAGTGATATTTGAGAATACTGATCTACTTGTGAAAAATTATTCATAGGTATACACCTGGTTTTTTTTTTTTTGAGTTGATAACTAGAACAACTTAGGGCAATCAACTCTTGTAGATTGGTTAATCCTTTCGCTTTGATGGCAAACATAAGTTGTATATTCTTGCTATCGACTTGCTAAGAAGAAGTGCAAGGACATCATTAAAAACCTATTTTATTTATCTTGATATAACTTTTCTCAGTGTGGGCTAGCAGTCTAATACATACGTAAACAAAACAAACTACTTATTTTAAATGTATCCGGTGTTTATTTCAGTTGGTATGTCAACTTGCTGACTGACTTTAATGATCTTTTTGGGTAATATACACAAAATTTAATAGCAATCAACAGAAAAATAACGGTATTCTTGCATATAAATAAGCACCTAGCACTTTAATAGGTAATTCGCCAGCCTTAATAGGTGAAATCGGTTTTAATGACACTAATCACGAACACGAAGTAGGACCAAAACCGAAAAATATACGTTTTATGACAATAAAATCAACCAAATTCTTTGTCCTTAGAAACAAAGGAAGAATAAATAGTTTAGGTGTTACTATGTTACTAGTTACACAGTTTTTTATGTTTTAAATAAGTAAGAATTTAAAAAAGGAATTGTTAATTTGAACAAATGGTCTAGTTCTACTTACTCATTTCCTGCCCACAATAGAGTGTACGTGTAGTTGTATTCTTGTTTATTAGCCATTTTTGACACACAAGGTCTTCTTTCACTCTAAGGAAACTAGAAACACGCTAATATAAAATTGGCACATATTTACATACATCAATAAACATTCGAATATTTTTGGTTTGACATCTTGACAGTGACAGTCCTACTTAGTGTTACCAGTTGTTATTTTTTTAACGTTTATTTATTAAATGATTAATTTAATTACTTGAAAATATTATAATCAGGGTGAAGGGTCTCAAATACATATTTGTGTTCGATTAAAAATATCAAAATAAAATAACCTACAAAAATATGATTTGTTCGGCTTGGCTGGTTTTGCAGCATTTTATCAAAAAATGTAATAGATAAATTAATTACATTACATAATATGTCCTCTTTTATACTTCTGCGTTAAGATTTTAACATTATTTTAAATAAATAATACATGTAGGTATATTATTAGTTCCTTCGTGTAAAAGATTATTATTTTCTATAGGTACATATTATAGAAATCCATTTTTTTTTGCTTTCCCAGTGTAATAATACAAAAAAGCACGTAACAGAATTTGCAAATATTTAAATAAAAAAATATTTGAATATTATCGATATTTTAGTTTCGTTTTATTTTGTTACTGACTGTACTACTGCGCTAAAGTAAGCGTATTAAAAAGTGACCAAGTGCAATTCGGACTGTAGTAGTAAGGTAAGAATAGATTCGCGAAAAATATCTTCCGTAGTGACTGTATAAAATAAAAATACAACGCTATATTTGCTATTTTAAAAAATGTGATACTTATATCTCAAAAACTGCTGACAGTATCTTATTCAAATTAGTTTTCGTTGAAAGAATTTAATAAGACCTTATTTTGTTTAGATTTATCACTGCCTTATTATAAAAGTTAGAGCGGAGGCCACATTGTATTCCTAACAGTTTCGGAATAAAGTGGCTCTGACATACGATCGGACTGACAACAGACAGACATGACGAATATATAAGACGAGAGCTCCTTTGTTGCGATGCGGCTATGGAACAGTAAAAAACTGGTAAACTCAACCAGTTTTGAACGCTTACCTACCTATATATATCTACCTACCTATTTTAGCGCTTCTTAATGTGATTATAGAATATCCGTATAAGAATATGTACGGCACCCATTGATGTACTAAAAGGAGGAAGATATGTTACTCTCTAACATCGCAATCAGTAAACCTGGGCTCGGCGCACGAAAACATGCACAGTAACTCACACATCTGTGTTCAGTGTCGTCATCAGTCTCAAACCTACAGTTACCTATAGACAAGGATAGAGATAGGAGTCGGCGCTGTAGTGCGAGCGAAATCGCCTCAGCTGCCGAATGTTTGCGCTTATGAATGAAATAAGATTGCATGTATTTGGTAAGTACGTAATAAGTGATCCCATGACACATGTCTCTTATTTTTCTTCCTGGTGTAACTAAAACACTGTCTAGCTACACAAGAAGTTATTTTGATGCGTATTTATTCCAAAAAAATCCTTAAAAACACGAAGAGACGAGAATTTCTTGAGCTGTGTGATCAACAACGTTCCGTACGCGACTGAGAGTGAGCGCCCGCCAACTACGGGCTATCACTTAGTTTTGTAGGACCAAACGCTGTGTCTAGTACCGTATCTTCCTCCTTTTAATATATCAAGGACGGCACCACATATAAACATCATAATTATACAAATCATTACCGAACTGAATTACTGACATTAACTTAAGCCTTGGTTAAGCAGAAGCTAAAACTACTAAAACTATGCGATTTTAGATAATTGTCTAAAATTGCATAGTTTTAGTCAGATATCGAATCCTACTTAATATCGACGGTTAAAAGGAAATAGGGTATAAGCGACAAAAAAGAAATGTCCAGGAGAGCCGTTCAAAGTTTAGATTTTTAGAAAAACTGATGTATTTTTTTATTAAAATATCATGAAAACTAAAACAGTTTTTAATTTTCCAATTGGGAAATAGGAAAAAATAAAAGATAATAATATAACAAAAGAAACAGTCGGCTTTCAAAACAATACCAGTCCAAATTGTCGCTAATACCCTATTTCCTTTTAAAACCGACGAGGCCGTATGAGCTTGATGCCTTTGCTTTTCCGACAAAAAATATTAGTCTAGGAATTTGCAAGTTCCTCAGATGCAAGAACGGAGAAATACTCAAATCAACTCATCAACAATAAATGTACCAAACAAAAATGTAACTCTCTCTATCAATAATTGGAACAATGTTTCGAATGTTAACTTTTACTTTTAATTGTCATTATTTTTAATAAATGCTTATCTCATATTATTATTGTGTTAATTTTTTCGCAAATGGTACGAAATATATTTTTCGTACCACTTGCTCAAAAAAGTGACATTCTATGCCACAAAAAGCGAACATAACAATAGTCATTTTTAATCTGTTAGAAACAGGGAAAGAAAATTGTACTGAATTTCATTCATCCTCTAAGAGGAGAATGTGATTTAAATTTGGAATACTTACCGAAATTTATACTGAACTACATCTGTGTTTACACAATTGAGTTTGTATATAAAGCATTATACATCTTTTTGAAAAAGTAATACGCATTTATTATGCAGTTATAATAATAATAATATTCCATAATATTCCATAACTTTTCACACAACGCCATCTAGTCCCAAACTAAGCAGAGCTTGTGATATGGATACTAGACAACTGATAAACATACATATATATTTCTAAATACATACATATTATAGATAAATTACACCCAGACAAAGAACAAATGATCGTGCTCATCACACAAACATTTGTCCTAGGTGGGAATCGAACCCACGACCTTGCGCATAGCAGTCAGGACCACTGACCACTATACCAACGGGCCTGTCAGTTATGATTATTAAATAAAATTACGAAAACCGACGAGGCCGTATGAGCTTGATGCCTTTGCTTTTCCGACAAAAAAAATAGTCTAGGAATCTGCCGCGTTTTTGTTTTCTTCAAATACATAAACGTTAAGTTTATTTAATTTATTATCCCATATTATTATTGTGTTAATTTTTTCGCAAATGGTACGAAAAGTAGAGTATTTTCCTCGGTGATAAAGCTGTCTTAGTCTTTGGTGAACTTAAATCCCTTGCTACACTCAGGACTCGTCTTAAAACCCTCGCTTCGCTCGTGATTTAAGTTTTTAACACCCTCGCTACGCTCGGGAGTAAACGTCGAGTCCTTCGTTACGCCCGCGATTTAAATCGTCACCCGCGACAGAAGACACTATTTTATCCCCTTGGTTAATAATCTACTAATTATTCAGTTTTCGTTTTGGTCTTGATATTTGTAGCATTTTATTAAATAACTGAAAAGTATTCATGTATGTATTGAAGGAAAACTGTAAAAGTTAAAATAGTTCATAAAGTTCAATCAATATGGTAAAGTTTGGTTTGGTCGTACCTAGATATCGTTGACAGCAATAAGTATTGTGTCAAATTTAATCCATGCATAAGATTGCTATTTCTAGTTTTGTTGTTAATGAAAATATTGCACCTGCAAGAGTTAAACAATATCTTGTTTTTATTTGTCGTTTCCAAGATTTGCTCAAATTATTTAAGTAGGCACTAAAAATCAAATAAAGTAAAATACTGCTTACCGTAATAGTTAATTCCCATGCGAAGAAAGAAATAAACTTTATTGCTTTATATTGTCGGTAAAAGGTTCCTATTATAATGTCTATTTTATGTGCAAATACTGCCTATCTTTCTTTAATTCTTCAAATGTGTATGTTTGGAAGTATTAGAACTGTATACATATTTAAAAAAAATGGATATTATAACATTATTTCGGGCACGCCGCAATTGCGGCGGTAAGACCCCTCTTTGAGGAGTGGCTAGATCGGCGTCACGGCGTCCTGACCTACCGCATGACGCAGGTCCTCACCGGACACGGAAGTTTCGGGAGGTACCTGTGTCTGATGGGTAAGGAAGAGACGCCTGGGTGTCACCACTGCGAGGGTCGCCCTGAGGACACAGTCGAGCACACGGTGCAGGACTGCCCAGCTTGGGCAGAGCACCGACGTGTCCTCACGGCGACAATAGGCGGAGACCTCTCGCGCCCGGCCTTGGTCGAGGCCATGCTGCGGGGCGAGAGGGAGTGGGAAGCGGTCGCCTCCTTCTGCGAAGCAGTCATGCTTCCGAAGGAGGAGGCGGGCCGCGTGAGGGAGAGGATGGCGTCCTCCCTCCAGCCCAGCCGCAGTGGTAGACGCCCACGGCGTCGGACGTCGGCCGACGATCTCCGGCCACCGTAGGCGCGGGCATGCGGACAGCGAGTAAAGGGCAACTCGCTGTCCGACCATGGACCATGCCCGGGTCAACGGCGCGTCGTGTTCCACGCGCGCCTCAAAGAGCGTCAGCAACATGACGAGGCCCCCTCTGCAGAGGGCCGAAGCCCGCCGGGGTCGTGGGACTCATCCCGTTACCGTGGCCCCGGTATGTAAAGGGTTATTGAAGGAACACCGTGGATTTTAGTCAGTAAAAGTCTGACAGTCCCTCCCACCCTGCCCGGAGTGGGAGGACTTATTTGATAATTTTACCACGTTAAAAAAAAAAAAAAAAAATTACATTATTTAACAAGATTTTAATAATTAACACATTTGAATGACGAGTTTATTATAAAGGCATTAGATTTTATTGAAAATTACCTACACTGTACCTACAGCATACGTGCTATGTTTGCCAGTATGCACGATAATATTATGGATTGAAATCACAAATCAGAAACTACTTTGTAGGTTACTTACTCTATCGTTTGTAAAGGTCCAACCAAAATGTGTAAATAAAAAAAAAACTATACTAAGTTTAGTGCTTATGGTTAAGCTTAAGATTATAAATAAAGTAGCAGAGATTTACTTTAGATAGCACTTTGGAGAATAAGTTAGGGAGAGCAATGACAAGGCCTGAAGTCGCAGTAATCAATGTGGAATGAATGTTCTTTATTAAAATAGAATTGTTTGGTTTTGGAATTGGTCACTGTGTGAGGGCGCGGCCCTCCACCCGCGTCTCATGTAACTGTTTACATTATATTTTATTTATGGTATTTATAATAATATTCCTTTGTGCATTGTATGAGCGGTTGGTTATCAAAGTGAAGGGTATGCTACGTATGCTACAGGACTCCCCTTCAAGCGAAGCGTACCGGCAGTTTGATGATACGTCCCGAGCGCGTCTGCTTGTTCCCAGCGGGATGTGACGTCAGGCTTGCTCTCGGTACTTCTGTTTTCTTGGTATCGCTGACTGTAACTGGTGTGGTAGATGGTAAAGTTTCTTCTGAGATAACGTATGCAGGTTTTAATCTATCGATCGATATGTTTGCTTGCCGATCGGGTAATTGTATTGTGTAAACTTTTTCTGTTCGGCTTATCACTCGGTAGGGCCCTTCGTGTGGTGTTTGAAGTGGTTTCTTGACTGGGTCGGTTCTGATAAACACGTGGGTGCACTTCAAAAGGTCTTGATGAATGAATACGGTTTTTTTTGTTGCTGTGGTGTTTGGTAACGGCTAGCGGCTTGTTTTCTTGAAATATGTCACGTAGTTTATCGACGTAAGTATAATTCATAGTAGGTGTGCAGGTATTTTCTGTGAAAAATTCGCCAGGTAAGCGTAAGTTGTAACCGTATGTAAGTTCGGCTGCGCTAACTCCTGTGTCGGTATTTAAAGAGGCACGTAAACCCATTAGGATTGTCGGGAGCTCATCTTTCCAGGAACTTGCGTTTGTCAGTTTCGTCCGCGTAATGCGGTCTTGAGGGTGCGATGCCATCTCTCGATTATGCCGTTGCTCTGTGGGTGATAAGCTGTTGTGCGAGTTTTCTTTATTCCCAATAGCTTCATCAGGTTTTGGAATAGTTGACTTTCGAATTGGCGGCCTTGGTCGCTTGTAAGTGTGGTCGGGCATCCAAATCTTGCGATCCAATGTTGGTAAATAATTCGGACTATGCGATCAGCTGATATTTCGTCGGTAGGAATTGCTTCGGGCCACTTAATTAATCGGTCGATCATTGTAACTAAGTACCGATGTCCTTGAGACGTTGTAGGTAGAGGTCCTACGATGTCAACGTGTAAATGTTGAAAACGTTCGGTTGGCGGGAAAGATGCGATGTTTGAGAATGTGTGTCGTGGAATCTTGCTTTTCTAACAAGGTATGCACGTTCGAGTCCAACAGCTGATGTCTGCGTTCATTGATGGCCAGAAATATTTTTGTGTGATAAGTTTGCGAGTCGTGCGCGTACCAGGGTGACTGACGTTGTGCACGCTGTTAAATACATGTCTTCTATATTGTTCTGGTATGTACTAGTGTTGCTGAGGATTCCTCTTCCGCTTCCTCATAATGCGGAAGTTCCGCAATATTTTGGGTTCCTCAACCGTTACCGCATCCTCATAAATAAAATAAAAAAATCCTCTTCCGCTATCGCTTCCTCAAAATTTAAGAGGAATTTATGAGGAATTTCACTGCGCATGCGCGTCGCGTATCCATGGCAACGCACACGCCGCAGCGCGATGCCGGCCGGGCCGAACGGGCGAGCGAGACCTCCCCTCCCGTCACCCGCGCTGTTCCTTGCTTATTTCAACTTCTTTGTTTTCATTTTCTTCTTCATCCGCTTCCTCTTCCGCTTCCTCATCCGCATCCTCTTTCTCAAAAAATATCCTCTTCCTCATCCGCATCCTCTAAATTAGCGCGTGACAATTCCTCTTCCTCATAATCACTTCCTCAACAACCCTAGTATGTACGGTCGTACGTAAGCAGTAGAGGTTTCGCAGTATAGCTCGATGTTGCTGTTGGGTATAAATATTTTCTTGAGACTGATGTTGTCTTGTGATAATAATTGTTTGATGTTGGTATCCTTTTCTTGCGCGCTGGCTATGTCGGTATAATTGATTGTAGGTGGGCATGAGATTGTTTCTATGCGGCTAAGTGTGTCGGCGACGACGTTTTGTTTACCGCTTAAGTGTCGTATGTCGGTCGTAAATTCGCTGATAAACAAAAGTTGCCTTGTTCGCCTGTTTGTTTCTGAGTTTGAAGGAGTTTTTGACATTACGTATGTCAGCGGTTTGTGATCCGTAAATATGATGAGATTTCGTCCTTCAAATATCTTGCGGAAGTGTTTGACTGCCATGTAGATTGCAAGTAGTTCACGATCGAATGTAGAGTATTTCTTTTGCGTGTCGGTGAATCTCTTGGAAAAATATCCGAGTGTTTGCCATGTTTCGTGTATGTATTGTTGAAGTACGGCTCCAGCTGATGTGTCGGATGCGTCGCAGAATAAAGCGATTGTTGCGTGGTGAGATGGATGAGCGAGAAAAGCTGCGTTATTATGCTGGATTTACACTGCTCGAAAACTTGTGTTGCTTCATCGGTCCACGTGATTTGCGTTTTGTCCTTCTTCTTGACGTTGTGTAGGTAAGCGTTCAATGGTGCTTGTTGAGATGCGGCGTTTGGTATATGATCGCGATAGAAATTGATCATATCGAAAAATCTTCTCAGCTCTTCAATGGTAGTCGGCTTGGGATAGTTAGTGATAGCTTCGACTTTATGTTTTGGAGGTTTGATACCTTGTGCTGATACTGTGTAACCAAGAGACGGAACTTCTGATTGGCCTAGGTTGCATTTGGAAGGGTTGATAGTGATGCCGTTTTGTTCGAGTCTCTTGAGTACAATATGAAGGTGTTCTCGGTGTTGGGTTTCATTTTCCGATGCCAGAAGTAGATCGTCGATGAATGGGAAAACAAAATCTAATCCTCGTAGGACTTCGTGGATATATCGTTGAAATGTTTGTCCCGCGTTCTTTAAACCAGGGCACATACGTGGGAATTCAAATAATCCCATCGGTGTGATGATTGTGGTTTTTTCTATATCTTCTTCTCGGACATTCAGTTGTTGGTAAGCACGGTTGAGATCTATCGTAGAGAAGATACTTTTATCAGATAGATGATGCGTAAAATCTTTGATGCGTGGCACGGGATATCTGTCTGGTATGGTGATAGAGTTGAGTCGGCGACTGTCACCACAAACTCTGATATCGCCATTCTTTTTAGGCACGACATGAAGAGGTGATGCCCATGGACTCATGCTAGGTCTGCATAATCCTTGTTCTATCATGTTTTCGAATTCTTTCTTGACTGTCTCGAAGCGATGCGGTAGAATAGGACGGGCGTGGCAGTGTACCGGTGATCCGCGAGTTTCAATACAATGTTGCACATTGATGTTGCAGTTCAATTGCATTGATGTTAATCGCGTTATTTCCGGATATTGAGCTAGGATGTCGTGGTATGACTGTGACATGTCAATACTGCGTACGGTAGGAACATCTGATACACGTACCGGGACATTGACCTTTAAGCTCGTGATGCCGTCTATAAATCTGCGGTTTTTCAAGTCGACGATAAGCTGATGGTACTTGAGAAAATCGGCTCCGAGTATTGGTTTCGAAACATCTGCTATTATGAACTTCCATTTGTATGGGCGTCGTAAGTTTAAGTTGAGAGTTAATGTTTTTGCGCCATACGTAGCTATTTTTGTGTTGTTCGCAGCGTAAAGTTGAAATGGTAGTGGCGTTGCGATTTGACCCTTTCTTCTCGGTAGCACGGATATGTTTGCTCCCGTGTCGACCAAGAAAGATAATTTAGAGTTTTTGTCGGGGATGTACAGGCGGTGTGAATTTTCTTGAACACCGGTTTCCGCCTCTGTCAACGTTCTGTTTAGTTTTCCGACTGTTGTTTCTTGAAAGTGCAGGGCGGCGTGCAGTGTCGAGCTTGTTCCTTGAAACGTCGGTGATAACAGCAGTGTAGTGATGGTGATGTTTCTCGGCTTCGTGATCGCGATGCGCTACGGTGGTGAGATGGGTAGCGGCGGCGGCGATAGTTGTGATCATTGTGATCATATGGCGAGTGTGAGCATATGAGGTGATTTGTCCACATGAGTCGTAGCGTGGAGTCGGGAACTTTGTCTCTGGCGAGGTTTCGCATGCGGCGGAGTAGTTGGGTGGGTTTCTGATCTCCGAGTTCCATCTCTGACTGTAGTTTCTGGAACTGGCGGCTGTCAGATTATTCGTAGGCGGATATGAGCCTTTCTTTGATCGCCTTGTACTGATCTGTCTCCGGTGGGTTGTAGAGTAGATCCGTTATCTGCTCGATTTCTTGTTTTTCCAGCTGTGCTATGACCATCTGGGCGAGCTGTGCTTGGCCTTTCTTGAGGTCGTTGGTTGCGGCCTCGAAACTGATGAAACATAGTCGTGGTCGATCGCGCCAGAATGGTGGGATGCGCATGGTGAGCGATATGCCAGCAGCTTCAGCCATCGACACGTTGTGCGATGATGCTTGCTCTTCTGACTGGCAAGGATTTGACATTTTAATATTATTTTATGGACCTCAGGTATATCTGGTTCGGGTTGTCTCTGCTTCAGGTGTGTCCGTCTCGGGGTTTTCTCCGCGTCAGATGTGCTCGGTTAGGGGTCACCACTTTAGTGCTTATGGTTAAGCTATAAGATTATAAATAAAGTAGCAGAGATTTACTTTAGATAGCACTTAGGAGAATAAGTTAGTGAGAGCAATGACAAGGCGTGAAGTCGCAGTAATCAATGTGGAATGAATGTTCTTTATTAAAATAGAATTGTGTATATATAATAGTAGTGTTTACATTAGTTTAACAGTGGTCACTGTGTGAGGGCGCGGCGCTCCGCTCGCGTCTCATGTAACTGTTTACATTATATTTAATTTATGGTATTTATAATAATATTCCTTTGTGCATTGTATGAGCGGTTGGTTATCAAAGTGAAGGGTATGCTACGTAAAATTACCTACACTGTACAGCATACGTGCTATGTATGTATGCACGATAATATTATGGATACCTACGCTGAAATCACAAATCAGAAACTACTTTGTAGGTTACTTACTCTATCGTTTGTAAAGGTCCAACCAAAATGTGTAAATAAAAAAAAACTATACTAAGTATATATTAATATTATAAAGCGGAAAAGTTTGTTTGTTTGTTTTAACGCGCTAATCTTCGAAACTACTGGGTGGATTTCAAAAATTCTTTCTGATTATGATAGACAGTTTCATGAGGAATATCTAAGCATTATGCTACTGCTCTTGGTTTTCCTAAAATAAGGGTATTAGTGAAGTAATTTGGAAGAAAATACGCCGCTAAATTACTATAATCGCGTGCGCTGGCGAAATGCTGAGATATACGTAAAGACAATGTACTACAAAAATGTAGAGTTTATGTAGATCTAAAAAAGTCCACGGTACTACGTATCTAACTTATAAAAGTTAGATACGTAGTCTTATTATGTATTATTAGTATTTGGCAAATTATTTAAAGAAAATTTAAAAAAAGTAAGGCATGAGTATTATTATTATGCGGCCATATTAATATTTACGTTTGAAAGTAATTTCATCATTAAGAAAATTTTATGAAGATAAACTTTGCTTTTTATAGTATGTAATTTGGACTTATAATTTAGGAGCAAAAGTAAAATTAAAATTATTCAACAACGGTATTCACCGAAACGGCGCGCGGATGCATGGCGCGTCGAGCATAACTCGCGTACCTACCACACCGCGGTTGATACCGCACTGATAGTGAACCTAAAATTGGTTTCATTTCGACTTCTTGGCTAAGAGACTTCCTATGTAAAATTGTTTCAGCTCTTCTTTACGTCAGAAGTGTATTTTTGTATCTATATATTTGAATATTTTTATTTTACTTTCTGTTTCGTTGAATAAGTCATTTTGATAGGTTGTTGTTTCGTTTATCCCATTTTTTAGGGTTCCGTAGCCGAATGGCAAAAAACGGAACCCTTATAGTTTCGACAAGTCTGTCCGTCTGTCTGTCTGTCCGTCCGTCCGTATGTCACAGCCATTTTATTCCGAAACTATTAGGACTATACATGTGAAACTTGGTAGGTACATGTATTCTGTGAACCGCTTTCCGATATTAAGAAAAAAAATTAAGAAATATTTAAAACAAAGGGGGGCTCCCCATACATGGAACTAAAACTGAAAATATTTTTTTTTATGAAACCTATACGCATGTGGTATCTATAGACAGGTCTTTAAAAATGACATAGGCGTTTCTTAGACCACTTTCTCAGAAAGTCAATCGTTTAAAAGATATAAGCTTCCAAAGTGGTAAAATGTGTCCCCCCCCCCTAACTTCTATAATAATGGAATGAAAAATCTAAAAAATATAGATGTTTGTAGATCTTAATGTAAACTTTCAACCAAAATTGGTTTGAACGAAATCGGGTTAGCAGTTTTTGAGATACAGCGTATTTTCTAAAACCGCAAACATAACTTTGTAATTCATACAAACACTATGAAAAACAAAGTTATTGGGCATAGTTGTAAAAAATGTAAATAAGCTAGTTTTAAGAAATTTGTAAGGTTTTTTTTACTAGTATAGTTACTACGGAACCCTTCATGGGCGAGTCTGACTCGCACTTGGCCAATATTTTATGTTATCGTTTACTTGAAAGTTTATAGTTAGCTTATTCATTATGTTTTATTTTAGTTCCATTGATGTATGCAGTTTAAAAATGCGTATTTGTAGTCTATATTTTACGATTCTTAATTTAGTGTGCTCTTATAATAGGGATTCAATTCTTATTTATTGTAGGAAATATATAGGGTCTAACTAAATCGTTACTTTTATTAAAATACCTTCAAAGCAATGTTATAGTTAAGATGAGATAAGATAAGATAAAATTATAGTTTTTTCTGGACCAGCATCTAGACAAACGGCACTAATACCTTGAATCTTCATGGCACCTACAGGTTTACCTTTTAGTTTTAAAAAGATACAATTTCCTGCAAAGGTATTTCGAAGTCACAATAAATATAGCGCCGGAGTCGCGGGAATGTACTGACGAGATACCGCGACCCCGAAACGCAAGGGCAGCTGAAGGAACAGGGTGGGTTTTTGTCAGTAGAAGTCTGTCATTTTTTTCTGCTCCACTTAGAGCGAGAGAAGTTATTCGATGATTGCAATGTTGTTAGATTTCCATAGCCGAATGGTAAAAACGGAACCCTTAAAGATTCGTCATGTCTGTCTGTACGTCTGTCTATCCGTCTGTCTGTCTGAAACTATTAAGATTACCAAGTTGATACTTGGTATATACTATACATGTAATCTGCAAACCGCTCTCCGAAATAAATAAATTTAATTTTTTTTTTTTTTTTTTTTAAATAGTTTATTTTTTATATCCCCATACATGGAACTGGAACTAAAAAAATATTTGGTACATCAAACTAAGTTTCCTGAAATAATTTTCTTTCAAATCCAGTCATTTGGAACATACTTATACACTTTCAAAGTAGTAAAATGTGTCCTCTCTAACTTTTAAAATAATAAAGTCTAATTTAAAGGGGCCGTTCGAGTATTACGTAAGCACATTTTTTGCAATTTTTTACCCACCCCTCCCCCTTGTCAGCAAAAGTAAGCAAAGCTCTTACCCCTCCCCCATGCTTACGTAAACATTGGTACAATAGATTGATTCATGAGCAGCAGTTATAAATCTAGAAATAAGGAATAGGTTTGGAATAGAAGTCATAATATTCATTTAAATAAACTTTACTGACACGGAATTCAACAATTCATTATTTCTAGGAATCCCCGAAAATGCATTTCATTTTGAAGCATAGACAATGTGTGTTGCTACATGTGTAAAAAATTAAATAATTATTGCTGACGTAATCACCATCTAGATCCCCCCACCCCCCATGTCATCAAAAATAAGCAAAGTAAAGACGCCCACACTCCCCTATAGTGCTTACGTACCTAATACTTGAATGGTCCCAAATTAAAAAATATATATACTGTATATTTTAATGAAATATTTTAACTAAAATTGGTTTGATCAAGATACAGTTAGTAATTCTTGAGATATAGAATAAATAGAAAACTGCAAATATAAGTATTTCTTTATGTAAACACCTAAGACTTAAAAGAAAAAACAAATACAGACAAAAGAGCACAAATGTGCTGCTTACTTCATAAGAAATTTCATCCAGCAGACCTGCGACAGGAGAGTTGAATAAGAGATGATGGACACAGTGTGAATAAATATTAATTACCTACGTACATTACTAACAAACATACTTAACTAATAAAATAAGTTATAAAGGTACAAAAAACAAATATAAATATACATAGAGGTAAAATACATATTTATATTAATAGTGTAAAAATATATACTAATACAATACAACGTGTAACGGAAACCCCATATCTATCCAAAAAGGCTGAAGACAACACCTGGTATGGAGTCTCTATGCACAGTTTCAGCACAAAATAACTGACTCAAAGAATTGATACCAAATTATTGGTTTCATACATTTCTTGAATACCAATCATAACAAATGTGTCACAGCACTACGAGGGTCAATAACTTTTTCGTACCACTTGCTGAAAAAAGTGACATTCTATGCCACAAAAAGCGAACATAACAATAGTCATTTTTAATCTGTTAAAAACAGGGAAAGAAAATTGTACTGAATTTCATTCATCCTCTAGGGGGAGAATGTGATTTAAATTTGGAATACTTACCGAAATTTTTACTCATCTGTGTTTACACCATTGAGTTTGTATATAAAGCATTATACATCTTTTTGAAAAAGGAATACGCATTTATTATGCAGTTATGATTATTAAATAAAATTACGAAAACCGACGAGACCGTATGAGCTTGATGCCTTTGCTTTTCCAACAAAACAAGATTAGTCTAGGAATTTGCCGCGTTTTTGTTTTCTTCAAATACATAAACGTTATATTATTATTGTGTT
This sequence comes from Tholera decimalis, assembly GCA_943138885.2. Classification (NCBI taxonomy): domain Eukaryota; kingdom Metazoa; phylum Arthropoda; class Insecta; order Lepidoptera; family Noctuidae; genus Tholera; species Tholera decimalis. The sequence goes on along the minus strand of OW964552.2, from coordinate 12,339,825 downwards.
AATTTTTTCGCAAATGGTACGAAAAGTAGAGTATTTTCCTCGGTGATAAAGCTGTCTAAGGTCCGTATTACAGAACGTTTCTCAAGTCCAGTTTGAGCTTAATTCGCCCGATCTCAGTTTAAATATAGAATCTGCACTTGAGCATTTGTCTTATTCCAGAACGGTAATAAAACTACACTCAGATTCAAATCGGACCTCAAGCAGAGAATATCTATTGTCTATGCATCAGCCTGTTTTCGTTTACGTTTTATTTTCTTCGTCTCCGCTGTTCCAATCTACGAATGATCGTAAATAATTCAATTTACTTTAATACCAATTTTTTAAGAACAACAAATAAGTACTGCACGGTTTCACTATAGAAATTACTTTTTAAGAATTTTTAAAAGTAAATTCTTGAAGGTAAATGGTGTTAAGACAATTTTTTCTAACATATAAAAATATAGCAAGAGTAACTCGTTCGTGGAATGGAGTGGATCCTAAATAATATTTGTGACAGTGCTGTTATTATGTTATAAATTCCTCACTGATTATATAATTGATAGCATTCAAATAAATAATGGTTTGGAAAAAACTATCAATAGTAATATTAAAAGAAAAGAAAGTTATAGTGAAAACAAAACAGAAATATATGTTTTTTACCAAATCATAGCCAATAGATGGCGGTATTACAAATTGTAAATTGTACCACATCTTTTGAAAATCTATACTATTTCTTAAAATTGTATGGACCCATCACATGGCACGCTGAAGTTCTGTTTTTCTGTTTATATCATCGTTGAAAAAATAATTATTGTAATCTATTTAAGTTAGGAAACGCGGCATTCATCTAGTAACTTAAAATGGCAAAAATTACGTGTAAAAGTGTTATTAGTTACTAGTAACCAATTTTCAGAACAAAATGTCATTTAATCATCATTCGCCAAAAATTACCATTTTTATACCAAATAATAAACTGAAAAGCGAATAATAATCGTTAACTGACAAGGAAAGCGTCAATAGCCTCATGGATAAGGTGTCGGACTTGTGATTGACAGGTCCCGAGTTCGAATCCCACCCATTACACTATTGCCGTAAACCCACTCCAAACACAAGCATATTTAGCTTAGTTGGAGGGGTTAACAAGATTGCTAGTAATGTGAATTCTACCCACATTGCTAGTTATCTTTAAAAAAAAAAAAAGAAAAAGAAAAAGATTGACATAAGTCCCTGCTCAAGAGCGTGGTGTCGACCACACTTGGGTGACGAATCTACAACTAAATAACGATCTGGAATAAAGCCGTACCCGGCGGAACTATGTTCAATGAATCTGTACTTGAGGAACATTTTAAAATTAAATCTCAACTCAAAACTAGTTTTAAACACAGATCAGTGCTCGAGTTTCGTTCTGTAATACGGGCCTTAGTCTTGGGTGAACTTAAATCCTTCGCTACACTCAGGACTCGTCTTAAATCCCTCGCTTCGCTCGGGATTTAAGTTTTTAACACCCTCGTTACGCTCGGGAGTAAACCTCGAGTCCTTCGTTACGCTCGCGATTTAAATCGTCACCCACGACAGAAGACACTGCTTTATCCCCTTGGTTAATAATCTACTATTTCACGTCACTTACCAATAACACGATAATTCTTTTCATTCTTCTTAATTTGAAAAATTCGGTCTCTGGTATCAGTGTATTGGAATTTGTAATAAGTTCTACACACGTAGACTTAGGATTACAAAACCCTTGCCATATTGTTTGTTATCATCCAAAGAAGACATGCACTTGGTATGTATATACCCTTTAAATTACACATTGTATAAAATTACGGGATGATGGAGAAAATTGAAATTGAAACTGAAATTGAAAAACATTTATTCGGAAGAAGACACATACAACAATATACAAATTACATACATTATAAAAAAAAAACGATAAAAATAATCGTTGAGCATGTCCACACCGAAAGGGACACCAACTCAGCATTTGCTGGGCGGAAGACACCCAGCGCTGGTTTTCAGTTGGCACCCAGCAGTGACACACGGACGAGGGCAAGAAAATTAAATACATTTTAAAGAGTGTGTTATGTTTTAAATGAATAATTAAAATAATATTGAACAATGCAATATCGTATCGTATCGAACTGCCCGCTAATTTATTAACCGACTTCTAAAAAAGGAGGAGGTTCTCAATTCGGATGTTTGTATTTGTTTTTTTTTTTTTTATGTTTGTCCACGCATAACTTCGTCGCTTGCCAACCGATTTGAAAAATTATTTTTTGTTGGAAAGGGTATACTTCCCAAATGGTCCCATGAAAATGTTATCGAAATCGGACGAGCCGTTTCTGAAAAATCAAAAAAAGTCGAAAAAAATAATTTACCTTGATGATCTTTTCGTTTACTCTGCATTGCGTTTTTTGTTCGCGCATAACTCCGTCATTTACGAATCGATTTGGAAAATTCACTGACCCACTAAAAAGCGCGAAAATAAAAACTTTTTTGCAAAAATTAAAACCAACTATTACTGAATGGATTATAATAAGATAGATTTTTATATGATTTCAATGAAAATCAACTTCTCCGTAGTAATATTTTTTATTTCTGTTGACAAGGAAAAATAACAAAAGCGTATCAAAAATAGACAAAAATATAAAAGTAAAATATAAAAACACAAACAATATCAAAAAAGGTTCCATTTGGCCACATGCTCCCCTTTTTTAGAGAAGCACAACTTTCTTTAGTGGCCGCCTCAAAATGCCTGCTTGTGTCCGAATATCCACCACCCGTACTACCCCATCACGGCCCGGGTGCAGAGCCGCGATCACGCCGCGTGGCCAGGTTCCCCTCGGCAAGTCCCCGTCACCGATGAGAACCGGGTCCCCAACTTTGACGGCGACATCTACTCCTGGTACGCGACGGGGCGCCAAAGTGGGCAGATACTCGGATACCCAACGACGCCAAAAGTGATCGCTCAGTCGGAGTGCCTTCCTCCAACCGCTCCGGCCTATTAATGCTGCATCCGTCAATTCCTCGGCCGGAAATGGACGACCCGATGAATCCCCTAGTAAAAAGTGATTAGGGGTGAGCGCCTCCGGGTAGTTCCCGTCAGGGGAGATGTGCGTTAGTGGGCGTGAGTTCACTATTGCCTCGGCTTCGGCTAGTAAAGTCGCTAGGACCTCCTCTTTCGGCGCGTGCTCTCTCAGGGTTACTATCAGGGCGGACTTTACCGACCGAATCAACCGCTCCCAAGCTCCTCCCATGAAGGGGGCCGATGGGGGAATAAAACGCCATTTTATCTTCTCACGCGCTGCAAACTCTGGTACCGCGGCATCATATAAGGCTCTTAGTTGCCTATTCGCTCCCACAAACGACGTCCCGTTGTCCGAAAATATTTCTGTGGGTGTTCCACGTCGGGCGATGAAGCGTCGTAGGCACATAATAGCAGAATCCGCGGATAAGCTGGCTACGACCTCGAGGTGGACAGCTCTGGTTACCAGGCACGTAAATAAGGCAACCCACCGCTTCTCACGCCGACGTCCAATACAAATAGATACAGGCCCGAAATAGTCCACGCCGGTATATGTGAAGGCACGTCGATGATGAGCTAGTCTCGCCTCTGGTAGGTCTCCCATGGGTGGTTGTAGGGTTGAACTCTTCAATAGCTTGCACAACTGACATCTATGTACCACTGACCGCACAGCGTTCCTCAGTCCGAGAATCCAGTACTCTTGCCGCAGCTCATTAATTACGGTCTCTGTGTTGGCGTGAGCGAACTTGTTGTGGTAATGGGAAATCAAAAGTCGAACAGCTGGCTCCTTTCCATCCAAAATAATGGGTTGAGTGTCAGAAACAGCAGACGTTCTCCCGGCTAGGCGGATCACTCCATCACGGAGTACTGGTGACAACCTGGCCAAACGGCTCTTCTTGTTAATGGGTTGCCCACGTGTCAGACAAAGGAGTTCCTCCCCGAAGGCGCTAATCTGGCTTTTCCCCAAAATGTTGATGTCCTCGGCGACCAATGGTACCAGAGCGGTGGAAGGCGTAGCATCCGGCCGCGAACCGCGGTCAGGTGTATTTCTACCAACACAAATACCCCGAAACCAAAAATTTTGAAATTCATGACCCCGATTTCTAAAGATGGCAGCAATGAATTGATGTGTCCTAGCTGTTGCCCTTACTAGCCTAGTCCACGAGCTAAAATGGGTAATGTCGGCTACAACTGGTAAGGGTAACTGATGGGAATTAGTTACATTAATGAATTCTGCGGCATGTGATTGATGCGTAGATGATTTTGACGGATGAATAGATGGCTTGAGCTCTTCTACTCCAAGAGTTACTGGCGCTGTGACTTTGGGCTCTGAAGGCCACTCAGAAGTGGGAGCCAGGAGAAAGTTCGGGCCACATATCCAACGTGGTTCAATGTTTGCCTTCCCCCTCGTCGCATCGTCAGCCACGTTCAGTTCGGTTGGAACCCAATGCCATTCCGCTAAACTAGTGATCTCCAAAATCTCTCCTACACGATGCGCAACAAAAGGTTTGTATTTCCTCGCATCACTGCGTAACCACCCTAATACGGTCATCGAATCGCACCAAAATACCCGTCGATTCGGCTTAAAGCGGTGGGCTTCACAAATCCTAGCAGCAAGTCGAGCGGCTATCAAGGCACCTTGGAGTTCCAGGCGCGGGATTGAAACTGGTTTCAAGGGAGACACACACGCCTTGCTAGCTATCAGCGCAAGTTTCACGTCACCGTTGGGAAGCACAAATCTCCAGTAGGCAACGGCGGCATGTGCCTGCTCGCTAGCATCACAAAACACGTGCAACTCCAGCTCCAAGAACTCACACGAATTATAGCACCTTGGAACTCTTAATACTGAAATGGATTTAAGGCACTCGAACCATTCGAGCCAAGTTTCCTGGTCAGCCTGTGATAGCCTCTCGTCCCAGTCAAGGTTCTTACGCCACAAGTGTTGGAATAAAATCCGGCCTCTCACTACGATGGGGGCTAAAATACCTAATGGATCGTAGATGCGCATGACGTGGGCTAACACTACGCGTTTTGTGAAATGACCTGAAATTTCGTTGAGGCCGGAGTTGAAACTAATGATGTCCTGAGCTGGTTTCCATATCAGACCTAGAGTACGTGTGGTGGTGGCTGAGGGTGGTAAACTACCTAACTCTACACTACGACAATTAACTAGTGAGACGTCAGACCACAGCTCGCTTGGCAACTGATTGAGTGCGCCGGGCTCATTCGACACCCAACCACGCATTTCGAAACCTCCGCGCTTATGAATCTGTACGATATCGGCTGCCAATCGAGCGGCGTCCTCCGTAGGGACATCTACACTTCCGATGAAGTCATCCATGTAGGTATCCGAAGTAATAGCCTCCACAGCCTGCGGAAATTCGGCCATAAATTCCGATGCGTTTCGGTTGAGGATGTAAATTGCCGTAGATGGGCTAGAGCATGCCCCAAAAATCATAGACGACATACGAAAGGTCTTTATTGGGCCCGTAGGATCATCGCGCCAGAGAAATCGCTGCGCGTCGCGGTCGCATTCCTGTATTTTTACCTGCGGGAACATCTCCTTTATATCGGCTGTTAAGGCAATTTTCCCCTCTCTAAAACGCATCAAAATTCCTAATAGAGGTTGTAAAAAATCAGGACCCGATAGAAGCATAGAATTTAGCGACACACCCTGTACTTTAGCAGCTGCATCGTGGACAACTCGAAGTTTCCCCGGTTTGTTGGGATTTACCACTCCGAAATGCGGCAAGTACCAACAAACCGATGTGGACGGCTGTCCTGTACACTCTTCCGCATACCCCTTAGCCCGCACGTCGTTGATATTGGCCCTATATCGTTGGGCAAAATCAAAATCCTTTGTCATTTTTAGTTCTAGGCTTTTGAAACGAGACAGCGCCAAATGATAACTTTCAGGGACAGGTCGGTTATCCGCCTTCCACGGTAAGCCGACTTGGAAGTGCCCATCTGGTCGGCGCTGGGCAGTTTGTTCAAGGATGCGTAGAGCCCGCTGGTCATCCGCGCTGCGCGGCTCCTGTTTAGTTATGCCAATCGCATCTAACCTATACTGATCCCTGATGAGCACTTCCAGGTCATGCGCTGGACGCTCCCGCAAGTGGCAAGAAGTTTCTACTAGACATGTCCAACTACTGGCACATCCGAAAAACACCCATCCCAGTGGTGTTCGGATGGCGACAGGCTGGGACTTCGTTCCTTTTCTCACCTCAGATGCTATGATGAGAGGCCAGTTGTCAATCCCTAACAGAATGGTGGGCTTTGCTTCGGCATAACACAGTTCCTCCATCACGTCCGAGAGGTATGGAAAGGAACGTAAAGACGCGCGTGTGACTGACTGACTTTGCAGCCCTAAGTTCTTAATTGCCCTAGCTCGCTGAATCAAAAACGTCTGTGAGGCTGATCGGCCTTTTAACTGGAAGTCAACAAACTGCACGCAACTATCTCTAGACAATCCCCCCACACAATCCAAATGTAGACTGCCTACCGGACCCTCAGCTCCAATTTTGGAGGCGATGTCGGCATCTACAAAAGTAGCCGTCGAGCCATCGTCTAAAAGGGCAAAGGTATCTACACTCCCAGCTGGTCCAGAGACTGTGACGGGTACTACTTTTAATAGTGGACGAATTGTGGTTTCCACCTGCGTATTGTTGACAGCTACAAGAACCTGCTCCGGTTTTTCAACATCCGTTGTGGTCGTAGGTTCAGGTTTGACCTTCTCATTAACATGAGCGGGTGTAGCGAACTTATCATTATGCAAAATAGTGTGATGCCTACGCTTACAATCAGTTATTGTGCAACTAACCTTATTTTTGTTACAATACTTAAAATTGTGCGGAACTTTTTGAAGGCAACGATAACAAACTTTGTTGTCTTTAACGAAACGCCATCTGTCATCGACTGTCAAAGACGTGAATGTTGGACAATTTGATAACTGATGTCCCCCTTTGCAAAATAAACAAACATTTTCCTGAAAGGATGTTTCCACAGGTTTCATTTTGGAATTAGATGTAGTTGAAGCCCGCGCTACCGACTCTGATACGGCATGCGCTCGCTGTTTCTGTGAAGGGTTCGTTGATGAAGATGGTGTTACCTCAAACACAGCGCCAAACTTCATTGCCAAATCGACCTCACGATTTAGGAAACGCGACAATAATTCCACCCTAGCCTGGCCTAGGTCCTCATGATTCGCTGCAAAGTCTAACCACCGCGCGCGCAATAGTGGAGAAAATTTGCTAAGCAGCACACCAAACAGTTCAGGAGAACGTAAATAATCACTATGCTGCAGCAACTTAGCAACCTCGACACAATTGCGCACGCGAGAGGTGAAAACATGTAGGTCTCTTACCTCCGACCCAAGCTTGGGCAGAGCCTTGATTGCGCTCAGCTCTTGTAGCACAATTTGCTCAGGTCTACCAAAGCGACGATCCAGGGCATCGATGACGTCATTGGCGTGAGGTGCCAACACCAACAGCATGCTCACGGCCTCCCGTGCCGTGCCTTTTAGGGCTTGGTTCAGGCGCGCAAGGTTTTCTGCGTCTGTAAATCCACCTACCGTATCCTGAAAAGCCCGCTTGAACATAAGCCAGTCAAGGGGAGAGCTTCCATCAAAACACGGGAGTTTTATAAAAATTTTATTGGTATTGGGGACGTTACTCTTCGCAAGTGCCTTTAGGGCCCCCACTAGCTGTGTAACGCCAATTGAGTCGCCGCCGTCTCCGTGAATATCAGTGGCAGCGGTCTTGTCCCCCCCGCGGAGATTATGCTGAGGAAAATGTTCAAGACTCTGTGCTGCGATATCATGAGAAACGACGTTACGGACGTCACGTAGTGGAAGCTGAGAACACAAGATAACGTTAGAATTATTAGCCCCTACCTCACATCTATCGTTAGATTGACACCCTTTCACGGGTGGCTCCCTATCCTGACGTGTAGGTAATCTGGCAGGGAGGGCAGTAGTATCCACCCAATGTTCGACGCTGGCACGGCTCCACCCACTGTGAGAACCGTGGTTACTACCCTCTGCCTCAATTGCTGCGAGCTCAGCTTGATATTCAGCTTCAGCAGCTTTGCGCTCTAATTCAACCTGCCTAGCCTCTAGTTGTGCTCGTAATTCTGCCTGCTTAGACTCTAGTTGTGCACGCATCTCTGCTTCCATTTGGGCAATTTCTAATTGAGCTACGCGACGAACATGTTGCGCTTCCGCTGCGGATTTTCTCACCGCAACCAACACGGAAGAGCGACTAGTGCGGCTAGTGCGAGTGGTGACAGAATGTGCGCTCGAGGTAGGCTTTAACTGAGATGAATGTACCTGAGTTTCCCCACTGGTTGTCTGTGTAGAAGTAGGTACTTGAACTGCCTCACTACTCGATTGGGAGGGTACATAAGGCTTATCTTGGGGCAGTTTCGTCTGTGATCTCGTCACAACCATTTTGCCCTCTGAAAAAAAAACACTGAAAAAATGCTGAAAAAGAGCTGCTGTGGACTAGTTTTCGCAATACACTAGTTAAACTCGTCGAAGGACCACTTTATTACTGAATGGATTATAATAAGATAGATTTTTATATGATTTCAATGAAAATCAACTTCTCCGTAGTAATATTTTTTATTTCTGTTGACAAGGAAAAATAACAAAAGCGTATCAAAAATAGACAAAAATATAAAAGTAAAATATAAAAACACAAACAATATCAAAAAAGGTTCCATTTGGCCACACCGACTTCCATATCAAAACACTACAAAGCCAAAAATAATTTTAATTTAGAAGGCGGTGTGAAAAAAAAAAAGAAAATACAAAACCAATAACACCGACTACCGAAATTAAAATTATTTTTGGCTTTGTAGTGTTTTGATATGGAAGTCGGATTTTCATTATCTATACTTATAATAAATCTGTAGAGAGGTCAATTCTGTACATGAAATATATTTCCAAAATAACTATCAGGGGGTGATTAAGGATCGATACTCATGCCAAAAATGCAATCAGTTAAATTTTTGTCTGTCTGTCTGTCTGTCTGTCTGTCTGTATAACCGTTATAGAAACAAAAACTACTCGACGGATTTTAACGAAACTTGGTACAGTTATTTTTCATACTCCTGAGCGGGTTATAGTATACTTTTCATCACGCTACAATCAATAGGAGCAGAGCAGTGAAGGGAAATGTTGGGAAAACGGGAGAAGTTACTCCATTTTTTAAGCTTCCGTCGCGTGTGCAACCTTAATGGTTAAAGCTACACAAATCATTTCATGACGGAAATGTTCTCCTTAAAATTATATAAAAAATATCCCACGAGTCTAACTTTTATGGTTGACTCACAATAACACGTGTAACTCCCGATAGCTTAGCAGTTCGAAGCTTTCTGATTATAATATTTGTCTACTCTTACGTTTATAACACTCTCAGTCACCCCTAATTGAAAAAGTTAACATTATTAACTATTCCATAAAAAAATTGGCCAAGTGCGAGTCAGACTCGCCCATGAAGGGTTCCGTAGTAACTATAATATAATATGCAAATTTATTTGACCAAAAAAAAAAATTTTACAAGTTTCTTAAAACTAGCTTATTTACATTTTTTACAACTGCGCCAAATAAATTTGTTTTGAAAAAAAAAAAACCTTACAAATTTCTTAATACTGGCTTTTTTACATTTTTTACAACTGCGCCGAATAAATTTGTTTTTCACAGTGTTTGTATGAATTACAAAGTTATATTTGCGGTTTTAGAAAATATGCTGTATCTCAAAAACTGCTGAACTGATTTCGTTCAAATTAATTTTGGTTGAAAGTTTATATTAAGATCTACAGACATATATTTTTTTTAGATTTTTCACTCCATTATTATAGAAGTTAGAGGTTGTGTCCGCCACACACACATTTTACCACTTTGGAAGCTTATATCTTTTAAACGATTGACTTTATGGAAAAGTGGTTTTAGAAACCCCGATGTCGTTTTTAAAGAACTGTCTATAGATACCACACATGCATCGATTTCATGAAAAAAAATATTTTCAGGTTTAGTTCCATGTATGGGGAGCCCCCCTTTATTTTAAATATTTTTTAATTTTTTCTCAAAATCGGAAAGCGGTTCACAGAATACATCTACCTATCAAGTTTCACATGTATAGTCCTAATAGTTTCGGAATAAAATTGCTGTGACAGACGGACGGACGGACAGACAGACAGACAGACAGACGGACAGACATGTCGAAACTATAAAGATTCCGTTTTTTGCCATTCGGCTACGAAACCGTAAAAAGAATCATATAAATCGGTATAGAAACACCAAAGTTATACATGAAATACGCTTATAATAATAAGCCATCGTGCGTGAATACTGAATCATGCTATAAGGATTATTTTTGAGAATCGGTCGCCGCGCTCGACGCGTCTCGCGGTCGAAGCGTTCTCTAGGTACTTAAGCCTCATGTGAACGTGATCTAAACAATATTACCAATACATTAACTTACGCTGACGGAGTCGCGGGCACAGCTATATTGTATCATTACGCTAAGGCCAATAGGAGCGGAGCGCCAATGAAGAATGCTTCAAAATCGGGGTTAAATTTAACGTTAGCCCAAAGTAACTATTCCACGCGGACGAAGTCGCGGGCAAAAGCTAGTTATGAAATAAAATTATATCTATAAAATAAATTGGTTCATTGACCAGGTTTTTGAAAACATCGATCGTTTGAATTTTGTTATTCATACAAACACTATTTATTTATTTTCAACACACTTGCTCGTAAAGTGAGCCTTATTATATCGTTCTTAGGGCCATAAACCGAACTATAACATACACGTGCATAATAATATTACACACTAGTGCATAATAGAATGATCCCTACAAAGTTAAGTTAGTACCTAACTGCAAATTATATGCGAGTAAACAGAGCATTTTCAATTTAACCGGGTAATACAGTTTTTTTTTTTTTTTTTTTGTAACAACAAAGAGGTTTTATGCCACCGAAAATCTATTTACATTTTTGAAATAAATAAATGTGTCCCTAATTAAGACGAAAAAACATTTATTATTATCAAATTATTTATAATTCACAATAATTTCTTATAAAATATTTGCATTTTATCACAAAAATTATCATTTTGAAGTAGGCTGTATGGCTGTAATCAATCAACTTACATTGGGCGCGTGCAAAAAAAAAATTGCGCGCCATTTCCCAATTTTCCCCTAATTTTCATATTTTGTTTGTATCGCATTTGTTGCTGTGTGGTAAATAATTATAAAAATGTCAGGTTTTAGTACAGAAGATGAACAATTGATTGATTTAACCCCGCCAGAAATACTAAATGCAGCACAAAATGCAAACGAAAGCCTAATACCTGCAAAATCTAGAGAAAAGTATTTAGCTGCTTACGATAGTTTCCTGCAATGGAAGAGCAACAAAAAAACCCAGTCATTTTCTGAAAATGTGTTTTTGGCGTATTTCTCTGAACTCGCCAATACATACAAACCTAGCTCCCTGTGGTGCATCTATTCCATGTTAAGAAGCATGGTTAAGCTCAAACATGGTGTTGATATCAAAACGTACTGTAACCTGATGGCATTTTTGAAGAGACGCTCGGATGGATATATTGGTCGGAAATCTAAAGTTTTGTCACCAGCCGACGTTGAAAAGTTTTTGAATGAGGCTCCGGATAGTCAGTATCTAGCAACAAAGGTACGTTTCATATTTTTAATCGAAACGAATCTACAATATACAAGTGTGTAACTTTAGCATAATTTCTTAGAACTAATTAATTGATTTCTTTGCAGGTTGCCTTAATATTCGGTGTTACTGGTGCTTGTAGACGACAAGAGCTGTACAATATTACAACAAAAGATGTAGAAATCCACGGAGATATGCTTCTTGTCAAAATTACCCAGACTAAAACCAAGATTCCACGATCTTTTACAATCCAAGGAACGTTTCGTGAAATAGTGAAAAAATACCAAGATCTCCGTTCAACAAAAACAAAGAATGACCGCTTTTTCCAAAACTTTCAGAAAGGAAAATGTACTGCACAAACAATCGGTATTAACAAATTTGGTAATATGCCAAGAGAAATAGCGAAGTATTTAGGTTTGCCTGAGGCCGATTTTTACACTGGACACAGTTTTAGAAGAACGTCGGCTACAATGTTGGCTGATTCGGGGGCTGATATACTAACTTTGAAGCGACATGGTGGATGGCGTTCTGACGCAATCGCTGAATCGTACATAGAAGACTCAATTCATAACAAAGCAAAAATCAATGACAAAATAACGCAAGCCATTAATTTGGAGCCAAAGGCAAAAAAGTTTTGCCCCGAACCACAACCATGTACATCTACTAGCGTGAGTTATTTGGTGCCCTCTCCTTCCAGTAATTTGTATGATTTACCTTTGTCGCCGACATTTACACAAGAAGTAAATGAAGGTACTAAAGAAGTGGCAAGTACCAATGTAACACAAACTGTGAAATTGCCATCAAAAACAATCCAATATCGTTTTGAAAATTGTACATTCACCAATTGTTTTAATAATTAAACGATTTATGCAATACATATTTGTTTTTTCCTCGCAAGTGTGTTGAAAAACGTCGTATGATACACGTGTGTATTGATGATTACCGTCCTCGGCTCTCTTAAGACCCTCACCTGACGGCTCGGGTCTCAATGGCGCCTCAGCGGTAATCACCAACATTACACACTTGTACCATAATGTACTATTATTTAATTCATTAAATATAACGGCCGAAACCAATTACACTATTTAACTATTACACTATGATTAAACAAAGTTATTTGGCGTAGCCACTACGGTACGCGTCATGGGCGTGTCTGACTATCCAAACGCCACATAAACTTGGAATAAAAGTCATTGACCCTCCTACATTTTTGTTGACTAATTTATTTCAAAAACATTTTATAGTAATGAAAAACAGTTAATTGCTTGTTTTTCGGGTATCTACGAAGAGATATTAGAAAAAGGTCAATGTACTTTATTTCCCGTTTATCTGGCACCTTGTATAGTCGCAATTGGCCATTTTTTTTCACATGGCCAATTATATGTTGCTTTATCTAGATCCGCAAGGAAACCAATACATGCTAATACCATAAGAAAATAGGACTAAAATATTGTATATAATACCGAAATACTCTAAATCGATTAACAATCTTTACTTCGCGATTCTCTCTCCATTGCAAATTAGATAGAATTACTAAAATTTTACGATCTATTCATCAATATTTTTCGCGTTAATGATATGTAGTACTTAGTGAGATTATACGCGGGTGAAACCGCGGGGCACAGCTAGTAAATAAATAAAACGTTTATTCGAGAACAAACATGTAACTTAATTTAAAAACCCACCAAACTGCGTAGCATTTTGTCGGCGAATAACTACTGAGTGACCTCTTCATGACCTTATTGGATATCCCAAAGCCCGTTGGAGTAGAAAGTTTTGGCGGAAAAAATGGTTAAATCAACAATTTGTCCCATACGTGCCGGCCTGAAAGCTCACAGTATATGGGTGACCTAATTTTTTCACAAGTTATTACCCAACTTATTATGGAGAGTCATGGCGATGCATTCTACGGGGATTTGGTTAAGCTGAGAGGGTTTGGGCACTTTTTGTTGGACAAGCAAATCAATTCTCTTCAGAGCCGGATTAACCCTGTCAGAGACCCTAAGACAGTGGGATTCTCGGGGCCCATTTTCTTACTTTGTCTGACCGAATTGTGTGTTGTTAAAATTATTGTCACCCCGTGTAAGTATGGGTATTTTTAACCGACTTCAAAAAAAAGGAGGAGGTTCTCAGTTCGTCGGTGTCTTTATTTGTTTTAATGTTGGTTTCCCGGTTACTCGAAAACGGCTGGACCGATTTGGAAAAAAATATTTTGATTGAAATATTTTCTAGTTGGTCCTATTGTCATCAAGTTAGGATCTGATGATAAATCCTGGAGAAAACGAGGGAACTCTTCAAATATTAAAGGTACACCTATAGCCATTTGGGTATTTTTTATGGTAACTTGTGAAGTTGCTCTCGAAAAGCACATTTGGTGAAGACCACAGATAGCCACCGGAACTACCTACTCAATAATAAGTATTTCATTCATTCGATTACTATCTTGGTTGCACTTTACGCTCGTCTCAATGAAATTTATTACAAATTAAATTTATAGATTACTATAAGCTTTCCCACGTCTAATTAATTTGTAAAGTAAATTTAAATGATCGTAAATGTAACCACGAGCGCAATTTGCGCAAAGTGCGAGGCAAAGTTTTGAAAAAAGAAATAAAGTCGATTTTTATTCAAACGGACCTAGGTATAGGGGAGATGTGAAACTAAACCCGTGCAATTAAATGCAAATTCACAGACATACCTCCAATCCTAGTGTATAAAGCGATGTCCTTGATGGTTGATTTAGCCAATTTGATCCCAAAGGATAGTGCTAACTGGCAACAACGGATTGAAAATTGCACCGCGAATTTTCAATCCGTCTGTCGAACGTTTGGTTAATGGGACTGGTCTGGACTGGGAATGATCAATGCTTAATTACATCCTAGTGATCCCTTTACCTACGTTTAATTAACTGACAGAATAGTGAATACCAAACTGTGCGACCAACAATGCCTATTTATTTATTTTTATTGCTGTGTTACATTTGGTTGCTTATATAATATAGTGTACCTACTAGGTAATATAATAATATGTGGCATTTTATGCCAAGATCCGCTAAAAAATATAAAAAAGCTATACTTTTAAATGTACACGCATTTAAAAGTATAGCTTTTTTATAATTTTAGCTTACCTACCCGTAAATAAAATTCTAATAAAAAATAACACTATGCTGAGTGGTATTTACAGTGGCTTACATAGAAGATAACTAGTGCCTAAGATAATGTTATTCAGACGCTTATTAATTGTGACTTACTTAGTACGAGTAATTCAGAAAGCAATGTAGATTTTTAGATGCGAATGTTGTTATTAAAAAGAAGTCTGTTTAATTAGCACCCTTTGTAAAGTCCTTACAAAGATTGTCTGGAAGATATCGCTCTTAACGATAAGACCGCCATTGTAACCACAAAATAAGCAATAATTTAAATTTTGGTGTACAATAAAGTTTATTCTATCTACGTAGGTACCTATCTATCTAATCCATACATCGCTTCCGCGGATAAGTGCATTGTTACTTAGTGCTTAAGTGCAGTGTTAATAACATTAATTACTAACTTAATTTGTATTGTAATATGTATGTTCGTTTGTAAAGTATCTATGGGCCACATAATATGCTTGAAAATAAATTATTTCTTATTATTATAACTTGCCATAGTGAGGTATTTTTTTTTTAAATTAAAAATAGCTTCGCGTTTGACCACCATCTCACCTGATGGTAAGTGATGATGTGGTCGAAGATGGAGCACGCTTACCTAAAAGTAACCTATTCACTCTTGACTTAAAGACTCCTAGGTTATAGCTATCGGGAAACACAGACTCCGGCAGGGAATTCCACTCCTTAGCCGTACGCACAATGAAGGTATTCCCAAAACGTTTTGTGCGTATGGGTGGGATGTTCACCATGTAACGATGGCGCTTCGCCATTTGTCTCGTAGTCCGATGATGGAACGGGCTTGGTGGAATTGGATTGTGTAATTCCATCGCACACTCCCCGAAATGTAACCGATAGAAAACCGATAGACTTGCAACTCGTCGTCGATGTTCAAGGTTCTGGAGCTTTGACTCGACCAGTGCATCGTTGCCAATGAGTCTCTTGGCCCGCTTCTTGATAGACTCAAGCGCGTCCAGTTGGTTTTAAGTTACACAATTTTAAGGAACACAATTTAATCAACCGATGACTGAACACCTTCCCTTTACAAATAGGTCTCCTGAGACAGAGTTTACATTTTTTTTAAATATTATTTTGTTACCTTTTTTGTACCTACCCATACCAGCTGCTAAACATTATATAGTAAAATCTTTTACCCAATGTTGAATCTGCGTCTATATACAACGTGTAATTTAAAGGGTATATACATACCAACTACATGGCTTCTTTGGATGATAACAAACGATATGTCAAGGGTTTTGTAATCCTAAGTCTACGTGTGTAGAACTTATTACAAATTCCAATGCACTGATACCAGACACCGAATTTTTCAAATTAAGAAGAACGAAGAGAATTTATCGTATTATTGGCAAGTGACGTGGAAAGTTATTGACCCTCGTAGTGCTGTGACACGTTTGTTATGATTGGTATTCAAGAAATATATATAACCAATAATTTGCTATCAATTCTTTGAGTCAGTTATTTTGTGCTGAAACTGTGCATAGAGACTCCATAGCAGTTGTTGTCTTCAGCCCTTTTGGATAGATATGGGGTTTCCGTTACACGTTGTATATCTTGGGATAAATCTTACTATCTTATCTTACTTCTTACTAATATTATAAATGCGAAAGTTTGTGAGGATGGATGGATGGATGGATGTATGTTTGTTACTCTTTCACACAAAAACTACTGAACGGAGCTGAATGAAATTTGATGAGTAGATAGTTGACATCCTGACATAACATATAGAGTACTTTTTATCTCTCATCTCATTCTCCCACGGGATCGAAATTTACGCGAGAAAGCCTTCCCACGCGAACGAAGTCGCGACCAGAAGATAGTGTAGTTATAAGACCACCCATTTCACACTAGTTTTAATTTTTGTGTTCATAGAAATATTGTAAGGTGTACAATAAAGTAGTATAATAAATAAAGAATACCTAAATAAACTTATTATTATGACTACATATTCAACACATAGCGCGAGTGCGTTGCTTCTGATAAAATGAACTGTGACCCATTTTTCGAATATTCCAATGTCTTGCACACTTGACGATATAAGGAATCTTAGGATGTAAGGAATGCGTCTGACGCCGCTATGGACCTGGGCACTTATTGGACCCAAATAGTACCCATACCTATGAACAAGTGCTATCGAAACTCGTAAAAGAAGAAACGTCCTTAATAGCATTGGTAATATTTACAAATTAGTTTTTTTTTTTAAAGAAACTGTTCTTTTAGTAATTTGTTTTATATTGTGGGTGCATTAAAAATCATTAAATTTCCTTGCATTAAGATCCGGACCAGATTTAACTTAATGTTAGGCCATACAAATGCCACACGAATCGCAGCAGACAATCAGTCAACAAATGCGCCAATTGAGTCTTCAATTAATTTATGGATTGGGCGCCGGAAAATCGTCTGATTGCTTACTAGTAAAGCATATTCGTGATATATTCTCGTTCAGATGCTGAGATTTTATTGTCTTCCAATCTTTGAGATTGTTTTACCATTTTACTGGGACCTTTCTATTAAGTATGTCTATGTACATACTTAATAGAAAGTACTTACTTTAGTATTTTAACAAAATAGGTAGCAGAAGTCTTCAAATTAGGCGGCACATGTACCTTGGCAACCGGAGCTGCAATAAAATTAACATTATTAACAAAACAAATGTGTGAATAGAGTAAAAAGACATCCGAGATTAGGTATACCAGAAAAAACGTCTACATTTTTCCTCGAAAACCTTGTTTCAGTTAGTAAATTGTCAGATAGATAGATAGATAGAATATACTTTATTGTACACCAATAATTGAATCACACTTAAATAACAATATTGTAAAAAATTGGTTACAATGGCGGTCTTATCGCTGAGAGCGATATCTTCCAGACAACCTTTGGAAGGACTTTATGGTAGATTCTAAATTACAAACATAAATTTAAACTGCAGTCTGTGTCCACCACCACTATTTGGCTGACCAAATAGAGAGTTATATTATAAACGAAAAGTTTAGATCAAATTAATTATCCCCTGTCTGACTTTCGTCGTTGCACGGTCTCACTACAACGAAACAAGGGTCGCAGATAGGTCTCTACGATACAGAAATAATTAGTTCATTCACTAAAGAGTTAGTTGAATGTTGCTACGACTGCGAACTGGATATAATTTAGTAGTTTCAACTAAAATATCGATTACCAGTCTCAGTACCTAAGTGTATTTTAGCGAAAGTTTCTGTATTTTTTTCATATAGCAGATTTGTCTAATTACTCACTATCTTTATTATTATCATTTGCAGTTCCTGCTGTCATATGCCATAGCAGTACCTTTCTACACGGTTTTCTCGGTTAATTTAAACTAGATGGAATTGGGGAATTTTATAGAGATTTGAATATATTTATTAGCGACTAGCTGTGCCCGCGACTTCTTTCGCACATGCTTTTCGTATTTAGGAAGACATTTTGATATTAAGTACACAAACTCATTAATGTATGTAGATACTCATCATGATTATGACATGACTTACAAAATAACGAAGAAAAACATGAATAACGTGTAGGTAGAACTTAAAAAATTTCATTAAGATTTTAAATAATATTACTTATTTTGTGATGATTTTGTAAGTCATGTCATAATTATGACATGACTTACAAAATAACGAAGATAAACATGAAAAACGTGTAGGTAACACTTAAAAAATTCATTAAGAATTTAAATAATATTACTTATTTTGTGATGTTCATCAGTAAGTATAAACAACAGGTTTTTTTCTTACTCGACATACCTACAGCGGATCGTACGAGAAACAGGACTTCCGCAGATCCACACCAACACGACTCATTAAGTTACTTATGACTCGACTTATTAGTTTGTCTCTGAGCTTTAGGCCGTGCGCGCACTGCGTTGCCTTTTGGAAACGCAAAATCTGTGAAGTATGGAGTGTCATAAATATTTTGTATCGCATAGGAATGTATGTATTACCGCGCACTGCGGTGAAAAAAACGCACGTTTTGTCTGATAATGTTGCCATACATACATATTTATTTGTATTTATACATATTTTCGATGTATGATACAGATTAGCACTCGATACAGATTTTTATACAAATTTTACACTGTATTTATCAAATGAACTTAGCATAATAAATTACCTAGATACCGCATTTATTACGTTACACACACACCATTTTACGATTCTAAACTTTATAGTTACTTTTTATTTTTTCATAAACAACGTTAATTTAAACATTATAATTAAGTATATTTGTAATATAGAGAAAAATCCATATTTTGTGATGATTCCGCCAAAAAACGATTTTCAAGCGCTTACATTGCAAGTACCTACTGCGTCAGTAGATACCTACGTTAAAATAATGTACATACTACGGAAATGTACGGAAATGTATATATCATAAAAAGGCCTACAAAAAAGTCCGCGATAGCATATATCTATCTCATATGGTTGACTCACCGTAACCATTATTATCTCTAAATAATTAATCTATACTAACCATTATTATCTCTAAATAATTAATCTATACTAATATTATCTATACTAATATTATAAAGCGGAAAAGTTTGTTAGTTTGTTTGTTTGTTTGTTTGTTTGTTTGTTTGCTTGAACGCGCTAATCTTCGAAAGTACTGGGTGGATTTGGATGAAATTTGGTATGGAAGTAGCTTGAAGCTTGAGGAAGGTTATAGGCTACTTTTTACCCGACTGCAAAAAAGGAGAGTTATGTTTTTACCGTGATAGAATCCACGGGAGCGAAGCCCCGCGAGAGTACTAGTATATTATAATATTAAAAAGCGGAAAAGTTTGTTTGTTTGCTTGAACGCGCTAATCTTCGAAAGTACAGGGTGGATTTGGATGAAATTTGGTATGGAAGTAGCTTGAAGCTTCAGGAAGGTTATAGGCTACTTTTTACGCGACTGCAAAAAAGGAGAGTTATGTTTTTACCGTGATAGAATCCACGGGAGCGAAGCCCCGCGTGAGTACTAGTTTAATATATTACTTTATTTGCAAAAGGTAATTTCTCCTAATAAATACTAATCCTTATACAAATAAGTATATTATTTACCTTGGCCATTTAATGTAGATCGAAAATTGCCCTTTACTTTTCATTTAAATGTTTAGAAGTTATCACAGATTTAAAATTACGCAGTCAAGAAATTCATTGCAGCGAAACAGCTGGCACAAATCTGATTCAAGATGAAATTTTTTTATATATATATTTTAAACTAGTATTTGCGTGTTGCGCGAGGTGCAAGCACCTCGCGAGCTTGTGAAAAAAAAAAAAAAAAAGGGGGGGGGGGGTGATGGGGGGGTTTAGTATTTGCGTGTTGCGCGAGGTGCAAGCACCTCGCGTGCTTGTGAAAAAAAAAAAAAAAGAGGGGTGGGGTGATGGGGGGGGTTGCACAAGTATTTCGACTAAAGCATTGCCCCTCTAAATGAATCTGAAAAAAAAAAATGTTCCAAGTCTCTTAGATTCCGAGATCCGCCTAAAGGGGGGGAGAAGGGGGGCGGGGGGGGGACTTTGAAAAATGGTTTTTACTTTACCGAGCCTCCTCTATACGAATCCGTAAAAAACAAAAAATACGGGTCTCGTAGTTTCCGAGATACGATAGGGAGGGGGGAGAAGGGGGGTGAAAAGGGGAGGTTTGGCACTTTTCCCGTAGGTTTGAGAGTTACTTGTTTACGAATCTGTCAAAATATACCCACCTCCCCATCCACCATCTGGGAGAACAATTATGTCAATGAGTCAGTCAGTGAGTGAGTGAGTGAGTGGTAATTTAGCTTTATATAATATAACTAGTATTTGCGTGTTGCGCGAGGTGCAAGCACCTCGCGTGCTTGAGAAAAAAAAAAAAAAAGTGGGGGGTGATGGGGGGCGATGGGGGGGTTTAGTATTTGCGTGTTGCGCGAGGTGCAAGCACCTCGCGTGCTTGTGAAAAAAACTAAAGCATTGCCCCTCTAAATCAAGTATTTGCGTGTTGCGCGAGGTGCAAGCATCTCGCGTGCTTGTGAAAAAATAAAAGCGGGGGGGTGATGGGGGGTTTAGTATTTGCGTGTTGCGCGAGGTGCAAGCACCTCGCGTGCTTGTGACAAAAAAAAGTAGGGGGGAGATGGGGGGGGGTTTAGTATTTGCGTGTTACGCGAGGTGCAAGCACCTCGCGTGCTTGTGAAAAAAAAAAAAAAAAAAAAGGGGGGGGTGATGGGGGGGGGGGTTGCAGAAGTATTTTGACTAAAGCATTGCCCCTCTAAATGAATCTGAAAAAAAAAAATGTTCCAAGTCTCTTAGATTCCGAGATCCGCCTAAAGGGGGGGAGAAGGGGGGCGGGGGGGGGACTTTGAAAAATGGTTTTTACTTTACCGAGCCTCCTCTATACGAATCCGTAAAAAAAAAATACGGGTCTCGTAGTTTCCGAGATACGATAGAGGGGGGGGAGAAGGGGGGTGAAAAGGGGAGGTTTGGCACTTTTTCCGTAGGTTTGAGAGTTACTTGTTTACGAATCTGTCAAAATATACCCACCTCCCCATCCACCATCTGGGAGAACAATTATGTCAATGAGTCAGTCAGTCAGTCAGTGAGTGGTAATTTAGCTTTATATAGTATAAATAGCATTTGCGTGTTGCGCGAGGTGCAAGCACCTCGCGTGCTTGTGAAGAAAACTAAAGCATTGCCCCTCTAAATCAAGTATTTGCGTGTTGCGCGAGGTGCAAGCACCTCGCGTGCTTGTGAAAAAAAGTGGGGGGGGTGATGGGGGGGTTTAGTATTTGCGTGTTGCGCGAGGTGCAAGCACCTCGCGTGCTTGTGAAAAAAGAAATTGGTATTTGCGTGTTGCGCGAGGTGCAAGCACCTCGCGAGCTTGTGAAAAAAAAAAAAAAAAGAGGGGGGGGGGTGATGGGGGGGGGTTGCACAAGTATTTCGACTAAAGCATTGCCCCTCTAAATGAATCTGAAAAAAAAAATGTTCCAAGTCTCTTAGATTCCGAGATCCGCCTAAAGGGGGGGAGAAGGGGGGCGGGGGGGGGACTTTGAAAAATGGTTTTTACTTTACCGAGCCTCCTCTATACGAATCCGTAAAAAGAAAAAAATACGGGTCTCGTAGTTTCCGAGATACGATGGGGGGGGGGGGGGGAGAAGGGGGGGGGAAAGGGGGGGTTTGGCACTTTTCCCGTAGGTTTGAGAGTTACTTGTTTACGAATCTGTCAAAATATACCCACCTCCCCATCCACCATCTGGGAGAACAATTCTGTCAATGAGTCAGTGAGTGAGTGAGTGAGTGGTAATTTAGCTTTATATAGTATAACTAGTATTTGCGTGTTGCGCGAGGTGCAAGCACCTCGCGTGCTTGTGAAAAAAACTAAAGCATTGCCCCTCTAAATCAAGTATTTGCGTGTTGCGCGAGGTGCAAGCACCTCGCGTGCTTGTGAAAAAATAAAAAAATAAAAAGGGGGGGGTGATGGGGGGGGTTTAGTATTTGCGTGTTGCGCGAGGTGCAAGCACCTCGCGTGCTTGTGAAAAAAAAAAAAAAAAGGGGGGGGAAATGGGAGGGGGTTGCACAATTATTTCGACTAAAGCATTGCCCCTCTAAATGATTCTGAAAAAAAAAAATGTTCCAAGTCTCTTAGATTCCGAGATCCGCCTAAAGGGGGGGAGAAGGGGGGCGGGGGGGGGACTTTGAAAAATGGTTTTTACTTTACCGAGCCTCCTCTATACGAATCCGTAAAAAGAAAAAAATACGGGTCTCGTAGTTTCCGAGATACGATAGGGGGGGGGGGGGGGAAAAGGGGAGGTTTGGCACTTTTCCCGTAGGTTTGAGAGTTACTTGTTTACGAATCTGTCAAAATATACCCACCTCCCCATCCACCATCTGGGAGAACAATTATGTCAATGAGTGAGTCAGTCAGTCAGTCAGTCAGTCAGTCAGTGGTAATTTAGCTTTATATAGTATAATTAAATGATAGCTAGACGCACTTTTTGTAATGACGTACTATCACTGTCGAAGAAAACAATTGTTAAGGACTCCGTGCAAAGCTAGGCCAGACCGCTAGTATATAGGTATTTTTCGTAAATGTAAACTAGATAAGGCCGGCTTTTCCGTGAGAATTTTTTTTGGATAAGAACGTATATATCTTACGTAAACTTAGTAAGTTGGTTTGTTATTTATCTAGCTCCAATAGCTAGAATGACAATTTTTGCATCACTCTGGGTTTTTAGATTAATATTAAATTAAATAAAAGTTTGTATCTATGATATTAATTATTTACGTATTTTACGTATATGCGACACTACGAATGCGAGAGCCTTGGATAGCACACAATAATCTTTGACGGATTTCCTGAGCACAGCAAATTAACGTTGTTTATGAAAAAATTAAAAATAACTAAAGAATAGAATCATACAATGGTGTGTGTAACGTAATAAATGCGGTATCTAGGTAATTTATTTTGCCAAGTTCTGTCTTTAGTTGTAACAGTTAATTTTATAAATACAGTGTGAAATTTGTATAAAAATCTGTATCGAGAGCTAATCTGAATCACACATCGAAAATATGTATCCCACCAAAAACATCCTGTAAAAAACTAGCCAAATCTCGCCTAAGCTGCTTGTTTCTCTATAAAAACTAATGAAATCTCCAAGCAATGCGAAGCCAAGTCTAAGGATCTTTACTGCTATTTCTTTATTAATATAGTTAGATTTTATGTAACCGGCCGTTGAACATACTCTATGCACTTTTACTAGTTAACACATCGAAGTCAACGGCCAAGTTACATAAAATCTAACTATATTAATTAAGAAATCGCAGTAAAGATCCTTAGACTTGACTTCGCTTTGCTTAGAGATTTCATTAGTGCACCGGTTCCGATTCTTGTACATTGGCTATAAGCTTTCGTATTGCCCATATTCATTTATAAGAAGGGGCTCGTCACATTGAATAACTTTTGTCAAGGCGCATTTCCATATCTCCCATAGTTCAGCTGAGCTCTAAGGGTTCTTCATCAGATACTTCAGACCTTCAATTTTTTATACATATCAATAGAAAGGACTCGTCACTCTGAATAACTTTTGTCAAGGCGCATTTCCATATCTCCCATAGTTCAGCTGAGCTCTTAGGGTTCTTCATCTGATACTTCAGACCTTCGATTTTTATACACATCAGTAGAAAGGGCTTATCACACTGGATAACTTTTGTCAAAGCGCATTTCCATATCTCCCATAGTTCAGCTGAGCTCTTAGGGTTCTTCATCAGATACTTCAGACCTTCATTTTTTTAATTTCAAAAGAAAGGGCTAACCACGCTCAATAAACTTTGTGAACATAGCATGTCGATAATTTCAATAGTTTGGCTGGTCTGTTACGGTTTCTCCTCAGGGTCATAAGGTACTCCAGATCTTCCATGATCCTAGTTTTGATAGTTTTTCCTTCATATAAGCACTAAACCCTAATTCCAAATTCCAGCTCTCTAGGTTTATAGGAAGTACTAGTTCTATTTTCATGATCAGTGAGTCTATATATGTCGAAATAGTACAACTTTGCTTTTGCATAACTTAGGAAATAAACAAGCTACAAACATGAAATTTTGTGGTTTAAATGTATGCTGGTAGCTTACTAGATAACGATAATTTCAGCGTTCTAAATCTATCCAGAGGTCCCCAAATAGGGGCCTGAAAATACGCCAAAATGGTTCCAGAAAAGGATGGTACGGCAGTGTTCGCTTTGCGCTCGACTTGGCGGGGGCACTGCCGTGCCCCCAGATAAATACGAAGAAATCTGTATGTATGGCAACATTGTCAGACAAAAGATGCGTTTTTTTCACCGCAGTGCGCGCACCTGAGATTGCGGTTATTCTACCGGTGCGGTAGAATTATCGCAATTGCGGCCACCGCAAGGCAGCGCGCGCACGGCCTTATTTATTGTTTATGCCAAAACTTAGATCTACTGGGAACTGCACACGTTTAAACTTGAACATATAATAATTATTTGGGGTAAACGGTATTCGAGGAACGAACACACGCTATCCAACACCACATCCTGTTAATATTTGTGCCTCTATCACGTTCCGTTGAAGTGAAGTCAATTTGAAACGTGTGCCGTTACACAGTTTATTTATTATATCCTATTTATTATATATATCGGCGCAAATACTGCTGAGCTGACGTCACACTTTTTAAAAACACATACTGTCTCTCTGTCATCAGAAGTGGGATGCACTCACTCGAGTTGAAGTAAAACAGAACGTGACGTCCTGGATAGAAGCTGTACGGGTCAAGTGGCCGTCAGCGCTGAAGTATTGAGCTGATGAACCCTGGTGAGTCATTTCCATTTTATTTTGATATTTTGACTCAGGGGTCGAATACTCCCTGTAATATTATTTTGTATCAAAGTTTACGCGCAAGCGTGTACATTGTAGTTTTCTGATTACTTTTAATTGATCTGAGGAAGAGTGCGAACCAAAGTAACCTGCCATTTGAGGTTATAATTAAAAATCTGCAATCATAGATCTCGTCTCCAGAATAAGTTGCTATGTGCAGTGATAGTGTCGTCAGTATATCGAAGATATGACAGTACTTTTCCACCTACAGGAAAACCCTTGGTCAGTGGGTCGTCTTAGGGGCGTCTCCCAATTTTCGATAGTTTTCCGAATAAAGTACTCTCCATCTCCATCTCACTCCTTTTTTAATCGTGGACATATTGAACCATTCAGTACCTATCATGATTAAAGAACGGTCTTCAGAGTGTATATAACGGTTATCTCTATGAAGCATAAGACCACTGGGCTGGTGAATTCTCTGCCCTTCTCAATAATTCAGCGAACTTTAAGTGTTTGATCCCGCGTTTGTCTATAACGAAACCTACCAGCTTATGAACAATTGGCCTTTTTAGGGTTCCGTAGTCAACAAGGAACCCTTATAGTTTCGCCATGTCCGTCTGTCTGTCCGTCTGTCCGCGGTTTAGCTCAAAAACTATTGGTACTAGAAAGTTGTACTTTGGCATGAGTATACACGTTAATGACGCCGAAAAAGTGGTAAAATAAAATTTTGAAAAAAGCAATTATTTAGGGTACCTCCCATACATGTAAAGTGGGATGATAATTTTTTTTTTCGTTCTTCCCATAGTGTGGGATATCGTTGGATAGGTCTTTCAAAAATATTAAGGGTTTGGAAGACCGTTTTTTGATTAAGTAAACCGTTCGTGACTTATCAAGCTTTAAAATAGCAATTTTCGTTAGAGTCAAGTGTCCCCCCTCTATCAACTAAACGGCTGTAGTTAGAAATTCAAATGTCACGGCAGTAGTACCGATATATAACGAAGTTTAAAGGAAAACTATCACACATAAGTGGGCTTTACAAGTTTACGAGTAATAGTCGACCAAATGTATTTGACTCGAAAATTTCGAACAACTCTATAGAAATGTCGATAGATGGCGCTAAGCGCCAGTTGTATCATGCTAGCTTCTTGTGACGATTGAGTAGTGTAGCTCTGTGTCCGTATTTAAATTCAAAACACCAGCTATGACAAGTTTTATACAAATCTCTAAAAAAATGAAAACTTTCCGTGCAAAATTGTCGGATCAGGTGAGGATTTGTATAGGAAGTCAAATTAGTTAGGTAGTCATGTTTGGCTTTTAGTTAGAGCATGGTACGAAACGATCAGTCAGCGAATACGACACGCACGTGGCTGTTATAAGAACTACGGAACCCTACACTGCGCGTGGCCCGACACGCACTTGACCGGTTTTTTCACTTATCTATTGGTTTCGAACTCAGTTTGTGAGTATTCTGTAAAAAAAAATCATGTTACCAGTGAGCTAGTTCTAACAATGTTTGACTCTGCACTTGCTATCGACTTGAAGCTAGTGCTGATGGTTATGATGATGAAGGCGATGCCATCTTAATTAATCAAAAGATAAACAAACACATCATGTTGTTTAATATAGTCGTCACACGTCCCCAGCCTAATCGAAGTACCAAGCATTTCGATTAAACAACTTCGCTGTTTTTAATGCCATAAAGCATTTGCGACATTCTTTGCTAGATCGTAAGCAGACTTAGTTCAGAAAAATAAATTATTTCCACGAGAATATTGATGGGCTGGTATGCAGTCATTTAAATTCGATATTGTTTATCGTGTATGAATAGTAGTAGGATTTCACATAGATTTCCTTCTTAGTAATGATCTTCCTACATCTAAGGTCACTCGTACAAAAAAAGAGCGTGTCGATTTAGCTTTGCTTTATCGTAACCGGTTGCAAAATGAAGACCCGTAAAATTTTCAAATATCACAAAATATAGATAGATAGATATACTCTTTATTGTACACCATAACAGAATTAAATAAGGACTTAAAAAACTACAATGGGTAATATTCTGTTTCTTGAAATTCAATGCCAACAGAAGTAGTGCAAGTATTAGTTTTGTATAGCCTTCTTTAGTGCGCCGAAGTACATAAGTGTACATACGCCGAAATACATAAAGTAGGCCGCTCATTGTAGTTGTTTCGCGAGCTAAGGTTTTCTCGTTTTCCATCTAAACTACTGGAGACCAGGATAATTGGATAACCGTATCGGCGGTATGATCTATTCAACAAAACTAAGTCCGGTGATTACAACAAAACGGTTTTATTTCGATTACTATAAAGTGTACGCCATATAAAGATAACTCAGAGTAAGCGTCAATGGCCTAATGGCTAAGGTGTCGGACCTGTGATCGAAACTTCGATAGGTCGCGGGTTCGAACCCCACCCATTACACTAGTGCCATGAACCCACTCCAAGTTAACAGGAAAGCTAGTAGTGTGGGTTCTATCCACATTGCATTGCTAGTTCTCTAGCTCTTTTAAAAAAATTAAAATAAATGGTAATAAGTAAATGGTAACTTGGCCTGGAACTTTAACAAGTGGCATGAAATTTCCGTCTATTACTTGCTTCGCTACAAAGGATGTCATTTGAAAAGCGCTATATGTTTAAATATGTTTCAGAAAATTATTAGAAAACTCGTGATATCCACTCAATAATGACTTCAAAGACTCCATAAATGATCATCAAACATATTCAAAGGATTTTTCCACCCACTACATAAAGCAATTGACTCTTTTTGCCATTTAAAGCGAAACAGTAATTGCAGCACACATTCATACCTCCTACATTTGAATAAGTAGCATAGTCAATAGAAGATGAATAATAAAATTCACTTCTTTCTTTATTAGTCCATGTCAATGATTCATTAGGGATGAAAGCTTGATCTAGCACGTTTTATTCTTATCATCAGAGGAAATCGACATCTTCTTCTTCTTCTTCTTTGGTTTGGTTTCCGCACTTAGTCTCTGCACGAGACCATTATGCGTGAGCCGTGTCGGCCGTCACTCCATCCAGCTAACCTCCTTCCAGAAGCAGATCAGGTCTCTCGGTCTATTCAGGATGTCTGTAAGGGAATTCAAAGACCCGAGGGTTTGCTTTCGTATGTCAGTTATTTCCGTGCAGTCTAGGAGCACGTGTGCCACCGTTTCCTCCGTCCCCATGCATGCCCTGCATAGGGGACTGTCCGTTACACCTATTGTGTAGTAGTGTTTGTTCAGTGAGCAGTGCCCGGTGATGGTCCCCGCCACCATTCGCAGGCTTTTCCTGTCCATGTGTAGGAGGCGCCTGCTTAGTTTTTTGTCTAGGTTTGGCATCGCCTCCTTGGACTGCCTGCAGCCTGGTGCCGAGGACCAACATTTCTGGGCTTGATCGTGTGTCTGTTCTTTTAACCATGTGCGCAGCTGGGTGGGGGGGAGCGGCACGAATCGACATCTTATTTAGTTAATGGCTGATACGATCACTGTGTAAGCGAGCTCATGCTGCTCATGGCCCTATTTCTAGCTTGTCGGTATCAATCCTTTGTCAATCTTTCTTCACGCTGAGTGAACGTCTTTGAGTCGCGAGACGTTCGCGGTCGGCTATATGAGACGTTCTTCACGCTGTTTAATTTTTTTTTAATTGTTGATAGTCTCGCGTTTGACCACCTTCTCACCTGATGGTAATCGATGATGAGGTCGAAGATGAAGCACGTTTGCCTAGAAGTAATCTATTCACTCTTGAATTAAAGATCCCCAAGTTATAGGTAAATGATGTGATCTCGCAACCGTTTAAGCCTGGAAAAGGTGTTCACCGAGGATGTATTTTATCACCCATTCTTTTTAATATTTATGACGAGTATATAATGAGGAGAGCCTTGGAAGAATGGGAAGATGTTATATCAAAAGTTGGCACAAAAATCAGCAACCTAAGATACGCCGATGATTATTTGCAACGTCAGAAAAACAGCTAGATGACTTGCTCAGAGAGTGGAATATGAAAGCGAGAAAGTTGGCCTTTCAGTCGATAGAGCGAAGACTAGTCATGGTGGTAGATAGGGCCGGAAATTTCTCGCGGACTGGAGAACTCTCTGATTTGCAGTATGTCAGAGATTTTGTGTACCTGGGGTCTTTACTAACCGACCAGAGAGGAAGCGAAAGAGAGATTCGACGAACAACCCAAATAGCGAAATTTGCTATGAGCAAACTCGCAAGAATATGGCAAACCTGAAAGGCTTCCAATCGCAACAAAATGAGACTGGTAAGATCTGCTACCAAAAAGTCCTTAGCTACTTTGGCCATATTACACGTAGTATTATAAAATAATACTAATTCTTTAAAATGACTAGTATAGTTAAAAGACCCCCAAGTTATAGGTAAATGATGTGATCTCGCAACCGTTTAAGCCTGGCAAAGGTGTGGCCAAGGATGCATTTTATCACACATTCTTTTTAATATTTGTGACGAGTATATAATGAGGAGAGCCTTGGAAGAATGGGAAGATGTTATATCAAAAGTTGGCACAAAAATCAGCAACTGTTGCGAACATCACTTCGCTGGCAGCGACCGCGGCGGGGCTGCGGGCGCGCGGGGCGGTGCAACGACGAGC
Organism: Tholera decimalis; assembly: GCA_943138885.2. Taxonomy (NCBI): domain Eukaryota; kingdom Metazoa; phylum Arthropoda; class Insecta; order Lepidoptera; family Noctuidae; genus Tholera; species Tholera decimalis. The sequence continues at coordinate 12,310,058 of OW964552.2, read as the reverse complement.
GAGCGCCGGCCGGCACGACCACTGCGTCATCGTCCGCCTTACTAAGCGCATACTTGTCATTTTGCCATCTAATTTCTTTATTTGATATAATTATCTGCTTGTTATAACCGTTTACGTTAGAATACAGTTCACTATAATTTTACTGGCGTTTTCATCCTATCACCACCACTAGGATATACCCCGTTCCTTTCTATGGTCCTTCGAGCTTCAAGGGGAGTCTGACCAGATAACGGGAGTGACAAGCGGTTTTTCAAATTTTGAAAACGGCCGTTTAACATCTGGATACCAAGAGGACTTCGCATCAATCGTACGTGCCCGGTTCCAGCTTTTGTTGAAGACAAGAATTATTTGTTGGAGCGATCATAGTTATTCAGTGGTCATCATTGCTGGGTCTTTGCTGAACAGCAACCCAAGCGGAGCCCAAGGACATCGCCATCCATTTCAAGCACTTCGAGCAAGAAGACGTGTCATCAGGACTCGCAGTCATCTTATCTTCGTGAGATCTTTCCATTTTTTATTAACATTTATTTACCTACACATACTAACTTATCATCCCATTACATTCGAGTGTTAAATATCGCATTAAGCCGTAGAATCATACATAGTATTCATTTTACTAATTAGTTACGCATAACATTCGTTACGTACTTATTCCGAATTGAATCTTAAAACTTTTTCTTCCACCCTCTATTCGATTTATTTTTTGGTTTTAACTCCGTACATATAATACTACTAATAATACATATAGTACTAATTTTTAATAGGAAATGCAATCTTATCATTATTCTAGATACAATTTTAATAATTTAGCCCATAAAAGTATTCAGTATTGCAGCAAAGTACCTACATGTTTTGATTGATCTTTAGTTTGAACTTGAATATTCTTAACTGCCCACCGCTTTCGAATAGCGACGCCTCTGCAGTCGGCTGGTTGCTCTTTTTTATACAACAGCCGTTACGTTACGCATAATTTTAGCCTATCTTCGTACTTTTTTTTTCTTTCACGCTTTATAATTAGCTTACTGTTTAGCCATGGCTGAAGAAACAAAAATGAAAGAGCTTATTAAAAAGTGAGCCTCAATAAAATCACAGCTTACTCAGTTTACTTCTTTCTTAACTACAACTAAGTCTTGCGAACAGCTTAGCGAGGAACAATTAGTCGAACCCGAGATAAGAACTGAAAAAATAGTTTCCTTATATGTCACCTATGATCAATTACAGGGTCAATTGGAGTATCTGTCTACCAAGCCCGACGAGCGATTTTCTGAACGTGAGCAATTCGAGAGCAACTACTACAGGCAGCTTGCATCTGCTCGAGCTCTTCTGACACAGCACCGCGCTCAACTAGCGTCTAAGGTAAGCTCCAATGAACTCATTCCAGTGGTTTCGAGACAAAATAACGTTAGACTTCCAAAGATTAATTTACCTCACTTTAGCGGCGGTTATCAGAATTGGTTAGAATTTAAAGATATATATGTTTCACTTATTCATGAAGAAAAAACTATAGACAACATTAATAAATTTCACTACCTATGTTCATCTCTTCACGGCAGTGCAGCTTTGGTGATCAAGAGTTTAGATTTTTAGCGGGGACAATTATAATAATGCATGGCAACTATTGTGTGAACGGTTTGACAATAAACAGTTGTTAGTAAACAATCACATTCAGGCTTTGTTTAATGTTGAATCTATTCAAAGGGAGAGTAGTCAGAGCTTACACCAAGTAATCGACGTGACAAACAAAAACTTACGTTCACTAGCAACGCTAGGGCAGCCCGTACAACATTGGGATGCCATAGTTATTCACTTAATGGCATCAAAATTAGACCCTATTACTAGTAGAGAGTGGGAAGAACATAGAAACTCTTTAACTGAACCTCCATCTTTAGACTTGTTTAGTAAATTCATTTCTAACCGTTGTAATATTTTAGAAACACTTGAAGAGGCAAAGGTATCAAAATTAAAACCAGAATCATCACACAGTAAGCCAAAAAGTTACTCTGTATCTACAGGTAAAAGTAAATTTAATAATGCATGCCCTTTGTGTAAAAATAATCATTTCATATTTAATTGTGAGCAATTTAGAGCATTATCAGTAGCCGAACGCTTATCTAAGGCTAAAGAATTCAACCTTTGTAGAAATTGTTTACGGCCCGGGCATTTGGAGTCTTGGCCATTGCAAGTATTGTAAAATAAGGCATAATACGTTGTTGCATTCCCATGATGATGATTCTAGCCATCAAAAAGAACATATAACTTTGTCTGGTACTTGTTTTTCATCTCGTCATGTACTGCTTTCCACAGCATTGGTAAAAGTCACGGTCCATTCCGGGACGCCGCACACTGCCAGAGTCTTACTTGGCAATGGAAGTACTGCAAATTTCATTACCAAGGATCTTTGTGGTAAGCTACATTTACCTATTTGTAGTGTAAGTTCACATGTTGCAGGTATAAACAATCAACTGTCTACCATTACGCAATCTTGTGCTCTACACTTACGATCTTATGATGGGTCTTATAACATCGACATTGATTGTTTTGTCTTGCCCGTCATAACCTCAAACATACCTCATACATACATCGACTTATCTAACTTGCAGCTACCGGCAGGAATAAGTCTAGCCGATCCGTCCTTTAATGTCCCTTCCTCCATCGACATACTTTTTGGAGCCGACATTTTTTGGAGTGTGATCGGTCGTAATCGCATACAGTTAGGTAAACATATGCCAACGCTATTCGAGACTAAGCTCAGATGGCTCATATCAGGCGCCATACCTCTACCTAACATGATTCAATCAGTGTGTATGTTTGATGTTTCATCAGCATAAATACGTGGCTTCTTCAGATACCGAAAAATTCTTCCGTCAAGTCACACATAACCCATTTGCCAGGCATCAAGTATCTGAGACACGGGAAGGTTTTGGTGACTATGCCCGGCGCTACGTGCCTTCTAAGACCAACCTACCTGATCGTATATCCCGTGGTCTGAGCGCTGACCTCATAGGTCAAACTTCCATGTGGTGGTCAGTGCCTTCATATTTATCAACAGACCCGGCTCTTATTCTTAAACGCCAAACTCAGATAAAAACATAGTTTCCAGAATTATTAAAATTATTACATACAATAAATAATTAATCACTACATACCACTAATCATAATCAAAATACAAACGATAACCTATTTCAAAATTTATATATATTCATAATTAATTCATCCAATTATTCAATAATTATTTGTAGTAAACGTAATTTTTCTTACCTTATATTTAATTGTTATCACTTCAGTTATTTCAAGTGTCAACGATTCAATGGTAGAATACTTAAAACCATCATGGGTAACTTACCTAAGGAGCTAGTTCAGTTAGAGTTTACTTACTTAGAGATAGGCACTGACTATGCAGGACCTATCTTCATAGCCATCCGCAAAGCTAGAGGTTTTAGACTTGTTAAATCCTACATGTTTAGTTTGTCTAGCCACAAGGGCGGTTCATCTGGAGCTTGTCTCAGATCTAACGTAACATACTTTCATTGCAGCACTGAAAAGGTTTATTGCTCGTCGTTGTCAACCAAACACCATTTATTCTGATACTGGTACAACATTTTATTGGTACTTGTTGCTAGCTGACTTATTAAAACAATATTTTCTTCAGAAATGGCATATACAGGTATCAACTTTTCTTTCATTCACTTCATTTCATGCATACACCCCACACTTCGGTGGCTTATCTATAAAACGTCACTTAAGGCGCATACTGGGCTTAGCACATCTCAACTATGAAGAGATGTCTACGTGTCTGATTCAGGTTGAGGCGATATTAAACTCTCTTCCTTTTACTCCTCTGTCCACCGATCCTTCCGACTTATACCCCTTAACTCCTGCTCATTTCCTGATTGGAAGATCTCTCACTGCTCTTCCACACCCACAAGTCATCAATGAGAACATCTCCAGCCTGAAACGTTACCAGCGTGTAGAGCACCTGAAACAACAATTCTGGAATAGATTCTCTAACGAGTACATCTTTTACCTCCAACAGAGAACGAAGTGGATGGGCTCCGATGGCGTGCTTAAAGAAGGAGCCATGGTGGTACTCAAGGAGCGACTGACTCCGCCACTGATGTGGCCACTCGGCCGTATCGTACGTCTCATACCTGGGAGAGACGGCATAAGCAGAGTCGCAGACGTAAGGACGAAGAAAGGCATAGTCTGACGCGCTTACAATACCATCTGCCTTCTTCCAGTATGATCCTTGAAGACGAGTCTTCAACGCCGGGAGCATGTTGAGAACATCACTTCGCTGGCAGCGACCGCGGCGGGGCTGCGGGCGCGCCGGCCGGCACAACCACTGCGCCATCGTCCGCCTTACTAAGCGCATACTTGTCATTTTGCCATCTAATTTCTTTATTTGATATAATTATCTGCTTGTTATAACCGTTTACGTTAGAATACAGTTCACTATAATTTTACTGGCGTTTTCATCCTATCACCACCACTAGGATATACCCCGTTCCTTTCTAGCAACCTAAGATACGCCGATGACACCACCTTATTTGCATCGTCAGAAAAACAGCTAGATGACTTGCTCAGAGAGTGGAATATGAAAGCGAAAAAGTTGGCCTTTCAGTCGATAGAGCGAAGACTAAAGTCATGGTGGTAGATAGGGCCGGAAATTTCTCGCGGACTGGAGAACTCTCTGATTTGCAGTATGTCAGAGATTTTGTGTATCTGGGGTCTTTATTAACCGACCAGGGAGGAAGCAAAAGAGAGGTTCAACGAACAACACAAATAGAGAAGTCTGCTATGAGAAAACTATCAAGAATATGGCAAAATCGAAAGGTTTCTAATCGCACCAAAATGAGACTGGTAAGATCCGTGGTCTTATCGATTTTTCTCTACGGTTCCGAGTCATGGACTATTCGCTCCATGGAACGCAAGAAAATAGATGCGTTTGAGATTTGGTGTTGGAGACGTATGCTGCTTATTCCGTGGACGGCCAAAAGAACAAACATATTTATCCTAAAACAGCTTGGAATCAAAACCAGACTCTCTACCATCTGCTACCAAAAAGTCCTTAGCTACTTTGGCCATATTACACACGGGGAACCAGACAACCTTGAAAAGCTAGTAGTCACCGTGAATATTAACGGTAAACGGTCTCGGGTCCGATCTCCTCTCCGATAGACTGACCAGATCACGACACTCACGGGCCCTCCAGTCACGTCAACGTTGAAGAAAGCCGATGGAGAAGTATTACGCCCGAGGCTACTAAGTATTTTCTAGATGGACATGACACATGAGAACGCGACAGAAGAGAGAGGGAGAGTGAGAGAAAGGTTATAACTGTAGGCGCGAGAACTTGTGATACGGTCTCGGTCAACTGCTAATATTTCTTCCCTTTGCGTAGCCGTTTCCAGAGACAAAGATTCAGCATAACGTTCTCGCCTTGCTGCTAAGCGTGCCTATGTTCTTCCTTGTTTTCTTCTGCTCTAACTTGCCTTGTTAATTTAGAGTTTCTCGAAATACTTGTTTTCTTTCGCACAGGCATTTTGGTATTTGTTACAATAATGCCTTGATTTAAGATTTTGCGCGCAAAGATAGGTATTTACAAATGGGAGTTAAAACTCCCATTTTTAAATACCTATCGTTGCGTTCCGACTTGTATTGTTTGTTTGATTTAGCAAGGTAGCCTATTCGGTAACGCCTGGGAGCAGACATCAAACTTTTCGCATATTTTCTACAGCAAAATCTTAAATCAAGGCATTATGCTAACTGGCTAAGTCCAGTTAGTAGAAATCACCACGTGAAGATACTCCCAGCTTGTGTTGCATGACTCACTTTAATAATGGTATAAACATTTTGATACCACGATGTACAATACAGCCAGCGCCATCTGTTGTTGCACAGATGTGCAATAACAGATAGCGCTAGCTGTATTACTAAAATATGGCATTCATAAAAAAAAATGAAAGTATAGAGCACCTAATGTGGAACCCACATAAAATTGAAGCATTCTAGACTTTGATTTTTTTATGTCGACAGAAAGTACTCATCATGTTGACCAACTATTCCTTAAGTGGTATATCTCTTATAGATTAGCCGAGCTACTGTGGTTCCACATCTTGCGTGAAAGACGCACAACAGACAGACAAAAATTTTAAAATTCATAGTTTTGGCTTCTACTATTTGTATGAAGCACCCTTTTTTTTTTTTTTTTTTTTTATCGTGGTAAAATTATCAAATAAGTCCTCCCACCCCGGGCAGGGTGGGAGGGACTGTCAGACTTTTACTGACTAAAATCCACGGTGTTCCTTCAATAACCCTTTACGTACCGGGGTCACGGTAACGGGATGAGTCCCACGACCCCGGCAGGCTTCAGCCCTCTACGGGGGGGCCTCGTCATATTGCTGACGCTCTTTGAGGCGCGCGTGGAACACGACGCGCCGTCGACCCGGGCATGGTCCATGGTCGGACAGCGAGTTGCCCTTTACTCGCTGTCCGCATGCCCGCGCCTACGGTGGCCGGAGATCGTCGGCCAACGTCCGGCGCCGTGGGCGTCTACCACTGCGGCTGGGCTGGAGGGAGGACGCCATCCTCTCCCTCTCGCGGCCCGCCTCCTCCTTCGGAAGCATGACTGCTTCGCAGAAGGAGGCGACCGCTTCCCACTCCCTCTCGCCCCGCAGCATGGCCTCGACCAATGCCGGGCGCGAGAGGTCTCCGCCTATTGCCGCCGTGAGGACACGTCGGTGCTCTGCCCAAGCGGGGCAGTCCTGCACCGTGTGCTCGACTGTGTCCTCAGGGCGACCCTCGCAGTGGTGACACCCAGGCGTTTCCTCCTTTCCCATTAGACACAGGTACCTCCCGAAACTTCCGTGTCCGGTGAGGACCTGCGTCATGCGGTAGGTCAGGACGCCGTGACGCCGATCTAGCCACTCCTCAAAGAGGGGTCTTACCGCCGCAATTGCGGCGTGCCCGGCCTTCGGTTGCGACAGTCGTTCCCTCCATACTGCCCTGAGATCACGCCGGAGCTCTTCCCGCCGCGCCTCGACTTCTCGAGGCAGCGGGGATACGCCCCGGCGCTGCGCCTCCACGCGCCATTCATAGACGCGCTGGAGGGCAGTCGCCTCCAGATCCCAGGGCAGCAATCCGGCAAGGAGGTTGGCCGATTCGCCGGCGATCGTGCGGTATCCCCGGATCATTCGGATAGCCATGACCCTCTGGCATGCGACCAACTTTAGTGGTCGCGTCCGGATGCACAGGGCCCACACTGGGGACCCGTAGAAGGCCATGGACCGCACGACGCCGGCGTACAGCCTTCGGCAGGAGGCGTTTGGCCCGCTGAGATTAGGCAGGAGTCGCCCGAAGGCGGCTGCTGCCCGGTTCAGCTTTGGGGCCAAACTCAGGAAATGCTCCCTGAAGTTCCACCGGCTGTCGAGGACGAGTCCCAGATACTTCATCGTCCTCCCGACGCCGATGCGAACCCCCTCCACCGTTATGTGGGACTCGGACCGTGGCGCGTTCCGACCGCCATGGAAGCACATGGCCTCTGTCTTGTGCAGCGCCACGTCGAGTCCCAACTGCCGGATCCTACGAACGACTGTCGCAACCGCTTGCGTCGCCAGGTCGGCCGCCGCCTGGTGCGACTCTCCCTGTGCCAGGACGAGCGTGTCGTCAGCGTAACATATTACGCTGACGCCGTCAGGGAGGTCGCCGCGCAGCACCCAGTCGTATCCGATGTTCCACAGGGGTGGCCCCAAGACCGATCCCTGTGGGACACCGCACGACATCTCTCGCCGGTTCCACTCTCCCCGGTGACCGGGGTAGATGACGGCTCTGTCCGTCAAGTAGTCCTCGACTATGCGACGGAGGTAGGTCGGCACCCGGTGATACCGGAGTGCCTCCCTGATGCAACTCCAGGGCAGGGTGTTGAAGGCGTTGGTGATGTCCAAGGACACCGCCAAGACGACCCTGCCCCGGGATACCGCGTCCCCCGTCGTGAGGGCTCTCACGCGCATGACGGCATCCACCGTCGAGCGCCCCTTGCGGAAGCCAAACTGGCACTCCGCAAGATCCGGGCCCACCCGATTCAGGTGCCCGAAGAGGCGGTCTGCTATAACTCTTTCCAAGAGCTTGCCCGCCTCGTCGAGCAGCACGATGGGCCGGAATGCGGACGGAGAGTCCGCAGGGCGCCCGGCTTTCTGGATCAGGACCAGCTTTCCCGTCTTCCAGCGAAGCGGAAACTGGCCCCTCTCCAGGCATGCGCTAAAGAGCCCCCCTAGTCGAGGCCCGAGAGTCTCCGAGGCCAGGACCCAGGCTTTCCCTGGCAAGCCGTCGGGTCCTGGGGCGGTATTTTTGGCCTTGAGCCGTTGTACCGCCACTCTCAAGTCTACCTCGGTCACCTCTGGAGCGTCGTAGACGTCGTCGTCGCTGTGGTCCGCGTTTGCGCCAGCTTCAGGTTCCGTCGGAGACGGAGCCATGGGCGGAGGAGCGTGCTCCCCTCGCGATGGGAACAGGGCGCTCATCACGTCCTCCAAGAACTGAGGCTGGAGACTCTGCGTCAACGGGGGAGCCCAGGGGCGGAGCTTCTCTCGCACCCACTTGTAGGGGCGGCCCCATGGGTCCCTGTCCAGAGTCGCCAGCATCTCCTCCCGGGCCAGTTCCTTGGCCCGCCAGATCTCGTCTCGGAGGACGGCCTTGTATGAAGCACCCTTGAAGTATTTTTATTTTAAATTTATGTTTCAATGCATCTGACATCTATAATTATTATGTGTATAGTTAAGACCAACCATAAGTTGAGCAATATTGTGAATCAGGTGTGTTTAAATTATTGGTTTGCAATGTGCAATGCAATGCAAAAAAGAAGTATATTATCTATCGATCCATCTATCTATCTGCGTTCATTGTAGGTATTCAATCGAATATGAACTATAAATGCGTTGCGCACTCTGTGAAATGGCAACATTAAAAACTGATGAATATTTAAAAAATGTAATTTTTCAGATCTTAAGTAACCTATTGTTTGCAGGCGATACATAATATAGTATCTACCTTTTTTTTTACAAACCCATCATAACATTACATTATTGCGCTATCTATTTGACCGGAATCAGATTACTGTCCGCTGTAATTGTGAGGCCATCCATCTTAGAATCATTCAACAGTATAGCCACAGCAGTATCACATAGGTACCTATCCATTAACGTTGTCGATCATCAATATTTTTTATTTATAAATTCCTTGTACATAATTATGCTTAAACAAAGCAAACAATTAGACCTCTGGGGTCTGTCTTAGCATGCCTTGAACTGAGATTTGATCAACGTGCTATTAACAGTTATGTTATAATTGAGTTGATGTAATGTTCTTTCAGCTTACGCTTTATGGTTTTACTATTCATTGAGCCTAGGTATTTGGTTTAGTAAATTGGATATTGTGAAAGAAGCGTGAAAAAGAATGAAAAATAACTTTTATGGCAGATGTACTCTGCCATAAAAGTTAGTTTTTCATGGCACTTGAAGAGATTTTAATTTGGCTTGTCGTGTATTAACGTCGTATTTAACTGGGATTTGAATCTCACTATTATCAATTTTTTTTTAATGATGAACAAATACTCAGCGCGTGCTAGAACAGGTAATACTTTGCAATATTTAAATAATCCTGTTTAATTCTCTTGGTATTTATTTTTTACATAGTTTGGTACTACAAGTTTTAGCAAAAAGCGTGTTTGCAAATTATGTATTTTATCTAGGTAAGTTTAAAATGTGCGTCCATAACTGGTGAGTCCATAGGAGATTATGGACTCAGCACGACCTGTGTACATTTGAAGGAGGGTTCTATACGGTATATTACGCTTTATAATGGAAAACTTGGTGAGTATCGCACGTAACTTGTTGCAAACAGTTTCCACTTGGTAACTCTAGTTGAATCGGTTATCAATTATGAATCCAAGATAAGTATGATATGGAACTTGCTTTATCTGCAAGCAATGGCAGTCCGGTATCTGTTTATGCAGACTGATTATGAGGCTGTATATGAGGCTGATTTTAAAATTATTTTATAGCCTGTAGCGCTCGCAAACTGTGTAACCTTTCAACCAGTAAAAACATTTTTAGAATGGGATAACTACTTCTAAAGAATACTCCCTATATACAAAATTGCAACCAAATTCCTCTGTTTATAATATTAGTATAGATTTATGTACTAACAATTTTTTTTAATTATATTACCAAGAGCATATTGTTTGTGATGTTTGCCTGTAATTGGTTGTGCAGTTAGATTTAAGACACTAATACATATATTGTCCTATCTGTGTTATATCTGTAACAACTGTTGGTGAACCTTAATTAAATAAATAAATCATGACTGTGAGCTATGATTTGAAAGGTATGGGAGGTGTTTATGTGACTTGAATGTACGTGTATGACTTTCGTTTTTTGTGGATTCAGAACAAGTCCCATATCATATTCATGGGCCCATTTAGACATTTTTTATTTATTTATTTCAGTACATACATACAGCTATCTTTACAGGCATTCCCAAAGTGATAGTGTAGAAGAATAAGAAAATGCTTAAATCACAAATAAAAATAAAAAATATGTTCATTAGCCCATTAAATAGACTCAATACAATTCAATAGTTCAGACAATCATACAAAAAAAAAAAAAAAGAATCAATAAAATCATAATCAATAGAAAAACAATAAGAAATGATCAATCAAAATAATGAATAAAAAATAATCAGTCAAAAATAGTCAATCAAAAATAAATAAAAAGATAATTTATCAAAAAGTCAATAAAAAATAATCAATCAAATATAGTCAATCAAAAATAATAAATAAAAACAGTCAATCAACAGTCAAAAAAATTAAAAAAGAAAAAAAACAATCAATAGCATACAATAATTATCAATAGAAATAATCGTTAACTAGTCATCTCACTACTTCATAGCATAAAATATGTAAAGTTACTTTTGCGAACTCGCTCAGTGAACAAGAGAACAGATCTATATCGTGAGCAACCCGATTCAGTGTGCGCATAGTCCGCGATAGTGGGACATTGGCAATTAGTTTTGTTCGACCACGCGGTAGTGCAAACAAGTCAGGCCGTCTACGGCGCTGCGCATACCCATCGGGCACGAACAAACCAATGTTCTGTAACACACTCGGATTGTTTGTGTTACCCCGCAATACTCCAAGGACATACGATGCCAATGCTAGATCCCTTCTCGTTTCCAACCTGTTGTATCCCACCATGCCTAAAACAAACAAGGTTGGATACATCAAGGGATAAAGAGGGTACACCCCATAAATTCTGAGGTACATGTATCTAAGATATTTATTTTGTATGCGCTCCAACATTACACTGTATTTCGCCTCATGCGGAGCCCATACAGCTGCATTTCCCTCTAACTGGCTCCTTATTAGCGCGTTGTATAATGCTGAAATAGCCTTAACATTCGTAAAAGATGCTGCCCTGCGAAGCACGAATCCCAGCCGTTTGTAAGCCTTTTTACAAACATTAATTACATGCTCTCGGAATCTGAGCTGTGAATCCATACGGACGCCAAGGTCTCGCACTGCTTCCTCTCTCTTCAAAAGCCGGTCGTCCAGTTTGTAGCTGTAGTGAAGCGGCGTTCTTGCTCGACTGAATGTTAGCATGGAACATTTCGTAACATTAAATTGCAATTTGTTTTTTATACTCCACTCAAATACGCGATCAATATCCCGCTGAAGGCGGTGACAGTCTTCTTTGTTTTCGATGGCCAGGAGCAACTTGAGGTCGTCCGCAAATAGCAGACACCTGGCGTCACGGACCACATCAGGTAGGTCATTGATCATAATGATGAATTGTAATGGCCCTACATTGCTGCCCTGACTCACCCCCGACCTAGTGAAATAAGGCTCCGACCGACAACCACAGTACTCCACGTATTGCTCCACGTATTGTGTCGTTACATAGACGTAACGTAATCTTTCTGCAAACATTCTGCGGCTATAGTAAGGTTTTTATTAGCAGAGAGTAAACAGGTGTCATCAGCGTATTAATAAAGGGAACAGTGTGTTATAATATTTTCTAGGTCATTGACGTATGCCAGATAGTGGACTGGACCAGAAACTGAACCTTGTGCTGTGCCTTTGGTCACGTTTACAAGTCTGCTGAGGCTAGGACCAACTTTGACGGGATAACTTCGGCTACGAAGGTAGTTTCTGCACCAGTCGAGTAAATTCTCCCTTATACCTGAGTTTTCGAGTGTTTTTAGTAGTGTATTTTGCCTGAGTGTGTCAAAAGCCTTGCTGAAATCAAGGAATATGAGTACAACATGCTGCTTCTCATCTAGGTAGATGTTAACTTCATTAGTAAAATTGGAAAGTAGTTGACCTGTAGATTTCTTACTTTGGAAGCCATACTATGCTTTGGAAATTATATCATTGTCCCAATAGAAGGTGTGTATTTGATCGTATATAAATTTTTCAACTATTTTATTTATGGCAGGCAATATCGGTATGGGTCTGCAATTTGATAAGTCATTGAATTTACCTTTTTTATGAATAGGCTTAACTATACCTGTTTTTAATTCTGTTGGATATTTGCCTTGTTGAATACTCGCATTAATTAACTTTACTATTGTATTCACAATTTTATCTCCTATCGTTTTGATGTCCAAGATTCTTATTGAATCGTATCCAGCTGATTTATTAGTATCTTAGTTTTTGATGATTTTAAAATTTTAAGAGGGGTAACTTAAAAAAAAAAAAATTGATTTATCTTGGGATTTCATAAATTCGCGTTTATCCAGCAAGGGTATATCACACCTGGGCACAATATCAGACACACTGGTTTCCAACTCCATTGTAAAGTCATTAGCGATACTTAACTCATTATTTGATTTATTTAAAAAAGCGTTCGTTATCACCTCATCTATAGACTTCACTATTTTACTGGTAAGTTTAAATAGATTTCCCACAATTTTTTGGTATTATTTTTGTTTCCTGTTATTTTTCTCTGTAATAATTATTTCTAGTGTTTAGTATTATTTTATTAACTATATTTCTAGTTATATTGTATTCTAACTTAAGTGTTTTATTATCTGGGTCATTTTTGCATTTTATAAATAGTTTGTCTCTTTTGGTACAACTTATCCTTATCTTATTGTTATTTATTTATTTATTATATACTTTATTGTACACCTTACAATATTTAGATGGATACAAAAAAATAAACTAGTGTACAATGGGCGGTCTTATCGCACAAGGCGATCTCTTACAGACAACCTTTGGATGGACAAACTTAAAGGAGACAGATTAAGGGCTGTCAGTGCACAAACATCATAATATTAATAGAACATAATAATAAATAAAATACATACAATACCAAAATCATATACTAATAAATAATACATGTATAATTGAGAAAGAAAGGGAAAAGTTATAGGGAGAGGTAATGCTCCTTCACCATTCTTTTGAACGCTGGTAGCGTTAGAGCACGCCTCACTTCTATGGGTAATGCATTCCGCAATTTAAATTCATTGTAGCACTTAATAAAGTTTTCTTTTATATAGTTGTATATGTCATTAGCGCAGTTTAACACATCTATCATTTCCCATTCAGTGCAAGCTAAAAGTGATTTAGTTTTATTATCAATAGACTCAATGATCTTTAGATCCCTACTTTTGGGTATAGACGCAAGCGTGACAATCGGCATGCGATGGTCCGCCAAGACAGTCCCCAGAGCAGCTGAGTAAAGGTCCTCAAGGCGAGATCTCACGAAAATGTGGTCAATAGGAAGGCCCGTGAGTGTCGTGATCTGGTCAGTCTATCGGAGAGGAGATCGGCACCGAGATCGTTTACCGTTAACATTCACGGTGACAACTAGCTTTTTAAGGTTGTCTGGTTCCCTGCGTGTAATATGGCCAAAGTAGCTAAGGACTTAATGGTAGCAGATCTTACCAGTCTCATTTTGGTGCGATTGGAAGCCTTTCGGGTTTGCCATATTCTTGCGAGTTTACTCATTGCAAATTTCTCTATTTGGGTTGTTCGTCGAATCTCTCTTTCGCTTCCTCCCTGGTCGGTTAGTAAAGACCCCAGATACACAAAATCTCTGACATACAGCAAATCAGAGAGTTCTCCAGTCCGCGAGAAATTTCCGGCTCTATCTACCACCATGACTTTAGTCTTCGCTCTATCGACTGAAAGGCCAACTTTCTCGCTTTCATATTCCACTCTCTGAGCAAGTCATCTAGCTGTTTTTCTGACGTTGCAAATAAGATGGTGTCATCGGAGTATCTTAGGTTGCTGATTTTTGTGCCAACTTTTGATAAAACATCTTCCCATTCTTCCAAGGCACACCTTTGCCAGGCTTAAACGGTTGCGAGATCACATCATTTACCTATAACTTGGGGGTCTTTTAACTGTACTAATCATTTTAAAGAATTAGTATTATTTTATAAATACGTTTTTTATTATATTTTAATAAATTTAAACACAAATCACTAGACTTCTGAAAATATTTACAAAAACTAGCTGTCTTCCAGATGCAGAAGCAAAAATAGTAAAATATCAATAAAAATAGCTTTTTTTCTTACAATTACGTGGTTAGTAATAATCTTCAAATAATAATCAGTAAAAATATTAAATATAATCTAATAAATTCACTCTAAATACAGTAGTGACATGCGTCTTTTTTAGTTCATTTACATCATCTTGAGAAACCTGAGCATCAGGTTTTGCAAGAATATTTTTCATATTATTCGCACAGGCCTTGGCAAAGTGCGGACTTCCAGTCTTTGCGACATCCAAGGTGCGGTCAACTGAGTACCGCGTGTTTTCATGTAGAGGGTGCATGAAAAATTTTTTTTTTTGTTAAAAAAGGACTGACAATAACCCTTTTTTTCTCTTAGTACTCTTTTAGTAGGAACAATGATACGGTGATTACGTGTTGAACTTTCTGCTGACTCTGACAATACAGGCTGAGGTAAATCATTTTCATTAGTGTGCGGGACAGTGATATATAGTGAACAGTGATATAATTATAGTAAACAGATACATAATGAACAGATATAGTGAATAGACAGTGATAGACACTTAACGGAATGATTATAGACTTTCTGTTTAATAGTTTTAGTTCTATTTAATAGTTTTAAATACGAAAAATAATAGTTTTAAGCGATTACTATAACATTAGATAGTTTCGTGAATGTATGTACATGGAACTAGAGGTAAACATTAGTACATACTTTAAATGTTATGTTTTTGTAGATTTTATATTTTTCCTAGATAGATCTTGTGATTTAGAATCGAAATATATATCGTTTTACCCATAAAAATAGCGTAAAAATAGTGAAAATGGCCAAAAATATGCAACGGCTTTCGTTACGGTAAAGTTTCGCAGCAGCTAAGCAAAGTGCGCCTTCTCCTGATTGGTTAAAAATACTTTGTTCTGATTGGCTGACCAATCACAGCGCTTAGATTTTTAGTTTTGGTATATAATGAGTACATAAAGTAAGTAAATAAGAGATAGCTGTTCTTGATTCTGATTGGATAAAATTCCTGTATTCTTATTGGTCAACCAATCATAGAGCCTACATTTTCTTAGCGAAATTTGTATAAATTAGGAACATTTAGCCCGGTTCGACACACATCCTCCGATAACCATCATCTCTGCCTACCATCCCCCACCATCGGTCGTTGGAAAGTCTCGTGGTTGTGATGAGTGGACGTACCTAGGCTTCCCACTCAGAACGCTCGGACCGACACGTTAAAGTCTCTCTTTGCCCTTACGCGAGTAGCTCTGCCGCCCACGTAGTTCGAAGAAGACTCCTGCCGCCCGGTGGTCCTCCACCGACGCGGTCGCGTTAGCCACGATACAAGTGCCTCAAGCTTCGACCATGCCGAAGCCCTGCGACCGCGACTCGTTGAGTCGCGACAACGCCTCCACCCACTCGGAAGAAGAAGAAGCCTCAGAAGAAGACGCTGATGAAGAACGAACTTGGAGCCAGACACCAGTGGACCGAACGTCATCGCTCCCGAATATCGGGTTCGTGACGGCTGGCCCGTGGACCAATACTCCGATACACATGAGGAAGATGATGACTGCCGCCGGCCCATCGGCGCCCTCGGCACCTGCGCGCGCTGTGCCCGCGACGCCGCCGAGCCGCCCGCAGAAATCATCACCCAAGAAAAACCCCAAGGTAGGTAGTTCACAAACTCGCCAACTACCTACCTCGGCCCCGACGCAAAGCGCGAAGTCACCGCACGGTGCCGCGCCCCAAAGCGCGCCCGTACAACCCGCGATAACGCCGTCTCGCTCGTACGCGCAGACGGCCCGCACTGTGCATACCGCGCCACCCGCGCCCCCGACCGCCGCCCCGCGAAACGCCGAGTCACAGAACAAGCCGCTGTACTCCCCGTCCGCGACCGCGCGCCCCTCGCCCGCGCACGTCGCCGCTCCGGCGCGCGTGCGCCTTCGAGAAGCTTCGCTCCAGCACAATCGAGCGAGCGCGCCGCCACAACCGGCCAATGCTGCCCCGGGCGCGTCACGCGACCCACGTCTGCGTCGAGCGACCGCGCTACCGACGCCGACCTCACCCGCGCCTCCACGCACCGCTGCGTACGATTCGCCGGCGATGTGTTCGACCATGGCATCGTGCGCGGGGTCGAACATGTCGCTGGCATCTTATGGCAGTGAAGTTCCTGTCAGCACGGACTCCGAAGGAGAGACGGCGTACCCACGCGAACCGCGCCCCCAGCGCCGCCGGCGCAGTACAGATAGTGAAGAGGAGGCGAAGCGCTACTGCCTAGACCCGCCGCGCACCCCACGTGTGCGCAAGTCGCAGGATCAGGGTACCGACTCGCCCACCGGAAGTGAAGCTAAGGTAACTGGTACTAATACTTGCCCCCCCCAAGTGTCAAGGCAGCCCCCCCCCCCGATAGCAGCCGCGAGTAATGCGGCCCAGGGCGGGATTCCGGGGAAGAAACGGGAGCGCTACCCGCCCCTGGTAGTTGAGCGGCTACCGGACTGGGCGACGCATTTCCGGATCATCACTTCCCAGCTGGGCCAGCCACCGAACGCTCGCCCATACGGCGCCGGCATCCGATTCATGCCGGCGTCAGGGGACGAGTACCGACTGGTACAACAGTACCTAACGAAACTAGAAGAGGAGACAGGGCTCAGCTGGTTCTCCTACTCGCCACCAGCCGAGCGCAAACTGAAGGTTGCGATACGAGGGCTGCCCGCCGACACGGATCCCAAGGAGATCGAGGAGGAACTCCGCACCCTGGGGTACGAGCCGGAGTACGTGCGCCATATAAGGGCGCGCCAGGGACGACCCGGCTGCGTATTCCACGCAGTACTCCAGCGCACTGAGAACGTGCGAAGCATTTACGACGTCACGACATTCATGCACATGCGTGGCGTCAAGATTGAAATGTGGCGGAGAAAACGTGGGCCCGCCCAATGTCACCGGTGCCAAAAATTCAGGCACTCGTCCCACCAATGCCACCGGCCGCTCGCTTGCGTCAAATGCGGAGAGGGGCACCTGGCCAGGGATTGTCCCCGGCCCAAAGAAGAACCGGCCACCTGCGCAAACTGCGGTGGCCCCCACCCAGCCTGCCACGTGAAGTGCCCCGTCTTCCAACGGGAGATGGCAAACAAGCGAGCGGGGACTGTCGCCGTCACTAAGACAGCGACGCGCCGCACAAAGGAAATCGTGCAACCCACGACCACGGAGGCCACCGAAGAGGCCCAAGGCGCGTCGCTGATGGCGGCGGCCAACGGGCCCACGGACCGAGACGGAGCTACCTCCTCACGGCGGAGGAAGCGGAGGCGCGGGGGTAAGGGTAGGAACCCTAAACCCCTGGAAACCCCAGCGACCCAAGAAGAGGTCCCCACGGCCGCTCCTGTCCCTACAATGGCGCAGGAAAACACAAACAAAGACAGCCAAACGACGCGGACACGGCGCGCCAGCGCACACAAGATCGCCGGCACACGCGCCGACACCAACGCCGAGCACATCGATTCCGAGCCCACACGGAGGCCATTAAATGAAGAGGCCACATCCTGCGCCATCAAAATACTGCTCGGCCTCATTAGAGCGCTGAGACAGGGACAGGACGTAGAGCAAGTCGTGCTAGACGGCCTAGCGGAGATGGCAACACTTTGCAGTCGCTAGGCCGCCGAGCACGACCAACAGAAGCGGCAACCCACGGGGAAAGCCGCCCACTCCGCCTCTCCTTGGTGAGTGATAAATTTTTATAGTTATCCCCTCCCCTGACTGACGCCTGGGTAAGTCGCCTCCACACTACACGCGGCTTACCTAAACATTGATACTAATCATAATATTCACACCACGATACGTAACGTGTTCTAAGTTAATATAGGCACGTTACGTACCGATTCATACAAGCGCCACTATACACACAAGTATACATAACATCGCCGGATAGCTAGCTATTCGGCGTCGACGCACTGAGCGATGACACACAAAACAAGTCGCTCACACACGCATAACACGGCTCTGCGGCCCGGAACGTAACCGGCTAGATCTGGAAGCGTGACGGGCGAGAGCCACGCATCTAACTGTAGGCTCGCCTAAGCCGGCACCCTCGCCGCTGGTCGCGCTCCGCTAGGCCTCCCTCAGGCAACTGGGGGCCTCACCTGGCGGGCGCTGACCGCCGAGGTGTCGTGAAGAAACGACGCCGAATTATCGGCGTCGTGGCGCGCTTACAGTTTACACTTCATAAACATAATATGTGTGCGCGCCCGCCACGCGAACTACGCGCAGGCAGGGCGCGCGCGCAAACAGGTCACGCCTATATGGCAACCCAGCGACGGGCCCGCTGTCGCGGGCCGCGGCTGGCCACCGTGATCGTGGGGCATACGCCCCGATATCACTTGCCGCGCCCCCTTCGGGGGCGCAGCGACTGTTACAAGTGCAAGTGGTTCGACACAGTTTGCGGGCAAAATTGTAACAAGAAGAAATACTCAAGAAAATAAAGGAAGAAAACTTCAAGAATCTTCTAGTGTCGTTTTAATTCTTCACCAACCCAGCACACAAATGCGCCTGTATGGCACATTTAATGGTCCTTCGAGCGCCGGATTTACTGTGAAGAATTAATTGAAGAGTATTATTGGAAGATTTTTTGAAGATTTATTGTGAAGAATTATTCGAAGATTATTGTCGGAAGATTTTACTGAAGATTTATTTGAAGAATTATTTTCGTCGTATATAGTGAAGAATTTTTGAAAAATTGAAGAGTGTTTCAAGATAGTCGAAGAATATCAGCTGAAAACATGCCAGTGACACGCTCCGAGGGGAGGGGCCGCAAACCTTCAGGCGAACAGAAGCCGTCATCGACCGAAAGCACCTCGGCGACCAGCACCAGTGCAGAAGCCAGCAAGGAATCGACAGTAACAGGGACGACCGCCACGGAAACTTCAGAACAGACACATAGCTCCGCGGCAACTGATCCAACCACCGTGAATTCCGCCACCGCCGCATCCACTTCGACCGCCGCCGCCTCCGCCTCATCTGCAACTGCCCCGCCCGCCTCGCACTCCGCCAGCGTCGCCGCACCGTCTGTGACTCCTTCGAACACGACGACGTTAACTACGGGTGCGAAGGCGAAACAGCTGATGAAGCCGCCCGCAGCTGTCAATACAGAAACTTCTACAGTGAAGAAAGTCAAGAAGACTGTCGCCGGTCCATCAATGCCGACTGGACCACAGGTCCTCGCGCCCCCTAGCAAGAGGGGGGGAAACGGGGGATCCATCCACAGCAGAACTAAAGAAAAGAAGAGCGAAGGCGAAAGACGAGTTATTAAGCCTTCAAGTATAGTTAGCCGCAGCACGCCTAGCCGCTTTAGAAGCAGAAGATTCCGAAGAAGAAGAGGAAGAAGAAGAAGATTTCTCCCTCTATTCAGAAACAAATGCAAGAGTGGACACCTGGTTGGACAATCAAGTGAACCGCCCAGTGTTAGCGATCGCCAACGAACCTCACCGTGCTCCAGAAGAACCGACGGCCACCCATGCTGAAGAACCGATGTCAAGAAGACAGGAAGAGACACATCGGTCACCGGCGGGAGGTCAATCTGACTTAGCCATTCTAGCTGAAGCAATCACCAAGGCTGTCAGCACCGCCCAGAGACCCAAGTTTGTCGAGTTACCTTTCTTCAGTGGGTCTCATCAGGAATGGCTACCCTTCCGCGCCGCATACTACGAGACTGAAATGATGTTCAGCGCCGTTGAAAATACAAATCGACTTAGAAGAAATTTGAAAGGGAAGGCCAAAGAAGCAGTTGAAGGTTTACTGATAACCAACGCGCACCCTGCCGAAGTGATGAAGACTCTGGAGTCAAGATTTGGAAGACCAGAATCAATAGCAATGTTGGAAATGGAAACGCTTCGAAGTCTACCGCCCCTCTCCGAGTCACCGAGGGACATCTGCATATTCGCCACTAAGGTCTCCAACGTAGTGGCAACATTGAAGACTTTGGGTTGTTTCAATTATATGTACAACCCTGAACTCGCGAAGACTATTGTAGACAAGCTGACGCCGATGCTGCGATACACATACTACGACTTCTCGGCTACACAATCGCGTGAAGATCCCTGCTTACTCAAAATAGAGAAGTTCTTCAAAAGGGAAGCAGAATTGTGCGGACCTTATGCAATGCCTGAACCGATGGCCGCTCCTACTACAGTGGCTCCACAGAAGAGGATGCAGAGGATTAACAACGTAACTGAGAAGAAATACACACCAAGGTGCTTCATATGCGAAGATACGGGGCACACCAACGCAACAGAATGTGAACAATTCAAGAAATTGGATGAAAATGCACGATGGGACGTAGCAAAGTCCAAATGCCTCTGCTTCAGATGCCTTCGTTATAGAAACAAGATTCACAACTGCCGACCTAAGCCTTGTGGTATAAACAACTGCAAGTACTCTCATCACAAGATGTTACATTATGACAAGAAGACAGAAAAGGCAGAAAATGGAGAAAATAAAGAAGCTGCTGAAGTCATCAATTCGACTTGGACAATCAAGAAACAATCTTATCTGAAGATCATACCGATTCAGGTGGTAGGACCAAAAGGAGCTGTCAACACCTTCGCATTGATGGACGACGGATCAACAGTCACGCTTGTCGACGACAGCATAGTGAAAAATATTGGAGCAACAGGACCCATAGATCCATTGAAAATAGAAACCATCAATGATATGAAGACATCAGAATCAGCATCAAGAAGAGTCACCATCAAGCTAAAGGAACTCAACGATCATGAAGAGCAAATACAAGCGCGCACAGTGAAGAACCTGCACGTCTTATCTCAACGGGTGCCACAAGAACTTTTAGAAGGGTGCCAACACTTAGTTGACATTCGAAATCATCTTACATATGCAGAGGCGAAACCACGAATACTGATCGGTCAAGATAACTGGTATCTTCTGCTGACATCAGAAGTAAGAAGAGGAAATCAAAACTATCCGGTGGCCTCTCTCACGCCACTAGGCTGGGTACTCCACGGCAGCCAAACACGAATACTTGGACAGAAGATCGACGTCGTGTCACACGTCACAGAAGATCCAGAAGATAACTTAGAAGACCTTGTAAGAAAATACTTCGAGATTGACGCACTCTGCATAAATCCCAAGAGACCGAAGACTGATCTAGAAGAAAAGGCACTACGTATTTTAGAAAAGACCACAACGAAGACAGAAGAAGGAATATTCCAGACCGGTCTTCTCTGGCGCAAAGAAGATATCAAGCTTCCAGACAACTATGAAAACTCACTGAAGAGGCTCTTCAACATAGAGAAGAAGATTGATCGTGACCCTACATTAAAGAAGAAGTACGTCGAACAGATGGACGCTCTCATAGCAAAGGGATATGCTGAGCCTGCTCCTAAAGAGAAGACAGTGGACAAGACTTGGTACCTACCACACTTCGCAGTAGTCAACCCAATGAAGCCAGACAAGCTGCGAGTAGTACACGACGCTGCGGCCAAAACAAAAGGTGTGGCCTTAAACGACATGCTGCTGAAAGGCCCTGATCTACTCCAGTCACTACCAGGCGTCGTCATGAGATTCAGACAACATACTGTCGCAGTCACAGCAGACATCAAGGAAATGTTCATGCAAGTCAAGCTGCGAACCGAAGATAGAGATGCACTGCGATATCTGTGGCGCGGCGATCGACGAGACGACCATCCTCCAGAAGAATATAGAATGACGTCGTTAATCTTCGGAGCATCGAGTTCACCTTCAACAGCGATCTATGTAAAGAACTTGAACGCCAAACAGCACGAGAAAACTCACCCAGAAGCCGCAGCTGCAATAATACAGAAGCATTACGTCGACGACTATTTAGACAGCTTCAGAAGCCTCGAAGAAGCCGAACGTACAACGAAGGGTGTGCGAGAAGTACACATGAAAGCTGGCTTCGAGCTGAAACAGTGGAAATCGAACTCAGCGCCATTACTAAAAATGCTTGGAGAAGACGGCCAGTTAGAAGACATTGAACTTTACAGAAATGAGGAACAGATGGAACGAGTCTTAGGTGTCATATGGAAGATTAACTCGGACGAACTTATCATCAACCTGAACTTAGCCAGAATACCTCCTGCACTTTTAGAAGGAAGACAGCCAACAAAGAGAGAAGCATTGAGAATAGTGATGTCACTCTTCGACCCGCTCGGATTCGCCTCCCCTGTCACGATCAAGGCGAAGCAACTCCTCCAGGAAGTCTGGCGCAGAGGAACGCAATGGGATGACAAGATCGACGAAGACCTGGCAGAGCAATGGGAAACATGGATGGCGCAGTTAAAAGGCCTCCACGACGTAGCAATCCCGCGGCAATATCAACACTACAGCGACGCCACCTCTCTAGAGCTCCATGTCTTCAGCGACGCCAGCGAGTCAGCCTACTCCGCGGTCCTTTTCTGGAGAATAGTAACAGAGAACGGCGAGGTCGACCTATCCCTCATCATGGCCAAAGCGAAGGTGGCACCATTAAAACTCATATCGATACCAAGGCTGGAATTGCAGGCAGCAGTAATGGGAACCAGACTCGCAGAAGCAGTGATCGAAGAGCACGACAAGAAGCCTGATCGCAAAGTCTTCTGGACGGATAGCAAAACAGTGCTCACTTGGATAAGAACAGGGTCACGTTCATACAAACCCTACGTGGCTCATCGTCTAGCAGCTATAGAAGAAAGTTCCAAAGTCAACGATTGGCGCTGGGTCCCAACGAAGTTGAACGTGGCAGACGACGCTACGCGTGACGTCCCAACAGACTTTAACAAGCATCATCGATGGTATAAAGGACCCGACTTCTTATACTTACCAGAAGACTCCTGGCCGATTGAAACCGTAAGAACGACAGTAGAAGAAACTTCAGATGAAGAAAAGACACACTATATTGGCGACAAAGGAAGACTGAAGCTTGCAGAGGCTCTGCCTAACCCGACGAAGTTCTCTAGTTGGGACCGACAACGCTATTCTACAGCACGTGTTCTGCAGTTCATTCATCTCTGCAGAGCCACCAAACAGAAAGTTAATTATAGAAGAACGAAAAAGAACAAAGAAACGGATCCCACTTGGAAGAAGAACATAAATAGACAGCAAGCACCTGCAATGAAGAAGAAATCATCGTCACCAGAACCGACAAAGTTCATACCAGTAACAGCCGAGCTGCTCAAAACAGCGGAAGAACTCCTGATGCGTTCTTCTCAAGAAGAATCTTTCGTGGAAGACATAGATAACTTGAACAGCGGGAAGCCGATCAACAAGGAAAGTCGCCTCCACCAGCTCAGCGTCGAGTCCATTAACGGTACAATAAGATTAAGAAGCCGTATTCGAGCAGTCCAAGATATGAACGAAGAATTTAAGAACCCGCTGGTAATCGACGGTGATCATCCCACGGTCCGACTCTGGGTACAGGCCATACATCGCCAGCTCCATCACGCCGGCGTAGAAGCAACCGTCAATGAGTGCAGACAGCAGTACTGGGTATTGAGATTACGCCCTATCGCACGCACGATATTGAGAAGATGCCTGTTCTGCCGAATGAAGACACAAGTACCACCGCATCCCAGAACCGGGGACCTGCCAGCATGTCGTTTAGCTCATCACAAACGACCATTTACTTTCACTGGAATCGACTATTTTGGACCTCTCTCAGTGACCGTCGGACGGACTCGACAGAAGAGATATGTCGTTGTCTTCACATGTCTCACGACGCGAGCAATACACCTAGAAATCGCTGGCTCGCTTAGCGCTGACTCCGCGGTGATGGCAATAAGAAGAATGATCGCTCGACGAGGCTGCCCGACTGAGATATGGTCGGACAACGGCACCAATTTAAAGGCCGCCGACAAGGAACTACGACAGGCTATCGACGCGGCGACTGCAGAAGAAGCGGCGAAGAAGACCATCTCCAGGCGCTATATCCCGCCTGGAGCTCCATTTATGGGCGGAGCCTGGGAACGAATGGTCCGCTCAGTCAAGACAGCTCTGACCGCTACACTGCACGAGCGTCACCCCACAGAAGAAGTCCTTGCAACTCTACTGGCTGAAGTAGAGTACACCGTCAACAGTCGCCCGCTGACGCATGTGTCAGTCAACGCAGAAGATCCAGAAGCACTAACTCCTAACCACTTCTTGTTAGGAGGACCAGGGCGCGTGCCGCAGCCAGGCACATTCACCGACCAAGACACCGTCTCACGATCCAGCTGGCGAGCTGCACAAAGGTTAGCCGTTATACTTTGGCTACGCTGGGTAAAGGAGTACCTCCCCGAGCTCCAACACCGGCGGGAGCCCCATGGAAGAGGTCAGGCAGTACAAGCTAACGACCTGGTACAAATCGTCGACCCGAACCTGTCCCGCAACGTGTGGATCCGAGGAAGAGTCATCGCTACGTATCCGGGTCCTGACAACATCGTGCGGACAGTGGACGTGCTGACCAAAGGAGGTGTCCTGCGACGGCCTGTAAGAAAACTAGTGATCCTGCCCCTGCCTACGAACGTCGAGCCCGCACCGAAAACTTATGCGACTCAGTCGCACGGCGGGAGTGATGTGCGGGACAGTGATATATAGTGAACAGTGATATATAGTAAACAGATACATAATGAACAGATATAGTGAATAGACAGTGATAGACACTTAACGGAATGATTATAGACTTTGTGTTTAATAGTTTTAGTTTTATTTAATAGTTTTAAATACGAAAAATAATAGTTTTAAGCGATTACTATAAGGATTAGATAGTTTCGTGAATGTATGTACATAGAACTAGAGGTAAACATTAGTACATAGGAGTTATATCTTTAAATGTTATGTTTTTTGTAGATTTTATATTTTTCCTAGATAGATCTTGTGATTTAGAATCGAAATATATATAGTTTTACCCATAAAAATAGCGTAAAAATAGTGAAAATGGCCAAAAATATGCAACGGCTCTCGTTACGGTAAAGTTTCGCAGCAGCTAAGCAAAGTGCGCCTTCTCCTGATTGGTTAAAAATACTTTGTTCTGATTGGCTGACCAATCACGACGCTTAGATTTTTAGTTTTGGTATATAATGAGTACATAAGGTAAGTAAATAAGAGATAGCTGTTCTTGATTCTGATTGGATAAAATTCCTGTATTCTTATTGGTCAACCAATCATAGAGCCTACATTTTCTTAGCGAAATTTGTATAAATTAGGAACATTTAGCCCGGTTCGACACACATCCTCCGATAACCATCATCTCTGCCTACCATCCCCCACCATCGGTCGCGTCTCTTGCTTCAGACGATCCTATCGCGCTCACCAGCGATCTCACGACTCTCTTCGGCCTAAGTGACTCCGTCTTACTAGCGGGCGATCTCAACGCCAAACACCCCACTTGGAACAGCAACACGACAAATGCCAGAGGCAGAATCGTGTATAACCTAGGCGCGACCCTAAACTATGACGTCATCGCTTCGATGACTCCCACCCACTACCCACACGACCTCAACCATAGGCCCGATGTCCTCGATGTGGCGCTCCTAAAGAATGTAAACCTCCGTTTACACTCCATAGAAGCGCTTCACGAACTCAACTCGGATCACCGTCCCGTTATCCTACACATAGGTTCCCGCTCGGGTAACCATGATCCTACCCAACCTCCTCCGACCCAATTGATCACCGACTGGAGGAAAGTAAGTGAAAAACTGAAATCCACCACGTCGCCTCAATTGGACACCATTCCTGACCACATAGTCTCAGTCGCTGACACGACGGCGGCGATCGACTCACTTACAGATCACGTACAATCCGTCCTGAACGATTAATCAAGGGAAGTTCCTGTAGTGGAAGACCACCGCTGGAAACTCCCGGACGATGTACGGAATCTGATAACCGAGAAGAACGCAGCCATCCGTGCGTACAGCGCTTTTCCCTGCGCCGCAAACAAAGCTCACATGCGCAACTTACAGCATGCTGTAAGGAAACGCATTGCCGAGCAGCGTAATGCGAGCTGGGACAAGATGCTGAGCGAACTTGAGCCCACCCATCTTGCCTTCTGGCAGCTTCAGAGGAAGTTACGATCCACTGAAGAGGCCACAATGCCTCCTCTCATTCGTCCCGATAAGAGTATCGCCTTCGATAACTCTGAAAAAGCAGAATGCCTAGCCGACAGCCTAGAGTCCCAGTGTTCTCCCAGCTCTCAACCAGTAGACCAAGCCCACCTCGATATGGTGAACGCCGAAGTCGAACGTAGAACTTCCCTTCCGCCCGTCGAAGATCCCGATAATCCACTGGCCCCCATCACTCCTGATGAGGTCCAGGATATCATCAAAAGTCTCCAACCGCGAAAAGCCCCTGGCTCCGACGGCATCACCAATAGGGTTTTCAAACTTTTCCCCGGCCAGCTTATAGTGCTAATGACTGCCATCTTCAATGGCGCATTGAGCAATAATATGTTCCCTACAACCCGGAAACAGGCCACCGTCATAGGTATTCCCAAACCAGGCAAGCCCAAGTCTGACCCGTCTAGCTACCGTCCCATTAGCTTACTCGACGTCCTCGGTAAAATCTATGAAAGGCTTATATATAAGCGGCTCAAAGATTTTGCCGAAGCAAAGAGTCTAATACCCAATGAGCAGTTCGGATTTAGAATCGAACACTCATGTATCCAACAAGTCCACCGCATCGTAGAATACGTCAGCGCCGGCTTCCAACGGGGCGCAATAACGGGAGCCTTATTCTTCGACATAGCGAAAGCGTTCGACAATGTCTGGCACAGTGGCTTAATCTATAAGCTATACCAACTCGGCGTGCCTGACCGTCTCGTGCTCATCCTACGGGACTTTTTATCGAATCGCACCTTTCGTTATCGAATTGAGGGGTAGCTTTCCTCCCCCCATCCCATTCGCGCAGGAGTTCCTCAAGGCTCCGTACTATCCCCCCTCGTTTTCACGCTATTCACTAGTGATATTCCCAAGCATAAAAATACCCAGCTAGCCCTATTCGCCGACGATACGGCTATCTATTATACCAGTCTTAAACCCGATGCCATCGCTCGCACTCTCCAAACTTCCGCAAACACTCTGGCCAAGTGGTTCCGGAAATGGAGAATCGAAGTCAACCCAGACAAAAGCCAGGCAGTCCTCTTTTATAAACCGCGGATAAACCCACCCTCCCCCCGTCCGATTACCATGTACGGCAAGCCGATCCCTTGGGAAAAGCAAGCCAAATACTTAGGCGTGGTCCTCGATAGACACCTCTCCTTCGCTGAGCACATAAAGCAGGCACGTTCGCGCGCCGCTTTCGCTCTAGGTAGGCTCCACTTCATTCTTAGCTCTCGCAGCAAGTTATCACTCAGGTGCAAGCTGCGTATTTTCACCGCGGTCATCCGTCCCATCATGACCTACGCCTGCGTTGTATTCGCACACGCAAAGCCCTACCTCCTCCACAAGATGCAGCCCCCAAAAAACCGATTCCTCCGTAGAGTCACGGGAGCCCCCTTTTATGTTCGAAATGAGCTTCTTCACGTAGACCTCAAGATGCCCACCATCCAGCAGTTCATGAAACGCGTCTCCAAGCGTTTCTTTGAAACTTCAATCCAACATAGGAATCCCCTTATCGTATCGGCCGCCCAATACGAACCCTCGCGTATCTCTAAGATTCGCCGACCAAGGCATACCCTAGTCACTCCCGATGACGCAATCACCCTGCTCCAAGAGAGCCGTAGGGAAACAAGTACAGTGGCACACAAACACAAAATCCGACCGTCCTTCCGTCCTCGCCGCCGAGGCCCGCCGCGACGTCCTCGTAATAGTCCACCCCGACCCTTGCCAGAGCCAGCCCGCGACGCTGAACGCTGACGCAGTAGCTTTAAATTCCCTTATTAATAATAATAATGATATGATCCAGCCTGTCCCTAGCTGCCCTCCCCTGCGACGCCCTAAGCCGAGGTCCGTACCCCACAGGGGGTGCCCTTAGCGTGTAGTCGCCTAGTTTGTAAGTTTTTTTAATAAGCCCTGGCTGGAGGCTTTAATTAATTTATTAATTAAGTCAACCACAGGCAAGCCCGGTTAAGCAGCCGACAACCTCAGAGGTTGACCTGCGAGATGCCAAACACAAAAAAAAAAACCGGTTCGACACAGTTTGCGGGCAAAATTGTAACAAGAAGAAACACTCAAGAAAATAAAGGAAGAAAACTTCAAGAATCTTCTAGTGTGGTTTTAATTCTTCACCAACCCAGCACACAAATGCGCCTGTATGGCACAATTAGATACGTCTTGGACTCTTGTCTTGACTGTTGATCAATATACTCATCCTCCAAGTCGCTCTACACGTCATCTTCGCTCAGGTGATCATCTATCTCCCTGTCAGTTTACAGTCGTTCATCACTCTCACTGTCCTCTTCTCGACCTATTATTGCACATATTTCATTCTCCTCCAATGTTCTTCTGCCCGCCACAATAATAACGTCCTGTTTGTTATGCAAAAAAACTTTATAACAAAAAATAAAACCGACTTCCCAATAAAACACTGCAAAGGGAAAAATAACTTGGTAGTCGGTGTCTATAGTTTTGTACATATTTTCGTTTTTGACACCGCCTTCCGAAATTAAAGTTTTTTCCTTTGCAGTGTTTTATTGGGAAGTCAGTTTTTTTTTTCTCGCTTTTTAGTGGGTCGGCTTATAATTAACCTAGTTACAAGAGCCTAAATGTCACCTTCTTATCACCTTTTGCAAAATATTTCTTAGGAGTACTTCTGGTACTTCACCATCAGCTCCTCATCGCCATATGCATTGTGACGAGCATAAAAAGTTTTACAACCATATCCAAGTAATCGAAACGCAACCAATGAAATACTTATTATTGAGATGTTCTAGAGAGATTTTCGAGAGCAACTGCACAAGTTACTATGAAAAATATCCAGATCGCTATAGGTGTGCCTATAATATTTGAAGAGTTCCCTCGATTTTTCAAGGTTTCCTTTATCAGATCCTGACTTCATAACAATGGGACCAACTAGAAATATATAGTATATCCTCTGAACAAAAAAAATATTTTCTAAATCGGTCCAGCCATCTTCGAGTTATGAGGTAACATACATAAAAAAGAAGTTCAAGCCGAACTGAGAACCTCCTCTTTTTTTTTAAGTCAGTTAAAAACAAAACAAAAACAAAGTATATAACACTTGTCAATTCTCATCAAGTAGTCGTAACAACGTAAATGTGATACTGTTTTTTTTCTGGTTGGGAAAATCATCGAATGACTTCTTCCGCTCTGGGTTGAGCGGAAGGGTGTGTCAGACTTCTACTGACTAAAATCCCACCCTGTTCCTTCGGCTGCCCTAAAGTTACGGGGCCGCGGTATCTCGATAGAACTTTCCCGCAAACCCCGGCAGGCAATGGCCCTATGAGGCCCCGTCAGCGTTTACAGCTCTATGAGGCGCGCGTGTAACGCGACGCACCGCCGACCCGGGCCTGATCCTTACTGGACGGAGAGCGACCACTGCTCGCCGTCCGCAGGCCCGCGCCTACGGTGGCCGGAAATCGGCTCGCGATCCCCGACGCCCGGGGCGTCTACCGCGGCGGCTGGGGCGCGAGGAGGAGAGTTGCCTCTCCCTCGCACGTTCGGCCACCGTAGATATATAACAGTCCCGTGATAGGGTAGACAGACGACTGAGTTGGCTGAAAAGGACACGTAAATTTGCGCACCGAGTGGCAAAATATAGCAATATTTTTGCTGCACGGGCGCCTCTGCGACGTAGGTTATCTTTTTAGGGTTATCAAAATAAATTCTCTGCAATTTGTAACAGTGACTTGCGAATACCTTATTGATTTACAACATATGAAAATTACGGATTCATAGAACACATTACCGGGTTGTTTACGCGTTTTGACGTTATTCTTGTACCTGAGGAAGTATTTTCCATAAATAGCTGCATAATGGGCAATTTGATCATATTTTTTCATGTTATTAATATAAATTTGCTGGTGTTGTGTTATTTTGGAAATAACTTTCATCGTATTGACCTTTAGATTTTTTACGACACTACTATCACGGTGCAGCGTACACACTCAAATTGCCTGTTTAAGGTGAAGATTTCTTGAGAACGGTCAAAAATGCTGATTTTTAAATCAGGGTATCTCTTAAACCTTACATAATTTTATGAAACAAAAAAGATATATTATTTTTAAGTCTTTTTTGCATTTAGTGATGGAATTTAAAACGTAATTAAACATACTTCAATGCGTAAAAAAAATCTTCAAACACACCTCTAAATTCAGTTTTAAAGCAGTTTATCGCTTCATTAACAACTGTAACTAAAATCAAAAATATTCCATAAAATTTTAAATGCTAAACTGCGTCCAATAATGGATTGTTTTTTATTATAAAGTTAATATTTAATTTTATACAAATTTATTTGCGTTTTACGACATACATTTTCTCATTTCTTCACTGCCGGCACCGCGCCAGTGTTCCGTGGAACGTTATCGAGGATGGATGTGTGTCGATTTTTTCCCCAGCTCGCTACAAAATAAAGATTAAGGATGGAAAATAAAACTAACAGTGGGTAGAGATGGAAAGCTGCTCGCCAAAAGCACTTACTTCAGAGTATAGCAAAAATACGGTAAGAAACTTTATTATTATAAGTAAATAACTTCGTAAATAAATAATATTAAAAAGATAGTTGATAAAAACATATTTCTAGTAAATTGAATTGAATGATTTTTTTAAATACGTAAGCATGTTTTGACTGCGATCCCATCTGATGATAAGCAGTGATAGTTGTTGGTGAGGCGCACTAATTCAACATAATTGAAATTGGTTTACTGAATCGCTCACTCGGCCACAGAATTTGGTTCAGGTCATGGTGCGGGGCGAGGGGGAATGGGATGCAGTCGCCTCCTTCTGCGAAGCAGTCATGCTAGCGAAGGAGGAGGCTGAACGCGTGAGGGAGAGACAACTTTCTTCCTCACGCCCCAGCCGCCGCGGGGGACGCTCCGGGCGTCGGGGATCGCGAGCCGACCTCCGGCCACCGTAGACGCCGGGCCTGCGGACGCCGAGCTTACTGTCCGGTAAGGATCAAACCCGAATTGGCAGTGCGCTACGTTCCACTCACGCTTCAAAGAGCTGCTACTGACTGCCTTACGGGGTTGCGGGAATGTTCTAACGAGATACCGCGGCCTCGAACCGCAAAGGCAACTGAAGAAGCAGGGTGGGTTTTTAGTCAGTAGAAGTCTGACACTCCCTTCCGCTCTACCCACAGTAGGAGGGGTCATTTGATGATTTTCCCACCCAGAAAAAAAAGGGCCAGCTATGCTACCAATTCTACATATATCAATTTTTTTATTATTATTTTTTATTTTAGATTGGCGAACAAGCAATTTGCTACTCAACAACCGGATGATACTGCTTCTTGATTGGATGTCGAGTAAGTACCTACCTACTCATCAAAATCGACTGCCTCCATGGCACAGATTAGAAAATAGTAATCACCAAACAGATACATCACTCCTATACAAACACGAAAATACCTACGCAATAGCCTCCTAGTAGAAGTACAAGCAGAAACATATCTACTTTCTGTACGACCAACCAAGACCAACCAAGAATTTAGAAAACTGTCTGGACTTCTCTTGGTGTTAGGGTTGTACAAATAATGATAAAATAAACAAGAGACGAGATAAAATTGTTATTTATTTGACAATCACTCGGGAGTACACTAGGACTGGACATTGCACGCGGCTTTGATCGATAAAGGAGCTCTGTTAGTGAGCCTGGAACTTTTTACCCGACTGTGAGACACAAAAGAGGGTAATGTGATCATCAATATCTATGTTTTTTAGGGTTCCGTAGCCGAATGGCAAAAAACGGAACCCTTATAGTTTCGTCATGTCTGTCCGTCTGTCTGTCTGTCTGTCTGTCTGTGTGTCTGTCTGTCCGTCCGTCCGTCCGTATATCACAGCCATTATATTCCGAAACTATTAGGACTATACATGTGAAACTTGGTAGATAGATGTATTCTGTAAACCGCTTTCCGATCTTATGAAAAAAATTAAAAAATATTTAAAATAAAGAGGGGCTCCCTATATATGGAACTGAAACTGAAAATATTTTATTTTCATGATACCTATGCGTGTGTGGTAGCTGTAGACAGGTATTTAAAAATTATATCAAGGTTTCTAAAACCACTTTTTCATAAAGTGAATCGTTTAAAAGATATACGCATTCAAAGTGGTAAAATGTGTCCCCCCTCTAACTTCTATAATAATGAAGTGAAAAATTTCAGAAAAATATATGCTGTAGATCTTAATATAAACTTTCAACCAAAATTAGTTTGAACGAGATCGGGTCAGCAATTTTTGAGATACAGCATATTTTCTAAAACCGCAAATATAACTTTGTAATTCATACAAACACTATGAAAAACAAAGTTATTGGGCGTAGTTGTAAAAAATGTAAATAAGCTAGTTTTAAGAAATGTGTAAGGTTTTTTTTTAAAGAAATATACATATTATATTATATTATTATAGTTACTTCGGAGCCCTTTATGGGCGAGTCTGACTCCTTGTGGTGCTCTAGAGTCCAAGCACGTGGGCCAATTTTGATGATACGTAAGTTTTTAGTTTAATAATCAAAACCATTTTTGATTGAAGTCGAGATTACTTTTGTTTAGATAATTAGGTGAACATTGACTAAAACAAAATAAAAACACATTATCAAACGTACATGCTAGGGTTGTACAAAGAGGACAAAATAAAAATAAAACTAGTCATTCAACTAAATAGTTAAAACTATTGCAAATCAACAGACACACATAAACAAAACATAACACATAAACAACCATTCATATAGAAAACGACAAAGGTGGAGGAAACCCAATCAATTTCAATAAAATAGTAATCAATCTATTGAACAGAAACTTAACAAAAGAACAACATCAGACAGCAAATGATATGATAATTATTATATTATTACATAAGTAAATAAATAAATAAATATATGTAAATAATTATTATGTTTTTTACAGACCTAGTACCTACTGAAAATCCATCATGACTCATTGAAGTCGATGTAAATTTACATCAGGAACTAAATCAAACAAAACATTATGAAGCAGAGAGGTAATTTCAACATTGTATATTTTCTTTGATCAAAACTTGTCTGTTTGAACATAAAAATATTTCTTCAGCCCGTCAGTATTACAACAGAATTTTATTTTGCTTTATTTTAGGGAAACCGAAGAAATATCGATTGGTAGGCGTGTAAATATCGATTGGTAGAGGAAATATCAAGCCACGGACCTCTGGACTGCGGTTTAAAATCAATTAAAATCTTATCTGATCGATTGACAGGTTTAATGACTAAATAAACTGAAATATCGTTTATGCAATATGATTTTTATAATAGAGGGAGACAACACCCCAGAAGAAATGAATTTAAATACGTGTGCCGTAGCTGGAGAAATAGTCGCAGGATGTGGAAATACACAATTTCTGGAAATTACATTAACTCTAGGACTTCCTGAGGTCTCACAAAAGTTATTCACCTTTCATATGAATATAGTAAACAAAAAATGAGAATCTGAAGCATTAAGATCCATGAACGAAGCTGCTGAGGAGGAAAGATGTGCTGCCGTTGAGGCAGCACATCTTTCCTCCTCAGCAACTTCGTTCATAATATTCGTTCCTTCATAAGGTAAAGTAAATGAAAAGGGAATACTGATAATTGATGTCATAGCTGACGGATGCTGGAGATAAATATCATACAAGAAAAAAATACTCCTCATTGTCAGGAGCAGCAGCTATATTTGGTAAACGAACGAATAAAATACATGGGTGTTCAAATAAATTCGACTAAATTTGCGCTAGAGCAAAAAATAAAGGAATCTCGGCAAAGGATCATATTTGCTACAAAAATGACACAGGTGACTTATGTGAGTAAAAAAAATAGTAATGTTATAAATATATTGATGTTTGTTTGTTTTGTCTTATTAATAACTTAAAGTATTTACTTTAAGATTGATTTTCCAATGTTCTTTTTTCTTCTTGGTATATTTCTAAGACCTCTTCAGTGTCTTTATTCTGTTCAATTCAAATTAACGTATTTGTCCTGTTGGACTTCTACCTACAATAGACTTATGCCAGATGCTCAACGGTTTTCCTGTGTTGAAAGAAGAATATTGATATTTTTGAGAAATGTTTATTCTTTATAAGCAAACACTTCTCTCTCACTCTCACACTCTAGATTCACTAAGTACCTATACAAAAAATGCAAATTAACCATCCTGTATAGTAAGTCTAGATTATTGAACTAAAAATCAATTTACGAAAGGATTATCAAAAAGAAAATGATTTTGATGATTCTTTATTTTAGTTTTTCTAGAGCACAACAAAGGAACACATATATAACTAACACTCACACATAATGTTCCTACATTTATGATCATCAAATAAATAATTATTTTTTATCTAATCTTTTATTTACTTCATATGTCTCATCTGACAGAGGAGATTTAGTATTTGTAGTCACGCAGGCACACACACTCGCGTTCACGAATACTCACTCACTCACCCACGCACATAAACACTCACACACACACACAAACACGCGCACACACACACAACACACACACACAAACACGCACACTCACACAAACACACACACACAAACACGCACACACACACAAGTACGCCACACGCAATCACATAAACTCTTTGATATAATGTTTGTCTCTATTATCTTTAAGTTTAACTAAGTAGTTTTTGTTTTTCATTTTAATTTAACCCTTTCATTTCCTCCCGGGAGAGGGCACTGGCTCCTGTAACACAGGTTTATCACCTAGCACGGGAGTCAGAGACTCAACTGGTTTTATGTAATAATTTTTAGTGCAAATAAAGATTATATTATTATATTATTATTTATTTTTTTATCGTCTTTGTACAACCCTAACACGTTCGGCAAATGCTGGCCGTAGCCATGCCATATGAATATTGCGCGATGGACAAAGCGTCCTCAGTTCTCGATATATGTACAGAAGGTATGTTTATGCTTGTCAAGTAGGATTATTATCAAAAATTTTAGGCATAGCTATTTACGAGTAGGTTTTCCACTAGCTCTATTTTTTTTTTAATGTTTTATGTAAGTAGGTAAGTTCTTATTTATTTACTTTTATTTGTAAGCGAAGTTGCGAGAAAAATCTAATAGGTAATAACTGTCTACATTTCGCCGCCAGGTTACATTGATAATTATAATATTTTCTGTTTTAGTAATACTACAACAAAAAGTGGATCAATAATTTAAAACAAATAAGTAGGTTGGTAAGTACGTACGTAACAATATTCTGAAACACTGCTCGATGTCTTACTGACTACTTTTATGTGTGTGTCGCACCGCGCACGATATGACACTACGCGTAATTTTAATAAGGGGGTGCGCGGGGCATTCTCTGTGATAGCGCCCGTTTGAGCAAGGTCAACGGGATTATATTGCGTCTTAAACAATCCAGTTTGTCTATGCTTATTATTTATAAGCATAGATAAACTGCATATTTTGCATTGCTATTGGCGATAAATAATTATTTATTTCAGGCTTACTTCATACAGCATGTATCATAATTAAGGCACACCCTCAAACACCCCAATTAGAAAATTATGTTATTAGCATAAAACATACTCTGAATTTTCAGTTTTACTTGTTTAAACAGTTTTTTTAGGCTTTAACTTTCTTTAAATGAGTTTCATTTTTCTGTAATGTGTACTGAATGGCGGAATTTATATAAATCTGCATTTAAAAAAGTTACTACTTTAATTTATGATCCATAGTTAGTTTGTTTTACTATACAGTGAAAGTGTACTTTGTAATTTACGTAGATTTAATTGCTTTGGGGTAAAAATTATCGACATTAAAAACGATAAAAATCGATCCAGTAAACGATTCTGAACAAACTAACTTCATAATGTGCATTAACTATGTTAGGTACATGTTGTATATACATCAAAGTATTACAATTAGAATAGTCAGTCAGTCAGTCAGGCAGTAGGTAGTAACATACGTAGGCCCTAAAAATACACCCTTCCGCTTGACCCAGAGCAGAAGAAGTCATTCGATGATTTTCACAACCCCAAAAAGAAAAAAAAAACAGCGCTACCTGGACCATTATCTAGCTAGCTATTTTTTAACAAGTATGCTTTGTTAAGAATTGATTCTCTTGTTGCGTCTCTATATTGGATCCTGAGCCACCGTTGAGACAAGTACGTCTTCATTTAATTATGTTAAAAGCTTTACTGTACAGCCAGAATAATACGGTACTCAACATACGCAAATGCGTTTATAAATATTTTATAAACTTAATTTGGGGTTTGACTTTGGTTTTAATGGTGTTAATTTAGGTTTGGGTTAAGTACTGACGATTCAGGTAATGAATACGTCTATTCTCCCCATATTGACGTATGGTGCTCAGACTTACTCCTCGTTCATCCAAAAGTCCAAACATGCGCTATGGAGTCATTTTGGATCGCCGTCACTTAGGTTGCGGGACTTCGCACTGTCTCGTCTTATCCATCTCATATGATCATCATAAAAAATATTTTTTAAAGAGTAACTGTGGAGGTTCTTGCCTGTTCTTCTCCATTGAAAACTACCAATTTCGAATCGTGCACTAACTTCTGACGTTTTGTAATTGGCCATGTAGGCCTCTGTGAAATAAAACATTTTGAGTTTGATTTCGTAATCCTCCGTCCCATAATTTTTGTAAAAAGTTTTTCTTCCACGTGTAGATACAGATTTACTATCCATA
The DNA here is from genome assembly GCA_943138885.2 of Tholera decimalis. Classification (NCBI taxonomy): domain Eukaryota; kingdom Metazoa; phylum Arthropoda; class Insecta; order Lepidoptera; family Noctuidae; genus Tholera; species Tholera decimalis. The sequence goes on along the minus strand of OW964552.2, from coordinate 12,272,783 downwards.
AAACTATTTTAATCCACATCAAATATAGTTGAAAAAAAAGAAACAACAGTTTTTTTCGTTGAAACAAGAGATTGACCGACTAACCTCTGAAACCCTCAGGGAAACAGGTTGTAATGTATGGAATTAGCCCTGCCATTTTAACTATTTTCCTGTTGGCCTTAAGTACGGTAGCAATCGAGAAAGTTATAAATTAGTCACTTTAGAATGTTTATCTCGTCTAAGATTGCTGGACACATCCAGGTACCATAGCTATTGTTTTGCACAGCTATACAAATGAATAATAATGAGGTAGGAGCGAGGCTATACAACGTGTACGGAAACCCCATATCTATCCAAAAGGGCTGAAGACAACATCTGGTATGGAGTCTCTATGCACAGTTTCAGCTTAAAATAAGTGACTCAAAGAACTGATACCAAATTGGTTTCATATGTTTCTTGAATACCAATCATAACAAGCGTGTCACAACACTACGAGGGTCAATAACTTTCCACGTGACTTGCCAATAACACGATAATTCTCTGTGTTTTTCTTAATTTGGAAAATTCGGTCTCTGGTATCAATGTATTGAAATTTCTAATAAGTTCCACACATATAGACATAGGATTTCATAACCCTTTCCATATCGTTTGTTATCATCCGAAGAAGCCGTGCACTTGGTATCTTGGTACCCTTTACATCTCTCATATTCGGTAAGTAGGTCCTTATTACCCCCAAATGGGGCTTGTAGGTAACCAATTAGCGCTCTAGGGTAATAATGTAGTTAGAAAAGCCCTAGGGCGGTAAGTAATTTAATAAAAATCTCTTCACTCTTTCAAAAAGTTCGCGTACATCTAACCATCATACTGGCAATAGATATCATGCATTCAGCCCAATGACAAAAGAGGTCACTTCGCTATTCAGCCTTGTCTTCGTATGAGTATAATAGTCATCAATTTTAAATATCGAAGGGCGAAGCTCAATTTCGTTCTTGAAAAAAAAAATTAAAAAGCAAAGATGAAAAAAGGCGGGAATAGAAAACTTTTACTTTAATTATTGTTTGTTTTTGGGATTTTTTTATAATTACGTGCTAATTAGGAAAAAACATGAGTTCTGCAAGTGATGAATATATAAGCTGCACTCCCGATTCAATGAAAATGGAAGCTGAAGCAGCAGTGAACAATATTTTGCCTGAAAGTTCTAAAGAGAGATATTTGAAAACTTACGACGAGTTCATGAAGTGGCGAAAAGAAAAACGAGTAAAGTCTTTATCTGAGACTGTATTCTTAACATACTTTAGTGAGCTATCAAAAAAGCTGCAGCCATCTAGTTTTTGGTGCATTTATTCAATGTTAAAAGCAACTATGAGTACTAAACACGACATCAATATCAAGAACTTTTCAAAATTATCATCTTTTCTAAAAAGACAATCAGCTGGGCAAAAAAGCAAAAATCAAACGTTTTTACAGCGCAAGACGTGAAAACATTCATAAATGAAGCCCCTGATGACACATATTTAGCTGTTAAGGTACGTAAAATAACAAATCACATAATCGTAATACTTCATCATTTATCTTATAAATTCTTACAATCCTAAAAAACATACCTTCTTATTTTTATGTTTCGCTTGTTTTAGGTGGTTCTTATCTTCGGTATAACTGGCGCATGCCGAGGTATTGAATTGACAAATATAACAATAGAGAACATAGAACAACAGGTTCAGTTGTTAGTAATTAAACTATCGAACACAAAAACTAAAAAACTTTTTACCATAAAATTAAACCGACTCCCAAAAAACACTGCAAAGTGAAAAATAACTTTAATTTCGGTAGTCGGTGTCTTTTGTTTTGTATTTACTTTTACTACCGAAATTAAAGTTATTTTTCACTTTGCAGTGTTGTTTGGGAGTCGGTTTAATTTTTTGGTAAAAAGTTTTTATTTCACTCTTTTTAGTTGGTTGATTTTTAATTTACCTAGTTACAAGAGCCTAAATGTCAACTACTTATAACATTTTACAAAATATTGCTTTTCCCAATGCTGGGCCGTTAATTTTTGAGGAGTTCTCCTGGTACTTCACCATCAGTTATACATCACCATATGCATTGTGACGAGCATAAAGTGCTTAATATCCATATTCAAGTAATCGAATCGCAATCCACGAAATACTTATTATTGAGTAGTTTCGGCGGCCATCTGTGGTCTTCATCATCAGTTCCACTTCCTCAAATAGTACTTTTTGAGAGCAACTGCACAAGTTACTATAAGAAATACCCAAAACGCCATAGGTGTGCCTATAATATTTGAAGAGTTCCCTCGATTTCTCCAGGATCCCATCATCAGATCCTGACTTGGTGACAAATGATACCAATTCCAAAGTATACCCTATCAAACAAAAAAAGAATTTTCCAAATCGGTTCAGCCGTCTTTGAGTAATCGGTGATCATACATTAAAAAAAAAAAAGAAAAAAATATATATACGCGTCGAATTGTCTGAATTTTTTTGTCGTCGGTTGAAAATTGACCGAACATTTGTAGTTCCTCAAGAATTCTCTGAATTCGTACAAAAATACACAAATCTTCGTCCTAAAAATGTAAATACCAACCGATTTTTTTGAAGTACCACCATACCAGAAAAAATACCATCAGAAGTATGCCGAAGCAAATCGCAAGTTATTTAAAGTTAGCAAACCCGGAATCGTACACGGGTCATTGCTTCCGGAGTACATAGGTTACACTTTTAGCAGACGCTGGGGCTAACTTAACCACTATAAAAAGGCACGGTGGGTGGAAATCCAGCAAGGTGGCTGAAGGTTACATTGAAGATTCCTTACAAAATAAAAGTAAAATTACCAACCAAATAACGAAAACTATTCAGCTTTCAAAAAATGAAACATCTTTCTCAAGAGATGATCCGCAACCATCAACTTCTGCTGAAGAAAGCTTCATCCCGTCAAACTTTGTCCATGACCAACAAATACCACAATCTCAAACTATTAACATAACCATAAAACACCTGTCCCTAAAATTTGAAAATTGTTCTCACTTCACTATAAATTTTAACTAATAAAATGTTTTATTCTTGTAATGCCGGTTTTTTCTACTTACCTCACAATCGAGATGTAAAGCAGAGTAGTTAGCTCGGGTGTAAGCATCAATTGCACCCTCGAACTATAGGCGCCCTCGATGCGCTCGTGCGCCTAAATATCTCGGGCTGCAATTGATGCCTTACAGCCCTTGGCTACTAATCTACTACGTTGTATAATAAAAGCCTCACGGGTCGATTTTCAAGGTTAAGTAATGCTTGCCGAGGTAGGTCGGGGATGGGTCAAATGGGTGATGGTCACATATCGTGCCTTGGAAAGCACGTTAAGCCGTTGGACCCGGCTATTATTTGTACATCTTTGACGTTTGCTACTATTTCTCAGAAAAATGGTAATATTGTTACGCCAGTCGCTTAGCTAAGTACGTCGAGAAACTTTGACTGACATCTAGAATGTTCGAGATACTAACTCCATCTGGCGGCGAGTAGCAGTACTGAGTATTTCGAGAAACTTCGACTTCTAGAACGTTCGAGACACTAACGCCACCTGGCGGCGAGTAGCAGTACTAAGTATATCGAGTAGCTTCTGGAACATTCTTGCCAGTATTGGCAGTGAGTCGATTGTACAAGAATGTTCTAGAACACATACATCGGGGTATAAATAGATCGCAAAGGAACGTAGAGACTCAGTATTATTAGAAGACACGAGGTGATATCTTCGAAACTCTACAAGTGAATTTCAGTGCGATTTAAGTGTTAAGTGACAAGTATTGTAGTGCGAATAACTATGTTAATTTTATTTTGTTTTTATTTAATTATTTTGCTTTTAAATTATTTTGGTTTAATTGGCGTTAATTATTTCTATCCCGAACCCCAGCTCGTAACAATATGAATGAAGGATGAATTCGTTTTAGTTTCAAACATGTTGCTTGGTTTCCGGGAAAAAAGGCACCGTTACGAAGTGTCTCTTGGTAGTTCAGTATAACATTGTAAATATTTATGTTTGCTACTTCCGTAGCTTTATAACAACGCTATGTAATTAAATAACAAAACAAAATAAAATTTACAAACAGTTCTTCGAAAAAATGGTACACAAAGTTTGGTTTTAATTATAACTTTTTTGGCTCGTATGTACCTACTTTTACTAGTAATACTTGGTAAATTCTAAGTTTGACTGTTCAAATTATTAAGAGAGTTTACACGTCAGTGTTCTATAAAAATTATCAAGGCCTTATGTTTGGAAGTTAAAGAATCGATTTTCTTGGGACTGACATAGTTGAGCGAGTTATTTCTACTTAAAGTAAGGAATTTTAGTCTTTGAAAGTTAACTAAAGATTGAGTTTTCACAGTAGCGTGTTTCGTTATATCTTGATACCGTATAGGTCCCCTCTAACCGCTTCCATTCCAGTTAAGATTTACACCTTCACCTATTATTCAAGTAAGTTTTCTTCTATTTTTCTTGACCAAATTAAAACGAGATATTAAAAGATACCCCATTACCACCCAACTTTGCCATCCAATAACCCTGACATCTTCACAATTTTTCTCCAAAAAAGCTCCAGAAAATGTGGAAACAGAACCAAAAAATTCGATACATGTTCATTTGAAAAGTTTTTATCAGTTTTGGACTTACAAAGTTGGGTAGGTAGTTGCTAACCATAGATAAGAACCGGCTTTTGTACGAGAGGAAAAATATTGGGACGGAATCGTATTAAAGTTTTTGATATATTTTCTTCAGTTCAAGATTACGATTCCGTATAAGAGGATTACGGGTTTTTTCGGGTGAGAAATTACCTAAATATTAGCTTTGAACCTACTAAGCGTCGAACTCTTATTGTGTTTTTTGGTAGCCATTAAACAACAGCCAGGAAGCCAGCTGTGATGTTCCAATGAACGTTTTTCATTATGAAAATGTTACAGCTGTATGGGAAAAGTCAGGACAAATCTTATTTCTTTTAATTTGAAAAGTAGTTTGTACGTTGGTAATTATATCGCATGTAGCTAAGTACCGACTAAATAGTTCTCCAAGAAAATTGTTAGTAAATCACCCATTCGCACTAGATAAACGATGCAAAAGAGACTAACGTATCTCCTTTTCCCATCCAGAGAATATTAATCAAAGATGAACACATTTAATAAAATTCTTGATTTGTTGGAAACACCAAAATGACGTTAACGAAGTCAGATAATTCACGCATGCCATACGTCTTATCTCTCCTTTATTCAATTTATAGACTTAGGTACCTATTTTACGTATCACGTTTTATTATAATCTGTTAAATAAATTCCCAGAGACAAAAGGTGCTTGAGCCATATTAAATATTTAGCCTATTGTTATTACCCACTGGCCACAAAATCTGACCTTAGACTGAGATGAAGAATCCTTTTTAGACTTACACCGGTATTCAATACTTTAATTAAGAAAGTACATTATAATGTATAATGTTAAACCCCTTCAACGCATTTTCCTTGAGGAACTTTTCGTATTTCTTCCGTGTTTTCTTTGTTACTTAGTGGGATACCCTATGCATTGGTATGCATAGTTTATTTTCGGCCGACGTTTTCCAAGATAATTCTGGGTTGTTAGTTGGAAGTAGGCGTATACTTGCCTTCCAATGGACATATTAGGTACTTTCTTAGATTAATGCATAAGTCCATGCTCACTGCTACTACATCAAAACTATGTTTTCTCGTCAAACGGTCCGGTGGCTTGCAATAGGTCGGCTCTCGCATCATTTTCATACCCAGATAAATTTTATTATTTGTTTTTTACCTTATTGTTTTTCCTAACTTTTATGATATTTTATATCTAGTATATCTATATTCTATTTAACTTCGTGTGTATGTTACAGTCGAGTCCAAACTGAAAAAAACGAAATTATAAACTAAAGACACCGACTACCGAAATTAAAGTTATTTTTCACTTTGCAGTGTTTTGTGGAAGCCGGTTTAATTTTTTGTTAAAATGTTTTTATTTCTCTCTTTTTAGTAGGTCGGTTTGTAATTTACTTAGTTACAAAAGCGTACATGTCAAATATACAAATATTGCTTTTCCCAATGCTGGGCCGTTAATTGTTGAGGAGTTATCCTGGGACTTCACAATCAGCTTCTATGCATTGTGACGAGCATCTTGTGCTTAATAACCATATTCAAGTAATCGAAGTGGAACCCATGAAATGCTTATTATTATTACTACTTATATATTGAGTAGTTTCGTTGGCCATGTGTGGTCTTCATCATCAGGTCCACTTCACCAAATGGTGCTTTTTGAATGCAACTACACAAGTGACTATAAAAATACTCAAATCACTATAGGTGTGCCTATAATATTTGAAGAGTTCCCTCGATTTCTCCATGATTCCATCATCAGATCCTAACGTGATGACAATGGAACCAACCAGAAAGTATATCCTTTCAAACTAAAAAAATGTATTTCTAAATCGGTCCAGCCCTCTTTGAGATATGAGGTATAGTCCTCGTCACATAAGTTGGCAAGGTTTTGGCGTAGTGGGGGTAAGTTCGTGCATCGTGCACTTAGTGGAAGAAAAGAGTGGTCACTTTTACTGCTTGCCATTATTCTATGTTTTTTGCCATCATTTATTTTTAATCATGTCTTTTCAGAAGAATGTTAAAGAAAGAAGAAGAATTCATTCGTTAATTCGGTATTACAAAGGCGGACTTAATGCCGTAGGTATTCTCTACCAGTCAACTATGCGTGGTGATAGTGTGGCAGGTGCAATATGTACGTGGAAATGATATTGGAAGAAATAATAATAGTGATAACACACAAAAAACCTAGTATCATAAAATATTTTTTTTTTTCATAGCTATGTACAACAATTACATATCATGCTCAATATAAAAGCCACCTTGAAAGTTGCAAAGCGCAATATGAACGATATGAGAAACTCAGGAACACTCCGCAGTTCCATGAGACTCGATATTACATTCTGAATACTAACGACTTTAATTCTGATAGAATAAAATTGGCAAGGATATAAATTGTGATTTATAAATTATTTGTTTAAAAGTTAAAAGACAGATTTATTGAGATGGCCACTTGGTCAGTGCTTAAGTTAGAATACTAACATTCATTACAACTATAATGTCGTATGCATTACTTGTTCTAACTTAAAGACCAGCTGATGTTTAAAGATATGAAGCCACATTATGGTAAACTTAAGTAATATTGAGGTCAAGTACTAGATAACTGAGTTTGGCTGATTATAATTAAGTATAATTCTCGATTAGGTTATGAAGACGTTGAGATACTTTATATGATACGAGTCTCGTTAAAATTAAATTATTATAAACATACTATGCTTCTGCCTGCGATTTCGTTCGCATGAGAGAGTTTTCCTGCGCGAATTCCGATCCCGTGAGAATTACGGAATAAAAAGTCGCCTATGTGTTATTCCAAGATGTCAACTACCTACTTCCCAAAATTTATTCAGATCCGTTCAGTAGTTTTTGTGTGAGAGTAACAAATATCCATTCTTCCACGCATCTATACGTCCGTCCTCACAAACTTTTTAATATTAGTAAGAAGTAAAATGAAGCAATCATTTCCCCATTAGATATTTCCCATAATTTAATCAAATCTGGATTTGATTTGATTTATTTTTGTTTATGAAATGAAATGTCTAATGGGCAAATGAAAAGTTTCTAGAAGAATAACATATCCTAGGTCTCTTTATATCCTAATTATTCAGGTAACACTGTATTGGGTTCTTATTTGTATACCTACACAGTATACAAAAAACCAATAACTTAAAACCGAGACTGATTTCTTTTATAAAATCAAAACATCTGACGTAAATACATCACGTTTTTATCTTTAATTCTCAGTTCAGAACTGCTCACGTTTAGACTGTCTAGTATCTAGTCGGTTTTGTTTACCTACGTGACCTAAGTTTCGAGGCGTAGGATGTTTAATTTACTAAGGCACGTGAATATAATATGTTTAGATTATTTTTAAGTACGTTGCCTTTTTGTCTATTAGATAAATAGTAGCCTGCACATGTGTACCGACACAAGTCAGTTATTTAGGGACAAGTTTAGCATAAAACTATGTTTTGTTCATGCCAAGCTGTAAAAACCGGCCAAGTGCGAGTCGGACTCGCGCACGAAGGGTTCCGTATATCTATAAAAACAAACGGCAAAAAAATCATGCCTGTTGTATGGGAGCCCCCCTTAAATATTTGTTTGATTTTAATTTAATTATTTATTTTTAAAGTGAATATATAGCTAAATATTCTGTGAATATTTCAAGCGTCCACCTGTTGCCGATATCAATATCGAGCAAAAACGAGCATAAAAATCACGTTTGTTGTATGGGAGCCCCCTTAAACATTTATTTTATTCTATTTTTTAGTATTAATCTGTTGTTATAGCGGCAACAGAAATACATCATCTGTGAAAATTTCAACTGTCTAACTATCACGGTTCATGAGATACAGCCTGATGACAGACGGACAGACGGGCGGTCAGCGGAATCTTAGGAATAGGGTCCCGTTTTCCCGGCCAGCACATCAAGCTACAACAATCTGTCAAATTTCGTTAATAGAATTTCAACTTTATTTTTAAAGAAATTAGGTTCAAGGTTGATTGGGACAAGACAGTTTCGGGTAGCTTCATGTGCTGGCGTCTGTACCAGCGAGATGCCGCGGCCCCGGGACGTAAGGGTAGCTGAAGGTAGAGATCATGGTGGGTTTTAAGTCGTAGAAAAAAGGACACGCCGGTTTCCTCACAATATTTTTTTTTTCGTTTTTTAAACTCTCCCTGGACTTCCAAAAATATTTTAAAACCAAAATTAGTCCGTCCAGCCGTTCTCGAGTTTTAGCGAGACTAACCAACAGCAATCGATTTTTATATATTTAGAAGATAGTTTGTGCTTTGTTTTGTCCAGAATTAAGGTTTTTTTTTGTTTTGGTGCGTCGAATAAATGTAATAAAAGTGTGTAGGATCGTTCACGTTTGAGAGGTAATATAGCCTGCGTGTCTGCCATAGCAAATACCATTGAATTAACCAACGGACTGACCCTCCGTTTATTAGTTTATGTGATGTTGTTCCTTTGGGACTTCAGTTTTCTCGTGACTCTTGATGGCATGTTTACAGCCTCGAAACGATCTTCCGCTTGAAATTGATCATTTTGGTCCTTTTTAGGGTTCCGTAGTTGACAAAGAACCCTTATAGTTTCACCACGTTCGTCTGTCCGCGCTCAGAAACTACTAATACTAGAACGTTGAAATTTGGCATGGATATACAATATATTAATCGCGCCGATAAAGTGATAAAATAAAATCATAAAAAACATTTTTTTGTACCTCGTCTACCCCAAAGTGTAGAATCATTATCATAACAATCAAATCAAAAAACCTATTCGTTTAAAACTAATGCGAGTGAGGTAACACTGATTTTCAATTCAGTGATCCGTCTGCGAAATATTGGAATGTTTAGGTAGGATTAACAGAGTAAACGCTAAAGGAGGTCGGCGAAATTAGGCCCACCAGCACTGTAATAGCGGACACAAATGAAATATGTATATATATAATTAATGTATAAATATAATAATGTATATGACGGAGAGACAGCCTCGTATGTGTTTTTAAAAAGTGTGACGTCAGCTCAGCGGTCGTCACGAATGTTTTCTTGGTGATCACTCATGTTTGATTTTCAAATAAAAGCACTTGTTAATGTTACCGGAGACTCGTTTATTCAACTGACAGCGAAACGACTTTACAGAGAGGTCCGCACTGTCCAGCGGCTCGAACAAGAAAGAATCTGAATGAATCTAGCGCTCACAGTGCGGCCTTATATAGAGTGATTGTCACACATGTACCCACATTTTCTAGTTAAATATTAAACTACTTAAATTACAATACTGTAAGTTGAAACATGTTAAACGTTAATTTTACATCTTAAAAATCAATTAATAGTTTGTAAAACAATCAAATTATTAAACTTTAATCATTTCAATTATTTTAATAGACAAATTATTGTATTTGCGCCGATACGGCCATACTGACAGGTGGTGCGCGCTCTGCACCAGCCTCAAAATATTCTATTTGACAAGGGATTTATTAAAAGTTAATATTATGTAAAGCAATTCGTTGACTAACTAAAGAGTCTCTGATAACAATAAAAAAATGAGAAGCTACGCACGGTTCACAAGTGGTTGTTTTCTATGGAGAAGAACCGGCAAGAAACTCCACAGTTACTCTTTTCAAAACATCATTCATTTACACAATGTAAGAGAAGCTTTATAAAATATTGAAATTTGACTTGACAAACGACAACATTAGATTTCACTAATGAAGGATACAAACTAAAGAATTGTGATACAAAATTTAAGCAAAACAGATAATCTCTCATCATCAGCTGTATAAACAAACACAAATGTTTTTCTATGTTATATGTTTTAGGAATATCATAACGAGTTCTCGGAGGTTCTCGTAGATTTCTCGGACGTTCTCGTAGATTTCTCGGAGGTTCTCGTAGATTTCTCGGAGGTTCTCGTAGAGTTCTCGGAGTATCTCGTAGAGTTTTCGGAGGTTTTACCTGTAACAAAAGATTAGACTTCTTTTGAGTAGAATATCTGTAAGGAACTTGTGATGGTTTATGTAGTTATACAGACTCAGTTATTAAAATTTGAGAATATCATTCCTTTATAACATTCTCATTCTGGAGGTTCTCCTAATGTACGGAGGTTTTACATGTAGCAAAAGATTACTTTTTTATTATTATTAAATATTTGTAAGGTACTTGTGTTGGTTTATGTTAACTGTCACACAAACTCTCAAATATCTTTATGTTATTAAATTTTGAGAATATCATCCTTTTATGATATTCTCAGACACAAGCATATTTAGCTTAATTAGAGGGGTTAACAGGATTGCCAGCAATGCGAATTCCACCCACATTGCAAGTACTTTGATTTTTTTTTTAGGGAAAATAAGAAACAAGAAAGAAAAAGGTTCTCGTAGATATCTCGGGGGTTCTCGTAGATATCTCGGGGGTTCTCGTAGATTTCTCGGAGGTTCTCGTAGATTTCTCGGAGGTTCTCGAAGTTTTTTTTTTGTTTCTTTTTCTTTTTCTCTATCTTTTTCTTTTTATAAAGAGAACTAGCAATGCAATGTAAATAGAATCCACACTACTAGCTTTCCTGTTAACTTAGAGTGGGTTCACGGCAAGTATAATGGGTGGGGTTCGAACCCGCGACCTTACTTTTGTTGTTCGGCCATACTGGCTCGTGGAATAGATCACACCGCCGATACGGTTATCCGGTCTCCAGTTGTTTAGGTGGAAAACGAGAAAACCTTAGCTCGCGAAACAACTACATTGAGTGGGCTACGTTATGTATTTCGGCGCACGATACACATGTGTTTCGGCGCACTAAACAAGGCTATACAAAACTAATACTTGCACTACTACTGTTGGCATTAAATTTCAAGAAACAGAATATTTTGCGATGTTGGAAAATTCTACGGGAATTAGACAAGATCTATGATTGCAGATTATTAATTATAACCTCAAATGAAATTTGCAGGTTACTTTGGTTTACACACTTCAAATCAATTTAAAGTAATCAGAAAATTACAATTTTATGTACACGCTTGCGCGTAAACTTTGACGCAAAATAATATTTCAGGGAGTATTCGACCCCTGAATCAAAATAAAATGAATAAGACTCACCAGGGTTCATCAGCTCAATATTTCAGCGTTGACGGCCACTTGACCCGTACGGCTTCTATCCAGGACGTTACGATCTGTTTTACTTCAACTCGAGTGAGTGAATCCCACTTCTGATGACGGAGAGACAGCGTCGTATGTGTTTTTAAAAAGTGTGACTTCAGCTCAGCTGACGTCATGATTATTGTCTTGGTGATCACTCATGTTAGATTTTCAAATAAAAGCACTTGTTAATGTTACCGGAGACTCGTTTATTTAACTGACAGCATAACGCCTTTACAGAGAGGTCCGCACTGTCCAGCGGCTCGAACAAGAAAGAATCTGAATGAATCTAGCGCTCACAGTGCGGCCTTATATAGAGGGATTGTCACACATGTACCCACATTTTCTAGTTAAATATTAAACTACTTAAATTACAATGCTTTAAGTTGAGACATGTTAAACGTTAATTTTACATTTTAAAAATCAATTAATAGTTTGTAAAACAATCAAATTATTAAATTTTGATCATTTCAATTATTTTAATAGACAAATTATTGTATTTGCGCCGATATATATAATTGAAAAAAAAAAACTTATGTAATAGTTATTTATCGTAATTTTATACGACTTTTAATCATGTGGTAATGAAAAACACAATAAAAAGAAGATATAGCGGAAGTCATTGTGAATAAATTTTCTGTCAGCCATGACATCTGCATTTCCTAATTCCGGGGTTGTCAGGGGGTTAAATAGTATAATATTGTATGCAGAGGGGTCATGATTTCTCATTATTTTGTATATTATTATTAAAAATAGATCCATTTTGAAAGTCTAAATATATCAGTTAACGCATTACGTAAATATTTTTGTTAATAACAACGTCTTTGGTCCACAATAACTGTGGCTTTGTGTTGATTTCGATAGTGGGTAAAAATGCTAGAAGCCAACTTATAAAACTCAAGCAACGTCAAATGAGCTGAAAAAATCAATCAATGTCATTCACTCGGCGAAGGCGCGAACTCGTATAGACTCATGCGTTTATATTCTTATGCCACTGTGAATACCCCTACTTTTTAGATGATTTATTAATTATTTATGAAACTGAATAAAAAGAACTTAATTCAAACTACTTTTAGTTTGAATTAAGTTCTTTTTTATTTATTTTCGGTTTTATTTCTCAATGAACTTAAATGTTTTACTTTTCATAACCTAAAAAACTTTTTTGTTATCTCTCAATTATCTCGGTATTCCCATGATTAATATTGATATTGATGTTTTTATAGTAAACAGTGTTTATTACCAGTCAATTTAGTATTTATATTATTATTGTCTGTTGAGTTGAAAAAGTGGGCCGAATGAAATATGGGCCGTTGCCGGTGTTCAAGACTGCAATAGGCCAGCCAACGGTAACTGGGGTGTCCGGAACTTTTCCACGATACGTGGAGATACCGTTGCTTTTCAATACTATAAACAAGGTTACACAATGGCCTGCCTCTACTAGGCTTCGGCCTACAACAACAAAAACAAAATGTACCACTAACCTGAGTGCTGGGGACGCCAAGTTCGACCTTCAAAGGTCACGCCCTAAGTGTGGTTTGTATGTAAAATGGGGTGAGTAATTGAACGTATAGTGAAAGACAAGTGTGGATGGACAAGGTTCTCCAAGATGCAGTCCTCCCAATGCGGTCCGTCTTCAATCAGCACACTTAATTCCAACAACGCGCGTGCCTTGGTATGGCGTCAATATGGCGTACTTGTTCCGAGAAATATCACTGGATTCTTGATAATCCGAGATTACAAGGTTCAATCAATCACTGAACACAATTAATCTGTTGTTCTCACGTGAGATTCAAGTTGATTTCCAATAAATTCCGCGTGCCGGCCCAACCGACGACAAGGCGGCGTACGATTCAACAATATCCCGGGGTTTTTCGGCAAATGGGGAATACACTTCAACAATTAGATAATTCGCGACCCAATTATCGGTCTCGACGGGCGAATCCAACAATATTTTTCCAAATAATTAACTCAACAGGGTCCCGATGACCGGCATTTTTTCCAAGCAAGCAAAGTCAATCTGTCAAGTCAGAGAGGTTATGTCAAGTGCACAGATAATTAATGTTGCCGGCCAAAAGGTGCGTTCTGTTTCACGTCGGACCGAACATCTACCCCCCCCGGACGGGCCTACCCGTCCGCTAATCAATTGGAAGTCTTGACAAGGTTGCAAATTCAACACAGCTTCAATGCGGCCAAATACCGTAGCTAGTTCCTCTAAGGTGAGAACGGTGTCTCCCAACAATCTCCGCCAGCGTCCCTTTGCCGCTTTCACCGCGGCCCCAAAAATACCCCCCCAATGGGGGGCAGGCTGGCGGGTCAAACAACCAAGTGACCCCTCGGCGGGCCAGACTATTACCAATATCAACCTGGCTCTCATTAAGGAAGGCGTATAGCTCCTTCAAATAGTTACTTGTACCCTTGTAATTCGTACCGCAATCAGACCTAATCAACGAAGGTAACCCACGGCGAGACACAAATCTTTCCCAAGTCGCCTCAAAGGCCTCTGTCGAGAGGGAGGTTACCAGCTCCAAATGTACTGCCTTGGTTGACAGGCAGACAAACACACAAATAAGCCCCAACAATCTTGCTATTACGAAGGGTGGACGTCTTCAACAAAGGGGGACCAACAAAATCCGTTACGACGCCAGCAAAGGGCCTCGCCTCATTGACGCGATCAGCCGACAAAGTCCAAAATTCTCGCTGCAGAATGGCCAACAGCGCATTGCAACCGGCATGCGAGTTCTTAGTGTGACGATCAGTCACCAACAATTGTACCAAGTTCAGTTACAACAAGGGCAGGAGCACCAATTTTAGGGTAAGGACAACTCACAAGGGTGACCTCAAACCAGGTCCTTCCCTCAACAGTGGTGTCAGCCGGTTCGCCAATTCCCCAAATCTTGCCTGAAAGGTCGTTCACCTTCAGGCCAACCTGTCCCGCTAACCAAGAAGACAAAAGGCAACCCCGGACTCCCGTCTCCAAAATGGCACAGACCACAATCGAGTCACCCAAGGGTCCCCAGACCGTGACCGAGGCCGTTGGCAACAAAACCGTCTTGATCGGGGGGTTCCTTTAGCGGGGCAGGCGTCAATCTCTTAGTGATGTCTGGGCGGCGACCGATCGCCGCTTCCAGGCTGCCTTCGTTCACGACGAGGCCAACAATCAAACCATTCGTCCGCGCGGTGTCCCAAGCCGCTCGCCATCACTGGAGGGGCATATCCCACCGAATGCCCGAATGGCGGAGGCCGCGACTCCAGCGGGGGACGTTCCGCCAACGGAGGGGAAAGGCAGCGGCGCCGACCCGGCCACTGCTGCCTAGCAGCCAATGCGCGTTCTCCCTGACGAGGGAAGACCAAATGGCGCTCGTGGGGCTCCCGTTCAACTTGCGCGGGGGGTGGAGAGCGGCGTACGGAATCGCGGGTCTCAGCCCGGTGCTCGTCTCCGGGGTACCCCCCCCTGCGCGAACCCCCCTCAGAAGCTGGTCTGCTGGAGCGGTTCGCGTTGGCGCACAAAATCTCCAAGTGGGACCCATCACAAATTCTACACGGGCGGGGGTCGGGGCAGTCCCGATGGAAGTGGGCCCCCAAGCACGAAAAGCACAAACGGCGTGCGTTGACAATACGGCGGCGGGCACTTACGTGCAAATTCAAAAAATCCGGGCAACGCGCCATGACATGCCCCGTTGCCTTACAAAAGTCACAATGATGAGGACTCCGGGCACCATCAAAACGGGGGGCGGGGCGAACATCAACAGGCCCCCTAGCCCGAGGACTCCGGGCGCCAGCCAAACGGGGGGCGGGGCGATCATCAACAGGCCCCCTAGCCCGAGGACTCCGGGCGCCAGCAAAACGGGGGGCGGGGGGAACATCAACAGGCCCCCGGGCCCTAGTCCGTCCCTGGTCTCTGGGCTGAGAAGGTAGTGGGGGCGACCCCGTAGCGCCACGAGTGTTATCCGCAAACCGACACTCGTCTTCCAAAAATTTGAGGAGGTCGTCAAAGGAGGGAAGATGGGTGGCACCATCCCCACCATACTCCTGCTCAAAACGTGACCTCAACTCCGCGGGGAGCAACTGCAGCACTATGTGCACCAACAAGTAGGACCAATGTTCTACCGGTAACTCCAAGCGTCTCAAAGCGTTGGTCGCTGAAACCAACGGGTTCAGCAAGTCAGTGCGCAACGTCGACGTGCTGACAATGGCCGGTAGCCCCAAAATCTGGTCGATGTGCACATCAGCCAGGCAGCGCTTGTTCTGATACCGTCGGGAGAGAAGCTCCAGAGCGGTCGGGTAAGAGGAATCCGTCACCGGCAAGTGCTGCACCAAGGCTCTGGCTTCGCCCTCCAGGACAGACAATAAATAGGCCAGCTTCTGGGCAGGTCCGAGGTCCGAGCGTGCATCGACAAGACTCTCAAAGAGATCTAGGAAGCCCAGCCAGTGGTCCAAGCGACCGTCAAAATGTGGCAGCTCCAGGGTGGACAGCCTACTCAATAGTCCAGGGCCTGCAACAACAGGGGTCTGCGGCTTGGCCGCATCAGGCACCCGGCTCTTCAAAATTTTCCGCACTCGAAGACATATGACATCCCCCAGGTGGATAATCTGGTCATAGTCACCCAAAATCTTATCGCGGGCTGTCTGATCCATCACCCCCAAATCCACGTCCATGATGTACTCGTTGAAGCATGTGAGCGCAGCATCAGCTGACTTGATCCTCTCAATCACTTGCCCATACCGAGCAAGGGTGAGCTCTTCCAATTCCACACGCTCAACAGTTGCAGCTGCCGATGTGAACCATCTCAACTGTGAGGTCAATCCCGCAGCAGCCTCCCTGACTGCCCTTAATGAGGCCATTGCAACAATCAAATATTAATACAAACAACAATCAACAACCAACAATCAAATATTAAACAAACAGCAATGACTTGTTAGCCGGCCAAATATATTCAACAAAATAAAAATTCAAATTCAATTATTTCAAGTCCAAATCCAACCCTGTACTTATTCCAAGTATGAATCTAGCTTGCTAAGGATGGCTAGTTACAAAATAAATAACAATTCAATGTATATATTGTGCAGGATCACACCAACAATTAAATACAACAATTGAAGTATAATATTGAGCCGGAGAATCTCTATCAACATCCAATAAATACAAATAAATGCAATAAGTCAATCCACACCATTCAAGTCCTATTATGTTAGACTATGTGTAACTATTATTTAGATAACCCTTCAAATTCAGATCAATGACATTCAATTATTAATTTCAACAAATACCAAATTATGTACCAAATTATACCAATAATTCCTAATTTCACAAATAAATCCTACCTGTCAATGCAATGAAAGAGGCTACAGTACAAATTACAAATACAACTTCAATTGATTCAACTTCAATTAGATAGCCCGGATGACATGGTAATATATTCAAAACTTATTAAGTTACAAGTTATGTTAAGTAATTAAACTCAAGTTTTAAGTTTTCAACAATATTCAAAACTTCCAATTAAACCAGTGGATCTTATATTATAAGAGCCGCGCTTCTGCTACCAGTTTGATCAGGACTGCAATAGGCCAGCCAACGGTAACTGGGGTGTCCGGAACTTTTCCACGATACGTGGAGATACCGTTGCTTTTCAATACTATAAACAAGGTTACACAATGGCCTGCCTCTACTAGGCTTCGGCCTACAACAACAAAAACAAAATGTACCACTAACCTGAGTGCTGGGGACGCCAAGTTCGACCTTCAAAGGTCACGCCCTAAGTGTGGTTTGTATGTAAAATGGGGTGAGTAATTGAACGTATAGTGAAAGACAAGTGTGGATGGACAAGGTTCTCCAAGATGCAGTCCTCCCAATGCGGTCCGTCTTCAATCAGCACACTTAATTCCAACAACGCGCGTGCCTTGGTATGGCGTCAATATGGCGTACTTGTTCCGAGAAATATCACTGGATTCTTGATAATCCGAGATTACAAGGTTCAATCAATCACTGAACACAATTAGTCTGTTGTTCTCACGTGAGATTCAAGTTGATTTCCAATAAATTCCGCGTGCCGGCCCAACCGACGACAAGGCGGCGTACGATTCAACAATATCCCGGGGTTTTTCGGCAAATGGGGAATACACTTCAACAATTAGATAATTCGCGACCCAATTATCGGTCTCGACGGGCGAATCCAACAATATTTTTCCAAATAATTAACTCAACAGGGTCCCGATGACCGGCATTTTTTCCAAGCAAGCAAAGTCAATCTGTCAAGTCAGAGAGGTTATGTCAAGTGCACAGATAATTAATGTTGCCGGCCAAAAGGTGCGTTCTGTTTCACGTCGGACCGAACAGCCGGATTCCTTTTAT
Source organism: Tholera decimalis (assembly GCA_943138885.2). Lineage (NCBI taxonomy): Eukaryota > Metazoa > Arthropoda > Insecta > Lepidoptera > Noctuidae > Tholera > Tholera decimalis. The sequence continues at coordinate 12,254,684 of OW964552.2, read as the reverse complement.
TACAAGGATAACCTACGGATTCTTGTTTCTTAAATACTGGTAACGCCAACACTGATTATATAGATTTACTCTTATACTATGAGGCAGTTTGTATTTCCCGCTCCTTTTCCCACCTGTACATGCAGCGCTTTAGCATCATTCAAAGGGTGAACATGAGAACGAGAGAACGAGGACTGACAGCTGTCGGTTCGACGAAGAAATTGCACATGAAAGCACGTGTGTAACGGATCTCTCGAATCACCCCCGCACCGCATGACGAGCCCTTTCGTCTGACCCCGCGAAGAGACGAGGATCTTCTCGAGCCTTTCTCTGCAGTTTTCAATACATTCCCGCTCCGCCAAACGCATCCTTGTGTTTGATTACCCAGTGTAATAAGAAGAAAAAGTATATTCAAATATTGGTCGCGCGACCCGCGTAGTGATACTCTGCTGTGTGCTGGTCGAAGGAGATTGGATCCCGCTGGCCTGGCCCTGATAAGTGCTGCATGTCCCTTCTCTTCCTCTCTTCTCCGCCTCGATTTTTGCCACTGCCGTTTCACTTTAATTAACACGTCCACCATATCGAAGGTTGGTTCTGATACCTTTCAGGACTGAATTATTGTTGGCGTGACCAAATACATTTTATATTTATTAATAAAACGACATATTCATTATTTAACATAAATATTAGAGGTGTACGGTGCTCATACAATTGCATCGTAGAATATCTGCCCCTAGTAACGTTTCATTCTAATTACCTGCTTTGCAATATAAATAATTCTGGGAGTGGAAGCCAATTAGCGGCAAGATAGTAGCCGCATAAAAATAAATAGCTACCCTATACTTCACCAGGGAATACGTTAACAATCTTTATCGATGTGTTAATTTGGCTAACGTTTTTCCTGATTGCAAATGCCAGTAATGTACAGAATTAATGAGCAAAAGAAGAGATGCGTCGTATACCGATAGTTGAAATATGCTGGTTAGTTCTTATACATCTGTATGTTCAAATACATTTTTTTTTTCAATTTAACTTTGGCTGTTTTATAATTTTCTGAAAGATTAAGACGTGTTATTTGTACGTGTATTTTGAGAAATTTGAGCATAAAAGTTAAAAAATCTCAATATTAGAGGTATACGAAAATAATATCGTATTTATAAAAAATTGCATGGCATAGCATTAAAAAGTACTAGGTACTAGTAGTACTAGGTTAAACTTTATGTTTAATTAAAGTAGAATATTATCATATTTGATTTTATTTTCTTATCAAGGATTTTTCCACAGAAATTTTTATAAAATTTATTAATGAATATTCGATTTTTACGAAGCTGAAATAAAATAATTGAAAGAACCAAAGAAGATTTTTAAGAAGGTATATAATGGCATTACAGGATGTCAAAACATAAGTTTTAGTGCCTTAGTGTTATGATAGCTAGAAATCCTAGAAATAAAGATGTCTGATTTGAACTTAGCACGTCAAAAGGTCTTTACAACATAATGTGTTATGTCAATCAATTATTGTTCTCTGACTACGTATATCTTTTAGCCATTAATGGCTTTACTTATTTGACACATGTCGTCCTATAAAATCGTTCGTGAATTACCTGTTTTCGTAACATACAGAGGTAAATCCTATACATTCCTCCTACCAAATCTCCCTGCTATAATTTTGTCATCCACCCAAGTCAAAACTTCGCACTAACATCCCGCTTAAAGTAATGCTCGAGCATAAACACTGTTATGATTGTTCATTTTCCATGTATTACCTACTTTGTATCGAGGTCGAACACATTTCGAACCCCATTAGCTGGAAGAGCGATTTTAGTTGGCCATCGATGGCAGCAATCGGTTCGGTACAGTCATGGCGAAAAAAATTTCATCCCTTCCAATATTAGTTGTTGGGGGAGAGAGATGGGAGATTTAAGGGATGGTATAACGGTTTATTCATAATGTGATTTGGATTACGAAACGATTTCCTCTTCGTCTCAGTCAGAATAATAAGAGTCCTCATTACCGATTTCAGCCAAGGCGGCTAATATCGCCTTAGATTAATATCTCCTACGCCATTTGCGTAGGAGATATTATAGTTCACATGTATGTGCACAGGTACAGGTGTTCCGTGTAGTGTTGCCCAAACGAGAGTCTCGCAAGAGTCTTGCAATTAGCGATTATCCTATTGCTATTTATTAAACGGTAGTTGAGATCTCAGAACAATGTAACAGACTCTGTTTGGGCAACACTAGTTCCGTGCCGTGGCTTAACATGCTTTCCGAGCCACGGTGCATTTCGACAATTTTCAAACTCCTGGCTATTACTGGGAAATTTCAATTAGAAAAACGTAATAGCACTTATTACCCGACCTGGGAATTGAACCCAAGACCTCGTGCTCAGAAGCCGCGCTTGCGACCACTAGACCACCGAGGCAGTTAATAGAATAGTTAGTTCTCAGTCATATGCATGGTCGAGGCCATATGTATGGTGTATTGGATGGGTCCCTATCGCTGTAGATATAAAAAAGAAAATAGAATTCATTTATTTCAGGGCCAAGACCCATATAAAATAAAATAAAAAAACACAAATTCGAAACAATTGCTAGGTTTCCTAATTTAAAATACAAATGGAGAAATTTACTTACAAAAAAATTCAAAGATATAAATTAATAAAATAAATAAAATCATGTCAAATTATCAAATTAAATACAAATTAAATGTCAAATTAAATAATAAAACGATTTAGTCTTGCAGAAATATCATCCGTAGTTGAGTATGTACGAGTGTGTACATAGAGCGACTACCGATACACCCCCCGTTCCTAAGAAACACACTAACCCATTGCAAGACTGGTCACAGATTTTCTGACTAAGACTATCCATATTGTTAAAGATTTTTGAATGACATATAGTAGTAATATGTGAGAGAAGTTTTGAAAAACCTAGTAAGTTATTTTACGGTATCAAAACGATGTTTCTTACTTTATTGATATTTTTCAGCTAGATATTCAAATGGATTAACTCAAAAAAAATTATGATGGGTGTTAGAAGGCTTGGTAACAAAAAACACTTAGTAGGAGTAGTTATTCCTAACAAAGTTTAAGTCTCCGTTGGTTTAATAAAATTATTTTAACAAGACACACTTTCAGACCTACTATCGATATTTAACTTTCATAAAAACATTTAAAAAGTACACGAAAACTCGCTTCACCCACAATCAATTTATACTAAGGAGAAAATCGTGTTTTAATTTACCTTTGCCCCTCCTTTATACCAGCTATTGTTACGTGACACGTTTTCTTACAAAGAGTAACAAACTAAACAGACGCTACAGGTCGTTGGAAGCTTTGATTTTATGTGGGACTATAGGAAGACAATAATAATCATATCATAATGTGTTCAGCACCAAGCCAGCCAACGGTAACTGGTATGTCGAACAGTCCACGGTACGTGGAGCTTTCCCGTTGTTTTTCAAACAAACAATAGGCTCTCCGGCCTTACTAATACATAATTAAACTTTACACAATTAGATATTCCAACATGCACACTTACCTGTGGCTGGTTGACGACAGCGTGCGATCTTGGTAGATCACGTCCGTGTGATATGTGTGAAAGTATGTATGATTGTGTAATGTTGTGAAGTAGTGTCACGGCGATCACAAAGGACGCAAGCTTCAATGTGTGGTCCAGGCCGGGGGGTAGCACAAATTTCGCACCAGATTGGAGCAGCTATTTATCACAAATTCACAACCACTTTCAACAAACTCGCGGGCCAGTCAGTCTGACTTCAATACGGCGTTATGTTCAAAATATCCCAGGGTTTTAGTCAATTCGGGATTCTAGATTTCAATTAATCACTAATCACGATTAATCTGTCTTTAACTGCGCATATTCAACTCGATTTTCAACTAAAACCAATAAATCGATCTCAACGAGCAAGGCAGTTAGTTTTTACAAAGAACGGATATGTCAAAGTGAAAAAAGATCAAAGACAAGAATATATTGCCATACCAAAAATATGCGTTCTGATATTCTCTTCGGACGGAACATAATGTATATTAATATCTAAATATTTTTTCGTAAAATGCTATAAAGCAGATGTTTGGGATTTCGTCATAGTAGTTATTTAGAAAATGCAAAAGCTGTGATATTCGAATTATGTTATTGGCCGCACAAACGTAGATACTTCTAAAATAATTGCCTAATCCTCTCTAGCAGTCTTCAGAAAAAAATGTTTCTTGATTTTATTTAGAAGCTTGACTGTGGAGATATGTTTTTTCCTTCTTACGATTACTTTCTATATTACCTTAATCAAACGTTTCCTTTCATACAATTGAGTATGTAAAAAACTCACACTGAGTTCTCTGTATCTATTTATTCTTTGTATGTAACAAACGGAGTATATTTTTAGAGACTTTCCCGTGGATGTGTGGGTTAAGGGTTTTTATGAGCGTCTCCCGTGACGGCATGAGCTTGAGCGGACTTTCTAATGAAATAAATTTGGCTAGGTACCTATATAAAAGGAGATATTGTCAGCACATAACGAACCACGGTAACAAGTTACCTACTTTAACGGTCATTCAGCCATGCGATGTATTGTGTTCTACCATATTGAAAATGGCTCTCGATAGACCTTGATGTTAACTTAGTTCGTGTATAGCTGACCCAATAGATTTTGAAATAATAAGAATTAGTGGGGTGACCCAGTGGTCGAAATTCGACCATAATATTAATATTTCAAATGCGTTATCATAAGAAAATATAAACTAAGTACTAAGTATTTCATATTCCTCCGGCCGCCCCAATCTATACTTATAATAAATCTGTAGAGAGGTCAATTCTGTACATGAAATATATTTCCAAAATAACTATCAGGGGGTGATTAGGGATCGATACTGATGCCAAAAATGCAATCAGTAAAATTTTTGTCTGTCTGTCTGACTGTCTGTATAACCGTTATAGAAACAAAAACTACTCGACGGATTTTAACGAAACGTGGTACAATTATTTTTCATACTCCTGAGCTGGTTATAGTATACTTTTCATCACGCTACAATCAATAGGAGCAGAGCAGTGAAGAAAAATATTGGGAAAACGGGAGAAGTTACTCCATTTTTTAAGCTTCCGTCACGTGTGCAACCTTAATGGTTAAAGCTACACAGAAATCATTTCATGACGAAAATGTTCTTAAAATTATATAAAAAATATCCCACGACAGCATATGTCTATCTTTTATGGTTGACTCACAATAACACGTGTAACTCCCGATAGCTTAGCAGTTCGAAGCTTTCTGATTATAATATTTGTCTACGCTTACGTTTATAACACTCTCAGTCACCCCTAATTGAAAAAGTTAACATTATTAACTATTCCATAAAAAAGAATTATATAAATCGGTATAGAAACACCAAAGTTATACATGAAATACGCTAATAATAAGCCATCGCGCGTGAATACTGAATCATGCTATAAGGATTATTTTTGAGAATCGGCTCGACGCGTCTCGCGGCCGAAGGTATAAAATTTCGTTCTATAGGTACTTAAGAGCGCGTCTAAAGCCAGCAAAATTTTAGAATTTACCCGCACTGTCCTACCCGCTCCTCACATCGAATACGATCGCGCGTGTACCTACGCGCTCGCTCGACGCGTATCTTCTGTAGTAAGTATACGTATAATATTCAGATGAAACAACTGTATTCAAAGTATGACTGCGTTATACAATATTACGAAATGTTATTATGTGTACGCGAATAATACGTAAATAGTATGTTAGTAGGAGGTGACTATACCACTGATACTGAACACGAATCAATATAAAATCAATACCAAAAGGTAATATTATTATATTATGTATAATATAATATTATTTTGGCGCGTGATTTTGGTGTGGCGTAAATAATGGATAACTCTGAAACTGTCGATTGGCCAGATTATCATCTATCATTTACCCCACTTATATCGTCATATGCCCATGGATGACCAAATTATTGATATTTTTAATATTTTAAATAAAAATCGTACTTTTACAAAATTAGGTACCATTTCTAAAATTGGTGATATTTTTTTCATTTTGTTTTTTTTTTTTTTATATCAGTCCTGAATATTTGTATTATCAGATCAGTATCAAGATTTTTTATTACATTCTAAATCAATGTTGCAAAAAATACTTATTCTTAAATTTTAACATTTTTTTCTACGGAATTACGCAATTTTGGGCCCCTGTATCTATAGTTGCAAAACTTCTGAAAAATTCGGAATAATTCCGGAATACTTCTGGGAAAGTTTCTTTAAATCAGAATTATTCAAAATGAATTTAAATAAAGCCCTCTGTGCGCCGGCCGCTGCCGCCGCGCTGCGATGGCGGTGCGGGGTGCGGTAAGAGGGGAGATGCTCCCAGGAGAAGTTTTCCCCCCGCGAGAAAGATTCGTACCCCGCAATCGAATGTTTCCGAATATTTCGCCCGAATAATTCAATCGAAATTAACGTGTTTGTTTGTTGTGTGGTGGGTGGGTTAATTATTGTTCAGTGCGAGACTACGTACGATACAAGAGTAAAATATAAATGTTTATCTATACTAATATTATAAAGCGGAAAAGTTTGTTTGTTTGTTTGCTTGAACGCGCTAATCTTCGAAAGTACTGGGTGGATTTGGATGAAATTTGGTATGGAAATAGCTTGAAGCTTGAGGAAGGTTATAGGCTACTTGTTACGCGACTGCAAAAAAGGAGAGTTATGTTTTTACCGTGATAGAATCCACGGGAGCGAAGCCCCGCGTGAGTACTAGTTTTATTATAAATGGGATTGATTAAGTATATGTTGATATTTTTATAGGTAGATATGTTAGCCTGCGATTAACAGGATTTTTATTCTTTTGTTTCTAGGTAGGTACTCTACTTATTTCGAAATTGAATGCTATTTTTAGAAATGTCAGTAGTTGAATAAAAAACCAGGCCTAGCATATTTTATTTGTTTTTTGAAAAAGGGTTACCTATGTTTTTGGTTAGTTTGTATGTAGCTCTGTACGCATCGCGAGTATTCGCGAGTCGCATAGGTAGGTATTAATCATTACCTACCTACTTAACGCGTATAATAGCCCAGCCAATAAAAACAATTAAAGGCAAACCTTGCAAGCAAACACGTTTTGATGCGGTTTTCAGAAAAGTATTTGTTATACTTAGGTAGGAGCAGGTTTTGGTATATTAACCGACTTCAAAGGTCGATTTTCCTGGTTTCTTTTGGCAGTTGAAATATTCCCAAAGTTTCGGAATATTTCGGAATACTTCCGAAGTATACGACGGGAATGATTCGGAATTATTCCCGCCAGACAATATCGAAAAAAAATGTACTACACTGCGGTGGCTCATTATTTTAGACTAGCTTTTGCCCGCGACTTCGTCCGCGTGGAATAGTTACTTTGGGCTAACGTTAAATTTAAGCCCGATTTTGAAGCATTCTTCATTGGTGCTCCGCTCCTATTGGCCTTAGCGTAATGATATATATAGCCTATAGCCTTTCTCTATAAATTGACTATTTAATTAAAAATATATTTTCAATTCGAACCAGTAGTTTCTGAGATTATCGCGTTCAAACAAACAAACAAACTCTTCAGCCTTATATATTAGCATAGATAGCTGTTGCCCGCGACTTCGTCCACGTTTCCGTCGTTATTCGTAAAAAAAAAGTAGCCTATGTCCTTCCTTACGGTTCAGTGATTTAGATGTAACACACAGATTAACTTTCGTAATTTAGTAGGGAAATATAATATGTCAATCTATAATACTGTTGAAAAATATCGCAATACCGAACCGCACAATATTATTGTTAATAGCTGTGCCCGCGACTCCGTCAGCGTGTAACTCCTTGTGTGTTATTAAGTTAATGTATTGGTAATATTGTTTAGATCACGTTCACATGAGGCTTAAGTACGTATAGAACGACAATACTTCAGCGCAAAGCTTCCGGGTAAACTATGTTGAAAGTTGACCCGTCCGGCACGTGAACATAAAGATTTCTAGAACTGCTAACCCGGGAAAGCGCGACGTACAACTGACCATGCGAGAAACAACTGACACCGAGATCTACTCCAGCAACACGAAAAGTCTGCCCTTGAGTCTTATTAATTGTCATTGCATAACACACCGATACTGGGAATCGCGTTCTTTTATATTAGAATGGAAAATTATTTGGTATTATGAGAATTCTGGGAATCTTTGTTCCCAGAATTCCCATAATACCAAATTGGAATGGAAATTTATTTGGTATTATGGGAATTCTGGGAATAAAGACGGTTTCTCCTGCACCGCAACCTGTTAAAATTTGAGCCTCGATTATATTTTGTTGCAACTGGGTTACTTTTAGCCGAGTTCCATTGCAAAGTTGTGGTGGTTTTAAATTTCGGAGCAGAATAATAATCAGAAAGCTTCGAACTGCTAAGCTATCGGGAGTTACACGTGTTATTGTGAGTCAACCATAAAAGATAGATATATGTTGTCGTGGGATATTTTTTATATAATTTTATGGAGAACATTTCCGTCATAAATGATTTCTGTGTAGCTTTAACCATTAAGGTTGCACACGCGACGGAAGCTTAAAAATGGAGTAACTTCTCCCGTTTTCCCAACATTTCCCTTCACTGCTCTGCTCCTATTGATTATAGCGTGATGAAAAGTATACTATAACCAGCTCAGGAGTATGAAAAATATTTGTACCAAGTTTCGTTAAAATCCGTCGAGTAGTTTTTGTTTCTATAACGGTTATACAGACAGACAGATAGACAGACAGACAAAAATTTTACTGATTGCATTTTTGGCATCAGTATCGATCCCTAATCACCCCCTGATAGTTATTTTGTAAATATATTTCATGTACAGAATTGACCTCTCTACAGATCTATACTAATATTATAAAGCGGAAAAGTTTGTTAGTTTGTTTGTTTGTTTGTTTGCTTGAACGCGCTAATCTTCGAAAGTACTGGGTGGATTTGGATGAAATTTGGAATGGAAGTAGCTTGAAGCTTGAGGAAGGTTATAGGCTACTTTTTACCCGACTGCGAAAAAGGAGAGTTATGTTTTTACCGTGATAGAATCCACGGGAGCGAAGCCCCGCGAGAGTACTAGTTTATTATAAGTATAGATAATTGCCTATTTAATGCAAATTCTAAAATGGTATAATAATAACCAGTATCTTGATAAAGTACAAAGTTATTGCTGTTCGAATCTTAAAGGAGAATTTTTATACAAATTTGATTTCAAAATTAAATTACTTTAACACTGCTGTAACTAATTTTAGACTCAAAGAGAATGAGAATTTCCTTAAAATTTGATCACTATGGGTTTGTTGACACCATAAAAGACATTAGTAATTAAACAAATTTATTGAAAAAGAAAATATACAAGATGTTCGAAGTGGGCTCCTTCAGCTGCTATACACGCTCTACACCTTCTTATGAAGGACCGTCTCAATCGGCGCGCAAATCCTGCCGACGATATTTCGTCAGCAGCCGAACGTATGCGTTGTCGCAGCTGTTCAACTGAAGTGATTTCTTCTTTATAAACTACCTCCTTTAAACAGCCCCAGTAAAAAAGTCCAATGGGTTTAAATCTGGCGAGCGAGGTGGCCACATTCTGAAAATAAAATATTATTTCAAAACAAATTCCTTGTTATACAATCACGTCCACAATAAATTGATCTACAAAAATAGGGTTTAAATACCTAATGGGCATACTTAAATAGGTTCGTAATCGATATAAATATATTTCATCGAACAAACACGGATACCAACTAAAAGCTTGTGTTTATTTTGCATATACTATTCTGCCCGCGTTACCTACGACTACGAGTGACCATAGAAATATTAAATAAGAAGTGGTATAGGTAGATAATTTTTTTTTTATATAGGATACTCGCAAGATCATTATTGTTGTCCATCCGTGTATCTAGATTTTTGGAAGATCTCATAACTACATTATGGGAAAATGATCATAAAATTGTATCGTGAAGAATAACATAACAAAATAGCAAAAGTAAATAGCTACCTATTATGAATGTAATTTATTACCTATTATCCTAATAATCTAATAAAGTACCTACCACGAATTTTTGATATCGTCGTGTCTGGGTGTTGTTTATCTATATTATGTATGTATTTAAACATGTATTTGTCTATGTATATCAGCTGTCTGACACCCATAGTACAGGGTCTTCCTAGTTTGGGGTCAGATAGCCGTGTGTGAAATGTCCCCACATATTATTATGTCTAGTTACCTACTCGGCCCACGAAAGTGCGTAGGTAAACGAATTTAGATCTTGTGTCTCTCAAAATAAAATCTAAAATCACCTGCATAAACTTTCTCAAAAGTATAAAATGTATTTTTATTTTTTCAATATATAACAAACAAGTAACTCACAAACTTACCTTCGACAATTAGCCATCCTGTCAATTTGTAACTTTTTTAGTTCTCTTTTCAATGTTTTTTTTTTTGTTTCCCATTTCACTATTTAGTTCGAACAACAACAACAATTACGATTGAAATGATTATAACTCGGCGCAGCTAAAACACTTGAGCGTAGTCCTCTCGTCTCAACAGAGCGGTAGCGACTGATGTGTGAAATAGAAATATGCTTGAAGCTCCCGCAACGAGCGACGGAAGATGACTTCTTGCGCGGAATAAAAACGTAGTATGCGCCAAAAGTGTTTTATCGTAATAAATCCAAAACTAAAAGGAATTACATAAAATGCCTAAGCAAAGCCTTTACTCTTGTTTAAATATAATTATTTATCAAATTTTTGTCGCAATAGGCATTACCATATCGAGTACAAAACGGAAAAACATGAGAATTAGAGGTTATTTCGTGATTTTTTTCTACCAAGGAAATGTTATTATTTTATGTTTTTGATCAGAGAGAGCCCTTGAAAATATGATGTAGTTATTCATATATTTTTATTTTAAGATTTGGTCCGGAATTTTTCATGTAAAATCAAATAGAAAATTGGTAATTTTGCTTTATACGCGCTCTTAAGCCTCATGTGAACGTGATCTAAACAATATTACCAATACATTAACTTACGCTGACGGAGTCGCGGGCACAGCCATTAACAATAATATTGTGCGGTTCCGTATTGCGATATTTTTCAACAGTATTATAGATTGACATATTATATTTCCCTACTAAATTACGAAAGTTAATCTGTCTGTTACATCAAAATCACTGAACCGTGAGGAAGGACACAGGCTACTTTTTTTTTACGAAAAACGACGGAAACGCGGTCGAAGTCGCGGGCAACAGCTATCTATTCTAATAATATAAGGCTGAAGAGTTTGTTTGTTTGTTTGAACGCGATAATCTCAGGAACTACTGGTTCGAATTGAAAAAATATTTTTTAATTAAATAGTCAATTTATAGATAAAGGCTATAGGCTATATATCATTACGCTAAGGCCAATAGGAGCGGAGTGCCAATGAAGAATGCTTCAAAATCAGGGTTAAATTTAACGTTAGCCCAAAGTAACTATTCCACGCGGACGAAGTCGCGGGCAAAAGCTAGTTTTTAAATAAAATCTTAGACTACTTAATCTTAGATACTTATTACGTACTTAGTACTATTTATCTAATAAATTTACTTTTGTTTCTGGTAAGAGCGATAAACTCTTGACACATCTAGATTTCCTCGTGCTTTGGAAAACACGAAAAGCCGTTGATCCCTGCTATCATTTGTAAAATTTTGACAGTCATTATTGGTAGACCGAAGTCAAAAAATTTGTTGAGTCTTGCCAAGGAGTATCTTGTAACCCAATTACTAAGGTTGTCGATCATGTGGTCAAGCGGGAAATCGCGTCATGTAAAATACTGATACTCAGCTGTACCTGGTTACATTGGAAGCAATCCCTACATGGTAAGGAAAGGGAAAGGCAGATGTTACACTAATCATATCAGCGCCACGCTGGCTGTCGCTGAAAACCAGCGCTGTGTCATTGTCTCACATTGTGGCACAGCATTATGCTAAGCGATCACCGTTTTCCCTCTAATTTAAATTATTCTTGTATTTTCATTTCCTTTTTCTATGCGTCATGTGACAACGCAATAATTATTATTTATTACCTTTTGTTGATGTTTTCAGTTAAGAGCGTTGACTCAGTATTTCATAAAATCGCTTTAAAGGAAACTTTAGAAGTATACGTAAGATACCATGGCTCATCGAGCTGTTTTTACAGCTCCTTAAATAAAGAAGGGGAAAATTTCCCATGAAGATTAGTAAGCGCCCTAATCAAATAAAGCGGGGTCGCGCAAATGATCCTACATTAACATTTTCACTTAACTTTTTACTTGGGAGCAAGGCGTTTCCGCAGTTTGGTCGGCAAGGACAAGCTCTTGGTTTGTCTCCATTTTCTTTTTTTGAAAAGATAACTCGACGGGAGATTAAGCTGGTAATTATGAAGTTATTGCTCGTGATAAATTGCTCGTGATCTCAATTGGAAAGAGAGACGATAGTGTTGCTTTTGGAATTTGATGGACACGATAGCTTTAAATAAAACTTGAACGTTCGTTTTCATCCAATTGGACAGTTTGAAAAACATCTTGTGCGAATCGGACTCGCACGCAAAAGGTTCCGCACGCATAATAATTTTATAGCATTGTTTTCTCCTTACAGTATTACATCTATACTTCTATACTAATATTATAAATACTAATATTATAAAGCGGAAAAGTTTGTTTGTTTGTTTGCTTGAACGCGCTTCGCTTCGCGCTCTTCGAAAATACTGGGTGGATTTGGATGCAATTTGGTATGGAAGTAGCTTGAAACTTGAGGAAGGTTATAGGCTACAATTTACGCGACTGCAAAAAAGGAGAGTTATGTTTTTACCGTGATAGAATCCACGGGAGCGAAGCCCCGCGTGAGTACTAGTCATCAATATAAATTACATTGTACACTTTGATTAATCTTATTTACAGAAGTTTAGAATCTTAAAATTAGTTTGATTGGCGTTCCTCCTATGTTTGGGACGGCTTCCAATATAGCTAAATGTAGCTCGTTATAAGTACATTAGTACTTCGGTAGTATCCGTATGAAACGTATGATGGTATGGGTTTAAGATAAAGACTACATGGTTGGTGCAGTGGTTCAGCGACTGCCTGCTGTGCTGTGGGTCACAGGTTTGATTTCCGCGTTGAAAAGATACAGATAGTCTGGTGCCCAAGTCTGGCTATTTATGTATCATGTTTTTAAATTCACGCCTGATTCAGGAGAAGCTCGTAATGAGTGCCCCAATTACGACTTATGATATTACGACAGAAAAATTGATAGCTTGGCCGTCTTGTTATAGATGTTGTTTTTTTTTTATTGATAACTAGCTTTTGCCCGCAACTTCGTTCGCGTGGGAGGTTTTTCTCACGTAAATCCCGATATCATGGGAATTCCGGGATAAAAATATCCTATGTCCGTCTCCTGATTCTAAGCTACCTTCCTACCAATTTTCAGCTAAATCGGTTCAGCCGTTCTTGAGTTATAAATAGTGTAACTAACACGACTTTCTTTTATATATATAGATAGGCCGCGTTTGACTACCATCTCACCTGATGGTAAGTGATGATGTGATCGAAGATGGAGCACGGTGGTCTCATCAATATCTTCTATCTATATTAATAAAACTATCTGTGTCCGCGACTCCGTTCGCGAAGAATTTGTTTTTTCATTATGCTACAGAATTGTTAACCAAAATGTTTTAAATTGCATATATTACCTATACAGAATAGTGTAGATCCTAAAAATAACTCAAATAACAAGACTGTGCAACGCAGGTTTTCATGTAGAATGATTTCTCTTGTTCCTGTGGGTACACACCGTTACTAGTCAAATGTAAAAGATCAGGGAATTTCTGTGCATTTTCGTTGCCTCCGATTCGCGATTTGTTATTTAACGTCAAATGCATAGGGATAATATAGTCCCACAGTCTAGAATTCTTCAGACAGGCTCTAACTTCATCAGCTCTTATCCCACGTGGTATAAAAGGCAGAATATGACGAAAATCGCCACAAAAAGCTACTGTTATACCGCCCATGGGTTTGTTATTTTGCTTGATATCTATAAGATGACAATCACCTAAAACCTTAGCTTTGTCGCTGTTTCTATATATATTAGAAACAGGGCTCTCTGTGAAGTCTAAGTCCATCGGAATTTTAAACATTGTAAGGGCAGTTTTTGCTCCTGGAAATAATGTGGCTGCTATTCCCGATGAGGCGACACCAAGCGCAATCTTATTTTGTCTTATTTTGTCGCTAAAATCACCTTGGTAAGAAAAGTTTTTTACGTTCCATCCAAAGCACCTACAAATAGTATTTCTCCCAAAGCACTATCTACGCTACAAACCACATGATTATAATATATATTAAACGCTGTTCTTTAGTTAGTTTCGAGACAGCATTTTGCAGGATTTTGACTAGTTCTACTGGCTCATAGTTTATTTCCATCGCGTAATCTTTATTTATACGTACACCATCATATGATGGTTCGGGCAGGCCATATAGAGTAATAGGATTACCCCCGATAGATATAACTATGTCTTGAATAGCAAGCAAACAACGGTTCATGTAACTTTCTCGTAACATCTCACTAATAGCGTTGTCATTAGTTGGTTGTAGGTGCCTGAAAATGTCCTCGGTCAATTTGTATTGATATTTATGCCACAACTGTGCAGCACCTGAGAGTCTGCAGAACACCAGCATGGTTGCAAACAAATGGTGCAATCGATGAGGACTTTCACTTATACATACTCATACATGCTTCAGACGAAGCGTCATCCCAGTGTCGATCTCCATCCAGTAAATGACTTGCTCGGCAAGCCGCTTGGTATGAAGGTTTTCAATGTTATTAACCTTTCGGAGCTTGGCAAAAGAGATAGGACCTCGAACAGAGTGCAGAAGCAAGCGCAGGTAAAAGCATTCCGAGTTATTTGAAGACAGAGTATAAACTCTACCAATATCGTGTCCTTTAAAAATACCTGGTTCACTATATACAGCTGTTCCACGTCTTCTGCGGTTAAAAATACCTTATTGTTTATTATAGGTGTAATATGCTGGAACTTCGTGGTATAACTGTATCTTGGCAAATACATCTATTTCACATAGTTGAAAGAATGCGAGCAGTGTGGTTCGTCTTGGATTTTCTAAAAACTTTCACTTTATCAGGGTTGAAGTTTGTCCACCTTCGAGATGTAAGTCAAGATGCATAACTGATGGCTGTCTTTCAGTATCGGAAAACTTAAAATATGCAAAGCTGCTTCAGAGGAGCTAATATATAGGCCAGACGGGTACATGGTAACTTCATCGTTATTATCTTCAGATAATAACGATTGCTTGCTCCCACCCTACTATTGCTTGGTCTTTACCCTTGTTCACAATATTCTAATTGGGGTGTCTGAGGTATTGCGCTTAATCTGGTAAGAATAAAATTGTAGGGCTGTTCGTTTTTTATTATAATTTGTTATCCTGGTGATCGGATTAACTTGGTAGAGTCCAAAATTGTACCATTTAATTTAATTATTAAAAGCCTGTAATTAAATATCCTTACTTTTGTTGTGTAATCTGAAATGAATACCGAGGCTGAGCAGGAATTTGAGAAACTTTCGATAAGTTTCTCAAATTCCCTTTTACATTGCCAGCCTAAACTGAATCCTATTTAATATAATTAATCATATAGATTTAAAGTGGAAGTTCCTAATTTTCTAAAATGTCGATTTATAATCTTTTAACCGTCGTAATTTTACATTTTACAGACCATAATATATTAAGTTTCAACAAATTCGACTAAAGAGTTACTTATTAACGTTTTTATGAAACAAATTTTTATCGAACGAAGAACGAATACATCGTAATTGTTAAATTGACACATCTTTTTTATTTATGAACCGATTCGTATAAAAAAAACACTAAATGTTAAGTGACGCTTACCACAATACATCAGTGATCGCATTCAAATCGGATAAACCGTTTCTATGATTAGGTTGCACAAACGCACAGACCAAACAGACAAAAATTGTAAAAACCTTTTTTTTTTGGGTTCTCTTGTTTAATAAATACCCCTAACAATAGTTTTCTCCTAAATATCTTCCATGTACAGACAGCGATCACTTACAGATTTATTACATGTGTAGATATAGATAATATGTATATTTGTCCTGTATTAATTCTTAAACCATCAACCAGACTGTGATGAAACCTTGGCGGGATATTTTCAGGAAATGCTAGAGGGTTTTGAGGGGAAGAAAATTCAAATCGAAATTCCTTCGGGAGCGAAGTCACGGGCTAGTTAGTAAGTAAGTTACAAATAAACTAAACTCCAATAGACTATAGATTAGTTTGACGTTAAAGTGTCACGTCACACAGTTCTTTCAGTCAGCAGTTTCAGATGTGCACCATATGTTTGACATTCGATATTGACTGTTTATTTCTTGCGGTAGATACTGGTGTAACTATGGCGTTCGTATATACGTAAAGGACGTATTGCTTACCACTCTACTTATTACAAAAACACTATATCTTCATATCCAACAAATGATTGAGGAAAGAGCAAAGGAACATTTCTTGTCAAGCTGACCTATGAGTAATTGAGTATGTTATAAACTAATAGCTCTTGCCTGCATGGACTTCGTCCGCGTGGGAGGTTTTTCCTGCACAAGTTCAAATCTCGTGGGAAGTCTGAGACACAAAAGTAACGTATGTATTGTATGCGGATTTCTGCCATCTACATACAAAACTTCATTTGGTACCGTTAAGTACTTTTTGCGTAAAAGAGTAATAAAAATTCCATCAAGTTTAAAAACTGTTTGTTTGTCTTGCGAAAACTCATAAGAGCTAGAGCGAAGAAAACAAACACAAATATAAATATAATAGAAGGACAGTTAACAAAAAAAAAATTGAAAACTCAATTACAACTGAAACACAAATGGGAAGCAGAAAGATTGAAGCGAAATGGGAGTCGCTACATCAGATTACTTTTTATAGATGGCGTTATAAACATGAAAGTAACAAAAGAGACTTCCTCATTTGAATATAGATTTTTCTCTTAGGATGTTCTTAATAAATAAAGCTTTTATTTCATGTTGAAATTTTAAAATAATAATTAAACTAATTACTTTGAGGCGCTTGCTCTTTACTTGCACTTGTCCATCAGTGAGGTCGCAACGCATGGGAGGTCTAAGCGTTTACCAGACCTCCTCCTCCAATGGTTACGGTCATGTGAAACTGTGGTCGAAGTAAGAATGTTGAAAAGAAAACGAGAAGCGTAGATGAGGTGACCGATGTGCGTCTCTGACATGACTTGGCCGCGATAGATTATCTTAATTATCTATCTACCTATATATATAAAACCGAAATACCACTCACTGATTAATCACGAAATCTCAGAAACTACAAGTAGTAGGGCTCTCAAATTTTTGCATGGGGGTTCCTTTTAGTACGTAGATGCTCGCTAAGACGGGATTTTTCCCACGGGATCAGGATTTACACGGGAAAAACTTCCCACGCAAACGAAGTCGTGATCAACTGCTAGTATAGATATAATAATAATAATTTCCCTTTTTAATTTAGTATAATAGGTCTCAACCCCCTTTCTACCCCTTAGGAGGGGAATTTCCAAAAATCCTCTTAGTACTCCCCTACATTCTTCAAGCAAATACAAATGCCAAATTTCAGCTTCTTGCACCCAGTTTCGGCTGTGCGTTGTCTGACAGTCAGTCGGTAAAAAAACAGTTTTATATATGTATTATATTGATGATTAATAAATTATTTCTCCCTTTTAATGTAGTATAATAGGTATGTTATTTTTGTTTGTTTCTCTGAACGTTTTGCTTTACTTTTTTTCTGTAAAATCTTCTCTAAAATAATTTAAACAAATGCTCAATGGAACAAATAGATTTTTTTTTTCAAAAAGCTTTCTTTAATAAGATAACAAACATGAATAAAGAATCCAAAGTGAAAAACGAAATAGCAATATTAAATTCTCATGCCAGACTGAAGAAATCAAAGAGATCAAAAGTAAATTGTCTGAAACAATGACTTATCTTCGATTCTACAAATTCAACTTTCATTGCTTGCTACCATTTTGTAAAGTAGGTGCAGACATGAAAACAAGCTGTAAACATTTTCTCGTGCACCGAATTCTAAGATTAACCATTTTAAAGGGTTGTTGCCCCTTACTCTTTGCAGATGTAGATATGAAAGGTTTTATAACGGTTATACATCTATTAGTAATTTAGTAGTAGTATTACTAAGTAATTTTTGCAAGTGTCTATACCATTTTTCAGTTTCGGTTACAAAAATAATTAAAAACAATTTAAGACTAACCTGACCTCTAACGGCGTCTCACACAAATTTTCAAGTCCTTATTCTTGGATACAAACTTTTTTCTTTGCATTTTGAAAATTACTCTCTCTCTGAATTCTATTTCCAAAAAGTTCATAACCATTAAAAGCAAAATATCTTGCGTAATGAAGTATAAACACGGACCAGGGTGCATGAAATACAATGAGTAAATTGTTCCTAATAAATAAATAAATCATACTTGTTTCTTTAGGATTGTGTTCCGTGAACACGTTTCAGATAAATGCTTTGTTTATTTACTTATCCTTGTGGATCTCGCATCCGTAAACAATATCAACAAAGTAAATCAATGCAAGAAAATACTGTTTTTTTTTATCTATGATATCACATTCAATTATTCATGTTAAATATCGAACCAAAGAGTATCTATGGTATCTTTCTCCAATCCAATATCAACAAGACAAATTCGTTGAAGATTTTCACACCGAACGCGTCCAGTGACGTAATCAAGATATAAATTCACCACAATCTTCACATACTTTCCGGTTGTTTTTCAAAACAGACGCTCGTAAAGCTATTGTGAGTGTTTATGTTTTATGTTGTGTAATGTATTGAAAATAGATTATTTCTAGAAACGTGGGTGGAAGATAAGTATTGAGCATAAATAAAACTTCGCGAATTGATGAGATTTATCTATGTTACCGTACGTTGTCGTGTATGGGCGTTCGCAGACTTACAGACTGGCTTCAACGAAGAGGTATTGCAACAACGTTAAAAATAAAAAGTAAAATAATTTAAATGATTTTTTGACTCAATAATTATTTAATTTAATATATATTCGTGGCTAAATATCATCCGTAAATGTTGATCTTCAAGAATAAGCAATTCTTGCCGAGGTCAATCTATGGATGGGTGACTATCTTGCCACATATTGAGATTCGGCCGTAAAGAACGTTAAGACATTAGACAGAGGTAGCCTGGACACAACATGGACAGAGGTAGCCTGGACACAACATGAACAGAGGTAGCCTGCGAATAGTGGCGGGCACCATCACCAGGC
The DNA here is from genome assembly GCA_943138885.2 of Tholera decimalis. NCBI lineage: Eukaryota > Metazoa > Arthropoda > Insecta > Lepidoptera > Noctuidae > Tholera > Tholera decimalis. Next base: position 12,235,342 of record OW964552.2, on the reverse strand, counting down.
ACTGCTCACTGAACAAACACTACCACATAATAGGTATAACAGACAGTCCCCTGTGCAGGGCATGCATGGGAACGGAGGAAATGGTGGGACACGTGCTTCCAGAGTGCACTGAAATCACCGACATACGTAAAAAACCCTCAGGTCATTGAATTCCCTTACAGACATCCTGAATAGACCGAGAGACCTGCGGGCCTAGACAAAATCTATTTTCTGTAAGCGTTAACGCCAACGGAAAAATTAAATTGTATGGAGTTGACATTTACTAACACGTGACAATCACGTGACATGTGGTTAGCAAATGTCAACTCCATACAATTTAATTTTTCCGTTGGCGTTAACGCTTACAGAAAATGGATTTTGTCTAGGCCCGCCGATCTGCTTCTGGAGGGAGATTGGCTGGATGGAGTGACGGCCGACACGGCTCACGCACAATGGTCTCGTGCAGAGACTAAGTGCGGAAATCAGACCAAAAAAGAAGAAGACGTTAAGAGCAGGCAGTGCAAAATAATTTTAACAGAAACTCCGCCCCCATCCACCCTGGTTAGGCCGTTGTATACTAAACGCTAACGCAGCAGTAATAAAGTTGAATATCGCGTGCGCTCTTTCACCATGTTCAGTTTCAAAACTGCCGTTGTGTGCTAAACGCTAACGCAGCAGTAATAAAGTTGAATACCGCGTGCGCTCTTTTACAATATTCGGGTTCGAAACTAAATATCGTAAGTCTGAAGTCTTATTTCGTTTATAACTAAAGTGATAATTGATCTAGAGAAAAAATGTCCTATATTTGGATAATCTATATATATAAAAGAAAGTCGTGTTAGTTACACCACTTATAACTCAAGAACGGCTGAACCGATTTGGCTGAAAATTGGTAGAGAGGTAGCTTAAAACCAGGAGACGGATATAGGATATTTTTTATCCCGGAATTCCTACGGGATCGGGATTTAAGCGGGAAAAACATCCCACGCGAACGAAGAAGAAATGGAGAGTAGGGTAGGGGTAGGGTTGGTGTAGGGTAGGGGTAGTGTAGGGGTAGGGGTAGGGTGGGGGTAGGGTAGGGGTAGGGTAGGGGTAGGGTAGGGGTAGGATAGGGGTAGGGTAGGGGTAGGGTAGGGGTAGGGTAGGGGTAGGGTAGGGGTAGGGTAGGGGTAGGGTAGGGGTAGGGTAGGGGTAGGGTAGGGGTAGGGTAGGGGTAGGGTAGGGGAAGGGTAGGGGTAGGTTAGGGGTAGGGTAGGAGTAGGGTAGGTGTAGGGTAGGGGTAGGTTAGGGTAGGGGTAGGGGTAAGGTTAGGGTAGGGGTGGGGTGGGGGTAGGGTAGGGGTAGGGTAGGGGTAGGGTAGGGGTAGGGTAGGGGTAGGGTAGGGGTAGGGTAGGGGTAGGGTAGGGTTAGGGTAGGGGTAGGGTAGGGGTAGGGTAGGGGTAGGGTAGGGGTAGGGTAGGGGTAGGGTAGGGGTAGGGTAGGGGTAGGGTAGGGGTAGGGTAGGGGTAGGGTAGGGGTAGGGTAGGGGTAGGGTAGGGGTAGGGTAGGGGGGTAGGGTAGGGGTAGGGTAGGGGTAGGGTAGGGGTAGGGTAGGGGTAGGGTAGGGGTAGGGTAGGGGTAGGGTAGGGGTAGGGTAGGGGTAGGGTAGGGGTAGGGTAGGGGTAGGGTAGGGGTAGGGTAGGGGTAGGGTAGGGGTAGGGTAGGGGTAGGGTAGGGGTAGGGTAGGGGTAGGGTAGGGGTAGGGTAGGGGTAGGGTAGGGGTAGGGTAGGGGTAGGGTAGGGGTAGGGTAGGGGTAGGGTAGGGGTAGGGTAGGGGTAGGGTAGGGGTAGGGTAGGGGTAGGGTAGGGGTAGGGTAGGGGTAGGGTAGGGGTAGGGTAGGGGTAGGGTAGGGGTAGGGTAGGGGTAGGGTAGGGGTAGGGTAGGGGTAGGGTAGGGGTAGGGTAGGGGTAGGGTAGGGGTAGGGTAGGGGTAGGGTAGGGGTAGGGTAGGGTAGGGGTAGGGTAGGGGTAGGGTAGGGTAGGGGTAGGGTAGGGGTAGGGTAGGGTAGGGGTAGGGTAGGGGTAGGTTAGGGGTAGGGTAGGGGTAGGTTACGCGAACGAAGTCGTGGCGGGTCAGCTAGTAAACTATGTTTTCTCACTGTCAATACAAATTTTAGGAATAAAAGCTAAGTAAACTTGATTAAATTTTGAATAATCTTTAAAAAAGAAATGATTTTCGATTATAAAATGAATCTAGCGAAAATGTTCCAATTACGAAAGTGGTCTAGACATGGAAAGAAAAAGATACAATAAATCATATACTAAAGTTCCATTTTGATTGTATGCGTGATTGTTTCAGAATATTAATACAAAATTACATACAATTTAAGGAGCCTCCTCTTAAGCCGTTGATCCTGGCTCCCATTTGCAGACTTTTGACAGTCGTTACGGGTAGTCTGAAGCAAGCAAATCTGACACCAGTCTTGCCAAAGAGTATCATGCTACCCAGTTACTGGGTTGTTGAGGTCAAACAGTCAGTCACTTCATGTAAAACGCTGGCATTCGGGTGCATCTGGTCAGACTAGAAGACGATCCCAAATCCTAATAGTTGGGAAAGGGCAAGCAGTTGATCATGATTAAGTACAAAAATATTAAATTGAGGTAGTAGTTGGCAGTAGGCACTTTAATGTAGGCTCTGTATCAACAATCTTATATCTGGCCAAATTTTCCGGTGCCAGTGGTCCCTGTTATAAAGCGTACGTTATTATGTCAATTCCAAATTAAAAACGTGTGTAACGTTCACTTTTTCGCGTCAACTCGTGGAGCGTCCCGAGTTGCCATTAAGTTTGATTATACAACTACGGCTACCATCGTAAAAACAAACTTCTGTAATTACTTAGTTTCACGGGAAAAGTTAATCTAAACTTTAGATATTGTAAAGGGGGAACTCTTTGTTTTTAGGTCTACAATGTGTTCTTAGTTTGCGGTAAGCAAATGTATCAGGTATCCAAAACATACTAAAGTTATGAAACAAACTTTCCTTATTTCAAAACATAGTAATCTAATCTTATCTCAGAATGGTACTTTTTCCAGATGCAACCTGTATTATCTTAGGATCGAGCTTAATTTATTTTGGAAACGCCAAATCATTTAGAGTCATTTTTTATCAGGCTTGTCAAAATGCATGACGGTATTTAGACATTTACAATAATCTAAAGTGTAAGAAATTCGTACTTATTGTAATTTTATTCATTGTCTCAAAAAGGTAAGAGGTAGGGGTAGGTCTTTCATCGCGAGGAAACTGATTTGTCCTAGGACTACAAAAACTGACGACATACGACATTCACAAACCAGCACTGAGCACGCATGGTGTATTTATTAATTTATTAACACTTTATGCACATAGGTACAAAAGCGGACTTAATGCCGTAGGCATTCTCTACCAGTCAACCATGAGTGGTGAAGAGATAGAGTGGAAGGTGCAATATGTACGTGAAAATTATATTGGAAAAAATAATGACAATAGTGATTACAAAAAAGACCTAATATCATAAAATCGAAGTATTATAAAATAGAAATCTACATTGATAATATACACACATCAAAAGTGTCTAGGGATCAACATATATTTTTGCAATAACTTTTCTCCTGATTGATATTAATTAAAATTTTCTTTAAGGATTCATCAAATAAAGTGTTTTCGTTTGTCACAGTAACGATAAACCAAGTCACCTTTGCATTAATAAAGAAATTTGCCATTTTCCTAATAAAGGGATTTTTGACATTTGAACCACTAACATTAAAGTTCGAAAAAAAGACTGAAATAACAGTTTTCTTTAAAATTTTATTGGGTAACTTAAAGAATTAATAATCCGTGTTTCTACCGCGAACACTAACAACACAAGAACATCGGTTTGGCATACTCAAAATGAGTTCATCCAAATCACGCTGTGGAATGGCCGCCCATGTTTGTTGCAACAACAAAAAAAGGTCTTCTTGCGACTGGATACCCTCCATATTCGGCAGAGCTCTTCTCTGTAGCATATTCCATGCATGCTCAATCGGGTTCAAGTCTGGCGACTGAGCAGGCCAGAGCAGGACATTGATGTTAGCTGCGGCAAGAGTCTGTCTTACAACTCTTGCGGTGTGCGGTCGTGCATTATCATGCATTAACTGAAATAAGGGACCGATTTGCACTTGTAGAGGAACGATGACGTCAGATACAATCGTCTCAGCATAAATTTGAGCGTTGAAGTTGCCTCTGATCCAAATCAACTCAGTTCTTCCGCCGATCCAAATACCCGCCCATACCATGATGGTTCCACCACTATAAGGATGGACTTTCTGGCAGGATTTTAATCGCTGTTGGCGTCCAGGGGTTCTCCAGTGTCGTATACGTCTTGTATACGGTCTCATACCAAAACGAGACTCATCAGAAAAGCACACGAAACGCCATTGTTCTTCTGCCCAATTTCTGTGTTCAAGAGCCCATTGATATCGAATCCTACGATTGTGCATTGCTATAGGTGGTACCCGTAGCGGTCTTCGGGAATGAAGGTTCACTTCATGCAAGCGGTTTCTAACTGTTTGGTCGCTAATTAAGTTCCCTGAAGAGTGATGAAGCCTCACGGCTAACATCATGGCGGTTATTGTTGGAGCTCTTCGAGTTAAGATTTGAATGTATCGGTCTTGTCTCCGTGTGGTGCAGCGATACCGTCCTCCATGGCGCTCAGCCACGGTACCAGTGCTTCGGTAACGTGTCCAAAGTCGACTGATAACACTCTGACTTGTATTCAGAGCTAAAGCCACAGTACGTTGCCGGGAACCAGCTTCTATCATTCCCACGGCTCTGAGCATTTCTTCCCTGCTTAAATGACGTCGCCGCTCCATAATAACGTTGGTTTTAATCAGTAGTAGGGAAACAGTAGCACTAATAATGTCTTCAATGCGTTGTATGTTTTTATAGGGAAAATATTGACAGCTGATTTTCATCTTTTACTCGAATTTGATTAACAGTTCCTGTTTCAAATTATGAAATGCACCAAAAAGGATCCATATAAATTTATAAAATCATAAATTTATTACAAAGCCACATCTCAATCTCAAGAAATCCGCATAAAAATGCTTGATCCCTAGACACTTTTGATGTGTGTATATGAATAAATACTTATATAAATACATATACGTACATGTATAATGGCCCATTCCTTCTCATAGAGAAACGGTCTGTATCCCAGCAGTGGGAAAATTCCAGTCTAGTTATAAATAAATAATATTTTTTTTATTGAAAATAGGTTCGCGTTTGACCATTATCTCGACTCAGGCTTATGTTACCGGACGGTGAGCTACGCCTGCTCGCTGCCCGCAATGTATGTTGTACTTGGCACCTACATATTATTATTATACGCTCCTCTACCTCACTATCATTGAATTGTATTGTATCTATATGCATTATCAATCATGCAGTTCGATTGATGTGTATCGATCGAGAAATAACAAGCTATTAAACGTTTATTATGAACACATGCTTTATCTCGCAAATTTTCCAGCACGTTTGTTTCATAACGTGCTTTAAATTCCACGAGTAGCTCTAGTACTTGAGATCCTGAAATAAAACGCATTAAGAGTTGTAAATATTTTACTGATAGAAAAGCAATGTCGGGAAACAATCATTTAATATTTCACTTATGCTTGTTTAAATCCTTCTTCTGTCATGAATATTCTTGTCAGTATGGGATAGTTTTCTGTGTTTTATAATTATTATTCTATTTGTTCCATTATTTCGATTTTCAAAATTATTGTACACATAATTTTTGCCTTTTCAAATCGATAAAAATGTACAGATTATAAGCTTCAATGTTGGGTGCGGTTACTGATGTCACACAGTATTAACAAATATACAGCATGACGTTACGTGAAAACTCAATCTGCAGTGAGTTGAAATATCACATCGTTTTCATTTTTAAATTACATGAAAAAAACGTGTCCAATATTTTCTGGGTATGTAAGTGACGGACTACTTAAAATAATAGGATCGCCTATCGCTATAGTCGCTAATGACTTTTCTTTAGATAATGTTGCCTTCGCTATGCGCCTCCACTTTCTGCGGTCTTCAGTGTTGGGACCTTTAGACTATGGTCATTTCTGTTGTAGCTTTTATAAACAGCTTACTGGTTTAAGCAGCGCTAACTAATAATGTACTAATAATTTGTGTTTAAGAATACTGCTAATGCCCGTTGTTATCAGTTTATTAATTTATCAAGTTACCATTATTCATTTTAGTACTTACACGCATAAAAAATATCTGAGTACTATACAGAGGCTGAAATATTCAACGCTTTGCCGCGGCAACATCATTTCATGGGAAATGGCGCATCAGCGATTCACATACGAACAGCCCAGTTTGCTCGAAATTATTTAGTTATGCTTCTAATAAGTATATAATTATGTCGTAGTAGAGCTTCCAATCCCGCAGCCTGAAATCAATCTTGGTATTTGCGGGACTACAAACTTTCAATCCCGCGGGATCTCGGTATTTGCGGGATTCCGCATATTGAAAATATTCACATTTATATAAGGTAAATAAAACAATGAATTAATCAACTAACTCCACATTTATTTACGTATTACTGTTAATATGAAATCAATCAAATTACACCATTTTTTCTTCACAAAAAACAGTAACAAATGATGAAAAAAAATAACTTAACTGATAATTATAACCGAATTTCAGTCAGTGGTAGCCTAAGTAAGTACTTAGGCTACCACTGACTGAAATTCGGTTATATTAGGCTACGCTGTAAAAAACGGGCGACATCGGTCCCCGCGTTGTTTGCAACACTGCCGGCCGCCAGTCACCGAGCAATCGCGCTCGCGAGAGGTCGCATGTGTGTTTTTTTCAGTTCCGCAAATCCCGTGGATCTCGCGCCCGTATTCCGCATCACGCGGGATTGAAAAATCCTGCAATACCGAGATCTAGGTATTCCGGGATTGGAAGCCCTATATCGTAGTACAAAATCAAAATCCAAGCTTATTTGGTCGTGTTGTACCGGTCATACTTTTTGGCATTTATTAATTCATTATCATCTGCAATTCTATCTATTTCCCAACTATGTTGGTTTCGGCTTCCAGTCTAACAGGTTGCAGCTGAGTATTAGAGTTTTACATGTAGCGACTGCATATCTGACTTCCACAACCTATTAGCTGGGTAGATTAGTGTCAGATTTACTGGCTTCTGACTACCCGGAACAACTGCCAAATATGTTCAAATGACAGCCGGGACCAACGCCTTAACGTGATTTTCGAGACACTGGGAATCACTCTTCCAAACTCCGGGCTATTAGGGTGTTACCACACCAATCGATCGATTGTCAATCGATGCCATCGATCGATGGTAGCATGGATTAGTTGACGTCGATCGATTGTCGATCGAATGTAGAATGGATTAGTCGACGTCGACCGATGCCATCGACCGGCAATCGATCGATTGGTTAGTCGCCCGGTATCCGTCGATCAATTAAAGCTACCACACCAATCGATCAACGTCGACCGATGTCGATCAATGGCATCGATCGACGATCGATCGATTGGTGTGGTAACACCCTTACTGAGAAATTCCTTACAGAAAACCTTATAGCACTCTTTGCCCAACTGAGGGAATCGAACCCGAGACGACGTGCTCAGCAGCCTAGCTTGCTATGCTGAGTAGTTTGGTATTTATTAATTACTAATTTATAAAAAAAATACAATTCAATAGCTAAAACGTTTACTATTGAATTGTCAAAAATTTACATAAAGACTGTCTATCAAAATTCCCGGTCGTCACCATTCTTTCGTGTTGTAGTAAGTAGGAAAATTCGATATATATCGAATCTTACCGAAAGCAGCTTTGCAGCAGCAGAGCAAAAACAAAATTCCTTTACAAGTTTCGGGTCTGTATGAAACTTGTCTCATTTCTTATTAGTTTTTCTACAGCCGTTGGCAATTTCATGTTGCTAGTAGCCAGTATAACGTTGTTTGTTACTGAATTTGGTCATGTAATCAACAATTTTGAGACAAAGTAATCAGTTCATAAGATGATATTGTCATGAAAGAATAGATTTAATAAATGTGGCTTACGATTATTTAGATTTCGACTTAATCATGTAGAACATACGAAAATGCTGTAAAATTTTTGTTACGACTTAGCCTTATATTTATTTAAAATTATTTACTGATCATTCGGGCAACAAAATGGATTTGTAAATATTAAATGTGGTATGTAAGAGCACAAATTGCGAACGTTTTAATGTAACATGTAACCCAAACCTATTTTCACTTTGAGATGGCCGTTCGTCGAACCACTATTCTTTTTGCATATAGAGGAAATAAATAACTTACTTTATAGCCATCCATAAATTTCAACCCTTGTCAAAAACTGCCTATTGAAATATCCATGGAAAGAAATTACTTAAAAACAAAAGAAAAGCAAAGGAACCCAAAACACTTAAAAAATAAAAATCTATTGAATTCAGTTTAAAACAATATCCAAAAAGGCAATAAATCGTACGTTAAAGTAACCTTTTTTTTGGGATCTGGAGATCTGTTGAACAGATGTGTGAAGCGATGGCACATGAGTGAAGGCGTACGCAGTATCATTTGGCGGGAACTGATAAACGACAAGCTTTGGCCAATGAACAGGCGTCATGCACAAAACAACCAATGAGACAGGTTACTCGCGTCTGATTCTTTTTCTAGGAGGAGCCTAGCTGAATGGCGGGAGGTGATGAACAGCGGTGAGCGGAAGTCAGACGGAATCGGACCGCGAACCGAGATGGTTGCATTACTCACATAGAAATAATTATAGTTAAATTTAGATTGAATATTGTTTGTATCTTAAAATAAAGTTAGAAGCAGTGTATCTAAGTAGTATTAGTGAAATAGAGTCAGTGAGAGAGCTGAAATTTGGTAACGTATTCCAAGTTCAAATTTTGTGTTAAAACAAGATCCCAAGCTAATTTACAATAACTTCAGTCACCAAATCTATTTAACGACCCCAGTAAATATGGAGGCTACTACAAACTTCGATATTTTATATTCACTAAGACAACAGGCACGAGAGCACCTTTGGTCTAACCTGGACAAGGTAGCTATGATGCTATTCTTGATAATGGTCATTTATCTCCTAGTGATAGCTTGTGTAGAGGTTTGGAGGCGATGGAAAGCTAAAAGGTCGAATACACTAATGTAAATTATCATGGGATATTGTGACTTATGTACCTTGAATATAACTGTGTAACCATTATGTATACTTTACCTCACCTCTCAGTTGTCTTACGATTTATATAAACTGAAAATAATTGTCAATATTGTGTACATATGTGTGTAAATCTAATTTGTGTATGTCAGAAGGGTTTTTCGCTTGAGATGTTCCGTTTTCCCTTATCTGACTAGGTTTAGGAATGGGACACTCGACCTAGTTTCGCCACCATCTTAGTGAACCTAGGCCTAAATAAACAAACAGTTTCTTTCGTTGAAATTGAAAATTAAATGAATAATTTAAACCATAATCACCTCTTTCTTTTATATCCCAAGAGTACATGTGTAGAGAATTTTATAGTGGAAGGTTAATAAAACTAAGGTCAAGTCATAACAAAGGCATTGTTTTGAATCAGAGTATTAAATCAGTTTGGTTCTCCGAATATAGTAATTTGTACTACTATAGACCAGATCTGAGATAGGAATCCAGATCTAAGTCAGATACTTTAATCAGGGGTTGAGACTATAAGTTCCTTCTGTACTGAATTAAACCTAGTATAAATCAGTAAAATCCCAACTGAGTGAGTAGAGATACCAAGCTATGGTAACTTAATTATCCCTTTGATTCAAGTCATTAGTATCAGCGACTCAGTCATAAACGAGGAATTAAGCAGCTATAATGTAATTATGTGGGTTCAAGTCAATAATCACTTAATTATTCATAGGAGAAATACTGTTCTTGAGAGAGAAAAACATTTCGGCTGTGTTGTGATATAGTACACATTAATATTTCCTAACGCCGATAGACTGATAATTTGAGAGACACGACTGAGCGACGCCTCTGGCAGTGATAACTTAGCATACCATTACACGCCATGTCTTGCAATCTGACCCCGACCTAGATTTGGCCAAATCTAACCATAACTCAAATACAAATACCCCAAAACCATGGTTCCGGGGGAGTACCTGCCCTAACTGGGAATGTGGGAATCTAAAAAAATACAAGTACCAGCCTGTGTAAAACGGGAGGTGGGAATCAAAAAAATGCAAGTACCAGCCTGTGTATAACGGGAGGTGGGAATCAAAAAAATGCAAGTACCAGCCTGTGTATAACGGGAGGTGGGAATCAAAAAAATGCAAGTACCAGCCTGTGTATCACGGGAGGTGGGAATCACTAGCGCTTCTTAGCGAATAAATAGGGAGTCAGATTGCCCCCCCATAACAATGATTAAAGACCGTATCGCGGTGCAGGTTTCCCCATGCTAGAACGATATCAGTCAGACGCGGTGGCTCAAACGAGCACAAACACACATGTATCAACTTACACAATCATTCTAACGTGTCAAATTGAGTTTATCTTGAAAAGTCTCTTATTAAATCCAAGGAAGATTGATTGAATATCGTACGAAATAATAATATAGACGCGTAGAGACAAGCTCCGCATTATCGAGTAGAATGATTGATAAGTCTACATTGTTCGCACAGTGGAGTGTACTCAAGATCGACCTGTGGTAAATCTAAATCTAATTATTGATTAAAACCCGAAATGACTCTCATGATGCAGTATTGTTCCTTTAAACACTGGTGTAAGGAAGTTCAATCCTTCCTAGATTAAACACAGTATTGATCACCAAAGGCTAATTAAGGAAATAGACTCTCTCTCTTAATATATTCACTTACGAAACAAACAGACTAGACGATCCACGCGAGCCACTACAGAACCTTGGTAGGATGACAACACAGAACGTTATCTTTACCGTTACTGGAGGCCTCAGGACAGGCGTACCATCACAACTTCGAAAAAATATTAAATGTCGTGTTTGGAAATTCAGACGTGGTTTTACATCAAATACTTTTTATAAATGTATCGAGATATCTCTTGGAAATTTAATACTGTTATGTTCACCTACAGTGACAGGTGAAAGCATGTAAAGAATATTTTCGTTGACAGGTAATAATAAAACTAGAGAACCAATAACAGTTTTCTAAGAATTTATTTTCGATGAGTAGGTATAATGAGACCATTTTCACAAACGTTAACTGAAAGGTTCTGAAAATATAAAGAAATATTGCCCACACTAGAAGTCAAGAACGGTCATAAGTTTACTAACTATATTCTAGTTCCATAGTTCAGCACTAGATGTCACCATTAAAACACAAAAGTTCACAGTGAGTGAGTCTGAATCGACGTAGAATCTTCCAACTATTTGAGTCATGTGTAAGATTTAAGATTTTTAGGGTTCCGTAGTCGAATGGCAAAAACTCGAACTCGGAACTCTTATAGTTTCGTCTTGTCCGTCTGTTTGTCTGTCCATATGTCACAGCCATTTTATTACGAAACTATTAAGACTACATGTGAAACTTGGTAGGTAGATTTACTCTTTGAACCGATTTTTAACTAAAAATAAAAAATATATAAAATTAAGAGGGGCTCCCCAATTCCCATACATAGAACTGACACAACTTTTTTTTACATCAATATGTACGTGTGTGGCTCGCACTTGGCTAATTTTTTATTGAGGTCTATTTTGCAGTAAAAAATAATTAGGCAAGCGCCTTGTGGACCACGCAGAGTAGTTCCGTAGTTATAAATATGGTCTGTAGAATATTATTTATAAAAATTATAAACTACTTATTCAATTACCTTTTATATGTTGTTCGACTATTAGCAATTCACTATCATGTTAAGTCTTAATGTTTCTTCTTAATTGAGATACGTTATAATTAACATCTTGAATACTTTCACCTATCCAACCGTTTGGTTTTAACCGATTTGTAGAGGGTAGGGAAACAACATGAGTATTGTAAACAAAAACCTAAACTTTATTACTAATTTTGCAGGCTTTTGTCGGAATCGAAAACGGTTTTGGTCTGGTTTAAACGAGTTAAAACCATAACTTTTACATCTTTTATTCAATGATAGGTACACCACAAGACAAGATAGGTACTAAAAAGTTATACGCTTTATTGTGTGTGCCAAATAACTACTTTGTAGGCGTGATTATTATCGTTATTATCTATGTATAAAATTGCCGAATTACATTTCCGCAGCTGCTAATAGGTAGGTTTCTGAGTGAAACCGCAGACGGGCCGATGAACATGACGAATCTATAAGGGTTCCTTGTTTTATAACGGAACCCTAAAAATAGTATTTGAAGATTGTATTATTTTTATTTTGTAGATGAGTCTGTATTTTTCCATCGTTATGAAGAACTCATTTTTATTGAGTTTCAAAGATTGATCGGACATTAATCTTTCAGAATTTATTTTTAAGTGACTATGGGAATTTCATGAATATTTTTATTTTTATAAAGGTTATTGTGCTCTGTAGGTTGCGATGCGATTTATTTTGCTACAATGATTTGCGAGATTTACTGCCGACAGATCACAGTAACACAATATTACTTATTTATAAAGTCTGTCTATCTTTCTCTATCATGTTTGAGTCTATCAAATATTCATAAAGAAATAAATCGAACATTGAAAATTGATCGAGATCAGACGTAGGTACAATAGTTGCATTACTGATCAGACTATATATAAATCTTGTTTTCTACTGAACAAGTGAACACTCGTTTTTTTTTTCAAGAACCATTATGAGTGTTTTGTATTCTCGGTAAATCTTGAGGAAAATTCAATAGAAGTTATCTCTTCATTGGAAGATTGAAACTAATCGGCTCGTGTTCTCTTAGTCATGGACGCAGCAAAACAAAAAGAAATATAATATACACAAACCATAATTATTTCTAGAGAAACGCAAGTTGCACCCACTTGCATGTTTTAATTCACAACAACTTTTTATACATATTATACAAACTATTTATTGCAAGTATGTTGTGCTAGAGCTGCCGCAGTGGCTGCGTGAAACTTCAAGCGAATATACGTTAGTACGAGTAACCTTACTGGTTATATTTTCGGGTTATTTGGGGTCGAAACTCTTGAAAAGGCAGGTTGACACTTCCCGTCACCTAAAGGCTCTTCAGCACATTACAAGCCGACAGCATTGAGAATAATTTTTTAAATGTTTTATTTTAGTTTGTAGATTCGAGATGGGTATCGTGTTACTCGTGTTTGCTGCGAGAAATAGAAAAGAAGAAGATAGAAGCTCTGGAAATGTGGTGCTGGAAAAGGATGTTCGGAGTATCATGGACCAAGTTCCGCACAAATGCATCCATACTCAACGAATTGCACATCCAACAACGTCTATCAACCCAAGTTCAAACACGCATTCTCAAATTCTTCGGTCACGTCTCCAGGCGAAATATCGATACCATCGAACGCCTCGTTGTTCAAGGTAAAGTCGAAGGCACAAGGCCACGCGATAAATCACCCATGCGATGGACTAATCAAATCAAGTCTGCTGTGGGCAGCCCATTGCATGAGTGTACCAAAATGAGCGCTAACAGGCAAAAGTGGTGTAAAATTGTGAAGATGATCACAACGGCCCGGAAAACTGGAACATGACATGACGACCACGACCGCTCTGGCACGAGCGTACCGACTGAGAAGAAGAAGAAGATCGTGTTACTCAGCTGCTGGGTTGTGGAGGTCAGATCAGGCAGTCGCTTCATGTAAAGCACTGATACTCAACTGCATCGGGTTAGCCGATCCTAATAAATTTGGAAAAAGCCTAAGCAGATAATAATGGTATGGAATTATGGATATGAATCTTCATTCACATCATTTCTCACAAGTGCACAAAGGTGTGTCCAAACATTGGGCTGCAAGAGCGCGGCAGCAACGCGCGGCATTTCTAGGACACATTTCTGCCGCGCTCTAGTTAGGACAAAGCTGACTAATGTTTGCGCGACAGTACTGCGCGGCACAACCAAGATACGCCGCGCGCTTCATTTGGCATCAAAATTGTTGGCTATTTCATTCCACAAGTCTTCACGTTTGTTTTTATATTTTCTCTATACTTTTCAATTAAACTAATCGATGTTTCGTTGTCCATGGTTGAGCGCAGAAATACGTCCAAACACAAATACTGCCGAATGTTTACTAAGAATGTTTGGGCGCGGCAAGTAGCCAGAAGCGTTTTTACATAAAAAATTGTTAATTGTATTTAGTATTCCTAATTTTCCTTTTCACTGTAAGTATAGTAAATTAAATTAAACTAACTAATTACGACTCGCCAGCACACAGATAAGCCCTAAGAGGCTTTCGTGTGTGGCAAAACATTTTTTTTAAGTTTGTTGTGTAATGTGTATTGGCTAAAATAAATAAATAAATAAATATCCTTCCACAATCGTTAAGAGCTACAAATCTATTGGATGATCTCACGGTTGTGATGTTGTTAATATGACACGGTTTTTAGCGATTGGCTACTGAACTGCGTGTAGCAGGCTCGATTCCCGGACTGGACGAAATATTTGTATAGCAAGATAGTTGTTTGTGCAAGTTAATTTTCATGTCCGTAAACACCCCCAAGGTACAAGTTAAATTCCTAGTGACTAGTGTGGAGGCATTTTTTAAACATGAAAGAACATATTGCTTGGTAATAGTAGATTATTACGCGACGGTATTTTAATTAACACATGATTAAGTTACATAAAAACAGTCCTGAATACAACCTTAGCCTTTTTTTATGCCACTTACACCAGTTAGCGTTTCTATAACATTTACAGTTGTCCCTAACTTTACGACTTGGTCACAATGACCACAATATTTTTAATTAAAGAAAGAGGGAAAACTGCGGAGGGCTTTGTTATTTTTATTATATTTATAGGTATGTAATCTCTATGTACAGGGGAAGGTCAACACAACGTAAAAAGAAATACCTACATAATCATGGATACATTTATGTAATTTGAATTTAAATGGATTTTTGCTTTGATTAAGGGCTGTTATTCTTAGTTAGGTCTTCGTCATAATTATTATGAGCTCTCTTAATCAGAAAGAATATTATGAAGCACCGTATTTATTAGTGTGTCATTTTAGCATATATATTTGTTTTAGTAGAATCATTACATGTCAGTATTATATTTATTAGTAAAAAACTTTTTAGCAAAAAATAGAACCGACTTCCATATAAAAACACTACAAAGGCAAAAATAACTTTAATTTCGCAAGGCGGTGTCAAAAACGAAAATATATACAAAACTAAAGACACCGCCTTCCGAAATTAAAGTTATTTTTGCCTTTGTAGTGTTTTTATATGGAAGTCGGTTCTATTTTTTGCTAAAAAGTTTTTTTTCACGCTTTTTAGTGGGTCGGTTTGTAATTTATCTAGTTACAAAAGCCAAAATGTCAACTACTTATCACCTTTTACAAAATATTGCTTTTCCCGGTGCAGAGCCGTTAATTTTTGAGGAGTTCTCCTGGTACATCACCATCAGCTCTACTTCACCATATGCATTGTGACGAGCATAAAGGGCTTAACATCCATATTCAAGTAATCTAATCGCAATCAACGAAATACTTATTATTGAGTAGTTTCGGTGGCCATCTGGGGTCTTCGTCATCAGTTCCACTTCCTCAAATGGTGCTTTTCGAGAGCAACTCCACAAGCTACTATAAGAAATACCCAAAACGCTATAGGTGTGCCTATAATATTTGAAGAGTTCCCTCGATTTCTCCAGGATCCCATCATCAGATCCTGATTTCGTAACAATGGGACCAACTAGAAACTATACCCATTCAAATGCAAAAAGAATTTTTCAAATCGATCCAGCCGTCTCCGAGATATGAGGTAACATACATAAAAAATAAAAAAAAATAAAAAAAAAATAAAAAAAAGTTCAAGACGAATTGTAAACCTCCTTTTTTTGAAGTCGGTTAATAATACCGGTACAATAAAGGGGGCAATTTTATATAAAAAAAAATCTGGTAAGACGTTAAGCACTGAACAAACACGGACTGTCTGAATGCGTAAGGCATTAAGCATTAGATATTAAGGCAGTCTACTTCAGGAGAGTGCAGAGGAAGAAAAAGAGAAAGTGCAACTTAAAATTACTTCTCACGCAGACGAAAATTGTACCTAACCCATTCTTCAGCACAATATATTTCTCATCGGTTAAGGAAACTCAACATCAATTTCAAAATTGACTTGTTTTCTCCAGTCGAAACTAAAGTAAAAATCAACAAAAGTTCAATTCTAAATCGACGGCAAACGATTTAAAAACCCGTCCGAAACATTCCCACGATATATCTGAATACCTGATTTATACGATTTTTCCTTTAAAGAATAAAACACCCGTCTCTTTCTTTGTTTATATCATAAATTCTACATCAATAGGTACTTGGTACTGAATCATACTAAGATGTTCCTGATTTACGGGTTCGTTTCAGTGCTTTACTGAAAGTGAAGTTTCAGTGTGATGCAAGCAATAAATAACTGAGCTGGATGGTTCAACTCTCATTGGCTGCATCATGAAAATAGCTCTTGCAGATAAGTGCCTGCATTTGCTGAGTCAATATGTCATGTTCGATGCAGCTTGGCGCATAATTGAACTCTCTTTGTGATTTTGGTTTGTCGATTGAACACAGTTATGACGTTGTTTTTTTCTAGAATCTAGATTTCAAAATGGTTTTGTTCTGTTTTTCAATGTACCATTCATGATGTTCTGTTGTTTTGAGTGGAATTGACAAGTAAGCCTTGATTAGAAAGTGGCTAAAAATCGATGTTAAGCGATGTATGAAGTAGGTTTTCTATATTTTTGAAGTGAAAACTTCTTTAGCGTCGTTGTGCATTTTTTTGTAATGGGTAAAAAATGTTAACTCGCGTCGGGACACGTGACCTGATTGAAAATTCGTAAGACGCACGGAGAGTAGACAGCCGGCGCGGCGTAGGAGAGGAAGTATCCCCCTCTCTTTCTACGGCGCGGCGAAAATGAATGCCTGCGCAAACTTTTTAATGTAATATAAATTGTCATGTTTGTGTACGATAGCGCAATATATAAATATTGTATTCTACCACATAAATGATAGTACTTTTATACTGATAATTAAAGCAATTCGTGCAAAATTATTACCTAACCATTCCAAAATATCAAAAATGCACAACGTTAATATTCAAGTTTTCACTTCTGCCGGCACTCCCGGAGTGCAACCTTTTTTTTTTGCCACTTTATTTTCGTATACCTACTACAAAAATTACATCGCTGATCAAGGTAGCTGTCTGGTTACCCGTTGATTAAATATAAGGTTCTACTTTTCTCTTTTCTATAAATGTTGATCGACCAAGTAAATTACCATATTATTTCTTTATTGTAAATTTTTCGACTAAAAGCCTATATGTTGCGCTATAACCTACCATACAGAAACAGAAAGACGAACAGACAGACCAATAATCAGACAAAAACCTTTGTGTTTTAGTATCGAGTAAATAAGCACTTGAGAAAACATAGCTTTTTATTCATAGACAGGCACTCTTATTTTCATATGTATACATCTTGTAGGCATGATTAAAATCGAACATCATGCCAAATTTAAGCTTCGCAGCATCAATAGTCTCTGGATTAAACCTCCGAAAACATACAAACATTGTTGTACATTTGAACCCTAAAAAACGCGGTTCTTAATAAAAATATATTATGAACTCATAAATTTGGATAGGATGACGCCTGTCGGGTTGGTTGGTAGACATTGTAAGGCACAGGTATTGTTGTCGCAAGGTATATGTTCAACAACAGGTACAGGTAAGTATTATGAGATTCACGGTGGTGGTGATTCTCAGAGGAATTTGAAATAAAATAGCAGACTGTTATTTTAGGTAGGTTCGTATATTAGGATTATAAGAACTCGCGATTAGTATTGTATGTGTGAAGTTGCGTTTGATTGGCGTTGACCGACCTCGGCTTCTCGTTGAACCTTGGCGTTGGACAAGCCCACGAGTGTGATAACAGGCATGTTTGATGCGCTGTGTTATCTGAATGCGTCGTGCGAGACTTGTGTACACACGGTAACGAAACACGTGCACAATAGGGCATTTACCTGTGTTGTTTGGTTAGTGAGTTAGATTTTCAAAAAATAGTGCACACGTATATTTTGCCCTTTCAAATCAACAAAAATTTACAAAGATTCAAAGAAAAAGAGGAGATCGTGGCTAAATAAAAACAGCTGCACGGGTTGATCTTGAAGATCAACCCGTGCAGCTGATTAAGCAACTTGCCAAGATTGAAAGAAGAAAGAATAAGTATTTATTCGGCACATGCCACAAAGCACACAACACAAGTAGGTATACAAAAGGAAAAAAAACCAAATAAAAAAAAATATAAGAAAAAAAAAAACAATATTTGCATTTACAAGAAAATAACTAATTACGTGTGCCTCGCGACTGCGCCAAAAAGACTCAGTTCAGCTACATGCCAGACAACTAGTGCCTGACGCTGGTTTTCAACCGGACCTAGTGTAGAAGTGACTACCGGATGTGAACCAGCTTTGTACAGAAAATAAATAAATAATAATATATATTTATATACATACGTGTGTGTGTATAAATATAATAAATATATATATATATATTCAATTATTATTTAATTAATTAATTAATTATTTATATATATATATATATATATATGTAAAAATAAATAATTGAAGCGTCTGTTCGCGATCTAAAAAGAAGTGTGCTTGCTGCATAATAAATTAATGGGTTGTAATAAGTGGTTGAGTATACTATTTACACGAAACCAAAACACAAAACAAATGCTTTGTAAAAACAGATAGGGTAGGTATTTGTATTTGGTTGGTCTGTGGATAGGTGACCATTTCGACATTCTTCCATGACTCGAAAAGCACGTTAAACCGTTGTTCCTGTCTGTCTTTTGTTCATCTTTGACAGTCATTACGGTTAGTCTAAGCAAATGGTGAAAAATATACCAAGACTAAGAGTTTTATAGTTCAGGAGCTGGTGTCGTCATTTGGTTGCTAAAACGTACCTATAATACGGCTTGTTATTAGGCTTGTTCATACTCGGTCACTGACAGGAACGCTCCGAACTAGTACAATTGTTCAAATGTACTAGTTCGGTCTTCTAGTACTATTAGTTCATTTTAGTTCATCGATAATTAAGACATCAGTCAGACGTGATGGAATACCTGCATATTTGATTTTCCTTCATACTTTGCAGGCTTAGGACTATCATTTTAATTATGATACATTTTAAATAATTTGAATATCATTGAAATAAGATAGTATTGAATAGATAATATTGAATGAACTATTAAAATGGCGTATTTAAAAATCAAATATTTACAGTGATCTTCATTTTTATATACATATTTTCTTTTTTACAATCCACACGAAACAAAACCAAGCATAAGCAACATAAACTTGAACTTATATTGTTGAACCAATGACGTTGAGTAACTTCACTTGACAAAGTTAAAATAACAAATAAAAACATTGAAAACAATTACTATCAAAGAGCCATAGAACGTCCGGGCCATAGATTATGCACATAAATGACCGGACACAGTTTCTCGTTCTCCAGGTCATCGTAGTTCGTACATCACTTATTAGTTCAGCCGTTCTTACTCGGCTCTCGCGATTGGATGTCGCTAGGATTGGTGATTAGTTCACTGTACTAGATGACCGATTTGAGCGACAGAAACAGAATAGTTCGTTCTAGTTCACATGACGGAATTGCGTCCTAACAGTACATAGTACATGTACTACACAAGCCTACTTGTTATGTGATTTTTTTTTTTTATGAATAGAACTAGTAATGTGGGTAGAATTCACGTTAACAAGATCCCTCTAACTAAGCTAAATATGCTTGTGTTTGGAGTAGGTTCATGGCAATAGTGTAATGGTCCCAACCCGTGACCTCTCGATCAAAAGTCTGACACCTTAGCCAAAAGGCTATTGACGCTTAAACGCTTTTGTCACCCTTTATAAGATTTTATATTTCAACTCACTGTATCATTTTTAATTTTTAAATGTGTGACAAAAAAATCGTGTCTACTATTTTTCGGTAATCTAAGTGACGTAGTAAATAGAATATTTGGAGGAAGTAGTACCTTATTTTACTTTTTCCAACAGCTATGAGAAGAAATACACGGGCTCACGTCACAGATCCTCAGAATTGGAAAATCCGACATTGAAGGTGACAGATTTTATTTGATTCTGCGCAATCCACAAGCGAAGGGTAAGTAAGTTTTTAAATTCCGACAGCAAATCCTCACTTTGCGATTATATTACGGGAGTGTGATTAATTTTGTTTTAAATCGTACACTAACGGATAAAGTGTCAAATCTCTTTGAAATTTAGAATCAATATTTTGGAATATCATCGTCGTTAGAGAGTTTTGCAGGATTTATCAAAATTGTGATCAAAAAGACATTCAATTGTTTATTTGCAGAAAGTAAAGTAAACTATCACTGAGTGCCACAGGGTACCCAATATATGCAGTGAAAGCTAAACTTCGGAAAGCATTCAACGACTTATTTGATTATATATAAAATAATATTCTTAATTAGTATCCTTTATTATCAAATAAGTTTTATTATTGGCCGTCTGGTTACGATGTGTCACTCGTGGTTTCGAACTTAGTCAATCTCATTACTTTGTGTAATTTTGATCATTACCACAGCTCTTAAAACTGTAAAGGAAAACATCGTTACGAAACAGACATGTCCATGGACCGAAAGACCAAAGACATGAAACATCGCGCACTGGACCCACGTGGTGGATTACGTTACGGACCATTGCCTTTTATAGACAGGAGGCCTTTATCCCAGCGGTGGGAACGTTGTAGGCTGACTATAAAATAATAATAATAATAAATAAAAATCATTTATTTTCAGACACAATCCATAGATTAGATTAAAATTATAAATTAATTTGACTATGCTACGTGATACATCACCAACAAAATTTGTTCTTCTCACAAAACCTTTTCTGCTTATTTATTTAGATTATTTTTTTTCTCTTTCAGAGGTAAGATTCTTTTCTATATTGCATCTGCATTGTGAGAGTAATTCTATTTGTTAGAGTAAATATATATCATCGTGCATGTGCATTCTCCGCACGTAGGTAACGAAGCGAATAATCTCTGGAATAGTTACTCAGACGCGAAATTGGATCAGAAGGACAACTAAATTATTTACAGATTTTAGACTGATGTACATGCGTCATAAAATTCTAAAAATTACGAGGAACTTAACATTGAAAACTAATGTTAAAGACAGTTCAAGTTGGTCTTTCGTAATAATTTTAGCAAATTAAAAAAAGCGCAAACGAATAAGTTCTATTACCCCACGGTAAAATAATATTGTAGAGGCGACTTGTGTGTGGATCTATCACACACATACACATACACAATACTGATTCTTATTTGTTTTTACTGATAATAGGCTCACGTTTGACCACCATCACACCTGGGCCCTATTTAATAAAGCTGACAATCCGACAATTTCGACATACATACCTATGTCAAAAAGAGACAATTCGATTCTTTTGTTCTATTTGTTTTTTTTTGATTCGATTGTTCTATTTACTAAAACTTTGAATATGTGTTAATAATATGTGTTAGAATGAGACATTATTCAAGAAGAACTTACTCCAGGATTACTCCAGGCCTACTACGTTGCATGCGAAATAGAGATGTATTACACAAAAGGCACAAACAATCTTCTAATAATGACATACTTAAAACAACTTATACTAGATACAGAAACTTCTGCAACAAGATTCTCAAGAAACTTAAAAAACAATTCGACCTAAATTAATTTACCAAAGCTGGTCGCAACTCAAAACTAATTTGGGATACAGTCAAGCGAGTCACAAACACAAGTAAAACAATTCATATCCCTACGGAGCTACTCTCATCCTGTGAAACCCCTTCCCTTTCAGTTAATAAGGTCAACTCTTTTTTTGTTAATATAGGTACCTTGCTGAATGTATTAGTGACTTACACGGAGATTTTTCCAATCGGCGTCTCATAAATAGCTCTTCCACTTCGAGCTCTTTCGTTCTCCTAGAAACGGACCCAAATGAGATAGTGTCTATTATAGCTAATTTAAAACCAAATGCTGCTGTGGGCCATGATGGTATTTCTACAATCTTTTTACAGAGGTACTCAAAAATCCTGACCCCCATACTAAGTCATATTTGTAATCTCTGCTTTCTCACAGGGATTTTCCCATCTACCCTCAAGAAAGCCATAATTCATCCCATTTTTAAAGGGGGTGAACGGTCGTCTCTTAATAACTATCGTCCTATAGCGGTCCTCCCGGCTTAATCCAAAATCTTAGAACGACTCATTAACACCAGACTCATTAGCTACCTTGAACACAACAATTTATTGTCAGCCAACCAATTTAGATTCAGAAAGAAAAAGTCCACCTCTGATGCTGCCTTGCAACTTATAACTAGCATTGTTGATAAACTCAATAGCCGCAAAAAGTGCCTCACAGTGTTTATTGATCTCGCCAAGGCATTCGATACGATGCCCGTTCCCTGCCTTTTATCTAAGCTTGAAAGCTTAGGTATACGTAACTTGCAGCTCCAACTTTTTAAATCTTACCTATCCGACCGTACACAAACAGTTAAAATTGACAATTATTTAAGTAATGACCTACTTATCTCTTATGGCGTCCCTCAAGGCAGCATGATAGGCCCTACTTTGTTCTTGATCTTCATAAATGACCTCTGCAACATGAGTCTGGACTCTGGTAACATTATCTCCTTCGCTGATGATACTGCACAAATGGCTAATCACTCACTCACTCACGCTGAACACCAGTAAAACTAAACTCATAAGATTTTCTATAAATAATGGATCACAAACTTTGACACCCATTACTCTTAAAGCCCACTCTTGCCAACTCAATCCAATTCTTGTAACTGTCCATCAATTACGTCTACTGATACTATTAAATATCTAGGTATAATTCTTGATAAAAACCTCAACTTCAAAGCTCATATCACCCACCTAACTGGCAGACTTCGGAAATTGATTTATCTTTTAAAAACCCTTAGAGACGTGGCCAATGCCTCCATATTACGAACTGTATACCACTCCCTGTGTCAGTCGGTATTATCCTACTGCATTACGAGTTGGGGTGGTGCTGCTAAAACTAACAACTGGAGGTGGCTCAGAGAGCCATCCTTAAAGTAGCCACATTTCGACCTAGACTTTACCCAACATTTGACTTATACCAGAAATGTTAAGTCCTTACGGTTCGTCAATTATTTATAATCAACACCATATTACACCAACACGCAAGAACACCTCTCACACATAACCGACCGTTATCTAGACGTAAGGACAACATATGCCATGTTCCATTTCCACGCTTTACCTTCACAAAACGCTTTTTCTACTATTTGGGCCCCTTTTTGTTTAACAGAATTAGTATATCTATCCCTCTGTATCAATCTTCTTACCAAATATGCAAAAAGGAAATAACATTTTTTCTGTTAAATAAAAATTATGATGACACCGAATCTCTTCTTGTATCACTTTCTTAGTAACATTTTTATTACTCTTTCCGCTCCATTAACATAATATAGTTCAGCTAACGCCCAATCATACTTCACATTCACTACTACATACATCACACTCACGCTCAGAACATACATCACACTTCATAATACATACATACACATAAACACACATATCACACTTCACATTTTAATTATAAAGTAGAGTAGGTAATATAAAAATAAAAATGTAGACATCATAAGTATTAAATAAAATGTAGTCTCTATAATATTGTTTATTGTGGGAATTAGGGACTGGTGGACCTTAATACAGGTTACTACGTAACCTAGCTAGGCTACCGGAGCCACTTATAATTGATACTTATTTATAATTGTTCCTCATTTAATTGTAAATTATATTATGTAACAGACTGTAACAACCTTATGAAAATAAATACATTGATTGATTGAACTTACAGGCGACATAATTGTCATGGTAGAAAATTGACAAATATGTAGGAAAACCGCGACAATCCGATATTTTTATGTTTAATAAAACTTTTTAATCGACATGTGACAGTTGACAATTAGTCGTGAAAAACTCGTCAAATCTGCTTTATTAAACAGAAAATTTTCATGACATATTGACATATTTGTAGAATTGTCAGACAATTCTGACAGATGCGTTACCCTCTGTAGCAAATCATATTTTGAATTTTGAAGGTGTACGAAAGTGTTGGTAAAGGTTTATTAAAGTGATAAAAAATGGTAATTACATCGAGCAGTGAGAGTAATAATATTTGTAGTCGAAGCATTATTGTAATATTAGTTTTAAGGTACATAACTTTATGTTATTTTACTAAGCTTACTGTTAGATAACATTGTCTAAACCTATTTATCTTTTTATTTTACTATTTATGTTTTCCCTATAAGTGAATTTGTAATGAATATTAAAAGTAACCGTAAAAGTTTAATGTATTTTAATATTTTTCTGTGAGATTAAACGTCTGTGTAATGCCAATTTATATAGTTGCTCCTTATAATCGAATTTTGCATGATCGCATGGGGATAATGTAGTGGACGCCTGAAGGAGGATAACGCCGTCGAGGTCAACCACGGCGCTTGTGGGGTGACGATCTGAGCATGTTCGCTGGGCAAACATGGTCCGAAATTGCCCAAAATAGAGAGATTTGGAAGGAAAAAGGGGAGGCCTTTGCTCAGCAGTGGGACAACATAGGCTAAGAAAAAAAAAATTAGTGGACTGTAAAATAGCAATAAGTGAGTTGTTAAATATATGTATGCGATGTAATTATATTGTGGCTGTTTATTGTGGTATAATAAATACAATAAATCTAAAATAATAAAAAAAAAATACCAAATGGACCTTCTGAACGTCATTATATAATCATTAGTTTTATTTGTGTAAGCCGAAGCGCCATGCATGCACGTGTAGAAAATCATAGCAAAGACTAGTCTGTTTAAGCCATGTTCAGCGTAAAATTGCTGAATATTAGTGAGTCAGGGATTAAGATGAAATACATCTCTGATTAAGATGCATCAGTTTGAGAATCGCGGGCGTGGAAAAATGGATTCAAATTCATACGAAAATTGCTAAGAGCCAATTTTAAGAAACCACTTTATTTTTTCATTTGTTTAATATTAGTATCTTTACGCGTTTTATTTACAAAAAAACTTAATTTGAATCGCTTCGTGTCTTTTTGAAAGCTTTTTCGAAAAAGTTCTCAACTATCTCTTGACACTTAAACATTAAGTTTTTTTAAAGTTCATTTAAAATTCTTGACCGAAATAGACTTGAAAGCAACACGCTTAAAACACCCCTCCGATCCGATCCTTAAATATATATTAGGACCATATGAAGTTGAAACCAAGATAACATAGTGGCCATTCAGAAAACCTGGTAAGGGGTCAAAGGAGGTCAGTTACTTAATTAAGTATCGTAAATCCTGAAAGAGTCCTCACGATTTATGCATTTAATATTGCACGCCAATTGTCTGTAATGCCCAAGAGTCAATATACTACCTTAAAACTTAGCCTCTTTTCTTTTAAAAATATAGCATGTCCTGACAACTTCTTGTCAAAATATTTAAAATGGATGCCAAGTTGTTTTTTTTGTTTAAGGACTTTATGGCTTTCGCTTTCGTTTTTTCCAAATATGGACAGCTATTTGAATCAGTTAATATTATAAATAACCTTTTTGCAAAGACAGCTATAGTTTCAGTTATTAAAGCAGAGTAATAAACGTAAAATATAATTATGACATTGTACTAATAGCTTGGTACGACCATAATAGCACGTTTAAAAACTTGCTATTATGGTCATTTAACCTGTATGTACACAAAACGTTTATTAAAAAATTGCGTGTATGTTAAAGAAAACTTCAGAAAAACATTTTATATTGTAAACGCTTTTGATTGTACACAATAACACAACATTAAAAATAACTTGTAGTAATTACAGAACGGCTAAGCATTGCCATACAACGAGGCAATGCCGCTAGTATCTTGGGTACGTTGCCAGCCGACAGCGTTGAGGATCAATTTTTTTATGCTTTATTCTAGTTTGTATTTTATGTTAAATTAAGTTACACTTGATACATATATTGTTATGAAATAAATTACAGAACTCTTCATATTTTTTATGTTTAACGAATTTAACATTTCTAAAAGTAAATGCCTTACATTTTTCATAACTGAACTGGCAATAATTATTTACCTATCACGTGATCTATCTGTACTAATATTAAAAAGCAAAAAAGTTTGTTTGTTTGTTTGAACGAACTAATCTTCGAAAGTACTAGGTAGGTGGATTTGAATAAAATTTTGTGTGGAAGTAGCTTGAAGCTCGATGAAGGCTATTTTACCCGACTGCAAAGAAGGATGTTATGTTTTTAGCGTAATAAATTCCTCGGGAGCGAAGCCCGCGCGACTTGTAGTTTATTTGTACTTAAACACATATTAATACAATTAGAATTCAAACATAAATAAAGTATGTTAAATTTTTTGACTAAATGTATTTCTTTTCGTCTGGGCTAATATCTGGAACGGCTGAATTTAATAGGACTTGCACTGGTAATTAGAGGAGGTTACGGGCCATTATATATCTGGATTGGGATTATTGTGAAAAGAACCACGTAGTTAATAACGACTCCCACCATCTGAAATATTTATATTGTATACTACATGCAAAATAAAAGCGTCAAAACTGAACTGAAAGCCATTCTCTGCCTGTCAACAAAGGGTGATGGTGCGGTAAAATGGCAGTTGCATTGGGGATTTGTTAGTTGTCTTACAAATTAGGCACCATAATTCTGTAATAAAAAAAATTGGCCAAGTGCGAGTCAGACTCGCCATGAAGGGTTCCGATTCTCTACTCGACTGATTCGTGGATTCGTCATATTCTAGGGTTCGACGGAATAGCCTTTTTTTGTCGTGGTAAAACTATCAAATAAGTCCTCCCACCCCGGGCAGGGTGGGAGGACTTATTTGATAGTTTTAGTATTAGTTTAAAAAAAGTTAGAGGGGGGGGGGCTTTGGAAGCTTATATCTTTTGAACGATTGACTTTATGAAAAAGTGGTTTTAGAAACTCTTGTATCATTTTTAAATACTACACACGTATAGGTTTCATGAAAAAAAGTATTTTCAGTTCTAGTTCCATGTATGGGGACCCCCCCTTAATTTTAAATATTTTAAATATTTTTTAATAAGTTTCACATGTATAGTCTTAACAGTTTCGGAATAAAATGGCTGTGACATACGGACGGACGGACAGACAGACAGACAGACGGACAGACATATCGAAACTATAAGGGTTCCGTTTTTTTCCATTCGGCTACGGAACCCTAAAAAGCAATATTATTTCAATTTAATTTGATAAAAAATTCTACAAGTTAACACAATAATAATTTTCTTAATGTATACTGAACTGGCTAAAGACTTATTACACAGGATGCTCTCGTAAACGTAGTACAATGTAATTGAATTGTAAATAAGTTGTTTGTGTACCTATAATAAATAATAAAGCGCCACTGGTTTAAATGGCAGAAGTTTTTATCCACCCTAATACTTTTATTAAGGCTGGCCATCTTAGAAAGCTATTTAAAAGTAAACAAAAAAACCTTAATGCATCACATTGTTTTATAAGAAAAACGTCAAACAATACTCCTTGAAAAAGTACTTTGAGTTCCAAAGTACTTCCATTTTCTTGTCAAAAGGGAAGCTTCCCACGCTGCGTATCCCATGGGCGTTAAGTATTATGGTGTCCCTTAGAAACGGCCACAGAGTATCGAAGCTGTGACGGCTAGAGCCAGCATTTTCAAAACTGTGTACTCTATACATGTTTTCTATCAGTTACATTTCGTGGAGTTTTGGATAGAGATGCGCAAGCTGAATCTATCAATCCCATCCCACTATAGGTCTTCAGGACGAACGGCGATGCGTCATCATTACATGGTCGACATTCCGCCCATACGCACAAAATGTTTTGGGAATAGTTTCATGATGCATACAGGTAAGGAGTGAAATTTCTCGCCTGAAAATTAAAATGGAATTGATCAGCTTTTTTCTAGGCAGTGGGCTTGAACTTTAACCTAATTATCGCTTACCATCAGGTAAGATAGTGGTGGAACGCGAAACTATCAACAATAAAAAAGTGCGTTATTCCTAAGTTGTTTTACAGTCTCTCTTTTAGTACCTACATATGCATGTGGGGGTATAGATGCCGCCACATGTTTGACCATTTAGTGACAGGTATTAAAGGGGCGTGGTGATTCTCTCTGTGGCAATAATAGCCGAAATTTTTGCTCAATATTAGAAATGACCTAGTTTGGGACTTCACTCACAACATTTTATTACTGTATATATACAATTGTGATCTTTTTAACCAAAAAGTTGTTGTTGCATTAAATTTGCCCATGTACCACTATTGTAAGTTAGTACATAACATTAAATAAAATAAAAAAAAAATGTGTGTGTGCATGTCGCGGGTGCGTCAACATGCTCGTCGCCTATTCCTTGCTCTATGGAAACAGCCTTGGTGCCTATTACCACCCACGCATTTTAATATTAGGACTATTGTACTACATTCCACGTTTTCGGCTTCCACATTAGGAATGTAGACGTTGTGTCGCCCTTGTTATGATTTTAAGACAATTATACTTTGTTATAGAATAAATTAAATCTAGATCTGCAATCTGTTTACGAGGGATTTATACTAGAGGGGTAAAAAATGGAATTTTATAATGCGGCAAGTGGTAACGATTCTAAAAATGCTCAAAATATTACTGAGTTTTGCCTGGGGTACAGCCTTTGCAGAGGCAGGCCCGGTACCAGTCGGAGGCAGGAATATATTTCTTCCCGCCCAGTTCTAAAATACCCTATGAAATAAATATACATCTAGATATGTAAATGATTTGCTGTTCGTATGTCTCGCTAAAACTCGAGAACATCTGGACGGATTAGGCTATTTTTTTTAAATATTTGTGGAAGTAAAGGGAAAGTGTTATTCCTACTTAAACTTGAGATGTGATGTCAACAGTATTATAAAAAAAACTACTGACAATATTTGATTGCACATTTTGGGAATTAATTTTTAGTAGGTAATGAAATTGCTTCAAATAGAATAGCCTACTTTAGCTTTTAAAAGTTAAACACATTTTAAATGTAATGAAAATTCCTTCATTAGTAAATAAATATTTTTAACCAGAAAATACGAAACAAATTATGAAGTACCTCTGTAGTAATTATTAAGTAAGTGACTTGAGAAGATACCATTAGTAGCTCTTTAGTTTCAACAAAGGTAAGCAAATAATTTACTAAGTCCAAGAATAATTATAATGGAACAATCTATCTTACTCAAAATGATTGAATGCTTGGTTTAACAATACGAAGTACAAAGCTGTCTCGGTTTTACAATTTCTTATACAAGCAGACTTTTGTTTAAACTTCTATGGGTCGTAGTTCTTTTATTTCTATAGCTGCCAAGACATCGCACAGTTTGAAGAATAAGATTTTTATTTATTTATTAAGTAAAGCTACATCACATACATTGCACGATTTAAAACAAGTTGAATAATAAAAGAACATGACAATTAACGCGTACATATCGCTTACCGGAATAGTAGTGCTGCAGTAAGTCATACAATATTTATAATAAAGGAATAAATTATACACATTAAGAATTATTAAAATTTTAACAATGCCAACAGAAAATAAATATTAAACTGAATTGATAACATGACAATAGATTAAAATTAAAACTAAGTTGACATGTCAGTAGTGAAGTTAATAGCATTACACTTACTTATGCTTTGATGGAAGCACAGCTAAGCGTAAGAAAGTGTGTAATACATTGAAGACTTACAATTTTAAATTTTACTTTCTTATAATTAATGATCCTGCATAAATATTTAGTCTAATTCATAAAAAAATATAATATGCTTATATACTGATTAGCAGATTCTATACTCAATATGTTTACTTGTAGAGAATTTAAATTTAGAATTCAAATTCTTTAGTAATCTCACTGCCAATCAGTTTTTTTTTTATGAATAAGTCTATAGAATTTCTAATTTTAAATGGTAGATGGTGGTAGTATGTAAAAGAGTAAAACACAGTTCTGTAATAGACAAAGGTTTGACAATCATTTGAACTCAAATTCAAAGTATTGAAATCAATCAAGCAATCAAGTCTGACTTAATAGGTTCCCATGAACAGGCTGTTTAGTATTGAGGACTCTATCGTGCACACAGTGACCCTAGAAAGGATGGTGGTACGTCGTCTTCCGCGCGCGCCTCAAAGAGCAATCAGCAGCATTGACGGGGCACGGTGGCAGGGTCAATGTCTGTCTTGGTTACGGGAATGTTCGAGATACCGTGGATACCGGAAAGTAAGGACAATTTAAGTAACAGGGTGCGTAGTCAGCAGAATAATAACACTTCCTTTCGTTCCACACAGAGGGAGGAGTCATTAGATGATTTTCCCACATAAAAAAGGGAGGATGGTGGCATAGTAGTCACGGGCTACCGTACATTGGAGGCATCTGGAGCAGTCTCCAAAGAAGACCAAGGCTTTCCACCATTTACTGGCCATACGGGTGGTTTAGAGAAACAATAATCCCAAACTCCTGATCCCCAAAGACAAAAGGTTCCAATGAACAATAGTGGACGAGAAACTTTTTGTACAAAATCAAAAAAGACAACACCCGTTTCTCCTCAAAAGAGTACAAAACCGAAGTTAAACCGGACACAGCCGTATTTCACAAAATTTTAAACTACTATTGCAGAATAATTGCGTAAATGCTTTTAGACCGTGTTGCAATCCACTTGTACCAGGTATGAACATTTCACCGGAACTATTTTCTAATCTTTATTAGGTCTGCAACACGATGCATCCAATTTCTGAGGTATTTTTAGAACGCAGATCCAAAGCAATACAGGTTTAACTAAAACCAGAATAGGAAGAAGTGCAGGTATAAACAATTTGTGAAAATTAATAATGAATAATAATTGTTAATTATACCGAACGACTTATTTATGGTGTTTACATTTCAGGTTGGAGAATGTTTATCCTATAGCTATTGGGCAGCAAAATTAATTCTCAATGGTTCATTTTCAAGGATCGTCTTTGTATGGTGAGTCAGTCCTGCTTTTAACTTCAAGACGATTTTTAATAAAACCATTCGGTGACGGCCCACAGTCATAGAAGAGCTCAAGAAAACACTGTATCTTTCTAATTGGAGACTATTGATAGTAGACCAAATGTTATCATGGTAATTTAAGGGGTGGGGGAATTTTCAAGCTAGATACTGCGGCCTCAGAATGCAACGGCAACTGAGGAGCATGGCGGGTTTTTCATCTGAGGGAAGGGAGTGTCCCTTCTACTCCACCTAAACAAGGATTTGATTATTTTCAGAAAGTCAGTTAGTTAGAAAGAAAGATGTATGTTAAATAAATAATAATTCAGGGGAAGTCGTAAATACGTATGTTAATCTTACGGTGAACGTCTTTGGAATTAAAAAGAGATAGAAATAAAGCATGTTTAGTCTGCGCAAACGGATACAAATAATACACGGCTACGCCAAAGCGGTTTGGTCTAGAGTAGTGTAGTGTGGGTTGGTGTAGTCCAAAATCACTGATTACGATGATGGGATTGTATTTCGATTTTTGGAGCCGTCAGTAGCCTGATTACTGCATAAAAATCGAATGCAAATAGTTGCATAGGCTTGTATTTAGATTTAAATAGTATTCGTTTTTTTTTATAGAAAAATAGCATTGTGGATGGTATTCACATTACAACCACCAGCTCCTCCAACTAATCAAAATATGCTTGTGACTGGAGTAGCTTTACGACAATAGTGTAAAATTAATTAGCGGGGTTTGAACCCGCGACTTCTCGATCACAAGTCCGACACGTAGCCTATTGACGTATTAGGTATGTATGTGTCCAGAACTCCAAGCAGGTATTTTGTATACGGGTACGACAAATACATAATTCAATCCATCCCAATTCCTACAGATGGGCGAACAACGTAAGGTTTACCTAATGTGACCATTTTTTTTTCGTATCAAAGCGGGACGCCTATTGAATTTTGTATATAAATAAAAATAAGTTGGTATAGATATTTAACAGAAAAAATACAAAGTATGGTTTTAAATGTGACTTTAAATAATTGTGGTATCTTACCCTCACTGGCTTTTTAATGCTTACACCAACTTACCCTAAACATAATATTTATAAATAATTTCGCGATAAAAATTACTTTACTACAGCAAAATGGTTAAACGGTTTAGGCGTGAAACATAACGAGTTACTTTTGGATTTATAATATAGTAAGGAGTTAGGATTGGTAAGTATTCGGTAAATTTCCTGCATGTCAGTCGCTCACTCTCGCTTGGTCCTGACTCCCAACCCCGCGTCTACGCTCGCGCTGACGTACGTCTTCCGCGCGATTTTATTGATATTTTAATGTAGACAAGTAAGTAAGTAGGTATACAAGGTGTAACAGATTAAGCGAAATACCTCAGACACCCCAATTAGAATATTAAATTATAAATCTAAAACAACATCCGTAACTAAATAAATTGAAACCAAACCTAGACATTTTTGTAAAATAGTTATCCTTACTAAACGCAAAACGTATGTGCGTCATACAATATCCTTACGCAGATGCATACACTCATGCAATGTTAGCGGCCGACACACACACGAGCGCATTTCCTTGAATTAAGGATTGTGTTTCGTCATTATTATACTGTATTTCCATTTTAAGTTAACTTAAAATGAAAAAATAGGTGTTACAATTTGACGGAAAAATCTTTCATTTAAATGAAAGATTTTTCCGTCAAATTGTAACACCTATTTTTTATGACGGAAATGATTCAGAAGCCGATTCTGAATCAACTACTTTCAGGAATTGCATTTATTCTGTTACACGTTGTATAAAGGTTTGTTTGTAAAAACGGGACATTTATGTTGTCGTTAGGGACAGCGGGACAATCCCACCCAAAGCGGGACGTATGGTCACGTTAGATATATCACACATGCATAGTGGTGCTGGATAAGAATATATATCAGCCTATATAATTCCTACTGCTAGGACATAGGTCTTCTCTCTATCAATGGGAATGTGCCATAATCTACAACGCAGCCCTTTTGGTGGATGTCACATGTTTTGGAATTTTCTGTCCAAAACGATTTCCGTTTTGAGAGCAGTGACGTTGAAAATTGGCTGCCTAGGTTCGACCCACGGAACTCACAATCATCAACTCATCTGCAAAACGTTGCTTGCCTGTCAGTTTTCTACAGATTATAATTCGGAGATTCCACGATCTAATCTCTCCATTTCCCTTTTAAAACAGTACAGTAAGATACCATCCACACTTGCTTGATATACAGTCTTGTCGTACTAAGCACTTAATACAGCTCTAAATCTGTCTCCTTTTTGTGTTTTTGTCCATCCAAAGGTTGTCTGTAAGAGAGAGGCTAATTAGTAATAAAAAAAACACAATTTTTATCGTATTTGAAACTTTTATTTACAGTTCGACTTCTGTTTTCTTTACATAGTAACATTGATGTAGCAGCTAGAAGTGTGATACGATTGATGCAAACATTGCCTTCACATTTTCTGCGATGACCAATATGAACACTTCATTCTGAAAACTAGGTTTATATTGCACTGAGACGGAATGGCTGTTGTTTGATGTTTTAAATGAGAGTCAAAATTTAAATAAAAAACCCCCTACGCAAAAAATACTTAAGCTTTAAGAAAAAAGCTTTAAGAAACATCCTTGACGAATGTCAAGGATGTTTCTTAAAGCTTTTTAAACTTTTGACCTACCATAGCTTTTGTCAATTTGACCAATTTCATGGAATTGACAGTTTTTGTAATATAGTACACGTCATTCCCTTTCAGTTGATACGTCACTTGGGTATATTTGACAATATTCAATTATTCATCCCCACTTTCACTCCCCATATCTAGTAAAAGGCTAAACGGATTTTGAAAAAAAAAAATTGATTGTAATATTTTGAAATAAATTTGTAAATTTGATTGTTATTTGACAACATTCGATGAATCATCCCCACTTTCACCGCCCATATTTAGATTTTGACAAAACAGGTCTAAAAACCACTGCAGGAAAACCTGCTTTCTTACAAAAAAAAAACTGATTCGAAATAGGTTCACCCGATTAGAAACTACGGTGCCACAGACACATACACAGATTTACAGAAATAGATAGATATACTCTTTATTGTACACCATAACAGAATTAAATGAGGACTTAAAAACTGAGGGTGTTATAATGGGCGGTCTTATCGCTAAAAGCGATCTTTTACAGATAATCTTTGGATGGATTTGACACAGCAGGAGAAAATAAATACGCGGGTAGTCCATGGTGTACTATTCACTTATATACAATACATAAGTAATAACCTACATACACAATACACACATATACAGGATGGCAGGGACATCGACGCGCAACCGCTTACCATGGATTTACTACATGATTCTGGCCAATTTAATAAAATTAAGAAAAAGCCGATGCAAAGAAAAAAACAGTAAATTCACTTGTTTTACTTAAAACAGCAATGAAAATAAAACTCGAAAGGGCTACCTGATCAGCTGTGTTGACCTCGCAAATGAACTCTGGCAAAACAGCTGGCATATACAAAAAATAGTAACAAATTAAACATAGAGATAGAGATCTTTTAAAATGTCTTTGAAAGAAGGAAGGGTTTGTGCTTATCTTACTGACACGGGAAGAGTATTCCACAGTCGTACTGCTGGAACTGCGAACGACTTACCAAAGGAATTGGTGGAGTGACTCGGTACCTCTAGCCTCAAGTTTTCGACGATGACTTCAGAAATTTGGCATGTGTGTCATGGAGGAACTTGAAACGTTCTTTAAGATAAGAGACACAGACACACAGATACACACGTTAAACTTATAACACTCTATTTCCGTCGGGGGTTAATAAAGAAAGGTGCTTTGGAATGTGGAATCTGTTGTCTTTTAAAGTTCATTACTAAATGTAGACTGCAGACTCCTAGAGAAACTCATTGCTAAATAATAACAGCCGCAAGAGGCTATTTTCTAAGTTAAGCAACGCTTACCGAGGTTGGTCCCTGAGTGGGTGACGATCTTAACCTCTAGAGCCCCAGCGGCACAAAAACATGCCAGTAAACCAGTATTAGTTGAGCCCCGCTTTCTTACGATGAAGCTTTGGTTTCCTAGGATAGTGGTGCCGTCAAATAGCGGCCGTAATACAGCGGTGAATGACGTCACTAGAACGTTGTCTATGTAAACAAAATGGCGCGGTTTCCTAGAGAGTGGTAACTGACACCTGTAAAGATGGCCGCCTTTTTGCGTCCGTAATATTACGGCCACTATATGACGGCACCGCTTTCCTAGGAAACCAAAGCTTAAGAGCCCGCCCGCGGTGCTTGACGGATGGTTGACGTAATAATGGCGGTCCTTGAGAGGTTAACATATCGAGATTTGTCCGTGGCTCGGAAAGCAGGTTAAGACGTTAGTCGGCTATCATTTGGACACGGGCAACAGAAGCCAGAAAATTTGAAACCAGTCCTTCCGAGGGTTATCGCCTTTTCCAGCTACTGGTTTGTGGGAGTCAGTGAGGAATAGGCATTGCTCTATGTAGAACACTAGTGGGTACTCAGCTTAGCCGGTTAACCTGGAAACTGAGCCTGCCATAGATGCAAAACAGGCTAAGTAGATGATGACTATAATAATGAATGAATGTAGACTACAACAAGACAAGCCTGTTTATTGCAATAAGATTAGTTTAAAATAGTTTTCGGTAAATAGATTTAACAGTTTATTGATTTGCCTAGGTTAATAAGATAAATCATTCCCGTAAAAGATTTTTGACGGGAATAAGTTGTATCATTGCAACATACTTAAAAAACCTGTGAGTATCATGAAGCTGACAGACTTTCTGAGGATATTTCATCACCTTCCCATCATTATCGCGTACTTGGGGTTGAAGTTGAAGAAACACGTGCTTTGCTTTTATTCTGTTCTGACAACCCTGACTCATTCACTGAATTCTTTATTTTCTATCATTTTATACATTAAACAATCCTTTGTGGAAACATCATTACTAATTATACACGACGTACGTACGTACGACGTACGACGAAATATCAAAACACCGTGTAAAAAAAATAATAAAATGTGTTTAGCACACTTCAGAAACGAATGCTCTTGTTTTGAAGTACGTTTTTGCACCGGTGGATAAATTTTAATTGGCACCAAAATATAAGCTTTATTTCGTAAAAGCAGAAAGGAATAATTTATCATATCATCATTTTAAAAGGGATGCTAGAAAACACTACTTTCTACGCGGATAAATTAGCGAGAAAAGTTCTAGTAATTTTTGTTTTTGTTTTTATGTCTTCCAATTATTAATTATGATCCGAAGTCAAAGTTGTCCAATCCCAACGTTAAGCTCCTAGTTAAATTTTTTAGTTACATTTCTAAGCTTTCATAATGTCGGAACATTGTCGGAATAATAAAGCTTTATTTTGAGTGAAGTCAAAGAACTATACATCAGACAAAGACGAGTCTGCAAAGTCTAAAAATATCGAATAAATATTAAAGTGAGTTAGTATTTGCTAAAATGAAATGAACTTTATGTACACAAAAGCTGTAGAAGCCGAAAGGGAAGAAACAAAATAAAACAGAATGAAGTAAATGGGTATCTCCATATTATTGGTGAGTTGACGTTTTTGTACGTAATCCGTGCAGCTAGAAATAAGTATGTAGTTCAAGGTGACTCGACTTCTTTGTTGTGTGCAATTATTAGAAGTTTGATTCTGATTTGAAGAAAATAATCTGTAACTCTATCTGTTTAGGTAAGGTAAGTGCTTATTGTTATTTACGCGATACTTAGTCAAAACGCCCTTTTTTTAAATTTCGATTTTCTTAGTTTGATATTATTTAATTTTATTTTTGTATGAATATTTTTTGCTACTTATGGAGTTTAATAATTACAATAGTGACCTAGTCAAGTGACCAGAGGGCGGGTCTTTTCTTCGGACAGAGAATCGGGATTGCCATACAATGTGGCAATGCAGTATGTGCCTCTTCTGTGCACTTTTACAATTGATAGCGACGTTTTTAGATCCCTATGAATTCTTTTTATTTTCGCTTGTGTATTTTATGTTTTATTTTTAGAGGTTTGTAAATCTATAGTAATTAGTATGTCTTGTAATGAAATTAAATCAGTTCATAATAATAATATCCCGGTAATATGTTTTAGACATTTTCTTATGAAAGTTTTCACCTTTTCTTTCCTACCATGTAAGTGACTGTAACGCTTAACTGCCTCCAATCTGTTATGTACCTAACTTTTCTTATTCCTTTTCTGGTTTATCAACGGTAGTTTGAAGTTTACTTGGAAATAACACGACTATATGTCCAAAGTTTTGCAGACATTTTTTCTACAAAGTTTTCTGTACATACAATGGACTGAATATGTATGGATTTCTGTTTGTTCACAAACCACGTTATGTTTTGTTACCCTAGAAAAAAGACAGGTAGAAGAGGTATTATTTTACTTGTTTTCGTACAGTTTTTTACCTTATAGGATAGTGGAGGATAACGGCCAGGAAAAAACCCATTGAGGAAGCTATTTTCTTGGCTTTTATTTTCGACCTAGATAAAAATGGACACAGGTAAGCTATAAACCTTTTATTTGGTACTTAGTCAAGAGTTTTTGGAATAACAACATTTCAACCGACAGGCAGGTGGGTACTTGTTTTATATAGGTACAATATGTCGATATAGAAGTTAAGACTCGGGATTTAAATTTAGACTTCAAGCACTTTTACGATATACAGATAGCCATAAAATCTCAAAACTAATACGCGAGTGGTTTTAAAATAATTTCAGCAGCAAAATGTTTTGATATTATTGCGTCGCAATGGAATTATTATCTGTTTAAGGAAATAAAAGGCTATGAAATACCATTCGAGATCCCATGGCTACGGCGCGTAGGTTTTTCATGGTTCGTGGTTCGTGGTGGTGGTTTTGGTGGTGGTGGCATTCCTTGTTAAGTGTTTCGTATTCGTGAACTTACGGGGACGTGTTCTTCGGTGTTTCATTTTTATAAATCACGTAGCACACCCGTTTTTCTTATATTTTATTTTTTGCACAGATTCCAATGTAATACAGGATATGAGCAAGAAGATGGTGATTACTTAGTACTTAAAATATAAGTGAATTATCTCAGAGTTATTTCATTCCTCTGAGATATTTCACTGGCTTTTTCGGTAGCGGCGGTGAAGGATATCGGGTTATCGTGGCTTGAGGAGAAGCGCGTAGCCCAAGACAGAATGCGTTGGTGGAGCAGAGAACTTAAAACAATAAGTTATGAAAGGCTTAGGCCGTGCGCGCACTGCCTTGCGGTGGGCGCAATTGCGGTAGTTCTACCGCATCGGTAGAATCACCGGTGACTCTACCGCACGCGTTTATTCCACCGCAGTGCGCGCACTACTATGACACTCCATACTTCACAGATTTTGCGTTTCCAAAACGCAACGCAGTGCGCGCACGGCCTTAAGGAATATTATTTTTCGCCAGATGAAAATTAAATAATTTTTCTTCTTCTTTTTTCTCTGATGTCACAACAATTTACCATAATGAAATAATAATGATATTTTATTTTGCAATTTATATTATGCACTTACATTATTTTCAAGTAAAAAAAAGTTCACGACGAACTGAGAAACCCCTCCTTTTTTTAAGTCGGTTAAAAACACTAACATACAGTATTTACAAGACTTACAATTTAAAAATATGCCTGTAGCAAAAAAAATTAAAGCTTTATACTTATAACTAATACTGTACACACTTCTTCACTAAAATGATCAGAAAACATAATATAAAATAAATAAAAAAACAAAATGACACGTTAATGTCAGTATTTGGCATTGTCGCTCTTGGAGCCCGAGACTGTCCGCACTGGCTGGAAATATTTTATGGCCAGTGTTTATGGCCACAAAATCTCAATAAAAAGCCGCAACCCTGGCAGGCTTGTGGAATTGCGGAGACAGTTTATACAGGCGCGTGCGGGAGACGGCGTACTGCCGAGCCGGCAACTCCGGAAACTGCTAACTTTACCTCCCTTATATAATTTTATATTATATATTTTAATATTTCTTTCATTTTGATATATCAAAATGAAAGAAATATATTTATTTATTTTTATATATTTTGTGTATTAAAAAATTAGGTGACATTTGGTGCCATTTTGGTTACTGAGAAAACCTATTCATCAAAATAATGATTACAAAAAACTAGTAAGTACTGGTTTCGAACTTTTATTTTCATTTTATTGAAAAAGCACAATTTTTGACAATGGCTTCTAGAGGAAAAGTGGACAAATTTTCGTATATATTTTTTTCGTATATAATAAATACAAAATTCATATTTGTAAATGTAAAAAAAAGGATTATTTATTTTGATATTATCATTAGCTGTATTTTAGTAGATTGGATATGTTTATCTGTATTATTCAAGCTGTTAAGCGTCTCTTTGGGTCACAGAAGGTCGAAGCGACAGAATGTCACTGCGATGATATTGTTATTCAAATTTTTAACATTTTTTAGTACCTTACGAGAATCGGTCTTAGAGTCCATAGATAAAATCTCAAACCTCTTTAACATAAACTCAATGTGAATAGTTGATAATACCGTTAACGGTCAAAAAAGCTTTTAAAATCTATAAAGACTTGTGAAACTACACTGGACATGAAATATTATTAGAATATGGTAATGTGTTTACCTTTTTGAATACCCCTTTTTAGAACAGACTCATAAAAGGGTATGTCAGCCTGCTGGAGATTGATGATCATCTAAAACAAATAGCATGGTATTAAACATTTTGAAATAAAGACAAAAACTTAAAGGAACAACTGGCAAGTAGCCAAAATTGGAAACATCGCTGACATTTGGTATTTTTTTTGCTCTCTAGCAATTGAGTTTTCTTGCTGAATTCTTTTCATTTTGTAGGACTCATATATGATTCGTTTATAATTTAATTAAAATATAGAAAAAATATGATATAATCGTTAAATTTCTTAGTCAACGCAAAAGTTCTGGAACTTTGAAATGGCACACCGTAACAATCGCTGGCTCGTATTTGCTTAGTAAACAATTTTTCCTTGTGTGCTTGCGAAAATGGTAAAAGGCAGAACTGCGCAAAAACTCACGTGCAACTTAGAAAACTATAAAGCGACTAAGTTTATTGTGGTGCGTCGTTCCCAGCTGGGCAACATGACGTTACAATAATTGACTGCTGCTGAGCGTCATAATATTTAAACAATAATTTTTTCAGTCATAAAGGTTCCGTACCCCCAATGGAACAAAGAAACGTTTATAGGATTTCTTCGTTGTCCATCTGACGGATTAGACCCTTTTTCTGAGAAAATCGTTCAAGTATAAAATATTCAATATTTTTCAGAAAAATCATACATTTTAGTCAACGCATTTAAAAATAAGACAACTGATGTGAAATAAAATGAAATAATAAAATCCTATGACTTGAGAAATCCCATGATTCTAGGGCACAGCTGCCCTGACAATACAAAAATATTTCACAAGTTAAGACTTGTGAAATATTTTGAATAGCAGATGTGAAAGAAACAAAATAATCTGAAAACCCTAAAAATGTAGTTAGTTCGGTTGCCTTTGAACATTTATATTCATAGATAAGTTTGTAGATATGGAACCGTAAATGCACAACTCAACGATGCAACTTACACTTCGCTGGTTTTTTTTTATGTACTTACCTAAATATTTTAAACTCTTAATTTTTTATGTGTATGTATGAGTTTATTAGTCTAATTTCATTACGTAAAGCATGATATTACCAACATCATGAAACCTGCAACGTCGATCCATTCGATAATGGATCGACGTTGCAGGTTTCTTGATGTTCACAACTCCACCGCGCATAACATGTTGGAAAACAGTAGATTCTTCATTCGTGTAATTAATGCTAGGCGTCCTAATGTATCGTCCTATATTCGTTTATCCTCGATAAACGAATATATACATTTTTCTGCTGCCTATATTTACCTCATGTGTTATTTAACGAGAAGCTCTAGCGTTCTGACGTTTTTTGTAGATGGGTAATCATTTATATCAAATCTTTTCCTTGCCTTTAAAGTTATGTTATACTGTTGATCTTGGCAGACATTCTGACAGCCTGGTTGACCAAAAGTGGAAACTTGTGAATTATACTGGCTTCTGAAACCAAAATACTTCAATAACTAAATAGTTATATTTCATGAAAAATATCAAACTAAGACGTAAAATTTGATAAAAAACTGTCGCAAAAAACTCAGTACTTCGTAATAGAATCTTTCAAATATTATATATAAACACAGGTATGTTGCTTTCTCATTAGACAATGAAATTTGAAATATTAAATGGTTCTCACCACCGGCAAGCAATATTTTTTATTGTTTCCTACTTTTTAGAGTAATGTTTTCGTGGTCGGGATATATTATTTAAGATTTTTTTTTAAATGTTAAATTTGCTCATATTCCTTCTTAGCTTTAATATTCACTCGCATGGCAATCGATATCATTAGTGAAGTCTAATGTTGGCGCTTGTCAAGTTTATTTTAATCCTGACTAATATTATAAATGCGAAAGTAACTCTGTCTGTCTGTGTGTTACGCAATTACGCCTAAACTACTGAACCGATTTAAATGAAGTTTGGTACAGACATAGTCCAGAGCCTGAAAAAGGACACAGGCTGCTTTTTAATGCGGAAAAAGTGCTGTAAGGGGTTGAAATAGGGGATGAAATTTGTATGGAAATTACGTCATTTTTAAAGCTTGAAACTTGTTTTTTAGACTTTTGATTAGAAATATGTACTTAAATAAGCTATTAGCAGTAAAATATTGTAAATAGCTTATTTATGTAGGAGTTATATTTTCAAAATAATTAGGCTAAAAAATTAAAAATGCTGCCGAAAGTCACTATCCCCGCGCGGACGAAGTCGCGGGCACAGCTAATTTTTTATAAAGCTATATTTGTGAATGGGAGAGAACTCTTACATTCGTGTTGCAATTTTTAATTTTTAATTACATTGTGCTGAGTTAAGTTAAGCTAACTGCCTCGGTGGCCTAGTGGTCGCAAGTGTGACTGCTGAGCAAGAGGCCTCGGGTTCGATTCCCGGGTCGGGCAAAAAGTGCTATTTAAAGTGGTTTTTCTGTTAGAAACTTTGTAGTCTTCTGACACAATGACTACAATAATAAATAAATAAGTAAGTAAATAAATAAGTAAATAAATAAATAATAATGATCCACTGCTGGGACACACGCCTCCCATCTTTGAAGAAGGAATGTGCTGTACCACCACACCGGCCCATAATGTCGATAAATTGTAGTTTTATTCCGTAAAAATTAAAGGTGAGTACGAGTATATCCAAAAATTGGCCAAGAGCGAGTCAGACTCGCCCATGAAGGGTTCCGTAGTAACTACGCCAAATAACTTTGTTTTTCATAGTATTTGTATAAACTACAAAGTTATATTTGCGGTTTTAGAAAATATGCTATATCTCAAAAACTACTGACCCGATCTCATTCAAAATATTTTTTAGTGAAAGTTTACATTAAGATCTACAGCATATTGCACCCTTAGTAATGTAAAGGCACAATTCGAAATTTTGAGTTTTCGAGTTTTTGTGATAGATGGGCACAAAATCACCTGATCTACCACTTGGCTTTCACAGAGAGAGAAAAAAGACAATATAAAGCGAATACTGTAATTGTGTCTCTTTTACATTACCCTCTTCCGTACCCGCGTCTTCCCACTAGAGAGGCTCAACCAGTAAGGTGCCAGTACTTGTCGAAGCCGGACTACTGACGCGATGGCAAAATTGGAGTTGTACCTTTTTATTACAAATTGTCAGGTAAGTATTGCAATATTTTTTAGTTTTAAAAAGGTCGACTTAGAGTTAGGCCCTCTTATCACTACAATGTTATAAAATATGTCATCATTATATCAAATTAGTTCCTTATTTTACGAAAATATTATGTTTTTACGATGTTTATCTCGAAATAATTCCTTGTTTCACAAAACTTTATGAACGATCCGTGTTTGCATTTAAGATTAGGTCTTTACATGATGTAAAATATTTAATCAAATTACAAGTTACGTCGATAGTTTTAAGTATGGTTGGTAAATACATACAATAATTAAGCGCTTTATTGATTGGTTAAGTAGGTATTAAACATGTTGAAGTACGTAATTAAACAAAATAGGTACTATTATTATTTT
Source organism: Tholera decimalis (assembly GCA_943138885.2). NCBI lineage: Eukaryota > Metazoa > Arthropoda > Insecta > Lepidoptera > Noctuidae > Tholera > Tholera decimalis. The sequence continues at coordinate 12,191,944 of OW964552.2, read as the reverse complement.
TATTTACAGAAGCATGACGTCGCGGTCGCAAAAACATTTGAACTTACTCAAACGCCCAGAATCAACAGCAAAGCGAATTGCCTAAGGATCAAAAGTAGTGTTGCCCAAACGAGAGTCTCGCAAGAGTCTTGTAATTAGCGATTATCCTATTGCTATTTATTAAACGGTAGTTGAGATCTCAGAACAATGTAACAGAGTCTGTTACATTGTTCTGAGATCTCAACTACCGTTAGTAGTTACAGTTAGTAAGTTAGACTATTTTACCACTTTGGAAGCGTATATCTTTTAAACGATTGACTATGAAAAAGTTTCATGTGTATGAAATAGTTCGTCTTAATAGTTTTGGAATAAAATGGCTGTGACATACGGACGGATGGACAGACAGACATGACGAAACTATAAGGGTTCCGTTTTTTGCCACTCGGCTACGGAACCCTAAAAATGGAGAATAGGAGCGCAGTCGTGGCATGTAACTAGTTAAATCTTTCAGTATAAGTGGAAACTGTTGTCTTGTGTACAACGTTATAAAATCGATCAAGTAGTAATTATTTTGCCTAAAAATTTTATCAACATTTAACTAACTTGATTATTTCTATTTAATGTTGTTTTAGGTATAGCAAAAGCCCTAGTAACTTAATTTCATAATTGCTGTTTTATGTCCAATGTAGTGTCGTAAAAATGACCCAGATGTGAGGTGTAGTAAAACTTTGTAGACAGATTAGGTCTCACCAGACTTGTAATTAAATTGATGTACGCATGGGTTTTAGTAAGGGGCAGAAATACACTGGCTTGCATAGTAATTGCTCTCATTGGCGAGTTTTTTTTCATTTTAGCATCAAGTTAATATTATAATTAAAAAAGCGTATGAAGATAGATGTATGGGTATTTTTCTTTCTCTTTTATACTATTGTATCTTTCTATTTAAAACTTGGTCGCAAAAATTACAGCATGCGTAGCATTTGTTGAAACTTCACAGTAATAAAGTTTTCTTTTACTATATGTTACTATTGCTGCAGAATTTGATTTAATTTCAAGGTTAAGCAACAGTTGCCGAGACTGGGCGAGAATGGGTGACCATTTTAACATACAGAGACTTCTCCATACTTTGGAAATCACGCCAAGTCGTTGGTCTCCGCTGTAATTGTACATCTTTAGCCGTGTACGCACGTACAAACCAATTTGTTGCGTTGAATGATACGCAACAACTTGGTTCGCGCGTGCGTACCACTTACGAACTTCAAACAGTCTGTTCGTCGAACATGTTTGCGGCGATCCTATTAGTATGTTCTGTATGGACGGTGTTCAAAGAGCCTTACGAAATGTTACGAAACAAAACTATTCACATAGAACTTGGCGGGGTACAGGCGGGGCAGCAGAGGTACCCCTTCGTCTTCTTCTTGAAGTTCTTTATTGTGCGCGAACTCGATTCGAACTATGTTCACGTTCATGTTTTAATATGCCGTCCATACGTATGAACCAAATGTTCAAGTACGATGTTTGTGTTCGCTATGTTCGTGTTCGTACGTGCGTACACGGCTTTAGACGGTCATTGATTCCTATCAATGACCGTTACGAGTAGAAGTCAGAAAATCTGACGCTAATCTTGCCAATGAGTATCCTGTTACTGAGTTTCTGGGTTGTGGACATTAGCGGTCGCTTGATGTAAAATACTGGTACTTAACTCCACCCAGTTAGAAGAGAAACCGACTCAACGTGGTTGGAATAAAAACTTTTTAACAAAAAATTAAACCGACTTCAAAAAACACTGCAAAGTGAATAATAACTTTCATTTCGGTAGTCGGTGTCTTTGGTTTTTTATTTTCATTTTTGGCACCGACTTCCGAAATTAAAGTTATTTTTCACTTTGTCTTAGTCTGTTTATTTTTTTGTTAAAAAGTTTTTATTTGTCTCTTTTTAGTTGGCCTATTTGTAATTTACCTAGTTACAAAAGCCTAAATGCCAACTACTCATAACCTCTTACAAAATACTGCATTTCCCGATGCAGGGCCGTTAATTGTTGACGAGTTCTTCCGATACTTCACCATCAGCTTCACTTCACCATATGCATTGTGACGAGCATATTGTGATTAGTAACCATATTCAAGTAATCGAATCCGAACGGGTTCCGATTCGATTACTTGAATATGGTTACCGCTCTATTCCTTGATTCGATTACTTGGTACGGCCACCGGAACGACTGAATAGTAAGTATTTCATGGGTGAAATACTTATTATTGAGTAGTTCCGGTGGCCATCTGTGGTCTTCATCATCTGCTTCACTTCACCAAATGGTGATTTCAAAAGCAACTGCACAAGTTACTTTAAAAATATTCAAATCGCTAAAGGTGCTTTCGAAAGCAACTGCACAAGTTTCTATAAAAAATACTCAAATCGCTAAAGGTGTGCATTTAATATTTGAAGAGTTCCCTCGATTTCTTCAGGATCCCATTATCAGATCCGGACTTAATGACATTGGGACCACTTCTGAAGTATACCCTTACAAACAATATAAGAATTTTCCAAATCGGTTTAGCCGTCTTCGAGTAATCGCTGAATATACATGCATATACATACATACATAAAAAAATACGCAACGCTTAGAAAAATAATTTTCTAAGACGCGACGAATAGAGAACGAGAAGAAAGAAGTCGGTTAAAAAGGTTAAGCAGATGATGATAACTTTCTTTAGAATAACATATTTAACAATACGTATTTAACATTTAAGGTGTACAGTACAAATTGAATTGAAATAAACTGATTTTACGTACCTAAAAAGGTAGTTGCCAGGACGATCTATTATGATGGAAAACTCCATCTGAATTAAATACAATATCTGTTCTTGTCTGTACTTCACTATCTACCTACTTACACGTGTAACTGCAGACTCCACGTTTGAAATCAAGACTTGAAACTAATATTGTAACTGGGAGATATTTATTTAGGACGAATTTGAGGATTCGTAGAACTTGAAAACTGCTTGATAACTTATTTTATGTAATGTATTCGTGTCTGTTTTGGCAGCTGTAGTAGGTAAGTATCAACGTGATTGGAACCTTTTATAAATAGAAGGTTCTATATTTCAACGGTATATAATGTAGGTGGTGTTTTAACTAAATGTGGTGTAATAATTTTTTCCTTTTTTCGTAAAATGAAAATAAAAAAATATTTTCTCTCACCTCTACCACTACTTGTACTTTTCTTACGGACTTTAAGATAAGTTTATTAATTGTATGCAAGTTTTTCGATCACGTTTTTGTTGCGAGAAAGCACATTTTACAAGAAAGGTTTTAGAATACAACAAATAGGCTTCTGCTGAAGGTCTTCGAAAATAAGTGATGGAACTTGTTACGGGTTTTACGTGCCTGAATAAAACTAAACACATTTAAAACAACTTCATAAATATATTAACACCCTAAGGATGCACTACAATTACTATATCTAGTTCTTAAATCTAACTTAACCTAAAACTATACTAAGTTGGACGCCAGGAGGGTTTTATTGTGTGGTGAACCCTTCCAACACTAGCTCGTGATCAGGGTACTAGTTTCATTGATTTGGCTTGCTTAGGTACTCAAGGTCCAAGTTCAAACTTGAAGGGCGTTGCGAGAGGCTACAACAATGATACAAGGAATCGATAAGTACCTAACTATGATGCACAATTTGTATGTTAAGCTCATTACAACTAAGACTCACCCCTATTTGGAAGACACTTATGTTCAAACACAATCACTGCAATTTTATAGAATGCTTATATTATGTAAGCCATACACGACGGTCTACCGGAGAGGTTATCTGTGCAGGTTTGCCTGCGCAGGTCAACCGAACATTGGTAGTGTGTATGGGCAGGGCTCCGTCACTCCATGTACTTGCGCGTTATAATTACCTACCGCCCGGCCGAGCGGTCTAGGGCCGTTTGCGGACCAAATTCAGTGCGGTTTTCGCATGCGAAGCGCAAGCACGTTCTTCAATTTTAATCGTTACCTACATTCGTTTGTACACGTACCTACGATGCCGTCTGGTGCCTTATGTGCTGTAGATGGGTGCAAATCAAGTAAAAGAAGGGATAAACACCTAACATTTTTCGATTTACCTGTCACTGAAGAAAGGTAAGTGATAAATAAATAAAATAAATGTAGCAAGAAGCATACCTGTCCTGGCTTTGTTGCTGAATTACAGAACATTCCTGATTTAAATGAATCTACGAATAGATTGTTTATCCATTTTAAAGCATTAAACAAAACATCGTCTTTTACGGAAAGTTAAAAGTGCCAACAGATAGCGTTTCATAATTATGTAAGAGAACTTGAGACTATGTTTATTAATTATATTGAAAAAAAAATATGAAAAAAAAGGCCGGGTGCCTCTTTATGAAATTTTAAATAGCATACATTTTGATTCTCCCTGCCCTTGTTTCCCAAAACAATATCTAATAAAACTTTTTATTAGATTCAGGATATTTTCTACACTAAAATTTAAGAACCGAGAATTTAGAAAGGGTAAGAAATTTATAGAAAATTATATAAAAATAAAACACATGTAACTTTAAAGATATTTTTTTTTATTTTACCCACACACTGACCTCTATAATTATGTTTTATCTAGATGTATTGCACAGTCAGCACCAATTTATAAAAAATATATTTTATAAACGATACAATTTTAAACTACCACCTATAGTCAGAGCATATTCACAGTTCTCAATAGCATAGACACAAAACGTTTGTTAATATAATTTTATCGAAGAGGCAGCCCTGCGATTGCTGTGGGATCAAGCGGTGCGAAAGTAATCACAACTGTACGCTTGAACATTTAGGCACATTTTAGCATGCAGCGGTTGCTGACGCGACGGAGTAGGCTATTATAGCAGCAGGTATTGGAAATTTTGTACTGAGTGAAGTATCTGTATCTGTTACGTAGTAACTATTAAGTAATCTGTGGTATGGGGACGTTACAGTGTACCGGAGCGGTCTTCAGTTCTTTTTGCGATGGCATCGAATGAGGACGATGACGCGCTGGCATTGCTAGGCCTTACTTTAATTTTGAAGGTAAAAGATATATAGCATACATATGCAGCATAGTACATACATACATACATATTAGCATATACATATTAGCATAGCTACATATTTAGCTTAGTTGGAGGGATTAACAAGATGGCTAGTAATGTGAATTCTAACCACATTGCTAGTTATCTTTTTATGAAAAAAAAAAAAGAAAAATTTCGATAAAACCTTCAAGGATTTTTTTAGTTGAATCTAGTGGCGCCATTTTCTATTGCTGAATTACGTGGCATTCGTGGCAATACGATGCGAGCGACGAGACAACCGTGCGAAAGAAACACTAGAAAACAACTGACGCGACCTGCGCAGGCGACCGGAGTACACGCACACACGCACAGGTATACGTATACCGTACGGTGTCACACGAAAGAATTGATTTTCGATCTTGCGCCGGTCGCCTGTGCAGGCTCAAAAAACTGCACAGGTCTATTCCCACACACATTCCGGTCTACCTGCGCAGGCTTACCTGCACAGGTGGACCTTTCCGGTGGACCGTAGCGTGTGTGGCAGCCATTATATTTCCACTATGTCGGTAGATTTAGCTCACAGTATTATCTATGACTTATGACCATACATAGGTCCTCCCTCTACAAGAGAAATGTTGCAAGTGCTGCCGGCTGATGAGAGCAAACAATCTTATTGAAATCGAAGGAAATTACAAAAAGAATTTGCGAGACCCCAGGATCGATCTTAAGCTTCTTCGATTAGTGACGCTATAGTGCTATCCACTCAGCAACGATGCCGTTTATGGTGCATAACGAAATTACGAATAACATAAATCTATGAATAATATAAATATAAAAATATAACAAACTCTTCAATTAAAAAAACTTTTTAACAAACATTGAACCGACTTCGAAACAAACAAAAACAGCAAAGTGAAAAATAACTATCTTTAAGTTTCATTGGATGTCTAATTTCGTTTAAAATAAGGGCTAGTTGTATACTCACACTGCTGAAGTCGATCCCAAGCCAATGAATAGTTTTGATAGGTCAAGTATTCGCATTCTGGGACACGCCTGAGGTGATCACACCTATTAATTTATCTAGAACAACTACTTTAGTTGTTCTAGCTAATATACATTTTCTTATTTGTCATTTATTCTTGTCCTAATTGATTATTAAATTAGGAAATAATATCGCATATCTCCAGTAATGCACCAGTACGGGAGTAGGAAAAAAAAGGAAGTTATACTGCAAAATAAATTTTGAGTCATTCAAGTCAAAAAGGAAGGAAGGAAATAATTATTAACATTAACTGGAACGGAATCATCGAAAACAAGGCCATTCTTTTGATAAAACTTTTTTAATGCTATACAATGACTAAATACACCCGCATGTTCTTATCTCATTATGAATTGTACGCGGAATATCGTACTGAGTAAAAATAATTTTATTTCTTTCATCGTTGTAAAGAACAATGTCCGTTTTCCTGTTGTAACTCAGAAACTGATGAGCGTTTGTTGAGGAATGTTTTGTCTGGACTACTTTTAGCGTTCTGCCGTCTGGATGCAAATATTTTAATGAGTAAGTATTTGTAAGCCACACCGGTTTAACCTGCATGATTGTTATGTTCAAGACAATATGTCCGTCTGATTTAGTCATCATCACTATAATTTTAGCCGAAGTACATCTCTATGATGGACATAGGCCTCTCCAAATGTCACGTCATCGACCGGAGTTAAGATTTACCCAGAAGTGAACAAAATAGTGCAGAGAAACTTAAACTGATAATTTTTGTAATCCTAACTTAGATGAACATAAACAAATGTGTAAAGATAATATAGCTGGTTTGCGAGAATATCGACATAACTCGAAATACTGTCCAATTTAACTAGATACTTTCGTGAAATAATCATAAATTTATAACATCGTGAACTGAGACACAATGCCAATTTTGCGCCGACGTTCATCAGAAAGAAACAGTGTTATTATTAATTTGAGACAAAACACTATATTTTATTTGCATAAAACATAGAAAATACGATGTCATTATAAATATGGAATCCAACATGATTTGCTTAAAACTTAAGCATGCAAAGCTCCTCTGTGAGAGAGACTAGGCCTGGGTTTGACTCAAACCCAGACCCAGTCTCTGATAAACGTCGGTGCAAAATTGGCATTGTGTCTCAGTTCACAATGTTATACTTAAATTTATGATTATTTCACACAAGTATCTAATTAAATTGGACAGCATTTCGAGTTATGTTAATATTCTCGCAAACCAGCGATATATAGTAATTTTTTTCTTTGCTAAGAGGTGGTTATGTTTGTTAAGATTGACCTTTGTCAATCTTTAAGGTGAAGCAACGCTTGTTGAACTCGGCTCTTGAATGGGTGAGCAAGTTTTCCACCACCATCTCTTCTGAAGTTATTATAGGGTAAGAGGATTTTGAAAAAAAAAACGGGTCGGTTGGTATTGGCCATGATGTGGTCGAAGATGAAGCACGCTTGCTTAGTAACCTATTTAAAAATCTTCAGGTTATAGCTTACAGGAAACAGACTCCAGCAGCGAATTCTGTGTTCCCTGCTACTCATGACCTTTTAGTCTTTAAAGCAAGAGTGAACAGGTATCTTCTGGGCTTGCGCGTTCCATCGTAGACCTCATCTATAGCTTACCGTCAGGCGAGATTGTGATCAAGAGTGAGCTATACAACGTGTAACGGAAACCCCATATCTATCCAAAGGGGCTGAAGACAACACCTGGTATGGAGTCTCTATGCACAGTTTCAGCTTAAAATAAGTGACTCAAAGAATTGATACCAAATTATCGGTTTCATGTATTTCTTGAACAAACGTGTCACAGCACTACGAGGGTCGATAACTTTCCACGTCACTTGCCAATAATACGGTGATTCTCTTCGTTCTTCTTAATATGAAAATTCTGCCTCTGGTATCAATGTATTGAAATTTCTATTATACTTCACACATGTCGATATAGGATTATAAAACCCTTGCCATATCGTTTATTATCATCCAAAGAAACCGTGCACTTGGTATGTATATACCCTTTAAATTACACGTTTTATACTACTGATACATCGCCAAACGCGCACTATTACTTCATACCACTACTCAAAGTCATTCTATAGATAGATAGACTCTGAAATTATCCGACGAGCCCTTGTCACCGCTGGCGTTCCAGCCGTATTGGAACTCAATGGACTGGCGCGTGACGATGTCAAAAGACCGGACGGCATGTCATTGTTTCCTTGGAAGATGGGTAGACCTTTAGTGTGGGACGCAACTTGTGTCGATACTGTCGCGGCATCCCATCTTCCTAGTTCATCATGTTGTGCTGGCGCTCCCGCTGCGGCTGCGGAAAACCTCAAAAGACGTAAATATAGTCATCTCGGTGATAACTATATTTTCGAGCCTTTTGGGGTCGAAACTCTAGGACCATGGGGCCCGTGTGCTTACAGCTTTTTTAAAGACATATCGAAAAGGCTCGTTGACGCTTCCGGCGGCCCAAGGGCTGGCTATTTTTTTGGTCACCGGCTAAGCATTGCCATACAACGAGGCAATGCCGCCAGTATCTTGGGTACGATGCCAGCCGACAGCGTTGAGGATCAATTTTTTGATGCTTTATTCTAGATTGTATTTTAAGTATTTTAGTACATAATTATGTATATTTGCTGAAATAAATGAAATGAAATGAAATATTTATTTTGTAAATTGGTTATAAATAACACTTTTACACGTCATATTTTTTTGCGTGTTAAGTTTAGCTAGATGAGGCCGGTATTTACTAACTGACTACTCTGAGAAGAAACACCGAAACAAACTCAGAGGTCAAAGTCTCTTTTAAAGTCCAGACAATTTGTATTTGTATATGAGAAGCATGTAGGTTCATGTCTGTGGTATTCTAGGAAATAACTTATATAATTATTTAATATTAATATCATCGGAAAAATATTGTAAATAGGAAATCGAAATACAGAAAATTTATTTTTAAATACTGTTTTTATTGCTAACTAGCTAACTATTCAGCTTTCTGCCGTGGTTTCGTTTCTGTAAAATTTTAAATAATTCGAACTTCTCACCGCAATATTTTTTCTTTATTTTCTATATTTTCTCACCTTTTAAACTTTCCCTGTATGAGAGTGAACATAACACAAAATTAATTAATGAAATCGGTCCAGCCGTTCTCGAGTTTTAGCGAGACTAACGAACAGCAATTGATTTTTATATACAGAAAGATTAAAATGTTGCCCCACAATAAAAATCTACTGTATCGTGGAAGCGTTAACAAACATTTGAAATCAGTTGCACAAACACTCAGACCAGGAACAAATACAATATGTTATTGTGGATTTTACAAACATATGTTCTGGTGCAAAAATCAAACCTGCGATACTCAGCGAAGCAGCCAATCACTCAACCACTCTGCCAAATAGTGTAGACTCTCGTTTGGGCAACACTACTGCCAAACATGTCACCAGACTCAGTGAGCTCCTGTGTTGGAGGATCTTTCTTCTACACAACGGATAATATGCATGTTTATCAACGTTTAAACGTTGTTTTGCCATATAAATTATACTTACTGGAGACAACAAATATGACCTACTCTCAATCTTACCAAATATATACAAAAAAATTCATAAAAATATAAATTCATAATACGTACGATTATATATTAGAATAAACTATCACATAATCAATGCAACTCAGAGACGCGTCGCGTCTTTTCAAATAACTATATTTTTGAGCCGTCAAGTCTTTCTTGGATATCTTCAAGAACATGACTCGTATTCAAATAGGTATGTCGAGCGAAATACACGAAGGTTTTTTATTATTTTGGGTCATATATTGTTTGCTGAGCAAAATTGAACATACCGCCAGGATGAAAAGAAAGCTGGATAGAAGTGAACCGTGATGGTAGCTATATTTTTATTTACTTGAGTACATTGTTAGGCACGATTGTTTCGTTCGTCGAACTGCAGAGTACGGGTCTCGAGGTCTCGGGCTCGAACTGCAGAGCACGGGTCTCGAGGTCTCGGGCTCCATTTACGGGTCGGGCAAAAAGTGCTCTTGGGTTTTTCTGCAAGGGATTTCTACGTAGTATCCCGGAGTTTGGAAGTTCGTGTGTGATACCGCCGTGCTTCGGAAGCACGTTTAGCCGTTGGTCTCGGCTGTCATTTGAACATCTTTGACAGTCGTTACGGGTGGTCAGAAGCCGGTATCTGACACTGGTCTAGCCAGAGGTGTCGTGTTACCCAGCTGCTACTGGGTCAGATAGACTGCCAGCTCTCAGCTCACTCAGCTGCATCCAGTTAGACTGGAAGCCAACCCCAACATAACTTGGAAAAGGCTAAGCAGATGATGATGACATTGTTAGGCAGCATAAAGCAACTGACCGTAGAATAGAATAGAATAGAAATCATTTATTTGCCAATAATGTAGGTAACAAATATGGTGTTAATTTATGGAGCGTCCCGATACATTTTGCCTTACGGCATGCAAATTTAATTAATTAATTTAATCATTGCTAATTGCTACGTTAACATTTAAATAACATTTTTATACAATTGAGACAACATAATGACTTAGAATTACATCTAACATTTTTCGCTTACATATAGCATAAAATAATCATCATATAATGGTATTACAAAAATATAAAAAATAAAAAATAAATACACTGTTATTGATAAAACTAATAATAAAAATAAAATATTACCACACATATAATAGTAGCAACATGTTTTCTTGAATTATAATGCTACTGCTACTACACCGCAATGACTTATTTACAACGCTTGGCACAACGCAAGGCGCTATCTGGATATTTAAAACAATCTAAGTCTTAAGTACCTACCATTATTTTATAAAAATATTTTCTCTTGCATTTCAAAGATTCAGATATCCGTTAGCTAATCGAAGGTTTATTGGCAACTTACAGACTTATGTTTCTGTTTAATAAATTCAGATCTGTCTTCAGAGTATCCCAGATGGTCATATTTTAATCCTTATTATTATTATTATCCTTATTATTGTTTAAATATGGATTTATATTAATATAAATCCATATTTAAACAATAGTTCTTACAACTCCCTCAGATCAATCCATCATAAAATCAAGGCAAAATAATACATATTATATTCTTCATAACAAAACTTGGTGGTATTAATTTCATTGGATATGCTATACAACGTGTAATTTAAAGGGTATATATACATACCAAGTGCATGGCTTCTTTGGATGATATCAAACGATATGGCAAGGGTTTTGTAATCCTAAGTCTACGTGTGTAGAACTTATTACAAATTCCAATACACTGATACCAGAGACCGAATTTTTCAAATTAAGAAGAACGAAAAGAATTATCGTGTTATTGGCAAGTGACGTGGAAAGTGATGACCCTCATAGTGCTGTGACACGTTTGTTATGATTGGTATTCAAGAAATATATGAAACCAATAATGTGGTATCAATTCTTTGAGTCAGTTATTTTGTGCAGAAACTGTGCATAGAGACTCCATACCAGATGTTGTTTTCAGCCCTTTTGGATAGATATAGGGTTTCCGTTATTCGTTGTAGAAGTAGACTTAGCAATAATATTCATGTTACGATGAAGTTCTGTGTGTAAAGTAACCAAAGGCTTGTTTTAAAGCTAAGAAATCAAATATTGGTTGGGAAGATGAGATTTACAGTATCTTGCTTGGAAGTTCTACTTCTAAGACAGTAATATACAAAATCCCGTCTTACCGAGCATCTACGTACTAAAAGGAACCCCTATGCAAAATTTGAGAGCCCTACTACTTGTAGTTTCTGAGATTTCGTGATTAATCAGTGAGTGGTATTTCGCTTTTATATATATAGATGTACAATATACACATTTTGTTACTAAGAAAATTAGTAGAGTCAATGCTTTGAGCTCCCGCAGATTACAGACTTTTTATCGGCCAATAGTTTGGTCTGGTTCTTAATCAGCATGAAGATGTATGCAAATGGGCACACTATAAGGAATCTGTGTCGCATGATAAATTATTTTTAAACTGAAAATCAGTATGAGACGTCAATCTTTGACAGGCCCGTTGGTATAGCGGTCAGTGGCCCTGACTGCTATGCGCAAGGTCGTGGGTTCGATTCCCACCTAGGACAAATGTTTGTGTGATGAGCACGGTCATTTGTTCTTTGTCTGGGTGTAATTTATCTATAATATGTATGTATTTTAGAATATAATAGAATAGAATATTTATTTGCGTAAAACATGGTATACAAGGGTGTTAAATACAAATTGAGGCACGAGCATGTTTAGCTAGGATAAAACATAGCATGCAAAATTTTAAAGACAAGTTAAGCAACAACAATCGACATCAACATTTTTTATCTATAAATTCTTTTAAACTATAAAAACTACATTCGAGTAACCACTTATGAAATTTAATTTTAAATAATTTTGTATTTAAGGCTTTGAAATGCCTTGGTATTTTATTATAAATGCACACACACATTGCCAAGCAGTTACTATTGTATTTAGACAGTCTAGGCAAATCACTTAACACCAACTTATATGGATCTCGTCGGTTCCGAGGATTGACATCATTTGCAGTCTTAAATAGTTGCTTATTTTTCATAACAAACACACATATTTCGTAGATGTAAAGCGACGGTAACGGTAACAAACCAAGTTTTTTAAATATTTGTCGACATGAGTCGTCCAGCTTAAGTCCACAAATTGCTCTCATGAACTTTTTTGAGCGATGAATGCTCTTTGGAAGTCGGTGCTGTTCCCCCACATTATTAGTCCATAACGTAACAACGATTCGACGTACGCATGGTATGACATTACAGCAGTTTTTATATTAGTTAAATTTTTTAGTTGTTTTAATGCATAAACAAATTTATTAATTTTAGTGCTAACATTGTCTATGTGATCTTTCCAGTTAATGTCTTTATCTATAATTACACCTAAACATCTGGTACGCGTTACTTCATTGATTTTATTAATATTGAGTATAATGTCATTTTTGGAATTATTTGATCGATTAAATTGGATGTAAACGGATTTGTCTAAATTTATCATCAAATGGTTAATGTCAAGCCAATGCAATAATTTTTCAATTGTATTATTAATGTCAAGTTCATGTTCTGAAACGGTATTTAGTTTTTTATTAGATGTCACTATAATAGATATATCGTCAGAAAATAATACGCATTTATGGTTAGTTATTTTTATGATGTCGTTTATATAAATGAGGAATAATATTGGGCCTAGCACACTTCCCTGTGGAACGCCATATTTATTATGTTTATATTCCGATAAATAGGATATTATTACATTATTTTCATTGTTTTTATTGATGATGACACATTGTTTTCTATTGCTTAAATAGGACGACAGCCACTGAAGTGCCGGTCCTCTAATACCAACAGCTTCCAATTTTTGTAGCAATATGTCATGTGACACCAGATCGAAAGCTTTCGATAGATCAAAAAAGAGGCCTGTAGTTATATAATTATTATTAATATTTGAAAGTATAGCTTGCATTAGGGAAAAAATAGCTAACGATGTGGACTTGTTCTTTTGGAACCCAAACTGCTGGTCACTTATAATATGAAATTTATTGCAAAAGTCAGTTAACCTTTTAAACATACATTTTTCAAAAATTTTAGACAATATGGGTATAAGAGTTATAGGTCGGTAATTGTTGAAGTCACATTTATCTCCCTTCTTGAATAAGGGCTTTATTAAAGACAGTTTTAATTTTTCAGGAAAGGTGCCTTGTGAAAATGACATGTTTATTAAATGCGTCAGAATCCCAGTCAGTTCGTTGCAGAATGCTTTGACGATTTTTGTGTTGATCTCATCATAGCCCTCCGACCTAGTGTTGGACAGAGACATTATTTCCTGTCTTACCTCGTTAACCTCCATTGGTCTAAGAAACATAGAGTTGACACACGTATTTTTGAAGCGGTTTTGATTTGTGCTTTTTTCCCCGTGTACATGCGTTAATTTAACATAATTGTTATTAAATATAGTAGCCATTTGTACAGGATCTGTAGTTATTGTTTCATTGAATTTAATACTTTCTATGTTATCATTTTGAGTGTTACTGTTTATTTCGGTTTTAATGACATTCCATGTTGCTTTACACTTGTTATCATGATTATGAATATATTTTATATTTGCAATCTTTTTTGAATTATAAATGCATTTATTTAGCAGACTGGAGTAGGTTTTCAAATTCAAATTCATTTATTTGCTTAAACATGTGTGTGTACATACATAAAAAGTGCATACAGGATGACAATATAGATAAAGTGCAGACATGTTTGTCACAACGTGACGTGCAAAATGGTACAAAATTAAAATAATAAAAAAATAAAAAATGTCAAAATATTAAAAAAAAAAAATGTTACAACGATTAATATAATTATGTCAAGTTACAATATACCTAGTCAAAGTCAAACAAAATAATTCAATCTCCAAATAGTCTAATTATGCAAGTCAAATTCTTTTTAATTAAGGAACTCAGTCACCTTATAATAGGCTTTGGCTGTCAAAAATGCACGAAATTTATTTTTAAAAGTTGATTTAGGTAATTCTTTCCAACTTCTCGGCAATTTGTTATATATGACCGGTGCCATGCAGTAAATGCTATTACGCATTAGGGCCGTCCTAGCGGGTTGCTGACAAAGTTGACTATTGTCACGTCTGTTGCGTGGAAATGCGTCAGCTAGATATTTATAGTAATGCGTGTTCGACTTAACAAACACAGCTACCTCTAATATGTACAAGCACGGTAAAGTTAATATTTTGTAATTTTTAAAAAAGGGCACGCAGCTATCCGTTTTCTCAAGTCTAAACATGGCTCGTAAACATCTTTTTTGGGACTTGAATGCCGTTTCCTTTTCCGTCAAGTTACCCCAAAATATTAGCCCATATCGTAGATGGGTTTCCACTAAACCGTAGTATGCTGTTAGTAGACCATCCATATATAATGTGGATGAAAGTGTGTGTAGTGCGTATGCGGATGTGCTAAGTTTTTTACATAAAGTTTCGATATGCGCTTTCCAGTTTAGGTTTTTATCAATCTGAAGGCCAAGAAATTTTGTCAAGTTTACATCTTCTATGTTTTCATTACAATATTCTATTTTAAGATTCATGTTAGGTAATCTTTGGGTAAAATGTATAGCTTTCGTTTTCTTTAGGTTTATTTTTAAATTGTTATCCTGCAACCATTGTATAACTGACTTTAGGGAATTATTAATGTCAATCTCATATGTCTCTAAAGTTTTACAAGGTATTATCACGGTACTGTCATCTGCGAATAGTGTCATTGGTTTTTCTATGCATTTAGGCAAGTCATTAATGTATAGTAAAAATAGATATGGGCCCAATACGCTTCCTTGCGGTACTCCATATTCTACTTCAGTTTAGCTTTATATTTAGCTAGCTAGCTTCAGCTAGTTTTATATTTAGTTTTATTAATTATATTTTTATTTTTATAATATCCATAACGTAGCTTCCGTTTAGTTTTACAACTTTGTCTCAAACCTTTACTTATCCACTTTTGTTTGTTTTCCTTATTACTATTGATTTTAACTCTTACTTTAGGAAAACAGAGACCATACAACAGACACAACAGCTCATGAAAATCATTGAATGCACAGTTAGTGTCAGTTTCGAGATAAATATCGGACCAAGAAAGATTTTTCAGACATTCTTTAAATTTTCGGATGTTGTCTACGTTATAGTTTCTTTTATAAATATATATTGTTGATTTCTGTGGTTTCTTTTTGATTAGAAAGCTTAACATTTGTGCTGTGTCGTGATCAGACAGATACAGGGGCAGTACAGTAGCAGTTGCGTTGGCAATGTTGCTTAAAATATGGTCAATACAAGTCAATTTGCGAGTTGGTACCGTGATGTGGATTTTTAAATTATGATTGTTAGATAAATCTTGCAATCCATTTGTGATGTTACCTTTTTTAAGAGTATTTATGTTTAAATCACCGGCCACAACTATATTTATTTTTGACTTATATTTATTTGACAAATCGTGCAAAAAAATATGTAATTTTGCCAAAAACAGATTTGGATCTGATTGTGGTGTTCTGTAAACACACATTACTATTAATTTATTATTTATTACTTATAACTTACTCATCCTACTCCCGGTAATACCAAAAGTCATTCAGATCCGTTCCTATTTTTGACGTGATTGAATAACAAACATCCATCCATCCAAACCTTCGCATTTATAATATGAGTACAGATTGAACGTATTGGCTTTCGTTACCATTGAATAATATCACTGTTTTAGAAGTAGAACTTCCAAGCAAGATACTGTAAATCTCATCTCCCAACCCCCTATATGATTACATAGCTTTAAAACAAGCCTTTAGTTATCTCTCACACAAAACTTCATCGTAACATGAATATTATTGCTAAGTCTACCTCAATTAATATCCAACCATATTAATACTACCAAGTTTTGTTATTAAGAATATAATATGTATTATTTTGCCTTGATTTTATGATGGATTGATCTGAGGGAGTTGTAAGAACTTTTGTTTAGATATGGATTGATACTATCTGGGATACGCTGAAGACAGATTTGAATTTATTAAACAGAAACGTAAATCTGTATGTGTTGTCAATAAACCTTCGATTAGCTAACGGATAGCTGAGTCTTTGAAATTCAACAGAAAATATTTTATAAAATAATGGTAAGTACTTAAGACTTAGATTGTTTTAAATATCCAGATACCGTCTTGCGTTGTGCCAAGCGTTGTGAATAAGGCATTGCGGTGTAGTAACAGTAGCATTATAATTCAAGAAAACATGTTGCTAAGGTCAGTTGCTTTATGCTGCCTAACAATGTCATTATCGTCTGCTTAGCCTTATCCCAGTTATGTTGGGGTTGGCTTCCAGTCTAACTGGATGCTGCTGAGTGAGCTGAGAGCTGGCAGTCTGTCTGACCCAGTAGCAGCTGGGTAACACGACACCTCTGGCTAGACCAGTGTGAGATATACCAGCTTCTGACCACCCGTAACGACTGTCAAAGATGTTCAAATAACAGCCGGGACCAACGGCTAAACGTGCTTCCGAAGCACGGAGGTATCACACCACGAATTTCCAAACTCCGGGATACTACGTAGAAATCCCTTGCAGAAAAACCAAAGAGTACTTTTTGCCCGAGCCGGAAATCGAGCCCGAGACCAGTTGCGCTTGCGACCACTCGACGAACGAGGCAATCCTGCCTAACCTTTCCTACCGGTTACATTTCGGGGAGTGCGCGATGGAATAAAAACAATCTAATTCCGCCAAGTCCGTTCCATCATCGGACTACAAGACAAACGGCGATGTGCCATCGTTACATGGTGGACATCCCACCCATATGCACTAAACCAGTATTTTTCAACCTTTTTCATGAACCTTTTTCGTGTCATGATACGGCCCCTTTAGTATGAAGAAATATTTCGCGACCCCCCTTCCCGTTGCTTTTTTTAACCGACTTCAAAAAAGGAGGTTCTGTAGGAGGTATAGGTATAGGAGTATGTGCATGTATGTATATAGGTATGTATGTTTGTATAGCCACGATTTTCTCAGAAACTACTCATCCGATTTCAGTCGCGTTTTCGTTGTTTGAAAGCATAATGAAATGAAATGAAATAATGATGTTTATTTTGCAAATGGGTTATATATAACACTTTTACACGTCATTTTTTTCCGTAAATGTAAACTAGATGAGGCCAGTGTTTCCTAACTGACTACTCTGAGAAGAAACACCGAAACAAACTCAGAGGTCAGCGTCTCTTTTAAAGTCCATCAATGTGTAGTAATCAAATCATATGAGAGCCTTGTAGCTTTATGCCTGTGGCGCCCTTTAAAGGACAGAATCACACAGATTTGAGCAGGCCCGTCCAAACAGTGCAAGCATTTGTCAAATATCGCGTAGCTCAACTTATACATTAAGAAGCTTCAATACTTTACAAGGAAGGTTTTAGTATATAACACATTAGGTTTTTATTATTTGTTTATTTGATTCAAATGATTATGTCCTTTAGTTAAAGTACATCTTTATCAGCGAATAGTACATTGTTCACCGAGAGGAGAAAGTGACCGATTACCATCGAGGGTGTCGTTTGAAGCCCGAGCCGTAGGCGAGGGCTTTAAAACACCCGAGATCGGGAATCGCACTTTCTCTCGAGTGATACATAGTGCTTTATACTACACCTACGAGGAAAATAAATAGTACTTTTCAACATTGAGTACATAGACCATAACGTACTTGGTTTGTATTTTTGCGCTTTTTCACTGAAATAAGCTAGCAAAACAGTTTCAGTTAAAGATGTCGCATTTTTTTCACTTTTCCATTGCAAAAAATCGTCATTAGTTTTATTATATTTTTTAATTGATTTCTGTGGTAAAAGGTTATCAATCAGTATTTTTGCTGTCTCCTTCAACTGCGGCGGAGTTAAAAAATCTTCATCATCACTATCACTACTTATCATTTTGATAGTTTTATTTTACTTTCTACGAAAACTGAATCCTCAAACAACACACAAATTGAAAATGGCGCCAATGGCATCTGCAATTTTCACATGTTCTTTTTTCAAATTGTTTATCCTGCCGCCGCAGGGTCGCACTACCAGCCCGACACCATCCAACACACAGCTAGTGGCCAGTGTCATTTTGCGAACTTGGAGATAAAAACTCACTGTAAAAACTTTTTGGCTTTTGATATTTAGGTTACCGGCGCATAGTCTTACCCAAAATTAAAAAAGAAAAACCACGTAAGAAATGGATTTTCATACACTTTTCTCTCCCGCTCAGATGCGTTTTCTCCCCGCATATTTGTTCGATATGCATTGACGTACTTTCTACCGTAAATTTGATAAAGTATCAAGGTACTTTCCAAGCAGGTGTAGTATAAATTGTTTTTTTTTTTTATTTCAGTAGCTTTCCCAACCTTTTGCAACTCTCCTATAGAAGCTTTGCGACCCCCATGAAAAGGCTTCCCACATTTTGAAAAACGCTGCACTAAACGAAGAAGCGATTTGAAGCGTCAATAGCCTAATGCATAAGGTGTCGGACTTGTGATCGAGAGGTCACGGATTCTAACCCCACCCATTACACTATTGCGGTGAACCCACTCCAGACACTAGCATATTTAGCTTAGTAGGAGGGGTTAACAGGATTGCTAGTAATGTGAATTCTACCCACACTGCTAACAATCTTTTTTATTTTTTTTTAATACGTTTTGGGAATACTTTTATTGTGCGTACGGCTAAGGAGCGGAATTCCCTGCCGGAGTCTGTTTCCCGATAGCTATAACCTAGGGGTGTTTAAGTCAAGAGTGAATAGGTTAATTTTAGGTAATCGTGCTCCATCTTCGACCACATCATCACTTACCATCATGTGAGATGGTGGTTAAACGCGAAGCTATTATCAATAAAAAAAAAAACAATATACTCAAGTAAATAAAAATATAGCTACCATCTCAGTTCATTTCTATCCAGCTTTCATCCTGACGGTATGTTCAATTTTGCTCAGCAAAAAATATGTGACCCAAAATAAAAAAAACCTTCATGTATTTCGCTCGACATACCTACCTATTTGAATACAAGTCATGTTCTTGAAGGTGTCCAAGAAAGACTTGACGTCTCAAAAATATAGTTCTTAAAAACGACGCGACGCGTCTCTGAGTTGCGTGGATTATGTGATAGTTTATTCTAATATATAAAAATTTCGTATCACAGTGTTTGTTATCGAACTCCTCCGAAATAGTTTGACGGATTTCTATGAGTATATTTGGTAGGTCTGGTAATAAGTCGTAGAATTTTTTTTTTAACTTGAAATCTTACAAATATTATAAATGCGAAAGTTTGTGAGGATGTATGTATGTTTGTTGCTCTTTCACGCAAAAACTACTGCACGGATCTCAATGTATGTAGAGTTGACATCCTGAAATAACACATAAGCTACTGTTTATCCCGGTATTCCCACGGTATAGGGATTTACGCGGGAAAAACTTCCCACGCGAACAAAGTCGCGGGCAAAAGCTAGTAATTTATAGGGCGAAACAAAGTTTTCAGGGTCAGCTAGTCTAATATATAAAAATCTTATGTCACAGTGTTTGTTGTCGACTCCCCCAAAATGGCTTGATCGATCAACGATTGATTTTTATGAAATTTTTAGGTCTGTTCTGTGTGTGTTTTGGTGTCGTAGGCTATTTTTTATCTCTAAGAAGTCTAATTTATATATTAAAACAACGCTTTCCGGGTCAGCTAGTAATAAAATTGGTGAAAAAAAGGTTCTTAAAAGTTAATAAGAACAAACCCAGGCGGACAGGAATTGCAGCAAATTAAATCGTTTGTATGTAAGACGTAGGTAATCTCAATTTGTCCTGTAAGATTACAGAAATTATTTAATTGATCCACACTACCGTTGAGAGTCACTGGCGACATGTTTGACAGAGTAGTTAAGTGATTGGGTGCTTCGCTGCGGGTCGTGGGTTTGATTTTCACACCGAAACCCCTTTTAGGAAAGCTCAAAATCACATATATTTCTTCCTGGTTTGAGTGCTTCTGCAATTGAATTTAAATGTTCGTTAACGCTCATAATATAGGATATTTTTTTTAATTAATTTATTTATTTTAGGCAACTATGGCCCATAGAAAAAATATATATACGTAATTACTAACTATAAACTGATAAGTACATATTTTTATATTTACACAATAAATTAAATAAAGAAAAAAAAAAGATAAACTAATACATTTATCTTAACCGAAAAAGCTAACTAACTAAACACGAAGTGGCAGCATCGTGTTACGCTGCGAGGTGTCACGTAGTGCCCCACGGAAACGTCGAAACACGACACCTTTTGGCCAGAACTCTTCCTTAAGGAAAGTTTACAAATGTCGGGTCGGAACTCGGACCATGAACGACTTGAAGTTTGTGCAGTGGCGCGGCTCCAACTTCACTATCTTCAAAGTGCAGTTGGTCTTCACCCGAATGTACTCCACGATCTCCTCAACCTTCATGGAGTGATGCAACCTGGACATATACAGCTGCGTTGTTGGTCCTGCTGCACGCAGCAGCATGTTGGGGCCTGCCAGCGTCGTACCACACTGGTTCTGACAAAGGGCTTCCTCTTCTTCTCCACTTGATTATAGTGGGGCAACATTTTTTTATATAATATTAAAAAAAAACCGACTGAATTCATCATGACAAAAAACTAGGTTTGTATAGCATAAGCAACAGAAAAAAAAACACGGAAGAAAGCTGAATAGTAGTTAGCAAATAAAAAAAAAACAAAATTTAAAAAAATAATAACAATATTTTTTTTTTATTTCTGGTGTCCTATTTAGAATATCATGCATCGAAGCCAAAATATCGAATTGACTTCATAAAGTCACGCATTTAATAGCTTCTTATAGATTCCGTGCAACAGTCTATGTAAGCTAAGTAACAACACTTACATAATTATATAAACCCTAATTTGAGGTAGAAACTTGAATCCCGAAATCTTAGAAAATCCTTGTAACCTTGTTTTAGTTGGGGAAAACCCCAACTAAAACAAGGTTACAAGGTAAGATAACTTAAGTTCATTAAGATAACAGTAACAACCAGTGTATAACAAATAAGTAGTCGAATAGAATGACTTTGTTCAGAAATTGGTAGAGGTATCAAGTAAAAGTGCGTTTTTTTTTGCGATGAATAATTATGTCCTACTTTTTTTATTCTGGATGAGCCCACTCCTGACCTTGATCTCGCCTGATGGTAAGCTATAGATGAGGTCTACGATGGAACGAGCGAGGCTGGAAGATGCCTGTTCACTTTTGCTTTAAAGGCTGAAAGGTCATAAGTGGCAGGGAACACAGAAGCCAGCAGAGAGTATTATATACATTTGCCAGTACATCATCAATTTAGCCTTTTCACAACTACGTTACGGTCGACTTCCAGTCTAATTAGATGCAGCTGAGAACGAATGTTTTACATGGAGCGACTGAATATCTGACTTCCACAACCCAGTAACTGGGCAACACGATAGCTCTTGGCAAGACCATTGCCAGATATTGCCAGCTTCTGACTACCCGTAATGGTGTGTCCAAACATTGAGCGGCAATCGAGCGCGGCTGCTGCGCGCGGCCCGCCGCCCCATTTTAAGACGACTGCCGTGCAAACATTAGTCGGCTTTGTCCTAACTAGAGCGCGGCAGAAATGTGTCTAAGAAATGCCGCGTTGCTGCTCAATGTTTGGACACACCTTAACGATTATCAAAGATGTGCAAATAGCAGAAAGGACTAACGGCTGAACGTGCTTTCCGGGGCACGGAGGAATCTCCATATGTTAAGATGTTCACCCATCCACAGACGGACTTCGGAAAGCGTTGCTTAACCTTGACAATCAAACCGCGCGGCTTGTGTTTCCCAGTACGTAGATCGTACATTACGTCACAAGTTCCCTTAACTTGTGTTGAGACGAACTGTGACAAAGGGTGGGCGAGTTTCTTGAATTGCGTGAGGGACTTCAGGACACTGATGACTGACTTTAAACAGCCGTTTCATATTATGTCTTCATATTTTTTTCTTTTGCGTGTAGATTAACTAAATCTTTTCATCCCTTAAGTTACCAAACGAAACGTTATTTACTTTTTGTAAGAGAAAAGCTTTACAATAAAAAGGCCTTACAATAAATAATACGAGCTTTTCTAAAAGAAAATTATTTCAAGGGCATTATCTGAGGGGTAAAGCCATCACTGTGTACTTTGAACAAAAATAATTTCTTGCAGCCGTTCCATTCGTCTAGTGAAGTATACGAGATCAATAAATTTGTGAAAAAATCACACAGTTGGTTAATTTTGTGGAAATATTTTTGTGCAACAACACGTAACTATAAAAACTTGCTTTATAGGAGAGAGTTTGCTGTAAGCATAAAATATAAGCTTATTTATATAGTTTATTAAATTCAGTAAAATATGCACCGCCGCAGAAAAGGCTAATGATCTGAAGTGTAAGCAAGCAAGTACACTATATGAATAAGTAATTTTAAGAATCAGGTATTTTACTATTTAGCTCTTTTGAGAATTAGCATTTTCGCCATTAAGTCTTTCGATATCTAGTTCATTCGCAAAATAGTTGTTTTAAGATGGTAGGTACTATTTTTCGAATGATCGAATTAGGCATTATATGAATAAACTAACTTATTTAGTTTATACATGACTGGGGACTCAAAAATGGCCTGAATAACTTCGAGAAAAGGATAGTACGGCCATGCCCTGTTTTTGCTCGTGGCGGTGGTACTTCCATGCAGATATAGGGTGTAACATTAAGTTATAATAATAATAATAAAGCCTGTTATCCTGAATCATTTCTTTTTTTTTATTGAAATTAGGTTCGCGTTTGACCACTATCTCACCTGATGGTAAGTGATGATGTGATCGAAGATGGAGCACGCTTACCCAAAAGTAACCTATTCACTCTGAACTTAAAGACTGCTGTCGGGAAACACAGACTCCGGCAGAGAATTCCACCCCTTAGCCGTACGCACAATGAAGGTATTCCCAAAACGTTTTGTGCGTATGGGTGGGATGTCCACCATGTAACGATGGCGCTTCGCCGTTTGTCTCGTAGTCCGATGATGGAACGGGCTTGGCGGAATTAGATTGTGTAATTCCATCGCACACTCCCCGAAATGTAACCGATAGAAAACCGATAGACTTGCAACTCGTCGTCTCTTGGCCCGCTTCTTGATAGACTCAAGCGCGTCCAGTTGATATTTCGCAGATCCATCCCAAAGATGAGAGCAGTATTCCATACACGACCGAACCTGAGCTTGATACAAATTGAGCAGCTGTTTCGGTGTGAAGTACCGTCTCACCTTGGCTAGGATTCCCAACCTTTTTTATTCTAACTGAGCCTTAATTTTTGTTAACGTGTTAAACGATATCTAATTAATCTATCCCAGGCCACTCTACTCCAATGAGGGCCCGCTGTGAGTCTGAGCTTGTCCTCCTATCTCCTTATTTGTTTCCCTCTGCTCCTATTGCTATTTCTAGGGTACCAATCTGAGAATCTTTGACTCCTTTTCTCAATACTAGTAGTTCTCTATTTGTTCTAGGTAGGTGTATTCCTCTACATATTCTAATGTTTTTGCATTAACACTAATTGTAACTTTCTTGAAGTTTGTGAGTAGTATCGTTTTTTCTATCTTCATAGATAGTCCTACTGTGGCACTTTTGTTGCTTAGAGCTTCGAACATGGCTTCTAAATTATTTGTTTTTTTTTTTCGAATTGGGCCATTTATTTAACATGAGTATTTGTGTGGCCTACCCAAATGTCCTTACTTTGGTATTGTTCGTCAGATAGTTGAGATCTTTAGTTTGAAGTTGAGCTACACGATAACCGACAAATGCTTGCACTGTTTGGACGGGCCTGCTCAAATCTGTGTGATTCTGTCCTCTAAATGGCGCCACAGGCATAAAGCTACAAGGCTCTCATATGATTTGATTACTACACATTGTGTGGTCAGGTGCGCTCAAATCTACTTGCTCCTTTTCTCAAAAGACACAACAGACATGGACCTTCATGCTTCTCATATGGTTTGATAAATACGGATTGTATGGACTTTAAATGAGACGTTGACCTCTGAGTTTGTTTCAGTGTTTCTTCTCAGATTAGTCAGTTAGGAAACACCGGCCTCATCTAGCTTAACTTAAAACACAAAAAAGACGTGTAAAAGCGTTATTTATAACGAATTTACAAAAATAAATATTTATTTAATTTTATTTCATTAACAACATTAATCGTATTCTATATTTTAGAATTTAGAAAATTATTTTCGATGATAGAATAACACTTTGATTAGTATTTCCTTACATTTGGCGATAGTATCGTGCACCTATTCATTTCACCTGTAATTTTGTCTTGAACATCACAATAAAGTGACATATTATAAGTTTACAAACAAACTAAGTCCAATAAAGCTTTTATAGCAAATAAAATCTAGGGAAGCGCTAAATTCTCGGGTCAACCCATAAGTCTTATCTTAAGTTTGGCATAGTTACGCATATTTTTATGTGTCCCAGTAAAGATAAGGAGTAAAATAATAAAATTTGAAGGAAAATAACGCTAAACTCTAAGGTTTTGACACTACCTCGAACACTTATTATGATAAAAAAATAGTTGTAGTATTTAGAGTAATTTTAAAGTAATTTATCTAGTTACAAAAGCCAAAATGTCAACTATTTATCGCTTTTTACAAAATATTGCTTTTCCCGATGCAGAGCCGTTAATTTTTGAGGAGTTCTCCTGGTACTTCACCATCAGCTCTATTTCCACCATATGCATTGTAACGAGCACAAAGTGCTTATCATTCATATTCAAGTAATTGAATCGCAATCCGCGAAATACTTATTATTGAGTAGATTCGGTGGCCATCTGTGGTCTTCATCATCGGTGCTTTTCGAGAGCAACTGCACAAGTTACTATAAGAAATACCCAAAATGCTATAGGTGTGCCTATAATATTTGAAGAGTTCCCTCGATTTCTCCATGATTCCATCATCAGATCCTAACGTGATGACAATGGGACCAAATAGAAAGTATACCCTTTCAAACTAAAAAGAATTTTCTAAATCGATCCAGCCGTCTTTGAGATATGAGGTAACATACATAAAATACAAAAATAAAAAATTCTACAAAAATTTATGTCCATAATATTATGTATTTAGCTTAATTTTAGTATAAATAAAAATATTTTGTTGTAAAATAAAATGTTTATTAAACAACCAGCCAAGTGCGTGTCGGACTCGCGCACGAAGATTTCCGTACATTATCCATAAAAAAAAAGTTCAAGACGAATTGAGAACCTCCTCCTTTTTTTTGAAGTCGGTTAAAAACACGGCAAAAAATCACGTTTGTTGTATGGGAGCCCCCTTACATATTTATTTTATTATGTTTTTAGTATTTGTTGTTATAGCGGCAACAAAAATACACCATCTGTAAAAATGTCAACTATCTAGCTATCACGGTTCATGAGATACAGTCTGATGAAAGACATTCAGACAGCGGAGTCTTAGTAATAGGGTCCCGTGTTTACCCTTTGGATACGAAACCCTAAAAAAATTACAACCTGGCAATGCCGTCAATCTATTGGGCACATCAGCTGAGAGCGTTGAGGAGATTTTAATGTGACTAGTCTAGTTTTCAAAACAAATAATATGACTGTCTTATTCTATCTTGAGATCCTATGTTAGTATTTTTTTAATTGATTATAGGTTTGCGTTTGACCATCATTTCACTTGATGGTAAGCCATGATGTGTACTAAGATGAAGCACGCTTATCTAGAAGTAACCTATTCACTCTTGACTTAACCTGGGGGTTGTAGCTTGGAGGAATCACATTCTCCACTGCTGTACACACAATGAAAGTATTCTTAAAACGCGTATGGGTGGGATGTCCACCATGTAACGATAGCGTATCGCCATTCGTCTAGTAGCCCAATGATGGAACGGGCTTGTTAAAATCAGATGACTAACGTCCTCCTTTCATTTACAGTTGGTACAAGTGGTGTGTTCGGAACAATGTTTATCAATTCAATGCAAGATTTAATTCGTAGACTCTTTACGATCTTCGATTCTGGTTTATTATTTACGGGTTTATTACACTTCCATTATATTCACGCAACAGAAATAAAAGAAAATATATAGAATAAATTTTAGCACCTCTTGGCACAGACAAAAGTCAAATGCTTGGGTTTACGTACGATGTATTTCTATATATATGACGTCTATGTATTTCAATATTACCAGCTAAATAACGTAGGTACTGAAAAGTCTGAATTTAATCAATTACTTTTGTAAATAATAGCGTTTGATGTCTCCCAAAACGGTCTCTGGAATTGTTATTCAGTGTGGGTACGGTTGAATATAATAAAATTTTGAATCAAAAACTTGGAAGGGCAAATAAGGTTTGACAGGGTTATTTTTGAAATAATGTTAATTTTAGGTTCCAAATGCAAAAGTGTTGACCATTCACATCCATACCTACTAATATTATAAATGCGAAAGTCTGTCTGTCTATCTGTTACGCTTTAACAGCTAAACCACAGCACCGATTTGGATCAAATTTGGAATTTGGATCTTTCAAACGTACGCTACTTTTTTTTCAAAAATCAACCCTTAAAGGTTTGAAATAGGGGATGAAAGTTTGAATGAGAAATCTAAACCGCTTAACCGATTTTAATGAACTTGGTATATTAACACACACAGAGACTTCTTTATTTATCTAAGTATTGATTTTCTTGTTGATAAATGCCTGTTTTTTTTTTCTAGGTGGAAAATCCTCAAATGACTTCTCCCGCTGTGGGTGGAGTGGAAGGGAGTGTCAGACTTCTACTGACTAAAATCCACCCTGCTCCTTCAGTGGCCCTTGCGTTCTGGGGCCGCGGTATCTGCTTAGAATATTCCCGCAACCCCGTAAAATAATGGCCCTATTGGACCCAGTCAATGCCAGCGTCTACGTTGACCGGAGATCGGCTCGCGATTTTCGATACCAGCGTCGTCTCCCGCGTCTCCCGCGGCGGCTAGGGGGTGAGAAAGAAAGTTGTCCCAGCCTCCTCCTTCGCTGGCATGACTGCTTCGAAGAAAGAGGCGACTGCATTCCGCTCCGCACCATGGCCTGAACCAGGCCCGGACGCGATCGGCTTGTCTCCACAATGACGACACCCGGGCGTGTCCTCCCGTTGAATTCGAAACAGGTGCCTCCCGAAACACCTGTATCAAGCGGAAGGTGAGCCGATAGGTGCTTCTCCAAGAAGGGACTTACCGCTGCGACTGCGGTGTGCTCTGTTGATAAATATCTACATTGATATTGCGTCTACTGTTTCTAAAGCCAATGAAACTTAATCACTTAATATAAGTGTGTTATGTACGTGAAAACAAAAACAATATTTTTCAAGGAAAAGTTCGGAAAATATAGGCTTTAATCCAAGAGGGGATGATTTAATCCAATTTTTCACATGACAAACTTACAGAGAGGTTAGGGAAAGAAGAAAATGGAAAAATACCGCCATTTTCCACCTGAACGATAAATAAATCAAAGCGTTTGATTTACAATCGGGCAATTTCGGTAAACTTCGTAAATCCTGATCTTCTGTCATCTTCCCTAACAGTTTTATCAGGAAAAGTCAAATGCATTTTACTATGATCATGTAAATTATGTTATAATTTATTAGATTTATTTGAGTGCTTTACTTAGGCGGTGGAAATTTGGCTGATTTGTCAAAATCGTGATAGCAACAGCTAAAGATATTTGAACTTAGTAGGGTAGTTTAATGTGCTGCAAAATAATAACTCTATTTAGAACGTTAGTTAGAATTAAAAAAAAAATTGGCCAAGTGCGAGTCGGTGCCCATGAAGGGTTCCGTGGTAACTATAATAAATATAATATACTTAATATATTTAATTGAAAAAAAAATCCATAAAAATTTCTTAAAACTAGCTTAAATACAATTTTTACAACTACGCCAAATAACTTTGTTTTTCATAGTATTTGTATGAATTACAAAGTTATATTTGCGGTTTTAGAAAATATACTATATCTCAAAAACTGCCAACACGATCTCGTTCAAACTAATTTTGGTTGAAAGTTTACATTAAGATCTACAACATATGGCTTTTTTAGATTTTTCACTTCATTATTATAGAAGTTAGAGGGAGACACACACATTTTACCACTTTGGAAGCGTATATCTTTTAATCGATCATTTTAGAAACCTTAATGTCATTTTTAAAGACCTGTCTATATATACCACACACGTATAGGTTTCATGAAAAAAAATATTTTCAGTTTCAGTTCCATGTATGGGGAGCCCCCTTTATTTTAAATGTTTTTCAAATTTTCTCTTAAAATCGGAAAGCGGTTCACAGAATACATCTATCCACTAAGTTTTACATGTATAGTCCTAATAGTTTCGGAATAAAATGGCTGTGACATACGGACGGACGGACAGACAGACAGACGGACACTCATGTCGAAACTATAAGGGTTCCGTTTTTTGCCATTCGGCTACGGAACCCTAAAAACGTGTTTAATGTTTTATTTGTTATTCTCTTATTATGTTTCTTTCTTTTAAGTTACAAAAGCCAAAATCTTCAAAGTTTAGGAATATAGGTTGGTGAAGTGGTGACGTCACATGATGCTAATAGTAAGCATTAATGGCCTAATGGCTAAGGTGTCGGCCTTGTGATCGAGAGGTAGCGGGTTCGAACCCCATCCGTTACACTATTGCCGTGAATCTACTCCAAATACAACCATATTTAGATTAGTTGGAGGGGTTGACAAGATTGCTGATAATGTGAATTGATGCCACATAGTTGGTTCCTATTAAAAAATAACACGGCGTTACGTCACGTGAATTTCACGGTATCGTCTTCATTTTCAGGATTCCGTAGCCGAATGGCAAAAATGGAACCCTTATAGTTTCGGCATGTCTGTCTGTCTGTCCGTATGTTACAGCCATTTAACTTTTCTAATAATGGAGCGAAAAATTCAAAAAAATATATGCTCTAGATCTTAATTAAAACTTTCAAATAAAATTGGTTTAAACGAAATCGGGTCAGTAGTTTTTGAGATACAGCACATTTTCAAAAACCGCAAATATAACTTTGTATTTCATACAAACACGATGAAAAACCAAGATATATAGCGTAGTTACTATGGAACCCTTCATGGCCAATTTTTTAATTATGTAAAAAAAAAAGATCTTTTAAAGGAGTTTGTGGCTAAATAATAACAGCTGGCACGTGTCGATCTTTAAGGTTAAACAAAGTATGCCGAGGCCTACCAACGGATGGGTGAGCAGGTTAAAATATCGTCACACATCTATTCATATCCACAGAGGAATCTTCCTCCAGGCCTCGGATAGCACGATGGTCCAAGCTGACATTTGTACACCTTTAACAATGCTTACGGGCAGACAGTTACGTACGTACGCCAAAGGCTGAAATACGCGCCGAGCGTGCAGCTGCTGGAGTCGCATCGCAATGACAACTTCAAGGCATTTGTGGTGCGCATACCAACATGTTTCCTGCCTCAGGTGATGGAAGAAAGCTTTTGGCCGCAGGATGTGGTATTCCGCCGGTTTCGCGGACAAGTGCCACCGGAACGCACAAAGACCTAGTGCAATTTAGTGATACTAACATAGTATAACACTATTGTTGTTATATTATGTATACTTTAGGTTAAGGTATATATCTATGGGTCTTTATAACCTAAAAATAAAAGATTAAATAAAAAAAAATAAAAAAAATCTTACACCAGTCATGCCAATGCCTGTTGTGTTACCCAGTTACTGAGTTGTGCAAGTCAGATAGGCAGTCACTTCATGTAAAGCACTAGTACTCAGCCATCAGACTGAAGCTGACCCCAACATAGTTGCAGGGCAGACAAGGCAAACAATACAAGAGTTGAGGAATTAGAACCTTTTTATTAACCCTCTCTGTACTTTTTTTTTTATTAAGAATCAGCCCGCTCTTGACCTCAATCAAACCTGATGGTAAGTGTAAGATGAGGTCTACGATCGAACGAGCAAGCTCAGAAAATGCCTATTCACTCTTGTTTTAAAGGCTGACGTCATATGTGGCAGGGAACACAGAAGCCGGCAGAGTTCCACACCTTGGCTGTGCGCACAATAAATGTAGACGAGAAGCGCTTTGTACGACAAGATGGTATATCGACCAAGTGTGGATGGTATCCTGCGGTCAGCGGCTTGTATCTCATGAAGCAAAGTGTATATTTGTTTGCCAATAAAAAAAAAACCTCATTGTTTTAGTTTATTCAACGGTACTTTCATAATACGTGTAGGAAAAATAATTCAATTGATAAAATGAATTATCCCTAACAACATCACAACAGAAATGTTTGTTAGCAAAATATAACAACACTATTCACGACAACAGACATCTGTCATTAGGCCATTGACCTCGAATATAGCAGTTAATTTAACAAATAGTGCGAGCATGAATAGACCTCTGATGAATGTTCCTCATCAACTTGTTGTCGCTCTCGGCACATGTCTACATTTACTTACTTACAATCAACTAAGAATCGGTCAAGTGCGATATTGACAACATTAGAGTTCCGCACCGTGGAAGAAAAAAACGGAACTAAATACTATTAATTGTTCGTCTGTCTGTCAATAACCTTTTTTTCAGATACGCGTGAAGGTGTTAAGTTAAAATAATTTCATACTAATATCATAAATACAGTGCATTTGTCGTTGTTTTCTCGTCAAAATGGAGTAATGTATCGGTGTGGAGACTGAAAAGTGACAGACTGGATTTTTTGTGCAGATTTTTTTCTATAAGAGCAAAGCTAGTACCAAATCGTAGGCTTATGAACTTATGGACCCCTGGAACTCTGAAGACATCAAATTTCGAGATCAAACATCAAAGAAATATGAACTTTAATGCGATATATTTTGATACGTCGTAAAAAATCCAAGCCAGTACTGTAAATTTCGTTGAAATAGATTCAAGAAATTCGGTAAGCAGCAAGTTATCACAGCACAAGTACGAAAAAAGCTTTTTGTAGTTAGGTAAATCACATGAAAAAAAAAGATTACTTAGTTGAATTTGCATGATACACAAAAATCAAAAAATTATTAATTCTTCAAAATCGATTTCTACGGAACCCTACACTGTGCGCGGTCCGATATGCACGTGGCCACCATTTTAGGTACTTCAAGGTGACTGGACTCGAAGTTCATCATTTATAATATAGAAATACTGGTAACTTGACGTATTTAAAGATGTCAGTACTTGATAGTGCGATCCGTCAACATTAATCAAGCGCCCGAGGAAGCTTAGGCTAAAGCACATGAGTTTCAATAATTACTCGCTTTGAAATGGTAGCTAATTATTCAGCAAAGCGGTCGACGATAGAGAATATTTCGAGACATGTAAGTGTTAATTGTCATTGAAGCAATAGTTATACATTGTAATTATACAACGTGTAATTTAAAGGGTATATACATACCAAGTGCATGGCTTCTTTGGATGATAACATTGATAAGAAACGATATGGCAAGGGTTTTGTTATCCTAAGTCTACGTGTGTAGAACTTATTACAAATTCCAATACACTGATACCAGAGACCGAATTTTTCAAATTAATAAGAACGAAAAGAATTATCGTGTTATTGGCAAGTGACGTGGAAAGTTATTGACCCTCGTAGTGCTGTGACACGTTTGTTATGATTGGTATTCAAGAAATATATGAAACCAATAATTTGGTATCAATTCTTTGAGTCAGTTATTTTGTGCTGAAACTGTGCATAGAGACTCTATACCAGATATTGTCTTCAGCCCTTTTGGATAGATATGGGGTTTCCGTTACACGTTGCAAAATACCCGTATGCAACTACATTAAGAGTATCACTTAACGTTGGCCCTAATGAAAACTCCATTAAGGCCGGCGGCGTTAAGGAAAATATTATTTTTTTATAAACATTTAATGAATAATATTAGTAAGTAAACATAAACATTTAATGAATAATATTTTTACTTAATTCCGACCAATATTGTGCCTGAAATGCAGTATGCGGCATTTCTCTTCCGCCTACAAATTTGTACACATGCATAGGGTACGATTATGCAATAAGCAACCCAAACCTATACTCAAGACGTTTTTCGCAGCATCCTCAGATGTTGATTTGTCGCCTTCCCAGAGCAAAAGCGCCAAGTAGTTCTTTACAAGTTCTTTTTAAAATCTATTCTATAGTACGAAAAGATAGTTTTTTTTTTTTTTAGGTAGGGCCACTCGTAGTTTAGCTCGCTAAGGCTAATGTACTACTTAACCGGTCTTTCCTGTGGTGACCTCTAATAATTAAATTAAAGGCCCCCAGCCAGGGCTTACAAACTAAAATTTACTTACAGCTAATGACCGCACGCTAAGGGCACTCCCTGTGGAGTACGGGCCTCGGCATAGCGGGGTCATTTTGGGAGGGCAGCAAAGGGACAGGCTGGGTCGTATTTAAGGGAGTATTTATTGCTACTGGCTCAGCATCGCGGGCTGGCTCGTTTGGCAAAGGTCGGGGAGGATTTCCATTACAAGTACGCGGACGTCGCGATGGACCTCGTCGGCGAGGCCGGAATATGGAACGCGTTTTGTGTCTGTGTTTTCTAAGAGTGCTAGTTTCCCTACTGCTCTCTTGTCGGATGGTGGTGGAGTCGTCGGGCTCGTCTAGGACGAGACGCGGGCGACGAACCCGAGAAATTTAGGAGGGTCTGTATCGGGCGGCCGATACGATCAGGGGGTTGGTGTGGGTATCAGCAGAGGTGAAGTAACGCACTGACATGCGTTTCAACACTTGCTTTATGGTCGGGAGTTTGAGGTCTACGTGGAGATCCTCATTCCTCAAGAACCAGGGCGCGCCCATGGCCTTTCGGAGAAAACGGTTCTGAAGGACCTGCATCCTATGGATCTGGGCCGGACTGGCATGGGCAAACACCGGACAGGCGTACGTCATGATGGGACGTATGCACGTCGTGTAAATTCGAATTTTACACCTAAGGGAGAGCTTACTGTGTTTATTCAGCAAGGAGTGAAGCCTACCGAGAGCGAAAACGGCTCGCGACCGAACCTTCTTTATGTGCTAAGTGAAGTTAAGAAACTGGTCTAAGATTACACCTAAGTATTTGGCTCGCTTCTCCCAAGGGATCGGCTTGCCAAACATAGTGATCGGGCGGGGGAGGGTGGGCTGACTATGGCGAGCCCTGCGAAACAGGACTGCTTGACTTTTGTCGGGGTTTACCTCAATCCTCCATTTCCTAAACCAATCGCCTAGTGCGTTGGCTGAGGTCTGGAGGGTATGAGCGATGCAATCGGGACTTTTTCTCGAGTAATAGATGGCCGTGTCGTCGGCAAATAGGGATAACTCTACTGGAGGGCTGTTTGGGATGTCGCTAGTGAATAGCGTGAAGAGTGGGGGGGGGAGAGCACGGCGCCCTGAGGGACGCCGGCTCTGATAGGGCGGGGAGTGGAAAGCGCTCTTTCGATACGATATCTGAAGGAGCGGTTCGACAGAAAGTCTCGGATCATGAGAACGAGACGGTCCGGCACACCTAGTTGGTAAAGCTTATAAATGCGAAAAGATAGACTAGAAAACTATAATTTATACTGAACTAGCGACCCGCCCCGGCTTCGCACGGGTGCAATTTTTATATTAAATATACTATATAATGTCTTTATATACATCGTTGACAGCCTTTTAGTCATTTGACATACATGTTCTCTTTAGTAATTACTCTTGAAAGTGCGACACATAATTTACCATGGGAAAAACATTCAACGCTCAAATCTAAGCAACATAGGCACGCGGCCGTGCCTCCGCCGGCACCGCGCCGCAACCGCTATGTCCTTGCATTTTAAATCTGTAATATCTTCGAAACTATTTATTTAAATTATATTCTGTAAAGGGCAATATTGATTTATATTAAATGGACAATGTATTTATGTTACTTAATTGGATAAGGATTAATGCTGTATTGCTTAAAATCTCTTCGTAAAACATGCTCGTATTTCTCGTAAAAAGTAAAGGATAAAAAATGGTTGTTGTGGGTTATCTATAAGAGATAGACAGATTCCATCAAGTACTTTTTTGTTGACCTTTTTAAGATGTACAATAC
Organism: Tholera decimalis; assembly: GCA_943138885.2. NCBI lineage: Eukaryota > Metazoa > Arthropoda > Insecta > Lepidoptera > Noctuidae > Tholera > Tholera decimalis. The sequence goes on along the minus strand of OW964552.2, from coordinate 12,157,233 downwards.
TGTAGTACATTATTTTGATCTATCTCATAGGGTTCAGCCAGCGTTTGCAAAGCAAGCGCAAAAAAATGTGTTTATTTGTGACATCACATTAGAAACCTCAAAAATTATCAGTGTTCCTCTACTATATTATGCATGTTATATACTTAGCAACCTTCCTATTGAATCACTCTTTCTACTGAAAGAAACTGCATCAAAATCCGTTGCGTAGTTTTAAAGATTTAAGCATACATAGGGATAGACACAGGGAAGCGACTTTGCTTTATACTATGTTGAGATTAAGAAGATAATAAAATAAATCTAGTATATGCAATGGTTTTTTTTTTTAAATACATACGTGAAATAGATAATACATAATGATGGTGTCCAGTCGCTTTTCTTGATTTAAAGACCTGAATTTGTAGCTTTCAATATTATTTATTGTGTGAGATTTACTAGTCAGAATTAAAAAAATAAGTCGTTAAACTTAAAATATCAAGTTTTAGCTCTGGTCCTTATACTTTAAGAAACTGTCAAGTGACATTACTCAGCGCTGCCAAAATTTAAATTATTTTCAGAAGGAACTAGGCAACTGCCGAAAAATGCGACTTAGTTATAGAGTTTTCTGAAAAATGCCTGTCTAAGAATTTTTACGGGCACGTAATGAGTTTATGTTGAAATACTGTATTTTTTATTACTTTGGTGTGGGGGATTAACTGTTTGTTACTAAAGCTGTGTATCCATTGGTAATATGACTTGTCTTTAAAACGCCCTTAAACTTTTGTGTTACTCAGAACAATTTGTCGCCAATTTTAAATACCAGTCCAATACCCATAACAAAAAATACAAAAGGTTATGTCAGAAGCGAGCTTTTAAAGAGATTTCAGTAGACTGGTTCAGATAATGAAAGCATTTGTTATTTATAATGTAGCTCTATTTATAATTTAAGAATCTCACCGATTCCACGAACAAGACAAAAGCGCAAGGCCACACTGGTATTCAAATTGCCAGACATCATTAAATAAATTATAATAATAGTAAAGCAAAGATGAAATAATAGACCAAGTAAATAGACCTCTCATTTACAATCATTATTATTTAAATGAAATCGAGGTAAACTCCCAAATTTTATTGAAAATATATGAAAATAATACAACGTGTAATTTAAAGGGTATATACATACCAAGTGCACGGCTTCTTTGGATGATAACAAACGATATAGAATGTGTGGAAATTATTAGAAATTTCAATACATTGATACCAGAGACCGAATTTTTCAAATTAAGAAGAACGAAGAGAATTATCATTTTATTGGCAAGTGACGTGCAAAGTGATGACCCTCATAGTGCTGTGACACGTTTGTTATTATTGGTATTCAAGAAACATACGAAACCAACAATTTGGGTTCAATTCTGTGAGTCACTTATTTTGAGCTGAAACTTTGCATAGAGACTCCATACCAGATGTTGTCTTCAGTCCTTTTGGATAGATATGGGGTTTCCGTTACACGTTGTATAAGTACATTTTTTTTTTCATATATTTTCTAACGCTATTCAGATATTTGTGCCCTGTTATCATCATCTAATGTTGGTGAGCTTATTGATTGAAGGTATAACTTGGGATCTGATTCGAGATTCCCAGGAAAATGAAGGAAAACCCTCAATTTTCAACCGACGACAAAAAGAGGAGGTTATCAATTCGACACGTATATTTTTTTTTTTTTTTTTTATGTATGATCATCGATTACTCGAAGACGGCTGAACCGATTTAGAAAATTCTTTTTTTGATTGAAAGGGTATACTTCGATATTGGTCCCATTTTCATCAACGTCAGGATCTGATGATGGGATCCTGGAGAAATCGAGGGAACTCTTCAAATATTATAGGCACACCTATGTCATTTTTGGTATTTATTATAGTAACTTGTGCAGTTGCTCTCAAAAAGTACCATTTGAGGAAGTGGAACTGATGATGAAGACCACAGATGGCCGCCGAAACTACTCAATAATAAGTATTGAGTGGATTGCGATTCGATTACTTGAATATGGATGTTACGCACTTTATGCTCGTCACAATGCATATGGTGATGTAGAGCTGATGGTGAAGTACCAGGAGAACTCCTCAACAATTAACGGCCCAGCATTGGGAAAAGCAATATTTTGTAAAAGGTTATAAGTAGTTGATAATTAGGCTCTTGTAACTAGGTAAATTAAAAATAGACCAACTAAAAAGAGTGAAATAAAAACTTTTTACCAAAAAATTAAACCGACTCCCAAAAAACACTGCAAAGTGAAAAATAAATTTAATTTCGGAAGTCGGTGCCAAAAACGAAAATACAAAACTAAAGACACCGACTACCGAAATTAAATTTATTTTTCACTTTGCAGTGTTTTTTGGGAGTCGGTTTAATTTTTTGGTAAAAAGTTTTTTACCTATACTATCTAAAACAATTCAGTGATATTTGCTTCCGATAGTCATGTCCTCACGGTGCTGAGCTAATGGTGGAAGTAACAACACCTAAAAGTTTCTAAGAGAGTTATATCAAAAAGTATTATCCCGTTTTAGGTGGGGTTTTCACTGTTGACTGCCCATGGTGATACTTAACTTAAGAATAACAGTATTATTTAGTGACATGGAAAAATAAAAAAGCAGAATAACAAAAAATTTAACGGACTTCATAACGAAACAAAAACACTACTAAACAAGCACCCCGCGAGTCCACCAGAATTCAGAGTAAGTAGCCTATTAAAACTATATATTGGCTTCGCACTGTCGTCAACCAGATAAGTAGCTAAGTAACCTTTATTACAAACGAAATTGAATATCCAAAGAAGCAATCTATAAGATTATTTTTCAGTTTTTAGTGTAGCAGTGTTTTTGTTTGTTTTGAACTCGGTTTTTTGTGTTTCACGAAGGCGTAGAAACCACGGACTGTAAGTATACTGTGTCTGAAAATCTCGAAATGGAAAAATCCAATATTATTTCATCCCCGAATCGCAGCCTAGTACTCAATGCCGTCTATTCCAGAGCTTAATTAGATCCTTAAAAGTTTAATAGATTAAATTCCGTAAGATAACCAAAAAGTTAATTATCTCTGAATTCCAATGAAGCCTATGTTCTTCCCCGGATATACCTATATGATAAAGAATTTAGCACAAAGGTTTTAACAAGGTAAGTGAAAATCGACAAGTGTTTAGCAAATATGTGTTATCACTGTCCTGGCCGGCTCATACGTTAATTTGGTAGGCACCCGCATAAACGCTTGATAAGATAAAGGTGTCAGATATATTGAGGTGTCATGATGAATTCCGTACATCATACGTGTTTAGTGTTAAAAGCTTCTGCTGTCTCTGAGCTGGTAATTATTTTGAGATCCAATGAAAAAGGTGACGAATGTGTACAATGGAGAATAAACACAAGAAAGATAAGGTGAAGTTAAATTTATCAGTGGGAACAGTAGAAAGTGTCTACAACTGAATCAAAGTAATACTAAAACAAAGTAGAAGCACAAGCTTGTTTTGGTAATTAGTAACAATACCAACAGTACATGAATATGAGGCATAGGTATAGGTAGGTAGGTGTGTAAAAATAATCTAAGATGATCATAAGCATAACTGTGACAATAAAGAATTTTCAAGTTGCTTGTGCTGGAGGAAAATATCGAGTTGCTTAACAACAAGCAACTGTGTTAAAGAAAAATAAAAACATAACAATATCTATGCAGCCTATTTTATCTACTGCTGAGCTTAAACGTCCCTCTCCCTTATCCACACGACAAGGTATATGCATTTAATTTTTTGTTTACTTCATAACAATGACTTAATAGGTCTAGAGAGCGGTTAGGAAGTATTTTTTTTAATATCTTCATCACTGACGAAGTAATATTACTTTAAAATTAATATTTAGAACGAGAAGGCTGACATAGACTCTAACGTCCAAGTCATACAACATCTGTAGAAAAAAGCGTTTTCGTGAGAGAGACAAATAATTCGATTTAAAATTGTTTGAACTGGTAGGTTTTTAGATCGATTTCCATTCTATTTTCACTGTTAGTATTATGTTTGTGTATATTTTATGTTAAACTGGTTGCATAATAAATATTTTTGTTATTTATATTCCCTATTCGGTCAATTGATGCAAAGGCCAGTATTTTTTATAGGTCTTGAGCTTATTCCAAAATCTTCACCTTGTCTTCCACGAAAATCTTTCAGCAAAAACACGGGCGTTTAAGCATGATCTTGGCAGTAAGATTAATTTATTTATCCACTTTCCATCTTAGACCTGGGGGTCTAAGATGGAAAGTTATAGCTATCAAGAAACACAGACTCTGGCAGGGAATTCCACTCTTTAGCCGCATGCACAATGGCAGTACCTATATCCAAAACGTTTTGTGCGTATGGAGGGATGTTCACCATGTAACGGTGACGCATCGCCGTTTTTCTTGTAGTCCGATGATGGAATGGGCTTGGTGGAATTAGATTGTGTAGAATTCTATTGCATACTCTCCGTAAGGTAACCAATAGACTTGCAACTCGTTGCCGATGTTTAAGGCTTTGACTTTTTAGACATATAAAGAAATTGATTTTTACCTATGTAAAGTTTACATGATAGGGATTTTACGATTTGTTTTACATGATTGTTGAGGCAAATAAAATGTAAAACATTGAGTGCCATTCTGGGAATTAGAAAATTGGGGTTGATGACGAAATTGTGTACAAATCGAAAATTCTGAATAAAACCAACGAAACGAAGATCCTGGAGGCGTGTACAGTGTTAGTGTCCAAATAGACAATTAGATTGTAGGTACGTACTTATTTTGCTCGAAAATAGTAGAAAGTATTTTTTTTGTCCTCAACTGTTCTGTTTTTATTAATTTGCATCTCACACAATTTTATTGTTTTTCTAGGTCTCATCGAGCTACATGTACTCGGCGTTCTTCTGGTGGTCGCTACTGGCAGTGGTTTGAATGTCCAAATGCAGCTTGTCCTTAAAAAAGTGATTTCTTTGATCGAGAGTATGTAGACGAGAGTAGCATGCCCTGCAGGACATTTGGATTGATACAGATTTATATTAAACTAGCAGCTGCGCGAGGTTTCGCTTCCGTGAAATTTATCATGATACAGACATAACCCACCATTTTTGCAGTCGGTTAAAATCCTATAACCATCCTCAACCTTTAAGCTACCAAATTTCATTCAAATCCACGAGGTACTTTCGACGATTAGCGCGTTTAAACAAACAAACAATTTTTCCGCGATATTATATTAGCAATATAGGTAGATGAGGTGTCTTGTGTGCCGAATTTATGTAGCTAACGTAAAAATACAAGTTGGATTTATAAAGTACATAATATTACAATATGGAGTATTTAATACTCCATATTGGAATAAACAGCTTGTGGATACTAAAAGTGGTTTTAATTTCCGGAGATTAAAATGAGTTTGGCTGTTGCTGGTGTTTATTTTGATTCAATCTTAGATTTAACGCCATTCATTACTGCATCAAACTGCCTAAAAGTTACGTATTTGGAACTATTTACTTATTTTATCTGGCCCCGTTTTTAATTAAAATATTTACTCAAGAAAAAAGTCCATAACATTCAATGTGCTAACCATATTTATCTTTATCACCAAATAAGTTATAAAATAAACCTTTCATCTTTATGCATGGACATCCATTTTGTTAGGCCTTTCTCTCCCTGTCCCCACATATTATTAAATCTTGTAAGTTTCACCGACTTTACGACTTGGTATTCGATACTAAAACTTACTCATTTTCTGAATGCAGTTTACGCGTGTGGAATGGAATGGACCCTAAAAATATGAGATTGTACAAAATTGCAATGTCCTGTAAAATGGTGAAGATATAATAAAAAAAGACAAGATGAGAAGCTGTTGTTCATTTGATCGTAAAGTATGTGTTGTCGCAAATTGATACTTTTTTTACTGAATGTAATTTTGTGGAGCCTAACAGTAAAGTTGTCACGTTTTGTTACCTTCCAGTACATTTGGCTAGTTTCCTGAGCCGTTAAGCAATAAGTTGAGGAGATATTTTATATATTGTTACGTTGTTTTTTATCCTAACTTACCTTTTTTTTCTGGGTGGGAAAATCATCGAATGACTTCTTCCGCTCCGGGTTAAGCGGAAGGGTGTGTCAGATTTCTACTGAGTAAAAACTCACCGTATTCCTTCGGCTGCCCTAAAGTTCCGGGGCCGCGGTATCTCGATAAAACTTTCCCGCAAACCCCAGCAGGCAATGGCCCTACGAGGCCTCGTCACTGGTGTTGACAGCTCTTTGAGGCGCGCGTGGAACACGACGCGCCACCGACCCGGGCCTGGTCCTTACCGAACGGTGAGCGACCCCTGCTCGCCGTCCGCAGGCCCGCGCCTATGGTGGCCGGAAATCGACTCGCGATCCCCGACGCCCGGGGCGTCTCCCTGCGTTGTAAATTGTAAGGTTTCCAAGTGAACTGTTCCCTGTAGTTTGTATAATGGACTTTGACTTGTAATTTGTAAAGGGGGTCTCATCCCTTCATGTGTACTTCGTCACTGGACTTTTAGGTAGCACTTTCGGACGTTGAATCGCTTTTCAAAACCCTAATAAACCAGCTTTCAAAATAAATTAGAGCCATTATATCGTAATCAAGTTGTGGTTTTGTTTACATTCTAAATGTCATTCACTTGTATGTCAGTTTCTGACAGTTGGTGGCGACATCTGGCGGTAGCCGATTCATAGTTTTAGTTCGCAATCACTATTAATTAATTTTAGCAAATTGATTGGAAGCCATCGAACTAATATCGAAAAGACCAATCCTTAATAGTTTTCAGCTTTTGGTTAAAATACTTAATAAACGGAAGTGAAATTATTTTTTCATTATAGATAGTCCAGAAGTTTCGAAGGGAACACAGTCTATATTTAGTCTGTGGTTTTTTGGTCAAAGACCGTAGGGTGATGCCACGATTTGACAAGTCACCACGCTTGAAATAACCTATAAAACTTAATCCCAGGTTTTAAAAGGTAAGGAATTTTGGTGCATTGGTGTTTGGAAGTGACCTCTTAGTCCTTCCCCGGTCGTTAATAGGATATTATTGAGATCCCCGGATATTCATTAGAGGACTCCACGTTTTGAAGGAATTCGTCAATACCATAAGCACCGCCGTCCTCCCGCCAGTCGAAGCCCTGCAGCCATGTGTTTTCACCATTGATCAGCCGTAAGTACTACGGAACCCATGGGTAAACTTGTTTCTTATTGTCCTACCACGCAGGGTTAGGCAAACAGAAGTCGTAGCTCATTGTATTGTCTTTGCAAAGGGCTATGTTGATCGGCTAAGGTTTAAGCCTTTAGATTTCCTAGCTCGATCAGACGGTCACCTAAATTCCTTCAAGGGGCAAGTACCTTAATTTCGACTTATATAATAGGGCCTATGTATTGCCAATTCCAGGTGAGGCAGCTCGAGAGATTCGTCTCGTCACCAGGATCTAGAGGCGCCTCTGGAGCCTGGACGCGAGACCCGTTCCTCGAATCCTTTCAAGGCCTCCTGCGGAGACGACTGTGCTCTGGCAGTGTCCGCCTAGCGTTCTAGCGCAGGCGGGATGGTTTTTCTTTTATCTTTTTTTCTTTTTATTCATTTTTATATGGATAAATTTACTATGCATACATATTCTACCGGTTCATGAAGGAACCAGTTAATCACCTGTCTGGTTTTCAAATTTGGAAGCCGGTCTACAATAAATTTAATTAAAGGGTCCCGGTGGTCGACACCTACGTTTAACTGGAAGAATATTGAACATCTTCGTCGGCTCAGGGATCCGGGACCATTAGAGTCCCTGGCGCCCATTTAGTAATAATTCACTTTCAACAAAACTGGAAGGTTGTACCTTGATATTTAATTCAATTAAGTACTCACTTACTTAGTAATTTAAGACAAAATTTAATTTAAAATTTAAAAGAATAGAATAGTACTGGTATTATCTTCACCCCCCCACAACCTGAAGCTCCACCGACTGAATTTTAAGCTGGCTGGCAACAACCTTTTTTATGTATTTTACTTTACCTTGTTTGAACCATTGAGCCATTGCTCAACCATTGAGTCTAAAGCTCAGACTGCAGCCAAAAAGCTGGGCATCCTACAGAAAGTGAGGCGATACTTCACACCTGGACAGCTTTTGAATTTATACAAAGCACAGGTCCGTTCCTGTATGGAGTATTGCAGTCACTTGTGAGATGGCTCAGCCAAATACCAGCTAGCTGCACTTGACTCGATCGAACGCAGAGCTAAAAGGCTCATAGGTGACGAGGTTCTGGCAGGCAAGCTTCACAGCCTGGCTCACCGGCGAAACGTTGCTTGCCTGTCTATCTTTTACAGATTGTACTTCGGAGAGTGTGCGCAGGAGCTCCACGACCTGATCCCTTCATCCCCCTTTTACTACCGGTCTACCAGACGTACCGCAGGATACCATCCACACTTGGTCGATATACCGTCTTGTCGTACTAAGCGCTTTTCTTCAACATTCATTGTGCGCACATCCAAGGTGTGGAACTCTCAGCCGTCTTCTGTGTTCCCTGCCACATATGACCCGTCAGCCTTTAAAGCAAGAGTGAATAGGCATTTTCTGGGCTCGCTCGTTCGATCGTAGACCTCATCTTACACTTACCATCAGGTGTCATCGAGATCAAGAGCGGGCTCATTCGTAATAAAAAAAAAAGAATAAACGAATGTTGTTTGAAACTGTTTATTGTTTCAATACCAACCACCTTGCATCAGGGCTCTTGTTCCATTACCTGTAGAGGGACAAAATCTCAAATGTAACAATATGAATAAGTTTTGATTTTTACCAATATGTTTAAAGATACTCTAGCGGGTTAAATTTTTAATTTAGGATTAAGATTTGAAAAAAATCTGTTATATTTTAACTTTTATTAATAAATATTATATTATATTAATAGTTCTGCGTTTCATAAAATAAAACATAATGAATAATCAAGATTAATGAAAACTGGTATAACATATCGTCTTCCTTTTTTTTCCTGATCTAGAGGGAGAGTATAAATTATCCTGAAACTTAATAAATAAATGCTATATAACAAAAAGAAGACTCTCATTTAGCATCCTCAAATACTATCCATCAAAGTACTAAAAGAATATACTACATTAAGCCGGACGTAAACGTTTTGATGTTTTTTTGAACCGACTTCTAAAAATGGAGGAGGTTCTCAATTCGGAAGTTTGTATTTTTTTTTATGTTTGTCCGGGCATAACTCCGTCGCTTGCCAACCGATTTGAAAAATTCTTTTCTTGTTAGAAAGGGTATACTTTCCAAATGGTTTCATGAAAATATTATCGAAATCGGACAATCTGTTTCTGAAAAATTAAGAAAAGTCTAAAAAAATATTTACTTTGATGATCTTTTCGTTTACTCTGCATTGCGTTTTTTGTTCGCGCAAAACTCCGTCATTTATGAACCGATTTGAAAAATTCACTGACCCACTATAAAGCACGAAAATAAAAACTTTTTTTGCAAAATATAAAACCGACTTCCATATCAAAACACTACAAAGCCAAAAATAATTTTAATTTCGGAAGGCGGTGTGAAAAAAAAAGAAAATACAAAACTAATAACACCGATGTGAGAGGAGACATAATTAGTAGTAACAACACTAACATAGAGGGTTGGCAACACCGCAGACACCGGAGAGACGCTCTGGATCGCGGCACGAGCTGTAACTGTAATGTACAATAATTATACTAATAAATGGTATAAACCATATAAAAAGGTGTTTAATTATAAAACAAACATCATACATGGCGCTGAGGATAACTAAAAATTGCCGCTGAACAAAGTAAAAAGAGGTAAGAGATGGAACAACTACAACCGCCGCCGCCATTATCTTTGGTTGGGTCGAAATCGAAAAAGAGAAGTTTCGAAAACTGGAAACAGCGGTTTGACCTATATTTTCTCGCCAGTGGAGCAGATACACGTCTAAATGATGAACAGAAAAAAGCTCTATTATTACACTGCATCGGTGAAGAGGGTCTGCTAATATATAATAGTTTCGAGGACAAGGCGAGCATATCATACAATGAGGTACTCATACGTCTGGAAAAAAACTATAGTCCACCTACAAATGAAACGTATAACAGATATCTATTCTTCTCAAGAAAACAAAAAACTGACGAACAATATGAAGAATACCTTACAGCACTAAAATCTCTCAGTTTAGATTGTAACTTTGGAACCTTAAAGGATAGTCTTATAAAAGATCAAATAGTACTTGGAATTACTGATGGTAATATCAGAGAAAAATTACTAAGAATACCAGACCTGACACTTGACAAGTGCATGAGTATATGTAAAGCCGCACAAGTGGCTCAAAGTCAAATAAAAACTTTAAATAGTGAATTCTCAAATGAAGTAGGTGCAGTAAACAAAGGAACATACAGTCGCCTATCAGCAAATAAACGAGAACCAAAAGCCAGGGGTCGTAGTAGAACTCCAGGTCAAGCAAGTTATGGTGCGCGAGGAACATCCAGTGGCAGACAATCAAATTATCAAGAAAGGTCAGGTGAGCATTTTAAAAAAGATGCCAGTACATCAAGACCATGTAGAAAATGCAATAAGTTTCATGCTTATGGTAAATGCCCAGCATACGGTAAAAAATGTATAAAATGTCATAAATTTAATCATTTTACTTCATGTTGTACTTATAAATGTTCAGTAGTCAACAGTGAAAATATAGAACAGCTTAGAATAGATACAGTTTATGCAGTAAACTCAGTAAGCAAGGAGTGGTATATAAATATACAAGTAAATAACAAATATATGAAATTTAAAATTGATACAGGTTCTCAAGTGGATATCATAAATAGAAATACAATGAATCAATTAAAATTGCAACTAAATACATGTAGGAATATAAGATTGACAAATTTTGATGGATCTGAGATCAAAATACTTGGAACTTGTGATACAAAATTAAGATACAACAACAGTGACTGTTTATGTAAACTCTTTGTAGTGGATTTTAACACACCCAGTATTTTAAGTTACTCAACTGCAGTAAAGCTTGGTATTATTAACAGGGTAAAGTTGGTAAATAAAAGTGACATTGTGTCAGAATATAGTGAATTATTCACTGGTTTAGGTGAGTTAAAATATGAATATGATATTAAATTAAAGGAAAATTGTGTACCAATTGCAGAAAGACCTAGAAAAATTCCATTTAAATTACAAGATCAAATTAAAAGTGAATTAGATAAATTAGTGAAGTTAGGTGTCATTAGAAAGGTAAATGAGCCTACTGAATGGGTTAATTCTATGGTTGTGGCAAAGAAAAACGATGGTTCTATCAGACTTTGTTTAGATCCACAGAATTTGAACAAATGTATAATCAGAGAAAGATTTAAAATGAGTACTTTTGAGGAATTAGTCGCTAGAATGCCTAATGCCAAGTATTTTTCGGTGCTAGACGCCTCTAAAGGATTTTACATGATTAAATTATCAAAAAAGAGTCAAATATATACAACATTTAATGCTGGTGACTTTGGTAGGTATTGTTATAAAAGATTACCTTTTGGTTTAAACTCAGCACCTGAAGTTTTTAGTAAATGTTTTCATGACATATTTTGTGACATTGAAGGGGTAGAACAATATGTTGACGAATTGTTAATATGGGGAGAATCTAAGGAATCCCATGATAAGAGATTAAAACAAGTTTTGAACAGGGCTAAACAAGCAGGAGTAAAATTCAACAAAGATAAGTGTCAGTTTGGGGTAACTGAGGTCAAATATGTAGGCCATATATTGAGTAGCACAGGTATTAGACCTGATACAGAGAAAATTAGAGCTATTGTTAATATGAAAGAGCCCACAAGTAAAAAAGAGTTACAAACATTTTTAGGAATCATAACTTATGTATCTAAATTTATACCTAACTTATCAGATATTACAAATTCATTGAGAGAATTAGTGAAAAAGAATTCTGTATTTGTATGGAGTGAAAAACAAAAGGAAGCTTTCAATAAATTAAAACAAATCTTAACTACAGAACCGATTTTAAAATATTTTGAGATAAATAGTCCTATTACATTGTCGGTTGATAGTAGTAGTACAGGGTTAGGAGCAGTTTTATTGCAACATAATGCACCAGTAGCTTATGCTTCTAAATCATTAACTGAGTCGCAGAAATCATGGGCACAAATTGAGAAGGAATTATTAGCAATTGTATATGCATGTGAAAAGTTCCATCAATACATATATGGCAAACAAATTACAGTAGAAACTGACCATAAACCACTTGAACAGATATTTAAAAAATCTATGAACGAAACTCCATTAAGATTGCAAAAATTAAGAATGCGCATACAAGGTTATGACTTAGATATTAAATATAAACCTGGTAAAGAACTCCTAGTGGCTGATGCATTATCTAGGGCATATGTACAAGATAACATATGTAATCAGGATATTGATGAAAAGATAGAAATGCATGTCTGTATGATTATAGAAAATTTAAATATTAGTGAGCAAAAATTAAAAATATTTCAAGAAGAAACAGCTAAAGATGAAAACTTGGTATTGCTTATTAATTATATTCAAAATGATTGGCCTAAATATTCTGATATTCCATTTCAATTAAAGTTTTATCATTCTATTAAAGAAAGCTTATATGTAGCTAACAGTTTAATATTCAAAGATTCAGCTTTGTTAGTACCAAAATCATTACGTTCTGACATGTTAAAGCAAATTCATTACAATCATATGGGTTATGAAAAGTGTAAAAATAGAATAAAAGGATTGTTATATTGGCCACATGTGAATAAAGAAATAGAAGATATGATTAAAAATTGTGACATCTGTTTACAGTTTCAAAAAAGTCATAGTTATGAACCATTAAAATTAAGAGAAGTTCCCGATAAACCATGGAGTACAATAGGAGCGGATATGTTTTTCTTAAATAATAAAATATTTTTATTAATAGTAGATTATCTTACTAAGTATGTAGAGATAAGTGAATTAAAAAATCAATCAGCTGAGGAGCATATAAAAGCTTTACAAACATCATTCTCTAGATGGGGAATCCCTGAATTATTATATACAGATGATGGAGCTCAATACAGAAGTTCTGTATTTGTAGATTTCTGTCAGCAATTTGGGTTTAAACATAAGACATCAACACCTTATTATGCTAGGTCTAATGGGATGGTTGAGCGCCACATTCAAACAGTTAAAAGGATGTTAAAAAAATGTATATTAGAAAATAAAAATATTGATTTAGCTATGTTAGAATACAGGAATACGCCTATTGATAATGAGTTAAAGTCGCCAAATGAGATGATTGGTAGACAAGTAGCTTCTTTGTTACCTGTGAATAGAAATGGTTATGAAACAAAGTATAAGAAAATAAAAAACTATGTACAAAAGAAAAATGAAAGATATAAATTGTATCATGATAAGAAATTTAAGGGTAAAGGAATAATATTCTTTAATGGACAAAATGTTTATATTAGAGATAGAAATAAGAATAAGTTAATCCCAGGTAAAATTGTAAAAGAAGGGGATAAAGATAGATCCTATGTAATATTATTGGAAAATGGGCAGAAAGTTCTGAGAAACAGATATAATATATTTAAAGGTTCAAAATATAGAAAATTTAATGTTAAAAATACATATGATTATGATGATGAGGACCTAGAATGTATAATACAAAATAACACATTAAATGAAAGATGTTATGATAAGGTAACGAATGTTAATGTAACAGATGATGACTGTACTGAGAATTTAGCTTTTAGAGATATAGACTTTAATAATTGTAACAAAGATATTATGAATGACATTGTGGAAAATAATGATAATTTAAATTTTGAATATGTTAATTGTGAAGTGGATAACTTTGTAGATTGTCTTGATGAACAGACTGATCTTGGAGCTAATAATGACATAGTAAATAGTAAAGCCAAGAAGTCTGTTACATTTAATTTTGACAATATTGTTGTAGAAAATAAAAAAACTAGAAGTGGTCGAATTGTTAAGAAACCAAATTATTTGCATGAATATTGTAATGATTAATTATTTTAAGAAAAGAGAAGGGATGTGAGAGGAGACATAATTAGTAGTAACAACACTAACATAGAGGGTTGGCAACACCGCAGACACCGGAGAGACGCTCTGGATCGCGGCACGAGCTGTAACTGTAATGTACAATAATTATACTAATAAATGGTATAAACCATATAAAAAGGTGTTTAATTATAAAACAAACATCATACAACCGACTACCGAAATTAAAATTATTTTTGGCTTTGTAGTGTTTTGATATGGAAGTCGGTTTTATTTTTTGCAAAAAAGTGTTTATTAATTGTTGATGGGCTTGCGTTTTACCACCATCTCACCCACGGAATAAATGAATAAGGTTGGGATGGTAATGTGGGCGTGGCGAGCGCGCCACATTTATGATTCGAAAATCATAGCTCGACCGATTAATTCATTCACCGTGTTTAGTGCGCTTCGGACTACTTCGGAACACAAAGTTCTGCTTTAAAATGCCGTGTGGTGCAATTATAACCTGTAAAACAAAAAGTCAAACAGCAAGTACAGAGCGAGGAGGTATATCTTTCTATCGGTAAGTCTAAAATAACATTTAATTACAGTTTTATCAACCGACGACAAAAAGAGGAGGTTATCAATTCGACGCGTATATATATATATATTTTTTTTAATGTATGATCATCGATTACTCGAAGACGGCTGAACCGATTTGGAAAATTCTTTTTTTGATTGAAAGGGTATACTTCGATATTGGTCCCATTTTCATAAACGTCAGGATCTGATGATGGGATCCTGGAGAAATCGAGGGAACTCTTCAAATATTATAGGCACATCTATGTCGTTTTGGGCATTTATTATAGTAACTTGTGCAGTTGCTCTCAAAAAGTACCATTTGAGGAAGTGGAACTGATGATGAAGACCACAGATGGCCGCCGAAACTACTCAATAATAAGTATTGAGTGGATTGCGATTCGATTACTTGAATATGGACGTTACGCACTTTATGCTCGTTACAATGCATATGGTGATGTAGAGCTGATGGTGAAGTACCAGGAGAACTCCTCAACAATTAACGGCCCAGCATTGGGAAAAGCAATATTTTGTAAAAGGTTATAAGTAGTTGATAATTAGGCTCTTGTAACTAGGTAAATTAAAAATAGACCAACTAAAAAGAGTGAAATAAAAACTTTTTACCAAAAAATTAAACCGACTCCCAAAAAACACTGTAAAGTGAAAAATAACTTTAATTTCGGAAGTCGGTGCCAAAAACGAAAATACAAAACTAAAGACACCGACTACCGAAATTAAAGTTATTTTTCACTTTACAATGTTTTTTGGGAGTCGGTTTAATTTTTTGGTAAAAAGTTTTTTTTGTAAAAAACAAAAATATTCTGATCACTATGAAATTCCAAACATTAACAACATTATTGCAACAAGTTACAAAAAATATACATTGCCCGATGTGTACTCGCTTAATCAACGCAATGACTAAGTCCGCTTACAATGTATGCATGCGTTGCATCCTCAACACTTCAACCATTGACGTTTCGTCCTTTGCCCTGATTGGCCGTGTTGCACGGCGCATGTTTATCGACAGTGAGATACAATCAGTAGCAAGCTCTCGATTTAAGTGTGTGTAATTTACATGTGCACATAATTCGCATACGTAACGGGCCTCTTGCTTGTAGTGGAGCTAAAGAGTGGGGAGACAAGCGGCGACACGCGTTCTCATACAAATCAGGAACTATTTCCTATCTAACCTCTTATCTGTTCTGTGATCTCACCTCATGTTAAGCAATGATGTGGTCGAAGATGAAGCATGCCTGCCTAGTAGTAACCTATTTACTCTTGACTGAAAGACTCTAAGGTTATAGCTGTCTGGAAAAAAATATGTATTATAAAAACTTTTTACCAAAAAATTAAACCGACTCCCAAAAAACACTGCAAAGTGAAAAATAACTTTAATTTCGGTAGTCGGTGTCTTTAGTTTTGTATTTTCGTTTTTGGCACCAACTTCCGAAATTAAAGTTATTTTTCACTTTGCAGTGTTTTTTGGGAGTCGGTTTAATTTTTTGGTAAAAAGTTTTTATTTCACTCTTTTTAGTTGGTCTATTTTTAATTTACCTAGTTACAAGAGCCTAATTATCAACTACTTATAACCTTTTACAAAATATTGCTTTTCCCAATGCTGGGCCGTTAATTGTTGAGGAGTTCTCCTGGTACTTCTCCATTAGCTCTACATCACCATATGCATTGTGACGAGCATAAAGTGCGTAACATCCATATTCAAGTAATCGAATCGCAATCCACTCAATACTTATTATTGAGTAGTTTCGGCGGCCATCTGTGGTCTTCATCATCAGTTCCACTTCCTCAAATGGTACTTTTTGAGAGCAACTGCACAAGTTACTATAATAAATACCCAAAACGACATAGGTGTGCCTATAATATTTGAAGAGTTCCCTCGATTTCTCCAGGATCCCATCATCAGATCCTGACGTTTATGAAAATGGGACCAGTATCGAAGTATACCCTTTCAATCAAAAAAAGAAATTTCCAAATCGGTTCAACCGTCTTCGAGTAATCGATGATCATACATTAAAAAAAAAAAAAAAAAAAAATATACGCGTCGAATTGATAACCTCCTCTTTTTGTCGTCGGTTGAAAAGAAATAATTTAACGATATCTTATGTAAATATTTAGGAATCATCGTGGCAAATAGTGTTATTACTTTGGGCTGTGCTTTTGCAATATTTCCATCATCTCTAAAACAATTTGATAATCATTTTTATATCAAGTTCACGGTTTTTATTTTAAAGAAAAAGAAGAAACAAAATTGTTGGTCACATGGGTACTTTTTTTTTCTCCCTCAAAATCGTTGGCGTCTGTAGTCACCTTAAAAGGATATGAGTGGGTACTGTTTTAGGGTTCTGTAACCGAATGGCAAAAAAATGAAGCTTTTAAGGTCGTTATATCTATCCGTAAATCACAGTCACTTAATTTCGAAACTATTCAAACTACTCAGTTGTAAATTGGTATATAGATTAATTAATGATTAAACGAACTTACCTGTACGTGAAGTTCTATCATAATTATACAAAGTGCATCGTCCGAAGAGATTAGTAACCTGAAAACGTTGAAATATATGTAGTAACACGCTAGTGACACCACTCTTACACTGTATGTTTAGAGTCCTGCGCTCTCTTTTTTTTTTTTTCTTTTGCTGGCAACCCCAGCGTCTCGGTCTTTCATTAAGTTTAGAGTTTGAAGCCACCATGTTCAGCTTTGACATTTCTGCAGCAAACTGGGAGACACTTTGGGTTGGGTGGGTGTTACTAATCTCTTCGGACGATGCACTTTGTATAATTATGATAGAACTTCACGTACAGGTAAGTTCGTTTAATCATTAATTATACTCGTGCATCGTCCTCGAGATTAGTAACCTGAAAACGTTGAAATATATGTAGACCTTGAGAGATAGCTGAGGAAATGTCAACTACCAAAAAATACCTGTGTATTATTATTATTATCAATTGGTTTATTTCTAAAACTACTTAATTAGTATCACATTTTTTTTTTTTTGTTTTAGTTATAATTTAATTTTGTTCTCCTTAAAAATCTAGTTTTATATCTAAGGGTAATGAACTAATTATAAATGAGTTAGCACTATCGTAGCAGTTACGTTTTGTTAGAGTTAATCATTGCTCTGTTATAGAATTTTCCAAAAACCTTAGAGCTTCCGCTCTAGCTTGCCCTGTCGCGGATAAGATCGATGAGAAGTCGCATTGGTTAGGTTTGGACGTAGCAGCGTGCCTTGTGTCGTGTGCACTCAGAGGTGTCAATCCCGCTATCTTTAAGGATGGCTATAATCCACCGACGGACGTAAGGATTGTATTTTTACCGTTTATGCGGTTTCTTAAAACCATTAAAGGGCTTTATGTGTTTCCCACAAAAAGACCTGGCTTGGTTTTGTACAAATATTAAAAAGTAAGGTTTTGGGCACATTTCCATTTTCGTCTCAAAGAATGGTTGGCTCAAGGTTGGTTGTTTTGAGCCCGCCCTGGAAGTTTTAAAATCGTCACTGGTCGGGTATGTTTATTATTTATTCTTTTAATTACAATTTATTTATTTTATAATAATTTTTGTATACGTTATGCCGACGTTATCATCATTTTAAGTAAATTTTTAACGGCAAATTTTCCTTTGGAATTTCTAGTACAAGCGAAGTATACCACGTGGTATTATATTTAGGCCGTGGTTGAGCCGATAAGCTCCCCTGAAAAAAACCTTGTAATGAGAACCTACATGAATTCAAGGTGCCGTACTGGTTTCTCTGATTGAGTAAACCTGTGAGAAAATATAAAATGTTTGGGATTGACGCTTCATATAACTCAAAATTATATTGTTCTGAGCACAAAATTTATTTTTTCAAGTGCTAGGTACGTCATATTGCTGGTAAGGATTTTCCGACAACGAGCCTATCATGGTGTCCGCTGTGGATGACCGATACCCTGCGTCGCCGCAGCGCACAATGATCCGGCAACCAGTTTGAGGTTGTCTTGTAAAATAATAATATTGTTAGGTTAAAGTTGGAATATGAGCAACCACGGTTGTATGGGCTATTTAGACACCACCATGATTGCCTTGCCTTCTTAGTAATAAATTTTCTCAAGGTTTTTAACATTATTATGAAAGGACCAAGGGGCCTAAAAGATAATTGTTGTCCATTTGATTATGAATGCATTAACTGCCAAAGTGTTTGGATTGTATTTACTCTTGTTGTTGTTGATTGTATTTTTTACTTGTGAAGAGTTCCGCCGGCCGAATCCAGTCCAGCCAGTATCCAATCTATATCTGGGTGTACTCGATGAGAGTCTGCATCCGCAATTTTGTTATCTGTAATATATGAAATATATAAAAAAGAGATGTAGGTATTGGATGCTCCCCTTGCGGTTTATGTAAGTAATGGCTATGGAGTTATCTATGTGAAGAAGAATTCACAGTTTCTGAGGTTTTAGGCAAATACTTTAAGGCCAAAATAAGCTACCAGCAGCTCGAGCTGATTTATATGGATTTTTCTCTCATCTCGCGATCATCTTCCGCTGGCTCGTTCACCCCCACATGTGGCTACTCCCCCCATAGTTGAGGCGTCAGTCTATATTTCTGAGCAGTATGCGTCTCATCATTTAAAAGAATCTTGCATAGAGTTAGGTCTATTCATGTATTTACTCTTTCTTAAGTGTAAAGTATCTCATATTCATCCATGCAAGTAGTCCAAAGAATTTCGCAAATTTTACACCTTATGCAATACATCTTATTAGTTCAGACTTTATGTTTGACAGGTTTTCGTTAGGTAATCTAATTAGGTTTCTTTTTTTTTTTTCTTAATTTTAGTTTATATCCATTAAACCTATGACAATATAGTTTGATCTTCATTGATTAGAGATCGTGGAGCATAAAAAAGGAAATAATTGCCAGTTTATACACCTTAAACCCATGACAACATAGTTTAGTCTTCGGTGTTTAGAAGCCATTGAGCATAAAAAGAAAAACATTGCTAGTTTATACACGTTAACTTATGACAACATAGTTTGGTCTTCAGTGATTACCGACCATTGTATTTTACCGTATTTATCGGCGATGGTTGCAGTTCGACGGACGTCACGATGCTTTCGCGGCGACTTGATGCGACTGTCTCACGCTGAGGGACCCGGCACCGGCGGAAGAAATGTTTCACAACTTCGTTGTACTCCTGCGCACTGGGACCCTTTTTCTCCACCTTAAATTGTTCTTAACTTGTTATTAAGTTGAGGAAAAAGTTTTGGGTTCAGCTTTTGCTAGGTTTTCACTATTTGTAAATTTTTGTGTCATTCAGATGTTTGTTTATGGAGAATATGGTGAAGTTTCGCTTAGTGACTGACTCTGCATGTTGTGTGTCACACAAGATCCAGTACACATCCATGATATGTTTGAGGCCCTCTTTATTTTTGTTTTTGTTCTCATGTTCTTGGGTGAGGACTCACTAGCCCAGAAATTGCCATTGTGAGCTGGCTTTGGCGCTCTTTGATGCCCTTGTCTCGTTTTAATACGGTTTCTGTTACAGCTGCTTTTATTTCCACATTTAGTAGGGTGCTCCAATCAAGATACTGTTAGCTGGGATGAGGTACCATTCTGTAAGCTCTTCGCGGGTTTCCTTGCTATGTCCCAGAGTGTCTATGTGTTGCAGTCTTGTTGCTAAAACTTTGTGTATGTCAATCCCATAGTTAACAACCGCAGAGGGATCAGTTCCCAGAATATCCAGCACTTCTGGATTCCTGTGCTCAAGAGCGGGGTATTTCGGGTCAGCTAGTTTTTCATTATGGTTTACTTCCAAGACTTTTTCCTTAACCAACGTCTGCTGTGGTAAGTTTTCTGAGGTGGATGGCTGTGTGACCTCTTCAATAGGTTTGACGCACTTATTTGACGGTAAAACCTCTATAAGTTGTATCGTCCGTGGGCTGTCCAATGACACCCCAACTGAAACTAGATTATCCTAGTAAGGAATTTTTATTACATCAGTTATGGTGTAGTTTCAGCAACTACCCATATGATATGCCCATGCAGTCCCAAGAAATAAACTGTAGTTATTGTCTGTGAATTAGTGTGGTATAGTAAGCAACCTGGCGATACATCCCCAGGAGCTGCTTTGATGGGTGTTTGTTACCATGATTGTATGTCAGTAGACAAATGAAACAGGTGTTAGTAACACCATTCTAAGGTTTTACTGATGCACTATGAAAATTGAGCCAATGAAACCGTCCCAAAAACTAATCTATATTGGTCTCACAACCGTCTTGAATAAGTTACCCTGAGGCAAACTGACAACCCAAAACCGCTCTAATAGGTGTTGGGTACTTTAGTAAACTTATTTTGTGTAACCATGCGATACGGCCCCATAAGCCGCTCTGATAGGTGTGGTTACTTCAGTATACTTATTTTGTGTAACCTTGCGATACAGCCCCATAAGCTGCTCTGATATGTGTGGTTACTTCAGTATACTTATTTTGTGTTACCTGGCGATACGGCCCCATAAGCCGCTCTGATAGGTGTTGATATTTTAGTATGTAACTTATTTTGTGTAACCTGGCGATACGGCCCCAAAAACCGCTCTGATAGGTGACAGGTGTTGGTTACTTCAGTATACTTATTTTGTGTTATCTGGCGATACAGCCCCATAAGCCGCTCTGATAAGTATTGGTTATTTCAGTATACTTATTTTGTGTAACCTGGCGATACGACCCCCAAAAACCGCTTTGATAGGTGTTGGTTATTTCAGTATGTAACTTATTTTGTGTAACCTGGCGATACGGCCCCAAAAACCACTCTGATAGAGTACATATTACCTCAATGTCTGATAGGTGACAGATGTTGGTTACTTCAGTATACTTATTTTGTGTTACCTGGTGATACGGCCCCATAAGCCGCTCTGATAGGTATTGGTTATTTCCGTATACTTATTTTGTGAAACCTGGCGATACGGCCCCAAAAACCGCTCTGATAGGTGACAGGTGTTGGTTACTTCAATATACTTATGTTGTGTTACCTGGCGATACGGCCCCATAAGCCGCTCTGATAGGTGTTGGTTATTTCAGTATACTTATTTTGTGTAACCTGGCGATACGGCCCCAAAAGCCGCTCTGATAGGTATTAGGTGTTGGTTATTACAGTACACTTATTTTGTTTTACCTGGCGATACAGCCCCAGAAGCCGCACTGATCGGTAATAACTTTAGTTAGGGTAAATCTATCGGTATGTAGGCAGTTGCTTGTTTTTCATTTGTTTTCCAGAAATACTGATCATAATGCCATGTAAAATATATAATTATTAGCGTCTATCAACTTTACGTAAAAGTTCGTGTGTTTGCAGCAAGGATCTTGTACACATATCTTTTGCAGCAATTCGTTTTGACACATCAGATTGCACACATTTTCGTGGAATATGTTTTGTACACAATTTCGTGGAAAATGTTTTGCACGAAGGCAAACATACGAGGTTATTTTGGTAAATTTACTAATAAGGGCATGTTTTTGTTATAATAATAGCACTTCATCACTTTACTATTATATTCTAATAAATATATTATATATGTACCTTGATCTTTATCATCCTTTTCCGAAATAGTCCCTGTAGAATTGGCGGTCGATTGGCGCCGACGGCGTGCCGCTTTTTTGTTTGTTATTGTTTCTTTTTCAGTTTTTTGATCTTCCACATTATGTATTCTATTTCGAATTTCCTTTTTGGCACTTTTGCTTGCGTATTTTCACTATAAAACTAATCACTTTTGTTTTTTCCTAAAATAAAACGTGCGAGTGGTGGCGCACTGTGACGTGAATGGAAGACCGAGACGCTGGGGTTGCCAGCAAAAGAAAAAAAAAAAAAAGAGAGCGCAGGACTCTAAACATACAGTGTAAGAGTGGTGTCACTAGCGTGTTACTACATATATTTCAACGTTTTCAGGTTACTAATCTCGAGGACGATGCACGAGTATAATTTCTACGAACCATTTCATCAACTGTTTCAAAGATAGTATCGTAAAATTATTTAACTTATTATTTAATTATAAAAAGAAAGCTTGGTCTAAGTGGAAAAGGTATGGGCAATTATCTGACTATGAAATATTTTCCCTATACAACGTGTAATTTAAAGGGTATATACATACCAAGTGCACGGCTTCTTTGGATGATAATAAACGATATGGCAAGGTTTTTCTAAACCTATGTGTACATGTGTGGAGCATATTAGAAATTTCAATACATTGATACCAGAGACTGAATTATTCAAATTAAGAAGAACGAAGAGAATTATCGTTTTATTGGCAAGTGACGTGGAAAGTGATGACCCTCATAGTGCTGTGACACGTTTGTTATTACTGGTATTCAAGAAACATATGAAACCGATAATTTGGGGTCAATTCTGTGAATCACTTATTTTGAGTTGAAACTTTGGATAGAGACTCCATACCAGATGTTGTCTTCAGTCCTTTTGGATAGATATGGGGTTTCTGTTACACGTTGTATAGAGCTCGTTTCAAAACTGAGTGCGCCAAGTGTTACAATGCGTACATTGAAGGAGTTGAGAATTCTATACCCAAAAATGTGAAGCATTTTTGGACATATGTGTCTAATCGCCGAGGCAAGCCCGGTATACCCTCTTCGATGTATTTAAAATCTAAAAAAAAAACTTTTTAGCAAAAAATAGAACCGACTTCCATATAAAAACACTACAAAGGCAAAAATAACTTTAATTTCGGAAGGCGGTGTCAAAAACGAAAACATATACAAAACTAAAGACACCGCCTTCCGAAATTAAAGTTATTTTTGCCTTTGTAGTGT
The DNA here is from genome assembly GCA_943138885.2 of Tholera decimalis. NCBI lineage: Eukaryota > Metazoa > Arthropoda > Insecta > Lepidoptera > Noctuidae > Tholera > Tholera decimalis. The sequence continues at coordinate 12,133,837 of OW964552.2, read as the reverse complement.
TTTTATATGGAAGTCGGTTCTATTTTTTGCTAAAAAGTTTTTTTTCACGCTTTTTAGTGGGTCGGTTTGTAATTTATCTAGATACAAAAGCCAAAATGTCAACTACGTATCACCTTTTACAAAATATTGCTTTTCCCGGTGCCGAGCCTTAATTTTTGAGGAGTTCTCCTGGTACATCACCATCAGCTCTACTTCACCATATGCATTGTGACGAGCATAAAGTGCTTAACATCCATATTCAAGTAATCTAATCGCAATCCACGAAATACTTATTATTGAGTAGTTTCGGTAGTCATCTGGGGTCTTCATCATCAGTTCTACTTCCTCAAATGGTGCTTTTCGAGAGCAACTGCACAAGGTACTATAAGAAATACCCAAAACGCTATAGGTGTGCCTATAATATTTGAAGATTTCCCTCGATTTCACCATGATCCCATCATCAGATCCAAATGTAACGACAATGGGACCAACTAGAAAGTATATCCCTTTCAAACAGAAAAAGAATTTTCCAAATTGGTCCAGCCATCTATGAGTTATGAGGTAACACACATAAAAAAAAAAACAAAAAGTTCAAAACGAATTGTAAACCTCCTTTTTTTGAAGTCGGTTAAAAACTAGTGACCCCCATCGAATATGTAATCTCTTTTCGACATTTTTTAAGTCTGTCTATGAACCATCCAGTCTTACATCTAACTGGTGCCCTCCATGTGACAGTTTTAGTGATACTTGCTTGTCTCTACATGATATGTATTTTAGCCTTTCCTTGGTTCGCACTCATTTGAAAAGGTTTGATATAAAAAAGGGTTCTGGGCCAGATGGAATCCCTCCGAGCTTTTTCAAATGGACCGCTGAAACGGTTTGCAAGCCCGTTTGTATAATATTTGACAAATGTATCAGCACGGGTACATTTCTCGATATATGGAAGAAAGCTAATGTGGTACCTGTTTATAAAAGTGGGTCCAGACAAGATATTGAAAATTACAGGCCAATCTCTCTTCTTTGCATCCTTGCTAAGTGTTTGAAAAACTTGTGCATCACGAAATTTATCCTTTTCTTTAGCATAATATAGTCCCAGAACAGCATGGTTTTGTTAAGTTTAAGTCAACTGTAACTAATTTAATGATTTTTGCTACTTGTTTGTTTCGTAATATGGATATCAAAACACAAACAGACACTGTATATACTGATTTAAAAAAAGCTTTTGATAGAGTCAATCACAAAATTTTATTGAATAAATTAGCCTTCAATGGAATTAGAGGTAATCTTTTGCGCTGGTATCAAGCTTATATTAGTAATCGTAGTCAAGTTGTAGTGAGTAACGGGTACCAATCTGACTCATTTTTGGCTACATCTGGAGTACCACAAGGATCTATTCTTGGCCCCTTATTATTTATTATATATATTAATGATATTGGAAAATGCTTCCTTAACAGTAAATTTTTGTTATAATATGCCGATGACCTGAAAGTTTTTAAGAAAATTTCAACTGTAGATGACTGCTTGCTGCTTCAAGAGGACCTAAATAAGCGATCAAATTACTGTGTTAAAAATAAGCTTAAGTTAGGTATTGTTGAATGTAAGTACATTAATTTTACAAAAAACTAAAAATGTTATTGTATTTAATTATTCCTTATGTGATGAGCCTCTTGCAAAAGAAGTACAAATCTGTGTTCTCGGTATTCTATTTGAATGTTAAATTACATTTAAACTTGCACATAGATAAAATAATTTCTAAAGCATTCCAAATGTACAATTTTCTCATAAGATCGTCATCGGACTTTAAACGTCCAGCCACTTATATTTATCTTTATAATACTTTGGTTCGAACTCAACTTGAATATGCATGTATGATTTGGGATCCTTTCTAAACAAAATATGATAGAGCAATAGAAAGAGTGCAGCGCAAATTGCTTAAAACATTACAATAAAATGTTGCTGCTACTTCCTTATGAAGATTCACTTAATAAGTTCAATCTCCTAACCCTCAAATCAAGACGCTTGTTACTGCAAGCTCTGATGCTCTATAAACTAATTCATAACAAATTCGACTGTTCCGAACTAGTCAATGATATATGTTATACTGTGCCTAGGACTGTGATGAGGCGAGGGTTACGCGATTACCCGCTATTTGCTACGGTTCCTTGTCGCACAAATGCGCGAAAGGGCGCCCCTCCATAGTCTAGTTTTAACACACAATAACTCATTTATTAATATTGATATATTTAGCTCTTACGCCTAATGTATTTAAATCAGAAATTAAACAAAATAAATTAACTGCCTTAAATACTACCTCTTAAATCTAAATGTTTAATACTTATTTATTAGAATATAAGTAGTTGTACCACCACTGTATCAACTAGTCTATAATATTATCTGTGGAAATGTTGGTTGGGTGTTTGGTGTGGTGATGTTGGTTGTTGGTTGTGTTGTACATTGACCTTAATTTAGTTGTATATTTTAGTTGTAAGACAAAGTGTACAATTGTTTGTTTTCCCAACAAAATAAAATAAAAATAAAATGTGCCCCTTTCTAACTTTTAAGATAAATGTGTGATAAATCTAAAAAAAAATGGCCTAGTGCTAGTAACTATAATAATATAATATAATATGAATTTGACGACTAAAAAAAACCTTAAAAATTTCTTAAAACTAGCTTATTTACATTTTTACAATTACGCTAAATAACTTTGTTTTTCATAGTGTTTGTATGAATTACAAAGTTATATTTGCGGTTTTAGAAAATATGCTGTATCTCAAAAACTGCTGACCCGATTTCGTTCAAACCAATTTTGGTTGAAAGTTTACATTAAGATCTACAGATATATATCTTTTTAGATTTTTCACTCCATTATAATAGAAATTAGAGGGGGGCGGGGACACATTTTACCACTTTGGAAGCTTATATCTTTTAAACGATTGACTTTATGAAAAAGTGGATTTAGAAACTCTTATATCATTTTTGAAGACCTATCTATAGATACCACACACGCATAGATTTCATGAAAAAAAAATATTTTCAGTCCTAGTTCCATGTATGGGGATTTTAAATCCCTTTATTTTAAATATTTTTTAATTTTTTTCTTAAAATCGGAAAGCGGTTCACAGAATATATCTACCTACTAAGTTTCACATGTATAGTCGTGATAAAGAGAAGATAGAAGTTTCACATAATATAGTGTTGATGCATACAACACTTACTTCATGGAGCTTGACATATTTACTCTTTCTAAACATAGTTAGCAATAGAGGTACTAACTTCATAAGTATGATTAACCTTTTAATCCTTCTTTTTAATTATCATTTATGATGCAAACTATATGTCTGTTTTCTTTTAATATTTTTTTTTGTGATTTCGTGGACAATGGTGTGGGTTACATGTGTAGTAACATAGATATAGAATAGATTAAGTATAATAGTATATCTAATTGTTGTGTAAATTTAAGAATCTATTATTAAGCTTGGCATGTAACTGTTTTTTGTCCCTAATAAATAAATAAAATAAAAAACATGATATTAAATTCAGATGAATGGCGCTTCCAGCACTTGTCAGTTAAACTTGAGTGGTTCTCACATATGCTGCATCGGTCGTAAAATTTCATGCGTCACTTCGTTCATAATGTTCATACTTGAACCCGCAAATTAGAAAAGTCTAAATTATATTAAAGTTATTCTATAAGCGGTTGCAATTACATAAATCACTATTATTATGTCTTCTAGAAGTTCATTTAATGTTTCAAATTTTGGAATGCAAATTTTGGTATCTAAAACTATTCCATAGGCCTCTGTTAGATGACACGAAAGTGTTAATAGCGAATGTGGATTCTATTCAGGAGGCAACAAAGTTCAAATTTCTGGAATTACTAGGAAGAAAACTTTACTGTAGTTATGTGAACGCCATACGCAGGTGATTCGCATATTTGACGTGTTTGATAACCTGACAAATGCGTGTACTGTTCGAACAAGTCCATTGAAATAACAGGAAATTGGCCGTTGGTTTTTTATACAGATTACTAATACAGATATACAGATTACTTTTTATACAGATTACTAATATAGATAATACAGATTACTCAGTAATAGAACTAGGACGTCAGAAAATATCGGGGATCGCGAGCCGATCTCCGGCCACCGTAGGCACGGGCTTGCGGACGTCGAGCAGGGGTAGTTCACCGCCTGGTAAGGACCAAGCCCAGTTCGGCAGCGCATCGTGTTCTACGCGCGCCTCAAAGAGAAGTCAGCACTAGTGACGCGTCCCTTAGGGCCATTGCCTGCCGGGGTTGCGGGAATGTTCTAACGAGATACTGCGGCCCCGCAACTTAAGGGAATCTGAAGGAACAGGGTGGGTTTTTGGTCAGTAGAAGTCTGACACTCCCGTCCGCTCCACACAGAGCGGAAGAAGTCATTCGATGATTTTCCCACCCCGAAAAATAAGTTATTAGTAATGGTAATTCCTAATTAAGATTGTAATAAGACTGTACAGCCTTTCGATGAAATAAATTGTAGCTATAATTGCTAAATTGCTCAACTTTTAATCTGTTTATTTCTATACTCAAAAGAGCATCACATGTTTCCCAAATGGTTTGTCTAATGTGGATTTTATGTACTTCGACAGAGACTATGACCTCTGAGTTTGTTTCTGTGGTTATTTTCAGGGAAATCAGCCAGGAAATAACAACCTTATCTAGTTTCAAGTTACGCGTTATATACCACGTGTAATTTAAAGGGTATATACATACCAAGTGCACGGCTTCTTTAGATGATAACAAACGATTTGGCAAGGGTTTTGTAATCCTGTCTACATGTGTGGAACTTATTACAAATTTCAATACATTGATACCAGACACCAAAATTTTCAAATAAAGAAGAACGAACAGAATTATCCCACCAAAAACACCCTGTAAAAAATTAGCCAAATCTCGCGTAAGCTGCTTGTTTATCTATGTAATGTATGTATGTAACCGGCCGGTGAACATACTCTATGCACTTTTACTAGTTAATACATCGAAGTCAACGGCCAAGTCACATAAAATCTAACTATATTAATAAAGAAATCGCAGTAAAGATCCTTAGACTTAGCTTCGCTTTGCTTAGAGATTTCATTACTTTTATAGATAAACAAGCAGCTTAGGCGAGATTTGGCTAATTTTTTACAGGATGGTTTTGGTGGGATTTCAGTTCTTTTTGCAGAAAGCTATTTTTTTACTTGATTAGTTTCTAAATTATACCTTTCATTATTTTAGGTTTTCTTATTAAAATTGTTTTTTTTTTCATTTTTGGTGTAGTTTTTTTTTTATTAGTAATCTTTCTTTTCTTTTTTTCCAGTTCCGATTCTTGTACAGTGGCTATAAATTTTTTGTATTGCCCATTCACGCTCATTATTTGTTCTTTTAGACGGTTTGGGTGGTTTAATTTCTGAAAGATCAGAGCGGTATATACGCCTAAGCCGGTTGTATTCGGTGATCGCTGAGGCTTGAGCTTTTATGCTCTTGAAGTCAATATTTATGAGGTGCACTCCATGAAGATTGGTTACTCGAGAAAGCGCCACGTAGGCTTAGCCACAAGAGAATATCGAGGTTCCAATATCCATGAGAACATTTTTTAGGCTAAGACATTGACTCTTGTGAATTGTTAGGGCATACGCCACACAAATTGGATATTGCTCTCTGTAGACGTATGCCCGGGGTCTGATCTCAAACTTTGCCTTATGTGCAATAAATAATGTATCAAACTGTTTCCGAATTTGATTACTAATTGTTTAGCCTTTGTGTTGTCTTCCGGATCCATTCACTAAGCCTAAGCTAACATCAATATTTCTCCTCATGTAGGTTTCATCATATCGCACGTGTACGATTGCTGGTCGGTATACATATTACCATCAGCATCACACGTGTAAAATTGCATTTCGTCCCAATGTTCGGCAACGTATGCCACTATGGCAGACCTGACACTGCAAGTTGAGTCAGTTTTACCAAAGACCAAGAAAGATATCGAGTGGAAGAGACATGAACCATCTTTGGGCATACCAACTACGCGGTAGCCACATAGTCCATCTTCGTCTTTCAATTTTGTCGACATTTTTACGAGTTTATTTTTATTCCACGACCGTTTATGGATAATTTATATTGATAAAAAGCGGAAATGTAATACGACTGGTGGCTGCTCCTCTGCGTTACCGGGTAGGCTACTTCCAGTTAGCAACTGCCAAAGAGCGAAAACACCATAAACCCGAAGGCAAGATTAACAAGAAATGGGAGTTTTAGCCAGGCAAGCTGCATTTGAAAGTTGTTTTAACTGCGGAATTAGCCTGTTGCCACCTTCACCACGAGGAGGTACTCCCAGCTCATGTTATTTTATTGAAGTACTTAGTGTGACTCTAGCACATTTTAATGTTTTCTAAGACATTTTCAAATACTTCAGACTCCAGTTTCATATTCATTTATAAGAAGGGGCTCGTCACTCTGAATAACTTTTGTCAAGGCACATTTCCATATCTTCCATAGTTCAGCTGAGCTCTTAGGGTTCTTCATCAGATACTTCAGACCTTCAATTTTTTTACACATCTTTATAAATAGCTCGTCATACTGAATAACTTTTGTCAAGACGCATTTCCATATCTCCCATAGTTCAGCTGAGCTCTTAGGGTTCTTCATCAGATACTTCAGACCTTCAATTTTTTAATTTCAAAAGAAAGGGCTAACCACGCTTAATAAACTTTGTGAACATAGCATGTCGATAATTTCAATAGTTTGGCTGGTCTGTTACGGTTTCTCCTCAGGGTCATAAGGTATTCCAGATCATCCATAATCCTAGTTTTGATAGTTTTCCCTTCATATAGATACTAAACTCTACCTCTGTGCCAAATTTCAGCTCTCTAGGTTTATGTAAAGTACTAGTTCTATTTTGATGATCAGTGAGTCAGTGAGTATATATAATATGTCGAAATAGTACAACTTTACTTTTGCATAACTTAGGAAATAAACAAGCTACTAAAATGAAATTTTGTGGTTTAAGTGTATGCTGGTAGCTTACTAGATAACGATAATTTCAGCGTTCTAAATCTATGTAGAGGTCCCCAAATAGGAGCCTGAAAATACGCCGAAATGGTTCCAGAAAAGGATGGTACGGCAGTGTTTGCTTTGCGCTCGACTTGGCGGAGACACTGCCGTGCCCCCAGATCATGTTATTGGCAAGTGACGTGAAAGTTATTGACTCTTGTAGTGCTGTGACACGTTTGTTATGATTGGTTTCAAGAAACATATGAAACCGATAATTTGGTATCAAGTCACTTATTTTTAACTGAAACTGTGCATAGAGACTCCATACCAAATGTTGTCTTCAGCCCTTTTGGATAGATATGGGGTTTCCGTTACACGTTGTATAACCAATTTTCAAAATTAATATCTCAGAGTCAGTATGAGGTTGTTTATTTTTTATTACGGGTGAGCCAGCTCTTGACCTCGATCTCGCCTGATAGTATCGATGTGACGAGCGAGCCCAGAAGATGCCTATTTACTCTTGCTTTAAAGGCTGAAAGGTCATAAGTGGCAGGAAACACAGAAGTCGGCAGACAATTCCACTACTTGGCTGTGCGCACAATAAATGTGGAGGAGAAGCGCTTGGTACGATAAGACGGTATATCAACCAAGTGTGGATGGTACCCAGCCTTGCGTCTGGTAGACCGGTAATAAAATGGAGATCGAGGAATCAGGTCATGGAGCTCCTGCGCACACTCCCCAAGTACAATCTATAGAAAACCGACAGGCAAGCAACGGTTCGCCGATGAGCCAGACTATGAAGCTTGCCCGATAGCACCTTGTCGTCTATAAGCCTTTTAGCCCTGCGCTCGATCGAGTCCAGAGCTGTTGTTTCTTTGCACATTTTACTTAATATTAAATGGTAGTTATTAAAAATGAAACGGATACTACTGTCACGTAACGTACATTACGGTTCCGTAGCAATGGCAAAAACGGAACCCTTATAGGTTCGTCATGTCTGTCTGTCAGTCCGTTCGTTTGTTACAGCCAATTTATTCCGAATCGAATAACTTTTATTTTTTAAAACGTGCGAACCCTCGAAATTATTGGGGGCTATGCTTTTGTCGTAATAAAACCACTACTAGCTCTTAGATAAAAGATAAATTGACGTAGATTAGATAGGTACGGTCAGCGATAACGGTGGTCGTTTTTTATACTTTAGAAATAGTTTATAGGTCATAGAACATCAGTTTGTCCAGAAAATCTAAAGCGATGATAGCTGCCAATGACCTTGAGCGAGCGAACCGGATACGCGCTTCACACCTGCACGAATAAGAAAATATTGTTCCATACTTTTATTTGAATTTAAATCAAAGACTGTGTACTATATACCATTACTAGATTACTAGCTTATAAAGTTCCCACTGCTATTTCACACAAATATAACCTACTAGCTTCTGCCCACGACTTCGTCCGCGTAGAAGTCTTAAATATTCCACGGGATCCTGTCCCCCACTTGCTTGACAAAGATTATAATAGCTCGGCTAATATGTATGATATAAAGATAATTTATAGCCTATAGCACTCAGGGATAATGCAGCTACATGAATGCGAAAGAATTTTCAAAATCGGTTCGGTAGTTTCAGAGATTTCCCCCTACATACAAACTTACAAATTTTACCTCTTTATAATATTAGTACAGATAGTATTCAAATATAAAATTATTAAGGAAATGGATTAGTACTGTTACGAGCTGGGTTTCAAGATAGAAATAATTTACGCCAATTAAACCAAAATTAACACTTTAATTAAAGAAATCCAAAACTAAAAATTAACACGGTCAAAGTTTCTCGACGTACTTCGTTAAGTGACTGGCGTAACAGTACTTACCTATATATTTTTTTAAAACGTTTGTACATGGCAAAGGCTAGTCCTTTGCCGTGTAGTTAACATATTTGTTCAATTTAAAATCCTTTGAACTCGAATACCTGCCCATTAATATTTTCTGTGCATAATTTACCAATATCATATAAGTAACTTATTAGTCAGAAAACTTCCTATTTTAAAATAACACAGTCGTAACATAGGTGCAATTTAATGAATTTATTGAGTCTCTGAAGTTGTTCGGACCAATTTAAAACTTTTAGGTACAGACGCCAGCACATGAAGCTACCCGAAACTGTCAAATTTTCGCAATCAATCTTGAACCAAATTTCTTTAAAAATAAAGCTGAAAATCAATTAACAGACAGATTGTTGTAGCTTGATGTGCTGGCGTCTGTACGTATCATGGCATCCTGGACTTTGTGATGTATTAAGTCTCTAAACGATGGTTAAACTGTGTGTGGTTTTAAATTTATTTCGATGAATTTGCATGTTATCGACTAGTCCGCATTTTTATGGTTGTGTAGCTCTGGATAGAGAGGGTAGATGGCAAATGAATTAGCGTCAATAGTCTAATGGATAAGGTGTCAGACTTGTGATCGAGAGGTCGCGGGTTCGAACCCCACCCATTACACTATTGCCGTGAACCCACTCCAGACACAAGCATATATAGCTCAGTTGGAGGGGTTAACAAGATTGCTAGTAATTTGGATTCTACTCACATTCCTAGTTGTCTTAAAAAAAAAAAAACTAGCAGATCTCCGTTACGATGGTCGGAACAACTGAAGTAGAGCAGACCACTGTTTCGAAGTTTTCCCTCCGTATGGCCACCGATCGCAGTACATGGAAAAAGCCTTACGAACCGCTGCATGGATGGAAACCGAAATCACGATATTCAGTTATGTAGAGTTGGATGGTGCCGAACCCTTATACTAGAACGATTTTAACTAATAATAAAAAAAATGTTTATTTAACACAGAAAAACACATACAAAATTTCACATTTCTGCGCTTCAGAAAAATTGTAATATATGTACATTATAAGGTGTATTGTCCAAAGGTACTGAGAAACTGTTTCCCAAACTAGGCTGGAACCTGTATGCTGGGAGACAGTGATCAGACCGACAGAGGTTATTTACACTTAATAAAACAGAAGCTTCTGTCTTTCATTTACTACAGATAAGGGTTATCAAGTGAGCAGCATGTATTTACGATTATTAAAATATTACAATAAATTAAAAAATATAAATTGATATTTAAAAAATATAGGACTGGATAAGATAAACAACCAACTCTCAAAATAAAGGTTGGTTTTGTAGTATTTGTTAAAATAATAAGAGTTGTAACATAAACAAACAGGTACAGTATTTTTCATACGAGAATCAGTCTCGTGGTTACAGCACTAACCAAGCGTGTAACGTTTCTGTCTGTCTTGTGATAGCTTCCACACAAAGTGTTCCACACCATCTATTTAGGGGCTGATAGTCGTCGGTACAGCAATTTAGTTCTTAATTTACCTAAACACAGGTTATTCCGTAGCCTATCTGGGATATCAGTACTCAACCCATTATCTAGATTAAGACACAATTAATGCCTGTGCTATGTCAAGCCTGAAATGTAATCTAGCCTAAATTCCAGTAAAATTCTTATCTATCTTATCTTAATTTAACAAGGTATACTAACTGAGTAACCATTATCCGTGGGTAAGGTCCATACAATTATCAATAAGTGTGACGTCACTAGCCGCATCAGCCACCCAGTATCTTTTGAAGTATGAAAGGAGGGTCCTTTCCCACACTATTATGGGCACAGCTTATGAGCCCTAAATTAATCTGCCAAACCGGAAAACCTACGCAATTCATTGTACTTGTTCGGTCCGACGTGAAACAGAACGCATCTTTTGGCCGGCAACATTAATTATCTGTGGACTTGACATAACCTCTTTGACTTGACAGAGAGTCTTTGCTTGCTTGGAAAAAATGCCGGTCGTCGGAACCCTGTTGAGTTAATTAATTGGTAAAATATTGTTGGATTCGCCTGTTGAGACCGATAATTGGGTCGCGAATTATCTAATTGTTGAAGTGTATTCCCCATTTGCCGAAAACCCCGGGATATTGTTGAATCATACGCCGCCTTGTCGTCGGTCGGGCTGGCACGCGAAATATGTTAGAAATCGTATTGGATCTCACGAGATATGAACAGATTAATTGTGTTCAGTGATTGATTGAACTTTGTAAGCTCGGATTAACAAGAATCCAGTGATATTTCTTGGAACATATCGCCTTATTGCCTACCACGCGTAGCGCGCGCTTGCTGGAAACGAGTTAGGTGTGATGCTGTTGTGACCGCGCCATCTGGAGATCGGCGCCTTGGGAATGTTCTACAACACTTGACTTACATCACACCTTTCAATTACTCACCCTCATTTTACATACAAACCACACTTAGGGCGTGACCTTTGAAGGTCGAACTTGGCGTCCCCAGCACTCAGGTTAGTGGTACATTTTTGTTTTTATTGTTGTAGGCCGAAGCCTAGTAGAGGCAGGCCATTGTGTAACCTTGTTTATTGAAAAGCAACGGTACCTCCACGTATCGTGGAAAAGTTCCGGACACGTCCAGTTACCGTTGGCTGGCCTATTGCAGTCTTGAACAAATTGGTAGCAGAGCGTGGTTTTATAAGATCCACTGGTTTAATTGGAAGTTTTGAAAGTAACTTTGGTTTGATTACTTAACACAACTTATAACTTAATAAGTTTTGAATATATTACCATGTCATCCGGGCTATCTAATTGAAGTTGAATCAATTGAAGTTGTATTTGTAATTTGTACTGTAGCCCTTTATTGTATTGACAGGTAAGATTTGTTTGTGAAATTGGGAATTATTGGTTGTATTTGGTACATAAGTTGGTATATTGTTGTAAAAGTTGTTTGGTATTTGTGGCAATTAATAATTGAATGTCATTGATCTGAATTTGAAAGGTTATCTAAATAATAATTACACATAGTCTAACATAATAGGACTTGAATTGTGTGTATTGGTTATTGCATTTATAGTAATTATTGGATTGTTGATAGAGATTCTCCGGCTCAATATTATACTTCAATTGTTGTATTTAATTGTTGGTGTGATCCTGCACAATATATACATTGAATTGTTATTTATTTTGTAACTAGCCATCCTTAGCAAGCTAGATTCATACTTGGAATAAGTACAGGGTTGGATTTGGACTTGAAATAATTGAATTTGAATTTTTATTTTGTTGAATATATTTGGCCGGCTAACAAGTCATTGCTGTTTGTTTAATATTTGATTGTTGGTTGTTGATTGTTGTTTTGTATTAATATTTGATTGTTGCAATGGCCTCATTAAGGGCAGTCAGGGAGGCTGCTGCGGGATTGACCTCACAGTTGAGATGGTTCACATCGGCAGCTGCAACTGTTGAGCGTGTGGAATTGGAAGAGCTCACCCTTGCTCGGTATGGGCAAGTGATTGAGAGGATCAAGTCAGCTGATGCTGCGCTCACACGCTTCAACGAGTACATCATGGACGTGGATTTGGGGGTGATGGATCAGACAGCCCGCGATAAGATTTTGGGTGACTATGACCAGATTATCCACCTGGGGGATGTCATATGTCTACGAGCGCGGGAAATTTTGAAGAGCCGGGTGCTTGATGCGGCCAAGCCGCAGACCCCTGTTGTTGCAGGCCCTGGACTATTGAGTAGGCTGCCCACCCTGGAGCTGCCACATTTTGACGGTCGCTTGGACCACTGGCTGGGCTTCCTAGATCTCTTTGAGAGTCTTGTCGATGCACGCTCGGACCTCGGACCTGCCCAGAAGCTGGCCTATTTATTGTCTGTCCTGGAGGGCGAAGCCAGAGCCTTGGTGCAGCACTTGCCGGTGACGGATTCCTCTTACCCGACCGCTCTGGAGCTTCTCTCCCGACGGTATCAGAACAAGCGCTGCCTGGTTGATGTGCACATCGACCAGATTTTGGGGCTACCGGCCATTGTCAGCGCGTCGACGTTGCGCACTGACTTGCTGAATCCGTTGGTCTCAGCGACCAACGCTTTGAGACGCTTGGAGTTACCGGTAGAACATTGGTCCTACTTGTTGGTGCACATAGTGCTGCAGTTGCTCCCCGCGGAGTTGAGGTCACGTTTTGAGCAGAAGTATGGTGGGGATAGTGCCACCCATCTTCCCCCCTTTGACGACCTCCTCAAATTTTTGGAAGACGAGTGTCGGTTTGCGGATAACACTCGTGGCGCCACGGGGTCACCCCCACTACCTTCTCAGCCCAGAGACCAGGGACGGACTAGGGCTCGGGGGCCTGTTGATGATCGCCCCGCCCCTCGTTTGGCTGGCGCCCGGAGTCCTCGGGCCAGGGGGCCTGTTGATGATCGCCCCGCCCCCCGTTTGGCTGGCGCCCGGAGTCCTCGGGCTAGGGGGCCTGTTGATGTTCGCCCTACCACCCGTTTGGCTGGCGCCCGGAGTCCTCGGGCTAGGGGGCCTGTTGATGTTCGCCCCGCCCCCCGTTTTGCTGGTGCCCGGAGTCCTCATCATTGTGACTTTTGTAAGGCAACGGGGCATGTCATGGCGCGTTGCCGGGACTTTTTGAATTTGCACGTAAGTTCCCGCCGCCGCATTGTCAACGCACGCCGTTTGTGCTTCTCGTGCTTGGGGGCCCACTTCCATCGGGACTGCCCCGACCCCCACCCGTGTAGAATTTGTGAAGGGTCCCACCTTGAGATTTTGTGCGCCAACGCGAACCGCTCCAGCAGACCAGCCTCTGAGGGGGGTTCGCGCAGGGGGGGGTACCCCGGAGACGAGCACCGGGCTGAGACCCGCGATTCTGTACGCCGCACTCCACCCCCCGCGCAAGTTGAACGGGAGCCCCACGAGCGCCATTTGGTCTTCCCTCGTCAGGGAGAACGCGCATTGGCTGCTAGGCAGCAGTGGCCGGGTCGGCGCCGCTGCCTTTCCCCTCCGTTGGCGGAACGTCCCCGGCTGGAGTCGCGCCCTCCGCCATTCGGGCATTCGGTGGGATATGCCCCTCCAGTGATGGCGAGCGGCTTGGGACACCGTGCGGACGAATGGTTTGATTGTTGGCATCGTCGTGAACGAGGGCAACCTGGATGCGGCGATCGGTCGCCGCCCAGGCATCACTAAGAGATTGACGCCTGCTCCGCTAAAGGAACCCCCCGATCAAGACGGTTTTGTTGCCAACGGCCTCGGTCACGGTCTGGGGACCCTTGGGTGACTCGATTGTGGTCTGTGCCATTTTGGAGACGGGAGTCCGGGGTTGCCTTTTGTCTTCTTGGTTAGCGGGACAGGTTGGCCTGAAGGTGAACGACCTTTCAGGCAAGATTTGGGGAATTGGCGAACCGGCTGACACCACTGTTGAGGGAAGGACCTGGTTTGAAATCACCCTTGTGAGTTGTCCTTACCCTAAAATTGGTGCTCCTGCCCTTGTTATAACTGAACTTGGTACAATTGTTGGTGACTGATCGTCACACTAAGAACTCGCATGCCGGTTGCAATGCGCTGTTGGCCATTCTGCAGCGAGAATTTTGGATTTTGTCGGCTGATCGCGTCAATGAGGCGAGGCCCTTTGCTGGCGTCGTAACGGATTTTGTTGGTCCCCCTTTGTTGAAGACGTCCACCCTTCGTAATAGCAAGATTGTTAGGGCTTATTTGTGTGTTTGTCTGCCTGTCAACCAAGGCAGTACATTTGGAGCTGGTAACCTCCCTCTCGACAGAGGCCTTTGAGGCGACTTTGGAAAGATTTGTGTCTCGCCGTGGGTTACCTTCGTTGATTAGGTCTGATTGCGGTACGAATTACAAGGGTACAAGTAACTATTTGAAGGAGGTATACGCCTTCCTTAATGAGAGCCAGGTTGATATTGGTAATAGTTTGGCCCGCCGAGGGGTCACTTGGTTGTTTGACCCGCCAGCCTGCCCCCCATTGGGGGGGTATTTTTGGGGCCGCGGTGAAAGCGGCAAAGGGACGCTGGCGGAGATTGTTGGGAGACACCGTTCTCACCTTTAATGAACTGGCTACGGTATTTGGCCGCATTGAAGCTGTGTTGAATTTGCAACCTTGTCAAGACTTCCAATTGATTAGCGGACGGGTAGGCCCGTCCGGGGGGGGGTAGATGTTCGGTCCGACGTGAAACAGAACGCATCTTTTGGCCGGCAACATTAATTATCTGTGGACTTGACATAACCTCTTTGACTTGACAGAGAGTCTTTGCTTGCTTGGAAAAAATGCCGGTCGTCGGAACCCTGTTGAGTTAATTAATTGGTAAAATATTGTTGGATTCGCCTGTTGAGACCGATAATTGGGTCGCGAATTATCTAATTGTTGAAGTGTATTCCCCATTTGCCGAAAACCCCGGGATATTGTTGAATCATACGCCGCCTTGTCGTCGGTCGGGCTGGCACGCGAAATATGTTAGAAATCGTATTGGATCTCACGAGATATGAACAGATTAATTGTGTTCAGTGATTGATTGAACTTTGTAAGCTCGGATTAACAAGAATCCAGTGATATTTCTTGGAACATATCGCCTTATTGCCTACCACGCGTAGCGCGCGCTTGCTGGAAACGAGTTAGGTGTGATGCTGTTGTGACCGCGCCATCTGGAGATCGGCGCCTTGGGAACGTTCTACAACACTTGACTTACATCACACCTTTCAATTACTCACCCTCATTTTACATACAAACCACACTTAGGGCGTGACCTTTGAAGGTCGAACTTGGCGTCCCCAGCACTCAGTTTAGTGGTACATTTTTGTTTTTATTGTTGTAGGCCGAAGCCTAGTAGAGGCAGGCCATTGTGTAACCTTGTTTATTGAAAAGCAACGGTACCTCCACGTATCGTGGAAAAGTTCCGGACACGTCCAGTTACCGTTGGCTGGCCTATTGCAGTCTTGAACAGTACTTGTTATTTTCGTGAAGGCAAAAGTATAAACGAGTAGGTCACTGCTAGAAGGGAAAGTCACATTTCTACGGGGGTTGTACGTAGGTTGTACGTAGGCAAGCTTAATATTTTCAACAGTGATCTAAAAAACTTTTTACCAAAAAATTAAATGGCACCGTCTTCCGAAATTAAAGTTATTTTTCACTTTGCAGTGTTTTTAGGGTTCCGTAGCCGAATGGCAAAAAACGGAACCCTTATAGTTTCGATATGTCTGTCCGTCTGTCTGTCTGTCTGTCTGTCTGTCCATCCGTATGTCTCAGCCATTTATTCCGAAACTATTAGGACTATACATGTAAAACTTGGTAGATAGATGTATTCTGTAAACCGCTTTCCGATTTTAAGAGAAAATTTAAAAAAAATATTTAAAATAAAGGGGGCTCCCCATACATGGAACTGAAACTGAAAATATTTTTTTTTCATGAAACCTATACGTGTGTGGTATCTATAGACAGGTCTTTAAAAATGACATTGAGGTTTCGAAAATGACTTTTTCATAAAGTTAATCGTTTAAAAGATATACGCTTCCAAAGTGGTAAAATGTGTCCCCCCTCTAACTTCTATAATAATGAAGTGAAAAATCTAAAAAAACGATATGTTATAGATCTTAATGTAAACTTTCAACCAAAATTAGTTTGAACGAGATCAAGTCGGCAGTTTTTGAGATACAGTCTATTTTCTAAAACCGCAAATATAACTTTGTAATTCATACAAATACTATGAAAAACAAAGTTATTTAGCGTAGTTGTAAAAATTGTAAATAAGCTAGTTTTAAGAAATTTGTAAGGTTTTTGTTTTTTTTTTTCAATTAAATATATTAAGTATATTATATTTATTATAGTTACCACGGAACCCTTCATGGGCGAGTCCGACTCGCACTTGGCCAATTTTTTGGAATTCGGTTTGATTTTTTGGTATAAAGTTTTTATTTCAAAGTTAGTATTTTAGCATTGGGAAAAACAAAATGATTAAAAAACTGATGATGAAAATGATGGAAAACTCCTCAATAATTCGTTAAAATTTTTAACGAATTATTGAGGAGTTTTCCTGGTACTTCTCCATCAGCTTTACTTCACCATATGCATTGTGACGAGCATATTGTGCTTAAAAACCATATTCAAGTAATCAAAGCGGAACCCATGAAATACTTATTATTCCTACTTATATATTGAGTAGTTCCAGTGGCCATCTGTGGTCTTCATCATCAGGTCCACTTCACAAATGGTGCTTTTTGAATGCAACTACACTAGTTACTGTAAAAATACTCAAATCACTATAGGTGTGCCTATAATATTTGAAGAGTTTCCTCAATTTCTCCAGGATCCCATCATCAAATCTTGACTTGGTGTCAATGGGACCAATTTCGAAGTAGAACCCTTTCAAACAAAAAAATAATTTTCCAAATCGGTTCAGCCGTCTTTGAGTAATCGGTGCTCATAAATAAAACAAAAATATACGCGTCGACTTGAGAACGTGCTCCGTTTTTTTTTCGTCGGTTAAAAATGAATAGGTACCTTCACGTTTAATTTTTTATATTTTTTCTTCTTCAAAGAAATAATTTACTGAACATAACATTTACACAACTGATTTATGTAATGTATATTGTTATAACTGTACTAAATGTTTTAGTCTGTAGTCTGTCTCTGTACTTATTAAAATAAAATTAAACATTTTTTATAATTTTTATATATTGCTGATAATCATTTTTTTTTAGTTTTTCTTCATCAATCATCTAATTAGATTATATTTTGATCAATCTGGGGGCTTGGAGCTACCGTCTCCGCTAGTTTTAATTGCAGTTTAGCTTTGGCCAAAATAAAAGTTTCATTAAAACTGAAAGCAGTCGCCTCAAAGAGTCGTCAGCCCTAGTGTCGGGGCCCCATAGGGCCATTGCTTGCCAGGGTTGTGGGAATATTATAACGAGATACCGCGGCCCCGGAACTTACGGCTGGGTTTTTAGTTACTTTGTACTACTAAAAACTGTGTTGTACCGTGTCTGACACTCCCTTCCACTCCACGGGAGCGCGGGCGAAGTCATTGGCTGCTTTTCCCACCCAGAAAAAAAGGTATTAATTTTTTCCATTTGGATCTTACTGTATAATAAAAAATTTTTACCAAAAAATTAAACCGACTCCAAAAAAACACTGAAGTGAAAAATAACTTTAATTTCGGTAGTCGGTGTCTTTAGTTTTCTATTTTCGTTTTTGGCACTGACTTCCGAAATTAAAGTTATTTTTCACTGTGCAGTGTTTTTTTGGAGTCGGTTTAATTTTTTCGTAAAAAGTTTTTATTTCACTCTTTTAAGTTGGTCTATTTTTAATTTACCTAGTTACAAGAGCCTAAATGTTAACTACTTCTAACCTTTTACAAAATATTGCTTTTCCCAATGCTGGGCCGTTAATTGTTTAGAAGTTCTCCTGGTACTTCACCATCAGCTCTACATCACCATATGCATTGTGACGAGCATAATGTGCTTAACATCCGTATTCAAGTAATCGAATCGCAATCGACTCAATACTTATTATTGAGTAGTTTCGGCGGCCATCTGTGGTCTTCATCATCAGTTCCACTTCCTCAAATGGTACTTTTTGAGAGCAACTGCACAAGTAACTATAATATTTGAAGAGGTCCCTCGATTTCTCCAGGATCCCATCATCAGATTCTGACGTTTATGAAAATGGGACCAATTTCAAAGTATACCCTTTCAATCAAAAAAAGAATTTTCCAAATCGGTCCAGCCGTCTTCGAGTAATCGATGACCATACATAAAAAAAAAAGAAATATACGCGTCGAATTGATAATCTCCTCTTTTTGTCGTCGGTTGAAAACAGAAAAGGTTAAATATTTGTCTCACGTGATAGATGAATGGATATTCACATTGAAATGTATACCTATGTAGGTATATTAGTACCGGTTGTACTTAACTGAATATTTTTGTCTATTCATAGATTTTCAGTCAGACCGATAAATAATTTGTCGTCTCTCCGTCCACGCGTCGTCTTAAAGACTTTCAAAAGTCACAAAGGTCACCACATAATGTTTTCTCCGGCGTTTATCTGACAGATAATCTCTCCGACAGATTTATCTTCCTTACTTCCCGCTTGACTATCTCATAGTTACCAAGATACATCGCATACATGAGATATGTGAATTTGGGAGTTCAAAGGATACTTCCTTTTCGTTCAATAATTCCGTAAATTAGGTGGATAGTGTTTTTATAACCTCTTCACTGACGCTGGAGGTATATCAACGATAAGTTTGACGTCTATGTATAGCAGAAACAGTTCATTATCTTCCTGGCCTTTTCTCAACTATGATTGGATAATAAATAATACATTCAAGTATTTGTGTCTTAAATCTGACCGCACAACATTATAGGCAAACACTACATGCTAAGTGTTCTCTCTGCCCTGCCGGGGTTGCGGTAATGTTCTAAGGAGATACCGTAGCCCCGGAACTTAAAGGCAGCTGAAGGGACAGGGTGGGTTTTTAGTCAGTAGAAGTCTGACACTCCCTTCCGCTCCACTCAGAACGGGAGAAGTCATTTGATGATTTACCCACTCTATATAATATACATATATATTAATCGATAATAAATAGGTGTAAAAGTGTTATTAATTGATAACCAATTTGCAAATAAACATAATTTATCATTAGAAATCATAAACCCAGTAACTTGGTAACGAAGAACTCAATGGGAAAACCTGCTATGAGATGTTATAGCTTCTGGTTCCTATATACAACGTGTAACGGAAACCCCACATCTATCCAAAAGGACTGAAGACAACATCTGGTATGGAGTCTCTATGCAAAGTTTCAGCTCAAAATAAGCGACTCACAGAATTGACCCCAAATTATTGGTTTCATATGTTTCTTGAATACCAGTAATAACAAACGTGTCACAGCGCTATGAGGATCATCACTTTCCACGTCACTTGCCAATAAAACGATAATTCTCTTCGTTATTCTTAATTTGAAATTTCGGTCTCTGGTATCAATGTATTGAAATTTCTAATATGCTCCACACGTGTACA
This sequence comes from Tholera decimalis, assembly GCA_943138885.2. Classification (NCBI taxonomy): domain Eukaryota; kingdom Metazoa; phylum Arthropoda; class Insecta; order Lepidoptera; family Noctuidae; genus Tholera; species Tholera decimalis. Next base: position 12,113,968 of record OW964552.2, on the reverse strand, counting down.
CATAGGATTAGAAAACCCTTGCCATATCGTTTATTATCATCCAAAGAAGCCGTGCACTTGGTATGTATATACCCTTTAAATTACACGTTGTATATTCCTGGTATCTATATAAGTGTAAAAAAATCTTTATTATAATCGAGAACAATTTATTCACAAAATGGCTTAGCAGAAACTACTCATAAATTCAAACGCTTCTTAAAAGTTTCATGCAATCTATTTCCATACCTAGTATCTAGAGATTCCCACGAACATCAAAAGCATGCCTATATGCCATTTTAATAATTTTGAAAAGTAAACCGATAGCCTCTTGCATTGAATAACTCACAGGTATGTTTTATAATTCATTTTCGTTGTTTCACGTATCACTTGATCCAAGGGATGGTTTTTACCTTGGACAAAGGACAAGCATTGCTATACAATGCCATGAATGCCGCCAGACGTTTGGACCAGTGGACAGAGGTGCATATGATTTTTTCGAAGTTATACATATTTTAGATTTATTTTGTTTACAGTTAGTTTTATTGAATTCATAAAAAGAATATTGTTTCAGCCAAACATAAAACATCATAATAAGTTAATTTGTGACGTGTTTATTTTAAATATATAAATAAATACTTTTGGAACCATTTTACCGAATATTATTTTCCTCTTAGTTTGTTTTTTTTTTTACTTTTTACGCACTTGCCGTGTCTCGCAGTCCTTGGTTCACTGTGAAAGAGTGCCTAAGGCCGTGCGCGCACTGCGTTGCGTTTTGGAAAAGCAAAATCTGTAAAGTATGGAGTGTCATAGAATTGCGCGCTTTGCGGTGGAATAAACGAGTGCGGTAGTCACCGGGGGCAAAATTCCGGTGAATCTACCGCAAATATTTTTGGAATGCATAGGAATGTATGTAGTACCGCGCATTGCGGCGAGAAAAAGGCACCTTTTGTCTGACAATGTTGCCATACATACCTACAGATTTCTTTATATCTATACTAATATTATAAAGCGGAAAAGTTTGTTTGTTTGTTTGCTTGAACGCGCTAATCTTCGAAAGTACTGGGTGGATTTGGATGCAATTTGGTATGGAAGTAGCTTGAAGCTTGAGGCCTTCCTCAAGCTTCAAGCTACTTCCATACCAAACTATATTAATTATATTGTTATAGGCTACTTTTTACGCGACTGCAAAAAAGGAGAGTTATGTTTTTACCGTGATAGAATCCACGGGAGCGAAGCCCCGCGTGAGTACTAGTTTATACATATTTTCGATGTCTGATTCAGATTAGCACTCGATACAAATTTTACACTGTATTGATCTCAATTAACTGTTACAACTAAAACAGAACTTAACAAAATAAATTACCTGGATATCGCATTTATTATGTTTTTTGTAGGTCTTTTTATGATATACACATTTTCGTAGTACATTATTTTAACGTAGGTATCTATTGACGTATTACTTGAAATGTAAGCGCTTAAAAATCTTTTTTTGGTGGCATCATCACAAAATATGGATTTTCTCTGTAATACAAATAACCATAAATAAAAAATTACCATAAAGAATAGAATCGTACAATGGTGTGTGTAACGTAATAAATGCGGTATCTAGGTAATTTATTTTGCTATGTTCTGTTTTAGTTGTAACAGTTAATTTGATCAATACAGTGTAAAATTTGTATGTAAATCTGTATCGAGTGCTAATCTGTATCACACATCGAAAATATGTATAAATACAAAGAAATCTGTATGTATGGCAACATTATCCGACAAAACGTGCGTTTTTTTTCACCGCAGTGCGCGCACCTGAGATTGTGGTCATTCTACCGGTGCGGTAGAATAAACGCACCGCGTGCCACCGCAAGGCAGTGCGCGCACGGTATTTGTAATTCTGTGGTGCGAAAAGTTTAATAAATAAAACTTGTTTTATTTTCACAGATAACATAATGAGTGGTCCTTCATAGGCCCAAAAGCTTTTCCAGTCACACATTGAAACTTTAATAAGAAAATTGGGGGTCTCATTACGGTCGTTCGGGGAAATATTATATGAATAGTGAAGTATGACAAACAGCGGTGCGCCACAGTTACAAGGTGGATATCTTATCCATATGCACAAAACGTTTTGGAAATACTTTCATTGTGCGTACAGCTATAGCTATACATGTACCTGGTGGTCTTTAAGTCAAAATGAACAGGTTACTTCTAGGTAAGCGTTATTCATCTTCGACCACATCATCGCTTATCATCAGGTGAGATGGTGGTCAAAGTAAATGGAATGCTGTAATAAAAAAAGTCCTTAATCTACCTTAAATATTAATAAAGATTAAAATGAAAATATCCTTATAAAGACCATTTCACAGAGATAAGTTATAAAGTACTAAAAAGTTTATAGCACTTCTGTATCAGTCAGGTTATGGGCAATAAAAACAACAACTACAGATTTTTATCAACTGAAAATTACTTGGACCTTTTATCTGATTATTATGAAGATATTCATTGGATCACTGTTATTCAGATATTATATCATGTGCTTTTTAGGGTTCCGTAGCCGAATGGCAAAAAACGGAACCCTTATAGTTTCGTCACGTCTGTCTGTCTGTCACAACCATTTTATTCCGAAACTATTAGGACTATACACATGAAACTTAGTAGGTAGATGTATTCTGTGAATCGCTTTCCGATTTTAAGAAAAAAATTAATAATATTTAAAATTATTTTTTTCACGAAACCTATGCGCGTGGTGGTATCTATAGAAAGATCTTCAAAAATTACATTTAAAACTACTTTTTCATAAAGCCAATCGTTTAAAAGATATACGCTTCCAAAGTGGTAAAATGTGTGTGTCCCCCTCTAACTTCTATAATAATGAAAGGACAAATCTAGAAAACATATATGCTGTAGATCTTAATGTAAAATTACATCTAAAAAAAACTTTTTTGCAAAAAACAAAACCAACTTCCATATTTTTAATTTTAATTTCGGTAGTGTTATTGGTTTTGTATTTTCTTTTTTTTCACACCGCCTTCCGAAATTAAAATTATTTTTGGCTTTGTAGTGTTTTGATATGGAAGTCGGTTTTGTTTTTTGCAATAAAGTTTTTGTTTACGCGCTTTTTAGTGGGTCAGTGAATTTTCCAAATCGGTTCGTAAATGACGGAGTTATGCGCGAACAAAAAACGCAATGCAGAGTAAACGAAAAGATCATCAACGTAAATATTTTTCTCGATTTTTATCGATTTTTCAGAAACGGCTTGTCCGATTTCGATAAAATTTTCATGAGACTATTTGGAAAGTATACCCTTTTCAACAAAAAATAATTTTTCAATTCGGTTGGCAAGCGACGGAGCTATGCCCGAACAAACATAAAAAAAACAATCAAACATCCGAATTGAGAACCTCCTCCTTTTTTAGAAGTCGTTTAATTAGTTTGAACGATATCAAGTCAACAGTTCTTGAGATATAGCATATTTTCTAAAACCGCAAATATAACTTTGTAATTCATTCAAATACTATGAAAAACTAAGTTATTTGGCGTAGTTACCACAGAACCCTTCATGGGCGAGTCTGACTCGTCTTTGGCCAATTTTATTATTATTAGGAAAGTTACTACGTGCTAGAGAATGTCGTTGGTATATATACATTGATTTTGATGTTGTTGATGCGATGTGCGTTTGATAGAAAAATGTGATACGGGTCAGTGATTTGACGGTTTGTGTTGTTTGGGTCAGTACATTTGAGGAAATTGATTTCACGGTGCACATATTCTTTGGCACTTTTAGGTACATTACTAACATTTTGAACTGTATAAATGATAATCATCTCATCGTCTGTTTACCTTTTTCCCAATTATGTTGGGTCTGCTTTCAGTATAAATGCATGCAGCTGAATCATAGTAGCTTAAATTGTGTGTTTTATCATTAATTCATGGCTTATGTATACATTAGGTTAGGTAAGTCAAGAATGAGAAAATAATTGTAAGTAATTCTAGTTTTTATCGATTGTACACTCCTACAGAAGAAATACTCGTACATTACATTTTTATGTATAAACTAGCTTGTGCCAGCGGCTTCGCCCGCGTGGGAAGTTTTTCCCGTGTAAATCCCGATCCCGTGGGAATTTTGCAAAATCCTTTCTTAGCGGATGCCTACGTCATTACATCTACCTGCATGCCAAATTTCAGCCCGATCCGTCCAGTGGTTTGGGCTGTGCGTTGATAGATCACTATGTCAGTCAGTCAGTCAGTCAGTCAGTCAGTCACCTTTGTGTTATATATATTTAGATATGAAAAACAGACGTGGTTCTTTGTTTCATAAAACGTCAACATTGGCACTTGAAAAAACGCTCTCAACGGGTCTATCGATCGGTCAAATATCGGTCAACGATCTCTAGGGTCGCAGACGCAATTGACAAAACAGCAAAATTGAAAAAAAAAGAGTAAACGCTGTCGAAATATCACGTGATTTGTGATATATCCTTATATTATTATATTTTGGCATTTCATAATACTTGCTGGTAGAACAGCTCTTTTTATTAAGCATCAAGTTGCTTTAAATATCAATATAGGTTCTGCTTTTAGGTATAAACGTAACTGTTCTGATACTATTTATCCTAAATGGTCATGGTCACCAAGTAGTTAGTTAGTAACGAGGCTTTAATATAATTATGTGGCCTATGTACGTTTAACAATTACTTTACTAACAACACATAATTATAAGCACTTATCACTATGATATGGTTGTCGATAGATATTGAGATTGATAGATAAACCTGTTATTATATCTGGTGAAGCGTCAATTGCTTCTTTCAACATTAATTAAAATTAAAATAACATATAAATTAAAATATAATTTTTCTGTAGAATTTACTATATCGTCGCCGTAGAACGAAAAGTCACCAAGTAGGTCAAAACGTGTTTTGAGTTATGAAGGTTTAAAGTTTTATAAAACAAAAAAAATCATAACTTTGTTTTGGCATGAGATAATTGTTTTTTTATAGTTTTGTACCTTAGAAATTAGATAAGAGCATAAGTTGACATTATTTTTTTTAACGAATTACTTATAATTATTGAAATAATGACAAAATACTAACTTAGTTATTTTTCACCCTCAAATCCCGTACCAAGATTTTTGGTTATAGAGTTTTAGTGACTTTTCACCTGTGTCTAGGACCATTGTTAAAAAGAATAACTCCAGTTAGTTACAATATTACGAACTTCAATAGATCTTTTAATGAATTTCAACTCTCTAATTTACACCCTTTTTAATTATTATTATCTGGTTTTGAAATCAAGGCAAAGAAAAGAGTAAAAGATATGTGTTACTTACTAAATGCGTTATTAGTTTATTAAAAAAAATACAAAGACACATTCATAAGAAAAGGTATTATAAATAATCATAATTAAATTAATCCGACTCTTCACTTCCATTGTTAACATCAGGTTCCAATGCCCTGTCTTGAACGTCATTGCTGGTAGGTAGAGACTCATACCATGAGTGAAGTTCTTGGGGTATGATACCCTTACGACAGAGACCAATAAGGTCTCTTTTCTTAGCCTCTGAAATCGGAAGAGGAGCAGTATAAGCCATTGGAATAGCATATGCTTTTAATTGAGCTATCAAATCGCTTCTTCTAGTTTCCGAATTACTCTCTTATTCCATTATCTTCCTGATGTCTCCTTTTTTTTTTCTTGTTTGAAGAACCACTTTTTCTTCTTTTTGAAATACGTCAAACTCAGAGTACGGGCCATCGTGAGTATAACGAAACTTAACTATGCCTGGACATTGCTTTTCAAACCTAAAACATTTGATTTTCAGCCACATAATTTTCTTTCCGTGTTTATCTTTGCTTGTATTAGTGATAAATTTTCCATTTAGAGTCTTCACATCAAGAATTTAATTTTCAGTAAGTTCTTTTACTATATAAGGAGATGCTGTTTCACGGTGTCTCTTTGAGCGCGCGCGACGCATGACTGACTTCCAGTCAATCATTGAATAAACTGGCGTATACTTTTGCTCTTTTTCTATTGCGCTATGCATGGAGTCAACCTCCATTTGCGTGTGACCACTTTCCAAGTATTTCTGCTCAAAAACGTCCAAATGTAAATCGGGTCTTTGGATCAGATGAACCAAAAAGGCAGTTATACATTGGTTTCTATTTTGCCCTTTTTTATTGAAAATAGGTTCGCGTTTGACCACTATCTCGCCTGATGGTAAGTGATGATGTGATCGAAGATGGAGCACGCTTACCTAAAAGTAACCTATTCACTCTGGACTTAAAGACTCCTAGGTTGTAGCTGTCGGGAAACACAGACTCCGGCAGGGAATTCCACTCCTTAGCCGTACGCACAATGAAGGTATTCCCAAAACGTTTTGTGCGTATGGCTGGGATGTCCACCATATAACGATAGCGCTTCGCCGTTTGTCTCGTAGTCCGATGATGGAACGGGCTTCACAGATTTCTTTAATAGTATGTGGCACCTGACTGATCCACCAGTTTAAAGCACTGGCGATTTCAACAGTTCCTCTTTTGCCATTAACTTCGTTCCATGTTATACAATAAGTTTCATTAGGATGCTTTGCTGCATGAATCGTGTAGTTCTAGACATTTAGTTTCCTTGTGTAGTATAGAATGCCGACGTCACAAACAGGTATGTGTAACGTAGATTGCATGTCAGCAGTGAGCACAAGATAGGTTTCGTCTGCAATAGACCGTTCCTTATCACTTTCTTTGGCAGTTTATGCCACGATTTTTCTCTCAATATGGGCATTATATTATTCTTTAAGATTATCAGGCCGACCTGCAGTATCGAACCGTGTACCTATCATGTAGAGATCCTTTTTTGGAGTGAAAAATGACAAGTTAAATTCAGATCCAAATATTCTTTTATTTATACTTAAAATGAACATGGGGTATCATTAGTTGATCGTTGATGCCAGTTTTTCTTTGTATATCTCGTACATTTTGGCAATGCTGAGTTTGCTCTCCAAGTATTGCCTTTGGGTAGTTTTTCTGCAATAATGTGATTCAAGTTGAGGATAGGAATTAATGTGATTAATTATTTTTTGTTCAGAAACACGATCGGCTTTATTAATAGGAATTTGGGAACCACGCCCGTATTCCAGTATTGTTGACATAGTGAAACTCTATCATCTTTAGAAAAGTTATACAAACAAAGAAAGCGAAATTTTGTATTACATTACACGGACTTAGGCATCTTAGCGGACATGATTTTCTCTTTTTTATTCTTATAAGGCAAACAATTGTGTCTATTCGCTTTTGCTTGATTCTTTTTCTAAATACTTGGGCAGCATTTTTTCCATCTTTTAGTATTCTTGTTCTATGTGGCAGCAGTGTAATTTTGATCTTCAACAGATTTTTGTGTATTTGTTTCAGATTTGTTGTTTTCGACAGAGTTTAAAACGACACCAATAGTAGCCGATGGAGAGTTTAGAGGTTCAACGGATTCTGGTATTTCAATCACTGCCTTTTCGTTTTCATCTGCGTTGTTAGTTGGTATTATTATTTCTTGCTGTTTATTAGATTCTTTGTTTTCATTGGCAAAGGTAATACCTAGGTTGATTTTCAACTGTAAAGTTACTGTTTCTATTCTTACTTTGTAAATAAGAATTCATTAAATCTTCGCTATCACTTCTGTCACTTGAAATGTTTCTAATTACTCTTCGTTTATTCTCCAAATAGTGTTTCTTGTCACTATCTGGATACCTAGAAAATCCACCAAAACTGCTTTATCGGGTATTTCACCAGAAGTTAGTAATCAGAAAAGTCTAATAAATACTTAAATCACTCACCTGTACAGCAACATCTTTATTCAATAAATTTAAGATTAACTTTGCTCGAGTCATTGTTTATTCGAGTTAATAAAATCACGTACAAAAATAATAACGGGACGCGTGCGCATCGGACGGCGTTCCGCCGAGAGTAAAAGTCACCAACGCGTGCGGAGGCACGCATGCAACGGCCAACAATCCTAGTTAAAAAAGCAAAACTAACCAAGTCGTGCGCGAAAATCACCTAATTATCGTAGCTGTACAAAGATAGTGATTTAAATATTCACTAAAAGTTTTTAGCGATAAGTCGAATTAAATTTCTGTGACCATAGCATTAGGATAGAACTGATTAAATAAGTTTGACGATTTCTCGCGTTAAGATTATGTTCACGTAATTACTATAAATGTCGGTCGAGTAGTCACTAAGTTGACTTGGTTAGTTTTCGCTTTCTGTTTTTTTTATCGAACGAGTCATTCTAAAACTAATTAAGTTATTTTAGTTATCTTTGCCTTGAATTAAGTCCCGGCTATGATTTATTTTGTAAAGACGAAAGGTAATCAAACCGAGTTAAGTACAGAATTGCAATCTTACCGAATAATGAAAAAGTATTTAAGTAAATTAATTAATTTTCGATTAATGTGTTGTAAACCAAATGAAGAATTAGTGATGTTTTGCACTATCTAAAATGAAAATTATGACACGTATAGACATGACTGTAAGGTTGATATTTGTAGAAAAAATTGGTGATTTTGATGACATAACTAACTCAATTTTGGCCAAATGTCGACTTGGTGACTTTTCGCTCTACGGCGACGATATACTTAGCCTATCCTTTGTAAAAAGGTTGCATAATTGTAAATGTCTTTGGAACCACCAGAGGGCGTTCGCACTACAATAGTTCAGTACTGTATCCGCTACCGCTAGCGACCGATTGAGTGTTCGAATTCCCGCTTTTGAAAATTCTTTTTCTGTTGTAAGCCTGAGGATTCTCATAAAATAAATAAATAGATAGACCTGTATCTGTCAGACATTGTGAACTTATAGTGCAGTGTTGATTTTTGGAGTTTCAACCGTTCAGGGATTCCATCAATAGAGATTCAATTTTCATTTTTTTTTGTACCGCCATACTTGTTTTTCTTAAATACAACACAAAATAAGGTAGAGGCCATCTTCATTTTATTTACTTAATATTTACTTCACTTTGGTCACTGTAATTAAGGAAAGCCCACAAATTGAATTACAAAAAAATAATTTACAAACAAAAGCAGTTCAAAATATAATATGCATCTTATTGTGTCGTGTCTCATGTATCGTCTAAGTGCTTCTTCAGGAAATTTTCTGTGCAGCTTCTGTGTTTCCATCTTCTATGATCAAATATGAGCAACACAAACGATATATTAACAAATATATATGTAACTATTTTTACGAGAATGTCCAGAATAATTTGATAGCTCCGATCTCTTAACTAAAGTTAATTTAAACATTCCAACTAAAACTCGGTATAATCCACCTTTACGAGTACTATTAAGGTCAACTAAGTATAGGCAGAATTCATTTATAGTGCGTGCAAGCAGAAGCTTTAATAACCGGTGTAAGCAGCATAATTTTACCTCGTTTATAACAAGTGTGATTGCAGCCAGAAGACGCCTAAGCCTTGATTTTTTCAAAAATAATTAATATCTGTTGTATGTGTTATTTATCTATCTACTTAGTCATTTTGAATACTATATGTATGACATGGTTATATTAAGATTATATAAGTACCTATTAAGTGTTAATTGTAAGATTTTCGTGCCCCTAAACGTGAGGACTTTTAATTGACTCAGTCCACCATACTTCTTAAATAAATAAATCACTTACCGACATGCCACTTACTCTGCATTTATAAGACTTATTTCATCACACTTACAGTATATCTCACCACAGAGTACTTAAATAACTATAATAATATTTGCAGTATTTGACGACATTCTTGGTGCAGTAGTTGAGTGATTGGCTGCTGCACTGCGAAAAGCAAATGTTTGTATGACGAGGAGGAGCAAGGAGAAGTGCCTAGGGTTGGCCAAATGTTTAGAAAAAAAAAAGAATATTATTATTCGATATATAAACATTAGTTGCATACACACTTAAAAACGAATATTTAAAAAATTATAAAAAATAAATGTAAATTATAAATGCCTACTGGTATCCGGAATAAAGTCCAGCCTGCCGGTGGTCGAAAGAGTTACCGCGACCCCAGAACACGAAGGGCAAACGACGGAACACGGTTTTAGTCAGTGAAAGTCTGACACACCCTCCCGCTTCACCAAGATCAGGAGGTAGTCATTGGATAATTTCCCATCCTTAAAAAAAAGCCTCCCGGTGGTCAGGGCTTGAGATAGATGGATTCTGGATCAAACTCTTGTTTCTTAAGTCTCTTGATTATTAAGCCATTGGTCGACACGACTTTGGCACAAAGCTTCCTCACCAATCGACAATCTCGTGCGCCAGCTAAATTAATTTGATAATTTAGGTATTATTATTTATTACCTTGTTCTTATTAAATTTCATTTTTAAATATTATTCATATTTAATGGTTCTACTGTATACCCTGATAGCTCATACAATACAATTAAGCGACTGTCTAGCTATGTCGGCTTCACTTGCAATATGGACTCCATGTGATTAATTTTAAGGTGGTATTTTCGTCTACAGTAATGTCAAGTTTAAAATGGCTGTTCGCAGTTTCGTTCGCGTAGAAATTTTACACTAACGGCAGTCTATTTTTTGATGCAGAAATTTTCTTGCGCGTTATCAGAGCATCCTGTCAAAGTGTTATCACTATCTGATTGATGGTTACAGAACGGATTGAGAACAAACATTAATATTTTGAAAAGTTTCACTTTAGCAAAAAAGGAGCCTATTTCTTTCCCAATCCGAGTCTGTTTAAATTGACACTACTTTTACTTTTTGTATTCATAACAATATTGTGAGGTATACAATAAAGTATATATGAAATAAATAAAAAAAAACTTGTTTCTGTAACAAATTTCATTAAGTCGGTCAAATGGTTAAGACGTGAGAGTAAGAGATACACAAAGTTACTTTCGCATTTATAATATTAAGTAGCAAAGTATGTATTGATGGAAGTCCATTGAATTGATTCACATTTGCAAAGTTACTATAACTTTTATATTGCAAAACTTACTGAAGGAAACTTCATCCACTACAATCAACTCAGTCGCCATAAAAACAAATAGTAGCCTTCGATTAATGAAAATAAGTTACATATTAGAACTATCATTCAAATAAATAGAGTCTAGTGGAGTAAATAACTTTTAAAGTAGAGGTATTTATTACAATTATATTCATAACATTCAAGCCACAAGAGAATCAGCATTGCCATTCAACGTGGCAATGCGGCCAGTGTTTTGAATTTGTGAATTTTTCGATGCCCTATAATTCCTTTTTATTTTCTCCTGTGTATACTTTATTTGAATAAATAATACCTGTTTCCACTTAACGGAAATAATATCAGAAATAATTTGTACCTATGTAAGTCACAAGTATTCCTAATTTCTAGTAGACTGTCATTTGATAATTCAACTGCATTCTGTTTTAGTGTCGATAAAACTATTGCCGTGGTTGCGGGATCTTCTCACGAGATACCACGACCTTGGCACGCATAGAGTAAGTTCCCAAGGCCGTCAGACGTAACGAAATTAACGGAACGGATACTTTTATATGTGCTTAAGAGTGTGTGCGTACTCACAAGCTTGGCTAGGCGGCCCGTTCCTAGGCAGCAAGCAGAAAAGGTAGACAGAAATATAACTTACTTTTGTTAAATTCGAAGAACTGATTTTGATATATGTTATACGGAATATTATTAAAATATATATTTAAAACTGCCAGACCTTTTCTGTGGGCGGTAAGTTCCCCCAGATACTTTAAATAATTAAATCTTATAAAATAATTACTGAACGTTTGTTATATTCGAAGTCTTCTATTTTAATACTTTCTGTGGATAGCCAGACCAACCCCAAGAGTCAAACATCCCCAACCAGACACCATCAAAGTTCCGCTCATCATCCGCCCATCATCTATATATAGACAGAGGCTTACCAAGATTCCATGCTTTCAAATGGTGTGACCACAACCATGATTTCTTTAAAAGAGGAAAACAAAGACCACTAAATATATTTTAAAAAAAGTTGAATATCAACAACCGTTCCTCAAATTCGGTGGGCTAGAATTATTAAATGATATGACAGAAAAAAATGTATTCAATGTAACTAATACAAAAAAATATTTGCGATGTATACAAGGTCTTCGTTTTCCTCTCTCTCGAAAGCAGGGTTGTAGTCACACCCTGTGAAAGCATGGAATCCTCGTAAACTTATATACATATTATATATATATATACAACGTGTAATTTAAAGGGTATATATATACCAAGTGCATGGTTTCTTTGGATGATAATAAACTATATGGCAAGGGTTTATAATCCTATGTCTACATGTGTGAAGTATAATAGAAATTCCAATACATTGATGCCAGAGGCAGAATTTTCAAATTAAGAAGAACGAAAACAATCACCGTGTTATTGGCAAGTGACGTGGGAAGTTATTGACCCTCGTAGTGCTGTGACACGTTTGTTATGATTGGTATTCAAGAAACATATGAAACCGATAATTTGGTATCAATTCTTTGTGTCACTTATTTTGAGGTGAAACTGTGCATAGAGACTCCATACCAGATGTTATCTTCAGCCCCTTTGGACAGATATGGGGTTTCCGTTACACGTTGTATATACTTATACTAATATTATAAATACCAAAGAAACTCTGTTTGTCTGTCTGTTACCTTTTCACGTCTAAACCGCTGAACCGATTTAGATAAAATGGCAAGGACATAGGATAGTTTTTATCCCGGAATTCCCACGGGATCGGGAATTACGCGGAAAAAACCTCCCACGCGAAGGAGGTCGTGGGCAAGCTAGTATAAATGTAGATGACTAGCTTTTGCCCGCTATTCCCATGCCAACTCGGTTTAGCGGTTTAGGCGTGAAAAGGTGTTTTAAAACTCTGAAATATCGGGTAAGTTATGGGCTTCGCGCGTCGCAGTTTCATATGAACGCGCCCATTTGAAGGTATAATAAACTTTTGCCATCAACTCCTATTAGCAGTGGCCTTCGCGTTAAATCCAAAAATTATCCCGTGGGAACATCTTCGGGATTAATAGTATTCTATTTCTTATACCAGGACAGGTTTATCTGTTGGTGCACAGATGGTGCACATATAAACCAACAGATGCCTAAACCTGTTACGTTTAACTTTCATTGTGCGTGGTAAGGAGTGGAATTCCCTGCCGGAGTCTGTGTTTCCTGATAGCTATAACCTGGGAGTCTTTAAGTCAAGAGTGAATAGGTTACTTCTAGGCAAGCGTGCTTTATCTTCGACCACATCATCGCTTAAAATCAGGTGAGATTATGGCCAAACGCAAGCCTATCAAATATTAAAACAAAATCTAAATCCGTTGATCTGTTGTTATGACGTGCTGAGGTAACAAACAAATACACGATAACACACAACAGATACACAGATAGAGTACATACGCTAAACATAGTTTCGCATAATTATGTACTCTATATACATGGTGGCAGAGACATAGACGCGCAACCGCTTACCATGGATTCTTTTTTTTTTTTCGATTTTTTTTTTGGGGTTTTTCGTCAGTTTTTTCTTAACTTAATAAAATGAAATAAAAACTGATACAAAAAAAACAGTAAATTCACTTGTTTCACTTAAAACAGTAATGTAAATAAAACTCGGAAGGGCTACCTGATCAGCTGTGTTGACCTCGCAAATTAACTCTAGCAAAACAGCTGATCAGGTAGCACTTTTGAGTTTTATTTACATTGCTATTTAAAGTGAAACGAGTGAATTTTATTTTTTTAATTAAAATCTCATTGCGTTAGATAGAAACAATGATTTTAAACAGTTTTCAGTACAAAAAATACTGAAAAAAAACCTAAAATATTAAGAAAAAGCCGACGAAAAATTCCAACGCAGGGGGGTCCAGAATCATGTACCGAATCCCTGGTAAGCGTTTGTGCGTCGATACCACCCTGTATACATAAATATTATAAATATAATTTTCTGTTTGTAATTTCAAAATATTGAAGTGCTTATATTTATTTACATGACACATTCACACAACCAAAGGTTTTCTAATTTTTATCTATGTGCCTTTCTATTTGACCGGGCTATCTCTAGAACGGCTGAACTAATTTTAAAGGAACTTTTATAGGGCAAAATATAGGCTGCTTTTATCCCGGAATTTTTAGTATCTGAAACCTCCCACGCGAACGAAGTCACAGGCACTGTTAGTAACATTTATATGCATATTTATTGTTACCAGGAAATGTTTTCGGCTCACCCCTATCGCATGTGATTTAATTCCGTCCTCGTTTAACTGGGCGTGAATCGTAACCAACACTTTTAAACGTATCCTTTGGGGAATGATGGACGTGTAAGTAATTATTTTTTGTTATCATGTCCGGGTGCATGCCTCTTTTTCACACGGCCAGACTGCCGTCTGACCAAGAATGAAAAAATGTTGGTATGAGAAGAGGAACTCTGTCGCCTTGTGAGAAAAATTATACATTTAGGAAACACAATACAAACATTTAGGATACTTTATGCGATTCCTTGTAGTAAATACAAGGAATTGTTGAAAGAAGTAATAAACATTCAATCTAATCAAAATCATTTCATTTCATGGGCACATTTACGTATAAAATATCAGAAGGTAATACACGGTTTGAATTGATCGCTTTCTATGGAGATGAACCGACAAGAAACTTTTCGATGGAATTCACAATGTTTCCAGAATGTAATCTGGCCTCATGTATTTCAAATTAATGAAAAAAAAACGTATAAAATAATGGAAGTAAAAGCTTCGATTTTCTTAAATTGGGTATTAATTAACTAATTTGCAAAAAAAAAACATTATTTACAGTTTTATAAAAACTGTAAATCATTATGGACAACCATTCAACGTAGTAAATCAAATCAAAAATCAAAAACGAATTTTGTTACTGGTTGGTAGATATCGGATATGATTATGCGACCTCCACAAATCAATAACAGGGTAACTCTTGACAAAACGGGTATCAGATTAACTGTCGGTGATACTCAAAAATGACGCTTGACACAGCGGAAAATTTGTAGTATTTTTTTTTTATAGTAATTTATATATACAGTATAGTCATCAATCAACGAATTCAGCTCTGCTTGCCTTGCTTCACCTTCAACGTAAAGAAATTTATGGATGGTAGGTCCTTGTTACGGGTGATATGGCCAACAAATTTACAGCTTAATAAATTTCTCTCCGTCTTTGGTCAATCCCAAAATAATGACTAGGCATAGGATACCAACCAGTTTCATAGGATATTACTAGTTGTACAATAAAATATTGATTGTGTTTAACTTGTTTCGAAAGTCGGTACCAACAAAACTTTTGGCAAAAGGCATAAAATCAAAGGCACTTCCGACACATTTCATTATTCAGTTTGCATTATTGTTCCGGTTTCGCAAACTCAAGTAATTGAAGTTATTTTCGGAACCTAATGGGAAAAATATGACGCTCAAAAATAAGAGCTAGCAACTAGGTATAACCACATAAGTCGATCTATAAGATTAAGACATTGTGGCTAAGGCTAGTGGATGGATGATCACGATCAGTCATCATTACATACCTAGATCTTTACTTGGATCGCAAAGAATGTTTATTTGTTGTTGTTTTTCGGTATTTAGATAGAGTTAGGTAGAGTTTATATCTATCTACATCTAATATATAAAATTCTCGTGTCACAATGTTAGTTACCTTACTCTTCCGAAACGGCTTTACTGTTTTTTACCAAATTTTATATGCATATTCAGTAGGACCGAGAATCGGCTACTATCTATTTTTCATACCCCTAAGTGATAAGGGTAGGGGTAGGGTAGGGATAGGGTAGGGGTAGTGGTATCGGTGGGTAGGGGTAGGATACCACGCGAACGAAGTCGTGGCGGGTCAGCTAGTGTAGATATAAAAATCAATTGCTTCTCGTTTGCTTGTCGTTAGTCTTGCTAAAACTAGGAAACGGCTGGACCGATTTGGCTAATTTTGGTTTTAAAATAATTGCAGAATTCCAGAAAAGTTAAAAAAATTAGAAAATACGGAAAATAAAAATGATATGGCATTACGGAGTTTGCCGGGTTAGCTAGTTTGAAATAAATTCTGTACCCGAAGTAATGACGGAACACTTTAATTAGGCATCTGCTGTCCGCCCGTTGGTCTTTCTGTGGGTTGCTTGTGTCTAATGAACAGGAATAGGAAGGTAGTTCAAACTTTTAGTGTGTTTTTAATTATTATTACTACAACGAGAAATAACAAAAATAAAAGAAATGTAGTTTTTATGGTTGATGGTATCTGTTCATATGCGAGTCCTCCAATGGTTTGGTTTTTTATTTTAATTTTAAGTGGCAAAAGATTTACATATATGTATATGTTTTATACTATGACTACGTATGTACCTATTATAATAACATAACCGGCCTACAACGTCAGCAATTTTATTCGCGAATATTTTTTATTAACTGATTGATTTACGATTTAAAACACTTTCACATATCCGTCACTAACATCAGGATGTAAATAAAACGCTATTAATAAAAAAAATATAAAACATAATTGGTAACCTACCTACTGACCGATAATTGCGGAAGTGGTCAATTTGTTAATAATTACATACTATGTACCTACTGTTGTATATCTACAACACTTGATATTGTTAGTTTAACTATCTCTAATAGAATCACGTTCTAATAATAAATTTAATATGAACGATGGCACGGTTGACATGATTGTGCGTTACCGTCTGGGTGAATCAATCCGCCACATTGTCTCTGGTTGTTCTCGTCTTGGAGAGTACTTGCACAACCTTGCAGCCAAGATTGATCAGCAACTTGCTCTGAATATTGTCTTGTCGAACCGGTATGTGCCCGACCCAGTTCTCGATGATGGCCATATCACATTATACTGGGATCGGTTCATCGTCACTGATATAGTTATCAGGCTTATTGGCTACAATAGTCCTATCAGTCAAAGTATCACTAGGTGGTGGATCGAATAGAGAGGCGTAACATGATTGTCGACATAACCATCCCGCATGACGAGAACCTCGTGAAAGCTGAGAAAGATAAGCAAATCAAGTATCTTGACTTGGCGCACGAGATTGTCGTCATGTGATCTCAGCAATCAATGTACCGATAGTCATCTCAGTCCATGCCTTAATAGCCAAGAGCCTCGACCAACACCTTAGGAGGCTCTCGTTAGGTGACTCCTTCAGAAAGCGGTACCTACTCTTGGACACGGCGCGTATCGATAAGAGGTTCCTCTCTCTGAAGCCCTGACCACTCGATAACGGTGGGCTACTATTTTTATATGTTTTTTAATGTTTTTTTTTTTATAGAAATATTTAAAAATCAATCAATCAATCAATAAATCATTTATTCTCTCTTCACAAAGTTACCTTATACATAATTAATGTAGTACAATTTCTTAAGCTGTATTTTTTGTGAGAGACTGGTGCCTGAAATAGGTTTTTGGAAAAAAATCTGTGTTTCAGGTCACCAGGCCCCTTCACGGCTATTACTTAGATTAGCTTTTACTTAGGTGCCGTGTAAGGAAAAGGGAGTAAACATTATTAAAAAGAAAAAATAGAAATTGAAATGTAGCTATGACACAAAAAAAAATATAAATTAATAAAAGAATATAACTAAAACCTAATTAAGCAGAAATTATTAACTCGTGTCATGAGGTGAGTTGTGTGAGTGAGAAGATTGTGTAGTTTCAGTTTGGTTGTGTTTGATATTTGTCGGTTGGGTGAGGAGTGTGTGAGTAGAGGTGATAATAATGTGTGTGAGGCAAGTATGGAGATCAGGAGTAGCTGTGAATTGGGTTAATATGGGTAACGTTTATTTCAAACTGTTTAAAAGATTTTCTGTTTTCTGATAATCCAGGGTTTTAAGGTGTTTTTTTATTGCTTCAATACAGCTTGATTTAGTTTTGGGATATAGATTCAGATATTTATTAAGTTTATTATAAAGATATTGCCCGAGGAAACAGAAGAATCTTTTAGGGAGCGAGGATTTGAATTGGACCGTGGGACACACTCTACCCTTTCGTCGCTTGTCTTTCAGTAGGTTTGCATCAAACTGCAGGTAAGAATGCTTTTTCATTAAAGTATGTAGTATGAACGTTTGCCTGACAGTTAGAGTATCCCATTCTTTGTACAATTCAGTGGTTGGAAAACGAAATGGAAGAGCAGCACCAACCTTGAGTATGGCCCGCTGCGCTCTTTCTACTTCAATCAGATGCGATTTTGCAGAGCCACCCCAAGATATGATGCAGTAATCAATTCAATCAATGTAATTAATATGTATATTAGTTGTTACCCGCGACTTCGTTCGCGTGGGAGATTTTTACGCATAATTCCCGATCCCGTGGGAATTCCAGGATAAAAAGTATCCTATGTACTTCCCAGGGTCCTAATAGTTTAGGACCCTGGGAAGTACATAAGATAGTTTTTCCATGCCAAATTTCATCGGCGTCGGGGATCTCAATTTCCGGCCAGAGTAGGCGCGGGCCTGCGGACGGCGAGCAGGGGTCGCTCACCGTGCGGTAAGGACCAGGGCCGGGTCGGCGGCGCGTCGTGTTCCACGTGCGTCTCAAAGAGCTGTCAACACCAGTGTCGGGGCCTGATAGGGCCCCGTTCTATCGAGATACCGCGGCCCCGGAACTTTAGGGCAGCCGAAGGAACAGGGTGGGTTTTCACACCCTTTCGCTTAACCCAGATTGGAAGAAGTCATTCGATGATTTTCCCTCCCAAGGAAAAAAAAAGGATATGCCTGTTTTCCTCACAATGTTTTCCTTCACCTATTTAAGAGCAGTAGTGATGATATAAATTACATAAAGTAATGTGCCCCACTGGGTTCAAACACAAGACCTGCAAGTCGCAAATCAGACCCGTCACCACTGGGCCATTACACTGCCCAATCAAGTTCTAACCTTATTAAAAATATGTATAATATCTAACGTGTCTCGCTCGTGCTTTTCATATCACAGCTTCAATTCCAGCACCAAAACTTTTTGTATGTTCTACCAATAGTGCAATTTTGTTACCGGATAAATTCCAAGTGTGGGGCAATGTGGCTATCATCATAATTTATATTTCTTAATACGTGAAGTAAAAACTTTGTAACTCTTTTTAGAGTTCCGTAGTCAACCAGGAATCCTTATAATTTCACTGTCTGTCTGTCCGCGGCTTAACTAAAAAAGTATTGTTACTAGTTAGCTAAAATTTGGCATGAACTTTATCACAATAAAAATAAATCCCCTTTTTTTGCAGTCGGATTAAAAGTACAGTATAATTACCTTCCTCTGGCTTCAAGCTATTCCCATACCAAATGTCATCCAAATCCACTCAATAATTTTGTATAATAAACAAACAAACTTTTCCGCTTTATATTATACATACCTAGATGGTATATATTTTAAATCAACGTCTAAAAATATTGATATAAACATATACAATTCACGTGAGTAGTTTTATACACACTGTGTGTATCATCTCTTATTCAAATCTCCTGTCATAGGTCTTATTGAAGAAACTTCTGATGAAATAAGCAGCACATTTGTGTTATTTTGTTTGTATTTGTTGTTTCCTCTTTTAAGTGTCTTGCGTGTACATAAATAAATAATTAATTATAATTTTCAAATCCGTCATTAGTTACCTGAGCGAGTCAACAAGTCACATCAACTCATCTCCTTCTGGATTAGCTCGACAAGACAAATGTATTACACACAACCGGCCAAGACCCAACTAATACACACAGAATTATTAACAACTAAAGTGAACGTATGCCCTACACAATGTAATGTGGTTTTCTGAAGCTCCTTTCACCATTTTACTTGTCACCCTGACTTATGTAAAGTAATTAAAACTGTTTCCAAAATGAATTTACTGAAATTTTATCCAGCAATTGTTAAATTTACAATCTGGTTAATCTATTATCGTGACATGGACGTAAGGTGAAAAATGTATTCACTGTTTGTTACTTTTCTATTATGCAATAGGTCTTATAGTAACGAAACGGGCAAACCACATATTTAAACCAAGGTTTTTTGAAGTTAGGGCTTGTAGAGTTGGGCGTGTAAAGTTAGAAGCTGGGTCTTCATTTGATCTGATTACTTTTTGACAATGCGATGCGAGCCACATTATCTCGTCTTGTTTACATTTTATTTACTACTTGTTATTATTTATTCTTTTAAATTTTTCGTATTTTTGCTATTTTTATATTAATATTAAGTACTTAACCTATAACTTGTATGTGTGGTATGTAATAACTGTAAGTACAAGTTGGTGATTAAATAAATAAATTTTAAATGAAAATGTGTTTGTTGGGACCAAATATGTTTCATATAACATACGTAAGTACGTACACTAGGTACCTACTTAATTTATATGTCTAATACATGAAGCAAAAACTTTGTAACCCTTTTCACGCGGACGCAGGAGAATAAACATGACACAGTTAAAGTTTATATGTAGAAGTCGTGCGGAAGGTTTATACCAACTTAGAATTTGAATAAAATGGTCAAATTTCGATCCATGCTCGAACACTTGTAATTAGTTGTAATTGTAATTCAGCATATTACGTTCCAACTGCTGGGGCACAGACATCCTCTCTACAACGTGTAATTTAAAGGGAATATACATACCAAGTGCACGGCTTCTTTGGATGATAATAAACGATATGGCAAGGGTTTTCTAATCCTATGTCTACATGTGTGGAGCATATTAGAAATATCAATACATTGATACCAGAGACCGAATTTTTCAAATTAAGAAGAACGATGAGAATGATCTTTTTATTGGCAAGTGACGTGGAAAGTGATGACCCTCATAGTGCTGTGACACGTTTGTTATTACTGGTATTCAAGAAACATATGAAACCAATAATTTGGGGTCAAGTCTGTGAGTCACTTATTTTGAGCTGAAACTTTGCATAGAGACTCCATACCAGATGTTGTCTTCAGTTCTTTTGGATAGATAAGGGGTTTCCGTTACACATTGTATAAGAGAGAACGGGCCATAATCCACCACGCCGGCCCAATGCGTTTTGGCGGATGTCATAATTACGTCTTCGAAGTTTTGGGTATTAGCACATGCCAGTTTCTTCACAATGTTTATCTTTACTTATGTGAGAGCAGTGGTGATGAAATCACACAAAGTAGTAACTAAGTAAGTACTAATGCCTGACTAGATTCAAACCCACGATCTTCAACCCACAAGTTGGACCCGTAACCACTTGGCCACGAGTGCTCTCATACTAAATATTTATCAATCTTTTTTATACCTAGTGGCTTTTTTAAAAAACGATTTACAAACATTTCTAGAAACATTCATCGTTAAAAATCGTTTTCGTGAGCTTATAAATATACTGTGAAAGCTATAATGAAAGAACTAAAAACAGTATCTACAATTAAACTACAAAACTTTCAAAGTAACAATAACAAGCAATATTTTACGAGCAAAACAAAGTTCAACAGACAGAGATCAAGAAGTGAACATAGAGTTAAAAGTGTACAGGTGTAATGCCATGAATTCTATTAGAATAAATGAATGAAAATAAACAACGTCTTAAAACCGCCCCTGTTTAATTAAATCTCGCAAAGGACTCCTACGTTTCAGATGCTTTGTGAATTGTGTGAAAACGAAAATAAACTCAAAAGGAAAATCATTGCGGTAGGTAAAGGAAATGTAATCTTATTTATGAAAGAATGTTAACGTTTAAAGATCACACTTAACCTGGATACGCCACGGGACAGTTGAAGGAATCGAAATTCGAAAGAAATTGGCCAGCTGTTACGGTTCTGACTTTAAAACGTTCATTCAATTTGTGTAATCTTCCTTAATTGACTAACACGCAACGGTTGCAAAAAGATGGGATAGCGTTTGATAGAGTGACGAACCGGGAGCGTTCCTCGCTCATTTCACTTGTCGACTAACTGCGGTTGCGAGCGAACGCGCCCACAGCCCTCGCAGATTCCCGCGCTCGGAAACTTTAAGAAATATTCTCAAAAAAGTATAATGAAAATGTTGTTTCAAAACGACGAGACTTAAAATTACCAAAGAGTTTATGACTGTTTATTACTTTTTTCGAACTTTTTTTGTTTACTTTTTGTTGAATTGTGAAGTTTTATATTTTGTTTATTTGTGAGTTTGAACTAACAATGTTTATTTAAAAAGTGATTTCAACAGTTTTGAAGTCAAGGCGGCAAAGTGTAAGTAATTATAATTAAGTATTTAATTCACAAAGTACGTTGCAATTTAAACGTTTACGGTCAGTTTTATATTACCTGAACTCCTTGAGTTATAGTATAGTTGTTGTTTTAATAAACAGTTATTTTACAATGCACTTAAAACGTAGACAATAGGTATATTTAAAAAAATCTTAAGTAAAAATAATTAACGTTCAAAAGTTTTGATTAATTTCCGCAATATTTTAAATTTCAAGTTTATTTTTGAAACGATTACTTACAATTTAACAAAAAATATTCCGAACTTTTTTATTTTTATTAAATGTACTTTAAAATATAAGCTGACCACAAAGTAATGTGCATTGTTTAAATGAAATAAACATCAAAAAAACTTTCATTTAAAAATAAACACGTCGTATTGGGCGCACATAAAATCACTTTGATATTTACGAGTTAGTAAGTGTGTTACTGTCTTGCATTTATGTTTATTTCATTTAATTCTTATTTATTCTCTTTCTGATGCTTAGTTATGGGTCTTTTAAAATTTAAGAATGGAGTTTCGTTAAGTAGGTGACAACTTAATTTTCTCTTTAGCACATGTTGCTGCAGTTTGGGGAAACTTTTGAGGTGATTGAAGTTAATTGATGAGTTAGTTATGATGACTTTCTGCTTACTATATTAAGGACAATTTTTTTATTCGAAATATATTTTTATACTTCAAAATAAAACTACACTAAAAATATCGATGTCTAATTTTACTACAGAGTCTTTTGCTTCAAAAGAGAAATTAACAGATGAAATATTAATTAAAAAGGATTCATTAATTGAATGACTGGCGACAAATTCATTTTAATCTAGGTATTTTTTTGTCAAGTATTAGGAATTTAAATGTTTCAGCAAACAACATTTAGTTTTCTATGCTGCTTACTGAAATATTTAGTATTCAAATAAAAGTTAAAGTCAAAACTTATTTTAGATTCAATTTGTACTTATTTAATTCTACCATGTAAAATTATGCAAGCCCGTTTTTGTAGTTGTTTATGGAGCACATTATTATTTCATATATCTTACGTATTTCACAATACTTGGAAAAAACAACCACAGGTTGCTTTGGATTTTAATTTAAGCAACCAATAGATTATTCTGTGAATCCTCTAATAAATTGACTTTCGCTCATACATCGCAGGGATCTCATCTCTCTCTCTCATAGTCTTAATTAGGAAAATTCAGGCGTAAGAAGGGTTGCGGCTACTACTGCCCATAAAAAAACTGTCTATAAAATTCTTATTATACGTTGTATTAAAAAAAAATAAGGTCTATTTTATCAATCTTTAGTATCTCTTCTGGTAATAGGTGTATTTTTATCGAATAAGTTCTCTATAAAAACTATTTTTGGTTCACTGAAAGCTCTGTAACAAATAGCTTGAAACATTGAATACTGATCCTACTTTTTATTATCATGAAACCGTCCCTTAAATCCCCTGAATGATATAAATGATATAGTAGGCAGTTGAATGCCTTTACACAATTGGAATAAACTTTCATTCACGAAGATCCGTGTTTCCATACCGGATTTCATGAAGTAAGTAAACATGAAATTGAACTGTTTATCCCTCTGTTTATCTTTTATTTAGTTTAGTCTGTTCTTTATTTCTGGATACAACAGAATTGCTTACTTTCTCGCTTTTTAATTTATATTTATGCTAAGAGCTATGGAGATAAATGGTGCGTGATAAAATTCGTTTTCTCGAAAAGATTGCCTCAATGTGGTGGATGCTTTTAATCTTAGCATGAGATGCATAATGATGATGAAATGGTTTGCGGGAAAGTTCTACCGAGTTACCGCGGCCCCGGAAATGGCAGCCGAAGGAACAGGGTGGGTTTTTAGTCAAAAGAAGTCATTCGTTGATTTTCCCACGCCAAAAAAAATCATGAGATTACAATAGATTTTTATTAACAAAAATAATTATTATTAATTCATTTATTTATTTTTATTTATTAATTCATTTATTACTATAAATTCATTTATATTTATTAATCTCGATAGTGATAAGACTGTTTAATTAGGTTTACAATTATTTTAGAATACACTAAGATCACATAGAATTAAAGGTACTTTGAATTCATGACTCATAATAATGTCTTTAATTGAATTTATAATTTATTTTCTCTCTGTTTCTCATATCACATAATAAGTACTTACACCATCCATGGCAAAATAAACATTTTAAGGCAAAATAAAAAATTTCACGTTTTCGGGAAAATATATGAACATAGAGATTCCCTAATGAATATTGGATTTCTATTTGTTAGTTTGACTGTTGGTAATTGTCTGACATTGCTAATTAGGAATTGTGGATTCGGCGTTTATTTAGTGGCTATTCATGTATGTTATAATACTACATGAGGTTTTTCTATACAAATGTGGTAATAAGACAAATACTTCGTGGCTACTCGCTAATCGTGGAGCTCCTTGTTAAATAACAAGAGTCGCACGGGTTCATCATCAAGGTTAAGCAACGTTATCGAGGTCGGTTCGTGGAGGGGTCCACCTTCAACGACCGCCATTATTAAGGTCAACTATTAGTTGAGCCCCGCTGGCACACAAATTTGTTGCCAGCGGGGCTCAACTAATACTGGTTTACTGGCACGTTTTTGAGCCGCTGGAGCTCTAGAGGTTAACATATCGAGATTCCTCCGTGCCTCGAATAGTTCAGCCGTTCGTCCTACATGTCATTCTTACATCTATCACACTCGTTACGGGTAGTCAGAACCTGTCTGCATGCACTAGCCTTGCCAAGGAGTACCGTGTTACCCAGCCACTGAGCTGTGGAGGTCAGACAGGCACTCGTTTCATGTAAAACACTAGTACTCAGCTGCACCGGGTTAGACTGGAAACCGATCCCAGCATAGAACATGGAAAGAGACTGATGACTTTGTGGGCGTGGCTAATTTCTCAACTGAGTCCAACGAACATCTTTTTAAATATCGAAGCACTTTTAAATAAAGTCGCAGCATTTGGCGTTAATGGGGCAATCACAGTTGTTAAATACAAATTAAGTGAGAATAAATTGTAACGTCAGGTGGCAATGTTAGTTATTTTTATTTAGTATCGGCTCTCCACAATCTTTCAACAAGTGATTATATTAAATTGTGACTTGTGGCTTCAGAAAATGATAAACGACTGCTATTTTGTAATTTATGTAACAAATTGATAACGTTGGTTGTCATACTAATTATGAGTTATTATTAGTTTCTTTTTATTTCTGTTTTATGTCACGCGATCATTATTAATTCTTGAATTTATTGAACTTTAGGTGTTAATTCAGCAAGTAATCTTTAATCTAAATCTTTCTGTAGACAACTAGGTTTTAGTTCGCGGCTCGACTGAAACCATGCCCGTGTAGACGACGCGTCGTGTTCCACGCAAAATTATCGGAGCCCACTAGGGGGCCGTTGCCTGCCAGGGTTGCGGAATAGTTCAAAGAGCTACCGCGGCCTCGGAACACAAAGGGGAAATGATGGAACACGGATGGGTTTTAGTTAGTAAAAGTTTGACACACCCTCCCGCTTCGCCAAGATCTGGAGGCAGTCATTGGATTATTTATACAACGTGTAACTGAATAAACGCAATTCCTGAAAGTAGTTGGTTCAGAATCGGCTTCCGAATCGATTCCATCATAAAAATAGGTGTTAAATTTTGACAGAAAAATCTTTCATTTAATTTAAAATGGAAACACAGTGTCATGGCATATTAATACAATAAAAATACAATCATAATTTAAGGAAATGCGCTCGTGTGAGTGTCGGCCGCTAACATTGCATGAGTGTATGCGTCTGCGTAAGAATATTCTATAACGCACATAAGTTTTGCTTTTAGTAATGATAACTATTTTATAAAAAATGTTTAGGTTTGGTTTGAATTTATTTAGTTATGGATGTTGTTTTAGACTTATAATTTAATATTGTAATTGCGCTTAATCTGTTACACCTAGTATACCATCCTTAAAAAAAACGACTATGTTTTGGCTATTAAGATTTTTTATATAACATCTGCCTGCGACTTTGTCGTCTTTACCTTGTTTCTGCATATTTTTTCTTACATTATATACAAACCTCCTGAAAATAACAAACAAAACAAAAACAGAACTATCCAAAATATTTTTACAGTCGTTCAGAAGTTATACGCGTACATACATTTTCGTTATTCATTTTTCAGTTATATATGTACATAAAAGCCCGCTAACCTATTCAGAACCAATGCAGTTTTAGGTGGACATAATATGTAGTGGCACACAATAGAAAAGCACTAAAAACACAATGAAG
This sequence comes from Tholera decimalis, assembly GCA_943138885.2. Taxonomy (NCBI): domain Eukaryota; kingdom Metazoa; phylum Arthropoda; class Insecta; order Lepidoptera; family Noctuidae; genus Tholera; species Tholera decimalis. The sequence continues at coordinate 12,087,530 of OW964552.2, read as the reverse complement.
CTGGACTTAATTTTTCTTGATAGATATAATATCCGTCATCCATTTCTATTGGACTTATTTGCTCTACAATCGGCATATCATACTTATTCACTTTTCTATACTTATTGGTTTGCGAATTGAGTTCTAAAAGTTTAAAAAGTGACAAGCTCTCTCAAGCCAAAATTATTTTCTGGTTAGTGTTAGAAAAATAATCAATTTGAAGTCTTACTTTAGAATGAGCACTGGTTATGGGAAGGACTTAAAAGTCGGTCGTGGGTTTTTCAAGCAGGCACGTTACTTCCTGTAATTTTCTTCATCACCACTCCTCTCAATATAGTAAAATAAAAACATCGTGAGAACGCGGTCATGTTCTAGAACCGGAAATCAGAAGACATGCAATATTCACCAACCTGTGCTGGTCCTGTATGGTGTATTATGGTGTATTCCCTCTTATAGAGAATGATGACTGTATCCTAGCAATTATTGTTATTATTATTAATCTCTTTATTTGCAATGCGAATGTTATATTTAAATTATGATTATCATTTCAGAAATCAGGTGGATAAGTAATAACTATGACTGTGTTTTCACTTTATCTAAAACAAATCCTGCATATTGCATGCAAGGCATTGCGATATGTTATAATCAAATAGCAAAATAAATTTAAAAACTTCATTGGGAAAGAAAAGATGCTCAACAAAGTTCCTAGCAACTTTTTTTTAAATAGAACTAGCGAAGAATTCACATTACTAGCAGTCTTGTTAACTTCTCATCCTGCTAAGCTAAATAATAAATATGTTTGTGTCTGGAGTGCGTTCACGGCGATAGTGTAATGGGTGGGGTTCGAACTTGCGACCTTTCAATCACAAGTCCTACACCTTAGGCATTAGGCTATTGACGCTTTATGTGAAGCCTACCAGATGTATATGTACAGTATGTTAACTAACAGAGGGCGTTCCCGTTAACTCGCAATAGTATAGCATCCATACATGAAAAAAAATACATATTGCCATTCGAAAACAAAATGTTTTTATTTATTTTAATATTAAAATATTCACTAAAAATGTTAAATTGATACGTAAAAGAAACACTCTGTACACGCGTACCTAAAGGACGGCAACGTCGCAATTTATTTATGAATGACGGTCCGCGTGTGCGGCGATCTAATTGATGTGCTTATACTATTGCGGGTTAACGGGAACGCCCACTGTTAGTATACTGTATACTTGTTAAGTATGAAGCACGTGAATTTAATCAAAGGTACGCAGAACAACATAAACAAACACTGGTACTACGAGTACATTGCATGTTTATTATGTTAATTTGTATAATTTAAACATTAAAAGGAATGAGCCTGAGTTCATGACAAGTGATTAAATGTTTATCAATTGTTTATTGTTACCTATATTGGCTGGCGCGTATGAAGAACGACCATGCTATTTTTAGTTTCATTAAGTTGGCGTCATCTGATTGTTTCTTTTATGTATACTTCGATCAATAATGTAGACCTTAAGGTGTTACGGGGTTGGGCATGCCGCAACCGCGGCGATAAGTCCCCTCTTTGAGGAGTGGCTGGAGAGAGGCCACGGCGTCCTCACCTTCCGCCTGACGCAGGTGCTGACCGGCCATGGCTGTTTCGGGAGGTACCTGTTTCGGATTTAGCGGGAGGACACGCCCGAGTGTAGTCATTGTAAGGACAACCTGGAGGACACGGTGGAGCATACGGTGGAGGTGTGCCCTGCTTGGGCAGAGCACCGCCGTGTCCTCGTAGAGGAGGTCGGCGGCGGCAACGTCTCGCGCCCTGCTCTGGTTCAGACTATGGTGTGGAGCGAGAGGGAATGGGATGCGGTCGCCTCCTTCTGCGAAGCAGTCATGCTCGCGCCCAAGCCACCGCGGGAGACGCCCCGGGCGTCGGGGATCACGAGCCGATTTCCGGCCACCGTAGGCGCGGGCCTGCGGACGAAAAGGGGCTGCTTACCGTCCGGTAAGGACCAGGCCCGAGTCGGCGGCGCGTCGTGTTCCACGCGCGCCTCAAAGAGCTATCAACACCAGTGACGGGGCCTCATAGGGCCATTGCCTGTCGGGGTTTGCGGGAAAGTTCTACCGCGTTACCGCGGCCCCGGAAATTTAGGGCAGCCGAAGGAACAGGGTGGGTTTTTAGTCAGTAGAAGTCTGACACACCCTTCCACTTGACCTAGAGCGGAAAAAGTCATTCGATGATTATCCCACCCCAAAAAAAAAAGGTGTTACGTGGTCGCGGGAATGTTCTAACGAGATACTGCGGCCCCGGAATGCAAGGGTAACTGATGGAGCAGGGTGGGTTTTTAGTCAGTGGAAGTCTGACACTCCCTTCCACTCCACCCACAGCGGGAGGAGTCATTTGATGATTTTCCCACCCAGAAAAAAATACCCTAAGGCGCCTTTAAACTTAGAGTTGTCAACTAAATTGCAGGCGCGTGCATAGGATTATGACAGGGCATGCGGCAGAGTAAAAACACACAAAAACTTCTTCTTTTATAGATTTTTAGCATAGCCACAGCCACGCATCGCCACCATGCTACGATGCGTGGCTGTGGCTATGCTAAAAATCTATGAAAGAAGAAGTTTTTGTGACCGATTACTCACAAAAACTTCTTCTTTTATAGATTTTTAGCATAGCCACAGCCACGCATCGCCACCATGCTACGATGCGTAGCTGTGGCTATGCTAAAAATCTATAAAAGAAGAAGTTTTTTTGTGTTTTTACTCCGCCGCATGCCCTGTCATAATCCTATGCACGCCCCTGCTAAATTGTATCCATTTTTATGTCATTACCAGAGATCGGAATAGGTAGAGCTGTTTTATGTGTATTATTCTGACCTATGGCAAGTGCCATAGGTCAGAATAATATGGATATTCCCCGAGTCCCGGGGTTTGGTTTTTAAGTAGTAAAATCATAAAAAAAAACTATTCTTGCCTTCGGGACTAATGAAAGATTACACTTCCTTTCTGACGGGTAAATATATGAAGGACGGAATTAAGGATAGTATTATAAAAAGATAAACTTGATTTATTAAACCACATGTATTTTTTACGTAACAATTTCTTACTCATGAATCAACAATCATTTAAACATTTTTATTCTGAAGTTGTACAAAAACATTTACAGTTGTAAAATTTATAACGTCGTTCATGCGCTTATTGGCTTACATAATCATATTCACATTTTATAAATATGGACAAACATAATGAAATTCAATAAAATCCCGTAGTATCAGTCTGAAGCAATCCCGTGGAATATCCATACTAACATCAATGTTTACGGTCAATTAACCTAAATAGCTCTACCTATTCCGATCACTGGTCATTACTGATCCATCTACGTATACGTGTTTCATTTATAAGCGAGTTGTACCCTCTACTTCATTCACGTGGAGTTGATTATAGCTACGTGGTTTTCGGGTATTGATTTCAAAATATATTTTCTAAAGTGCTTATATGTAATTAGTTATATACATATATCCCAACGAGCACATTAGTGGAAATAGCAGCCTATTTTGTAACTTTGGGCTGTAAAATAGCGCTTTAAGGGTTCAAAAAGCAGTTCAAAGTTGCATATCTGCATCCGTAAACGTCTATAGTTATAAAAGTTACTTAAGGTGCTATAAGCTGAATCAAATACTACCCTAGCCTTCACAGTAGTCCACGGTAGAACTCATTTACCACTTACACCTTTATATGAGAGTTACGAAGGTCATTCTGCCACTTACAGCTGCATAGTAGTTTCCATTGTAACTTGTATAGGTTATAGTTATAGTAACCACTATTATACTACTATAAGTTTCATTATAGAAATAATAGAAACTCTTATGCATACTATAGTTACAAAAAAATCATCAGTGTAACTAAGGCCTTTAGTAGCAATAGTCATTCCTTGCAGGCTCAATCCATTCACCATTTTACAGCCGCTTTTGTAACTATTATAAAACATTTAATAAAATGGATGCTAAACGAATAAGTACGTAACTAGATCTTATAACCTCAAAAACAGGAAAATAGGAGCTTTTTGTGGCTGTGAGTTGCACTAGGGTAACAAAAATCACTGGAAGCGTTAGAAGGGTGAAAATTAGCGCTATGATTCTCAAAAGGGAGTTATTAGAGCTCAAACTGCAGGTTATGACTACAGTACAATGACGCCATGATTTTTTAAGAAAACTTATAATTCACTTGCAAAATTGAGTTGATATACATTGGTTTTTCAGTTAAATGTGCATTAAATGTACCGGTAAACAATCGGCCACTTGCGAATAGTAAGTTATCGACACGTAAAAATACGGAAATAAAATTTATTCTGTATAACAAATAAAAAATATCACATATCTTTTGTTATTTTTTTAAATATCATAAAAGCGCGTTAAAATTACTCGAAAATCATCTTATATATCTACAGTAAACTGGACAGCGTTTTAAATATCTTTATATATCTTGCTAATACAGAATACAAACTTTTACTTCTTTTTGTTTTATTTTCATGATGGCGACGAAAACACTTTACCAAAATATTACAAATAATGTCAACAGAAGATATACAATAAACAACTATAATCAATTCATTCGTTCAAAGTAGTTCATAATCATTCAATAGCAGCGCTACTAGAGCTTTACTATAGCGTTAATAAATCGTTATAGCTATTAAGGAACCTTTATGCAACCGTTGTGCAGGTTAAATGGAACTTTAGGTTGCATAAAATGGCGCCCAAATAGCGCTAAAGCGGCTGCTTTAAGTCTGCAGTAGACGCTCTAGCGCTTACGTCTATTACCATAAGTAATAATCGGATACGCTCCAAAGCTCTAATGCAGCCCATTTGTGCTAGTTGGGATATAAGCACTCCAGAAAAAATATTTTGAAATCATAGACAGACTTCAATTTTATTTATATGTATATGTGTACATATTTATACATATACGTTCACTTTTTATTAATGTTTTGTATAAAGAGTACCTATAGATAAAGTGATTTACAAATGCATGGCATCTATCAAGTTAGTCTAAGAAACCTTAAGAAAAATTGAGAGGGCAATTCTAGACGAGCCCTTACAGAGGGAACTCATCAACCATTTAGTAAAATAAGTGAAAAGTTGTGAAAAAGGGAAGTAATTAACAATATTTATAACAAGAACAATCTCACTTTGAGACCATTATGTTGTTAATGTTGCGGTCTCACTACATTAGGTAATCTGGTCAGGGTGAGGTGAACGCGAAATTTTCCTTATTCTTTATAATTATTGTTATAAAACTTGTTCACTTTGAGGCTGTTGTGTTTGAAGAACCGACTTCATTTGTGATAATGGAGGCCGGGTTGTAACTAGTCGTTTGCGAAATTAAGAAGGATAACAGTTTGAAGGTTCAAAAGGTGGATTAAATATTAGAGGCCAAGAAAAGTAGTTTTTAAAGGGTAAAAAAGGAACCCTATTACTAAGGCTCCACTGTCTGTCTCTCTGTTACAAGGCTGTATCTCATGAACCGTGATAGCTAGATAGTTGAAATTTTCACAGATGATGTATTTCTGTTGCTGCTAACAACGAATAGTAGAAATATAATAAAATAAATATTTAAGGGGGGGGGGGCGTTTTTATAGATAATGGTACGGAACCCTTCGTGCGCGAGTCCGAATCGCACTTGGCCGTTTTTTTATAAGTAACTAGTACTTACGCGGGGCTTCGCTCCCGTGTATTCTATCACGGTAAAAACATAACTCTCCTTTTTTGCAGTCGCGTAAAAAGTAGCCTATAACCTTCCTCAAGCTTCAAGCTACTTCCATACCAAATTGCATCCAAATCCACCCAGTACTTTCGAAGATTAGCGCGTTCAAGCAAACAAACAAACAAACTTTTCCGCTTTATAATATTAGTATAAATAAGTAGTTTTGAAAAATCATTAAATGATTTCTCCAGTTCTGGATAGAGTCAACTTCTGACAAAAACCCACCCTAATCTTTCAGTTGCCTTGCGTTTCGCGGCCGTGGTATCTCATTAGAACATTTCTGCGTTCCTCAGTACATACTCATATGCATAGGCGCGTCATTACAATGTATATATATATATCTTTTGTTCAAGATAAATGTTAAGAAAAAACAAGTAAAAATAAAATTTAGACATGAAAGTTCTAAAAAAAAAAAATACAAATGAGCTTCGAGAATTCCAAGAGACAAAACCAGTTCTGAAATTGATGTCAAATCAATTAATCAATTAGCAAAGATATACAAGCCTACAAGCTCCTATTTGTGTGATAAACAATCAACAAGATAAGGCTGATGGTACCACTCGAGATCACACAAACACCAAAAGTGCAACCATTTATTTATCAAATTCGTGGAATATACAATTGAGTTGAACAGCTTAGATTAGTGCGAAAGTACCTTGGCAAAGGCTTAAAACAAGATAAACAGGTAAGTGAAACCTGTTTTAAAATTCAAATCATTGTTGCAGAATCCTAAGAGGATAGAGAAAGAATTAGTATTACCAAGGTTACTAATTCATCTACTACGTTGAGAATCTTTTGTTTAGTTATAATAATCTGCCAGCACATCGGCTCCACGTAAGTTACCTTTTAATTGATTTTAATACGTTTTCTAAACGCATTTCAATTAATGCTTTAGATTCTTTGTGGCTATTTCGTCACACGTGATTTAGTGATACTTTAAGTGATTAGTAGTATTGTTAATGCCATTCCTAACTGAAACCTCGTGCAGTGGTAATTATGTCAAACGATCACAGTACAGGCATGATGCAAAAGTATTTAATGCGACGAGGCGCTGGTGGACAAGCTTCACAGCCCAGCTCATCGGCGAAACATTGCTTGCTTTTCGGTCTTCTACAGATTGCAAGGGGTAGTGTACGCAGGAGCTCCACGACTTGGTCCCTCCGTCTCCTTTTCTCTACCGATCTACCAGACGTAATGCAGTGTACCAGCCGCATTTGGTTGATATAACGTCTTGCCTACTGAGCGTTATTCCTTAAATTTTATTGTGCAAACGGCCAAGGTGTGGAACTTTCTGCCCACTTGGGTGTTACTATTAAATGAAGAGTATTTATTTAAGAGTATTTTGCGAGGGAGTTCGAAGTAGTTTTAGTCAGCTAGACTTTGACAGAACCCTTCGCCCGTCCCAAGGAGTAGGACATCCATGAGAATTTCTAGCTATAAAAACAATAACGGGTAGGCTGTATTCCACAAATACTACCGCCATAATTGTTGAGGCTTGTTATAACATAAGTAGGAACTTTTTACATATAAAAAGGTATGAAAGTTTTCAATAATACCTATGTCTTTTATAGGAAGATTGAAGTTGAACAGCTGATGATATTAACACGAATTACATCACACTTTCAAAAACATACCGACTGAAAACCCAAGAATTTTTTTACCCACCCAATCTTAAAAGAAGTCAAATTTCGATAATAAACCAGACGTTTCTGCACAAACACGTATAAAGAAATCACAAATTGCATTAGCATAAACCTGCGTGTATCTCGCTATAATTAATTTTGGTAATAATTTATATGCATACCATTCGTATTATCGAAGGAATGTGATTCAATCAGGTGAACCACGTCGCCGATGTTCAATTCGATATTTTCGCATTCGATTTTGTTTCCTCTTTTATTTTGATTACGTCGTGGTTTTGGAAGCTTGAGTGTATATTTTACCAGCAGGAATACAGGAAGTGTGTAAATCAATGACATCCATTTTTCAATCCCTAAATATATTATTCATTATTTATGGGTTTCTTAATTTTATTCATTTCACGTTACCTTGAATATCAAACTATTTTATTTAAACAACATTTGAACGAATAAATTAATTAAATGAAAATTAAAGTTGGTACACATCAAGTTGTAGACGAATAGGTAGGTAGGTATATAATAATATGTAGGTAGGTCTAATTTTGAGAAAAAGGTCGATTTGAATTCTACTCGTCTCGGAAAGCTACGTGGTATGTTCTCTTTTCGCAAACTATGTCTCAACTCTCAAGATGAAATTTTATGGCCTTGAATGATACTGTAATGTACTGTAATACTAAATATAATAGACTGATAACATTAAATTATGTAACTGAAATACGGTTACTCGCATTGAGCACCATTTGAAGCCTTAGAGTGAGTGTCGGAGTTCCAACAGGAGAACCGATGGTACTGACATAGCTCACTAAAGACCAATGACCAAAAGCAACATCGCTTTAAAGTAGGTAGAAGAGTATGGCCATAAAATATACTCATTATTTTAACCTCTCCAAGTACACTTAGTTCAAATAGATTGTGGGGTTTAATATTATATATAAATTATTTATTTATTGGATTTTATTCCATACTTTTAAATCTCGTAAAAGCAGTGTTAGAAATTTTAAACACCTCCCCATATTCGGTCTGAAAATAATTTAAACTGTGACATTTTTTCTTTGACATTAATATTTTTATTTTATATTATCATAATTAAAATAGTGTATTTTTCTTGATTACGTCTTTAAATAATAACACTCTACCAATTGAATATTTCTTTAGTTGACTAATCAATTACAGTCAGGGTGATTTAGATTACCTGTTGGTAACATTATCACCCAATGCCAATGTGAAAGGTGAACTATCACAACTGATGAAATTATTTTAGGCCTGGAAATGTTTTTATTTTAGATAGCTTCAGGGATATAATTGGCGAATTACATACTATGGCTATAAAGCGTATATGCCTGAATCTCTTTTGGAAGGCACAAATCAAATAACTACAAAGCAGGCAAATCGATCGAGATGTGTTATGATACGTCGATGGGGTTGAAGTTGTAAATGGGCACATAAAACGCGATTTCAAATTATTTCGCCAAGATTACTTCAACCAGCATCATCATCTTTTCGGGCACGCCGCAATTGCGGCGGTAAGACCCCTCTTTGAGGAGTGGCTAGATCGGCGTCACGGCATCCTGACCTACCGCATGACGCAGGTCCTCACCGGACACGGAAGCTTCGAGAGGTACCTGTTTCTGATGGGGAAGGAAGAAACGCCTGGGTGTCACCACTGCGAGGATCGCCCTGAGGACACAGTAGAGCATACGGTGCAAGACTGCCCCGCTTGGGCAGAGCACCGACGTGTCCTCACGGCGGTGATAGGCGGAGACCTCTCGCGCCCGGCATTGGTCGAGGCCATGCTGCGGGGCGAAACGGAGTGGGAAGCGGTCGCCTCCTTCTGCGAAGCAGTCATGCTATCGAAGGAGGAGGTGGGCCGCGTGAGGGAGAGGATAGCGTCCTGCTTCCAGCCCAGCCGCAGTGGTAGTCGCCCACGGCGTCGGACGTCGGCTGACGATCTCCGGCCACCGTAGGCGCGGGCATGCGGACAGCGAGTAAAGGGCAACTCGCTGTCCGACCAAGGACCATGCCCGGGTCGACGGCGCGTTGTGTTCCACGCGCGCCTCAAAGAGTGTCAGCAAGATGACGAGGCCCCCCCTGTAAGAGGGCCGAAGCCTGCCGGGGCCGCGGGACTTATCTCATCACCGTGACCCCGGAACGTAAAGGGATATTGAAGGAATACCGTGGGTTTTAGTCAGTTCAAGTCTGACAGTCACTCCGACCCTGCCCGGGGTGGGAGGACTCATTTGATGATTTTACCAGGTTAAAAAAAAAAAGATTACTTCAACCGCGCATCAACACTCCTGATGTTAGATTTTAACATACTCGTAGCATGTGCACTTCTCAATAAGTTCCATGCACCAATAATTGTGGACCGACCTGACGCTCAACAGTTACTGGAAATAGCTAAAGCTAGATTAAAAAGAAGACATTATTTGAGAGAGTACATTCAAAGTACACCTAATATAATGTGTTTTTTTTTTCAACCCAAAGGTTGACTGGTAGAGAATGCTGCATTAAGTCCGCCCGTGTAACACCATTGTACATAAAGTTTAAATAAAGAAATAAATAAATAAAATGAAAAAAAAACTTTTTTGCAAAAAATAAATCCGGCTTCCATATCAAAACACTACAAAACCAAAAATAACTTTAATTTCGGTAGTCGGTGATACTAGTTTTGTATTTTGTTTTTTTTTTTTTGACACCGCCTTCCGAAATTAAAATTATTTTTGGTTTTGTTAAACTTTTAGTGGGTCGGTTTGTAATTTATCTAGTTACAGAAGCCAAAATGACAAGTACTTATCACCTTTTACAAAATATTGCTTTTCCCGATGCAGAGCCGTTCATTTTTGAGGAGTTCTCCTGGTACTTCACCATTAGCTCTACTTCACCATATGCATTGTGATGAGCATAAAGTGCTTAACATTCAAGTAATCTAATCGCAATTCACGAAATACTTTTTATTGAGTAGTTTCGGTGGCCATCTGTGGTCTTCATCATCAGTTCCACTTCCCCAAATGATGCTTTTCGAGACTGTACAAGGTACTATAAGAAATACCCAAAACGCTATTCCCTCGCTAGTTCCCTCGAATTCTCTATGTTTTCGTCATCAGATCCCGACTTGGTGACTATGGGACCATTTGTAAACCCATTCCAACAAAAAAGAATTTTTCAAATCAGTTGGCAAGCGACCAAACAAAAAAATACAAACATCCGAATTGAGAACCTCCTCCTTTTTTAGAAGTCGGTTAAAATATGAATAGATTAAGAGCTATTTTCATAATTATAGATGTCGAACGTCCTCGTTTAGATACATTTCCAAGACTGTCACTCTATGATTTGATGACAGTAGCTCTAGGGTCGTATCCGATTACGACATGTTAGCAGTAAGGTGTAACGCCTACTTTTTAGTTAATAGGGCTCTAAGTAACTCAGTGACTAATATTATTGCAGTTGATTGTAGGTTATCAGACAGTAGGTTGAAATATGTTATGAATACTATTCAAGCAATTTTTTCTACTTCCTATCTACCTACAAACCTACATTTAGCTTGACCTACTATGAAATATTATTTACTAGCTTTTGCCCGCGACTTCATTCGCGTGGAAGGGCTTTCCCATGTAAATCCCGATCCCTTGGGAATTTCGGGATAAAAACTATTCTGTGTCCTTCCCAGGGTCTTAATCTATTCCCTTGCCAAATTTCATCTAAATCATTTCAGCGTTTCAGGCGTAAAAAGGTTACAGACAGACCAACAGACTGTTTACCCAAGTACCTACAACGAAATTAATGTAGCGTTGGTCTATAGCGTTGGTTGTCTATAGCCTACCAGCCTATTGATAATGAATACTCATACAATCCACTTAAATTTAATGTTAAACCATTCGTACATAAATCTACGCGACAAACATACGACTATTTTTGTGGGAATTCCGGGATAGAAAGTAGCTTATGTGTTCTTCCAGAATATCAACTGTCTCCTTACCAAATTTCATTGAGATCCTTTCAGTAGTTTTTGCGTGAAAGAGCAACAAATATACAATTCGAAAACTATCCCACGGAAACCTTATATCGGGATAAAAACTATCCTATGTACTTTGCAGGGTCCTACACTATTCCCATGCCAAATTTTATGTAAATCGGTTCAGCGAGTAAGGCGTGAAAAGGTAACAGATAGACAGACAGACAGAGTTACTTTCGAATTTATAATATTAGTATGGATTTGGGATCATTAATTAGTTTCTGGAAACTGTTTATTGTTGTTTTATGTGCATTGAAGTTATATTGTTGTAAAGGACTGATTTTTTTAGTGAAAGGTTTGTTACAAAACTAACCTCAAAACTGAACAGAAAATCTATGAAGAACAAAACCCTACAAAATAAAAGGATAATTTTTATTTCCTTTGAAAGTACGAGATCTCCCTTCTTTTATATATTTAACTTGCGCATTAGCTGATAGTATATTTTTACTAGCTAACGTACGTAATATAAAAACGGGGATATTTGATGATATTGATAAACTTGTTAAGGTTGGCGATGACGGAGCGTTTCAAGTGCAATGGACAGGAACGCGTCACGGACGCTTACTCTTTGTATGTTTATAAAAGCAAAAAATAATACAGTATAAACTAGTCGGAGATAAAATATAATAAAATACATATTTATGATTGGATTCCCCAAAGATTCTATGTTTATTTCCTACGTACGGTTTTAACAATGAATATGGTTTATACTTTAAGAGTAGTGGTGGCTGAGTGGTTAGAGGTGCCACTTGCAAGTTGGATGTCATGAGATTGAATCCCGGCTAGCTGTGTAATTTTCATCATTAGCACTGCTCAAAAACGGTAAAGGAAATCATCGTGAGAAAACTAGTACATCCTATGGCCGAAAAGACATATGGCATCCACCGAACCGCACCGGACCCTTTTTCTTTTTTTTATTGTTGGTGAGCCCACTCTTGACCTCAACCACGCCTGGTGTTAAGCAATAGATGAGGTCTAAAATGAGACGAGCGAGCCTAGAAGATACCTATTTACTCGTGCTTTAAAGGCTGAAAGGTCATAAGTGGCAGGGAATTCCACAGTTTGGCTGTGCGCACAATAAATGTGGAGGAGAAGCGCTTGGTACGACAAGACGGTATATCAACCAAGTGTGGGTGGTACCCAGCCGTGTGTCTGGTAGACCGGTAGTGAAAGGGAGATGGAGGAATCAGGTCATGGAGCTCCTGCGCACACTCCCCGAAGTACAATCTATAGAAAACCGACAGGCAAGCAACGGTTCGCCGATGAGCCAGGCTGTGAAGCTCTCTATGACCCTTTTCGTGGATTACGGCCCATAGCCGCTCAATGACAGGAAGCCTGTACCTCAGCCGCGATTTTTTTTTAATTAAATATAAATGCTCGTGTTTGATCACCAGCTCACCTGATGGTAAGCGATGACGTGGTCCAGCAAGAAGTATGCTTACATAGAAGTAAGCTATTCACTCTTGACCCCCAGGTTATAGCTATTAGGAACGACACACTTCGGCAGGTTATAGACAGATTAGATGATTTTAACTGATTACACCTACGCTGACAAGCAAAGAACCTCAATTTAATTGAACTTAAGAAAATATTCACAAATAAAATGAGAAATCGGCGATATAAATGTGTTATGCAATTGTTGAAGACATATCCAGGTGATGCTATATCCTCTCTATATATGTATATTATGTATCATGTAAAACACAAATAGATATCATAATTCCCGCCCCTCTATATTCGTTTGTGGCTACATGCAATTTGATCCAAGAAGCTGTTATCCCATCATATTATCTTTTATATCTCACATGACTCAAAATTGTTTTAGATTTGTTTAAATTGATCGTAAAATTGTTTCTACGAAGAATGAGGAAGTTCACTCAGTGTGGCGTAATTGACGCCTGGACAGACTGCTAGTAAATCATTGAAAAGTATCGTGCTGTCGTGTGGTGTTATAAATGTATTTTTCTTTTGTTTTGTTGGCTATTGAATGGAAACTATGAGAGGGGTTTTGGTTTTATTTTTGAGATACATTCGCGTAGTAAGCTCATTTATTAGCTACTTACAATGATTTTACAGTGATTTTGGCTAAAATGTATTTATACAATTAGTGATAACTTGTCCTCGTCATTGATTTTCATTTATACGGCACAAAAATGATCCTAAGTTCTTTTTCTTTCTTTTCTTTTTCTTATTTTTTAAAGATCTCTAGCAATTTGGGTAGAATTCACATTACTAGCAATCTTGTTAACTCCTCCAACTAAGCTAAATATGCTTGTATCTGGAGTGAGTTTACGGCAATTGGCTGGGGTTCGAATGGGTGGGGTTCGAACTCGTGACCTCTTGTGAAGTTATGAGACATGCAGCAATAGGCACTGGGCCTGTGTGATATACCTTTGATAGTACCTGTGTCGATTACAGTTGATTCTCTCTCGAGGAGAGGAGGATTGTCTCTCAGCAGTCCAGGTACGTTATACGCTGATTATTTTATGTATACATACAGTATGTTAGTTTAAACGAGGGACATATTCAAACCTACAATAGTGTATGCTTACATGATACTAAAGAAAAATATGAACAAAAAAAACACTGATAAATAACAGACACAACCATACCAAAAGTCCTCGGGGGGACTCCCGCGGGGGCGGAGTTTACATACGAGCTTCCTTTTTTGGCAGGATCGGGCCGTGTTTTGCCACGTGATTACTTTAGGTACTGTTTACAAGTTCATTCAACTCTTGGGGCTCAGTGTACATGATAAATGTACATATTATATTAGATAATTACGTCAAAGGTTATAGGTTTTCACATATTTGGGTCGATTAAGTCCCTCGTTTAACCTAACACACTGTATATCACACACACAGGGCAAAGATAATGGAAAACGGATTAAAAATCGGCACAATTAAACGTATAAGTGTGAATCAAAATCTCGAGCTATCAGATATGTATAATAACTTATGAAATGTACCTACATGTTGTTTAAAATTGTTGGACAGTGGAATGAATTTCAATGAAAATGACATACAATCAAGTTGGAAATTAGCTAATTTTCACACTTTCTAAAGAAAACTAGATTATGAGCCCTGTATTCCTAATATAATTCATGAATCTTAATTAAAACTAGAGCCAACTCCAAATTAACATAAAATCTGTCAGAGTAATCAGAATTTTGAGTTTCATTCTAATAGAAGCTTTGATCAGATTCAAATAAAAATGATTTTGACAGCTCCTTTTGTTCAGTTATATTTATAAATAAATCTTTGAACTGTCTCTCTTAACAGATTTAATCAGAATTTAATTTTTTTAAAGAAACTTAACAAAAAATTAGTTTTATAGAAACATTTCAAGAGCAAGTAGATTGATCTCCGTCCGCTACTATTAATAGTAACGGCGATTTAGCCCCAAAACAAAAAAAAAATAATGACTCGCTTCTACCTGCGACTTCGTTTACGTGAGAGGGGTTTTCTGCGCAAATCCTGGTCCCGTGGGAATTCCGGGATAGAAAATAACCTGTCTGTTTTTTTTATTATTGTTTATATTAGGCTTACGTATGATCACCATCTCACATGATGGTAAGCGATGTTGTTGTCGAAGATGAAGCACGCTAACCTAAAAGTAACCTATATTCACTCTTGACTTATACTTAGACCCAGGTTATTCCAGGATGACAACTATCTACTTTCCAAATCCCGTTTTCCGATAGCTATAACCTAGGAGTCTTTAAGTCAAGAGTGAATAGGTTACTTTTAGGTAAGCGTGCTCCATCTTCGACCACATCATCACTTACCGTCAGGTGAGATGTTGGTCAAACGCGAACATATTTTTAATTAAAAAAAAAATCATTCAGATTCGTTCAGTAGTCTTGCATGAAACGTAACAAACATCCATCTTCACAAACTTTTGCATCTATAATATTAGTGAGAAGTAAGATTAAAAAGAAAAAGCGTTTATTTATTTTATAATTAATGTACACACGAGAAGAATAACTTCGCAACAACATCGGAGCCGACTTCCAGTCTAACTGGATGCAGCTGATTAGTAGTAGTTTTACAAGGAGTTAACCTATCTGACCTTCACAAGCTAGTAATTGGGTAGCATGATAGCCCTTGGTAAGACAGGTGTCAGATGTTCTGGCTTCGGAGTATCCGTAACGACGCCGCCGCGGGAGACGCCCCGGGCGTTGGAGATCGCGAGCCGATTTCCGGCCCCCGTAGGTGCGGGCCTGCGGACGGTGAGCAGGGGTCGCTCACCGTCCGGTAAGGACCAGGCCCGGGTCGGCGGCGCGTCGTGTTCCACGCGCGCCTCAAAGAGCCCCATAGGCCTGCCGGGTTTGCGGGAAAGTTCTATCGAGATACCGCGGCCTCGGAAATTTAGGGCAGCCGAAGGAACAGGGTGGGTTTTTAGTCAGTAAAAAGCGGAAGAGCGTGTCAGAATACGCCCTTCCGCTTAACCCAGAGCGGAAGAATTCATTCGATGATTTTCCCAAACAAGAAAAAGAAAATTGCTTAACCTACCAGATGTTAAGCAGACATTATTTAGCCAATAGCTTATCACCTGAAAGAAGTAACAGTAAAAATAAATGTTTTATCTACATTGGTACGCTTTCGCACGCGAGCCCAACTCAAACTAGGCACTTTTTGAACAGTTAAGTATTGTAGTGAAACGATAACGACTGTACACCAGAAATTAATAGACTTGACTTAATCCCTCGAACGAAAGAATCAAAACTTTTGTACTAATTCAGAACAATCTGTTGACTTTCACTTTTTAATCATAAATATCCCGACTTATTTTGCTTGATTGTACGAATGTTACTAAAACTTACGCTAAGTGTGAATTAAGTGATAATCCAAGTTTTGCGCCGTGATAACAAATCAAGTAAGCGTATTTTTTTTAATACAAATAAATGTACTTTATATTTACTGCTATTTTTGAACAAAAGGGTTCTTAAAATATACCGGAGTTGACGGTGCGTCGTGTTCCACGCGCGCCTCAAAGAGCAGCTACCACACAGATTACCGGCAGCCCCAGAACGCTAGGGAAACTAATGGAACAAGCTGGTTTTTAGTCAGTAGGAGTCTGACACTCCCTTTCCCTTCACCCGGGGTGGGCGATTTGATGACTTTCCCCTGAAAAAGGGTTCTTCAAATATTCCTTGTTGAGTTATGACAAAATAATACGCGTAAAGGAAGTTGATTTCCTGAAATATTTTTGTTACGATTTCATGAATTTGGGAATGTTTGGCAACATGTGGTGGGAATATACTGAAAGTAAAGAAATTCTCCGAAGAATATTGTACAGACATTTTATATTTGATGCATGGTGCTAAGAACAGTTGTGTGTTGTACAAGTTGATCTAATATGTTGATGGCGGAAATAAATCGTAGGCTAGGAGGCAACCGCAGTGAAGTATGTGAAGCATATTTTACCACACAACAATTGTGTTTTGATTTCTGAGTATAAGTATATTATGTTTATTTTTCTTGACGCCAATCACGCCTAATGGTAAGCGTTAGATGAGGTTTACAATGGAATGAGCAAGTCCAGAAGATGTCTGTTCACTCTTGCTTAATAGGCTGACGGGTCATATGTGACACCTTGGCTGTGTGCACAATAAATGTAGTGGAAAAGTGCTTAGCATGACAAGGCGGTATATCGATCATCGACCATAATTGTGATATAACGTGACACTAAATGACACACACAAAGACACTGCTATTTATTAAATGAATAGATTATGATGGAAATTTGGCAAGGTGTGTTGAGGACGCGCGGGAAGGTTTTTGTACTAAAAACTCCACTGCCACATTAGCGAAATTTCCACGCGATAGAAGTCGCGAGCAAGAGCGAGTATGTTTTATATTAAAGCCAGCGTCCTGCGTGCAATTACAGCGCTATATGCACACTAGGGAAATAGCCTGTGTCCTCTAAATAATGGTAGTAAATTAATGCCGTCAAGGAGATACTTGCAAAGTACGATACACTTAATTGAAAGAATTTCTATATCAACAACAACTACAATAACAGTATTTGAAGATTGACTCATGAAATTACTACTCTTGCTCTTGACTCGCCTCGCAATGGCGTTAGGTGGAGGGGACATGTTTGTCAGACTTCTACTGACTAAAAACCCACACCGGTCCTTCATTCGCAACCCGTCAAATCTTTTTCGCAACCCTAGCAGCATGTGAGGCCCGTCACTGATGCTGACTGCTCTTTGAGGTGCACGTGGAACACGACGCTACGTTGCATACAGAACGTGCTTTTGGTACCTAATGTAATCCTTTAGGGATTGAATATAACTTGCCAACCCAAATAAGGAGCACAACTTTTGTAACTTTCCTAATATTACATTAATTAGTTTATCTTAATATAATTATTTGATATTAAACCACGTATGAAATTATTCCTTAGGTTCAAGACAACTTATAATTACTTAGTTTCAGTCAAACTTTAGTGGTTTTCGAGATATTTGATCTACGCGAAGTTTTGATCAACCTCCAATATTTGTATTTTGTTTAAGACCTAGACTAAGTGTTGCTATGCGCGCACTGGAACTGGAACGAAACTCCACTCGACTTAACTTTGACTCTGCATTCTTGCATGAAAGGATCTAGCCGGTTAAGCATAATTATGAAAACTGCACTCGCGTCTGATGAAGGATTCTTACCTTGTTTTTCATCTAAAATAGTCTTA
This sequence comes from Tholera decimalis, assembly GCA_943138885.2. NCBI lineage: Eukaryota > Metazoa > Arthropoda > Insecta > Lepidoptera > Noctuidae > Tholera > Tholera decimalis. The sequence goes on along the minus strand of OW964552.2, from coordinate 12,069,461 downwards.
CACTTAATCTCACATCGTTAGGGCCCTTAGGGTATTAAAAACCACCCCCAAAAAATACTTCTCGTTTTTTAGTTTCTAATATTGCAAAAAATTCAAAAAAAAATTATAATTAGTTTATTGATAGTCATAAACTGTTTCAATTTCATAAAGATATCTTGAATAGGTACTGAGAAAAAAATATTTTTCGTTAAGGGTTGTAACCCCCATTATTCCTTTACTATAGGAGTTAGGGGTGTGAGATTAAGTGTATGGCTATTTTAGATGAAAAACAATAAAAACAAGGTAAGAATCCTACATGTTGTCATGGCGACTGCGTCAAATGTGTAGGACACAGACTTTTATTGAAAATTTTAATTACTCATGATACGAACTTAGACTTTGGCGCACTTTTTTGTAAAGTTGAGCCAGAATGTCCTCCGTAGTCACTATTAGGTAGTAATAACCAATATCTAAAAACATAGAATATCGTTATATCGAAATTGTTATTTTAGATAGGTAAAGGGGGCAATAATAAAGACTTAATAACTAAAAAGTGTGATATGATGAGTGATCTTATCGCTAATAGCGATTTTTACAAACATTCTGAAATTTCTGAAGGGTTGAACAGAGCAATTTTCCAGTTCCTTTAAATCCCGTATTAAAGAAACAACACATTGACACAACGATTCAGTCGGTGTGAATTTGTACTAATAGAAGAACAGACGGAAATCCCAGATCAAGACATTTCTACCAAACGATTGTTATCTTCCAGGTCATTGTTTTTGTTTCCTCAGTTATCTGATCATGTGAAGTCATTCCAGAAGATTAGTTACCCGTTCTTGGCACCATGTGCAACATTATTTTGGTAAAGATTTCCACATTGTTCCGGTTTTAGTTGGATGAAGCTATCGTGAATCTTCTGATGAGTAACCTTGTCTAAGATTTGTTGGGATTGAAAATTTTCCTATACCGATAAGCTGCCAGAATTCTGTATAAGTTTTTTTTTCTTTAAAAAAAATAACTCTAGCTATGTGAGTAGTATTCACATTACTGGCAATTTTGTTAACCCCAGCTAAATAATAATATGCTTGTGTCTGGAGTGGGTTCACGGCAGTAGTATAGTTAATGAGCTTATTTTTAGATTGCATGTGCAAAACCCAGACGTAGTGTAATATGTCATATATGGTAGAGAATGCCAGTTTTGTACCTATAGATAGATAAAATATACTTTATTGTACACCAATAATCTAACACGCGGTCTTTTCCAGAAAAAAATGGATAGACTATTCGACCCTATGAGTATGAAGTGTAAATAAAAAAAAAACTCGGTAAAGTACGAGTGGGATGCGCGCACAAAGGGTTCCGTATTTATAAAAAAACATGCATGTATTATCTATAAAAAATGGCAAAAAAATCACGTTTGTGGTATGAAAGCCCGCCTTAAATATCTATTTTATTCAGTTTTTAGTATTTGTTGTTATAGCGGCAACAGAAATACATCATCTGTGAAAATTTCAACTGTCTAGCTATCACGGTTCATGAGATAAAGCCTGGTGACAGACAGCGGAGCCTTAGTAATTTTATTTTTTATTTTATTTATTAGGGAAAACCAACAATTACGCACTATACATGGTTACCATTAGTTTATAATCTAGGTATATAATTGCCTCGGTGGCCTAGTGGTTGCAAGCGCGACTGCTGAGCAAGAGGTCTCGGGTTCAAATCCTGAGCCGGGCAATAAAGTGCTATAGGGTTTTTCTGTTAGAAATTTCTCAGTAGTAGCCCGGAGTTTGGAAGTTGATGGTGTGATAACCCCCGTGCCTCGAAAAGCACGTGAAGCCGTTTGTCCTGCGCCTGATCTCTCTCCGGTCGTGTCGGATTGCCTCCCATCAGACTATGAGAGTAAAGGAACAGAGAGTGCTCCTATACCTGCACACATACTTGTGCACTATAATATCTCCTGCGCAGATGGCTAATCAATTATGAGATTAGCCGCCGTGGTCGAAAAAATCGGTTGTCTGTAAAGTCGGTTTACTGACGATAGTTGAACGTGATAACGTCATAAGAAAATACTGATGGAATGGTTGCATTTTACAAAAGAAAATTTTAATTTTACATCACTATTACTGCACTTCTCATGACAATGGAAGAATCCCTACACAGTGACGTCATCTCTTAGCATTTTATGATAGCCTAGTACTTGACTCGTTGAGTCATACATAAATGTCAACTTGTAGATCCAATTTGATTTGCTTTGGAACGCCTCAGAGCGAGGTAACGCCGCATGAGTCATGTATTTTCGTGCGTGCAGCCAGCTTCATCGAATTATAAGACGTTGTCACGTCAAAAATCGGTTAGGAGGAGTATAATATATATCAGTGCACAACTAACAATGTTATCCACATTTTATAAAAAAAGGTAAAAACGAGACCCTAGTCTTGGTTACGGAACCCTAAAAAGCATTGCTTACTAGCTATGTACCGCTATTATTTTATTAAAATTATTGGGAAGAAGGAGCCGTTACATTTTAGTGCATAGGTACATTGCTGACGTCTAAGCAGTGCGTTAAACGATGTGACCACGTGATGGTGATGCTTTGTATGTGTAATTCAGTAAAGAGACCTGCCAAAGAGAAAAGGATGCTGCTTTTAATTAAAAAAATCTAAGGAGTCAAAGAAGAGAGGAAGAGCAAGCGTTAAAAGAGTAGGCGGGGATTAGGCTTTTTTTACTTTAAGGATGGGAAATCATCCAATGACTATCTTCCGATCTGGGCGAAGTGCGAGGGTGTGTTAGAACTTTTATTGACTAAAACCCATCCATGTTCCGTCATTTTCCCATCGTGTTGCGAGGCCGCGGTAACTCTTTCGAACAATTCCATAACCCCGGCAGGAGAGGGATTAAGCCGGAGGGGGATAATTACATATTCTTAGCAAGAGAGATAAAGTCTATCCGAGTCTAGGCTCCTGACTGTTTAATTTCCAGTATCCGTTGTGAAAACGAGATATTGCTATTAGTACCAACAAAATAGCTCGGTCTTTCTCATACAAGGGACTCATGATGGCATTGGCAAATCATAGTACGGGACAGGTCGTCTAAGCTTGAACCTTCTGCTGTAAAAGGTCAAACGTGACTCAATCCAGAAAAAAAGTCAGAAAAGAAGGAATGCAATGCAAGTCGGAGCAATGCCTTGTCTAGTAATCGTGTAGAATATTGATATACGAAATCAATATTCTGAATATTGATTTCGTATGCTCTACTTTTTCAGCGTGGACCACTTTTTTCACCAATTTTCATTCGATTTATATTTAATTTCATATGTATCATGCGATGATAATGTTATAATAAATTACCTGTACTCGGCATGTGTTGCAATTCCACTTAAAGTAATAAAGTAGTTTGTTTTTACTATATTTTTTGGTCTAGAAACCCTTTCTACAACACCCTGTCAAAGTTTCGTCACAATATCCATAGTTTAAGAACGCATAAAATGACAAACATACAATTTTTTTTTTTTTTATTGCTGTGTAAACACGCGTAATGTAGACGCACAAATCATTCAGTAATTACTTATTTTTTACTTTTATCGAGCTCGTACGTAACTGTATTGATCAATCGTTAATGTTATTTAACATTAAGAAGTTATCGCTCTTATGTATATCAAAGTAAATGTTAATGAAATGTCACTCATTATGTTAAATAAATAAGGTGCTTCTTTGAATATATGTATACGAAAAGATTGCTTGGGTTTCATAGTTCTGTTAATTAGGAAATTATGTTTCGCAATTATCTTATCTTATTAATATTATAAATGAAAAAGTTTGTGAGGATGGATGTATACATTTACATTTTTTTTATTATTGATAATAGGCTCGCGTTTGACCACATCTCACCTAATGGTAAGTGATGATGTAGTCGAAGATGGAGCCTGTTTGCCTAAAAGTAGCCTATTCACTCTTGACTTAGGCCGTGCGCGCACTGCGTTGCGTTTTGGAAACGCAAAATTTGTGAAGTAAGGAGTGTCATAGAAGTGCGCGCACTGCGGTCAGTCTACCGGTGCGGTAGAACTACCAGAATTGCGGCCACCGCAAGGCAGTGCGCGCACTGCCTTAAAGATTCCCAGGTTATAGCGATCAGGAAACACAGACTCCGGCAGGGAATCCCACTCCTCAGCCGTACACACAATTAAAGTATTCCCAAAACGTTTTGTGCGTATGGGTGGGATGTCCACCATGTAACGATGGCGCATCGCCGTCTTGTAGTCTGATGATGGAACGGGCTTGGCGGAATTAGATTGTGTAATTCCATCGCACACTACCCGAAATGTAACCGATAGAAAATCGATAGACTTGCAACTCGTCGTCGATGTTCAAGGCTCTGGAGCTTTGATTCGACCAGTGAATCATTGCCAATGAGTCTTTTGGCAATGAGTTTTTTTATGGATGTTTGTTACTCTTTCACGCAAAAACTAATGAACGGATCTTAATGAAATTTGGTAAGTAGATAGTTGGCATCCTGAAACATACAGGCTACTTTTTATCCCAAAATTCCCACGGGATCGGGATTTACACGGAAAAACCCTACTATGCGAACGAAGTCGCGGGTAGAAGTTAGTAGTCTATATTTTTGCAGCTTTTTCTGCTTCACATAACTACACATACACATACGACAGTTAGCTACCGTTTGTTATCGTATTGTATTTCTGCCATGATTCGAACTCATCACTTTTTCTCCAAAAATCTTGAATCGTTACATTACTGCTTTTTACCTGACTGCAAAGGAAGGGTTATGTTTATCGCGAATATCTTGTGTGTATGTATGTATGTCTTCATCTTTGCCCCGGCATTCAAACGGTCAACATACGTACTTTTTCACTCTGTGATTTAATATCAGTTATACAATAAAACTTGTGGACAATTAGTAAATAAAAGTGACACAGTGACTCGGTAACACTACTAATGTGTGTTTAACTTAATAAAACTAAATTAAAGTGTATAAATTGAAGATTATTAAGTGCAAACAGTTAAAAGTTTTAAAAGTCAACGAATCAGCCGGTGAGTGAATGACAGGACACTTTACGCGCAGCGCACGGAATTTCGCACGGTCGGCAGTGCGCAGAACCGTCAAAATTGCTTGCAGCGGTGACCGATGACTCAAGCGACGGCTCGCGTCAAAGATAAGTTAACACAGACGAGACAGCACTTGATGCCTATGATTGATTGCATCTAAGAGGACGACACGCATACTATTTTTATTTTATTTTTTTATTATTGTTTGTGATAATTGTTATTGCTGTCTCACTAACAATAATAATAAGAGATAACTACTATGGCTGATAAAAATTTGCAATGGGGTTGTTGCACTAATGAAAGTGACGCAGGTTTAAAGGCAAAATCCATAAAGTGTCCAACTTGTGGAAAGTGTTATCACTATGCTTGTATATCCCTTACTAAATCTCCTAATAAGAAGGCTACCTGGAAATGTCCGTCATGCTTGAGCAAAACGCCAAAGTTGGGCAGGGACGATTCAACTCCAGTTCGTAACGTATCTACGACCAGAGGCCCTAAAAGACAAGCCACTGAACAGCCTTCGCCTCCTTCGCCTCCTTTGCCTCCTTCCACATATAATGATAACGACGAACTGCGTTCCGTTATTAGAGAAGTAATAAAATATGAACTAAGTGAGATGGCGGCTAAGTTTAACAACACTATTATCACCACGATTAGCCAAGAACTAGCGCCAATTAAGAAGGAAATAGCGGATGTTGTTGAGTCGATGTCTTTCATGAATAAGAAATTTGAAAGCATAATGAAGGCACACGAGTTATCTAAGGAGATTATCACAAAACTGGAATTAGAAAACACAGATCTTAAGATCACCGTAGAAGACCTTAACAACAGACTTGCTAACCTGGAGCAACAGTCGAGATCAAACAACTTAGAATTGCAATGTGTACCAGAAAACAAAAATGAAAATGTTTACAACATTGTAACTCAACTTGCGCGTGTGGTTAACTGCGAAATCAGTGAAAGAGATGTATTACATTGCACTCGTATTGCTAAGGCCAACTCATCGAGTAACCGCCCTCGCTCTATAATTGTCCAGCTAGCCTCACCAAGAATGCGTGATCATCTTTTGGCAGCAATAATCAAGTACAACCAAGCTAATCCTCAAGAAAAGCTGAACTGTTCGCACCTTGGTTACGCTGGACCTAAATCTCCAGTCTATGTTGCTGAACATCTGTCCCCGGCAAATAGAGCTCTTCATGCAGCTGCGAGGTTAAAAGCCAAAGAGAAGAATTATAAATACGTGTGGGTCCGAAATGGTAGGATATTTGTGAGGAAAAATGACGGCGCAGAGTATATACAAATTAGGAACAAGAACAGTCTTAGTAAGATTGTGTGATGAGTATGTAATTCTTGTTATAGTTTTTATTGTTGTAATTTAATGCATGCATTAGGTTTGAACTACACAAAATTCAAGGATATTTTAATTTATTACCAAAATTGTAGAGGTTTACGAACTAAAACTAATATTTTTTACTGTAATCTGTGTAATATGAATTATGATGTTATAATATTAACAGAAACATGGCTAAACAGTAATGTATTAAGTAGTGAATTGTTTGATGACCGATATGAAGTTTATAGACGGGACAGAGAAACAACCGGGTTCCAGTACAACAAAGACGGGGGAGGAGTCTTGATAGCAATAAATAAAAAAATTAACTCCACACGTATCGAACGCTGGCAAAGTGATTGTGAAGACCTCTGGGTTACACTTGACATCTCGACATCTCACAAGTCACGCCAAGTTGCTCTTTGTGCCGTCTATCTACCACCACCAGTATGTGTTGCAACTTTGGATCATTTTGTGGATGGCTGCAACAGAGTGCTCGACTCAATGGACATCCCCTGTTTTATAATTGGTGATTTTAACTTAAGTAAATTGAATTGGGATAAAACCGCCGTAAATGACTCTCTACCTAAAACTTGTCAAAACCTCTTGGATTTTATGAATGTAAATGAACTATCTCAACATAATTATGTAAAAAACTGTTCTGGTCGAATACTGGATCTAGTCTTATCAACAGAGCAAATTTGTTTAGTAAACGAGTCCAGCAATTCTCTAGTAACTATCGATAAACTGCATCCCCCCCTTGAACTAACTATGTCTTTGCTAAAGGACTGTAACTTACCGTATAGTATACACACAAGACCTAACTTTTATAAGGCCAATTACGCTGAAATTAACAATTACCTCATTAAGCTGAACTGGGATGAACTTTTTGTAAATACTTGTGATGTGAATGACATGGTGGCAATATTTTATAAATGTCTGCGTGAGGCTATTGTAAAATTTGTGCCTGTTCGGAAGCCTAACAACTGTCGGTATCCGCCGTGGTTTGATTTAACATTAATTAAAACGTTAAAAGAAAAAAATAGATTGAGGTTGCGTTACAAGAAATATAATAATCCTTTAGATAAAATTGAACTGCAACTAGTTTCCAAGCGGTGTGAAAAACTAGCCATGAATTTATATAATGACTATATAGATAGAATTGAAAAAGACATAAAAGATAATCCCAAACTTCTTTGGAATTACATAAAAGCGAAACGCGGTGGCACTAGTGGCTACCCGTTGGCAATGACTGATGGACAGGTTGTTACATCTAACGGATCTGAAATTTGCGACCTTTTCGCAAAATATTTCGCAACCATGTATACTACTGACAAAGATACAGAAATTAACTGCCATACAACACACCTCCAAGCACTGCGTAACAATAGTCAGGGCTTGAGTACTCCTGTACTTGACCGCGACTGTTTACTAAAGAAACTAAAAACAGTAAACATTAGTAAAGGACCTGGCCCAGATGGCATCCCACCTGTTTTTATTTCTAACTGCGCCACAGCTCTGGTATCTCCTTTGCTAATAATATATAAGGCATCGTTGGCTACTGGAACTTTTCCATCAGAATGGAAAAAAGATAAAAAAATATAAAAGATACCGTAAGCAACTACAGGCCAATTTCAATTTTATCCACATTCGCAAAGATCTTTGAATCTATTATATGTCCGCACATTCAGCAACATTTAGGATTGTACCTTAATGAAAATCAACACGGTTTTGTAGCATCTAGGTCTACAGCTACAAATTTGGTGTCGTTTACGGAGTCCCTAATACAGGCCGTAGATGCAGGCAAACAATTTGACGTAGTATACACCGACTTCAGTAAGGCATTTGATAAAATGTCACATTCTATTCTTATTTATAAACTAGCAGCCTATGGTATAACAGGGCCTCTATTAAGTTGGTTCAAGTCCTATCTTACTGAACGCGAATACTTTGTCGTTGTCAACGGTTTTCGATCAGCTGCACACAAAATAACATCGGGCGCTCCCCAGGGATCTCACTTAGCTCCAATACTATTTATTATGTTCATTAATGACCTTCCGGAGTGCTTTCGTTTTTCCCAACCTTTCCTGTATGCTGATGACCTAAAATTCGCACGAGTGATCGAGTCAAAAAGAGACTGCGAACTTCTGCAACACGATCTTAACCAAGTCATAAAATGGTGCCACAATAATAAAATGCAACTTAATCCAAAGAAACGTTATCATGTCAAATATACGCGAAAAATTAACTGTATTGACGCAGAGTACTTCATAAACCAGGAGCGAGTCCAAGAAGTCGAAACAATAAAGGATCTAGGAGTACTTTTTGATAAAAAGATCACTTTTATACCCCATATTGAATACATTATTAAAAAGTCATCAAAAATGTTAGGGTTCCTACTTCGTAACACTAAAGGCTTTCGTAAAAGTAACACCAAAATAATGTTATATTACAGCCTCGTGCGCAGTGTTATGGAGTATTGCAGTGTTGTGTGGAGACCTCACTATGCCACTCACATGCTGCGTCTGGAAAGGGTACAGAAACGTTTAGTATGGCATTTAGCCTTTAGTGAGGGGAAATCTAAGCGTCTGCCCTCTTACAAAGTCCGCCTATCTTATTTTAAAATGCAATCATTATCTATGCGCAGAGATATAACCGATGCTTTATTTGTTTACAAACTGTTGCACAATAAGATCGACTGCCCCAGTTTAGTGAAGCTCATTAGGTTCCATGCGCCCTCTAGATATCCAAGGAATAAAATAACACCCCTGTGTCCACCACTTCGAAAGTCTGTGCTTGGTGCGAATTCTCCAATACCTAGATTGTGCAAAATAATTAATGGCCGCAGTGACATAGTAGATGTACACCACGACAATATTAATACATTTATACGAGCTTTTGTAATTAATAATCCAATGTAGATTTAATTTAATTTCATACGTGTTTTCTATTATTTTAAATTGTAATCTGTTTTTAGTCTTTTAATTTAATTTTCTAATTTATAATTCATAATCATTTTAATTGTATTAATTAATTAATTGATAGATCATAAGCCAATTATAATTTAAAGAGACATTTTGATACCAATGTTTTTTTTATGTTTATTGAATTTATTGTTAATTTTCTTTATATTATTTTAATTTTTTTTTTTGTATGTATATTAACTTTTATGTATGTTATGTAAAGCCGTTTTTATTCTTTGTGCATGTGGTGTTACCCTTTAATTAATTGTTGCACTTGTTAATGTTACCGTAGTAATAAAGTTAGAAATGTACTGTGTAAACAATTGTTGGTTAACCTAAATAAATAAATAAATGTATGTAATATTCTTTATTACTTCATATCTCCTGAACTGCCGAACGGATTCACATAATTGAGGTAGGTATCGTTAGATTCATCTTAGCAGCCTTTGTTCTTAGATAGGTGACAATTGAAAAAAAAAAATATGGTGGCTGTGCCAAGCAATTATACATACATAGAGAAAAATATTCTTTTTTGAATTCTACAATATATCTATCAAATTAAAGGGAAGGATTTCAAAAAGGTATATCATAATTTATCATTAGTGTAATACTAGCAAAAATAATACAAAGAGACAGTTTAAAAAATATATGGACTTAGCTCTTTCACTTTCTGAATCCGGTGGGGTGCCGATGTGACACTAAGTGTTCGATAAGTGAAATTTGAAAAAATAACCATGGCGGCTGTGCGAAGCCTTTATACATAGTGAAAAAAATATTTTATTTCCAATACCACAATATGGGTATCAAATTAAAGAGCTTATTACAAGGACAGGCCCGTTGGTATAGTGGTCAGTGGTCCTGACTGCTATGCGCAAGGTCGTGGGTTCGATTCCCACCTAGGACATATGTTTGTGTGATGAGCACGGTCATTTGTTCTTTGTCTGGGTGTAATTTATCTATAATATGTATGTATTTAGAAATATATATGTATGTTTATTAGTTGTCTAGTATCCATATCACAAGCTCTGCTTAGTTTGGGACTAGTTGGCGTTGTGTGAAAAAGTTGTGGAATATTATTATTATTATTATTATTTCAAAAAGGTATATAATTTTGATCATTAGTGTAATACTAGCAAAAATAATACAAAGAGAAAGTTTAAAAATATGGACTTAGCTCTTTCACTTTCTGAATCCTTTCCCATTTAAAAAAAAAATATACGTTCAATTGGGTCCCGCCTGCTTGTCACTTTTAAAAATAAAAATGTGCTTAATTTCTTGCATTTCAGTAGAGCAGTCGGGTATTTTTTAGATCTTTTAAATAACTTTTTTTTGTAATTTAAGAGTATGAACCTAATGAAGTCATTCATAAAATGTTTTTTCGCAGTTTTACATAACCATGAAATACAAAAATTTCTTATTACTTTCAAGCTTTATTACTTTTGAGTAAGTTAATTTCTTAAGGGCTGACTTTCTCAAAAGTAACAACGGAATCATTATTCATTTATTTATACTACTTCTAAACATACATAAAATTTGAGTGCCTGTCTGCGATTTCAAAATAACAGTGTTTTCTCTAGTGCTAATAGCTATTGTATATATTTTTGAGGATCTGTCTGTCTTTCTGTTTATCCAGGCTAATCTCTGAAGGACAATTGAATAAACGGAATGGATTTTTAGTCAGTAGAATTCTGACATTTCTTTCCGCTTCACTTAGAGCGGGAACAGTCATTAGATAATTTATCCACCGAAAAAAAACGCTAATCTCTGAAACGTCTGAATTGAGGCTATTTTTAGCCCGGAATTCCAAATCGGGATTTGTGTGTGGGAAAAACGTCCCACGCAAACGAAAGGCACATCGAGTTCGATATAAACCTAGTGTGAAACGTGATTTATGTGAACACATATTTTGATAGATCTGTACTTTTGTTCCGATAGATAAATTAAAGAGTTTTTAGTCAGTAGAAGTCCGACACTCGGACACGTGCGATAGGGTTTTACAAAACCCTGGATTTCTCAAAAGTGATAGAAATTAATTTTCGGTCTAAATTTTATTTTCTTATCCTCATATTATTGGCAACGATGTATATGGTGTACCAAGCTTATTATTCGAGAAATAAATGAAGTAGATTCTAGAGTTGAACCCTTATATTATTAAAAAAGGTATCCTTTGTGTTATGTATATGGCCAAGGTGAATTATAGACAACTGTAATCAGGCACTAAAGGTAAATTAATGTCCGCTTTTATGTTTAAATTGTTTTCAATAAAACATTATATGTATTTTTTCATAAAAAACATTAAGAGTATGTAGGGCAAATACTGGCTATATTAATGACATTTGATTGTGATACTAGTCATCCATCACCTTCTGCAAAGGTACAATATTAATTAAGATACATAAGGAAACTTTTGCAGAAAGCGTGGATCAAATGGACAACTTATCAGCTGAAAATATAGCCGATATCTTCAAAAGGTCCTTATATCTATTATTGCATGACTAAGGAAAATGATCTATAAATATGTCTATGTCCAAGAGTTGAGAAGATAAAGGGGATAAACACAATAGCACAACTTGATAGAAGAGGCTTTTTACCCGACTGCAAAGAAAGGGTTATGTTTTTCGCGCGTATCTTGTATGTATGTAATATTCTTTATTACCTCATATCTCCAGAACCGCTAAACGGATTCACATAATTGAGGTATCGTTGGTTTCACCTTAGCAGCCCAAGTGTTCGTAGATAGGTGACATTTGGCTATTAAACATGGCGGTTGTGCGAAGCCATTATACATACATCGTAAAAATTTTTTTTGAATACTACAATATGTGTATCAAATTAAAGGACTTAACACAAGGATTTCAAAAAGGTATATCATGTTTATCATTAGTGTAATACTAGCAAAAATAATATAATAGACTGTTTAAAAATATATGGACTTAGCTCTTTCACTTTCTGAATCCGGTGAGGTGCCAATGTGACACAACCGGGAAAACTAAACAATTGTTAATTAATATTTTAACTAAAAAGTAAAAAAAAGAAGTTAATATAAAGTAATAACAAAGAACCTTATTTTGTAGTTATAAATACTATAATATGGCTTTGAAATATCTAATAAATGTTGATTTTGTACATACTATTTATATTAAAAAATACTTCTATTTATCGTTTTAAAATAAAATAAAAAAAACAATTAATGTCATATTTAAGCCATTTGTAATTTACCACATCATTATTAATGGTCGAAATAGTTTTTATCGCGTGAGATATCCTCATGGATGTCCTCCGACCTGGGGTGGGCGAACGTCTGTCAGATTCTAAATGACTAAAACCACCCAGTGGTCCTTCGCACACTTGCGCATATTCTTCAATGCGAGCTTTTAATGTCTTAACCACGTACAAAATACTGAAAGCGTTATTTTTAATTGCGTTAATAAAGTTATTTATCCTAACCTTATCCTTACATAATATACCTAAAACAAAGTCTTGCGACTTTTTTTTGTAGATAGAGTGATTCACGAAGAAGTTTTTAGTGTATACCTATTTTATTAAGGTTTTGTGTAATTTAGTTGAATGGGACCGCGCGAAGCCATCTATAATAATACGGTGCTTTAATCAGATACTAGTCTTATATTTAAAATGACTTAGAAAATTGTGATCTCACTATTCCATCAATTTCAAATTAATCTGCTACAACTTCGTATTTCTAAATCTTTGTATCTCCTCTCGTGAGAGTACACGGCTCCTGTAACACAGATTTATCACCTAGCACCGTAGTCAAAGTCAACTGACATTTTGTAATAACGATAATAATATATAAACTATAACTATAAAATATACTAAACTACATTATATTTTAGCACAAAACAAACTTAACCCATCGCTGTGCCGCACCTGAGTTTCACCTGGGGGTCTTAAAGTCAAGAGTAAATAGGTCACTTCTAGGTAAGCGTTCTCCATCTTCGTCCACATCATCACTTACCATCAGGGATAGGGAAATGGTGGTCAAACGCAATCTTATACCTAAACAATAAAAAAAATCTCTTCTTGACAGTTTCGCGACGACAACGCACGAACGACATCAGAAAACGCACGAACGTCACTACTTTGTTCCGGTTCCGACAACGCATTCCTGTTTCACGAACCATTGACCGTGTTAATTCGTTTACCCCTTCTGTTATTGTTTACTTTTCATTCGTTCATCCTATAGTGTAGCGTGCCAACTAGAAGTTTGTGTTGATATAGTTCGATTGAGTTTTGATATGATAGATACATTCTTTATTGTACACCATAACAAAATTAAATAAGGACTTAACAACTAAAATGGTTGTTACATAGACGGTCGTATCGCTAAAAGCGATCTGTTACATACTACCGGCTAGATTTGACACAAAATGAGAAAATACATACAATGGTAGTCCATGGTGTACTATTTATTTATATAAAATACATAAGTGATAAACTATAAATATTCATATTTCAATATATTGTATAAAACGCTTCCGTTACTGACTGACTGACAGACGACACACAGCCGAAACTACTGGGCGCAAGAAGCTACAATTTAGCATGTATGGTCCTTGGAGAGTGTTGGGGAGGTATACTAAATAAATAAGGCTTCAGTGCCTCAAGTAATTTCAACCTAAGAATATAGGCAGTTACAAGCACCGGTGGCAAAATACCCACAGTCGAAGTCCGTACTTTTCATAAAACTTTATTCCTCCAAATAAAGTTTTCATCAAATATCCAACATTTTACCCAAACTTCGTCAAAGATCCCAAAACTTACAATGACCTCTTCCTTATCGATAATCCTCGGGCGTTTATCGTAAAATACGGTTGCTTTAGTTAAGCTTGGGTGTCAAATATTGATCACGTACTTGTCATAGACAACATCTGTGGCTCTTTTGTGCTACTGGTTAATGACACTCTGTGACATAAGGTTTGGGTCATTGACAGTTGAATTTTAAATCAATATATCTAATAAAACAGTAAAAAAAGTGTGTCCGTCCATTGAAACTCTTTACAAAAACAGTATTACATAATAATAAAACAGTAAAAAGTGTGTCTGTACATCTGTTTGTACACGCTAATCTCCGGAACTAAATGACGGATTTTTTAGTTGTATAGCTATGAAGTCTGGGCAAAATATAGGCTATAATTTTATTGATGTTGGAGCAGTCTCCAACATCAATTATAGATCCGCTCAAAGAAGCTAGTTAGGTATAAATGAAATGGAGGCAAATCGCACCTTTTAAGTAAAACCGTTACTATACGAAAATATCAAATTTTACAGGAGAGCCAATATTTGAAACAGTTCAGTATCTTAATTTAGTCTAGGCAAGTCCTAAGTACAAGTACTTTATGATTTCTTATGAGTTTATATGATAGATATCTGTTGACTGTATACATGTGCTTTAGAATAGTTTTTCTTTATTTACTTACAATAAATATTTTTTAGATTTATATTTTGTTTGGTAACGATATGATTTAACGCTAGATGGCGAAAATGACGATATTTTGGAATAATTACAAGTTTAACCTGCAGTTTACGTATATTTTAGATTAATGGTATAAATAACTCAATTCGTGAAAATTTTCGTTTAGTAACGGTTTTACTTTAAAGGTGCGAAATGTTGAATTTTATAAATTCGTGAGATGATCTTTTATATATTTTTTTTTGTGTTGTGGAACAAGCAAAGAATTGTGATTAATGCCATATGTCATTGTTCGTGTGAACATGGCCAGAAGGAAAGTTTGTGTTCAAAAAAGTACTGAGGTTTGCGTTAAAAAATGTTACTGCTGTTGTGGAAGTTCTTGCTACTAAAATAATCTATACATATTATGTTTAAAATTGAAGTGTCTCTCTGTGATTTCAAATTAACGTTGTTTTATAAAGTTCTTATACGAAACTAAAACCCAAACTATTTTTTAAATATTTTGTGTCTTTCTGATCGTACGGTTAGCCCGGACGGAGACTATCACTGGAAGATAGAGAAGGTTAAAAGGCAGCATAAAGGCTTTCTGGAATTCTTACTGAATCGGGCTTTACGCGAACTTAGCTGCGGGCACTGCTAGTTGATAAATATTTATTTCACAAAACTTCACAAATATGCACGATTAAGGCATGCAAATTTACATAGCATAGTGGGAGAAAAAAAAATAGCATTACAAATTGCGATGGCAAGCAGTTCTGCAATTTCTGGTCTTTCATGTTTAACGATAAATTATAGTCACAATCATGAAAGATAAATATCTGTCTTTAGAAAGAATCCACCATATACTTCCCTTCTGGTCCTTCGTTCAATGAAACAGAATATGAGCCGCAGTAGTGGGTCCAGCTCATAACTGTGTATAAGTAATGCCTGACCCATCGTATGCGAGGACCGCAATGACCTAATTCGCTTTACTGAGTTTTACTGCCAGTTGTTGATAAGATGATAGTGTTTTGTTTTTTGTTTTTGTTTCATTCGTTAGTTATAGTTTGTTTACTTTATTATTATTATATACTTTATTGTATACCTTACAATACACTTAAGGATACAAATAATAAAACTAGTGTACAATGGGCGGTCTTATCGCATAGGGCAATCTCTCACAGACAACCTTTGGATGGACAGAAATAAAAGGAGATAGATTTAGGGTTGTCAGTGTACAACATCATACATAATACTAATTAAACATAATAATATAAAATACATACCACAAAATATAATATATAAATATATACTAATACATTTCAAATTCATAATAGAGAAAGGAGGGGAAAAAATATATAGTGAGAGGTAATGCTCCTTCACCATTATTTTGAACGTAGATAATATTTGAGCACGCCTCACATCTATGGGTAATGCATTCCACAAACGGGCCGCTTGTATAGTGAAAAATTTATCGAAGAAAGAAGTGGAATGCATACGGGTACTTAACTCTAAATTGCTTTCTACTTTGTTTTGTTATTTTCACAAACAAAGTTTAAGGTTACAAAGCCAATTTGCTTTGGAAAAACAACCATTAAAATTTCACGGTGTATAACCACTCCGAATTGCTTGCAAAAGTTATTGAGGATGATTCCCACTGTTCTTTGTATCTGTTATTATTACTCAAATCATAAACTTCTAGTATCCGCAAAATTTCTAGTAGCAGTCTACCGGCTTTTATATCCTCGGTCCACGGCACTGACAAATTAATCAGGAATATCCTAGCTCCGTCAATGGTTGATTTCAATGTGCGGTGCTTCACCGAGGCTATGGATACCTGGAGAATCGCTTGCCTGAATCTAAATCCACCCGACAACCTATCTTCTCAGAGGCGGTGGGATGAGCCGCTCTGTAAAGCAGTTCAGAGTGACCTTATTGCCACATCTGCTTCGGCTGCAGAGCGTGCGCGCCTGCTGGCTGTTAGTGAATAGGAGTCGGGTCTCTGGCTTCATGCACTACCGTCGTCGAACATAGGCACCTTGTTCGATGATACTACTTTCCGGATCGCTACTTCCCTTCGATTAGGTGTTCCCTGTTGTTCTACTCATCGCTGCCACTGTGGCGAATTTGTAGTTGAACTTTTATGCGGCCGTAGCGTGGGTCGCATAGCACGGCACGCGAATATTAATGACATTATCCGACGAGCTTTTGTCACCATCGGCGTTCCGGCTGCATTAGAACCCAATGGCCTGGCACGCGACGATGGAAAAAGACTGGAAGGCATGTCTTTATTTCCATGGAAGATGGGTAGGCCTTTAGTGTGGGACGCAACTTGTGTTAATACTTTTGCACCATCCCATCTTCCTAGCTGGTCTTGCTGTGTTGGCGCTGCCGCTGCAGCCGCCTCAAGCGGCGGAAATATAATAACCTTGTTGGAGGTTATATTTTCGAGCCGTTTGGGGTGGAGACCTTGGGATCGTGGGGTCCTAGTTGACACTTCGCATGACCCAAAGGCTGGCTTTTACCTTGGACAGCAGTTAAGCATTGCCATACAGCGTGGCTATTCCGCCAGTCTTTTGGACACATTACCAGTGGACAGCGATGCGCACGAATTTTGGGACGCCATATTTTAGTTTATTTTTAGATGTTTATAATTATGTAGTTTAGGGTTTTTATTTAAGTTTATTTTTCATTATTGATTACATAAATTCTTTTTCAACATTTGCAAAATAAACAATCATAAACTTAACAAAGATTTTCATTTTATAATAAACTTATTTAATGATGTTGAAGACGTTTTCATTATTTACATCTGGTTTTCTGGTAAGCATTTGTAACGAGACGAGTTAATTATGAGTAAAAGTATTAGGCTAAAAATAGACTTTAACCTCTTTCGTATACAGAGTAGTGAGAATCTTAGGCGTCTTTTTTTTTTGTTTTTTTTTTTTCTCTGGGTGGGAACATCATCGAATGACTTCTCCCGCTCTGGGTTAAGCGAGAGGGAGTGTCAGATTTCTACTGACTAAAAACCCACCCTGTCTCTTCAGCTGCCTGTTAATGCCGGAGCCGCGGTATCTTGTTAATACATTTCCGCAACCCCGGCGGATCTTACGCATCTGATAGATTAATTTAAGGTAAGGTGATATTTCTCCCGGGATTGTGGGAACATAATGTCGAGATACCGCGACCCCGGAACGCAGGGGTAACTAAAGTAGGTGGCTTTTTAGTCAGTAGAAATCTGACACTCCCTTCCACTCCACTCGAGCGGGAGTAGTCATTTAATGATTATCCCCCTGAAAAATAATGTTTCTTATTAAGCCACTCAACGTGACAGATGGAAAAATAAAAATATTTATCGCTTTTAGGCCATGCCAGTTTCCTCACAAAACTTCCAACTTGTCAGCCATGCCTGTTGTCCACTCCGCCACCAATCTATTCTAATTTTATAAAGCGGAAACGTTTGTTTATTTGTTAAATGCGCCAATCTTCGAAAGTACTGGGTGAAGTTGGATGAAATTGCGTATTTACAAATTATTAGACGTAGCTTGAAGCTTAAAGAATGTTATAGCTATTTATACCTGGCTGCAAAAGAAGAGGGTTTTGTTTTTATCGCGATAACGTCTACGTGAGCGTTGCCCTGCGTGACTGCTAGTGCTCTAATAAGACTTAGTTAAATACTGCTGTACATTATTTTTGATTTTAATTAGAATTCTGTACAACCATATTCAAATGTAAACAAAGACTTCAATTTCATGGACTCTAAGATGAGAGGTACTTTTCAAAATATGCATATGTATTACGTACCTATCCTAATCTTTGAAACTTGGAAGCACATGGGTAATTACTTGAAATTCTCACGATTAATTGACCGGATTAATACGTGTTAATGTTTGGGTATGTTCGTATATTATTAAACATACCCAAACGGTCCTACCTTGAACAGTAGATGATTATCAGCAAAGTCGATAGCAGAATGCTGTGAGAATGTAACCCATTTAGTTGGTTTGAACAATTTGTCAGAATTCGGTACTTGATGACGTCGTACCAAAAAATAAATATAATAAATTGATTGTTTAAAATACTAAAAATTGGCCAAGTGCGAGTCAGACTCGCCCGTGAAGGGTTCCGTAGTAACTATAATAATATAATATAATATGTATATTTATTTGACGAATAAAAAAAACTTAAAAAAATTCTTAAAACTAGCTTATTTACATTTTTACAACTACGCTAAATAACTTTGTTTTTCTTAGTGTTTGTATGAATTACAAAGTTATATTAGCGGTTTTAGAAAATATGCTGTCTCAAAAACTGCTGAACCGATTTCGTTCAAACCAATTTTGGTTGAAAGTTTACATTAAGATCTACAGACATATATTTTATATATATGTAATAACTTTGGAAGCTTATATCTTTTATGAAAAAGTGGTTTAGAAACCCTTACATCATTTTTAAAGTCCTGTCTATAGATACCACATACGCATAGGTTTCATAAAAAAAAATCAGTTCTAGTTCCATGTATGGGGACCCCCCTTTATTTTAAATATTTTATATTTTTTTTTCTTAAAATCGGAAAGCGGCTCACAGAATACATCTACCTACTAAGTTTCACACGTATAGTCTTAACAGTTTCGGAATAAAATGGCTGTGACATACGGACGGACAGACAGACAGACAGACGAACAGACATATCGAAACTATAAGGGTTCCGTTTTTTGCCATTTGGCTACGGAACCCTAAAAAAGAATAACTCGACCTAATAATAAGTGAATAATAAAAGGAAATTATCTGGGTACCCTCGCAATATGGTTTATCAAGATGTAACATACTCGAACGGTGACGACATTTGTAATGCATTTAATATTTTTTGTCAAAGTGTATTTATTCCTACCAGCAGTCATAGCCCCCTGTGTTACGAGGATCCCCTGTCGAAAAGTACTCACCATATCCCATTACACCCGAATCACTTAAAACCGTTTTCAAATTACTAGACACCAAGAAGGGAGCCGGTACTGACGGAATACCGACGATTTTTATAAAAAAATGTGAGTTAGGTTTAACTGCACCGCTCATGATCATTTACCAGCGATCTCTTGACGAGGGCACGTCCCCGCGTCAATGCGCGAGGCTCAAATCGTACCAATCCACAAAAAAGGTTCTAAACGGGAAGTGTCTAATTACCGTGGTGTATCGCTATTGAACAACTTTGGGAAGATGTTCGAGAAAATTGAAAACGATCACATTTACAACGCAACTAAGCACTGTATACCCGCTTTTCAACACGGTTTCGTAAAATCTCGTACAGTCAATACCAATCGCCTAGAATTTACCAACTACGTTATATCTGGTATGAGTGACGGGGCCCAAGTGGACGTAATATACACGGATCTCGAAAAAGCATTCGACCGTGTGGATTTTTCTCTATATTGATAAAAAAGCTAAACGCGGTAGGTATTAATGACAATTAAGGGAAACTTGCTTAGGTGGATAGAATCTTACCTTAGAAATCGGCGGCAGGGCGTTATTATTGGTAGCTATCGTTCAAATTATGTCGAAGTAACTTCCGGTGTGCCCCAGGGCTCTCTAATATCCAGGGGGATATTAACCTTATAATATTTATTTATTTGACATACCGTAATGTTTTTCTCACTCTCAACATCTGCTGTATGCCGACGACAAAAAATATTTAGCATATGTAAATAACCCTAACGACTGTCAATAATTGATCCAATCTGAATTAGATAGATTTAGTGAATACTAAACTAACAAAATAAAGGTAAATACCAAGAAATGCTAAATAATATCATTTAATACTAAACGCAACCACATAAATTACAATTACACTATCAGTAACGATATTATTCCGCGACCATCACAGGTCAGAGATTTAGGAGTTATTCTAGACCAAAAATTAATGTTCGAGGCACACATTAACCACATAACCAGTAAAGCATACAAGACACTAGGGTTCGTTATTCGTAACAGCGTGCAATTTAATAGTCCAGTATGCTTAAAAACTCTATACTACTGTTATATAAGGAGCATACTTTAATCCGCAAGCGTTATATGGTGTCCGTTTTATAAAAATATATATTTATTAAAAATATATTGATCTCATAGAATCCATTCAACGTAAATTTATTAAACACTTAAATTATAAAACTAAAACCGTCATACCTAGCTACCTGGACTCCTGTCGATGTTATAAATTTAATAACTTGGAAGAGAGACGACAGTTAAACGATATGGTTTTTAACCGACTTCAAAAAAAGGAGGTTCTCAATTCGTCTTGAACTTTTTTTTTTAATGTATGTTACCTCATATCTCGGAGACGGCTGGACCGATTTGGAAAATTCTTTTTGCGTTTGAAAGAGTATACTTTCTAGTTGGTCCCATTGTTACGAAATTAGGATCTGATGATGGGATCCTGGAGAAATCGAGGGAGTTCTTCAAATATTATAGGCACACCTATAACGTTTTGGGTATTTCTTATAGTACCTTGAGCAGTTGCTTTCGAAAAGTTCCATTTGGGGAAGTTGAACTGATGATGAAGACCACAGAGGGTCACTGAAACTACTCAATAATAAGTATTTCGTGGATTGCGATTCGATTACTTGAGTAACGGATGTTAAACACTTTATGCTCGTCGCAATACATACGAGTATGGTGATATAGAGCTGATGGTCAAGTACCAGGAGAACTCCTCAAAAATTAATGGCTATGCATCGGGAAAAGAAACATTTTGTAAAAGGTGATAAGTTGTTGACATTATGGCTTTTGTAACTAGATAAATTACAAACCGACCCACTAAAAAACGTGAAAAAAATTTTTTAACAATAAATAGAACCGACTTCCATATCAAAACACTACAAATCTAAAAATAACTTTAATTTCCGAAGGCGGTGTGAAAAAAAATTAAAATCCAAAACCAATAACACCGACTATCGAAATTAAAGTTATTTTTAGCTTTGTAGTGTTTTGATATGGAAGTCGGTTTTATTTTTTGTTATTTTTTTTTTATTATAAATATATAAATTTGACTACCCACAATTGCTCAGCAATGTTCACTCTCAGATATACTAGACATACAACTCTGTTTGCTGTCCCTTCATCCTGCACAAATTACTCGTTGCGTCTACCCGCATTATTCAATGACAAGTTCTCAACACTTGACCCCTTTTGTACCAAACAAAACCGTATTAAGAAGGAGATAGTATCTTTGGTCAAGGATCCGGATGATCTTCTTTTTTGAGACCGAGGATGCTCAGTCATACCAGTAGTGCCAGTAAGATACACTCATGCAGACACACATCACCCAAACGTTCACACACATCCACACTATTCAGATACACTGTCAATAATAATAACAGACATAAGTCTGCTTCTGTGTACATCATAATACTTAAAAGTACCTTAAAAGTACATTTGTACCTGTAAGCTGTGAAGCTACCTTTTATAAATAAATAAAAGCGTGTTAAAACAATAAGGGCTTGATTCATAAAGCGGTACTCCTGGTACGGGGCGTATAGTCAAGAGGTTCTTCTTTAAGGTGCCCTGGCCACCGACAACTTTGAGCTACTATATTTTTATTTTTACACAGTTTTTTAAATAATTATATTTAGTAATAGTGTAAAGGATAAAAATATAAATAGTGGTAGATATCAAAAATCCCCTAACCTACGTGATGTACTTTTTAGGGAAATCTTTAGATGTTTTATCTTGAGTTCCAGTTCATTAATCTCATCCATTCATTAATAAAATTAAGAGGACATCTTCCTTCCGAGAACTTGAACAAGTGTAAAGTAAAAGTAAAAACTGACTCAATTTAAGGCGAGAAAAATGTCTTACCGTTTTTCTCAATTAAAACATTCACGGTTGCGCTAATGAGGGGCAATATGAAAGATTATGAGAATATAGAACGACTGGTAATTGGGTGCGTTTCTTAAAGCGGGTTTTACTTGAAATCCCGAAATCTTGGCCTCTTAATTGCAACAAGAAAGGCACAAATAATATATATATTCACTGAGTTTGATTTACCATTTCAGAAAGCTTTAGAATGCAAAAAGAACCATTGATTAAGAACCAATATTTTAAAAACTTTTTTTAAGGTCACGGTGTTAATTACATAGTCTTAAGTATTTCCTTTCAGTAAATGAACGTTTAATAATACCCACACTAATCTGCGAAGACAGAAATAAAGTGACATACATTAAGAAAAGCAATAAAAGACTTTGTTTATTTACTTTGTGATTAAAGGAAAACGAACTGTACTGTTAGGACTCGTCTCTTTATGTAATCAAGAAAGAAATGAAAACAGTGAAAATGATTGTATTACTTGTGTTTTCCATCTATTTTATTTAGTTATTGTTTTTATTTGAATTTACATAATTACTAGCTGACCCGCCATGACTTCGTTCGCGTGGTATCCTACCCCTACCCAACCGATACAACTACCCCCTACCCTACCAATACCCTACCCCTACCCTACTCCTACCCTAACCCTACCCTACCCCTACCCTACCCCTACTCTATCCCTACCCTACCCCTACCCCTACTCCTACCCTATCCCTACCCTACCCCTACCCTACCCTACCCTACTCCTACCCTACCCCTACCCTACCCCTATCCTACCCCTACCCTGCCCCTACCCTACCACTACCCTACCCCGGACCGGACTGCCGTGTCGGAGGAGTAAGGTAACTAACATTGTGACACGAGAATTTTATATATTAGATTAGGTCTACAAAGGGTTGAGGAAACATCTGCCGGGGTTGTGGGAAAGTTCTAACGAGATTGGCCCCGGAACGCAAGTGCAACTAAAGGAACAGAGTCGGTGTTTGGTTAGTAGAAGTCTGATACTCCCTTATACTCCACCCAGAGTGTCGCGAGTCATTTGATGATGAACGAAAATGCCTACAAACGTAAGCTTACAAAAATTACACCAAAGTTTTTTATATAATTACTTATGTTTGGCTTACGGTAAACTCTATATCACCTAGTGCTAAGATATAATGTGCTTGACGATGCACATACACTGTCTCGGAAGTATTCAGTACTTTAAAATACCAAAGACCGTAAGACCGCCATTGTAACCATAGAATAAACAATATTGTAAAATAAGAGTGTTTTAATTTTGGTGTACAATAAAGTATATTCTATTTATCTAACACTTTGCCCTCGATTTCGTCTGCGTGGATTTTGAAATAACTTAGTCTAAGTGTATACAAGGTGTAACAGATTAAGCGCAATACCTCAGACACCTCAATTAGAATGTTAAATTAAAAGTCTGTAACTAAATAAATTTGAAACCAAACCTATACATTTTTTTTTATAAAATAGTTATCTTTACTAAACGC
Organism: Tholera decimalis; assembly: GCA_943138885.2. Taxonomy (NCBI): domain Eukaryota; kingdom Metazoa; phylum Arthropoda; class Insecta; order Lepidoptera; family Noctuidae; genus Tholera; species Tholera decimalis. Next base: position 12,045,357 of record OW964552.2, on the reverse strand, counting down.
AAAACGTACGTGCATTTGTGATGATACTGTGTTTCCATTTTAAGATATATGAAAGGTTTTTCCGTCAAATTTAACACCCATTTTTTATGACGGGAATCGATTCAGAAGCCGATTTTGAACCAACTACATTCAGGAATTGCGTTTATTCTGGTACACGTTGTATAGTGCATCAATAATGCACTTTACTACCAATGAAAAAAAAAATGTAGAATTGGATCATTCGTTCCGCAGATTATCTCTCACTTAGAAACATAAAATAAACTTTTAACATTAGCATAGATTAAGAACAAACAGAGGGGGGAGGTTACGTCATATTTGTCATATATGCTAAAACACGGAATTAACCCACAAAGGTTTCCTAGTAATTACAGAAATACCATTCGGGTAACCTTGTTGAACACAATCGATTTGATTTTGCGCGAAACCCAAATGCCCGTTCTTCGAGCCGTCCTTCAATCAAGGATGTATCCTTGACTTTTCGGTATGCAGGCTTAAAGACTATTGGCAAGATATATGGGAGAGTGGAAACGTACAATTATAAGGTTTTACGAGGAACACTGACCTTTGTTTTACACGGAAAACTTTTCAGCGACAATTTGATAGGCATTAGAGGCCAACAGAATCAAATACTTTACTGGTCCTTAAAGCCGCATAAACTTATGAACGTACTGGGGCCATACCATGACGTGTTAAAGCGTGAGTCGTTCGAGCGAGAAAGAGAGATGGAGCTATATAGCGTGCATAGCTTCTTGGTGGGATTAACGATTAAGTGAATGCAGTAGTTTTTCTCCATAGAAAACGACAATAATTTCAAACTATGCACCAGTTTGTGAAGTTTTATAAGTGCCCATGTAGGTCTATGTGAAAAAGTTGAGTATTGTATACAACGTGTAATTTAAAGGGTATATACATACCAAGTGCATAGCTTCTTTGGATGATAACAAACGATATGGCAAGGGTTTTGTAATCCTAAGTCTACGTGTGTAGAACTTATAACAAATTCCAATACACAATACCAGAGACTGAATTTTTCAAATTAAGAAGAACGAAAAAATTATCGTGTTATTGGCAAGTGACGTGGAAAGTTATTGACCCTCGTAGTGCTGTGACACGTTTGTTATGATTGGTATTCAAGAAATATATGAAACTAATAATTTGGTATCAATTCTTTGAGTCAGTTATTTTGTGCTGAAACTGTGCATAGAGACTCCATACCAGATGTTGTCTTCAGCCCTTTTGGGTAGATATGGGGTTTCCGTTACACGTTGTATATAATGTCGGATTGATGTTGCTTTTTCTCGATTTGTAGACAGAGCGGAGGTGGTACAGTCGTGGGTTGGAAACCAGGCAAGCACATCAAGATGCTGGTGATGGTTTTATTTTCTTTAGTTTAATACCCTTAATACTTAATTGTGATAGTAGTAATGAAGTACAGTCTATTATTTTTGTTGTGAAGAGCGGGGCCCCCCTCTTTTTGATTTTTTTTTTCGATGTGGAAATCCTCATGGATGTCCTCCGCCCTGGGGCGGGCGAAGGGGTCTGTCATACTCTCACTGACTAAAACCACCCCATGTTACCTCGTACACATGCGCCGGGGGCTGCGGGAACACATATGTATTCTTCAACGCGACCCCCGACTAAGCACAATTGTATATACTTACTTACAAGGACCTATGTAAGTTATGTTGTAGTAGTTATAAGTTACCAAAAATAAATAATTTATTATTTACTAGCTTTTGCCCGCGACTTCATTCACGTGGAGGTTTTTTTCCACGTAAATCCCGATCCCGTGAGAATTTCGGGATATAAACTATCCTATATCTTTCCCACGGTCCTAAACTATTCATATGCCAAATTCCATCTAAATCGGTTCAGCGGTTTAGGCGTGTAAAGGTAACACACAGACAGACAGAGTTACTTTAGCATTTATAATATAAAGTATGGATTTATTATTGATCGTAAGGAAACCAGCATGTCTTAGGATCGAAAAATCTGAAGGCATGCGACGTCCACCAATACGCTGGGACACTTGTTCCTTGCTGGGATGCAGGCCACTCATTAAAAGAAGCAGTGGGAACTATTTAATAAGGCTTAGTAAAACTGAATGTTGTTTGTGGTTTACCTACGTAGGAAAAATCGTTTGAATTTGAAGCTCAAAAAGCACATACCTAAACTGAAATTTAATGCAATTTTTTTTTTTTACTAGTGGTTGCTCAGTTATACTTCATTTCATAATCTATATATATAAAAGAAAGTCGTGTTAGTTCCACTATTTATAACTCAAGAACGGCTGAACCGATTTGGCTGAAAATTGGTAGGCAACTAGCTTAGAACCAGGAAACGGACATAGGTTACTTGTTATCCCGATATTCCCAACGGGCAAAAGCTAGTATTTTATATTTGAAGGTTATTACAAAATTATCAGCTTTCTTTTATTACATACTCTAAATTTTGACTGTGCCCAATATCCGCTGTCTATATTATTCTTGTTGACGTTAAAACTCAATACCCCTTACCATATCACAGTGGTTCTTCGATTTACTGTATAAGTAGACTTGCAGGACGCACTTTCCAAAATAACCTGACTTTCACAGAAACTCGAGCCGATTGATCTTCATTTGTCAACATTGAATTTGCATTTCCAATTTGTAATTCACAAAGGGCCTAATTATTGGGGTCCCTTACAAAGTTGATCTTTGAGTCTTTGAGTCCGACTCATTTCACCATGATTTTTCTCAAGGGATTGTTGTAGACAGCCAACTAAATTGGGAAGGCTCAAATTACATTTCGTATTCTAAAAATGTTGTTATAGTCACTGCGAAAAAGATGTTTGTATTCTTGGATTCGAAAACCGGCAGGCAGTTTACTTTGTTTAGTTTGATCATCACAGCTGCTCTTAAAACAGTGAAGGATAAGCTGGTTAGAAACTAAAAATGTATAAAATGTACTAAAACCAAAAATCTGAAGACCCGTGGTGTTCACTGTTCATCAACCCACACTGGACCCGCATGTGGATGGCCCATTCTCTCTCACAGTCAAGACCAACTGGACTTGGTAAATAAATGAAAGCTGTTTTTATGTGAATGGAAGTAGATCCAAAAAATATTTATTCAAATAAAGTATACAGTATGTTAACTAACAGAGGGCGTTCCCGTTAACCCGCAATAGTATAGCATCCATACATGCTAAAAAAAAACATTGCCATTCGAAAACAAAATGTTTTTTTTATATATTAAAATATTTACTAAAAATGTTAAAATGATACTTAAAAGAAACACTCTGTACACGCGTACTTGAAGGACGGTAACGTCGCAATTTATTTATGAATGCGTACGCGTGTACACAGTGTCATGTGTCACTGCTGGGTGCCAACTGAAAAACAGCGCTGGGTGTCTTTCGCCCAGCAAATGCTGAGTAACCCTTTCGGTGTAGACATGCTCTGCGAAATTTTTAGTATAATTTTTTAATGTTTGTAATTTTCTTTTGTTTTGTATGTATGTTTATCACTGAATAATGGTTTTCAATTTCAAATTTTCGATTTAAAAAAAAATGTAGGCTATGTTTTTTCACAATTACCCACATCATCATAGCCGTAGCCTGCGTAGCTTATTACTAGGCTTCCAATCTAACTGGATACAGGTTAGTAGCAATATTTTACATGAAGGTCAGATAAGACCTTTTTTTTTTTTTGCGTGTGGAAATTCGCATGAATGTCCTCCGCCCTGGGGTTGACGGAGGGGTCTGTCAGACTCTTACTGACTAAAACCACAGGGTGTTTCTCTCCTTCACTTCTAGCTGGGGTGCGGGGACACGTTAGCATTCTCCACAATCACCCCAGCAGTGACGGTCATTTACCCCATCTCAGATGAGGGGAGCAGTGAGCATCTCCTCACCCTGTCATAATTTTAGAAAGGCGCGCGGAAACACTACGCGACACCTGCTCGGGCCTGTATGATCGGATGCCAGACTTCCCCAAGTCTGACACCCACAAGCCACATTACGGGGGATGGAAGAGGGCATTGTCAGCCCGCCTCTGTCGCCTAGTCCTTCGAACGCGGCTCGGTACATTTGAGGACTTCTCCCTCTCCCTCTCTGCCGCTTCTTTTGCCACCATGACCCGCTCTGCGAAAACGGCTACTGCTTGCCATGACCTCTCGCTCCCAACCATAGATTTGATTATGGCCGGCAACGAGAGATCACTCCCCACCTCAGCAATCAGGGCATTGCGGTGTTCAACCCACGCTGTACATTCGCCAAGCGTATGCTGTGCTGTATCCTCGCTGCCATGGCAATGATGGCAGCTGGGTGTCGGTTCCTTGCGCGCAATGTGACACAGGTACTTTCCGAAACAGCCGTGCCCCGAAAGCACCTGTGTCAGCCGAAAAGTCAGCACTCCGTGGCGCCGTCCTACCCATTCTGCAAGTGCAGGTTGGAGAGCCTCGATGGTCCTGACACCAGCCCCAGGTCGCATTAATTTTTCGCTCCACTCTGCCATCACTTAATCTCGGAACAGGTTCTTTTGAGCCTTTATAAGTCTAGCTGGGACCTGTGGCCCCACTTCCTTACGCCAGATGTAAAGTGAAGCTAACAATTTGGCGTCTAAATCCCACGGCACAGACCCAGCCAGAACACAAGCTGCCTCTCCGGATATTGTGCGATACCCGCGTATTGCTCTGACCGCAATCACTCGCTGTGGCTTGCGCAGTAAAGCGGCACCCTTGTTTGTCACGTCATAGGCCCACACGGGTGCCCCGTAGAGAGCCATTGACCTCAGTACTTCCATATATAGTCGCCTACAGTTGTTAATTGGCCCCCCTAAATTTGGAAGCAACCGGCCAAGTGCACCTGCAGCAGCCATTACCCTCGGCACTAGGCGCTGAAAATGTGCGTTAAAGTTCCAGCGACTATCAAGTAAAAGCCCCAAGTACCTCACGGTCGGCAGAATTGGAATTTGGGTACCACTGACGACAATATGAGATCCCAAGGGCGGAGCTCTCTGGGGACCATGGAAACAAATTGCCTCTGACTTACTTAATGCTACTTCAAGGCCTAGCATCCTAATTCGGGTGACAACTAGTGCCACCCCAGCAGTTGCAAGGCGCGCAGCCTCTCTGTAAGTGTTCTCACAGGCCAGAACTAAAGTATCATCAGCATAGCATATCAAGCTGACGCCCGGAAGGTTGATACCCCGCAGAACCCAATCGTAGCCGATGTTCCACAGGAATGGTCCAAGAACAGATCCCTGTGGAACACCACGCCTCACCTGTTTTTCGCACAGTCCATCACGTCCCGCATATATAATCGATCTTGTATCAAGATAATCCTCGATTATATGAAGCAGATACAGTGGTACCCGATGATACTTGAGCGCCTCCACGATACAGCTCCAAGGCAGGGTATTAAATGCGTTAGCGATATCCAGAGATACCGCCAGCACAACGCCACCACTTGTTACTACTTCTTCTGAGAAGGCCTTGACACCTGCCTATCTGACCTCTACAAACCAGTAGCTGGGTAACACAATACGCTTTAGCAATACTGTGGTCGGATTTACTGGCTCAGGAGCCAGTATTACCGTGCTTTCCGAGGTACAAAAGAAACTCAATATCGACGGTTAGAAGTTAATAGGGTATAAGCGACATAAATCAAATTGTTCAGGAGAGCAGTTTAAAGTTTGATATTTTAGAAAAATGGACATAATTTTCTACAAAACGCAGTTTTTTGCTAGGGCATAAGTGACAAAATAGTCATCACAGAGCAATGGGAGTTAGCTAGTTAATTTTAAGTAGAATGTCATTCATAAGTAAATTTTGACCAAAATGTCGCTAATGCCCAATTACCTTTTAACCGTCGATATGGTAAGATGGACTCTCCTATTGCAGGTCTGCTGGAAGAAATATCTTAGGAAATAAGCAGCACCTTTGTGCTCTTTTGCCTGTATTTATATGTTTTTTTCTTTTGTGTCATGTGTGTACATAAATAAATGGTTATCAATTCACAAACCTACATCGGTAATGCTGCTTAACACTGAAGACCGAGCGCTGTTTGGATGTTTTTAATTAGCCTCGAGCTCCTCATAGCAATGGCCTACATTGTATATTTAAAAACAAAACGACGGGGTCTCTAGGCAGAAATAACAGGAAGACATGGTTAGTGGAAAACAGATTAGTGTGTCACTCGACATATAATCTAATATCCGAGTACCAAGTTTATGGTTATTTTTAAACCGACACGTGCGGAATGGCCCTTCTTTCGATAGATAAAATTAGACATAGAGGCGTGCCGACAAATCACGTTGTTAATAACGTATTACTTATTAACAGATAACAGAAAGGTCACGGCATTTTCCGATAAATTTTGTCTTATTCATATTTTGACAATGCATACCAATACTATATATCCGAGAGTCTTCTTATCTGTCTGTCTTTCTGTTACGCTTTCACGGCACCGATTTGAATGAAATTCGGAATGAAAATAATTGAAGACCCAGGATCAAACAAAGGTTAGAAGGTTATTTGCCTATTTTCCAAAAAAATAGTCTACATTTAAGTATTGATCAATTTTAAGCTACAAAAAATGTTTTTCGTAAACAATAACTGGATAACATTGGTTAAACTTTAAAATAATATTCAAATTAAATATTTTCCCACCCAAAACCGCATCGCTGTCACGAAGTCGCATGACGTCATATTTCTCAAACAACAGTGTTTTTGAGGTTAGGATTTCTGTCGTCTTAAATTAATATCTCATTGTTTGACAAGTCGACACGTTTGACAGCTTTGAGAAAAATGACGTCTTACTTCGATTGACTTTTGCGGTCACGTGACACATAGAATAAAAATTATAATTTTTATTTTATGAAAATACACTTCTGGACACATCTATTGGCCCACCTTGTATTTTCAGTTTCGTTTGGTCCTAGCTAAAATTTTATATTAGGTCGAGCAAAAAGTTTTTATGCAGTTTTGAACCTGGCACATTCACAATTTCATTCAATAGTCTTTTTTTGAATTTCGAACACAGAATTTAAAGAAACAAAAGACAATTTGGAGCCTGTTTGTTGATATCAAACAATCGAATACTAAGAAAACTTGGTTTTATTGGTTTACTTGGATTTAATTCTTGAAAAAGTGATTGATATCTTTGCTTTTGCAACAAACATTACTTATTCTTAACATTAAGGTGAGGTTCTATCAATAATCTATGGATACTTCACCTGAAGTCGCCGCCCAAGCTGTGGCACTTATTCAGGCCGGACACAGCCAAAGAAACGTGAGTGCTCAACTTAATTTAAGTCGATCTGCGGTCCGAAATGTTTATCGGAGGTACCTAGAGACTGGCGGCTTTGTTCGTCGCCAAGGAAGGCCACGATCTCGGGTCACAACTGAAAGGCACGATCGATTCATCGTGACGACCAGCTTGAGAAATCGTCACCTTACCTCCATTGAGATACAAAACCAACTTCGCGACTTCCACGGAGTATCTGTGAGCGCTCGAACTGTTCGGAGAAGGTTAAAAGAACGCGATATGGTACCACACAAGCCAGCTAATGGGCCCAAACTAAAGCGAGCCCACCGAACAGCGCGCCTTCATTTCGCACGCAGTCATTTAAATTGGACACAGCAAGATTGGAGCCGTGTACTCTTTTCTGATGAGTCTAAAATTGTGTTACATGGCAATGATGGAAGGAAGAAGGTCTACCGGCGTAAGGGAGAGCGTTTCGCACAATGCTGCTTTGAAGACAGGGTTGCTTATGGCGGTGGCTCATGGACTGTCTGGGGCGGTATATCCGCGAGCGGCAAAACTCAACTTGAGGTTGTTACAGGACCACGGCTGCCAACATTAAATGCTGAAAGATACATTCGTGAGTGCTTAGAACCTCACGTGATACCATACGCGGACTATGTGGGCCCAAATTTCCTTTTTATGCATGATAATGCAAGAGCCCATGCGGCCGGCATCGTCAGGGAATATCTTCGGGATGTGAACATCACAGTTATGGACTGGCCAGCCAGAAGCCCAGACATGAACCCCATTGAGCACATGTGGGACGAGCTAAAAAGGCGTGTTAGGGCTCGTCAGCCAGTTGCCCAGACGATGCAGGAGTTGAAAACTGTCATAGAAGAGGAATGGGAGATGATCCCTCAAAATTTCATAGAGCGGTTGATAAACTCTATGCCTAATCGTATGAGAGCTGTGGTAGATGCCCATGGAGGCAACACGCGTTATTAAATTAAACCTTTATTTGATAAAACATGTTTTTATTCAAAAATTAATTGCCTTTAACAAGGCGCATATCCGACTTGTTAGGCGTAGGTCCATGTCGTATGGTATTCTGAATTCAAATTTAAAACTATACGATCGAAAAAGATGGTAAAATGTATCAGGTTTAAAACTGCATCAACAGTTTTTGTTCAATCTAGCAATCATATTTCGGTAGGGGCCATCGAAACCTAAACTCTAAGGTGGGCCAATAGATGTGTCCAGAAGTGTATAAAAACATGTGGAATTATTTTTGTAAATATAATGTTGTTTAAATTTCCTGGCATCTAAACTAACTATATGCAATACATCGTTTTTTTAACACGCTTTTATTAGGTTGACCTGTATGTAACTAACTATGTAATGGAATCTAAGGTAACTAATTTAACCATCTTCCAAAGGTCGTAGCGTAATGAAAACTGGCAGCTGTATGTAGTTCTGATGACAATACAATAATATGGTACTGTCAAACTGATCTGATGATGAAGCCGGAAGATAGGCAGTGGCATTCCATGATGGAATATCGTATCATAGTTGTGTTTGCACTTGTGAGAAAGGCCACGTAATGGACTTTGAACACGATCAGATTTAAAGGTTATAACCATTGACATATATATTATAAGGACTGGGCGGACCGCATGTTATAATGACGCCTCGAACTTGGTCCCAAAGTGGTCAAAAAAATATGTTCTGTGACTAGAACGCGATCGGCTATCTTCGGGAGGAGTCGTCAGTTTTACAAGCAAAAATACCAAATTGTGTCGTGAAGGGTTGCGTGAACTACGACATAAAGCAAAATAAAACAAAATATAACATTTCAAATCACTGATAAGTTAAAAATATGTCATATATCAACTTCTAACATTATTTAAAACAATTTTCTTTCTTGTTTGTCTCAACCTTTAGCATAGACAACGCGAAGCCGCGTAAAAGTGCGACATAACTTTGCAGCGGCGCGCGATGCAGCCGATGAAATAAAAAGGTTTAATAATATTACTATAAGATTAAATTATGTACAAAATTAATTTTTATTCTTTATTAAAAGCAAATTAAAATGTATTTTTATGTTCAACAAATATAAAATTCAGAAACTAAAAGGATTTTTTTATTTCTTTGTACCTCGAAAAATACCACACCCCGCTCTTACAAGGCTACGTCTAGGAGCAGACCACGCCGATTGACATCTTAGTTATAGTAGATGGCGCTAGTGTGTTTTGTAGGGCGGCCACGTCCGTCAAATGTTCTGATGACCGTATCTTTACTATTTAAATCAATGGTTATAACAAACCTAAAGAAAATCCGTTATCGGTTTTCTTAACATTTTTCTGTTATTACGTGCATTTATAAAAGCGTGTTTTTCTAGTGTTTTTTAAACTAATAATTAATTTTTAATACTACAGGCAAACAACCTATTAACCCCTAATAGTCTTAAATAGGGTTTTTTTCTCAAATTAACACGGGTGAAATCGCGGAGCACAGCTAGTAATAAAAAAATTGGCATAACACATTATGAGTAGTGAATATGGAAGATGGGTTTATTTTATTGTATAAATTAGCTTTTATTCTTTTGTTAATAAAGCTTACGGTTATGCGAGATCCTACTGTGACAATACAAGCTTTGATTTAAGACTCTAATAAGCAGGCAAACTGTGGCCATATAAAGAGGATGCAAAAATATGGAAATGACGCATCAATGCTTTTTTAAGGATATTAAAACAATATTATCACGTATCGCCTAAAAATGAATCGCCGAAATGTATGTACGACGCATAACATTTGAATGACTACACCAAATTGGATAATTATTTTTTGTATTTAAATCAAGATACAAATATATATAAAATTAATATCAATGTTATATTATTAATAATAACATATATTATATATTTTCCTCCACTTGCTCGTTTCTGCAATCATCACAATAAACTCATTTAAATAATTATCATTTGAGTACTGAAAACAATTTTAGTAATATGTGAGAAACAATTCATACGTTTCGCAAAGTTTTCAAACTCATAAACTCTGAAATACAGCCGAAGATATTAAACCAGTTATTAATAAAAATCCAATGAAATGATTCATAATTTCATGAAGGAAATGAGATTTCAAATTAATTTTTATTACGGTCCTTGGTATAATTTTGACACCGCTTTCCTGTGACGTCATTTCACTTGAACATCTGTTGGTCCAATATGTTGGTAAGTATGTTGACCCAGACATCTGACATGGTATAAATTTGTTGATGTTACAATCTGACGTACTATGTATAAACAATTACTACGGATATCCGGCGCTGGCGCAGATTCAAAGAGAACACTGTTTATTTAGCATTAATAATTACCATTGCAAATTGGTATTATCCTTTGAATTCCCAATTTAATTGGAAGATTATGTGTAAAAGGGCAACGTTATTGTATAATACTACAGCTATGGTACCTCGAATCGAATATTATTTAAATGTAAGCGATGATACTGTCAGTACTTTTTTTTTAACTCTTTATATTTATTAATTTGTTTTTGACTAGTCCTGTCAGTACTTTACATTATCCTCGTTAGGTAACGCTGGTAAGGCAAGTAAAACAGGATATTGTTTGACTGTATGTACTCTTACCTGCGTGACGCATTTTAGTTTTCGACAATCACGACGACGATGTCATTAAAATTATAATCTTAAACGTAAACTTTTTGTTCGTTTGGTTCTCATAAGCTTTTACTTATTAAATATATTTCAGAATTTATTATCTCATGTCAGGTTTGAATATGTTTGAGTGAATATTATTGTTTCAGTTCATTTATTTGCTGAGTGGTGGTAGATTGGCAGACGAAGGAGCTTGTAGCTAAATAGTTACAGCCGTATGGATTGTTCTTTAAGGTAATACAACGCTTAACCTCTCAAGAACCGCCATTATTTACGTCAACTATTAGTTGAGCCCCGCTGGCACATAAATTTTGTGCCAGCGGGGCTCAACTAATACTTGTTCACGTTTTACGGCTCTAGAGGTTAATGAGGTTGGGCTGGAATGAGTGATCATCTTAAAATATCGGGATTTCCGTGCCTCGGAATGCATGTTAAGCCGTTGGTCACGGCTGTCATTTATATGTACAGACTCCAGCACATGAAGCTACCCGATACTGTAAAATTTTCCCAATCAACTTTGAACATAATTTCTTTAACAATAAAGTTGAAAATCTATTAAAGAAATTTGACAGATTGTTGTAGCTTGATGCGCTGGCTGTACATGTTTGATGGTCGTTGTGGGTAGTCAAAAGACTTGAAAATTGACTGCATCCAGTCAGACTGGAACCCGAACCCAAAATGGTCGGGAAAAGGTTAAGTAAATGAGATAGGTAAACCTAATGCAAGTCATTTTCACTGTCACCATAAAGGTTAAATAATTAATGGAGTAAAAATGGAGTTGTTATTAATGGAGTTAAATTAATGGATTATTGCAGTCACTTGTGGGATGGCTCAGCCAAATACCAGCTAGCTGCACTTAACTCGATCGAACGCAGAGCTAAAAGGCTCATAGGTGACGAGGTTCTGGCAGGCAAGCTTCACAGCCTGGCTCACCGGCGAAACGTTGCTTGCCGGTTTATCTTCTACAGATTGTACTTCGGAGAGTATGCGCAGGAGCTCCACGACCTAATCCCTTCATCCCCCTTTTACTACCGGTCCATCAGGCGCACCGCAGTATACCATCCACACTTGGTCGATATACCGTCTTGTCGTACGAAGCGCTTCTCGTCTACATTTATTGTGCGCACAGCCAAGGTGTGGAACTCTCTGCCGGCTTCTGTCTTCCCTGCCACATATGACCCGTCTGCCTTTAAAGCAACAGTGAATAGGCATTTTCTGGGCTCGCTCGTTCGATCGTAGACCTTATCTTACACTTACCATCAGATGTGATCGAGGTCAAAAGCGGGCTCATTTGAAATAAAAAATAAAATAGAAATACATTTACAAAAATACATAAATGTACACGGTTGAAAAATAACTCAGGAAATAAGAAAGATTGTATTCGGTAAACCATTTAAGTACCAACACCATTACAGCCGGAACTTCTACGAGCTTCAATATCCTGTATTTAGTGGTTTTGATTTCCTTAATTTATCTGAAGAATATCCATCATTTATCAGGGACTGTAGTGTGGTTACAGTTTTCCGGTTCTTAGAGGGGAATCGACAGCTTATTTATTGTACGGAAGCGTTTATTCAAATTCAAAATTCATTTATTTCAGGTCTGTGACCCATATAAAATAGGAAACTAACACATGTGCCACACATAATACATGCAAAAAAAAACATAACTGTGAAATTGAAATTAAATTAAATTGAATTATAGAAAATAAATATACAAAAATGTCAATAAAATAAAATGAAAAATATCAAAAAATAAATGAAAACAATGTCAGATTAAAAATGTCACAAAAAATGTCAACGTCAGATTAATAAATATACGTATGTCACATTTAAGTGCAGGTGAGTGAAATTGATCCACAGGCTGCACGTGTAAAAAGTCAACGGCATGTCAGACAGATGGTAACAGAATGGAGCTCGTAGCTAAATAATAATAACCGCACGAGTCGATCTTCAAAGTTAAGCAACGTCTACCGAGGTCAATCAGTGGATGGGTGTCCATCTTAATATATTTAGTCTCCACCATGCCCCGGAAAGCAATTTAAACCGTTGGTCTCGGCTGTTACTTGTACATATTTGATAGTCGTTACAGGTACTCAGAATCCAGAACTTTTCCTGGAGTTCCACAAATATTTTAATACCAAATTTAGCCAAAACGATCCAGCAGTTCACGAGTTTTAGCGGGACAAATGGACAGTGAATGATTTTTTTATATGTATAGATTTCATACAAACAAAACTACGAATTAAAAAAACTTTTTTGCAAAAAATAAAACCGACTTCCATATCAAAACACTACAAAGCCAAAAAAAAATTTTTTTTTAAATATAGAACCGAATTCCATATCAAAACACTACAAAGGCAAAAATAACTTTAATTTCGGAAGGCGGTGTCGAAAACGAAAATATATACAAAACTAAAGACACCGCCTTCGGAAATTAAAGTTATTTTTGCCTTTGTAGTGTTTTGATATGGAAGTCGGTTCTATTTTTTGCAAAAAATATTTTTTTCACGCTTTTTAGTGGGTCGGTTTGTAATTTATCTAGTTACAAAAGCCATAATGTCGACAACTTATCACTTTTTACAAAATTTTGCTTTTCCCGATGCATAGCCGTTAATTTTTGAGGAGTTCTCCTGGTACTTGACCATCAGCTGTACATCACCATATGTATTGTGACGAGCATAAAGTGTTTAACATCCGTACTCAAGTAATCGAATCGCAATCCACGAAATACTTATTATTGAGGAGTTTCAGTGGCCATCTGTGGTCTTCATCATCAGTTCAACTTCCCCAAAAAGTACTTTTCGGAAGCAACTGCTCAAGGTACTACAAGAAATACCCAAAACGCTATAGGTGTGCCTATAATATTGGAAGAGTTCCCTCGATTTCTCCAGGATCCCATCATCAGATCCTGATTTCGTAACAATGGGACCAACTAGAAACTATACCCATTCTAACGCAAAAAGAATTTTTCAAATCAGTTTAGCCGTCTCCGAGTTACGAGGTAACATACATAAAAAAAAAAAAAAAAGTTCAAGACGAATTATAAACCTCGTTTTTTTGAAATCGGTTAAAAATAACTTTAATTTCGGTAGTCGCTGTTATTGGTTTTGTATTTTCTTTTTTTTTTTCACATCGCCTTCCGAAATTCAAATTATTTTTGGCTTTGTAGTGTTTTGATAAGGAAGTTGGTTTTATTTTTACAAAAAAGTTTTTTTTGCGCTTATTAGTGGGTCGGTTTGTAATTTATCTAGTTACATAAGCCAAAATGTCAACTACTTATAAACTTTTACAAAATTTTGCTTTACCCAATGCGCAATGCGATGCGGTTTTAGAAAATATGCTATATCTCAAAAACTGCTGACCCGATCTCATTCAAACTATTTTTTGTTGAAAGTTTACATTAGGATCTACAGCATATATTTTTTTTAGATTTTTCCCTCCATTATTATAGAAGTTAGAGGAAGGGGGACGCATAGGTTACCACTTTGGAAGCGTATATATTTTAAACGATTGGTTTTAAAGACATTTCTATAAGTCCCACACACGAATAGGTTTAATTTAAAAAATATTTTCAGTTTCAGTTCCATATATGAGGAGCCCCCTTAATTTTAAATATTTTTTTTTAAATCGGAAAGCGGTTTACAGAGTACTAGAGAAAGCGGTCTACCTACCAAGTTTCATGTGTATAGTCTTATTAGTTTAAGAATAAAATGGCTGTGACTTATGGACGGACGGACAGACAGACAGATATTACGAAACTATAAGCGTTCCTTTTTTGCCATTTGGCTACGGAACCCTAAAAAACATACAGTCGAAATGAGAACCTCTTTCTTTTTGAATTCAGGTATAAATATCTGGCGTGTTCTAAAACCGATAAATCTGAAGATATCCACCAGCCCCAACTGGGCCTGTTTAGTGGATTACGGCCCATTGTCACACAGAGGTGGTCTGCTGTCCCCGCAATGGCTGATTATATTTTGTATTAGTAGAAAAGTCAGGCATATTTTAATATTCAGGTTAAAATTGTATTAGTCTGTAATTCTTTGCATACTTTAATGGCACAATAACACTTGATTCTATTGATAAAAAAGTGAATAAAAGTAGAAATGTCATGTAAATAATGAGTGCGTGTAACGATAATAGATAAATTGGATAGTTCCCATTTTTGCATACAGGGTGTCTCTGTCTTTAGTTATATTTAAGAATTATATTCTGCATCTGATTTATAGTAAAGAAATAATGGCAAAACAAATATGAAAAAAAAAACGGTTGTAAAAAATATAAAAAGCTTCAATTAAATCGTCGTGCAAGCAATCATATGTAGCTGTTGTCACTTAGTTCAATCAGTACTTTAATACCGCCGATTGCATCAAACAAAAGCGAGAGAGATTGTCGGAACTTTTCTATTTTATCCCCACAATAGCATCGGTAAAAAAATATTATACAGTATGTTAACTAACAGAGGGCGTTCCCGTTAACCCCCAATAGTATAAGCACATCAATTAGATCGCCGCACACGTGGCCCGTCATTCATAAATAAATTGCGACGTTGCCGTCCTTCAAGTACGCGTGTACAGTGTGTTTCTTTTACGTATCAATTTAACATTTTTAGTGAATATTTTAATATTAAAAAAAAAACACTTTGTTTTCGAATGGTAATATTCTTTTTAGCATGTATGGATGCTATACTATTGCGGGTTAGCGGGAACGTCCTCTATTAGTTAACATACTGTATGATATCGATAAAGCCCTTTATCTAACGGATTTTCTAACGTGAGATCGCAGTCTCTGAACACAAATACAATTGAACTAACAGAGTGGGATTTTAATAAGTAGAAGTCTCCCAAGTAGTGACACTAGTGACCCTTCCACTCCACTCAGAACGGGAAGAGTCATTCAATGTTTTTTCACCCAAAAATCCCATTGATGTTTGTAAGGTTTGAGATATGTCCGATACTTTTCGATAATATATGGGGTAATAACGTCGATTCAAATTTAATTTAATTTATATTTTTCATATATTTCATGCTGTCTAATCTAATATATGCAGCTATGTACATGAAATCATAGCCAGTATTTTTTCCTTAATCCACCAAAAGCCTGTCAATTATATCATTGTCGAAAAAAAAAAACACTACAAACAAGAAAAATCAATTTCGTGCTTTCCTACCTTAACTAAAACAGCCGAAACATTATTACGCTACATCAAAAGGTTTTTTCACTGAAACACCCAAAAACTTGGGGTCAAGATCCCTTTATAGCAGAATATATTTTCCGGAGATCCCTCGTGGGAATGAGGCCTTTGGCGAAGCCACTTGATTATAATAATGAGGCTAGCGTATTAGGCTAGACCCTTATGAAAATAATTGTGGATTCCTTTTAGTCTAGTGTATTCTTATGAGGAAAAATAGTTTTCTTGATTGATTTGTTAGATAGATAACAATAATAATGTATTTGTCTTTATATTTATGGTCTTTATTACAAAATGGACAGCATATAAATCTATAAAAAGTCTACGAAAATAAATAAAGTACAGTTAAAAAAAGAAAACCACTACGCCAGAGCTAGATCAAGCCGTGCTAGGTCGGGGTTTATATCATAATTAATTAAGGCAGCCACTCAAAGGTTGACTTGTGAGATTATATCCAAAATAACTTGGTGCTTTACGATTTTAGTCCGTTAGAGTCTGACAGACACACCTCAGGGCAGAAAATGTCCATTAGAATTTCCACCAAAAAGAGTTTGGCCTTATTTATTCCCACAGGGCCCGTAGTTAACGAAAAACTCACCGCCATGCAGCAATGGTTAATTAAAAAAAAAAAAAACAAGTTAATCACTTTACAATATCTAAAAAGTCTGTTCATTCTGTTTGGGAAATACAATCCTTAAGTTATGAATATGAAAATATATCCATCTTCTCTCTAATAAGTGTTCAGTTAAATTTAATTTCATAGCACTTTGAATAAGTCTAGACATTTGTAAGTCACCCTTTTATTTATCTCTCAACATATCTAATAACTAATTCAGTCACTTACTAATTTATTGAGTGGACTTTATCCTTGAGATATTCTTTATTCATAGAATTAGCAAAATTATTTCTTAAATGTACTTATTTATGCCAATTTTGTTCATAGCATCAATTATTTAAGAGCTATCTTCTAAATCAATTTGAAAATCATTCTTTAATGATTGTTCTTTTTTGTTTAATTGGTTCATGTACTCAGTTCTCTTAAAGATATTTTATGTATGAACACATATTGTTTTATCCAATAGTAAGTGTCTAAGAATATAACTGTAAATCTAAGTACCCTTGAAGTCTTTTTGTTTTGAACTTTATCCCAATTACCTACATGAGAAGTGAGCTATTACGTAAAATAATGCTAGTCTGTGTATGAATATTATATCGAGTCTATAGGTTCTTTTGTTTACATTTTGTTGGAATAACTATATGTATGTATATATGGTACCACGACCAACAATTTTCACCGACAAACCAGCAATCTTTCCGTCAAGCATTACGGTTATTTGATGGAATGAGTGTCGGTTTCACCTCAATAATATGTCGTGCATTAACAGGTAACAGTAGCAATGGTCACATTGACGTCTGGCACTACGAGGATAGCTAATAATTAGATATATAAGAAAGGTAAATAAGTATCAGCTGGTAATACATAAAACAAGTTTCACTGAAATTGTGAATAATTTGATTGGCTGACTGAGAAATTCATATGTGCAGTGAGAGAGAGTATTTCTACTGTTTTGTTGGAAACACAATTCCTATACACTAGAGTTATGAATGTTGGAACGCAGTTTAAGAAATAGTTAGTGAGAAAAATAGTTGGTAATATATTATTTACCAGGTTTCAAAGCTCGCTGAGGGACCAGTATTATTCAGATTTTTTTACATCCAGTTTTAAAGTGAAAGCGAAAAAATTATATTCCCGCTATTACCCCTGAAATTCCTGTCCAGTCTGTGATTCCTGATAGCTGTAACCTGAGGGTCTTAAAAAAAAAAAATGAATAGGTTACTTCTAGGTAAGCGTGCTTCATCTTCAAACACATCATTACTTAATATTCGGTGAGATGGCGGTCAAACGCGAGCAGAGATTATTAAAAAGAAAAAACTATCCATATCAAAAACAAGAACAGTCTGCCATTGTTTGGAATACACAATTAAGTCTTCTGAGCACACATGAATAAAAAAGATTTTATAATGGTGTACGTTCCCACGAAGGTACAATCAGAACTCCATTAATCTCAAAGCACGTATTTAAAACGATACCTTTTCAAGAACCCTATTCAAAACTAGATTTGAATTAGGATAAGAATCAAATTGATCATTTTCATCGTTCTTGTATACAAACTTTAGATTCTAAGAAGACATTCAACTTTAAACATTGCTAAAAATGGGTATTATAGAACAGTAAGAGTTCACAAAAGATGTAACATGAGGTCAAAGACGGTGTGTCAAAAAAAAATATACAGTAATCAGATCACTTCTCGGGCGTAAAAGGTGCGATGAAATGTTGGATATTTTCAAACACATAAAATCGAGAGAAGTGTACAGGAGACGCAAGCGAGTAATGTTTGACACGTGTATGTAAGGAGCGAGAAAAGTGTTCATTAAATGCAAGCGACATGCACGCGGCATGGAATGTGTGAGGAACAAGGTGAGGTGAGAGGCTCAAGCGAGGAATGAAAGTGAGGAAAGTGTCTGAATGAGTAATAATTATTCAGTCTATAACGTTCTCACTGGCAGGATATAGGCATCCTCTCTATGAGAGGGAACTGGCCGTAGTCCACCAAGCGGGCACAGAGTGTGTGGTGTCAGGAGGTGCCGGTTTCCTCGTAATGTGTTTCTTAAACGATTTGAGAGTATGTGATGATATAAATTATACAAAGTAAGGTCTAGTAAATGCCTAACGGGCATGAACCCGCTCCATTGTTTGTTTTTAAATAATAACTAGCTGTTGCCCGTGAATTTGTTCGCGTGGGAGGTTTTTCACGTGTAAACTCCGATCCCGTGGGAATTTCAGAATAAAAGCTTATGTATTATTCTGGTTCTCTGGTATCTGGCAAGGTTTCAGCTATCTACATACAAAATTTCATTCCGATACCTGTAGCTATTTTTACGTGAAAGAGCATCAAATGTCCATTCATCTACCCTCGCCAACTTTACAATTATTTATAATTATTATCGGATTTGGAGTAACGGTATCTCGTTAGACCATTCAAGCAACCCTGGTCGGCAATATCACTTGAGGAAGTTTCAAGTGAATCCATCGAAGAAATAAAAAGTTTCATATAAGCTAGGTCCAGTTTATATGAAACTGTTTTATCCTCATGGGGGGAAATTTCCAAAAGTCTTTTCTTAGTCCTTACTTACGTCATTTGAGGGACTTATATACTAAGTTTCAAGAAAATCCATCGAAGAAATACAATGTTTCATATTAATTTTGACCCCCTTTTTTACCCACTTAGGGAGGGAATTTCCAAAAATCCTCTCTTGCACTCCTCACGGAACATACATGCCAAATTTCTGCTTCTTGCGCCCGGTAGTTTCGGCTGTGCGTTGTATGTCAGTCAGTCAGTAACGGAAGCGTTTTGTATATTATGTATTGATTGATAGAATGATATAATAAAGCATAGACGCCCAAACTAAATATCAAAAGCCTGCGCTTTCTCCGAAAATATATCTTAAAACTATAGGTTTGTATGTCAACATAAAAGTTAACTCGAGAAAACAGAATTTTTTTAATTTATCATTACTTAATCAGAAAGGAATAGAAATTGAAATTAAAACTGTGGTTGAGTAGGATCTCTTTTAAAATGTGTATGTGTGTGTTCAGGTGTATGTGGAATCTGTAACGTACGCAAACAAGGAATGTGAGCGAGGAACACGAGTATAAATTTGTGAAAAAGATAGATAGACTCTATATTCTAAATAACAGAATAAAATAAGGACTTAACTAAAAAGGTCTTATCGCTAAAGGCGATTAGACAACAGATAACCTTTGGGTGAATTCGACACAAAAGGAGAAAATACATACGCGGGTAGTCTATGGTATATTATTTACATATATTCAATAAAAAAACTACATTGTTACTCGAAACATAAATCATATACACATGAAAAGATAAAATCATAATAATAAAAACAATTTCAGGAGCGAGATAAAATTAATCATCTTTTGAAAGAAGAATGGGAAAGGGGAAAATCATCTTAAGGGTTGGACCATGTTTCCACAAGACAATTTCTTCTAACACACATACAGATAGAAACGTACTATATCGTGTTAATGCCATAATGATTCCGTTGTGAAACGAGGTTACTCTGTGTTTTGTATACCCCCTTCACACGTAAGACGATAATTCGAGGATTAGTGGACATCTATGAGATGTCCACTAATCCTCCAATTATCCTCACTAAAGCTACAGGAATAGTGCTGAATAAGTAAACCTTACTAAGTACCAATCGACCATCGATCACGTAAGCGAGTTAATAATAAATTTCAAAGGCATGGCGCTGAGAACTAAGGGTATTAGAAACACCTGTCCTATCTATACTAATATTATAAAGCTGAAGAGTTTGTTTGTTTGTTTGTTTGTTTGTTTGTTTGCTTGAACGCGCTAATCTCAGGAACTACCGTTCTGATTTGAAAAATTTTTTCAGTGTTAGATAGCCCATTTATCGAGGAAGGCTATAGGCTATATATCATCACGCTAACACCAATAGGAGCGGAGCAGTAATGAAGAATGTTTCAAAATCGGGGTTTTTTTTTTCCACGGGGACGAAGTCGCGGGCGGAAGCTAGTACTACATAATACGGTTTAAGCGTTTAGGAAAGCTTACGCTTACTGCTGCGGCATTTAATCCTGTACGACTTTAATATAGAGTAAATGATTTACTGGGAACATAAGTAATGGGTTTAATGAAAACAAATTGACTTTAGTAAACAAATGAGGTCTTAGAAGGCGTATATCATAGCATGGCATCTTCGCGATGCTATCCTGGCACCGTATGTTTTAAATACATTAGATGCCATTGTAGCGATTTTTTGCTTGTGTTTACTAAAAGATGCATTTGACGAATATAGTTTAGGCAGACGCAGAAAAACCACATGATTTTTCATTTTTAAAAAGTAAAACAATAGGAATTTGTCCTGTATCATGAGTGCATTTATAAAAAAAATATACTCGGAACAACTAATTGTAGGCCATACAAACAGTTGTCCCGATGCAGAAATTGAATCCGTGACACGCAGCGCAGCAGCCAATAGCTCAACCACTGTGCCATCCGTGCCATGAAATTGACTAAATGAATAGATTTGCAAACAAACCGCGCTACCGACATAAAACGTTATAATTGTGGCGTACGGAAGTTCTTTGCTGACTGGTTCGAGGCGGCTGTTGATAGAAGCTCTTCAAACTAGCTATTTAACCTTCGTATTACAATCCAGCCGGATTCCGTCATCCGGGTTAATTTCCTTCGTTAACCTTATCTTCAATATTAGCACGTCGTTAATTGGATGTATCATCTTGCGCATTAATATTAGAAAACTAAACAAGGATGATTGGGAAAAACACATACGTCACCCATTTTTAGGCTAGCGCTTTTGTAATATTAAATACGTAGACAGGAAGACAAATGTTTATTTCCGACTTGAACAGGACTAACCTCAAAACCTAGGCTATAAGATAAAGTAGCGGTAGACTGAATCGAGAAGCATACAATCGTTGTTGATATAACTGTCCCGCATGACGAGAAACTCGAGACTTAGAAAGATAAGCAAATAAAGTTTATGTGGGCTTGAGTTACGTTACAAACTAGAAGTTTCTACCAACATTTTAGGAGGCTTTTCTTTTGCAGCTGATTTAAGGACTTCATTCGGAATGCGGTTCTTTTGGACACGGCACTGTCAGATGGTTTCTGATTCCTTTTTCTAGAGCCTGACCACCGGTAGCTCCTTTTTCTTTCCCGATACAACCGGGATAATATCTACTACCCTCCAAAAATCTTAGATTACTATTTTTATGCAGATTTTCTACTTTTTAGTTAAAGGATTTTACGAGCTTTAAACTTTTCATGAATGGTCACGAGTCAGTTATTTTGCATGACGTGACTGCAGTCAGAAAGTATAAATGCGTTGCACTAAAATTTAATTGTGCAGCAAACATCGCACTTTACGTCATTGTATTTTAAAATAAGAATAAACTTCCGCCATCTTTGAAACTAACGTCTTCTATTTTCAAATGTTGGATAGGTCACTTTTTTCATCTCTCTTTAATAATAATACCTAGCAACTATGTACTTAAGGATACTGAAATAAATTTAATAACACTGGGTTCTCTAATACAGTCTACACTAGCGGAGTTACAAAATTCGGTCCTCCCAAGCAAAAACTCCGTAATCAAAAATCAAAATTTTACAGGAGAAAAGATTTAGTGATTTTATCAGATATGTTTAACTAGTGGGATTATTGAAGTCATTGATGTATTAAATGGAAGCAATTTGTTTTGCGAAATGTTCACTGTGTCATTGATATGAAATTCCTTTTATTCAAAACCTATATTTAAGAAAAAAAAATACCTACAATTCTATACCTACATAAAATATCATGTGTGTCATGATATCTTTGTAAATATCATTAGGAAAATACTAAATAAAAATGCTATGGTGTATTCTGGTCTATAGATTCCAAATTTTATATAACAGCATGAAGCCCATAATAGCACATTACCGAGTTCTTGGTTGGGGGGATCGAATTGTTTAATGCATTTTAAATTTATGTAAATAAAGATATATAAATGGTACGCTATGATTCTATTAAATTAGTCTTTAATTTTGTGTGGCTCCAGGGTAAATAAAAGTATAAGTGGAAATATTTATCTAAGTAGGTAGTAACTGCACTTTCCAATACGTCACATCACTTTTACCAAGTACCAATCCTACGTCATCTTACAAGGACACCTCCACACGAGCACTCAGGGAGCTTACTCTGACACTCTAAGGGAGTAATGGGGGTCGATTCCCCTTTTCACGAGTCCCCTTAGTATAATACGTGCATTTGGGACTCTCACACGTATACCGGTGGCACTTGAATGCTATATGCCATTTATCAAAAGTGATTCCGTTTTTAATGCCCGGCAGCTGGCATTAGAAACGAATCATGGAGAAAATGGTTCGCAGTTGGAATGTTGATAGGTTTGGGATAGTTCCTTCCGGGTTACTGATATTTGCATAAGAATTTATGTTAAGTTTTCACTTGGAGAAATATAAATAAATCTTCGTGAATGTTTGTTAGTTTGCTCCATAGTTTTTCTTCCGTTCCCCCAGGGCGTCATTTGATAAGTTTCTTTCCGAAAATATAATACCATTCTATAAAAAGACATATGGAATTATTGGACATTGCACATGGCCAGAATTACTTGATCTACTATGATTCACGAAGACATTGATAGGCTTGAAATGAAATTAATGAAAGCAGAGACAAAGACAAGGGGACAATAAAGATTAGTTTTGTAAATTAATCGAAACAAAGAAAACGAAATGTGCCAACAAGAATTATTTTATTTAGATCCGTGTGTCATTAAAACGGCGCATGGATCATTGTTGTAAAATTAATTTCAATTTACAGAAATATATGCAAGGAGTAATAAAAGTCCAATCTAATATAATTTTCAGTGACCACAACAACAAAACAACAATTTAAACATCTCATCGTCAGCTGCTTAGCATTTTTTTGTTTTTTTTTTTTTTTTAATTGTTTCGCGTTTGACCACCATCTCACCTGATGGTAAGTGATGATGTGGTCGAAGATGGAGCAGGCTTACCTAAAAGTAACCTATTCACTCCTGACTTAAAGACTCCAAGGTTATAGCTATCGGGAAACACAGACTCCGGCTTCTTTCCAATTACGCTGAAGTCGGCTTTCAGACTAACTGATACAGTTGAGTACTAGTGTTTTCAATTAACGACTGCCTATCCGTCTTCCACAATCCCGTAGCTCGGCAACACGATATTCCTTAGGAAGACTGGTTTAACATTTTCTGTACATTTATGATATTTTTTTCAATGTGTACCTAACCCTTTTATTCTGTGGGTAAATCATCTAATGACTTCTTCCGCTCTGGGTGCAGCGGAAGGGAGAGTTAGACTTCTACTGACTAAAAACCCACCCTTAATTTCCGGGGCCGCGGTATCTCGTTAGAACATTCCCGCAACACAGCAGGCTTTGCTCTTTCAGAATATTTTCAACTTTTACCTCAGGGTACTGTTTTAGGGTTAATCTTGAAGACAGACCCGTGTGACTATCAATATTTAATCACGAGTTCCTTATCAATGAACGCATCCTATTATAGGCTAATGTATAAGGTTTAAGACCAGGCAGTGCAAAATAATTTTCACGCAAGCTCCGCCCCCATCCACCCCGGTTAGGCAATTGCATACTAAACGCTAACGCAGCAGTAATTAAGTTGAATATCGCGTGCGCTTTTTTACCATATTCTGGTTTGAAACTAAATGTCGTAAGTCTCAATTCTTATTTCGTTTATAACCAAAGTGATAATTGATCTAGAGAAATAATGTCCTATATTTGGATAATAAACTACATTTTCTTACTGTCAATACAAATTTTAGACATAAAAGCCGAGTAATCTTGATTAAATTTTGGATAATCTTTAAAAAATACATGATTTTCGATTAAAAAATGGACCGAGCGAAAATGTTCTAATTACGAAACTGGTGTAGACATGGAAAGAAAAAGATCCAATAAATCATATACTAAAGTTCCATTTTGATTGTATGCGTGATTGTTTCAGAATATTAATACAAAATTACATACAATTTAGGGAGCCTAATCTTAATGTAAACATAAAACTGATCATTCTTATTTGTTTGCTGCAGATTGAGTGAGCCGTTGCCAATATGGGCAGTGCTGACACCTGAATCCACATTCTTCAGCAAATCGTAAGTGACAAAGTTAATTTTTTTTATATATCTTTAATAATACATTTACTGGCCCTTTTTCGCCCGAAGACAGCTTTGGAACCAAAGACGGCAGTAGTGACACGCTTACAGTGTTACAAAGGACTGGTCTTTTGAGCACTTTAACACTGTCAGCGATGCAGTTTTTTATCTTATAATTTCTAATAATAAATGTATATCTGATATAAAAAAAATCAATTATACTTTGTCCATTCTTACTTCTATGACACAAATGTCGATTTGTTGTTCAACACAAAATTGTATATAAGGTTACAGTTTTTTCTTAATGTCTTGACGAAATTTCGTCCTTTGTATTTAAACAGCTAATCTATGTTTATCACACTTATTAAAACTTTTTTTGCAAAATATAAAACCGACTTCCATATCAAAACACTACAAAGCCAAAAATAAAATTTAATTTCGGTAGTCGGTGTTATTGGTTTTGTATTTTCTTTTTTTTCACACTGCCTTCCGAAATTAAAATTATTTTTGGCTTTGTAGTGTTTTGATATGGAAGTCGGTTTTTGTTTTTGCAGAAATGTTTTTATTTTCGTGCTTTTTAGTGGATCAGTGAATTTTCCAAATCGGTTAGTAAATGACGGAGTTATGCGCGAACAAAAAACGCAATGCAGAGTAAACGAAAGGATCATCAACGTAAATATTTTTTTTAGACTTTTGTTGATTTTTCAGAAACGGCAGAAAATCGGTTGGCAAGCGACGGAGTTATGCGCGGACAAACATAAAAAAAATACAAACATCCGAATTGAGAACCTCCACCTTTTTTAGAAGTCGGTTAAAAAAGAGAAAACATTTGAAATAGAGAACGGAATCAGGCCGTACTTTGCGGAAGTCCATACCAAACTAATACTGCAGAAAATTTTCTAGTGTTAATCTAGTGGAGTCTATGTTTCCTGATGGCTAAATCCTGGGGGTCTTTCCGACAATAATGAAAGGTTACTTCTTTATACTTTATCTTTGTCCACATCATTGTAAACTATCAGGTGGAGATGGTGATCAAACGAGAACATTTACCAATAAAAAAATCCGCTAGAAAAGCTCGTCAGGCTTTTTAGTGGAATGAACATTCGATATTTTTTTGAAGTATTAGTTTAAACACATGAGATTCAATCCGAATAATTTACACTAACCATTAATAAATGTTAATTTCCGTGTTCTTTTGAAGACTAAACGACAGACATTCTTTTATCATTATGAGAAATGAAAGCAGTCTATTTCCTAGTTAACTCATAAAGAATCTGTTTGATGATGTAGTGTATTACAGAAGTTATAATTAAAATGACGGTGTAGGTATTAGTTCACCAAATAAAAGTCTAGAGTCACGAATAACGGTTAAAATTCTGATATTCAAAGTTAAGCGGTTACACGAAGCGTAAGAAGCACTAGAACAATATAGATGTCGAAGGATTTTCATAAAATTAGGTTTTTAATCAAAAACCTAGGTTTTTGATGAAAAACCGGAAGATGACACATTTTAAACTCAATTTCATCATAAACCTGTATCAATCCAGATTTTTGATGAAAAACCTGAACTAGTTTGGGTTTATGATAAAGTTCTTGGCAAAATCACGGGTTTGCTTTGTTTTATGACAAATAAATCAATTTAAATAAAATAAGTAAAACAATCCATCATCATTTGCAACTTAGTAGAAAGAAAACAATTATTTATTTATCAAAATTTTACATCCATGATCCAATCAATATTCTCCTCCTTCAATCCAATTATGAAATGAAATGTTTCAATTTCACGTACCTATATTAATCTGATTTTGATAATCCGCGAAAATGAAATTTCCCTGAGAGATCTGTGAGATCGTCAAATTTTTGAGGGTGTGTATCGGGCGGCCGATACAATCAGAGGGTTTGTGTGTTTTTCAGCAGAGACGAAGTAATGCACTGAATGGCGTTTCAACACTTGCTTTATAGTCGGGATTTTGAGGTCTACGTGGAGATCCTCGTTCCTCAAGTACCAGGGCGCGCCCGTGGAAGAAATTGGTTTTTGATAACTGGCATCCTATGGATCTAAGCTGGACTTGTATGAGTAAACACCGGACAGGCGTATGTCAGAATAGGCGTAAAAATGCGTAGTTTACATTTTAGGGAGAGTTGTGTGCATTCAGCATGCAGTGTAAATTTAAATTGACTTATTTGTCATAAAACAAAGAAAACCCGTGATTTTGACAAGAACTTTATCATAAACCCAAACTAGTTCAGGTTTTTGATCAAAAATCTGGATTGTTACAGGTTTATGATGAAATTGAGTTTAAAATGTCTCATCTTCCGGTTTTTCATCAAAAACCTAGGCTTTTGATCAAAAACCTAATTTTATGAAAAACCTGCGACATAGACACTAGTTAGGAAGATGGAAGAATATAAAACAAGATACTAGATAGTAAGCAAAGCGAATTTAAACAATAAGAAAAGATTTTAAGTATTAAGAGCGAGCGCGGTAAGCTAAGTGCGGAGGCAAGCTAGCGCGTGAGTGCCTGGCGCAACAGTGAACAATGGATTGGCTTTGGGACTGGCGTGCAAGAATGCGGTGGTACCGAACTGGTCCGAACGAGACTCGCGGCGCACGGTGGGCTGAAAAACGGCTTTCATAGACTTAGGCATTTTATTTTGCAAGTGCCAGTTTTTGTGCCGGATATCACTTCTATTTGTTATAACAATATACAAAAATGACACCAGAATTGATTCTGCACAAAAACGAAGGAATTATAATTTTTTTACGAAAATTTTGTATGGAGCTAGTATGAAAAATCGAAATATCTCTGAAACGGCAGCGATAACCGTAATATCCTTATAGGAGGTTTTAGTACTAATTATTTATGATTTTTTGACATACGTTACATAATGGTTGTAGATGCCTTTTTTTTTTTAAACTGTCAAAATATTTTTATTTATTTTTACATATTAAACGTTCCTTTTAGTGTTTAAGTTGAAGAATTCAGAGCTTTAACAACTCTTAACATAAAATAGCATCACCCCTATAGACCTGAAGGACTAGACAGAGGTGTGTAGTATCTTGTTCATCTTGTAAGATTTCCAACAATACCAAATAGTTGAATATCAGTGTCAAAGTGCCCATGCTGTCGCTTCTTTTAGAAAGATAGGGGAATGAAATTGTTAATTGATCATACCCTAAAAGTATGATTACAACATAACCGGACACATAATAATATCGACACAAAAGGAATTTTAAAACCTTGCATACGTTCAAAATACAAAATAACATATTGTGTAGTCATCTAATGAGTCTGATGACAAGTAATTAAGTAATTAGAATGATGGTTGTAGTCTTCTGATTCTAATGAGCCTATTAAGTGATTAAATGATTTGAAATATCTCGCAACAATACCAACTAAGAACTGCATTCACCTTTTTATAATTAGTGAGCTAATGTGATTCTACTATGTTCTACTATGAGTTCTACGAAATGTTTTTGACGATTATAAATTTTTATTATCATATCTTTTATAACTTTAATGAGGGTAGTTAACTAATTATTGACTTTATACAATAAAAGGGCTATAATTTTGTTCCATAATTTAGATTGTTCACAACCGTGTAACTACTAACACTAAAACTATTTGCATTGCGACTACAAAATCTTAGAATGGAAAGTTTAATCACCAACTTAGATTTGTTTGTTCTTCTAAAAAGTGAGTGTCCTTCATTTAATCATGAAGTATTGTTTAGTGCAATTGTGTCCCGCATAGGCGATTGCCTTTCTGCCGAAGATCAAGTAACTCTCAAAGAATTTTGCCGGAGATTCACGCGAGCTGCTTTAAACAGGTGGCAGAAATCTAAACGATTCTTTGATAAGTTTAGAAATACGTACGGAGAGTGGTTGCAAGCAAATATTGATTGGCCGAGTTGCGTGCAAACTTTAATAAATCAAGAACCAACTGTTGATGAGATACCAAGAGCACGCTCAGTCTCTCCAGAACCTTCGACATCATCGACTGTTGGAACAATGACAAAAAGGTCCCGAAAACCATTCAAAGATATGGGAAGCAAACAGAAAAAGAGAAGATCTAGTGAGCACATAGGCGAGGATTCCTGTGAATTGGCATATGCAGCTGCAGCACGTTTAAAAGAAGAAGGTTATGAAGATATCGCATCTGTAATCAATTATATGATCAAAAATCCAGAAGCTGCCGTTAAAATCAAGGAAAGCAATAAGAAAACAGTAATATTTACACCAGAGAAAGCACTTGGATTGCTTCTTTCACTTAAGCTTTCAAAGTGGCAATATATTACGTTGCGAGAGACTGCCATTCGGGAAGGTGCTAAGGATATTTACCCATCCTACTATAAACTGCAACAAACTAAGCTTGCATGCTACCCTCCTAATCAATCAGTATCAGTTACGGATTCATCAGCTAGAATTACACTTCAAGCTTTACTTGACATCACGGTGAAGCGGATTCTTCAAAGTCTTTCTGATAATGTGGAAAATAAGCAGTTAAAGCTGATATCGAAGTGGGGATTTGATGGTGCTTCCAATCAAAGCCGATACAAGCAGAAAATGGACGGCGAGCATGATGATTCAAGCATTTTCATGACCTCCTTGGTGCCACTGAAACTGACAGATGGAGATAATACTATATGGACAAACCCGAAACCATGCTCAACTTTTTATTGTCGTCCGGTTCAGTTCACTTTTGTAAAAGAAAGCCATGCAGTTGTCATTGATAACAAAAGAAAAATGGATGAGGAAATTGAGGCCCTTAACCCCACAGAGTGCATTAATAGTAACAGGGTGACTCATAAACTAATGATGACAATGATCGACGCAAAAGTCTGCACGTAACTTTCTGAAGCTAGATCAAATGCATCATGCTACCTGTGCTTAGCAAAACCAACAGAAATTAACCACTTAGATGCTGTAACATCAAAAACTGTGTGTTCTGACATATATGAATTTGGCCTATCATCCCTACATGCCCGTATAAATTGCATGGAATGTCTGTTACACATTGCGTACAGACTTGACTTCAAACAGTGGGCAGCAAGAAGTAATGAGCATAAAGATATGTTACAAAACAGAAAAAAAACATTCAAAATAAATTTAAAGAGGAGCTCAATCTGTTAATTGATATAGTAAAACAAGGCTCGGGAACTACCAATGACGGGAATACCGCAAGGAAGTTTTTCGAGTTTCCCAATAAAACTGCAGCTATTACTGGGTTGGATCAAAACCTGATAAAAAGATTTGCTGTTATTTTGCAAGCAATAACATCTGGTGAGAAGATCGATGTCATCAAATTTAAAGATTTTGCTCGCAAAACAGCAGAAAAGTACGTGGAATTATACGACTGGTACTACATGTCATCAACCGTACATAAACTATTAATACACGGAGCTGACATAATCGAAAAAAATGATATTGTCCCGATTGGGACTCTCTCGGAAGAAGCCTCAGAGTCTCGAAACAAAGATTTTAGGAGGTTCCGGGAACATCATTCGCGGAAAAGAAGCAGGCAAGATTCTAATCAAGATATCCTAAATATGCTTGTTGTTTCTTCGGATCCTTTTCTAAGTGCACAAAGGCCGAAGTTAGATGCCAAAAGGAAGACAACCTTTTTTGCTGAAACTCTCGACCTAATACAGTTTCCGGAAACTGAGTTCGAGTTTGTAGGTATATCCGATCTGGATTCTGACTCGGAATTGGAGTCCGACAACGAAAGTTGTAAAGAAAATTTGTAAAATTTAATTATTTTTCTTTATGTTCTTTTGTTATTTATGTTAGTTTATTGTACCAATATGTTTAGTTAATAATTTCATAAATTATAGTTTCAAATATGTATTTTGTATAATTGAATTTATTAGATATTATTTTTGTTACTTCTGTTTTATTTAAATTACCTATCAATAAAAAGTTTATAAACAGTCTTTTTTTTCACATATTCTTAATATTTGGGGAAAAAGCATGCTTCCTAACGATGTTCTTAACTTTGACACAGTTCATGGATCGTTTTGAACAGTTTCATATGTTAAAATAAATAATGTTAGTACTATAATCCCCTATAAGGATATTATTATTATTATGTGTCCGGTTATGTTGTAATCATACTTTTAGGGTATGATCAATTAACAATTTCATTCCCCTATCTTTCAAAAAGAAGCGACAGCATGGGCACTTTGACACTGATATTCAACTATTTGGTATTGTTGGAAATCTTACAAGATCAACAAGACACTACACACCTCTGTCTAGTCCTTCAGGTCTATAGGGGTGATGCTATTTTATGATAAGAGTTGTTAAAGCTCTGAATTCTTCAACTTAAACACTAAAAGGAACGTTTAAATATGTAAAAATAAATAAAAATATTTTGACGATTTTTTAAAAAAAAAGGCATCTACAACCATTATGTAACGTATGTCAAAAAATCATAAATAATTAGTACTATAACCCCCTATAAGGATATTACGGTTATCGCTGCCGTTTTAGAGATATTTCGATTTTTCATACTAGCTCCATACAAAATTTTCGTAAAAAAATTATAATTCCTTCGTTTCTGTGCAGAATCAATTCTGGTGTCATTTTTGTATATTGTTATAACTAATAGAAGTGATATCCGGCAAAAAAACTCGCACTTGCAAAATAAAATGCCTAAGTCTATGAAAGCCGATTTTCAGCCCACCGTGCGGCGCGGCGGAATCACCCGAAGTTAGAAGGTAGCTTCTTCGTGTGGCGGCGCACATTAGGCCCATACTGAAAATTTGTGGACTTAGGCAACAAAGTTCACATATCCATGCGATTTTTTTTTAATATGACCGGTTATGATATTCCTGACAACTTTTATTCTTATAAAATTTCTTCTAAAGTTAATAGTTTGTCTTTAAAAAAAAATAATTAGATTTTTTTGTATGGAGCGAATCACGTTTAATTTTTTTCTTCAATTGTGCTAATATGTTGGTTGTGTGGCGTGAGTATATAATAGCTAGGGTCATTCTCTGTCCACGAGAAAAATATCAGCGCCGGCCATCTGTGGCAGCGCAAGTAATCATTCAGTAAAAAAATATATATTTCGTATGACATTTTTTGCCATGTAAAATAAATTCAAAGTATATTTTTTGTGTCATCAGGCTGATTGACCTTTTGTTTATTAAATATGTAGTTTTAATAGCGCATAGGTACTTATAACTAATTATT
The DNA here is from genome assembly GCA_943138885.2 of Tholera decimalis. NCBI lineage: Eukaryota > Metazoa > Arthropoda > Insecta > Lepidoptera > Noctuidae > Tholera > Tholera decimalis. The sequence continues at coordinate 12,013,289 of OW964552.2, read as the reverse complement.
CTGGTAGAAATTTAGTTATTTTTGCTTTGTTATCGGCAGCACCTGCATTGTGGTTGATGACTCATTTGTTTGTGCGCTCAGCTAAGCTCATAACAAACGAGTCACCAAAAATGCTTGTCTCTGATTGGCTGTGTTATTTTTTTTACTGCACGTTATCTATTGTTGAATAAATATCGTAAGTTTCAGGTTATACTAATTTTGTTAATGATAGGTGAAATAATTTAAATTTGTACGGGCAAGTCATTGATAATTATTTACATTATCAAGCGTATGAAACTGTGAAGTAATTTTAACCCTGAAAAGGGCTGTTTGTCATATTCCTAGCCCTGATGGGCTTTTGTGGGAATAATCTAGAGCCGGATCACATTATTTCTTGTTCCAGAAGTGCTAGTGGGTCCGGCAAGTTTTCGGACTCTGCTATGAGGCATTCTTCTTCCTCCATAATCTCACTGTCACAGGGAGGCTCAGTCTTTAACAACTGAATTGCTTCAGACAACAACTCATTATGAACCCGTTTCGTTATTTTAGGCCTTATGTAGAATATGTGGGGATCAGAGCTTATTAGAAGTCCATGGAGGATGTCTTCTTTTGTTACTATTCTCCCCGTGTTCAAGACTACAATAAGGCCAGTGCAACGATACTGGTGTGTCCAAACTGTCCACGGTACGTGGAGCTTAACGTTGCTCTTCAACAACAATAAACAAAAGGCTCTTCGGCCTACAAACCATACATAAAAATAACAGTTCTAACCACTAACCTTCTGTGCTGGGTTTGCCAAGCTTCGACCTTCCTAGGTCACGCCCAAGTGTGGTATGTATGTAAATATGAGGTGAGTAATTGAAAGGTGTGATGTAAGTCAAGTGTTGTAGAACGTTCACAAGGCGCCAGTCTCCAGATGGCGCGGTCCAAATAGCATCACAGCCCAAACTCACACCGGATTGAAGCTATTTATCACTACTTATTTCCAACAAATGCGCGTGCCACGAGGTGGCAACAACCCGGCGATAAATCCAAAAATATCCCGGGGTTTTCGTCAAATGAGGATTACAACTTCAACCAATAGTTAACTCGCGACCCAATTATCGGTTTCAACACGCGATTCCAAACGATATTTTTCCAATTATAATTAAATCAACAGGTCCAACGCGGACGTTTTTCAACAAGGAAGCAAAGTCTATCTGTCAAGTCAAAGTTATGTCAAGTGTCAACATCAAAAAGACAATAGAATTTTGCCACACCAAAGATCGTTCAAAAATACATTTGGGACGCAACACCCCGTTTTCCGAGTGTGCCTCTCCCTGACGTTTCTGGCTTCCGAAGCTTCTTCAGATAAGGTACCTAAAACTAATAAGTACATACATTTTAATTTTAAAACGCAATCGAGTCAAATAATACGAGTCTGTGTTTCCCGACAGCTACAACCTAGGAGTCTTTAAGTCCAGAGTGAATAGGTTACTTTTAGGTAAGCGTGTTCCTTCTTCGATCACATCATCACTTACCATCAGGTGAGATAGTGGTCAAACGCAAACCTGTTTTCAATAAAAAAAAAATACATCAAACTATATTTATTTTTTACTTACCGATTGGCAAAACACCAAAGTGGTTACAGATGTCTGCACCGTGCATTAGAAGTTTATGTACACTAACTGGCATGTAGTACCGCGAATAGTGTTGCACGTACACATCAGCTGTTTCACTACAGTATCTTCTAAATTTTTCACAGTCAATGTTTTTGCCTGATGATATGGCTTATAGAATAACGGAAAATCTGAAAAACAGATTTTCGTCAATTCCCGTTATTCTGGATGATCTGTTGTAATCTTGGAAAAAACGCCTCGCAGTATTCCCGTCATTTGTAGTTCCAAAATCCTTAAATGGGAAAACAATACTGCAATATACAGTACATAGAGATATAATACACAAACAACATAAAAAGAGCGAAAATTAAATACTATGTGAACTATGTTTGACTATATCAATCAGCATTCCAGTTTGCTCACGAAACTCTTGTTGCGTGATATTTTTAGCTTGTTTCAAAGCCTTATGTTCGCTTCGAGCTGTCCATCGTTGAAAATCCATATTATAAGATATATGGAGAAGATATTCCATACACCTTCAATCTTCATATGCAGTGAAGAAATTCCTTGTTTGTAAATTTCTTCACGAAGTGGTTTGGAAGTCAAAGCGTCTAAATTATTCATCTCACTCGGTTTTGCCAAGCAAATGGGACACGTTGCATATAATGGTACTTCAGCAATAATATTGGCCACTTTTCCATCAATCATGGTCATATGCAATTCATGTGATACAATAATATTTCCACATTGTGTAGATATTCGTTCATTAGTTTGTTTTTTCATCTCAGACTCTTCAGAATTTATAAAATCAGCTGTCTCCGAAGTGAAAGTGAACTTCACTGGTCAACAGTACAGAGTTGATCAAGGTGTGGGGTTCTCCCAAACTATATTTTTATTCCCAGATGATGGGCTAGTAGACACTAGCCGAAGAGGGACGATGCTTATCATGACTACTGACGAATCATCGAACTCTGTAGCTGTGTTTGACGTTTTCTGTTTATAAATACTCTGCGACGAAGAACCGTCAAGACCCCATTTCCAGGTCAACTTGAGTTCTTCATTTTGAGACCTATCAACAGAATTCATATCTAGTAAAATTCACTCCAGAGTGTGGTCCAATAGCGCTTACAATTTAATCTGAGCTCCTTTTTCGGTAATCTCCATACTCTCTTGTGGTGGGTAACATCTTTTCTTGGCATTTACAAGCTTTGGGTAAGATGGAAAGGCAACACAGTTTTCTTCTTTCAGAAATTGTCGAAGAGCTAAGTACTTCCATTTCGAGAGCGCATCTGATGTATAAAGAGCTAAACATTCATCTTCAGAGACAGTACTTAAAGCTCTGCTTTTTGAATAGTCGCTCGTCTACTTCGGGTAGCGCATCTGGATTATTGGAAAGGTATTCGACCACTTTTGCCAGATTCGTTTTGCCATTGTCTTTAAATTTTGTTATGCACCAGTTCTGCAACTCTTCCTCGGAATTTTCTTCTACTATGGAAGTAGATCGTCTTTTTTTGCTTATTACTTAACTCTTCGAACGGTTTTCTGTGCTCTTTTTCTGTAGATGTTCCCGCTTCCGTAGTACACACAGGTCAACACTGGCACAAACAGGCCAGTTGATGTTTTTTTCCAACCACTTGCGATTACTTACACGATTCATAAAAGTTTTTTGATTTCTACTTGACTCTATCCACTTTTTATTTATATTTACACAAAAAAGTCGACAGAACTCCTGGATTCGGTTCTTGTCTTCTTCAGAAACTTCGGTAGTCAAGATAGAAACTATACTTTCATATAGAGACATGATTTTTCAGATCACCGCTACTTCTTAATTTCACATGAAAAATCTAGGTTGGTACAAAATCCAGTCATAGTTCTAATGTACATATAAAAATAAAAGTATTTCGCTGTGGTTAGAAATAAGCGACAAGAGCAAAACTAGATGGAGTTAATGAATGTCTTTATATTTTTAGTCAGTGTTAATTACTCAAGTAGTGGACATAACAGTGAGTGACAATTATTCAGCCAATCAGAGACGAGCATTTTTCGATGACTCATTAGTTATGCGCTTAGCCGAGCGCACAAACAAATGAGTCATCAATCACAATGCATCTCTACCGATAACATCCAATAATAACTAAATCACAACCAGAATTACTAGTTATAAGTACCTATGCGCTATTAAAACTATATATTTAACTATAAAAACTGCAAAAAAAATCTTACAAAACATTTTTTTTTACCGAATGATTACTCGCGCTGCCGCGGATGGCCGGCGCTGATTATTTATTAGCACAATTGAAGAAAAAAAATTAAACGTGATTTCGCTCCATACAAAAAAATCTAATTAATTTTTTTTCAGACAAACTATCAACTTAAAAAGAAATTTTAAGAATAAAAGTTGTCAGGAATATTATAGCAAGTAATATAAATATACTTTGAATTTATTTTAAATGGCAAAAAAAATCTTACAAAACATTTTTTTTACCGAATGTTTACTCGCGCTGCCGCAGATGGCTGGCGCTGATTTCTTTTTCGTGGATAGAGGATGACCCTAGCTGTCATATACTCAAGCCACACACCCAACATATTAGCACAATTGAAGAAAAAAAATTAAACGTGATTCGCTCCTTACAAAAAAATCTAATTAATTTTTTTTTCAGACAAACTATCAACTTAAAAAGAAATTTTATAAGAATAAAAGTTATCAGGAATATCATAACACGTAATATTTTGTTGCCTAAGTCCACTAATTTTCAGTATGGGCCCACTGTGCGGCGCTGCCACTACAATGGTAAAAATAAATTCACAAACACAAACGTAATTATGGAGAGTGTCAAATGTGGTTGTCTCATTGGTCATAATTTGTTGTGACTCTTGAGAAAAATGCGTCTAGGAAGAGTTGTTTTTATATACTTACGTAAATGTTTCATGATATGAGATATAAACATCATAAAAAGAGCGCTCAAAAATTTTCCCTCGTTAAATGTGCAAAAAGAAAACAAGTTTCACGGTTATGAATCCGCATATTCGTGGATTTACATTTTTAAATCAAACAAGCTAAGACCACAAAGTACGTGCAGCCATCGTAACGCAGCGAATTTATCTGCAAGTAACTCGCATGCGAGTTTGATTACATTGCTAGGCGGGGTCGAGCCATTAATTGTATTATACCTCAGTACCATGCAATGTAATGCTACTGGCATTGGAGCTAATTGGAGGTGAAAATGTGCTGGGGTTGCGGGAATGTTCTAACGAGATACCGCAGCTCCGGAACATACGGAAAACTGAAGAAACAGGGTGAGTTTTTTATACCCAGAGCAAGAGAAGTCAATTGATGTTTTTTCCCCTGAAAAATATATGAAACAGATTTTCTGATAATTAATGTTTTTTCTGACCCGCTATATTTTTGTTGTAATGCTTACCCACGTGGCATCCAGTTCCCTATGGCTTTTATTGTAAAAGTTAGAGTAACTCTGAGTTGCTCCATGTCTGCCTTGACTTTGATAGGCAGAAATGGTGTAATTCAGTATTTGGATTTGTCTTAGTCTGAAGAGATCGAAGATGTCTGATTACTTTATTATTTCGTAATTGGAAAACTATGATTGAGTTTGACAGAAAACCTTGAAAGTGGCCTAGTGGACTAGACGGAATCTAATGTCTTTTGTATTATATTTTACTGAAAGCTTTTGTTATTGTTATAGGTACTTATGAATGTTGATTTCTTTTATTGATGCGGAAAACGCGTGTTACCCTTTTCTCTTAATTTACGCAATCTCACAGCTAGGTCTTCTAAATAGCTTTTATATACCTATCGTGGTTAAGGTTTTTTTAAAAGAAGAGGCCCTATAGGGTCTTGTATTAAAAACCCCTCACTGGAAACTTAATTCGAAGTGATACCAGTTCACTCTCTTACTACAACATATGCAATGAACCGATATTAACCTTATGCCTGCAGATGGCTCACGCTTTACGATACACGTTCAAGTACTTGTCTGCTAAACCAACCATCAGTCATTCGATTGATATAGCTAGTCCATTACTACAGACGACTAGGTTAGCGCAGCGGTTGAACAATGCGCTGCTGCGCTGCGTGCCTTGGGTTCGATTCTTGCATGGCATAAGTGTTTTATGGCCACAATATTTGGTTTAGGACTAAGTATTTGTGTATGTGAGTTATAATGTTTGTAAGCACATCCATGATAAGGGAGAAATTCCTCTTGTGAGGTTTTTTTACTTAACAATACTGCAGCGACAGGAGCATCCTATTTCTGCTGTCTGTGTGTACCTCAAGTGTTAGTACATAAATCAGATCTAGCCCCTGTAAAGGCATGCATAAATGCTATGTAAGCTTATTATTTCTTTATTTTCTTTATAAATCGCTCACAATTTACATGTTTCTACAAATATATATATATATACAAAAACCATTTAAAAATTGAAAAATGGCAGTCCACGGGCATCTGGAGCAGTGTCCAAGATACCAGTGGTTAGGTCCCCAGAAAAAGGAAGGTCCTCACAAAACGAGCTGTATCCAGGAATAATGCCTTCTGTATCAGACCCTTTATCCAGCTGTGCAACGCCAGTTTCGACAGATGGTCAATATTTTTCTACGAAGAAAAAAAAAACAATATAAAATACGGGGCTTCGCTCCCGTGGATTCACTATCACGGTAAAAACATAACTCTCCTTTTTTGCAGTCGCGTAAAAAGTAGCCTATAACCTTCCTCAAGCTTCAAGCTACTACCATACCTAATTGCATCCAAATCCACCCAGTACTTTCGAAGATTAGCGCGTTCAAGTAAACAAACAAACAAACAAACTTTTCCGCTTCATAATATTAGTATAGATTGAAAAATATAAAAAAGGCATCTTCAAAGGCTTTCTTTATAAATCGCTTATAATTTACATTTTTCACAAAAAAAGAATATACAAAAAACATTAAAAAATTGAAAAATGGCAGTCCACGGGCATCGGGAGCAGTGTCCAAGATACCAATGGTTAGGTCCCCAGAAAGAGGAAGGTCCTCACAATACGAGCTGTATCCAGGAATACTGCCTTCTGTATCAGACCCTTTATCCAGCTGTGCAACACCAGTTTCGACAGATGGTCAGCAAAGCTTTTCTCTATCAGGCCATATTGACGGATACGACAATCGGCACAATGACAGCCGAGTTCTTACTTAGGTACTTAATGCTTTGACATAAGTCTAGCTTGAAATAGGTACGTACCTAACGTGGTAACGATTAACTTTAGTAGCCAATTTTGGACGCTTATAGAAGCGCTAAGCTACTCAATTTAATGTGCGAATTTTCATATACCTAGGTACCATTTAGTACGACGTCGAGCAATTTGTTTTACTTATTTACAAAAATGTCTAGCAAGAAAGCTTAGCGAACATTATAGGGTTTTTATTATTTTATTAAGGTATAATATACGTACATATAAAGAGCTTTGTAAGGGCACTTTGGCCGTGTCAACATGTGGGCATACTTAATCTTTGAATAATATACAAAAGTCCAAACTCAAGGTTTGCCAACATGCTATGGAGCAAAATATGCTATAATTATGGTAAATTAACAGACCGAGTTTAAAACACCACAATGCACTTCAAAAAATCATTAATGTGACTCCAAAAGACTGCCCAATGTAAAGGCTTGATGATTTTTTTTTTAACTTGGTAAAATTATCAAATAAGTCCTCCCACCCAGGGCAGGGTGGGAGGGACTGTCAGACTTTTACTGACTAAAATCCACGGTGTTCCTTCAATAACCCTTTACGTACCGGGGTCACGGTAATGGGATAAGTCCCACGACCCCGGCAGGCTTCGGCCCTCTACAGGGGGGGCCTCGTCATATTGCTGACGCTCTTTGAGGCGCGCGTGGAACACAACGCGCCGTCGACCCGGGCATGGTCCATGGTCGGACAGCGAGTTGCCCTTTACTCGCTGTCCGCATGCCCGCGCCTACGGTGGTCGGAGATCGTCGGCCGACGTCCGACGCCGTGGGCGTCTACCACTGCGGCTGGGCTGGAGGGAGGACGCCATCCTCTCCATCACGCGGCCCGCCTCCTCCTTCGGAAGCATGACTGCTACGCAGAAGGAGGCGACCGCTTCCCACTCCCTCTCGCCCCGCAGCATGGCTTCGACCAATGCCGGGCGCGAGAGGTCTCCGCCTATCGCCGCCGTGAGGACACGTCGGTGCTCTGCCCAAGTGGGGCAGTCTTGCACCGTATGCTCTACTGTGTCCTCAGGGCGACCCTCGCAGTGGTGATACCCAGGCGTTTCTTCCTTTCCCATCAGACACAGGTACCTCCCGAAACTTCCGTGTCCGGTGAGGACCTGTGTCATGCGGTAGGTCAGGACGCCGTGACGCCGATCTAGCCACTCCTCAAAGAGGGGTCTTACCGCCGCAATTGCGGCGTGCCCGAAGGCTTGATGACTTGGATTGCTTTTAAGAATTGGATGGATGAAGCGAAGAACGATGACGCTGGGAGAAATGGAGGAGGCCTTTACCTAGCAGTGGGACGGTGTAGGCTAGTACATAGTATTTAATATATAGCCTTGACCTTCATAGAAAATCTCGCTCACATAGAAAATGTTGTAGAAAATAAATAGCAAGGCCCGTATCACAGCACGACATACATAAACCTATTACTTTAGCTTTGTAATGATATAAATATTACAAGGCAATGTTCATATGTCACTTTTCAGAAAAGCTACATATGGTTACACCCTTATAAAGTAAGTTATTTTTTGTCCAAACCTACTTAAAATTCAGCTCATCCATTCGTAGTAAAACAACGCAAAATTTTTCAATGCCAGCCATACAACAAGTCTTCTTTTATCTTCGCAGATAAACAAAACGCGAGGCTATGAATAACGCGTAGGCACTCCAAAATGTTGAGCGTCTCTGACGATGACAGAAACTTTCTCATATTGCAGCCATAAATCTATAGTGATAACGTAAAGCTTGGCAGCAAATGGAACCGATTCTGGTTGGTTTGTGTTTTATAGGCGCTAAATGTTTGGTACCCCTGGCAATTACGGAGGTGTAAATTGAAGAGATAAATCAAAATCGTGTTCGTAATATTGAAAGTTGTTCTAATTTTTTTATGAATTAGCAGGTTTGATTCAGGATGAGGGATATAAATTAAGATATCAGTTATTTCTTTTTGGTTATTATTTTACTATCCCAGAGCTGGACAAAGGCCTTCCCCTATTCCTTCCAATAACTCTTTACACGCGCCGCTTCAAATCAGCCCTCATGGTACACGTCCAGGTCGTCTTACTACCTCTTCCAAAGTTTCAGTAAAAAAAAAAGCTTTACGAGAATGTGCAATGCAATGTGCAACAATGTGGGTAGAATACACATTAGTAGCAATCCTGTTAACCCCTCCAACTGAGCTAAATATGCTTGAGTCTGGAGTGGGTTCACGGCAAGTGTAATGGGTGGGGTTAGAATCTGCGATCTCTCGATCACAAGTCCGACATCTTAGCCACTAGGCTATTGACGCTTGATGTAGTTTGCCAAAGGACAATGAAGGGCATCATTCTGGGTGTGAAAAGAGAGGCCTTGATTCTTTAAAAAAATATCAGCAAATGGTGTCCATTTCCTACAGGCAGTAAAATAAGTTTATATTTATTAGGTTCGATACTAATTAATATTCCCGTTAGTATCGGTGAAAATGCGAAGTTCCATTTGCATTATCATTCCCTGTTTAGTCTAGCATTTTCTACTTTTCTCTGGTGCAAAATAAAATGAATGAAGGCTCTGGGGATTAATTGATAAAACATTTCATTTTAAAATGGGTTAAACATAACACTTTAGCATGTCTATCTTTTCTGTCACGTTAAACCAGATGAGACCGCTTTTTCCTAGCTTAAGTTATTATTCTATTTATTACTTTATAACATACTATCCTGAGATGAAACACCAAAAGAAACACAGAGGTCAAATTCTCTTTTAAGGCGAACAATTCGTTCCTGTCAAGTTATTTATAACGACCAAGCAGGGTAATGCCTCCGTGAAAAACGCGTCAGTGATCGCGAGCTGATCTCCGGCCACCGTTGGCAATGGCTGGCGGACGGCGAGCAGGGGTAGCTCACCGTCCGGTGAGGACCAGGCCCAAGTCAGTGGCGCGCCGTAATCCCGGTCGGCAGCATTGACGGGGCCTGATACGGCCATTGCCTGCCGGGGATGCGGAAATCATCTAACAAGATACTGCGGCCCTGGGAAGCAACAACAAAACTGTTCTTCAGTTTGCAGAGAGGGTTTTTAGTCAGTAGGACAGGAGCGGTATAGACAGTGCAAGCATTTGTCAGTTATCGTGTAGCTCGTCTTAGAACTCAAAGTGCCCAAATCAGCTTGGCTTTAGTCTTTTGGATGAATGAATTTCATACATTTTTATTAAGTACCTATCTACTGGCTGTAAATCGTGCGTAATTTAGGATTAGATTATAGAACCCGTAAGTTTAAAATAAAAGTAAGCTATGTTACCTATATTCTCCTCTATCTTCCAGTAAAAATCATTTTGAAATCGGATCAGCCATTTCAGACACAAAGAAAAAGACAGACAGTCCGATTTTTTTTGTGTTTAAGTAAGTGTTAAATCTATAAGCACTTGAGACAACAGTTACTTTAAAATAACAGATAGACACTTAAATTTTATTGATATGTAAGTATGTATAGATAGATATAGATGTATATTAGCTACTCTTGAATTATTACAAACAGTTACAAACATCCCAAAAGTTTAATTAGGAGCGCCTAAACCATCAGATGTAGCCGAATGTTTTCATTTAATTTCTGTCATATTTTCATACGAGATCACCCGTGGCCGCAAAATTTTTACGAGCCAAATAAATTATGAAAAATCCGTGTTTCTGACATGGACGGGGCAGTTATCATTATAATATAGCAAGTTGTTAACCGGATTTATTACCTGGAAGCTGATATTAGTATCCTAAATGGTTGGTGCCATTGGAATGAAAAGTCAAGTTGCATTACGCAGGATACTCTATGAGAAAAAGCGTCGTAAAATATAATCAAATTGTGCATATAATAAATAAATAACAATTAAGAGTCAAATCAAAGTCAAAAGTGCAGATTTTAATATAGAAATACAGGGTTATTGGTAAAATGCAAATAACCTCTCAGGACTATATTAGTAACATCATAAACAACAAGTTTTTTCTATGACTTTTAATAATTCATCACATTGTAGTTCATCAGATTTTCATATAAAATATTTCAATTGAACGCTCTAAATGTTTCGCAGTCTGTTAATCTAAAGAAAGCACAAGTAATATAGGTAAACTAAGAGTACAATAGACTGGAGGGGATCTTGAAGATTTTAGTAAAAGTATTTTAAAAGTCATAGAACAAAAGTTGTTATATATGATGTTGGTAATATAGTTCTGCGAGGTTGTTACTGTTTTACCAGTAACTCTGTATAGCATATATCTGTATATTTCCTCAGTCTTGAAACGAATACGTAGCGTCGCAACGCGGTGTGAGCTGAACCTAAAACAAAAAGGTCGGTTTTAACACTTAATCAGACATTATGACGTGATTTAAATTGGAATCTGTTTAGGACGTTCTTCATTTACTTTAAATAAACCAGTTCAAATAATAACCACAAATCTTGGGGAGCTAATTTGGTAAGGTTGCACGAGTAAATGGTACCTAAGATGAAGAATAAACTTGCGATTCGACCCTGTTTTGCACGGACGCAAATTATGTACAGAAACCTTTTTAGTTTTTTTCTCTTAAAACCGTTATGTCCTTTTCATTTTAAACTAGCTTTTGCCTGCAGCTTTGCTTATGAGAATTTTTGTACTTTCATATCCTTTTGCGCCAAAGTTTCGACTCAACAATAAAAATATACAGACATTGATTTTTATTCATATAGAAGATTATTAAGAAAAGTATTAATATCTTTTGTTTCTTCTACCTGTTGATTGATAATTTAATTATAGAGCATACTTATATATTTAATCAAATTCCTTTTGAGGTCTACAACTAAGTTTAATATTAGGATTCCTGTGTAAGATGTAGGTAACCGTCATAAGTGTGACAACGGGTATCGAATTCACGTCCTATTGTTCAATCCACGCACTGGCCAGTTTGTCTATAGTCGCTTAAAACTGTTATTTCTTAATTTGAATTCCGTTTCCAGGAGAAAATTTAAATTTAATTTACACGCGCCTAAATTAGTAAACTTAACTTTTATACAATGAACTCATTTTATAATTAATTTTGTTAGACTGGCTAAATTAAATCCTAAAATAAATTAAGCATCATTACCTACTTAAATACTAGATATTTTGTGAACGTTATTTTAGGTCTTTTAACCATTTGTACACGTGTAATAAAACAGTAGAAAGTGTTTTGTCTGTTCATTGAAAGAAAATATATAAGAATAGGAATCACTAAAGAGAAGTAATGAAAAAGAAATATGTAAGCATTTTATTTATCTTTTTTCTGATTGTTTGCTAACCTTTGACACAGAAAAATGTGGTATGAATGTACATTCAAACAAAATTAACCAAATAGAAAGAATTTAATTGAAAAATGAATAAATAATAGAAAACAAATCAGCCATTTAAAACCATATATTCTGTCCATTTGTTTGTTAGCGCAACTGTCCGAAATTTCTGAACGGATTTTCATGTGGATGTATAATTATGTACTTATAACTGTGAGCAGAATATAAGGTTTGTTTCGGAAGATCTGCTCAACCTTTATTAAGCGCAAGTTAGGTCGTGTATGGAACTAACCCTATCTCTGGAACGGATCTGCCAAATACCAGCTTGATGCACTTGAGTCAATCGAGAAACAGGCCAAGTGGCTCATTGGCAACGAGAAAATGGTTGAGAGAAAGTTCCAGGGCCTTGAATATCGGCGACGTGTTGCAAGCCTATCAGTTCTCTATCGGTTACATTTCGGGGAATGTACGATAGAATACGTACTATAAAACATACTAATTCCACCAAGCCCGTTTCATCATTGGACTACAAGCCGAACGGCGATGCACCATCGCAAAATGGTTGATATCCCACCCATACGCACAAAACGTTTTGGGAATACTTTCATAGTGCGTGCTGTACGCACAGTGAAAGGAGTGGAATTCCCTGCTAGAGTCTGTTGTGTTTCTTGATAGCTAATAACTTGGGGGTGTTTAAGTCAAGAGTGAATAGGTTACTTTTAGGTAAGCGTGCTTCATCTTCCACCACGTCATCACTTACTATCAGGTGAGATGGTGGTCAAACATTAAAAAATACTATTGTGAGGTTTTCGGACTAACCATAACTGTCTATAGACTACGAGGCTATGAAGTCGTTATGAATACCCAACTTCATATTCTTAATTTCGATATTTAATTTATTTATTATTCCACAAAAGGAAAAATATTATCTAAAGTGAGATTTATAAATGTTATCTTATTCAATACAATGTTACTTTTAACAATTATTCCCAGTTATACATGCTAATGAATTCATAATTATACGGCCTATATTGAAAAGTATGCAAAAATACACGTTACGGTTACAGTATATTCATATTCAAAATTGTATTTATTATAACTCATAATTAGCTAGAATAGGTAGTAAGCTCAAAGCAAATAAAAAATATTTAACTATTTTAAATAAAATAAAAAATTATGTAACCGCAACTTGATACAATAAAATCTTTTCTTCATGCCCGAGCCGCTGCGGGAGACGCCTCGGGAGTCACATCGCGAGCTGATCTCCGGCCACCGTAGGCGCGGGCTGGTCACCGTCCGGTAAGGACCAGGCCCGGGTCGACGGCGTATTATGTGCCACGAGTACCTCAACGAGCAGTCAGCAGCATTGAAGGGACCCGACAGAACCATTACACACCGAAAAGAGTTACAACACAATGCTACCTGTTCTAATCTAAACTAAAATACAAACTAGAGACTGCTGGCATTGTCAAGTTGTAGCTATAGCAGTCTTAGAAAATTGCCAAAGTAAAAAATAAGTACTTTAAAAAAAGTTTTGTGCATAAGGTCCCGGCCGCGACCGTCCGAGAGTTTTGAATTCATAAAACTGGACACTATAATCATTAAAGGATTGTGTTATAAATGCACCTTTTTTACTACCAATAAATTAAAAAAAATAAAATTGATAAATGCTCAACAAATCGTGTTTCACTGTTTCGTCAGCGTCCTGTTTCCCGTGACTTTTTTTTATTGATAATAGGCTCGCGTTTGACCACCGTCTCACCTGATGGTAAGTGATGATGTGAATAGGGTCAAAAGTAACTTATTCCATATCGGTATTCACCAATCGGTGAGCATTTATCCATTTTGTGAACTAGACTCCAACATAGTTGGGAAATGATGATAAGCAACAAATTTTTAGCCATTGATAAAGTTGGATTAATAATAATCTACATGATACAATCAATTGGCTAAACATTTTTAGGGTTCCGTAGTCAACAAGGAACCCTTATAGTTTCGCCATGTCCGTCTGTCTGTCCGTCTGTCCGCGGTTTAGCTCAAAAACTATTGGTACTAGAAAGTTGTACTTTGGCATGAGCATACACGTTAATGACGCCAAAAAAGTGGTAAAATAAAATTTAAAAAAAGCAATTATTTAGGGTACCTCCCATACATGTAAAGTGGGATGATAATTTTTTTTTTCGTTCTTCCCATAGTGTGGGATATCGTTGGATAGGTCTTTCAAAAATATTAGGGGTTTGGTAACACCATTTTTTGACTAAGTATACCGTTCGTGACTTATCAAGCTTTAAAGTACCCAGTTTCGTTCGAGTCAAGTATCCCCCCCCCTCTATCAACTAAACGGTTGTAGTTAGAAATTCAAAAGTCACAGCAGTAGTACCTATATATAACGAAATTTAAAGGAAAACTATCACACATAAGTGGGCTTTACAAGTTTACGAGTAATAGTCGACCAATTGTATTTAACTCGAAAATTTCGAACAACTCTATAGAAATGTCGATAGATGGCGCTAAGCGCCAGTTCTATCGTGCTCGTTTCTTGTGACGATTGAGTAGTGTAGCTGTGTGTCCGTATTTAAATTCAAAACACCGGCTATGACAAGTTTTATACAAATCTCTAAAAAAAATTAAAACTTTCCGTGCAAAATTGTCAGATCAGGTGAGGATTTGTATAGGAAGTCAAATTAGTTAGGTAGTCATGTTTAGCTTTTAGTTAGAGCATGGTACAAAACGATCAGTCAGCGAATACGACACGCACTTGGCTGTTATAAAAACTACGGAACCCTACACTGCGCGTGGCCCGACACGCACTTGACCGGTTTTTTTGTTTTATTGTTGATTGGCGTTTGACCACAATCACAGCTGATGTTAAGGGATAATGTGGTCGAAGATGAAGCACGCTTGCCTAGAAGTAAACTATTCACTCTTGACTGAAAGACTCGCAGGTGAGACAGGCAGCTGTATGCACAATGAAACTATTCCCAAAACGTTAAACTTATAATTGCCATAACCTAAAGAGTTTTATGACATGGCAACAACAAAAAAAATAACAGGTAGATAAATACTATTTGTATTGAAAATCAACATACCTGTAAACCTATGAGAGTTTTAAATAATCATCCCCTTCATTTCTGGAACCATTGAAGCCGAAATACGTCAGTTTCATATGAAGTAGGGTCAGACAAACAAGCATCCCACTCGTAACTCAGCTGTTTACTGAGCCTTCGTATCACACACTTGACCAACTCTCAATTTTTTTGTTAGCTGTACCTACCTACATTTTCTGCAGAGTGGAGAAAACTGCGGTAAATGATATCATAACGTTATTATAGCTTGAGGATACTTTAGGTGGACAGTGTTTTTTTTAATTAATGCCTACATTTATATATTTACATTTAGATATGAAGTACTTACTGAATCTAAAAAAAAAATTAAGATTCAATTTGTAAACTTTGATCAGCAATAAAGGCTTATTTTTAACCGACTTCAGAAAAAGGAGGAGGTTCTCAATTCGGATGTTTGTTTGTTTTTTTTTTTTTTTTTTTTTTTTTATGTTTGTTCGGGCATAGCTCCGTCGCTCGCCAACCGATTTGAAAAATTCTTTTTTTGTTGGAAAGGGTATACTTCCCAAATGGTCCCATGAAAATTTTATCGACATCGAACAAGCCGTTTCTGAAAAATTAACAAAAGTCTAAAAAAATATTTACATTGATGATCTTTTCGGTTACTCTATATTGTGTTTTTTGTTCGCGCGTTTTTACTTTTTTGTAGTTGACATTTTGGCTTTTATAACTAGATTAATTACAAATTGACCCACTAAAAAGCGCGAAAATAAAAACTTTTTTGCAAAAAAATAAAACCGACTTCCATATCAAAACACTACAAAGCCAAAAATAATTTTAATTTCGGGAGGCGGTGTGAAAAAAATTAAAATACAAAACCAATAACACCGACTACCGAAATTAAAATTATTTTTGGCTTTGTAGTGTTTTGATATGGAAGTCGGTTTTATTTTTTTGCAAAAAAGTTTTTATTTTTTATGAAGTACTGCTGAGTATTATTTTAGTATTTTTTGTTTCTTTTATACTAAGTTTGCACTGGAGCTCGTGGCTAAATAAAAACAGCCACATGGGTCGATCTTCAACTTGACAAGGTCGGTCTGTGGATGGGTGACCATTTTAACATAATGAAATTCCTCCATACCTCGGAAATCACGTTACGGCTGTTATTTGGACAACTTTGACAGTCGTTACGGGTAGTCAGAAGTCAGAAAATCTGACCCTGGTCGGGCTGTCGCTAAATGTAAAATAACATTACTCAGCTGTATCAGTTAGACTGGAAGCCGACCTCAATAAAAGGCTTAGTAGATGATAATAATTTATTTTTTTATTAATTTATTTATTTCGGAAAAAAAATCCATACAAAGTTTGTTAGTAAAACATCTTAAAGTGTGTCCAAACATTGAGCAGCAAGAGCGCGGCAGCAACACGTGGCATTTCTAGGACACGTTTCTGCCGTGATCTAGTTAAGACAAAGCCGACTAACGTTTTCGCGGCAGTAGTCTAAACACAGGGCGGCGCGCGACGCTGCGGGCCGCGCGCGGCAGCCACGCTCGATTGCCGCTCGATATTTGGACACACCTTTACATTCTATGTTAGTAATAAAAAATTAAAATAATGAACTAAAAATTAATTCATATATTTTCCCGCAGCATCAGCTTCTCCATGCATGCGAGTCCAATGCGCAAGGAAAACACAATCCTGTTTATCCGCAATGACTTTTCAGAATGCTGTTATTACTCCCACGAATCCTACGCAGGAATGACGCAGATCGCCGTCTCATGATCAGTCTCGTGGTCAGTGGGCCTGACTGCTATGCGCAAGGTCGTGGGTTCGATTCCCACCCAGGACAAATGTTTGTGTGATGAGCACGATCATTTGTTCTTTGTCTGGGTGTAATTTATCTATAATATGTATGTATTTAAAAATATATATGTATGTTTATCAGTTGTCAAGTACTCATACCACAAGCTCTGCTTAGTTTGGGACTAGATGGCGTTGTGTGAAAGTTGTGGAATATTATTATTATTATCTTTATTTTCAATATATACATATAAATTACATTTTTAAATATTCTCTAAAAAAAACATTTAAAAATATAAAAAATAGTAGCCCACCGGTACCGGGAACAGGGTCCAAGCTACCGGCGGTCAGGGCTCCATAGAGAGGAACTTCCTGACGATACGCGCCGTGTCCAGGAGTACCGCTCTCTGAAGCAAGGCCTTGATTCAACCGTCTAAAGAGAGCCTCCTTAGACGTTGGTCGAGGCTCTTGGCTATTATGCCATTGGCTGAGACGACTATCGGCACAATGATTGCTGTCTCCACATCCCACATGTCGACTACCTCGCGCGCCAGGTCAAAATACTTATTTTTTTTATCTATCTCAGCTTTCACGAGGTTCTCGTCATGGGGGACTGCTATATCAACAATCATTGTGCGACGCTCTAATCTGTCTATCAGCACTATGTCAGGCTTATTGGCAACAATACTCCTGTCAGTGATGATAGACCAATCCCAGTACAGTGTAATATTGCCATTTTCGAGAACTGGGTCGGGCACATACTTATAGTACGGTAGTTCTGATTCCACAAGATTGTATTTAAGAGCAAGTTGCTGGTGAACAATCCTGGCTACAAGGTTGTGTCTATGCAAATAGTCTCCGTTAGCCAGACGAGAACAACCGGAGATAATGTGACGAATGGATTCTCCCGGTTTGTGACATGCCCGACATGTGTCTACCGTACCATCCTTCACAATATATTTCCGACTAGTACTCACGCGGGGCTTCGCTCCCGTGGATTCTATCACGGTAAAAACATAACTCTCCTTTTTTGCAGTCGGGTAAAAAGTAGCCTATAACCTTCCTCAAGCTTCAAGCTACTTCCATACCAAATTTCATCCAAATCCACCCAGTACTTTCGAAGATTAGCGCGTTCAAGCAAACAAACAAACAAACAAACAAACAAACAAACAAACTAACAAACTTTTCCGCTTTATAATATTAGTATAGATAGTTATTCGTCATCATAACTTCATCCATAATCGCACAGACAAAACCTTCGTTTTATTATTATTATAATGAAATCCCGATCCCGTATGAAATCTAAGGATGTTCTAGAGATTAGCTTGGGCAAACAAAAAGACGGGCAGACCATTTAAAATAAGTTTATTTGCGTTTCAATATCACGTAAAATACTATAAGCACTGGAGAAAAAAATATTTTGAGATCACAGAAACACTTGCATGTTATTTAAATGTACAGATTTTTACATTGTCTTCATAACTCGTTGTTAATAGTAATGAAAGGAAAGGGTAGACCGAAATAAAACACATCACCGTTTTTTTTTTAATTAAGAGAAATATCAATGTGGTTAGAAATCACATTACTACTTGTGTCTGGACTGGGTTCACGGCAATTGTGTGGCTGGGGTTCGAACCTGCGACCTCTCAATCACAAGTCTAACACCTAAGCCATAAGCTATTGACGCTTGAATATCCCAAAAAACGTACCACAATAACTATTCATATATTAAATGACCTTGTTTATATTACATCTTTATGTTTCTTTGTTGTCACAGTTTATAAGTTGATATAAGCCAAGTTTAATATGAATACGTTATGCTTATATCATTTAAAAATATATGGTGCGAAAGTCTGTATAGAAATTGTAAAAGGTTTCATAATATCCATTAAAACCAAGCATATTCACCTTTTGGGGATTTTTAAATCGTTCCTATTACGCACCTAAAAGGTTCTTTTCAACAATATTGAACAGAATAATACTATGCATGAGGTGGCATATTGTGATAACGGAAAAACAATTTTATTTTATGACCGACAAAGGTGTTTTTCATGTAATTTTTGATGAATTGATGTAGTAAACAATGTAAACTTTGATGGAGTCTATTGACGTTTATTTAAGTTTTTCGAGTTAAACATGTTTGTCTGGCAGTTTGAACGTCCTTTTCTTGGTATTGTTCGTCAAATCGTTAAGCTCCTTGTTCTAAGTCGAGCTATACGTCATTTGACAAATGCTTGCACTGTATGGACAGGCCCTCTCAAATTTGTGAGCATCTTTCTTCAAAAGATCGCCTCAGACTGAAACCTACAAGGTTCCCATGTAATTAAACCAGTATAGATTGTATGGACTTTAAAAGAGACGGACCCCTGAGTTTGTTTTGGTGTTTCTTCTCAGGGTAGTCAGTTAGGAAACACCAGCCTCATCTAGTTAATATTTGCGAAAAAAATTACGTGTAAAAGTGTTATTTTATAACCAATTTGCAAAATAAAGATCATTTATCATTTATAAGGATTTCCACTTACACCATTTTGTACCCAAGCTATTTCTATACATTCTAGTTGGCCTTGAAAAGATCGTGATATATGATAAGGCCGCCAATTGTATATCTAGACACGCGGGAGCGTGTCAAGCCAAGAACTGGCGCGCAGCTCACCGTGTGTAATATTACACGAACCATTTGGAGCCACATTTGAGCACCTCATAACTCAAAAACTATTCCACCTAAACTTGTCAAATTTGGCTCGTATATTGAGACTGGCGAGATACATATGTGTTCCAAATTTTATAAACATATCTCAAACAGTTATTTAGATATTAACGTCCAAAAATCGAAATTTTTATGACTGACCTATAGATCAAAACTATAACCCAGTTCCAGATGACCTAGAAAGTTCAAATTTGGCATGAAGATAGGTAATTATGTGAATACAAAGGCAAAAATCAGAAACTGGTAATTTTTTATCATTTTATTATAATTTTCACTTAACTTATAATTAGTGCCTGTAAATCTCTATATGTGGATTTTAAGATCTTTACGTGAATATATAACGAGTTAAATACCACCCTTAATTTTTTTAATCCAAATATTTCCGGTTTTGTACTTATAAATAAGAATATAGTAAATTTTCGTATTTATTACGCGTAACTAACCGTTTTCTACAACCACTAGCGCCAACTATTATCTTAGAGGGTGGCAAAATCACCATGGAGGCAAAACGCGTAAAAAGAATTCCGCATACTGAATGGGCAATTCATTCAAACATTTCAAAGGTACAAGAAAATATAGAAAATAACACAAAAACGACAATTATACCCCGTAAACGTAGGAAAATACAGTAGTTTAACAAAAAACCATTTAGTATTAATTTTGTTATAAGTAAGTACCTACTACTAATTTATGTACAAAAAGTAATGATATCCCATGAAAAACATAAATGTGAAATGAGAGCCAAGTTTAATATTATCATAAATGCCTTGGATGTTGACTTCAACGACAAAAGAAGTGAAATCTAAATGGGTGCCAAGTTCAATAGCCAGGTCTACCTTAGGCTACAATATATTCTCCTAAGTTATAAGAATAAATGATATTTTATGTTGTTATAAATAAATTTCAGGACTGACTATTGAACTTGGCACCCATTTAGATTTCACTTCTTTTGTCGTTGAAGTCAACAACCAAGGCATTTATGATAATATTGAACTTGGCTCTCATTTCACATTTATGTTTTTCATGGGATATCTTTTTACAGAAACGTTTTTGTTTTTTAAATACTTTTCTTCATAGTTAATTCTGAAGATAAGTAAATAAATAAAATACATAGTCATTTACTTTCCTGCGTTAACATTATTAATGCGAAAGTAACTTTGTCAGGCTAGGTATCACTTTCACCTGTAAACTATTAAAGCGATTTTGTTGAGAAGAAAAACCAAATGAGTGAAGTCGCGGGCAGATGCTAGATCTAGATAAAATGTGCGTGGAGATTTTGTACCTGTCGATTTTCAATTTTCGAATTAAAATTCGAGTTAGCCCTTAAATTCAAAGCTTCTACCGTTCGAAAGTTCAAGGCGAAGGATACGCATTTCTGAACCCCGGAAAAATCAAAATAGATCACATTTACACACAGTTTAAAATAAAATTAATTTCGTGATCGGGCATCCGCTCCGAGACTTTCCGAACAGATCCCAAAAATCCGACAACACGATTCGTCGGGTTGAAAACATTTCGAATGTCGAATCATCAAAAATCGAATTTCGAAGTAAGCAGTGACGTGCGCGCCGTCTTCCATAATGATTTAGGAATACTACGTGATAAAACGTTTCAATTTCACGGCCAATGTTACGATAGAATCTTGATACATCGACACGCGTTCAAACTAGATTTTTAGGAGATATTTGGGAACAATATTTTGTTGCTACAAGACAAAAGGAACCTACGCTTTAGGTTCCTTTTTGTTGCGAACATAAATGTAAAAGATCTTGATTGTATCAAGTCATTTCTGGTACCTAGGCATTGACATACAATGTACCTAGGTCTTTGTTTTCACTTCGTATTTTGTGGCCATAATAAACCCCTGTTTCAGAGTGTTGGCTAAGATTGCGTAATATACTTTTGTCTGTTTGAAAAGCAAAGCTTAAAATGTAACATTTAAAATGAAACACTATCTAGTAGTAAAACATTTATCAAAATTTATTTCGTTCATAACAAATCTTACAAAAAATTGTTACTTATTTTGTACATGTTTTTGTCTGACTTGTTTGTGTTTAAAATGATAATATAAAAAGTTCTCCAAGGAATAACCGCATTGAAGAGACGAGTTCCGTTTTTAAATGTAAATCGAAAAATCGGAATCACCACGAATGGGCGATAACTTTGCTTGTGAGCTTTCGAGACGCAAATGTGAACTCGGTCCAATAAAATGTTTGTTTTATTTGCACTTGTTAGCACCGATACAAGGCATCGTCGTCTCAACAAATTCACAATCTATTTGTTTTTTTTTTTTGGGTTTCATATAAACAAGGCCAAACAATATGAATCGAATTAAAATATCTTCCTTAATTCATCATCATAACTTTATTTAAATCAAATGTTTCGCACTTAATAATAACTTTCGTACGGATCAAACTTCAAAGTTAAATAAACCTGCGAAGATCGGTGATCATATTTACATATCAATTTTCTTCCATACTTTCAAAAGCACTTTAAACGGTTAACTTTGATCCGTCGTGTATCATACAGAAAATCAGACATTACCACTTAAAGGGTTGTGAAGGTTAAAGAGGAAGTTGTTTTATGTAAAATAGTGGCATTTAGATGCATCTGGTTAAATGTGGAAGCTGACTCTTACTTTATATGGAAGAAGTTGAGGAGGTGATGACTGTTTCATAATAGGCTTTCACAAGAATAATTGTATCGAATGCTCCTATAGTCCTGCCTGTAGACTAGAAAGGCTCTCGCTAGGACCCAGAACCAGAACCTAACCATCATTTCTGCAGTATGCTGCCCAGAATGAATTTCTGGTCGTTTTTGAGATTATGTTGGTAACCTTGGTT
The DNA here is from genome assembly GCA_943138885.2 of Tholera decimalis. Taxonomy (NCBI): domain Eukaryota; kingdom Metazoa; phylum Arthropoda; class Insecta; order Lepidoptera; family Noctuidae; genus Tholera; species Tholera decimalis. The sequence goes on along the minus strand of OW964552.2, from coordinate 11,990,815 downwards.
CTCATGCGGATCTCTTTATTTCAAATTCGCATGCTTTCCACTGCCCTTTAAATTGCATCTCAATTTGTGTTTTATTTCTTTTTAAATTCAATTTTACTTTGATCAATTATTTCTATCGTGTTGTCCGGGATAGAATACCCCAATTTCCTAACTTGAAAAAACTTGTCAGTCCCAATAACTTGAATCCTTTATCCAGATTATTAATTTTTTTGATCAAAGGCCTTTCTAAGATTTTTCAAATGAATGCTTTTCCTTTCTAGAGAGCGTAATAAAATTTGAGGTTCCAATAAAAAAGTATTGATCTTATTTTATGCGGTGACCTTATTTTTAATGAAGATATTATACCTATTGTTGTAGTCGTAATTTTATGTTTTATTTATCTAAGTTCCTTAGGTGAAAATCTTGGGACGGGAAAAAGGTGTATTGGATTTTTCAAATTTGTATTTTTCGGTAGCATACCGGATTTTGGAATTTGTTCCCTATTGTTACATGGAACTTAGGACATAACTACCGCTATGTGTGGAGTATCTACTTAAATGTTGACTTCTGTACTGCAGTACATACTCTTAATGAATGCAAGTGGATTGTGTAAATCTACTTTGCTTATAGACACCCGTCCATATTGTGATAATAGAGTTTTTTGGGGAACGAATTCATCAAACATCTTTCGCTCCACTCAGAGCTTTGAGTGGAGCAGACGGGAGTGTCCGAATTTTACTGACTAAAAATCTACCCTGTTCTTTCAGCCCTTGTATTCTGGAGCCGCGGGATCTTGTTAAAACATTTCCGCAACCGCGGTTAATTTACGAGTCAGTACAGTAAACTGAAATGCTAATTGAACCCTACTTCTACAAATATTTCTCGATTTCATGCACACGTGCAAAAAACAAAATTAGTGTATCTTTTTGATTCAAAACACTGCTAGTAGTAATACATAATAATATAGTGAAGCCAACAAATAAATTATGACCGTCTGTTTCCCGCGTGACGTCATCTTGAGCACAGGCGCCGGCGCACATCGGAACATCGAGTGCTTTGACGGGATTGGATGGTAAAAAACGACGGCCATTTTTTCACTTCGGTCTTATAGACAGTTTCAAATGTGTTAATGGTAAAAGGCCCTGAATAGGCGTCTGGGAATGGAAGTAATGGAATTTGAACATACTTGAATCGATATTGGTTTTTATTGCTGTGGAGGCGGAATGGAATTCGTATAAATGGGTTCGAACACTCGAATAACTTGATATTATCAAATGAATTCTCCCGCCCTGGATGGAGCAGAAGGGAATGTCAAAATTCTACTAACAAAAAACTCACGTGCCCTTTCGTTCCGGGGTCGCGGTATCTCATTAGGATATTTCCGCAACCCTGAGGTTACTAGATTTTGGAGTGGCTACTGTGTACCAGGAGATACAGTGCTGGAAGGGTTCCAGTAATACTGACCCATAAGTCAGAATTAACTCAGTTCAGTAAGATATGAGATGCATTAGATCAGTTAGTGTGATAACACACCACTCTTGGGCATAGCAGTGTGTACTAATTGAAAACAAAATTCTTTATAAAATGCGGAACTACAGCGGAAACTGTAAAAAATCATTTAATCGCACTATATATTTCATCTCTTGACAGATGTATTTCAGAAATATTTCCAGGCTACTAATACTTTGTCATATTTATTTGATCTCCAGTTTATATATTATTTTAATTTGTCTGATATTATTACACATGACGATGTGTTCATGGACTTTTAAACTACGTGTTTAATACATGTCCGGTGCTCCTGTGTCACATCAAAGATTCAATTTTGATACTTGACATTACCACAGATAATAAAATTTTTACGTTACATAACTTTTTGAAGTTCATTCGCAAAAAAATAACCTTTCGTACGCAAATAAAATTTATATGCGTGTTATGAAATATTACATTTTTCGTAATAACTTTAATTACAATATCAAGTGTGAGTCGTATTTAAATATGGACGACCTTTATCACGTAACCGTTTTGAGTTATATTTTATTGTGCAGTTTATATTTCGCAAATGTGCTCGGAATATAGGGTGGCCAGTTTTCTTGATCTCTTGGGGCGTTGCGTTACTTACAACTTGCATTGACTCATTTGATTAGATACATTAATGTTGTAAAACAGTGTTAAAACGGGTAAAATTGTTAATTTAATTGGTTATAAAAATATTTATTTAATTGGTAATACATTAAAAGTCTGGTCCAACCAGCTTCAATTAACCAAAAAAGAGCGTAGTGTAAAAGTGATATTTGTAACCTACTTACAAAATGTGAAAATACATAATATATCATTTAATCATTTTTATCTTCAAAAAGTATTCTGCAATATTTTTTTTTAATTAAACAACCACATAATTTATTAGAGTATTTTTTATTACGAATGAGCCCGCACTTGACCTTGATCACACCTGATGGACAGTGTAAGATGAGGTCTACGATCGAACGAGCGAGACCAGAAAATGCCTATTCACTCTTGCTTTAAAGGTCATATGTGGCAGGGAACACAAAAGCCGGCAGAGAGTTCCACACTTTAGAGTCCTTCCCAGAGTAAAGTTTTTTTTATCGCATTATACCAAGAAACTCTGGTCGCCCTATAACTTGGTCGAATCTTTGTAGTACTTTGACATTGACATTTGGATTCATTTCATAAGTTAAGGGCAATGTCAGTACCGTGTAATTTATTCTCCATTAATCTACTTTTACTTGAAGTTTTTTATTTAAGATTTTTGACTACTTTTCTTGAAAAGTAATAAGTAATTTTAAATATTTACATTTTATAACTGTATTATCAACGTGATATAGAAGTATAATTGGAAATTTTAAGTATGTTTGTTTTCGTTAGCTGACAATTGAGTGGTTTTTAACTTGCTTAACTTTGATTCAAAATTCATTGTTAGTTTGTCACTGAACACAGCTTGTTTGTTACCTTTGGTAATTGTGAGTCAAAGACCAGTGAGCATTGGTACGAGTAGGGCCCGATAAGACCATTACCTGCCGGGTTGTGAGATTGTTCTAAAGACTTACTACGGTCCTGGAACGTAAAGGCATTTGTCGATTAGTTGCCCAGTGTAGGTTTCAGTCAGTTTCTGGGGCTGTGAAAATGTTCTATAATATCCCGCGTTATAAGTATACAATATCTATACTTCCATAATGGCGGGCTTAAAACTGCAGTTGTAAAACTAAAGTTGTAAAACAGTAAGGTGTGACATAGTATTAGCTAAAAAGTGGTGTATCTATTATGTATAATTAAATACATAATATTACTCAGTTAAAATGTGTTCTTCAATAAGTATTTCAGATTTTTCCTCTATAAAACTAGAAATAGGTATATTTAAAAGCCCGAATAGCATCAGAGCTGCACTCTGAAGCGTTGATGGTATAATATAGAAAACATGAAAGAAATTCCAAGATCATTCTTATAATACAGTACATAAGAGACCATTTTGTGCGATAAGATCGCCCATTGTACACTAGTTTTACTTTTATAAATAAATATATCATTCAAAAAGTAGTTATACTCTCTCTTGTAGTAAATTGTATATTAAATTGTAATAGTATCTAAACAAAACAAAAGTAAACACATAACGATCCCATTCCATTTCATTTTCATCGAAATCTAATTAATTTATAATATTGATATGTGTCGTAATCGCACGGAATGAACGATTCCATTAAATCTCGTTGACTCTGTAATGAAATTACAATATTAATAACATGATGTCTCATGAAAAGCGTTTGAGGGACACCGACATAAAATACTTTTTCTCTGAAATTAATGGAACGGTATTCCTTTGAAAATAATTGATTTAATGTGAGCACGTGTCTTTTTTTATTATCTACTTATTTATTTGTATTTTGTGGTGGTAAGTAGGTAAAGAGAGTGCCAGAAAAAATCTAGCTAATATAATAAATGTAAAAAGTTTTCATGTTTGTGTTTCAATCACTCAAAAATTGTTTAATGGATTTTGACAAAACATGGCTTATATATCTACAATTTACGACCCCATTTTTATGCTATAGAGTGGAAACATTCAAAAGGCACCTGGAATTTTAGGGAAAAGAAAAGACCAGGGAGTTTCTACCTCACTAAAACCAACCCGGTGATCACCAACAGCATATAGAAAGGGCCCCGTTACCTCTTAAAAGACTTATCCGGAACACCTTTGTGCAACGTCTATTAGAGCACGTCCCTGGGACAATTTACCATCTATAAAATCACAGAGGTACTGTAATTTGAATCCCGAGTAAATGTACGATCGAAGCCTCGGGCACAAGCTTATATAAAATAGTTCTGAACTCTGCTAGCTATATAGATAATGTCTAGCTTGGGGCTAACGTCTAACCTCACTTCTAAAGCGTACTATTAGATTTGTCGATCTTTCTGTGTTTAATATTCGATGCTGTTTAACAACAACAAGACAATACAAACAACAAGTTAACTTTTGTTTTGCGCCAGCTAAAACAAATTTACTTTCATAAAAAGATAATGCATAGCATGTAGTGTGTGTGTAGATTTTGAGTAAACTGTTGTCAAAGTCCTAGAATTTCATATTATTGCATATTTCACGATTTTGTACTAATTACTGAACCATTATAATTAAAAAGATAATTCATATATCTTTTCATTGCACTTTGTATCAAGTCTCTATAGCTTTTCATTACTAAAATACAAAAGTTTTTTTTATACTATGCCTTCATAGGCAAGGATGACCTTTTAACAGAAGCTGAAAGACTTTTTCATAACTTTTGGGGTAAATAGGTGGGATGTTGCTCAAGAGGTCACTAGGTTGAAGTGGGCCTGGCCAGTCTGCCGCATGCCCAATGTGTTGAGATCCGCAATCACCACTTTCTAGAGGCCTATTGTGATAGGCCAGAGGGCGTCGCGGCAGACCTCTTAGAAGATGACGGAACGAGTTGGACCAAAATAACAACCAGTTGTTCAATTTGGCCTTCGATAGAACCATCAAAAAATCATAAGGAGAGAGGCCTTTGCCCAGCATTGGGTTGATACAGGCTAACAGTATACAGTTGCGATGTTGTATACTTCATTTGCTATTTCAACGATGGCTCAAAGTTCAGTGTGCTTACGCAATAAAATTTAACCTTGCACGTGCCTTGTACTTGACTTACTGCAACAGGTCGATCCAATATAATCCTAAACTAAAAACAGAGCAAAAACATCAATACATGAGCAGTAAATATTTTATATTATCTCGGAGCATCTGTTTATTACTTTTCAGCTTTTAATTTATCGTTAGTAAAAAATAACTCGGTATTGACTGTTGGCAGACGGCAGGACCAATCGGGTCACGTTAGTTTAAAAATAAACATACGGACAACGCAAAAGTATTCATCATACATTCTTCATTGAATTCTATATATAAATACGTAGTAGATACATCTATTTTTGTTATGTAAGTGTTTTTCATATTTTGCCTGCCCTACATTTATCATTCTTAAAATAAGTACACGGAAATGCTTTAATAGATTTCAATGCTGTTTGTTATTTTAAAATCCATATCCCAACTAATATAATAATATATGTGCGAAAGTAATTCTGTCTCTCTGTCTGTTACACTTTCACGTCTAAACCACTTAATTGCTTTGATGAAATTTGGTACAGAGATAGATAAGATCTCGGGGAAGGATAAAAGCTACTATAAATTTATAAGCTGAAAAAAATCACCAATCATAAACCTATGGGTTGACTGCAAATGTTTTGCTGAATTAATAGAGACCCACCCAAAAGAGAGGTGTTATAAGTTTGCGGATGTACCTGCGTGTTTACCTCACGGTGTTTTCTTTCAGCTCTGGTAATAATTTGTTTATGTACATAAGCTGAAAAAAAATCACCAATCACAAACCTATGGGTTGACTGCAAATGTTTTGCTGAATTAATAGAGACCCAACCAAAAGAGAGGTGTTATAAGTTTGCGGATGTACCTGCGTGTTTACCTCACGGTGTTTTCTTTCAGCTCTGGTAATAATTTGTTTATGTACAGACGCCAGCACATCAAGCTACAACAATCTGTCAAATTTCTTTAATAGATTTTCAACAATATTGTTAAAGAAATTAGGTTCAAGGTTGATTGGGAAAATTTGACAGTTTCGGGTAGCTTCATGTGCTGGCGTCTATACATACCTACATATAACTTAAAAGATATAGCACAAAGATGTTGCTTATTTCATAAGAAATATCTTCCAAGAGACCTGTGATAGGAGAGTTTGATAAGAGATGATAGACAGTGTGTTTTATGCGCACTGTGTCTATCATACTAAATATGTAAAATAGAGTTAGGAAATAAGTCTGTCGGGGCTTGAACCCACGACCTACCACTAAGTCCGGTCCTTAAGCACGGGGCCGTCACTGTTCAAGCTTAATAACAAACATATTAATTAATTAATATGTATGTAGGTAGGAATAATTAGATCTCACTAAACCCTTTTTAATTTATTTGCGGTCTTCTAACGTAACTATGCTGAGGTCAAAAAAATACAACCTAAATTAAACTGAAAGGATGAAAACATAATTACTATTTCATAATTTGAAGAGCCTTTTTTGTATTTTTAATTTAACTACTTGGAAAAATTCTGGCTAAATCATAACTAAGGTAAAGTAAAAAAGCTGGCCAAGATTGATCCGTCGACTAGTGACCATTTCAACATATCGAAAGACGACTGTTTTTGGAAAACAGTTGTTTCTGAAAATGTGACACTGGTCTTGCCAAAGTGTATCGGAATGTACAGACGCCAGCACATGAAGCTACCCAAAACTGTCAAATTTTCCCAATCAACCTTGAACCTAATTTCTTTAACAATAAAGTTGAAAATCTATTAAAGAAATTTGACAGATTGTTGTAGCTTGATGTGCTGGCGTCTGTACATTTACTGGGTTGTATAGTTCAATTAAGTAGTAATCCAGTAAGACTGTAAGCTACACCTTTCTAGGTTTTAGGTTTCTCAGAAAAATGGTGCTTATATATTTCGGTACCCTTTCTATATTTTTTTATGGAACTCACCGCAGGATGGTCTTTTTTATGCTATGCATTTATCAAATACTTTCGTATGCGCTTTGCCTTGTCCCATTTATTTGTAAGGAACGGGCACAAATGAATGAATTAATATATTTATTTAATTCGTCAACATTGATCCAGTGATTAGAACAAAACTTATCATATAAAGGTTACTATTTATTAATTATCTAGCTGATACGGCATACATAATACCGCTATGTTTCGATCGATTATTTTAAAACTATTTTTTTTTAACATAAAATATGTTTCCAAAAAGAGTTTTTCCTGAACTGACAAGAAAGTACACAACAAAAATAGAACAATTTCATTTAAAGCAAACATGCGCGTACAAACATTTCGACGATTCATTTTTATTTAAACTAAGCATGTACATTATTCATACCTACCGTACGAGCAACGAGATAGATAGATATACTCTTTATTGTACACCATAACAGAATTAAATGAGGACTTGAAAACTACAAAGGGTGTTATAATTGGCAGTCTTATCGCTAAAAGCGATCTTCAGACAACCTTTGGATGGATTTGACACAGCGGGAGAAAATAAATACACGGGTAGTCCATGGTGTACTACTCACTTATATACAATAAACAAGTAATAACCCACATACTCAATACACATATATGTGTATTTTTTTTTTATGTATATACATGGATGTATATATACATACATGTATATACATAAAAAAAAAATAAAGCTGAGAAATTTAAAAAATAGTAATAAATTAAAGAGAGAGATAGAGATCGTTACCATGTTTTTGAAAGAAGGAAGGGATTGAGACAATGTTTTAAGATATTTTCGTCGTATTGTTCACCTAGGGTTTCAAAATACTCTTGCTGCTAGCCTTATTTCTGCTTGGTAAGGATCGATCCTCTTCCTCATAATGACATAAAAATCGTCAAGAGACGTCAGGTTCCATCACGAGCCTGACGAGTCTTCGCCCCCTCTGTGTGACGATAATTCTACCCCGATTCTTAAATTGTATATACGCCTATGACTATCTATGTAATTGTGTGATTATTACTATACTCAGACCACTCACTGGGAAAAGAAAAAAAAAACAATATTTTGACATGCATTAACCTTCCAAGATTTTCCTTCTTCTCCGCTTTAGCACGAACAAAAAGGCAATCGCTTACTCGGAGTACATACCGTGGAAATCTCACTAGTAGAAAATTACTAATCATTGTTTACATGACCAAGATTTTCTCCATTAACCGGTCTTGTACGTTCAAGGGCTTAGGGATGCTTGACCCCAAATTAATATTAAGTCGCATTGTGCGATAAGTGGTGACTGAGGAAAATTGTTGCCTGTGTTGTTAGTTAAGGGCAAAGGAATTTTGTAGGCTGGTAATGTCTGTAAATTAATAATAGAATGTAATTTATTTCACTAAAATTTTTTTAGCAAAAAATAGAACCGACTTCAATATCAAAACACTACAACGCCAAAAATAACTTTAATTTCGGTAGTCGGTGTTATTGGTTTTGGATTTTCTTTTTTTTCACACCACCTTCCGAAATTTTGGCGTTGTAGTGTTTTGATATTGAAGTCGGTTCTATTTTTTGCAACAATTTTTTTTTTCACGCTTTTTAGTGGGTCGGTTTGTAATTTATCTAGTTACAAAAGGCATAATGTCAACAACTTATCACCTTTTACAAAATATTGTTTTTCCCGATGCATAGCCGTTAATTTTTGAGGAGTTCTCCTGGTACTTGACCATCAGCTCTACATCACCATATGTATTGTGACGAGCATAAAGTGTTTTATTAGGGTGTTACCAGACCAATCGATCGATCGTCGATCGATGGTAGAATGGATTAGTCGACGTCGATCGATAGTTTCTGCCAGTCCAATCGATCGATTTTCGATCGATGGTAGAATGCATTAGTCGACGTCGATCGATTGTCGATCGAATGTAGAATGGATTAGTCGACGTCGATCAACGTCGACAGATGCCATCGACCGGCAATCGATCGATCGGTTAGTCGACTGGTATCCGTCGATCAATTAAAGCTACCACATCAATCGATCAACATCGACCGATGTCGATCGATGGCATCAATCAACGATCGATCGCTTGGTGTGGTAACTTCCTAACATTCGTACTCAAGTAATCGAATCGCAATCCACGAAATACTTATTATTGAGTAGTTTCAGTGGCCATCTGTGGTCTTCATCATCAGTTCAACTTCCCCAAATGGTACTTTTCGAAAGCAACTACTCAAGGTACTATAAGAAATACCCAAAACGCTATAGGTGTGCCTGTAATATTTGAAGAGTTCCCTCGATTTCTCCAGGATTCCATCATCAGATCCTGATTTCGTAACAATGGGACCAACTAGAAAGTATACCCTTTCAAACGCAAAAAGAATTTTTCAAATCGGTCCAGCCGTCTCCGAGTTATGAGGTAAAATACATAAAAAAAAAATTAAAAAAAGTTCAAGATGAATTGAGAACCTCCTTTTTTTGAAGTCGGTTAAAAAGGTTTAAATGCACAGTCAAAAATAATTAATTAGTTAAACTACAAAGATACCAATGCTAACCTATACTTTTTGACTAAATAGATAGATATACTCTTTATTGTACACCATAACAGAAAACAAATAAGGACTTAACAACTAAATATGGTGATACAATGGAGAGTCTTATCGCTAAAAGCGATCTTTTACAGACAACCTTTGGATGGATTTGACACAGAAGGAGATAATAAATACGTAGTAGTCCACGGTGTACAATTTCTATCGATTGGTATGGTAGTAGCTTGAAACTTAAGGAAGATTAAAGGTTTCTTTTTACCCGACTGCAAACAATAATGGATTATGTTTTTTTCGTGTTAAAGACCACGGGAGCGAAGACCAGTATGGCTACTGGATTACCTGTATGAAATAACATACCTAATTAATAAAATACACATTCAACACATAAATACAAAAAACTGATAAGATTAAAAAGAATTAGGAAACTCTGCATCAGAACCAGGTGGTAAACTGTATCTCGAAATTAAATTAGCTGACGATTTTTTTCTTTTTCTTCGGATGACAGTGTTTACTTTGAGAGATATGTAATAGGTTATTTTTGTTATTTAGGTACGATTTGCACCGACAAGGACTGTGCTGGATATCATCGCATTTTGCTATAAACAGTTGAGGGAAATCTAAAATAGCGGGTAGTTACGAGTTAGGAGTCGATACTATGACTGTGATACTATATTATGTTCCAACTTGGAACCTGTTAGAATCTTAACTGTTGGTTATCATGCAAATATGACATTAAACTGACTCACGGCCACACGGCTTCAAAATTTTTCTATGAAAAATTTACTTTAGACTAGTGACTAAGGCGCGGACGGTATAAACAATACTTCGGAGTATCTTGAGTCTTTTAAAATCCAAATATTTATCCATATTAATATTATGATAGGTGTTGAATAGGCTGTTGATGTATAGAGAGGTAGAGGAAGGCCAAAGAAAAGATGGATGGATTGTGTGAGGAATAATGTGAAATAAAAAGGAGTAAATGGTGCTGTGACGTCTGACAGGGAAGAATGAAGAAGAAAACGTATTGCGCCAATCCTGAGTAACTGAGATAAGGGCAAGAAGATGATGACTATTGTTATAAACGCGAAAACGTTTTTTTTTGTTGGTCATCTTGTCGTCAAAACGGAGCGTCAAAACGGAGCAGTGATTTATTGGTTAAGAGATAGTGAAGAGACTGTGCAGTGACATACACTACTTTGTTTTCGCAGAAAGAAAACCTTTTTAGTAAGAACATAAGCCAAATAGCATCAATATTATATAACTATGGTTTATATTATAGTAAAACTCGAATGACGCAAGACTTGTAGAAGCTGTGTTCCAGTTCTAATACAACCCATATAACAGTCTTTAAGCGGCTGTGAAACAAAACGTTTAATTAAATCATGTTCCAGAAAATCCTCGTACGTCAGACAACCATTACATAAGACTTACACGACAAATTAATAAAGAAGCATTATAAAATAAACTTAGATTGGTATTTGCTTCATATAACTACCTACTTTATAACACGAACGTGAATTTCCCCAAGGGCTCGAAAAATAAATTGTAATGGTATAGTTTTTTTGGCATTGCTTATTTAATGATAAATTATCTTTAATTTGTAAAATGCTTATTAATTTAAATTTATTATTTATTGACATTAATAAAGTATTTAAAAAAAGAAGAGACTTCTAAAAAACTCTCTAAAAGAAATACGTTTAGCGTACTTGAAAATATTTGAATTAACTATTCAAACTCGGACTCATAATATATTATTTCACATAGACCTACATACCTACATGGGCACTTATAAAACGTCAGATGCTAGTGCATGGTTCCAAATTGGTCGTTTCCCATAGAGAAGAACCGGCAAGAAATTCCACGTTTTCTCCATTCAAACATCATTAATTTTCACGATTAATTAAACCTCTTATGACCTTTCAACCTTTAAAGCACGAGTGAATAGGCATCTTCTGGGCTCGTTCATCCCATCTTAGACCTCATCTATCGCTTACCATCAGGTGAGATCGATGTCAAGAGTGGACCCATCAGTAATAATTTAAAAAAAAAAAAAAAACTTTAAAGGAGAAGCTTCTGTAAATAACTTTGTTTGATAACAAAAAATGATAGCGACTGTCACTAGAGCAGAAAAAGTATTAATTACTAGCTGACCCGCCACTACCCCTATCCTACCGATACCCTACCCATACCTTACTCTACCCCTACCCTACCCAAACCCTACACTACACCTACCCCTACCCTTGAGACCTTTCCTACTTTTTATTTTTCTTTTTTCATAAGAACCTTCTCCTGACAAAACCAAACACAACAAAAAAAGAATCAGCCAAATCGGTCCAGCCGTTTTCGTGTTTTGCGCTTAGCAACACATTTAGCGATTCATTTTTATTATACAACGTGTAATTTAAAGGGTATATACATACCGAGTGCGCGGCTTCTTTGGATGATAACAAACAATATAGCAAGGGTTTTGTAATCCTATGTCTACATGTGTGGAGCATATTAGAAATTTCAATACATTGATACCAGAGACCGAATTTTTCAAATTAAGAAGAACGTAGAGAATTATCGTTTTATTGGCAAGTGACGTGGAAAGTGATAACCCTCACAGTGCTGTGACACGTTTGTTATTATTGGTATTCAAGAAACATATGAAACCAATAATTTCGGGTCAATTCTGTGAGTCATTTATTTTGAGCTGAAACTTTGCATAGAGACTCCATACCAGATGTTGTCTTCAGTCCTTTTGGATAGATATGGGGTTTCCGTTACACGTTGTATAGATGGAACCACTTTATCGAAATATGTTTCATCATCATCTACTGAGCCATTCCCCATCTATGTTGGGGTCGACTTCCAGTCCAAACAGATTTTTTTATTGTAATTCACTAAACTGGCGTACAATCACACATTCAAACATAAGACACAATATAATATGCTAGATTGACACCTACTAGATGTGAATCTAACATGCACAGTAATAAGTCACTTACAATTTAAGAGTGTACAAATTGCAGAAATTTAAATATCCAACGGTTACGCAACAATAGACAATTTAGAACAAAACATAACATAATAAATATAAATATGGTATATATAAAATGGACAGAAAAATAATACCTACATAAAAAAAAAAGTATTATTAATATAAAAAAAATATTATTAGTATTTACATAGAGCGACTGCCATCTGACCTCCACAGCCTAGTTGCTAACAGCCATAACTCTTGGCGAGACCAGTGTCAAATTTTCTGGCTTCTGACTTGCCGTAATCACTGTCTAATGCTACGTTTACACGCTTGCCGAGGCTTGGCAAGCGTCCACAAGCTCCAAGCCTTTACAAACGCTTGGATGCCATTTACACGCTTGCGAGTGCGCTAGTGTGTTCCGGACAGGCAAGCATGACAGATGTTTGTGGTTCTTGTCCTTTGGATTCCATATGCATGGCTGACTTTGATATGCCTCTAGAAAGGCCATCGTTTCATCGTTTGACCAATGGGGCGTGCAACTGTCAAAGTGGCGCTAGTAGCACACTTACCAATATCAAAGCAGTTTCTCTATGGAACAGTAATGAATTCCTAAATTAGAGACAGTTATTGAGAATTTTTCGATTAAAGAACATGTATTATGTTCTTTAATCGGAAAATTGTACAGAAATCAATTGAAATCAATGAAATGAAAATAAAAAATATTACCACAGATAACATAGATGATACAGATAACTATATAATATCTCACAATCTAACTAACACTGACAGTGACAAAGGTTCTTACGGTGGTGGCGCCATCTGCGATTAGCTTTCACTTGCACGCCCCATTCATAGTAAATACGCGGTCATATACAGCGCAGCGTAAAAAAAAGAAAACACCCATGCGGCGCGAGCTCATAAGCGACACTAAACGCGCGCCAACATGTAAATACATCACAAGCGCTTGCCGCAAGCTTCCTTTGATCTGTGTTAAAAAACTGACACTAGTCCGGATCGGCGACAAGCTCACGCAAGCCAAGCCAAATGCCCCGTTTACACGCTTGTGTTTTTGGACACTTGCCGGGACTTGCCAAGCGTGTAAACGTAGCATAAGATGTCTAAATGACGGCTGGAAACAAAGGCTTAGTGGGCTTTCCGAGATACGAATGAAACTCGATATGATAAGATCACTCGTCCACAGACCGACCTTAGCAAGCGTCGCTTAACCTTAAAGATCACCCCTTGCGACTCCCTGTTATTATTGTTTAACTGCTGTTACCAGTAGCTGCCAGCTAGTAGTCTTGCAGTACTCTAGCAAAACGGTGCTAATTGTGAAAGATTTAGCGATGGCCAATCCATTAACACTAGATGAAAAGTACAAAAAATACCTCCTCGTTCCCAGTAGGCTGTTTACTTTTGACTGAAGTAGTCTAGGTCACGGTGTAGTTTAGGGTTAGGCAAGATTTGCGAAACATATAGAATCTATCGTATTTTGTAGTTAACATGCACTTATTTTGGCGAAAATTGGCGGTCAACGGTCAATAGTCGGTGAAGTTTACACGTGAAAAGGTCATACGGTTATTTTTTTATAAATGTGCCTTCCAAAGGTTCAATAAATTCGTCTCACTGATGAAGATAAGAGTTTTATTAATGGTTGTGTCAAATTAATGTCCTCAACGACTTTACTTAGGGACGTGTCAGACATCTAAGTAGGTGATAATGTTTTATTTATTTTTTTATAAGGTACCCACTCACTGAATTTTAGAAATCAGTAAATTTTCAGCACTAATTAAGTAATGCTACTCTCGTATGAACATAATTATAACGAATTACAAGTTGTTCTAAATAAGACTGCCAAAAGTGTAGGTACTTTGCATACAGAAACAGCCTTTTGTAGACTATACTAATAATATAAAGAGGTATTTTTATTTGTATCTTCGGAATTAATGATCCGATTCTAGAAAATCTTTTTTTGGTAGTAAGGTGCATTATTGCCGAGTGCTAATAAATTTAACAGCTGTGATTATGAGGCTTTCATCTGGAATGGAATACACGCTCTTAAATGATGATTCTACTGACATGCATGTTACAACCCTATATAGTGTGAACAAAATTGTTTTGATACTAGCTATGTAGTGTGTACCTAATAGTAGATTTCGTTCAAGTAAAGTTAGTAACTAAATAATACACATTATACATTCATAATTTGTATCTGTATTAATTACAGTAGATACCTTTGAATACGAAAAGTTTTACTAAGCATTTCGAATTGAACCAGAGTAAAATGATTATAGTTAATCGCTAAGTATTCTCGCTTTGCAACAATATGTGTATGTTCCATTAGAGCCTTTCTATTGTTTTAAAATTTATACAGAGAACTTCAAGACTGCAAGTTTTTGAGGGTCGGTACCTGAAATATCAAATAATACTGGTGATTGTTCTAAATGTTGTATATTTGGGCATACACCCACAAACATGCAACTAAAGACAAAAAAATAGGTACCTCTTTTTGCACGGTGTAACAGAATTCTTTTTTTGGCGCAGTGCACAAATTTTAAAGTCATCCATTTCATCTTTGGCCGGTCAGGAGTTTCAAACTTTCCATCAATCTTAAAACTTTGGTTGACTATCCGCCTGTTTTCTATGATTTTCCTGAAAAAAAAAAATAAAAAAAAAATGAGTGTAGCACTCGGGGACTGCCGCGGTAAAGCTATTGCATAGCATTTTTTATCAACTTATGCAATTATAGTCTACACGCATACGTCTAGTCGAACGCACATAAACACCGTGCCGAAGTCTGCCGAACTAAAACGACGTTAGACGACGCACGGCTTTCAATGCCGCACCGCTGTGCCGGTCAAAGTGGGGGGCGTTAGGTTTATTTTCGTTACAGAATTTCTTGATTCGGTCACCGCGCTCAAAGCTCGCGTTTAAAGCTATGCAATAGCTTAAAAATGTAACGGAATGGAAAAAAAAAATTATTAACATGAAGCAATTAATTCAAGTTCAAAATTGATAGTAAACCTGAATGGACTGAGTTATACCATCCTATGGTATCAAAAATTGTGATTATATAATAATAATATAACCTTCTTACAATGTCATCTAACCTAAAAATGTATAACGTAAACAATGCCACCTTTAGTTTCCAAATAGTAAATTCAGTAAATTTCTCACTTCAGGCAGACTAAAACCAACAATAACACCATTACACACGAGTCATAGATGCTATTCGCTCATATACGTCATACAAATCCCACAATATTCTTCCAACTACTCCGCGAAACTACACCTACACCGATTGACTTTACTCAGTTTTTAATAAACCTATGTGCGTAGTTTGGCCTTAATTTAATTGCAGTTTAATACAAACAATCAATTCAATTCAATTTTTTGTTAATGGCAAGTGGAGCCGATGTCGACTATTCTGCCAATGTCTAAAGTATAAAATACAAGGGAAAACTGTTCCACAACTCAAACTCGATCACAGATTACTATATTAGTAGCAAGCTAAACTCGATGACAGCATTGATAGCTGATGTACTTATGTTTGGTGCTGCCAGACACAATAAATACGATTAATTTTACTTCTACAAACATTCATGTCACGACTTTATAAACAAACTTTAGGGATATAGGTGTTTATGAACAAATATTTATTTATTATTTACAAAAAGAGAATAATATGATCTAGTTCATTCTAATACAAAAATCTGAAACCTTAAGTCAAATAAAAAAAAGGTTGGAAAAAATGACAAATTAATTAATCATATTCAAGAACATAGTCGATATTTCTTACCACATCACTATTTCCTGAGTGTATCTCCAGATGGAGATGGATGGAGTTGTGCACAAACAATTCTAAAGCCTGCAATACATGTTGGCCGAGCGTAGGCCAACGCGAGCGTTGGCAAATACACTTCTGGACACATCTATTGGCCCACCTTAGAGTTTAGGTTTCGATGGCCCCTACCGAAATATGATTGCTAGATTGAACAAAAACTGTTGATGCAGTTTTAAACCTGATACATTTTACCATCTTTTTCGATCGTATAGTTTTAAATTTGAATTCAGAATACCATACGACATGGACCTACGCCTAACAAGTCGGATATGCGCCTTGTTAAAGGCAATTAATTTTTGAATAAAAAACATGTTTTATCAAATAAAGGTTTAATTTAATAACGCGTGTTGCCTCCATGGGCATCTACCACAGCTCTCATACGATTAGGCATAGAGTTTATCAACCGCTCTATGAAATTTTGAGGGATCATCTCCCATTCCTCTTCTATGGCAGTTTTCAACTCCTGCATCGTCTGGGCAACTGGCTGACGAGCCCTAACACGCCTTTTTAGCTCGTCCCACATGTGCTCAATGGGGTTCATGTCTGGGCTTCTGGCTGGCCAGTCCATAACTGTGATGTTCACATCCCGAAGATATTCCCTGACGATGCCGGCCGCATGGGCTCTTGCATTATCATGCATAAAAAGGAAATTTGGGCCCACATAGTCCGCGTATGGTATCACGTGAGGTTCTAAGCACTCACGAATGTATCTTTCAGCATTTAATGTTGGCAGCCGTGGTCCTGTAACAACCTCAAGTTGAGTTTTGCCGCTCGCGGATATACCGCCCCAGACAGTCCATGAGCCACCGCCATAAGCAACCCTCTCTTCAAAGCAGCATTGTGCGAAACGCTCTCCCTTACGCCGGTAGACCTTCTTCCTTCCATCATTGCCATGTAACACAATTTTAGACTCATCAGAAAAGAGTACACGGCTCCAATCTTGCTGTGTCCAATTTAAATGACTGCGTGCGAAATGAAGGCGCGCTGTTCGGTGGGCTCGCTTTAGTTTGGGCCCATTAGCTGGCTTGTGTGGTACCATATCGCGTTCTTTTAACCTTCTCCGAACAATTCGAGCGCTCACAGATACTCCGTGGAAGTCGCGAAGTTGGTTTTGTATCTCAATGGAGGTAAGGTGACGATTTCTCAAGCTGGTCGTCACGATGAATCGATCCTGCCTTTCAGTTGTGACCCGAGATCGTGGCCTTCCTTGGCGACGAACAAAGCCGCCAGTCTCTAGGTACCTCCGATAAACATTTCGGACCGCAGATCGACTTAAATTAAGTTAAGCACTCACGTTTCTTTGGCTGTGTCCGGCCTGAATAAGTGCCACAGCTTGGGCGGCGACTTCAGGTGAAGTATCCATAGATTATTGATAGAACCTCACCTTAATGTTAAGAATAAGTAATGTTTGTTGCAAAAGCAAAGATATCAATCACTTTTTCAAGAATTAAATCCAAGTAAACCAATAAAACCAAGTTTTCTTAGTATTCGATTGTTTGATATCAACAAACAGGCTCCAAATTGTCTTTTGTTTCTTTAAATTCTGTGTTCGAAATTCAAAAAAAGACTATTGAATGAAATTGTGAATGTGCCAGGTTCAAAACTGCATAAAAACTTTTTGCTCGACCTAATATAAAATTTTAGCTAGGACCAAACGAAACTGAAAATACAAGGTGGGCCAATAGATGTGTCCAGAAGTGTAGGTACAAGGCAAGAAATAATGTCCACACGTTCGACAAGTTCGTCGAACGCCAATCCAGACGACCAATGTAGAAGAGGGTCTGGAGAGCTGCCCACACGTTGGCCGAGCGCAGGCGAACGCCTTTGATTTGTGACCAAAAACCGACACCGATCCGAAGTGAGGCAAGTGATCACGAACAACGGCGAGCGAAGACAAGTTGCACCAAATGAGCTCTATACACGTTGGCGCTGGCCTACACTCGGCCAACTAGGCAAGTGACACCGAGCGATAGCAAGACAAGGCAAATATACCGTCTACATGTTGGTATTGGCCTTCACTCGACAACGGTCGGCCAACATGTATTGCAGGCTTTATAGCGGCCGGTTGAAGGCAGCACAGCCGGTGGTTACCCACCGGCTGTGCTGCCTTCAACCGGCCGCTATAAGAATTGTTTGTGCACAACTACCCACAATTAAGATTTATAATATCAACAGGAACTACATTCGCTCAAAACTACCCACAGTTAAAAAATGTGTCTGTTGAAATTGGTTGAAACTGAATGATGCCATTTAAATCTAAAATTTATTTCAATAACGTTTTAATTGCCTTTTAATTAGACTTTGTGATTTAACTGACAACGTTACTGTTTTGAGTTTAAAGTCAGTGCTAAGGACTTACAATTTATGTTTCCAAATAAGATTGCATTCTAGTGCACTTAGATATTGAAGTGTTTACTTGTGTAATGTGAACTAAGTCTAAAATGTTTGTAAAGGTAAGTTTTTCTATGAATTTGTCAATTTATGATTGTCTATGTTAATATATAAGATAATTGTTTGTAGGTTTGTATGTAAGGGGTAATTTTTGGAAGTAATGATCCAATTATAAAAATTATTCATTTGGAAATGCATCTTCATTATTGGTTAGTGCTATAAAGGATATAATATATATAGGATATATAATATATATATAGAGCCTATATATCATTTCGAAATCCATGCAGACCAAGTCGCGAGCGAAGTGCTAGTAAATAATATGTTATTGTTTCACTTTGCCATTTTTTGTCAACAAAAACGTTAGATTTCAAACAAATAAATAAATAAGTGACAATGGACTACTAAGGCCTAGTACTCTCTGAATATCTTCGATGTCACATTATGTGACCAGGTAAATGAAGAATATTGTATCTCTTTTGTAGCTGAAATTAAAAATACTACAAGTACGGTGAACTACTTTCTGCCCGCAACTTCAATCCCATGGGATTGTTTTCCCGCATAAATCACGGTCCCATGGCAATTACGGAATAAAAAGTAGCCTGAGCATTATTCCAGGATGTCAACTATCTACTTAGTAAATTTCTTTCAGATTCGTTCAGTAATTTTTGCGTGTAACTGTAACAAACATCCATACATACATCATGACAAACTTTCGCATTTACAGTATTAGTAAGACTAAATAAAACCGTTTGCTATTATGCTAATAATACAGTAACGCAACAAAGCCGATCTAATCCATTCAAACGTCACGTCATGATATAAACACAAGCAATTTTAAGACAAAGTCTTAATTCAATTATCCGTAATTGGGAATGATAGCCAATGCCCTTCGATAATTGCCATTCTCAAACCCAACGAAACTTCGCACATTTGTGTTCAAAGTTAGATACTGAATTGAAATAATCTTAACTGCCGTTATGAATATTCAGATTCAGATGATAAACAGTGAACGGATTCTCGCTGAAAATGAATGGGGTTCATATTCATATAAAAACAGTACAGGATACTAGATACTTCTTTTTTTTCGAGGAATATCATCAAGTCTCTCCTCCTGCTCTAAGTGAAGCGGACGGAAGTGTCAGACTTCTACTGACTAAAAACCCGCCCAAGAAACAGGATGGGTTTTTATTCCGTTTGCCCTGGCATTCCGGGGCCACGGTATTTTGTTAGTTAATTCCCACAACCTTGACAACAGGCCAGCAGGCAATACTTCCTGAACTCAAGAATCAAAAACAGGCTCACGTGCATCTATTTTATTTATTTATTCATACAACGTCTAACAGAATAAACGCAATTCTTGAAAGTAGTTGGTTCAGAATCGGCTTCTGAATCGATTTCCGTCATTAAAAATAGGTATAATTTTTTAAGCTAACATGGTCACTAACAGTATCATTAGAACATAAAACGGAATATATACGGTATTATTTTCTGGGGGCAGTCAACTAATAGGGAGTGTGTGTTTAGGATGCAGAAACGTTGTGTGAGGTCAATGTGTGGTCTAAAAACGGCCGTTAGCTGTATTCCACATTTTAAAAAGCTGAAAATATTGACACTGCCGGCAATGTATATAATGGAAACAGCATTGTTTGTGAAAAAAAACCCGCATTTATTTGTTAGGTTATCTGCAGTAAGAAAAAATCCAGTACGTGCCCAATACAATAACAAACTGTGTAATATTAAATGTAAAACATCCTTAATGCGTAAAAGTTTTTTCGGCTACGCTCCAAAAGTTTACAATAAAGTACCGGATGTGATTAAAGACATGCCATTAATAAAATTCAAAAAGGCACTTCATAAACTACTTATTGATAAATGTTATTACAAATTAGATGATTATTTAAATGATGTTTCAATATGAACATAATAAAATGACTAAAACTTATTTTATATTATGACATTCTTATTAATATTTTTCTGTTGTGTGTGTTTTAATATTGTAATGAATCGTATTCTTAAATTAATTAATGATACTGTGACATAAATTATATTCAATTTCTTCCTAATATTTGTATGTCTTATTGACAAAACATAGCGGTCTTGTTATTAATGTAAGACCTATAATTATGTATTTACCTATGTTTAGCAAATAAATAATTCTGATTCTGATTCTGATTCTTGGATATTTACTATGAGTATTTATTGTTTCGAGTTTCCGATATTTCGGCACTGTTGCAAGCGCCATGATCACGGATGAACTGAAATGATTGCGGATGGAAGTTTATGAGCAGACAAATCGGTCTACCCTTTTTCTCGTTCGTTTCTGTTAGCGACACCGCTACCACTGTCACATGTATCACTAAACACTCGATTCTGTTCCCGACACACAAAACTCACCGTGTCGACTTGCGAACTTTCTACGGAACTTTTTCGGTTTTTACACATTTGAACCACTGGATTCCAGGCCCTCGACAGTTGAAACCCATCCTCCCGGGTGAAATTGTCATATTTGGTAATCTCAATCGCTTCCCTTACCAGTCTTGGTATATAGTGGCGTTCTGTCATAAAAAATAGGTGTTAAATTTTGATGGAAATATCTTTCATTTAACTTAAAATGGAAACAAAGTATCATGACAAATGAATACAATCCTTAATTCAAGGAAATTGTGTGCGTGTCGCGTCGGCTGCTAATATTGCATGAGTGTATGCGTCTGCGTAAGGATATTGTATGACGCACATACGTTTTGCGTTTAATAAGGATAACTATTTTATAAAAAGTGCCTAGGTTTGTTTTCAATTTATTTAGTTACGGATGTTGTTTTAGACTTATAATTTAATATTCTAATCGGGTTGTCTGAGGTATTGCCTTTAACTTGTTACGCGTTGTATACACACATGCCTTTAGTTAACAAAAATAATAAGTACAGACAAAAGAGCACAAAGGTGCTGCTATTTCAAAAAATATTTTTTGCAAAAGACCTGTGAAAAGAAAGTTGAATAATAGATGGTAGGCACTGTATTAGATACTAATTAACTGAATTAAAATGTACTGAACTAAGAAAAATAATAATTATACAATAGACAAAAATATACATACATAGTGGTCAGTGGCCCTGACTGCTATGCGCAAGGTCGTGGGTTCGATTCCCACCTAGGACAATTGTTTGTGTGATGAGCACGATCATTTGTTCTTAGTCTGGGTGTAATTTATGTATAATATGTATGTATTTAGAAATATATATGTATGTTTATCAGTTGTCTAGTACTCATACCAGAAGCTCTGCTTAGTTTGGGACTAGATGGCGTTGTGTGAAAGTTGTGGAATATTATTATTATATTATATTATTATTATATTATCTATGAAGTTGATATAGAGATATACTGTTCGATCAGTAGTAGTAGTAGTGTGGCATGTTTCGGGAATGTTCTAACGAGATCCGAGAGACCACGGCACCGGAACGCAAGGGTAACTGAAGAAGCAGCGTGGGTTTTTAGTCAGTATAAGTCTGAGACTCCCTTACACTCCACCCACAGCGGATGATGATGATGATTGATGATTTTCCCACACAGAAAAAAAAAAGATGAGTGTGAGGCATAATAAATAATAAAAGCTCCTACACATGAAGTATGCTGTAGATTTACAAAGAAAAATACTACATTTTATTTTTTCTAAAAAAATGTTTTATCCTTTACCACAACCTGAACCCGCAAATTACTCTCCTTACTGACTGGTTACAACGAAGTCCGTATGCAGTCATAAATACTCCGTACCACAAACGTATTACAGACTGGCCACATGTAGAGCAAAAAAAGGAAAAAATAAACAGTTTGAAAATGGAATGGAAGCAACCGATACTGGCAGTTTTAAAAGTGTTTACGGAACTGTATTGTTTTCTATATAGCATTGTTATTCGAACTTTTATACGGCTATGCCTTTTGTATAAAAAGTGTTGAAGCAATTTTTACACTATTCTACAGCGCTTTATTTTACACCAAGGATTTTTATGTGTTATGCTACAGGTAATTTTATGTGTCGAGGATTTTGTAGCTTAGATCGGCTTAAGATGATTTAGAAGCTTTACAACAATTGGGAGAACTATTTTTAAGTTTTTACTGGCAAGACGAAAGTTCACATACGTATAACTGCGCATGTTCGTGGGCAAGCGCACAAAATCTATACATATACATAGAATTCAAGTGACTCGGTGATTTTGAAATCACGGAAATCATTGAGGGCAACTCCGAGAAAAACTTCTTCGTTCTTCCAGTTATAGTCCCATTAAAATCAGTTCTGCCATTCCAAAGATTGGCCCGAACAAATCGAAAGACAGGCATAAGTGATACACAGACAAAAATAAGTGTCTGTTTTGTTTTAATTAAACTGTAGATACAGCTGCCCCATTTCAAAACCCAGTAAGGACTTAAAACTAAATTTTACAGGGGTGCGCATAAACGTGAAATAGGTTTTGGATATATTAAAGGATACATTTAAATTGGTAAAGTGTGTATTCACGAGGGAGAAAATGTTGCACTTACTAGGTATCGATGCTTAAATATATCTGCTTTTGAGTGAGTTTAAAGCGCTGATGTTTTTGTATTTGGTAGGTAATTACTAGATAAACAAAATTATGCAATAAAACGATTTCTGTAAGATATGTCTCTTGTTATGTTTTGAATTGGGACAGCCGTATTGGTAAACTACAACAACTTTAATTTTTTTTTGTCTGTCTATCGGTTTGTTCGAATTAATCTCTGGAATGAGATTTTCACTGGAAGACACAGGACGTTTTTCTGTTTTTCTCGGAGTTCCCACAGGATCGGGATATGCGTGGTGCAAATTGCGTTGGTAATATTGACCCACACGCGAAAGATGTCGTGGACACAGCTATACACATGTTTTATGGTTAAGTAGACAGTATACGAGTAATTTTTTTTTTATTGAAAATAGTTTCGCGTTTGACCACTATCTCACCTGATGGTAAGTGATGATGTGATCGAAGGTGGAGCACGCTTACCTAAAAGTAACCTATTCACTCTGGACTTAAAGACTCCTAGGTTGAAACTTTCGGGAAACACAGATTCCGGCAGGGAATTCCAAAGTCCAAAATCAAAATCCTTAGCCGTACGCACAATGAAGGTATTCCCAAAACGTTTTGTGCGTATGGGTGGGATGTCCACCATGTAACGATGGCACTTCGCCGTTCGTCTCGTAGTCCGCTGATGGAACGGGTTTGGCGGAATTAGATTGTGTAATTCCATCGTATACTCCCCGAAATGTAACCGATAGAAAACCGATAGACTTGCATCTCGTCGTCGGTGTTCAAGGCTCTGGAGCTTTGACTCGACCAATTATGGTTAAATAATAGTCCTCTTGACCAACATCAGCCATGGTGGTCAATTTGGTCATCTGCGCAGTAGGATAGGTATTATAATGCACGAGTACGTGCGCAGATACAGGTGCACTCTCACTTTCTTCACTCTCATAGTCCCTTTTTTTTATCGTGGTAAAATTATCAAATAAATCCTCCCACCCCGGGCAGGGTGGGAGGGACTGTCAGACTTTTACTGACTAAAATCCACGGTGCTCCTTCAATAACCCTTTACGTTCCGGGGTCACGGTAATGGGATGAGTCCCATGACCCCGGCAGGCTTCGGCCCTCTACAGGGGGGGCCTCGTCATATTGCTGACGCTCTTTGAGGCGCGCGTGGAACACAACGCGCCGTCGACCCGGGCATGGTCCATGGTCGGACAGCGAGTTGCCCTTTACTCGCTGTCCGCATGCCCGCGCCTACGGTGGCCGGAGATCGTCTTCCCTTGGGTTGGTAATTCAAAATGACCTGATGGAGATTCGGTGCAGGACCAGAGGGTCGACGTGCTTTCCGAGGCACGAGGGTCTCACACCACCTACTTCTTAACTCCGACTAACTATTGAGAAAGTTCTAATAGAAAAGCCCAATAGCACTTTTTGCCGACCCAGGCAACGCGCCCGAGATCTTGCTTAGCAGTCACGCTTGCGACACTTAGTCTAACGAGGCAGTCTGTTTATATAAGACGTTATAAGTTATACAGGGTTAATTGTAAAACAACGAAAACCTCTCAGGACTATGTTACTAACATCATAACCAACAACTTTTGTTCTATGACTTTTAAAAATTCGTCATATTTTAGTTCACCAGATTTTCATACAAAAATAAAAATATTTAAATTGAACGCCCTAATTTATATTTTAATATTTTTATTTTTGCATGAAAATCTGGGGAACTAAAATATGACGAATTTTTAAAAGTCATAGAACAAAAGTTGTAGATTATGATGTTAGTAACATAGTCTTGAGAGGTTTTCGGTGTTTTACAATTAACCCTGTATTAAGCGTGTTTCCCGACCTTAGAAAGTTCCACTGTTCTGATGTTGCATATAAAATTTTACAGCTATCATTTCTCATATCTTTACACAAATACGTATAGAATAGTATAGTGACCTAGCAACCAGTATCACTTACTAGTACCCACATAGTCAAGTCATATATGTATGCTAGCTTCTTATGTTTTATAGGTGCCCGTATATGTGTGAAATTAAATATTTTTGATATTTAGAGAACATCTAAAGAAAACTGCCCCAAACCACAATGCATTCGTCTATTTAAATGTTCTAAGCAAGTCGCACTTACATATAAGGATTAGGTAAGTGCTTAGCCTTTTATTCGAGAGAATCACTATTAACTCACATTTAACTGGAAAAAGCTTTTAAGGCATCCCTTAGTGTTGCGGCTTCGAATATTTCATTTGGGTTAAAATGTTAAAACCGTCCGGGGCGTTAGTTTTTTATAAGTAAATAGAATAAAATGTGATGAAGAGATATGACATGCATGTGACTAAGTTGGTGATGTTGGAGGGTTTGAATGTTGATGGATGAAAAGGTAAAAGAGGGCCAAAGAAAAAAGGATAGATTGTGTGAGGTAAGATTGTGGGAGAATGGAAGAAGAAAACGTGTTGCTTTGACCCCAAGGAAATGGGTTATGGGTAGAAAGATGATGATATAACCAAAGATATATATTATAATACGTCATTGGATATAATAAAAAAAAAACATTAAAAAGTCATACGGTAACACAATGGTTAATTGTGATTTTTAATGATGATTTTTGTATAGATTGAAAAGAAAATTATGCATCAAAATTCGCATTATGGATATAGGAGGTAGCACTTCAGACTGAATCTGCTAGTGCTAGGATCGCAAGCGACAGTGGGCAGATAACGGCGAGCATACGCAAGCGAAATATAACGTGTTTGACATACAGTATGCTTCGGATGCACTCACGCGCAAACGTCAGCATTAATTTTTATCGATATCTAATTTCTTTAAATTTTATTTATCGACTTATTTTGATCTTTATGGTTTTGTATGAAAGAACAAAATTCACTAATGGACTTATTTTGGCACTGACTGACTTTTTGTTTACAAAAGTCTTACGTAATTACGTTATTTCATTTCCCTTTAAAAATATACAGCTCATCTGTTAAATTTTATGGTGAAAACTTAGAAGTTAAGTATCTTCGAGGATAAGAACAAATTAAGCGTATGTCTCAGTAGTGGAAACGTTATAGGCTGATTATGTTCTGCTATTGTTGCTTATCGTGTGTAGTAGTTTATTGTAATAACTGACAAAGCAAAAACCATGTAGACCAAATTCAGAAATGCATCGTTTCAGCAAACGTTAATGGCGAATAAGACTCCTCCTGCTACTATTACAAATCTAAATAAAGCTTAGCATTGTGCAGAACAAGAATTCCTTCAATATAATCCGAGAGCTCGCTTTGCTGACATGCATCGCCCCACGGCGGCGCCTGCGGTTTTGCAATTAATACCCGCAGAGCTCAACGTTAAATGACGTCATATGTTAAAACGGTTATTGTCTGTTCCTGGGTGTTTAGTCTTTTTGGTATTATTGTATAGAGATGGAATGAGTGAATGACGTGGATGTTTTGAAAAGGACACCACATTAAAACAAGCTGAAATGTATGTAGGATTTGATCAAAAAGGATGCATGAAAGTTTATGGATAGTAGGTATAGGGACTTTTATAACTAAAGAAAGGAATGACAGTGGTTTGAGAGGACGGGAAGTTGGGTTTTGTTTCGAAGAGGAATCTGGATGATTTTTTTTATGGTGAAATTACAAAAGAAAATAAACCACGTTGTATAAAATCGAATGATTTTATTTCCACGGTCCCAAAACTACATTTTGGGGGCTCGTCCGGGATCGCGGCAACGTGCAATACGACGAACATCAAGACGGAAGACGAAAATTACCTACGATTAAAAAGACGAACATCAAGACGAAAGACGAAAATTACGAGTAAGTCGACGAATATCGAGACAGAAGACGTTAGACTCAAAACTGGGGGCTCGTCAACCTAATTACGCTCACGCCACAACCACGCAAACGCGAAAAATGGCGGAAAACAAAGACGGTAAAGACAAAGACTTATTTTTCAATATGTATGACATGACCAAGTTCAGTGGCGAGGACCATACCTACTCTTCGGCGAAATGGGCACAAGACCTGGATGACAACGCGGAGATATTCGGTTGGTCTCCTCAACAGCGGCTCATCATAGCCCGTAGATCCTTGACGGGAACAGCAGAACTGTGGCTTAGAACTGAAAAGGTTCATAAAACCTTTGACGATTTAAAGGCGGCCGTGCTCAAAGAATTCCCGGATACTGCGAATAGTAAGGAAATGCACGAGCTCATGACGGCGCGCAAGAAACGTAAAGAGGAGTCTTATTATCAGTATATGCTGATAATGAAAGAGATGGGAAAACGAGCCAAATTCCCTGATTACGTCGCAATTCAATATATTATAGACGGTATTACGGATCATGAAAACAATAAGGCGATTTTGTACGGTGCGGTCACCTACCCAGCGCTGAAAGAAAAGTTGGCGGTGTACGAAACCATCAAAAAAAAAGCTGCTAAACAGATCGCTGTAAAACGAGTTGTTACGCCATCGGGCGGAGATTCTGCTGCATCAGGCCAGTTTTGCTATAATTGTGGAGAAAAACATCATCGAGCAAACGCATGCCGTAACGGAGTGAAGTGTTTCCGGTGCAATGAGTTTGGCCATATAAGTCTCAAATGTACGAGTACCAATCCGAGCGCAGGAAGCAGCGGAAGTTCAACGAGCAAGACGATGTCGGTAAAGCAGCCACAAAGAGCGGTTGGATCGTCCAATCTGCAAGGGCGTTTTTAACCGACTTCAAAAAAAGGAGGTTTACAATTCATCTTGAACTTTTTTTTAACCGACTTCAAAAAAAGGAGGTTTACAATTCATCTTGAACTTTTTTTTTTTTTTTTTTTTTTTTTTTAATGTATGTTACCTCATAACTCGGAGACGGCTGGACCGATTTGAAAAATTCTTTGTGCGTTTGAATGGGTATAGTTTCTAGTTGGTCCCATTGTTACGAAATCAGGATCTGATGATGGGATCCTGGAGAAATCGAGGGAACTCTTCAAATATTATAGGCACACCTATAGCGTTTTGGGTATTTCTTATAGTACCTTGAGCAGTTGCTTCCGAAAAGTACCATTTGGGGAAGTTGAATTGATGATGAAGACCACAGATGGCCACTGAAACTCCTCAATAATAAGTATTTCGTGGATTGCGTTTCGATTACTTGAGTACGGATGTTGAACACTTTATGCTCGTCACAATACATATGGTGATGTAGAGGTGATGGTCAAGTACCAGGAGAACTCCTCAAAAATTAACGGCTATGCATCGGGAAAAGCAATATTTTGTAAAAGGTGATAAGTTGTTGACATTATGGCTTTTGTAACTAGATAAATTACAAACCGACCCACTAAAAAGCGTGAAAAAAAATTTTTTGCAAAAAATAGAACCGACTTCCATTTCAAAACACTCCAACGCCAAAAATAACTTTAATTTCGGAAGGCGGTGTGAAAAAAAAAGAAAATCTAAAACCAATAACACCGACTTCCGAAATTAAAGTTATTTTTGGCGTTGGAGTGTTTTGATATGGAAGTCGGTTCTATTTTTTGCAAAAAATTTTTTTTTCGGAGAACAGTTCGGGAGCAATCAAACACTCGGCTATGTTCGGGGCGACATCGGCAGCCAGTCAGACCGCATCGAGCTGCCATGATGAAAATTTCAAGACAGATGTCACAGATGTCATGGAAGTGGTAAACAAACCGAGTGACCGACAACTCAATCGTAATAAAGCGATTAAATTGGTGAAAGTGGGCGATAAATCAATTAATGCGCTGGTAGATACGGGTAGTGATGTAAATTTAATGTCAGAGGATTTGTGGAACGAGATAGATGTGCCATGTGATAACGATAATACGATCTTGTCTGGACTTGGACTCTATAAAGTAAGATCATCCGGAAAGATTTATATTAGTATACTTATTGATGGACAGTGCTATTCCAATGTAATATTTCATGTAGTGCCCAAAGGGTCAATGCCCTACAGGTTAATCATAGGACAAGAGTTCCTTCAAAATGTTGTGATGGTAGTTCGTGAGGGTGCTGTGTTGTTGTTGACGCAAGATGACGAATGGTTGGCTAGGGTGAATTGTTGTGTGACTGCAATGGATCTTACAGGTCACATCTCCGAGACCAATATAAAGACAGAAGTAATGCGGCTAGTTGAAGAGTACAAGCCCATTTATACCAAAGAAGCTCCAATAAAGATGAAGATAGTGCTAAAAGACGAAGTACCAATAGCTCAACGACCCCGGCGGATATCACTCGTCGAACAGAAGATAGTAGAAGAACAGGTGGACGAGTGGCTACAAAAAGGAATAGTACAGGTTAGTTTTTCTGAATATTCTAGCCCATTAGTGCTGGTTAAGAAGAAAGATGGGTCAAAACGAATTTGTGTTGATTACCGTCTAGTAAATAAGAAAATAGTGAAGGATGAATTCCCGCTACCGATTATTGATGACCTCATTGATAAGTTGAAGGACTCAAAAGTATTCAGTGTTTTGGACCTTAAGAACGGATTTTTCCACCTCAAAATAAGTGAGGAATCGGTGCCCTATACTTCTTTCATAACTCATCATGGACAGTTTGAGTTTTTACGTGCACCTTTTGGTTTGTCCACCTCACCTAAATATTTTATGAGATTTGTTACGATCATTTTCAGAGAGTTGATAATGAGGGGCATCATGGTAATATTCATTGATGACATAGTAATTCCAGCTAATTCAGAGAGTCAAGCACTGGAGAGACTAACTCAAGTGTTAGATGTAGCTGCACAGTATGGATTAGAGGTAAATTGGAAAAAGGTTAGACTTATTTCTCGTGAAATAGAATATTTGGGTCACTTGATCAAAGATGGTGAAGTAAGACCAAGCCCGGAGAAAGTTGAAGCAGTTGCAAGGTATCCGGAACCTAAAAATATTAAGCAAGTCATGGGTTTCATTGGTTTAACATCTTATTTCAGGAAGTACATCAGAGATTATGCAAAGATTGCCAGACCATTGACGGATCTGCTGAAAAAGGAAGTTACATTTATATTTGAAGATGAGCAACAACGTGCTTTCAACACATTGAAGCAGAAACTGACCAGTGATCCTGTACTAAAGATATACAACTCCAATTTACCAACAGAGTTACACACTGATGCATCCAGTCATGCTTTGGCTGCAATATTATTGCAATTACACCCAGATGATGAGTTGTGCATTACATGAGTCATAAGACAACTGATGCTGAAAGCAAATACTCAAGTTATGAGCTGGAAGCACTTGCAGTCGTAGAGGCTGTGAAGAAGTTTAGACATTACCTATATGGTATTCATTTTAAAATTGTGACGGATTGCAAAGCCTTCGAACAAACATTGAAGAAGAAAGACTTGACACCAAAAGTAGCAAGGTGGGTATTCATGTTAGATGAGTATGATTATGAGATCGAGCACAGAGCAGGCTGTAGAATGCAACACGCCGATGCTCTAAGTAGGAACCCATTTGTGGCAGTGGCGGTGAGCCTACAAGAAGAGATAAGACGAGGTCAGGAGACAGATGAAGAGCTCAACGCTATCAGACAGCTGATATTGAAAGATAGACATTATCATGACTTTTGGATGGATAATGGCATTCTGTTCAAAGGTGAAGATAAGAAATTAGTAGTTCCAAGGATCATGGAGAAAGAAATAATACGAAAAGTTCATCAAAATGGGCACTTTTCAATAAGAAAAAAACTTTTTAACAAAAAATTAAACCGACTCCCAAAAAACACTGCAAAGTGAAAAATAACTTTAATTTCGGTAGTCGGTGTCTTTAGTTTTGTTTTTTCGTTTTTGGCACCGACTTCCGAAATTAAAGTTATTTTTCACTTTGCAGTGTTTTTTGGGAGTCGGTTTAATTTTTTGTTAAAAAGTTTTTTTTTCACTCTTTTTAGTTGGATGATTTTTAATTTACCTAGTTACAAGAGCCTAAATGTCAACTACTTATAACCTTTTACAAAATATTGCTTTTCCCAATGCTGGGCCGTTAATTGTTGAGGAGTTCTCCTGGTACTTCACCATCAGCTCTACATCACCATATGCATTGTGACGAGCATAAAGTGCTTAACATCCATATTCAAGTAATCGAATCGCAATCCACTTAATACTTATTATTGAGTAGGTTCGGCGGCCATCTGTGGTCTTCATCATCAGTTCCACTTCCCCAAATGGTACTTTTTAAGAGCAACTGCACAAGTTACTATAAGAAATACCCAAAACGCCATAGGTGTGCCTATAATATTTGAAGAGTTCCCTCGATTTCTCCAGGATCCCATCATCAGATCCTGACTTTGGTGATAGTGGTACCAATTTCGAAGTATACCCATTCGAACAAAAAAAGAATTTTCCAAATCGGTTCAGCCGTCTTCGAGTACTCGATGATCATACATAAAAAAAAAAAAAAAAAAAAAAAAAATATACGCGTCGAATTGATAACCTCCTCTTTTTGTCGTCGGTTGAAAAATGAAAGAAGCCGTAGGAAAGGATTACTATATCAGAAACCTGGATAAAAGGATTGAAGAAGTAGTTCTAAGCTGTATACCCTGTTTATTAGCAACCAGGAAAGAAGGAAAGCAAGAAGGCTACTTGAACTCA
This sequence comes from Tholera decimalis, assembly GCA_943138885.2. Lineage (NCBI taxonomy): Eukaryota > Metazoa > Arthropoda > Insecta > Lepidoptera > Noctuidae > Tholera > Tholera decimalis. Next base: position 11,958,893 of record OW964552.2, on the reverse strand, counting down.
GTAGATAAAGAAGGAATCCCGCTGCATACATTACATCTGGATCACATAGGTCCATTTACAGAAACAAGGAAGCAGTATAACTATATCCTCACCATGATAGATGTATTTACGAAATTTACATGGCTTTTTCCTACCAAGTCCACAACAAGTGCAGAAGTGTTGAATAAATTACGACTTCACCAGCAGACTTTTGGTAATCCAACGAGAATCATAACAGACAGAGGCACAGCCTTTACCAGTGGAGATTTTGAGGAGTATTGTAAAGATGAGGATATCCAGCATGTTAAGATTACCACCGGAGTGCCTCGAGGGAATGGACAAGTAGAGAGAGTTCATCGTATCTTAATTCCTATGTTAACCAAGCTGTGCATAGAAGATAAAGCACTGTGGTATAGACATGTGGGTCGAGTCCAGCGTGCTATAAACAGCACTTACCAAAGATCAATAAATACTTCACCATTTCAGTTACTTACTGGAACAAAAATGAGATGTAAAGAAGATATTAACGTGCTTAATCTCCTACAACAGGAAATTATTAATTGTTTTGATGAAAATAGAGAGAATTTAAGGTTGAAAGCCATGCAACAGATTCAAAAAGTACAGGATGAGAATAAGAAGACCTGCAATGAAAAGAGAAAACCTAGTTCAACTTATGAACTGGATGATCTAGTGGCCATCAGGAGAACTCAGTTCGGTCCAGGCTTTAAAATAAAACCTAAGTTTTTGGGACCCTACAGGATTACTAAAATTAAAAGAAACGATAGGTATGATGTTGAGAAGCTGTATGATACCACAGAAGGACCAAAGAGGACGTCTAGCTCAGCCGACAACATGAAGAGATGGCCAGGTAAGGATGAATGATTGTGAATATTGATTGTTTGTGTGTCTAATAATACTGCTTAGTACCCTCACGAATACTAGGTCATGTGTTATTAAATGCTATGTAAAGCGCTGTTATGTCAGAACATGATTATTTTTTGTGTTTTAAAAATAAGAACATGTTCCGCATTCAGAATTGTATTGTTATTTTATGTAAAGTGTATGAGTGGTGTATGAAAGAGTTATGTCAGGTGTTAATAAGAGGCATATCTGAGGGCAGATATGAGTGCAGGACGGCCGAATGTAGGATTTGATCAAAAAGGATGCATGAAAGTTTATGGATAGTAGGTATAGGGACTTTTATAACTAAAGAAAGGAATGACAGTGGTTTGAGAGGACGGGAGGTTGGGTTTTGTTTCGAAGAGGAATCTGGATGATTTTTTTTATGGTGAAATTACAAAAGAAAATAAACCACGTTGTATAAAATCGAATGATTTTATTTCCACGGTCCCAAAACTACATGTATATGTGTGTGCGTGTGTGTGCGTGTGATAGCCAAAAGGATTGTGTAATTTGATAATTATATTTTTTTTCATTCATACGCAAAACCACACCATCAGTAAATAGAGGGAAGCCCCGGGTCTTCTTAGGAGACAATTCCGGTGCTCTCTGTGCAACGCCTATTAGGGCACCTCCCTGCGGAAGAAATGGTGTCAACCCAAGACCCCACACTAGGGTACCCTGCATCGTGGGATATACATACACATCTCGTCTTGAATTATCTATGATAATATTTTAAAGCGGATTATTTTGTTTGTATGTTTGACCGCGCTAATCTTCGATAGTACTGGACGGATTTGGATGAAGTTTGGTACAGAAGAAGCTTGAAGCTAGAGGAAGGTGCAAAAAGAGTGTTTTGTTTTTATCGTGATAAAGTTCATAGGGGCCCTGTGCGACTACTAGTGCATTATCCCTATTATTCTTATTTATTTAATTTATTATTATTAAATAAATAAATAAATAATCACGCTAGAGGAAACTCCAGTTACAAATAAGAACTTGTGTGAAAAGATTTATTCAGGAAGGAACTAAAAACATCATCTTTCACAACATGATTTTGCCTACATCTGGGTATAGGCTTCTCTTTTTCTGTGAGCCGCACGTTCGTGGGACTTCTTCATCCATAGTCCATTTAAGCTTTAATAACCTTCTTTAATGTTCTAGCCTCTAAAATGTTTTTTGATTTATTTGATTGTTTTACCGTAAAGTCAACCGAAGAAAGGATTATCTTATCTTCCCTACTGTGATTTTATAATTTCAAAAGTAACTTTGTCCGACTGTTACATTTTTAAGTCTAAATCACTTAAATGATTTTGATGACATTTTGTACCGACATAGACACGGAGAAGGACATAGGTACATTTCTTACTAAAAAAAAAGAAAACTTTTCAATGCGTGTGAAGCTATGGGCACAAGCTTGAATATGTGTTATATATCTCTATCAGAATAAATTTCAAAGTCCCCATAGTGTATTACATTCTCTTTGGTCCCACCGATTAGCCAAAATGATTGACGGGGATTACGGCTGTCATTGTGGATTTTTTGATTTAAGGTTTCATATTATATCCTTTCACCCTAATAAGTTTTATGTCTTCGGCTCGTAAACCGCGTTCGCGTAATAATTTATGTTCGTATGTAGGTGTAACTGTGTTAATTGTCCTTGCGAACCAATAAGAGTTTGATGGCATCTTAATGAACGGATTAACGTGGGCTTTGTGGTTATCTCACAGAATAATACAGAAGTTTGTCTACATTATTATCATGGTCATCCATACCTCTCACTCCCCTCGCTCTGGGTTCAGCGGAAGAGAGAGCCAGACTCTTACTGACTAAAAACCTACAATGTTTTCGGCATTTCAGCATTCCCGCAACCCCGGCAATGTGCGCATGGAACACGATGTGTCATTGACCTGTAACACATTAAACATGAAAAATGTGGTGCATTATTTATTACATCGCCGTCGAATTGCAAAGTTGTGTACGCTGTAATTGTCTTGTACAAAAATAATTAGAATTCCTCATAATATAATAAGTACATTAAATAATATTATTAAGGACTTTCAAACAGCAAAATTAAGATTTACAACAAATTTTATTAAGGAACTTTCTTTACAAAACTATTGGATAAATATTGGATCAATGAATCACTATAAAAATTATACTATAAAAATATGTAAATTTTAAGAATGCTGATGGTAAATGTACTTATCTGTTGGCACATAATATGCAATTATGCATTATATCTGTTTTCACACGTTGGTTGTTAGGAACTGACTTTCTGAATGGCCCCATCGAGATCGTTCCGTGTCGAGCTTAATAATCCAACCAATAAATATTTGCTAGTTTATCACCGAGAGGCATTATTAGTTAATGGTTTTCTATAATTGGTATTTATGTACATGCAATCTTTTATTCTTCATCATGATCTTGATAAGGAGAGGTTGGAATTCAGAGCTATGGGTTGATGTGATCGAGATGACTACTAAATAACTCACTTAATAGAAGATTAATATTATTGTTCACCAAAGAAAACTGAGTATAGTGTAAAACCAATTAATTTAGGTAAGGTGAGGACGATTTTAGGTTTACTTATACCTAAAATCCTTACTTTCCTCACCCATGGAGCGCAAACATGGTTGCTAACTTACTGTCAGAAATCCGCGCTTGAAGTCCGTCAAGCAGCTATGGAGCGAAGTCAGCATACTTACGGCCTATATCCAATCTCTATTCTTCACTCTTCACTTAAAAACATAAATACTACCAAATTATAAATCAAACGATTTGTGCTCTGAAATTAAAAATAAATACTTAAAATACAAACTAGAATCAAGAATAAAAAAAATCATCCCTAACGCTGTCGGATGGCAACGTACCCAAAAATAGCCAGACCTTGGGTCACGGGAAGCGTCAACGAGCCTTTTCAATATGTCTTTAAAAAGGCTATGAGCACAAGGGCCCTATGGTCCAAGAGTTTTGACCCCAAAAGGCCAATATAATGAAGTTCATTTTTTAAGAAATTTAGGTCTGCTAAAATATTTACTACATCAAATTCATACAACATTGAATTTAGAATTTAGCTTTCGAATTATTGGGTGAATAGCTGAACTAAAAATCACTGGCCCGAGTAGGGAGAATCGAAATCAAAACTTGGAACCGAAACATTACAATTTTCTTTTATTTGTTCAAATAAAAACATGAATAGCTGATGATGAAATGACAGCGCAATAGGGCCAGAGGGAAGCTGCAGGATGAGCTGGACTCATTTTTTGATAGTCGTTCCACCATCGCAATAGATCGCGAAAGGTGGAAGTAGGGAGAGGAGACCTATCTCCTGCAGTGGGATAACACAGGCTCATAATAATAATAAATAATGTGAACTCGGCAATCATTTTACCCATAGTCGTCTCAGATAATGGCTTAATAGCCAAGAGCTCTCGTTAGGCGGCTGGATCAAAAGGCTTGCTTCAGAAAGCGGTACTCCTGGACACGGCACGTATTGTTAGAAGCTTCCAATAACAGTGGGCCACTATTTTTACCTGAGTGCGGCGAAGCAAGGAGGAGGATTATGTTTTATATCTTTAAATGTTTTTATAGGAATAATTAAAATTGTAATTTATATAAATGATAAAAAAAATGTGCGAGTTTATTTTGGAAACCACTTTTGATTTTATTAAAAATATTCTTTGAAATACGTGAAAATATTTGCATAAGAAATAATTGTCAACTAGCAAACTCAAATAACTATTAAACCACAATGTTGAAAGATTAATGAAGAACCGTCTTTAATTTCAAAACTTCATTATAAAGTATCGATTTGAAACTTATTATTTTGTGAGGTAGCAAAATTTTAAGTCCATTTAAGAATTTGTATCCTATTAAACCCACAGATTATTTTGTTTATTATTATGAACAATTATCAAGACAGTTGACTTACGAGTAGTCGTGTATAGTGTATAGTGTAGGTCGTGAGTTCGAACCCAGTCAGTCACATTAATTTGGGTAATGTATATCGTACACGAGGAAACCCCCATGTGTTAGGACCAAAAATTCGTAGACATATGACATTCACCAACCCTCACTAAGCTCTTTTACAATTAAGTAAGTGACTAAGTCTGACCAATTGTTAATGGAAATTCCCTTTATTTAATGACACATTTATTTATTTATTTTATTGCGAGTCGAACACGCACAAGAAGGATTGTGTGAGATTTTAAAACACAACTTTTTGTCTTATTATTCACTAACCGTGCTGTGTTTGTTAATTTGAGGGAAAAAACTGAATTAATTCCTTATTTCAACCCTTTGAGGGTTGATTTTTGAAAAAAAAGTAGCCTATGTTTGTCGGGGTCTTTGAGTATTTTCATTCAAAATTTCATTCAAATTAGTGCTGTGGTTTAGCCTTGAAAGCGTAACAGACGAACAGACAGACAAACTTTCGCATATATAATATTAGTCTGGATTTTTCTCCCAGTGGTATTGTGAAAATGTCAACGTGTGCATTCAGGAGATACATCCAGCTAATGGATAGACTTACGAATATGTTAAGTTAAGTAATAGTCCTTAGTCTGTTACTCCTTTTTTTCTGGTTGGGAAAATCATCAAATGACACCGCTGTGGGTAGAGCGGAAGGGAGTGTCAGACTTCGACTGACTAAAAACCCACGTTTCTCGTTAGAACAATCCCGCAAACCCGTAAGGCAATAGCCCTATCGGGCCCCGGCAATGCTGCTGATAGCTCTTTGAAGCGTGCGTGAAACATGACGCGCCGCCGATTCGGGCTTGGTCCTTACCGGACAGTGAGCTACCCCTGCTCGCCGTCCGCAAGCCCACGTCTACGGTGGCTGGAGATCGACACGCGATCCCCGACGCCTGGGGCGTCTCCCACGGCAGCTGGGGCGTGAGGAAGAAAGTTGTCTCTCCCTAACACATTCAGCCTCCTCCTTCAATAGCATGACTGTTTCGCAGAAGGAGGCGACTGCATCCCATTCCCTCTTGCCCCGCACCATGACCTGAATCAAGGATGGATGCAAGAGGTCGCCGCCGCCAATCGCCTCCACGAGGAAACGGCGGTGCTCCGCCCAAGCGGGGCACACCTCCACTGTATTCTCCACCGTGTCCTCGGGGTGGTCCCCACAGTGATGACACCCGGGCGAGTACTCCCGCTGTATCCGAAACAGGTACCTCCCGAAATATCCATGTCCGGTCAGTACCTGCATATGGCGGAAGGTGAGGACGCCGTGGCTTCTCTCTAGCCACTCCTCAAAGAGGGGACTTGTCGCCGCGATTGCGGCGTGCCCATTCTATTACCCCTAGGAACAGAACCTTTCAATCAATAAAACTCTGAAAATGATGAACGTTAATAAATAGTAGTAAGTCTAGATTTAACGCTCAAGATATTTTCTGTATTTCTATTATGTCAGATTCATATGTGGAGCAAACAATTTAATTTAATATTTTATTACTAAGATAAATTATGTCGCTACTAATGTTAAAAATCGTAATCTTACAATCATACTCATTTCAGAATGATCAGTTCTATGAAATGAAAAAAAAAACTCGTTCAGACTATGTAGTATATTTTTAGCCAAGTGTCATTAACCCCACAATATTGTGTCTCCAAACACTTGTATTAACATTTAAAGTGTCTGCATTCTTAGAATAACATACATATTTGTTGGTCTGTCCCTTTGGCGTAAAAATCTAGATACAAAAATAGGATCCAGTTGCCTTGGTCGTTAAAATTTGCATTTGTTTCTCTCTTGAACATTATGCTTGAAAAGTGTTACTTTGTTTAAGTGGAATGGGTATCAAGTAGAAAAAAGGAGCCATTTGTGTGTATAAAACATTTTGAAATGCAAGCTGCATTTTTACAAACTCTAGTTTTGTTGATAATAAGATGTTATTAACAATTAAAATTATTTGTTTCAGAAAACGTCTAAAAATCTCATTTGCAGTTTCCATTTAATATAATTCTTTGCTTTTCTTTTTTCAATAAGGAGTATAGCTACTGCACCACATCTTGTATTAAGATTAGTGTCGCTTTAGTAAAACTCACTATAATATTTTAAGATAGATTAATAGATGATTAATTGTCATCAAAAGCTGCCCACGGGTTTCGTCTCCAAAGCACCACAAACAAATGTACATACATACATATAGGCATTTAAACATTACTTGTGGCGAAGAAAATATAAATTACATCATGACTTCTTAATGAGTGTTTTATAACAATCCATTGAAATTGAAGCTTTCATTTTCAATCTACTCTGAAAGTAAGGTCCTAATCTTCTGCAACAATCGTCGTCACGCCGGGGTAAAAAGAATTATCACTTAACTTTGCAGTATTTCAAACACAGATACGAAAATATTTAACACAAAAACTTTTACCCGTCATTTTGACTCCCTGTAAGATAGAAAACTTGTTAACAAAGAACTTGCTGAAATAAATATGTCTAATAAACGTTGAGACGCACAACAATTACAAACAAGAATAAATAAGCAGGGATTACTGTACTAAGTCTTCATCACAGTTAATCTTCCAAATTGCGTCAAACTTTTCTTAAGACTTCTGGAAGAGACAGACAAAATTAAACTATGTCTGGAAATGTCACATTAATTTTGATTATTCATTTTATTTTAGTTAGGAACAGATTAAGAATGCCTTAGTGATAAAGTGTCATTGTATTATCAAAATGCCAAAATAAAAAAGATTGTTCATGTGATGTTGATATTGACAGCTTCCGTCAACATTTTTGACGTTTTGACTATCAATTTTTATTCCTGATGTCAAAATCAGAATTAAAAAAATCTGTTCAGCTGTTCCAGAAATTAGCTTAGGGGTAAACTGATTTTAATGAGGAAGAAATAGGAGGTAATAGGGCATTATATAAGCTCACTTCTCCTGATTTTAATTTAAAATAGTATAACGATTAATAGACTATTAGACCCATGTCGCAACTTTCATTTGAAACAAAATCCTTAATAGTTATTATATTATCTCATAATATGAGAAAGTTCATCCACACCCAAACATAATCTTATAATAAATTAATATAAACTCCAGTAACTCTTTTTCCAATTCCGCACATGCCTCCATAAAACCGTTAACCCGCTTATCAGAAAGGGTAACAACCTTATTTGAGTGCTTTGTTTACTCTGTATTGAACCATGGCATTGATTCTGAGTGCTAATTAACCCTGATTTCAGAATATAGGTACGTGGGTAGACTTTAAGATCCATATTATTCTATTAGCTCAGCGATTAACGACAGTGACACAGATGCCAGTATACCGAATAGTCGCATTCGTTACTGCTGCAAGAAAAACTGTCAATGGGTAGGAAGATAAAAAGTACAACCTTTATTTGATGGACCTTTGCGGATATTAAAGTGTGGTAAATTTAGGCTTGTATATAAGTTATTAAAAGTAATTACTCTTTTGTAGACCGTTTTACGTAAGACGTTGGACATATTCTTGATGCTGTATTCTAGGAACCAATTATGTATATTTCTGAATATTATTTATCCAAACCATTCCTGCGGGTATTGAAGCTATTGTTGCGCATAACAGGGAGAATATATTTCATCTATCTTACATAAGACAGCATCACCACAATAGAATTTATCTTGTTTATATTTATGATATTACCGCTAGAAATTTCGGAGATCTTTAGATTGTAACCATTTTAGCGCTCAAGATAATTCCTCTTTAAGGAAATCCAAGGTCGACTTCACCCCAACGGTTGAAGGTCATATTCTACGAAAGACAACGCAATATATGATATATTGCATACAAGGCCTGTACCTCAAGTAAATGGCCACGACGTCGTAATATGAGTAAAATTTGGGTCCAGGCTAAGTAAGGCAGGCCAAGTTAATTAGGTGGAATGGCTTAGGAACAGCTCTCCGGGAAAGGAAAGCATTAGGCAAGCGATCTATGTTATTCCGGACGATATAAAATGTCTATTAAAAATGTGTGAAGGGGATCTTCTATCGGTCATCCGTGCCGGATGTGTCTAAATTGGGCACTTCCCGATGGAATTTAATCGCTTTTGGCCCAGTTTTCTCAGTCCTTTTACCCAAAATTTTCTAGTTACTTTTTGTAATAGGTTTAATCAATTTGTAGCTTCGCATTTTTATTAAATTATCTAGTGATCTTTAAGATGACTCAGAAGATAAAATTATGCATAGATGCTGGGATTACTTACAAAGAAAAATGTTAAAAAGTGTAGCTTTTGGTTTCGCTTTTGTTAACATAGATTTTCAACCAATCACCGATAAATAGCTAATTAGTCATGGACTCATCCGTACCAATTTTCATCGAAATTCGTTCAGCGATTTAGGCGCAAATGCGATACAACCTCACTTTCGTATTTTTATATTAAGGTTAGGATTTGATTCAAACAATGCTCAGAATAGATAAATATTCTCTCCCTCATTTTGGTATTCCATAAAATCTTGTATATTAACTGTTAATCTTAAGCAGAGCTGTATAGTCATCAAATATCACATGAAATAAAACTCGAAAAACAAATAAACCGCAGACATTTTATTTAACGTAGCATTTTATGATATCATAAAATATAAATACATTTTGAGATAAAAATGTTCATGCATCGGTTCCCAGTTTTCAGTGTAGGCACAATATTTATTGGAAGATTTCCCTGGCGATGGTTGACAGGAGAATACAATGTAACCGGGGAATAACGAGACATGAAAAGGATGATAGCTATTATATTTTAAAATAACAAATATTTCATTGACACGTTCCAGAGTTTCTTTCGATATTATTTTTTCAATTCATGCGACTTATATCTTCCTTTGTAATCATCGTCTGACTAGCATATTCCAGAGCATAAACTAACGTTTATTGGCTTAAATAAATAGATACATAGATATACTCTTTATTGTTTTATTGACAGGCCCGTTGGTATAGTGGTCAGTGGCCCTGACTCCTGTGCGCAAGGTCGTGGGTTCGATTCCCACCTAGGACAAATGTTTGTGTGATGAGCACGATCATTTATTCTTTGTCTGGGTGTAATTTATCTATAATATGTATGTATTTAGAAATATATATGTAAGTTTATCAGTTGTCTAGTACTCATACCACAAGCTCTGCTTAGTTTGGGACTAGATGGCGTTGTGTGAAAGTTGTTGAATATTATTATTATTATTATATTATTATTGTAAACTCTAGACTAACAAAAGGTGTTACAAGGGGTGGTCTTATCACTATAAGCGATCTTTATTCAGTTATGGTAACAATATGAATAGTGAACACTGTCACTTAAGCTAAGTATTAGCACCTATGCTCCTGTGCTATAATCAATAATACGATGGTGATGGATCGGCTGAAAAGCAGCTGAATACAGTTATTTAACATAGACCGACGGCTTATATGACTTCCAGGACCCAGTAATTTGATAACACGTTACTTCTTAACAAGATTGTCACAGATCTAAACTTGATAGCCAGTATCATCGACGTGGCATGCTTTCTAAGGTACTTATTGAAGAATCTTAATTTGCTATGATGGTCACCCGTCCACTGGCTAACCTCAGTAAGCATTGCTGCAAGCCGTGCTGCTGTTCTTATTTAGCCACCAGTCATTTTAATTAAGAATTATATATTCTTCATTCAAAATGATCGAGTATGTATTTAACTGAAATAAAAAACAAACTTTAATTTGCAAAACAGTTTATTTTCACGCTTTTTAGTGGGTCGATTTGTAATTTATCTAGTTACAAAACCTATTGCTTTTCCCGATGCAAAGCCGTTAATTTTTGAGGAGTTCTTCAGCATTAGCTCTACTTCATCATATGCATTGTGACGAGCATAAAGTGCTTAACATCCATATTCAAGTAATCAAATCGCAATCTACGAAATATTTATTATTGAGTAGTTTCGGTGGCCATCAGTGGCCTTCATCATCAGTTCCACTTCCCCAAATGGTGTTTTTCGAGAGCAACTGCACAAGTTACTATAAGAAATACCCAAAACGCTATAGGTGTGCCTATAATATTTGAAGAGTTCTCACGATTTTTTCATGATTTCGTCATCAGATCCTAACGTGATGACAATGGGACCAACTAGAAAGTATATCCTTTCAAACTAAAAAAGAATTTTCCAAATCGGTCCAGCCGTCTTCGAGATATGAGGTAACATAAAAAAAGTTAAAAACGAACTGTGAACCTCTTCCTTTTTTTGAAGTCGGTTAGAAATGGCTACCGATACAGTGGAATTAACTTTGACAATAATTTTACAATTTTGTGAAGTACAATATCCAAAGTTTAATGATTCATGACGGCCCGGCCGTACAAAAAAATTCCTACCTTTAATAAACCCAAATGTTAATACGTTCGTTTTTGCTTAAACGTTAAACGAGTTAATCCCTTTTAGCGGATTTATAGCTTACAAGAATTAACTTCAAGTAACAGTACCCACTAATTAGCACGTTAAATGCATAAATGTTATATATTGCACACATAATAAATTATGTTAAGGTCTAAAGCGGTAACTGAGTCCCTGGGGTTCTACAAATCGTAAGATTATTCCAAACGTTGGAAGTTTACGAAGGTTGCAGCATCTTAATGGTCAGCTAGTTTACTCAAATGTAGATTTGTGGCTATTAGATATGTGATTATCTTAAACTTTATACTCTGTGGTTTTAAGAAGCAATGTAGGGAATATGTATGGCGGGTGGTTTTAATATTGAATACAGATGTATCTATACTAATATTATAAAGAGATAAGCTTGTATGTAGGGTTTGTGTACAACTAATTAAGTTGAATAGTTTTTGAGTTATGAAGGGGTCAAAAGTGGCTCCAAATAGTTCGTGTAAGTATTACACACTGCCGCTGCTCGCCAGTTCTCTTTGCTTGAACTTTGGCTTCACACGCTGCAGCGTGTCTAGATTATCTAATTCTAAAAAAATGCAGTCCTTTTGGCGAGATATAGTAACAAACATTTATATATCCATCTATATATATCTAAACTTTCGTATTTATAATATTGTGCATAAATTAAATATATAGGTACGTATATTTGTACATGAGTGCGTAAAATTGCAAACACCGTTAGGTTATAATCTATCTCGCGGGATTACAATCTATTGATAAATTGTGATCCGCAGATTATATTTTACATTACGCTTCACAATTTATCAATGATTGCGTTAACTTACAAGCAGTATGGTACGCATCTTTGTTGCGGGAATGTTCTAACGAGATACCGCGGCCCTAGAACTTAACGGCACGGTGGGTTTTTAGTCAGTAGAAGTCTGACAATCCGCTCCACCCAGAGCGGGAGAAGTCACTCGATGATGATAATTAAAACTTAATAATAGTAAGATACTTATAATTATGTTAATATGTAGTAATAGTACATTTTGATACAAGTTGAGAAAGTTTGTTATTGCGGTCGATGCGGAGTTACACCCGAGCCGCAAGGCGAGGGTGTTATGGAGCCGAGTACTGCAGTAACAAATTTCCACATGTATCAAACGATGTTTTTCAATACACTTTCGAAGAAAAATACTTGCTCCGAAAATGACGACGCATTTTTATTTGTTTTCCATTGAAGAAACTTATGCAAAGTTGCCATATATTTTAACTTCGATTTAGATGGCAACAGGTCATCGCAAGAATTTTGAGCCTCAATCACAATATCTAGCGGCGTAGCATCTAAATCATTCTTATCAAACTTAAATTCGACATACTCGCGCAAAAAACACAAGTGAATAAGATTTCATTTACTTTTTCCCCGCGCTTTACCTTCGCGGGTTAAAAGAGAAGCAAAGGTATGAAGCCGCAAAACAGCCTGATATTAAAATATTTTTTTTTTAAATTTAGAACACAAATAAATGGTAATTTGTTGATAAAAGCAAAATTATTTTACAAATATGAATGTTTATTTCTGATATTCTGTTCAAAAACCCAATTTTAATTTTCATTAAATATGCCTTATATTTAATGAAAATTAAAATAGGGTTTTTATTATTATAAACATGCGCCTCTTTGCTGTGAAAAATAAAAACAATCACCGCCGAATTGGCCGAATATAAAGAATTGAATAGTTGTTTAATGTTATCTGTGGCAAAATCTGGAATGAAAAAATCCTCGTGTGTGAAAAATGAAAATATCCTAATCGTAGTGCGATAAGAGCCAGTTTTCGAGGAAGTGTATTGAAAATAAATTTATATTGTTAGGTCTTAACTTTTAAACATACTTTGAAATGAGGATTCGTATTCCTATTACGCATTTTAAGCTTTTGATAACTGATGGCTTTATATATTATTATGATGATATTGGATAGATAGGGAGGGATTATAGCAATGGATGGATGGATGGTAGGAGCAGGGATGGCGGTGTACAAACCTATGAGTTTTTTCAACGAATTCTAATCACATAAATTTCTGTTTAAATTAAATAAACTATCCGTTATCAATACTTAAATACCTCATTTTTAATACAGTTTTACATAATTGAATATTCACGATATCGCAATTGTTGGTAAACAAGAATATTTCTATGTTCGATTTAAATCACAAAACATGTATTTACAAAATCTCTGACTGGGATGGGGCAACCAATCCTTTAGCCTTATAAAACCGGGCATACATAATAAACATAACACACATACACACATAACATATCTGCAATTCTACGTGCTACGGTCACTTTTTAACTCAATCATACTGAAACCGCTTCGTTAACAGTTGGATTCTTTTTCAGACGTTAACGTATTGGTATATAACTCAGTGTTGCAAGTATTTATTGCCTAGCCAACTAGTGTGGATCGTTGTGCCTAGAAATCTAGATCAACTGGTGAATTAGAATAGTTCAGCTTTAATTTATGAGCATATTTTTATTATATTGGTTGAATAAAAATTTCAGATTCTTTTTTCTTGAATTTTTTATATACTCATTTTCGCAGCATTTCTCTAGTATAATGAGTGCATTTTTATATTTACCCAAGCACGCAACTACATTTTGAAGGCATGTAAACATTTGTTCCAATGCGGGAATTAAATCCACGACACGCAACACAGCAGCCAACCGGTCAACCATTGTGCCAGACATGTCATAACAAGCTACATCACCGTCAAATACGTAACCATAAATAACTTATATTTTCTAAAAGCAAAGTCTGTTGTGACATCTATAAAAATACTTAAGATATTCCTTACCAAGCAGCTACCCTTTCCATAATATCGGTCAAGTACTTTAGCCTTGACAAAGAGACAGGCAGACATACTCTCGATATTAATATCTTTACTCCCAACAAACGATTAATCTCCTGAAAAATATCAAATGAAATATACTAACGGGACGGTAAAATAGTGTCTAACATTGTAAACGAAGCATTAATATCTTTACGAGCGGTCGTAGAACGATAAATATTAAAAATGGAGACCAAAATAAAGCTTGTTCTAATTTCATATCCCGGTTAGCGAGGAGTGAAATATTAATATCTACGAATGATCATCAGAATTATGTTTCTATGAGTAATCATGATGATGATGTTGATTCACTCTTTTAGAAACGTAGAATTTTATTGTTCCGGTAAAACTGATGAATAATTTCATTTCTAAAACAAGGCGCCGTGTTTTTTAGGAAATATCAAAAACTCAATATTTCAGAAGTATTTTAGCTGAAATGATAATTGTGACTAGTATACTAGATCAAACCAAGCCACATCTTTCTAACCATACCAAAAGATTTCTGCAAGTGACGATGATTCTACACCACGCTTTTACTCTCAATATCAGCTATGTTAGTCAAGTTAGTCAAGATAGCTCGGTAGGCGAGAGCCAATTTTTCTGCGATAATAGTTATTAAGAAGTACATAGTGTATGGTAAGAATACACTCTCGTGAGATATTATCTAGCGATTTCTGGAATTTTACGGTGTCATATATATGTACAGACGCCAGCACATCAAGCTACAACAATCTGTCAAATTTCTTTAATAGATTTTCAACTTTATTGATAAAGAAATTAGGTTCAAGGTTGATTGGGAAAATTTGACAGTTTCGGGTAGCTTCATGCTGGCGTCTGTACATATAATTATTATTAAATGACACGTAGTCAACTCAAAACATCTTTGAATTTTGACATTTCTGATAGAATGACACTTTTTCTACAGCTCTGGAATTTGAAAGTAAGACTTTTTATTTTATTTTATCCTTTCCTGTAGTTATACTCAATGATATATAGTCAAACTAATATTATACATGTGAAAGTCTGTTTGTTACGTTTTCTCGACTAAACCACTATGCGATTTTGATAAAATTCGACACAGATAATTGAAGAACAAAATATGCGCAACTTCTTTTTTCAAAAAACATACCCAAGGTTTTGAAATAGAAACCAAATCACGGGCAATACAGTTTTTTGATAAGCAAAATATAAATGTCAATGGTCATTTTGATCATCTATAACCTACTCGTCTATGGTTCATTCCTATCAACCTTTTAAATGGTTGAAAACCTAAATTTCACATGAACTACAAAGTTCAGAGAAAAGGTTGCATTGAAATGCGTTTAGCTACATGAGGATACCAATTTAAAAATAGACAAGAGTAAAGGCCAATCTAATAATATCGACGCTGCAAAAGGGCCAAGTTCAAGCTGATGCGATATAAAAAGAAGGACAAGTTCAATGACATCGTTGATTTAGAAGCCAATATAAATTTGGGTCTAATGAATTTAGTTAAACATCTCAACATACTTGATGACCGACTTCCGACGACATCAACCATCAGTTTCAAGTTCATCTGCTTATTTTTTTTCCAACTATATCAGGTCGACTTCCAGTGTAACCGGATGAAGCTGAGTATATTAAATTTAGCAGCTGTCTATCTGACTTCCACAGCCAAGTAGCTGGGTAAAACATACCCCTGGCAAGACTGATTTCTGATATTTTGACTTTTGACTATTCGTAATGCGCTGTCAACAATCTACGATCCGTCTTCGGCCAGCGTTGTTTTATCATAAAAAGCAATACCCGTGTGACTGTAGATTTAGCCACGAGCTCTACGACATCAGTTTAAAAAAAATAAAAACCTAGAAATTTTAGTCTACGCAAACTTTACTCTAATTGAATAATGATAACCTTCGTAATAGATACTTACTAAAACACTACATTTTTTGTGACATTAATTATTCTCTTGACGTTAATTGACACCGAAAAACATAAAGAGAAAGTCTTTCTTATAAGACCTTAATAAAATTTTAGAAAAACAGAAGATTTTTTCCAGCCGAAGTTCATGAAAAGAAATAGAAGCTATTGTTGACAGCTCGTTACAAAAGTAGTTCATTTATCAATCGACAATAGTCTTTAGAAATAATGAGCTGAAGAAAAATAACCCAATGAATGTGTTTATTGTTATAAAATAGTGCCGACATATTATTTTAAAAGGGTCATTTATGAAAACATGACAGATAGGCATGTTGACATTAGTCTGCCAGACACTTCAGATGGCGCCAAAAAAGAAAATATTTTTGAATTACGAACACATCTAATTTCAAAATAGAGAATTATTAAAAAATGTTTTAAATAAGTTTAAATTACGAACGTCAAGAACGTGTCGAGTAAAATATCTGTTTTTATTTTGTAAAAATACATTTAATTTTATAATAATATATTCAAATATATTCCGTATAGTCCGTATAAGAAACCTTTGTACTGAATATCATCGTTATAAGTGAATCGTTCGTAGTGTAGTTTTTGATATCAACATAAAGCATCGTGGAAAGTAATATTAAACAAAAGAAAACTTACATAAATAACTCGTATATTTTCACTGGATTCGAGCAGTATTGAAATTCAAGATACGTATGGAATACATTCATAGAAAAATTCATATAATCTTACAGAATCCCCGGTGAGTCCAACTTTCAATATATGACAGTAATAATTCACACTCCCCTATAAGGGTGCTATTCCAATGGTGAACTGCTAGCCTGGATCAGCGCAGCTGCAAATATAAAAGACTAGGTATAACAAGGAGTTAGGTATTTGTATATACTCTGATAAATGATACTATTGTACGTTGAGAAAAAGTACTTAATTGTTTCAGAGGTAAAAGTCTCTTTTAAAGTCAAAACCATATCCATGTTAGCGTCTTTTTTAAAGATTACAAAAAAAAGTTGTTTCACGCCAGGAATTAGTATTGTGACTTAAGTGCGTATACAAACATTTAAATTCATATGCACAAGCACCCAGACCCGAAAAAATTATCTGTAGGCGATACAAAAATGTATTATCCCAGTACGGGAATCATATCAGCAACACGCAGCGCAACAGCTAATCACTTAACCACTACGCCAACCAAAAAAAAAAAAACAAAATTATATCATCAAAAAGGTGATAATTAAGAAGTTTTGTTTTTGCAGTCTTTAGGTATTTCAATTTTCAACGTATGATAGATTCACTTATTAGTAAGTAGTGATTAATATACTAATTTGATATAATGAGGCGCATGTTTCATTTTCATGTTTTAATTTAATAATATTTTTAACATTGTCTTTACATAGCTAGCAAACTTGTATTTCCTTTGTAGGGGCAGCAGCTTATGTGTTATTTAATTAATTTGAATTTTATCCTGGCAGTCGCACGGTAAAAACCTAACCCTTCTTTTTTGCAGCCGGTTTAAAAGTAGCCTATAACATTCATCTAGCTTCAACCTACTTCTATACCAAATTTCATTAAAATCCACGAATCACTTTCTAAGATTAGCGCGTTTAAACAAACAAACTAACTTTTGTGCTTTATAATATTAATATAGAAAATGGTATGTTTAAGAATCTTTTTCTTTTATTTACAGGTTACTGTATTCCTGTCGGCAATAGGTATGTAATCTTCATGAATATATATGTACCGCCTCAAGTCAGTCTGTCTGAAGGCTTGGGATATTTGTCTGATTAGTCGTGACAACATTAATTGTATGGTAAATACAATCTGACAGTCTTGCCTACGGGTATCTGGGGTATCGTGCTACCCAGTTACTGTGTTGTGACAAAAATACTGGTACTGGCATTTAAAATACTGGCAGTTAGTACTGACGTAAGTCTGGAAGATCTTTTCCGGTGTCTCCTCACACGTGCGCGGGGGGCCGCGGGAAACCTAATTCTTCCGCAGCCCCGCACTAGTGCTGGCCGGGTCTGTCCCGGCCTCGCCTCCTGCACGGGGTAGTGAGGTGTTGAACTACCCCGTGCAAAGCCTATCCCAACATACACAGTTTTATTTTTTTATTTATTTATGTACACATATGACACTTACAAAAGAAAATATAAATACAGACAAAAGAGCACAAAGGCAAAGACATCTAGTAGCCTAGTCTTTGCCTTTGTGCTCTTTTGTCTGTATTTATATTTTTTCTATGTTGCTTGCAACTATATACAAAAAGCAGATTAAATAATTAAGTAAACCCATAATACCTTCGGCGCTATGTATAGTCGAAAAAAAGGCACTAAACAGCAAATTTCCAAAAGAAGTTAACTGTGGTTAGATCTCAGACTCACTAGGGAAATTATAACAAAGCAATCAACTTTTTAAATATTGAACTTCGAAGTTACCCAAATCAGAAATTCCAAATGATGTCAAGAACAAGTTCTAATATTTTTGTTTCTAAGTACGGAATTTTCGGTTTGACCTTTGACATAGTATTGTGAAGGCCCAGCTGTGCTGGTACCTACTTTATATTATTTTTTCACATAAAAGGAGTGCCGTTGAGTAATCGGCTTTTACATAACTTAGTTCGCATAGGTATAGTAAGGGTCATTTTTTACGTGAATTTTGAGTCGCAGACTATTAAATAGAATATTACTGACACACGCGATTGTAACGATCAAGCGAATTGAAAAAATTGGCCAAGTGCGAGTCAGATTCGCCCATGAAGGGTTCCGTAGTAACCATACTTAATAAATATAATATAATATATTTATAAAAAAAAACTTAAAAATTTCTTAAACTAGCTTTTTTACAATTTTTACAACTACGCCAAATAACTTTGTTTTTCATAGTATTTGTATGAAGTTATATTTGCGGTTTTAGAAAATATGCTGTAACTCAAAAACTGCTGACCCGATCTCATTCAAACTAATTTTGATTGAAAGATTCCATTAAGATCTATAGCATATATTTTTTTGAGATTTTTGGCTCCATAATTATAGAAGTTAGAGGGGGGACACACATTTTACCACTTTAGAAGCGTATATCTTTTAAACGATTAACTTTATGAAAAAGTGGTTTTACAAACCTCAATGTCATTTTTAAAGACCTGTCTATAGATACCACACACGCATAGGTTTTATGAAAAAAAATATTTTTAGTTTCAGTTCCATGTATGGGGAGCCCCCTTTATTTTAAATATTTTTTTTTCATAAAATTGGAAAGCGGTTCACAGAATACATCTACCTACCAAGTTTCACATGTATAGTCCTAACAGTTTCGGAATAAAATGGCTGTGACCGACGGACGGACGGACAGACAGACAGACGGACAGACATGTCGAAACTATAAGGGTTCCGTTTTTTGCCATTCGGCTACGGAACCCTAAAAAGCATAATGGATTTATCGTTGTTATTACAAAAATGGGCTTAATGTCGTTTGACTTAATGACTACCTTTATTTTGAAATTATACCTTAGGTTTCAGTTATTTGTATCAGGATCGTGTTAATTACCTGAAAAATTTCTTTTGATTTAAGTATTTCGATATTGTTCTGTGCTTAGAGTTTTGTACGTAAATATGTACTAGTGGACCAGTCAGACGCTGCCCTGCCCGGATAAGCGACGCTACCTAACGAGCCTAATTATGTTTTCAAATCGTCCAACAACCCATATTCACACCAAACTTTACCCAAATCGGTCCAGTGCCGTTTAGGAGAGGTTATGTAACAAACACACGTACAAATATGAAATAGCGGTCAATCGAGAACTTATTCTGAATTTAAAAAAAATGTGTTTGTCACATAAACCCTTCTAAATGGCAAAACGATTACGGCAAAAGAATTACACATATTAACATATACTCTAGGCAATTTTACTATTTACATGCTGATGAACTTTTCGATTTTCAATAAATTGTTTCCTGTTTTTTTATGAATTAGCGTTTCTACTTATGGTATGCAAAGTTATAAATTATACTTTATCACAAAAGATAGAAAACTCGGCGCCTGCTCTCAATCTCGATTGATTGAATAGAATAAAGCACACAATACCTCAATATCCCAAATATTAGGAGGTGTAACAAATCAGTTGGGAGTCGACTGAACAAGAACTAGGATCACTGACCCAAAGATGTGAAAAAAGGGCCGAGTACTCTCAAAGTAATCAGAATCTCAACGACTCTTGTTAATCAAAGTCCAAGGAAGTACATGAGCTTTCTCGCAATTTCTTTCTTTTTTTGTTACTATGTTGAGTTAAGTAAAAATCTTAGTTTATTCTAGATTCTATTGGAGATTTGATTATATTTTGAAGTCACCACTGGTGTCATCGGTAAATTAGTTTACAAACGTTTAATTTATACTTAAGTTACATACAGAGTTTTGCACTTTGCTTTTCAAGAATTACTTAACATTGAAAATCAATTTTATTTAGCCACGAGATCCTTTCCCATAAATTAAAATTTTACAAAAATCATTTACCATAAAGTTACCTAATCAGATTAAATTCTGATAAGAAGATTCTAAACTTAAATTCTACAAAGAATATTTGTATAAAGAAGACATGTTCGAATGTACAAACTAAGTATGTGGTTAGACTAATTTATGAGTAAGCCTATTTATCTTCAATTCGAAAGTTTTCTCCTAACCGTTTTCCAACACGTGTAACTTATCATATTTCCTAGTGATTTAATGCTTCCATTTATCACTTTTGCCTGCCGAGTCTAACCCTAATTAGTTCAAATACCACTTAATTTAGTATCGAATGGCCATTAATCTGAACAAATAATATCAAATAGTAATTCGATCTCAGTTTCGTTAATTGCTTAACTTTGAATTTGTGGTTTAGTGTATAGCATTTAATATAATCTGACAATAATTAGTGTGTCTGCATTTCTTTTAATTTTTAATTGTAATTTAATGGTACGTAATAAGAGTTTAGAAAGTAATTTGTTTAAAGTTTAGATTAAACTGTTCGTTGTTGTTGAGTGATCTTTTACATTCATCTTTATTTTATTTTTTCACTTTGTCCGCAAGTTCATTCACAAAAGACAAGGACAGAAGATATAGCTTCAATCTTTTAAGTTATAACATCAATTCCAAAGAAAATGATTCTAGTCAATTTTCTATTATATTAACTCTTTGTTCTACCATTCAATTTTTTTCACTAGTTTTATAATCGTCTTTTGGGTGTTGTTGGAAAAATGGAATTACTTAAACATTTATTATTTATGCACCAAGTGATAAATCGATTTTATAAACCTAAAATATTCAAGAAATAAATGCTTAACAACAAGACTGACTAAAGCCAGTCAGCATTAAGCAGATATATATTTCAGCGCTCAAAGTTTTTCTTTGATAAACCAAGCGATTGATTGATTGATTAAGGTTCATTATGATTGATATTACCCATCTTAATTGTCACTTGTGTTTCCATAGATGACAGTTCTAAACTGTACAGTTACATCGTTACTATCCCTACTAATCTATACTTATTAATACATATTATAACGAGGAAAGATTTGTATTTTTGATGTTATGTAACGAATAAACTAAAAAAATACTGGCTTCACTTCAAAAATTCATTCACCATTAGAATCCTATGTTATCACTGAGCGAAATAAAAATATTCACGCGAGCCAAGCCGCATGCAAAAGGTAGTATATTAAATGCCAAATTAGCATAGCCTGTTTATATATCACACACTTTCACGTCTTAACTACTTAGCCGATTTTGATGAAATTAGGTACAGAAATAAATTGAATCTTCATGAAATACATAGGTTACTTTATAAATTTTTCTAAAAAAATATATTCCAGCGAAGTATAAAGTAGTTAATTATAAAGTCAGTGTTGATGTGTGTGAGTCGCATGTGAGCTAGGTGACATTTAAATTGAACTGCTGTGATCAATTCATAATTAATGATGGAAGTGGCAACAGGTACGATTTTATTCCAAAGCTCCTGAGATTTGGAAGACCACAACAATTGGAGGCGCATCGTGAAGATGACATAATCGGCAACCAGAAACAAAAGAGTAGGATTCATTCATATGTAATAAAAGTCTATGTCATCATTAGCAGACGCAGCTGATCACTAGTATTTTTCACGGATAGACTGCCTATCTGACCTTCAGGATAGCACAATATTCCTTTGCAAGGCTAGTGGCAGATTTTCTCACTTCTGACAACCCGTAATGACTGTCAAAGATGAAGATATGACAGACGGGACACCGGTTTAACTTGCTATCCAAAGCACGGAGGAATCTTGATACATTATGTTCAGATGGTCACCCATCGATGTCCTGACCTTGTCAAGCAATAATTTACCTTAAAGATCGACCCGTGAGGCTGTTATTGTTTGGCCACAAGCCTCCCTATAAAAAAGTCCATGTAAAAATCGTAAAAACAAAAATAAGAGAAAAGCTTTGTTGCTCAGTCCCTACAATATAAAAAAGAAACATTAATACTATTTAGAACCTTCTTAAGTTAAGTTTTACATCGTGCTAAAAGTGTTCACAAAAGATTTATAGTCTAGTTAGAATGTATTTGCTTTTGTTTCAAGTATCAAGTTCGTTTTTACGCTGTCATTTTATTTTAGTAAAACAAAATTAAAAAGTCGTTAAATCCTTTTTTTTTTCAATTGTGAATGGAGCCTACTTTGTATCAGTTTATGAATCATGAGTTTCTTTATTTTGGAGCAAGGAGGTTTAAAAACGAAATTAATATACCAAGCTGTCATATCTTTAAATCCTTTTAAAGCAATGATGCATCTTGTATGTTATCTGTAAAGATATCGTATTTCGTAAAATGGATTACAAGACGCTCCTGTCAATGACGTCGCAAATTGAAGATAAATTTCATGTATTTTTTAAATTGATTGTTTTATATGCTGGTTATTTAATATGATTTTATTATTTTAAAACATGAAATACACATTTTAATACCTATTAAATTGCAATTATATAGAACGTATCAATGAGCATTGAATTTATGTCAAAATATTATGTGTGTTAAATGTTTACTAGCCCATAAACGGTACACCTAACGGTCTCCATTATAAAACTAGCCTGCAGAAACTGATATATAAACCAATTAATGTTTAATGAATACAATGTCTTATAATCCATTCAAATTTTCTATTATAATTGTAAGTATCGACAACTTATCAGTGAGAATTGAATTTATGTCAGACAAAATAAAATGGATGTAAAGTGAACTAGCCCAAAAACACTATACCTAACTGTCTCCATTAATAACCAGCCTACATAAAATCATAACTAATTTTACCGATATATCACAAAAAATAATTAAAATTTTATGCGACCAACACACAGCCATCAACACGTTGACTACTCTATTACCCGTAATTGGTTCAGATGATACGACCACGCCAAGTGCTAGGCTACATTTTGATTTGATTGGGCATAAAGCCAGTTCACACCTACGAGTCATAAAAGGTAAGGAAAAAATTCGTGCAATAAACTGAGGCGTATGTTACGAGCAGAGGCGTTAATGGATTAGGTAATGGTTTGAGCAATTTATGGGACATCATCGTAGTGTGTGATAGGTGCTATGGCGTCTTTCTGAGATCAGTGTGATATGAGAGTGAATTATTAAATATGGAAAGTTTGCAGCGGGATAGCTATTAATTTTGGGAAGTATTGAGTTCCTATGCGGGGTAAAGAAGTTCATTAATATTATTTGATTTTGAACGTACACGGCCAAACTTAGGGTGGAGTTCAGTAGAAATCATACAGGCTATGACTCGCTTTTAATAATTGAAAGGAAAACTACATATTTTAAGCAGTTATTACGACAAATAAGTATATATTTGCTGGCCACGCTAAGGCTATTGCTTCGCATTCCGGATTTATCCCTGCGCACTAACAATAACATCAATTTGAGCCAACTTTATATTATCATCTCAAATCTACACGATCGAAGTAACCGTACAATTTGACTGCCCGACATACGAAACGATAGCCTATCATCCGCTATCGCCTATAACTTGCTTCCTTTATTGAAAGCTTTTACGATACGTCAGCGGGTTACTATGTCGTTATGTCAAAGAAATTGATTACTCTCTATGTCCTGACATGACGCGACCGTATTGGAAGGTCAGGTCATAAAAAATGTGTATTAATTTGTTATATACTAACTGAAAAGTATCAAAACCGTTGCTCCGCCTACACGATGCCTAAACCGCGTCAGCAATACGTCATATTGGAAAATAGATTGTGTCTTGTTTTCGTTGTATTTTTTTTAATGATAACCAATATAATATTTATTCATTTATTTTATTTGGCTCTTTAACAATGAAAACATTTACATACACAATTTTATATTTTAATCTATGTTTAAGTGCTCCAACACTTAGAGAAGAGCACTGCATGCACTATTTTAATATAAGTAAATAACGCAAATAATTAGAAAATGAATAGTTATTTAATTTAATTTTTACTCGTTGTCATTTCCCGTGACCCAAGGCATTATCATAAAACGTAGCAATACCACAGGTCACTTTTTTTCCTGTGTTGGAAAATCATCGAATGGCTTCTCCCGTTCTGGGCAAAAACGGAAGGAAGTGTCAGACTTCTACTGACCAAAAACCCATCCTGTTCCTTCAACTGCCCTTAAGTTCCGGGGCCGCGGTATTTCATTAAAACATTACCGCAACCCCGGCAGGCAATAGCTTTATGGGGCTCCGTCACTGGTACTGACAGCTCTTCAAGGCGCGCGTGGAACATGGACGCGCTGCCAACCCGGGCCTGGTCCTTACCATACGGTGAGCAGGCTACCCCTGCTCGTCGTCCGCAAGCTCACGCCTACGGTGGCTGGAAATCGGCTCGCGATCCTTGACGCTCGGGGCGTCTTCCACGGTGGCTGGGGCGTAAGGAAGAGAGTTGTCTCTCCCTCGCACGTTCGGCCTCCTCCTTCGCTAGCATGACTGTTTCGCAGAAGCTGAATCCGAAACAGGTACCTCCCGAAACACGCGTGTCCGGTAAGCACCTGCGTCAGGCGGAAGGTGAGGACGCCGTGGCGTCTCTCCAAACACTCTTCAAAGAGGGGACTTCGACGAAAGTTTTCATTGGTTAGCTCATTTCAAACAAAGCACTTCTTCAATGAGTAGTTTCAAAGTATTAACTAGGTTAGTAAGAAGATATGAATTAATGTGCTTTATTTATTAAATTTATATTAGCCAATATTTTCACAACTGTTTAATTAACAACTGTTTGTTTTGATGGAAAGTTTCTTCACTTTAATCAACTCACTCACCAATAACAATGTGTTTTTAATACGTTAAAAGGCGGGTAGGAGTAATAATTTTAAGTGTCAATTTCATTGGGTCTACTAGAGAAAAAAACTAACTTATAAATGTATATACATCAGTAATATAAATATTTTATTATAAATTAAAAGAAAACGACGAGCGATCGGCTTTGTTTTTAAGGCTGTGAAATCATCCAATGACTGCCTCCCGATCTGGGCGAAGCGGGTGTGTCAGACTTTTTTCTAATAATTCCGCAACCCCGGCAGGCAACGGCCCCCTTGTGGGCCCCGACAATTTTGCTGACAGTCTTTGAACATGACGCACCGTCTACACGGCCCTGGTTTCAGTCGGGCGGCGAGCTACCAGCTCGCAGCTCGCAGGCCCACGCCTTCGGTGGCTAAGAGTCACCTTGCGACTCCCGAAGCCCGGTGACACCCGGGCGTTTCCTCCCGCCGAATCTAACACAAGTTATTCCCGAAACAACCATATCCGGTGAGCACCTGCGTCAGGCGTAAGGTGAAGATGCTATGACGCCTCGTTAGCCACTCGTCAAAGAGGGGACTTACCGCCGCTATTGTGGCGTGCCCAGCGAGCGATTAGCTGCTACGCTGTGTGTCACCGGTTCGATTCTCGCACTGAAACAAATGTTTGCATGACCTACAATAAAAAAAATATGAGGCAAAAGTTTTTACAAAGATGTGAGTAACGTCATTAGTCATCATGATCCCCAGAAAAAAAGCCCATTGCTGGATATAGGCCTTTATTTCGTGGTAGAAATTCTCATGGTTTCATCATCCATAAACACCACATAAGTATTATAGGTCGTTCTAACCTTGGCAATAAATGTTCCTAATGTGACCTAATCATACAGGAAGCCATTCATTGAGTATTTACTGACAGTTGATTAAATTGTCTGTGTTTTCGTCACTGGCCTTGACCATGACTTTTCTCAATAGAATGTAATATTAAAACCCAGATAATATAGTATTTTCGTTATGTTTTAACTATTCTCCCAATTAATTTAGACTTTTGACAGGCTAAAAAGTTCCTTACTCAACTAAAAGTTTCTTTTTTAATATGGATCCAGTTGACTTGACAAGTTCCTTGCTAATAGGGACACAAGATTGTTTGCCGGAAACTAACATGTTTTTCGTATACGTGGAACTTCGTGATTTGTCAATGTCAAAAGATGTAGCATGTTTTTAGGGATTCGTACGTCTTTATGTAATAACTAACGTTCTACTGTCACTAACCATGCTGCGTACTTTTTTCGGGAAGAAAGTCATCGACGATGACACCTACTGCTCTGGCAGTTTGAGTAGGTTTTTATGCGGTCTACACAAATTTACTTAATTTGATATTGTTCATTAAGACGCTCTAGCTCCTTACAGTTCTAAGTTGAGCTACGCGGTAACTGAAATTGCCTGCAATATGAGGACAGGTCATAAACCAATATGGTCTTCATAATTATGATTTGACCAGTACGGATTGTATGGAGTTCAAAAAGTTGTTGACCTCTGAGTTTATTTCAGTGTTTCAGGGTCTCAGCCAGAAACACCAGGCGGCAAAATAAATATAAATATGTAACATTTTTACGGAACCTCTTACACGCGAGTCCACTTCGCACTACATAGGTCGGTGTTTGAATAATGTTCTTGTACCCTTCCTTCAATATCAAAATAGAGTAACGCTGTGACAGCTGGACGTAACAAAAATCTTTTACGTACAAATAAATTTAACAACAACAAATCTTTTATGTACAAACAAATCTACTTTGAATATGCGGGCATCATTTGATTATAATAATAAAATCAACCACGTGATAATAATTTAATGAATGCGTATCCGGTTTTGTGTTATAATTCTTCTTTCACGCGAAAAATAAACAAACACTCAGATACATAGTTGAAGGGCTTTTTTTTTCTGGTTGGGAAAATCCTCGAATGACTTCTCCCGCTCCGGGTGGAGCGGAAGGGAGTGACAGACTTGAACTGACTAAAAACCCACCCTGTTCCTTCAGCTGCACTTAAGTTCCGGGGCCGCGGTATCTCAATGGAACATTCCCGCAACCCTGGCAGGCAATGGCCTGATGGGGCCACGTCACTGGTGCTGACAGCTCTTTAGGTCGCGCGTGGAATACGACGCGCCGCCGACCCGGGCCTGGTCCTTACCGGATGGTGAGCTACCCCTGCTCGCCGTCTTCCGCGGCGGCTGGAGCGTAAGGAATAGAGTTGTCTCTCCCTCGCGCGTTCGGTCTCCTCCTTCGCTAGCATGACTGCTTCGCATAGTTGAAGGACTGGAAAGTGATATAAGCTTTTTTTCCAATAAAATAACCTTTCACTCAAGCGAAGCTAGTTTTATATATTTCTCAAGGGGGGAAAGGCGAACAAAGAGAATGCCACTTGCTACGGTATAAAAATTAGTGGGTACTTATAAATCAATTTTCTTTCTTGTAAAATGATGTTAAGCGATGTTATGTTACGTGATGTTATCCTTAATGACATTGGTATAACATTATTGGGTAAAAAAAATGAATGCAGTTTTAATATTCAAATTTACAGTTCTCCAAGACAATAGTGTCTATTTTGATAATTACGCATAGGTACTTTATTCTTATTTCAAACGTATTCACTCCATAAGTTCCTTTGCCACATCACACACAACACTGGTTACTTGCAATTTCTAAAGAATTACAAAATAAACCGCTGTATTGTACGAAAACGATGAAGTAAAACATCGCGAGGAAACCGTTACGTAAGGTCACAGGATACAGGAGGTCAAAGGCATCTCTTTTTACAGGCTGATTATGTTTATATTAATTAACTTATATACACACTTCAAATCAATCATTCGCCAACCCGTGCCAGACCCAAACTCATGTACCTACAAACTCTCAAGACAATCAATACAGGAGTTGGTTTTAAAATAAAAACCACTTAAATTATCTCTCAACATATTACATATAGGCTAACGACTACAAAGAAAGCAATCATCGGCCTGATCAAGTGATCACTGATCAGACTGCTTCACTGCTTAAATTACTACCGATCGGGGAGTTACGAGGTGAAGTAACTTTGAGCTTGCGTCGTCGTAAATATCCGTCTCGAATCAAAGGATTGCAATGGTCGATCGGATAAGTCAATATCGTTCATTGAGTGAGATTAGGGTTTAGTAAATGTTTCACGATTTTGTGTTTTGAAGTAGAGGTGGGCAAAGTGTATCATTTTTGAGATTGGAACATTTGCATCTCGATCACTGAAATGATCCGGAACACTGATATGTTTCATTTGGCTTATTTGGATCATAGGCTCAAAAGACTCAGTAAACGCCCGCGACGCGACGTCATGTATAGAAACGTAACATTCTTACGTTGCGTTGCGGACGTTTACTATTGAGACATAGAAATGTTTTGAGGCATCAATACTAAATGTTTTATGTCTACATATTTATTGTAATAAGTGAGATTATAAATAAAGTTGATCTTTGTGCATAGGATACAAGAGTCAATAGTTAAAGTAACTCACTGTGTCTCGGTCTCTCTCGCTCGCACACTGCTCAGTCGCCACACGAGCGACGCGTCGCGCAAAATGAGCCAGAGCAAAGTAATGTTTCAGATTCAAATGATGCATTTGAAACGTTGTTACTGAACCAATCTTTTGAATAACTTCAATGATTCGAATCAGTGAGTCGGTTCCGTAAAGAGTTACACACGCCTATTTTGAAGTAAGTTAGATATTAGCTGTAACGAGCTTTAAAGTATAGATCCCATTGTGTAAAAAGCACTTCTCATCAAATAAACTTCACCGCGCTGCCGTTACTACATTATCATCATAATTCAGCGTCAGGCTAAGGTGTCGAACTTGTGATCTAGAGGCCACGGGTTCGAACTCCGCCCATTATACTATTGCTGTGAAGCCACTCTAGACACAAGCATATTTAGTTATTTAGCTTAATTGGAGGGCATTAACAAGATTGCTAGTAATGTGAATATTACCCACAATGCTGGTTGTCTTCCTAAAATATTTATAATATAAATATATACCTATATACATAGATTATACGTGATGCTGGCAAAATAATCGACATCAGCACAGTTGTTTTTGAAGAAGAAAATAAAGTTTATACAAAAATACTGCCATATAATTTAACAGTGACTGAAATTAGAAACGAATGTTTGATGAAAAGTCTCGTTAATACCATTTAACAGAGCTGTCTGTTGGCTA
Source organism: Tholera decimalis (assembly GCA_943138885.2). Taxonomy (NCBI): domain Eukaryota; kingdom Metazoa; phylum Arthropoda; class Insecta; order Lepidoptera; family Noctuidae; genus Tholera; species Tholera decimalis. The sequence continues at coordinate 11,929,356 of OW964552.2, read as the reverse complement.
ATTAATTATTTAAATTGTCCTATTTGGTGGCTGTGGTAATTTGTATTAGCTGGTATGAGGTTAAAGGGTTATCTTATATAAAATAATAAAACTAGAACAAGCATTTAATTTAAAAAAATATATGTTTCAATTCGACAATGAGCAGTATTAGAATGACAAATAAAAAACCATTTCTGCTTATATGCCATCAAACACATAAACACTAAAACAACGTATTCATTGAGATTTTAAATATGATTTTAAATAAGAAGTAGTTTTATTAAAAAATGTGTTTTATTTAAAAAAAAATGTATTAAAGGCGATCACAAGTTTTATTATAAATGAATAAATGTTTTATTGATATAAAAACTACTTGAATGTACTATGTTGATTGCAGACACGACATAAGTTGTGGTAGTGCGTTCGAACCCAGACAGGCTCATTACTTTGTATCATTTTCGTCATCGCCATCGTTCTTAAAATGACGACGGAAAACCTCGTGAGGAAAATCTCCTAGGATTAAAAATCCGATTATATGCTACATCCACCAATCCACCCTCGGCCCATGTAGTAGATTACAGCCTATTTGTTATAAAGAGGACGCCTTTATCCCGGCAGACGAAACGTTAAAGGCTGATTATGCTTTATATTACCCTACCCGCGTATGTATTTTCTCCCTTTAGTTTTTAAGTACTCATTTAATTCTGTTATGGTATACAATAAAAAGTATATCTATCTATCTATCTATATATGTATATTAACTTATAATTTAATAATATACAATTTTATAATACATATTTAAATAAAATTTTAACTTTAAACGAAGTAAACAGTTAATCAGATTAAAATACGGTTTATTTAATCTTCCTTTCATCAAATTGTGGATGTAAAGCAAATTAAATTAAGCAATTTATCGTCCATAAATTCCTTTGACTCCTTAGAAAATATACTGCGTGTTCAATGAAAATTCTCTAAATTCTTGGCTAAGTTAAAGAGGAACTAATTTCAGGGAAATCATTTGGCTTAGCGCCCTAAATACCATTTTCATGTTGATTTTTGAATCTTTATAGATTTATAAGGAAATAGGAGTATCAGTTTTTTATACTTCTTTATCGTATCATTGCCTCTCATAGATTAGAGGCCTGTATCCCAACTGTGGGAACTTTGTAGGCTGATTACGTTATATTATATAACAGGTAAGTGTTGATATGATTGCCCATGGAGCATGCTTTTTCATGATTTAAAGACTCCAAAGTTTTAGCTATCAGGGACGCACTCCGGGAGAGAATTTAATTCCTTAGCCATGCGAAACTGAAAGAATATGCGCGAACCGATATATTATGTTCATTTATACATATAAGAAAATTTAAGCGCCTGTGTGGATTTGCTTCTCAAACTCCTAAATCCCGGTGCCACCACGATATTGCGTTTAAACATGCCAGTACGAGCTCTCGACGCTATCGATGACATTTTAAATTTTCAACTTACATTTACTTCAAACTTTAAGCTTAGACAGTTAGGTGATAGGTTTTGTGAGCAGTTTGAAATCTGTTCGACAATATCATACTTTTATTGAAAACAAACATTAAAGTTTTTATCTTTCCTAATCTATCTTTCCTAATTCAAACTTATTTTATCAGTCTACGGCATAAGTTTTTTCATAGACAATTCTAACAAGGTCCGTAACGTGGATCTGTCAAGTCGGGCGCGAAGCAAACACTGCTATACCATCCTTTTCTGGAACCATTTCGGCGTAATTTCATACCCATATTTTAGAACCTCTGGATGGTTTTAGAACGAAATTAAAATGATCGTCATCTAGTAAGTTATAAATACCATAAAATTTCATGTTTGTAGCTTATTTATTTCCTAAGTTACGCAAAAGCAAAGTTGTGCTAATTCGACACTCACTGACGCACTAATCATCAAAATAAAACTAGTACTTTCCATAAACCTAGAAAGCTGAAATTTGGCACAGGGATAGAATTTAGTGCCCATATAAATGAAAAACTATCAAAACCAGCCAAAACAATTTCTCGCATAATACGTCATTTTACGTCAGTCCCTACAACTTGAGACATGTTCACATACATTTCTTAACGCTTTATTAAGCATTAAGAAATGTATGTGAACAACGGGATGACGAATCGTATTCGATTCGTCATCCCGTTTAATACGCCTACATGCACACGCGTGTTGTGTACTCACGGCTGTTTACTTACCTCCAAATGCGACAAGCAAATTACAACCGATGGATCAGGGCATCATAAAGGTCCTTAAATAAGGTTACAGGACAAGACTAATACACCGATATCTTAAAGATAGGGAAGACCCTGATAACAAACAACCCTTGACTGTACATGATGCGATTCTAAACATTGTTTCTAGAAAGCAGGTTTCAGAAATAACGGGGTTGACGCTGTGTTACAAGGGGAAGAAAAATTCCATTGATGACAATGTAGAACCGTACGAAATTCAGTCAATTGAAGATCTTATTGAAGATGTGAATGACACACAAAAACAGACCCTAAGTGATGATGCAGAAGACGAACATGGGTCAACTCCGATTTTGTCAAACACTCAGGCTTTATCAGCAGTAAACGATTTCAAACGCTACGTAGCTTCTTTGAGTCAAAGTGAAGACGCACTGCAAAAGTGAAATTACATTGAAAATGTAGTAATTGCTAATGCATCAAAACACTAAATACATTATTTTATAACGTAATTTAAAAACACATAATGTACTTACATAACATTATATCTATGTAATAACTTCTTAACAACTAATTGTACAATTCAACAAATAATATAGGTACGAAATTAGATTATACTATGTATGTGTATCACGTTTTATTTTTCATTATCCTCCCACCGCCTATCGCGCGCGACGCGTTTTTAGTTAGGTCCGTGTGAAATCGTCTTAAACGGGTTCTACTATATTTAAGTTATCGACATCCTGTGTTCACAAAACTGACTTGACTGTTGACTTGGATGTGTCAACAAGTAAATGAGCATAAAGAATGTTCATCGGCTGGTCACATGCAATCTAACCATATAATCAATAAAGAAATCGCAGTAAAGAACCTTAGACTTGGCTTGGCTTTACTTACAGGTTTCATCACTTTTTATAGAGAAACAAGCAGCTCCATCGAGACTTGGCTAGTTTTTACAGGATTTTTTGGTAGAATTTCACTTCTTTTTGCAGAAAGATATTTTTTACTGGATTAGCTTCTTATTTATACACTACAACACTACAGGCTTACCTTTTTCCACCTTCAACTCGGGGAGTTACTTCCAGCTTATGTTATCATCGCGATATTGTTTTTTTTTTTTATATAAATAAGTTTTTAGTTTAGAATAGGTTTATTTCAATGTAGGTTTATTATAACCTCTTTTCTATAATGTGAGTGTGAAAACATTTTCAATGAGGGTTTTCGGGAAAATTTTAACCACCAGTTAGTGCTACTGAGGCGAAAGGTCTCCTTTTTGGGAAACGAAACTTTGACGTATACTTGATATTGACGTCAATTTGACAGATGTCATAATACTTAAGCGTTTGATATGTGCCCGGACCTGATGCTGTCGCCTGGTGGACGTTATTACAGAAAACCCTCATCCGTTGATTTATAGATTTGATAGGGATTAGGGCTAAGATACATTTATTTTTAATTACTAATATAGGATACATGCTACTAACAAAAGAGTCATGGTTACTTGAAATACTATTATCATCATGTTTTCATTAATATTAAACATTTTATTTCAATTAACGCTAACTATATAGGTACCTATTTAAAAAGCACACAAATAACTTTGCGCAAATCCACGGATGGATCTTTCGCACAGAACTGTGATAATTTCTCCAATAACTAGTTGTCGAAGCCTATATGCTCATGCTAGTGACGTAGAATACCTCTATAATAGACATCCAGAGCTTTCATTATACATATAATCCAGAGTTACATTTTCAACCCAGGTTGGCAAGAGGAGTAAGATATGAGTTATTAGTACTTCTTATGTTATACCTTACACAATAAAATTTCACAATCCGCCTTTAGTTTATAACCCAGTTTGTTTAACTGTGCAGTAACTGAAATAGTTAAATCAGCACGTGTTACTATTATAAAATTGTTCACAGTTTACAAAGTCAAAGGTGCCGTGGATTCCGAAGGCTGGCGTAAAAGGCACATAAATCTCCGAGTTTAGCCGAATGATTCTGATGTTTACACAGGGCCCCACTGATAGCGGGGAGTAGCAAAATTTACTTTTGTTAAATGAATTGTTTTATTAATACCACAAAAATTTTTGTATGCGAAATACATCGATTACAAATAATATATGATTTTTCGGTGTTGATTTTTAGGTGTATAATGATTAGTATCAGGGTTATTTCTTGCAATTAAAATCTTATTTTGCTCACAAACTTTGAAGTTTGCTTTAGCATTATTTTCATTACAAAGCAACGTGCTATACGTTGCTTTGTAATGCATCATCTCTCAATAATATTGAAGGTTTTCGGTGTCCTGAATTAAAATCAGACGTCAAAACATTTATAATACGTTAGGTTTTTGAGTGATCTTGGGCAAAACGTACCAAAATCTTGATTTTTCAGATCTCACAGCACTATGAAAAAAAGGTTTTCACGATAAATTTGTCATGGTATCTAAAAGTACTACTATGCATAATATAAAAAGCTAAATTATCGCATTTATATTTTTTATTCTGTAACGGTTATATATATATACATAATTAATGAATCTATATATAATTCTGTAACAATAAAAGTTTATTTTATAAGTAAATTTTTGATAGAATTTGCTAGCAAATATTAAATGCTTGATTCTTCGGAGATGAAAACAGATATTAAAAAGAATCAAATTGGATTATTATGAGGGAAGTAAAAGCTTTAAGTAATCGCAGCCGATTTTTAGCGAACTTATTAATATAATGGTACAACAGTGCTTTGAAAGTGGAGAGCTCGCTACTTTGAGCAAAGATATCTACGTATAGGTAGCCTGATGTGTCGGAATTTTTTTAACATCAAAATTCATTTCAACATATCTGAAACCATCTGAAAACAATAATATAATGACAGGGACAAAAACTTTGTAAACTAGTGTTATTTGACGGTATTCGTTAACCGATTTCAAAAAGGGGAGGTTCTAAAATATGTTTTTTTTTTCACCCATTTTTTTTTAAAGAGACCCCTCTACCACGGTAATATTATCATACAGTATTTTAACTCGGCCGTATCTTAGAAATAAATGCCTACAGCCGCGTGGAACGTAAACATGCGATAGGGCTGCTCGCCTGCAGCATTTTAATTACATTTGCCTACTTTGCGTTTCCATTTAGTTTTGTGATTGTAAATATACTTTTTTATATAAACAAATAAAATAGTTTGTGAATTGAATAGGAAGTGTTCAATAAAAATGTGTGTTGTTTTTTTATTGGTAGATTTAATTATTAAAAAAATATGTTTATATTTTTTCTAGTATTATTCATACACACAGTACAATAAACAACTATTATTAATAATAAAATACCACGTCTTTACTTTGAATTATACAACCTAACAAAACAAAACACACATGCCTCGAGGTTTTAACACAAGCGTACCTACCGTATCATGATTCATGAACCGCCTATAACTACCTATTTCACTCGTGTTAATCCCTTTCCTTTACTCTATTCACTTTATTTATTAATCCAGACATATTTTTTTTTTGGAGATAAAATGAAATACTTATCCATTAAAAAGAAACACATTATGTACATACCTACTAGTAAGTAAAATTATTTTAGTCTTAGGTACCTTTCAAAGTTTCCAGGTAATCTAAAAAAGTTATCTCTGGATGCGTTATTGACGAATTCATGCAACCAAAAACAGCACAATACATCCTACTCGTCATATTAAATATGTACTTGAACTTATTTATAGCGAAAAATCGCGCGGTTATCTATACTAATATTATAAAGCGGAAAAGTTTGTTAGTTTGTTTGTTTGTTTGTTTGTTTGTTTGTTTGTTTGTTTGTTTGCTTGAACGCGCTAATCTTCGAAAGTACTGGGTGGATTTGGATGAAATTTGGTATGGAAGTAGCTTGAAGCTTGAGGAAGGTTATAGGCTACTTTTTAACCGACTGCAAAAAAGGAGAGTTATGTTTTTACCGTGATAGGATCCACGGGAGCGAAGCCCCGCGAGAGTACTAGTTGTTAATAAAACAACACACCGTCCGTTCGTCACTGCGGCACAGTCGCCGGTCGCGACTGTCATCAAACCAAGCGCACACCGAGATCGAGGCGCGTAGGTATAGCTCGCTCTTCGTCCGTTTGTATGAAGTCGGAATACTGTATACATAATATAACCGTGCCCCTACACACTGAGCATATTTGGAGACTTTCCACTCCAACTCTAACTCCAACTTTGAAAATTAAAGTCATTTTGTTCTTACAGGTGGTTTTTATTTAGGACTAGCTTTTGCCCGCGACTTCGTTTGCGTGGGAGGGTTTTCCGCGTAAATCGCGATCCTGTGGGAATTCTAGGATAAAAAGTAGCATATGTGTTATTCCAGGATGTCAACTATCTACTTACCTATAACTATATTCATTCAGATCCGTTCAGTAGTTTTTGCGGGAAAGATTAAGAAACATCCATACATCTATACATTCATCCTCACAAATTTTCGCTTTTATAATATTAGTAGGAAGATTCAGTAATGTTTTTCTAAATAAATAATTATGTCTTAATTTCTTTTGGATTTTTCATTCTCTTTTTTAAGTCTCGATAAAAGATACACCCCTCGCTAAAAAAGTATATCAAACACAAACAAAATTCTTCCAAAATCGCTTCCGCTTCCACCATACACTACAGTCACACATCAAAAACTTAACGGGTGTTTAATCTGTACCACATTCAAATTTCGAATAAAATAAATAATAATAAACACATCATCGTGCCGTCACGTGCAAATAAAGTGCCAGCTTTGCTTCGAATGTTTTTCAAACGGGCCCGTTGGCACGGCACTAATTTAATTTTATACGGCATTTGTGAAACATCAAAGTTTAGCATTAATATGTATTTGTATGTAAATGAAACTGAAAGCTAACATTTTTTAGGATGTTACTTTTTTTTTTTTTTTGTGACCTTTGGTAGCCCAGTAGTAACACGATGACTTGTGGGTACATATTACTTTGTGTAAGTTATATCATCATCACTGCTCCCGTAACGGAAAAGGAAAACATTGGAGGAAATGGCATGTCCTTTTTTTCCGGTGGGATAACTTACAAGTCTGATTTCACAGCTGAAAGAGCCCGTAGAATCGAGTATTTGATAGGAATCATTTGATATCTTTCCGCGTTCCTGAGATTAAGCTCCTTAACAGACAGATAGACAACGAAGTGATCCTATAAAGATTTAGTATTTCTCTCAATGATACGGAGCCCTAAAACTAAAAGTAACAGGTAGAGATTTCTGGCTTTTATTAAAAAAGAAAGATTTTAATGAATCCACGTACTGTAAATATATGGCTTATGAAGAATAACTAAATGTTTCAAAATTTTCAAGAAATCTTACCTAACTGAATACTGTTTTTAAAAACTAAGAGCTCTGAAGTGCCCTCCATTTTCTTATGACGTGTTTTAATAATAGAAAAAGTTTAATATTTTAATTTAATTGAATGGTGTATGTATGTACTCTAATATAATATTTAAATGGATTCTTTGTTTGTATATGTGTTTCATTATATTGACAGACCAGACAAACACAGTAACAGCTTTTGTTACAATTTACTTTTTATTAATATTTTGAGATTTCTATCATATTTAATAAAAATACGAAAGATGCTGTCTTATAACCCATTGTAACACATCAAAAGGAACTTTCAGGGTAATAACCCAATTTATCTTCGTAACTGGTTCACATTCAAACCAAACTATAGAGGCCACGTACCAACCATAGTTCATTTCTAATGCGGTAGAGACTGGCTTACTATCGCCAAGTCCACTCTTGCACTTAATTTCACCGTATATCTTATTCAACTTTACTTTTATTAATTCCAAAAGATGTGAGAAACGCTTCAACTAGATTCCACTTTATGTATACGTCATTAAAAGCATCATGCTTGAGGAAAATCTCCTTACTGAAAACAATATCAGAATTTAAAATACCATTAATTTTATTTTTTCTGATGTCATAGCAAGAACATCAACAAACATTTGTACAATCGTTCTATTATTTTCCCAGCGTGATAATTGTGGATAAATTTATTATTGGTTAAAGGGTATACAGAAATTATAAGGGCATCTTGTGTACTTAAATATTATAAAGGAAATCTAGTACAATAACAAAATGGGTCATAGCACGCTTTTACCTACACAGGGCAAGAAAACTTGTCTGTTTTTCGGCAAGGTCACACCCGAACAGTTGCTCAATCTCTATCAAGCCCAGGTTCGGTCGTGTATGGAGTACTGCTCTCATCTTTGGGATGGATCTGCTAAATACCAACTAGACGCGCTTGAGAAGCGGGCCAAGAGACTCATTGGCAACGATACACTGGTCAAGTCAAAGCTCCAGAGCCTTGAACATCGACGACGAGTTGCAAGTCTATTGGTTTTCTATCGGTTACATTTCGGGGAGTGTGCGATGGAAGTACACAATCTAATTCCACCAAGCCCGTTCCATCATCGGACTACGAGACAAACGGCGAAGCGCCATCGTTACATGGTGGACATCCCACCCATACGCACAAAACGTTTTAGGAATACCTTCATGGTGCGTACGGCTAAGGAGTGGAATTCCCTGCCGGAGTCTGTGTTTCCCGATAGCTATAACCTAGGAGTGTCTAAGTCAAGGGTGAATAGGTTACTTTTAGCTAAGCGTGCTCCATCTTCGACCACATCATCACTTACCATCAGGTGAGATAGTGGTCAAACGTGAACCTATTTTTAATTAAAAAAAAAGGTCTTTTTTTGAACTTATAACGGGATTTTTACCATGTGTATTTATTGTTTCGAGTTTCCAATATTGCAGGTGGACGCTTATGAGCAGACAAATCGGTCTACCCTTTTTCTCATTCATTTTTTGTGATCGCCACCGCTACCACTATCACATGTAGGTATCACTCAAAACTCGATTCTGTTCCCGACACACAAAACTCACCGTGTCCACTCGTGAACTTTTTGGGTAAGTACTTTTACGGTTTCTAAACAATCGAACCACTGGATTTCAGGCTCTCGACAGTTGTTAGTGACCATGTTAGCTTAAATACTTATACCATTAGTTTTTCTAAATATTTGATATATTTTGAGATGAGTGTATGACTACCATTTTATTTCTTTGTCCATGCCCATGTCTTGGATCTAAACATAGCATAGAAAGAATGAACATACTCCTCATTATATAGTTATTTTAGGGAAAAGATAAAATAGTTACAAAAGTTACCTACAAAAGAGAAATACATGGAAGCTGTGTATAACAAGTAGTAGCGGAATCTGCTCAATAGAGTTTGATTTCAATATAGTGCGATATTATGTTACAGATCTAAATATGACTGTCATTGTATAAATGAATGCACTGTTCCTTGAAATAGATACTGCACTCGATGAATTCATTTCAAATGACCTTTGGTCTAGACGACTATAGATTTAGAGTGTAGGTGTAGTCATAAACATTTTCACTTTACGTAGAAACATGTTTAAAAAAGTTTAGTATAAGAAAATACTTAAAAAAAAACTCGATGGCAAATTTTAAATAAACCAGTTTTCAAGTAGTTTTATGCAGTTAATTACATAAAGTTCTTTTTTATTTATTTTTCATATTGATAGTATCATTGAACCTTTTGAGATCGAAAGCCTCGGTTCGTGGCCAGGGTCCTTGTGCTTATATATCACAAATGATATTCAAATTCAGTATAATAAGCTATTCATACCATTAATGTTAGTTACTATTGCGAACCCTAATACTATTTCAAAAGTCTGGATTGACTCCAACGTCATATTTCCTTTTAGAGTCAAATAACCAATTGATGACCATTGTTGGTAACTACCTAAATTCCTATTCCTTGATCATGTATTCTGTTTCACAGACAGTTTGTACATATCGTGACCGAATTTCTCATCATTGAAATCCAGGCGAGAAATGTGCTGCAAGCTGCGCTGTTTAGCGTAAATTGCAGTCCGAACCCGGGAGCCATTTTGAATTCCATGTTCGAAAATATTCACGAACGGTTCGAGTGATTTCCTACGTTATATTATTTGGTTGATAGAATTTCTACAAAACGAACTAACCTGCTTGTAACTTTCCTTAACTATTTCAAGTAAGTACTTACTTATGTTAATTTCTTTTAAAATGATTAATGAGGCAGTCAATCCGTTCGTGAAAGTCAGCTTGACTATAAATCGCCTCACATAGACAAACTTTACAAAGCAAAATCGTGCAAAAGCCATAAAATTCCTACTTTCCCAGAACATAAAAAGATCATAAAATGGACTTTTTATTATTCAAACTGCAAAAAAGAATACGAATTGATCTAAAATTTGCAAAGAACAGCAAAAGATTACAATTGCTAATGCTAACGGGGATAGGAAGTAGGTTGATAGAACCATAAATTAACCGGGGTTAGGCGAATTTGATCAGTATGCGACGAGCGCCACTTTATTAGCGTAAACGGGCAAGGTAACACCTTAACTAAAGTTAGTTGGCGATGTAGTATGGCTTCTATGTTGTTTTGTTGAGTTGTGCCCCAAGTTACAAGCTAGGATTCTTAAAACTATAAACTGTTGCTGCTCATATAGTTGAGATTTCCCTAATTTTGTCATACCTAAGAAAAGTATTTTTTTTGCGAACAAAATTTTGCTGATGTTACTCTAATATATATATCCAGCCCTTCAACAATCTCCCCATCACAAGTCACTTTGATCTGTTTCACGGTTTTGACGTGAATAAACCAACACAAAAACTTTTCTACGTTTCAATAATATTAATATGGAATAAAATAAATTTAGTAAATTATTTATATTTTGTACACATATTTAAATAACTATTTTTTATTGTGAGAAATTATAAATTAATTTATTAAAAAACACAATGTAAAACTTTTTTAGCCAATTGTATTATCTGAATACAGATAAACAGATTCTTACTTCAAATTCCCCATAGAATATTTGAATAAAGAATTAACTAATTAGCATTTACATCAAACGTAATGGTTACAATTATTTGTGAACACGCTTCTAAAATATTTTAAAGATTATTGCAAGCTATGATGACTTGAAATATTTTCTGGATGCTTCACTATCCTTCCCAAAAACTTAGACTTCTAAACAAATCAGTGCTTGTAACATATACCACACACAAGAATAACCAACTGACTAAAAGTAAGTTGGAATCACGAACTGACAGAATTATGTGTGAACGGGCGGTCTTAGCACTAAATGACGCGTGAGAAGTTTATTCAATTGTCTTTGAAGGAAATCGTATAGACAGTGGATTGGTATGGAAGGATTAAAGTTTTAATAATTTATCGATAGGCCAATCATTTATCGATGGCATCCGGTATCTGAGGTCTATTAATATTTATTTTTAGAATTTCTATAAGGTACAATATTGCATCGTTATTGTTTTTTATATTTCTTTTTTTTTGTGAATTGTGCAGATATTAATATTTATGCAACCATTTATTGACTTCAAATCTTGTTAAGTGGCTCTATGGCAGAGACACAACAATCTTGCCAATTAATCTGTCATGTATAGTTATTAAGACTTATTTCTTGAAATATCAATTTCACCTTCACTTCATTTTATTTCTATTTTTTATTCAAGTCATTAATGTCATGAAAGAATCTTATATTTCGAGTTTCACAAGGAGAGTGCTTTTAGCTTTTAAGTTAGTAGGTACTGAGTATGTAGAATTATTTAAAGCCAGGACGGAACTACATAATGGCACGTGCCCAAATTATGAAAGTAACATGCTTGACGTATATTTGACACGTGTAGATGTTACATGGAAATAAAAAAAGAAGACATATACTTGATATTTGAAATTTAAGTTGACACGAGTGATTTTTGGTACCTAATAACTTTGATGAGAAGAAAATTTACATATTTCACTTGTACAATTTTTTCTAGTTTTAATAAAATCTGTTAAACGGACAACAATAGTATATCTTAATACGTATAGCTGCGCGACGCGATGATTATATAGAAGCACATTAAAAAAAAAAACAAATACAAGGTTTTGATAATAGCCATATAAGAGTAGGTATTCTGACCATAAATTATATTAATGGTTTCATCCTACAAATATCATACAGTGAAACTTGGTCACTTTAAAAATTGATAGAAAATTGGAAAAAATAGCGCAGAAATAATACACTCCATAGTGTTAAGGGCATGAATCGGAATCTCGGAATATCACAATATCGAAATCTCGTAAAGAAAGTTCCGATATTACAATTCTGATACTGGGTGACCCAATCTCGAAATCTATCAAATTTTCATATTTGTGTTTTAAAACTAAACCTATACTTTAGCTTCCTATTGCCAGCTCGCTAAGCATGCGTGATGAGATATAATAGTGTTGTTTGACCCGCTTACTATATCTACGCGGTATGTCTTGCTTATTCGCACAAACGAACAAAATATCCTGTCAATAAGTTGCGCTCGTGAACTGCAAATTTTAAATTACAAGAAGTTTTATTGATTCTGAGTCAGGTAGTTTAATTAGTAATTAGTACAGGAAAATAATGGGAAATATGTGATTTAATACAGTGGACATACTTAAAAAACAACCATTTTTTGAACCAAATTAAAGAATAGGTACAATTTTAAAAGGATTTTTATTGTACTCAATCCAACCTGATACCGAATTTGTGCAATTTATAAATAAAATGTGCAATTACTAACGAAATTCCGATATCAATACTGGAATACATGGATATTGAGATCTAATATCGGAAATCAATATCGGAATTGAACACTTTCCGATATTACATGCCCTATAGTGTTTGTATGAATGACAAAATTATTATTACAGTTTTCGAAAATGTGTTATATCTCAAAAACTACCACAGACTGTTTCTCATTTATACAAATATCGTTGAGAGTTTTCAATGAGATCTACAACATATTTTTTTTTTTTAGATTTTGATTATATTATTTTTTATCTTAATCAATCGTTTGTATCTTTCAAACGATTGTCTTTGGTAATGGTTTAGGCTCAGTGTCATTTTCGAAGACCTCTCTACGTACATCCTGCACGAACGACATACGGACGGACAGATGGACAGACATGACGAACATACATATAAGGATTTCATTTTTAGCCATTCGACAATGGAACGGAAAAATTGGCGAAAATATCACAAAAAATTACACAACTGAATACATGTACAGAATGTTGCAAATAAGAAACACTTGGTAATATTTGAATATCGTCTTACCTTTGTGTTCTCAGGGAAAGTACGTACTGTAATATTCCATTAACACCATCTCCGACAAGGAAATAAAACCAAAGAGTATACGAGTATTTCCGACGTATGATACAAGATTCACAAACTACACGATACATATTTAATCACTACCTACCTAATAATTGACTAAACCCCACTATTTGCACCTACCTCTTTATATAACTGATCATACCATTCTCTACCCACCATGGACTCTACTATCCTAAGGGGTAATGAAAATTTATTAACAAAAAGCGATTATAAATAACATGTTTAGAGTGCATTTCAACTAAAAATAGGATCTATTTTGCACCATATTGTGAGCTATCGAATCGAACTAATTGGGTAGAGTGAACAAAACAAGAATAAAATAAAATATTTATTTAAAAATATTGATCAAAACAAAATAAGTCCTTATTTTGGTGGTCGCGAAACGCGAGCCTGTTATGAATATTTTTTCGTTCATATAAACTACATCGATGAGGCCCGTGTTTCCTAGCTGACTACTCTGAGAAGAAACATCGAAACTAACCGAGGTAGAAGTAAGTCTCTTCGAGTCCGTACAATCCGCGCTGGTTGAATCATACCGACGGTGAAGTACCAATACCTCCTAACTGACAAAATCCAAATTTTACAGGAACTGAAAAAAACGTTTAATTTCTTGACAAGTTAAAAAATTGTTATTGTTTTATTTTATTTAGAATAATAGTAATATATGCTTGCCATAATATGTTATATTCATATATTTTATGATCGAGTAGTAGGTATTCGCTTAGATAGAAGGTATTTACTTTATACTTTTTCTTTATATTGTATAATTTTATGTTATTTAGAAGGTAATGGAATCAATAAAATACCGATACTTTAAATGAGAATCTTAAATTTGTGAATAAAAACATAACAAAACACCAATATTTTTAATCAGGAGTCAGGACCATTCGTTTGTGCATAATTATAAAATAACTAAACTAATATAACGAAGCCTGTTTATGTAAAAACAATTAAAACAGATGAACACGATAAGATGATTCGTGAGATAAATTGTCATAAAATGAGTGACAATCTCTTGGTAAGACTTCTTTTAATTGTTGAAGGTGATTAAATTTGGTAAAAGCTATGGGAATTGGTGCAACATGCAAAGGTGAGTAAGTAACAGAATTCAGCTTTTTCGGTCTAGCAGGTAACTCTGTCCAATCATCATCAAAGTTAATTTTATAATAAATAGTGCCATCTTGTCTATATTGGATAACTCTCAAATCAAGAACTACGGGATCCCCTGCTTTGCGACCGGTTCTTATGGTGGTGTATCTCCAATTTGTTTTATTATTGTAATCTTTAACAAAATCGAAGTTTATCTGAACAGCTTCATAAGGAAAAGGATTTATCCGTGCCTCTTTCGTTACGGTTATATAGTCGCTGGGAAGATGTATCTCCCTATTTTTCAGCTTCCTTTCGATCGCAGAATGGACTGCGTCGTATTCCATTTGTGTACGCCCAGGCTCTAAGTATTTCTGTGTGATAGTCACTTCATGCTCAATGCCAATATTCAACAACGCATTTGCCATTATATTATTTATATTTTGATAGGTACATTCATCTGAATAAATAACTATAGGTAATCCTTTAGGCAAACAATATCTAACGATATAATCAGACACAAAAGATGTGAAAGTAAGATGCGGTAAGATCTGCGCATATTTCATCAAACCAATAACAGGAAGCTTGATGAGTAACCAGATCATACACTGTAAAGTTATGACACGTTAGCTTTGTCTTAAAGCATAGTGCGCTGGCTGTTAGATAAGGGCATACTTTTACGGACTCTAAATCCATTGACTGCAAAATAAATTCGCCGGATGTAGCCATCTTTCTGTCCGCTTCTTTCTCTTGCCTCGCTCTATTTTTGCGTCTAATGTGTTCTTCATAGTCAGATGCACTAATATTTCCTACTGCATGGTCACAGCAGGTATAGCACATGTCCATTTTTAAGGTATATAGGGATAGATTTTTCTCGTGAAACAGTTTCTCGAAAGTAAAGCGAGAAAGCGCAGGCTCTTCGTTTTCAGTGGCATGTCATTTGTACTGCCTATATAAATCACTCAGAGAATGGTATATAGGTTCTTAATACAACGTTGACGTTTCCTTCCTGGCATAGTGAGACGGTAACTTAGGAATATGGTCTAAAAAGCAGCGTGCGGTAAGAAGCTTGCGCTGTGTTCCAGATTTTGGCGTTCTGAACCTGATTGTATTTTGCATTTATTGACAGGGGATAATTCTGTCATGCGATTTTTTGATCCAAGTTTGAACTGTATATGACCCCAGACACAAAGTATTCAAAAATGTTGTTCTGCAGACCTGTAAATTTTGGCCTTCGTTTATTGGCAAAAAGTAATCGAACGTACCTTCACGTCTCGATCCCTGATCACTTGTTTTACATGTACCCTTACGGTTTACAAGGCCCACTACATACACTTTACGCTGGTCCCGGTTCATATTTTTCCAAAAACGGGTGAATATGTCATGACACCTTTCATCACCAAATTTTTCACAATACCGACGAGTAAATAACAACAAACACGAATTGCCTCAAACTGACGTCTCAAATATAAAACACCCTCCCACCTGCCTCATCAGCACCCATGTACATCATCGCACTGCCGATGCCGACGCGATGCCACCATCAATTGATAGTCGAAAATAACCAATGAACACGTAAAAGATAGGAGGTAATGCCATAAAATAGACACTTCGTTTTAGTTGCGAGGTATTTCCACATTTTAATTTAATGATGTTACAACGAAAAATATACGTCAGAGATTTCACTAAGACATGCGAATAACGCCTTTAAATTCAAAACAATAAAAAAGTCAATTTCTCGAAAAATGTCAGTTAGGAGGTATTGGTACTTCACCGTCGATACGCACTTGTGTCGTCGATCGTGTGATGTTGTCACAGCCATGTGTGAAAGTCAATTGTCAAACTGACTTCACGGCGATCCGTCAAATTAATGTCACCTGTCAAAACTACAAGCTCGTTGGCAGCAGCCTGAGGATTGCTCACTCTACTTGAGATTGGTATTTAACAGACAATTGTTGACTTGGTGCGAATAAAACCTCCACAATGTGATGATGAAAAGATATTTAGAAAGTGTGGTAATTCAAGTCTATTATATACTTAGTTGTATCATGTCAGGAATAAAACACACCAGGTTCTTTTTAAGGTTACTAGCAATGTGGGTAGAAATCACATTACTGGCAGTCTTGGTAATCTCTCCAACTATGCTAAAATTAAATATGCTTGTGTCTGGTGGTTCACCGCAAAAGTGTAACGGTGGAGTTCGAAGTCGCGACCTCTCGATCCCAAGTCCGATACTTTAGCAATTTGGCTATTGACACTTAATTAGTATTTAAATCAGTGTTTATTTTAAAGTCTTCTTAGACGTGTTTGAAAAATAATTACGAAACACACAGATTTGAGAAGATCAGTCTGGATAGTGCAATAATTTTGTTAGCGAGCTATAATATAATGCAATTTCTAAGAAATTGTATTTGTAATGTTTCTTCACGTCCAATAATAGGTAACGATTTATCGCTACCAATAATAACACTACAATTGCAATGTATTGTATTGTATTGTTTTTGTAACGAAACCCTTAAAACATAGCCTGTAGGTATAATTAAATAATTGTGATAGGCATCCTTCAAACACATACGGATTTTATGATAATAAACAAAATTGAAATGAATCGGTTTGACCGAAGCTCTAATTTGAATTTTTATTATAAGCAACTTAATGTCTGCATTTTCTGATGTAAACGAAACATTACTATTCAACACTGCAAGTTGTTATTTTGTTTTAATGTACCGAACTGGTTTCACCTTTAATTTCCTGCTGCCATGGACCTCAAACTTTATGAATACAGATGAGGCCGTGATCATTAGCGCGCTTTCGATATTAAAACTTAACCATCTGTAAATATATTTTCAGAATAATTAAGAACCTTTGAGTGACCTATTATGGTGCCCCACTTGTTTATTTTTTGTTATATCGTATAGTCAGAATGAAATCACATGGGTACTCAAGAGGTATTTTGATTCATTTCAAATTAAATCAAGCAGGTCTATGTACTCGTTTTGATGCTGTGATTATTTTAATATTAACATCTAAATGTCCCAGAATAAATAACGTATGAATACGTTTAAATTCTCTTCAAAATTTCATCATAAAATCCATCATCACCGCTCTTATTAAGAACATTTTTGTAAATAAATTATTTTATTTATTCATGAAAGTTTCATAAGATAGACTGAATACTGTTTTTCTTATTATGGCAATAATTTGGCTGTACTTGAGTAGATTTCTTAACAGTTAATATCTATACAGATAAATAGTTTGAATTGAAAATGAGCTCAAGTTTTTGTTGATTTGATTGAGATCGCCTAATCTTTAATTATAAATACATAAACAACAATATTATGCCAACCAGTTATAGAAATTTGGGCCTAAAGGGCGATATTTATGTATTATACCTATGTACACCGAAAGCACACAATCTTAATTCACTTCGGTCACAAGGTAATTATTCAGTGCACATATTTTTAGTCATTTGTACACTATCTAATTCACGTATGACACTTTTCTTTCTCGGTGAGAAAATCATCTAATGGCTCCTCACACTCTTGGTGGAGCACCCATCCTGTTCCTTCAACTGCCCTTACGTTCCGGGGCCGCCAGATCTCGTTAGAATATTCCCGCAACCCTAGCCCCTGACGGGCCTTCAATGCTGCTCACTGCTCTTTGAGGTACGTATGGTACACGACGCGCTGTCAACCTGAGCCTGGTCCTTACCAAACGGTAAGCCATCCATGTTCACCGTTCACAAATCTGTGCCTACGGTGGCCGGAGATCAGGTTGCGATCCCCGACACCCGGGGAATCTCTCGCGGCGGCTGGGGCGTGAGGAAATGAAATGAATGGTGATGAAGGAAAGGAAGAGAGTTGTCTCTACCTCACGCGTTCAGCCTCCTGCTTCGCTAGCATGACTGCTTTGCAGTAGGAGGCAACTGCATCCCATTCCCTCTCGCTCCGCAACATGGTCTGAACCAGAGCCAGGCGCGAGAGGTTACTGGCTGTGTCGACTGCCTATATAATGATTGTTTTATATACATGTCAGCAACCTCGCTTATCTTTCTCGGCTTTCACGAGGTTCTCGTCATGAGGGACCATATACCATATTATTATATTATAATATATATGTTTACTTCCGGTATACATTATTACATGTTTGGGGCGCCAAACCTACAGTTTGCGATAAAATATATCGTTCGATTTCAAGCTTTAACATTTTAGCAATAGCTCCCTGTTTGCAAAATGTGCTTTGCGTACAAATAAATAGATAATTTCCCGTGGATACCGCAACGTTATACATACTGTCTTATACAATTAACGTTTCACTTACTACATTCAGATTTTGTAAAATAATAATACCTGAACTTGGCAATAGATTAATAAAGTATGTGCATTACAATTTAATGGTTGTATTTGTGTATTGTAGTTTGAATTTAAAGTATCTAAATTAGACTTGTAAAGTGGATAATATAAAGTTTCTAAAAGTTCTAGGTATATCGTTTACAACTCCTGTTAGAATAGCGTTTGTTTTGGACGATGTTATTTTTATTCTATTACACAAATTTCAGGATTTTGGAATGACTGCTTGTACGAGAAGCTCTTGTTGCCGTCTGTGTTCCAGACGAATTAGAACCTAATGGTGTGTTACGTGACGATGACAAAAGAGAAGGATGATGTTATTATTTTCTTCGAAGATGTGTAGTCCTTAGCGTGGAACTCTTGCGCCATCCCATCTTCCCAGTTCATCATCGAGTGGTGCTGGCGCCGCCGCTGCAGCTGCGGAAAAACCTCAAGCGCCGTAAACGCAGTATCACTAATAACCATATTTTTGTGACGTCTGTGGTTGAAACTATCAAACCGTAAGGCCGATGTTCTTACAGCCTTATAAAGAAATTTGTATTGTGTCAGAAGTGTTAAACTTCCCGTGTCTCAAGAGCTGACTATAGCTTTGGCCAAAGGAAAGCATTGCCATACAACGCCATTCTATGTCTCTTGCTTCTTAGGTTCAATACTGGCCAACAGCATTGAGAACTAATTTTGGTATGTTTATTTCTGTTTGATGTTTAGTTTAAATAGATGATGGATACCTCGGAAATAATCAAATGAGTATAAATTCCTTGGGTCATGAGCTTCAAGAACGAATAAGGCCTAATTCATTAATTAGACCCTATGCATGTATTGAACCTAGGAGGCAAAAGGCGTTGTATAGCAACGCTTTGTGTAGCATTCCTTACACAGAGGTTAAGCGTTGCTATACAATGGCATATTTCCAGTGAACAACGTTGCGGAGTGATTTTTCGACGTCATATAGGTAATATTTTTATTCTTAGTCAATAAAAAAATCCAATTTTAAATCAGGTAATGAAATTAGGAATAGATAATTATTCAGTTACTTATGAACATATTATTATATGTGTGAAGTTGAATTTGAATAATTGAATGAACGTGACTCGATACATTCACCAGTTTACTACCTTAGTTACGTTACAAGTCGGTTTTTTAATCTTAAGAACACATATTGTATTCAATTTTAATATTATATAATCCAACTAGAAGTTCTGATAAAAATACTGTGAGTCAATCTAAATTGTATTGATAGTAAATAAATGAAATGTCAAGGTTTCCATATAAAATAGCTGCATAAATCACAATACATAAAATCTATCTTTATTAGCGTTTATACGGGGCAAGATTAATTACTGTTTAGATTTACTAAGTTAATCTGAAGATGGATTTCTAAATATTTATGTTGAAATAAACACATAATTAATATCCTGCAATAACGGAAACCAAACCGAAAATTTTCCGTTATAATTGCGTCGTGCAAATACCGTTAAATCTGACTCTTGTCTGTTTAGATTACTTACCGAAGACAGTAATACTCGTGTAATATTCCTTCCAATGATTTATGGCTGCTTCAAGAAGTCATTAATTCATCGATAATCCCTTTTGAGCTAATTCGCTGCATTAATATCTTGCCAAGATTTTGACGTGGTAATCTAGAATATTTGTAGCTGTTCTTTAAAGTGGGTTAGTTTGAGTGGGATAGGACAGGTTGTCACATACCATTGGTGTTATGACCCAAAATTGCTGCGCTGTGGACCGTAACGAAGCCGGGCAGATTCTAGTTTAGTCAACACATGCTTCGGATCTTGCAAAGAAGTGGTGTAATGTTGCATTAAAGTAATAATAGGATTATACGGATAAATGACGCTAAAACGAAGAATGCATTTACTAGTTATTTTTATAACTTTAAGCAATAAATTTTTCTGCAGTGTATTTTTTAAGGACTTTAAGAACATAAGTGTTATAAAATCTATGTATATTTAACGTACTAGTTCGCAGTAAGCTGGAGTCTAGCGCATGTGTCTGGAATCCTTTTGAAAAGAAATACACATTAGTTTTAGAGATGATTCAGGAGGCTTATCTTAGATACCTTTATAAGCGTACTTTTGGTTTCTATCCCTTCTTGTATCTTTCTAACTTTCTCCTAGGCAGTTTAGGGTATAATTCTCCAGAAGTTAAACGGAAAAATGATTAAATCATTAATATGTTTAAAATATTTCGCGGAAAAACAGATGCTCCTGATCTCCATGACGAACTAAGCCATTTGTTTGCTCTGATCAACTTTGACCAGAATAGGAGACACAGATTGTTCGCTGTGCCCAGGAGTCGTACCGTCGCTCGAGCCCAGTCCCCTATTCCTCGCACACTCTCCGCGCTCAACGTTCTCATGGATGCCAAACCTGATTGTGATGTGTTTGCGGATGTGGAAGAAGATCTTGTCTGTATGCTTGAGTTCTATGAGATGAGTGTATGACTGTTAGATGTTTTTTTATAATTTTTATAATTTAACATGTCTTCAAACCATGTAATTGGCCTTCGGCCGTGTTATTTTGAAGTAAATAAATAAATAAATCAAAGCGGTTGGCTAAGATATATCGGCCGGCGACATTTAGATTATGAGTATGAAGTACAAGCCCTACCCTCACTTACAAAGGAGTTGTAAGTGAGGGGAAATGGGCAGAAATCTACAATGCGTGCCCAGTCCGGGTTAGTGGATGTCGTATGTCTTGGGTTTTAGGACTTACTGGTTGCCTCACCTTACTGTTTTCCTTCACTGTTTTGAAGGAAGTGCTGATGATGAAAATCAATTCAATTAAAGGGTTCGAATTCACGACCTCATAAGTCATATCTGTAACTAATGAGCCACCACTGCTCGCAGTATATTTACAATTCTTGAAAACTTCACTACTCCACCATGGCTCGCAGTTTTTCAAATATCATGAAAGATGTGTCTGACATTTTTATAAATTAAATTAATTCATAAGCATAATTTAGAGTTTGGAAGGACAGCAAGGTAACATTCAAAGCGAGTTAAGCCATTTTAATTCTATTAAAATATGTTTTAAGTCTAAATAATATTATTAAAGCGATGAACAATTGATTTATAAATAATTCTTAAATTTTTCCGCATCGTCAGACTTATTCATTGAATACAAGCATAATTCAATTTTTATAACCAGATTTTTATTTATGAATCTCATCGGATAATTACTCGAGCGTAAAACATGAGCGGAAAAATTAAAGTAATACGAATCATAATAGCTAAAATTAGATAGAATATTCTAGATCTTCCGCTTAACCCTGAGCGGGAGAAGTCATTCGATGATTTACCCACCCAGGAAAAAAAGAGTATTGTAATTAGTTATTATTTTAATCGTTTCTTTTCCTAAATCTAATAATTGCGAGTTAATTATAATCATCACGATTTAGTTGTAAGTCAGAGGTTTGAACCTAGGCATGGGTGTGAAACTGTGTAATTTAATATTTATTATATACTTTACTAGTACTCACGCGGGGCTTCGCTCCCGTGGATTCTATCACAGTAAAAACATAACTATCCTTTTTTGCAGTCGCGTAAAAAGTAGCCTATAACCTTCCTCAAGCTTCAAGCTACTTCCATACTAAATTGCATCCAAATCCACCCAGTACTTTCGAAGATTAGCGCGTTCAAGCAAACAAACAAACAAACTTTTCCGCTTTATAATATTAGTATAGATTGTACACCTTATAATACACAGGACACAAATAATAAAACAAGTGTATAATGGGCGGTCTTATCGCACAGGGCAATCTCGTACAGACAACCTGTAGATGTAATATTCATCATCACCTGAAAAGTTTGAAGGGAAACATAATGAGGAAACCGGTTTGTCATAAGGCCCGAGTAGACGGCGCGTCGTGTTCCACGCACGTCTCATAAAGTAGTCAGCAGCATTGATGGGGTCCGATAGAGCCATTGCCTGTGGGTCTGCGGGAGTATATTAACGAGATACAGCGGCCCCGGAACACAAGAGCAACTGAAAGAATGCGGTAGGTTATTTTTAAAGTATTTAAGGAAGACCAAGTGTATCATCAGTGTTGGTTTGATCTTTTTCGATAAATAACGTGGATTAGATTTCTAGATTTCTATCTTTGAATACGAGGCATATCTACGATTTAAGGGCTTTTAAATGTTTCGATATTATTTATTCAGGAATGACAACAAATTTGGGTTTTGGGATCACTTCTGTATATTTCTAAACCAGACCTATTGACGGATGCTACGAAGTAAATTAAGGGTTTTAGCTCAGATTTGTATACCAACCAATTTTTTTTTAATAAGTTTCCTAGCAAAGTTGAGGCCGGGCACGCCGCAATTGCGGCGGTAAGACCCCTCTTTGAGGAGTGGCTAGATCGGCATCATGGCGTCCTGACCTACCGCATGACACAGGTCCTCACCGGACACGGAAGTTTCGAGAGGTACCTGTGTCTGATGGGGAAGGAAGAAACGCCTGGGTGTCACCACTGCGAGGTCCGCCCTGAGGACACAGTAGAGCATACGGTGCAAGACTGCCCCGCTTGGGCAGAGCACCGACGTGTCCTCACGACGGCGATAGGCGGAGACCTCTCGCACCCGGCATTGCTCGAGGCCATGCTGCGTGGCGAGAGGGAGTGGGAAGCGGTCGCCTCCTTCTGCGAAGCAGTCATGCTGCCGAAGGAGAAGGCGGGCTGTGTGAGGGAGAGGATGGCGTCCTCCCTCCAGCCCAGCCGCAGTGGTAGACGCCCACGGCGTCGGACGTCGGCCGCCGATCTCCAGCCACCGTAGGTGGGGGCATGCGGACAGCGAGTAAAGGGCAACTCGCTGTCCGACCATGGACCATGCCCGGGTCGACGGTGCGTTGTGTTCCACGCGCACCTCAAAGAGCGTCAGCAACATGACGAGGTCCCCCCTGTAGAGTAGTAGCCTGTAGAGGGCCGAAGCCTGCTGGGGTCATGGGACTCATCCCATTACCGTGACCCCGGAACGTAAAGGGTTATTGAAGGAACACCGTGGATTTTAGTCAGTAAAAGTCTGACAGACCCTCCCGCCCTGCCCGGGGTGGGAGGACGTATTTGATAATCTTACCACGATAAAAAAAAGCAAAGTTGAGGCGGTACTTCACACCGGAACAGTTG
Source organism: Tholera decimalis (assembly GCA_943138885.2). NCBI lineage: Eukaryota > Metazoa > Arthropoda > Insecta > Lepidoptera > Noctuidae > Tholera > Tholera decimalis. The sequence goes on along the minus strand of OW964552.2, from coordinate 11,905,302 downwards.
CTCAATTTATATCAAGCCCACGTTCGGTCGTGTATGGAGCACTGCTCTCATCTTTGGAATGGATCTGCCAAATACCAACTGGACGCGCTTGAGTTTATCGAGAAGCGGGCCAAGAGTCACATTGGCAATGATGCACTGGTCGAGTCAAAGCACACGTCAAAACATCGACGACGAGTTGCAAGTCTATCGGTTTTCTGTCGGTTAAATTTCGGGGAGTGTGCGATGGAATTACACAATCTAATTACGCGAAGTCCTTTCCATCATAGGACTACAAGACAAACGACGATGCGCCATCATTTCATGGTGGACATCCCACCCATACGCATAAAACCTTTTGGGAATACTTTCATTGTGCGTACGGCTAAGGTATGGAATTCCCTGCCGGAGTCTGTGTTTCCTGATCGCTATAACCTGGGGGTCTTTTAAGTCAAGAGTGAATAGGTTACTTCTAGGCAAGCGTGCTCCATCTTCGACCACATCATTACTTACCATCAGGTGAGATGGTGGTCAAACGCGAGCAATAGGCTCGCGATCGATCAATAAAAAAAAAACTAGCAATGTGGGTAGAATTCTCATTACCTGCAATCTTATTAACCCCTCCAACTAAGCTAAATATGCTTGTGTCTGGAGTGGGTTTACTGAAGTAGTGTAATTTTCTTCTGTAAGGTTCTTTATGCCCAGCCAAGATGTTGAATGTTAGATTTAATACATTTATGTTCAGAAGGTTAACTCTCGCATTTTAAAGTAGCATCCGCTAAGTTTTGGACATTTATTGCCGCTGAGATAAATTATAAAATTTATTATAAAAATAAATAAATGAAATACATACATTTTGCAAAATGTTTAAAAATATAACTTTTACTTGTAATTTTTTTCTCGTTTGAGATTGGTGTATTTATTTATTTTTTTATTTATTAAAATTGTAATGCGATTATTACTCTCTGAAACAACCTCCTACCTACGGTTTGAATTCATTTATTCCTACAGAAATAAAAACTCAACATTATTATTTACTTTTTTGTCTAGAAATAAAGCTTTATATTCATAGTGTGAACATTAGAGATATAAAAGGTAATCAATCACCGTACGGTGACCCGTTATCTTTGATTAACTGCGTCGTTTGTCTAGTGATTGCTAGCACAAGTGCTGCGCAAAAGGTCTTGAGTTTGATTCCGGGGTCGGAGAAAAAGTATTGTTACGTTGTTGTTGTTAATGATTAACGCCAATTAAACCAAAATTAACACTTTAATTAATTAAACACAAAATAAAAATTTAACACATATATTTGCGCCAAAACACTTGTCACTTAACACTTAAATCGCACTGAAATTCACTAGTAAAGCTTCGATTATATCGCGTACTAGTACTCACGCGGGGCTTCGCTCCCGTGGATACTATCACGGTAAAAACATAACTCTCCTTTTTTGCAGTCGCGTAAAAAGTATCCTATATATATATATCCAAATCCATCCAGTACTTTCGAAGATTAGCGCGTTCAAGCAAACAAACAAACTTTTCCGCTTTATAATATTAGTATAGATTCGCTTCGTAATAAGACTGACTCTCTGCGTCCCTTTGCGATCTATTTATCGGTCTATGAGCTCTAGAACATTCTTATAAAATCGACTCACTGTTTATACTGCCCAGAATATTCCAAAGCTACTTGAGATACACAGTATCGGTATTCGCCGCTAGATGGCGTTAGTGTCTCGACTAGAGTACTGCTATTCGCCGCTAGATGGCGTTAGTGTCTCGAACATTCTAGATTTCTGTTGAAGTTTCTCGACGTACTTCACTAAGCGACTGGCGTAACAGTATTATTAGGTTTATCTGTTAGGAATTTCTCTGTAGTAGCTCGGAGTTTGTAAATTGGCGGAGTAATAGGTACCCCCGTGCCTCGGAAAGCATATGACACTGTTAGTTCTGTACTTAAATTCTACCATATCAATTTCTAGATTAATTTCCCTTTAATATCAAACTAATTCCCGCCTTATCTCGAACGAAACACGTAAACAATGCACACCCTTGTAAACCTAACCCAATCATCGGAGGGCAGTACCTTAGACTCAATTCCAACCGGCCTCTAATATTTGTCTAAACCGATTGGAGCTTTGTTTGGAATCTGTCCATATTAATCTACCATCGTGTAGGGGTTTAGATACATCTTCGTAGATTGCGAGCCGTTACGAAAACAATCGTACGAGCAAAATCTCAATTTGGAGTTGTAACACTTTATTTCACAAAACGTTTTACAGACATTGTTTTACATATTTAAGTACTATAATTATTTCGAAATAAAGTGGAACATTAAAATAAATACATACAATTTTGTTTTTGCTAGTAACTTAGTTTTTTGTGTCCCTGATTAACCTATAAAGGGTAAAAAGATATCAAATTGAAAATCACTCGCAAAAGTGGCATTTCTAAAATAATGCTTTTTAAATGATTTATTACGTAATAGATTTTATTTACAAGTCGAAGGTCTATGTCTATCTCACGGGGCCTTGGCCCTGAAAATAAAATGGGAATAAAAATCTCGGAATAAGAAAGTGACATTACGTAAAAGGTTTTATTTGCATATTACTTACATACAGCCCTTCCTCCTTTAGGGTAGAGTGTCAGAATCAGAATCAGAATGCTTTATTTGTAAAGATAAGATAATTTACAACAGCGTGCAAGATGTTACAGATAGGTAGATTATCTATGTTTTGCCTAGAGGCGTAAAAATATGATTTAATTGACATTGTCCTTTTGAATATTGCCACACATTTTGTTACTCAGAAATTAAGTATGGGTAATGTTAATAATTGGCAGTTTCGACATTTTCTGTGCCGGCTGTCGAGGTACGGGTGGTTACGTTCTGAATTATAGGGGTCCACAGTTCATTGTTCATTTGCTAATTGGTACTCGTGATAGGGTTGATAAAGGATACTTTAGTTATGTGCATGTGTTCCTTTATTTCATACTAGCTGTTGCCCGCAACTTCGTTCGCGTGGAAGGATTTTCCGTCGTAAATCCCGATCCCGTGGGAATTTCGGGATAAAAAGTAGCCTAGGTATTCCAGGATGTCAACTATCTACTTACCAAATTTCATTAAAATCCATCCAGTTGTTCCGGAGAATAGCGTGATAAACAGACAAACTGACAGACTTATTTTTGCCGTGTTTCACTTTTTTATAAAATTTAAATGTACAGACACACTTTTTACTGTTTTATTATATGTATAGAAGACAATATGATAATGTCTATAGTTTGGTTACGGAAAACTTATACTTGGTCTGTTTGAATCACACCCTTGGGGCTTAAAAACACAACCATAATTACGTATTTCATATTATTAGTAGGTATTAATTGAGGAAATAATATCAGTAGTATGATTGATTGAAGGAATTAAGTTTAGGTGAGAAAAACTAAAAAAAACAAAACCACAATACTTTTATAGATAAACAAAAAGTAATAATATACTGACCTCCTTAAGAAAAGTAAACAACAATACTAAATTTTGAATTACGAAAAAATAATAGAATAGTTCACGTTTTAAAAATAATTATCCATTTTACAAAAACATCAAGTCTTATATTTTAATATTTCAAATACTTAATCAATGTAAGTAATATATTGTGCAATTCAGTGTGATTGAATTACAAATATCCATGCGGTACAATATCAGTTGTGTACAAGACGAAAATAAGCCAAGTCAATTTAACTCCCGCGTAGTATTTCAAGATACGCTAATTAGCTTGATTCTTCGAGTATCTCGTAAATCTAATGTGATCCGAGATGTAATCCGAGTGACATCACCAACGAGAATCTCTTCAGCGAAAACTAGATTGCCTGGAAAGGTTGTCTGGAAGATATCGCTCTCAGCGATAAGACCACCATTGTAACCAATTTTTTTTACAATATTGTTTTTTAAGTGTATACACATACCAAGTGCACGGCTTCTTTGGATGATAACAAACGATATGGCAGAGGTTTTTTAATCCTTTATCTACATGTGTGGAACTTATTAGACATTTCAATATATTGAATTTTACAAATTAAGGAGAACAAAGAGAATTATCTTGTTATTGGCAAGTGACGTGGAAAGTTATTGACCCTCGTAGTGCTATGACACATTTGTTATGATTGGTATTCAAGAAACATATTAAACCGATAATTTGGTATCAATTCTTTGAGTCACTTATTTTGAGCTGAAATTGCATAGAGACCCCATATCAGATATTCTCTTCAGCCCTTTTGGATAGATATGAGGTTTTAAGGTTTAAAGTTTCATCTGATTTGACAGCTATCACAGCCAATAAAAGTTGGAAAAGCGCAAAATTGATGTAGTTAAGGGTTAAAGAATCGACCATTTTAACTTTTTTTGATACTCTTTCGTCATCCCTTCTTTCTAGTTCATCATGTTTTTTTTTTTATTATAAATAAGCTCGCGTTTGATCACCATCTCACCTGATGGGAAGCGATGATGTGGTCGAAGGTGAAGCAAGCTTGCCTAGAAGTAACCTATTTAATCTTGACTTAAAGACCTCCAGGTTAAGCTAACAGGAAATACAGACTCTGGCAGGAGTGGCAGGGAATTAAATCCATAGCTATACGCAAAATTAAGATATTCCATAACGTTTTGTGAGTATGGGTGGGATGTCCACCATGTAACGATGGTGCCATTTGTCTTGCAGTCTGATGATGGAATGTGCTTGGAGGAACTAGGTTGTGCAATCCTATCGTACACTCCCCAAAATTTTACCGGTAGAAAACTGATAGACTTGCAATACGTCACTGATGTACAAAGCTTTGACTCGACCAGTTGTCGTGCTGCGTCTGTCGCTAAAGCTGTGGGTAACCCCAAGCAGCGTAAAAATAATTACCTCACTGATTTTCTACCATATGTTTCAGGCCGTGTTGTAAATCATAATCATTTATTTGTCAGAACATGATCGGTATGCATAATTACATAGTCTTAAATTTACATATACCTATATTGTCTTATCATATTCTACCACATGGGCGTACAAATGTCAAGTTGATTACATAGATGCTAAATTAAAATTACATTTTTTTTTAATAAGTAATGGTTCAAATTTTAATAAGGAATGTCAGAAATAAAATAATATAAACAATAATTGAATTAAATTAATGTGTCATTTAAGTAGTCATTCAAACTATAGTAGTATTTATTGCATAGAAATTCTTTAAATTGCTTTTTAAAACCAGCCAAATCTAACTCCCTAATTGATTTTTTAATATTATCATAAATTTGCGGAAAAAGGATCTCTCGGACTGTTTGGATTTGTGCTAATAATTTTTTCATAGAAATATCAAAAAGGCTGGTTGACACTTTCTGTGACTCATGAAATGGCTAGTAATTTGGCCGAAGACTAAGCTGCAATGTCGCAAGTTATACTTATTTTAATTTGTGGCTCAGATTAAATTGTTGATGATAAAATGTAGGTTAAATTATAAATAAAAAAGTAATTATTTATTTCTTTATACAGTGTCTTAATAGTGTATGGTCACACATTTCAGACAGATATTCCTTATCTCTTATACCGTAAAATACATTAACATAATAAAATAACGAAACATTTTTTCATTTGTTTTCTTATCACGCATATTTTGCTGAACGAATTTGTCTCAAATTTTTCATACGTATAGATTATAATTTACATTTATACATCAGGGACATTTTATCCTGATAATGACTGTGAAAGAAACAGAAGCTTGGAGACAAACTGGAATCATAAATGGTTCAAATGATTATATCTTATGTTTATATATAATTCGGAAGTAAACACAAACGAAGTCGCGTGTAAGCTAGTCTTACATAAGTGATGAAAATCTCTTAATAGTTCAAAATGCTCATGTCTCAACCAAGTCTAATTAAAACAAACCTAATCCTAAAGTACCAGTTTCTACAAACAGGCAAAACAGGCAAACTTATAGGTTCGCATTCAGACTAGCTCATCTCAAATTAAATATTTAGTTCTCGCAGATAGAGCCGCGCTGTGATTAGAAAACGTTTGACTTTGTGATCAAAGACTAACTGTGTGGCGTGAGGCGTATAGTGTCGTGTGTTGTTAATTGCAACGCAAGTTTGATACATTACTTGTTATGTTTGTAGTTCGTGAGTTTTTTATGTTTTTGGTACCATACATACTGTGAAGATTATGTTCCTAATTTTATATTGAAAGGCATTGACGCTAAATAAATCTGAATACTAAAATTTTTGTAAAAATAAAAAGAAAAATCGTACGTATTTTCTGAAAATACCAAAATATCGACATAATAGGTAAATATTAAGTCTTTGTTGACTTAATATTTACCTATTATGGCTAATGTTGCTCAATTAACCACCTACCAGTGGTACATCACGCTTTCAAATGATTTCTAACAGTTTTAAACACATTATTGTCTGCCGAGTTTTTTGAAGAAAAAAAGGGAAAAATGGTCAAGACACTAGAAAATAGTCATTTAGGAGTATTATATAACCATCCTTTGACGACAGGACGAGTCTTTAGATGATTTTTTCTCCCAAAGAAGAGGGTATGTTGCTATATAGATATGTGTTTTTCTTCTGGTGCCCCAAAAATTTTGTGGATAGCCCACGTTTAAAGTTAAACAAACTTATTTAATTAAATAGGAACCCAATCATTGTTTGCAGTCAAACGGAAATACTGAAAATTTCATTATAAATTCCATTTCAGTACACAAACTTTTTTTTACAATCATTTTCTCTCATACACAAACAATATCAAACCATACAAACATTTGAATAGGGTGGGAAACGAACCCGCAGCTTACAGCGTAACAGCGAATTGGCGCTAGCCATGTTAAATTGATTGAATAAGGTGTTTTTTATTTTTATTTCTGATGATCCCGCTCGATGATTCACTTAATTAGACCTAATGATAAGCGATACGTGATGAGGTCTACGATGGAACGAGCGAGCCTAAAAGATGCATGTTCACTCTTGTTTTAACCGACTTCAAAAAAAAGGAGGTTCTCAATCCATCTTGAACTTTTTTTTTTATGTATGTTACCTTATTACTCGCAGATGGCTGAACCGATTTGGAAAATTCTTTTTTGTTTGAAAGGGTATACTTTCTAGTTGGTCCCATTGTCGTCACGTTTGGATCTGATGATGGAATCATGGAGAAATCGAAGGAACTCTTCAAATATTATAGGCACACCTATAGCGTTTTGGGTATTTCTTATAGTACCTTGTGCAGTTGCTCTCGAAAAGCACCATCTGAGGATGTGGTACTAATGATGAAGACCCCAGATGGCCACCGAAACTACTCAATAATAAGTATTTCGTGGATTGCGATTAGATTACTTGAATATATATATATATGTTAAGCACTTTATGCTCGTCACAATGCATAATTATGGTGAAGTAGAGCTGATGGTGATGTACCAGGAGAACTCCTCAAAAATTAACGGCTCTGCACCGGGAAAAGCAATATTTTGTAAAAGGTGATAAGTAGTTGACATTTTGACTTTGGTAACTAGATAAATTACAAACCGACCCACTAGAAAGAGTGAAAATTATTTTTTTGCAAAAAATATAACCTACTTCTATATAAAAACACTACAAAGGCAAAAATAACTTTAATTTCGGTAGTCGGTGTCATTTGTTTTGTATTTTCTATTTTTTGACACCGCCTTCCGAAATTAAAGTTATGTTCTATTTTTTGCTATTTTTTTTTAAACTGATGTTTCATATGTGGTAGGGAATATAGAAACCGGCGGAGAGTTCCACATATTGGCCGTGTATGCATTAAGTGGGGCAGGTTCCACTGGAAACTTTAAAACTTTCCACCTTGCCCCACCAGTGGCGTGGTTTGATGTGGCAAGTGCAATAATTCAATTTAGAGGAGAAGCGCTTAGTACGACAAAACGGTATAAAATATTATAATGGATATTGGACGGTATTATATAACATAACATATAATTGTACAAATATTTTGAATTTTTTGTATGTCCTGTTGACGTTATAGCTTATATTTCTTAAGATCAAACTGCCTACATTAGGTTAGACCTGACCCAGTAATCGAACTCTCTTCACAATTCCAGCACGTCCCTGTCCGAGCTATAAAAATAAATGACGAGGCTAAATTGTTTCTAAACAGCCTAGTTGGAACGGAAAAGCTAGACCCATGCAGAATATTTATTAGCCTCTTGGATCGAAAGTCATGTATTGAAAACTTATTACGAATCTTCGTGTAGATTTCACGATTGCGTTTGAAGATGATGGCAGGATAGATGAATATCATTACTTCCCTCATTGACTTGATGAGAGCATTTACTACTCAATTTATTCGTACTAACATAATATTATTGTAACAGCGAAGTATGTCAGTTTATTACGTCTTCAAGGTTAAATCACAGAACCGATTATGATGCAATTAGACATGGAGATAGTATACGAACCGGAATCAGACAGGTTACAAATTACAGGTTAGATGCAAATGAAGATGTGCACAACAATAATGTATGATTATGAATTAGTAATGTCGATAGTAACATAACATATTCCTTCACCGTTTAGAGATCATGATATGATGACGATGATAAAAATAACACAAAGTAATGTGCCGTTGGGCCAATGTGTTTGAAGTCATGTTTTATTACAGTAAGTTATGTCTGTACTGGGCCATATTTCTTTAGTTTGTTTCATCTCGCAGTTCAGCCTCTGAGGTTGTCGGCTGCTTAACCGGGATTGCCTGTGGTTGTCTTAATTCATTAATTAAAGCCTCCAAAGTGGCTCCCGTGATTTTACGGAGGAATCGGTTTTGGAGGGTCTGCATCTTGTGGAGGAGGCGCCGCCTGCGTTGTTTTTGCGTGTGCAAAACAACGCAGGCGTAAGTCATGATGGGACGGATGAACGCGGTGAAAATACGCAGCTTACACCTGAGTGATAATTTGCTGCGGGCGCCAAGGATGAAGTGGAGCCTACCTAGAGCAAACGCGGCGCGCGAAAAAGCCTGCCTTATGTGCTCAGCAAAGGAGAGGTGTCTATCGAGGACCACGCCTAAGTATTTGGCTCGCTTTTCCCAAGGGATCAGTTTGCCATACATGGTAATCGGACGGGGAGAGGATTGGTTTATCCGCGGTTTGGAAAAGAGGACCGCCTAGCTTTTGTCTGGATTGACTTCGATTCAATAAAAAGAAAAATATAATTAGCTAAATTGGCGCAAGGATACCAAAGTGATGGCCGTTCTTGACCGTTTTGGATATAGATAAATATCGACCTAGAAATTCAAATTATGGCCGGAAATCCAGAAACCCAAGATCCGTGAGCGTCCTACATTACATATACTATTTGAGGAACCTGCGGTTTTAATCTGAAACACTTAATCAATGAACATGTTTATAAACATGTGTTTCACGTAAAACTCTGTCATACTGATTCTTTTCGCATACATACTTATGAAATTCGTATGTGTTTGTTTTTGTATCAAGTGGGATTTCAGTTTTTGTGTGAACGGATAAGTGATATGTTTCATACTCTTCAGAAGTTATTTTCAATTGAGGAAAGGAAGCTAAGCATTGCCATACAATGTCGCCTGTCTCTTATACCAGCTGACAGGGCTCAGGACGAATTTGTTTATGCTTTTTTTTAGTTTGTAGTTTAGTTATAACTAGTGACCCGCCCCGGCTTCGCACGGGTGCAATGTTTATATTAAATTATCAGTGTTCCTCTACTATATTATGCATGTTATATACTTAAAAACCTTCCTATTGAATCACTCTTTCTATTGAAAGAAACTGCATCAAAATCCGTTGCGTAGTTTTAAAGATTTAAGCATACATAGGGACAGACACAGGGAAGCGACTTTGCTTTATACTATGTTAAGATTTAATAATTACGAAAATATACATTTAATTAAAAATAATAAAGATATTTCTATACTTTTTTTCATACAGCCAAAATCACATATAACAGAAAAAGTTGATTTAAAAGCAACATAGAATAACTAAGTGGGTGGGCTTACCTATAATTTATTTTACCTAACCTAAACTATACTATTCAATACCTATATTATGCAAAAAGTAGCTTACATTATGTAAATTATAACGTCGCTGTAGAATGAATACCTCGTATGTCAAAAATCATTTTTTCCTTTTTTTTTTGTAAAAATCGTATGGAAACCACGTATTTTATAATACGGCGAAACTGTAAACCCAGTATATGACTGACCACATTTGGAGTAAAACGAAAACCTCTTATCCATAGAGATGGGCGTTTAAACAAAAAACTACGTAGATATAAGAACAGAAAACCTCTTATATCATTTCTCTGGCATAATCCAGTTAAGTAACGCATTGGTTAATCACATAAATAAGTCTTTTTTATCATTAAAAACATGAGACAAAAGCACATAAAAATATTTTAAACATTGACAAAATTAACCGTTTTTTTTTCGTTTCCTGTGAAGTTTAGATTTCTGGACATACGAGGTTATCATTCTACAGCGACGATAACAGCTGCACGGGTTGATTTTTATGATCTATTCTATTTTATGATTTTTATGATGATTTCATGGCTATCATTTGTATTAATGACCTGCCGAAAATATGTAACCATCTCTGTGTGTTATTCGCTGATGACATCTCCATCCTCTTCAAAAGCCCTCCAAACAAATTAGAATATAACTCCCAAATTATTGAAACATATAACGTAATAAAGTCTTGGCTCCTAAAGCACAACCTTGAAGTAAATAACAAAAAAACTAAAATCATACAGTTCAAAACCTACCAAAAACAAAAGATTAACTTAAAATCCATAACTAACAATATCCAAATTGAAGAAGTTGAAGAATTTAAACTATTAGGTATCACATTAGACTCGCATTTAAATTGGAAAAAAACATGTTGACGTAACAAAAATTAAACTAGCACAATTTTCATATGCGCTTAGTGTGCTAAAAATAAACACTAACACTAAATGTGCCCTCACCGCATACTACGCGTATGCCTACGCATGGCTACGATACGGTATCATAATGTGGGGCCACAGTGTAGATGCCAACGATTTATTTATTGCCCAGAAGAAATGTGTGCGTATTATATTTAATGTTAAACCTAGAGATAGCTGTAAACTTCACTTTATACAAGGAAAATTGTTAACTTTACCCTCTATTTATATATTAGAATTAGCCACTTTTGTGAAGAAAAATATAAAAATATTTAATTTTGATAAAAACGAGCGTCGCAAAAATAAGTTGATACTACCAGCTCCTAGACTACAAATGTATAAAAATAGCCCAGAATACCGCAGCATCCAAATTTATAATAAACTACCTAAATGTATAAGGACCACCAAAACATTATGTATATTTAAGGCTAAATTAAAATCATTACTAATAGAAAAATGTTATTATAGTATTCTAGAATTTATGGAAGATAAAAACCTCTAAATTAATATTACTTATAACATATATATATATATATATATATACTCTTATTATACTATATAAAGCTAAATTACCACTCACTGACTCACTGACATAATTGTTCTCCCAGATGGTGGATGGGGAGGTGGGTATATTTTGACAGATTCGTAAACAAGTAACTCTGAAACCTACGGGAAAAGTGCCAAACCTCCCCTTTTCCCCCCCCTTCTCCCCCCTCCCTATCGTATCTCGGAAACTACGAGACCCGTATTTTTTTTTTTTACGGATTCGTATAGAGGAGGCTCGGTAAAGTAAAAACCATTTTTCAAAGTCCCCCCCCCGCCCCCCTTCTCCCCTCCCTTTAGGCGGATCTCGGAATCTAAGAGACTTGGAACATTTTTTTTTTCAGATTCATTTAGAGGAGCAATGCTTTAGTCGAAATAATTGTGCAACCCCCCCCCATTTCCCCCCCCCCCTTTTTTTTTTTTTTTCACAAGCACGCGAGGTGCTTGCACCTCGCGCAACACGCAAATACTTGATTTAGAGGGGCAATGCTTTACTTTTTTTCACAAGCACGCGAGGTGCTTGCACCTCGCGCAACACGCAAATACTAGTTTTATATAAAATTTAGCATTGTCAAAGTAGCCATAGGATTAATTTTAATAATATATAAATTGTATGTACAGACGCCAGCACATGAAGCTACCCAAAACTGTCAAATTTTCCCAATCAACCTTGAACCTAACTTCTTTGACAATAAAGTTGAAAATCTATTAAAGAAATTTGACAGATTGTTGTAGCTTGATGTGCTGGCGTCTGTACCTTATTTTGCAACATGTTAGTTTTAAGTTTATTTGCTGCGCCCTCTAACAGGGTAATGTATACATTAGTTATAAGCCATGCCTGTAACTGCGTGTACATTGTGCAATGAATAAATAAATATAGACAGTCGTTACGGATAGTCAGAAGCGATAAAACCGGACTTTGTAGCAACAAGAGGTACAGTGCTATCCAGCTTTGTAGCAACAAGAGGTACAGTGCTATCCAGCTTTGTAGCAACAAGAGGTACAGTGCTATCCAGCTTTGTAGCAACAAGAGGTACAGTGCTATCCAGCTTTGAACCTAGGGTTGTAGAGGTCAGATGAGCAGTCGCTCCTTGTAAAATAATAATAATGGGGAAAGGTTAAGCAGATGATCGTGTATTAGTATAATTATAATACACGTGACAGAAGAAGCCTGCGAATGGTGGCGGGGACCATCACCGGGCACTGCTCACTGAACAAACACTATCACACAATAGGTATAACGGACAGTCCCCTGTGCAGGGCATGTATGGGGACGGAGGAAACGGTAGGACACGTGCTCCTAGAGTGCACGGAAATCACCGAAATACGGAAACGAACCCTCGGGTCATTAAATTCCCTTACAGATATCCTGAATAGACCGAAAGACCTGATCTGCTTCTGGAGGGAGGTTGGCTGGATGGAGTGACGGCCGACATGGCTCACGCACAATGGTCTCGTGCAGAGACTAAGTGCGGAAACCAAACTACAGAAGAAGAAGATACACGTACATACATATAGCTGCAAACGCAGCAACCTGTTTTTGTTTATCATACCTATTTATAGTTAGAAAAAGCAAAACTATTAATATGGCCATATACGACTTTCTTAATAAAGTAATAGCAAATGTTGATGACAATATACCAGTATGTTCAATCTACTGTGACATGACACAAGCCTTTGACTACGTAGATCACAATATTCTACTTAATAAGTTAGAAGCCTATGGAATTAGAGGAAATATCCTACAGCTTATAGAGTCCTATTTAAAGGACCGCAAGCAGTATGTAGAAATATCACAAGTTGATCCTGAAACGAAGAACGAAAGGGTCTATCGCTCGCGTGATAGAACAGTCACATATGGTGTGCCACAAGGGAGCGTACTCGGCCCTCCTTTATTTCTATTGTATATAAATGACCTACCAAAAGTTACAAAACATCATATGACACTATTTGCCGACGACAGCACGGTTACCATTGACTGTAAAGACAAGCAATTATATAATTCTGACGTTACCAATACTATGCACTCAATTATAACATGGCTTAATAACAATAACCTTAAGATAAATATTGACAAAATAAAATTAATGACATTTAACCAACGTAAAAATATACCTTTGACAATTCAGTACGACAATAAAATTATTAATCAAGTAAGCACGGCTAAATTCCTAGGCTTGACGATAGATCAACGACTAGACTGGAAAGCGCATACGATAGACTTGGCGAAGAGGCTCAGTAAATCGGCTTATGCTTTTTATAAACTAGCGCCAGTAATAGGAACAGATGCTATTGTTACAGCATACCATGGTATGGCTGGTTCAATCTTAAGATATGGCGTTATATTCTGGGGAAACTCAACAAATAGGGAAGTAATATTTAAAGCCCAGAAAAAGTGCATCAGGGCTATGTTTGGGTTAAAAAGCACTGACACCTGTAAGCCCTTCTTTATAAAACACAAAATACTGACATTACCTTCGTTGTATATATTTGAAGTTGCAGTATTTGTTAAAACCAACCCAAAATTATTCCCCAAACTATCCGACAGAATTAACCGTAGTCGACGACATGCCAACATGTTGTGTTCGAGGCAGTCCAAAACAGCACTGATGCGTAATAGTGTTTTTTGCATGGCGCCAATCATCTATGACCACATACCAGAAACAATGAAAAGCCTAAACGTAGTTTTATTCAAAAAACATTTAAAGAGCTTTCTCATAAGTAGATCTTATTATAATATTTCGGAGTTTCTGGAGGACAAAATAGAGCTATAATTTTTTTTTTATATATTATTTTTATTGAATATAATTATTATTATAAATTCTTTGACATTTAATTGTGACATTTAATAATATAATGATAATGACTGGTTTATATGTAATTTCACACTGGTATCTTTAACCACATTTTATTATTTATTTTTTTGACTTTGATATTTATATATTTAATCTGGATAATTTAGCATTGTTTTAATTCCTGACATTGTTTGTTGTATATTTTTAATCTGTATAATTTGACATTGTTTTAATTTCCGATTTTGTATTAGTTGAGCAATTTGTGATTTTTATTAATAATTTACAAACATTATTAACCTGTGTAAGCCCAATGGGTAGACTTTTGAGCGCTTTCATATTTTTATCTGACATTCTGTATTTACCAAAAGTCACACGAATAAATGATTTGATTTGATTTGATTCGAATAAATGATTTGATAGTATAACTAGTACTCACGCGGGGCTTCGCTCCCGTGGATTCTATCACGGTAAAAACATAACTCTCTTTTTTTGCAGTCGCGTAAAAAGTAGCCTCTAACCTTCCTCAAGCTTCAAGCTACTTTTATACCAAATTGCATCCAAATCCACCCAGTACTTTCGAAGATTAGCGCGTTCAAGCAAACAAACAAACAAACTTTTCCGCTTTATAATATTAGTACAGATATTCAATATAATTTTAGTTAGTTGTCACATTCCATGCTTACGAACATCGCGGCTTAGCATCCAATTAAAACTTCGGTACTTCTGATTTGGCAATACTTTAGTGTTGCCAAATCTGTCTGTGTTTTCGGCATATAACTTATAACTTCCCTCACTTATAACTTCCCTTACTGTCTCTTCAGAAGAGCCTTGATATGTACTGGATGGTAACCCATCCATTACTTAATCTTGAATATCGATTGAGACCAGAGACCAGAGCCCATATTTCCCCAAAATAAGTTCCCATTTATCCCTACATTTGTTTATCCGAAGGTAGTTCATAAATACCAAACAAATACTCACAATGGAAATCCTTTGAGAATATCGCAATTCATGTCAATACGGTATATTGAATTCTTTGTAACTAAAGTAAACAAACACACGATATTCTACCATTGTAAGCCTATCAGCTGAATATTGAGAAAAGGGTAAACGTCAGGCATTTAAGGTCAGCTCACACTGCTATGCGATACGAAACTCTCTGCCGGTTTTTGTGTTCCGTATCACAAATAACTAGTCAACTTTTAAAGTAAGAGTGAACAGACATCTTCTGGGTTCGCTAGTGTCTTCGTAGACCTCATCTATCACTTACCATCAGGCATAATCGAAGTCAAGAGCGGGCCCAGCAATAATAAAAGAAGTGATGCTTGAAGTTTGAAAATATCAGTAGTTTATTTAACAGTATGGATTGAATGGACTTCGAAAGAAACTTAGACCTCTGAGTTTATTTCAGTATTTCTTTTCAGTATAGTCAGCTATTAAAATTATACCAGCCTCATCTGGTATAAGTTTGCAAAAAAAGCAATGTTCCCCATTAATATAATTATCATTTGGCTTCGAACTGCAACACGAGGAGCAGTGTAAGACCTGCATAGAGAGATAACTCTTTTTTTAAAACTTCACACTGAAATTATAGGTATTAAAGTTCCATAAGTGCTAGAAGGTATTTCAATTTAAAGGAGCTCTTCAAGTTTTGGTTTATTTAAATAAACAGTGTGAAAATTTCAAATGCCTGCGTAATACGGAACATGTGATACAACCCCGGACAGATAGACAAGCAGCGGAGCTTAGTACGGGTACGGAACGTAATAAAAAATTCACTGCGTCGCGACGCAGTGAATTTTTTCGTCGCGCGTCGCTTTATGTTTTGGTGCAGGCCGACCCTTATTAGTGCTTCGGTAATTGCGTAGTTACAGAGATTTCTCTTTAATTTTGTGTTGGGAATAAACGATATTAATTTGTTTTGTTTTTAGTTTTATTAAAGTGGTTGGTGGGTCACAGAGTATAAGCACACTAAAAGGGTCAAATATTTTGTTTTTGCCTAAAAAGTGAGAGCAAATACTGAATTTGATAGGGTAAATTAAACTGTTACTAAGCGAAATTAATTTGTTTCACTAATCTGTTGATTCCACTTACAATAATATCTTTACTGTAATTCAATATGATGTCGGGCCTTATCTAAACTTCTAAGCAAATATTAAATTAAAGCGGTTTAAATGAAGGTCATATTTAGATGTTTAAAACCACTATATTTCAGAAGTTCGTTGACATTTATTTTAACACAGGTTTGATGCCAACTCACACGTTGCTTATAAGGTTTTTCGTTTTTATTATTCGTTTCAGCGGTCCACTTTTTGAAAAAATGTTTTAAGTCCGAGGACCGAAAATTCAAAGTCGTGCGACAGCCTCCAAGCCGCGCTGGACCGTCGTTGTGGAAAACGACCCTTTCCCTCTCATAGAGAGGAAGCCTGTCTCCAAGCTGTGGGAACGCAGTTGACTGTTCTGTTATGATCTATTCTATTATTATTTTTAACTGTTCATCAGATACAAACTCAAACTCTGGAACATGCTACCTCTTGACATCAAGATGGCCGAGACTAAATTCTCTTTTAAGCATAAAATGAGAAACCTCTACTTAAAAGCATATCATTCTTAGTTTAGTTTTCGCAATAAATATAATTATTGTGAGTTCGCTAGGTCAGAAAGATTATTATAATGCACCGTATTTATTGGTCTCTTATTTTAATATATATATGTATTTTATTATTACATATATATTTATACATAATTATATTCTTTCGATAATGACATTTATTTTACTTGTACACCTACCACATTGTGGTCGTTTTAACCCAAAGGTTGACTGGTAGAGAATGCCTTGTTGCATTAAGTCCGCCCTTGTACCTCCATTGTACATAAAGTTTAAATAAATAAATAAAATATCACATATTATATGACAATGAATTTCTGAATCTCGCTGAAAAATATTTCTGTCGTAGTTTTACCGACCGAGTGCCTCTGGCATTCAGCGTATTAGTCATATCTGGAACACTTTTGATCAGTAACTACTTTCAGATATTATCCCCTGCTTTTTTAAATGTATTTATTCCGATTTTAATGAAAATTCGAGAGCTTTTGTGACCCAGTGGTTACAACCACGACTTTTGAGTTGTAGGTTAGGGTTTCAAACTGTAATTTCAGACCACTGATCTCGAAATAATGAAGGAAAACATCATTAGGAAACCGGCATGTCCAACGGATTACTGCCCACGCCTTCTCAAAGAAAAGAGGCCCGTGTCCCAGCCGTGCGGATGTTATTTATTTTTATTTATTTATTTAATATAGGCACACCAACAATTTATTTACAAGAAAATAATAATGATTCACGAGAGGGTCCTGTGTAAATAAGTCACTTACAGGCATGCACATCATTCACAAAAAAAGACGAATCTAAGTATAAATATGTACAAAATTAAATACGAACATAAAACAAAACTTAAGTAAAAAATAAAAGTAAAACATATCAATAAAATTAAATAAAGTTAAATTCAATTATTATTACTAAAAACTAACTAATATTATTAAATTACAATAATCTACATCGAATTAACATTATTTATCATTATTTATTTAATAATAAAATTTTATGTATACAATTAAATTAAAAGCGGGCAGTTGATCACAGGTCAATATTAATAATTATATTTTGAAATTTTGGCAGACTTTCAGCGAACAAATCGATTGTACTGTCTGTGGAATAGGCTCTGTTGTAAAACGTTAACATGGGGGGCATGGTGGCCCAGGTTTGTGCGACACGATTTAGTTGCAAACATTCTAAAAGCACGCTTCGACCGGAGGTGAGAGTGACGAGGTACGTCTAGACTGATCTTATCAAGCAAATCTGGAGTTGAAGTCATCCCGTTAACAATTTTAAATAACGTTGTTATAGACTATTTGGCTGAAAAAAACATATTTTTCAATATTGTACAATCTACGATATTGACGCGATAAGTTGGTTTCGTAATGCAAGTTCCGATTTTGTGGTCTAACGTAAATTTAGTTTCAAACCGTGCCAAATCTTTAAAAGTGGCAAAACTGCCGTAAGTAGTTCCTGTTATAACCGCAGAACAGCAATATTAATTTCTATAAGTTATGCGAAAATTTTACGTCAAGATTTGGGAGAGCGATTAGTTACGGAATTTTTCCAGCACGAAATCTTTTCCGATTTTTGGAATACCTATTATCATTGTGCGCATATCTAAGGAGTGGAATTCCCTGTTATAGGTATATATGGTGGAATTTAAGTCAAAAGTGAAAACGCTTAATCTTCGACCATATCATTGCTTTCTCCATCAGGTGATCAGGTGGTCAGATACGAGCTTATCATTAATAAAAAAACAAAAAAATATTATAGAGTGTTCCTCTACGATGTGTCCTAAGAGGCGTCGCGTGTTACACAGAAAGGATTCCGGAATAGTATCTTTAGAGGTAATAGCCTCTTCTATGAGCCGATGGTGATCACCGGAGATAGATGGATACAAATTATACACTCTGGTCTTTTCCTTTCAAATATCCAGGCGCCTCTTGAAAGAAAAAAACCAAAGTAGCCTTGTTTTGTAGTTACTAGCATTTATTGCGGGTTGATATATAGATAGATAGATTTATTATTTATTGTAAACCATAACAATATAACAAATAAGGCTTGGCAGCCGCTTGATCTGTAGTAACCGAGCATGTTATAGTGATAAAAAGTTATGACACTCGGCGATAGTATCGCTTTGTGTAAGAATGTTCGCAATCTGAGCAGTACTTTCAAAGATACCTTCTACTACTTGCATATAGTTTTAAATAAACAAAAAACAAAATGCTCGTTACATGGCACGTGTAAAATTATGTCTATTTTTAAATAATCCCAAAGTGTTGACCTAAGAAATAAAAATGACTGTAGATTAGCGTTTTACTTACATAATTGTGATAAAATTGTATGTGTAATGATCTTATTGATACTCAAAATAAATAATGTCATTTATACTTGGTATGTTTACTTGTTTAATTCTGAATCTAAAACTTTAAACCCCTTTCATGGAGGGGTATGAAAGGCACAGCTAAAGTTTATATTGGGAATGAGTGCAGAAAGCTAAAATTTTCAATATGACATTCAGACATCAATTCAATTATGGTTAAATTTTAACCACTGGGCGGCAAGTTACGTTTATTCATTGTTTATACATTATAAATTACATCATTAAATATTATTTTAAAATATTTTAAAAAGAAGCCCATCGGTATCGGGAACATAGTCCGTACAGTCAGCAGGCTCTATAGGGATGGTCCTCGTCATAATACGAGCCATCTAAAAGTATAGCTTTTTGTATCAAATTCTTAATTAATTAATATTAATAACAAAAACCTTGACCGGTCAACGTCAAACTT
The DNA here is from genome assembly GCA_943138885.2 of Tholera decimalis. Lineage (NCBI taxonomy): Eukaryota > Metazoa > Arthropoda > Insecta > Lepidoptera > Noctuidae > Tholera > Tholera decimalis. Next base: position 11,885,652 of record OW964552.2, on the reverse strand, counting down.
ATAATTAAATTTTGAGGCTTAAAAATCCTTTTTAGTAAAATAATTTCATTAAAATATCAAGTTAATAAATTATACCGTTCCATATATTTACAAAAGGCCCTTTCGTCCAGTTTGCCCTGTTCTAACCTGTCAAGTGAACACAAAGGATTAAAACCCTGATTGTATAATATAGTAAATGGAAACTATATTTCATTAAATCGGTACCTACGTGTATGGGTCACTTTAAATATTATACATATGTACGTAATTCCAAAGATGGTACCTAGTAGGCACATAATATTAAGAGAAAAATAATCTTATAATTACCTAAACGAAAATAGACAAAAAAAGCTTTTTTATAGGTAAGGCCTGTACGTTTGATCAGCTATCAGAAATGCACCTATTTTATTATCAACTAGCTTTTGCCCGCGACTTCGTCCGCGTGGAATAGTTACTTTGGGCTAACGTTAAATTTAACCCCGATTTTGAAGCATTCTTCATTGGCGCTCCGCTCCTATTGGCCTTAGCGTAATGATACAATATAGCTGTTCCCGCGACTCCGTCAGCGTAAGTTAATGTATTGGTAATATTGTTTAGATCACGTTCACATGAGGCTTAAGTACCTAGAGAACGCTTCGACCGCGAGACGCGTCGAGCGCGGCGACCGATTCTCAAAAATAATCCGTATAGCATGATTCAGTATTCACGCGCGATGGCTTATTATTATAAGCGTATTTCATGTATAACTTTGGTGTTTCTATACCGATTTATATGATTCTTTTTACGGTTTCGTAGCCGAATGGCAAAAAACGGAATCTTTATAGTTTCGACATGTCTGTCCGTCTGTCTGTCTGTCTGTCTGTCCGTCCGTCCGTCTGTCTGTCACAGCAATTTTATTCCGAAACTATTAGGACTATACATGTGAAACTTGATAGGTAGATGTATTCTGTGAACCGCTTTCCGATTTTGAGAAAATAATTACAAAATATTTAAAATAAAGGGGGGCTCCCCATACATGGAACTAAACCTGAAAATATTTTGTTTTTGTTTCATATTGTTTCATGAAATCGATGCATGTGTGGTATCTATAGACAGTTCTTTAAAAACGACATCGGGGTTTCTAAAACCACTTTTCCATAAAGTCAATCGTTTAACAGATATAAGCTTCCAAAGTGGTAAAATGTGTGTGTGGCGAACACAACCTCTAACTTCTATAATAATGGAGTGAAAAATCTAAAAAAAATATATGTCTGTAGATCTTAATATAAACTTTCAACCAAAATTAGTTTGAATGAAATCAGTTCAGCAGTTTTTGAGATACAGCATATTTTCTAAAACCGCAAATATAACTTTGTAATTCATACAAACACTATGAAAAACAAATTTATTCGGCGCAGTTGTAAAAAATGTAAAAAAGCCAGTTTTAAGAAATTTGTAAGGTTTTTTTTTTCAAAACAAATTTATTTGGCGCAGTTGTAAAAAATGTAAATAAGCTAGTTTTAAGAAATTTGTAAGGTTTTTTTTTCGTCAAATAAATTTGCATATTATATTATACTTACTACGGAACCCTTCATGGGCGAGTCTGACTCGCACTTGGCCAATTTTTTTATGGAATAGTTAATAATGTTAACTTTTTCAATTAGGGGTGACTGAGAGTGTTATAAACGTAAGAGTAGACAAATATTATAATCAGAAAGCTTCGAACTGCTAAGCTATCGGGAGTTACACGTGTTATTGTGAGTCAACCATAAAAGTTAGACATATGCTGTCGTGGGATATTTTTTATATAATTTTAAGGAGAACATTTCCGTCATGAAATGATTTGTGTAGCTTTAACCATTAAGGTTGCACACGCGACGGAAGCTTAAAAAATGGAGTAACTTCTCCCGTTTTCCCAACATTTCCCTTCACTGCTCTGCTCCTATTGATTGTAGCGTGATGAAAAGTATACTATAACCCGCTCAGGAGTATGAAAAATAATTGTACCAAGTTTCGTTAAAATCCGTCGAGTAGTTTTTGTTTCTATAACGGTTATACAGACAGACAGACAGACAGACAGACAGACAAAAATTTAACTGATTGCATTTTTGGCATGAGTATCGATCCTTAATTACCCCCTGATAGTTATTTTGGAAATATATTTCATGTACAGAATTGATCTCTCTACAGATTTATTATAAGTATAGAAGAAGATAAATTCTAAAAAACTAACAGAATAAAAAAATGCTCACCAAATTTTAATTCGCCTTATCAACGCAGCTTCGCTTTGTGGGATTCCAATTTCTATATAAAAGATCAAGGAAACCTAACCGAAAAAAATCACGCGGGCTTAGAGAGCGAGCGAAGTCCTAACCTTCATTTTCAACCTAATCTGTCCGAGTTGGGATGATCTAAAATCCGTTACGATATTAATGTTATGGTTTTATGTGTATTTTATTTATAATATTGATTTTATATAACATCTGTAGGGACCCCTGAATGTGTGAAGGCCTAGGTCCTGGTTCCATAGTAGGCCGGCCGTTCGTTTTTCACCTATATTCATAGTTTTTTGAGATATTTGGTATATAGACATATTATACGTTAATGATTCACATAATAGGATACTTCGAATCCCAGACGCTATTTCGAATGTTCACGCAGACAATGTCAATGGCAGAATATAGTATGAAAGTATGAACTAAAACTGGCCGAAACCAGATATCATAGGATATTGCTGTTAAAATATGGGTCAAGAATTCAAGAGAGAAAAGTATTTTGATGTTTGGGACGGAACGACTTCAGAAGTGTAATAACGAACACTAACGCGAAGTAGACAATAATGTTAATGTGTGAAAATCAGTTTGTGAAGAAAAACAGTCGTTATTTTTGTAATATCAATAATGTAGTTCTACACGAAAATCAATGAAGTGAAAGCAATAAACATAACATCTAAAGAGTAACTAACTGTTCTCCATATCTTGATGCTGTTGGCATATATATATATTTTTTACAAGTGTAGTCGAACCCAGGTATGCTCTTTAAATAACGTCATTACTACTGATCTCACGCGGCAAATATCGTAAGGGAAATGAAAAGTCCTACGACTAAAACCGATATCCACGTACGCACTGGGCCCTAGTGGTAGATAATGACCTATTCCTTTTCATAGAGCTCATAAACAGGAGGCCTTTCGTTATCCGGTTTATTATTTATTTATTTATGATATACTTTATTGTACAATATTTCTATGGATACGAAATTAAAACTAATGCACAATGTGGCGGTCTTATCGCCTAGGGTGATATCTTACAGACAACCTTTCCATTTGTCCATCCGGACAGACTTTAAAGAATTTAGGGCTGTAAGTGTAAAAACAACATAAATAATATTACTTTTAAAGAAATGTTATGTTGTGTTGAAAGGTTTGTGTCATTTTCCAAAAAAACTTTTTAACATAAAATAAAACCGACTTCCATATCACAAATCACTACAAAGCCAAAAATAACTTTAATTTCGGCAGTCGGTGTTATTGGTATTGTATATTGGTATTATTCTTTTTTTTGGCACCGCCTTCCGAAATAAAAGTTATTTTTGGCTTTGTAGTGTTTTGATATGGAAGTCGGTTTTATTTTTTGCTAAAAAGTTTCTTTTTTTCACGCTTTTTAGGGGGTCAGTTTGTAATTTATCTAGTAACTAAAGCCAAAATGTCAACTTCTTATCACCCTCTACAAATTATAGCTTTTCCCGATGCAGAGCCGTTCATTTTTAAAGGAGTTTTGCTGGTACTTCACCATCGGCTCTACTTCACCATATGCATTGTGACGAGCATACAGGACTTAACATCCATATTAAAGTAATCGAATCGCAATCCACGAAATACATATTATTGAGCAGTTTCGGTAGCCATCTGTGGTCTTCATCATCAGTTCCACTTCCCCAAATTGAAGCCCAATTTGGGGAAGTCGAGAGAAACTGCACAAGTTACTATAAGAAATATCCAAAGCGCTATAGGTGTGCCTATAATATTTGAAGAGTTCTCTCGATTTCTCCATGATTCCATCATCAGTACATAACATGATGACAATGGGACCAACTAGTATACCCTTTCAAACAAAAAAAATATTTTCCAAACCGGTCCTACATACATACGGGACATACATAAAAAAAAGTTCAAGACGAATTGAGAACCTCCTCCTTTTTTGAAGTCGGTTAAAAAGCTACCAGTCTGATTGTTAGCAATTAAGAACAATTTGTAGACTACAAAAATCGTAAATTAAGCTTTCACATTTACGTATTTAGTTATTAATAAATTACTTATATAACGTTTACAAATTTTACAGTTTAAGAACTGAAAAAGAATAAAACTTTTCACCAAAAAATTAAACCGACTCCCAAAAACACTGCAAAGTGAAAAATAACTTTAATTTCGGTAGTCAGTGTCTTTAGTTTTGGTATTTTCGTTTTTGGCACCGATTTCCGAAATTAAAGTTATTTTTCCCTTTGCAGTGTTTTTGGGAGTCGGTTTAATTTTTTTGTAAAAAGTTTTTATTTCACTTTTTTAGTTGGTCGATTTTTAATTTACCTAGTTAAAAGAGCCCGAATGTCAACTACTTATAACCTTTTACAAAATATTGCTTTTCCCAATGCTGGGCCGTTAATTGTTGAGGAGTTCTCCTGGTACTTCACCATCAGCTCTACATCACCATATGCATTGTGACGAATAAAGTGATTAACATCCATATTCAAGTAATCGAATCGCAATCCACGAAATACTTATTATTGAGTGGATTCGGCTACTATCTGTGGTCTTCATCATCAGTTCCACTTCCCCAAATGGTATTTTTTGAGAGCAACTGCACAAGTTACTAAAAGAAATACCCAAAACGCCATAGGTGTGCCTATAATATTTGAAGATTTCCCTCGATTTCTCCAGGATCCCATCATCAGATCCTGACCTGGTGACAATGGGACCAATTTCAAAGTATACCCTTTCAAACAAAAAAAGAATTTTCCAAATCGGTTCAGCCGTCTTCGAGTAATCGGTGATCATACATAAAAAAATATATATATATATACGCGTCGAATTGATAACCTCCTCGTTTGGTCGTCGGTTGAAAACGATTTAGTATGTACATATTTAATTGAATGATCGACCAATACTAGAGTGATGGAATGTAGCGTTCTAGGTATTAAGCTCAGCGACCCAATACGTAAAATAATGATACGTTCCAAAACAAGCTTCACTGATGTAGACAACGAAGCGCTAGATTGAAGTGGGATTCAGCGGGTATGTAGGATGCCTCAGGTGTGCTAGAGTCGTTACGCAGTGGGACCCAGAGGACGGACGTCGTCCTCGATTAAGGCTTAGAAAGTGCTGGCTTGATCACTTAGAGGCATTCATGATGGATTAGTTGAAATGGCAACGCACTGGCATGAGTGGAAAATGTTAAGGGGGACTTGCCTAGCAGTAGGATAATAAAGGTTAATAAAAAAACCGGCCAAGTGCGAGTCGGACTCGCGCACGAAGGCCCCTCTAAAATATTTTTAAATTCGGTTTTTATTATTTGTTGTTATAGCGGCAACAGAAACACATCATCTGTGAAAATTCACCTGTCTAGTTATCATGGTTCATGAGATACAGCCTGGTGACTGACAGACAGACAGACAGCGGAGCCTTAGTAATAGGGTCCCGTTTTTACCCTTTGGGTAACGGAACCCTAACAACTAATACGAAAGTCAAAGTTTATCCCTGGTACGAATTACCAGCGCCTTAAACTTGACTGCTCTATGGATTTTATTTTATTTACTTTTTGTGAGAATAGTTTTTAATGTATTTTCCATAATTGTACCTATATTTTATTGTTATATCATTACTGTTACGTGCCATTTTAGGACCGAGTTTAAATAACTATTTCAGCCTTTTTTTTAAGGTGTAAATTCTCAGAGATGTCCTATAGCTTAGGGCGGGCAAACCCCATGTTCCCTTACATCATGTTCCTTACTTACAGCACATAAATACTTTTCACCACGGACCGGCAGAACCTTATGATCTAGCTTAGTATGACTCAACGTAATCTTTTGCTTTGTCAAATCTTAAAAAACAAGTTATCCCGTTATTTTAAATAATAATAATGATAGCATAGTATGTATTTAGTGTACCTAAGTAGAAATTGTCATTTACGTCAACGCAAAATTGTACGTCAACAACTAATTAACGGCTAATGTCATTATTTTGATTATCCGTAATTACTGTAATAACTACAGTATTTCTTAGGCTTTCGGCTTAATTTCATGATATTTTGGATGACAAGGAATAAGGCCGCTTGTGCACACACACTAGTTTTGTCTTAAAAAGCTTCGGTTAATTCGCTATGAATAGGCAAATTAGACAGTGTTGCCTGATCATAAAGGAAGTTCTTTGATAAACCTGCGAGACATAGTTGCCATACCTGGGAGATAACGTTTCCGCACATACTGTCAAAAACCACGGAATGAAAATTACCTAATTATAATTTTGCTAAAATAATTAGATACTTGACAGCTTCTGTTATGTTTCTTTTATCCCTAAATGCTAATCGATTGAAATGTCAGAGCACTTTATGACACCTCTTGACGTTTGGTAGATAATATCATGAAATTAAGCCGAAAGCCTAAGAATTACTGTAGTTATTACAGTAATTACGGATAATCAAAATAATGACATCAGCCGTTAATTAGTTGTTGACGTACAATTTTGCGTTGACGTAAATGACAATTTCTACTTAGGTACACTAAATACATACTATGCTATCATTATTATTATTTAAAATAACGGGATAACTTGTTTTTTTAAGATTTGACAAAGCAAATGATTACGTTGAGTCATACTAAGCTAGATCAAAAGGTTCTGCCGGTCCGTGGTGAAAAGTATTTATGTGCTGTAAGTAAGGAACATGATGTAAGGGAACATGGGGTTTGCCCGCCCTAAGCTATAGGACATCTCTGAGAATTTACACCTTAAAAAAAAGGCTGAAATAGTTATTTAAACTGGGTCCTAAAATGGCACGTAACAGTAATGATATAACAATAAAAGGTAGGTACAATTATGGAAAATACATTAAAAACTATTCTCACAAAAAGTAAATAAAATAAAATCCATAGAGCAGTCAAGTTTAAGGCGCTGGTAATTCGTACCAGGGATAAACTTTGACTTTCGTATTAGTTGTTAGGGTTCCGTTACCCAAAGGGTAAAAACGGGACCCTATTACTAAGGCACTTTAATTTCGGAAGTCGGTGCCAAAAACGAAAATACCAAAACTAAAGACACTGACTACCGAAATTAAAGTTATTTTTCACTTTGCAGTGTCTTTGGGAGTCGGTTTAATTTTTTGGTAAAAAGTTTTTATTTCACTTTTTTAGTTGGTCGATTTTTAATTTACCTAGTTAAAAGAGCCTGAATGTCAACTACTTATAACCTTTTACAAAATATTGCTTTTCCCAATGCTGGGCCGTTAATTGTTGAGGAGTTCTCCTGGTACTTCACCATCAGCTCTACATCACCATATGCATTGTGACGATCATAAAGTGATTAACATCGATATTCAAGTAATCGAATCGCAATCCACGAAATACTTATTATTGAGTGGATTCGGCTACTATCTGTGGTCTTCATGTTCAGTTCCACTTCCCCAAATGGTATTTTTTGAGAGCAACTGCACAAGTTACTAAAAGAAATACCCAAAACGCCATAGGTGTGCCTCTAATATTTGAAGAGTTCCCTCGATTTCTCCAGGATCCCATCATCAGATCCTGACCTGGTGACAATGGGACCAATTTCAAGGTATACCCTTTCAAACAGAAAAAGAATTTTCCAAATCGGTTCAGCCGTCTTCGAGTAATCGGTGATCATACATAAAAAAAAATATGTATATACGCGTTGAATTGATAACCTCCTCTTTTGGTCGTCGGTTGAAAACGATTTAGTATGCACATATTTAATTGAATGATCGACCAATACTAGAGTGATGGAATGTAGCGTTCTAGGTATTAAGCTCAGCGACCCAATACGTAAAATAATGATACGTTCCAAAACAAGCTTCACTGATGTAGACAACGAAGCGCTAGATTGAAGTGGGATTCAGCGGGTATGTAGGATGCCTCAGGTGTGCTAGAGTCGTTACGCAGTGGGACCCAGAGGACGGACGTCGTCCTCGATTAAGGCTTAGAAAGTGCTGGCTTGATCACTTAGAGGCATTCATGATGGATTAGTTGAAATGGCAACGCACTGGCATGAGTGGAAAATGTTAAGGGGGACTTGCCTAGCAGTTAATAAAAAAAAGGTTAATAAAAAAACCGGCCAAGTGCGAGTCGGACTCGCGCACGAAGGCCCCTCTAAAATATTTTTAAATTCGGTTTTTATTATTTGTTGTTATAGCGGCAACAGAAACACATCATCTGTGAAAATTCACCTGTCTAGTTATCATAGTTCATGAGATACAGCCTGGTGACTGACAGACAGACAGACAGCGGAGCCTTAGTAATAGGGTCCCGTTTTTACCCTTTGGGTAACGGAACCCTAACAACTAATACGAAAGTCAAAGTTTATCCCTGGTACGAATTACCAGCGCCTTAAACTTAACTACTCTATGGATTTTATTTTATTTACTTTTTGTGAGAATAGTTTTTAATGTATTTTCCATAATTCTACCTACCTTTTATTGTTATATCATTACTGTTACGTGCCATTTTAGGACCGAGTTTAAATAACTATTTCAGCCTTTTTTTTAAGGTGTAAATTCTCAGAGATGTCCTATAGCTTAGGGCGGGCAAACCCCATGTTCCCTTACATCATGTTCCTTACTTACAGCACATAAATACTTTTCACCACGGACCGGCAGAACCTTTTGATCTAGCTTAGTATGACTCAACGTAATCATTTGCTTTGTCAAATCTTAAAAAACAAGTTATCCCGTTATTTTAAATAATAATAATGATAGCATAGTATGTATTTAGTGTACCTAAGTAGAAATTGTCATTTACGTCAACGCAAAATTGTACGTCAACAACTAATTAACGGCTGATGTCATTATTTTGATTATCCGTAATTACTGTAATAACTACAGTAATTCTTAGGCTTTCGGCTTAATTTCATGATATTATCTACCAAACGTCAAGAGGTGTCATAAAGTGTGATAAAAGAAACATAACAGAAGCTGTCAAGTATCTTATTATTTTAGCAAAATTATAATTAGGTAATTTTCATTCCGTGGTTTTTGACAGTATGTGCGGAAACGTTATCTCCCAGGTATGGCAACTATGTCTCGCAGGTTTATCAAAGAACTGCCTTTATGATCAGGCAACACTGTCTAATTTGCCTATTCATAGCGAATTAACCGAAGCTTTTTAAGACAAAACTAGTGTGTGTGCACAAGCGGCCTTATTCCTTGTCATCCCTAAGAGTAGAGACATCTACCAGTTTACATAAGAACTTTATAGCTAGCTAGAGACCGCCAAGCTTTTAATAATCATAGATGACGCCACTAAAGCTTGCACCGTACTGCTAAGTTTTCATGCATATAGATGACAAAAAAAAATATTACTTTATTTATTTATTATTATGTACACCGTCCTGATCGATTAAGTTCGACGAATTTTAATTTAAGCCTTGTTTCTCTTCTTAGTCCCTTCAAAAACAAATGCTCGACATTATTTAAAAAATTGAACAAAATAATAGCATCATCCTTTTTCCTCGGCGGAACTGATTGGCTTTAACACTTCATTGAACTACCCTGGTTGTTGTCTGAAACGATATCGATGAAACAATTCAAATGAATAATCGACTTTGAATTCTTAATTCGAAGGTTAGGAGGTAGGTACCTATCTAACAAAACAATTTATCAAAGTCGTTGATACGTTCTTAGTTCTCGTTTGAGGGGCGGCTCGAAATTGGCACATTTATTAAGAAACTGAACAGTAATAAAGCTTCATACAACCAGCATTTGATGGACTTAAAATACCAGCACTTGAGACTCGATAAAACGTTACTCGATAAACTGTTCATCAACACACAATGGCCCTGTGGCCTGCGTCCCACCAGTGGAACATTATACGCGAATTATGTTGTTTTATTTTAAAACTTACGAACGAATAACATAATTCAACATTTATTAGTAGATTAATATCTACAAGTTATTGCTAATTCACTCTCACTATACACACGAGTCATGACAAAACATTAGGTACACTTTCTTCTAAATAGGCTGAGCTTGCATTTCAGGACACCGTTCACTTTGCAATAGGTTATAAATAAAATGTAACACAGTCATATAAAGATATGACTGTGTTACTGTGAATTGAATTTAACTTAAATTAATTTAACTTAACTTATTGTATCATAATCTTATTCAAGTAGAAAAATTTGCCATCATGAGAGCAATTAAATCCAAACTAATATTATAACTGCAAAAATTTAGACATGGATGGACGTATGGGTGTAATAAAATGACGCCAAAATTGTTTATCAAATCCGAAATTTGGCATGAAGATAGATAAATAGCGTGGAATAAAACTAAAACGTGATAGACGTAGTGGTCATAAACATAGAAGAGAACTATCTATTAATTCGATCTTTGGAACAGGATACTAAAATATTCAACTAACATAAATATATCATACGTATTGCACTCCAACTAAGTAACTAAGTACTTTTAAGTAAGTGCTTACTCGCTGCATTTCTCCAGAAACGGCTCATTTCTCTTTGCAGTATTAATTATTGTTCTTTAAAAGTATTTGTTGAAAGCAACTTAGTAATTTTAAAGTAACTTTCAATTTTAACGCTTCCTTTGTCAAAGTTGTTAATTAAAAGTGGTACATTTGCAGACGGAGAAAAGTTAAACAGAAAGAGTTTATAGAACTTTGAATGTACTTTGTTGTGAGAACTTTGATATTTTTTGAATTGAGAAGTATAGATTTCACACAATTTTAACAGAATTATTGTTGTCTTTTTCTTCTCCATGTCTCTTGGAATCGGCCTAACACGTACTTTCCACCACCAAAAATATTGCTTCAAACCTACCCTACGAGTTTCATAGATAGTTACTCATCAAGTCAATCAGGTGTACGTATAGTTTATCAAAGAGCCATTAACCACAGCAATCATTCAAATGTCTACTTTCCGTTTCACAATAGCCATTTTATATATATCTTGGCGATAAACTTTTAAGCAAATAATTTCTTACGTTAGGAGTTTTGTTTTTCCGCATAATATTATCTACGACAGTACCTACAGCTATACGAAAAAATTGAATAAAACAAACATAAATAGAAATGCTTTAAAGAATGCAGAAATAGGAATATAAAGTCATCAGTACAGGAGAATTTGTGGATTTTGGAAATGTTTCGCATTTATAATATTATTAAAATTATTACTATCCTGTAAAAATCTGGCTGAACAGGGTAGTAAAAATCTTACTAATGTTATAAATGCAAAACATTGTGATGAAGGATGGATGAATGTTTATTACTCATTCACGTAAAAACTACTAAGCGAAGTTTGGTATGTGGATATTTGAAATCCGTGAAAAACATATACTTACGCTATTTTTATCTCGGAATTCTTACTAGATCAGGATTTGCGCGGGTAAACACTTCCACGCGAACGAAGTCGCAGGCAGAAGCTAGTAAAATGTATGTTAATGGAAACACATAAGGAGAAATAAGGTACAGACGCCAGCACATAAAGCTACCCGAAACTGTAAAATTTTCCCAATCAACCTTGAACCTAATTTCTTCAACAATAAAGTTTAAAATCTATTAAAGAAATTTGACAGATTGTTGTAGCTTGATGTGCTGGCGTCTGTACATATTTTGGGTTTTTGTGTCGTTCAGTAAGTGTCAGTAAGGGTGAGTGTACTAGTGTGGTAATGAATCAGATGTAGGAAAAAAGACTGCCAAGCCCAAATAGGATTGGATGGGTCACGCTAGTCGTACACGCACAGTGATCACTAGGCGATAGTCATTACAAAGTGGGTGCCTGAAATTTTTGATGGATGAAGAGTATCACTCTTTAGATGGTTTCTCAAAATGTATGTTGCATGACCATAATTTAGATACACGTATAGTCTGCGTTAGCTTCTCTTGTATTAAAGTATAATATGTAATTTGAAACTTAATCTGCATTTAAAGATGGTTTCGTCCACGTGATTTGAAAAACGTGAAGTGAAAAACATCAGAAATTACGAAACGTGCCTGCCAGTAAAAATTAAATTATCTTATGAACAGATCTTGGTCTACCCGTGTGTGAAGTCGCATGCGTATCCATTAAACTGCCGAGACGTGATCGGTATACAAATACACACACTCTCACTTCACGACTCAATATGATAAAATTCGCTATTTATCCATGCTCTTTATAACCAACATGACACTCATATTTTATATTGCATATAAAATATGAGTGTAACTAAGCGGAACTAACCTATGAATGTTTAGTTTATAATAATTATTTAAGTCCCACATAGAATCTAGTCTGCATCACTAACAAACATACGTAATGATGTTAACTTATTATGTAACTAAACTGATGAGAAGATCTCTTTGGGTTGCCCAGGATTAATTGACAGAATGTAAGGCCTTTCATGGCCGGTCTGGTTATGAAAAGGGTTTATTCTTCTTTTTTTTCATTATGCGGCCAGTATTATTTTTTTACTACAGCCGTCATTCGTCGCGTAGTACAATCTTTTGTTAAGATTTATTTGCATGTTAAAAAAACATTCCTTTATTTTCTTTTTTTAGGGTTCCGTACCCAAAGGGTAAAAACGGGACCCTATTACTAAGACTTCGCTGTCTGTCCGTCCATCTGTCTGTCACCTGTCTGTATGTCAAGAACCGCGATAGCTAAACAGTGTAAATTTTCACAAATTGATGTCTGTTGCCGCTATAACAACAAATACTAAAAATAAATATTTAAGTGGGGCTCCCATGCAACAGACATGATTTTTTGCCGTTTTTATAGAAAATGGAACGGAACCCTTCGTCCGCAAGTCCAACTCGCACTTGGCCGGTTTTTTTATAAATATCCAGCTTCATTTGTCCTTATACATAATAGAGTGATGTTCATTCTATGTATACTATTTGAAATTTTGAAACGATCGCTACAAAATTATATATTGATGGCTTTACTCAAATCTAATACATGTTTGAAATCTTTATCTAATATGAACATACAGATGGTAAATATTGGTATATAGGAATATTATGTATGGACCCTATCGTGCATAACAACATTTTAAATAAGTTGAAGAGGAAGATCGTTTAATTATTTTCTGTATTAGTAAATTAAAAATTATATTATAAGTAATTTTTTCTTTTATTTTTTACTATTATTGTTCATTAATTTTTGTTAAGTACTATAGTAACTATTACTCAAATTTCTTTGCAAAAACGAGTGACGTTGCGTAAACAAAATGCCCCTACTTACTTGGCCAGCCACAGGTTCATACATATTTAAAAAAAGAAACATTCTTGTACCAAACTTTGTTATCCATCTCATATATGCAACCTGTATATCTTTCAATACCTTCAAAAATATAAATTTTTGTTCCGCGTTATCGGATAGAAAGAAGGAAAGCACGACTGTACTGACGCTCATCCCCATTCTTCTGACTAGAATGTTAGACCGGCCGGAATGACTCCCTGAATGGACGAAAGCGGCATGCGCAAAAAAACTGTTTCGCAGAGATATCGAGACAGCAAGGCAGCTTTGGGCTGAGCTTTGGTTGACTGTGCTGTTTTGGTGGAACGACCTACAAAACAATAGTTTTTTTTTCTATTTGTAATCAAAGACAAAGAACTTGATCTGGTCTAGCGTCAACGCCCCATTTAATTATTCCTAGCATACATTTACATTTTTAAAGTCTGAAAAAAGCCTTAACATTTCTTCCAATTCGTTTTTTATGGGCTTGTTCACACCAAATCATTTAGAAGACTTCCAATTAAGGCACCTCGCCATCATCTTAGCCTGCTTCTAAAAATATTATTGAATAATTACTTAGTTATGAAATATAAATTCAAATCTTCAAGCACACAGGAAAAAAACAATATGTTTAAAAGTATAACGGATAAATTTAACGTACTTTGGGCGGTGTATAAATAACCGATTAAATACTAAGGCTTTTTATTGAGGTACGGATTATGTGTGCGAGCGTCTACGCCGCCGCACACATAATGCGGATCTGCCGTACAGCTGCGACAGAAGTCCCTTCAGTGATGTTGGTTGGAGTGGGGATTTAGGGGTGGGGGGGACATACGCAGACTGACAGCGCGGTGGCGCGGCTACAATATCTTACATGATCTTAGATTGTACATACAGACAAACTGTCACTTACTTTTAAGATAGTTATGTAGCTCTGCGGTACCAAAAAATATCAAAAACTAGCGTCCCGCCCCGGATTTGTACTGTCTAAGTCTGCTGTCATTAACAAAAAAACCTTAGTAAATTATAACTTAAAATCTTCCTCATAAATCACTTTATAGTTTGGCGAAAACTGTATGAATATTGGTCCATTGGTTTTAAGTTTATCGCAAATCGAACAGACGCAGTGGAAGACTTTGTTTTATAGCAAGGACTTTTAAAAACTGTTTAGGTATTTGTTCGGTCCGACGTGAAACAGAACGCACCTTTTGGCCGGCAACATTAATTATCTGTGGACTTGACATAACCTCTCTGACTTGACAGATTGACTTTGCTTGTTGGAAAAATGTCCGCACGTTTGGGACTTTGATTTGATTGTAATTGGTAAAATATTGTTGAATTCGCCTGTTGAGACCGATAATTGGGTCGCGAATTATTTGTTGGTTGAAGTGTATTCCCCATTTGTTGAAAACCCCGGGATATTGTTGAATTATACGCCGCCTTGTCGTCGGTCGGCCGGCACGCGGAATTTGTTGTAAATCGTATTGGATCTCACGAGATATGAACAGATTAATTGTGTCCAGTGATTGATTGAACTTTGTAAGCTCGGATTAACAAGAATCCAGTGATATTTCTTGGAACATATCGCCTTATTGCCTACCACGCGTAGCGCGCGCTTGCTGGAAACGAGTTAGGTGTGATGCTGTTGTGACCGCTCCATCTGGAGATCGGCGCCTTGGGAACGTTCTACAACACTTGACTTACATCACACGTTACAATTACTCACCTCATATCACATACAAACCACACTTAGGGCGTGACCTTTGAAGGTCGAACTTGGCGTCCCCAGCACTCAGGTTAGTGGTACATTTTGTTTTTATTGTTGTAGGCCGAAGCCTAGTAGAGGCAGGCCATTGTGTAACCTTGTTATCATTATTAAGCAACGTTTAGAATCCGCGTATCGCGGACAAGTTTGGGACACCCCAGTTACCGTTGGCTGGCCTATTGCACTCCTGACCAAACTGGTAGCAGAAGCGTGGTCTTATAAGATCCACATAGTACATTGGAAGTTTTGAATATTGTTGAAAACTTAAAACTTGAGTTTAATTACTTAACACAACTTATAACTTGATAAGTTTTGAATATATTACCATGTCATCCGGGCTATCTAATTGAAGTTGAATCAATTGAAGTTGTATTTGTAATTTGTACTGTAGCCTCTTTCATTGCATTGACAGGTAGGATTTATTTGTGAAATTAGGAATTATTGGTATAATTTGGTATAATTTGGTACATAATTTGGTACATAAGTTGGTATATTGTTGTAAAAGTTGTTTGGTATTTGTTGCAATTAATAATTGAATGTCATTGATCTGAATTTGAAAGGTTATCTAAATAATAATTACACATAGTCTAACATAATAGGACTTGAATTGTGTGTATTGGTTATTGCATTTATAGTAATTATTGGATTGTTGATAGAGATTCTCCGGCTCAATATTATACTTCAATTGTTGTATTTAATTGTTGGTGTGATCCTGCACAATATATACATTGAATTGTTATTTATTTTGTAACTAGCCATCCTTAGCAAGCTAGATTCATACTTGGAATAAGTACAGGGTTGGATTTGGACTTGAAATAATTGAATTTGAATTTTTATTTTGTTGAATATATTTGGCCGGCTAACAAGTCATTGCTGTTTGTTTAATATTTGATTGTTGGTTGTTGATTGTTGTTTTGTATTAATATTTGATTGTTGCAATGGCCTCATTAAGGGCAGTCAGGGAGGCTGCTGCGGGATTGACCTCACAGTTGAGATGGTTCACATCGGCAGCTGCAACTGTTGAGCGTGTGGAATTGGAAGAGCTCACCCTTGCTCGGTATGGGCAAGTGATTGAGAGGATCAAGTCAGCTGATGCTGCGCTCACACGCTTCAACGAGTACATCATGGACGTGGATTTGGGGGTGATGGATCAGACAGCCCGCGATAAGATTTTGGGTGACTATGACCAGATTATCCACCTGGGGGATGTCATATGTCTACGAGCGCGGGAAATTTTGAAGAGCCGGGTGCCTGATGCGGCCAAGCCGCAGACCCCTGTTGTTGCAGGCCCTGGACTATTGAGTAGGCTGCCCACCCTGGAGCTGCCACGTTTTGACGGTCGCTTGGACCACTGGCTGGGCTTCCTAGATCTCTTTGAGAGTCTTGTCGATGCACGCTCGGACCTCGGACCTGCCCAGAAGCTGGCCTATTTATTGTCTGTCCTGGAGGGCGAAGCCAGAGCCTTGGTGCAGCACTTGCCGGTGACGGATTCCTCTTACCCGACCGCTCTGGAGCTTCTCTCCCGACGGTATCAGAACAAGCGCTGCCTGGTTGATGTGCACATCGACCAGATTTTGGGGCTACCGGCCATTGTCAGCGCGTCGACGTTGCGCACTGACTTGCTGAACCCGTTGGTTTCAGCGACCAACGCTTTGAGACGCTTGGAGTTACCGGTAGAACATTGGTCCTACTTGTTGGTGCACATAGTGCTGCAGTTGCTCCCCGCGGAGTTGAGGTCACGTTTTGAGCAGGAGTATGGTGGGGATGGTGCCACCCATCTTCCCCCCTTTGACGACCTCCTCAAATTTTTGGAAGACGAGTGTCGGTTTGCGGATAACACTCGTGGCGCTACGGGGTCGCCCCCACTACCTTCTCAGCCCAGAGACCAGGGACGGACTAGGGCCCGGGGGCCTGTTGATGTTCCCCCCGCCCCCCGTTTTGCTGGCGCCCGGAGTCCGCGGGCTAGGGGGCCTGTTGATGATCGCCCCGCCCCTCGTTTTGCTGGCGCCCGGAGTCCTCGGGCTAGGGGGCCTGTTGATGATCGCCCCGCCCCCCGTTTTGCTGGCGCCCGGAGTCCTCGAGCTAGGGGGCCTGTTGTTGATCGCCCCGCCCCTCGTTTTGCTGGCGCCCGGAGTCCTCGGGCTAGGGGGCTTGTTGATGTTCGCCCCGCCCCCCGTTTTGATGGTGCCCGGAGTCCTCATCATTGTGACTTTTGTAAGGCAACGGGGCATGTCATGGCGCGTTGCCCGGATTTGTTGAATTTGCACGTAAGTGCCCGCCGCCGTATTGTCAACGCACGCCGTTTGTGCTTTTCGTGCTTGGGGGCTCACTTCCATCGGGACTGCCCCGACCCCCGCCCGTGTAGAATTTGTGATGGGTCCCACTTGGAGATTTTGTGCGCCAACGCGAACCGCTCCAGCAGACCAGCTTCTGAGGGGGGTTCGCGCAGGGGGGGGTACCCCGGAGACGAGCACCGGGCTGAGACCCGCGATTCCGTACGCCGCTCTCCACCCCCCGCGCAAGTTGAACGGGAGCCCCACGAGCGCCATTTGGTCTTCCCTCGTCAGGGAGAACGCGCATTGGCTGCTAGGCAGCAGTGGCCGGGTCGGCGCCGCTGCCTTTCCCCTCCGTTGGCGGAACGTCCCCCGCTGGAGTCGCGGCCTCCGCCATTCGGGCATTCGGTGGGATATGCCCCTCCAGTGATGGCGAGCGGCTTGGGACACCGCGCGGACGAATGGTTTGATTGTTGGCCTCGTCGTGAACGAAGGCAGCCTGGAAGCGGCGATCGGTCGCCGCCCAGACATCACTAAGAGATTGACGCCTGCCCCGCTAAAGGAACCCCCCGATCAAGACGGTTTTGTTGCCAACGGCCTCGGTCAAGGTCTGGGGACCCTTGGGTGACTCGATTGTGGTCTGTGCCATTTTGGAGACGGGAGTCCGGGGTTGCCTTTTGTCTTCTTGGTTAGCGGGACAGGTTGGCCTGAAGGTGAACGACCTTTCAGGCAAGATTTGGGGAATTGGCGAACCGGCTGACACCACTGTTGAGGGAAGGACCTGGTTTGAAATCACCCTTGTGAGTTGTCCTTACCCTAAAATTGGTGCTCCTGCCCTTGTTATAACTGAACTTGGTTCAATTGTTGGTGACTGATCGTCACACTAAGAGCTCGCGTGCCGGTTGCAATGCGCTGTTGGCCATTCTGCAGCGAGAATTTTGGATTTTGTCGGCTGATCGCGTCAATGAGGCGAGGCCCTTTGCTGGCGTCGTAACGGATTTTGTTGGTCCCCCTTTGTTGAAGACGTCCACCCTTCGTAATAGCAAGATTGTTGGGGCTTATTTGTGTGTTTGTCTGCCTGTCAACCAAGGCAGTACATTTGGAGCTGGTAACCTCCCTCTCGACAGAGGCCTTTGAGGCGACTTGGGAAAGATTTGTGTCTCGCCGTGGGTTACCTTCGTTGATTAGGTCTGATTGCGGTACGAATTACAAGGGTACAAGTAACTATTTGAAGGAGCTATACGCCTTCCTTAATGAGAGCCAGGTTGATATTGGTAATAGTTTGGCCCGCCGAGGGGTCACTTGGTTGTTTGACCCGCCAGCCTGCCCCCCATTGGGGGGGTATTTTTGGGGCCGCGGTGAAAGCGGCAAAGGGACGCTGGCGGAGATTGTTGGGAGACACCGTTCTCACCTTAGAAGAACTAGCTACGGTATTTGGCCGCATTGAAGCTGTGTTGAATTTGCAACCTTGTCAAGAGTTCCAATTGATTAGCGGACGGGTAGGCCCGTCCGGGGGGGGTAGATGTTCGGTCCGACGTGAAACAGAACGCACCTTTTGGCCGGCAACATTAATTATCTGTGGACTTGACATAACCTCTCTGACTTGACAGATTGACTTTGCTTGTTGGAAAAATGTCCGCACGTTTGGGACTTTGATTTGATTGTAATTGGTAAAATATTGTTGAATTCGCCTGTTGAGACCGATAATTGGGTCGCGAATTATTTGTTGGTTGAAGTGTATTCCCCATTTGTTGAAAACCCCGGGATATTGTTGAATTATACGCCGCCTTGTCGTCGGTCGGCCGGCACGCGGAATTTGTTGTAAATCGTATTGGATCTCACGAGATATGAACAGATTAATTGTGTTCAGTGATTGATTGAACTTTGTAAGCTCGGATTAACAAGAATCCAGTGATATTTCTTGGAACATATCGCCTTATTGCCTACCACGCGTAGCGCGCGCTTGCTGGAAACGAGTTAGGTGTGATGCTGTTGTGACCGCTCCATCTGGAGATCGGCGCCTTGGGAACGTTCTACAACACTTGACTTACATCACACGTTACAATTACTCACCTCATATCACATACAAACCACACTTAGGGCGTGACCTTTGAAGGTCGAACTTGGCGTCCCCAGCACTCAGGTTAGTGGTACATTTTGTTTTTATTGTTGTAGGCCGAAGCCTAGTAGAGGCAGGCCATTGTGTAACCTTGTTATCATTATTAAGCAACGTTTAGAATCCGCGTATCGCGGACAAGTTTGGGACACCCCAGTTACCGTTGGCTGGCCTATTGCACTCCTGACCAGTATTAGTATTCTACTTATGAATACCCGTACTAACAAGTTACAATATATTATATATGGTGGTCAAACATCATCTAAGCTTATACAATTTGACCACGTGGTTGTGGTGGATGAAAAAGTAGTCTATGAGTTATCTCAATGTATAAGCTATATTACTGTAAAGTTTCATTTAAATCCGATTAGTAGTTTTTGCGTAAAAGAGTAACAAACATTTTTAAACTTTACTCGTAAACTTTCGCATTTATAATATTATTAAATAGGAAGTAGGATAGGTTTTAGACTTCACATAAACACGAAAGACAACAATATCTTTTTTAATTAGTCCTAAAAGTCTTTGCACTAATAAACAACCAGTATATAACATGACAACGCAGAATATTGACGACAAGGTTACCTAAAGTCTAGTTAAGATTATTCAGTAAAAGAACTACTAAACCAGCATCAGATTGACCTATCAATCTATTCTGGTATCTAAAACTTGTCCGGATGTTTCGTTCTTTTTGGCCGACATCGATAGCACCCACATACGCCGACAGCGATACCCTTTGCCAACACCCTTCGTCAACACAAAGCCGGTGCATTTTCAATATAGGGAACAATATCAAAGTTTGCGTTGTTTGTTGGCGTTACTCCGGCGAAATAGGTAACGCTTGTGGAGCAACACTTAACTCAAAGGTAGACCTTTGAGTTAAGTGTTAAAGGCAATTGCAAATACTGACATGTCAGCCTCAATCACTCGTAGAATCGCGGCATATTTTCAAATTTAATTTTTGAATCATAATAAAGCTTAACTGTAAGTTTCCTTCAGTTGTCTTTGCGTGTCGGAGCCGCAATATATCGTTAAAATCTTCGCGGAACCGTGGTTACACATAGTCCTCACATTTACAATCTGGCATTATATCAGATGATCTTCCTTTGTTTCAGGACCATGGCCAAAATGGTTGAGAAGTTTTCACAGCAGACGACGCCACCCACGTCATATACGACACTGCACACACCAGATGATGACCATGGACACGTCAGGAATGCCACCAACACCACGGCAGTACTCAATGTTTATTATTTTTATGATGTAAGTATCAATATTTTCTAATACATCATCTACTTAACATTTTTCTAATTATGTTGGGATCGGCTTCCAGTCTACTCGGATGCGGCTAAGTACTAGTGTTTTACATTAAGCGACTACCTGACTTCCACAACCCAGTAATTCGATACCCTTCGCCAAGGTTGGTGTCAGACTTTCCGATTTCTGGTTGCTTACTTTTAAAGATCGACCCGTACGGCTCGTAGTATTTAACTACGAGCTGCTCATACCATAATCTTTTTCAATTATGTAATACTAACACTTCGGCTGGAATTTTATTCACGTGGATGTCTAAATGTTTAATTTTTGTGTACAATAAAGTATATTCTATCTACCATACATACAAACAAATTTTACCTCTTTGTAATATTTACTATAGATTACATGAAGACTAAGAGAGAAAGAGTGCCATTTAATTTCTATGAAGGCACGAGTCGATCAGTATAAGCGCAGGTATAAATGTTACTCCTTGAACATTTATAACTGCGCATATGCAGGTCAATGACACCCATGCTTCAATAAACCAACATAGCTTTATTCTTTTACATTAAATTCATCAGTGAAAAAACATATTAATTAGATAAATATCTTCTGAAATTCACGCATGCTTCTATTTTTCTTAGCGTGTCGATGGCAAAATATTTTAAATGAATTTGGCCCAAAACTCAGCAACGCTCAAGAGTGCAGGTAACAGGGCATGCGGAGTAAGATAGAAGGTGGCCCATTGTCTGAGGGGTCACGCCGCATATACATTTGAGATCTGAGCCATCTGTAAATCCCCATCTAAACAGATTATCTTTGCTGCGGCCGACATGGGTTCGCAGTCTGTTAATGCATTTCCAAGTCAGCCACGGTAACACGTGCCCAGGAGGAAGGCTCTCAGACGGTTCTATGAAGCCATCAGGCGGATTGAGGACTTCCCGCCAAACATCGCACCTTGCTTTGGAGGCGTTGCCATTTGCTGAACTAGCTGGGCTGACGCACCCGAGGAAGCTTTCAATATTGTGAATCAAAATTCAAATCATGAATCTATTATGTGCATATTATCTAGAGCTTATCAATTGTAATTAAATTTAAAACCAGGGATTAGTTAATACTAGGCTTATGTATACTCATTTATATAAGGAGGAGGTTCATTGACTTTAATAAAGTCATAAACTTGGAGTGATGTTGACTTTAACCAAGTTTAAAGGTAAACTAAGCAGAATTTCCGTGAATACATGAAAATTTTGTTGACACGCATAATCATGTGTACTCCACCCATGATATTTCGAAGGGATGAACGTTATTAACTATGTAGTTATTCAAATTATATGAAAACATATTTCTAGTTAAGGGAAACTGCTACAAATGCTAATTAAAATTGACTTATGGATATTACCATACCCGAATATCCTGTATTCTTGAATCAAAGATCTCTCAAATAATTTGGCTGCATGACTGTCAAAATTTGACTTTAGGGCTGAGAGAGGAAAATAAACAATATCGTAGTCTAATGTCGGGGACTTTTTTAACATTGCTAGGGATATCTTCTGCATCGCGGGTAGGTTTAAAACTAAGTTGCTTGTAGTTTGATTTGAGAAACAAGAGTGAAGCACCAAACACAAAATTAACATTAATCACTGCTATTGAACAGTCTTCGATCCCACGCTATCGGAATGTTGAGAAGGCGAATCTCACGGTGCACCGCACAGCGTGGTTATTATATTATTAGTCATTTTCGTAAGAAAATGGGGTATTGCAAGTAGCATCATAGGTAATTGCACAAATACTCACACCTGGAACAATAACTATCTATAGACTATACAAATATTAGTTCCGGTGAGAGAATCGAACTAGCATCACGCGGCGCCACTAATTTATTTTTTATGATTTCGATCATTTATATCTTTTATTATTTCAAAAAAGTTATAGGCTGATAATAAGAAGTAAGTTATAGTATTGGCATTACATTTAATTGTTTCTTTCAAGTAAAGCCGCAGAAGATCGTAGTTAACGAATGAAGTACCAACAAATCTCATCCCACCCACTACATTTTCATTTTCGGATTATGTTGTATAATAAAACGTGAAAGGTTTTAATCGCGTAATGGATATTTTCGGGTTAACGTCATCAAATACTGAGAGAGCCTGTCGTGATAACACTATCAAACATGGTGATACTTCAGGCTTTTAACAGTTGTACCTACACAACGAGTAGCTTAATAATTTTGATAAAGGATATATATGCATGCATTATTGTTTAAATTTGAGGTTTCCTGGTTATATTAAATATTTAGTGATGACAAAAAAGCTTATACCTATGTGATTATTATTGCTTCAATTGAAGATTTGAAATGAAATGAAATTTTATGTTGTAAATAGGTTATTAATAACACTTTTACAAGTCATTTTTTGGTTTTTCTTAACTGACTACACTGAGAATAAACACCGAAGCAAACTCAGAGGTAATATTCAAACGTCTGAATTTGTTTTGCACACAATACATTTTTTATGTTATTCTTACTTTCCGATATATTGTCTCATTTTTTTTCTCGTTATGGATAATTTTTCTGTACGAGTAAATCTTATAGTTTTCTTGGAATGTTGTGCATGTTTACGTTTATAAATAAAATATAGGGTTTCTGATTAGGTAACAATTTTGGATTCTCTAATAACGAAACAAGACAGTCATAGATAGGCATAAAAAATATTTTCTTTGAAATTCTTACTTAAATAAAAGTAACATCATATATCGATGAGTGATTCAGTGGTTCAGTGGTCGTGTACTTCTTGTAATTTCCATCATCGGCACCGCTCTTGATATGTTGAAGGAAAATATCGTGTGGATATTGATAGGCATATCCTGGGTGTAGTGTATGTGAATGTAATAATATAGAAGATCATTCTCTCGTCTCAATGCTTATGCGCCCCGCGCTTCAAGAGTCGCGGGTAGTAGAGTGAAGCACACTACCCTTCCCTTAGGCAGTTCGCGCACGACTACGGAGCGGAACGGACGCGCGTGCAGTGTGTAAAGCAGGGAGCCGATATCTCGCTATCAAGTGACACACGTAAACAGTACATACAATTTTCTTATCCGAGAAATTGAAGTTTTATAATTTAACCTATAAAACTTTTATGAGATATACCCTGGTGGATATACCACATCTTTTCATATAACTTATTACCGTAAATAGAACAGACTGTTCGCTTATTAATGTAATGAAAACTAGAACAACAACTGGTTCGATCCTCGGTCACAAATTAATTTTACTTTTATATTACAAGTCCAAAATAGTACGTTTTATTATTTGCCATAATCGATAATTATAATTAGAAATAATAATAAATAAAGAAATGAGTGGCTATTGGGTTTTCTGTGTGGAATTCCTCGGTAGCAGTCCGAAGTTTGGAAATTTGATGCCACCGTGCCTCCGAAGGTACGTTAAGCTGTGGGTCCCGGCTGTCATTGGGATATCTTTGACGGTCGGTGCAGTTGAATCTGACACTGGTCTGGCTAAGGGGTATCGTGTTCTAAAGGTTGGATGGGCGGTCGATCCATGGTAAGCACTGGTACGCAGCTGCATCAGCTTGGACTGGAGACCGAACCCAGCATGGTTGGGAGAAGGTTAAGCGGATGATGAGAAGTCATAAGACGGATGATGCCGTATTGTAACTAGATGATTTAAGATGAAAGCCAGTGATAAAATGGATGACGCCCGGTAATATTATCAAAATAAAATAACTGAACAAGTCATAAGACGGATGATGCCGTATTGTGACTAGATGATTTTCTGAATAATTGAAGATGGAAGCCAGTCATAAAACGGATGAAGCCCGTAGTGTGAATGATTAAAGATGGAAGCCAGTCATAAAATGGATGAAGCCCGTAATGGGAATGATTTAAGATGGAAGCCAGTTACAGTACGGTGCGAAGCGGCGCCGGCGCATGACGCACGCGCGCGATCTTACCGTATCGTATGTTATTATGTTACGAGTGTCGTAATGCCTTGTGATTGTAAACTAGTGATCAACGAACTCTTGTCTTTCTTAACTGCAAAATGTGAACTAATGGACGAACTAAGTTTAATAAAATATGTAGTTCCTGGTACATGGACGAAGAAATTGAAAATGCTAAGTCATTGT
The DNA here is from genome assembly GCA_943138885.2 of Tholera decimalis. Classification (NCBI taxonomy): domain Eukaryota; kingdom Metazoa; phylum Arthropoda; class Insecta; order Lepidoptera; family Noctuidae; genus Tholera; species Tholera decimalis. The sequence goes on along the minus strand of OW964552.2, from coordinate 11,860,691 downwards.
TATGTGAAGTTGCTAATGCTAAGAAAACCGCACGAAAAGGTGAAAAGAAGAATGCTAATAACATTATTGATATCATAAAGGTGATCAAAGAAACGGAATCAGATAAATTACCATGCTTCGTCGCTAAAGATTTAAGTAAAATACCCCTGTTACCTTTGATCACTTAGATGTTTCAAGCGTTTTAAAGACCATGGTGGCAATACAAACTGAAATTATAGCTATGAAAAGTTCTGAGAACATTAAATTCTCAAGACAAGAGGGCAGACCAACGGCGAGTTCTTTCTACAGGGAGCGTGAGATGTGACTCAGCTGCATCGGCTAGGCCTGAAGACTATGCTATCGGTACACCTACTAGCGTTGTTAATACACCCAAGTTACGAAAAACTCATGTTGGGGTATATGACGAGTTGGAATCCCCCAAAACCGATGCACCCGGCACTTACATTGGAGCCTAGTTACCGAGATGTGATGTTACGTAGGAATAGTGAAGCCCAAAAACGTTCCTACGAATATGTTGGATACCAGACAGTAACCTATGCAGGAAAATGACCTCATTGCCGAGCCTAAACAGAGCATGACGAATGGTATATTGACATGAAAAGAATCGTCAGCAACCATCATTAAGAATAGAAGAGGTACTAAATTAAGTGCAAAATTAAAAGCAGCAGAACACATCGTACAAATTTATGTATCGCGTTTTCACCTTGGAAGATATTGAAACTTACATGAAAGACAATGGTCAAAATATATTTTGCGTGGAAATGTTGGCATCTAAAAATACAACCAACTTTAAGTCGTTTAAGATATCAATTGAAAAGAAATGTCTAGACACTATTTTACGTGAAGATTTCTGGCCTTGGAAGGATTAGAACTTACGTTACATTACAGACTATAACTTAATAAAACAGGTATACTTAGCTTTAGTTCAATCCATACTTACCTACTGCATAATTGCTTGGGGTGGTTCCGCAAAAACCATCTTACTTCCTCTAGAACGTGCTCAAAGAGCTATTCTAAAGCCACCTTTCGTCCTTTTTTATTTCCAACACATCAGCTTTACGTGGCATGCAAATTACTAACAGTTCGTCAATTATTTATACTCCACACCTTACTAAAACAGCATACTGATCTACCTTTTAACCCAGCACCATCAGTCAAGAGAAGGAAAGACCTGGTCTGTACTCGGCCACAAACTAGACATGCTTTTGTTTATTGATTTTTAGGACCTTTTTTATATAATAAAATTAATAAGATAATAGACATACATAGCAAAAATTACAAAAAATGCAGTATCATGTTATCGAAATATTTAGCTAAGCTTAATTATGCAGACACTGAGAACTTGTTACAAATTTTAAAATAATTTTTAAATAATTTTATGTGATTAGTTTCTATTTTGAATTTTATATAATGTATCCATATTCCTTTAGTTAATAAACATTTATTGTATAATTGTTCTTGTTTAGACTAGTTTTACAAATAATAATTGTTCCTGCAATAAAAAACATTATTAGCGACAGCCTGAAACACAGGTTTAACCTAGCTCAGGCCAGCCGTTAAGAGGTATTTTAAGTACAGGTGATTTAATTTAAAAGTAAATAAATAATAGATGTAAATCAATTATATATACCTAAGCATTAGCTTTAACAAAAAAAAAAAAAAAACAAAACATTATAACTTTTAAAAACAAAACATTAAATGGATCCACGCAACCACAGTAGAGTGAAAATTGTATCATTTAACTGCAAAAGTATAAAAAATCATTTAAATATGTAACGGAATTATGTGCAAAGTATGATATTATCGCATTGCAAGAAACTTGGCTGCTAACTGATGACATTGATTTCTGAACCACCACAGGATTACGATGAATTTCAGGAGTTAAGTGTGCACTGCATTATGAGAATGTATTTTGCCAGATTTCTCAGGAACTTCGTCTTATTAAACTTGTTAATCGGACCCTCTCTTATTAAGGAAGATTGTTGTGCAAAAAGTACTTTGAAAAAAATAAAACCCTAGCGACAGGGCATTGTGAATATGAGAGTTGAGTATTGTATGAAGTTTTAATTCAGAATGGAGAGAACTTAGACGAAATGGGTTCCAGAATTCAAGGGATTGTTTAAAGCGGTAGAGGGAGAACGGAAAGATGTAGATAAACAAGAGAAGGATGTAACAACTAGACCAGAAGAAGAATTAAAGGAATCGTCCTTTAATTCTTCTGTAAAATAAAAGAAGCAAACTTAATAATGAAAAGAGGAAGGAAGGATAAAGAGAAGCTGGATGAAACGAACTTTGGAAGTACTAATAGTTTGGGATAAAAGTAGGAAGTAAATTGTATGAAGCGTAGATAGAAATACGTGAAGCAGGAAGTTAGTATTAGAAGTAGTTCCATAATTTGGGAAGCGAAGAAAGATTTAAAATATGCGAAGTAGTAGATGATGTTTAAAATGATTGTTAGACGTTCTCAAAAAATTTAAATATTGAAGTGATTAGCTAATGACGAAGCAGCCACATACAGATGCATTTAATTCATTTTGCCATTGACCGGCCTCGTGATTATTTTTTATTTTGAATTCATTTTACTTGTATGAATTTGAAAGCATGTATTGCTGCTGCTCAAAATGTACGAAACTAACTAGCAGATAAAACATTCTGATTTTTAACCGACTTCAAAAAAAGGAGGAGTTTTTTATGTATGTTACCTCATTACACGCAGATGGCTGGACCGATTTCAAAAATTCTTTTTGTGTTTGAAAGGGTATACTTTCTAGTTGGTTCCATTGTCGTCATGTTTGGATCTGATGATGGGATCATGGAGAAATCGAGGGAACTCTTCAAATATTATAGGCACACTTATCGCGTTTTGGGTATTTCTTATAGAACCTTGTGCAGTTGCTCTCGAAAAGCACCATTTGAAGAAGTGGAACTGATGATGAAGACCCCAGATGGCCACCGAAACTACTCAATAATAAGTATTTCGTGGATTGCGATTAGATTACTTTAATATAGATGGTAAGCACTTTATGCTCGTCACAATGCATATGGTGAAGTAGAGCCGATGGTGATGTACCAGGAGAACTCCTCAAAAATTAACGGCTCTGCACTGGGAAAAGCAATATTTTGTAAAAGGTGATAAGTAGTTGACATTTTGGTTTTGGTAACTAGATAAATTACAAACCGACCCACTAAAAAGCGTGATAAATTTTTTTTTGCAAAAAATAGAACCGACTTCTATATAAAAACACTACAAAGGCAAAAATAACTTTAATTTCGGAAGGCGGTGTCAAAACCGAAAATATATACAAAACTAAAGACTATTTTTTCCTAATTTTTTTTTTTATGGTAAATTTGAATAATAAATTTGCAAATTAATATTTAAAATAAGCATTGGGTTGGATGTTCCTATTATTGTTTAATGATATGTTTAATCTTGTAAATACAATCGATTTATTAAAACATAATAAAAGAGTTTATTTTTCTTATCTTTTGTTACCAATACTAGAAAAATATTATGAGAAATTCCGTATCTCAATCTATAAGAAAATTTGTTCAAAACCAGACCTATGATTTTCAGTTCAATTCAATTCCATGTAAATTTGCTCTCCTTCGATTTGCATGTCTATTACATGAAAATCTGCGTCTGCTGAACTGCGATACAGTCCTCAATACAGCTTAAAATTTGGCAAAAACAGATACAATCTGCATGGGATGAATTAATTTAAACCTACGGGTACTCAAAATTGATATTGAGGGATTTTCAGTCTTCTTGAGTTCATTTTAATACCTACTCTCTGTATCTATTGTTCTGAAAAGTTCAAGACATTTTGAATAAACTAGTAGAAGTAGTAGGGTAAAGTTTGACAGGCCTGATGGTCTAGTGGTCAGTGGCCCTGACTGCTATGCGCAAGGTCGTGAGTTCGATTCCCACCCAGGACAAATGTTTGTGTGATGAGCGCGATCATTTGTTCTTTGTCTGGGTGTAATTTATATATAACTAGTACTCATGCGGGGCTTCGCTCCCGTGGATTCTATCACGGTAAAAACATAACTCTCCTTTTTTGCAGTCGCGTAAAAAGTAGCCTATAACCTTCCTCAAGCTTCAAGCTACTTCTATACCGAATTGCATCCAAATCCACCCAGTGCTTTCGAAGATTAGCGCGTTCAAGCAAACAAACAAACAAACAAACTTTTCCGCTTTATAATATTAGTATAGATTATTCCTTTATTTCAGGCAACTAGGCCCATAAAAAATAATAAATGTCAAAGATGTACAAATGACAGCGAAGAACATCGGCAGCTTGGAGGAATGTTGATATGTTAGGATGTTCACCCATCCACGGGCTGACCTCGGGAAGCGTTACTTATCCTTGAAGAACGACTCTTGCGGCCGATATTGTTTAGCCACGAGCTACTAAAGTACAAATAAATTGGAATATCATACATTATTATATCTGACTTTGTGAAATTAATTTAAAATGTTCTTCTTTCTCTTATAAAATTTCCGCTAACAATACCCGGAGCAGTACATGTATGTTGAAGGTACATACATGTACTGCTCCGGGCATTGTTTTATGAAATGAAAACACTTATAACTACTTTCTGAATGAACCGTCTAGATAAGAGGCATTAAGAGTCCTCTCACTAACTGTGAATTAATTTTCAAAAGTTTTTGAAGGGAATGATTAATGGAAGCTTAGGTACTTTTTTAATAAACTGAATTGAATTAATTGTTCGTTGTCAGACGATGATAGAACGATCCAATAAATAATTTGTTGGAAACGAAACCTAAGTGAGTTGTTAAATTGTAAATTGTTATAGGAAAATGGTATTTGAAAGTTTTATCTATACGCCAAAGAGCGAAAGTTGAAGAGTTGGTACTAACTGCCAGGCAGTGAGCGGTCTTTATTATTAACGTCAATTGTTTCTTTACTATACAGCAATCGTGATGTTCAGTAGGTTTTTGATATACATACATTAAAAACCTACTGAACATCACGATGTAGATTCTTAGAAGCTGTAGATGAAGAATTGAAAAACTATAAATATCCGAATAATCGGCATCAATATTCGAAATGTTCAGGACGATGTAGGACATTTTTTTATATTGCCTATGAAACATTTTGTTAGCGCGTATAGATACTATTTTGGTAACATTTTCAGTTGTTAGTTTCAAGTTCTCTGTGCCCAAGAAGCGTCCCCGTTAAACTGAAGTATTTTTTTTTATATATTGTGACAAGTTTTAGTTTTAATATAATTTTAGTTTTAGGTTTAATTTTTAATCATGCAACTTGCTATAAACTGGTAAGTTTAGCATAAGATACTGGTTTAACGCTAGCCTAATAAAAAAAAAGATTTCGATAATTCTCTGTTCTACAACTTCTCAACCACTAAAATGCCTTATTTATTTTAGATGGTAGACAATATTTGAAACCTATCCGTCTTTCGAATATTGTGAGTTAGTGTATTTTCTGAGGATAATCTCCAAAACCACTGCACATACTGAAAAAAAAAAACATTTATCAATTGTAAAATACATTCCAAATAGACATAGGTTATCCTAAAAACAAAAGGTTATACATAGAACCTCTGAAAACTTCGAAGTCACTAGTTGGATTTGGATTGCAAAAGCGTTGTGTTAAAACTTTATTTTATCAAGCTTTAAAACCTTAGAAGTTTTTGAGAATTCACTAAATCAAATACATTTTTAACACTTTTGGTGTTAAAAATAGTCGGCCGAAAAATGATACGTTTCTGTGCCCACCAGCCGTATTGAAGTTGTCATTATATCAGGTAGCTATTGATGAGTTTAGTACCCGGTAACAAGTCGCGATAGTGAAATAAGCTTTAAAGGTTGTCAAAAATAAATAATATTATGAAATTACTTGGTCTGAGCATCAAAAGTGTTAAGCTTTACCCGTTTTATCTTCCAGTCGATCCAGTTCACTGTCATGTGGGTGCTGTTCGTGGCGATAGTGGTGCTGAACGCGTCCGTGATCGCCGCGCTACTCTGCACTAACGCCCGGAAGAGCCGCATGAATTTCTTTATCATGCAACTCGCTATAGCTGGTAAGTTTAGCGTTTAAAGGATTGAGGTTACTTTTTGAATAACGATTAAGGTTTAAAATATGAGTGGTTTGAAATCTAGAAAATACTGGTGGACACTTTACGTGACTGAAGGACTCGCTATTACTTATGCTAAAGACTTTTGTTTTTTTTTTTTAATTCATCTAAAGACTGCCTTCCGACTTGACGAAGCGGAAGGGTGTGTCAGACTTTTACTGACTAAATGCCATCATCATCAGCAATGCGACTACCGTGTCTTCAAATTCACTTTAAACACAATATCTAAATATTAAACGGAAAGCGATTTTAGATTGAGTCATCTAGCTCTTTTCATACAGTTGAAACAAAAATGTTGACATAACAAACACTTGAGCTATAATTTGAAATAACGAAGACTATTCGCATTACAGTATCTTAACTAGCAGAGGGCGTTCCCGTTAACCTGCAATAGTATAGCATCCAAACATGCTAAAAAAATATTACAATTCAAAAACAAAATGTTTTTATTTTTTTTAATATTAAAATATTCACTAAAAAAATAAATTGCGACGTTGCCGTCCTTCAAGTACGCGTGTACTGAGTGTTTCTTTTACGTATCAATTTAACATTTTTAGTGAATATTGTAATATTAAAAAAAAATTAAAACAATTTGTTTTCGAATGGTAATATTTTTTTAGCATGTATGGATGCTATACTATTGCGGGTTAACGGGAACGCCCTCTGTTAGTTAACATAATGTATAAACAGTGATGGATTTCAAGTGTCCTAAATCATCATCATCTACTTTGCCTTTTCCCAATTATGTTGGGGTCGGCTTCCAGTCTATCTGACTTCCACAACCCAGTAGCTGGGTAACACGTTACCCCTTGGTTAGACCAGTGTCACATTTACTGGCTTCTGACTACCCGTAACGACTGTCAAAGATGTTGAAATGACAGCCGGGACAACGGCATATCGTGCTTTCCGAGGCCCGATGGTATCACATCGCCAACTTCCAAACTCCGGGCTATTACTGAATAATTTCTTACAGAAAAACTTCCCTGCACTATCTAAAAGGCCGTTAAGCCACAAAAGGTCATTTTTCTTTTTTTAATGTATACTTAAACAACTTTCGATTCTCTATCTTTTGGTCTAAGAATCATTTTCCTACGATTAATACTTTTCGAGATATAGCAGTTTTGCTGAGCAGTTAAACAAAATAATTTTTTTCACTTACTTTGTTAAAAAGTGACTAAACCACGATACTTGTATATACAATACTAAAATATAATACAATACTAAAATATTATTTTCTTTACTTTAAAAAAACCTCACATATATTGTGCACAGAAGCTATGCCCACAAAATAATTTACCATCGTCCTAGCTAGCGTAGTTTTGTAGAAAAATCATTTCCCACTTATTTTTACGTTTACTCGAAAAATACTTTTTGGGGTTAGCGGCTTTTTAGTTGTGTAGGGCAGAAAACCCAATAGCAATTTTTGCCCGACCCGGAAATAGAGGTGTCCTAAATATTTATATTTATTTATTTGGAAAACAAACATTACAACATTAGTCCTAAATATAACATTTAAAATCATAAATCAAACTTCTCTGTCCTTTGCGACGCAAAAGTTTCCAACTTCATACATTTTAAACAACCTCGCCAAAGGGTTAATGCAGTAAAATTTTTCATGCGATACCTTTGTTAATTAACTGGGCCTGAAGTCATTTACATTAAGGTACTTTTTGGAACTATTTGATATCATTAATACTGAATGTTTGTGAGGAAAACAGAGCACGTCTTTTCAAATTAGGCGGAAGCTACCGTGACTTGTGTTTAGCTTGTTAAAGCTTTGCTTATTTGCAATTTTTTTTCTTTTGTTAATAGTGCTTTTTGGGGTTCCGTAGCCAAATGGCAAAAAACGGAACCCTTATAGTTTCGTCATGTCTGTCTGTCTGTCCGTCCATCCGTATGTCACAGCCATTTTATTCCGAAACTATTAAGACTACCTATACATGTAAAACTTGGTAGGTACATTTATTCTGTGAACCGCTTTCCGAATTTAACCCTTAATTCGACGGACATTTTTTTTACATTTCATTTGTAAAATCGTTATTCATTTTGATTTTTAGCTTGTAAGGGACCCTAGAAAAAATACTTGAAAAAATCTAACTATTTCAGTTTCCTGAAAAACATATGTCCATTATATTGGACGTAAGTTCGTAAGAAACTGATGCACTCCAACCATGTGCAGCATATTTCCCATTGTCTAAAAGACAGGATAAAAGAAACAATTGATTCGATGATATAATATTCATTATATTTTGGAAAATTAGTCTTATAGATACGTTAGTTCATGCTTAAAACACTATAGGTACACCAAAAACTTATAAATACGATGAACTTACTTATGTTCTCAACATATTAATTAAATATCTATAACGACTCTTGAAAAATGTTCTGTAGAGAACTATAAACTTAAATATTATGTTGATAAGAGTGCAACCTTTCAGTCTATTTTGCCGTATGGTAACAAGACTGAAAATCCCCAAGTTTTCACTTAGGTACCAGATCAAATCAAGCGGTTTGAAATCATTATCAAAACAAATAGCACATCCTGGAATTATCATCACCCAATGTCACACTCACTAGAATCCTCATTTTTCGGTTTTATGGGGTTATACTGTCTCCAGCTTCCTGCTTTAAAACCTTTTTAGGGTATAGTTGTCTCATCTATGCTGTACTTCGTTTCTTCTTCTGATGCTAGGCAGTTTCTCCTTATTTTTTCGATGAATGGTCGTATCTTGTAACATCTGTCCTCATCTGAATTGATATTGTCGACAAAGAACGATACATCGAACCTGCTCGAATCGTTTCAATGGCATGACGTTAGCCACTTGGGCATATCTGAATTTTGTAGACCAATAAACTAGATAGCAAGGCATTTTCACTATACCCATGATAAGAAGAAACGTGAGAAAGCCTTTCAGCTACTCGAAGTTTAGTATACATTTATACATTTTCCAGTCAAGTTCATGTTCGTTATGTCGACGATATCAACGAGTACCTGAAGAAAAAAAGGATAAAAAAGTCCAAAGATGAGTAAGTATCCGGTAAATCAAACAGGAAGTCGTTTGATTAAATATTAACCTTGTGTCTGAATTGTCCTTTTCTCCATTTGTAGGTCACAATTAGTGTCTGCTTGGTATTTTTGCACGAACATTAGGCACGGCTCGTGTTGGTGGCTTCCTTTTACGTCTTGATGTTCTTGGTGTTGATGGACCAGCCATAAACGAAGCATTTCATAATAGAATAGACAATAATGAAGCTAAACTTGGTAGAGCATCATAATTGACTTCACCAGTCGGTGGTAGCACATTGTTAGTAACAAGAATCAACGCAGGTCGCTCATTGTCTAAAATGTCGTTGACTTCTAACCCAGGGTTATTTTCAATGCCACTAACGCTGAGACGGTCTTCTATTTCAAGATTTTTGTTTACTGTTCCTATAAAATGATTAGCATCAACATAAGTCTCGTCACTGTCGATGGAACTATTGACTTGTGTATCAATTTTGGAAGTGCCTAATATATTCGTGCGCTCTATGTCTGAATCGATAGAAGGGCAGGATGCGGACAACAATTCTTCAGTTTTATAAAAAGCAATTTCCTCTTCATTTTCAGTTTCAGAACCAGTAACTATATCTGAAGAAGCGTTTTCAGGTTGCACCAATGCTATTAAACGATGTCCTCTAGACTTGAAGCTCTGAAAAATTAAGTTACTAAGGTGTCAAACATTTCATTAATGAATTCATAAAAAAAATATTTATAAAAATAACAAAACAATAATTTTCTAATATTATGGCAACGGGAAGAATACAGGACAGTATTTAGCAGTCACTTTATTAGTAATTCGACGACGAGAAGTATATTGCTCGTACGAGTTTCGGGCATCGTACAAACTAAATAAAACTCAGTAAGGCAATCAAAACATTATTAATAGCTTTTCGGGTATGTAATTTTTAGTTTTCAATAATATTACAAAGAAATTCGTCGTAAAATAATGAATAAAACACAACTTACTGAAAACCCGCACAGCGCGGCCTTCCTTCCTGCCATCTTTTTGACAGGCCTGTTGGTCTAGTAGTCAGTGGCCCTGACTGCTACGCGCAAGGTCGTGGGTTCGATTCCCACCAAGGACAAATGTTTGTGTGATGAGCACGATCATTTCATCGTTGTCTGGGTGTAATTTATCTATGATATCGACGCTTTCCGCTACAAAGGGCGTAAAGACCATTTTGGCCAAATTGACTTTTTGATGCAGTCTTACTTAGTTTTTCACACTCTTTCTATCTGTATATTTAAAATTGCGCTACGTTAAAAAAAATGGTTTTTACTACCCAACATTTTCTTAACGCTAAACATCTCTTTTTCGAAAAACCAAGTCGTAAAACGCATTTCTTTTGCATCACGACAGCAAACTTGCTGTATCTACAAATAAACATATTTTCTTGAAAACATAACGGGGTAAAACACAGCAACAAAACAAAATGTGAGTTACGCCCTACATATATAGGATATTCGCATACATCGGAAGGACGTCCGTAGAGTGCTGCGTAATCTCGACGTGAACAAAGCTAGTGGCCCCGACGGGATACCAGCAATTGTTCTTAAGACTTGTGCGCCTGAACTGTCTCCGAAAGCATGGAAGCTGGCTAACGTGCAGCCTGTGCCCAAAAATGGCAGTCGTGCTGACCCGGCTAACTACAGGCCTATCTCAGTTACGTACTTAATAGCAAGCTCCTGGCATACCTAGAAACCAACGACATCCTCAGTGACCGACAATACGGCTTTCGCAAAAACTGGTCAACTGGGGATCTTCTAGCGTTTGCCATTCACATCTGGAGTGAGGCCACTGAGAAGCACGGGGAAGCACTTGCTGTTTCTCTTGACATCTCCAAGACCTTTGATAGGGTCTGGCACGATAGCCTTATTGTTAAACTTCCTTCTTTCGGTTTACCCACTCAACTTTGCGTTTGGATTGAAGACTTCCTGAGAGATCGGTCTATTCGAGTGGTTATTGATAGCTGCTCGTCTGGCCAATTGGCAATTAATGCCGGGGTCCCTCAGGGGTCGTTTCTCTCAGCAACTTCATTTTTGCTGCACATTAATGATCTGCTTATGCCCGGTACCTTTGGGTATGCAGACGACAGCACAGTTGCTGAGAGATATGTGTCCAGCGCGCGTGATGGTGAGTCACAGATCCAGTCTCTCCGTGAGGATGGTTGGGCGCTTGAACTTGTACTTGAAGGCTGTCTCCGAATGGGGGATGCCAACTTGGTCAAGTTTAATGCAGCTAAGACCCAGGCGTTTCTTCTCCGCAAAAAGGAGCCAATTCCAACCGGCTCCTACTTTCCGCGATGTAACCGTGCTGATAACCGATCGTACTGAGCTTCTTGGGGTAACCCTAACTTCTACCCTCAATTTTGGTTCATTTATCGAGGCTAAAGGCTCAACTAGCAGCAAAAAAATTTGGAAATCCTAGCAAATGTGAGACGGTACTTTACACTGGAACAGATGCTTACTCGCCCTTACTTACAAAACGTTTTGGGAATACGTTCATTGCGCGTACGGCTAAGGAGTGGAATTCCCTGCCGGAGTCCGTGTTTCCTGATCGCTATAGCCTAGGGGTATTTAAGTCAAGAGTGACTAGGTTACTTCTAGGTAAGCGTGCTCCATCTTCGACCACATCATTGCTTACCATCAGGTGAGATGCTGGTCAAACGCGAGCCGATTCTGAATAAAATAATAATTAATAATAATAATTAGCGAATAAAATAATTGTGTTATCCAGAAACCAACTTGCTCACGGCACCTGTAACTTCCAATTTTATTGCAATTGATATTACCAATTAACAATAAATATGTTTAGATATTTAGAACCGTTTATTTCATTTTTACTCAACTTATTACTATTTATACTAAAATTACCTACAACTCATCCTTATTAATTCAGTTATATTTATCCTTACTAATAAAATTGCCTACAGATTCATTGCTTTAGTATTAATTTCAGGGTGTATCTACATATTTTGCGAAAAAACATGGTCTTTATAACTACGTAAATTACCCTTGTATGTGCCTAACTGGTTTTTACCGCAGACGTTTGTTATCAAGCCATTTAATTAAGGGGTGTATATACATTTTTTTTTCGTTTCCAGGGGTGTAATTCCATGCTAACTTCGTTAATAACTATCGTACATAACTGTAATTAAATGAGGCAAAAGACAGCTAAAATTTAAGAACTTTCATCCTAGGACTCAATTTTATAAGTATAAAAATGAAAGAGATATTTGAGAAAGTTTTTTTTTTGTTTACTCTTTTGCTCATAGCCAAAACTATGGGTTTTGGAGTTACGCCCTTTGTAGCGGAAAGCATCGATATGTATGTATTTAGAAATATATATGTATGTTTATCAGTTGTCTAGTACTCATAACACAAGCTCTGCTTAGTTTGAGACTAGATGGCGTTGTGTGAAAGTTGTAGAATATTATTATTATATTATTATTATCTAGCAGGTGACTGCTCGCGTGACGCGTCCCATCGATGTACGCGTTGCTGATTTTTGACAACGTAGGTAGATAGTTCAGGATGCATATTATTATAGACTATTACTTAAAACTCAAAATATACCATCTATATTTTCGTGTAAATTTTCTTTCATTCACTGGGAAATATACTGCACGGCGTCGAATTAAGGGTTAAGAAAAAAATTAAAAATTAAGGGGACATTTCATGAAACTTATGCGAAAGGTCTTTAAAAAAATTTTTAGGAAAAAAAATAGAACCGACTTCCATATCAAAGACTACAAAGCCAATAATAACTTAAATTTCGGAAGTCGGTGTTATTGGTTTTGGATTTTCTTTTTTTTTCACACCGCCTTCCGAAATTTAAGTTATTTTTGGCTTTGTAGTGGCCTTGGTCGAGGCCATGCTGCGGGGCGAGAGGGAGTGGGAAGCGGTCGCCTCCTTCTGCGAAGCAGTCATGCTTCCGAAGGAGGAGGCGGGCCGCGTGAGGGAGAGAATGGCGTCCTCCCTCCAGCCCAGCCGCAGTGGTAGGCGCCCACGTCTACATCACCATATGTATTGTGACGATCATAAAGTGTTTAACATCCGTACTCAAGTAATCGAATCGCAATCCACGAAATACTTATTATTGAGGAATTTCAGTGGCCATCTGTGGTCTTCATCATCAGTTCAACTTCTCCAAATGGTGCTTTTCGGAAGTAACTGCTCAAGGTACTATAAGAAACACCCAAAACGCTATAGGTGTGCCTATAATATTTGAAGAGTTCCCTCGATTTCTCCATGATACCATCATCAGAACCTAATTTCGTAACAATGGGACTAACTAGAAAGTATACACATTCAAACGCAAAAAGAATTTTTCAAATCGGGACAGCCGTCTCCGAGTTATGAGGTAACATACATAAAAAAAAAAGTTTAAGACGAATTGAGAACCACCTTTTTTTGAAGTCGGTTAAAAATGACATCGAAGTTTCTGAAACAACATTTTCATAAAGTCAATTGTTTAAAAGATATACGCTTCCAAAGTGGTAAAATGTGTGTGTCCCCCACTAAATTCTAAACTAATGGAGAGAAAAAAAAATATGCTGTAGATCTTAATGTAAACTTTCAAAAACATTCATTTGAACGAGATCGGGTCAGCAGTTTTTGAGATATAGCATATTTTCTAAAACCGAAAAATGTAACTTTGTAATTCTATGAAAAACCTAGTTATTTGGCGTAGTTACTATGGGACCCTTCAAGGGCGAGACTGACTCGCACTTGGCCAATTTTTTACTTCTGTGGTTTCAGATTGTCAATGTGAGATTGCATTTGTTATCGTCTCATGTTAATTCATTTGACAAAGGAATGAATGTCGTTAATGTTGCCATAGTACTTTCGTCGAAAATAATGTTAATAATCTTACCACGATCAAAACTATCTATTCATACTTAAACATAAAATACAGGTGTTTTTATGTGATTTCAAAATATCTGTGTTTCTCAATACACGATACTCAAACACAAACTTTTTTGTCTTTCTGTCTGTCTTTCTATTTGTTTGAGCTAATCTGTGGAACCGATTTTAATGGGACTTTCATTGGTAGGTAGAGGAAGCTAAAGGCTACTTTTATCCCCACAGAATTTCCACCTGATGAGGATTTACGCAGGGAAGTATTACTACGCGATTGAATTTGGGTAGAGAATACTAAAAAATTCTTGGACTCTCACAAAATCCAAATACCTCGAAAGATTAATAAACCGAAAAACTTATATACGTCGAAACTTCTTCTATGTACTTTGCCCCTATGTGTTCAAGAAAGTTGTATCTCCTTTTGAGCTTTAAAATCTTCGAGTAACTCCCTAAGCCCTCGTAGACAATTATACAAAGCTTGATACTAACAAACTGTTTATTCATTCTTGTCTTCATCAAATATTAATGATCTTCACCTAACTTGTTTGCAATCCCCTTGAATTCAGTTCTTCACGTTACAATGAAAACAATAGATTTCTTAATTGCTATGAGGAATGTTAGCAATTTATTGTCTTTGGTTTGAGTATAAATCAAAGCATTCTATGCTTGAAAAGGTAAGTTGATTACAACAGACAATTGACGTCCGTGTCAACTAAATTCCACAGTCGATTTTGTTATTTGTTAATTTTATTCTTAATTACACATTGCTCTTAGCTGTGTTAATAATATAGGTCGGCATTTATTTTTATGCACGTTAGCACCACTTTGCAGTGATACAATATCGATCTGGAAAACTATAACCTAAGCGTTTGTAATCATATTTAGCGTCGATTAATATAACAATAGCCCCCCCCTTTTTTTTGTTATTGGGGGGAAACCTTCAAAAGGCGCCTGAACCTTTGGGGAAAAGAACAGGGAGTGTGGGATTCTTACCTCACTAAAACCACCCCGGTGATCACCATCAATACATAGAAGGGGACCCGTTACCTCTTAAAAGACCACTCCGGAGCCCCCTCTGTGCAACGCCCGTTGGGGCTCACCCCTGAGGAGACTGTAAAGGGGTCTCCTCTGAGCCTCGCTGTGAACAGTGGCACGTGATCACTGTGCTACCGTCTTCCCTGGGATCACTCGGTCGGCGAACAGACTCCCCACTCTGAGCGCCCGTGACCCCGGAGACCCACCTGATCCAAAATATACGGGTGGAATAGCCCCCCCCTAACCTATTTCGGCCATAGCGGTCAATCTCATAATTGATAAGCTATCGGCGTAGAAGATATTATAGTGCACAAGTATGGGCACAGATACAGGTATACTCTCCGTTCCTTTGTTTTGCGAGAGAAAGTATGCGAGAGTGTCCACTGTTCCGTGTTAGTTCGGTTCCGTGTTAGTTTCAAAATAATTTGTAATAGTTTGTAATGTATATACTAGTTTATGTGTTTGTTATATGTACCTTTTATTTCTAAGTTAATTAATGTAATTGGTTTTAATCGTTTTAATTAACTATAAATAAATAAATAAATAATAATCATTGTCCGATGAGACGACAATCCGACATGATCGGAGAGAGATCAGGCGCAGAACGGGCACTGCTTTCTGAGGCAAGGGGGCTATCACATCATCAACTTTCAAACTCCGGAATAGAGAAAAACGTAATAGCACTATTTTCTCGACCCGGAAATCGAACTGGAGACCTCTTGTTCAGCAGTCGCGCTTACAACTTCTAGGCCACTAGCAACGCCACGGTGGTCACGGGTTCTAAGCCCACCTGTTACCACAGGATTCTAACCACACTATTACCGTGAACCCACTCCAGACACAAGCATATTTAGCTTAGTTGGAGGCGTTAACATAGTACGAGTAATGTGAATTCTACCCACATTGCCAGACTTCTTTAAGAACAAAAGATAATGACGCTGACACATGAGTGATGACGTACTGAATAGAATATTATGTAGCTTTCACAAATGGATATGAGAAAAAAAGCGGTTAACATTTTTATATACTTGTTAGTATTATTATTATCTTACAACATGTGCTCCCAAAATTCTGTCCAACGCAGATAACCAAAATCCGATTGTTTCTACTTTATTCTGACATTGTTAGGATTTTTAGAAACAGAACAGCAAATAACAGAACAGAACAGAATACAAACAAATTTGAAATGTAATATCGTGAAAAAAATAAACGTCTCTCCTCAATCATAATAAATTATGCAATTATTATATAAAAAAGGAATCTCGCAATTATAGCGTTGTTCTCTCACAATAATATACTAAGCATTCAGCAGTTCACGAAGAGATGATCCGCGAGCGGTCTGTATGCTCGCAGTTGATCTCGTTGAGTGACGGTACAAGAGGGTGTGAGCGATGGCGATCGGCGAACCGGCGAACGGCGGCGGGGGAGCGGGGCACGTCTTGCGCATGCGTGCGTTAGCTGGAAAACAAATGCACACGTACTATTATAAACCAATACCTTCAATTGATATAAGCAACGGTAGAAAGCACATGGGTACTCGTGCTTTGTAAAAAACTGCGTTTAAAAGGGTTCGGTAACAGCGGGCTGACATAGGTAATGACTTTTCGACGGACAGAACAAGCTTATTCCTTTATGGGTATTAAACCCTTAAAAATTGTATAGTTATATTAGATAGAGTTATATTGAATAGTTTTAAAAAGTCTGCAATATCCTATTCATACTTTTATTTATTTATTTATTAAAACTTTATGCAACACAAAAATGTACAAAGGCGGACATAATGCCATAGGCATTCTTTACCAGTCCATCATGGGTGGTGAAGAGATAACATGGCAGGTGCATAAAAAAACTTAAGTACATAATATATTCAAAGTAAAAGTCTTATTACAAGTATATATATACATAAATAACTATTCTAAGCTATTAATGCCAAAATAGTACACATACTAATATTATAAATCTGAAAGAAAGAAAAAACAAAAAACTGAAAGAATATAAGTAGATAGGCGAAAACTCGGGGCCAATATAAAGCTACACTTTTTTCTAAAATTAACCTCTACTGGGGTGAAATAGGGAATGAAAGTCACACAAGTTGGCACTCGAATGAAGTCGCGTAAAAAATTACGTGTAAAAGTGTTATTTATAATCAATTTACAAATAAATATTTCATTTAATTTTAACTATATTAATCTTCGAAATAAACGCAATGTGGTCATAATAGTCTCGTCTCTGGAAGGTAATTAATGAAATCTCGAACAGATCAAAGCCCAAGACGCCACCTACAGATTTAATCAGCCCAAGTGCCCATCCTCTTGATTCATTAAATTAAATAAATCACTTTTTCGCCAACGTCGGCTCATCCTTATCAGAAAAAATAGCGACCCAACAACAAGGATATGTTCCCGCCCCTGCAAATAACGCTTTTCCGCATTCTATGGTTATCTTGCCTACTGATGAAGATGAAGTAGCTTCTATCATTTCCTCTTAAACGAGACTGTGCTGTCGGTTGCGACAAAATCTTCTCAAACCTTCTTATTGCACATCCTCTTAGTAACACCCATTACTCATATCTGCAATTTGGCAATAGAATCAGGTACCTTCCCACGCGTATTTAAAGAAGCACTTATCCATCCCATTCACAAGAATAGGGACCGATACTGTGTTAATAACTATAGACCAATTGCAATACTACCAGCCTTATCTAAAATTCTGTAACGGCTACTAAACAATAGATTAGTCAACGATTTAGAATCAAATAATCTACTGTCACAGTCTCAATTTGGTTTCCTTGCTAAGAAATCGACTGCCATGGCTGTATATGAGCTGACTAATTTCATTGTTTCCAACGTGGATGATAAAAGAAAGAACTTGGCTATCTTCTTAGACCTGGCTGAAGCTTTTGACACGGTGTCGGTTCCAATTTTGTTGAATAAATTTGAGAACCTAGGCATTCGAGGAAATCAGTTGTCACTTTTTAAGGATAACTTAACTGACCGCATGCAATATGTTAAGATTGATAACCACATAAGTAACAGTCTTCCCATTACTTTTGGAGTTTCTCAGGGAAGTATTCTTGGGCCCACGCTTTTTCTGGTCTATATAAACGACATTTGTAATCTTCACCTTCAAAACGGATGCATCATAACCTTTGAAGATGATGCTGCTATTCTTTTTAGTACCGACTCATGGAGAGATGTTTTTGTTTGCGCTCAGGCTGGGTTCAATATTGTCAACGAATGGCTCCGAACTAATATTCTCACCTTAAACACTGAGAAAACAAAGTTTTACCACCATTTACCTTAAAGAGCCGCCGCCAATCATCGCTTGAAATACATTCCATTATCGCTCATACCTGTCCATTGCCTCATATCAGTGATTGTAACTGTCTAAAACTACAGGAAGCAGACACCATCAAATACCTGGGCGTTACTTTGGATTCCAAATTGAACTTTGCCACACACATTCGTTGTCTCTCAAGCCGAACACGGGAATTTATTTTTGTCATCTACTGCGCCTTGTGTCAATCACTCTTAACGTATTGTATCACTTCATGGGGTGGTACCAGAGAGTGGTTTTCTAATCTTTGTGTGGTACGTATAAAACCACCCTTATCATCCTTGAAAGGGCTCAAAGCGCAGTCCTTAAAGCCGCGCTATTTCTTTCTTTCCGTTTCCCTACAATAGAACTGTTTAAAACCGCTAAAGTCCTGTCAGTTCGTCAGCTATTTATTCTCAATGTTACTTTAAGACAACGCTCTTTCATTCCTTTCATTGACCCTTCCCATAACAATGAATTAAGAAATAGAAGAAGGGATGTATGCCAAACTAAATCAGTTAAAATCAAATTTGCTCGTAATTTCTTTGCTTTCCTAGGCCCCTTTTTTACAACAAACTGAATAATTTAGTCTCAATCCACACCGTAAACAAAACAAATTAAAAAAAAACAGAATGGCTTCTTAGCCTAGATTATGCCCAAATTGAAGATCTGTCCAAAACCGCATCCTAAGTTCTTTACGAACCACACATCTCACACGCACATCACACACACCGTGCCTTACACCCGAATACAAACACACATAACACACTTGCATGTTCCTATATATACCTACTATTTATTATAACATATATTAAATGAGATTTTTTATCGTCTTACATGCATTATTAAGAGCGCGTATAAAGCAAAATTACCAATTTTCTATTTGATTTTACATGAAAAATTCCAGACCAAATCTTAAAATAAAAATATATGAATAACTACATCATATTTTCAAGGGCTCTCTCTGATCAAAAACATAAAATAATAACATTTGCTTGGTAGAAAAAAATCACGAAATAACCTCTAATTCTCATGTTTTTCCGTTTTGTACTCGATATGGTAATGCCTATTGCGACAAAAATTTGATAAATAATTATATTTAAACAAAAGTAAAGGCTTTGCTTAGGCATTTTATGTAATTCCTTTTAGTTTTGGATTTATTACGATAAAACACTTTTGGCGCATACTACGTTTTTATTCCGCGCAAGAAGTCATCTTCCGTCGCTCGTTGCGGGAGCTTCAAGCATATTTCTATTTCACACATCAGTCGCTACCGCTCTGTTGAGACGAGAGGACTACGCTCAAGTGTTTTAGCTGCGCCGAGTTATAATCATTTCAATCGTAATTGTTGTTGTTGTTCGAACTAAATAGTGAAATGGGAAACAAAAAAAAAACATTGAAAAGAGAACTAAAAAATTTACAAATTGACAGGATGGCTAATTGTCGAAGGTAAGTTTGTGAGTTACTTGTTTGTTATATACTGAAAAAATAAAAATACATTTTATACTTTCGAGAAAGTTTATGCAGGTGATTTTAGATTTTATTTTGAGAGACACAAGATCTAAATTCGTTTACCTACGCACTTTCGTGGGCCGAGTAGGTAACTAGACATAATAATATGTAGGGACATTTCACACACGGCTATCTGACCCCAAACTAGGAAGACCCTGTACTATGGGTGTCAGACAGCTGATATACGTAGACAAATACATGTTTAAATACATACATAATATAGATAAACAACACCCAGACACGACGATATCAAAAATTCGTGGTAGGTACTTTATTAGATTATTAGGTAATAAATTACATTCATAATAGGTAGCTATTTACTTTTGCTATTTTGTTATGTTATTCAAAAATCTAGATACACGGATGGACAACAATAATGATCTTGCGAGTATCCTATATAAAAAAAAAGTTATCTACCTATACCACTTCTTATTTAATATTTCTATGGTCACTCGTAGTCGTAGGTAACGCGGGCAGAATAGTATATGCAAAATAAACACAAGCTTTTAGTTGGTATCCGTGTTTGTTCGATGAAATATATTTATATCGATTACGAACCTATTTAAGTATGCCCATTAGGTATTTAAACCCTATTTTTGTAGATCAATTTATTGTGGACGTGATTGTATAACAAGGAATTTGTTTTGAAATAATATTTTATTTTCAGAATGTGGCCACCTCGCTCGCCAGATTTAGGCAGGCCGCAGACGTCCGGTTTCCTGACCAGGTTTCCTGATCAGGAAACCTGATCAGGAAACCTGAATGCTCTACTTACATACAAAATGTTCAACAAGGCGCACACTATTCTTATTTTTTCCGGACGGAAAAAACCTGACGTTCGGTTCGATGCGTTCCGGAATGTAAGAACGGAAAAAACCTGATGACGTCATTCCGAACGCAGCGCTGGCGTACATTTTGGTTCGGCCGCCGCACACGCACGGAAATTTCATTTCAGATTAGTGTTGCCAGACAGATTTCTCGGTATCGATACAGATTTTCATCATGTCATACCGATAAAAACTTGAGAGTGAACAGATTTGTCGCCATAGATCATCAACTCTTGCCATAAGTTCTGCACTTTTATTGTGCCTACGCAGTAAAAGTAAATTAAGTACATTAATGAAGTAAAAATAATATATTTCGTAAAGTTTTAGTGGCTTAGTAGTTGATTAATAGCACTTTCAGTAATTGAAACTGAATTCTACTTGACCACTAGAAAAAACCACCAGCCACTAAAAGCATCATTTCGCCACTAAAAGGGGGGTCGAACTAAGTTGGTAACACTGGTCTCTATACGTAAAATTCCGAATGAAAAAAACCGGACGTATGCGCTAGTCTCACGGAATTCCGAATCTGAATTCCTGATCAGGAAACCGGACGTCTGCGGCAGGCCTTAAACCCATTGGACTTTTTTACTGGGGCTGTTTAAAGGAGGTAGTTTATAAAGAAGAAATCACTTCAGTTGAACAGCTGCGACAACGCATACGTTCGGCTGCTGACGAAATATCGTCGGCAGGATTTGCGCGCCGATTGAGACGGTCCTTCATAAGAAGGTGTAGAGCGTGTATAGCAGCTGAAGGAGCCCACTTCGAACATCTTGTATATTTTCTTTTTCAATAAATTTGTTTAATTACTAATGTCTTTTATGGTGTCAACAAACCCATAGTGATCAAATTTTAAGGAAATTCTCATTCTCTTTGAGTCTAAAATTAGTAACAGCAGTGTTAAAGTAATTTAATTTTGAAATCAAATTTGTATAAAAATTCTCCTTTAAGATTCGAACAGCAATAACTTTTTACTTTATCAAGATACTGGTTATTATTATACCATTTTAGAATTTGCATTAAATAGGCAATTATCTATACTTATAATAAATCTGTAGAGAGGTCAATTCTGTACATGAAATATATTTACAAAATAACTATCAGAGGGTGATTAGGGATCGATACTGATGCCAAAAATGCAATCAGTAAAATTTTTGTCTGTCTGTCTGTATAACCGTTATAGAAACAAAAACTACTCGACGGATTTTAACGAAACTTGGTACAAATATTTTTCATACTCCTGAGCTGGTTATAGTATACTTTTCATCACGCTACAATCAATAGGAGCAGAGCAGTGAAGGGAAATGTTGGGAAAACGGGAGAAGTTACTCCATTTTTAAGCTTCCGTCGCGTGTGCAACCTTAATGGTTAAAGCTACACAGAAATCATTTATGACGGAAATGTTCTCCATAAAATTATATAAAAAATATCCCACGACAACATATATCTATCTTTTATGGTTGACTCACAATAACACGTGTAACTCCCGATAGCTTAGCAGTTCGAAGCTTTCTGATTATTATTCTGCTCCGAAATTTAAAACCACCACAACTTTGCAATGGAACTCGGCTAAAAGTAACCCAGTTGCAACAAAATATAATCGAGGCTCAAATTTTAACAGGTTGCGGTGCAGGAGAAACCGTCTTTATTCCCAGAATTCCCATAATACCAAATAATTTTCCATTCTAATATAAAAGAACGCGATTCCCAGTATCGGTGTGTTATGCAATGACAATTAATAAGACTCAAGGGCAGACTTTTCGTGTTGCTGGAGTAGATCTCGGTGTCAGTTGTTTCTCGCATGGTCAGTTGTACGTCGCGCTTTCCCGGGTTAGCAGTTCTAGAAATCTTTATGTTCACGTGCCGGCCGGGTCAACTTTCAACATAGTTTACCCGGAAGCTTTGCGCTGAAGTATTGTCGTTCTATAGGTACTTAAGCCTCATGTGAACGTGATCTAAACAATATTACCAATACATTAACTTAATAACACACAAGGAGTTACACGCTGACGGAGTCGCGGGCACAGCTATTAACAATAATATTGTGCGGTTCGGTATTGCGATATTTTCAGTATTATAGCTATTATAACAGTATTATTTTACTATTTTAACAGTATTATAGATTGACATATTATATTTCCCTACTAAATTACGAAAGTTAATCTGTGTGTTACATCTAAATCACTGAACCGTAAGGAAGGACATAGGCTACTTTTTTTTTACGAAAAACGACGGAAACGTGGACGAAGTCGCGGGCAACAGCTATCTATGCTAATATATAAGGCTGAAGATTTTGTTTGTTTGTTTGAACGCGATAATCTAAGGAACTACCGGTTCGAATTGAAAAAAATATCTTTAATTAAATAGTCAATTTATAGAGAAAGGCTATAGGCTATATATATCATTACGTTAAGGCCAATAGGAGCGGAGCACCAATGAAGAATGCTTCAAAATCGGGCTTAAATTTAACGTTAGCTCAAAGTAACTATTCCACGCGGACGAAGTCGCGGGCAAAAGCTAGTCTAAAATAATGAGCCACCGCAGTGTAGTACATTTTTTTTCGATATAGTCTGGCGGGAATAATTCCGAATCATTCCCGTCGTATACTTCGGAAGTATTCCGAAATATTCCGAAACTTTGGGAATATTTCAACTGCCAAAAGAAACCAGGAAAATCGACCTTTGAAGTCAGTTAATATACCAAAACCTGCTCCTACCTAAGTATAACAAATACTTTTCTAAAAACCGCATCAAAACGTGTTTGCTTGCAAGGTTTGCCTTTAATTGTTTTTATTGGCTGGGCTATTATACGCGTTAAGTAGGTAGGTAATGATTAATACCTACCTATGCGACTCGCGAATACTCGCGATGCGTACAGAGCTACATACAAACTAACCAAAAACATAGGTAGCCCTTTTTCAAAAAACAAATAAAATATGCTAGGCCTGGTTTTTTACTCAACTACTGACATTTATAAAAATAGCATTAAATTTCGAAATAAGTAGAGTACCTACCTAGAAACAAAAGAATAAAAATCCTGTTAATCGCAGGCTAACATATCTACTTATAAAAATATCAACATATACTTAATCAATCCCATTTATAATAAAACTAGTACTCACGCGGGGCTTCGCTCCCGTGGATTCTATCACGGCAAAAACATAACTCTCCTTTTTTGCAGTCGCGTAAAAAGTAGCCTATAACCTTCCTCAAGCTTCAAGCTATTTCCATACCAAATTTCATCCAAATCCACCCAGTACTTTCGAAGATTAGCGCGTTCAAGCAAACAAACAAACAAACTTTTCCGCTTTATAATATTAGTATACGATACAAGAGTAAAATATAAACATTTATATTTTACTCTTGTATCGTACGTAGTCTCGCACTGAACAATAATTAACCCACCCACCACACAACAAACAAACACGTTAATTTCGATTGAATTATTCGGGCGAAATATTCGGAAACATTCGATTGCGGGGTACGAATCTTTCTCGCGGGGGGAGAACTTCTCAGGGGAGCATCTCCCCTCTTACCGCACCCCGCACCGCCATCGCAGCGCGGCGGCAGCGGCCGGCGCACAGAGGGCTTTATTTAAATTCATTTTGAATAATTCTGATTTAAAGAAACTTTCCCAGAAGTATTCCGGAATTATTCCGAATTTTTCAGAAGTTTTGCAACTATAGATACAGGGGCCCAAAATTGCGTAATTCCGTAGAAAAAAATGTTAAAATTTAAGAATAAGTATTTTTTTCAATATTGATTTAGAATGTAATAAAAAATCTTGATACTGATCTGATAATACAAATATTCAGGACTGATATAAAAAAAAAACAAAATGAAAAAAATATCACCAATTTTAGAAATGGTACCTAATTTTGTAAAAGTAAGTACGATTTTTATTTAAAATATTAAAAATATCAATAATTTGGTCATCCATGGGCATATGACGATATAAGTTTATCATTATTTACGCCACACCAAAATCACGCGCCAAAATAATATTATATTATACATAATATAACATTACCTTTTGGTATTGATTTTATATTGATTCGTGTTCAGTATCAGTGGTATAGTCACCTCCTACTAACTTACTATTTACGTATTATTCGCGTACACATAATAACATTTCGTAATATTGTATAACGCAGTCATACTTTGAATACAGTTGTTTCATCTGAATATTATACGTATACTTACTACAGAAGATACGCGTCGAGCGAGCGCGTAGGTACACGCGCGATCGTATTCGATGTGAGGAGCGGATAGGAGAGTGGGGGTGAATTCTAAAATTTTGCTGGCTTTAGGCGCGCTCTTAAATTAAATTTTATGAATGATATATTATTTAAATTAAGCTACTTAATTACTACTGTAAATTGGACTCTTGTTTAGAATAAACTCGTTTCTAGTAAGACTTACAGGTTTTGGAAAAAACTTAGTTTAGGCACCAGTCTCTCACGAATTATATTTAAATTGTCTGTACCTAATGTCAATTACCTAATGTATAAAATAAAATTTACCTGATGTATGTGAGAAAATAAATAAATTCTATTCTATTCTACATTCTATTATATTTATAGAATATAATAGAATTTAGATGTGTTGGTAATATACCCAAACCTCCAGAGGCCTAAAATACAAATGTGCACTCGATTATTTTAAGTATCCTATTATCGCACACCATTGGCTTCAACCCTGATAGAAATAGTAAACAATTGTGCAATAAAAGTGCCAGTTTAGGCCGTAAAACGAACTTATTGCGCTGAGTATTCGGGGCTTCAATATTCCTAGACTTTTCGCTTCATATAAATATCTTGTATTCCCGGAAGGGTTCAGCAGAATTGTAGGTCTTTTATTTTCTTTGAGTCGATAGAAAGCGAAAAATACATACTTTTCCCTTTAAACTCTCTAAAAGTTTTTAACTGACTATACCGTCCTTTGTATCTTGTATATTTGTACCAATGTCATTAGAACTTGAAACGGGATCATCGCTTGGAACAGTGCCGAAATATCGGAAATTCGAAGCAATAAATACACATGGTAAATTTACCGTTTTAAGTTCTAATGACACTGTTAGTGCTCATGTCAATTTAAAAACATACACTTGTACCAAGCCTCAATAGAATAAGTTCTTTGATTTCCAAAACCAAGGCTTTTTGAAGTTTGTATGAAACACTGCGGGTTTTTAGTCAGTAGAAGTCTGACAATCCCTTCCGTTTAACCCACAGGGGGTGGATTCGATGATTTTTCCGCCCAGAAAAAAAAGCCCATAGTGCAAATGATGTCTAAGTACAAATTTACAAACATTATAGATAATTTATTTCAAATTAAGAGGTTGAACGTCAATAAAGCCGAAAATATTGGGCCCTCAGCTCAGACATAATACGAAAATTAGACTGCCATTTACCCTTCAGCCGGTTCCTTTTTATACATTATTTTTTTTTAACTAATTTATAGGGGTGTTCAACTGCGAGGTGTAAAGTCAAATTTCTGTATTTCTTCATTTGAACCTATTGTTTAACTGGGTTTCTCAATTCATGAACGTCTGGAGTGGGGATTCAAGTTATCACTATACATAAAACGCTTCTGTTACTGACTGACTGACAGAGGGCATGCGCGCTCACTCGACGCGAGGCGCCTGCCGAGAGATCTGCTCCCGACAGACGTTGTGGTCCCATCCCTCCCGGACTTGACGCCTGGGTAAGTCGCCCCACGCTACACGCGACTTACTCAAACAGTTATACACACCGCACAGTACATAACGTGTTCTAAGTTAATATAGGCACGTTACGTACTAAAACCACACATACACGACTCTACATGCGCTTTACATAACTAGCACCAGATAACAGCGCACGCTATCCGGTGTAGACGCACTGAGCGGTGACTCACAGTACAATACCGCTCACACATACACGACTCGGCTTTGCAGCCTGAGACGTGACCGGCTAGCTCTGGAAGCGGGACGGACGGGCGCCACGTACTAACTATAGGTGCGTCTGACTCGGCACTCTTGCCGCTGGTCGGCCTCTGCTGGGCTTCCTCTAGGAAACTGGAGGTTTCACCTGACGGGGTCGGACCTCCGGAGTGTCGTGAAGAAACGGCGCCGAGTGACGGCGTCGCGGCGTGCCTATAGTCACACGTAAGCATTCTCTCATAACGGGTGTGCGTTACGGTTCACTTTTGAACAGACTAAGAGAGGATTTTGGATATTCCCCCCCCCCTAAGTGGGTTAAAAAGGGGGTCAAAGTTTACATGAAACTTTTTATTACTTCGATGGATTCACTTCAAACTTTGTATATTTGCTTCCCAAACAGTGCGTCGCGACGGCCTGGGGCTCCGCGGTATTATCCTAGGAGCATCGTGAGGTGATCTAATAGGTTGGCTGTCTCGACGATAAATTACGCACGCTTTTAATTTTCGTTTTAATATTCACTATGGCGGATAATTCTATTAAAAAAAATAGATAACGAACCGAAGGAGGGAGTAACGAAACTTTAGAAAAACGGTAGAAGTATAGAATTTAATTTCAGATTTACCTAAAGGAAATTGGAATTGGAAGGAAAGTGTTGGCGGCTGAAAGTATGCTTATTGTATGCGTATGTAATTTAGAAACAACTCACTGTCATCTTTAAGGTAAGCCGAGAGACGTTTTTGTTAGAAAATTGCGAGATCTGAAATATCAGCCCACGGCTTTATTTTCAAGAACATCGGTTCCTGCCAAAGCATTACTCGCTTCCTAGTAGGAAGTTCCTACAAGGTAGCTCACCGTATTGCCAAATGCAAGAAACCGCATACGATTGTTGAGGAGTTTTTTTTACCAGCAGCAGTTGATATTGTATCATTCATTCATGATTGGTTAGCCGCCGTATTCATGACATGGCAGAAGATATTAATGAGCAAATTGTGGAGTAATTTTCAGGTCTATTTGCCATTCAACTTGATGAGGATGCTTAATTGATATGTTACGTGCGGTACATACAAGAAACAAATGTGTTATTTTGTAGAAAATATGTGAAAGTGGCAAGACAGCTATTTACTTAAGGTCTTAGATTCATATATATGAACCTCGTTTTGAGAAACTATGCTCAGAAAAGTAAGCATATCGTTCTCATTAATACCAAACAAAATAAAAATGGGTTTGCTTGCTTTTTACCTTTTTGTATGCTTTAATTTGTGATTTTATGTTTTGTTCTTTATATTAAAAAAAAAAATTTAGATGCTATTTGGAGTATTTCTGACTAATTGTTATTAGAACTACAACTAGTTGGTAAATGTGTGGCAAGAAGGCCAGGGCGTCGCAAAAATAACTTCCCAAGGGCGCCACAGCTAAAATAAGTTTGGGAAGCCCTGGTATATATTATGTTTCTCAAATGACTTAAATGAGCACTAAGAAAGGCCTTTTAGAAATCCCCCCCCCCCCTAAAGGAGTAAAAAGGGGTCAAAGTTTATATGAAACTTTTTATTTGTTCGATGGATTCACTTGAAATTTTGTATATAGGTTCCTCAAGTGACATAAGTGAGCATTAATAAAAGACTTTAGGAAATTACCCTCCTAAGGAGATGAAAAAGGAGGCCTGAGTTTGTACGAAACTTTTCATTTGTTCAAAAGATTCATTTCAAATTTTGTAATCGAGCAATAAGAAAAGCTTTTTGAAAATTCTCCCGCCCTAAAAGGGTAAAAAGAAGGTACGGGTATATATGAAACTTTTTATTTTTTCAACAGATTCATTTGAAACTTGGTATATAGGTTACTCAAGTGATGTGAATGTTAATCAAGAAAATTCCTCCCCTGATAAAAATATATCAAAAAAAAATATTTTATTAGGTAAAAAAGGGGTATGAGTTTATGTGAATAATTTTATTTCTTCAATGAATTCACTTGAGTAAGGCAAATGAAGTAGCCATATGGGTTTTTAGGCAGAAGAAGTCCGATACTCGGTTCCGCTCCAATCTAACTGGATGCAACTGCGTATTATTGTTGGTGCGGATTCGGGATGGTTACTAGAAGCTTCTCGAAGGACCTTAGCGGGATATAATTTGGCTGTGAAATATTGACCACACAGTAATGAGCCGACCAGGATGGGAAGTAGGACTTACTTGGATATTCCTTGGATGTAGCACGTGGATGTATGGACAGCTTGAGAAGAAGTTGCACGTGGGTTGAATCTTTTTCTTTCTTAGTTGCTGAACACTTTCACTTTGGTCTTTATTTCGTTACACGTGTGTGACCAACACGGATAGTTGATAGTTTTAGATTTATATATATATTAGCAGTTTAATTATCTCAGCGCGGCGCGGGGACTTGTCTTGGCGTGGTAACTTCACGGCGGTTTTTTGACGAAGACACGAGAGAAGAGTAAACACAACATGGCGGAGGTAATTATACTTTTTTCTTGCGAATCACAGCTTCTGAGCGATGATTGGTTAGCGATGAATGCGCCAATCAGTGGCGCGTGCGGTGAACATCTCTTCTCTGATTTGTGGGAATTGGATAGGAGGTTAAGGAGAAGCGATATGGTTGGCTCAAAACCTGCTGTCAAATAGGACTCTGTATTCTAATATGTAAGATGCGTTGGGAAATATGATGATAACAACATAATTATACTACTAGAGGCACGTTCCGAAATGTGACAGTAGAAAATTATAAATTAAATAAAACTTGCGCAAGCAATTGTTATACATGGATCGACTGCCTATCTTACGTTCACGATCTAATAGCTACCTAATAGGTGATATGATACTCTATCATGACTGGCTTCAGACTTATTGGCTTCTGACTACCCGTAACGACTGTTAGAGATGTACAGACGCTAGCACATGAAGCTACCCGAAACTGTCAAATTTTCCCAATCAACCTTGAACCTAATTTCTTTAACAATAAAGTTGAAAATCTATTAAAGAAATTTGACAGATTGTTGTAGCTTGATGTGCTGGCGTCTGTACAAATGACAGCTGAGACCAACGGCTTCACGTGCTTTACGAGGAGCAGAGGAATCTTTATATGCCAAGATAGTTTTCCATCCACGGACCAATCTTAGCAAGCATTGCTTAACTCTGTAATACCAGACATGCAGCTGTTATTATTTATCTTTTACCTCAAAGAACGTTTTAATTTCCTTCATGACACACATACTAGAGATTTGAGATCATCGGTAAATTTGACACTTTCAATGCCTTCACATTCCACAAAATTTTATGATTCATCGTATACGGTGCAAGCTATTCGTCTGTGGAACGCATTGCCGTTGTCAGTTAGACAAGCGCAGTCACTTGCTGCTTTTAAAAGCTCTGTTGTCAATCATTTTTATACACTCCTATGATTTTACCTTGCTTCTCCACAAACGCCATTTAACAAGAGTTGAAGTTGATTTTACCTTGTGTTTCTCTCCTTACTCTCCTTATGACATATTTATATATACAAAACACATATTTATTTGTACTTATTTATGTATTGTATTCTATTATATATACCTATATATATATACTACTTTTTGTTACTATTATACTACTTACTACTACTTTGTTACTATATATAGTTACTTTTTGTGTATGTTATATATTTGAAGTAAGTACACTGACTTTCCCCTCCCCTCTTTGTTTTATGTTCTTAAAGTCCATCTAAAGGTTGTCAGGATGGGTTTTTAGTCAGTAGAAGTCTGACACTCCCGCTTAACCCAGAGCGGGAGAAGTCAATCGATGATTTTCCCACCTAAACAAAAAAAGTATTTCATTAGGGACTCCTTTGGTTACCAGTCAGAACTTCTAAAAGGTGCCAGGATTTTGGTGAGAAGATCAGGGAGTGTGGGAGTTAGGACCTCACTGAAACCAGCCCGGTGATCACCATCAGCACTTAGAAATAGCACTCCGAAGTACTTTCTGTTCAACGCCTGTTACATCCTTGGGGAGACAGTAAAAAGATCACCTGAATGTGCACGATGATGGTGCATGGTTCATTAGGGACACCCGACTTAAAGTATTAATCTACTTTTACAAACCACAAATATATTTTTTTAACCTCTACTGACAATAATTTGCAAAAAATCATTATTATGTTCGCATATTATCTAGTTTTTTTTCCGTACTCGCTATTTTATTGTTATTTAACTATTATTAATTTTTAAATACTACTGAAGGCCAATAATTACATAACTTGAAGAGAGGTTAAATAATAAGAAACGGCAGACATACACTCATTTCACAATACTCAAAGTATATGTACAAAACCTCATCTCATCAAAATCATCCGCGAACACGTCACAGTCAGCTTTGGCATTCAAGAGATCTCTGAGCGTGGAGAATATTTGAGGAATAGGGGACTGGACCCGAACGACGGCACAATGTTCTTCTCTTATAATAATATTATAGAATTTAAAGTTCATGAAGAGATGATCCGCGAGCGTCTGTATGCTCGCAGGTCATCTCGTCATGTGAATAGAATTCAAGCGACTGCTGGCGTGGCCTCGTCTAGCGCATGCGCGGTGTAGCTTGTAGACAAATATATACATAATAATTATGCAGGCAGATATACATACAAACCGCAGACTCACATATTGCTTTTTTAAAAATGCATCACAGGCTTAGTTGCAGTTGTTATAAGTGAATTAATTTTTCTGTTAATATTTTTTTTTATACTTGAGTGATAATCACACATACAGAATCATACAGAATTCAGAAATAATCTCTATACTTATATAGGGATTATTTATGAATTCTGGATATAGCTTTTTACATGTTGTTTCCAGAATTCAAAAATAATCTGTAACATGGATTTTGAACCATAACCATAGACAGATATAATCTTTATTGTCTTTATTGTCAGAATTAAATAAGGACTTAACAACTACAAAGAGCGGTTTTATCTCTAAAAGTGATCAGACAGACAATCTTTGGACAATATTTCGTAGATAAATATTTTGGCATAATAGAAAAATAACACAATAGAAAATGTAATAAAATTGCATTTATAAGTGTTTCTAAGATAAAGCCTGCTGACGAACAGACGGCAGTGCGGACAATGGAGGCTCACGCCAAATATTAAAACTTTTACCAGACATTTATTTCGAAAACTTAAACTAGATAAGGTCGATGTTTTCTACCTACCCTAGCCTACCCTTAGAAGAAAAGCGGAATAAAATACAGAGGTCAATTCATATGAGTGCCATGAAGATTTGTGTATGTGGTACTATTTTTTGCTGGGAGAAACACACAGATTGGACTTGATAACTTTCATCCCCTATTTCAGCAGCGTATGGTTTGATATTTGAAAAATAAGTAGCCACATTTGGCGACGGCTCTTCATTGATTTCCACGCCAAAGTTCGTTAAAATTGTATTAGCAGTTTAGCCGTGAAAGCGTAACAGCTGTCTGTCTGTTACGCTACGGACTTTTGCATTTATAATTCAGTAAGGATTATTATTTTTAAGCATGATGGCAAAATTTTTCTCGACAGATTATATCATAGCAATAGACACTCATGATTTTTCTAAGATTTTGAAACTTACCAGCCCTTGGGTAATTAAAGAATTGCATGAAATATGACAGTTAGGTTAGGTATATCTTACCATAACTAGGACTCGATAAGAAAATCAAATATAAAACTGGAAAGTAACAAAGTTTATCGCCATTATATAATACCCCTATCCTATCCCTACACAATATTTACTTAAAAATTGAACTGTGAGCCGGATTTCTCTAAAGCTCATTTCAGATTTGTACACAAAAAACAGTTTTAGGAAGTACCTAAAATCTTTTATTTTTGCTCCAATTTTTGGAACAGCTGGGAAATATGGCTGAAGGCAGTTTGCAAAATTCTATTTGTTCGAGTGCAATCAACAGAAAACTGTTTGCAGATTATATTGTGGTCTCCTGTACATAGTACCAATACTAGAAACTGTATTGAGAATAGAAATTGTGATACATTTTGTTTCACTTGGTTTGGTAAATATGTACATATGTAGGTATACAGAATATATGTATGTGGTAGTTAAATACATCCTTGTTTAAAACATACATTTTAACTCAATTTAAAGTTACTCATTTAACAAATTTACACAACACGTTAAATAAATTAAACATCTTCATGAATCACCTTACATATTGATGAAAAACAAATGAAAATCTGTTTGGTAGTTTTTGAGTGTTTTGCAAACAGGTAGACAGACAGACGCGGTGTGAGAATTTGTTTTATAATAAAGTAAGGGGTATCTGGTATCATATATTTAGCCCTTTCCCAACTACATATAACACCTTCCAATGTCGATAAGTACCCGTATTTTGCTTGGAACGACTGCCCAACTGATCTCTATAAACCGGTAACTGTAACACAATAACCCTTAGGAAGATTGGGGTCAAATTTTCTGGATTCTGGATCAACGGCTTAACTTGCTTTCCGAGGCACGTAGAAATGTCGATATTGTTACGCCAGTCGCTTAGTGATGTACAGACGCCAGCACATGAAGCTACCCGAAACTGTCAAATTTTCCCAATCAACTTTAACCCAATTTCTTTAACAATAAAGTTGAAAATCTATTAAAGAAATTTGACAGATAGTTGTAGCTTTATGTGCTGGCGTCTGTACGTCGAGAAACTTCGACATAGATCTAGAATGTTCGAGACACTAACGCCATCTAGCGTCGAATAGCGGTACTGTGTACCTCGAGTAGCTTCCTGGAATATTCTGGGTAGTATAAACAGTGAGTCGATTTTATAAGAATGTTCTAGAGCTCATAGACCGGGGTATAAACAGATCGCAAAGGGGCGCAGAGAGTCAGTCTTATTACGAGGCGAATACGAGATATAATCGAAGCTTTACCAGTGAATTTCAGTGCGATATAAGTGTGATCTAAGTGTTAAGTGACAAGTGTTGTGGTGCGAATAATTGTGTTGAATTTTTATTTTGTGTTTAATTAATTAAAGTGTTAATTTTGGTTTAATTGGCGTTAATTATTTCTATCCCGAAACCCAGCTCGTAACAATATGATAAAAAGTCTGACATCCACGGAACAATCTCATCCCAGTTGCTTAACGGCATAGTATGTTATTGTTTGTGTAGAAAAATTAACCACGTTTATTGAGATTGGCTGCTATTCTGACCCATTATTGTGAACGTAAATAACGTAATTGTCTTAGCATATTATACTTATACATTTTTATTATTGTTATTTGTTCTAAACATCTCTTATATTTATTTTTCAATTAGGTAACCCAGTAGAGAATTATGATATGAGAGTTTGAAATCAAAGTACCGTAATATGAGAATTTATATTAATATCGTAACTCCATTTGTGTTCGAGAGTTCCGTGTAATGAGAATTCTTTTCTTGTTGCTTATACATTTCTTTGATCATACGTTAAACGATATGCTCAGTGATCCCGATATTTTCATGGTAAGAAGATTAAATTTTGTGCTTTCTATAGATTTTATATTGAAATGAAATGAAATGAAATATTTATTTTGTAAATTGGTTATAAATAACACTTTTACACGTCATGTTTTTTTGCGTGTTAAGTTTAGCTAGATGAGGCCGGTATTTCCTAACTGACTACTCTGAGAAGAAACACCGAAACAAACTCAGAGGTCATAGTCTCTTTTAAAGTCCAGAATGTTTATTTATGAAGATGGCAACTGTATAGGCGTGTTCAAAGTACGTCTTTTTTATTTTTTGGTGTCAAATGTCAGTATTCGAATTTGGAATCCTAATGACTCACTCGTGTGATTCTGTCACGTCTGATTTGCTGCGGACCGGATCAGTTGAAACGTACATAGTACATACATATACGAACTGCTTTGATAGAAAGGCGGATAGGAAGCGTCACTAAATAAATCTAGAATATGGGGTTGCCTTAGGGTTGGGAACTGAAAAAAGTTTTTCAAATTGAATCATGCGATTTGTCTAATTAAAGGGCTTATTGTGAGTATTTTTTACATTATTCTTAAAAAAAAATAGTTAAAATTTAAACATATCCCCTACTACAATATCTATGACATTAGTGAAACTACTGAGTCTGATTTTTTACTTCCCGCCTAATCGAAGGATATGGTTGTGCTTTACAATGGAACGAGTGGGCTTCTAATATGTTGAATATGTGTGTAGTTTGTCAATGCGAAAAACAAATTTGAGCGGTATTGCGTAATTTAATTGAGACAACAATTGATGTTGAAGTTTATGGCTCAAGTTCACTTTTCAACACACCATTCCCAGTCAATGGGCTTGCAAAAAGCCACGCCTGATTCCATCCCTTAAGTAGTATTGAAATAAATACAATATATTAAAATATTATACTATTAACTCTACTTACCCGTTAAAGTGTATAAACCGACGATACGTTCACTTTTAGTCTGACAAATGAGGGGAATTACAAAAATGTGATCCCCTTCCCATAAACTGAGTAAAGGAGGGTTAATCGGTACTTTAAATCAGACCTCACTCTTGTTTTCATGGGGTTCCCGCCGGACATAAGGGTCTTTATCTAAGGAGGTATAACAGCACGTATTAAATACTGCCTTGCTGGCATTGATTTAAATAGTAAAGATACGTTCTTCCGAACATTTTACGGACGAGGTCGCCCTACAAAAACACTAATGCCTATTATTAAAACTAGTATGAACTAAGATATCAATCGGCGTGGTCTGCTCCTAGACGTACCTAACCTTGTAAGAGCGGGGTTTGGTATTTTTCGAGGTCCAAAGAAATAAAAAAAAAACCTTTTATTTTTCGAGATTCATATTTGTTGTACATAAAAATACATTTTAATTTGCTTTTAACAAACAAAAAAATTAATTTTGTACATAATTTAACCTTATAGTAATATTATCTGGGGGCACGGCAGTGCCCCCGCCAAGTCGAGCAAAAAAGCGGCACGGCCGTACCATTCTTTTCTCGAAGCAATTCAGGCCATTTTCGACCCCCTATAACTTCGTTGTGGATAAAACTAGAAGCCTGAATTTTCAGTAACCAAACAGGCATTGTATAAACACGGTATATTTCAAATTTCATTCAATTTGAACCAGTAGTTTTTAAGAATTATAACGAGTCAAAGTTCCTTAATTTTGTAAATTTTGTCACTCACTGACTGACCGATCATCAAAAGTCTAAAGCACTTCTAGCAGACATAGAAGCTTCAAATTTAGAATACAATTAGTGTTTAGTATATGAATCAAGGAAAAGCTATAATATTTTTCAATTTCGTTCCAGTTTTCTAGATACATCAACTGCATAAATAACTTTGTAATCCCATATAAATATATAGGATTACAAAGTTACATTTGCAGTTAATTAATCAGTGTACCTGTATAATATAATGAAATAATAGATGTAGATGGGTACTTTTTTTTTTCTTGGTGAAAAATATCATCGAATGACTTCTTTCGCTCGGGTGTATCAGAATTCTACTGACTAAAAACCCACCCTGTTCCTACGGAAGCCCTAAAGTTCCGGGGCCGCGGTATCTCGATGGAACTTTCCCGCAAACCCCAACCGGCAATGGCCCTATGAGGCCCCGTCACTGGTATTAACAGCTTTTTGAGGCGCGCGTGGAACATAACGCGCCGCCGACCCGGGTCTGGTCCTTACCGGACGGTGAGTGACCCCTGCTCGCCAACCGCAGGCCTGCGCCTACGGTGGCCCGAAATCGACTCGCGATCCACGACGCCCGGGGCGTCTCCCCCGGCGGCTGGGGCGCGAGGAAGAGAGTTGCCTCTCCCTCGCACGTCAGGCCTCCTCCTTCGCTAGCATGACTGCTTCGCAGCAGGAGGTGACTGCATCCCATTCCCTCTCGCTTCGCACCATGGTCTAAACCAGAGCAGGGCGCGAGAAGTCGCCGCCGCCGATCGCCTCTATGAGGATACGACGGTGCTCCACCCATGCAGGGCACACCTCGACCATATGCTCCACCGTGTCTTCCAGTGTAGATAGGTACCTAGATATAATAATTATACTCAAAGGTAACTTGTTAAATGGTCAACGGAATAAAAAAGCAAGAAGTATTAAGAGTATTGGGGAGTATTAAGTAGAGTAAATTGCCCGAAATTGCATAATTACTTACTTATGGATTAACTTTAACCGAGACGTTTGACGAGTGCGGCATTAATTATTACTAACTAATGCAAAAGACGTACGTGCGTATTCACATGTGCGTATCAAAGCCTCCGAAAAAAAACCCATAGCTTAAAAAATCTTTAGCTGAGGTTCAAGAAGTAGTACCGGAAAATAAAAAAAGGAAGGCTACCTACAAAAATAAGAAAAGCTCATAAGACAGAGAGAGGGCTTTAAGAAAACTCGTTGTTGGTACCTATACAAGAAGTAGGAAAAAAGTAGGACTTTCTACAAAAAGCAATGAGATCCTATAAAAAACAATACTTGTCAAAAACCCAAGTCTCGCAACTTAGTTGTTCTACCGTAAAAAGTTGTGTGATCCATGTAATACCAAGTCGGTTATTAATTTATTCAGTCCCTACTTAAGGGACCTTCTGTCTTAAGTTGTTACGTAATTATCTAACCTAACGACATCTTATAGTGACCATATCAATATTAAAAATCTTTACCGTTTTAAATAAATAGATTGACTTGGTAATCGCAATAAACAATTTAATTTATATATGTATTACTTGTGAGATATAGTGTGTTTTCATGCGATGGCCGAGTCAATCTATTTATTTAAGACGGTAAAGATTTTTAATATTGATATGGTCACTATAAGATGTTGTTAGGTTAGATAATTACGTAACAACTTAAGACAGAAGGTCCCTTAAGTAGGGACTGAATAAATTAATAACCGACTTGGTATTACATGGATCACACAACTTTTTACGGTAGAACAACTAAGTTGCGAGACTTGGGTTTTTGACAAGTATTGTTTTTTATGGGATTAAATATTTTCATGTCATCGGTTACAACGCGCATCGCTGCAAAGTTATGTCGCACTTTTATGCGGCTTCGTGGCGTCCTGGCCAAAGGTTGAGACAAATAAGAAAGAAAATTGTTTTAAATAATGTTAGAAGTAGATTTCATGACATATTTTTAATTTACCGGTGATATGAAATGTTATAATTTTT
The DNA here is from genome assembly GCA_943138885.2 of Tholera decimalis. Classification (NCBI taxonomy): domain Eukaryota; kingdom Metazoa; phylum Arthropoda; class Insecta; order Lepidoptera; family Noctuidae; genus Tholera; species Tholera decimalis. The sequence continues at coordinate 11,822,925 of OW964552.2, read as the reverse complement.
TTATTGTGCTTTTTGTCGTAGTTCATGCAACCCTTCACGGCACAACTTGGCATTTGTGCCTGTAAAATTTACGACCACTCCCGAAGATAGTTGATCGCATTCTAGTACACTTCGATAAAGGGAAGACCATTTTGGGACCAAGTTCGAGGCGTCATTATAACATGCGGTTCGCCCAGTCCTTACGCAGTAATATGTCAATGCTTGCTGGTCTTTTCATCAAACCTTATAGCTAAGTAATAAGTATGATATGAAGTGTTATTGGGTTTTAAGTAGCAGTTTTGTGTCTGGATTTATATCTTTGACGTAATGTGTATGTGTGTAACGCATCTGCAATGTACATATATTATTATTATTAAGACGTTTAATTCAGACTTTGCATCCATATAGTGTTAGTAACAAAAACTTAACAATCTAGTGTTAGTACTTATCAATCTCTTAATAAAATGGCTCAGAATTGGCGAGTTAAAGCTACCCGCCACCGTTTGCAGCATGCTGTTGGGACTCTCTCTCACCCGCCTTAGCAAAGATGCTGTCTTTTTGCGCAGAATCGCATGGAAGCCATCGGTGCGGGCTTGCGCGAACATCTCTGATGCGCTGCAATAGCGAGGTAGTCCCAACAACATCCTGAAACTATTATTATATTGTACACGCAGGGCATTTAACGATCCTTTGGAGTACTTGGTCCATAGATTACTCGTGTACATACTCTGACAGTACGACTTAAATAATGTAATTTTTACTTGTTCTGTACAACGAGCAAGATATAACATTGTATTTATATTATATCATTGTATTTATACCTAGTTGATCAATCATTAGCAAAAGCTGAGTAGTGTTTTACATTTTACATGGAGTGATTGACTTGGATCTCTATAAGCCATTAGTTGGATAACACGATATCAACTTTTCAGACTTCTACTTACACGTAACGGCCGTCAAATATGTATAAATTACAGCCAGGACAAACTGCTTATCGTTCATTATGCGGCAAAGAGGAATCTCGATATATTATAACCAGAAATAAACTAATACATGTATTACCACACTAAAACTAACTTAAATAAAATAGACAAAATAATCTTATATTTTAATGAACCATATTAAAAACATTGTATTGGGCTCGCTAGGTGGATTACGTTACGGCGCATTCCCTTCCATAGAGAGGAAGCTTAATATGTCCCAGCAGTCGGAAAGTTATGTTATGGCTGATTATGTTATGTTTTTGTGGAAAAATAGAGAAGTAATTCTTGACGGATCACACTTACATATCTTCATAGATGCTTTTGAGGGCTTTTTATATCCTTGTCATGCAAAACATTGCCAATATTGAATTGTACCTTCCCTGGGTGACTTGATATAGACGTCACAATATAAAAAACTTTTTAGCAAAAAATAGAACCGACTTCCATATAAAAACACTACAAAGGCAAAAATAACTTTAATTTCGGAAGGCGGTGTCAAAAACGAAAATATATACAAAACTAAAGACACCGCCTTCCGAAATTACAGTTATTTTTGCCTTTGTAGTGTTTTTATATGGAAGTCGGTTCTATTTTTTGCAAAAAATTTTTTTTCTCGCTTTTTAGTGGGTCGGTTTGTAATTTATCTAGTTACAAAAGCCAAAATGTCAACTACTTATCACCTTTTACAAAATATTGCTTTTCCCGGTGCAGAGCCGTTAATTTTTGAGGAGTTCTCCTGTTACATCACCATCAGCTCTACTTCACCATATGCATTGTGACGAGCATAAAGTGCTTAACATCCATATTCAAGTAATCTAATCGCATCAACGAAATACTTATTATTGAGTAGTTTCGGTGGCCATCTGGGGTCTTCATCATCAGTTCCACTTCCTCAAATGGTGCTTTTCGAGAGCAACTGCACAAGGTACTATAAGAAATACCCAAAACGCTATAGGTGTGCCTATAATATTTGAAGAGTTCCCTCGATTTCTCCATGATCCTATCATCCGATCCAAACGTGACGACAATGGGACCAACTAGAAAGTGTACCCTTTCAAACAAAAAAAGAATTTTTCAAATCAGTCCAGCCATCTCCGAGTAATGAGGTAACATACATAAAAAAAAAGAAAAGTTCAAGACGAATTGTAAACCTCCTTTTTTTGAAGTCGGTTAAAAATGGTCATCCATCCACGGCTAGACTTTGGCAACCGTTGCTTAACCTTGAAAACTAACCCGTTAAGCAGTTAATATTTAGCTAGGAGCTCCTTTGACATACCAAATTGTGATTAAATAAATTCATAGATCATTCTTTTAGAGCTTCGGCTTATTTGACGGGGCCCGACAGGGGCACTATCTGCTGTGGTTGAAAGAATGGTCTAGCGAGATACTTTAGTCAGTTTGGAGTTTCAGAGTTTTTAGTCAGTAGAAGTCTGACACCCCCTTCCACTCCATTCAGAGCTGGAGGAGTGATTAGATGATTTTCCCCGAATAAAAGAGCCTCAATTATGAACACACCCCTACTGTATACTGGCACGGTAGATTCATGTGGTGTCCACTTCGCAGTGACAGTGCCCAGCTTACTCGCTGTTTGTGCCAAAACGTACAGTCGAATTAGGAAGTTGTTCGACGCTGAAATTTGCAAACTTCCGGATTAAAATATGAGCTGCGGTTATGTGATTTAACTCTATGCAGTATCGTTAGCGTGAGTTAGTATGTAGGAGGTTGCCAAAATTTATATGTAGGAGTAGATGCAAACACTTGGTTTCCAGAAAAAAAATAATTAAAATAATCTAGATAATTTTAGTCCATACAGACGGATGACAATAATCTTGACAGTAATCTACCGTATCTACTTCATATGCACTTCACATGACTGCATTGCCACGGTGTATGGCAATTCAATAACTTGTAGCCAAAGTTAAAGTCAAGCGTCAATAGCCTAACGGAAAAGGTGTCGGACTTGTGATCGAGAGGTCACGAGTTCGTATCCCACCCATTACAATATCGCCGTGAACCCACCCCAGACACAATCACATTTAGGTTAGTTGGAGGGGTTAAAAAGATGGCTAGTAATGTGAATTCTACCCACATTTCTAGTTATATATACACTTTGTAAGAAAAAAGATTAGTTAATCTTTTCGTTGTAAATACTTTGAAAGCAAAAGCCACGGCGTTTTAAATGACTAGAAATAGCAGTGACTAACTCACCATTCGTAGTTTAAGCCCATCAACAACCTTCCTAAAAGACTATGGTGCAAACAATCGATCATCAAAAAATATTTGAAATTTCTTAAAAACCGACGCATCCGTCCTTCGTCAGTACAAGAAGAAGCTATAATAGTTTCCGCGTAGTACTATTTCTATCATACATTACAAACAGTTCACTAACATCGTTATAAAAAATGAAGAAACGGACGTGTATCTAAACAAATCAGCGGTGTTTGCAAAGCTTAGGAGCGGACATACTTTTATTTACAGCTCAGAAAACACATTCCGTTCTATTTTCTACTGTACCCTTTACAGCATAAAGTTGATAATGTATATTCGTAACTGAATGATAAGTTGGTTTAAAAAAAAAGATTAATGATAGCCAGTCAGTTGGTGCATATAACTGTTTCTAATAAAATCGGTCATCTGGTCAAATTTAAGTCACACCCGTTTCTAAATATTTGAAAAAAAAAACCACAGGCCTTCATAAAGTGACCCAATTTCTGAGAATATCAGAAAAAGTAAGGTTAATTGTGCACACACCTATCAAGTATATAAGGTAATGCTTTATTTAAGAAACGAAAGTATTTAAAAGTAACGTAAGCACGGAAAAATGAAACAACTCACTTTCAATATAAAATCCAAATCAAACATACATACTAAATACAAACTAGAATAAAGCATCAAAAAATTTATCCTCAACGCTGTCGGCTGGTAACGTACCCATGATACTGGCAGCATTGCCTCGTTGTATGGCAGTGCTTTTGCTGACGAGCCCTTGTCACCGTCGGTGTTCCAGCCGTATTGGAACCCAATGGCCTGGTGCGTGACGATGGCAAAAGACCGGACGGCATGTCATTGTTTCCTTGGAAGATAGGTAGGCCTTTAGTGTGGGACGCAACTTGTGTCGATACTCTCGCGCCATGCCATCTTCCCAGTTCATCATGTTGTGCTGGCGCTCCCATTGCGGCTGCGGAAAACCTCATGTGGCGTAAATATAGTCATCTCGGTGATAACTATATTTTCGAGCCTTTTGGGGTCGAAACTCTCGGACCGTGGGGCCCGTGTGCTCACAGCCTTTTTAAAGACAAATCGAAAAGGCTCGTTGACGCTTCCCGTGACCCAAGGGCTGGCTATTTCTTTGGCCAAAGGCTAAGCATTGCCATACAACGAGACATACATACTAAATAATCATCCTCTGCTTAGTCATTTCCCAAGTATGTTGGAGTCAACTTATAGTCTAACCGAATGCAGATAAGATAGATAGATATATTCTTTATTGTACACCATAACAGTAAAACAACTAAAAAGGGTGATACAATGGGTGGTCTTATCGCTAAAAGCGATCTTTTACAGACAACCTTTGGATGTATTTGACACATAGGAGAAAATAAATACGCGGGTAGTCCACGGTGTACTATTTATCCATATAAAATATAAAAACAATAAATACAATTCTCAAAACATACATACATATAATTATAAAAAAAGAAACATACGTAATAACAACAATTTAAGAAGAGAGATAAAGATCCTTTACCACGTTTTTGAAAGACGATAGTGTTTGTGCTTGTCTAAGGCCGTGCGCGCACTGCCTTGCGGTGGCCGCAATTCCGGTAGTTCTACCGCACCGCAAAATTTGTGAAGTATGGAGTGTCATAGAAGTGCGCGCACTGCGGTCAGTCTACCGGTGCGGTAGAACTACCGGAATTGCGGCCACCGCAAGGCAGTGCGCGCACGGCCTTAGTGACACTAGTAGATCATTCCACAGCCGTACTAGTAATATTAACCATTAGCTTAACCTGCTTTCCGAGCCATGTAAGAATCTCAACGCTTTAAGAGGGGGATATTGATTGTGACGTCACGCCACAAGAGAAGTCCAATGTAACTAGAGTTGCCAACTTTTATTAGAAGAAATAGAGTATATCTGATTCCAAAGGAGGTAAATAAAGAGTACGGATTTATAACAAAGAGAACCATTCACTAAAAAGGCATTTTGGTACTTTTTGCAGCACATAACAAATTTTCATTTATTTTAAAAGCGTCGTACGACTCCAAACATTCTAAATCTAAGTTTACATAGATCAGGAGCTCATTTTTAATAAATTTCGTTTTAATTTAAGTATAATATGCTTGACTGGCACTAGTATAGTAAACATTGTGTAAAAGAGCATTTTAGCGTCCTCTATTAGTGTTATAGATTATAGAGTACACCTACATGATATAAAGTACAATACTCTATTTTAGAGTACGGTTGGCAACCCTAAATGTAACAGACTGTCCACAGGGATACTTTATTCCATCTTCTCAGACACAGAAATATAATACTTATTTAATTGATATAATACTTTTTAATAACACATTAGTCATAATTGTAAAACTAGACCACCTATTTTGAATGATTCAACACTGCAATTAGATATACACATAACCGCAAACATAGCGCTAAAATCTAACCTACTAAACTAACAAACGATTGCATGGCCTTACTCATTTTGGATTTCAATACAACATTAGCTTAATGGCATGGTCGATAGATAACTAACTAACTACTTACCTATTTAAAATAACCACTTCATTACCGTCGTATCGTATGTACTTACAACGTGCTCAGAATTTTAATCAAGATTTTATCACTTCAAAATCTAAAAGTGAAAGGGGAGCATAATATGGTACTAAATTCGTAGATAAACATTTTCGAAAAGCATTGAAACAACCATTTACACCTTAATGCACATTCTTAACAAGATTAAGGGAAAAACGTCACCTCCCTGCAAATATTAACTTTGGAATAGAAAGGCAAATAATGGGGTGTTCGGTTTGCCATGTCCTTATCTGGTTTCGCACTCACTTTCCTTGTGCAAACGGCTTGAGGAAATGCATGAATGCTTGGGGCTTCCGATAACAACCATGGCAAGATATATAAAGGGATATGGCTGTATGAGCCATGACCCGTTTTCTCGTAACGATCCCACGCTCAGTATATGTCATAGGTAGGCATCGGATTAAAATCTGGCAAAGAGGAAAATTTTACGACCCAATGTTTTTAAGGTTCTTCCCATTATGGAAATGGAGAATAAAAAAACTTAATGATTAATAAAATTGTGTACCGACGCAATTTATGTTAAAGAAAATTAAAAGTTTGGTACAAAAAGTTTATAATTTATTCTTAAATTCTAAACAATATGTAAATCAGGCACAAAGAAGGCATAGTTGGGGGCATAATTCAATTCAATTCTATTCTATGGCTAATTATGTTAGTTACTTTAAAATTTACTGTATTTTTTTAACAGAGATGGGCATGAAGACATCGTTCGTAATATGACTAAACCAAAGGAAAACCATATATTATTAAATAATAAATTTCTTACAAAAAGCTACACATCTCATCTATCATTTAACAACACTAGTATTGACTACAAAACCCTAACCTCCTAAACTAAAATTCATAATTTTTATATCAATACTTTGACAAATACTCTTGACACGTACCAATTCGTCGAACTGAGCAGTGACCGCAAATTCCCATTAATTGGAGATGTGTTGGACAGTTAATCACAGTATAAACCAATGCTGTCTTCCATTAATAACGTGTAATACTCCCGAGGTTTCCCACTAAGACGCTTGCTTGAACCATTTACGAGCGAGTTAGCAAAGCGTATGCAAATACGAAAACCAAGGATATCTTTAAATTAGACCACTTTCATCGATGTACGCAAAACATCGTCATGATGTCTTCAAACGAACATTAATGAGCATTGCCTTTGGCTATGATGTAATGGAAAAAAAATCCTAAAAAACCTTGTAAAAAGATCGAAATATACTATGAAAAATCATGATCATTATGAAAAATCTTTGAATAAACTAAATATTTCCTACCAATTGCATGAAACTGTTTCAAAAGAGGTTATTTGAAACTATGTATTTTTAGGGTTCCGTAGCCAAATGGCAAAAAAACGGAACCCTTATAGATTCGTCATATCACTCATATCTATCATATCTGTCTGTCCGTCCATCCGTATGTCACAGCCATTTTATTCCGAAACTATTAGGACTATATACATGAAATTTGGTAGGTAGATGTGTGCAGTAAACCGCTTTCTGATTTTAAGATAAAAATAATTTAAAATTAAGGGGGGCTCCTCATACATGGAACTGAAATTGAAAATGAAATTGAAGTTTCTAAAACCACGTTTTCATAAAGATATTTTTGTGTGTGGTATCTATAGACAGGTCTTTAAAAATGATATTGACGTGTCTATAACCACTTTTTCATAAGGTTAATAGTTTAAAAGATATACCCTTCCAAAGTGGTAAAATGTGTCCCCCGCCCCTTCTTCTTCTAAAATAATGGAGGGAAAAATCTAAACATAATATATGCTGTAGATCTTAATGTAAACTTTCAACGAAAATGGTATGAACGAGATCGGTCAGCAGTTTTTGAGATATAGCATTTTTTCGCAAATATAACTTTGTAATTCATACAAATACTATGAAAAAAAACAAATTTATTTTGGCTTAGTTACTACGGAATCCTTCATGGGTGAGTCTGACTCGCACTCCGCCAATTTTTTTTAGTCGGTATTTATAACTAATTCTGCAGTGCTCTAAACGGCGATGGAAAACATTGTGAGGTAACCTAGAGGAAAAATCTTAAGAGATGCGACAATCGATATCCACCCATTTGCACTGGGGTTCGCATGGTAGATTACGACCTATTCCTTTTCATGGGTAGGAAGCCTGTGTCCCAGAAATATGAACGTTGTACGCTTATTATATTATACTTCTTAAACATAGTTGAACAACTGAAGAACAATCTAAACAATTACACAGAGTAAACAAAATTTTAGAGCTGCAATCTTACAAAACTTTTCTTTTCCAGATCTCTTCGTTGGCTTGATCTACGTATTCCCAGATATCGTTCAGAAAATAACCATAGCATGGCTGGCTGGAGAGTTTATGTGCAAATCGGTGAAATTCCTACAGGTGAGTTGAATTAAATAAATATTTTCTTTGTTTATAAACATAGTTTTTCTGGGTACCTAACCTAAAAGTAAGGGAGATCAGAAGTTTCACAATTTGAGATATTTCTTTGATCATTTTGGTTATGGTTTATTCTGTACTAGCATATATTATAGTAATAGGTTTTAAATGGGGTTAAGTGGAGATTATAGCATTTACGAGATACTTTTATTTTGGGCATGGGCTGCAAAGTTATAAAAAGCAAGATTTTTATGAGAATGTAAGTACTTTAGCAGTTTATTTGATTTCCAATATAAAGGTACTGGTAACACCAGTTGCAGAATATAGTCAGTAAAATATTTAAGTGTAAAAGGTTTACAAAATTTAAACAAATTTCTAAAAGAGAAAAGGATTCAGTGTTTTTAAGATTGAACTTAAATAAATATTAGAGTTATTTAAGCATAAAATTTTCATCTCTAAAAGTACTTGAGATATTTAAAAAAAGTAAAATGTTGCAACAGCAAACATAAGTGAAAAAAAAAATACAATTGGACGATTAACTGAATTATGGCATCGAGCTTTTGCTCTTTCTGTCCAAGCAAGGTAATTTTGACTGTGCCCTGTGAAGAAGAATTTCTGGGAACATCCTCGTATGTATCTTTGTTCAAATAAACAAACATAATTCTATCACACTATATCAACGGTACTAATGTTCCAAGTCTGAATATTGAAACAGTATGACTAAATTACTTTCGGGCTTGACTAATGTCATGTAATTTTTAATTATTATGAATAGGTTCGCGTTTGATCAATAACTCGCCTGATGATAAGCGATGATGTGGTCGAAGATAAAGCACGCTTGCCTAGAAGTAACCTATTCCCTCTTGACTTAACCCCCAGGTTTTAGCTATCAGGAAACACAGACTGTAACTATTCTTCTGGAAATATCCACTATCTTTGTTCGAATTAGCGAAGATAATAAAATCATATTAAATACATCTATAGCACTAATATTCTATGTCCGAATATCGAAGAAATATAATTAACGTACTTTATTACTCGATTGCGGCGAAGCAAGGAGGAGGGCTATGTTTTTAGCGTGTATGTATATATGCGTGTCCATTCCTTTGTTCACTCGTAACTATTAAAGCAGTGAACGGATTGTGATAAATGATACGTCGTTGAATGTTTCTTGATAGCGCGACTGTTATTGGATACATTAAAATAAAAATAAATCACCACCGCGACAACCAGACGCATCCCAAACCAAACTATATCAAGTGGAGTATCATTAAATAAATCTTTAAAAATCATTTTGAGGTTTCGTTGATTTTAAGCAATCGTTTTTGAAATATAATGTTTTAAAACGGAAAAAGAAGAACATAAAAAAGTTATTTAAATATCAAAAAAACCCGACTGCTCAACTGAAATGCAAGATCCGTCCCATTTTTTAAATGAAAATTATATTATGTTGGGTACTTACTTGTCACTTTTAAAATAAAAATATCATTTTCATTTTAAGGGAAAACTAATTTTCTTTATGAGTAAATCAATATCCTAAAGGAGAATTGAACGAAACAGCTGCACACTTTTAAAAGCAAATGTTGCACACACTGCACTAAAGTTATGGACAAAGTTTCCAAGTAACGTCCAGTCAACGAAAAGATAAATGTTATCTTTTATCTATAAAGAATATCTAGAATTTAGAAAAACGTTGTGTTCACCTGCGACCATAAGTAATGTCTTTATTTTGACATTTGTCGTTCAAAACTCATATTCAACATATTCAATTTATTTATTTGCGATAAGTGTTGGTACAATGTCGGTCTTAACATATATTATAATAACATTATTATTATGGATCCTTAACACTTAGTCAAATGACTGTGACATGCAAACATTTTGTTTGTACTTAATTAATAATCTTACTTAATTAATAATTGTTAACAAAATAATCTATGATTCTATTAAATTAATTATTAAAATTACAATTGAATAGCAATATTATTATTCTTATTATTAGAATTATGTCATATAGTTAAATTATTACAATTGTTAATTATTGTTCAATGTCTTATTAAATATTTCGCTTACCGAGTAGAAAGTCTTTTCGTTAAGCCATGCTTTAAGACACCTTATAAAGTTAGTAGTTGGCAAGATTTTAATGCTGTCAGGTATAGCATTAAATATACGACCGCACATTGCATAGCTATTCTTGTTATATAGTGCTGTTTTAGGAATTATGGGCAAAACAATTCTATTTTTGTGTCTAGAACTTTTTGGATACAATTCATGAGCCTTTTTAAATAGTTCCGGGTGCTTTCTAACAAATTTCGCGCATTCAAAGATGTACAGACTGGGTAAGGTTAGTACCTTAAACTTTTTAAAAATGGGTTTGCACGATTCCCATGGGCGGATTCCTGCTATGGCGCGTATGCATTTTTTCTGTGCTATGAAAGCTCTATGACTTTCCGTTGAGTAGCCCCAGGTAATCAGACCATATCTCAACACAGAGTCAACGTAACCATAGTATGCGGATAATACTGTTTTTAACGCTGATGTTTTTGAGAGTTCGTATAGAACGTACACGAATTTATTAATTTTACTGCATACTTTATTGACGTGGGCCTTCCAGTTGCAGTGTTTATCAATTGTAATGCCGAGAAATGTCGTTTCGTTGACTTCGTTTAGTTTAAGTCCTCTATAATTAATGTCTAATGTCTTATGTTGTTGTCCGTACATACTAAATTGCATAAAATTAGTTTTTGTAAGGTTCACGCGTAAATTACTTTTGTCAAGCCATGTTATTATTGATTCAATTGTGTTATTTATGTCAGTTGTATATTTATTAATGTCAGGATTATTTGATGTCATTATTAATGATATGTCATCAGCGAACAGAAAACATGGGTGATTAGTAACTTCCGGAAGGTCATTTATGTATAGTAAAAACAGTAGGGAGCTAAGGATACCGCCTTGTGGCACACCGGACTTATTATGTTTATACTTTGACCTATATGTTTTTAGTTCTAGATTGCTGTCAATTTTTTCGATTTCTACACATTGTATTCTGTTATTTAAATAACTTTCAATCCATTGGAGTGCTGGGCCACGTATCCCATACTTGTCTAGTTTGTTTATTAATAATTCATGTGACACGAAATCGAAGGCTTTCGTCATGTCAAAAAATATGCCCGTTGTTTGGATACGCTTATCTAACTTACTAATTATTGTGTGGATTAGGTTAAAACATGCTAATGTTGTGGATTTTCCTTTTTGAAAACCGTATTGTTCGTCCTTTATGATAGTATGCTTATTAATGAAGTGAGTAAGGCGCTTGTGCATTGCAGTTTCAAATATCTTTGAGATTATGGGTATGAGAGTAATTGGTCTGTAGTTGTCTAGATCTTCTTTATTACCTTTTTTGTGGAGAGGCTTCACCACTGATTGTTTAAGTAGATCAGGAAAACATCCCGATTCAAAAGAGAGATTTACTAAAAATGATATGACTGGTGTTAATTCAACTGCGCAACTCTATAGAGAACAGACGAAGTTATTTTATTACTGACGTTATAACTTGAGTAGATAAGAAAAATGACTAATTAAAACCGATTTTTGAATTATGTACATATTCTGAAATATAACGTTTGTAACACAAAATACTCAATTTAGATACCGGACTTACGTATGTTTTGAGATGAGAGTTCGTGGCTTAGATATCTCAGCAAAGCGACACTGCATCAATTTTTGTTTGTTTGTAATGGATATACTCAAGAATCTTTTCACCAATATAAAGCTACATTATAATCAAATAAATAAGGCTACTTTACTTTGTCTGAATAAATCGTTTAACGCGCGCGTATCCTCGTGTATGTGCTAGTATATTATATTTTCTTGCGTTTTGTTATCATTAGAACATTTTCCATGATGAAAACGCTTTGTCACATAATTTCTAAATCTTACTCTTTGGAGCAAGGTCATGAAATATATGTAGTAACAATATCAGCTGACTACAATCTAGTTCTAAAAAGTAAATTCAGCGCCAAAACAAACATACAATATTTAAATCAGTTAGCACGGGCGTTCTGGTTACTGATAGTAAAAACAAACAGTGAAATTACGTAGGTACATCTGATGTTGTTCACTGAAAATTTACTCATAATGAATATATAGACACGTCCAAACTACAAAATGATTAAGTCATCTAGTACGGTTGAAATAACGTGAAGGAAGGTACAAGCAAATAGAAAAGTGAAAAGCCTTCTTTATTTAAAAAAGCAGACATCTGTACCGCCCTCTCTTCAGTCAACTTTGTTTTTATATCGCATCGATGATAACAAACGATATGGCAACGGTTTTCAAATCCTATGTCTACATGTGTGGAGCACACTAGAAATTTTAATACATTGATACCAGAGGCCGAATTTTTCAAATTAAGAAGAACGAAGAGAATTATCGTTTTATTGGCAAGTGACGTGGAAAGTGATGACCCTCATAGTGCTGTGACACGTTTGTTGTTACTGGTATTCAAGAAACATGAAACCAATAATTTGGGGTTTTCAGTACTTTTGGATAGATATGGTGATTTCGGTTACACGTTGTATATTTCATGAAAGTCTGTTTTATTTTTCAATTAATTATTAAACAGTCTTGCCTGTGGTTGTCTTAATTAATACATTAATGAAAGCCTCCAGCCAGGACTTATTATAAAACTTACAAACTAGGCGACTACACGCTAAGGGCACCCCCTGTGGGGTACAGACCTCGGCCTAGTCGATAGGCAGAGTACTCTAGGTGAGAGAGAGGCATGGGTGGGCTCAGAGGGATGCAGTATAGCTTCTTCCTATAATAAATAAGGGTACCACCGCCGTGGCAGCGTGTTCTGTCATTGCGAACTAGACTGTAGTTGGCAATTTTAGTGTCAGCGCGGTGGGGTTTTAAAAGGGTCTCCTGTATGAGGAGGGCGTCTAATTGGTGGTTGCGGAGGAACTTTGATATTTCGGCACGTCGGTTGAAAATACCATTGGCGTTGAAAAAACCTACTTTAAGGGATCGAGGCCTAGAGTGATTTGTGCGTTGGGAATCCATTGGATCAGTCCATGCTCTGCGCATGGCCATACAATTGACAACGGTGGCATTATCCCACTGTTATGGCACGGTAAGGCTTATCAATTGAGATACCGGTTAGGGAGCATATGGACCTAATTTTGAATATGGGGTGGTGTCCTACGGTTGGTTAACAAATGACAAGAATCATGTCGTAGAGTTCTCCGCCTTTCGCTTTATATAAGCGATGGACGGCGGACACTGGTATACCTTGTTCGGCTAGGTCGTCTTTTTTATCCTGTACAAGGATTTCTTTAGGGACACGTTTAATCACTACTCTACTCGCATGGGCGTGTCCTCGGGGAAGGAGAAAGTGTGAAAGGAGCTATTCCTTTCACGGAGGGCACGATATAGTTCCTTGTAGTCGTTATACGTAGGGACTTTGATGCCATTTTGGCAGGCACAGGCGTTTGTGTAGTTGATCTTTTGATCCAGATACATCTCGGACACATCAGTCCATTTCGCCTTATCTTGGCCTTATAAGGGCGGTGGAGGGCGTTGCTTCCTTTAGGCTGAGGAAGTTTGGGCTTTCGGGCTGGGGGGACGACTATTCTGCACGCGAGCAGAGGTAGTTGGGACGGGGCTAGCGGGTCATACGGGCATTTGAGTTGGGGACGGGGGCGACGCGGTGGTCTTTTTGGCCTTGCTGGCCTGGGAGGTTTTCCCTTTCTTCCTGTTGCCTCGGAGGGTAGGTTGGATACCGGTACCGACGTGTCCATTTTGTCGAATTCAGGTGTTGCGCACAACTGCGCGGCGTCCATTGTTCTATGAACAATGGGATTAGAAGGTGGGCCGGAAACAATAGCTGAATCTGGGAATCGGGTGTTCGGTACGCCTTTGTCGGCGGGCAGCGGCGGTAAGGGGCTATCAGCTTCGGATTTTTTCATTGTTCTACGAACGATGGGGTCGGAAACAATAAACTTTATCGTGAGTCGGCCAACTGCAGGGCCTTGATCAGCGAGCGGGGGAGATAGCGGGCTATCGAGCGCATCGCTAAAATCGGTGACGTTGGCTTACAACTTCAAGTCTTCTTCAATCTCCACACCACATCACATCAATCTTTTCCAATTCAAATTCAATTACCTTTTCAAATTTTGAAATAATAAGAACCAAGCAAACTAAGGCATTTCTGCAGGTCTGCGAACGGCGAGCAGGGGTAGCTCACCAGAGGGTAGTACCAGATGGTAAGGACCAGACACGAGTCGGCGGTGCACCGTGTTCCGCGCGCGCCTTATAGAGCAGTCAGCAACATTGACGGGGCCCGATAGGGCCATTGCCTTACGGGGTTGCGGGAATTGTTCTAAAGAGACACCGCGACCCCGGAATGCCAGAGCAACAGAAGGAGCAGGGAGATTTTTAGTCAGTAGAAGTCTGACACTCCCTTCCGCTCCACCCACAGCGGTTGGAGTAATATGATGATTTTCCCACCCAGAAAAAAAGGCATTTATAATAATATAGATGAGTGTTTATACGACGACCAGTTGCACCGCATTTGACATGGCAATCTTAATCCCGCCTCAACTTAAATGACAAACTTTTCGCATATTTAAGAAAAAAATAACCTTTTCATAGCTATAGGTACCTACTATTAAGTTTCACCAGCTACTATCGTGCCAAATACTGATTTTATCATTCCTAAAGACTTTTAATTAAAAGTAAAAATTATGAAGAGGTCATTTTAGAACTTTAGCTCCGCAAACGCTAAGTTTGGAAATTTAGATAATTTTATAAGTTTACTCGTTCAGAACTTTAATGACCTCGTAGTAAATGGAGCTTGAGAACTTACGCCGAATAATTTATTTTAGGTAAGGTATTATTTAATGGTGAGGTTCATTATCTGCAGCCTCGGCGAAATTGATATGAATTATGAAATGTAATATAGTATTGTGCAACTATCCGATTCTATATAACATACATAGTTTTGAATGCCTATTTATTAATTGCTTACGGTACGACATATGAGTGGGTGAATTCCCAGTTAGGTATAATACTTAGTGTCATTTATACTTAGTTTGATCATCGCCACTGCCCCCAGAATGGTGAAGGTAAACATTGTGTGGGAAACAGCATATCTTCGGACAGATAATCTGAAGAAACGTGGAAGATTACGGCCTACTCCCTCTTATAAACAGGAGGTCAATTAGTATAATATGCCGTTCCACCTGTTAGGACCCGCAGGTGGAACGGCATTTTATATTGTGTTATTCACAGAATAATAATTAAAAACAGTGGTGTACAATCATGGGACATCAGCTTATCGCACATAACAATCTCTTACAGGTTTGGATACACACAAATAAAGGAGATTGTTTTAGAGCTATCAGTGTACAAATATCATAAATAATATTTATTAAACAAATTTTGTGATTTTAGAATTCAAGCTAAATCACAATTACTTATAAATTTCAACTTCTTACTTCTATTTCAGTCATTTGCTTACTTTAAACACGTTGGGATATGTATAATTTAATTATTTCACTATTCCTATCAGATGAGAAAGGGAAATTGAGGAGACTAGGTATTTATACGAGAGATGAGAAGGGGTATTTAAATAGGATTTTAAATTTAAAATCAAATTTAAACGGCCAGTCATACTTGCATACATGAGTTACCTATTCTTATGCGAAAAATTATAGTAATTTGGATTGACAACCCTAACATACATACTTAATAGAAGCACGAAAAAGCATTGAACGCACTTTTTCTGACATTTTCACCAGTTCAAAGAAAATAAGATTTCTATATAACTTAGAGTAAAGGATTATATTTTGAGGAATCTAGATTTGACCAAGCGAGAACGCTGCGGTTTTTCGAATGCATAATATTATTTTTATCCCTCAAGTTCATGGGTTGTTCCTGCCTATAGATACACAAAGCTGTTGTATTGTACATTTGTTTATGTAATTTCAGGCTGTGGTGATGTATGCTTCTACATACGTGCTGGTGGCACTCAGTATAGACCGCTGCGATGCCATCACTAATCCAATGAATTTCTCCGGCAGCTGTAAGTACCATCTCTTAATAACTGTCTGTGGAAATTAATCATTTTATAAAACAGATCATCTTTATAACGCATTTCTCATCCTTCTGTACAAAAACATTTTCTTTTCTCTAAAAAATAATTTGAATAAAGAATCTGCTAACCAGTATTTAAGTATAATATAATATTATGGTCAAAACGTTTTTACATAAAGCTGATGTTTATCTATATATTTCTATCATAACTTAATAATAACACAATATTTAATTTTGTTTTTCTACAAATACTTCGGTATATGCTGAATATCTTATGCTGACAGAAGATTACTTTATCCAGAAGATTAAATATTGGTTTCAAATATGTAAGGAATGATAATATTTTCAATGCGTATTAAATTAACATAACATTCTACAATATTGTCCCTTGAAAAGTAATGAAACAGCTATGTGATCTTGTTAATGACTCAATAAAAACTTTGTAATAGAAGTAATAAAGAAGAAGGTACTTAAATTATTATGACTGTCAATGTTTTTAATACTTATCGAAAACTTTTAAAGATTTCACTGCCAATTAAAACTTGACACTTACGTATCTTTAGTTTTATTTTCATTGGAAGGGACTGCTAACAGCACAAAAAGTTACTTTATGAGGATATAAAGTAATAGCAACAACAAGCAAGTTTGAATAAATAGCATTTTAGAAGTAACAATGTGACATGTCCAAAGGTGGATATGTCACAAGAGTTTCAAAAAAGAGTATTTAATCGCTAGGCTGAGATTAGGCTTAATTAATTATTACCAAGTGGTATAATTCTGACTAATTAGAAAATATACAAAATAATCGATTTAAGATAATATATGCACGTTAGTTATAGTTGATTGCCGAACGAAAATATTTTATTTGAATGAAAGGAATATTTGGGATGTATTCATTCATTGATAATGCTAAAAAACTGAGAATATTGATGATTTAAAAGGAAACGTCTAGTATTAAATGATGATAATATTTTTGTAAGGAATAAAAAAATACATTTATACTTTATTAGCAATACTTTGGTGCCTGAAAAGGAAAATAATACAAGGAAAACGAAAAAGAAAATCAACGATAAAATTCCTTTTAAAACTCAGCTTTTGCCACCGTCGCGTCGAATCAAACGGCAGATCTACTTTGCCCTTCGATATTGTATAATAATTTTTTATTGAATTCCAGGGAATCGGGCGAGGGCGCTGATTGTGTCCGCCTGGCTTATCAGCATAGTCTTCTCCATACCACTGCTTATATTATATGAAGTGAAAGAAGTTCAAGGTAAGATCACTAACTTTGATATATGTTTCAATTAAGAGATCTTTGGAATGAGATATTGTAAATTATTTGGCTATCTATTGTAGATTATTAATTTATAGTCTTATTATTTTTTGAGGATGACGATGTTAAGTAGGTACTGATAGTTCGTATAGGTCACTTTTTGCTTTAGTGAATTAATCTCATTTCGACGAAACTGCTGCACCACGGGTAGGAAAGCTAGTATACTATTTGAACCGGCCGCAGCCTCCTGAAATCTGTGTGTTTCTATCCCCAAAAGAGCACAACAAACCTTCTTTTTAACCGACTTCTAAAAAAGGAGGAGGTTCTCAATTCGGAGGTTTATATTTTTTTTTATGTTTGTCCGCGCATAACTCCGTTGCTTACCAACCGATTTGAAAAATTATTTTTTTTTATTAGAAAGGGTATAGTTCCCAAATGGTCCCATGAAAATTTTATTGAAATCAGACAAGCCGTTTCTGAAAAATCAACAAAAGTCTAAAAAAAATATTTACATTGACGATCTTTTCGTTTACTCTGCATTGCGTTTTTTGTTCGCGCATAACTCCGTCATTTAAGAACCGATTTGGAAAATTCTTTTTTAATTTGAAAGGGTTTCTAGTTGGTCCCATTGTTAGGACAGATCCTAATGTGATGACAATGATGATGGAATCATGGAGAAATCGAGGGAACTCTTTAAATATTATAGGCACACCTATAGCGTTTTGGGTATTTCTTATAGTAACTTGTGCTGTTTCTCTCGAAAAGCACCATTTGGGGAAGTGGAACTGATGATATATATATCTAAAAATAATTTAAAATATAGCGTTCAGAAATTCGTGAGCATCACTGTCCAATGGTAATGTGCACAAAAGACTGGCTGCATTGCCACGTAGTATGGCAATGCTTATCCTCTGTCCAAGGTAAAAGCCTGCCCTTGATTCACGCGAAGTGTCAACTAGGCGTCTGGAACGGTCTTTAAATAATTTGTGAGCACTCGAGCCCCACCATCCCAGGGTTTCAACCCAAACCGGCTCGAAAATATAGGTATATTTAAAAAGAAATTAATTAAAATAGCTGCTTAAATAAATTTAAATGCTTGAGGTATTTATTTATGTTTGTATTTATTTCTTCGACGTACATCTGAACCCTGTATATTATTATATGTCACTAAAAATTGCTTAACCGACTCGTAATTTGTATTCAGAGAAAAAAGTATAGTTTCCCGGAAAACTGAATATGTTCATTATCTAGTTTTTTACCCGACTGAGGTGGGTAATGTGTTTTTCCAAATATGAAAAAATATTTTTTTTATAAATTTTGCAATTTTGACAGAAGGGACAACGTTGGTCGAGTCAGCTCGCTAACATTAACTTTAATATCTCTAATAAGATTCTTTTATTCGATTTTTGCCACTCGTATTTATTAAATTAACTCCAAAAAAGATCCCCTCCGGAAGAAATCAAACCCAATCGGAATGGTTCGATTTTTTACAATTCAGCCGCAAGAAATGAGAAATGAAGTTCTTATGGCTATAGCATGGTTAATGAAAAAAATGCTCCAGATTCACTGTTGACCCACTTTCTTATCGCTTTCTATTTGTGGCACCGAATTGACTTTTCAACAAATCAATTTATCTTAATGGTTTTGCGTTTTTTCGGTGGCATAATTTGCATTGGCATGATTAATTTATTTGCAACAAAACATAGTACTATTACTGGTCTTTTTTTTATTCCTTCTCTTATTTATTTTTTATAATTTCATGCACAAAAGATAGCAAGCATGAAATTGAAAGAAAAAAAAATTAAATATAAATTATTTATGAAAGCATTTCCGTACAGTTTGGAGTATTGAAGGAGTTGAGCCATCATTAGTTCTCATTTGAACATCTTTCCAGTCTGACCAGTCAAAATCTGACCAGTCTTGGCAAAGATACCCAGTTACTGGGTTGTGGAGGTCAGATAGTCGTACAATGTACAGCTTTATCTGGTTAGACAAGAAGTCGATCCCAACATAGTTGGTAAATGCGATGATGGTGATTCAATAAATATAAATAAATTGGCAACGATGCACTGGTCGAGTCAAAGCTCCAGAGCTTTGAACATCGACAACGAGTTGCAAGTCCATCGGTTTTCTACCAGTTAAATTTCGGAGAGTGTGCGATGGAATTACACAATCTAATTCCGCCAAGTCCGTTCCATCATCGGACTACAAGACAAACGGCGACGCACCATCGTTACATGGTGGACATCCCACCCATATGCACTAAACGTTTTGGGAATACTTTCATTGTACGTACGACTAAGGAGTGGAATTCCCTGCCGGAGTCTGTGTTTTCCGATAGCTATAACCTAGGGGTCTTTAAGTCAAGTTGAGATGGTGGTCAAACGCGAACCTATTACCAATAAAAAAAAAATCGAACAATCTAAAATATGATTTGTAAAAAGAAGAATATTTATTTATAAATTCTTAGTCCAACTTCAATCAACGTTCTCAATTAATTTTCAGGTCAGATGCAATGCTGGATAGAACTGGGCACTCCTCGACGGTGGCAGATCTGGATGTCACTAGTTTCCATCATGATCTTCGTGCTACCAGCTTTAACGATTGCCGCCTGTTACGCTGTGATAGTCCTCACAATATGGACGAAGAGCAAAGCGGTCGTCATGAGCCCACCTATCAACTCTAGGAGAAACAAGACTTTAAGAAATGGTGAGTTACACATTCACATCAGAAATAGATTTTTAGTAAATTTTTAAGGATTTAGATTCAGCCATCGATGTTTTTATATTACGAATAAGCCGCTCTTGACCCCAAACACACCTGATGGTAAGTGTAAGATTAGGTCCACGATCGAACAAGCGAACCCAGAAGATGCCTGTTCACTCTTGCTTTAAAAGCTGATGGGTCATATGTGGCAGGAAATACAGAAGCCGGCAGAAAGTTCCACACCTTGGCTGTGCGGACAATAAATGTAGAGGAGAAGCGAGTTCCTTTCTTTCGGTCTCATAATTTATAACTACATATAGATTGTCTCTCTGTTACAAAATTAATCTTGCTGGTTGAATCAGCTGCCCACTTGAGCCTTAATCACGACGTTTGGACGCTACACTCGTAATACTCATACAACGTGTAACAAAATAAACGCAATTCCTGAAAGTAGTTAGTTCAGAATCGGCTTCTGAATCGATTTCTGTAATAAAAAATAGGTGTTAAATTAAAATAGAAAAAATCTTTCATTTTTTAACTTAAAATGGAAGCACTGTATCATGAAAAATTAATACAATCTTTAAATAATGGAAATTGTGTGCGTGGCGCGTCGGCCGCTAACATTGCATGAGTATGCGTCTTCGCAAGCATATTGTATGACGCACATACGTTTTGCGTTTAGTAAGGATAACTATTTTATAAAAAATGCCTAGGTTTCGTTTCAATTTATTTAGTTACGGATGTTGTTTTAGACTTATTATAATTTAATATTCCAGTTGGAGTGTCTGAGGTATTGCGCTTAATCTGTTACACGTTGTATAATAGCAAAATTAAAGCAGCAGTAGCCTAGTGATTACACGCACGACTTACGAGGTGTAGTTTATGGCTAACTCTCTTGAATAGATAATTTCCATCATCACCAATGCTCGCATGTAAAGGACAAAATTGTGAAGCAACCGACATGTCCTAGTTCCAAAAATCCGAAGACATGCGGTACTGAGACCTTAAAATGGATTAAGGCCAATTCCTTTGAAAGAGAAGAAGCTAGTCTTCCAGTAAACGTAATAATAATATGCTGAATATGAATTTTTAGTAAATAAATATTATATGTAAAATTAATATGTTTACAATTTTAGGCATATAAATAATGTCTAAGAACAAAAGTAACGCCAATAAATAAATTTATACTGTATTTTAGAACACAAAAACTAAACAAGAAACACGCAGATCGTAAATCAAACAGCAGCACATTTCCTCGATCATGACCTTCTGAATCGCTTACGAACACATAAACGATCTTGAAACATTATTTTTATCGACTCGCCCTATCGAACGCCAGAATCGTGAACGGGCGAATAACTAAAAGTACAATAAAACAAAAAAAGCACTTAATCCGTCGCAAAGAGTTACAAGATCCAGATACAGTCGACAGCTGCTAATGAATCCTCTAAATAGTTTTCATGAGAATTAACGTCTAGATTTAAATATGGTGTATATTTATCTTTTTTAGGTCAGGTGGAAAGCGACCCGGATTCAAGGCGAGCGAGTTCTAGGGGATTAATTCCTAGAGCAAAGATCAAAAGTGTCAAGATGACATTCGTTATTGTTTTCGGTGAGTATATTTGGACGATATAATGTATTTTAGTACGCTCTGTTTCTTTGATGGTTAGTCAAGTTCGCATCTGTCGAGCCATTGACCGTGTTATGGCATTGTATTCTATTTTTGATTTGTAAACGGCTTAGAAACGTTTATAATTATCTTGGAAGTAATAATTCAAAATATTTTCGAATACCTTGGTGTAGAGCACCAATTGACGAGCTCGTGGTTAAATAATAATAGCCGCACGGATCGATCTTATTCAAGGTTAAGCACGCTGAAGTCAGTCCGCAGATGGGTGACCAGGAACGACTTCCTATGCGAAGCACAGAGGAATCACGAAATATCGAGTATATCATGATTCCTCTGTGCTTCGGATAGGAAATCGAGCCGTTGATCCGAGCTGTCATTTTTACCATTTAGACAACCGATATGGGAAGTTAGATGCCAGAAAATTTACCAAGGACTATCGTGTCACCCAGCTACTGGGTTGTCAAGGTCTAATAACCTTTATGTACCGATGTGTGGTCTGAGAGGCCTCGGCAGGTACTGGACTTATTAGTTTACCCCTTTCCGCGTACAATACCGATTCCCTCTTTTAAGTAGCTGCATGGACAGTACCCATGTTGACGTCAGACCAGGCAGTGTTGTCATCGCCCGCATATTTGATGAATAATTACGCTTTGAAATTCCGACGTGGCCTCACATCGGTATTTAAGTAAGTATTTTGTTTTGTTTTTGTTATAGTACATCACACAGGTATACTATAACAAACCTGGTGTATCCTGTATAGCACACACGGGATACACCAGGGACTTGCGGTAGTAAACGGAATAACTGGCGACAGATTTACAGCATTTAAAAAGATCTCGGATATGTACATACATTGAATCCAAATAGTGAGCGAGTGATTGAGAGCTGGTTTGCGGATGAAGTTTCCAGCGGATCACAATATGACGACGTTGGCGAAGATTTTTGTCCAGAGCACAGTGAGCATGGACACGAATACTAGTACCGATATTTCTGATACTGACGAAACTCAACCTGAACACCTGGAAGCACCGTTATCGTCATCGGAATAAGATGTTCTGCTCTCTTGGCTTGCTTATTTTACTGGATTTTGGATATTAGTTCCGTCATTTCTCATCTTATACATGATGTACATGTGGGAAGACAAACTAATAGAGGAACATTTCTAAAAGAAATAGCTCTACAGTTGGTATTGGAGCATATAAAGCGAAGATTTTGAAATCTGAGGTTGCTCCGTGAATTGAATGAGTTTGGCCAGAGTACTTGGTTCTGATAAGCCAGAAACATGTGAAGATAAAGCTGAGGAAGTCAAGACACGAAAGACTTTTCTTTCGAATGTTCTTAGAATTTAAGGCGTAGGTGTACTGTGGACATTCCTTTTTTCCTAAATTTTTTTTCTAAGAATTATATTAGTCGTTATTGAGAAATACTATTTTTTGTTATTCTGATAGAAGTATTTTTTGTGTTTTGTTGTTTTATATCGAATAGTCTGACTTTTTCCAATATTCACGCCAAATATTATTGTTGTTATTTTCAATTTCATATTTAATGAAGTTGATTTTCTTTCTATACTTATTTTTTCTTTAAACCCTTTAATTTTCATCATCATGCAAGGACAATTATTTAACTCATACCTTTCTTAAAACAAATCGATATTATGTACGCGGCCTCTCAGGCCTCACATCGGTACTAATGTTACAAAAAATGCACGTCGGTAGTTAAAGGATAAACAATAACTTCATGTAAAATACTAGTACTTAGAAAATAGAAAAAAGGCAACGCAGATAACCTTGGTGTAAAACACACTGTAGAGCTGAAATAACTATATTTTCCAATATTAAAGTTTCATAATTTAATTAAGCCTTAAAATACCGTAATAATTTCAAAAGCCAAAGCGTTACAGTTAGGTACCCATTGCTATTCGCCAAACTGTATTTCAACCTCATTAATATTTAATCAGAGGAACAATTCAAGCGGATAAAGTTCACAGTGGTCATTCAGTCAATTGTTTTGCGATAATAATCCAATTTTAATGTTTTATTGTAGTTCATGTAATTTTAATGAAATTTGTTTGTAAAATTATGTACTTTTCAACGCTCGTTTTATATCCTCTCCATAGAGTAATATAATCAGAATAAGTATTTTAGATTCGTTGCTACATTGTAATTACCAAAGTCAGTCCTTGAATGAGTGACTATCACTATCATATCGAAGGCTGACATTTGTACAAATTTAACAGTAGTAACGGGTGGTCGGACGCGATAAATTTCACAAAAGTCTTGCCAAAGAGTACCGTGTTAACTACTTAACTTGGTTATGGAGGTCAGAGAGACAGCCGCTCAATGAAGATAAAGTGTTGGTACTCAGTTTATTTAAAGTTATCTGTGACTCAGTTGCATTTAGCTAGTCTGGAAGTTGACCCCGTCATAGTTTTTATTTTTAAAGAAAACATTGCCCTTACTACCGAACTATTTGTAGGCTATACAAACATTTTGTTTTGGTTTGGGATCGAACGATCCCGTGATACATAGTGCATTAGTTAGCCAATCGCTTGACCTATGCGCTGACCATTTCGCCTAGGCTAGGTAAAGACCACAGAACAGATAAAAGAGGTTAGAAAGAAAATAGTTCCTGATTAGTATCAGAACGCGTGTCGCCGCTTGTCTCCCACTCTTTAGCTCCACTACAAGCAAGAGACCCGTTACGTATGCGAATTACGCACACAAATAAATTACACATACTTAAATCGAGAGCTTACTTAACTCACTGTCGATAAACATGCGCCGTGCATCACGGCCAATCAGGGCAAAGGACGAAACGTCAATAGTTGAAGTGTGGAGAACGCAACGCATGCAGTACATTGTAAGCGGACTTGGTCATTGCGTTAATTAAGCGAGTACATATCGGGCAATGTATATTTTTTGTAACTTGTTGCAATAATGTTGTTAATGTTCGGAATTTCATAGTGATCAGAATATTTTTATGTTTTTTACAAATAAAATTGTAATTAAATGTTATTTTCGACTTACCGATGGAAAGGTATACCTCCTCGTTCTATACTTGCGGTCTAACTTTTTGTTTTACAGGTTATAATTGCACAACACGGCATTTTAAAGCATAGCTGTGTTTCGAAGTAATCCGAAGCGCACTAAACGCGGTGAATGAATTGATCGGTCGAGCTATGATTTTCGTATCATAAATGTGGCGCGTTCGCCACGCTCACATTATCATTCCAACCTTATTCATCTATTCTGTGGTAAAGACAGATAATGACATCAGTAAATTTTATATTTAACGTTGTGCTAGTCACCAATTGGTTGAGAAAGTAATGCCATTTAATTTTACTTATCATTATTTTCTTTTATTTCGGACATATTCCAATGATGAGTATACAAAAAACTTAGCAAACTAGTGTTAGAACTTACATTACTAAAGAAACCAGATAACTAATATGCCACAGTTGCATGTAGGCCTCCAATGCCCCAGTATACTAAGATAGAAACTAAGACTACAGCAATAATAGCATCCTGAACACACACTCAGTGTTCGGGATGCTGTTATTGCTGTAGTCTTAGTTTTTTTTTATGTGTATATACAAGTGTCTCAAAAGCAAGTTTGTATTTATTTGGCTTATTGTGAGAAAGCAATGATTAGGAGGGACGCAGGGATGTCAGTCGGTAGCCTGGCTCTTGGGAATTAGTCGCTATGGAGCATTTTTGCTATCGAATCGCCCGTTATGCGTACGCAAATTTTACAAAAATGGTAATACTATGACTACGCCGCGAAGATATTTTTCCAATTGCCCGAATTGAATTTCAAAATGGTGCAGCTTTAGATCTGTGTGCAAAATGAGGTGTAGCGATGATCTATGCACATTCAAAGCACTTGCACGCTTCCAATGGAGAAGTTGGGATCATCAGGAACAGACTGATTAACCTGACTTATTTCCTCCTGCTGTGTCAAATCCATCCAAAGGTTGTCTGTAAAAGATCGCTTTTAGTAATACGACTACCCATTTCCATTTCATTGGGTGCAATAAAGAGTATATCTATGTTTCTCTTACGGCAACGCTGAATGACAAAACTCATGACGCCCTTTTTTTTCTTGTTGAATATAAATGTTGCTAGTTATATTATTTCGTCTGACTTTAAAACCTTTTGTTACACAGTGTTCGTGCTCTGTTGGTCACCGTACATCGTGTTTGATCTCCTACAAGTGTATCATCACATACCACCGACGCAGACCAACTTGGCTATAGCCACCCTCATCCAGAGCCTAGCGCCGTTAAATTCAGCAGCAAATCCTTTAATATGCTGCATGTTCTCACCCCACATATATACTAGCCTTAGGTAAGTGAGAAATTATTGAATCTTTATTTTTTAGATTTAAGTAAATGCACAGTTAAAGACCACACAAATACATAGTATTTGTTTATTTATTATTGATTTATTTAAACTTTATGTACAATAGTGTTACATAGGCGGACTTAATGCAGCAAGGCAATCTTTACCAGTTAACCTTTGGGTTAAAAAAAAACACATTTTATCATAAATAAATAGATAAATCACAATTACACACACATCAATCAGTGATTGATTAAAAACATATCCAAAGTCATATTTTTACACACAGATTTATCCGTTATAAATAAAGATTTTTTTCATTTTTTATTGATAATAGTTTCGCGTTTGACCACCATCTCACCTGATGGTAAGTGATGATGTGGTCGAAGATGAAGCACGCTTACCTAGAAGTAATCTAATCACTCTTGACTTAAAGACCCCCAGATTATAGCTATCGGGAAACACAGACTCCGGCAGGGAATTCCACTCCTTAGCCGTACGCACAAGGAAAGTATTCCCAAAACGTTTAGTGCATATGGTGGGATGTCCACCATGTAACGATGACGCAACGCCGTTTGTCTTGTAGTCCGATGATGGAACGGGCTTGGCGGAATTTGATTGTGTAATTCCATCGCACACTCCTTATTATTATTATTTATCTTCTATACAAACATACAAATAAAATTGAAGTGTCCGTCTGTGATTTCAAAATAATTGTGTTTTTCAAGTGCTTATAGTTATTACATGATACTACATAAAAAATAAACAAATTTATTACTTTATGTCTGTTTGCCGGTCTGCCTTTTTAGTCTTATCTCTAAGACGACTGGACTAATTTTAATGAGACGAGGCTTTTGAATATTCCTATAATAACATGTAATAAACTCATCAATTTATCCCTCTTCTGTAATTTAAAAACTCTTTGAAACTGACCTCTTAACAAACATTACACTACATACAAATTCATACTCAATTTCAGACGAGTAGCACCGTACAAGTGGGTATAACTTTGTTTGCAGACGGGTTCCACCTTATAAATGGTTATGGTGCAGCCGACGACGCAAACGCCATGCGAGAGGTACCGTTCGCTCAAGATCAGACTCGACAGCCAACTCTGATCTGCTAAGTTCTACGCACGCAAGAAGGTCACATACTGCTGCAATGGTAAATGAAGCATGCCTTATTATAATTCTCTCTTTCTGCTGGTGATCTTTCATGACTGAAGATTGCAATTATGATTTTTCATCCAGCCATTCGTAAGACTTTTCCATTAGCTGAAATCGTACGGAGAACTTCTTTGTAACTGTGAGAGCTGTGCTCTCTTTAGTTGTTCCAACCATCGGCACTGAGTTTTCCCTCTTACTTTTGTGCTTTAAGTTTGCGCTGATAATAATTGCAAGAAGTATTTATAGGAAAATTGTCCCCATTTAGATGTTTGCTTCTAAAATGGAAAAACGTTGTGTGTAAGGGAAATAATCCCTTCGAAATCTTTTGTCTTATTCGTTTACATGGATAAGACAACATTCCGATAGAAGAATTTGAATGTATTGAAGTGAATTTAATCTATAAGGGTCATGCAGATTATATTGTAGGAACTCAACTGGGTATCAATATTTATTGTGGCGAATTCTAGCTCTAAATAATATTATTTTTTATCCCTTGTTATAAAAATATTGGCAATGGCTGCATTATCTAGAGAAAAGGCATCAACGTCAACCACGACCATTCTGTGAAGAATGCATGACTGAGGAGAAAGATAATAATATCGTATTGTTAAAAAAGAATGATCAATAACTACGTAATTTTATTTATCCTTGTGTAGTTTTATAAGCGTAGCTAAAGCGATAGTTTTAAATACATTAATTGACTCCTAATCACTCTGTCAGTTCTCTCAGGCACAGAAACTCACCGCATTGTTAAAAAATAATAAATAATAACTACGTAGTTTTATAGGCGTAGCTTAGGCTTTATCGGCAATGCATGTATTATGAATTCCAGCATTTATCTTACACACAGTATATTATACCTTTGATGTTACATAAGTTTAGTAGATCCATAAGTTTTTTTCTATTGTAGTTCGTTAGTTCTATTGTAGTTTATTTTGCTTACTTTTAAGTTAGTTACTGCCTTTTGGTCGGAGTATTAGTAACTTCTTTAAAAAAAATTGTATATGCGGAACAGGGTGTAAAGTCCCGCAATCCAATTGAAAAGGGAGGATCTTCCGATCAGACAGGTATTTTTGTCTGGTGGACAACTGCCCGATGTTTGTGATCGGGTGATTTGTATGTAGGCTAGTTGAGCGGTAAACTTTGCTTGCGCGATACAGGATTTCTATCGTTTAGTTTGTATGTTGCAAAAATACATACATGTGATGTACATCACATCACGTTGGGGTCATCAATTTGGGGATATGCGAAACAGGGTGTAAAGTCCCGCAATCCAATTGAAAAGGGAGGATCTTCCGAACAGACAGGGGTTTTTGTCTGGTGGGCAACTGCTCGATGTTTGTGTATGTAGGCTAGTTGAGCGGTAAACTTTGCTTGCGCGATACAGGATTTCTATCGTTTAGTTTGTATGTTGCGAGATAGATGTCGCTACAACCTTATTTAAACAAACTTATTTGCATAATAGATAGATAGATATATTCTATATTGTACACCATAACAGTAAAACAAAATTATGGACTTAACAATTAAAAAGGGTTATGAAATGAAATATTTATTTTGTAAATTGGTTATAAATAACACTTTTACACGTCATGTTTTTTGCGTGTTAAGTTTAGTTTAGCTAGATGCGGCCAGTATTTCCTTACTGACTACTTTGAGAAGAAACACCGAAACAAACTCAGAGGTCAAAGTCTCTTTTAAAGTCCAGACAATTTGTATTTGTATATGAGAAGCATGTAGGTTCATGTCTGTGGTATTCTTTTGAGGGAATAACCACGCAAATTTGAGCGGACCTGTCCAGACAGTGCAAGCATTTGTCAGTTATCGTATAGCTCAACTTAGAACTTCAGGAGCTCAACAATTTGACGAACAATACCAAAGTAAGGACCTTTGGGTTGGGCTTTAGGTTTTATGTTATTTATTGTTTACACTGTTTCAGATTCTAAACCGAGGCCGTAGCAGTAGTATGTCCCGCGTACCGGTGGAAGCTCGCCGCACGCAGCTGTTGGTCCTCGTGTCATCGCACGACTGACAGTGCGCCGTGCGCGAGCACGCGCCGGCTCGTGACGTCATGCTCTAGCGCCAGCACTCGGCGTGTGCGCGCTCACACGTCTCCAATGTCTACAGAGCGAGTAGCTAAGTAGTCTCTACACCAGTATAAGTTCTCGTCAAATAACATGGCAAGAGTCGTTCAATGCGCAGAAGTCGATTTTTAGGTGTCAGCGGTTGTCAGCGGGACGCGGGGTATGACGTAGCGCCGCTCCGAGCGCGCGAATGGTGCGTCAGTAGTTCTCGTTCTATTTGCTCCCGAATACACTTGCGTAAACGAAAGTTGTACCCTTTGTTTTTGTTACGAGTTGTTGTTTTAAATTTAGTTTTTGTTACGTTGATTACAATGCCATGACCAAATACCGTTTTACGCAGACTATTAAAACGTAAGACAGAATAGTTAGACACTATAGTTAAGGAAGGTTGAAATTCCGAATTCGTCACTGTCTTTAGGACACCGGGAAAAAAGAAGAATAAAAGGGGTAGCAGTTTTATTAACTAATTGTGATGACGAAAACACACTATTTTTAATGTTTTTTATAAATACATTTTTTTTCACTATTAAATGTATTTATGTATTATATCTATTTTATTTATAACATCGAATTAACGAATGAATTCCTCTTCTTTATTTAATATTCTTCTGAACAGACATGATTAAAAATAATTGATGGCAATAACCATAGAATAATGACAAGCAGTAAAAGTGACCACTTCGATGCGCGAACTTACCCCCACTACGCCAAAACCTTGCCAACTTACGTGACGAGGACTATATTAGTACAGACATAAGAAACAACAATATAACAGTTACTTTACTTTCCACGTATGAAAAAATTTTTTTTTGTTAACCTTCACACTATTTTAGCCCACACTTCCTTCGCACAACTTGATCTATTTGACTAGGAGAGTGAAACTTAAAATCTATCGCTCCAACGCAAAAACTGTCCTGCTGGAAGATTGAAGAGCGTTCGGTTGCGAAGGAGGTGACAAAAGTCGGGTTAACGTGGTCCGAAGTGAAGCGCGTAACCCAAGAAAGAACGAAATAGTGGAGTACTTTAGACGCCTTCTGCTCCACGTAGGGAACTTAGGACAGTAAGTTAAGTCATATTGTTCAGCTGGGCTAAAGTCTCCTCCATAGCTTTAATTCACTCTTTCTGATGCCCTCTCCGACAAATTTGTCATGAACGCCTCTAAGTTGTCAAGGCAGCGCATTCTAACCTTTCCTCAGCGATGACGCCCGTCTTCTGGTTTCCACTGCATAACTACTCTAGCTCATTTGTCCTGATACATCCTTCATACAAAAAAAAGTGGTATTGAGTGGGTCATCCCACTCAATACCACTTCTGCCTGGCAACATGGAGTTTTTTTTTGAAGGAATAGTATGTGATAGAGCTATGTCGTGTTGGTACCGTCTTCTAAACTTCTGTAGGCGATGTGCTGCATTTTTGATGAATTCGTGTATAAAAACGCACGAGGTGAATTCTTGAGATTTTGTGTGTAACAGTGGGATGAGAATGAAGGAGAAAATTATTTCAGCAAACATGTTTTTGTAAGCATCATTTGAAATCTAGTCATACATTATTAAATTATATATTTTTATTTATAGTCATTATTTTCGAGGCATTTATATTCGTTTTTATGTACACTAGTTATAGTTTTGAATGTAATAACGTTATGTGGTTGCAAAAACGTGAACTATTTCTGGAATAAACCAACTTTGTAAAAAAAAATACCAAACTAACTTGTCTGTTAAAACACAACGATTGACGAACGTTTCTTTAGACGTTTAGGAGTATATGTGGAGTTTTAAATTAAATATTATAATGTTAATTAAATGTATATTGAGGTGATGAATGCGCTAAAAAATGCCAAATTAAAATCACATAGTCGTAAGATATGAAACTATTTAAAAGAGTGTAAGGATAAGGAACTGAAATATATATAAAAACTGCATAGATATAAGAAATATAGTATATAAGTCATTAGTACCCGTTTAAAATAAGTATTATCGAAAATTGTAATATTAATATACATAGTCATTATAATCTTGTAAATTGTAAAGAGGCTTTTATCTAATAGTGTAGTTAAAAATGTACAATTATTTTTGTACTGTGAATTGTGAATTTGTATTATAAAGAATACTGTCATAAAGTATATTATTAGAGAAGCTATTAAATGTTGTATCAGTGAGTTTAATTGTTTTATTATACTTGCTTAACTAAATCGACGTAAACCATACAAAATTTCATCATCGTCATCAATCATTTTAATCTTTGACTCATTTCAATAATATTTTCTGATATTGATGCATCTGAGAAAGGCTTTGTTATGAATTTGGCTGTCTTCATACCTTCACTGCCCAAAAGACGTCTAGATGTATAAAAGTATCACGTCCCGCCATTAGTGTTGCCCAAACGAGAGTCTCGCAAGAGTCTTGCAATTCGGTAGTTGAGATCTCAGAACAATGTAACAGAGTCTGTTACATTGTTCTGAGATCTCAACTACCGTTTAATAAATAGCAATAGGATAATCGCTAATTGCAAGACTCTTGCGAGACTCTCGTTTGGGCAACACTACCCGCCATTAACTATTTGTTTAGTATCAGGTACAAAAAAAAGAGCCAACCAGCACCGAGCATATAATTATGGCATTATGGCCCATTCCCTCTCACAAAGAAGAAGCCAGTATCCCAAAAGTGGGGATGTTATATGCTGGTTATGTTTTATCTGGGGGCACGGTAGTGCCCCCGCCAAGTCGATCAAAAAAGCGGCACGGCCGTACCATCCTTTTCTCGAAGTAGTTCAGGCCATTTTCGACCCCCTATAACTTCGTTGTAGATAAAACTAGAAGCTTGAATTTTCAGTAACCAAGCAGGAGTTGTATAAACACGCTATATTTCAAATTTCATTCAATTTGAACCAGTAGTTTAAGAATTATAATGAGTCAAAGTTTCTTAATTTTGTCACTCACTGACTGACTGACCGATCATCAAAAGTCTAAAGCACTTCTAGCAGTCATAGAAGCTTCAAATTTAGAATACAATTAGTATTTAGTGTATAAATCAAGAAAAAACTATTGCTGAGAGATGTGTATGTGTCCAGCGTGCATGCTGGTGGGTCACAGATCCAGTCTCTCCGTTAGGACATGGTTGGGTTGGTTGCTTGAACTTGTCCTTGAAGACTGTCTCCGAATGGGGTGATGCCAATTTGGACAAATTTAATGTAGCTCCACAAAAAGGAGCCGATTCCAACTGGCTCCTACTTTCCGCGATATAACCGTGCCGATAACCGATCGTATTGAACTTCTTGGGGTAATACTAACTTCCACCCGCAATTTTGGTCACACAAAATTTGTTGTTAAAACATCTTACACCTTACATATATTTTCCGCAGTATCAAGTTTATGTATGTATCGGAAATGCTGCCTTTGTATAAAGATTGCACAAATAATATCGCAGATCACTAGGCTCGCTCTCAAGTTAATTTTATTATATTATTGTACGCCACCTGCTCGACGTCCGTAAGTACGGCTACTGGGATCCAGCAGAATACCAGCGTCAGGCATATTTGCCTGGCACATGCTGAGCTGGACTCCAATTTGGTGCAATTCGGAGACACACACCGCACCGATTTTTCGTGTCACATTTTTGATTTGTTTTCTTTTTTTTAAATTTAATATTATTTTTGATGGTATATATGTTTGCTCTGTTCTTTTTTTGTAATATATGTGTTATATGTTAATGTACTTTTGTGTGTTGTGTCTTCTGTTGACCAATAAAAGTTTTATCTATCTATCTATTTATCTATCTATCAAAGGTGAGACGGTAGGTACTTCACACCGGAACAGATGCTCAATCTGTATCAAGCCCAGGTTCGGTCATGTATGGAGTACTGCTCTCTCTTTGGGATGGATCTGCCAAATACTAACTGGACGCGCTTGTGTCTATCGAGAAACGGGTCAAGAGACACTATCTCTTCACCACTCATAGTTGAATGGTAGAGAATGCCTACGGCATCAAGTCCGCCCACAAAGGCGGATAAATAAGTAAATAAGAGACTCATTGGTTACGATTCACTGGTCGAATCAAAGCTCCAGAGCCTTGAACATCGATGACGAGTTGCAAGTCTATCGGTTTTCTATCGGTTACATTTATTTATACACTTTATGCACATAAGTACAAAGGCGGATTTAATGCCGTTGGCATTCTCTACCAGTCAACCATGAGTGGTGAAGAGATAGTGTGGGAGGTGCAATATGTACGTGAAAAATAAAATTTGAAAAAAAATATATATAATAACAGTAATTACACAAAAACCCTAGTATCATTAAAAAATAGAAATCTACATAAATAATATGTATGAATAAATACTTATATAATTACAGGGTCTTTCATTAAACGTGTCCTATCTTTAAATTTAAATAAAACAAAGTGTGTGTGAGATATTATCGAAATTATTTATTTATTTGAAAGATGTAGTGATACCATTATGTGTGGAATATGACATCATTCAAGTGTCCGCCACGGCTTCTCTGGGTGGAGCAAATGCGATATATCCAATTTTCCATGACTTTTGCACATAAATCAGGCTGAATTCGACCTATGGCATAGGTTATGTTGGCTTTGAGGGCCGCTGTGGTTTGTGGTTTATTCGCATAGACCTGCGACTTAAGAAAACCCCACAAGAAAAAGTCTAGCGGGGTTAAGTCACAAGATCTCGGTAGCCAGTTCACATCAGCTCCACGTGAGATGACCATGCCCTCAAATCTCTCATGCAGAATATTCAATGTGGCATGAGCTTTGTGGCACGTAGCGCCGTTTTGTTGAAACCACATGTCGTTGGTGTTCAGATGATCCAGTTCATGCCAAAAAAAGTTGGTAATCATCGACCTATAGCGCTCGCCGTTGACAGTGATGGCCTGGCCAACGTTTTTCTCAAAGAAATATGGCCCGATGACGCCGCCAGCCCAAAACCCACACCAAACTGTAATTTTTTCGAGATGTATTGGACGCTCTTGGATCTCAAAAACTGACAATTTTACAAAAAAATCGATCTCCTAGAGCTCGATCAACAGACAAGGAAAAAATTACATGACCAACACAGTATGGATACGACCAATACTATCACATCTGAACTTGAAATGTTAATGTTAATATAAAAGTGACAAAATGAAAATGAAGCATTGCAGTAGACGAAAATGTTAAAAAAAAAATCATTGTCATAAAAAAGTTTGCCGCGCAAAATGGCAAACAATATTTGTTGAATTATCTATTTCTGACCAAAACCTTTGTCAAATACACAATCAATGAATTAAATACTGTTCATTACTTACCTATTCATGATTCCAAACACTTTTCACGTCCTTTTCTCTTCTTTTTTACGATTTTCACTCACTTTACACAAGCTAACAAACTTTCAAGGCGCGCGCGAAAACGAGACTATTTGAAAAGTATAGTAATTGTCGTTGGTGTGTTTTAGAAACAAAACATATGGCGGTATGTCATCCTTGTTTATTTCCCTACACTGTGTGCAAGTTAGAGCAGGATCAATATAGTATTGCCATTAAATCAGTAAAAAAATACGTTAGAACCTACATCGGACTCTAGGAGCGCGGTACACAGACACGGCATTTTTGACAGCGGACTCCTGGAGTCCGGTGCACAGTTCAAGGGATACTGTAAATATAAATAGTTAGTTTGGTACTGTAATGGGGGCATGTGTTTACTCGGGAATTCAATACAAACGCGATAGGTTTTATCCTTTGTATATTATTATGTTCACTTGTAATGGGAGATTAATATAATTATATTCTTTAAGTTATTTTTGATGTCAAGCCTGCTCTGCTCGCGGAGTCCCAGCCCGCTCTCCGGTTTTTTTTTTAAAGAATTCGCTCGCATGTCAAACATTGCGGTCGAAATTCAAATTATACCAGCCAGCGCGATAGGCTAACCGCTCGCATAGCAGAACTCCACAGTACTGTTGAACTTATACGAGTACGTACAAACGTACGTTCTATAAGTTTGTATGGAAACAACAGTGAGAGAGTATGTGCAGATGTGAAACGATATAAGCGATGAATTTACTGAGTCAGTAGCTTGTATTGGCCAAGCTTGCGGATATATGTTTCTATAATGGTGATGTATGTCATAAGAAATTTATATCTATGTCATTAAATATCTGTACTCACAGGCAAACCGTGTAAACGGTTTTGTGGGGCATTGGCTTATTTTTAAGATGCTAATGTAACATGTATTAATAACAATAAAAAAAGTATAGGTATTGGTGTCGGTGTTAGCTTCAGTGGTCCATGCATAACAAGTTGGCCTATTTGACCTAAAGGTTTGCCTAGTAGTTCTAAATTCACAATTACACAATCTAATTCTGCCAAGCCCGTTCCATCATCGGACTACAAGAAAAACGGCGATGCGCCATCGCTACATGGTGGACATCCCATCCATACGCACAAAACGGTTTGGGGACACTTTCACTGTGCGTACGGCTAAGGAGTGGAAATCTCTGCTGGAGTCTGATTTTCTCGGTAGCTTTTACATGGGGGGCTTTATGTCAAGAGTGAATAGGTTATTTATAGTTAGGTGTCATAATCATAATCATAATTTATTCGTTCAAATTTGGTACATACATCTAAAAATATAACACACTATAATTAAAGTTTACACTAGGATCAGAATGAGGAACATCTGTGTCTGAACTAGATAAGGAATATCTGTATTTCAGACATCAGCGCTCTTCCTTTAGTACCACTTCACAATAAACTAAGTTTCACCACCGTACAGTAAAATTTTGATAATAACAAACAGTAACTAAAACTAAAACAGTAACTAAATACAATTAATAAAGATGAGGAAATTTAATGGAAAAAGAAACAAGGTATACAACCATTCTTAATAATAATAATAAATTTGAAATTATATAGTAATAGAGTAATGGCCTCCCGTGTGTGAAGTGAAAATGAGTGAGTGTGTACAGTAGCTTATAACACCCTCCGGTGTTATAAGCTACTGTTTCACGGTCAATAAGTTTTCCGTTTCTTCATAGTTTAGATATAATCAATTATCTTGTGTTTACAGTTGTGCTTATTTAGGGGATAAATGTTAATAATTTTATTTATCCTTGAATATAGAAAAGGGCCTAAGTAGCAATAGAATTTGCGAGCGTATGGGTGATTAAAAATCTGTGGAACGTTGTGGGTCAGAACTTTTCCCCGACGCTTTGACATATATAAAGATTTATTATAACTTGTATCAGCATGGTACCTCAAGACTGCGTGCAATACAAATAGCTGCCGAACCGAGAGGACTTCACAGGATTGGTACAGGAGGTAAGTAGGAAACAGATATGGACGGCAAGTGCTCACTTTTAGAATAGCTCTTTGTGCCACTTCTAAGGGTTTAAGAATCGTTTTTGACGGTGTGCTTCACCTTCGACCATAATAGCATTGCTTACCATCAGGT
Organism: Tholera decimalis; assembly: GCA_943138885.2. Taxonomy (NCBI): domain Eukaryota; kingdom Metazoa; phylum Arthropoda; class Insecta; order Lepidoptera; family Noctuidae; genus Tholera; species Tholera decimalis. The sequence goes on along the minus strand of OW964552.2, from coordinate 11,786,037 downwards.
GAGATGGTGGCCAAACGCGAGCCTATTACCAATAAATAAAAGATGTACCAACAAGCCTATATACAGCACAAGTAACGCCATCTACTTCATTTTGTCTGAACTATGGTATTACCCAAATACGTTGAGTTCTGAATGGTTCAGTTGGCAAGCACTAAGTCAGTCTCACAAAATAGCGCTGTAGTCATCTCATCACTGGTCGTTTGTGGACAATAAAAAAATATTTTTGGAAAACCTAAAAATGAACCGGTATCTGAAATATTTATCCCATAAAAAACAATACTTGTGAAAAAACCAAGTCTCGCAACTTAGTTGTTCGACCGTAAAAAGTTGTAAGATCCATGTAATACCAAGTCGGTTATTAATATATTCAGTCCCTACTTAAGGGACCTACTGTCTTAAGTTGTTACGTAATTATCTAACCTAACGACATCTTATAGTGACCATATCAATATTAAAAATCTTTACCGTTTTAAATAAATAGATTGACTCGGCCATCGCATGAAAACACAATATATCTCACAAGTAATACATATATAAATTAAATTGTTTATTGCGATTGCCAAGTCAATCTATTTATTTAAAACGGTAAAGATTTTTAATATTGATATGGGCACTATAAGATGTCGTTAGGTTAGATAATTACGTAACAACTTAAGACAGTAGGTCCCTTAAGTAGGGACTGAATATATTAATAACCGACTTGGTATTACATGGATCTTACAACTTTTTACGGTAGAACAACTAAGTTGCGAGACTTGGTTTTTTGACAAGTATTGTTTTTATGGGATCTCATTGCTTTTTGTAGAAAGTCCTACTTTTTTCCTTTCCGGTACCTTCTACTTCTTGTATACCAACAACGAATTTTCTTAAAGCCCTCTCTCTGTCATAAGACAGAGAGAGGGCTTTAAGCTCATAAGAGCTTTTCTTATTTTTGTAGGTAGCCTTCCTTTTTTTATTTTTCGGTACTACTTCTTGAACTTCAGCTAAAGTTTTTTTCAAAGCCCACTCCCTGTCTCTATGGGTTTTTTTCGGAGGCTTTGATACGCACATATGAATACGCACGTACGTCTTTTGCATTAGTTAGTAATAATTAATGCCGCACTCGTCTAACGTCTCGGTTAAAGTTAATGCATAAGTAAGTAATTATGCAATTTCGGGCAATTTACTCTACTTAATACTCCCCAATACTCTTAATACTTCTTGCTTTTTTGTTCTGTTGACCATTTAACAAGTTACCTTTGAGCATAATTATTATATCTAGGTACCTATCTACACTGGAAGACACGGTGGAGCATATGGTCGAGGTGTGCCCTGCATGGGTGGAGCACCGTCGTATCCTCATAGAGGCGATCGGCAGCGGCGACTTCTCGCGCCCTGCTCTGGTTTAGACCATGGTGCGAAGCGAGAGGGAATGGGATGCAGTCACCTCCTGGAGGCCTAACGTGCAAGGGAGAGGCAACTCTCTTGCTCGCGCCCCAGCCGCTGGGGGAGACGCCCCGGGCGTCGTGGATCGCGAGTCGATTTCGGGCCACCGTAGGCGCGGGCCTGCGGATGGCGAGCAGGGGTCGCTCACCGTCCGGTAAGGACCAAGCCCGGGTCGGCGACGCTTTGTATTCCACGCGCGCCTCAAAAAGCTGTTAATACCAGTGACGGGGCCTCATAGGGCCATTGCCTGTCGGGGTTTGCGGGAAAGTTCCATCGAGATACCGCGGCCCCGGAACTTTAGGGCTTCCGAAGGAACAGGGTGGGTTTTTAGTCAGTAGAATTCTGATACACCCGAGCGGAAGAAGTCATTCGATGATATTATTCACCAAGAAAAAAAAAGTACCCATCTACATCTATTATTTCATTATATTATACAGGTACACTGATTAATTAACTGCAAATGTAACTTTGTAATCCTATATATTTATATGGGATTACAAAGTTATTTATGCAGTTGATGTATCTAGAAAACTGGAACGAAATTGAAAAATATTATAGTTTTTCCTTGATTCATATACTAAACACTAATTGTATTCTAAATTTGAAGCTTCTATGTCTGCTAGAAGTGCTTTAGACTTTTGATGATCGGTCAGTCAGTGAGTGACAAAATTTACAAAATTAAGGAACTTTGACTCGTTATAATTCTTAAACTACTCGTTCAAATTCAATGAAATTTGAAATATACCGTGTTTATACAATGCCTGTTTGGTTACTGAAAATTTAGGGTTCTAGTTGTATCCACAACGAAGTTATAGGGGGTCGAAAATGGCCTGAATAGCTTCGAGAAAAAAATGGTACGGCCGTGCCGCTTTTTTGCTCGACTTGGCGGGGGCACTGCCGTGCCCCCAGATTTATGAGTGATATATCTCATCTCGGGAGGAGGTTAAGCAGAAATAACCGTGAAACTCATTTGAAATGGAGAATGGATTGAAATATTCAAACTATATAAGTACATTTAAATTAAGTTCGGATTATTGAATATAAAAATCATAGGAACCTACGCAACGCAATAGAAAATGCTCGAAGCAAACAGCTTATCCCGAATTTTCTCATCATGTGTGAGTCTAGACTTCACAGTACCTACACAATTTTAAGACTGGATTAGAACTGAAAAGTTAGGAATAAGAATATTTTATACGACTGTAAAACCTTCGTCATAATAGTATTTGTTAGGATTGTTGATGACGATAAAACTTTTAAAGCTCGTATAGTTAGTTTTGAACCATTTTATAGAATATATGTGGCTCTATCTTAAAATAGAAAATAGCTCGCTTCACAGATACTAATTACGTTTATTTTTTAATATTTTATGATACAATATAACAAATCATGTTGTAAGTTGTTACCGATAAACTGCATTTTCTAAGAACACTGTTTTTAAAACATAAGTAGTTCGGAACTTAAAGATTTAGGTACAAAGAAATACTCTTATTAATATAAACAATTACATATGTGATAGAGTTGTAAAATGCATTGTTAACTCGAGCTGAAATTAAAAGAGCGCTATGAGATTTAATTTTATCACACACAAAATAAAATTCTAATACCCACCTATGTAGTTTAATTATTTAAAGAATTCAATCTGTGAACATGTCAAATTGTTGGAAATATTTATAAAACCTGCTGCTTCAGAGAAGACTCAGTATTAATACAAAGCGCTAAGAGGTGTAAAGGGGTATCCATACTTCCATACTTCTATACTTCCATACTTCCATATCCATACTTCCATCCATACTAATAATTATTATGAAAGTAACTCTGTCTGTCTGTCTGTCTGTTACCTTTTCATGCCAAAACCGCTGAACCGATTTACATGAAATTTAGCATGGGAATAGTTTAGGACCCTGGGAAGAACATAGGATAGTTTTTATCCCGTTATAAGGTTCGCGTGGGATAGTTTTTGAATTGTATCTTTGTTGTTCTTTTACGCAAAAACTACTAAACGGATCCCAATGAAATTTGGTAAGGAGACAGTTGATATCCTGGAAAAATACATAAACTACTTTTTATCCTGGAATTCCCACGGGATCAAGATTTACGCGGGAAAAACCTCCCACGCGAACGAAGTCGCGGGCAAACGCTATCCATACTTTAATACAGACACTATCCATACTTCCATACTATCCATATCCATACTTTTTTTTTTTTAACGTAATACGGTAATATTATCAAATAATTCCTCCCACCCCGGGCAGGGTGGGAGGGACTGTCAGACTTTTACTGACTAAAATCCACGGTGTTCCTTCAATAACCCTTTACGTACCGGGGTCACGGTAATGGGATAAGTCCCACGACCCCGGCAGGCTTCGGCCCTCTGCAGAGGGGGCCTCGTCATGTTGCTGACGCTCTTTGAGGCGCGCGTGGAACACAACGCGCCGTCGACCTGGGTATGGTCCATGGTCGGACAGCGAGTTGCCCTTTACTCGCTGTCCGCATGCCCGCGCCTACGGTAGCCGGAGATCGTCGGCCGACGTCCGACGCCGTGGGCGTCTACCACTGCAGCTGGGCTGGAGGGAGGACGCGTAGGTGTGCTCTACGGTGTCCTCAGGGCGACCATCGCAGTGGTGACACCCAGGCGTTTCCTCCTTTCCCATCAGACACAGGTACCTCCCGAAACTTCCGTGTCCGGTGAGGACCTGCGTCATGCTGTATGTCAGGACGCCGTGACGCCGATCTAGCCACTCCTCAAAGAGGGGTCTTACCGCCGCAATATGGATAATATTATAAATGCGAAAGTAACTCTGTCTGTCTGTCTGTTACCTTTTCACGCCTAAAGCGCTGCACCGATTGAGCAGGAATTTGGCATGGGAATAGTTTAGGACACTGAGAAGGACATAGAATAGTTTTTATCCCGATATAAGGTTCCCGTGGGATAGTTTCAGAATTGTATGTTTGTTGCTCTTTCACGCTAAAACTACTGAACGGATCCCAATGAAATTTGGTAAGGAGACAGTTAATATCCTGGAAAAATACATAGACTACTTTTTATCCTGGAATTCGCACGGGATCGGGTTTTACGCGGGAAAAACCTCTCACGCGAACGCAGTCGCGGGCAAAAGCTATCCATACTTTAATACTAATATTATAAATCCATACTTCCATATCCATATTTAGGACCCTGGGAAAGACATAAGATAGTTTTAATCCCGGAAATCATCCCTAAAGGATGGTTAAAGGGTGTTGGAACTTTAATTTCCCTCCTCCCAATTCATTCAAATCGCGTATTCAAGAACCACTCGAAACATGTTTTTTAAACTATCTATCTATCTTTACAAACATGCGAGTACAGTTGCAACATGATATTACATCAGATATCAACAGGATGATTTATTTGAGCTCTGAATTTTGTAACATAGTCCAAGATGGTATTCTTTTTTTTTTTTTAAATTTCCATTTACATTTTTTTTTCTCTCTCTTTATTACGACGTAGTCTGACAGTTTGAGTATTTTAGTGACCTACTCAAATGTACCGTCTTTGGCATTGTTCGTCAGGTCGTTGAGCTCCTTAGTAGTCCAAAGTTGAGCTTACAGACTAACTGACAAAGGCTTGCACTGACGGGACGGGTCTACTCAAATCTGTTTGGTCTTTCCTCAAAAGGCCATTTCAGACTAATCTACATAATCCTCATAAACGATTGTGAATATGTGCACTATGTAGGTTTTTTTTTTTTATTTATTTATTCGAGTTAAACATAATAAATTGTCTAGCAGTTTGAGTGCTTTTTGCGGCCTACCTAAAGGTCCTTACCTTGGTATTGTTCGTCAAATCGTTAAGCTCCTTGTTCTAAGTTGAGCTATACGTCATTTGACAAATGCTTGCACTGTATGGACAGGCCCACTCAAATCTGTGAGCATCTTTCTTCAAAAGACCGCCTCAGACTGAAACCTACAAGGTTCCCATATAATTAATTCAGTGTAGATTGTATGGACTTTAAAAGAGACGGACCCCTGAGTTTGTTTCGGTGTTTCTTCTCAGGGTAGTCAGTTAGGAAACACCGGCCTCATCTAGTTAATATTTAAGGAAAAAAAATGACGTGTGTCTGATAGTGGACATTATGGAAGTTTAATGAAAACCTCAGTTTCTTCAACAAAACAGCTTTAATCTTCAGATTTTATATAATTACAATGAGAAGCAATTATTCGTGGCGGCGCACCCGTGTACTCAGTTTAGAATGTAAAAAAGTGATAAAGTCAAGGTGTGCGGGTGAGAGTAAAAAAACTTATAAACAAAATATAGCATCACTTGAATGTGCGACTTGGTGGTATTACAAAACTGTCAGGCGCAAGTGTGGCGCAGACATCTTCCCCCCCGTTGAAAGACTCCTTTCAACTTCTTCAGTCGTTTTCCGGTGAAGAGGCAGGCAAGGGACAAATCCGAGTGAGAGGCCTCCTGAAGCAGCCTCTGGTAGTTTTCACGTCTGCGACTCGTGAGACGCCATCGGTCCCAGGGAACAAGCGGCTAACTCGTCCCATTCGCCAGCTGAGTGGTGGGACGTTATCCTCCTGGAGAAGAACTAAATCTCCAACTTGCAGGGATGCTGATTTTGTTCGCCATTTGGAGCGCTGCTGTAGTTCTGCTACATATTCCTTTTGCCAGCGCTGCCAAAAATGTTGATGGATTTGCTCAAGCTTCTTGTAACGTTGAAGGTTGTTCTGGCTCTCGTGCTCGAGCGATGGACCAGGCAATGCATTTAGGGCACGCCCTATCAGAAAGTGGCCGGGAGTTAGGAAATGGTAATCGTTAGGGGAAGGGGAAAGTGGGCATAAAGGTCGACTATTAAGCACCGCTTCCACTTGTGTGAAAAGAGTACATATCTCCTCAAACGTTAAATGATTGTTCCCCATAACGCGCTTTAAGTGGTATTTCGCGGATTTAACGCCGGCTTCCCAGATGCCGCCGAAATGTGGAGCATACGTGGGAGAGAACACAAACCTTATTCCTTCATTGGTGGCAAAATTAACCACAGGTCCATGATTAGCTTTAAGAAAACTACCTATCTCTCTAGCTGCTGCAACAAAGTTGCGGCCATTATTGCAAAATATCTCCGCTGGCTTGCCCCGTCGCGATATGAACCTTCGTAACGTCATGATGAACGCGTCTTTAGACAAATCACTGACGGCTTCCAGGTGCACACATTTATATCGGAAGCATACAAACAAACATAAATAGGTTTTGATTAATCGTGCACCTCGACCCTTTCTATTTAGCGTGAGGAACGGACCAGCGAAGTCAACGCCAACAGCACGGAATGGAAAATCAGGTGTGATGCGCTGTGCAGGTAAGTTTCCCATCATGGGAGTTAATGTTTTACCTTGTATACGTCTACATCTGACACAGGCATGAACTGTGCGGCGGGCCAAGTGCCTACCGTTTATAGTCCACACAGTCTCTATTGTACAGGCTAGCAACAGCTGAGGCCCTGCATGCATGTTGTGTAAGTGTTCGTATGTAAAATATAATTTTGTGAACGGATGAGAGGCGTGTAAAAGTATGGGATGTTTTTGAGTATAGTTGTAATTAGATAATTCTATTTTACCACCGACTCTCATTACCTTGTCATCGTCCAAAAAGGGTGAAAGTGACAAGAGTGTTGACTTGCTACTTAATGATTTATTTTTTAACAAAATATTGTACTCTGAAGCAAATGAAGTTTGCTGAGCAATTTTACATAAACAAATAAAAGATGATTCTAATTCACTAACTGTAAATTTACCAAATAGTTTATCTTTAGGACATGTATGTCTCATGTTATGTACATCATTTTTATTAGGAATTTTAATTGATACTTGAAGAGTATCGGTTTTGGGATCCCAATATAATCCTAAAGTATTAGAAGACTCACTTAAACTAACCTTATCATTTTGATCGATGACTGATGATGATAAAATGCTTGGTAAATTCGATCTGAACTTACGTAGTTTAAATCCACCATATCCTAGGGTGTCCGACACCTTGCGTTGAATATATAGTAACTCGGACTCATTGTTGGATCCGGTGACTAAATTATCGACATAATGGTCGTGTTTAATGACATTACCTACAAGCTCGTCATCGCAATCCTCTGCCAATACTGACAGACACTTGGTGCTCAAATATGTAGCACTTGCGAGACCATAAGTTACAGTTTTAAGGCATAAGGTTTTGATAGGATTGGACTCGTCACTTCTCCAAAGTATTAATTGCAAATTACGATCCTTTTCGTTTGATCTAACCATCCTAAAGAATTTTTCTATGTCAGCTGTCAAAATATATTTATACTGGCGAGCCCGAATCAAAATAGAAAAGATTGAGTCTTGAACATTGGGGCCGACCATCTGTAGGTCGTTCAGAGGGAAGCCTGAGGAAGTTCGTGCCGATCCATCAAAGACAACACGAGTCTTTGTCGTTTCACTATTTTGTTTAAACACTGCATGGTGGCATAAATAATAGGATGGAACGGGATTGATAGTCGGACAGTCCTCTAAATGGCCTAGCTCCAAATATTCTTGAATAAAATTTGAATATTGTAACTTTAGTTCTGGATTCTTACGGAAACGTTTTTCTAAATACAACAATCGTTTCTTAGCCACTGCGTAAGAATCTCCTAAACAATCTGGAGTATCAATTAGGGGCAGCCTAACACAAAATCTACCCGATTCTAAACGGTACGTATTGCGATAAAAGTGGTCTTCACATGCCTTCTCAATTTTGCCAAAGTATTGCTTATCTGGAACCTGCTCCAGTTCCCAAAACTTTATCAATTCGGAATTAATATCGGAATTATTGCATTCGTCACTATCACTAATTGAAACAAGACACGGAATTTTTTTAGGTGACGAACGATTCCTTAAACTTGGAGAAATAGGGCCGGCAACGAGCCAACCTAGCTTAGAGCTACGTAGTTTGGGCATGTTATGACCTAATGATAACTGATCACATCCTAATAGGTCCCAAAATAGGTCCGCACCTATCAAAATGTCTACAGCCGAAGGCTGATTAAAATTAGGATCAGCTAACTGTATGTTTCTTGGAATATTTAATTTACTAATGTCTATAGATTGTTTAGGAATAGCACCTGTTAATTGGTTCAATACATAAAATGATTGTACGACACTATAGTCATTGTTAAATGAATTTAATCGGGCAATGCAACTTTTGTTTACATGTTCTGCTAAGTTGTTGCCTATACCAATAACATTAATAGTATTTACAGCACATTCCTGTAATGACAACTTGTTCATGAGTGACTGGCTAATAAATGAGGAATGGCTGCCACAGTCTAATAAAGCACGCACTCGAAATTGTTTGTTTGTTTGAGGATTAATAACATTAACCATGGCTGTTGACAAAAAAACTTGATTTTCTATGGAATTGTTAATTGAATTATTGACTGATATTTCAGTTGGACCGCGATCTGTGTTAGTATTATTGCTACTGACTGTACTAGCATTACTTGTGCTAGTATTGTTAGAATTAGGTAAATGCAAGAGTGAATTGTGCCTACGCTTGCACTCACGACACGGACCCATTTTGCAATCACGTGCACGATGCCCAGTTCGTAGACAATTGGAGCACAAGTGCAACTTAAATACTTCATCTCGTCGTTCTTGAACACTCTTCGCTAGAAAGATAGGGCAGTCGTATATCCAGTGGTCACCTTTACAGACGACGCACTGCTTAGCGACAGGGCCAGTGTTCTGAACTGTAGATGAAAATGATTTAGTACTACGAGAATTATTATGATTATTTTGGCGTGATTGTGTTGCCTTGGGTATATCAGAGTTATTTTGATACATAGTTTCTAACACATCAGCGCGATCAGTTAGGAACTTATTGAAATCCTTTAGAGCGGGGAGATCGGACAAACTATTACGATGTTCTTCCCACTTCATAGCTGTACGACTATCTAATTTTGGTATGAGAAATTTAATAATTATCATGTCAAGCAATTCATCTTGTTTAGCTAAGCTTGACAATGCTCGCAAGTTTTTTGTTACGTGGTCAACTAGAAACCTCAGTGATTTGTCTGATTCACGTTTGTGTTGTTGCTGTGTTGATTCAAAATATAACAATGAATTGAGGTGTTGATTTATAAGTTGGCGCTTGTTATCATAACGATCGCACAAGAGCTGCCATGCAGTTTCATAGTTAGTTTCACAAATCTCTAAATTAGAAATGATTCGCGCGGCTTCATTCTCGAGATACGATACTAAATAATGGAACTTATGAATAGGCTTGATACGCTCGTTGTTATGAATGAGCGACAAATAGGTGTCTCGAAACTCAAGCCAGCGGAAATAAGCGCCATCGAACCTTGCAATTTGTATTTGTGGTAATTTAAAATCAACATGGTGACATTGAGATGACTGATCGTGATGACATTGTGATGAATTGTGCAAATCGGATTCGCTAGGAGTATTCTTATACTTATCAAGTTGCTCTTCAGCAATCGCAAGATGTGAAGTAAATATCTGCTCAATTTCATCACGTTCATCGATCTCAGAATCCATATTGTCGCAATTAATGACCTCAATCTGAACCTGTAGTTCATCAAATTTGCTAGACATAGCTCGTATTTTACCAACATTAATTTCTAACTCTTTAGCTTGAGTTTTTGTTAATTTTGAAGAGCAAACTACATCTAAGTATTTTTTAAATTTAGTTAAACGACCTTTGACCGAGCTACGTTTAGCAGATAGTTCCTTCAATAGTTTTGCATTACTGTCTTTATCCTCGCTTAAAGACATCTTGTTTTATTAATAATTAATAGTAGCAACCACAAACAATAAACTACCACTGAGAGCTTTAGAAAATGATTATAGTTGATTGAGTAATCTAAACAGTAACACACTAATGCCAAATGAAGGAATAAAATTGTATGTTTGAAGCCTTATCTGATACTCCTTCGGCGGCACCTCGGTCCCGAACGCAGCCACGCGGCAGCAAGCGCGCCAATAGCGCGGCGGCAGCACAGCGGCGGCGGCGACGTCTCGGCGCGCGGGCGTGGCGAGGCGCCGACGCCACCGGAACGCGGCTAGCGGTAACCGGCAGCGACCTGAAATAGTCGGCCGAAAGTATTTGAAATAGTGTGAACTAGAATAATGACACGCACTATTGGGAGGACGCCTAAGCTTAGGGCCTCAGATTACCCAGTAGAACGGAAAATATCGGGAATATAGTTACCAATTATTATTTTCAATGACCTTACAATTTTACTTATTGCGACGTAGGTAGTTGACACTGAACAATGAATTTTAATTTTACTATTTTAGGATATTTACTGGTTATTTACTTGAAATAAGCTTTAGAATAGCTATAGATACTTCGATTAACTAATGAAATATACAAATGGAATATGGAAGGTACCAAACAGCGACACCTTTGATAGGAAAATAGGTTTAGATATTTAGGATATTGTATAGGAAAGGCACTTAACTGATAGTCGAGACTGTTGCTTCTGGCTACACTGGTCCTCGCTGGTGGCTGTGGCACTAATAGGTACACGAGCTGCTCGCAGATGTTGACAGAATCCTCGAGCTGGCGTGGCAGGCTGACGATGAACTTCGACGTCGTAGAAGCTAAGGCTGGGCGCGGCGTATTATGCTGACCGACCTGGCTGGCTTAGTTGTATTCTATTAGTGTTCTTGAGTCTGTAGTCCTCCACGATGAATCTTTGATAGTTTTCCTTTTGATGAGGATTCTTTGTCTTCGTAGGTACTCGATACGAATTTTGCGAATGTGTCCTGACACGGTCGCCAAATTTAATGTCTGATAGTGGACATTATGGAAGTTTAATGAAAACCTCAGTTTCTTCAACAAAACAGCTTTAATCTTCAGATTTTATATAATTACAATGAGAAGCAATTATTCGTGGCGGCGCACCCGTGTACTCAGTTTAGAATGTAAAAAAGTGATAAAGTCAAGGTGTGCGGGTGAGAGTAAATAACTTATAAACAAAATATAGCATCACTTGAATGTGCGACTTGGTAGTATTACAAAACTGTCAGGCGCAAGTGTGGCGCAGACAACGTGTAAAAGAGTTATTTAATAACAAATTTGCAAAATAAAGATCATTTATCATTTATCATTTATCAAGATACAGATATAATTCAATAAACCACGTTTATTCGGATTTGAAAACAAATAATATGAGGGATGGAGAATGGCTCTCGCGCACTGCTCTGGTTCAAACCACGGTGTGGGGCGAGAGGGAATGGGATGCAGTCGCCTTCTGCGAAGCAGTCATGCTATCGAAGGAGGAGGCTGAACGCGCGAAGGAGAGGCAACTCTCTTCATCGCGCCTTAGCCCCCGCAGGAGATGCCCCGGTTGTCTAAGATCGCGAGCCAATCTCCGGCCACCGCAGGTGCGGGTCTGCGGTCGGAGAGCAGGAGTAGCTCACCGGCCGGCCTCAAAGAGCTTTCAACAGCATTGACGGGGCCCGATAGGGCTATTGCCTCAGGTTTGCGGAAATGTTCTAACGAGATACCGCCCAAGAAGCAAAATGTGGTCGAGTAATTATCCTGGAACCACCATTTCATCAGGACTATAACGGAATAGTAAACGATTATAACCACGGAAAAGGGCCCAATTTATAGGCGTATATTATCTAATTAAATATCTATAGTAGACTTGTTGAACACCACTTCGATCAATAACGACCTTATAGTTGGACTGCGTAGAACTATTTGCACCCGCGAAGCTAACTATTAGCACTTAATTGAACCAAACACGACAATAACGTAAACAGTGAATCTCTTAAAAGCTCATACAAAAGTGTTGTGAACTGGTGAATAGCTATTGCTGACATTTTTTTTAATAAAGGTAAGTTATTGATCCATTTCGTATTATAAATAATTTCTAAAATATTTAAAAGTGTAGTTAACAGTCAAGATGTTATAATGTGTGTATAAATGTGCATGGCGCACGTATATTTTTGGTGAAGTATTATCAGATTTCATCAATTTTTTTACGCACCTCCTGGAATTCGCGTTATCGATAAGTTGATTTTTAAAATAATATTTGGTTCAGTAAGATATACAATTAAAAGTCGCCATTTTCACAGAGTTGGTTTTCACAAATACATTAAAAAACTTTTATAGGCGTACTTTTCTTTAAAATGGTGACCATAAGAACCATTGCTTGGCCATATTGTTTAGAATTAGGGTTCCGTTAATGTTTCTATAACCTGTCTCATTTTAATGTTTTTGTTTAGAGGTGAAGAAGATGTTCCATCCAGCAGTGCAAACAGAGGTCGTCAGTGTAGTCATACATGCCAATGGACCAGCTGCTTCAAAAGAGATATTTAAACTTCAGTAAATCTTAAATTCGGGCACGCCGCAATCGCGGCGGTAAGACCCCTCTTTGAGGACTGGCTAGATCGGCATCACGGCGTCCTGACCTACCGCATGACACAGGTCCTCACCGGACACGGAAGTTTCGGGAGGTACCTGTGTCTGATGGGGAAGGAAGAAACGCCTGTCACCACTGCGAGGATCGCCCTGAGGACACAGTAGAGCATACGGTGCAAGACTGCCTCGCTTGGGCAGAGCACCGACGTGTCCTCACGGCGGCGATAGGCGAAGACCTCTCGCGCCCGGCATTGGTCGAGGCTATGCTGCGGGGCGAGAGGGAGTGGGAAGCGGTCGCCTCCTTCTGCGAAGCTGTCATGCTACCGAAGGAGGAGGCGGGCCGTGTGAGGGAGAGGATGGCGTCCTCCCTCCAGCCCAGCCGCAGTGGTAGACGCCCACGGCGTCGGACGTCGGCCGACGATCTCCGGCCACCGTAGGCGCGGGCATGCGGACAGCGAGTAAAGGGCAACTCGCTGTCCGACCATGGACCATGCCCGGGTCGACGGCGCGTTGTGTTCCACGCGCGCCTCAAAGAGCGTCAGCAATATGACGAGGCCCCCCCTGTAGAGGGCCGAAGCCTGCCGGGGTCATGGGACTTAACCCATTACCGTGACCCCGGAACGTAAAGGGCTATTGAAGGAACACCGTGGATTTTAGTCAGTACAAGTCTGACAGTCCCTCCGGCCCTGCCCGGGGTGGGAGGACTTATTTGATGATTTTATCACGTTAAAAAAGAAAAGTTAATCTTAAATTAATTTAAATTGTTAAAAGTTTTCTGTTTTGTAATTTATTGTTTTAGCTAATTATACAATTACCTACGGTTCAAGCTCGCCACGCCATGTGCCACAGAAATTTTTATGTAATAATACTACTACCCTCGGTAGTTGCTTAAATTACTTACTCTAAGATTTTGTTTTGAAATTTAGATTCTAAATAAATTTAGAACAAAAACATTATTTTGTTGAATTGTTTAGTGTTATTACCACATAGACATTATAATTTTTAAATATAGTTAGTTTTGTATGACAGTCACCTATACGTAGTACGTACCTATACATACATTATTAATTTCCTATTCTTTGTTACGTGATTAACTTACCTATTTGAAATACCTCTCGTAAGTAATTTATTTTTACTGAAATCCAAAGGATATGGAAAGACTTATTAGTCAACTACTATGTTAATAGAAAAACACCTGTCTATGCTTGTTTCCTGGACCTGGTGGATTACAGCAGGCTCTGGGCCAAACTAGGAGAGGTAGGGGCTCCCACTGAATTTATTAACATCTTGTCCTTTTGGTGGTAACCATCAGAAAAATTATGTAAAGTGGGGAGTCGGACGAGTATGCACTTAAATGCGGTGTCAGACAGGGAGGCCTGTCCTCTCCAAGACTATTTATCTTGTATGTTAATTAGCTGATTGAGGGGCTCAGTAACACCCACGTCGGTTGTCATATGGATGACGTCTGCGTTAACAACATCAGTTACGCTGACGAAATGGTGTTATTGAGTCCGTCGCTCAGTGGATTGAGAAAACTGCTCGGTATCTGTGAGTCACATGCGGAAGCTCATGGTCTGAAGTATAACGAGAAGAAAAGTATGTTTATGGTTACTATAGGTAAGAATAAGTCTCCGGAACATGTACCTCCAGTCCGTTTAAACGGAGTACCTCTAAAACGTGTCTCTAAATTTAAGTACCTAGGACACATAGTAACTGAGACCGAGCGAGAGCGAAGGGCGTTGTCGGTTCGTGGTAATATGTTGGTGCATAGGTTTGCAAGGTGTACATTAGACGTAAAAGTGACACTGTTCAGGACCTGCTGCCAAAGCTATTGCACTAGCGCTCTATGGGCCAGTTATACGCAACGGACCTACAACGCTCTTCGCGTACAATATAACAATGCTTTCAGAATTCTGGTGGGGCTCCCACGTTTCTGTAGCGCTTCAGCCATGTTTGCTGACGCAAGAGTCGATGATTTTTATGCCATAATACGTATAAAATCAGCATCTCTGATGTGTAGGATCCGGGGGAGAGAATTCTGAAGATGATATCAGAAAGGCCGGAGTATGCAGTGCTAGGGAGGCTTATTCTACTTCACGTAACGAGATGACGCAATTTTTTGTTTTTAAAAATATCATTGTTATTTTATTTTTTGACATTATTGGATTTTTATTGGAATTTATTTTATTTTATTTGTATGTGAATTATTCTTCTATTATTGTGATAAATAACATGTTTAATGATATTATTTAAAACTATTTATGATGTTTGACACTGACATCCTTATATCGTGTCTCCTTTAAGTTCTGTACATCGAACGGTTGTCTGTATGTAACAGATCGGCCGGTGCGATAAAACTGCCCATTGTACACTAGTTTTACTTTTTGTTTTCATAGAAATATTGTATGACTAGCTTTCTGCCCGAGACTTCGTTCGCGTGGGAGGGTATTCCCGCGTAAAATCTTGATCCCGTGGGAATTCCGGGATAAAAATCAGACTATGTGTTATTACAGGATGTAAACTATCTACTTGCCGAATTTGATTCAAATCCATTCAGTATTTTTTGTGTGAAAAAGTAAACATTTTTATTAGGGATCCCTATTTTTTTTTTTGAATATTTGATATAGTCTATGTCACTCAGTGAAGATGCAGCTTTCTAAAGGTGAAAGAATTTTTGAAATCTGTCCAGTAGTTTTTGTATGAAAACGTTATATACATACAAAAACACAAATGTTTCTCTTTATAATATTAGTTTAGATGTAAAATAAAGTATATAATAAATGAATAAAAGATATCTAAGTTACCTATTTAAATAAGTAATTCAAGCACTGGAATGATTGTGAAATTGAAGACTGTTGATTAAGTATTATAAAATAAGGAAAAAAGCCCAACTATTATGTAAAATTAAGGTAGCGAACCTATTTTAAGAGAGAACTTTAAATAATTTCAATTAAAACATTTGTAAGAAACATTTGCTTTTATTGATATCCTGTTATCGCTCAGTTTAGTTCTACATTTAACATGATCGGTAAGTACTTTAGCAGTATAATTTAAAAATAGGAGTTAATGAGAAAATCAAATCAAAAGAAAATTAAATCAACCGATCAGTCAAATAATAAGGCCAAAACAGTTGTTCTAAAACTTATATTATTCTGCTCGAATTCTCACATGCACTTTAATTTCTCTTTATAATTTAGTTGCTACTGTAAATCCATCTTGATGTGGAATCATTTCTGTCCCAAAAATGCGTCCAAATCAGGCTTAATTCAAAATTTCTGATAAAGAATTTAACGTCGCATGTCTTAAATTGTACGATAAAACACCGTTTTGTTCAGAATTATTCATATAAACATTTTGTCTCAAATTTTCGCTGGAACTAATGTGTACGGATCCTTCTCCTATATCTACGATACGTTCTTCGCCAAATACGAAGTTAGAAACCGACACTTGAATTATTTGGTTATGAACTTTTTGTTTGTAAGAACCTCTTCTTTTTAGTCGTTTACATTTATTCAGATCCACTTTTGAAAAAAAAGTAAATAGAACGACACGTCGGCAACAAATCAAAATGTGCGTACTGAGACTACTCGTATAACAGCATTTGCAAAACTATTATAAACCGATGTATTCTTGTACAGGACACCACGGATATAGTTTAGGATACTAAGTATATTATACCGAACCTTTACAATCGTGTTAAGATTATAATAGTATTGGTTTAAACCACTATAAAGCCGCTCCATTTAACTTATAATTGTTCTATAAAGTGAATTTATAAACCCTTATAAAACCAATTAATAAATACATATGGTTTCCAGTATGTTTAGTTCTGTGCATCACTCTTATTGCCGTATTTTACTTATAACGGTTCTGTAATGCTTCTTGTTAGTAGTTATAAGTATAGCTTACCAGTTTAACTACTCTTGAGTGCGTTTACACCCTCATGATACTTTTATAGGTCACCTAAGCTTATATTGCACTCTTAATTTGTATCTATAAGTAATTATAAGTTAATGTATAAGATCAGATATACTATTAAACCCAACTAACTCCATGGTTGCTATTATAAGCATGGCAGCCGATACTAGAACCGTTAAGAGATAATTATAAGTGCTGGAGGCCTATAACACCTGAACTATAGGATAATTTTGCTTCTTGGGCGCGGCCCCGGAATGCAAGGGCAACTGAAAGATCAGGGTGGTTTTTTATTCAGTAGAAGTCTGACACTCCTTTCCGCTCCATCCACAGTGGCAGGAATTATTTGAAGATATTCCGACAAAAAAAGGGATGGAGAATAACTGCATGAAAGAGTAATTTTGGCACTGACTAACGAAATTGTTGCGCAGATCAACGAAAAGATTATGTCTCATGTAGATGGTGATGTTGTCAAGTATCTGTCCGTCGACAATGTCATGGATATTGAGCAAGTGACGTCGTACCCTGTAGAGTTTCTCAACACTCTGGAATTGACAGGGTGTCCCAGTCCTGTTGATGCAGGCTCTGTAATGGTACGACTAAAATACGCACCTTAGACGCAATGTTGTGCAAGCAATAATTATGACATTCCCATAATCCCGACCGATTTGCCCCAGTTTAAAAGACTCCAATTTCCCCAAAACAAAGCTCAAGGACATGCACTGAAAGTCGCAGTTTTTCCCATGGGCAACTGTATGTGGCGTGCTCACGAGTATCAAGCCCACAAAATTTACACTTTTTAGCCAAGGACGGGAAAATCAGAAACGCAGTTTACAAAAATGTATTGTAAACTACGTTTTTGGTTTTAAAAAGGTAAATTTTAAATACTAACTGTCCGTCTGTTTTTGGGGACAGATGAACCCTGGTGATGGTGTTTTTTAAATTTACATGCATTTTTTACCCACCCAAAAAGGTGTACCGATTGGCAACAAGAATTATTGACAAAGCGTAAATTAACGCGGTCGAAGCCGCGGGCAAAAGCTAGTTAATTTATAAAACAAAAACATTTTGCGCGTGTATTCCTATTTTATAAAATGAATGAACAAGTTTTAATCTCAAACTTAATAAGTACCAGTTTGCATCTGATTATTATACATATAACGTGATGGGAAGAAAAAGATAATGCAGGTGGACATTAGAGCACTAGAAGAAACCTATTCACTTTAAAATCCATAGGTTGTAGCTATCGGAAAACATAGATTCTAGAACGGAATTCCTCTCCTTAGCTGAAGGGTAATTGAAAATTCTTTCATTACTCTACCTTACTCTGAACTAGGCTAAAGTTTGCGATACTCTAGAAAGTTGAGAGGGCACTCAACTTTACAGAATTTCAATTTAACTATTCACATATACTGAGTGTTGCGAGCAAGACCGATGTGCGACGCGGATTTTGTCGCATCGACCGAGCAGTGACAAAATAGGCGAAGAGAATAGACTGAACTTTTCATATTGTTACGAGCTGGGGTTTGGGATTGATATAATTAACACCAATTAGACCAAAATTAACACTTTACTTAAATAAACACCAAATAAAAATTAACACAGTTATTCACAGTACAATACTTGTCACGCAAGACTTAAATCGCACCGAAATTCACTTGTAAAGCTTCGATTATATCGTCTCGTATCTTGAAATAAGACAGCTATCTGCGTTCCTCTGCGATCTATTTATACGCCGGTCTATGAGATCTAGAATATTCTTATAAAATCGACTCACTGTTTATACTGCCAAGAATATTCCAGAAGCTATTCGAGATACACAGTACTGCTACTCGCCGCTAGATGGCGTTAGTGTCTCGACTCGATATACTCAGTACTGCTACTCGCCGCTAGATGGCGTTAGTGTCTCGAACATTCTAGATTTCTGTCGAAGTTTCTCGACGTACTTCGCTAAGCGACTGGCGTAACAATATTCAAATAAGAAATAAATACAGAGAGAAAGTGTCATCATCGTCTGCTTAGCCATTTCCTAACTCTGTTGGGGTTAGCTTCCAGTATAACCGAATGCAACTGAGTATTAGTGTTTTACATGGAATGACTGCCTATCTAACCTCCACAACCCAGTAGCTGGGTAACACGATACCCTTTGCCTAGACCAGTGTCAGATTTAATGGCTTCTGTCTACCCCTAAAGACTGTCAAAGATATTCAAAGGACACCCGGGTTAAGTCGTTTGTGACTTAACGTGCTTTCTGAGGCACTGGGGTATCACACCACCAACTTCCCATCTCCGGGCTACTACTGAGAAATTCCTGACAGAAAAACCGGACAGCTCTTTTTGCCTCTCCCCGAAAGCTCGACCAGCCTGACCAGAATCAAATATTGTACTCTTCACTTATCATTTTATTCTACGGATTTTATGGAGCAAGTGATACTGATAAAACTTTAATATCATCTTATTCTTATAAATATTGTAAATTTAAACTAATAAGGACTTTGAATTTGGCTTTCTAATTAAAAAATGACATGGAAAACACATGTTATACAAAGCGACTAGGTGGTTTTGAACGAGAATAAAATGATAACTGCATTTATCATTATCTAGTCGAATATTTTTTCACGAGAATATAAATTTATGACTATTTGTCACACTAACAACTGGGAATAAATTTTGGTAATATTATATTAACACTTTGTTCTCGTAATTTAAAACTTGTTTTAAATCTTTGAATACTCTTGTATTTTGTAACTTCGTAAATACCTGTATAAAAATTACGAAAAAAATTATATAATGTATTAGCAACCACAAATCCCAAAAATGACATAACACTAAAACTAAGATAATGGCTGTTATTATTTTATTCTCCAGGGACGGCGATTTGCAATCGACAGTCACCCATCAGTTAGTTTAGTTAGTTAGTTTTTTTTTTTTTTTTAACGTTGTAAAATTATCAAATAAGTCCTCCCACTCCGGGCAGGGTGGGAGGGACTGTCAGACTTTTACTGACTAAAATCCACGGTGTTCCTTCAATAACCCTTTACATACCGGGGCCACGGTAACGGGATGAGTCCCACGACCCCGGCGGGCTTCGGCCCTCTGCAGAGGGGGCCTCGTCATGTTGCTGACGCTCTTTGAGGCGCGCGTGGAACACGACGCGCCGTCGACCCGGGCATGGTCCATGGTCGGACAGCGAGTTGCCCTTTACTCGCTGTCCGCATGCCCGCGCCTACGGTGGCCGGAGATCGTCGGCCGACGTCCGACGCCGTGGGCGTCTACCACTGCGGCTGGGCTGGAAGGAGGACGCCATCCTCTCCCTCACGCGGCCCGCCTCCTCCTTCGGAAGCATGACTGCTTCGCAGAAGGAGGCGACCGCTTCCCACTCCCTCTCGCCCCGCAGCATGGCCTCGACCAAGGCCGGGCGCGAGAGGTCTCCGCCTATTGTCGCCGTGAGGACACGTCGGTGCTCTGCCCAAGCTGGGCAGTCCTGCACCGTGTGCTCGACTGTGTCCTCAGGGTGACCCTCGCAGTGGTGACACCCAGGCGTCTCTTCCTTACCCATCAGACACAGGTACCTCCCGAAACTTCCGTGTCCGGTGAGGACCTGCGTCATGCGGTAGATCAGGACGCCGTGACGCCGATCTAGCCACTCCTCAAAGAGGGGTCTTACCGCCGCAATTGCGGCGTGCCCGGCCGTCGGTTGCGATAGTCGTTCCCTCCATACTGCCCTGAGATCGCGCCGGAGCTCGAGGCAGCGGGGATACGCCCCGGCGCTGCGCCTCCACGTGCCATTCATAGACGCGCTGGAGGGCAGTCGCCTCCAGATCCCAGGGCAGCAATCCAGCAAGGAGGTTGGCCAATTCGCCGGCGATCGTGCGGTATCCCCGGATCATTCGGATAGCCATGACCCTCTGGCATGCGACCAACTTTCGTGGTCGCGTCCGGATGCACAGGGCCCACACTGAGGACTCGTAGAGGGCCATGGACCGCACGACGCCGGCGTACAGCCTTCGGCAGGAGGCGTTTGGCCCGCTAAGATTAGGCAGGAGTCGCCTGAAGGCGGCTGCTGCCCGGTTCAGCTTTGGGGCCAAACTCAGGAAGTGCTCCCTGAAGTTCCACCGGCTGTCGAGGACGAGTCCCAGGTACTTCATCGTCCTCCCGACGCCGATGCGAACCCCCTCCACCGTTATGTGGGACTCGGACCGTGGCGCGTTCCGACCGCCATGAAAGCACATGGCCTCGGTCTTGTGCAGCGCCACGTCGAGTCCCAACTGCCGGATCCTATGAACGACTGTCGCAACCGCTTGCGTCGCCAGGTCGGCCGCCGCCTGGTGCGACTCTCCCTGCGCCAGGACGAGCGTGTCGTCAGCGTAACATACTACGCTGACGCCGTCAGGGAGGTCGCCGCGCAGCACCCAGTCGTATCCGATGTTCCACAGGGGCGGCCCCAAGACCGATCCCTGTGGGACACCGCACGACATCTCTCGCCGGTTCCACTCTCCCCGGTGACCGGGGTAGATGACGGCTCTAGTTAGTTAGTTAATATTTTCGGGATAGCACTTGGCTTTGGACCGTGTTATTCTATGAAATAGATGATCTGTGTGTATAGAATTATCGGCAGAAAATTGCTGAGTTACAAAAATGTATACACAAAAATAGTAATAAAATTTTGCCCTAATTGCCACAACATAAAATAAGCAACAGAAGTAAATAAATACATACATTTTGTCAACTCCGTTGTTGAAAAAAAAAACAGGTACCTGCTGCAGAGAGTCTTTATTTTGAGTGCCTAATACTTTTTTTATTGATAATAGGCTCGCGTTTGACCACCATCTCACCTGATGGTAAGTGATGATGTGATCAAAGATGGAGTACGCTTGCCCAGTAGTAAATTATTCACTCTTGACTTAAAGACTTATTGCAATATTGTGAGTCTATCGCTCACTCCATTCTCTATGTATTTGGGCAAGAACGAAGAATTTTGTCGCGTCGGTCGCATCGCGTAAGCTATGCGTTAAACCGGTGACAGCTTTAGAGGTGCCCCTGCAATAAGATGGTTGGAAATGCATTGTATTTTTGGACCAAGTTGATAGGTTAATTTTTAGGAATAGTCTTGTGCTGCTTTGCAAAAATGTAATTTAAAATAATCTGAGTATTGAGTCTATAAATAGAAAAAGTAAAAATGTTTTCTTCATATTTTTGTAGTCCTAAAAGGAACTTTATTGAGCTGTTACCATTTAAAAGTTTGTCTGCCTCTCACCGGGCTGTATCTCACGAACCGTAATAGGTAGATTTATTTAAAAACGAGTGAGTATTTGTAACGTTAAATGTAACGGTTTGTTTTTTTTTCTACGTCATCAATAATAAATAAGTATGTCAAACTACAAATACATGTGTAGTGAATACTAAAGTGTAACAACAAATAATGAAACCTGTCAGGGGTAAGCTGTACCCCGAAATAACTGCGCGTCGAGTTCCACGCGTGCCTCAATCAGCAGCAATTTTTTTTTCATTATAGTTTAGTAGCAATGTGGGTAGAATTCAATATTATTAGCAATCCTGTTAACTTTTTCAACTAAGCTAAATATGCTTGTGTCTGAAGTGGATTCACGGCTATAGTGTAATGGGAGGGGTTAGAACTCATGACCTCTCGATTACAAGTCCAACACCATAGCCATTAAGCCATTAACGCGAATTGAGTCAAATCTCCAGAGCCTTCAACATCGGCGATGTATTGCAAGTCTATGCTGTGCTATGCTATGACAGGGTATAGGCCCATTGCTTGTCGGAGTAAGGAAATCACCTAATGAGATACCGCGTCCCCAGCACGCAAGTAATTGAGAAAAAATTGGCCAACTGCGAGTGAGACTCGCCCATGAAGGGTTCCGCAGTAACTATAATAATTTAATATATGAACATTTATTTGACAAAAAAAACCTTACAAATTTCTTAAAACTAGCTTATTTACATTTTTTACAACTACGCCATATAACTTTGTTTTTCAGTGTTTGTTTGGATTACAAAGTTATATTTGCAGTTTTAGAAAATATGCTGTATCTCAAAAACTGCTAACTTGATCCCATTCAAACTAATTTCGATTGAAAGTTTACATTAAGATCTACAGTATATATTTTTTCGATATTATTCACTCCATTATTATAGAAGTTAGAGGGGGGACACATATTTTACCACTTTAGAAGCGTATATCTTTTAAACGATTACCTTATGATAAAGTCGTTTTAGAAAACTCAATGTCATTTTTAAAGACCTGTCTATAAATACCACACACGCATAGGTTTCATGAAAAAAAATATTTTGTGTTTTAGTTCCATGTATGGGGAGCCCCCCTTTATTTTAAATATTTCACACGTATAGTCTTAATAGTTTCGGAATAAAATGACAGTGGATATACGGATGGACGGACGGACAGACAGACAGACAGACAGACGGACAGACATGACGGAACTATAAGGTTTCCGTCTTTTGCCATTCGGCTACGGAACCCTAAAAAGGGTTGGTTTTAAGTCAATACAAGTCTGACATTCCTTTCCACTACACCCAGAGTCAAAGGAGTCATTTCATGATTCTTCTACCAGTTTTTTAAATAATAGAATATATTATTCAATCACAATATAATTCACTTTAAATCCAGCAGTGAGAAATATTTATTAAAAAAAATTTACAATAAAATTTAAAGTAATATCTAAAATTTTCCATCAAACGACATTTATGCATCTAGAAATTCGCTAAGTTGCAATAGGTAAGTTTGAAACTGTAAGCATTTAAGTTTACTGCCTAAGTTGCAGTCAGACTCCCATATCGCTGTTTAATATATTACTCGAGTAAGTGGATGCGAAATTGACAGTCCTTAGAACGATGTGTGTGGAATTAGATAGTTCTATTTTCATTGCAGACGAACATTTTGTAACTTTCTTAGATAAGCGTTGACGAATGGAATTAAATATTTAAACAGTTTGAAGGTAATTAGTAGAATTACTTTGCTATTCGAACATTTTGTTGATCATTCTTAAACGTAAGTTTATATCTTTTAATCGATTGTCTTTAAGAGAAAGTAGTTTTAGAAACCTCAATGTAATTTTTTAAAGACCTGTACCGCACACTTATAGTTTTGATGAACAAAATATTTTTAGTTTCAGTTCCATGTATGGGGAGCCCCCTTCATTTATTTATTTTTGTCTAAAAATCGGAAAGCGGTTCAGAGTTCACACCTTTGTATTTGCTCCGTGGTTCACACCTATCAAGTTTCACTTGTTCAATAGTTTCGGAATAAAATGACTGTGACATACGGACAGACAGACAGACAGATATGACGAAACTATAAGGGTTCCGCTTTTTGCCATTCGGCTACAGAAACCTAAAAACTGCCGTGAAAACTAGCATAGTCCAGTGTTCCTGCAATGCCACAATGCGTAAACAAACATTCCAAAAAAATACTTAAGAGTGGCGTATTATTGCAATGGCAGAAGGCCCAAAAAGTATGGAACTACTATGACAAGAGTGTACAATTGAAAAAATCAACTTTGTCTAAAACTAAGAAGCTCAGAGAATATCACCAAACTATTTCTTTAATTTATAGTTTGTTCCTAGGTTCAACTTCGCCCACTGCAAAAGTGAGACTAATTATCCGGTCTCATTTTTTCCGCCAATCACCACGCCAGCAAGGTTCGGTCCACGATGGATTGTCCAGCTTACTGCCTACTAAGTCGTAAATCGTACCTGTAACCACTTAGTAATCGCTCCTCTATATTTATTGTATACAACGTGTAACGGAAAGCGTATATACATACCAAGGGCACGGCTTCTTTGGGTGATATCAAACTATATTGTAAGGGTTATTTAATCCTATCTCTACATGTTCGGAAGTAATGAGAATTTTTAATACATTGATACTAGAAACCGAACTTTTCTAATTGAAATAAGCACATCGCAGAAGAGATTTATCGTGATATTTGCAAGTAACGTGGAAAGTTATTGACCTACGTAGTGCGGTGACACGACTGTTATGATTTCAATTTAAGAAACTTACGAAACCGAAAATTTGGTATCATTTTTAGAGTATTTTACTTTGAGTTGAAACCCCTCTAATATCGTTTGATATCATCCAAAGAAGCCGTGCCCTTGGTATGTATATACCCTTTCCGTTACACGTTGTATATCATCATTACATCACACATGTTAGGATCAGCTTTGAGTCTACCCGAATGCAGCATTAGTATTAGTGTTTTACCCGGTGCAACTTTCTATCGGTATACACGGTAGGTACCACTTGGTCAGACTAGTGATAGGTAGATTTTTTGGCTTCTGACTCCAACTCTGAGTCCAAATGACAGCCGGGACCAACGACTTAAAGTGCTTTCCAAGGCACGGGGGTATCTCGATATCGTCGCCTTAGAGTGAAAACCTCGGGAGTACATTTTTGTCCAATTTTTTTTTTTGCGTTTCCAGATAGCAATCCTAGCAACGCACATCCTGTTCTCACTAATATGTTCATTCGATACTCGAAACGCTATCTATGAAAGTAAGTGAGAACCTCGTAAACACTCGCATCGCATCGTCAGTGTAGCGTAATCAGGCCATGGATCATGCATTTCTGAACTGTTCGATATTATGTATAATATTTTTTTATATTATACATAATATCGAACAGTTCTGAATATAAAAACGGGTTAAATTTACGTATAAATTAATAAAAAAAAATCTAAAAGAAACCGTACAAAAATTTTATAGCACGCAGATTTTTCTTCCTCCTGGAAAGTTACTCCTTTTTCACTTACGAGGTTTTTACTCTAAGGCGTCCATATGATAAAAGGGTCATCCTTCTACAGACCGATCTCAGTAAACATTGCTTAGCCTTAAAGGGTGAGCCGTGTGGCTGTTATTATTTAGCCACATGCTCCATACATTATAAAAACATATACAGGGTTAATTGTAAAACACCGAAAACCTCTCAAGACTATGTTACTAACATCATAATCAACAACTTAAGTTTTATGACTTTTAAAAATTCGTCATATTTTAATTCACCAGATTTTCATACAAAAATAAAAATATTTAAATTGAACGCCCTAAATGTTACAAAGTCTATGTGAAGCAAAAGAAAACGATTTATACTATCACTTTCTTTTATTTACGATTTATACTATCACTTTCTTTTATTGAACTAAAATATGACGAATTTTTAAAAGTCATAGAACAAAAGTTGTTGATTATGATGTTAGTAACATAGTCCTGAGAGGTTTTCGGTGTTTTACAATTAACCCTGTATACAAATAAATCTGTGTGAGGTACCAAAATTCAGCATTTACCAATTGTCTTTTCATTCAGTATTCGTGAATCAGGCCCATATTCAGCTCCTCTTCAGGCAAATGACAGCGGAGCCAACCCTCAGATTACCCGTAAACTATTTTAAAAGGAGGCCTGTCAAGGTCTTTAGTACCCTTGTCAAAAATATGTGCTATTTAAAAGTAAAATATAAAGAGTGGGTTCACTTAATTTATGTTAGATTTGACGGAGCTTTGGTTCAGGCTTTACAGATTATAATGTTGGAAGTCAGACATCATGATTTTTCGAGTTATTCCGTTCGGATCCCTTGACCTGATCCACTGCTTGTTATTTTTTTGTTTTAATTCCGGTCTCAGACCGGAATAAAAAATAATTATAAAATAAAACCGATCCCCCAGGGGATAGAATAGAATAGAATAGAATAGAATTTTTTTTTTATTTCATTAGTTATTAAAAAAAAAGGTTACATGTCACTTACAAATCAGTATTATACATTGCAGTGCATTTGATGAATTTTTTGGCGCAGTTTGTCCGGGAGGGGATCTTTTGCGACCTACTTTGTAATTCTTTTCACACGCTGTTAAATTATATAAAGCAAGTGTGAGAAGTTTTGGATTTAGGATCCCATCAGGTCCTAGACCTGAAGTTACTTATAAACTAGGAGTGACTCTACGAGTCAAAGCCTATGCTGACGGGGGGGGTCCGTTCTATTATGGAGTGGTTTGGCTCTCTCGGATTTATGTATGTAGGCTATGTCACCTATTCTATTTGAGAAAAGGAACGGGTTGAATTGTCCATATTTCGTATAAGCAGGACCGGGATCTTCTAGGCCGCTGATCGTTAATGATGTTAATTTCTCAATCATATCGCGGTGAAGGTCGTGTGCTCTGAGATGCCAGGGGTCTTGTCCAAGTATTTCCCAGAGGATTTTGGTTTTAGTACGACGTGGAAAGTCACCTGCAGCTTTCAGTGCCATTCTATATTGTCTTTCCAATTTCGACAGATTAGTCTTGCTGTATCTCGGTAGAAGTTGGATGACTCCATAATCCAGTACCAAGACGCATGTCTGTATGATGAGTAATTTTGTGTCAATATTGACTTTGGATCGGTACCCTATGATGGAATATAGGGTGCCTCTTACTCGTTTAAGCTTGTCCACTCTTTCTTTTGTGTGTTTGTTCATTGATAGTCTTTTGTCAAATATAACACCGAGGTATTTTACTTGGTTCTTATATTCGATTTGTTCATTTTTTAATTTGATGTAATTTCTGTATCCACTGTTAACGTTACCTCGCCTAGGTCTTTTGTGAGAAAACATGATACACTCCGTTTTATCCACATTACATTGGAGGCCCCATCTCTTGTAGTAGTCGATAACTTCCTCCGCCGCCCATTCTGCACGCCTCGTGGCATGATCTGGCTTCTCTGCTGCATTGAGAATGCATAGGTCATCTGCATATTGAAAGAGCATCTGACCAGCTATTCGTAGTTTTGGTATGTCGGCGACATATAAATTGAAGAGCACAGGTCCTAGGATCGAGCCCTGTGGGACGCCGTGCGGTACGTCTTTTTCTGTTCCTATTGTAGTTCTGAATCTGCCTTTGGTCGTTCGTTTTGATAGGTAATTTTCAATAATTTTTATGATGTTATTACGTGCTCCTGCCTCATACATTTTCTTTATAAGACCTCTATGATTTATAGAGTCAAAAGCCTTGCTGAGATCAGTTGATACCATGGCCACACTGTATCCTTTCTCCAGGGCGTCAGTGATATATTTGCCAGTCCTCAGTATTTGCGTTCCTGTGCCTCTCTGACGAACAAATCCGTGTTGATGTTCGGGAATCAATTTGTTGACTTCCGTGTTTATTCTCGATAGAATTATGCGTTCAGCCCATTTGCCCATGATATTAAGTAGACTTATGGGCCTGTATGACTTAAGTTGTGTATAATCTTTTTCTGGTTTATGCAAGAAAATACAGATGCTTTCTTTCCATCTCCTAGGGAAGTATCCCGTGTTAATAATGTAGTCCATAATTCGCTTGAATATAGCTACTACCGTGTCGCCTCCCAATTTAAGAACATCCGCTCTTATTCCGTCGGGGCCAGGTGCTTTCTGATTTTTGAACTTTCGAAGGGCTGCTTTTAACTCTGCATGTGATATGGCCTCCAACGGATGGAATGGTGTGTATTTTTCTGTATTTTTGTCTTCTTGACTAACGTCAGATACTTGAATAATTCCTGTGTTTACTAGATTATCGATAATTTCCAATTCTGTGTTGCAGTTTTCTATACGGCGGAGCCTTTGAGGGGGCCTTTTCAAGGCTCTTTGTATACTCCACATTTTTCTTCGGTTGTCTATATTATTTTCTAAAACTTTATTCCAGGTTTCTTCTCTATTTTCTGCAATTTTCTTATCAAGATAACGTTTTAATCTGTTGTATTCTCTCTTTAGTTCGTTGTATTTGTTTGTAAATCTTAGACACCATGCAATTTTTTTCGCCTTGTTTCTTCTTTTGATCAATTGTTGAATATATTCGGGAAGACTTTCTCTGTGGTTGGTTTGTTTGAGTGGAGCGAATACATCCAGCGTTTGTATTATAGCTGTTTCCAGCTTTGTGATAATGTCGTCACAGTCTGCGTCTGTTTTTATTTCAGCGTATGGGTCCATTTTAGTTGCTAGAAATTGTTCAAATTCGTCTCGTTTTTTCAGGTTTGATTTAATATCTTTAAGGTTACGACTGAGTGGTATCTCGTAGTCGTTTTCCAAGTTGATTGTAATTAACCAGGGCATGTGATCTGAGTTTATGGATTCTATTTGTTTGCACGTTTTTATCTCCAAGTCTGAATGGTTATATGTAGTGATTGCTATATCTAGTATATGGCTATTGCCCATGCTAGTGGGTCTAGATGGCTGACTAGAATGTATGATTCTACAGTCTCCGTTGTTATGTATTTCTCGTAATAGAACCCCGAGACCTCCATCACTTGAGTGGCCGAGTAGTTTCATCCTAATGTTCATGTCTCCTATAATTATAGCACCCTCCTCTCTAACCAATTGCTCAAATTCATCCGATAATTCATTTTGATTCGGTATTGGTACATAGATGCCTTTAACTGTGATGTATTCTCCGGTTATGTAATTGGTGAAAACTCGAATGTAGCACCCTTCGATGCTTCTCTCGTCGTCATTGAAGGAGTTGATAAGTTTGGTTTGAGCCCACCTCATGCCACTTTTGATGTATATAATAGTACCTAGATGGTTCGCTTTTTGTTCATAGATCTTGTCGTAATTTATAATATTGAATTTTTGATTATCCAGATTTATTTTTGCTTCATTTATAATGGCAATATCGACACGGTATTTCTGTATCAACTGTTTTATTTCTGTGAACTTTCTTCTTACACCCTGCGCGTTAATGTGCAGGATCTTTATGTGTTTTTTACTGCTTTTAGTCGAGTAGAATGTTTCGGAGTTCTTTCATTAGTTTTACAAACTTTTCCATAGTTCTATCGAATAAAGTAATTTTTTCTTCTGTAGTTAATTTTTCACAGCGCAGGTTCTGTTCGTTTTGTCCGTTGTCGCTTACACTGCTCATTGCCTGTGCATACGACATACTATTTACAACGGTCGATCTACGGACTGGAGACCTCGACTTCCTATTTGTTACTTTTGGTCTTGGCTTAGGTGCAGATGAGTAATTGATGTGGTTTCGTTCCGCTTTTTCAGCCTTATTCTTTTGTCTCTCTATTGCCTTTTTAAATAATGGGCATTTCTTCTGTGTTGCGGTATGTTGCTCTGGCTGCACATCTTTACAGTTTGAGCATACACTCACTGATTCATTCTGATTGTTTTTAATCAATATAGTTGGTTCTCTTTTCGGTGCGTGACATGCACTTGTTGCGTGATTGAATTTAAAGCAATTTTTGCATTGAAGCACTCTGTCCGACCCTACTTTGTATCTCTCCGGTCTTAGTTTGTGTGCACAGAAAAACGATTCTGTTGCATTTTCCATTCGTTCGGCTATCTCGTTGTATGAGAAGTCGCCACTGAATATACATAATTTTACATCGCTCGTTATCTTTTTCATGTTAAGAGGGCGAATACCTATGCACTTTTCTAGCTCATCTTTTTGTTCTTCGATTGGATAGTCATGGCCCATATTTCTAATTATAATTTTTGTTGTTTTTATCTGTTCAGCCTTAGGTTTTGGTGCTATGAACACGAGATCTGGTTTGAAGCTTTTGATGTCTTCTATTGCCTTTGCTCTCTTCTCTAAGTCGGTTAGTGTGATGAGAATATTTTTACTTCGTTCATTTCTAATAATTCGGCCATGGTACTTGTTTATTATTTTTGTTAAATCATTGACAAGTTGGTCACTTAATATCTTTTTTGTGTCCCTATTATCTTTGTATTTGTATGTTACGTCTGTGATTAAGATTGGTGGTACATGTGTACTATTCCTGGATGGCTTATTTTGTAAGTTTGTAAAAGATTCTTTACGTAGACTATGATGTGTTTCCGTTCGCCTTATGGCTTTTTTTGCTTGGGATACGCCTTCCCCTTCGTACGGGTGAGGACGCTTCAATTACCGGCTTCGCGATCTCGGTGGATGGTCACTTACCGACGAAGCAGAGTGTGAGCGAGATAGCACGATACTTTCACTCTTTTCTTGCTTCGAGCTGCTTTGAAGCGCAGCAAACCGATTTTGAATCACTATTGCATCAGCCACCGGCTTAGGTGTTATAGGAACTTTGTTTTGTGTCCGTGAAGTATTTTTCTTAGTTGTTAGGCTTAGTTCGTTGGGTTTAATTTGAACTTTATTTATTCTTAAACAGTTACATACGTATTCCTCTTGAGATGTGAACTCAATTTGTGGTATTGCTTTAATATATCTTTGTTTTTTACATTCCTCACAGTTATGTAACACGCTTCTTGCTACTGTGTTTACACACGAGTAAATTTTATAGTAAAGTTCTAGTATAAACTTACCGTTCATGTGACGATGGTTCACGAACATATAAATTTTTATTACACTGGATTTGGTGCAGTTTTTGCATTTCATTATTTTTATTTTAGATTGTCCATTTGTCCATTCCAAAAAGTTTTTGATAAAGTTATTATGATTACACTGGTTACATTGAACTGTAAAAGTTCCGTCATCGTTTGTTGACAGTTCTCTCACTATTCTACACGTCACTTGGTGATCTAACTTAACTATTTCACTATTAACTAATAAGTCCGTCTCCATTATTGAAGAGTCGTTTTCACATGTATACTATTGTCCACATTAGTTTAATGCACCCCAGGGGATCATACCGGAATAACACAATTTTTCTGACTTTTGCAATAAGTGACTGTGTTATTCAACTGAAATAACTCCGTTTCCCCTCTCACAGCATAATCACATCATGCTTCCATGAATGTCGAAACTAGCGTGAGGGTTGTTACATCCGATAATGAAACAAAATCTCAGCCTAATTTTTTTTACTACTTAAATATCGGACGAGTATAAAGTTCTATTGTATTTCATTAAAGACCATCGTAGGTATATGATATGTCTGCCGGGGTCACGGAAACCACCTCGAGGTTGTGGGAATATTCTAACGAGATACCATGGCTCCGGACAGCAAGGGCAACTGAAGGCGAAGGTAGGTGCCGTTTCCAGGGCCCTATTAAATAAAGTTGAAAATTCGACACATTTATGTCAAAAAGTGACAAGCTGAAAGGCAAAATTGTGACATATTTGTCAAGGAAAAATGCGTTTAATAAACTCGACATATGTCATAAAATCACATCAAAATAATTCTGCCAATTGTCACCGACAATTGGCGATGACAATTGTCGGATTGTCGTGACAATTGTCAGATTGTCGTGACAATTATACTTTTGACATATTTGTAAATAATCTCGTTTTATGACGACAAATGAGGTTAAACATAGAAAAAAAAATAACCAAGTAACAGAATTAATAAATCACTAGTGCAACTACGATTGCTGTTTTGAGATTTTTAAACGACATCATCCGACGAGCACTTGTCACCGTCGGCGTTCCAATCATATTGAAACATTTGGAACCCAATGGTTTTGGTGCGTGACGATGGCAAATGACCGGACGGCATGTCATTGTTTCCTTGGGGGATGGACAGGCCTTTAGTGTGAGATGCAACTTGTGTCGATACTCTCGCGCGATTCCATCTTCCCAGTTTATCATGTTGTGCTCGGCGTACTGGCGCTCCTGCTGCGGCTGCGGAATACCTCAAGGGACGTAAATACAGTAATCTAGGTGATAACTATATTTTCGAGCTGTTTGGGTTCGAAACTCTTGGACCGTAGGGCCTGTGTGCTCACAGTCTTTTTATATAAATATTGTACAGGATCGTTGACGCTTCCCTTGACCTAAGGGCTGGCTATTTCTTTGGCCAAAGGCTAAACATTGCCAAACAACGAGGCAATGCCGCCAGTCTCTACTTAACAGCCGACAGCGTTTAAGATGATTTTGCTTTATTCTAGTTTGCTTCTATTTTAGTTTTGCATAATGGTTATAAATAAATTATTTTCTGACACTTTCAAAATTCGAAATATGATTTTGCTACAGAGGGTAAGGCACCTGTCAGAATTGTCTGACAATTCTACAAATACGTCAATATGTCAAGACAGTTTTCTGTTTTATAAAGCAGATTTAACAAGATTTTCACGGCAAATTTTCAACTGTCACCCGTCGCTTAAAAAGTTTTATTAAACATGTCGGATTGTCGCGGTTTTCCTACATGTTTGTCAATTTTTTATCATGACAGTTATGATGCCTGTAAGTTTTATTAAAATGAACAATTGTCGAATTGTCACTTATGTGTCGTATACATATGTCGGAATTGTTGGATTGTCAGCTTTATTAAATAGGGCCCAGATCTATACAGTATAATAATATTCCCAAGAAGCTATATAATATGTGAATAATGTTTGTAATGACTTTTCTAAAACCCAAATCAATCCGCAGGCTACTAGAATGAATAATCATGTTTTTGGATTTGAATCCAACAAAAAACTGTTAGTTAAATTTAGTACACATTCGCTCATAAATGTGTTTGGCTTATAGAGAGGTTTGAGAATAATTTATAGCACTGCAATCAAACGCAGTGGTTCAATCTAAAATATCAGCTGTACCCAGTAAAATCGGGCGAAACCAATAAATAACTTCTACAACATTTTGCCGAAACGGTCACAGTTCAGACAAATGTGGCCATAATAAGATTTATAGCGATACTCTTGAGGATTATGGGCTGATAACTGTATTGGAAAAGCATCTGGAGGCCCTCAAATCTCATAGTTTTAGATTTAATATTCTGTCTAATGATCCAGTCACACAAAAGAATGTTCGCTTACCCAGTAACTGGGTGATAGATAGGCAGCTTCACTGCATCGCATGACTGGGAGTTACCGGAAATCACTTAACCGAGTGCGGGCCCAGGTTGGCCGCTGTAAATATAATCCGAATGGTGGACCTATCCTTAACCCATAAGAAATGCAATAAATAAAATTAAATACATAACTTTATTATTAGATAATATACAACGTGTAATTTAAAGGGTATATACATACCAAGTGCATGGCTTCTTTGGATGATAACAAACGATGTGGCAAGGGTTTTGTAATCCTAAGTCTACGTGTGTAAAACTTATTACAAATACCAATACACTGATACCAGAGACCGAATTTTTCAAATTAAGAAGAACGAAGAGAATTATCGTGTTACTGGCAAGTGACGTGGAAAGTTATTGACCCTCGTAGTGCTGTGACACGTTTGTTATGATTGGTATTCAAGAAATATATGAAACCGATAATTTGGTATCAATTCTTTGAGTCAGTTATATTGAGCTGAAACTGTGCATAGAGACTCCATACCAGATGTTGTCTTCAGTCCCTTTGGATAGATATGGGGTTTCCGTTACACGCTGTATAAAAAAATATATAGTCCATATTGTATTGTTAGTGATAAGTTAGTAACAGTTTGAACCGACATGCTATGTTAGTTATCATCTGTTTTCCCAACTATGTTAAATAGGTGTGTTTAAATTTTGGTGTACAATAAAGTATATTCTATCTATCTATCTATCTATGTTGGGGTCGGCTTTCAGTCTAGCCGGATGCAGACGAGTATTAGTGTTTAACAAAGGGTGACTGCCTATCTGACCTCCACAGCCCAGTAACTGTGTAACACGATACCTCTTAGCCAGACCAGTGTCAGATTTACTGGCTTCTGACTACCCGTAACGAATGACAAAGATTTCCAAATGGCAGCTGGGAACAACAGCTTAACGTGCTTTCCAAACTCCGGTTTACTACTGAGAAATTCCTTAAGGAAAAACCTAATAGCACTTATTGCCCGACCCGGGAATCGAACCCGACCTCTTGTTCAGAAGTCACGCATGCGACCACTCGGCCAACGAGGCAGTTCATCGTTCAGTAGTATCTACAATGTGTAACGGAAACCCCATACCTATCCAAAAGGGCTGAAGACAACATCTGGTATGGAGTCTCTATGCACAGTTTCAGCTCAAAATAACTGACTCAAAGAAATGATACCAAATTATCGGTTTCATATATTTCTTGAACACCAATCATAACAAACGTGTCACAGCACTATGAGGGTCAATAACTTTCCACGTCACTTTTTCCACGTCACTTGCCAATAACACGAAAATTCTTTTCGTTCTTCTTAATTTGAAAAATTCGGTCTCTGGTATCAGTGTATTGGAATTTGTAATAAGTTCTACACACGTAGACTTAGGATTACAAAACCCTTGCCATATCGTTTGTTATCATCCAAAGAAGCCATGAACTTGGTATGTATATACCCTTTAAATTAGTGTGTCAGTATATAAATTACTACTTTTGGCTTAACGTATGCTTACAGCCGGAAAAGAGCAAGTAGGGATATGTAAAACAGAGATGTACGGCGCGAATAAATAAGAGCAAAAATGGAGGTGGACAGGCCACATGATCAGGTCTAGAATTACGAGATATCCTTTAATACTTGAACAAAAAACAGGCTTTACTTTTTTTTATTGAAAATAGGTTCGCGTTTGACCACTATCTCACCTGATGGTAAGTGATGATGTGATCGAAGATGGAGCACGCTTACCTAAATTTAACCTATTCACTCTGCACTTAAAGACTCCTAGGTTGTAGCTGTCGGGAAACACAGACTCCGGCAGGGAATTCCACTCCTTAGCCGTCCGGTATTATACTATTATGCTTACAGCCAACCCACCCAGTCTCTTCAAATAGGACTGTCAGGTCTGTTTGCAACCCTTTTTCAGGATACTGTTCCGAGTGTTAGGTAGGGCTGCTGTATCTAGCGAAGCCACTTTCTTACGCATGATGGCGTGAAAACTATCCATGGTAGCTGCGGCGATGCCATGTGGAACCCTTTACCTAAAAGATACACATCTTATCATGCCCGTCGGCTGCAGTCGGCCCTGCAGGATTTAACCTAGGCCAATGTCTGAGCTGTGAAAGTAGGTGTGCATATTGGTCTGAAGATATTTGAACATCGACTCACAACTGAGAAGAAGTCTGGGAGTCAGCCCAACAAAGTTTAGAAAAGGCTAGGCATTATGACAAACGTAACATTGTTAACTTTCTTGCAATTATTGGGTTGATTTGGATGGATCAACACTAGTATAACTTTATATTTTATGAGCAGGACCTTATTGAATATCTACTTACTCATTATAAGTGGTAGTAATAACAATTACTTATAATGAGTAAGTGTATGGTATAAATACCACGGTCATTACCCTGTCGGGTCTAGTTTATACGCTCAATGGTCAATACACAGTTTAACACAATAAGCTTAGTTTCATTATACATAAAAGGGTAGTGTAGATCGGCACTGCCACAAACCACTTTCTCACTATATAGACACTCCCCACAGACTCCCGTATCTATTTTTAAGTATTTCTTACATGAAATTAGATGAACTAATAATTTAAAAATGTTTAAATTCTTGATACACAAGGAATAATACCTACTGGAATGCACCTGGAATAAATTTGAGACAGTGCCCAACTGGTAAACTAACAGTGTTAACTACTAACCAGAAAATAACACGCTACAAAACATAGATTACTTTGACTGCATGACTGTATTCGGTCCTACACTGAATACCGTCATGTAATTGTAAAGAGTCGGTAAAAATGTAAATGATTTTAAATGAACTAAGCACAAAAAGTATTAACATTCAATCAAACAAAATTGTCAATATCACAATATAACTTAATCCTGGCCACTTATACGAGTTGAAAGAAAAAACCTTTTAACTACAATAGAATTAATCAAAGCGTATTATTGCCTCAGTTTTTATGAAACAAAGAAGAATACCCTTTGTAATTGCGACACAAAATAAAAGCCAAAAACAAGTTCGAATATTTGAGGGATCCTTTTATCTCTTTAAAGCAAATTAATCGTTCACTTTGAGAAAAAATCTATTGGGGTCTATTTACAAATACATACATGATTGTGTTTAAAACTTATCCCGCTAACCCTAGATGATCAAACTTTTTGGAAAACCTGAATCTGTTTAATTTAAAATATAATGAAAAATATTTTTTTTCGCTTGTTCCAACTAAGTATAATAGAATATTATTGGGGTCGGTTCCCAATCTAACCATAGGCATTTGAATGTGAGTTTCTAGGCTTTGAGTGACCATCTTTTCGATTTCCATGACTCAGTTACTATAGTAACGTAATTCAAATTTCAAGGTCAGGCCGGTGTCAGATTCCGGTGTTCTGACTACCCTTAATGAGAGCCAAATATATACCTAGAAATCACAGCCAGGACCAGCAGTTATTGCTGATAACAATTATATCGTAGTTAGTAGTAAGCAAGTTATCATATAGTGTTTAAGACGACCATCAGCCAATCACCTTGCGGGAGTCAAACAGACCTTAGCTTCACACTTGCGTCACCCAAATTTAGCAAGAAATATTAACTGGCCATATAATTTGTCATAGAATTAAAACTGTAATCTAAAATAATAATCTATATACTTGTTGTAAATATTTCGCTTAATATTACAAATACGTATTATATAGAAATATTATTTATATATTTGTGATGTTCGGGGGCTATTAAATAAAAGTCAAGTGTTCCGCAGTAGAGCTATAATTCGACCGAGTCAGTCTTACATCTCTCGATATATATACTATACTTACAAACTAAATAATACGAATCTACCTACATTATAATATCATATATATTTTCAATTCAATATGTAGTTGCAAAATATCAGTAAACTTGGCTTTACATGAGACCTCATATTTTTTTACGGCAATCCTAAAATACTACTTTGTGAACGTTGGCACGTTTTAACATTCATATTTTGCATGTGATTATTTATTTTTAGGTTTAACTTCATCGCTGGGTAGGTATAAATCAAAGAAATGTAAACAAATACGAAAACGTTTTTATATAAATAGAAAAGTTATAAATTGATTGAATGTAGCGAACTACTGTTACCAACTGAGATTCAGCGATTGAAAGTAACGATATTGGAAGACACGAAATGTGAATCGTCAGGAGTAGAATCCAAGATGGCGACCGATCCTTTTGACGGATCAAGTTGGTCCTTTAAATGTTCAAATAAAATTAGAGTGCGATGGGATTATGCCTTTGAATTACATTTCTGGTTGATTGAAGTTATTATACAACGTGTAACAGAATAAACGCAATTCCTGAAAGTTATTGGTTCAGAATCAGCTTCTGAATCGATTTTCGTCATAAAAAATAGGTGTTAAATTTTGACTGAAAAATCTTTCATATTTAACTTAAAATGGAAACACAGTATCATGACAAATTAATACAATCCTAAATTCAAGGAAATGCGCTCGGTCGCGTGTCGGCCGCTAACATTGCATAAGTGTATACGTTTGCGTAAGGATATTGTATGACGCAAATACGTTTTGCGTTTAGTAAGGATAACTATTTTATAAAAAACGTTTAGGTTTGGTTTCAATTTATTTAGTAACGAATTTTGTTTTTGACTTATAGTTTAATATTATAATTGGGGTGGCTGAGGTATTGCGCTTAATCTGTTACACCATGTATATTTTTTTAAGTTTATTCGGTTTCAATTTATTAGCCAATATTGTGGTAAATCAGATCATATGAAAAACTGAACCCTCCATAGTATCGCTCGTGAATCTCTGTGTTGCATCAAATTTGCTTCAAAACAATTGAAGAACCGCTTCATTTAAAATACATGTACATAAAATTTCAAATAGAACCTTTTCAACAAACAATTGATTAACCGACTTCAAAACAAAGAAAAATACCTAAAAATACAAAAAAATAATCTGAAAGACTGTTTAATTTGATGTCTTATTTCGATTAAAAAACTTTTTTTGCAAAAAATAAAACCGACTTCCATATCAAAACACTACAAAGCCAAAAATAATTTTAATTTCGGTAGTCGGTGTTATTGGTTTTGTATTTTCTTTTTTTTTTCACACCGCCTTCCGAAATTAAAATTATTTTTGGCTTTGTAGTGTTTTGATATGGAAGTCGGTTTTATTTTTTGAAAAAAAAAGTTTTTAATTTCGTGCTTTTAAGTGGGTCAGTGAATTTTCCAAATCGGTTCGTAAATGACGGAGTTATGCGCGAACAAAAAACGCAATGCAGAGTAAACGAAAAGATCATCATCGTAAATGTTTTTTTTTAGACTTTTGTTGATTTTTCAGAAACGGCTTGTCCGATTTCGATAAAATTTTCATGGGACCATTTGAGAAACCCTTTCTAACAAGATAAGAATTTTTCAAATCGGTTGGCAAGCGATGGAGTTATGCGTGGACAAACATAAAAAAAAAAATACAAACATCCGAATTGAGAACCTCCGTTTTTAGAAGTCGGTTAACCCTAGATAGCTAACGTTTCTGAACTTCTATGATAAGCTAACCATTCGACTTTTTGACGACCATATTTTAAACGTGATTTTTATTAAAATTGTATATTATTTTAATCAGGTTTACTATATTCGTGGGTAGTATGGGATATAAATTAAAGATAATTATTACATAAATGAATATTTATTTAACTTTTAAGTACTAAATCACAAATTTTAAATGGCACATGTTTCTTTGAGATCAATAAGACACTATATCTTACAATGACTAAATGAGACACTATTTTTTAGAAATTTCTTCTTTTTCTTTTGGTATAATAAAGTAAACATCTTAAAAGTAACCATAAGTATCAAATTACTTAGATTTTTGTGGCACAAGTTGGGCAAAAGTCGACTGTATGTTCGCCACAAATGGGAACTCTGCAACTATTGCAGTGATTCTTTGTTATGCGCCTTTTCTTATAGAAACACAAACTGCAGCTTTTCCTTTTCCTTGCTAGGCATTATCAGGTATCAGAGGACTTCCAGAACCAGATTGCCCAAGAATTTGACTTTGATCTTCAGCGTGTTCCTCATGGTTCAAACCCAATACATGTCTTATTTTGTCTTTTATTCTTCGAGTCATTGTTGGTATTTCAAGTCGACGTTTCAGCCATGGTTCAAAGAGTTATTCATAGAATTGTTTCATAAAGCTTCTTCCTGACAGTGGTTTACCTCCAGACACCAAGACATTATGGCAATATAGGACGTAAGAATCGATACTTGATATATTGAGAATGTCATAAAACGAATATTGGCTTGGGTCAAGTGGATAATAGAGTTAGAAGCCGATGAAGAATTGTATTTGAGAGGAAGAGCATCGGAAATGACCTTTCTTGTGCCTCTTCAATATCTAAAGGTGGACTTACTTTTGTTCGAGGGTTAATCGTGAAAATCACTTTCCAGGTCATCAGCCAACAAACCATTCTCTTTTTCACTATAAAAAAGAACATAATTTGTATTGACATCATCTAACCCACGAACTATGTCATCATCTGTGATCAACCTCGCAGCCATTCTTTACTATTAACTATTTAACTAAAAAAAACAAACCAATAATCAACACAAAGTACATATAGCCTATTAATAAAGTAATTTTAATAAAATTTTTAACGATTACTAGCAATGTGACTTTACCTAAAGAAAATGTGCCAGTTTGTAGTTCCGAATTTAAATTTCAGTATGTTACTTGTAACATATGTATAATAAAATATAATACAAACTTTTAATTCATTGAATTTTAAAAAAACTGCAGACCTTTGGGGTAATTCAGTAGACATTAACAAGTCTATTATAAACATTGTAGCACCTACATTAGCTGTCATTTTTAATCAATGTATTGATCATGGTGAGTTTCCTGATAGTAAAATAAAGCCATTATTTAAATCAGGTAGTACTTCAGACCCCACAAATTATAAATTAGTGCTACCTACTTTTAGCAAAATTTTTGAAAAACATGTGTTAAATCAAATGCAGACGTATTTTAATAAGCACAAGTTACTGCATCATAAACAATTTGGTTTTACAAGGGGTCGTTCAACAACTGATGATGAACTGAACAGTAGAACTATTAACTCATATTTACAGTGCATGGGAAGATAAGTGCGATGCGTTGGGCATATTTTGCGATTTGTCGAAGGCATTCGATTGTGTTCTCCGTGAAACATTGATCAGGAAACTACGCTATTACGGAATCCGGGATGCCTCTCTGGATCTTCTTACTTCATATTTAAGTGGTAGGATTCAAAGAGTTGATATGAACGGTAAAAGATCTCCCGGATCTATAGTCAAGATGGGAGTCCCCCAGTGCTCAATTTTAGGTCCTTTTCTATTTCTTATTTATATTAATGATTTGCCATTCATAATGAAGGATAATCATGATATATTGTTGTTTGCTGACGACACTTCACTTTTATTTAAATTTAAACGTCAGCAGATGCATACTGACGATGTTGATAGTGCCCTTGCTACTACTGTAATGAATTGGTTTTATGTCAATAATCTTTGCTTATCGAGAAAAATCTAAGTGCATAAAGTTTACATTACCGCATGTTAGACAAGTAAACACAAGTGTATCAATAAAGGATGAAAGCTTAAAACCTGACGATACCACAGTGCTCTTTGGCATAACTTCGGATGCGAAGATACAGTGGGGCCCCCATATAGACAAAATGTCCAAAAAACTTAGCTCTGCAGCATTTACCGTTCGAAAAATTCTTAGCCTGACTGATTTAGGTTGACTGGTAGAGAATGCCTTGCTGCATTAAGTCTGCCCATGTAACACCATTCTACATAAAGTTTAAATAAATAAATTTAAAGACAGCCCGTTTAGTGTACTTCAGTTATTTTATAGTGTGATTTCATACGGCATTTTGCTATGGGAGAATGCCGCCGATATAAATACAATATTTGTGTTACAAAAAAGAGCCATTCGTGCTATTTATAAATTAAGTTCGCGGCACTCCCTCAGAGATAAATTTAAAGAAATTAATATAATGACTGTGCCCTCTCAGTATATTTATGACAATCTCTTGTATGCATATAAAAATATTGATCTCTTTAAAAAATACAGTGATACCCATAACGTAAATACTAGAAATAAACACAACTTTGTCGTTCCAAAAACAAAGCTCAAGAGAATAGGTGGTTCTTTTAAATGCCAGTGCATACGTTTTTATAATAAACTATCCTGCCATTTGCAAGAACTGAGCCTCAACAAATTTAAAATAGGCATAAAACGTAAGCTTTGCCAGAAAGCATTTTAGACAGTTAAAGACTATATTGAGGATAAAAAGTCTTGGGATTGAGCTGCTCCAATAATATACAGGGAGTATTAGTGTTGTTTACAATCACAATTTCTTGTGTTTTATTTTTATACAAATTGATATTACATTTTTTGATTTATTCCGGTCGGATCCCCTCGATCTGATCCCCTGCTTGTATGTTTTTTTGTTTTTTCCGGTCTGATCCCCTACAAACTTTGACATTCCGGTCTGATCCTCTTACTTTTTTTGAATGCTAAGTACAGACAAGATAAAAGTAGTTCATGTAGTAAAATATTAGTTTTTATTTGTTTAAAACTATCTCACAAAAACAAGCGTATTTTTATATTTTTATCTATACGTATTCTAAACATATTTAAATTAAATTAAATCAATGTTTTTTTTAATGACTGTGTTTGCTCGTTTTTTACATTATACTTTTAAATTTAAACAAATATTTATTTCAATAACCACTTGGTCTTTTAATATTTGACTAAACCGTCTTCCAATTTTTGAGTAGTTCTCCTGGTAATTCACTAACAACTCCACTTCACCACATGATGCATTGTGACGAGCATAAAGTGTTTAACAACTTATTCAAGTAATTGACTCGCAATCCAAGAAATACTTATTATTGAGTAGTTCCGGTGTCCACCTGTGGTCTTCATCATCAATTCCACTTCAACGAAAATGAATGAAATGACCTATTAAACAAAATAAATTTGAAATCGTTCAAGCAATCTAGCTGCTCTTCATTGAGATCTAGATAACTTGCATCAGCATAGACGAGTACCTATAAGAATTGGAGGGTATTAGATAAGCGCAGTGTTAGTGGCAGCTGGCAGGAAATCGCGCAATCTGCGCAACGACTTTGCGAGTCATTTCTTGCAACAAGCATTTGTCTTCGCGAAAGGAAGAGGTGGGAGAACGCCCCCTATAGTACAGGGGGCATTCTCTTTCCTCTCTTTCTTCTTTTCGCCAATAGTCGTATTTCACCATGAAGATGACAAACCTTCAATGGAAATAGGTTATCGACGATCACACAAGTAGGTACGAAACCAAAAACCTTAATATTAAGAGACCCCGAACAATCTTTTCGCCAGTTGACACATCGCTATAAGCTCCATCCAGTTTTGTAGTAAAACTATGGCACCGTTTCTTTTTATATATATTAAATTATCGGAATTTTCATAGGATTTCGACGGCTGATTACTGTTACTATCTTCAGACATTCTAGAATGGAGAGATACTGAACATTTATTTCAATATTTTATTTATATCAACAAATTATAATCACATCTTGGTTATTTTGTACGGGCTACGGGTTATATGTTTGGGGATTTTTGAGGGTCAGGCTTCTTCAATGAACTTCCTTTTATTCTTAGGGGTTTTTACGTATTTATTTTAATATTTATATAATTTACAGAGGAGAAAATGACAAGTTATTAAGAGTTATGATGGTGAACCGACTACCACCATGGTTTTAAGAGTCTCGAGTCCCGAAGACACATAGTACTTTTTTTATATAAGTGTAGATCCGTTGAACGAAGCAATCGATCGTTCTTCAGATTCATTCGGCGACGACCAATCAGCACTCGCCGTTCAGATTCATTCGGCAGCGACCAATCAGCGCTCGCCATTCAGATTCACTCGGCAGCGACCAATCAGCGCTCGCCATACGTCGCTCTCGTTCACTGTTCTGCTGCCATGAGTTGTCAGCTTTGCGTCAGTAGATGGCGTTAACATATGCCCCCGGACTTGGAAGCCCCTGCTTCCAACGAAGTACCGATGGCGTTGATATTTGTTGATAATTATTGTTAATCCGTTTTCTTCTTTTGGCCATTGTTGTCAATAATGATTCGTTACAGGCAATGTGTTACTCATACTGTACTTCGAAAGATGCATTGGATATACATTGAATAATAATAATACTTAATTATAATATTTACAAACTGTATGAGTGTATTTAATCAACCATTAATAAAAAACATTTTTTTTATTGATAATAGGCTCGCGTTTGACCACCATCTCACCTGACGGTAAGTGATGATGTGGTCGAAGATGGAACACGCTTACCTATATTTTTACAATAAGTCATTTTAGCTCCACATGGATGCGTACCTACTAAGTAACGCAAATGGTCTCTATAAACACAGAAAGAATAGTTC
The DNA here is from genome assembly GCA_943138885.2 of Tholera decimalis. Lineage (NCBI taxonomy): Eukaryota > Metazoa > Arthropoda > Insecta > Lepidoptera > Noctuidae > Tholera > Tholera decimalis. The sequence continues at coordinate 11,742,139 of OW964552.2, read as the reverse complement.
GGGTCTATAAAATACCCTATCGGGTCTATAAACCCTTTTTGTACAGTGCACAATAACCTCAACTTTCAATTTCATCTTCTACATATATAAGAGTATCTATCAATTCCGTAAATTTCGTGATTTCGAAAATAAGTAACTTCTAAAAATTTCATCTTCTACACATATAAGAATATCTATCAATTCCGTAAATTTCGTGTTTTCGAAAATAAGTAACTTCTAAAAAGGGTCCAAACCGGATGTGGTAACTTTTTTTTTAATTTTTGGCCAAGAGGAAAATTGAGAGAGTGTTTGTTTCTCAATACTAATTGTATACTACACGTTTCCATTACTATAAGAATTACCTATATACAAGGAATATTTTAATAACCCTGAGCGAATATTTTTGCTAACGCTCCAAAAACTCTGTTAGGGTATCAGACCGGAATAAAATATTTAACTTTAATTGTGATACCCTGCGTGGTGGATCAGACCGGAATAAAAAATAATTATGTAATAAAACCGATCCCCCAGGGTATCAGATGAGGGTATCAGATGAGGGGAAAATATGACGAATTTTTAAAAGTCATAGAACAAAAGTTGTTGATTATTATGTTAGTAACATAGTCCCGAGAGGTTTTCGGTGTTTTACAATTAACCCTTTATAATCCTCATAAAGTACAGTGAATAATTATGTGAACTATGTAGGTTGTTTTATTCGAGTTAAACATGATTGTCTCATAGATTTTTTTTTTTGTTTCACCATTGTTATATGTCTTTTGCATATAGTACTGAAGACCGCCATATATAAGAATAATTCCTCCTTTTCTTTAAAGAAAAATGGGCTGTTGAGAGCTAGTGTTCTCAAAATCATGTTCCAGCTTCAACTTCTCACCAACGACAAAACAAAAAACTGAAGAAGACGCGTTGAATTTACTTTTCATAAATTTTATTCATCAGTAAAGATTGTAATTTTTTTTAGAAAATTTCTATTCATACTCTTTTCTGTGCATCATAAAAGCTATAAGATAATTTAATAATATTAATTAATTATAAGAAATTAATTATATTATTGTACAATAAACATTAAACTTAATTATATTTGATCATTGTTTAGATATTTTGAAACATATAGGGAAAACAATTTACTGCATCACTGTACAACAACGTCAACAGGTGGAGCATGGGACCCATATAGTACCCATGCTCCACCCAGGTGGAGATTCTAGGTGGAGCACGAGTCCTGCCCCTCAGACGGTAACCTACAAGGTTCCCATATATTTTTAACCAGTATAGATTGCATGGACTTTAAAAGTGACGGACCTCTGAATTTGTTACGGTGTTTCCTCTCAGGGTAGTCGGGAAACACCGGCCTTATCTAGTTTAAATTTACAAAAACTAATTTTGTGAAAGTGTTATTTAATAACCAATTTGCAAAATAAAGATCATTTATCATTTATTAAAATATTTCATTTGGCTTGGCACCGTCTAAAAAATTATTGTCTGAAACGACTTAGCATGACATAGCAGGGTCAGTCTTCAGTCTAACCGGACTGCCGGATACAGCTGTGTACTACTGCTTTCTATGGCCCGACTGCCTTTCGAACCTAACAAAAACCAGATAAACAATTAACGCACATACAAACACAAATAAACCAGATAAAAAATTACACAATCTAATTCCGCCAAGCCTGTTCCATCATCGGACTACGAGATAAACGGCGATGCGCCATCGCTACATGGTGAATATCCCACCCATACGCACAAAACGTTTTGGGAATACCTTCATTGTGCGTACGGCTAAGGAGTGGAATTCCCTGCCAGAGTCTGTGTTTCCCGACAGATACAACCTAGGAGTCTTTAAGTCAAGAGTGAATAGGTTACTTTTAGGTAAGCGTGCTCCATCTCGACCACATCATCACTTACCATCAGGTGAGATCGTGGTCAAACGCGAACCTATTTTCAATAAAAAAAATGCATGTGTGCAATTCACACGTGGCAGAAGTAAAACCATAAAAAAATGTGTCTGTCTCTTTTTACTGTCGCTTTTTTGACTCTACAAGAGACCTCCCTTCCTCGCCCCGCCCCCTCTCAGGGCTACCTAACCCCCCGGAACCTAAATTCGTTCCCGTGGTCGCAAGATAGCCGAGTTTGGGCTCATTTTAAAGGTCATCAAAAGCTCTACCACTTGGCCCCAACAGAATTCCAAAGTTCGGCAATTTATGTCTGTCTCTTTTTACTGTCGCTTTTTCATTTCATAAATTTTCAAATCACAGCGATGCTAAAGAAGTTTTCACTTCAAAAAAGATAAGATTACAAGATTGTTGTCAGATTTTCTGGCTTCTGACTATGTCCGTAACAACTATCAAGGGTGCAATTGCCAGTCGGAACCAAAGTCTTTGCATATTTTCCGAAGCACAGAGGATCTTTGATAAGTTAAGATGATCACCCATCCGCGAAATAACCTAGGCAAGCGTTGTTTAACCTTGAAGACTCTGTGTGTGGCTCTTATTATTATTATTAAGCTCTTACTCTTAAACCACAAGATCTTGTTAAAAGTAAGTCCATTCCTGACGACGAAATTATAAGTTGTCTAGCATCGGTTTTTAATTAAATTTTCTAATAAATTTCATAATTTTCACATACATTGAAGTTGAACTCTCCAAATTGAGTATTTCGAAGTCATTGAGAGTAAGTACTTATTTAATTCAGTACCAAATAAAAGATGTAATAAAAATGCCATTATTTCAAGATAACTTACTTAATATTGGCATTAAGTATCCTATTTGGGATCCCCTCAATTGGCCAATTATTTAAGAATTGTTATAAATTCTCCATGAATTACAGAAATACTACAGTTTATGTCTGTATTCTAGGGTTGTGTAGCAAAATAAATTATAATGTGAGTTTTAGTATCAAATTCACCTAACTGACTTTTAAAGAATATTTGCACTAATATTATAAAGACTAAAGTTTTGTTTGTTTGTAATGAATAAACTCAGAATTCGAAAATTCTTTCACCAATACTAAGCTACATTATCAGCTAGTAATAAAGGTAACTTTAATTTTGCTTAAAAAAACCTTTTCACAGGCAGCTAGTAAGTAAGGTGCAAGTTAGTGCACTCATATTTGCCTGCTCATAATTTATTTACACTCTAATATTAATTGAAATATCACTGTAATGTAACATTAGAAGATTGACTGCTGTCAATCAATTATCTCTTTATATACTTACTAACTTTTGCTCGCGATTTCGTTCGCGTGGGAGGTTTTTCTCGCGTAAATCCTGATCCCGTGCCAATTTCAGGATAAAAACTATCCTATGTCATTCCCAGAGTCCTAAACTATTTCCATGTCAAATTTCGGTTACTTTTGCATTTATAATATTAGTATGGGAAAAAACTGAAGAAAAAACATTTTACTATTTTTACAAAAATTACGCAGACGAAGGAGTATGCAATTTGGCATAGTTATTATTGATATGGAGAAGGAGTGCAGAAAGCTAATATTTTGTTATAAAGATGCAGTCGAAATAACTTACATTATGGTCGGATTTTGACCAATAGACTACCTCTAGTATTATTAAATGAACAAACATTTCCTTTTTGAGCTTCGCTGCAGTCGAGTAAAAAAGATCTCCTTTACATATCCTACAAAAAATTAAAGCATAAGATATTTGACCTAACACTTTGACCTTCAAGTTTGACCCTCTGCCCTTGGGACGTCGGGTAACCACTCGGCGATCCGAGCCCCAGGCTATGTCATTACAATATCGTCAGCCATGCATTGCCCATTGTACTGATGGCCTGATATCCTCCGTCCCCCTTTTGTCTGTATTCTGAAGAGCTTGTATTCTTGCGTTGGATTTAGGTGACGATATAAACATTTTAAAACCATGTTAGGGTTGCTTTCAGTGTAATCGGACGTAGGTAACTAACAGTATATAATAGTTATAGTTAACAGTTTTTGTTTCTCGATACCTGAGAATATATAACCCCAGGTTATAGATATCAGATCAGCTGTGTTATTCTGTAAGACCTCATTCTAAACTTCGAATCTGAATCCGCTGTGAGTTTATTGATTGGCATTCTAAAAACTCGGTTGTTAATTCGAATTTACTCTAGCGCTACCCTTACATCCCCGAACTGAACTCTCGCCGAGTTCCAGAACTCCCTAACGGAGCTGGGAGACGTCGTCGTCACCCTCGGTTCCCTCCCCGCCCTCGTCCTCTGGGACTTCAACGCCAAGAGTCCGGCTTGGTGTTCCCGGTCCACGGACTATAGGCGGGGCAGGATGCTCGAGCACTGGGCCCGTGCGCAGGGCCTGGTGATCGAGAACCGGGGTTCTGTCCCCACGTGCGTGCGGTTTACGGGCGAGTCGGTGGTGGACGTTACGTTCGCCACCCCCAGCCTGTCACCGCGCGTCACCGACTGGCGCGTTGTGGAGGAGGTGGAGACCTATTCCGACCACCGGTATATCCGGTTCGACGTCTCCGCCCAGACCCCAGACGCGCCGGTCCGACGGGACCTGAGTGGTCCGCGATGGGCGCTGAAGCAGATGGACCGGGAGCTATTCCTGGAAGCCTCGATCGTGCAGGCCTGGGGGTCACCCCCGGACAGGCCTGCCGACATAAACGACGAGGCGGAGTGGTTCCGGGAGGCCATGTCGGAGATCTGCGACGTGGCCATGCCCCGGGTCCGGCAAGGACGCGCCCGGCGTCAGCTGTACTGGTGGTCGAGCGAGCTAGCAGCGCTGCGCGAAGCGTGCGTTGCGGCGCGACGCCGGTACACCAGGTTCCGCAGGCGCCGCACCCGACCTCCGGATGCGGCGACTGTAGAGGCGGAGCTGTACGAGGGTTACAGGGCAGCGAAGGCCGTCCTCCGAGACGAGATCTGGCGGGCCAAGGAACTGGCCCGGGAGGAGATGCTGGCGACTCTGGACGGGGACCCATGGGGCCGCCCCTACAAGTGGGTGCGAGAAAAGCTCCGCCCCTGGGCTCCCCCGTTGACGCAGAGTCTCCAGCCTCAGTTCTTGGAGGACGTGGTGAGCGCCCTGTTCCCATCGCGAGGGGAGCACGCTCCCCCGCCCATGGCTCCGTCTCCGACGGAACCTGAAGCTGGCGCAAACGCGGACCACAGCGACGACGACGTCTACGACGCTCCAGAGGTGACCGAGGTAGACTTGAGAGTGGCGGTACAACGGCTCAAGGCCAAAAATACCGCCCCAGGACCCGACGGCTTGCCAGGTAAAGCGTGGGTCCTGGCCTCGGAGACTCTCGGGCCTCGACTAGGGGGGCTCTTTAGCGCATGCCTGGAGAGGGGCCAGTTTCCGCTTCGCTGGAAGACGGGAAAGCTGGTCCTGATCCAGAAAGCCGGGCGCCCTGCGGACTCTCCGTCCGCATTCCGGCCCATCGTGCTGCTTGACGAGGTGGGCAAGCTCTTGGAAAGAGTGATTGCAGACCGCCTCTTCGGGCACCTGAATCGGGTGGGCCCGGATCTTGCGGAGTGCCAGTTTGGCTTCCGCAGGGGGCGCTCGACGGTGGATGCTGTCATGCGCGTGAGAGCCCTCACGACGGGGGACGCAGTATCCCGGGGCAGGGTCGTCTTGGCTGTGTCTTTGGCCTTCAACACCCTGCCCTGGAGTTGCATCAGGGAGGCACTCCGGTATCACCGGGTGCCGACCTACCTCCGCCGCATAGTCGAGGACTACCTGACGGACAGAGCCGTCATCTACCCCGGTCACCGGGGAGAGTGGAACCGGCGAGAGATGTCGTGCGGTGTCCCACAGGGTTCGGTCTTGGGGCCGCCCCTGTGGAACATCGGATACGACTGGGTGCTGCGCGGCGACCTCCCTGACGGCGTCAGCGTAGTATGTTACGCTGACGACACGCTCGTCCTGGCGCAGGGAGAGTCGCACCAGGCGGTGGCCGACCTGGCGACGCAAGCGGTTGCGACAGTCGTTCGTAGGATCCGGCAGTTGGGACTCGACGTGGCGCTGCACAAGACCGAGGCCATGTGCTTCCATGGTGGTCGGAACGCGCCACGGTCCGAGTCCCACATAACGGTGGAGGGGGTTCGCATCGGCGTCGGGAGGACGATGAAGTACCTGGGACTCGTCCTCGACAGCCGGTGGAACTTCAGGGAGCACTTCCTGAGTTTGGCCCCAAAGCTGAACCGGGCAGCAGCCGCCTTCAGGCGACTCCTGCCTAATCTCAGCGGGCCAAACGCCTCCTGCCGAAGGCTGTACGCCGGCGTCGTGCGGTCCATGGCCCTCTACGGGTCCCCAGTGTGGGCCCTGTGCATCCGGACGCGACCACTAAAGTTGGTCGCATGCCAGAGGGTCATGGCTATCCGAATGATCCGGGGATACCGCACGATCGCCGGCGAATCGGCCAACCTCCTTGCCGGATTGCTGCCCTGGGATCTGGAGGCGACTGCCCTCCAGCGCGTCTATGAATGGCGCGTGGAAGCGCAGCGCCGGGGCGTATCCCCGCTGCCTCGAGAAGTCGAGGCGCGGCGGGAAGAGCTCCGGCGCGATCTCAGGGCAGTATGGAGGGAACGACTGTCGCAACCGACGGCCGGGCACGCCGCAATTGCGGCGGTAAGACCCCTCTTTGAGGAGTGGCTAGATCGGCGTCACGGCGTCCTGACCTACCGCATGACGCAGGTCCTCACCGGACACGGAAGTTTCGGGAGGTACCTGTGTCTGATGGGAAAGGAGGAAACGCCTGGGTGTCACCACTGCGAGGGTCGCCCTGAGGACACCGTAGAGCACACGGTGCAAGACTGCCCCGCCTGGGCAGAGCACCGACGTGTCCTCACGGCGGCGATAGGCGGAGACCTCTCGCGCCCGGCATTGGTCGAGGCCATGCTGCGGGGCGAGAGAGAGTGGGAAGCGGTCGCCTCATTCTGCGAAGCAGTCATGCTTCCGAAGGAGGAGGCGGGCCGCGTGAGGGAGAGGATGGCGTCCTCCCTCCAGCCCAGCCGCAGTGGTAGACGCCCACGGCGTCGGACGTCGGCCGACGATCTCCGGCCACCGTAGGCGCGGGCATGCGGACAGCGAGTAAAGGGCAACTCGCTATCCGACCATGGACCATGCCCGGGTCGACGGCGCGTCGTGTTCCACGCGCGCCTCAAAGAGCGTCAGCAATATGACGAGGCCTCCCCATAGAGGGCCGAAGCCTGCCGGGGTCGTGGGACTCATCCCGTTACCGTGACCCCGGTACGTAAAGGGTTATTGAAGGAACACCGTGGATTTTAGTCAGTAAAAGTCTGACAGTCCCTCCTACCCTGCCCGGAGTGGGAGGACTTATTTGATAATTTTACAACGATAAAAAAATAAAAAAAAAATAAAAGCGCTACCCTTACGAGCGTGTCAGTGAGTTGAACTAATGATTTTGACAGATAAAGTATGAGATGACGTGAGAAGTGGCATTCGGTAAGGTAATTCCTCCGTCACTTCGACGCTGTTTACAGAATGCAAAATCAAGGTCACTTTGAACCATAAGCGAAGTGACAGTGAATAGCTATGTGAGATGCGAGTTGTTGTTCGAATTTTACAGAATCGACGTACTGTTCGGATCAGTCTTTAAGTCAAGATAGAATAAGTTACTTCTAGGCAAGCGTGCTCCATCTTCGACCACATCATCGATTACCATCAGGTGAGATGGTGGTCAAACAAGAGCCTACCAAAAATAATAACAACATTTTGCTGAGGATGTGAAGTAACATCTGCACTAATTTATGAGCCAATTTTTCAACGCAAAGCATACCCTATGCTTTTAACTGATGAACGAAATTAGTAGTTAGACAGTTTTTGCAATGTTTTATGCAAATGTGTTTCCGTAGATTAATGGCGGGGAATTCGCGGGTAGTTGGGCGATGTGGGCTTACGGCCTGCTAACATGCTTAGATGGCAGTTGAACGGGATGTGAATAAATTACACGGTAACATGTAAACATATATGTATATGTGTAGTTCAGACTATTAAAAACACGCTCTATGAAGTAAGAAAACATTCTCATCTGAAACTATTGAATGCATATCGTCTATTTAATAAACGACTACACGTTATAAAATATTTTTAATGTAATTTATACATAATATTCATAGATATGTTCAGAGAATGTCACTGCTCTAAATCTAAAGCTTATGATCACTTACTGCTAGTAAAATGAGCTGTTAAGTTTTATTGAATGTGGCGAAATATTATTATAATAGCTTGTGAATGAAAACCACAGTATAAAGATTGTGATACTGTATGTTTTTGCTTCAATTATACACACTTATACAGATATATTTAGCTTATTACTGCTCGACAGCCAGCGCTAGACTGACTGTCCTAACCTTACTCTATTAATAAACATCTCGTTACAAAAAGTAGTGGAAAGCGCGCGAATTTTAAATCACTAGATGGACGTTAATAGATTATAAAAATGTGACTACAAATAATTGTTTTAAATAAATGTTAAAGTATTATTTTGAAATCATAATATTTAAACAAATTATCAAGATTTAATAGTACCAAATTCCTGATAATAAGAGTCAAGTTTCGAATTTTAAATCTTTTAATTTATGTTTTTACTTTCATTCTCGTTCAAATATTGAAATTATTTAATAATTTCTTACACTTGTAATCACTGAACGATTAAAACGCTTTTATCGAGACTTAATAAAAAAAAACATTTAAAACAATTAAAGGTAAATTTCCATGTCAGAATAGGTGTAGTTCTAATTAAAATTCGAATAACTTAAATGAATTACATTGTTACACGTTACATAAAATGACCTACATGATTTACTATTTTCGACAACCCTGACACTACGTTTAACAGTGAAAATACCTACACCGCGGCGATGACAACAAAGGAACTTCGCTACTATATGGTTTCTGTTTCTACAGCTTTTGTGATCTTATTGATCTTGAATCTTATCTTGAATCTTATTGCAAACAGACATATTTACTGAGTGTAAAAGAGACATAATTATGGCTATATTTTTTAATTTACAAAATATGTAGGGCATAGCTATTCGGCGTATGAATTTCTTTTCAAATGAAATATCGAAAAAGAAAACAAAAATTTAATTTAAAAGAATTGCAGTGACATATCCTACATACAGTTCCGTTCAGTTTCGTGACAGTTGATCGCATTCCATATGTTGTTCCATCAAAACATAACGTTATATATTCTCAAATTGTTTTGATCTATGAAGGATTATTTTAAGCATTTTGTTATAGGTATAGGGCTTCGGCCTATACCTTGCCATTTAGCCGTAAAAACCGATCCATCGTCATAAGCGATGTTGTCATTAACTGTTTCGACTGTATTCCTCTGTTATTGAAATACTAGAAACTTGAAAGTCTAAGTGGTATTTTTCCATAATAATATTGTAACACCTTTTTTACTTAAGAAAACTTTTTAATTATATAGCTTCTGCCCGTGGCTTTGCTTGCCTCAAATGTTTTTCAACGAAGACGTAAGTTATGTTTCATTGAAAAAATTGTATCCAAGGTCTAATCTGTCTCTGTACCAAATTTTATTAAAATCGTATTAGTGGTTTAGACGTGAAACTGTAACTAACAAGCAGACAGAGTTATTTTCTCATTCATAATACTGGTACAGACCAGAGATAGGGATTCTATTGTACTGTAATGTCTTGTTAAATTAAAATTATAATCTATTATCAATTAGTGCATCTACTTACATAATGTGTAAAGGATTTTATTCGCTTCAGATTGGATTTATGTTCTCATTAATCAAAAATCTCAATAGAGAATAAGCAGGCTAGTGTGTATGATTGATTATACGCAATTATTTTTCTTATCTTTGTGTATGAGTTGTTTTTGTGATTGAGTTATAATAAGACCTAATTTTTAATTTGTAATGTAACATCCAACTACTTAATTTTATAGTAAACAAATTAAAAATAAATTACTAATATAAAATAATGTTACGAACATACGAACAACTACTAATATACTAAAACTTATGTCATAAATATAAAAAGAGAATTTAACAACCATTTTATGGCTCTCGAAACTCCGCATTAATAATTCCAAATATTTTTATTAGCTACTGCAGGGAAGTATTGCCAAGAAATTTGGTATAAACAAAACGATATAGGTAGCACTTTTATAGCAGTTCTAAGCGTGCTTTGGACTTTCTTGCTAAAGAGCTTACAATAGCAAAATAAAATAGCCCAAAACAGCGTAAGCAAACTTTTTGGAATCATGCATAGGGAGGACACTTACAAAAGTTGCCTGGACTTTTGGGGAAGAGAGTATGGGTTTTTACCTCTTAAAACTTATCCCGGTGATCACCATCAACACTTAGAAAGGCGTCCCCTTACCTCTTAAAAGACCAACTCAGAGCCCCCTCTGTGCAACGCCTATTAGGGCACATCTCTGGGGAGACTGTAAAAGGGTCTACCCTGAGCCTCGTATTCACCGTTGTGCCAGCATTTTTTCCTAGAATCACACTGTGGGTGGACACAGAGTCCCTAATCTAAACACCCGTGATCAAAAACCCAGTTCATATGAAATTATACTCACAACTTACGAAATTATCTCAAACTATGTTGAAATCCAGTTTCATTCAAAACTTCGTTTGACAGTCAGTAAGTTGTGTTTAGACGATTTTCAAAGTTGACTTTGTGAGTAAAGATAACAGTGTCTAATGATTAGCGTGCTGTGACACATTATTAAAACCTTTTGTAAAAAAGAGATTGTGCTATTTGTTCAGTCACCGCTCAATTTGGGGCACTATTTCAAGAAGCCACGTCCAAACTTTACTTCTATAAATTACTATATGATTGTAGATATATGGCGGTATAACAATTTAACTTGGACCATATTTTAAGTTGGTCAGACTAACGCGTTTTAAAGTTACAATGCTGGTGATATATCAACGACTTTGCTTAGTTTCGACGGATGCGATTTATAAAATCACTTTATTATCTTGAGTGCACTTTCTAAAAATAGTGAGAGGTTTTCGTTTCTGAGAGTCTAAGTTTTGGAATTAAATCAATTTCACCGGTTTGTTTCTCAATGGGCAAATGAAGTTTATTCATCATCGTGGCACTTTCTTTGAACTAGTCATATTATTTTAGTTTTATGAGACTTCCACAATCCTATACAACACATGTAGGTAATTGGGTAACACGAAACCCTGAATTAAGACTGGTGAAATGTTGCTGGCTTCCCAGTACCCTTGAAGATGGTCAAACATGTATAAATAATAGCTGGAACCAGCGGCTTAGCGTGTTTTACGAAATTACGAGGCACCGAAGAATTTTGAAAATTATGTGGTTCAAGCAGATCCGAAAGTTGGTTACAGGAGCTACGTCTCTATAGGCCTTACTGTTATTTAACAAAGAACATCAAGAATCACGGTCATGTAAAATATCATGTAGTGTATAATTTTGAAGAAATGCAAAGTTCTTTTTTAGTTGATAAAGGGAAATTAGTTAAATTGTTTTTCGTTCCTTCTATTTATTTATCTCGAGTACTTAGTCATGAGCTGGTGCACGCTTATTGTGGAATTTTGGGAAATGTCATACATATTATGTATAGTAACTTTCTCGTGTGTCGTAACTTGATGATAATTTTAGAACCCAAATATTAATTTCTTCACTGAATTGAGTATTTTCTACGAATATAATATGCAATATATTTTTGGAGGAAAAATTAATAATAATTTTGTTATTTCTAATTAATATCGATTTCATTTAAATATAATGGCAAATAAAAGACCTATAAGGATGGTAAGAAAATAGTTCATCTTTCGCCACACTTTACGACCTAACTAGACAATAACCATATTTAACACACTTACGGTAGGCACTAGAAAATAACTATCATAAGTCTTAATTTTTTCACGAAAATTCTCCACAAACTTCTAATATAACATGCTTATAACCACTTTAAACTTTAAATCACCATTTATAATCCAATCTAAAGCGCTTTTAATAACCTATAAATTTTCATCCTTTTTTACGGTTCCTCTAAATTTAAACTAGCTATTTCCCAAGAGATTACCTACTTGCTTGAATAAAAGGATGTGGATGCCAGTTGAGCGCTAGCCAAAATGAATTTTATGGCGTTTATTTATGGTTTAATATTACTTACGCCAGCTACTTTCTATATCGTAGCAACATTAATTTAGTTGGAAATTGGCAACGTTTTTTCTATATCTGTTGCTTTGCTCTGCAATTAATGATAAATAGAGATAGCGGAATGAACTAAAGTCTCTCAAGAAAGACTGTATCTTAGCCACGTAATATGAGATTCCTTTTTCGATAAAGAACATTCTCAATTACAGCTGAAAGCCTGGATTGGTTCCCAGTAAATGGAAATAGACTTGCTATTATTACTTACATAAGATTTAGTCACTAAGGATGAAATTTCGGTGTAGTAGAGGCACACCTCTGCTCTCCCTTCGGAGATGTTATATTTTCATCATGAACATCTAAGCACCATATAAGCAGATGCTTAGACTTTTTCCAACTCTGCTGGGGTCGCCAGTCTAACGTAGTCAGTTAGACTGGAAGGTGACCTCTGTATAATACTCATTATACAGAGTTAATACGACAGAGGGGCATTAAATTACACTACGTATACTATACGTGTTTAGTGTTTTTTAATTCGATACAGTTAAAAAAATTAAAACGCAAAAAAAAAAATATACAAACTAAATAGCTTACAAATCAAAGTAAAACGCAACCAGCCTTTGTAAATAAATGTGACTGACCTTAAATACTTAAGTAACAAAGTGGCAACATAGCGCGGCGTGTGTTATCTCTTGTCTTGGTCAGATTTATCGCTTTAAGGTGCATCTCATCAAAATAATTTGCAACTAAACTACTTCTCCTATTTAATAGATTTTTGGTATAGAGCTTGAAAATGGTACCTAGTATGCGCAGTTTAAAGGAAAACCCCTCGGTTGTATCAACTCTGTATAATTATCTCCTATGGACTCACCAGTTATGGACGCACATTTAAAACTTACCTAGATAAAATATATAATTTGCAAACACATTTGCTAAAACTTGTAGTACCGAACTATGTAAAAAATAAACACCAAGACACAGGGTTATTTAAACATTGCAAAGTTTTACCTGTTCTAGCGCGCGCTGAGTATTTGTTCCTCATAGCACATTTTGATAACAGTGAGATTCAAATCCCAGTTCAATACGACGTTAAAACTAAATTAAAATCACTTCAAGTGTCACGCAAAAATAACTTTTATGGCAGACGTACCGCTTCTTTCACAATACCCAATTTACTAAACCAAATACCTGTAGACCATAGAAATCAAAAATACAGGAGAAGTGGTAAGGGGGCGTATCGGTGTCCGCGCGACATGGCCACAGTGCCCCAAGTCTACTATTTTTATAAATTTGTCATTCCATCACGATCCCATTGTCATTTTGCTAATAGTTCGTAATCTAATAAATTCATAATGGTTGGTCAGTAGTCTCGTATTAGAATGGCATTGCCATTATTATAAAACCCGTTAGCAATAATGATTTTCGAAAAACTACCCCTAAATTTGAACATTTATTCATGCCAGATTTTATTTCTATTTAATTTTACATATTATTTCGTTCAATGAAGTGTCAGTGGTTGACCATTGGAAAGCCATTATATTAGTAGATTACCAAATTTGTCAATATCAACAATTTTGAAATCAATGATAGACTATTTTGACACTATTGTAATAGCAGACTTGAGGTCCAGGGCTCATGTCACAGGCAAGTGGCCGTTTCCGCGAACTAGTGCGCTTTCGACGGCGATCGTGATAACATATAAGAACGCCGAGTTGTTCTGTGGTATCTTGTAAAAACCGAAGCCAAAATCAAAACTTTGTGAATCACGGAATCACTTAACATATGTAAGTACAAGTATTTTACAATATTTGTCTTTAAAGTCATGAAAAACAATAAATCGTAAAATATTTCTTGCTTTTACTATATTATTTTTGTTTTCAAATATCAGAGCGACTGTACTACTTTTGCTATAAATACATTGCTCCTTAACCACTACCTGAGTTCGTCACTAAGTAACTGGACAAGCAATGTAAAAATAACATACGATACTGTATTACGCGGATTCATCGCGTAGTGAGGCCGCCACTTCTTGCGACGAATTAGTGATGTGCTTGTGCAGATCCACTAACGTAGGCTATCGACAGCAATGTCGATTGACGAATGGAATATTGCTATTATAGTTTAGGGGTTTTTCAATCGACGACAAAAAAAAGGAGGAGGTTATCAATTTGACGCGTATATATATGTATTTTTTTATGTATGATCACCGATTACTCGGAGACGGCTAAACCGATTTGGAAAATTCTTTTTTTGTTTGAAAAGGTATACTTCGAAATTGGTCCCATTGTCACCAAGTCAGGATTTGATGATGGGATGGGAGAAATCGAGGAAAATCTTCAAATATTATAGGCACACCTATAATGATTTGAGTATTTTTTATAGTAACTTGTGTAGTTGCATTTGAATAGCAGCATTTGTGAAGTGGACCTGATGATGAAGACCAACGATGGCCACTGGAACTACTCAATATATAAGTAGGAATAATAAGCAATACATGTGTTCCGCTTCGATTACTTGAATGTGGTTATGAAGCACAATATGCTCGTCACAATGCATATGGTGAAGTGAAGCTGATGGTGAAGTACCAGGAGAACTCCTCAACAATTAACGGCCAAACATTGGGAAAAGCAATATTTTGTAAATGAATATAAGTAGTTGACATTTAGGCTCTTGTAAGTAGGTAAATTAAAAATCGACCAACTAAAAAGAGTGAAAAAAAACTTCTTACCAAAAAATTAAACCGACTCCCAAAAAACACTGCAAAGTGAAATATAACTTTAATTTCGGAAGTCGGTGATAAAAACGAAAATACAAAATTAAAGACACCGATTACCGAAATTAAAGTTATTTTTCACTTTGTAGTGTTTTTTGGGAGTCTGTTTAATTTTTTGGTAAAAAGTTTTTTATAACATACGGAAACCTCTAAGAAAATATGTTTAACTTTTATTTAGGTAGAAGATCCTTGCTTTTATTTCACATGACATGACAGAAATAAAAATACGTTGAAAAGTCAAGTGTACAAAAAAGTAAAAAAGAATAAACAATTTATTTTACGCCCGCAGCATGCGTAAGGAGTTCCGACGTCGCCGTCGCTACAATAGTTTATTTTTCAATCAGTCAACCGTTTCAACCCGGTTGGAAGATCGATGTAAATGTTTTTTTACTTATTTTGATTTTTTTACAGCGTAGTAGAGAAATGCGTAACCAATGTTCGTAAAGTAAGTTACTTTAATTTTAGGTTAATAATCGGTGGTGTTTTTCGGTTTAGAATTATCTTATGTTATGCCTTATCCTCGTGCTGTTTCTTTATTTTTTTATGGTTTTTGTATTTTACATCCGTTGAAGCTTCGAATGCGTTATAATAATTGGCATGGTTCAGATAATATATTAGTGAATTTAGCTTAAAATAAGTAAATACATTCATGCTATTTATTTGTTATGCATGGATGTGTGTTTATTTTCATATATTTAACAATTTCTCTACTAACTAGGGTTTTTCTTATAACAAAAACCTATTATAACCTACTAAACTATTACCTGCGGGGTAACTGCGTAACATACTTACAGTAGGACTCGGTTTCATTATGATAAATCAACAACACTCACTGCGTTATTTACCTTGTTGAGCAGACCAATATTTCGAAAATATGAAGCAATGGATTAGCAATATGCGTCAAAATCATTCTGATCTTGATTTATAGTGTGTTACGTAATTATTGCGATGCTTATTATATGGTGACGTTTAGAAGTAGCTTAGGATGTATGTAAATGATAAATAAGTGGTTTTCGTACTTTTCAGCTTCCCAAAAGATGGTAATATAAAAAAGAAATAGATTGATGCCACAGGCATGCCACCTAACTGGTACCCTACAAAAAATAGCACCATATGCTTGGTTCACTTTAGCGCAGAAATGTTCCAGCCTCTAAAGAAAAGTCGCAGGCTTTTTGAATGGGCAATTCCAAAATTAAGAGTACAACTGATTTTTGCAGAAGTGGGTTTAATTTTATTTTATTACTGAAAGCTATTCTCATGTTCTAGGGCATTCATAAAATCAATCATTCAACTTTTCGGGATTCTATACAAGCTATACGGCTGGTATGTTCCGATCAAAAGCGTAATGTAAATTAACATCAACTTCTATTTGACCTATCAGTATGATAATTAGATATTAAGATTTAAGTCGAAAGCGCCAGGGTAGCCCTCGAAATTCAATTTGCAGATTAAAGAGTACTTAATAATAATTATGTAATGTTATGTTCTTAATAATATGTTTATTGTTATTATAATATTTTCTGGACATGCCATTTTTTATTTGGTTCATTTTCAGGTGCCCAAAAAAATTTTACAATAATAAATGGAAGAATTAGCGGGACCCAATAGAACTTTTTTTTTTTAAATATGACGGGTTCGCCTGCTTGTCACTTTTTAAAATAAAAATATGCTTGTTCCTTGCATTTCAGTTGAGCAGTCGAGTTTTTTAGATTTTTTTAAATAACTTTTTTCTTTAAGAAATTTCTCAGTAGTAGGCCAGAGTTTCGAGAAGAACAAGAAAGTGAAAGAGCTCAAGTCCATATTTTTAAACATTCTCTTTGTATTATTTTTGCTAGTATTACACTAAAGATAAATACGATATACCTTTTTGAAATCCTTGTGATAAGCCCTTTAATTTGATACCCATATTGTGGAATTCGAATTTTTTTTTTCACTATGTATAATGACTTCGCACAGGCGCCATGTTTGATTTTTTCAAATGTCACCTATCTAAGAACACTTGGGCTGCTAAGACAAATCTAACGATACCTCAATTATGTGAATCCGTTCAGTGGTTCTGGAGATATGAGGTAATAAAGAATATTCCAAACATACATACATACATACAAGATACGCGCGAAAAACATAACCCTTCCTTTGCAGTCGGGTAAAAAACCTAATAGCACTTATTGCCCGACCCGGGAATCGAACCCAACACCTCATATAAGTTTTTAAGCTAACATGGTCACTTACAGTATCATTAGAACTTAAAACGGGGTATTAACAGAATCGAGTGTTTAGTGATACATGTGACAGTGGTAGCGGTGTTGCTAACAGAAAACGAACGAGAAAGAGGGTAGACCGATTTGTCTGCTCATCATCTTCCACCCGCAATTACTTCAGTTCATCCGTGATCATAGCGCTTGCAACAGTGTCGAAATATTGGAACCTCAAAACAAAAAATACACATGGTAAATATCCCGTTTCAAGTTCCAAGACCTCATGTTTAGCAGTCTCGCGCGTGATGTTATACGATACTAGCTTTTGCCCGCAACTTCGTTCGCGTGGGAGGTTTTTCCCGCGTAATTCCCGATTTCGTGAGAATTCCGGGATAATAACTATCTTATGTCCTTCCCAGGGTGTTAAACTATTCCCATGTTAAATTTCATCTAAATCGGTTCAGCGGCTTAGGCATGAAAAGGTAACATACGTTTGTATGTTACCTTTAAAGTAACTCTGTCTGTTTAGACAGAGTTACTTTCGCATTTATAATATTAGTATGGATTATGTTAAAAGTAGGCCTTTGCATAACAATAACTAAATGATATTCGTAGGTAGAGGGAAAACGTATCCATTTAGCCTAGAGGCTAATTATTATACCCCTGTTTATAAAATAATATTCTTCACATTTACTACAAGCGCTTCATAAACGGTACTAGGGCTTGTCATTTTCACAAAATCAAAAATAGAGTGAAACACAATGATGCTAATTATTATTTTAATTAAAAGTCTGCCGAGAACTAGGAGGTTGTTTTGAGCTGCCAAATTAGAAAATATGAGAAACACTGGGGAACCAAGGTAACCAACAATTTAACAATCTCATGAAGTTATATCAATCTTAAGATTAAGATTATGTATGGCATTCACCATACACAACATATACACACACACAGACAAATTCATGTAATAATACACCCCATGCACACTTCTTGATACTGTATAATAATGTTAATTAAGAAAATATATATTTTCTACATGTTTGTCACTAGTGAATAAATTGTAAATATAAGATTAGATATAAGTTACTACAGAACATTGTTTTATGAGCTGTGAATTTTGTTAAAAATAAATAAATACCCGATAAAGAAAATGACTGGAACGGCAGAGGTAGTAGCGCTGGCAAGTTTTCTGGCAATGCTTAGCTTTTAGCCAAAGTGATAGCGAGCCCCTGGGTCTCAAGAAGTGTCAACCAGGCTTTTCTAAATTTCAGATTGTTACTATTTATCCTAATAATATAAAGCGGGACTTATGTTTAGGTTTGTATGTAGAAGGTAATCCTGAACTAATGGCCCAACTCTAAAAATATTTTCATTGGTAGTAAGGTGTATTATTTGTGAGCGCTATCTTACTAATATTTGCGAAAGTTTGTGAGGATGAATTATAGATGTATGAATGTTTGACACTCCTTCACGAAAAAAAAAACTACTGAACGGATCTGAATGAAATTTGGTAAGTTAAAATCCTGGAATAATACAAGACATAGGCTACTTTTTATCCCGGAATTCCCGACGAAGTTTTAGTTTCTAACGAAGTCGTAGGCAAAAACTATTTCAAAATCCATGCGGACGAAGTCGGGCGAAGTGCTGGTATTATACAGTATGTTAACTAACAGAGGGCGTTCCCGTTAACCCGCAATAGTATAGCATCCATACACATTCTAAAAAGAATATTAACATTAGTTTGTTACCTCATAACTCGGAGATGGCTGGACCGATTTGGAAATTTTTTTTTTGTTCGAAAGGGTATACTTTCTAGTTGGTCCCATTGTTACGAAATCAGGATCTGATGATGGGATCCTGGAGAAATCGAGGGAACTCTTCAAATATTATAGGCACACCTATAGCGTTTTGGGTATTTCTTATAGTACCTTGAGCAGTTGCTTTCGAAAAGTACCATTTGGGGAAGTTGAACTGATGATAAAGACCACAGATGGCCACTGAAACTACTCAATAATAAGTATTTCGTGGATTGCGATTCGATTACTTGAGTACGGATGTTAATCACTTTATGCTCGTCGGAATACATACGAGTATGGTGATGTAGAGCTGATGGTCAAGTACCAGGAGAACTCCTCAAAAATTAACAGCTATGCATCGGGAAAAGAAACATTTTGTAAAAGGTGATAAGTTGTTGACATTATGACTTTTGTAACTAGATAAATTACAAACCGACCCACTAAAAAGAGTGAAAAAAAAATTTTTAACAAAAAATAGAACCGACTTCCATATCAAAACACTACAAAGCTAAAAATAACTTTAATTTCGGTAGTCGGTGTTATTGGTTTTGGATTTTCTATTTTTTTCACACCGCCTTCCGAAATTAAAGTTATTTTTAGCTTTGTAGTGTTTTGATATGGAAGTCGGTTCTATTTTTTGTTAAAAAATTTTTTTTTCACTCTTTTTTAATATTTAAATATTGACTAAAAATGTTAAATTGATACGTAAAAGAAACACTCTGTACACGCGTACGCATTCATAAATAAATTGCGACGTTGCCGTCCTTCAAGTACGCGTGTACAGAGTGTTTTCTTTACGAAAATTAAAAAAAAATTGCGAATGTCTATATCTATACTTATAATAAATCTGTAGAGAGGTCAATTCTGTACATGAAATATATTTCCAAAATAACTATCAGGGGGTGATTAGGGATCGATACTGATGCCAAAAATGCAATCAGTAAAATTTTTGTCTGTCTGTCTGTCTGTATAACCGTTATAGAAACAAAAACTACTCGACGGATTTTAACGAAACTTGGTACAATTATTTTTCATACTCCTGAGCTGGTTATAGTATACTTTTCATCACGCTACTATCAATAGGAGCAGAGCAGTGAAGGGAAATGTTGGGAAAAAGTTACTCCATTTTTTAAGCTTCCGTCGCGTGTGCAACCTTAATGGTTAAAGCTACACAGAAATCATTTCATGACGGAAATGTTCTCCTTAAAATTATATAAAAAATATCCCACGACAGCATATGTCTATCTTTTATGGTTGACTCACAATAACACGTGTAACTCCCGATAGCTTAGCAGTTCGAAGCTTTCTGATTATAATATTTGTCTACTCTTACGTTTATAACACTCTCAGTCACCCCTAATTGAAAAAGTTAACATTAGTAACTATTCCATAAAAAAGAATCATATAAATCGGTATAGAAACACCAAAGTTATACATGAAATACGCTAATAACAAGCCATCGCGCGTGAATACTGAATCATGTTATAAGGATTATTTTTGAATCGGTCACCGCGCTCGACGCGTCTCGCGGCCGAAGGTATAAAATTTCGTTCTATAGGTACTTAAGCCTCATGTGATCGTGATCTAAACAATATTACCAATACATTAACTTACGCTGACGGAGTCGCGGGCACAGCTATTAACAATAATATTGTGCGGTTCCGTACTGCGATATTTTTCAACAGTATTATAGATTGACATATTATATGTCCCTACTAAATTACGAAAATTAATCTGTCTGTTACATCAAAATAACTGAATCGTGAGGAAGGACATAGGCTACTTTTTTTTACGAAAAACGACGGAAACTCGGACGAAGTCGCGGGCAACAGCTATACAAATAATAATAATAATTCTATACTAATAATATAAGGCTGAAGAGTTTGTTTGTTTGTTTGAACGCGATAATCTCAGGAACTACTGGTTCGAATTTAAAAATTATTTTTTAATTAAATAGTCAATTTATAGAGAAAGGCTATATATCATTACGCTAAGGCCAATAGGAGCGGAGCGCCAATGAAAAATGCTTCAAAATCGGGGTTAAATTTAACGTTAGCCCATAGTAACTATTCCACGCGGATGAAGTCGCGGGCAAAAGATAGTTTTAATTTAAAAAAAAAAGTTTGTTTTCGAATGGTAATATTTTTTTAGCATGTATGGATGCTATACTATTGCGGGTTAACGGGAACGCCCTCTGTTAGTTAACATAGGTATAATTACAACATTCCTCCATTCATGGCATACCACACTCTTCAGTATTGACGGTCTTGGACAGCTTACAGATTAATATTATTCCCATACACCATTCTAATCCTATCCAATACATCATTCAGAAATACTAGGTAGCTATGTATGTTAAGAGATTAGTGCCAAGTGATTGATTTTGTTATCCTCATTGGTTGAATGCAGATAGTTGAATGGAATCTTGCTATCAATATTCGTAGTAGTTAATATTATGTGGGTTTATTGGGGTTTAAATACACTTGGTAAGTAATTAATATCGAGAGTACTTCAATCTACGAATGTTAACTTGTTGATAAATTAGTGTCTATATTTATTTTGAAAATCGTACTGTAATAATAATTGCGAAAGTTTATTAAGATGTGTGTATGATTGTATTTAACTTTAAAATATTATAGCTCATACAACAGAATAAACCAGAATAAACGCTACAAATTAGCACACACGCATTCACATAGCCTACATTTTAATCCAAGAGAATGTTAAAAATTTTCGAGCGCACACAGTCACGATGAATGTGTTGATTAAAAAAACAATTGTACACGTATTTTTTTTTTCTTTTTTATACTGGATGAAGCCGGTGTTACTTAGCTGATTGCCTTGAGTAGAGTAGTCTCTGAATTGCGTAAAATCGGTACTGTTCAAATAATGAATATGAAAAACTCAATTTTAAAAACTGCTAGTAGATAACTGAGTCAAATACTTATATTTTTGTAGAAGACCAATTTTAATCCATTAACTAAATTTACGAATAAAATTTATATCTTTCTCAACATTAAAGACCTTTTAAAGTTACTTTCTATATTGTTATGAGTCATCGGTCGTCAACCCCTTCGCATAAATCCACGCTAAAACATCAGGACATCGGCTACACGTCGTCTTGACAAAGAAAAACTCTTAAAGAACAGTTTCGACACCCCGTCCCTTCACTCCTGTGATCCCCTTCACTCCTGTTTGGTCCTGTCATGTCCTCATCCCATTCAAGAGTTATAGAGAGTCCATTTATAATACTTGTGGACGTGTGTCAAACGAGAGTGGTCAGATTTTATGGTAAATATTTTAAATAACACATATTTATGTTGCCTGCCGGATGCACTTCAGAATATGACTGAATTTCAGAAATAAATTTGCTTATCCACCACTGCGAAAAAGTAATACTTTCAATGAAATAGGTTTGCTCCAAAACACGTATCATTAATGTGACTCAAATGGCTGCCCTACTATTACGGGAATGCCTATGATATTTTTACCGCATGCTGAATAAGCTGAGGACCCGCAAAACAGAGTTGGTGCCCTGAAATCACAACAAGGGGCCGTGGCAGACTGCGAAGTCTGGCTAGCTTCCTTAATGATTGGTAAAAAGAGGCGCATAATCATAGCCGTTAGAAGGAATGGATGAACGTCTTTACCGGGACATAAGATGGCACGGGCTAGAAATAATAAAACCTTTTTAACAAAAAATAAAACCGAATTCCAATACAAAGCCAAAAATAATTTTAATTTTGGTAGTCGGTGTGACACCGCATTCCAAAATTAAAGTTATTTTTGACGCTGTAGTGTTTTGATATGGAAGTCATTTTTATTTTTTGCTAAAAAGTTTTTTTTACGCTCTTTAGTGGGTTGGATTGTAATTTATCTAGTTACAGAAGCCAAAATGTCAACTACTTATCACCTTTTACAAAATATTGCTTTTACCGATGCAGAGCCGTTAATTTTTGAGGAGTTCTCCTAGTACTTCACCATCAGCTCTACTTCACCATATGCATTGTGACGAGCATAAAGTGAAGTAGAGCTGATAATGAAATGAAATAATGATAATGAAATAATGATGTTTATTTTGCAAATGGGTTATAAGTAGCACTTTTACACGTCATTTTTTTTTCCGTAAATGTAAGCTAGATGAGGCCAGTGTTTCCTAACTGACTACTCTGAGAAGAAACACTGAAATAAACTCAGAGGTCAACGTCTCTTTTAAAGTCCATACAATGTGTAATCAAATCATATGAGAGCCATGTAGGTTTATGCCTGTGGCGCCCTTTAAAGGACAGAATCATACAGATTTGAGCAGGTCCGTCCAAACAGTGCAAGCATTTGTCAAATATCGTGTAGCTCAACTTATATCTTAAGGAGCTTCAACGATTTGACGAACAATACCAAAGTTAGGACATTTGGGTGGGCCGTATAAAGCACTGCCAGACAGTGCGGTAATCTATTAATAATATTTGTTGTTATCCCACATTGCTCTCACATTCACAATAAAGCTTTTGCTATTACAAAAAATATAAAAAATTGTCATTTTATGCAAACAAAAACTAAAAACTATAAAGTAATCAAAAGAAAAAAAAAATTAAAAGTATATTCTATTACTTGAAAAAGTAAATAATGTTGTCAAATAATCATTAAAATAAAATAAAGAAAAATGTAAAAGAAATAAGAAAAAAAAAAAAAAAACAAAAACCAAACAGAATTACAACATAAAGGTAATTGGAGCAGCTCAATCCCAAGCATTTTTGTCAGCAAGATAGTCTTTGACAGAATAAAAAGCTTTCTGGCAAAGTTTCTGCTTCACAAACGATTTAAATTTATTTAGGCTTAGTTCTTGGATATGACTGGGAAGTTTATTGTAAAAGCGTATAAATTGACATCTAAATGAGCCCCCAATTTTCTTGAGCCTAGTTAAAGGAACAATAAATGTGTGCTTATTCCTAGTATTTATATTGTGGATATCGCTGTACTTTTTAAACATAGTTTTATTTTTATGAGCATATAAAATATTTTCATAAATATATTGACAGGGCACAGTCATTATATTAATATCTTTAAACTTATCTCTGAGGGAGCATCTAGGACTTAATTTATATATTGAACGAATAGCCCTTTTTTGTAAAACAAAGACTGTCTGAATATCGGCGGCATTTCCCCACAAAAGAATACCGTACGACATTACACTATGAAAATAGCTAAAGTAAACTAAACGAGCTGTCTCTAGATCAGTTAAATTTCTGATTTTTCTAACTGCATATGCGGCAGAACTCAGTTTTTTGGATAGTCTATCTATATGTGGACCCCACTGAAGCTTAGGATCCAGAGTAATGCCCAAGAACACTGTTGCATCCTCAGGGCTCAACTCTTTACCCTTTATCAAAACAGTAGTTGGTACTTGCCTAACGTGAGGCATCGTAAACTTTATATATTTCGTTTTTTTTTCATTCAGAAGAAGATTATTCACATTAAATCAATGTACTATTTCTGAAAGGGCGTTATTAATGTCGTCATAATCCGGTTGCTGACGTTTAATTTTAAATAAAAGTGAAGTGTCGTCCGCAAATAACACAATTTTATTGTTATCCATTATGAGGTAAGGCAGGTCATTTATGTAAATAAGAAACAAAAATGGTCCAAGAATTGAACCCTGGGGCACACCCATAGTCACAACCGATCCTGGGGATATTTTTCCATTTACTTCGACTCGCTGAATCCTGTCACTTAAATAAGAAGTAAGAAGATTCAAAGAGGAGTCCCGAATTCCGTAGTGGTGTAGTTTTCTGACCAATGTTTCATGATGAACACAGTCAAATGCCTTGGACAAGTCACAAAAGATGCCCAGAGCATCACATTTGTCTTCCCATGCATTGTAGATGTGTTCTAAAAGTTCAACACCAGCATCAGTTGTTGAACGACCCCTTGTGAAACCAAACTGTTTGGCATGAAATAATTGTTGTCTATTAAAAAACCTTTGTAACTGTTCTAAAATTAGTTTTTCAAATATTTTACTAAAAGTGGGCAGTACTGAAATTGGTCTATAATTGGTAGGGTCTGACGTACTACCTGCTTTAAACAATGGTATAATTTTGCTATACTTCATTAGGTCAGGAACTCGCCACAATCAATTCAATTATTAAAAATACAATATTAATAATGGACTTGACGATATCCACAGAATTGCCCCACAAATCTTTTGTCTTTTTTACATTCAATGTATTAAAAGTTTTAATTATATCTTTACAAGAAACGTGTTGAAAATTAAATACTGAATCACAAGCTTTAACATTTTCTTTTAGCAGAGACTCTGCAGCAGTGGGTGAGGAATCCAGAGATTTCGTTGTTGATACCGGTATCTCTGAAAAAAAAGTTTTCAAAAGCCGCGGCAACCTGGGCATCAGATTTAATTATTTCGTCATTAATTACAAGTTTGTAGTCACTACACCGTTTTTTAGACCTGCCTGTTTCACTGTTAATGATATCCCAAGTCGTTTTAATAATATTATTACTATTTTTGATCTTAGAATTCAAATGGCGTGTCTTTGCCATACAACAAACCTTTTTAAATAATTTTGAATATTTCTTAACATATAAATTAAATTCAACAGTGTTTATTTATATGTGCTCTTTCATTGTACAATTCATAAAGACGAGTTCTACTTTTGTGAATACCAATGGTAGCCCAATCACCGAAAGACACAGTATTGTTAATAGAAATGATTTTAGGCAAAAAAGTAGAATCAAATTGCTTACAGTACATGTTAAAAAAGTCCTTATATAAATGATTAGGATCATGTAGGGTGGTCAAGACTGGTGAACTATGTGTGAGTTTACTTTTGAAAGTTTTTAAACGACTTTCAGTTTTTGGGTTAACAGTGATATCCTTTTTAGCCGCTTTATTATTTTTACATTGGAAAGTAATTAATGATGGTGAAGTACTAGGAGAACTCCATCCATATTCAAGTAATAGAATCGCAATCCACGAAATATGCATTATTGAGTAGTTTCGATGGCCACCTGTGGTCTTCATCATCAGTTCCACTTCCCCAAATGGTGTTTTTCGAGAGCAACTGCACAAAGTACTATAAGAAATACCCAAAAAGCTATAGGTGTGCCTATAATATTTGAAGAGTTCCCTCGATTTCTCCAAGATATTATCATTAGATCCTGACTTCATGACAATGTGACCAATTAGAAAATATACCCTTTCAAACAAAAAAAAGACGTAATCGTCTAGCCGTCTTCGAGTTATGAGGTAACATACATAAAAAAAAAAGTTGAAGACGAACTGAGAACGTCCTCCATTTTTTTGAAGTCAGTTAAAACAATTAATATTTATTTATTCAAATGTATATTATAGAAAAACCAAAAACGCAGTGGTATATGGTATATATATGGTTTATGGGTATGAAAATGCGAGAAAACAACTATTAAATATCGGCAAATGTAGATAATGGAAGAGCACAATTTGCTCTAAATACATTGATATTAGTGATAGTGCTGATCTCAAACGCAGCTAGAATTTAGAATACATCGTTCGGCTGAAAGATATTTTGTTTAAAATGAGTAACGCCTTGTATTCTCTTGTCTTTATTCGTTGTTTTGGGTGATACAATAAATAAATAACCAACGAAGTGTAGTTTTGTATGTTACTGAGTGTTATTTAAGCCTGGGATACAGTCAGCCCAATTCATAACAGCGTGTCCTAACTTTCCAAGACCCTCTGTGATTATGTAACACGCTCGTAGTTCCAGCTAGAAATATCATAACAATTTTCTCCAGTCCCGTCCCAAGATTATTGCGATCGCTATAAGTTCCTGCCAACCTCATGATAACTGTACTGACGGTCGGATGGCCTTCGATAAAATTGTAACCGCTACGGATATTACTGTTGACGTCTGAGTGCTTCATTTTACCAGCATCTTATTGAAGTTCTTAAGGTTTAGCCATGACTTTGTCTGTTGATTTTTTGTGCTCGTAATTTTAAAAAGTGTCTTTCACCGATTGCTTGTTAGTTTATATAAATAAACACACTATCCTCCTCCAAAAAGACGGCCAAATGCAAGCCTGAATGAATACCGATATATAAGCACGTTATATTTTTCGTTTTAGTAGAATATTTAGATGTTTTTAACCGACTTCAAAAAGAGGAGGTTTACAATTCGTCTTGAACTTTTTTTTTTTTATATATGTTACCTCATAACTCAGAGATGGCTGGACCGATTTGGAAAATTCTTTTTTTGTTTGAAAGGGTACACTTTCCAGTTGGTCCCATTGTCGTCACGTTTGGATTTGATGATGGGATCATGGAGAAATTGAGGAAACTCTTCAAATATTATTAGCACACCTATGGCGTTTTGGGTATTTCTTATAGTACCTTATGCAGTTGCTCTCGAAAAGCACCATTTGAGGAATTAGAACTGATGATGAAGACCCCAGATGGCCACCGAAACTACTCAATAATAAGTATTTCGTTTATTGCGATTAGATTACTTGAATTGATGTTGTGTTGTGTTGTGTTGATGTTAAGCACTTTATGCTCGTCACAATGCATTTGGTGAAGTAAAGCTGATGGTGATGTACCAGGAGAACTCCTTAAAAATTAACGGCTATGCACCGGGAAAAGCAATATTTTGTAAAAGGTGATAAGTAGTTGACATTTTGGCTTTTTTAACTAGATAAATTACAAACCGACCCACTAAAAAGCGTGAAAAAAAACTTTTAGCAAAAAATAGAACCGACTTCCATAAAAAACACTACAAAGGCAAAAATAACTTTAATTTCGGAAGGCGGTGTCTTTAATTTGTATATATTTTTGGTTTTGACACCACCTTCCGAAATTAAAGTTATTTTTGCCTTTGTAGTGTTTTTTATGGAACTCGGTTCTATTTTTTGCAAAAAATTTTTTTTAAGAACATAGATGAATAAACTTCATTGTACACTAAACATTGTTACAAAACTCTTTTACATATAATTGAGATTTAAGATAAAATAAATTACAAGTAAATTATGACTATGCATCCGGATATGGTCCCATGATTTTGAACGACACGTATCTTTAAACTATTGTCGACTACTGTGTTTGGTTGAGTGATTCATTTATCATTTATCATAGACCGACCTCAATAAGCGTTGTGTTATCATTTTGGCCATAAGTGCCTCTTTACTACCTCTCTCTATCTACTCAAAAATTGCCAATAAAAAAGAGAATGATCCCCGTAAATTAAACCCCGTGAAATCTCGGTGGGCAAAGTACTATTCATAATAAACGTTATTAGCCCTTTTTATACAGAAAATAGCTCATCAAGTAATCTCTTCCTTAACCCTTGGGGTGCCTGGTGGATGAAAATCACGCGGCGTGCCTGGTGGGTCTGTGGAACCCGTAAACAATTGTTGTTTTTATTTTGATTGAATGTGTGAAAATGACAAATAACACGTTTCTATGTATTCTAATAATGACTTTAATTTAAAAATTAAAACCAATGTAGTTTTAAAATTTTTTATTTCAAATTATTAACAAAATTAAAAACCTCTAATTTTAGGTAACAAAAATGAACACACTTATGTTAAAATCAACATATCAAACTTTTTTTGTTGAGATCAAAAATCAGACACAAGTGCAAGAGACACAAGTGTACTTTGACTTGCGATCCTTTTTGCTAGGACCTAAATAACAATGTCTCTTTATGGCAGCATCAGGTCTTTTATTGGTGGCTCTGAGGGTTCACCTATATGAGAGCTAATTCTCTTACGTAGGGTAGTTGAAAGATGCAAATTATTATATCGTTCAGCCTGATGTGGAGCCATCAATGACATGCCCAATTTTTTAATAAATTCTCTCCTAGTTGCACTTCTATCAGAATTGTTCAACATATGAAAAATTTTTGCATTTATGCCAGTGGTGTTGAGAATACAAAAAAAATTGTCAGCGGCCATCGTTTTGAAAAACTGACTGATTTGAAAAATATACTGACCTGTGCGAAAAATTACTCAATGGCTGAGACATCTCAACATCACTGTCACTATTATTTGATTCATTAGGGACTTCTCCTTCTTCCTCGGCGCCATCTGAATCATGTTGGATACTCACGTGGTCAGACTCAGCTCCACTTTCATCAAAAACTATATCATCATCGTCATTTTCTAATTCTATTTCTAAAGCTTGGCTTATTTCGCTATTAGTTAATCGGCTTGCCATTTTTAACTGTAACGATATTACTTACATTAATAATTTATCACACAAAACATTATAAATAATAAAAAACGAAAATAATTACTTACCGAATAAAAGTTACGCCGCGAGCCTGGTCGGGTCTGTCAGGCCCGAGCGCGCAAAGAACGCGTGTTACTCGGACGAGTGCGCGATCCAGACTGCTGGAGGGGCGACATTTTTTTTTTTTTTTTGTGTGTGGCATTTCGCAGGTCAACCTCTGAGGTTGTCGGCTGCTTAACCGGACTTGCCTGTGGTTGCCTTAATTAATAAATTAATTAAAGCCTCCAGCCAGGGCTTATTAAAAAACTTACAAACTAGGCGACTACACGCTAAGGGCACCCCCTGTGGGGTACGGACCTCGGCTTAGGGCGTCGCAGGGGAGGGCAGCTAGGGAAAGGCTGGATCATATCATTATTATTATTAATAAGGGAATTTAAAGCTACTGGCTCAGCGTCGCGGGCTGGCTCTGGCAAGGGTCGGGGTGGACTATTACGGGGACGTCGCGGTGGGCCTCGGCGGCGAGGACGGAAGGACGGTCGGTTTTTGTGTTTGTGTGCCACTGTACTTGTTTCCCTACGGCTCTCTTGGAGCAGGGTGATTGCGTCATCGGGAGTGACTAGGGTATGCCTTGGTCGGCGAATCTTAGAGATACGCGAGGGTTCGTATTGGGCGGCCGATACGATAAGGGGATTCCTATGTTGGATTGAAGTTTCAAAGAAACGCTTGGGAGACACGTTTCATGAACTGCTGGATGGTGGGCATCTTGAGATCTACGTGAAGAAGCTCATTTCGAACATAAAAGGGGGCTCCCGTGACTCTACGGAGGAATCGGTTTTGGAGAGTCTGCATCTTGTGGAGGAGGTAGGGCTTTGCGTGTGCGAAAACAACGCAGGCGTAGGTCATTATGGGACGGATGACCGCGGTGAAAATACGCAGCTTGCACCTGAGTGATAACTTGCTGCGAGAGCTAAGAATGAAGTGGAGCCTACCTAGAGCGAAAGCGGCGCGCGAACGTGCCTGCTTTATGTGCTCAGCGAAGGAGAGGTGTCTATCGAGGACCACGCCTAAGTATTTGGCTTGCTTTTCCCAAGGGACCGGCTTGCCGTACATGGTAATCGGACGGGGGGAGGGTGGGTTAATCCGCGGTTTAGAAAAGAGGACTGCCTGGCTTTTATCTGGATTGACTTCGATTCTCCATTTCCGGAACCACTTGGCCAGAGTGTTTGCGGAAGTTTGGAGAGTGCGAGCGATGGCATCGGGTTTAAGACCGGTATAATAGATAGCCGTATCGTCGGCGAATAGGGCTAGCTGGGTATTTTTATGCTTGGGAATATCACTAGTGAAAAGCGTGAAAACGAGGGGGGATAGTACGGAGCCTTGAGGAACTCCTGCGCGAATGGGATGGGGGGAGGAAAGCACCCCCTCAATTCGATAACGAAAGGTGCGATTCGATAAAAAGTCCCGTAGGATGAGCACGAGACGGTTAGGCACGCCGAGTTGGTGTAGCTTATAGATTAAGCCATTGTGCCAGACATTGTCGAACGCTTTCGCTATGTCGAAGAATAAGGCTCCCGTTATTGCGCCCCGTTGGAAGCCGGCGCTGACGTGTTCTACGATGCGGTGGACTTGTTGGATACATGAGTGTTCGGTTCTAAATCCGAACTGCTCATTGGGTATTAGACTCTTTGCTTCGGCAAAATCTTTGAGCCGCTTATATATAAGCCTTTCATAGATTTTACCGAGGACGTTGAGTAAGCTAATGGGACGGTAGCTAGACGGGTCAGACTTGGGCTTGTCTGGTTTGGGAATACCTATGACGGTGGCCTGTTTCCAGGTTGTAGGGAACATATTATTGCTCAATGCACCATTGAAGATGGCAGCCATTAGCACTATAAGCTGGGCGGGGAAAAGTTTGAAAACCCTATTGGTGATGCCGTCGGAGCCAGGGGCTTTTCGCGGTTGGAGACTTTTAATGATATCCTGGACCTCATCAGGAGTGATGGGGGCCAGTGGATTATCGGGATCTTCGACGGGCGGAAGGGAAGTTCTACGTTCGACTTCGGCGTTCACCATATCGAGGTGGGCTTGGTCTACTGGTTGAGAGCTGGGAGAACATTGGGACTCTAGGCTGTCGGCTAGGCATTCTGCTTTTTCAGAGTTATCGAAGGCGACACTCTTATCGGGACGAATGAGAGGAGGCATTGTGGCCTCTTCAGTGGATCGTAACTTCCTCTGAAGCTGCCAGAAGGCAAGATGGGTGGGCTCAAGTTCGCTCAGCATCTTGTCCCAGCTCGCATTACGCTGCTCGGCAATGCGTTTCCTTACAGCACGCTGTAAGTTGCGCATGTGAGCTTTGTTTGCGGCGCAGGGAAAAGCGCTGTATGCGCGGATGGCTGCGTTCTTCTCGGTTATCAGATTCCGTACATCGTCCGGGAGTTTCCAGCGGTGGTCTTCCACTACAGGAACTTCCCTTGAACAATCGTTCAGGACGGATTGTACGTGATCTGTAAGCGAGTCGATCGCCGCCGTCGTGTCAGCGACTGAGACTATGTGGTCAGGAATGGTGTCCAAGTGAGGCGACGTGGTGGATTTCAGTTTTTCACTTACTTTCCTCCAGTCGGTGATCAATTGGGTCGGAGGAGGTTGGGTAGGATCATGGTTACCCGAGCGGGAACCTAGGTGTAGGATAACGGGACTCGTGAAGCGCTTCTATGGAGTGTAAATGGAGGTTTACATTCTTTAGGAGCGCCACATCGAGGACATCGGGGTTATGGTTGGGATCGTGTGGGTAGTGGGTGGGAGTCATCGGAGCGATGACGTCATAGTTTAGGGTCGTGCCTAGGTTATACACGATTCTGCCTCTGGCATTTGTCGTGTTGCTGTTCCAAGCGGGGTGTTTGGCGTTGAGATCGCCCGCTAGTAAGACGGAGTCACTCAGGCCAAAGATAGTCGTGAGATCGCTGGTGAGCGCGATAGGATCGTCTGAAGCAAGAGACGCGACCGATGGTGGGGGATGGTAGGC
Source organism: Tholera decimalis (assembly GCA_943138885.2). Classification (NCBI taxonomy): domain Eukaryota; kingdom Metazoa; phylum Arthropoda; class Insecta; order Lepidoptera; family Noctuidae; genus Tholera; species Tholera decimalis. The sequence goes on along the minus strand of OW964552.2, from coordinate 11,710,051 downwards.
AGAGATGATGGTTATCGGAGGATGACCAGTCATGCCTAGTCGACAGGCAGAGTACTCTAGGTGAGAGAGAGGCGCGGGTGGGGTCAGAGGGATGCAGTATAACTCCTTCCTATAATAAATAAGGGTACCGCCGCCGTGGCAGCGTGTTCTGTCATTGCGAACTAGACGGTAATTCGCAATTTTGGGGTCAGCGCGGTGGGGTTTCAAAAGGGTCTCCTGTATAAGGAGGACGTCAAATTGGTGGTCGCGGAGGAATTTAGATATTTCGGCGCGTTGGTTGAAAATGCCATTGGTGTTGAAAAAACCTAATTTGAGGGATCGAGGCCTAGTGTGGTTTGTGCGTTGGGAATCCATTGGATCAGTCCATCGCATCCATCTGGTCGAGGCCTAGCACGACATCACTGTGTGTGCTGAATATTTGGCTGTACATTGCCGTCGTAATTTTGCCGTTATTCTGCTGCTCGGCAGCCAGAAGGGCATCGCGGAGAGACCTGGCTTGGCGGGTCATAAATATTCTGTAGTGGCGCAGTAGAGTCTGGCCGCAAGACTCGCCGTGCGCGACGGGTGAGGGATTGGGCGGTTGTTTGGCTGCAGGAGCAGCAGTGGTTTGAGGCTCGGGTTGGGGACTGGCTGTGGCCTCTGGAGCCACGGCTATAGGCAGGATCTGCGCTGCGATGGGTATATCCATCAGTGCCTGCAAAGGTTTGGCAGTGGCCAAGGAGGGAAAGGCTTTTTCGTGGTTTAGCCTGTTCCACGGGGATGGTCTCTGAGGAGCGAGACGTTGGGTAATTTGAGAGGAAGGTGCCTCTCTTTGTTGGCGGGCGTTGGCGCGCTTCGCTAATTTAGGAGCGAGTTTGGGGGCTTTGGGACAGCCGCGGTAGTTTGCCGGGTGACCAGTCTGGCCGCAGAGAACGCAGCTGGGTGGTTCCGAACAGAGGGTTCGGTCTTTGGGCCGAGGGCAGTCCGCAGTGCTGTGCTCGCCCAGACACTTGACGCATCTGGGAGTCGCATAGCAGTTGCTCTGCGCATGGCCATACAGTTGGCAACGGTGGCATTGTCCCACTGTTGCGGTTTTGTAGGGCTTTTCAATTGAGATACCGGATAGGGAGCAAATGGACTTAATCTTGAAAATCGGGTGATGACCTTCGGTTGGTTCACAAATGACAAGAACCATGTCGTACAATTCACCGCCTCTCGCTTTATGTAAGCGATGGACGGCGATCACTGGTATACCTTGATCGGCAAGGTCGTCTTTAATATCCTGTACTAGGATTTCTTTAGGGACACGTTTAATAATAACACGAGTGGGCGTGTCCTCGGGGAAGGAGAAAGTGTGAAAGGAAATATTCCTTTCACGGAGGGCGCGATATATCGCGCCCTCCGTGAAAGGAATATTCGAACGACTATAGGGAACTATAGTTCCCTATAGTCGTTCGACGTAGGGACGGTGACTTTAATGCCATTTTGGCAGGCACGGGCGTTTGTGTAGTTGATCTTTCGATCAACACACATCTTGGACACATCAGTCCATTTACCCTTGTCCTGGATGTAAAAGGGGGGCGGAGGGCGTTGCTTCCTTTGGGCTGAGGAAGTTTGGGCTATCGGGTTGGGGGGACGACTATTCTGCGCGCGAGCAGAGGTAGTTGGGACGGGGCTAGCGGGTCGAACGGGCATTTGAGTTGGGGACGGGGGCGACGCGGTGGTCTTTTTGGCCTTGCTGGCCTGAGAGGTTTTCCCTTTCTTCCTCTTGCCACCGGTGACGACTTGAAAGTCGTCTTCCGAGGACGAGGGGCATGATGACAAATCATTGTCGGAGTTGTTATTGGACACAGGTTCGGTGGTGTCCGTTTCACGGAATTCAACTGCAGCGCACACCTGCGCGGCGTCCATTGTTTTATGAACAATGGGATTAGTAGGTGGGCCAGAAACAATGGATGATTTCGGGAATTGGGCGGTTGGTACGACATTGTCGGCGGGCGGGAGCGATAGAGGGCTATCTACCTGGAAGTCGTTCGTTGTTCGATGAACAATGGGATCGGAGTTGATAAACACTTCCGTGAATTGACCAACCGGAATGCCTTGATCAGCAAGCGGGGGAGATAATGGGCTGTCAAGCGTGTCACTAAAATCAGCGACGTTGGCTTCGGTAGGCGGAGGACAGTTAGCGATTTCACGCTGGATTTTTCCGCCATATTTGGCTGAAATAGCAGGGTTTTCCTTAAGTATTTCTAGCAATATCTCCAAAATATTGGAGTTTGCCATGATTGGCGAATGAATCAAAAATTTATAGGGAAAATTTTGGAGATTTCTCTCCCGCGGGGGACCTATTTAAAGCCTAACTGGCCTAACTCCCCGGATGGATGGGTCCGGGGATGTGTAACCCTCCCAGTCGGGTAGAGACTGGGAGGTGAGTACCTAATGGTGAGCCCTAAGCTTGTAACCGGTCGCCAGTCTTATTGTGCGAACCGGGCCCTATTGGGTCTAGTGCGAAGGGGTAGACACACCCAACCGACACTAGGTGTGTAGCTGAAAAGGAAACTCAGTAACTAGGTTTGACTAGGAGATCCCCCAAGGCCAAAACCTAGCACTCGACTCCAATTGACTGCTTCACCCTGAAGGGGATCAGCGGGTGCGTCGGGTCAGCACCCCCTTGGTATTGTTGACACCGTGAGGTTTCCAACCAAGGACCACGAAACTGTGGTTTTACCCTGAAGGGGCCAAACCAAATTGTTTTTGACGATACTCTGTTATAGAAACAGGATATCCTTCACTGCCTCGAAAAAGGCGGATCCGGACCAGGCGTCGTAGTCGGCGACTACGAGTGACGTCACGGCGGGCGTGACGAAGCGTAGCGATGACTCAGGCACGGAACGATCGAGAGCGCGGAGCGGTACGACCGTCGCGGGCGAGCGTCGGAAGCGGAGTGATGACTGACTCCTGGAGGGGCGACAAAATGACCGCTAGTCTATATCGCGAAGCTACTCAAGAGCGCAGCAGGCGTGGTTATGAATTTGAAAAAATATTGTCGATTCCTTGATACGACGCGTCCGTCAGACCCACCAGGCACCCCAAGGGTTAAATTAAACTCGAAATATTCTAAAGAGGGTAATTTGATTTTTCTTCTCTCGTTTTAAATGAACTAAGGGAAAGTATACAAGCATTATCATCGTGATAAGCTTTTAATATAAATTACTGTTAAATCTAGGGTTGGCATTAGTGATTTAAGTATACTGCATAAAAATGTTAATGGCTCCTTTGATGTTAAATTACTTGTTCAGAAAAACTTTAAAATACCATCTCGATCTGTGTGCACTCCACAATTGTTCAGGATTCCCTCTTGTAACAATGTTTCTGGAATGAATCCGTTGTCCAGAATGTGTAGTCAATATAATGCAATATGCTAATTTAGATTTGTTTTTGAACAGTTTTAACGAATTTAGAAATTCGCTGTATAAAATCTAATTACAACCATATCATTTAGTAACTTCATATTAACTAAATCTAACCGTCACTAACGAAGTATACTAGACACTGAATGCTGTTTATAGTAATAATTGGACTTCAGATTTATGTACGGTATATTAATATAGCTGTAATAAATTTCTTAATCTGTAGTAACTGTACTTATTAAAATATAAAATAAAATTAGTAACATTAGAATTAGGACAGTAAATATAATTAATTTTATTTGAGTCCCTAAACTGTTTTAGCGGTTTATCTGAGGGCAATAAGTAGGTTGGGCTCCCTTTATCAATATCCCTGAATTTAGATCTTTATTTTTTATTTTATGACAAAATTTTATGTAAAATATTGTTCGATCGGTTAATTTTCCATAAAATAGTCTTTTAAGAGAACAATTTGGGTCGTATTCACATTACTAGCAATCTTGTTAAACCCTCCAACTAAGCTAAATATGCTTGTATCTGGAGTGGGTTCATGACAATAGTATATTGGGTGGGGTTCAAATCCGCGATCTTAACCATTAAGCTGTTGATGCTTCAGAAATGTTCATAAATAATCATGCATAACTCGCATACAATGAGATGATAGAACGTTGATTAAAAGTTGAAGTATGAGAGCAGGACAATTTGCTCTGTATAAAATATAAACTTTACAATATATTTATTGTTTTTTTTTAAATTAAAATGGTTCACTTAGTAATAATTCTTTTGTTGACCAATTTCGGCCATGGCGACGAATATCAAAGGAAATTAGCCAGCGGCGCAGGAGATATTATTGTGCACAAGTATGTGTGCAGCAACAGTTGTACTCTCTGTTCCTTTACTCTCATAGTCCGATGGGAAGACAATGCGACACGACCAGAGAGGTGATTTCTGAGACTCGTAGGTATCACACCACCAAATCTCAAACTCCAGGCTACTTCTGTGAAATTTCTAATAGAAAAACCAACTTTTTGTATGGGCTTTTTTTAAAAAGAGAACTCGCAATTTGGATAGAATTTACATTACTGGCAATCTTGTTAACTCATCCAACTAAACTAAATATGCGTGTGTCTGGAGTGAGCTCACGGCAATAGCGTAATGGGTGCGATTTGAACCTACGACCTCTCGATCACAAGTCCGACACCTTAGGCATTAGGCTATTGACACTTAGATTTTTGAAGAAGAAATTCAACCTGAGACTTAAAGTCCGAAGCTCAGTAGTCGCACTTAACACCACAAAACCAAGGTAGCAGTCAAAAGTCACTTAGTGCAAAAGCACGAAATATGGAAAAACGATAAATTCTAGAACTTTATTTTTATTTTTATTGATAATAGGCTTGCGTTTGACCACCATCTCACCTAATGGTAAGTGATGATGTGGTCGAAGATGGAGCACGCTTGCCTAGAAGTGATCTATTCACTCATGAAGTCATGACTTAAAGACTCCCAGGTTATAGCGATCAGGAAACACAGACTCCGGCAGGGAATTCCACTCCTTAGCAGTACGCACAATGAATGTATTCCCAAAACGTTTCGTGTGTATGGGTGGGATGTCCACCATGTACCGATGGCGCATCGCCGTTTGTCTTGTAGTCCGATGATGGAACGGGCTTGGCGGAATTAGATTGTGTAATTCCATCGTATACTCCCCGAAATGTAACCGATAGAAAACCGATAGACTTGCAACTCGTCGTCGGTGTTCAACTTTAACAACAGATTACCCAAAATCTAGAGCTAATAGACATACACAGTAATGTAGTTTCCAACAAGATTATACACGCTTTGCATAGTTTTTTAAATGAAAATAACATAGTTCTAGCTGGCGCAAAACAAAAGTTAAAGTCTGTTGGCTTATGTTACCATAAACACGAGATGGATAGCTAAAATAGACTCTAATAGCCTCATGAACTTTGTCATTCTTTCAATAAACCTTATCATATTTTTATCAATTCATTTGCTTTCTACTTAACCCTTTTATAATACACATTACTAGAAAACAATTCACTTACGAAACAGATGTTACAAAGCCAAGTAAAAATTGCTTTATTCCTTGGACAAAGACCAAAAAACAAATCTATTTGTTTTTGCTTACCGATTATTTTGTCCGTATTTTGCTTTAATAATAGTTGTTTTTATACTCGAATAAATAACTTGATGTGCCAAGATATCATTCCAATACTAACGTAAATAAATATTTAACATGGATCAATATAGACGAAATAAATTGGATTTTCTTAGCACCAAAAACAAGGCCAAACTAATTTGTTTGTTTTTTTTTTTGTTATACAGATACTTGAGTATTACACCTACTTTATTCAAAAACAGTTTGCCAAAGAATTGGCACCAAAAATCCCTGAAACACAAAATATCTTGTAAACAGGGTTAATCGGATTCTACAGAAATCTATCTAGTATGAAAATATCGAATATTACTATAACAAAGTAATAAGCATGATTGAATGATAAACTGACTGTATACGTATATGAAAAATTATTTATTTATTTTATTTTATTACAAACTTAAATCTACCATTACAGGTTGCACCCAATGCGATAGCTGATAAGTTAGAATTTTACATTATATATATATATTCACATACATCGTTGTGAGTCTTGGTTAATTCTCCGACTGTAAATAGAACTTTGGAAATGCAAAAACTTAATTATTTGTTTGACAAATTAATTATTTCTGGCCTTTTTCATGTACTATGCTGCCTATTTTATCGAGATAATTATGGATATAACTTTCTGTATAATTCTTGAGGAAAATGGTTTTGACATACTAACTGATAACAACAATATTCTATAAGGGTTCCATTTTCTTTTACATTTATAATACGAAACTTAAACGGGACATCAATAAATCACAAAGCAAACCATTATCGCTTTATAGTCTCGCTGACCATAAAAGGGCGATTAGAAAGAAATTTACACAAGCAACTGTCTACTCCACCGGACTTTTAGTATCAAAGTTCGTCAATTGATCCCAAAACTTTTGGGTTGTATCCAAAAGTAAGAATAAAGAATCCATGGAGCTGTTTGGGAATGGGACTGAATGTAGTGATATCATGAAGACATGAAACAGAGTTGAAATATGTTTGTGTAAGAGATAAATCCTGTGGTAATAACTGCGTAGTTTGGTAGTGCCAGGACTATTGTTTTGTTAAGATTTATTGTGAAGATTTGAATTGTAGCCTGCCAGTGGTAGCACGCGAAAGGAATAATACATACCCATAATTATACATGTTCTCTTTAGTATATTTGTTTGTTTCCCGAAATATTAGCAATGTAAATGCAGGCAATGACTGTAAACGATTTGCGGTTTTTCTGTGTGAATAAATTGGCATTCCTATTTATGTTACTTTTCGTTTGAAAATTAACTATTTTCTAAACGTATTTCCTCTCTTTACAGTGTGTTTATTTTTAATCAACCCAAAATTACGATAGGAATCAAGAAACCAAATGTAAATAGAAAAATACGCTTGAGGAAATCGCGACCAAACTCGTTTCGCGCTCGTAACGCGATTTATTTTAAAATTAGGGATCACACGAAAGTAATTTAATTCAAAAAGTCTACAACATTAAGCCATAAAGAGCAGCAATAAAAAGATACAGCGTCCAATTCTAAGAGTTTTTCGTATCTTCGGAATTCTGTAAAAAATATTTGTAACGGATTTTCGATATCATCATGATATTGGTGCCTTATTGTGGACAGAAGTCGGAAACCTTTAATAAATAACGAAAACGAAGAAATTGTAGGGACTGGACTACCGTCCAGGTTTCGCTCTCTTAGTTTTTATAGATTGTGTAAGTCTTATCGACAGAATCAATATTCGAGAGGGTAATGAGTTAGACAGTGATGAGTAAATAAACAAAAGACGCTTTTGTCATGCATTATTGCCTTGTAATACAATAATACGTGATAATTTGCTCATGTACACATGATTTGCTACAATTATTATAATATCTTATCATCTAGATACATATAGGAATACGAGCATAGTAGCAACAAAAATAACTATTTGACTTCAGGGAGCTCAATAATATTGGTACAGCACTAAAAGTTTTTGAATGTTTAATATGATTCACAAATGTTAGTCATGAATTCAAAAGATTTTTCTGCACGTTCAACATACAATAGTCTCATTTGCAGTGTGAAAAAGCTTGGCGTATTCCCAAATTCACTGAACAAGACAAATTAAATGTTATTGCAAATTCTTCTTTTTTATTATAAGTATTTTTTTTATTAAAATAATGTGCTTTATGTAGGTACTAAATTATATACATATATAACACAAGTAACAAAACACTACAACATAGTGATTATAATTTCATACAGCATTTTGAGTGCTCAAGGCTGGTTTTATAATAATTATAAATATTCCTAAATCTGGGAGCATGGCAGTGAATCTGCTAAGACGAGCTAGATGTAATACAAGTCAACCCAAACTTCAACGCTAACATAACTGAGAAGAACAAAGAGCGATACACATATAATTTATAGATACAATACCTATAGTAAGTCAACTTTAGTACATACAATCTTAGTAATGATCATCAAAATCTCTGAGATATTTTCATAAGTATTACAAACCCGAAATTTTAGTAAACAAGTTATGAACTGCCTACAAAAGACAGACCAAACAAAACTAAAAAATATATTTGTTAGTAAAAATATGGCTTGCTTTTTAAATGTTGATGTAATCAAGTCAAATGTTAATGTAATTAAGTCAAACGTTAATGTAATTTTTTAAGTTTAGGAAATATGAGTTCCAAAACTGCCAGCCATTGTCATGGACGAGAACCTTAATCCCTACCATTAAGGTTCTTGTTTTTTTATATAATGTATGTGTGAACACCAAAATTTAGGGCATGTATATTTACTCCTTATTGTATAGGCAGTTTTGGCTTTAGTCAGAAATTATATTCTTAGCAGTAAACAGATTCGATGTCTTGACAACCAATTTACATAAAATATTTTTCTTTGGACTGAATAGGTGTTTCGTAGCAGAGGTCAAAACCGGCTCTGATACCAAAGTTCCACTGGCCTTTGGCAAGAGTAAAGTAAGATAAAATACTGTATTCAGTTTTTTCCGTGAATATTGGCTTACTAACTAAAACTAAGAAATAAGATTTTAAAACGCACTACGTTTACTCTTTTTTTTTCTCAAACCTGAGTTTCTTTTGGGCCAAAATGCAAAAAAACCCGGACCCCAAAACTGGTAGTAAACTGTGTGTAATCTCAAAATTAATTAAGTCAACTATATTACTGGCGGTACATCGTAACTCTTAACACCTCTATTGCTCCGGAATATCTCCTAATTGCGGGAAATGAACGAAAATTTTTATAGACCAGTAAAAGTCCTTGTCGTAATAAATTGCTACAGTTCATTGCACCCTCAGTATTTGTGATAGTGCTTTTAGGGTTCCGTTCCCAAAGGGTTTATCTTTTGAAGTAAAAATCAAAGTATTTATTTCAAAATACAATTTATAAATATTATTGTATGTTTAAATATTATTAATAAGCTTTTACAAAACTATCAATATTGGACAGTCTTTTTTTTCGCGGGGAATAACTCGTCCCGCTCTGGGGTGCAAGAAGGGAGTGTCAGACTTCTACTGACTAAAAACCCACCCTTGCGTTCCGGGGCCGTGGTTTCTTATTAGAACTTTTCCGCAACACAGGCCCCGTAATTAATGAAAAAACCCTACTAAAATATATACCCATGTCACGATTGACTCTTGGCCAATATTTTATTTTTATTTTTGCATCGAATATTCTTTTGTTTTCAGTCTCCGCCGCTGGACGGTTGATTAATACAGTTTTCGTTCGTAAAATGGAGAAAATGTCTTATTAGAGAGATCGAATCTTTATTTTATGGACGACGCATTTTAAAAGGTAGACGAGTTTTTCAGTGAAGTGATAGATAGTTCGCAGTTTAATCAAATCTATCAGGTGGATTGGCAAGACGTCAGAAGCTTACGAAAAATATTACCTGATATCATTTCGTCGACCATTTTCTGCTTTTTGGCGACGATTGGGATACATTGATGCCAAGTTACCCTACCTACTGTATTATTATTATTTTAATTTAAATGTGTATAGGGTACTTACATAAATAAATATCGGGTTAGGTTCTGAATTTGACAAGCACTATCAAAACGTATTTAGATCAATTTTACAGTCAACAATGCTGAAAAAATGCCACTTAACGCTTGTTCAGATTTATAAAGTATTCGCTACTCGAGACGAAGAAATTCGCTCCGTTTCGCACATTGTCCCACACAGCCGGTATTTCATTTGAAGTACCGTAGATAGTGCGAAACGAAAAATATTTATCTACATATAACAATATACTTGATTTTCGCTATCTGGGATCTCTGATAAAACGGTACCAAGGCAAAAAGTATAAAACGATTAAATTTAAAAAAAAAAACATACAGCTGATAGAAAAACATACCTACTAACTATAAAAATGAAAATGAAAATTCCTTCAAATGAAATACATACTTAGTCTCTCATTCACAGAAACATTTTTCCGCTTTGACTTGTAGGTACTTCCGTTGACAAATGACAACCTAATCTGCGCCTGAAAACCTACTTTTAATCATAATATGTCCGATCTTGAGGTTCGGCTTCTGAATCGATTTCTGTCATAAAAAATAGGTAGTAGGAAAAATCTTTCATTTAACTTAAAATGGAAACACAGTATCATGACAAACTAATACAATCCTTAATTCAAAGAAATGCGCTCGTGTGCGTGTCGGCCGCTTATATTGCATGAGTGTATGCGTCTGCATAAGGATATTGTATGACGCACACACGTTTTGCGTTTAGTGAGGATAATTATTTTATAAAAAATGTCTCGGTTTCGTTTCAATTTATTTAGTTACGGATGTTGTTTTAGACTTATAGTTTAATATTCTAATTGGGGTGTCTGAGGTATTGCGCTTAATCTGTTACACCTTGTAATGTATACATTATATTTTCTACCTTTGTTTTATACATTTTTATACTTACTACCACACAATATATTGTAAACGGCACTGCTTCTGTTACAATTGCCACTGCATAGAATAACATTAAAGTATTAAAAACTGTCCCGGGTCTACGTCGCGTCGTATTTCACGCGCAACGCAAAGAGTAGTGACGGGGCACTATAGGGCCATGGCCTGACAGGGTTGCGGGCATGTTCTAACGAGATACCATGGCCCCGGAACGGGCAACTGATAAAACGGCGTGAGTTCTTAGTCAGTAGAAGTATAACACTCCCTTCCGCTCCACTCAGAGATTTTCTCTCGAAAAAACTCAGTATTTAAAACTCTTGTGTAAACATTATACTAATCGTGTTACTCTTGTAATACGTATGATGAATGTTATGATGGATGAAACGGCAAAAAAAAGGCTACGAAAAGCTTTTACACCAAAAGAAACTAAAATCAGAAACCCTCAAACACTTAAAACCTTTCACCGAACCTTTTAACAAAATCGCGTAAAAATTCGCTTACGGAAACTGTTTTCATACCACGAAAATGACACTTTACACGCATTATCTTAAAGGGAAGTTATGCGCCCTTAACCTTGCCCGCCCTTGACTTACAATCAATTTTGGTGGCCGGGTATGTTGCCAACAGGTTTTACGGTCCATTTTATTGCCCGGATTTTCCCGGGTCGCGGATATCCGCAAGCTTCCTTGTCACAGACAAAAACAAGTTTTCAATAAATAAGACTTTAAGGCTGCTATTACACAGGAGATGTGTAGCGAGGGATGTCTTTAATAATGACTAATAGGATTGTTCGTGTTTGGTAGCTTAGCTTTTGTACATGTTCTCAGAGGAGTGCAAGGGTCGATCTCCAAAGATAAACAACGTTTGCTAAGGTCTGTCGGTCGGTGGATGAGACACCAATTTATCATATAGAGATTGCTTGGTGCCCAGAAAAGCAAGTTAAACTGTTTATCCTGCCTGTAATTATTTATTACATCGTTGACTGTTGTTACGGGTAGACAGAAGACGGGAAACTCTCACCAGTCTTGCTAAGAGGTTTCGTGTTACACAGTTACTGGGTTGTAGAGGTTAGATTATGAATTAACTCCATGTAAAAACCCATCCATTTTTTTAAATTCAGAATGAGCTCACTCTTGACCTCGATCTCGCCTGGTGGTAGGCGATAGATGAGGTCTACGATGGAACGAACGAGCCCAGAAGATGCCTGTTTACTCTTGCTTTGAAGGTTGAAAGTGGCAGGGAACACAGAAGCCGGCAGACAATTTCACAGCTTGGAAGTGCGCACAATAAATGTGGAGGAGAAGCGCTTGGTACGACAAGACGGTATATCAACCAAGTGTGGATGGTATCCAGCCGTGCGTCTGGTAGACCGGTAGTGAAAGGGAGATGGAGGGATCAGGTCATAGAGCTCCTGCGCACACTCCCCGAAGTACAATCTGTAAAAAACCGACAAGCAAGCAACGGTTTGCCGATGAGCCAGGCTATGAAGCTTGCTCGATAGCGCCTCGTCGCCTATAAGTCTTTGAGCCCTGCGCTCAATCGAGTCCAGTGCAGCAAGTTGGTATTTTGCAGAGCCATCCCACAAGTGGCTGCATCCATGTAAAACCTGGGGGTCTATAAGTCAAGAGTGAATAGGTTACTTCTAGGCAAGCGTGCTCCATCTTCGACCACATCATCACTTACCATCAGGTGAGATGGTGGTCAAACGCGTTGTTTTTATTATCAATAAAAAAAAACTCTGGGACTCAGCTGCACCCGGAAGAGCAGAATATCGCGAAGAGACGTTAGTTGTATGTATACTTAACACCTCGCATTCCATACTTTACGTAGCTAAACACTCAAGTGTAACGCTATGTAAAGTAAAATAAAAATGTTGGCAGACTACGTACAGCCGACCGCAATAAAGACATTTTGAACTAGTCTGGCATAATAGAAAGGTACAATACGTTCAGCTTCTTTGACGCGTTTTTTACCATGGTATGCATAGCTATCCAACGTTTAGCTCATCTTTTCACGTAACTGGTAGAATCAAGCAAGTCCTGTTCGTCAAATCGTTAAGCACCTTAAGTCCTACACAATAACTGACAAAAATGCTTGCTGTCTGGATAGGTCAACTCAAATGTGTGTATTCCACATTCAAAAGAGCACACAGACACAAACCTACATAATACTCATATTATTAGTACAATAGTGTCTCGGATATCTATGTAGTTTTGAACGATAAAAATGTCTTAAAGTATAACCATTTTGCAAAATAAATATCATTTATCATTTTTCATAGTACTACTACTTTCCTTAAATTAGAAAGAGCACAAAGAGCACTGTTAAAAGTGAGTTAATTCTTACCGTTCTTCCACTCTATAAAAGAGTTTTTTTTTAATAGTTGATGGGCTTGCGTTTTACCATAATAGTTATATAGAAAATGGGAGGTTCTAACCGTCCGACAGCTCTTTATTTATTATACAGTTATTAAGCAACATTCTCTGATGAACCAGATACATTAAAAAATCCTCGACGTAAAGACAGAGTCTGTGAGATTTTTCTGCTACAAAGTTTCACATTTCTACAATACATTAAATAAAGTTTTATACGTATATTCATTGCCAAAATTAAAATGCAAATCTGTACTCATGGAGTGGTTACAAAAATTAGATTATAATCTTAGTGAAAAGCTGCTTCACTCATACTAAACAACACATTCAAATATAGAAATCAACAAACTCACACCAGCACCCGCGCAACACACACACACTCGCACGTACAAGCACACAGTAACGCACGTACGCACACACACACAGAAACACAGATGAAAATCATTCTACATTTTAACATGTCTAATTTCACTCTACACATATTCAATTAAGCACTTAGTTTTAGTTTTAGTTTCATAGTATAGTATTTTTAACTTTTGTATTCTCCAAATGATTCTACTGGAGCATGTTTAAATATAGTATATTCCTAACGAGCACATTAGTGGAAATAGCAGCCTATTTTGTTACTTTTGGCCGTAAATTTGTGGTTTAATGGTTCAACAAGCAGTTCAAAGTTGCATATCTGCATCCGTAAACGTCTATAGCTATAAAAGTTACTTATAGCGCTACAAGCTGAAGCAAATACTACCCTACCCTTCACAGTAGTTCAGTTTAGTTTAGAACTCATTTACCACTTATACTTTTATATGAGAATTACGAAGGTTATTCTGCCACTTACAGCTGCACAGTGGTTTGCATTGTAACTTTTATAGATTACTTTACTACAAAAAGGAGATAATTGTAGACTGTTTGCAGCACCTGTACAGGAGTTATAGTAACCACTATTATACTACTACAAGTTTTATTATAGAAATAATAGATGCTCTTATGCATACTATAGTTACAATAAATTCATTAGTATTACTAAAAACTACATTACATATCCTAAAAAGAAACAAAAACTGCTAATCATCTAATACTAAAGTATTTTAATTTTTAATCTTTTAATTTTAATGAAGATTAATCTCAACATTTCACAAATCATAAACTTAATAAAAAAAAGCCTATTCTTGGGTTCTTATTGTATAAAGATATTAGTCTCAACATTTGGATTTGGCGCAGTACCATAACAGGATCCATTATCCTCTTTAGCCAAATTACGGTTTTTTTTTGCAACGTTCTCATCATCATTAGGCAATGTTTTTTCAATCGGAATATTGTCTTCATTTGAAAAATTTTCTTTATCGAGCGATATTTCCTATCCTGAAGGGCAAATTGACAGCTCTTCCTTGTCTGCATTTATAGTTTTAACTATTTTAAAAGGCATTCTGTAGTAAAACAATAATAGGTAGTTAATTAAAATGTTTAAATTTCATATTACAGGTATAGGTATAACTAAACCATAAAATAACTGGATCTTATTTCTACCGACAACAAAATAATGTAAACTATTATTGAGACGTTTGATGATTATCTATTTAAAAAATAACCTGTATCATGTTTACGTAGAAATATCGGGTGTAAATTCAAGTATCGCCATTAAAACACCGTAATCTTGGATTTGTTTTTAAAGTTGAGAAGCATACAATTTCTATGTTAAGTGAACGTTTTCGGGTCCCCAGTGTGGGCCCTGTGCATCCGGACGCGACCACTAAAGTTGGTCGCATGCCAGAGGGTCATGGCTATCCGAATGATCCGGGGATACCGCACGATCGCCGGCGAATCGGCCAACCTCCTTGCCGGATTGCTGCCCTGGGTACTGGAGGCGACTGCCCTCCAGCGCGTCTATGAATGGCGCGTGGAGGCGCAGCGCCGGGGCGTATCCCCACTGCCTCGAGAAGTCGAGGCGCGGCGGGAAGAGCTCCGGCGCGATCTCAGGGCATTATGGAGGGAACGACTGTCGCAACCGACGGCCGGGCACGCCGCAATTGCGGCGGTAAGACCCCTCTTTGAGGAGTGGCTAGATCGGCGTCACGGCATCCTGACCTACCGCATGACGCAGGTCCTCACCGGACACGGAAGTTTCGGGAGGTACCTGTGTCTGATGGGAAAGGAGGAAACGCCTGGGTGTCACCACTGCGAGGGTCGCCCTGAGGACACCGTAGAGCACACGGTGCAAGACTGCCCCGCCTGGGCAGAGCACCGACGTGTCCTCACGGCGGCGATAGGCGGAGACCTCTCGCGCCCGGCATTGGTCGAGGCCATGCTGCGGGGCGAGAGGGAGTGGGAAGCGGTCGCCTCCTTCTGCGAAGCAGGAAGCAGGAGGAGGCGGGCCACGTGATGGAGAGGATGGCGTCCTCCCTCCAGCCCAGCCGCAGTGGTAGACGCCCACGGCATCGGACGTCGGCCGACGATCTCCGGCCACCGTAGGCGCGGGCATGCGGACAGCGAGTAAAGGGAAACTCGCTGTCCGACCATGGACCATGCCCGGGTCGACGGCGCGTCGTGTTCCACGCGCGCCTCAAAGAGCGTCAGTAACATGACGAGGCCCCCTCTGCAGAGGGCCGAAGCCTGCCGGGGTCGTGGGACTCATCCCGTTACCGTGGCCCCGGTATGTAAAGGGTTATTGAAGGAACACGGTGGATTTTAGTCAGTAAAAGTCTGACAGTAGGAGTGGGAGGACTTATTTGACAATTTTACCACGATAAAAAAAAAAAAAAACTGAACGTTTTTAAGGGTAGACGGATCTTCAAAACGGAAACCATTCGAATAAGTACGTAACTAGATCTTATAACCACAAAAACTGTCTTTTTGTGGCTGTGAATTGCACTAGGGGAACAAAAATCACTGGAAGCATTAGAAGGGTGAAAATTAGCGCTCTAATTCTCAAAAGGGAATTATTTGAGCTAAAACTGCAGGTTATGACTACATTACAATTACGCCATGATTTTTTAAGAAAACTTATAATTCACTTGCAAAATTGAGTTGATATACATAGTTGTTCAGTTAAATGTGCATTAAATGTACCGGCAAACAATCGGCCACTTGCGAATAGTAAGTTATCGACACGTAAAAATACGGAAATAAAATTTATTCTGTATAACCAATAAAAAATATCACATAACTTTTGTTAATATTTAAAAATCATAAAAGCGCATTAAAATTACTCGAAAATTATCTTATATATCTACAGTAAACTGGACAGCGTTTTAAGTATCTTTATACATATATCTTGCCAATACAGAATACAAACTTTTACTTACTTTTGTTTTATTTTCATGATGGCGACGAAGACACTTTACCAAAATATTACAAATAATGTCAATTGAAGATATACAATAAAGAACTATAATCAATTCATTTGTTCAAAGTAGTTATAATTAATTATTCATAAGCAGCACTACTAGAGCTTTAGTATAGCGTTAATAAATCGTTATAGCTATTGAGGAACCCTTTATACAACCGTTGTGCAGGTTAAATAGAACTTTAGGCTGCATAAAATGGCACCCAAATGGCGCTAAAGCGGCTGCTTTAATTCTATAGTAAAAGGTCTAGCGCTTACCTCTTATTATATTATTATTAGTAATAATCGGATACGCTCCAAAGCACTAATGCAGCCCATTTGTGCTAGTTGGGTTATTAATGTTTTATTGTATGTATGCTTTGTATTCCCGTTGGGTGAGGACCTGGTGATTCAGGCATTTTTATGCATAACAGAGACACCAGCTTCTCACAAGTTGTAGTATAAGATGTACATTTAGGATTCACTGTTGTTAGTTTGTAATTTGTGAGGAGAAATAAATAAATAAATTATTATCTAGTTTAGTTCACCTCGGACGCTAAGCTGGCGCTTCGCACATCTTTGGTATATGAACAGCCTTAGGGGGACGTTCGATCCGACCGGATTACGTTCTAATGTAATAGTATTGGGTGTGAGAGTATTAAGTTCTTCGAGAACAGTATGTTTTTGTCGGTTTGGTGTAGGTAAACTAGGTTATGGTTGTGTGGGTATCGTTAACTTATATATAGGGGTAGTTTAAGATGTTTTATTTATAAAGTTTTGTTTAAATGAATCAATATCCATACGTACTTACTTAATCCATTTAGTATAATACGACTTCGAAAACTTTAGCAATGTTTTGTCTATGTAACATTAGTTATAGCTTAGTTAGTATTGTTAACTTATATACGACGTGTTTTAAAGGTGCAGGTGCGATAATTGTGATTACTATTTCTAAGATTTACTTTTATATCAGAAAATGAACATCACCATTAAATATGACCTCCCACTTCTGAAACAACCTGTATTTAGTGATAGTTGAAGTCGATTAAGAGTAAATATCATGTTCTATAGGGTATATAAAAAATAGATTATGTTAAAAATAAACGATTTCAATATTTATAGATATTTTTTTTTTAAGTAACATGTATGTGCATAATATTTTAATACCTCTGGATTACGGTCATAGTCTTTGATCGCGTTGACTCAAAAACTTGTTTTTTCTCAAACGGAAATACCGTTGATCCTAGTGTTTGAGTTATAGTTTCATATTTTTACACATTCCTGAGATAAATAGTCTTGACAGACCGACACACGGATCCTTAAAAAAGAGTAGTTGCTCAATTCAGTTATATTTTTTTGATATATCGTACTTACTTAGTTTCAGTGTTTGATTTGTCCACAGGAAATCCACTTTCAACTGTCTCTCATGCATCCTAAGAAAACAATATCATTTCTTTTCCAATCTATACTAATATTATAAAGCTGAAGAGTTTGTTTGTTTGTTTGCTTGAACGCGCTAATCTCAGAAACTACGGTTCTGATTTGAAAAATTCTTTCAGTTTTAGATAGCCCATTTATCGAGGAAGGCTATATATCATCACGCTAAGACCAATAGGAGCGGAGCACTAATGAAGAATGTTTCAAAATCGGGGGATTTTTTTTCCACGCGGACGAAGCCGCGGGCAGAAGTTAGTGCCATAATATAACCACACAATTTTTCATCTTCCCTTCTATTCGGGAATGCCATTGAGCAAATAATGCCCACTCGGGGTCATGGCTTTCTGCAGACTCGAAGATAAGCGTGATCGAGAACCTTCCTTAACAATTTTAAATCGATACCTCGATGTTAGTAAATAATAGAAAAGGATTTTTTCATTTGCCTTGACATTCGACCTGAGAGGCGTTTTGGTATCTCCGAGGAATGATTTGTTATGTTAGTTTTATACATATAATCTGGCTTTGTGATACTCTACCAGTGAAGTCTAGAAAATAAGATCGAGCAACGTAATGGAAATAAAGGGCATAACTTATTTTAATGAATAAAACTTAAATATGAAACTGAGTTTCGGTGTTTCTTCTCAGGGTACCTAGTCAGTTAAAAAACACGGGCCTTATCTATTTTAAATGTACAAAAAAATTACATTGTTATTTAATAACCAATTTGCAAAATAAAGATCATTTATCATTTAAATATTTTAAATACAAATAAAGTTACAGAGAGAAACAGTTAACTTTAATAGAGAAGTTAATGATAAGTTTACGTTAACTGTAGCAACAAAAGCATCTTGGAACAGCTCAAAACAAAGACCCGATCCTCAATTTTTTACCGAAGAATCTTTAGTTACTTTGGTCATACGGACCAGCGGGAACCAGACAATCTCGACAAGCCGGTCTCAGTGGGAAAGGTGTAAGGCAAAAGACCGCGTGGTCAATCCCCGCCCGATGGTGTGACAAAAAAATAACCCTCGCAGGACTTCCCATTGAAACCGCCATGAAAAAAGCAGAGAATCGGACGAAAAGAAGGGTGCTATCGTAGAGAGCTACGAAGGACTATGCATTAGACACTACCTTAACTAATAAAGATAACGCCCAGGAAGAGAGCAAAAAAAATCGGTTGTCTGTAAAGTCATAAGAAAATACTGATGGAATGGTTGCATTTTTCAAAAAAAAAAATTAAATTTTACATCACTATTACTGCACTTCTCATGACAATGGAAGAATCCCTACACAGTGACGTCATCTCTTACCGTTTTATTTTATTACAAACTTTATTACAACATGATAAGGTTCAAACTCAATTGGGTAAATTTGACAGATTCGGATAGCTTGATGTGCTGGCGACTGTACTTGACTCGTTGAGTCATACATAAATGTCAACTTGTAGATCCAATTTGATTTGCTTTGGAACGCCTCAGAACGATGGAACGCCTCAGAGCGAGGTAACGCCGCATGAGTCATGTATTTTCGTGCGTGCAGCCAGCTTCATCGAATTATAAGACGTTGTCACGTCAAAAACTGTCACGGAATCCCCATTTATTGCCAGCAATATTATTTTAATTTTAAATAATTTTGCTGGAAATAACTCCTTACTTGTGAATTAGCGTTATGTTTGTATTCATATTAATTTATTTACTTTCCATAATATATATACAGTAGATATTATAGTCTTAAAGATAGAAGGAACAATTATGGACCTGTTAGGGTACGGCAATAATATAAAATAGAAACTAGAACTTAAAACTAAAAGAACATTATTTTTAATTTATTATATGAATAAAGGATAAAAAATAATTACTTACCTAAAAAGAAAAAAATAATATTTACTTATAATTATTGAGATCAGTTACAAACAAGAAGGTACAATTATATTATAAGGTACTCGTATGCAGAAAATTACAATAATTAAAATTTTACTTAAGTATTATATGCTGTATTTTATTTATTTGTAGTTTATCGCCTAAATATTCATTTATGTTATTGTATATTTTGTTCAGTAGAAATAGTTTTAGTTTATTTGTAAAAGTGCTATAGTTATTTATGTTCTTAATTTCTTCGGGTAGCTTATTATATAGTTTGATTGACATAACATAACAACTAGAGGAATGCATTTTCAGTCGTGATGTAGGTATATTTAATTATTTGTATTTCTTCACGTTTAGTAATTCCGGGTGGTTACGTACAAATCTAAACATTTCATAAATATAACTAGACAGGATAGTGGGAAGATTTTTAGTTCTTTGAAGTGTGGTTTACAACTGTTAGTCTCTTCGATGTTGACTAATATCCTAATAAGTTTTTTCTGTAGGGTAAGTAACGTATATAATGTACGTCTGTACTTTTCCCCATAGAATGACCCCGTATTTAAGCCATGCATATCCATAAGCGTACTACGTGACTAGTGCAGTTTTGAGATCTGTTGTTTTTTGTCTAACGGAGTGCGTAGGAGAATGTAGACAATTTAGATATTAATTGATTAATATGAGCCTACCAATTTATATTCCTATTAATGTCTAGGCCTAGGAGGGTAAATTTGTCAACTACTCCTAATTTAGAGTTTTTGAAGCTGTAATTGATATTTATAAGTATTTTTGGCGGGTGTGAAAAGTCATTATTTTTGTTTTATTGAAGTTAATTTCAAGATTATGTTGTGTCATCCAGCTTGTTACGTAGTATTAAGTATAGAGTTTAATTTATTATTAAGGTTACTATTATTTTCTCATGAGGCAAGTATGGATATGTCATCTGCAAATAAGATGTGTACATGTTGAAGTGGGCACTATAGAATTAAACAGAATTATTATTTTTCGTCCATTTGGTTAGTTTACAAACCACAAAAAAAATTGTCTTAGTACTAACAACTAGGTACCAAAGAAACAAACTCAACTGATTTTTATAGTTCACACTGGAATTCAGACATATCCAATGTACCCTACGCATGGATGAAGTGCATCGTTTGTGCATGATGGCCTAAAAGCCATCTATGCCCGCCTTTGCATACATGTATGAGGCACTGCAGTAGCACAGCAAACACGCTAAATCCCTGAGGCCTTTTTGTATTAGAAGCGCGGAGCGTTGTATGCCCGCTGCATGTAGTTAACCCACAGACTGCATGTATAGAGCGAGTGACAGTATGCATTAAACAGCGTAGCCTTTGCGTCAGTCGAGCATTTCGCAAGTCTGTGAGTCAACATATTGCAGCGGCCAACCAACGCTCTCCGCTCACGCTCAATATCCACTATGATCTCAAAAATATCTAGCGATTATTTCGGAGCAGTATTAGAACACATTATTTAAAATTTTACGGGCTACTAATTTTTTACGCGTTGTTTGATTTACCTATATTTTATATCGCCCTTAACTTTTCTGTAACCTACAAGTTATACAGGCGTATACTGTATATGTATTATCGTTTCACTTGAAAGACTTTTAACTTTATTGTTTCCCTTTACGCGTAAATCAACTACACAAAACTCATTTCAACAGATCTCACCTATTTCCAATCCAAAGAAAATAATTGTGTCGTGTGAACTCAATCAAGCCGTAAACCGCGCCGTCCCAGCACCTAAGCCGCTCTTATCTGAATAGTTTCAATCTCAAATGAGATTACCTTCAAACAATGGGGCGCAGCTTCTTTGTAAACATTGAACATTCACAAATCCTTATAACCTACAAGTGGTGAAAGAGATTAAGACACATTTTAGAACAATAGTAAGTGATACGAGGTGTTCATTTGTAGCTGGGATAACCCGATTCTTCGCAATACTAGTGTTATGTGTAAAATAAGTTTAAAGCATCAAGAGTATTTTTCAAAGCATGAAAACGAAGAGGTATTATGAATGGAAAGCAATGGACGGAATTCAAGGCAGGTTGACTAGGACCAGAAGATTTAAATATGTCTTAATATCTCAAGCGGGCAGGTTCTGCCCATCGTTATTATTATTGTTAGCGATATTTTTTCACGATTTTTCGCAAAATCTTCCATCACCTATTTCCGCCCCATAGCTGCTTATTTTTGGAACTGAAAGTCTATTTTTAACCACGGCTCTTCAGTTACTTCAAGCCCAAATTTCATCAATTTATCGATTTATCCGTGGAACCCGCATAAATAAACAGACATTTTCATTTAAAATAATATTAGTAGTTATGGATTTGGTCACTGGGGAGAGTTTTGCTTTGGACAAGGTAGAGTTGAGCGTGCACTTAAACGCTAAAGTGTACGCGAAAAATGTCTTATTTCCCAAGTCGTCGTATGCTCAATCGACGACACGCCGCGCGCCTTGTTCCGCGCGCCTCATAGGGAATATTTCGGGAATATTCTAACGAGATATCGTGGCCGAGCAACGCACAGGTAACTAACTAGCTGAACGAGCAGGGTGGATTTTTAGTCAGTAGAATTCTGATATTCCCTTCCGCTCCACTTACTGCGCGTGGAGTCTTTGACGATTTTCCTACCCAGAAAAAAAGGGTTTCTTAATTTGAATGTCACATAATAAATGTTAAGAATCATTATCTAAACTAAATAGACAAGCCGAAAGAATAATTTGACTTGAAGTTTTATTTTTATCGTTGCCTAGGTACTATTTAAGCATCTAACTTAAATACTTCAAGCAAGTAAAAGAATTATACTAAACTAGAACTAAAAGGTAACCTAAACCTTTTAGTTTTATTATCTCTATTATTTTTACTAATGATAAGGTTTGTTACTTAAAGTAAATAGTAGACACAATTATAGGGTTCCTTAGTAATTCAACAAAGAAACCTTACAGCTACGCTAAGCCTATCCAGACACCAGTGGAATTTCGCGGAGTACTTCCGCCGTTTGGCTCCGAAAATGGAGTGAGCTGGGGCTACCTTTAAGCGACTCCTAGTCAATCTGAGGGGTCCAAACGCCTCCTGCCGGAGGATCCACGCGGGGGTCGTGCGGTAGATGGCCCTTCATGGGTCCCCGGTGTGGGCACCTATATTACGGAGGTGCCAAGTCCGGTGGCCAACCAAACCCCAAAGGGTGATGGCCATCCGGATGATCCGGGGATATCGCAAGGTCTCCGGCGATGACGGCATGGGAAGAGCGACTATCGCAACCCAGCGCTGGGCACGCCACAATAGCGGTGGTAAGTACCCTCTTTGAACAGTGGCTAACGAGGCGTCATGGTGTCCTCACCTTCCGCCTGACGAAGGTGCTCACCGGACACGGTTGTTTCGGCAGTTACTTGTGTCGGATTCGGCGGAACATAAGTTTGCCCCGCTTGGGCAAAGTTCCGCCATGTCCTCGTAGGGGGGTAGGCGGTAACCTCTCGCTCCCGGCTCTGGTTCAATCCATAGTCCGGATCGAGGAGGCATGGGAAGCAGTCACCTATTTCTGTGAAGCAGTTATGTATTAACTTAAAGTAAATTCTCGACATAAGGCGAGAAAGGGATCGAGTTTCTGGGCGCCTATAAAGTGGCTAATGATGTGCGAGTTGTGCTAGGAGATGTGTTCGCGTTGATGCTAAGAATCTTTAGTGACCAAAAGAGAAGGCTGAACTAGTGAGAACTTTCTTTTCCACGCCCTAGCCGCCGACAGAGGCACCACGAGCTTCGGAGATCACAAAGAGATCTCCGGCCACCGAAGACGCGGGCCTGCGGATGGCAAGCAGGTGTAGCTCACCATCCGGTAAGGCCCAGGTCATCGGCGCGCCGTGTTCTACGCGCTACTCCAAGATTAGTCAGCAGCATTGACGAGGCCCAATAGCGCCGGGGTTGCGGGAATATTCTAAAGAGATAACGCGACCCTGGCACGCAAGGCAACCAAAGAAGCAGGATGAGTTTTTATTCACTAGCAGTCTGACACTTCCTTTCACTCCACCCACAGTGGGAGTAGTCATTTGATGTTTATCCCACTTAGAAAAAAAAACTCCAAAACGGCTGAAGACAACATCTGGTACGGAGTCTCAATGCACAGTTTCAGCACAAAATAACTGACTCAAAGAATTGATACCAAATTATTGGTTTCATATATTTCTTGAATACCAAACATAACAAACGTGTCACAGCACTACGAGGGTCAATAACTTTCCACGTCACTTGCCAATAAAACGATAATTCTTTTCGTTCGTCTTAATTTGAAAAATTCGGTCTCTGGTATCAATGTATTGGAATTTGTAATAAGTTCTACACACGTAGACTTAGGATTACAAAACCCTTGCCATATCGTTTTTTATCATCCAAAGAAGCCATGCACTCGGTATGTATATACCCTTTAAATTACACGTTGTATAATATATGTTGATGTATGTCGTAACATAAGCGATTGCAAAATACGTTACATTCTGAAATACAGGTTCAGCCTAGCTCAGGCGCAGTTCCTTATTTTTTTTTTCACACTTGTGCTTAATTTAATATTTAAAAAGCTTTTTAACAAAAAATAAAATCGAATTCCATCTCAAGACACTGAAAGCCAAAAATAACTTTAATTTCGGTAGTCGGTGTTTCTGGTTTTGTATTTTCGTCGGTATTTTTTTTACGTTTTTTTTTTTCACGCTTTTTGTGGGTCGGTTTGTAATTTATCTAGTAACATAAGCCTAATTAAAAAAAAAAACAAAACTATTGCTTTTCCGGATGCAGAGCCGTCACTTTTTGAGGAGTTTTCCTGGTACTTCACCATCAGCTGCAATTCACAATTATGCTTTGTGACAACTTGACGAGCATAAAGTGCTCAGCATGAATATGGTATTCAAGTAAACGAATCGCAAAAATTACTATTAATAAAATACTTATTATTGAGTAGTTCCGGTGGCCATCTGTGGTCTTCATTATCAGTTCCACTTCACCAAATAGTGCTTTTCGAGAGCAACTGAACAAGTTGCTATATTAAATGCCAAAATTGTTATGTATGCCTATACATTTGAAGTGTTCCCTCGATTTCTCCATGATCCTTGTAAATGAGGACTTAAAGAAATAAGGACGTTGTAGGATTCAATTATTTATTTACGATGAGATAATACAGTTTTAACATCAAGCCTCCATTAGATGATAGACGGAAAGTGTCACAGGCAATCATAGACTTTGATAAAGACCTTATATAATAACTTATTGTCTATTCCTACTAGACCACCTCACGTAACACCTCCCCTCAATAATTATTAAACAAAAAAATGAAAACAACACAAAACCAATACCTAAAGTCTCACACTTTCCTTTTCTCAAAGGTTACACATATTTAAAACTGACCTCTAATCTAATTACCCCACTTTAGCCAACCAAAGATTAATTAAACAATTTTCTCCTCAAATATTTGAAAGAAACCCCACCTAGAGCTTTAGTTAAAATATCCGCTACTTGTTTATCAGAACTTACATATTCAACTACTATTATTTTCTTATCTATCTTTTCTTTTACAAATCTCAACTTTATATCTAAGTGTTTGACCCTAATAATGCCTGTAGCCATATTAGTCATTTTAATTGTTGACTGATTGTCTTCATATAAAACAATTGTCCCCACACTAATACCAAAATCACATAATATTGACCTCAGCCAACAAGCTTCACTAGTAGCATGACTGAGAGCTACATATTCGGCCTCAGTAGATGATAAAGCCACAGACTGTTGCTTTTTAGTTGCCCAAATGACTAAACCCCCAAAAACTTTAAAGCAAAAACCTGTTGTTGATCTCTTATCATCACTGCCCCCCCAATCACTATCAACATAACCAACAATATCATTTCTACCATCTCTATAGAAAGATAAACACAAATCCAATGTTCCCTTCACATATCTAAGAACATTAAGTAACAGTTTATACAACAGTTGGCTAGCACAACTTTGATATCTACTTAGTATGTTGACTACGGCACACAAGTCAGGTCTAGATCCAGCTACCGCATACATTAGACTTCCTATTATCATTCTACATTTATGTTCCATTTCGTCTGACTCTGACTTGTCTCTTTTTAATAAAATAAATTTAAAATTCTTATCAATAGGCAAAGATAATGCTTTACAATCTTTCATACCCCAATACTCTAAAATCTTTTTTATGTAATCTTTTTGACAAACTGTTGTACAACCTTTATCTAAATCCTGAGTTACTTCCATACCCAAAAATTTACCAACTACATCCTTCATTTTAAAAGAATGATATAACATATTTCTTAACTTGTTACTTTCTGTCTCTGAAGTACTGAAATACAATATGTCATCGACATACAACAATAAAAATACTTTATTACCATTCTCATGTTTTGAATACAAACAATAATCTTTGTCAGAACTTTTAAAACCCTGGGACCTCATCACTTTATCAAAAGTTTCATTCCAGTACCTCGGAGACCTTTTTAACCCATAAATAGACATATTAAGTTTGCAAAACTTCAAATCAGACTCTATACCATCAGGCAATCTCAAATACACCTCTTCATTAATGTTACTATTTAAAAAAGCATTACATGCATCCAACTATCTTATTTTACAATTTAACTTAGTAGCAACAGCAGTAAATATTCTAAAGGTATTTAGTTTAGCTACAGGAGCATATAAATCACTATCATCACAACTTTGTTGAAAGCCTCTGGCTACCAACCTTGCCTTATAAATAAATTCCCCCAACCTGACTTTCTTTTCTCTTTAACACCAATTTAGTACTTATTATTTCTTTTCCCTGTGGTACCTTTACAATAAGTGTCCAAGTATTATGTTCCTGTAACTGACTCAATTCCTTTTCTATAGCTTTCCTCCACTTATCAGCATCCTCTCTTTCCATAGCTTCCTTGTAGCTAGCAGGTTCTTCCTCTGCCACAACTAATGACTACATAGTCATTGAACCTTGAAGGTGTTTTTACTTGTCTCCCACTCCGTGTGCGTACTGTCTGTTCTGTGTCATTGGCATCAGAGTAATCAGAACTTTCAGGATTACTTGCCTCACTATCACTGTGCTCTTCCTGTTCTGGTTCTCTCTCTGCCTGGTCTTGCTCTGTCTGACCCTATTCCTGTTCTATTTGAGCCTGTTCTTGCTGTGGATCCATCTGCATGGGCTCCCGGTCTATCTGTACCGGCTCCTGCCCTCTTTCCTCTTGGTATAATCCTATATTCGCTCTATCTAAATAGACTACTTTCTCTTTATCATATTCTTTTTCACCTGGTAATGACATATCTTCTGACACAAACACTACATCTCTTTTTGACTGTACTATCTTTTTCTTCTCATAATAAATTCTATATCCCTTTGAACTCTCATAGCCAACAAACACTCCTTCTTCAGCCTTTGAATCCAGTTTACGCCTCTTTTCCTTAGGTATATGTATCCATACTTTAGAACCAAATATTTTATTTAATATGGCAATATCAAAATCATGCCCAGTCCACATCTGAAATGGTGTCTTCCCTTCAGTTCTGCTCTTACTGGTTCTATTTAGCACATAGACAACTGTATTAATGGCCTCAGCCCACAACTCTTTACCCATGTTTTTAGCATGCAGCATGGTACGTGCCGCCTCCACCAGGGTACGCATGTCTCTTTCAGCCTGGCCATTCTGCTCTGGCGTATAAGCCACTGTTGTTTGGTGCTGTATTCCCTTGCTAGTGAAGTACTCCTTCATATTCTTATTCACAAATTCACCTCCACCATCAGAACGAAAAAACCTTAAAACTTGCCCTGTTTTCCTTTCCGCAGAATGAGTATACTGCTTGACACACTGCACAACCTCTGACTTATTTTGCATGAAGTAGACATGACGAAACTTAGTAAAATCATCCTTGATAAGCAAAAAGTATCTTGCCCCTGCAAGTGATGCTACTTCAAATGGTCCACATACATCAGCATGGACCAACTCCAAAGGTTGTGTTGTACTGGATACACTGTCTTTAAAAGGAAGCTTATGTACCTTTCCCTTTAAACAATCAATGCACTTCTTATTGTCTTCAGTATATTTCACATTATTTCTTGAAAGTACAGACTTCACATAGTTTATGTTCTGGTGACATAACCTCTCATGCCACTCACTGAGAGTCACTGCACATTGGTCATCATGTTTCTTAAATTTTACTACATACACATTGTTTTCTTTAAGTCCTGACACACACACTTGATTGTTTTTCTTTATTACACATTTGTCCAATGTTAAATTCACACTATACCCCTTTGTCACAGAAAACAAATTTAGTTTTAGTTCTGGCACAAATAACACCTCACTTAGGTTATTGTACATAAACTGAATTTCTCCAATTCTTAAAATTGGTAGGCGTCGCCCATCTCCAACAACAACGAACCGGTTTAATACTTGACGCACTGACGTAAACAAATTTCGTTCTGAAGTCATGTGCTCACTAGCACCGCTGTCGTTAATCCACTTGCTTTCAGATGCATGACATGGTAACCCATTGTTGTCTTTTATTATTGTTGAAAAGGCGTTACTTTGTGCTCCAGTTTTTGTTTCTTTTGTGCACTGTTTCTTTAAATGTCCAACTTTGTTGCAATTAAAGCACTTTCTGACATCCTTTTTACTCTTACAATCTTGAATAAAATGTCCAACCCTACCACACTTATAACATTTTTTCACAACAGTGTCAGATTTTTTTGCAATTAATGCCACATTTTCGCTATCTGTTGACTTTGCCTTCAGTCTGTCTTCTTCCATACAAAGTCTAGCAACTAAACTATCAAAAGTTTGCTTAGATGTGTCCACTGACTCCCATGCTGACACAAAATGACTGTATTTCTCCGGCAATGCCATTAAAACTTTTATCATAATAAATTTCTCAGAGATTTCCTCCCCTGCTTGCTTCAACTGCAGTTGTAACTCTTGTAGTTTTGATACAAAAACCGACACCTCCATGTTATCCTCGAACTTGAAGTTAAAAAATCTCTGTTGCAACAAATGAATCGCTGTACACGATTTCTGCTCATAAACATTGAGCAACTTGTCCCACATTTGTGCAGCAGTTTCACAAGCGATGACATGTATCATTGCGCTTTCGGTCAATCTTGAAACGATTAACCCTTGAGCCTTCGCATCTTTCTTTACCCACCCATCTGCAGATTTTACCTCAGTGCCATTCACCACCGATAGCACGTCTTGCGCTCTCAGCAACACTGTCATCTGGAACTTCCATAAATTCCAATTTGTCGGACCCTCCAACTTGACTCCCCCTCCCATCGTCATCGCTACGAGCTGATCCATTGATCCCCGATCTGCTCCTCCGTCGAATTGTTGACGTCTATCACGTGTGCTCCCTTGCACCGTTAAACACCTGACGCCGCTGCCCTCAGCACAATTGACTTCGACCTTTTTCTTTTCGGAAATACAAAGAAGCAAAAGCACGCTTCCAAGTGATCGCCGGTTGTTACACACACAACGTCAGTTCTTGTTCTTCACCTAAATTATACAGAGTTACGGAACTACCGGGCCCATAACCTGTAAATTAGGACTTAAAGAAATAAGGACGTTGTAGGATTCAATTATTTATTTACGATGAGATAATACAGTTTTAACATCAAGCCTCCATTAGATGATAGACGGAAAGTGTCACAGACAATCATAGACTTTGATAAAGACCTTATATAATAACTTATTGTCTATTCCTACTAGACCACCTCACGTAACAATCATGACGTGATGACCATGGGAATAAAAAGAAACCCTTTCGAATACAACAAGATTTTTCCAAATCGCTCAAGCCATCTTCGAGTAATCGGGGAACATACATACATACATCTCTGAGATTAAAAAAAAACTGTAAACTACATTTGACGAGCTTGTTTCGTTTTTTGTCTTTTTATTTGCGACAAAAAAATATTCCAACGAACTAAGAACCTCCTCCTTTTTTTGAACTCGGTTAAAACATAACTATTACTACTGTTTAGCTTAATTTAAGCAATACACTCATTGTTATTAATGACTTGGTAGTTGGCTGGGCTAAAGTGTTATAATGTCAGGTATGTATGTAGAATACATTAAAAAAATACTAGTCATGACGTAAGACACACATTTATTGAAAATCTTACTAAAATATATCGATTAAAACTACTATATTAAGTAAATGGAAATCAATTTAATAATATAGGTTGTTTAGGACGAGTTATTTGACGATTTTCTCCCTGGAAAAAAGCTACACTTGGGTAAGGCTCCGAGAACTTTCACACAATGAAATGTGAACAAAGAATTATAGCTCTTTTTCCAAAAGCATAAGTGTCAAGATATTAGTGAATCGCTTACAGAATAAAATTGAAGCCATCAGAACAAATGGGCTCGACCATTTGGGAGCCACATCAATTTCTGTGGAACCTAATCCTGTGGATGTCACAAAAACTGAGGGTTACGTACGGTCTGTTATTACAAGATTTTTTTTGGGATAGCGGTATTTCGAATAATGTCTGCGAAATTATCACAGGGCCGCATTTTCAAAGGTTTCAGTGAATATTTCTTTGGGCATGAATAATTTTAATTGTGTATAAAAGTTCAAAAGGAACTATTAAAATAAAATAGGACTTGATTTTTCTAAATAATTAGGTTGGTATTTACTTTTTTTTTAAATAAAAATGACCCTAGCCACACCAGGAATTTCACCTGTATCATGGGTGCATTATTTTGGCTCGCGTTTAACCACTATCTCTATGGTAAGCGATAATGTAGGCGAAGATGAATCACACTTGCCTAGAAGTGACCTATTCACTCTCGACTTAAAGATCCCCATGTTATAGCTATCAGGAAACACTGACTCACGCAGGGAATTCAACTCCTTAGCCGTACGCACAATGAAAGTATTCTCGTATAAACGTTTTGTGCGTATGGGTGGGCTGTCTACCAAGTAACAATGGTGATTTTACAAACTCTTGACTCCTTTATTTCTCGATGGAACGGAAAGGAACTGACTACCAACCCACTCTGTTATTTTAGTTGCCCTTGCGGTCTTGGTTCGAAGTTATCTCGTTATGTTCTAACGAGATAACTCCCGCAATCGTAGCAGGACAAACACCTGGACGCGAAAGAACTATTTTTAGCCCCTAAAAACGTATGTTTCAGTACCGGAATTAAACATGCGACACACAACGCACCAGCCAATTACACAACCAATGCGCCAAACTTGTGAACTTGTGGTGTTATGTTAATAATGATCCCGGAATCTACCAGGAAGTTAAAATTAATTAAATTGGTAAGTAACACAAAACAAAAAAAAATTAAAAGGCGAATCCAAATCATTTCAAATCATTTTCATTCTTGAAAATGGAAAAGTGAAAACATGTGTGTGTGCAATTAAGGCAAATCAATCATCTACATAGCGACAGTTAATTATAAAACCTTTAAAATATTCATGCACGCTGGCTTCCGGATAAATCAGGACAATATCTCTGTCGCTTTAATTTAATTATCATCACTTCTTGATTCACTCACGTCTGGATCCCAGACTTTTGTTAATTGAATGCATATACTTACAATATACACCTTGAATTGTGAGTAATTACACTCAAATAATGCAAATTCATTTGCAAGCAGTATCGTATGGATCGCGAGATATACTATCATCTAAAGGGCAATTTAACGGTGATAAATACATATCCTATTCACTAAGTGCACATTCCACTTACGAAAGTTAAACTCCGCGGCGCTTAGGCTTGGAGCGGAGACAGTGTATTTAGCTGCCAAACATACTTCATGCCTGTAAAATTATTTATTTTGGGAAAACGTAGGCCCACATTAACTGCACCTGATCGAGTTACCATAGTATTTTTTAAGGTGTTAGGAAATATATCTTACCGTAGTTGTTTTATGCAAATAGCGTAAATAGGGTTATGTTAAACAGTTTTTCATCTGAATTCGCTCAGTAGTTTCTGTGTGAAAGCACACAGGCATATATGTGTAAAACACCAGCTGTATCACCTCATTTCCACCAATATCATCGGCGACTAATAATCGTGTGACTGGTCAAGTCACTTATAATTCATCTATACTTATATTAAATCTGTAGAGAGGTCAATTCTGTACATGAAATATATTTACAAAATAACTATCAGGGGGTGATTAGGGATCGATACTGATGCCAAAAATGCAATCAGTAAAATTTTTGTCTGTCTGTCTGTCTGTATAACCGTTATAGAAACAAAAACTACTCGACGGATTTTAACGAAACTTGGTACAATTATTTTTCATACTCCTGAGCTGGTTATAGTATACTTTTCATCACGCTACAATCAATAGGAGCAGAGCAGTGAAGGGAAATGTTGGGAAAACGGGAGAAGTTACTCCAGTTTTTAAGCTTCCGTCGCGAGTGCAACCTTAATGGTTAAAGCTACACAGAAACCATTTATAACGAAAATGTTCTCCTTAAAATTATATAAAAAATATCTCACGACAGCATATATCTATCTATTATGGTTGACTCACAATAACACGTGTAACTCCCGATAGCTTAGCAGTTCGAAGCTTTCTGATTATTATTCTGCTCCGAAATTTAAAACCACCACAACTTTGCAATGGAACTCGGCTTAAAGTAACCCATTTGCAACAAAATATAATCGAGGCTCAAATTTTAACAGGTTGCGGTGCAGGAGAAACCGTCTTTATTCCCAGAATTCCCATAATACCAAATAATTTTATATTCCAATTTAAAAGGACCCAATTCCCAGTATCGGTGTGTTATGCAATGACAATTAATAAGGCTCAAAGGCAGACTTTTCGTGTTGCTGGAGTAGATCTCGGTGTCAGTTGTTTCTCGCATGGTCAGTTGTACGTCGCTCTTTCCCGGGTTAGCAGTTCTAGAAATCTTTATGTTCACGTGCCGGACGGGTCAACTTTCAACATAGTTTACCCGGAAGCTTTGCGCTGAAGTATTTTCGTTCTATAGGTACTTAAGCCTCATGTGAACGTGATCTAAACAATATTACCAATACATTAACTTAATAACACACAAGGAGTTACACGCTGACGGAGTCGCGGGCACAGCTATTAACAATAATATTGTGCGGTTCGGTATTGCGATATTTTTCAATAGATTGACATATTATATTTCCCTACTAAATTACGAAAGTTAATCTGTCTGTTACATCAAAATCACTGAACCGTGAGGAAGGACATAGGTTACTTTTTTTTACGAAAAACGACGGAAACGTGGACGAAGTCGCGGGCAACAGCTATCTATACTAATAATATAAGGCTGAAGAGTTTGTTTATTTGTTTGAACGTGATAATCTCAGGAACTACTGGTTCGAATTGAAAATTTATTTTTTATTTAAATTGTCAATTTATATCATTACGCTAAGGCCAATAGGAGCGGAGCGCCAATGAAGAATGCTTCAAAATCGGGGTTAAATTTAACGTTAGCCCAAAGTAACTATTCCACGCGGACGAAGTCGCAGGCAAAAGCTAGTATTAAATAAGGGTCTGTTGAGCAATATTATTTTGTACATCTTCTACAATTAACCTTGAGATAGACCTCTTAAAAAAATAAGGAATTAAGTACCTATAACAGCGAAAACTCCAACTTTTATTTATGTCCTATTTTTGAGGGCAGTATGTTTGGTAGGTATGTTACGAAATAAATCACTAGTCTGTTTATATTATATCAGTATTACATAAACAGCGTGAAGTGCTGGGTAGCTCTTTTGAAGATCTTGTTTATTAAAAAGGTTGAAACAATAAACTGTTAACTCAATGATCCCGTTTTATAAGTAGTGTTAAACAAGTTTTATAAATGCAGTAGGTATTTTTTTTTACTTCGGTACGTACGAGTATGAGTATTTAAGAGGTTAGAAAATCAATTTATCAGTTTGTCTGCAACTCGATTCTACATTTAATAGGTACCTACTTTGGAATTTCTTTGTCAAACATTTTACAAATGAAACCAAAGCTAGTAAGCCAGCCCCAAAACCAAAGTACTCAATCTTTTATTGATAATAATCGATCATTATTTTAGGAATAAACGGCTATTGTCAGCAGTCCCACGTTCTGTAAATAATACAGGATAATATCTTTTGTGTACGTGCCAATAATGCTACGTTCTGAATGATCGATGGTATACTGATTGATGTGCTGATAATTTACGGAGTTCTTCAAAGGTTTTTCATTATTTAGGCTCCAGCGTGGCATCAATTTGTGTAGGTAAAAAAATCCGAATCCAATAAGATAATACTACTCGTAGATCATTAGAGCGTTAGAAAGATACCTAAATGCATACTTTTTGTAGATTTGTATAATACGGTCGGGGTGCATCGCTAATCTTTCTAAACCCACAAATAAGCTCTAAATTTGCTCTAATTATATGAAGCCTTATATGAAGCAAAGCAAACTCGCCTCGCAGTCGATAATCTTCGGAAGCGTTCGTGTACGCGAGATAATTATTAAAATATGTTTTTTTATGTTGAATTCGGCGCCGAACGGACACCATAATCTAATTGTTGTCTCTCAAATTACCACGCACTGGACTGTTACAATTTTTTTCAAAAATATATGTCTAGAAGACCATTCAGTTCCATTTACATGTAGCCATGGTGGACATCCCACACATACGCACAAAACGTTGTGGGAATATTTTCATTGTGCGTACGGCTAAGGAGTGGAATTCCCTGCCGGAGTCTGTATTTCCCGATAGCTATAAACTGGGGGTCTTTAAGTCAAGAGTGAATAGGTTACTTTTAGATAAGCGTGCTCCATCTTCGACCACATCATCACTTACCATCAGGTGAGATGGGAGTCAAACGCAAACCGATTATCAATAAAAAAAAACATATTATTTTACATGCAGTAAGTTCTCTTTTTCTTTTCATTTTTTTCTTTTTTTTCGCAAATGTTTATTAAATAATTACGTTTAATAAATTCAATATAATATATTATACTTATTATGTTTTATTATTATTGCACTAGATTATGTAACATAACAAAACTTATATGGATCTGTATCTTGTATTATATATGTGTATAGTATTGGACTAAATCCAAAACAAAACGTCATTTTTCGCGACCAACCTATCAAGACTTCACTGGCGTAACCAGCTCTTTAAAATAACAAAATAACAATTGGGTACATTATGGTGTTGTAAGGCTCAAGTTATAACAGATTCAAGCAAATACTGTCAAGAATAATGCAAAATGAAATATTTAAAATAATACGGGTAGTTTTAATAAGCATACCTTTGTTTCAAATTTGCAATGTCATTTAACGTGAAAATAATGAACCAAGTAATATGTTGAAATCGTGACAGACGTGAAAGGAACCCAAATTCATGCCTATATTTAGAATTCTCATTTATTTCTTTTTCCTTGTTTTAATTAACTATGTACTTTCCGCCTGCTTTCCGTTGGTGTCAATCAAAATTTAGATACTAATCAAATTTAATTACATACATTGTTCAGTGAATAGGTAAGTGGCGCTGTATACAGAATTTTTTAGAAATGCTTGATTAGCAAAATCTGTTTAATCAGTTCGGTGCAATTGGTTGCAGTGCAAATCTTTGATTAATCTCAAATAAATGTAGTTATACGGTTACGTCAGACTGCTTAAAAGGTTTTGTTTTTAAAACCAGTATCAGTCTAGTCGGTGGTAATATTTCTTTTTTTTTGTTTTTTGCTGTCAGTTACAGAATAGAAACGAATACAATACTCTTTACTACACCGGATATAAGTGTTATGGATAATCTATACTAATATTATAAAGCTGAAGAGTTTGTTTGTTTGTTTGTTTGTTTGTTTGTTTGCTTGAACGCGCTAATCTCAGGAACTACGGTTCTGATTTGAAAAATTCTATCAACGTTAGATAGCCCATTTATCGAGGAAGGCTATAGGCTATATATCATCACGCTAAGACCAATAAGAGCGGAGCACTAATGAAGAATGTTTCAAAATCGGGGGATTTTTTTTCCACGCGGACGAAGTCGCGGGCGGAAGCTAGTTAATACATATAATTGAATACAAATGGATACCATGAATTCAGTACATGATGAGTTGTCGGCTTTTTGCATATTTAAAATGTTTAATTTGCAGTTTTGTTTTATTTAATACTATTCATAATCGTTATTCTCATCTAATCGAAAAATATTTTTAGTTTAAAAGTAATTAATCACAATTTTCTCTAAAATGCGCAATATAAATGAAAGTCGAAAGAATGACGCGCTACGCTAGCCTAGCACAAGCCTACATTAATTGCGATGTTTTCAATACATACTTAGACATGAGTGGATACCGATATTAATGACTTTCGTAAATGTTAATATGAAATTATGTGTAAAACTTCATACATTTAAATGATATATAAAACAGATCCTTATTAAAAAGTAAACAATGGTATCTTAGTGTCAGCAATTTACCT
The DNA here is from genome assembly GCA_943138885.2 of Tholera decimalis. Taxonomy (NCBI): domain Eukaryota; kingdom Metazoa; phylum Arthropoda; class Insecta; order Lepidoptera; family Noctuidae; genus Tholera; species Tholera decimalis. Next base: position 11,674,134 of record OW964552.2, on the reverse strand, counting down.
TCCAACTATTTTTGCATTGAATACACCGAGGGCTTAAAGCTTTCCAAGAACGCTTTAATTTATTCATTCATTTCTGTAAGATTTAAATACATTTTCCTTAATGTAAATGTTTAAATGCATCTTTTCCTCATTAATTTGTTGCGTGTTAAGATGTCATGTAAATCAATTTCAGTAGGTTGAAATGTAAGTGAAAATTTTTACACGAATCAGATTTATTGGGTTTGATATTAGGATCAGAGTGACAACGGTGCGAGATTGCGGAACGATGAAAAAATTTGGTGTCTTCTTGATTTCACTAAAATTTAAATTTAGCACCAGTCAGACTTATAGACGAACAAAAAGATGTTATTATTACTGTAGCCAAAAAATCTTATACAACTAAGTTTTAGACATACATAAGTATGTATGTATTTACAAACATCAGTCCCAACCTCTGGACTCTTATTAATGATGATAAAAAAGGCTCATAGGTGACGAGGTTCTGGCAGGCAAGATTCACAGTCTGGCTCACTGGCGAAACGTTGCTTGCCTGTCTATCTTCTACAGATTGTACTTCGTAGAGTGTGCGCAGGAGCTCCACGACATAATCCCTTCATCCCCCTTTTACTACCGGTCTACCAGACGTACCGCAGGATACCATCCTCACTTGGTCGATATACCATCTTGTCGTACTAAGCGCTTTTCTTCAACATTCTTTGTGCGCACAGCCAAGGTGTGGAACTCTCTGCCGGCTTCTGTGTTCCCTGCCACATATGATCCGTCAGCCTTTAAAGCAAGAGTGAATAGGCAGTTTCTGGGCTCGCTCGTTGGATCGTAGACCTCATCTTACACTTACCATCAGGTGTGATCGAGGTCAAGAGTGGGCTCATTCGTATAATAATAATAGATCCTTATTTCAGACAAGTCCATTACTACATTTAATAATAAAAGTACAAACACAAAACTACACATAATAATTAAAAATATTATGTTAAGTGCTGGATGTTACTAAATAAATAACGAGCCGATTAGTGTAAGTAGTTTGTTAATATTTCAAAACATAAAATCTTATAACTACTTATTAACCGCTCGACATCGATAGTTAAAAACATTCTGATATATTTTGAGTTTTACTATTTGTTGGGTTTTATTTTACTTAAATGGTTCATCCATTGATACAATAATAATGTATGATGGATGTACATGTCATGCTTACATAACAAAACATATTGCACTGCAGTATTGCAGTGGCTGAAACAAATTGCTCCATTCATATCGGACTAACATTGAAACGTCCAACAACTGACACAAATATGTTGTCTGACAAACAAACGAGCATCTCAAATGCGTTGCGAGAAAGTCCAGTTACCGAATGCGTGACGTCATAGCAATTTGTATCGATCTCTGCTCAAACATTGATTCCAGTTGCCATTTGTACATCTTTGATTGTCGTTACGGCAACAGGAAGTCACATCAGTCTTACCATGGGATATTACCCAACTAGGCAGTCGCTCTATGTCAAATACTACTCAATGGCATCTGGTTATATATTGGAAGTTGATCCTAATATACATAGGTGGAAATAGGTTTAAAATTATAATAATGCGTGCTATCAAAAACTGTAATAAGTAATGTAAACAGTATGAATATGTAAAAGTATGTAACGAATCGATATAAAAATTTAAAAACACCTGCCAAAAGCGACTCGGACCCGGCACACCGATGGTTCAGTACAAACATAATTATCAAAGCATATATTATTATGTTATTATATTGCTGTGTTGTTATTATTATATTAATTATGTATACTTTACATTTTTAGTTACGGTATATATCTATAGGTCTTTGTAACCTGATAATAAATAATTAAATAAAAATAAATAAATATAACTCCTCTCATATGGAAGTGAAGGGTTAATTTCACAAAATATAATGCCTGTCCTTAATAGGTCCTGAATTTGATTTGACATGATATTTTCTATTCAGTTTTTACACATCTCACAAAAGCATCTCAATAAATTCCAACTATTTCTACATCAACTGTAAATTAAGAATGCGAGCGGCGTTTGTAGTGAACAATAAAACGGCAGTTAACAGTAAACCAACTATGTCAGAACATTGTTACTGCTTTACGTGCTAACTGCGACCTCGTTTACTTCAACTATCTAGTTTTATTTATAACCAGATCCGGTCTATCTTTTGTGGACAATCAGAAGTGAGAAACTACTGGATTTTGTTGACCCAGAAAATTGAATATTTAACCCCGTTCTGTAAGCTTTTTCAACGATATCTGAAATCTATCTTTCGAGTTTGTCCAAGACTCTCTTTGCTTACAGTATAGGAAGAGAAACGAAGAAAGAATAAACTCACCACGTCATGTACACCGTATTGGCAGTTTAGCGCAGTGACTGAGCGATTGGCTGCCACACTGAACAAAAATGTATGCCGACATATTATATTTATACGAGTATAGTACTTATGTATTTGTTCCGAGTTCGGCTGTTTGTGCGAGTTTATATTTTTGTTAGCGCATCCACGGTACAGTAGTAATTCCCAGTATGGCAACGTTTTAGATTTCCACAGTCGACAAGGAACCCAATAATATAATATTTATATTTATTCTTCTCAACAAATTTACATTTGTGTCGAACAGTGGTTATAAGTGTTACAAAATAAAAAAAATAAATAGTCATCATAAAGCAAACACTAGCTACACAATACATTGGTCCCAATATTATTAGTCTTAATATCAATAATTATAATAATCTAACATAACGAAATTCAAAACAATTATACAATATAAATTCAATTAATAAATAAAAAATAATAATGATACAAATGTCAATAAAATTCATTAAGATGTAATGTCATGATTATAATGTAGGATATTACATAATGTCATTAAAATACATATAATCACATATTAGTTTGAACCAATATTATCTTTTAAAAACTCTTCTATGCTGTAATAACATTTCTTCAATAATAACGACTTTAATTTTCTTTTGAATTCATTTGGATTCATAATGTTTTTAAATTGTACAGGCAGTCTATTATAAATATTTACTGATTGCACTCTTGAGGCATGTTTAACGACATTAAATTTTTATAATATTTAGATCAAGTTCTTTTTTGTGTAAAACAGAGCAGTTGGTTTTTGTTAAAGTGTTTGGAACGGAACTCTCAGTTAGTCTCTAACTCGCACTTGGCGTTATAGTTAACTACGGAACCCTAAACAGCCGCGCGTGGCCCAACACGCACTTGGCCGCTTTTAATAAATAAATACGTAATATTATATGAAACAGGCTTGGTTCTTATAGGAAATCGCAATAACGATTGAATGAATGAAATGACAAAAAAGTTGTGTGCTGGTTATCTAAATAACTTTTAAAAAGAAAAGAGGTATTTTGCTTGTTGTGTAATTTTAATATAATTTTCCCGGATTTAGAATAGGCTCATGCCTAACCTTTTGCCAACAATAATCGGTAAAGTAAGTATCATAAAATTAGAGCAACAGAAACTTAACATTTTAAGCTTAAAGAAAGCGTTTTAGATTAAACTTGTGGCTACATAATAACAATTTACAAGGCACGTTTACCAACGTTAGACGGTCGATGGGTGAACATTGTGAAATAGCGAGTTTCCGCTGTACTATCGGCCAAAGATATACATGCTCACTTAAGAAAATATTTCTGCGGAAGTGCAGCTAGTGACAAACCACACCCCTTCCTGGTTTTGCTCAATTAGAGACAATGTACATTTTGTGAGTATAGGGCGTGTAACAGTATATTAATACTTACTATTACGAACACTACTTACATACGCTTCGTGCATCCTATTGGTCAAAGTACATGCATTAGGCAATCGAGTTGTGAGCCGTACCTTAAAGATGAGAATGCGGAACATTGGTGGATATAACCTTGGAAAGGAAATTGAGGTTCCTGGCTATCGTTAATTGTAGATCTATATTTAACAATGATTATGAGAATTATAAGGAGCTCGTGCCTAAACAAAAACAGACACACGGGTTGACCTTCAAGGCAACGCTTGTCGAGGTTGATTTGCAGATGGGTGACCATAATAGCATATCGAAATTTCCTTATTGCCTCGGAAAGTACGTTAAGTTATTGGTCCCGGCTGACAAATATCAGCCAGGACCAAAGGCTTAACACTTTGTACATCTATCACACAACAACTCACAACAATTGGCTGCCTATCCGCCTTCGCCGGAATGCACATATTTTATCATTACTCTACAGTATTCTTTTCAATCCAACGACTCCCTTTTATCTCAAAGAACGTTTTAAGTTCCTTCATGATACACATGTTAGACATTTGAGATCATCAGAGAATTTGAGACTTTTGATGCCTACACATTCCACAAAATTTTATGACCATTCGTTTACGGTGCAGGCTATTCGGTTGTGGAATGGATTGCCGGTGTCAGTAAGACAAGCTCAGTCACTCGCTGTTTTTAAAAGCTTAAGCCAATCATTTTCTTTCAAACTTATGATTATTCCTTTGTTAAAACTACACGATGTTAAAGAACACATTATATATTTATGTACTTATGTATTGTATTTATGTATATTATTATATTTTGTTCGTTTTTCTGTTTTGATGAGCCAATTAAAGCTCGTAAAGTCCTTCCAAAGGTTGTCTGGAAGATATCGCTCTCAGCGATAAGACCTCCATTGTAACCAAATTTTTTTACAACATTATTATTTAAGTGTGATTTAATTATTGGTGTACAATAAAGTATATTCTATCTATCTTCTATCTAACAACTTTTACATCTTAGTCAGAGACCCGAAAATCTGGGACTGGTCTTGCCAAGGGGTTATTGTGTTACCCAGTTACTGGGTTACTGTTAACGTAAGTTATACGCTTCTAAATCCAGCTGTACGCTTGTATCTATGTAGATGAAATGCCAATCTATACTAATATTATAAATCGGAAAAGTTTGTTTGTTTGTTTGTTTGCTTGAACGCGCTAATCTTTGAAAGTACTGGGTGGATTTGGATGCAATTTGGTATGGAAGTAGCTTGAAGTTTGAGGAAGGTTATAGGCTACTTTTTACGCGACTGAAAAAAAAGGAGAGTTATGTTTTTACCGTGATAGAATCCACGGGTGCAAAGCCCCGCGTGAGTACTAGTTCTTACATATTTGGCAAGTGGCCAACCAGGTTGATTCATTTATCTTTGACTTCTAGTTGTTTACCCAACTAATATCGATCTAGAGTATTATTTAACAACCAAAGAAAAAGGGACCTCAATATACAAGTGACATGAGGAATAGAAGCAATATTACAAAGGCACAATACGGCTACACTATTGAATACAATAGAACTATGTCACAATATGTCTTGGTTTCTCAATGATATCGTTTCGTAGCTTTGTATGGAACATCTTTTAATAAATGGTATGTTCACCTAGTTCTCAATCTGTCGTTTTTAGTCTAATAAAGATTAGTTTTCTTATACATCTTTACGACTATAACATGGTAATCTATAAGATTTATAAGGGTATCATCATCTGCATAGCCTTTTCTCAACTGTAGGGATCGCTTTACTCAATGAAAGAAAAAAAAGAAAGAAAAACATTTATTTGGCATCAGTTTATAAGGCATACACACATCCCGGGTGTCGTCATTGTGAGGACCACCTGGAGGACACGGTGGAGCATACGGTCGAGGTATGCCCTGCTTAGGTGGAGCACCGTCGTGTCCTCGTAGAGGCGATCGCCGGCGGCGGCCCCTCGCGCCCTGCTCTAGTTCAGACCATGGTGCGGAGCGAGAGGGAATGGGATGCAGTCGCCTCCTTCTGCGAAGCAGTCATACTAGTGAAGGAGGAGGCCGAACGCGTGAGGGAGAGGCAACTCTCTTCGTCGCGCCCTTTCCGCCGCGGGAAACGTCCCGGGCGTCGGGGATTGCGAGCCGATTTCCGGGCACCGTAGCCGCGGGCCTGGGGACGGCGAGTAGGGGTCGTTCACCGTCCGGTAAGGACCAGGCCCGGATCGGCGGCGCGTTGTGTTCCACGCGCGCCTCAAACAGCTGTCAACACCAGTGACGGGGCCTCATAGGGCCATTGCCTGCCGGGGTTTGCGAGTAAGTTCTATCGAGATACCGCGGCCTCGGAACCTTAGGGTAGCCGAAGGAACATGGTGGGTTTTTAGTCAGTAAAAGTCTGACACACCCTTCCGCTTAACCCAGAGCGGAAGAAGCCATTTGATGATTTTCCCACCTAGAAATAAAACAAAGAAAAAAAAGGCATACACACATACAAAAATACAAGCAAACAAAAAGGAAAAAAAATAAGACCGTGCGTGCCTCACAGCTATAAAGCAGCACAGCACATAAAGGTCCATTTCAACATTAATGCCGGAACAGATAATACGGTCTGACACTGTTCTTCCAATGAACCTCAAGGAACAATTCACGATACTTATTGCACAATGCAGCTGAGCACTAGTGTTTTACATGGAGCGACTGCCTATGTTTTTTAAAACCCTGTAGCTGGTTATACAACGTGTAATTTAAAGGGTATATACATACCAAGTGCATGGCTTCTTTGGATGATAACAAACGATATGGCAAGGGTTTGTAATCCTAAGTCTACGTGTGTAGAACTTAATACAAATTCCAATACACTGATACCAGAGACCGAATTTTTTAAATTAAAAAGAACGATAAGAATTATCGTGTTATTTGCAAGTGACGTGGAAAGTTATTGACCCTCGTAGTGCTGTGACACGTGTGTTATGATTGGTATTCAAGAAATATATGAAACCAATAATTTGGTATCAATTCTTTGAGTCAGTTATTTTGTGCTGAAACTGTGCATAGAGACTCCATACCAGATGTTGTCTTCAGCCCTTTTGGATAGATATGGGGTTTCCGTTACACGTTGTATACTACTATACCCTTTGTCAAGACGAGTGACAGATTTTCCAGTTTATGACCACCCGTAATGGCAGACCGCTTAACTTTATGAGGCATGGAGAAATCTCAATATCGTAAGATAGTCATCCATCCTTGAATCAAAAAACAAATAAAAAAAACCGGTTAAAAACATTTCAGAGGATAAAATGTTTCTTTTCTAGAATGTGCAGTCGCATTTTAAACTAGCAAAAAATAAAAAAGGAGACAGACAAAGATTTCTCACTGCTGCGCCAAAAAAAATGAATAAAAGAACAAACCAATCAATTTTAATAAACCATCCCCCTACAGCATAATATTCATACAAAATATTCACATCATAAACATAAAATAAAACACCGAATTTTACTCAGATTTAACACCGCAACTTTCAGACCCCCTCAACATATAATTTGCGTAACCATAACATTATTTTCTTGCGTTAGTTTTTCCACACCATATAGTACGGCACTTTTTGAACTTCTCGCATATATTTGGGACTAGTTTTTACCCCTGGTTCTACCCATCTAAAAACTTTATACATAATTTTGCATTAAATTTTCTCTTTGAAAAGCTCTTCAGAATATGATTTGCTTTAGAGGGCATTAGAACGGCTTGCCGTTCTTTTGGATTTACTGCTTTTCAACATCCTTGGCAGAGTGGTGGTCTTCAAACGGTCGGTGAAACAGAGAGTCACGCACGCTTGCTTAACCTGCCTTACCTCCTCTCTGGTATGTAATGTGCCGTAATCCACCACGCGGCTCCAGTGTGGATTGGTGAATGTCGCATATCTTTGGATTTTTAATTTAGTTGTTTCTACTGTCAAAACTCTTAGTTAATTAGCAGGCATATTTACTTTATGTATATACATTATCTGTGCCCACATGTACAAAGTATGTGTTGTAATATTGTAAGGTGTAAAATAGATAAATAGTACTTTTCTACTACCAGCGTCACGAAACTGTGTGAAACTTTTCCAAACGTGTCGGAATTTTACATTCTGGAAATTTTGACGTGAACATATATTTTTGCATTAAACAAAGTCAATAGAAAGAAAGACAGACATCATTTTTATAGCATTAGTGTAGATATATGTTAACAAAAAATGCTATGTTCTATCTATTCCACCGTTATTGTTATTCGTGGTGATAAGTTTTTATGTAGGCGCGCCATTGCTCGCCCTTCCCCTTGACTGGCCTTGACTTCATGTTTAATAGCGTTTCGCAGGATGCCAGGATGTTTGGGAACGTGGGACGGAGGTCAGTGACACGGAGATGGCGTGAGGATAGTGTTTACTTATGTTTTAATCGCGGCGACATTCTGCAAGTTCTCTCTTAAATAATACTGGCCATTAATTTTTCCACTGTCGGGTTAAAGTGTTATAAAGGCTTGATGCCTTTACTATGTTTAATGAGAATAAATAGTGAATGTTATAGAATCGAGATAATAATCAAAATCACTTAAATATGAGACTAAAAAATTGTCCAAGTGTGAGTCAGACTCGCCCATGAAGGGTTCCGTAGTAACTATAAAAAATATAACATAATATATTTGACAAAAAAAAACCATACAAATTTCTTAAAACTAGCTTATTTCTAATTTTTACAACTACGCCAAATAACTTTGTTTTCATAGTTTTTGTATAAATTACAAAGTTATATTTGCGTTTTTAGAAAATATGCTGTATCTCAAAAACTGCTGACCCGATCTCGTTCAAACCAATTTTGATTGAAAGTTTACATTAAGATCTACAGTACATTTTTTTTACATTTTTCACTCCATTATTATAGAAGTTAGAGGGGCGGACACACATTTTACCACTTTGGAAGCGTATATCTTTTAATAGACGATTAACTTTATGAAAAAGTCATTTTAGAAACCTCAATGTCATTTTTAACCCTTAATTACTCGTGTGGAGTATATTTAACCCCACGGCATATGTGAAGCGTCGTATCTCCGCCATTTTTAAAGCTACCTCCATGCCGTTCTTAGTAGCTGCCTAAATACCTCCCCCCGCCGCGAATCAGTCGCGAGCGCCGCTCCGTGTCGTGTGGTTGTGTCAGGAGATCGCGTCTGGGGTATATATTGCCCCACGCGAGTTTTCGTGCAACTTTTTTTGGACGAGTGAGTATTTTAATTTTTTAATGTGCAGTACAGATACTAAATGGTTCGTTTTTTTTTTACTTGTCTTTGTTTTCTGTTTTTTTAGGTTAGAACTCCTAAAATGGCAAGTAAGCGTCTACCAGATTCTTGAGCGTATATTAGAAGACGACGAAGAAAGCATCATAGATAGCCCCGATGAAGATGAGGGAGACGATGAAGTGATCCAGAGTGACCACAACTCAGAATCTCAAGAAAGTGCCAATGAAACCGAGTTAAAATGGAGTGATAACGATAATGAACCGCTGAGTAGACACGCAAGTGAAGATTCTGATAGCTTTTATTTATCAAAAAATAAATGCACAAAGTGGGCAAAAGAGCCGCCGCGTACTAGCGTTCGAGTTCGTAGACACAATATTATGAGGGAAACACCAGGACCTAAGGGAACAGCCAAGGAGATACATACAATGTCAGAAGCATTCTTTTGTATGTTTTCAAAGGATACTGTCAATTTAGTACTGCAACAGCCAACGATTACATAAAATCGATACAAGGAAAATTTCAACGCGAACGTGATTGCAAATTCCTAGAATACGAAGAACTCTTGGCTTACCTAGGTCCGCTTTATATGTCTGGTGTGCTGCGTTCATCTCACTTGAACTTCAAAGATCTGTGGGCTGGATGGAACAGGCATCGAGTTTTTTTCAAAACACAATATTATTCAACAGATTTCTTTTTATATAAAGATGTGTTCGTTTTGATGACAAAAATACCAGATCTGAAAGACAAAAGACAGACAAACCAGCAGCAGTCAGAGAGTTCACTGATTTGATGAATAATAATTTCATCAAAAATTACTCTGCATCTGAAAATGTTACCCTAGATGAAAAATTACCTGCCTTTCGAGGAAGATTTTCTGGTGTTGTTTGTATGCCCAACAAACTCACGAAGTACGGCATAAAGCATTATGCACTCGTAGACTCGGCAACATTTTATTTACTGAAATTTGAGATTTATGCTGGAGGGTCCATATCGAATGCCTAATGATACAGTAAGTTTGGTAAAGCGCATGACAGAACCCATCTGGGGTGCTGGTCGAAAGGTTATAATGGACAACTGGTTCACTAGCGTCCCTCTTACAAATACGCTTCTAAAAGATCACCAGCTTACTATGGTTGGAACTATTCGCAAGAATAAGCCGGAAATTCCAACTTGCTTTCAACCCAAACGAACACGAGCTGAGCATTCCAGTCTGTTTGGTTTCCAAGAAGACGTAACACTTTGTTCTTTCGTTCCAAAAAAATCTAAAGCTGTACTGCTGATTTCCTCGATGCATCATCATTTATAAAACAGTCGAAAGGGAAAAGAAAAAACCGGAAATTATTTTATACTACAATCGCACGAAAGGTGGCGTAGATACCAACGACCAAATGTGTGCTAACTATAACGTCGGCAGACGTACAAAGAGATGGCCTATGGTTATATTTTATCACCTTCTCAACGTTGCTGGTATCAATGCATAATTATGTCATTTATAAAAATAAAATTGATCACGGAATATCAAGAAGGGAGTTTTTGAAGCATCTTGCAGTTGATTTGGTAAAGGCTCGTCAACAAACTCGACCAACTATACCACAACTGCCTAGGGCAATACAAAAACGGCTAAAAAGAAATGCTCAAGTTCAGGATCCTAGCCTCACTTCCAGAGGTGGTTCATCGACAACTTATAAAACTTGCTGGTGGCATTTGGCACACATAAATCATATTTTTTTATCCTGCGACCTTAGACAGATATGGCTGTCTAAGGTCGCAGGATAAAAAAATATGATTTATGTGTGCCAAATGCCACCAGCAAGTTTGTCACGACCATTCCACTATGATATGTGATAAATGTATTGATAAAAAGTTCCTAAATTTAAAGTTTCATATCTTTAAAAGTTTATAACAATGTCGATTAAGGATACTATTACAATTTAGAACAATGTTGTCTTTTCCTAATTTTTATAATAATAATAAAAGGATGTCATTAAAAATATGTTTTATTGTACCTTTAAAATTGGGGTTATATATTCCCCACGCGAGCGTAAGTGTAACTATATGGACGCGAGTAATTAAGGGTTAAAGACCTGTCTATAAATACCACACATGCATAGGTTTCATGAAAAAAAAATATATTCAGTTTCAGTTCCATGTATGGGGAGCCCCCTTTTTTTCAATATTTTTTTCTTGAAATTGGAATGTGGTTCACAGAATACAACTACTTACCAAGTTTAACATGTATAGTCAGACAGACAGACAGACAGATAAACAGACGGACAGACACCAAACTATAAGGGTTACGTTTTTTGCCATTCGGCTACAGAACCCAAAAAATGTGCTTTTGTTAGTAAAATGTTGGGTGTTGTGCGAGCTCGATATAAACCGAAAAACTGACATATTTTGATGCTGCTATGTTATATGAATTGTTGTGTTTGGCATTGTGAAGAGCATTGCGCTGTTTGTCATGAAAAATCTAAAATTAAAATTAATACATAAAAATAAGTAGTATGCCTCATGGTTGCAAGCAAACAAGGCCAATTTAAATATACATATACAAATATAAATATACAACACTACTTGAGATTGTGATGTACCCTGCCGATATTGCGGGAATGTTCTAACGAGATTACCGCGGCCCCGAAATACAAGCGCAACTGAAGAAACAGGGTGGGTTTTAGTCAGTAGAAATCTGATATTCCTCCAGCTCCACCCATAGCATCTCACCTGATGGTAAGTGATGATGTGGTCGAAGATGGAGCACGCTTACCTAAAAGTAACCTATTCACTCTTGACTTAAAGACTCCTAGGTTATAGCTATCGGGAAACACAGACTCCGGCAGGGAATTCCACTCCTTAGCCGTACGCACAATGAAGGTATTCCCAAAACGTTTTGTGCGTATGGGTGGGATGTTCACCATGTAACGATGGCGCTTCGCCGTTTGTCTCGTAGTCCGATGATGGAACGGGCTTGACGGAATTAGACTGTGTAATTCCATCGCACACTCCCCGTAATGTAACCGATAGAAAACCGATAGACTTGCAACTCGTCGTCGATGTTCAAGGCTCTGAAGCTTTGACTCGACCAGTGCATCGTTGCCAATGAGTCTCTTGGCCCGCTTCTCGATAGACTCAAGCGCGTCCAGTCGGTATTTAGCAGATCCATCCCAAAGATGAGAGTAGTACTCCATACACGACCGAACCTGGTCTTGATAGAGATTGAGCAACTATTCGGGTGTGAAGTACCGTCTCACCTTTGCTAGGATTCCCAACTTTTTTGATGCTAGTTGAGCCTTAGCCTCAATAAACGGGCTACTCTAGCAGTAGGAATGTCCTTTGGCCATGTTATACTATAATTATACTACGCATCTGGATGTGAACCGACCCTTGTAGACCATTAGCATGCTATATTGGTATTATGGCTCCAGACCGTTAATTAATTCAATGTAAAAAGCATGGTAAGCACAATTTACAGTTTTATAATTAGTAAGGTTTAAAAACTACTTTTGGTTTCCTTTAAATCGAAATCACGAATCATAAGTAGCTAACTATTACCTATGTTTGTGGAAATAATGGTATTAACTTAGCACGGCTGTCACTTATTCAACTTTGACAGTCGACCCGAATAGACAGAAAATATGACACCAGTATTGCGAGTGAATATCGTGTTATCCAGTCACAGGGTTATGGAGAAATAGGCAGTGGCATCATGTAAAATACTGTAACTTGGCTGCATCTGATTAAACTAAATGTCTACCACAACATTGTGCGTAATTGCATAAAGGTTAAGCAGATATGTATATCACGGAAAATAAAAATCAACATTGGAACCTAAAATGAAATTGAAACGTCATTTTAATTTTTATTGTTCTAATTTCAAATGTTTAAGATTTTGTTTTGTTTTTTCTCTACCTATTAATATCTTTTGAGATTTTTCGGTTTATATAAAGGAGTCATAGGATTCAAGTTGACGCGTTCTCTCTGCTGAACTGTATGTAGACAAAAACTTTAAATCTAGTGAATACAGTTTGATGACCATCTCTAATCGATATAAACCCTAAAATGCACTTTCTAACCATTAAACTTACAACAATAAGACCCGGTTTCCCTTTTATGACCCTGTTGTATTGGCGACGACCAAATAATGTTTGGTACCGTTTTAAGATTCAACCATAAACCAAAGTTCATCTTGACAGACAATAGAATGTTTATTGCGAACGATTTTAACTTTAACAAGTGCGTTGACCGAAAGCGTTTGGTGTTAAAGTCGATCGCCCACTGATATTAGCGCTAGAACTGCAGACAAAATGGCCAATTATTGATATTAATTAAAATCATATATAGTATCCACTTATTTATGTACACACATGACACTTACAAAAGAAAAACATAAATACAGATAAAATAGCACAAAGGTGCTGCTTATTAGCTAATTGCAAGAAATTTCTTCTAGCAGACCTGTGACAGGAGAGTTGAAGAAGATATGATAGACGTGTGTATAAATACTAATTACAATAAATAAAACATATTTAGCTAATAAACTAAATTATAATGATATAATAAACAAATATATACATAGAATTAAAATACATATTCCATAATGTAAATATTAGTAAAACTTATCGACTATATTAGTAACGTGTTATCAAATATTTAAATTACATATTTTACATATTATTATAGATTTGAGATCATTGGAGAATTTGAGACTTTCAATGCCTGCACATTTCACTAAAGTCTATGGCTCATCGTTTACGGTGCAAGCTATTCGTCGGAATGCATTGCCGGTGTCAGTAACAAACTCAATCACTGGCTACTATTGCTAATTATTTTCTTTCCAATTTATGATTACTCTTTCCACATGATGTTAAAGAACACATTATATGTATTGTATTGTTTAATTACCTATGTATTTTATTATATTTATATATATATATATATATACCTATATATTTTAATATTTAATTTTTTTTTCTGTTTATATGAGTAATGTAGTAAGTACACTAATTTAGCCCTCCCCACTTTAATTCAAGTTTTTAAAGTCCTTCCAAAGGTTGTCTGTAAGATATCGCTTTCAGCGATAAGACCGCCATTGTTACCATAGTATAAGCAATATTGTAAAATGTGTTTAAATTTTGGTGTACAATGAAGTATAATTATAATACAAATCAAACAGTGGAAAAGCGATCCTAAAAATAATAATAAGCGATTACAGTATACAAGGTGCAGAAATAAAACTCAGAAACTCATAAACGCGGCTAAAAACAAAAGCAGACGTGAAATTATAACGAGGTGTAAGGGGGACATGAGAAAGATTTGGAATAATATAAACAATTGGCTCGGTAGGTCTAAAGTGGGAGTAGATACTATAATAGAAAAACATTTGTTAAAAAGCGAATCAATGGAAACTATTTGTAACAATTTTTGTGAAACCTTTACAAAAGAAATCGATATAATTAAACACAAGTGTCAACTTAATTTCTTGGACCGAAAAACCTATGTTAATGACAGTAATGTAAGTTTTAGGTTTCAACAAGTGTTACCAAAAGACGTAGAAACTGTAATAAATAATTTAGATTGCAACAAGTCGCCGGGATCAGACGGTATTAGAAGTAGAGATCTTAAACAAATTAAAGCGCAAATTAGTCCAGTAATAGCTCATTTAATCAATACGAGTGTTAAAAAATCTCAATACCCGCAGGAGCTCAAACAATCTATTGTAAGACCAATTTATAAACAGGGGTCGCATAGGGATTATAGCAATTATAGACCTATAGCAATTCTAAATACATTAAACAAAATAGTTGAAAAAATTATCGTTAAACAGCTTACAACCTTTTTAGAAAAATATAATATTTTAAATGATGTGCAACACGGTTTTAGGCTCAAAAGAAGTACTGCTACCGTATTGGAGAAATTTACTGACGAAGTCAATAACCGTCTTGATGAAAAAGACATAGTTATGGTTATATTTATAGATTTCAAAAAAGCGTTTGATACACTGGACCACGGTGGCTTGTTGCGGGCTATGAGTGAATGCGGGATAAGAGGTCCCATGAATGAATGGTTTAGCAAGTACCTAGAAAACCGATCACTCAGGGTGTGTATCAGTGGGATTGAAAGTGTGCGGGGCGATATTAAATTTGGTGTACCGACCGGCTCAGTATATGGACCATTAGGATACATAATGCACGTCAATAGTATGTCAAATGTTTTAAAAAAATGTAAGGCTTTTATGTATGATGATGACACTTGTCTTGTTTATAGTCATAAGAGTACCGATGTTTTACAAGAAGCTATGCAAAACGACTTTGATCGTGTGGTTCAGTGGGCACATGATAACGGCATTATTATTAATATTAGTAAAACGAAATGCATGTTGATTCACTCGCCGTATCATAAAAATAAAAAAAACCTATTCGTAAATGTTAAAGGACATTCATATGAATGTCTTCATAACAATAAACAAAACTGTAAATGCGTATGTTTAGAAACAGTTTCTTCTTATAAGTACTTAGGTTTGGTAATAGATAACACATTCACATGGAATTTGCATGTAAATTATGTATGTAATAAATTACGCGCCATTTTAGGAAAATTAAGAAGCCTGAAATATGTTGTGAACAGAAAGGTCATGTATGCGGTATATTATGCTCTGGCGGACTCAGTTATTGATTATGGTTTGGGTGCATATGGTCTTGCGTTCCCTACACAATTAAATAAAATTAACACCTTACAGATTCGGATCCTTAAACTGCTTGTCGACAAGAAAACTAAAGATAGTTTAAATAAAAAATACGGCGAGTTGTTCAAAATTTGTAAAACGCTCCCAGTTCATTTTAAAATCAAGGTGGTTATCTTGTCGGAACAATTTAATAACGAATGTAACAAAGTGGAACATAAGCGTATATACCCAACACGTCTGTCAAAACAAAAGTCATTCGCTGTTCCCAAAGTGACCAACTACTATGGAAAACGCACGCGTAAATATGTGACGCCGGCATTTTACAATGAGCTACCGCCGGAGTTGTTATCGCATGCTACAACCAAAAAACGTCATAGGAACATTTTAATAAAGCATTACTTATCAATGTGCCCATAGGAATAAGCAGTTTACAGATTAGAGATAAATTGTATATAGAAATAATATAATATAGAATATAATAATGTAATAATATTTGTTTATTAGCATGAAAAAGGTGGTAAATGTATGTATAATGTAAGTTTCACTTTTGTTTTTGTTTAGTGTAAGTAATAGGCTGTAAGTTTATAACTTGTTAAATAATTCGTTTTTTAAATATGGGTTATGCTTGTGTAGGATGATACAAGATGAGCTGCCGACAAACTGTTTTACAGTTTGGCAGAATTAAAAAATTGTATTGTAATTTGATAATTTGAGTAATTAATAAAAAAAAAAAAAAAAAAAAAAATACAGTCTGGGGAGGAGCTACTAAAACAAAGTTTCTGGACCTTGAAAGAGCTCAGCGATCACTTATTAAAGTGATGTATTTTAAACCGTTCAGGTTCTCAACATGCGACCTTTATCAAATTAGTGACCTGCTATCGATTAGGCAACTATATCTCCTACATATCACTCTAAAACTTCACAAGGCCCTTCCAATAGATTCAACTATCCTTAATAGAAGAAGAAAAGATATTGTGGCTCACTCCCCAAGGGTCCGAACTGCCTTTGCTAGCAGACAATATCCAACGCAATCTGCTTTTATTTATAACAAAATCAATTTTAAACTGAACATATATCCCCTCCTATTATACAAATGCAAGAAAGCACTAGTTAAATGGTTAAAATCACTAACATACGAGGAAACCGAAATGATCTTAGCCAGAGCTAGATAGTTTTCCTCAAATTCGTACGTAGCGTACATCGACAGTTATTACTCGCACAAACATGTCAACAAACTCGACCACAATACCACACACAAAAACACACACATATACACACACTACACACTCACATAAAAGTCCAACTGAGCTACTTATTTAAATTTTATCTATTATTTTATGTCTTTTCCTTTGTTTAATTTTGTTTAAAATTCTTTACTAGCATACTTATATTGGTCTCACCATTGTTAACCTAGATATACTATTACGAAAAGATGCGAGACAGTCCCAACACAAGTACTCTCGTAACTTACTGGGACTGCCTCAATTATTACATGAAAACAATGTATGAAATGTGAATAAAGATTTATTTATTTATTTATAATATTCTATCTATCTAAATTAAATATGATCTAATTCAACATGCAATTCATATAGAAGCTCGTGGCTAAACAATAAGCCTCTCTAATCTTCAAGGTTGAGCAACGTTTGCCAAGGTTGACCTGTGGGTGGGTGACCATCTTAATATATTGAGATTCCTTTGTACATTGGAATGCACAATGCATAAAATTAAGCTGTGGTTTTATTTTTGTTTTCGAGGGGAAGCCTTTAAACGTGCTTGAAGTTTTGTAAGTGTGATTTTTAACTCACTAAAACCACCAGGCGCGTGCATAGGATTATGACAGGGCATGCGGCGGAGTAAAAACACACAAAAACTTCTTCTTTTATAGATTTTTAGCATAGCCACAGCCACGCATCGCCACCATGCTACGATGCGTGGCTGTGGCTATGCTAAAAATCTATAAAAGAAGAAGTTTTTGTGTGTTTTTACTCCGCCGCATGCCCTGTCATAATCCTATGCACGCCCCTGAAAACCACCCTAGTGCTCACCATCAGCACGTAATAATAAATAATAATAATAATAATATATTTATTGCCAGTTTATAATTTTTCAACTTATAGCATAGAAGAGTTTCCCTTTACTTGTATACAGAGGTCTATTTGACCTCTAGCGTCCCCGTCTATCGGAATGGACAGTTAAATCTTCATAGATTTCATACAAAGCGAGGCAGAGCAGATATCTATCGTTGCTTAGCCTTATACTGGTTCGACGCCTTAATACTTTATTTTCAATTTTGAGTGATGAGTTTGGAGACACGTAGTTGCAATGGAAATCTTGCTAATAAATCAAGTTTCGCAAAATTTAGAAATTTGTGACCACTTACTTTGATTGTGGCTGCGCAAATAGATAGTTTGCGTCGACGTCAAAAACGGCCAAGCAATAATAATAATAGCATAACATAAGCAGTTGGTAGTAAGACCGAGGGAAACTTGATGGGACACCTACGCGCAATGCATGTGCTGCTACTGGGTGTTCCCAGAGCATGGTAGCTCCTGGTCTTGTTTTTTAGGGTTCCGTAGCCGAATGACAAAAAAACGGAGACCTTATAGTTTCGTCATGTTGGTCTGTCTAACTATTTATCTGTCTGTCTGTCTGTCCGTCCGTCCATATGTCACAGGTATACATGTGAAACTTGGTAGGTAGATGTATTTTGTGAACAACTTTCTGATTTTAAGAAAAAAAAAGAAAATTATTTAAAATTAAGGGGGGCTCATTATAAATGGAACTGAGACTGAAAATATTTTTTTTTTCATGAAACCTATGCGTGTGTGATATTTATAGAAAGGTCTTTAAATGGGACATTGAGGTATTTAAAACCACTTTTTGAAAAAGTTAATCGTTTATAAGATATACGTTTCCAAATTGGTAAAATGTGCGTGTCTCCCCTCTAACTTGTATAATAATGGAGGGAAAAATCTAAAAAAAAAATATATGCTGTAGATCTTAATATAAACTTTCAATTAAAGTTAGTTTGAACAAGATCGGGTCAGCAGTTTTTGAGATATAGCATACTTTCTAAAACCACAAACATAACTTTGTAATTCATACAAATACTATGAAAAACAAAATTATTTGGCGTAGTCACTACAGAACCCTTCATGGGCGAATCTGACTTGCCCTTGGGCAATTTTTTATTATTATTTTGTTGTGATTTATTATAGTTTAAGTAATTACTAACATATATAAAGGTAATACCGAAATAAAGAATAAATAATAATAAGTAGCCTATAAAGTTCCCATTACTGGGACATAGGCCTCTCTATGGGAGACAATGGGACGTAATCCACCACGTGTGTATAGTGTGGGTTGGGGGATGTCGCATGTCTTTGGATTTATCCGTCCTAAGACGTGCCGGTTTGCTCGCCGGGGTTGCTGAGCCCGCCGGGGTTGCGGAAATGTACTAACAAGATACGGCGGCCCCGGAACTTACGGGCAGCTGAAGGAACAGGGTGGGCTTTTAGTCAGTAAAAGTCTGACACTCCCTTCCGCTTAACCCTGAACGGAAGAAGTTATTCGATGATTTTCCCATAAGAAAAAAAAAATCGGTTTTCCTTTGCCATGATGAAAACTACACAAAGTAATGCCTCTGTTTTGGTTTGAACCAATGACCTACAACTTGTAATTCGTACCTGTACCCACGGGGCCATGATAACTGCTCTATAATATATTATATATTATTTATGAAAGTTGTTACAGATTTAATAAACACTTAATAATTTATAGCAAAATTAATCACAACATTACTATAAATAAATCCTACCAGCTATCGAAACGATCTCGTACCTACTGCCAAATACATTGATAAATACCGCGATACGATACGATACGATACATCAATTTGATCGAACTTCTATCCAAAAACTAGGTCAATCTGCCCAATACTGAACATATCTTTGGATTCTGCCGGCATTTTAATCCAATCAAATAGTGAGATTTGATCGGAAAAAGTAGGTATAAGACTAGGGCTGTTACAAATCATCCCGTATTCCCGCAAATGCGAAGGTTTCGCAAAGGATGTCAAGGAGGCTCATCACGAAGTATAATAAAAATATCAACATATCAATCAATCAATCAATCAATCAATCAATGTATTTATTTGTGTACACAGGTCTTAAGGTCTTAATATTTTTATAAATGTATCTCTGTGTCCTGCCACAGACAGTAGCATACAAATTTAAATTACAGTCATCAAAATCATTACATTCAAAAGTCACAGTATAATATCCACTAACAAATTATATAACACAAAACAGTCAATAATAATAATCAATTTCAAAATAATCGATAAAAACATAATAATCAAATAAATAAAAAATAATCAGCCAAGCTAAAATCAAAATAAATACCTACTTAGTCAACTTTTCAATAGTAATTAGTAAACAATAATTAAATTTACAACAATCAAATTCATAATAATTAATTTAATTAACAGTTACATAATTTTATCTTCTAAGAATTCTGTCACACTATAATAAGCTTTTTGCGCTAGAAATTTCTTTAATTGATTTCTTAGAGCAGTCTCATTTAGTTGTTTCCACTGTTTTGGCAACTTGTTATAGATAGTTGGACCCATACATACAATACTTTTGCGCATAAGTGCAGTTTTGGCTTTGTGTGAGCAAACCCTACCATTATCTCGTCTGTTACGCGAAATTGTATCTTCCAGAAGAGGAAACAGCAAAGGATTTGCTCGAACAAACATTATAACCTCTAAAATGTACAAACACGGTAGTGTAAGTAGTTTGTGCTGTTGGAAATACGGTTTGCAGCTGTCTGACGTTTTTAGCTTAAACATAGACCTAATACATCTTTTTTGGCTCGTAAATGCTAATCCATTATCTGTAGAGTTTCCCCAGAAGATAATTCCGTATCTTAGTTGTGATGCCACTAAACCGTGATACGCTGTTATCAAGGCATCTGTATTCACAATCGAAGACAGAGAAAATAATGCATAGGCAGATTTACAGGTTTTCTTACACAAATTCTCAATATGTTCTTTCCAGTTAAGTCTGGTATCAATTGTTAGTCCGAGAAACTTTGTTGTGTTAACATTTTCAACAGTTTTGCAATTATACGTCAAATTAAAACTTTCTGCTGAATTCGGACGTTGTTTGAAGTGCATAATCTTAGTTTTGTCTAAATTTATCTTTAAATTATTCAGTTCTAGCCATTGTATTATATTTTTTAATGAATTATTAATGTCAAAGTAGTATTGCATTATGTCATTATTGTCACAAGAAATTGTTACCGTACTATCATCTGCGAAAAGTGTCATGGGATGTGGTATACTCCTAGGCAAATCGTTTATATATAAAGTAAAGAGTGGGGGTCCCACTACACTCCCTTGTGGTACACCATAAGTAATTTTACGTTCCTCTGAAAGGAAGATTTCTTCTCGTTTGGTAACTATATTCACTCTCGAAGTTTCTGTCCTTTGTTTTCTGTTATTCAGATATGATTTAAATAAACTCAGCACATTACCCCTGATTCCATATGCATCTAACTTCTTTATCAATATTTCGTGGTGAACATAGTCAAACGCCTGCGTCATGTCACAGAAAATGGCACACACAGGCGTTCTGTTGTCTACCTTTACCATAACTGTATAAAGAAAGTCGTAAATTGCCAAATTTATGGATTTATTTTTCCGAAATCCTTTTTGTTCATCACACAATATACCATGTTTCTCTACATATCTATGCAATTCGGAAGAAATATATTTTTCAAAAATTTTGGAAATGATTGGGATAAGCGAAATAGGTCTATAATTTTCTATAAGTTCTCTATCACCTTTTTTATATAAGGGCTTCACGATAGCCATTTTCAAGGCATCCGGAAACGTTCCTTCAGAAATGCAAAGGTTTATAATAAAACACAAATGCTTGCAAATTTCGACTGCAACGGCTTTTAGTACTCTAGTAGATATACCATCATATCCTACACTGCCCGCTATCTAGTACGATTAGCTATTACTACATAACTATAACATTTTTGAGTAGTTGCAGGGAAATATATATACAGGGTTAATTGTAAAACACCGAAAACCTCTCAGAACTATGTTACTAACATCATAACAAACAACTTTTGTTCTATGACTTTTAAAAATTCGCCATATTTTAGTTCACCAGATTTTCATACAAAAATAAAAATATTTAAATTGAACGCCCTAAATGTTACAAAGTCTATATGAAGCAAAAGAAAACGATTTATACTATCACTTTCTTTTGTTTCGCATAGACTCCGTAACATTTAGGGCGTTCAATTTAAATATTTTTATTTTTGTATGAAAATATGGTGAACTAAAATATGACGAATTTTTAAAAGTCATAGAACAAAAGTTGTTTATTAAGATGTTAGTAACATAGTCCTGAGAGGATTTCGGTGTTTTACAATTAACCCTGTATATATATATACAACGTGTAATTTAAAGGGTATATACATACCAAGTGCATGGCTTCTTTGGATGATAACAAACGATATGGCAAGAGTTTTGTAATCCTAAGTCTACGTGTGTAGAACTTATTACAAATTCCAATACACTGATACCAGAGACCAAATTTTTCAAATTAAGAAGAATCTCAGAAACAACAAGTGCTCGGCAAATTTTGCATGGGGTTTGCTTTTAGGACGTAGGTGCTCGCTAAGGCGGGATTTTGAGAAATTCCCACGAAATCGGGATTTACACGGGAAAAACTTCCCACGCGAACGAAGTCGCGAGCAAGAGCTAGTAATGTATAATTATGTGCATATCTAAACTAATATTATTAAGCGGAAAAGTTTGTTTGTTTAAACGCGCTAATATTCGAAAGTGCTGGGTGGTTGGTATGGAAACTTCAGGTAGATTATAAGTAGGCAAATTTTTACCCGACTGCAAAAAGGAGGGTTATGTTTTTTATAGTGATAAAGTTCAAGAGCTCAAAGTTGTTTCTGTGACTGTTCGCGTGAGAGGTTATTCCTACACTGAAAAAAAAAGAATTGTTGAATGTACTAAAGTAGCGTAGATTGAGTAATGAACTGCCATAGTCAACCCTTTTCATAGTTAATTTTAAATCAAATCAAATCAAATCGTTTATTTGTGATACATGGGTTGCATACAGGTTACTATAACAAGAGTGACTTTAACTTAATCCACTTTGTTGATTTACATAATCAACCAGTTCTATTTGGTAAAATCAACAATTTCGTGTGTAGGACCTATATAACCCGCGAATTTGATAAAATTTACGCGGAATTTAGTAAAATCAATCAGTCTTTTTTTTCAGTGTACGTAAACCCCGATGGATACCGTGGAAGTTACCGGTTTAAAAGATACCCTTTTGCTTCCCTGTAAATCTACTCTATATTCCAGTGACAGTCATATTAAAATTGATTCTTTCAGTCCTTAGATTAGCCAACAAAAATGCAGACCGTGTACATTTTTTTAAATAATAAGTACTTTGATTTATCGCGTAAATAAGAAGAAGTTGAAGAAGACCCAAGTATCTCAGTACGTGGAATTCAACAGAGCATAGGAGTCCCCAAAAGTACTGCACAACGTATTTAAAAATAAAACGAGTTTCACCCATACCATGGTATACGACGAGTACAAAGTCTGCTACTCCGAGACTATCCAGAGAGAGTGCAATTTTGTCAAACGATGTTGCAGAAGATGAGAGGATCCGCGATTCATTAAAAATTCTATGGTCGTTTCAGAAAACATATTTATTTTAAAATCAGAGACAGACACTTAAGTTTTATGAATATGTGTGTATGGAATGATGTTATGATAAATTATAATCTGTCAATATATTACCAGGAGGCAGTATCAACCACTTACTGAGTAGTGGAAGTCAGACAAACCGTCTCTCGATTATATTCTATTATTTAGCTGAATCGGATCGGGCTGCCCAAAATATAGTTATAGTTTTTAGTAATTGTTGATTAGAATTAGATAATATTTTAAATGATTATTTTTTAATAAAATAATATTGATTATTTTTTTTTATGGCACTAACATAAAATATAGACATATTTATCATTATTTCTCCACCCGCGTTTCTTTACCTTTGTTTTCTCCGCGACTCCGCTTTCGCTAGAATATGTTCCGTCACATCCCTAGTATAGGACTACAGCTGCGGGTCTCTATGAGGTCAACGATGACGTCATCATCCTTTTGCCCTTTAGCGGGTTTTGCTGTAAGTTTCGGCTTACGGACATCAAATGGGTCCCCAACGCTGCCGATGCTCCGAATTACACGTTATTATTGAGATATTTTCAACGATGTCCATATTATGGGTGACTGATCTTGAATTAAGTTTTTTGCGTAATGTTTTTTTATAATATGTGAATTTTCTTCAACACTTTTTTGAATTAGCTATTTTATTTTATTTATTTTAATAGGTGGGGTTCGAACCTGCGACCACAAGTCCGACATTTAATAGCTTTGCTTATTTGTTGAACATTACTGTAGAAACTACCTCAATGATAAGTACGTCATTGAAAGTGAGTGTGTTTGAAATATCGAGGTTGCCATACACATTGTATCAACTGTTTATATTAGTGGAAAAACAAGTTATTTATAAAAATAAATGAGTAAGTTTGTTTACACTTTTTCACAGTACTGACCAACACTTTAGACACCACTTTATAACAGACTAAACGCAAAATTAAATATTTAGTCCCTAACCTAAATTATTGTAACTGCAAGAAGACTCTCAAGGAAGCTCTTCAAAGTATGTCCTATACAATTTAATTTATTTATTCCATTCGGACAACATAAATCCATGATGTTAGTAAATATACACGCTTAAAACTAATGTAAGTATGAAAAATAAATTACAAGTACAAATAATAATAATATAACAAAATAATTAATAAGTCGAGTACATCTTGCATGAGGAATGAACAGGCAAGTATTTAATTGTTCATCACCCATACAAAATGTCTCAAAATAGGGGAGTAAAAATTCTCCGCAACAGTTTTCAGAATGCTGTTATTACTTACCCGCAACCTGGTTACGAGAGATGACGTTTTTTTGCGTAAGAGGGCCTGAAACCCATCGGTTTGGTACTGTGCAAACATCTCAGACGCACTACAGTAGCGGGGCAGTCCTAACAGCATTCTAAAAATATTGTTGTACTCGACACGTAGGGCATCTAGAGATCTTTTGGTTTAGCCGATCCACAGACCACCCGTGTACAGGCCCTGACAATAAGCCTTAAATAGGGTTATTTTGACCTGGTCCGTACCGCGGACGAATCTGCTCGTCAACATTAACATGTTGACGAGCAGATTCGCCCGCCGAGGAGTCGCCGAGGGAGCGTAGGGCAGTAGCCGTCAGAGGATTACCTCTGACTAGAGATGTAAATTGAAAAAAAACAAAATGTTTTTTTTCACAATCTTGAAAAAAAACATGAAAAAAATCTTGGCACCGTTGTTTTTTTTCTGCATTTGGTTTTTTTTCAGAAAAAGTGAAACTCTATAACTAAAGTGGAATAATGTCTTATTCCACTTTAGTTATAGAGTTTCACTCTGTCTAAATGTTCTTCTGTCGTAAATTTGATTGTTTTGTTTTTATTCAAATCAAATAATGTTTAAATCAATGGGTAACTATTATTATGAACTTAAAAAATACTTAATGTGTTACAATCTGTATCAGTATCAGTAGCTACGGCTACGCTTGTTTTATCAGCTTCGGAATAATGTTCTGTGTCTGTATTTGTTTCATCTGTTTCTGAATCAACGACTATACTATCAGGGACTCTATTACATTCTGCTTGTGTTAATATTGTTGATGATTGTATTGATTGCACAACGTACACTATTTTCCTAGCCCTGTCATTTGTCAGTCTATTACGTTTCTTGGTATGAATGTCGCTGTACGTACTAAATGTTTCTGCAGTCTGCACGCAAATCAACCAAAACATAAACCAAACGAGGATTAGGGAAATCCCCGTCCGTAAATGTAGTTTACACTTGGTGTTGCCAATTATGTTAAGAAATGTATTATATAACAAAAAACAAATGGTATTTTCTTATTGAACAAAAAAAAAATAATAATATCAACTCACATAGGACAACCGCCTTACCACATTTTTATTTTCTTACTCATGAAAAAAAACCTACTCCAGAAAAAAAACTGTTTCTTTTCATGTTTTTTTTAAACGTTTTTTTTCATCTCAGAAAAAAAACCGTTTTTTTACAACTCTACCTCTGACCGCTAGTGCCCTACGCTCCCTCTCAATGTCCACATTGTCCTTAAGATCCTCAGTAATTATGAAGACACAGAGAAGTTATTACTGGTACTAAAATAGAGATAGTTTGTATTTTATTTAAATGTAATTAAGATTAAGAATAAGAGACTAAGATTATTTTCATATTATTTACACCTTTATACATTACCACATACAGTTTATTTTATTTAAATGTGATTATTAAAAAAAATACCAATTTTCGCCTGAAACACAGGATTACCTACTTCAGGCACATGACATATGTGTGAACTTAATTTAGCTTCAAGTGAAATTGTATTTAAAATTTACCTTATGATTTTGAATAAACATTTTATTTTATTATTTCATTCTTTCTATGAGAGAACCAAAAATCTGTCTCTGCTTATGAGTAGTTAAGACAGTAATTTGTGACTGTCGTTAAATGTCTCTTGAGAAAATACGAAAGGTAAAGAAACTTTGATGGGCCAACTATGTTCGCCAATAATACAAACTTTGCTAAGAATGTTGGAGGAAAGTTTTTCTGTTGTTTACTTTTCTTATTGGTTTTCTTTGAACTTCAATACATCAATCTCATTATAACTTTATTGTGATTTAATTTAAGTTCTAACGTGGTCTTTGTATTTCGACTATTTGCGAGTATTTTTCTTTTTTGATCATCGAATTTGTTAAGAACTTTAGGTACCTACTATTGAATCATTTCAGCTGAAAGACCCCAAGTCTTTCTGCAGTGAATATAAAACAAATTATGCAGCAATTGTATTATATTTGCTTCTGCCCGCGCTTTCTTCGCGTAACTAGATTTTTTCAGAGAAAAAAGTGGCTCATGTCTTTTAATAAGGTCAATTCTATACTTGAGCCAAATTTTATCAAAATCGGTTGAGTGGTTTAGACGTGAAAACGTAACAGACAGACGGAGTTACTTTCGCATATCTAGTATTTTAGTAGGGATTCATTTAAAACTTCTAGCGTGGTGACCTTGTTCCAGAATATGAAGCGTTGGAAGGTCCAAAGGTAGAATAAAAACATGGAGAAAGCAGTGAGAATCTGCTCAATTCGAGACGCACAGGATTTCCCGATGTGGTGTCATTTGGGGAGCCCAACAGTGGATGTCTTCCGTATGAAGTAGTGGTGCACTACTAAACAGGGTTCCCGAAACTCCAGGCAGGTGTCCTGATAGGCATTACACAGGCAGCTCCAGGATCAGAGATTTGTCTCCTTAGGCTGATGGTGATGGAACCACCAGAGTGGTTTTAGTGACGTAAAAATTGCACATTCCTCGGTCACAACCCCAAAGACCGACTGCTTTTAAGCGTCGCGGGTGCTTGCAAGCGTCGCCAAAATGAGCTGAATTACGCCTCTTGCATCCATTAGTAGGGGGCCGTTCAAGTATTACGTTAACACTTTTTTTGCAATTTTTAATTTTTTCCCCCTCGTCAGCAAAAGTAAGCAACGATCTTACCCCTCCCCTCCATACTAAATAAACATTGATACAATTGATTCATTCTTGAGCAGAAGTTATAAATCTAGAAATAAGGAATTGGTTTGGAAAGAAGTCTGTAACGCACTTAATATTCATTTAAATAAACTTTACTGACACGGAATTCAACAATTCATTTTTTGTAGGAATCCCCGAAAATGCATTTCATTTTGAAGTATAGACAATGTGTGTTGCTATATGTGTAAAAAATTAAATAATTACTGCTGACGTAATCACCATCTAGATCCCCCCACCCGCCATATCATCAAAAATAAGCAAAGCATAGACCCCCACGCCCTCCTATAGTGCTTACGTAATACTTGAACGGACTCTAGCCTGTTTGAAAAAAAAAATGTACCTAAATCATCTGTTCATGTCATGTCAGGTCATGTTGGGTCAGATTCCAGTCTAACCAGATGCAGCTGAGTATTAGTATTTTACATGGAGCGACTGCCTATCTGACCTCCACAACCCAGTAACTGGGTAACACGATACCCTTTGGATAAACCAGTGTTCTGGCTTCTGACTACCCGTGACGACTGTCAAAGATGTCCAAATGACTGCCGAGATCAACGGCTTAACGTGCTTTCCGAACCACGAGACCTCGTGCTTATCAGTCGTGCTTGTGATATAGGAACAACGAGGCAGTTTTAGGTATTTTTTTATACCTGTGTATAATTTAAAAATAGAATATTTAAAATAAAAAAATTGGCGTGCGAAGTCAGACTCGCCTATGAAGGGTTCCGTAGTAACTAACGCCAAATAACATTGTTTTTCATAGTGTTTGTACGAATTACAAAGTTATATTTGCGGTTTTAGAGAATATGCTGTATCTCAAAAACTGCTCACCCGATCTCGTTCAAACTAATTTTGATTGAAAGTTTACATTAAGATCTACAGCATATTTTTTTTTTCACTTCATTACTATAGAAGTTAGAGGGGGAGGGACACACATTTTATCACTTTGGAAGCGTATATCTTTTAAACGATTAACTTTATGAAAAAGTGGTTTTAGAAACCTCAATGTCATTTTAAAAGCCTGTCTAAAAAAATACCACACGCGCATAGGTTTCATGAAAAAAATATTTTCAGTTTCAATTCCATGTATGGAGAGCCCCCTTTATTTTAAATATTATTTAATGTTTTTCTTAAAATCTGAAAGCGGTTTACAAAATACATCTACTTACCAAGTTTCAGATGTATAGTCCTAATAGTTTCTGAATAAAATGGCTGTGACATACGGACGGACGGACAGACATACATACATGACGAAACTATAAGGGTTCCGTTTTTTGCCATTCGGCTACGGAACCCTAATAAAAACTAATAAAATTATTTTATCTACCCTCATCCGTCCAACTGAAAACCAGCGCTGGGTGTCTTTCGCCCAGCAAATGCTGAGTTGGTAACCCCTTCGGTGTGAACATACTCAGCGAAATTTTAGTGTTATTTCTTTTTATGTTTGTAATTTTCTATTGTATGTTGTTGTGTGTGTTTATCACCGAATAAATGGTTTTCAATTTCAATTTCAATGAATCTCATAGGTACCCACCTAATTTCTCGGGACTACATGAACAGTACAACCACATGCCTCATTATACGCGTTTTAATTACACGCTAGGTTACTGGTGCCTAAATAAAGGGCTTTAGACCTAGCATGTTAACTATTACTTTTCAATTTATAACTCGGTTTTATGGCCACAAATTAGGTGACTAGCTACCGTAATAATTATGAGACGCTTTTGTCCTTTATAAACTACTAACTTCTGCCCGCGACTGCGTTCGCGTAAGAGAGATTTCCCACGTAAATCCCAATCCCGTGGGAATTTCGGAATGAAAAGTAGCCCATATGTTATTCCAGAGTGTCTACTATTTATTAACCCAATTTCATTCAGATCCGTTCAGTAGTTTTTGCGTAAAAGAGTATAAAACATCCATACACCCATACGTCTATAATCTATAAATCCATCCTCACAAACTTTCGCATTTATAACACTAGTAAGAAGTAAGACGTTTTTTAACTTACATAGCTTGTATAAAAGCACTCAATTCGAAAACTAAAAAAAAGTAATTAAATGGAATCGAAATTCAAATACTTCATGAAGTCTTTGCCTGCCAAATTATGATGCCTCATGTTATGGCATGGATTGAAAAAAAAAATGATTATGATTATTAGCTTGTATAAGAGCACTCAATTCGAAAACTAAAAAAGTAATTAAATGGAATCGAAATTCAAATACTTCATGAAGTCTATGCCTGCCAAATTATGATGACTCATGTTATGGCATGGATTGAAAAAAAAATGATTATGATAAACGTGGTTTCTTCTTATAAAGAGACAAAATATAAAAAAATATATTATAAATATACTATAAAGAGGAAATATTTGTATTTTTGAATGTTTGTAACGAATTAATTCAAAAACTACTTAACATGTTTAGAAAATAATTGCTTCAATAGAATGCTACATTATTCCTGTGTGATATTGTGAACATTATTATATCAACAACACAACGGCCATTCCCCTTTTTTGTTGACAATACAACTTTCCACTTCCCACGCGTTTTTTTGGGATGTTTGAGCGCCGTGCGTCTATCGATAGTTACTGATTATTATTTTATATCTGTGTAGTAATTACTGTATGTATGTCGTTTGGATTTCTGTTTATCTCATTTTTATATTAAAGCTACATATATAGCAGCAAATTTAAGGGTAGGAACAGTTTTGCCCTTGCATATTTCTTAATATTGCTAGATTCAATAATTTGTCAAATATTTTTTTAGGAGGAGCGATCAAAATGCTTCTATAAAAATATTAATGTATAGCTAAAATCTGAGATTTTAGTTTTATATATCTGATAATTTTTTTATTCGCAGCAGTTGCGGAGAGAAATTGAGTTACTTTAAGTGGATATGTTAACTTTATTTTGCAATCGATGTACAAAAATATTTTTTCGATCGTGTTTTTAGCGTTAACTATATGAATTATTACTTAAAGTCAAAAAGTCTGTCGTTTTTTACATTAAATTACGTTGTCCTTAAGGGAATAATTCTAGCGATTTTATGACTTTAACCTATTCCCATTTCATTTAAACAGACACCGCAAAGGAACTTGCGCGTACTAAAAATAGCATGAAGGTTTTCAACCCAATAAAATCTTTTGTATCTAATATTATACGAAACAATGTTGGTATCACGTATTGTCCACTAATGTAGCCACCGTGTTACAGACCGTATTGTTAACTTAATCGCAAAAAGCTCTCAGGGTTATCACAGGCAAGGGACGAAAGGATTTGGTCCTTATTTTTAGTCCTTCGGTCCTTCAAGTAGGTTCTAATCGATTGATGTTTGCATCTAAACGGGATGCTCCATTGAGGGTCGGATCCTATCGTGGTATAAATTATTTTTAGCTGATTTAGAGGATATTGGCAAAGTATTTTATGTAGATCAATCTGTTGGTCTTTTGTGGGAAAAATACATGTCATGTCAACAGCTGCGCGTTAAGACGTGTAAGTCATAAGTCATTTATTTCAGAACAATATACATTGTGTAGAAATTGTGTAAAATAAAACAGTACCATTAAATAAAATATATCAAACGAAGAGACACCAAAACAAAAATCATGTCAAAAATAGTAAAATAACAAATTGAAAACGATAATAATCCTCATTCAATTTAAAATAATGAATAATACATTAAAAAAATATTCAAATAAAAGGAAAAAACGAAAATAAAATTAACAAAGATTATAAATATGTAGGTAATGAATATGGTTATTTAATAAGTGTTACCAACATTACAAGTACATAAAACATACAAAAAAGAGGAAATAAACATAAGGGTAACAAATAATTATTGGTATCCACATTTACGAATAAGAATGATTAGAGAAATTGCTTAGTTGCTATCATATAAATAACTACAGGGCCTAACTAAAATAATATAATTACGTGGTTTGAAAATTTCTGGCCTTACGGCCGGCTTAGTGGCGGGATGTAAAATATATGACAGCGTGCCAACAGCTTACAAGATTTTAAATCAACCTAACCATCCTTAATCATAACCAACATAACATAAGCCTATAAGTTATCCTCACTATGAGGAAAACCTTAATATGTTGTGGGAATCTTTATGAGATACCACGGCCCAAACGCAATGGCAACTGAAGGAACATAGTGGGGTTTTAGTCAGTAGAAGTCTGTCACTCCCTTTCGCTCCACCCTTAACGGAAAAGTCATTTGGTAATTTTCCCCCGTATAAAAAGGGAACCATAACATATATAGCTCCGTAATCGGTCAATAGTAGTAATCATTCACAGACTCTCCAAATTTCCCCTTAGTTTTATTTAACTACGTTGTTTAACTAAATTGCCTGTCTTGGAAGACAGATCGGTGAGCGCAGCTTGGTAGCAGAAAAACTTGTAAAATACGATAATTTGTACTTGCATAAGCAGTATGCATTTTAATTGTACAGTAAAATAAAGGCTATAATTTATACCTATATCGTATGAAATTACTATGTTACTGCGACGTCTGTCAGTAGAAAAGTAATGCTAAATATGAAGAAATACTAGGACGATTCTTTCTTTCTGGCTCTTGTGATACAGGTTGTCCTAGTACAAGAGCCAAGGTAACACTGATGTTTGTACCTAAGTGTGTGAAATAAAATTGAAATTGAATTGGATATCAAATAATTTGGAAGGAAGGCAAAAGACTTACTACACCTAATCGGCAGCTCGTCAAATCATGGTATCAAATCTAATCTAATAAGCTCGTAATTTAGAATTCAAAAGTATTTGTTAAAAATCCGTGTTTTGCCTGGCAAATAGGAACTTAGTTGTAAATGACCTATGCTACTTACTTGCCCAGCTTTGTTCTGTGTCCTTCTTGACATGAAGGTAAAATACAGTCTGTGCAGTTCTGATTAAATTAGTTAAAATATATGACACTTATTGTTTTTCCGGGCCTCGCCAAGTCTTATTAACTTCTGGCTTTTAGGAGCTGTAGTGTTTGGAAATAGCATCTCTCTTCTTTTGCGCTTCACTCTTTGAAAAGTATTCGTGGTCGTCACGTCGACATTATAGGCCTACTTCTCAATCCCATGCCACTCTTTGCAAACTGTTGTTCTCCGTGTATTCTCGTGCATTGATTGATTGAAGCTCATTTTGATTTGATTAGTCCACCACAAATTACTTGCCGCGTGACTTGACTTCTTAGCCCTGAACTACCAGACTCTGTGGATTCACACCCGCGTATAGTTATATGTACGAAAAAATGTGCGTTTATACTATGCTGGATAGTTTGTGTTTGTTGCCCTGCTCTTGGATATAATAATGGACTTATTGGTTCGGAATTTCTGCCACGATTTACTGAACATACTTCTTCAGCACTACATCTAAAGCGCATCGATCAGTTTCTTCTCATTATATCGTAGTGTTGTGGTGTCATGTATCAGCGGCATAGAGGAATATGAGAGCATTAACAAAATAGCATGGGACGTATGTATAAAATGACTTAAACGTAGAAGCGACTCTTTCAGCTCAATTTATCCCTGGCTCATCTTTCCACCTCCACGCCTGTTTCTAATCCACGATTATATTATGACGACTGACGGGTTAATCCGTCGCCCAATTATGTCCAACCGCTGAAGTTAATTACATCCGTCTAAGACGCCATCAACCCGTGATTATACGTTAAATTGATATTTCGGTGCAAATGCCTGCAATAAAGATGAAGGAGTGTGCTTAGCACTTCATTTTACAGCTTTCGCAGATCTGGTGTTTATTAGCGTTTAGGTTCTGTATGAAATATTAGTTAACAAATATTAATTAAATACCTATTTGTATTCTTTTAAACAGTAATAAATACTTTCATTCGAATAACCAGGTCCATATGAATTAGTAAAAAGTACTTCTAAACTATGTTCAGTAAAAATTTATTGGCGAATTTAAAATTAATTACCGTTCAATATTAATTCATTTGATTTGTTTTAATTAGATTAGATTCGATTTATTTGTTTGCTTAAACGTGTGTACAGATACAGGAATAAAGAGCATGCCTAATAACATTAAAAAAATAAGGTAAGGCCACATAATATGGTGTGCAAATATTATGATCTTACAAACGGATCTTACATTAAAATATTATGGTGTGGCAACGGTATAAAAAGCAAAATAAGTATATTGTCAAAAAATAAATAAAACATCAATATATGTATAAAACGACAATAAGAACCCTAATATGATGCTTTAGAATAGAGCAGTCAAATTTGTTAACGTTTTGGGAATAGTTAGTTTAATTGTGCGTACAGCTGAGGAGTGGAATTCTCTGCCGGAGTCTGTTTCCTGACAGCTATAATCTAGCAGTATTTAAGTCAAGAGTAAATAGGTTACTTCTAGGCAAGCATGTTTCATCTTCGACCACATCATCGCTTATTTCATCATTATCAACGCAGAGAGCACGGACTCCGTTCAGTAAGGAGGCAATTATTTTCGCAAAATAACAGCAAATCCATCCGTACGAGAACATGCTTGGTATTGCTTTTGCCAACCAGTAGAATAGTACGTGCGGCTAAAATCATAACGCGGAACAGTGCCTCACGAACGCGCTGTGACTTAGTGCTTATACGGTGTGTTATGTTTAGGATTTAGTTTATATTTTCTAATTCATTTGGTATTTTTGAAATAAAGGTCTTAGTTTGATCTCATCACGCACGGGTCGATTTTTCTGTCATTTGTACATCTTGACAGTTGTTACGGGTAGAAAAATCGGAAAATCTGACATTAGTAGTGCTAACTAAGGGGTAGTGTGTCTTCTTTGCGTGTCGGTGGCAAGTTGCCAAATTGAAGTTTCGGGTATCGTGTTACACCGCAATCGGGTTTTGGAGGTCAGGCAGGTGGTCTATCCATGTAAAACAGTAGTACTGAGTTGCATCCGAGTAGACTGGAAGCTGTGACATGTTTTATTTTATTTTATTTTGTTGTGAAAAGACTAAGCAGATGATGATGAAGATATTATAATATATGATAATATTTATTAGTATATGATTTTTGTATTGTATGTATGTATTTTATATTATTATGTTCAATTAATATTATTTATGTTGTTTGTACAATGACAGCCCTTAATCTGTTCCCTTTAATTTTTGTCCATCCAAAGGTTGTCTGTAAGAGATCGCCCTGTGCGATAAGACCGCCCATTGTACACTAGTTTAAATTTTTGTATCCATAGAAATATTATGAGGTGTACAATAAAGTATATAATAAATAAGAAATAAATAAATAGTTTTTAAGGATTTTTCTAGTGGCCACAGATGCCTAAAATAAGTGATTAATTATTATTTCATTATAACTATATTTTTCATCCTAGATACCATTTCGCCCACATTATCTGGTCCCGAAAGCTATGTATCCATATCAGATGTTATTCAACGCTGCGTGTGATTGTATGCGGTCGCCGTTCCAGAACCGTTCAACTCCATTAGTTCACTCACTATATATCTCGTGAGCAACCAAATCGACGCAACCTGAATTGGTACCATAATAAAATTAACTACACATATAACATTACTTCTAAAATTAATATTTACGATTCTACCAATGTAAAGCGGAGGTCTCAAGCTTTTAAACCATTTAGAAGTTATTTATAAATAAGTAACATTACTTATTTATAAATAAATACAAGGTTTTGTTTAAAAACGTGTTTGTACTCGCATTTGCGCTAATAGATTGAGTCGATTTGGTTGCTCGCTGTAGTAGCTAATGAGAGAGATAAGAATGATCTCCTTTTGTGAGAAGGTACACAAGTGAGAACTATAATAATAAAGAGTATTCAAATAACACAAATTTTGGTAGGTAGCTGCTATTTAGTCTTTTAGAAGCGAATACAAATATACTTGTATAGGTGTGTTTATGTATATATGTACATTGGTATTTACTCGTCCTTCTTTTCGGGGGCAAGTCATCAAATGCCTCCTTCCGCTATTGGAGAAGAATGTCAGACCTTTACTAAATAAAAACCCACCCTGTTTCTTCAGTTGCTTTAGTGTTCCGGGGTCACGGTATCTCACTCTAACGTTCCCACAATCCTGACGCATATAATGTGATAGGTATTCCTCATTCCTAAACGGAAATTATTATAATCTTTTCTATTTCTCAAAGAAACCTCAAATAAATCATCATATTATTATTATAATTTTGTATATATCATTTTATTTTAACAACTATTTGACCATTTATATACATAGCTATATTGATATAAAAATGCAGAGGATATAGAAATGCATTATTAATAATACCTAATTATCACGTCATCCAAAATACTGTTACAAGACTAGGTAAACGACTGATCTTATTTTAGAACGATGTTTGCGAAATACGTAAACAAACCGAAATAATAGTAAGACGTATCATAACTATTTTAATTCAACTTTTCGCTTATTTTTGAAACATACAATGCTTTTTCATGTTTCAGTTCAAGAAAAATGTTACCTATACCTACTATATGTGCTTTTTTAACATTTGTAAATATAGTTATACAATAATTTCAGCCAATTATATTGCCACTCTTGAGATATATGGCTACTCTCTATGAGAGGGGACTGGGCCATAATTCACCTGTTCATAATTGGTGGATGTCGCATGTCTTCAAATATTGGATCATATCGACGCTGGAAAGGAAAAATTATCCAAGCGAAATTTTTGGCCATTTGGAGTTATATACATTGTTGGAATCGCCTGATTTTTCTGCGTCGTTTGGTCTTACTCACGTCCTTCTACGACGACTTTTGATGTGGCTTCGACATTTTGAAGTTCGCGAGAGTTCACTTTTATTTCCTTACTAAACGACAAAATTTTCGAGCATTTTTGAAATTTTGGTGGTTGTCGTAGTTGTGAAATGCTAAATTTGCCTTTGGTCAAGTTTGACATTTCTGTTCATACGGTAATTACTCCACTTAGTTAACTTTTCCAGTATCTGGCGATATAGTGTTAGGCGCTTAGGTAATTTTGAGTTATTTGGGTTTTATCCTACATGCATTGAGGTAATATAAAAAAAATTATATTAAATTAATATTTAGGTTGTTTTGCCTCAACTTCCACATGTTTTTTTTTTATTTTGGTAGGGCAAATTTGGTGTAATTTGGTAAGGATAAATTCTAAAAAAGATATATATTACATTTTTACCGTGCCTTCCTTAATCAAAGCTTGTCGGTTAGTAAATTTTTCCCGTTTCTACTTTTAGGGAAAATTTTACTAAGCGACAGTAACTTTAAAACTGAGCATTATTTTTAATAGTTACGTATACTATAACGTAGATAAAAAAATATCCAAATAAATTTCTAAGAATTAGGCTTTTTGGACCATAACAAGGATTTACAAGATTTTTTTTTTCTGAAATTTCAAACTTTAAACTGCTCTACTGTAAAGTTAGTCTGATGTCGCTTGGATAATTTTTCCTTTCCAGCGTCGATATGAACTGTCCGTATACAATATTTCCTTCACTGATTTGATGATGATTCAACGATTAATGAATATACTAATCTTTATTTAATTTATAGATAATTGTTTTTTTTTAACATTATGACTATTTATATTTAGTATACTAAATATTATTTAATGTTTAAGTTTCACGAGACCGGTAACATCAAAATGTCACCACAATTGTTGGGGACATTTTTAATTGAGCTACAAAACGGTTCTAACATAACTACAAATAATTGTCACACATGACTGCACAGTCGATATGTAAAGCGACAATTCGTTCCGAACAGACGAGACCCGTCTTCACTTCAGTTTTCAGCGTCGAAGGGACTCTGAAACCGTCAGCCGACAGAGTCGGACGGACGCGTAACCTACGTACACTCGCGAACTCTCGGACATTTATAGAAAGAAACTTTTC
Organism: Tholera decimalis; assembly: GCA_943138885.2. Taxonomy (NCBI): domain Eukaryota; kingdom Metazoa; phylum Arthropoda; class Insecta; order Lepidoptera; family Noctuidae; genus Tholera; species Tholera decimalis. The sequence goes on along the minus strand of OW964552.2, from coordinate 11,636,776 downwards.
ACTGAACATTTATGTAATTCTGTGTATTATATAAATTAAATCATATATTAATTATAAATATTCGTCGTGTTTAAATATTTTCTGTGTGTGTTTGTGTAGTGATTAAAACTTTTCGTGTAGATTTAAGATTGAAAAAGTTGGGAAGCCGACGACATTGTAAGTACCATGTCCTTCGCCGAACGTGCTGTGAAGTTTGATAAATTACTTTTAGGGAAGTCGTTAGAATGTTAAGGGGAAGAATGTAGTATTTTTATCGATGTATTTTACAGTTTTTCTACTCAAGGGTTTTGAGGGATTTTTTTGAGACGATGTTAGTGACGTACGTCGATTTGTTCGGTAAACTTTTCAAGTAATATTTTGTGGATTTCTGTGTCTTATTTCAGTGATGGTATTTAAGTTTTTTAACCATGGTTTATACACTTTTAAAATAAAATACTTTACTATTTGTTCGTTGGGTATTTAGCCATCGAAAATCAATCAATGCATTTATTATACCTGTTCTAACTTCTTTAAATCACAAATATAATGCAGTTTTATTGGATTGAGAATAACTTTTATATTTTGTTGCAATTAATATCCCATTCTCTAACAAATACATTAAGAATTTATTTAAAGATGTCTAGTTAATCTTGACATCGACACAGTTAACTGAGTTCTTATTTTCCAATAAATTCTTTATTTTGGGTTCCACAAACAAATTAAATCAAACCAATGTAATCTATCTATATTACAATTTAAGCACCACGAGCAAACAGGTATCTAAAATGACGTGAAAGGGAAATTTAACAGCGTGACAAAGGGATGCCGCCCTTCCTGCTTTTTAGATTTATAACAAAGTAAATATATATATTTTGTTTCGTGTACGGAACCATTGATTGACTTGGTTGACAATATAATGGCCGTCACTTTTATTGGGTGGGGTGACAACGGTTATGGGTTTGTTTTTTGGAGGATGAATAGTAGTATAGTAAGGGTAGAGAGTAGTTAGGGCATTAATATTGATAAACGATTTGGACTTTCCCTTCCATGTCTATGAGAAAAACTGTGAAAAACTCAAACATCCATATTTCAGTAATTGAAAATCATAAAAACTTGATACAAAGTGTTTTAAAAAGTGCAAGGCTTGTACTTTACAATATATTTATTGAAAATTGATTAAATAAATTGATTCACTTTGAACAAAGCTGGTTGACGCTTCCCGTGATCCAAGGGCTGACTATTTCTTTGGCCAAAGCTAAACATTGCCAATGTAGCAATGGCGTCAGTTTCTTGAGTACGTTACCATCTGACTACGTTGAGAATGTATTTCTTTAAAGAGATTTAGAATAACGTTGGGCACAGTTCCTTATGAAACATTCACTGTTTTTGCTATAGCTAAACTCGTATTGGCTAGCGTAATAATGTAGATACCTAATTAAAGATGTAATTATATTTAATTTTTTGTAATAACATTGCTTTGCACTAGAAATATTTTCTGTACCGTGAGTGCATTTTTACAGCCCACCAGTGCATTTTTACCCAAACCCTTAAAAACGATTTGCAGGCCATACAAATAGTTATACTGAATTTAGATTTTATGACAGTCTGATTCCACTAAGGCCGTTCCATCATGGGACTGCAAGAAAAACGGCGACGTGCCATCGTTACATGGTGGGCATCGCACCCATACGCACAAAACGTTTTGGGAATACTTTCATTGTGCCTACAGCTAAGGAGTAGAATTCCCTGCCTGACTCTGTGTTTTCTGATGTCGTTATTTTGGGGATCTTTAAGTCAAAAGTGAATAGGTTAAGTACTTCTAGGTAAGCGTGCTTCATTTTCGATAAAGATCAAGTTAGATAGTGGTCAAACGCGAGCCTTTTTTCCGTGAAAAGAAACGAATAATTAATGACATACATAAGTACCTTTATCAAATGCCGTTTTCCAACCGGCTGAGTATGTGTCAACCCACGCAATGTATAGGGTGCCATATCTATCCCCGTAACCATAAAAAATACAACCCTCTTCTCCCAAGAAACGTGCATCATTGGCGCCAACTTGGAATTTGATTTAGAGCAATATTTAGCAAATGAATCTCAGAAAGAAAAATTGTGTTCCAAAGACCCTGAATATTTTCGAAATACGTACATATTATGTATCTAATAAAAAATGACATCCCGCACTGTATGTGAACTATTATAAAGAAATTGAGGCCATGAGAGCCAGAGTGGCCTACCTATAAAATCAGTATTGAAAAAATGACAGGCCACTCTGGCTCTTCTCATGGCCCTAAAAAATTTCAACTGTCTAGCTATCACGGTTCATGAGATACAGCGGAGCCTTAGTAATAGGGTCAAAATGTTGAACTAAATTTTAGGCCACTGTGGTGCTATGAGTTTTACCGTTTAGAGCAGTTTTATCAATTAAAATCAGTATTGAAAAAATGACAGTTATTATATACATGAGAGCCAGAGTGGTCACTCTGGCTCTCATGGCCTCAATTGTTGTAATAATACAATTTTGTAGTTATTTATTTAAACTATATGTACACGGACGGACTTAATGCAGCAAGGCATTCTCTACTAGTCAACCTCCAAGCCAAGTTATGATTAATAATCTCTAACCACGCCGAATTTAGAGAAAGTAATACTTCTCTGAAAAAAATACCATGGACCTAACATGGCATGACATGGCGAATTTATAAGTAACAAGAAAATTTTACTACGCAGAAAAATATGTAATAAAATCAGTAAAGACTAATTTTAAACTATGATTTTACAGAGATATTACGAGAAAGATTATAATAATATGTGCCTGTATTCATGGCACCAGATTTCCACATAATTTATCCTTTTGTAGTTATGCATGCCATCCGCCTAAGGGACGGTAGCGCCGCATACTGAGGTATCCATTAAATTTTAATGAGTCTTTGGTTACAGACTGAAGAAACCCTAATGCAAGGATCTTTAGTTTGTCCAAGGCACTATAAGAAGTTAATAGTGGCTTAGAAAAACTAAGAAAGGCCTGGTGGTCTTAACTAGTTATTTTTTGTTCATCTTTAATGTAAATGAATAGTTGGGTTGATATAAACCAAATCTAGTGCATAATGTTAAAACATTTAAAGAATATAACTTTTTGTTATTAAAGACAGAGTGTGTGTATTTTATCTGCCATTTTCTAAAAGGTGATCATGTCCTCATACAGTTGTAAGTATTATCCAACACGTCTATTAGTTTATTTCAGCTATCGTTTAAAAAATCGAAATCACTCAGAATTGTATATCTATTTTTGACGTATAATTGTAGGTATAGTAAGTGTTTCAAATGTCGCCCTGAGATCAAAATTTTACTAAAATTAAATTTATTTCAAATAGATAATTATAAAAAAAATATTAGCTTCCTGCACTCCTTCACCAAATTTATAATCTTTAACTGTGCTAAATTTCATACTTATCCGACTGTGTCATTTTCATAAAAAGTGTACAACGTTTTCCTTTAAGTATAAACATGCGTATAGATTTTATTTTACTCATCTAGTACCAAAATTTTGCGTTAGACTTTTTTCATTGCAATTTAAAGCACATCCTACCGACCACCCTGCTCGTCGGCCTAATATTTTAACACAAGTAATGATTGCATTAAATCCAGTATCAAACCAACAATATATGTCTGTAAATCAGACTGTCAAATATAACAGTACAATGTTAATGTCCCTACATTTCCTGCGAACGGTCGTTGTAACTGAACGACACGAGTTTATAGGTAGTATTCTGGCAATACGCCAATTTTGCATAAAAATCCTATACTACGCAAATAAGGCTTGGGTTTCCGAATTGGCGTGTAATTTACAGTAATTTGATTTAGTCATAAGTATAGCTATGATGAGATCTCAATAACACAAAATGAGGGTTTACGTTAGTAACAAAATACAATTAAATTGAAAATGAATGTGTTTTGTACATTTTCAATGCGTTAGTTGATGAGAGGAGCTTATAGCTTAAGAGCTTATACTAGTAGTCACCCAGAGGTCGGAATTCGACTATAACTTAAATTGTTTTAAATTGCTAACGGTTTACCATCTTATCGTATTGAAGTATCTCCGTGTCCCGAAAAACGTGCTAAACCGTTGATCTCTGATAAAATATTGTACTTTTTTGGCATTTGTTACAGGTAGTCAGAAGCAAGAACCTGACTAAAGTCTTGCTAAGGGCTATTTTTTTACCCAGTTACTGGGAATCAGAGGTTAGATTGGCAGTAACTCCACATAAATTCCAACTGGTCTTATTTTATTTTTTTTTCTTTTTTTTTAGAGTATTTTATAATTTGCTGCTGCATCCGGTCAAACGAAGATTTTAATGAACTCATTAAAATTATTATTAGATACATATTCATATACACATCACATACAGATACACATCGCAAAATTTAACATTTTTCCGAAGAGGTTTCCGTTCACCTATAATATTATATAACATACCTACCGTATAAGCTGGCAAATCTTTACCTATGTAATAAATGCAAAAGTTTATATATTATGGATAGTTGATTGTTTGTAACTTAATTACGCCAAAATGGTGAACGGATATACCGTAGAGAATCAATAATATCCTTATTTATAAGTCTGATTGTTAGTAGCTTACAAAGATACAACATACTATTAGATTTTACATCAAAGTAAACAGAAAATTTAGAAAAATACATCACTAAGGCAAATTAAAACCTGAGAAAAGTTTAGAGAAGCAAGTTAAGAAAATATCTTTGAAACGCCTAATAATTAAATTAAAATGCTCAAAGCTATTAAAGATGTTCAAAAGAAGGCCACGCGACAGCATGGCGGCGCCTGGGCGCCGTACCTGACAGAAAAAAGATAGCGCAGATTAAAACAGTTAAGCGTTGGAAAACTCAAATAGAAAACTGAAACCACAAACAGACATCTTTAAATGACACACCAAGGCGGTCAAATGCATTGGTTTAAAGAATACGTTTAAATTTTATTTAGAGAAGATTTACGTCTAAATTTTTTATTTCTATTTTGAATATAAATATAATTTTATTTCATTTCATATTTTGAACATGCTTTTTCAGGACGTATATCACTCTACTCTCTGAAATAACGTTCATTTACATATTATAATAAAAAAATAAATTTAATAAACCCCCTACGCAAAATATACTTAGAAATAGTTTAAGGAACATCCCTAAAAAGGAAAAAAATAATAGTCGCGGCGGGACATCGCTACGTAACAAACTTTAATATCGATTCTAAATGGCGATACCCCGCCATTTTTAAACTTTTCACCTACCATAGTTTTTGTCAATTTGACCAATTTCATTAAATGGTCTTTTTTTATAACACAGTACACGTATGGGTACGGGCATATTAGACAATATTCAATTATTCATCCCCAATTTAATAATATAATATAATAATATATTCCACAACTTTTTCACACAACGCCATCTAGTCCCAAACTAAGCAGAGCTTGTGGAATGGGTACTAGACAACTGATACACATACATATATATTTCTAAATACATACATATTATAGATAAATTACACCCAGACAAAGAACAAATGACCGTGCTCATCACACAAACATTTGTCCTAGGTGGGAATCGAACCCACGACCTTGCGCATAGCAGTCAGGGCCACTGACCACTATACCAACGGGCCTGTCAATTTCACTCCCCATATCTATTAAATGGCTGAACCGATTTTGATTAAACATATCTGATTGTAATTTATACGTCGTGTTCTTTCATCTGATACCCTACTTGGGTATATTTGACAATATTCGATTATTCATCCCCTCTTTCACCCCCTATACCTAGTAAATGGCTGAACCGTTATTGACAAAAACTTATCTAAGAACCGTCACCGGAAAACCTGCAAATTAAATTGTCTAACAAAAAAAACTGCATCAAAATCGGTTCACCGCATAGAAACTACGGTGCCACAGACAGACACACAGACACACATAGCGGTTTAACTTATAACACCCCTTTTTTGCGTCGGGGATTGAAAATTAAATAAAAATCGGTTAATTTGTTTAACAGCTATGTTGTCAGCATTATCCAGCCTCATCTAGTTAAAATTACGAAAAAAATTACAATGAGTGTAAAAGTGTTATTTATAACCTATTTGCAAAATAAACATAATTAATTCATTATTATGTAGAGACACACATCATACTTTATATACATCTTTTCTTAGTTGGATGGTGAAAAGAGAAAATCATTATCAAAATAAATTTTCCTGTCTTCAAAAACGCGAGTCTTTCATAATAATCAAGACATTTGCAGCCAAAGAACGCGTTTAGAAAAAATTTATGAACGAAAACGCGGTAAAAAGATATGTGGGTTAGAATAAAGTAGCACTTTGTGCCGACTTTATATCATAAAACATAATACCAAATTATCTCCTCATATAGCAGCAAAAATTGTGTGGAATAACTTAATTAAAGAATAATAAATTGTACTTGGTTTATACACAGATAATTGAACTTTGAATCATAATACACTCCTACAAAGTACGTGATCATTATTGGTATAAAATCTACATGAGATGATATCTATTTAAAAGATATGACTGAAATAATTTGGATGAAATTCAAATATAATTAATGAAAAACATATTTGCCCTCTATGTGTTTTTAAACCATTGATCAGATTGTGATGAACCTATTTTTTCTTTTAATAGGTAACTAGCAATGTGGGTAGAATTCACATTACTAGCAATCTTATTAACCCCTCCAACTAAACTAAACTATGCAACTAAGCTAAAGGGTGTTCTCAAGAGGTGCAAGAGGGTTTCTGCACCATAATCTACTAGGTGAAATTTCCACGCGAACAAAGTCGCTGGCGTACACAGCGTATGTATTCTCTTCTTTTCACCTCTTCTATCACCAATTGACTGGCTCGTTGGCAGCTTGACTGCTGAGCAAATAGGTCTCGAGTTCAGTAGGGCAAAAAGTGATAATAGGTTTTTCTTTAAGAATTTTTTCAGTAGTAAGTAGCCCGGAGTTTGGAAGTTGGCAGAGTGATACCGCGTGCCTCAGAAAGACGATAAGTCAGGACCAACGGATCCCGACTGTCATTTGAGCATCTTTGACCGGCGTTACGGGTAGTCGGAAACCAGAAACACACGAACCAAGAAAGCAAACGATAATGCGCAATCAGACAGTACTCTCAATAATTGTCTTCAGAACTACACAAAACAGCGGCATTCAAGGGCAGTTTTAAGTACGCTGCATCCAATTGCTGGAACAATATTCCCCCTTCAATAAGAAACTTTAAGCACGTTGGCACTTTCTAAAGTCGATTGCAGCAGTATCTCATTGACTCGTAGAAACAACTAAGTGAGACTATTTCTAACACGTCCATTATATAGTGCAATATAGTTCCTCAGTTGTTTCATTTCATTTCATTCCAAACCATTTCATATACCATGGTTTTCTAACACTTCATTGCAGAGAAATCTTATTGTAACAGCCCTCCGTCTACGCTCTGGTCACATGCCACTTAATAAATTTAATTTCTTAATGAAAAAAACTGAATCTCCCAATTGTTCAGTGTGTGGTACAGTAGAAGACGTTTATCACTTTCTGTCCATATGTACTAAAAATGAAACTGCACGACTCACATTTATGAAAAAATATAATTTGAACAGAGGTGACATTGGAGTGTTTCAAAGTATTTTATCGAAACCTACCTCTGAAATAGCTCATGAACTTTATAAGATGTGCAATTGCAGGCATTGATATTAATAACTTATTGAAGTCAATGCTTGTTGTGGTGCATTTTGTGAAGTTCATTAATTATCAAAGTGTATCTATCCGTAGTTATAAGTTTCATATTGTATATAATGTTAAGAAATTATTGTATATAGCGTAAGGATTTTGTAACAATGAGGCTGACATTGTCGATATACGACAAAAGTCTCTAATAAATAAAGAAAAAAAAAAAAAAGAATGCGCTTACTTGTTTTATTTATTACATCTAAATATATATAACTCAATGGTGACTGACTGACTGACTGACATAGTGATCTATCAACGCACAGCCCAAACCACTGGACGGATCGGGCTGAAATTTGGCATGCAGGTAGATGTTATGACGTAGGCATCCGCTAAGAAAGAAATTGCCACGGGATCGGGATTTACACGGGAAAATCTTCCCACGCGGGCGAAGCCGCTGGCACAAGCTAGTTAAGTATAATATTGAATTATATGTAACACACACACAACCCCATTATGTCAATTATATTTGTATTTTTACGGTTATTTTATATTCCACTATTATCTATTATCAATTAAACACAGAACACTAAACAATTACACGTCATATATTCGCGTCATCGCTACTCGGCATCCGTATATGTATATGTCACTGCAGGGACCCAGCAGAATATCAGCGCTAGGTATTTCCTACCTGTCACATGCTGAGCTGGGCACCCATTTGGTGCAAACTCAAGACACAGCGCATTCGTCTCGTTTAAATGTTTTCACTTTATTTCATTATGTTTGTTCCTACTAACTGCACGTTTTATTTTCTGTTTTTACGTGTTTTATGTAAATTTGTTTTTTTTTGTTTCCTGTTGTTGTACCAAATAAATGTTTTATCTATCTATCTAGAAAATCTGACACTCGTCTGACTAATGGGAATCGCCTAGCTACCGGGTTGTGAAGGTCAGATACGCAGTCGATTCATGTAAAACAATAATACTCAGCTGAATCGTGTTAGACTGGAAGCCGACGAAAAAACTATATAATATTGATAAACAGTGACAAGCAGGCGGGACCCAATTGAACATATTTTTTTTAAAATGGGACGGGTCCGCCTGCTTGTCACTTTTAAAAATAAAAATGTGCTTGTTTGTTACATTTCAGTTGAGCAGTCGGGTTTTTTAGACTTTTTATATAAGTTTTTTTTTTTACTTTTTAGTTAATATATTAAGTAACAATTTTTTAGTATTCCCGGTCGTGTCACATTGGTACTCCACCGGATTCAGAAACTGAGTCCATATGTTTAAACTTTCTCATTGTGTTATTTTGCTAGTATTAGACTAATGATGAACATGATATACCTTTTCGAAATTCTTTTGTTAAGCCCTTTAATTCGATACCCATATTGTAGTATTAAAAAAAAATGTTTTTTCACCATGTATAATGGCTTCGTACAGCTGCCATGTTTAATTTTTTTTAAATGTCACCTATCTAAGAACACTCGGGCTGTTAAGACAAATTTAACGATACCTCAATTGTGTGAATCCGTACAGCGGTTCTGGAGATATGAGGTAATAAAGAATATTACATACATACATACATACAAGATCCGCGCGAAAAACATAACCCTTCCTTTGCAGTCGGGTAATAATAAAAACTTTTTTGCAAAAAAATAAAACCGACTTCCATATCAAAACACTACAAAGCCAAAAATAATTTTAATTTCGGTAGTCGGTGTTATTGGTTTTGTATTTTCTTTTTTTTCACACCGCCTTCCGAAATTAAAATTATTTTTGGCTTTGTAGTGTTTTGATATGGAAGTCGGTTTTATTTTTTTGCAAAAAAGTTTTTATTTTCGCGCTTTTTAGTGGTTCAATTTGTAATTAATCTAGTTATAAAAGCCAAAATGTCAACTACAAAAAACTAAAAACGCGCGAACAAAAAACACAATATAGAGTAACCGAAAAGGTCATCAATGTAAATATTTTTTTTAGACTTATGTTGATTTTTCAGAAACGGCTTGTTCGATGTCGATAAAATTTTCATGGGACCATTTGGGAAGTATACCCTTTCCAACAAAAAAAGAATTTTTCAAATCGGTTGGCGAGCGACGGAGCTATGCCCGAACAAACATAAAAAAAAAAAAAAAAAAAAAAAAAAAAAAAAAAAACAAACAAACATCCGAATTGAGAACCTCCTCCTTTTTCAGAAGTCGGTTAAAAAACAAACAAACATCCGAATTGAGAACCTCCTCCTTTTTCAGAAGTCGGTTAAAAACTATCATTAATCATTTAGTCTATTGCGGCACAAAGGACAGCCTTACGATCTTTAGACAGTTGAAGACTAAGGAGTTGTTTTTTTTAATATGATTTACCTTTGGTTACTGTTTATTGTTACTTCAATTTGAAAAAGTACCGCTTTTAAAAGCCTCAGAAGGACACATTTCCACACTAACTTAAATCCATTAATAGCAATTTAAATCATCACGCTATCATTATAATTACTGCAACCATTAGTGGATAAAAGTGATTAAGTTTAATAATGACTCTTCTAATAACCCATGGCTGTGGGTGACACGTGTTTTGGAAGTTACAGTAAGGTCACTAGGGTGAAGTTACCCGGGGTAATTTGTTTTTCTGGGATTTGTTGGATGTATGTAATCTAATTGACATTGGGGATTACAAACATTGGTTTAATTGAACAGTAAACAAGTTGATTATTTTAACAAACTTAGAATGTAACCTTTTTATTTTCATTTATTTTCAACAATATTAAAAACTATTTACCATTTCTTTTTTAAATCTTTCATCAAATTAACAAGAAATTAAATAAATATCAAAAAAAGGCAATTAGTAAGAAGTCAGTTAATAAAACATAGTTTAACACAAAAATTTATAACTTGGCTTTGGTTTTGGCGCGAGTCAGAAATAAATAAACCACTAAAATATTAAAATTACAAAGATTATATTTATAGGCGTATAACTTTTTTCCCAAAAGAGTTTTTTAATAAATGGTAAACTCATTTCCTCTGTTTCAGTTCAATCAATCATTATACATAACAATATTAGAAGCAATAAATATGTCACATTTTACCTTTAACTATGTGGAAGTAAGAAGAAATTACATTTTTCGAGTCATTAAGTGCTGGTGAACACGTAAGAAAATTGGTAAACGTCTACACCGACATTAACCTACTAGAATCGGTGTACAACAGGATCCATTTATTTTTATTGGTTTAAACAATTGTTCCAAAACCATAGTTGGGTTATCGGTAACGTTAGTATTTTATACCGGATACGTTTTAGTTTATTTTATGCAGATGATGGCAATATTTCAATAGCCCAGTGACCACGACAATAGAAACCTTCGATTAATTATATTTTATTACACACTTTAAGTGACAATTTGATGATTCGTGGTGGGACATGGTTTGGTTTGCTACTGCTCCACTCCACCCAGAGCAGGAGAAGTCTATCTATATATTTGTTGCGTTAAATGACGAATTGTCCCACTCTTTTAATTTATCGTGTATCGGGAATTCGGGAGTGCATGGAGACCCAGAATCACCTAGTTAATTACGTTTATGAAGTAAGGCATGCTATTTTTTTATACAGACAAAGACTATCTTTAGGACCAATAATTCAATTGGCTTAGTAATTTAAATGTTAAGATTATTTTACCGTGATAAAATGCTCGTTCTTTGAGGACACGATCGAGGAATACGGATTATTCACCGCACTAAACCCCATAGAGGAAAAAGTGAAGTTAAAATAGTTTATAAAATACCTATTTGGAAAATAAAAAATAGGTACTATCACATAATATAAAAAAACTACCTAAAATAAACATCATTGAAGAAAACTCCTTGGAGGAGGAGGCTTACATCCGTAGGGCGGTCCAAACAACTACTAACTATCGCTATATGGTATTCATGAGAATTTTAACGCCCTGAGAGATGTGCTATAAAATAAAAGTCACCCTGTCTAACAGAAAATGCCACATTTTCCGGTGGTTTTGTATCAGTCATTCTCTTGCACAGTTCTTAATGATGCGACCATGCACGCTCCAATTTGTTTTTGGGACAAACTCAACAATCGGAAAGTTTATATCGAGAATTTGAGGAAAATATTTTTCTTCCCATTCTGTCTCTGTACTCGTAGCAGTTATTAAAATTAATTAATCACTTTATATTTGGATTGGGATATTTTTAACGCAAGGAGTTCAGTTCTGAGTTTTTTCTTAACTTATAATTATTATGACCTATGTAGGAAGTACACGAGTAACGCACTTTACTTTTACTTTGATAACAACACGGCGCGGCGTAGGGAATTAATTAAAGTTAGTTTTTACTTACCGTCAGGTTATTATAAAAAGCTCTTGAGGATTCGAATTTGCATTCTAATAACCTTGGTTTAAACCCATCTTTACTAATTTAATCAAAATATTCTGAGAATTTTATAGCTTTTTACCCGACTGCCAAGGAATGTTATGTTTTTTGCCTGTATCTTGTATGTATGTAATATTATTTATTACCTCATATCTCCAGAACCGCTGAACGTATTTACATAAATGAGGTATCGTTAGATTCGTCTTAGCAGTCCAAGTGTACTTAGATACGTGACGTTACAAAAAATCAAACATGGCGGCTATGCGACGCCGTTGTACCTACTAAGCGAAAAAAAAAACACATTTTTTTCGACTACTACAATATGGGTATCAAATTGAAGGGCTCAATACAAGGATTTCAAAAAGGTATATCATGATTATCATTTCCATAATACTAATAATATTAGTACAATGAGAAAGTTTAAAAAATGTGGACTTTGCTCTTTCACTTTCTGAATCCGGTGGGGTGCCAATATGACACGACCGGGGAAACGGAAAAGTGATCATAAATAAAAATGTGACTAATATGTTTAAAATAAAAACAAAATATAAAATCGTATAAAAGGACTGAAAAATCTTTAATCAATATTTAAACTAAAAAGCTGTAAATAAAAAAGTAGGATTTTGTGAACTGAACCATAAATTTAACTATAACTAACTATTTCTAGTGTTAAACAAGTAATTTAAAAAATCTAAAACGCCTGACTGCTCAAAACAACTGAAAATTAACAACTAAGCGGGACCCAATTGAACAATATAATTAGAAAAATAGAATGGGTCCCGCCTACTTGTTGTTGAGTTGAGTTTTTTTTTTCTTTTGAGCAGTCAGGCGTTTTAGATTTTTTAAATTACTTGTTTAACACTAGAAATAGTTAGTTATAGTTAAATTTATGGTTAAGTTCACAAAAAATAATGTTCCAGTATTTTTCTGAGGATTTTTCCTATATTTAAGCTTATTTCAAGAAAATGAGATAAAACTGGTTGTTTGTAAGGGGTTATTAATAAAAATACTGATTATAATAATATTCCACAACTTTTTCACACAACGCCATCTAGTCCCAAACTAAGCAGAGCTTGTGATATGGATACTAGACAACTGATAAACATACATATATATTTCTAAATACATACATATTATAGATAAATTACACCCAGACAAAGAACAAATGACCGTGCTCATCACACAAACATTTGTCCTAGGTGGGAATCGAACCCACGACCTTGCGCATGGCAGTCAGGACCACTGACCACTATACCAACGGGCCTGTCAAACTCGATTCGACTTAAAATTTTCTTCACTTATATCAGAACGCTTCACTACTGCTGATGTTTAATATAAAAGATATTACATAATCATCCCTCATCCATTCTCTCTTTCTCTCTCTCTCTGCAGTCCATCCTTAATTATTGAAGGTCACGATCACCATTCCTCACCCAAGGGTTCCTTGGGCTGTTTTATTTACTACGATCGGTGGCCATACCGACATTGTTCGAAACTGTGGGAGCCACTTCAGTTGCTCAAAAGTGACAAGCAGGCGGGACCTATCCCATTTTTTTTTATTAAAATTATATTATGTTCAATTGGGTCCCGCCTGCTTGTCACTTTTAAAAATAAAAATGTGCTTGTTTCTTGCATTTTAGTTGAGGAGTCGTTTTTTTTAGATTTTTAAATAAGTTTTTTATTGTTCATCATTCTTCCAAATCTTCTTCTACAACACCCACATCAACACCTTTTTCCTTTTAACATTCAGTTTTTTGTAGTCCTCATTGAAGGAAGTTCTCATGAACAAAGAATGTGGAGACTTTTTTGTGTTTAACATTTCTTTTGTTCTGAGCTAGTTTACTTTGCTCTTATCATTAAATATTTTTCAATTAACTATTTTCTTTTCTAGAATTTGAGATCCAACAAAACCACAACTTTCCATTTTATGCACCTGTAAGGGGTTTTTGTTTTTACATTGTTTCATAATCTTCCACGGATCCTTTCATATTGCTTAAGTCCTGTCTCAATTTTAGCAAAATCGTTGTCATTGGGCAGGAAAGTGTGTCATGATTCTAGGTAAGGGAAGCTGAGTGTCTCTAGAGTGGGGTGTGTATTTAAACATATGTAAAAATTTAAATTAAGAAATTATGTATCAAAGCATTATTGTAAAAAAGATTCCATTGACGTGGATCGTTTTTGTAAAACTATAACAATATTTTTTCACTGCGCTTAAAGTTTAAAGCTTTGGTTTCCTAGGATAGCGGTGCCGTCAAATAGCGGCCGTAATACAGCGGTGAATGACGTCACTAGAACGTTGTCTATGTAAACAAAATGGTGCGGTTTCCTAGAGAGCGGTAACTGACACCGTAACGTCAAAAAGCGGTACCGCCATTTGCATGACGGCCGTCTTGTCGGTGTCAGATGGTTTCGTGAACGTTTCCAAAGAGAATGTAATACACTAGATAGCGATGAAGCAGACAGTGTGTTAAAACGGCCGTGGAACTATCCACATGTCGTCACCGTAAAGACGGCCGCTTTTTTGCGTCCGTAATATTACGGCCGCTATATGACGGCACCGCTTTCCTAGGAAAACAAAGCTTTACGAAAACGATCCACGTCACTTTAATCTTTTTTGCAAAACTTTAAGGTCAATTAAAAAGGTTGATTTAGAAATACCTATGTATAAATGATCTTCAATTAGTTTTGACTACAACATCCAAAAAAAATAGAACAAATTTTCATGCAAAACATACAATTTTATCGTAGATACAAAAAATTGCAAAAAAAATAGGTTTATGTAAATAAATGCCTACTTAATTAAAGTTTTCGGTATAAAAATAATAAATATTCTGTTAACCTTATCGCCGAAATACTAATGATAACTTTTATGATCGTTGTGTATCGAATGAATCGTTTTATAAGAATTACAATTTTCGTATTTCTTTATTTAAATACAATATGCATGTGGCCTGAATCAGTATAGTTCTGTAGTCGAATGTTATTTGGAATTGAGTTAAAATGATTCAACGTTATTTGAAAATTTAAACAGAATGTTTTTTGTAATATATTCCATATTGTATAAAAGCGTGATTGTTCCAAGTAGTTTGAATCATTATAGCAAAAAAAAATTATCACACGTCAGGGCAATCAAGAAAATGCAAAAATGATTCTAATAGCTTGAAACACTTATTCATTTTAAAAATGGTCTTTGACATTTCAGCTGCGGGTTGGACTATGGTCCAACCCGCAGCTGATGCCGCGCGGTTTTCGTCAATTATTAACATAGAGTTATGAGTCTTTGATATGTTAAAATATACCTTATTTGGGAGTAAATAGGTCACAAAACTCGAAATTGTCGAGGTTGTGGGTTGGAACATTTTTGCTTAAATCGGTCCAACTGCAAACCTGAGTGGTACTACTGGGTGATTTATTACATTAGGACATCGAGACCGCGGTTTTTTTTTTTAAGCAAGGCAGTTTTGAATAATGCTGTAACTATTCTTCTTGGAGTACCCGCAAACATTTTTGGTAATTTGAACGTAGTAATGGATATGATACTATCTTACTAAAATTACATGTCTGAATGTCGAAGCTAAGTATATGATAGACATATTATTATCTTAGTTTTTAGATACTATTTAAATTTAAATTTCTCTTCGAGTAAAATAAATATCTTTATCATCTTTCTTACAAACATTATAAACGTGAAAGTTTGTAAGGACGGATGGATGTTTGTTACTCTTTAACGCAAATACTACTGAACAAAGAATGAAATTTGGTATATACAACGTGTAACAGAAAGGGTATATACCTACCAATGGCACGGCTTCTTTGAGTGATATCAAACGATATTGGAAGGGTTTTTTAATCCTATCTCTACATGTTCGAAAGTAATGAGAATTTTTAATACATTGATACCAGAAACCGAACTTTTCAAATTGAAATACACACATCAAACACATCACAGAAGAGAACAGAAGAGATATATCGTGATATTTGCAAGTAACGTGGAAAGTTATTGACCTACATAGTGCGGTGACACGATTGTTATGATTTCAAGGTATCAATTTTTAGAGTATTTTATTTTGAGTTGAAACCCTTCCAATGTCGTTTGATATCATCCAAAGAAGCCGTGCCCTTGGTATGTATATACCCTTTCCGTTATACGTTGTAGATAGTAGAAATCCTGGAATAACACAAAGGTTACTTTTTATCCCGTAATTCTCACGGGATTGGTATTTACGCGGGAAAACCCTCCCGAATGCGAACGAAGTCGCAGGTAGAAGCCAAGTGACACTTAAACATAAATAATATACATACATATTATCAGATCTTGACATCCACAAAAGTGGATTCTTAGGAGAAGTAATTAAAAATCTGCTGACGAGTATTTTTACTAAGTTATGTGTAAACCTGTTTAAATCCCGGCGAAATGTACGTATCTGTACATCGTATTTGTGTGATAGATCACGACAAACATACTTACCTCGGTGTAAAGCTAAATAGTTTTATTTTAAAAACATTGTATTGAACACTCATTAAAAAACAAATAGATCTAGGCTAATGTTTATCAATTGATGGATGGCTTGCCTTGTTTTTGTAACAAAAATTTAAATTAACCGATAGTTATATTTAGGGGCAATTTAGAAGAAACTCGTAATTTGTATATTTTCTCACGACCTTGTATTATTAACGGCAAATATAGTACAGCTATGCTACAAATTGGCATTTCGTGTGTGTAGAAATAAAATAATGTTTCATGTTTATATTGTAATCTGCTAAGCCTTTTTAACACGCTTTTATTAGGTCGACCTGTATGTAACTAACTATGTAATGGAATCTAAGGTAACTAATTTAACCATCTTCCAAGGGTCGTAGCGTAATGAAAATTGACAACTGTATGTAGTTCTGATGACAATACAATAATATCGTAGTGTCGAACTGATCTGATGATGGAGCCGGAAGATATGAACTGGAACTTCATGATGGAAAATCGTATCATAGCTGTTTTGGATTTCTTAGAAAAGTCTTGTGATGAACTTTGACCACGATTAGGTTTCAAGGTCTGATGATGAAGCCGGAAGATAGGCACTGGCATTCCATGATGGAATATCGTATCTTAGTCGTGTTTGCACTTGTGAGAACGGCCACGTTATGTAATTTGAACACGATCAGTTTTCAAGGTTATAACAAACCTAAAGAAAATCCGTTATGGGTTTTCTTAACATTTTTTTTTTGTTTTTACTTGCATTTATAAAAGCGTGTTTCTCTTTTTTAAACTATTAATTTATTACCAATTATTTTGGGATCGGGTTCCAATGTAACCGAATGCAGGTGAGTACTAGTGTTTTTTAACTTTAAACTTTTATTTATTTAATTGTCACATTTGTCTTAAACAATATATCTTACGCAGAGGTCTCCTTTTAAGTATATGAGGCCCCGCTCTTCATAACTGACATAGTATGAATGACAAGGTTTGAAACTATAATTAATAAGAATAAAAATAAAACTATTTACAAAATGAATAAAAGATACTATGATAATATGTTTTCTTTGTGTGTGTATGTGTGTGGGTATATATGAATGTTAGTGTGTGAGTGATAGTGTGCATGTGTATCATAGTGTGTGTGTTTTACATGGAGCGACTGCCTATCTGACCTCCAACACCAAATAGCTGAGTAACACGATACCCTTTGGTAAGACTAGTGTCAGATTGTCTGACTTCTGACTACCCGTAACTCTTGTCAATGATAAATGATCTTTATTTTGCAAATTGGTCCTCGTAGGGGCGATAGACGGCTACCTCTCGCTCCCGGCCCTGGTACAATCCATGGTCCGGAGTGAGGAGACATGGAAAGCGGTCACCTCTTTCTGCGAAGCAGTTATGCAAGCGAAGGAGGTGGCGGGACGCACGAGGGAGAGCCGCCGCAGGAGACGCTCCGGGCCTGTGACTCCAGCCACCGTAAGCGCGGGCCTGCGGGCTGCGAGCAATGGGTAGCTCGCCGTCCGACGGAACCAGGCCCGTATAGACGGCGCGTCGTGTTCCACGCACGCCTCAAAGAGTGTCAGCAAAACTGTAGAGGCCCATAAGGGGGCCGTTGCCTGCCGTGGTTGCGAAATTATTCGAAACGTTACCGCGGCCTCGGACCACGAAGGCCATATGATGGAACACGGATGCGTTATAGTCAGTAAAAGTCTGACACACCCTCCCGCTTCGCCCAGATCGGGAGGCAGTCATTGGATGATTTCCCATCCTTAAAAAAAGCCAAGACCAATAATAATAATGAATAAATAATTTAAAAAAAAACTTTTTTATCAAAAAACCAGCAACATTGCCATTATGAAATGGCGATCTTTTTCGAGGAACTACGTTATTATTTGAGAGAAAGTAAGCGACTGCGTCTGTGGAAGTATACACTGTGTTACAGACAAAGAAAAGAGCTTTGTGTGCTTTCCAAAGCACGGGGGAGACTCTGCATGTTAAGATGGTCACTTATCAATGAACCAACCTCTTGCCGAGGTCGGTTCATTGATAGGTTTGCTTTGCTTATCCTTAAAAATCAACCCATACGGCTATTATTATCTAACAAAAAACTCTTCAGAATGTTAAATATTTATAATAGCAATTTTGCTATTATTAATTATTTAATGAGTAGAATTTTACATGGATCCTAATCCTAGTCTGTGTTTCCTGATAGCTACAACCTAAGGGTCTTTAAATCAAGAGTGAATAGTTTACTTCTAGGCAAGCGTGCTCCATCTTCGAGCACATCATCGCTTACCATTAGGTGAGATGGTGGTCAACGCACGGCTATTCTGAATAAAAAAAAATGTTGACCTTAGCAAAATAGGATGCCAAAACTTTGTATAATATGAACTTCGTACATAGTTGAAAGGAACTTGTACCTACTTCGACGTTGTCAGAATTTCATTTTATATATTGAAGAAAAAAAAGGTTGTCTGTTTCAGCCGGCTCAAGATAATAACAAAAGTTTTGATGTTTTGTTTCGTTACATAGTTTTTGTTGAAAGTCTACTGTATTAAAAGATCTTGAATAATTATGAGTTGCTCATATCATTATTTAATTTTATCTCCTAAAGATCTAGAATTCCAAATAGGTACATCTATTAAATTCACTTTTTCTTAGGTGACGCTTGCTTAAATATTTATAGTGTAATCATTATAGTTATATTATGTTGCTTACCTACCAAGCTAGCAATTTCATCGGAGGCTTTTCTTTGAGCCTGTGTTGGAATTACTCTGGGTAGCTGAAGAAAATATACCTTATTCTACTTACATACCTGGTAACATCAAGTACTTACTTATAATTCGGAACTATTTTTTAAAGTATCATAACATTTTTTATTTTGACATAGGTAATAATAATGTATATACGTCATGATTTTTCATTGGTATTTAATTTAACTTTATTCTAAAGCAAATTAGTAAAATAAAAAAAATATATTTCAAATTCAATATTTAAAAAACCAAAGGTAATTTTTGAGAATATTTTAGTATAACCAATCCGCCTACATTCACAGTAGTGGTACCTAAATAGGTATCACTACTATGAATCATCATTCATGCCTTTTCCCAACTATTATCTATACTAATATTATAAAGCGGAAAAGTTAGTTTGTTTGCTTGAACGCGCTAATCTTCGAAAGTACTGGGTGGATTTGGATGCAGTTTAGTATGGAAGTAGCTTGAAGCTTGAGGAAGGTTATAGGCTACTTTTTATGCGACTGCAAAAAAGGAGAGTTATGTTTTTACCGTGATAGAATCCACGGGAGCGAAGCCCCGCGTGAGTACTAGTATGTTATATAATAATTTTACTAAAATTAAGAAAATGCATTTTTCAAATAAAATAAATGGCGCTATTGGTAAAAAATAAATTTGTTTTCTGAACTGTAAAAGCGGCAACGCCGCAGCGCCGGCGCCGCCGGCGAGGCACGCGCCGAGTGATTGGTCAGCTGATTATACACGATGTTGTGAAATATTAAAATGGAAAAAAGGTCCCACGGCTATAATATTGTTTATTATTAAATTATTTTAATTGAATATGATAAAATACCTAATATAGAATTACGTGGTTTCAATTAATGTGATAACCTAATCGCCACGCTGTATATATTTGAAGTGTCAATAGCCTAATGGCTAAGATGTCAGACTAGTGATCGAGAGATCACTGGTTCGAACCTCACCCATTACATTATTGCCGTGTACCCGGTCCAGACACAAGCATATTTAGCTCAGTTGCAGGGAATTACATGATTGCTTGTAATATGAATTTAATCCACAATTTTACACAGTTCTCTTTTAAAAACAAAAAAAAAATGGTAACAAACTGATTATAATGGTCCCACTGCTGGGACACAGACTTCATCTCTATGGATGTGAATGAGCCTCTAATGCACTACGCGGGCCCAAAGCGGGTTAGAGGATGTCGTATGTTTACGTACTTTTGATCCTGGGACATACCATTTCCATCACTATGTTTTCCTTAACCGTGTTGAGAGCAATAGTGCTATTATAATCGGGCACGCGGCAACTGCGGCGGTAAGACCCCTCTTTGAGGAGTGGCTAGATCGGCGTCACGGCGTCCTGACCTACCGCATGACACAGGTCCTCACCGGACACGGAAGTTTCGGGAGGTATCTGTGTCTGATGGGGAAGGAAGAAACGCCTGGGTGTCACCACTGCGAGGGCCGCCCTGAGGACACAGTAGAGCATACGGTGCAAGACTGCCCCGCTTGGGCAGAGCACCGACGTGTCCTCACGGCGGCGATAGGCGGAGACCTCTCGCGCCCGGCATTGGTCGAGGCCATGCTGCGGGGCGAGAGGGAGTGGGAAGCGGTCGCCTCCTTCTGCGAAGCAGTCCTGCTGCCGAAGGAGGAGGCAGGCCGTGTGAGGGAGAGGATGGCGTCCTCCCTCCAGCCCAGCCGCAGTGGTAGACGCCCACGGCGTCGGACGACGGCCGACGATCTCCGGCCACCGTAGGCGCGGGCATGCGGACAGCAAGTAAAGGGCAACTCGCTGTCCGACCATGGACCATGCCCGGGTCGACGGCGCGTTGTGTTCCACGCGCGCCTCAAAGAGCGTCAGCAACATGACGAGCCCCACCAGTAGAGGGCCGAAGCCTGCCGGGGTCGTGGGACTTATCCCATTACCGTGACCCCGGAACGTAAAGGGTTATTGAAGGAACACCGTTGATTTTAGTCAGTAAAAGTCTGACAGTCCCTCCCGCCCTGCCCAGGGTGGGAGGACTTATTTGATAATTTTACCACGATAAAAAAGTGCTATTATAATACATACATACATATACTACCCATAGTGATGTGCAGGCCTAGTTTCTAACTTACGACCTTCTACTGACTAAAACCAGCCCTGTTCCCTCAGTTGCGCTTGCGTTACGAGGCCGTGGTATCTCGTTAGAACATTCCCCTAACCCCGGTCAAATTCACGATCTACCGCCGTGGTACTCGTAACTACTAAGCTATCATTAAGTCAACTTACAAAACAACGTTTTTGTTTCAGCAAATACAATTTACATTTCATCTTACTCGGTGTCAGTCATATGAAACGTGATTCGAATTTTGTGTGAATTTTGTGACCACAATAGTTTAAATTTTGGCAATACCTAACTCAATAACATTTAGCGTATCGCCGTTTATTCTAAAATCCGTGTTTGAGATCGGGTTTTCATTATACTATGATTATACTACATGTTGTTGACCTGTCATAATAATACCTATTCATACAAATATAATCAACCAAATTCTTGGTTTATATTCTATTGAGGTTTTGAATTTCGAATATGCACAATTGAAATCAAATTTCAATTGTTTTAAATTGCTATACACAATGGGCTATTAATTAAACAACTATAAAATATATATTTGAAAAATGTGTTAAATATTAATATAGAACTATTTGCGAAAAAATTCATTTACTTGGTGAAAACTTTAGGAGACGTAAGCTTTTGGAGTTACTCTTTCAACTTTGTCACGCACAACGTGTATTTTTCCCAAAGCCATCTAAATTCCCTATAGCATGACTAGCCATCAGAGCTGTCTATATTTATCGTAGAATTTAAAACCTATGAATTGTCTTTCTTTACATTTAAGAAATGTAATTTTATAAATCCGGTTAACTACCCTATTTCACCCATTGTATCCACCCTTTTTAGTTGTTAAGTCCATAATTTTGTTTTACTGTTATGGTGTACAATATAGAATATATCTATCTATCTATCTCTCAAACAAATATTTTGTTTATATATACAAAGTGTAATGGAAACCCCATATCTATCCAAAAGGACTGCAGACAACATCTGGTATGGAGTGTATATGCAAAGTTTCAGCTCAAAATAAGTGACACAAAGAATTGATAAGTACCAAATTATCGGTTTCATATGTTTCTTGAATACCAATCATAACAAACGTGTCACAGCACTACGAGGGTCAATAACTTTCTAAGTCACTTACCAATAACACGGCGATTCTCTTCGTTCTTCTTAATTTGAAAATTCTGCATTGGTATCAATGTATTGAAATTTCTATTATACTTCACACATGTAGACATAGAATGCATGACTAGCCATCAGAGCTGTCTATATTTATCGTAGAATTTAAAACTTATGACTTGTCTTTCTTTACATTTAAGAAATGTAATTTTACAAATCCGGTTAACTACCCTATTCCACCCATTGTATCCACCCTTTTTAGTTGTTAAGTCCATAATTTTGTTTTACTGTTATGGTGTACAATATAGAATATATCTATCTATCTATCTCTCAAACAAATATTTTGTTTATATATACAAAGTGTAACGGAAACCCCATATCTATCCAAAAGGGCTGAAGACAACATCTGGTATGGAGTCTCTATGCACAGTTTCAGCTCAAAATAACTGACTCAAAGAATTGATACCAAATTATTGGTTTCATATATTTCTTGAATACCAATCATAACAAACGTGTCACAGCACTATAAGGGTCAATAACTTTCCACGTCACTTGCCAATAACACGATAATTCTTTTCGTTCTTCTTAATTTGAAAAATTCGGTCTATGGTATCAGTGTATTGGAATAAGTTCTACACATGTAGATTTAGGATTACAAAACCCTTGCCATATCGTTTGTTATCATCCAAAGAAGCCGTGCACTCGGTATGTATATACCCTTTAAATTACACGTTGTATAGCCAGCCCATAGAGTTTCCACTGCCTGGACATAGTTCTCCTGTCTATGAGAAGGAATGGAACTCTTAGATTTTCCGGTCAAAATCATAAATATTTGATTTCACGCAGGTCTACATGGTAAAGAAACTAGTGCACTTTTTTATTGGTTCTTTCCTATAGAGAAAGTCCTACGACATGCCGGTTGCCTCGATGTTGTATTTAAGAAAAAAACCGTTTTCATAAAGAAATTATATTAGAACAGTTTCTATGAAAGAAAAGAAGAAAAAAAGGCGTAATCTCCATACTTTATGGACCACGTGCAAAGTTAACAATGTGAAATATTACCACCAAACTTCTTGTAAATAACAGTGTCGTGCAATGTGCTTAAAAGATATAATTTTCTTTTTTGAAAACTATATACCCAGTATTTACTAGTTACATTAATTACAAACTATAAGGCTTTTTCTTCAAGCAAAGATTATGGAGATATAAAAACCGACCGAGTGCGAGTCGGACTTGCACACGAAGGGTTCCGTACCATTATCTATCAAAAGGCAAAAAAATCATGTCTGTTTTATAGGAGCCCCCCTTAAATATTTGTTTTATTTTAATTTAATTATTTATTGTTAAGTGAATGTATTACTAAATATTCTGTGAATATTTCAAGCCTCTACCTGTTGCCGTCATCAATATCAAGCAAAAATAAGCAAAAAATCACGTTTGTTTTATGGGAGCCTCCTTCAATATTTATATTATTCTGTTTTTTTTATTATTTATTGTTATAGCGGTAACAGAAATACATCATCTGATCTATTTATGTTGTAAAAAATAAATAAAATAAATATTTAAGGGGGGCTCCTATACAACAAATGTGATATTTTTTTGTTTTATTTTCTTTATAGACATTGTTACGGAACCCTTCGTGCGCGATTCCGGCTCGCACTTGCCCGTTTTTTTTAGTTAAATCACCAAGCACGTATGTCACAATTCTATTTTGAGAAAGTTCTTGGGTCACATAGACATTGCGTCTCAACTCATTTATCTAGCTTATAAGCTTAACTGCAAACTCAAAAGAAAAATGTGTGTTTACAAAGTACTTTTTATTTACAACCTCCTTGTGTACTAAATCACCTCCATTCGCTTTTGACTTGCGCTGTAAGTCAACAAAAGCCTGGTTTAAGCTCTAAGAAACTAATTTATATCAAGATGTCTCACAAAACCATTTACTGGAACTAAATCTTGTCAGAATAAAATTTATTTAGTTTCTCGCAGGTACACGTGATGTTTATCATTTCTTTTACTTATCTTGAACATAACTTATAGTCAGATTCTTATAGTTTTATTTCATTTTCATATTGTTTGGTACACAGGAATAAAACTCACATTTTTTTCTTAATTATTTAGCTTAAAGTTGAAATGTTTCGTAGCAAAGTATTATTTGCGTTTAATAAATTCTCTTTTAACTTAAACCAGGCTTTTGTCAAATGGCTCAACATTTGACAAAAGCCTGGCTTAAGTTACTTAGAAACTCATTTGTCTCACTATGTCTCATTTACAACTATTTTCTAAGACTAAGGGTGTTCTTCCACTATTGACGAAAGAGGAAGCTAAAAGATGCGTGATTTAAAAAATATGCAAATATGATCACTTCTGAGTCCAAGTGATCATATTTGCATTTTTTTTAAACCTGGCGTGAAAAAACGTTTGGCAGAAAGGAGTTAGCAAAGCCATTTATTTGATCTAACACGCCGGAACTTACACATCTAGTCTCTGCTTTACAGTGTTCTGTTTAATTTTTTTCACACATGCAAAATCTCTGAGATCATCAGAAAACTTAAGGCTTGCGGTACCGAGTCACGCCACCAATTACTATGGTAAGTCGTTCGCAGCTCAAGCAGTATGGCTGTGGAATGCTCTACCAGTGTCAGTAAGATAAGCACAAACCCTATCGTCTTTCAAAAACTTGGTAAAGGATCTTTATCTCTCTTCTTAAATTGTTGTTATTATATATTTCTTTGTTTCATTTTTATATTTATATCTACTCGTATATTGTGTATGTTTTGAGAATTTTATTTATTGTTTTTATATTTTATATAGATAAATAGTACACCGTGGACTACCCGCGTATTTATTTTCTCCTATGTGTCAAATCCATCCAAAGTTTGTCTGTAAAAGATCGCTTTTAGCGATAGGACCGCCCATTGTATCACCCTTTTTAGTTGTTAAGTCCTTATTGTTTTACTGTTATGGTGTACAATCCATACTAATATTATAAATGTGAAAGTAACTCTGTCTGTCTGTGTGTTACCCTATCACGCTTAACTAGCTGTGCCCGCGACTTCGTCCGCGCAGAATAGTGACTTTTGGCAGCATTTTTTTTAGTCTAATGATTTTGAAAACAAAACTCATACATATTTTGAATGTCGTATTTATTCATACCTAATCAAACGTCTAAAAAAAAATTTCAAGCTTCTAGCTTTAAAAATGACGCAATTTCCATACAAACTTTCATTCCCTATTTCAACCCCTTACGGCTGTAAGGGGTTTTTACGCATTAAAAAGTAGCCTTGTCCTTTCTCAGGCTCGAGACTATGCCCGTACCAAAATTCATTAAAATCGGTTCAGTAGTTTAGGCGTGATCGCGTAACACACACACAGACAGAGTTACTTTCGCATTTATAATATTAGTATGGATTATAGTAAGGAAATGATGAAATTTGTCATGGAAATAGTTTAGGACCCTGGGTACATACATAGGATGGTTTTTATCCCGAAATTCCTACGGGATCTGGGTTTAAGCGGGAAACCCTTTCCACGCAAACGAAGTCGCGAGTGGAAGCTAGTAAAGAATATATCTATCTATCTATGCAAGGGACAGGGAAAGAGAAATTTATATAAGAGATTTCAATCAAGAATTATTGAAGAACGTAGAATGCAAGTGAGTAATTTATTCGAGCGATACTAAATAGAGCTCCCTTTGGAACCTTAAACCGTCGTATTGTTTCTGTTTTCAATTTACCTACTTCATCTACGCACATTCTGGCAACGACATCTCGGGGTCTAGAAAATAAATTGGACGTAACTTCATACCTATAATCACGACGATCACGACAGGCTTATTAATATTGTTACCTGCACCTCAATTAACCGCCTCTTTGTGAGGCGGCTTTGGAAACAATCATATATTTTACAGCATCACTACGGGTCCTTAGTCAGTTTGACGACACAAAATTTCACAGTTTTTTACTCATCCTCGCATCGCTCAACAGCTTGGCAAAACTTTGGTTAAAACAAATACAAAGGGGATAGAACCGATCTGGCATACCCACCCGCCGCCATTTTTTTATTTTTTTCTAAATCGCGGCGCACAATGAAAGTGATGTATATGGATAGATGACATATAGACGAACAAAAATGTCATAGAATATGGTATGGAACAACAATTTGACGAACATAAATGCGTAATATGTCTATTTTTAATGATTGTTGTTGTACTCATATGCCAATGTTTACCTTCATATATCTTGGTAACGTAACACTTTGGGATACCATGTTAAATGACATTTTTTGTTCATCTATACAATGTGTAATTTAAAGGGTATATACATACTAAGTGCATGGCTTCTTTGGATGATAACAAACGATGTGGCAAGGGTTTTGTAATCCTAAGTCTACGTGCGTAGAACTTATTACAAATTCCAATACACTGATACCAGAGACCGAATTTTTCAAATTAAAAAGAACGAAAAGAATTATCGTGTTATTGGCAAGTGACGTGGAAAGTTATTGACCCTCGTAGTGCTGTGACATGTTTGTTATGATTGGTATTCAAGAAATATATGAAACCAATAATTTGGTATCAATTCTTTGAGTCAGTTATTTTGTGTTGAAACTGTGCATAGAGACTCCATACCAGTTGTTGTCTTCAGCCCTTTTGGATAGATATGGGGTTTCCGTTACACCTTGCATATCCTCTACCCACATATACCACTTACATCGTGCGCCGCGATTTCGAAAATAACTCAAAATGGCGGACGGGTCCATATGCCACCTTCCATACAAAAAGGTTCGAACCCCTTTTCATAAGATCGTTATGTGTCCTCGTTCCACACAGTTTCACTCTCAGCTTTGGTAGAACAATGCCAACCTGCATCGTATATGTCTGGTGGAAAAGAACTTTAAATCTAGTCATTTATTCAGTCGCGTCATAAAAGACGCATTTAGTTACACGCAGGTAAACATACTGTACATCATTTGTTTGACTTATGTAGAAGATTATTCACGGATAGTATTTATTATTTTTGTATAGTTTTTTAGTTTCTAAAGTTCTCTATGTAGGTATATTTGTCTCGTGGGATCTGCTCAGCTTTTGCCAACTATGTTAGGATCAGCTTCTATCCTAACCGGATTCAGTTAAATGTTACTGTTTTACATGGAACGACTGCGAATTTGATATTCATAGCCCAGTAGCTGTGTTACAATAACCCTTAGCAAAACCAAACATTGGTCTCGTGATATAAGTTTTAAGCTAACATGGTCACTAACAGTATCATTAGAACTTAAAACGGGTTATTTACATGTGTATTTTTATTTTCCTTAGAAATTTCGCGAGTCGACACGGTGAGTTTTGTGTGACGGGAATAGAATCGAGTGTTTAGTGATACATGTGACAGTGGTAGTGGTGTCGCTAACAGAAAACGAACGAGAAAGAGGGTAGACCGATTTGTCTGCTTAAACTTCCACCCGCAATTACTTCAGTTCATCCGTGATCATGGCGCTTGCAACAGTGCCGAAATATCGGAAATTCAAAACAAAAATTACACATGGTAAATGTCCCGTTTTAAGTTCTAATGATATTGGTCTGGTGAGTAAAATTAAAAAAAAAAATCATAAGACTGAATTGACAACCACAAAAAAACAACAGTGGAGCCTCCACGGTTTGGTTTTTTGTGTCATTTGAAAGACTTATAACTTACATTATAATAGCGTACTAAGACGAACTTTTTATAACACTCCACGTCTATAAAGTAGAATTTTAGGTACTTAAAATATTTCTTAGGACGAACTTTTGTTAACTTGGTGACACAATAGGCGTAGTGGTTGAGCGATGAGCTACTGTGCTTCGTGTTGCAGGTTCGATTCCCGCACGAACAAATATTTGTAGGGGTTACAGGTAAGTTATTCCGGGTTTATCTGTGAGTTTCTATGTCAGTAAGCACACCTACAATTTAGGCGTGATCCATAGTATGAAGGAAATATTTTTTATACCTAATACCACTACGAACTACGCCACTTTTATATGAGGAATAATTACAGTTTATAAGCTTTTGTATAGAAAATATATCAAACTGCCATACCTATGCGTATATTGTTGGGATAAAGTTATCTAATGATTGAAAAAATGGCCTTCATA
This sequence comes from Tholera decimalis, assembly GCA_943138885.2. NCBI lineage: Eukaryota > Metazoa > Arthropoda > Insecta > Lepidoptera > Noctuidae > Tholera > Tholera decimalis. The sequence goes on along the minus strand of OW964552.2, from coordinate 11,608,110 downwards.
ACATTACAATAACGGAACAGATATACAGACCACTCTCATACAATACATATATATTATACCAGATAGATTTTCATTTTATCTAGATTACTTGTAAAAATATGTTAGGCAACTAACTTAAGAAGTTTTTGTCCGTATAAGATATGTAGCTGTTTACTGTAGTGTCAGGACAAAATAAAATCTAGGGTGCAAAATCTTTAAGAAAAGAAAAACAGGTCAGTACCTAATCAAGCTACATGGCCCAACTAAATATAGATAACCTGAATTTCTGTCCGAAATAAGAAGCCTCAATTTTCTGTCTAATAATTAAATTATAATAGAAAGAGGCCAAAAATAAACTTATATAATTATAGCCACTTCCTTCTCAAGCTTCCCAGTTTTCCCGCGTCTTCTCAAATCTGACCACTTGATAAATAAGTTATTCAATTAATATTCTTTTCTATTTTTAAATTAATTTAAACTTAAACGTTCCCACTGCTGGGACATAGGCCTCCTCTCTAATGCTGGAGCCACACTATTGCGATAACTCGAAGATTTGCATTGTTGCGACACGTCTGGCCAAAAAATCGTCCTATTGCGAATCATCTTCGCGAATACGAATGCCCTTCGTGCGGTTGGCTACACTTCGCCCGCTTTAGTAGACCCTTTCATATTTATTCTAATTATAAAGATGCAGTAAATAATTATTAGCCGCTATGTGATACAGTGCAACCGCCTCTTCCATGTTTCCCGCGAATTAATTATCGCGACATTCTAGATTGTCGCGACGTAGTAAAGTTTTTTTTTTGATGTGGCCATCTCTTCGGCATGGATCGAACGCGATTTTTTATCGTGACAACACGAACACGAATCTTCGCCTTCAAGTCTGGCCGTAGCATGAGAGTAAATGTCACATGTCTTATATCGGTTTCCTCACGATGGTTTCCTTCAGCGATTTGAAAGCAAGATAATTTCATCAGGTGATAAAAATCACACAAAGTAAGGAACATTCCCTCACTAGGTTCGAGCCTATAGCCAACAAGTCTCAAGTTCGGCCCGTAACCTTTGACCTACCACTGCTCTTTTTCTTTTCTTGTGAGCGGGGATATACTTAAAAATACTGACCGTATGGGGGAAATGAAGTTTATCCTTGTGTACATATAGTGGAATCCTATCGGCCTCATCTAGTTTAAATTTACAAAAAAATGACGTGTAAAAGTGTTATTTAATAACAAATTTTAAAAATAAAGATCATTTATGATTTACCGATTAGAACCCGAGTCTCTACCATTACTATATACGTAGGGAGCCCGGGATATCTCTAAAAAAGTCTTGGCATCTTGAGTGGCCGATTTATTAACTGCCGGGGGATTGACTGCGGGAATCTTTTGACGAGATACTTGAAGGAACAGGGTAAGTACTTAGTCAATAGAATTCTTAAAACATTTGATTATTTTCGAAAAATAAAAAACATCCTCATTATATAGAACAACACATTTGCGCACAGCCTCTTAAGAACTGAATATATGTGTATGTCGAATACTACCGCCTATAAGCCTCTATTGTAAAATTGACCTGAAACTGGCAAGAATAAAGAAAATTTATAACAGTTTCTTTATATAAAGAAAACTAGGTAAGGAGGCCCTAACTACAGATACCAAACGCGACGGAACCGATAAATATTCTATACAAATGTTTTTACTTGACGACTAGATTACCATAATAAATGCGTTCACCCTACTTATACCAAATTTTAATTTATGCGAGAACCTTGTTTTGGAAACACCGAATTTAGCCAATCCACAACAGAATAAATAGGAATATTATACACAGTAACTGAATAATTTTGACGTTAAAATTAAATTGTCCTCTTGTCTTAGGTTTTAATTAGTCTGTTGCTTGTATCTGATTATTGTAAAGCCAATAATTGCCGATAACCATTTCAAATTAAAGTTTATGTCGTAACGATATGTGTGATTTTTGCGTACGCATACTAGACTTGCACAAGACGAGGATACTACGATATCTATGATCATTGTGATCAATCAACAATTATTCCTGTTGTTATATACCGTTCCGTTAACAAAAAATAAAACCGGCTTCCCAAAAAACACGCAGTGAATAATAACTTTAATTTCGGTAGTCGGTATCTTCCGTTTTGTACATTATATTTTTATTTTTGACACCACCTTCCGTAATTAAAAATTATTTTTCATTTTGCAGTGTTTTTTTGGGAAGTCGGTTTTATTTTTTGTAAAAAAGTTTTTTAATCTCGCTTTTTAGTGGGTTGGTTTGTAATTTACCTAGTTACAAAAGCCTAAATGTCACCTTCTTATCACCTTTTGCAAAATATTTCTTTTCCCGATGCCGAGCTGTTAATTGTTGAGGAGTACTTTTGGTACTTCACCATCAGCTTCACATCACCATATGAATTCTGACGATCATAAAGTGCTTAACAACCATATCCAAGTAATCGAATCGCAACGAATGAAATACGTATTATTGAGTAGTTCCAGTAGCCATCTGTGGTCTTCATCATCAGTTCCACTTCACCAAATGGTGGAGGAAAAGAACTTTCCAAATCGGTCCAGCTGTTTTCGAGTAATCGCGGAACATACATAAAAAAAAAAACGTTTAAGACGAACTGAGAACCTCCTCCTTTTTTTAAAGTCGGTTAAAAATACTTTTGATTAGTTTTATTTTTTTTAGATCATAGGTTAGGTACTGTAGTAAGATTTTTTAGAAAGAATACACAGAATTACCCTCCTATTCCCGTATTAACTCTTTGTAGAAAAAGATCTTAATCGACTTTTTGGTCCTTAGTTATTGCCTTGCCTTGCGTATGCCTGCCGTTTCGTTGCAAACGGCCCATTCAATTTAACAATAAGACCTTAATACATTTATTGAAAGCGCTTGAGAAGTATATAGGTAGATCATAGGTAAGTAATATTTTTTCTTATAAACTTATTGGCTATGCTCCTTTTGCAAATGATCTCTTCAAAAAAACTGGTGAGACTACCAAGAAAATATATTTTTGTGCACAAAATCAATAAAAATGTCGTTAGCAAAACACTCGTAAGAATACGCCAACCCTGACAATGTACTTAATCTCACAAACCAGATACCTTTCCGCAATTGGACTTCCTCATTTTACTTTGCCAAATCTGGAATCTTTCCAAAAGCATTCCCGGAATCGATTCCCAACAAAATCGTCCTTAGTGGTCCTGTAAATTGTTCCCATGGTAATGTAAAGGAGTCAAACATGCGGTAAATTCGTTTCCAGTGCTTTCCTGAAGATCAACCGTCTACGATCATGACATTGATCAAGTGCGCGCGTAAGGAGAGACGTGCTTTTAATTTACGTTTGTCGTGTGTATTCATGAATAAAGGAATGGTTGTGTTTGTAAGTCATGAAAAACACTTGCAGTTTTAACAACACGTTCTGAAATAGTTTATCTGAAAGATTTTATGTAAAATATCGCTTTGTTAAGTCCTTAATTTTTTCTGTTATGGTGTACAATAAAGAATGTATCAATATATCTAGTTTGGGAGCTACTTAGATGTGATAAAATCTAATTCGTTGAACTGAATTGTTGGTGATTTTAGTTCTAAATAATAAATAAATCCATACTAATACTATAAAGAGGTAAAAGAGGTTTAGTTTGCAAGTTTTTATGGAGGGGGTAATGTCCAAAACGAATGATCTAATATTCTAAAAGTTCTTTCTATTTTATTCTTATTATTATTTCATTGTATTCTAAAAGCATTTCTCGTAAGAGGAGGTCGATCTAGATTTCTGTTCCTTTGTCTTGTTAAAAAGTAATATATTGTTATATGGTTATTAGGTACAGTGGATTTAATTAATACAAAGTGAATTAACTAAATACACAATAATATAAAATTTATATTGGTAGTAAGGTGCATTATTTGTGAGTGCTATAGACTATAAATTCTTACGAAATCCACGCGGATGAAGACGTGGATGAAACGCTACTAATATTATATGGTTGTCTGTAAAACAGCGCTTTTAACTATTAGACCACCCATTGTAACACTCTTTTTAGGGTTCCGTAGTCAACAAGGAACCCTTATAGTTTCGCCATGTCCGTCTGTCTGTCCGTCTGTCCGCGGTTTTGCTCAAAAACTATTGGTACTAGAAAGTTGTACTTTGGCATGAGTATACACGTTAATGACACCGAAAAAGTGGTAAAATAATATTTTGAAAAAAACAATTATTTAGGGTACCTCCCATACATGTAAAGAGGGATGATAATTTTTTTTTTCGTTCTTCCCATAGTGTGGGATATCGTTGGATAGGTCTTTCAAAAATATTAGAGGTTTAGTAAGACCGTTTTTTGATTAAGACAACCTGTTGCATCCCAAATGTAATTTTGAACGCTCTTTTTGGTGTGGCAACATTCTATTGTCTTTGATGTTAACACTTGACATTACTTGACTTGACAGATTGACTTTGCTTGCTTTGAAAAAATGCCGGTCGTCGGAACCCTGTTGAGTTAATATAATTGGTAAAATATTGTTGGATTCGCCTGTTGAGACCGATAATTGGGTCGCGAATTATCTAATTGTTGAAGTGTATTCCCCATTTGCCGAAAACCCCGGGATATTGTTGAATCATACGCCGCCTTGTCGTCGGTCGGGCTGGCACGCGGAATTATAATTGGAAATCAGCTTGGATCTCACGTGAGACTAACATATTAGTTGTGTTCAGTGATTGATTGAACCTTGTAATCTCGGATTAACAAGAATCCAGTGATATTTCTTGGAACATATCGCCTTATTGCGTCACCTCGTGTGGCACGCGCTTGGTGGGAAGAGTTGTGCTGTGATTGCTGTTGTGACCGCGCCAGCTGGAGATCGGCGCCTAGTGAACGTTCTACAACACTTTACCTACATCACACCTTTCAATTACTCACCCCATTTTACATACAAACCACACTTAGGGCGTGACCTTTGAAGGTCGAAGTTGGCGAACCCAGCACATCAGGTTAGTGGTACCATTTTTGTTTTTATTGTTGTAGGCCGAAGCCTAGTAGAGGCAGGCCATTGTGTAACCTTGTTTATAGTTTTGAAAAACAACGGTAGTCTCCACGTATCGTGGAAAAGTTCCGGACACGTCCAGTTACCGTTGGCTGGCCTATTGCAGTCCTGACCACAACCGTTCGTGACTTATCAAGATTTAAAGTACCAATTTTCGTTAGAGTCAAGTGCCCCCCCTCTATCAACTAAACGGTTGTAGTTAGAAATTCAAATGTCACGGCAATAGTACCTATATATAACGAAATTTAAAGGAAAACTCTCACACATAAGTGGGCTTTACAAGTTTACGAGTAATAGTTGACCAATTGTATTTGACTCGATAATTTCGAACAACTCTATAGAAATGTCGATAGATGGCGCTAAGCGCCAGTTGTATCGTGCTAGTTTCTTGTGACGATTGAGTAGTGTAGCTCTGTGTCCGTATTTAAATTCAAAACACCGGCTATGACAAGTTTTATACAAATCTCTAAAAAAAATTAAAACTTTCCGTGCAAAATTGTCGGATCAGGTGAGAATTTGTATAGGAAGTCAAATTAGTTAGGTAGTCATGTTTGGCTTTTAGTTAGAGCATGGTACGAAACGATCAGTCAGCGAATACGACACGCACTTGGCTGTTATAAAAACTACGGAACCCTACACTGCGCGTGGCCCGACACGCACTTGACCGGTTTTTAGTTGTTAAGTCCTTATACTCTGTTGTTATGTACGATAAAATCTATCCATTTATTGCATTTAGATAGATAGATTGATACATAGACTTTACTTTATTGTACACCAATAATTGAATTACACTTAAATAACAAAATTGTAAAAAAATATATATTTAAACCTATGTTCATGCCAAATACCGGTACGATAGATACGATAAAATTCTATAATTCATTAGAACCTAGGAAGCAATAAAGAGATCGAGGAATCTCAAAGAGCCTAATCACAAAGACTAGATGGTGATTCCATTTTCACTACCTATATTTCAAGTCTTGCCCTCCAACAACACTTCACATTGATTCATTAAACCGACGGGTAGGTATTTTAATTAATTGTCTTAGAATATGAACTTAAGATACGTACATATGTACATGATAAGGACTATTAATACTACAGACGATGTACGCAACACTTTTTGGTAATGCTTTAATTGTACGTACAGCTAAGCAATGGAGTTCCCTACCGGAACCTGTATTTCCTGATAGCTACAATCAACTCTACAAGCTACAATTCTATTCTGACTTAAATACCTGCCAGTATTTAAGACAGCAGTGAATCAGTTACTTTTATGTAGACATGTTCCATCTTCGACCTAATTTTAAAATTCAAAAAGAACTAATCAAACTAAAACTGATTCCAATTTCAAATTCATACCCTTTCTTTAACCGACTGCCTCATTGGTTGAGAGTTCGTAAGCGCGACCGCTGAACATGAGGTGTCGTGTTCAATTAGTAACTGTAAGGAATTTCTCAGTAGTAGCACGGAGTTTGAAAGTTGGTGCTGTGATACTCCCTTGCCTTGGAAGGCATGTTAAGGCGTAGGTCCCGTCTGTCACTTGGACTTCTTTGAAAGTCGTTACAGTTAGTCATAAGGCAGTAAATCTGACACTGGTCAAGCCAGAGGGTAACGTGTTACCCAGCTACTCGTTTGTAGAGGCCAGAAAGAAATCGCTCTACGTAAAATCCTGCATCTCAACTGTATCCGGTTAGACTGGCAGCCCCAAACATAGTTGAAAAAAAGGCTAAGCCGATGACCCTTTCTTTTACTCGTCTTCACCTTGAATCAATTAGTCATCGTATCGAATAGTCCCTTTGCCATTTCGTTAAGTGAAAGGTCATCAGCCTAAAATCTTCCTATTCATTATTAGGCTTTAGAGTCTCATTCTAAGATTATAACCCCTGATAAACAAACAGAACACGTGTTTGTATATGTATTGACGAAGCTTCGTACATCAAATATTCTGCCCTCATTCTCATGTAACTATTGAATTAAATAATGTTACACAGAACACGTGTACTGGAAAAGGAATCGTCCTTACTATTGTATAACCTGTCACAGGAAAGACATTTACTAAGCACATGAATAGGTATTCTAGAAAAACTGACCAAAGGCAAGTGAGACTCACAAACAATACGTTCCATACCATAATCAAAATACAGCCTATAATGTGTTATTATTTATTTTTATTTTTTTTATTACGGACGAGCCAGCTCTTGAGCTCCATCTCGCCTGATGGTAAGCTATAGATGAGGTCTACAATGTGACGAGCGAGCTCAGAAGATGCCTATTTACTCTTGCTTTAAAGGCTGAAAGGTCATAAGTGGCAGGGTACACAGAAGCCAGAGGGCAGAGAATTCCACAACTTGGCCGTGCGCACAATAAATGTGGAGGAGAAGCGCTTGGTACGACAAGACGGTATATCAACCAAGTGTGGATGGTCCGTGCGTCTGGTAGACCGGTTGTGAAATGGAGATGGAGGAATCAGGTCATGGAGCACTGCTGGAACACATGCCTCTGTGAGAGGGAATAGACCAAATCCACCACATGGGCCCAGTTTAGGTTGTTTGATGGTACCTGGATTTTATTGTATGGTCCCATAAGATGCCAGTTTTCTTACGATGTCTTCCTTCACTGTTTTGAAAGAAGTGATGATGAAATAAATTACAGAAAGCTATGGGCCTAACTGGGTACTGTAATAGGGATCTTCTTATTAAAACAGTATGAAAGAAAATAGTCCTTGAGAATAGAGTTAGCAATTGGTACTTATAATTATGTTTGTATGGTAAGGACAAAGATTTAGATATTAATAGATAATTTACGAAACAAGTATGTAGCTGTAATGTACATGTAAGTATGTGCATTGCCTAAATTAAAAGTATGTATGTAATACATTTTTAAAACATAGTTTCCTTTATGGGTAATGTTAATTCGGGGTTGCGGGCATCATTTTCACGAAATACAGCGGCACCAGAATGCAAAGGTAATTGTAGGAAATGGGTGTTTTTTTAGTCAGATGAAGTCTGCCCTCAGTGGGAGGATTTATGAGACGATTTACTTCTCGAAACAAAAGGGTAATATTGTACTCTTAACTGTTATTTATCTATATTTAGCTTGCAATTTTATACTTAGCATGGTTTTTTGATCTTATTGGCAAGAAAGATCGGAGTTTATCAAAGTTTAATTTGTTAACTATTCTGTTGAGAGGTTTGTTCCAGTAGTCAGATATTTTTTTACTGAAGAAAAGATATCAGACTGCGATTTTATATAACGTATACGTGACATGAGTATTAAATATAAATGGTCCATATATCACTAGGCATATTCAACGCCATTGTGAAATCGTTTCAAGGAATATTTTCACTGAGTTTCCAGCAGAACGAATCGTAAAAAAATTAAACACTAAATCGTGAAGTTATTCGTAAACGATTTTGGTTTTGCAAACAAACCCCAATTTGCTAGTTTGTATCCAATCACTGCAAGAATATTTTATTCCTAACTGGTCAGTTGTCGGTTCCAGTGAATTGATATTTTCTAGGCGTGGCTTATGTCAGCTTCAGGATAAAGGGGTGACTTATTGTTGCCGGTAACGCATTGATACTTATATTTCTATTACGAATTCACAATGACATTTTCATTATATTAAATCTATAATAGATCACGTAATATTATTGATTTGTTGCTTTTTAATCGTCTTCAAAAACAGGAAGAGGTTCTCAATTCGACTATACATATTTTTAAAAATGTTTATTTACCTCATAACTCGTAGACGGCTGGACCGATTTGGAAAATTATTTTTTTTGTTTGAAATTGTATACTTACTTCCAGGTTGATCTCTTTGTCATCAAGTCAGGATCTGATGATGAGATCCTGCAGAAATCGAGGGAACTCTTCAAATATTAGGCACACTGTTAGGTATGCGAACACAAGTAAAACGACGGATAGCTGGTAGCACGCTGGGTTTATTTGGAAAGCGACACAACTTATGTAGCGCATATGAATGTACCCTCGCTTACTACTATTTATACAGAACAAACACCTATAGCAAAATGGGTGTTTTTATAGTAAATTGTGCAGTTGCTTTCCAAAAGCTCCATTTGGAGAAGTGGAACTGATGATGAAGACCACAGATGGCCACCGGAACTATTCCATAATAAGTATTTCATGGGTTCCGATTCGATTACTTAAATCTGGTTACTAAGCACAATATGCTCGTCACAATGCATATGGTGAAATGGAGCTGATAGTGAAGGACCAGGAGAACTCCTCAACATTATCTGGAGGCCATATAAACATTTGTTCAGATGCGGGAACCAAATCCACGGCGTGCAACGTAGCAGCCGTTCCTTCTACCTCTACGCCTACTGTGTCGTTAAAGAAAAATTTAAAAGCCAAAAATGTTAATTATTATTTACCTATGGACCTATTATATAAATAAAGGTAAGGCACAGACGCCTTATATTAATTTAGTCGTGAAACTTATTTAATTTCGAACCAAATATTTAGAATATGACATTTTAGTGTAGTTAGTTTATTTGTTATTTTCATAATATATAATGGAATATGTCAGCAGTATTTGAGGTAACAGCTTGAATCTATTTTAGTAATGGCCAAGAAAGTGACCTACATGAGAGGCTGATTATCGTTACTTGTTATTGCTTATTTAATATATTTATGCATACACTAAATCAATACATATATAAAATAAATATCTTTGGGGTTTATGAATATTTACATTCAAATATATGCTGATACAGTATCAGATCAGATATCAGAAAGTATCACTGATACTTTTGAGGAAAGTATCAGTGATACTTTCCTCAAAAGTCCATACCAGACATTATCTACATGGGTCGTCATTATGATTAGACCAAAACTAATTGTACTTCAAAACGAGATTTACACCTACGATTCTCCTCAGGAAAGTGGACTATGAAATATTGGCCTCAATTTGTTTAAACCCACGAAAAAGATTGACGTGTAAAGTGTTATTTTTAATGGTATTTACAAAATAAATGGTATTTCAAAGATCCAGTTTTTTATGATAACAGTTTATTTAGGGTTCTCGTAGCTTGAATTCTCCTATTTCTATATGCCGTTATTTCTTTTTTCTATTTTATTAAGGCCTTTTTCGCACTGCATGTGACAGTCCCATCTAAATACATCTAAGTTAATCAAATGTGACACGTGACTAATTTAGTTATTCGAGATGGTTACGGCGTTAGGATTTTCGTGGTAGTGTGCATTCGTTGTTAAGTGTTTCGTATTCGTGAACTTACGGGGACGTGTTCTTCGGTGTTTCACTTTTTTAATCACGTATCAAGTTAATCTACGTCTAACATTTAGCCAAAAAAAATAACAGACTCTTCACATCATCACTTTGATTGAGACAGAAGTCTGTGGAATGAAAACAGATCGAGTCTCTTCAAGTTCAAGGTTCCAAAGAGATCATTTCTGTACGACTCAAATCGAACAAATTCCATCAATAGGTGACGTAGATCTTCCACCAACTCCAGATACCACACAATTAGGCGAGTTGGTTTTCCTCATAAGGCTTAGGTACAAACTCATTGCATGGAATGTCATGAAATCTGAGTCTATGGTCTATGGGCTGTAACTACTAAATCCTACTTAAAGTAGCCGTCGTTTCATTTATTTACACTGCATGCAGGTACAGAAGCAGACTTAATACCGTAGGCATGATCTATCAGTCAACCATATCAGTTAATTGTCGTTATTTCCATTCTAGCCATACTATCACAATACGGAATCCTTCTATCATGTCTTTGGTCCCGTCTACCCTTACCAACAACGAACAGAAAGATCAGTTTAAAATGTATACTCGTACTTGTATATTTTTATGAATGTTTGAAACTGTAAGTGTCAATAGTCGAATGGAAAAGGTGTCGGAATAATGATCAAGAGGTCTCAGGTTCGATCCCTACCCATTACACTATAGCCGTAAACCCACTCCAGACACAAGCATATTTAGCTTAGTTGGAGGGGTTAACAAGATTGCTGATAATGTGAATTCTACCCACATTACTAGTTCTCTTTAAAAACAAATTATATTATATTATGAATTATTTCTAGTGATTATTTAAGACAGCGATAGCTCTTATTACCTGAAACACACGGTGACCTAGTTCAGGCACACGTATTTAAGTACCTTAGCTAAGAAAGACAGTAAGTATAAGTCTTGATGTTAAGAAAACTTTATTATGTGATTTGATTTGATACTCCGTGGAAAATGAATAAGCTTAAATGGTTGCCTATCCGTCAAAGGAGATCCCTCAGATCTCTCTGCATGCTCTTCACTATTTTGAATGATCCTTGTGCTCCTGATTACTTAAAACAAAATTTTAAAGTGCTAGGCAATTCTCATAACCTTCGCGCATCCAAAAACTTACTTCTTCACATTCCTTCTCACCGAACCGGGTTTATGGCTAATTCCTATGCTATTTCTACCATTAAACTCTGGTACATGCTACCCCTTGACATCAAGAAGGCCGAGTCTAAATTCTCTTTTAAGCGTAAAATGAGAAACCACTACTTAAAAGCCTGTCATTCTTTAATAATATTTTTCTATAGTGACATTTATTTCACTTGTACATCTACCACATTGTGGTCTTTTTTAACCCAAAGTTTAACTGGTAGAGAATGTCTTGTTGCATTAAGTCCGCCCATGTACCACTATTGTACATAAAGTTTAAATAAATAAATAAAATAAAATTATTACTAAATATAGGGAAATCCATAGTCTCATTATGAAACAAGGAAGCAATGGGCTTTAGGTAGACTAACAATAGCACCGTATATTAACCCATAAGGTACATACATAGTTTCCTGGTAATTATTAACATAACAGGCGTGAAACTTGCTTCCATCCGGGATATCATCTCCTTTCCCGATGTTCACACACGTTCTGAGGAGTAATTAGTTAATGTAAGTTTAATTGGTGGTTCGCACGATGTTATGAGGGTTTATGTTCATTAAACATTGTAAGAGATATTTCCCTTAACAACATAATGTAACATAACTAGACTACAACGTTCCACTTCTGGGACAAAGGCCTTCTCCGGGATTGAGGAGCGAGGGATTGAACCGTAATCTACCTCACGATCTTGAGCTCGTAATTTATGCCTGTTACCACTGGACTCATATTAGAAAGAATAGAATCATTGAATTTGATGTTACCAGCAAATAACATGATGACATGCAAATGAGTCGCGATTTATTTGTTTTTAACCGACTTCAAAAAAAGGAGGTTTACAATTCGTCTTGAACCTTTCTTTTTTTTTTATGTATGTTACCTCATAACTCGGAGACGGCTGGACCGATTTAGAATATTCTTTTTGCGTTTGAATGGGTATACTTTTTAGTTGGTCCCATTGTTACGAAATCAGGATCTGATGATGGGATCCTGGAGAAATCGAGGGAACTCTTCAAATATTATAGGCACACCTATAGCGTTTTGGGTATTTCTTATAGTACCTTGAGCAGTTGCTTCCGAAAAGTACCATTTGGGGAAGTTGAACTGATGATGAAGACCACAGATGGCCACTGAAACTCCTCAATAATAAGTATTTCGTGGATTGCGATTCGATTACTTGAGTACAGATGTTAAACACTTAATGCTCGTCACAATACATATGGTGATGTAGAGTTCATGGTCAAGTACCAGGAGAACTCCTCAAACATTAACGGCTATGCATCGAGCGACGGCTATGTATCATAATATTTTGTAAAAGGTGATAAGTTGTTGACGTTATGGCTTTGTGACTAAATATATTACAAACCGACCCACTAAAAAGATTGAAAAAAAAAATTTAGCAAAAAATAGAACCGACTTCCATATCAAAATACTACAAAGGCAAAAATAACTTTAATTTCGGAAGGCGGTGTCTTTAGTTTTGTATATATTTTCGTTTTTGACACCGCCTTCCGAAATTAAAGTTATTTTTGCCTTTGTAGTGTTTTGATATGGAAGTCAGTTCTATTTTTTGCTAAAAAATTTTTTTGGAATATAACTTCGTGTCATTGCTACAGAAAATATCATTATTTTTTTCATAAAATATCATCTGTGTTTCATATTTTGTTTTTTTTTTCTATTATAAAAAAATGAGCTTTTTTTCTTTCCATATACAATTATAACGTGATGATAAGCAATTATTTGTATATAGATTAACCGCGATTCCTGCACAGAGAATCCTATTTTAGGTGACAGTGTATTTCACGTGTATTTATATTGTATTGTTTACCGTGGTGAAATAATAAACGTATTTGTATTATATTTGTAATATGGATATTTTGCTCTTCATTTGTTTATAGACTGGTAGATGTTTTTATTACAGTCTAAACATAATTCCAAGGATATCTCAGTGAAACTTCTTGCATCTATTTTCTCTAGCCCTTCTCCACAATTACAGCGCTGTCAGCTTTTCCAAGAGATTGCACAAAAACTAATCTTGAGATTCCATCGTCTTAATCCGATACAATGTTTCAAGATATAACATTTAGTTTCACACAAAAGTGAACAATAATAGGATCCAATCAAGACGGAAAACTCAATTTTAAGGGTGTCTTGGAGAAGATTAAATTACCTTTTTTTCTTTTACTTTACTGGGGTATATTTTCTTTTTAAGGCATTAACGTTTAGAGTGTTGAATTAAAAAAAGTTATAAATTAGAGTATGTAAGTGTTCAACATATGACCTTTAACGTTCAATTTTATCAAAGTAATTTAGGCACACTTTCGATAATATTTCTTCTTCATTACATTCGTTGCACACAAAACCAATCTTGCATTTATGTTTCATTTACACTGCATACGAATTAGAACATATCTTCATAGATCAGCAAGATTAATTACATGCATCTGGCATTTTATCTCACGATATTAATAGACGAACAAAAATACCTAATGCCAATGTCTGCATACGTGAATATAGAATTCTCACGTAGGTCATAGGTATTCATGCAGGTGAAACTGGGAACTCTAATATTTGGTGCCTATATAAATTCCAGCGAAAATATGACTATACTATATATGTATGCAAGGGGGGAATAATTTGTGCATTGACATCATCATCTGCTTAGCCTTTTCTCAATCAAGTTAAAATCGGTTTCCAGTCTAAGGGCCGGCGCTCACTGCCGGCATGTCACGGCAGGTTACGCTATGGCATCCCGCGGCATTCCATGGCATCGCGCGGCATGCCGTGGCATCTCGCGGCATGCCGTAGCGACGCAAAAACGCGTTTGAGAGACAAAAAAACGGGCACGCACGTGCGTCTTCTCCCTCCCTTGCCCCCGCGCACCGACCGGACCACATTAACCAAAAATGACCGCTGCGCAAGTTTCAACCATATTTCAACTAACTTGGAAATCATAATCGGAATGAAACGGCATGACACGTCATGCCGCAGCACGCCGCGGTGCGTCCCGTCATGCCGCAGCATGCCGCGGCGCGTCGCGGCATAGTGGTATCGAAATAAAGTAACATGAATTCTAAACTCATTGAAATAAGATTCAAAATAACTTGATTGGTCCTAAAATCCTTTGCCATGACACAACGTACCGTGCCGGTAGTGAGCGCCGGCCCTAGTACAAGTGTATTTTTTTTTTATTCGGGATGAGCCAACTCTTGACCTCAATCTCGCCTGATGGTAAGCGATAGATGAGGTCTACGATGAGACGAGTGAGCCCAGAAGATGCCTAGTCACTCTTGCTTTAAAGGCCGAAAGGTCATAAGTGGTAGGGAACACAGAAGCCGGCAGAGAGTTCTACAACTTGGCTGTACGTACAATAAATGTGGGAGAAAAGCGCTTGGTGCAACAAGATGGTATATCAGCCAAGTAATGACTGCCTATCTGACCTCCACAACCCAGTATCTGGGTAAACACGATACCCCTTGGCAAGACTGGTACCAAATTTTCTCGCTTCTAACATCCGTAACGACTATAAAAATGTACAAATGACAGCTGAGACCAAAGGGTTTACGTGCTTTCTAAAGCGCTAATGTGTTGTTTTAATCCTTACTAATATTATAAATGCGAAAGTAACTCTGTCTGTCTGTGTGTTACGCAATCACGCCTAAACTACTGAACCGATTTTAATGAAATTCAGTACGGACATAGTCTAGAGCCTGAGAAAGGACATAGGTTGCTTTTTAATGCGAAAAAAGGGCTGTAAGGGATTGGAATAGGGGATGAAAGTTTGTATGGAGATTACGTCAATTTTAAAGCTAGAAGCTTGAAACTTATTTTTTAGACTTTTGATTAGATATTAATAAATACGACATTCAAATTATGTATGAGCTTTATTTTCAAAATAATTAGCCTAAAAAATTAAAAATGCTGCCGAAAGTCACTATTCCGCGCGGACAAAGTCGCGGGCACAGCTAGTATAGATATAAAGAAGAGCTAATGTCACAGTTTAATTATGTTTAGATGATTTTAGTGTAATATTTAGTAAGATATCTTGATACTGACAGATCTGAAGCATGTAATCATAATAATTTATTTGTCAGCTCGAGTTAGGTGACTGCCGGGGTTACGGTAATGTTCTAAAGAGATACCGCGGCCCCGGACATTTAGGGCAACTGAAGGAACAGGGTGCGTTCATGTCAGAAGAATTATGACACTCCCTTCCACTCCACCTAGAGCGGGAGAAGCCAGTCGATAATTTACCACCACATGGAAAAAAAACACTAGGTAGGTACATACATATCTAATATACGTACATCACATCTTTTATTATTAAAAGCACAATATAGCCATATAAATTTTGGAAATCACTAAGTTAACTCGAAATTAGGTTTTTTTTATATATTTTTACATTAGAATGCCCCTGACTATTCACATCTAATCAAATTAACATGTACAAAGATTGATGGACTGCGAGGTCACGTCTGACAACTGAATGGAAAATCAGTTACTTAAAAATTTAATTCAACGATTTGACATCGAAATTAAGAATAACTGAAAGATTCCAAATGTTGACATGTTTCAGTTTAGTGGTGTGATTTGATAATACTTATTCTTTCTACGAATATTTTTTTTTTCTTTTAATCTAAAATTTACGACATTTTATTCAAAAATTCAATCGTTCAAATAATAATCGTCTTAAGACGTATGTCATAAACATAGTATAATTTAGGCTATATCAAACCGACGGGAACACCTCGCTCAAGATTGCAATCTTGAACGTAGTGACAGTTTTATTGGACAAATTACTCAATTAATTCAATAATCATTTCTTTTCAAGATGTGGCGATTTTGTGGTACCTAATTACTTCAAAATAATATAATGAAAAAAGCTACCCAACTTGAAAATTAAGACTTGCAGGAATGCATAAAAACAAAAGAACTCCTAATGATCACGACACCTGGGGCCATACCATGACGTGTTAAAGCGAGAGTCGTTCGACTGAGAAAGAGGGATGAAGCTATGCACGCTATATAGCTCCATCTCTCTTTCTCGCTCGAACGACTATCGCTTTAACACGTCATGGTATGGCCCCAGTACTAAGTAACTTTGGAAAACTAGTTAAATTAATTTGAACTCAGATATTGATTATAGCTCTTTTTTCTGGGTGGGAAAATCATCAAATGACGACTCCCGCTGTGGGTGAAGCAGAAGAGAGTGTCAGACTTCTACTGACTAAAAACCCACCCTGCTCCTTCAGTTGCCCTTGGGTTCCGGGGTCGCAGTATCTCGTTATACCATTCCCGCAACCCCGGCAGGCAATGGCCCTGTCGGGCCCCGTCACTGTTGCTGACTGCTCCTTGAGGCACGCGCGGAACATGGCGCGCCGCCGACTCGGGCCTGGTCCTTACCGGAAAGTGAGCTACCCCTGCTCACCGTCCGCAGGCCCGCGTCTACGTTGGCCGCAGATCGGCTCGCGATCCCTGACGGCCCGGACGTCTCCCACGGCGGCTGGTGTGTGAGAAAGAAAGTTGTCTCTCAATCACGTGTTCAGCCTCCTCCTTCGCTAGCATGACTGCTTAGCATTACAGCAGCTCTGGTTAACTAATAGCTGCCGTATTTGATTGTCCTTCAAGCTTGGAGTTCCACCCACATTGACGATTGACGTATCTGATAAGCTTTGATGTTGAATTCGAGTCAACCAATTTGCTGTTTTCGTTTATATTCGTTTATATAAGTTTGCACATGCGGGCCGTGGAATATATTAATACTAAACACTGCATGACGAAGGAGTGGTAAGAGTTATCCTTAAGTAAGTTTTCAAACAACATCAGTCCAAAGCTATATCATATAATTATCCTTTCAACTTATTTCTGGTGGCACTTCACTTAGTATTCTAAAACTATCTTGTACTGGCTGGCATTCATACAAAGGAATTTTACAGTCGTTGAAAAATCCAATTTGTCGTTTTATTTTAAAGGAGATGAGTTTTGTGGAACATTTTAAAATAGAGTTATCAGATGGTGAATGTGATATAGAACTTTTTTTTTATTTCCAGCCTTTTCTGTTCCGATTGCTGAGACAAAGGCCGCCTCTCTATGAGTAGTAGTGATTTGCCGGTTCTGGCGCACCAATCCCGTGGCTCACCGGTTCTGGCGCACCACCGCTTCTGGCGCAATCGCGGTCCAGGGCGTTTTAAACCTAAAAAAAAAAAAAAAAAAAAAAAAAAAAAAAAGGTTTTGGGGTCCGCTGATCACGTTTCTGCAATCCGTTTTCGCGTAAGATGCATGGTTCCGGAGATACAGAAATCAATTAACAACAATCTGTTTCATTTCCGGTGACCCGAAACCCTCATTATCGACTTTCATTGTTCGCCTTTTCTTATCTATTGTCCGTGCGTCCGGCCGCTCACCCTCATTAGGATTGCATTGACGTATGCATGTATTACTCATTGTTACTGCTACTGCTATTGTATACTTTTATTGTTCATAAACCATTGCTTACTTTGCTATTCGGGGTCATCAAAACGGAATCAATAAAACACATGCGTCATTAACAAATTTTATTTTATCTACAAAATATGAGCGGAACATCTCATCCACTAAAATATCGTTGTACAGTGTGTTCCCTGTAAATATGTTTGTAAAACTATGCATTGAACATCCCTGAAACTTATATAGCAAATACATTAAGCAATATTCACCACAAACTGAAGTCCAATCATTCTGAATCCTATCAATACTCCAGCCCCATCTTTTACAATTCCTTTTCAAAAACTCGAGATGATATCGCGCAGGTGTTCGCCCATAAGAATCAAAATATTGACCGATGCCATTCGTATCGATATGTACAGCTACCCAGTGTGAACCTGGCTTATCATCCGCATCCAAATTGCATATTATATACGTTGGTGCATGGGTATACATAGGGAGTCTATTAGCAGCATAAACATTATTTTCTAGACTGGGATGAATCTTTTTCAGATGTTTTTGTACTTCTAGTGTATCCATGATATAGCATATTATTACACTACCAATCTATTCAATGGTTGTCATAGGAATGTTCAATTATAGTGATTTGTAAATATTAAATCGCATTATTTTGTAGCACTCACAAAACAGGTTGATGCCAGCAATGTGAGATAAGTTTGTTGACTCATAGAGTTACTATCAGTTTCCGGAGGAACGTGAGATAATTTTGGTGATTCATAGAGTTACAATCAGTTTCGTTGTATTTAGGAATTTGTTTTAGATAAGAATGGTGCTATATAAGATCCTACCATTGCAGTCATGCAGTCAGTCTATGGTCGTTTGACCGCAGTGGATTGTATACGTCTACCAATACTACGTTTGTGTTACTTCAACGCATCAATGGCCATGGAGGTAAGTGTTTATTCTATTGACAAACTTACTTGTATTCTTGTTGTTGTTTCCTAACGTGTGTGATTAAGTGTAAACAAATTGATATTAACATGATAACTGTCTTGTTGCAGAAATCATTCAACTTCGATGAAAATACCTATAAACAGTATTACTACTCACCGCTCTCCCCTCAACATGAAGAAGAGAACGATGACATCGTTATTAATAACACATGTGATGGTGGAAAAAGGAAATCACAACCGATTGATCATTTTTTTGAAGTGGCACCAAAAATAAAAAAGAAGAAACTGTTATCGTCAACCGTGGCACGAGCCGCTAGAGATGGTGTATCATACATTTCTAGTAATTCTGACGACGGAGACCAAGCGACGCATCTCATTAAAATTGAAATGTACGATATGAAGAAGCTATGTAAGATTCCAACTACTGATCATTGGAA
Source organism: Tholera decimalis (assembly GCA_943138885.2). NCBI lineage: Eukaryota > Metazoa > Arthropoda > Insecta > Lepidoptera > Noctuidae > Tholera > Tholera decimalis. Next base: position 11,588,845 of record OW964552.2, on the reverse strand, counting down.
ACACGCTACCACGAGGATTAAATATTATGTAAAGAATAATAAGGATAGCATCTACGACAGCACAAACGGGCTCGTATACAACATTACAAAGACAATAGCAGAAAGTGAAAAAGTTAAAAAATACTTTTTTAACAATGACACCCATTAGTTGATTAGTGAATGTGATTCTGTTTACTTAAATTACTTCTGTGTACTCATTAGATTCTACTTGACTTTCTAATCCTTTGCTAGACTCTATGTAATGAACATTATTTGAAATTGGGTATCGGTTTGTCTACCAACACTTAACTGTTACTTACTGTGCTACCTAATTTCTTCTTTGCTATAAAGATGGAAAACTTCAGTGAAGTGTGTACCAGTGCTTTCTTTTCCGCACCCATGGAAGAGAATATGGAACTATTCATCAACGAATTCGATCAGGAGCTGCCTAAAGTTTGTGATGAAATGGAGAAGTGTGAACTGTTTGATTCATCGTATGATGATGAGTTGTATAATCACTGTGCGATGGTTGAAACAGCGTTGATGTAAGTATTAGAAGTACAAACTCAATAAGAAAGATTATTGTTGTATTGTTTTATTTTAAGATTTGTCTAATAATTTTCTTGCTGTTTTGTTACAGTCAACCACAAGTTGGAAGAGGTATCAAACGAGGTATCACTACTGACGAAAATAAGGTTCCCAAGAAAGCAAAATTTGATGAAGGAGCTTCTACATCATCGACTGAAACAAATAACGTGGACAACAATAAGGTGGAATGTGACACATGTCATGTTTTTATTAATAAAAGGTATCTAAATAACCATTTAAAAAGCAATGTTCACAAAAATAATCTTTTAAAATCACATAATTCACTAGCAAATGTTACAGTTGTTGAAACCGCTTTTGGCAACCGAATTTTAACATATAGAATTAATAGTAAAACAATTCAATTGGGGCAATATTTTGAAACACCGGAATCGTTTTTAAATTCATTAAAAATTGATATCTTATTTTTAATCAATGAATGTATTCAACAACATACAATTTTTAAAATAAACTTCATATTGCATGCTGATTTCATACAACAAACTAAAGATATTAAAAATACATTTGATTTTCAAACGTTTAATTATATAATTTGTCAGGGTGATGACTTAAATATATTTTTTTCATCATTAATAGACACTGTTGTTGGTAAAATTTGTCAATTTGAAAAAAAAGATAGTGGTTGGAGTCTTAATCAAATTAAATACATAGATATGAATGTTAACAAATTCAACCCCTTACGTGGTAGTTCATATATCGATCTTCCTCAGGATATTAAATTAAAAAAAGCTGTAATCAATGTTAAAAATAATGATAATATGTGTTTCAAATGGGCATTACTCTCCGGTTTATATCCTGTATGTAAAAGTGTAGATCGCGTAACATCATACGCAATTCATGAAAATAAACTAAAATTTACTGGTATTTCTTTTCCGGTTAAAATTGTAGATATATCAAAAGTAGAGAAATTAAACAATATTAGTATAAATGTTTTTGGTTTAGAGTATAATAAAGAAAAAAAGTGTAATTCAGTTGTAGGTCCTTTATATTTAACAAAATGTCGTACACCTAATCATATCAACCTACTATATTTATCGAATGGTACTAACAATCATTACTGTTATATTAAAAAGTTATCGCGGTTAGTTAGCTCACAAATCTCAAGTAATCATCACGCAGTTTATATATGCGATTCATGTTTACTTCATTTCCCATCAGAGGAAAGACTTAATAACCATCAACAATATGATTGCGCTCACATTTGTACGGAATTACCAAACGGTAAGGATTCCAAAAAGGATTGGTTCGGTAAAGCAACATCAAATAATAAAATAAAATTTGATAAATTCGTGAAAAAGTTGGAAATGCCTTTTGTGGTTTATGCAGACTTTGAAGCATTTTTGAACCCAATAGAATCATGTAGTAACGATCCATCCAAGCCTAGTACAATTAATATTCAAAAACATGAAGTGTATAGTTTCGGATATTACATTAAATGTTCATATGATGACAGATTATCAAAATATGAGACGTATAGTGGGCCAAACTGTGCACAAGTGTTTATGAATCGCCTTTGTGAAGATGTGAAAACAATAGTTAAAAAAAATTGTTTCCAAAAATGTCCCGTTCCATTATCAGATGAAGATAAAATTAAAATTTCAAATTCAAACATTTGTCATATTTGTGAAACTCAGTTAAATGAAGATCCTTTTTACGATTTTGATTGGTACACTGGCAGTTTTAGGGGTGTTGCGCATCAAGTGTGTAGTTCTAAGTACAGAACCCCTCGTTATGTTCCAATATTTTTACATAACCTCGGTCACTACGATGCTCATTTTATTGTCCATGCATTAAACCTCGATGATGGCAAAGTTGAAGTTATTCCACAAAATAAAGAACGATACATATCATTTTCAAAACAGTTAACAATAAATAATCAACCTGTAAGTTTAAGATTCGTAGATTCATTGAAATTTTTATCATGTAGTTTAGATCAGCTAGCTAAAAATCTTAATGACGATCAGTTTAAAGAACTAAAAAGAAACTATCCTATTAATGAAGATTTTTTACGTTTAAGACGGAAAGGTATTTATCCTTATGAATTTATGCGTAATAGTGATTGCTTGAAACATCCGTCACTTCCTGATCAACACCAGTTTTATAGTTCACTCACAGATTCAAATATTTCAAACGATGATTATAATCATGCAAAAGATATTTGGCAACATTTTAAGTGTAGTAGTATGTCTGATTATTCCGATTTGTATTTAAAAACTGATGTTTTACTTTTGACCGATATATTCGAAAACTTCAGAAAGCTTTGTATTAAAACTTATGGATTAGATCCTGCCCATTACTATACTGCTCCAGGTTTAAGTTGGGATGCAATGTTAAAATTTACGAAAATAGAATTAGAATTGTTAACGGACTATGACAAAATTGCTTTTTTTAAAGCTGGTATTAGAGGGGGTGTATCTCAGTGTAGCAATCGTTTTGCTAGAGCAAATAATAAATTCATGGAGGATTATGATGGTGAAAAACCTAATTCATATCTAACATATTTTGATGCGAATAATTTATATGGTTGGGCAATGTCCCAATCCCTTCCTGTTGGTGGTTTCGAATGGATAAATTGTAATACAGATTATAATGTGTTGGATACGTCTGATTTTGGTTATGTTTTAGAAGTTGATTTGGAATATCCTGATGAACTTCATAATTTGCATTCTGACTTTCCATTATGTCCTGAAAACATATGTGTGGGTAATACTAAAGAAACTAAATTAGTTCCTAATTTAAATAATAAAAATAAATACATCATTCACTACAGGAATTTAAAACAATGCATTGAAATGGGAATTAAATTAATTAAAGTACATAGAATTTTAAAATTTAAACAGAGTTCTTGGCTAAAGAAATACATAGACTTAAATACTAGTTTGAGAACGTTAGCTAAATCAAACTTTGAAAAAGACTTTTTTAAATTAATGAACAATTCTGTCTTCGGTAAGACAATGGAAAATATTGAAAAAAGAGTAAACGTTAAACTACTAACTCACTGGGATAATCGTGGTAAAGTTTTAGGTGCTCAGGAATTGATTGCAAAACCAGAATTCCATAGTTTATCAATATTTTCAGAACATTTAGTCGCAATACAATTACGAAAAACAAAATTGATTTATGATAAGCCAATTTATTTAGGATTTTGTATTTTAGATATATCTAAGACCCTTATGTACGAATTTCATTATAACTACATGGTTAAAAAGTTTAATAACAAAATTAAGTTATTGTACACCGATACCGATAGTTTGATATATCAAATTTTTACAGATAATTTGTATGAGGATATAAAACCTGACCTACTTCACTATTTTGATACATCAGACTATCCAGAAAATAATATTTATGATTATCCAAAATTAAATAAAAAGAAGTTAGGTTTTTTTAAAGACGAGAATAATGGTAAAGTGTTGAAGGAATTTGTAGGGTTGCGATCAAAAATGTATGCCTTGGAAGTAGAAGATAAATTTATAGCAAAGGCAAAAGGGGTTAACAAAAGTGTTACCAAAAAAATGAATATGGAAAATTACAAATCGTGTTTGTTTAATAAAAATGTGCAATATTGTAGTATGCTTCGGTTTAAGTCAATCAAACACACCATTTTTACACAAAAAATAAATAAAGCATCTTTATCATATAATGATAGCAAACGATGTATTATGGACAACAACATTGATACATTGGCTTGGGGACATTATAAATTACGTTAAGTGTTGATACTTTTTACTTTTACTTCTGTACCTATACGAAATTTATATTGATTGTAAAATTATGATATTACTATAATGTTATATAATAGTTTATTACATATTTAAAATGTATTGTTTGATTGTAAATAATGTAAGAAAATTGTGGTTTTTATTTGTAGGTTTAAATTTGAGATTGTAAAATTCTGATGTACTAATTGTGTTAGTTTTAATTATTCGATTGTAAATAATGATATCTAAGTAATAATAAAACGGTGAACATACATTTGAGAAGATTGTAAAGTTCTGATAAGTAATAATTTTAGCAATATATATATATTTAATTTTTACAACATAATTTTCATTTTTTATTTCCTCCCTTTGAACTCTAGACGTGTGAAATGTTTCACTTTATCCATCCGTTTACTGCTATTGTGGCAGGACCAAGTGGATGTGGGAAGTCAAATTTTGTAACAAATTTCATAAAATCAGTTAAAGAAATATGTAATTGTGATTTTAATCAGATCACATGGTGCTTTGATGAAATGCAACCTTTATATAATTTACCAAATGTTAACTATCATCAAGGAATTCCAAATCTTAATATGTTTGATGGTGAAAACCCACATCTTGTTATTATTGATGATCTAATGAGAGAGTCTGATGGAAGAATTGTGGATATATTTACAAAAGGTAGTCATCACAGGAATCTGAGTGTATTTTATTTAACACAAAATTTATTTCATCAGGGTAAAGGTCAAAGAGACATTTCTTTAAACTCAAGTTATATAATATATTTTAAAAACCCTCGAGATAAAACTCAAATAAGATATTTAGCACGACAAGTGTCACCAGACAACCCAAAATTCATTGAAGATGCCTATAGGGATGCAACTTTAGAAGCGCATGGATATTTAATGGTTGATTTAAAACAGAATACCAATGATTTTTGTCGTATCAAGACAAATGTCTTCCCATTTAATGGACACTGTACAGTCTACGTCCCCACAAAAGAGTTTAAATACACCAAGAATCAAACAATTCAAATCATTTCTAAATGATGCATCGTCGACTCACAACGCATAAACATTTGCTAAGCGCTTTGCATACGCTTAAACCAAAATATCAAAGAGCGTTACTTAAAACATGTGATGAAGAAGAAATAAACTGTATTTGTGAATGTATTCATAACGTTTTACAAGGAAAGGTACCTCTTAAAGATCAAGATAAACAAAAATTGAATAAACACAAAAATATACTCCGTAAACTGGTGCATAAGTGTAAACATAAACTAAGAAAAAATATAATCATACAAAAAGGAGGGGCTTTCTTACCAATAATATTAGGTGCAATATTGAGTGGATTAGTAAGTGGACTAGCCAGTTAACATGGAAAATGCAAAGAAAATGATACTTATTGAACCTGGATTGATTGAAAAATTAAAACAAGAAAATAAGGTTAATAGTAATTTGTCTCGATTAGATATTGAAATGCAAAATATTATGAATAGTAAGACGGAAGACCGCAAGAAGTGGATGTTATATTTACAAACACTACAAAGATACCTTCACTTTACCGAAGAGGATCGTCAACCACTCAGATTACCAATTTATTCTGATACATCTAATGAAGATTCAAATGAATCTAAAATTGGTTTTAAAAATAAAGATAGAGATCTAAAAAGTTCAGTTGATGCTGAATCTTTGTTGGATGAGAAAGGATCCATTAAAAGTAAAGAAAATGACACAAATCCACTTTACACACCAACTCAAATACTCAGTTTAATACCAAAAACATATAATAAAAAAGGTGAGTCATTATTAAACTTAATTGGAACAAGTAAAAGTAAAATACATTGGGATAATGAAGGCACAGTCATAATTGATAATGAAAAAATTCCTGGAAGTAATATTGTTGATTTAATAAATGATTCACTAAGACCCTTAAAAAGAAGTGATCCGATAGGGTGGGATAGATTTGCTAAAGCATTAAAAGATATTAAAGTACCACTTACTTATATTGGAAATCCAAAGAGATGTGAGTTTATTAACCAACTTCAAGCAAAAGATCTGAACAAAACCTCTGAGATTGAAGTTCAAGAGTTTTCTACACCGAGCAGTGGAGATAAAAGATCTATAACTAAAATACGTAAAAAGCTCGATTGGGAAAAATGGACCCCGTACTAGAAGAAATTAACAGGATTTATTATGATCCATCTAACCCCGCTGGTTTTGGTAGTATTGATAAACTATCAAAAGCCATGAAGGGTAAAATGGATAAAAAGCAAGTAAAGGAATGGTTACAATCACAAGAAACATATACATTACATAAACCCAGTCGGAAAAAATTTCCACGTAATAGGTACATTCTATCAAATATTAATGAACTGTGGCAAGCTGATTTAAGTGATATGCGAACTTATTCTCAATATAATGATGGTTTCAACTATATACTTTGTGTTATTGATGTATTTAGTAAATATGCTTTTGCAAGACCAATGAAAAAGAAAAACTCAGAAACTACTAAAGAATGTTTTGAAAGTATATTTACTGAAAGTAATTCCACACCTACTCACATACAATCTGATAAAGGTACAGAATTTGTTTCAAAAGATGTACAAAAATACTTTAAATCCAAAAAGATAAATTACTATACCACTAACAATCCTGATATTAAGGCTAGTATTGTTGAACGATTTCAAAGAACTCTAAAAATGAAAATGTGGCGTTATTTCACTCATAACAATACTTATAGATACATAGATGTTTTACAGGATTTAATATACTCTTATAATCACAGCATTCACTCTAGTATTAAGATGTGCCCATGTGATGTAAGTTCCGCCAATATTATGACAGTTTGGACTAATCTTTATAATAGAGGATCAAACAAACTTTCTTTAGAAAATCCAAAACCAAATTTCAATGTGGGTGATTATGTTCGAATAACTAAATATAAACATGTTTTCCAAAAAGGATATGAATCAAATTGGAGTGATGAAATATTTATTATATCTTCAATAATTGATAGATCTCCATGGGTTGTTTATACAATAACAGATTTACAAGATGAAGCAATAGTTGGTACTTTTTATGAAAGAGAATTACAGAAGGTCACTTACAACCCCACCTCACAATATAAAATAGATAAAATAATTGGTACTCGTTATTCGGGTAACAGAAAAGAAGTATTAGTGAAGTGGAAAGGTTATCCAGATAAATTTAACAGTTGGATTTTAGCTTCTAGTTTAAAAGAAATATGAATAAAGAAAGTTTTTATTTAACTTTGCTCAGCAATAGTTCAATGGAATACTTTCCTGATAACAAGACCACAAATTTTTCAACAAAATTACCAAAAGCTATGAAATTAGAAGGTGAATGGTCGGTTGGAGTTGTCGAGTTTCAATATCCATGCACCATGTTTACTGTTCAAGATCATGAAAATGTTGTGTACATTACAAAAACCATGTTAATGCCTAATGAAGATAAACCATCAACAGTGTACTACAAAAAACATATTCCGGCTACCAACTATGATAACGTTGAACATATTTTAAGAGCGTTAAATGGTATCAGAGAGAACTTGAAATTTCGTTATGATGAAATAACAAAATTTGTGTCTATTTCTGTTTTGGATAAAAATATAACATCCGTAACATTATCACCCAAATTAAGTTTACAACTGGGTTATGAACCAAATACAAATCTTCTAGACAGAAATTTTGGGAAGTGTCCTGCTAATTTACACTTAGGGTTACCATCTCAACTATTTCTATATTGTGACATTATCGATCCTCAGATTGTGGGTGATGTTATGACTCCGCTATTAAGAGTCATTTCATTAGATCCTTCAAAATACATTTATGGTGCGAATAAAATGCACGTTTTCTCTCCACCTCACTACTTACCTGTAATGCGAAGAGAGTTCGATACGCTGGAAATAGATATAAGATCGAGCACAGGACAAAAAATACCATTCCAGTTTGGAACCGTGTGTATTAAACTACATTTCCACAAATTATAATAATGTATTCTCCTCATGATCATCATAAATGTCCATATGAAAATTATTATTCACATCAAGCTGGATCAGGAGTTGGTGTAATTTATAAGGGTTCACCATACCAACGCGGTCATGGTATTGGGAGCTTCTTAGGAGGGTTATTTAGATCAGTTTTACCTTTACTTTCAAGTGGTGTTCGAGTGGTTGGTAAGGAGGCATTAAACGCTGGAGTAGGACTTTTATCGGATATGGTTCAAGCGCGTCCTATGGAAGCCTCAATAAAAGATCGTCTTAAACAAGTTAGTACGAACTTAAAACGAAAGGCTGATAACAAAATTGATCGATTTAACATGACAGGATCTGGATATATAACTAAAAGAAAACGATTGGCATCGTTCATTCCACCACTAACTGCTAAAGTGAAAGCTACGAAAAAACTTGGTCTAAAACCAAAAAACATCGAAGATATATTTTCAAATTAAATATGTCTTTCCTTCATAATCATTCTTGTGAGTGCGTTAAGTCAGAATTAGATTTATTTGCATTACCGTCTACACAAACAAGCATTGAAAATGGATTGTGGATTCACTATAAACCAATTTCGTCTCTTGCTGATGATGGACCTATCGAGTTTCAAGTTCCTGGAACAGGCGATGACTACATAGATTTGTCTCATACATTACTCCAGATAAAGGCAAAAGTATTAAATCAAGATTCATCAAACTTGATATCAGCTACCGCAGTAGCACCTGTAAATAATTGGCTGCATTCACTTTTTAGTCAACTTGATGTTTATTTAAACCAAAAACTTGTATCACCACCTAATAATACCTATGCCTATCGAGCATACATGGAAACTCTTTTAAACTATGCTCCTGCTGCTAAACAATCTCATCTTACTTGTAGCCTTTGGTATGAGGATACAGCAGGAAAAATGGATTCCACAGATGGTAAAAACATAGGATTTGTTAAAAGACAGGAATTAGTTAATGAAAGTAGGGAAATAGAAATGATTGGTCATCTTCATGGTGACATTTTCAATCAAGATAAATTTTTAATGAATGGCGTTGAAATGAGTGTAAAATTAGTTCGATCAAGAGAGAGTTTTAATTTAATTGCTGGGTCAAATGATGTAAAGTTTAAAGTTTGCATTACAGACGCAACTCTTATTGTTCGAAGAGCACGAATTAATCCAAGTGTATTACTCGCACATCAGAAAGTTTTAGCTTCTACCACTGCTAAATATCCTATTACTCGTGCTGAAGTTAAAGTTTTAACAATTCCATCAGGTGTTCAAGGAAAAACTCTTGATAATATATTCTTAGGACAGGTACCCAAAAGATGTATTATTGGATTTGTAAACAATTCTGCATTTAATGGTTCGCTTACTAAAAATCCATTTAACTTTGAAAACTATGGTATTAACTCTTTCAGCTTATATATTGATGGTCAACAAATACCTTCAAAAGCTTTGCAACCATCTTTTAATAATAATATATTTACATCAGCATATCATACTCTATTCTCGGGGACTGGTATTCACTTTCTAAATGAAGGAAATGCAATCTCTCGTGAACAGTATGCTAAAGGTTACTGTCTTTTAGCATTTGATTTAACTCCTGATTTATCAGCTAACTCATCAGCTCATTGGAATCTCATAAAGCATGGTAGTGTAAGATTAGAAGTACGATTTGAATCCTCACTAATACAAACAATTAACTGTATTGTTTATGCTGAGTTTGATAATATTATTGAAATAGATAAAAATAGAAATGTTACTGTAGACTATAGTAGTTAAGGTTATGTGTATGTAACTAAAGGAAACATTATAAAATTAAATAAAACAAATTATATGCAATATACTATTTTTTTATTTCATTATAAACACCCTATTCAATCTTATACAGAACACTGATCGAGTTTAAACTTTACATAAGCACACTGACTAAACCACTGAACATGCTGCTGCCAAGGATCATCATCATCTTCCCAATCTTTTAAACCGCCACCACAATGGAAACACTTGGTCCTGTCTTCATGACCAGTATAAAAGAAACCGGCTTCTGCAAGATCTTCAGGCTTCTGTTTCATAACGAGTGGCCAGTCTCCGAAACTGAACAACCGTCTAGATTTTGAACTGAAAAATGGATATTCAGCTCTTGGGTACTGCATATTCTTCACTTTTTCTTCTCCAATCAGTTTTGTAGTTTTGCTTTTCAATGAAGTGATCTGTTCACGTATGCCACACTCATCTCTTCCTTCTAATCTTGTTTTTCTCTCAGCACCACAAGACGACACCTCCTTGGATCTAATGAATACACAGAAGTAATTTAAGTAAACAGAATCACATTCACTAATCGATTAATGAGTGTCATTGTTAAAAAAGTATTTTTTAACTTATTCACTTTTTGCTATTGTCTTTGTAATATTGTATACGAGGCTGTTTGTGCTGTCATAGATGCTATCCTTATTATTCTTTACATAATATTTAATCCTCGTGGTAGCGTGTTTCCAATGATCAGTAGTTGGAATCTTACAAAGCTTCTTCATATCGTACATTTCAATTTTTATGAGATGCGACGCTTGGTCTCCGTAGTCAGAATTAGTAGAAATGTATGATACACCATCTCTAGCGGCTTGTGCCAAGGTTGACGATAACAGTTTCTTCTTATTTATTTTTTGGTGCCACTTCAAAAAAAAAATTATCAATCGGTTGTGATTTCCTTTTTCCACCATCGCATGTGTTATTAATGACGAGTCAGGTAGAATCTAATGAGTACACAGAAGTAATTTAAGTAAACAGAATCACATTCACTAATCAACTAATGGGTGTCATTGTTAAAAAAGTATTTTTTAACTTTTTCACTTTCTGCTATTGTCTTTGTAATGTTGTATACGAGCCCGTTTGTGCTGTCGTAGATGCTATCCTTATTATTCTTTACATAATATTTAATCCTCGTGGTAGCGTGTTTCCAATGATCAGTAGTTGGAATCTTACATAGCTTCTTCATATCGTACATTTCAATTTTAATGAGATGCGTCGCTTGGTCTCCGTCGTCAGAATTACTAGAAATGTATGATACACCATCTCTAGCGGCTCGTGCCACGGTTGACGATAACAGTTTCTTCTTTTTTATTTTTGGTGCCACTTCAAAAAAATGATCAATCGGTTGTGATTTCCTTTTTCCACCATCACATGTGTTATTAATAACGATGTCATCGTTCTCTTCTTCATGTTGAGGGGAGAGCGGTGAGTAGTAATACTGTTTATAGGTATTTTCATCGAAGTTGAATGATTTCTGCAACAAGACAGTTATCATGTTAATATCAATTTGTTTACACTTAATCACACACGTTAGGAAACAACAACAAGAATACAAGTAAGTTTGTCAATAGAATAAACACTTACCTCCATGGCCATTGATGCGTTGAAGTAACACAAACGTAGTATTGGTAGACGTATACAATCCACTGCGGTCAAACGACCATAGACTGACTGCATGACTGCAATGGTAGGATCTTATATAGCACCATTCTTATCTAAAACAAATTCCTAAATACAACGAAACTGATTGTAACTCTATGAATCACCAAAATTATCTCACGTTCCTCCGGAAACTGATAGTAACTCTATGAGTCAACAAACTTATCTCACATTGCTGGCATCAACCTGTTTTGTGAGTGCTACAAAATAATGCGATTTAATATTTACAAATCACTATAATTGAACATTCCTATGACAACCATTGAATAGATTGGTAGTGTAATAATATGCTATATCATGGATACACTAGAAGTACAAAAACATCTGAAAAAGATTCATCCCAGTCTAGAAAATAATGTTTATGCTGCTAATAGACTCCCTATGTATACCCATGCACCAACGTATATAATATGCAATTTGGATGCGGATGATAAGCCAGGTTCACACTGGGTAGCTGTACATATCGATACGAATGGCATCGGTCAATATTTTGATTCTTATGGGCGAACACCTGCGCGATATCATCTCGAGTTTTTGAAAAGGAATTGTAAAAGATGGGGCTGGAGTATTGATAGGATTCAGAATGATTGGACTTCAGTTTGTGGTGAATATTGCTTAATGTATTTGCTATATAAGTTTCAGGGATGTTCAATGCATAGTTTTACAAACATATTTACAGGGAACACACTGTACAACGATATTTTAGTGGATGAGATGTTCCGCTCATATTTTGTAGATAAAAATAAAATTTGTTAATGACGCATGTGTTTTATTGATTCCGTTTTGATGACCCCGAATAGCAAAGTAAGCAATGGTTTATGAACAATAAAAGTATACAATAGCAGTAGCAGTAACAATGAGTAATACATGCATACGTCAATGCAATCCTAATGAGGGTGAGCGGCCGGACGCACGGACAATAGATAAGAAAAGGCGAACAATGAAAGTCGATAATGAGGGTTTCGGGTCACCGGAAATGAAACAGATTGTTGTTAATTGATTTCTGTATCTCCGGAACCATGCATCTTACGCGAAAACGGATTGCAGAAACGTGATCAGCGGACCCCAAAACCTTTTTTTTTTTTTTTTTTTTTTTTTTTTTTTTATTTTTTTTAGGTTTGAAACGCCCTGGACCGCGATTGCGCCAGAAGCGGTGGTGCGCCAGAACCGGTGAGCCACGGGATTGGTGCGCCAGAACCGGCAAATCACTACTACTTCTATGAGAGGAAATGGGCCGTTATCTCCCACGTGGGCCCAGTGCATTATGTGGCATATCTATAAATTTTTGGTCCTAAGACAGTTTCCTTACAATTTTTTCTTTCACAGTTCTAGGATGTTACGCATATTTATTTATGTTTTATAAAGAGAATTAGCAATGAAGGTAGTATTCACATTACTTGCAATCTTGTTAACCCCTCCAACTAAGCTAAATATGCTTGTGTCTGGAGTCGGTTCACACTAATAGTGTAATGGGTGGGGTTCGGAGTCGTGACCTCTCGATCATTATTCCGACACCTTTACCATTAGACTATTGATGATTCGTTTGTTCGAAACACTGCGTTCCAAAACGCAAATCGTTGATGTGCCCAACAACTTAAATGTAAATCTCATGCATACCATAAGCCGTGGGCCCGTTGAACTCAGGATTGGAGCGACAGCACCACGATGCTGCGAAGTATATGACGAGATAACGTACTCAAGAATTATTGGAAGAAAGAATTCGTAGAATCGTGACCGTTGGAAAGAATGACCCTTTCATTCTTTTCAACGGTCATTGCGTAGCAGTTGCAAAGTATGAGGTAGTTATAATTATATGGTAAGTTTATTTTACCTTACAAATATAACGATAAAACGTTAAGGGGAGTTAGGAGTTTTCTCGGAAGGAGTCATCCTTCAAAACAATCCCATGCTCATATTTAAACTATACAATGATAAATAGAAAAAAATTAGACAAGTGCGAGTTAGACTCGCCCATGAAGAGTTTCGTAGTAACCACGCCAAATAACTTTGTTTTTCATGGTGTTTGTATGAATTACAAAGTTATATTTGCGGTTTTATAAAATATGCTGTATCTCAAAAACTGCTCACCCAATCTCGTTCAAACTAATTTTGATTGAAAGTTTACATTAAGATCTACAGTAATTTATTTTTGGTAAATTTTTCACTCTATTATTATAGAAGTAAGAGGGGGGGACATCTTACCACTTTGGAAGCGTATATCTTATAAACGATTGTTTTTATGAAAAAGTGGTTCTTGAAACCTCAATGTAATTTTTAAAGACCTGTATATAAATACCACACACGCATAGGTTTCGTGAAAATAATATTTTCAGTTTCAGTTCTATGTGTGGGGAGCCCCCCTTTATTATAAATATCTTTTTATTTTTTTACTTAAAATCGGCAAGCGGTTCACAGAATACATCTACCTACCAAGTTTCACATGTATATTCCTAATAATAGTTTCGGGATAAAATGGCTATGACATACGGACGGACGGACAGACAGGCAGACAGACAAACAGACAGACATGCTATAAACTATAAGTGTTCCATTTTTTGCCATTCGGCTACTGAACCCTAAAAACGGTTTAAATTTTTTCGAGTTTTTGAGTATTTTTTGTAATGTGATTTATGGAGATAGCGAGTTCAATCTTAAAATCGCACAAAACGTAAAAGTTCGCTGATAACGTTTTTTTTTTTAAGTTTTAGAAAGACAATGAATATTATTTTTAATTTTATTGAATTAGCTTGAAATAAAAAGCGAAAAATCACATTCCTTTTTTACATAAATACCTACTTTTAATCACTCGTATTCAACATCATTTTTGCACACAAAAGCACTGTGAGCTTTAAAGTAATGAATTTATGTTAGGTTTTGACATTCAAGTTTTCTGTAAACTCTTTCAAGATTTCATTTCGTTGCTGCAAATGTGAAAACAAAATAGCTGAAGCTTTGTGTTTTAAAACTATATTTAGAAAAACCAATCTTGTACGTTGACAGAGTTAAATCAATAGATTGTATTCTTATATTGAAACTGGAACAATATCAGAATTTCAAACCATGTTATAGAAGCTTAGCCACTGTGACATTGCCCCTATTTTGCAAAGAGCGTTCTCTGCGCTCGGAAGTGCTCGGTCATTTTCGTGAGCATTCGGGATTCTGACTTGAATAACAATGACGGCTTTTGCACTGCACGCACGATTTGATCCAATTTTGAATATAGATACTGTATCAGAGATATCTAATGTTGGAACTACTAGTAGGCGTTCCTGTAAAACACGTTTTCCGTGTTAGTACGTAGTATAATTATATTTATAATAGTCCATTTATTTACATTTAGAATTGAGACGATGAAATCTTTCGATCGAACAACTAAGTCTTGGATTTAAAAGAGCAGGACGTTTGTAATTTAAGTTCCTACCGATCGTGATAATTAAAATATCCTTTCACGGAAATCACGCTGGTAAGCGATTTAAAATAATAAAGATTTCATCGTCTCAATTCTCAGAAAATATCTCGCGTTTCATCAACAACATAATTATTCGCGCAGAAATGTCTCTCAATTTCCTAGAATTCACAGAAAACAGCAAACATAGCAAATATAGCCAACATGTAGAAACTAATGCTACACTAAAGATATACACTCGCATAGCTAAATAAATGAGACTTAGCGCGACCCAGAGCTTTCCCGCCCGGGGTTATGGCGCCGAGATATTACTTCGAAAATTGGTAGGATTCCCCTAACATCAGCTAAGCGTAATTTTCATAATTTGCGTTTCCGTGAGGATGAGTAAAGAGAATATTTAACAGTTTAATATGTTGCCATCACTCACTACTATCTATTCGTATGTAAGTACTGAAGTAGGACAAGTGTAGCTACGTATATTAGCACGCCTAATTAATATATTATTTTATTAGAAGCACTGGTGTCCCAGTGGTTAAAGCCCCGACTTGGGAGTTGCAGGTCTAATTTATTTTATTCACGATATGTTCTTAGGATGAAGGAACATATTAGAAACAAAGGTCTTAAAAACTATGTTAGTGTTCATGTCATTCTCTAAAATTCAGATACAAATAAAATAAAATAAATTCGAATAAAAAATCCAATAATGTTAAAAAAAAATAACAATGGTATAGATAAAAACAAAAAAATAAAAACATTGCGTCATCTCGTTACGTGAAGTCAAATAAGCCTCCCTAGCACTGCAGACTCCGGCCTTTCTGATATCATCTTCAGAATTCCGTTGGAGCTCCTCGGATCCTACACATCAGAGATGCTGCTTTTTTACGCATTATGGCATAAAAATCGTGAGTCAACCGTTATGTCCGAGGACCAAAAATTAAGAAGACATCCAAGCATTTATACCCAATTTCACTATCAATAGGAAGTTAATACCAAAATTGATTGTACGGAGTTACAATTTTTCCTTTTAACGAATATTTGTATGTTATCTTCTGTGGCAGGACACTAGTACTAGAACGGTGGGTAGAAAAAAATATAATTATATTAATTGCTTACGGAACAGCTCAGAATTATCTGTGATTACTGCACCAGCAGGCGTCACCGTTTTGTGCGTAATGCAATAAGACCTGCTTTGTAATCTTAGTTTCCTGCTGCATGGTGTCAGCCCTTTGTGTAACTAGGAATGCTTCTGCAGATCCACTTTCCATTCATTAGGCCAGTACTAAACAGTTTTCTTAGGCAATCTGACCCACGCCTAACAACATGTCTAAGACAGGGAGCATAAAAAGCTAGCAGATGCCATGGTTACGTATTACAGATATTAAGTGATAGAAGAACTATACCTTTGATGTATGTAAATAGAATACAAAATAGCGTGAGCGTGCAGACAAAAGAAAAAATTAAGACTTTTTTTCTGTAAGTTTTGAAACTTTTTTTGGTGCCAACTTCTTCATAATTGCTGCATGGTACCTACGAAAAACAAACAACAACGAAAAATATCCTTTTCATGTTGTATTTATTCGTAGTAGGAGCTTAAAGGTCAAGTTCGCTTTTATGGAACCATCCCTATTGCTTCTGTTCATAATTAATTTTCATTATAGGTATCAACAATTAAATACCATTTAATCAATAACGTTAGTTAATTATGCCACTTTTGTTATAGATCAAAACTCCCTTGATCTTTAATAAAGCTGAAACAAATATTGCATCCAAAATTTAATTAATTGAAACAATTAATCAGAAAATTTGGACAAATGCTACAAAACTTTGAAGTTAATTTTAATCTTTCGCGGTAATTCAAAATATTATTATACCTTTGGGAAGACTTCAGAAATAATGAGTTAATTTTTTTTGTTAATTTAAAGAACTGTTTCAGTAGCCATCGTAAAGTTTCTTCAAATCTAGGGCCGCATTGAGAACTGTCAAAGTGACATTATCTCAGTTTGAAAGAGAGATAGCGCTATACATCCTCAATAGCTCTATCTTTGTTTCTCATGATCCGAATAGGAACGCTTAACACGCAACTCACAATTCACAAAGTTCTAGACTAACAGACAGTTACGCAAAATATAATGGTCTTAAGTTTTGGTCTGAGTCTTCTTTATCTGTCTGAGAAACAAAAATTACTTGCTACTATTGCTACTTCGTCTTTTTTATGCACTTATTTGTGAACTTGATGAATACGTAACGTGTTTTAGGAAATCGTATATTTGGGACTAACATTATATTTATTTCACTTTAGTTCTGATTTGTATTTGACTCGAATATTGCATTACCATATCTGTAAATAGTCAAAATAGCATATATTTCAGTTACATTTCTAACCGTGGATAAGTACAGATTAAAATTATTTAAACAATGAAATTAGATCAGAAAAAACGACTTTATTAAAGTTAAAAAAACCGGTCAAGTGCGTGTCGGGCCACGCGCAGTGTAGGGTTCCGTAGTTTTTATAACAGCCAAGTGCGTGTCGTATTCGCTGACTGATTAATTTGTACCATGCTCTAACTAAAAGCCAAACATGACTACCTAACTAATCTGACTTCCTATACAAATCCTCACCTGATCCGACAATTTTGCACGGAAAGTTTTATTTTTTTTAGAGATTTGTATAAAACTTGTCATAGCCGGTGTTTTGAATTTAAATACGGACACACAGCTACACTACTCAATCGTCACAAGAAACTAGCACGATACAACTGGCGCTTAGCGCCATCTGTCGACATTTCTATAGAGTTGTTCGAAATTTTCGAGTCAAATACAATTGGTCGACTATTACTCGTAAACTTGTAAAGCCCACTTATGTGTTATAGTTTTCCTTTAAATTTCGTTATATATAGGTACTACTGCCGTGACATTTGAATTTCTAACTACAACCGTTTAGTTGATAGAGGGGGGGGGGACACTTGACTCTAACGAAAATTGGTACTTTAAAGCTTGATAAGTCACGAACGGTTTACTTAATCATAAAACGGTCTTAGCAAACCCCTAATATATTTGAAAGACCTATCCAACGATATCCCACACTATGGGAAGAACGAAAAAAGAAATTATCATCCCACTTTACATGTATGGGAGGTACCCTAAATAAGTGTTTTTTTCAAAATTTTATTTCACCACTTTTTTGGCGTCATTAACGTGTATACTCATGCCAAAGTACAACTTTCTAGTACAAATAGTCTTTGAGCTAAACTGCGGACAGACGGACAGACAGACGGACATGGCGAAACTATAAGGGTTCCTTGTTGACTACGGAACCCTAAAAAGTTTAGCACTAAGTTTCTTTAAATATCCGAAAACGTAATTATAATATAATCAAGTAAAAACTACTCTTCTTTATGTCTTACCCGTAATGTAAGTACATTAAGAGTAAGACAGTCTGTCATTTCTTAAAATATTTCGATGTCGAGACAGTCATAAAATCTTTTTTTTTTTTAATCCAGACAAAAATGCTAAGCGAAGGCTAGAGCTACGCCCCTTAAACGATTGTGTCTTTTTCCCTCCGTCCTATACCCTAAAAAGGAACTGCTTATGTCGTTGATGGATTTTCTTTTCGGGCAAAGTAAAGAACGTCGACTTTGCCCCTTTTACCGAGTGTGCCTATTTTGTTTTGCTTTATTTCCTAAAACATATTCTAGCGTGTTTATCGAATGTTTTGACAAATTTGTTTTTGTACTTAGCAAATCAAAGAACAAATGTTCGTATGGCGTAGCTATTTCGGGTCTGGGCTTTGTATATGTGCTTTTATTTATTATTAGAATGAAGGCACAGAGAGTGCACTTGGACTTCTGCACGATAATAGCTCCTGCGTTACTCTCGTCCGCTGAGTTTGGTCATGGCCAAAATCATTCAGGATTATTAATATTATGTAAGTTCAAATTTTTGTAAACGCATCCACAATACAGGAGGGTTTATACATACCTTTTATAGAAAAAAAAAAAAAATCTTTATATTTCGGACCATAGAATAAATAAAGTCTTAGTATGTTACCTAATAGCTAATTATCTAGTGTCAGTACCCAACACCCTCCGCACAAACAGCTTCATAATTGGAGAGTTAAACTCTCATTTACCTTTCTCAAGATGCTGTTGCGACTGTCCCTCACTCTCCTCAGAAGCGAAGCTGTTTTTTGCGTATAATCGCGTGAAATGTGTCCGTACGAGCTTTCGCAAACATCTCGGAGGCATAACAGTAACGAGGTAGTCGCAAGAGCATCCTGAAAGCATCATTATACTGGATGCGGAGCATAATTAGTGATTTTTTAGCGTAACAGACACATAGATTGTCCGTGTACAGACTCTCGCAATACGCCCTAAAAAGTAATATTCACCACGTCTGTACACCGTCCTTATCTACGGGTCTTTTAAAAAGAAATGAGAATTAGACTGTAAATAATTTCGTTCTAATTTACTGCTTGCACGTAGCAATGTTAAGCATTGGTGATACTCTGTACCAATAGAAGATGAATAGTGATGTCATCTACGATTCTAATAGTAATTTCTTATAACTTTCAAGACCGTCATTGAAATATCTCTCTATCTGGCAAAAGATTTTAAAAGTTTTCTTATACATTATTTTTTCATCCACGAACCCACACGGAGCCCGCATGATAAAGTACGGCCAATTCATTCTCATAGAGGAGAAGCAGACTTCCTCACCATCACTCCTCACTCGTGGGTTCATTATAACGTTCTCACTGCTAAGACACGGATGTCTTAGTATTGGGAACATTATAAAGAATTAAGGTTTAGATCATCTCATAACTGATAGGACCTGATAAGGCCATTGCCTACCAGGATTGCAGGAATATTAAAGAACATAGTGGCAGTCGAAGGAACACAGTGGGTTTTTAGTCAGTAGAAGTCTGACACTCCCTTCCTCTCCAACCAGAGCGAGAGGAGTGAATAGATGATTTTCCCACCGAAAAAGTGACATCTCACCACCACTTTCTCGGTAAGATTTCATTCTCTACTTTACCGAGTCCTTTTATTATGTAATAATCAGCAAGATTTAATGACTTAAACAGGCTGTTTTGAAGAGCGTGAAGAGCATTTTAATTCAATCACTTTATCACAAATTTGATAACTGCGTAAACCTGATTTTTGATAATTTTAGTCACGCTTTAGCCTGATACAGACACGCTAAACTCTGACAACGCATTCTGATTCAGCACGTAAACAATATTACGTATAACATTACTATTATTACGTACAAGTAATCTTAAGCGCTTTTATTGACTACATGGTCCTACCATATTGATATAATCGTTCTCCTTGACCGAGCAATACTATTTCCATCGCTAAAATAGCTTTTCCTAACATTTCATTAGCTACAACCGAAATACAAAACCTTATCCATTCTCAGAACAGTGTGACCAATTAAGGGCCTATACTACCTCAAATGGCTTGGCATAATCCTCCGTTATGTCGAAAATACTGCAGCAATAATTTTGAGATAAATATATGGTAAAGTTGACGATTATTATTAGGTACTATGTTTGACGAAAACACGATTCCATAAAATTTTCTTGATAGAAAAAAAATCCAAATTTACCTCCAAGCCGAACAATAAACCGCTGGTGTTCAAAAATAACTTCAAATTACACTGCATATTAATTGAACTAACTATAAAGCAGGTCTTATGTTATTTACTTTTTTTAAATTACCATTATTTTCACCGTAAAAAGAAATAAACTAAATTATGGGTGTCTTGGAGTCTTTTCCCTGCCACCCTGTCTCGCTTGCTCGCGTGACCGCGGCCAGTAGTGTGCGAGCGAGTTAAAGAGTGAGAAGCACTGAGTTAGTATAGGCCCTTAAGCTACGGATATTGTATAAGATACTAGTACTCACACGGGGCTTCGCTCCCGTGGATTCTATCACGGTAAAAACGTAACTCTCCTTTTTTGCAGTCGCGTAAAAAGTAGCCTATAACCTTCCTCAAGCTTCAAGCTACTTTCATACCAAATTGCATTAGCGCGTTCAAGCAAACAAAGAAACAACAAACTTTTCCACTTTATGATATTAAGTATAGATTAACTATTCGATTCAAGTTGTAGAAGTCAAAAAACTGAGATTTCATAATTTATTTACATAGTTTTCGACAGTGATGAACGACGACAGTCGGCATTGCTTATAGGGGTTGCGGGAATATTCTAACGAGATACCGCGGCCCCGGAATACAAGAGCAACTGAAGGAACAGGGTAGGTTTTTAGTCCTTAGAAGTGTGACGCTCCCTCTCGCTCCACCCAAAGAGAGAGTCATTTTATTTTTATGCCCATGAAAAAAGAGCGTTCACTATTTTTATTTACAGTTTGTAGTAAAATAGATTTAATTTTTATGCCACCAACTGGGGTAGAACTTGGGCTAATGTAAACAAACACCTTTATTTGTTTTATTTCCCAACTTATCAAAGATCATTAGCCTACCATAACCTTCATCTTAAAGTGACTACAACCGCCAACGACTTAAAAAAAATGTTAAATAAAAACGTGCTTCACACCCACGTTACCAAAAATTTTCAAAAAGAAAAATACAGACGGTAGTTTACATTACATATTTTTCTTTTTGGCTTTAAAATAAGCATTCTTATACTATAGACTAACAGTCGCGCGGGGTTTCGCTCTTGTGGACTTTATATCACGATAAAAAAACATAACCCTCCTTCTTTTCCAGTCGGATAAAAAGTAGTCTATAACCTTCAAGCTACTTCCATACTTTCATCCAAATCCACGGAGTACTTTCGAAAATTAGCGTTTTTAAACAAAACAAATTTTCCGCATTATAATATTAGTATAGTTATAGTATACAGGGTGGCGATTTGGTTATCACATTAAATTGTACATCAGGTAAAGGATAATAAAATAAATAATTTTACTAAAATTAAGAAAATGCATTTATCAAACAAAATAAATATCGTTATTGCTAAAAAATTAATAATCCTTTATAATATTAGTTTACTGACCTGTAAAACTGGCAATGCCGCGGCGCTGGCGCCGACGGAGCACGCGCCGAGTAATTGGTCAGCTCATTTATACGTTTATGCAATACATGGTGTTGTGAAATATTAAAATAGAAAAAAGGTCCCACGGCTAATATTGTTTATTATTTTAATTGTTTATGATAAAATACCTAATATAGAGAACGTGGTTTCAATTACTGTGATAACCTAATCGCCATGTTGTATAATGATACTGTAGCCTAGTGATCTGCAATATATTAGGTTTTATTTAAAATAGACACCAGTTTCTATGTACCTACCTTATTTTTCTATTTGACTCTGTCTGTGTTTCGTTGATGAGAAACTATGTTTGAATTACCGTTATAATTAAAATCCTATTCAGGGCACTATTTGTTAATATACACTGAAGAAACAATCAACGAAAACAACAAACAAATAATTGAAACAACTCAGTGTACAACTCACAAAATAAATTTATATTATACGCTTAGTTTAAACACCAATTAGCAGGTCTTTATTTGATTATCCTATTAACAATTAGAATAGATATTCGAATAGGCATGTTAATCACAATATCTAAGTCAGTAATCATACCTCGCTATCTTGCCTTTGAGCAAGTTTCTCGCATAACCAATTACCCTATACACATTACATGGTTCTGTCTCTCCATTCGTAAGCACTACTTAACCCAGACTTACCCCACATTTTAATTCAAAGATACGACTTGCCTCTTTCGCAATGACTAAGAATAGCCTACGATTACTGCACCTTTGTTTTACGGGGCGTCCATAAGATTATGTTAATCTCCTTCTAATTGTAGAGGGCGACCTGTGTAGATGGTGTTCTGTTTCATAAAAGTGGTGTTACTTTATATTTAGGTAGGTCGGTAAACGCTAAGCTGGTTTAAATTAAATTATCGCCATTGTTTTTTATTTGCTATGATATTTATTTTGTTAATAGGTTAAAAATTATTCAAACTTATTATCACTTTAAACTAGATGAGGTCGGTATTTCCTAGCTGTCTACCTTGCAAAGAAAGACCAAAATAAAGACAGAGGTCAGTCTCAAGTTGGTTAATGTAGTGGACTTGAGAGGAATTTTTAAACGAGTGTAATTAGTTTTTTTTTCTGGTATAACAAACGGATACACATTTTGTCTCAATTAATGAATACACATACATACAAATTACAAATGTATAACCCACGATGTTATCCACAGCATATAATAATACAAAATATTAAAAAATCTATTATGAACCAAGGCCCTAGAAAAGAATACAAAATGACTGTTACTTTATAGTTTGATTTCAAATTAGTTACATTATAGTTACATATTTTTATCTTTGATCAATTGAATCAACGCGTTACGAAATCTATTAGCTGGTACACAAAACAAATCCAGTTATATTATGTACTCGTTTATCTATAAAAATATGTATTAGTATCACTAGTTAATTGTTGGTATTGTATTTTTCTATGAGCCTTAGAAGCTTGAAATAAAGGATGATTATTAAAGAAACGATAATGATGAGTCATTCAAGTAGAAGTAACAGTTGGAAATAGTATAATAATCGAATAAATTAATATTAATGTAAGCAAAAACTTCTACAATAAATTCACTACGATAAAACAAACGTCTATCCTACAAATTAATTCCCAAACCCTCATAAAACTTGAATTCACCCCCAATTTCTTGTTCTAAACATACAAAAGCAAAACGTGTCCCGGAACAAACATTTCCCGTTGTATTTTCTCTACCCTTAAATACAGTTAGATCACCATTCTATTGTATCACACTTTAACTAGTACCAATGCCAAGTCAGTAACGTAAATCTTAATTAAACGAACACTGGACGCCAAGGTTCAAGAAATCAAGACCCACTACGTACCGTAAAAGAGCTTACACAAATTGAATTTGTTAGAAGAAATCCCTTGCAAGTGCGATGAATAAAGACAATGCTTGCGGGACAAAAATACAGGACAGTATCGGAGATAAAACGCGTTTTGTGGAACGAAATATTCTGATAAGTCGACCTCCTTCTTGAGCCTTAAATCTGAGACGAATTTCGTTACAAGATTGCCTTGTGGTGAATGCCCTAATGTAATTGAAGACTTAATTTAAACTTTTTTTGGTTTAGTGCCTGATTTTCTTGTCTAATATCAAGTGGTCTAGTGGGATTATTGAGTTGTGGTAGTCTTGTGGTTACAGCCATGACTTATTATACCCAGACAGGCGCATTTCTTCGTGTAATTTATATAATACACACTGCTCTCAAAACTGTAATAGAAAACATTGAGAGGAATGTTCTAGTACCTAGAATTGCTCACACATGTGACATCTCTCAAGCCGCACTCAGGCCGCGTGGTGGATTACGGACCATTTTTTCTCATAGAGAGGACTCTTGCTTCCCAGAAGTAGTTACATTATAGAGTGATTCTGTTTTCCGTTCTATGTTATTTATTTAGATTTTATGCATGTAAGCACAAGGGCGATCTTAATACCCTAGGAAATCTGGAGAGTATTAACAGTCGTTGTAGGACTACTGAAGTACCAATCTCGAAATTTAGGTGTTGTTCAGACATCGCCTTAACAAACGTTCATGATTGGTCGTCCAACGTCAATTTTTAAAATCTCTTTTTTTCTTCTTGTTGGTTTCGATCATTACTACCACATCGCACGCATCTTTGTTCTAAACCATACATATTATAATTCGCAATACACTGAAATTTCAAAGTAATTCACGTTATTTAAAGAACCTTCAGTCTCCACACACGCAGCAGAGCTGAAATCTCAACAGGTGTTAAGATACGCCATTGATGAGTATCATAATCATATCCGTAGTAATCAATCCGGAGATGGGCTCACGATCCCCGACGCCCGCGGTGTATACATTGGCGGCTGGGGCGTGAGGAAGAGAGTTGTCTCTCCCTCACGCGTTCAGCCTCCTACTTCGCTGGCATGACTGCTTCACAGATGGAGGCGACTAAGATTTGCCGCGGCAGCGGAGTTTTTTTATTTTAATTATTGATGAGCCCGCTCTTGACCTTGATCTCGCCTGATAGTAAGCAATAGATGAGGTCTACGATGTGATTGATGAGCGAGCCCAGAAGATGCCTATTTAGTCTTGCTTTAAAGGCTGAAAGGTCACAAATGGCAGGGAACACAGAAGCCGGCAGAGAATTCCACAACTTGGCTATGCACACAATAAATGTAGGGGAGAAGCGCTTGTTACGACAAGACAGTATATCAACCAAGTGTGGATGGTACCCAGCCGTGCGTCTGGTAGATCGGTAGTTTAGTTTTACCCCAACTTAGCTACTTGAACACGCGCTTGATGTCTACCACCTCCAGTTTCCACGGCAGCAGGTCGGCAAAGAGGCTCGCTACCTCACCGGAGATCGTAAGGTATCCCCGGATCATCCGGATGGCCATGACCCTCTACGATGCGACCAGCTGCGGGCGGGCTTGTCACTGCTGCTAATTTAGCGCCCAGACATGCTAGGAATTTATCCTGCATTTGTTCCGTAGGAATCAAACTCGCAATACCGCATCAACCATTCACTCAACCACTACGTTATCCGTGTCGTCGCATGTAGGTACTTCACAAAGCTTAAATGAGAATATGTTATTATACAAAGTTGGACTGAAAATACAAAGGCAAATTTACAATCAAGTGAAAGATCAAAGATACTACAGGATGTGTAAAAGTTTTAATTAATAATGTTCTTAAACAAGTTCCCAACCTTATTAATAAAACAGAATGTCACAAAAACATTTTCGCAGTACAAATAAAGTCCTTGATAATTTTTAATTGCTTATTGTAATATCTATTTCATTAGAAGCAAATTATGTAATATTAATATTATTAACGAACTTAATATAATGAACGTGAATAAGACTGTTTTTCGTTTTCGTTGTTAAAGAATCTTTTTTCTATCTTACTAAATCCATCCATACTAATATTATAAATGCGAAAGTAACTCTGTCTGTCTGTCTGTCTGTTACCTTTCACGCCCAAACCGTTGAACTGATTTAGATGAAATTCGGCATGGGAGTAGTTTAGGACCCTGGGAAGGATATAGGATAGTTTTTATCCCGGAAATCATCCGTAAAGTATGAAAATCATGGAATAGGAGAAGATCGTGTGGCAACAGATATCAACGGGATGATTTATTTGAGCGCTGAATTCTGTAACATAGTCCAAGATACAGATATAATTTAATAAACCACGTTTATTCGGATTTTAGCTCAGTTTAAAAAACTCAAATTTCCCCTAAAAGCAGCATTCGCAATTACCATAAACAAAGCTCAAGGACAGACACTGAAAGTCGCAGGTGTACATTTAGAAAAAGACTGCTTTTCCCATGGGCAACTGTATGTGGCGTGCTCACGAGTATCAAGCTCACAAAATCGACACGTTTTAGCCAAGGATGGGAAAACAGGAAACGTAGTTTACAAAAATACATTGTAAACTACGTTTTTGGTTTTAAAAAGATAAATTTTAAGTACTAACTGTCTGTCTCTTTTTGGGGATGGATGGACCCTGGTGATGGTTTTTTAAATATTATATGCGGTTTAAACACCCAAAAACAAGAATTATTGACCAAGTGTAAATTAACGCGGGCGAAGCCGCGGGAAAAAGCTAGTAATATTATAATCTCACTTCTCACTAATATTATTGTTCGGTCCGACGTGAAACAGAACGCACCTTTTGGCCGGCAACATTAATTATCTGTGGACTTGACATAACCTCTCTGACTTGACAGATTGACTTTGCTTGCTTGGAAAAAATGCCGGTCATGGGAACCGCTGTTGAGTTAATTAATTGGTAAAATATTGTTGGATTCGCCTGTCGAGACCGATAATTGGGTCGCGAATTATCTAATTGTTGAAGTGTATTCCCCATTTGTTGAAAACCCCGGGATATTGTTGAATTATACGCCGCCTTGTCGTCGGTCGGCCGGCACGCGGAATTTGTTGTAAATCGAATTGGATCTCGCGAGATATGAACAGATTAATTGTGTTCAGTGATTGATTGAACTTTGTAATCTCGGATTAACAAGAATCCAGTGATATTTCTCGGAACACATCGCCTTATTGTCTACCACGCGTAGCGCGCGCTTGCTGGAAACGAGTTGGGTGTGATGCTGGTCGGGACTGCGCCATCTGAAGATCGACGCCTTGGGACCGTCCTAGAACCCGTAACTTACATCACACGTTACAATTACTCACCTCATATCACATACAAACCACACTTAGGGCGTGACCTTTGAAGGTCGAACTTGGCGTCCCCAGCACTCAGGTTAGTGGTACATTTTGTTCTTATTATTAAGTAACCTTGTTTATTGAAAACAACGGTAGTCTCCACGTATCGTGGAAAAGTTCCGGACACGTCCAGTTACCGTTGGCTGGCCTATTGCAGTCTTGAACAAAAGTGGTAGCAGAAGCGCGGTTCTTATAATATAAGATCCACTGGTTTAATTGGAAGTTTTGAATATTGTTGAAAACTTAAAACTTGAGTTTAATTACTTAACACAACTTATAACTTGATAAGTTTTGAATATATTACCATGTCATCCGGGCTATCTAATTGAAGTTGAATCAATTGAAGTTGTATTTGTAATTTGTACTGTAGCCTCTTTCATTGCATTGACAGGTAGGATTTATTTGTGAAATTAGGAATTATTGGTATAATTTGGTATAATTTGGTACATAATTTGGTACATAAGTTGGTATATTGTTGTAAAAGTTGTTTGGTATTTGTTGCAATTAATAATTGAATGTCATTGATCTGAATTTGAAAGGTTATCTAAATAATAATTACACATAGTCTAACATAATAGGACTTGAATTGTGTGTATTGGTTATTGCATTTATAGTAATTATTGGAGTGTTGATAGAGATTCTCCGGCTCAATATTATGCAGACAATTGTTGTGCTTATTGATGTTTAATTTGAGGTTGATCCAGTATTGTATTATACATTCAATTGTTATTTATTTGTAACTAGCCATCCTTAGCAAGCTAGATTCATACTTGGAATAAGTACAGGGTCGCATTTGGACTTGAAATAATTGAATTTGAATTTTTATTTTGTTGAAACTATTTGGCCGGCTAACAAGTCATTGCTGTTTGTTTAATATTTGATTGTTGGTTGTTGATTGTTGTTTTGTATTAATATTTGATTGTTGCAATGGCCTCATTAAGGGCAGTCAGGGAGGCTGCTGCGGGATTGACCTCACAGTTGAGATGGTTCACATCGGCAGCTGCAACTGTTGAGCGTGTGGAATTGGAAGAGCTCACCCTTGCTCGGTATGGGCAAGTGATTGAGAGGATCAAGTCAGCTGATGCTGCGCTCACACGCTTCAACGAGTACATCATGGACGTGGATTTGGGGGTGATGGATCAGACAGCCCGCGATAAGATTTTGGGTGACTATGACCAGATTATCCACCTGGGGGATGTCATATGTCTACGAGCGCGGGAAATTTTGAAGAGCCGGGTGCCTGATGCGGCCAAGCCGCAGACCCCTGTTGTTGCAGGCCCTGGACTATTGAGTAGGCTGCCCACCCTGGAGCTGCCACGTTTTGACGGTCGCTTGGACCACTGGCTGGGCTTCCTAGATCTCTTTGAGAGTCTTGTCGATGCACGCTCGGACCTCGGACCTGCCCAGAAGCTGGCCTATTTATTGTCTGTCCTGGAGGGCGAAGCCAGAGCCTTGGTGCAGCACTTGCCGGTGACGGATTCCTCTTACCCGACCGCTCTGGAGCTTCTCTCCCGACGGTATCAGAACAAGCGCTGCCTGGTTGATGTGCACATCGACCAGATTTTGGGGCTACCGGCCATTGTCAGCGCGTCGACGTTGCGCGCTGACTTGCTGAATCCGTTGGTCTCAGCGACCAACGCTTTGAGACGCTTGGAGTTACCCGTAGAACATTGGTCCTACTTGTTGGTGCACATAGTGCTGCAGTTGCTCCCCGCGGAGTTGAGGTCACGTTTTGAGCAGGAGTATGGTGGAGATGGTGCCACCCATCTTCCCCCCTTTGACGACCTCCTCAAATTTTTGGAAGACGAGTGTCGGTTTGCGGATAACACTCGTGGCGCTACGGGGTCGCCCCCACTACCTTCTCAGCCCAGAGACCAGGGACGGACTGGGGCCCGGGGGCCTGTTGATGTTCCCCCCGCCCCCCGTTTTGCTGGCGCCCGGAGTCCGCGGGCTAGGGGGCCTGTTGATGATCGCCCCGCCCCCCGTTTGGCTGGCGCCCGGAGTCCTCGGGCTAGGGGGCCTGTTGATGTTCGCCCCGCCCCCCGTTTTGATGGTGCCCGGAGTCCTCATCATTGTGACTTTTGTAAGGCAACGGGGCATGTCATGGCGCGTTGCCCGGATTTTTTGAATTTGCACGTAAGTGCCCGCCGCCGTATTGTCAACGCACGCCGTTTGTGCTTTTCGTGCTTGGGGGCCCACTTCCATCGGGACTGCCCCGACCCCCGCCCGTGTAGAATTTGTGATGGGTCCCACTTGGAGATTTTGTGCGCCAACGCGAACCGCTCCAGCAGACCAGCTTCTGAGGGGGGTTCGCGCAGGGGGGGGGTACCCCGGAGACGAGCACCGGGCTGAGACCCGCGATTCTGTACGCCGCACTCCACCCCCCGCGCAAGTTGAACGGGAGCCCCACGAGCGCCATTTGGTCTTCCCTCGTCAGGGAGAACGCGCATTAGCTGCTAGGCAGCAGTGGCCGGGTCGGCGCCGCTGCCTTTCCCCTCCGTTGGCGGAACGTCCCCGGCTGGAGTCGCGCCCTCCGCCATTCGGGCATTCGGTGGGATATGCCCCTCCAGTGATGGCGAGCGGCTTGGGACACCGCGCGGACGAATGGTTTGATTGTTGGCCTCGTCGTGAACGAAGGCAGCCTGGAAGCGGCGATCGGTCGCCGCCCAGGCATCACTAAGAGATTGACGCCTGCCCCGCTAAAGGAACCCCCCGATCAAGACGGTTTTGTTGCCAACGGCCTCGGTCACGGTCTGGGGACCCTTGGGTGACTCGATTGTGGTCTGTGCCATTTTGGAGACGGGAGTCCGGGGTTGCCTTTTGTCTTCTTGGTTAGCGGGACAGGTTGGCCTGAAGGTGAACGACCTTTCAGGCAAGATTTGGGGAATTGGCGAACCGGCTGACACCACTGTTGAGGGAAGGACCTGGTTTGAAATCACCCTTGTGAGTTGTCCTTACCCTAAAATTGGTGCTCCTGCCCTTGTTATAACTGAACTTGGTTCAATTGTTGGTGACTGATCGTCACACTAAGAGCTCGCGTGCCGGTTGCAATGCCCTGTTGGCCATTCTGCAGCGAGAATTTTGGATTTTGTCGGCTGATCGCGTCAATGAGGCGAGGCCCTTTGCTGGCGTCGTAACGGATTTTGTTGGTCCCCCTTTGTTGAAGACGTCCACCCTTCGTAATAGCAAGATTGTTGGGGCTTATTTGTGTGTTTGTCTGCCTGTCAACCAAGGCAGTACATTTGGAGCTGGTAACCTCCCTCTCGACAGAGGCCTTTGAGGCGACTTGGAAAAGATTTGTGTCTCGCCGTGGGTTACCTTCGTTGATTAGGTCTGATTGCGGTACGAATTACAAGGGTACAAGTAACTATTTGAAGGAGCTATACGCCTTCCTTAATGAGAGCCAGGTTGATATTGGTAATAGTTTGGCCCGCCGAGGGGTCACTTGGTTGTTTGACCCGCCAGCCTGCCCCCCATTGGGCGGGTATTTTTGGGGCCGCGGTGAAAGCGGCAAAGGGACGCTGGCGGAGATTGTTGGGAGACACCGTTCTCACCTTAGAGGAACTAGCTACGGTATTTGGCCGCATTGAAGCTGTGTTGAATTTGCAACCTTGTCAAGACTTCCAATTGATTAGCGGACGGGTAGGCCCGTCCGGGGGGGGGTAGATGTTCGGTCCGACGTGAAACAGAACGCACCTTTTGGCCGGCAACATTAATTATCTGTGGACTTGACATAACCTCTCTGACTTGACAGATTGACTTTGCTTGCTTGGAAAAAATGCCGGTCATGGGAACCGCTGTTGAGTTAATTAATTGGTAAAATATTGTTGGATTCGCCTGTCGAGACCGATAATTGGGTCGCGAATTATCTAATTGTTGAAGTGTATTCCCCATTTGTTGAAAACCCCGGGATATTGTTGAATTATACGCCGCCTTGTCGTCGGTCGGCCGGCACGCGGAATTTGTTGTAAATCGAATTGGATCTCGCGAGATATGAACAGATTAATTGTGTTCAGTGATTGATTGAACTTTGTAATCTCGGATTAACAAGAATCCAGTGATATTTCTCGGAACACATCGCCTTATTGTCTACCACGCGTAGCGCGCGCTTGCTGGAAACGAGTTGGGTGTGATGCTGGTCGTGACTGCGCCATCTGAAGATCGACGCCTTGGGACCGTCCTAGAACCCGTAACTTACATCACACGTTACAATTACTCACCTCATATCACATACAAACCACACTTAGGGCGTGACCTTTGAAGGTCGAACTTGGCGTCCCCAGCACTCAGGTTAGTGGTACATTTTGTTCTTATTATTAAGTAACCTTGTTTATTGAAAACAACGGTAGTCTCCACGTATCGTGGAAAAGTTCCGGACACGTCCAGTTACCGTTGGCTGGCCTATTGCAGTCTTGAACAATTATAAATGTGAAAGTTTGTGAGGATGGATGTATTGATGTTTGTTACTCTTTCACGCAAAAGATGGTGAACGGATTTAGATCAAACTTTACAGTAATATAGCTTATACATCGGAATAACACATAGACTACAATTTATGAAGATTGTGTGTAATTTGTCCATAATATTACGATAAGTATCAGGTGAGTCAGAACAATTCCTGCTCTTTAAGACCCATAATGGGGTACGCTGCCTGAACTATTGGGAGTTACATGAAGATAAAGTAACGTGGGATAGTTTGTCTCAAATAGTTCTAAAGGGAGTTTAGCTCACTATAACCTTTTTGTGGTAATCAAATTTTTTCTAAAATAATTCAGAATATGCGAATGATAACTTTTAACAAACATGATATAAATCCTTATCAAACAAAAATTTTATTCATCACAAATATTTAATTTTTAACGAAATTGCCGTTTTCATCATTTGATTTCAAATAATACCTTAGAAGGTATCATAGCTTTCAAACAAATCCGCACCAAATTAATTCTCATACAAAACGCGCACGGGCCGACCGCCGCTAGTCGCCGCTACGAGGTAATACAGTTGCTTATAGTGTACTAAGTAGTGATCACAGATCAGGGAGGCAGTGTTCACAACAACTTTCCTCTCATCCCCATAGGACGGTAGCTTTCAAAGGTAGTTTTCGCTATGCGGCACCAAAGGTGTGGAATAACCTGCCGCTGCCAATTAGATCGAGCAACACTATGGGCACCTTCAGGAAACGCTTACGGCAGTATTTAATAGATGCACAAATAAAACTAGACATGGTCAACCAAAATATCTCACTTTTTTTTCTTTTTTTTTAAACATTAATTACAAATAACTTATAAACTAAGCCCCACAAAACCGTGGTAGTGGTTTGACTGTGGGATCGATGAGTCTCTATAAAATACTATACATTTAAAACTTAAAAACTATTAATTATTTATTTGTTGGTACACTTACTTTTAAAACTTATTGTTAAAACTTTTCTTAGAAAGCGAATAATAATTTATTTAATGATAGCACTTTAACATATTTCTAAGTAATATATTTTTAACTTATTTTTAAACTTGTTTTTGTTCTTTTCACTCCTTATGTCCGCTGGCAGACTATTTAAACGATATGGTATTCGTTTTTTTAAGGTTCTGTCACCATAGTAATTCGTGACTCTGGGTACAATGAATTTGCCAGCAGCCATAGATCGTGTGTTATGGTTGTTGATTACATGAGTCAAATTATGTTCTTGGGTACCATGATGGTTCACTGCTAAAACATAATTTTGTTTATAACTAATAGGTAAAATTTTACATATTTTAAATAGTTTTCTATAATCTCCTTTACATTTTTTTTTTAGATTTTTGAGTAAAAAGTAGTTTTAAGAATCGAATTTGAAGAGCTTCTACTTTATCCAAGTTACTTTTGAATGTTAATCCATAGCTGTCAAGAGTATAACTCATAATTGAATGTCATACTAATGACATGTATATACATCTTAATATGTTTATAGGAACATTAAAGCTTAGGTGGTACATCATACTTAATAATATTCTTAATTTACTACAAACATAGTTTACATGTTGGGAACAGGAAAAGTTCTCATCTATTTTCATGCCAAGGTAAGTTACACAGTTAACCTTTTCAATAGGCTTACATTTACAGTCAAGTAAGTTATTATGGTGGCAAATATAATCATGTGTAAATAAAGGTGGAGTCGCACTATGAGGCCGCAAATATGGCGAATGAATTAGCATAGATTTGGTTTTGTCAGCGTTTAATATAATGCCATTGTCATGCGACCACTTAACAACATTGTCTATATCTTGCTGAACGCGCTGACAGGTATTGTATATGTTAGTACCGGAGCGAAGTATGCACAAGTCATCTGCAAACATATACGCTGAACAATGCTGAACCACCCGGCACAAGCTGTTAACATGCATAAGATAGCAAATAGGTCCACATCCCGAGCCCTGTGCCACGCCACTCCGCATCTCGACTCTGTCACTAAGCGTAAACACACATGTCACACGGTAAAAGCGCGCTGCGAGGTAATCACGGAACCATGGATTCAGTGGTTCTCTCACCCCGCACGGGGAGTGCGGGGTGAGAGAACCACTGAATTGCATTGAGGATGGTATCAAATTGCAAAATATCGAATGCTTTTTTATAATCGAAAAATATTGCAATAACAAATTGTTTATTATCTAAATAACTATTATTTCGTCAGTGAATTTTGCAAGCAATGTATTTGTACTTTTCCCTTTTAAAAAACCGTGTTGACACTCGTTAATTATGTTATTTTTTTGTAGATAATTACTTAACTGGTTGACTATACACTTTTCTATAATTTTATCTACACTAGATAAAATTGATATAGGTCTAAAGTTTGATAAATTTTTGCGATCACCTTTTTTTGTGGATTGGGCGGACTATTGCTTCTTTAAGTTTATTTGGAAATTTGTAACTACTGGCTACAGAAATACTGCAAATACCTACCCTATCTGATTTTGCAAAGGATTTGTTTTGTGTTTTGGTTTCGTTTAAATAGTATACTCAAAGACTTATTTCAACACGTCATTAATTTCTTACGCAGCAAGCACACTTCTTTTTAGATCGCAAACAGACGCTTCAATTATTTATTTTTACGTACGGACAAAACATATGTATATATTACATTTATACACACACACACACATTTGTATATAAATATATAGCGTCAGGCACTAGTTGTCTGGCATTTAGCTGAACCGAGCCTTTTTGGTGCAGTCGCGAGGCACACGTAATTAGTTATTTTCGTGTAAATGCAAATGTGTACTTAATTGTTTTCTTGAAGTGAAAACTTCTTAAGCGGCGCTGTGCACTTTTTAGGGTTACGTAGCCGAATGGCAAAAAACGGAACCCTTATAGTTTCGATATGTCTGTCCGTCTGTCTGTCTGTCCGTCCGTCCGTATGTCACAGCCATTTTATTCCGAAACTATTAAGACTATACATGTGAAACTTAGTAAGTAGATGTATTCTGTGAACCGCTTTCCGATTTTAAGAAAAAAATTAGAAAATATTTAAAATAAAGGGCCCCATATATGGAACTAGAACTGAAAATATTTTTTTTCATGAAACCTATACGTGTGTGGTATCTATAGACAGGTCTTTAAAAATGATATAAGGGTTTCTAAAACCACTTTTTCATAAAGTCAATCTTTTAAATGATATAAGCTTCCAAAGTGGTAAAATGTGTCCTCTAACTTCTATAATAATGGAGTGAAAAATCTAAAAAAAATACATGTCTGTAGATCTTAATGTAAACTTTCAATCAAAATTGGTTTGAACGAAATCGGGTCAGTAGTTTTTGAGATACAGCATATTTTCTAAAACCGCAAATATAACTTTGTAATTCATACAAATACTATGAAAAACAAAGTTATTTAGCGTAGTTGTAAAAATTGTAAATAAGCTAGTTTTAAGAAATTTGTAAGGTTTTTTGTTTTTTTTTTTTCAAATAAATATATTAAGTATATTATATTTATAGTTACTACGGAACCCTTCATGGGCGAGTCCGACTCGCACTTGGCCAATTTTTTTTGTAATTGCACACATCCCTACGAGGGCTTAATTTTTAACCGCCACAAAAACGGTAGTCTGAGCTTTGGTTTAGAAATAGGTAAGTAAACATATTATTTTATTTTCCACATAAAATAATCTATTCTTTGAAAAGGTAGTCCTTAATAAAACAATCTTTCAATCAATCTCTTAATGCCTAAATACATTTCTAAAACAAGTCCTGATGGTCTAATCAGATTACATTTTCGAACAACCCAAAGTCAATCTTTCTCTCTGAACATGATAAATAGCTTCGAAAAGACTCTATCAGGTACGAGTCATCAGCCAGTATTCAGCAAAAATCTTACAAAATAAACTCGAAGCAATTTAAAACACATTTAGCGTATCTTGATCATTCGACATTCTTTTATGAAGGAGTTGATTCTGAGATCCAGACAAGGACTTTAAAAAAGACGTTGTTGGAACTTATCGTTTCTAGGGACCCGTACCTCAGAAAGAAAAATAGCGGAATCTTTTTATGATCGTTGCGTTGTTCATCTATCTGTCAGCCTGTCAAAACCTATTTTCTCAGAAACTATTGAATCAAGTTCAAAATTCATATCAAAACGTACTTTTTATGGTTTCTTGAAACTTATCAAAAGTTACATCAATGTAATAATTAATTACAGACAATTATTATGCGCCCTATTTTTATAATTCGTAACAAAATCAAAAATTTTTGCTCAGTTATCGATGTTTTCCATGACAATGTAAAACCATCGATTAATAATAAGCAATAATTATCAATTTTTAACCGACTTCAAAAAAAAGGAGGTTCTCAATTCGTCTTGAAATTTTTTTTTAATTTTTTTTTTATGTATGTTACCTCATAACTCGGAGACGGCTGGACCGATTTGAAAAATTCTTTTTGCATTTGAAAGGGTATACTTTCTAGTTGATCCCATTGTTACGAAATCAGGATCTGATGATGGGATCCTGGAGAAATTAAGGGAACTCTTCAAATATTAGAGGCACACATATAGCGTTTTGGGTATTTCTTATAGTACCTTGAGCAGTTGCTTCCGAAAAATACCATTTGGGGAAGTTGAACTGATGATGTAGACCACAGATGACCACTGAAACTCCACAATAATAAGTATTTCGTGGATTGCGATTCGATTACTTGAGTACGGATGTTAAACACTTTATGCTCGTCACAATACATATGGTGATGTAGAGCTGATGGTCAAGTACCAGGAGAGCTCCTCAAAAATTAACGGCTATGCATCGGGAAAAGCAATATTTTGTAAAGGTGATAAGTTGTTGACATTATGGCTTTTGTAACTAGATAAATTACAAACCGACCCATTAAAAAGCACGAAAAAAAAATTTAAGCAAAAAATAGAACCGACTTCCATATCAAAACACTACAAAGCCAAAAATAACTTTAATTTCGGAAGGCGGTATGAAAAAAAAAAGGAAAACCAAAACCAATAACACCGACTTCCGAAATTAAAGTTATTTTTGGCTTTCTAGTGTTTTGATATGGAAGTCGGTTCTATTTTTTGCTAAAATTTTTTTTATGATATTAGGTCGACTTAGGTTGGATTTACGTAAAGGTATACTAGAACTATAAAAGCGAAAGTGTGTTTGTTTACCTTTTTAACCGACTTCAAAAAAGGAGGTTCTCAATTCGTCCTGAACTTTTTTTTTATGTATGTTACCTCATAACTCGGAGACAGCTGAACCGAATTGAAAAATTCTTTCTGCGTTTGAATGGGTATACTTTCTAGTTGATCCCATTGTTACGAAATCAGGATCTGATGATGGGATCCTGGAGAAATCGAGGGAACTCTTGAAATATTATAGGCACACCTATAGCGTTTTGGATATTTCTTATAGTACCTTAAGCAGTTGCTTCCGAAAAGTACCATTTCGGGAAGTTGAACTGATGATGAAGACCACAGATGGCCACTGAAACTCTTCAATAATAAGTATTTCGTGGATTGCGATTCGATTACTTCAGTACGGATGTTAAACACTTTATGCTCGTCACATACATATGGTGATGTAGAGCTGATAGTCAAGTACCAGGAGAACTCCTCAAAAATTAACGGCTATGCATCGGGAAAAGCAATATTTTGTAAAAGGTTGAGTTGTTGACATTATGGCTTTTGTAACTAGATAAATTACAAACCGACCCACTAAAAAGCGTGAAAAAAAAATTTTAGCAAAAAATAGAACCGACTTCCATATCAAAACACTACAAAGCCAAAAATAACTTTAATTTCGGAAGGCGGTGTGAAAAAAAAAGAAAATCCAAAACCAATAACACCGACTTCCGAAATTAAAGTTATTTTTGGCTTTCTAGTGTTTTGATATGAATGTCGGTTCTATTTTTTGCCAATTTTTTTTTTAATGCACAAATTGTGGGCAGAAATATGACAATTTTGATCAATCATCTTGGAGTTTCTGGAGAGTTTCAGTTTATATTTAAACTAGTATTTGCGTGTTGCGCGAGGTGCAAGCACCTCGCGTGCTTGTGAAAAAAAAAAAAGGGGTGGGAGATGGGGGGTTTAGTATTTGCGTATTGCGCGAGGTGCAAGCACCTCGCGTGCTTGTGAAAAATAAAAAAAAAGGGGGGGGGGTGATGGGGGGGTTTTGTATTTGCGTGTTGCGCGAGGTGCAAGCACCTCGCGTGCTTGTGACAAAAAACAAAAAAAAAAATGTGGGGGGGGTTTAGTACTTGCGTGTTGCGCGAGGTGC
This sequence comes from Tholera decimalis, assembly GCA_943138885.2. Lineage (NCBI taxonomy): Eukaryota > Metazoa > Arthropoda > Insecta > Lepidoptera > Noctuidae > Tholera > Tholera decimalis. Next base: position 11,550,655 of record OW964552.2, on the reverse strand, counting down.
AAGCACCTCGCGTGCTTGTGAAAAAAAAAAGGTGGGGGGGAGATGGGGGGGTTTAGTATTTGCGTGTTGCGCGAGGTGCAAGCACCTCGCGTGCTTGTGAATAAAAGAAAAAAAATGGGGGGGTTTAGTATTTGCGTGTTGCGCGAGGTGCAAGCACCTCGCGTGCTTTCTTTAAAAAAAAAAAAGGGTGGGGTGATGGGGGGAGATGGGGGGTTTAGTATTTGCGTGTTGCGCGAGGTGCAAGCACCTCGCGTGCTTGTGAAAAATAAAAAAATAAAAAAAGGGGGGGGAGATGGGGGGGGGGTTGCACAATTATTTCGACTAAAGCATTGCCCCTGTAAATGAATCTGAAAAAAAAAAAGTTCCAAGTCTCTTAGATTCCGAGATCCGCCTAAAGGGGGGGAGAAGGGGGGCGGGGGGGCTTTGAAAAATGGTTTTTACTTTACCGAGCCTCCTCTATACGAATCCGTAAAAAGAAAAAAATACGGGTCTCGTAGTTTCCGAGATACGATAGGGGGGGGGGGGAGAAAGGGGGGAAAAGGGGAGGTTTGGCACTTTTCCCGTAGGTTTCAGAGTTACTTGTTTACGAATCTGTCAAAATATACCCACCTCCCCATCCACCATCTGGGAGAACAATTATGTCAGTGAGTCAGTGAGTGGTAATTTAGCTTTATATAGTATAATAAAAGAATGATTCACTAATCTTGCATTGTCTAACTTTTTAAAACGCAGAAGTTTCATGAAGATAAGAGATACTTGAAAAGCAGATTTAGGAGCCATTGCTCCATACTTCAGCTGATATTCTCTTTTATTTTTTCATATTATATATGTATTGTATATTTTATACGCATGATTAGCAAATTATTTAGTGATTTTTATGAAGTTATTGAATTTAGAATCTGCTAATTATATTATGCTAATTAACCTGTATGCGTTAAATGCTTTTCAATGTATTATTTTTTTGTCTTATTTTACAATTCAAATATTGATATAACATAAAGCAAAATAGGTTACAAAATCGATTTCTTATGCTTTTGATAGCCAGAAGCCACCAAAAAAAAAGACAAAAATAACAGATAAATATTCCAAACTGAAATATAATTCTAACATACGCAAAAGTACGAGACAGTTAGACTCACAATTTGCCACAAAATATAAGAAAAGTTTAGTCGCAAATCAAGAGTAATCCTCTCACGAATTAGTGAGGACCATTTTGTAATTATTATTACACAAAGCTTTCTCGGTAAGCTTCGGGAATTGTACATTTTAAACAGATTTTCAGAAAGTAGTTGGTACGTTGTTCGTAATCTTGATTTAAACTACTATTATAGCGTGGCCTTTTTCCAAATATGTCGGGGTGGGCTCCCAATTTAATTGGATGCAGCTGAGTACTAGTGTTTTAAATTGGAGTGACTGCCTTTTTTTTTATCGGGGGAAACGTTCAAAAGGCGCCTGAACCTTTGGGGAAAAGAATAGGGAGTGTGGGATTTTTACCTCACTAAAACCACCCCGGTGATCACCATCAACACATAGAAGGGGCCCCGTTACTTCTTAAAATACCACTCCGGAGCCCCCTCTGTGCAACGCCGTTGGGGCTCACCCCTGAGGAGACTGTAAAGGGGTCTCCTCTAAGCCTCGCTGTGAACAGTGGCACGTGATCACTGTGCTACCGTCTTCCCTGGGATCACTCGGTCGGCGAACAGGCTCCCCACTCTGAGCGCCCGTGACCCCGGAGAGCCACCTGATCCAAAATATACAGGCGGGGATTTCGGCGTGTTAGGCGTCGAGTCGGTTGCCTCTTTGTCGCCTTCTTCTCCGAGCAGGATCGGCCCGTGCCCGGTCAGTACCAGTACCTGGGTGAGCCTGTAGGTGATGCGCTCCTCTCTTCTTAGCCAGGCTTCGAAGAGCGGCAGAATGACTGAATGAATGAGTGACTGCCTAGCTATTCATACTCCACAACTCAGTAGCCATTAAGTAACAGGATATTCCGATTTCACAAGCGACAATGAGCGAAAATGACGGGGACGTCAGTCGACGAAACGTCCTTAGGTGAAACGTTCTGTCCACGAATGTCTCAATATAATCAGTCCAAAGTAGAAACGTCTGTCGGAGAAAGCTTGCAGAATCCGACGCTCCTTGTCAAGATTAGTGTCAGATTTCCTGGCTTCTGTACCGTAACGACTATGAAAGATAAGGGATCTCGATAAGTTAAGATGGTTACCCATCCATGAACCGACCTCAGTAAGAGTTGCTTAATACTAGGGGTCAACGCGCGGAGCTCTTATTATTGAGCCACGAGCCCCTTTAATTATATATTTAATACTTAGCTTTTATTAGTTACCTAAGTGGATTGTTAATTATGTTATTAAAAAAAAAAAAAAAAAAAAAAAAAAAAAAAAAAAAAAAAAAAAAACCTTGTAAGATCACCCGTGCGTTTGTCGCATCGTCGGAACTGATTTAGTTGAAATATGAACTAGTGTGACACCAAAACCATAGAGTAAATAAAGAAATTGCGATGTATGGATAACTTATAGAGGAATAAAAACTTAGCCCTTGTTTTAAACGGAATTAGACATCCAATGAAACAATATGTAAGATTATTTTCGCTTTGTAGTGCAGAAGTAATTTTGTTTTGTTTTGAAGTCGGTTAAATTTTTTGTAAAAAGTTTTTATTTTATGCTTTTTAGTAAGTACTTACTTATCTCATTCTTTGTGTTTCCTGAGATACCTACATACCGTTCTCACTTTTTTAGGTAGGTTAAAAAAGAAAGTTTGCTGTACGCATCTTTTTACCGCCTAAAACCATATTTCAGATCAATTTTATGTTATGGAAAAGTTTAAACCAAACTCGAGGAGCTTTATGACGTTAGGCCATGATATGATGAGTTAAACAGAGTTCGCAAAAGCTGGTGATCGGATGGGTGATCCAAAACTTGATATTTCGAGTTTTTCTATGCTTCAAAAGGCACGTTAAGCCATTAGTTTCAGCTGCAGTAATTAGCACCCACTAATCCGCATTGGGCTTGCGTAGTCGGTTCTGTCTAGCCTATTTTCATTAGGTAAGGTGATTGATTATCTGTAGAAAAGATCTGTGCTTCAGCATTGGTGATATTCAAAGGCAGATTTTGCTAAATACTAAAAAGATATACGAGGGCAGCAATCGCGGGACATTTGCTGTTTATATTTGAAGAGTTCTATCACTTATCTCCGAAGACCTTCATCAAAACTTGATGTGTTATATACTAAAACCATATACTAAAACCTTCCTTGTAAAAGATGCTTTCAAACAACTAAAACGCAATCGAAATCGGATCAGTAGTTTTTGAGAAAATCGCGGATACACAAACATCTCTCCTCTTCTTTTCGCCATATTTATAAATTCTAAAAGATATACGAGGGCAGCAATCGCGGGACATTTGAAGAGTTCTATCACTTATCTCCGAAGACCTTCATCAAAACTTGATGTGTTATATACTAAAACCTTCCTTGTAAAAGATGCTTTCAAACAATGAAAACGCAATCGAAATCGGATCAGTAGTTTTTGAGAAAATCGCGGATACACAAACATCTCTCCTCTTCTTTTCGCCATATTTATAAATTCTATTTCAAATGAACTTCTCTCATCCTACCACCTTTATGCTGACGATCTGCAAATTTATTTGCAAGCTCCCGTTGAAAAATTGTCTGAGGCGGTGAAGATAGTCAATAAAGATTTAGCGCGTATTTCTGATTGGAGTTTGGATCATGGTTTGAGGGTTAATCCTGCGAAGACTCAAGTCATTACTGTTGGCAGCATTAGACTATGTTCCAAAATTGACTGGACGACCCTTCCCCAAATCGTTTTAGATGGAGCTGTTATACCCTACTGTGACTCAGTAAAAGACCTTGGTATTTATATTGATAAAGATTTGTCTTGGGGTCCCCAGTTGCAAGAAGTGAGCCGCAAATTGTTTGCCTCTGCGGGGTCTTTACGCAGATTGCGCTATTTTCTGTCGACTGCCACTAAAACTGCGCTGCGAATCTCTTCTTTTCCCTATCCTCGACTATGCTGATGCAAGTTTTGCAGATCTAACGGAAGTACAGCTAGATAAGCTTGAGTGACTCCAATTTTTTTGTATCAGATTCATATTTGGTTTGCGCAAATATGATCATGTTCCTGAGTTTCTAATTAAACTCAAGTGGCTGCCTATCCGCCTTCGCCGGAATGCAAATATTTTATCATTACTCTACAGTAGATATTCTTTTCAATCCAATGACTCCCTATTATCTCAAAGAACGTTTTAAGTTCCTTCATGATACACATGTTAGAGATTTGAGATCATCAGACAATTTGAGATTTTTAATACCTACACATTCCACAAATTTTACGACCATTCGTTTACGGTGCAGGATATTCGGTTGTGGAATGGATTGCCGGTGTCAGTAAGACAAGCTCAGTCACTCGCTGTTTTTAAAAGCTCGGTTGCCAATAATTTTCTTTCAAACTTATGATTAATCCTTTATTAAAACCACGCGATGTTAAAGAACACATTATATATTTTATGTACTTATGTTTCGTATTTATATGTATATAATTATATTTATATTTTGTTAGTTTTTCTGTTTTGATAAGTATTTGTAAAGTAGTAGGTACACTGATATAGCCCTCTCCATTTTAATTAAAGCTCGTAGTCCTTGCAAAGGTTGTCTGGAAGATATCGCTCTCAGCGATAAGACCACCATAGTAAATATTTTTTTTTTACAATATTGTTATTTAAGTGTAATTCAATTATTGGTGTATAATAAAGTATATTCTATGTATCTATCTATCATACATACATACTGGTCGAATTCAGAACCTCTTCTTTTGAAGTCGGTTAAAAACTGAGAGTGAAATGTGTGACATATTAAATCAAAGGACTTAATGTGTTCGTAATGTTTACATAAATTCAAAGCTATTTTAGCAAACGAAACAACATCAAGCAAAAGTTCTCTGCTTACATAGGTGATTGGAAATACGATACATTCCTGGTAAGGGGTTAAAGTCGAAAACATTTACAGTGAATTCAGTCCCGGGTTACTATGTCAGATACCTGGTTATTTCTGAGTTATTCAATATTAAAGAGCCCTAGTTTTCTACAGAAATAAAGAGAGAGAGAGATCTTTATTTGTTTAGACATGGTATACATACAAGAAAATGCAAGATATTATTTTGTTTGAGTCCAGTCATGTTTAGCCGTCAGTATCGGCGTACAAATATTTCACATAGTTGATGAGAGTAATTACAAATAATCAAAACATTAACTCAAATAGGCATCTACAAAGTTAAAAAATTTAGAAATTATATAAATTTAAAATCTTTCTTATCCAAAATTTCAATTGTCAATTTAGTATTACATGTCAAATATAGTTTAGTATTAATGTCCAGATTCTATATTAATTACATTCATATTCAATAGTATTTATGTCAACAGAAAAAACATAATAATATTAATGTCAGGAAAAAGTCTCAGTAGTTAAGTCGATCAGTCAAAAGAAAACACTTTTTCGTTTACAAATTCAGAGACACAATAGTATGCCTTTTGCGAAAGAAACCTTTTTAGTTGATGCTTGAATGCCTTACTATTTAGCTCCATCCAACGTTTAGGCAAAATGTTAAATATAGTGGGCGCCATGCAGACGATACTTTTATAAATAATAAAGCAACTCTTATAATGAATTATAAGGGATTTGTTTACTAATTACTCTTTTATGATTTGCAATGGACTAGGAATTTGTTCCAAAGCAAAACAAGCTATATAACTCTGCAATCTTTTAAATGAAGGATGAAAAACTCAAGTGTTTCTTTCCGAATAAAATCAGGTTTTAAGGTAGGTACAGAATAGGCACGGTAGACCAGAATGCGTCAAATGTGTTTAACACCTTACCAGGAATTTATCGTATTTCCAATCACACTGTTTAACACAAAAACCTATTAAACATATTAAGTATTTTCCTTTTGTATTGACAACAGACTCGCGTTTGACCACCACCTGATGGTAAGCGAAAACGTGATCAAAGATGAAGTAACCTATTCACTCTTGACTAAAAGACTCCCAGGTTATAGCTATCAGGAAACAGACTCTGGTAGGGAACGTACTCCTTAACCGTAGGCACAATGAAAACATTCCCGAAACGTTCTGTGTTTATGGGTGGAACCATTCCAACCAATAATAATATAATGAAATTAAATCAAACAATACGTGCTCTAGCCAGGAGATGTTGTTTTAATTTATTTGAAGCAAACAGTTCAAACAACAAATCAATAATCAATAAAGCCCAACAAACATTGAAAATCAAATAGATTAAAGTTTGAAGCCGATAACGCTTAACCCAAATAATTTGAACAACACACACATCAAAGTTTGATTGATTTTATCTTGAAGATAATCAGATATAAACACTGAAATCTAGAATACAAATAAAAATAGGCAGTTCCATAAACGAAACTTAATATTATAAATAATAATATTGGATGAAAGTGTGAAAGTTTGTTTGTTTGTAATTCCTTGACGTCAACACGGGTTAATGGATCGATGTGATTTTTGGTGTGGAAACATTTGAAGGGCTGGAAAGTGACATATACTACTTCTTATTTTACCGAAAAATACTTTTATCGCGAGCGATTTTATTATAGAAATTTATTATTATTATTAAGTTCAATTTATTTCACCATAAAAATACATTAGCATGTAATACAAAAACTTAAAGGCACAATACAACATGATACATACACGATACAACTTGTAATTTAAAGGGTATACAATGTGTAACGGAAACCCCATATCTATCCAAAAGGACTGAAGAAAACATCTGGTATGGAGTCTCTATGCAAAGTTTCAGCTCAAAATAAGTGACTCACAGAATTGACCCCAAATTATTGGTTTCATATGTTTATTGAATACCAGTAATAACAAACGTATCACAGCACTATGAGGATCATCACTTTCCACGTCACTTGCCAATAAAATGATAATTCTCTTCGTCCTTCTTAATTTGAAAAAATCGGTTTCTGGTATCAATGTATTGAAATTTCTAATAAGCTCCACATATGTAGACATAGGATTACAAAACCCTTGCCATATCGTTTGTTATCATCCAAAGAATCCGTGCACTTGTATGTACATACCCTTTAAATTACACGTTGTATGAAACATGAATTAACAATACTAATATTATAAAAATAAATTAAATTAAATTAGTTGCAGACTAAAGCGCGTGGTAATATGATAACAGCTGGGTCGATATGATAAATGAAGCAAACTTAGCTGAGGTGTGTTTGCGTATGGGTGACAGATTTTAACGTAACGAGATTCCACCATGCTTTGGAAAGTACATTAATCATTTAGTGTCGGCTGTCATTTGTTACTTCTGATAATAGTTACGGATAGTCAGAAGCCATAAAACAAAAAACTATTCTTGCCAAAGGTATAACCCAATAACTGGGTTGAGGAAATCAGGTAAGCAGTCGTTCTGTCAAAATAGTGGTACTCAGCTGACCACAACATAGTTCACTAAAAGGCTAGGCAATTGATAATAACTAGCCATCATGACCACTGTTGGTATCTTCAGAAGAAAATAAATTCAATTTGCATTTATTTTTCAGGAAAAAAAATCCTTAAATAATAAACAGTTAATATATTTTTCTCAGATTAATATAAAAAGACACAATATCTGAAAGCACACTTATTGTATAGCTCACTAAAATAAGGCTAAAACAAAATAAAGAGATAATTAACTGCGGCTACATGAAAAAATTGGCCAAGTGCGAGTCAGACTCGCCTGAAGGGTTCCATAGTAATTACGCCAAATAACTTTGTTTTTCATAGTGTTTGTATGAATTACAAAATTATATTTGCGGTTTTAGAAAATATGCTGTATCTCAAAAACCGCTGACTCGATCTCGTTCAAACCAACTTTGGTTGAAAGTTTACATTAAGATTTTAAATTTTTAACTTCATAATTATAGAAGTTAGAGGTGGAGGGACACATTTTACCTTTGGAAGCGTATATCTTTTAAACGATTAACTTTATGAAAAAGTGGTTTTAAAAACCTCAACGTCATTTTTAAAGACCTGTCTAAAAATACTACACAGGCATAGGTTTCATGAAAAAAAATATTTTTAGTTTCCGTGCCATGTATGGGGAGCTTTGTTTTAAATATTATTTATTTTTTTCTTAAAATCGAAGAGCGGTTCTCAGAATACATCTAGCTACGAAGTTTCACATTTATAATCCTAATAGTTTCGGAATAAAATGGCTGTGACATACGGATGGATAGACAGACAGACAGACATGACGAAACTATAAGGGTTCCGTTTTTTTCCATTCGGCTACGGAACCCTAAAAAGCTAAACTTCCGGGCTGTTCTGTCGATAAGTATTTTAATGCAAATATTTTTATTGTATTTTTGTATTTTTTAATATAAATATTTTTGTAAAAGCTAAAGTTTTTATTTATCTCCATTTTATTGATCTTACTTACAACGTAATTTATGTTACGAAACAAAGTTACAAAAGTAAAAACCGGTCAAGTGCGTGTTGGGCCACGCGCAGTGTAGGGTTCCGTAGTTTTTATAACAGCCAAGTGCGTGTCGAATTCGCTGACTGATCGTTTCGTACCATAATCTAACTAAAAGCCAAACATGACTACCTAACTAATTTGACTTCCTATACAAATCCTCACCTGATCCGACAATTTTGCACGGAATGTTTTAATTTTTTTTAGAGATTTGTATAAAACTTGTCATAGCCGCTGTTTTGAATTTAAATACGGACACAGAGCTACACTACTCAATCGTCACAAGAAGGTAGCACGATACAACTGGCGCTTAGCGCCATCTATCGACATTTCTATAGAGTTGTTAGAAATGTTCGAGTCAAATACAATTGGTCGACTATTACTCGTAAATTTGTAAAACCCACTTATGTGTGATAGTTTTCCTTTAAATTTCGTTATATATAGGTACTACTGCCGTGACATTTGAATTTCTAACTATAACCGTTTAGTTGATACAGGGGGGGGACACTTGACTCTAACGAAAATTAGTACTTTAAAGCTTGATAAGTCACGAACGGTTTACTTTATCAAAAAACGGTCTTACCAAACCCCTAATATTTTTGAAAGACCTATTCAACGATATCCCACACTATGGGAAGAACGAAAAAAAATAATTATCATCCCACTTTACATGTATGGGAGGTACCCTAAATAATTGCTTTTTTCAAAATTTTATTTTACCACTTTTTTGGCGTCATTAACGTGTATACTCATGCTAAAGTACAACTTTCTAGTACTAATAGTTTTTGAGCTAAACCGCGGACAGACGGACAGACAGACGGACATGGCGAAACTATAAGGGTTCCTTGTTGACTACGGAACCCTAAAAATGAAACGAGATTGCCATATATTATGCCTAAGTAAGTGTTGCTTTTTAGGTTTTTGTTTACAGTAAGTAAGTATTGGTTTTTTCTGGCTTTTGACTACCCGCAATGACTGTTAAAAATGTTCCATAGTTTACTACAACGCCAAGTGCAAGACGGATTAGCTGACCGAGAGTTCCATACTATGCTCTAACAAAAACAAACTACTCTGTTTTACACGAATAAGAACTTGAGCTAAATATATACTTTCAATGGAATTTGTCCCAAAGTGAGTAGAATACACTTGGTCGACTATTACTCGTTTTATGAAGTCAACTTAGGTCTGATCGTTTTAGTTTTGTGTGTAAGGGTTCCTTGTCGCCTACGGAACCCTAAAAATGTCCAAATAACAGCCGCGACGAGGGGGATATCACACCCCCCACTTCCAAACTCTGGGCTACTACCGGGAAATTTCTTACAGAAAAACCCAACAGCACTTTTTGCCTGACCGACCTGGGAATCAAACCCGAGATCTCATGCTCAGAATTCGCGCTAACGACCACTAGACCATCGAGGCAGTCATTTTGTATGCTTACCGACACTGCGATTATTTCAGACTAGCTGTGCCCCGCGCAATTAACGCGGGTGGCTTCACCCGCGTTAATTTTTTTTTTTTTTTTTATGAGTATAACTAGCAATGTGGATAGAATTCACATTACTAGCAATCTTGTTAACCCCCCCAACTAAGCTAAATATGCTTGTGTCTAGAGTGGGTTCACGGCAATAGTGTAATGGGTGGGATTCGAACTCGAGACCTCTTGATCACAAGTCCGACACCTTATCCATTAGGCTATTGACGCTTAAATTTGAGGATAAAACCCCAATAGCCTAGATAATTACTCTATGTAGTAGGTCTTCAACTATTTTCATTCTAAATTTCATTCAAATTGGTGCTGTGATTTAGCAGTGAAAGCGTAATAGACAAACAGACAGTTAATTGACATTAAGTATGGATGTTTTCTCAGTAAATGAATTACTTATAATTTCTAGATGAAGGAAACAAAGTCTTTAAACCTCACTGTATACAACGTGTAACGGAAACCCCATATCTATCCAAAAAAACTGAAGACAATGTCTGGTATGGAGTCTCTATGCAAAGTTTCAGCTCAAAATAAGTGATTCACAGAATTGACCCCAAATTATTGGTTTCATATGTTTGTTGAATACCAGTAATAACAAACGTGTCACAGCACTATGAGGGTCATCACTTTCCACGTCACTTGCCAATAAAACGAAAATTCTCTTCGTTCTTCTTAATTTGAAAAATTCGGTCTCTGGTATCAATGTATTGAAATTTCTAATATGCTCCACACATGTACACATAGGATTAGAAAACCCTTGCCATATCATTTATTATTATCCAAAGAAGCCGTGCACTTGGTATGTATATACCCTTTAAATTACACGTTGTATATCGTTATTTGTACCTATGCACACATATGACCTTTCTAATTCGACACTGTGGTTCTGCTTCGAACCATACAACCACGTCAGTTTGCACGTCAATATACATAGATTGGTTTGTCGCAGATATTAATTCGTTTCGAGTTTCCGACACAGCTTTGTCTGTTTTGAAAAACTACCGGGAAATTGAATTCGTGTAGCCCTAACTGCTTGTGAAATATTCGTACGAATGTGGCATTTAATCAATGCTGTAAATTGGTTGTATGGAGCACGGAGAGATATATATAATATATTATATGTGAGCTCAGGATGGTGGCCGATAGAAGTGACACTGCCTTGCTTAGTAGGTTCACAGAACTCCATGTCACGGGGGATCGGCGAGCCTACTGAGTGAGAGCATGTGTCATTTGTGTTGTACCTATCAATTTCTTGTGAATGTATTTACACTTTTGTGTATATATTATTTTTTTGTATTTTTTAATTTTAATCAATTAAATATAATTAATTTTAATATATGGACTGTGTCTGACAATAAATGATTTTTTTATGTAGGTACATGTACCTCAAGCCTAGAGAATTTTTGGTCAGTAGAGTAAAAATTAATGTTGCGTTGCTATAATTATTGTAAAAAGCTATAATATTGTTTTTCAAAATCAAGTTATTGTTAAATCGTTACCTTAATATCACCTGAAAGTAAAATTTACAATAATCCTATTTACTAGAGAATGAACACTAGATATTTTCCTGAATTTATTAGTCACGTCATTTTCCTTAAAAGGGGCACAAAGCCTCACTATGAATATACATAATTTTGATAATTTATTAGATACATGTCAAAACATCATCGACGTTCTATCTTATTTTGCGAAGTATCTAGAGCAGAAAATAAAATTGAAATTGGTAAAACTGTAGGTGAAGTTTTTCTTACGCAATAGTGAGATGCTAAATAATCTTTCTTCCGACTGACTGGTTCATGAATGAAGTATACTTTTACTTAGTGTAGGTTTTTCCTTGACAAGCAAGTAAAATATTGCGGAAAACATTCAAGATTTGTTTCACTAAACAAGATCGTATCGTTTGTAAGGGTCAAAGAACTTAGATAGCCATGTAAGACAGTAATAACGAATAATATTATAAAGCGGAAAAGTTTGTTAGTTAGTTTGTTTGTTTGTTTGTTTGTTTGTTTGTTTGTTTGTTTGTTTGTTTGCTTGAACGCGCTAATCTTCGAAAGTACTGGGTGGATTTGGATGAAATTTGGTATGGAAGTAGCTTGAAGCTTGAGGAAGGTTATAGGCTACTTTTTACCCGACTGCAAAAAAGGAGAGTTATGTTTTTACCGTGATAGAATCCACGGGAGCGAAGCCCCGCGAGAGTACTAGTAACGAATAATTTATAAAAACAATTGGATATTTATAATTTAACATTTATTTTATAAACTATTAGGTTTTTGTGCAGCAAAATTAAAGTACTCTGCTGATAATGTAGCTTTTTATTGGTGAAATATTTTTTTAAATCCATCGGTGTATCCACTTCAAACAAATAATAAATAAATAAATAATCCATACTAATATTATAAAGCGGAAAAGTTTGTTTGTTTGTTTGCTTGAACGCGCTAATCTGCGAAAGTACTGGGTGGATTTGGATGCAATCAGTATGGAAGTAGCTTGAAGCTTGAAGAAGGTTATAGGCTACTTTTTACGCGACTGCAAAAAAGGAGAGTTATGTTTTTACCGTGATAGGATCCACGGGAACAAAGCCCCGCGTGAGTACTAGTATAATATAATATTCCACAACTTTCACACAACGCCATCTAGTCCCAAACTAAGCAGAGCTTGTGCTATGAGTACTAGACAACTTATAAACATACATATATATTTCTAAATACATACATCTATACTAATATTATAAAGCTGATGAGTTTGTTTGTTTGTTTGTTTGTTTGTTTGCTTGAACGCGCTAATCTCAGGAACTACCGTTCTGATTTGAAAAATTCTTTCAGTGTTAGATAGCCCATTTATCGAGGAAGGCTATAGCCTATATATCATCACGCTAACACCAATAGGAGCGGAGCAGTAATGAAGAATGTTTCAAAATCGGGGGATTTTTTTTTCCACGGGGACGAAGTCGCGGGCGGAAGCTAGTATTATAGATAAATTAGACCCAGACAAAGAACAAATGATCGTGCTCATCACACAAACATTTGTCCTAGGTGGGAATCGAACCCACGACCTTGCGCATAGCAGTCAGGGCCACTGACCACTATACCCTGGTCTGTCAAAAAAAATCAAAACTTGTTTCGTTATAATATTAGTGTATATTGAATCTAAATACTAAATACAAACTAAAGCATTAACAATCATATATAACGCTGTCAACTGGTAATGTTCCTAAAAGACTTTGCATATCTACTTTAATAATATTTATTGAATACGTTACTGTCATCGACTAAAACGCCTAATTTGAAGTATTGTGATGATGAGAAATTAAAAAGCTTCATACCAAAACAGAATAATTAAATAGGTTACCTACCTTACGTGTATATGGTGAAAATCCTGTCAATTACAAGAGGTGTGTTTGTTTCGTAACCACAGTCAGCACAAAGAGAAAAGTTTTGTGAATGTTTTTGGTCGGTTAACCATATTTCTGCTGAAGCGCTCCCTTGATACACGGAACTGTAATTAGTCTTTCCCTAACTGAACTAAAACTAACTTTGAATAAGTTCTATTGTAACTTTTGGTTTGATAGTTTTGTGGAAACCAGAAACAGCAAAAAACCATTATTCGAAAGCACGAACTTTTGAATACTGGTTTTTAAAAATGACAAACAATTGTGGTAGTATACAACTTAAAAATATGTTAGCATCACTTAGTGGCATACAATAAAATGCAATAAGAATGCAAGTTAATAACTAAGTATCTAAGCTCAATGCAAGTTACATTTAATTTACGAATGTTGCCAAACATGAAAATATAATTTTTCTATGTAAATTCCCAAATATCCCAACATTGAGCATTTCGTACAATGTCTACCTAATTATTATTATTTTGTCTAACAAATAATACTTAGGTAGTCATTGTACGAAATTAAATACACTAGCAGTTGACAAACCAGGATGTATAAATAAAAAATCATGTACAAAGTTAACATTTGAGATTTTAGAAGATTAACATTTTTTTTTAATATTTAAATTTTTATTTTATCATAAAGCAAATATTGATAATTCCGGAGTCTCCTCAGTCGTAAGGTCTGCAGCTGTCCACATAGCTGTTATGGTTCTTTCCACTGCTCGCAGCTTTTGCAATCAGGCGCCACTTTTAACGTTTCTTGAGAGAGACCACTGGACTGTACTGGTTCCGTAGCCTTTTTTAATTTTGTTGTTGTCGGGCGTGTTGGCGATTGGCCGAGAGATTTTTTTCCCAATTTATTGCCCTACAAACCTGAATGAGGAACATAACGATATACGTACATGTAGATATTTGCTTAAGATTTTCCTAACCATCTTGGGGTCAAACTACATATAGTAATGTGCCTGCCTGGGTTTTAAATCACGATCTAAAACTTGCAAGGTGAGCCTGTAACTACTAGGCCACCACTGCCTAAATAAATATTTAGTTATAATACATAATGAATACAATAAATCTGAATCTAACAATCACATTAGAATTATTGTGAAAAATAATAAACTCTCTTATGTCGAAATATTTTGGCGGTATTTTATTCACAAGTAAAGGGTTCATTCATTTTACCATCGATTTGTATAAAAAATAGTTTGCCCTTATAATTATTATCAGAAAGCACATAATTATCTACTTTCAATACGGTTAACGTAACCGACTAAGAAAGTCACTCTAAGGCCACCGTTGACAATGAACCATAAGTAATGAGTTTCTCTCTTTATAATCAGATAACATCAACATTTTTCATTTAACAATTTCACAAAAGCTCGTCTTGCCAATTGACTTTATCTTCATTATTATTTACGTTATCCACAAGATAAATACACGGAGGAAATTAAGAGGAAATTAGTGGGATTTAAGGGGTCCCCCAAGGTTCTCAGCGAAACTACTTTTTCCTTTTGCCAAAGACCAACATTTGTTTTGTCTATACGTTTGTTTAAGCACAGGTAACGGTATTTAGGTCATCTGCGATGTATTTATATAAACGTAGTTTACGTCCTTACATTCAATGGAATTGTTTTTCGGTCTTGTATGCCTAAATTCATCAAATTTTATAATTGTTAGCAAGACTAAATATTGTAATAACATTACAAACTAGCGAATTAGCCACATAATTTACTTTACAAAAATGTTTATTGTCACATGTTTGTCTTCTTTTTTATTTAATTTTATTTGGGTAAAATCAACAAATATACAATGTGTCTTAAGACTAAATACAATAAATCAACACGTAACAACAACACTAACCTCAACTTTTTGTTATTGTTGATAGCCTCACGCTGGATCATCTTCTCACCTGACGGTAAGCGATGATGGTCGAAGATGAAGCACGTGCTTGCTTTCTGTCTTCAAATATCGAACTTATATTTTTGTTATGGATTTCACAAGTTCTCCATCAAATTTAATCATATCAAACCAACCCCCAACACAACTTCAGTATAAGCTCACAATAATTTTCAAACGGAACTAAAGCCTCCCAAATTACACTAACCCAGAACACTAATCCTTCCGCAAAGAGTTACAAACAAAACTTTTGAGAAACTAATTGTAAACTCATTTGCAAATCACTAATCTGGCGACGATATTGTGGTGGCAATACATCACAGTGGTAAAACACACCTGCGTTGCCCTCAAAGCGAATTAATTTAAAGCTCCGCGGATAAATTTTGATAAATTTGATCATTTTCTCAAATACCAATTGAATTGCTGTCCAATTGATTGATTGCATTAGATTTTTTTGCACACTTCACTGAAAAACCTACCTTACTTTTCAAAGCTTTAAGGTTATAATTTCAAAAGGAGTATTTGAAGAGGGTAAGAACACCTGTGTTTTGATTAAAGGGTCGTTTTACAGGTTATTCAGGAGTCATAGTGTCGGGCAAAGTTGGGCAGTTTATCTTTGTCGCTGTTTGGGAACTGCTTTAAGCTTTATGAGGACATGTTAAGGCAGGACGATGAAGTTGATTTAGGAACTGTTATTGGCTGACCCAGTGTCTCTACCTTGATGAAGTTAATAATGACAATGTAGAACACTTACTGAGATTGTAATTATACTGGTATAGTATCTGCTCTTTCCTTTGGTTCCTAAAAAATAGAACATTTTACTTTATTCATACATACATCATGCAGGGTGGGTTTTTAGTCAGTAGAAGTCTGACACTCCCTTCCGCTCCACACACAGTGGGAGGAGTCTTTGATGATTTTCCCACCCATAAAAAAGCCTATTTAAATAATAAATAGGTACTACAATAAATATCATTGTAATAGTGAAAACCGTAACAGAATTAATTGCATCCATACTAGCGTAGAAAGCATATCACCTGTACGTATGATGAAATAAAATGTATAAAATGCACAGGCTACATTTTTTAATGAAATAATTATGATGACAAAAAAACTCAACCGTCTATCCTTATATTCAGATGGTTTGTCTTTACTCAACAAATTCCTAAACGTCCGTAAACGAATTACAGAATATAAGCCCAAAATAAAATCATCCAAGTAGGTACAAATTTATGTATTCTCTCTTGTTTTCTTTATTTTTCTGTGGCATTAGTATTCCCTTCTTTACCGAAAGACGAATGGCCATTATGTGTGAACGATTTACTGAAATTCTTCGGTCTTCCCCTTTTGTTTTACTTAAAGAAAATATTACGAAGACATGTATTAATCTGGGGCTAAAAAGAGAGCAATATTACTTTTTGAAAAAATAAGTAAAAAAATAATAGACTAAATATTAGTATGGCATACTAAATAAGATTTATAAAAAGTCCCATGTTATACAGGGTGTTTAGCAGAACGTTGAATATATGAAAATGGTGGATAGGTGGGGTCATCTGCTACTTACTCAGCCCTAATTTATTTGGCCTTGCTCCCTGGATATTTAATTTTTTTTTTATTCTTCTAGTTTCAGCACTTTTTTAACTTTATAGTGTAATTATTATCAAAAATTACACTTTAAAGTTAAGAAAGACCACAGAATCACTTACCATCAGGTGAGATAGTGGACAAACGCGAACCTAATAAAATAATAAAAAAAAAATGGGTAAAACAGGCAATTTTAATTTTTTTAAATCTTTAATGTTGGCAGATTCTTATAAAACTATTGCTTTATTCAGATGTTAGCTAGAAAAAAGTTATAAGTCCTCAAACTTACAGAAAGGTGTAAAACATACTTAAATCTTAATTTCAACTTGCATTAAAAAAAATATTGAGGAGTAATTCTTATTCTAGCAAAACATCCCTACCTTTCTAATGGTATGTAATTTGCTTTTATAAAAAAAATAACAACAATAACAGCTGCACGAGACGATATTCTAGCTTAAGCAGCTAGTGCTTGCCAAGTCGGACTTTGAATTGTACAGACGCCAGCACATGAAGCTACCCGAAACTGTCAAAATTTCTCAATTAACCTTGAACCTAATTTCATTAACAATAAAGTTGAAAATCTAGTAAAGAAATTTGACAGATTGTTGTAGCTTGATGTGCTGGCGTCTGTACATGTTTGACAATCTGACGATACTCAAAGATGTATGAGCCAGGAAGCCAGAAGCTACACAATCTGACACTGATCTTGCCAAGGAATATCGTGTTAACCAGCTACTGGGTTGTAAAGATCAGATAAGCAGTTGGTCCATGTAAAACAGTAGTACTCAGCTGCATTGGGTTAGACTTGAAGGCCACCACGACATGATTAGGAAAGAGCTATGAAGATGATTCTATTAAAGAGTAAGGGTAAGCAATAAAATGAGTTTTGTTATGTTTTGAGTTTGAGTAGTATATTTGAATGCTTGTATTGTTTATTGGAACGAAGTTCCTTATCGCGCGTTGCGAAAGGGGGCTAGACGGAAAAAATTAAGACGAAAAGTTGTAACGACACTTTTTGCTATAGTAAGCTATTGTAAACCGTGCGGCGTGCGCATGTTTCTCTGTTTGTCTCTCTCTCTCTTATAGAAAGCAAGCCAGATATTTTCGTTTCGTTTTTCGTCCATTTTTTTTTCTTTCTTTCTTTCGTCTTTGTTATATATAATAAAAAATATTATTATAACTTAAAAAAATAAAATTTTATTACAATTCCTTCACTAATTAATCGAAAGGAACTTCGTTCCATCCGGGTGTCCCTTGACACCTCTCAAGTTTTTTTTTACACAATACAAGCATTCAAATATACTTCAACTTCAACTTAAGATACTATATTTTTCACTACCCTAACCTACTAAACTTAATTGCGTTATCAACTTAAATGATAATTATTTTCTTCTTAATACCCAGTCCACGTCGAGTGCTTGTGGAAAACCTTAAAATATTCTTGAAAGTCACCACGGCAAAACTTTTGAATTAACACAGAAAATTATGAAACTTGGGTACTATTAAAAATGAATCTAAGCCCAAGCTGTTACAGCTAGAATTACATATAATTTAAAATTCTTAGTTTAATTTTTTATGACGGCTAATGAAAATGATGCGGATTTGCATAATGCCAAAATTTTGCCTTATTTCTCAGAAAATTAAGTAGTACGCCGATGTGGGTGACCTTTTAGCTATTTTCAGAAATCATTCGAACGATTTTACGTACAATATATTATCCCCAATTTCAGTCCTTTCCCTTAATTTTTGAAAAAGTAGTGGCTTATGCTTGAATTTGAACCATTTGAACATTTCAAATTCCATCAAAATCAGCTGATCAGCAGTCTAACCGTGAAACCTCAACAGACAGACAAGTTATGTTTAATTGCTGGAGTCTGTGTTTTCCGATTTTATATTTTATAGTAGCTTATCACGATGGTTATGGCGTGATAATCATTGTTATGTTCACGTTAGATGTTTATCATAAATTAATTACGCTGTGTATCGCCATTATTTTTTGAATACCGACATTTCTAATTATCAAGAAACCGGTTCCATGTTTTACTTTGAAATAATATTCTTATTCTGTTAAAAAAATAATGACCCGACAGTGTCAGGAACAGGGTTCAAGCTACCGGCAGTCAAGACAGAGAGAGGAACTCTCTAAACGACGCCATGTATTCAGAAATACCGGTTTCTGAATCAAACTTTTGATCCAGCCGCCAAACGAAAGCCTCCCAACGTGTAGACTGAAGGTCGTGGCTATTAAGCCAATGGCTTACAGGACTATCGATAAAATGATTTCCAAGTTCACACTCTACATGTCGCGCCTACGTCTACGTCTACATCTCTTGCGCCAAGTATACTTCAATTGCTTATCTTTTAAGGCTTTCACGAGGTTCTCTTCATGTGGAACGGTTGTATTATATTAATTTATTAATTGTAATTTGCACGGGTGTGAAATAAGCCTCAAAGAGCAGTCAGCAGCATTGACGAAGCACCATAGAACCATTGCCTGTCGGGATTGCGATAATTTATTTATTTATTTAGTAGGGCAAACAGTTACATATTATGATATTACATTAAGATTATAGATTAAGATTATAGACTTAAGATATATAGGTAAACACATAACCCACACTATTGTCCACGGATTAATAAAATTTAGCTGTTATTTTTAAAGATTTTTATTAGAATTTAGATGCTAGTGCACTGATAGCGAGTGTTTTAATATTTTTTATTAGAAAGACAGAAAATATCGATGTCTATAAAGTGTATGTTATAGGTTTCCACAAGACGACGTAGAGGCACTCGTGCCCCGGCGTTAGTTTTGCATGCGTCCACATGGAACAAACGTGGCACGCGAGCCCCCCGTCTGATAACAGTTCTAGGTACCGTGTAACATAATTTATTCGTAAGGTCAGGTAATCAAACCTATTATGGCACAAACCATACAGCATCATTACATCCAAAAGTAACCGTCGGGCTTCTAAGCTCTGAATGTTGTATTTTTTAAGTAATAGTGAATCTTTGAATGATTACATTTGTAATTCATGCTGCGTATGAATTTTTTCTGCACCATTTCTAATTTGTTATTATATTTAAGATAATAAGGATTCCAGATTGTGAGAATGTTCTAATGATACCACGGCCCCGGAATGCAAAGTCCTCTGAAGAAACAGGGTAGGTATTTAGTTAGTAGAAGTCTAAATCTCCGTTCCACTCCACTCTCAGCGGGAGTGAGAGAAAAAAGGGTGTTAAACAAATAATTTACCTAATCAAAAGTATATTTATTTAATTACAACGATAAATCATGACGTTATGCCCAATTTAAAATCATAAGAAATCGTCTATCCACCACTTAAGATACGCCCCTAGCTTGAAATCACTTAAAGCAATTCATTTAAACATAAATGCTTCAGCTAAAATGGACTGGTTTTACTGGACGGTACGGCCTGGCCATTGAAACTGAACTAAGATTGTTATTGCCACCATTACACACTGATCCTTCTGCGACCCTTACAGGTCCTCTATAGAGCATCATCAAATGACTGAGTAAATTTCACAGATTTTAGACAGCAAGCTCATAGAGATTAATAATACATTATTACGATTAACAAAACGGAAAAAACAAGACCGAATTTCCTAAGAAACATAGTGACTAAAAATAAATATATTATCGTACCAAAACACAAAAATGTATACGGGACTAGGGTTTCGGAGTATGTAGTACCTTAGTATATTAACAAACTCTCAGAGGAATTGCAAACGCTATACATATCAAATTCGAAAATTTGTAAGTACAGATACAAACCTTTTAACATAAAAAATAGTTAATTGTATTTAGTATTCGTAATTTTCCTTTTCACTGTATAGTAAATTAACTAACTAATTATGACTCGCCAGCACACAGATAAGCCCTAAGAGGCTTTCGTGTATGGCAATTATTTTTTTCTATTTATTGTGTAATGTGTATTAGATAAAATAAATAAATAATGACCATTCTCATAGTTTCGACTTTATTTTACACTAGTTTTTGCCCGCGGCTTTGCCCGCGTGGAATTCGAAAAGTATCCCATGGGAACCTCATATCGGCATAAAAACTATCCCTTATCCTTCCCAGGGTCCTAAACTACTCCCGTACCAAATTTCATCTATATCGGTTCAGCGGCTTAGGCGTGAAAAGATAACAGATAGACAGAGTCTTTCGCATTTATAATATTAGTATGGATTATAGCTTCCGCCCGCGACTTCGTTCGCGTGGGAAGATTTTCCCGTGTAAATCCCAATTTCGTGGGAGTTTCGGGATATAAACTATCCTATGACCTTCCCAGGGTCCTAAACTATTCCTATGCCAAATTGTATCTAAATCGGTTCAGCGGTTTAGGCGTGAAAAGGTAACAGACAGATAGAGGTACTTTCGCATTTATAATATTAGTATGGATTATTAAACACTACTCACGCTTGTCGACGCCGGTCTGTGAATGGGAAACCGTCTTAACATATTCAGATTTCTCGGAGACACGGAAAGTACACGAAGCCGTTAGTCCCAGCTGTCATTTGTACATTTTTGGCAGTCATTGTGGGTAGTCAGAAACTAGAAAATCTGACACTTGTCTTGCAAACACACGGGTGTGCGTTTGCCGTTCACATTTGAACAGGCGCTTTCAACGCACACCCGACCAACGACGCCGAAACCGGCTAACATAACGACGGTCCCGTGTTTACGGGACACGGCAGGCTCCCGCGGGAATGGGGCGAAGCTTGTCTTGCCAAGAGGTACCGTGCTACCCAGCTACTGGATTGTGGAAGTCAGATAGGCAGTCGCTCTTTGTTCTTCTTATCGTGTGGGTAGTAAAACGTGGGTGGGGTCTAACGACCCCATACACCCTAGGGTTAGAGTTTCTAGACCGCCTCAAGGGCCTCTGACGTGGTTTATTTTGACGACCGCCATTTGGCGACCGGGACCACCAGCTTATACATGCCTTCCGAAGCACGGAACCATCTTTTTATCGGACAATTCGGTGATTCAGACCTACAATGTCCTAGTCAAACTGGAAACAACTTTACAAAGTATGCAAACGAGTGGTTTAGGCGAACGCCTAAACCACTCGAATACACTAGGTATGATGATGATGATGATAAAATACTACTATCACGCGGTACATAAGCACAGGACAGAGCTATCCACCTACAGTATTTTCATTCAACCGACATACTTGAGTTTGTTCCTAGTTTTGTGAAAAAGGCGACTAACCAACTGCAGTGAAGTACCAATATTTTACATGGAGAGCTTTACTAAACTTTATAATCCAGAGTTACTCTTTATGATGGATACCTTTTAGTCAACCATCGATTAACGGCGTTTTAGGCTGTAAGGTATAGAAATCCATACGGGGTTGTGGGAATGTTTTAAAGTAATACCGCAACCCCGGAACAACAGGAAAGGAAGGAATTGAAGACGCTTATAATCTGTAGGAATCTAACACTCCCGTCTGCTCCACCTAGGGCCTTTTTTATTTTTATTTTTCTGGTGGGAAAAATCATCAAATTTTATGACTTCTCCCGCACTGGGTGGAGTGGAAGGGAGTGTCAGACTTCTGCTGACTAAAAAGCCACTCTGCTCCTTCAGTTGCCCTTATCTTCCAAGGCCGCGGTATCTCTCACATTCCCGCGATCCCGACAGGCAGTGGCCTTGTCGGGCCCCGAGCTCTTAGCGGCGCCGTCGACCCAGGCCTGGTCCTTACCAGTAAGGACTAGGTGAGACCGCGCCTACGTTGTCTGAGGCTTGATGATTTTACCCCAAAAAGTAATATAGTAATAGTATACATTCATGAACTTACATGTATTATAATTTATTTTTAACACGCTTTTATTAGGTCGATTTGTATGTAACTAACTATGTAATGGAATCTAAGGTGACTAATTTAACCATCTTCCAAGGGTCGTAGCGTAATGAATATTGGCAACTGTATGTAGTTCTGATGACAATACAATAATATGGTACTGTTGAACTGATGTGATGATGAAGCCGGAAGATATGAACTGGAACTTCATGATGGAAAATCGTATCATAGCTGTTTTGGATTTCTTAGAAAAGTCTTGTAATGAACTTTGACCACGATTAGGTTTCAAGGTCTGATGATGAAGCCGGAAGATAGGCACTGGTATTCCATGATGGAATATCGTATCATAGTCGTGTTTGTACTTGTGAGAAAGGCCACATAATGGACTTTGAACACGATCAGGTTTCAAGGTTATAACAAACCTAAAGAAAATCCGTTATCGGTTTTCTTAACCTTTTTGAATTACCGCATAATCCATAGATTTATATTTTTGTAGATGTCACTTTCAAATCCTCTGGGGGATCAACCGTTTAATTCAGTGTTCACTACTCGTGGGAATAATATGGCAAAAACTAAAAAAAAGAAACAGCAACATTTGTTTTTACTTGCATTTATAAAGGCGTGCTTTTCTAGTGTTTTTTAAACTATAATTATTACAAGGTATAGTATATATATACATATAATACCCTGTATTGGCATTCCTTTATATTACACTACATATTTATAAAAACATCGTTTTTGTAACACAATTTATCTCCAAGTCTTATATCCACTATTATTTCTTAACATACCACGTCTGAAATCCCATATAGTAGTCCCAAAGTGAGCTAAAACTGGGTACTTATCGTTACAAGTACAACACTACGATGTTCTGAGACTTAATTCTGTCCATTACCTTTTATCAAAGATTTCATTAGAGATACCAGATTAATTTCGGGATTAAGTAAAGATTAAACTTGAGTCGACGTCGCATATAAATATATCTCTTAATAGAACATGGGTGTTCTTGGATGAATTTAATTTGCTATATTTATTTTAGAAGCTTAAATCTGTATTAAGACTTTATATTGTACTGCTTTTTTTGTAGAGAACAGCATCAAAATACCAACGGACTATTAACAATCTAAACTAATATTGTTCTGTCTGTTACTCTTTAACAGCTGAACCGCGGTGAGAACATTTGGCGTGAAGATAGTGCTTCAAGATAGTTGAGGACCCGGTTTCAAACTTTTAAAAGGCTGAAATAGCGGATATTGAAAAATTTAAGATTGTACAACAAGAGCTTCGCGATTGCAGTCACGGGAAAATAACTTGTATACTATAAATAACTATATCTGACTATTATCCGCTTCCCGCCTTTGTATGCTTAGACCTTTCAAACTACGCTACGGGTTTTATTGATATTTAAATGACATACAAATTGATTCAAGAGATAGATTGAAGTAGAGAAATACCGATAATTTTAAGGATTTGTGATGTGATGTCATAAAAAGAAAACATGTTTCATTCGGAATTATACCTAAAGCATCTTTTAAGATCTACTAAAAAGTCCGCGAGGGTATATATTATCTTACTTCTTTGTTACTCTTTCACACAAAAACTACTGAACGGATCTGAATGAAATTTGGTAAGTAGATAGTTGCCATCCTGGAATAAAACATAGGTAACTTATTACGCGGGTAATACCCTCCCACGATAACGAAGTCACGGGCAGAACTATCTCTTAAAGATAACCGTAACCAATTTTATCTTTTACAAAAAGCAATAGGTTATTTACGGAGCTATTTTAAAATTGCGGTGCTATTTCTTATCCAACTAAATGCGTTAGATAAGTATGAAGAATATATGAACGTTGTGAATTTTATCTACATCTTTTCTTAAATAAATATTTTAGAAGATATCAGTGCATAAAAATGTGAAAGCAGAGCGGCCGTCAGGCCATAGGTACGTCCATCCTGTAGTACTTATAGAGTACAAGTATAATCATAACAATAATAAATCTAAGTGGAACGCCAAGCTTGAAGGTCAACAAATACGGCAGCTGTTAGTTAGCCAGAGCTGCTGTAATGCGAAGCAGTCATGCTAGCGAAGGAGGAGGCTGAACGGGTGATTGAGAGACAACTTTCTTTCTCACGCCCCAGCCGTCGCAGGAGACGTCCCAGGAGACGTCCCGGCCGTTGGGAATCGCGAGCCGATCTCCGGCCACTGTAGACGCGGGCCTGCGGACGGTGAGCAGGGGTAGCTCACTTACCGGTAAGGACCAGGCCCGAGTCGGCGGCGCGCCATGTTCCGCGCGCGCCTCAAGGAGCAGTCAGCAGCATTGACGGGGCCCGATAGGACCAATACCCCCTGGGTTTGCGGGAATGTTCTAACGTGATACCGCAACCCTGGAACGCTGGAAAGGCAACTGAAATAACAAGGTGGGTTTTAAATCAGTAGGATTCTGACACTCCGTACCCCGCTCCACCCAGAGTTCGAGGAGTCAAAATTAATGATTTTCCCTTCGATAAAAAGTCGGGTTGTGTAAAATACTTGTAGGTACTCAGCTATATCTGGTAAAGCCGACCCTGACATAGTAGGAAGAAGCTAGGTAGATCGATTGTTCCAAGGGGACGTGAGTCAAACTTGTTCAAGCACCTATATAAAACTATACGCAAGTAATTCAGCGTCAATAGCCTAATGGTTGAGGTGTCGGACTTGTGACTGAGCAGGCCACGGGTTCGAACCCCACCCATTACACTATTGAAGTGAACTCACTCCAGTCACAAGCATATTTAGCTTAGTTGGAGGGGTTAACAAAATTGCTAGTAATGTGAAATCTACCCACATTGCTAGTAATCTATTAAAAAAAAAAAAAGAATTAGTTTTGTCGTCTCGAACATTGTTGTGTGATGCGTTCCTGAAAATATATCATATTGCTGCAAAACTTGCTAAATTATCCCTTCTCTCTCTCCAAAACTAGATGCGTGGTAGATTGAAATTGGTTGGTTTTTACGCAAGAAGAAATTGCCATGGACTCCTCTAGTTTTCATCTCTACGCAGATGACTTGCAGCTTTACCGTCATTTTACTGTACCTAGTTGACGCGGGTTCTGCAATTGCTGCAATGAATCTTGACCTGGCTTGCATCAGCGTTTGGGCTAAGTCATTTGGTTTGCAAATTAACCCTACTAAATCCCAGGCCATGATCATTGGCAGCAGATTCGTTCGCAGTGCGGCTGTTGTTGCATCTCTGATGCCTTTATATCTCGACGGTGTTCGCATTGACTATACCGAAACCGCTAAAGATCTGGGTGTGGTTATTGACTCCAATCTCTCGTGGCGTGCTCAGGTCAATGAGGTCAGCCGAAAGGTAAATTTCTCCTTTCATTCGCTGAAATGCCTTCAAAGTCTTCTGCCCTTGAAGACTAAAGTTTCTTTGGCACAAACACTTATTCAGCCGATTATAGATTATGCCGATGCCTGCTATTTGGATGCTACCGAGGAGCTATTAAACAAGCTTGAGCGCTTGCAAAATCTGTGCATTCGCTTTGTTTTCGGTCTTCGAAAGTATGACCATGTTTCTCACCTTCGCAAGGAACTCAAGTGGCTCCCAATCCGCCTTCGCAGGAACACTAGGATTTTGTGTCTCCTCTTCAACATCTTACACAACCCGTCTTACCCTTCCTACCTGCGTGAGCGTTTTTCTTACGCTCGTTCTAGCGACGTACCGTGTAGATCACACCTTAGATCCCTCCTTAAATCTCATCCTCATAAAACTAGCTACTACTCTTATTCCTTCTCTGTCCATGCTGTAAGATTGTGGAACTCACTTCCGCCTAGCATTCGTGATTTAAAAACTATATCTTTATTCAAATGTCGATTAAAAGAGCATTACCTTTCCTCTTAACTGTGTTAATTATTTATGTATATATTTATATGTTTATATATTCTAACATTATGTATTTATTTAAGTATATGTTATTTTTATTGCATTATAAGTATGTGTAGGTATATTTAATATTTTAGTTTAAGACTTCACATATTAATTTTCATTTCTCTTCTTGTTCTCACACACTATTGTCTACATTTCTTTTTCACTTCTCCTTTCGCAGGTCTGCTGGAAGAAATTTCTAAAGAAATAAGCAGTACCTTTGTACTCAAATATTATAATTATGTTGTCCTATTGTATTTTACTGTGTGTACATAAATAATAAAATAAATAAATAAACACATATTTTTAGCGTCGGTATTTGGTAGGTTTTTTTTTTATGGGGGGGGATCATGGAATGAATTCTCCTGCTCTGGGTGGAGCGAAGGGAGTGCCAGAATTTTACTGACTAAAAACCTACCCTATTTCTTCGGCTGCACTTAAGTACCGCGGCCACGGTATCTCGTATGGTACCATTCCCGCAACCCTGATTATTTGGAACTCTTACATCACGTTGTCATCAGTAATTAAATTAAGTTATAAAAAAATTCAACTTGCATAATGCAGATAATAATAATAATAATTGCTGACATGAAGCAATCGCAGAGGGAGCGCTTCTTTGGCCGCCTGACAAAGGTATTAAACAGCCTTTTGTCGGGAGGAAATAAGGTGCGCGCTTTCAACGGTTGGGTCATGCCGGTGTTGATGTATTCTTTCGGCATACTCAAATGGACTCAAACCGAACTGGACGCTCTGGATAGGAGGGTCCGTACACTGCTAACCGCAAATCGAATGCATCACCCACGATCATCGGTGATGAGACTGTATATCCCGCGGAAATGTGGAGGTCGAGGCTTTTTAAATGCCAAAACTCTCCACAACCGCGAGATTTGCAGTCTCAGGGAATATTTCCTTAAAGCCGATGTGGGTATGCACCGAGATGTGATTGCAGTGGACAAGGGACTCACCCCGCTGTCTATGGCTAAAGAGTACTGGCACAAACCTGTTATACTTACCCCAGATGACCGCAAGGAGGTATGGAAAAGCAAGGAACTTCATGGTCGCTACTATCGGGCTCTTTATGGGTCCGATGTAGATTTGACAGCTTCTGTTGCCTGGCTACGCTTCGGGGATCTCTTCGGAGAAAGTGAAGGTTTTGTCTGTGCAATTATGGACGAAGTTATCTTGACGAATAATTACCGGAGACATATTATGAAGGACGGGACGATTGACGTGTGTCGGGCATGCCATCGTCCTGGTTAGTCCATCAGACATATTGTCTCCGGTTGTTCTCGTCTAGCTAACGGCGAGTACTTGCATAGACACAACCAAGTAGCCAGAATTATCCACCAGCAACTTGCTTTGAAATACAAACTTGTTGATTCTGAGTTACCGTATTACAAGTATGTGCCCGACCCAGTTCTCGAAAATGACCATGTCACGTTGTACTGGGATCGGTCTATCATCACTGATAGGACTATTATTGCCAATAAGCCTGATATAGTGGTGATAGACCGATTAGTGCGCCGCGCAATGATAATCGATGTTACCATCCCACATGACGAGAATCTCGTGAAAGCTGAGAAAGAGAAACACATTAAGTATCTCGACTTAGCTCACGAGGTTGTTGACATGTGGGATGTGGACTCGGCTGTCATTGTGCCGATTGTCATATCAGTCAATGGGCTGATAGCTAAAAGCTTCGACGACAATCTGTCAAAGCTGGCTTTGCACAGCTGGTTAAAGGGCCTGATACAGAAGGCAGTTCTCCTCGATACAGCTCGTATTGTGAGGAGGTTCCTTTCTCTGGAGACCTAACCACCGGTAGCATGGACCCCGCTCCCGATACCAGTGGACTGCCATTTTTTATATTTTTAAATGTTTTTTTATTGTCGCTTTTTTATAGAAAAATATTTAAAAATGTAATTTTTGAGAGGTATATAAAATAAAGGAGATAATAATAATAATAATCCACAACTTTCACACAACGCCATCTAGTCCCAAACTAAGCAGAGCTTGTGCTATGAGTACTAGACAACTGATAAAGATATATATTTCTAAATACATACATATTATAGATAAATTACACCCAGACAAAGAACAAACGATCATGCTCATCACACAAACATTTGTCCTGGGTGGGAATCGAACCCACGACATTGTGCATAGCAGTCAGGGCCACTGACCACTAGACCAACATATAGATAGACATATAGATAGTTTGGAGTTTTCTTCAACTACCCCATCTTTGTTCTGATTTATATACCACTATGATAGGGTTGCCTTAACGAAAATAACGGCTTTGGTTTCTTACATTCAGAACTTTCTTTGTTTCCAGATACAGTACAAACAAGATGTGAATACTGGCGTCATGGGGGAAGAATACTGTAACAACTGCAGCTTCTTTGCTGAGATCAACGATACCGTTTACAGGAATATCTCCAGGAATGAGACTACCATCAATAAGTTCTATTTTTATCAGGTAAGAGGAATTGAGGTTTTAATTTCATTAGAAACTATCAAAGAAGTTCTAAACAATATTCTAATAGAAATAACAGTTGACCAGTTACAAAGAGAAAGAGAGTATTACATTTGAGCTGCCGATACGTCAAACAATGAAAGCTTAATAACCACGCATTCTTATAGTGTTTTACCCAACTTCAACGAAGCCTAAGATAGAACCCATCTGTATCCCTAATAAGTAACTCTTTCTGCCTGTTAGATATTTTTTATTCCTGATGAGCCCACTTTTGACCTCGATCCGAGTCCAATGCAGCAAGTTGGTACTTTGCAGAGCCATCCCACAAGTGGCTGCAATAGTCCACGCAGGAACGGACCTGTGCTTTATACAGATTTAGAATCTGTCCAGACGTGAAGTACCGCTACACCTTGTGTAGGATTTCCAGCTTTTTTGCTGCAGTCTGAGCTCTGGACTCGATGGTTGAGGCCGAACTTGAGGTCTGACGTCAACGCCATGCCCAAAAGCTCCAGGCGATTGGTAACTGGCATAAATGTACTTCGGAAAGTAGTCAATTCAAAAAGGCTCCTTTTAGCGCTGAAAAGACAAGCCTGTGTTTTCAGAGCGTTGAATTTGACCAAATTCTCGTCACCCCATTGGAAAACGAGATTTAAGTCAAATTCATGCCTTTCTGAGAGTGGCAATTTCGTCCCTGTCAGGTCTAGAACTGGATAAGTATCTTTCTGAGACTGAACTGTCATCCGCGTACGCAACTGCTCCCAGCTGAAGTAGGTCATTGATATGGAGCAGAAAAAGAGTCACAGAAAGAACAGACCCTTGAGGAACACTGACATTAATTGCCATAAGATCCGATGAGCAGCCATCGATGACCACTCGGATCAACCACTCACTCAAGAAGTCGGAAATCCAGTTGCATAAGCCAGCAGGGACACCGAATGCGGGAAGCTTGCTCAGCAGACAAGCGTGCCAGACCCTGACAAAGGCCTTTGGGATGTCGAGGGATACCGCAAGGGCTTCACCGTGTTTCTCAAAGTCCTCGCCCCAACAGTGCGTGACATACACAATAAGATCTTTGGTGGACCGACCACGGCGAAAGCCATACTGGTGGTCACTGAGGAGCTCATTGTCTTCAAGGTATGCCAGCACCTTGTTGTTGAGTACCCTTTCCATTACTTTACACAGTATGGCGTTAAGGCGATTGGTCTATATTTGGCAGGATCGGCATGGCTACTCTTTTTGGGTACAGGTTGCACATTAGCAAGTTTCCAGGACATTGGCACCACTCCGGTTTTGAGGGAAAGGCAATACAGGCGAGTCAGTACTGGTGACAAATTTGGAGCACAACTTTTTAGGATTCTGGCAGGTATTCCGTCCGGCCCACTGGCCTTTTTCACATCTAGACTACAAAGGGCTTTATGAACCTCTTTTAAGTGAATTGCGATTTCCGGCATTACGGAGTCACAGTGACATGTTTATAACCAAACCGTTGAACTGGTTTCGATGCAATAAGCTACTTTTACAGTACACGGTAAAAAAAAAGCTTTTCATGTGAGGGACGCCGCCTTTATAGTTTAAAATAACATTAATACAGAACAGGTCACACTTACTTTTACTAGTATGTTTTTGGTAATATCACACAATCTTCGATTAATTTGTTTTTCCATAAACAGGTATTAGTTATTTCAATAAATAAAAAATTAATGTAAATTAAAAAAAAAAAATTAAACAAATTGGACAAATTTTACTGCATTAACTGCAGTCAGATTTTTCAGTTTTTTAATAACTTTTTCTTCTATTAATTTTATTAAGCGGTGCAATTCTCAGAGATCATTAAAATTATTTCATTTGCTAAAGTCTCAACGGTCCAATAGTTACTTTTGTTTTCACGTCAGCTTAAGTACATTTTCTTAATGAATTTTCTCATTAAAGCTTGTGTCATTAAACCTAATGGCCTGTCAAACTGTCGCGGCAATAAAATTATATGAATGAACGTGATATGTTACCAATGGGCGGAATGGGGGTAAAGAAAAGGGACAAGGTTTAATTGTGTGTAAGAACTAAAATACTCCAACTTTGCTACGGGTCTCTTGGTGACGATTTCGTAAGCTTTTTTTTACTTTGATAAGAATAAAATAAGAATTCACTTGCATTCTTTAATCATTGTTATGGAATACAATAAACAAAAAAAGGAAGAAACAAAGTGACACGAAATCTTCGGTCTTCTACAGATTGTATCAAGTCATCAAGTGTACTCAGGAGCTCCACAACCTTGATCCCTTTATCTCCCATCATCAGGGTATCATCCTCATTTGGACAATATACCTCTCTACATATTTTATTGTACGCACGGCTAAGGTGTACAACTCTCTGCCAGCCTCTTTGTTACCCACCACATTAGACCCGTCTGCCTTTTAAACACGAGTGAACAAGCATCTTCTGGACTCATTCATTCCATCGTAGATCTTATCTATCAGTTACCATCAGGCATGCTCGAGATTAAGAGCAGACTAAAGCGGCCGCAGTAAAAAAAAATATTATTATCATTTCTTTTTATTTAAAATATAAAGTGAGCCCCATTTGTACAGTAATACCAAAAAACTAGTGACTGATGAATTTCATTCAACCATGATATTATTTAAACAAAGTCTCATTCACTTGCTGCAAGACATACATTTTTATTTTTGTATTTTTGGTAAAATACTAAGAAACTAATCTGTTTAGTTCATTAAGGTGGAGAGCAGGATTAATTGCGAGAAGTGTTCTCCAAACTAAAGTATGGGTCTAGACTAGCTCTCTGCTTTCTAATTTGTTTAAGACCGATTTAATTTGAGGGTTATAAAATCACTTAGTTTTTCATGTAAAGGGTTAATTTATATATTATTTGTATTTCTGTATAAACATGAAATAGAAACAGATATTTTTTAAATCCTCTTGTAAAATAAAATTAATAAATCTTCACAAATTGCTCAATAGTTTAAGACAACTTTTCTACTAATTAAATTTTATGAAGAATGTGCATGAAGAAATTAAATCCAAACTGCTTAAGACACATACCTCTCGTACGGCAAATTAAAATTTTAGTCTAGTCTACCAAAACTGTATAACATTCCAAGGTTCCTAATGCACTATGTGGTTTACTAGAAATTACTTGAAAGAACTATTCACAGTAAGCACAAAAGAACTTTAACACTCAGACATTCTTTTAAACTTCACTTAATGTTTTTTACCGTAAAAGTTTCAGGTAAAAATTGCAATGTAAAAATAAGCTTCAGGAGTATTCGATTGATGAAAGAATTTTTCATCGGTCCAGTAGTTTTTGAGTTTATTTGATATAAATATTCAAAACCAAAAAAAATCATCAGTACTCGTTATTTTATTGATTTCGTAATTAACATCGTTCACTTTTATACCTGCAATTATCTTTAAAATACCATGCAGTTTTGGAAAGTAGAAAAAATACGTATTTATAATATATTATAATTAATATGGATAAAAAAGAATTTAACCATAATTTTCCTAAACTAACCATTAAAAGCTGAATTATGATGACGTAACTACTAAATCTATTACATTTACTACTACGTACGTGCTACTTTACTTACAATCAATAAATTAATGCATTGGTACATAATTATGTAAATTTTCATTATTTAAATTCTTCTGCAATATCATTTTTTTTTACTTACGAGACCTACCTTTTAAGCGATTTTTTATCTTTTCAGTCGGCACAACTGGCAATCCTATGGGTGCTGCTAGTGACGATTGTGGCTGGCAACGCCACAGTCGTACTCGCACTTCTGCTGACCAAGTCTAGGAAAAGCAGGATGAACTTCTTTATAATGCAGTTAGCAATAGCAGGTTAGTTTTTAATAATTTTATTTTACTGCTGAGCAAATTCTTTCTCCAAGTTCCCACGCCACATCATATCACCACTTCCTGTTCTGCCAGTCTCAATGGACCCACCACCTTCAGGAATCGACAGTCTGGAGGCTCTTACCCAATGGTCATTATATCCTAAATATTTTATGATATACGAAATAATCTCAGCTTAAATATTGTGTATATAAACGGATGCACTAGTTGTGTCTAGAAATAGTTACAATGTATATATCTTTTAGTATATTTTTAATTTCCTTCTTATCTGTTACATTCTTAATTAAATAAATAATTATGATAAACACATATTGTGAAGACTATCTCTACTTTTTAACAAATAAATTTCAAACATTTTGTCATTTTTAGCTTCATCTAGCTAAACTTAAAACGCAAAAAAAAAACATGACGTGTAAAAGTATTATGTATTGTCAACCTACGAAATAAATATTTCATTTTAAAACAAGTGCCCAAGTTAATAATTATGTAAGAAAATTATGTTCCCAATCAACTTATAGAAATATTTTCTTCCAGATTTACTAGTGGGGCTAATAAGCGTTCTGCCAGATTTAATACAGCGAATAACAATCACGTGGCTGGCTGGATCCATCACTTGTAAAATGATGAAGTATCTTCAGGTAAGCTAAAAGCCTTTACAGCTATCTATATAAATATGACGTGGAATAAAACGTGATTTTTCGTTAGGAAATATTCTATTGTGTTGTGTCATTCTAAAAGATAGCTTGGGGATATTGGGTTGCTGTGTACTCCCGGAATATGATGTTCTACTGTTTCAACGTCATTATTATTTGGAAAATATTGGAGTTTCAAAAGAAAATCAACTTTGTAATAGAAGACGCTTCTAATAGTGTGCGTTGCTAATGAGCAAATATTATCTTACAATTTTGTTTTTTTTTTTTTTAAACGTATTTGATCTTAATAATAACATCACCGCATTTATACGTAAAATTATCTGATGTTTTTTTATTATGTTTTTATTGCCCATAGTGCAAATAGTCAATTTGTCAACATGTTTCTCTATTTATTTTATAATTTTTTTAGGGTGTCGTCACTTATTCTTCGACATACGTGTTGGTGGCACTGAGTGTAGACCGATGTGATGCGATCACCCATCCAATGAATTTCACTGGGAGCTGTAAGTATTCCTCATTTACACTACAACTTGCAGAGCATCGGAAAATCCTTTAAATCTTTTTGATAAATATTACTTAACCGTAGAAGGATAGCAATTTCTATACGTGGCTAGAGAAAAATTAGTCATATTGCGGTCTATAATTATTCGACCCTTCCTCCTGCCATACCTCGTGCATGAAGGGGTTGAACTAATATAAATATTGACTTGTCGTGTTATTACAAAATAGATTAGAACCTAAATGTTATTCAAGTAATATTTAACGATGTGGAAAGGAGTACTTAGCTCTATATCTGTTTTCTTTATGGCAGTGACACTTAAAAAATTTGGAAACGAATTGTAGTTTAAAACGTAAATAAATCGATTTATAAGACAGTTAAGAAACTGGAAAGTATAATAAGCTAAAATTATGCTAATGCTTGCAATTGAATTGTCACCTATTTATCATTTCCATATATGTACATACATTTAAGATTGCATTTTTTTCTTTAAGAATTTAAAATGGAGCCAAGATATTTGAACATGTACTTTTTGCGAGCCTATAAAGTCTCTAGTGTCTTCGTAGGCTTAAAGGAACTTTATTGAAAATAAAAGTATGGACATACGAAAGCGCCTCAAAGTTGTGTAGTTAAAAAAGTAACGGAGGACAAAAGTAACGCAATATTGGGACATACGTGTGACCTAAGCCAAGAAACTCCCATTCTAAAACTACATTTACTTTAATAAGGTAGGGAAAAGTTAGAGAGCGTCCAACCCTTCTTTCCAAAAATAGATACGTGTGTCAAGACTTAGAAAGAGGGGAAATGTCTTTGCTAATGTATGCTGCCAGTATTCTAATAGACATCAATTATGGCATACTTTTTTCATAAGAAAATTTCAATAGACTAAGGGTCGGTACACATCTGACGGAAGATGCATCTATCATCGGTCGCGTCTATTCGATCAAATAGGGTGTTTTCATGTCTGACGGAAGATGTGTCGGGCGTAACTTCGTTTTGCCACATTATTACGCGTGTATTTAGTTTCTGCATTCAGTATATACGGAGCGGTAGTGTTGTGGAATAATTAATTCTAAAACAAGAAGAGAAGAAGACTTTAAAACAAGATCGAAAAAGGAAACGACGAAGTCCAAAGATCGTAATCGTATCAGTGGTTAGCAAAAAGAATGGGACCTCTACTAAACACTGTTTAAGAGAACTGCGTGGCCGCGCTATTCTCCACGTTTCGACCGCGCGGCCACGATTAAACCCTTATAACTTTCTGATTAATAGATCTAGGTATTTGCACTTTTCATCGTTAATGTGTTACAAATTCTTTCGTAATATTGATGTAGCTGTTTTCTTCGAAAACACTGTGGCCGAGCAGTCGATACGGACACTAGTCTGAATCCATCAGTCAAAATATACGTCGTGCAACGTTTCCACTCTTAGGTCGGCCGACAATGCGTTGACGGTAACGGAACAGACGCTGTACGCTCGACGCAATAACGCATAATCGATTAAGTGTGAAAGGTTCAATGTGTTCTCATATAATTGTCTGTTCTGGTGTAACGCGACCGATAATACGCGTCATGTCTTCCGTCTGATGTGAACCGACACTATACGTAAAACGAGAAACAAAGCTTGATTAAATCAAAATGTTAATTGTTGATGTTTATTTTGAGAAACTGAAATGTTTTTTTTTTCGGTTTGTTTTGAACTATGTGGGGCCGGTTTTTTCTTTGTTGACTACCCTGAAAAGGAATACCGAAACAAACTCAGAGATCAACGTTTCTTTTGAGGTGCAGAGTACGAGACAGAGGCCAATTATGAGATATGTAGCAATGAGAACCAATTGCAGATATTATATAATTATATATGTGTCTGTGGTGTTCTTTTGAGGAAAAAAACACACATATTTATGTGTACCTGTCCAAAAAGTGCAAGCATTTATTAGTTATCGCGTAGACTCAGAACTTTAAAGAGCAATTTGATGAAGAATACCAAAGTAAGGAGTTTTGTAGCCATGATCTAAAAAAGATAGTAAAAATATTCCAGATGTCCTAGAAAATTCTAAGTTATCAACTAAGTTGTAGCACTCACAGCGGATAATAACTTAGCCTAAGTTAAACTTAACGTATAACTCTGACAAACTCCAGACAAGTGTCGTTGCATATTTTGCAAAGTTTTCCAGTAAGCAGGAATTTGTTCCGTTAACACTATTACCGAGTTTGTTTATTATAACGTAGTCAATTGTTGTCTTGAACTTATTTTTTAGTATGAAAAGAGGACCTTTTCGCAATGTCATGTCGTTGCAATATAAGGAGATCAGAGATGTTTTTGAAATTTATTTAAACATTGCCCAACACTAGGAATTTCTACTATATCTGGTGCATCTTTACACTCGGACCCAAAACAAATATTTACAAGGCAATACAAACATTTGCTACGATGGACACGCAGCGTAGCAGTTAATCGCTTAACCATCGCGCCACCCATGTCGTTAATTGGTTACGTATTATATCTAAGATAATTCCATTTTCAAGATAACGACGACGGTCAAAAGACCTACCGTTTAAAATATATAAAGATCGTTTCATCGATTTTTGTAATAATTAATGATCGAAATCCATAAAAGAGAATTCAGCTACGGTTTATTCAACTACAATTAATTAAACTAAGGTTGATTAAAGTAACGGTCGATTCACCTACTGTTGATTTATCTGTGGTCTTATGTTTGATTTACTGGTAATTTTGTATATGTCGACTGGCTGATTTACTGATTCGAATTTTCGCGAAAACCCTAAAGATATTGCGAAAATACGGATAATTAGACAATGTTAAAAACATTTCTGCGAGCAACTTGGAAGTAGCGGTTGGACACAATTTTAACCAAACCTAACCTATTTTACTCAGTTCTAAATGACGAATTTTGAACTGAGAGTCAATTTGTCTGCGAGTGGATAATTAGACAATGGTAAAAACATTTCTGCGGCAGATTGTATGATTTTGTACTCAGTTTAACACAAAATGTGTACACGTAACTAACGTGTAAAGAGATTGACATTATAACTATCCACTACTTTAGAAATCAATCCAGCACGCATTATTAATAAACTGTAGGCGAGTCGTCCAGTCAAGTATTTCATACATAGATGAAATATCAAATCTTAAAAAAAAAAAAACAGATTAGTGGTTCGTTAGTGCGATTAATTTTAGTTTAATCAATATTAAGTAAGTTAAACAGTAGTTAAGTCGACCAATATGCCTTATGAATATATGTGAATCAACCGTAGTTATCTTGAAAATAGTTAGAATAAACTTAGGTCGTTAATTGCTTCAATTGGCGAGGTGCAAAAAAGAATGCTCCTTAAAAATACAAGAAATACTTTCTTGAAACACTATCGAGTACGCTTGCTTAACATAGCCTGTTCACTTGTGACTCAGTGACAATTAGGTACATCATCTTACTTAATTTCTCTTTTTAATTTAATTTTCCTTTTAAAACAGGGCGGAGGGCACGAGCTCTTATCCTCGGAGCTTGGTTCGTCAGCTTCCTATTTTGTGTACCGATGCTGTTTCTTTTCGACGAAGCCAATGTTGAAGGTATGTTTTAAATAATAGCAATATAAAACACATCAAATAACTGCTCCCGCTCGGGGCGAAGCGGAAAGGAGTGACAGACTTCTACTGACTAAAAAACCCACCCTGATCCTCCTTTAGTTGCTCTTACGTTCAGGGGCCGCAATTTCTCGTCATCGCACCAAGATACAGGCTGTGCCTAGTTTGGGGTCCATTGCTAACTGTTTTGTGTTTTGTAACTTTATATATTGTATTTTCTGTCTGTATGTCTTTCAACTTGTGTGTGTAAATAAATAAATAAAAAAATACTTTCGAATGTAAAAATAATAAAGCTAAAAAGATATCACTCTTAACCCAAAAATAGTAAGTAAAATAATAAAACGACGTCGACCCCGGGCAGGTTCCCTCAACCCCGGTCAATGCAATCGAAAACCTTGCAGAACCCTTACAAGCAAATATAAATGCAAAAAAAAAAAACAAAATAAGCTCGTCAAATATTGTTTACTCGTAGGAACTTGCAAAAGTAAATGATTGTAGTGCTGGTATTTTTATTTGTTTAAAGAAAATGTTCTTTAAACAATTTATTGAGTTTTTATAATCCCACTTGATCTATACTAATATTATAAAGAGGAAACCTTTGTATTTTTGTATTTTTGTATGTTTGTATTGAATAGGCTCAAAAACTACTGGACCGATTTCAAAATTTCTTTTACCATTACTTAGAGGGATTCTTCCGAATCCGTATAGGCTATATTTTATCCCGGAAAATAGATAGGATTTTTCGTGGTAGTTAAAATTGTGGAGTAAGGCGTCGAAAAAACTGCCGTACGTTAACGATTCTCGCGAACGCTGCCTAAATGGTTAGAGATGTATGGTTGACTTCTATAGAAAAGTTGTAGAACTCAATAATGCCTACAAAAAAGAGAGCTTAAAAAATAAATGTCCACCCGTGCGAAGCCGGGGCGGGTCGCTAGTATTTTATAAACTAACAATATTTGCAAAAGTCCGGTAACGTATGTTCTCAAAATTGATTCTGTAGATTAAGTAGGTGTGTACGTACAATGCTTGTTCTGGAGAATTTTAAAACAAATCTAGACAAGGCTACCCACGCAGTCCGTGCAGACAATCTAGTAGTCTGGATTTTAATAACACTATAAGCTCTTACTACTTAATCGGTTTTATTTTATGAGGGTTCGCGTGAAGTCTTCAAAGATACGATAGACATCTTGCTTAAGAATATTGTGTTACATTCACAAAAGCATGCAAAACTTTATCTTGGACTTTACCATCGTAAAAGTGTTTCGACAGTCATACTTACGCAGCGTTTGTTTTATTTCTAACAAAATACCTAATAAAAATGCTGAGCGAAGATGACGAAGAGTTTTAAAATATGGCTAGTAACTATGGAGGGGAGATCGTTCTCCCTCCATAGTTACTAACCATATTTTTGTTCATCATATATTTGTTGTCAGATACTCGATGATTCTAAAACGTAAAACTATTTTTCAGTGTAACTATATTGAAGCGATGATTAATTCTAAATATAGGCAATACACAGAATGAAATTTGGAATCATTTCTGTGATGAATTTAAGTAATTACTGGGAACCTGTATGTCCATATACATAATTATGATGCGCCAATATCAACCGATCATCTTTCTAATGGTCTTTTTCAAGAAATTATAACTTCCATATTGAAATTATAAATGCGAAAGTAACTCCGTCAGTCTGTTTTGAAGTTCTTGACATAGTTTTTTTACAATCAATTGGGACCAGTGGTGACCCAGAGGTTACAGTCACGGTCTTAGGTTCGAGCCCAGGCAGGCATATTAGTTTGTGTGATTTTCATCATTAGCACTGATCTTTAAAGAGTGAACGAAACTACAGGCACGGGGCCCACGTGGTTGATTACGACCCATTCCCTCGCATAGAGAGTACAAGGAAAGTACAAGAATAGTACATAGGGAGAGTACAAGAAAAAAGGATCTCCAGTTGAAACAAGTACCTCAGCTGAACGTAGTAAAGCAAAGCGCCTCCCACGAATCGTTAGTAGTAGTGATTTGCCGGTTCTGGCGCACCAATCCCGTGGCTCACCGGTTCTGGCGCACCACCGCTTCTGGCGCAATCGCGGTCCAGGGCGTTTCAAAAAAAAAAAAAAAAAAAAAAAAAAAAAAAAAAAGGTTTTGGGGTCCGCTGATCACGATTCTGCAATCCGTTTTCGCGTAGGATGCATGGTTCCGGAGATACAGAAATCAATTAACAACAATCTGTTTCATTTCCGGTGACACCCGAACCCTCATTATCGACTTTCATTGTTCGCCTTTTCTTATCTATTGTCCGTGCGTCCGCCCGCGCACCCTCATTAGGATTGCATTGGCGTTTCTATTGTATACTTTTATTGTTCATAAACGATTGCTTACTTACTATTCGGAATCATCAAAACAGAATCAATAAAACACATTCCTCATTCACAAATAAAGGTTTATATATAAGCGGCTCAAAGATTTTGCCGAAGCAAAGAGTCTAATACCCAATGAGCAGTTCGAATTTAGAACCAAAAACTCATGTATCCAACAAGTCCACCGCATCATAGAACACGTCAGCGCCGGCTTCCAACGGGGCGCAATAACGGGAGCGAAAGCGTTCGACAAAGTCTAGCACAATGGCTTAATCTATAAGCTATACCAACTCTCGTTATCACGCTATTCACTAACGATATCCCCAAGCATAAAAGTACCCAGCAAGCCCTATTTGCCGACGATACAGCTATCTATTATACCGATCTGAAACCCGATGCCATCGCTCGCACTCTCCAAACTTCCGCAAACAGTCTGGCGAAGTGGTTCCGGAAATGGAGAATCGAAGTCAATCCAGACAAAAACCAGGCAATCCTCTTTTCTAAACCGCGGATAAACGTTCGCGCCGCTTTCGCTCTAGGTAGGCTACTTCATTCTTAGCTCCCGCAGCAAATTATCACTCAGGTGTAAGCTGCATATTCACCTCCAAAACCGATTCCTCAGTAGAGTCACTGGAGCCCCCGTTTTATGTTCGAAATGAGCTTCTTCATGTAGACCTCAAGATGCCCACTATCCAGCAGTTCATGAAACGCGTCTCCAAGCGTTTCTTTGAAACTGCAATCCAACATAGGAATCCCCTTATCGTATCGGCCGTTTATTTATACTCCTATGGAATCATACTATCTCACATTCATACATATAAGCACACCGTCACCCGCGCACGCATATACACACACCCACTCACACAAACACATATACACACAAGCCTTTCAGACACTCATAAACACACACACACACAACATTCTTTTGCTGTTGACAACAGAAATATTGTAACCGAAATGTCACGATCGTATTATTTATTGCCAATGCCGAAATATCTCCGACTCCTAAGATACAGGTCTGCGTACCTAGTTTAGATGCCGGAAATCTGACATTAATTTTTAGATTTTCTGTACAACCTACTGTTTTTCTTTTCACTTATGTATTGCGTGTCTTTTCTCATGTACAAATAAATTTTATCTTATCTTATCTTTCTGGATCCTATCATCATTCCAGTCCCACCTTTTGCAATTCCTTTCTAAGAACTCAAGATGGGATCTTGCTCATGTACAAATAAATTTTATCTTATCTTATCTTTCTGGATCCTATCATCATTCCAGTCCCACCTTTTGCAATTCCTTTCTAAGAACTCAAGATGGGATCTTGTAGGTGCTCGACCATAAGAATCAAAATATTGATTGATGCCGTTTGTATCGATATGTAATGCTACCCAGTGTGAGCCTGGTTAATCATTCGTATCCAAATTGCATATTATATACGTTGGTACATGAGTATAAATGGGTAGCCTATTAGCGGCAGAAACATTACTTTCTAGACTAGGGTGAATCTTTTTCAGATACTGTTGTACCTCTAGTGTATTCATGGTCTGCTATTAGTAGATTATTACGATACGAATCTATTCAATGGTCAAGGAATGTTCAATTATAGTGATTTGGAAATATTAAATAACATTCCTTTGCAATGATTTCGTAGGAGTCACAAAGGATCTGTGCATCACGAAGGAATTTGAGATAAGCTTGTTTACTCACAAAGTTACTATCAGTTCCGTAGTACTTAGGAATTTGTTTTAGATAAGAAATACCTTTGTGGGTGCTATATAAGACCAAGCAGTTGCACCACTCAATCCACACTCGTTCGACATCAGCGAACAGTATCTACCAATACTACATTTTGTAATTATTCTTCGCATCAATGACAACGGAGGTAAGTGTTTATTCTATTAATAAACTTACTTTTCTTTCTGTCTATTTTAATTACATGAACTTTTCCTTACGTGTGTGAGGGTGTTTGTGATTAAGTGTAAACTAATTGATATTAATATGATAACTGTGTTGTTACAGAAATCATCCAGTCTTGCATACAACGATGAAAATACCCATAAACACTATTTGGGAATACAAACCTCTGAGCAATATAGTACGTCGTTTATCATGACTGCCATTGTAGACGTTCAAGGCTTTAAAACGGAAGCAAATAAATTTGTGCTGAAAGAAATTGCTATATTGTGTAGTGACAAATTACAGATGTTTTTAATCAAGCCACCATTTCCATTTTATGATTTGACAAAACAAGAAAGACGGCAAGTTGCATGGATTGAACGTAACAGGAAGATATGTTGGGGTGAAGGGTTTATACCTTATTCAAATTATCAATATTTAATTTTAGATTTGTTAAGAGATAAATGTATTTATATTAAAGGTCTTGAAAAAGTGTTATGGTTAAAAAATATTTTAAATAATAATAATGTGATTAATTTAGAAGATAAAGGTTGTCCTAGTTTGCCAAGTCTGTATGATCAATATAAATATTCCGAAGATTTGTATAGTTGTATTTATCATAGCTCTATATGTGCTTTAAAAAATGTATTATGTTTAAAAAAATGGTGCTCTGATAATAAACTTTTTATATAATTTAAAATATGTCATTCATTACAGAAATTTAAAGCAGTGCATAGAAATGGGAGTAAAATTAACTAAAGTTCATAGAGTTTTAAAATTTAAACAATGTCCCTGGTTAAAAATGTACATAGATCTCAATACAAAATTTAGAACGTTAACAAAATCAGATTTTGGAAAAGATTTTTTTAAATTAATGAATAATTCAGTCTTTGGTAAGACTATGGAGAATATTGAAAAAAGGGTTAACGTAAAATTAGTTATACACCGGGAGAACCGTGGTAAAGCTTTAGGTGCTCAAGATCTAATCGCTAAACCACAATTTCATAATCTTTAAATATTTTCATTATAAAAGAATTTGTAGGTTGTAGCGTAAATAAGATTAAGTGCACAGTAAAACACAACCGCTACTTAACACGTTTAATTTTGATTAAAAGGAAAAAGATAGAAAACATGTACTTAATTAAAAAATATAAAAAAGTTAAATATTAGTTATTATTGGGAACCTTTCAGTGATGGCGTGGGTTAACTTAGCGGAAAGAAAAAGATTGTTATCGAAAGTATTATGCAAATATTTTTAACTTACCTAACAAAAAATCGATTGCAATCGGTTATAGCTAGGCGAATACGCAATATTAGTAATTTTAGTTACAAAAAAAAACACTAAGAGCATCCAACGCGTCTTGATAGGCCTTAGGTTAGAAAGAGTTTTTGACGTGATAATTTTTAGATTAAAAATATACAAATTAGGTGCACTATTTAAAATAAAACTCCTGCTGCGAAAACTCGGTAATTCCTGGACGGCTGGACACGACTGTGGGAAGTAACGTAGAAATCACGGAGCCACTGCGCTGCGGGGTCCGCATCTACCTCGTACCCTCTTCAGGCCTTTGAGATGGACGTCTCAGGCACAGGATGTGCTCGGATACCGGGCGAGAGCGCCCCGACCTCCGTCGTCGATAACCGACGTCGCTTGCCCGTAGGGTGGAGCCAAAAATTGGCTTGTAACGGGATCTAAACAAAAAAGAAACTTCAGACCACCGATGCAAGCTGAATCTTTGATTAATTATGAAACTAGTGCGAAATGGATCGAAAAGAAAAAAGGCGACAATACATACCAAATTAACCAGAAAATCACCCACAGACTATCCTTTTGCTAGGACACTTTATATTTTTTATTGGCTTAACACCAACAAAAAAAAACTTTCACTTCATAATTTCGATATGAATCAAAAAATAAGGTCGACCATCACATATCGGGTCCCAAAAATGTAATGACGCCGTCAAAAGGCAAAACATCCGAGGATATTTTTCACGATTCCTTGTTCAAATGTGAATAACAGCTATGAAGAAAAAATTTTATTGAAAAGTTTGTATTAGAATTGGAGGAAGTTTTAACCGTAGCGGTTTTACGCTACAGTACCCCATTTCCAGTAAAAAAAAAAAAAATGAGAGTAGCAACCCTAAAGGTGAGTGGCAACCCTAAAGGAAAGGTGAGTGACAACCCTAAAAGAAAGGTGGTTGACAACCCTAAAAAAAAGGTGGTTGACAACCCTAAAAGAAAGGTGGTTGACAACCCTAAAAGAAAGGTGCTTGACAACCCTAAAAGAAAGGTGGGAGATCAACCCAAGTGAATGTATCAACCCAGTGAGAGGGTGACAATGCTATAACAGATTGACATCACAACAACAGATTGAAAACACAACAACAGATTGAAAACACAACAACAGATTGAAAACACAATAACAGATTGAAAACACAATAACAGACTGACAACACAAAAGGGATAGCATCAACCAAGAGTAAAAACC
This sequence comes from Tholera decimalis, assembly GCA_943138885.2. Taxonomy (NCBI): domain Eukaryota; kingdom Metazoa; phylum Arthropoda; class Insecta; order Lepidoptera; family Noctuidae; genus Tholera; species Tholera decimalis. Next base: position 11,506,184 of record OW964552.2, on the reverse strand, counting down.
ATAATATATACAAATTAAATAAACTAGCCTAACTAACTTTAAACTAAATACATCAAATCAACGACATCGAAGTGCAGCTGATACTGAATAAAATTGAAAGCCGGCCTCCAGTTTAGACGTTAACAGTGCGAGCTTCAGATGCGTCTCCTAAACCTACATTAGAATAGAAAAACAAACGATAGAACTAGAATAATATTCTTAAATAAATAGGAACAAAGAACAATATTCAAGACGAAACAAATAAGAGTTGAGATTAAGAAATAACCTAAAAATAACTTCCAAGGAAGTCAAACAAAAACTCGAAGTCGAACACAAAAGCTCGAAGTCAGATAATAACTCGAAGTGAGACACGACACAAAGTCCAACACGACTCAAAGTCAAACACGACTCAAAGTCAAACACGACTCAAAGTGAAACACGACTCAAAGTCTAACACGACTCAAAGTCAAGAGCTTAAGTTATAGAGGGATAAGTTAGAAGGTTAAGTTAAAGAGAGAGGGTTAAGTTGAAGAGGGTGGACCTTAAATCAAAATCAAAAATACGACGCTTAATGAGAGGAAATGGTTAAGAATAAATATTAACTCCAGGGAGGAATGAGGGTCGAAATAATAAAAGAGGTGTCGTTAATTGAAAACTAATGGCCTAACATAAGTAATGCTGATTAAGTTAAGAATATGGAACAAATTAATTCATTTAAGTATGTCTTTTATATGATATTGTCCAATATGATGAGAATCACAGTCTTGTAGGACATATGTAGTCATGGAGATGACTCTGATCACACGACATTTAATGAAACGAGGAGCAAGCTTTCCTGTAAAGTATTCAGCAGCTGACGATTTTGAAAAATTACGCCTCCATACAATGCCGCCGGCATTGAGTGTAATAGCCGTGCGGTTCGTATTGTAATTTCGTGAATTACGGAGAAAAGCAGAAGAAAGATTGTCCGCTACTTTTGCGTAAATCTCGGCGAGCGAAGTCAGATTACTCGCGTGTTGTTCCCGACTTTCAGCTAAATTAGTGCTTAGAGTCTGGTTATTCGCACGCGATGAATCCATACAGACTTCTCTACCGAATATGAGAAAGTTTGGCGTAAACCCTGTGGCTAAATTAATACATGAATTGAGGTAAAGTTTGACCTTGGGTAACAATTTAGCCCAATTCCTTTGGTTCTCGCCAACCAATATGCTCAAACAAGTAACGACACTTTGGTTATAACGTTCAACCGTGTTTGCTTGTGGAGTGTAATAAGGGGTATACGTAGGGGATTCAATGCGAAACGATCTAAGAAAATTTAAAAACTGATTACTACGAAAAACGGTAGCATTATCACAGAGAATAGACCGTGGAACTCCGAAGTTAAAAAATATTTCAGATTCCAAAGCTTTTATAACTGAATTGGCGTCAATCCTTTTAAGGGGGACTAACCAAACATATTTAGAAAAAACATCGACCATAGATAAAATGTATTTGAACCCATAATAAGCGATTGGAAGCGGTCCAATAACGTCGATAGAAATCATTTGTAGAGGTAAAGAAACTTCCTTTGGATAACACATATGACCACGTGGTTGGGAATTCGCGATCTTATAAGCTTTACAAACCTCACATTGCCTTAAAGTCTCAGAAACATCTCGAAACATATTTGGCCAGTAAAAGTTATCTTTGAGCTTAAAATAAGTCTTTGAAACTCCAGGATGTATAGAGAGAGGATTATTATGAGCTTCCCATATAGCGGATTTAACCTTTTCAACGGGTAAAACTATGCGCCAAGGATCAGAGCACAATGGGTTAGTGATTGGCATGCGTCTTAACAGAACACCGTTCCGAATGGCGTAGGCTGGAAACGTTTGAGGGGAGTCACGAGCCCCTAAATACACCTTTTTATACCATCTATCATTGGTATGGTCAGGTCCTTGATCGAATGTAACCGGACTCGCGTACATTCTAGATAAAGCGTCTGGAACGACGTGTTGCGACCCTTTGCGATGAATGATATCAAACGTGTAGAACGACTAGTACCCGGAGTGGGCCTAGGTGGAATGGGAGGAGGTCTAGAAATATTAATACTTTCGCGTAAAGGAGTCTCACCGATAGAACCTTCTTCAGACATTTCTAAACACAAAATAGAAATAGATTAAATGAAAGAGAGCGGGACTTAGCAGGAAATCGTTAGATATCGTGCCGTAATATCGATACGGGAAGAAGACAACAAAATGAACGTCAAAGGAATCCGCTGGGCTAAGAATCCAACAAAAACAGATACTAGCAAATAGCAGAAAAGCAAACAGACGGGCTAAAAAAAATAAAAAAGGTAGACACTAGCACACGACCATTCAAAAAGCTTACCTTTGGTCACGATGCCTAACCATCCACACATCAAACACACTCTACGGGAAACTAACCACCGCTACCTACTGGGATAAAATAAAACTCGGGATAGATAAGTATATTTTGGGAGAAAATAAAAGAATTGGAAATTGGGTATAGTTACAAAGTTAATCTTTAAAATTGAATTTCACAAACATCACACAATTTAGCAAAGAACATAAATTCAGTTAGCAATTCTGTAGTCCAGTCGTATGAATCGGGAAAACATTCAAGACAGGTAATCCTTTTAACTTCCATACGGGTATTTGACCAATTCTAAAACCTGAAATTCACAATAAGAAAGATGAAAATTAAAGATTGCTCTCAAGAGCAACCACACACGAGATAACAAAAAAAGGTATTTTAGTAATAATTAATATGCAAACTTACTTTAATTCGGGCGCCATATTGTAGCGTAAATAAAATTAAGTGCCCAGTAAAACACAACCGCTACTTAACACGTTTAATTTTGATTAAAAGGAAAAAGATAGAAAACATGTACTTAATTAAAAAATATAAAAAAGTTAAATATTAGTTATTATTGGGAACCTTTCAGTGATGGCGTGGGTTAACTTAGCGGAAAGAAAAAGATTGTTATCGAAAGTATTATGCAGATATTTTTAACTTACCTAACAAAAAATCGATTGCAATCGGTTATAGCTAGGCGAATACGCAATATTAGTAATTTTAGTTACAAAAAAAAACACTAAGAGCATCCAACGCGTCTTGATAGGCCTTAGGTTAGAAAGAGTTTTTGACGTGATAATTTTTAGATTAAAAATATACAAATTAGGTGCACTATTTAAAATAAAACTCCTGCTGCGAAAACTCGGTAATTCCTGGACGGCTGGACACGACTGTGGGAAGTAACGTAGAAATCACGGAGCCACTGCGCTGCGGGGTCCGCATCTACCTCGTACCCTCTTCAGGCCTTTGAGATGGACGTCTCAGGCACAGGATGTGCTCGGATACCGGGCGAGAGCGCCCCGACCTCCGTCGTCGATAACCGACGTCGCTTGCCCGTAGGGTGGAGCCAAAAATTGGCTTGTAACGGGATCTAAACAAAAAAGAAACTTCAGACCACCGATGCAAGCTGAATCTTTGATTAATTATGAAACTAGTGCGAAATGGATCGAAAAGAAAAAAGGCGACAATACATACCAAATTAACCAGAAAATCACCCACAGACTATCCTTTTGCTAGGACACTTTATATTTTTTATTGGCTTAACACCAACAAAAAAAAACTTTCACTTCATAATTTCGATATGAATCAAAAAATAAGGTCGACCATCACATATCGGGTCCCAAAAATGTAATGACGCCGTCAAAAGGCAAAACATCCGAGGATATTTTTCACGATTCCTTGTTCAAATGTGAATAACAGCTATGAAGAAAAAATTTTATTGAAAAGTTTGTATTAGAATTGGAGGAAGTTTTAACCGTAGCGGTTTTACGCTACAAGGTTTACGGTCTAAAATGTATGCTTTTGATGTAGAGAATAAGATTATAACGAAGGCAAAAGGGGTAAATAAAAGTGTCACTAAAAAGCTGACAACGAATAGTTATAATTCTTTTCTATTTAATAAAAAAGTGCAATATTGCAGTATGCTTAGGGGTCTCCCTTATTTGACCGAAAGGAATTTGTCATATTTTCACTCCCCAAAAACATTTTTCGCGTAATTTCATTTGCCAAATTATTACTTAGCAAAAAATCTATTCACAAAAAATTGTAACGCAAACCTAATGTTTGGGGAATGAACGTTTAAACTATAACTTGTTTACCAACTAGTACTTTTAACATTTTTTGTTTAATCAAATATTTCAGTTGGAATAACAGTTTTAACGCAAAATCAAATCAGTCAAATCTGTTTTCTATTAATGCAAGTCGTTTCTGGCACTCGCCGGCCGCTACCGCGGCACCACTCGCTTCGCTCGCTCGGCTCGTGCGTAAGAGGTCATAGTTTTAACCTAACCTAACCTACCCATTTTGTTTTTGTCAAAATCTTTTCGGCAAAACGGTTGGATTGTTTCCCTTATTTTTTACTTTCTTTATATTTTGCCATAACAAATTATTTGACCAAACGTTTACTGTCTAAAGATTGTTTGCTGTAACAAATCAAATGTTAAAGACCAAATGCCTAAATGACATTATCCTTCATAATATTCTGCCAAGTAACAATTTGACCAAATGAAAATGTGCGTACTAAAATCATTCCAAACATTGCATTGGTATAAAAAAGGTTGCTAAAATTTGTTTGGGTAGTGAAATTTTGGCAAAATCTTTTCGGCAAAAAGGCAGGATCCCGTATGCTTAGATTTAAATCGATTAAACACACAATTTTTACACAAAAACTAAATAAGACTTGTTTATCATACAATTACACAAAAAGACATATTTTAGACAATAATATTGAAACATTGGCTTGGGGTAATTATAAATTACGCTAAGATATGATACTGTACTTTCGTTTTTAAATTTAGTAATATTGTTATCGTAAATTAAGTCTTCTTACTTTTTTGTGTAATACAAAATTTGTATTGATTGTAAAATTATGATATTACTATAATGTTTCGTGGAGTTCAAAATTTTGTGTTGATTGTAAATAATATTAGTTATGTAATGTTATACTTGCGAGCATACATTTGAGGTGATTGTAAAATTCTGATAAGTACTAATTGTGTTACAATTAATTTACATGTCATTGCTGTTTTATATATTTTTTACTAATCATATATATATATTAAATTTTTTCAACAACACTGTTATTTTTTATTTCATCCCTTTAAGCAGATTAGACGTGTGTAATGTTTCATTTTATTCATCCGTCTTAGGTATTTTTTGTGTAAAAATCTGATGATTCTTTGACCGTATAACATACATATCACCCCTTAAACTTTCATTATGTTTTAAAACTTTTATACTTTTTAATATTCATGTTTCGTGTTATTGGCTTTGTTACTCCTTTTGCTTTTTTTATTTCTTTTTTCTCAGTTCTTATACAGTATAACTTGGCGTGTAAACCAACAAATTCTGAAATGACTTTTCATCCCATTTCGTGTTTAAAATAGCCGGGTATTTGCATGTTACGTTTAGACATATAATAAATATTGTTCTCCTCAAAATTACTCGTATCAAAATATTGAATATTTTTTTCATATCCTTATAAAAATCATCAGTTTTTACATAATAAAGAAGATTATCGGTATCTGTATAACACAGTTTTATATTACCTTCATACATATTTTTCATAACAGAGTAATGGAAACTGTATAAATGAGCTTTAGAAATTTCAAGAATAGAAAATCCAACATAAATAGGACGATCTAAAATAATTTTTGTCTTATCTAATTGAATGGCTACTAGATTTTCCGAAAATATTGACAAGTTTTTAAAATTTGGAGTACTTATGTATTTTTCTGCTCCATGCAGTTTGTTTGTTGTATTCGACTTATCTTTCCATAATCACAAATCACAAATAGAAATAATCTTTATTCTCATCATTTAGATCTTTATTTAAAATGTGATGTTCTATTACTATGTGATATTTTTGAAAAAAATCCGAGGTATGAGTTTGATTCATTATAATTTGGAACCATGCTTTTATGTTTCATCTCTATAATTAAGTTGGGATGCTATGCTGTTATACACCAAAGTGGAGCTTGAGTTAATATCGGATGTAGATGTGTACCAAATATTGGAAAGTGGAATTCGTGGGGGACTTGCTGAATGTTCAATAAGATATGCGAAAGCTAATAATAAATATCTTTCATCTAACAATGAGATGGAAGCGAGCACGTATCTCATTTATCTGGATTGTGTTAATTTTGTTGTGGATTTGTCATTATGCAAAAATTGCCGATGAATAATTTTAAATTTCTAAGCGAAAACGAAATACTCCATTTCAATATTGTAAAAATGTAAAAAATAAATAGCAAATCATCTATTAAAATAATACATCGATTTGTTATTCATTATATTCATTAACAAGAGTGTTTAAAAATAGTTTGATATTGCTGAAAATACATAGAATACTATAATTTTACCAAGATAACTTTTTAGAGCCTTATATATCTTTGAATACTTCTCTGAGACAAAAAGCTCAATCAAATTTCGAAATAGATTTATTTTTAAAGCAAATTATTTCTATTTTTATTTAGATGAAAGATATTTATTATTAGCTTTCGCATATCTTATTGAACATTCAGCAAGTCCCCCACGAATTCCACTTTCCAATATTTGGTACACATCTACATCCGATATTAACTCAAGCTCCACTTTGGTGTATAACAGCATAGCATCCCAACTTAATTATAGAGATGAAACATAAAAGCATGGTTCCAAATTATAATGAATCAAACTCATACCTCGGATTTTTTTCAAAAATATCACATAGTAATAGAACATCACATTTTAAATAAAGATCTAAATGATGAGAATAAAGATTATTTCTATTTGTGATTTGTGATTATGGAAAGATAAGTCGAATACAACAAACAAACTGCATGGAGCAGAAAAATACATAAGTACTCCAAATTTTAAAAACTTGTCAATATTTTCGGAAAATCTAGTAGCCATTCAATTAGATAAGACAAAAATTATTTTAGATCGTCCTATTTATGTTGGATTTTCTATTCTTGAAATTTCTAAAGCTCATTTATACAGTTTCCATTACTCTGTTATGAAAAATATGTATGAAGGTAATATAAAACTGTGTTATACAGATACCGATAATCTTCTTTATTATGTAAAAACTGATGATTTTTATAAGGATATGAAAAAAATATTCAATATTTTGATACGAGTAATTTTGAGGAGAACAATATTTATTATATGTCTAAACGTAACATGCAAATACCCGGCTATTTTAAACACGAAATGGGATGAAAAGTCATTTCAGAATTTGTTGGTTTACACGCCAAGTTATACTGTATAAGAACTGAGAAAAAAGAAATAAAAAAAGCAAAAGGAGTAACAAAGCCAATAACACGAAACATGAATATTAAAAAGTATAAAAGTTTTAAAACATAATGAAAGTTTAAGGGGTGATATGTATGTTATACGGTCAAAGAATCATCAGATTTTTACACAAAAAATACCTAAGACGGATGAATAAAATGAAACATTACACACGTCTAATCTGCTTAAAGGGATGAAATAAAAAATAACAGTGTTGTTGAAAAAATTTAATATATATATATGATTAGTAAAAAATATATAAAACAGCAATGACATGTAAATTAATTGTAACACAATTAGTACTTATCAGAATTTTACAATCACCTCAAATGTATGCTCGCAAGTATAACATTACATAACTAATATTATTTACAATCAACACAAAATTTTGAACTCCACGAAACATTATAGTAATATCATAATTTTACAATCAATACAAATTTTGTATTACACAAAAAAGTAAGAAGACTTAATTTACGATAACAATATTACTAAATTTAAAAACGAAAGTACAGTATCATATCTTAGCGTAATTTATAATTACCCCAAGCCAATGTTTCAATATTATTGTCTAAAATATGTCTTTTTGTGTAATTGTATGATAAACAAGTCTTATTTAGTTTTTGTGTAAAAATTGTGTGTTTAATCGATTTAAATCTAAGCATACGGGATCCTGCCTTTTTGCCGAAAAGATTTTGCCAAAATTTCACTACCCAAACAAATTTTAGCAACCTTTTTTATACCAATGCAATGTTTGGAATGATTTTAGTACGCACATTTTCATTTGGTCAAATTGTTACTTGGCAGAATATTATGAAGGATAATGTCATTTAGGCATTTGGTCTTTAACATTTGATTTGTTACAGCAAACAATCTTTAGACAGTAAACGTTTGGTCAAATAATTTGTTATGGCAAAATATAAAGAAAGTAAAAAATAAGGGAAACAATCCAACCGTTTTGCCGAAAAGATTTTGACAAAAACAAAATGGGTAGGTTAGGTTAGGTTAAAACTATGACCTCTTACGCACGAGCCGAGCGAGCGAAGCGAGTGGTGCCGCGGTAGCGGCCGGCGAGTGCCAGAAACGACTTGCATTAATAGAAAACAGATTTGACTGATTTGATTTTGCGTTAAAACTGTTATTCCAACTGAAATATTTGATTAAACAAAAAATGTTAAAAGTACTAGTTGGTAAACAAGTTATAGTTTAAACGTTCATTCCCCAAACATTAGGTTTGCGTTACAATTTTTTGTGAATAGATTTTTTGCTAAGTAATAATTTGGCAAATGAAATTACGCGAAAAATGTTTTTGGGGAGTGAAAATATGACAAATTCCTTTCGGTCAAATAAGGGAGACCCCTAAGCATACTGCAATATTGCACTTTTTTATTAAATAGAAAAGAATTATAACTATTCGTTGTCAGCTTTTTAGTGACACTTTTATTTACCCCTTTTGCCTTCGTTATAATCTTATTCTCTACATCAAAAGCATACATTTTAGACCGTAAACCTACAAATTCTTTTATAATGAAAATATTTAAAGATTATGAAATTGTGGTTTAGCGATTAGATCTTGAGCACCTAAAGCTTTACCACGGTTCTCCCGGTGTATAACTAATTTTACGTTAACCCTTTTTTCAATATTCTCCATAGTCTTACCAAAGACTGAATTATTCATTAATTTAAAAAAATCTTTTCCAAAATCTGATTTTGTTAACGTTCTAAATTTTGTATTGAGATCTATGTACATTTTTAACCAGGGACATTGTTTAAATTTTAAAACTCTATGAACTTTAGTTAATTTTACTCCCATTTCTATGCACTGCTTTAAATTTCTGTAATGAATGACATATTTTAAATTATATAAAAAGTTTATTATCAGAGCACCATTTTTTTAAACATAATACATTTTTTAAAGCACATATAGAGCTATGATAAATACAACTATACAAATCTTCGGAATATTTATATTGATCATACAGACTTGGCAAACTAGGACAACCTTTATCTTCTAAATTAATCACATTATTATTATTTAAAATATTTTTTAACCATAACACTTTTTCAAGACCTTTAATATAAATACATTTATCTCTTAACAAATCTAAAATTAAATATTGATAATTTGAATAAGGTATAAACCCTTCACCCCAACATATCTTCCTGTTACGTTCAATCCATGCAACTTGCCGTCTTTCTTGTTTTGTCAAATCATAAAATGGAAATGGTGGCTTGATTAAAAACATCTGTAATTTGTCACTACACAATATAGCAATTTCTTTCAGCACAAATTTATTTGCTTCCGTTTTAAAGCCTTGAACGTCTACAATGGCAGTCATGATAAACGACGTACTATATTGCTCAGAGGTTTGTATTCCCAAATAGTGTTTATGGGTATTTTCATCGTTGTATGCAAGACTGGATGATTTCTGTAACAACACAGTTATCATATTAATATCAATTAGTTTACACTTAATCACAAACACCCTCACACACGTAAGGAAAAGTTCATGTAATTAAAATAGACAGAAAGAAAAGTAAGTTTATTAATAGAATAAACACTTACCTCCGTTGTCATTGATGCGAAGAATAATTACAAAATGTAGTATTGGTAGATACTGTTCGCTGATGTCGAACGAGTGTGGATTGAGTGGTGCAACTGCTTGGTCTTATATAGCACCCACAAAGGTATTTCTTATCTAAAACAAATTCCTAAGTACTACGGAACTGATAGTAACTTTGTGAGTAAACAAGCTTATCTCAAATTCCTTCGTGATGCACAGATCCTTTGTGACTCCTACGAAATCATTGCAAAGGAATGTTATTTAATATTTCCAAATCACTATAATTGAACATTCCTTGACCATTGAATAGATTCGTATCGTAATAATCTACTAATAGCAGACCATGAATACACTAGAGGTACAACAGTATCTGAAAAAGATTCACCCTAGTCTAGAAAGTAATGTTTCTGCCGCTAATAGGCTACCCATTTATACTCATGTACCAACGTATATAATATGCAATTTGGATACGAATGATTAACCAGGCTCACACTGGGTAGCATTACATATCGATACAAACGGCATCAATCAATATTTTGATTCTTATGGTCGAGCACCTACAAGATCCCATCTTGAGTTCTTAGAAAGGAATTGCAAAAGGTGGGACTGGAATGATGATAGGATCCAGAAAGATAAGATAAGATAAAATTTATTTGTACATGAGCAAGATCCCATCTTGAGTTCTTAGAAAGGAATTGCAAAAGGTGGGACTGGAATGATGATAGGATCCAGAAAGATAAGATAAGATAAAATTTATTTGTACATGAGAAAAGACACGCAATACATAAGTGAAAAGAAAAACAGTAGGTTGTACAGAAAATCTAAAAATTAATGTCAGATTTCCGGCATCTAAACTAGGTACGCAGACCTGTATCTTAGGAGTCGGAGATATTTCGGCATTGGCAATAAATAATACGATCGTGACATTTCGGTTACAATATTTCTGTTGTCAACAGCAAAAGAATGTTGTGTGTGTGTGTGTTTATGAGTGTCTGAAAGGCTTGTGTGTATATGTGTTTGTGTGAGTGGGTGTGTGTATATGCGTGCGCGGGTGACGGTGTGCTTATATGTATGAATGTGAGATAGTATGATTCCATAGGAGTATAAATAAACGGCCGATACGATAAGGGGATTCCTATGTTGGATTGCAGTTTCAAAGAAACGCTTGGAGACGCGTTTCATGAACTGCTGGATAGTGGGCATCTTGAGGTCTACATGAAGAAGCTCATTTCGAACATAAAACGGGGGCTCCAGTGACTCTACTGAGGAATCGGTTTTGGAGGTGAATATGCAGCTTACACCTGAGTGATAATTTGCTGCGGGAGCTAAGAATGAAGTAGCCTACCTAGAGCGAAAGCGGCGCGAACGTTTATCCGCGGTTTAGAAAAGAGGATTGCCTGGTTTTTGTCTGGATTGACTTCGATTCTCCATTTCCGGAACCACTTCGCCAGACTGTTTGCGGAAGTTTGGAGAGTGCGAGCGATGGCATCGGGTTTCAGATCGGTATAATAGATAGCTGTATCGTCGGCAAATAGGGCTTGCTGGGTACTTTTATGCTTGGGGATATCGTTAGTGAATAGCGTGATAACGAGAGTTGGTATAGCTTATAGATTAAGCCATTGTGCTAGACTTTGTCGAACGCTTTCGCTCCCGTTATTGCGCCCCGTTGGAAGCCGGCGCTGACGTGTTCTATGATGCGGTGGACTTGTTGGATACATGAGTTTTTGGTTCTAAATTCGAACTGCTCATTGGGTATTAGACTCTTTGCTTCGGCAAAATCTTTGAGCCGCTTATATATAAACCTTTATTTGTGAATGAGGAATGTGTTTTATTGATTCTGTTTTGATGATTCCGAATAGTAAGTAAGCAATCGTTTATGAACAATAAAAGTATACAATAGAAACGCCAATGCAATCCTAATGAGGGTGCGCGGGCGGACGCACGGACAATAGATAAGAAAAGGCGAACAATGAAAGTCGATAATGAGGGTTCGGGTGTCACCGGAAATGAAACAGATTGTTGTTAATTGATTTCTGTATCTCCGGAACCATGCATCCTACGCGAAAACGGATTGCAGAATCGTGATCAGCGGACCCCAAAACCTTTTTTTTTTTTTTTTTTTTTTTTTTTTTTTTTTTTTTTTTTTTTTTTTTTTTTTTTGAAACGCCCTGGACCGCGATTGCGCCAGAAGCGGTGGTGCGCCAGAACCGGTGAGCCACGGGATTGGTGCGCCAATGTTACATAATTTTATTGACTTGAAATGAAAATTTTATAGAATATTGTGAATTGATTTATGATATTTTTTATTGTAATTTATATAATAATTGGCAATTTGACATAGAGTATTTTTATGCTTATTAATGACTTATGATGTTAGACTTATGGTATTGTTGATGAATATTTTTTATTTTAATGTAATTTTGATAATAATTGGTAATTTGAACAAAATATTTTTATGATAATTTTTTATGATTGTTATTTTTTCTGTTTTTAATGCAAAGATGTAAAGTTCAGTAATAGTTTATATAAATGTTTAGTTATAGAAATTCAGACATGATGTAAAAATTGTTATTGAATAAATGAATTGCATAGAGAGGAGGCCTCTGTTTCCCAGCAGTAAGAATTTCATAGACTCATTATGTTATGTGTATGTTATCAGTTTCTTCTGAAACATATACTTTGATTACAAACACATAAAACGTTTTGGGAATAGTTTTATTGTGCATGCTAAGGAGTGGAATTCTCTGCCGGAGTCTGTGTTTCCTGATAGCTATAACCTTGGAGTCTTTAAGTCAAGAGTGAATAAGTTACTTCTAGGCAAGCATGCTTCATCTTCGACCACATCATCGCTTAATATCAAGTGAGATTGTGGTCGAACGCAAGCCTATCAACTAATAAAAAAAAATGTTCTAACGGTCCAACGCATTCCAGGTATATACCAATGCTGGTCAGGCATCAGCAAGCTTCAATGGAGGATATGGATGACCAGTGTCTTCGTGTCCTTATTCGTGGCTCCAGCACTAACAATATCCGCATGTTACGGGGTCATTGTGGTCACAATACGGCAGAAAAGCAACCGGGTGTTAGGCAGGAGAGCTACGGCGACCAGACAATGTAAGTACCAATAAAATTAACACATCAAGAGGGCTGGCTAGTTCTTTATCTCAAAAAAAGAAACATTGCCATTCAACGTGGCAATGCGGCCAGTCTTTTAGGCATGATTCCGGACGACAGCGGTGTGGAGGATTACTTAGTTGCTTAATTATAGTGTTGTATTTATTTATGTACTTACATTCAGATATTGATATTAATGAGTGATATCTTTTGTTTGTTAAAATCGTAGCTACATCGTGGGGACATTTACAAACATTTAAATTCACTTGCATAAACACCCAGACTAGAAACAATTAATTGTAGACCGTATAAATATATAATGTAGATACCGGTGCAGAGATCGAATCTGCGGTACACCGTCCAGCAACTAATCATTAAACCACGGCGCCAATTGTGTCTTCAAAAAGTAGCTAAACAACATAATATTACCGTATAAATAAAAACTTTTATGTTAACATACCTATTAGGTTTTACTTCGAAACAACCACAGCTGGTATCAATTTAACTTTTAATTAACTAACTTCAAATAGGAGGAGGTTCTCAATTCGACTGTGTGTCTTTTTTATGTTAGTTACGCGATTACTCCGCCAATTATGAATGGATTTTAATGATTATTTTTTTACCAAGGCTAAGTAAACTAATGCCTGATTTCATTCTGAAATTTCTCTTTGTAATAAATTTGTAGGTAAGTACATGCACTTCTGATACAAAGGCACATGTTCTTGTAATTACTTCGGTAACCCATGAAACCAGAAAAACTGCTCGCCAAAAATGACGAAGAGAAAATTAATAAGTCATTAATTTATTCACCAGTCGAGCTACTCCACAAAAAATCTACAATTTTTTAACTAAGTTTTGTTGAGTCACTCTTAATTAATTAAACTAAGTTAGTAAGTAATTAGACTTTTTTGGTCATCCCTAAGCAGTAATTTTGGTGAAAGTGAGAATTGGCTGTTTTGTGTTACGTACTCGTAAATAGTTGTTTATGTAGGCTAAAAGTGGACTGAATTAGATAAGTGGTATATAAATGTGTTGGAGATTTAGTACAGCCGTATTTTTTGAGCTAATGTGATGAGGTCGTTTTCCTCAAGTATCAATAGAAATGTGTACTTAGGTACAATTCAGGGGAACGTATCAACCTTAAAAAAAAAACATAAAAAATTATACAGAGTTGATACGACCGAGGGGCTTTCCTTTAAACTGCGTATACTAGGTACCATTTTCAAGCTTTGTACCAAAAACCAATTAAATAGGAGAAGTAGTTTAGTCGGAAATGATTTTGATGAGATGCACCTTAGAGCGATAAATCTGACCAAGACAAGAAATAACACACGCCGCGCTACGTTGCGACTTTGTTACCTAGGTATTTAAGGTCAGTCACATTTATTTACAAAGGGTGGTTGCGTTTTACTCTGATTTGTAAGCTATTTAGTTTATTTGAAAAAATATTTTTTCGGCATTTTTATTTTTTAACTGTGTCAAATTAACACTAAACACGTATAGTATACGTAGCGTAATTTAATGTCCCTCTGTCGTATCAACTCTAAACTAACATTTTTGTCAAAAACAATCTAATATTTTCAAAGCATTTCAATTATTGCGTACAGAGATAGCTTTTAGTTAGAATGGCTAATTTTTATTCCGGGGAAATGTGTGAAATATATACCTATAATAACCATTAATGTACCATATTTGTAAGGAGCTCTTTGCTAAATAATCACAGCCACACGATTCGATCTTCGAAGACAAGCAACGCTTGCCAAAATCGATCTGTGGGTGGTGGATAGCTTATCATAACGAAATTCCTTCATGCCTCGGAAACCACTTTAAGCTATTGAAATGAAACGAAATGAAATATTTATTTTGTAAATTGGTTATAAATAACACTTTTACACGTCATGTTTTTTGCGTGTTGAGTTTAGCTAGATGAGGCCGATATTTCCTAACTGACTACTCTGAGAAGAAAAACCGAAACAAACTCAGAGGTCATAGTCTCTTTTAAAGTCCATACAATTTGTATTTGTATATGAGAAGCACGTAGGTTCATAGGAAATAACTGTTTTTTGAGGAAATAACCACGCAAATGTGAATGCCAAGTTTCGGCTCGAATCATGTAGCGCCCGACAGACTTTCTAAATTAATGATAATTCATTATTTAAAACTGTAAGAATTATACAGTATAAATAAAAACTGTAGAAGTACACCGTTTAAAAGTAATTTTAAATACTTATTCAATTTATGAACACGTTCTCTATCTACAATTTCAATTAGAAATGTTGCCAATACCAAATTAAAATAATAACGATACGAAATTGCACTTGAAAATCGATTACATTAATATCATTATGAACCTACGTAAATTTATTAGTTACTAAAGTCATAACTCGTAATTCTTATAATAATTAATGTTGTTTAGTTTTATTTTTTAATATCTTATAATAATTTAAAGTAATTCAATTAAATTATCGATACAGTTTAGAATAGCTATTTAGTGCTGTTATGTAACACTTAATCCTGTAGTTTTCACTGATAATTGTCAAAAGTTTTACTTTTCCCGCGTTTTATGACGAGCGACGAAGTGTCTTATGTATTTTTTGAGTTTTGTGTTGTTTATTGCTTTGTTACCGGACTCCGATTTCTGTATTACTAACGACTACCTTGGCTGTTGAAAACGAATTCAATAGTCATTATTCAATAATTTTTTAGTTTATTTCATGTTATCGTTAAAATTAGAAGTACCTATTAAGTGGTCAACTTCAAAGAACTATAACTTTTTTTGGTATACTTCTTATAGAAAACGAACTATACAGTCAAATTATATAATTATTTTCCTTTTTTATGTCATATAGTTCGTCTTTGTCGGTTCTGACCGAGTCTTGAAGGAAGCCTTGGCATTCTCCTTTGATTGGTACTGGCTGTCACTATACAAATGACATTTGTTACGGGGAGTCAGAAATCAGAAAATCTGACACAAATCTTGCCAAGTATTGTGTTACCCAGTTACTGGATTGTTTATGTAAGATAGGGAGTCGTCCCATGTAAAACATTAGTAGATACTCAAATATATCCGGTTAGACTGGATACCAGGCACAACATAGTTGGGAAAAGGTGATGACGATTTGTAAGTAAATTGGCGAAACGGTTGGTGTAGTAGTCAAGCGATTGACTGCAGCGCTGTTGTATGGCCCGAATGTTTGTATGGCTTACAAATACCTGTTTGGCGTCTTGGTGTTTGTAAAAATGAGCCCACGATACAGGAGAAATTTCTCGTATGGATTTTTACTTGTATTATGAAGAAATATAATTATGTTCTATAGGTCTGTCATAGTGCCCACATTTGGCCGTCACTAATTATTTTTATATCGCTATTATATTTGTTCACCATTAACAATTAAGAGCATATTATATACATAAACCTATCTACCTATAAATTTCTAATATAGTGTAACGCTTATCGAGACCGATAGATCGATGCGTATTCATTAGGTATACCTACATCTAGACTTCTCCATACTCACAAGAAAAACCGAACATTTGTAAAATACACTAGTACTGTCCTCATCTTACCCAGTTATGGACTTGTGGAACTCAGATAGCTTCCTCTCAATCCAACCATCCTTATATTATAAATGCGAAAGCCTGTCTGTCTGTTTGTCTACGTGCCTATTACGCTTTGACGGCTTAACCACATGCTATGGTTTAGCCGTCAATTTTTTAATGAAGTTTGGAAATAAAAACTTTTTACCAAAAAATTAAACCGACTCCCAAAAAACACTGCAAAGTGAAAAATAACTTTAATTTCGGTAGTCGGTGTCTTTAGTTTTGTATTTTCGTTTTTGGCACCGACTTCCGAAATTAAAGTTATTTTTCACTTTGCAGTGTTTTTTTTTGGTTTTAATTTTTTGGTAAAAAGTTTTTATTTCACTCTTTTTAGTTGGTTGATTTTTAATTTACCTAGTTACAAGAGCCTAAATGTCAACTACTTATAACCTTTTACAAAATATTGCTTTTCCTAATGCTGGGCCGTTAATTTTTGAGGAGTTCTCCTGGTACTTCACCATCAGCTATACATCACCATAAGCATTGTGACGAACATGAAGTGCTTAACATCCATATTCAAGTATTCGAATCGCAATCCACGAAATACTTATTATTGAGTAGGTTCGGCGGCCATCTGTGGTCTTCATCATCAGTTCCACTTCCCGAAATGGTACTTTTTGAGAGCATTTGCACAAGTTACTATAAAAAATACCCAAAACGCCATAGGTGTGCCTATAATATTTGAAAAGTTCCCTCAATTTCTCCAGGATCCCATCATCAGATCCTGACTTGGTGACAAATGGTACTAATTTCGAAGTATACCCTATCAAACAAAAAAACAAAAAATTGGCCAAGTGCGAGTCGGACACTAGAAGTTAGTGGGGGGGGGGACACACATTTTACAACTTTGGAAGCGTATATCTTTGAAACACTTAACTTTATGAAAAAGTCATTTTAGAAACCTTAATGTCATTTTTAAAGACCTGTCTATAGATACCACACTCTTATAGGTGTTTTTCAGTTCCATGTATGGGGAGCCCCCTTTATTTTAAATATTTTTTATTTTTTTTCTTAAAATCGGAAAGCGGTTCATAGAATACATCTACCTACCTAGTTTTACATGTATAGTCCTAATAGTTTCGGAATAAAATGGCTGTGACATACGGACGGACGGACAGACAGACAGACATACAGACAGACAGACATACAGACAGACAGACAGATGGACAGACATGTCGAAACTATAAGGGTTCCGTTTTTTGCCATTCGGCTACGGAACCCTAAAAAGGATCAAACATATTTCCTTTACATTAATGAACCCCTAAAGGGTTGAAATATGGGATGATTTAATATTGGTTTACATATTAAATTTACGCGAACGAAGTCGCAGACAACAGCTAGTGTAAAATATTAGTACCCGGTTACATGCAGTTACACTGTAAGCTAACATTGTTCGGAAAAAAGCTAATCGATTTGATTCAATTTCCACAATATTTTTTATTAGATACTCATCGGCACTCTATGAAGAAGTATAATCCAAGACCAAACATATTAATCTAAACAAAATAAATAAGCCAAAACCATAAGAATATTACAAAACATTGGTTAAAGTCAAGGTTAGAATGGTACGTGTCAAAACTGACGATGCCTGAGACCCAGATAAAGTATCGCCTGCAAACCACTCCGGATTTACGTCGAAAATAAAAGGTTATCCCCCTCTTATTGAATAGTAAACGGAGGTGAAGATAGAAAACGATAAACTGAGTTACGGAGGATTATTTTGAAGTGAGGGAAGCATGAACTGTGTTTATCAAATGTTACATAAATCACTGGGGGCTTATCCTGCTTATACATAATTAGAATCAATTTGAGAGTTATGAAGATAACATTTTTTGTTTCAATCTTATAAAACTGGTTTATGGTATTTGGTTTAAACACATAGGCTACAAGAAAATGTAGGATTCCTATGGTATACATGTATAAAAAATCTACGCGGACTAAATCATGTGCAATCGCTAGTTGAACAGTAAATAATATGATTGCTTGATATACATTTGTTAGTTAAAAATGTTATCTGACTATTGAGAAAATATGATGTAGGAGTATTACTTCACCATATTTTATTTAGCAAAATCAAAATGACATTAAAGAAACGGGACATTCAAGAGTGACGTTGGTCTTGGTGTAATTGTATATTGATATTACATCTTGAAGTAACACCATTTCAAATGCACCACAAACATGAATTTTCTTCAGCGTGCAGAAATTTGGAAAATATTTCGCCACAAAAAGCTTATTTTGGAATCGGGATATTTACGGTAAACTAAGCATCGGATACTATGACAAGCTAGTAAGAAAAATACATCCATCCCACAAGACTGTGCCCCATTATATTTTTTGTTTTATTGCTAAACTAACTTCTGTCTACGTCTTCACTCGCATGTAAAGTTCTTCATTATATGTTCCAGTTTCCGAAATCAATTATTGCCCAGACTTAATAGATACATATAAAAAGTACGTAGTAACTACGCCAAATAACTTTGTTTTTCATAGTGTTTGTATGAATTACAAAGTTATATTTGCGGTTTTAGAAAATATGCTGTATCTCAAAAACTGCTGACCTGATCTCGTTCAATCTAATTTTCGTTGATAGTTTACATTAAAATCTATAGCATATTTTTTTCACTCATTTATTATAGAAGTTAGAGAGGGGGGACACACATTTTACCACTTTGGAAGCGTATGTCTTTTAAACGAATAATTTTATGAAAAAGTGGTTTTAAAAACCTCAATGTCATTTTTACGGTTCCGTAGTCAACAAGGAACCCTTATAGTTTCGCCATGTCCGTCTGTCTGTCCGTCTGTCCGCGGTTTAGCTCAAAAACTATTGGTACTAGAAAGTTGTACTTTGGCATGAGTATACAGGTTAATAACGCCAAAAAAGTGGTAAAATAAAATTTTGAAAAAAACAATTATTTAGGGTACCTCCCATACATGTAAAGTGGGATGATAATTTATTTTTTCGTTCTTCCCATAGTAAGGGATATCGTTGGATAGGTCTTTCAAAAATATTAGGGGTTTGGTAAGACCGTTTTTTGATTAAGTAAACCGTTCGTGACTTATCAAGATTTAAAGTACCAATTTTCGTTCCTCTATCAAACCTCTATCAACTAAACGTTTGAAGTTAGAAATTCAAATGTCACGGCAGTAGTATCTATATATAACGAAATTTAAAGGAAAACTATCACAAATAAGTGGGCTGTACAAGTTTAGGAGTAATAGTCGACCAATTGTATTTGACTCGAAAATTTCGAACAACTCTATAGAAATGTCGATAGATGGCGCTAAGCGCCAGTTGTATCGTGCTAGTTTCTTGTGACGATTAAGTAGTGTAGCTCTGTGTCCGTATTTAAATTCAAAACACCGGCTATGACAAGTTTTATACAAATCTCTAAAAAAAATTAAACTTTCCGTGCAAAATTGTCGGATCAGGTGAGGATTTGTATAGGAAGTCAAATTAGTTAGGTATTCATGTTTGTTTTTTAGTTAGAGCATGGTACGAAACGATCAGTCAGCGAATACGACACGCACTTGGCTTTTATAAAAACTACGGAACCCTACACTGCGCGTGGCCCGACACGCACTTGACCGGTTTTTTAAAGACCTGTTTATACATACCACACACGTATAGGTTTCATGAAAAAAAAATATTTTCAGTTTCAGTTCCATGTATGGGGAGCCCCCCTTTATTTTAAATATTTTTTCTTAAAATCAGAAAGCGGTTCACAGAATACACCTACCTACCAAGTTTCACATGTATAGTCCTAATTCTTTTTTTTCTGGTTGAGAAAATCATCGAATAACTTCTCCCGCTCTGGGTGGAACGGAAGGGAGTGTCAGACTTGTACTGACTAAAAACCCACCCTGTTCCTTCAGCTGCCCTTAAGTTCCGGGGCCGCGGTATCTCGGTAGAACATTCCAGCAACCCCGGCAGGCAATGGCCTTATGGGGCCCCGTCACTGATGCTGACAGCTCTTTGAGGCGCACGTAGAACACGACTGCTGACCCGGGCCTGGTCCTTACCGGACGGTGAGCTCCCCTGCTCGCCGTCCGCAAGCCCGCGCCTACGGTGGCTGAAAATCGGCTCGCGATCCCCGACGCTCGTGGCGTCTTCCGCGGCGGCTGGCGCGTGAGGAAGACAGTTGTCTCTCCCTCGCAGGTTCGGCCTCCTTCTCATGACGAAACTAAAAGGTTTCCGTTTTTTGCCATTCGGCTACGGAACCCCAAAAAGGTTTGATTCAAATGCGTTTAGTAGTTCTGGAGAAGCGTGTACAAACCAACAAACAGATCAATAGATAGGTTATTTTGAATTCTTGCCCTATTGCTGTTTTTAAACCCCTAATTTTTTGTAAATATATTGTATGTACAGATTACACGTACAAGTTAGCTAATTTACATCACATTGACACGTTACTATAGAAGTGGAAAGATATTTTTATTAATTTGCTCCTCTTTACGTGGGCGCCTGTTGTCGTGGGTGTCGAAATAATTAGTTTTGTATATACATATCGCTTATTAAGGAGAATCCTCTACATAAATATAACACACAAGTAATAACGAGACACCCACGCAAAAAGATAATAGAAATCTTTTATGTTTTCACGAAGGATCCAACCATTATAAAACTTTTGTCAATTGTTACTAAGCTGTTTTGAACATCAAAAAGTCATATTTTTATTTTAAGACGAGTGCCTTGACCTTAATATATACATATGTATATGTATGTGTACCTATATTAAATATAGGACCAACGTACAGATTTTCTGTATAAGCATAATGACTAGAGCCATAGCAAACACAATAATAATACGAACTAAGCTTTTTATAGAACTTAGATACAGATCAGCCAAGTTTGCAAATCGCTTCAGACCATTTTCGACCCTTATAGAAATAAAATGTAAGACTATTTGAGCCACAGTTTTGACCCTATTGTGCAACTAATTGCATCTTGCTGCTATTAACAAAAACCTCTTTTGGTATTCCATATTGTTACTTTTACCATATTGTATTTAAACATTTAAACCAAAGTTTGAAAATAGTGAGTAAAAAGTTGCCGAGTTGTATCATTGAAATAGAAAGATCTGTTCAAGCCACGGAATAAATTGCACCACAGGAGTTACGATTCAAGGAACTTTGAGAGAATTAAGTTTACATTTTCTCATCTCACTTTTTTATACGTGTAGCGGTATTTTTTCACATTTTTGGTTTTGGAAGGGATACCTCAAACAGTACCCTTATGGAATAAAAACTTTTAAACAAAAAATTAAACTGACTTCCAAAAACACTGCCAAGTGAAAAATAACTTTAATATCGGAAGTTGGCGTCTTAAACGAAAATATAAAACCAAAGACACCAACTACCGAAATTAAAATTATTTTTCAAAAAAAATAAAATATAAATATTTTCCGAATCGGTTCAGCCTACTTCGAGTACATACATAAAATACAAACAATTCAACACACATTCATACATAAAATTCAAAATAAGAATTTTCCAAATCGGTTCAGCCGTCTTCGAGTAATCGCTGAACATACATAAAAAATATATAGGTACGCGCCGAATTGAGAACCACGTCCTTTTTTAGAAGTCGGTTTAAAATAATAATATGTCACTTTTTTGTTGTAAATATATATTCTTACTTCCTATAAGGTTTTGTGACATCATCTCTTTAGATCATGTAATATATCGAAGTAGTAAACTAAGATATTAATGTCGTATTTTTATTGCAGATAGTGACGACCTGGACAGCCGACGAGCAAGCAGCCGCGGCATCATACCGAAGGCTAAGATTAAAACCGTCAAGATGACCTTTGTCATTGTTTTTGGTAAGTTTAAGTTAATAAGTTTAAAGTTCCCTTACAGAATCACTTAGTTGTCCGTCTGTTTTCTTTGTGTGACCTTTCGCAGGTATCAAGTTGCTGGCTGTTTAACCGGACTTGCTTGTGACGGCTTTAATTTTTTTTTTTTTTATATAATAATCTTTATTCAGTACTAAAGGAAAACAATTACAATAGTTCGTGATTGAAGCCTCCTTTTAAGCAAATAGTGCCTGTAATAGGAGACTCCCTTGTTCCATAACTTTAAACAGTGATAATTTATTTGTATTTTTAGTAATGTGTTTTGAGGATGTGTAACTGTGTGCATGGGTGTATTTGTTTGTGTGCATGTGTGTGTGTGAATGTGTGTGTTTGTGTGTGTCATTTTATTTGCTGTAAGAGTAATTCAGCATCTTCATAGGTAATTTTCTAGCCTAATTCTTTAGCCAACTTTCTAGTGTTCTTTTACTTTCACTTAATGTTTTAGTGTATATATATATATCTCTCTTTATTTATCTTATTATATAGCATAGCAGACTGTTTGTCATATTGAATTGCATATTGCATATATTTACATTAATTATATACAGAATGGAATCAGGCATATACTTTGCGGAAATCTATACCAAACGAATACTTCAGGAAAATACCTAGTGTTAATTTCGCCTAAGTTCGTTTTTCGTTTTATTTTTTGGCTTATTTTTAACGTACAAAATAAGCAACTACTCGCTAAAGAGCACGGCTTAAGGCATCCCTGGGAGAATGCAGCTGGAGACAGTGAGGATAGGCAAAAGGTTTTCCGTATGTCTGTGAAGACTGAGAATACTGAAAGTTATATCTACATTGTGGACTTTCTATATAGTCCCCTGCTGTCAGTTATATAATAATATTTTCTATCACTATATCGTGTTCTTAACACCTAGTTTTCTAAATTAAGATTTGAAATTCGAAAATGTCGAATGCGTTACGTTAATACGTTTACGGTATTTTTCGGCTATGAAGAAACAAACCGAAATCTAATATATCACATATTTTGCCATTTCACGAGATACTTCATAATCTGTTACTTCCCGTTTATAAAATCTAGCAAAATGAAAATGGTAAGAAAATTTTCCAGTAACTACATGTAAGTAGACGAAAATATCTCAAATACGTAAATAATATATTGCTATCATCGATACTATTGAACTTATACACTACCTACCGAACATAGAATACTACTCTGACTTGGCAGGTTTTGTTTAGTTTTTATTGTTTTGTTTCTTGAAACAATTTTATTTATAACACACTTTTCTGTCCCAGCTTCATGTTACGAAGGTCATACAATGTAAAATTGGACGCTGCAATCTTTGAACACTCAGTACTAGATTTCATCTTCGTGAAGCACTCTTTAGTGCTCCAAGTGTGTCGACGCAATTTCATCTCTGCTTGCGGATTTACAGATTTCTTTCACGGCTTCGGAACACTTCGGCAAAGCTCGGTATATCTCCCCATCTGCTTGGGCTAAGAAATCTTATCGACAAAATATTAGTTGCAGTGCTATCTACCAAAATATCATCTTATTTTCGAGTATTAATAGCGGGTACTCCAGAGAGCGATTGCCTGGTGAACTTTATTAAATTAATTTTTTATTTATTTTAATTATATTCTAAAATAAATTCTATTACAAACGTAAAAATATATAACCATTTAAACTGTGAGCAGTAGTTACGATGGCCGGGGTTGCGGGAATGTTCTAACCAGATACCGTGGCCCCGGAACACAAATTCAATTGAAGGAGCAGAGTAGGTTTTTAGTCAGTAGAAGTCTGACACCCACAGCGTTTCCGACCCAGAAAAAAAGAAAAAAGTTACCATAATAACATTACATTTATTCAATATCTTCGGTTTGGAGGATTGGTAAAGCGTTTCATATATTGTTCGTTATTATTGAAAAACAAAGGAGCTCTTTAAATAATAAAAGCCACACGACTCGATCTTCTTTTTTTATTACCAATGTGCCGGCTCTTACCCCGATCACACCTGATGGTAAGTGTAAGGGCGGGGGCACACGATGCGTTGTGGCGCCGCACCGCAAAGATTTCACCCTGTCAGTGGGCACACGAGCGGTGCGGCGCCGTAACGTTGTTATGTCGCAGTGGCGCCGTAGCAGCGTTGGACAGGCTGTTGACAGACAATCGAAACAAGCGAGCGTGTGTCCTTCCTTGTGACGCAAAACAACTGAGCGGTGCCGCTCCGACGTCGCAACGCATTCACCCCTCCCCGCCTCGTCTTGGTGGTTGCAAGTCCGGTGCGGCGCCGGAGCGCATCGTGTGCATGCCACAGATATTTCTATGTAAGACGACGCAGCGACACTGCTCCGGCGCCGCACCGCCGCCGCAACGCATCGTGTGCCCCGACTCTAAGACAAGGTCTACGATCGAACGAGCGAGCCCAGAAGATGCCTGTTCACCCTTGCTTTAAAGGCTGACGGGCCATATGTGGCAGGTTAAGCAACACTTGCTGAGGGCGGTCTATAGATGGGTGTTCATCTTCACATATCGAGATTCCTTTGTGCTTCAGAAAGCACGTTAAGCCGTTGGTCCCGGTTTTCATTACGGTTAGTCAGATGCCAGGAAAGCTGACACTAGTCTCGCCAAGGGATATGTATACAACGTGTAACGGAAACCCCATATCTATCCAAAAGGACTGAAGACAACATCTGGTATGGAGTCTCTATGCAAAGTTTCAGCTCAAAATAACTGACTCAAAGAATTGATACCAAATTATCGGTTTCATATGTTTCTTGAATACCAGTAATAACAAACGTGTCACAGCACTATGAGGGTCATCACTTTTCAATAAAACGATAATTCTCTTCGTTCTTCTTAATTTGAAAAATTCGGTTTCTGGTATCAATGTATTGAAATTTCTAATATGCTCCACACATGTAGACATAGGATTAGAAAACCCTTGCCATATCGTTTGTTATCATCCAAAGAAGCCGTGCACTCGGTATGTATATACCCTTTAAATTACACGTTGTATATCTGGGTTTTGGAGATCAGATAAACAGTCGCTCTATGTAAAACAAAGTAACTATTTAGTAATCTGTGCAATACTCAGCCGTGAAAATGCTAAGTAGATGATAATAATAAACAAGAATAATAATACACCTAAGACATCACAATGCAAAATTATTTATAGTACAGTTAGATAGATAGATATAATGTACTTTATTGTACACCAATAATTGAATCACACTTAAATAACATTATTGTAAAAAAATTTGATTACAATGGCGGTCTTATCGCTGAGAGCGATATCTTCCAGACAACCTTTGGACTTCACGAGCTTTAATTAAAATGAAAAGGGCTATATTAGTGTACTACTTTACAAATTAAATACTCATCAAAACAGAAAAACTAACAAAACATAAATATAATTATATGTAAATACAATACATAAGTACATAAAATATATAAATATATAATGTATTCTTTAACATCGTGTGATTTTAACAAAGGAATAATCATAAGTTTGAATGAAAATGATTGGCAACCGAGCTATTAAAAACAGCGAGTGACTGAGCTTGTCTTACTGACACCGGCAATCTATTCCAGAATCGAATAGCCTGCACCGTAAACGAATGGTCGTACAATTTTATGAAATATGTAGGCATCAAAAGTCTCAAATTCTCTGATGATCTCAAATCTCTACCCCTCTCAATCTCTCTCCTGTGTTGTGGAATCTAATTTATTCATCGTAAATTAAGAACATTATAAATGTGCCTGAGTGTACTTTTGCAATAGGGTGGTTACTAAACTTATGAATATTGAAACCTACATTATTTTTTATAGATTATTGGCGTTTGACTACCATCTCACCTGATCGTAAGTGATGATGTGGTCGAAGATGCAGCACGCTTACTTAAAAGTAACCTAGAAACTCTGACAGGGAATTCCACTCCTTAACTAAGGGAACTAAGGGATACATGTACAATTATAATTCACAGATTTGTGAAGTATTACTAGTGTAGTATGTATGTAATGATGAGTCATAGAAGTATTTAAGTAGGTACACCACATTTTCTGCACAAATTTTCAGTTTATTAACATGTTAGTAGACAGTATATTTACTCTGACTTGTTAGTCAAACAACGATGCGTCAGAAGTCACTCTCACAGTCATTAATGAGTGTGATATGTATACTTAACGCGTAAATTAAAACGTGTTGGTCAAAAGAAATATGTATTGTTTTGCAAGTGACTTTGCTCGCATGGAAATCTTACACATTTTCTCGGGTTCCTAAATAGTTTATTTAAATGTAGTTAGTTTACCTTGGTACATTTTTTTTGCCTATTAGATACTGAGCTTCACTCAAAAATATACCCACGCCCTTTTGAAACACTCTGTATATTAACTCATCTAAACAAATATTAGTTCCAGTACATAAAGTCTAAGTGATAGGTAACGCAGAAAATTAATGGGTGATGTCTGATAAACAGAGGAAGTGTTAAGCTCTGTACTTATATGTACATTAAGTTTAGATTGGGAGGAATAACCTCAAGTTAAGCCTTGAAGAAGGTCATCTAGGGAGATACTCTTATCACCTTCCTGCCCTTATCTTATTTACTTGGGGTAGGCGCAACACGTTTTTTAATTCACTTGGTTTACTCATTAAAAAATCTAAGCCGGAGATTCCTCTAAAGAACTATAGAAAAAAATCAAGTTTCTTAAAATAAGTAACGAGGTATTTATACCAAAAGTAATAATAAAAATTCTTTATTTGCCAAAAATAATATTGGATTAAACTAATATAGTCTCATAATTAATTACAAAATACAGATGCTTTTGCATTTTTTTTATTATAGTCAGCTGAATTGCGCACCGTTTTAATTGATTGAGATAGGAATGACTTTGATCTGGCATCCTCTTAACCCTCTACTTCAAATCGTTGAAGAGGCTTCAACGATGTATATGGCGTGAAGTCGTAATAAACAGACAGTGGAAAGAAGAGTTAATAAGACAAGCTAGATAATAAGAATAATTTAATATCATGAACTAACATTTGAAAGTGTTGTTTCCTGGAACTCACACTAGGATTCCCAGCCTCCTTCATTCCGTCTACATAATATTATTACAATTTCTTAATCTACACTAAACTAACTAAAAATTATATACCATTAGCTATTGCCTTTGTTCACATGATTTAATTTTACGTATCAGGAAATGGTTTTATTTAAAAAAAGATGTCTTGAACTATTTTCTTGTCAAATTTCATTAAAATCAGTTCTGTGGTTTAGCCATGAAAGAGTATAAGCCAGACTTTTACATTAATAATATTAAATGCTTGATGAAAGGTTACGAAATGATAATGATAATGAATAAACACATTCATTAAAAAAAGTTGCCCCATATCAGCTCCTGTCTCTTGGTAGCGTTTACAAACATGTCAACTTCGATACACAAACAACAAACCCAGTACAACTATTTTACAAATATTTGTTCCGTGCGGATATCAAATCAACAATATACAGCACAAATCGTATTGTCAAATAGTAATATTATACTAGTTTAGCACGAAGTAGTAGCTATTATTTTTCTGATATTAGTTATTATTGGTGGTTTGTCATTTCACCCAGTGTATACATACATACTTTACTCTTGCCATACGCCTTTGCGTATGGCAAGAGTAAAGTCCTTTGACCGTTGACCTTTGTCAAATTTCTTGGAAAGCTATAAGAAATGTAAGAGCCATCGCGATATGACAAGAGCCACAAAAATTGTCGACAGTAAAGAGTTTACGATCTCCCCATCACGTCTGGGTGAGTTGTTGTCTTAAACATGAGCAACCCAACGTAAAATAGCCATAAATAATTAACAATCAAAGTGTTTGTCTAAATAATAACAGCGAAGCAAACATGCAGCTAAGTTGTGGAACTATATATCTGCCGGCTTCTGTGTTCCCTGCCAATTATGATCTTTCAGCCTTTAAAGCAAGAGTGAATCTTCTGGGCTCGCTCGTTCCATCGTAGACCTCATCTATGGTCTCATCGCCTCAGCATTGGTCAAGAGTGCGCTCATCCCGAAAAAAAAAACACGTGTGTCACTCGGGGACTGCCGCGGTAAAGCTATTGCATAGTATTTTTATCAACTTATGCAATTATAATTATTTATTTATTTTTTATTTATGCAGTATTATTTTTTTCTTTCTTGTTTTATTCAACAAAATATTTACAAAAATATCTAAACATAATATAAAAGTACTTTCAATAAAAAAGAAATCACAAAAAGACACGATGAGACCCTAGGTTTGATCCAGAATACTGGCGGATACCATTCCGAATCCTTACTAAAGACGCTAATAGAACTTTAGTAAAACATATTGAAATAACTGACCATATTCGACCGTATTAGGTTTATTTTCGTTACGGAATTTCTTGATTCGGTCACCGCGCTCAAAGCCCGCGATAAAAGCTATGCAATAGCTTAAAATAAAAAAAATACCCGCCCATATCGGTTTTCAAGGTTAAGCAATGCTTCCCAAAGTCGATCCATAGAAGAGTGACCAACTTAAAATATCGAGATTCTTCTGTGCTTCGGAAAGCATATATTATATACGACATTCGTCCCGGTTGTTACTTGTCGATTTCTGACAGTCGTTATGGGCAGTCAAAAGCCAAGAAATCTGACAACAGTCTTGCCAAGAGGTACCGTATTACCTAGCTGGGCTGTGGAGTTCAGATAGCCGGTCGCTTAACATATTTCCGACTGCCCAGGATTTGTTATTTTGCTTGTCGGGTTGCGGGAATGTTCTAACGAGATACCGCGGCCCCGGAACATAGGGACAGCTGAAGGAACACGGTGGTTTAGTAGAAGTCTGACACTCTCTTCCGCTTAACCCAGAGTGGGAGAAGTCATTCGATGATTTTACCATCCGCAAAAAAATGGCTGTGGAGTTCAGAGAGGCGGTTGCTTCATGTAATACACTAGTACACAGCTGCATTCGTTTAGACTCGAAGCTGACGCCGATATATTATTATGTACTTGGGAAACGGCAGATGAAGTTCTATAGTTCTGCAGAAAAAGTTCGTTGACCTCGATGGTTTACTTTGACTCGCTAAATATATAGGTTTTGTTTTAATAAACTATGGATTTCTCTCGTAGACTTCGAGGTCAATATTTATACCGTCTCTAAAATTGTAATAAAATAATCCAACATTATTTATCTTACTGAGTGAATTGTTTTATAAGAACCTGATGTAAAATATCTATAAATAAATTAATAGTGAATGTGTTTACATTGGCTGAAGATCAAATTTGAAAAGTGTTTTGAGGTTTTGAAGAAACATACCAGAATTTTATCGTTAACCTTGTTTTTCCAATATTCTCAATAATTTCCCGTTGTTTGACCGATCGACTGTCGTTAAAGAAACTTTGGTATTCCTCCTTGCTCGATAAGGTAAACAATTCATCTATTTAAGTTATTCGAATACCTAGTAGTTGAGAATTAATTTCATTGTAGAAACCTTTCCTGTGATATAATAAAAAAGCAAGCAGTGTTTAAAAAAAAATTAAATTATGGCGTAATCCTAAAAAAAATTAAATAATTTTGTAATTTCTAGCTCAACGTGGTGGGTGAGTGCGTGGATTCGAACGCAGGCAAGTATATAACTTGGTGTACTTTTTCATCATCACCACAGGAAAACACCGTGAAGGAACCGGCATGTACTAGGACAAAAATGGCCGAAGACATAACAACAACCCTTACCGGGAATTTTTTTCTGGGTGGGATGTTTTTACCACTGTAGGTAGAGTGGAAGGGAATGTCAGACTTGTGCTGACTAAAAACCCATCCTACTGCTTCAGTTGCCCTTGCGTTCTAGCTCCGCGGTATCTCGTTAGAATATCCTCGTAACCCTGGCAAGCAATGGCTCTATCGTGCCCCGTCAATATCATGTACTGGGCGAGCATGGATTTCAGCCTGTTCTTTCTCAAAGAGAGGAGGCCTTTGTCATAGCTGTGGTAACGTTATAGGCTAAAATTTTACTTCTCAACAATCTTATCTTAATTCTTCTTACTAATATTATACATCCGAAAATCTGTAAGGAGAGATAATTATTACTCTTTATAAAATTTATAACATATAGGTAACTTTTCCGGAATAAAAGTTGGATATAAGAAATATACAACGTGTAAGGGAAACCCCATATCTATCCAAAAGGACTGAAGACAACATCTGGTATGGAGTCTCTATGCAAAGTTTCAGCTCAAAATAAGTGACTCACAGAATTGACCCCAAATTATTGGTTTCATATGTTTCTTGAATACCAGTAATAACAAACGTGTCACTGCACTATGAGGGTCATCACTTTCCACGTCACTTGCCAATAAAACGACAATTCTCTTCATTCTTCTTAATTTGAAAAATTCGGCCTCTGGTATCAATAAATTGAAATTTCTAATATGCTCCACACATGTAGACATAGGATTAGAAAACCCTTGCCATATCGTTTGTTATCATCCAAAGAAGCCATGCACTCAGATTACACGTTGTATATTGGAATAAAAGTTGGCGGGAGAACCCTCCTAGGTGAACGAAATCGCGGGCAACAGCTAGTCTAACATATTTTTGTACTTACCCGCTTATTCTTAAATATTTAAGAAAAAATATTACAAGCGATAATGTTATTTATTTTTACTTTAAAGCAAGAGTGATCGTTTCGCCCCCAATATTCCTTATCTCCATTTACTTGCCTGATCGTGTGAATTACCATAATATTATTAAGAACAGATATCAGATCTGATCTACATGGTTTTGTTTTTGTCTAGACCTTCGATTATGAAAAAATATTTGACTCGTAATTTGAGATAGTGGGCATGATTATAGCAACACGTATGTATAACATTGCTTGCGTTTGTCAGATATAATTTGGTATTTCATGAAACTGTAGGAGCAGTGATGGACTTATTTATTTTATTAATTTATTTATGGTTCAAACGCAAGTGTTACAGCTAAACTTGATAGATATTTGTTAAGATTACAATATTAATAATACTGCACACCTAATTACAGGTAGGTAAATACCGCATGCTTCGTGTTTGACAAGTAACAAAAAGAGATAAACAGACTAGTAATTATGAGTGTTCGTAGCTTAGACTAAATGTTAGTACTTATTGTTATGTGCTTCTAGATGCTATACTTGTGGTTACAGGTATGACTAATGTGACCATTAATTCTTTGACTCAAAACGGGACGGTTTATTTAGGTCAATTAACAGGTAGTCAGTAAGAAAAAAAAAACATTATAAAAGTAATTTTTTCAGAAAAGTCAGTCAGCTTAAAAGTTACAAATTAAAATATATATATATATATAAACCCGAAACGTTTAGTTATATTTATATTTATCAGAGGAACAAATCTGCTTTAATATACTTAGGTGATTTTAAGTACGAATGAAACTCTTACTACGTTTTTTTTATATTCACCTTAATTATCAACATCGCTTTTAGAACTGAAGAACCGGCTCGACTACCCAAATTTTCGCACGGTTTCAGAAAACAGGACAATTTTGCGTCCCAGAGTTCATTTCGGGGACACCGGGACTTGTAACTACAAAAAGGGACAGTCCCGTTCAAACCGGGACGTCTGGTCACGTTAGGTATGTCTCACAAGTTGTGAGTTACGGGTTCAATCCCAGGCAGTGTAGCGTAAATAAAATTAAGTGCTCAGTAAAACACAAACCGCTACTTAACACGTGTAATTTTGATTAAAAGGAAAAAGATAGAAAACAAGTACTTAATTAGAAAATATAAAAAAGTTAAATATTAGTTATTACTGAGAACCTTTCAGTGATGGCGTGGGTTAACTTAGCGGAAAGAAAAAGAATGTTATCGAAAGTATTATGCAAATATTTTTAACTTACCTAACAAAAAATCGATTGCAATCGGTTATAGCTAGGCGAATACGCAATATTAGTAATTTTAGTTACAAAAACACTAAGAGCATCCAACGCGTCTTGATAGGCCTTAGGTTAGAAAGAGTTTTTGACGTGAGAATTTTTAGATTAGAAATATACAAATTAGGTGCACTATTTAATACTGGTAAAAAAATTTCGAACACTGGTATCTCCAGTATAATTTATGTTCCATTTTCTTAGCGAAAATCGTTTTAGAAGGTAACCGGGACAGTCCTCGGATTTCATAGGAGAAGGTAAGTTAGAACGACTAGTACCAGGAGTGGGCCTAGGTGGAATGGGAGGAGGTCTAGAAATAATAATACTTTCGTGTAAAGGAGTCTCACCGATAGAACCTTCTTCGGACATTTTTAAACACAAAATAGAAATAGATTAAATGAAAGAGAGCGGGACTTAGCAGGAAATCGTTAGATATCGTGCCGTAATATCGATACGGGAAGAAGACAACAAAATGAACGTCAAAGGAATCCGCTGGGCTAAGAATCCAACAAAAATAGATACTAGCAAATAGCAGAAAAGCAAACAGTCGGGCTAAAAAATAAAAAAGGTAGACACTAGCACACGACCATTCAAAAAGCTTACCTTTGGTCACGATGCCTAACCATCCACACATCAAACACACTCTACGGGAAACTAACTACCGCTACCTACTGGGATAAAATAAAACTCGGAATAGATACGTACATTTTGGGAGAAAATAAAAGAATTGGAAATTGGGTATAGTTACAAAGTTAATCTTTAAAATTGAATTTCACAAACATCACACAATTTAGCAAAGAACATAAATTCAGTTAGCAATTCTGTAGTCCAGTCGTATGAATCGGGAAAACATTCAAGACAGGTAATCCTTTTAACTTCCATACGGGTATCTGACCAATTCTAAAACCTGAAACTCACAACAAGAAAGATGAAAATTAAAGATTGCTCTCAAGAGCAACCACACACGAGATAACAAAAAAAAATAGGTATTTTAGTAATAATTAATATGCAAACTTACTTTAATTCGGGCGCCATATTGTAGCGTAAATAAAATTAAGTGCTCAGTAAAACACAAACCGCTACTTAACACGTGTAATTTTGATTAAAAGGAAAAAGATAGAAAACAAGTACTTAATTAGAAAATATAAAAAAGTTAAATATTAGTTATTACTGAGAACCTTTCAGTGATGGCGTGGGTTAACTTAGCGGAAAGAAAAAGAATGTTATCGAAAATATTATGCAAATATTTTTAACTTACCTAACAAAAAATCGATTGCAATCGGTTATAGCTAGGCGAATACGCAATATTAGTAATTTTAGTTACAAAAACACTAAGAGCATCCAACGCGTCTTGATAGGCCTTAGGTTAGAAAGAGTTTTTGACGTGAGAATTTTTAGATTAGAAATATACAAATTAGGTGCACTATTTAAAATAGAACTCCTGCTGCGAAAACTCGGTAATTCCTGGACGGCTGAACACGACTGTGGGAAGTAACGTAGAAATCACGGAGCCACTGCGCTGCGGAGTCCGCATCTACCTCGTACTCGCTTCAGGCCTTTGAGATGGACGTCTCAGGCACAGGATGTGCTCGGATATCGGGCGAGAGCGCCCCGACCTCCGTCGTCGATAACCGACATCGCTTGCCCGTGGGGTTGAGCCAAAAATTGGCTTGTAACGGGATCTAAACAAAAAAGAAACTTCAGACCACCGATGCAAGCTGAATCTTTGATTAATTATGAAACTAGTGCGAAATGGATCGAAAAGAAAAAAGACGACAATACATACCAAATTAACCAGAAAATCACCCACAGACTATACTTTTGCTAGGACACTTTATATTTTTTATTGGGTTTACACCAACAGAAAAAAACTTTCACTTCATAATTTCGATATTAATCACAAAAAATAAGGTCGACCATCACTTATCGGGTCCCAAAAATGTAATGACGCCGTCGAAAGGCAAACAACCGACGATTTTTTCACGATTCCTGGTTCAAATGTGAATAACAGCTATGAAGAAAAAAATTTTTTATTGAAAAGTTTGCATTAAGATTGGAGGAGGTTTTAACCGTAGCGGTTTTACGCTACAGTACCCCATTCCCAGTAAAAAAAAATGAGAGTAGCAACCCTAAAGGTGAGTGGCAACCCTAAAGGAAAGGTGAGTGACAACCCTAAAAGAAAGGTGGTTGACAACCCTAAAAGAAAGGTGAGAGATCAACCCAAGTGAATGTATCAACCCAGTGAGAGGGTGACAATGCTATAACAGATTGACATCACAACAACAGATTGAAAACACAACAACAGATTGAAAACACAATAACAGATTGAAAACACAAAAGGGATAGCATCAACCAAGAGTGAAAACCATAATATACAAATTAAATAAACTAGCCTAACTAACTTTAAACTAAATAAATACATCAAATCAACAACATCGAAGTGCAGCTGATACTGGATAAAATTGAAAGCCGGCCTCCAGTTTAGACGTTAACAGTGCGAGCTTCAGATGCGTCTCCTAAACCTACATTAGAATAGAAAAACAAACGATAGATCTAGAGTAATATTCTTAAATATATATAGGAACAAAGAACAATAATCAACACGAAACAAGAGTTGAGATTAAGAAATAACTTAAAAATACGACGAAAACTCAAAGGAAGTCAAACAAACTCGGAGTCGAACACAAAAGCTCGAAGTCAGATAAAAACTCGAAGTGAGACACGACTCAAAGTCCAACACGACTCAAAGTCAAACACAACTCAAAGTCAAACACGACTCAAAGTCGAACACGACTCAAAGTCAAACACGACTCAAAGTCAAACACGACTCAAAGTCAAACACGACTCAAAGTCAAACACGACTCAAAGTCAAACACGACTCAAGTCAAACACGACTCAAAGTCAAACACGACTCAAGACTGAATTTAAGAGCTTAAGTTATAGAGGGATAAGTTAGAAGGTTAAGTTAAAGAGAGAGGGTTAAGTTGAAGAGGGTGGACCTTAAATCAAAATCAAAAATACGACGCCTAATGAGAGGAAATGGTTATGAATAAATATTAACTCCAGGGAGGAATGAGGGTCGAAATAATAAAAGAGGTGTCGTTAATTGAAAACTAATGGCCTAACATAAGTAATGCTGATTAAGTTAAGAATATGGAACAAATTAATTCATTTAAGTATGTCTTTTATATGATATTGTCCAATATGATGAGAATCACAGTCTTGTAGGACATATGTAGTCATGGAGATGACTCTGATCACACGACATTTAATGAAACGAGGAGCAAGCTTTCCTGTAAAGTATTCAGCAGCTGACGATTTTGAAAAATTACGCCTCCATACAATGTCGCCGGCATTAAGTGTAATAGCCGTCCGGTTCGTATTGTAATTTCGTGAATTACGGAGAAAAGCAGAAGAAAGATTGTCCGCTACTTTTGCGTAAATCTCGGCGAGCGAAGTCAGATTACTCGCGTGTTGTACCCGACTTTCAGCTAAATTAGTGCTTAGAGTCTGGTTATTCGCACGCGATGAATCCATACAGACTTCTCTACCGAATATGAGAAAGTTTGGCGTAAACCCTGTGGCTAAATTAATACATGAATTGAGGTAAAGTTTGACCTTGGGTAACAATTTAGCCCAATGCCTTTGGTTCTCGCCAACCAATATGCTCAAAAAAGTGACGACACTTTGGTTATAACGTTCTACCGTGTTTGCTTGTGGAGTGTAATAAGGGGTATATGTAGGGGATTCAATGCGAAACGATCTAAGAAAGTTTAAAAACTGATTACTACGAAAAACGGTAGCATTATCACAGAGAATAGACCGTGGAACTCCGAAGTTAAAAAATATTTCAGATTCCAAAGCTTTTATAACTGAATTGGCGTCAATCCTTTTAAGGGGCACTAACCAAACATATTTAGAAAAAACATCGACCATAGATAAAATGTATTTGAACCCATAATAAGCGATTGGAAGCGGTCCAATAACGTCGATAGAAATCATTTGTAAAGGTAAAGAAACTTCCTTTGGATAACACATATGACCACGTGGTTGGGAATTCGCGATCTTATAAGCTTTACAAACCTCACATTGCCTTAAAGTCTCAGAAACATCTCGAAACATATTTGGCCAGTAAAAGTTATCCTTGAGCTTAAAATAAGTCGTTCTTTTGAGTTGTGAGTGATAATTTCTAATAGTTCAGATTTATCGACTGGTTTACGTAATGTATCATTCAATTGAGAAATCTGATGCACAAAATGTAAAACAGGTTGATCTGATTTCTGTTTTGTATTTCTAACTTGTTGACCGGTTTTAAACTCGAAATCAATTTCTCCGAATGTATTGAAGAAATTTTCTTTTAATTCGGGGTAAGTCATATCAGGTCGACGGATTGACCTATAATAATTCAAGGCGCGACCGGATAACACTTCGTGGAAGCGTTTAAGCAGATATCTGTCAGTTATGTCGTCTGAATCCTTCTCTTCTTCGATACTGGTAAAAAAATTTCGAACACTGGTATCTCCAGTATAATTTATGTTCCATTTTCTTAGCGAAAATCGTTTTAGAAGGTAACCGGGACAGTCCTCGGATTTCATAGGAGAAGGTAAGTTAGAACGACTAGTACCAGGAGTGGGCCTAGGTGGAATGGGAGGAGGTCTAGAAATAATAATACTTTCGTGTAAAGGAGTCTCACCGATAGAACCTTCTTCGGACATTTTTAAACACAAAATAGAAATAGATTAAATGAAAGAGAGCGGGACTTAGCAGGAAATCGTTAGATATCGTGCCGTAATATCGATACGGGAAGAAGACAACAAAATGAACGTCAAAGGAATCCGCTGGGCTAAGAATCCAACAAAAATAGATACTAGCAAATAGCAGAAAAGCAAACAGTCGGGCTAAAAAATAAAAAAGGTAGACACTAGCACACGACCATTCAAAAAGCTTACCTTTGGTCACGAGGCCTAACCATCCACACATCAAACACACTCTACGGGAAACTATCTACCGCTACCTACTGGGATAAAATAAAACTCGGAATAGATACGTACATTTTGGGAGAAAATAAAAGAATTGGAAATTGGGTATAGTTACAAAGTTAATCTTTAAAATTGAATTTCACAAACATCACACAATTTAGCAAAGAACATAAATTCAGTTAGCAATTCTGTAGTCCAGTCGTATGAATCGGGAAAACATTCAAGACAGGTAATCCTTTTAACTTCCATACGGGTATCTGACCAATTCTAAAACCTGAAACTCACAACAAGAAAGATGAAAATTAAAGATTGCTCTCAAGAGCAACCACACACGAGATAACAAAAAAAAATAGGTATTTTAGTAATAATTAATATGCAAACTTACTTTAATTCGGGCGCCATATTGTAGCGTAAATAAAATTAAGTGCTCAGTAAAACACAAACCGCTACTTAACACGTGTAATTTTGATTAAAAGGAAAAAGATAGAAAACAAGTACTTAATTAGAAAATATAAAAAAGTTAGATATTAGTTATTACTGAGAACCTTTCAGTGATGGCGTGGGTTAACTTAGCGGAAAGAAAAAGAATGTTATCGAAAGTATTATGCAAATATTTTTAACTTACCTAACAAAAAATCGATTGCAATCGGTTATAGCTAGGCGAATACGCAATATTAGTAATTTTAGTTACAAAAACACTAAGAGCATCCAACGCGTCTTGATAAGCCTTAGGTTAGAAAGAGTTTTTGACGTGAGAATTTTTAGATTAGAAATATACAAATTAGGTGCACTATTTAAAATAGAACTCCTGCTGCGAAAACTCGGTAATTCCTGGACGGCTGAACACGACTGTGGGAAGTAACGTAGAAATCACGGAGCCACTGCGCTGCGGAGTCCGCATCTACCTCGTACTCGCTTCAGGCCTTTGAGATGGACGTCTCAGGCACAGGATGTGCTCGGATATCGGGCGAGAGCGCCCCGACCTCCGTCGTCGATAACCGACATCGCTTGCCCGTGGGGTTGAGCCAAAAATTGGCTTGTAACGGGATCTAAACAAAAAAGAAACTTCAGACCACCGATGCAAGCTGAATCTTTGATTAATTATGAAACTAGTGCGAAATGGATCGAAAAGAAAAAAGACGACAATACATACCAAATTAACCAGAAAATCACCCACAGACTATACTTTTGCTAGGACACTTTATATTTTTTATTGGGTTTACACCAACAGAAAAAAAACTTTCACTTCATAATTTCGATATTAATCACAAAAAATAAGGTCGACCATCACTTATCGGGTCCCAAAAATGTAATGACGCCGTCGAAAGGCAAACAACCGACGATTTTTTCACGATTCCTGGTTCAAATGTGAATAACAGCTATGAAGAAAAAAATTTTTTATTGAAAAGTTTGCATTAAGATTGGAGGAGGTTTTAACCGTAGCGGTTTTACGCTACAGTACCCCATTCCCAGTAAAAAAAAATGAGAGTAGCAACCCTAAAGGTGAGTGGCAACCCTAAAGGAAAGGTGAGTGACAACCCTAAAAGAAAGGTGGTTGACAACCCTAAAAGAAAGGTGAGAGATCAACCCAAGTGAATGTATCAACCCAGTGAGAGGGTGACAATGCTATAACAGATTGACATCACAACAACAGATTGAAAACACAACAACAGATTGAAAACACAATAACAGATTGAAAACACAAAAGGGATAGCATCAACCAAGAGTGAAAACCATAATATACAAATTAAATAAACTAGCCTAACTAACTTTAAACTAAATAAATACATCAAATCAACAACATCGAAGTGCAGCTGATACTGGATAAAATTGAAAGCCGGCCTCCAGTTTAGACGTTAACAGTGCGAGCTTCAGATGCGTCTCCTAAACCTACATTAGAATAGAAAAACAAACGATAGATCTAGAGTAATATTCTTAAATATATATAGGAACAAAGAACAATAATCAACACGAAACAAGAGTTGAGATTAAGAAATAACTTAAAAATACGACGAAAACTCAAAGGAAGTCAAACAAACTCGGAGTCGAACACAAAAGCTCGAAGTCAGATAAAAACTCGAAGTGAGATACGACTCAAAGTCCAACACGACTCAAAGTCAAACACAACTCAAAGTCAAACACGACTCAAAGTCGAACACGACTCAAAGTCAAACACGACTCAAAGTCAAACACGACTCAAAGTCAAACACGACTCAAAGTCAAACACGACTCAAGTCAAACACGACTCAAAGTCAAACACGACTCAAGACTGAATTTAAGAGCTTAAGTTATAGAGGGATAAGTTAGAAGGTTAAGTTAAAGAGAGAGGGTTAAGTTGAAGAGGGTGGACCTTAAATCAAAATCAAAAATACGACGCCTAATGAGAGGAAATGGTTATGAATAAATATTAACTCCAGGGAGGAATGAGGGTCGAAATAATAAAAGAGGTGTCGTTAATTGAAAACTAATGGCCTAACATAAGTAATGCTGATTAAGTTAAGAATATGGAACAAATTAATTCATTTAAGTATGTCTTTTATATGATATTGTCCAATATGATGAGAATCACAGTCTTGTAGGACATATGTAGTCATGGAGATGACTCTGATCACACGACATTTAATGAAACGAGGAGCAAGCTTTCCTGTAAAGTATTCAGCAGCTGACGATTTTGAAAAATTACGCCTCCATACAATGTCGCCGGCATTAAGTGTAATAGCCGTCCGGTTCGTATTGTAATTTCGTGAATTACGGAGAAAAGCAGAAGAAAGATTGTCCGCTACTTTTGCGTAAATCTCGGCGAGCGAAGTCAGATTACTCGCGTGTTGTACCCGACTTTCAGCTAAATTAGTGCTTAGAGTCTGGTTATTCGCACGCGATGAATCCATACAGACTTCTCTACCGAATATGAGAAAGTTTGGCGTAAACCCTGTGGCTAAATTAATACATGAATTGAGGTAAAGTTTGACCTTGGGTAACAATTTAGCCCAATGCCTTTGGTTCTCGCCAACCAATATGCTCAAACAAGTGACGACACTTTGGTTATAACGTTCTACCGTGTTTGCTTGTGGAGTGTAATAAGGGGTATATGTAGGGGATTCAATGCGAAACGATCTAAGAAAGTTTAAAAACTGATTACTACGAAAAACGGTAGCATTATCACAGAGAATAGACCGTGGAACTCCGAAGTTAAAAAATATTTCAGATTCCAAAGCTTTTATAACTGAATTGGCGTCAATCCTTTTAAGGGGCACTAACCAAACATATTTAGAAAAAACATCGACCATAGATAAAATGTATTTGAACCCATAATAAGCGATTGGAAGCGGTCCAATAACGTCGATAGAAATCATTTGTAAAGGTAAAGAAACTTCCTTTGGATAACACATATGACCACGTGGTTGGGAATTCGCGATCTTATAAGCTTTACAAACCTCACATTGCCTTAAAGTCTCAGAAACATCTCGAAACATATTTGGCCAGTAAAAGTTATCCTTGAGCTTAAAATAAGTCGTTCTTTTGAGTTGTGAGTGATAATTTCTAATAGTTCAGATTTATCGACTGGTTTACGTAATGTATCATTCAATTGAGAAATCTGATGCACAAAATGTAAAACAGGTTGATCTGATTTCTGTTTTGTATTTCTAACTTGTTGACCGGTTTTAAACTCGAAATCAATTTCTCCGAATGTATTGAAGAAATTTTCTTTTAATTCGGGGTAAGTCATATCAGGTCGACGGATTGACCTATAATAATTCAAGGCGCGACCGGATAACACTTCGTGGAAGCGTTTAAGCAGATATCTGTCAGTTATGTCGTCTGAATCCTTCTCTTCTTCGATACTGGTAAAAAAATTTCGAACACTGGTATCTCCAGTATAATTTATGTTCCATTTTCTTAGCGAAAATCGTTTTAGAAGGTAACCGGGACAGTCCTCGGATTTCATAGGAGAAGGTAAGTTAGAACGACTAGTACCAGGAGTGGGCCTAGGTGGAATGGGAGGAGGTCTAGAAATAATAATACTTTCGTGTAAAGGAGTCTCACCGATAGAACCTTCTTCGGACATTTTTAAACACAAAATAGAAATAGATTAAATGAAAGAGAGCGGGACTTAGCAGGAAATCGTTAGATATCGTGCCGTAATATCGATACGGGAAGAAGACAACAAAATGAACGTCAAAGGAATCCGCTGGGCTAAGAATCCAACAAAAATAGATACTAGCAAATAGCAGAAAAGCAAACAGTCGGGCTAAAAAATAAAAAAGGTAGACACTAGCACACGACCATTCAAAAAGCTTACCTTTGGTCACGAGGCCTAACCATCCACACATCAAACACACTCTACGGGAAACTATCTACCGCTACCTACTGGGATAAAATAAAACTCGGAATAGATACGTACATTTTGGGAGAAAATAAAAGAATTGGAAATTGGGTATAGTTACAAAGTTAATCTTTAAAATTGAATTTCACAAACATCACACAATTTAGCAAAGAACATAAATTCAGTTAGCAATTCTGTAGTCCAGTCGTATGAATCGGGAAAACATTCAAGACAGGTAATCCTTTTAACTTCCATACGGGTATCTGACCAATTCTAAAACCTGAAACTCACAACAAGAAAGATGAAAATTAAAGATTGCTCTCAAGAGCAACCACACACGAGATAACAAAAAAAAATAGGTATTTTAGTAATAATTAATATGCAAACTTACTTTAATTCGGGCGCCATATTGTAGCGTAAATAAAATTAAGTGCTCAGTAAAACACAAACCGCTACTTAACACGTGTAATTTTGATTAAAAGGAAAAAGATAGAAAACAAGTACTTAATTAGAAAATATAAAAAAGTTAAATATTAGTTATTACTGAGAACCTTTCAGTGATGGCGTGGGTTAACTTAGCGGAAAGAAAAAGAATGTTATCGAAAGTATTATGCAAATATTTTTAACTTACCTAACAAAAAATCGATTGCAATCGGTTATAGCTAGGCGAATACGCAATATTAGTAATTTTAGTTACAAAAACACTAAGAGCATCCAACGCGTCTTGATAGGCCTTAGGTTAGAAAGAGTTTTTGACGTGAGAATTTTTAGATTAGAAATATACAAATTAGGTGCACTATTTAAAATAGAACTCCTGCTGCGAAAACTCGGTAATTCCTGGACGGCTGAACACGACTGTGGGAAGTAACGTAGAAATCACGGAGCCACTGCGCTGCGGAGTCCGCATCTACCTCGTACTCGCTTCAGGCCTTTGAGATGGACGTCTCAGGCACAGGATGTGCTCGGATATCGGGCGAGAGCGCCCCGACCTCCGTCGTCGATAACCGACATCGCTTGCCCGTGGGGTTGAGCCAAAAATTGGCTTGTAACGGGATCTAAACAAAAAAGAAACTTCAGACCACCGATGCAAGCTGAATCTTTGATTAATTATGAAACTAGTGCGAAATGGATCGAAAAGAAAAAAGACGACAATACATACCAAATTAACCAGAAAATCACCCACAGACTATACTTTTGCTAGGACACTTTATATTTTTTATTGGGTTTACACCAACAGAAAAAAAACTTTCACTTCATAATTTCGATATTAATCACAAAAAATAAGGTCGACCATCACTTATCGGGTCCCAAAAATGTAATGACGCCGTCGAAAGGCAAACAACCGACGATTTTTTCACGATTCCTGGTTCAAATGTGAATAACAGCTATGAAGAAAAAAATTTTTTATTGAAAAGTTTGCATTAAGATTGGAGGAGGTTTTAACCGTAGCGGTTTTACGCTACAGTACCCCATTCCCAGTAAAAAAAAATGAGAGTAGCAACCCTAAAGGTGAGTGGCAACCCTAAAGGAAAGGTGAGTGACAACCCTAAAAGAAAGGTGGTTGACAACCCTAAAAGAAAGGTGAGAGATCAACCCAAGTGAATGTATCAACCCAGTGAGAGTGTGACAATGCTATAACAGATTGACATCACAACAACAGATTGAAAACACAACAACAGATTGAAAACACAATAACAGATTGAAAACACAAAAGGGATAGCATCAACCAAGAGTGAAAACCATAATATACAAATTAAATAAACTAGCCTAACTAACTTTAAACTAAATAAATACATCAAATCAACAACATCGAAGTGCAGCTGATACTGGATAAAATTGAAAGCCGGCCTCCAGTTTAGACGTTAACAGTGCGAGCTTCAGATGCGTCTCCTAAACCTACATTAGAATAGAAAAACAAACGATAGATCTAGAGTAATATTCTTAAATATATATAGGAACAAAGAACAATAATCAACACGAAACAAGAGTTGAGATTAAGAAATAACTTAAAAATACGACGAAAACTCAAAGGAAGTCAAACAAACTCGGAGTCGAACACAAAAGCTCGAAGTCAGATAAAAACTCGAAGTGAGACACGACTCAAAGTCCAACACGACTCAAAGTCAAACACAACTCAAAGTC
Organism: Tholera decimalis; assembly: GCA_943138885.2. Taxonomy (NCBI): domain Eukaryota; kingdom Metazoa; phylum Arthropoda; class Insecta; order Lepidoptera; family Noctuidae; genus Tholera; species Tholera decimalis. The sequence continues at coordinate 11,462,381 of OW964552.2, read as the reverse complement.
AAACACGACTCAAAGTCGAACACGACTCAAAGTCAAACACGACTCAAAGTCAAACACGACTCAAAGTCAAACACGACTCAAAGTCAAACACGACTCAAAGTCAAACACGACTCAAGTCAAACACGACTCAAAGTCAAACACGACTCAAGACTGAATTTAAGAGCTTAAGTTATAGAGGGATAAGTTAGAAGGTTAAGTTAAAGAGAGAGGGTTAAGTTGAAGAGGGTGGACCTTAAATCAAAATCAAAAATACGACGCCTAATGAGAGGAAATGGTTATGAATAAATATTAACTCCAGGGAGGAATGAGGGTCGAAATAATAAAAGAGGTGTCGTTAATTGAAAACTAATGGCCTAACATAAGTAATGCTGATTAAGTTAAGAATATGGAACAAATTAATTCATTTAAGTATGTCTTTTATATGATATTGTCCAATATGATGAGAATCACAGTCTTGTAGGACATATGTAGTCATGGAGATGACTCTGATCACACGACATTTAATGAAACGAGGAGCAAGCTTTCCTGTAAAGTATTCAGCAGCTGACGATTTTGAAAAATTACGCCTCCATACAATGTCGCCGGCATTAAGTGTAATAGCCGTCCGGTTCGTATTGTAATTTCGTGAATTACGGAGAAAAGCAGAAGAAAGATTGTCCGCTACTTTTGCGTAAATCTCGGCGAGCGAAGTCAGATTACTCGCGTGTTGTACCCGACTTTCAGCTAAATTAGTGCTTAGAGTCTGGTTATTCGCACGCGATGAATCCATACAGACTTCTCTACCGAATATGAGAAAGTTTGGCGTAAACCCTGTGGCTAAATTAATACATGAATTGAGGTAAAGTTTGACCTTGGGTAACAATTTAGCCCAATGCCTTTGGTTCTCGCCAACCAATATGCTCAAACAAGTGACGACACTTTGGTTATAACGTTCTACCGTGTTTGCTTGTGGAGTGTAATAAGGGGTATATGTAGGGGATTCAATGCGAAACGATCTAAGAAAGTTTAAAAACTGATTACTACGAAAAACGGTAGCATTATCACAGAGAATAGACCGTGGAACTCCGAAGTTAAAAAATATTTCAGATTCCAAAGCTTTTATAACTGAATTGGCGTCAATCCTTTTAAGGGGCACTAACCAAACATATTTAGAAAAAACATCGACCATAGATAAAATGTATTTGAACCCATAATAAGCGATTGGAAGCGGTCCAATAACGTCGATAGAAATCATTTGTAAAGGTAAAGAAACTTCCTTTGGATAACACATATGACCACGTGGTTGGGAATTCGCGATCTTATAAGCTTTACAAACCTCACATTGCCTTAAAGTCTCAGAAACATCTCGAAACATATTTGGCCAGTAAAAGTTATCCTTGAGCTTAAAATAAGTCGTTCTTTTGAGTTGTGAGTGATAATTTCTAATAGTTCAGATTTATCGACTGGTTTACGTAATGTATCATTCAATTGAGAAATCTGATGCACAAAATGTAAAACAGGTTGATCTGATTTCTGTTTTGTATTTCTAACTTGTTGACCGGTTTTAAACTCGAAATCAATTTCTCCGAATGTATTGAAGAAATTTTCTTTTAATTCGGGGTAAGTCATATCAGGTCGACGGATTGACCTATAATAATTCAAGGCGCGACCGGATAACACTTCGTGGAAGCGTTTAAGCAGATATCTGTCAGTTATGTCGTCTGAATCCTTCTCTTCTTCGATACTGGTAAAAAAATTTCGAACACTGGTATCTCCAGTATAATTTATGTTCCATTTTCTTAGCGAAAATCGTTTTAGAAGGTAACCGGGACAGTCCTCGGATTTCATAGGAGAAGGTAAGTTAGAACGACTAGTACCAGGAGTGGGCCTAGGTGGAATGGGAGGAGGTCTAGAAATAATAATACTTTCGTGTAAAGGAGTCTCACCGATAGAACCTTCTTCGGACATTTTTAAACACAAAATAGAAATAGATTAAATGAAAGAGAGCGGGACTTAGCAGGAAATCGTTAGATATCGTGCCGTAATATCGATACGGGAAGAAGACAACAAAATGAACGTCAAAGGAATCCGCTGGGCTAAGAATCCAACAAAAATAGATACTAGCAAATAGCAGAAAAGCAAACAGTCGGGCTAAAAAATAAAAAAGGTAGACACTAGCACACGACCATTCAAAAAGCTTACCTTTGGTCACGATGCCTAACCATCCACACATCAAACACACTCTACGGGAAACTAACTACCGCTACCTACTGGGATAAAATAAAACTCGGAATAGATACGTACATTTTGGGAGAAAATAAAAGAATTGGAAATTGGGTATAGTTACAAAGTTAATCTTTAAAATTGAATTTCACAAACATCACACAATTTAGCAAAGAACATAAATTCAGTTAGCAATTCTGTAGTCCAGTCGTATGAATCGGGAAAACATTCAAGACAGGTAATCCTTTTAACTTCCATACGGGTATCTGACCAATTCTAAAACCTGAAACTCACAACAAGAAAGATGAAAATTAAAGATTGCTCTCAAGAGCAACCACACACGAGATAACAAAAAAAAATAGGTATTTTAGTAATAATTAATATGCAAACTTACTTTAATTCGGGCGCCATATTGTAGCGTAAATAAAATTAAGTGCTCAGTAAAACACAAACCGCTACTTAACACGTGTAATTTTGATTAAAAGGAAAAAGATAGAAAACAAGTACTTAATTAGAAAATATAAAAAAGTTAAATATTAGTTATTACTGAGAACCTTTCAGTGATGGCGTGGGTTAACTTAGCGGAAAGAAAAAGAATGTTATCGAAAGTATTATGCAAATATTTTTAACTTACCTAACAAAAAATCGATTGCAATCGGTTATAGCTAGGCGAATACGCAATATTAGTAATTTTAGTTACAAAAACACTAAGAGCATCCAACGCGTCTTGATAGGCCTTAGGTTAGAAAGAGTTTTTGACGTGAGAATTTTTAGATTAGAAATATACAAATTAGGTGCACTATTTAAAATAGAACTCCTGCTGCGAAAACTCGGTAATTCCTGGACGGCTGAACACGACTGTGGGAAGTAACGTAGAAATCACGGAGCCACTGCGCTGCGGAGTCCGCATCTACCTCGTACTCGCTTCAGGCCTTTGAGATGGACGTCTCAGGCACAGGATGTGCTCGGATATCGGGCGAGAGCGCCCCGACCTCCGTCGTCGATAACCGACATCGCTTGCCCGTGGGGTTGAGCCAAAAATTGGCTTGTAACGGGATCTAAACAAAAAAGAAACTTCAGACCACCGATGCAAGCTGAATCTTTGATTAATTATGAAACTAGTGCGAAATGGATCGAAAAGAAAAAAGACGACAATACATACCAAATTAACCAGAAAATCACCCACAGACTATACTTTTGCTAGGACACTTTATATTTTTTATTGGGTTTACACCAACAGAAAAAAAACTTTCACTTCATAATTTCGATATTAATCACAAAAAATAAGGTCGACCATCACTTATCGGGTCCCAAAAATGTAATGACGCCGTCGAAAGGCAAACAACCGACGATTTTTTCACGATTCCTGGTTCAAATGTGAATAACAGCTATGAAGAAAAAAATTTTTTATTGAAAAGTTTGCATTAAGATTGGAGGAGGTTTTAACCGTAGCGGTTTTACGCTACAGTACCCCATTCCCAGTAAAAAAAAATGAGAGTAGCAACCCTAAAGGTGAGTGGCAACCCTAAAGGAAAGGTGAGTGACAACCCTAAAAGAAAGGTGGTTGACAACCCTAAAAGAAAGGTGAGAGATCAACCCAAGTGAATGTATCAACCCAGTGAGAGGGTGACAATGCTATAACAGATTGACATCACAACAACAGATTGAAAACACAACAACAGATTGAAAACACAATAACAGATTGAAAACACAAAAGGGATAGCATCAACCAAGAGTGAAAACCATAATATACAAATTAAATAAACTAGCCTAACTAACTTTAAACTAAATAAATACATCAAATCAACAACATCGAAGTGCAGCTGATACTGGATAAAATTGAAAGCCGGCCTCCAGTTTAGACGTTAACAGTGCGAGCTTCAGATGCGTCTCCTAAACCTACATTAGAATAGAAAAACAAACGATAGATCTAGAGTAATATTCTTAAATATATATAGGAACAAAGAACAATAATCAACACGAAACAAGAGTTGAGATTAAGAAATAACTTAAAAATACGACGAAAACTCAAAGGAAGTCAAACAAACTCGGAGTCGAACACAAAAGCTCGAAGTCAGATAAAAACTCGAAGTGAGACACGACTCAAAGTCCAACACGACTCAAAGTCAAACACAACTCAAAGTCAAACACGACTCAAAGTCGAACACGACTCAAAGTCAAACACGACTCAAAGTCAAACACGACTCAAAGTCAAACACGACTCAAAGTCAAACACGACTCAAAGTCAAACACGACTCAAAGTCAAACACGACTCAAGTCAAACACGACTCAAAGTCAAACACGACTCAAGACTGAATTTAAGAGCTTAAGTTATAGAGGGATAAGTTAGAAGGTTAACTTAAAGAGAGAGGGTTAAGTTGAAGAGGGTGGACCTTAAATCAAAATCAAAAATACGACGCCTAATCAGAGGAAATGGTTATGAATAAATATTAACTCCAGGGAGGAATGAGGGTCGAAATAATAAAAGAGGTGTCGTTAATTGAAAACTAATGGCCTAACATAAGTAATGCTGATTAAGTTAAGAATATGGAACAAATTAATTCATTTAAGTATGTCTTTTATATGATATTGTCCAATATGATGAGAATCACAGTCTTGTAGGACATATGTAGTCATGGAGATGACTCTGATCACACGACATTTAATGAAACGAGGAGCAAGCTTTCCTGTAAAGTATTCAGCAGCTGACGATTTTGAAAAATTACGCCTCCATACAATGTCGCCGGCATTAAGTGTAATAGCCGTCCGGTTCGTATTGTAATTTCGTGAATTACGGAGAAAAGCAGAAGAAAGATTGTCCGCTACTTTTGCGTAAATCTCGGCGAGCGAAGTCAGATTACTCGCGTGTTGTACCCGACTTTCAGCTAAATTAGTGCTTAGAGTCTGGTTATTCGCACGCGATGAATCCATACAGACTTCTCTACCGAATATGAGAAAGTTTGGCGTAAACCCTGTGGCTAAATTAATACATGAATTGAGGTAAAGTTTGACCTTGGGTAACAATTTAGCCCAATGCCTTTGGTTCTCGCCAACCAATATGCTCAAACAAGTGACGACACTTTGGTTATAACGTTCTACCGTGTTTGCTTGTGGAGTGTAATAAGGGGTATATGTAGGGGATTCAATGCGAAACGATCTAAGAAAGTTTAAAAACTGATTACTACGAAAAACGGTAGCATTATCACAGAGAATAGACCGTGGAACTCCGAAGTTAAAAAATATTTCAGATTCCAAAGCTTTTATAACTGAATTGGCGTGTATCCTTTTAAGGGGCACTAACCAAACATATTTAGAAAAAACATCGACCATAGATAAAATGTATTTGAACCCATAATAAGCGATTGGAAGCGGTCCAATAACGTCGATAGAAATCATTTGTAAAGGTAAAGAAACTTCCTTTGGATAACACATATGACCACGTGGTTGGGAATTCGCGATCTTATAAGCTTTACAAACCTCACATTGCCTTAAAGTCTCAGAAACATCTCGAAACATATTTGGCCAGTAAAAGTTATCCTTGAGCTTAAAATAAGTCGTTCTTTTGAGTTGTGAGTGATAATTTCTAATAGTTCAGATTTATCGACTGGTTTACGTAATGTATCATTCAATTGAGAAATCTGATGCACAAAATGTAAAACAGGTTGATCTGATTTCTGTTTTGTATTTCTAACTTGTTGACCGGTTTTAAACTCGAAATCAATTTCTCCGAATGTATTGAAGAAATTTTCTTTTAATTCGGGGTAAGTCATATCAGGTCGACGGATTGACCTATAATAATTCAAGGCGCGACCGGATAACACTTCGTGGAAGCGTTTAAGCAGATATCTGTCAGTTATGTCGTCTGAATCCTTCTCTTCTTCGATACTGGTAAAAAAATTTCGAACACTGGTATCTCCAGTATAATTTATGTTCCATTTTCTTAGCGAAAATCGTTTTAGAAGGTAACCGGGACAGTCCTCGGATTTCATAGGAGAAGGTAAGTTAGAACGACTAGTACCAGGAGTGGGCCTAGGTGGAATGGGAGGAGGTCTAGAAATAATAATACTTTCGTGTAAAGGAGTCTCACCGATAGAACCTTCTTCGGACATTTTTAAACACAAAATAGAAATAGATTAAATGAAAGAGAGCGGGACTTAGCAGGAAATCGTTAGATATCGTGCCGTAATATCGATACGGGAAGAAGACAACAAAATGAACGTCAAAGGAATCCACTGGGCTAAGAATCCAACAAAAATAGATACTAGCAAATAGCAGAAAAGCAAACAGTCGGGCTAAAAAATAAAAAAGGTAGACACTAGCACACGACCATTCAAAAAGCTTACCTTTGGTCACGATGCCTAACCATCCACACATCAAACACACTCTACGGGAAACTAACTACCGCTACCTACTGGGATAAAATAAAACTCGGAATAGATACGTACATTTTGGGAGAAAATAAAAGAATTGGAAATTGGGTATAGTTACAAAGTTAATCTTTAAAATTGAATTTCACAAACATCACACAATTTAGCAAAGAACATAAATTCAGTTAGCAATTCTGTAGTCCAGTCGTATGAATCGGGAAAACATTCAAGACAGGTAATCCTTTTAACTTCCATACGGGTATCTGACCAATTCTAAAACCTGAAACTCACAACAAGAAAGATGAAAATTAAAGATTGCTCTCAAGAGCAACCACACACGAGATAACAAAAAAAAATAGGTATTTTAGTAATTATTAATATGCAAACTTACTTTAATTCGGGCGCCATATTGTAGCGTAAATAAAATTAAGTGCTCAGTAAAACACAAACCGCTACTTAACACGTGTAATTTTGATTAAAAGGAAAAAGATAGAAAACAAGTACTTAATTAGAAAATATAAAAAAGTTAAATATTAGTTATTACTGAGAACCTTTCAGTGATGGCGTGGGTTAACTTAGCGGAAAGAAAAAGAATGTTATCGAAAGTATTATGCAAATATTTTTAACTTACCTAACAAAAAATCGATTGCAATCGGTTATAGCTAGGCGAATACGCAATATTAGTAATTTTAGTTACAAAAACACTAAGAGCATCCAACGCGTCTTGATAGGCCTTAGGTTAGAAAGAGTTTTTGACGTGAGTATTTTTAGATTAGAAATATACAAATTAGGTGCACTATTTAAAATAGAACTCCTGCTGCGAAAACTCGGTAATTCCTGGACGGCTGAACACGACTGTGGGAAGTAACGTAGAAATCACGGAGCCACTGCGCTGCGGAGTCCGCATCTACCTCGTACTCGCTTCAGGCCTTTGAGATGGACGTCTCAGGCACAGGATGTGCTCGGATATCGGGCGAGAGCGCCCCGACCTCCGTCGTCGATAACCGACATCGCTTGCCCGTGGGGTTGAGCCAAAAATTGGCTTGTAACGGGATCTAAACAAAAAAGAAACTTCAGACCACCGATGCAAGCTGAATCTTTGATTAATTATGAAACTAGTGCGAAATGGATCGAAAAGAAAAAAGACGACAATACATACCAAATTAACCAGAAAATCACCCACAGACTATACTTTTGCTAGGACACTTTATATTTTTTATTGGGTTTACACCAACAGAAAAAAAACTTTCAGTTCATAATTTCGATATTAATCACAAAAAATAAGGTCGACCATCACTTATCGAGTCCCAAAAATGTAATGACGCCGTCGAAAGGCAAACAACCGACGATTTTTTCACGATTCCTGGTTCAAATGTGAATAACAGCTATGAAGAAAAAAAATTTTTATTGAAAAGTTTGCATTAAGATTGGAGGAGGTTTTAACCGTAGCGGTTTTACGCTACAGCAGGTTACTTGGCTACTTTATGTCATTAGCATCGTTTCAACTGTTCTCAAAACGGTGAAGGAAGAGATTGTGAGAAAACCAGCATATCTTCTAAGATATATCTATAGATATATATAGATCTATCTAAACATTAAAAGACATGTGACAACTATCAACCCTCATTTGGTTTGCGTCCCAACAGTGACAAATTTATAGGCAAAAAGCATAGCTAACAAAAAAAATTGGCCAAGTGCGAGTCGGACTCGCCCATGAAGGGTTCCCTAATCCGTAGTAACAATAATAAATATAATATACTTAATTCATAAGAAAAAAAAAAAAAAAAAACAAAAAACCTTACAAATTTCTTAAAACTAGATTATTTACAATTTTTACAACTACGCCAAATAACTTTGTTTTTCATAGTATTTGTATGAGTTACAAAGTTATATTTGCGGTTTTAGAAAATATACTGTATCTCAAAAACTGCTGACTCGATTACGTTCAAACCAATTTTGGTTGAAAGTACACATTAAGATCTATAACATATGGTTTTTTTTAGATTTTTCACTTCATTATTATAGAAGTTAGAGGGGGGGGACACACATTTTACCACTTTGGAAGCGTATATCTTTTAAACGATTATCTTTATGAAAAAGTAATTTTAGAAACCTTAATGGTATTTTTAAAGACCTGTCTATAGATACCACACACGTATAGGTTTCATGAAAGAAAAAATTTTCAGTTTCAGTTCCATGCATGGAGAGCCCCCTTCATTTTAAATATTTTTTAAATTTTCTCTTATAATGGAAAAGCGGTTCACAGAATACATCTACCTACCAAGTTTTACATGTATAGTCCTAATAGTTACGGAATAAAATGGCTGTGACATACGGACGGACGGACAGAAAGAGACGGACAGACATGTCGAAACTATAAGGGTTCCGTTTTTTGCCATTCGGCTACGGAACCCTAAACACATACCTTAAACATAGCTTTTCTAACATAATACGTTACATCAAGCTGTATTTATTTACTCAAACCTATCAAAGCACATAGCCCTATAAAATCCATGTTTTTATTTATGCAAGCAAAAATTTAAACGTTTCATGTTTAATTGCTATTAGCATGTAGAAATTAACAATTAAATCAACTAACAATAAATTTAATTTTACTTTAGAAATAATGATAGACTACAAGTTTTTTTTTTTAATCTTTATTAAATTTATTTGAGGTTTTTATCCCAATGGATACGCCAACCTCATCATGCCATACACAATACACATGCTTCTACAAAATAAATTTAAAGGAGAATCCTAAGCAATATAGTACACCAACTCACTAAATCTTTTTACTACATCTGACTTCGTTGAAGTAAAATTGATTGTATTAAACCTACCTGTAATATATTTAAAATAACTCATTGATTAGTCTTCTTCTTTTCTCTTGGTTCTTGACACACTCCATCAACCAATGATTTACATGACTACAAGATTCAGTACTTACATTTTATATTTCCGAATCAACACGGAAAATTCTAGAACTCCAATATTACATTTCACTCGTGACGGACGTTACAATTCTATGACGTCATAATCACTCCCAGGCGGGAGAAACTTTTAAAAAGTTTAGTTGTAAAACTGTACGGTTTTATTGGATTATCCCGAAAGAATATTGTTAGTGCTGTAATAATTTTGGTAATTTATTAGTTCAGTGTTTGTTCTTATGAAATCTGGTGACCTATGTATGTGACGGATGGACGGACTTAAAGTTCAAATCAATCAAATAAATTCACAGTCTGGTTCACCGGCGCGGCGTAACGTTGCTTGCCTGTCTATCTTCTACAGATTGTACTTCGGAAAGTGTGCGCAGGAGCTCCACGACCTAATCCCTTCATCCCCCTTGTACTACCGGTCTACTAGACGTACTGCAGGATACCGTCTGCCAGCAGCTCATCTCTAAAACCATACTTTCTAAATAGTTCCCGTAAAATTCCTACGTCCTTAATCAAAGACTACCTTCATACAAAAATACCCTTATATTTCATTTCAATGTTGCAAAAAAAAAACTAAACTCGGTTATAAGTGTTTCTACTCAAATCAAGAACACCTTAGCTATAAACTGAGACACAGGCTCTCTATGAAAGGGACTTGACCGTAATCCATTGAGCACTGCTGATAATGCTAATGACATAAAGTAATGTGCCTGGTTGGGTTTGAACCGACGACCTACAACTTGCAAGCCGTACCTGTAACCACTAGGCTTTTTTTTTTAACGTGGTAAAATCATCAGATGAGTCCTCCCACCCCGGGCAGGGCCGGAGGGACTGTCAGACTTGTACTGACTAAAATCCACGGTATTCCTTCATTAGCCCTTTACGTACCGGGGTCACGGTAATGGGATAAGTCCCAATAGGCTAGGCCACCATTGCTCGCCTTAGCTATAAGATTAGAAAATTATTATCAACTAGCTTGTGCCAGCGGCTTCCCCCGCGTGGGAAGTTTTTCCCGTGTAAATCCCGATTTCGTGGGAATTTCGCAAAATCCTTTCTTAGCGGATGCCTACGTCATAACATCTACCTGCATGCCAAATTTCAGCCCGATCCGTCCAGTGGTTTGGGCTGTGCGTTGATAGATCACTATGTTAGTCAGTCAGTCAGTCACCTTTTTGTGTTTGTTTTGTTTACTTCTTAAAGTTTGACAGTTTTTTGTTTCAAGTTAAAAGTAAGTTTTACATACCAGCAACGGTCAATATGAAGATACTAATTAAAATTATACAACACTAGCTGTTGCCTGCGACTTCATTTGCGTGGGAGGTTTTTCCTGCGTAAATCCTATGTGTTAATCCATGCTTTTAGCTATCTACCTACTTAACTTTATCTCGAATCCGTTCAGAAGTTTTTGCGTGAATGCGAAGCAAACATTCATCCATGTATCCAATTATCCATCCTCACAAAGTTTCGCATTTATAATATTAGTAGGAAAGATAGGAACTAAGAAGGATAAATGTATCATTCTTTATCCATATTTAGCAAATAAATTATTTGATTATATAATTCATACTACAATTAATCAAACTTGATTCAGTAAATCGATGGGTCCTATGTATATGGGCCAAACTAACAATTTGGCCATTTTGACTTTTTTATGGTAAACGCATCTTATCGATATAAAGAATTATGTCAATATTTATATTTACATTTCATTTTTTTATTTGTTATATTATGTGTATGTTTTGTTAAGAATTATGTTAGCTATTTAAAAAAAAGATTTCTGCATAGAAACACGATTTTTTATTGCAGTATAACGGCGTATGTGACATGAATTTAAACGTACAAGGTCCTAATAGTAGTTAGAGACTTATACGCGGGGAGTTGCCGCGCGTTTATTTATTGTTTGGACCAATCAGCTGATTTGACAATACATTGAACGGAGCAACGGCCGCACTGTGATGAATACAAATTGTAATTGTTGTGTTTTTGGGTTACAATTTAGATTAATAAGTAAAAGATGACATCCTATTATTGCGCTAAGTTGTCTAGAAGCCGGAATTTAGTGAAATAAAAAATATTATCCCACATGTATATGACAGTTATTATGAAAATTTAGTAGCATCTAATGACATTGCGTCAATTAATGAGAGCGGTAATGAAGAAAATTAATGAAGACTTTTTAAGAATTAGCACGGGGAAGCACTTGCTGTTTCCCTTGGCATCTCCAAGGCTTTTGACAGGGTCTGGCACGATAGCCTTATTGCTAAGCTTCCTTTCGGTTTACCCACTCAACTTTGCGTTTTGATTGAAGACTTCCCGAGAGATCGGTCCATTCGAGTGGTCATTGATGATTGCTAAATTGCTAATTGCCAATTGGCTATTAATGTCGGGGTCCCTCAGGGGTCGGTTCTCTCAGCACAGTTGCTGAGAGATATGTGTCCAGCGAGCGTGCTGGTGGGTCAGATCCAGTCTCTCCATGAGGACATGGTTAGGCCCTTGAACTTGTCCTTGAAGGCTGTCTCCGAATGGGGTGATGCCAACTTGGTCCAGTTTAATACAGCTACTACCCAGGCTTGTCTCTTCTCCTCAAAAAGGAGCCAATTCGAACCGGCTCCCATTTTCTGTGATGTAATCGTGCCAATAACCGATCATATTAAGCTTCTTGGGGTTACACTAACTTCCACCCTCAATTTTGGTCCATTTATCGAGGCTAAGGCTCAACTAGCATCAAAAAAGTTGGGAATCTTAGCAAAGGTGAGACGGTACTTCACACCGGAACAGTTGCTCAGTCTGTATCAAGCCCAGGTTCGGTCGTGTATGGAGCTACTATTGCTCTCATATTTGGGATAGATCTACCAAATAAAATTTGGACGCGCTTGAGTCTATTGAGAAACGGGCCAAGAGACTCATTGGCAACGATGCACTGGTCAAGTCAAAGCTCCAGAGCCTTGAACATCGACGACGAGTTGCAAGTCTATCGGTTTTCTATCGGTTACAATTTGGGGAGGGTGTGATGGAATTACACAATCGAATTCCGCCAAGCACGTTCCATCATCGGACTATAAGACAAACGGTGATGCGCCATCGTTACATGGTCCACATTCCACCCATACGCACTAAACGTTTTGGGAATGCCTTCGTTGTGCGTATAGTTAAGGAGTGGAATTCCCTGCCGGAGTCTGAGTTTCTGTTTTAAGCTATAACTTAGGGATCTTTAAGTCAAGAGTGAATAGGTTACTTTTAGGTAAGCGTGCTCTATCTTCGACCACATCATCACTTACCATCAGGTGAGATGGTGGTCAAACGCGAACCAATTAACAAAAAAAAAATAATACTAATGTTGATTTTATTATTTAATTATACTACAGAGATTTTTTTTTAGTTTATTTACACAAGATAGGTTTTTAACTTTGTTATTTTTTTTTTTGTAATTTTATTGAGAAAATAATAATGTGAAGTAGGTACATTATTTTGTTAATCAAACTTAGATCTTCAGTGAAAGTTTCGTTCTTACTTATTATTTTTTTGTTTTTTTTTTTCATAAGTGTAGTTTTAAGGCTACTTTAATTTGTATTTCAATAAATGAATAAAACTATTGCGTGTTTTTTAATTATTGAAATGATCTAACTGAAAACTGAGTTAGTAGGTAAGCCGATTGTAAAACGTATAAGTGTCAATGTGACATAAATGACTAAATATCTAAATAGCTTATATTCTAATTAATGTATTATCAACTACTTCAATTGTTACTTGATTTTATGAGTAAAAAATATAAAAATATATAACGTATGATAATTAACGTAATACGCGTATAATGGCCAATATGACACATTGGCCCTTTTAAAGTGTTTTTAGAGAAAAATAATTTTAACAAAAACTAACGTAGAAGGGCCAATGTGACGTAAAAAAAAACCGATATATGTATATATAAAATACTATAGTACAAATGAGGAGGATAGTTGTCTTAGCAAACAAGCAAAGATTCGTAAACTTCGGTTTTATCAATCTGAAGTTATAGTAAATAGAAACTTTGGAAGCCTCTCCTGTAAAGTTGTAATTTTGCACTTTGGCCCATATACATAGGACCCATCGAAATAAGACGTGAAAGCGTACAAACAAAGAGACATTCGGTTGCATAATATAAACAAATCGTCATAAAGAATCAACAATATTATTGTAACCCTCGTCAAAGTTACATACATACATCCGCATTTCTGACGCATGCAGGTATCCTCAAAAAAGAAACTGTTTGGTAACCAAAATAAATGTGCCCCCAAACATTCATACATCTTAATAACCCACAGCCATTGTTTTTAAGCCCCCTAATAAGCCCCATCGCCATTTGTGTTAAATATCTTACGTGACGCGCTACCATTTAGTCCTAAATCCTGCGTCCAATGGTTCTTTTCATCTATGTTTGCTTTTTTTATTCCATACATGATATAAATAAATGAAATTGAACTGACTGGCTGTGTTTTCTCAAGAGCTCATAATTAAAAACAAAAAACTTTTTTTAATTATTCTATCTGTTTGTCCGTGTAGAGATATGTGACGTCTCACAGACGTATGTGCAACTTTCACTAGAATATAGAGGATATAGGACAACATATAGGCTGTTAGCTTTTGGCCGTGGCTTCGCTAACACGAAAAGTAAAATTTCAGCATAGAAAAATACCCTTCGTCGTTCTCTCTAATTTATCTCTGTAGCAAATTCCATCAAAATCGATTGAGACGATTAATCGACGTGAAAGCGAAACAGACAGAGTTACTTTCGTATTTATAATATTAGTTGGGATTATAGTATTCCCATTGGATCGGGATTTACGCGGAAAAACCTTTGCGAATGAAGGCGTTGACTCAGCTAATGACATAATATATAATTGTACAAAGCTCTCTGGCTTTTGCTCTGTCACTTTTTCCCATTGACTTTTTCCCTCGTAAAACACACCATACATCTTTCAATCCAAAAGCCAACGAGGTATGAAAAGGGTCTGAAATCTGACAGTAACGTTGGCTAAACGTTGATTTATATCAAAATTCAATTTTACTAAGTAATTCTATTAATGTCATGTTAAACTTGATGTTCTAACACTTACTTTGTGCCATTTAAAATGTATTTATCAAAAAGTTATTTCCAGTTTTAATAAATTTATTATGAATGACATAGCATACCGTCCATTACCATCTCATTACCTACTTAAAGAAGCCTGAAAAATTATCGCGCCACCACCAACGTATCCCAACCTTAACATAACATTATTAACATTTAATTAAGTAGATAACTTCTACTGGGAGTCGGCCATCAATGGACCGTCCTAAACAATCATAGCTTTACCTTGCCGATCGACCTATAAGGCTGTTATTTTTCAGCCACGAGGACCTCACGTCACTTCAAATTGTTTAGTAAAAAACGCTAAAAGTCATGTTTATTTATTTAAATACTAGTACTCACGCGGGGCTTCGCTCCCGTGGATTCTATCACGGTAAAAACGTAACTCTCCTTTTTTTTCAGTCGCGTAAAAAGTAGCCTATAACCTTCCTCAAGCTTCAAGCTACTTCCATACCAAATTGCATCCAAACCAGGGACCGTACAACCCCGATTAAGAGTTAAGTCTTTGAAAGGGTAAGCCATTTATAAGGTTACCTTTATCGTGATGTAACTCTATGAATGGGTTTTAGGCTTGAACCCATTAAAAGGGTTATCTCTTCAATATGGATAACCCATTGAATGGGTTTTATACAAGAACCCCAGTGAAAGGGTTACACTTACATTATGATAACCCATTGAATGGGTTCTATACCTAAAACCCTACATTGAGATAACCTATAAAGTATAGGTAAGGGTTTTCTTCGGGTTACCATATTATTATGGTTATTCAATAGACTTGTGCTAAGTAGGTGCTGGATGGAGCACCACACACACCATCGCTAGCGCACTGACTTTATTACACTAGACATTGCAGACATGTAGCCGAAACACGTGTTATCGTGCCGTGTTATACAATTTAGATTTTAGATACTCTCATATTAAGGTGTGTGTGTCCCGCATTTGCGACAAGTTTTGTCTTGTATGAGTCATACAAGACAACAATTACCTACATATAGATGTAGACTGATGTCCTGTAAAGTAACGCAAATAATGTTTTTTAACGCGTTGTAAATACCTACGTACAGTAAACATTCGAGTAAAAAATTAACAAAAAAAAAATAAAAAACGATAACTACGTTAAAATATAACTAGAGAACTAAAATTACGGAAACTAAATATAAAATTGCTTTCATAATGACAACAATAACAAAGAGAACACATACATATACATTCGCGATTTATTTGCCAAAAATTTAAACAAATATGAGTTTATAGAAAAATAACTTTAAATCCTACGTAATAAAGTTCAATTTACGCTACAACGTCAGACATTTCTATAACTTTTTTAATAGTGCTAGTCACTCTAAACTCAACTTAATCACCATTAAAATAAAGTTGATATTTGTGTAACTTGAAATAACATCAATTTGAGACATTAGTTTGAATATAAAGGGCCTTTTCAACCGACGACAAAAAAAGGAGGAGGTTATCAATTCGACGCGTATATATATATATATATATTTTTATAATGATCACCGATTACTCGAAGACGGCTGGACCGATTTGGAAAATTCTTTTTTTGTTTGAAAAGGTATACTTTGAAATTGGTCCCATTGTCACCAAGTCAGGATCTGATGATGGGATCCTGGAGAAATCGAGGGAACTCTTCAAACATTATAGGCACACCTATAGTGATTTGAGTATTTTTTATAGTAACTTGTGTAGTTGCATTCGAAAGGCACCATTTGTGAAGTGGACCTGATGATGAAGACCACAGATGGCCACTGGAACTACTCAATATATAAGTAGGAATAATAGGTATTTCATGTGTTCCGCTTCGATTACTTGAATGTGGTTATTAAGCACAATTATGCTCGTCACAATGCATATGGTGAAGTGAAGTTAATGGTGAAGCACCAGGAGAACTCCTCAACAATATTAACGGCCCAACATTGGGAAAAGCAAAATTTTGTAAATGAATATAAGTAGTTGACATTTAGGCTCTTGTAACTAGGTAAATTAAAAATCGACCAACTAAAAAGTATGAAATAAAAACTTTTTACCAAAAAATTAAACCGACTCTCAAAATCAAAGTTATTTTTTATTTTGCAGTGTTTTTGGGTGCCGGTTTAATTTTTTTGGTAAAATGTTTTTATAAGGCGGATTTTTAATAGGGCGGATCGATGTTGACAGTTTGTGGCGGCCGTGTTGTTTTGGCGGCATCTGTCAAATACGTTGTTATTTCTTCAGTTACAGATGCCAAATCACCATAGTAAGTTACACGATTGAGCAGCACGTCCAAATGATAAAACTTTATTATCAAAATTAGTGTTTGTTAGTGCAAACGTTGCGCGCATTACGTCTATTTTACGGCAAACGCGGTGGCCCTTTAAAGTCGACTCTCCAACGTTTGGTGACCAAATTTGAGATAACTGGTTCGGTAAACAACCAACCAACACCCTTACGTCAAAGGAATGCCAGATCGGCCGAGAACATCGCTGCTGTCCGTGAGAGTGTGCAGGAGACTCCGAGACTGTCGATTTCTCGCCGTGCACAAGAACTCGGCTTTTCGCAGACTTCAACTTGGTGAATTTTGCGTCGGGACTTAGGCCTACACCCGTACAAGATCCGACTGACCCAGGAGCTCAAAGTGAATAACCATAGAGAACGCTGTTTGTTCGCTGACTGGGCTACAGAACGTTTGGAAGAGAACCCCCATTTTGGCCGAAAAAACATCTTTAGCGACGAGGCGCATTTTTGGATGAATGGTTTTGTTAATAAGCAAAATTGCCGTATATGGGACGACCACAACCCACACGAGGTTCACCAGGTGGTAATTCATCCACAAAAAGTTACTGTTTGGTGCGGATCTTGGTCCAGCGGCGTCATTGGTCCGTACTTCTTCGAAAACGATGATGGCGAGGCCATTACTGTCAACGACGGGCGCTACAGATCAATTATTAACAATTTCTTTTTGCCTGAATTAAAACTATATGGACGTGGGCAACATGTGGTTCCAACAAGACGGCACATCTCACATACACCTTGTTTTATTTAATTTCAACATCGACCCGTCCTTGTTGAAAGACCTCTTACGGACACTTGGGTTCGCGCTGTACTAGTACAGTCCGAATAATGCACTGGTAAACCTTATTAGTAGGTACATTAGTACCTAATAGTACACAAAAATGTAGCCATTATCATATAAAAAACTCACTATTACTAGTGTTTCTATTAAGTAATGAAATGAGAATTTGGCGGATTTTGGTCGTATGGTGTGACTATGAAAAAAAGGTGCACATATTTAATTGATTTTCCTTCATACTTTAACAGGCTTAGTTAACGAAGAGACATTCAATCACATACGTACACTAAATCAAAGATAACATAACTGTAAAAAACAACGGAACATCATTTAACATAAATAAACAGGGGTTGACATTTTAACAATGTTCAACCAGCTACAAGCTTGTAGCTAAGATCGCATCATCATCTATCATCAACTATCAGTCATCTAGAAGTTCCAGTAGCAGTCACCGAAGTAGACCATCAGGTTACACCACCCAGTCCGAAGGTAAGATCTCATCATAACTAACAAAATGAGCCCATACTTGGCACATCTAGCTCTAGTCATTCAGAAGTTCCAGTAGCAGTCACTAAAGTTGGTAGGTACTTATACCTAACTACGTAGTTGAAATCATCAGACAACACAACAAATATGAATGTTTACATAGGTACCTACTATAAAAAAGAATGAAAAATAATCTAAAAAAAACTTTTTAACAAAAAATTAAACCGACTCCCAAAAAACACTGCAAAGTGAAAAATAACTTTAATTTCGGTAGTCGGTGTCTTTAGTTTTGTTTTTTCGTTTTTGGCACCGACTTCCGAAATTAAAGTTATTTTTCACTTTGCAGTGTTTTTTGGGAGTCGGTTTAATTTTTTGTTAAAAAGTTTTTTTTTCACTCTTTTTAGTTGGATGATTTTGAATTTACCTAGTTACAAGGGCCTAAATGTCAACTACTTATAACCTTTTACAAAATATTGCTTTTCCCAATGCTGGGCTGTTAATTGTTGAGGAGTTCTCCTGGTACTTCACCATCAGCTCTACATCACCATATGCATTGTGACGAGCATAAAGTGCTTAACATCCATATTCAAGTAATCGAATCGCAATCCACTTAATACTTATTATTGAGTAGTTTCGGCGGCCATCTGCGTTCTTCATCATCAGTTCCACTTCCCCAAATGGTACTTTTTGAGAGCAACTGCACAAGTTACTATAAGAAATACCCAAAATGCCATAGGTGTGCCTATAATATTTGAAGAGTTCCCTCGATTTCTCCAGGATCCCATCATCAGATCCTGACTTTGGTGATAATGGTACCAATTTCGAAGTATACCCATTCGAACAAAAAAAGAATTTTCCAAATCGGTTCAGCCGTCTTCGAGTACTCGATGATCATACAAAAAAAAAAAATATATACGCGTCGAATTGATAACCTCCTCTTTTTGTCGTCGGTTGAAAATAAATCATTATACTTTCTACAAGACGTATCAAAATTAGTTTAGTTACTCTTTCTTCCCGCAGTTATCGTGGATCAAACGAAACAGGGCGATAGTTGGGGTTATTTGCAGTAAAAAATATCTGTGTGGCTGAGTACTCACTTGATCACCTTAGAAGTTATGAATATTTGAGTATTACTTGAAAAAAAAAAAAAACAACATTTGTGATAAATAGGCAATTAAAGTAAAATGGGTACCTGTTTTAAAACAATAAATGGTGTTTAGTAGCTTCTAGGAAATGTATCATCACTACAAAAGTGCTTTTACGATATTAGGTACCATGATTTATGAGCATTGGTACTTTTTTCAATATCTTTTAAATCTCACGTAAAATTACTTGTAACTTAAAAACCCTATTTTGAAAAAAAAAAACTAGTTACCACAAAATGACCCTGTATTTTAAAAAAAACTTACCTATTTAATGACGATTAAAACGAGGTGTAACACATAGCTGTTTGTAGCTTCATTATTTTTTTATGTTAACTTTTCATAGCAAGGTCTAAATCAAAGTACCTACTGTTTTAAACACTCACGGTTTTTCACTACACTCAAAGTATTTACGGGATAATATCCGTGATTTTCTTTTCTATTTATGAGCTCCCAAAAAAAGCCAGCTCATAAACACAAAAGAAAATTACGGATATTATCCCGTGAGTGTAAATTAAAGTGAATCAGAGGGTAGTCAAAAACAGCTATTAGAATTCATAATTTTTTCTTTAATAATAACATAATAAATCTAGTTACAGTAATTGTTTGAAATACCTTCCTCTAGCGACAATACACATACGACATCGTCTAATAAAATTACGTCGCAACCTACGAAATGCGTTTCTGTTGCGTTTAACGCTTTCTTTCGCTACCTCGATTTTATTTCTTAATTCTTGTACTGTCTGGTTTTCTGTTTTAACATAAGTACCTACCTATTGTAAGGTTTTACATTTAAATAAGTAAGATGTCAGGATAACTAAATATTAGAATGTAACCCTACCTTTAAGAAATTTCCACATAAAGTACCTTTACTTGTATTATTTGATGCATCACATACCTAAATAATAGCAATATACAGCGTCTCGTTTCGTTTTTAGCATTTTTTCAATATTAATTATTCAAAATAATAAAAATAATATCGCAAAAGATGTCCGGCTTCAAAAACTCAAACAACAAAAATGACAATAAAGTAGTAAACAAGTACAGACATGAAAAAATCATAATAATACCTAAGTCATTTCGATATCCGCCTAGCAAAGCCAAAAAGAACTATACCTACTACATGCAATAATGATCATATCATAGATCCCTGTTTGCAAGGCTCTCGGTAAGTAACCCCAAAGGAGCCCCGCCACCGCTGACGCTTAACGCGTGCTATGCCATTTTAGAGCGTATGCCTACCATCGAGATATCATATTACATTGCTCCGAGTTGGAATGTTACGCTGTTATCGTTTTCAAAAGAGTTGAAAGTGTAAGGAACCCTTTTGAACGACTTAATTTAGCTATTCAAAAGTGTTACGCACGTCGTATGGGTTTTTGAATAACCAAAATGGTCCATTAAGTCATTTAAAAGGTTACCTACATCATATGGGTTTTAGATTAACTGCTTAAAAAAGCCCTATCGAAAACCCTTCCTATAAATAACCAAAATGGTCTTTTAAGCCATTCAAAAGGGTTACCTATATCTTATGGGTTTTTGATTAACCGCTTAGAAAAACCCTGTCGAAAACCCTTTCAATGGGTAACCAAAATGGTCCCTGATCCAAACCCACCCAGTACATTCGAAGATTAGCGCGTTCAAACAAACAAACAAACTTTTCCGCTCTATAATATTAGTATAGACTAGTACTCTCGCGGGGCTTCGCTCCCGTGGATTCTATCACGGTAAAAACATAACTCTCCTTTTTTGCAGTCGGGTAAAAAGTAGCCTATAACCTTCCTCAAGCTTCAAGCTACTTCCATACCAAATTTCATCCAAATCCACCCAGTACTTTCGAAGATTAGCGCGTTCAAGCAAACAAACAAACAAACAAACTAACAAACTTTTCCGCTTTATAATATTAGTATAGATTCTGAATCTTGCTTTATGCTAAAACATTGAGAGTAAATAATAACAAGGAAAAATAATGTTATTTAGGTACAATAGCTAGGATTTCATCATAAAATCTTAGACGAGAAAGTTAAAATGCTTTGCGTTTTAAAGCGATACAGATAATATTATAGAAGGATGCAAAAGAAACCAATTTATTTAATACAAATTATATTTATGAATAACAATTTAAAATGTACAGCTAATTACTACTAAGAAGTGTTTATGTGTCAGCGATTGACTCCATTCTGTTATATTCTTTTCCCACCGATACAGCGACGCGGTCGGTGTGATGTGGTCTTCACTTGAAAACATTTGAGGCGCAGCGTCAGCACTTGGTACTTTGCATTGTGTTATTGTGGGAACTTGGGTTGGTGCTTACTATAAAGATTTGTCTTGGCTATGCTTGCGCAACATATCTACATGCGAAACAGTGAATAGAATAGAATAGAATAGAATACAAATTTATTTGCTTAGATTGTAGGTACAGTACATGATTGGTCTTAATTACATAAAAACGAGATCCTTGTACAATCTACCTTATACTAGGCATGCAAACATTTGGAGCAGTAACAAAAATAAACACAATCATAATTATCAAAATTCAATGTTCCAATTTCAAATTAAATATAGTTAAAAATAAATGTTTCATATCAAATTGGATTGTCCTCGTGTATAATGTTAATTAGGCATGTAAACCATTGAAGAATCCTAATAATAATAAAAAAGTATAATAAAAATAACTATGTCAAAAAAACGATAATTCCAGAAATTCAGTTGTCTCAAAAAGATTCAATTTTCTATGTCATAAATTAATAATGCCAACAGAAAAAGTCAAATAAATTACAATTACAATAATTAGTCAAATTTACAATAGGACAATAGGTAGGTACAACAAGAAATATGGCTACATTACATTAGGAATTTAAGTCACTGTCATTCAGAAAATCGCTTATGGAGTAATAACATTTTTCAATTAATAGTGCTGTTAATTTCTTTTTAAATTTATGTATTGTGTCATTCTTTATTATTTCAGGTATTTTATTAAATATTGTAGGACCCATACTTATGACATTTTTTTATGTTAGTGCTTGTTTGTTTATCCCTCTTTCACGTCAAAACGTAACAACTGATCGATGTGTTTTTAAACCCATTCTAGCGAGTAAAGCTGCGGCCATAAATAATAACCATAGATTGATTTAATTTAATTAAAATTGTTTACATATAGCTAAACTCAAACAAGGGCTAAACAATTAATTATACGAACCGGTGGATACAGAGGTTGATCATTAATTCTCATCGCTTCAACTAGCCGGGTTTGCTGATGAAGCAAACAATGTGTACGACCACAGTTCAACATGCAGAATGTTTGACTGTTCAACTCAACATCAAAAATGAAAGCAAAACTACTTAGAGAACTAAGATTGTTATAATATTCCAGATGGATATGTGTCAAAATATAAATTTTCTTCAAACTGTTACTTTTAATAGGTAGGTACGCGAATTTTTGATATCGTGGGTGATATGTTCCGCCGCGGAGTACAATCGAAAAATCTGAATCATAACCCACTTTGAAGATAAAGCGTTTGAAATCGTAAAAAATAACAAAGATTTCCCTCCTTTACGGTGCGTGCCGCACTTAGGACGTTTTAAATACTAAGCAAGCTATGTCAATACGGATCGGGTTAATTAAATGGCAAATAACAAGGTCGTTACCATGGAAATGTATGTTTACGCGAATGTCGACCTAATTGTATTTGCATGTCTGTAAGAAAATAGGCTTATGGTGGATCATGTTTCGAATTTGTCGATTGTACATAATGTCGCTGACTGAACATGAGGCCGTGTCTGAGCATTTTGAATATTCGAAGTTTATGAATAACTTTGACACAAAATAGTTATTATTACGAGCTGCAATCACAAGCCTTCTAAAACAACGTTAGTTGTTTAATTACAATAGCTGTACGAGCAGATGTCACACTAAAGCTACGCTAATCGAGATCAGTCCGTAGAAAGGGTCTTTTTATTACAGGAAATTAATCTATCGTTATTGCAGGACACATTTTTGAACAGTTAATTAAAATTGTTCGCTAACCAATTAACTAACCAATATTCAAACAAGAGCTTAACAATAAATTATTCGAACCGGTAGATACTGAGGTTGATCAAACGCAAACACGTCCTTAATTCTCATCGCTTCAATTGGCCTGGTTTGCTGATGAAGCAAACAATGTGTACGACCACAGTTCAACCTGCGGAATGTTTGGCTGTTCAACTCAAACATGAAAGCAAAAATACTTAGAGAACTAAGATTGTTATAATTTTCCAGATGGATATGCGTCAAAAGATATTCCCCGTGATTATTTATTCTTTCAGGTTTGTTATGGGGGTTTAATTGGAGAAACACCTGGGGTGCCGTTGATCCACAACACCCCATTAAAATCTTGTATAAAAGAATGAGCCAAGCAGTCTATCTCCTCTTAAGTGCGTTCTAGTTTAACATGGAATAGCAAACAGTTTTCGAAAATGAATTGGAATTTTGTGAGTCAGTCTTACGTAATTAAAGATTTCGTATCCTGGCGGTACTCAACGGAACCCTATTAGTAAGCAAATTGGTATAATTGACAGTCAGCAGCCTCTTAATCAAGAGTCGTAAAAGATAGACAGTTAAATTTTAACAGAGACATAATAAAAAACGCCATAACGACAGTTATAATCATTAAATAAAGTTCAATCGTGGCTCCGTAGTTACAGATGCGATTTAAACGTTATAGGTACTTAGTATGTTCAAAGCAGGCACATCACTTTGTAAAATACTACATTATCATCACTACAAGTTTTCAAACCATTGGATGTTTTGAAGCGTCAATATCCCAATGGCTAAGGTGTCAGACTGTTATCGCGAGGTCACGGGTTCTAACCCCACCCATTACACTATTGTTTAAGTTTAAGGGTTTAACAAGATTGCTAGTAATGTGAATTCTACCTACCTACATTACCAGTTATCTTTGAAAAATATACTGACATGTATGGTCACTACCAGTAGCATTATAACTATAAATGAAATATCGGAACCTCGAAACAATAAATACACATGTAAATATCCCATTTTAAATTCTAATAATATTGTCACAACTGTTCTTAAAAGGTCCGTCTCCGATCTGTCTATTATAGTAAACCCAAATAAATAATTGACAGGTTCATTTGAAATTTGGCACAAATGTATTTTGTGACCGAAACACGAACTTGTTACGAATGAATGAATGGATCAAGTAATAAAAAAGGAAAATATGAGTGAAATAATTTAAGATAAAAATTGATGAAAATCGACCTCTATACCCGCGTGATGAAGTGATAGGATTGCATAGCAGAAGAAGCTATAAGTAGTGTACAGTTCATTATTATCTTCAGTGTTTTCTCAACCATGTTGGGGTCAGTATTCAGTCTAATCAGTTGCAGCTGAATATTAGTGTTTTACACGGAGCGACTGCTTATCTGACCTCCACAATCCGGTAGCCGGGTAACACGATACCCCTTTAGATAGTCCCCGGTAGAATTAAAAGCGGACTGTATTTCAAGGTTATACAACGTGTAATTTAAAGGGTATATACTAGGGATGTTAGGGAGCTCCGTAACCGTAACCGAAACTTTCGGATATCCAATAAAAAAAATATCCGTAACCGTAACCGAATCCGAAATAAAAGTTTCGGATAATATCGGATAGGGGCGGAGCCTAATTGAGACACGTTATGACAAGTTGTTTTGATCGGCCGGGCAGCGGCGAAACATACAAGTAGACATGTGCAAAACAGTGCGTTAGAAAGTGATGTTATATGCCATTACATTTAGTACCGAGGAATGTTGCATTACACCATGACTCCAAACATGACGCGTAATGAAGCGCCACACGATGGTTATTGTAATGAAATTCTCGCGTAAATAAAATGTAATACATCATTACATGAGATGAGATAGCGCGTTATGGTATGATGTATCTATTTGTATTTTACTTTTCAAATTCCTTAAAAATCTAATATTCGTAACCGAAATTATCCGAAATTAACGGATAATCCGAAATAATTTCATATCCGTATCCTTATCCGTATCCGGTATAATAATCATTCCTATATCCGTATCCAATCCGTATCCGAAATTTCATATCCATAACATCCCTGGTATATACATAC
This sequence comes from Tholera decimalis, assembly GCA_943138885.2. Classification (NCBI taxonomy): domain Eukaryota; kingdom Metazoa; phylum Arthropoda; class Insecta; order Lepidoptera; family Noctuidae; genus Tholera; species Tholera decimalis. The sequence goes on along the minus strand of OW964552.2, from coordinate 11,436,958 downwards.
TAAGTGCACGGTCTCTTTGGATGATAACAAACGATATAGCAAGGGTTTTGTAATCCTATGTCTACATGTGTGAAGTATAATAGAAATTTCAATACATTGATACCAATGCAGAATTTTCAAATTAAGAAGAACGAAGAGAATCACCCGTATTATTGGCAAGTGACGTGGAAAGTTATTGACCCTCGTAGTGCTGTGACACGTTTGTTATGATTGGTATTCAAGAAACATATGAAACCGATAATTTGGTACTTATCAATTCTTTGTGTCACTTATTTTGAGCTGAAACTTTGCATATACACTCCATACCAGATGTTGTCTGCAGTCCTTTTGGATAGATATGGGGTTTCCGTTACACGTTGTCTTCTACAATGGTCAAAATTGAAATAAATAAAAATCATGCGATCGTGGTCGCGTTGTTGAAAGGAGTGTGGAGGGCGCGTGAGCCGCTGCGCTACCACGCCGCCCGCTCCCCTCTGCTTGATGATGCATGTGTGTATCGGAGGTGTTAACGTGTGCGTTAACACCCTTAGCTAACCAGTATTAGACTACCCGTAACAACTGTCAAAGATGTCCAATTTACAGCTGCGACAAATGATTGAAAGTGCTTTCCAAGGTACAGAAGTATTTCGATATGATAATTAAGATTGTCACGCATCCATCGCCTTGATGGGTGACTCTTACGGCCACGATGTCCTGTCTAAAGTTAAAAAGAAATACATAACATATTATTCGTTAGGTAGCATTATGTGCTAGTGCAATTTGCACTTTGATCGATTTTGTAGAATACCTCCGTATAAAGCGGAAAAGTTTGTTTGTTTTTTTGAACGCGTTAATCTCCGAAAGTACTGGGTAGATTTGGATGAAATTTGGTATGGAAGTAACTTGAAGAAGGTTACAGTAAAGGGTAAATGTTTCGCCCGACTGCAAAATGTATTCATCGTGATAAAGTCTATGGGAGCGAAGTCCCGCGTGACTGCTGTTATAAGAATAAAGAAATACTACCATTTGCTATTAACATAATTTTTGTTCCAGTGTTTGTCCTATGCTGGTCGCCGTACATGATCTTCGACCTGCTGCAAGTGTATGGTTACGTGCCGGACACACAGGGGAACATCGCAATCGCCTCGCTGATACAAAGCCTGGCGCCGCTCAACTCGGCCGCGAACCCCGTCATTTACTTTATATTCTCAAACAGAATATTTATTAGCCTCAGGTGAGTTTGTTAATTGTAACACATCTTATTTAAGTGAGTTTTGTGAGGATTGTTGTACTTACACTTTCATGCAAAAGCTACTAATCGGTATGTGAATCAAATTAGGTAAGTAGATAGTTGATCCTGGAATAACACATAGGCTACTTTTTATCCCGGAATTCCCAGGGGATTGGACATAATAAATAAATTAATAGTTTAAAAAACTAAAAACACGCTTTTAAGACGATATAATGAGCACAAACTCGATATGTTTACTAGTAGGCAGTCCAAGGTTCCATCATCAGACCAGCTCAATAGTACCATAATACTGTATTGTCATCTAATTATCAATCAATTAATATATGTACAACGTGTAACAGATTAAGCGCAATACGTCAGACACCCCAATTGGAATATTAAATTATAGGTAAGTCTAAAACAACATCCGTAACTAAATAAATTGAAACCAAACCTAGGCATTTATTTTTTATAAAATAGTTATCCTTACTAAAACGCCAAACGTATGTGCGTCATAGGATATTTCCTTATGCAGACGCATACACTCATGCAATGTTAGCGGCCGACGCGACACGCACACACACCTATTTTTTTATGATGGAAATCGATTCAGAAGCCGTTTCTGAACCAACTACTGTCAGGAATTGCATTTATTCTATTACACGTTGTATATAAAACGCTTACGTTACTGACTGACTGACAGACAACGCACAGCCGAAACTAGTGGGCGCAAGAAGCTTAAATTTGGCATATATGTTTCTTGGCGAATGTAGGGGAGCAATCCATAACCGAAATTTACACTATGAGAAATATAGATTTGAATTTATAAATCCATACCAAACCAAATGTACGGAAAAAAACACGTTTCCTTCCTATTAGAAAGAATAGAAACAAAATCTCATCCATTTTCAAAACAAAAGGATTTTTTTTCAACTGTTTCGAGGTTTTTGTTTTCATCGAAAAAAGTGATGATCTTCAGATTAATCCTCAAAAATTAACCTAAGTGACAAACATTTTCTTTCTTCTAGGACCATCTGAAGCAAAGACTTTATAAAATTCAGCCCAAATATAAAATAAGATACTTTATAAAAACGAACCTTTATTAAAGTAATCTCGCTAATACTGAAAATGTTTTGCGTAAAAAATTTGAGCGAAGAAAATAATAATAAGTAACTCCGCATAATTTACACATTTTCAGAGATAATGGTATGGGTTTTTTGAGATGTGGCCTTTTAATAAAGTTTTTAGGCTCTTGTCCAACGACTCTTATCCTACAACAGAGGATTTTACACATAGATCTAAAGCTCATTGGTGTTCTTATTTTAAACTGTAATAAAACAGTCATACTGATTCAAAAAAATGTTTTATTATACCAAAGCCAGCTTAACCCAGAATAGGGTTCTCTTTACAAATATTTACCAATTAAACTCAGGATATTAAAATCAGACCCTCAATAAATGAAAAATTTACGACTGCAATGCAAATGCAATTGAAAGTATTAATGGGTCAGCTGAACAGGAAATGTTACACGCAGAAATAATGTTTACAGCTTAAAATAGAGACATAACTTAAGTAAATAAATATACACATATCCTAAACAAACGGTTCTTATAATAAAATTCTATGCAATCTGAACTAAATGGAAAAGGATTAGAACTAAACTAAACTAAATCTACACTTCTACTTAAAAAATAAACGACGTCCCTCATTCATTCAAAGAAAAGCAACAATGATATTATCAAAATAAATCATTATTTCGGTCCATTTGTTCGGCTTTGACGATAATTTTGCGTTAATTATTTATCCCATAAAACTCATTAGTCATAAAGTTTCCTTCGTTCTTGTTAACTCAAGTGATTTCAGAAAGATTACCACTGCAAATTTTCTTCGTAAAATTAAAAGACCCTACTGTTGTAAAAGTTCTGTGTTTTAGTTAATTTCAGTGTTAAAATAATTAGCTCTATTTTTGAAGTGGTCTTGAGTACTAGGATTTTTGCGAACCCGGGATTTTGTCCCGTTTTTATTAACGGGTCATATTTACTATGAGAACTACGATGTCGCTTAAAATTTTAAATAAGGAATAAATAAGCTTTTCATTTTAGCCATGTTCGTTCGTTTTAAAATCCGTTAATGCTTCGTTTCTGAGAGATTTTATTTTCTAATATTAAAATATATAAAACAACAAAATAAATAAATTCACTAGAATTTAAAATTCCAAGCCTAACGGAACTTGTCAAAGTTAAAAATGGCTAAGAAGAATGAAGGGTATACGGCGAAAAAGAATAGATGGACTTGATTTAAATCAATTTTAATTGGAAGCAATTACACGTCTTGTTCATACGGCCATCGGAGAGAGAGGAGAGGGGTCAACAATATATAAACGTCAAACCGTCAAACTCAAATGACATTACCTCTGTCAAACATTGTACTAGTTTACAAAGAATGTTTCCACACTAGGTTTGTTTTACATTGTGTTCGTTTCCGAAGCATATTCCAACAAAGAAAACAACATTGTTAGTTCTCTTTAAAAAAAATATCAGAAGTAAAGACGATTTTTTTTCAGATTTTCAGTAAAAATTGAGTTCTAATAAAAATGTCAAAATACATTAAATTTTACGTGCATATGAATATAAGACAGATTAATTCTATTTAATTATTACACGCTAATGAGGATGTTTTAAACACACACATTTTTGACCACATCATCGCTTACCATCAGGTGAGATAGTAGTCAAAGGCGAGTCTATCATGAATAAAAACACATTAATTCAGTCAGTTTTTTCCATACTGACTTATACACTATACGTACCCTACACGCTATACATTATTAGAGGCAACTTTATTATAACACTGCTAAAGCAAAAAAAAAATGAGCTACAAAATAAAATGATTCAACTAGCAATGCTTGCAACGCTCTAGGTAAACACATTTTATCTCGCACATTTCAAACAAAAACAAAAGCTGGAGAGTTTTTCTGGAATGCCCGCTTCCATAAATACGGAAAGGAACATGTTTTTACGCTAAAAATGTCTTTTAAAAAAGCAACAATAGGTCTTTAACGACGCCATCTTGCTTCTAACATGGTACTCAATTCGAGTTAGTGACGTCAAAATGCACTTAGCACTAAACGGTTTATGCTTTAGTCATAAAGTTAGTCTTATTTTAGTGCGGTTTAAGTAACTATCTGTTGCTTCTAACGGCTGGTTTATATGCTGGCGTACGAGATGCGAGAAGTCTATGGTTTAGATTTTTTTAGGGCAAGAACCAGATACGTGCCAATTAGAACCGCTCGGAAAGAATTTCAAATGAATCATATTTCTATTTTCAAAAGAATTTCTTGCTTTCGTATCCATACTCATTCTGGCACTTATTGTGATCCACTGATACCAGGTACGGTTTTTACGGCAAATTATCTCGTGTAATTTTCATCAGAACTATTTCTCTCAAAATGGTAAAGAAAAAAATCGCGAGGAAACTGACATTTCCTAGGACCGTATAATCTAAAAACATGTGACATCCACCGATCAACACTGGACCCGCATCGTGGATCTCGTAGAAATGTCTATGACCCAGCAGTTGTAAAGTTATAGGTATAAGATTATTATATATTCATATCACCAATTTGTCACACTGTTAAATAAGCATGAAATTAAGTTATAAATTTATTAAAGGATCGAAATTAACTCAAACTCTTTGGGAACATAGAATTTTCAAAGCGATGTTCTAATTAAACGTTAGGGCAACATCCCAGGCTTTACGTAGACATTTAATGTTATTAAATCGTAATAATTGGTGTGTGCTACGCAACTTTCTTCGCTGAATTAATTAAGCCAGTAAATTGAAAATTATTAATTATTTAAGTACCAGACCGTATTTGCGAGTGGTTTTATAATTAGGTTGTAAAAGTTTTCGTGGTCCACATTTTGATTTAAATTTTATTGCCGTTCGGACGTTCAAGAACTTCTGAATACCGAATTCCAAAATTAAAGTTATTTTTCACTTTACAGTGGTTTATTTTATGTAAAAAAAATTGATAATTTTATAAGATAATAGTATATACTTTGTCTATACCCTAAAATATGTGTTGGGAGTCAATATTTCCAATTCTGTTCAAATCTATGAAAGTCAAATTTAAATCGGTTGAGTTGTTTCAGATATTCGCCGAGAAAATATGTTTTGTTACCTTACATACTTTATCTTTTACTGTATTAGATTAAGACACTGTATGGTGAGGAGAAATAAAAATAAATTATTATTATTATTTATCGTATAAATAACTATACACACTTGCGAAAATATAGTTATTTTGTAATCACAGACAGACACTGCAATTGTTTTTTTCTTATTACTGATGTGCCCACTCGATCTCGCCTGATGGTAAGCGATAGATGAGGTCTAAGATGAGACGAGCGAGCTCAGAAGATATGCCTATTTACTCGTGCTTTAAAGGCTGAAAGGTCATAAGTGGCAGGGAACACAGAATCTGGCAGAGAATATCACAGCTTGGCTGTGCGCACAATAAATGTGGAGGAGAAGCGCTTGGTACGACAAGACGGCTTAGTGCTATGTTTGAGCACTATTTTTAATCGACTTCTAAAAAAGGAGGAGGTTCTAAATTCGGATGTTTGTATTTTTTTTTTATGTTTGTCCGCGCATACCTCCGTCGCTTGCCAACCGTTTTTAAAAATTCTTATCTTGTTAGAAAGGGTATACTTCCCAAATGGTCCCATGAAAATATTATCGAAATCGGACAAGCCGTTTCTGAAAAATCAACAAAAGTCTAAAAAAGTATTTACGTTGATGATCTTTTCGTTTACTCTGCATTGCGTTTATTGTTCGCGCATAACTCCGTCATTTACGAACCGATTTGGAAAATTCACTGACCCACTAAAAAGCACGAAAATAAAAACTTTATTGCAAAAAATAAAACCGACTTCCATATCAAAACACTACAAAGCCAAAAATAATTTTAATTTCGGAAGGTGGTGTGAAAAAAAAAGAAAATACAAAACCAATAACACCGACTACCGAAATTAAAATTATTTTTGGCTTTGTAGTGTTTTGATATGGAAGTTGGTTTTATTTTTTGCAAAAAAGTTTTTAGAGTATTATATTTAAGGTAGCAGAGATTTACTTTAGATAGCACTTTGGAGAATTATTTAGGGAGAGCAATGACAAGGCGTGAAGTCGCGGTAATGAATGTGGAATGTTCTTTATTAAAATAGAATTGTGTATATATATAATTGTTAATGTTTACGTTAACAGTGGTCACTGTGTGGGCGCACTCTCAGGGCACGAGTCTCGTATGTCTGTTTACATTATATTTAATTTATAGTATTTATAATAATATTCCTTTGTGCATTGTATTGACAGTTCTAGGTGCGCGTGTCTCAGACGTTTGTTTATGATCGGCAACTTCTCAAAAGTAAAGGGTATATCAACCAAGTGTGGGTGGTACCCAGCCGTGCGTCATCATTATCATTATATCATCATCATCATTATCTAGTGCTTATCCTTTTCATGTTGGGGTCGGCTTCCAGTCTAACTGTTGAGTATTAATGTTTTACACGGAGCGACTGCCCATCTGACCTCCACAACCCAGTAACTGGGTAACACGATACCCCTTGGTTAGACCAGTGTCAGATTTACTGGCTTCTGACTACCCGTAACGACTGTCAAAGATGCCCAAATGACAGCCGGGACCAACACTTAAAGTGCTTTCCAATGCACAGGAGTATCACACCGCCATGTGTAGATCATACCAACGAACATCCTTACTTAAAATTATAAAAGCAAAAGTAACTCTGTCTGTGTGTTACGCAATCACGCCTGAACTGCTGAACCGATTTAAATGAAATTTGGTACGGACATAGTCTAGAGCCTGAGAAAGGAGAAAGGCTTTTTAATGCGAAAAAAGGGCTGTAAAGGATTGAAATAGGGGATGAAAGTTTGTATGGAAATTATGTCATTTTTAAAGCTAGAAGCTTGAAACTTATTATTTAGACTTTTGATTAGAAAAATGTACTTAAATAAGCTATTAGCAGTAAAATATTGTAAATAGCATATTTATGTATGAGCTTTATTTTCAAAATAATTAGTCTGAAAAATTAAAAATGCTGCCGAAAGTCACTATTCCGCGCGGACGAACTCGCGGGCACAGCTAGTAATTATAATTTTGTCTACCAACAGGAACATTCCACCATACAAGTGGCTATGGTGCTGGGTGAGGGCAAGCGACAGTCCTGCCGGGAACGAGTCGCGGGCGCATACGGAGCTGCTGACGTCATCACACAGGCGGACTAGACACGAACTCACTATACGAGTAAGTCAACAGTTCACATAAACTTCCTTTTTTTAAAGAGAACTAGCATTGTGGGACTAGCATTCACATTAACCTCTAGAGCACCAGCGGCACAAAAACGTGCCAGTAAACAAGTATTTGTTGAGCCCCGCTGGCACATTTGTGTGCCAGCGGGGCTCAACTAATAGTTGACGTAAATAATGGCGGTCCTTGAGAGGTTAATACAAATCTTGTTAACCCCTCCAACGAAGCTAAATATGCTTGTGTCTGGAGTGGGTTCACGGCAATAGTGTAATGGTAATGGTTTGAACCCACGACCTCTCGATCACAAGTCCGATACCTTAACTATTAGGCTGTTGACTTTTTGGCTCATATACCTACTCAGATCTGGATACGTTCCATATTCAAATTGCTCAGAAACCTTTGTTCCGGCTCAATGTAACATAAAATCTATAGCAATAGTATTTCGTGTATGATTGGTCTGTGATACGCATTGTGATAGTATAAAAGTCCTTATTTAAATAAAAAAGAAAAATAAAAACTGTCTGAAAGAGGTTTCCGCAGCCAAATGGATAAAAACGGAACTCTTATAGATTCAACGTCACTGGTTTGTAAGATAGACACTTCCAAAGAGTAAGTTAAGTTTAAGTCTAAGTATTAAAATAATAGAGTAAAAAATCTGAAAAAAATATATGCTGTAGATGAAAACGTTCAACGAATATTGGTTTAAACGAGATACAGTCAGTACTTTTTGAGTTATATCACCTTTTCAAAAACCACAAATATAAGTTTGTCATTCAAGCAAACACTTTTCATATTCATGAAACAAAATAATGGCCAAGTGCGAGTCGGACTCGCCCTTCATGGGCCAGTCCGACTCGCACTTGACCATCATTTTTATTATTTTGTAAGACCTACATAGTCTTGTAACACAGTTAATATGCCTACATATACTTTAATTGCTGCACCAACAGCTTTCAAAGTTTAATTATAATATCTATTTGTATGCAGGCTGGCCTCGTCCTGCTCTTCCATTGTGATTCGTCAAAGTCACTATGTTTCAATAATTGGTCCAATAGAAAAAAAAGACAAGTATTCTAAGATAAATAACTTCAATACATACATCGTTAAAAGAAACAACCAATTACGATTGCCAAATCTATTTCTATACCTTAGTCTGTACAAGATCAGTAGCAGAAAAATTATATTTTAAGTACACTAGTTTTGTTATTTGTATCCTTAAATGTATTGTAAGGTATACAATAAAGTATATAGTAAATAAATAATATATTTGTATTCACCAATATGATAAATAATAAGTTTGCTTTCCTATAAAAGTGCGGCATTTTCACTGAAGCAAGAAGCAAACTTGCCGTGGGAGTATATTGGGAATAGTATCTCGACGTGTGCACACCTAGTCACGTGCGTTCGAGCGTGCTTCAGTCACAGGCGTGAAACGTGTCCCGCCAAGCGTGAAACTGCGCCGTAATTGTTGAGCACCTTCTTAGGCTACAAAAAGAGAAGCGCAGTGGTTCAAAGAAACAAAATACTATAGCTATAACTACTTTTAGCATTGCAGCGAAATCCAATAATTCGGTTTATATTTTCATAGGAAAACTTTGGTGAAATAATGTAAAACTGTTTTGTTGGACTGCAAAATGTAGCGTGCATTTTTATTAGGGTTCCGTAGTCGAATGGCAAAAAATGGAACCCTTATAGTTTCGTCATGTCTGTCTGTCTGTCCGTCCGTTTGTCACAGCCATTTTATTGCGAAACTATTAAAATATATGTCTATAGATCTTAATATAAACTTTCAACCAAAATTAATTTGAACTAGATCGAGTCAGCAGTTTTTGAGATACAGCATGTTTTCTAAAACCGCAAATATAACTTTGTAATTCATACAAACACTATGAAAAACAAAGTTATTTGGCGTAGTTGTAAAAAATGTAAATAAGCTACTTTTAAGAAATTTGTAAGGTTTTTTTTTGTCAAATAAATATACATATTATATTATATTATTATAGTTTCTACGGAACCCTTCCTAGGCAAGCCTGATTCGCACTTGGCCAATTTTTATTATGTTTGTTTCTTAGCGTTCATTAAGTATTTAACTTTTATTATGTTTGTTTCTTAGCGTTCATTAAGTACTTAACTTTTATTATGTTTGTTTCTTAGCGTTCATTAAGTACTTAACTTTTATTATGTTTGTTTCTTAGCGTTCATTAAGTACTTAACTTTTATTATGTTTGTTTCTTAGCGTTCATTAAGTACTTAACTTTTATTATGTTTGTTTCTTAGCGTTCATTAAGTACTTAACCTTTTCCTACTATGTTGTGGTCGACTTTCAGTTTAACCGGATGCAGCTGAGTACGACTGATCAAAGATGTTCTTATGACGGCCAGGGCCAATGGCATAGCATGTTTTTGAGACACGGTGGAATCTCCATAAGAAAAGATAACGCAACCACAAACTCCTCTTTATTCACTCTTAGAGTTACTCTTACTATATGACATCAAAATAAGAAAAAGAAAACAGCCCTACCCAGTCTATCGTCCGTTCTGTTCTACTTTGCTGATTCTGCCCAACAAAAATGAACTGAACTGACTAGTATTAATGAGCAATTCCCTCTATGTAGCTACTTTATCTAGCAAATTTTACTTGACCTTTTAAAAACCGCCCAAGAGATAGATGGGCTCTCGCACCGAAGGTTCCGTACAAGCTCATCTAAATCTAAATATATATAACTCAAAGGTGACTGACTGACATAGTGATCTATCAACGCACAGCCCAAACCACTGGATGGATCGGGCTGAAATTTGGTATGCAGGTAGATGTTATAACGTAGGCATCCGTTAAGAAAGGATTTTGGGAAAATCCCACGGGATCGGGATTTACACGGGAAAAACTACCCACGCGGGCGAAGCCGCTGGCACAAGCTAGTATGACGTAAGTTCAATAGTAACGAACTTACTACATATTTCTCTTTTGATCGCGTTGACTTACAAGTCTGTATTTTTCACATAAGCAAATATATTTTTATTTACTTAAGAACTTTGTTTATGTAATATATTCACGAATTGACTAACATGGTTTTTCACACAGTTAAAGGATGACAGCGTGAAGTTCCCAAAGCAGCGACTCCACCAGTGCAATAGTACCAATTCCAAAAAGGTGCGTTTACACCTTCCAGACCAGCAAATCAATAACAACTGCCATCAACCACAAAGAAGGCGAGAAGATACGTTCTTGTAAACTAGATGTATACTAAAGTCTAACTTACATATTCTGGAAAAGTGTAAAAGCCTCGTCTGCAAACTCAATTAGAAAACAGATAAGTTATAAAAACCAATTTAAAGACCAATTCGTGTGCCTGTGCATAAACAGGATGTTTCAATGTGTGGTATTATTTAAGAGTGTCTTAAATAAGACCACCTATTTTCTTTTTTTTCTCTCTCTCTCTATCGAAGATGTTTGGCTGTTTAAGTACTTTCGCGACCTACTCAAATGTCTCTTCTTTGGCCAATGCCAAACGTCAAGTCGCTGAGCTCCTTAGTAGTCCAAAGTTGAGCTTACAGACTAACTGACAAAAGCTTGCACTAACAGGACGGGTCTACTCAAATCTGTGTGGTTCTTTCCTCAAAAGGCCATTTCAGACTAATCTGCATAATCCTCATAAACTCATAAACAATTATTGTCAATATGTGAACGATGTAGGTTTTTTTATTCAAGTTAAACATGATTGTCTGGCAGTTTGAGTGCTTTTTGCGGCCCACACAAACATCCTTACCTTGGTATTGTTCGTCAAATCATTAAGCTCCTTGTTCAAGTTGAGATATACGTCCACTGACAAATGCTTCCACTGTATAGACAGGCCCACTCAAATCTGTGAGCATCTTTTCTCAAGAGATCGCCTGAGACGGTAACCTACAAGGTTCCCATATATTTAGACAAGTATAGTTTTTAACCAGTATGGACTTAAAAGAGACGGACCCCTGAGTTTGTTTCGATTTTTCTTCTCAGGGTATTCAGTTAAGATACACCGGCCAGTAGTTTAAATTTACGAAAAAAAATGATGTGTGAAAGTGTTATTCAATAACCAATTTGGAAAATAAAGATCATTTACCATTTAGTGATGTTCTGTATTTAATATACACGTAGGTCCAGTACAGACACAAAAAATGAAACAAAAACTTTTTTATGCGGTTTTTACATTTTTCTAGAATACGGATATTTAAATTATTTCTAATATTTTATATGTACGTACATGTATACTGTGTAATTTAATAAGTGTGAAGTATTTTAGATATATGATGAAATTAAACGAATTGTTTACTATATAATTAATCAGCCATATTCATAAATAAACATTAACCATACGCTTAGTTCAAATACTGATAGGAATTTCTTTATTTAAATCTTTCGAAATTTAAATTCCGTATAAAAATTGAATGAGCGTATGTTTAGCATTTTTTTTTGTGAATAAGCCTGAAATTATTTAATATAAAAACGAATTGGTATAATTTTTAGACTTAGGTATGTAAGAATTTTAAAACTCTAAATATGTGTTATAATGAGGGAAACTTTTATAGAAACTGACGTTTTATTATATAAAATACGGGTACTAACTTAAAGTTTAAGAGAGAGAACTAGAGAAGCGGTAAAGCAGTAAATATTTTCTGATTTGCCAACAAAATACAACGTGTAACAGAATAAACGCAATTCCTGAAAGTAGTTGGTTCAGAATCGGCTTCTGAATCGACTTCCGTCATAAAAAATAGGTGTTAAATTTTGACGGAAAAATCTTTCATTTAACTTAAAATGGAAACACAGTATCATGACAAATTAATACAATCCTTAATTCAAGTAAATGCGCTCGTGTGCGTGTCGGCCGCTAACATTGCATGAGTGTATGCGTATGACGCACATACGTTTTGCGTTTAGTAAGGATAACTATTTTATAAAAAATGTCTAGGTTTGGTTTCAATTTATTTAGTTACGGATGTTGTTTGAGACTTATAATTTATTATTCTAATTGGGGTGTCTGAGGTATTGCGCTTAATCTGTTACACCTTGTATAATAATATGTTTCATGATTCGCATGGTAAAATTTAATTGGCTAACCCATCCAAATAATTTTGTTGCAACAAAACATTGTAATGAAATGAAATTAAAAATGTACTATTATTTAAAATATTTCGTAGAGCACTTCTACTGTAGATGCCTAGCCTTTTCCGAACTACGTTAGGACAGGCTTCCAACACAGCTAGATTCATCTGACTACCATCTATTCAACAGGGAGTGATTTCCAATCTCACCTCCATGACAGATTACTACGATATCACTTGCCAAGACTGCTGTCAGGATTACTGGTTTCTGACTACCCGTTACAACTGCTAAACATGTACAAATGACAGCCGACACAATTGGCGTACCATGCTTTCCGAGGCATGAAGCAATTTTGATAGGTACGATGATCATCCATTGAATAGAACGTTCTCAGTAAGAGTTGATTAACCATGAAGATCGGTGTATTTATTCAGTCATAAGCTTTATGAACCAGGAGTTCCTCGATTAATTAAGTTTAATGTGTTTTTCCGGCTTCTGTGTTCCCTGCCACTTATGACCTTTCAGCCTTTAAAGCAAGAGTAAATAGGTATATATATATCTTCTGGGCTCGCTCGTCACATCGTAGACTTCATCTATCGCTTACCATCAGGCGAGATCGAGATCAAGAGCAGGCTCATCCGTAATAAAAACAAACACCCACTGTTTTTGTAACATTATTTATGTATTTTAAAATGATGATTATTGTGACTTAACGAATGAAAGTATTTTATTGTAAAGTAAAGTAGCGAACAAGATACAGGGACTATTTAGAAAAGTATCTACATTTTCAGTCTACTATTTTGTATGACGTTCTAGATCTCTTGAACCAAACGTATTGTATATATACACGGGCACGCCGCAATTGCGGCGGTAAGACCCCTCTTTGAGGAGTGGCTAGATCGGCGTCACGGCGTCCTGACCTACCGCATGACGCAGGTCCTCACCGGACACGGAAGTTTCGGGAGGTACCTGTGTCTGATGGGAAAGGAGGAAACGCCTGGGTGTCACCACTGCGAGGGTCGCCCTGAGGACACCGTAGAGCACACGGTGCAAGACTGCCCCGCCTGGGCAGAGCACCGACGTGTCCTCACGGCGGCGATAGGCGGAGACCTCTCGCGCCCGGCATTGGTCGAGGCCATGCTGCGGGGCGAGAGGGAGTGGGAAGCGGTCGCCTCCTTCTGCGAAGCAGTCATGCTTCCGAAGGAGGAGGCGGGCCGCGTGAGGGAGAGGATGGCGTCCTCCCTCCAGCCCAGCCGCAGTGGTAGACGCCCACGGCGTCGGACGTCGGCCGACGATCTCCGGCCACCGTAGGCGCGGGCATGCGGACAGCGAGTAAAGGGCAACTCGCTGTCCGACCATGGACCATGCCCGGGTCGACGGCGCGTCGTGTTCCACGCGCGCCTCAAAGAGCGTCAGCAATATGACGAGGCCCCCCCATAGAGGGCCGAAGCCTGCCGGGGTCGTGGGACTCATCCCGTTACCGTGACCCCGGTACGTAAAGGGTTATTGAAGGAACACCGTGGATTTTAGTCAGTAAAAGTCTGACAGTCCCTCCCACCCTGCTCGGAGTGGGAGGACTTATTTGATAATTTTACCACGATAAAAAAAAAAAAAAAAAAAAAATTGTATATATACATAGGTATAATGTAAATACGCTAGGCATTAATATGGCACATTGAGTATAATATGGAACCAAATCAAATCAAAAATATTGGGCATGGGCACTTATAAAACGTCAAACGCTAGTACACGGTTCGAAATTGGTCGTTTCCTATGGACAAGAACCAACGAAAAACCACGGATACTGGTGCGGATGCGGGATGATAATAGCGGTAGCTTCTCGAAGGACCAATGGCGGGGATATAATTTGGCGGTGAAATATTGACCACACACAGTAATGAGCTGACCAGGATGGGAAGTAGATGGTGAAGGACTTACTTGGATATTCTCTGGATGTAGCACGTGGATGCCAGGACAGCAGGAGAAGATTCTGCAGGCGTGTTGAATCTCTTCCTTCTTAGTTGTTTGAGCACTTCACTTGTTCTTTATTTTGTCACTCGTGTGCTGGTCAACACGGATAGTTGATAGTTTTTAGATTTATAGATATATTAGCGGTTTATTAATTTTAGGCGCGGCGCGGGGTGGTAACTTCGTGGTGGTTTCTTGACGAAGACGAAGAGACATAATATGGCGACCTTTTTCTTCCGAACTAGATACTATTTAAAAAAATAATTGATTTTCACAATCTTTGTATAATACAGTTTTTTTGTAGGTATCAGAGGACAGTATAAACTAATTTACAGAATATAATGTAATAACTAATTATAAAAACTAAGCAGTAATGTCACACCATACAAAAACTAACATTTTACGTTTCACTAAACAGTCTCACTACAAAATTTGTTTTAACTATGAACTGTGTTATTTAAGATTGTTAGTTCCAAAATGGCTCAAAATTAATTATTTACAAACATAAGAATTATGACTTTAGAAAGAGACGAAATTCAACTTTTACATCAAAGTTTGATAGGTATGTAATAAAACTTGAAATTGAATGTGAAATATTTTATTCAATTTCAAGTTACGTTTTCGAAAACGGGAGTCATGTCCGTTTTAAATCTAGTTATTGCTATTTGCAGTTCAATCTTATCGAAATTAACTTTGAAATCAAATAATGATTCGGTAAATTGAATCCTACAGCACCCATTAATCTTAGAATATTGTACGTAATCTACATCTGCCATATTAAAGCCGGCTACTGTAGCTGTTAGTAATAAGTGGATATTGTATGTTCAAAACATTTATTATAATAACGTCTAGAATAAAGGTGCCAAACCAGATTGGAGTCAAACTCTAGTCACTTGTTCGTGTTTTACCTACGTGTAATTTAAATGTATTACAAAGTTCTTACTTCGGAAAATTGGCTGAAATTATGATGGCCATTTTTACGTAATTGAAAGTTTTACTCAGAGAAGTTTTCAATGAGGAATTTTAAAGCACTATCACTATTTATCTATGTATAGAATTAAATGAGGTTCTGTTTCTTTCCCAACATTTTCAGACGCTGTAATACTGTTTTATACACTGTATCAAAAACAATAACGTAAGAATAAATGTATGGAATATATTCGTTTGCTTTTTATTTATAATATTCAAACCCAAAGTATTTCTCTTTCCGTGGAGAAAGCCATCAGTACCTCCTC
This sequence comes from Tholera decimalis, assembly GCA_943138885.2. Taxonomy (NCBI): domain Eukaryota; kingdom Metazoa; phylum Arthropoda; class Insecta; order Lepidoptera; family Noctuidae; genus Tholera; species Tholera decimalis. Next base: position 11,421,135 of record OW964552.2, on the reverse strand, counting down.
CCGCTCTTGGTACAATGGAAGAGATTCTCAGACGTCGTCTGACTAAAAACCCACTTTGTTCCTGCGGTTGCCTTAGGGTGCAAAACAACCCATAGCATATAATTATGTCTATAAAGGAAAAAATGTAATAAGCTCAAAGGAAACTATTTTAAATCAGTAAGTATTACCCAAAAATGGTTACTTTTCAACCGACGAAAAAAACGGAGGTTAAGGTCTGAGATACCCTTTGGAGCCCTGATACTTAGGCACCCTTAAAATAAATAAACGACAAAAAATAATATGTATCCTCCTCTGATCAAACCGGATGCAGATGAGTATAAGGCTTTTACATAGAGCGACTGCCTATCTGACCTCCACAACTCAGTAACTGGGTAAGATGATACCCCTTGGCCAAACCAGTGTCACATTTTCTGGTTTCTGACTAATCGTAACGACTGTTACAGATGTTCAAATGACAACTAGGACCAATGGCCTAGTTGCCATTGGGCACAGATGACTAAATAGTTACCTCGCAGCCGACTGTCGTTTGTACCGACGGCGATACGCGAAGCGGTAGGCATATAACGCGTGGCATTGAGCGAGTGACGGACGCCTGCTAATGGCGTACCGTGCTTTCCAAGGCATCGAGTACGACACCGCCATCTTCTAAGCTCCGGGCTATTCCTGAAAAATGTCCTAAAGAAAAACCCAGTAGCATTTTTGTCCGACCCGGGAATCAAACCTGAGACCTCATGCTCAGCAGTCACTATTGCGATTACTAGACCAACAAAACAAAATATAATATGCGTACTAATATTATAAATATGAAAGGCTTATTTTTAACCGACTTCAAAAAAAGGAGGTTCTCAATTCGTCTTGAACTTTCTTTTTATGTTTGTTACCTCATAACTCGGAGACGGCTGGATCGATTTGAAAAATTCTTTTTGCGTTTGAAAGGGTATACTTTCTAGTTGGTCCCATTGTTACGAAATTAGGATCTAATGATGGGATCCTGGAGAAATCGAGGGAACTCTTCAAATATTTTAGGCACACCTATAGCGTTTTGGGTATATCTTATAGAACCTTGAGCAGTTGCTTCCGAAAAGTACCAATTGGAGAAGTTGAACTGATGATGAAGACCACAGATGGCTACTGAAATTCCTCAAAAATAAGTATTTCGTGGATTGCGATTCGATTACTTGAGTACGGATGTTAAACACTATGCTCGTCACAATACATATGGTGACGTAGAGCTGATGGTCAAGTAGCAGGAGAACTCCTCAAAAATTAACGGCTATGCATCGGGAAAAGCAATATTTTGTAAAAGGTGATAAATTGTTGACATTATGGCTTTTGTTAAATTACAAACCGACTCACTAAAAAGCGTGAAAAAAAAAATTAGCAAAAAATAGAACCGACTTCCATATCAAAACACTACAAAGCCAAAAATAACTTTAATTTCGGAAGGCGGTGTGAAAAAAGAAGATAATCCAAAACCAATAACACCGACTTCCGAAATTAAAGTTATTTTTGGCTTTGTAGTGTTTTGATATGGAAGTCGGTTCTATTTTTTGCTAATTTTTTTTTTATACTTCTTTCTCGTTAAATGGTTCATTTGTTTTTATCGGAGATACTTGAAGAGCTGGAAAATAAAAGAGGCTACTTTTTGCTGCTAAAAAAATCGAGCAGGTGAGGCCCGGGGCAGAAGCTAGTTCTTAAAAGAAACATATTGATGTAAAACATATTTACTAATTAAAAAACAATATAATACTCACTCACTATACATAACTTGAACTAACATTGCAAAGCGTTCAGGAACTTCAAGTAAAATATAAGTATCTAAGTAAAGATTTTTCAAACGTAATCTCAGCTGCCGCCTAAGTTAATGTGTCTACCATTAATAACAAAGATAAAAGGAGATTACAGAATTTATCCACAATAATTTATTAGGTGTCAACTTGAAACGTAATCATTTAGGGTGTCCCTTAAATTTAGATATCGAAATATTTTTAACCGACTTCTAAAAAAGGAGGAGGTTCTCAATTCGGATGTTTGTATTTTTTTTTATGTTTGTCCGGGCATAGCTCCGTCACTTGCCAACCGATTTGAAAAATTCTTTTTTTGTTGGAATTATCGAAATCAGACAAGCCGTTTCTGAAAAATCGACAAAAGTCGAAAAAAATATCTACATTGACGATCTTTTCGTTTACTCTACATTGCGTCTTTTGTTCGCGCATATTTCCGTCATTTACGAACCGATTTGGAAAATTATTTTTTTAACCGACTTCAAAAAAGACCACAAATAGCCACCGAAACTACTCAATAATAAGTATTTCTTGGATTGCGATTCGATCACATGAATATGAGTGTTAAGCACTTTATGCTCGTCACAATGCAAATGGTGAAGTAGAACTGATGGTGAAGTACCAGGAGAACTCCTCAAAAATTAACGGCTCTGCATTGGGAAAAGTAATATTTTGTAAAATGTGATAAGTAGTTGACATTTTGGCTTTTGTAACTAGATAAATTACAAATCGACCCACTAAAAAGCGCAAAAATAAAAACCTACTTCCGGTGTTATTGATTTTGTATTTCCTCGTTTTCACACCGCCTTCCGAAATAAAAATTATTTTTGGCTTTGTAGTGTTTTGATATGGAAGTCGGTTTTATTTTTTGTAAAAAAGTTTTTACGCATACCTTCTTAAAACTTTCATAATGACCTAATAGAGTCTAGAAATAAATATTAGCCCGTTTTATAAACGATAACCCATGCCGACTTGCGATTGAAACTTGTCCATACAAATTGTTGTGCCTATAACTGAGTGTTTTATTAGTCACTTCATACACGATTTTTTAGATTTTTTGTGCCTTTTCCTTATTGCATATAAATTTCGGTTGGGTTAAGGAGTGACAAACAAAATATTTTCCATGTCGGACTGCCTAGCCATCAAATAACCGGCGCAAAATTACCTTCAAATAGACTAGATCTCGCTGTCCAATTTTATAATATTCGCGAAGTCAAATTGACTGTCAGTGAGTGTCAATCTTGTAATTAAAGAGTGCAGTATATTTTGGGAAAATGTAAGATATTCCGCAAACACATTTTCTAAAATGCGTGACGAAGCTTATTGATTTATGTAATCTTTGGGTAGATCTACAAAAAAAAATGTATGAATGAATACTCCGGCCACGTTCAAAAATCGTGTATATAATTTTAAAACCACTTTGATAACTTATTTGATATTATTGCACATGCTGATGCCTTTAAAAGAATGAAAATAGAGGAAGACAAGGCATTTTTAAAGATACAAAGAGAGCCAGGTTGACCGGGATGCTTAGATGGCGTTGACAAAAAACTAACAGAGAAAGGAGGAATAGCTAGTTAGGCAAAGAGGATTGGAAGAGTACTTCCACTACAAATAACTTGGGAGTCACAACAAAAAAAAACTTAGGCCCTCTGAACCACAGCATTAGGCATGATGGATAGCGAGAGCGATCTATTCTTCAAAATGTGTTTGCAACCACAACTCCGAATGATTGCGAAATACAAAAAGGCTCTTCAAGATGTTTGCTTATTTATTGTCACGTTTACGTGTATGTTTGTTTATGTATGTTAAACCTAGGCTCGAGTTGCAACTAAAGCACCTCACCAAGATTTGTGCTTCTTGAATAAGGTAAAAGAGTACGAAAAAATTTATACAACATTTCTAAAGCTTCGTTAAGCAAGTATAGCCATCGCCTGTGGTCCATATTAGTGTGAAGAGACCGTCATTAATATGAATACGATACAAAATCATCATTACGATAATTCGTAATGATGATTTTGTATCGGAAAACATTTCGTTCACAACTTCAGACTAACGACGGCTTTCTTTAAAAAAAAAATTTTTGAGCAAAAAATAGAAACGACTTCCATATCAAAACACTACAAAACCAAAAATAACTTTAATTTCGGAAGTCGGTGTTATTGGTTTTGGATTTTCTTTTTTTTTTTCGCACCGCCCTCCAAAATTAAAGTTATTTTTGGTTTTGTAGTGTTGATATGGAAGTCGGTTCTATTTTTTGCTCAAAAATTTTTTTTCACGCTTTTTAGTGGGTCGGTTTGTAATTTATCTAGTTACAAAAGCCATAATGTCAACAACTTATCACCTTTTACAAAATATTGCTTTTCCCGATGCATAGTCGTTAATTTTTGAGGAGTTCTCCTGGTACTTGACCATCAGCTCTACATCACCATATGTATTGTGACGAGCATAAAGTGTTTAACATCCGTACTCAAGTAACCGAATCGCAATCCACGAAATACTTATTATTGAGGAGTTTCAGTGGCCATCTGTGGTCTTCATCATCAGTTTAACTTCCCCAAATGGTACTTTTCGGAAGCAACTGCTCAAGGTACTATAAGGAATACCCAAAACGCTATAGGTGTGCCTATAATATTTGAAGAGTTCTCTCGATTTCTCCAAGATCCCATCATCAGATCCTGCTTTCGTTACAATGGGACCAACTAGAAAGTATACCCATTCAAACGCAAAAAGAATTTTTCAAATCGGTTCAGCCGTCTCCGAGTTATAAGGTAACATACATAAAAAAAAAAAAAATGTTCAAGACGAATTGTAAACCTCCTTTTTTTGAAGTCGGTTAAAAAGATGTTTGTTGTTGGAATGATAATGCAGCTTTTCAGGACGCTAAATAAATTGTTTGAAAGTTGTAAATGATACCACTGAAAAGGCTGTCAAATAAACAGCAGAAGAAGAATAAAAACAGTTCTTGTTGCGTTGTATGTAGGAACATCGATATTTCAATCCGGACTAAAAAACTACACTTAAGAAAAGTTACCCTAGCTGACTGTTATTCTTATCTTTTTAATAAACATTAATTTTATTATTTAAATGTACTTTATTTTAACTCTTATTCACTCAATTTGTTTCAATTAATAGTTTTATTGCCGACCCAAATATGAGAACAAGAAAAGATTTTCAATAAACTTTGAAGCTCAGACGGCACGGGTTGCGATCATGCTAGAAAGATGAAATTTCATATTTGAGTATATTTTAACATTTATAGAAAAATCAGAGGGTATGCGATTCAAATTAAAAATAAATCTTGCCCATATAAGGGACACCCTAGTAATCATATTTAAAGACTTTAGAGAAATAATCTTATCGTGGAACATTTCTTTGAAAATAGGGATTTTTTGGGAATGGCGCAACAATATTTAGTGAACAGCAAAGTACCTAGTTTTCCACAATTTTAATTAACAGTAATAACAAATGATTACAAAGTGATTATGTGAAGATTATGAATTACTCGGCTTTGAAAAACTGTAATATTCTATAGAACTAGCATATCTCAGAACTGATCAACAGTTCTAGGGATAATTTTACATCGTACAACGATCTAGAGAGTGTTTCTATAGATTCTAGTCAGACCGATAGACATCTAGTTGCCACGGCTAGTATGCCACGGAACCCTCGATGGTTTGTATCTTTTTTATATTTAAACAATTGGATTAAACTGGGTAATAATACCCAGTTTAATCCAAAAGAAGTATTAATGATTTCTACAAACAAATCATTGGTTCTTCTTTTAAAAAGAAAGAGTGGTGGTATATTTTGCATGACGCAAAAATGCCTAGAAACTGTAGCGTAAAACCGCTACGGTTAAAACCTCCTCCAATCCTAATCCAAACATTTCAATAAAAAATTTTTTCTTCATAGCTGTTATTCACATTTGAACCAGGAATCGTGAAAAAATCGTCGGTTGTTTGCCTTTTGACGGCGTCATTACATTTTTGGGACCCGATAAGTGATGGTCGACCTTATTTTTTGTGATTAATATCGAAATTATGAAGTGAAAGTTTTTTTTCTGTTGGTGTAAACCCAATAAAAAATATAAAGTGTCCTAGCAAAAGTATAGTCTGTGGGTGATTTTCTAGTTAATTTGGTATGTATTGTCGTCTTTTTTCTTTTCGATCCATTTCGCACTAGTTTCATAATTAATCAAAGATTCAGCTTGCATCGGTGGTCTGAAGTTTCTTTTTTGTTTAGATCCCGTTACAAGCCAATTTTTGGCTCCACCCTACGGGCAAGCGACGTCGGTTATCGACGACGGAGGTCGGGGCGCTCTCGCCCGATATCCGAGCACATCCTGTGCCTGAGACGTCCATCTCAAAGGCCTGAAGAGAGTACGAGGTAGATGCGGACCCCGCAGCGCAGTGGCTCCGTGATTTCTACGTTACTTCCCACAGTCGTGTTCAGCCGTCCAGGAATTACCGAGTTTTCGCAGCAGGAGTTCTATTTTAAATAGTGCACCTAATTTGTATATTTCTAATCTAAAAATTCTCACGTCAAAAACTCTTTCTAACCTAAGGCCTATCAAGACGCGTTGGATGCTCTTAGTGTTTTTGTAATTAAAATTACTAATAATGCGTATTCGCCTAGCTATAACCGATTGCAATCGATTTTTTTTGTTAGGTAAGTTAAAAATATTTGCATAATACTTTCGATAACATTCTTTTTCTTTCCGCTAAGTTAACCCACGCCATCACTGAAAGGTTCCCAATAATAACCAATATTTAACTTTTTTATATTTTTTAATTAAGTACTTGTTTTCTATCTTTTTCCTTTTAATCAAAATTAAACGTTTTAAGTAGCGGTTTTTGTTTTACTGTGCACTTAATTTTATTTACGCTACAATATGGCGCCCGAATTAAAGTAAGTTTGCCTATTAATTATTACTAAAATACCTTTTTTTTTTGTTATCTCGTGTGTGGTTGCTCTTGAGAGCAATCTTTAATTTTCATCTTTCTTGTTGTGAGTTTCAGGTTTTAGAATTGGTCAGATACCCGTATGGAAGTTAAAAGGATTACCTGTCTTGAATGTTTTCCCGATTCATACGACTGGACTACAGAATTGCTAACTGAATTTATGTTCTTTGCTAAATTGTGTGATGTTTGTGAAATTCAATTTTAAAGATTAACTTTGTAACTATACCCAATTTCCAATTCTTTTATTTTCTCCCAAAATATACGTATCTATCCCGAGTTTTATTTTATCCCAGTAGGTAGCGGTAGTTAGTTTCCCGTAGAGTGTGTTTGATGTGTGGATGGTTAGGCATCGTGACCAAAGGTAAGCTTTTTGAATGGTCGTGTGCTAGTGTCTACCTTTTTTATTTTTTAGCCCGTCTGTTTGCTTTTCTGCTATTTGCTAGTATCTGTTTTTGTTGGATTCTTAGCCCAGCGGATTCCTTTGACGTTCATTTTGTTGTCTTCTTCCCGTATCGATATTACGTCATGATATCTAACGATTTCCTGCTAAGTCCCGCTCTCTTTCATTTAATCTATTTCTATTTTGTGTTTAAAAATGTCCGAAGAAGGTTCTATCGGTGAGACTCCTTTACACGAAAGTATTATTATTTCTAGACCTCCTCCCATTCCACCTAGGCCCACTCCGGGTACCAGTCGTTCTAACTTACCTTCTCCTATGAAATCCGAGGACTGTCCCGATTACCTTCTAAAACGATTTTCGCTAAGAAAATGGAACATAAATTATACTGGAGATACCAGTGTTCGAAATTTTTTCACCAGTATCGAAGAAGAGAAGGATTCAGACGACATAACTGACAGATATCTGCTTAAACGCTTCCACGAAGTGTTATCCGGTCGCGCCTTGAATTATTATAGGTCAATCCGTCGACCTGATATGACTTACCCCGAATTAAAAGAAAATTTCTTCAATACATTCGGAGAAATTGATTTCGAGTTTAAAACTGGTCAACAAGTTAGAAATACAAAACAGAAATCAGATCAACCTGTTTTACATTTTGTGCATCAGATTTCTCAATTGAATGATACATTACGTAAACCAGTCGATAAATCTGAACTATTAGAAATTATCACTCACAACATGCATCCTAGATATTTTCCATGCTTATCGATACATAAATTTACTGACTTAGATGCGCTCATTGACACTGCATCGCATTTTGAAAGTTTTTTGCCCAAATCTACAAAATTAGTTTCAAGCGCAACAAATCAATCACAAATCTGTCCAAAATGCAATAAAACGGGACACCCCTATCGTACTTGCCCTAATTTCCCTGGTATGCTATGTTTTAAATGCCGCACACCTGGTTTTATAACTCGTGATTGCCCAAAATGCAATCCAAAAAATGTTTAGCCCACCGGCGACACGCTTTACTCCGTACAGTGTCACCGGTGATAGCGTCCGATTCGTCTGATAACCGTCCTTTCATCGAGATCATATTGTGTAACCGGGTCGTTAAAGCCCTACTTGACTCTGGTGCACAAATGTCCCTTATTAGTGATTGTTTAACCCAACAACTGGGTATTTCTTTAAAATCAAACGTTCAGTGCCCACGTGTTATTTCCGCTAATAACTCTCCTATTGATATTTTAGGAACTATCTTTCTCCCAGTTAAGTTTAATGGTACGACTTTTGTCCACGAATTTTTAGTAGCACGTTCTATGTCTTCTTCAGTTATTTTAGGTATCGAATTTTGGAATAAGTTCGGTTTGACTTCAGTTTTTAGTCAAGCTTTTAACAAAAATATCAAAGGTAATATGTACCTTCCTCCCGACTCTAATTCCCTACCTCCTGACTCACATACCCTTCCCTCTGACTCTCAATCCCTTCCTCAGATTAATTGCATTAGCGAGGTTCGATACATTTACCCTCGTAACGTTTTATTACCAGACCAAGAGCTAAAGTTACAACGGGTCATTGAGGAATTCGATGTCATTTCATCCGATAAAGTTGGCCTTGGTAAGACTACTTGGCTATCACACAAAATAAACACTACTGGACCACCAATTAGACAACGTTTTTACCCTCTTTCACCTGTTAAGTTAAAGTTGCTCAATGAGGAAATCGATAAGATGCTGGAGATGGGTGTCATTCGTCCCTCACGTTCTCCATGGGCCAGTCCTGTTGTGATGGTTACCAAAAAGGACGGTTCTGTACGTTTTTGCGTTGATTTATTTATTTATTTATTTAAACTTTATGTACAATTGTGTTACATGGGCGGACTTAATGCAGCAAGGCATTCTCTACCAGTCAACCTTGATAGTAGGAAATTGAATAGCGTTACTACTAGAGATTCTTATCCGCTCCCCCGTATTCACGATATTCTTGACAACCTTCGAGGTGCAAGGTATATAAGTTCTCTTGATTTTAGGAGTGCATTTTGGCAGATTCCTCTCGCTGATGATGAGAGTTGTGAAAGAACCGCTTTCATAGTTCCACAACGAGGTTTATTTGAGTTCGTCAGAATGCCATTTGGTCTCACGAATGCAGCTTCCGAGATGCAGCGCCTTACTGATATGATCGTCAATTTTGAATTCACTTCGACCAGTGATAATTGCGTTTTCGGTTACGTCGATGATCTAATCATAATATCAAAAGACTTTGATAGTCACCTCTCGCTCCTTAGAAAAGTACTAGACCGTCTCAAGGAGGCCGGTTTAACTATTAACCTAAAAAAATGCGAGTTCTGTAAAAGCGAATTGAAATATTTGGGTTATATCATTAACGAAAAGGGTTTACAAACTGATCCCAGCAAGCTCGATGCTATTAGGGATTATCCCGCTCCTACTACAGCTAAGTCACTACGTGGTTTTATTGGGTTATGCTCATATTATAGGCGTTTTGTTGATGGTTTTTCTTCTATAATAGCTCCACTCACTGCCCTTATAGGAAAAAAGAAGGGTCGTGACCCTATAAGTTGGGATGATGCCGCCGATCAAGCATTCCTAAAATTAAAGGATGCGCTCATCAATACTCCCGTTATGGCATGTCCAGATTTCTCGAAGCCCTTCATTTTGCAATGTGATGCGTCAGCTGTTGGTCTTGGTTCAGTTCTTTCTCAAAAGTTCGATGGTGTTGAACATCCTATCGCTTATTATTCACGCTTATTCTCAAAAGCAGAACGCAATTATAGTACAACTGAACGCGAACTTTTATCCGTTCTTGATTCCATTAAGCATTTTCGCTGTTATTTAGATGGAATGAAGTTTTCTGTTATAACCGATCATATGGCCTTGAAATGGCTCCTCACACTATGTAATCCCTCAGGGCGTTTGGCGCGATGGGCTACTGTGATTTCCCAATACACGTTTGATATCATTCATCGCAAAGGGTCGCAACACGTCGTTCCAGACGCTTTATCTAGAATGTACGCGAGTCCGGTTACATTCGATCAAGGACCTGACCATACCAATGATAGATGGTATAAAAAGGTGTATTTAGGGGCTCGTGACTCCCCTCAAACGTTTCCAGCTTACGCCATTCGGAACGGTGTTCTGTTAAGGCGCATGCCAATCACTAACCCATTGTGCTCTGATCCTTGGCGCGTAGTTTTACCCGTTGAAAAAGTTAAATCCGCTATATGGGAAGCTCATAATAATCCTCTCTCTATACATCCTGGAGTTTCAAAGACTTATTTTAAGCTCAAGGATAACTTTTACTGGCCAAATATGTTTCGAGATGTTTCTGAGACTTTAAGGCAATGTGAGGTTTGTAAAGCTTATAAGATCGCGAATTCCCAACCACGTGGTCATATGTGTTATCCAAAGGAAGTTTCTTTACCTTTACAAATGATTTCTATCGACGTTATTGGACCGCTTCCAATCGCTTATTATGGGTTCAAATACATTTTATCTATGGTCGATGTTTTTTCTAAATATGTTTGGTTAGTGCCCCTTAAAAGGATTGACGCCAATTCAGTTATAAAAGCTTTGGAATCTGAAATATTTTTTAACTTCGGAGTTCCACGGTCTATTCTCTGTGATAATGCTACCGTTTTTCGTAGTAATCAGTTTTTAAACTTTCTTAGATCGTTTCGCATTGAATCCCTTACATATACCCCTTATTACACTCCACAAGCAAACACGGTAGAACGTTATAACCAAAGTGTCGTTACTTGTTTGAGCATATTGGTTGGCGAGAACCAAAGGAATTGGGCTAAATTGTTACCCAAGGTCAAACTTTACCTCAATTCATGTATTAATTTAGCCACAGGGCTTACGCCAAACTTTCTCATATTCGGTAGAGAAGTCTGTATGGATTCATCGCGTGCGAATAACCAGACTCTAAGCACTAATTTAGCTGAAAGTCGGGAACAACACGCGAGTAATCTGACTTCGCTCGCCGAGATTTACGCAAAAGTAGCGGACAATCTTTCTTCTGCTTTTCTCCGTAATTCACGAAATTACAATACGAACCGGACGGCTATTACACTTAATGCCGGCGACATTGTATGGAGGCGTAATTTTTCAAAATCGTCAGCTGCTGAATACTTTACAGGAAAGCTTGCTCCTCGTTTCATTAAATGTCGTGTGATCAGAGTCATCTCCATGACTACATATGTCCTACAAGACTGTGATTCTCATCATATTGGACAATATCATATAAAAGACATACTTAAATGAATTAATTTGTTCCATATTCTTAACTTAATCAGCATTACTTATGTTAGGCCATTAGTTTTCAATTAACGACACCTCTTTTATTATTTCGACCCTCATTCCTCCCTGGAGTTAATATTTATTCATAACCATTTCCTCTCATTAGGCGTCGTATTTTTGATTTTGATTTAAGGTCCACCCTCTTCAACTTAACCCTCTCTCTTTAACTTAACCTTCTAACTTATCCCTCTATAACTTAAGCTCTTAAATTCAGTCTTGAGTCGTGTTTGACTTTGAGTCGTGTTTGACTTTGAGTCGTGTTTGACTTTGAGTCGTGTTTGACTTTGAGTCGTGTTTGACTTTGAGTCGTGTTTGACTTTGAGTCGTGTTCGACTTTGAGTCGTGTTTGACTTTGAGTTGTGTTTGACTTTGAGTCGTGTTGGACTTTGAGTCGTGTCTCACTTCGAGTTTTTATCTGACTTCGAGCTTTTGTGTTCGACTTCGAGTTTTTGTTTGACTTCCTTTGAGTTTTCGTCGTATTTTTAAGTTATTTCTTAATCTCAACTCTTATTTGTTTCGTGTTGATTATTGTTCTTTGTTCCTATATATATTTAAGAATATTACTCTAGATCTATCGTTTGTTTTTCTATTCTAATGTAGGTTTAGGAGACGCATCTGAAGCTCGCACTGTTAACGTCTAAACTGGAGGCCGGCTTTCAATTTTATTCAGTATCAGCTGCACTTCGATGTTGTTGATTTGATGTATTTAGTTTAAAGTTAGTTAGGCTAGTTTATTTAATTTGTATATTATGGTTTTCACTCTTGGTTGATGCTATCCCTTTTGTGTTGTCAGTCTGTTATTGTGTTTTCAATCTGTTGTTGTGTTTTCAATCTGTTGTTGTGATGTCAATCTGTTATAGCGTTGTCACCCTCTCACTGGGTTGATACATTCACTTGGGTTGATCTCTCACCTTTCTTTTAGGGTTGTCAACCACCTTTCTTTTAGGGTTGTCACTCACCTTTCCTTTAGGGTTGCCACTCACCTTTAGGGTTGCTACTCTCAATTTTTTTTACTGGTAATGGGGTACTGTAGCGTAAAACCGCTACGGTTAAAACCTCCTCCAATCCTAATCCAAACTTTTCAATAAAAAATTTTTTCTTCATAGCTGTTATTCACATTTGAACCAGGAATCGTGAAAAAATCGTCGGTTGTTTGCCTTTTGACGGCGTCATTACATTTTTGGGACCCGATAAGTGATGGTCGACCTTATTTTTTGTGATTAATATCGAAATTATGAAGTGAAAGTTTTTTTTCTGTTGGTGTAAACCCAATAAAAAATATAAAGTGTCCTAGCAAAAGTATAGTCTGTGGGTGATTTTCTGGTTAATTTGGTATGTATTGTCGTCTTTTTTCTTTTCGATCCATTTCGCACTAGTTTCATAATTAATCAAAGATTCAGCTTGCATCGGTGGTCTGAAGTTTCTTTTTTGTTTAGATCCCGTTACAAGCCAATTTTTGGCTCCACCCTACGGGCAAGCGACGTCGGTTATCGACGACGGAGGTCGGGGCGCTCTCGCCCGATATCCGAGCACATCCTGTGCCTGAGACGTCCATCTCAAAGGCCTGAAGAGAGTACGAGGTAGATGCGGACCCCGCAGCGCAGTGGCTCCGTGATTTCTACGTTACTTCCCACAGTCGTGTTCAGCCGTCCAGGAATTACCGAGTTTTCGCAGCAGGAGTTCTATTTTAAATAGTGCACCTAATTTGTATATTTCTAATCTAAAAATTCTCACGTCAAAAACTCTTTCTAACCTAAGGCCTATCAAGACGCGTTGGATGCTCTTAGTGTTTTTGTAATTAAAATTACTAATAATGCGTATTCGCCTAGCTATAACCGATTGCAATCGATTTTTTTTGTTAGGTAAGTTAAAAATATTTGCATAATACTTTCGATAACATTCTTTTTCTTTCCGCTAAGTTAACCCACGCCATCACTGAAAGGTTCCCAATAATAACCAATATTTAACTTTTTTATATTTTTTAATTAAGTACTTGTTTTCTATCTTTTTCCTTTTAATCAAAATTAAACGTTTTAAGTAGCGGTTTGTGTTTTACTGTGCACTTAATTTTATTTACGCTACAAAACGCACCAGTATTATGTACTGAGCAGACTTGAGAGAAGAGCTATACCAACTCTTTTTCTACTGAGTAAATAAGTCTCCTCGGGTGGCGGAGCGTTTAGCGCATGATTTTAAAGCTGTGTCAAAGCAGGTGCTTTGAACTTAAAGTTTTAGAAGTTCGAAGAAAGCAAGTTTTTGTTCCTTAGAAAAGATGTCATTTTGGGATAATGGTGTGGTTTCCTGTTTTAAGGATGGGAAATCATTCAATTACTTAGCTTTTCAACTGCTATTTGTTTCCTTATATAAAAGTTATCTGACTAATAAAAGTTTATCTCTAAAAAACACACTGAATAACACCACTGATAGCTCAATAAACCAAATTAATATCTTATTTACAAACTCAAATAAATTAGTAAGTTGAAAATACATTACCACACCATTAAAATCCAATCCACAGTAGATTATCTTGGCGGCGACGGAAGAACCAAGCAATTTTTGTGAAAAATTGTTTTTTTCCGTAATTAATTTTCATGTCAGGATGTTGGTTGTGATTTTTAGAAGCTGTTTTTTATAATTTTGTGACGATGTTCCTTGATTTTTCAAGCGTGGGTGTTTTAAAGCTTTCTTTTTCTTAGTAAACATTTTTATTTTTATTTTTCGCTTTGTTACATTCTTTTCATGCTTACTTTGATTTGTATTTATAAATAACTTCCAGATACAACATTCCTGTAAAGGAGTCCCTCGAAATTATGTCAGTTGTTCTTCACGTCATTGTGATATACTTTTGTACTAGATTGTTTCTGTACAATGAGTAACTAACTAATAGATCTGAAAAGGAGTTTGTAAACCTGTTTGTGTATTTAAATATAATTTGTTAAATTATAAAACATTTCAATAAATTTATAAAGAAAAAGCCCATCTGTATCAGGAGCACAATCTAAGATACAGACAGTCCTGAGTCAACGGGGCGTTGTGCAGCAGTAATGACGGGGCACGACATCGCCTACCAAGGTTGCGAGAACTTTCTACTGAGATAGCCCCGCAATGCAAAGGGAAGAAACAAGGTGGATTTGTAGTGAGTACAAGTTTGACATTCCCTGCCACTCCCCGTGTGGGAGGAGTAATTCTATGAATTTCCGCCCGACTGTTAAGTATGTTACGGGAAACAAGTGAAACCACGGGCTGCTAATTGCACACTGTTTAATGTCATAGGTTCGGGCGGGGATGCAGCCCGCACGCACATATAGATATAATACGTATGCTCGTAGGCGTATTTACATACATAACATTTCCTCCCCTTATTTGAACATTATACATCATTGTGTTTTTCAATACCTACTAAAAAGGACTTATATATAACCTATGGGTGGAATATTTCTTAACAACCTATTCGGACACCTGGACACAAGTGCATCTGGCGCTGTTGGTGAGGCCGACGCTAGCACATTTGTCACCTCTGTGTCCTCCCCCGCAGGTGCCAGCTCTTCAAGGAACAGTTAATTTAGAGAGGACTACTTCCAATTTGTCCACAGAAGTCTCCTAAAGTACTGGTCTAGGACAATTTAATTGAGCATATTGTGGCCACGAAATTTGTAAATGGTGGGTCTGAAATTAGTTCTTACGCCCTGTATAAATTAGTTGAAACATTAGAAAAGCATGCTAAAGGAAAATACATGCAAAATTATAATTTTCTTGATAAATAAATAAATAAAATAAAGCAATCGAGTTTCAAAGAAAATTTGATTAAACCGCGACTTCAAGGACCAAGACAACTTAAACCCCGCAGTGTAAAGGCATCGTAACACAAAATGGTTTCAAATAAAAACTTTGCCCGGACAACATATTAAATTGCGTCTCTGATCACTTTTACTGATGTCTTGAAATGACAAAACATTTGTTACAAAACTATTTCAGCCACATTTTTTGTGTTTACAAAGCTTTAAAGAGTTATTTTTCATAATGGCAATATTTAGTTATACTAAGGTTTTCAAGCATCATTATCATCTGCTTTGCCTTTTCCGACTTCGACTTTCAGTCTAACCGGATTGCTCCTTGGCAAGACTAGTGTCAAAATACCATGGGCAAAAATGTATGAAGCATGGGTTCACCCACCAACAGAGATGAGATCACTTTAAATATACTAATACAACACTAAATATAGGTAGTAAATATAAGCGAAGAATCCATGGGGTTATTTTGCTACAAATATTTTTCTCCTACCATAAATAAGTTACACTCCTACAAAGTAATGCTGTTATAGATAGTAGTTTTTGTTGTTTGACATCTTTTAAGCCTGCAATAGATGTTGGCCGAGCGTAGGCCAACGCGAGCATTGGCAAATCGGTACAAGGCTAGAAATAATGTCCACACGTTCGACAAATTCGTCGAACGCCAATGCAGACGACCAATGTAGAAGAGGGTCTGTAGAGCTGCCCACACGCTGGCCAAGCGCAGGCGAGCGCCTTTGATTTGTGACCAAAAACCGACACCGATCCGAAGTAAAGCAAGTGATCACGAGCAACGGCGAGCGAAGACAAGTTGTACCAAATGAGCTCTATACACGTTGGTGCTGGCCTCCACTTGGCCAACTAGGCAAGTGACACCGAGCGATAGCAAGACAAGGCAAATATACTGTCTACATGTTGGTATTGGCCTTCACTCGACAACGCTCGGCCAACATGTATTGCAGGCTTTACTTAGTATAACTGCCTCGGTGGCCTAGTGGTTGCAAGCGCGACCCTTTGCTCAACAAGAGGTCTCGGGTTCGATTTCCGGGTCGGGCTAAAAGTGCTATTGGGTTGTTCTGGCAAGTATCTCAGCAGTAGCCCGGAACAACAAGATAGAGTCGGTAAATCAAAGAACTAGAGGATATACGGAAAAACAGCTAACAACGTGAGATGCACGAGTCGACTGACTGAGAGCAGACGGGTGCCCAGGCAAGAGTCCTAGAGGTGTGAGAGGGTTAAAGAGTGTTGTAAATCACACGAGCACTGGCGCATCTATTGTTTAACATTATTTTTAAGTGAATGAATTATTGTCACAATAACAGTTCTATGACTAACAATTGCCTTTTTCTACAATACCTATTTAGGTGCATATCTTTTTACTGCAATGAAATTGAAGGTGGTGCTAATAATAACAAATAAAGTACAAACAAAATCCTTTACAATGGCATATGCCATAACTCTGTTGGACACTGAGCCCAATTTGACTCATAGTCCTTTTCTGGTTTCTGACTACCCGGACTAACGGCCTGTCGACGTACTTTCCGAGCCACAGAGGAATCTCGATATATGTTAAAATGTTCTTATAACGTTAATTAAAAAAAAAAAAACTTTTTAGTTGACAATTAAAGCAAATTTCTGTGGTACAGAGTCAAACTACGACAGATCGTAGAAAGTTATCTGGTTGATTAACAAGTGTAACAAAAAATAACATCATGCAGCATGGTGAAGGCTGAGGGATTTTAGAAAAACCTAAGGATATCCACAGACCAAAATAGTACAACAGATCTACAGAAAATTTTGTTTTAATTCTGCTGAAAATCATATGTTCAGTCTTGCATGCAGGATACAACACCTGAGCCTGAACTTTATGAAAGAAACCATAAAAATATATTTATCTTATTTTGTTTTGGTATCTCAGTTTTTTAGGATTGATTAATACACAATTATGCCAAATCACAGCTACTAGATTTACTACAGGACTCTGTAAACAGACTATGGAAGCCATTAAAAGTTGCCATGATCATGAAATTCACCTTAAATTCTGACAAAATTATTAGTTAGTTCACCAACAAATTACATGCGTAGGCGTCGATATAATTGACGATATATCTTAATCTTCCCAATCTAACCTACTATAATTACTGATAAAACTTCATCAACTAATAACTCAATCCTGTAACTACAACCAACTACTTATTTACTTATCGGATGTCAATAAATAATTGCTAAACTACCGTCCGTTACGAAAACAACAATGTTATATGATAAATCATGTATCTAGAGAGAACAACCATAGACCATATAGACGCCGATAGATAAAAATTAGACGCGGCATACGTGTCGCAATTTTCTCATACAAATGGGAAGGGATGATTCTTTTTAGGGTTCCGTAGCTGAATGGCAAAAAACGGAACCAGTCAAATAAGCACCTGCATCAGGTGGAAGATGAGGTCGTCGTGGCGTCTGTCAAGCCACTCCTCAAAGCAGGGACTTATCGCGGCCCAACTTATCATGCCCAATTACACTATATTAATTACATTTTTTTAAACCTAAGAATATAAAAAACAATATAAAAAAAACTACATTGGTAGAAAAATATCAACAGCATTAACTACGAAACCCTAAAGTACGCCAAATAAAAGAAGAAAAAGCAACAGCCTATAGAGAAAGTCTTTAATGTGCCTCAGTCAGAATTAAGATTTTTGCACTACAAAATGAAATATCCAGTTTATTAGTTTGCCGTCTGAATGCTTTGAATAAATCTGGACATTGATGTGTGGCACCTTTCTATAGCCAAAAGAGGCTCTATTGAAATAGGGAGCTGTTTACTAAAGTATGAAAGAACAACGAGGAATCAAATACCCTTGATTCTCATAAGGACAGATTCTCAAAAAGAGAGATTCTCAAAAGGATAGATTCTCAAAAAGACACGTAGACGTAAGCAGATAAAGAGAAAGTTTGTTAAGTGGCCGAGGTGGAGTTACGCCCGAGCCGCAAGGCGAGGGGTCATGGAGCCGAGTACTGCAGTAACAAATGTCCACGTGCATCAAATGACGTTTTTCAATACACTTTCGAAGAAATAGAAATATAAATAGCGTGCTCCATCTTCGACCACATCATCACTTGCCATCGGGTGAGATGATGGTCAAACGCGAACCTATTATCAATAAAAAAAAAATAGAACGAAAAATTATTTTATAAATAATAATGTTTATTTCTGATATTTTGTTCATAAACACAATTTTAATTTTCATTAAATAAAAAAACAAACAAACCTTGAAAACATGCGCCTCTTTGCTGTGAAAAAAAAATCACCGCCGGATATAGGGAATTGAATAGTTGTTTAACGTTATCTGTGCCAAAATCTGGAATGGTAAATGAAACGTGTGTGAAAAATGAAAAAAAACCACAAGTGTGAAATACACTGCATGTTGAACCTAATCGTTTTGCGATAAGAGCCAGTTTTCGAGGAAGTGTATTGAAAAAATTTTTATTAATTGGTGGCACGTCTCGGTGTCGCAAGACGTTGCGTTGCAAGCACTCTAAAGTTGATGTAGGTTCCGCTTCTTAAACATTCAGATGTTTTCAATTTTATTATCGACTAAAATATCACTTTTCCTCCTTCTTTTCCTTGCACAATAATAGGCACCGCGGGCTATTTTTATGTCCAACAGTTTCGTTTCCTTCTTCAAAAGCGTAATGAAATGAAATAACCGTAAAAAAAACACTTTTTTATTTTTCCTGTAAAGAAGAATGCCAGGCAATCTATACACTTTTGCCCCACTCAATAAAAGTCAGTAACAAGCATGCTATTTGCAGCATCTTATTCTATATTTATTACTGATAACTAAACATTTGTCCTGAAACCTGAAAAACTTACGGTTTTCGTTTAAAAATAAAAACAATAATGACATTGATTTATAGGTTAGGTGGTGTAGCTACATAATTGTTAAAATAAATTATTATACATAATTATGATTACACATATTTGTTGCAACAACCCACGACGTAAGAAGAGTTTGTAATGAAGACAATGCGTCCTAACATTCATTCAGGTAACAATTATTTCCACCGCAACATCGTTCACCAAGTCACAACCAATAATCGGAATCCGTCATAACTTGCATTAAGACAAAGTTAGTGATAGATGAATGATATTTTCAAAGATATCGGAATTCTATATCTATGGATATTTTATTATTGACACTGACAGCTGACTTGAGTGCTTCAAAACGTTTCGTTATACCAAATTCAGAACTGTGATTGTAATAATTTTTTGATTTTCATAATTATTTGCAATTTCATCTTTAACTATTTAAACAACGAATACACGTTACGCATAATATTATTATAATCATGATATAATATTTTACGTAAAATGATATGTGTTTTACAGTTACATACTTATTTTTTTTTTGTACATGCGTTTTATGTAACGCAGATGGTTATCAGAAAATAGGAAAAGACACTAAATAATTTCCGGGATTGAATTCCTTTTTTCATAAAATTGTAAACCTTAACTTTTAAAGAAAAACAATTTATTATGAAAAGGTTCTTTATTCGTCACAATTATTTTCATCATTTTACTTTTTCTGTAAATGATAACCATGACTGGGTCATGGGGCATTGTCATTTGAATTTATCGATAACGATATTATTCGGTGGGAGTAGCGATATAATTTAACCGGTACCAATTATATGTTACTGAGTTGAGTTACTTTAAAAGAAACTTTGACATTTGAGTTGCTTCGGTGTTTTTTCTTATGGTACTCGGCTAGGAAACAAACTCAACCCGTAATTTCAACAGACCAAAAAGATTGACGTGTAAAAGTATCATTTTAAACCTATTTACAAAATAATTGTAAATATCTTACGAGATGTAGGCAGCTAGTTCAAACCCAGGCAGGCACATTACTTTGTACAGTTTTCATCATCACCACTGCTCTGAAATTGGAAAAACAACATGGTAAAAAAATGTTCATGGACCGTAAATCCGAATGTATGCGACCCGATTGGTAGATTACGGCCCATTTGAAATATTGGCAAATTGAATTAATACTATAATATAATAAATTAATAATATAATAATGAAATTGATAATATATGGACCAAATATGTCTGAAATAAAATGTTTTTTTTTTGTTTACAGAAATGCTGTGTCTCAGCGGTGAGAATATTATAGGCTGATTAATTTATGTAATGTTTTATTATTCAAAAAGTTGTACATGTTTTACGGTGTCTTTAGTTATATTTTTCAAAGCAAAAGAATGAAAACAATTTCAATATTCAATTGTACTCTGATGGACTGAATAATAATTAATAATAATTCAGCCTATTATGTTCCCACTTCAGGAACACAGGCCCCGTCTCTATGAGAGGGACTGAATAGATTGCCAAAGAATCTATGAAAGATTCTTCGACGATATTCTTTATTAAGTATAAATACTTAACTTTCAGTTTTATCAGTTTTTAGTGTTCCGTAGCCGAATGGAAAAAACGGAACCCTTATAGTTTCGTTATGTCTGTCTGTCTGTCTGTCCGAACGCCCGTATGTCACAGCCATTTTATTCCCAAACTATTAGCTCTACACATGTGAAACTTAGTAGGTAGATTTATTCTATAAAACGCTTTCCGATTTAAGATAAAAATAAAAAAATGAATTAAATTAATCCCATAGGTACATGGAACTGAAACTAAAAATTTTTTTTTTTCATCAAACCCATAATACGTGTGTAGTATTTATAGACACGTGTTTTAAAATGACATTGAGGTTTCTAGAACCACTTTTTCATAAAGTCAATCGTTTAAATGATAAACGCTTCCAAAGTGGTAAAATGTGTGTGTCCCTACCCCCTCTAACTTCTATAATAATGAAGGGAAAAATCTAAAAAAAATATTTGCTGTAGATCTTAATGAAAACTTTTATTTCAATATTGGTTTGAATGAGATCGGGTCAGCAGTTTTAGAGATATAGCATATTTTCTAAAACCGCAAATATAACTTTGTAATTCATACAAACACAATGAAATATAAAGTTATTTGGCGTAGTTACTACGGAACCCTTCATGTGTGAATCTGACTCGCCCTTGGCTATTTTTATGAATTGTATACTCATAGCAAATTACAGAAAAAACATTTATGAAACGAGTATACAATTAAATACGCGGCCTTATCGCACTCTTACTGTCAATCTGCACGGATTTCAAAAGAAACTTTGTCCACTGAGTTTGTTTCGGTATTCATTCTCATGGTTAGGTAACATCGTTATCAACTAGTTTAAATTCAGGAAACACGTGTAAACTTTTTTTTGTTACTCCTATAATGGCAGCTGAAGTGGTTTATATTATCTTGCCAGGGTCGTGGTCAGAGGCTGGCCGTCAAGCTTTGTTCTTTGTAGATTTCAGTTCAGCTGAAAAGACGAACATAAGGGTTTATAAGAACACAAACGAAATATGCAAGCTTTTATACTATATATATATATATATATATATATATATATATATATATATTATGTATAATATGCTATATAAAACACACAAACTACTATCTATAAAATAATTATGTAATGTTAGATCTTGTGGTCTTTAAGTTATGGTTACTTGAAGGTTAGCGTGCTTCATCTTCGACCACATCATCACTTATCATCAGGTGAAATGGTGGTCAAACGCGAACCTATTTTGAATTTTAAAAAAATCATTTAATTTGTTAGGCTGGCCAAATGGTTTTACGGATGTCAGTGTACAAACATGAAAAATACTTTTAACATAAAACAAATACAAACAATACAAAACTATATTCTAATAAAATTCATATGTTAAATTAATTGAGACAATAAAGGACTGTTATGGACTCATTTGACGGATCGTCAAATGAGTCGATAACAGTTGATAACTTTTGTTTTAGTCTTAAAACAAAAATTCTTAATCAGTCATATTGGATTTAAAATGCGGTAACTTATCTAGCTTAGCATTGTCATCCCATCTTAATCGGTTGATGATACAAACGAATGAACGAACTACCAAGGCAAGCTAAATAAAAGCCAAAAATAACTCAAGCAAAAGAAATCAAGTCTCTGGAGGATTTCTATTCTAAAAGTCAGGTTTAATAGGCTTGGCGGCTACCTGCCCATTGCGATTTGTGCACATTAAGCTAAACGAGTAAAGCAAGAGTGGTCTAATTGTGGCGTGTATTTTTTTAAGGTACAATGGCCTTACATAATTATATCTATTATTATTCTGAAGTTATTTCTAACTGAAATAGGACTGGGTAGATCTGGTGCCCTAAGAGAGCCTCATGGGGCCCAGAAGATATATAGTACAGTACAGGATTATACTAAAAATATTTCTAATTAGGCTGAAATATAAATATTAAGTAAGATATTTTTTTAAACACATTTAACTTTAATATCTGACAATTTTATATAGGAAAAGCTAAGCAGAGAAGTATTCTGCTGGAGATATACAAAGGTACTATTAGTCAAAGGTGTCGACATGTCGGTGTTCCGTGTTCTGTGTTTTGGCAGATTTATATCTAGTATACGTATGATGAACTGGGCATAAGGTTGAGTTATGGCGATATTGACCTTTCTCAAGCTTTGTTTGCGCTCTGGATTGGGCACCGTCCAGGGACCGAAGAGTTATTTCAAAAGGTTTCTATGACAGCGGGATGATGTAGATATTTTTCATTTAATTAAGTTACATTGTGTGTATGTTGCTTGTTTTGTCTCGTTGTTGCATAAAACTTGAACGTAACAAAACTTAGGGGTAGTCTTTGTCCCTCAAGCATCATGGGTTGCAATGATGACGTTAATAAGCTACTCAATCACCAACAAGATTTATATGACAATTTATTTTACCCTATATTCTCGAAAATTTCCAAGTAATTCATAAGACAACAATTTCAACTATTTATTTATTATAATAACGTTGCCTCGCACTATAAACTTTTTCTATATGATTTACAAATCTTTAAACTCACACAACCAACCAACTCGAATCAACTAATATGTAGGCCATACAAACAACTGTTCCGTGTATGAAACTAGCAACGCAGCAACCAACCAATGGTTTATAGCATTTTATATCTGAAAAAAACTTCTGGTATTTCTAATGTATGTGCTAATGTTAGTAATAAAATCTTTTACAAGACGAACGGCGATACGACATAGTTACATGGTGAACAATCCTACATGGAGGTCTTTGTAACAAGAAATAAATAGGTTACTTCTAGGTAAGCGTGCTTCATCTTCGATCACATCATCACTTACCATCAGGTGAGATGGTGGTCAATCGCCTTGTATGAACAATAAAAAGCAGCAATTGATTGGAATAAGCTATTTACAATTTCTTATTATTAAAAGTATGAGATAAGACATCCATAAACTTGGTTTAGTTCTTGTCAACCTAAGATTAAATCCAGCTACTTTCAATTATGTTCCATTATTTTATGCTAAGCGGTTTCAAAGTATAATAATAGCACTTATCTGTCATTATGATAATGCTATTTATAGGCTTAAGTTCAACATGTGTAGCTACACTGTTATTATGCACTATTATTTTAAATTTACGTTCCATATGCGTATGAAATGTCTTGATAGTTTGCAAAGATTAGTCGTGAACAAAACACAAACATTAGTAAGTACTTTTATTGCTTAACCGAATCATAATAGAACAACAAAAGTGCAGATATATACACTTTTAAATTGAATGAGTTTCCCTGTATCGTGATAGACTTCACTAACAACCACCGATCGAAACAATTTGTAGGCTATACAAACATTTGTTCTAATGCGGACTTTAACGGGGATTTTAATTTCAAATACGTGTGTTTTCTCTGATCTTTAAACGTACTATTGGTCACTTCTAAATAAGATTTCATTTGCCCACACATATCTTGATAGGGAAAACCGAATTTAATAAGTATGATTAACTAATTATGCGAAGTATGGCTATTCATACGAGTATCTAGTTTTATAAGTTAAGGGTAAGGATCTTTATAAGTTATACTGATTAACTAACATATTAATAGAAAAAATAATATTCTTTGTGACAACTATTAAGTAATTATAAAAATCACCTAAATCAATATCGAATAGTTTTAGAACAAAACTGTTACTGTTTGATTAAGTACTCTTTAAATGGCATAACCACCTGTCTCAAAAGGATCTAAATTATGGCAAATATCGATTCGATAGCAAAGATAGGTAACCTGTACATACCGAAGGAGCAGAAAACCACATGAAAAAGTAGCTATATCAAATAATAAATTTCCTACTTTCCGCATATTATGCTGTTCTCTTTGACTCTAGTGATACATGTGGCAAAAAAGGCAATTGCGTTTAGCACGTCCCGCGCCCGAAAGTGCGAAATAATGTTAGTCACTTCCTTGGAATTTCGTAAAAACTTCATAAAAGGACAGTCCCAAACCACAACGACGTGCTTCCTCTGTTCTGAACGAAACCACTCTGACAAAGTGCAAATAAATGAAAGAAGGTTAGTTAGGAGGCTGAATTCCAGAGGGAATGACGCTGGGGGTGAGACAAGAGACCTCGGGGATCGCGAGCTGATCTCCGGCTACCGTTGGCGCGGGATTGTAGACGGCGAGCAGGGTTATCCCACCGTGCGGCCAGGCTCAACTTCCACGCGTGACTAAAAGAACAGTCAGTACTTTACTAAGGGGGAGCTATTGCCTGCAGGGTTGCGGAAATGTACTAAAGATATACCGCGGCCCCGAAACACAGATATAACTGAAGGAACTTCTATTGGCTAAAACCCACCTTGGTTTTAGCCAGTAGAAGTTTGAAATTTACTTCCGCTCCAGAGAGGGCAGGAAGTCATTAAAATTTGATAATTTTCTAAAAAAACATCTCAAAAAATGTTTTCAAAAACGTTCTTAAATAAAGTGTTGCCGTCTTAATTGCTTCTCTATGTTACTACTGTATAGATGTTAAAATCACGTTCCGCAAGTATATTTCAACTTACTCAACTATGCCTTCTAAAAAGAATATGAAAACAATTTTTTTGCAAAAAATGGAACCGACTTCCTTATCAAAACACTACAAAGGCAAAAATAACTTTAATTTCGGAAACGGTGTCAAAAACGAAAATATATACAAAACTAAAGACACCGCCTTCCGAAATTAAAGTTATTTTTGCCTTTGTAGTGTTTTGATATGGAAGTCGGTTCCATTTTTTGCAAAAAAAATTTTTTGCACGCTTTTTTGTGGGTCGGTTTGTAATTTATCTAGTTACAAAAGCCATAATGTCAACAACTTATCACCTTTTACAAAATATTGCTATTCCCGATGCATAGCCGTTAATTTTTGAGGAGTTCTCCTGGTACTTGACCATCAGCTCTATATCACCATATGTATTGTGACGAGCATAGTGTTAAACATCCGTACTCAAGTAATCTAATCGCAATCCACGAAATACTTATTATTGAGGAGTTTCAGTGGCCATCCGTGGTCTTCATCATCAGTTCAAATTCCACAAATGGTACTTTTCGGAAGCAACTGCTGAAGGTACTATAAGAAATACCCAAAACGCTATAGGTATGCCTATAATATTTGAAGAGTTCAGTTCCCTCGATTTCTCCAGGATTCCATCATCAGATCCTGATTTCGTAACAATGAGACCAACTAGAAAGTATACTCATTCAAACGCAAAAAGAATTTTTCAAATCGGTCCAGCCGTCTCCGAGTTATGAGGTAACATACCTAAAACAAGAAAAAAAAAGTTCAAGACGAATTGAGGACATCCTTTTTTTGAAGTCGGTTAAAAACATACATGATGGTTGTGGTTGACGTATACGACAGCTCCAAAATCTCCAACATAATGCACCTTCTGCTCATTTCCCTTTCCTTATCTTTAAGCCTCATTTACTAAGAAACTAACTGTAGCGTTACAGACACAGTCGTGCAAAAGCGCTTTAAAGTGAAGCTAGCTTTGGGATAGCTTGAAGTGTATAGAATTAATGATGTCTTTGTTTAGCGTAGTATGAAGTTGTGAAGCACTTTATTGTGACTTCTTTATTATATAGTATAAAACATAGCTCTGCTTTCCGCCTTTGTACGCTTAGGTCTTTTGAACGACGCAGCATATTGTTAATGCGGATTTTTTCAATAACATACGATAGATTCGTTGTGCATTTTACGTTGAAAAGCCCTTCACATCTTGTAATTAAAATGAGAATCTTAGAAGATATCAGAGATATTAATTGTGGGGCCAGAGCGTTCGTTCCCTTGGGCTGTGCATCCATCATATTAATAGGTACCTACATAACAACCGAGGGGTCTTCAAGTCAAGAGTGAATAAGTTACTTCTAGGTAAGTGTGCTCCATCTTCGATCACATCATAACTTACCATCAGATAAGATGGTGGTCAAAAGCGAACCTATTATCAAATAAAAACATTAAAAACAACACCCATGCAACGCAGGGGCAAGTCACTAGTTGTATATAAGTTGTAAATATTAATAAAGCTGTTGATAAGTTCAATGAATATTAATGCTCTCTTATCAAAAGCCACGTACTATGAATATTTAATTTCTATAAAATTAATCGTTGCTTAGTTCATCACCGGCTACTCGTCCGATTATACTCATTTTAAAGTGAAGCAAAAACTTTTTCAATACACTTCCTCGAAAACTGGCTCTTATCGCACTACGAATAGGTTCAACATGCAATATATTTCACACTCGTGGATTTTTTTTCATTTTTCACATAGGAGGGTTTATCATTCCAGATTTTGCCAGAGATTATTAAACAACTATTGAATTCCCTATGTTCGGCGGTGATTGTTTTTTTTTTTTTTCACAGCAAAGAGGGCGCATGTTTTTAAGGCCTTATATTTAATGAAAATTAAAATTGTGTTTATGAACAGAATATCAGAAATAAACATTATTATTTATAAAATTAATTTGCTCTTATCAACAAATTAACATTTATTTATGTTCTTAATTAAAAATATATATTTAATATCAGGCTGTTTTTCGGCTTCATACCTTTGCTTCTTCTTTAACCCGCGAAGGTAAAGCGTAGGAAAAAAGTTAAATAAATCTTATTAATTTGTGTTTTTTGCTTGAGTATGTCGAACTTAAGAGGGTAAAGAGTACATAGAAGAATTCATACATGTTTTCTATGTTTACTACCCTTTTAAGATGAACAAATAAGTGTAATGAAAAACGTCGTTTGATACACGTGGACATTTGTTACTGCAGTACTCGGCTCCATAACCCCCTCGCCTTACGGCTCGGGTGTAACTCCGCCTCGGCCGCAATAACAAACTTTCCACTTTTATCAAAATGTACCTACTATATACCACTTTGTACAAAAATTGTTCTGACTGAGGAGTAATAAACTTGTCACAGTTATATTAAGCTTATAAAAAGGATTGCAGAGAACCAAATCTTCAAATCAAATCAAATTCATGAAGGAAATCTTAGTGAGGAAACTGGCATGTCCAAGGACCGAAAAATTCGAAGACAAGCGACATTTACCAACCCACACTGGAGCCGCATAGTGGATGAGCAGCTACCGGGTCTAGTATAAATAATATCACTACCAAGTCACCATTACAGGGTATTTGCAGAAGTAAATAAGTACCAAATACGTTAAAAATAATTGATTGGGAAGGGATGATGTAGGTTATTTTCATATATCTACAGTTCTAGTTCCAAAAAGCAATATAAATTCTACGTATCGTATAACGGTGCCCTTTAAATCCGAAATAGCTCGACAACGATAAATAGGAATTTATTTTCATAGTTCATTGTATTGGGAATCGTCACTAACCGGGTCAGTTACTTTTATTGAGGTACCTAACCCATAATTTATTAGTCCTTTACAATTTGTAATTAAAATAAAATATACTTTTAAATGGAACTTAATGTAGCACAGAACGCAATATAGATTTAAAGAATATTTATATCTCGAAAGAACCTATTGTATAGTTTTAAAGTAAGTAAGAATTTTAAATTCGAAAATAAATAAAACCTAAATTACATTGAAACATTCGATGTAAACAACCATTACAAAGCACATCAGAACACGGTAGGTGAATCTAAGATTTTATATAATAGCTGGCTTGTTAGAAAACAAGGTATCCTCACATGTTGTAACTATTCAAATCTAGAGAGATTATTGAATCTCTCTAGATTTGAATAGTCAAAAATGCATCTATAAATAATATTGTAAATGCGAATGTTTAGATTATTTTATACTTTTAGACATCTCTATCGTCTAATCTATCGTCGATCTCTATGATTGACCAATGCATCACTTATTACTAACTAATTAATGAGCACATCATACCTACAATGTGGAGGGAATATAATTCTGAACATTGAGAGACAAAGTTACAGGTTAAAAAAAAAATCTTTATAAGATGTACTTATAATGCGTCAAATTTCGAAATTCTAGGGAAATAGAAGTCACTAGAAGTCTTACAATCTGTTCCGCTCCACCCACCCAGAAAAAACAAGGTCAAGGTAAATAACCTGTAGGTTCCTATTTGTTCGTCTCATAAATAGCCATATTTGTTTATTACGTTCTTCCGATTCCAGGGGTCATAGACCCTGCCGGGGTTTGCGGGAAAGTTCTACCGAGTTACCGCAGCCCCGGAATAGGGCAGCCGAAGGAACAGGGTGGGTTTTTAGTCAGTAGAAATCTGACACACCCTTCCGCTTGACCCAGAGCGGAAGAAGTCATTCGATGATTTTCCCACCACAAAAAAATAAAAAATAAAAAGGGGTCATAGACCAACAAGTACGTCTCTGATATTAATTTTCACTTGATATAGCTACGCGTTCCTAAAGAAAAGATTAATTTTAATTTTATTTATTTATATATACTGACTGACCAACAGATAAGCAACGGAGTGATCGCATACAAGGTTTTTGTCTTCTATTTTAACGTTACGGAACCCTTGTTTTATTTTACGTTTTATAACAAAGAGTAGTTTAGCCTTTGGTCGTCCGCCAGCGAGATGAGGAGACGACATTGCCATCGCAAGTATAACTTGGATGAGACTGGCACAGGAACGTTAAGCTTGGCACAAGCGAAGAGAGGCCTTACTCAGCGTTAGGTGAAGTCAAGCTGCAGATGATGGTGACAATGACTTACATTTATTTCAGTTTGACACAGATTTTATAATAAATAATAAGAACATATTTTCAGATACCGAAATATAACAAACAGCCCGACTGCACCCTTCTTTCATGTTTACAAAATAAACTCTCCGTTAAGAACAAGACTTGGTAGACTTAATATAGCACCAGTTTTAATTAAGAATGCCTTTTCATTGCGGAAAGAGTGTGTTTATGCACGTGTGAAGAAAATCGCGGACGATTTACGACCCCTTTAATTCGGTATACGGTATTCCGCAAATATTTGTCATGCGTAGCGTATACCCGTACACGTGCAGGAAGTAGAGACAGTAGGAGATTTAAGTAGCTATAAGCAACCCGTTTTTCTTTTTTTTCGGGAGAAATATCTTCAATTGACTCCTCCCAATCGTCACACCTTCTACGGTTTAGAAACCTACCATGTTTCTTCAGTTTCCCTTGTCTTCAGGGGTCGCGATATCTCCTCAGAAAATTCCCGCAATCCGGGCAGGCAATGCTTATTGTAAATTTTATTAGCTTTAGGATGTTTCAAGCAGCGACAAAAACAGTATGCGGTTTTAGAAATTGCTTATCTTTTAAGTTTGCAAAAAAGAGCAAGCAACAAAGGCTAAATTAGGGCTGTATGGAATTCTGAAAAAAAAACTTTTTAACAAAAAATAAAACCGACTTCCCAAAAAAAACACTGCAAAAGGAAAAATAACTTTCATTTCGGTAGTCGGTGTCTTTAGTTTTGTACATTTTCGTTTTTGACACCGCCTTCCGAAATTAAAGTTATTTTCAATACACTTCCTCGAAAACTGGCTCTTATGGCACTACGATTAGGTTCAACATGCAATGTATTTCAAACTCGTGGACTTTTTCCATTTTTCACACACAAGGACTTTTACCATTCCAGACTTTACCACATAACATTAAACAAGTATTCAATTCCCTATATTTGGTGGTGATTGTATTTTTTTTTACAACAAAGAGGCGCATGTTTTTAAGGCCTTATATTTAATGAAAATCATAATTTTGTTTATGAACAGAATATCAGAAATAAACATTATTATTTATAAAATAATTTTGCTTTCATCAAACATTAACTTTTATTTGTGTTCTAAAAAAAAATATTTTATTTTAATATCAGGCTGTTTTGCCGCTTCATACCTTTGCTTCTCATTTAACCCGCGAAGGTAAAGTGCTGGGAAAAAGTAAATTTAATCTTATTAATTTGTGTTTTTAGCGTGGGCATGTCAAATTTAAGTTTTGATGAGAACAATTTAGATGCTACGCCGCCAGATATTGTGATTTAGGCTCAAAAAGCTTGCGATAGCCTGTTGCTATCTAAATCGAAGCTAAAGTATATGGCAACTTTGCATAATTTTCTTCAATGGAAAACAAATAAAAACGCGTTGTCATTTTCGGAGCAAGTATTTTTCTTTGAAAGTGTATTGAAAAACGTCGTTTGATACACGTGGACATTTGTTACTGCAGTACTCGGCTCCATAACCCCCTCGCCTTGCGGCTCGGGCGTAAGTCCGCCTCGGCCGCAATAACAAACTTTCTCCACTTGTATCAAAATGTACTATTTTCCCTTTGCAGTGTTTTTTTGGGAAGTCGGTTTTATTTTTTGTTAACAAGTTTTTTTTTCTCGCTTTTTAGTGGATCGGTTTGAAATTTACCTAGTTACAAAAGCTTAAATGTTACCTTCTTATCACCTTTTGAAAAATATTTCTTTTCCCTATGCCTAAGCTGTTAATTTTTGAGGATTACTCCTGGTACTTCACCATCAGCTCCTCATCACCATATGCATTGTGACGTGCATAAAGTGTTTTACAACATATCCAAGTAATCGAATCGCAACCAATGAAATACTTATTATTGAGTAGTTCTAGTAGCCATCTGTGGTCTTCATCATCAGTTCCACTTCACCAAATGGTGCTTTTCAAGAGCAACTGCACAAGTTAGGTAGTTTGAATAATACCCAAATCGCTATAGGTGTGCCTATAATATCTGAAGAGTTCCCTCGATTTCTCAAGGTTTCCATTATTAGATCCTGACTTCATGACAATGGAACCAAGTAGAAAGTATACCCTATCAAAAAAAAAAAAAATTCCAAATCGGTCCAGCCATCACCGAGTTATGAGGTAACATACATAATACTCAATTGCGAATACAATACATAAAGGTTTAAAAAAAAAACAGAAAACATTGGAAATACTTTTGCAAAAAGTTTTTCTTGAAAAAATCCCTTTAATTTTATTTACAGTCTTATCTTTGATTTTTTTATTATACAACATAAATATATTCGAAAATATTTCATGTCACTCTTGATAAAACTTTCACCTAAAATAAAACTTGAAGTAAAGCCTACATTTTATTTAGCTTTGTGGACAAGCTCTTCATTATTCTGCCCACATACAACGCAGTAGGCAATGGAAAAGATAAATATAAGTACATAATATCTAGCATTAAATTTTATTTATATTTATTTTGAAGTTATTCAAACTATTTATTAAAGGAGTCAACCTCAGAATATTAAACTTACTTTAAAAAACTTTTCACATTTTTTAAACTTAGGTACCTTACTTTTTCCTGGGTGGGATGATCATCGAATGACATCTCCCGACTAAAAACCCAACCTGTTCCTCCAGCTGCCCTTATATTCCGGGGCCGTGGTATCTCATTAGAACATTTACTTATTATGTTATCTATTATTATATATTAATGGCCTTATGAGGCCCCGTCACTGGTGCTGACAGCTCTTTGAGGGGCGCGTGGTACACGACGCGCTGCCGACCCGGGCCTGGTCCTTACCGGACGGTGAGCTACCCCTATTCGCCACCGTCCGCAAGCTCGCGCCTACGATGGCCGGAAATCGGCTTGCGATCCCCAACACCCGGGGCGCCCGGGGCGTCTTCCACGGCGGCTGAGGCGTGAAGAAGAGAGTTGTCTCTCCCTCGCACGTTCGGCCTCCTCCTAGCATGACAGATTTGCAGAAGGAGACGACTGCATCCTATTACCTCTCGCTCCGCACCATGGTATGAACCAGGGCCGATAGGGTTCAAACCCGTGACCTCTCGATCACAAGTCCAACACCTAAGCATTTAGGCTATTAAAGCTTAAAATTAGAAGTAATGTTGTTTTTTTAACTATGGATGCGTTGCCCGCTCTCTGAAATGACAACATAACATAATAGCTTCTCTTTTTTTCCGGTGGGACAGTCATCAAATGACTTTTTCCACTTGGATGAAGCAGAAGGGAATGTCAGACTTCCACTGATTAAAAACCCATCCTGCCTCTATAGTTGCCCTTGTGGTCCGGGGCCGCGGTATCTCATTAGAACATTCCCGCAACTATATACTATCGAGCCCCGTGCTGACTGTTCTTTAAGCGTTGAACACGACACGCCGTCGACTCGGGCCTGGTCCTTACTGGACTGCGAACTATCCCACCTATAATAGCGAGTGCGTTGTTTTCAAGAATTTTGGTATTTGTCGCGTTGTTAAATGCGTGGTCATAGTAATTGATAGTGGTGTTTTGTAATATATAATATCTATTTTGCAACCGGTTATAAATAAGATTTATACACGTCTAAATGAGGTCAGTGTTTCTTAAATGACCACAGGATAGTCTAGGAAACGCAGTAATACCAAAAGAAACTTAAAGGTCAAAGTCTCTTTTGAAGTTCATACAATCCGAAATCATGGGAGACACATACAGATTAATGTTTGAGATCATCTCATGAGGAAAATACCACACGAATTGTGTGGGGATTTCCCATAGACAAAATAAACATGTATATGTATGTTATATTTCTATGGGATTTCCATACAGTACATGCATTCGTCAGTTATTGCTGTAGAGTAACTCAACAGTGTAAGGAGCTGCACGATACAACGAACAATACCAAATCAGTTTTAGTATTGGGATCTAGGTACTTAAATACCTAGGTCTCAGTACTGAAACTGCTAGACAATCAAGAAACTCTTACCAAAAAAAAGATTGTCGACGTTCATAGTACTGACACGACTGTCCGTCCGTATGTCACAGCCACTTCGATTATTAGAACAACACAACTAAAACTTGGTAAGTTAGATGTATTCTGTAAACCGCTTCACGATTTTTATACAAAAATAAAATATAGCCCGTTATTAATACACATAATACATGGAACTGAAACTAAAAATAATAATTTTCATCAAACCTATAGGTATATACTTTACGGTTGAATCCGACACACACTTGGCCACTTTTTTCATTTAAGCACAGAGCATATTAACATGTACTTAGTAACAAAAGTACAAGGATCAAAACCTGTTACTTTTGCATTGTTTAGCTGTAGTCGTGTGTGTAAAAGTTGACTACATTATCGCATTAGGTGATAAACCTATAATGATAATTGTATGATGATAAATAAATAAATAAATATCAGTGTCTGAGATATTCTTTTGCAAAGAAGAACAACACAGATTTGAGTGGTCCTGTCAGTGTCAGCAGAACTACTAAGAACCCAATGACTTGAAGAATACATTTAAAACGAACTCTGTAACTTTTGCGGTCGATTTGTGTTTTTATGTATAATATTTCTCAAAATATACAGATCCAGAGATACATACACTTCTGTAATACTCAGAGTAATACGCTATCATGAAATGTAATTAATTCTTAGAAGCAAACGACATAGTTTTCTTTACGTTATATCGCAGGCCGTTCTACTGTCATACAAAAAGTAAAAAAAAAAAAATTCATCATGAAAAGTTGAAAAACAATAAAGCAAAATATCGAAAAACAAAATGACAACATGGCGAATTCAATAAAATGCTAATTCTGATCATAAGGGTAGGTCACACATGAATAAAGATGCAGCACAAACACGCCGATACTTAAAGATAAGAAATTATTCAATATTGGAACATATCAAAGCTCTTCCCAACTTTGTTACAGAAAAAGTAAATACCTATTTTGATATCTTCCGTATGAAAACTTTTTGTTTATTTTTTTAAACGGAAAAGTAAAATATGTTTAAATGCAATATAGGATTTTCTCCCAGAAAAATCAAGCTAAGATACGAAACCATAATTTAAGTCTCAAAGTACAGTTCAGGTTTTTTTTATCATTGATAATCGGCTCGCGTTCGTCCACCATTTCAACTGATGGTAAGTGATGATGTGGTCGGAGATGGAGCACGCTTACCTAGAAGTAACCTATTCACTCTTGACTTAAAATTCCACTCCTTATTTTCGTATTTCCTCCTTTTGTTCGTAGGCGTGCGATGTCCACCATGTAACGACGGCGCATCGTCGTAACAAAACAATGAACTTACTAATGAGCACACACACTTTATAAAGGTGATCATTTCCTTAGGCAGACAACAAAAAGCTCCTCATTCTACACTTAGTAGGGTGTCAGCTGAATAAATAAACTGCCTTAAAAAAAATCCCTCAATAGAGAGGACGGTTGTCAACCAGCAGACCGTACCGTTACACTGTGTGTGTGTGTCTACATACATGATTACGTCGAAATATTAGTCTATAGATTTTTATTGACACAAATAAATAAAACTTTTTTATTTCCGATTTAAAGGAAAACCGCATGAAAAACAGTTATGTATTTTTTAGTTTTTCTAATAAAAGCATTCAAACAGGAGCGGTGGGAGACTTTGTTTTATAATATATACATATACAACGTGTAATTTAAAGGGCATATACATACCAAGTGCACGGCTTCTTTGGATGGTAACAAACAATATGGCAAGGGTTTTGTAATCCTAAGTCTACGTGTGTAGAACTTATTACAAATTCCAATACACTGATACCAGAGATCGAATTTTTCGAATTAAGAAGAACGAAAAGAATTATCGTGTTATTGGCAAGTGACGTGGAAAGTTATTGACCCTCGTAGTGCTGTGACATGTTTGTTATGATTGGTATTAAAAAAATATATGAAACCAATAATTTGGTATCAATTCTTTGAGTCAGTTATTTTGTGCTGAAACTGTGCATAGAGACTCCATACCAGATGCTGTCTTCAGCCCTTTTGGATAGATATGGGGTTTCCGTTACACGTTGTATAAGGATGTATGAGATATTAAGATAAAAGCCGAAAGTAAACCAGCACTAAATCTCACCAACGCATTTCAACCGCTTACAAAAGTTTTAAGATAAATAACTCCACTTCAAACGTGCAAAAGCCTCACAAATCAGAAAATACTAATTATGTAAAGGTTAAGGTAAATTGATAATTTTCTGTCTGAATAGCACCAATTTTGTCCTCTAACACAATTTAATGTTACTCTGAGTAATATTGAATTTGTACTCCAGCTTAATGACAAGGGGTCTCAAAGAAAATTATGGGTGTATGATCAAAGTGACTATGTATAGGTACCACCATTGTGTTTAAGCACCCATTTTACACGAGTGTCATCTTCAATATATCTATCTGTAATTCTTGAAATCATTGTGATATCATTGATCTTAACTCTAAAATAAATTAATCAACCGACGACAAAAAGAGGAGGTTATCAATTCAACGCGTATATATATATATAT
This sequence comes from Tholera decimalis, assembly GCA_943138885.2. Classification (NCBI taxonomy): domain Eukaryota; kingdom Metazoa; phylum Arthropoda; class Insecta; order Lepidoptera; family Noctuidae; genus Tholera; species Tholera decimalis. Next base: position 11,385,226 of record OW964552.2, on the reverse strand, counting down.
TTTATGTATGATCATCGATTACTCGAAGACGGCTGAACCGATTTGGAAAATTCTTTTTTTGATTGAAAGGGTATACTTCGAAATTGGTCCCATTTTCATAAACGTCAGGATCTGACGATGGGATCCTGGAGAAATCGAGGGAACTCTTCAAATATTATAGGCACACCTATGACGTTTTGGGTATTTATTATATTAACTTGTGCAGTTGCCCTCAAAAAGTACCATTTGAGGAAGTAGAACTGATGATGAAGACCACAGATGGCCGCCGAAACTACTCAATAATAAGTATTGAGTGGATTGCGATTCGATTACTTGAATATGGATGTTAAGCACTTTATGCTCGTCACAATGCATATGGTGATGTAGAGCTGATGGTGAAGTACCAGGAGAACTCCTCAACAATTAACGGCCCAGCATTGGGAAAAGCAATATTTTGTAAAAGGTTATAAGTAGTTGACATTTAGGCTCTTGTAACTAGGTAAATTAAAAATAGACCAACTAAAAAGAGTGAAATAAAAACTTTTTACCAAAAAATTAAACCGACTCCCAAAAAAACACTGCAAAGTGGAAAATAACTTTAATTTCGGAAGTCGGTGCCAAAAACGAAAATACATAAAAACTTTTTACCAAAAAATTAAACCGACTCCCAAAAAACACTGCAAAGTGAAAAATAACTTTAATTTCGGAAGTCGGTGCCAAAAACGAAAATACAAAACTAAAGACACCGACTACCGAAATTAAAGTTATTTTTCGTTTTGCAGTGTTATTTGGGAGTCGGTTTAATTTTTTGGTAAAAAGTTTTTTATAACGAAACCTCTAAGAAAATATGTTTAAATTTTATTTTACATGAGGCTGAAATAAAAATACGTTGAAAAGTCAAGTGTACAAAAAAATAAAACAAAATAAACAATTTATTTTACGCCCGCAGCATGCGTAAGGAGTTCCGACGTCGCCGTCGCTACAATAGTTTATTTTTCAATCTGTCAACCGTTTTAGCCTGGTTGGAAGATCGATGTAAATAATGTTTTTTTACTTATTTTGATTTTTTTACAAAGTAGTAGAGAAATGCGTAACCACTATTCGTAAAGTAAGTTACTTTAATTTTAGGTTAATAATCGGTGGTGTTTTTCGGTTTAGAATTATCGTATATTATGCCTTATCCTCATGCTGTTTCTTTATTTTTTATGGTTTTTTTTTTTTGCTTCCGTTTAAGCTTCGAATGCGTTATAATAATCGGCATGGTTCAGATAATGTATTTGTGAATTGAGCTTAAAATAAGTCAATATATTCATGCTATTTATTTGTTATGCATGGATGTGTGTTTGTTTTCATATATTTAACAATTTCTCTACTAACTAGGATTTTTCTTATAACAAAAACCTATTATAACCTACTAAACTATTACCTGCGAGGTAATTGCGTAACACACTTACAGTAGGAATCGGTTTCATTATGCTAAGTCACCAACACTCACTATACGTTATTTACGTATACGGTATTTACGTTGTTGAGCAGACCAATATTTCGAACATATGAAGCAATGCATTAGCAATATACGTCAAAATCATTCAGATCTTGATTTATAGTGTGTTACGTAATTATTGCGATATTATATGGTGACGTTTAGAAGTAGCTTAGGATGTATGTAAATGATAAATAAGTGCGTTTCGTACTTTTCAGCTTCCCAAAAGATGGTAACATAAAAAGGAATGGATTGATGCCACAGGCATGCCACCTAACTGGTACCCTACAAAAAATAGCACCATATGCTCGGTTCACTTCAACGCAGAAATGTTCTAGTCTCTAAAGGAAAGTCGCAGGATTTTTGAATGGAAAATTCCAAAATTAAGAGTACAACTGATTTTTGCAGAAGTGGGTTGAATTTTATTTTATTACTGAAAGCTATTCTCATGATTTAGGGTATTCATAAAATCAGTCATTCACTTTTCAGGATTCTATACAACCTATACGGCTGGTATGTTTCGATCAAGAGCGTAATGTAAGTTAACATCAACTTCTATTTGACCTATCACTATGATAATTAAATATTAAGATTTAAGTCGAAAGCGCCAAGGTAGCCCTTAATACTTAGTAGGTAGTACTTAATAATAATTATGTAATGTTATGTTCTTAATAATATGTTTATTGTTATTGTAATATTTTCTGGACATGCCATTTTTTATTTGGTTCATTTTCAGGTGCCCAAAAAAAATTGTACAATAATAAATGGAAGAATCGATAACTTTCCGATTTAGTCAATCACTAGCGTATATGTAAAATAAATTGCTTTTGCACAGCACAACGATAGCGACCGATGTTTTTGTGTGGGTAAGTTCTACGGTACATGGTAAATACACGCTGTGTTTGACGGAATAAGGTTTATTATTGATTGTATAGTACGTTCTGATTCAAGAAATGCGTGTGTGTGTGTGCGAGTGCGTATCTATTGATTTTATTAAACTGCATGTGTAGTTGTTGCCCCGCCCAGCGCCTAACTGGAGACACACGGTTCCGATATAATTTCGTCTGTTGACCATATCTAGTTATTTATTTTATCTATGGGTACCACCTATAGCAATGCACAATCGTAGGATTCGATATCAATGAGCTCTTGAACACAGAAATTGGGCAGAAGAACAATGGCGTTTCGTGTGCTTTTCTGATGAGTCTCGTTTTGGTATGAGACCGGATACAAGACGTATACGACACTGGAGAACCCCTGGACGCCAACAGCGATTAAAATCCTGCCAGGAAGTCCATCCTTATAGTGGTGGAACCATCATGGTATGGGCGGGTATTTGGATCGGCGGAAGAACTGAGTTGATTTGGATCAGAGGCAACCTCAACGCTCAAATTTATGCTGAGACGATTGTATCTGACGTCATCGTTCCTCTACAAGTGCAAATCGGTCCCTTATTTCAGTTAATGCATGATAATGCACGACCGCACACCGCAAGAGTTGTAAGACAGACTCTCGCCGCAGCTAACATCAATGTCCTGCTCTGGCCTGCTCAGTCGCCAGTCTTGAACCCGATTGAGCATGCATGGGATATGCTACAGAGAAGAGCTCTGCCGAATATGGAGGGTATCCAGTCGCAAGAAGACCTTTTTTTGTTGTTGCAACGAACATGGGCGGCCATTCCACAGCGTGATTTGGATGAACTCATTTTGAGTATGCCAAACCGATGTTCTTGTGTTGTTAGTGTTCGCGGTAGAAACACGGATTATTAATTGTTTAAGTTACCCAATAAAATTTTAAAGAAAACTGTTATTTCAGTCTTTTTTTCGAACTTTAATGTCAGTGGTTCAAATGTCAAAAATCCCTTTATTAGGAAAATGGCAAATTTCTTTATTAATGCAAAGGTGACTTGGTTTATCGTTACTGTGACAAACGAAAACACTTTATTTGATGAATCCTTAAAGAAAATTTTAATTAATATCAATCAGGAGAAAAGTTATTGCAAAAAAACTTTTTACCAAAAAATTAAACCGACTCCCAAAAAACACTGCAAAATGAAAAATAACTTTAATTTCGGTAGTCGGTGTCTTTTGTTTTCTATTTTCGTTTTTGGCACCGACTTCCGAAATTAAAGTTATTTTTCATTTTGCAGTGTTTTTTGGGAGTCGGTTTAATTTTTTGGTAAAAAGTTTTTGTTTCACTCTTTTTAGTTGGTCTATTTTTAATTTACCTAGTTACAAGAGCCTAATTATCAACTACTTATAACCTTTTACAAAATATTGCTTTTCCCAATGCTGGGCCGTTAATTGTTGAGGAGTTCTCCTGGTACTTCACCATCAGCTCTACATCACCATATGCATTGTGACGAGCATAAAGTGCGTAACATCCATATTCAAGTAATGGAATCGCAATCCATTCAATACTTATGATTGAGTAGTTTCAGCGGCCATCTGTGGTCTTCATCATCAGTTCCACTTCCTCAAATGGTACTTTTTGAGAGCAACTGCACAAGTTACTATAATAAATACCCAAAACGACATAGGTGTGCCTATAATATTTGAAGAGTTCCCTCGATTTCTCCAGGATCCCATCATCAGATCCTGACGTTTATGAAAATGGGACCAGTATCGAAATATACCCTTTCAATCAAAAAAAGAATTTTCCAAATCGGTTCAGCCGTCTTCGAGTAATCGATGATCATACATTTAAAAAAAAAAAAAAAAAAAAAAATATACGCGTCGAATTGATAACCTCCTCTTTTTGTCGTCGGTTGAAAACTAAAGACACCGACTACCGAAATTAAAGTTATTTTCCACTTTGCAGTGTTTTTTGGGAGTCGGTTTAATTTTTGGTAAAAAAAGTTTTTTTTAATTAAAATAATTGAATAGCTGGTAAATGTCTATTATAATGTTTTATTACTTTACTCTTGACTGAGCTAGTCTTAATTGAACTGACCCTGAGTGCTGCGTTGTAATATATCAATACATCTTTTATTACCATTTTTTCTAGCGGCTGTAATACTTTAACCACTAGGAGTGCCATGCATGTTAGTATTTTTACATTACTAAACACCGTAATACGGAAAAAATATTATCCAAAGTATTTGCAACAGGCTGTTCTTTTATACATATCAATTATTCTAAATATTCGCCTCCGAATTTCATAGGATAGGTGCGTCTACGTCGAGTCAGGCCACATTAATGCGGAAAAATCGCTGCACTAACGCAGCATAGAAAACGCATCATATACGTTTCACCGCAGCCACTTTAAAAAATCAAAACAATAATTTTCAAAATCAATCATTCAAAACAAAACAATTTAGCTACAAAAATGTAGGTACATATCGAATATTACAATATTCTCTATCACAGGGTACTAAGTGCGTAATCAAATCAAATACTTTGTACAGTTTTATGAAAAAATCTTTTACCAAACCGAATCTTTTTTTTTCTCATCAGATATTGAAAAATTAAATTATATTCAACATTTCATGTCGTAATTGAGTTTTTAGACGATATTGTTCAATATTTAGCGTCAGTTTAGTAACAGTGTGTAAAAGGGATCAAATTGGTTTCACAGTCACAGTTCCCCTAATGGGTTATTGGGTCCCAATATGAGTGTGTATAAATGTTTAAGGCTATCATATTAAACCTAATCGGTCACAGCCGGACTTGCTCCACTGGCTATATTAGAGATTTTTCTATTATGATAAATTTTGGCCAGTACTTACTGGCAATAGAAAACATTTGTTATACAGAGTTTATACGACAGAGGGGCATTAAATTACACTACGTATACTATACGTGTTTAGTGTTAATTCGATACAGTTAAAAATAAACCTAGCTAAAAAAATTTTTTTTTGAAACAAACTAAATAGCTTACAAATCAGAGTAAAACGCAACCACAGTTTGTTATTTTTTTTTAGTGAATGGCATCTCGCAGGTCAACCTCTGAGGTTGTCGGCTGCTTAACCGGGCTTGCCTGTGGTTGCCTTAATTAATTAATTAATTAAAGCCTCCAGCCAGGGCTTATTAAAAAACTTACAAACTAGGCGACTACACGCTAAGGGCACCCCCTGTGGGGTATTGACCTCGGCTTAGGGCGTCGCAGGGGGAGGGCAGCTAGAGACAGGCTGGATCATTAATAAGGGAATTTAAAGCTACTGGCTCAGCGTCGCGGGCTGGCTCTAGCGAGGGTCGGGGCGGACTATTACAGGGACGTCGCGGCGGGCCTCGGCGGCGAGGACGGAAGGATGGTCGGTTTTTGTATTTGTGTGCCAATGTACTTGTTTCCCTACGGCTCTCTTGGAGCAGGGTGATTGAGTCGTCGGGAGTGACTAGGGTACGCCTTGGTCGACGAATCTTAGAGGTACGCGAGGGTTCGTATTAGGCGGCCGTTACGATAAGGGGATGACCGCGGTGAAAATACGCAGCTTGCACCTGAGTGATAACTTGCTGCGGGAGCTAAGAATGAAGTGGAGCCTACCTAGAGCGAAAGCGGCGCGCGAACGTGCCTGCTTTATGTGCTCAGCGAAGGAGAGGTGTCTATCGAGGATCACACCTAAGTATTTGGCTTGCTTTTCCCAAGGGATTGGCTTGGCGTACATGGTAATCGGACGGGGGGAGGGTGGGTTTATCCGCGGCTTAGAAAAAAGGACTGCCTGGCTTTTGTCTGGATTGACTTCGATTCTCCATTTCCGGAACCACTTGGCCAGAGTGTTTGCGGAAGTTTGGAGAGTGCGAGCGATGGCGTAGGGTTTAAGACCGGTATAATAGGTAGCCGTATCGTCGGCGAATAGGGCTAGCTGGGTATTTTTATGCTTGGGGATATTGCTCGTGAATAGCGTGAAAACGAGGGGGGATAGTACGGAGCCTTGAGAAACTTCTGCGCGAATGGGATGAGGGGAGGAAAGCTCGCCCTCAATTCGATAACGAAAGGTGCGATTCGATAAAACGTCCCGTAGGATGAGCACGAGACGGTCAGGCACGCCGAGTTGGTATAGCTTATAGATTAAGCCATTGTGCCAGACTGTCGAACGCTTTCGCTAAGTCGAAGAATAAGGCTTCCGTTAATGCGCCCCGTTGGAAGTCTACGCTGACGTGTTCTATGATGCGGTGAACTTGTTGGATACATGAGTGTTTGGTTCTAAATCCGAACTGCTCATTGGGTATTAGACTCTTTGCTTCGGCAAAATCTTTGAGCCACTTATATATAAGCATTTCATAGATTTTACCGAGGACGTTGAGTAAACTAATGAGACGGTAGCTAGACGGGTCAGACTTGTGCTTGCCAGGTTTGGGAATACCTATGACGGTGGCCTGTTTCCAGGTTGCGGGGAACATAATTATTATTGCTCAATGCGCCATTGAAGATGGTAGTCATTAGCACTATAAGCTGGGCGGGAAAAACTTTGAAAACCCTATTGGTGATGCCGTCGGAGCCAGGGGCTTTTCGTGGTTGGAGACTTTTAATGATATCCTGGAACTCATCAGGAGTGATGGGGGCCAGTGGATTATCGGGATCTTCAACGAGCGGAAGGGAAGTTCTACGTTCGACTTCGGCGTTCACCATATCGAGGTGGGCTTGGTCTACTGGTTGAGAGCTGGGAGAACACTGGGACTCTAGGCTGTCGGCTAGGCATTATGCTTTTTCAGAGTTATCGAAGGCGACACTCTTATCGGGACAAAAGAGAAGAGGCATTGTGGCCTCTTCAGTGGATCGTAACTTCCTCTGAAGCTGCCAGAATGCAAGATGGGTGGGCTCATGTTCGCTCAGCATCTTGTCCCAGCTCTCATTACGCTGCTCGGCAATGCGTTTCCTTACAGCACGCTGTAAGTTGCGCATGTGAGCTTTATTTACCCTTTGTAAATAAATGTGACTGACCTTAAATACCTAGGTAACAAAGTGGCAACGTAGCGCGGCATGTGTTATCTCTTGTCTTGGTCAGATTTATCGCTTTAAGGTGCATCTCATCAAAATCATTTGCGACTAAACTACTTCTCCTATTTAATTGATTTTTGGTATAGAGCTTGAAAATGGTACCTAGTATACGCAGTTTAAAGGAAAGCCCCTCGGTCGTATCAACTCTGTATAAAAATGAAGATGCAAACTATCAAACTGGTATAACTGCTTAGTCTTTTCCTATCTCGGAGTCGGCTGAATCTAACCGGATTCAACAAAGTAACAGTAGGTAGTTTTACATGGAGTTATCGCTTTTCTGACCTCCACACCCCAGTAGTTGTAATACGACACCCCTTGGCAAGCCTAGTTGTAGATTTGCTAATCATCACCGGTTAGTTATAAGCCAGAAAATCTACGAAATATAATAATAATCGAGACCAACGGTTTAATGTGGCACGGAGGCGTTAAGATGGACCCAACCAAGAATCGGCCTCGGTTAGTGTTGCCTAACTTTGAGATTGACCCTTGCGGCTGTTATTATTTAGCCACTAGTTCCTCCTCACTGAGAATTAAACTAAAGAATATTTTGATACACCTGAAAACAAAATAATTGATTTCATATATTAGTCTTTGCCAATCTTTACATCAGGTAGAATTTGAAATCAACTGCACAAACAAACCAATATTATGAAATGATGGTAATCAAGTCTTCAATGCTAGATAAATAAGTTGCAATACTACATACAAACTAGTAAAGAACATACATCAAGTTTGCCCGAGCAATCGGCAGATCCCATGTTGTCGCGGACGAAAGTTTAAATTGAAGAATTGAATCGTACGGAAAGTTGGACATGTCACTGTGAATTGAATGGTTCTATAAACTTTCCATTCATTTATTTAAATAAATACGTAGTTGGTAAATCAACGTCTACTTAGATAAATTTTTAGAAATAATTAAGAATAAAAGATTCGCTTTCGAACGCTATCCTAAGGGTGCGTTTCCACCAGAGATGTGCGATGGAAATGTGTCGTGCGAGGATGTCTAGCTGTGCTGTGAAAATCTGTGGGTGTTTCCACCAAAGCTGTGCAATGAAAATGTGCCTACGAGGATGTGTAGCAGAGCTGTGAAAATGCGCATTAATGTGTGGTGCGAGGATGCGCAAACCTCGCAACATATCCTTCTCAACACACATTCCTCGCAACACATCCCTCGCAACACATCTCTCGCACACATCCCTCGCACACATCCCTCGCTTGTTTTGTATGCGCAAATATCTAGCTCCGCTGAGCCGTTTCCACCAGAGCTGTGCTGACCGAGGCGAGGTAAATGAAGCGATTCTATTGGTTCTTTACGAACACATCCCTCGCTACGCATCCTCGCATATCTCTGGTGGAAACGCAGCCTAACAATCTAATATAATATAAAAAAATTCGGGTCGGCTTCCAGTCTAACCAAATGCAGCTTACTCGTATTTTTTATACAAAGTTTCTGCCTATCTGACCTTCACATACCAATAACTGGGTAATACGTGTTAGATTTTGGCTTCTGACTACCGTTTAAATACTGTTATAGTACTAACTGTAATCCCGGTACCTTACCTACCTGCAAATAATAAAGATTCCACTTCCTTCCTCCAGTTCAATAGAAAAAAATGTACAAATTTTTCAATATAACATATTATTTTTTGTAAATCTTTATTTCGAGAATGCATATTTAAATTTTATAGAACGTGCTTTTTAGGGTTCCGTAGCCGAATGGCAAAAAACGGAACCCTTATAGTTTCGATATGTCTGTCCGTCTGTCTGTCTGTCTGTCCGTCTGTCTGTCTGTCTGTCCGTCCATCCGTCCGTATGTCACAGCCATTTTATTCCGAAACTATTAAGACTATACATGTGAAACTTAGTAGGTAGATGTATTCTGTGAACCGCTTTCCGATTTTAAGAAAAAAATTAAAAAATATTTAAAATAAAGGTACATGTATGGGGACCATACATGGAACTAGAGCTGATTTTTTTTTTCATGAAACCTGTGTGTGTGTGGTATCTATAGACAGGTCTTTAAAAATAATATAAGGGTTTCTAAAACCACTTCTTCATAAAGTCAATCGTTTAAAAGATATAAGCTTCAAAAGTGGTAAAATGTGTGTCCTCTCCCCCTCTAACTTCTATAATAATGGAGTTAAAAATCTAAAAAAAATATATCTGTAGATCTTTATGTAAACTTTCAACCAAAATTGGAAAGAACAAAATCGGGTCAGCAGTTTTTGAGATATAGCATATTTTCTAAAACCGAAAATATATCTTTGTAATTCATACAAACACTATGAAAAACAAAGTTATTTAGCGAAGTTGTAAAAATTTAGTTTTAAGACATTTTTAAGGTTTTTTTTATTCGTCAAATTAATATACATTTATATTATATTATTATAGTTACTACGGAACCCTTCATGGGCGAGTCTGACTAGCACTTGGCCAATTATTAAATTTACAGCTGCTAGAATTACATATTTCGTTTTGGACAGGTCGATTTGCTTTGATAGATAGATAATTATACTCCTTATTGTACAGCATAACAGAAACAAATAAGGACTTAACAACTAAAAACGGTGATACAATGGGCGGTCTTATCGCTAAAAGCGATCTTTTAAAGACCTTTGGATCTGACACAAGGAGAAAACGAAGAAGTACTAAATAATTACTGTGTGCAGTTACTTACATACTTGCGAAGACCAACCAGGAACGATGTGAACTTAGAATTCACGTCAACTTAGAAACTATTCTGCGATAGTGGTAATGTTGCTCGTGTAGGTAAAATGACGTCTCACTCAAATTGAAAACATATAGGCATATTTCTGATTTACTAGTGGTTTTTTATTGGTGAATTCCATAGCATCAATTATGATATCCCAAACTTTTCTATTATGTGAGCTTTTCAATGCTCTAATTAAGAGAACAATACCTATTCTGGCGTATCGATTAAATGCTTATTGCAGTATTTACTTAACAATACAAATACTCTGAAAATGAAAACGTATGCAAATATCGAAGGTATCAGACCACTGAATAAATATTTACAATGCGTTGTATGTTTGATGGAACCAGAGATCATCAATTGCCACGCTGAGAGAGATTTGAGACCACAGAAATAAAAAATACAGGAGAAGTGGTAAGGGGGCGTATCGGTGTCCGCGCGACATGGCCACAGGGCTCATGTCACAGGCAAGTGGCCGTCTCCGCGAACTAGTGCGCTTTCGACGGCGATCGTGATAACATATATGAATGCCGAGTTGTTCTGTGGTATCTTGTAAAAACCGAAGCCAAAATCAAAACTATGTGAATCATGGAATCACTTACCATATGTAGGTACAAGTATTTTACAATATTTGTCTTTAAAATCATGAAAAACAATAAATCGTAAAATATTTCTTGGTTTTACTATGTTATTTTTGTTTTCAAATATCAGAGCGACTGTACTACCTTTGCTATAAATACATTGCTCCTTAACCACTACCTGAGTTCGTCACTAAGCAACTGGACAAGCAATGTAAAAATAACATACGAAACTGTATTACGCGGATTCATCGCGTAGTGAGGCCGCCACTTCTTGCGACGAATTAGTGATGTGCTTGTGCAGATCCACTAACATAGGCTATCGACAGCAATGTGACGAATGAAATATTGCTATTATAGTTTAGGGGTTTTTCAACCGACTACAAAAAAAGGAGGAGGTTATCAATTCGACGCGTATATTATTATTATTTTTTTATGTATGATCACCGATTACTCGGAGACGGCTGAACCGATTTGGAAAATTCTTTTTTAGTTTGAAAGGGTATACTTCGAAATTGGTTCCATTGTCACCAAGTCAGGATCTGATGATGGAATCCTGGAGAAATCGAGGGAACTTTTCAAATATTATAGGCACACCTATAGTGATTTGAGTATTTTTTATAGTAGGTAACTTGTGTAGTTGCATTCGAAAAGCACCATTTGTGAAGTAGACCTGATGATAAAGACCACCGATGGCCACTGGAACTACTCAATATATAAGTAGAAATAATAAGTAGTTCATGTGTTCCGCTTCGATTACTTGAATGTGGTTATTAAGCACAATATGCTCGTCACAATGCATATGGTGAAGTGAAGCTGATGGTGAACTACCAGGAGAACTCCTCAACAAATAACAGCCCAACATTGGGAAAAGCAATATTTTGTAAATGAATATAAGTAATTGACATTTAGGCTCTTGTAACTAGGTAAATTAAAATCGACCAACTAAAAAGAGTGAAATAAAAACTTAATACCAAAAAATTAAACCGACTCCCAAAAAACACTGCAAAGTGAAAAATAAATTTAATTTCGGAAGTCGGTGCCAAAAACGAAAATACAAAACTAAAGACACCGACTACCGAAATTAAAGTTATTTTTCACTTTGCAGTGTTTTTTGGGAGTCTGTTTAAATTTTTTGGTAAAAAGTTTTTTATAACATACGGAAACCTCTAAGAAAATATGTTTAACTTTTATTTTACATGAGATGACAGAAATAAAAATACGTTGAAAAGTCAAGTGTACAAAAAAAAAAAACAATTTATTTTACGCCCGTAGCATGCGTAAGGAGTTCCGACGTCGCCGTCGCTACAATAGTTTATTTTTCAATCTGTCAACCGTTTTAGCCCGGTTGGAAGATCGATGTAAATAATGTTTTTTTACTTGTTTTGATTTTTTTACAGAGTAGTACAGAAATACGTAACCATTATTCGTAAAGTAAGCTACTTTAATTTTAGGTTAATAATCGGTAGTGTTTTTTCGGTTTAGAATTATCATATGTTATGCCTTATCCTATGTTGCTGTTTCTTTATTTTTTTATGGTTTTTGTATTTTACTTCCGTTGAAGCTTCGAATGCCTTATAATAATCGGCATGGTTCAGATAATATATTTGTGAATTTAGCTTAAAATAAGTCAATATATTCATGCTATTTATTTGTTATGCATGGATGTGTGTTTGTTTTCATATATTTAACCATTTCTCTACTAACTAGGATTTTTCTTATAACAAAAACCTATTATAACCTACTAAACTATTACCGGCGGGGTAATTGCGTAACACACTTACAGTAGGAATCGGTTTCATTATGCTAAATCAACAACACTCACTGCGGTATTTACGTTGTTGAGCAGACCAATATTTCGAACATATGAAGCAATGGATTAGCAATATACGTCAAAATCATTCAGATCTTGATTTATAGTGTGTTACGTAATTATTGCGATGCTTATTATATGGTGACGTTTAGAAGTAGCTTAGAATGTATGTAAATTATAAATAAGTGGTTTTCGTACTTTTCAGCTTCCCAAAAGATGGTAATATAAAAAAAGAATGGATTGATGCCACAGGCATGCCACCTAACTGGTACCCTACAAAAAATAGCACTATATGCTCGGTTCACTTCAGCGCAGAAATGTTCCAGCCTCTAAAGAAAAGTCGCAGGCTTTTTGAATGGACAATTTCAAAATTAAGAGTACAACTGATTTTTTCAGAAGTGGGTTAAATTTTATTTTATTACTGAAAGCTATTCTCATGTTTTAGGGCATTCATAAAATCAGTCATTCAACTTTTCAGGATTCTATACAACCTATACCGCTGGTATGTTCCGATCAAGAGCGTAATGTAAGTTAACATCAACTTCTATTTGACCTATCACTATGATAATTAAATATTAAGATTTAAGTCGAAAGCGCCAGGGTAGCCCTTAATACTTAGTAGGTAGTACTTAATAATAATTATGTAATGTTATGTTCTTAATATGTTTATTGTTATTATAATATTTTCTGGACATGCCATTTTTTATTTGGTTCATTTTCAGGTGCCCAAAAAAAATTGTACAATAATAAATGGAAGAATCGATAACTTTCCGATTTAGTCAATCACTAGCGTATATGTAAAATAAATTGCTTTTGCACAGCACAACGATAGCGACCGATGTTTTTGTGTGGGTAAGTTCTACGGTGCATGGTAAATACACGCTGTGTGTGACGGAATAAGGTTTATTGTTGATTGTATAGTACATTCTGATTTAAGAAATGCGGGTGTGTGCGCGAGTGCGTATCTATTGATTTTATTAAACTGCATGTGTAGTTGTTGCTCTGCCCAGTGCCTAACTGGAGACACACGGTTCCGATATAATTTCGTCTGTTGACCATATCTAGTTATTTATTTTATCTATGTTTGAGACACTAGTACACGCATTTACAGAAATCACAAGCTTTGGTTGACACTGCCGTAGTCAAAAGAGTCACAACTAAAATGGTTCATGTATCGTATATACATAAGAGACAAAACTCTAATAGTTTTCGAGCGTCAGGGCACTGTTTCCGCAGTCAAGTTGTTATATAGTTTTTGGTCCTAAGCCATAGACACACTATCTCAATAACTTTAACTTGTCTTTGAAACAAGAGTGAATAAGTTATTTTGCCTAGAAAGAATTATTTCATGCTCTATCAGCTAGGTGTGATAAGCGCCTTCTTTATCAGCAATAATTCTAACTGCGACAGTCGAGGCTTCCACGCTCTATGGTTTATTTCATATGTAAGTGTGTAAATATCGTTCAATAACCATATCACAAATATTGCCGATTTGCTCCTAAAACAAACATTTGCTGAATGAATGCAGGCTCTTAAGTCGTTGAATAGGCATTCAATATAATCAAAACACTTAAGGGTTCGATATTTAACTACTTGGCAATGTATGCTTACATTTTATTTGTATTGATTAATCGAAACTCATCGCTAAATAACAACAGCTCAGATCTATCTTCGAGGTTAAACAATACTTGCCTTGGTCTGTCCGAAGATGGGAGAGCGGCTGTTACCAGTAAGACTTATACTTGCATTTTAAGGTTTATACACATACTAGGGCTGTGCAGTGTGCGGCCCGAGGACGGTAAGTGGACTCCCAAACTGTAAATATATAATTTGATTATTTTTCTTTCTAAGGAGTATTGTGTTAACCAATTACGGGGTTGTTTAGACCGCATAAGCAGTTCCTCCATGTAAAGCCATTTCTTTTGATACCCATATCATGGAGGCACATAAAAAGTGAATGCATGCATACATACATAGGCAAAACAAGCGTCAAAGGATATAGTCAAATTTACATGAAAGATATGTCCGCTTACGTATGCAACATAACCAGTATATGCTTAATGTTTCCACTGCAGGGAGACAGGCGTCATCACTATGTGAGACAATGAGCCGCTATTCACCACATGAGTCCTGTAATGGTAGGTGGATATCATATATCTTCGGTTTTTTGGTCCTGAAACATCACATCAACATCACAGTGTCTTCCTTCATCACTATGAAAGCAGTGGTGAAGATGTAAATGACTGAAAATTATGTGTCTGACTGGATTAGAACCCACGACCGTAAGTAGCACTTGTAATCACTTGGCCACAACTGTGTGCAACCCTGAAGTCTATCCATAAGCTTAGAATTTAAAGTAGAAGCTTGTAAACTCTTGTCTGAGATTTAATAATTTAATTTAATAATATGTTAATCAGTTACGGATTTATTAGTGTTATTTTAATTATTTCCTTTTTAGCTTTTCTTTTGTTAACTTGTGGACAACGGTGTGGGTTGCATTATTGTTTAATTTGTTATACGAATTTTAGTTAATATGTTTTTATTATGTAACTGTTATTTGTCCCTAAATAAATAAGCTCTTACTGGTCAGTCTTCCAAGATAATCGACGGAAGTTAAACTCTGAACACAAATCCAGCCACAGGAAAGATGAGAACCAATAAAGCAATCCCTTTATCTGTATAATCTTAACGATAATACCATGTAACTGTTATTAGTCTCGTTACTAACTGAAACTACTTGATACAGCAGTTATTTGTAACGATGTTAGGAAACTGTGTAGCTAGTACAGTCGACACCAATAATTGATTCGCTCTTCATATACAGACGCCAGCACATCAAGCTACAACAATCTGTCAAATTTCTTTAATAGATTTTCAACTTTATTGTTAAAGAGATTAGGTTCAAGGTTGATTGGGAAAATTTTACAGTTTCGGGTAGCTTCATGTGCTCATGGTGTCTGTACATAGGTAAAAAGGCGGACTTAATAACGTAGGCATTCTCTATCAGTCCGATATGCATTTAGTTAGACTGGAAGCCAATCTTTACATAGTTGAGAAAAGGCTTCGCAAATAATGATGATGTTACTTGCTGATAATGTCAATAAATATATGTAAACCTCAGAATTTTACAATTTAACTTTTGGAAAAATCATTTCTTTGTCCTACATAGTTTTACCCTTCCAATTTTTGTTAACAGTAGATAAATTAATAGTAATAATAATATTGCTTTACATTGGTGAAAGAACTACAACGTTTTTAGGGTTCCGTAGCCAAATGGCAAAAAACGGAACCTTTATAGTTTCGTCATGTCGGTCCGTCTGTCTGTCTGTCTGTCCGTCCGTCCATCCGTATGTCACAGGCATTTTATTCCGAAACTATTAAGACTATACATGTGAAACTTGGAAGGTAGATTTATTCTGTGAACCGCATTCCGATTTAAAGAAAAAAATAAAAAAATATTTAAAATAAGGGGGCACCCCATACATGGAACTAAAACTGAAAATACTTTTTTTTTCATGAAACCTATACGCGTGTGGTATTTATAGACAGGTCTTTAAAAATTACATTGAGGTTTCTAATACCACTTTTTCATAAAGTTAATCGTTTAAAAGATATACGCTTCCAAAGTGGTAAAATGTGTGTCCCCCTCTAACTTCTATAATGATGGAGTGAAAAATTAACAAAATAAAAGTCTGTAGATCTTTAAGTAAACTTTCAACCAAAACTGGTTTGAATGAGATCGAGTCAGCAGTTTTTGAGATACAGCATATTTTCTAAAACCGCAAATATAACTTTGTAATTCATACAAACACTATGAAACACAAAGTTATTTGGCGTAGTTGTAAAAAATGTAAATTAGATAGTTTTGAGAAATTTGTAAGGTTCTTTTTTTGTCAAATATATACATGTATTATATTATTATAGTTACTGCGGAACCCTTCATGGACGAGTCTCACTCGCACTTGACCATTTTTTCTTAAAAATAACTACACTTTTCAGAAATACCATGTAAATCTGTCGACTGTACTCAGTACAAAAAGTTTATTGTCTAGACAAGTAGTTATCCTATGTTATTGTAGATGTTATGGATTTTCAGCTATTTGGTAAAGGGACCTATGAATGTTTCACACTGATTTATTAAATAGATAATTAACGTAAATCAAGATAATATAATTGAAGAAGTTTGGTTTTGAAATAAGGCATTTATTTTTAAATCATTTCAAAATAACACGGGCAAAGGCTAATTACAGTACTTGAAGACATGTTATATAATAAGAAATGCCAGTCATACACTCATCGCACAGTACTTCAGGCATATAGACAAAATCTTTTTCCATTCATCCGTCACAATCAGGTTTGACATCCAAGAGAACGTTGAGCGCGGAGAGTGTGCGAGGAATGGGGACTGGGCTCGAGTGACAGTACAACTCCTGAGCACAGCGAAAAATCTGTGTCTCCTAATCCGGTTAAAGTTGATCGGAGCAAAAACATGGGTTAGTTTCTACATCGAGATCAATAGCATCTGTTTTTCCGAGAAATATTTTAAACATATTCATGATTTAATTATTTTTTTGTCTTACTTCAAGAGAATTATATCCTAAACTGGCTAAGAAAAAATTAGAGGTATACAAGAATTGATACAAACCAAACATGTTTCGAAGGTACCTAAGCCTCCTAAACCCTCTCTAAAAGTATTGTGTATTTCTTTACAAAAGGATTCCAAACACATGCGCTAGATTCCAGCTTACTGCGAACTAGTACATTAAGTTCGTACACAAATCAATTATGCATGAATGTATTTGAAGGTCTGAGATCAAACATGAGATCCATGTACTTATATTATAAAAATAAAAAGATGTCAGTTTGTCTTACTAAAACACAAAAATTGCTGAGCCGATTTAATTAATTATTTTCGTATTACGATTCCTTTATACGGGGAAGATTTAAAAGAATTGAAAGACAATATTTGTCGAGTTATCTACTTATATTATCCAACTAATATACTTACAGCCTTCTGTATTCACTCAAGGCTTGAATCCGTCCTATAAGCACTCAGAAGCGGGCCGGCAACAGTAAGGGGCCACGTTAACGCTCCCGTGTCGCCCGGGCGTAAATGTGTAGGGGAACGCGTAGTGGTTCAAGTAAAGAGTCAAGTCACCAAACCCAAGAAACAAAATGCCCCGTGCCAATAATTCTTCCCGTGTTGCCGAAAAAAAAATTGAAGTTCAAGAACAGCTTAAGTAACAGCAAGTGAACGGCTCTATGGTAGTCCTATCAAACTCACCGTGTTTGCTTAATCAAATCATCATGATAGGTATGCAAAGTTTATCATCATGATCTGCTTATATAGCCTTTTATAGCATAGCCTTTTCTCATCTATGTAGGGGTCAGCTGAGTACTAGTGTTCTACATGAAACGTCTGACTATCTGACCTCGAGAACCCAGTTGGGTAACATGATATACTTTGGCAAGACCCGAGTCAGACTTTCTGACTTTTGACAACCTATAACGACTGCCAAAAATGTAAAAATGATAGCCGAGACCAATTGCTTAAAGTGCATTCTGAAGCTTGGAGGATTTCTTCCTCAGTCAGTGGATGACTTCGATAAGCGTCGATCTAACCTTGTTGCGTTGTTTAACCGCTAAGATCTACCCCTTGGTATGTAGATTAAGATGCTTATTGCGTGTTTCGATGAGTCTCATTTATAGTGTAAGTGACAATAAATAAACATCTAATACAATTACAGTAAGAAAACGATAACAACAACAAGGACAACAACATAAATAATAATTATAGCTTTTGTTGACAGCCGACTTGCACAAGAAACGACCGGTGTCAAATGTTTAAAAAACGGCCAAGTGTCGGACTTGCGCACGAAGGGTTCCGTACCTACCATTATCTATAAAAACTGGCCAAGTGCGGGTCAGACTCGCCCATGAAGGGTTCCGTAGTAACTACACCAAATAACTGTGTTTTTCATAGTGTTTGTATGAATTACAAAGTTATATTTGCGGTTTAAGAAAATATGCTGTATCTCAAAAACTGCTACCCGATCTCGTTCAAACCAATTTTGATTGAATTTTATATTAAGATCTACAGCATATAATTATTTTAAAATTTTCACTCTATTATTATAGAAGTTAGAGGGGGGAGACACACATTTTACCACTTTATGAAAAAGTGGTTTTAGAAATCTCGATGCCCTTTTTAAAGACCTGTCTATAAATACCACACACGCATAGGTTTCATGAAAAAAAATATTTCTAGTTTCAGTTCCATGTATGGGGAGCCTTCCTTTATTTCAAATTATTTTTATTTATTTTTACCTACCAAGTTTCACATGTATAGTCCTAATAGTTTCGGAATAAAATGGCTGTGACATATGGACAGACGGACAGACAGATAGACAGACATGACGAAACTATAAGGATTTCGTTTTTTGCCATTCGGCTACGGGACCCTAAAAAAGGCAAAAAAAATCACGATTTTTGTAAGTTTGGGAGCCGCTCCTAAAAATTCATTTTATGTATTTAGTATTAATTGTTATAGCAGCCGCAAAAATACATCACCTGTGAAAATTTCAACTGTCTAGCTATCATGGTTTATGAGATACAGCCTGGTGACAGAAAGACAGACAGACAGCGGAGCCTTCGTAATAGGGTCTCGTTCTTACCCTTTGGGTACGGAACCCTAAAAAAATGTTAATTGGCTATTAATAATCTACATACATATTTGATTTAAGTAATTGTTTTCAAAAACTGAAATAACCACTACCAATTCGAATCAAAGAAATTCCGACAAGGCTGATCAACACTTATTATATTATTTTTAACCGACTTCAAAAAAAGGAGGAGGTTCTCAGTTCGACTTGAATTTTTTTTTTATGTATAGGCTAGAGCGATATGGAAAATTCTTTTTTGTTTGAGAGGGTATACTTTCCAGATGTTCCCGTTGTCATGAAGTCAGGATCTGATAACGGAGACCTTAAGAAATCGAGGGAACTCTTCAAATATTATAGGCACACCTATAGCGATTTGGGTATTTTTCATAGTAACTTGTGCAGTTGCTCTCGAAAAGCACCATTTGGTGAAGTGGAACTGATGATGAAAACCACAGATGGCTACTAGAACTACTCATTAATAAGTATTTTATTGGTTGCGATTCGATTATTAGGATATGGTTGTAAAACAATTTAAGCTGAATGTGAAGTTCCAGGAGTTCTCCTCAAAAATTAACAGCTATACTATCCAAGCAGCATAGGGAAAAGAAATATTTTGCTAAAGGTGATAAGAAGGTGACATTTAAGCTTTTATAACTAGGTAAGTTACAAACCGACCCACTAAAAAGCGAGAAAAATAATCTTATTAACAAAAAATAAAACTGACTTCCCAAAACAAACACAGCAAAGTGGAAAATTAATTTAATTTCGGAAGGCGATTTCGGCCAACTAATTATGTTCTCAATATGTGGTATGAATGTGAGTTTAGAGTCCAAGATAACTCCCAGATCCCGTACTACATCCACCTCGCATAAGTTCACTCCGTTTATTTGATACGCCGTATTGACTTTCCTACTATGTTTTGGCGTGAAAGAAAGACAAACACACTTTAACCCTTATGTATTATTAGTAAGGATTTTAATTTGTAGTTTATACATATACATGGTACAAACAATAAACCTAATGACTCAATACACACAATAAACAATATTCTTTCTAAAAGTACCACTGAAATTAACCAAAACGTAAAAGTTCCAAAAACGTATACGATATAGGGCACGCTCGTAAACATGTAACAATTAGTGACAGCTGCTCATCCATAACTTGCAAACGTTGTTATATACACCCCTTCCGCTTCCCCCTAGTACTGTTTAATAGAATTTTACACTTGGAAACTCGAATTCAAAGCTTTTAATTCAAATAATCCATATAACGGCACTTCTAAATTGTCAAAATCGTAAGTGCGTGTCAGAAGTGAAGGTAGTTGCACGATCCAAAGCATAGATTTCTATGAAGAAGAACGTGCAGAAACGCCACGAAGCTAGGGCTTTCATCCCGGGAATCTCGGTCTCGAAAATTTCGAGAGTCTCGACGATTTTTTGGTATTTTCGAGACCCGAGACTAACATCTTCGGTCACGGGAATAACGAGACTTTTGAGACTTCAGTAACATAAAAACTGTATTAAACAATTTATTAAACCAAATTTTTATTATTGTTATTATGGATATGGCAATGGCAGCACGGACAGAGTAAAGCTTAGTATTATCTATGGAGGCTGAATAACCTTATTAACCAATAACACAAATTTTGTCTACATATTATAAATGTAAATTGCTGTGCCCGAAAGGGGCCATGTGAGCTACTACTTATATTAAGATCTTGTTAACACATAATTATGATTGCAATAAAGATTGAATTATGGAACTATTCTGATTAAATTGAAAGGGGTTCGAACTTTTTTGTATGAAGACTGGCATGTCGACCCACCGCCATTTTGTTTTTTTTTTAGAAATCATGGCGCATAAAATATCAGTAGCATGCTACCTCAAAATGTCACATTACCGAGATATTTGAAGGTAAACATCGACATATGACTACAACGACAATCATTAAAAGCAGACTTATTACGTATCTATAAGCATCAGATTGTATCTAAATAATCGTTCTCAGGTTGATTATGATTACTAATGTTTATTGAAAGAGATTAGGTACATTACACGCTACTAGGAGCACGAGAATACTACTACAAATAATTATTTATCCACTAAATCGCATCGCAATAAAACACAGTCAACATGTCACTATCGCGTGGCGAATCATATGACATGTTACTCAGCTTGAAAACGTTTTTAAGCAGTAGTTAAACAATAGGCAAAAGGTATGTCATTTACGTTAACATCTATACTAATATTATAAAGCGGAAAAGTTTGTTTGTTTGTTTGTTTGTTTGTTTGTTTGCTTGAACGCGCTAATCTTCGAAAGTACTGGGTGGATTTGGATGCAATTTGGTATGGAAGTAGCTTGAAACTTGAGGAAGGTTATAGGCTACGTTTTACGCGACTGCAAAAAAGGAGAGTTATGTTTATACCGTGATAGAAACCACGGGAGCGAAGCCCCGCGTGAGTACTAGTTTATTTATAACTGTAAATATGATATCAATCAAACATAAGTGAATATATATACTAAGATGTGACATTTTAAAAGATTTATAATATATCTAAGACGTATCATAAATACTACTACATAATCCATAAATTCAGCAGGAGGTTGGATAGGGGTTCTAGATGCCGAGCCTACTCCATGTACTAAAGAAAGACATATACCAAAACACTTATTAGTCATTTTATAATACGGTGGGATGAAAGACAGCCAACACGCACGTATAGAATTCTTTGACATGCGTTTTATTGCGATGCGATGCGATTTAGTAGGCAAATAATGAATTATTTTTAAGTCCTCATTTAATTATGTTATGCATGTACAATAAAGAGTATATCTATCTATCTCTCTATCTATAGTCGTACTGCTAGACTAATAAGCTAAATACTAATAAGCGTATGGACGCATAATGAGTCTATTTTTAATAATTTTCGTTGAAGTTATATGTCGATGTTTACCTTCAAACGTTTACGTGATACTTTGGGGTACCGTGTTACTGGATATTTTTTGTTTCTCTAGCCATGCATGCCACACTTTTATCATGCACCGCGATTAAAAACAAAACAAAATGGTGACGTCGATTCGCCAGAAAGGTTCTATCCCCTTTCATTGTGAAAGCGCAAAGTGGACTAAGTAGTATCCCTCTAGCGTACAAGCAGAAAGAGCTTTTTCTATTGCGAGTTCCTTTTTTTTGTAACAAAATTTGGGTTAAATGCCCTTTGTTTTTTACGTGCCCACTACAAAAATGAAAAAAAAAAGACTGTTTTATTTGCATTTGTTTATGAAAGTAACTACTTGATTAAAATATCTTGATTTGACCTCTAATTGCATAGCTTATAAATAAGAAACCTAGTTTTGAAAGTCTCGAAAGTCTCGTTTTTCCCGGGAATTTCGAGACCACACCTAGTCTCGTTTTATTTTCCCGGGACTCAGTAATGTATCGAGACTGAAAGCCCTACCACGAACACTATTAATTCAAGTTATTTTAATAATATAAAAAAAACCTGATCATATGATTGGTATTGCTTCTTTACGTGAGAACAACGAATAAAATAAACATAAAAGCACGATTTAAATAAGTCTGTGGTAATTGAGAAGTGATTAGTCTCAACAGACGGCGGCGTCCGGTCAAAACACGTCTCGCAACCATTAGCGACGTATTTGAGTAAGATAGACACACTATCAACCACCATGCTAGAAAACTAGAAGAATGAGAATCAGCTGATTAATTTATATGCATAGCTAAAAATCTATATCTTTTGGACCCCATACAACTCTTAATCTTTTGAAAAAAGAATCCGACGATAGTTCCACCTGCTATAACGCGTAATATATCTGACAACTTCTAAGCCTAGAAATTTTAAATGAATGCAAGTTGAGATAATCTCAAGTTAAATGAAACAAGAGCTAATGCTCTTGTTTCATTTAACTTAATGAAACAAGGGTAATCCCTTGTTTCATTTATCTTAAGATAAATGAAAGAAGGGTAATGCTAATAATATCTCTATGTTAGTGATTTCCTCAAAAATCTAGGTTAAGAATTTTCTACTCATATTTATAGAGTTTTGATTTTTTGTTTGCTATTAATGGAAACTTAAAAACTACAAGACTAATTTCAAGAAATCATTCACAAATATAAAGCTTCATTATCAGCAAGCGACATAGGCTACTTTAATTTCGCTGAAAAAAAACTTTCACACGAGCAGAAGCTATGAGAAGTTACTCGTTTGTGTTGTGAATTCTAATACTCTATTTCACTTCCTTCAGAACAAGAAATCATGTATTCGGTGGTAATCACTTCACGGTAAACTATTTGGCAGGAATTTAATATGCTTCGAACTATGTGTAAAGTATCACGAACTACAAGGGTACACGGTCCATTGCTCGACTAACAACGCTTGGATAAGTAAGAGTGCCACACGACGCGGTGCCGCAGCGTAGTGACTACCGCTGATTTTCTAAGACATCCAAACAGCATGCGACCCAGCATGGACTGAGAGACAAAGCGGGCAGGCAAATCTTTATCAGGGGAAAAATCATCAAATGACTTCTTCCACTCTAGGTGGAGACTGGCCTAACACGTTGAATACGTGGTATGTTGCGAAATCACATTAGTTCATGTTGCGTTGCTTAATTAGTGCGCCGCCACAACGCTATGTTTTCAGCATGATGCAAAAAATATGGTGAGGCAAGGCATCGCAGCGCTCTTAAACGATATAGTGTCGCAGCTTATCGTTCATGGTGTCAGTCCTTCTTCAATAATAGAATTAAATAAACGCTCGTCACAGAATAGTTCCCTCCCCTTCACTTCAACTTCTGTCTCTGTGAACATTTATCTACTGCCCACATCGTTATGTCCTCGCAGCGCCGACGCAACGCACCGTGTGGCACCTCCCTAAGGCAGATTTCGAGACAACTTGTTATTGGCTGCACTTTCTATTCAAATACGTTTGAGAATATGTACGGATAGGAAGACAATACTTTGAGACTAATCATAGGAATTTAGTGAAGCTTTATCGATACTTATCTTAATTGTGATTTGATAACCTGTTTTTTTACAGCGCAAAATGAAATCTTGTATTTGTTCTCCTGAATTGGTGTCTCAATATACAAATAGAAATAAGGGTCCCATTCAGTTACATTTCTCAAAGGAATAGAAGCTTGCTCTTTTATGCGAGTGACCTTTCGCAAATCCACCAGGAAAGTTGTCAGCTGCTTATTTACACAATTTGCTTATTACCTCCAAGTAGTTGTCTTAATTATAATAATATTACCATTAAATTTACCAATGAAGCCACAAAACGCTAATGGTCTCCTTGAGGGACTAGAACGGGTAAGAGTAGTTAATTTATAAAGCCACGTATGGGAAAGTCGCGGGCAGAAGCTAGTCTATATACAAGTTGGTTGTTTAGTTTTCGGCTTTCAATATTTTTGGAACCCGATCTACGAATCTGATGTCGAGCATGGATCACTTTATCATAGATCTCGTTTTCTTACTTTCCAACAAATAATCTCATAAGTTTTCCGTATCTCACTCAATGTTCTTGCCACCCCAAGCTCCCTTGTCGCGCATACAATATCCAGACAGTTTTTACAAGCACTGCTATGTAAGCATCGGACATAAATCTCGATGTGCCCTACGACTATTCTAGATCAAGAATAGCGCTTGACTCAGCTGTACAAGACACGTGAAATGAGTTTTCATAGAAGTCATACATATTGATAATAAATTGGTACTTGGAATTATTACGAATCTATTTGCGTGAGGCTAGGCTAATAAATCCGTCACATGTTACATAAATATATTTTAATTTATTTGTGCATATATGTTTTCTTTGATATTTATGCTATTAAAGCAATTGAATTTACACTGTGCCAAATAAGTGTAAGGTATTCTATTATGTCCAGGGCTGAGGGAACATTCTAACAAGATACCGCAGTCTTGGAAAGTAAGAGAAACAGCAGAAAAAAACTTTCGCTCCACCCAGAGCGAGAGGAGAGATTTAGAGATTTTTCCCCCGAAAAAAAAAACATAGTAGTTCTATTATTACCCTCTTAATGTGAGGTTGGTAGCAGTCATCAGTCCCACACTGCATCCATCCAGCAATCTCCTTCATTTTTTTCAGAGAGAGTGTCAGAATCCCTACAATCCTGAAAAGGAATGATTCTATATGTTTTTGTTTATTTGTTTTACTATTACAATAATATAAACAGTTATTTAAATTATTTTTATAAAAGCAGAACAATCTCGAATTCAACCTCACTTGAACTGCAAGTCGACAGAGGACAAAATAATTCGTCATCAATAATTTTGTTGATAATTATATTAAAAGACATAAAATACATATAATTATATAAAAAATTGAAGATTTACAAAATTATTAATGTGCTAGAATCATAAGTAACAAGTATTCAGTTATCCCTTGACATAAATATGTAAAAAGATTGAATTTAATTGATTGAAGATTGAATTGAAAGATTGATTAAAAGAAAAGAAGAGTTCTATAGATCGTAGATAAAAAAAAATCATCACCATTTTTTTTCCAAAAACACAAAATACGTGCTTTGTTCATTCTCCGTCAGCAAGATTTTAAAAAGAAGCAAAATTCACAGTCAGGATTGATGATAAAACTTTTAAGCTCACCAAATGTTTACACCACCGTAAACCGTCGGTTAACCAAACAAGGTTGTAAAACGAACGGTTAACAGTAGGTGGGGCAGGCACTAAACAAGATACGATATCCTTCTTACGACCTATTTACGATAAAATCTCTCACCAAGTCGCTTCTTCCCTTTCTTCGTAAAAAATCATGGAGAAGAAAATTGCATTGCATAGGTATTTCCTCGTGAAAAGTTAGTAGTTGATTTATTATTATTTATTTACTTATAGTTAATTAAAATGATGTAACACCAGTTTGCTAAGCCCTAAATTGCACAGTCTATGATGATATTGATGGGGCTTCCGCGCTTTTATAGTGCATCTCAATTAATGTTCATAAAACCATATTTATGCCCTTAATTCTGTAATTAAGAAAAGGACAGCATTGGTTGGTGCTCTAACCGCATCCTTCAAACAATAACGTTGTTAATTAATTATGTTTAATGTTATAACGACTGTTTAAATTTAATCCATTACTATATCCAACTTTCTTCTAGGTAGTTTAGTATAATTACCAGGTTTAAAGAATATTTATTTCTCAAAAGAATATTGTACAGTTCAATTGTATGAGAAGTTGTACAAGAAGTTTTAACAAAAACTTCTTCGTCGTCTAATGAAGCAGCATGCAATAAAAAGTACATTACCTGCATTTAAATATAAGGAGAAGAAAACAATTACAAAACAGGTTAGAAGGGTAGGTCTATCTAAGATTTGAAATCATAGCTGGCCAGTTAAAAGCGATCCTTATAGCCTCATGTTCAAACTATTTCAAACGTGAGGCAAATTGAATATCGAACTATAATGAAAAAAAAATTAAAATATTTTGTAATAGTAGATTAGTAGCCAAGGGCTGTAAGGCATCGAACTATAGGCGCCCTCGCTGCGCTCGTGCGCCTAAATATCTCGGGCTGCAATTGATGCTTACACCCGAGCTAACTACTCTGCTTTACATCTCGATTGTGAGGTAAGTAGAAAATAACCGGCATTACAAGAATAAAACATTTTATTAGTTAAAGTTTATAGTGAAATGAGAACACAAAAAACAAACAATATTTAAAGTAAATGTTTTCTATTCCCGCCTTTTTTCATCTTGTTTTTTAATTATTTTTTTCAAGAACGAAATTGAGCTTCGCCGTTCGATATTTAAAATTGATGACTATTATACTCATACGAAGACAAGGCTGAATAGCGAAGCGACCTCTTTTGTCATTGGGCTGAATGCATGATGTCTATTGCCAGTATGATGGTTAGATGTACGCGAACTTTTTGAAAGAGTGAAGACATTTTTTTTAAATTACTTACCGCCCTAGGGCTTTTCTAGCTACATTATTACCCTAAAGCGCTAATTGGTTACCTACAAGCCCCATTTGGGGGTAATAAGGACCTACTTACCGAATATGAGAGATGTAAAAGTATTTTAAGCGACTAATAATATTAACCGCTGCCATCTTCGCCAAATGTCATGACGTATCGAAAAATAATAGGGATGCCCAATCGATTGTAATCAATCGACTGATTTTTTAAGCATTTTTTAAGCTAACATGGTCACTGACAGTATCACAGTGATCACAGATGTTCATCCCTGAACATGGCGCTTGCAACAGTGCCGAAATATCGGAAACTCGAAACAAAAGATACACATGGTAAATATCCCGTTTTAAGTTCTAATGATATCATTAGAACTTAAAACATGGTATTTGAATCATATTTTTAATCTGTATCATATTTTGAATTTATTTCGAATAAAATGCAAGTAGAAACTACAATGAAAACATTCAATCAGCATTCCATATACTAAAAAAATCTACTAAGAATGAGGTCATACTCGATTTCAAATAGGTAGTTAGAATAATGCTGAAGTGAACAAAACTTACATATTTCATCATGATTATTCTTCAGGGTTTTTTAGTGATTGTTTAGAAAAGTTAAAAAAGCAATATTGCAAACTAGATACAATTTTATTATGTATATTAATTAATCTAAATCTAAACTAATATTATAAAGAGGAAACATTTGTGTTTTTGTATGTTTGTAACGTTTTCACACAAAAACTACTGGACTGATTTCAAAAATTCTTTCATCATTAGAAAGCTGCATCTTCACTGAGTGACATAATATTACTTTTTTTTTTAAATAGGGATCCCTAATAAAAATGGTTACTCTTTCACGCAAAAACTACTGAACGGATTTGAATCAAATTTGGCAAGTAGATAGTTTACATCCTGGAATAACACATAGTCTGATTTTTAACCCGGAATTCCCACGGGATCGGGATTTTACGCGGGAATGCCCTCCCACGCGAACGAAGTCGCGGGCAGAAAGCTAGTATTATAATAAGTAAATGAAGACATGACAAAAGTTGAAAGAAGAAGAAACATCGATAGATTGTATCAATTTTGCCACCCCTATTTTTTACGTCACTTAATGGTCACTTGTCACTGTCAGTGTCAGTCTAGAGATTTTTACCCCTACTATGTATCGGTGTGTTTTGGTGACTTTTAAGACAATATTAAATATTACAAGTTGCCTATATTTGACTTTTGACAAAAAATATTTTTCAGATGCTCTTGGCTCCAGGGCGAATAATGTACGGGCGCCAAGCAATGTCCTTTACGTACTACCATAGTTTTACTATTGTTTAATAAATACTAATGAATAAATACAAACCCTGTTTACTTGCTTGCAGATATCGTATTGGCGTCGAGTTGTGTTGCTACCCACAATAAACGCACACTGCCTTTTTGTTTTTCCTGAGGTTTTGAGAATCAAATTCAGAAAGGTAAGCCATTTTTGACCCATAGCTGGGTAACGATATCCCTAAGCAAGACCGATGTCAGATAGTCCTGCTTCTTCATAAGTACAGACACAGATTAAGACATTTAGTACAGCTATAACAATATACTGTACATAAATCTCAAGTCTAATTGTTATTGTACACAGCATTCAGTGTACCCATCCACGGACTAACCACGATGAGCGTTACTGTACAGGTGTGTCCAAACATTGAGCAGCAAGAGCGCGGCAGTAACACGCGGCATTTCTATGACACATTTCTGCCGCGTTCTAGTTAGGACAAAGCCGACTAATGTTTGCGCGGAAGTCGTCTAAACACAGGGCAGTGGGCCGCGCGTGGCAGCCGCGCTCGATTGCCGGTCGATGTTTGGACACACCTTACCGTGAAGATTGAACCTGACAGCAAACAAACAAAACACAAACAGTAAAAGAAAAGATGTCTAAGAAAACATAAAAACGTTACTAGATCATTCTCGCCATTTTATTTAACAAACCATACGTAAACCTTTGAAGGCCACATAAAAATATGATTAGTTTTCAGCACATACCAAACTCAGAGGCACAAAGGTCACTGTCAATCACATCGTAAATTTCGAACAGGCTTTTTATGATACACTAAAACCCGCCCGTTGGTTCGCTCATGAAGAGGCCTAAAGCTTTACTGGGAAAGTTGCTCAAGTTTCATGATGAAAATGATAATAAAAGTTCATCTTTACTTTTCCATATCATATATATAAATAAAATGTCAGAAAAGAAGATCTCAATAAACGATAATGTCAATGTGCTATTTCAAAATAATTTTATTTTCGCACATGCTAATATTTATTTACACGATATTAAAACACAAATAAACCTTTTCAAAATTTTTGTTTATCTCACTGTCCCGCCGGTATTCCGGGAGAGTCTCTGAAACAGTTAAACCGATTTTGATGGGACTCTCAATGTGTTGCAAAATTCTGTTCGTACGTATTATAACCGTCTCTTAAAAAAGAGTAACCTGTACCTGAGGCGACAATGTTCAACTATAAAACAATCTAATTTATATAATTATGTATGTATTACTTGTGAGATATATTGTGTTTTAATCAATTTGAATCAATCTATTTATTTAAAACGTTAAAGATTTTTAATATTGATATGGTCACTATAAGATGTTGTTAGGTTAGATAATTACGTAAGAACTTAACACAGAAGGTCCCATAAGTAGGGACTGAATAATCGAATAACCGACTTGGTATTACATGGATCTCACAACTTTTTACGGTAGAAGAACTGAGTTGCGAGACTTGGTTTTTTTGACAAGTATTGTTTTTCATGGGATTTTGTAATACTGTCACAATGTTATGTTATATTAAGTTTATTCCGATAGCACGTGTTTACGTACTTTTTTTAAATCTAAACAGACAAAAATATCTTCATTCTATTATTACTGAAGGAAAGAATATAAAAATGACCTACAGTTTATTACATAGTGAGTGCCTATGTCCAGAGATATCGGTTTGTGGTCGTTTGCGTCCTTTTTATAACCCATAGTGTTGTTGACCCCACTATGTTTTATGACCGAAGCAAGTGGCTTTTTGGAGGGTGAAGGTAACAAATATATTGATAGTAGCTGATTGAGCAATGGGTGTCTGTTGTGAAATGTGTGCCTTAAATTGAACTGGTAAATCAATGTAGTTGTTGAACATCACCTATACTCACATAAGTAAAATACTGTCACTGTGCGTACAGCTAAGGAGTGTAATTCACTATCGAAGGCTATGTTACCTTATAGCTATGATATATAGAGGGTGTTTAAATCATCCATCAAAATTAAAAAAAAAAACTGGCATCTATTTTGACGCTGCCGCAGCACTTTAATTAGCAGCCCCCGACTTCTTCAGTGCAGTCCCTGAAATGTGGTTTGATCAACCTTAACTTTACCCCTCACTTACGATACACCCTCATTTACGCGAACCACAATAGAAATCTATTTTAATCTATGCTCATAGCAATTCCGTGTTCTTCAATGTTCCACCCACAACACTGAATAGTGAATGAAGATTCACTGTTCTTTCTTTGTTCAATCTATATTTACTATTTTTATCTTACTGTGGGATGCGATTTCACCATTGTGGAATATTATTATAATACAATATTATATACAAAATATAAATACCGGAAAATATATTATAAGAATCAAGAATAACACCTGACATCAAAACAAAAATCTTATTTTAGAAAAAAAATTAACTATTAATAATAAACCTTTTACTTTCTGGGAACAACCTGTATCGTCTAACATTCCACCACCACTTTTGTTACGAACACATACGTTAAATTAATACACGAACTCGACGTACATTGTACCCGGCATACACCTCATCACAACACCAAGTACCTGTTTAATTTACAACGTAACAACAACTTAGTAGATAATCTCCCCCGTTATAATATTCCACTGAAATAACAGTGTTTAGTAAATAGAATCATACATGTGTGCAAATTCTTTATATATAATTATTAATACACGAACTCGCGTTGCGGCACGTATGCTGGGCCAGAATGGTCACCCATGTGTGCTCGTTAGTTGTAGTAAATAACCGTTACTTTTTTACCTTATACCCCCAATGTAATTTAATTATTTGAACAAGTATTTCTTAAGATTGTAAAATTATTAGTCGATGTTTTTGGTGCACGGTAAAACTCTACTGAGTTTATGTTGGCACCAACTTAAATGTAAATAATGTGTGTGAACTTTGGAACAAATAAATAAATAAAATTTCCCGGTAAACACGATGGCAACCAATCGATGGCATAAGAAATTCACTCGAGTATCATCACAGCGCTATTTTAACCGACTTCAAAAAAGGAGGTTCTGTATTCGACCAGTATGTATATTTTACAAGGAACGTTTTAATATATAGCACATCAGGTTCTGATGAAGACCTTCGTAGCGAAGTGATGGAACTCTTCAATTTAAAACAGCATATCTCCCGCGATTAATATCAGCGATCAGCCTATTAATATCACCATAGCTGAGGCACAGACCTTCTGAATCACGTCTGAAATATGGTTTAAGTTGGTAAAAAACACGTGTACAGCAAACTCTAATTTAAAAAAGAAAGTGCGAACGGTATGTAGGTATCTCAAGTAACACAAACAATGATACACTTAAAAGCATAAAAAACTATTTAAAAAAAAAATTGAACCGACTTCAAAATTTACAAAAAAACTTCACTACAAAGAAAGAACGTCGCATTGTGGGGCACACCCGAGATGTTGAAACCTATTCATTTATCTTGGCACCGACTTCAGCCATGTAAGTAGACACCTAGCCCTTATTTTTAACGAAATTTGACATCCAATAAAACAATATTTAAGGTTATTTCTTTCTTTATATTGCAAGCCTTTTTTGTAAATTTTGAAGTCGGTTCAATTTTTTTGTAAAAAAAGTATCGTTTTCAACTTTACCCCTAGCATCAAGCCATAGGGAGCCAAAGGGAGAAAATGCTTAATGCCTTAAGCATTTTCTTTCAATCTATCAGCACTTATAAATTTGGATGCGCAAAGTATTTAACAATACATCCTTCTGGATAAGTTTTAATGAAGAAGTATAGGAAATTGTATATATATATTACTAGATGAGCCAGTAAACGTTGTTTTATTTATTTCCAGTGAGAAAAAATCAGTCAAGCCGTTTTAGAGGAGTTCTATAACAAACACTGCGACACGAGATTTTTATATAAGTATTGGAATATGAGGCAAAATCATGAAAAAATATACAGCGTGGCGATTAGGATTACATTGATTGAAACCACGTAATCTATATTAGGTATTTTATCATATACAATTAAAATAATTTAATAATAAACAATATTATAGCTGTGGGATCATTTTTCCATTTTAATATTTCACTACATCGTGTATTGTACAAACGTAATCAGCTGACCAATTACTCGGCGCGTACTCCGCCGGCACCAGCGTCGCGGCGTTGCCGCTTTTACAGGTCAGTAAACTAATATTATAAAGGATTATTTATTTTGTACCAATAACGCCATTTATTTTGTTTAAAAATGGTTTTTATTAGTTTTAGTAAAATTATTTATTTTATTATTTTAACGGACTGATAACAACTTATAATACCTGCTGTACAATTTAACGTGATAAGCTAATCGCCATCCTGTATATTATGTCTAAAAATCACGCACAATCTTCTCGTTGCGGAAACCTAACTACAGAAGAAGAAGAAGATATGTCTAAGAAGATTAAAATTATGAAAATAACCTTTACAAAGTGCTTTATATTTATCTGAGATTCCTAAATCAAATCAACCTGTCAATTTCATTTGTCATTAATGACATATTTACAAAATACACGGAATCACGTAACTAGAGAAAATATGCCCTAATAAATAAAATAAAACAATCATAAAAAACATTGTTTTTAACATGGAAACTTAGCGACTTACCACACATCTTAAAAACGGTGACATTCATAGTTATTTAAGGTAATGGATGGTAAGTATATAAACAAGCTTTCATTCTAATTTAATGTGAGGATTACTTTTGGCACTTTAGAATACATTTGTTTGCCTTATACCCGCATGTGCACATGAATATACCCTGCTAAATTTCAGTGGACGTTGTGTTTATATATGTTTAAGCTTCCGTAGCCGAATGGCAAAAAACGGAACCCTTATAGTTTCGTCATATATGTCTGTCTGTATGTCTTTGTGAAACTATAAGGACTATACATGTGAAACTTGGTACGTAGATTTACTCTGTGAACCGGTTTCCAATTTTTATACAAAAATAAAAATATAAAATTAAGTGGGGCTCCCCTACTTAGAACTGAAACTATTTTTTATCGTGTGTGGTATTTATAGAAAGGTCTTAAAATAACATTGAGGTTTGTAAAATCACTTTTTCTTAAAGTCAATCGTTTAAAAGATATACGCTTCGAAAGTGGTAAAATGTGTGTCAAGGGGTGCATAACTTCTATAATAGTGAAGTAGGAAAAAATATTTTACTGTAGATTTTAATAAAAACTTTCCACGAAAATTGGTTTGAACACACATTGTATAGCATATTTTCTAAAACCGCAAAAATATAAGTTTTTATTTCATACAAACCCTATGAAAATCAAAGTTATTTGGCGTAGTTACTTCGGAACCCTTCATGGGCGAGTCTGACTCGCACTGGGCCAATTTTTTATTTATAAAGGCTCTTAAATTATGACACTCAGAAAATTTGAGCAAATTTATAAAGTCCTTATCTTCAAACAAGGACATTATGTTCTTATTTGGGTTGTGCAAAACGTTGTTACAACAAAAATTGGTGTTAACATGGTTTCTATTACTATTTTCTTTGTGACTTAATACCCCAATAAAAGTTATAGACTTCCAAGTTTTGATGGTCAGTAATAATACGAGTTCTTAAGTCATTATTGACTATTACGGCGATCATATAATATATAGATATATTAAGATGATAGTGTTAATAGCTACACAATAACTTTTGTCGTTTTCACAATAGCTGTTTAGCTGCTTGATAATATAAGCTTTTAAGCCAACATGGTCACCAACAGAATCATTACAACTTAAAACGGGATATTTAATGGGGTACTGTTGGAAATAAAACGAAAGGGAGCTTCAGAGATATGCGCAGATATATATATTTAGTAAGATGATAAAAACATAAGGACATTTTCTTAAAACTGACAGACAACAACAGTTGCTAAGATACAATATAAGAGGTTTAACGTATGGAGATTAAAACTATTTACAACACCCCCACTGAATCCCCATACGTTGCAAACAAAACTTAAACTTAACACTGCCCAAACCTTTAGTTAGGGCATCAGCTGGCATAGAACCAGTTTCACAGTATTTGATGCATATCACTTTGGATTCAGCTAACTCCTTAACATAGTGGTATTTTATATTAATATGTTTAGACCTTTTACCAATAGGATTATAGACCATCTTATTGGCACTTTGGCTATCACTAAACATATCAATAGTTACAAAATTTCCTGTCAGTTCTTCACAAAGACCCTTAACACAAACTACTTCTTTGGAAGCCTCACAAATAGCGATGTACTCAGCTTCAGCTGTACTCAGCGCTATACATAGCTGTTTGTGTGCTTGCCATGACACTGCAGCACCACCAAAAACAAGAACATAGCCGGTAAACGAATGCCCATCCGCATTACTCCCCCAATCTGCGTCGGCATACGCAACCAACGGTTTACCAGTCTTTTTAAAAGATAATTTGTAATCAATAGTACCTTTCAGGTACCTTAGTACCCTCTTCAGTGCCACCATGTGTTCGTTTGACCAACACGAATTAAATTGGCTTAAATAACTGACAGCGAATGTTATGTCCGGTCTTGTACCACAGGACAAATACATAAGAGAACCCATTATTTCCTGGTAGCGAAGATCCTCAGTCTTCTCCCCTTTTGCAAGCCGTAGGTTAGGCTCAATTGGAGTGACTACGGGTTTGCAATCTTGCATTCCATATTTTTCTAGGATCTTCTTTACAAAATTGGCCTGAGAAAGGTGAATCTCCCCATCAGTCCGAGAAATATTGATTCCCAAACAATCTTTTACCTCTCCCAAGTCTTTTATCTTGAAAGCCTTTGCTATTGCCTTCTTGGTGTCCTCAATATCCTTCAATAGGCTTCCAAAAATATAAAAATCATCGACGTATAATGCAATAGCAAGAATGGAGTCCTTCCCCTTTTTAATGTAAACACAAGAGTCATAATTTGACCTAGAAAATCCACTTTTAATAATGTGGTCATGTACCTTCACGTTCCAGCAACGTGCAGCTTGTTTAAGGCCATATATTGCCTTTTTCAGCTTACATACTTTGCCCTGGTTAATCTTCGAGACAAAACTCTCAGGCTGTTCCATATACAGATCTTCCTCCAAATCGCCGTTAAGGAACGCTGTGGTAACGTCTATATGGTGCACCTTTAAGTTCATTTCTGCAGACAAACCCAGCAGTAAACGAATCGAAGATAACTTAACAACAGGAGCAAAAGTTTCTGTGTAATCTTCTCCAAACTTTTGCGAATACCCCTTCGCGACGAGTCGGGCTTTGTGCCGTTGGACTGTGCCATCAGCACCAATTTTTAATTTGAATAGCCATCTGCTTTTTACAACGTTAACGTCCTTTGGACGATCAACTAATTCCCAGGTTTTATTTTCCATCAGGGAATCATATTCTTCTTTCATGGCCTTTTTCCATAAATCCCTATCAGAACGCTCCATCGCTTCTTTAACCGAGCTTGGGTTTAGATCGTTTTGAATGTGGTAATTATATACCATGTCATCATATCTTTTAGGTTTGTGAATCCTGATAGGATAGCGCCTAGCAACAGGCTGCTCTTCCCCAACTGGTTCAGAATTCACCACTGGATTCGGAAACTCCGAATCCAAAGAGTCATGAAAATATTCTTCAGTAGTATTTTCTGCCGACGTCGTCGTTCCTGACTCTTCTAATTCTCTACTACTTCTCTCCTCATCAGAGTCCAACTTAGCAGACAAAGGAATTTTGACTTCGACTGACTTTATCTTAGAAGTCGCATTAGAATGCTTACCACTTAGCGATTCATCCTCCAGGTTGGTTGTCTTGGTCATCTCATTAAAAACAGCATCACGTGCGGTTATTATTCGACGCGGATTCTGTAAGTCAACAAATCGATACCCTTTTGTGGTTTCGCTATAACCAACGAAAACAAGCTCACAGGTCTTTGAGTCGAACTTCTTTCGACTACCATCCTTTATAAGTACCTGTGCTGTGGAGCCAAACACTCTCAAGTTTGACACATCCACCTTGCAGTTTGTCCAGACTTCTTCGGGAACCTTTCTCACAAGAGCCATAGTCGGCGATCGATTCTTTAAATAAATCGCAGTAACAACTGCTTCCCCCCAAAATTTCTTATCAAGATTACTATCGTGAAGCATACATCTTGCCATCTCAGTAATCGTTCGAATACTCCTCTCCGCTACACCATTCTGCTGTGGTGTGTAGGGGACGCTCGTCTGATGGACTATCCCACACTTAGCTAAATGAGCCTGGAAAGCCTTATTAGTATATTCTGTCCCATTGTCACTTCTCAGCCGCTTAAGCTTCTTACCGGTCTGGTTCTCTACTAGAGCTTTAAACTCTTTAAACTTCTGTAGCACTTCATCCTTTGATTTCAAAATATATCCAAAAATCTTTCGGCTGAAATCATCGACAAACAATAGAAAATATCTATTACCTCCATAACTCTCCACATTGACAGGACCAGCTACATCAGTATGAACTAATTCCAGAATATCAGAAGCTCTGAAACCTTTCCTTTTTCTAGCAAACTTCTGCACGCACTGCTTCCCTTGACTGCAAGGAACACAAGGATCTTTCTTAACCCTTTTATCATAGTGTAGGCCCATGACAATCTTTTTCAAAATCTCCATTTGAGGAGCAGATAGGTGGCCCAACCTACGGTGCCACAGTTCGAAATTTTCTGAACCCTTACCTTCTAAAAAGACCGTCGCCCCATCACTATCCGAATCTACGACATAAAGACCGTTTCTACGTGGTGCGCAGATTAAAGGTTTACCATCTACAAATACATTAGAATCGAAAATTTTACAATAATCTTTATCAAAAATGCAAACTTTACCTTGATCTGCAAGCTTACTTACGGACATCAAATTGGTTATTAATTCAGGAATGACTAAAGTATCATCTAATTTTATTCCCAACTTACGACCCTCATGACGCAGGCTCAGTTTCACAGGACCTTCAGAGATCGAAACTATCTTTTGATTATTTGCACATGTTATTATTTTGGAACATGATTTAGCCGGAATCAAAAGTGTGCGATTAGGCGTCATGTGAGACGTAGCGCCAGAATCAATAACCCAACTACCACTGCTACCTGGAGCAGATAAAAAAGTTAAGAAGTCCGATTTAACATTATTACTGGCCAACATATTTGCGGTCGAGTTTTTATCTTGACGCTTGACCTTAAACTGCTTGCATTGCCACTTATAGTGACCCTTTTTCTTACAAGAATGGCAAATAATCTCTCCTCTTCGATTCCGTCCTCCACTACCACTTGCAGCTGTATCAGTCACCAATGCTGAATCATCAATCTTTTGAACATCAGGGGACTGCTGGCGTTGACCCTCCTTTAGTAGCGCTGATATAATCGACTCCGTTGTTATTTTCACACCAGAATGCTCGATTGCCATCACTAATGGATTATATGAATCTGTCAAACCTGCCAACATGATGATTCCGACAAATTCGTCGTCTAGAGCTGCTCCAATGCTATGCAAGGCTTGTTGAGTTGCTTGTACTTCAGTGACATATGCTTCCATATTTTGAAAACTTGACAGTTTCAAACTGAACATCTTTCTCAAAAGGGAGAGTCTCCTCATCAAACCGGCATCTGCATATGCTTTCTGCAGAGCTAACCATGTCTCACGTGCCGTCTTAGCGTTGGTTATGAGGGGGTACACGTTTTCGGCAACTAATAGGCATATTTTAGCTCGTGCTTTGGCATCTCGCTTTTTCTCAGCTTCTGTGTCTACAATAAATGTTTCTCCAACACAATCCCATAAATCATGATCTATTAGAAACATTTGAATTGCAAACGACCATGTTCCATAGTTGGATTGGCCCATCAATTTTTGTATGGTGACCGTTTCACTTTTCTGCATCTTGAGAAGAAACAAATTCTACTCACTCCCTACAAATTTAGCGTCAACAAAGCTATGGACTGGGCCCATAACCTGTTGGAAATAAAACGAAAGGGAGCTTCAGAGATATGCGCAGATATATATATTTAGTAAGATGATAAAAACATAAGGACATTTTCTTAAAACTGACAGACAACAACAGTTGCTAAGATACAATATAAGAGGTTTAACGTATGGAGATTAAAACTATTTACAACAGGTACACATGGTAAATATCCCGTTTTAAGTTCTAAGGATACTGCATGATAATGACATATATTACAGATAAAGATTTTTACACTAACGTGAAAAAGAGTGTTAAATGTTTCAAATTTTAACATTATTATTATTTATTTGGCAGTTAATGTCCGCAAAAATAATAGTCAGACAAGAAGGAGGAACAGAATGAAGTCGATTAAAAAGCAACACAAAGGTGATACTTATTTAATAAAAATGTCTTCCTAGTTTTGCACTGGAAATCTTCCCTTCTCTCCTCATCTTTTCTAGTTTTCTTATAGTTGCGAAAGGAATCTATACTATAATATTATAAAGCGGAAAAGTTTGTTTGTTTGTTTGCTTGAACGCGCTAATCTTCGAAAGTACTGGGTGGATTTGGATGCAATTTGGTATGGAAGTAGCTTGAAGCTTGAGGAAGGTTATAGGCTACTTTTTACGCGACTGCAAAAAAGGAGAGTTATGTTTTTACCGTGATAGAATCCACGGGAGCGAAGCCCCACGTGAGTACTAGTGGATAATAAAATGTTTTGGCTCCATGCGTAAGAGTTATCATTTTCTTAGCCCTTTTCCAACTATTTTGGGGTCGGCTTCCAGTCTAACCATGTCTTTACATGGAGTGACTACCACAACCCTGTAGCTGGGTAACACTATACCCGTTGGCAATACTAGTGTTAGATTTACTGGCTTCTGACTACCGTTGATGACTGTCAAAGCTATACAAATGATAGCCGAGGCCAATGCCTTAGAGTACTTACCGAAGCATTGGGGTATAACACCGCCAACTTCCAAACTCCGGGCTACTGCTGAGAAATTTCTATAGCGGTTTTTGTCCGACCTGGAAATTAATCCAAGACCTCTTTCTCAGCAGTTACGCTTGCAATCACTAGACCAACGAGGCGGTAAGAGTACAAATCCATACTTCCATACTAATATTATAAATGTGAAAATAACTCTGTCTGTCTGTATGTTACCTTTTCACGCCTAAACCGCTAATCAGATTTAGATGAAATTTGGCATAGGAATAGTTTAGGGCCCGGGAAAGGACATAGGATAGTTTTTATCCCGGCATTCTCACGGGATCAGAAATTACGCGGGAAAAACCTCAGATGCGAGCGCAGTCGCGGGCAAAGTCTAGTGAAAAATAAATACACTATGAAATGTTAGACATGTTTTTAACTATAAATGGTGATCCTGTATTTTACGTAGGCATAAATATCCAAGCTTCAAACAAAAACAACTCCTTCATATACATTCCAGTAGAGTAACTTGAATAAATTGTTTCAGACAAGGACCTGTATATCTATGACATCACCGACACATCCGAGTCATCCGAGTCAGAACCATCATCACCAGAAGAAGGACCATTTAAAACAAATGTTCCTTTTGTACTAGAACTGCATGCCATTACAAAAGATAATCCGTCGATGCCACCCATTGCTACTGAACCTATAATAAGTCCAGCAGCTACAAAGATAAAAAAACATAAAAAGAAAAAGAACGCAAGTGATCCTGGTGCTAAGGCACGTCGTGCTACATTGTCGACTGATAGTGAAAGTTTATCAGATAGAGATAGTTCTGTAGCTCCTTCATCAAGAAATCTTAAGGAAGAGTTCTATGATGCACGTGAAAGTTTTGTAGTTATGCCGGGTGAGTTTCTTTTCAATAATTATTCACTACACAAGAGTTTTCAAATTCTCTCTCTCTCCTTAATCATTTCCTCATTTCTGAGAATCGTGATCACTAGATGTTGCTGCGTTAATGATGGTCCTCCATCGGTCCTATTTCCTTGATTTAGTTACACTATTAGGTAGACTCTTGCCTTCTACATATAATACAAGGAACAAAGACACATAATAATATGTCATTCCTAAAACAAGTTTAAAAAATAGGTGGTTCATTTAGATGCCAATGTATACGTTTTTATAATGAAATTCCTAGCCACATTCAAGAACTAATTATTAATAAATTTAAATTATTTATAAAACGTAAGCTATGTCAGAAAGCATTTTACATAGTTAAAGATTATATTGAGAACAAAAAGGCTTGGGAATGAGCTGCTCCAGTGATATACGTAGGCCTTTTTTTTTTGTTTGTAAAGTATTACATTTTGATTGCTGATTATTTTTTTTATTTTTTTTATTTTACAGATTTAAATATTTGCTTTCTCAAGTATTATACATTTATACATTTATTTTGTTTTTTTTTTTATGTTATTGTAAATGTGAGGACTATGTAGGTTATTTTTTCTTCTTTGTGTTGCTTTCACTATAATTTATTTAATGATGTCAAGCAGTTTGAATACTTGTGTGGCCTACCCAAATGTCCTTACTTTGGTATTGTTCGTCAGATCGTTGAACTCCTTAAGTTCTAAGTTGAGCTACACGATAACTGACAAATGTTTGCACTGTCTGGACAGGTCCACTCAAATCTGTGTGGTTATTTCTTCAGAGAGCACCAAAGACATGAACCTACATGTTTTTCATATGATTGGACCAACACAAATTGTATGGACTTTAAAAGAGACGTTGACCTCTGAGTTTGTTTCGGTGTTTCTCCTCAGAGTAGTCAGTTAGGAAACACCGGCCTCATCTAGCTAAACTAAACTTAACACGTAAAAAAACATGACGTGTAAAAGCGTTATTTATAACCAATTTACAAAATAAATACTTATTTCATTTCATTTCATTTCTACTCCGCCAACAATGACCAGTTTCTGGTCACTGGTCATACACATTATGTGGCAAAATTAAAATAATATGCGATGTATATACAGATACAGATGGATTCTCTTAGAGAGGTGATCTTCATGATGTAGGTACACACCGTACCTTGGATCGCAAGCTAAGCTCTTGGTTCTAGATATCAATTTTAGATAATTGAAAATCATTCCGGGTAATCTGTAGCTTAATGTAAATATAGTTAGGTAAAAGCTAGGTAGATCCATTTGTTATATGCGATGAATTAATAATTTAATTTTATTATCCGTTTGCAAATTAAAACTCCTGACTCGAGAAAATTAAGCTCGAGCCTATGATGGAATGATTGCTCACATTTCACAATATTTTCCTGCAGAAAATCTAAAAAGCACAAGAGCTTTATATAAACATGTTCCTAGTGCATGTCAGTGAAATAAACGACACTAAAATGTTAACAAAATTAGTTTTATCATATGAAAAACTGTTTAAACTTGTTATTGTATTTTTTAGAAAGCCAAATACCGGCTATAGTGGAGTTAGCAGCACAACCCGAAACTAATCTAGATCCAAAGGCACTAGGCTTAACAGCAACATCCCATTCAGAGGACACTTCACCAGCCACGCAGAAGAAACCGTCACCAATTATTGTTAGTATGGTACATTCGTTTATATGATCAAACACAAGCCCATTCATTTTTTTTTAGAAATCCTTACAGCGAGACAGACACAATAATTTCAAGACCATGGCGAATTACAAATTTCCATTAATAACTATATAATCGAAAAAGGAATACAAACAAATAACATATATGTTACAATAATACGAGTTGTATAAGTCGATGTTAAACACTGGTATTTCAGACTTGAGAAAAAAACATCATGATTTCAACCGAAAGACAGCTACTGCTTGGCATAAGCATATTTTTTTCTCAAGGTCAAAATCTTCATGAATGTCTTCCGCCCAGGGTTAGAGTCTGAATAACTAACACACCCTGTGTTAGTTATACAGACTGTGTTAATTATTAGGTTTTAGTCAGAGTCTGACTAACCTATTCGTAGTCAGACTCTAATTGACTAAAACCACCCAGTGTTGCCTCGCACACCTGCGCAGGGTGCTGCGAGAGCTCTAAAGTATTCTTCAATTGGGAATAGTTTAATTGTGCGTACAGTTAAGGAGTGTAATTCTCTGCCGGAGTCTGTTTCCTGATAGCTATAACCTAGGAGTCTTTAAGTCAAGAGTGGATAGGTTACTTCCAGCTAAGGGTGCTTTATCTTCGACCACATAATCACTTAATATCAGATGAGATTGTGGTCAAACGCAAGCCTATCAAAAAAAAGTAGAAGTCTGGCACTCCCACTCCACACAGAGCGGGAAGAGTCATTTGATTATTTTCCCACCGAAAAAAAGGATCAACTGAAATGATTTTACTAAAAATTATTTTAGTAAT
This sequence comes from Tholera decimalis, assembly GCA_943138885.2. Classification (NCBI taxonomy): domain Eukaryota; kingdom Metazoa; phylum Arthropoda; class Insecta; order Lepidoptera; family Noctuidae; genus Tholera; species Tholera decimalis. The sequence goes on along the minus strand of OW964552.2, from coordinate 11,342,507 downwards.
AGAAAGCTACATTATTCCAGAGTGACGTAAGTACTCTAAATATTTCTTCATGCAAGCACAAACCGTGGGCAGAAGTTAAGCGATCTTTAGTATTATCTCGTTTGCTCCCATACACACCACACGGCAATACAAAAATATGGTATGACGTGATTTCCCACATTTAGAACATAATATTAATGGATATTCCTAAAAATCTTGCAAACGTCACCAGCCTTTATTCAGTGTCGTTACATTAATAGCCTTTTTGTGCTACTTTCACATCTTACGTCGATCTCTCTTGCTTTGTGCTAATGGCATTCAGGTTCTTCGAAAGTATTTGTTAAGAGCTAACTGATAAAATGGAGTAGCTTATCTACTTACTTCAAAATTTAGGGCCGCGATATTTCAGATTGGCTTATGATAAAAGGGCGGAGCTAACTTTATTTAATTTCCTCATAATGTTTATATGTAAACAGACTTTATTAGGCGTATTTATAAAAACTAGTTAACCACATGCTTAGTTTTGTTTTAGCAAAGATCACATACGAGACATACTGTATCATTAGAACTTCAAACGAGATAATATACTTGAAAGAAACATATAAAAATATAAAAAACTATCCCGATTTAAGTTCTAATGAAATGTTTTGTTTTTCTTTATAAGAAGATACTCTATTCAAAGTGTCTGTAGAGAATTTGAACTTAGAATCTGCATAATGCAGTGTTTAAAATAATTATAAATATGTTTTAATTTCATAAACAAGCTATCCATTGATAAAAAAAGAGGTTTTCAAGCAGATTCTATATTCAAAATTAGTAAAGAGAGTTTGAATTTCAAATGTGCTAATCAGTATACTAAAAAAACTTTTTAGCAAAAATTGAACGGACTTCCATATAAAAACACTACAAAGGCAAAAATTACTTTAATTTCGGAAGGCGGTGTCAAAAACGAAAATATATACAAAACTAAAGACACCGCCTTCCGAAATTAAAGTTATTTTTGCCTTTGTAGTGTTTTATATGGAAGTCGGTTCTATTTTTTGCTAAAAAGTTTTTTTCACGCTTTTTAGTGGGTCGGTTTGTAATTTATCTAGTTACAAAAGCCAAAATGTCAATTACTTATCACCTTTTACAAAATATTGCTTTTCCCGGTGCAGAGTCGTTAATTTTTGAGGAGTACACCTGGTACATCACCATCAGCTCTACTTCACCATATGCATTGTGACGAGCATAAAGTGCTTAACATCCATATTCACGTAATCTAATCGCAATCAACGAAATACTTATTATTGAGTAGTTTCGGTGGCCATCTGGGGTCTTCATCATCAGTTCCACTTCCTCAAATGGTGCTTTTCGAGAGCAACTGCACAAGGTATTATAAGAAATACCCAAAACGCTATAGGTGTGCCTATAATATTTGAAGAGTTCCCTCGATTTCTCCAGGATCACATGATCAGATCCTGACGTTTATGAAAATGGGACCAATTTCGAAGTATACCCTTTCAATCAAAAAAAGAATTTTCCAAATCGGTTCAGCCGTCTTCGAATAATCGATGATTATACATAAAAAAAAAAAAAAAAATATATATACGCGTCGAATTGATAACCTCCTCTTTTTGTCGTCGGTTGAAAAATACGGGACACTTAAAAACAAATTGCTCCAAATTTAGCTACATTATCGGCAAGTAACTTAATGTGCTACATTAATCTCACTGGAAAAACCTTTTGACGCGAGCGAAGCCGCGAGCAAAAGTTAATTTCTCATGCATTAGATGACGTCATAAGTCTTGGCCACCATTATTTAGGCTAGGATACTATAAGAAATACCCAAAACGCTATAGGTGTCTATAATATTTGAAGAGTTCCCTCGATTTCTCCATGATCCCATCATCAGATCCAAACGTGGCGACAATGGGACCAACTAGAAAGTATACCCTTTCAAACAAAAAAATAATTTTCCAAATCGGTCCAGCCATCTCCGAGTTATGAGGTAACATACAAGTTCAAGACGAATTGTAAACCTCCTTTTTTTTTAAGTCGGTTAAAAATGGTCAGAGTTTTCTTATGAATCTGTACATTTTAAAGACGCAAGCATCGTTGCGTGAATATAAAAATAAACATATGTCTGACTAGCCCGAAAAGAAATTTCAAAAGGAGCCCGTTTCCAAGAAACCTTTTCAATCCGTGTCATCAGGCAAAATAAATGTGTGGGCGAAAAGAACCTTCCCACACCTTTTCCAAGACAGTAAGCATTTCACAATATACAGAACGATGCAAACACGCTCGATTTGATTCCAATACTGAGGGAAAACACCTGTACATACATTTTTATGAAAAAATATAATATTTCTATTAGGAATTTTCGAGTACACTAATCGTGTTTATTATATTTTTTTCAGAAACCAACGTCGCCACCGTAATAAGCTGATGTTGCTGGTGTGTTGGATATTATTTATAGAAAATAATTTTATGATTGGAGTACATTTTTAAGGAGCTCTCTAAACAGAAGTGGACTGTTAATATCTACCAGAATATAAATCTACGACTAGTGATTACAATATAATATAAGTAAACATTTATTAATGAGTGCGTTGAAAGAAAAAGGCTATTAAAAGACTGCTTCAAAAATTATTTATGTGCAACTTTTTAGTTATTTATTGCGGTCAAGTTTAAGTAAAACAGAAATTAATTTTTATTTTATTTTAAGCTCAAAAATAACTTTATATCATAAAGTTATTTTTGAGCTTAAAAATAAAATAATACCTATCGTTTTCCAAAGTTCAATTTATAAACTAACACCAATGGATGGATGTCATAACTGCCGCTGGCTGAAGAGAAAAGATATACTTAAAAAAAAATAGAACATATTGGTTTACTTTTTATCGAGAGCTCAAACATCCTTATATGAAGCTGCCTGAACAGCTCTCTTTCATTGACCTCGTTAAGATCCTGTGATGAATGAAGTAAAATCCATTTGGCTAGATTATATTTAGCGGTCATCCTGGGCGTTTACTTTATTATACCGGATAATATATATTTTTTCTCTCTTTTCAGATGACTGTAGCCATCTTGTAAAACTACTAAGTCAAGTAGTTTTACCTTTGGATAGCATCCACTATCTACGGAAAACACAAAATAAATTGCAAATAGAATCTTGTAAATAAAGTAACGATTTCAACTCAAAACACTTGTTTCTAAAACTGTATTTAAAAACGCAGTCATTGACAACTGATACTTAAATTGGATATAATGTAATACATTTTTTATAAATTTTAAGTAGATGAGGTAAGTTTATCTAGTGTAGTCAGTCAGTTTTAGTAAAAACTGTGACGAAACACTGGAACAAACCCAAAGGCCTAAAATCCATACAATTCTTACTGTACGTCGATTCTGTAAAATTCGAACAACAACTCGCATCTCACATAGCTATTCACTGTCACTTCGCTTATGGTTCAAAGTGACCTTGATTTTGCATTCTGTAAACAGCGTCGAAGTGACGGAGGAATTACCTTATCGAATGCCACTTCTCACGTCATCTCATACTTTATCTGTCAAAATCTTTATTTCAACTCGCTGACATTTTTTTATTTATTTTATTTATTTATTTTTTTATTTATTTATTTACTTCAAAATAACACGGCCGAACATACTCGCAAGGGTAGCAGCGCTAGTGTAAATTCGAATTAACAACCGAGTTTTTAGAATGCCAATCAATAAACTCACAGTGGATTCAGATTCGAAGTTTAGAATGAGGTCTTACAGAATAACACAGCTATTCAAATCATATAAGAAACATGTGGGCTAGTGATTAGAGCCGGAGTTTCAGAAATGTACTAACGAGATACCGTGGCCCTGGAACGTATGGACATCTGAAGGGCATTAGAAATCTGACACTCCCTTCCGCTAAGAGTCATTTTCCCAACGAAAATGATTTATTCATTGATGAGAATCAGTGCTAAATACATTGATTTCCATTGATAACACACACACACACGCACAAAATACGATTAAAGCCAACATCCACATCTCTCAAATTAAATGGAAAATACATTTATTTATTTATAACTAAATCCACAGCTCGTAAAACAATGTTTTGTAGTAACTTATATCTAATCTTACAGACAATTACGGATTTACAATTTATTCACTAGTGACAAAAGTGTAGAAAATAATATACGTTAACATATAACATACAGTATTACAGAAGTGTGCATAGGGAGTATTAAATGAATGGGTCTGTGTGTGTGTGTGTGTGTGTGTGTGTGTGTGTGTTGTATGGTGAATATCTGTAGTATTCCATACTTAATCTATAGTGCTGTTTGCTATTTGGTTTCATATTCTAATTTAGTCGAATCCCGGAATTCCCGGGATTATATTTCTCCGAAAGTCCGCCAGATTTTCAGTTGTATTTTTGTGTTTGTAGTCCATATGTGTGGCTACAGTTTGAGACCAAAAAAACTTGCAAACATTGAAAATTAAAATCAGAAAAAAAAGGTTTATTTATTATAAAGATTTTGAAATATTCGCCATTATCTTAAAATTTAAAAGCCCTAGCCTACTCCTGATTGGTTCTTAATCTAGTCTTAGGGTGAAGCTTTCAGGCTGCAAAGAAACGTAAAGCATTATATACGTAGTTTATAAGAAAAAAAAATGAAATCGCTAAACTTGACGTTCTGGGATTCCGGAATAAAATTGCATTTTTGCAAAAACTTTAATAGCTAGGCTGGTAGGAGTTTTTGTGTAGCATTTGTAACATGTTTCTTCACACAATGAGCTAATAAAAATAAGTTTTCCCAAAATGAGGTCAAAAATATACTGTGCACTTATCGAAGTTGGTTTGTGAATGGGGTGACCAATTGACCCTCTCAACATATCGAGATCCCTCCGTACTCTTTAAACCTTTGGTCTTGGCTGTCTTGAACATCTTTGATAGTTGTTAGTGTTACTGGTAGTCAGAAACCAGAAAATAACACCAGTCTTACCCAGGGATATCGTATTCCCCAACTACCACCAGAGTTGTGGAGTTCACTTTGTTCTATGATCCGTTGATCACCCTGGTCGGTCGTTGGCTGCATTCAAACTATGACCGCTAACGCAATTGTTTCAAGAAACACGTTCTCATTGTGCTTTGCGTCATTATTCTTTTGCGATAGGTAGGTTAGGTAGCTTCATCTAAAATTTATCCAGGTGCAGGGTGTAAAATTTATCCAATTAGACTGGTAGACAGTCGAACCCGACACAGTTGAGGAATGACTTAGCAGATAATGGTGAGAAATCATCACATATTACATGTTAGAAAATCAGCATTTATCAGATAACAAACTTCATACCAAAATGGTGGGTAAAAGTAGAATATAATTATAGGTACCCATTTATCCTTGTTTAAAAATATTTAAAAGTAGATATAGTCCATGAAGCGTTATTGTCATTATTAACAAATTCAGACTAGTTCCAAGTAAGCGCAACAAAAACTTAGTCAAAAGGAAATTAATTGTTTCTTACGTAGAACTGGAAAAGAACGTTAAAATTTTCTCAAGAACTTCGTTATCCGCGATATTTGTATAATTTTATGACTATACACTTATACAGCTAAGCGAGGTAAGCCTTGGCTCAGACAACACTTTCGCTGTCCAGAACTACAACAAAGAGAAACTATGTGACATCGTATTATTTTCTCATAATATGGCAAAGACTAAAGAATCTATACCAAACGACAAATTAAATTAAAATATTATTAAGAAAGCGAGTCGGTAAATATTATGTCTTTACTATTTTATATTATGTCTCTACTTCCCTTTCAGGTCATAAAGACTCAACGGATTTGATGAAACTTTGAACTAATATATATCATCAGAATAATACCATAATTTATAAAATTCCATGCGGGCGACAGTTAAATAAAAATAATTTCTTTAGTAGTGGACGGTGTGAGTCAACCCATAGGGCATTACACTCTAAAGAGGTTTACTACTTACTCGTTGCTTCAAACTATACAACCTCTTTCGTTGCACGGACGCATAAACGGTAGCTGTCATTGTCATGGCGCCTGTCAGTAATACGTCAGTTTTACAGTAAAATTCCTAGTGACGCTATTCGTAAGTTAACAATATTATTTATTTACGGAAGTCCCGATTTATGGGACTATATGAGGCCAACAATCGAGTAACTACTATTATTCTACCATCCCGATCTGTTTTAGTCAAATTAAGAAGTCAACAAGATACTCTTTTCCACAATGTGAGGTGAAATCTTTAGTTTCCTCCCTCCTCATTCTATAGCAGGTAAGATTATTGTTATATTACGCCTGTATTTCTTAGTTTTAAGCAGAAGCGTTTAGTATAACATTATTTCTTCAGTTTTATTAAACTGTAATAAGAATTCTACCCACATTACAAGTTTTATTTCCAAAAAATAAATATTTTGTGTTATCGGGAGCATGCTGTTGCTATTAACGGGCTACAAATCCAAATATGAACAAAACGATTGCATTTTTATCAAATACAAGCTGCACATGGCATGCATTGCAATGCCACTGATAGTAATAATGTTTTTTATGGTTGTTTTTGGTCCAGCAAAAGCATTTTGGTTTTATATAGATTATTTCAGAGAACGAGATAGTTTTTGGAGCACTTCATTCAAAATTAAGTACAGACTACGATACTGATATTTTTATACATATTTAAGCGATAACAGTGCCACCAGTCTCTTAGGTTTTACTAGCCGAGAGCATTTGAAACAAATTTATCGACGCCTTATTTATAACGCTTTTTATATTTTATATTAAATAGTTTGTATAAAAGTTTTATTATTTCATTATTATTACAAACCTTGTAACCTCTTAAAAAAATCGAACCATTCACATCATAATCTTCACTATCTCCTATCTATATCGCAAAAATCATACTTATATCGCAAAATAAAAACAGATTCCGGCAAGTCACTTCAATTGTACATAATAAATTATTATACTCGTAATTAGGTACTTTCAATAATGCGAAGCGACGATATATAAACGAAGCTAAATACATATATTATTAAAAGTTATAAATGGTGAATTTTCAATAGAAATAATTGTAAGTAAGCACCCCAGGAAAATAATCTTGTTATATTTGTACAGCAAAGTATATTTAGAACAATTATCAAAGCCTCCAGCCAGGGCTTATCATAAAACATACAAACTAGGCGACTACACGCTAAGGGCACGCACCCCCTTTGGGGTACGGACCTTGGCTTAGGGCATCGCAGGAGGAGGGTATCTAGGGACAGGCTTGATCATATCATTATTATTATTAATAAGGGAATTTAAAGCTGGCTGGCTCTGGTAATGGTCGGGAAGTATAATTACGGGGACGTCGAGCCGGGTATCAGCGTCTCGAGGATGGCCAGTTTTTGTATTTGTGTGGCACTGTACTTGTTTACGGCTCTCTTGGAGCGGGATGATTGCGTCATCAAGGAGTGGTTCGTCGTAGTCGTCATCGGGTATACCTTGGTCGGTGAATCTTAGAATGTGCGAGGGTTCGTATTGGGCGGCCGATACGATAAGGGGATTCCTATGTCGGATTGCAGTTTCAAAGAAATGCTTGGAGACGCTTTTCATGAACTGCTAGATGGTGAGCATCTTGAGGTCTACGTGTAGAAGCTCACTTCGGACATAAAAAAGGGCTCCCGTGACTCTACGGAGGAATCGATTTTGGAGGGTCTTCATCTTGTGGAGGAGGTGGGGCATCGCGTGTGCGAAAACAACGCAGGCGTAGGTCATGATAGGACGGATGACCGCGGTGAAAATACGCAGCTTGCACGTGAATGATAACTTGCTGCGGGCGCCACGGATGAAGTAGAGCCTACCTAGAGCGAAAGCGGCGCGCGAATGTGCTTGCTTTATGTGTTCAGCAAAAGAGAGGTGTCTATCGAGGACCACGCCTAAGTATTTGCTTTTCCCAAGGGATTGGCTTGTGCCGTACATGGTAATCGGATGGAGGGAGGGTGGGTTTATCCACTGTTTGGAAAAGAGGACCACCTGGCTTTTGTCTGGATTGACTTCGATTCTCCATTTCCGGAACCATTGGCCCAGAGTGTGTGCGGAAGCTTGGAGAGTGCGAGCGTGGGATGAAAGATGATGAAATATCTATCTTTATTGACGCCATCATTTTATTTTCAGCCATGGAAAAGCCTGCTCGCTACAAAGCAAAAAGTAAAAAGCCAGCCGCAAAACCAAAAACGACAAAGAAACGTAAAAGTGACGGTAAGTTAAATTAGCTAAAACTATGTTCTTTCGCGTTATATTCGGAGGCGAATCTCTTTGTTAAAGACTTTTAAAATAGTATGACCTTTTTTAAGTGAACCTTTTTAATTACATATGAGCCCGCTCTTGACCTCAACCACGCCTAATGGTAAGCGATAGATGAGGTCTACGATAGGACGAGCGAGCCCAGAAGATGCCTGTTCACTCTTGCTTTGTAGGCAGGCAAGTCATTTGTAGAAAGGTACACAGAAAGCGGCAGAGAGTTCCAAACCTTGGCCGTGCGCACAATAAATACAAATATTTTTATTGACACCAATATAAACATTGTAGATTATAACCCTGACTTTTGAGCTAAGCAAAGCCTGTGTTTCAGGAGTATCTACGCCCTTTATAGTCGCTAATGTGCAATAAAAAATTATATAAAGTACCGTAAAACGTGGCAACTTGACCATATTTCATAACAATAAACGAATTATTTTTTTAACCATAAGACGCATAGAAACTAAAACTATTTGTTTATAATTATAATACATTTGGCTCACTTTACCGTAATCGTCAATCTATAAAAACACTTATTTTAACCTGTAGAAAAGAATAAACAACATGGGTGAACATACCAAATTTTAGGCAACTTTACCTACGCACCGTATTCATCATGTATTGCATATTAAAGAGTAGTTGAGGTAAAGATGGCCTAAATTACGATTACTACTTTTAAAAATGAAAAGAATATGTGGAAATCAATAACGGTAACCACAACACAGATAGTAGGTAAAGTTGCCATGGGGTTCATTGTAATCTACATACAAATAATTTGTAACGCTCAGGGTTGTCAAAAAACAAAGTGTTTTTATGAAATACAGTAATACCCCACTTTACGCGAGGGATACGTTCCGGAAAAAATCGCGTTAACTGAAATTCGCGTATATCGAGGTTTATGATTAAACATAGTCAAAATTTAATACAAAACAAAATATGAATCATTTTAATCAATCACTTTAATTCTAAGAGCACTTTATGCAATACATACTATTAATTATGTTTTACGGAAAAATACATCTATTGTCTTTTGGGTAGCGTTTTTTTTTACGTTCTTGTAAAATACGTTCATAACACCCAACACTGTTTTTAATTGTTTGACACACGGTCAAGACACGGTCATCATTATTGTCTATAGTCTGCAATATGTCCAAACCTGAATAAATTTTTGAAAGGGTATTTTGTATTCCCCCTGAAGATAAAACTTTCTCTTCTACTTGTTCTTCCACATCATAGATAGGATTATTCTGTAACTCGATCAGTTCTTCATTGCTGAGAGGATCGTCGTGCGTTGCTACAAGTTCTACGAGATATTCTACCGCGACATCTTCAAGTTCAGACCCCTCAATCATTACAGCAATGTCTTCAAGTACTTGTCTCTGCATCTGGACAATTGTTCTAGGTGATTCCACTACATCTGGCCAAAGATTACGTCACACCCCGTTCATACAACTCTTTTTAACTTCCTTCCAAGCCTCTTCTATGTTGTGAATAGCTTTCATAATGTTGTATGACTTCCACCAGTCTCGCAGACTGTCTTCCTTCCCTATCAGTTTCATGAATTAGTTGGCTAAAAGTGCGGCGATGGTAATAAGCTTTAAAGTTTGCTATTGCTCCCTGGTCCATAGGTTTTAATATTGACGTAGTGTTTGGTGGAAGGAACTTCACGTACACTTTTAAGTCTCTGGGTTGGATGTCCTGGGGCATTGTCTAAGAGTAATATAACTTTAGGTTCAAGCCCATTTCTGTCACATTAGGATTTGACTGAGTTTTCTGCGGTTTCGTTTTATGGGGGCCATTTTGGCTCTGAAACAAAAGGTATTAAATAAAACTAAAGCTCACATGCGCGCAAATCCAATATAACTTATCATCCAGGATATTCACTATTATGTTGTGAAATTTAGGTATTCGAAAATGGTTACATACACACAAACAAGAAATAAACACTCATGCTTGATTTAGTGCCAACCCTAGCTGCCGGTAAAGTTGCCACAAAGCAGTCAGTGGTAACTTTACCTAACCTCAACCAACATTACCAAAGCAGTTTTGTTCAATAAATTAAAGAGAATGCCATTGCTGACATTACAACAGTAATCCCAACCGTATTATACATACAATATCAAAATTTCACTTACCTGTAATAAACAGTTAGGGCTCTGTGAGCACAATTTAGCAACCATTTACTCCTAGCACGTTTTCACACAGTACACTGTGACAGTCATTACTGACTTAACAGCAGTTCTGCCTCTACGCAAAATATGATAAATGTTGCTTTTTAACATCTAAAAAATACTACTATTACAAAATAGATTTCTAGTAGGCAGATTTTTGAGATAAATGAGTTTATACCGAATACCTATAGTATGGTAATGTTACCAAGGGTTCGGTAAAGTTGCCACGTTTTACCATAAAAAGTTGAACATAAAAACCTATAATAATTATAGGTTTATATGTTCAACTTTTATTATTTTATTTTTTCATATTTTATTGTTTACATATACACACAGAGATAAAGCATGCATAATTATAGTATAATTATGCATGCTTTATCTGTGTGTGTGTGTGTGTGCGTGCGTTTGTGAGTGTGGAAATGCCTCTAAATTTCCACACTCACATTGCGCGGTATATTGACCAAGTGAGGATGGTATCATGCAGTATGTCTGGTAGATCGGTAGTGAAAGGAAGGTGGAGAAACGATGGAGGACGAATGTCCTCCAACCTGGAGGGCACTGGGGTGTGTCATACTCTAACTAATTCAAATCACACCATGTTCCCTCGCATACTTGTGCTGGTGGCTGCGAAAACATTTACATAATTTTTCCACGCGGCCCCCGATATCAGTAGCAGTATAACGTCACTAAACTTTTCATTTTCGGTTTTAAGGTGCTAGTAACCCAAATTCTGTAGTCTTAAAGTGAAACTGAAACTGGGAAGTCACGATCCGTAGCAATTAGGATAACGACGCCAGGAGAAGAAAGAACCCAAATTTAAATTTCGTATTTATTCTTCTCCTGAACCGTAACTACACACGCCACATATAGTTTTTAAAGGAATATTTCACTTTTATCTTTCAGGTCCCACTTGTTCAATGTTTTTGGCAGAGTTAACCAGAAAACTGGCTTCTAAAAGGAAACAAGTTGAGGAAGAACCAAAAAATATCATCCGTAAGCATAAATAATTTATAGTTATGAATAAATATACACGAATCTTATTACGACTCAACAAAATAAATTCGATTCTATGAGTATGCATATTAACGTAACGTTGTCTTCTCGGGAGAAGGCCATAATCCACCATGGTACCAGCCAGCCACCAGGGTACAGTGTGGGCTTGTGGATAGCTTCGGATTTCTAATTCCTTTTTTTTTAATCTTTATCAAATTTACTTGGGGTTTTTATCCCAATGGATACGCCTGGATTTTTCATTCCTAGAACATACCATTTCCTTAAGATATTTTCTTACACATTTTGAGAGCAGCTTTGATCAGTTTTTGAGCCCTGACTGGGTTCTAACTCACGACACACACAACATACATATATACCCAGTGATAGAGCGTATCAGTAAAATAGTCAATAATAATAAACGTTTTTATTTCCAGATACCATAATAGAGAGCATCACAAATGCCTTACCAATAAGGTTGTCAAAAAAGATCTCCCCAAAAAAATGCCCGTCACCAATGAAAATAGAAACATTACGGACGTTAGCTCCAGAACTTACTCCAGCTAGTGATACATTAGTGTTCAGCCCTACAAATTATAATGAGGATGTGGACATAACCAATAGCGAAGATACGTGTATGAAAGAAGTAGAAATAGCTTCGAAAAGGGCTGGATCATTCAAAATGCCCAAAATGCCCTTAGTCAGTAGCGAAGTACTAAAGACAGCAGTAGCAAAGAAAAAGAAGATGTCAGTGCAAGACCAAGGAGTGAATACTAGCACGGAACTAGATGTTGCTGCTGAAATATCTAAACATGTTAGCACGTTAAAGAAAATATCGTTAATAGCTGAAGAATTTAATCAAAAGACTGGTAGGCATACTTTTTACTATATTTTGTACATGTTTTTGTAAGGAATAATGATGAATGTGTTATTAGTAGTTACATTAAAGGTACTTATTAATTTATTCCCTTTCCAAGGCTCTTCCCGAATATGTTTGGGGTCGGTAGGGAAGCAAATAGGCAAAGATGAATACCAAAATTGTGTTGCAACTCTTTACTCTCTAGGTCCAAATTACTGGTTAGCACGATTAGCTACCAGAAAACTGAAAATGACAACCAGTTTTACGATTTACGTTAATTTTTTAAATAACATTGTTTAATCATTTTCTTACAGCTAAAAATCTAAAAGAAATAGTAGATAGTGTGCAAGAGGATCTTATTAAGAAACTAGCAGATATACAAGCAGAACAGAGTATCGGTTCTGAGAGAGCATTTCAGCTTACAAGGGAAAAAGAAGGATGAATAAAACCTCGCTACATTTATGTTTTACCAAGAAGATTTGTGACCATTCACATTTAAGAAGAAAACAAACTGACTTTTGCAACCCGTGTCAAATCGCCAGTGTCAAAATAAAATGCAATAATTTTTAGATAAGCATTAAATTATTGTTGTGAAAAATAATAAACAAAAACAAAGCATTACTTCTTTGGTTTTCTTTATTGAAATTCTGTTAATTTACAAAAGACATAATTAAAATTCGTATATTGTATATATTTTTTGCATAACGAATTGAAAAGTCAACTGGTCATTAAAAATTTACAGAAAAGAGCTTACTTCTTTCTAGTTTGTGAAATTATGAAAAGCAAATTTTTCTGCTACAGAGAGCCAATTATCTACAACACAGAATGAGCAATCAGTGGAATCTATAAAATAAAATAAGCAAGTAATATTAATGTTGGAAACACAATGGAAAAGAAGGCACAAGATGAAATTTCGAAGGAAATGTTTAAATTACTAGTCTCTTCACAAAGAATTAGGCTGAGCAGTACCAACTCTAAAGAAAAACTATACAACGGTATGATAAGTTCATTTTGTTATAATTAGTTACATATTGAAACATTCAGTCCATGTATAATACTGATTCCAGCTAGTAACAGTTTTGTAAAAAAAAATATATTTGTGGAATCTGAATAATATCATATCTTGCTCTTTAGATCTTTGATTGCTTTTAAAAAAAATGGAATTCTAATATTAAATGCGTAAGTTTAGATATATGGTCGTAGGTATAGATGTTTGTTACGCAATAACGTCAAAGTAACTAAGCAGATTTTAATTAAATATAGAATGTGGGCCTGCGGACGGCGAGCAGGAGTAGCTCACCGCCCGGTAAGGACCAGGCCCAAGTTGGCAGCGCGACGTGCTCCACGCGCGCCTCCAAGGGCAGTCAGTGTCATTGACGGAACCCGAAAGGGCCATTGCTTGCCAGGGCTGCGGAATAATCTAACGAGATACCGCGGCCTTAGAATGCAAGGGTAATTTAAGGAGCAGGGTGGGTTTTTAGTCAATAGAAGTTTGACACACCCTTCCGTTCTACCCACAGCGGGAACATGCATTTTTATGATGATCCCACCCAAAAAAAATAAATGGTTCGACTCCACGACCTACAACTTCTAAGTCGTACTGGTAACCGTTGAGCCACCACTACTCATAGCAGTAACATAAACTTTATTACAATATATTGTGTAAAAGTCACCAATGAGAATTAAAATTAATGAAGCTTTATCCAAAACAGATCAACAAAAACTAAAGTCTACTAGCAAACTGCCAAGAATTATTCGGACAATAAGATACTACAAACCGATCGAAAATTCCACCAAATTGAATGACGACTCCGGTAAGTTGAAGACATTATTAATATTCTTATATTAGTTTGACTTCAAATATTTGATTAGAATCCTATTTTAGGTGACTCGTTGCCCGGCCCAAGTAAATTTGCAGGGGTTCCAATGAAAGTGAAAAAAGAGGATATAATTATACGTATGTAAATCTTTATAATCAGAATCTCATTGATTTGATTTATTTCTTACGTTATCGTTATTAGAATATCTTATTTTTACTTTCTTTTGAATTGAGTTTTTGGTGTAGTTTCTATTATCAATTACTAAATTAATTCTATTTCAGCTGAAAAAATTAAATTAAGTCATATACCACGACTAAAATCTCAAAAAGATGAATCTAAGGAACACAGTGTACTACTGAATACAAGTCGTGCAAGCAACCAGCCACAAAGCAATCAGTTTATACCAGAATGCAGAAATGTGCAGCGAGTTAACCTCTTAATAAATCCAGGTATGATAATAACGAATACTAATGGATATAGTAACGAATACATACAGGTACGCTTTATTTCGTTACTTTTACACCTTTAAGGAATTCTAAATGTTTGGATATGAATTACTCTGTCCGCAGTCTATGAGATTTTGTGCTCATTTGTAATAAAAGCCTTTTAATGATTTTGAAATATGCCTCTACATTTGAGAAAGAAGGTGTGGTGATACTGGAATTATAAATATGTTTCATTATGTTAGACCTTGATCTCATTTTCTTTCATATTTTTTGTTATTTTATATCCAAACAATGCTAGTCATTTATATAACTTATATAAAGAACAAGATAAGCATATCTGTTTCAGCATATCTGAAATGTCAAAAAATTCTGTCGAATTAAAAATCAGACTGTACTCACAAAACATCATTTAATTAAGTCGTAGTAAACGCCTGCAAGATTTAACAAGCAAGACGCTGTAGTGAAACAATCTGTTGCCTTTCCAAATTATTAGGCACTTGTTCATGCAATTTATAATAAAAGCTATATTTTTTTACTTAGTATAAGTACGAAGCTCAAACTTAAACTCGTGAAAGTAGCAATTAGTAAGCAATTATTGACACAACAAACTTTTAGAAATTCTGCGTCCTTCATGCTGAACACGGAGGTGACCATCCACCCTGACGTCAGAATGGCTGGTCAAAAAAAGATTCATATTTCTCTGAATGTATCATATGTAGCAATTATTGAAGAAATGTAGCAAATATAAGCAATTGGGTAGCAATTCTTGAATATACTTTCAGAGCCGCTTGCCATAGGCAACCAGCCATTCTGACGCTAACGAGGCGGTCTAGAAACTCTGACACTAGGATGTATGGGGTCGTTAGACCTTACTACCCACACGTTAAGAAGAAGAAGACTAGCAATCTTTTCAACCCCTCCAACTAAGCTAAATATGCTTGAATCTGGAGTGAGTTCACGACAGTAGTGATTTGTGGAGATTGAACCCGCGATATCTGTATAAAAAGGCCAACACCTTAGCCATTAGGGTAGATGCTTTTTTTTTTAAATTTTACATAAATTTAATAACAAAAAAACATATTATAACATTTATGAACAAGTTCATAAAACCAACAGTACCGGGTTTTGTTCCCAATTTGATATCTCAAAGATAAGTTTACATATGTCTGCTCCATTATTTTGATTTGCAGAATTCTGTTCAGATGATCGCGGGCCTCCAGCATCAGTTGAAGCGACGAGACCAATACCCACTCTAGGACAAATTTATGGCCGTATAAATATGATTGATAGTGATCGACTCAATGGTAAACAAGTTGAAGTATTGTGTTGTTTGAAAATACAATGTAGGACTTAGATAATTCGGTCTGCGCACTGGTAGAATGACCGAAAAAGCAATTTTTTTTTGTTCTGTTTGTAGTCGTTCATCTTTTTCTCAGTATTTTTTTTTTTGTTTTTTATACATATAAGTATATTTGAAGTGTCTATCTGTGATTTCAAAATAACTGTACTTCCTCCAATGCTGATACATAATTACCCAATGCTGAAACACAAACAAACTTGTTTTTAGTTTTTGTCTGTATACCTGTCGGTCTGTTTGCTTACCTGTCGGTTTGTCTGTCTTAGGGTTTGGCTGGGGTAATCTCAGTAATGGCTGAACAAAAATTTTAGTGGATTTCCACTGGTAGGTTCAAAGGAGGGAAGGAGGTTTTTTTTTGAAAAAGGAACTAGCAATGTGGGTAGAATCCATATTACTAGCAATTTTGTTAACCCCGCCAACTAAGCTAAATATGTTTGTGTCTGGAGTGGCTTCACGATAATAGTGTAATGGGTGGGATTCGAACCCGCGATCATAAGTCCGACATCTTATCCATTAAGCTATTGACGCTTCAAGGTTATCGCTTCACTCTTGATAGAGTGGTTGTAGTCGTCAAGTAATAACTCTGTGTTAAGTAACCCGCTCTATCACGCGTCGCGGCACCCCCCTATGCATATAATGCGGCAACATAGAAGCTACTTTTTATCTCGAAATTGCCACAGGATCGGGATTTAAGTAGAAAAAATCACGTAGGTAATATCCACGTGGACAAAATCGCGGGCACAGCTAGTGTTCAAGCTCGCTAGCAGGTCAAATTCAATTATTGACTTTGAACATTCCCAATATTATCTACAATTCTAATATTTTGCCTGGGATACATATGAAGTGGTGAAGTCCTTACCCATGTCATAAAAAGGTGATGACTTATTAAGCCTCTGTAATAATGTCAGCCCTTCATCCACGCTTAAATCAAAGGATTTCCGAGATTTTTCTATTCAACACGTCATGAATTATGGATAATTGTGTGCGCTTCATAAATCATGAATAATGTTCAACATTTATGTTATTTTTAGACTGGTTCATGGAATTGAGGACGACAAATAATTCTAGAAGATCATCAAACGCTCAAACTCCGACTTCTAGTGCTGCTAATGACAGCAATATTTGTAGCACAAGTACCTGTTAGTATATTATTATAATAATAATATATTCCACACAACTTTTTTTTTTCACACAACGCCATCTAGTCCCAAACTAAGCAGAGCTTGTGGTATGGGTACTAGACAACTGATAAACATACATATATATTTCTAAATACATACATATTATAGATAAATTACACCCAGACAAAGAACAAATGACCGTGCTCATCACACAAACATTTGTCCTAGGTGGGAATCGAACCCACGACCTTGCGCATAGCAGTCAGGGCCACTGACCACTATACCATATTATATACGAACAAAGCTGATTTTGAATAACTTTTTGAATGACCTTTTTTAGGGTTCCGTACCCAAAGGATAAAACGGGATGCTTTTTTTTGTTTTTTAAGGATGGGAAATCATCCAATGACTGCCTCCCGATCTGGGCGAAGCGGGGGATGGTGTGTCAGATTTTTACTGACTAAAACCCATCCGTGTTCCATCATATGCCCTTCGTGTTCCGAGTAGGGCTGCCAATCCCGGAATACGGAGATCTCGGTATTGCGGGATCCCGCGTCATTTTTCAATCCCGGGTGATGATTAGAGGCGCGGGAGCCGCGGGATTTGCGAGACTGAAAAAAAGCATGCATGCGACCTCTCGCGAGCGCGACCGCTTAACTATAAGAAAAATACTAAATTTTAAACATTTAACTAAGTTTTAAAATAAATATTTAAGGGGCTCCCATACAACAAACGCGATTTTTTTGCTGTTTTTATAGATAATGGTACGAAACCCTTCGTGCCCGAGTCCGACTCGCACTTGGCCTGGTTTTTGTTATTTGGGGGCAATTTAGGTGTTCAGTCTTTGGGATAAGATCGAGCAACCCAGTGATCATCACCACATAGAGGGGAACCCTCCACTTAGGAGACCGCTCCAAATCAGGAAAATACCAATAACTGTCTGAAATTGTTCATTCGTCAGTTGTGATGTCAGATGAATGCTATAGAAATCATACTTAAACTAGTTACGGTACTCATATGGAGATAAATATTTCACCGGTAAACATGTTCTATATAAATATTTCCTTGTTTTTGTTCCAAATAAGCATATCCCACAAGTTCTCAAAACGAAGACCTTCAGAGAACGTCTACAATAGCTAACCAGGACACAAAGAATAACTGGTTGAATCAACCTAAAACCATTAATCAAAATATCGGTACTTGGCTGTCTCACGATATGGAGTTCCCAACCAGGGACAATGAACCAGGTACGGCTCCAATACGTCGTTTTCTAGTTCACAGTTTTATATCGTTTTTATCGAACTTCCATGTTATAAACTTACTATAGAATAATCACTCTGTAGAATTAAACTAATATTTTTAGAAAGAATTAAATCAGGTGATCTTTTTCGGAAATCCATAACAAGAAGGCAAACTTCTAGCATTGGGAATTCTTCAGCTGTAATTAAAACGGCGATTAAGACAATAGTAGGCAAGCTTTACTAATTTGTGCTATTCCTTACCATTCCATCTGCGAAGTGTCTGTATATTATTTGTGTAATTTATCAGGAATACATGTTTGTGTAATTTATGAGAAGACCGCCATGTCCTAGGACCAACAATTTGGAGGCAACTCATGACAACTCGCACTGGGCCTCCGTGGATGTTCATGGGCCATTCCCTTTCAAAGAGAAAATTATGTCCCAGCAATAGGAATGTAAAAATAATTTATTATTATTAATTATTATCTGTAAAAATGTAGCAACGAAGAGAATGAACCTGATCAACGAGCAGAAATCAAAGACGTTAAACTCCAAGAAGTCACAACAGTCGCAGGTAGAGGAAAGCATGATGATGAACGCAAACCAAACATACTGCATCGGTTTGTCCATGGACGGTGCTCCAACATCCTCGCAGCCGAAATTCGACGTGGAATGTACTACAAGTCAGTACAAACTACACTATATTTCTGTTTTAAGGGATTTTTATGCACATGGCATGTGTAACGATGATAATTCCGTCGTATCTTCACAATCGCTCCCTCTGTCTGTACTATTAGATCTTTTAAACTACGCAACGAATTTGAATGCAGTTTTCAGTAATAGAGAGATTCTTTGAGAAAGGTTTATATGAATACAAGCTAGTAGAGAAAAGCCGTGAAATTCAAAGATTTGTAATGTGATGTCGTAACAAATATTTTTTTTACGCGGACTTTGCAAACGCGGGCTAAACTGGCTTACAAGATAGATCAATTATTTTTTTTTATTGCTGATGGGCCCACACTTGACCTATTAAATTATTGTGTATAAGGAATTATAGACTTATACGAACTTATAAACTTACTAAGACTAGGACTTATTAAGTTCGCCTATGTACATTTTGTGTTTCATAAAGTTTTAATAAATAAATATTATTATTAGTCACTTCACTCTTTCCCACATTTGTCCATTGCACCCGTGGGAAGCGGGTCGCTAATCTATATAAAGCGAAATACCACTCACTGATTACTCTCGAAATCTCAGAAACTACAAGTAGTAGGGCTCTCAAATTTTGCATTGAGGTCGATCGTACGATACGTAGATGATCGCTAAGACAGTATTTTGCAAAATTCCCACGGGATCGGGATTTACACGGGAAAAACTTCCCACACGAACGAAGTCGCGAGCAACTGCTAGTTTATAATATGTAACAAAAAAAAACAAAACCAAACGAAAGTTAATAATTTCTCAAATACATAATAAAATAGAATACAATATTTTTGCTGTTTCACAAGTAGACGTACTTGTGAAACAACTTAAATGCCATGAAACTTTCCCTTACACAGAGCTGACGGAAACAACAAGCACACTAGTACGTTTCTTTTGTTATTCTATCGGATACCACCAACACATGCTCTACGTCTTCTCTCTTCCAGAAACCTCCATTTTCAAGGAGTCCGATTTTCGCCTCTGAATATTTTAAATCGCATCTTTAACTTTTATGAAAGTCAGCTAATTTTGATCTATATTATCAAACAGTTAACAATGTAAGTAATTCCACCAAGCCCGTTCCATCATCGGACGACATGACAAACGGTGATGTGCCATCGTTACATGGCGAGCATCCCACCCATACAAACAAAACGTTTTGGGAATACTTTCATTTTGCGTACGGGTTTTTTTCTGGGTGGGAAAATCATCGAATGACTTCTCCCGCTTCGGGTGGAGCGGAAGGGAGTGTCAGACTTCTACTATCTAAAAACCCACCCTGTTCATTCAACTGCCTTTAAGTTCCGGGGCCGCGGTATCTCTTTAGAACATTCCCGCAACCCCGGCAGGCAATGGCCCTATGGGGCCTCATCATTATTGCTGACAACTCTTTGAGGTGCGCGTGCAACACGACGCGCCGCCGACCCGGGCCTGGTCCTATTGTGCGTACAGCTAAGGAATGGAATTCCCTGACGGAGTCTGTGTTTCCCGATAGCTATAATATGGGCGAGTGAATAGGTTACTTCTAGGTAAGAGTGCTTCATCTTGGACCACATAATAGGTTACCATCACGTGAGATGGTGGTCAATTGTGAGCCTGTTATAAATTTACAAAAAAATTATTATCTATGCAGTACAATACAATATTGAATGTTTATAATAATATTTTATTTACGAATTAATTAATTTTAATAAGACATGCGTCTTATTAAAGTTAACCAATTTGTTTATATTATGCTTAAAAATAATGTTAGAATCATTAAAAAGTACACACAACACTTAGTAGTTACAAACTGAATTGAATTGAAAGTACTAAAATTGTATGTCTATACTTTTACAGTCACAAGTTCATTAATGAGCCGGCCGACTGTGGTACTCTGTACCATCGCAGCTCCACGTCGAGTCGAGGAAGGAACTTTTACTTCCAAAAGTTATGTTTCTTCAAAATATTCACGGCTGTCAAAAATAGGTATGTAAAATTATATTAGTCATATTCATGCTTTTGCTTTTTTTAAAAATAACTATTAAATCATCTTTACATTTTACATAATTATTCAAAATTTCATAATCTTATGTATAAAACTGAATTGTTGTTTGTTAGTCTCGCTAAAACTAGAGAATGGGTGGATTTGGTTTAGTGGAACTCTTTTTGTATCGTGTTCCCTCTCATACAGGGAGGTTTAAAAGGTGAGAAAATATAGAAAAAAAAATAGCTGCTAGTTAGGCATCAAAAGCAGTAACTTACAGTTAAAAAAATCCTATCATAGTCATATTAAAATGCTCTAGCTATGTTTCTAATCAATACATCTTATAATAAAAAATGTTTTAATTACTTTTTGAAAGGTTTACATTGTTCTAAATGAAAATACTTTATACAGTATATCTCTAAATAATTGAAAACTCCGTAAGATTTTGTAAACTTTCTATAAATTGTCAACAGAACGTTCCTTCTAAAATGATACGAATTAAAATCCTGTATTTTAGCCCTCCGTGCCGTTCCGAAAAATTGTGAACTCGTTACCAATTAGCGTTAATATCACAAATCATCACATTAAGTAAGACTTGTGCGCTAATTGTTCGCATTTTTTTCGTTCGTTTGCACGGTTATTAAAGAAACAATGTGATTAAACCAAAACAAACCAAATATGCTCATCAAACCAAAATTTGTTCCTTTAAACGTCTTGTAGTGAACTATAGCATAAAAAACATCAGTAGTTCCTTTATGAAACTATTAATGTACTAGTGGCTACAAACAGTGTATCAGTACGATTCTTCATAATTTTATGGAGAGCAGGCAATTACCCGCAGATATTAATAACCAGAGCAATTTGTTAGTAGGTACAACAATAGAAAAATATATACACGCAGATTCTCCAACATTTCAGATGCAAATATGAACACATGCTGTTCAAATGCACATCAGCAAGGAGTAACACCCGTGCCCCGGGTGCCAGTGCCATCTTACACCGATTGCTTATCAGAGGTTCTGCAGAAAACGACCAACTTTGAAGTTTATCAAGGTAAGTGTTGATATTAAAATTTCTAATAATTGAAATTTTTTAGTGACCGTAGGAAGGGGCGAGTGAGTAAATTAAGATGGATAAATCAGGACTATGCAATTGTAGCCAAAAGGCGTGTTTCGTCACCAAGAAAAGTATATTAAACGTAGCAATGTGCATAAGTAGACGTACGAATCCAATAATCTGTCAGAAGGTTAGTTTGGTTACAGTAGATGCGAGTTTGCGGACGGCCAGTAGAGGTTACTCATCGTCCGTAAAGACTAGGCCCGCGTCTACGGTGCGTAGTATTTCAAGCGTAGGTACCTCTAAGAGAATTCAACAGCAAAGACAGCCCGGTAGGGCCATTGCCCTTGTTTGCGGGATCGTTTTATCGAGATACCTTAGTTAGAGAACACAAGAGCAACTGAAAGAGCAGGGTTGGTTTTTAGTCAGTCTGACACTTCCTTCCAATCCAGCCAGAGCACGATCATCCCAATTGATGATTTGAAATGACGCAAAACAAAAACTTAGGTAAAATGCTCTATTAAAGCAAATCTCATTTATTCTAAGAACCTATTAAAACCTTTATATTAAAAATGCCAGTGCATTTGGTACGCACTTATCGCTCCAGTAATATTATTACACTTCATTAGGAGTTGTATTAACAAAGACGCCAAGCATTGAAGCCGCTGGCAATGAATTGCATGATAATAAATTTACTGTCGAAGGTACAAAAGTTGCCATGGAAGAATGTGATGCAGAAGGTTCAACAACATTGGACAGTTCTCTGACGAAGCAGAGTATGACCAGTGACGACACGACATTACTGAAAACATCCGACGATGTTACGGCTACTGAGTGGTCTTGCCAATATCAAAGCGAGAATAGTTCAGGTAAAAGTCATAGCTCTTACTCCACAGTAATCTCTCAGTCTGCAATAAAATTAGTGTGAACCCTGAGAGAAAAATAGCACATATCATAAAACAAAGTCTCCGGCCGTTTCTGTCTGTTCACGATAAACTCAAAAACTACTGAAAAGGTTTCCAAAAGATAGAGAGATTCATGAGGAAAAATGTAAGTATATAATTTATTAAGGATTAGTGTAAGAGAATAAAACCTTGCGAAGCCTGGCGAGGCCGGTAATATTAAATAAGAATGTATGTATGCTGCGAAAACAGGGATATATTAAACTACTTGCTTCATAGCGTTCTCAAAGAGACACGCTTACTCATTACATCGTTATTGTCAGACTATACTCCGGTATACATATAGCAATAAATTGTCATGAATACTCTAGAAGGGTATAAAAAATATATTTATTAAAACTTGATGCTACTCAAAATGTACAAAGGCGGACTTACAAATACTGGCCCTATTTAGTGTAAAGTGAAATTGCTATTGCTAACGTATCTTTAAATAACTTGCAGAATAAAAAATTGCCCCCTTGGCAGCCTTCAACTATTTCACAGTAAATTCGGCATCAAACTATGAAAATTTAAGCTTGTTTAAGCGTACTCTTAGCTCAGTTTATTTTTGATACTTGTAAGCCTAAACTAAGCTGTTAAAACTAAACTTAACAAACGTAAACTCTAGTTTGCAGCAGGCTTTGACCTCAAGTAATTGTTTAATATTTCAGAATACACAAGTCGCGATTACTATGGACTCAGCAAGAGATGCTACGTCGACAGCCAACATAATGAAATGAGGGAACGTTGCAAGAAGTGCCACAGATTTAAAAGGTTCCCCAGCACCCGATATAAAAGTAAGTATCATCTATATCTACAACATATAATAAAACAGTAAAAAAAGTGTGTCTGTACCTACATTTCATATTTTTACAAAAATAATATTAAAGGGGCTTACGAAACAGCAATAGAGGATGAATTTAAAAAATAAGTCTGTCTGTTTGTACACGCTAATCTTCGGACCTGGCTGCCTGGAATAACACTACACTACTACCACTACACTACTTTTTATCCCGGAATTCCCACGGGATCGGGATTTATGCGGGAAACTCCCACACGAACGAAGTTGCCGACAGCAGGTAGTTGTAATAATAACCGAAAAGTTTGTTCGAAAATGGAGTAACTTATACCTCGCAGTTCATATAAAAAAATAACAAAGAACATCAGCTACATTCTTAGATATTATGAAACAAGTCTCTCACCGCCTCTGACTGTCTGTCTGTTCGCCATAAACTCAAAAACTACAAATTTTCATGTAGAATTCATCAATAGACATAGTGATTCAAGATAAAGGTTTGTGGGTATATTTTATGCATATTAAGCTTAGTAATTTCAAATAAATAAAAAAATATGCGCTTTCCAAACGCTGGCTTAATCTTACGAGATAGATGAATATATGGTGTGATCATGAAGTAATGAACTTTGGAACTGCATACATCTTAACAACATCTACAAAAATGGCACACAAAAACACACTAACGTAATAGTATCTAATTATTGCAATCGTTCGAAGCCAGGACGGGTCGCTAGCTAACCACTAAAGAATATGTTAACAAATAAAAATAATTAGAACATGATCTAATCAGCCTGTAACTTTCCCACTGCTGCGAGACAGGAATATTCTGTATGAGAAATGAGACGTAATCAACCTTATAACTTCACATATGAAATGTCTTGGGATTTTTCAGTCCTTGAAGACCTCACAATGTTTTCATTCATTACACCTAACCTAACAACGTGCCCCCACCCTTACCCTACAAATATAAATTGTATGGGCTTTAAAAGAGACTTATGACCTCTGAGTTTGTTTCTGTTTTTCTTCTCAGAGTAGTCAGTTAGGAAATACCGGCCTCATCTAGCTGAACTAAACTTAACACGCAAAAAACATGACGTGTAAAAGTGTTATTTATAACCAATTTACAAAATAAATTTTTCGTTTCATTCACCGTTTTGAGAACAATTACTCGTAAATCATGCCTGTAACCACTGAGCTGCCGCTACACGCGATTGAAATAAAAAAAACATTCTGCTTTTAAAACGACAAAAGAGTGGCTCGCGGCGACCTCAATTATCCTTACTAATATTATAAATGCGAAAGTAACTTTGTCTATCTGTGTGTTACGCAATCACGCCTAAACCGCTAAACCGATTTAGATGTTTGGCGTGGGAATAGTTTAGGACCCTGGGAAGGACATAAGATAGTTTTTATCCCGGAATTCCCACGGGATCGGGAATTACGCGGGAAAAACCTCCCACGCGAATGAAGTCGCAGGCAAAAGCTAGTGTAATAATTATATTTCGTATATATAGAGAAAAAACGCCTGACAAAAAACGTTAGCAAGCGTCGGCAAGCTATCAATAAATTCATTTATGATAGTTTTGATTTAGCTAGGGCTTACTAAGATTTAAATTGTTATGATTAATCATGATCAATAAAGTTAAACTACCTACATTTCTCTCTATTACGACCAAAAACAAACGCGATTTATATATAGTAATAATTACTATATATAAATCGCGTTCTTCTTCGAACGTAGTATAATTATTATACTACGTTCGAAGATGCTCATTCATTTGTATATGGGATGTGCAGATATTTTAAATAAAATAATATAATAAGAATTTTAATATACACTCATGACAGCTTAAATAATTGTCAAAGAAATTCATGGAAAAAAACCGCCACGGTACAATATAACTTTGAACGAAGTTGTACGAAATCAAATGAATGAATGCCTATTCTAGTATTTTTTTTACAAATAATAATAATAATCTTTATTCAATAATCATAATAGGTAAAGTACAAAATTAAACTTAATTAAACTATGTAAGTCTTACAATGATAGTGCCTGTACTAGGATTAATCTTGTATCACAGGCGGAAGGAGCTCCAACAAACATTATAATTTAAAGAGAACAGATGTTTGAAACAATATTTAACAAATTCAGAATGGAAAAAATAATCTTATATTTTGTTACAATAAACCTAAATAATTTAAATACTATTAATTAAAAAACTACACCATGAGCAAATGAATGAGTCAGCAGAGACAATAACAAACTAGGGCGAACTCAAAAAACAAACTCTTGCTTATGTTGATTATTGCCCAATTTTATTTCAATTATTCCCAATTTTCTCACTTATCGTCTGGTGTCACAGAATTATACTAAGTATTCAGGTGTAGGTAGAGCTAAAATTTTAATATGGCTTAGCAAAATGTTTGTTTGCAAGATTCATTATAATTACGCTATTTAACCAACTTCAAAAAAAGGGAGGAGGTTCTCAATTCGTCTTGAACTTTTTTTTAACTCGCTGATGGTTGGACCGATTTGGATTTTTTTTTGTTTGAAAGGGTATACTTTCTAGTTCGTCCCATTGTCATCACGTTTCAATCTGATGATGGAATCATGGAGAAATCGAGGGAACTCTTACACACACCTATAGCGTTTTGGGTATTTCTTACACCGACTACCGAAATTAAAGTTATTTTTGCCTTTGTAGTGTTTTTATGTGGAAGTCGGTTCTATTTTTAGTGCCAAGGGCATTCGGGTCGTGGCGAAGTGGAGGGTCACTCCGCCGATTATGCTGCCGACGATTCAACCACGTGTGGAAGAAGACTACTCAGCGATGGGCTATCTGGTCTACCAGGTCGACTGCTAAGTCGAGAATGTGTGAGTACAAACAAATTTCCTACAGGGTAGGTTAGGTTCTAGATAAATAGATAGAATATACTTTATTGTACACTAAAAATTACCTTACATAACCTTATTTCTATAACTTTGGTTACAATGGCGGTCTTATGGCTGAGAGCGATATGCTACAACGAACATAAGATTACATATTCTATTTCGTTGTCTGCTACATTGTAATTTAAAGTCAGAAGCGAACGCGAACAAAGTCGCGTGCAGTAACTAGTATTATAATAATCCTTTATTAATTAATAATCCCACATAAGTATACATACTCTTTTGTTTAATATTATTGTGACATAAACACGTAACAATTATCTTACTTAAAATCCAGCTATGGGACTCCCAAGAGCTTTCCACAGTGAACGGTTAAGTATGTACTACTGTGATGGCTGAATTTAGAATTTTAATTGCCATGTTTATTTTACAGTCCGCAAAATGTTTGTGCAAAACTTTGTACGGGCAGTGGTATGGGAAGACGTTAATATACAAACTAATCAGCTAATTTACAATGAAACAGGTAAACACAAAAACGTGTAATATAATAACTTTTGTATATTAACCTATCTCAAAAGTTCTAAACATGCTTAAGGAATGTTCTCAATATCTTCATTTAAAAAACAGACGAGCTTATTTTGGAAATGTAAGAAAAAGCCTAGATCTAGGTTTTTCTTACATTAGGGTCTAAGTTTATCAGGGTTTCACAAGTAAGCCTGTATCTACGGGCTTGCTTGTAAAGCCCTGATAAACATTTCAGAGGTTGTTTTTTATACTTTTTTGACGATTAGGTTCACTAATTGTATTGGGAGAAAACACCGCCCTCATTGCGTTTAGTTTGGCAAAAAATATTTATTAGTTGAGTTATTTTAAGCCATCTATAAAATATAATTTACAGAATAAAATAGAAATAGATTTATATGTACAGAGACACAACAACAACAATAGAAACTTCCAACATCAAATTATTATATATACATATTAGTTTTACAATATCCGTGAAAATAAATTAAAAAAAACAATTGGCTGTTGCTTTAGTGAGCTAACTCTTGTAATATCTTGTTGGCATAATAATCAAAAAATCAATAGCCTGCAATACATGTCACGTTGGTCGAGCGTAGGCCAACGGGAACATAGGTACAAGGCAAGAAATATGTAATGTCCACACGTTCGACAAGGTTGTCGAACGCCAATGCAGACGACCAACGTAGAAGAGGGTCTATAGAGTTGCCCACACGTTGGCCGAGCGCAGGCGAGCGTCTTTGATTTGTGACCAAAAACCGACACCGATCCGAAGTGAGGCAAGTGATCACGAGCAACGGCGAGCGAAGACAAGTTGCACCAAATGAGCTCTATACACGTTGGCGTTGGCCTCCACTCGGCCAACTAGGCAAGTGACACCGAGCGATAGCAAGACAAGGCAAATATACCGTCTATAAGTTGGTATTGGCCTTCACTCGACAACGCTCGGCCAACATGTATTGCAGGCTTAATATAAGTTATCCAGTCCAATAACTTACTCAAAGCCTCTTAAAAAGTCATCGAAATTACTCCTCGCTCAATATACCATTTATTTCCTCCTTTCTAAGTTCTTTGTAAGCCTGCCAGTTTAAGTACTTTCTCACATAATTTATAGTAACCCTCACGCAAGAGATAATTATACTTTATCTTTTAGGAACGGACGGTTCAGTGACGGAACACAAATCTGCTGCGATCAACACGGTGTTCAACATGGGTACATATGCTATCTCTAACTTCACGAATTCAGGTAATGTACAAATACAATACAAATATGTTTATTGACATCAATATAATGATACACTGTAGATTGTAGATGAAGGATGAGAATGTACTATTAGTGAAGGCTTAAGGCAGTTGTTAGACTGCCGGTGAGTAAACGATCAGCGATTTAGTCGCTCAAGAAACGCACAATAAAATATACATTCCGTGTAAACGAAAGAGATGCATATATTAATAGTTAGTCTCTGACTGTTCACACTGCCGGCGACAACTCGCTTCACTAGTTTTGTTGCTGAGCGACAAAAGCTGTCAAAGATAATACTCGCTCAGCGATCACTTGGCGATCAGAACTCACGCTGAGAGACCAAGCAGATGATAGCTCAGCGACTAAACTATCGGAACAACACATTCGCTGTTCGCTGCTCGCCAACTCGTTTTCAGATGCCAGCTCTACTCGCTGCTCGTTCATCATCGGCGGTGGGACAACTGCCCAACTAGCAGTCCAGCAAACCAACTAGCGAGTGACGCGAGTAATCGCCCGCCGCACTCGCGCACTCGCTTATAGCCCAGTGACAAAACTATCGTAACTACACGCTCGCTGCTCGCTAACTCGTTTTCAGATGCTAGCTCTACTCGCTACTCGATCATCGTCGGCGGTGGGACAACTGCCCAACTAGCAGTCCAGCGGACCAACTAGCGAGTGACGCGAGTAATCGCCCGCCGCACTCGCGCACTCGCTTATAGCCCAGTGACAAAACTATCGTAACTACACGCTCGCTGCTCGCTAACTCGTTTTCAGATGCTAGCTCTACTCGCTACTCGATCATCGTCGGCGGTGGGACAACTGCCCAACTAGCAGTCCAGCGGACCAACTAGCAAGTGACGCGAGTAATCGCCCGCCGCACTCGCGCACTCGCTTCTAGCCCAGTGACAAAACTATCGTAACTACACGCTCGCTGCTCGCTAACTCGTTTTCAGATGCTAGCTCTACTCGCTACTCGATCATCGTCGGCGGTGGGACAACTGCCCAACTAGCAGTCCAGCGGACCAACTAGCGAGTGACGCGAGTAATCGCCCGCCGCACTCGCGCACTCGCTTATAGCCCAGTGACAAAACTATCGTAACTACACGCTCGCTGCTCGCTAACTCGTTTTCAGATGCTAGCTCTACTCGCTACTCGATCATCGTCGGCGGTGGGACAACTGCCCAACTAGCAGTCCAGCGGACCAACTAGCGAGTGACGCGAGTAATCGCCCGCCGCACTCGCGCACTCGCTTATAGCCCAGTGACAAAACTATCGTAACTACACGCTCGCTGCTCGCTAACTCGTTTTCAGATGCTAGCTCTACTCGCTACTCGATCATCGTCGGCGGTGGGACAACTGCCCAACTAGCAGTCCAGCGGACCAACTAGCGAGTGACGCGAGTAATCGCCCGCCGCACTCGCGCACTCGCTTCTAGCCCAGTGACAAAACTATCGTAACTACACGCTCGCTGCTCGCTAACTCGTTTTCAGATGCTAGCTCTACTCGCTACTCGATCATCGTCGGCGGTGGGACAACTGCCCAACTAGCAGTCCAGCGGACCAACTAGCGAGTGACTTGAGTAATCGCCCGCCGCACTCGCGCACTCGCTTCTAGCCCAGTGACAAAACTATCGTAACTACACGCTCGCTGCTCGCTAACTCGTTTTCAGATGCTAGCTCTACTCGCTACTCGATCATCGTCGGCGGTGGGAAACTGCCCAACTAGCAGTCCAGCGGACCAACTAGCGAGTGACGCGAGTAATCGCCCGCCGCACTCGCGCACTCGCTTATAGCCCAGTGACAAAACTATCGTAACTACACGCTCGCTGCTCGCTAACTCGTTTTCAGATGCTAGCTCTACTCGCTACTCGATCATCGTCGGCGGTGGGACAACTGCCCAACTAGCAGTCCAGCGGACCAACTAGCGAGTGACACGAGTAATCGCCCGCCGCACTCGCACACTCGCTTATAGCCCAGTGACAAAACTATCGTAACTACACGCTCGCTGCTCGCTAACTCGTTTTCAGATGCTAACTCTACTCGCTACTCGATCATCGTCGGCGGTGGGACAACTGCCCAACTAGCAGTCCAGCGGACCAACTAGCGAGTGACGCGAGTAATCGCCCGCCGCACTCGCGCACTCGCGTATAGCCCAGTGACAAAACTATCGTAACTACACGCTCGCTGCTCGCTAACTCGTTTTCAGATGCTAGCTCTACTCGCTACTCGATCATCGTCGGCGGTGGGACAACTGCCCAACTAGCAGTCCAGCGGACCAACTAGCGAGTGACGCGAGTAATTGCCCGCCGCACTTGCGCACTCGCTTATAGCCCAGTGACAAAACTATCGTAACTACACGCTCGCTGCTCGCTAACTCGTTTTCAGATGCTAGCTCTACTCGCTACTCGATCATCGTCGGCGGTGGGACAACTGCCCAACTAGCAGTCCAGCGGACCAACTAGCGAGTGACGCGAGTAATCGCCCGCCGCACTCGCGCACTCGCTTATAGCCCAGTGACAAAACTATCGTAACTACACGCTCGCTGCTCGCTAACTCGTTTTCAGATGCTAGCTCTACTCGCTACTGGATCATCGTCGGCGGTGGGACAACTGCCCAACTAGCAGTCCAGCGGACCAACTAGCGAGTGACGCGAGTAATCGCCCGCCGCACTCGCTCACACGCTTATAGCCCAGTGACAAAACTATCGTAACTACACGCTCGCTGCTCGCTAAGTCGTTTTCAGATGCTAGCTCTACTCGCTACTGGATCATCGTCGGCGGTGGGACAACTGCCCAACTAGCAGTCCAGCGGACCAACTAGCGAGTGACGCGAGTAATCGCCCACCGCACTCGCGCACTCGCTTATAGCCCAGTGACAAAACTATCGTAACTACACGCTCACTGCTCGCTAACTCGTTTTCAGATGCTAGCTCTACTCGCTACTCAATCATCGTCGGCGGTGGGACAACTGCCCAACTATCGATCTAGCGGACCAACTAGCGAGTGACGCGAGTAATCGCCCGCCACACTTGCGCACTCGCTTATAGCCCAGTGACAAAACTATCGGAACTACACGCTCGCTGCTCGCTAACTCGTTTTCAGATGCTAGCTCTACTCGCTACTGGATCATCGTCGGCGGTGGGACAACTGCCCAACTAGCAGTCCAGCGGACCAACTAGCGAGTGACGCGAGTAATCGCCCACCGCACTCGCGCACTCGCTTATAGCCCAGTGACAAAACTATCGTAACTACACGCTCACTGCTCGCTAACTCGTTTTCAGATGCTAGCTCTACTCGCTACTCAATCATCGTCGGCGGTGGGACAACTGCCCAACTATCGATCTAGCGGACCAACTAGCGAGTGACGCGAGTAATCGCCCGCCACACTTGCGCACTCGCTTATAGCCCAGTGACAAAACTATCGGAACTACACGCTCGCTGCTCGCTAACTCGTTTTCAGATGCTAGCTCTACTCGCTACTGGATCATCGTCGGCGGTGGGACAACTGCCCAACTAGCAGTCCAGCGGACCAACTAGCGAGTGACGCGAGTAATCGCCCGCCGCACTCGCGCACTCGCTTATAGCCCAGTGACAAAACTATCGGAACTACACGCTCGCTGCTCGCTAACTCGTTTTCAGATGCTAGCTCTACTCGCTACTCGTTCATCGTCGGCGGTGGGACAGCTGCCTAACGCTTAGTCCTCCCTCACCATAAATAGCGCTTCTACTTTTAATGTGCTATTTATTTTAATGTTGTACACAACATTCCTAGGGATGAATGTACCAAATTAAAAGCATATTTCGATCAATTTGTTAAAACACACGATACATTTATAAAATATATTAGAAATATGATGAAACGTAAAATAACCGTACAAACTTAAACATTATATAAAAACCCGTTATAAATACTTACTTTTTTAATCATTTTAGTTTCCAACGCTAGCAACAAGTCCAGACACGTGAACTCAGGCCCGTCAATGTTTCCCTTCTTCCTCAATAGTAAGTCAAGTATTTATATTTTTTTTAAATACAATATTGAATGAGCTCTACTACTACTTTAGACTCGTATTTTTAATTTCTTAATAAATCTAATCTTTGCCATAAAAAAATTTACCCCGCACGTAGAATTCCTTCTAATTCTCTCTGAGAAATATCTGTAAACGCACCAAATGTTTACAAATATTTAAGGTCACATGCACAAACATTAAAGATCGTAAACCACACCAGACGGTTGCTTATAGCTTGCATTTATAGAATACAAATAAATGTATTATAAATTTATAAAACTAATCATAAGTTCTACGGAATTTCAATAGCTTGTAACTTCAGGCAATGCCCGCTGAAAAATGTGGCAGTACTTTTTTCTCCCCTCCCATCAGCAAAGTATCTCGGCTTCCATGGTCAATAAATTAGAAAGTGACCTTTGAGGTGAAGATGTAAATCCAATCCTGCAAAGTTGGCCTTCCTTCATGAATCAACAGGATGATATAAATGTGACGCTAAGTCAAAAACTATAATTCATCTGCTGTCTTGCCCTGTGTCTCACAAAACATCCAACAAAAGTTACTCAGATAATAATAATAATAATAATTTATTTCCACAAAAAAAAGAATTGTACACTGTTTTGCCAAATACACTAATTTCTTAAAAGTATGAGTAAGTACACGAAAATGTTAGCTATTGGGGCTAAACTAGGTATAAACCTGTATTTCAGCCCTCAAATCGCCCGACCTCCAGATTTTACGGTTAAATTACAAACTCCATAAAAAGAACTCAGATGTCATGAAAGAATGATGAAAGATTAAAACTATCTTGTTAACGGTAAATATGACAGTGACATTAGAAAATGCATCTAATCCATTATTAAATTTTATGTTACAGGAGAAAAAATTTCAAATATAAAAACAACGGACCAGAATCTGTCTGGTTTCCAGTTTCCCTACTGCCTACAGAATTATTGTACCAGTTTCAACAACACTATAACTTGGAATAATAACACAGCCTTTGGTATTTTGAAGTCAAATAAAAGTTGTCAATATGAAGGTAGGTCGTACAAATATTATTTGTCAGCATATTGTTTTGGTACAATAAATCATTTGTATTTTGTGCTGATGTGCAGGCAGTGTACAAAATTTAATATCATCATGAAGAACGTGAAGGAACAGAGAGTACATTGTGTTTATCTACACCCTAGGAGATTTTACGTGTAATTTTCAAAACACACAGAACTCCTAACTGTTTAACATTAGAACTTACATCAGGATATTTACCATGTATATTTATTGTGTCGAGTTAGATAAATATTTGTATTATAAGTATGACGTTTTAGATACTGTTAGTGATAACCCTTTGTTAGCTAATGAGTATTGCAGCCACTTGTGGGATGGCTCTGCAAAATACCAACTTGCTGCAGCTAAAAGGCTTATAGGCGACGAGGCGATAGTGGACAAGCATGGCCTGGTTTATCGGCGAACCGTTACTTGCCTGTTGGTTTTCTACAGATTGTACTTTGGGGAGTGTGCGCAGGAGCTCCATGACCTGATTCCTCCATCTCCCTTTCACTACCGGTCTACCAGACGCACGGCTGGGTACCACCCACACTTGATAGATGTACCGTCTTGTACCAAGCGCTTCTCCTCTACATTTATTATGCGCACAGCCCAGCTGTGGAATTCTCTGCCGGCGTTTGTGTTCCCTGCCACTTATGACCTTTCAGCCTTTAAAGCAAGAGTAATTAGACATCTTCTGGGTTTAGTAGACTTCATCTATCGCTTACCACCAGGCGAGATCGAGGTCAAGAGTAGGCTCATCCGTAATAATAAAAAAAAATAAAAAAAACTAGTACCAGGTAATGAACATGAAAGAAAAAACTTTCCTTATTCACGTATGACTAAAGATGAAGCTGAGCAAGATGGACATCACATAGCCGTGTCCGGATCGGTACTGCTCATCCTTATCATATATTTCTCACCAGTCACTGATCTAGTTGACTCATCCACAGACATTGACGATTTACCAAAGAACGCGATCGACGAGAAGACGAACACATCCGCGCCTGCCCCAATCCCGATATTATTCAGCACCCATCAAATAAAAATCAAAAAAAATATTTGTAATTCAGACGCCGTGACACAAAATTCAGGTAAGTCTCAGTTGCAGTCAATTATCTCTATATTCTGATCTATAAAAAACCAGTAACTGGGTAACACGATACCCGTTGGTAACTAATGTCAAATCTTCTGGCTTCTGTCCACCTGTAAAAAATGTCGATATTTTACATATAACACCTTCAACCAATGGCTTGACGCGATTTCCGAAGCCCCAAAGAAGCCTCGATATGTTATGTTAGTACCAGCTCTCTCTCTTTCTCTCTGATCGTTGCCTCATTACTGATTGTTAGGTAAATAGTGGACTACCCGCGTATTTATTTTCTCCTGCTGTGCAAATCTATCCAAAGCTTGTCTGTAAAACATCACTTTTAGCGATAAGACCGCCTATTGTATCGCCCTTTTTATTGGTTAAGTCCTTATTTGTTTTCTGTTATGGTGTACAATAACGAGTATGCCTATCTATCTATTTGAGGATTGTGATCACTAGCTTTTGTTGCTTTGCTGATAGTCCTCCATCGGTCCCTGGCCAACACCACCCTCGCCATCTGGTGAAATTTCTTTAAAGCTGTTGCATCGTTAACTAGGTCAGACCACCTAGTTGGCGAGCGACCTCCGACTCACTACTCCACCAAATACCAGCTTCTCCAAGCCATCATCCCCTCTCCGCATTACGTGGCCGAAATAGGAAAAAATGCGACGTAGAGGCTTTTGACCTGGAGTTGAGACAGAATAGATACATTTATACACATAGCTTTTAATTTAAATTATTAAAATATTAAATTAATTTAAATTTTCATCATTCCCAAAAAGCATAATTATCGTACTTATTTATTCCCAGATACCAAAAATCTACCAAACTCTCTGACAGATGAGAAGACAAGCACACCTGCGCCTGCGCCTATAATGTTCAGTACACACGAGATACAAACCAACAAAGATGTCTGTAACATGGACGCCGTTACACAAAATGCTGGTGAGTAATAAGAATGTGTAAAGCTAAATTAAAAGATATTGATATTATTATAAGTTGCGTAAAGTCTGTCGAACTGTATGTTACGCTTTCACGGTTAAACCGCTGAACTGATTTGGCTGAAATTTAGCATGAAGATAGTTGAAGAAAAACCAAAGTATATGCAGCATGTTATTCTATAAATACCAACTCCTATCATCAATATCCGAATGAACTAAATAATATATTTAAGAAAATTCGAAGAAGAAAATCTTACTCGGATTTGACGTCGCCGTGGGTCGTCACGCCAAGTTTGGACTGAAAATCTGAAGAATTGCTACAACCACCAGCCCACACTGAGCTCGCGTGGTGAATTACAGCCTTCCTCTCATAGGGAGGAAGCTTGTATCCCAGCTGTACGAACTTTAAGGGCTGTTAATGTTTTGATCATTTAGATACTTACCTATGTTCTTTTTTTATCACTGCGGTTTATTTTAATATTTTGGTTTGCTTCGTCTGGTGAAATAAATGGTACTTTCTTTCTTTAAGGTTACAATAAATGTACCTTCATTTATTCTACAATCGCACCCATATCGTTTTTATTTCCAGACACTAAGGAGCAACAAAATCTTATGATCAATCTAAAGTTTACCACACCATTGCCGGCACCAGCTCCAATACAATTCAGCGCGCACCGGATACTAACCACCAAAGAAGTCTGTAAATTGGACACCATCACTCAGAACGCAAGTATGTAATACGTTTGAGGTCTTTTTTGTTCCTTCATTATCCCAGTAGCCAATTTGATAGTATCTATATATTAATATGTGTAGCTTATGGCTAAATAATAACAGCTGCGCGGATTGAACTTCAAGGTTAAACAACGCTTGCCAAGGTCGGTTTATAGATGGGTAAACATCTTGGCATTTCCTTCTATGTCGGAAAGCACGTTAAAACATTGGTCCTAGCTGTCATTTATTTATTTATTTATTATATACTTTATTGTACACCTTACAATATTACTATAGATACAAAAAATTAAACTAGCGTACAATGGGCGGTCTTATCGCACAGGGCGATCTCTTACAGACAACCTTTGGATGGACAAACTTAAAGGAGACAGATTAAGGGCTGTCAGTGTACAAACATATAATTGAACATAATAATATAAAATACATACAATACCAAAATTATATACTAATAAATATTACATGTATAATTGAGAAAGAAGGGGAAAAGTTATAGGGAGAGGTAATGCTCCTTCACCATTCTTTTGAACGCTGGTAGCGTTTGAGCACGCCTCACATCTATGGGTAATGCATTCCACAAACGAGCTGCTTGTATGGTAAAAGATTTGTCAAAGAAAGAAGTGGAATGCATACGAATACTCAACTCTAGATTTTCCGATGATCTCAAGGATCTAGAAAGTAAAAAGTCTTTATTTTGGAAACATAGACAGTTGACTACATTACAAAGAAAACGATGATAGCTACAAAAGTTTAAGACTGCGTCGCAGCTATCAGCGCCCATTCAAAAAAAAGAAGACAATTTTTCCAGACTAAAACTACAAGTAATAAAATGCATTTTATTTTTTTTTTATTTTTTTTTTATTTATTAAAATAAAAATTAAATATACAAAAAAGTAAAATAAAAATAAATAAAATGAAAAAAAAAATTACCGTATGTGTCTGTGTGAATGTGTGTGTGTAGATGAATATGAGGGTGTTCGTGTTACCCAGTTACAGAGTTGTGGAGCTCAGATAGAGAGTCGCTCCCTGCAAAACAATACTACTCAACTACATCTGGTTAGACTGGAAGCCGAACCCGATACAATTTGAAAAAGGCTAAGCAGATAATAGAATAGAACAGGTCTTTATTTGCTTGGAATGTAGCTACATAAAAATAAGTTGTCAAATACATAAAAGAATCCATGTACATTCTGCCTTAGCACACTAAGGCAGAATGTACATGGATTCTTTTATTAAATGTATTACGTTGCAAATAAAAAAGTGCTATACAAAATTGATTATAACAAATAAATTGATTACAACAAATAAAATTGATTACAACAGATAAAATTGATTACAACAAATAAAATTGATTACAACAAATAAAAAATAATAATAAAAAACAAATATTAATGCAAATAGAAATTAATTCAAATATTACAATTTATTGTCAATCAGTAAATCTTGCACAGAATAATAACAAGTATTTGTGTGATATGTTTTTATTTTTTAGGAAAGGTAAGTTTTTAATTTTGTCAGGTATTTAGTAATATAGTACCTATACTTGATTTAATATAGCCCTATTATCATGGAACAATATATTCTGTGAATGACTAAAACTACTTAGAAAATCGTTTGCTGCATATGTCTCGCACGTGTAATAAAAAGCGTCTTCAATCTGTTGTACTTTCACCATGATATTGACATGGTTTCCAAATTATGGGGACTAAGTCAGCCTAATCGTACTTATTCACAGATACCGAAGAACCACTAAGATGTATGACAGATGAAAAGACAAGCACTCCGTCACCGGCGCCAATAATAATCAGTACGCATGAGATACAAACCAACAAAGTCTTCAACGTGGATGCCGTCACACAAATTGCTGGTAAATAATATTCTTCATCGCCTAATAGTTGCTACTTCGTTGTATGTCTTTAAATGTAATATATATTTGAGGTTTGAGAAATCTTCATTTTCATAAGAATACAATAATTCAGTTACATGAGAATGTATTTTAAACTCAAAATTTATCATATAATGATGGGATTCTAACAAAAAACTATACGTAAGCATAGCATTAACAATAGTCAGCCAGTTATTCTGAATTATGTATTCACAAAATATGTTTATTTATCCCCATCACGGCAAAATGTTCATAATTTAAAGAAAAAGCCATTAAATTTATAACGAATACAAGGAACCTCGACTGAAACAATTTTCTTTTCAATACCTTTTATTTTTCAAACTCATATGCGTAATACTATTCTAATTATAACGTACCTACCTTATTTGTTAATTATATATCATACTTGCTCCATTGTAATGTAGCGAGTATTTATATATTAATTTTTGAATTGCGGCGGAAACGCCTTGCAGTAATTACACCAATAAAGAGCTGAATCCAACATTCTGCGCGCAGTGGTCTTACTCAAATCCAATAGATGATGGTTGTATTGTGGGTCACACGCGCTCACTTGCACAGCATCAGGCCACCATATCTTCAGTTTTTCATATGAAAATCCAAGTCGCAAATATACTCGTAGTAAAAATAATGTTGGAAATTGATTAGTTTTTCAGATTTATTGAATTTGAAAATTATGCAGAAAATTTTGATATATCATCCTGACGGTAACGTCACCACTGCTATGCCTTTCTCCATGGAAGAAAACTGCGTATTGGACTGTAATCCAATACGCGGCCCCATTGCGGATTAGTGAATGTCACACGTCTTCAGTTTTATCGATCCTAGGACATACTTCATGATATTTTCCTTCACATTTTTGAGAGTAGTGGTGATTATGAAAATTACACAACATAATGTGCTTGCCTGGGTTCGAAATCGCAACTCGTAACTCAAGCAAATCGTAAATTATATCTAAGATCGATTATTTTATTAATATTCACACTAATCTCTATTATTTATTCACAGATACCCAAGAACTAACAAACGTTAAGACTGAAGAAACGACAAGTATATCTTCGCCAGCACCTAAACTATTCAGTACGCACCAAATACAAACTAACAAAGAAATCTGCAACATGGACGCCGTTAAACAAAATGGCATCATGTGCCAAAATACAGGTAGGTTACAGTTATGTATCGTGTATCCGTCTGTCGGTCAAGACCATTGGTCTCGCGAAGGCGATAAGCCAAACTAAATGTTTGAGTCGAGTTTCTTTGAAATCATCAAATTTGTAAGGTAATGTGATCAAAAGATATGACCGTTTACGTTGGATATTTTACGAATTTAAAGGAGATTTAAAACCGACGGGCACTTCCCGCACCATATTTATTACTGTACTAGTGGTCATTAGTGGTTGGAATTCAACCAAAGAAAGATTAGCTTTCTGCACTTCGCTATGTATACTTTAAATGAGCCAAATTTCTAACTCCTCTATCGGCGGTATTTTCTTAAAAAGGGGTATTATGTTTCTGTTTTATGTTTTGAAACTTTCACATACATTCACAGATACCCAAAACTCACCAAACTTATTGACTGATGAAAAGAAAATCAAGCCCATGCAGGCACCGATTCTGTTTAGTGTTCACCAGAGACAGACCAAAAACGATGTTGGTGACATGGAAGTTACCGCAGTCACAAATAACGTCATCATGTGTAATAATGCAGGTAAGTAAAACTGCGGGTTGAACTAAGACTTGCGGGTTGCAGGTTATTTTTTTGACATAGACGGGCACATTTTATTTTATTTATTAATTAAGGTCATCCAACAGCTTCTGTATACAGCATTTCATGGGTATAAGTTAAAAACAGTCTTAGCCTTATACAGTCGCCAATTATAGAATAACCATCATTTAACAAAATTGATAACATAAAAAAATCTGTAGAATCAAATTACAAAACTAAATTAAATCGATTAGACACACACACATTACCATGTTTAAGTTACATCATCACGCAAATCTTATAAGTCGCAAAAAAGGCTGCTTTCAATGAGACTGGGCATGACATATTTTGCTAGCAACAGTTGAACTAGACAATGTAATTATTAAGTTGGTACCACAGTTGGTACACTGTTCTTCTGTCTGTGGTTGTGTTCTTTTATCTGTGGTTTTCTAAGATGGCTTATTAGTGTAGCGATGTGCCAACTCATTAGTTTTTTAAACTCGAGTTACTCGAGTTGATATGGCTACTGACTCGAGTCGCAACTTGAGTTGACTCGGTGCTTGTAGCGTAACGAATGTCCGTCATGGTTTTATCGCTACTCGAGTTGACGGTTGCATAACATATTGTTAAATAAAAATAGCAGGTATTTACAATAAAAAAATGTTGATGTTGTTATAGTGTTTCCAAAGTATTTATATTCAGATAAAAATAATTTGCATGTCACTTTATTATTCTCATTGTTTTAACAAAAAATTCCCACGCCACACTTCTTTTATTTGGTGCCATATTACACAAAACACTGTCAGTAGATCGTGTTTGATCGGCCGAGTTGATTCGAGTTGGTAAAATCTGAACTCAAGTTGACTCGTCGCTTGATTTGAGTTACTAGAGTCAAATAACTCGACTCGCACATCGCTATATTAGTGTTCACCTTGATATCGAACGTGTTGGTTTTAACATAAAACTACTAGTCCAGAAGAATATCAATTCTTATTTATACAACGTGTAACGGAAACCCCATATCTATCCAAAAGGACTGAATACAACATCTGGTATGGAGTCTCTATCCAAAGTTTCAGCTCAAAATAAGTGACTCACAGAATTGACCCCAAATTGTTGATTTCGTATGTTTCTTGAATACCAATAATAACAAACGTGTCACATCACTATGAGGGTCATCACTTTCCACGTCACTTGCCAATAAAACGATAATTCTCTTCGTTCTTCTTAATTTGAAAAATTCGGTCTCTGGTATCAATGTATTGACATTTCTAATAAGTTCCACACATGTACACATAGGATTAGAAAACCCTTGCCATATCATCTATTATCATCCAAAGAAGCCGTGCACTTGGTATTTATATACCCTTTAAATTACACGTTGTATAACAAGATGTTTGCCGCATGCTGGATAAGCTAAGCTCTGGCTTGCAGTATATAGAATTACTCTGAGACTGCAACACAGAGTCAAGGCAGACCGAGTAGAAGATGGTGGGCAGACTTCTTTAGAATTAAAAGGACGGAGACCTTTTAACATCAGTCACACTGTACGGTTTCTGATCTTAATTGTTGTAGCGGCATACTTAAAAACATCAACAATTTTTAATGGAAAGTATAAATAAACGTCTCATTTTATACACTTTCAATCACATTTAAAAAAAAGTCGCGATTACAGCTAGTTGTATCTACAAAAATTAATCAAACAGTATTTTTATATAGAAGCAGATTTCAAGTTCTCTATATTTGGCAACAACTCTTCGACAACAATGCCTTCTGGCTCCGACATCACTTATTACCGACCCGTGGCTGGCTCCGGTAAGTTTCAAACAGTATTAAAATAATTCAAAATAAGAAATTATCTCTATAACCTTCGAATTTATTAAGGTTTTTAAATTCTTCTCTTTTAAATTACTAACTTTAAAGTTAGTAATTTCTAACGTACCTATTTATAAATTTGTATTGTGTATCTCTTTTCCGTGGCTAGTAGAAAAGAGATATATAATAAAAGTAAAAATGAAACAAAAGGTCGTAGAATATGTGTATCGTTAAAATACTAACACTAGACTCTAGATGCCTATAGGTACTATGCGATTCTAATAAGAATAGGAACGTCAATTACCTCTAACTGTGTCTGTGTAATGTCACTTGAAACGTACGGTTTGCAAAGAAAACTTTTTTTCGAAAATAAATAACGATGTATTTTACTTTGTTTAACCGACTCTTATATCAAATTTAAACATCATATTTAATTGTTAAAGTATACTTAGTTTTGTAAACCATACTTTTCATAGTCCCTTTAGTAGTGGTTTCTAACTTAAAGCTTAAAAGAAAATTTTTTTTTTTTTTTATATATTCTTGTTTTGCTCACTCTACTAATGTGGCGTAAAATCGATCCTATTCTTGGTTGAACCGCACTGTATGTCGGTGCGTTAAATTATTCGAGAGTGAATGACGACCGGAAGTGTCATGTCATGTCATCTGTCAAACTCATCAGCCGTCTGTGGTCATTAGTTTGTCATTCACTCTGACGCAACATCATGAGCTAGCGTGTTGAGAAACGGACAGCCCGTCGGCCCAATGTCTGTTGATAAGTGAGCATAAGTACCTGAGATCCATTCACATTTCCGAGACTCGCTACGTTTTTGGTGGAGAGGTGGATTTGTTGTTCCTGATTATTCTGTAATAAGATCCTTTAATGTCCTATAACTGGTATCGGCTATGAACCTACCTACCTGTCTGATATTACTTACCGGACCATCAACCTACCTACCTATGTGCATGACCAAGTCCCTACCGATATATTCGTTGAAATGATTTATTTATTATACACTCATTGTACACTACTTATGAATACGTAGCAATAAACTGAAACCCAAAATACATACAATAAGTCGCCATATCGTTTTCTCTTCTCGTTACATACGCGTGTGCTATTCACTATTCAGTAGGCGCATTCACCTAAAACCCCTTAACCGCTTAGCCGTATTGGGCCACGCGAGAACGGGACTTTATTTACGGGTCACTTTACTGCAACTACGGGCAAGAGGCAAAGTCCCCAGGACTGCTAACAGTGACCCCAAAGGTCATGTTCAGTTCCAAATATTATTATTATCAATAATGGCCCCGTGGTTACGGGCCTGTTTTGAGTTCTTATATACAATGTGTAACGGAAACCCCATATCTATCCAAAAGGGCTGAAGACAACATCTGGTATGGAGTCTCTATGCACAGTTTCAGCTCAAAATAACTGACTCAAAGAATTGATACCAAATTATCGGTTTCATATATTTCTTGAATACCAATCATAACAAACGTGTCACAGCACTACGAGGGTCAATAACTTTCCACGTCACTTGCCAATAACACGACAATTCTCTTCGTTCTTCTTATTTTAAAAATTCGGTCTCTGGTATCAGAGTATTGGTATTTGTAATAAGTTCTACACACGTAGACTTAGGATTACAAAACCCTTGCCATATCGTTTGTTATCAGCCAAAGAAGCCATGCACTTGGTATGTATATTATACCCTTTAAATTACACGTTGTATATAGGCAAATTATTATGTGTAATTTACATTGATGATGTAAATTACACTGCCTACTGCTACACTGCCTTAAGTCCTAGGACCAAAAATCTGCAGATTCTGCAATTTTTAGAGAGGAATCTTGTTTTAGATTTCTGCAAAAATGCAACCCTTCTTTAATTTCTGTACGATAATTTCATTTTCAGATATAACACATCTTATAAGCGAATCGAGAACCCACCAAGCATTTTTTCCTATTTTAAGAAAGTACTATTCCAATGCTACGTCTAATGCGAACAGAGGAAGTGATCGTTTAGGTAAATATTAAAGTCTTGAAGTAACATAACATAAAAATAAATAGGATTTATTTTAATCATAGTATGTATCGAGTACCAGTTTGACCAGTAACAAATGCGCAAAAACATCATGCAGTTTAAGCCCACTAAAGGCAATATTGAATTGTTAATTATAAATTATTATTGACAAGCAATCACTTGAGCCTCGACAAAACAATCTAATTGCACATTTTTTTATCTTATTTTTTAATTTGGATAGTAATTGCCTGAATAAATGCACCCTTTTTTCTGCAATTAAGTTTTTTATAGTATACACTCGCTCTGGTGGGACTCGCAGATTATTTCAAAGTCCTCCCGACTAGACAGTATCCTACTATTATTCTTAGAGTCAGGTGACCGAGAATTAGTTAGCCTGCCTGCGTAACGCACCAATACCTATATCACTAGTTGCGGGCAGTATAATGTCTAGAGTCCTCTATATACAAAGAGCACACGGACCAATGCGCACCGCTTT
The DNA here is from genome assembly GCA_943138885.2 of Tholera decimalis. Lineage (NCBI taxonomy): Eukaryota > Metazoa > Arthropoda > Insecta > Lepidoptera > Noctuidae > Tholera > Tholera decimalis. The sequence goes on along the minus strand of OW964552.2, from coordinate 11,298,372 downwards.
AAAAGGCCCCTTAACATCTCAATATACCTCTATTTCAAAACTACCTTCTCCAAAAGTTACAGATTCTGCAACTCAAATATCACAAGGTGATTCCTTAGGAACGGTATCAATGGGCGTATCCACATCAAACACACCGCTTATTCAGCAGACTACAAGCTATTCTATTGACGCCATGATTGGTAATTACTACTACGACAACTTTTTCTTAGTGTAGAAGATTAAGGTCAACCCTATTTTTTACATTGAATCTACTTAACATTTTCCAAATTTTGTTGGGTTTGGTTTTTTCGTCTTACTGGATGCAGATATCTACATTTTACATTAAGGATTACCTAATTTGTACTCTATAATACAGTTATGGTCAAACAATAATCTGTTTGTAAGGCTCAATTTACACCGCCGCGTAATGGAATGGAAGCGACTTTAATTGTACCTAGCATAATAAACTTTATGTCAATTTTTTAACATACAAACAGGAGTCAGAAAAAGGTCGCGCGTTTTCCGGGGAATCCTCGCGCATTCTCGTGAATTTTGGCTCCTATTTAGTTTGTATGTTATACAATTGACATAAAGTTCATTATGCTATGTACAATTTCGTTGCAAAAAGTCGCTTCCATTCCATTCCGCGGCGGTGTAAATTGAGCCTTAATCTGGTTTGAGATTTTCTAGCTCCTAACCGTTCTGGGCTATCTGTACGAGTAATAACTGTCAAAGATTAACAAAGGACAGCGGGGACCTAAGGATTAACTTTCTTTTGAGGCTTTTGAGGGTCCAGATTCCAGATGGGATTCAATAAAGCGTACTGTACTTTAAGAATAGCTTAATGTCTCTACTTCCTACTAGCTCCTATTTGAGCTGCATCCTTACAGTGTTTGAGAAAATAAACATTTCATAAATTGGAAATTCAAAAAAGATAGATTCTGTCAAGTGCCCAATTGGTTCCGTACAATACGATACCCTAAAAAGTTCTAATTATAACTGTATCTTCTAGATCCTGTCCAAGGAACAAGTGGATTGAACCCAAATGTACAACATTTAGATGTCGCTACTCAAGTCAAAGAGATCGAATTGACACTAGCGGAAGGTATAAGTATCACATATTCAAAATAGCATGGCATAATTTATTGTATTAATTTATTATTGTTCGTTTTATTATATAATGGACAGAAAGATTTCTCAACTTAATGTTAATCTTCATCATACTCCTGGTTTTACTCTATACTAGTTCCTGCCTGCGGCATCGTTCACGTGTAAAGTTCTGTTTCAGTTTTCCAAATCAAATATATTAGAGCATATATATATTATCCAGACTTAATAACTATATAACCCAATAAATTTCATTCCAATCCGTCTAATAGTTCCGGAGGTTAAAAAAGATAACAGACGGACATTTTGTTTTAAAATCTTGCCCCGTTACACTTTCTAAACTGCCCTCGATATTTTCTTGAAAATATGTATATTCATTGTAAAGACATACTTTTTATTGTTGTATTTATATTTTATTAAGGCTCGATGCATTGTATCTGCACATACATATAAGTCTCAGATTTCAAAATGAGTGTTTTCTCAAGTGCTTTAAGTTATTTACACGATGCGAAAACACAAACTTTTAAAAAATTTATGTGTCTATCTGTCTTCCTTTCTGTTTGTCCTACTGTAAACCTCTGGAATGCCCGAACGGATTTTAATAGACTTTCATAAATGGGTTTACATGTAGCATAAAACGCAAATCGTTGATGGAGCTCAAAAAGCTGTCCAACTTAAATGGACTGGGCAAGAAAATGGTGCGAGGTCTTTGCCCAGCAGTTTGACAATACGCGCTAATAATAAAATCTTATTATAGACACCGTATTTACTTCTCCTCTCCAACACTTCTGCCTGCTGGAAAAAAACATTTAAGTAATAAAAATCGATGTGCTTTTTTTATTGATATTAGGTTTGCGTTTGACCACCATCTCACCTGATGGTAAGTGAAGATGTGGTCGAAGATGGAGCACGCTTACCTAAAAGTAACCTATTCACTCTTGACTTAAAGACCCTTTGTTTGCTTGTTTTATTATACTTACTGGTGGTCGCTTCATGGGCAAAATACGACCATATACAACGTGTAACGGAAACCCCATATCTATCCAAAAGGGCTGAAGACAACATCTGGTATGGAGTCTCTATGCACAGTTTCAGCACAAAAGAACTGACTCAAAGAATTGATACCAAATTATTGGTTTCATATAATTCTTGAATACCAATCATAACAAACGTGTCACAGCACTATGAGGGTCAATAACTTTCCACGTCACTTGCCAATAACACGATAATCCTTTTCGTTCTTCTTAATTTGAAAAATTTGGTCTCTGGTATCAGTGTATTGGAATTTGTAATAAGTTGTAGAACTTATTACAAATTCCACGTAGACATAGGATTACAAAACCCTTGCCACATCGTTTGTTATCATCCAAAGAAGCCATGCACTTAGTATGTATATACCCTTTAAATTACACGTTGTATAACCAAGTATTTTTCGTTTAAGAACGTTGTTTATTTCCACAGCAATAGAAACACAAATAACACCACTGACTGCAGGCTTTGTTGTATCAACTGGCATCACACCATCCCAAAAAGAAGATGACGAAGTTTTTGTGTCACGTAAGTTGCTTTTCTTGAAAGCCGTCCTCAGCTAGGCATAGGGCTCCCAAGTGTCATCATATCGATCGTCCTGTATAAGTGTATAACGCTGGCATTGCACAGATTCTCACAACCTAGCAATGCCATCAGTCCAATTTGTGGGAAGCATTGTTATGCTTCTTCTATTGTTACGCTGTGTCATCCGTTACGTTATCGGTAGTCCAGAAACCTTCGGCCTTACGAACTATAACTCTATTATGAATGGATTTTAAACTGTATATCTATACACTAGCATCTGGTAAATGGCTCCGCTCTCGTTAATAATTTTTGTTCTCACCTCGCGTTATGAAAAATAGCCTACGACCTATTCTCAGACCTACCAAATAGACAAAAAAAAAACTTGTCATAAAAATCGATCAAGGTGTTTCGGAGGAGTTTCATAACAGATACTGACAGTGACACGAGATTTTTATGTTAGATTATGCCCGCAGGCAATCCTTTACAGTTAATTCCATGAAGTGGTTTCTGGTTTCTGTTTTTTTTTTTATTACGGATGAGCCTGCTCTTGGCTTCGATCTCGCCTGATGGTAAGCGATAGATGAGGTCTACGATGTGACGAGCGAGCCCAGAAGATGCCTGTTTACTCTTGCTTTAAAGGCTGAAAGGTCATAAGTGGCAAGGAACACAGAAGCCGGCAGAGAATTCCACAGCTTGGAAGTGCGCACAATAAATGTGGAGGATAAGCACTTGGTACGACAGGACGGTATATCAACCAAGTGTGGGTGGTACCCAGTGCGCCAGGTGCGCCTGGTAGACTGGTATTGAAAGGGAGATGGAGGAAAATGATTGACATTTGTTTTGTTATAGAATGTGTTCTTATGACTTCTGACAAGGAGAATTTGGCCGTACAGACGCTGGCTTCCAGACCGAGATTTACGTGTACAGGTAGGTCAAGTCCGAAAACTTGCTCTTAGGGAGACTGAATCACAATTGGTCCTTAGGTTAAATTAAATCACAATCTTACCAACATAGTTTAGTCTGTTACGCAATCGTATATATTATACTTGACGTTGCTATGTTTCTATTTTAAATGGATAACATCCAACGCTCTTATAAATCCCAATGTCATTTTAATAAAAAAAACACTGTCTATGTTTTAAGTAAGTAGCTTTTCCATTTGTCGCATACAATATTCCTCTCTTTCTTCTAATTTTTTTCTTATAATTTCAACTAACAATGTGGGTAGAATTCACATTAGTATCAATCTTGTTAACCCCTCCAATTAAGCTATACCCTGTTTTTTAATCTCAGAGACAAAGTTGACATTACGACGGTTGCCAGTTTTTTGCAAATCTTAAATAGTGATGTGCCACTATCGAAACTTAACGTTAATAAAATCAAGCATCGGTTTTTGATAATACTTTATCAATAAAATACAAAATTAATAATGTAAGATATCTATATACATGTAATTAATTATGTTATTAAAATCATAATTAATTACAGGTATTCGTTAATCAGATTCAAATAATACTCCATTTCTTAGGAATATTCTGTATCATCAGAATTCTTCTATGGTAAAGCTATCGATAATTTTGTCAACTATATGGCCCAGATGACACTTAAAAACACACAATAACCACCGAGTTACACAATAAATACCGATTTATTGCAAGCAGGCGCGACCCAATCGAACATACATAAATATATAAAAATGGGATGGGTCCCGCCTGCTTGTCACTTTTTTAAATAAAAATGTGCTTGTTTCTTTCCTTTCGCTTAGCTTTTTTTTTAAATATGTTAAAGGTTTCACAGATTATTATTGCTAAGAATTGTGATCTTGAAGCGTATTTAGAAGTTTATTTGGATCAACTGCACAAATAGAGCCTTCTAGTGTCCTTACTCTGCTCAATACATTATAGACCTTTTGTAAATAAATTAGAAGTTAAATATATCCCAGCTAAGGTCGTCCCTTGCAGTTAATATTGGTGTCGGGCTGGTCCCGCCAATGAAGAAACGCCCAATGTATTGTTACTGCCCAGCACAATATAAGCGGCAGCATCAACACAGGCCCGGCCAGGGACAAGCCAATAAAATCATCACCACCTTCACCAAGTGAAGGTACACCAACTTTAGCTGGCCTACAATTTACAAAGTTATGAAATAACAATATTATAAGTCAAGGAAAAAGGAATAATTCCAACTTTATCATTTCTTTAGTATTACGATTTTTCAGTCTTTCTATATAATATTTCATTTCTATTTAGTTTTATACAATTAAATCACATATTTATAATGTATGTTTTTGTAGCTTAGTGAGAGGGGTCAACCAGACTGCTAGTAATATGAATTATACCCACATATCTAGTTCTCTTTATAAAAAAATACCTATTTATATAGTTTGCCGAATTTTGATAATTAGCTGTCATTTCTCTAGTGACAATCGCATGGTTAAGACGAATTGATGAACGTGTGAATTATTCAAATCGGCCCACGCGTTTAGCCAAACATACATACTTACATACATAAACAGACTGTGAAACACATTAGTTACCCTCTTTTCGTCGCGCAGTCGGGTAAAAAGTTACGATTTAACAAACCGGTATCGTAGTTACAACACTGCACAAAAGAGCGGGCAACATTATTTCTAAAGTTGACATTTGCATGTGTCAATTCTGTCTCTGAGATTAAAAAACAGGGTATAAATAAGCTTGTGTCTGGAATGGGTTCATGGCAATAGAGTGGTGGGGTTCGAACCTGCGACCTCTCGATCGCGAGGCCGATACCTTAGCCATTAGGCTATTGACGCTTATATACTAAGTCCATTTTTATTTTTTATTTCATACTTGATATCTTTATCTTTTCAGGAACAAAGATAATGTCTATTTCATCGGGAGAGCTGTCATATACTACACCTACATCAAAAATAGGTAAACTTCTTAATTCTTTGTCTTTAATTTAAATTACAAAATTAATTGTTGTAAATACATAATTAATTATGGAACAAATTATTCTAATTAAAGATAATTGTTCCGTGTCTCCGTGCTTATGCAAGTGAATGAAAGTGTTTTAAACATACCCACGCAACTCTGAAGTGCCTAGTGCGGAGGAACGTTTTTAATTCAAATAGGTACAAGACTAAAAAAGACCACCTACGTTATACTATGTTAATTGGTCTATACAGTCCTCTCATACCTATAAATACTGTATTATGGAAACACTATGAAAATCGATTAAGTTTAGATTTGAAAATCAATTGAAGAGTAAAGCTGGAATTTATTGCCGGTTCTTTTCCATAGGCAATTATCTATACGAACTCTACATAGGGACTTTTTTCATATATGATTAAAAATATTTTTGATAGCAGTTGCGCGGGGATTCGCTCCCATGAACGCTATCACGATAAAAACATAACTCCTATTTTACAGTGGGGTAAAAAGTAGCCTATACCCTTTGTCAAGCTTCAAGCTACTTGCATACCAAATTTCATCCAAATCCACCCAGTACTTTAGAAGATTAGCGCGTTCATACTTTTCCACTTTATTAGTATAGATTTGATTTAACCTAATTCTTTATACTGTTTCTGATAATATCAAAACCTTTACAAATTATAAATAACTGGCACTTTACCTGCGAGTTTGTCGGCGTGGATTTAGAAATAATGTATAGTGTATTATAGCACTAACAAATAATGCACCTTACTACCAATGAAACACTTTTAGAATTGGATCATTACTTACTTCCGCAGATTACCCCCTGCATACAAACTTACCAATTTTACCTCTTTATAACTTAAGTATAGACTTCACGAAAGCCATCTCACTTGTACACATTTTTTTTTTCAGAAGAAAGAGCCCTAGGCAGTGATATCATTGTTGCATTGAGTTCTAAGGGTATTGGAAGCAACACTTCTGTGCATTTAGATCTCGGCAATATATCTGCTTCCTCAGAATGTGACTGCGAGTCAAATGAAACGAGTACGGTCAGCCCTTGCCAAGTTGTTTCGTGTGGTAAGATAATTCTACTATTTAAAACTTTAATTTATAATTCAAGATAATTTTAAGCCACCACGTACTAAAATATAGACTAGAGGTTGATTATTTTAATATCGTTGTTTGTATTTTGATATCGTGTTACCCGGCTTACTGGGTGCGTTTAATCATTAGAAGTCCGACACTCCCTTCTGTTCCACCCAAAACGGGAGGCGTTTTCATTGTCATTTGATTGTTTTCCCACCTAGAAAAAAAAGGGTTTCTAGTAATGAATGTACAACGAAAGTATCAATGAATGATTATGATTACTTAAAACTTCTTGATGGGAAAACTCAAATACTGAATTGAAAAACATTTATTCGGACGAAGACACACACAACAACATACAATACAAAATTACAAACATTATAAAAAAAGGATAAAAATAATCGGTGAGCATGTCCACACCGAAAGGGACACCAACTCAGCATTTGCTGGGCGGAAGACACACAGCGCTGGTTTTCAGTTGGCACCCAGCAGTGACACACGGACGAGGGCAAGTAAATCAAATAAATATTAAAGAGTGTGTAGTGTTTTAAGTACATAAATAAAATAATATTGAACAAAGCAATATCGTGTGCGCAAAAACAAAACATGTTTGATTGTACAAAAGGCGCGTTAATTGCCTTGTATCGAGCTGCGCGGTAAGTTATCATTATTATGAAATTAATTATTAAGTGATCTATATGCAACCTTAAAATTATATCTATTACTGCTCACGCTCTGGGTGGAGCGGAACGGAGAGTCAGACTTCTTCCAACTAAAATCCCACGCTGTTACTTCAGTTGCCCTTTAATTCCAAAGCCGCGGTATCTCATTAAAATAATCCCGTAGCCCCGCCAAGCAGTGACCCTATCAGGCTATTGTAGCCTTTATAATTACACAAAGATTTTTAATTAAATTTTTCTCTTTCATCTGTTAAAAAGATCCTTTTTAACGTAAAACCTAGGATTCATTAGCATATTCGTGTGTAAAAACTTAAGTTACGACTTTACTGGTAAGGAAAAAGCGATAAAAAATGCTTTTTAAAAACAAAGCGATAAAAAATGCTTTTTAAAAACACTACTAGAATTACCCAGAAGTCCGTATTATAATATAAAAACCGGTCAAGTACGTGTCGGGCCACGCGCATTGTAGGGTTCTGGAGTTTTTATAACAGCCAATTTTTTATAAAACTTATTTAAATATGAAACTAGCGCGATACAACTGACGCTTAGCGCCATCTATCGATATTTCTATGGAGTTGTTGGTGGCCTATTACTCGTAAACTTGTAAAGCCCACTTATGTGTGATAGTTTTCCTTTAAACTTCGTTATGTATAGGTACTACTGCCGTGACATTTGAATTTCAAACTACAACCGTTTAGTTGGTAGAGGGGGCGGGACACTTGAATCTAACGAAAATTGGGGTTTCAAGCTTGATAAGTCACGAACGGTTTACTTTATCCAAAAACGGTCTTCCCAAACCCCTAATATTTTTGAAAGACCTATCTAACGATATCCCACACTATGGGAAGGACGAAAAAAAATTATCATCCCACTTTACATGTAGGGGAGGGTACCCTTAATAATTGTTTTTTTCAAAATTTTATTTTACCTCTTTTTCGGCATCATTAACGTGTATACTCATGCCAAATTACAACTTTCTAGTACCAATAATTTTTGAGCTAAACCGCGGACAGACAGACAGACAGACAGACAGACATGGCGAAACTATAAGGGTTCCTTGTTGACTACGGAATTTTTATTAGGGATAAAAAGAAAATTGCAAATTCTATGGAATCACTTGTTTTTTACCACTGCGTTGAACTAAGCGAGTATTATATAATCTTACTAAGTTTAATTGCAAATATAAACTAATTATCCGATGACGTATGGTAAGCTGCGAAATCTTAACAATGCGGTCTCTAGCCTTGGTCACTGTTCAAAGAGGTGTATCCGACCACCTACACAATCCCGCTATCCCCTATAGTGTAAACACACCTTTACATAAGTATGATATGATAACATCATATCGTTGTTCCAGTTTAGTTAGGCCCAAATTAAATTAAAAAATAAAGTTATTTTTGTGCGTAGTTTACTTAGAGCCTAATTACTTAAATGCAAAAATAAATGTGGTTTGTGTAAAAAAAGCAAAATGATTTACAGGGTCGCTTAGTAATTATTTCAATTAATTATCTGTATGGGCACACAATTGGACTATTATTATTTTACATCCTTCGTCAATGTTTCTGTGCCGAATAAATATTTTCTATTTATATAAATGGATAGGCCTAGCGTAGACGAAGTAACTTTCTAAATACTTGGGCTCCACCGAATATTTCCAGCCTTGGGACTGGAACAGTTATATTTTTTAAAGTGTTGCTATCTTTAGAGGACTTTGTAGAAATAGTACCTACAATACGTGAATTCAACAGGCTATTGATTTTTTTTTTACTCATAACCTTATACGCAAACTACATATAAGGAGAAAGTAATTACTACTTCCATTCTTCAGAAAGTCTTCATTTCCTAGCTATATCAGCTTTGACAAAATATACTCGATGAGAGAAATTGTAGTATCACGATTTTTATTTAACCATAATATACATTTAAATAAATTAAACATTGTTGCAACAACAAAAGTTGTTTCTGCTGCACAGAAGATATGCACACTATATAAATTTTAATCTAAAGTAAATAAAACGAAAGATGAAAGTAATATTGAAAACGCATAGGGTCGGAGTATTAAATAAAATTCTTTAAAGATTGCATAGGGTAATAGTATCCGCCTACTCCCCCACTATAGGAAAGCATGAAAAACTAAAAAAATACATCCTTCCTTTCATGATTACAAGAGGCAAAAGATTGAAAAAAATAGAGATTTTAATTTACAACTTTAATGGCGTGACTGGTAAACAAACTTGTCTATACAGCGTTAATTAGACATCCCATTGATAAATAATTGTTATCCAAATTACAAAATTCAAGGTCTCCTTTAAACTACGTCGAATTATTCATAACATTATATAATAAGCTTAAAACATTCCCAAGCTTTGATTTGGCGTCCTCTTTATGAGAGGGTATGGGCCGTAATCTACCACGCGGGTCCAGTGCAAGTTGGAAACAGATGTCCTGTTTCCAACTTGCACTGGACCCGCGGTCAGTTTCCTCACGATAGTCTCTTCACCGTTTTGAGAGCAATTGTGATGATTCAAATTATGCATAGTAATGTCCCTGTCTGGGCTCAAACCCACGACATTCAACTTGTAAGTCGAGCCTGTAACCATCGGACTACCACCGCTCTCTCTCTTCTTGAATTAATATAAAACTAAAATTATTTTTATAATGTACAGGATTCAGAGAAACCTAATTTCTCTTTAAATATTAATCTCTACGAAATAAATTTACCTTGGATTTAAAATGACATAGCTTTTACCTTCGCTTAATATTTAACAGAATTTAGGAGTGTTAACGATTTTCCCGGAATTTTATTTTTTCGTTCTTTTCTGGTTTATAAGGTTTTTCAAGAAATATTGTGATCAAGATTAATTATATTGAGTTTAGTAGATTGCTAGGTACTGAAATAATGCTATCTATTACATATATCTACGTCTTTCTTACTATACTAATCTTACTAATATCACAAATGTGAAAGTTTATGAGCATAGATTTATATCTGTGTGGATGTTTGTTAACCTTTCACGCAAAAACGACTAAACGGATCTGAATGAAATTTGGTCAGTAGATAGGTGACATCATGGAATAACACAGACTAATTTTATCCCAGAAATCCCACGGGACCGGGATTAATGCGGGAAAATCCTCCCACGCGAACGAAGTCGTGGGCAGAGCCTAGTTTTAATATAAAAAAGTGTCTGTATGTGATTGAAAATAATTATTGTACTATCTCAAGTACTTATAGGTATTATATTTATTTATTTATTATAAACGATACTAAGGTCCGTATTGCAGAATGAAACTCGAGCACTAATTTCTGTTTAGAACTAGTTTTGAGTCGAGATTTAATTTTAGAATTTTCCTCAAGTATATACTCATCGATCATAGTTCAGCCGAGTACGGCTTCATTCTAGATCGTAACTCGGTTGTAGATTCATCACCCAAGTATGGTCGATACCACGCTTGAGCAGAGATTTCGTTGTCAGTTAATAATTACTTATTTGATTTTCAGTTTATTATTTGATATAAAACGCTACATTTTTTGCGATGATGTAATGATATTTTTAACCGACTTCTAAAAAAGGAGGAGGTTCTCAATTCGGATGTTTGTATTTTTTTTTTATGTTTGTCCGCGCATAACTCCATCGCTTGCCAACCGATTTGAAAAATTCTTATCTTGTTCGAAAGGGTATAGTTTCCAAATGGTCCCATGAAAATTTTATCGAAATCGGACAAGCCGTTTCTGAAAAATCAACAAATGTCTAAAAAACATATTTACGTTGATAATCTTTTCGTTTACTCTGCATTGCGTTTTTTGTTCGCGCATAACTCCGTCATTTACGAACTGATTTGGAAAATTCACTGACCCACTAAAAAGCACGAAAATAACCGACTTCCATATCAAAACACTACAAATCCAAAAATAATTTTAATTTCGGAAGGCGGTGTGAAAAAAAAAAGAAAATACAAAACCAATAACACCGACTACCGAAATTAAAATTATTTTTGGCTTTGTAGTGTTTTGATATGGAAGTCGGTTTTATTTTTTGCAAAAAAGTTTTTATATTGCAAATTGGTTACAAATAGCACTTTTACACGTAATTTTTTTCCATTTTAAGTTAAACTAGATGAAACCCGTGATTCCAACTTAATTAGATTACTACAGTAATTCATTCAAAGATGATTTGTACAGAAGTCTGAACTTCAGTGTTCCATGTGATGGGCTGGAATTTTGAAAATAATTTTAAGAAAAGAAAAAGATAGATTTTCACAAGATCTGGTAAAATTTGTAATACGGCCATCTATTAACCAAGATTTGAAAAAAGATATCCATTTCTGTTTTTTTTTTTATTATAATTTCCTTTAATATTTGTAGTAATAGTTTTTTTTCCTAACCATTATTTATTCAGTGAGTAATTTATAACAACACTGTCACAGATATTTAGAATCCACTCCGTTCCACAAACGTGTTACACTTATTATTTTGCATATTACGAAATTGCCTTAACACCATTCACCTTCAAGTTTTTGCTTTTACATATTCTTAAAAAGTTATTTCTATAGGGAAACCGTGCAATACATATATATTTTTCGTGTAAAATGACATTTTAAAATAAATGTAATCATTTCCGATCATTCGTAGATCGGAACAGCGGAGACGAAAAATATAAAGCGTATACAAAAACAGAATGATGCGTAGACAATAGATATTCTCTGCTTGAGGCCCGATTTGAATCTCGATTTATGTGAGTGTAGTTTGATTAGCGTTCTGGAATAAGACCAATGCTCAAGGGCAGATTCTGTGTATAAACTGAGATCAGATGATTTAAGCTCAAACTAGACTTAAGTAACGTTCTGTAATACGGACCTAAAACACACATAAACTTCTTTTGAGTTGTCCGGGCTAATCTCTGGAATAGCTGAACCAATTTTACTGTGAGTTTCGCTGGAAGATAGAAAAGTATATCCGGCAACATAATTATAAGTTACCGCTTACACTGGAAGTTCCACCGATTAAAGAGTAATGTTCTATTGCTGATATTATAGCAAAGAAGCTGGAGTTGGTGGTATTATATTTTTCATTAAAATTAAGTAAATGCCACCAACTCCATGATTTCTTGAAAATAGTTCATGAGTTCATTGAAAAGAGTTTTTTTTTTGTTATTAAATATTTTATGCATAATGTATAAGAACAAAATATCACATATAGTAATAATTATCGTAGCAGTTAACCTTAATTTGGACACGAAACAGGTCAGTGAACCGGGATACACCCGGTGTATCTTTATATAACTGGTCAGGAATCTCAGAACAAATAGGTCTAGTCTAAGTCACAAACAAAATGATCTTATCTTATCAGTGATTTTCTTTATATATTTATTCTGGTAAAAAGTAGCCTGTGTGTTATTCCAGGATATTAACTATCCACTCACCAAATTTTATCCAGATCCGTTCATTCGTTTTTGCGTAAAAGAGTAACAAACATCCACACATCTACAACGTGTAACGGAAACCCCATATCTATCCAAAAGGGCTGAAGACAGCATCTGGTATGGAGTCTCTATGCCCAGTGTGTCACAGCACTACGAGGGTCAATTACTTTCCACGTCACTTGCCAATAACACGATAATTCTTTTCGTTCTTCATAATTTGAAAAATTCGATCTCTGGTATCAGTGTATTGGAATTTGTAACAAGTTCTACACACGTAGACTTAGGATTACAACACCCTTGCCATATCGTTTGTTATCATCCAAATAAGCCTTGCACTTGGTATGTATATACCCTTTAAATTACACGTCGTATACACCCATCCTCACAAACTTTTGCGTTCATAATATTAGTAATCACAAGTTTTAAAATAATTATTATGTCTTTTAAAATAGGCACAGATCCCATTATGGCTGTTTTCAATTACACCAGAGCTACTTCGGTAAGGGGACTGGATTCCTATTATGAAACAGGTAAAATTACAATGATATGATTTAACATACATATTTAAATTAAAATTGTCGACGAGTCAACATCTCCGAAAAATGCTCCGTGACGGGGGTAAACACGTCTCGAGTAGATTTGGGTTGCGTATTGCATCATCATAACATTTGTACTTTCTGCTTGTGCATATATATAGTATGTACATGAGTATGGGTATTTTATACTTCATTCAAACTTAAAGAAGTAGGTTTTCCTAAACATATATTTTTTGACGACACGCTTGACGGAATTTCGATTCCCGAACAAAACGAATGCTGATATGACCTACAGATAGTTTTTCCAGGTCTGGGTGCTTGTAAAACTGAATTTAAATGTTTGTAAACTCACCTACTATACAGGAGTAATTCTTATTGTGGTTGTGTGATACCAATGATAACTTAAAAATAATATTTAAAAAAAATTCTATGTCCTTCTGCAAAGTTTTTCCTAATGACATAATCATAATAAACTTTTGTTTTGTACCACTGTTTTATTTTACAATATTTTATAACATTGCATACTATTTTATGTTTTAATTTAGTATATACAAAATAACGTACATTTTTAGCATAATAAGTAACCTTATATTAACCCAATTAATTATTACAGAAATACTACTAAACAATTTGATCAAAAAGGCATTAATTGGTTCTAACGTCGGGTCTCATCATACACATGTCTCTGAAAAATCGAATACTACCATCAGTAAGTATTTCTTTTAAGTTATAGATCGATACCTCTTTGAAATTCTTCATGAAATGAGTAATAGAACATTTCCTGTCAAGCACACCCTTGAGTGTATATATGTGTTACATTATATGATTTATTTTTTGTATATTTGTATATTATTATGTTTTTTGTTTTTTGTTTGTTTTGGTCCAGAAACCCTCTCGCATCTCTACAGAATATACTGACAATGTGTCATCTCAACCTAATCGATCCTTTAAGAATTAATAGATTAGATCTTTTCATCAGTTTTTATGACATATTTACTGCCACAATATTTCACTCGCAACACTACTGACTGGCGTAATAGTGTGCTTAGGATCTTTTGAATGCTTTTTGCTTTTCACTCACGCTGATTTGGCCATCCACGCCCACTAGAAAAGTTCACCCTGGATTAAATTTCAAAGCATACGCTATGCCTCTTAAGTCATTGTAATAGCTTTTTAAATGAAGCACATTGATAAAAAGTAACATTTTTGTTTATATTTTCAGAAAGCCGACCTAACATGATATATAATGTCAGTACTAGTACTAGTACCCATGTTGGACTTGAAACCAAATCCATAGGACAGACGCCGTCAGATGTGAGCAAGATAATTGGCATGGGCAAGACAGATGCTGAGATACAATACATAGAGCAACAACTGGGGGAAACAGGTCAGTTGTTCGGCTTTGCCCCCACTCTCTTTTTCAGCACATAAAAATCAGTTGCTGTTCGTTAGTCCCGCTAAACCTCAAGAATGGCTCGCCCGGATTTTTTACCAAGAAGCCAAATATATTAGTCTAATTGAATAAGTCCTCTAACAGTACACTAACTTTCAAATATAACATAGCCTGTACGTAAAAATTATAATAGTTTTTTTTTTATAGTTGATAGGCTTGTGTTTGACCATAATCTCACCTGATGTTAAGCGATGATGTGGTCGAAGATGAAGCACGCTTGCCTAGAAGTAACCTATTCACTCTTGAATTAAAGACTCCCATTTTATAACTATCAGGAAACACAGACTCCGGCAGGGAATTTCACTCCTTAGCCGCACGCACAATGAAAGTATTCCCAAAACGTTTCGTTCGTATGGGTGGGATATCCACCATGTAACGATGGCACATCGCCGTTTGTCTTGTAGTCCGATGATGGAACGGGCTTGGCGGAATAAGACTGTGCAATTCCATCGCACACTCCCCAAAATGTAACCAATAGAAAACCGACAGGCTTGCAACACGTCGCCGATGTTCTAGGCTCTGGAGCCTTGTCTCGACCAGTTTCTCGTTGCCGATGAGCCTTTTGGCCCGTTTCTCAAGTGCATCAAGCTGGTATATGGCAGTCCTCTCTCCTAGCCGATTGTGGCCACGGCGGCCAATATCATAATTGATTTAGCCAGATGCGCAGGAGATATTATAGTGCACAAGTATGTACGCAGGTAGAGGTGCACTCTCTGTTCCTTTACTCTCATAGTCTGATGGGACGGCAATCCGACATGACCGGAGAGAGATCAGGCGCAGGACCAACGGCTTAATGTTTTCCGAAGCACGGGGGTTATCACACCACCAATTTCCAAACTCCGGGCTACTACTGAGAAATTTCTATCAGAAAAACCCAATAGCACTTTTTTGCCTGACCCAAGAATCGAACCCGAGACCTCTTGCTCAGCAGTCAAAAAATATATTCCCCGGTCTTTTCGGATTGTCGTTATCCTTACATAATTATAAAAAGAAGTCCCCCCTGTCGCGTCTGTCTGTCTGGCTGTATAACCGCGATAAACTCGAAAACTACCTGACGGATTTTTGTACGATGTACGACCAATAGATAGTGTGATTCCTGAAGAAGATTTAGGTTTATAATTTACTAGCTTGTGCCAGCGGCTTCGCCCGCGTGGGAAGTTTTTCCCGTGTAAATCCCGATCCCGTTGGAATTTCGCAAAATCCTTCCTTAGCGGATGCCTACGTCATAACATCTACCTGCATGCCAAATTTCAGCCAGATCCGTCCAGTGGTTTGGGCTGTGCGTTGATAGATCACTATGTCAGTCAGTCAATCAATCACCTTTGAGTTATATATATTTAGATTATAGTTTTATCTAAAATGACTGAAATATAATGATATTTTTTTAAGTGGTGGGGGGCTATACTCGCGTGCGCCGCGTAAAACCAGCAGAAGTACATTGAAGTAATTTACTAGATAACTAGAGAATTATTGATCTACATTAGTATCTCCAAAAGAAGTCCGCGATAGCATATCTCATATCTTCTAGGGTTGACTCACAATAACTACTGTTGTGTTCAAAGTATTAATTAAAAATACTACGTTATTTTCGAAGCTGTTTTCATATTCATATTCATTTATTTGCATACCATAATGTTTTTATAGGTCTTAAAATAGGCTTAAAGCTAAGGTATAATTAGAATTATTGTAGGAAGGACAAAATTAAAACTAAATACAAATTAAAATATAAATCAAATTAAAGTAAAATTAAAATCAAATAAAACTTTAAAATTAACTAACAGCATTTAAAATTTTAATCATAACAATTCATATTAAATATTATACTTAAATAACAAATTATATCATTATTAAATATTAAATATTGAGATCACTTCTGCATTTATTAATTACTAGCTTTTGCCCGCGGCTTCGCCCGCGTTAATTTACACTTTGTCAATAATTCTTGTTACCAAAAAGCTGTACCGTATCTTTTTGGGTGGTTAAAAAACGCATATAATATTTAAAAAACCATCACCAGGGTCCATCCATCCCCAAAAACGTAGTTTACAATACATTTTTATAAACTACGTTTTTTCGATTTTGTACGCTTGATACTCGTGAGCACGCCACATACAATTGCCCATGGGAAAAGCAGTCTTTTTCTAAATGTACACCTGCGACTTTCAGTGTCTGTCCTTGAACTTTGTTTATGGTCATTGCGAAATTTGAGTTTTTCGAACTGAATGTGAGGAATAAATACGTTTTCACCGCTTGCTGTTCCTGTCATAATTATTGCTTAAAACAATTGCATCCAAGGTATGTAATTTATAGTCGCATGCCATTACAGAGCCTTGGTGCGCCCTGATTACGCGTCAACAGGACTGGGACACCAAGTTAAAGCCTCAAATAATGTGATGGGGTACCCTGACAATTCCAGAGAGTTGATAAACTCTACAGAGTACGACGTCACTTGCTTTGTATCCATGACAATGTCGACGGACAGATACTCAACAACATCACAATCCATATGAGACATAATCTTTTCGTTGATCTGCCCTACAATTTCGTTAGTTGGTGCCAAAATTACTCTTTCACGCAGCCATTCTTTATCCCTCATATTTGTTTTCAAATCAGAATAAACGTGGTTAATTAAATTATCTGTATCTTGGACTACGTTCACTATGTATGTTACTACAGTTTCAGCTTCAGTTTCAGTTTCAGCTTCAGCTTCAGTTTTGGTTTCAGCATCAATTTCAGTTTCAGCTTCAGTTTGGTTTCAGCGTCAGTTTCAGCTACAGTTCCAGTTTCAGCTTCAGTTTCAGTTTCAGTTTCAGCTTCAGCTTCAGTTTCAGCATCAGTTTCAGTTTCAGCTTCAGTTTGGTTTCAGTTTCAGTTTCAGTTTGGTTTCAGCGTCAGTTTCAGCTACAGTTCCAGTTTCAGCTTCAGCTTCAGTTTTGGTTTCAGTTTCAGCTTCAGTTTTGGTTTCAGTTTCGGATTCAGCTACAGTTTCAGCTTAATTTTCAGCTTCAGTTTTAGTTTCAGCTTCAGTTTTGGTTTCAGCGTCAGTTTCAGCTTCAGCTTTAGTTTCAGTTTCAGCTTCAGTTTTGGTTTCAGCATCAGTTTCAGTTTCAGCTTCAGTTTGGTTTCAGTTTCAGTTTGGTTTCAGCGTCAGTTTCAGCTACAGTTCCAGTTTCAGCTTCAGCTTCAGTTCTGGTTTCAGTTTCAGCTTCAGTTTGGTTTCAGTTTCGGATTCAGCTACAGCTACAGTTTCAGCTTAATTTTCAGCTTCAGTTTCGGCTTCAGCTTCAGTTTTGGTTTCAGCATCAGCTTCAGCTTTAGTTTCAGTTTCAGCTTCAGTTTGGTTTCTGCGTCAGTTTCAGCTACAGTTCCAGTTTTAGCTTCAGCTTTGGTTTCAGCATCAGTTTCAGTTTCAGTTTGGTTTCAGCGTCAGTTTCAGCTACAGTTCCAGTTTCAGCTTTAGTTTCAGTTTCAGCTTCAGTTTTGGTTTTTGCATCAGTTTCAGCTTCAGTTTGGTTTCAGTTTCAGATTCAGTTTGGTTTCAGCGTCAGTTTCAGCTTCAGCTTCAGTGTTGGTTTCAGTTTCAGTTTCAGATTCAGTTTAAGATTCAGTTTCAGATTCAGATTCAGTTTTAGATTCAGTTTCAGATTCAGTTTCAGATTCAGTTTCAGCTTCAGCTTCTGTTTTGGTTTCAGTTTCAGATTCAGCTACAGTTTCAGTTTAATTTTCAGCTTCAGTTTCAGCTTCAGCTTCAGTTTTGGTTTCAGCATCAGTTTCAGCTTCAGCTTTAGTTTCAGGTACAGCTTCAGTTTGGTTTCAGCGTCAGAATCAGCTACAGTTCCAGTTTCAGAATCAGCTACAGTTCCAGTTTCAGTTTCAGATTCAGTTTCTGCTTCAGCTTCAGTTTGGTTTCAGTTTCAGATTCAGCTACAGTTTCAGCTTCAGTTTCAGTTTCAGCTTCATTTTCAGTTTCAGATTCAGTTCAGCTCAAATAAATCATCCCGTTGATATCTGTTGCCACACGATCTTCTCCTATTTTCAAAAGGACAAACGCATATTGCCCCGATTTTGAAATAGAAATGATTCGTATATTAACTTGATTGGTTAAAATTTAAGCGACACGGTTGGCGTAACTGTTAACTGGTGCATGACGTGGGTTCGACCCCAGCTCTAAACAAAGATTTGTATAGCCTACATGCAGTTGTGTAGTTTAAAAAAATGTTATGAGTGGTTCTTGAATACGCGATTTGAATGAATTGAGAGGGGGAATACAAAGTCCCAACACCCCTTTACATCCTTAAGGGATGATTTCCAGGATAAAACTATCCTATTTCTTTTCCAGGGTCTAAAACTATCTCCATAGCAAATTTCATCCAAATCGGTTTAGCGGTCAAGTGTATTATGTGGGTGGGGAGGGCGGGGACATCATTGATTCCCTATACAAAATTCCAACACCATTTTTACATCTTTTAGGAATGATTTCCAGGAATAAAACTATACTATGTCTTTTCCAGGGTCTAAAACTATCTCCATATCAAATTTCATCCAAATCGGTTTAGCGGTCTAAGTGTATTATGTGTGTGGGTAGGGCGGGGACATTATTGATTTCCTATACGAAATTCTAACACCCCTTTTACATCCTTTAGGAATGATTTCCGGGACGAAACCTATGCTATGTCTTTCCCAGGGTCCTAAACTATTCTCATGCCAAATTTCATCTAAATTGGTTCAGCGGTTTAGGCGTGAAAAGGTAACAGACAGACATACAGACAGTTACTTTCGTATTATTGATGGATATGGAAGTATGGATAGTATGGATATGGATATGGAAGTATGGAGTTATATTATTAGTATTAAAGTATGGATAGCTTTTGTCCGCGAGTTCGTTCGAGTGGGAGGTTTTCCCCGCGTAAATCCCAAACCCGTGGGAATTCCGGGATAAAGAGTGGCTTATGTGTTTTTACAGGATGTCAACTGTCTCTTTACCAAATTTCAATGAGATCCGTTCAGTAGTTTTTGCGTGAAAGAGCAACAAAGATACAATTCGAAAACTATCCTGCGGGAACCTTACATCGGGATAAAAACTATCTTATGTCCTTCCCAGGGTCCTCAACTATTCCCATGCCAAATTTCATGTAAATCGGTTCAGCGGTTAAGGCGTGAAAAGGTAACAGACAGACAGACAGACAGACAGACAGAGTTACTTTCGCATTTATAATATTAGTATGGATGGATAATTAAGAGATAATTATACCAATATTTATTTTAGTGTATGTTCTGTTCATTATTATTCCTTATCTAAATAAATTATTAACTAGGTTCGGTATTTAATGCAGATTAAAATTGTCCTGTACACTATATGAATCATAAAAATACTTTCGAAGATATCATAGATTCAAGCCAGCGCTCGATCCCCTCTTACAAAAAGGATGACGGCAATTGAAATCCAACTGAGCAAAGCCGAGACGGGCCGCTAGTTTGAAATAAAATAATTTAATTTTTTCTAATGGAATTCACGTAAACAAACTCCGTAAGTACTAAGGCGTACCAACGTTGTCATTTCGTAGCATAATACGACACAGATATTATTTTTAACAACGAATTCATGATGGGAACAGATTACAAATTACAAAAGAAATAATATGGTATCGTCCCGTTTATTCTTAAACCAAATTCAACCACTTCCTTCACGGTTTCTTTGTACAATATGTTTTCAAAAGAAATATTATGAAGGTAACATCGGTTATAAATAGCTCTTCCTGTACAAAATTTCCGTAGAGTTATAAGCAGAATGTTATTCTGTGGTGAACCCCTGCACGCTATGTCGTGTGACATATAATAAATATGGGTATTTGTGTAATCCATTTTGTTCGTTATTTAAGTGTATCAAGGGTATATGGAGCACGGATTTAAAAGGATATATGCATGTTACACAAATACAAAATGCCTTTTCTAAGATTACTACTAATGTAAATTGTATCAAATTGTTTGCAAAATAAAATTGAATAAAAACTTTTTACAAAAAATTTAACCGACTTCAAAACAAACAAAACCACTTCTGCACTGCAAAGCGAAAAATAATCTTATATATTGTTTCATTGGATGTCTAATTCCGTTTCAAATAAGGGCTACGTATCTACTCACATGACTGAAGTCGGTGCCAAGCCAATCAATAGTTTAATTGATAGGCTAAGTACGCCGCATTCTGAAGCACGCCCGAGGTAATCAAACCTATTCAATGGGGCGTGCAACTGTCAAAGTGGCGCTAGTAGCACACTTACCAATATCAAAGCAGTTTCTCTATGGAACAGTAATGAATTCCTAAATTAGAGACAGTTATTGAGAATTTTTCGATTAAAGAACATGTATTATGTTCTTTAATCGGAAAATTGTACAGAAATCAATTGAAATCAATGAAATGAAAATAAAAAATATTACCATAGATAACCATAGATGATACAGATAACTATATAATATCTCACAATCTAACTAACACTGACAGTGACAAAGGTTCTTACGGTGGTGGCGCCATCTGCGATTAGCTTTCACTTGCACGCCCCATTATCTTGGCACCGACTGGTTTTGGTTGTTTTGAAGTCGGTTCAATTTTTGTAAAAAGTTTTTATTTTATGCTTTTTAGTACTTATTCTTTGTGTTACCTGAGATACCTACATACCGTTCTCACTTTTTTTAAGTCGGTTAAAAAAGAGAGTTTCTTGTACAAATATTTCTACTCGTACTCCCTAAAACCATATTTCAGACCAATTTTATGTTATGGAAAGGTTTAAACCAAACTCGAGGAGCTCGATGACGTAAACGGCTCAGCGCGTTACATGATTTGATGAGTTAAGCAGTTTTCGCAGAGGCCGGTCATCGGATGGGTGATCTAAAATTTGTTATCTCGAGTTTTTCTTAAGCCATTAGTCTCGGCTGCAGTCATTAGCACCCACTAATCCACATTGGGCTTGCGTAGTCGGTTCTGTCTAGCCGATTCTCATTAGGTATGGTGTTTATCCGTAGAGAAGGTCTGTGCTTCAGAAGTCGTGATATTCATAAGTAGATTATGCTGAACAGTACATAGATATACGAGGGCAGCAATCGCGGGAGATTAGCTGTTAATATTTGAAGAGTTCTATCACTTATCTCCGAAGATATTCATCAGAACATGATGTGTTATATACTAAAACATTTCTTGTAAAATAAGCTTTCAAACAACGAAAACGCGATCGAAATCGGATCAGTAGTTTTTGAGAAAATCGCGGATATACAAACATACATACATACTGGTCGAATACAGAACCTTCTTTTTTGAAGTCGGTTAAAAATCTGGTTGACATGTCTCGTGACCCAACGGCTGACTAGCCACTTGCTGTCGAGGTTATAGGCTGGTTTGTGCTGCGATCTTTAAAGGATCAAGGCTTGCAGCATGTAGATAGAGCAGCATGATATCAGTCTATGGTTTAGATGCACTTTGAGTCGAATGTTAATATTATTATAACTATTTTTTTTTAACGTGGTAAAATTATCAAATAAGTCCTCCCACCCCGGGCAGGGTGGGAGGGACTGTCAGACTTTGACTGACTAAAATCCACGGTGTTCCTTCAATAACCCTTTACGTACCGGGGTCACGGTAATGGGATGAGTCCCACGACCCCGGCAGGCTTATAACTTGGGGAATTCTTCAAATACTCCTCTCACGCTGGGTGGACTGGTAGGGAATGTTAGACCTAATCTTAACCTCTCAAGGACCGTCATTATTTACGTCAACCATCCGTCAAGCACCGCGGGCGGGCTCTTATCGTAAGCGTAATCTGACCCCAGTCACAAACGATTTTAAGACTTATCTTTACTTCAAATACAGTTTTAAATCGGTCGAGGTTTGGTGGCACAAATTTGTGCCAGCGGGGCTCAACTAATACTTGTTTACTGGCACGTTTTTGTGCCGCTGGGGCTCTAGAGGTTAATAAAGAGCCATCCTATTTCTTCAGTTGCCCTTGCATTCTGGGGCGCGATATCTCGTTAGGAAAATCCCGCAACCCCGGCGGGCAATGACCATATCGAAGCTCCGTCATAAGTGCAGATTGCTCTTTGAGGCGCGTGGAACACGACGCGCTTTCGATTCGGGAGCATACATATACATATACCTTCGCATTTTGCTTCGATACAGTTCCAAGTTATTAATTTGATACAATTAAACAAAGCCATACGCCGGTCTCCTGTGCACATTGCATGAAATTCCCCTTAAGAAAGAAATGCGCTTACAATGAAACAGACGGACAGAATTTTTTTTCTATTACTCTTCTCTCCTTTCTTTTTATTAATTTTTTTAATGTCAAAAACCATTTTTGTAGCATTACTCTTAACTCGTTTAAGTATATTTGTCCTCACTATCTCATAATGAATTAAACTTGAATGATATGTGTGTATTTCAATTGTTTTACACTTTTAGATAGAAATAAAGTCATTAATCACTAGCAACGTAATTACTTTTTCGGAAACTCGTAATTCTTACTTATAGACAGTTTTTTGTAGACCCAGAATGATATATTTATTTAGGCAACATTCGTGGCCAATATATTGGGTAGGACGAAATACCTACTCGGTTGATAGATCGGCTCAACTTGATTTATAGTGTTTCTACATAGGCGGTGACGTTCAATCAATAAAATGGCGACCTTAACCGCCAGATTAGACCCTAGTTTAGCGTCACGTTAACCTTTTGTAAACGGACGTTTTGACACATCGAGGTTAAGAAAAGTTTGGATTTTCGATGAGGTTTCTGCCACAAGTGTACTTTTTACTTAACTTATCTTGTTCGTTCATTCATTATTATGTCCGGGTCAAATCTTGCAAATGAATTTTAAAGCAGTTTTTCTCAAACGATTAAGATGAAATTTTGCATACACGTTTAGTTTGGATGACAATGAATGGTTAGCTAACATACGTCATTTCAAAATCCAATATGGCGGATGGCTCAAGATGACAGACAGTTATTTTTTGCACTGCTATGAACTGGGTATCAAATGAAAGAATTTGCTGAGAAATTACGAATATACAAAAATATTTTTAATTATATATTTTTTTTTATCGTTAAAAGGCTCGCGTTTGACTACCATCTCACCTGATGGTAAGTGATGATATGGTCGAAGATGGAGCACGCTTACCTAAAAGTAACCTATTCACTCTTGACTTAAAGACCCCTAGGTTATAGCTATCGGGAAACACAGACTCCGGCAGGGAATTCCACTCCTTAGCCGTAAGCATAATGAAGATATTCCCAAAACGTTTAGTGCGTATAGTTGGGATGTGGGATTGTTAGTAGTTTAATTTTACTTGTTTCGTTAGAGTATTTTAAGAGTTTACACCCTTCTTTTCTGGATGGGAAAATCATCAAATGACCCCACCCGATCTGGGTAGAGTGAAAGGGGGGGTCGGCCCTAGACTTCTACTGACTAAAAACCCACCCTGCTCCTTCAGTTGCCTTTGCGTTCCGGGGCCACGGTATCTCGTTAGAACATTCCCGCTACCCCGTAAGGCAATATCCCTATCGGGCCTCATCAACGCTGCTGACAGCTCTTTGAAGCGCGCGCGGAATACGGCGTGCCGCCGATTCGGGCCTGGTCCTTACCGGACAGTGAGCTACCCCTGCTCGCCGTCCGGAGGCCCACGTTTACGTTGGCCGGAGATCGGCTCGCGTGCCCCAACGCCCGGGGCTTCTCCCGCGGTGACCGGGGCGTGAGGAAGAATGTTGTCTCTCCCTCACGCGTTCAGCCTCCTCCTTCGCTAGCATAACTGCTTCATAGAAAGAGGCGATTGCATCCCATTCCCCGTCGCCCCGCACCATGACCTGAACCAAGGCCAGACGCGAGAGGTCGCCCCCGCCGATCGCCTTCACGAGGACACGGCGGTGCTCCGCCCAAACGGAGCACACCTCCACTGTATAAGAGTTACAGCCTGCTAGTGAATATTAAAACAATTATGCCCAAAAAAAAAATCCTGATATTTTGTCACTACTTGCAAGAATCTGGCTGAGATTACAGAATATAGATTAAAATGGGATAGAAAGAGAGAAATCATTTATTAGCCATAATGTAGGTATACATATGAGTCGGTTAGATTTAGTAGAGTCCCAATACATTGTACCATTACGGCGGTTTGCTATATTACTTAGAATACAGAAAGAACTAGAAACCGCGTTCAACTGTAATTGCAAGCCGCGCTCTGTGTCCAAATACAAGACAAGCATTATTTTTATATTAAAGTAGTTATTAATATACTACAAAGAATTTTTATTCCCTCAGTAGGTAATAAAAAGAAGGGAGAATCAAAACTCTTATATTGGCAACACTAACAAGATGGATGCATTATTCTCTTTGACAATATTACAAACTAAACAATTTATTCAATCTATTCTATACTTTTAATAAATCTGTAGAGAGGTTAATTCTGTACATGAAATATATTTACAAAATAACTATCAGGGGGTGATTAGGGATCGATACTGATGCCAAAAATGCAATCAGTAAAATTATTGTCTGTCTGTCTGTCTGTCGGTCTGTCTGTCTGTCTCTCTGTCTGTCTGTATAACCGTTATAGAAACAAAAACTACTCGACGGATTTTAACGAAACTTGGTACAATTATTTTTCATACTCCTGAGCTGGTTATAGTATACTTTTCATCACGCTACAATCAATAGGAGCAGAGCAGTGAAGGGAAATGTTGGGAAAACGGGAGAAGTTGCTCCATTTTTTAAGCTTCCGTCGCGAGTGCGACCTTAATGGTTAAAGCTACACAGAAATCATTTATGACAGAAATGTTCTCCTTAAAATTATATAAAAAATATCCCACGACAGCATATATCTATCTTTTATGGTTGACTCACAATAACACGTGTAACTCTCGATAGCTTAGCAGTTCGAAACTTTCTGATTATTATTCTGCTCCGAAATTTAAAACCACCACAACTTTGCAATGGAACTCGGCTAAAAGTAACCCAGTTGCAACAAAATATAATTGAGGCTCAAATTTTAACAGGTTGCGGTGCAGGAGAAACCGTCTTTATTCGCAGAATTCCCATAATACCAAATAATTTTCCATTCCAATTTAAAAGAACGCAATTCCCAGTATCGGTGTGTTATGCAATGACAATTAATAAGGCTTAAGGGCAAGCTTTTCGTGTTGCTGGAGTAGATCTCGGTGTCAGTTGTTTCTCGCATTGTCAGTTGTACGTCGCTCTTTCCCGGGTTAGCATTTCTAGAAATCTTTATGTTCACGTGCCGGATGGGTCAACTTTCGACATAGTTTACCCGGAAGCTTTGCGCTGAAGTATTTTCGTTCTATAGGTACTTAAGCCTCATGTGAACGTGATCTAAACAATATTACCAATACATTAACTTAATAACACACAAGGAGTTACACGCTGACGGAGTCGCGGGCACAGCTATTAACAATAATATTGTGCGGTTCGGTATTGCGATATTTTTCAACAGTATTATAGATTGACATATTATATTTCCCTACTAAATTACGAAGGTTAATCTGTCTGTTACATCAAAATCACTGAACCGTGAGGAAGGACATAGGCTACTGGCTTTTTACGAAATACGACGGAAACGTGGACGAAGTCGCGGGCAACAGCTATCTATACTAATAATATAAGGCTGAAGAGTTTGTTTGTTTGTTTGAACGCGATAATCTCAGGAACTACTGGTTCGAATTGAAAAAATATTTTTTAATTAAATAGTCAATTTATAGAGAAAGGCTATAGGCTATATATCATTACGCTAAGGCCAATAGGAGCGGAGCGCCAATAAAGAATGCTTCAAAATCGGGGTTAAATTTAACGTTAGCCCAAAGTAACTATTCCACGCGGACGAAGTCGCGGGCAAAAGCTAGTAATTAAATAAAACGATAAGTGAACGCGCTAGTTACACGTGAAATGTGATCCCATCCTGTTTTATTTAGCCCCGCTGCATTTTTACAGGTAGAAACGACACAAGACGTCATAATTTAAATAAATTGGACACAGGTAAAACACTTCACGCGATATGACGTTTATAGTACAACTGATCGGCTGCATGTCAAACTACTCCATTTAGGAATAGTTTTGTTGCTTCAGTATTACGCACGCTCACGGCTTCTAGTTCTTTCTGTATTCTAAGAAATATTACAATGTTATATATATCTCATTCAAATTCGAGAAGGTGTATTATAAGTTAGTATTAGACTTAGGTACCCCTGATCTTTAGGGCAGCTGTAGGAACAGTGTGGGTTTTAGTTAGTAGAAGTCTGACACTCCCTGCCCCTCCACCCAGAGCGGGAGAAGTCATTCGATGATTTACTCAAGGGGCCGTCCATTAATCACGTGATGTTTTTTTTGCATTTTAAGCCCTCCCCCTCCTCCTTGGTGATACATGGTGAGGTTTAAGGCTACCCCCCCCCCTCCCTCTCCCTATATCACATGTATTTTTCCTACCTGCAAAGAATCTATATTTTTTTTTATATTTATAAAATACTGGTATAAGTATCATCTGATTTTATAATAGAAAATTAAAGACTACTATAATAACGTTCAGAGGTAGACAAAAAGGTTGCAGTTTGTTTTTGACTGACATAAAAATAATGACAGAAATGCGAAAATCTTTTTTGTATTAATACATGAACATTATTTAATGTATAGTATTTTCGGACCACGGATTAGCAAGACTTTCTTCAACATCAATAACTGGATAAGCATCTTGCAAGTCAGTTGTTGGCACAGTGCTTTGTTGAAGATCAACATCGGTTTCATCAAGTCTCTCGGCGTCATCATTTCGCCGAATTTACGACTTCAAAAAAGGAGGAGGTTCTCAGTTCGTTTTGAACTTTTTTTTATGTATGTTATCTCATAACTCGAAGACGGCTGGACCGATTTAGAAATTTTGTTTTTCGTTTGACAGGGTATACTTTCTAGTTGGTTTCATTGTTATGAAATTAGGATATGATGATGGAATTCCGGAGTAATCGAGGGAACTCTTCAAATATTATAGGCACACCTATAGCGTTTTGGGTATTTCTAATAGTACCTTGTGCAGTTGCTCTTGAAAAGCACAATTTGGGGCTGTGGAACTGATGATGAAGACCACAGATGGCCACCGAAACTACTCAATCATCAGTATTTCGTGGATTGCGATTCGATTACTAGAATATGCATGTTAAGCACTTTATGCACGTCACAATGCATATAGGGATGTAGAGCTGATGGTGAAGTACCAGGAGAACTCCTCAAAAATCTTCTACAGACAACCTTTGGATGGATTTGACACAGAAGGAGAAAATAAATACGCGGGTAGTCCACGGTGTACTATTTATTTATCTAAAATACAAAACAATAAATAACGTTCTCAAAACATATATATACATACAAATATTAAAAAAAAAAGAAACAAACGCATACATAATAACAACAATATAAGGAGAGAGATAAAGATCTTTTACTAAGTTTTTGAAAGAAGATAGGGTTTGTACTTGTCTTACTGACACGGGTAGAGCATTCCATAGCCGTACTGCTTGAGCTACGAACGACTTACCATAGAAATTGGTGGCGTGACTCGGTACCGCAAGCCTTAAGTTTTCTGATGACCTCATTTTGCATGTGTGTCATGAAGGAACTTAAATCGTTCTTTAAGATAAGTGGGGGTTTTAGGATTAAACAGAACACTGTAAAGCAGAGACAAAATGTGTAAGTTCCGGCGAAGATGTATTGGAAGCCACTGGATACGTGATCATATTTGTAGTATATTTTTGTTTCGCATTGGCCCACAATTCATTAAATTCTTTTTGAGCCACACTAGGTTGTAAGTCGTGAAAAAAAAATGTCTTTATACAGATCACCTAGTTTAGACATGTTTTCATTCAAAACGTACGAGGTTAAACAATTTACGCATGTGTATTCAGTGTTAAAACAACAGAATAACTGACACTGACAAGCTGAGTCCGGCGGACGGTTGTTGCGGCTCGCGGGAACTTTACTTCGTTCGATGCCTGGCAACGGCGAATCGTAGTCACACTACAAGTCGTTTTCGATTATGTACGTTTTTGACGAAAAAATAAATACATGTAACGCCGCTTTTCGGTTGAGTATCGCACGCTTGCCGAAAAAATAAATACACGTGATATATTACTTTACCCGTCCTCCCCCCTTGTGATATTTCGTGATATTTTATGGACCCCCTCCCCCCTTTCGAACCTCACGTGATTAATGGACAGCCCCCAACCAGAAAAAAAATGTACCTATAGACAACCATTCATAAGAGGATGGTTAAAAAAGCCTGGCAGTTGAGAGCTGAATAATTTATTTTACTTACTGGCGGCTCACGTTTACGAACACGATGGTACGGTCGGCCAAGAAAGTGGTGTACCAGTTTTGATTTAGTTTCCCGGTCATCGAAAATTACAACAAGGTTCGTTATAAAAAGATATTACTGAAAGAGACAACATTATCATGACGTAAACCTATGTATTTAGTATTCATACGTCATATGTCACATATAAGTACATGACATTTTAACCTTTAGTATAAATGAAAAGGACATTAGTTTCTACAAAGCAATTGAAATGTTTCCAAACAAAAGTAATAAAAACTATTTAGACAACCGAATTCCATTTGAAAAAGAAAACTGACAATTGACATTTTGTCAAATATATGCAAAAAATCGATATATTTTCCGTGTTATTTTTCAATCAACTGCATATAAAATCATCTCAATGCCTGCCAACTTGACCATTGCCGAAAGAACACAAATAATTGCCCAATTTAATGAGGGAAGCAGTATCAGTGCGATATCCCGGAATTTGAATATATCGAGGCGTTCTGTCCGCTTTTGGATTCGTCGTGAAGGAGAGGAGGGAAGTTTGTTGGATCACAGAAGAAGTGGTCGCCGGCCTGCACTCTCCAATAACGATAGAGAATTCATGAGACGGGAATATGAAATCAATGGTTTTAAGCCCACAAAACATTTTGCGGAGATGTTCGATGTGAGTGCCCAAACAATAAGGAATCATCTACATTACATGGGGTTGCACCACAGGCATTACGCCAAGAAAATATATTTGACGGATGCTCACAGACTTGCTCGTCTGAACTTCGCCAGAGAGCACTTAGAGTTTGATTGGTCTAATACAGTGTTTTGTGATGAAAAAACGTTTAAATCCAGTCAGCATGGACGTCTTCACCTTTGGCGATATAATTCAACACGGTATAAAGATGATCATGTAATCCCAAATAGAGAATCAGGTCGAATTTCCGTAAATATTTGGGGCTGGATGAGTACGGATGGTGTAGGAGAATTGTGTTCTCTACCTCCTCGAGCGACGGCTGTAAATTATATCGACGTGCTTCAGAATGCAATGCTACCGACAGTCCGTAATGTTTACCCGGAGAACGAAGTGCCACAATTTGATTTTGTTCAAGATAATTGTTCAATTCATAATGCGAGGATCGTAAGAGCCTGGTTTCGTTCACACACTGACGTAAGGGTAATTCAGTGGCCCTCAAGATCGCCGGACCTCAACCCGATAGAAAATCTTTGGGGCCTTATGGTCCAACGATGGTCGCATCAAAATGAAAGAACCAAACAAGCTCTTATTAGTCACTGTAATTACATCTGGGAGGAAATGCGGGGAACCGATATTTGCTCACGGCTTGTTGGTTCAATGAGGTCTCGTCTTTTAGAGGTTATAGAGGCCAACGGCGGTTACACCCGTTTCTAATTTTTAAAAATTTTCAATATCTTCTAAATATTACTATATATGCTATGTTTTTGTTTGTTATAAGTATTTTAAAATTGATTGTAGAAATTTAATAAAAGGATAAATCTATTTTTAGCTTGTTTTTTATTGATATTGTAATTACAAGTTTACAGAAATTGTAGGTTTGTGGACTCGCCTTGTGCCTTTACAATTTTATGTAACTTGTTGATTACAATTCTGAATTTGTAGATACAATTTTGTCATCAAAATCTACAGCCCCCCGCCGTTGATTTTACGACGTCATTGGTTCCATCAAGTTCAAACTAAGAACAGCTGTCACGTTACAAACAGTAATAGTCGTTATCAATAATCAGATAAAGACAGCAATAGAAGTTGTCAGATCGATCTGCAAGCGAAACTAATCTTTATCACCTATGAATCTGCAAGCGATATTCAACCTTAGGGTGGTACACCACTTTCTTGGCCGACTGTACCATATATGTATGTACTAAGAGTCGCGTGGAGCTTCGCTCCCCTGGACTTTATCACGATAAAAACATAACCCTCATTTTTTGCAGTCGGGTAAAAAAGCCTATAACCTTCCCCAAGCTTCAAGCTACTTCCATACCAAATTTTATCCAAATCCACCCAGCATTTTCGAAGATTAACGCGTTCAAACCAACAAACAAACTTTTCTGCCTCATAATATCAGTATAGATATAGGTAATGCCTCTGCAAAGCCCGAGTGTTTCGCTTCTATGACCTATATTCGTGTATTTATAAATATTTATATTCTATCATGTTAACCAGTTTCTTCTCAGTTCCAGGAAACGACAGTAAGCACATTATGTGTGTGCCGAACCAGCTCGCCAATGAGACACAAACAGAAGAACTCGACAACTTCGAAAGTGAGTTGCATAACTGTGGATCATACATGTTTATAGCATGTAGTTTTAGTGGAATCGAGTAGAGTACTATATATAATATATATACAACGTGTAACAGAAACCCCATATCTATCCAAAAGGACTGAAGACAACATCTGGTATGGAGTCTCTATGCAATGTTTCAGCTCAAAATAAGTGACTCACAGAATTGACCCCAAATTATTGGCTTCATATGTTTCTTGAATACCAGTAATAACAAACGTGTCACAGCACTATGAGGGTCATCACTCTCACGTCACTAGCCAATAACACGACAATTCTATTCGTTCTTCTTAATTTGAAAAATTCGGTCTCTGGTATCAATGTATTGAAATTTCTAATAAGCTCCACACATGTAGACATAGGATTATAAAACCCTTGGTATATTGTTTGTTATCATCCAAAGAAGCCGTCCCCTTTAACCCTTTAAATTACACGTTGTATATAGATAGATAGATTGAATATACTTTATTGTACACCAAAATTTAAACACACCTTTTTTTCTTAATATATATATATATATACAGGGTTAATTGTAAAACACCAAAAACCTCTCAAGACTATGTTACTAACATCATAATCAACAACTTTTGTTCTATGACTTTTAAAAATTCGTCATATTTTAGTTCACCAGATTTTCATATAAAAATAAATTAATTAATAAATTAATTATTAATTAATTAATTATTAATTACTAATTATTACTTCTTATCTTACTTTTTATCTTATCTTACTTCTTACTATCTTACTTCTTTCTTATTTCTTACTTTTCTTATTTCTTACTTTCTTATTTCTTACTATATTTCTTATTCTTACTTTCTTTTTCTTACTGTATTATAAATGCGAAAGTTTGTGAGGATGGAAGGATGTTTGTTACTCTTTCACGTAAAAACTACTGAACGGATCTGAATGAAATTTGGTAAGTAGATAGTTGACATTCTGGAATAACACATAGGCTACTTTTCATCTCGAAATTCGCATGGGATCGGGAAAAACCTCCCACGCGGACGAAGTCGCGGGCAAAAGCTAGTATTATAAATGCGAAAGTTTGTGAGGATGGATGGATGTTTGTTACTCTTTCACGCAAAAACGACTGAACGGATCTGAATGAAACTTGGTAAGTAGATAGTTGACATTCTGGAATAGGCTACTTTTTATTCCGAAATTTTCACGGGGTCGGGATTTGCGCGGGAAAACCTTCCCACGCGTACGAAGTCGCAGGCAGAAGCTAGTACGACCACCCACCCACGACTCCCCGCAGTATCCATTCAAATTTTTTCTTCAAAAGTTAGATTTTAGCGATACGGCTGCCTATTGTGTCAACTTGTGTTGTTTTTATATCAATACAATATACAGTGTGAGTCTTTATAATGTGCACATATCGAAATGAGGGAATCTTTATTTAACTTTATCGACGGTACAAAAATCTAAATAGGTATTTATTATTTATGGAATTTTTAAAACTTTTGTTCGCTACTGTGACCCCAGTGTAAACAAAACGGTGTAACTTTTAAAATATATGATCTATCACGATAAAACAAACTCTAGAATGATTGGAAGTAATTAGGCGTCCTCATAAAATGAAAATTGTGGAAAAAACTACCCTCAATTGAAAATAAACATGTTTTTTAGCAAAAATCTGTATTTTTTTTTTCATATTTTTTTACAATAACCGTAAAATTTCTCAATAAGACGCCCCCATTACCTACCTTTTTTATTACTTTAAGTTATTCTTCATCGTATTAACCACCTAATGGTAAACATTGCATGTTTTTAACTCAATCCCAACATTTCTTATCAACTGTCAAAGAAAGGCCCAGCGTATGGCTACGCACTATTGTTTAGTAGGTAGATAACCTTTTCTTGTGAATTTTGTTGTGAATGTGCATGGGTCGGGGTGTGGGTAGGTAAGGCCAACCGAAGGGACCTTGAATTGACTTATGTATGATAGACGTCAGACAGGCAGTCGCTCCGAATTATTCGTCGCTGCTACATGTGTTTCGTTACTTTCGTTCGCTGCTACCTGAGTTTCGTAACTTTCGTTCGCTGCTACATGATTCCCCGTTTAAGTGAATTCTCCCCGGCATACATTGCCGACATTTATTTTTGCTATGGACTGGGACGAGGAAGTGCCATAGCTGCGCGCGCAGCTTACATAGCTGCATTTTCTAACAGGCAACCAGTGCCATCTGCCCGCTACTTCCAGGAAGTTCACGGAAGGTTGTCGATCACTGGACTTGGATCAAGTAGACATCGACGTGAGCTGCCTCAAGTGCTTTTTGATGTGGCTATTGAACAAGCAGTATTGAGTGATTTGTTTGCTGATCCATCTATAAGTATTAGACGACTGGCTCTTCGTCTCGGAATATCCCAAAAACCAGCGTGGCGTATTTTAAAGAAAGAAGGATTGCATTCTTATCACTACCAAAGGGTGAAACATCTACATGAAGACGTAGATTGGCGTCCAAGGTGTGTGATGGTCACTTAGATTCAAAGAAAATCCAGAGAAAACCCTAACTTTCCGGTAATCATACTATGGATGGACGAAGCAATACTAGAGACGGTTTACTAACTGTCGAAATTTACACAGATGGTGCCGTGCAGGTGAAAACGCAAAACTAAAACGTTCATCGACTTTTCAAGTACGATTTTCAATAAATGTTTGGTCTGGTCTTATCGATGACATGTTGATTGGACCAGTAATATTGCCGAGAACGTTGACCGGTAAAAGATTTTAAAATCTATTGAAAAATGAACTACCTGAGTTATTGGAGGATGTACCACTGGTTTGCGTCGAAGAATATTTCTACAGATGGACGGATGCCCTGCCCATTCCGCTACAAATGTAAGATCATTTTTAAACGATAATTATCGTGATAAATGGATCGGCCGGCAAGGGCCTGTAGGGTGGCCTGCGCGTTCACCCGATTTTACGCCCCTTGATTACTTCCTATAGGAGACCATGAAACAACGCGTCTACAGTGCCTCCATCAACAGTGAGGCCGATTTGCGTGACCGCATAATAAACTGTGCGAATGATATTCGCAGTGATCCCGAAATGATAAGGAGAGCGACACACCAAATTTTAATTCGCGCGGCTTTGTGCCTGCAACAACGAGGTGGACATTTTGAGAACCTGATGTATTCAATTTTGTGTAAAATAATAAATGGTTTTAATTGAACTCTTTTGTATTAATTATCATCCCAAATAAACCATCCTTAAAACAACAATAAATTGCGTGTTCAGAGTGCCATCTTTTAACACTTGATAGAAAAGGTTATGTTTGAGCATTGATATACTAAAAACCCAAGATGCACACTCAACGTCTCAAAACCGTCCGCATAAAATGAGTGCTTATTTCAAAATTATGCGCTCATTTCAAATAGTAACGGCAAATTTCAATGGCCGCGTTTTCAGTGTCAAAACAATGTATTATGGCATCTTTTTTATTTTAGTCGCATAATAAAAATTACCCTGTTGAACAAATAATGGAGTCGATTTTTTTTTCTTGTATTTATTTATTTTTTATTAATAAGTTTAGTAGTTTAGTTTTTAGTGCTTTATTGTCCATATTGTCCATACTTATATTATAAATGCGAAAGTAACTCTGTCTGTCTGTGTGTTATATTTTCACTCCTTAGCCGCTGAACCGATTTAGATGAGATTTAGCATGGGAATAGTTTAGGACCGTGGGGAAGACATGGGATAGTTTTTATCCCGAAATTCCCACGCGATCAGAATTTACGCGGGGAAAACCTCTACACGAACGAATAAATCAATCAATTTTACGGTTTTTTTAATGTTCATAAATAAAATAAATAAATAATTTATCGAACATAAAAATATTACATCTTTAAAGTGAAACCCCTGCCTCCTATGCTAAGCGAGCCTGTGTTACAGGAATCAGTGTCCTACGCTATACATTAAAACACATTTCAACATTAGAAGGTGTTGAGAACAAAAGAAATAGAAGCGAAACGTGTATGTGTGTGTAAGTTTGAGTGTATGTGCGTAATTGTGCGTGTGTGGGTGTGTGTGTGTCTGGAACTCTGGACGCGTGTGCGTTAACATGAGTGTGTGTTTTGAATAGCTTAATTTACTGTACTGACGAAATGATTTTTTTAATATCGTCATAGCTCAAAGACTGAAGCCATGGTTTTAAAATTTGTTTGATCTTATGTCACATAAGCTTCTAAATTGGGATAGTTTTATTTGCTCTATTGTAGATCCTAGAACTTAATGCCTAAAAGAATCCAGACGTAAGTTTAGTGTGACATTTGGGAACTTTACAAACGGGAAACCCAGTGCGTTTGCTTATTAAATCTGGGTTTACTGGTAACAATCTGTGTCTACGTAGTATGGTATGGAGGATATATACTGGGAACTGTAAGTACTTGAGCTTCCGAGTATAGCAGTCCAGTGGGATAAATTCGTTTTTTGAACGACATCACTTTAAGTATTGCCCATTGTGCGCGTTCCGCTCCTAGTATTACAATTTTAAACGTCTCTCCCCATACTGGAATAATTTAAATAATTTAATAATAGAAAAAAAAATATTTTAAGTATATCGATTCATCATGGGATAACTTATGGGTTCACGACATGCGGTATGCTAATGATAAAAGTGTGTGTGAGTGTTGCTTTGTCGCAACACCAATCTTATTAAAAACTTCTAATTTTTATACTTTAGTTTTTCTCGTCACCAAATACGATGCGGAGAATGGACATCAATCGTCAGTCAACAAAGGCGAGAGATTTTTTTATTGCGGATTTTTTTTACGAAGGTATTATGAAGGTATATCACGGCAAAAGCTTTATTGAATTAAAAAATAATAAACGATTTTAATAGTTTATATTTGTTTCATTGATATACATATATACAAAAACATTTACGCTATAGTTACGTCTTTAGAACACAATTTAACAAACTTATAATACTAACAAAAATGTCTTATAAAAAAAATAGTATAAGGTGTAAGTCTCCACTCAAGGCCTTGTCCTATCGAGCAACGTCAGTCGTAAAATTTGATTGTTTTTCGCACACTGCTTTGTAAAAACAACTTTAAACAATTTTCATAAGATGGAATTTGCAAAAACATATTTTATACTTATAGCATTACTATTACTACGTAGGTGGTGAGTGTTTGGCGACAGTTTCGAGCGTCACTTTTCTTCGAGACTGTGCATCTTGGGTTTTTAGTATATCAATGTGTTTGAGTTATAAACATACTATTTTCACTATTGGGTAGCGAATACGATGAGCATTCATTTAAAGTAATAAAAAAGTAGGTATTGTGGCGTATTATTGAGAAATTTTACAATTATTGTAAAAATGTATGAAAAAAAAAACAGATTTTTGATAAAAAAGGCATGTTTATTTTCAATTGAGGTTAGTTTATTTCCATAATTTTCATATGAGGACGCCTAATGACTTCCAATCATTATGGAGTTTGTTTCATCGTGATAGATCCTTTATTTTAAAAGTTACATCGTTTTGTTTACAGCGGGGTCGCAGTAGCGAACAAAATTTTTAAAAATTCCATAAAAATTAAAAAAAAAATCGATCTTTTTAAAAATTCCCTCATTTCGATATATGCACATTATAAAGAGTCACACTGTATGAATAAATTCAAATTGTGTTTATCATAAAGAGTATTCTATATTTTACCAATTCATATTTATTTTTCAATTCAAATGTATTATAAAACACTATGATGATAACAAAAATGGGCCTTATTAACGGCTTC
The DNA here is from genome assembly GCA_943138885.2 of Tholera decimalis. NCBI lineage: Eukaryota > Metazoa > Arthropoda > Insecta > Lepidoptera > Noctuidae > Tholera > Tholera decimalis. The sequence goes on along the minus strand of OW964552.2, from coordinate 11,261,238 downwards.
TCAAATATATTTCGTAAAAACCGAAGCAACCATAAAAAAATCGCTGTAAATACCCACATATATTTAATATTCCGTCGCACCATACATTTTCCGCCGTTGCGTTTTACAAGCTATGTTCGGTGATTTTTCTCGACATTTATTACCGAAACCCTTTACAATTCTGTTTAATGACCTGGAAGCATTCCGCTTGTATGGAAAATAACACGCTGTGAAACTTATTTTTTACACTACTATGCCGCAAAAATTGACGATGTTTAAAGAAGAAAGAAAGTAAAATATTTATTTACTAGCTTTTGCCCGCTACTTCGTTCGCATGGGAGGATTTTCCCGCATAAATCCCGATGGGAATTCCGGAATAAAAAGTAGCCCCATGTGTTCCAGGATGTCAACTATCCTACTTGCCGAATATCATTCAGATCCATTCAGTAATTTTTGATTGAAAGAGTATCAAACACCCATACATACATACATCCTCACAAACTCGCATTTATAAAATTAGTAAGATGATGATGAAATACTTATTAGTAATAATGTTGTACATATAAAACAATACAAATAACACATAAAGCAAAGACCTATAGAGAGACCGAGAAGGTTCCTATATCAGCTCGATGCTACAAAATTTAGCAATGAAAACAGTTCCGCAGCGCTGGTATTCTGATAGAACCTGCTATTATACATTTGTATGTGGTTTTTAAATTCAAGCTGCTGCAACTGGCTTGCGGCACGGTTTGATTTGAACACGTAATTCAATATAAGAGCATCAATTATTTCGTATAGTGTTAAGCATTGCATATAGCCTTGCATTTTTAAATAAATGTGCAATTAAATTTTATCCAGTGAACAATCGATACTCATAAAAAAATTAAATCTTCTTATTGCTTATAAGGAGGTCGCCTTTAAATATTTAATTCTATTTATTCGTTTGATTCTATTTGTTCATTTCAAAACAAATTTATGAAACTCATTCGTTAAGACGCGTAAATCTCGATTTCGTGGGAACTCCAGAGTAAAATATTGCCTTATAACCTCTTCTCTTTTCGTCTTCCAGTCCCAGTCATTAAAATCAATCGATCGAACAGAAAACACGAACGTAAATAACTTGAAGAAATACATACAGTATGTTAACTAACAGAGGCCGTTCTCGTTAACCCGCATTAGTATGGCAACCATACATGCTAAAAAAAATACCATTCAAAAACAAAATGTTTTTTTCTATATTAAAATATTCACTGAGAATGTTAAATTGATAAGTAAAAGAAACACAGACGCGTACTTGAAGGACGGCAACGTCGTAATTTATTTATGAATGACGGGCCGCGTGTGCGGCGATCTAATTGATGTGCTTATACTATTGCGGGTTAACGGGAACGCCCTCTGTTAGTACACTATTATACTATTACTATATTGTTAGTATACTGTATTTTATTTTGAAATCACAGACCAACTCTTCAGTTTTATTTCTATATGCATAGATACCAGTAATAGACTGATTCTGTTAAAATTTTAACGGTCTACTTATTACGGGTACTGATTACGGGCTCCACTTACAATCAGAGGGACATACAGCTGAGGCCTCTTAATAGGATTTCATTGGTTACATATATGTATAACTTACGTGTGAAAAGTGTTATAACCGTCCTCTGCCTTTGGTCAAACTGGTGTGATCGTAAGCTGACGAAAATAAGGAAGGAATAGGTTTGAAGAGGTTCAGTGATATGGAATCATCAACCACTATAATACAAAATTAGTATAGCCTAAAAAGGGGATCTTTTGATTTTGGACATTTAATTTGCCTAGTTCTTAACCCGACTATGCTGGGGTCCGTTTCCCGTCTAGTAAGATGCTGCTGATTGTCTATTAGCACCCGCCGCTAACACGAAGCCCCTTGGCATATTTTGTTTTATTTTGTAGGTTTAATTAATAAAATTTTACCACACACTAAACGTTACTTGTATTTGTTTAGTGGGTAACTACTACGACAACCATTTTGACATACAGTATGTTAACTAACAGAGGGCGTTCCTATTAACCTGCAATAGTATAGCATCCATACATGCTAAAAAAATATTACCATTCGAAAACAAAATGTTTTTATTTGTTTAAATATTAAAATATTTGCTAAAAAAAAAATCAATTAGATCGCCGCACACGAGGCCCGTCATTCATAAATAAATTGCTACGTTGCCGTCCTTCAAGTACGCGTGTACAGAGTGTTTCTTTTACGTATCAATTTAACGTTTTTAGTTATCCTTATGGTCACTGACCATAAGAATAACTTCTATGTAATATATTTTATTTTATTTTATTTAATAATAAATATATTAGACAATAAGGATAACTTCTATGTATTTTTATATTTTTCCTAGCTCCAGTCCCTCACAAGAGTGCCTCAATGATGACGTCATACTGCGGTCTGCCTGCATCCATCCAAGTGCCGGCGATGTCAACGGCATCTGTTAAGAATGATACCACAATAGATAAGGAACAAGTCTCCAGGCAGAGGGGTCAGTATTCCTAGAGGCTGAATTTTTTTACTGGCCACCATCTCACCTGATGGTAAGCGATGATGTGGTCGAAGATGAAGCACGCTGGCCTAGAATTAAATTATTCACTCTTGACTTAAAGATTCTCAAGCTATAGCTATCACGAAATACAGACCCGGCAGGGAATTCTACTCCTCAGCCGTATGCACAATGAAAGTATTAGGTAATAACAACCCGACCTTGGTTTTCAATGATTATAAACAAATCTGAGTAATGTACTGAATAATCATCTATTCAACCTTTTCTCAACTAAGTTGGGATGGGCTTTCATTTTATTCAGATGCAACTGAGTTTTATTTTATTTTATCCGACCTCTCTACAACCCTGTATCTGGGTAACACATAGCTTGGCAAGACTGATTTTAGATTTTCTGGCTTCTGATGATCCGTAATGACTATAAAACGATTCATTTCTAGTTTCGATCTCACGCACACTGACTAACCGTTGTAGTGTGCGTAAATATTACGCCGTTCTTGCATTTCGTACCTACTTACGCGCTCGTAAACATGCTTTCCGAGGCGGGACGGAATCTCGATATATTGAGATAGTCGCCCATCTACGTACCGACCTTGCCAGCGTTGCTTAACTTTGTAAACCGACCCATGCCACTGTTATTATTTATCCTCGAGCTAAATACAAATCATACGAATGTTATGTTAAAGATTTATATGTTTGTTTTAATCCCACCCATACGCACGAAACGTTTTGGGAATACTTTCATTGTGCGTACGGCTAAAGGCTCATTTACACGATGCCATTTTCTTATACATACAAGAGCAATAATTGAATACAATTAGTGATGCGCAATAATTGCCTGCAAGAATTGTAAGAAAATGTTTACACGCGGATATAATAAAAAAAATGGAACGCAATTATTGAATCATAATTGAATGCAAGTCTTGACAAGAAATAATTGCAAATGCGTTTTGTTTACACCAATACAATTATGTTTAGGAGATTATTGCTTTCAAGTTTTGACTTGTCTAAACACAAGCTTGTTTGTACTTGTAAGGCAGTTGCTTCAAGTATTGCACGTATTTGCGTTGGCGAATTTTTCATTCAAGTGTTGAACGTGACTGTTTATGATTCAATATTCTTAAATATGAGTCAAAAAGTTTTTAAGTTTAGTTTTGCTGATTTTAATCAAATTCATTGAGATATATCGCAGTCATGATTGTTTATGATGGAACTAGCATAACATATTGTTAAAAGTTCCTAAAATAAATAAAGATTAAAAAAAAAAAAATATTGTTTAGGGATACTCAAAATGTAAATTACAAGAATCGTGATGCGCGTAATGCTGCACTATCAGCATTTGCGCAGGAATTTGGAGTGGATGGTTTTGGACCCAAGGAAATTACCAACTGTTAGATATGCGGGAGTTACGGACAACCATTAAACACGCTAGTCAATGTCACACTGCTTTATTCACATAGACACAGGTTAAAGTACCGAGACGTAGCCACGGTACGCACACATACAATCATGGTTTTAGCATACAGAACATTCCCTTCCCATTAATTAAGAAATACCTCGGCTAACAACAAAAGAACATAATTAACTAAAACTTAAAAACTAAGGAGAAAAGTTGTCTGGTGACAGCGCCAGACGGCGCGGGTTAATCGCGGGCATAGGTGTTGCCGGCGCATCACGCGAGGCGTCGGATTCAGGCGTGGCAAAGGACATATCCCTTCTACTTCCATCTCCCTCCTCACTCTCTTCTAAGGGCGTACTGGTTAGGGTTGATGAGATTGACTCTTGTGCGGGGGGTGGGGTATCACAAACCACTAAATCTGAGTCGTTGGAGTTAATGGTTTGATCTGTAGCAACGTGCGGAACGTCGGGAATCGTGTCCTAATATGATGAACCTTGACCTTCACCATGCCCTCGAATTTGGTCCAAATGCCTTTTTACCATACAGTCCAAATCAGGTACATAAACTTCGTACATGACCTTTCCTATCATCCTTTTGATAATTCCTTCGATCCAAATAAACTTTTTATTGTTCATATTTTTAGTAATCCAGACTAAATCATTTTCTTTGAATTCTTTCCTAAGCTTTCCTTTAAAGTATTTAGCCTGTACCATCCATAACCGCTTTCGCGCTTCTGCTTTCATTTTTACAATTCCAAAATGAGAACTATGCAATTCGTTACAAATTTTACTCCTTAATGTTTCTGGTATGATAACCTTGTGGCCCCGCATTAAACACCCATTTTCAACGGCAATTTGATTAAGACAGTAGAAATACGGTTTTAATTCAGTTTCATATACCTTCCTTGGCCAACCTAAATTAACATAACGTTTAACTTTGCTCAAAATTAAATCTCGCTCAGTTTCACGTTGTAAATCCCCTAAAGTAACTGTTAACCCGCCATCGACGACAAAGTAAACATACGCGGCGCGGTCATCAGCTGTGCACTGGACGCTCGTCCCCGCGCCTTCACTTCCTCGATTCAAATATGAGCTCGAGTAAGCTGATGACTCATTATGCAACGGCGCGCGCGATAGATAATCAGCACTGTTGTTTTTACTGCTAACATACTCGATTAAATAATTGTATGCAGATAAAAATATTGCATACCGTTGTAACCGATTCGCTGAAATCTCCGGTATACCACGGTGAGGGCCGAAGATCGTTAACAATGGTCTGTGATCAGTTCGTAAAGTGAAAGGCACCGCTCGTGCATACAAATACTGATGAAACCGCTTTACCCCTAAAACAATCGCCGTAGCTTCTTTCTGTATTTGTGCGTATTTTTTTTCTGCAGTGGTTAAAGTTCTAGACGCATAACTAATAGGGCGCTCAGCCCCGTCATTACCGACCTGCGACAGCACGGCGCCTAGCCCGCAAGGAGAAGCATCCACCGTTAATATCAACTTAGCTGACGGATCGAAATGTGCCAACACGGTATCCGATGCCAACTGCTGCTTGATTTCTTTAAATGCATTTTCGTGTATTTCTGTCCATTCCCACTTGGAATTTTTATGTAGGAGATTGTATAGAGGTGAAAGTATAGCTGAAACGTTAGGTACAAAACTGCGATAGTAATTAGTTAATCCTAAAAATGATTGCAACTGAGAAACATTATGTGGCCTGGGCGCTAGTAAAACTGCTTTTTTTACTAGCGCCCAGGCTAAAATCACCTGGGCACATTTTTCTTAAATGACCCTTGCTATTACACTTTTTACATTTGTAATTTTTAAAACGGCACTGATTTGACTTGTGATTGGAATACCCGCACACACTGCACTTATCCTTAACCGCGAACACTGAGCCGTCGTCGCCGCCGCTGGCGCCGCTCGACCCCGCAGCGGTGAGCGCGGCGCGCCGAGCACACCGCACACTCTCCGCTAGTTCAACCGCTCTCGCGAGGGTCAAGTCCGCTTGGTCCTGGGCGAAGAGCTTGTCACGCTCGCGTCCTGCCGACATGCCCATGATGAACTTGTCGAGCAGAGCTTCCTCCAAGTTCTTGAACCCGCAGTGTGCCGCCAATCCCCTAATTCTGGCCGCCCATTGAGTGTGACTCTCGTCTGATCGTTGTACTGCCGCGTAAAAAACAGACTTCTCCGCGAATCCAAGTTTTCGTTTAGGCTCGAAATGACGGTCTAAAAGCTTGAGAATTTCTTCATAATCGGTTTCTTCCAACTTTTTCGGCAGCGCCAGATCCCTTGCTAGCATATAAGTAGGTCCGGTGAGGGCGCTAATTAGAATTGCCCTCCGTTTGACCTTCAATTTGTCCGACTCATCCGTTAAATCGTTGGCAATATACCATTGCTGTAAACGAGATTTGTAGCTCGTCCAATCTTGTGATGTATGATCGAAATTAGTTAAAATTCCAAAAGAAACGCCAAAAGATGTCATTTTTGCACTTGAGGGTAATTTTCAACTCGTCGCCACTGTTAGATATGCGGGAGTTACGGACAACCATTAAACACGCTAGTCAATGTCAAACTGCTTTATTCACATAGACACAGGTTAAAGTACCGAGACGCAGCCACGGTACGCACACATACAAACATGGTTTTAGCATACAGAACACCAACAAAATAAAAAAATTAAGGACCCAGTATCATGGGGAAAGGAATAAAATAAAAAAGTCAATGGGCACTGGTTCCAGTACTACTGATATTTACCAGTCCAAACTTTAAGTACAAGTATTTCTTAAGAAATTATTGTATATGCTGTTTACACCAAGAAAAGTTTTGATACAAGAGTTGTAAAATACGTCAAAAATGTTACTTATTGTTTAGACCATTGCAAGTTCATTTTTTTCTCTTGTATATACAAGAAAATGGCATCGTGTAAATGAGCCTTTAGGAGTGGAATTCCCTGCCGGAGTCTGTGTTTCCTGATAGTTATAACCTGGGAGTCTTTAAGTCAAGAGTGAATAGGTTACTTCTAGGCAAGCGTGCTTTGTCTTCGACCACATCATCGCTTAACATCAGGTGAGATTATGGTCAAACGTAAGCCTATCAAATTATAAAAAAAAATCACGAAGTGGCCAAGTGTGAGTCGGGCGCACCAATGAAGGGTTCCGTGGTAGCATGCTTAGATAAGCGCAAAATAATTTTGATTTTCATAGTGTTTGTATAAAGTTTTCAAAGCAACATTGTAAGACCGAAAGATCCAAGCCAGATAAAAGCCGAAGAATAATATATCTTTTTAAATTTTATATTTTTCAGTCGCACCACTGCACTCCTCGAGTGGTATGATTGCTCTCGATGTAGAAACCAATACAAACTATCAACAAGGCCCAGGTAAGCTAGCTTAATAGCGCAAAAACTATAGTATACCTACCTACCCTTTCCCAACTACCTCTCCACCCCACCACGACCCGATAATTTAGTAACGGGATACTCCTTATAAGACCGATGTCAAATTTCAAGGCATCGACTACCCGTACCAACTATTAAAGATCTACTAATGATAGCCAAGATAAACGACTTAAAATGTTCTCCGATGCAAACTTCGGTATGTTAAGATTGTTAGCCATCTATTATCCAACCTTAGTAAGAATTGCTTAACCAATAAAATTGGGTCATGTGGCTGTTATTATTTAGCCAGGCGCTCCTTTAGTAGGTGTCGGGGTTGCGGTAATGCTCTAACGAGATACCGCAGCCCTGGAATGAAGAGCAACTGAAGAAGCAGGGTAGGTTTTAGTCAGTAGAAGTCTAAAACTCCCTGCCATTCCACCCACGGCGGGAGGAGTAATTTAATGATTTTCCCACCCAGAAAAGAAAGGTGCTCCTTTAGTAGGCAGACAAAATAAATTTGTTGATAAATCTTTTATAATTTTTTTTTTACATAAACAAAAATAATGCCGAGAAGTTACAATTACAATTGGAGAAATCAGATTTGTTTGAAAAATATAGAAGTTACGAGGGCGATTTTTGTCCAGCAATGTCACAAAACAGGCATTTTCGACAGATAAAAAAATATGTGAATACCCAGTAATAATGCTCTAACCATTCACTCGTAACTCAATAGCTCTGTTGCGTTTTTAATTGTATTATACTCTCAAAACCTCAAGACAATGTATTTGCCTCTCGAAAACTTGCTATAAGAAAAAATTGCGAGTAATGGTTGCATTAGAAGCATAAAGTAATTATGCTATGTCGTAGTCTGCTACGCCGTAGAGTGCTACGGCGTATTTGCAAGAATCCTTCTATATATATTTTGTTCTTTCCGTTGAACATGGCTAATGACTTATATATTTTATTGAAACTGTTTTAATTTTTTATTGACGATAGACTTGGGTTTGATCACCATCTCAACAGATGGTAAGCGTTGTTGTGACCAAAAATGAAGCACGTTGACCTAGATATAACTCTTGACATAAATACCTCCAGGTTATATCTATCAGGAAATACAGACTCCGGCAGGGTTCCTTAGTCCTGCCAGACTTAGTACTTAGGACTGCCGGATTGTGTTTACAGCTAAGGAGCAGTAAGCACGATGAAAGTAAATTTAGTTGCAAGTGGGCTGGCGATGCTAAACCATTACAATCGTAAACGCTGATTTATACATCTTCTTGAAGACCTAAATGCGGTGTTATAGATGTACCTTTAAGTAACGCAAGGTTTTGTTTGTATAAATAAATTAATAATATAATTATTTTGAATAGTTACGGAGACTCTTGCGCAAACATCTATAGTTCAGACTGAACAGAAGTCATTGGAGGTGAAAATTTTCAGTAACTGTGCAAGTAAGCAAGTGAGCTCTAAGCAAGAAATACAAAGCAGTAATTACCATTTTTAATTATTACTTCTATATTTATATTATTATGTTAATTATTCCTTTCTAAGATAAAAGGAAGTAGATGAAACTTAAAATAAAATTTGTAGTAGTTTTTACATTTACATGGCATTTTTAACCGACGAAAATAAACTGAGGAGGCTCTCATGTCGACGCGTATACTTTTTTTATGTATGATGACCGATTACTCGAAGACGGCTGAACCGATTTGGAAAAATCTTCATCAAGTCAGAATCTGATGATGAGAGAAATCGAGGGAACTCTTTAAATATTATAGGCACGCAATTGCATTCGAAAAGCACCATTTCGTGAAGTGGAACCGATGATGAAGACCACAAATGGCCACCGGAAATACTCAATAATAAGTATTTCATGGATTCCATTTCGATAACTTGATTATGGTTATTAAGGACAATATGCTCGTCACAATGCATATAGTAAAGTGAAGCTGATAGTGAAGTACCAGGAGAACTCCTCAACAATTAACGGCCCAGCATCGGGAAAAGCAATAGCAATACATTTAGGCCAACCGACCAAATAAAAAGAGAGAAATAAAAACTTTTTAACAAAAAATTAAATCGACTTCCAAAAACCACTGCAAAGTGAAAAATAACTTTAATTTCGGATGTCGGTGCCAAACACGAAAACACAAAACCAAAGACAAGGTTTAATTTTTTGTTAATAAGTTTTATTGTAGCTACTACGACAACGTTACATCATGAGTACCAAACACCAATAATGTCAAAATGATAACAAAATTAAACCCGCGATTTATCTCTACTTTCAGGTATCAATAACCAATTAGTGTCACTCTCTCGTCTTATCGGTAAAAAGCGGACGGAATCTACGATCAATGCAAAGGTGGAAGACAAGTGGATGACTGAATACCCTCCTGTAGCTACAGGTACTGAATTTTATTCACAGTTTTTTTTATAACATCATTTGTAAGGACCATATAAACGGATAAACGACACAAGAGCCTAAAGAGCCCTTTCCCAACTATATCGAAGTTTGCTACCAGTCTAACCAGATACAGCCGAGCACTAGTGTTTTACATGACTATCTATCTGTCCTCCACGATCCAGTATCTGGTTAACACGATAACCCTTCCCAAGAATTATCTGCTTTCTGACTACTGGCAGGCGTCCGTCACTCGCTCATGGCCACGCGTTATATGCCTACCGCTTCGCGTATCGCCGTCGGTACATCCGACAGTGGGTTGCCGCACGCCTGCTCGGAGCTTTTTAAATAATTTTGACGTTATAATGGATCGACTTAAAAACAATTGATTTTCCTCCGCTTTGCTCCTGTTTCCCTTTTGATTATATATTTGTGCGGAATTTTATTAAAATTAAAATTATTTTACGAAGTAACTATTAATAATCTGTGCTAGTGGTAACTGCTATCAAAGATGTACAAATGACAGCCAGAACCAATAGTTGAGCGTGCTTTTTAAGGCACGGGGGAATCTTGATATGGTAGGTATGGTAAGATGGTTACCCATCCTTGAACCGACATCGGCAAGTGAGAAACCTTATTATTTATTATATTATATTATATATATGGACTTACTTACTTATATTTATGGACCTTCTCGTTATAATGCCCTTTTGTAAGAGCCATAAAAACAATTTAATGAAGCCTGAATCTTTGTTCCCTTATCATGCTGTTGAGTAACTACCTTTCAGTTGATTGATAACTTCGGAATGATTCTAAGTTTCTATTCACACTGCATATTGGTATTTTGAATTTATTCATCGATGATAAAAAATATTTTACTAATAATATCATCACTCCACAATTATTTTCCTAAAGCTTTGTTTTCCTAGGAAAGCGGTGCCGTCATATAGCGGCCGTAATATTACGGACGCAAAAAGGCGGCCGTCTTTACGGCGACGACATGTGGAAAGTTCCACGGCCGTTTTAACACACTGTCTGCTTCATCGCTATCTAGTGTATTACATTCTCTTTGGAAACGTTCACGAAACCATCTGACACCGACAAGACGGCCGTCATGCAAATGGCGGCACCGCTTTTTAACGTTACGGTGTCAGTTACCGCTCTCTAGGAAACCGCGCCATTTTGTTTACATAGACAACGTTCTAGTGACGTCATTCACCGCTTTATTACGGCCGCTATTTGACGGCACCGCTATCCTAGGAAACCAAAGCTTTAGTAGTTTTAAAATGTACGTTTATTTCACAGTCCTCCTACTCTTTTTTCGATGAATATGAGTCTTAGAAATGATGCTAAGACTTTTTCTTATATCGAACCCCACACACTTGGAACTCGCTATTTAAAGGTGGTTTAATTACTCCGTACAATTCTTAAAATACATTTCAAATATATTTTAGTTTTTACTATTTTTAATTATAGTTTCGTCTCGGATTTGCGTCTTTAACCAGCACGATCGAGGCCCCTATACAAGCAGTGCAACAGAGCCATAGGGCATCTGTTCACTGACATAGTGTCTATCCGATACAGTATTCGGTTTTCAACCGGTGATCGGTAGATGTGTATCTCGCTTTATTTTATTCATCATTCTTGATACTGCACTTTAAAGAAGATATACCGAGAAAGTATTGGATTTATCCAGTTAGCTCAAAAACAATAATTCGCTGCGTTACCTGTTTTGGTTAAGCAGCAAACCAGGAAATATGAGCAAATAGCGACTTATTTTTGAATGAAACGTGAATCATTTGAAAAAATATGTCATTTCACAAAACACTAAATTGAAATGAGAAGATAAGAATAAATATGAGGAACAACCTATTTCTAAATAGCTTATATTTTTTCTCTTCAGGTCCTCAACAAAAGAAGCTTTCAAACTCATACAATTATAATTCCAAGGAGGGTATGTTCGAGATTTGATTTTATATTATTTGCTAGTTTTGTTCTTATTTTAAATCCACTATGTATTTCGTCAGAAAATGGTCTATCAAGTGTGAAGGAGTTATTAGTGCAAGCGCAGGTTTATGAACACGCCTCCTCAATATTTCGTACATACATTGACATAACTTTTAATAATACTTATTATTTTAACTTGTTATGTTTTCAATGAATCTCCACCAAATATCGACTTAATAATTGATTTTGAAGTGACCCTTGCAAGGCCTTAAAAGAAATAGTTTACAATAGAATTTTAACTTTTTATTGTACCAGCTAGAAAAAAAGTTAAAGTTCTGTATTAGGTGTTCTAGTTTCCGAAATCAATCATAGTCTATATGTTGCTCCGACAACAAAAAAAAGTTTCATTCAAATCCATCTAGTAGTTCCGGAGATTAGCATGTACAAACATAAAAATAGCCAGACATTTTATTTAAATTTCTTGCTCTATCACTGTTTCTAAGCCAACTCAATTATATTTTTGTAAATATAACGTACAAACACACTTTTATTACTGATTTATTATATGCATATTGATACTTACCAGTCGTTGTTTAATCAAATTTGATGACAATCACGATTTCGAAATTCAAAAAGAGATGTTCAGTTTAACTGATTCTTTGTCATAATTCAACATAGAAACAATCACATTTAATTCAAATGCAAATGTTTGTGTCATAATGTTTGTGGTATAATATTATTTTTAATTTATTTTTAGTGATTATATACTCAAAAATATGAGGATCTCTGGCAATCTCTTTCGACGATATCTGGCAGTTTGAGTACTTTCGTGACCTACTCGAATGTCCTTTCTTTGGCATTCAAGTCGTTGAGCTCCTTAGTAGTCCAAAGTTGAGTTTGCAGACTAACTGACAAAAGCTTGCACTGAAGGGACGGATCCACTCAAGCTGTGTGGTTCTTTCCTCAAAAGATTCAAATCAAATCAAAATTATTTTATTTTACACTAGCGACCCGCCCCGGCTTCGCACGGGTGCAATGTTTATATTAAATATAGGCAGCGTTCGCGAGAATCGTTAACATACGGCAGTTTTTTCGACGCCTTACTCCACAATTTTCACTACCACGAAAAATCCTATCTATTTTCCGGGATAAAATATAGCCTATACGGATTCGGAAGAATCCCTCTAAGTAATGGTAAAAGAAATTTTCAAATCGGTCCAGTAGTTTTTGAGCCTATTCAATACAAACATACAAAAATACAAAGATTTCCTCTTTATAATATTAGTATAGATAGGCCTAAATGGGCACTCATAAAACGTCAGAAGTTAGTGCACGGTTCGAAATTGGTCGTTTCCTATGGAGAAGAACCGGCAAGAAACTCCACGGTTACTCTTTTAAAAAAAAATTCTTGATTTTTACAATCTTTGCATAATAGATACAATTTTTTATTTATTTTTTTGGTATGAGAGGACAGTATAGACTAATTGACATAATAAAATGTAATATAACTAATCAGAAATGAATCTCCGAGTCTATAGTGTTCACACATTTACATTAAAAATTAACTTTACAAAACTGCAAATAAACTAAAGCGAATGACATGAAAAGACATAATATACAAGTAAAATAAAATAAAAATAACAACAAAAAAAAAAACAATATAAAAACAAATAATAACAACAACACAAAAAAGTGGGGTTGTTAATAGACCTTTATACAATAACGCAGTCAAAATAAGCCAGGGAAGCCACATGTGCAGAAGGAATCATTGCCAAGCAGTCTTATCTTCAACGTAGTCCTTAATCTTATAATATGCTTTTTTCAAAAGGACACGTTTAATATGGGTTTTAAATTTTCCCTCGCTAAGATCTGTCACATATTTTGGCAACTTGTTATAAAAGCGTATGCTGTTTATAAGGAATGACTTGTTTGTCTTGGTTAATCTCCATTTGGGTATAACAATTTCATGTTTATTGCGCGTGTTTATTGTATGGAAATCGCTTCTAATCTTTAAAAGTCCTATATTTTTGCGTACATACAATATGCTTTCTAATATATAAAAAGAAGGCCGAGTCAGTATATTTACTTCTTTAAATACACTTCTAAGGGATTCGCGGGGACCCATTTTATAAATTGCCCGGATTGCCCTCTTTTGTAGTATGAAGATTGAATCTACGTCAGCTGCGGATCCCCACAGTAGTATACAATAAGACATAATACTGTGGAAATCAGCAAAATAAACTAACCGAGCTGTCGCTATATCAGTCAAGTGCCTAATTTTTCTTACTGCATATGCAGCTGAGCTTAATTTACCTGAAAGAGTCCTAATGTGAGGGCCCCATTGCAACTTTGAGTCAACAGTTACACCCAAAAATACAGTTTCAGTAATAAGATCAATTTGTTTGCCGTCAAGTATCAAACTGAGTCCAGCTTGTGGTATATTAGGTAGGTAGTGAAAACTTGAGACATTTTGTCTTATTCGCATTAAGTGCGAGATTATTAGCTGAGAACCATTTCGAGAGAACAGCCAGACTTTCATTGATCTGTAAAACATCTGTATCTCTTCTAGCTATTTTAAAAATGAGTGAAGTATCATCGGCGAAAAGAATTATATTACATAAGTTAGACATCATGAGAGGTAGGTCATTAATGTATACAAGGAAAAGGAAAGGACCTAGAATTGAACCTTGTGGCACGCCCATCTTCACTAAAGATCCTGAAGATATCGCTCCATTTACATTAACGTTTTGTTGCCTGTCTGATAAATAGGAAAAAACCAGATCAGCAGCTAGTTCACGAATTCCGTAATGGTGTAATTTACATATCAGTGTTTCGTGGTCAACGCAGTCAAAAGCTTTGGAGAGGTCACAGAATATGCCAATTGCATCATGGAATTTCTCCCAAGATTCCAAAATGTGACGGATGAGTGCTACTCCTGCATCAGTTGTTGACCTACCTTTCGTGAAACCAAACTGCTGACTATGTAGAATTCCATTTGAATTAAAATGTGACAGCGTCTGGTCCAGCATGATTTTTTCGTAGATTTTACTCAATGCTGGAAGCACAGATATCGGTCTATAATTAGAGGGATCACTCTTACAACCCGACTTGAAAATTGGTACTACTTTACTATGTTTCATTAGGTCTGGGAAAATACCGCTGTCTATACATTGGTTAAAAATGCCTGTTAGGACGGGAGCAATTGAGTCAATGATATCTCTAAGAACCCTAACAGATATACCCCATACGTCTTCAGTATTTTTAATGTTAAGACTTGCGAATGTTTTTTTAATTACATCAATAGAAATACGCTTAAATGCAAATGTTGGTATATCCTTCATAAAGTTTTGTTTCAGAAAAGATTCTGTTAATATTGGAGAAGATTGCAACGGTTTTGTAACCTCTATTGGAATGTTGGTGAAGTAATTTTCCAGCGTCTCAGCCACTTTTGACTTATCTGTGATGATATTATTATCAATGTTCAAAATTCATTCTGATCTCGTTGATTTGTGTTTCCAGTTTCTTTGTTTATCACCTTCCACACAGTTTTGATTTTGTTAGCAGAAGTGCAAATTTTATTACTAATAGATTTTGATTTAGCATGGGCTCAGACTCTTTTAAATATTTTTGAATAATTTCTTACATAATTATGGAAGGATTCATTAGAAGTCAACGATTTTTCATGATATAATTTGTGTAAATTATCTCTGCTTATTCTAATTCCAGCAGTGGCCCATTCATTAAATTTAGATTTATTATTAATTTGAACTCTCTTAACTGGACAAACCTTGTTAAATTCAAGGCAAAGTGTAGAAAATAATGTACTATAATTTACATTGGGGTTTTGGGAGTCAAAATTGGCTGTTGAAAGATTACTGAGAATATTATCATTAAAAGCTTTTAATTTGTTTTTAGTAAGAGGCCTAAAATCAATAGTTTTATTTAAATGTATCTTTTTAATCAACTTAAAAGATACAAGTTGACCTGTATGGTCAGACCTAACGCCACTATTTTCTTTTTTTGATTGTTTCTCGTCTATTGGTATTATTCGTCAATCGTTAAGCTCCTTGTTCAAAGTTGAGTATAGCTCAAATTAAAACAAGGAGCGTTATCTGACAAATGTTCTGTACGGACAGCCCCACTCAAATATGTGAGCATCATTCCTTAAAAGATCGCGTATAGATTGTATGGACTTCAAAAGAGACGGACCCCTGAGTTTGTTTCGGTGTTTCTTCTCAGGGTAGTCAGTTAGGAAACACCGACCTCATCTAGTTTAAATTTACGAAATAAATAGCGTGTTATTTAGTAACCAATTCGCAATAAATCATTTATCCTGTACGGTTTTTTTTTCAGTTTTTGAATCCTTTATCGCTCCTGATGAAGAAAACCAAAAACGAAAATCTTGCACATTTTCCTTGAAAACTGAACCCCAATTTCACAATTCAATTCCGTACGGTAAGTTCTATGAACTTTATCCTATTTATTTATTTTGTAATGGGTATAATATAATGTTTGACCGGACACCATTCCTTCTTCCCGGACAATGCTCTAAGAATTTCAATTCTCATGAAGGCTAATAAAAATATGTATTTTAATTTGGAAATGGACATTTGGTCTTCTGGATGCTGGATTACTAACCTTTGCGCGATTTTTAAATAACTTTAATGTCAAACATTCAATTTATTCTGTACTCATATTAAGTATATATTAAATTATACTAAAAATATTATTTTTCAGAACATCCAACATTAGTTTTATCGAAAGACAGTCTTGCGGATGTATTACCGTTATTAAAAACAAAAAAAGATC
Organism: Tholera decimalis; assembly: GCA_943138885.2. Lineage (NCBI taxonomy): Eukaryota > Metazoa > Arthropoda > Insecta > Lepidoptera > Noctuidae > Tholera > Tholera decimalis. The sequence goes on along the minus strand of OW964552.2, from coordinate 11,244,777 downwards.
TTAACAATAAGAAGTCGGAAACAGGCCTCGCTTTGAGTCCAATAATGGTTGACCAGTTCACTTCAGGTATGTTTAACCCTAACGGGAAGTAGTATTTAATAAAATAGTTTAACTAAATATCAATGAGGATTTTCCAATTTTAGATAACTATCTTTCAAAAGATGTCAAAGAATCTATGCTTCAAGCTTGCCCAGAGATTTGCGATACAGGTACATTGTTGCCTTACAATAAATTTGTTTTCTTTTTCTTTGTACAAAAAGTCATTCTAGTTAATTTCTCCCCTAGCATCTCCAGGTCGGTTCAACCAAGAATCCAAATTGAGTATTATCGTAAAGTTGGACAGTTACGTTAAAAGTAAATGTGTTATCTCGATAAACTTTACAAAATCGAAGTGTATGGAATAGGTAGGCTGTGGTTTACAATTTATTCAATAAATATTATTGACTATTGTATATTGGTTATTTTGTAACATTATTAGTTGCAAATACTTTTATGGTGATCAATTTACGTTAATCCAGGTTAATCCCATTCTTTTTTATTACAATTTGGCGTTAGGGTTTAAATTTTAGTAGCGCTTGTAAAAGTATGTGAAAAGTTATGACGTTTTTTTGTATTACAATTTGGATGTTTTAAATTAATTTCCCTTGTTTCCTGTAAATTGTTTTTTAACATTATATTGACGTAAATTAATCGTCCTAAAAATTGTTTGCAACAAATAATGTTACACGACGTATCCATGGTAACCATAAACGTGTTGATCCAGGAACGGAGTCTCTACCCGGGACCTGCTCCAAGAAGTCTGCGTGTGTGTTGACGACTCAGTGTGTCTTACCCCCGCCCCCCTTGTGCAGTGGTGGGGAATTGTTTAAACAGAAAAATGGTAAGATTTTTGCTTTCTTATACAACTGCAATAAGCTTACGGTGAGCAATAGTGGCCCAGTCGTTACAGGGATAGCTTGAGTTATAGGTGGTGGGTTTGAACCCAGACAAGCTTATGACTATGTAATTTACATAATCACTACTGCACTCAAAACGGTGAAGAAATATATCGTGATGAAAGCGGCATGTCCTAGGAACAAAAAAGCCACGTCAAAACGACATCCACTAAGCCGCACTAGGGCCGCTCGGTAGAGTGCGGACCATTACCTTTGTAGTTTTTAAGTCCTTATTTAATTCTGTTATGGTGTACAATAAAGAGTATATCTATCTATCTATCTATCATTACCTCTCATAGAGAGCAAGCCTGTGGCAGCACTGGGAACATTACAGGCTGGTTATGTACTCGTAGTATATGTTTATACTTATGCTAAGAAGTTGAGCTGACCTCTTGACGTCAGTAGAATTCTAGAACAGTTGAACATGATTTTGTTGAATTATGTTGGGTATTTCATTAGGAATTGCTGACTTTGGTCGAGAAATTCTTATGTTTATATGGGAATTGACTTTGAATGTCTTACATGAAAAAAGTGGTTCATATACATTAACATACGCCATTTTTTAAATTTGAACACACCTTTTCATGGCTTAAGATCGTTTAGTCGATCTTATACACATGTATAAATCTACGGAAAGTAATAAACTCACAGAGAATTTACTTTCTTTCAAGCAAAAAGCTAGCAATTTTGCATTGTCCATCGGCGATTCGCATATGTTTATTTTTGTACATTATCCCCGTGCACTGCTAATTGGCATTAGAAAACAAGCAAATGAAAAAGAAGCTTATATACGCAGCATACGGTTCAACATAGCCTGTAGCCTTATCTTTTTTCTAGGTTGTGTGTTTGTGTATGGAGAACCTCGGTGTGTGGTGCATAAGGGTTGTGTTGACGCTGGAATCCAGCACGAACATCCGAGCTATAAAGGTAAAGTGACACTTGTCTCTATAAAATTTCGGCAGTATCCGTAGTAGTGCGACGGTTCCGCTTTGTGACTTGCAATAAAACAAAAAGCAATACGTAAAAGTCGAACTGCGAATGCTCAACAATGTTTCTTAAAAATCGATCAGCCGTAGCAATAAAACGAAACGCGAAAATATCCGAAATAACGTGTATTTTATTTAGTCAACCGTCAATAGCCTGGCTCGTGTCGGACTTGTGATCGAGACGAGAGATCGTGGGTTCTCACCTGACCCATTATACTATTGCAGTGAACCCACTCAAGACACAAGCATATTTAGCTTAGTTGGAGGGGTTAACAGGATTGACAGTAATGTGAATTCTATCCACATTGCAATCTTTTTATTTTAATGTTTTTATAAATAACAATGGATGGACATGCGAATATGTAAATAATTCATTGGGTATGAAAAATTTGTCACCATCGCTATCAATCAGAAAAGTGCCCCGAACACTGGCATCATTACCTCGTTGAATGCTGCTGCAAAAGAAAGACCAGCTGACATAAAATTGTATTATAGTTTATTTATTATTTCATAAATTAATAACTGAAACACAAAAATAATAATAAAGGCTAATTTATCATAACGATCGACTTTGTTTCTGTTCCCTACAATAAAAACAGATAGGCAGACAAACCACAAATCCTAGCAAAATATTTATCCGAAAAACTATAGCTTAAACAAAAGTATAAATCACTCAATCGAGTCAATTTACTAATGTAGCGAACACAGCATTGTCTACAAATAACATAATTCAATTTCAGAAGTGAATCCGAAACGGGAGTGTGTAACTCATTCCGTGGGGCAGCTGACATCTCACTCTTTTCTGCGAGATGGTCAACGGAATCATAGTGCGTTGATCAGGGAAGTTCTCTCGCCAAAAGGTAAGAAGGAAAGAAAGTTAATATTATATTTTTTTTTTTGCTTTCGGGGGACACCTTCAAAAGGCGGCTGGACTATTGGAGGAAAGAAAAATCCAGCGAGTGTGGGATTTCTACCTCACTAAACCTACCCCGGTGATCACTATCCGGACATAGAAAGATTCAGATTCAGATTTATTAATTGTTCAAGTATACAATATCTACATTTACAATTCTATAATTTTGTCAAAAAATAATAATAAATAAACAAGGAAAAATAACAATAATTGGAAAAATAGGTTCATTATACATTCATCGATTGTCATTTGTCATAATTACGCATTATTAGGGTCCCGTTAGAAACTTCTTAGGGTCTTCTTAGAAGACCACTCCGGAACACCCTCTGCGTAACGCTTGTTAGGGCACATCCCTGAGGTGTCATAAATTGATTATTTTTTGGTCTGTTAGTTAGATTTTCAAAAATATTGTTCACCAATTTTTTGCCTATTCAAATCAATAAAAATTAACAAAGATCAAAATCTTCAAAGTTCAGGAGTGAGGTCTGCTAACGTCACAGAGTGCTAAAAAGTATACTACAGTGTGAAGTCCCGCGAAAGTGACAGACTAAATTAAATATTTTAGGGAACTATCCTATTATTTTTCATATAGAATATATCTTTCATATAGGATAAAAAAAAAACAGCTTTACGGGTCAATCTTTAATTGTTTAAGCAACTTTGATACTTGACTTAGCTGCCGTGGATGAGTGACTAGCTTAAACTTATCAATATTCCTCCGTGCTTAGGAAGCACGTCAGCTCGTTGGTCCCAACTGTCTTCTTCTTCTTAGCCTGGTTTCCGCACTTAGTCTCTGCACGAGACCATTGTGCGTGAGCCTTGTCGGCTGTCACTCCATCCAGCCAACCTCCCTTCAGAAGCAGATCAGGTCTCTCGGTCTATTCAGGATGTCTGTAAGAGAATTCAATGACCCGAGGGTTTGTTTCCGTATGTCGGTGATTTCCGTGCACTCTAGGAGCACGTGTCCCACCGTTTCCTCCGTCCCCATGCATGCCCTGCACAGGGTATTGTCCGTTATACCTGTTGTGTGGTAGTGTTTGTTCAGTGAGCAGTGCCCGGTGACGGTCCCGAGTGTCATTTGCACATTTTTGGTAATCGTTAAGTGTAATCAAAAGCTAGAAAATCTGAGACTGGTCTTGCCAAAGAGTATCGTGTGACCCAGTTACTGGGCTTCAGAGGTCAGATAGGCAGTCGCTCCAAAACCTAGTACTCACCTGCATCTTTTTATCTGCAGTTAAACTGGAAGCCAACCCCATCTTTGGGAAAGGCGGAGCAGATGATGATGATAGAATGTAGATAAGCTCATGAAAATGATAAAACGCTATACGGGTCGATCTTCATAGAAAAGCAACGCTTGCCGAGTGTCCGTGGATGGGTAAAAGTCTGAACAAAAATAGAGATTCCTTTCTGCTTCAGAAAGCACATCAGACTGTTGGCCGGCTATAATTTAATCAACTTTGACAGTCGCTCCAAGAAGCCAAAATATCTGTCACCAATTTTGCCAAGACTATAGTGAGTTGAAAAATTAAAATCTTACCTGAAATAAAATAAATCTTGTAATAATTAATAACATTGTGAAGGATGGTACGGTAGAAATATGTCGGGCATGTCACAAACCGGGAGAATCCATTCGACATATTATCTCTGGTTGTTCTCGTGTGGTTCCAGGATTATTCACGAGCAACTTGCTCTTAAATACAATCTTATTGAATCGGAAGTACCGTACTATAGGTATTTGCCCGACCCAGTTTTCGAAAATAGCAATATTACACTGTACTGGGATCGGTCTACTATCATTGACAGGACTATTGTTGCCAAAAAGCCTGACATAATGGTAATAGACCGATTAGAGCGTCGCACAATGGTTGTTGATATAGCAGTCCCTCATGACGAGAACCTCGTGAAAGCCGTGAAAGATAAGCAAATTAAGTATCTTGACCTGGCTCGCGAGGTTGTCGACATGTGGGATGTGGATATAGCAATCATTGTGCCAATAGTCGTCTCAGCCAATGGCATAATAGTCAAGAGCCTCGACCAACATCTGAGGAGGCTCTCGTTACGCAGCTAGATCAAGGGCTTGGTCCAGAAAGCAGTACTTCTGGACACGGCGCGAATTGTTAGAAGGTTCCTCTCTCAAGAGCCCTGACCACCGGTAGCTTGGACCCTGTTCCCGATACCGGTGGGCTACTGTTTTTTATATTTTACGTTGCATATGTAAAAACACTTATTCCTGCTACAATAGAATAATATAATTATAGACATAATAAAACCAACTCCGTATTTAATGAACTAATAAATTATAGATGCACTCCCATAAGAAAGATTAACTACTGAAAATACTCTGGTTTTTGTGAAATCTGCCGCACGGCAAATGGTTCTAGTGGTGGTAGTTTTGCGAGAAATTAAAATTGAGATTTTGCGAACCCTCCATGCGCGAGTATTTTTGTTGCTATATTTCACTAATAACTCAACTACTACTGCATATTAAGCTATATTGTTGTTCTGTCCAGGGTCAAAGCAGGCCACTAGTCATGAGTATTGTCAAGCTCGTCCCGCCATTTTCAATGACGATTCACCGCGATTCCTTCTAGCTATGTTAGCGCTCCAAAAAGTGGTTGTTTTGGCCCACAATCTATTGGGCATGCGGCAGACGTAGGCAGCTCAAGCCCACTTCAACTTAGTGGCCTCTTGAACACCGTCAGCAATTTGTGTCTTGGAGCGCAGAGGTGGAACGTAAGTACATGATCTTAATGCCTAGGATGATGCGCTCCATTGCACGTTAGAAGACGTTGAGTTATAACTTCACAATAGAAAAATGTCAACGGTCTACCTATTATCATTTCATGAGATACAGCCAGACAGAAGGGCTGCAGAGATAACACTGTAAGTTACGTTACTTATCCTACAGCTACAGAAACCAAAAAAGTGTAAATAACAAAAATTCTCTGTGCTTATCTTCTTTATACAAAACATGACCCTATAAAATAAGGGAACATAAGGTTTGTGGTAGAATGCCAGCACCAAAATATGTAATATACTATGTTATTTGGCCTTTATCATTGGGGGAGTGCCCTAAAATATGCCCTCAGATACTTGAGCGCTGATTTATTAAGCGTTGGCAGAAAGCTACAGCATTGGCAAGGAATGAACGGCTTTGTCCCTGTTTACAAGGAAACGTGGGTGCTTGAACAAGTAAAATATTTACAATACCGATGCGAGAAATCTTTTGTTTGTCCGTACTGTATTGATGAGTTTATTTGGAAACGGATTTGGGTGTAAGTAAATGTTTTGTTGAACATTGTCTGTAATTTTGTCATATCTTCTTAGCCTTTTCCCTTCTATGTTGGAGCTGGCTTTCAGTCTAGCTGAATGTAGCTGATTCTCTAGCTGATCTGACCTCCACAATCCAGTAACTGGGTAGTACGATACGGAATTGCGGAACCTTCATATGTTAAGATGGTCACTTATACACAGACAGCAAGCGTTGCTTCACCTTAAAGATCAACCCATATGGCCATTTTTATTAGGGTTCCGTAGTCGAATTACAAAAAAATGAACCTCATATCTGTCTGTCTGTCCGTCCGTATGTCATAGCGATTTTATACCAAACGTATTAGAACGACAGAGTTGAAACTTGGTAGGTTGATGTATTCTGGGAACTGCTTTAGGATTATGATACAAACATAAAACCTAACTCAAGTTTTGTTAAGGGGGGACTTGTGTTAGGTTTTTCGCTTCAGACTACCCGTAACGACTTTCAAAGATGTATAGAAGACAGATTGGACCAACGACTAAGCTTACCCAAGCACGAAGGAATCTGGATATACTAAAACTGACCTTAGTAAGCGTTGCTTAACCGTCCACCCGTGCGTCTATTGTTATTCAGCCATAAGCCTTACCACAAAATCGCATATTTTGTCAGACATGATTACAGACACTAATATTGGACCTTTTTGTTTTAAATACCTACGACTGCAAAACACAATTGAATACAGAAAAAAACTTATTTAAAAACCTAAAAAACCCGACTGCTCAACTGAAATGGAAGAAACAAGCACATTTTTATTTTAAAAAGTGGCATGCAGGCGGGGCTCGTAATTTTTTTTTTTTATTAAAATTATATCATGATCAATTGGGTCTTTTTATATTCAGCTTTTTAGTATTTCAAACGTTATATTTCCTTAACGGTTGCTCAACATTAAATGGTAAAACAAATCTCTAAATAATTTTTAAAGATCTTTTTAATAATAAAACAATATGGCGCCTGATTGTCGTTGTGGTGATTTGGTTTTATTTTAATCTATCCTATGACACTCGCGCCATCAAGACAAATGTAACGACGTATCATTTATCCATATCCGTTCACTGGTTTAATAGTTACGAGGGAACAAAGAAACGAACATACATACATACATACGCGGTAAAAACATAACCCTCCTTCTTGCTTTGCCGCAGTCTGGTAAAAACGAGACTATTTACTAAGACATTTTATTGGGTCTCTTGGACTGATACTTCCTTTCCTACTTCCATAAGGAATACACCAATGTGATACCTTCATAATCTGTCTAGAAGTTTTCTCTACGGTGGGACATAGATACCTACGTACACGTTCATAATAATTATTACGCTTCGTGTCATAACCCTACCATTTGACTTTGACGTAGCCGGGTTAAATTAATGAATTAGAAATGTTTGCTAGGAGTTGGAACCCGCATGAAAAGTTACTTCCCTAATTATGCGAAATGACAAGTACCTACCCCATTCCCTTTCAAGCTAACAATTAACCCATTTACATAACAATATTTTAAAACTGGCGAAAAAGTTGATGTCTAATTTTCTATTTTATTTTATTTATTTATTAGGCATTAACAAACAGTAATAAATTTCTTGTGTTTAGTTTACAAGGCGCTGTATGAGACCACGAAATTGGTGGTGAGTAAGGATCCAAAACCCTCCTCCAAGCATAGTAATGTGGTCGCACGTGTTGATGCAGGTCAGTATTTTTTCAAATCACTTAAGTACCCTATCGCCTTCCCATCCATTTTTGGACTTGATGCAAAAAAAATCATTTCTAGCAATGTCGGTAGATTTCACATTACTAACAATCGTGTTGAGTGGGGTTCGACCCCGTGACCTCTCGATCACAAGTCCGACACCTTAGCCATTAGGCTATCGACGCTTCGTTAGATTGGCTGCTTTGCATGTCGCGGGATCGATTCTCGCACCAGAACAAATGTTAATATAGCCTTTAGATATTTGTGTCGGGGTGTTTGTGCATGAGAGTTTATATGTTTATGAATGCACCAACGACACAAGAAAAAACCATTTAAACAACAAAAAGTAATTAAGTTAAAATTAGGAGTCAATCTTCGAATAGAAGACAATAAGATGTAAATTATTTTGGCATTCCGAATAGCGTTTCAAAGACTAAAATGCGTAGAGTAGCGATTAAAACGTCGTGTCCGCATCTGACGATGTTAACACGTTCGCTGACAGTGAGCACTTACCCTGACACCACATTACGACAGTAGAATTTTCCATACTAAATTACAAATCAACGTAGTACTCGTGCACAAGCAAGCAATATGAAACTACCCACAAAATACTCGTATTACGGCAGTAAGAAATATGAAATTGCTCATAATATGACAATGGATACTGCTCTTCATAATACTTATATGAAAAATTATCGTGAGACGACGTACTCTTAAAAATAAGTGGCCCGTCCCTCGACGTACTGTCATAACGCACTATTTTAATTTCCCGCCTCACGACGTACTGTCAGCGAACGTGTTAAGTTTAAGGTTACATAAATCAAAATTTCTTGCTTCCTGTCGCACACTATTCCTTAAATGTTATTCCAATATTTTTTTACGCAGCGTCTCTTGATCTGAAACCCCGGATTTGCCTGAACTGTCGCACCAATCTGTCATTAAAAATAAAAACAAAGCTAAGACTTTGAAGCGGTAAGCACTGCTCGTAACCAAATGCGGGGATGATCCCTAAGCTGCAGCACTTGGCAGACTGCAACATCGTTCTACGTTGTCAAAAAGAACAGCAACCATTGTTTCAGAAACTCTTAGGCTAAACTCCATTTCTTTTCATCAATAGACCGTAAAGTTTTGTACATTTCGTCTCAAAGTATCTAGGTTTCTAAGAACAAAGAAAAAATCTCATTTATAACCTTGATAAGTACCTACATGTTATACTCGTATGTGAGGCAAAAATCATGCGGCACGTTTCTGATTATTTAAATGTATTAAGGTTTTTGTTCTAAATAACAAATGTAGCTTTTGTGTTTGTAGACATAATATCAGTAATCTCCAATTATCAATGTATATCGCGTAGGTGCAGCCACAAAATGTAATCAGAATTCGTCATGACTCTTAACAGACAAGAGAAATATTCCTCACGAAATGTTCAATAAGCTCCATCACTATATAATGAATTTATTAACATGTATAACTTTCAATTTAATTCAGTTTGATTAAGGTTGACGTCAAGGGTTGCTAACGAGTGGGAGTCCTTGATGCTGTGTTTATTAATTCAACGGGAGTCAGGAAATTACAGACAAAGAGTTCCACTTAATAAACAGTTAACTTTTATTAAGTGTTGTTCCACTGCTGAGGAAGGATCTCTTCTCTCTCTTAATATTATCTATATATAGAGTTCATGCCCGTTTTCTTGAACTGATTTAATTTGCACATACTGCGTTCTATTATGTAAATATGATCGGAATAAATTCAACACCTTCCCCTAATGCCATAGAATTCTAACTTATTCAGAAGAATACAATGTTCCACCGTATCGAACGCAGAACTTAGGTCAAGGAAAAGTCCTGCTACTTTTAGTTTAGCATTCAACTTACCCACTAAATCATCGATTAACGTGTCAATAGCATCTATTGTTCCTACATTATTTTGATAACCAAATTGTTGGTCGGTTATAATTTTGTGTTTATTCAAATGACATACAAGCCGCACTTTCATAATTTTTTCAAATATTTTAGAACATACCGGCAACAAAGAGATGGGCCTATAATTTCCTGGATCTGTTTTAGACCCTTTCTTATGTATAGGTAGTACTCTAGCTAATTTAAATTGCTCAGGAAAAACACCTTTATTTATATATTCGTTTATAGAATCAGCCAAAGGTCCAGCCAATACATCAATATTTTCTTTTATGATAGTCATGGGAATTTCATCATGGCCAAAAGACTTTTTACTATCCATAGTCTGAACTAGTTTGAAAACTTCAATAGCTGTAACAGGTTCAAAGACCATTCCTCTACTCTTATCCCATGATTTTGTAGATAGTCTTTTTATAGCAAAAGACTTAACGTCACTCCTGGTAAAATTAGAATTATCACAAAACTTTTTCAATATAATATTAGCAGCTTTTGAAGGATTATGAACCATTTTATTTTATTATTATCCGTTAGTATCAAATTGTCACTTGCATATTTTTTAAGATTTCTTTTACTATTTATAGTTTTCCAAATAACTTTACTAGAATTGTGTGCTAAATTTATTTCCGTTCTTACTACTAGTCGTTTCGCGTGTCGTACTACTTTTCTGTATATCCTAAAGTAATTACTACGATAATTAACTATTGAATCGTCACAATTATCTTTGTCAAAAAAAATTAGAAAACGTTTCATTCTACTAGCGACTCTTATTCCCGTAGTTAACCATTTTGATTTGTTCCTGTTTTTTGTATTTATTTTTATTTTCTTTTTATTAAACGTGTTAGAATGTAATTCACTGAGTTTGTCAATAAATGAACTTGCGCACCAGTTTTCTTGTGATAACTTTTGCCAAAAGCAAGACTTGTTCACTTCATTATATAATCTTCTTTCAATGTACATATAATTTTGCTCTTTCCTACAAGCCACTTTTTCCAGTGTTAATGTGTACAAAAAAGGCCCGCATGCCTATCAGATAGACCATTGTGGTCTGTGTCTACACTTTTAATAATTGTCTCATCAATATTAGTCAATATACTATCTATACACGAACTTGAATTATTGCGCCGAAATGTATCTGTGTAAATTAAATGTCGAAAATTGTAACATGTCAAGAGTGATAGAAAAGAATATAATTTTGGTCATCTTTTGATAAATTAATATTAAAATCACCACAAATTATACACGGTCTATTAATGAAATGTTGTAATAGCTATTCAAGTCTCTGCATAAAACTATCTATATTATTCTCAGGAATTCTGTAGCAATAAATAACACAAGTACCTATTTGTCTCCAGATCCTTTACACCACAGACCTCAAAACAGTTAATTTGATAAAGTTGTTTACAGATTTGTAGATCTTCAACTTTCTTTTCATTTAATGTCAAGATCAAAGTACCTACGCGTCTGACGTGTTTATATAATTATTTTAAGTCATTGTCTAAGTATATCTATCAAATTCAACTGTATTGACCCAGTAGGTTCCGTGCTACAAAGTTTTATACGACGGAACCTTGTGAAGTAAAATAATTAAGCGCTGGATCGTCCTGTAAGTACAATCGACATATTTGAATCATGCATGGCCACCACGTTCGCGTAAACATACATTTCCATGGTAATGACCTAAACTTATATTAACGACTCCGTATTAAGAGTTTTCTTTACTTTAAAACGTCCTAAGTGCGGCATGCACTGTAAAGGAGGAAAATCTTTGTTATTTTGTCGATTTCAAACGATTCATCGTCAAAGTGAGTCATGATTCAAATTTGTCCAATGTACAATCTTGTCACTCTACTCACAAATGTTTGGCTAGCAAACAGCGCTTTGCTTACATATGGCTTCCGTGCACATATCACATATTTTAAGGTTGAATTTAGATAATATTTTTTCTTTTCTTCCATTTAGAGGTGGACGCAGCACGATTCGACGGGCCAAAGCTAAGGTCAGCCTCCATGTTAACGTCTGATGTCATGATGGGCTCCAAATTCAGCTGTCATTGCAAAGATTCTCTTTTATATTGCAGTGAGTACCAATTATTTTTTCATCTTCATCTATTTATTATTAGTTTTTTTATAGACACGGTTGGCGTAGTGGTTGAGCGATCGACTGCTACGGTGCATGTCGCAGGTTTGATTCCCGCACCAGGACAAATGTTTGCAGATCTGGGTGTTTGTAAAACTGCACTCACGATACAGGAGAAATTCCTAGTGGGGCAATGTTTTTTTTTTAAGAAAAAGTGTTCACCTGGAACTGGCGAATCTAATACCAGACTTCCAATGCCTATCGTGTTAACCAGTGAACCATTGAATTGAGGAGGTCAGATAAGCAGTTACGTATTCAGTTGCATGCGATAATATTGATAGCCGACCTATATGCAGGGTTATTGGTAAAACACTAACAACCTCGCAGGACTGCATTACTAACATCATAAACAACAACAATTTTTGTTCTATGGCTTTTTAAGAAACATAATTAATACATTTACCAAAAACAAACCTTCAAGATCCCCTCGGCTGCCTTTTATACTATCAGTTTACCTACATTACTAGCGTTTTCTTTTATTTCGCAGACTGCGTAGTATTTAGTGTTCAATTGGAATATACACCGTGTCATTTTAGTCGTCTTACAACGGCAGCCTATTTCATGTATCCAATGACTAGTAAACATTAAAAAAAAACATATCTATGAACATTTGAATAATTTAAAATTGAAAATAATATTTACTAGTACTCACGCGGGGCTTCGCTCCCGTGGATTCTATCATGGTAAAAACATAACTCTCCTTTTTTGCAGTCGCGTAAAAAGTAGCCTATAACCTTCCTCAAGCTTCAAGCTACTTCCATACCAAATTGCATCCAAATCCACCCAGTACTTTCGAAGATTAGCGCGTTCAAGCAAACAAACAAACTTTTCCGCTTTATAATATTATAGTATAGATTATTATGACGTTGTTGTGCGCCGCTAGGTTAGGTAGACTTGAGTGTGGCGGTACAACGGCTCAAGGCCAAAAATACCGCCCCAGGACCCGACGGCCTGCCAGGGAAAGCCTGGGTCCTGGCCTCGGAGACTCCCGGGCCTCGACTAGGGGAGCTCTTTAGCGCATGCCTGGAGAGGGGCCAGTTTCCGCTTCGCTGGAAGACGGGAAAGCTGGTCCTGATCCAGAAAACCGGGCGCCCTGCGGACTCTCCGTCCGCATTCCGGCCCATCGTGCTGCTCGACGAGGTGGGCAAGCTCTTGGAAAGAGTAATTGCAGACCGCCTCTTCGGGCACCTGAATCGGGTGGGCCCGGATCTTGCGGAGTGCCAGTTTGGCTTCCGCAGGGGGCGCTCGACGGTGGATGCCATCATGCGCGTGAGAGCCCTCACGACGGGGGACGCGGTATCCCGGGGCAGGGTCGTCTTGGCGGAGTCTTTGGACATCACCAACGCCTTTAACACCCTGCCCTGGAGTTGCATCAGGGAGGCACTCCGGTATAACCGGGTGCCGACCTACCTCCGTCGCATAGTCGAGGACTACCTGACGGACAGAGCCGTCATCTACCCCGGTCGCCGGGGAGAGTGGAACCGGCGAGATGTCGTGCGGTGTCCCACAGGGATCGGTCTTGGGGCCGCCCCTGTGGAACATCGGATACGACTGGGTGCTGCGCGGCGACCTCCCTGATGGCGTCAGCGTAATATGTTACGCTGACGACACGCTCGTCCTGGCGCAGGGAGAGTCGCACCAGGCGGCGGCCGACCTGGCGACGCAAGCGGTTGCGACAGTCGTTCATAAGATCCGGCAGTTGGGACTCGACGTGGCGCTGCACAAGACAGAGGCCATGTGCTTCCATGGCGGTCGGAACGCGCCACGGTCCGAGTCCCACATAACGGTGGAGGGGGTTCGCATCGGCGTCGGGAGGACGATGAAGTACCTGGGACTCGTCCTCGACAGCCGGTGGAACTTCAGGGAGCATTTCCTGAGTTTGGCCCCAAAGCTGAACCGGGCAGCAGCCGCCTTCAGGCGACTCCTGCCTAATCTCAGCGGGCCAAACGCCTCCTGCCGAAGGCTATACGCCGGCGTCGTGCGGTCCATGGCCCTCTACGGGGCCCCAGTGTGGGCCCTGAGCACCCGGACGCGACCACTAAAGTTGGTCGCATGCCAGAGGGTCATGGCTATCCGAATGATCCGGGGATACCGCACGATCGCCGGCGAATCGGCCAACCTCCTTGCCGGATTGCTGCCCTGGGATCTGGAGGCGACTGCCCTCCAGCGCGTCTATGAATGGCACGTGGAGGCGCAGCGCCGGGGCGTATCCCCGCTGCCTCGAGAAGTCGAGGCGCGGCGGGAAGAGCTCCGGCGCGATCTCAGGGCAGTATGGAGGGAACGACTGTCACAACCGACGGCCGAGCACGCCGCAATTGCGGCGGTAAAACCCCTCTTTGAGGAGTGGCTAGATCGGCGTCACGGCGTCCCGACCTACCGCATGACGCAGGTCCTCACCGGACACGGAAGTTTCGGGAGGTACCTGTGTCTGATGGGAAAGGAGGAAACGCCTGGGTGTCACCACTGCGAGGGTCGCCCTGAGGACACGGTAGAGCACACGGTGCAGGACTGCCCCGCTTGGGCAGAGCACCGACGTGTCCTCACGGCGGCGATCTCTCGCGCCCGGCATTAGTCGAGGCCATGCTGCGGGGCGAGAGGGAGTGGGAAGCGGTCGCCTCCTTCTGCGAAGCAGTCATGCTTCCGAAGGAGGAGGCGGGCCGCGTGAGGGAGAGGATGGCGTCCTCCCTCCAGCCCAGCCGCAGTGGTAGACGCCCACGGCGTCGGACGTCGGCCGACGATCTCCGGCCACCATAGGCGCGGGCATGCGGACAGCGAGTAAAGGGCAACTCGCTGTCCGACCATGGACCATGCCCGGGTCGACGGCGCGTTTTGTTCCACGCGCGCCTCAAAGAGCGTCAGCAACATGACGAGGCCCCCCTTACAGAGGGCCGAAGCCTGCCGGGGTCGTGGGACTTATCCCATTACCGTGACCCCGGTACGTAAAGGGTTATTGAAGGAGCACCGTGGATTTTAGTCAGTAAAAGTCTGACAGTCCCGCCCGCCCTGCCCGGGGTGGGAGGACTTATTTGATAATTTTACCACGCTAAAAAAAAAAAAAAAAACGGGTAAGTAACCTCTGATAAAGATGTCACCGCTCTTCCATCCGGCCTTGGAAATCAAGGCTCGGTCCCCGCCCGCAACAGGATGTTTCAAACTACGTCATAATAATAAATAATAATTTCAATTTTAAATTATTCAAATGTTCATAAATATGTTTTTTTTTAATTAATGTTACTAGTCATTGGATACATGAAGTGGACTGCCATTGTAAGGCGACTAAAATAACACGGTGTATATTTTGAAATATGATGAATTATCAAAAGTCATAGAACAAAAGTTGTTATTTATGTTGTTCCTAACATAGTCCTGAGAGGTTATTAGTGTTTTACCAATAACCCTGTATAGATATTTGGGCAAAGCCTACGTAAACAGATTGGATTGATTTTATCTCGTGTTAGTAGACACAAATGCTGAATGAGAATGTTAAAGTAGTGAAAACCCATTAAATTAAAACTACGTATTATTGATCAATGTTTGAACATTACATTACCGAATATCGTTGTTGGTCTTGCTTGGGTCCAAAGAATACTTTTGTAAGAAGTCAGACATAAAGAACATTTAGGTATAGGATAGGCTACTGACTAGGGCATGAATCTCGGAATCTCGGAATATCGCAATATTGGAATCTCGGAACGAAAGTTCCGATATTACAATTCCGATACTGGGTGACCCAATATCGAAATCGGACAAATTTTTATATCCGACAAAATTATGCTTGACGCTTTGTTGTTCTTGAGAATATATTACCAAGAAAAACGAGATTTTAACATATAAACATACCTAGTCCTTTATTTCTGTTGATTTCGCTTGCACGTTTTAAATTATTTATATATAATTTAAGCTACCGAACTCAGACACACCAAAACTTTATTAAAAAAATTGTAATAAATATAGGATAATAATGAGAAATATGATTTAAACAAATATTTCCAATAATTGTTATTCCTACTTGTTGATTTTCCTAAATTCTAAGAAGCTTTGTTGATTCTGAGTTTGATAGTTTAATTAGTAATAAGTATAGGATAATTATGAGAAATAAGTTAAACAAATATTCCGCAAAATTTCCAGTATAAGCCTACCGGCTTTTTTGTCTTCGGTCCGCAGCACTGAGACGTTAATCAAGAAAATTTTAACACAATTGCAGGTTAACTACGAGGTGCCGTGTTCGACCAATGCAGTTAATACCTCGAAAATGGCTTGCCCAAATACAGCGTTGCCCGAGAACCCATTCTCCCAGAGACAATGGGACGGGCCGCTCTGCAGTTTAGTACGGAATAACCTTTTAAATACGTCAACCAATACTGCTGAGCGTTCGCGCCTGTTGGCTGTGTGTGAATGGGAGTCGGGCCTTCGGCTACAAGCATTACCTTCACTTAATATAGGTACTATGTTAAGTGATAACACGTTCCGGATCGCTACATGTCTACGTCTGGGTGCTCCCAGCGGTGCTCCACATCGCTGTCAATGCGGTGCGGCAGTCGACCGCCTCGGACATCATGGCCTTTCCTGCAGCAGAAGCTCTGGTTGGATAGCACGGCATGCCAGCATAAATTACATAATCCGTCGGGCACCGTTGGAGTACCATCTGTTTTAGAACCCAACGGCTTTTAGGAAGAGACCAGACGGGATGACTATAATGCCTTGGAAGTTGGGTAGGCCTTTGGTGTGGGATGCTACTTGTGTTGACACCCTTGCGCCATCTCATCTTCTCAGTACGGCGGGCTATGCTGGGGCAGCGGCTGCAGGTGCAGAAAATCTCAAACGGCGCAAATACAATAACCTAATTGGGTGATATATGTTTGAGTCGTTTGGGGTTGAAACGTTAGGACCATGGGGTCCGAATGTGCATCGACTCTTTCGTGACATCGGCAAACGATTAGTCGACTCCACAGGTGACCAGAGGGCTGGCCTTTTCTTTGGACAGAGAATCAGCATTGCCATTCAACGTGGCAATGCGGCCAGTGTTCTGGGCACTTTTCCCATTGATAGCGATGTTGACGAATTTTTCGATACCCTATAATTTATTTTTATTTTCGCCTGTATATACTTTATTAAACGATAGACAACACCGAAAAAAAAAATTCCTAATAATAGTTGTTCCAAATTGTAGATTGTGCTTGCAAATTTTATATATTTTATTTTAATTATGATGTTTTATTGATAATGAGTCAGGTAGATCAATTGTACTAAATACTTATTACTAATTAAAAAAATAATGAAAAATATGCGATTTAATACAGAGGACATACTTAAAAAACAACCAATTTTTTAACCAAATTAAAGAATAGGCACGGTTTAAAAATGTTTTTTATTGTACGCCATTCAGCCTTGAATTTGTGCAATTTATAAATAAAATTTGCAATTTCTAACGAAATAACGAAATTCCGGTATTAATATCGGAATTCCGATATTGAGATCTAATATCGGAAATCAGTATCGGAATTGAAAACTTTCCGATATTACATGCCCTACTACTGACCTACCTACCAAGTGTCGTTTAAACTCGAGGTTCCAATATAGAATGTATTGCTTACACATAATTTATCTATCTATTACACATTTAATTTAAGAGTTAATTAAATAAATAAATAATATTTACTCAATAATCATAATGGTTAAATTACAAAATTAATTCATTTCTTTTCAGAGCGTCCTCTGCAGCAAGCCAAGAAAAGTGAAGAATCTCATGGAAATCCATCTATTGAGACCCATGTTGAAAGTAACGATGGTATATTTCTATTCACTTACCTTCTTATGTTGTCCAACAAGTCTATCCAACAAATGTAGTCTCTGTTCCTTTTACTCTCGTAGTCCGTTGACCGGAGAAAGATCAGGATTATATTATTAGTGGGCTAGATGAATGTACGAGTGTGTTGTATAATCGGGATATTCAGTGACGGTCGTGAAACATTTTAAAAATGTCGTGTATTTTTATTTTCTTGTTATCTTATATACTTATAAGAACATAAAGAGCATAAATTATTAAATATTCCAGAATGCTGCGAAGCTTGCATGAAAAGACATCTAGTGACCTCGTGTCGTTATTACAGCAACTTGCTAACAAAACAGCTGGATCGCGTCAGACAAAATCGTAAGTAGAATCGAACAAGTTAATTAATTTCAGTGCTATTAAAATGGTTTTTTTGCTTTGCTTGTTGCTAACAATATAACTTCCTCTCAAAAAATAGCAAAGATACAACAATAAGCACAATTTAAACGAAGAAAAATATCGAAAAGCATTCAGAGGGAAAGAAAGAGCACCTCTACTACGGGATCTGAGACCTACCCGTAGTCAAAAATCCATCTTTTGCGCTTAACTCTTTTTCGATAATGTTCCTAACTAATCAATCTATATTTAGTAGATATGTATGTTGTGTAGGTAGGCGTACTAAGTCTCACTAAAATCGGTTCCTTAATTTCCAAGAATAAGGCCTTAAAAGTTTTTATGAAAGAGGTGTAAACGCTCTTCAAAATCGGCAAACATTCCTTTGAGACAAAGTTTTTTGCAATTGTAACAGTTGAAAACGTAACTAGCATTTCCAATAAGAACTTTTTTAACTGTTACAATTGCAAAAAACTTTAAAACAATATTAGGTATATTACCTACCTATCATAAAATATTAGTTACGCGGTATTGAACTATTATCCAGGCGCGTGCATAGGATTATGACAGGGCATGCGGCGGAGTAAAAACACACAAAAACTTCTTCTTTTATAGATTTTTAGCATAGCCACAGCCACGCATCGCCACCATGCTACGATGCGTGGCTGTGGCTATGCTAAAAATCTATAAAAGAAGAAGTTTTTGTGTGTTTTTACTCCGCCGCATGCCCTGTCATAATCCTATGCACGCCCCTGCTATTATCTATGATAAAGCGATCTATACATTTACATACTAATAATGACGTTAACAATAGCAGAAAAAACCAAGGCAAGCTTTTGAGCTCGATTGCCTAATTCGTGGAATTGTCTAAAAATCAACAAATACAAATTCATGTTCTTTAGAACCATCGTTATATTCCAGTGACGAAACATCTAGGAGCGCCATCTATGGAGAAAATTGAGCAACAGCCGACAACGAACAGCGAAGCTTGTACTATGAAGCCAAGCGGTCAAACCGCATTCGCCACCCAGACACTCAAACATAACCCTTATTACCCAACACGGCACATGTCCTGCATGCTTTCCCCTGCAAAGAGCTTGACGAATATTTGTAAATACGATAAGGCTCATTTGAAGTCGGTATATTATATGCTATCAGCCATCGAGGGAAGGTTGCGGAGGATGAAGCTGAATTCTCCTAGTTCGTATTGTCAATAGATGTCGCTGTTTTAAGTTTTTGCATCTGTTCACAGCATTATTCTGTCACCGATTGCAAAAACTCCGTCTTATCGATGGTCGCCTTTTTTGTCTATATTACATTTTTAAATTTTCAAAATTGTAAGATAGGTGTCGCTTTTTTTGTTATAATGTCTCCTTTGTAACCATAATTTATATTATACGTTTATATTATTGCATTAAATCACAAGCATTTTGAGCCGAAGTAATACCGTAATGAAGTATGAACCACAAATAAAATAAAAATCTTGTTAATTATTATTTTGTTTTATTTGACACGATATAAATTCTGTAATCACAAGCATTTTGAGCCGAAGTATGTACCGTAAGGAAGTATGAACCAAAAATAAAATAAAAATCTAGTTATTATTTTGTTTTATTTGACACGATATAAACTCTGTAGCAAAAGTTAATATGTTATTTACAGCTAGGAAAGTGTTGGAATGAGATAGAAACGAACGTTCCACAGAGCATAGAAGCGAATAATCTCAGATGTTTTACGTATTGTATGTAGGAATTGTATTTAATTTAATTAAAATCAAGATGGCGGCATTGGTAAGTTTTTTTTAATGCTCTATGGTACGTTTCATACATATAATCCGAGCTTTCAGATCGCCTTTTTCTTTTCTAGCTATAAATTACACTTTCCATTTCCATGGCTCTTCACAACGTAATTCAAGGATAAATAAATATTTTACGGGAAACGCTTAGTGTTCATTTGGTCAAAGTTTTATCGAGTATAAGTTTGGTTTACATGCTGCATTACTGCATTTTCTGGATTTGCTTATACTTTGGTAACACTTAATATTGACCGTAAAATAATTACCATGGATTTCTGCATATCAAAGCCTGCTACTATTCTGTATATAACAATATTCAGAGTACAATAACTCGAAAGTGTGTCAGTTATTTTCTATACAATATCCAATATCAACATAACAAGCTAGATTTAATATACATAGGACTGACACCCTGTGGCATATACAATTCTTTGAATATAAAATATATACAAACTAAGTATTTACAATAGATGGAAAAGTATACACATTTAAACAAAAGCGGCGACATCAAATAATCTTATCTAGTTGACAACTCAACAAAGTTCTGTAATAATATTGAACGAGTTTATTTTTTAATTTTCTTTCAAAACCTGAGTTCTATCTGTATGTAAGATTTAATTTAAAAAAAAAAAACATCAAAAGCATATGTTTAATACCTACCTACTTATAATTTGCATAAAATTATGGACAAAACATGAAGCAAGTTGTGAAAAACAATTTGTCATTGCATATTGCGATTGTTTTTGGCGAACTAAACACTAATTTGGTCATTGTGATCTTTGAAAAAAATCTGCACAGGCAATGCTATTGTTTCACTACCTCCCATGACTTGTATGTATTCATATCTAGGTTTTGCCTACAGTTTCACTCGCTTTACTATAGATGTTGTCAAATAATCACAAAATCTATCTATGCATCAAAATTGGTTCTGCAATTCAGACATGAAAGCGGAACAAATAAACTCAATTTCGTATTCATAATATTAATAAGTTACAATAGTTGTGCCACTCTTTATAATGAATATAATTGTGTGCATAGCCTTAGAATCAATTAATACATTTTTCATAATAATTAACTATTTATTGGTCTATAGTAACTTATAAATAACATTAATTTGCTATACAACTTAAAGTTAAAAAGAGACCTTGTTACCATCACAATAAGTCTGTATTTGTTTGCGGAATGAACCGTTATTAAAATATAACAAATAAAAAACAGTTGAATATCATAACATAAAAAGAATATAACAAATACGTTTATTAAAACATGCAATAATAAACTTTAATACGTTAACTTAAAGTCTAAAATAAAATGCACCTTGATATAACATATAACAAGTACATAGGCGTAAAATTCAGTCAGTACGTCAACTAATTCGTATAATGGTCTTGTGTTAAGTACAGCTTTCACAGAGTTTGCGTAAAATATTACAAGCGTAATATTGATAAGTCACATTTAAGCCTTGTCTAAGGTGTATCTAAATTAAAAGAAAAGAAAGTAAGATTAAAAGTAGTAAAGCGCCAATTCGCCACCAGAGGCGTTAGTGTAGTTAGTCTTCGAAATGACAAAATTAGTGAAGTTTGATATTTCGAAGACTAGCTACACTATACAAGCTACACTAGCTACAAATAAGGTCGCGTCAAAAGTCCCCAAACTGTGGTTTGAGCGCTTTTGACGCGACGTTATTTACTATTTTTTTATTATTTCTTTCCAATATTTTATTATAACCGATTAACTTTGGCATACATTGATACAGCAACAACATGGATACAGTACTATCTGCCGGAGTTACGCGAATGTTCTAACGTATAAAAAAGAGTGGGTTTTTAGTCAGTAGAAGTTTGACAGGAAGGAGTCGTTTGTTGATTTTCCCACCAGAAAAAAGGATACAATAACATCAATCACTGCTTTCAGATAGTTTCATTTTGTGGAAATGTATGTCTTTTATTTTATGAAAATAAATATTGCGCGACGCTACGGCATTGCATGTTAAATTAACTAGGTATATATTACTTAATTTTAAAGTTTCATGTCAACAATTTCTAACAGCTATGTATTGGAATCTTATCCGCTGGTGGCGGGAACTAGTGAGAACAAAATCAGTAGATTATTTAAAAGTAGTCCAATTGTCATAAGCGAGTTGTTGAGATCAATCAATTGAACTTCATTTCAACTTGCGTTTACTTCGTAACTTATTGAAAATTTGTCGGAAATCAGTGTTTAATAAAACAGCCGAAATAATTACTTAAGCGAATACACCTCAGGCAAAGCGCTACCTTATTATAGTTACTTAATATTATAACAAATGATAATTTACAGTACAAGACTCATCTATCACCAAAAAACCTCAATATCCCTGTTCACCGTAACCTGCACCGAGTGAACGCTTGCAAGCGATTATAACCCTGATTGTCTTCGCAATAAACACTATTATGGTTTGGCACGATACTCCTCCACATACAATTTCAGTTAAATCACAGACGATCCAATGAACCCTATAACAATTTGTACGAATTAGTTATTTATTACTACTATTGTATAATTTTCATAGAGCGGAAAGTATAGGAACTACATCGTTCATCATTAAAATGATTCCAAGTGTTTTTTATAGATATGACTAAACAAACCCTTTTTAGGGTTCCGTAGCCGAATGGCAAAAAAACGGTACCCTTATAATTTCGTCATGTCTGTCTGTCTGTCGGTCTGTCCGTCCGTCCGTATGTCACAGCCATCTTATTCCGAAACTATTAAGACTACACATACACACACACACACACACATATACACTTGGTAGGTAAATGTATTCTTTGAACCGCTTTCTGATTTATAGACAAAAATAAAAAAAAAATTAAGGGGACTCCCCATACATGGAACTGAAACTAAATATTTTTTTCATCAAACCTATAGACATGTTTTTAAAAATAACATTCAGGTTATTTTAGAAAATCACTTTTTCTCAAAGTCAATCGTTTAAAAGATATACGCTTCCAAAGTGATAAAATGTGTCCCCCCCTAACTTCTATAATAACAGAGTGGAAATCTAAAAAAAAAATATGTTATAGATCTAAATAAAAACTTTCAATCGAAAATTGGTTTGAACTAGATCGGTCCAGTAGTTTTTGAGATATTGCACATTTTCTAAAACCGCAAATATAACTTTGTATTTCATACAAACACCATGAAAAACAAAGTTGTTTGGCGTAATTACTACGGAACCCTCCATGAGCGAGTCCAACTCGCACTTGGCCAATTTTTATTGAATGATTTCATTTGCATTTAAACAAATATCAACTTTAAACTGAGATGGATATAGTCGGAAATATCTTAAGTTTTAGAGAAAGCTGAACAGTTAAGGTATTAAAATTGTATTTCTCAAACTTTCTTTAATGTCTTTGCTTGTTATCGCGAAAGAAGTAGAAGTCTATATTTGTTTATTTTAGCAAATAAAAGCCTCCTTTTGGCCTCCTCTCCTATGACCTACTTTTCTTATAGAGAATTATAATAAGCATAAGTTTACTAAATATACTCACTTCAGAACCTCTCTCAGGCCAAAGACCTAGGAGTAAAAACATGGACCAGCGAGTCCCATCCGCAGTCCGCTATCTGATGTGGCCTCAACGCATTCCAGTCCAGTCCATATGTGAATTCTGAGTGATGCCTTATAGTTTCTAGGGGCTCACAGCCACGTTTGAGATCCCATATCCTGGAGAATATAAGAAAACAATAATATAAGGCATTTAGTTTTAGTTTTGTCAATAATCACAATTATGTATGATGTAATTGCACTAGTTGTTAATCACAACTTTAATAATAAATGTGGAAAATGTTGTGGAGTTGTGCATTTATTCAATCTGCACTCAGCTTAAATTTTGTGTATTACTGTAATGTGTAACCGTTGATTTTCTCAAATAAATAAAAAAAACAACTTCAAGTGATTGTTGGGAAAATAAGATGTTCGCTCTTTCTTGTGTTTGGTCTACATTGCTTAACAGGCTTTGTAAAGGAATAAGGCATTAGCTTTTGTTCTTAATTTTAATGTGTGCATAAATAACTAGTGGTATATTCTATAAAGTTGATTCTATGGCTGTGTTGGGGTTAGCTGCCCGATTGACCGAATACATGTGAGTATTTATTTATTTACACTTTATGCACATAGGTACAAAGGCGGACTTAATATGTGGGTGTGTTTTTTTATTTCAACTTTCACACAACGCCATCTAGTCCCAAACTAAGCAGAGCTTGTGCTATGAGTACTAGACAACTAATAAACATACATATATATTTCTAAATATATACAAGACAAAGAACAAATGATCGTGCTCATCACACAAACATTTGTCCTGGGTGGGAATCGGACCCGCGACCTTACGCATAGCAGTCAGGGCCACTGACCACTAGACCAACAGGCCTGTTTGCATAGAGCGACTGCCTATCTAACCTCCTCAACCCACGTTTAGCTAGAAGTAACCTAATTCACTCTTGAAAAGAAAAAAAAAGGTTGTAGCTATCAGGAAACAGACTCCAGCGGGGAATCCCACTTCTTAGTTGTACTCACAATGACAGTATTCCCAAAACCCACCCATCCACAGACTGAACTCTGGAAGTTATTTTTCATAATTGATAGGCTTACGTTTCACCACCATCTCACCTGATGTTAAGCGAGGATGTAGTCGAAAATAAAACACGTTTGCCTAGAAGTAACCTATTCACTCTTGATTTAAAGACTCCCAGGTTATAGCTATCAGGAAACACAGACTCCGGCGGGGAATTCCACTCCTTAGCCGTACGCACAATGAAAGTATTCCCAAGACGTTTTGTGCGTATGGGTGGGATGTCCACCATGTAACGATGGCGCATCGCCGTTTGTCTTGTAGTCCGATGATGGAACGGGCTTGGTGTAATTAAATTGCGCAATTCCATCGCAAACTCCCCGAAATGTAACCAATAGAAAAGTGACAGGCTTGCAACACGCCGCCGATATTCAAGGTTCTGGAGCTTTGCTTCGACCAGTTTCTCGTTGCCAATGAGCCTCTTGGCCCGTTTCTCGATAGACTCAAGTGCATCAAGCTGGTATGTTGTTGAGCAGCTGTTCTGTTGTGAAGTACCGTCTCACCTTTACTAGGATTCCCAGTTTTTTGGCAGCTGATTGAGCCTTAGCCTCGATAAACGGACCAAAATTAGGGGTGGATGTGAACGTAACCCCAAGAAGCTCGATGCGATCAGATATCGGCACGGTTACACTACGGAAATAAGGAGCCGGCCGAAATTGGCTGCTTTTTGCGGAGAAGTTACGATTTGTTAAACTCACAGATCGATTTCAGCTATTTTTATTACTTAGCCATGAACTCTAAAAGGCTGAGTAATACTTAAATTGTAATTTGGAATCTTAGCTTTTCTTTGAAAGCTCAGCTGCTACAATAGAAATTAAATATTACCTAGTAGTAAAATCGTAGGAGCCAGCCGCTAAAACGGAAGGCGCGTGAGGAGAGAACTGCACTCTTCTTACCGCACATTCACACCCTGAAATAAGAAACAAAATGTATAACTAACAAACCAAATACAATACACATTTAAACTTTGTAGTATTGGGGTTGCGGGAATGTTCTAACGAGATACCGCGGCCCCGGAACTTAAGGGCAGCTGAAGGAAAAGGGTGGGTTTTTAGTCAGTAGAAGTCTGACACCTTTCCGCTCCACCCACAGCGGGAGAAGTCATTTGATGATTATAATCCCACCCAGAAAGAAAAGCTATGTGGTATTAAGGGAACAGAATCTAAATTGATGGAAATTAAACCAGATAGATAACAGAAAACAAATAGTCTTAATAACTAAAAAAGAATGATACAATGATAGCGGTTGATTTTTTTTTTATATTAGTTTATTTATAGGTAACTTAAACTTTGCATATTGCTATACGAATAAATATTTTATAAAAATAAAATATATATTGTTGATATACCGTCTTGTCGTATCAAGCGCTTCTCCTCCACATTTATTGTGCGCACAGCCAAGTTGTGGAATTCTCTGCCGGCTTCTGTGTTCCCTGCCACTTATAAAAGTATTTTTATCAGTGAAGCTGTCAAGTTATACAGCTTCACTGATAAAAATACTTTTAAAAACCTTCCATTATTAGTTACCAATGAGCTCATAAGTATTCTATGCAGAAAGTATGAAAATTACATGTATATTTATTTATTTTTATTTTTTTATTACAGATGAGCCAGCTCTTGACCTCGATCTCGCCTGATAGTATCGATGTGACGAGCGAGCCCAGAAGATGCCAATTTACTCTTGCTTTAAAGGCTGAAAGGTCATAAGTGGCAGGGAATACAGAAGCCGGCAGAGAATTCCACAACTTGGCTGTGCGCACAATAAATGTGGAGGAGAAGCACTTGGTACGACAAAACGGTATATCAACAATATATATTTTATTTTTATAAAAGAGGTCTAGCAATTTCGGTACAATTAACATTACTAGCAATCTTGTCAACCCCTCCAACTAAGCTAATTATGCTTGTGTCTGGAGTGGGGTCACGACAACAGTGTAATGGGTGGAGTTCGAACCCACCACCATTCGAGTCCGACTCCTTAGTCATTAGGCCATAGACGCTTCAAATTCTCCTACTAACTCCTTAGATAATGCCTACTCTCCTACTAACTCCAATATGCAATATTTTTTTAATTTGGTCTGTTCCATTATCCTTCCAACACTCGCGAGCCCACGTGACCTTTGTCCGGTTCCGACGGAACCTATCCAGTTCGTCCCAACCATCTCCTTTGCAGTCTGTCTGTATGTCTTATTTTTGCGCACAGTTGATCCATATGGCAGCCTTGTGAGCTACATCACCTATATTAGTTTTAAAACGCAGTGTTAAATTAACAGATAGTGTACAAATCACAATACTGCGATTCAATTTCCAATTATCAATTGAAAATTAATTACATTATCATTAGATTTCATTAAGATTAATGAACCTTTCATTCGGCCCCAAAAATAGATTTATCATCAGGTTTTGGGAGGTCTAAAGTTGATTAAGTGTCCCTTTAGTAACTCTTTATCCCAATAAGAACAATTTTATACAGATCAGGGTTTTACCTTTGAGCGTAAACATAGGAGAGGTGAGCCTCCTAAGGTCCCACCCTCGGATGAGACCATCAGAGCCGGCCGTGGCGAGAGCGTGCGTCTCTGTTCTACTCCAATCACATGACAGCACCTACAAATGAAATACAGTCGTAACTTATTCAAATTCACCTGCATGATAAGTTTAAAGCTGGGCTAAAAACAGCGAGACATATTTTTAATATATTTTAGTGTATTACACACATGTATTTGTAAGGCATTATTGCCCCGGCAGGGCAAACTCCAAAGCCGCTTTCACATTATCATGCTATGTCGTGGTGCAGTATGATTTAGGCTTATACAACGTGTAACGGAAACCCCATATCTATCCAAAAGGACTGAAGACAACATCTGGTATGGAGTCTCTATGCAAAGTTTCAGCTCAAAATAAGTGACTCACAGAATTGACCCCAAATGATTGGTTTCATATGTTTCTTGAATACCAGTAATAACAAACGTGTCACAGCACTATGAGGGTCATCACTTTCCACGTCACTAGCCTATAACACGATAATTCTCTTCGTTCTTCTTAATTTGAAAAATTCGGTCTCTGGTATCAATGTATTGAAATTTCTAATAAGTTCCACACATGTAGACATAGGATTACAAAACCCTTGCTATATCGTTTGTTATCATCCAAAGAAGCCGTGCACTCGGTATGTATATACCCTTTAAATTACATGTATAGCTGAGTAGTGTTTTACATGCAGTGACTGAGTAACACGATACCCCTTGGCAAGACTGCCAGACACCCATAACGACTGTCAAAATTTAGAAATGAAAGACGGATCAACGGCATGGAGGCATCTCGATTTGTTGAGATAGTCACCCATCACGTTCTCGGCACGCGTTGCTTAACCTTGAAGCCGGGCTATGCGCCTGTTATTCAGCCACGAACTCCTCACAAACAAGCAACCAGTATTTTCAAAACCAGTATTCCATACTAACACAGGTACTCATAGTTTGTTGTGTAAGACATTTGGCCGGCTCTAAAGCCGGGTCCGCTGCGCCAATTTTCTAACAAAACATGTTATCAAAACATGTTAGCAAAACATGTTAGTAAAACCGCCCGTCCGCTGCGCCTATTGTTGTAATGTTTTTGTTTAATTTCAAAAATTAGTTTCGACGAAGAAAACGTGGAAGCTGTTATAGCAATAGTAGATTTAGTTGACATTTGAATGTGGCAATTCTGTCTCTGAGATTAAAAAATGGGGATAGTGAGCGCGAACACAAAATTCGTCACTTTCCCCCTCCCTGCAGGCGAACGCGGGGGATGTTATCCATTCGTCTCGGCAAACATGTTATTGTGTTTTTGCTAACAAAACTGTTAGGCCACGCCTATATTCTGTTAGCAAACAATGTTATACTGTTTGCAAACACGAAAACA
Organism: Tholera decimalis; assembly: GCA_943138885.2. Taxonomy (NCBI): domain Eukaryota; kingdom Metazoa; phylum Arthropoda; class Insecta; order Lepidoptera; family Noctuidae; genus Tholera; species Tholera decimalis. The sequence goes on along the minus strand of OW964552.2, from coordinate 11,216,433 downwards.
CGTCGCAGCGGACCCGGCTAGGCCAATATGTTTAATGCATTTCAAGTTGTCACATACACATCAAAATTAAACCCTATCAATCACAACATAAGATTTAAATTACCTCAGCATCATGCGCCTTCACAACAGCAGCCGGTCTGGAAGGTTCGGTACACGTCCACAGCTTTAAGTGTCCATCACCAGATACAGAAGCAAATGTTGCTGGTGAATGTGGCGAGAAGGCGGCAGTGTAGACCAATTGAGAATGACCCACGAACGTACTGAGACATGCTTCGGATTCAGGGTCCCACTGAAATGGTTGTATTGGGTGACAGTTGGTTAATGTGATCTTGGGTTACCAAACGAGTAATTTTCAGTCAAATTACAAAGTAATATTAAAGATTAATAGATGGTCATTTGGGTCAGTAAGCATGTATGGTCAAGTTACGCACTTAAATGCGACTTGAATTTCATAGCTTACTAAAGTAGGTTTTTTGACACCGAAATTAAAGTTATTTTGTATGTTTGTGATTGTTGTTATTTGGAAGTAGGTTTAAGGTAAGAATAGTAAAAATGTTTTTCACTTTTTAGAGTTGGTTAGCGTTGGGTGAGCCCAATGCTACTATGAGCAAGTTCTTTATATATGTACTACACTATACTACAAAATATCCATATTGAACAATCTACATATTATGTACCTATTCATTCTTTATGTCAGTCAGTTTGGTTCCAGCCATTTAATTTTTATAGACTGCCCAAGGTTCTCAGATGGAGTTTAACACCACACCCATAGTTGGTATTAATAAACCAGCCGGCAGGCTTTAAAGCTACTGAACGGTTACGTTTACCTTGCATTGTTCTATATGTTGAAGCATAACCAAATACAAAGGGATGTTATCAACGGTAAACCAAACTTACACACATATACGAATTAACTTTCGCTTATTTTTCTGGAATCCCATTAGAGTATTATAAATATAAAATGAATTATACAAGTACACTAACATAACGTCGCCTTAGAGTGAAAACCTCGGGAGTACATTTTTGTCCAAATTTTTTTTATTGTGATTCCAGAAAGCAATCCTAGCAACGCACATGCTGATCTCACTAATATGTTCATTCGATACTCGAAACGCTATCTATGAAAGTAAGTCAGAACCTCGTAAACACTCGCATCGCGTCGTCAGTTCAGCGTAATCAGGCCATGGATTATGCATTTCTGAACTGTTCGATATTATGTATAATATTTTTCATATTATACATGACGGAGAGACAGCGTCGCATGTGTTTTTAAAAAGTGTGACGTCAGCTCAACTGACGTCACGAATATTGTCTTGGTGATCACTCATGTTTGATTTTCAAATAAAAGCACTTGTTAATATTACCGGAGACTCGTTTATTCAACTGACAGCGTAACGACTTTACAGAGAGGTCCGCACTGTCCAGCGGCTCGAACAAGAATGAATCTGAATCTTGCGCCTTTTTTTTTTTAGGTAGGGCCACTCGTAGATCAGCTCACTAAGGCTGTGCGTCTACTTAACCGGTCTGTCCTGTGGTGACCTCTAATAAATTAAAGGCCCCCAGCCAGGGCTTACAAACTAAATTATACTTACAACTAATGACCGCACGCTAAGGGCACTCCCTGCGGAGTACGGGCCTCGGCATAGCGGGGTCATTTGGGGAGGGCAGCAAAGGGACAGGCTGGGTCGTATTTAAGGGAGTATTTATTGCTACTGGCTCAGCATCGCGGGCTGGCTCGTTTTGCAAGGGTCGGGGAGGATTTCCATTACAAGTACGCGGACATCGCGATAGGTCTCGTCGGCGAGGCCGGAATACGGAACGCGTTTTGTGTGTGTGTTTTCTAAGAGTGCTAGTTTCCCTACTGCTCTCTTGTCGGATGGTGGTGGGGTCGTCGGGCTCGTCTAGGACGTTACGCGGGCGACGAACCCGAGAAATCTTGGAGGGTCTGTATCGGGCGGCCGATACGATCAGGGGGTAGAATCTAGCGCTCACAGTGCGGCCTTATATAGAGGGATTGTCACACATGTACCCTGGACATGGACCTTTTCTAGTTAAATATTAAACTACTTAAATTACAATGCTTTAAGTTGAAATATGTTAAACGTTAATTTTACATCTTAAAAATCAATTAATAGTTTGTAAAACAATCAAATTATTAAACTTTAATCATTTCAATTATTTTAATAGACAAATTATTGTATTTGCGCCGATATACATAATATAGAACAGTTCTGGATATAAAAACGGGTTAAATTTACATATAAATTAATAAAAAAAAAAAACATAAAAGAAACCGTACAAAAATTTTATAGCACGCAGATTTTTCTTCCTCCTGAAAAGTTACTCCTTTTTCACTTACAAGATTTTCACTGTAAGGTGTCGATAATCAGCCTGTAATGTTCCCACTGCTGGGACACAGGTCTCTTCTATGACAGGGAATGGTTCGTAGTCCACCAGCAGGCCCAGTGCTAGTAGATGCCTTGTCTTTTTTTTTAGGTTGGGAAAATCATCAAATGACGAGGATTCGACGCTATGGATGGAGCGGAAGAGAGTGTCAGACTACTGCTGCCACCCTGCTCTGGCATCTGGATGGAATGTTCCCGCAACTCTGAGAAGATGCCATGTCTTGGGATTTTTAGGTCCTTGTACAAGCAAATTTCCTCGCGGTGTTTTTCTTCTCTTTTTTCAGAGCAGTTGTGCCTGCCTTTTTTTTCGGTGAGAAAATCATCTAATGACTCCTGGGAATGACTCCTGGGTGGACCAGAAGGGTGTCAGATTTCTACTGACTAAAAACTCACCCTGTTCTTTCAACTGCCCTTACATTCCAGGGTTGGGGTATCTCGTTAGAACATTCCCGCAAATGTGTCTGCCTCAGTTTGAACTCATGACTTACAACTCTTATGTCATTTCATGCCTGTACCCACTGGACTACCAATGGCTCTACCCCTTGAATATAACTTTTTCAATAATACTACTTACCAACCTCTATATTTTTAGCCAGTCCAAACTCAAAAAGAAGGATGTACTCACCAATTTAACAGTAGTATCCCAGCTAGCACTTAGCAGATGACTCCTTGGCCAGTCTACAGAGCAGACCTCGCTGGTGTGAGCTCTCAGCACTCTCAGTGGAGCTGCACAACCGACCCTCCACACTATAACTGCACCATCACCTGCACCGCAGGCTGCTGCACTCTCTGTTGTGCCTGACCAGGTCTGTAAAACATAAGATAATTAGAGGTTTTATGTAATCACCTATCACTGTATGCATATAGATAAATATACTTCATTGAACACACCAAAATAATAACAAGACTGTTACAAAATTACTTTATTTAACAGTCTGATAAATGGGATCTAAAAAAGGTTTACTGGACACTTAGTAAAAGTATGAATGAAACTAAAACTAATCACAAACCCATACTTACCATGTGTTATTAAATTATTGAAATGTCGTCCAATCATTTTCTTTCTGCTGTAATCTTATTAACATAGGGTTAGTCAAGACAGGTTTTCTTCTTCCATTCTCCACTGTCAGATGTCACGGCATCATTTTTCCTCATTCTTTCCTATCATTCCTCACACAATAGATCTACCTGCCCTGCCACTTATGACCTTTCAGCCTTTAAAGCATGAGTAAATAGGCATCTTTTGGGCTCACTCGTCCCATCTTAGACCTCATCTATCGCTTACCATCAGGCGAGATTGAGGTCAAGAGTGAGCCCACAAGTAATAAAAAAAACCTTATCCTTGGCGTTCTTTTACCTCTCCATCCAATATTCAAACCCCACACAGTCTTAGTTACATGCATGTAAACCTTCCTCATATTAACATGTTACAATGTAAAATTGTACAAATGCTACTTCATTATGCTAAGAATCAATCATTTTAAAAGTATAAAATTAAAAGCATTGTCTTTTTTTACAGGGTGACTCAATATGACACAACTAATTAGAAATTATTAAAACAATGAATATTGAGTAACAATATAATAATGAAATACAAAAACAATAAAAAATATTGTTACATGTACAATACACAGTCATGATTGTGTACAAATACTATTCTCCACAAGAACTCATTTAATAAAACTCAACTCATGGTAAAATGCTCAACACAGATCTCAGAATTTAATGTAAATATAGTAAAATTTTCATAATCTAGCTGTGATTTGTTGCATGAGTTCTCAACAACCGTCAATCACATGACTTAATCTTTTAAAAATAAACTTGTTCCAGCAAGCATGGGTCAATCAATTCAGAATCCCAGATTGAAACATAGAACATACGCCTACAGAATAATTGGTCTTCACAAATCACTGTGTTATGTATTTATAAAAAAAAATATATAACTTACTGAACATAGACAAATCAAATTATAGTCCAAGTCCCAACTTGGAATTGAATTTTGTTCAGTTCATTAATGTAAATGCTTATTTCAAGCTTGTTTTAATGTTTAATGAAAATCTAATTCCGAAGACAAAAGCTCATTGAAGTACGACTTGTTTATAATGATAGTAAAATTTCATGAATAAGTTATAGTTTTAGTGATTTTAAAGACACACTTTATGGTATGTATACTTCCACAACATTAGTTGTTCTACATTTTCAAAGATGATAGTTTTACTGACTGTAATATCAACTAGACATATAGATTGGCTGAATAAACTTATACTACAAAAAGAATACAAGTAGTTTACCTTAACCAGTTACAAAGTTTAACAACAGCATCTCAAATCTAACCTCACATTACATGATAAATCCTGTACTTAAATTAACCAGGAACTTAAGTTAATTGTCTATAAATAAATAAAGTAATGCTAATACACACAACTAAGCCAATTATATGATGATGCAAATGTAAAGTAGGCATGTATGTCTTGTAGGGCTTCAGTGTGTGAATAGAGTCGCTGTTTATGTTTATATAATATTCTCTTGGTTGTAATTTGGAAATAGAATGAGTTAAATCAAGTTGAGTTGAATTATGATAATATTGCAATTATTTCATGACATTTAGTATATAAATCCATCTGTTATCAGTTTAAGATGTCCAGTTATATAGAGCTGAAGTTTCTCTTGTTTTTGTATGTTGAATCTTTATTACAGCTACATTCTTATTGTCATGACTTCATCATGAATTTGTGAAAAAAAAATATATTTATGTAGGTATTGAAAATTGTAGCTAGCATTTATCATTAAAGTCATGATAAATGAGGATTAAGACATATGGCTAGAATTGTTATCAATAAAATTATCTACTACATTTACATAGGTAGTAAGATAAAACCAACTTACCACATCAAACAATCCATCGCTCCACTCCAATTTCTGGACTTCAATCAGGCCGCTACCATCAGGCGATAGCTCTAAGAAGAACAAGGTTCCACCACCAGCTAAGCCATAATACTGGCTGGTTGCAACCGCGAGGGTATCCGGCCTAGTCCGAGAAAAACGGACGCTATAGCCGTGTCGGCCAGGCGTCAGGAATGTAGGCATGCTGATGGTATAGCTAAAAAAGAAATAAAAACAGTTCAGCGAAGCACCCTAACAAAAAGCTGAAGAAACATCGTCATTCTAACTTACATTTCCCCAACCCAACTCGTCACATTGCTTTAAATAAAACCATGAAAACACTAAGTTGGGTATCTAGGTTAAGTTGTATTAGAATCCTATTAGTTTTTCCTGTGTAAATAATAATATAATCCCCAATTAACGCTACATAACCTTTCGAAGCTGTCACAACAAATGTCAATTTTTTGACGTTTGCTAACGCAACGATTTCTTACCTAAACTTAGTGAGGAGACATCAAATCGATTCCAACACAAGTATGCGTCATACGGCTTAAATCTTATTAGTAAGCCTACGAATAAAATCCAATTAGCCGGTGAACGTATTCTGCAGGAAACCTCACATGTTACCTATATAAAAGCAACATTTCCTTAACCAAATCATTTCTGGTGAAAACCTCAAACCTTCAGTCTCTGCTTATTCAAACTAACAAGTTGAATAAATTCATTTCTTTAACTTATTTCCCTTTACCGTCCCTTAGTATAAAACCCAACAAAATGTTAGACTACTTCGCTTTAGCTTTTGTGGTTGCCGTAAAAGTATTTAAGAAAACTACTCCAAATGGAAAAGTTACGGTTTACCTTGGCAAGCGTGACTTCATTGATCATATGGATTACTGCGATCCCGTAGATGGAGTTGTGGTGGTGGATACCGAATACCTGAAAGGAAGAAAAGTGTATAGCCAGGTGCGTTTATAACTACGCAAAGTGCAGTGTTCAGTGAAATTTAAAAAGTGCAGTGTGTGCCTAACAGATATTGTTTAATTTTGGACTTATGTCCATTATTGTTTGTTTTTCAAACAATAATTAACATAGTTCATTATTGTTTGTTCTTGTTTAGCTCGTGACCACGTACCGCTACGGTAGGGAGGAAGATGAAGTGATGGGATTGAAGTTCTCCAAGGAAATGGTTATCGGCCAGGACCAAGTTGTACCAATGATCAATTCTAAAATGGAACTAACACCAGTGCAGGAAAAGCTGCTGAAGAAGCTTGGGCCTAATGCTTTTCCTTTTACTTTCAACTTCCCTGAATTGGCCCCAAGCTCGGTAATAAACAATATAGTGTCTCTTTCACTATTTGAATGCGAAAAAAGAGATGCTCATAAATATATTTTCTTTAGGTAACACTGCAGCCCTCTGAAGAAGATCAAGGCAAGCCTATGGGCGTTGAATACTGCGTCAGAACTTACGTCGCTGAGCAGGAAGACCAGAAGAGCCATAAGAGAAGCTCAGTCACCCTTGCCATCAAGAAGGTATATTTCATATAATAAAACAGATCCCTCCGCTAAAAACACTTGAAGTTAAATGCTAAATGTAATAATGCTAGTAATGTTAAGTTAAATACTTGTAGCTAAATTATATTTTATTTTCTTTTTATCCAGCTGCAACACGCACCAACTTCCCGTGGACGTCGTCTCCCTAGCTCTCTCGTGAGCAAAGGATTCACTTTCAGCAATGGCAAGATCAACCTCGAAGTTACTTTGGATAGGGAGATCTACTACCACGGAGAGAAGGTCGCTGCTAACGTCATCGTGTCCAACAACTCCAGGAAATCTGTCCGCAACATCCGAGCGATGGTTGTGCAGCATGTCGAGATCACCATGATCAACTCTCAATTCAGCCGTCATGTGGCCTCATTGGAGAGCCGCGAAGGATGTCCTATAACTCCTGGTGCTAGTCTGTCTAAAACCTTTTACTTGGTACCTTTGGCCCGCAGCAACAAGGACATTCGTGGTGCGTACTCACAATTTAAACCCTGCAATATGATTATGAGAAATCTGAGGCTCTTTAATCTCTGAGTGTTACCTATAATTTCAACAGGCGTGGCTCTTGACGGACACCTGAAGGAAGACGATGTTAACTTGGCTAGCTCTACCCTCGTACCTGACGGCAAATGCCCGGCTGATGCTATTGGTATCGTTGTCTCTTACTCCGTGAGGGTAAAGTTGAACTGTGGAACTCTCGGAGGCGAACTCGTTACTGATGTGCCTTTCAAACTCCTCCACCCAGCTGAAGGTAACCACTTCTTCAAAGTTGATTGCTGCTATTATCTAAGTACCTGCAGAATATTTTTTTTATGTTTTGTTAAAATTATAGGCTCTGTTGAACGTCAACGCTTCAACGCGATGAAGAAAATGCAATCCATCGAAAGACACCGCTACGAAAACTCTCTGTACACCAATGAAGAGGAAGATAACATTGTGTTTGAAGACTTTGCCCGTCTTAGGATGAACGAGCCCGAGTAAAGCCTACTTTGTAAGCAAACAAAAAAAAAACAGAAAAATATCAGAAAATTACTATAAAAAATATAATAAAGTAAGTCAGTATCAGAGTATTTTATGTGCCATTAACATCAGATAAAATAAATAGCATACATAAATCATAAATAAATCTTCATAAAGATCAGCATCAACAAGATCGCATCATATAATTTAAACTGTAAATGTAATTTTCATCAGATGTTATATATTTTAATCATCCAGTTTTATTAATCTGAAATATGATCATGTATATACTAATGAATTTAAAACACATTGTACTCTCGTGTTTAAAATTGTACGAATATTAAAAAATAATTCTATACCTTCCTGTAATCCTCTTAATATAAATTAAACTTCACCAGAAATTATTGGCTTTTCTTACACCCTAGTTTTTCTTAGAACTTTACACTGCTTCTAATCGTTTGAAGTATCTACTAGCACGTCTTGTACACCACTGACATAGTACTGAAGATGCAATACAAGTAACGTGCGTTTTTGCATATTCTATTGTTACTCGATTAAAAGGGGTTTTGATTTCACCGCCCTATTTGGCGCCCCCTGCATAGATTATAAAAGACGATTATGCAAAGGCGTTGTAGATGTCAGCCAAGGTCCGGTTATGTGTAATGTAATACCAAAAGTCCAAAAACCGTGCTTATAAATTAAGAAGGCTCAAAATAAAGTTAAACCTTGTTTACTAATTAATTTCTAAGACAAGGCCTTTTAAGAAATAAAAGAGAATAACTTTGGGCAGACCAGCACCAACATCACAAGTACCTATGTAATTCCAGTTTCATCCCTTTACATTTTTAAAAATCGTTAGACAACGTACAACATACACTAATGCAAAAATTCGTAATCTATATATATGAAAGCGAAATACCACTCACTAATTATAATCACGAAATCTCAGAAACTAAAAGTATGTAGGTAGAGCTCTCAAATTTTGCATGGGGGTTCCTTTTAGTACGTAGATGCTCGCTAAGACGGAATTTTGCGAAATTCCCACGGGATCGGGATTTACGTGGGAAAAGCTTCCCACGCGAATGAAGTCGCGAGCAACTGCTAGTCATAGTATAATTAATGCGAAAGATTGTTTGTAATGGTTTCACGTCAAAACATCGCATTGAATCGGTGTGTTTTTGGGTGAGTGGACAGAGTTGAAGGACTTTTTCTCGACTAAAAATTAAATGATTATGCGTCCGAAACCTCGCGCAGATGCTCATTAATGAATATGCGGTACCTACCTAAATTATACCATTTTTATAGGTACCTACGCAATTAGGCCATAGTGCTTCGGGTGGAAAAGGCCCACATTTTCACAAGTTCTGGTGAAGATTGTTCCTACCTAACATAGCCATCGACGTGAAAAAATACTCTTACCTATCAAAATCTTCTGTCCTTTTTTCCAATTTCAACCCAACATGTCGAAACGGAATATTTAATTTTTTTTCATTTCCAACTTAAAGAATAATAGCTGCAGCTATACCAAATTAAAACATACGTATATATATAACACAGCTCAACTCAAACTAATATTTCAGGAAACTATCTATTGCTATGCTGCGCGGCGCAGCAGTCGATGAGTCTCCTGGAGATTTGTCACACAATAAAACAACACTAAAAAAAACACTAGATCTACATACCTAATAATATAAAAGAATAATTCTTGATCTTACCCACACAGTCATTAAACAAATAATCCGATTAAAATTACCTACAGTATTCAATTATATAAATGTCAAAATATTAGTCAATAATAATCCTGAGTGTTAAAAACAATTATGTCAATAATGGGACGATTTGCCATACAATAATAATTAAAAATCACCATGCAATTTATAAAAACTTATAATTTATAATCTAAAAATTCATGTACACTATAAAAGCATTTTTCAATTAAAAACCTCAAGTTATTTTTAAATCTAGAAAATGGTAGCGTTTTTATGCAATTTGGTATTTTGTTATACAATTTTATGCACATTATATAGCTGTTTTTGCCAGTCAGTGTGAGATTCGTCCTCGGTTGAAGTAACTTATTAGTATACATAGATCGTGGGGCATAGTAGCTAGTCGCTTGCTGGAAAAGTCTATAGTGTTTGAAAACAAATATACAGGATTCTAATATATAAATATATGGTAGAGTTAGCATTTTATATTTCCTAAAGAATGGACGACATGACTCTATTTGCTTCAACCCAAATATAGCTCTTAGACACTTTTTTTTGCATTACAAATACTTGGTCAATCTCCACACAACGACCCCACACGATAATACCGTACCTTATAGTGGAGGTTATGTAACCATGGAAGGCCGTCTTGATACCTCGTAGCAGTCGTAGCTAATACGTCTCAAAGGGTATATAAAATTATTTAATTTAATGCAAATGTCATTTATATGATTTTTCCATGAGCAATATTTATCTAAATTTATTCCAAGAAACTTAACAGAGTCAGTTTCTGTCAGGGCGACCCCATTATACGATATATTTAGGGCCAGTGGTTTTGAACGACAGGTATGAAATTGCATATTTTGTTTTATTTATATTAACTTTTAAATTATTAGCCTCTAGCCACTCTATAGTTGTTTGAAGAGCAGTGTTTATTTCTTGTTTGTACGAATTCTTATCTTGTCCCTTAATTATAATTGTGGTATCGTCGGCAAAGAGTAGGGGAGAGCGGGGTTGGTGTTAACGGAGGTAAGAATTAACAAGCTTATTCCCACCAAACTTGAAGACATAAAAACATGATACTCGGTTTAGAAATACTATATACACAGCTGAACATATCCTGACTTGTCAGTTGTCAGCCTTCCCTCGATTGTAATAGTTGTGCGAAGTGACCTCGGATTAACAGGTAAACGAACTTTTTGTGCTTTGCAATTAATTGATTTAAGATTTGTTTATTCGCTGAATCGAATTAAAGTTTATACTAAATCAAACTCTATTTTATCGACAGTAACACTATGTTATTTGTTTATGATTATTTCGACTATTTAATTTTCTGTAATTAATTAAGTAAAAAAAGTATCCTTGGGGCTAAAATTAACAAATTGAGTGGGGTAAGTATTAACATGTTTATACTTACCCCGTTTGTTTATGGTAGTAATCGAATGTTTTTTTTTTACAATAAGTATGTTTTTTTTACAGAATGAGAAACTACATATGAAAGAGTACAAGAGGGTAGACCCTCTTGTACTCTTTACCTTAAGAAATTTTTGAGCTGGCAGTTAAGGAAATTCCAAGAACCCCATAGTACTTTTGTATAATCTTCAACCACTAGATGTTGGTGTATATGAACCGTTGAAGCATTTTACATTAGCCGACAGCAAACAAACTGGATGATTAATCATCCCGGGGAAACAATGACCATCTATAACCTCCCTTGAATTGTGAAAGAAGCATTTCCTCTGACATTTACTCAAAACAATATCATCAACTTATTAAAAATGCTGGCATTATACCGTGCAATGAAGATGTATTTCAAGACTGCAACTTTGCACCATCAGTTGTTACTGATTGTCCTAATCTAAATACTGTTTCGTTAAAAAACTATAGATCACGTCTGCCCGAAGATAGTTCTATCAATCCAGAAGAAAATTACTACTAAATTTAGAATCCATAAATCAATATTATAAGTAATATGCCTAACGTGACCATTTATTTTTTGTCTCAAAACGGGACATTGATTTATTAAGGTCAATTAATAGGCTGTTAATGAAAAAAAAAAAAACTTCATTTAAGTATTTTATTTAGGAATAGTCAGCTTAAAAGTTACGAAAAAAAAAAACACTTTTTACCAAAAAATTAAACCTACTTCCAAAAAACACTGCAAAGTGAAAAATAACTTTAATTTAGGTAGTCGGTGTCTTTAGTTTTTTATATTCGTTTTTGGCACCGACTTCCGAAATTAAAGTTATTTTTCACTTTGCAGTGTTTTTTGGGAGTCGGTTTAATTTTTTGTTAAAACTTTTTTATTTCACTCTTTTTAGTTGGATGATTTTTAATTTACCTAGTTACAAGAGCCTAAATGTCAACTACTTATAACCTTTTACAAAATATTGCTTTTCCCAATGCTGGGCCGTTAATTGTTGAGGAGTTCTCCTGGTACTTCACCATCAGCTCTACATCACCATATGCATTGTGACGAGCCTAACGTGCTTAACATCCATATTCAAGTAATCGAATCGCAATCCACTCAATACTTATTATTGAGTAGTTTCGGCGGCCATCTGTGGTCTTCATCATCAGTTCCACTTCCCCAAATGGTACTTTTTGAGAGCAACTGCACAAGTTACTATAAGAAAATAAGAAATACCGAAAACGCCATAGGTGTGCCTATAATATTTGAAGAGTTCCCTCGATTTCTCCAAGATTCCATCATCAGATCCTGACTTGGTGGCAATGGGACCAATTTAGAAGTATACCCTTTCAAATAAAAAAAGAATTTTTCAAATCGGTTCAGCCGTCTTCGAGTACTCGGTGATCATACATAAAAAAATATAATATACGCGTCGAATTGATAACCTCCTCCTTTTTTTGTCGTCGGTTGAAAATATAGATATACTCTCCCGAAAAGTTAAGATATATTTATATTTATCAGATGAACAAATTTGCTTTAATAAAGCTGGTGATGATTTTAAGTAAGAATGAAATTCTTGGCACGTTTTTTTATATTCACCTTAATTATCAACATCGCCGTTAGAACTGAAATTTGTAACTGGGTTTTCTCAGATGTCTACAATTTTTGAACAATTTCCCATGCGCGGACCTTTTTTAAATCAGCCCAATAAAATATCTCCATTTCTATGGTACGAGTAGTAGTAGTCTGACCTTCAAGTTTCAATACAGCTTGATGAAAACTTGCTGACTGAGCGTGTCAAAAATAAAGCCACAGTTTTGATGTGGAATCTTCAAAAAAGTTTTTTTTTGTAACAGGGGACATTTTTCAATACTCAAAAAGTAGTTCTTTGAAACCCTTTCCAAGGCAGGCATAAGAGAACATTTTCAGCATGCGGGGCCACACCTCCCGAGGCTTTTGGGACTGTTATTCACGCTCTGTATTAGACATTCCTACCTGCCCAATGAGCTGATGAAGACGGTGGTAGTGCCTATAATTAAAAACAAGACTGGAGATAATTCTGATAAGTGCAACTACCGCCCGATATCGTTAGCTACAACCACAGCCAAAGTGCTTGATGGCCTGCTTGAGAGACAGCTTAAGAAACACCTAAATTTAAACGATGCACAGTTCGGTTTTAGACCAGGACTTTCGACAGAATGCGCGGTTATGTCTCTCAAGCAAACTGTCAGGTATTACACAGACAGGAGGACGCCTGTTTATGCAGCCTTTCTTGATCTCTCCAAGGCTTTTGATCTGGTTAGGTATGATATTCTCTGGCGTAAATTGAAGTGTTCAGGTGTGCCGGGTGAGCTGATTAGTATGTTTAAATATTGGTATGACAACCAAACTAACCAGGTCAAATGGCTTGGAGAACTTTCTGATGAATACAGGTTGGAGTGTGGAGTGAGACAGGGGGAGTTAACATCTCCTTCACTCTTCAACTTGTACGTGAACGGGCTGATTGATGAGCTGAGCAACATCGGAGTGGGATGCTCGATTGATGGTCACTGTATCAACAGTATTAGCTACGCAGATGATATGGTGTTGCTCAGCCCATCAGTGGCCTCACTCAGGAAGCTGATAGGCGTATGTGAGGAGTATGCTAGAGTACACGGTCTCCTGTACAATGAGCAGAAAAGCGAGCTCATGGTGTTTCAAGCCAGGGGTCGTAAACTGGGGGATGTGGCACCTGTGTTGCTTAACGCTGTCGCTCTTCGAAGAGTGAGTGAGTTTAAATACCTCGGCCATGTGGTCACCGAGGATTTAAAGGATGATAGAGATATTGAAAGGGAGAGGAGGGCGATGGCGGTCCGCTGTAACATGATGGCACGCAGATTTGCTAGGTGTAGTTTAGATGTAAAGATCACTCTGTTTAAAGCATACTGCCAAACTCTCTACACCTGCAATCTGTGGGTCAACTACACGCAGCGGGCCATCAACGCTCTCCGAGTACAATATAATAACGCGTTCAGGGTGCTGGTGGGGCTCCCACGCTGCTGTAGTGCGTCTGCAATGTTTGCGCATGCGCACACAGACGGCTTCCACACTGTGTTGCGGCGCCGCATCGCCTCGCTGATGTTCCGTACGCGTGGGAGCACCAACACCATCCTGAACGTGCTCAGCCACAAGCTAGACAGCCCCCTTCTGGAACACTGGGTTCAAACACAAGTGCGCGTGCCCGGTGCCCCAGAGGGAGGCAAATACTTAAATTAAATTAATGTGTATTAAATGTGCAGTAAATTAAATTAATAGATTAAATTAAATTAGTAGATTAAATTAAATTAATAAATTAAATTAAATTACGTCATAATTTATTTTATTCGATGTGTGTGATGTTTTTTTTTTTAAGATGAATTGATGATGATTTTGAAGATGTATGGACCCAATGTCTGAAATAAAAAGATTTTATTTTATTTTATTTATTTATTTTTTTATTTATAAGAGGCTTTTCTATAGCCGAGCAATTGTTGATATTCCGTTTCAGTTTCGGCTCAAAACTCCTTTAGAGCTTCAACTCAAATCGTGTAAATATAAGAAAAAATATATATATCTTCACAATAATTCTTTCGTACTGGGATTGTCGCGCTCAAAACATGATTGAATTAATTTCGATGCACAATCATTAGACCGAAAGCTGTGGTTTTCTTGTATCGTGTGATAATCTCAGACGCCTTCTGCCGCGGCCATATCCAAATCCTTTGAAGTTGGTGCGTCCAATTTCTTGAAAAAGTTAAACATCGAAGAACCCGAAGCGGCGCGCGGCGGCACGATCGGCATTTTTATGTTTTACAGACTATAAATGCTGTAATATCACTGGCACAACTGTGGGCAACACTAAATTCTGTACGATACTTTTCGCATCTGAGGGAGTATTTATTTGCTTGATGAACGGATATTTTGCTTGTAAATCAACATTGAACGAACACTTGCGTTTCGGCATTTTAACTTAATATTTCATTTAATTTATTTTATTAGTACTGCTCTCATCTTTGTGATGGATCTGCCAAGTACCAGCTGGATGCGCTTGAGTCTATTGAGAAACGGACCAAAAGACTCATTGGCAACGATACACTGGTCGAATCAAAGCTCCAGAGCCTTGAACATCGACGAAGAGTTGCTAGTCTATCGGTTTTCTATCGGTTACATTTCGGGGAGTGTGCGATGGAATTACACAATCTAATTCCGCCAAGCCCGTTCCATCATCGGACTCCAAGACAAACGGCGATGCGCCATCGTTACATGGTGGACATCCCACCTATACGCACTAAACGTTTTGGGAATACCTTCATTGTACGTACGGCTAAGGAGTGGAATTCCCTGCCGTAATCTGTGTTTCCCGAAGGAAGGAAGCTTAGCAATAAGGCTATCGTGCCAGACCCTGTCAAAAGCCTTGGAGATGTCAAGGGAAACATCAAGTACTTCCCTGTGCCTCTCAATGGCCTCATTCCAGATATGAATGTTAATGTCAAATATAAACTACGTAAAAAACACGTACACGAGCATTAACAACAAAACAAATATCGAGAAGTGGGCGAACGAAAAATCTGTCAAATAAATAGTCAACAAAGCGCGAGCGACGACGTCTTGGTCATTCTCGGCTATCTTCGCATCGACCGATGAGTCGGATGACGCGGTCTCAGAAAACGGGACAATTTTGCGTCCCAGAGATCATTGCGGGGACACCGGGACTCGTAATAATAAAAAGGGATAGTCCCGTTCAAAACGGGACGTCTGGTCACGTTAAATATGCCTGATATTGACATAAGTATTTTGGAGATTATATATCGAGTATGAAATGTGTGAGGACCTTCAAATGTTCCAGGATGATAGTGAAGAAGATGCTCGCTTCTGTTCGGTTTGCGTCGAGTCTTCTAAGGAAGATACATCTGGACATGACTGTATATAATGCATTTTATGCAAAAGGGCTAATATTACTTGTGTTAGATGTAGATATGAGCGCCGATGATCAATCTGTCGGCGGCGGCGCGCCGACTTTTTGAAGTCGGCGGCGGCGGCGTCGGCGGCGCGGCGTGACCTTTCTTTAACTACTTTAATTTAAGAGAAGAAATAAAACAATAATTTACGTATAATTAGGATTTATTATAATTTTGACGAGACAAATTGAATTGACAAGATAAACTTAAAAAAGGGAAAACCAAATTAACATTAAAAGTGTGATATTTAGTAACTTATCTGTAAATTAACAGGAAATTAGGAACATAAAACCGTTTTAATTACTTATTTTAATTATTTTTATATTTATTTTTTAATTAATTTTACTAACTCAAGGTACTTACATATAAATATTATTCATATTAAAAACAATTCGAAAATTGTAAACATTATTTAAAACTTTATCGAACACATTATAGGTTCAGTCAGATAAAAGATGAAATACCAATTAAATTCAAATGTCGGTTTCTTGTTTGCAATGGCTATATTTGTCAATTATATTTGTCAAAAATATTCTGTTTACCCTTAAGGGATTTAAGCGAGACCTCTTTGCGGTTATTACCTGCCCTGCAACAGAGAAAACTCTTTCGCTTGGGGTACTTGTCGCCGGTACAAACAATATTGCTAGAGCCAAAGTTTTGCCTTGGAAAGGAGATCTTTCTGTCTTTCCAGGACATTAATACATCACCTTCGTATGGCTGAAGATCTTTGACACTAGAGCTGTGCTAAAATACTTCCAGCATTCATTTTCAACCACGCTGTCTATTTCACTTTCACTGGATGTACTGCTGTGCGTATCAACCAAAAACATCAAAAAATTAGACGGTGCAGGCGCGGAACTCGGTTCAGGTGTTGCATCTCTTGTTGGGTCAATAACATCCTCCTCTTTCAAAATATTCTTTAAAAATTTAGTCAAAAATGCTACCTTATTGGTGTCTTGATTTTCCATGTAAATGTCGATTTCTTTAATTGATTGAAACCTACAATCCAATAAAGTAGCCGCCAAAATAGTGTCTGTAACAGGAAAGCGATGGTCCAAACATTGCAACATGTTATTTTTTAGTCTAGTGACAATGATAGGTTCCTCGTCGTTACATTCTTCCAGCAACCTTCTAATTTCTGATTTAAAAACCAATGCTAAATTAATCGTGGTTTGTGATTCAGAACTTAAACATTCCACTGTCGTCTTGAATTTATCAAAGAAAGATGTCAAGCTGGTAATTAAATTGTACTCATTCTCATCTAGTAAAAGAGCACTTCGAATTATATCAATCAACATGTCTCTAATGGGTCGGCGATTTGCATTGTGGCTGATGCTTTTTAGCATCATAAGCATGCTGTGCCATTTCGTTGGTATACTCGTCTTTATAGTTGGGGGGGGCACTGTTCCAGATCTTGTCGAAACCTCGTCTAGGTCAAAATCATTCGATGAAGTTTCGTCATCCGAGTGGTTTATATTTTCCCCAATATCTTCAAAAGATGAAAGCAGATCACGTTGTTCCTTGCTGGCAGCGGCTTCTAGTTGAGAAGCTGTATACCTCAAGTACTTGACTATTTTAAACCGCATCAGTGTTCTGAATACCGTCCACGGTGACTAGATTATACAAAGCATGGCCCAGGCAAAGATGATTTTTCATATTCAGTAAATCAGCAGCACTTTTCATATTACTGCCACAGTGAGTCACAAGGACAATATCTTTTTGTGGAATCTGAAATGTCCGCAAAATACCTTCAATTGTTGAATTGACTTGTTGGGTAGCTAGTGTGATTTTCAAAAGTTACATCTCATGAGAAATATAATGGAAAGTGCAGGTTATATAATTGCGACGTCTAAATTGGTCTGTCCACAAATCTGTTGTTAATGCACCAAATCTTAAATTTTGTTTTTTAATAATACTCTGTACATATGTTAACATACTGTTATATACATCTTCTAGCCTCTCTCGAGCAATATTATGCCGTGAGGGTAGATCGTCATCAGCCACAATTATATTATATTTTAAGAAAAAACCAATCATGGCTTCATCATTAATGCTGTCGAATGGCAATAGTGATCTGGCGAACCATAGTGCTAGATCGTGCGCTAGCATCCACTTGTCTTTTTTCCACCAGTTTCACCACTTTTTGTGAAAGGTTTTGATTTTCTCTGTACGAAAAAAAAACAATCTTAATGTTGGCTACTTTTTTTCTATTTTCAGTATCTTCTAAGTTATGTTCATCCTTTAAATGACGCAGTAAATTGGCCGTGGCTTTATTTTTACTGTAGGCCTTAATGAGTGCTCTGAAACAAAATTAAAGATTTTCGTTCAAGCTCCCAAAATCCTAATAAAAACGTAATATACCAAACCTCACGGAAATAAAGAGCAACATAATATAATACATAGGCAATTAAAAATATGTCAGCTTGTAACATTTTATAGATAAGAAACAAACAAAATATGTACCTATATTAGCAATGTTAGATAAAAACAAGAGCATAAGAAAATCATAAAACACAACTTACTTATTAAATAGCTTTTTAACCAGGTTATTAACCTCGTAAAAAAGCTCTCAACATAGGTAAGTAGGTACCAATTTAATTATTTTAATATGAGGTACATAAACTTACTTGGAAAACTGCACATCGCCATCTTTTTCTTTCGCTTGTTTCAAACAAGCGTCGCAAAATACTTGGTCGCCCAACACTGTTCGTTTTCTTCCCTCAATATTAACAAATAACTGACCAAAATAGGTCCAACAAAAACTGTGTTTGTTAGCTGATAACTTGGACAACACAGAAATTGTAATGTCAAAGAGTTTCGTTTTATAAACGTTTACGTCTAGTGGCGCTATTTTGCTAGCATTTATTATCATGCGTTCGGTTTGGTCAGCGTGTTAGCTTAAACTGAACGCCGCCCGCTCGGGATCGGCGCGCCGGCGCCTGGGGACGGCGGCGGCGGCGCGGGGGGTTTCACGGCGGCGGCGGCGCGCCGGCGCGGCGCTCATATCTAGTTAGATGTGACACCATGACGTATATATGCCTCAATTGTTTCTCAGATAATAATAAATTGTATTCCAGATAATTATTGCTTGATTTAGGGTATTCCCACCTAAAATAAACTGAAAAACTATTGATGTTTTTCTATGAATTCAGTACAAATTAGATTAATATTAATTACACTATACTCCTTTTAACTTAATAAGATACCTCAATTTAAATTAAGTTTAAGGGCTGTGTATTAACATTTGTAGCATTAAAAATCTTTAAACTGGGACAATTATTGATAAATAGTGTGGATTTCATAGAGTATACTGATTTGTTGTACCTTATTGAGACTTTTTAAGACTGTTGACACTGAAAAGTTTATGTTACTTTTAAGTATTAGATTCAAAGTATTTGTAATAATGTTTGTAGGCTAAAACTACCTTTACACTCAATGATGGTTAATTAGTGTAGATCAAAAAGAATTTACTAGATACATTCTTTCAGTTCCTGTCATAAAAAGTACTGATTTCTCAGATCTTAAAGACAATAAAACATTTTGATTAATATACATGATATTTTGTTTCAATATTTGTTAGAATTTTAGTCTCTGTTAATAATTGCCCCTTACGTTAATACTTACCCCAGCTCTGTTAATATTTACCCCAGATAAGGGGTAAGTATTAACAAATGACTTTTTTGGTTTTGACGACTCTGTTTCTGAAAGTACTTACCTAACTGATGATTTTTATTACTAATATCATAGCTGAATAACCAAAGTATGTTATGCATAAAAAATAAAACAAAAAAGTTCATTAAAATTGAAAATATAAACTATAATATAAAATTTGTTAGTACCAGCCCCGCTCTCCCCTACACATTTATGATTTATAACTTCTGGGAAATCATTTATGTAAAGCAAAAACATTGGCGGTCCTAAAATGCTGTCCTAAAATCCTAAGATGCTCCGTGGAAGGTCGAAACACAGCCTAGGACGAGTGTGGTTTGTTTGCATGTGATATGTTTTTTATTGCATCCCTTCTGCATGTGTAGGTATATCTGCGGTTCTGCATACTGGATGCAAGATTGATCTAGTTTTTGGCGGAATTAACACTATAGGAATGAACACTAGATATTTTACTGAAGTATTAGTTTGGTATGGATTTCCGCAAAGTAACGCCTGATCCGATTCTGTACAGCAAAACTCAATAAAGAAAATAAAACGGATCAACACATTTAGGGCACCATAGTCGCTGGGACGTTTGAGTTTGTCTTTTTTGGGGCTCCGTTCTAGTATGGTGTTATTTAACTAGTCCACTGCTCGAACTACTTTACTTTCTTTTCCCATGAATTAGCCCTAGAAAAACTCACAAAAATTGGAAATCGAAAATAGAATTAGAAACTACAATGGTTTAAAACGAAATCCGATTTTATAACGCTAGGTGAAAAAACTATTCACGCAGGCGACACCGACACGCGAGGCAGAAGGTAGTTAATATATAAAAATCGATATCTGAAAGTTAGTCTCGCTCATGGTAGTTATAATAATATACTCCAATCTAGCTAAAACTCGAGAACGGCTTTTATGAAGGCGAGTGTTCTAACTGACGAGGAATCTCGTTAGAACATTCTCGCAACCCCGGCAGGCAATGGCCCTATGGTGCCCTGTCACTAGTGCTGAAACTCTTTGGTGAGCGCATGGAACACGGCGTGCCATGCCGCCGACCCGGGTCTGGTCCTTACCGGACTCCTGCTCGCCGTCCGCTAGCCCGCGCCTACGGTGGCCAGAGATCGGCCCGTGATCCCCGACGCCCGGGGCGTCTCCCGGGGCGGCTGGATCGTGAGGAAAAGAGTTGTCTCTCCCTCACGCGTTCAGCCTCCTCCTTCAATCCTGTTCGCCCCGCACCATGGTACAGACTAGGGACGGGTGCGAGAGGTCGTCGCCGCCATGCTAAGTAAATTTTCAATCTCCCAATCTTTTATAACACCTCTACATTGGAAACATGCTGCTTTATCATTTACACCATTTCCAGAATAAAAAATGTAGCGTCAGCATTGCTATTACCAATCTTCTTGAATCTGCCGTTGCTCAATCAATATTATATAAAACGCTTCCGTTACTGACTGACAGACAAGGTACAGGCGAAACTACTGAGCGCAAGAAGCTGAAACTTGGCATGAATGTTCCTTGGGGTGTGTAAGGGAGCACTAAGAAAGGATTTTTGGAATTTCGGGATCGGAATTTACACGAGAAAATCCTCCGACGCGAACGAAGTCGCGGACAACAGCTAGTACCTAGTAACCAAATAAAAATTCACGCATTAATTTATACGCATCTATACATGTCATATCGAGGATTGTAATTATACTTTGAGACATGTTCTTTTAACTCACCTCCTAGTACTTATTACAGATAATTACAAAAGCTACTACCTACCTATAATTACTGAAGAAAATATTTATTTCAAAATGTTATTACCAACTGGACGCGCTTGAGTCTATCGAGAAGCGGGCCAAGAGACTCATTGGCAACGATGCACTGGTCGAGTCAAAGCTACAGAGCCTTGAACATCGACGACGAGTTGCAAGTCTATCGGTTACATTTCAGGGAGTTTGCGATGGAATTACACAGTCTAATTCCACCAAGCCCGTTCCATCATCGGACTACGAGACAAACGGCGAAGCGCCATCGTTATATGGTGGACATCCCACCCATACGCACAAAACGTTTTGGGAATACCTTAGGTAAGCGTGCTCCATCTTCGACCGCATCGGTGAGATGGTGGTCAAACGCGAACATATTTTTAATATAAAAAAAAATGTATACACCATTTATTTAAACACATTAAAGTTTTAAAGCAAATATTATGTCATGAATGGTTATGATAAGTTATAGGTACAACTACACACATGACACATCATGAGAATGTTCATATATATTATTACTACCTATTATTACCTACATGCTTAATAAATTAGGACAACCTTTAAGAGTCTGCGTCCTTCTATTAGTATAATCTTCTCTTATTCTATCCTTATCATACTTTTGATTGTGTTCATTCTTGCTTTTATATGCAGTATACCAAGACGGCCACCAGTCAGTATGCACGTAAATTTATTTTCTGAACTAATAAAGAGCAGCAGAATTGTTTCATATATCAGCCCTTCCTATAACTGTTTTATATTATGATAAATATTTATCTATATTTATTTTAGGTACTTCTTTTTATGCCATTTTTCTTACCATCAGGCGAGATCGAGGTCATGAGTGTGCTCATTCTGAATAAAAAAAGACCCAACTTATAAGGAATAAAGTTCGTATTTTTATTAAAATCCTAACTCGTTGCATTTACCTAAAATATATTTTTTAAGTTTACTTTATTTTTTCTCTTCATCACCCATGATTGACTGGTAGAGAATGCCTAAGTGATTAATTCCGTCTTTGTACTTTTTGTGTTGCACAAAGTTTACCTAAATAAATAAATATTACAAATCTGAGAGTTTGTACAACATCTTCAATTTCCAGCCTTTTAAAATTAAACCATGTTACAATGATTTACTCTAACTAAAATGTTCCAGATCACTAAGCACGGTCTAAATACCACGAAATTCAGTAGCAAACAGGTAATAACAAATATGTTAAATGGTTATGTGGTAAATCGTAGGTAATTGGATTATGACGTTGTTACTTACAACACTTTTATGTTCAGGTGACCTGTATTGGGCTTGCGGGCGGCGCGCTGTGTTCCACTCGCACCTCAAAGAGACGTCAAACCCCACACGTCGGCCCCAAAGAGCCATTACCTGCCTGGGTTGCGGGAATGTTCTAACGAGATACCGCGGCCCTGGAACTTAATGGCAGCTGAAGGAACAGGGGGTGTTGGTTTTTAGTCAGTAGAAGTCTGACACGCTCCGAGTCCGCTCTCGTAGCGGAAGGGAGTATCAGACTCCGAGAGCGGAAGAAGTCACAATGTTTTGCCCACCCGGAAAAAAAAAGGAGACCTATATTATTGAAAATGAGTCTTGTTTGAAGCTTTGCCTGGCGTAGTCAAAGCTTCAGAACTTAGTAGATTTTGAAACAATTCTCGATTCTTTATTGCGTGCCATAATGTTACATAGTGGATATGGATAGTTATATACTCGTAAGTCACATTTATGGACCCTGTCGGGCACCGCGTAAACCAGTGTTGGATAGAGGAGGAATACTATTTATTTAATTATTTATTTTAGTAATTAGTAAGGTATGTTGCTAATACATCATTGAATTATTTCTTATTTAATGATATACATATAACTCAAAACCGCTATTAAAATTCTGCTTGATATAGTTGAATAGCTACTAGAATAATTGGTATTCTTTCTTCAATTCTGAAACTCGAATGATGTTAGAGCGTCGTGCATTGGTATCGATCAATGTGGTAGAATTTACATTAGGTACTAGCTATCTTGTTAACCACTGCAAATTAGTTAAATATCCTAGTGTCTGGAGTAGGTTCACGGCAATAATGTAATTGGTGGGGTTTGAACCCGCAAACTCTCGTTCACAAGTTCGACACCTTAGCTATTAGGATATTGACGCTTAATTATGAATTTAATACTTAATCAGCCTATAACCCCAGTACGTAAAGTACAGTATAGTGTACTCAGTGCGTAAAGATTGACAATGTACTCAGCGCTGAAGAAAAAAATACGTCTTTTGGTGTGCCTCAAGTAATTATTTTAGGGCCTACTATGTTCTTAATTAATATACATAAATGATCTAATCATTAGTACCTATGTATTTATGTATTACTAGCTTTTGCCCGCGACTTCGTACGCGTGGGAAGGTTTTCCCGCCCAAATCCTGATCCCGTGGGAATTTCGGGAGAAAATTTAGCCTATGTATTATTCTAGAATGTCAACTATCTACTTACCAAATTTCATTCAGATCCGTTCAGTAGTTTTTGCGTGAAAGAATAACAAACATCCATCCATCCTCACAAACTTACGCATTTATAATGTTAGTAAGAAGTAAGATTTACGCTCCATATTAGTGTTGCCCAAACGAGAGTCTCGCAAGAGTCTTGCAATTAGCGATTATCCTATTGCTATTTATTAAACGGTAGTTGAGATCTCAGAACAATGTAACAGAGTCTGTTACATTGTTCTGAGATCTCAACTACCGTTTAATAACTCTCGTTTGGGCAACACTACTCCATACATAGATGCACGCTCGTACATGAGCTCACGGCTAAATAATAACAGCTGCACGGGTCTTTGTCAGTCGTAACGGGTAGTCAGAAGGCAGACAACCTGACGCCAGCCTTGCCAAGGGGTATTGTGTTCCTGGTTGTGGAAGTCAGATAGACAGCCATGTAAAACACTAAGTAGTACTCAGTTGCAACTGATTAGACTGGCTGCCGAAACCAACATATTGTAGTTGGGAAAAGGCTAAGTAGATAAACTAAGGCTAAGTAATAAGTAAGCGGTTAAGCGGGTTAGATGTTCGCGGAAGCCCATGTTGACGACTTTCATGCTATTATGAGAAAAAGAGCAGCGTCAATTATTGGCCGGTTGCGTGGGAGTTCCAACGGCATCCTAGGCACATTAAGTAGCAAAGTGGATAGTCCATTCGTAAAGCACTGGGCGCAAAGGCACGTGCCTGGTTGTAAGAGGCAGCGTGTGTATTGATAATGTGTAATTTAAGGTTACTAACACAGTTT
Source organism: Tholera decimalis (assembly GCA_943138885.2). Lineage (NCBI taxonomy): Eukaryota > Metazoa > Arthropoda > Insecta > Lepidoptera > Noctuidae > Tholera > Tholera decimalis. The sequence continues at coordinate 11,191,867 of OW964552.2, read as the reverse complement.
TTTAAATAATTTTTGCTACTAACACTATGGATTCTTTGTATTTGTTGATCCGAAATAAAGAAATTATTATTATTAGGCTAAGTATGGTAAGTAGACATACATAATCGCTCGCCCTTTTTTGTGTATTTTTTAACACTTTTTTTTCTAACATTTACTCCTACATTTATTGTGCGCACAGCCAATGTGTGAAGTGCCGGCTTCTATATTCCCAACCACATAATGTCCCGTCAGCCTTTATAGAAAAAGTCTCAACAGGCATCTTCTGGGCTCGCTCGTTCCATCGTAGACCTTATCTAACGCTTAGCGTCAGGTGTCATCAGGATCTAGAGCGGGCTCACCCGCATTAAAAAATAAATAAAAAACCTATTTTTATGTTTTTTTCTGTAGCTGTGCCCGTGGCATCATACTGGGCCAGACTGGGCCATAATAGAATAAGCGTTATTTACGTTTTTATTTTTTAAGTATACAGCACGTGCTGAGAGTGCCTTTCTATCTATGCCCAGGTATTTTTGTATTGTTTGCTTTTAATCACTTAACTTTTTCTTGTTGTTTTTTTTTTCATAGTCCACGTTCAAAACAGCTTTCTTTAGCAACTTTTCAGTGAAAACATTTTGCCGCCAAATCCGAAAACGAAGATTGCAATTTGATGATAGCTGGTTCTATAGTCTATACAACCGAAGATAAAATAAAAAAGTGCGTCTATTACTGTTATTCTCATAGTAAAGCAAGTTTTGGACAATGGACTAGGAAGACTGTCCTGACGTCTTTAATTGCGAAAAGGGTTCGTCCAAAAACCAGTTTGACCACTTCCTTACTGTGGGAAAGGATAGTTTTGCAATGACCCTTTATTTGCATGCGAACTTTTTTTTGTACCTGTCACTGGTCTTTAATTGTCTCCTTTTTAATACCCATAGTCCCCCCTCTTGCGTTGTTTCGATGCATGTTTTGTTTTACAGGATACTTAGGTACTTAAAATTGATTGCATACGTAGTACTGAAAGGAATTTTTTATCTACTTTCCGGCATTCAAGGTGATCTTTCAAAACAAATTCCTTAGTGTTGTAATAAAACAATAAAGTAGTGTTACGTCAAAAAATCGATAGTAGTATTCTAGAACCAGTTTAAACGAAAGCTCATGATTCCTTTTATGATTTATCTTAATCATCGTCAGACTGCAGAAGTCCATTAAGCCCTGCGAAGAGCGTTGTATATCCTGAAGATCCTACCAGCGCAGCCGAGGGCCACTTTGTACAGTATTTAAATAGCCGGACCTCAGCGCGCTAGTTATAACACGTCTAATAGACCCCTCCGCATCATATCAGTGGTCAAATCTTAGATTTTACCTTCAGAAAATCATCATTATCATTTCAGCCTGTTGCTGTCCACTGCTGAACATAGGCTCCCCAATAGATTTCCATCGTGACCAGTCCAATACCACCTGCATCCAATGACTCCCTGCAGTCTTGACGAGGTCGTTAGTCCATCTGGCAGGTGGCAGTCCCTCGCTTCGCTTTAGAATTCTACTATTTTTTTTCTTTGTTAACTAGGTCTGACTCGCTTTTGGGCGCCTGCCTCCACTACTTACAAAAGTCGCGAGCCCTCTAGTTCCGACGAAATTTGTCCAGTTCGTTCCACCATCTTCTACGTGGTCTGTTGCGGCTCCGCCTCCCTCACTCAGGCCCACAAAGTTGGTATGTACGAGTATGAAGCATGTCTTATTTATTACCCAGTCCCATTTGAGTTGAGTCTCATTTCAAGCTATATCAGCTCTATTTTGTCTGGAACACAGTATTGTGTTTCGAACACGATCTAAAAATATTAACGAAAAATAATACATTGGTAACCGTTCATTAGTCTCTCTCCTTTCTCATCACAAAACAAGTTGGACAAGTTTTGGACAATGGACTAGGAAGTCACTGTCCTTACATCTTCAATTGCGAAAAGGGTTCGTCCAAAAACCAGTTTGACCACTTCCTGACTGTGGGAAAGGACAGTTTTAGCAATGACCCTTTATTTGCATGTTCCGTGCAATTGTGACACACGGACGTGTAGTTAGTGGAGCATATATATTGGTTTTATTATTCTTTGCGGAATTTTTGTAAAGAAAAAACGTCGTTAAATTAAGAAAAAATTATAGCAACGTTCTTGGTTAGTTATAAAGAATCTGTAAGAATTCCAGGTTAATTTAATTTACATGAGCTAGGTACTTGTTTTGACTACATACTTATATAATTAATTGAAAATAAATTTATTACTTACTAGCTTTTGCCCGCGACTTCGTTCGCGTGGGGGGTTTTTCCCGCGTAAATCCCGATCCTGTGGGAATTCCGGGATAAAAACTGCCCTACGTCCTTCCCAGGGTCCTAAACCATTCCCTTCTAAATTTCATCTAAATCTGTTTAGTGGTTTAGGCGTGAAAAGGTAACAGACAGACAGATAGACAGACACACAGAGTTACTTTCGCATTTATAATATTAGTATGGAATGGAAGTATGGATATGGAAGTATGGATATCATCTATATTTTCTTTGTGGTATGTATGTTATATCAGTAGTCATCCATCACAGAACGCCGGCCGAGTTGTCAAAGCACAAAAACCCATAAAAATACATATCCATACTAATAAAGTGGAAGAATGTGTTTGTTTGTCCTTCCTGCACGTGAAAACGGAGCAAACGGATTGATGTGATTTCTGGTGTGGAGATAGTTGAAGAGGTTTAGAATGGGGGAAAACTTATCACGCGAACAAAGCCGCAGGGAGAAGCTTGTCTAAAATGTACTAACTTCATCTCTATTCAAACCATCACCATTCAAAGTTATAATAACACACTTTTAAAACAATTTATCTTTACTACCCATCAATTCTACACTTACCCCTTTCTACAATGGGACATCCCATTCACCGTTCACCCCTTTCAAGAAACAAGTGCCGCACGAGGGGTCACGGGACAAAACAAATGCCGTCTACCTTGGCCCGTAATATTTGCAAAGATACTGGACAATGGTTCCCACAGTTGCAACTGGTCAAACTGGTTATACCTGGTTTGAGGCGGTTTGTCTAGCCGTCCATAAAGGGTGGACACCCTGTGACCGTCTTGGGCATTGTCTGATCGGTACCTACGTGACAGTGGATATTTTGCAAGGATTAATGTGTGGGAATGTTTGGCGGTTTGGTTAACCAAACCGCCTATAGTATCATTAAATAGTAATCAGGAGGAAGATATATTTTGCAAAATAAAAGCGATTATGGATATTAGCGTAAGACCAAATTGGGTATAAAATACTCGTAGTGTTTATTCAACCCAAATACATCTTGGATCCAGAAAGTTAGAGTTATCATATTATGAATCCAGGATCAGTGCTGTTTTTTTTGGAGCCTTGGTCTCTAAACATTTGTAAGCAGTTTCTCGGAAATCTTACTCATTGTTCTAGAAAGCCAAACAACAGTTCAGCAAGCAGCAGCAACAGTTCAACAAAAAGTGACTACACAGTTGTGTTACGGAGTAATATCCGGTATTTATTCGTTATTTATTGTTAGTTTACTTCTCGGTGTTAGTATATCTCCAGTAATGAAAGATACTCTTTGTTAATATTTTTTTATTAACAGGGTAGACGCGATGAGTAACATTTAATAAATTGTAACAAGTGGCCACAAAAGTCACAGATAGTTACCCAATGTTACCTAATGTTACCGTTTTGTACAGTTTTGATCCACAAAATTTAACTGCGGTGTTAATGCACTTTTAAATACGCAGAACAATGCATTGCGTTGCGCCTGTGTGTCTCACTATAGCACAAAGCTCTCAGCTGAGAAAAATAAACAACAACTTACTTTCTTAAAGTCCATTCAAAGGCTGTTTTGAAGACATTACTATCAGCGATAAAACCACAATTGTAAACATAGGTAAACCAATATTGTTAATAAGGTGTGTTTGATGTTGGTGTATAATATAGTTTACATCTTACTTCTTACTATCTTACTTCTTACTTAATAATCCTAATCCTAATCCTAATTCCTAATCCTAATATCCTATCCTATCCTAATCCTAATATCCTATAATCCTATCCTATCCTTCCTATATCCTATCCTATAATATTATAAATGCGAAAGTTTGTGAGGATGGATGGATGTTTGTTACTCTTTCACGCAAAAACTACTGAACGGATCTGAATGAAATTTGGTAAGTAGATAGTAGACATTCTGGAATAACACATAGGCTATTTTTTATTCCGAAATTCCCACGGGATCGGGATTTGCGCGGGAAAACGTTCCCACGCGAACGAAGTCGCGGGCAGAAGCTAGTATTCTATAATTTACAGAAATTGTTGAAACTGTACTCTCTGCCAGGCTTCTGTGTTCTCTACTACATTTGTCGCGTCAGCCTTTAAAGCAAGAGTGAACAGGCACCTTCTGGGCTCGCTCGTTCCATCGTAGACCTCATCCATCGCATACCATCAGACGATATCGAGATCAAGAGCGGGCACAACCATAATGAAAAGAATAAAAATAAAACTTACAGCCGTGTGTCGTAGTTTATCGAAGCATGGAACAAAACAAGAGCTGGCACATTTGAACCTAAACGTTACGTGGCCATCACTAGGCGGAAGTATTAGTGCCGCCATGCCTCTCTCTGAACACCTGGTACCGTAACGTGATGGATATAGATTGTTTTATATGTAGGTAGGCACTTAGTGCATGTTGTTCCGCGTAGCATGTTCCTTACGTACTTATAGAAAGAGCAACGACCTCTACAGAATGGCTCAAAAGTGTGATGACATACCTACATATTTAAGGGTTAAGAGGAGCTCCTCGTGTTTATATAATAACAGCCACACGTTCGATTTTCAAGGTTAAACAACGCTTGCCAAGGTCGGTCTGTAGATGGGTAGTATTAACATAACGAGATTCGTCCGTGTCTCGGAAAACACTGTTGACCCGCCTGTCATTTGTACATCTTTTACAGTACTTACGGGTAGTCAGAAGCCAGAAAATCTGACACTTGTCTTGCTTAGGAGTGTTCTCTTGCTACTTGGTTGTGAAGACTAGATTTGCGGTCGCTCCATACAGGGTGGCAGGGACATCGACGCACAAACGCTTACCATGAATTCAGTACATAATTCTGGACAAAGAAAAAGCCGATGAAAAATTTCAACGTAGGGGGGTCCATCCAGAATCATGTACTAAATCCATGGTAAGCATTTGTGCGTCATTCCCTGCCACCCTGTATAAAATATTAGTACTCAACTGCATCCAGTTAATTTGGGAAAGTAAAGTAAGCAGGTAATGATGATCAGTATCAGATGATTATTTTTTAAGTGTTGTTTTATTTGTATTCCTGATATACCGAACATCATTCTTAAATATAATAACCTCGTACAGGTGACTATATAGCCTGTTTCAAGAAAACATCATGTGTAGTCATTTTCGTAACAGCAAGTAAAATTTCTTTAACTAATCCGTAATCACGCTTGATTGGTAGGATTTAGCTTTGATGGCAAATATTGTTTGTGCACATGCATACTTTTAATTGCTCGCAAAGTTTACCATAACTAGCGGTCGCCCAGTGGACGAACTTTACCACAATTTTAATATTTTTAAATGCATTATCATATAAAAATGCCGAATTTTATACTCCTCCGTCTGCGTAATTTTCGGTCAAAAGTGAATAGGTTACTTCTAGGCAAGCGTGCTTCATCTTCAACATCATCGCTAACTATCAGGTGATATGGTGGCCAAAACGCGAATGTGTAATCAATAACAAAAACATCATGTTTGCTTTACGTAGGTACTTTAGTAACTGTTAACTATTTCCTGTCACATTACCTCTTGCGATAGGTCATTGACATCTTATTTCCTAAACTGCAATTCATCATTATCATCCAAAGGCACGCCGCTGCGCATATTTCATTATTTACTTGAGTCAATAACGTTACTTGCAAATTATGCCTTCATGATACTTTATTGAAGACCCCAAATAAATCTACTGTAACACGAATCTATCACCCCAGCATCAATATCTCTATAAAACTACAAAAGATCAGACCTATTCACCAAAATTGCTCATCTAAAGGTGATGAAATATGAAATTTTACACTAACATTGCACTTAGTACAATAAAGGGGATCGACACAGCAGCCCTTATTTTTTTCTTCTCGTCCCTTCACTTTTTTCATCTCAGACGCGTGCGCACTTTGCATCCCTATAGCGGTAGATCCAAGTAGCATTGTGTTCACCCCTGGTCCAGGGGACAAAAAATCAACCTGTTTGATTTATTTGTACAGCAATTTGTCGAGGTAGTCGATATAACTTCTTGTTCTATTTAACTAATGGTTCTGAAACATGATTCATTTTTGCAATAAATTTCGGTCTTGTTTACTTTGCAAGAAGATTTGCAAATATATTCTCTTATGAGCTGTCTCCTGACTTCATTCGCATAGGTTTTCTGTAAAACTTCTGGGATATAAAGTAGCCTATATGTAACCTTATATCTTCCTCTATCTTGAAGTGAGAGTCCCATCAAAATCCAGGTTCTGCTATTCCAGACATTAGCCCAAGCAAACAGAAAGAAGGGAAAAGAGAAAAACTTTAATAGTGTTTTAGTATTGTATAAATAAATATAAGTCGGAACTTAAGAAAACTCAGTTATTTTGAAATCACAGACGGGCCCTTCAATTTTATTTATATGTATAGATTCTTATTATAAATGTTTAGGACTGAGTCGCGCGTCGTTAAAGCGTCTTGTGATTTGCTCTCTTGAAATAAATTGGTTCTCATTCAGAAATGAACAAGTTTTGATAAGTCATCTACCGTTCAAAACCAAAAACAAACACCATCCCCATTCGAAATTCGAAACAAAGAACGCATTACCCGCATCCAACAAATCATCAGACAGTTACAATATGGCGACGATCAAGATTATCCTTAAAACCTGTTGGTCCACCAGGAACATGGGAAACCACTGACCCTTCTAAATAACCCATTCAAACGACCCTAGTGTGTGACCCGATGAATACGTTAAAGATTCTATATGAGGGTTTATTGTCATTCAAGAAAGGTGAATACACTTTGAATGAATAAAATACAGTTACGGAATCATACCTTTTTGGATAACCAAGTTTATGAAACATGGAATATTTTTAGCTAGCGATAAAGTTTGTTTACTGGTTTAGATACAAAATTGAACGGGCATGAATTTTGATTTTGAACTACATACAAAATTACATATTTTTAAATAATATAAAACAAAGTCGCTTCCTGTCTCTGTAAGCTTAGACCTTTCGAATTACACAACGGATTTTAATGTGGTTTCAATAGACAGAGTAATTCAAGAGGTTCGTTATGAATGTTATGTTATACCTACCTATGTTTGTAGAATACATGCATATTATAGTAGAGAAAAGCAGAGAATTTTAAATATTTGTAACGTGAATAACATTGCAAACGCTCGCTTAACCTTATGAGATAGCGCAAAATAATGTATTATATAGAAATTTGGTATTTAAAAAAAATATACAGCCCGCGTTGGAATTATTTTGTCTATCACCTAAGGATAACACACAATTACCATTTTTATTTCCGAAGCTATTTTAAACAGTAGAGTTATCCGTAGTAGATCTAAATTGCCTTTAACTGCATATTATCATTAAAATTAGTATTGGAAGATATCAGAGATATTGTATGCGGGAGCAGAGCGGCTGATCTGACCGTATGTAAAAGTAGTCTAGTCAATTATGATTAGACTACCACCAACACCGCATTTAACATCTACAAAGAATAAAAAAATAAAAAAACCAGTGAAGTACGAGTCGGACTCGCGCACGAAGGGTTCCGTACCATTACCTACAAAAAAGGAAGAAAAAACACGTTTGTTGTATGGGAGCCCCCTTACATATTTATTTTATTTATTTTTTATTATTTGTTAGCGGCAACAGAAATACATCATCTGTGAAAATTTCAACTGTCTAGCTATCACGATTCATGAGATACAGTCTGGAAACAGACGGACAGACAGACAGCGGAGCCTCAGTAATAGGGTCCCGTTTTTACCCTTTGGGTACGGAACGCTAAAAACATGTATTTACTCGCTATTACGTGTAGTTTCCGGCTACTGAGATTTCGTGCTTCCAGGAATAATAACCAAGACTAATTAACATTAAACGAACTATTAAATGCAAAGGCCGTTATTTTTCTAAAGATTAAATAACTAACTCTTAATTAATGATAGTTAGAATAGATCGTGCTTCCGCCTAAGCGGATCTTAGAAGTAAAAGTCAAAGGAGCCAGACACGCATAATGATTGTAGCTAAGCATAAGGTGGTATGCAGATTATATCAAGAGCAAACGATAACGTCATTATGTTATAATCAGTGATCGGAGTAGGTAGATTGATTTTACGTACTTGCATCATGAATAGTCATAGAAATTATAACATAGATAAGCCTTTTTTCCGGGATTTAATTTTGTACTTACGGGTTTCTAAATAATCTAAATAAAAAAAATCTAATCAAATATTGTGAATGTAAAGATTTTTAAAGAATTAGATTTGAAATTTGTAGAATGCGATAGTTAAACGTTTAAAATTGTTTTTTTTTTCTTATTTATCAAGTAATAAAGTGAATCTTACTTTGTGCGTCCATTCGAAACTTACGTATGACTAATTTAGTAGTTATTTCTTGCAAGTTATCTGCTGCTTGTAATTATTATATATTATATTCTTGAATAAATAAATAAAAATAACTTTTTATACTTCTTAATATTTTTTCGCATTCAGTGCAATAACTTTTTATGAATATGAAAACAGGTAAAAATGAAATAAAAAGCATATTTATATCAAAATCAAATATTTGTTGATAAAATATCTTCATTTATATCATTTTCTGCATTATCCTGACTCTCTAAACAATTAAAATAAATAACCATAAGTTTTTCAATATTTTCTAGTTTTAATCCATTTCTTTTGACGTCCAAGATCCATTTGTATGTAGAAAATTATTTACTACAAAATCCTGGAATTATTACAAAATTCCGGAATCCCGGAGGCATATCCATATTAATATATACGTGCCAGTTCATTGACCCCAAATCAATCTACCTACTCCGATCACTGGTTATAATACAGGTTACGTAACACGTTGTATAAGACATTAATATTGTTGCCCTACAGTCCGATACGGAGCGATACAGTTATAAATTTCGAACAAACCTTTGAAGTTAATATATAAGTTAATATAATATGTATGTATGAGATTGTTTATTTTTATATTCTGTCGATATATCTACCTATTTCTCATCATAAATCTTAATCATCGTAGTTTTTGCTCTCTGCAAAATGATTGATGTCCGTCCTATCACTGTTTACAAATAAAAGCAAAATTCTACAGTGAATGTACATTTACCTTGCCTACAGTTAGTATTTAAGAAAGTAATGACAAAAAACCAATCTGTCGATCACGCCCCGTAGGTTTTGTGGTTTTTCTTCAAATTTTTTATCAATCTAAACGGTACTTAATCCCATAAAGATATTTTAAGATAATACCCATATAGTCAACACGATTTTCCTTAAGTTATTAACTGGAAAGCTGGTTCCCTTTCCTGTCTGGCTGTCTGACTGGTTGGTACTTTACTTTCCAGCAATAAAGACGTTAATTTGCTCATTTGCATTTGCTGCAGAACTTGTGAATTATGACTCTAAGGTTTACGAGTGTATTCACCTGAAAGTAAACATACTATTTATATTCCTATTAACTTAAAATAGAGTAGAAGATGACACTGAGTCCCTTTTTAGGGTTCCGTAGTCGAATGGCTAAAAACGGAACCCTTATAGTTTCGTCATGTCTGTCTGTCTATCTGTCCGTCCGTATGTCACAGCCATTTTATTCCGAAACTATTAGGACTACACATGTGAAACGTCGTAGGTAGATGTATTCTGTGAACCGCTTTCCGATTAAAAAAAATAATTAAATAAAGTAAAAAATATAAAAATATATTTTAAATAAAAAAATATTTTAAATTCATGAAACCTATATGTGTGTGGTATCTATAGACAGGTATTTAACACATTGAGGTTTCTAAAACCACTTTTTCATAAAGTTATTCATTTAAAAGATATACGCTTCCAAAGTGTTAAAATGTGTGTCCCCTCCTCTAACTTTTATAATAATGGAGTGAAAAATCTAAAACAAATATAAGTCTCGATCTTAATGTAAACTTTCAATCAAAATTAGTTTGAACGAGATCGGGTCAGCAGTTTTTGAGATACAGCATATTTTCTAAAGCCGCAAATATTACTTTGTAATTCATACAAACACTATGAAAAACAAAGTTATTTGGCGTAGTTGTAAAAAATGTAAATAAGCTAGTTTTAAGAAATTTGTAAGGTTTTTTTTTTTCAAATAAATATGCATATTATATTATATTGTTATAGTTACTACGGAACCCTTCATGGGCGAGTCTGACTCGCACTTGACCAATTTTTTTTGATGGTAAAATCATCCAATGTCTCGTTCCGCTCTGTGGAGATCTCTCCGATGGTAGAAGGAGTGGAAGAGAGTGGCAGATTTCTACTAACTTAACCTCACATTATTCCAGCTTTTGCTCTTGCGTTCCGGGGCCGCGGTATCTCGGTAAAACAGTCCCGCAACCCCGGCAGGTAATGCGCTGACAGGCCCATCAATGCTGTTGATTGCTTTATGAGGCGCGTTGGAAATACAACGCGCTGCCGAACCGCCGGCCCTGAATTCCTTGCTAATACAATTATTAGGAAAATATTTATAAGATTGGAAGTATTTTTGTTTGACTGATACCTAAAGAAACTTATTTCAAACCCTCTTTCCGTAATAAATAGTTCCTTGTATACATACAAAGTGAGTAACATAACAAACGTTAGATAAATTTCGTACAGAGATTGCCGTAACAGGTCACAATAAAAAACAACACAATATAACAACATAAGAATTTTAATTAAAAAAAATAAATAACTATAGCAAAACTACATTACTAAACTAATTTGTTAGTACAACTTTCTAATTGTAATTATTATGCGGGGCTATTGGCTGCAGCACGTAAGCTTGGCCCGTTGCTCTGTCCACAACATGGCCCGTTGTAGGTTCTAGGAACAGTCTTGGAACTGTGGTTGCTGCGCTTACTTCTGGTTGCTGATGCTGTCTCACTCCTGCCCCACCTTCGTAGGGGACGAAACGAGGAGGTTCTAGATGTTGCTTAGGTACTGTGTATTGTGAAAATTGAGGTTGTTGCTGAGGCAGATACTGTGGCAATTGAGGTTCATTTTGTGGTAAGTACTGATTCAGTACTTGTTGATTTTGAGGCAAGTATTTTGATTGTTGGGGTTGATTAGGATTATGAGTTTCATACTGACTTTGCGGTTCCTCAGCATCGTCTTTGTGACTCACAACTAACACAATTTGGTTCTTTTCCTTAGGTTTTGGGTCATCATCCTTCTTTTTGTACTGTTGACGTCTTGATTTTGGTTTTTCAGTCCTCTCATAAGATTCCTCTTCTTGACCATTCTCATATTCTGTCTCTTGCGATGACTCAGCTGTTTCTTGTTCTTCTTTGTTTTTTCGGTTTTGTTTTTTTGGTAGAGTTTCTTCTTCAGTTCTTTGTTCAGATTGTTTTGGATGTTTGCGTTCTACTTTTCTGGATCTGTCTACTTTAGGGTAAGCTCTCTTAGCCCTTTCTCTCTCTTCATAACTTGATTTTTCTGGATCATAATCATCATTTCCGTATGTTGGTGAGTCATCATGCTCGTAGCTTGGAGAGTTATGGCTGGGCTCATCGTAAGGATCGTTGTTATTATTTTCGTGGTAGGAACCATCATCACCATCGTCTCCAATGTTTTCTGCATTGCCTGCGTGGTTCAGGTCCCAATAATGTTCTCCGTACCCTCCCTTTTTGTCACCCCATCGTACCTATATTAAATTATGATTTTTATTAATTGTCCTTAGGTAATTTTTAATAAAGATTAATTAATTAGATGTTAGCGATTTTCGTAAGATCATGTAGTGTTTGTAACGCTGTTAAATAGGTAATTAGTTAAGTAAGTAGGTTTAAGTCATCAGAAAAGAGAGTTAATATTTCATTAAAGTTGTGTAAAAAGAGTAGTTTGTAACTTGACAACTAAAGTTATTCGGAAACAAATCAAATACACAAAATAAAATGTCGTGATATATAAATATACATTTTGAAGAGTTAGCATAATATAATACGATTATAATATATTTTACGTAAATTAATGCAGCTCATTAGTTTAAAATGAATAGCCTGAGTTATTTAAGAAGATTCAAATGCATACATATTTATAACGTCAAGATAAATAAATATAATTTTCTCAGGATTTTCCTTCGGTTGAAATAACATGCTTCTATTATGTTATTATCAATAGCTTGGTTTGTTGAACAGACATCAACACAGGTGAGCTCACAGGGCACTTCGAAGGAAATTCCTGTGATCCCCTTCATGTATCAATATTTCTGAATTATTTAGCATCTTTCCTGCTACCAGTTATTATTTTATCAGTATTTATATTTAAATAATCAGGTGCTAAACAATTTAGACATTTTATAAATGATGGGGCAGGTTAATAATAAAAAGCATAGTAAGCATACTTTGGCAGAGAACACGCCTTCCGAGGGCTTCGCCCTCTCGTGCCTCTCAGTGAAGTGTCGTTCGCTGCCCAACCGATGTCCCTGATCATATTCGTCAGCTTTCGGCAAGTGTCTATACCTTCAGCCAAGCGAAGCAAAGCGGAAAAGAGAAAGAAAATAGAAAGAGGTTAGAGACAGAGCGAGAAAATGGATGTGTATTACTTTTCCCATGTCCCTGTGGTTCTTAAAGTCTTTCTTCTCGTAACGTTGCTCCCAAGTGTTGGGGTCCTCGCAGACGTGACCGAATTCAATCTTGTACGGACTCAACTGTACTGAGAAAAAATCCCTATAAAGCAAAGTATTTTCCATCCTTACTTATTATATTATGATGTATATTTGTGAAAATATCGTTTTACACTGCCATAGTGTCTACCAACCTACATGAATGGGAGTAATATATAACTAAATATTTTTTAGATACTTCTCTGTAAGACTTGTTCCTTCTTTTTCGTAGTTTTCATTTACTTTTTTCAGAGTTGCTAATGTAACCAAAGTCGCGTCTAGAGTAATCGATACAAATGTTAACAACCTCAATACTAAGCCTTAGTATAACGACGCCAGTAGTGAATGGAGTAGCCCCAAAAGAAACATTTTGGTCACCAAACCCCTTTCTCTAATTGCTATAGCGTAAACTATGTCAATGTTTGGTTATGTCAAAACTTATTTGCATGCTAACTACAAAAGAAACCAATTAACTTGAAGGTTGACTAAAACAAGGCTGTTTTATGAGAGCTAAATTAGTAATTAAATGATTGCATCTAAACTTTTCAGAGGCATGAAAGATATGAACTTGAAATTTTTTTATAATGGTAGAAGAGCTCAATTTTGTTCTCAAAAATTTACAAATACAAATGATACAAAGGGAAGTTAGTATTATTTAGAAGTAGTACTTAAAATACTTACTGGAAAAATTTCGCCTGTGCTTCTATAGTTGTAGGATTGCTTGGAGGAGTTTGAACTGTTACAGGCCTTGCGTTGCCCCATACTGATCCAGCATGCAGAGCTAGCAGGCAGCACAGCCATTTCTGAAAGGTCCAATGAGGTCATGTCAATAACAGACGAGTATCACTCGTAGGTGGTACACGGGTAAGAGATAAATCTATTAAACTCATAATCCGGAACGTGTATTAGATTTAACACTCATAAGGTACACTTTTTAAATCCATGATCAAAAATGAATTCTGAATAGACTTGTGCCAAATTCCATCAAAATAAGAAAACTGTATACGAGTACACTGTAAATATTGAAGCACTTTCACTTAACGAAACAATTGCTGACAATTTTCCATAAGCTATTTTAATGACCTCGATTAAATTAATATTAATTTTAGTATACCGTATTGTCAAGACGTTGAGACATCTTGGCGGTTTGATTGAAGGTTTGAAACTCAACTCTAGTGGTAGAACATTTATAGTCAAGACTGTTACAATTCACTGTATGCAGTGGTTGACAACCGTTATCGAATGACCGATCAACCCATAGATTGATTGCTAGGTACTTGTGACATGTCAAGGAAATGCAAGATTTAATGGATAAATAATAATACATTTTGGAAAGTTAACATTGGAAAAGCAAACAATGTAGATAAATAACTTGGTAACAGAAACGTTACAATGGTGAAAATAACCTCGTTTGATGTTGGAGATGATTTAAAGACTATCAAATAATGAACAAGAGACGAACATTTGGGAGTGATACAAACTACTCTTTTATTTATTCATAAGAGTTCTATAGACGAGACTCTTGGCGTAAATTATGTTGCTGAAGACAAGTAGGTAACCTGTTATAAAGGCTATACCTGAGTAAACAACGGAACTTTACTCTTAAAGAACCGGAGGCAAACCTAACTGATATAGTACCATCTCGGTCAAGGTAATAAAGTGCTTTGAAATATAGAAGCTTATGGAGTAGGTTCAGACTACTTAAAACTACAAAGTGCTAAACAAATCGTCATTATCTCTGTACATATGGAAAAATATTGTAATAGCTATAAGTAGTTATAATTAGTAAGTTAAAGTTATTGTAAGTGAATCAAGTTCGTAATGAGTAATTAATAATTATTAAACCTATGAATAAATAACAGTTTGGTCAAGCGGTTCTGAACTACTATTGTTAACCATGTTTTAAGTTAAATGTTGGATATCTCTGGCAATCTCAGATGAGCCCATTACGAATCGTGCCGCGTCATTGACTTCAAAATTGTTCGGTGTCCGGCTTTCCGTGGCCAATTGTGAAAATGTCTATTATAGACTATTATTATGGATTAAGATATATAAAAACGTTAACTCATATTTACTCAACAAGCGATTTTGACCCAAAGCAATCCAATGTAATAGTTATTGGTATTAAAGCGTAAAATGAAAGATGATTTTTTTTGAGATTTCTTTCATTTGTATTTGATCATTGAGTACAACAAAATTTATGTAAATAAATAAAATAAAATGTAAGAAAAATTAACCCAGACTAAGAATCGAAACAAAAATGATTTAAAATAACACGGTTATTTTCAAGCTTATAGTTATTTTCAAGATACTCATTGTCACCTGCTTAGCCTTTTCCAACTATGTTGGGATTGACTTTCAGTATAACCGGGTACAGCTGAGTAGTAATGTTTTACATAATGTATTACTGCCTATCTGACCTCCTCAACCCAGTAGCTGAATGGGCAAGACCATTATTACCCCTTGGCAAGACCATTATTACCCCTTGGCAAGACCATTATTACCCCTTGGCAAGACCATTATTACCCCTTGGCAAGATCATTATTACCCCTTGGCAAGACCATTATTACCCCTTGGCAAGACCAGTGTCAATTTTTCTGGCTTCTACCCGTAACAACTGTCAAAGATAGATATGACAGTTGGGCCTAACGTCTTAACGTGCTTTCCGAGGTACGGAAGAATCTCCACATGTTTTTTTTTTTAAGGCTGTGAAATCATCCAATGACTGCCTCCCGATCTGGGCGAAGCGGGGGATGGTGTGTCAGATTTTTACTGACTAAAACCCATCCGTGTTCCATCATATGCCCTTCGTGTTCCGAGGCCGTGATAACTCTTTCGAACTATTCTGCAACCCCGGCAGGCAACGGCCCCCTTGTGGGCCCCGTAAATTTTGCTGACACTCTTTGAGGCATGCGTGGAACACAACGCGCCGTCTACACGGGCCTGGTTTCAGTCAGGCGGCGAGGTACCCATTGCCCTATGGTGGCTGGGAGTCACCCTGCGACTCCCGACGCCCGGAGCGTCTCCTGCGGCGGCTGAGGTGCAAGGGCTGTGAGAGCTTTGGCACTCGCCTCTCTCTCGCGCGTCCCGCCACCTCCTTCGCTTGCGTAACTGCTTCGCAGAAAGTGGTGACTGCTTCCCATACCTCCTCGCTCCGGACCATGGATCGAACCAGGACCGGGATTTCGATATGCTAAGATGGTCATGATACCGACCTCGCAATCGTTGCAAATTGACCTGTGCGGCTATTATGATTTAAAACACATAATATCTCAAAAATATTTCGCTACAAATGTAAGCTCAACTGTCGACAGAGAGCTAGAAAATAATACTTTGCAACTATTTTTGATGATTTATAACTACAGTAGTAATTAACTTCTTGTTCTTCTTGTTCAAAGAGCTGGTAAAGATAGTTAAAAGTTGTGGGATACAATTAAAAATATTACGAATTCCTCTAAAGATGTGAGCTATCCTAAGGAATTACTGACATTGTCGGATACCCCCCAGAGTTCTGTTAATGAAATCAATTGCTATTTTTCCAATGTTGGCAAATTACTGGCTGAACAAATAACTCAAGTGCAGACGAATGCTACTATAAATAGAATAAGTTCCCTAGCAAATAATCTCAATTCGTTTGTACTTTCTGATACCGATGATGATGAAGTCATGAACCTTTTAACTACTCTCAAAAATGAATGTTCTGTAGGTTGGGATAATTTGTCGAACCAATTATTGAAAGACCATAAAATCGTTCTTGTGCCACACTTGACCTATATTTTCAATTTGTGTCTAAAAAATGGTTGCTTTCCGACAGTACTTAAAAAATCACAGATCCGTCCAATTCATAAGGGTGGGGCCAGAGACCGTATCGAAAACTATAGGCCCATTTCAATACTACCTTCTCTTTCAAAAATTTTAGAAAAAATTATCAATACACGCTTAATTAACTATCTTGAGAGAAAACATATTTTATCCGATCATCAGTTTGGTTTCCGCCGTGGTAAATCTACTGATCACGCAGTTAGCAATTTAACGGATTTTATAACCACGAATCTTGATAAAGGTAATAAATGTTTATCCATATTTTTAGACCTCGCCAAAGCTTTTGATACGGTTTCTGTCCCAATCCTCGTGCAAAAATTGGAAAAAATTGGTATCAGGGGGACACAGCTCAGCCTCTTGAGCGATTATCTCACTGGTAGAACTCAGTGTGTGAGGGTTGGTCCCTTCATTAGTAGTGACCTTCCGGTGACCTACGGTGTGCCGCAAGGCAGCATTCTTGGGCCAACTCTTTTTCTCGTTTACATAAACGATCTCCTTTGTTTAAACTCATTTCATGGAAAAATTATCTCATACGCAGATGATACTGCCCTTATTTTTGCTGCTAAAACATGGATTGAGACCTATCAGCTGGCCCAAAAGGGGTTCGATAAAGTAAAAAGATGGCTTCATGAGAATGTACTTACTTTAAACATTGTTAAAACGAAGTACCTGACCTTTTCGATTCGTGCTTCTTCCCATGTAAACCTAAATCTGACTGCGCATAGCTGTCTTCTTGACACTCCAGTTGATTCGAATTGCTCCTGTGGTCCGTTGGAACGATCAAAGACCGTTAAATATTTGGGAGTTATAATTGACGAAAATGTTAGCTTCAGGGAACACATTCAACAGTTGAGTAAAAGAATTAGAAAACTTACGTACATTTTTAAGACTTTGAGACATGTAGTGACTTCTGTTATCCTTAAGCAAGTGTACTATGCACTTTGTCAGTCACTGATTACATATTGCATAACATCTTGGGGTGGAGCACCGAAAACGATGCTAAAACAACTTGAAGTGTCACAAAGAACTATACTGAAACTCTGTACTTTTAAACCTTTCCGTTACCCAACTACTCTACTTTATGAGTACTGTGAGGTCCTGACTGTGCGCCAGCTGTTTGTCTTGGGTACAGTATTAAAACAACATAGTAACCTTGACTACAGTCCGAGCCTGGTGACGAGACGTAGAGGTCTACCAGTCTGTAAGCGGTTGGTACAGTCAAAGACAACGTTTATGCGTAAATTCCACCCTTTCTTAGGTCCATTTATATATGACAAGGTTAACAAAATTATTAACATATACTCACTGAACAAGTCAACATTGAAAAGATCGGTATCTCAGTGGCTCTGGAAATTATCCTATGATCAAACAGAAAATATACTTACCATCTTGAAGTAGGGGTATATGTTTTGGTTGAAACAATAGTTTGCTTTGTTTGGGATAACCCAAACAAAAGAAAATTAATATTTTTTATGTAACCATAAGGTTAGATCAAAAGAATCTACAGGCTTTCTTTAACTTTCAACTCACCCTCTCACACACATACACTCACCCTTTCACTTCACTCACCCAGAGGACTGTAGACTTCTAATATATATTATATATATTCTACTACTGTTTTACTGCAGAAATATTGTACATTGCTAAATAAAACTTTTATAATTTGTATGTAAGATCATATAGGGTAGGGCGTAATGCGCTGCATGCTGAGACACAGGCTATAAGCCTAGTTTGGCAGCAGATGCTATTAAATAGGCACAATTATTTTTGTTATTAAGCTTACCTTCTGTTATTAGAAAATTGTGTTAACATGTATAATTATTTTTGGTCTTAATAAATATTACTATATTACTATTACTATTACTTACACTAAGAATATGAAAACGTTATCTTTACATACAACAGCATTGGTAAATAAAACTGAAGTTTCGTTCTGTGACTTAAAAGTTACTGTGTTTTCTCTAGCGCTAAAACATAAAAAAAACATAATTTTTTCAGTCTTGGCTAATTTCTGGAATGAGAGAACTGTTTTAAATGGAAAATAAAAGAGGGTATAGGGTAACATATACGGCTTTTTATTCCCGGAATTTCGCGGAGGAGGATTTACGCGGGAAAAACAACGTAGGAAATATGGACACCTATGCGAACGAAGTCAGTTAATAAAATATTAAATGGTTTCCCTCTGAAAAGAACATTACCCTTAAGAATGACGTAACTTACGACGATAAAGTTAATCATGATAAATCCAAGATTAAGTAATCCAATGTTTCAACGATTGAATAATCATTGCTTGGTAAAAACAGTTCATATTTTTTTCTTATAAGGCTGCACGCAATTAGAAAGAAATGGAGCGAATGAGCCAGAAGACATCTGTTTCCAATAAGATAGTTATGGATTAATCGTCTCATGTTTTATATCTTTTACTTTTGGCTTGTTAGTTCACTCGTTAGCTAATAGTCCGGGTCAAATTGGCAACTTGACTTTTGAACCAGTTAAGAAGTGCTATTGGTTTTTATTGTGTATTCATGTATAGCGTAGGACACTGATTCCTGTAACACAGGTTCGCCTAGCACAGGAGTCAGGGGCTTCACTTGAAAGATGTAATATTTTTATGTTCAATAAATTATTATTTATACTATACCTGCTCGGAAAGTGCCTTATTACTTTTTAAAAAGTTTGACAGAAAGGACGTCATTACTGTAGTACAAATGTGCGGGTCGCAAAAATGTATGAGAATTCATCACTAACGTGCTGGAGATACTGGAGAGGGAGGGAAAAGTGTATGAAAATCCATTACTCACGCGCTGTTTTTTTTTTAATTTAGACCAATTCAGTAGCTAACTTAAAAGTACTTATAATGCCAAAAGACAAGAGACAGATTATTATTATTATCTCTTATTTTCCTCGTAGGTATAGTATAAAGCACTATGTATCACTCGGAAGAAAGTGCGATTCCCAACTCGTGTGTATTAAGGCCTTCAGCTGCGCTTCGGGCCTCAAACTACGCCCTCGTTGGTAATCGGTCACTTTCTCCCCTCGATGAACAATGTACTATTATTTATTATTATTTATTCTATAAGTTTAGTAGATTTTTTTGTAGTGGGGGATTAGAAGTTGACGCTTGATACCCCCGTGCCTTGGAAAGCATGTTAAGGCGTCCCGGCTGTCATTTGAACATCTTTGACAGTTTGACAGTCAGAAGCCAGAAAAACTGATACTGGTCTGGCCAAGGGGTATCGTGCTACCCAGATACTGGGTTGTGGAGGTCAGACTGGAAGCCGACCCCGATATAGTTCGATGGATAGATAAACTGCTTTTTAACCGAGTTCAAAAAAGGAGGTTTACAATTCGTCTTGAACTTTTTTTATTTTTTTTTATGTATGTTACCTCATAACTCGGAGATGGCTAGACCGATTTGGAAAATTCTTTTTTTGTTTGAAATGGTATACTTTCTAGTTGGTCCCATTGTCGTCACGTTTGGATCTGATGATGGGATCATGGAGAAATCGAGGGAACTCTTAAAATATTATAGGCACACCTATAGCGTTTTGGGTATTTCTTATAGTACCGTGTGCAGTTGCTCTCGAAAAGCACCATTTGAGGAAGTGGAACTGATGATGAAGACCCCAGATGCCCACCGAAACTACTCAATAATAAGTATTTCGTTGATTGCGATTAGATTACTTGAATATAGATGTTAAGCACTTTATGGTCGTCACAATGCATATGGTGAAGTAGAGCTGATGGTGATGTACCAGGAGAACTCCTCAAAAATTAACGGCTCTGCACCGGGAAAAGCAATAATTTGTAAAAGGTGATAAGTAGTTGACATTTTGGCTTTTGGAACTAGATAAATTACAAACCGACCCACTAAAAAGCGTGAAAAAAAACTTTTTAGCAAAAAATAGAACCGACATCCATATAAAAACACTACAAAGGCAAAAATAACTTTAATTTCGGAAGGCAGTGTCTTTAGTTTTGTATATATTTTCGTTTTTGACACCGCCTTCCGAAATTAAAGTTATTTTTGCCTTTGTAGTGTTTTTATATGGAAGTCGGTTCTATTTTTTGCTAAAAAGTTTTTTTTCTGACCGGTACATGGCCATCTAAGACTCTAGACAAAGTGCACTTGTGAAGGTCTGATTTTACCGTTTCCTACGAAGAAGAACCGGCCAGAAACTCCTGAAAGAAATCCAGAAGCCTATGGAATTTGGTACAACGTTGATAATTTGGTTTCGTTTTTATCAACAGTGTTACTTATTTTAGTTATGTGCATGAATGTAGGTACCTATGTAACTACTATTATATTTTTGTTTCTATTTAGCTTTCCCCTGCTTTGTTGTCTCTGCGACATACTGAGGTCGACTGGTAAAAAATGCCTCAGGCATTAAATCTGCCTATGTGTAGATTGTGTTTATTACTTGTGCAAAAAGTGATCAGTTCATTTACCTGTGGTTTGACTTTACACAGACAGCTTACAATGTCATACGTGATACAGTATAATGATGGTTTTAGGATCCTCCTGCGCTACTGTAGTGCATCACTATGTTGACTTTTATGCCATCATCAGGCAAAGAGCTGCAGTAATGTCAGGCAGATAGTACGGGATCAACGGTACTCTAAGAATATGAAGTGATAAAATAAATAACCCATTAGGTAATTTTAATAATTATGTTTACTCGGTGTTTAAAAAACTTTTTACCAAAAAATTAAAACGACTTCCAAAAAACACTGCAAAGTGAAAAATAACTTTAATTTCGGAAGTCGGTGTCTTTAGTTTTGTATTTTCGTTTTTGGCACCGACTTCCGAAATTAAAGTTATTTTTCACATTGCAGTGTTTTTTGGAAGTCGGTTTAATTTTTTGGTTAAAAGATTTTATTTCACTCTTTTTAACCGACTTCAAAAAAAGGAGGTTCTCAATACATCTTGAACTTTTTTTTTTATGTATGTTACCTCATAACTCGGAGACGGCTGGACCGATTTGAAAAATACTTTTTGCATTTGAAAGGGTATACTTTCTAGTTGGTCCCATTGTCGTCACGTTTGGATCTGATGATGGGATCATGGAGAAATTGAGGGAACTCTTCAAATATTATAGGCACACCTATAGCGTTTTGGGTATTTCTTATAGTACCTTGAGCAGTTGCTTTCGAAAAGTACCATTTGGGGAAGTTGAACTGATGATGAAGACCACAGATGGCCACTGAAACTACTCAATAATAAGTATTTCGTGGATTGCTATTCGGTTACTTGAGTACGGATGTTAAACACTTTATGCTCGTCACAATACATAGGGTGATGTAGAGCTGATGGTCAAGTACCTACAAGGAGAACTCCTCAAAAATTAACGGCTATACATCGGGAAATGCAATATTTTGTAAAAGGAGATAAATTGTTGACATTATGGCTTTTGTAACTAGATAAATTACAAACCGACCCACTAAAAAGCGTGAACAATTTTTTTTTTGCAAAAAAAATAGAACTAGGGTTGCAAAAGCCTCAACTACTTATAACCTTTCACAAAATATTGCTTTTCCCAATGCTAGGCCGTTAATTGTTGAGGAGTTCTCCTGGTACTTTACCATCAGCTTCACTTCACCATATGCATTGTGACGAGCATATTCAAGTAATCGAAGCGAAACCCATGAAATACTTATTATTATATATATATAATAATAAGATATTGAGAATCTTATATATTGAGAAGTTCCAGTAGCGATCTGTGGTCTTCATCATCAAGTCCACTTCACAAATGGTGCTTTTCGAATGCAACTACACAAGTTACTATAAAAAATACTCAAATCACTATAGGTGTGCCTATAATATTTGTAGAGTTCCCTCGATTTCTCCAGGATCCCATCATCAGATCTGGACTTGGTGACAATGGGACCAATTTCGAAGTATACTCTTTCAAACAAAAAAGAATTTTCCAAATTGGTTCAGCCGTATTCGAGCAATCGGTGATCATACATAAAAAAAATATACGCGTCGACTTGATAATCTCGTTTTTCGTCGGTTAATAACTAGAATTGCAAAGTGAATTAAAAGAGTATATTCTAACTTAGTTTTTCAGTCTTCCTTTACTCACATAATAGTTTTCTTGACCGAAATAAAGACTTAATAAATAAAGTTTCAATAAATAAATAGACAATAAGAAAAGAGTGGTCGGAAAAGCAGCCCATTGGGGAAAGCTATGGGGATACCTTTGCTCAGCAGTGTAACAATAACAATATAGGTTAAATAAAAAAATATAAGCCTCTTATTTTTGTAAATTACTGGATAGTAAAGGACTGTTGTAGGCTCATGATAATGATGAAAACTCACACTATTGTATGTAATTAAATATTTATTCAACCGCATTAATGACCATAATAACGATGACACATCATTCGTGAGTATTCTTACTTGCAACACAATGTAAAGGTATATGACGTCACATCATTGTCAACCCTAACTTGCATGATTACGGTTTGCACGTTTCAGATGTAACATACATTTTTTGACAAAGATTGTTGCAATGTTGTGTATAATGAAAACGTCAAATGGTCGCTTGTTAATTCAGTTGCGAATCAGAGCCGTGTGAAGATTCATTATAATAAAATGACAAAGCATTGTTTGTTTGTTTCGACACTTTATTGATATCCAGGCTCGTTATGACGATGTTAATGACATGATTACTGTGAAATCGGTACTCGTGTGCTTTGTGTAATAAGATTATGATGAGGATGATTACTGAGTAAGATTGAATTTACAGTCTGCCTACTTTCGCTACTATTATAGGGTTGGCTTTAATCTAACATATGCAGCAAAACCAGCTATAAAAGAACTACGCCTGGTCACCAAGACCCTGTAACTGGCTAACACAGCACCTCTTTTCTAGAGGTGGAAATCCTTATGGTTATCATCCAGTGATCAAGAGAGATCTATTAGACTCGTACTGAAAACCCCGTATATTCTCGCATACTTATGCCAGAAGCAGTGGGATCACATAATACTCTTCAACACGGCCCCCGACTTGTGCCTAGCCCGACTAGCCTAAGCGGGGTCCGTCTGGTCAAACAGGGAGAGTGAGATATTTACCTCCTCTATGACGTCTAATTGGGAAGTACGTGGAACAATAAGCGCTGCCATCTCAGGTCTTCTGTTATAGGAGACGGTGGAGGTCCCTCGGTCCGTGGTCCTTGGAAACACGCCACTCCTTGGTCAAGAAACAGAGAATGCACGTATACACACTTGTGCACAATAGCTAAGCTGGCTAAGCTATCAGGTTGGCTGTGATTAAACTTGTAAGTCGACACAATCAAAAGATATGACCGTTTAAGTAAAATATTTAGCGATTTCACAAGGATATCAAAACCTATAGGGTACTTCCCATTGACTTTCGACAAGAAGCATTGTCTCTACGCCATTATACAGTATGGAGGAAAAAATGTGTAAAACCGTACATAAATTATGTCGGCACTATTGAACTTATACAAGGTGTAACAGATTAAGCGCAATACCTGAGATACACCAATTAGAATATTTAATTATAAGTCTAAAACAACATCCGTAACTAAATAAATTGAAACTAAACCTAGATTTTTTTTTATAAAATAGTTATCTATACTAATATTATAAAGCGGAAAAGTTTGTTAGTTTGTTTGTTTGTTTGTTTGTTTGTTTGTTTGCTTGAACGCGCTAATCTTCGAAAGTACTGGGTGGATTTGGATGAAATTTGGTATGGAAGTAGCTTGAAGCTTGAGGAAGGTTATAGGCTACTTTTTACCCGACTGCAAAAAAGGAGAGTTATGTTTTTACCGTGATAGAATCCACGGGAGCGAAGCCCCGCGAGAGTACTAGTCCTTACTAAACGCAAAACGTATGTGCGTTATAAAATATCCTTACGCAGACGCATACACTCATGCAATATTAGCGGGCGACACGTACACGAGCGCATTTTCTTGAATTAAGGATTATATTAATTTGTCATGATACTTTGTTTCCATTACAAGTTAAATGAAAGATTTTGCCGTCAAAATTTAACACCTATTTTTTATGACGGAAATCGATTCAGAAGGCGATTCTGAACCAACTACTTTCAGGAATTGTGTTTATTCTGTTACACGTTGTATAAGTAATTAGATAAGTTTGTCTAGAACCCCCGGTGTGCCATCCAACTCGCATTTGTTTTATTGTGCAGTCTGTAAAACTTTTGGCTATCTGAATGAAATGTGATGAATGGTGAATAAAATATTATGTTGGAGATCCAATTAGAAATAAATTGTAATCCTACTAATATTATCAATGTGAAAGTTTATATGTTATAAATCATGCAAAAACTTTTATCAAAAAATAAAACCGACTTCCCCAAAAAACACTGCAATGTGAAAAATAACTTTAATGTCGGTAGTCGGTGTCTTTGGTTTTGTATTTTCGTTTTTGACACCGTCTTCCGAAATTAAAGTTATATTAAAATTTATTAAGAAGTTGTCTGAAATAGCGCAATGATGTCGTGCGAAGCCAGGCCAAGTCGCTAGTGTAATATAGATACAACTCTTTTTTTCGGGGGACAATGACTTCTCCCGCTCTGGGTGGAGAAGAAAGGAGTGTGAGACTTCGACTGACTAAAAAAAATGAGTGTGGCACTCGGGGACTGCCGCGGTAAAGCTATTGCATAGCATTTTATATCAACTTATGCAATTATAGTCTACACGCATACGTCTAGTCGCACGCACACAAACACCGTGCCGAAGTCTGCCGAACTGAAACGACGTTAGACGATGCACGGCTTTCAACGCCGCACCGCTGTGCCGGTCGGAGTGGGAGGTGTTAGGTTTATTTTCGTTACGGAATTTCTTGATTCGGTCTCCGTGCTCAAAGCCCGCGATAAAAGCTATGCAATAGCTTAAAACCTGTGCCTTCACGTTGCCGTTACGTTCCAGGGCCACGGTATCTCGTTAAAACATTCCCGCATCCCCGGCTATAGCCTTCACGGGCCTCATCAATGCTGCTTGTCTGCTCTTTGAGGCGCGCGTGGGACATGATGCTCACAAGCTACCCCTGCTCGCCACCCGCAATATAAATAGAAACTGGAGTAATGTAAGAAGCGTCTATAGCAGGGTAGGCGAACCTTTATGTATCAATGTGCCATTTTTTTTTATAGTTGATAGGCTTGCGTTTGGCCTGACGTTAAGCGATGATGTGGTCGAAGATGAAGCACGCTTCCCTAGAAGTAACCTAACCACCTACCTTTTTGTAAAGAATTTTTTTATGAGATCGTAAACGTGCCGTCACATAATTTTGACTTTGTTATTGGAAAATAATAATAACAGTATCAACTCAAAACCCTTTATTTACTACCAAAAGGTAAATTTTACAATATTTCTCATAGAAAACTCTGTTGTGTAGGGTCACTCGCGGTCGCTCGTCATAAAATACCTACTTCAGACTTTTTTCTTAGTGCATAATGAATTTCGTCATCGGTGACGTGCCCAAAATATTAAGTCGCGTGCCATCAGTGGCACGCGTGCCATTGGTTCATCATCCCTGGTCTATAGTATACATATATTATGCTACACTTTATCCCAGTAAAACTTGCAAAATTCCCACGGAAACGAAGGCACTTTTCTTCTTTAGGGCTTTAAATAACCATGGTGCCCTTAAAATGATATGACAAACCTCATCTATTTTGACCATCAAATTTTTATTAGTCCATTCGACTTTCTTGATTTTAGCGTCACAGAACAAGTAGCACACATCCTGATACTAATTATGATCGTTACGTGTAATACGTAACATAATATTATTAAACTTTCATACCAATCGCTTATTATGTTAATTGATGTGAGGTAGGTACATGTACACAATGCTAAAGCAAAATGAATATTATGACTTTTCTATCAAGATATTATTTAATTTTAATCATTGCAATGTGTCGGTCACTGATTCCTGAAAGTTAATTAGAAATATAGTTGTTTTATTTGTTTATTAATTATTATTTCGTTATGTGTGCATTTGAACATTCTATTCTGCTGTTTGCATCATAATTCTAATTTCCAACCGGAATTGCCTATTACTGCGTACTGCGTAGGTATATCCTCTTTTTCGTAAAGTATTTACTGTTTTATTTATTTTATCTTAAGATACTTAATACTCCATACATACATAATACAGTGACGCACACATTTTTAGAAATACAAGCTGTTGAAAAAAATGTTACCTATAGATTTAAACAATTAAGGTATAATATAACAATACTTTTTTTTTATTTAGCGTGGTAAAATTATCAAATAAGTCCTCCCACCCCGGGCAGGGTGGGAGGGACTGTCAGACTTTTACTGACTAAAATCCAAGGTGTTCCTTCAATAACCCTTTACATACCGGGGTCACGGTAATGGGATAAGTCCCACGACCCCGGCAGGCTTCGGCCCTCTGCAAGGGGGGCCTCGTCATGTTGCTGACGCTCTTTGAGGCGCGCGTGGACCACAACGCGCCGTCGACCCGGGCATGGTCCATGGTCGGACAGCGAGTTGCCCTTTACTCGCTGTCCGCATGCCCGCGCCTACGGTGGCCGGAGATCGTCGGCCGACGTCCGTCGCCGTAGGCGTCTACCACTGCGGCTTGGCTGGAGGGAGGACGCCATCCTCTCCCTCATACGGCCCGCCTCCTCCTTCGGAAGCATGACTGCTTCGCAGAAGGAGGCGATCGCTTCCCACTCCCTCTCGCCCCGCAGCATGGCCTCGACCAATGCCGGGCGCGAGAGGTCTCCGCCTATCGCCGCCGTGAGGACACGTCGGTGCTCTGCCCAAGCTGGGCAGTCCTGCACCGTATGCTCTACTGTGTCCTCAGGGCGACCCTCGCAGTGGTGACACCCAGGCGTTTGTTCCTTTCCCATCAGACACAGGTACCTCCCGAAACTTCCGTGTCCGGTGAGGACCTGCGTTATGCGGTAGGTCAGGACGCCGTGACGCCGATCTAGCCACTCCTCAAAGAGGGGTCTTACCGCCGCAATTGCGGCGTGCCCGAATATAATAATACTAACTAAATACTTAAATGTTTCAAAATAAAATTAATTGAAATGTGTTCATACCATGTTTGAATTTTGTTTATACAGACAGGCCCATCTTCCGAAGTTAAAATGCTCTGCTTGCGTATCTACTTAGTTTAAGACAATATTTAGCCTTAGTATTAGTTTAAAGCGTCTAAGCTAAAAAACTATCTGCCTAACTGATTTGCTATTTGCCAGTGGTAGGAGCCCGTAGACTACGCATTATTAATTTATTATACAGAGTTGATACGACCGAGGGGCTTTCCTTTAAACTGCGTATACTAGGTACCATTTTCAAGCTTTGTACCAAAGATCAATTAAATAGGAGAAGTAGTTTAGTCGCAAATGATTTTGATGAGATGCACCTTAAAGCGATAAATCTGACCAAGACAAGAGATAATACGTAGTGTAATTTAATGCCCCTCTGTCGTATCAACTCTCTATACGCTCAATTTCTAATGTATTATAAAATCAAAATTTCTTTCTACACTCCTTCTCCAAATAAACAGTGCTAATTGTGATACTTCTCTGACCAAGTTCTTCTTCTTCTTCGTATCGATGGTAAAACGCGTACTTTATATGTATTGGGCCCAGTACGTAGCCACACTGGTCACGTTTTCAGTGGCGTTTATTAGGTCTTCTAATGTACATGTTCTTGGACCATTAGGACACTCCAGAAGATGGGACATTGTTAGATCAGGAACGCCGCAATCGCACTGGGTGTCAAGTAACTGACCAAATAATTTTCGTAAAAAGAGATAGAAAGGGTTGGTTCAATGCAATAAGACAAACTGAATACTATCTTAAAGTAGCCATTTTTTACAAACACAATTATATTTATATGGCCTATATGTTGCCCAGACTTGATAACTATAAAACCAAAAGGTTTCATTCAAATCCGTCTTGTAGTTCCGAAGATTAGCGTGTACAATCAGACAAGCAAACGGACATTCCATTTTTAAATTTTTTCTTTAATACTTTATCTGAGCCCACACACACACTTTTTTACTGGTTTATTGCATGTATTGACCTAGAATAAAGACTGCACGCCATTATGAACATTTTATTCTTTCTTTTGTTTCAGTATCTTGAGCCTATAAAGCAAGCTATGGTCAGATGCTTACAAAAGTTTCCAACAAACAATCTGTTGTGAAACGTGGTCGTCATGAAAGTATGTCAGTGTAGAACAACTGTGCGATTCCTGATCGAGCCGCATAGGCCAACATCACGATTCACAGGCCTTACAACGAATGATAGCAGCTGGTGCAAGTTGTAAACGAATAGCGGGAAATGTAATGTTTCGACCGATTCTGCACACACATTATGGTTATTTCTGTTTATCCGTTTTTAAGCTAACATGGTCACTAACAGTATCGGTAGAATTTAATGCTTGCTTGGTTTAGCATTAACTTCTGAGTTGTTTGATATTTGGTTGATTTGGTGTTATATTAGACTGGTTTAACGATACGAAATGATCCATATAATTTCGTATCGTTAAACCAGTCTAATTAGACCATTCTAAAGGATATATTTAATATTGGTGATAATGATTAAATGGTAAATCTAAGCTAAGTTAGCACTAAGATGGTTTGATCTAGTTTGGTTTGAGTTACGTGATTGGTAGTCGAACACGTACCTACTGACTTTAATAATTACTTTTGCTAGTTTTATAAAAATGCACGAAAGCAAAAGTTAGTTGTTTGGTTGTATTGTTCCGAACAGTATCATTAAACTCGAAACAATAAGTACACACGGTAAATATACCGTTTTAAGTTCCAATGATACGATTTCTATTTAATCTGTAATAAAGTATGGTAAAAGAAAGAAACCGCCTATAGCCAACTATTTGTAGGTGATCCAAGCCTAACTAATGAGTAATAGTAGCAGGTGGCCCAAGATTGGTGACGTCATAGATTCTCGTCAGGTTTCTCATGCATTAGAGTGCATGAGAAACTTGCTTTTGCTCGCGCCTTCGCTTGCGTGAATAGGTTTTTCCAGCGAGATTAATGTAGCACATTAAGTTGCTAGCCGATAATGTAGCTAAATTTGGAGCATTTTTTTTAAATACCCATTATTTTGCGTTTATCCATTACAAAGAAACAAAAAATCAAAACTTTCGTCCTTATAATATTAGAGCAGAATATTTTATGTAGGTTTATTTTTTGCTAAGAATCAAAGATCTTTAAATACTCATCCTTCGTTTCAGCTGTTACTTTGAATAAAAAATCTTCAAGTAGGCAATGTCTTATGACTTGAGACACCGAAACATGTTTATTTAAAAGCCGAAACTAATGTTAGTTGACCTCTCAGATGTACGCAGTCCTTACTAAATCGATGCAATATTGTATTCGGGAAATTCTATGGATTCTGGTCAAACGTCACGATCTTAGAGATCATGGAATCGTGAACTACGTGAGTTTATAAGAAAAGATCTGTTATAGAAGAACTTTGGAGACTTTTATGACATTTTCAAGGTGAGAATTTACCAGTTCAATGGTAAATATGCATACAAACGCTATATAACATGCTATTGGCTAAATGAGAACTTCATTGTTCACAAATCTTTTTGAAAATGGACGGCATGGACGGAGAAATTGAATTGGTCGTGCTCTCATAAATACACAAAATAAACCCGAGTAGTGTTACCGGTCCTGTTCCTGCCATTGTATTCATGGTTTGACGGAGTTTCTAAGGTGACGTAAAAGTGCCATAGAATCTTAATTAATGTATTATAGTGGTAGGTAGTAGATGAATTACAAAACGGCGTATAACACCTCGCCTGTATCCCGTGAATGTTAGGTAAAAATATGGGTAGATTCTCGCAATGTTCCTAAGATAGATAGATTTATTGTACACCATAATAGAAACAAATAAAGACTTAACAACTAAATAGTTTGATACAGTGGCCTGTCTAATCACTAAAAGCGATTTTTTCAGATAACCTTTAAAGTACTTATATTCTGCTCCTGTAGACGAACATAACACCTTTACATATGAACATATCCTCAACACCGCTGTCCTTCCCTTTTACCAGCTTGTTTTCCGACCGAAAAAGAAAATACATACATAAATAATAATCTATAGGTTTAGTGGGCATTAAATGTTAAGATTTGTAAATAAGCAGGTTGTATCATAGCAATAAAATCTTATTTTATTTTAATACTAGCTGTGCCCGCGACTTCGTCCGCGTGGAATACTGACTTTTCGGGCAGCATATTTTGAATTACATATACCGTCGTTTGGGTAGCTAAAAATTTACATTACCGTAATGCTTCTCTGTATACGATATTTGACGTATGGCCATCGGGGCTGAAAGCATACAGGCTCCTAGGATTGCTAACCCGTGACAGAGCCACATACAACTGACCGTGCGAGAAACAGCTTTTTTTTATTGATAATAGGCTCGCGTTTGACCACCATCTCACCTGATGGTAAGTGACGATGTGGTCGAAGATGGAGCACGCTTGCCTAGAAGTAACCTATTCACTCTTGACTTAAAGACTCCCAGGTTATAGCGATCGGGGTGCTGGACAGAAAACCTCTCCGTGTGCCCGAGAGCTGGAATTCCTTTGCGGACACGTCCGGGAGGAAGACTAGTTTTCCGGGCCGGTGCACCCTGGGATACGGGCAAAAACTCCTTCTTAGGAATCATTTACCTAAGGGGTCTTGTTGTACGTATGCTAATATTCTGTCTGGAGGGGCCCAGAGACGGCCAAAGGAGAAGGTGGATCCCTTCTACGTGTGTCCCTCTGTGCAGCAGAGGGGCTCAGCGTTGGAGGTAGAGCGGGCTCGACGTGCACTAACCCTGCCGCCGGGCAGGCAGAAGCTCTGCTTCTGCCACCGCTAGTCTCGTAGCCCCGTTGATTGTCGCGGTCATGTCTCGTGACTTTTGACGGGAAACGAGGGTCTTGGCTTAATTGCCCGGACCGCGAGGAAGAAAACCTCTATAAAAAATTACCCCAAACCTCCAAGCAGCGGCGCATGGCGAGGGAGGTTGGTAGCTTGGCTCATGGGTAGCTACAGGGGTGGGTTAAGGGGGAGTCATTAGTGCGAACCACTTTTTTCTTGGTTGGTTGGTTGGAACATTTTTATACTCGTGGGAACAATTATGGATGCATTAATTAAAAACAAAAAACTTGACGAAGGGAGGAGAGATGTGGGGTCGGATTCGGACTCCGCATCTGAGGCGCTGAGTGTGGGGAGCCCTGAGGGCTCCGGGCGCGACAGGTTGATGGGAGGTGCGAAGATCAGTAAGTTCTTCCGCAAGCGCCCCCGTAGGGAGGAAGGCCAGGGGTCATCCTCGGGCGAAGACGTTGTCTCGGCTCGAAAGATCCCGACAAGCAAGCGGGGTAAGGGCCGAGACGACAACAGCAGAGGCAGGGGGCTCATCACCCAGAAGGCGGCTGAGCAAGCGGAGAGACTCACCGTGGCGGGGCGGCAACCGGAACTGGTCGTCTCCGGGTCTCCCTCGACCAGCGAGCTGGAAGAGGTCAATCTCGAGGTGGGAGCGCTCGGCAAGCTGGAGGAGGCCGTGACTACAGCACTTAGGAAGGTGGCCCTGAAGAAGCTGAAGTCTTCCAAAAAAAGGGCCATATCAGAAGCCACGGCCTCCGTATTGGCGGTAGCAAAGGCCGCCGGCTTCGCTTCGAGCCCGCTGGCTTCGGACGAAGTAACTAAGTCGCGGGAAGAAGTTGCCCGAATGGCAGGTGCCATGGAGAGACAACAGGACAACAGGAGAACGAGAAGCTCCGTGCAGACCTGGTGACACTCCGAGGAGCCTGCCCTGAGGAGGCGCCCGAAAAGGGGCAAGACCAGCTCAAATCGGTGGAGAATCAAGATCTCCATCTGATCCGGAAAGAGCTGGCTGCCTTCCAGTCACGGTTCTCCGTACTGGAAGGCATTGTTCTGCGCCCTCCGTTAGGAGTGAGCAAGCCGGCTCAATCATCAACCCGGAAGGACACATATGCAGCCGCTGCGGCGGCCGCGGTTGGGCCCGCCGGGCTGATGACGACGAATGCGCGTCCTGCAAAGGCGCCTCCGGCAAAGGTGCCTCCGGCAAAGGCGCCTCCAGTGAAGACACCTCCGGCGAAGGAGCCCCCGACGAAGATGCCACAAGCGAAGACGGGCAAGCGCCAATCTGACGGAGCCAAGGCGGGGACACAGGCGGCAAGCCGGCCGCCCACGCCTCACCCTGCAAGTTCTCCTGCAACAAACGCCGAATGGCAGGTGGCTGGGGAGAAAAAGAAGGCGGGCAAGGCAGCCAGGGCGGCAAGGAAACGGCAGCGACGAAAAGAGCGTATTGCCGCGGCCAGGCTTCGCGCCCCAAAAACCGGGGCTGCGCGCGGGCTTGCGGACGGCGAGCAGGGGTAGCTCACCGTCCGGCAAAGACCAGGCCCGGGTCGGCGGCGCGTCGTGTTCGCACAAGACCAGGCCCGGGTCGGCGGCGCGTCGTGTTCCACGTGCGCCTCAAGGAGCCGTCAGCATTGGTGACGGGGCCTCATAAAGCCATAGCCTGCTGGGGTCGCGGAAATATAGTAAAAAGATACCGCGGCTCCGGAACTTACGGGCAGCTGAAGGGACAGGGTGGGTTTTTAGTCAGTAGAAGTCTGACACTCCCTCCCGCTTAACCCAGAGCGGGAGAAGTTAATCGATGATTTTCCCACCCAGAAAAAAAAAAAAAAAAAGGTTATAGCGATCAGGAAACACAGACTCCGGCAGGGAATTCCACTCCTTAGCCGTACGCACAATGAAAGTATTCCTAAATCGTTTTGTGCGTATTGGTGGGATGTCCACCATGTAACGATGGTGCATTGCCGTTTGTCTTGTAGTTCGATGATGGAACGGGCTTGGCGGAATTAGATTGTGTAATTCCATCGCACACTCCCCGAAATGTAACCGATAGAAAACTGATAGACTTGCAACTCGTCGTCGATGTTCAAGGCTCTGGAGCTTTGATTCGACCAGTGAATTGTTGCCAATTAGTCTCTTGGCCCTTTTCTCATAGACTCAAGCGCGTCCAGTTAGTATTTGGCAGATCCATCCCAAAGATGAGAGCAGGTACTTACTGCTGCTGATACTTAGATCTACACCCACAACTTTCAGCGTCTGACCTTGGGCTTTATTAATTGTCATCGCAAAACATAGGCTGACTGGAAACTGGACTCGTTTAAAACTAAATGGAAAATTGTTTGGAATAAGAGGAATCCGAGGAATGAAAACACTTTCACCTTTTCCACACCCTGTTAAAATCTCTGCTTCTATCAGATTTCGTTGTAAATTGGTCACTTTTAACCTGGTGCCATTGCAAAGTTTTGGGGGCTTTTTCTAAGAAGCATTATGGGTACGCCTACTTTTAATTTTATTGTATGTGCTGGTAGTCCAGGAGCATTGAGGGATTCTAAAAATTCTACTGGGTAGCTTGTAGATTCTCCTTCTTCCGTGACTCTGTTAATGGAGATATACTCAACATAATCCCCCGGAACAGCTCAAAATTTCAGCGTTTATTGTTGCTGCTTGGTTGTTTCGTGGCATCAAAATAGCTCTTTCGCAAAGCCAGGAATTTTCGGAAGTTGGTATTTGCGTTGTGGTTCCATACACAGATGATATGAAGTCTCGCATTGATGAAACTATGTTAAGTACATAGGTTTTCCTTAAGAACAACTTTTCCTTGTTCCTGCGGATATACACCGTTACCAATCTCAAGTAGCAAATCTGTAAATTCTTGAGCATTTTGATTCTGATGTTCCCGAGTTGCAGAGAGCCTTGCCTCACGACCTTCCTCAGATTCCTGTGATCGAACTAATCTCATCCTTTTAGCATTTCTGCTACATTGGGAGAGGTTGGATCTTCTTCGAGGCATTTTTGCAATAAAATAGTACTTACTACTTAACACACAGTTACTTAGTAAACACGTACTATCGTAAACAATTAAATTATAAATACTTACAGATTATTATACAGTCTAAAATTATCACAGTTTAAGTAATAAGTGTTAAGACGTGTAAACCAAACGTACTAACTTTATAAAACATAAGTATTGCTAGAAAAATTAATTACTAACCTGAGCTAATGAACTTATACTTAATAAAGAAAATCAAGAAAAGAAATGCATAACCTATACCAAATAGGTACTTATAATATTTATATACAAACCCTAAATACAAATTAAGATAAGTATACCGAAAATCAAGGAAAGAAATGCCTAACCTATACCAAATAGGTACTTATAATATTTATATACAAACCCTAAATACAAATTAAGATAAGTATACCG
Source organism: Tholera decimalis (assembly GCA_943138885.2). Lineage (NCBI taxonomy): Eukaryota > Metazoa > Arthropoda > Insecta > Lepidoptera > Noctuidae > Tholera > Tholera decimalis. Next base: position 11,156,858 of record OW964552.2, on the reverse strand, counting down.
AAAATCAAGGAAAGAAATGCCTAACCTATACCAAATACTTACAAAATTTATTTACAAAATTTTAAAGAAAATTAAGTAAAAGAACCTAACCTACAAACCCCAAAATATAAATAAATGAAATATGCCAACAGTCAGTATTCAAGTGAATCGCAACAATCGAATGCAACTATTCGTCAATACTCTCCAGGATACGTGCGTTCGCTACGAATAACTGAATCCTTGCTATCAGCGCGCTTTATACAACGTGTAACAGAATAAAAGCAATTCCTGAAAGTAGTTGGTTCAGAATCGGCTTCTGAATCGATTTCCGTCACCTATACTTATAAATCTGTAGAGAGGTCAATTCTGTACATGAAATATATTTCCAAAATAACTATCAGGGGGTGATTAGGGATCGATACTGATGCCAAAAATGCAATCAGTAAAATTTTTGTCTGTCTGTCTGTATAACCGTTATAGAAACAAAAACTACTCGACGGATTTTAACGAAACTTGGTACAATTATTTTTCATTCTCCTTAGCTGGTTATAGTATACTTTTAATCACACTACAGTCAATAGGAGCAGAGCAGTGAAGGGAAATGTTAGGAAAACGGGAGAAGTTACTCCATTTGTTAAGCTTTCGTCGCGTGTGCAACCTTAATGGTTAAAGCTACACAGAAATCATTTCATGACGGAAATGTTCTCCTTAAAATTATATAAAAAATATCCCACGACAGCATATGTCTATCTTTTATGGTTGACTCACAATAACACGTGTAACTCCCGATATCTTAGCAGCTCGAAGCTTTCTGATTATAAAATTTGTCTACTCTTACGCTTATAACACTCTCAGTCACACCTAATTGAAAAAGTTAACATTATTAACTATTCCATAAAAAAAAAATCATATAAATCGGTATAGAAACACCCAAGTTATACATGAAATACGCTAATAATAAGCCATCGCGCGTGAATACTGAATCATGCTATAAGGATTATTTTTGAGAATCAGTCGCCGCGCTCGACGCGTCTCGCGGCCGAAGGTATAAAATTTCGTTCTATAGGTACTTAAGCCTCATGTGGACGTGATCTAAACAATATTACCGATACATTAACTAACGCTGACGGAGTTGCGGGCAGAGCTATTAAAAATAATATTGTGCGGTTCCGTATTGCGATATTTTTCAACAGTATTTTATTGACATATTATATTTCCCTACTAAATTACGAAAGTTAATCTGTCTGTTACATCAAAATCACTGAACCGTGAGGAAGGACATAGGCTACTTTTTTTTTACGAAAAACGACGGAAACGCGGTCGAAGTCGCGGGCAACAGCTATCTATACTAATAATATAAGGCTGAAGAGTTTGTTTGAACGCGATAATCTCAGGAACTACTGGTTCGAATTGAAAAATTGTTTTTTAATTAAATATTCAATTTATAGAGAATAATAGGCTATATATCATTACGCTAAGGCCAATAGGAGCGGAGCGCCAATGAAGAATGCTTCAAAATTGGGGTTAAATTTAACGTTAGCCCAAAGTAACTATTCCACGCGGACCAAGTCGCGGGAAAAAGCTAGTAAAAAATAAGTGTTAAATTTTGATGGAAAAATCTTTCATTTAACTTAAAATGGAAACAATGTATCATGACAAATTAATACAATCCTTAATTCAAGGAAATTGTGTGCGTGTCGCGTCGGCCGCTAACATTGCATGAGTGTATGCGTCTGCGTAAGGAATATCGTATTTTGCGTTTAGTAAGGAATACTATTTTATAAAGAATGCCTAGGTTAGGTTTCAATTTATTTAGTTACGGATGTTGTTTTAGACTTATAATTTAATATTCTAATTGGGGTGTCTGAGGTATTGCGCTTAATCTGTTACACGTTGTATAGCCACGGACACGCAGGCGCGAGGCGTGTACGTACTCTGATAGAATTAGAATACCTTAGCAAATGTTCGCCGTGATTCTTTAAATTGACATAACTTTTTTATTTATGAACCGATTGACATGAAATAAACACTAAATGTTAAGGGAAGCTTACTACAATATATTACTGAAAACTGCATCTAAATCGAATAAGCCGTTTCTGATATTAGCGTGCACAAACACACAGACAAACAGACAAAAAAAAATTTCATTACTATTTCGGGTTCGGCATCAATATAATAACAACCCCTGCTACTTCTTTTTTATATATTTCCATTGTATAGACACCACTTTTCTACAATTTTATTATATGCATAGATAATATAGGGTAAATATTAAAATAAACTTATATCAAGTATAAAAAAATCATACATAAAGAATATGATTTTAGAAACCGCCAACAATACTTGGACCGGCAGATTGTAATAAAAAAAACCGGTCAAGTGCGTGTCGGGCCACGCGCAGTGTAGGGTTCCGTAGTTTTTATAACAGCCAAGTGCGTGTCATATTCGCTGACTGATCGTTTCGTACCATGCTCTAACTAAAAGCCAAACATGACTACCTAACTAATTTGACTTCCTATACAAATCCTCACCTGATCCGATAATTTTGCACGGAAAGTTTTAATTTTTTTTAGAGATTTGTATAAAGCTTGTCATAGCCGGTGTTTTGAATTTAAATACGGACACAGAGCTATACTACTCAATCCTCACAAGAAACTAGCACGATACAACTGGCGCTTAGCGCCATCTATCGACATTTCTCACAACTCTATAGTTGTTCGAAATTTTCGAGTCAAATACAATTGGTCGACTATTACTCGTAAACTTGTAAAGCCCGCTTATGTGTGATAGTTTTCCTTTAAATTTCGTTATATATAGATACTACTGCCGTGACATTTGAATTTCTAACTATAACCGTTTACTTGATAGAGGGGGAGGACACTTGACTCTAACGAAAATTGGTACTTTAAAGCTTGATAAGTCACGAATGGTTTACTTAATTGAAAAACGGTTTTCCCAAACCCCTAATATTTTTGAAAGACCTATCCAACGATATCCCACACTATGGGAAGAACGAAAAAAATAAATTATCATCCCACTTTACATGTATGGGAGGTACCCTAAATAATTGTTTTTATTTTTTTTTTATTATTTTACCGCTTTTTTGGCGTCATTAACGTGTATACTCATGCCAAAGAACAACTTTCTAGTACCAATAGTTTTTGAGCTAAACCGCGGACAGACGGACAGACAGACGGACATGGCGAAACTATAAGGGTTCCTTGTTGACTACGGAACCTTAAAAATAAATTCAACTTTGATCCGTGAATAATATTTCTTCTGGATAGAAATGGCATTATGAGTACAACGAGATACTCTCGTACGCACATCATCTACAGAGATCATAGATTGATAAACAAAAACATTATCAAATCTGTATGACTGCGGCTGACAGTGAAAACTGACATAACACAACAAAAAAAGAATAACAAATCATAACAACATTGTATTTACAAAAAAGTGGTAAGTGAGAGTAGTACTCGCCAATAAAGAATGCCGTAGTAGTGAGAACTATTCATGAAAAATGATATCATCTATCATTTTGTTTGTATAAATTACAAAGTTATATTTTCTTTTTTTGCAAATATGCTATATCTTAAAAAATATACTAACTATATCTCGTTTAAACTAGTGTTTATAATTATGCTTTGATACTGTTTATTTCTGTCATATATTTTAATCTAAATCATATATTTTTTAGACCTTTACCTTTCACATTTTAAAAGTTAAAAATCTCAATTTCAAGCAACCTCAATTTTTAAAGACATTGGTATGTAAAAACACTCACACGTATAGGGCTGACAATTTATTTTTTTAAATTCAGTTCCATGTATGGAGAGCCCAGCATCTTTCTGTAAGGAATCTAAGAAATGAACCGTTTTATTCACAGAGTACATTTACCTACCAAGTTTTAACTGTAGGTATAGGTAGTGCTAATAGTTTCGGAATAAAATTGCTGTCACATACGGACGGACAGATACGGACAGATAGATACAAACATGATGAATCAATAAGGGGTTTTGCCATTCGACTACAGAACCCTAAAAGTAGATATCCTACTCTAAGATCTCCGTCGCATCTGAATCAGAAAAGGTATACATATAAGGTACCTACAATTCGCATCTAACCGCTACAATAACTTAATTGCAAACAAGAATAAAAAAATAACTTAATTGCGATAAAGTAAAGCAGTATTCAAAATCAATAAAAAAATTAAGAAACTAGCTTTCAAGTTTGGCATTGATGCTTTTAAAATAATCATCTCCTTTCGTGTCGAATTTTAAAACAACAACTTGTAATCGTAAAAATTCTTAGTAATCGGTATAATTAAGCAATTTAAATCACTTAAGTACAAATTAATTGTTAAAGGATGCTGCAACATCCATGATGTGTTTTACTAATAAAAGAATTACGTGAACTGTTTAATTTTACTTTCAGTTTTTTTCAACGTGTTTGTCCATTCGTAAAGTCATTACAGAACCTCTTTATCGGTACATTAGCCAGCCGGATTTTAAAATTCATTGATTAGTTTTTCCGCGTAATCGATTTTCTGCCTGCAGAATTTCGAGTTTCAGATATGTTTTGTTTTTGTAGATTAGATAATCTATATTACATTATTACTTACCTGTAATTTGGTCTTATTGTATTTGTTCCGAAGATGGTGTTATTTGTTAAATGGATATGAGTTGGACTATTATGGTCGAGAATTTATAACTAAGAATTTATAATCTACGACAAGCGGTCACTGAGTACATGACAGGAAATCTGTCGAATAGTGACTCAAATGTCTGAAAAGCTATGTTGCAATAGGTTGTCATAAGTGTAGAAAAAATAAAGAAGAGGTTAGCAAAACTTTCAGTATATGAATGTCCATGGTTATAAGAGGAGGGTAAAACAAAAAACAGCTGAGTATCTATTACTTGCCTACGAAGAATACCGCGCCAATAGAAGACCTTGACTATTATCAAACATAAGTCTAGGTCGCATTGAAAAATGCGGTATAGCCAACCCTTGGAACGCGAATCTAACTCATACTTCACCGTGTCACACTCACACGAGTTTATTAGTAGCAAAAGAAATACACACTCTCTTATAAATTCAACAATTTGCCTGTAACGACTCGGGAGATACAGCCCACTACAAAGCTATGTAGACGGTTGCAAGGCTTAGTTAGGGCTCTTTTAGTGACTCTTCGGATACGGAATCCTTAGAAATAATCAAGTTGGCCTAACCCGAAATGAATTGAGATAAAGGCAAGATAATGATACTCCTCCACTTTACGTGTGCCTTTATTGTGCAAACAAAACCAACTATGTGTACCATCACGCACCAACATCACTGCTTTACAACCAGTGCACACAGTATTGGTAGATACTAAACGGAAGACGTGGGAAAACCCCACGTCTTCCCATTATGTGTTATTTCAGTAACACATAGGCTAATTTGTATCCTGGTATTCGTACGGGATCTTGATTAATCCTGGATGATATCAGCTATCTTTATATAAGATCTGTTTAGCAGTTCTGGCGTAATTAGGTCATAAACATCCTTCTAAACTTTCGTATTTTATAATATTAGAACACAATACAATATAGACACATAAGATTGTTAACTATCAGTAATAAAATAGTTACGTAATTATAGTCGTTTAAAACTCTTGAAAAGTCAGCGTAACATAAAACATATCACGGTTTACATTCACATATACTGCGTGTCTTCAATAGACTGTACAGTTTTGAATAAATCTAAGAACGATTAAATATTATCCAACATTACTCGAATTAGATAACCGACTCTTAGATAACTTTCCTCGGTACGGCTATTAATAAAAACCGACCTATTACAATTTCTATTTTTGTACCGAATTCATTACTCATGCATGGAGCTTATTTTGTCGTTCAACGAGGACTATTTTGTATTGTTGTTAGATTCTTCGATCCGTCGATCTTGGCCGTATCGACGCGACCAACCGTAAAATGGCCGGTAGAAAGTGTTATAAATTCGTTTTCTTTCTTAGTTATAAGAAGCTGATTGACACCGTGGTCGCCATTGCTATCAAGTCCACTTACACTATAGTACATAAGTTCAAATATGGACAACAGAATATTGGTAAGTTTAAGTTAATTTACTATCGGACACTTCACTTTGTTTATAGGATCTATAATTTTGCTGTATACTTATTAATTGTAGTCGATAATAAATTGCTTGATAAGTTTATTCTGTCAATTTGGTTGAATACCATAAACTACTTATTAACCCAGAGAAACAGATCATGTAATCATTAACCATAATGATCATCATTAGATTATCATTAATTGACTATGAAAGCAACCATAGTCAATGAATCCACCCTCTCGTACGGTATTTCATACGAACTTGCAAATCTTTGCTGTAGAAATGACAAGTTAAGATGTTTTTAACCGACTTCTAAAAAAGGAGGAGGTTCTCAATTCGGAAGCTTGTATTTTTTTTTATTTTTTATGTTTGTCCACGCATAACTCCGTCGCTAGCCAACCGATTTGAAAAATTCTTTTTTTGTTGGAAAGGGTATACTTCCCAAATGGTCCCATGAAAATTTTATCGAAATCGGACGAGCCGTTTCTGAAAAATCAAAAAAAGTCGAAAAGAATATTTTACGTTGATGATCTTTTCGTTTACTCTGCATTGCGTTTTTTGTTCGCGCATAACTCCGTTATTTACGAATCGATTTGGAAAATTCACTGACCCACTAAAAAGCGCGAAAATAAAAACTTTTTTGCAAAAAATAAAACCGACTTCCATATCAAAACACTACAAAGCCAAAAATAATTTTAATTTCGGAAGGCGGTGTGAAAAAAAAAAGAAAATACAAAACCAATAACACCGACTACCGAAATTAAAATTATTTTTGGCTTTGTAGTGTTTTGATATGGAAGTCGGTTTTATTTTTTGCAAAAAAGTTTTTTTCTTTTTTTTTCAACAATCTTTTTCTTACGTTCTTTGTTTAATGGTTTCGGTGTATTGCGTATTCGTATCAAGTTTAATAAACACGGTTCTCTGCTTCTCGTCTTTTTAAATTATAAGTGCTTATTATAATGAAGTATCCCGAGAACTAAACACTCTCAAGAATTGCTTTTCAACAAAGCTATACTGAGATATGTGTCAATTCGAGTATTACACATACCTAATTAAGTATCTATTAATCTCTAATTCGCCTACTATTTTAATTAGCATATTGCATAAATCACATGATTGCAATTAATCAAGTTATGAACGTTTTAACGCTTGCGGCTATTGAGATAAGGATTGAGTAATTAAATTGCAATTATTCGTGTATATAATATTAATGTTGCTTGTAATACTAGACTCTATCTAGGTACTACATTTTTGCTAACCTTTTTTTACGTATGTCATAGAAAAAATTTGACCTACAAACATTGATATACTAGGGTTTTTAGTATATCAATGCCTACAAAGCTTATAAATGTAGGTACTTTTTTGGTATGTACCCGTTATGTATATTTATGTGTATGCCGGCAAATTTATTGTATTTATAAATTGAATTAATAGAGTTTGCCTCTCCAAAAATCTGAGTATAAACTTAATCGCATTTTTTCCATAAACATATTGAACTAAGATTATTAAAGCTTACTTCTGATTTTATTCGATTGAGTTAGACTTCTCAACTGTAAACACCAAAACCTCTTTTATATAAAAAAAAATAACAAATTCAGTACTTTTTTTTTAACTAGTTATTTACGGAAAATGCAAACAAAATAATTTCCATTATTTATCAAAACTAGATAATAATTTATGGTTTATGCAACAAACAGGTTATTATTGTGCTGCAATTACTTCATAATATCTTAATTAAAGACTAACGTGTACTTAACTTCTTATAACGAGTTCAACGCTTCTGACCAATTTTCTTGCCATAAATTATTTTCAAACTACATAGTTTGTTTTCCTTTAGTAGGCTTATAAGCGTTATATCAGAGTGGCTAATTATCTTAACGAATAATTAAAACTAAACTCTTCTATAAATAATCTCATCAGTAACACTATCAGGATAAAAAACAAAATATCCGAATGTATACAACGTATAATTTAAAGGGTATACACATACCAAGTGCATGGCTTCTTTGGATGATAACAAACGATATGGCAAGGGTTTTGTAATCCTAAGTCTACGTGTGTAGAACTTATTACAAATTCCAATACACTGATACCAGAGACCGAATTTATCAAATTAAGACGAACGAAAAGAATGATCGTGTTATTGGCAAAGTGACGTAGAAAGTTATTGACCCTCGTAGTGCTGTGACACGTTTGTTATGATTGGTATTCAAAAAATATATGAAACCAATAATTTGGTATCAATTCTATGAGTCAGTTATTTTGTGCTGAAACTGTGCATAGAGACTCTATACCAGATGTTGTCTTCAGCCCTTTTGGATAGATATGGGGTTTCCGTTACACGTTGTATAATTACATGATGTTCTTTTGTTCTAAATTTCATCGAACTCCATTCTGCTGTACATGGAAAATTCAAAACTCAAACTCCTTGCTATAAACCGAGTTTAATGTTGTAAACCGAGCGATGACAAGTCTACATTCAAGATATACTTTCCTATTTTTCTTTTCGATTCTTTATTCCATTTCATTTCTCCTCAATATAATATTAAGTGTAACTCAACAATACATTGAGTATTGATAATTTACTGTATTTACCCATAGATTTACAAAGAAGTAGGAGGAACCTGCTCATTAATTACTATCTGTTCCCAAGTTTTCTTTCGCATGGAAATTACATATTCACGTACATTTTCACGTGAAAAAAAGTCTAGTTCAAAACTCTATATCTGTGACAAATTTCAGCCAGATTCATTCAGCTATTTTGTCGCAATTGAGTATCAAACATCCATCCATATATCTAAACTTTCACATCTATTATTATTAAGCGGAAAAGTTTGTTACACGCCGTAAGTACTTATAAGTTGGATTTGGTTGAAATTTGGTATGGGAGTAGTTTGAAGAAGGTTATAGGCCACTTTTTACCAGACTGCATAAAAGGAGAATTATGTTTTTATCGTGATAAAGTCAACTGAAGCGAAGCCCCGCGTGAGCGCTAGTTATAACAATAAGTAAAGATTTCATTCCACAACACCGGCCTCATCCAGTCTAAACTTACGAAAAACATTTATCGAATTCGCATAAAATTGTTATCTATAACCGATTTACAAAATAAATGTCATTTGTCATTTGTTTTTAATTGCTTGTTTCTTAGACTTTGAGCTGATGATGATGTCTATTTTCTTTTTCTAGTTGATCTTATCCTGCACTGTCATCGCGACGTCAGCATGGTCCAGACCGTTCTACCCGGTACCCAGAGGTCAGGGACCGGTGCGGTACACGAGGTTCGCCCCTCCGCCACCCGTGCATCTGCGTCAGCACCCACCTCCTCATCCGCATTCTCTTCAACAGCTACAATCTCAGCAGCATGCCCAGCCCCACTTGCAACCTCATGTTAAAACACCGGGTAAGTTCCTTTGCTTGACTGTGATGAATATGATTTGATCACTACTGATTGTCTGGACTTTAAAAGAGACGTTGACCTCTGAGTTTGTTATTCTTCTCAGAGTAGTCAGTTAGGAAACCCTGGCCTCATCTAGTTTACATTTATGAAAAAAAATGACGTGTGAAAGTGTTATTAATAAGCTATTTGCAAAACATACATCATTATTTCATTATGAATGACCTTCTTCCTCTTACTTTGATTTAATTTTTTTCACATAACTGTGACTATGACAGTCATACCGATAAATTCCTATACAAAACGCTATTTCACGAAAGGTTCAAGGAAAGGACCATGTTTGAAACTGTTATACCTAGTTATATTATCGCTCAATTTTTATTCTATTTTTATTGTTAGTATTAGTTATAATATTATTGAGTACTTTTAGTATTCAATAATATTTTTTAATGTATATTCGCTATTTGGTAGGTACCTACAACATGTTCTCAAAATCCTTTTATTTCTCTACTTCTACAAATCAACTCAAATCTTTTTAAGGCCGGCTTTCTTGAGATAGCTGAACATGATAGCTTATGATGATTGAAGAGTTTAAAACTGACAATTGAAATAGTAGTAGTCTTTTTCATTAGTATTTGTTTGATTAATTAGTACCATTATCATGCTAGATCTTTATGATAGCAATTTTGAACGGGCGGGGCGTTGACCATTTGTGTTAAATTCTGTTATTTTTATCAAATCGTTCATTTTACTGTCATACCCGTCACTGTTCTCATTTTGGGTCCTTTGTTGTGTGTCCTTCCTTTACTAGTTTCCAAATGAAATCAACAGTTACCAAAGCAAAATTAAAATCTCTTCTAATAAACATCTAATCCAAATTCAACCTTGCTCTTTCAGTTGAGTCCGCAAAACTAGAAGAGACAAAATGGCAGCGTCCGAAGCGTGGTCACGACCACGATTATGACCACTATGACCACGACCATGACCACAGAGGGACCAGTGGGGTCACTGGCCCCGTCCACACGTTTGTAAAGACGGACAAAAATGCCAACTACAAATGGGGTGTCCGACACCACGTGGGGGACAAGTACGCATCATAAACACAAAATTTTCTTCCTTTCAAGACTACTGTTACGTTATTTATTTAATTGTATTGTTAGATATAATTGTTGTGCTACTTAATTAGATTTATTTAAGTTTACACGTTTTTTATTTGGCTTGGCGAGTGAGCAGGTTGTCTGAGGCAAAGGTATGATAAAAACGTCAATTTGAGCCTGGAATTCGAAATCTAGTGTATACAGACGTGAGCTGAGATTCCTGTTCACATTTTACGTCATTTTTTTCTAATTCATTGAAAAACTTGTCCGTGTAATGTCGATTTAAAGGACACCGTGGAGTAATTTAAGAACGGTTAAGTTACGTTGAGTTTTTACTGAGCCGGGTCGAAGGAAAAGGCACTCAAGGGAAACGGGCTTTGCTGCGGAAATTGCTGGCAGCATATATCGAACGATTCACGCTGCAGAAGATTCTGTGTCTCTGAATTATGACTTTGACAACATTAGCAGTGAGTAAATGACGAATGATTGAACTGCACACTAAAATTAGTGGGTTCGATAGCGAACTATATCCGTATCACCTATAAACGTTATAGTTACTCTATCTATGTATCCGTCTACTTCTTACCTGTTAATGTTAGGAGCTGAACTGATTTTAATAAAACTTGGTACACGGATTGACCATATTCTAGACATAGGGAAATTTCATCCTAGAATATTTTCCCTTGGATAATTTTCGTATTCACTCGGGGCTAGTAGACGTTAGTAATCTAAAATTGGACCAGTTAACCTCATATTAATTGCAGTCTGCTCTGAATAAACGTAAATCTTACGAAACTGCAATAACAGGGCATTCATTTCGCAGAAAGCACATGGCAAATCTTTCACATTACGCATTCTCTTATAATCGAGTTGTAAGTGTAGGTAACTCGACTTATTCGCTCCAGCGATCGTATCGGCCACGCCCTGTCGTTGCACACTTGCACGTTGCATCATCTTATATGGGAACTGTCACTAATATCTGTGTTATAAATTATATAATTCAATTCAGTTCAGCAATCGCTGGCAACTTCTGATTGTGTCTAGCATTATACATATAGACAGTCAGTGTCTTTAGTTTTGTATTTTCGTTTTTGGCACCGACTTCCGAAATTAAAGTTATTTTTCACTTTGCAGTGTTTTTGGGAGTCGGTTTAATTTTTTGGTAAAAAGTTTTTATTTCACTCTTTTTAGTTGGTCGATTTTTAATGTACCTAGTTAAAAGAGCCTAAATGTCAACTACTTATAACCTTTTACAAAATATTGCTTTTCCTAATGCTGGGCCGTTAATTGTTGAGGAGTTCTCCTGGTACTTCACCATCAGCTCTACATCACTATATGCATTGTGACGAACATAAAGTGTTTAACATCTATATTCAAGTAATCGAATCGCAATCCACGAAATACTTATTATTGAGTAGGTTCGGTAGCCATCTGTGGTCTTCATCATCAGTTCCACTTCCCCAAATGGTATTTTTTGAGAGCAACTGCACAAGTTACTATAAGAAATACCCAAAACGCCATAGGTGTGCCTATAATATTTGTAGATTTCCCTCGATTTCTCCAGGATCACATCATCAGATCCTGACCTGGTGACAATGGGACCAATTTTACCCTTTCAAACAAAAAAGAATTTTCCAAATCGGTTCGGCCGTCCTCGAGTAATCGGTGATCATACAAAAAAAAAATAAGTGTCGAATTGATAACCTCCTCTTTTTGTCGTCGGTTGAAAAGTTAAAGCAAGAGTGAACACATTCTGGGCTCACTCGTTCCATCGTAGACCTCATCTATTTTTACCATCAGGCGTGATCGAGTTTAAGGCCGTGCGCGCACTGCGTTGCGTTTTGGAAACGCAAAATTTGTGAAGTATGGAGTGTCATAGAAGTGCGCGCACTGCGGTCAGTCTACCGGCGCGGTAGAACTACCGGAATTGCGGCCACCGCAAGGCAGTGCGCGCACGGCCTAAGAGCGAGGTCATAAGTAACAAAAAAAGTTGCAAGTGATTGCAACAACTGCATTCGTCTATCATATTTTCATTGTACAAAGTCCTTAATAAAATTGGAAGATTCAATACAACATTGAAAAGATAACAATTAGGTACTGACATCAAATTTTGGCAGCGTAAAATACATATTCAGTTGGTATATTAATAAACACAATCAGAAGTAGCCAGCGATTGCAATAAATGCATCCGTCTATCATATTTTCATTACACAAAATCGTCAATAATTTTGAAAAATGACTTCATTTTAACAGAGGTTCATTTTTAGGGTTCCGTACCCAAAAGGTAAACACAGGACCCTATTACTAAGACTTCGCTGTATATCCGTCCGTCTGTCTGTCACCAGGCTGTATCTCAAGAACCACCATAGCTAGACAGTTGTCACAAATTATGTGTTTCTGTTGCCGCTATAACAACAAATACTACTAACAAAATAAAATAAATATTTAAGGGGCAAAACGGCAAAAAATCATGTCTGTTGTATGGGAGCCAACAGACATGATTTTTTGCCGTTTTTATAGAAAATAGTACGGAACCCTTCGTGCGCGAGTCCGACTCGCACTTGTTTTGTCTTACTATTGAGTTGTATATACCTATTTTTTTTCTTGGAACAAAGCCTCCTTCTATTCCCAAACATTACAATGCCGGACAGTCAAAAATCAACATTGGCAGCCAACAAAGGACATCGCAGCAAGTGAAGCTCAAAAGAAATTTGTCAGAAAAAAACAGCGCTAAACACCAGTGTAAGTATCGATCATAGACTTCAATTATTCGAAAATAGAAATGACGTTATTAAGACCACGATTTTAATCTATACATTGGTAGGTACATATGTATAAAATTGTAGTTTTTGTACGTGATTTCAAAATAACTATTTTCTCAAGACGATGCTGAAAATACAAACTGTTTTTAAATTTGGTCTGTCTGTGTATAATTCTGTTTGTCCGGGCTAATCTCTGGAATGGCTGAGTCTATTTTCATTGTAGTATTGTATCATAGTAGTAGTAGGTAGTAGTAGGTTATAGGGCAACATATAGGCTACCTTTGCCCCACAATTATCGGATTTACGCGGGAAAAACCTCCCATACGAACAAAGATAGATAGATATACTCTTTATCGTACACTATAATAGAATTAAATAAGGTCTTAACAACTAAAAAGGGTGTAACAAGGTCTTATCGCTCAAAGCGGTCTTTTACAGACAACCTTTGGATGGATTTGATACAGCAGGAGAAAATAAATACGCGGGTAGTCCATGGTGTACTATTTACTTATATACAATACAAGAGTAATAATATATACTCTATACATAAAATAGTTGAGACATATTCAAATAGTAACAAATCAAAGAGTGTCAAAATAAGGAAAGGTCACAAGTCACTGATTAAAACCTCAAATTACTTTACTCCAAATAAAAAAGTCAAATTGGAAAGTAACAACGGAAATGTTACTTAAACTTTTGACTTAAATAGCTTTAAATGTTCATTTAATGTACTTTATGACGCAATTTAAAGTTTTTACGTCAGTGCTGGCAGTGGAAATTGTTAGTGCTATAGCGGGTCGGATTTCCGACCGGCCAAACAGGGCATTTTTTAATTTATTGTTCTGCTGATTTAATTACACAAATCTGTGTAAACGTTTCCAAATTCAATCACTAATTTTTAGAATTGGATTCACATTATGGTTTGCACGTATAGAAAAATAAGAAAAAAAGTAATTGAATAAATGTAAATAAATAGGGACAATAGCATAATGGCTATTTTATTTATGATACTAATGTACTAATGACATATATTTTACAAGCTATTTTACTTATGTTCACAAAAATAAATGATTGATTGATTGATGATTGAGAGGTTGCGGGTTCGAACCCCACCCATTACACTGTAACCGTGCACCCACTCAATGACCCAGACTGCTAGTTCTCTTTATAAAAAAAGAAAGAATTACTAGATTGTTTTTATGAATAGCTAAGAGTAGGTACTATGAAAGTCCAGATACTGGCTCACGTTGTGGAGCGTTTCCGGCACGTTTTCCGAACCGCGCGCTTCAAATTAACTCACAGAGGTTTGAAAAAAGTCACGTTTTGTGCTGAATTTGATAGTCCAATTTTGATGTGACAGAATATCAATCGATCAATAGAATCACAAGGAATACTTATATATCAATGAACTCTCAGGTTTCTAAAGGTACTTTTTTGAAGTGGTCTTTTTCTTGACATAATCTTTTTTATGGAACTGAGAAGTATCTTAAGATACAACATACCTATGTTACATATTACTAAAATTATCGGTGGTCATAAGGTATAGCAACCGAAACTAGTATTACCACAGAAACGGATCATAATGAAATCACACATACTTATGCTGTCATAGAATTTATCTGGCATAATATGTGCATTAAGCTTCAGATAGATAGGATATTGAAACCGGTGGTAAAAGCACGAATATGAGTGGGTACTTGCTGTTTAAGGGGATTACATTGCCCAATGACCTTAAGGATTTGGAAACTGTACTGGCATTTGTTATTTTAGTGCCCTCTGCCGATTGATATTTATACTACAACGAAAGATACGAAAAGCGTATTAGATTAAGAATACAGACACGTCGCGCGTCGCGTCGCTGTCGTCTTTGCCGATTTAATTTTGTTCTCTGAGAGGCTTACTACATTTTTACTATTCCGTTTTATTTTGAAATAAATTACCTTATATAGGTAAGAAGACTTAATAACTGCCTCCGTGGTCGAGTGGCATTTGCCTTGTGACCCGGTGGCCGTGGGTTCGATTCCCGTGGGAAGCATACTTTGTAAAGTTGTTTCCAGTTTGGCTAGGACATTGCAGGCCTGCATCACCTGAATGTCTGATAAAAAGATGGTTCCGTGATTTGGAAGGTACGTATAAGCTGGTGGTCCCGGTCGCCAAATGGCGATCGACAAAATAGACTACGTCAGAGGCCCTTGAGGTGGTCTAGAAACTCTGAAACTAGGGTATGTGGGGTCGTTAGACCTTACTTACCCACACGATAAGAAGACGAAAAGTAGGATTTCGTATTTAGTTTTAATTAGTTGTTTCATTACATATTTATAAAATATGGTAAAGTTGTATATCTGATGATGATGGACTGGTATAAATGAAAAGAAAAAATAAGTGTGTAAGTAGTAGGTATATGAATTTTTTAATCAACAAAATCTTAACTTATACTCGACTAAAACTGATCAATTTGTATATATCCAGGACAAGTCGGTTGATTATTAAATGTGATTGTTGTTGACGGTGAATGTTGGTCGTCAATAATATAACATTCTTCTAATTGGATAGTGTCCGCGTCGAGCTAGAATATTCTGGTTACTTTTTTTCTTCACCCTGATCAGGCTGCAACAAACATATTCAGATTATTTATGATTATGTTTCATTTTACAAATAGCATACGAAAACAAAATTGTAACACTTTGTATAGCTTGTAGAATGTCTATTGATTTTGAAATATAAACACCCACTTAACAAGTATAGTTTATTAGATTCGTCTAGGAAGGAAAAATTACAGTCTAGTAAGATAGATTTAAGAGAAGATACAGATTTATGAAACAATAGTAAACACACTATAAGAACTGAACGTTCCTGATTGCATACAAAATCAACGCGGGCTTAGCGGCGCGATGCACGGTGGGCTGAAAAACGGCTTTCATAGACTTAGGCATTTTATTTTGCAAGTGCCAGTTTTTGTGCCGGATATCGCTTCTATTTGTTATAACAATATACAAAAATGACACCAGAATTGATTCTACACAAAAACGAAGGAATTATAATATTTTTACGAAAATTTTGTATGGAGCTAGTATGAAAAATCGAAATATCTCTGAAACGGCAGCGATAACCGTAATATCCTTATAGGAGGTTTTAGTACTAATTATTTATGATTTTTTGACATACGTTACATAATGGTTGTAGATGCCTTTTTTTTTTTTAAATCGTCAAAATATTTTTATTTATTTTTACATATTAAACGTTCCTTTTAGTGTTTAAGTTGAAGAATTCAGAGCTTTAACAACTCTTAACATAAAATAGCATCACCCCTATAGACCTGAAGGACTAGACAGAGGTGGTCTTGTTGATCTTGTAAGATTTCCAACAATACCAAATAGTTGAATATCAGTGTCAAAGTGCCCATGCTGTCGCTTCTTTTAGAAAGATAGGGGAATGAAATTGTTAATTGATCATACCCTAAAAGTATGATTACAACATAACCGGACACATAATAATATCGACACAAAAGGAATTTTAAAACCTTGCATACGTTCAAAATACAAAATAACATATTGTGTAGTCATCTAATGAGTCTGATGACAAGTAATTAAGTAATTAGAATGATGGTTGTAGTCTTCTGATTCTAATGAGCCTATTAAGTGATTAAATGATTTGAAATATCTCGCAACAATACCAACTAAGAACTGCATTCACCTTTTTATAATTAGTGAGCTAATGTGATTTGCTAATGTTGATTAGTTCTACTATGAGTTCTACGAAATGTTTTTGACGATTATAAATTTTTATTATCATATCTTTTATAACTTTAATGAGGGTAGTTAACTAATTATTGACTTTATACAATAAAAGGGCTATAATTTTGTTCCATAATTTAGATTGTTCACAACCGTGTAACTGCTAACACTAAAACTATTTGCTTTGCGACTACAAAATCTTAGAATGGAAAGTTTAATCACCAACTTAGATTTGTTTGTTCTTCTAAAAAGTGAGTGTCCTTCATTTAATCATGAAGTATTGTTTAGTGCAATTGTGTCCCGCATAGGCGATTGCCTTTCTGCCGAAGATCAAGTAACTCTCAAAGAATTTTGCCGGAGATTCACGCGAGCTGCTTTAAACAGGTGGCAGAAATCTAAACGATTCTTTGATAAGTTTAGAAATACGTACGGAGAGTGGTTGCAAGCAAATATTGATTGGCCGAGTTGCGTGCAAACTTTACTAAATCAAGAACCAACTGTTGATGAGATACCAAGAGCACGCTCAGTCTCTCCAGAACCTTCGACATCATCGACTGCTGGAACAATGACAAAAAGGTCCCGAAAACCATTCAAAGATCTGGGAAGCAAACAGAAAAAGAGAAGATCTAGTGAGCACATAGGCGAGGATTCCTGTGAATTGGCATATGCAGCTGCAGCACGTTTAAAAGAAGAAGGTTATGAAGATATCGCATCTGTAATCAATTATATGATCAAAAATCCAGAAGCTGCCGTTAAAATCAAGGAAAGCATTAAGAAAACAGTAATATTTACACCAGAGAAAGCACTTGGATTGCTTCTTTCACTTAAGCTTTCAAAGTGGCAATATATTACGTTGCGAGAGACTGCCATTCGGGAAGGTGCTAAGGATATTTACCCATCCTACTATAAACTGCAACAAACTAAGCTTGCATGCTACCCTCCTAATCAATCAGTATCAGTTACGGATTCATCAGCTAGAATTACACTTCAAGCTTTACTTGACATCACGGTGAAGCGGATTCTTCAAAGTCTTTCTGATAATGTGGAAAATAAGCAGTTAAAGCTGATATCGAAGTGGGGATTTGATGGTGCTTCCAATCAAAGCCGATACAAGCAGAAAATGGACGGCGAGCATGATGATTCAAGCATTTTCATGACCTCCTTGGTGCCACTGAAACTGACAGATGGAGATAATACTATATGGACAAACCCGAAACCATGCTCAACTTTTTATTGTCGTCCGGTTCAGTTCACTTTTGTAAAAGAAAGCCATGCAGTTGTCATTGATAACAAAAGAAAAATGGATGAGGAAATTGAGGCCCTTAACCCCACAGAGTGCATTAATAGTAACAGGGTGACTCATAAACTAATGATGACAATGATCGACGCAAAAGTCTGCACGTACCTTTCTGAAGCTAGATCAAATGCATCATGCTACCTGTGCTTAGCAAAACCAACAGAAATGAACCACTTAGATGCTGTAACATCAAAAACTGTGTGTTCTGACATATATGAATTTGGCCTATCATCCCTACATGCCCGTATAAATTGCATGGAATGTCTGTTACACATTGCGTACAGACTTGACTTCAAACAGTGGGCAGCAAGAAGTAATGAGCATAAAGATATGTTACAAAACAGAAAAAAAAACATTCAAAATAAATTTAAAGAGGAGCTCAATCTGTTAATTGATATAGTAAAACAAGGCTCGGGAACTACCAATGACGGGAATACCGCAAGGAAGTTTTTCGAGTTTCCCAATAAAACTGCAGCTATTACTGGGTTGGATCAAAACCTGATAAAAAGATTTGCTGTTATTTTGCAAGCAATAACATCTGGTGAGAAGATCGATGTCATCAAATTTAAAGATTTTGCTCGCAAAACAGCAGAAAAGTACGTGGAATTATACGACTGGTACTACATGTCATCAACCGTACATAAACTATTAATACACGGAGCTGACATAATCGAAAAAAATGATATTGTCCCGATTGGGACTCTCTCGGAAGAAGCCTCAGAGTCTCGAAACAAAGATTTTAGGAGGTTCCGGGAACATCATTCGCGGAAAAGAAGCAGGCAAGATTCTAATCAAGATATCCTAAATATGCTTGTTGTTTCTTCGGATCCTTTTCTAAGTGCACAAAGGCCGAAGTTAGATGCCAAAAGGAAGACAACTTTTTTTGCTGAAACTCTCGACCTAATACAGTTTCCGGAAACTGAGTTCGAGTTTGTAGGTATATCCGATCTGGATTCTGACTCGGAATTGGAGTCCGACAACGAAAGTTGTAAAGAAAATTTGTAAAATTTAATTATTTTTCTTTATGTTCTTTTGTTATTTATGTTAGTTTATTGTACCAATATGTTTAGTTAATAATTTCATAAATTATAGTTTCAAATATGTATTTTGTATAATTGAATTTATTAGATATTATTTTTGTTACTTCTGTTTTATTTAAATTACCTATCAATAAAAAGTTTATATACAGTCTTTTTTTTTTCACATATTCTTAATATTTGGGGAAAAAGCATGCTTCCTAACGCTGTTCTTAACTTTGACACAGTTCATGGATCGTTTTGAACAGTTTCATATGTTAAAATAAATAATGTTAGTACTATAATCCCCTATAAGGATATTATTATTATTATGTGTCCGGTTATGTTGTAATCATACTTTTAGGGTATGATCAATTAACAATTTCATTCCCCTATCTTTCAAAAAGAAGCGACAGCATGGGCACTTTGACACTGATATTCAACTATTTGGTATTGTTGGAAATCTTACAAGATCAACAAGACACTACACACCTCTGTCTAGTCCTTCAGGTCTATAGGGGTGATGCTATTTTATGATAAGAGTTGTTAAAGCTCTGAATTCTTCAACTTAAACACTAAAAGGAACGTTTAAATATGTAAAAATAAATAAAAATATTTTGACGATTTTTTTTAAAAAAGGGCATCTACAACCATTATGTAACGTATGTCAAAAATCATAAATAATTAGTACTATAACCCCCTATAAGGATATTACGGTTATCGCTGCCGTTTTAGAGATATTTCGATTTTTCATACTAGCTCCATACAAAATTTTCGTAAAAAAATTATAATTCCTTCGTTTCTGTGCAGAATCAATTCTGGTGTCATTTTTGTATATTGTTATAACTAAGAGAAGTGATATCCGGCAAAAAAACTCGCACTTGCAAAATAAAATGCCTAAGTCTATGAAAGCCGATTTTCAGCCCACCGTGCGATGGTGCAGCGGTGGAAAGACTGAAAGGTAGATCGCCTCGGGGTGCCTCGGGCGCATCTACAGCTGCCGCGCTGTTTGGCGCGCGCGGCAATGGATAGCTATGCGTATGTACTTACCTGCAGCATACTACCAAGTGTCATTCGGCGATGCTTGTAAATTATTTATTTTATAAGGTTTTGTGATGTGTTTATATGAAATACACAGTCATATTTGCGATTAAGTAAATAACCTTCAAAAAATTGGCGAAGTGCGTGTCAGACTCGCCCATGAAAAGTTTCGTAGTAACTACGCAAAGTAAGTTTGTTTTTAAAAGAGCTTGTATGAAATACAAAGTTATATTTGCGGTTTTATTTTAAATTTATTTAATTAATTCCTTTTTGAGGTCATCATAATCCTGTGATAGAAAAAAACTGTAGCCTGGATTTGTGAGTTTTGAATCTTTATCTCTTTCACTGATTCACACTTTTTTCCAATTTTCTTTACTTGTCCCTACTTAAATTCCAGGAACATGGTTTTAATTCCGGCCATGAAAATAGATAATTCGTTATCCTGATTTATCCTTGACTCGGAACATTTTTACCTAGGAGCGTTTGAAAAGCCGCTTTATTTACTAACCGAGTCAGTATTCAGTATGTTAGGTTCCGAGGAGCAGTGCTGAAGTGGAATTGGCAACGGTGCTGCAAGCGATGTAGAGGGGGTGAACGTCAATGACGGTGATCTATTTGTCGGCACATTTTCTTTTATATAATATAATATTTAGTCCTGGAAATACTAACAAGTATTTCCAGGACTAAATATTATATTATTTATAAAAAAATAATAGAAATTATATTTTACAAATGCAAAGAAAAAAGCCAAACGCATAAAAAGTCAAGTCACAGGTTTAGATTCGAACTTGGGTTACTCGGAGATTCGTAGAGCCAACGCGTACTTTTCGCAACCGCGCTATAGACCTCTCGAGCAAAGTTTTGAAATTGGTGAACTATTGATTCAGTAAAATGGGTAACTCGTGAGGTTTCTATGACTTCTTTGTGTGAGATCAAAGTACAGAACGCGTACACTTTAAAAAAATCTGAGTTCGTTGTTATTTAAAACAGCTATAACTTTTGCTGTAGATGTTGAATCACGGTTTTACACACGATTATTACTTGTAACTTACTAATGTAGATTCTCAGATTTTACGTATATTTATGCATTTTAATCACGGTAAAATTAACACAGAGCTATTAGAAGTACGTCCGTCTGCGTTGACATCTCGCGCCCCCGGGGACAGGAGTTACTAAATTTTAATAACTCTAACATCTATACTCAGAATGAAAATCGTGTATACAACATGTAACATAATTAACGCACACCCTCAAACACTCCAATTAGTATATGATGTTATAATCATAATACATACACTGAATTTTTAGTTAAATATGTATAAGTGTATTTGTAAAGACTTTAATGTGCTTGAAATAAGGTTCATTTTTCTTTATTTTGTATCATTCAATACGGAATTTGTACTAATACAAATAAAACTGCACTTTTAAAAGTCTTATTGCCTTGAGTTACGGTTCATTTCAGTTTGTTTTGACTGTAGAAACGTAGTGTGACTGTGATTTACGTAGTTTTAATTATTTTTGGGATAAGGATAAGGATAAGTTATTTACCTATACATAAGTTTTTAAGCTAACATGGTCATTAACACTATCATTAGAACTTAAAATGGGATATTTACCATGTGTATTTATTGTTTTGAGTTTCCGATATTTCGGCACTGTTGAAAGCGCCATGATCACGGATGAACTGAAGTAATTGCGGGTGGAAGTTTATGAGCAGACAAATCGGTCTACCCACTTTCTCATTCGTTTTCTGTTAGCGACACCGCTACCACTGGCACATGTATCACTAAACACTCGATTCTGTTCCCGACACATAAAACTCACCGTGTCGACTCGCGAACTTTCTACGGAACTTTTTCGGTTTTTACACATTTGAACCACTGGACTTCAGTTCATCCGTGATCATGGCGCTTCCAACAGTGCTAAAATATCGGAAACTCAAAACAATAAATACACATGGTAAATATCCCGTTTTAAGTTCTAAAAATTACCTATTATAAAAATGATAGTAATAGCTTCAGTAAACGATTCCGAACAAACTACTTCTAGGATGTACGTTAATTATGTTACAGTCGGATTATACGCGGGTGAATCCGTGGGGCACAGCTAGTCTTCTATGATAATAGAGTGAAAAATCTTAACAAAATATTTGCTATTATGTCTAGATCTTAATGAAAACTTTCTATGAAAATTGGTTTGAACGAAATAGAATCGGCAGTTTTTGAGATATAAGTAGCACATTTTCTAAAACCGCAAATATAACTTTGTATTTCATATAAACACTATGGAAAACAGTGTTATCTTGCGTAGTTACTACGAAACCCTTCATGGGCGAGTCTGACTCACACTTGGCCAATTTTTTTTAAGATAAATTACACTCGTACCTACACGGTTAAATAAATTATAAATTCAAATAAATAGAAAAAGATAGAAAGCTCACCGGTACAATTTTCAATACTTTCAATGGTTCTGGTATACGTGGTAGAAGTACATTTGAAATGTTGACAAAGGGCTGAGGACTCTGGTGTTCCTGGTTTTGCTTATCCTGGTTTTATGCTTGAGTGTTCTGCTGTTTTTGTGTTGCCTAGAAACATAATATATTTGTAATTACGCTGGTCTAGTAATAAAGCACAGAATGAACTGAAAAAGTATTTTGCATTCATTATGTGGTAGTTCATGATCAGGTAGGCGAGACCATCATAGTCATCTTGGTTACGTCAAAACCTGTTAAATGAGTCCAGACATGAAAGGTCTACGTAGAACCAGGACTGAGATACTTTTCTCATATTCGGAGTTCATCATCAGGTAGGCCAGATCATCACATTCATCTTGGAGTCGATGATCATTCAAACGTGAAACCCTATGGTAAAACCAGTATATTTTAATTTTACGAAATTCATAAAATTGTTCTAGTGATAAAATAAAAACCAACAGGATTTAATAAATATTGTCATCATAATAAAAACAGAAGCGGCAATAGCCTAATAGATAATGTGTCGGACTTTGAATTGTGATCGACAGGTCATGAGTTCGAACCCCACCCATTACACTATTGCCGTGAACCCACTCCACACAAAAGCATATTCAGCTTATTTGGAGGTGTTAACAAGATTGCTAGTGTGAATGTGAATTCTGCCCACATTGCTAGTTTTTTAAGAAAAAAAAAGAATAATAAAACTAGCACTCGCGCTTAATCACGATAAAAATATGATGTACTTCTTTTGCAGTCGGGTATAAAGTAGCCTTTCTCAAGCTTCAAACTACTTCCATGCAAATTTCATCAAAATCTACCCAGCATTTTCAAAGATTAGCGCGTTTATACAAACAAACAAAGTACAAAGTAGTAAACAAAGTAAGTGGTAAAGTACCACTTTATAATATTACTTACCAATCATTTTGAAGAGCTCGGCCACACTTCACATTACTTTAACTTTTGTATATAGGCATAATGTATCAGGTTTAATCTATGACCAACTTGAAAAGAAAAACAAACTTACAAACACTTTTATGTGAATTTACAAACTTAATTTATATTTTAATTTACATGTTATATATATCTATACTATTTGCAATATAATTTAATTGAAAAGTCATTCAAAATCCTACACTTTTGTTATTTATGCGGAAAAAATATCGCACGCACAGTCCTCCCGTCACAAGAGTCGTCAAGACACTAACGAGACGCGTTCCAGCTATGCGCAACAGGCATTGCGAGGGTGTTTCACGCGGGTTACACGTAGAATTTTTGGTTTTTATTTTTTTATAAAAAATATACTAAACAAAATAATAAATTAAACAATATAAACCGTTAAGGACATCGTTACCTTTTTTTGGTTTATAAATCATATGTATCTAATAAGCGGTTATTAGTAAAATTTGCAATTTAGGCTTGAAATTGCCTTTTTATTTCGATTTATTACTTTAATTTGGGTATATTTATCAAGATTGTAAACAATGCATTCGCATCGTAATGATCTTAGCTTTAATATATATATATTTCGTTTAGTGAAAGTATAAGAAGATTCAGCAGCAAACTTCTTTAAAGTTACGCTATTTTTACGATTTGAGCGGGGTAGTACCCTTAAGTAAAAAACCAATCACACTAAGGTACCTTCGTCTGAGGATCTGATAGACCCAGAATATGTAGGTGCGTCACGCTTGACACTAATTTTTTTCATTGCTCATTTACCAAGGAAGACAACAAGATTGTAAAAATCCCGGTGTCTTACCGAGGAGAGCCGTCAGGGGAGACACGAGACTGACACCCGTGTTTTTTTTAACTTTCACTGGCCTGCTGCTGGGCAAGAACGTCCCCAATTCCTTCCATACGCTCTTTTCCCGCGCCAGTTCATACCAAGTCTCGTGGCACACGTCCAGGTCGTCTCGCCACCTCTTCCTGCGTGTACCTACTATTAAATGGCCACGTTCAACTTTAGAATGAAATCACAAATCTCCTGTTTAATTCAATTTTCATCCAAATGTCAAACCGAAAAAATAAAGATCACGTCAGATTGCATCAAAATTACACTGCATTACATTTAAAATGTCCCCTACTTTTTAGCGGTATTTATTAACACGACAGTGTGTAAAAAAGTTACTTCATACTTTCACTATTAAAATGGTTGCAGTGTAATTATGAGGTAATTAATTCTTCGTGCATTGTCACTGTCGTCGCGATTACTTATTTTGTTTCGCTGTTTGTGTTTGTTTGATATTACGTTAACGTTACGTTGAAAATAAGATATTTTTTATTTTATGAACATCATTAGGTCTATAAAAAAACTAAGAATTTTCAGAAACGCCAACAACTTTTGAGGTCGGTTCCAAATAATTTTAATGTTGGCTTTTCCAAAAATCCCTAGCTTTTTTTGACAACTTCTAGCTAAATGATTGTTGTTTTGTCGTTTTTTATTTTAAGTCTAAGTCCTTTTATTTATTACTAGTACTCTCGCGGGGCTTCGCTCCCGTGGATTCTATCACGGTAAAAACATAACTCTCCTTTTTTGCAGTCGGGTAAAAAGTAGCCTATAACCTTCCTCAAGCTTCAAGCTACTTCCATACCAAATTTCATCCAAATCCACCCAGTACTTTCGAAGATTAGCGCGTTCAAGCAAACAAACAAACAAACAAACAAACAAACAAACTAACAAACTTTTCCGCTTTATAATATTAGTATAGATTTTCTCTCTAAGTTTTTATTCTCGTTTAAGCGGCTAACTACCTACAACTGAAATTTATTTCTTCTATTCTGCCAACGTAATTAATAAATTGGAAAAACAGTAAATTAACAATTCTAAAAAAGAAGGAGTCCTTAACATTGGTTTATCCGCCAGCATTTCTTTTCAGACATGCGTTTTTGGTCTTTTATTGTCATTATCTCAACGGCCTATTACCATTTGAAATTAAATCAGAAATTAAATGAAAATAGGTATCCATTCCAGACTAAGCACATAAATCGCTACAAATGCATATTTGTAGGCTGATACTTATAGCTATATTAGTAAAATTTAAAATAAGAGGATGCAAGAATACTGTATAAGTTAGCGAAAATAGGATTTAGAACATAAAGAATTTGTTTGTACCGATGAGGGTGGCATAATCAGTTTCTGATTAAACCCTCAGTAAAAACAAAGAAAAAAAAGAGATAGAATATAATTTATTGTACACCAAAAATTTAAACACACATGAACTATTTTTGACATGCATGAACGACCAATGCGTTAGGATATGACTGTCCACTCTGTCCGATACCACATTTACCAGTGTGGCGCTACCCTATACTTGGGACCATAGGGAGGCTCTTCTTTTACTACACTGCCTGGAATCTACCCGTGCTGTGGTCGGCAAACATACCCGAGACATGCAAAAGCATGGGCATCTCAAAGAACCCCTGAATGCGTTGTTATACTGGACGTACAAAGCATTTTTTTATAAGAGTGGGTGCAACTATATATGCTTATGTCTAGAGTGGGTTCACGGCAATAGTGTAATGGGTAGGGTTCGAACCCGCGTCCTCTCGATCACAAGTCCAATACATGGAAGGAACTCACATTTTTAAAAATCGAACGAAATCTCAGAAAACGGTCCGCCAGCCATACAAAGTAGCTTATCTCAATCTGCTCTAAATTAGGTTATTACCTACAATTTATAATACGCCTTATAACACTTATAGGCAAGCGTGTTCCGCAACGCACGTGCGACCGGTTATCAGTTGCATATGACAAAAAGTCGGTCATGTACTGACCAACCTACTTGATAAGTATGTGTAAGGCTTTGCGCCCAAATGTAAGACTTACATACATACTCCTTATACGGAACTAAATTGAGACTACCTGTTCTGAATTTGCTTGATTACCTAGTACCTAATTTGTCTGACTTTTTTCCAATTATTTTCGGTCGACTTCAGCCATGTGAGTAGGTACCTAACTCTTATTTTAAACGGAATTAGACGTCTACTTGACCAATAGGGCAGATTTGTATCGTCTAATACACATATAAAAACGTGTATAAATGAGCTTTTCAATCGAAGGCTTTCAAACTGAAAATTAGCACTCAAGTTCCAAGAATCGACAAGCAAGATCCTATTTTAAACCTTTAAAATCAGTAGACTAAATGGAAACCACTTAATGGGAACCATTCATTAAATTACTAGGTTTCATTCATTACCTTGTTCTAGAACTTTTTATGGTGCTATTCGCTAGATTCTTGAGAATGAAGTTGCTCCGTTCATAGGAAATCGTAAAAGAACTTGTTAAAATATAAATTGTAATAAAATTAAAAGTAAGCAATATACTTTTAGCTAGGGTATTCAAAATTTATCTGAATCTTATTTTTCAATACAGAGGTAATGTTGGAAAAAACATAATAGACATAAAAAGAAGCTACAAGTAAAATTTTAACTTAAAGCTAAAGGAGCAAATAGTAAAAGTTACTGAAGAGAAGACACACAGACCTCAAAATCTCATCCTCTAAGTATTAGAATTCGTTTACAATGAATAAGATAACCTTAGGCAAGTCGCTTAAAACGACTTTAATAGCGATACAATCCCAAAAAATCTCGATACTATCGCTGGTCTTAAACTTTCGTCCGCGTAACAACGATTCTACCTTAACAATATTTCATTAGAATTTATTGGAACTGTGGAAATTTGAATAATTAAGTATGAGGTCTCGTTTGTACCTTTTTTCTTTTCCAATACCCCACTGGTTTTAGTTAGGTACGTACCTGCGACGTCGTTTGAGGAGGTAGTTTTTCCCCGATCCCGCGAAAATTCCGAAATAAAATGTAAGCCTATAACCTCCTCTATCTTCTAGTGAATGTCCTATCAAATCGGATACTGATCCAGAGATTATTCCGAACAAACAACATGATAAACATTAATTTAAAAAATGTTTGTTTCTGTAAAATGTAAATAACTTTAAGCTCTTGACAAAACACTAACTGTGTTTTGTCAAGAGCTTAAAGTTATTTACATTTTACAGAAACAAACATTTTTTAAATTTAAAACCTTTAAAATCAGTAGACTAAATGGAAACCACTTAATGGGAACCATTCATTAAATTACTAGGTTTCATTCATTACCTTGTTCTAGAACTTTTTATGGTGCTATTCGCTAGATTCTTGAGAATGAAGTTGCTCCGTTCATAGGAAATCGTAAAAGAACTTGTTAAAATATAAATTGTAATAAAATTGAAAGTAAGCAATATACTTTTAGCTAGGGTATTCAAAATTTATCTGAATCTTATTTTTCAATACAGAGGTAATGTTGGAAAAAACATAATAGACATAAAAAGAAGCTACAAGTAAAATTTTAACTTAAAGCTAAAGGAGCAAATAGTAAAAGTTACTGAAGAGAAGACACACAGACCTCAAAATCTCATCCTCTAAGTATTAGAATTCGTTTACAATGAATAAGATAACCTTAGGCAAGTCGCTTAAAACGACTTTAATAGCGATATAATCCCAAAAAATCTCGATACTATCGCTGGTCTTAAACTTTCGTCCGCGTAACAACGATTCTACCTTAACAATATTTCATTAGAATTTATTGGAACTGTGGAAATTTGAATAATTAAGTATGAGGTCTCGTTTGTACCTTTTTTCTTTTCCAATACCCCACTGGTTTTAGTTAGGTACGTACCTGCGACGTCGTTTGAGGAGGTAGTTTTTCCCCGATCCCGCGAAAATTCCGAAATAAAATGTAAGCCTATAACCTCCTCTATCTTCTAGTGAATGTCCTATCAAATCGGATACTGATCCAGAGATTATTCCGAACAAACAACATGATAAACATTAATTTAAAAAATGTTTGTTTCTGTAAAATGTAAATAACTTTAAGCTCTTGACAAAACACAGTTATTTTGAAGTCGGAGGCAGACACTTCAATGTTATTTAAATGTATGTATAGAATATAATATATAGACTAGGTGAATCAGAACGAGACAACCAGACTAAAAGGACGATAGCATAGTACGCGTAGATATTAAATGATCTGATCAAGTTTCTGGCTTACGTTTGAAACTTTTGTTGGATATTTTGGATTTTAATTTAGAATTTTGTAACCGATTAGCACTTCACTAGCGATTTCGTCCACGTAGATTTCGAAATAATTTATTGTCTATAGCACTCTCCAATAATGCAGCTCTACCAACGAAGAAATTTTAGAATTAGACCATCAGTTCCGGAGATTATCCCCTACATACAAACTTACAAACAAATTCTACGTCTTTATAATATTACTACAACGTGTAACGGAAACCCCATATCTATCCAAAAGGACTGAAGATGGTATGGAGTCTCTATGCAAAGTTTCAGCTCAAAATAAGTGACTCACAGAATTGAACCCAAATTGTTGTTTTTTAGGGTTCCGTAGCCGAATGGCAAAAAACGGAACCCTTATAGTTTCGACATGTCTGTCCGTCTGTCTGTCTGTCCGTCCGTCCGTATGTCACAGCCATTTTATTCCGAAACCATTAGGACTATACATGTAAAACTTGGTAGGTAGATGTATTCTGTAAACCGCTTTCCGATTTTAAGAGAAAATTTAAAAAATATTTAAAATAAAGGGGGCTCCCCATACATGGAACTGAAACTGAAAATATTTTTTTTTCATGAAACCTATACGTGTGTGGTAACTATAGACAGGTCTTTAAAAATGACATTAAGGTTTTTAAAATGACTTTTTCATAAAGTTAATCGTTTAAAAGATATGCGCTTCCAAAGTGGTAAAATGTGTGTCCCCCCCTCTAACTTCTATAATAATGAAGTGAAAAACTTAAAAAAAACCATATGTTGTAGATCTTAATGTAAACTTTCAACCAAAATTGGTTTGAACGAGATCGAGTCAGCAGTTTTTGAGATACAGTATATTAGTAAGTAGTAACCGCAAATATAACTTTGTAATTCATACAAATACTATGAAAAACAAAGTTATTTGGCGTAGTTGTAAAAATTGTAAATAAGCTAGTTTTAAGAAATTTGTAAGGTTTTTTGTTTTTTTTTTTTTAAATAAGTATATTATATTATTATAGTTACTACGGAACCCTTCATGGGCGAGTCCGACTCGCACTTGGCCAATTTTTTCGTATGTTTCTTGAATATCAATAATAACAAACGTGTCACAGCACTATGAGGGTCATCACTTTCCACGTCACTTGCCAATAAAACGATAATTCTCTTCGTTCTTCTTAATTTGAAAAAATCGGTCTCTGGTATCAATGTATTGAAATTTCTAATAAGTTCCACAATGTAGACATAGGATTACAAAACCCTTGCTATATCGTTTGTTATTTTCCAAAGAAGCCGTGCACTTGGTATGTATATACCCTTTAAATTACACGTTGTATAGACTAAAGATGTATTGTATACAGGTTGTTCCAGAAGTACATGGTCATATTAAAGTGTAATGGACTGGATCTGCAGTGCAAAGTAAAAATAAAACGAAAGACTTTCAAAAATCACTTTTTAGTAAATTACCTTGACAATAAATCTTTGAATGAACTAAAAAATGGCATAAAATGTATCATATTTCTTGAAAAGTGATTTATATTTTACATTTTCCCCTTTTTTGCGATCAGTTTTTCTATTTTTGGATTGTATTTTATTGTATATCAGAATCGTAAGAAATATTTAAAATCGCTTAGCACTTCTCATATTATTGTGGCATACAATAGGGAGTATTTCTATTTTATTCCTTAAAAAACTTCTATTATTTATCATAAGCGATCAATGTTATAAATTTTTTCCCATTTTTTGTGCGAATACTTTATGGGTTATTGTGTTTTAAACGGACCCACCATTCATTCTGTTTAGTAAAGCTTTAAATACAAATTTTAATTAAAATGAGGGAAAGTCGTTTCAAGCGAGCTTTAATGTTTATTAACAATACTTATAATACAATAATTAAACTAAAGATACGCTGCCAGCATGTTTATATGTTGCGATCCGCGATTAGTTTTAAAATGGTTTTAAAGCATTTTTCTCGTTGTTTATCTATATATATGACGCAAAACCTTTTTACGAAAATTACGCAGACGTTCTCGTCTGCGTAATTTTCGTAAAAAGGTTAAAAAGTTGTGTTATTCTTAACACAACTATTCAGCAATTTAATCTATACTAATATTATAAAGCTGAAGAGTTTGTTTGTTTGTTTGTTTGTTTGTTTGTTTGCTTGAACGCGCTAATCTCAGGAACTACCGTTCTGATTTGAAAAATTCTTTCAGTGTTAGATAGCCCATTTATCGAGGAAGGCTATAGGCTATATATCATCACGCTAATACCAATAGGAGCGGAGCAGTAATGAAGAATGTTTCAAAATCGGGGGATTTTTTTTCCACGGGGACGAAGTCGCGGGCGGAAGCTAGTGTATAATAATAGGGTAGTTTCCAAAAATATTTTATTTAGTCCGTCACGTAGATTAACAAAAAACATTGGAAACGTATTTTTTTATTTTTTTACGTAATTGAAAAATTAAGAAAAATACGAAAATTTGCATCTTTGGATGGATGGATGTATGGATGGATTTTTTTATTGATAATAGTTTCGCGTTTGACCACCATCTCACTAGAATTACTCAATCACGCCAGACCTACTGACCGGATCTGAATAAAATTTGATAAGTAGGTAGATAGCTGTCACTATCTGGTTATGAATTAAAAACTATTTTACTACTATATAAATTGTGATAAAAATGTTTATTTGAATAAGAATATAAATACAAGGATACGAATATTAATAAGAATATTAATACAGCTCTTTCCGGAGTGGCTCCGCTGGCGGCCTCGACGGCCTGACACCTCAACATCTCAAGGATCTATTGTGCGCAGGTGCCGGGAACTTAACCTTTCCAAATGTGAAATTTACCTCCCCCACACCACTGACAGACAGACGACCTTAGCAAAATTTAAAACAATAGCACCGAATATTAAAATAATTGACAAAAGTTCTCTTCACCTCTTAGGCTCTCCAATTTTTGATGAATCCTTTCCAACTTTCATTGAGTAAATGATCCAAAATTTTAGTGATGTTTCGGAAAGACTTTTCAAAATTAGCATGCATTCGGTTTTTACACTTATTCGATGCTGTTGCTTTGGGCCCAAATTAACATATAGCCTTCGCTCATCTCATCTTTGGAAATACCCCTAACTTTTGGAAAAAGTTGACCAATTTATAAGAAACACACTTTCTTCCATTTTAAATGTGGCCTTGGATGACCGAGCGTGGCAGCAAGCCACACTTCCCATTCGCATGGGTGGTCTCGGCGTCCGCAAAATTTCAAGTATCAGTTTACCAGCCTTTCTCTCCTAGGTCCACGGTACGGATTCTTTGACCAGGAATATTTTATCTCACTCACTGGTTTATTTTGATGTACCGTGTTTGTCCGATGCTTTGAACGCTTGGAAGATGACTTGTCGCAACACGGACTTGCCCGACAACCTGTCTTCCCAAAGAATATGGGACGC
Source organism: Tholera decimalis (assembly GCA_943138885.2). Taxonomy (NCBI): domain Eukaryota; kingdom Metazoa; phylum Arthropoda; class Insecta; order Lepidoptera; family Noctuidae; genus Tholera; species Tholera decimalis. The sequence goes on along the minus strand of OW964552.2, from coordinate 11,124,460 downwards.
GCCGCTCTGCAGAATTTTATGGAATAACTTAATTAATATGTCTTCGAATACTGCTGAGCGAGCTCGTCTGTTGGCTGTGGGAGAATGGGAGTCGGGTCTATGGCTCCAAGTACTCCCGTCACCCACCATTGGCACAATGATTGATGACGCATCGTTTAGGGTCGCTACTTGTTTACGCTTAGGCGTACCTTGTGTTGCTCCACATCGGTGCCACTGCGGTACAGCTGTTGACAGCCTCGGGCACCATGGTCTGTCCTGTTACAAGAGTGCAGGTCGCATAGCATCAATGGCATTATTCGTCGAGCTCTCGCCACTGCCAGTACACCTACGATATTAGAACTAAGCGGCTTAGTACGTGACGATGGGAAGAGACCAGATGGTATGACGTTGGTGCTTTGGAAGATGGGTAGGCCTCTAGGGTGGGACGCAACTTGTGTCGACACTCTTGCACCATATCATATTCCAAGTAGGCCAAGCTGTGCTGGTGCAGCAGCCGTGACTGCAGAGGCCCTCAAACGGCGCAAATACTGTAACCTTTCTAGTACTTAATTACAGTTTTGTGCCGTTTGGGGTCGAATCGCTTGGGTCATGGGGCCCGAGTGCGCGTCTCCTTTATAAGGAATTATCTCGCCAGCTGATCGATTCCTTGCGTGACCGGACGGCTGGCTCGTTCTATGCCCAAAAAATAAGCATTGCCATACAACGTGGCAATGCTGCCAGTCTTCTGGGTACGTTTCCGGACGACAGCGTTGTGGAGGAGTACTTTGACGCCTAAGCTTGTTTTTTTACATAATTAGGTTTTTAAATTCAATGTTTTATTCTGTTATGGTGTACAATAAAATTGTAAAGTATATTCGTCAAAAAAAAAGGATACGAATATAACCAATTATATTTCCAATGGCAATGGCGATATAATTAAATATTAGAACACAAAAGCTGTTATAGTGACTTAATTGATAGTTAGATATATCCTATGTACTACATTATTTTTATGTATCATCAATAGTTTTTCAGCGCACGCCAACTAATGAATTTTAAGAGGCAATATTTTGCACTTGGGGTAATACTCTTGCAATTTTTTAATCTTTATTTCTCTTTATTTAAAACAATAATAGTCCATCATTGATATAGTCAGTATTTATATGTATCATCTATGGATATAGTCCATATTACTTCCAGATAATATAGCATTCTAATGGTGAAACAATTTTTGAAATTAGGCCCATTGTTTTTGAGGTTATTCCTTAAAAATATAAAAAAATACAAATCTTTCCTTTTTAGAAGCTTGAGTTCTTACTCAAGCTTCTAAAAAGGAAAGATTTGTATTTAGGCTATAGGCTACTTTTTAGCCTACTGCAAAAAAGGAGTGTTATGTTTTTATCGTGATAAGTAAAGGCCACAAGAGCGAAGTCCCGAATGACTGCTAGTACCTTATAAATCCCGGGGTTGCGGAAATGTTCTAACGAGATACCGCGGCCCCGGTACTTAAGGGCAGCTGAAGGAACAGAGTGGATTTTTAGTCAGTAGAAGTCTGACACTCCCTTCCGCTTAACCCAGATGGGAGAAGAAAAAAAAACTACCTTAAAAATCAGTATTACGTGGAAATTTTTTAGGGTTCCGTACCCAATAGGTAAAACGGGACCCTATTACTAAGACTCCGTTGTCCCCCAACTAGCACAAATGGGCTGCATTAGGGCTTTGGAGCGTATCCGATTATTACTTATGGTATTAGACGTAAGCGCTAGAGCGTCTACTACAGACTTAAAGCAGCCGCTTTAGCGCTATTTGGGCGCCATTTTATGCAGCCTAAAGTTCCATTTAACCTGCACAACGGTTGCATAAAGGTTCCTTAATAGCTATAACGATTTATTAACGCTATACTAAAGCTCTCGTAGCGCTACTTTTGAATGATTTTGAACTACTTTGAACGAATGAATTGATTATAGTTCTTTATTGTATATCTTCAGTTGACATTATTTGTAATATTTTGGTAAAGTTTTTTCGTCGCCATCATGAAAATAAAACAAAAGTACTTAAGTAAAAGTTTGTATTCTGTATTAGCAAGATATATAAAGATACTTAAAACGCTGTCCAGTTTACTGTGGATATATAAGATAATTTTCTAGTAATTTTAACGCGCTTTTATGATATTTAAAAAATTAACAAAAGATTTTTTATTTTTTTATTTGTTATACAGAATAAATTTTATTTCCGTATTTTTACGTGTCGATAACTTACTATTCGCAAGTGGCCGATTGTTTACCGGTACATTTAATGCACATTTAACTGAAAAACCTGTATATCAACTCAATTTTGCAAGTGAATTATAAGTTTTCTTAAAAAATCATGGCGTCATTGTAATGTAGTCATAACCTGCAGTTTTAGCTCTAATAACTCCCTTTTGAGGATCATAGCGCTAATTTTCACCCTTCTAACGCTTCCAGTGATTTTTGTTCCCCTAGTGCAACTCACAGCCACAAAAAGCTCCTATTTTCCTGTTTTTGAGGTTATAAGATCTAGTTACGTACTTATTCGAATGGTTTTCATTTTGGAGATCCGTGGTCCACCCTTAAAAACGTTCACTTAACATAGACATTGTACGCTTCTCAACTTTAAAAACAAATCCAAGATTACGGTGTTTTAATTACGATACTTGACTTTACACCCGATATTTCTACATAAACATGATACAGGTTATTTTTCAAATAGATAATCATCAAACGTCTCAATAATAGTTTACATTATTTTGTTGTCGGTAGAAATAAGATCCGGTTACTTTATGGTTTAGTTATACCTACTTATACTATAATATGAAGTTTAAACATTTCATTTATTATTACAGAATGCCTTTTAAAATAGTTAAAACTATAAATGCAGACAAGGAAGAGCTGTCAATCTGCCCTTCAGGATGGAAAATATCGCTAGATCAGAATAAAGAAAATTTGTCAAACGAAGACAATATTCCGATTGAAAAGATATTGCCTAATGATGATGAGAACGTTGCACAAAAAAAAAACCGTAATTTGGCTAAAGAGGTTAATGGATCCTGTGATGGTACTGCGCCAAATCCAAATGTTGAGACTGATATCTTTATACAATAAGAACCCAAGAATAGGATTTTTTTTATTATTAAGTTTGTGATTTGTGAAATGTTAGAGATTAATATTCTTTAAAATTAAAAGCTTAAAAATTAAAATACTTTAGTATTAGATGATTAGCAGATTCATAAACCTTGCGTACTTTCCTGCGCCTCCACTTTTCTTTATTAATTTCCATCGTTTAGCATCCATTTTTATTAAATGTTTTATAATAGTTACAAAAGCGGCTGTAAAATGGCGAATGGATTGAGCCTGCAAGGAATGACTATTACTACTAAAGGCAGTAGTAGTTTTTAGTTACACTGATGAATTTTTTGTAACTATAGTATGCATAACAGTATCTATTATTTCTATAATGAAACTTATAGTAATATAATAGTGGTTACTATAACTATAACCTATAAAAGTTACAATGGAAACTACTGTACAGCTGTGAGTGGCAGAATGACCTTCGTAACTCTCATATAAAGGTGTGAGTGGTAAATGAGTTCTACCGTGAACTACTGTGAAGGCTAGGGTAGTATTTGATTCAGCTTATAGCACTTTAAGTAACTTTTATAGCTATAAACGTTTACGGATGCAGATATGCAACTTTGAACTGCTTTTTGAACCCTTAAACCGCTAGTTTACAGCCGAAAGTAACAAAATAGGCTGCTATTTCCACTAATGTGCTCGTTGGGCCGTCCGTCAGTCACCAGACTGTATCTCATGAACCGTGATAGTTAGACAGTGGAAATTTTCACAGATGATGCATTTCTGTTGCCGTTAAAATAACAAATATTTAAAAAAAAGAATAAAATAAATATTTAAGGGGACTCCCATATAACAAACATGATGTTTTTGCTCGATTTTACTCGATATTGATAACGACAACAGATAAACACTTGAAATATTCACAGAATATTTAGTTATATATTCACTTTAAAAATAAATAATTAAAATAAAACAAATATTTAAGGGGGGCTCCTATACAACAGACATGATTTTTTGCCGTTTTTATAGATGTACGGAACCATTCGTGCGCGAGTCCGACTCGCACTTGGCCGGTTTTTATGAATGTACATTAATGAACGATTATATAATCACACATAAGTTGAAAATAAAGCATATTCGACACAGATTCTTGTCGAAGAATATCGTGAATCCTATTTACATCTTGCTATAACTAAGTATGGCACGGTGTAAGTACTAGATTTACAATGTTGCCAGCATCTTCACGATGGTGAACCTAGATTGTGTCGCCGTGCAAATGTCAGATTGTTGTACCTAGTCTTAATGATTCGACTTATTCCGGTTCTATCTACTTGTAAGTTCGTTCTATTTGATGGTGCGTAATGTTCATGTAATGTATCATCATCAGGAGGCTGTCTAGCCTATACCTTCGTATTTGTATCTACTTGGTACGTGAGGTTTTAGGCTAGGCCCCTTTTCATGCGGAAACCTGAAAATTGACGAGCTATGGAAAATTGATGATCATAACTACTTAAATTTCGGCTATAACTGGTCAGAATCGCTATTATTGCCATCCCTTAAATTTTTCTGCTATGGGTAGTATGGACATGTGATGAGGATGAATGACATGTATGTACTGTAAGAGTGATGGATTTGAATGTTGATAGATGGAGAGGTAGAGGAAGGGCAAAGAAAACGATTATTCGAGGAATGATATGAAATAAAAGAGAGTAAATGATGCTGTGAGGGGAAACGATGATAGGGGAGAACGGAAGAAGAAAACCAGTTGCAGTGACCCCAAGTAAATAAGACAAAGGCAAGAAGATGTTGATGACTACATATAAGTTTGACGAAGGATGTATTCACGGATACTTACAAAATTCTCTTCTTTTAGAACAACACGTGCTGCGAATACATAACAATAGACACGTGCATAATTTTGTCATAAAGTATTACAAACATTACTACTTACTTTCCATTAGCTAACGAGCCGTAATGTTGCTCGCAGATGTTCTAAAAAGATATGTCCGCATTATAGGGTACATTAGAGGTTTAAGTGAGACGTCATTATTAACCGACGACAAAAAGAGGAGGTTATCAATTCGAAGCGTATTTTTTTTTTTTAATGTATGATCATCGATTACTCGAAGACGGCTGAACCGATTTGGAAAATTCATTTTTTGATTGAAAGGGTATACTTCGAAATTGGTCCCATTTTCATAAACGTCAGGATCTGATGATGGGATCTGGGAGAAATCGAGGGAACTCTTCAAATATTATAGGCACACCTATGACGTTTTGGGTATTTATTATAGTAACTTGTGCAGTTGCTCTCAAAAAGTACCATTTGAGGAAGTGGAACTGATGATGAAGACCACAGACACCATGGCCGCCGAAACTACTCAATAATAAGTATTGAGTGGATTGCGATTCGATTACTTGAATATGGATGTTAAGCACTTTATGTTCGTCACAATGCATATGGTGATGTAGAGCTGATGGTGAAGTACCAGGAGAACTCCTCAACAATTAACGGCCCAGCATTGGGAAAAGCAATATTTTGTAAAAGTTGACATGTAGGCTCTTGTAACTAGGTAAATTAAAAATAGACCAACTAAAAAGAGTTAAATAAAAACTTTTTAACAAAAAATTAAACCGACTCCCAAAAAACACTGCAAAGTGAAAAATAACTTTAATTTCGGAAGTCGGTACCAAAAACTAAAATACAAAACTAAAGACACCGACTACCGAAATTAAAGTTATTTTTCACATTGCAGTGTTTTTTGGGAGTCGGTTTAATTTTTTGTTAAAAAGTTTTTTAAAGATTTAGTATGGCGATTGTTTTTATTGCGGTCCATATCCAAAGGGTGCCAATGGCTCCTTGTTTGATGCCCTGTTAAAAGATAGCTGTAACTATAACCTGGGGGTCTTTAAATCAAGAGTGAATAACTGAATAGGTTAATTCTAAGCAAGCCTGCTTCATCTTCGACCACATCATCGCTTACCATCAGGTGAGATGGCTTTGAAATACGAGCCTATTAACAATAATAAAAAAATATCATCAAATTAATGCCATATATTGGTCAGTGAAATCTTGTAAAAATTATCTTTCTAGAAACTGGGAGTAAGCCTTCAGTGAATTCATTGGGTGCGTTTTTCAAAACCTCACTAAATTATCTATTGAAAGTTTTACTAAATATTTCGCTTATCCACAGCAACAAAATAATGAAAAAGGCATTGAAGCGTACCCATAGTTGTTTACAAAAATGAGCGCATTTGTCAATGATATGAGCCAAACTACTTTGTTACACAGCCCACAGGTAAGATCACAATGAAATCATTGACGCGTAATAAGCGAGCTTTTATGTATCTAATTCAGAGCTAGCTCGAATTTTGTAACCTATGCCGGGCGCAATCTGTCATCATTGCCGACATTAGATTAATCATCCACTGTTAAGTAAACGTGCGCGAAGAGTTTTTCAATGTTAACTGCGCTGTTGACTTTTTCAGTAGCTATTCAAAACGAGAGCATTGCAAAACCATCATAATCTTTCATTCCTCGTCCCAAGTCACTGAGAACGGTCCTACACATTTTCTTAAAATAAATTAAATAAATTAACTTTGACTTATCAGTTATCACTGACTCTATTCTTTAATATAATTCCTGACACTAATCAAGAAAAATTATTAGGTATAATTTGCATATACCACTTTCTGGAGCTCTGACAGCCAGAAAGACTCGTAGAAGATCAAACTAACGACCAGTAGTTTAATTTGGCCCTGGATAGAACCACCTGGTAATTATGGGGAGAGGCCTTTGCCCAACAGTGGGATGATGCAGACTAACAGGATCAGTATCATTTTTGCATAATACCATGGAAAATAGACATAAAGATGATAATGTAATAGAGGACGTATAGAACAAATAATGTGAACAGACAATTATATCACCGAAATCTTCATACAAAGCTAAGGACGCCAGCGTAGCTTAGTATCCGACAGCTGCTGAAGAGCCGTGAGTACTGCACGTGCACTGCTGAACTCGCATAAACTCATACGCCTAGCCCCAAGCAATGTTACGTAGATGCCCATATCCGTCGTATAATCGTGTATCACTGTATGTTACAAGGCAATTAAAATGTATCGGATAGTATGCTTTTACGTAACAGTAATAAATAGTTCTGATTTATAAGTAGTGACTCACTTTTTAGTCACCGAGTTGCAAAAGCACGCTTAGATAAGCCTCGAGGCTTTTTTCGGATTGTTAATTTGATTTGCACTTAATTTTGTGTTCTATATAAAATGATATTTGAATATCTTTTGTAATAAAGATCAATCTGGTAATTTACTAAGTTGTTTTTAAAATACTATCTTTACAGGTCTATTGTCAATGTCCGTTTTAGAAAAGGGATGATACTATTTGACCTCTACAATATACCCTTCTTTCTGTCACTCTGAAGTCAGGATAGATTAAAATAGTATTGCAAGGGCCCTAGCCCTTGAGTGGCTTGAATAATTTCTTATCTTAACTAATTGATTAAACTAAAGAGTGATGTTGATTTAAGCTTAAAAATAGTTTATATATCTGAAAGTACTGTTGAAAATTATAATTGTTTCACAAATAGAAAACAACTCTAATCTGAGTACCATAGAGTTTTCGAATCGTTATCTAACCGATATAATAGAACGGTTGCTATTTTTGTATTTATTTATTTAATCATTTATTTTCAGGTTACAAAGACCCATAGATATAGAACATGTAACAGAATAAACGCAATTGCTGAGAGTAGTTGGTTCAGAAAAGGCTTCTGAATCAATTACTGTCATAAAAAATTTGTGTTAAATTTTGACGGAAAAATCTTTCCTTTAACTTAAAATGGAAACACAGTATCATGACAAATTAATACAATCCTTAATTCAAGGTAATGCGCTCGTGTGCGTGTCGGCCGCTAACAATGCATGAGTGTATGCGTTTGCGTAAGGATATTCTATGACCCACATAATTATGTTTTGCGTTTAGTAAGGATAACTATTGGATGTTGTTTTAGACTTATAATTTAATATTCTACTTGGGGTGTCAGAGGTATTGCGCTTAATCAGTTACACCTTGTATACCTTAACCTAAAGTATACATAATATAACAACAATAGTGTTAGTAAATAAAACTTAATAGTATGTTAGTATCACTAAATTGCACTAGGTGTTTGTGCGTTCCGGTGGCACTTTTCCGCGAAACCGGCGGAATACCACATCCTGCGGCCAAAAGCTTTCTTCCATCACCTGAGGCAGGAAACATGTTGGTATGCGCACCACAAATGCCTTGAAGTTGACATTGCGATGCGACTCCAACAGCTGCACTCTCGGCGGCTATACACTAACTACTATTAAATACCATAATACAAAATGTTTAACTGAACATGTCTATACCTTTCTTCATAAACTTTTTAGTCTATGGTGTTTCAGCACTTATGCGACTTTTACGTCATTATTTTTCAACACTCAGCAAAAGAAGATAAAACACAAAAGATTTTATTCATTTTTGAGAGTGTTTTTTGCATAAATATATAATTGATTAATACCTATCAGTTGCCCGTATAATAATAGCTGATCATTGAAAATTAACCCTGAAACCGCCCAAAACTTAATTACTACATCATTTTTAAATTACACAAATCCAAATTGTTTAATCAACTGCCACATTAAAATAATTAATCAATTGTCTCCGCCCCTAACAAACCAGCGCTAAACACTTACAAAGGTCATTTAAAATCGAACAAATGATTAAAACAAAAGTGAACGCGTTTGAGCTGTTGAGCAATTGATATTTTGATAATCTGAGAGTGCATTGGCATTACGAACATTGCAAGGCCAAAACCATACATTGTGCACTTAGGAATCTATTCAGGTATTATCTAGGTAATAATTTAGCCTTATATCTGACTTTGTTTTTCGTCAGACTGATTTTGTTATGTGACTAAGGAGTTCGTGGTAAAAAACAGTCACACGAGCCGATCGTTAAGTATATATCTTTACTTATCGAGATTTCACCGTTTTTTGGAAAGCACATTACGCCGTGTTGGTGGTCTTTTGTAGATACATCATTGCTGCCCTGCACTAACTAAAAGGCCGTTAAGCCAAAAAAGGTCATTTTTCACTTTTTAATGTAACTTTAAACTACTTTTGATTCTCTATCTTTTGGTTTAAGAATCATTTTCCTACGATTAATACTTTTTGAGATACAGCAATTTTGCTGAGCAGTTAAACCACATAATTTTTGTCACTTCCTTAGTTAAAAAGGGACGAAACAACAATAAGTATATATACAATACTAAAATAGCACAATAATAGAAAATAATTAATATTTACAAACAAAAAACGACATATAGGTACTGTGCACAGAAACTAAGTCCGCAAAAATAATTTATAGTCATCTTCCTAGCTAGCGTAGTTTTGTAGAAAAATAATTTCCCACTTATTTTTAAGTTTACTCGAAAAGTACTTTTTGGGGTTAGCGGCTTTTTAGTTAGTGTAGGACAGATTGACGGTCGTTACGGGTATTCAGAAGCCAGAAAATTTAACGCTAGTCTTGGCAAAGGGTATGGTGTTATCCAGCAACTGGTTGGTTCAGGTCAGAAATTCAGTTGCTCCATGTAAAACACTTAGCACTCAGCTGAATCCGGTTACACTATAGGCTAACCCCAACAAAGTTGGGAAAAGGCTATCTATGTTGATCGGACTTTATTTCAATCAAGACATAATATACAAAGTAGGAATAGGACTCTATATACTAATTGTCAAATAAACTTCACTAGCAACCTATTAAAATAAAGCAATGATAAAAACGTGATCAATGCCAATTTCTGGTAATGTATCAGGAGTGTATAATAATGTAGAGACAGGCGACAATGCCACGTTTTAAGACAGTCTGTAGACTCTGGTCAAGGTAAAACCCAACCCTCGTGTCACGAGAAGTGTCAACCAGCGTCTTTGACATTTCTTTTAATAGCTTATAGGTTTATATTTAGAACTAAATGATTTAGTTATTGTGAATGATTAAACGATACATTATTTTGCAAATTGGTTATAAATAACAGTTGTACGCGTTATTTTTCTTTTTAGGGTTCCGTAGCCGAATGGCAAAAAACGGAACCCTTATAGTTTCGACATGTCTGTCCGTCTGTCTGTCTGTCCGTCCGTCCGTATGTCACAGCCATTTTATTCCGAAACTATTAGGACTATACACGTAAAACTTGGTAGGCAGATGTATTCTATGAACCGCATTCCGATTTTAAGAGAAAATTTAAAAAATATTTGAAATAAAGGGGGCTCCCCATACATGGAACTGGAACTGAAAATATTTTTTTTCATGAAACCTATACGTGTGTAGTATTTATAGTCAGGTCTTTAAAAATGACATTATGGTTTCTAAAATGACTTTTTCATAAAGTTAATCGTTTAAAAGATATACGCTTCCAAAGTGGTAAAATGTGTGTCCCCCCCTCTAACTTCTATAATAATGAAGTGAAAAATCTAAAAAAACATATTTTTTAGATATTAATGTAAACTTTCAACCAAAATTGGTTTGAACGAGATCGAGTCAGCAGTTTTTGAGCTACAGTATATTTTCGAAAACCGCAAATATAACTTTGTAATTAATACAAATACTATGAAATACAAAGTTATTTGGCGTAGTTGTAAAAGTTGTAAATAAGCTAGTTTTAAGAAATTTGTAAGGTTTTTTGTTTTTTTTTTTCAAATAAATATATTAATTATGTTATATTTATTATAGTAACTACGGAACCCTTCATAGGCGAGTCCGACTCGCACTTGGCCAATTTTTTTTGTAACTCAGAGGTCAACTGGGTCTCTTTTAAAGTCCATACGATTCGTAGGTACTCAGGTCTCATCTCAGGTCAAATCAACCATGTAAGTTCATGTTTGGGGTGCTATTTTGCGGAAAGAAGCACTCAAATTAGAGTGGACCTGTCCAAAAAGTGCAAGCATTTGTCAGTTATCGTGTAGCTCAGGTTAGGCTAGAGATTTATTATTCCACTGTAATTACTTTTATAGTATCTGAGTGTTTTCTTCAATCACTTTTATGAAGGAAAGAGAATATTAAAAGTCTTTATGAAGTACAGATGTTTGCTAAAATACGTGTTCGTAATAAAATTATTTACAATTATCTCAACCACTGCCACTCCTGAAAACTAGAATCAAATGTGGCACGAGAGAGGGGCAATTGAAACTTGATATATAAAACGTTAGAAAATGAGATATCCATAAAAAATAGACGTCTAATTCTAACCAATACTCCCATAGTCGGAAATCAAAATCTAACCATGACAAAGGAGGATGTTCTCATCTCGTTGTCATGGTTACAAAGGGGTACAAACAGATCTACTCGTATTGTATGCAGTTCACAGATGGTGTTACGAGGTCATGGAGATGAGCCAATCGATCGATATTTATTAGGCACGTTTTCAATTACTTTATTCCCGGATTTATAGGTGATTAGCTGTTCGGTTTAAACACATTTATAATTATCTCAAAAAGAATTATAGTTCAATTTTTTTCAATTGCATAAAGAGAAAAGTAGATATTGTATAAAAACTTAGAATAACAACGCATAGAAGAGGCGTCTAGAACAAAACACGAGCGAATCCGTGTGTCCACTTTATTTTCTTTGTGTGCGTGAGCCGAATGTGTCTACGTTCTTCAAACGCACACAAATATAGCTTTCAGTGATACCATTACCAGTACCATTACCACAAAAATGGGAAAACGCACTATTATGTTGCTGGATCAAATCAAGTATTTTATGTTGTGAAACTAAATAAGATGATGTTTTTTCATGTAATATGACTTATATGACATATATTTACGGAAGGTAAACGAAATGAGATATCGTTTATTGCATTTAGAATGTTTGATGTGTAATGTGTTATAATGATATTATAGAAATGTATTAATTGCTTGAAAAATCTCGTTTGATATCAATTAAAAGTATGTTTTGTATTTATGAAATAAAAAAATATTATTGAGAACATTACCTAAATGAAAAAAATCTTAATCAATAAAATTGTAATCATTATGATGCCACTCTTCGAACTAACAGTAACTTTTAATTATAAAACACTGTAGGTAGTAGCTGTAAATAAATATAGTTTAGTTTGACGCATACATAATTGCCGCCAAAACTATATTTTTTTTTAACAAAAATAAGCACAAAAGAAATCAATATGGGTATTTTTTTCCTCACGGATAGCAACATTGAATTGTGATAAGTTAGGTTATTAGAATTTTTGTTTGATGGTCGATTTACTTAAATATAATGTATAAAATGTAAGTATTTACTTGTGAAATGTAATTTGATTACACGTTTTTTTGATTTCCTGAAGGACTATGACATCCCTTTACGCTACAAACGGTTGTTTTAAATTATTTACTCGCGAGCTCTGTTCGGCAGAATGTGACCTTGAGTACTGATGGCTCGTCGAGCAAAGTTAGCCAAAAATGGCTAAGTTTTAGTTGCCTCACTTTTTGCACTCGTACTATCCTTCTATGCGTTGTTGTTCTAAGTATAAAAAGTAAGTGAACATACATAGAAAAAGTATTACTTATTAAATATTAAAGATAACATAAGATTTGATATTTTACTTACCACACAATCATGTATTTTTAAATTATAGTTTTGCTCATGATTTTCTTACAATAGTTAGTTTTAGTTGCACGCAACTTCGTACGCACGATTTTTCATCCAAACTTGCATCATCCATTTCAGCCCATAAGGCGTATTTTTTTTACCCGACTACGGCAAAGCCAAAGGAGGGTTATGATTTTGACAGGCTATGTATGTATGTATGTATGTATGTGTGTATGTTCATCTGTTCCCTCATAGCTCCAAAGCTGCTTATCAGAACTCAACAAATGAGGTATCGTTAGAACCGTCTTGACCGTCCGCTGAACATAGACTTTTAGAACATAGGGTGTTTTGTGACGTGTCACAAAACACAATGTGGCGCCCTCTAGGGCCCAAAAAGTGTTGTGTTAAAAAATAAAAATAAGATAAACATATCGTGTTTGATATCATTTGAAAGGGCGTCACATGCACATTTCCAAAACATTGCTTAAATTTAAAGTGGCGCCCTCTAGTGCACAAAAAATCATTTGGAAGAAAATAAAAATAAGATAGATACACCGTGTTTGGTATCATTTGAAAGGGCTTCACGTGTACTTATCAAAAATATTGCTTAAATTTAACGTGGCGCCCTCTAGCGGTCAAATAGTCATGTGTAAAAAATAAAAGTAAGATAGATATACCGTGTTTGGTATCATTTGAAAGGGCTTCACTTGAACTTATAAAAAATAAAGTAAATAGTATAGAAGCACAGTGATTTAACACCAAAATAGTTTAAATAATTAAAAATTAAATTTAATAAAATAAAAAATAATTAAATATTAATAATTTAATAAATTAATTAAATAATTTTAGTTTAATTGTTTTATTTAAAAAAAGTAAAAAAACTAAAACCCGACTACGACAAAAAAATCGATGCTAAAAAGGATGAAACAAGATTTTCAGGATGCCGAAATAAACAAGGTTACTGGAAAAACAAGAACAGAACAAAAATAATAGCCGTAGTCACACGTCACGTTATTAATTGTTTTGTTACGGTTGATATCTTATATAACGTGTGACTACGGCTTTTATTTTTGTTCTGTTCTTGTTTTTCCAGTAACCTTGTTTATTTCAGCATCCTGAAAATCTTGTTTCATCCTTTTTAGCATCGATTTTTTTGTCGTAGTCGGGTTTTAGTTTTTTTACTTTTTTTAAATAAAACAGGAGCCGATGCTTCACCCCGGGTCTTTAACTATCTCTATGTCAAATTTTATTAATTTCGGTTCAGAAGTTTAGCCGTGACAGCGACACAGATAGAACTTGGCATTTATAATACCTATTAAGCATTTGCCTACCCAGGATACAGATGCCGTGACCTCTTTTCACGCTTGTTCTACAATTGGGAGTATAGGGCTTAGTTAATAGATTGCTTCGTTAATCGCTAGTGCTACTGCTAAGTTTGAGGTTGTAAACATTCGGTTTTCAGGTCAGGCAACGTGTTATTGATTTGGGTTTTTCATAATTTTCTGACAACAGCAACCTGGAGGTCTTTAATTCAGGAGTGAATTGGTAACTTCTAAGCAGGTATGCTCTATCAGGTGTGGTTAAGCGCGAATTTATCATTAACAAATTTAGTATTTTAACAGCCCAGGCTGGATCTACCTGGACTGCCTATTTTTAAGAATGGAGACGCCCCCTAATCCTTTTCCTTTAATATTAATTTCCCTTTTTGTGGATCAGATATAGGTACTACTTAAAACAGGCGAGAAATACACTATCGGTACTTATTTTTTATATATTATTAATTCCGGCTTAGATAGAAAATCGGAGAGATTTGAACAGAAAAGAGGCGCCATAAGCAAGTATGCAAATTATATCAGACTGCCTCATTGGCAGCAATAACAGCATTAATTAATACGGGAAGGAATAGAAATCTTGTAGTTTAATATACTTGAAAACGATGACACGTTCTTGGAGAAAACATAGATAGTTATAAGTTTTGAACGCTAGGTGGAAAAGCATCGGTCACCGAAGTTCTAAAACTCCTAGATTTTATGACATAAAATATACTACTGCCAATGTAACAGACTTACCTGACCGAAGCCCACACTGCTGCGCTTTCATTAAAAACTTTTTACAGGCATTTCTTGTTTTTTTTTTTTTTATAAACACAACATAATACCAACATATTCAAGTCTACACTCAAAAAGTCAAATGCTCCAATTTAAATTTCGAATCATACACACATACTTACGTGGATTTTGCCACACCACTCCCGCCTTTACCACCTACGAGCTAGAAGGGGTGCCCCTATATATAGTCACAGTTACTTACACGCACCGCATGATACCTATGTAAATACGTCGCGAGTGCAGTGGCCAATTTGAATTCTTTTTTTTGAAATAAATATTTTTTGTGTGTGCAACATGTTACGTAATTGTGTCACGTTGGCAGTATTGGGGTGTGTTTTGGCGGTTCCCGCGCCACAGCATCAGTACCAACCTCAGCATCAACAAGTAAGTTTATTTTGGTGATTTTATTGGACCTTTATACTTAGACATTTTTTCTAGTTGATCGAGACCTAATCAAAGGGGGCAAGACTGAAATGTTTTTCTTTTTCGTTTTCTTCTTTTAAATTGAGGTATTCCTCGAAGCGCTACCATTTTGAAGCGCACCTAATTAATTGAATAAAAAGCCACTATTGCTAAGAAGCAAAAGTAAAAGTTATTAGATCTTAATTGAAGTATTTTTTATCTATATCTCTAAATAAGCTTATCTTAAATTACATCCTCTAATAACCATCTCGTTAACTCCACATTATTATTTAAATAAGTTCTTATATTCTTAGGATAAAAAATAATATATTATTGTTGTTTGTTGTTATAATAATGTTTTTTTTTTTATAATAATATATTATTTGTATAAAAAATAATAATATTCAATGAAAGTTTTATAAACTTTCTTCTTGAACTTTACTTCTAACTGTATAAGTATTATGTTTTACAATATAGGCATACCTTAAGCATAAAGCCTTTACTTCTCTCAATTTCTTTTAATTGAACATTTAGTAATATACAACAATATAATCATTACCTAAATTTATTTATACGATTAACCTTTAACTTGAATGTCATTCACCGCTGAGGAGTGCAGGCCACCTCTGAGCTATTGTTAAAGATTGCGTTAATCCCAGCCTCAATTGCATCGAAATAACAAGGACCGAGCAATTTGGGCGACATGCATTGTGTGAACTTAGTCGGAGATTGGTTAACTAGGCCATATATTTGCAACATTTATCCTATCTTTAATGAATGGATTGTCATGTTCAATGTACATAAGTGAGCATTTAAGAACGTCATTTCGGGCTTACGCAAAATTTGAAAACTATTAGAGGAATTAGATGTTCTCGAGTCAAGCATGTCTCGACATAGCTTGCAACAGAAAGAAAAAATAAGAAAAAAAAAATGGATTTTGATTTTTTCGGGGGTAATATAATCAAAATATGACTCCTCTGCTGATCTAAGTCAAACTTCTACTATTCAAAAACCCACCCTGTTCCATCCCTGTTCCTGTGCCCTTGCGTTCCGGAACGCAGTGTTTCGTTAGAATAATCCGGCGACCCTAAAAAAAAACACGATGATAAAATTTATCATCGTGTTTTTTTCTAGGGTTCACATATTTAATATGTGAGCCAAGAAAATAATTCCTCGAAAATTCAGTAAAGGCCTTAGTCCAGCAATAGAAGTTGATATAGTTAGGTTACTTTATAAAATACTCCCGTGACTAATTAGTATAATTAAGCTTGTTGAAAATAGGAATAGGTCATAGATAATAACTACCGCAGTCTGATACAATAGCTGTGCTGAATTTTGAACAGATACTAATCCAACTGCATGATTATTGAAAGACGTATTGTTAAAAGCGTACCTAATAACCAGTACATGGTCAATGGAAAGGTTGTCGAATATCGATTTGCGAGCTTTATCTTTATTTTTTGTGGGGTTACTGTGTTTGTGATTTTCGTTCTAAAACCGGTGGTTTTAGAACGAAAATTATTACCACATATTGTTCCTTTTGCAAAAGCAGAATCTTTTACACACTAAATATATCAATAGATTCACCTTTGTATTGCATCATTATACTTGTATTTTTTCTTCATCCACTTTCTAACTTTTTAATCTAGATTTTTTAAATAGTTTTTCTGTGTTTATTTCCAACTACTTTCGTGTCCTCAAATATGTATGTTTCTCAAGTATATTTTCGCGAACTTGGACACGCTTTTGATCTCAAAAGATTGCTCAGTTATTTTTTAGGAATGTAGTGTTTCTATTGCATCATCCAAAATCTTCATTAGCATAAGAAAGCGTTTCTTTGACCGTATCTTTGAGGTTGACTATGTCAAGGCTCTCTTTTGTCCTTTTATTTTGAAAAGCTCATGACTTAACTGAACGAATTGTAGAGTTAGCTTCTCTTGTATTCATTTCAACATGTTCAGTAGTTTTTCATACAGTTTCCCTTTCGATAACCAATTCTAAAAGATGTCACCACCATTACCTTTATATCATAACTTAATAATAGTCTCTCATTCAATTTCTATAGCTAGACAGACTAGGACATTCGTGAAAGGTACATCAGCTCTTCTATAGATCTGAAAACATAGCAGCATAACATATGAAATAATAAAAATCTTAGCGTGACTCAATTTATTATCTTAGTATGATCTAACTTTACTGACATGCAACTTTAGTAACAGTCTTTCGCCACAATAAAAAAGTAGAAATCAATCAAATCTGAAAGTGGCACATTCTACATTACCCGCAATCGCAACACATGTGACCGTGTTGCTTCACCGAGCAACATAATGAGTTCAAACAGACCGGAACCTGAATATCTGTTTTTACACGAAAAAACTTGCATAAAATACACATGCTTTTGGCAACCCATGTCAAATCGAGCGAGACGTAACCAGCGTACGTTATACCCGGTTATAAGTGTACTGTCGGAAGTGACATAAAGTCTAATAAGAATAACTTGACAATATTTGACATATTGTATCAAAACTTCTAAAAAGTACCAAATAGTTTTGGGAGATATCTAAACATTGATATTTGTAGCTATCAAGGTTTTAGCTTTGCCTCTTGATTTTGGGTCAATTTTATTTCACTTGAAGCAATTACCCAATTTTCAGAGCTTGTCGATCGATGCATCAAAATGTAATTCGATACTAGCTTGTACGCGCGGCTTCGTTCGCTAGAACTATTGGTTTTTCTAGGTAAAAAAGCTTATATCACTCCCCAGCCTTTAAATTATCTTCACACCAAAAATTACAGAGACCCATTGTTTCGTTGTGACGTGAATGCAGCTTTAACAAACAAACGCTTTCGGATTATGGATATTCTTATATATAAAAATAAATTGCTGTTAAAACTAGAGATCGGGTGGACTGATTTCATTAATTCTTTTTGTATCGTGCTCTCTCTCATACAGGGAAGGTTTAAAAAATGTGACAAATTATCAAATTAAAAAATCTAGCGGTGCGAAACGCGCGGAGTCAGCTAGTTGCTAATAAATATCGATATGTCGAATAACAAACATCGATATTTCTCGATATTTATATAAGATTAGCTTTTGCCCGCGACTTCGTCCGCGTGGAATAGTTACTTTGGGCTAACGTTAAATTTAACCCCGATTTTGAAGCATTCTTCATTGGCGCTCCGCTCCTATTGGCCTTAGCGTAATGATACAATATAGCTGTGCCCGCGACTCCGTCAGCGTAAGTTAATGTATTGGTAATATTGTTTAGATCACGTTCACATGAGGCTTAAGTACCTAGAGAACGCTTCGACCGCGAGACGCGTCGAGCGCGGCGACCGATTCTCAAAAATAATCCTTATAGCATGATTCAGTATTCACGCGCGATGGCTTATTATTATAAGCGTATTTCATGTATAACTTTGGTGTTTTTATACCGATTTATATGATTCTTTTTACGGTTTCGTAGCCGAATGGCAAAAAACGGAATCTTTATAGTTTCGACATGTCTGTCCGTCTGTCTGTCTGTCTGTCCGTTCGTCCGTCTGTCACAGCAATTTTATTCCGAAACTATTAGGACTATACATGTGAAACTTGATAGGTAGATGTATTCTGTGAACCGCTTTCCGATTTTGAGAAAAAAATTAAAAAATATTTAAAATAAAGGGGGGCTCCCCATACATGGAACTAAACCTGAAAATATTTTTTTTCATGAAATCGATGCATGTGTGGTATCTATAGACAGTTCTTTAAAAACGACATCGGGGTTTCTAAAACCACTTTTCCATAAAGTCAATCGTTTAAAAGATATAAGCTTCCAAAGTGGTAAAATGTGTGTGTGGCGGACACAACCTCTAACTTCTATAATAATGGAGTGAAAAATCTAAAAAAAATATATGTCTGTAGATCTTAATATAAACTTTCAACCAAAATTAGTTTGAACGAAATTAGTTCAGCAGTTTTTGAGATACAGCATATTTTCTAAAACCGCAAATATAACTTTGTAATTCATACAAACACTATGAAAAACAAATTTATTCGGCGCAGTTGTAAAAAATGTAAAAAAGCCAGTTTTAAGAAATTTGTAAGGTTTTTTTTTTCAAAACAAATTTATTTGGCGCAGTTGTAAAAAATGTAAATAAGCTAGTTTTAAGAAATTTGTAAGGTTTTTTTTTCGTCAAATAAATTTGCATATTATATTATAGTTACTACGGAACCCTTCATGGGCGAGTCTGACTCGCACTTGGCCAATTTTTTTATGGAATAGTTAATATTATTAATTATTCCATAAAAAAATTGGCCAAGTTTTAAGTAAAGTTAACATTATTAACTTAATAATGTTAACTTTTTCAATTAGGGGTGACTGAGAGTGTTATAAACGTAAGAGTAGACAAATATTATAATCAGAAAGCTTCGAACTGCTAAGCTATCGGGAGTTACACGTGTTATTGTGAGTCAACCATAAAAGTTAGACATATGCTGTCGTGGGATATTTGTTATATAATTTTAAGGAGAACATTTCCGTCATGAAATGATTTGTGTAGCTTTAACCATTAAGGTTGCACACGCGACGGAAGCTTAAAAAATGGAGTAACTTCTCCCGTTTTCCCAACATTTCCCTTCACTGCTCTGCTTCTATTGATTGTAGCGTGATGAAAAGTATACTATAACCCGCTCAGGAGTATGAAAAATAATTGTACCAAGTTTCGTTAAAATCCGTCGAGTAGTTTTTGTTTCTATAACGGTTATACAGACAGACAGACAGACAGACAGACAGACAGACAGATTGCATTTTTGGCATGAGTATCGATCCTTAATCACCCCCTGATAGTTATTTTGGAAATATAATTCATGTACAGAATTGACCTCTCTACAGATTTATTATAAGTATAGATATAGAAGATAATATATGTTGTAAGAATGTTATTACACAGTTACACTTTTGACGTTTCGTAATGTCACTGGCGCATTTTATTTTAAGCCGCCATAACTGGATTAATGTTATGTAAGGCCTTTATTGCACTGATTATCGCGAGTGGGTACTTGCTAGTTAGCAATTGGCTTTTTTTTTTCTAATGGCGGATAATGCAAGAGCGTTAAATTGGGCCTCGTCATCGTCTGGGTTTAATAGCGTATGGGTAGTTGACTTTTGTTAAGCGTGTTTTAAGTACAATGAACGCAGGACCTGCGCTGCGTTCATTCATTCAGATTTATGGCGATATTACCTCATATATGTACTGAATCATGGGGCTTTTCTTATTTTAGTGGGATTCACGACCTTTTGATCACAAGACCGAAGTTCACTGTCACTTTAACTTTAACGGGGCCATATTACAGTAAATGATAAATGATCTTTATTTTGCAAATTGGTTAGTAAATAACACTTTTACACGTCATTTTTTTCGTAAATATTAACTAGATGAGGCTGGTGTTTCCTAACTGACTACCCTGAGTAGAAACACCGAAACAAACTCAGGGGTCCGTACTCTTTTAAAGTCCATACAATCTACACTGGTTTAATGGGAACCTTGTCGGTTTCAGTCTGAGGCGGTCTTTTGAAAAAAGATGCTCTCAGATTTGAGTGGGCCTGTCCATACAGTGCAAGCATTTGTCAAATGACGTATAACAACAAATATTATTAGAATTGTCCCGAATTAGAAGTGTCACAGCGATTACTAGACGCTTTACGATTATTACGAATTATCGGTCGTGGGTGCGACTCAAGCAGGAAAATTACTTTGTATAATACTGAATGAATCATAGTAGAATAATAGTGAATGAATCCATCGTGACGAAACCGACAAGTTTAATAACCAAAAATTCGAATACATGTGACATTCAGCAACCTGCACTGGGTCCGCCGTGGATCACGGCCCGTCCACTCTTATAGAGAGGACGCCTCTGTCCCATTAGCGGGATCAGTTACAGGCCGACTATGTTATGTAGTATCGAAAAATAATTAAACAAACATGATGTTGGGTGAAAGCAATACCAAAAGCACATATTTATCATCAGTTTAGTCTATAGCTCTTCAATCTTACCTCGCCCTTAAGATTGTTTAAAGTCTGGCTTTTTACTAATCTATATGACTAGGAATCAGTGGCGAAGGCTCCATACAACTCGATTCCTACCGGCTTCCCTTTTGAAATATGGCAAATATTAGTCTATTATTTTATATATGAATATATAAATACTAATCTATTATTCTCAATTAAACAAATAATTATTTACGAAGTTACAAGATTTCGAAGTCAGCCACAGGGCCACAGTTACTGGAATTCACGCATCACACTTGAGCAAGGTAAGCATTTTTTGGTCCGGCTTCCCTTTTATGAAAATTCACCCTTCGCCACTGCTAGGAATCAGTTTTACGAATTTTGCCTCTACGCCAGCTAGAAAGTTAGTACTGTATGATGGCAACTCATACAGTACTAACTTTCTACTACCTAGGTCCTTAATTATCCAGATTTTTAACATCAGCAGTATTTTTTATAAAGGGAATTAGCAATGTGGGAAGAATTCACATTACTAGCAATCTCTTTGACCCCTTCAACTAAACTAATGCTTGTGTGAGGTTGCCGGGTTCGAATATGCGACCTCTCGATCACAAATCCGACACCTTAGCCATTAGGCCATTGACGCTTAGTATATCAAGAACTTCTCCATACGAACACTTCTGCAACAAAACACACCCACCACTGTCCTCCACTAAAAAACCAGTAAACCAACCACTCACCACCATCTTCGTTTATCAGCAGGCCGGTGGCTTTGACCCACACCTACTAAGACAGTACCTGGCCGACCAACAAGGCGCTGCACCTGCACCTCAGACACAAGCCCTGCAGCGACCACAACACGTACAGCAGGCAGCTCCTAGACCTGTAAGACATCTTCATTAACAATTAACTTCTGCCCATGGTTTCGCTCCCTTGAAAAAAGTTTTGTTCAGCAAGTAGCCTTTGTCACTCTCTAAACCTTCAATTATCTCCACAACAAAAATACGTGGATGACAGCACAGTCTCTAAGAGATACTTACCCAGTGCTAGAGCTGGCAGAGACGAAATAGGGGTTGCAGGAATGTTCCAACGAGGTACCGGAGGGTGGGTTTTTAATCAGTAGAAGTCTGACCCTCCCTTCCACTCCACCCGTAGCGGGAGAAGTTATTTGATGATTTTCCCACTCGGAAAAAAAAGGTGTGGAACTCACTGCCGGCTTCTTTGTTTCCTTCAACATAATTATGACCCGTGAGCCTTTAAGACAAGAGTGAACAGGCATCTTCTGGGATCGTTTGATTCACTGTAGAACTCATCTATCACTTATATCATCAGGCATGAATCATGATTGAAATCAAAATAGCAGGTTCATCTTTAATAAAAAACAAACCCACACATTTATAAATTACACAATCGTGTGTGCAAACGCTCCCTCTCTCCCTCCCTCTGAGTTTTACTGTCATAAGGCGACAGTGTGTGTTTTTATAGTTATGGCATATAAATAGCAAAAATAAATGAAGTAGCAGCGTGCCCAGGTCACCATCTGCAAGCAACAGCTTAGAAACTCTAGCTTGCTCGTAGAAAAAGAAATACATAAGTTTTTAGTATGATATGGTTAAGGTACCTTAAAGCAAGACAAGTCTATATCTATACAATGCAAACAGCCGTTTTTTTTTATACATACCTACTTTTAAAAAATTCAGATTTTTTTAATAACAATAATATAGATAAAAACTTAACTAACTTAATCTTAACTATCTTAAACCACGAAAACAAAACAAGATGAACGCGAGTTCAATGTTCAATATGAAGCTTATTAGGTAGGTAATTCAGTTTCACATTTACCCAAAAGGAATACTGTATAAGTAAAAGCAACAATCTGTGATCACCAAAAAAACACCTTAAATAAGAGCGCGGCCTCCATGTCCGCGTAGTAACTCTATAAGTAAACCATCCTTCAATCATCCCTCAATTTGTTGTATCAACAGGCTCCTCAACAACTGTACACGGTCCAGAGCCAAGCGCAGTACCAGCCCCAGCCCCAGCCCCAATACCAACCCCAGCCCCAGCCCCAATACCAACCCCAGCCCCAGCAACAACAATACAGACAACAACAACAACAACAACCACAATACCAACCCCAGAGGCCGCAAGAACAAAGGGAACCTGAGGAATATGACGTAAGTGAAGATTATCCATTTGTGAATTTTTTGCGCTGTTTGTGATAAAAACTATCAACATACATACATCATACATCACATCTACATCGATATATTTACATTTCTGTAAGGGAAACCGTTATAAATAATATACTCGCTCACTCACTAATTTGGCCCTCCCCACTTTAATTATAGTTTTGAAAGTCCTTCTAAAGGTTGTCTGGAAGATATCGCTTTCAGCGATAAGACCGTCATTGTAACCATAGAATTAAACAATATTGTTAAATAGGTGTGTTTAAATTTTGGTGTACAATAAAGTATATTCTATCTTTCTATCTATCTATACTCGATTGTGCCTATTAGCTTTTCTTCAAATTAATAAAATAAAATTATGTTTCACCATTTACCTACAACTAAGTAGACCCATCGAATTCTCTCACGTCTCTTTTTGCATTTTGCTTAATAATAAATTTGTAATCGACTCTTTTCATAATTTTTCATTTCTGCCCAGTCGTTGTTCATTTTATCAACTAACAACAAAAACAACGGACACATGACAAGCAATGGTTTAATAAGTTGGTTAACCTATGTAGAACGTATGTAATAGACCCATTTAGTACAAGAATAAAACGGTAAAATCAATAATGTCTCAAGGTAGAACTCGTTACACGTCGTCATCAAATCGATATGGTGGTCATAAAGGAGGAACGGATTTCTGCGTAATTATATTTCTTAAGAAATACCTACAGTCAACGAGGTCACGTAAAATTGTGTTATTATAGTATTTCGTGAATAGCCTAAAATGCTGAAATATTATTGTTCAGCGTTTCATTAAAAATATGAAATATAATTTCAGAACAGCCTCGTATTTAGAAAACAAACTGCAACACGCAAAACTAGGTTACTTTAATAAAAATAACAGAGAAAACAAGGAAACTGCATCTTGTTTTCGTAAAGTGTTATATGCCAGACAATTACAATTAAAAGTAACAGTGAACGTTATAACGCAATATTTACTGCAGCAACTATCAAAATACGTAAACCGAATCCGGAATACATCCAATCTAGTTTGGTTCTCATTTCCTTATAGCCGATACAATGTCCACCAACAGATGTATAGTCAACACGGATGGATCAAATTTACAAGAGCAGGAATGGCCGGCTGCAACTTTCACTTAGAACTCGTATAGTCGCTGTAGAATTGTAGGTAAAGCGCTGTAGCGCTCGCTGCGTGAGATCGGTTTGCGATAACTAATGGGAAATAACTTTCTTCGATTATTGCGTGGCGCTTTAAGGTTTGTTTTCAATGTTTTCATGGTGGTCATGTATTTTAGTGTTAATAGAAACTAGGTACAAGAACGTACTGCAATTATACTTAATTACATTAAAGTATTCAGACATACAGGACTGAATACTTTCATGGCTACTTACTGAAGGATGTTCTGAGCAGATTTTCTGTCCTGTGCCATAATCTAGAATACTGCATTTCACAGTGTTGCAATCCACTGTTTTTACGGAGAACGACATTATATACCTAATACCTATTGCTGCACAGATGGCCCTATTGCTCTTTATATGAAATTATAACCCTAAACAACAAGAGTGAAGTCAAGGTTTTTAAGTATGCAGAATCCATACTTTAAAGCGTTAGGGCTGCAGCAGTACCACAAATAACTATCATATCACAACTCTTTTTGCTATCCCTTCTTCCTCCACAAATTACTTAAAGATGTCACCGTTCTTACGTACGTCTACCCGCATTATTCAATTACAAGTTCTCAACACTTGACCCATTCTGTACCACACGAAACCGTCTTAAGAAGGAGCTAATCTGTATCTTTGGTCAAGGATTCAGATGATCTTCTTTTTAAGACACATGACACTCAGTGACACCAGTAGTGCCAATAAGATATACTCGTACACAAACATTCATACACATCCAAATTATACAGATACACTTACACATACACTGTACATAATAATAATAGTAACAGAAATACGTTTCCTCTGTATTTAATTGTAATCTGTGTACTTCATAATTGGCGTAACTTTTAAGTATAAATATTTTTTTCCTTACAGGCCAACCCTTCTTACCAGTTCGGTTTCGACGTGAACGATGACCAGTACACCAACTACCAAAACCGCAAGGAACAGAGAGACGGTGACACCATCAAGGGTTCCTACTCAGTTGTCGATAGCGATGGCTTCATCAGGACAGTTACCTACACTGCTGACCCCAAGGAGGGTTTCAAGGCTGAGGTAAACATTAAGACGTTAAAATATTAAACAAACTTGAGTAAAAACTAGATGTAACTAACACAGACCAGGGGACCAAATCACGTAAAAACATACAAGGAGAGGTTTGGCCCACAGTGGATTACAAAGTACGCTTAGTCAGCCAACTTTATGAAGATTTCAATAATATAATACGTAACGTCACACATGTATACGCTGAAAAGAATACTGTGGCTTTTATATCGCCAATTTATGTGAACGTATCATGTAACTAGTGTTACCAAGCCTAGTCTGTCAATATCCAGGACAACAGTTAAAAATAATCGGGAACTTCGTTTTTAATATAACATATTTTTAATGAACTACTTGAAAATTGAATCAGAAATAGGAGATTCTTTGTTTCCTTATTTACATATTACATTCAGATATAAGCATGGAAGAAAGATAATGATGCTACAGGGAGCGAAGCGAGCTTTAAAATATTAATAGTCTCCTTCTACAAACTTAATAAGTATGGTTTTTATTGGGTTGCGAAATTTGGCTATCATAAAAATTAAATCATTGGGACGAAACACTGAATGAAAACCAAAATCTTTTTAAATCTGTTTTTGTTCTTTTCTCATTCCCCCCTATTGGATCAGGTCCCAGAACTAGTAAAAAGTGGTACTCCTGGCAAAGTGGCAACTTAACTGTAGAGTTTATAGTAACAGATACTAAAGGAACTAATCATATTGTCATTAAAATCTACAAAACCGGCTTAGATCGCAGACAAACTGCCTTGCTTGATGATTTTCAAGTTTTGTTGTTTGTAAGAGAGATCATATCAGAGCAAATGATTTATTATTTCTAACAATAGATAATGTTCAAGTCAGACTTGATTCACACTAAGTAGGTGAACCAGATCAGTAATACGATTAAATAATGCCAACTAAGTGTGCCCCTGGCCTACTTTAGATGGCTTAATATCGGAATATGGTTCGACGTTTTGTTTGATTGCGAATGGGACTATTCGCCAAATAAGATCTTTTGTAAGATCTGTTCAGTGATAAAAAAGCTAGGTATCGACTTTTGATCACGAGTTTATTTAGCGAATCTATACTGTTTTTATTAAAATAAAAAGAAGTTATTACTCGACTTTTCGTTCAATAATTCATTTTATATCTTTCTTAAAGAAATGCTTGCAAGTACGTCTTACATAGGAGGCTTTTTAACTAAGACTTTCTATTTCAGTAGAACCATTTTTCACACAATATTTTCGTTAGGTACCTACTATCTTTTGATAACACGACTACAATTTGAAATTCTAATAATACACGTATCCATTCTCCAGGTCTCAAGGCAGCCTACAGACATCGTAGTCAAAATCCCCACCCCCAAACCGCAGCAGCTGATCCAGCCCCAAATCCAGCACGCCGCGCCCCCCAGGCCGCAGCAGCCCCAACAACAGCCCCAACACCAGCCCCAACACGCCAACCCCCAACAATACTACCGTTACGAGCAATAAGCTAAGATAAGATAGAGAACTTGTCTACATAATTTATTGTGTTTTTTAGGGAAACTAGCTGACCCGGCAAATTTTGTTTTGCCATATAAATTATATTTAGTGAAAATAATAAATACAAAAATAGCGTACGACCTATTCTCAGACCTACAAAATATACACAAAAAAAAACATAAAAAGCAGTCAAGCCATTTCCGATGAATTTCATAACAAACACTGTGGCATGAGATTTTTATATAATTATAAGAACATTATGTTGAATTACAAAATTATATGACTGAAGAATTACAACAAATTAGAAATTGTACAGGTTTTCGAGGTTGAATTAAAACCCAGATTGAAGAATTTATCAAAATACATTTTCATGAAATGGTTTCCCCGATAGGTTTGAAATGATCAAGTCATAATTTTAGCAATTCAAACCGATCTCGCAGACAATGTAGACATTTTTATTCTTAGTTAGCGTGTATTATAGTTGTATGTAGATACTCCGTGCCTCGTAAATTAAGCTATGGATGTCATGTGTATTCGAAATATGTCTGCAATAGAAGAAAAAGCAGGTGATGAAATGAAGTTTTACTTTAGTACATATTATTGTTATTTATATTCTCAAAACCTATACTTAACTTTAAAGTAATTGTTAATAGAACGAGTTTACTTTTGCCTTTGCTACTTATTTTTTTAATGTTAAATTAATACTTCTTTTTTTTATCTATAAAAATAAATTGTGACTGTGTAAAAGTATGCCAGAGTATGTAGCTTATTAAATGTTAATAAAATTAGTATTTAAATTAAATTGTTTTATTACAACAGATCTGACTCTAAGAGAGATTGTAAACGATTGTCGTTGAGCTCCTACAGTTTTAAGTTGAGGTGTTAAACAATTGACAAATGCTTGCATTATCTGGACAAGTACATGACAAGTACGCTCAAATCTGTTTGGCGCATACCATACCCCAAACAGTCACAAGAGATATTCACACAAACAACACGATTCTTATATGATTTGACCAATAAGATTTGTATGGACTTAAATAGACTTTAGACGTCTAAGATCAATAATCATTTACCTACTTAATTTAAATCCTTTCTCACAATGAACGGTAAACGCAAAGCATAATAAAAAGAAGCAAAATTATTTCCATTATAATTTTATTAAATCTTTGATACATCGTTGTTCGTAACTTAACGTAACATGAGCGATTTGCGAAGTCATTATAAAATAAAATAAATTATTCACAATTATAAGTTCTCTTATTAAATCTATTCGTTGTTTAATAAATATAAAAATGTTCCATCATATGACGGAGTATATAATAAATATAAATATCTATGATAAATTAACAAAAAAATAAAATTATTATTCAGTCTATTTAATAAGTTAACTTTTCATGAAAAATGGCCGACAAATTCGTAGCTATAAATTTTTCGGCGATTTTACAGTTTAATAAATGCACCCTTTAATATACCAATCGTAAAGTCTCCCTATATAAAACAATACTTTTCTTACCACCAATTTATAATAAAAATCTAATAATGTAAATGCTTGAAAAAGTCTTACATTCTTTTGTTAAAAATTAACACACCTACCCTGAAAAATGATCCCAGAATTCGTAAGAATATTTTTTACACAATGAAGGTTGTGACTTCTAAAAAAAAACACAATAAATTAAATCTATTATTTAAGTAACTCCTTTGCCAGCAAGCAAGCAGATTATAACAAACTGGCAGAAAAAAAATATTTTCCTCAATTAATTATTATTTTATACGCAAAATGGCGGGAACCAGTCGCCATCTTGCAAAATTATCTAATGGACGGATTACTTTTTTAATTTCTCCTAATTTTTCATAGCAAATGGTCTATGGTTTAGTTCTATGGCGTGTCTATGGCGCCGGGTCGGGTCTACACACGCACCCAGACTCTACTAACACGTAATCTTGTCCTGTTAGTGTGACTGGGCCCAGAGGAAGTACTAAGAATAAGTAGGGCACATACGTTTGTGAACACGTGCCTCTGATCACCGAACACTCACTTGATCTGGAAGGAAGAGAATACGTATTAAAAACAGTAAATCAAAGTTATTTGATTTTGGGTACTTCGAGTTTGTCGAGGGCCACGTCGAATAGCATTTAATGTCTCGGAATGTTTAACAACAGACCCCTTCATCCCTCATATCCATAATGATGTCCACCTCGATAAAAAATATA
Organism: Tholera decimalis; assembly: GCA_943138885.2. Taxonomy (NCBI): domain Eukaryota; kingdom Metazoa; phylum Arthropoda; class Insecta; order Lepidoptera; family Noctuidae; genus Tholera; species Tholera decimalis. The sequence goes on along the minus strand of OW964552.2, from coordinate 11,095,163 downwards.
GGTACTACGAGTCATCATTAAACGACAATAACTCAGGGATAATATTATTAAGTAAAATTGACACCTTCCTTTTGTTTCCATTTTCTACTTTCAAGCTTTAATGACTTACAAAGGTTAACCGACATACTATGTACGTTTGAACGCAGTTATTTAAGGTAATCTTTATATCTACATACTGGCACTTTTCAAAGGACTATTCTTTAGATACAAAATCGAAGTTTCTCCTTTGTCTAAGGCCAAGTTATCATCTGAAAGCTGCATGCAACTTACATTGCATTAATGTGATCAATCGGTTGATCATAATCCGAAATGTAATTAATGTAACGTTTGAATGCAAGCTTCGATCAATAATAGTACTTCGACTAACACTCACCACAATACTCTAAAAAAAAGCGATTATTCCCGATGTCCACCATTTGTCTGGCCACCACTGGGGGTCAGCGAGACAACTTTAAAACGTTATTCTCGTAACTCGTTGTCCACCACTGGGGGACAGCGTTACAACTTTGTAAATTATTTCCATTCGCCACCACCGGTGGAGAGCGACACGGATTTTTTAACATTCCCTATGGCCGCCGTAGGAATATAATTTAGAAATATCTAAATTAGTCTCACCCTTAGCCCTGCTAAAAAAAGTCGGTTGTCTGTAAAGTCGGCTTACTGACGATAGTTGAACATGACAACGTCATAAGAAAATACTGATGGAATGGTTGCATTTTTCAAAAGAAAATTTTAACTTTACATCACTATTACTGCACTTCTCATGACAATGGAAGAATCCCTACACAGTGACGTCATCTCTTAGCGTTTTATGATAGCCTAGTACTTGACTCGTTGAGTCATACATAAATGTCAACTTGTAGATCCAATTTGATTTTTTTGGAACGCCTCAGAGCGATGGAACGCCTCAGAGCGAAGTAACGCCGCATGAGTCATGTATTTTCGTGCGTGCAGCCAGCTTCATCGAATTATAAGACGTTGTCACGTCAAAAAACAAATCCGTAAGTATATTAAGCCATCCTTTACCGGTCTCTAGATAAAATAATTTAAATTGATGGCCAGTGGGAATGGGATCAAAAGAGTTGCGCTATTGTCCCCCAACGGCGGCCATAGGGAATGTTAACAAAACCGTGTCACTCTCCACCAGTGGTGGCGAATGGAAATAATTTACAAAGTTGTGACGCTGTCTCCCAGTGGTGGACAACGAGAATAATGTTTTAAAGCTGTCTCGCTGTCCCCCAGTGGTGGCCAGACAAGTGGTAGACATCGGGAATAATCGAAAAAAAGCTAGGTAAACTGATATTGCTTGAATAGCTATTGGCTTTAACAATGCATGCAACAAGTCTCAGAATCTTTAGCCGATCACCAAACAGCGAAACATTTCCAATGACTTTCATCTTAAAAACAAAGACATTATACTCACTCGCAAACCTCAAAGACGACTTGCTGCAGTAAATCAGGGAACTTCTGCACAATAGTGACGGGCTGCCCCGAAGTAAGTGACACTCCGTACATCGGAGCAGTGGTGTTGTACCGCGTCCGGCATAGGCGAGTGCCACCGCAGGAGTTTGAGGACGCCGGGGATAGGCTTGGCATGTTTGAGGCGCGACCTGGAAAGGAACAAACAAGGTTAGATTATTTGATAGAAGGAGTAGGGGGAATTTTTGATGGTATTTTGTTGCAGCTTGTAGATCTTGTTAGGAGATCGTGGCTATACAACACGTAACAAAAACCCTGTCCGATCCAATAAAGGCGTATTCCTGGTCCAACATACGTACTAGAAAAAAATGTTATAAAAATGTAACTCATAAAAATCAAAAGATATTGATTTTTTATTTTTATAAACCATGCGAAATTTAACAAACACTAATTATGGCAAATTTTCATAAGTTGACAACACTCCACCCAGTCAGGCGGCTTCTTTGACACAAAACTGTAGGTATATAGTAACATGTGAACGTCGAGCGATCAGTGTTGTCTTTGATCAGTTTTTATTTTTTATTTAAATATAATTGTATTCACTGGGAAAAATAATAATCTCAAATCCATTCAATGGCTACGTATATGTGTTCGCAGTACGATGCCGAATATCCAGGGTTTTTGTTACATCTTCTTAATCTTAATTTTCTTAACATAGTATAAAGCCGGCTCTACACGTTGGCCAACACAGTGGCGAATGTAGTGGCCAGCGTATTGGCCAAGAGTTCGTGATAGCGTCCACACGTTGGAAGGTCGTTCAGTTTGCTACGGTACAGGCCAATGTGCGGACGTATTTATTAAAATGGATATTGAGGCGCTAACTGCTGCTTCTTGGGTTCCACAAACAATTTACGGCTTGGTAGAGCTCTATAAACCGAAAAGTTTCTTCGTTATTAGTCATTACTGACATTTTGTTTACACTAGTTGTTACCGACGCGTGACTATAAAAACTTTTTAACAAAAAATAAAACCAACTTCCATATCAAAACACTACAACGACAAAAATAACTTTAATTTCGGTAGTCGGTGTTATTCGTTTTGTATTTTCTTTTTTTGACACCGCCTTCCGAAATTATAGTTATTTTTGTCTTTGTAGTATTTTGATATGGAAGTCGGTTTTATTTTTTGTTAAAAAGTTTTTTTCACGCTTTTTAGTGGGTCGGTTTGTAATTTATCTAGTTACAAAAGCCAAAATGTCAACTACTTATCAACTTTTACAAAATATTGCTTTTCCCGATGCAGAGCCGTTAATTTTTGAGGAGTTCTCCTGGTACTTGACCATCGTCGCAATGCATATGGTGAGCTCTACATCACCAGTAGTAGTTTCTGTGGTCATCTGTGGTCTTCATCATTCATCATCATTCATCAGTTCCACTTCCCCAAATGGTGCTTTTCGAGAGCAACTGCACAAGATACTATAAGAAATACCCAAAACGCTATAGGTGTGCCTATAATATTTGAAGAGTTCCCTTGATTACTCCAGGATCCCATCATGAGATCCTGATTTCATAACAATGGGACCAACTAGAAAGTATACCATTTCAATTGAAAAGAGAATTTTCTAAATCGGTCGAGCTGACTTCGAGTTATGAGGTAACAACATTAAAAAAAAGTTCAAGACGAACTGAGAACCTCCTTCTTTTTTTTGAAGTCGGTTAAAATGTTTAATCAGTTGCGTGCGATCGTTCTGGGAGCTCGTAGCATACTAAACGCGCGGCCAACGTGTGGACGCGGTAGCCAATACTCGGCCAACAACCCTTTGATCTTTTGCAAAAAACCGACACCACACGGATCTCGCGCCAACTCGTCGGCCATCATTCCAATACAACCCAAGATGCACAAACACCCCCTCTACACGTTGGCGAATAGGCACTGGCCACTACATTCGCCACTGTGTTGGCCAACGTGTAGAGCCGGCTTAAAGCAAAGTCGCTTCCATGTGTCTGTCCCTCTGTATGTGTCTGTCCCTCTGTCTCTCAGAAAGAGTGATTCAATAGAAAGGTTTTTAAGTATATAACATGCATAATATAGTAGAGGAACCCTGATAATTTTTGAGGTTTCTAATGTGATGTCGCAAATAAACACATTTTTTTGCGCTTGCTTCGCAAACGCTGGCTGAACCCTACGAGATAGATCAAAATAATGTACTACAGTATTGTACACCTTAAAAAGGTCAACAAAAACGTCCTCGATGGCATCTGTCTATCTCTTATAGATAACCCACAACAACCATTTTTTATCCTTTACTTTTTACGAGAAATACGAGCATATTTTACGAAGCGATTTTAAGCAATACAGCATTAATCCTTATCCAATTAAGTACCATAAATACATTGTGCATTTAATATAAATCAATATTGCCCTTTACAGAATATCATTTAAATAAATAGTTTCGAAGATATTACAGATTTAAAATGCAAGGACATAGTGGTTGCGGTGCGGTGCCGGCGGAGGCACGGCGCGCGTGCCTATGTTGCTTAGATTTGAGCGTTGAATGTTTTTCCCATGGTAAATTATGTGTCGCACTTTCAAGAGTAATTACTAAAGAGAACATTTATGTCGAATGACAAAAAGGCTGTCAACGATGTATATAAAGACATTCTATAGTATATTTAATATAAACATTGCACCCGTGCGAAGCCGGGGCGGGTCGCTAGTGCTGTATAATAACTGCCGCACGAATTTAAGCAACGCTTGAAGTCGTTCCGCGAATGGGTGACCATTTACACATATCAAGATTCCTCCGTGCCTCATTAGTCCGGGCTGTCATATGTACAGACTGGCGCACATCAAGCTACAACAATCTGTCAAATTTCTTTAATAGATTTTCAACTTTATTGTTAAAGAAATTAGGTTCAAGATTGATTGGGAAAATTTGACAGTTTCGGGTAGCTTCATGTGCTGGCGTCTGTACATCTTTGATTGTCGTTACAACATCAGACAATATGACATTGGTCTTGCCAAGGGTATCGTGTTACCCAGCTACGGTATTACAGAGGCCAGATAGGCAGTCGGTTCTTGTAAAAAACTAATACTCAGTTGCAATCGGTTAGACTGGAAGCCGAACCAAATATAGTTAACATACAATATAAACTAATAAAAAAATATAGTTAACATACATAATAATATAAATAAAAAAAAATATAAAAAAAATACAAAAGGCTATACAGATGATGATGGGTCTCTATGTTCAAAATAATAATGATGCCTTGTACAGACGCCAGCACATCAACCTACCTCAATCTGTCAAATTTCTTTAATAGATTTTCAACCTTATCACAATAGAGGAAGGTTAATGTTCGATTGGTAAAATTTGAAAGATTGGGGTAGATTGACGTGCTGGCGTCTGTACCTAGGACCAGTGCAGTGATAAGGCCTTTACTTCCAACAAGCATATTTAGCTTAGTTGGAAGGGTTAACAAGGTTGCTAGTAATGTGAATAATTGTACCTACCCAAATTTCTAGTTCTCTAAAAGAAAAATTCTATACGGGGTCAACATTTTCTAAGTTTTAAAGGTTGCTACTTTTCGACCATTCAGATTTCACACACAAGAGCTCTACATGTCATGTAAGGTAATATTTGTCAAAACTCAATTATACAGACACGGAAAAACTACTAGAAATCTTGAAATAATGCATATTAGTTCCTAATTCATTAGTCACTGTAATTATTGTATCTTCTTTTTAAATTAGCGATTATTTAATTTATTGTTTCCTATTCATATTATCCATGTAAAGTGATGGCCTGAAACACAGGTTTTTATAAACCTACATCAGGCAGGTCGCTACATTACAGTAAGCATTATATTTTACCGCTATTGAACTTGAGATAAATCACCATTTTACCAATGTTTTTTCAAGCACTTAGATTTACCCTTAAAGAACTTCTGGACTATAGTTTTCTGTAAACATGTTATTTGAATATATTTTTAATATGCGTCAATCGTTTTATCCATATTGACACAAACAGCAACACGCCCATATATCTCTTTCATGATGGCTTCAATAACCTGACGTGCCTTCTAGGAATTTCTCTAGTACCGTATCGTGGGCGTGTTTACAAACATTCATTTTTTTCGTTCACTTTCACTAACACTCAGAACCGGAACTACCACAGGTAGGTTTTAAAAGTGTTTGTTCGGTGCGGGAATCGAATCTGCGCCACGCAGCGCTATAGCTAATCACGTATTCACTGCGCCATCTGTATCGTTAATATCGACACTCACTTATAAAACATCTAGTAGAATAGGCACAGGGTGTCAAACTCTCATCGAAAATACTAAGGTAAACCAGTCAATCTTAGCCATATAAACGGCTTCATTTAGTTTTATTTTCTCAAAATAGCTTTCTCCAGTGTACATTAAATAGCCAAGTACCCATACAGAGTGGCTTCATTAAAACAAAGAAAATCATGGCTTTACAAAAAATTGCTCTCATCAATTCTGTCGACACTAGAACGTGGCACTTTCGCACCCTCAATACAACTTATTCTCGAGTTGAGGAAGTCAAACTGCTCATTACAAGAAAGGAACAGCATAATATATTCTCACCGTAACCGCTTTAGAAGAGACAGTCTCCTGGATTGAACTCATCATTATCATAATCAGTCTATAATTCTATATCCACTAACTTACCCGCTGCTGCACAAAGGCCTCTTTCTCTATTAGAGGGAATGGGCTGTAATCCATCACGTGGACTCACCCAGTTGGTGGATTGGATAGATTTTAATAGATAATCAAGTTTCTAGGTTTGGTTCGTAAGGAAATGTGGGATGTAGCACAAACGATAGTCTTGTCAGCCAATGGACTACGCAGAATAATATACCTACACCTACTGATTAGGTGTAGGTATATTATTCTGTTCTGTATTGTGGTCTAATTATAGTCTGATACTATAATTAGACCGCTAGATCAAGGGCTTATTCCAGAAAGTGATGCTTAACTGCTCGGTTTCTCTGTATGGAGTCCTGACCGCCAGTAGCTTGAAACCTATCCCCGATACCAATGTCCTAATATAGGTATATATACTACTCTTGCTATGAATAAATAAACGTAAATAGGTAAAATCGACAATTTATTTGTAGGAGGCAGTCTTTAAAAGTTACTTTAACTGACTAATGCTGTCAGATAAATGTCCGATTCCGCAACAAATGACTTCATATGTAGAACTGCGAGAGTCTTCTCTCTTTTATTTTGTTGTTAAAGGATGTCTTACCAGTTCTGTTACTTCCACTGCTATGCGTAAGCTCTCCTTGTGAATAGCCGGCGTGTGCGTCTAACAGCGCTCGTCTCATGATGGTCGGATCTACCGTCCGAACCCCTCGACCTTGACGCGAAGACTGCCATGGCCCCGACTTTAAAGCTCTGTTCACTAAATGCCTGGAATAAAAATGTCGATGGTTATTATTAGTTCTTAAATCATGAACATCGTCATGGCTAAATAATAGCAGTAAGGATCGATCTTCATGGCTGAGCAACGCCTCGGAAAGCACGTCAAACTATTGATGCCTGTTGTCTTTTGTTCATCTTTACAGTTGTTACGGATAGTCGAGAAGCCATAAAATCTCACCCCAGTATTGCCAAGGGATATCATGTTACCCAGCTAACGGGTTATGGTAGGTACTTGGTTTTGGAGTCAGATAGACAATCCCTCTATGCAAAACCAAAACTCTACTAGTCAGCTGCATCAGATTAGATTGGATGCTAACGATAACATACCTAATCTGGAAAAGGCTAAGCACTGGTCATTGATTACAGCCCTCATGTATTCCGCAGGACATAAAATTGCAAGAGTTGCCACTTCGACCAGAACCGAATTAACCCTGTCAGAGGCCCTAAGGCAATGGCATTCTCGGGGCCCCTTTTCTCACTTTGACTGACCAAATCGTGTGTGGACTGAGGAAACGCACATTAAGGGCTGTGGTTTTTAATATATTTGATACTTATTCTTAGATTTGTTCTAAAATTGTTTTAATTCTACTACTAAATTTAACGATTTGTATTTTGTGAGATAACAGTGAGGTCCCTAAGTTCACACGCACATCAAATTCTCGTTCGAAGAAACATTTTTTCTTGGTGCATGCACTGGGCCTGAGCCCTTAGTTGATGCGGGGCCCCTAGGCAGTTGCCTACTCCGCCTAATGGTTAATCCGGCCCTGACTTCGACCGTTTCTATGCTTCATGAATTAAGCGGATTCCGTTTACTTTGAAGAGTTTATCGGCCAACCTTGCGGGCAATCTTAAAACATTACCTCTTAAAGTTTTTTTTTTATTCATAATAGTCTCGTGTTTGACCACCATCTCACCTGATGGCAAATGATGATGTGGTCGAAGATGGAGCACGCTTGCCTAGAAGTAACCTATTCACTCTTGACTTAAAGAGTCCCAGGTTATAGCGATCAGGAAACAGACTTCGGCAGGGAATTCCACTCCTTATCCGTACCTACGGCTAAGGAGTGAAATTCGTTTTGTGCCACTTAACGTTTTGTTTTGTTTTTCATTGAAACGTAGGTACCTACCTACGCTTATATTGTTGTTTATTTTATTTTAATTATTCTGATATGCTAATTGCGATCTTATCCTGAATAATAAGGTGTTGGGCGGAAGGTTAAACATACCTACCAATTTTATCAATTTTAGTGTTGTCGCTGAATGGAACATCACAACGATACAACGACCATTTCCTTAACTTTGAGGGCTTCTAAAGTTTTCAAAATTAGGTACATTATGATCAGTGACACATTTTTGTATAGAATGCTTGTTATACTTGTTATACACCCCATCAATGTGTGAATCGGTAGCAACAATATTTATCAATTTTGTTGCTACCGATTCACACATACGAAACTAGTAAGATGACAACTTGCGTGTTTCCAAGTCGTTCCATTAACAATGACTAAGCACTAGGGCTTTCATCCCGGGAATCTCGGTCTCGAAAATTTCGAGAGTCTCGACGATTTTTTAGTATTTTCGAGACTCGAGACTAACATCTTCGGTCACGGGAATAACGAGACTTTTGAGACTTCAGTAACATAAAAACTGTATTAAACAATTTATTAAACCAACAGTCAATTTTTATTATTTTTAGTATGGATATGGCAATGGCAGCACGGTCGAGCATAGAGTAAAGCTTAGTATTATCTGTGGAGGCTGAATAACCTTATTGACAAATAACATAGATTTGTCTACATATTATAAATGTAAACTGCTGTGCCCATAGATGATACATATATTGTGCCCGAAAGGGTCCATGTGAGCTACTACTTATATTAAGAGCTTGTTAACACGTAGTTATGATTGCAATAAAGATTGAATTATGGAACTATTCTGATTAAATTGAAAGGGGTTCGAACTTTTTTGTATGAAGACTGGCATGTCGACCCACCGCCATTTTGTTTTTTTAGAAATCGTGGCGCATACTGAAAGTGGCATGTATGTAACAAAAAATATCAGTAACATGCTACCTCAAAATGTCACTTTACCGAGATATTTGAAGCTAAACAGCGACATATGACTACAACGACAATCATTAAAAGTAGACTTATTACGTATTTATAAGCATCAGATTGTATCTAAATAATCGTTCCCAGGTTGATTATGATTACTAATGTTTATTGAAAGAGACTAGGTACATTACACGCTATTAGGAGCAGAAGAATACTACTACAAATAATTATTTATCCACTAAACCGCATCGCAATGAAACGCAGTCGACATGTCACTATCGCGTGGCGGATCATGTGACATGTTACTCAGCTTGAAAACGTTTTTAAGCATTAGTTAAAACAAGGCAAAAGGTATGTCATTTATGTTAACATTTATTTATAACTGTAAGTATGATATCAAACATAAGTGAATATTAATACTAAGATGTGACATTTCAAAAGATTTATAAAATATCTAACACGTATCAAAAATACTACTATACTACATAATCCATAAATTCAGCAGGAGGTTGGATAGGGGTTCTTGATGCCGAGCCTAATCCATGTACCAAAGAAAGACATGTACCAAAACACTTATTGTTCATTTTATAATACGGTGGGATGAAAGACAGCCAACACGCGTGTGTGGAATTCTTCGACATGCGTTTTATTGCGATGCGATGCGATTTAGTAGGCAAATAATTAATTATAGTAGCGGTTTTGTCGTACTGCTAGACTAATAAGCTAAATACTAATAAGAGTATGGACGCGAAACTTCAAACGTTTACGTGACACTTTGGGGTACCGTGTTACTGGACATTTTTTGTTCCTCTAGCCATGCATACCATACTTTTATCATGCACCGCGATTAAAAAAAACAAAATGTTGACGTCGATACGCCAGAAAGGTTCTATCCCCTTTCATTGTGAAAGCGCGAAATGGTACTAAGTAGTATCCCTCTAGCGTACAAGCAGAAAGAGCTTTTTCTAATGTTGTAACAAAATTAGGGTTAAATGCCCTTTGTTTTTTACGTTCCCACTACAAAAATGAAAAAAAAAACTGTAACAAATGGTTTTTCTTTTATTTGCATTTGTTTATGAAAGTAACTACTTGATTAAAATATATTGATTTGACTCTCTAATTGCATAGCTTATAAATAAGAAACCTAGTTTTGAAATAGTCTCGAAAGTCTCGTTTTTCCCGGGAATTTCGAAACCAAACCTAGTCTCGTTTTTTTTTTTCCCGGGACTCAGTAATGCGTCGAGACTGAAAGCCCTACTAAGCACACACCGTCTGCTAATCCTAGACATGATAATTAAATTAAATTAATCTTTAATCTTTATTTGGAACAAAAACACATTTTAGGTACATAATTGTATCTATTAACGATAATAGCTACATAAGTTACAAACTGTATTATAGCTATTAACACCCTCCCCTAAAATTTAAGATTCAGCGTTCCAAATTAACAGAAAATACAAAACAAAAAAGAAAAAAAACTAAACTAAGAAGAAGTAACTTACATAATCACCAGTGATCGGAGTAGGTAGATTGAAATGGGGTCATTGATCCGAAACGTATATATTAATATGGACATTCCTCCAGAATTGGTGGATTATTAAAAAAAAACCGGAACTTATGTAGGAATTTTATTCTGCCAGAGTGGAAGGAGTCATTTGATGATTTGCCATCCTCAAAAAAAAAAGGTAGGAATAAAAAAATAAAAATTAAAGCTTCGATCGGAATTAGATTGTTTTTATTATTCAACAGATAAATAATGGATTAATTTAGTTTTTATACCTTCCTTTAAATTTTGAATTGAGTAGGAATAATATCACTACCAACATTAACAATGTTTAATTGAATCCGGAAATACCGGAATTACTTTCCGGGAAAATGGCTTATCCATGTTATTCTTTCTGTGTGCATTTATGATACAAGTACCAAAAATCAATCTACCTACTCCGATCACTGATAATCACTCATCACGAAAACGTTGGGACCGTCCGTCTAATGCCTGGAATACACAAAGCTAGTTTTTCAAGCATGCTAGCAATGCTAGCATGATGATGATGACGGATAATAATAATGAACCAGTTTGTAGTTCAATTCGTAAAAAAAATACTAACCGGAAACTTTGAAAGGTAGCATGAAGCCAGAACAGTTAAGTTTAAACTAGCGCACAAAAATACGAACTTATTTTAATCGATCCTAACTAAATATTCATTACTTTGCTAACATGCATGAAGCAAGTTCTGTAGACACTATGCCAAAATTACTACTTTGTTAGCTTACTTTTTTGTGTATGGCATCTCGCAGGTCAACCTCTGAGGTTGTCGGCTGCTTAACCGGGCGTCCCTGTGGTTGCCTTAATCATTAAATTAATTATTAATTAATTTAATTGTTACCACTTTCTTAACCCTGTGCTTAACCCTCTATCACTCATAAACTGGGATTCGTGTATTCAAGGCATTAAGAGGAGGCTCCCTAAATTGTATGTAATTTTGTATTAATATTTTGAAACAATCACGCATACAATTAAAATGGAACTTTAGTATATGATTTATTAGATATTTTTCTTTACATGTCTAGACCAGTTTCGTAATTGGAACATTTTCACTAGATTCATTTTTTAATCGAAAATCATGTCTTTTTAGGGTTCCGTAGCCGAATGGCAAAAAACGGAACCCTTATAGTTTCGACATGACATGTCTGCCCGTCTGTCTGTCTGTCCGTCCGTCCGTATGTCACAGCCATTTTATTCCGAAACTATTAGGACTATACATGTAAAACTTGGTAGATAGGAGTATTCTGTGAAACAGAAAATTTAAAAAACATTTAAAATAAAGGGGGCTCCCCATACATGGAACTGAAACTGAAAATATTTTTTTCATGAAACCTATACGTATGTGGTATCTATAGACAGGTCTTTAAAAATTACATTAAGGTTTCTAAAATGACTTTTTCATTAAGTTAATCGTTTAAAAGATATACGCTTCCAAAGTGGTAAAATATGTGTCCCCCCTCCTCTAACTTCTGTAATAATGAGTGAAAAATCTAAAAAAAATCATGTGTTGTAGATCTTAATGTAAACTTTCAACTAAAATTGGTTCGACCGAGATCGAGTCGGCGGTTTTTGAGATACAGTATATTTTCTAAAACCGCAAATATAACTTTGTAATTCATACAAATACTATGAAAAACAAAGTTATATGGCGTAGTTGTAAAAATTGTAAATAAGCTAGTTTTAAGGTTTTTTGTTTTTTTTTTCAATTAATTATATTAAGTATATTATATTTATTATAGTTACCACGGAACCCTTCATGGGCGAGTCCGACTCGCACTTGGCGAATTTTTTTAAAGATTAATCAAAATTTAATCAAGATTACTCGTCTTTTATGTCTAAAATTAGTATTGACAGTAAGAAAATATAGTTTATTATCCAAATATAGGACATTTTTCTCTAGATCAATTATCACTTTAGTTATAAACGAAATAAGAATTGAGACTTACGACATTTAGTTTCGAACCTAAATATGGTAAAAGATCGCACGCGATATTCAACTTTATTACTGCTCCGTTAGCGTTTAGTATACAACGGCCTAACCGGGGTGGATGAGGGCGGAGCTTACGTGAAAATTATTTTGCACTGCCTGGTCTTAAAGCGCCATCTTTGGTAAAATGTCCCGAAATAGATGTTAAACAACATAGTAGCGGAACCTATGAACACAACCGTGAACTATTTTGAAAACCTATTTTATTGTCAACTGTAAGTAACACGACTTACCACTAGATGTCACGAAATCGAATAATACAGCGTTACGTTCCGTTACGCTCTCATCAACAGACATAGTAATCATTATTTTGCAATTATAGTAAGTCCGGAAAACATTAGTAGCCTACACTGCATGGCAAAAGAACAAAGATGGGGGCTTAGTGAGAAAGTTCCCACGAGTGAATGATGATGAATGAATGTAGGTTGGTGTAGTTGAATTAACGGAACTTTAACTTCAGTACTTTATACTTTGTTAGGTACCGTCAAACTTGCTAACTTTGCCAACGGTTGCCGAGTTTGCCATAGCCAACTTCTGAGGGAAAAACTTTTTACCAAAAAATTAAACCGACTCCCAAAAAACACTGCAAAGTGAAAAATAACTTTAATTTCGGTAGTCGGTGTCTTTAGTTTTGTATTTTCGTTTTTGGCACCGACTTCCGAAATTAAAGTTATTTTTCACTTTGCAGTGTTTTCAGATAGAAGTTTTTATTTCACTCTTTTTAGTTGGTCTATTTTTAATTTACCTAGTTACAAGAGCCTAATTATCAACTACTTATAACCTTTTACAAAATATTGCTTTTCCCAATGCTGGGCCGTTAATTGTTGAGGAGTTCTCCTGGTACTTCACCATCAGCTCTACATCACCATATGCATTGTGACGAGCATAAAGTGCGTAACATCCATATTCAAGTAATCGAATCGCAATCCACTCAATACTTATTATTGAGTAGTTTCGGCGGCCATCTGTGGTCTTCATCATCAGTTCCACTTCCTCAAATGGTACTAGTATTGTGAAATTGTAACGCTATAGGTACAGTATTTGCGCATATAACTAAATAACTTCACATATTTAATTGGATATTCAAACTGACCCAAATTGCCCGCCAAACCTTTTGTAAAACAACCTTCATTTAAGCACATGCACTATTTTATATCTGGGTAGCTACTTATAACTTATTTAATTAAAATATTCATAAGAAATTTTGTGGCAGCCCTAACCTCCAACAAAACATGGCAAAGTCACCATCACGGACGTTGTGATTGGGGTTGTTGAATTTACTAACACCAATTGCGAACAATAGTTAGCTTGTAGCACGGTAAATCAGCTTTTATTTAGCTAAGGAACATTTTGCTAACATAATATCAAAAAAGTACTAACATAGACAATGCTTTTCCTGTTTATTTTTGTAGAAGTTCCGGAGCACAAAGTTTTACGCCACTTACATTCGAAAAAAGTAACCGCCGAAAATTCCATCTCAAAAACAAGCTGGGCTGCCACGTCTCATTTGGCGTTGCCCTTTAACTAATAAATTTTACTATAAAAGCATCGATACATGACAATAAACTATTACTAGACTTTTTCCTTCAGAAGTTGGCTATGGCAAACTCGGCAACCGTTGGCAAAGTTAGCAAGTTTGACGGTACTGAGGTCATTATTGCAATGATTGACAAGACCTTTTCACGCGATTTCGATTTTAACCAAATGCACGGGAACTAATCTTGCCATTTTCAAAATTTTCGCAGTGTTTTTTTTTTACCGAACAAACTCCTGCGTTTGTTGGTCTATCATTCTACACGTGATATTGGCAAAATTGTGGTGGCTCCTCTACAAAGGCCATTTAACAAAAGTTGAAGTGTTTTTTTTTTTAAGAAACCGCTTAGCCAGTGACAACGTAGACGCTGCTTTTTAGGGTTTCGTAGCCGAATGGCAAAAAACGGATCCCTTATAGTTTCGACATGTCTGTCCGTCTGTCTGTCTGTCCGTCCGTCCGTATGTCACAGCCATTTTATTCCGAAACTATTAGGACTATACATATAAAACTTGGTAGGTAGATGTATTCTGTGAACCGCTTTCCGATTTTAAGAGAAAATTTAAAAAATATTTAAAATAAAGGGGGCTCCCCATACATGGAACTGAAACTAAAAATATTTTTTTTCATGAAACCTATACGTGTGTGGTATCTATAGACAGGTCTTTAAAAATGACATTATGGTTTCTAAAATGACTTTTTCATAAAGTTAATCGTTTAAAAGATATACGCTTCCAAAGTGGTAAAATGTGTGTCCCCCCCTCTAACTTCTATAATAATGAAGTGAAAAATCTAAAAAAAACCATATGTTGTAGATCTTAATGTAAACTTTCAACCAAAATTGGTTTGAACGAGATCGAGTCAGCAGATTTTGAGATACAGTATATTTTCGAAAACCGCAAATATAACTTTGTAATTAATACAAATACTATGAAAAACAAAGTTATTTGTCGTAGTTGTAAAAATTGTAAATAAGCTAGTTTTAAGAAATTTGTAAGGTTTTTTTTTTAATAAAATATTAAGTATGTTATATTTATTATAGTTACCTACTACGGAACCCTTCATGGGCGAGTCCGACTCGCACTTGGCCAATTTTTTGGATTTGATTGAATACGCCTATTCAGAATTTCACTAAGTAACTAACTTTTAAAATAAATGATAAATGATCTTTATTTTGTAAATTGCTTATTAAATAACACTTTACACGTCATTTTTGTAAATTTAAACTAGATGAGGCCGGTGTTTCCTAATTGAGCACCCCGAGAGAAGAAACACCGAAACAAACTCAGGGGCCCGTCTTGTGCTCAAATGATTTCTTTTGTATGTGTATGATGTCAAGAATAAATAAAATCTTATTGATATTTTACCAAAGTATTTTAATTAAAGCTCGTAAAGTCCTTTCAAAAGTTGTCTGAAAGATATCGCTCTCAGCGATAAGACCGCCATTGTAACCAATTTTATTTACAATTTTAATTTAAATAAAAACCCTAAACTACATATACACACCTAAAAATAAACTAAAATATTGCATCCAGAAATTCGTGCGCTTCGCTGTCCACTGGTAATGTGCCCAAAAGACTGGCGGCATTGCCACGTTGTATGGCAATGCTTAACCTCTGTCCAAGGTAAAAGCCAGCCCTTGGATCACGCGAAGTGTCAACTAGGCGTTTGGACAGATCTTTAAATAATTTGTGAGCACTCGGACCCCACGACCCCAAGGTTTCAACCCCAAACGGCTCGAAAATATAACTACCAACAAGGTTATTATATTTCCGCCGCTTGAGGTTCTCAGCAGCCGCAGCGGCAGCGCCAGCACAACAAGATGAGCTAGGAAGATGGGATGGCGCAAGAGTATCGACACAAGTTGCGTCCCACACTAAAGGCCTACCCATCTTCCAAGGAAATAAAGACATACCGTCCGGTCTTTTGCCAGGCCATTGGGTTCTAAAACAGCTGGAACGCCGACAGTGACAAGAGCTCGTCGGATAATGTCGTTAATATTCGCGTGCCGTGCTTTTTATTAAATAATAATACATAATATAATTTTATTTACAATATTGTTATTTAAGTGTGATTGTGTGAAAAAAAAAAAATTAGTGTACAATAAAGTATATTCTATCTATCATTATGACTTATGATTATGATTAATTAGCACGGTTTTATAGGCATGCGCTTTAGAAAAACAAATATCTGCTACATTAATAAAGCCATGTGTATGGCACCGTACTTAACTAGTGGAAAAAGTACCATTTTAAAAAACTTTGTCCAGCTGAGAAAATAGATACTTTTGCTATTAAAAACTCGTTAATTCACAACACTAAAAGAATTTATAATTTTATTTGTCTGTACCTAATAGAATAAGGGAACATGAATCAATATTACAATAGCAATGGAATCACTTCTAATGTTCTTTTAATTATATTTTTGTTAAGCTATGCAACTAACACTTAAATATCAACTTGTTCATCTTTCATTGTATTTTCGTCCTCCAAATCAGCCTCTAATTTTATAAAATTCGAGGGTAATATGAGTGACTCATCTAATTTAAGCTGTTTTGGTGCAATAGGATCTTTATGTTCTAAAACCGTAATCAGATCATCTTCCGTAACCAAATCTTCGTATAAATTTTTAGACATAAAGCCAGCGAGGCCATTTTTCGGGTTCTCGCCAAAAACCATCTCACTGGGTGTTTTACACAATACTTGGTGAAATGCTGTATTCAGATCATGCTGCACATACTTCACTCCGTCCTGCCACTTTGTGTTTTGTGTTTTGAAAAGCCAATCATTTAACTTCTTAAGAATGTCCTCGTTCGATTTATCTTTAAAATCTGTTTTGGTAAATACGGAATCTGATGCGACAACCTTAATTTGAGGGCATAAACTAGATATTCGTCTACAAATGGGTTTCACTAAGTCCAGACCATTTTTGGATTGCAGAATATTGGGCGCTCCAAATACCAAAAAGATTTCTAATAACTCGTCAACCGCTTCCACAACACTTAAAGTTTTCATTGGCTTCAAGTGTGTATATTTCGAAATAAAATTTCTGTATACCATTAGATATTTATATTCATCACCGTCTTCGTTAGTGACGCCAAGTATGTCTATTTGGCCACGAGAATAAAGTTCCGGACATTTATAAGTAGTAGTACTTAAACCTCTAATCAAATCTTCAGAAGATGACCAATCGGTAATCCGGTCAGAAGAGCGGTTGTCAAAAGTTTCATTTATAATTCTATCACCTATTTTATCAGAAGTTGAAATTAGTTTTGGGTGTCTTTTAGAGGCTTTTTTGTTACAAGAAGCACACATTGACAAATACACTAATACACTCTCTGTAGTTATATTTCTGTATTTACGTTTTAACTCGACCATCATTCGACTTCGCCCTCCGTGGTTTAACTTTACGTGGTATTCAGATATTATGTCGTACATCTCATCCATTGGTACAAACATTTGCCGCTTGTTATCGCCGGGAACTGGAGCCGTGAAAAGTTGTTCCCCGTCAGGCGATTCCACAATTTCGTACTTTTTCAAGCGACGATAGTCCGCTGGAGTTTTCCTCGTAGCAGTTTTTGCAGCTTTAATCTTTTCAATGAGCCAATAATACTTATCCCGGGATAACAATACAGAGTTTGGCGTCTTTTTGTTTTTAAAGACTTCGTATAATCTCCGGTAATAGGTATGCATCTCTATCCACATCTTTAGTAACTTTTGTCTTTACAACTGGTTTTGATTCAGAATCCACCATTTTGTACATAAAACACAGCAACAAACCGGGTATTTTGGGATAAAACTTACACAACAAAACAAAAACACGCCTCAGTAGTAGATTGTATTTGTACACTGACTGGGGAGGGCACGAAATGCCAATATGGCGGGCGCGTCATTGCCCGAAGTTGTCCGAGTGCGCGGACCGGACAAAACCGAATTCACCGTGTCTTTCTCTAGCAAACGACCAATACAACGTTTAGGGGAATCGCGTATTACCTAAAACTAATTCATAACCGGTTATATAGTTAAATTAGGTAGAAATCATTCATGATATTGCCCGTTCATTGTGTTTACATCTACCTACCTATTATAGTTGTGAGTAGTAGGTAATAACTACCTACAATTAAATATGGACATGATGTAATGATGGAATGTATCAATTTAAAATTTCTTCACGTTTTTACAATTTATAGCGTTGTCTGATCGAATGTGATATGTAGGTACCAAATTATATCATGCAATTTGCAATGTAATGCAATCAACCTAGGAACTTGGTATTAATTATTTTACTATCGGAGTCAGCAGTTCAGCACATCAAAATAATTAAGTAGATTGTTTTAAAATATTTATAGGTATATACTGTATAGTGAGTTATAGATACAATATTGAGATGTAGTTTTATTCGTATTTAGATAACGATATGGTTGCAAGTTGCAACTGAGCAACACACGAAGAAAATCAGGTAGATCTGCAGGATTTCATAACAGGTTAGATTGTTTTGCATATTGAAGCTATACCCATTTATTTAAGGAAAAGGCCTGAAAAACTTAATACAGGCGAAATGAGTGCCCTCCACTGGTTGTAGTCATAGTTATGGCTTTCAATACCGGTATTCCGGGATCCCGTAATACCGTGATCACGGATTTTATTTTGGCCTTTTACAATACCGGTATTGACGCCTCAATACCGTGATTAAGGTATTACAAACATCAGATCTGAAAATTATGTGATCTTATTCTCACACTTGTTTTTACCAGCGCAGCGCAATCGTCCCGCTGTTACCTACCTTAAGCTCACCCTCCCTGGTAAGTCCCCTCTTTGAGGAGTGGCTAACGAGGCGTCATGGCGTCCTCACCTTCCGCCTGACGCAGGAGCTCACAAGACACGGTTGTTTTGGGAGCTACTTGTGTCGGATTCGGCGGGAGGAAACGTTCGGGTGTCACCACTGCGAGGACACGGTGGTACATACAGTGGAGGTTTGTCCCGCTTGGGCAGAGCTCCGTCGTGTCCTTGTAGGGACTATAGGCGGCAACCCCTCGCTCCCGGCCCTGGTTCAATCCATGGTCCGGACTTCCGGAGCGAGGAGGCATGGGAAGCAGTCACCTCCTTCTGCGAAGCAGTTATGCAAGCGAAGGAGGTGGCGAGACGCTCGCGGGAGAGGTGGGTATCAAGGCCCTTGCACCCCAGCCGCTGCAGGAGATGCTCTGGGCGTCAGGAGTTGCAGGGTGACTCCCAACCACTGTAGACGTGGGCCTGCGGGCTGCGAGCAATGGGTAGCTCGCCGCCCGACTGAAACCAGGCCCGTGTAGACGGTGCGTCGTATTCTACGGGCGCCTCAAAGAATGTCAGCAAAATTGTCGGGACCCACAAGAGGGCCGTTGCCTGTCGGGGTTGTGGAATTGTTCGATAGAGTTACCGCGGCCTCGGAACACGAAGGGCAAATTCCAACACACCCTCCCGCTTCGCCCAGATCGGAGAAAGAGTTGAAATTTTTATAAGATATCAGTCGTTGTCAATCTTTATGTCAAACCCTCAGTCAAACCTAACTAAATTTCATAGGTAATGAAAAATTTAGTTACGCTTGACATAAAGATTACAGTACTTTTATAATGCATTGATTCTTATGTAACCTGCTATATAACATACTTTCTATTTTATTTTAAGGACTTATACGAAAGCTCCAAAGAACTTGCCTTAGGAAGCTAGACTAGCTATGGAATTTAGACTCTTCGGATGACATAGCTCTGCCCGTTAGAAATGTTATAATGCATTGAAGCAGCTACAATATATCTATCGATGTTTTAAGGTTATACACTTTGTCAGTTTAGTTCGATGTTAGGTCAATCAAGACGATTTTTAAATATCAAGGAAAAGGTTACCTACATTTTAATTAAAAAAATTACAAAAACGAAATTACTTCAATATTATAAATGCGAAAGTATATGTCTGTTACTTGTTCACGGCTAAACAGCTGAACCGATTTTAATGAAATTTTGGCATGGTGATAGGTAATAGTTAAAATCCTATCCCATGGACAGAAGTAACGAATGAAAGTTTGTATAAAAAATCGCGCGCGGGCAATAGCTCTCTAATAAAAACAATTATAATATATACATAGGCATACCTACTGCTCTGTACCTGATTACCTACATCAATAATGACGATACTGTAGAATGATCATGGATTACAAAGTTATACTCTTTTCAAAGGCTTTTTTTCAGGATAAACCTATTATGTGTTGTTCAGATCGGTTCTGGGGGCAGAAATCCCTCTTATTGCTGAAACCCTCGGCTATCTACTTGAATGAGCGTGGAAGGTACAAGTCTACCTACTGGATATAACTGGCTATTTATATATTACTGACCTAGGTTCCTACATAGTCGTGCGTGCGGTGGACCTCAACATACTCTCTAGGTGAGTCATACACGTGGGCACTTTGTACCTAATTATGACAAGAGAGTTACTCTTGTTACATAGAACTGACAGGTTTGTGGTAGTTAAAATAAGCCTAGTAACCTATATTATAGCTGTCGACTTTTTGACTAAATTCATCTAATATGACTGTTACTCTTGTTATATAGAACTGACAGGTTTGTGGTAGTTAAAATAAGCCTAGTAACCTATATTATAGCTGTCGACTTTTTGACTAAATTCATCTAATATGACTATAACAGCCAATAAAAAAATTAGGTCTGTACGTTTAACTGACAATTTTGCTTGCATTGTTTTGTCAACTAAATAAGTAGGTGATGTTTTAAATATACTACTTAAGTATTTACATTTGAAGACTATTTGACATTGAAAAATTAGATTGTATAATAGGTAATAGCAAACAATAATATTAGACACGCAGTCCACATCTTGTTAATGGAGTACAAAAATCTTATTATAACTGACTAGCCTAATTTCTTTGCATGATCTCGTTCTTTCAGTATTGTTTGAAACTTAGAAAACCGAAAAAAACCTATAAACTATAAGATGTGTTACCTAGGATAGGGTGTTCCGTCCGGACCTGTGCAATCTGTTCCTTGTAATGCATCACCCCACGTGTACTTCAATCTTGGACCGCAATCTGCAACCACGCAGCATGCTACGAGTGCCTGGAATGTACGTGAAAAGAAAAGTTAACAAATGTCATCATGAAAAATAAATTAATGCAACGCACGCACTCGTAAGTAATGATCGTATTAACTTTTATTTGCAATGAAAAAATGTTTATTGTATCTTTTGTGATTTCTGATTTCATCTAATTGGTCATCGCAGCGCAATTAATCAACCTTTCAAAATAAGTCTAATTTTAAGTCGTCTTATCAGGAAGTAAAATACTCCCAATAATTTTATTAAGCATGCTTGTAAAATAACTTTGACATTGTTTGAAACAAAAAGCCACTAGGTATATAAATAAAATATGATTGGTTGCACGAATTCATCGCTGGCGCGTGAGTCGCCGTCAGGGCGGTATGTGTGTCGTGGCCGAATGACACAGTTCCCCCCTGCCACGGACCATCTTTGACAAACAAAACCAGTCCTTTTTCTTGTCTAACTATTGGATAGCTATCACAGGAACTGCACATTAAAAACTTATCGCAAGTAAAAGAACATTGCTTACGGCCCGACCTAATACATGACTAAGCAAATATTACCTGTTTTGTCAAATAATAACACGATCTTAACCGTGGACTTAACATACTGACTCAGTTATTTTCAGTTCATATGAACATGCTTTTTGACAATTAAAGTTGACCAAGCATGGTACTGTCAAGCATGTGGCCGAATCAAGCGGGTCATAATTTTTCAATACCGCCGTAACGTTGGGTAGGCCTCACAAAAAGTAAAACATTTGAAAATTTCCAAAAACATTTTAATGCAAATTCCTTTAAACTGTTTTTGTTAACTGTAATCAACTTACAGTAGGTATATTCCCCATCCCATATCTTATTCTGAAAGCTTACTTTCTTGTTCGTGAAAATACAGTCGTAATAAGTATATTTTCATGACCTTTATTACAAGCAAGATTGCATCCTTATTGATTAATAAATTCCAAAACCTATATGACATGTCCGAAGTCCATTACATTTCATTGGAAACGAAAGGGTAACGTAGTGATGTGCGGTGAATCGAAAAGACCCTCAAGAAGAAAGTGTCAGTGTCAGATTTCTAGGTCATATGTGAATAACATGTCATTGAACTCGCTTCGTTTAACAGGCTAGTGACAAGTGTACATTATCTTATTTCGCTATACTGTCATTATAGATTTTTCAGTTTCAGGGAAATATGTAAATGTTGAGACTATAGTATCTACCCGGCTTTTTCTTGTTAAAAATATTACCGGCCCATGAATAAAAAAACATTCATTCATTGTTCAAAATCTGGCAGCTGGTTTTATGTGGACGTTATAATTCAGTATGCAAATTGCATTCTAGTTGCATCATCATAGTTGCATCATTCTTTCTCGAAATTGTTATTCTCACCACAGTGTTACCTTTGATGCAATTTTTAGACCCTAAGGATCGATCATAATTATTATTACAATGACAATTGAAAGTCTCTGTGGATACAAGGAATAGATCAAAAGTGAAATTTGAATAAAGAAAAAGCAGCGAAAGTGTTCATCGGTCTCTTGGGGTTATTGTCATGGACAACACGTTCTTGAACGACATTTTGAAGTCCGATTTCCGAGTAGTAACGATCATGGTCATAGTAATAGTGTTTACCCAAAGAAATGTAGGTAAGACAGTAAGAGAGATCGAAAGCTTGAATCACTTAGGTGTAGTCCATACTTACAATAGCAATTTCTCTGTTTATTTTGGCACGTTATCAAATGTTAGTCATGCGCTTTAATGTTTACTAGACACACAACTTTCTATTACAATACCTGTCAAGCATTTGGATTTTTGTATTTGAAAAAGCTTCATGACAGGCTCGATTTTATGGCACTATAATAAGGATACTGAATAAATCAGATAGGTATCGTACTTTTTCATGTAGTTTGATGTCATGTTCGATGATGAAACTTACCAACACTATGTTAACTATGTTACGTAGAACTTAAAAGTTTAACATGATTCCTTATTTATCAACCATTTCGATCTAAGCTAAATTAAATATGTACTTAAACAGTATTAGTGTAATTATACTTTTCATAAAATGATACTCGCAGTTATCAGTTACTTATAATAATGATTACCTACCATGCATGCATATGCATGGTAGGTAATCATTATTATAATCATTATTATATTATATTATCCTTATCATATATATTAATTATTATAAAATGCATATTTAACGCGTTAATTATAACCCTTCGGAAGTGTATATACACTTCCGAAGGGTTATAATTAACGCGTTAAGCTTACAATGAAACTGTAAATTAAAGTAATGTAAAGAGGTTTGCGGTTTATGATTTAGGTGTAAAAGTCTTACGGTTTCCTTTTGCGGATAGTCAT
The DNA here is from genome assembly GCA_943138885.2 of Tholera decimalis. NCBI lineage: Eukaryota > Metazoa > Arthropoda > Insecta > Lepidoptera > Noctuidae > Tholera > Tholera decimalis. The sequence goes on along the minus strand of OW964552.2, from coordinate 11,071,731 downwards.
CATGCCGTCAAGATATAGAACATGATGTCGGTCAGCAACCTTCAACTAATGATACGTTAATGCGCCTAGACGGCGAATGGGTGCCGTGGATAACAGTAAAATAAAGATAAACTTCACCCACTGTTTTATGCTTTTTTTGCCTATCTCCTGAGCGCTTGTTCGCTCCAAATGCATAGGCAATGAGTCAGTCAACCATGCAGAATAAAACTTTGAGTAGCTTTATATGTTCATTACAAGTTTATGTTATGTCTGGGTTTAATATAAACTTACTACTGCTAAAGCTTTTCGCAATAATAAGTCCCTGAAATTAGACAAATTTAAAGAGTCAAAACGTATTTAAATTTTGAAATAGGTCAAAATGAAAATGTGTAGGTTTTTTTTTAATAAAAAGCTTTAATAGTTAAAAAGGAACAAGTTTTCTATGTATTTAATTATTCTTTCGATCGGACGGATTTTCCTCTTAGTTAAAAAATGAGGGCGTATAACGAGTCAACATGCCATAAATGAGCGGTAAACTTTGATAAGAAACGATCGATAGGATTGGAAATCAATCAAACAATTATTAAAAAAATAAAACAATGCGTGTTACAGGATAACTAAATAAGTACCTAGGTACACACTCGAATCTAATTTTATTTCAAATGAAATAAAAATAATATCCATTTAAAACAAAATCATAAACTTACCAAATTAATGTAAATAGATAAACTTTTTGAACACATTTTATTAATAAAACTGTGATTTAAATCTATAAATAATAAGAATTGTGCGGCACACTTTACACGCGAATTATCGTCCGAATGTGAAGATGATACATTCGCGTGAGAAGGGCGTGCGGTCGACGCACTGCCCGCGCAGACAACAAGTGGTGTTCATTATAACGGGAGTTACGCCGGGAGTCCTCAGAGCGGGCACAGGCGCCTACTTTACCTTCCATAGCGGTAGCTCTCTCTACGTAAATTTGAAATTAGCGCCACCTATCTGCCGCATCAACACTTAATTTGCCGATTCATCTGTTGCCGGTTTTACAATACAGCGTATGAATGACAGTTCGTCTTGTGATACGGAACAACACTATTCTAAAACATGGCCGCATGGCTCGGTGACAGCGGCCGCTTCGATATCTCAACACAAAACACTTTTAGGCCCTTTACTATCGAGCATTATTCAAATGATAATAACACAGATGTTAAGTACCTTGACTTGGATACCAATTTTGATAATTTTCAAGTGCGTAATAACAACGAAAAAGCTCCTGAAAGCGGCGTGACGTCGGAAAGCGAAATAATTCCCAAGGACAAAAACAACAAAAATCTTATTGGATTTTCTTCGTAAGTTATGGTTTTTTACTTAAGTGTATTTTATATAGTTGCTGTGAAATCATAACAAATATTGCGTATTAGCTGCTTTTTTGGTTCTTCCATCCGTTTTTATCCAATCAGCTGTTTGTCAATATTGTTCTGTCTCTTTCGCACTTGCGGGGTTGTATATAAGTGGTCTTTTAGCTGATGTATCGTTTTTGGGCATTCTATTTTGGTACATTACCATCACGATGTGATGCGAATATCCTAATTTTGTGTTCTCTTAAGAGTACACTATTGAAAGGTGAGTAGGAGGTATGTTAATTAGAGTTTGTTTTTCATTCATCACCTGTCTTACAAGAGTTTAAGAGCACTTTATTTACCTGTGTTGTTCCAGGTCTATTTTTATTAATTTAATTTTGCTTACTCTCACCATTATTGTCAAAACAAACATCAATGTATTGCTTCTTCATGTTAATAAGCTTAATTTTTTTTCTACTGTGGCCACCAACATGTTAATTAGCCAATAATTAAATGCCCATGTCCATATCAACTTAAGATATTTGATACCTTCCATAGACAAGCTTGAAATTAACAAGCTTTTCATTTTCAGTCATGATGACACAGTATCAGAAATGCAAAACTCGGATGTCACATCTAGCATGGATAAGAGCAAGAGGAAACAAGAAGACAGCAGTGCGAGGTACAAATGTGAATATGAGGGTTGTGAACGCACATACAGCACTGTTGGAAACCTGCGCACACACATGAAAACACACAAGGGTGAGATCATTGTACACAATTGTAGATACACAATGCTTTTTGATTAGCCTGCATTGATGCATAACACGAGCTTTGACATACAAACATACACACTCTTTGACATCCCAGAAAAAAATGTTAGAGACATTATAAACTGCTGAATAGTTAGTAGCCAGTAGTTCCAGAACTGAGACTTAGAATAAATTAAAATTATTAACAAATAATAACTGAACTTCTCACCTTTCCACTATTTATTTATTATCTTATATCCACATGAACACATCTCATTTTAGTTATGACTAATTTATATTATTATTCACACATTAACACTTTATGCCTAAGAAATATGCTTACATTATGCAAATCTTTATGTAAAGTTGCACTTTTGAGAAAAGCATACATGGATTGCAAGCTTTAGTAACAGGCTTTATAACATTATTTAATATTCTCAGATTTAATTGAACATAATTATGTATTTATTAATAGTAAACAAAATAATTTTTCGAGTTAAAAACTCAAATCAAATCATCAAATTTTCTTTACAACTAAACTAATTATACCTGTTTGCTTAACTTATGGTACTTAAATATGTGTGCCTGAACTATACCTGTGTTTCAGGCAGTAAGAGCTAACACAGCCAGTATTCATCTTTAAGTATTTGTAACATTACAAAATAAACTAATACTGACTAGTCAATTGTTTACATTATTTTAAAATAGATGAAGCTGGTGTTTCCTAGCACTCAATGAACTATAACTATACTGTCCCATCATTGGCTAAAGGTCAGGTCTTCCATCACATAACCTTGTACAAATTAGTTTGTTCTTTAAAAAAAACTTTGTGTACAATTCAAATTTTCTTTTTAAGTGAACATTAGAAGGCACTCTCCACTCTTTCACATCATTGTCGGTAGTATCTCCAATCCTCGTTTTTTTATTTATTTACGTTTATAATATTAGTATAGACTCTTCTACATGTGGCTTTGCCCATGTGTCTCTTGGGCTTATGCCATGGGAAAAAATAGATTATACAGGGTGGGCCATTAGGGTGTTGGCGGTTTCAATATTCAATTAAAAAAGAACTAGAAAACAACAAAAATATATTTGTATTTTTAAAAAGTAGAAACAGGAATTTTTAGGACCTAAAATAATGTTGACCAAATGACTTCCCTCGGCTGCTTGGCACTCTTGGAACCGAAGTAGCAAATTTTGGAAAACTTGTTGAAAAGTTTTTCTCAGTATTTTGTTACTTTCCTGAATAATATTCCTCTTCAGCTGCTCTAAATTGATCGGATTATTCTCGTAGACTACCGATTTGAGGTAGCCCCATAGAAAATAATCGCATGAAGAGAGATCGGGGCTACGTGGTGGCCATTCAATATCCCCCCTTTTCGAAATGAGTTTTCCGGGAAAAACATTTTTCAGCAGCTCTATGGATACCCTAGCCGTATGACATGTGGCCCCATCCTGTTGAAACCACATCCTCGAGGTATTGCCTTGAAATTCTTGCAAAGCTGGCACCAAAAAGTCTGTTATCATGTTGCAATAATTGTTAGCTCTAACCGTCATCGCTTGCCCTCTTTCGTCCTCAAAAAAGTCTGGTCCAATAATAACGGTTGACGTTATCTCAGCCCACACGACAAGCTTAGAGCTGTGAAGTGGACGTTCATGCAAGCGTCGGGGATTAGTCTCGGACCAGAACCGACAATTTTGCTTGTTCACATGGCCATTAAGGTGAAAATTGGCCTCATCACTAAACTTTCACGTTGTTGAAATTGTTGAACCGCTCGAGCATCAAATTGACAAAGTTAAGTCGGTTATTGGCATCATCTGTTTTAATTCTTGGACTATCTGAATCTTATAAGCCTTCAAATGCAAATCACGCTTCAAAATTCGTCGCAAAGTCGTTCTTTTGATGTCCAAAGACTGACTTCTCTTACGTGTTGACTGTTGCGGATTTCGCTGAACTGAAACACGAACACGCTCCACAATGTCGACTGATCTTGCAGAAACTAGGCGACCACGAGCCATAATTGTTACTGTTGAGCGGGTTGTTTCGAACATTCTGATCCATTTCCGTATCACATTGGCGCTTGGAACTTCACTTAAATCGCGTAAACCGTGTTTCATGTCGATACAAACGTCGTGCAGTAATCACTGATTTATTGTTTTCGTAATACGCGCGGACACAAAATGCACGCTTCGCTCCCGTGTACGGCACCATGGTGTTATAACTTAGAACAAAAGTGACGAAATGATAACCGACTAGTTTAGGTAGGGTTCTGCTTTTGGATATAAACTACTCAATGCAATTGATTTAGCAATAATCAAAGTTTAAGTTACGTATTGATAGATGGCATTTTTCTCAAAATATTTACACATTTAGCTTAAACTTGTTCTCCGTTTTACTCAGATATTCTAAATTATCTTTAACAAATAACAATTTTATTTTATATAAATTAAAATATTAGGGATATAGGGACACCTTTTAAATTTCACACCTTTTATAATACATTAACACACGCATCTTCAAATTAATAAAATCCTCCAATTACGCAATCCCATTTTTTCTTTAACTTATTTAATTTTAAACTAAAATGGTAACGAAACTTGCGTAAATACGCTAATTTAGTCATGGACTCTATTGCTGAAATTGTATAAAATTGTATCAATAATAAAAAAGAATAGCCATTTATGAGGTTTTTTACAAATCTTGTATTTTGGGGAGATTTCGGGGAAAGTTTGGGGAGAATGCGAGTCGGTCACTTGGCAACACTTTGTAAATGTCAAAGGTTTAAAAAAAGTTAAATAATTTGTCAAATAATAAGTCAATAATTGCAAATAATTCAAGAAATTTAAGATAAAATATATTCTTATTTAATTGGTGTGTACCTAAGGATACTTCTAAGTTATTGTGTGGATCACGAAACGATTATGGAAGATAAAATTCAGATGACCATCAAATATTGTAACAGAAGATTTTAATAAAGTATTTGGTGTTGTAATTATATTGTTTTATTGTAAATCAACATAAATTACTAAGTACTAAATAAAAAGGAGTAAATAGGACGGCCTATGCAGTGGTACACTGATTTGTAGGTAGCTATATCTATATGCTATATATATATATAGGTACATATGCTTCATACATTGTTGTTGTTACTTGTTGCCAGAGGGCGCGGGCGCTCTGGAATCTTCGAGTGACGTCTCTATCTCAGTATATAAAATGTACTCTGTGTACGGCACCATGGAGACTAAATTTCCAGGAAGCGGCGCAGCTAACAACATATACCCCCGCTGCCCCGCGCCACGCGTTTCCGAGAAATTGAAGAATTAAATTAAATCGCCAATACTCATATGGCCCACCCTGTATAATAAATACTATGTCTTAAACCAGAAAATAGTCTACCTGTGTGTCAAGTTTCATTCAAATCCAAACAAAAAGCAGACAGTATCATCCATATTTATAATATTAACTAGTAAGAGTACTCTAGGAATACCACCACCCATTACATCATCCAGTCCTTTCATCATTTCAGTAGATATCAAAATACAAAGTTATATGTATTTAAATTACAATCGTCATTAATACCTAATGAAGTAATAATTATGATCTCTAAAGAAAATATAATTTTCTTCTCCAATAATTAGTTAACAAGAACTTTGATTACATAAGTGCTTTGTTATATTTAAAGAAAGGAGCAACTGGCAACAACAAAAAAATGCTGAGTAATTAATTAGTCGTTTGTAGAACTGGTTCCGTAAAAAACAGAGATTATAATATTATGGTCACATATCATATGAAAACCAGTGCAAACGGGAAAAAAATGCTAAGAAAGTTAAACAAAGATTGTAGCCTAATAGGGAGTTTCACCCATAATTTTCTTATCGTTTCATATGTAGCCGCTCAGATCAAATAGAGAATTTCCGCGGTTTAGACATATCGTCGCCGTAAACTTTCAGATCGGTTCTTAAAAAAATGCGTTGAATTGTAGATATTCAAAACACCGTTCAAAATATGAAGTGGGTTCATTGACCTTGGATATATAAGGAGGTTTGTTACATAGATTTCCGGGTTCCAATTGTCCGTATGAAATACAGAATCCTTATATTCAATGTGATTCGAAACTTTTGGACCGATTTTGTTAGTATTAGACCGAAGTTATTATATCTATGAAGTTCTGTGCCGGACATCTTACGTAAATAAGTAGGTACGGTGGCCGGCACATCAACCTACTCCAATCTGTCAAAATAATTTATTAGATTTACAACTTTATTACAACATGATAAGGTTCAAAGTCAATTGGGTAAATTTGACAGATTCGGATAGCTTGATGTGCTGGCGACTGTACTTACAACATTGGAAAATTAGTCTAATTTTGTGGGAAAGACAAAAAATATTCCTAACCGTGCCGTGGGACATAAGAAATGAGATTAATTTTGGTGTATATAGGTATTTGTCCAAATATTTAAGAAAATATACAGAATGTACCTCCTAATCTCGCAAAGTATTTTTTTTTTCCTGTAAGTCAAAGGAAAATCTATAAGAAGTACCTACCTAAATATTTTTAGAATAATAATAGTTATATAGTTTTAGAATAGTAATAGATAAATAATAGTTTTAGAAAATATTCGTTCGGAACCCTTTTCGCGCGAGTCCTACTAACAATTTGAGCTTTTTGTGAGTCTATAAGCGAGCAGGTGGTTATTTTTCTTCTCAAAAAATTCCCTTGAAAAGGATGTGTTTGAGTGGTACTATTATATTGTTTATTTTATATTTGGCTCTGTGAAGTGTTTCTTTGTCCGTTTTGAGTTCATGAAGATTGGCTCGATATTTATGATTCGAGTTCTCATTCCAAAGGCGCTTCGCGTATCTAGCGATCCTGTTTGTTACTAATATAAATATGTCGAAGAGTTTGAGATCCAAAACAGACAAAGCCTATCCTTTTCTTCTTCTTTTATTGTATTGACTGGAATTCTCCCTTTCCCTATTTTACTCATCGGCTTTCTGGAGCATCTCAGTCTCTTACTCAAACAGCGGCCCTTAAAGGAGTAAGTTTTCCTAGTGTAGCTTTAAACTGCTGTTCGTAAAGCTGTATGCCTCCTCATTATATTATTCAGGGTTTGTGACCGTTTCTTTGTTAACATTCTTATTTTAGATGGTCTTCTGTAAGTCGTGTCCATTCATATTCCAGTCAGATCCTAGCCGTTTGGCCTCTGTATTCCTACATGTCAAATTATGCTTTGGATTTTAGAATATTGTATGTAACCAGTCCGGCTCTGAATCGCGTGCTAGTTGTTCAGGGTTCTCTAGAGCCTGGTCTGAGCCCGGAATTATTTATGCTTACGATACATGACAACCCACTGAATTCGGATACTGATTATCCTTTAGGCAATACTACTTTCTTAATATTTAATGATACACTTGCTTTCGCCGAGCTTATAATGATTATGCGTAACGAAACTGATTTGGCGAATACTTGTACATAACTCATTCGCTGCAGTAGGTCAATCTTAGTCACCCACGCTCTTTGTTACACTTTCCAACTGTGTTGTGTGTTCTCGCTCGTTCTATGATGACTACTATGGACCCATTTGAAACCAGCTGGTTTCAAATGTGTCCATAGTAGCTTGATCTTGCCTTTGTCTCAATATGTAATTGTTCTGTTCGTGTTTGTCACCTAACTTCTCCTAAACGGCTGGACTTGGATGCAATTTTGTGTGTATATTTCAATGGGTTTCTAGATGGTTTGAAAATACTTTTCCGGGCAGGAAGACGTCTACCGAGTCCTATAGTTATTCTATTAAAAAAACATACCAATATCCCCCTAATCAGCCTTGACATGGACTGAAGCTAATTTTAAATCTTATGTATTTCTCCTTATGAATTTTAAGAAACATGATGTTCCTTGTCCTACACTAAAAATGTTTTTATATAAAAAATATGTCTTCGATATTGTTGTGACCATATCACATATCAATATAAAAACGTTAGGAAACCACATCGTAACCCTATCTTAGGAAGAGATCTTAACATTGTAACTAAACCCAAGTAGAGAGTCGTCAACTTACACTTTCTTTGCCGACGTTATTCAATGACATATTCGTTATATAATACATAATATAGTATTACCGCTCGTCATTGTTGACTCTTTGAACTCTACTTATCTACTTGTTACAAACTTGGAAAGATCTTTGAGGATCTTACTCCATCTTACAGTCATACTATCATTATGGGGGATTTTAATACTTCTTTATTGAAAAAAACTTTTTACCAAAAAATTAAACCGACTCCCAAAACACACTGCAAAGTGAAAAATAACTTTAATTTCGGTAGTCGGTGTCTTTAGTTTTGTATTTTCGTTTTTGGCACCGACTTCCGAAATTAAAGTTATTTTTCACTTTGCAGTGTTTTTTGGGAGTCGGTTTAATTTTTTGGTAAAAAGTTTTTATTTCACTCTTTTTAGTTGGTCTATTTTTAATTTACCTAGTTACAAGAGCCTAATTATCAACTACTTATAACCTTTTACAAAATATTGCTTTTCCCAATGCTGGGCCGTTAATTGTTGAGGAGTTCTCCTGGTACTTCACCATCAGCTCTACATCACCATATGCATTGTGACGAGCATAAAGTGCGTAACATCCATATTCAAGTAATCGAATCGCAATCCACTCAATACTTATTATTGAGTAGTTTCGGCGGCCATCTGTGGTCTTCATCATCAGTTCCACTTCCTCAAATGATACTTTTTGAGAGCAACTGCACAAGTTACTATAATAAATACCCAAAACGACATAGGTGTGCCTATAATATTTGAAGAGTTCCCTCGATTTCTCCAGGATCCCATCATCAGATCCTGACGTTTATGAAAATGGGACCAATATCGAAGTATACCCTTTCAATCAAAAAAAGAATTTTCCAAACGGTTCAGCCGTCTTCGAGTAATCGATGATCATACATTAAAAAATATATATATATATACGCGTCGAATTGATAACCTCCTCTTTTTGTCGTCGGTTGAAAATGATTCTCGTTCTTTGTCGCTCCAGTCAATACTACAGTCGTGAGTCGTCAAACTTGGCTTTCTTCCGTTAAGTGCCACACATCATTTCCCGAACTGTAATCCCTCACTTTTAGATCTTGTAATTAGATAATTACTGACACTATGGGTAGAGGAGATCCTCTACCCATCATGTCAGTAAGCATGGTCAATGCACGGCTGACATGTTTTCCTACCATGTCTTAATATTCCTGTCATACAAGATTCGCCCTCCTAAGGCCAAACCTAAAACTCTTCTGCTACACAATTTTAATGGTATGAATTCCCATTCGTGCAGTCATTTTAAAACATCTTCCTGCGCCGTGGCTAACAGATGATGTCAGAGCTTTCATGCACAGGAAGGCAGTATACAAGTCTAAGTTCAGATGTCGACTCTCACCGCTCAACTGGAAGACGTTTGTGAATGCACGCAATCGCGGCAATAGGGTATGTAGAGATGCAATGCGCCGCCATATTCATGATTCAGTTGAAAACGGTGACACAGCTAAAGTCTGGAAATTTCTCAAATACACACATCAAAAGTGTCTAGGGATCAACATATATTTTTGCAATAACTTTTCTCCTGATTGATATTAATTAAAATTTTCTTTAAGGATTCATCAAATAAAGTGTTTTCGTTTGTCACAGTATCGATAAACCAAGTCACCTTTGCATTAATAAAGAAATTTGCCATTTTCCTAATAAAGGGATTTTTGACATTTGAACCACTAACATTAAAGTTCGAAAAAAAGACTGAAATAACAGTTTTCTTTAAAATTTTATTGGGTAACTTAAACAATTAATAATCCGTGTTTCTACCGCGAACACTAACAACACAAGAACATCGGTTTGGCATACTCAAAATGAGTTCATCCAAATCACGCTGTGGAATGGCCGCCCATGTTCGTTGCAACAACAAAAAAAGGTCTTCTTGCGACTGGATACCCTCCATATTCGGCAGAGCTCTTCTCTGTAGCATATCCCATGCATGCTCAATCGGGTTCAAGTCTGGCGACTGAGCAGGCCAGAGCAGGACATTGATGTTAGCTGCGGCGAGAGTCTGTCTTACAACTCTTGCGGTGTGCGGTCGTGCATTATCATGCATTAACTGAAATAAGGGACCGATTTGCACTTGTAGAGGAACGATGACGTCAGATACAATCGTCTCAGCATAAATTTGAGCGTTGAGGTTGCCTCTGATCCAAATCAACTCAGTTCTTCCGCCGATCCAAATACCCGCCCATACCATGATGGTTCCACCACTATAAGGATGGACTTCCTGGCAGGATTTTAATCGCTGTTGGCGTCCAGGGGTTCTCCAGTGTCGTATACGTCTTGTATCCGGTCTCATACCAAAACGAGACTCATCAGAAAAGCACACGAAACGCCATTGTTCTTCTGCCCAATTTCTGTGTTCAAGAGCCCATTGATATCGAATCCTACGATTGTGCATTGCTATAGGTGGTACCCGTAGCGGTCTTCGGGAATGAAGGTTCACTTCATGCAAGCGGTTTCTGACTGTTTGGTCGCTAATTAAGTTCCCTGAAGAGTGATGAAGCCTCACGGCTAACATCATGGCGGTTATTGTTGGAGCTCTTCGAGTTAAGATTTGAATGTATCGGTCTTGTCTCCGTGTGGTGCAGCGATACCGTCCTCCATGGCGCTCAGCCACGGTACCAGTGCTTCGGTAACGTGTCCAAAGTCGACTGATAACACTCTGACTTGTATTCAGAGCTAAAGCCACAGTACGTTGCCGGGAACCAGCTTCTATCATTCCCACGGCTCTGAGCATTTCTTCCCTGCTTAAATGACGTCGCCGCTCCATAATAACGTTGGTTTTAATCAGTAGTAGGGAAACAGTAGCACTAATAATGTCTTCAATGCGTTGTATGTTTTTATAGGGAAAATATTGACAGCTGATTTTCATCTTTTACTCGAATTTGATTAACAGTTCCTGTTTCAAATTATGAAATGCACCAAAAAGGATCCATATAAATTTATAAAATCATAAATTTATTACAAAGCCACATCTCAATCTCAAGAAATCCGCATAAAAATGCTTGATCCCTAGACACTTTTGATGTGTGTAGATGGGTGTTGGAAAATCACGCCAAGAATCGATTCCTAAAAACTTAGATATTAATCTGTTGAATCAACACTTCTCATCCTCATCCTCCTCTACTGGCAAAATGAAGGCAAATACAATAAATTATCTTTCTAACCTTCCAACTCCGGATCACTTCGCATTTAATTTTAGTCAATTTTCTGATTGTGATGTTAAGAAAAGCATAGTGTCAGTCTGAAGATGATACTCCCTGTCCTCGATGAAATCTTTCCTATTCTTACCTATATCCTTAAATATTCTATTTCCAATGGTGTCTTTCCATCGGTATGGAAAGAGGCCAAAATTATTCCTTTACCCAAAAAATTGAATCCTACATCTTTTTCAGAATATCGATCTATTTCCATCCTGCCTTTTTATCTAAAGTCCTTGAACGCCTTGTCCACAATCAGCTTAGTTCTTGTTTTTCCAAGAATAGTCTGCTGAATCCTTTCCAATCCGGATTTCGTCCTGGTCATAGTACCACTTCCGCCTTAGTAAGCGTTACGGATGAGATACGGTTGGGCATGGATAAACCAAATATGACGATTCATTGCTTGCTAGATTTTAGCAACGCTTTTAATACCGTTGATTTCGAAATGACGCTCAGCATATTTCGCTCTATTAACACATCTCCAACAGCGATTAATTGGTTTCATAGTTACCTGTTTGGCCGCCGGCAACGTATTTGCATAGACGAGTCCTGCTCTTCTTGGTGTAGTACCTCAGCCAGTGTTCCTCAGGGTGGCGTTTTATCTCCTTTACTCTTCGCAATATTCACAAATTCTATTTCTAAAAAACTTCAGTACTCCTACCACCTTTATGCTGATGATTTGCAGATTTACAGACAAGCTCCCTATACAGATTTGCATGCTGCTATTGATATCATAAACCAGGATTTGGCTTCTGTTTGGAAATGGAGTGAGGCACATGGTTTTCAGGTTAACCCGTCAAAGACCCAGGTCATTGTGGTTAGTAGTTCCAGGTTGGCACCTAAGGTAAAATGGACGCAGCTTCCTTAGGTTATTTTCAACAGCACTGCTATTCCATTAAGCGAGAAGGTTAAGAACCCTGGGGTCTGGGTTGACAAATATCTTTATTGGGTCCTCAATTACAAGAACTCCGTCGCAAATTATTTGCTTCTGCCTATTCCCTAAGACGGTTGCGTAACTTTCTGCCAACTGTTACTAAAATTGCGCTAGCACAGTCTCTTTTACTCCCCATCGTAGACTACGCTGATGTCAGTTATCTTGATCTTTCTGAGGCATAATTTGATAGACTTGAGCGTATCACGTATCTGAATTTCGTACGAAACTCAAGTGGCTTCCAATACGTCTTTGCCGGAACATACTCATCTTGTAAGAGAAATAGTACACCGTGGACTACCCGCGTATTAATTTTCTCCTTCTGTGTCAAATCCATCCAAAGGTTGTCTGTAAAAGATCGCTTTTAGCGATAAGACCGCCCATTGTATCACCTTTTTTAGTTGTTAAGTCCTCATTTGTTTTACTGTTATGGTGTACAATCTATACTAATATTATAAAGCGGAAAAGTTTGTTTGCTTGAACGCGCTAATCTTCGAAAGTACTGGGTGGATTTGGATGCAATTTGGTATGGAAGTAGCTTGAAGCTTGAGGAAGGTTATAGACTTTTTACGCGACTACAAAAAAGGAGAGTTATGTTTTTACCATGATAGAATCCACGGGAGCGAAGCCAACACAACAAGAATGAATCTGAATGCATCGAGCTCTCACAGTGCTGCCTTATATAGAGGGATTGTCACACATGTACCCACATTTTCTAGTTAAATATTAAACTACTTAAATTACAATGCTTTAAGTTGAAATATGTTAAACGTTAATTTTACATCTTAAAAATCAATTAATAGTTTGTAAAACAATCAAATTATTAAACTTTAATCATTTCAATTATTTTAATAGACAAATTATTGTATTTGCGCCGATAGGTATTAATGAATTATCTCCTGAGAAGATGTAACGAATAGTGCCTTCTTATTTTATGAACTTAATTCTTATTGAACTGAATAAATCTTTGTTATCTTCAACTCAACTCAACTCTTGTTAAGTGTCGTTTGTGGAGGAGCCACCACAATTTTGCCAATATCACGTGTAGAATGATAGACCATCAAACGCAGGAGGTTGTTCGGTTAAGTAAGTATCGACTAGGTTGATGAAAAGTATTAAAAAAAACCAAAATTATTTTGTACGCAAACATGACATGACAGCTTTTGTAATTATGTTATCTTATCGTCATAATGCTGTAACACTGGTGGCCGTCAAAGACCGTTGACTTTTGCCCCTGACATTTCTCGACGCATTAAACAAAATTAGTTTCTTTTTTTCTGTTGGCACTAGAAATTGTTGAGAAATAGTATTTGTCGCTGATTGAATTTAGTTTTGTCTAGACTAGTTGATATATCGGGCGCTTGAAACTCGGCTATGCTAGGAGGATATTTGAGCGCTTGGCTTCGTTGTTAATAAATGAAATTATCATTACATTTGTATAAAATCAATCATAAAAAAAAAACGTAAATAGAAAAGATATTCTGTGAAAAATACGTTTTAGTATGTAGACAGCCCTGCGTGTGCAGGACGGCGATATTCGGTTTTCTCAACCCTTAGAGTAATCTTAAAAAACTTCTTATTCCAGGTGAATACAGGTTCAAATGTCCAATGCAATCATGTGAGAAAGCATTTCTAACGTCATACAGTCTGAAGATTCACATACGTGCGCATACGAAGGCGAAACCCTTCGCTTGTACCATTGGCGGCTGCCGGAAAGCCTTCAATACTTTGTACAGGTAAGATTTTTTTGTGATCAGCAGCTCAACCTATGAGATTGTCGGCTGCCTAATCGGATTTGCATATGGCAGCCTTATTTGTTATAATTAAAGCCTCCAGCCAGGTAGGTTTAGGTATTAAAAAAACTTATAACTAAACGACTACACGCTAAGGGCGTTGTCTCTATGGGCTGAATCGGACAAGTTTTATTTTGGACGAATCTACTACGTGCTCTGGTACGAAAATAAATACAATATTATAGTTAAAACTCCCAATCTGCCCACTGTAAATTACTAAAAGACAGAAAACTTAGATCTCTTAAGGGCATACCACACGCACAATCAGCATTACGACACGGCACAGTTAAGTACGTGCAGGCCACATTATTGTCGAAATCGTTGGCGTGGAAACAACAATGTTTCCCAGTGAAGAACAATTTTTTCTGCTACTATTTTACAAGTGTTTGCTAGTGAAACAAAAGAGAATGCAAAAGTAAGGCAGAGATTTATAAAGACTTATAAATTCAGTCAAGAAGTCGCGATTGTACATTCGCAAATCTGCCATTTTTGAGTAACGAACGTCCACGTATACCTACCTCACCGAACGACAACTAGCCTCGACTGTGGCTTGAACACTGAACGCCCAACCACACACACAGGCAAGTACACGCAGGCTGGGCTTACGCAGGCAAAATTTCAAGCAAGTCGAATTGAAAAATGCGCAGGCTGGGCTGTGGGGTTGGTGCGTGATTCAGTTTTACCAACCGCACGCACGGTGTTCCTTGTACAAACCGGTTTGCGCAGGCAGAACTGTGGTGAAGCTTGTGCGTGTGGTAGGCCCATTAAAGACCCACCACAGCGTTGAAATGATGGCTGCTAGGGCCCACGTTATCGCAGCCAGGCCGCTATGGTCCTACGCAGGGCCTACATACGGACCCTATGACCCAGATAGATCGATTGATAAACCCATCACAAATACGTCTACCAGTGCTGAAAAACAATTGACGATCATCGACCCAAAATAGTGGTATAAGACTAGGTAAATTAGGAGAGCGCCCTATGTCGGCACGAAAGCGTGTTCGGGTTTACCGAACAAATGGTCGTTCGCGTATACTCGCTATGGTGTCATTATTAATATTGGGACTTCGTGCTTGACTATTCAAGTACGAAGTCCCAATACGTGTTGACTTCGAATTTTGGGTTCTAGGACACACCAGTTTCATGTTTACCTTCATTGTTTGAGATCGAACTTAAAACCCTAAGCTCATAAGTCGAGATATCTTCCTCTGGGCAACGAGTGTTCCTTCAATATTTGAGACGTGATCCATTATTAAACTTACAATCATAATACACTTTTATGACAGCGGCCAGTCGTATCTGTCCTTTTCTTGTTGTATTTGTTAATATAGGTGACGGTCGTCGTGTCCATTCCAAAGGTCTTCTGTCCCTTTCACGTCTGTCTTCATTGTTTAATTTACGCGATGGCGATCTACTCTAAAACATCACATGTTATGTTCAGTCACATGTGACGTAATTTAAATGAGCTTTAATCAGACGACTTACGCTTTTTTTGTTTACGACTGGATAGAAAATGTAACGTGTTTTTATATTGTGATTCATGTTTGATTTGAGGGGTACAAAAACTATGTCTTCGCAACTATATGTGATTGGAGATAATTAATGACGTTGTGTTTTTTGTTTCGGTAATATCCAAGCGATAGGTACTGTATGGAATAATTTGCAGTACTTCCTTTTAACAATTTCTACTGATTAGGCATTTCAGTTGCCCTAACGTTTCAGGAACGTAGTATCTCTTTAAAACATTCCCGCAGCCCCGGTAACTATGCTAATCCCTACCTCTCCCTTTTGCTCACACATCTCGACTAGCCTCGGCCTTGGCGGACCAGCCTTATCAGTAAGGATACTTTGTTCACTAGCCAAGCTTACTCTACATCCACTCAAAGCTAAGACCTGAGCCAGTTCAATATAGATGGGATTAACAACTATGAGCCACCAACGTTGACATATTTTTATGCCACCCGTAAAACAGATAAAATGTTTCTAAGGAGAATTTCTTTGTTGAAAGGTGATACATTTTCCGTCGAAATAGACAATCAGTTGTAGAAGCTTGCGCAATAGCTAATGCTCGAAATGCATTAGAAACAGCACTGAATAATTTGTTATCGATACGAGTGTTCACTTTCTGTCTTTGAGGCCTCCCTTGGGTATTACGCGAAGGATATCCTCACCAGGAAACGAATAGAAAATGAGGGAATCCTATTCACAGTATGCAATATGACGACCTGCAATGCATTGAAATAGAAGCACATAGCTAGAAACGTTTGCAACGAAATGAAAATCGAACTACCAGAAATCGATAGTGTTTTTGACTTCTATGCTTCTGTAGTCATAAATAATACATTTTCGACCAGAACACAGTGAGTCAGAAAGTGGTCGTAAGTTATGACTTTGGAAGTTTGCCAATTGATTGAACAAAATAGCAACAACGGCTCTCATGTGTGGTGTTAATAAAGATGTGTTTATGCATAAAATGTAATTCAAGAATTTTGTGGAGCGAGTGAACCGTAGCGGGCACGGCATTAAGAGCTAACTCTTGCCAGTTTTTTGTAAACCGGAGACGATGATTGATCTTTGATGTGTGATTTATTTCATCTGTTGCTAAAATCCTAAATAATTGTCAGTCACATTTGATAATTGCTGGGAATTTTATATCCAGGACCGAATCCGTCCGAATCCAGTTTATAGAAAGTATTTTCCATTCTCAATACCAATTCTTTCTAACAGGCTTTCAACAGATATTCTTATGAGGCGTAAGATAGACATTAATATAAAGGTAGAAATCTTCTCGGTTGATCCATATTATGTTACAGAAATAACACAGACTTCCACACTATATGTTACGCCGCTGGTTGTAATTAACCAGTTCGGAACCAAGAAGTAACTCTATCTTTAAGCCTCAAAAAGATGTATCTTTCCATACCACACGAATTTGCAGCCTAATTGCTTATTACGGAAGATAGTGTACGGTCGCATACTATTTCATTTTAACGCTATTCATTGCATGTTTAATGTCGCCGAACAAAAGATTCTTAAAGAAAAGGAGCATTGGACCTGGAGTCTGAGTTTGTGAATGACATGGAGTTTTCAGGTAATGCGAACCAATCCTCTTAAATGGGTTCGAACTCGTCCCACCATCTTTGGGTTCTATTCGGTGGTTCCTTGAGCGGCTCTAATGATAAATGGGTTAAATATACATACACAAAATCACGCATTTTTCTATGAGAATGTCAGAAACAACAGAATACCACCTGCTACGTTTCTTACAAATTTATTTTGCTTCATGAAATTTCAAACAAGACCAGCTGCCGTCAAACTGTTTAACAGTTTGGCAGAATGTATGCTTGTAGTAATGAAAGGTAATTTGAAGTAAATAAAAAAAAACTAGATAAATCTTTTAAAATTTGTTAATTTCTGGGGTGTAACAGACATAACCGGCCCAATACCGGTACCCTGTAAGTAGGCAAATTTAAATGTATGGTTCCTTAGTCTAATACCTAACAAAAAACTTTTTCATTACCACGTTTGGGCGTGACTGATAAGATAAAGGAACCGACTTCCTATGATAAGATTTGACAGGTTATCAAATTCTTACATCATAATAAATATGCTACTACGGAATAAATATAAAATCATATATCACGTTAAGAATGACTTAGCAGGAAAAGTGCGGGTTACTCCAGATAGTTAGTCCAGATAAAGCCTGGAAGTGTTAGGATTTTTTAATGCATATAAGGTTAAATTACACACTCCAGGCCCTGTCCCGTCAGCATGGAAAGAGCGGCTGTCGCAACCGAAGGCTGGGCCCGCCGCAAACGCGGCGATATATCCCCTCTTTGAGGAGTGGCTGGAGAGATGCCACGGCGTCCTCAGCTTCCGCCTGTCGCAGGTGCTGACCGGACACGGCTGTTTCGGGAGGTACCTGTTTCGGATACAGCGGAGGACACGCCCGGGTGTCGTCATTGTGAGGACCACCTGAAGGACACGGTGGAGCATATAGTCGAGGTGTGCCCAGCATGGGCGGAGCACCGTCGTGTCCTCGTAGAGGCGATAGGCGGCGGCGACCTCTCGCGCCCTGCTCTGGTTCAGACTATGGTGCGGAGCTAGAGAGAATGGGATGCAGTCGCCTCCTTCTGCGAAGCAGTCATGCTAGCGAAGGAGGAGGCCGAACGCGCGAGAGAGAGGCAACTCTCTTGCCTCGCGCTGCGGGAGACGTCCCGGGGTCGGGGATCGCGAGCCAATTTCCGGCCACCGCAGGACCACCGGACGGCGAGCAGGGGTCGCTCACCATCCGGTAAGGATCAGGCCCGGATCGGCGGCGCGTCGTGTTCTACGCGTGCCTTAAAGAGCTTTCAACACCAGTGACGGGGCCTCATAGGGCCATTGCCTGCCGGGGTTTGCGGGAAAGTTTTATAGAGATACCGCGGCCCCGGAACTTTAGGGCAGCCGAGAAACAGGGTGGGTTTTTAGTCAGTAGAAGTCTGACACACCCTTCCGCTTAACCCAGAGCGGAAGAAGTCATTCGATGATTTTCCCACTCAGAAAGAAAAAAAAAGGCCCTGTCCCGTGGAGGACATATAGTAACAGCTATTTGATGTACAACAATGAATATGAATACAATTTTTTTAATACGTTTTTTTAACAAATTTTGTTGAGTAATTTGGTGCTTTTATACTTTTACTATCAGTCGCGCGTCGCTACGTCGCTCCCGTGGACTTTATCACGATAAAACATAACTAACCTTCTTTTGCAGTCGAGTAAAAAGCCTAGCCTATAACCGAACTCAAGTCTCAGGGTATTTCCATACCAAATTTCATCCAAATCCTCCCAGTATTTTCGGAGATTAGCGCGTTTAACAAACTTTTCTGCTTTTGAAATAGTATAGATAAACGACTACGCTACCTAGGGATCCCTGCATCTCTTAATTGGCTGTATCGCTTATAAATAATAACAATTAAGTTGAAACACCTTTACAAAGGTGTTTCAACTTAATTGAAGTTACCTAAATGGAATGTCGTCATAAATTCTTAGCAGTGATATGTTAAGTTCTCATGTGAGAGGAGAGAATAGATTTATCGTCCATTTAGCGTATCAATTTGTTTGTGGAATATTTGTAAGGTTAAAGACACGTACGCAATATGTATGTTGTTCATACGACGGACATTCATTATCAAATAATTGAAATTGACACTACAGTAATAAATCCCGAAAGAACCGCTCTGAGATTGTTTCGCTTCTGTTAAGTCAAACTGGGGCAATAGTATAGATGTCACACTAATGTGATTGCGAGGGATACATTACACTTTATCATCCAAATAGGTGGCATTAACCGTATGTAGATAATCTTGCGGGTCGCCCGGTATTTCTTTTTATTGTGTTGCCATCCAATATCTTTATGAAACGGATGTTAATCGTATTTTGAGCTCCTTAAGGTTCAAAGTTGAGCTAAACGATTCTTAACAAATGCTTGCACTGCTTCGATAAATCAAATGCAAATCTATGTGCTTCTTTACTTAAATATCACCTCGGATATTAAACCTACATCATTATCATATTATTTGTACAGTATGGATTATATGGACTGCGAATGAGACTTAGACCTCTGAGTTTCTTCCTTGCCAGTCTATTTTTCCTGATAGCTATAACCGGAAGGTCTTTAAAACAAGAGTGAAGTTTGTTGTTTTCTTCTCAGGCTAGTCAGTTAGGAAACACACCATACTCATCTAGATTTGATTTATAACCAATTTGTAAAATTTTGTACACAACACTAAACTTGCTGTTCACTTGACCTTAAGGACGCGAATCTTAGATAGATAGGTACACATTAATGGTTGTTTACGTAATATCCATATTTATTACCGAGATTAGATAATAAACTGTAGACAAATGACGTTGTGTCAGCGGTAGTGTGACGATTAGTGATTATAAAAAAACGTATTATATTCTCTCTTAGATTGAATGATACTTTGATTGGAGCCTCTTCTACAAGCTTATTACCTTTTTCGTCCTTTTCTGTTTTACTCATTTTGTACCTCTTTCCATCCCTGCCAGTGGTAACACATTACAAGAGCTGTCATGTCTGCGTAGAAAAAAAATCCGAGAGAGTATAAAACAGCCTACTGTGTTTGATGGTCTATCATTGCACTTGTGATATTGGCAAAATTGTGGTGGCTTCTCCACAAAGGCCACTTAACATGAGTTGAAGTTGGTTTCATTCTTGTTCGCTCTTATATTGAATGATATTTTAATTATTGCCTTTTCTAACCAACCAACCAACTTCAAATGTATACCATCGATGTAACAATGTACAAAATCTTGAAAAAGAGGTGACGAGGCTTCTTTCAAGATAAATTAATATAATTTATTATGTATGTAGTTCAGGCTGCGCGGCATTTTAGGGTTCCCTAGCCGAATTGCAAACAAAAAACTGAATACTTACTTATACATAGAATCGTCATGTCTTGTCTGTTTGTCCGCCCGTATGTCACAGCCACTTTATTTGGAAATTATAAGGACTATACAGTTGAAATTTGGTAGTGAGATGTATTCTTTGAACCGCTTTACGGGGTTTAACTTATACGGGCGGGGTTTCCATAAATGGGTCTTTATACCTAAATGATGTTAAGGCTTTTAAAACCATTTCTTTTTTCAAAGTCAGTCGCCCCCTCTAACTATTAAAATAATGTTTGAAAGGGATATAGTTAGTTAGTTTTTGAGATACTTATAGCAAATTTTCAAACACTGCAAATATGTTCTTGTCATTTATAGAAACACTATTAAAAACTAAGTTATTATTTGCTGGTGAAAAATGCTACTACGGAACTCTTCTTGGGCGACTCCGACTTGCACTTGGACTTTCTTTGCACTGGATCAACTAATCTTTAACAAATCGTAGCAATATTTAGTGGTCAGTATCATTAGAACTTGAAAAGGGGATATTTAGTATGTGTATTTATTGTTTCGAGTCCGATATTAGTTTTAAAGCTTATATTAATGTTGAGTTCTTCTATCTTCAGGCTAAGGGCGCATCAGCGACTGCACAGCGGGGACACATTCAACTGCAATGCAGGCGGTTGCTCCAAGTTTTTCACGACACTCAGCGATCTAAAGAAACATATACGAACACATACACAGGAGAGGCCATACAAGTAAGTGTTAAAAGTAGATAGGTTTTAACAATTAGTCTTGCCATTTCTTGTGTTTTGAAGAGATAAAATCCAGCATAAGCACAAACCTCTATGGCAGGAATGTCCTTACTATATAACGATATTGCGTCCCCGGACCGCAAGGTCAGCTAAAGGAACAGAGTGGATTTTTAGGCAGAAGTCTGACACTTCCGCTCCACCCAGAAAGGAGCAATTCGATGATTATTTGAAAAAAGACAAAACTGGAATCAGAAGTCTTCGGACGGTTTAAGCAATGATATACTTATACAACGTGTAACAGAATAAACGCAATTCCTGAAAGTAGTTGGTTCAGAATCGGCTTCTGAATCGATTTCCGTCATAAAAAATAGGTGTTCATCATGACAAATTAATACAATCTTTAATTCAAGGAAATGCGCTCGTGTGCGTGTCGGCCGCTAATATTGAATGAGTGATTGCGTCTGCGTAAGGATATTGTATGACGCACATACGTTTTGCGTTTAGTAAGGATAACTATTTTATCAAAATGTCTAGGTTTGGTTTCAATTTATTTAGTTACGGATGTTGTTTTATACTTATAATTTAATATTCTAATTGGGGTGTCTAAGGTATTCCGCTTAATCTGTTACACCTTGTATAAACAACTAGTACTCCGCCTGCGACTTGTCCGCGTGAATTTCGAAATAATTAATAGTCTATAGCACTCACCTTATAACCATAATGCATCTTACTACCAATGAAAAAAAAATTGAATCGGAACTAATGATCCGATTCGATTTTTTTTTAAATATAGAGTAAAAAAAAGAAGAGTTAAAATCTGTTTTTAAATCTTAAAAACAAATTTTAACTCTATAATATTATTATAGACTAGCTTCTACACGTGACTTCGCTCACGTGAAAAAACTATTTTAGCTTATGTCATTCTACAATTCCTAATCTATTTCTTTAGTCTGCCCTCTCCATAGTCACGCGAAATGATCTTATTGCTGCTTGCACAAAAATCGGTACCTACTGGTAGCTAGATTTTCCGATTCCAATAAATGTTACATTCATTCATCAAATTCTCATAAAATCATCACAGTTTCTGTGATCGCTCGAACCACACGATGATTCACGCTTAGCAAAACTAGAAACGAATCATTTATCTTTGTAGGAACCCGTTACATGTTAATTAGTGGATATTGACAGATGAGATATCTTGTTAATGTTGATTAAGAAACGTATCGTTAGCTTGAAAGTTCTGCTCGATATATAAGGTAATACCAGCAAGAAGCCAATCGTCTTTATATATAAAAAAAAGCAACATGTATAATCATTTTTGTACATATAGATAAAATTGAAGTGTCTGTCTGTTACTTCGAAATAATTTTAAAACATGTAATATTTCTGTTTGTTCGGGCTAATCTCTGAAACGGTGACGATTTTAATAAGACTATCATTGAAGACAGAGGAGGTTAAAAGGGCAACATATGGATTTAAGCAGGAATTTCTATGGGATCGAAATTTGCGCGAACGAAGTCGCGGTCACAGCTCTATTAAATATTATATTTTTTTATTTATTCATTTAAATTACCAGGAAATGAAAAGCGGCTCTCGTTTGAGTAAGCGATGATTGGATCGACAATGTTACGTATACTTAATTAAATCTTATCAGATAGTGGCAAGCTAATTAGTAGATCTTCGCAATATAGGCAGAACACTCGAATATGTTAAGCTTAACACAGTTAGTAAGCTTATTCACTTTATTTTTCTCTGACTAGTAAAACGAAACAATTTTTGTAAACATATAGCTTGTGGCTAAATAATAGCTGCCGCACTGGTCGATCTTCGAGTTTAATCAACGCTTGCCAAGGTTGGTCTGTCGATGGGTAATCATCTTAAAGCCTGCAATACATGTTGGCCGAGCGTTGTCGAGTGTAGGCCAATACCAACATGTACACGGTATTGCCTTGTCTTGCTATCGCTCGGTGTCACTTGCCTAGTTGGCCGAGTGTAGGCCAGCGCCAACGTGTATAGAGTTCATTTGGTGCAACTTGTTTTCGCTCGCCGTTGCTCGTGATCACTTGCCTCACTTCGGATCGGTGTCGGTTTTTGGTTACAAATCAAAGGCGCTCGCCTGCGCTCGGCCAACGTGTGGGCAGCTCTACAGACCCTCTTCTACATTGGCGTTCGACGAATTTGTCGAACGTGTGGACGCTCGGCCAACATGTATAAAATATGTATAATGTATACATGTATAATGCTTAACATATTGGCGGTCATTTGTCAGTTGACAGATGATAATCATGTTATCGCATAGGCGTGTCCTCACGCCAAGCTACAAATTAACAGACAATCAATCAAGTCTTTTATTGTGGATCATATTTGTGGATCTTTGTTAGGTACATGTGTGTTGTCTTGTAGTTGTGAAGGTTAGATAGGCAGTCGGTCTGTCCGGTTCTGATCCGGTTAGACTGGAACTTGGGAAAAGGCTAAGCTAAGATGATGATGGTGATGAACTTGGTAAAAAGTACAGAACTGTTTTTTTTTTCTATACAGTATGTTAACTAACAGAGGGCGTTCCCGTTAACCCGCAGTAGTACAGCATCCATACATGCTAAAAAAATACTACCATTCGAAAACAAAATGTTTTTTTTTTTTTTTAATATTAAAATTTTCACTAAAAATGTTAAATTGATACGTAAAAGAAACACTCTGTACACGCGTACTTGAAGGACGGCAACGTTGCAATTTATTTATGAATGCGTACGCGTGTACAGTGTTTCTTTTACGTATCAATTTAACATTTTTAGTGAATATTTTAATATAAAAAAATATAAAAACATTTTGTTTTTGAATGGTAATTTTTTTTTTAGCATGTTTGGATGCTACACTATTGCGGATTAACGGGAACGCCCTCTGTTAGTTAACATACTGTATAAGCTTTATTTTTGGTCAAACGTGTCTTTTAATTATATCTGACCTAGTTAAAAAATAACTAGTCGTAGAAACACAACCCTGTATATGATTGGTGCTACAGTGTACCCAATTCAGTCTTCCAACTCGTTGTACATGGGCGGAGCTTACGCCTCAAATCTATCTTCTTCTGTCAATAACATTAAACCGCTGCTCGAGTACATCGTTATTCTGTGACACTAGACAAGTGTCCGCAATATATTTGTTTCTTTGATCATCAGTCAACGTTCCATTCTAAAGTATTGTTGCTTCATAATTTTAGAAATGACAAGACAAATGGTTAATGTAGTAGGTTTCGTGTTTCTCTTGTGGGTCTACTGCCAAATGCTCTGTGAAAGTGTATCCTGGCACGTGTCCAGGTTTATATGTTGAGTAAACACGTGTCTTCTAAGATCTTATCGTTCGTTGTGGCGCTGATAAATAGGTAATTATGGTCCGTAGGGGGCGGTCTGATAATTTGGCAGACTGGGTTTGTTTTGCGTCTGTAAATTAATATTTGGTTGATTCTTCAAAATATTTGAAATCTGCCTAGCTCTGGGATTTAAAGCCATATTGTAAAATTCCCCTTTTAAGTGTACACAAACGAGAATTTAGTTCATATTATTAAAAAACATAATAAAATCTCTGATCATTAAATCTATAGTTAATACTTCTCTTTTTTTGATGATTATAATTATAATGACGAACAACGAAACGATGTCCAATTATGTAGCTAGTTATGAGAGTCTGTTGCTAATTAATACCATACGGTATGCTTTCGGTGATTGCAAGATTTTTTTCATACAAAAGACCTGCTAAACAACTAGAACCCACAAAGACCAGTACAAAGAAAAATTAGCCAAGGGCGAGTCAGACTCGCCCATGAAGGGTTCCGTAGTAACTACGCCAAATAACTTTGTTTTTCATAGTACTTGTATGAATTATAAAGTTATATTTGCGGTTTTAGAAAATATGCTATATCTCAAAAAACTGCTGACCCGATCTCGTTCAAATCAATTTTCGTTGAAAGTTTACATTAGGGTGAGATCTACAGCATATTTTTTTTTTTTGTTTTTTTCTTCCATTATTATAGAAGTTAGAGCAGGGGACAAATTTTACCACTTTGGAAGCGTATATCTTTTAAACAATCGACTTTATGAAAAATTGGTTTTAGAAACCTCAATGTCATTTTAAAGACCTTCCTATAGATACCCCACACATAGGTTTCGTGAAAAAAATATTTTCAGTTTCAGTTCAATGTATGAGATTAAATTTAAGGGGGGCTCCCTTAAATTTAAATATTTTTTCTTAAAATCGGAAAGCGGTTCACAGAAAACATCTACCTACCAAGTTTCATGTGTATAGTCCTAATAGTTTACGAATAAAATGGCTGTGACATACGGACGGACGGACAGACATGACGAAACTATAAGGGTTCGGTTTTTTCCATTCGGCTACGGAACCCTAAAAACATACACTTCTGGACACATCTATTGGCCCACCTTAGAGTTTAGGTTTCGATGGCCCCTACCGAAATATGATTGCTAGATTGAACAAAAACTGTTGATGCAGTTTTAAACCTGATACATTTTACCATCTTTTTCGATCGTATAGTTTTAAATTTGAATTCAGAATACCATACGACATGGACCTACGCCTAACAAGTCGGATATGCGCCTTGTTAAAGGCAATAAATTTTTGAATAAAAAACATGTTTTATCAAATAAAGGTTTAATTTAATAACGCGTGTTGCCTCCATGGGCATCTACCACAGCTCTCATACGATTAGGCATAGAGTTTATCAACCGCTCTATGAAATTTTGAGGGATCATCTCCCATTCCTCTTCTATGGCAGTTTTCAACTCCTGCATCGTCTGGGCAACTGGCTGACGAGCCCTAACACGCCTTTTTAGCTCGTCCCACATGTGCTCAATGGGGTTCATGTCTGGGCTTCTGGCTGGCCAGTCCATAACTGTGATGTTCACATCCCGAAGATATTCCCTGACGATGCCGGCCGCATGGGCTCTTGCATTATCATGCATAAAAAGGAAATTTGGGCCCACATAGTCCGCGTATGGTATCACGTGAGGTTCTAAGCACTCACGAATGTATCTTTCAGCATTTAATGTTGGCAGCCGTGGTCCTGTAACAACCTCAAGTTGAGTTTTGCCGCTCGCGGATATACCGCCCCAGACAGTCCATGAGCCACCGCCATAAGCAACCCTCTCTTCAAAGCAGCATTGTGCGAAACGCTCTCCCTTACGCCGGTAGACCTTCTTCCTTCCATCATTGCCATGTAACACAATTTTAGACTCATCAGAAAAGAGTACACGGCTCCAATCTTGCTGTGTCCAATTTAAATGACTGCGTGCGAAATGAAGGCGCGCTGTTCGGTGGGCTCGCTTTAGTTTGGGCCCATTAGCTGGCTTGTGTGGTACCATATCGCGTTCTTTTAACCTTCTCCGAACAGTTCGAGCGCTCACAGATACTCCGTGGAAGTCGCGAAGTTGGTTTTGTATCTCAATGGAGGTAAGGTGACGATTTCTCAAGCTGGTCGTCACGATGAATCGATCCTGCCTTTCAGTTGTGACCCGAGATCGTGGCCTTCCTTGGCGACGAACAAAGCCGCCAGTCTCTAGGTACCTCCGATAAACATTTCGGACCGCAGATCGACTTAAATTAAGTTGAGCACTCACGTTTCTTTGGCTGTGTCCGGCCTGAATAAGTGCCACAGCTTGGGCGGCGACTTCAGGTGAAGTATCCATAGATTATTGATAGAACCTCACCTTAATGTTAAGAATAAGTAATGTTTGTTGCAAAAGCAAAGATATCAATCACTTTTTCAAGAATTAAATCCAAGTAAACCAATAAAACCAAGTTTTCTTAGTATTCGATTGTTTGATATCAACAAACAGGCTCCAAATTGTCTTTTGTTTCTTTAAATTCTGTGTTCGAAATTCAAAAAAAGACTATTGAATGAAATTGTGAATGTGCCAGGTTCAAAACTGCATAAAAACTTTTTGCTCGACCTAATATAAAATTTTAGCTAGGACCAAACGAAACTGAAAATACAAGGTGGGCCAATAGATGTGTCCAGAAGTGTAGTTTGCTAAGTAAAACATCCTTCTTTCTGTAATCTGCTTAGACTTTTTTCCAACTATATCGAGGTCAGCTTACAGTCTAACCAGAGGCAGCTATATTCAACATGAAGCGACTGCAAGCATTAGACATCCATAACCTAGTATCTGGATAACAAGAAACCCCTTGGCAACACTGGTGACAGATTTTCTAGCTTCTAACTACCCGTAACGACTGTCAAAGATGTACAAATGACAGCCGGCATCACCGATTTAACTTAAACTTTCTGAGGCACCAAAAAATCTTGATATTTTAAGATGCTCACCCATCCACTTACTGACCTTGGCAAGCGTTGCTTAACCTTGAGGTATTTTTTTAAAGATCTAGCATTGTGGGTTGAATTACTAACAATCTTGTTAACCCCTCCATCTAGGCTAAATATGCTTGTGTCTGGAGTGGGTTCACGTGACCTTTCGGGCCCCCCTAGTGCTGACAGCTCTTTGAGGCGCGCGTGGAACACGTTGCGATCGCTGACCCGGGCCTGGTCCTTATCGGACGGTGAGCTACTCCTGCTCGCCGTCCTCAAGCTCGCGCCTACGGTGGCCGGAGATCGGCTCCACCAACGACCCCGCTATGCCGAGGCCCGTAATCCGCAGGGAGACCTTTAAATTTAGAGGTCACCACAGGATCGTCCGGTTAAGTAGTAACAAGCCTTAGTGTGCTGAACTACGAGTGGCCCTATAAAAAAATATAAATAAAAAGGAGATCGGCTCGCGATCCCCAACGCCCGGGGTGCCTCCCGCGGCGACTAGAAGCCGCCTGCGTTTCTTAGCCATTAATTAGGCTATTGACGCTTCGACCCGTTATTGAAGATCTACCGTTTAGCCACGAGGTCCTCAGCTGCCACAGTTGTTATTTTGACAGTCCTTCAGGTAGTAGCTGTATAAATATACCTAGAGTTAATAATTACTTCCAGCACCGTACTTACTACATACATTGCCTGCTGATATCATTAAGACTAAAGAAAGTACATTTGTAAAATCACTCAAAATGTGGTGCTTTTTGTGATTTGTAATTAATGTAACGTAATTCTCTCTTTTAATTTTATATTATGTAAATATGTAACATTACATATTGTCATGATTAAATTATATTTCTAAATATCTGTACCCACAGACAACCCGTGTAAACGTTTTGTGGGGCATTGGCTTATTTGTAAGATTCTAATGTAACCAATATTAATATTAATAAAGGTTTCTTGACATGGCGCACGAGATTGTCGACATGTGGGATGTGAACTCGGCAATCATTGTACCGATAGTCGTTTCGGCCAATGGCTTAATAGCCAAGAGCCCCGAACAACATATGAGGAGGCTCTCGTTAGGCGGCTGTACCTGCTTCAGAAAGCGGTACTCCTGGACTAGGCGCGTATAGTTAGGAGGTTCCTCTCTCTGGAGCCCTTACCACTGGTAGCTTGAACCCGTTTCCCGATACCGGTGGGCTATTTTTTTTTAATATATATGTTTATGTTTAAAAAAAATATTTAAAAATGTATTTTTTTTAATAAATATACAGGGTTAATTGTAAAACACCGAAAACCTCTCAGGACTATGTTACTAACATCATAATCAACAACTTTTGTTCTATGACTTTTAAAAATTCGTCATATTTTAGTTCACCAGATTTTGATACAAAAATAAAAATATTTAAATTGAACGCCCTAAATGTTACAAAGTCTATGCGAAAAAAAAAGAAAGTGATAGTATAAATAGTTTTCTTTTGCTTCGCATAGACTTTGTAACATTTAGGGCGTTCAATTTAAATATTTTTATTTTTGTATCAAAATCTGGTGAACTAAAATATGACGAATTTTTAAAAGTCATAGAACAAAAGTTGTTGATTATGATGTTAGTAACACAGTCCTGAGAGGTTTTCTGTTTTTTTTTTTCAATTAACCCTGTATATTTAATTAGGAATAAAGAAAATAAATCAATGGTTTCTTATTGTATTTTCCAGATGTCGAACAGAAGGTTGCGGCAAGTCGTTCACCGCATCGCATCACCTGAAGGCGCACGGCCGCACGCACTCAGGCGCACGTCCACACGCATGCGCGGAACCCGGTTGTGGGAGATTGTTTTCTACCGCCACCAGTCTCAAAGCACATGCGATGAAGCATCAGGTAAGTGAAATCCATGAATTCCCTGCCGGAGTCTGTGTTTCCCGATGGCTATAACCTAGATCTTTAAGTCAAGAATGAATAGGTTACTTTTAGGTAAGCGTGCTCCATCTTCGACCACATCATCACTTACCATCAGGTGAGATGGTGGACAAACGCGAACCTATTATCAATAAAAAAATATATACTATAAAGGTTAAAGTGTGTTTGTTTGTCCAAACAACACAACATTCACGACAAAACAGATCGGCATAGTTTTGGTGTGGAGACAATTGAAGGCCTGGAGAATGAAATAGACTACTTTATTCTCAGAAAAAAAAACACACTTAAGAAGCGAGCGAAGCCGCGTTTGGAACTTAGTATACTAATATTGTAAAATCAAGATTTTATTTGTTTGTTCTTTTTCTCGCCAAAATGGAGCAATGGACCGAAGCGGTTTTTGGTGTGTGAATTGTATACCTATACAACGTGTTACGGAAACCCCATATCTATCCAAAAGGACTGAAGACAACATCTGGTATGGAGTCTCTATGCACAGTTTCAGGTCAAAATGAGTGACTCAAGGAATTGATACCAAATTATCGGTTTCACGTGTTTTTTGAATACCATACATAACAAACGTGTCACAGCACTACGAGGGTCAATAACTTTCCACGTCACTTGCCAATAACACGATAATTCTCTTCGTTCTTCTTCATTTAAAAAAGTCGGCCTCTGGTATCAATCTACTGAAATTTCTAATAAGTTCCACACATGTAGAACATACGATTACAAAAACCTTGCCATATTATTTGCTATCGTCCAAAGAAGGCGTGCGATTGTTATGTATATACCCTTTATGTTACACGTTGTATAGTAAACGCGGGAAAAAGCTACTAATTTAGAATAGAAGTTGTTGTTGGTTGCGGTGATTTGTTCACCGCCAGGGCAGATAATGCCCTCTTTTTAAAAAATATTTGCTATAAAGAAGTTTTTACTTACATCTCGATCATGCACGAGTTTTCTCTGTCTACCTCTCTGTCGACCCTTCGTCTGAAAATCGTAATCACCATTCGGTCAGTAGCCAATCGGACCACTTCTTCAAACCTATGAGAGCTGCTCTGCTTCATTTGGTCCAACCATCTCGAATGGTGATCTCCCTCTATATCTCGTGCTCTCTAGGTTGGGACAGATGATCAATTTCTCCAAGTTTTTATGCACAAGTAATAAAGCCTTTCTGAATTGGCACAGTGAATGTGTCTGTCTATAAAGCTAAGAATAATTTACTTTTTAGGTAACAATATTTTCAAATATCGTTCGTTTTCAGTTTGTTCATAAGCGGTTTAGTATGCAGTAAAGTTCGAAAGCAAGTCATTGATATTTTCAATTTATGAAAGAAACATTTTGGCGTGCATCCAAACATTACATTTCATCGTACTAATAATGTTTTGACGAAAAGATAAACGGTGGACCATTCAACAAGTGGACATGTTAAAAAATATTTTATAAGATTTTTATGTAGATAATTATGCAATACTTCAATGTTTTTCTAGATACAAGTGCATTAAATCTTAATGTAGGTATTCAGTTGATTTGGATCACATTTCTTAATTTTTTGTGTGTTTTGATATTGTTTGAAAAACAGCGTGACTCAGTTTTCAAACCCCCGCAAATTGTATGAGTCATTCGTAGAAATTCTTTCTTGTGGTTAACGTCGGTGGCACCGGATATTTCAGAATTAAATTTTTAGTTAAAAACTAGTTGATTTAGTCAGAGACATCTGTCATCTGCGTTAAAAAACATAATTATAAAGTTGACTAATCTTTTTCCACAGATCAAAGCTGAGCCTATAGTCAACAAAGAAGTAATTGAACCTGTTCAAAAGCTAACGCAACCACCAGTGACCAAAACGGCCGATGATCTCATGAACTGGGACAGTCTTCTCGAATCCTTCGGCAGAATCACCACAGAATCAAACTCCACCGATGGTAGCCTCGAAGACATCACGAAAGTCAACAACGTCGATATAGCAGACCTACTCTTCCCAGTCAATACTCACAACATTAAAAATATCGGAACTGACGACTT
The DNA here is from genome assembly GCA_943138885.2 of Tholera decimalis. Taxonomy (NCBI): domain Eukaryota; kingdom Metazoa; phylum Arthropoda; class Insecta; order Lepidoptera; family Noctuidae; genus Tholera; species Tholera decimalis. Next base: position 11,040,250 of record OW964552.2, on the reverse strand, counting down.
AGCTGTAGACTACGACTTGGCCAGCCTAACACTATCGCCATTTGCCGTCGAAAAAACTGTTGAACAAAAGAACCTCAACAAAGAGTCTTGGGCTGACTTTAATAATTTACAACCAACAGTGCCTTTGGAATCACCCTCAATAGAAATGGGGCATCCTAAATTAGAAGTTAAGTCGAAAGCGATGCAGCTAGCTTTAGCTAATGAAATCGAAGACCAGGCGCCATGGGTAGACGTTAGCGCTCTAGCAGCTTCGATATCAGAAACGCCGGTTTGCATCGAAGAAAAAACCCCTGAAAGCATTTTCACACTAGCAACTTTCGTCCCCACTCATATGCAGAGTTACATAGACCTGAATGTAGAAGTTGCACCAACCGCTAATCTTATAACCCACGACTCCTTCAATCTAGATACCCCAAGTGTACTAGACGTAGGCGATAAAGTTTTCAACGATAGTGAAATAGTTACAAATCTCGAAACGAATAAAATTGATACCGACATCGACTTATTTTTAGGGCCTGATGAAGATAGATCTCTGAATACACCACCTCCGTCGAAAGTGCAGCAGAACATTGAAATTAACCCAGCTAACTCGGTCCTCTTTAACACTGATTTGGATTTGGAAGATACACTGTTGTTTGATAATGAACCTCCCTCTGATATGTATGTGGTGAGGACTGAGAATGTATTTGGTAAGGTGACGAAGAGGAATACCTTGGAGCAGTTGACGGCTGACGCTGGTATTTGTTCGTGTTCAGATTGTAAGTGTGATCCGAGTCTCGGTGAGTGCAGGGATTGCATGGGCACGATTGAGCCGGATTCTACTCAGAAGCAAGGTTGCGGCGAAGACACATGCTCCTGCGTCGATTGTAAATGCGATCATGCGGCCATGAAATGCGCAGTGGGATGCGGCCAAGCCACAGACACCAATCACAACACTTTTCTGCATTACCATAGACGACACAACAATTCAAACTTGGAAGATTTAGGAATTTTCACTATCCACGAATGTGAGGACACTTTACGGTCAGAGGTGGTGAAAAGTTTGTCATGTTCCTGTAGCTCCCAAGCAACACCAACCGGTAAATGCGATCTGAATAAAGTTGAGAAGAAACCGTGTTGCAGTGAGAAAAAGTTACCTAGTGAAGAGAAAGCTTCGTGTTGTACCTCTAAAGTGACCAGTTCTGATGACAGGTTGTGTTGTAGCGATAAGAAGCTGTTGACTGCCGAGAAGGAACCGTGTTGTGGGGGCAACAAGTCATGTTGCGTGACAATATGTTTCAAGAAACTTGACGCGTTCAAACAATTTCTTTCCGACAATGACCTCATCCATGCACTAAAATCGCATAACTTTAACCTAACAACAGGTTAATAACTGTAGTTTTTACAAAAAACATTGCATTTAACTATGTACAAAAGCATTGAGTTTCTTGCATTGCCATCCTTGAGCTGTTAGTCTGCCCGAAGTGATATTTTGTCCAATTTAAGCAATATTTTGTTTTGTTGTTTTTTATACATGTATTTTGCCGTAGTCATTTTGTAAGAGTGTATAAGATAGAAAAAATATTATTATTCATATACAATGAATTTGTGCAATCATGTTTTTCAATTGTTTTTATGTATTGTTGTATGTTATGTTACGAGTTTTGATAATGTTTACTTCCTCCAATACAATTGCTCTCTGTCCAAAAATATTTTATACAAAAGTACAGTATTTCAATGACAATTCCAAAATATTACGAACACGCTATGTATGATATTGTTTTCATGGGCTGCTGTTGGTGCTGTAATAATAGTTTATATTTAAACTAATAAAACTAATGTACAATTGAATAAGAAGATATTATAGATCAATAAGACAGAGTGCCAATTAAAAGTGCCATAGGTGAAAATGAACCTAATTTATTGATCATCAAATGATGTAAGGAATGTAAATGTTTGGTGCTATCTGTAGTTGTAAGTTATCCAGTGCCTTATATGTTGTTGTACTTACAATGTGCTTAAAATGTACAAATGTTGAATAATTTTATATGAGATTTTTATTCATTAGTTTAAAATAGATGCGATAATCTTAATGCTATAAGGTTTCTAGTCCACATAACAAATAAAATGCTTTATATTACTTTGTGGGTTTTATTTGAGATCAATAAAATGTGTATATATTCTGAGGGGTGACTATCTTTTCGTTAAGCATTCTTGAGTAGTTGCACTAATGGGGGAGAGAGGCTTAGACATTCTATGCACTACTTGATCTCTGGGGTCTTGAATATAATATTAAAGTTGTATGCAACACATCAAGTACTGATTGAATTTCATAAGAAATTTTATTCTCATATATAGAAAAATGTATTACAAGATTGATAAGAAATCACACAGTTTTTATTACTATTGATTATATAGACAAATAAAACATATACAATTTGATAAACTTATAGACACTCAAAAGTATAATTATGAGTATTCTCTTACATTTGATCAAATACAAAAAAGGGATGTTTTATAGTTATAACTTAGAATAAGTCTGCACTGCTTACTTGGTACAGTATAGTTTCTGTTTTTTTTTTTCAGGTATATTGCTTGTTATTTGCAGATAATTATGAGAATTCTTTAACATTTGATCAAAAACAAAAAATAAGAATGTTTTATAGTTACAACTTAAAATATAATAAATCTATACACCGTTTACTTAGTTACATTAGAGTTACCGTGTTTTTTCTTCAGATATATTGCAGCCATAAACTTAATTCTGTTAGTATAATGGGTGCTATAATACATTTATAGATCAATACAATTCATAGACACTAAACACTCAGTAATACAAAAAGATGCAGTTATAAAAAGATTCCGAGATCCATTTTACTTGAAGCTGCTCAAGTTAACGCCTTTTCTTTTTGTCATGTCGCCTGGCTCGAGACATGGCTGCCCGATGGCCTGGTGAAGACTGCTCAGAGCTGCACTCATCACTGTCTGTGTAAGCCTGAGAAAAATAGAAGATAATTATTTTGTTGTATCATACAATACCAAGCATAAATGTTATAAAAGGGAAATTGATGCTACCATTATCTCATTATGCATTATTTAGAAGTGTAAACCACCTTCGTATAACTGTAACTTTATTGTTGCTACTAACTAATCAAGTTCAAGGTACCCTAGAAACTTTTTAGATGTTTGAAAATGCTGTATCCTTAGGGGCGGAGTTTCCATGTATAGCATTATGAAGCGATAGCAGGCATTAGTATAGGTGGTAGAATGTCTACGCCACTTATTACCAACAAAAATAGAATGGTTTACCTTTTCGTAAGGATGCGGCTCGCTTTGTTCGTCAGTCAGAGTCACACAAGCCATGAGACAGACAAGCTGGAAGGCCGCACCGATATACAAGCCGTATCGAATCACTGTACTCATCAAATCTTCAGCAAAAATCTCACTTGGAATCATTTTTAGGCGATCGATAAACACTGAACTGAAATGGATGCAAGATAACAACAAACGTTTGAGCGTACTAGTTATCCGTGTACTCCTGCAGTAATGCTAAAAGACGCAGCATTTGATATTGATAATGGTAGTAATAATGCTCTTCGGGAGATAATTCTACATTTGCATGGGCCAACGATCGGGGAAGAGCCTTTAGATCATAACAATCACTCCCGGACATTTTGAAAATTTGTATCTGTCTCTGTCACAATCTGTCAAGTGTCAACTTCAGAATCATAGACTAGCTCTATAAATCAATACCTCGAATGTTGCCAAATCGGCTTGAGCGTGCTGACCGATTCAAACTTCCACTTAAAAAATATATATAATTATATATAAAATAATGTATAAATGTTTATCACTTAAAATGAAAAATATCACTCTAGCCAAAAAATAGTACTCAGCAATAAACCACGTTATACTTTACTGTGGCTTCATAAATAACCATTTGGCTGAAGCTGACCTATTAGCTGTTCCGTAATTAGAATTATCTTTATTTTATTAATTTAGATATGATATATTAAAACAAAACTTAAAAGAAACCATGGACTTCTTAGTACCGTCATTTGAACCATTGTTCAAATATCAACCACAGAATCATTCGTTCACCATAGAGATGGGTAACTAGTCGAAATTTCAATAGCTTAGCTAGCCGGCTATTTGTGGTCTAATAGCCAGCTAGCTATCCAGCTATTTTAGCTACTTGGCTATTGAACCATAGCGACTAGCGCTAGCGGCGGCGCAGCAGCGTAGCTAGGACTTAACGACCAATCGCCTTGCGATTCGAGTTCGATTCTCGCCGCGGCAACAAGTGTAGATATTAATAATAAATTAGGAAATGTTATGACTTCGTTTTTTTATTTTTATTTTATAATTTTGAAAATAAATTATTTCCCCTAGTAAGTCGTACCTTACTCACTGACTCACTCATTGACATATTTGTTCTCCCAGATGGTGGATGGGGAGGAGGGTATATTTTGACAGATTCGTAAGGAAGTGGAATTCCCTGCCGAAGTCTGTGTTTCCCGATAGCTATAACCTAGGAGTCTTTAAGTCAAGAGTGAATAGGTTACTTTTAGGTAAGCGTGCTCCATCTTCGACCACATCATCACTTACCATCAGGTGAGATGGTGGTCAAACGCGAACCTATTCTAAATAAAAAAAAAAAAAACAACTAACTCTCAAACCTACGGGAAAAGTGCCACACCTCCCCTTTTCACCCCCCTCCCTATCGTATCTCGGAAACTACGAGACCCGTATTTGTTTTTTACGGATTCGTATAGAGGAGGCTCGGTAAAGTAAAAACCATTTTTCAAAGTCGCCCCCCTTGCCCCCCTTCTCACCCCCTTTAGGTGGATCTCAGAAATAGAATAAGAGACTTGGAACTTTTTTTTTCAGGTTCATTTAGAGGGGCAATGCTTTAGTCAAAATAATTGTGCAACACCCCCCCATCTCCCTCCCATCACCCCCCCCCCCCATTTTGAGTTTTATTACTGAAAAAACTGTTGATTCTTACTTTTAACTATAAACGGGCCTTCAAATTTTTTATGCCATGCCCTCCCCTCCCCAACCTCCCCTAAAATTGAAAAGGCTGTAACTTCATAACGGTTAGAGATAGCCATTAGGTGTTTGAACAAATATTATAGTAGGCGTCGAAACCTGTCCGGTGGTACGTAGGGCCTGAGTGGAGCGAACCTGCGAGACCAAGTGGAGTGAAGGGGGGAGGTGGTGAGTAGTGTTGCCAGATCGGATTTGTTTTAAATCGGGACAGAAGGTAAAAAAAATCGGGATTTAGGGTTGTAGATCGGGACGAACAAAAAAAAACATAAGTTTTTTAAAAGTATCCAGAGCGCTTCTGATGTGCTGCAATAGTCAAAATCATCCTGAAACTAAAGGGTGTCTCAGCGCCAATTTTAAACTTTAAACTTGAATATCTTGGCAACCAGCGGGGCTAGCAGGAGGGGAGTGGTAGCGTTTGGTAGATGATTAGTGCGGATTTTTTGTCGCTATGTCGCAGTGGTCTGGCGCGCACCGCGCTTACGCAGGGGAGACTTATTTTTGCAGCGAGTTTTCATTGAGTGAAACACAGCGCAAGTTTTGTAATCGCTTTCAAATCCGCCGTTTAAGTGATGCCCCGTGTATTCAGTTAATTAAGTCATGGGTAGCAAAGTTTAGAGCAACAGGATGTTTACTGTGCGATCGATTGAAAACGTCAACCGCGTCGCCGCTGCGGTCGCGGAGCGTCCACGACGATCAGTTAGAAAACATGTTGCTTCTTTGAGCCTCTATCGATCAAGTATTCAACGAATTTTGGCCTTAGACTTAAAATTACATCCTTATAAAATTCAGATAGTTCAAAAAATCAAACCAGAAGACTACAACAAGCGAAAATTGTACCGTCAGAAGATATTAGAATTTTTTCGGAGGAAAATGGGATGGACAATGTTTATTTTAGCGAAGACTTTCACCTCGAAGGGTACTTAAATCGTCAAAATTGCCGTTATTGGTCATCTAGCAATCCAAAACAAAAACATCAGAAAGCATTACACAGCCCCAAAGTTACTGTATGGTGCCCAATATTGTCGAAGAAAATCATCGGGCCATTTTTCTTCGAGAATGACCGAGATGCAACGGTTACAGTGACGAGCAAGCGGTATACGGACATGATTAATATTTTTTTGTACCGCAGCTTCAAGAAGAGGATGTTGACGAGTCAGGTGTATGGTTTCAGCAAGATGGGGCCACAGCCCACACATCTAGGGTCTCCATGGACACACTAAGAGCGTTGTTTCCTGGAAAACTCATAAGCTGCTTGGAGACATAATGTGGCCACCCAGATCTTCCGACTTAACCCCAGCTGCCTTTTTTTATGGGGTTATCTCAAAGCAAGAGTTTTTAATACCCCTCTTACGAATTTGGAGCAACTGAAGACTAAAATAACGACAAAAGTGAGGGCCATATTAGTTGACGTTCTGCGGCGTGTCTCTGCAAATTCGCTAGTCCGTTTTGAAGAGTGCATTCACCGTGATGGAAGACATCTTTACGATGTAATATTCCGTACATAAAATCCGCACTAATAAACTATAATTTATTGCAATTAAAATATTATAAATATAATCTTAGTATTTTTTATAAATATTCAAATTTTGGAATTGGCGCTGAGACACCCTTTATATTGCACATGCAAGGCGTCTAGCTATCTTTTGGAGTACTTGGTCCATAGATTACTCGTTTACAAGGCCCATGTTTTTTATTACGTAGGTAGTTGTGAAATTCACCGCAAGTTACACTAGTTTTTTTTTTTAATTTCGGCTTTGTCATGCTCCAGTATCAAATGTTTTCGCCTCTCGGACCAAATTAAGTTGGTTTGTGAAAATACTCTTTCCGCTGCCGCACTTGCCACCTTTGACACCGGTATTTGACGCCACAAAAGAAAATAACTTCAGAAGTTTTGCGAAGTCTTGTTTTGTAGCGGCGTAAGATTATTGTTCTGTACTGCTGCTTTACCAAGTTTTGACTGAACACACTTCTTCATAAAGTTGATCCACATCGAAGAAAACCTTAATTATTAGATTTTCAAAAATGACATGAAGTAACGAGTGGTTAGAGAAAGTGATTTGAAAAAATCTAATTTGCTGTCGCTGAGTTCATATTTGGTCTCTATGTAATGAAGAACTGCACGTTGCTGTACGTGAATGCCACAAACTCATCTTCAATCCTTTGCCTCAATTGCTTACTTATTTTACCATTATTTCGTGACCTTCAAAATATAGCAATGTTTCGTTTTCAAGATATATTACTACCTACATCCTGTAAAATCTTAGTGCAGCTTTGTAAAATGCTAAGCATGGCTCCGTTTCAACAGAATTGAAGAATTGCCACAGCGCACTTGGGACATTCATCTTCTCCCAATTATATGTAATAATCTTTCAGTATATCGAAAAATTTAGTTGCACGTTCTACGGATTTCTACGGTAGAAAGAAGTGACAACCATCTTGCTCTAACATGATGCAAGACGGGAGCAAATTCAGCTTCGTGCAGCTGATAAGAATCTTTTAAAGTGTCAACTCAGTTTGTAAATCGGGACATTTGGTGTCCCGATCAGCGGCACGGGACGCGTCCCCAAACCCCTGAAATCGGGACGTCCCGCGAAAATCGGGACACCTGGCAACACTATGATGAGCGAAGCGAGCCGGCGACCACCGTAGCGTATCGAAGGTTTTTACTACATTTAGGGGTTTTAAAAGTGAACAATCCACCATCACAAGCACGTGTTAGATAATAGTAACTGATTATTATATTATATAATTAATATCATATTTTGCTAAAGATATTCACATTAATCTAATAACTTTATTGTATAAAACACTAATTTGTTACTTAGAAATAACCCTTCTTTGTGTGTTGAATCATCTGTCATCGTAAGACTAATATGTAATTGAACTAATTAATTTCAACATATCTACTGTATTTTTATATCATTTAATCATAGCTTAATGTTAAAATACAAAGGTTAACAAATCTGTTTTAAAATCGTACGATGTGACGTCACTTGTTTACCACTGTGTATAAAAGCCGCCGCTCAGTCGTTCTAGACACACTAAAGTCCGGTTAAGTAGACTCACAGCCTTAGTGTGCTGATCTACAAGTGGCCCTACCTAAAAAAAAAAAAAAAAAAAAAAAAAAGTTCTAGACACAGTCACTCTCAGTCGCTCTGGAGCAGTCACACCGAACGGACCTAAGTTAAGTGAACTTGTGTTGTTTCTAACTTTTATTAATATTTTATAATATTTTTATATATAGAATTATGTTGTTGTATCGGTGTCCTAATAATATTGTGTTAATTTTTACTTGAAATTATGTGAAAGTGACGATGTTTTGAAAAGAGTAACTGTGGAGTTTCTTGCCGGCTCTTCTCCATAGATAACTACTTTCCGAACCGGTGGTAAATTAATAAACTGATATTGCTATACAGACTACTAATTATTTCTATAAAACACCTAGTAATCATGTTTAATATATGTTTATATCTATATATCTATCACTTCTAACATCAGAAGTGGGATAGTTCACAGCCCACTTATTTTGTTTCGGTATTGAGGTTAGATTCATAGCCCATGTGATTTTTTTTTTTTTAAACGTCACTATTGTCAGATTGTTTTGCAGTTACTTTTCTTGCAAGTTAGTTTTGGTTAGCTGTACATTTGTTTTAGGCCTTTATTTCAAGTAGAAGGTACATGTATGTATATCGCTCTTGCCCAAATACTAATGCATTGGAGTGAAAGTTTCAGAATGAATCCTGCAATATTGGAAGGCCTCTTCATCCGTGATGCTATCTCGAGCTATTGCCGCCGTTCAGATGATTATGCGGCGCTTCCAGTCCAGTGACAGCGGTGCAGCCTGATGGTGCTATGGAATCAAAAAACTTTGCAAAGAAATTGGATGGACCAACATCATAACGGGAGTCAAGTAAGAAAAAAAAAACTACTAAATAACATTGGACCAATAAGCTATATATAAAAAAGTGTTATTATAAGTAATCCATATAAATTAACTAAAAGAAATATATCGGTAAATATGGAATCATTATTTTTAAAACTGTAACGATTATTACCGAGGAAATGTAATAAGTATCGATATTTTTTTTGTTTTCGTAAGTTTTGTGCATATTCTTGTTTAAAAATTGACTATAGATTCATTGAGATTTTTTTTTTTTCTATATAGTCGATTATTTTATAAAAGAATATCGATATTTTTTTTTTTCTTTCTCCAAACCCTACTTTTCAATGTCACTTCGTTACTACTGTTATGGTGTTTATTTTCAACTTTTCGGAATGTGTTATTTTCTAAAGGGTTTATTACAATTGTACACTGTACTCGATAGAGATCTATGATAACGGATACTAATTTTGTCAAAGCACACGGTAAAAATATGCCTAAAATTGACTCCATAATGATATGTGTATGTTTCAAAAATAATTTAGATTTTTATGCTCCTGAGCTGAAAAATATTAAATATTAATTAATTAAATATACTTCCAACTAAGTACAATTACTGACTAACTTAAATTTTGTCATGGGTTGTTCAAATAATGGTAGTCTTGACATAAAAAAAAAAATAAAAAAAAAAAAAAAATTGTATTCGGCTTTATATCATCACAATTTCTCTGAGAAAGTTTCTTGGAAAGTTCTTTGGAACCTGTGTAGGTATGTCATATACTTCTCATAAGATCATTATGATTCACCTAAAATCAGATACAAAGTATTGTATATATTTGAATAGTAATTATAAAGTAGTGTTCACTCTTGAAAAAGTTGGAGGCGATATGTTACTTTGTTCAAACATGCTTCTTCAGTTTATTTTTTATGGACGCTATTAGTTCGCTTCAAATCCTCCGGCAGACCAAAGTACAGCCGTACACAAACAATATAGTATTTTTCCCGTAATTAGTCTATGCACCTGTTAGTCATTAGCTGCAACTTATTAATATTCAGTTGTAATGAATTAATGGTGATGTTGTTATTAAGTATTCAACATGAAATTTTAAGAATCAGGCTCTTCTTTGTTTTCGATATTCTGTAGATTTGCATAACGCTCCTATCAATGTTTTTAATTTTGTTTTAACACGATCAATGTGTACTTTCCAATTGAGCCTATCGTTCAGCCAAAGTCCAAGATATTTTTTCTGGATATTTACTTGATTTCTCGTTTGTGAGAAGTGTAAATCCGAAACCGGTTCGTTTTTATTAAATAAATTTTGTGTGGTTTTTACTGAAGTATTTATACGTTTTGATAATGTACACCATTTGTAACTCATTTTTATACAGAAATCGCAAATAAATTTCAGAATGATGATAATTTATATCATTTAGAAAATTTGATGTCTGTTCACTTGTTGACGAATTAGTGAGGTAGTAATGCGACACGATTTGTATAGAGAATATTTAATTTTAATTTTTGAAACTTACACTTATCACAATTGAAAACAAAATTCATTATGGGTTCCATAGTCGCTAATTATTAAATAATCAGAAATGGTTTTTAAAATGTTGCCATATAATTTATTTCAATAGTCAAATTAGGTCACATAGGCACTGATCTCTCTTTAGAACTAGTTTTGAGTCGAGATTAAATTTTAGAATGTTCCTCAAGTACAGATTCATTGAACATAGTTCCATAATTTTTGGCCATTTTCAGTTACTAGATGAATCCTGTGTTTCCTAAACTTAAATTGATTACAATAATTATTTATTTCAATAATGATTTGAATAGAAAAACAGAACTTCAGCATCCCATACAAGTTTGCTAATAAGTTTAAGGAATGGTATAGATTTTCACAAGATGTGATACAATTTACAATTTGTAATACCACCACCATATATTGACCAATATTTGTTTGAAAAAAAAATGCATTTCTGTTTAGTTTTAACTATAACTTTATTTTCTTTTAATATTTCTATTGACAGTTTTTTTTTTTTTTTTTTTCTCTCCAATGTTTATTTGAATACTATTAAGTATATAATCAGTGAGCAATTTATAACAGCACTGTCATAGATATTATTTAGGATCTAATCCGTCCCAAAAACAAGTTAATCTTGCTATATTTTCATATGCTAGAAAAAAATCCTTAATACCACTTACCTTCAAAAATTTGCTGAGCAAATTCTTAAAAATTAATTTCTGTAGTGAAACTGTACAATACATATATTTTATTCTTAAAAATTTGGTACTGAACCTGAGTCACGTAGGTACTGTAATACGGACCTTACCACTTAATAACTTCAGGAAGCCCTAAAAGTAATGGAAAAGTAAACCAATGTGTCCACGATTACAAATATGATAAACACTTCTTGTACTGATGTATCAGACTGGCCGAGCGGTGCGTGGAAAGTTCAACTATCCATGAATACTGTAATTCAGCAATTGATTTTTGACCGTAGTGAGGCTACCATTCGTTAATTCCACCCATACAAACTTGATTAGTAATAGTGATAAATAATAATAACGATGGCTAAATTGTAGATGTTGAAGACATTTAAATTATTGTTCTAAATTGGATTCTTTTTTTCTTTTTATATATTGATATTTTTATGGCATTTTGTTTTATTATTGTATTACTCATTATTATCTCTAGTATAATTATAGATTTTATCTTTGACATTTTATTTTACAATTAGACGACATATTGTTAATATTTTTACACATTTTTTTTATTTATTATTTTATTGCCTAAATTTTTTTTTTTAAATTATGATTTTCATAAATCTCTGATGTTGATCTTTTCATACCAATATGGTTTTCGATTTTCCTTTTTATTTTGATTATTTGTTTTATTGTACTATTAATTATTTTTACATTGAATGTGGGTTATTATCACTTTAAACTTGTTTGATATGTATTTTTTTTATTTGAATGGTACTGTTTTATTTTATAAAATCTCTATATAATGTATACTGTTTAGATATAAATGAAGAAAAATAATTGTATAATGAAAGACTTTAATTATAGAATTTATGTATATTATTGTATGATAAAATACTGATGGATTATTGTATGATGAAAACGAAATATTGTATGATGAAAACGAAATATTGTATGATGAAAACGAAATATTGTATGATGAAAACGAAATATTGTATGATGAAAACGAAATATTGTATGATGAAAACGAAATATTGTATGATGAAAACGAAATATTGTATGATGAAAACGAAATATTGTATGATGAAAACGAAATATTGTATGATGAAAACGAAATATTGTATGATGAAAACGAAATATTGTATGATGAAAACGAAATATTGTATGATGAAAACGAAATATTGTATGATGAAAACGAAATATTGTATGATGAAAACGAAATATTGTATGATGAAAACGAAATATTGTATGATGAAAACGAAATATTGTATGATGAAAACGAAATATTGTATGATGAAAACGAAATATTGTATGATGAAAACGAAATATTGTATGATGAAAATGAAATATTGTACGATGAAATGATGAGAGATCCTTATCTTGACTGTTGTCTGCCATTCATGACCGCAGGTGATTGAGCTTCACTGATGGCGGGTGTTTGATGAGGCACAGTAAGATGAGATGATGTAAACACGATAATGTAAAGAAAATTGTTTGAAAAGTTAAGTGATAACACTACTGTTTTTGTTATGCTGTTATTATTATTTCAGGTGAATTGTATTATGAATATTTCGTAATTATTATGACCGATGAAATGCCTTAACTGTTGTCTGACATTCTCTGAACGCGGGTGATTTAGCTTTGTCTATTATTGATTTTTAATGTGATTATGACTTATTGATAGACGTTGCGAAGTAATAATGATTACGAAATATTGTAGCATTGCAGATGTTGTTAATTTATTTTTTCTTACTTATTGGTTTATTCTAATAATATGTACCTAAATTGTACGTTGAAATGATCGTGTTAGAATATTATAATTGTACTTCGAGAACGAAGTACATGTCAGTATGGCCGTGTTAGATAATAGTAACTGATTATTATATTATATAATTAATATCATATTTTGCTAAAGATATTCACATTAATCTAATAACTTTATTGTATAAAACACTAATTTGTTACTTAGAAATAACCCTTCTTTGTGTGTTGAATCATCTGTCATCGTAAGACTAATATGTAATTGAACTAATTAATTTCAACATATCTACTGTATTTTTATATCATTTAATCATAGCTTAATGTTAAAATACAAAGGTTAACAAATCTGTTTTAAAATCGTACGATGTGACGTCACTTGTTTACCACTGTGTATAAAAGCCGCCGCTCAGTCGTTCTAGACACAGTCACTCTCAGTCGCTCTGGAGCAATCACACCGAACGGACCTAAGTTAAGTGAACTTGTGTTGTTTCTAACTTTTATTAATATTTTATAATATTTTTATATATAGAATTATGTTGTTGTATCGGTGTCCTAATAATATTGTGTTAATTTTTACTTGAAATTATGTGAAAGTGACGATGTTTTGAAAAGAGTAACTGTGGAGTTTCTTGCCGGCTCTTCTCCATAGATAACTACTTTCCGAACCGGTGGTAAATTAATAAACTGATATTGCTATACAGACTACTAATTATTTCTATAAAACACCTAGTAATCATGTTTAATATATGTTTATATCTATATATCTATCACTTCTAACACACGCGAGGTGCTTGCACCTCGCGCAACACGCAAATACTAGTTATTATTATAAAAATACAAAAATCTACAAAAGTGGCATCTGTGTTAACGCGTATGAAACTAATAAATTTGCCAGAACATCGACTCAGACTTTAGTTGTCGGCAAATAAAGTACAGATGTCGCAGTGCTCCTCATAATTAAAACGCTTTAAATCCAAATTTTGACTAAATTAGGTTTTAAATTGTATATATATGGTCGTATTCGAATAAATATAAGTGTAAATAAATTCAATTCTTAGTTTGTACATAAAATCAAATTATCTTTTAAATACGCCGATGTAACATTTTGTTTGTTATTTATCTACCTACGTAGGTACCAACTCAATTTTTCATCGACAATCCTAAACCTGCTAAAGTATGAAGGGGAGTTCATTTGATTACGAAGTCATAAAAAGTCAGACTCTAATAATATTATAAACATATTTTAAATAATTATCAAATATTTAGTTCTTTTTTACCTTTACATTTGAAGGTAACTAACTAATTATCGTATTTCTTATACTAAATGAACGAAATTACTAAACATAATGCCCTCTCTTTCTCCAGTCTATTTTGTGAATGTTGTGAGAAAGAGATGTGCGTGTGAATGGTGTCTCTACTACTCAGCGCAGCTGCGCAGTGAGCGAGCGCGCACACAGCTAGTCAGCTATAAACTTCACAATTTTAATAATTTATTGTGATAGACCAACAAAAAAAGCGATCTGAGAATTGGAGTGCAGAGGAAAAAGTAAGCAAAACATACATTATTTAGATGAACTTGAAATCCGTCTATAGTTAATTGATTTTAAGCTTTCCTACCCAAATGACATTGGGAACTTTCTGCCCCGCTTTTCGAAAAGTAGCGGACACAAACGAAACCTATCACAAATGATAGATACTATTATCCACTTCATTGCCGTGCATTCTTTTTTCCTGTAACATATGGGAATATTGAAAAAATAACGTTTCAATACTTTAGTATTTTTACTTTTACACTTCACATTACACCTAAAAAGAATTAATAATATCATCACAAAAAATACGCCAAAGCCAAATAGCTATGATAATGCACGCTGCGGCCCGGCAGTGTCTAGTCAGGTTATTATCATTGATTATGATGAATAATAAAAGCCGATTAGAATATAACTCCTCTTTTTATTTAGCCTTTGTTCAATCTGGTTGTTTTAGACTTCATTTTTTTTAATTATGAGATCGTTGCCCCACACTACAAATGTCTCCTGCATTATGGGTGCGTTTAGAAACATTTAAACTTAAAAAACACATACACAAACAGCTAGACCTGGAACAACTACTTGTAGGTCATCAAAGTACCATATTAGTTGTATTTAATAAACAATTGGTGATGATGATGATTATTAATTATTTAGTAGGGCACAAATGTATCTTGATATTGTCAAATACAGTATATTAGTTTATTAATATAAGTTCAGTACTGTGTTTTTACATTTTTTGAAAACAAATTATAAATAACATTCAGTGAAAAAATAAGTAATAATATATAACTTCTTATTAGTTATTCTGCGATGCAAAACAATATAAAATGTAAAAAAATCAAATCATTTTAGACAAAATATTTCCAACTTAGACTCATCATACCTCAGTATTCCCATATGTCACAAAATAGCGCTTTAAGTAAACATACAGGTCTAAAGCTTTGAAATAAAGTACATTTCATCTTTGTCCGACGTGGGGATTTTTCCCATAGTAAAGTTCCCAATGTCTTTTTATATATTGTAGGATATAGTATGCGAGATGATTGCACAATCACGCCACATAATCGAGGACAAATCCACGACAGCTTCTTCCAATATTAAAAAGGCTCAAGAGTGGAAGAACATAGCAAACAAGTAAAAGCTTGTTTTTTTATAACTAATAAGTCACCTGTTAACAACGCAAATTATCATGTTATTGAAATATTTTCAGAATCAATGAACTCATGGGCAAAAATAGGTCTGATGGAGAAGTTAAATTGGCATGGAAGAGAATGAAGCTTGTGGCTAAAGCTAACTTGTCCGCTCATAGGCAATATCAGATAAAGACAGGGGTTGGTGAAAAGCCCAAGTCGGCTTCTCAAGAAGATATGGCGATTATGAATATTGCTCCACACGATTTTGTTGTGGAATACAATGATTATGAGAGTGATGCAATAAAAACTTATGTAAGCATAATAATGTTCTTTACTTATTAATATAAAATACTAATTAAATTAATTTACAGTTTATTTAATAATCTGTACTTATAGGTTGAACGAAACACCCAAGAAGATAGTGAAACTACAGCTGGGGCCTAGTACAGGCTTTTCTTATAAAATCATAGAACCACCACTTAAAAAAAAAATCATCTATATAAAATTGTATTCCTTTATTTTAACCATATTTTTAATATTCAAAAAATATAATAAGTATACTTAACATGAACTAAAGAATTTTTATAAAGAAAATACTTTCAGGTACCTCAAAGGTAAATGTGGGAATTAGTACTCTTAGAAAAAAAGAGAATATTCGTAGGAAGCAGTCGGGTAAAAAGGGCCCTCAAAGCATGTAAGAAAGTTTATTCTAGAATATATTCTTATTATTTGCTTAGTATAAAATATACAGGGTAAATATTTTACAGAAAAGAAACAATATTGAAGTCCAACAATACTTGAAGTTGAAAAAATTGAAGTCAAAACAATTAGATATGCTAGAAGTGGAGCACCAGTACAATGTTAGAATTGCTGAATTAAAAATACTGGAACTGGAAATAAAATTATTAGAAAAAAAGGAAGAACTCTAGTACTTGTAGTTGAGCTACACGATAACTGACAAATGCTTGCACTGTCTGGACAGGTCTGCTCAAATTTGCGTGGTTATTTCCTCAAAAGAATACCACAGACATGAACCTACATGCTTCTCATATAAAAATACAAATTGTCTGGACTTTAAAAGAGACTATGACCTCTGAGTTTGTTTCGGTGTTTCTTCTCAGAGTAGTCAGTTAGGAAATACCGGCCTCATCTAGCTAAACTTAACACGCAAAAAAACACGACGTGTAAAAGTGTTATTTATAACCAATTTACAAAATAAATATTTCATTTCATTTTCATTTCATTTCACTACTTTCTTAACAAGAGAAACTTATGGTTGAAAGAAAGTTGATTGTAAAATGTTATCAAAAATATGTTATTTTAATTAAAAGTGTCTTTCAATGAATTGCCGTCTTCTTATATTTCCACGTACATTGCTTTCCACTGGTAAAACTACTGCTGCAGATGTTTGTGTGTTAGATTCATTGTCATCAAACCCACTATGAAACACATCTTCCTTCATATCTATGGCATTATTGTGTAATACAGCACATGCTACAATAGTTGTTTTTGCAGTTTCAATGTTGCAGTAAAGGCCTCTCAATAAACAGCGGAACATCTGCTTCCACAACCCAAAAAATCTTTCCATTGTATTTCTGGCGCCACCTAGTAACATTGCTCATGATTTTTAAATCTGCATCGCAAAGTACTACTACTATTATAGAACAAAGTCACTGGCCACTTGTCTTTTTTAAAAAGGTTTTTTTTGTACGCACAAAACATCCTAATTATACTGTTCCACTGCATCCATATTCCATGCTGAGCCAAGGCGGGTTGTTATTACCTATTTATTGTATAGTAATCACATTACACATGGACACTGTGAACCCTGTGGTGGGTTTGACAATTTTCCAACACTATAACTAACGCCTCATTAGGGATGGGGCTATGGACTTAAGTCGTTGTTCCTTTATTTTGGAAGAAACATGAATGTAAAATCAGTAATACCTGGACAGTAATTAAATTGATGCAAATCCTTTTTGGTTAATATATAGTTGACCACCATCTTCACTTAGCTTTTTTATTTTGATGTGAGAACAGTCAATTGCACCAATTACTGTAGGAAAATTTGCAATTCTGCGAAATTTTAGCATCGCTTCCTCTTGTTCTCTCAATGTAGCAGGCATTTTTATAAATCTTGCTTATGAAAGGTTGTGAGACTCCGTGCAAATCGGCTGTGTCATCTTGGATCTAATAAAACAAAAACAAGATAATTATTAGTTTGGACATAATTTATTTTATATTGCTACCAATGTTTTGGTAAATGCAATTTAAGCTTTGAATCTACTTACTTCATGTCGAGCCCAGCTTCGTAACGCGCAACAAACTTGTATTTCGGAGACACAGGGCATCCTCGAGCATCTCTAGTTAAATCTTCTATTACTAAGTCCACTATTTTCATTGCATATCGTTTATTAATTACCTATACTTTATTAGTTACTTTATTAGTTACCTATACTTTTACGGTACTAAGAAGTCCATGTTTTTTTATGTTTTGTAATACGAACAAATTTAAACCATGGAACTGCAGATAATCCTGGACTTAATAGTACAGGTTTGAACCAAGGTTTATTTGGTTTTTTGTAATAAAACTGAAAAAGTTTCAGTGGCAGTAGGCAATAATTTTCCTAAAGGCGCGAGATTATAATATATTGTGGACTCGGAGATTTGGTAGTTCTATTTTCCAAAATACGGATAATTAGCAGATTAATAAATTAAAAGGGAAATGTCCATTTGGTAAAGAAGTTTTGGCCAAGTGACGCCCACGAAAGAAACAAATTGGAGGCAAACAAATTAGGGTTAGCATCATAGATAAAGAAACAAAGACTATTTAACACGCTTTTATTAGGTCGACCTGTATGTAACTAACTATGTAATGAAATCTAAGGTAACTAATTTAACCATCTTCCAACGGTCGTAGCGTAATGAAAATTGGCAGCTGTATGTAGTTCTGATGACAATACAATAATATGGTACTGTCGAACTGATTTGATGATGGAGCCGGAAAATATGAACTGGAACTTCATGATGGAAAATCGTATCATAGCTGTTTTGGGTTTCTTAGAAAAGTGTTGTAATGAACTTTGACCACGATTAGGTTTCAAGGTCTGATGATAAAGCCGGAAGATAGGCACTGGCATTCCATGATGGAATATCGTATCATAGTCGTGTTTGCACTTGTGAGAAAGGCCACGTAATGGACTTTGGACACGATCAGGTTTCAAAGTTATTATAACAAACCTAAAGAAAATCCGTTATCGGTTTTCTTAACTTTTTTGAATTACCGCGTAATCCATAGATTTTTTTTATAGATGTCACTTTCAAATCCTCTGGGTCGATCGACCATTTAATTGTTCACTCCTCGTGGGAATAATATGGCAAAAACTACAAAAAAGAAACAGCAACATAAAGAAAACGGAGACTACAAAAAAAAAGGAAAAGTGCGAACAAATATTTTGTTTTTACGTGCATTTATAAAAGCGTGTTTATCTAGTGATTTTTAAACTATTAATTTATTATTTTACATAGAACTCGGTTGGACTTCTATAAATCATAATATAAAATTCAAGTTTAATAATAACATATTTAAATATTTTCGATTTTTATTCGTTCTCATTTAATTAAATAAATGACAAGCACGTCATCTAGGAATTGGGCTGGGGGATTTATATTTGATTGAAACTTTGCCCAGCCCAAGAACCATACAATTATCATCACGTGGGCACAACACCCTACTGTCCTCCGACCAGATATACAATTGCAACAATATTGTCGTATTGCTTCTAAACCAGTTTCGTTATTATTAACAATTATATAAACAAAGTACCTACTTTTTCCTACTTATATGTCGGCTTTTAATTCGCGCTCTAATTACAATGCTGCTATTTAGACAAAGAAAATCCTTCTAGACCACTGTTATTCCTTACTGGACACACTTCAATACTATAAGAACCTTGTGCTCTCATATGCTCACCATAATAAGAGCGTGCCTGTTGTAGCTGGTATGTTCCACATGCAAATAGTATTAAATCATTGTACGTGAGTTGGGGAAACTCAGTTATGTTTTCTGTATCTGCATTTATGTTCACGAATTGTGTATGCCTTCGATTTAAATGATTGGCTTCCACAAAATCAGCTAAATGATTATTAACATAGAGAAATCGTCTAATATTTTCTAATATTAAACTGGTTTCTGCTCTGTCTCTTATACGAAGATGAAAACTGTTAATTATTTTTATTGATGCGGCAATGGCAAAGTCAATGATTATGTGTTTTGAAGCATTATTAAAAAGCTCTTGCCTAAATAATTTAAAAGAATGTTTGAAAATACCATTAACCGCCTCAACAATCCATCTACATATTGTTACACATCTTGTTTTATTAGCTTCTAATGTACACAGTTTGGTTTCACCCGCTTGAAGGGATGAAGGTGTGTGAACGGAATAATGACATGTTCCTTCTAATAATGGCACCGTCTCTCTTTCGAGTCTGAAAATTATTCATAGTCTCATAGGACTGTTTTCGTCACTAAATTCATTTAACATTATTTGTGCATCTGAGGTAGTTGCTGGATAGGGGCCCAACACATCTACAATGTAACCATCACAACAGACAGTTAAAAATGGCTTCATAAGGTTCCTATATTAGTGAAGTGAGTACCCTAAGTATTTTTCTGATATGAATAATTTGAACTTTTCTGTATATAAATGTAGGTACCATCTAAAATAACAATAGGCCTTCTTTCTACGCCTCCAAAAGCCCATTTGGAATAATCAGATTTCTAGATGAGATTTCCTCGCGACTTATATGATTTAAACCAAGATGCTATGGCACAAAATCTTGGTTTAAGAGTTCCCTCACTTTTCCCATAAGTCTAACTAGGGTACTCCTAGGTCGCAGTGGTAGACGCCCACGGCGTCGGACGTCGGCCGACGATCTCCGGCCACCACAGGCGCGGGCATGCGGACAGCGAGTAAAGGGCAACTCGCTGTCCGACCATGGACCATGCCCGGGTCGACGGCGCGTTGTGTTCCACGCGCGCCTCAAAGAGCGTCAGCAATATGACGAGCCCCCCCTGTCGAGGGCCGAAGCCTGCCGGGGTCGTGGGACTTATCCCATTACCGTGACCCCGGAACGTAAAGGGTTATTGAAGGAACACCGTGGATTTTAGTCAGTAAAAGTCTGACAGTACCTCCCGCCCTGCCCGGGGTGGGAGGACTTATTTGATAATTTTAACACGATAAAAAAAAAAAAGTGTACTCCTAGGTATGTTTAATAATGAAGAAATTCTTTCGTCACTGTCTTCAGTCCTCAATTTCATTAAATATGCTGCAAGAGCAGTTTTGCCTCTGTGCATAGCCGATAATCTTGATACTTCTGTAATTATATTTAAGATATCTATTGATAGGCCAAACCAGTAATGAACTATTGAACTGTCCATATTCTCTATATTTTCAAAGTCTAAATGAACTGACTGTGACTGTTTTAATAAATCGGTAAAGTCTTCTATTTGCCTTGCTGTGAATGTATGGATTGGGTTTTCCTCTTCAATTAGCTCATTTCCAAAAGTATTAGATTTATGCTAGCTACATATCCTATTTGATGAAGAAACATAATAATTAAAATCAATAAACAATCTTGTCCGTATATTTACGGACAAGATTGTTTATTGATTTTAATAATGCCTTCTTACAGTGCCTGCATATTTGCATGCAGGCACTGTAAGCCTCTCTGGTTGATTGCATCTAGGATAAAAGCAATACTGCTGGCTGATTGGAGCCATGATATAATTTGGCAGATATGTAGTTGCTTCGGGAGCTGGTTCAGCTATGGTGCTAGGTTCTCCTGTATCTAATTCTTCATTGCTGACTGCTTCGGTATTGCCAGCTTCGTTATGGGATGGTTCTGTAGGTAGTGGTGGAGTTGAAGTAGATGCCTGTGTGAACTGGGGTATGTCGTCTTGCTCGAGTCCAACAAGAATGGCAAACCAGATCTGTTGAGGTTAACTGAAATTAAACAAAAAAAAAACATTCTTAACTATGAAAAGATTCTTGGTATGTTATACATACAATTCCATTTAGTGTTTGCATATTAAGAATCTAATATTTATTTAACTGTAGGCTAACAGAAGCCTTACTTTTTAAAAGTAATTTGTTGTAATATTGTTGGCGGCGGCGACCTCTCGCGCCCTGCTCTGGTTCAGACCATGGTGCAAAGCGAGAGGGAATGGGATGCAGTCGCCTCCTTCTGCGAAGCAATCATGTTTGCGAAGGAGGAGGCCGAACTCGTGAGGGAGGGGCAACTCTCCTCCTCACGCCCCAGCCGCCGCCGGAGACGCCCCGGGCGTTGGTTCGTTCGCGAGCCAATTTCTGGTCACTGAAGGCGCGGGCCTGCGGATGACGAGCAGGGGTCGCTCACCGTCTGGTAAGGACCAGGCCCGGGTCGGCGGCGCATCGTGTTCCACACGCGCCTCAACGAGCTGTCAACACCAGTGACGAGGCCTCATAGGGCCATTGCCTGCCGGGGTTTGCGGGAAAGTTCTATCGAGATACCGCTACCCCGGAACTTTAGGCCAGCCAAAGGAACATGGTAGGTTTTTAGTCAGTAGAAGTCTGACACACCCTTCCGCTTAACCCAGAGGGGAAGAAGTCATTCGATGATTTTCTCACCCTGATAAAAAATGGTATCTTCTATGTCCAATCACAGGTAACACATAGCACTTGAAAAGGTAGAACTTAAATGTTAATAGCACTCACCTGCCGTGCTATAATCCATTCTGCAATTATAGTTCTTATTTGTATGTCTCTTGTGCCTGTATTACTTTGGTATAGATGATGAAAACGCCTTCTTAATACAGATATACCACAGTTTACACATATTTGTCGATGCCCAACACTTTCTCCTTGTGGAGCAGAATGCTGTTGTGCTTTCCTTGCCAACATCCAACATTGATGACACACCAGACTATTATCTGAAACCTATTTGCAAACTGTCATAAAAAGAAATTATATCTATTAACACGCTGTAGCATTAAAAGTGCTATATGTATAAAGAACCTATGCGTTGAATTACACCGGTCTCATGATACCATTTTAGATGATCTTACTATTCATTACTTTATGTCATTTATGTGGCAATCCGTTAAGACAAAACAATTTCACAATTATTATTTGTATGGTTTCCTTGACACTAACCAACTGAATTATTCAATTCAAACCTATGTTACGTAGCTATGCAATATAAGTTTTTGAGTTTGTAACTTGTATATATTTATAGTTAACTTACTTGTTGTGGTGCAATCCATTGCTGAAATATAGACCGAACTTCCACATCAAGATAAATCTCTTAAGTCGTCGTGTATCCACGCCACAGTTGACACAGAGATGACTCCGTGGTAAGTTGGTAAGTTCGTGTAAATCAGGTTTCATAATCGTTTAAAGGTCCTTCGTGAGAAACAGGTACGGTATGCATTGGCAAGCCAGTATCGTCGTGGGAGGTGGGTACAGAATCCAATGTAAAGCCAAGGTCAACATCGGGAGCGGTAACAGGGTCCATAATCGTAATCAAAGTCGTCAGAATATCAAATAGAAAATCACAGCAGAACAAAAATCACGAGTCGCAAGGAAACAGCACCAAACAAAATGTTTAATATCAGTTGTCAATTACGATTTTCTTGACGTAAGGATTGACACTGAATTGGTTAAATGGATCGTAGTTAGAAGCCCGATAATGGACAAACCTTTTTTGTCTATAAATAAAATAATAAAAGCGAAACAACTACATAATACAATAGATTTTCCATAAATCATTTTTTTTTTCTGTAAAGTTGACATCCCTACTTTGACAGGATTGACCAGCGACTGGAAGTATTAAATAAGGCAATAAACGATTGAGTTTCTTAATTGTTTCTTAATTAAATCGGCTTTTAATTCCGGAGTTTTCATTACAAATAAGTAATAGCAATACTTATATACTAAATGGGTATGTTTTTTGTATTTATCACATTGATGGGCAAAATATGGCCAAGAATGAACATTTCCCATAAAGTAATAATTATACTGTATTATTTCTATATTAATTTATAGCTTAAAAATTTTAGCCACGTGTTCCTACTTAAACGTAATTAAAAAAAATAAACAATGATTAATAGAGAGTTAGTTAAAACCGATGCCAATTTTGCTTTTTGCTTTCTTTCAAACCTTATCAAAACTGATAAAGATACTGATAATTAGTGATTGGTTTCGGTGATCACAGTCTCAGAAGAAACGAATCACTTGATTGAAAAAACGATGTAGGTAAACTTATCAGTAGTAGTCATGTCACTTCGTATTGTTTTGTCCTCTTAAATGTTATAGATTGGCTAGTCAATTGAATAAGATGAAACTATTTTTTATTTGTAAGTAAAACCATTTTCTATGGCGAGCTTAAAAGGTTTCAGTAGAAAGCTAAACAAAAAAAAAACAAATAATTGGTCGATAAAATATCAAAGAGTATGTTGTACTAAATATTACATTCTCTTTGCTAAAAAATATAAACAAACTGATTGAGAAGGATGAAATCAATTATATTCAATTAAGTTCATTTGTAATTGATGGCTGAATACAAGTTAACTTCTGACGTGCTGCGTAATTTCTATTGCAATAGGCTGTATGAATACAAAAACTAATTTGTAAACGTTTGGTGATTTTATTTGAAACTAGCTTTTGCCCGCGACTTCGTCCGCGTGGAATAGTTACTTTGGGCTAACGTTAAATTTAACCCCGATTTTGAAGCATTCTTCATTGGCGCTCCGCTCCTATTGGCCTTAGCGTAATGATATATAGCCTATAGCCTTTCTCTACAAATTCACAATTTAATTAAAAAATAATTTTTCAATTCGAACCAGTAGTTCCTGAGATTATCGCGTTCAAACAAACAAACAAATTCTTCAGCCTTGTATTATTAGTATAGATAGCTGTTGCCCGCGACTTCGTCCGCGTTTCCGTCGTTTTTCGTAAAAAATAAGTAGCCTATGTCCTTCCTCACGGTTCAGTGATTTTGATGTAACAGACAGATTAACTTTCGTAATTTAGTAGGGAAATATAATATGTCAATCTATAATAATTATTGTTGAAAAATATCACAATACGGAACCGCACAATATTATTGTTAATAGCTGTGTCCGCGACTCCGTCAGCGTAAGTTAATATATTGGTAATATTGTTTAGATCACGTTCACATGAGGCTCCCCTGATAGTTATTTTGGAAATATATTTCATGTACAGAATTGACCTCTCTACAGATTTATGATAAGTATAGATGATTGAAACTTCTTCCGCAAAGTTTCCGCGAAAATAACTCAATTCCACTTAATTTTCTGAGGGTTTGATGGTTCAGGATCGTAATATTAATTGGTTCTGTGCTTCTCGCATCCAACAGACCCTGTTCATCCAAATTTGTTATCTTTCAGTGACAATAATGCAAGGCAATTGCCATGAATAATGAATTGATTCTTCTTTTGCAGTTACGTATATTTGTTTCATAGTTTTGGCGAAAAAACATAGGAACCAAAAAAACAGAGACGTTTCAACAAGTAGTAGTGAAAGTGATGAATATATACAATTCACTAACGACTTTTTTGACCTTAGAGGAGGCATCAGGAGATATTTCGCTTTGGTACCAATATTTTTTTCTTCTAAATGTTTCCTAAGAGTTTCACAAGAGCTTTTTTGAGGCTCACTCGCTTAATAGCCTACCAACAATCGCGATTGATGTAAAGGTAAAGCGGGTTCAGCAGGAACAAAAAAAAGTTAGCCACAGCAGGACTGCAGTGCAGATGTTTCCGGCCATTCGGTCAACGAAATCCTTGCAGTAATAAAGTCGGTTATCTCCTGCTACGTAGGATATGCAATTATGGGAGACCCGTGCTAGCTGCGTTCATTTGTTTCAAGGAAGTAAAATGTTACGAACTGAATGCCTGATAAATTTAGTAGCGTATGTCGATGCTGTCATCGTGTCTGCCCCGGCGACGCCCTAAGCCGAGGTCCGTACCCCACAGGGGGGGGGGACGGGGGGGTGGACAATAGCGCAAGTTTAATATAAGCCCTGGTGGCTTTAATGATCATAATTAAGGCCGCCACAGGCAAGTCGTGGTAGGCATCCGACAACCTCAGAGTTTGACCTCCGAGAGGCCACTTACAAAAAAATCGATTCTATCATTTTATTAATTTCCACTTGGATCGCCATGAGGGCACTTCGACCACCACGATGAAATATATCAGAAAATAAACTAACATGTCCAAGGCGGTGAATAAAATGTTAGGAGACTCTTTCTTCTTTATTTGTCAAGATTTTAACATGCCGCTCCCATCTTTTTTGGAAATACAATTTCTGATAATAGTCCTGTTGGGGCTTAGTTCCCATACCATACTACTGTAGTAGAACTACTGCTCCTAAAATTACTTCGTTTACCTAAAGGAAGCCGCGTTGGCAGACCACGGCAGAAATATGATCTGTTCACCACTATCCGTGTTGATGCCTCTCGGCAAATTAGCAATTGGAGCAAGGAGGAAAGCAAAAGCAGAATTGTTAGATGCCATAGGCGTTAAGACCGGTAAACAGGTATGTGTACTAAAGGAGCCACAAGAGGGAATTGGCTTGACTAAAATATTTATTATGCAATCAGTTTGATCTGTATAATGTCTCTCTTGTTAAGGTTCCGTAGCCGAATGGCAAAAAACGGAACCCTTATAGTTTCGATATGTCTGTCCGTCTGTCAGTCTGTCCGTCCGTCCGTATGTCACAGCCATTTTATTCCGAAACTATTAAGACTATACATGTGAAACTTAGTAGGTAGATATATTCTGTAAACCGCTCACCGATTTTAAGAAAAAAAAAAAAAATTAAAATAAAGGGGGGTCCCCATACATGGAACTAGAACTGAAAATATTTTCTTTTCATGAAACCTATGCGTGTGTGGTATCTATAGACAGGTATTTAAAAATGATTTCAGAGTTTCTAAAACCACTTTTTCATAAAGTCAATCGTTTAAAAGATATAAGCTTCCAAAGTGGTAAAATGTGTGTCCCCCTCTAATTTCTATAATGATGAGTGAAAAATCTAAAAAATATGTCTGTAGATCTTAATGTAAACTTCCACCAAAATTGGTTTGAACGAAATCGGGTCAGCAGTTTTTGAGATACAGCATATTTTCTAAAACCGCAAATATAACTTTGTAATTCATACAAACACTATGAAAAACAAAGTTATTTAGCGTAGTTGTTAAAATGTAAATAAACTAGTTTTAAGAAATATTTAGGGTTTTTTTTTATTCGTCAAATAAATATGCATATTATATTATTATAGTTACTACGGAACCCTTCATGGGCGAGTCTGACTCGCACTTAGCCAATTTTTTTTTACACATCAGCTGCACGAGTGTTGTAGACTTTGACCTCAAAGTTTTTATCGGACTTCTCGTTCTAATTATCAACTTTAGTTTTATAACTTCTTCAGTGATGAAGATATTAAAACATATAATATTTCGTAATCGCTAATTATACCTAGTATGTTATGTTTAATCAAATAAAAAAATTACATGCAAAGTTCCTATTATCCAGAAAAAATATACTTTTTTCTGGGGGTAGAAATCCTTATGGAAGTCGTTTACTGTAGGCTCGGCAGAGAAGTCTGTCAGACTCGTACCAACCTGCAGCAATCCAGTGTTCCCGCGTTCGCTTGTATTCGTTGCCCCGGAATAGCGTCGGTCTGGCGACAGCATACTGCATACCCCATCCCGCAAACAGACAGTGCATCATAGCATCCTATTCGTGCTGAGCCGCTATTTCAGGACAACTGATGAGTGTTGCATTGGCAACGGAAAACCAAAGATGAGATAGAGATTTTTAATAATAAAATAATTAAGCTAACATGGTCTAATAATAAATAAAATATCCCGTTTTAAGTTCTAATGATACTAAAAAAATAATTTTCGAATTTCTACGAAGGACTTTGTGTAATTTTTTAAAGTTTAGTATTTACACAGATAATGGCCGCTTTCGCACAACTCATAACCAATATGCAGTATCTGCCGGGGGTAACACTAGATGTGGCCAGCAGAATATATGTCTCTTCTGAAAAGAGTATCAATGACAACTTCAAGGAGCGCACAAAACTAATTTTCAGGTCATCTATCCAGAAGATTGACCTATATAATTCAAAGAAAACTGCGGCAAAAATAAACAACTGGGTAAGAAATTGAGGTGTTTTTTCTTCTTCTGCTGAAATCTCCGGTGGGCGGTGCTTTTCCCATTACTAAGGGTAGGCGTTATAACTTCTGCAACTACATATATAGGTCTGAGGCCATTCTCAGACCAATACAGACGGCGAACGGTGAAAGATCATAGACAGGTGTCTATGATTTCTCATCGTTTCCATCTAAATTGTAACTAAATCACCAAACGGCTTTCGGTTTACTAATTCTTTTAACCCAGACAACGGATTTTGATACGAGTTTTACGAACTTATAATTAATAAAATTTAATTAATCTATTAAGAATTAGAATGATATAATATACTTCAGGAAACTAGCTGCCTCCTAATTGTGTACATAATAAAAACAAATACCTACCCACTATCGGCTGTGTATGCTTTTACTATGTCAATGACTTTTGGAACATTGACGACGTGTTGCAACTGTTGCAAGCCTTTCAGTTTTCTATCGGTTACATTTCGGAGATTGTACGATGGAATAATACGACCAAGCCCGTTCCTTCATCGGACTACAAAACAGTTGACAGCTCACTCCTACGCACAAAACGTCTTGGGAATACTTTCCTTGTGCGTACACTGCTAAGGAGTGGAATTCCCTGCCAGAGTCTGTTTCTTGATAGCTATAACCTGACGGTTTTAAGTTAATAGCGAATAGGTTACTTCTGGGTAAGCTTGCTTCACCTTCGACCGCATTATCGCTCCCTTCCAAGTGATCGAGAGCGAGCCTATAAATCAATAAAAAATCTTAATAGATAACATAACATTTTCTATTTTAAATATTTCTCCGACGGTGTGGCTAACTCATCTGGAATTGGGCAGGCAGGACACCTAGCAAGGTGCGGTGATGTCAGTTGGTGTAAAATTGTGACCGAGTGGCGTACTGGCGTCCAAGGAAAAATTAGTGTTCTTTGTCCGTCAGCGAGATGGGTAGACGATATTGTAATCGCGGCTTGGTATAAGGAAGAGAGGCCAGCAGTGTGTAAAGTCAGGCAGTGGATTATAATGTCTAACTTACTTTTCTTTTCAAATCAGGTTGCTAGTAAAACACGAAATAAAATAAAAAAATTGTTCAGTGCGTCAGATATATCAAGGGATACGTCGATGATTCTGGTCAACGCTGTTTATTTTCAGGTAAGTTCATAACTTAACATAATTAACACTAGGAGACCTCTAGTATAAATAAATACAGAATATTGTACTAAAACTATTTTGGACTTCAATAATACGAGTAATAATAAAATTCATTTATTCAGGTAACATTGCACCTATTGCCAAAGATTTAAAAAAATATGGATGGCCTGAAAAAAACATAAATCAATTTACAAAAAATCTTAAATCTACTGTCCAACAATTTCAGAAATAGTTCTGAATTAAATACTTTTACGAAGTAGGTATCTGATACCGGATTATAGCAATCAAACTATTTGTACATATAATCACAGAACAATATATACTTCGTCTACGTATGACAAAATATACTGAACACCTATTTTGTTTAGGTTTTCATAGCATGTAGGTAAAGTTTGAACATACGTAAAATAACACCGTGTTAGGTTATTTCTTTTTAACCGACTTCTAAAAAAGGAGGAGGTTCTCAATTCGGATGTTTGTATTTTTTTTTTTTTTTTTTTTTTTTTTTTTATGTTTGTCCACGCATAACTCCGTCGCTTGCCAACCGATTTGAAAAATTCTTTTTTTGTTGGAAAGGGTATACTTCCCAAATGGTCCCATGAAAATTTTATCGAAATCGGACGAGCCGTTTCTGAAAAATCAAAAAAAAATCGAAAAAAAAAATTTACCTTGATGATCTTTTCGTTTACTCTGCATTGCGTTTTTTGTTCGCGCATAACTCCGTCATTTACGAATCGATTTGGAAAATTCACTGACCCACTAAAAAGCGCGAAAATAAAAACTTTTTTGCAAAAAATAAAACCGACTTCCATATCAAAACACTACAAAGCCAAAAATAATTTTAATTTCGGAAGGCGGTGTGAAAAAAAAAAGAAAATACAAAACCAATAACACCGACTACCGAAATTAAAATTATTTTTGGCTTTGTAGTGTTTTGATATGGAAGTCGGTTTTATTTTTTGCAAAAAAGTTTTTATAACTTTTGTATACCAAATCTAAGTAGGTATACTGTAGAAATGAGAAGACGAACGGCGATGCGCAATCTTTACATGTTGGAATGTTGGACATCCCACCCATACGCACAAAACGTTTTGGGAATATGTATATATAGTTTCATTGTACGTAGAGCTAAGGAGGTTAATATCGGATATTAACATGGTTAATATCCCACCCATATATGCACAAGACTTTTGACGTTTTTCTTTCCTTGTGCGTATCTACGCCTAAGGAGTGCAATTCCCTACGGGAGTCTGTTTTCTGCAACCTGACGGTTTTTAAGTCAAGAACGAATAGGTTACTTCTAGGTAAACGTGCTTCATTTTCGACCACAGCATCGCTTACCATCAGGTGAGATCGTGGTGCCACCGTTTGGACGATTGACGAAAGAACGATTTTAACAAGTATTTTTGACCCAGATATAATTGTCTAAAACTTGATAATATTATGTTGTTTTCCAGGGTAAATGGAAGCATAGGTTTGACAGATCTTTCACAGGCGACTTTTATACAACGTCTGGCGTTCGACGATTTCCAATGATGTCACGTCAGGGCTACTACAAATACTGGAAGTGTGACACCATTAACGCTGAGGTAATATTAAATTACATCATGCGCTAGAAAATGCACATTATAACATTACTGTATGTCATAAAAAGCTTACTATTGATCAAAAATGTGAATTTTTGGATCCTCAACTTAAGGGCGGGGGCACACGATGCGTTGCGGCGCCGCACCGCAAAGATTTTACCGTGTCAGTGGGCACACGAGCGGTGCGGCGCCGTAACGTTGTTATGTCGCAGTGACGCCGTAGCAGCGTTGGACAGTCTGTTGACAGACAATCGAAACGAGCGAGCGTGTGTCCTTCCTTGTGACGCAAAACAACTGAGCGGTGCCGCTCCGACGTCGCAACGCATTCACCCCTCCCCGCCTCGTCTTGGTGGTTGCAAGTCCGGTGCGGCGCCGCAGCGCATCGTGTGCATGCCACAGATATTTCTATGTAAGACGACGCAGCGACACCGCTCCGGCGCCGCACCGCCGCCGCAACGCATCGTGTGCCCCGGCTCTTACGTATCGTGTGCCCCGGCTCTAAGGTTCGAATAACAACTTTTTCAATACAACTTCTTGGTCCAGGTGGTGTAGAATTAGTCCAGAATTTATTGGCTCGTATGTTATGAACACCTACTCGCCTCGTTGGTCGAGTGTTCGCAAGCGCGACTGCTGAGCACGAAGTCTCGGGTTCGACTCCCGGGTCGAGCAAGAATTGCTATTGAG
The DNA here is from genome assembly GCA_943138885.2 of Tholera decimalis. Taxonomy (NCBI): domain Eukaryota; kingdom Metazoa; phylum Arthropoda; class Insecta; order Lepidoptera; family Noctuidae; genus Tholera; species Tholera decimalis. The sequence goes on along the minus strand of OW964552.2, from coordinate 11,009,060 downwards.
TTTTTCTGTAAGGAACCCCCTTTCTATGACTTTTTATTAATTTATTATAATAGCTTGTGCCAGCGGCTTCACCCGCGTGGGAAGTTTTTCCCGTGTAAATCCCGATCCCATGGGAATTTCGCAAAATCCTTTCTTAGCGGATGCCTACGTCATAACATCTACCTGCCTGCCAAATTTCAGCCCGATCCGTCCAGTGGTTTGGGCTGTGCGTTGATAGATCACTATGTCAGTGAGTCAGTCACCTTTGAGTTATATATTTATTTAGACATATTTGGTATGTATTATGATAAATATATACTTGTAATAAGACTTTTACTTTGAATATATCATCTACTTAGTTAATTTTTTTATGCACCTGCCATGTTGTCTCTTCACCACCCATGGTTGACTGGTACAGAATGCCTATGGCATTAAGTTCGCCTTTGTACATACATTTTGTGTTGCATAAAATTTTAATAAATAAATAAATAACCCGGAGTTTGGAAGTTAGGGGTGTAGAAGCACGCTAAGCCGTTGGTTCCGGCTATTATTTGAACATCTTTCACAGTCGTTACGGGTAGTCAGAAGCCAGTAAATGAGACACTGGTCTAGCCAAGGGGTATCGTGTTAACCAGATACTGGGTTGTGGAAGTCAGATAGGCAGTCAGACACTAATACTCGGCTGCATTTAGTTAGACTGGAAACCGCCCGCAATATAGTTGGGAAAAGGTTAGACAGATGAGATGAAGATGTTAGGAACACCTAAAAACTCTTATGAGAAAATCCAAAAGATGGATGAATTTTTTGAAAGATGCTTAATAGATGGTGAAGATTAAGATGACGGAAGAGGAGAATAAAATGTTAATTCCCTGCCGTAGTCTGTGTTTCCTGATAGCTATAACCTGGAAGTCTTTAAGTCAAGAGTGAATAGGTTGCTGCTAGGCAAGCGTGCTATATCTTCGACCACATCATCGCTTAATATCAAGTGAGACCTATAGAACTATAAATAAATATAATAATAAATAAAAAATGTACTTTAACAGGTCATAGAAATTCAGTACGAAGGTTCACAGGCAGCAATGATAATAGTCCTACCGTATACTAACACCGGCTTAACTGTGCTCCTAAGAACTCTGAAACTATCTCCCAAACTATTAAACAATGCATTGGAAAGAATGACATTTCAAGAGGTTATACTAACGATGCCAAAGTTCAAGATAGAGTCGGAGATCGACCTGAAACCTTTGTACAAAAAGGTGAGTCTATATCTATACTAATATTATAAAGCAGAAAAGTTTGGTAATTTTTTGCTTGTTTGTCTTTCTGTTTATCCGAGCTAATCTTAGAAATAGATGAACCGATTTTAATTTTTTTCTCCCAAATTTCTCACGGGATTGGGATTTAATTGGAAAATACTGCGTAGGTAATATCGACTCACATGTGAACAAAGTCGCGAGCTCAGCTAGTATTCAAATTATAAAAATGTAAGTATTCAAATCCTGATTTAGAAGAAGAAAATATCATTGTTGCAATTGCATTGCAATTAACATTGTTATTGCTTTAATTTACAATTGTTATTGAGAAAAAGCTCCAGAGCTGTGGAGGTTTCTATCGGTTATATTTCGGGTAATGTGCGATGGAATTGCACAATCTAATTCCACTAAACCCGTTCCATCATCGGACTACAAGATAAACGGCGATGTGCCATCGTTACATGGTGGACATCCCTCCCATATGCACAAAACTCTGGAAATACTTTCATTGTACGTACGGTTAAAATCTGCCGCAGTTTGTCTTTCCTAATAGCTATAACCTGGGGACCTTTAAGTCAAGACTGAATAGGTTACTGCTAAGCGTGCTTCATCTTCGACCACATCATCCTTTACTAGCAGGTGAGATGGTAGACAAACGCGAGCCCATCTATACTAATATTATAGAGGTAAAATTTGTAAGTTTGTATGTAGGGGGTAATCTCTGAAATTACCGAACCGATTTTGATAATTCTTTCGCTTACATGTAGCTGCATTATGCCTGAGTGCTATAGGCTATAAATTATCTTTATATCATGCATATTAGCCAAGCTATTATAATCTTTGTCAAGCAAGTCGGGGACGGGATCCCGTGGAATATTTTCGACTTCTACGCGGACGAAGCGGGCAGAAGCTAGTTATCTATAAAATAAAAATATTGAGTTGGCTATAGGTACGTGAAAACTTGAAACTTCCGACACGGCTTCTTTAGCGGAAGAAAATAAACAGATGTTCAGCAGTCGTGATTTGAATAATAAATCAAATGTCTTGAAATTCCAGGTTGGGATAAAATCAATATTTGACTCTAGAAATTCAGATTTGTCCGGAATAGTAGACGATGAGAACTTGCATGTAACTACAGCAATACACAAAGCAGTGATCGAAGTAAATGAGAAAGGGACTGAAGCTGCAGCCGCCACTGGTAAGACTTTAACATTAATAATTAATACTTTTATCGTAAGTTCGAACCCTAGACCTACCTACAATTTATCTTGTGTAGTTTGTATTATCATCACTGCTCTCATATCGGTGGACATCCACCTACCAACACTGGGCGTGCGTGGTGAATATGTTATTCTCATTCATAGAGATAAGGTATTTATACAAGCAGTAAAACCGTAATAGGCTAAATAATTATTACAATCCCGGCCCTTTCCGGTTACTAAACACGGGCAATTAATACCGCAACTCTTTCTATAGTTATTTATAGTACTACATAAGTATTCATTTGAAAGAGGCCCACTTTTAAACAGGGCTGGGGCAAGTGGACTGGTTCTCGCAATAATACGAATTATATCCGAAGCCACTTTTAACGACATCTTCAGTATCTTCTTCCATTGTATCAATAGTAATGTATCAGTACATGTTTTGGGCAGAGGGTCACTGTATATTTTAACCGACTTCAAAAAAAGGAGGAGGTTCTCGGTTCGTCTTGAACTTTTTTATTTTTTATGTATGTTACCTCGTAACTCGAAGACGGCTGGACCGATTTGGAAAATATTTTTTTCGTGTGAAAGGGTATACTTTTTAGTTGGTCCCATTGTTATGAAATCAGGATCTGATTATGGGATCCTGGAGTAATCGAGGGAAATTTTCAAATATTATAGGCACACCTATAGCGTTTTGGGAATTTCTAATAGTACCTTGTGCAGTTACTCTCGAAAAGCCGAAACCGAAACTAATCAATAATAAGTATTTCGTGGATTGCGATTCGATTACTTGAATATGCATGTTAAGCACTTTATTAACCGACTTCAAAAAAAAGGAGGAGGTACTCAATTCGTCTTGAACTTTTTTTTTTAATGTATGTTACCTCGTTACTCGCAGATGGCTGGACCGATTTCAAAAATTCTTTTTTGTTTGAAAGGGTATACTTTCTAGTTGGTCCCATTGTCGTCATGTTTGGATCTGATGATGGGATCATGGAGAAATCGAGGGAAATCTTCAAATATTATAGGCACATCTATAGCGTTTTGGGTATTTCTTATAGTACCCTGTGCAGTTGCTCTCGAAAAGCACCTTTTGAGGAAGTGTAACTGATGATGAAGACCCCAGATGGCCACCGAAACTCCTCAATAATAAGTATTTCGTGGATTGCGATTAGATTAATTGAATATAGATGGTAAACACTTTATGCTCGTCACAATGCATATGGTGAAGTAGAGCTGATGGTGATGTACCAGGAGAACTCCTCAAAAATTTACGGCTCTACACCAGGAAAAGCAATATTTTATAAAAGGTGATAAGTAGTTGACATTTTGGCTTTTGTAACTAGATAAATTACAAACCGACCCACTAAAAAGCGTGAAAAAAATGTTTTAGCAAATATAGCACCGACTTCTATATAAAAACACTACAAAGCTAAAAATAACTTTAATTTCGGAAGGCGGTGTCAAAAAAAATTGAAAATACAAAACCAATAACACCGACTACCGAAATTAAAGTTATTTTCGGCGTTGTAGTGTTTCGATATGGAAGTCGGTTATATTTTTTGATAAAAAGTTTTTTTATAGACCAAGAATCTTCTAGGTTTAACCTATTGCAATTATAGCTTTTCTATTACATAGTATTTATTTGCTCTTAATTATACTAGCGTCTGCCCGCGGCTTTGCACAGACAGATAGACTGAGTTAGTTTCACATTATTAGTAGGAATTGTTTCTATGGTTTCATTTACAAAGCCAAAATTTATGTTTTTTTTTTCAATGCGTCTTGTGTATTCGTGGTTTCAGGATTAATATATACAAAATTGTATTCTCGTGTGCCTCTTGACCTGCGTATAAATCGTCCGTTTATGTTTCACATAAGGATTAATCAGGAACAGTTGTTTTCGGGAGCATTTTGTGGAAATAATTAGTACTAATGTCTTGAATAAATGAAGTTTAAACTCTTGAAAATTATCGTTTTTTGATTTAAAACATTATTATCAAAATTTCATATCATCAAAAGATTCTTCACGATCTCTTCATAATACGTTACGGATGAGATAAAAAAGTGGTTGAACATTACAGTTTAGACTGCCAGGTCTAGTCTAGACTAATATGTCTTAATACTAATATATCTTTATTGGCAGCTAGCTGTGCCCATGACTTCGTTTGCGTGGGAGCTTATTCCCACGCTTAAATCCCGATGCCGTGGGAATTCCGGGATAAAGTTTAGCGTATAATTATGTAGCTCTCCTGCTCAATCTTCAAGTTATAGTACTATTAAAATCGGTTCCGCCTTTCCAGAGATGAGCACCCAGTTCCTGAAGAGCTTGTCAATTAAGTAATCAACTAAAACTCAACTGTTAGTGTTGTTACAAATGGCTCTTGACAAGAGATTTGACAGCTGCTTAGTAAATTTTTGCGTTGATCAGCCTTTGGGAAACCGGTTGTAAGTCGGACAAACAGAAAGTCAATCAAACAATAATAAAAAAAAAAAACGTTTGTTTGTTTTTAGTCTCCTGTAAATAACTATAATTACTTGAGAAACACATTGTTATTTTCAAATCACACATAGACACTTCAATTATATTTGTATGTATAGAATAGATGTCTACAGATATCTAAAGAAAAAGGTGTAGAAAATCTTTGTAACTTATTACAGCAGAGCAATCAAAGTTTAGCATTAGAAATCGAAAATAAGTAATCCTCTAAAATCAATTATTTAAGGTAGAATGAATGAATATATTAAGGTAGCATATGAATATAAAAATAGGGATCGAAGTGTAGTGACATAGTACCGGTCACTCATTTACCATACCTTCGAACGATTACCAAATACCTCCGACCAGTACCTTTACCTTCAAACCAAATAATTACCAGTTTACCACTCAACACTGAACCAATTACCACACCACGTTTTTGACATTCCGAAAAGAAACAGAGAAAGCAATCATCTTGAAAAAGACGTTGGTTTGTAAAGAAACAGGATAACAGCACGAACACAGCACGGCGTCATCACAACGCCGCACTCGCCGGCCATATCGCTTCGAAAGAAGCGGTTTGTTTGTAATCATGCAACCAGGCAGAGCAAGCGTAGCACCAGTTTTTTCCCGCATCTTCATGTCATACTCCAGGACTACGCAGATGGACACGCGGCGCTGACGACACACGGCGGGAAAACTCTTGAACAGCAGACATCTTCACTCGACGGCAGCCCACGAAGAAAAGGAGCGCGACCGTTTTTTTTTTTTTTTTTTTTTTTTTTTTGTAGGGCCACTCGTAGATCAGCTCAGTAAGGCTGTGTGTCTACTTAACCGGTCTCGCCCCGCACCGATATATATAGTCCGCGACGATCTAGTGCCGCGGGCAGGAATGCGTTCCGCGCCCCGCGCGCGTCTCGCCCGGCGGCGCTTCGCCATTGGTCGAGAGCTTAGAAACTGTGTTTGTTATGCCTAGATAGAACCATAACCAATGTATATATAAGCAGGTGTTTTCGTCAATAAATTATTCAGTATCTATTCAGTATTCAATTAACAATCCGACGTGAGTTTTATTACCTTCGAATGGATACCAAGTAATCCACACACACCCTTCCAAATTGGTGACCCGCGAACAAGAACACGAACTGGAAGACGACACGAAGCCTGAGCTCCTCGAATACCAAACTCTTGCAAGATCCGCCGTGAATATTTGAAGCTCCACCATGCTGAATAATCCCGACGATTTCTGCGATGCTGAAGGCGCCACAAAAGTAAAGAGCGACGTGGCAACAATTTCTCTTCCTGCACGTCTACCACCATTTTGGCGCCAAAATCCTCGCCTGTGGTTCGCGCAATTTGAAGCCGCCGTCGCTGCCAGCAAGATAGGTGAAGAACAAAAATTTAACCTCGTCGTCCCGTTACTCGGCAACAGCGACCTAGAACAAATCGGCGACATCATATTAAACCCACCGGCTACCGGCAAGTACAGCGTGCTCAAGGACAGACTCATCTCGACGTACCAAGAGTCCGATCACCGGCAATTACAGAAGCTACTCAGCGGTCTCGAACTCGGCGACAACAAGCCGAGCCAGCTGCTGCGCAAAATGCGAGATCTCAGTGGCACGCTATTATCTGATGAGGCGCTGAAGGTTATGTGGCTCAACCAGCTGCCCCCACAAGTTCGCGCCGTGCTCTCCGTCAACACCGAGTCATCGCTCGAAGTGCTAGCCGCGATGGCCGACAAATTGATGGAGCATTTCGAACCCACTACAGTCGCCGCGGTCTCCAGCTCCACAGCAAAGCCTCCATCAACAAGCACAACAGCGAATGAGGTACAGTTAAACGCAATAACAAACCTACAAATCAGCATGCTGTCGAAACAAATAGAGAAGTTATCAATCGAAGTCGCCGAACTCCGCAAACATCAACATTCAGCGTTCCACCGTTCCCGCCAAAACTCAGCACATCGTAACCGCTCACGCTCACATTCAAGACAGCGTACGGATAACTCCCGCAAGCCCGGCGACCCCGACTGGCTTTGCTATTACCATTACCGATTCGGTAACGAGGCATGAAAATGTGAATCACCGTGTTCCAAAATTAAGCGGGAAAACTAGAACGTACATCGATAGTGGCGGGTGTCGATGTAAACCAAACAAGCCACCGCCTATGCGTGATCGACATCAACAACCGTGAAAAATTTCTGGTCGACACGGGAGCCGACATATCTGTATTAGCCGCTCGAAACCAGAAATACTCAAAACCGACGGACAATGCAGGCTACAAACTATACGCAGCAAACGGAACAGAAATTCGTACCTACGGAGAGCGCACACTCGAGCTCAACCTAGGTTTACGAAGAAGTTTCAAGTGGACTTTCGTCGTCGCTAATGTGAAAACATCAATACTGGGCGCCGACTTCCTGGCACAGCATAAACTATTAGTCGACCTACATCAAAGAAAACTTATCGACCGTATGACAGAACTTAGCGTGAACGCCATCAAAATTAACACCACAGAAGAATCAATCCATATCATCAACCGTGACCACACTCATCACGACCTGCTGAAGAAATATCCAGATGTACTTCGACCAATGACACTGAAAACTCCAGCCAAGCATGACGTCACGCATCACATAGAGACAACTGGGCCGCCGATCTACTCACGACCACGACCTCTACCGCCCGACAAATATAAAGCTGCAAAACTTGAGTTCGAGCGCATGATCGAGATGGGAATATGCAAGCCGTCGAACAGTCCGTGGGCAGTGAGTCCACTCCACATTGTAAAAAAGAAAGATGGATCACTTCGAGTATGTGGGGATTACAGAAGACTCAACGCCGTCACCGTTCCCGACCGATACCCCATTCCACGAATTCAAGATTTCACATACCAGCTCCACGGCAAGAAAATATTCTCAAAACTCGATTTGAAAATGGCCTATTTCTGGATACCAATCGCAAATCAAGATCATGCTCAAAAAACAGCAATAATAACACCATTCGGTCTCTTCGAATTCAACTGCATTACATTCGGTCTAAGAAACTCCGGTCAAACATTTCAACGTTTTATGCATGAGGTTCTACGAGGACTGGACGACAACGTATTCTGTTTCGTCGACGAACACAGCACGGCGTCATCACAACGCCGCACTCGCCGGCCATATCGCTTCGAAAGAAGCGGTTTGTTTGTAATCATGCAACCAGGCAGAGCAAGCGTAGCACCAGTTTTTTCCCGCATCTTCATGTCATACTCCAGGACTACGCAGATGGACACGCGGCGCTGACGACACACGGCGGGAAAACTCTTGAACAGCAGACATCTTCACTCGACGGCAGCCCACGAAGAAAAGGAGCGCGACCGTTTTTTTTTTTTTTTGTGTGTGGCATCTCGCAGGTCAACCTCTGAGGTTGTCGGCTGCTTAACCGGACTTGCCTGTGGTTGCCTTAATTAATAAATGAATTAAAGCCTCCAGCCAGGGCTTATTAAAAAACTTACAAACTAGGCGACTACACGCTAAGGGCACCCCCTGTAGGGTACGGACCTCGGCTTAGGGCGTCGCAGGGGAGGGCAGCTAGGGACAGGCTGGATCATATAATTATTATTATTTATAAGGGAATTTAAAGCTACTGGCTCAGCGTCGCGGGCTGGCTCTGGCAAGGGTCGGGGTGGACTATTACGGGGACGTCGCGGCGGGCCTCGGCGGCGAGGACGGAAGGACGGTCGGTTTTTGTGTTTGTGTGCCACTGTACTTGTTTCCCTACGGCTCTCTTGGAGCAGGGTGATTGCGTCATCGGGAGTGACTAGGGTATGCCTTGGTCGGCGAATCTTAGAGATACGCGAGGGTTCGTATTGGGCGGCCGATACGATAAGGGGATTCCTATGTTGGATTGAAGTTTCAAAGAAACGCTTGGAGACACGTTTCATGAACTGCTGGATGGTGGGCATCTTGAGATCTACGTGAAGAAGCTCATTTCGAACATAAAAGGGGGCTCCCGTGACTCTACGGAGGAATCGGTTTTGGAGGGTCTGCATCTTGTGGAGGAGGTAGGGCTTTGCGTGTGCGAAAACAACGCAGGCGTAGGTCATGATGGGACGGATGACCGCGGTGAAAATACGCAGCTTGCACCTGAGTGATAACTTGCTGCGAGAACTAAGAATGAAGTGGAGCCTACCTAGAGCGAAAGCGGCGCGCGAACGTGCCTGCTTTATGTGCTCAGCGAAGGAGAGGTGTCTATCGAGGACCACGCCTAAGTATTTGGCTTGCTTTTCCCAAGGGATCGGCTTGCCGTACATGGTAATCGGACGGGGGGAGGGTGGGTTTATCCGCGGTTTAGAAAAGAGGACTGCCTGGCTTTTATCTGGATTGACTTCGATTCTCCATTTCCGGAACCACTTGGCCAGAGTGTTTGCGGAAGTTTGGAGAGTGCGAGCGATGGCATCGGGTTTAAGACCGGTATAATAGATAGCCGTATCGTCGGCGAATAGGGCTAGCTGGGTACTTTTATGCTTGGGAATATCACTAGTGAATAGCGTGAAAACGAGGGGGGATAGTACGGAGCCTTGAGGAACTCCTGCGCGAATGGGATGGGGGGAGGAAATCACCCCCTCAATTCGATAACGAAAGGTGCGATTCGATAAAAAGTCCCGTAGGATGAGCACGAGACGGTCAGGCACGCCGAGTTGGTATAGCTTATAGATTAAGCCATTGTGCCAGACTTTGTCGAACGCTTTCGCTATGTCGAAGAATAAGGCTCCCGTTATTGCGCCCCGTTGGAAGCCGGCGCTGACGTGTTCTACGATGCGGTGGACTTGTTGGATACATGAGTGTTCGGTTCTAAATCCGAACTGCTCATTGGGTATTAGACTCTTTGCTTCGGCAAAATCTTTGAGCCGCTTATATATAAGCCTTTCATAGATTTTACCGAGGACGTTGAGTAAGCTAATGGGACGGTAGCTAGACGGGTCAGACTTGGGCTTGCCTGGTTTGGGAATACCTATGACGGTGGCCTGTTTCCAGGTTGTAGGGAACATATTATTGCTCAATGCGCCATTGAAGATGGCAGTCATTAGCACTATAAGCTGGGCGGGGAAAAGTTTGAAAACCCTATTGGTGATGCCGTCGGAGCCAGGGGCTTTTCGCGGTTGGAGACTTTTAATGATATCCTGGACCTCATCAGGAGTGATGGGGGCCAGTGGATTATCGGGATCTTCGACGGGCGGAAGGGAAGTTCTACGTTCGACTTCGGCGTTCACCATATCGAGGTGGGCTTGGTCTACTGGTTGAGAGCTGGGAGAACATTGGGACTCTAGGCTGTCGGCTAGGCATTCTGCTTTTTCAGAGTTATCGAAGGCGACATTCTTATTGGGACGAATGAGAGGAGGCATTGTGGCCTCTTCAGTGGATCGTAACTTCCTCTGAAGCTGCCACAAGGCAAGATGGGTGGGCTCAAGTTCGCTCAGCATCTTGTCCCAACTCGCATTACGCTGCTCGGCAATGCGTTTCCTTACAGCACGCTGTAAGTTGCGCATGTGAGCTTTGTTTGCGGCGAAGGGAAAAGCGCTGTACGCACGGATGGCTGCGTTCTTCTCGGTTATCAGATTCCGTACATCGTCTGGGAGTTTCCAGCGGTGGTCTTCCACTACAGGAACTTCCCTTGAAGAATCGTTCAGGACGGATTGTACGTGATCTGTAAGCGAGTCGATCGCCGCCGTCGTGTCAGCGACTGAGACTATGTGGTCAGGAATGGTGTCCAATTGAGGCGACGTGGTGGATTTCAGTTTTTCACTTACTTTCCTCCAGTCGGTGATCAATTGGGTCGGAGGAGGTTGGGTAGGATCATGGTTACCCGAGCGGGAACCTAGGTGTAGGATAACGGGACGGTGATCCGAGTTGAGCTCGTGAAGCGCTTCTATAGAGTGTAAATGGAGGTTTACATTCTTTAGGAGCGCCACATCGAGGACATCGGGGTTATGGTTGGGGTCGTGTGGGTAGTGGGTGGGAGTCATCGGAGCGATGACGTCATAGTTTAGGGTCGCGCCTAGGTTATACACGATTCTGCCTCTGGAATTTGTCGTGTTGCTGTTCCAAGCGGGGTGTTTGGCGTTGAGATCGCCCGCTAGTAAGACGGAGTCACTCAGGCCAAAGAGAGTCGTGAGATCGCTGGTGAGCGCGATAGGATCGTCTGAAGCAAGAGACGCGACCGATGGTGGGGGATGGTAGGCAGAGATGATGGTTATCGGAGGATGACCAGTCATGCCTAGTCGACAGGCAGAGTACTCTAGGTGAGAGAGAGGCGCGGGTGGGGTCAGAGGGATGCAGTATAACTCCTTCCTATAATAAATAAGGGTACCGCCGCCGTGGCAGCGTGTTCTGTCATTGCGAACTAGACGGTAATTCGCAATTTTGGGGTCAGCGCGGTGGGGTTTCAAAAGGGTCTCCTGTATAAGGAGGACGTCTAATTGGTGGTCGCGGAGGAATTTAGTTATTTCGGCGCGTTGGTTGAAAATGCCATTGGCGTTGAAAAAACCTAATTTGAGGGATCGAGGCCTAGTGTGGTTTGTGCGTTGGGAATCCATTGGATCAGTCCATCGCATCCATCTGGTCGAGGCCTAGCACGACATCACTGTGTGTGCTGAATATTTGGCTGTACATTGCCGTCGTAATTTTGCCGTTATTCTGCTGCTCGGCAGTCAGAAGGGCATCGCGGAGAGACCTGGCTTGGCGGGTCATAAATATTCTATAGTGGCGCAGTAGAGTCTGGCCGCAAGACTCGCCGTGCGCGACGGGTGAGGGATTGTGCGGTTGTTTGGCTGCAGGAGCAGCAGGGGTTTGAGGCTCGGGTTGGGGACTGGCTGTGGCCTCTGGAGCCACGGCTATAGGCAGGATCTGCGCTGCGATGGGTATATCCATCAGTGCCTGCAAAGGTTTGGCAGTGGCCAAGGAGGGAAAGGCTTTTTCGTGGTTTAGCCTGTTCCACGGGGATGGTCTCTGAGGAGCGAGACGTTGGGGAATTTGAGAGGAAGGTGCCTCTCTTTGTTGGCGGTCGTTGGCGCGCTTCGCTAATTTAGGAGCGAGTTTGGGGGCTTTGGGACAGCCGCGGTAGTTTGCCGGGTGACCGGTCTGGCCGCAGAGAACGCAGCTGGGTGGTTCCGAACAGAGGGTTCGGTCTTTGGGCCGAGGGCAGTCCGCAGTGCTGTGCTCGCCCAGACACTTGACGCATCTGGGAGTCGCATAGCAGTTGCTCTGCGCATGGCCATACAGTTGGCAACGGTGGCATTGTCCCACTGTTGCGGTTTTGTAGGGCTTTTCAATTGAGATACCGGATAGGGAGCAAATGGACTTAATCTTGAAAATCGGATGATGACCTTCTGTTGGTTCACAAATGACAAGAACCATGTCGTACAATTCACCGCCTCTCGCTTTATGTAAGCGATGGACGGCGATCACTGGTATACCTTGATCGGCAAGGTCGTCTTTAATATCCTGTACTAGGATTTCTTTAGGGACACGTTTAATAATAACACGAGTGGGCGTGTCCTCGGGGAAGGAGAAAGTGTGAAAGGAAATATTCCTTTCACGGAGGGCGCGATATAGTTCCCTATAGTCGTTCGATGTAGGGACGGTGACTTTATTGCCATTTTGGCAGGCACGGGCGTTTGTGTAGTTGATCTTTCGATCAACACACATCTTGGACACATCAGTCCATTTACCCTTGTCCTGGATGTAAAAGGGGGGCGGAGGGCGTTGCTTCCTTTGGGCTGAGGAAGTTTGGGTTATCGGGCTGGGGGGACGACTATTCTGCGCGCGAGCAGAGGTAGTTGGGACGGGGCTAGCGGGTCGAACGGGTGTTTGAGTTGGGGATGGGGGCGACGCGGTGGTCTTTTTGGCCTTGCTGGCCTGGGAGGTTTTCCCTTTCTTCCTCTTGCCACCGGTGACGACTTGAAAGTCGTCTTCCGAGGACGAGGGGCATGATGACAAATCATTGTCGGAGTTGTTATTGGACACAGGTTTGGTGGTGTCCATTTCACGGAATTCAACTGCAGCGCACACCTGCGCGGCGTCCATTGTTTTATGAACAATGGGATTAGTAGGTGGGCCGGAAACAATGGATGATTTCGGGAATTGGGCGGTCGGCACGACATTGTCGGCGGGCGGGAGCGATAGAGGGCTATCTACCTGGAAGTCGTTCGTTGTTCGATGAACAATGGGATCGGAGTTGATAAACACTTCCGTGAATTGACCAACCGGAATGCCTTGATCAGCAAGCGGGGGAGATAATGGGCTGTCAAGCGCGTCACTAAAATCAGCGACGTTGGCTTCGGTAGCCGGAGGACAGTTAGCGATTTCACGCTGGATTTTTCCGCCATATTTGGCTGAAATAGCAGGGTTTTCCTTAAGTATTTCTAGCAATATCTCCAAAATATTGGAGTTTGCCATGATTGGCGAATGAATCAAAAATTTAATGGGGAAATTTTGGAGATTTCTCTCCCGCGGGGTACCTACCCGCGGGGGACCTATTTAAAGCCTAACTGGCCTAACTCCCCGGATGGATGGGTCCGGGGATGTGTAACCCTCCCAGTCGGGTAGAGACTGGGAGGTAAGTACCTAATGGTGAGCCCTAAGCTTGTAACCGGTCGCCAGTCTTATTGTGCGAACCGGGCCCTATTGGGTCTAGTGCGAAGGGGTAGACACACCCAACCGACACTAGGTGTGTAGCTGAAAAGGAAACTCAGTAACTAGGTTTGACTAGGAGATCCCCCAAGGCCAAAACCTAGCACTCGACTCCAATTGATTGCTTCACCCTTAAGGGGATCAGCGGGTGCGTCGGGTCAGCACCCCCTTGGTATTGTTGACACCGTGAGGTTTCCAACCAAGGACCACGAAACTGTGGTTTTACCCTGAAGGGGCCAAACCAAATTGTTTTTGACGATACTCTGTTATAGAAACAGGATATCCTTCACCGCCTCGAAAAAGGCGGATCCGGACCAGGCGTCGTAGTCGGCGACTACGAGTGACGTCACCACGTTTTTTTTCTTTTTTTTTTCTTTTTTTTTTAGGTAGGGCCACTGGTAGTTTAGCTCTATACGGCTAATGTACTACTTAACCGGTCTGTCCTGTGGTGACCTCTAATGAATTAAAGGCCCCCAGCCAGGGCTTACATACTAGAATATACTTAAAAACTAATGACCGCACGCTAAGGGCACTCCCTGTGGAGTACGGGCCTCGGCATAGCGGGGTCATTTTGGGAGGGCAGCAAAGGGACAGGCTGGGTCATATTATTTACGGGAGTATTTATTGCTACTGGCTCAGCATCGCGGGCTGGCTCGTTTGGCAAAGGTCGGGGAGGATTTTCATTACAAGTACGCGGACGTCGCGATGGGCCTCGTCGGCGAGGCCGGAATAAGGAACGCGTTTTGTATTTGTGTTTTCTAAGAGTGCTGGTTTCCCTACTGCTCTCTTGTCGGATGGTGGTGGGGTCGTCGGGCTCGTCTAGGACGTTACGCGGGCGACGAACCCGAGAAATCTTGGAGGGTCTGTATCGGGCGGCCGATACGATCAGGGGGTTAGTGTGGGTATCAGCAGAGGTGAAGTAACGCACTGACATGCGTTTCAACACTTGCTTTATGGTCGGGAGTTTGAGGTCTACGTGGAGATCCTCATTCCTACAGAACCAGGGCGCGCCCGTGGCCTTTCGGAGAAAACGGTTCTGAATGACTTGCATCCTATGGATCTGATTGGGACTGGCATGAGCAAACACCGGACAGGCATACGTCATGATAGGACGTATGCATGTCGTGTAGATTCGAATTTTACATCTAAGGGAGAGCTTACTGTGTTTATTCAGCAAGGCGTGGAGCCTACCGAGAGCGAAAGCAGCGCGACCGCGCCCCGCACCGATATATATAGTCCGCGACGATCTAGTGCCGCGGGCAGGAATGCGTTCCGCGCCCCGCGCTCGTCTCGCCCAGCGGCGCTTCGCCATTGGTCGAGAGCTTAGAAACTGTGTTTGTTATGCCTAGATAGAACCATAACCAATGTAATATATAAGCAGGTGTTTTCGTCAATAAATTATTCAGTATCTATTCAGTATTCAATTAACAATCCGACGTGAGTTTTATTACCTTCGAATGGATACCAAGTAATCCACACACACCCTTCCAAAGAAGCTTTAAGCGTAAATATTATAAACTTACGCTTAAAGCTTCAATCACTACATAATTATATAGGCTGCTTTTGCTCGGTTCATCCATCTCTTCAGTTGTTCTTACCCACATCATTTGCGATGACTCTGTACCTATCCTTTTGTAAATTGCATGAAATTAGTGGATAGTCTGTCCTTCAACTATTTAGAAGTAGTTTTTGTTTTTTAAGTCAAATCGTTACGTAAATTCTGGTAATATCAATAATAATTTATAATATATCAATATTTTCAAATCAGTTTCTATTATGTGTAACGCATAGATCGGTTTATTTTGAACGTAATTTAATTAACTTTTAGTACGTAAATATGAACATGATATAATTTGGTCTACCGGAGCTTGCTCAATGAATTGACATTGACTGAGTCTCGTTAGTTAAAGCCAACTTTAAGTGACAGTGGGCAGATTACACTGTCCTCAGAAGAGAAAACAACAACAAGAACAAAAAGTTCTAGACTAACGCCTGTTCATCAAAAGACGCAGGGTCAGAAGGCTCACGACTCCACGACTGAAGACCTAGTGAAGGGTTGAAGAATATTTAAGTGCTTCTGCAGTTCCCAGCGCAAGTGTGGGTTTTAAAAATATACCGCGGCCCCGGAACCTAAAGGCAACTCACGGAGCAGGATGGGTTTTTAGTCAGTAGAAATGTGACGATCCCTTCCGCTCCAGCCACACCGGGAGGTGTCATTTCATGACTTTCCCACCTAGAAAAAAAAGCTATTAAGATCGTCAAACGTATCTACGTATAATATGACGTAATAATATAACGATCGATTAAACGTATCAATGTTATTAAGAAGAAAGCTATGGGAAGTTTTCATCATTTTCTTACATTATTTTCATTATTGCAGGGATACAAATCAAACCACATTCCGCCAAGTTGAATTTACCTATATTCAACGCTAATCGTCCATTCCTCTTTTACGTCGTTTTTTACGCAGAGCAGTTGTTTTCTGGAGTATTTTCCGGATAATAAGTGGGTATAATTTAATCCTAATAAGTTATTATAATTATTATTTAAATGTGAAAGTCAGTGAGGATGGATGGATGTTTGTAACTCTTTCACGCAAAAACTACTAAACGGATCTGAATGAATTCCGGTGCTTATGAAAAAAGCTGAAACACTGGAATAATATATACCTAGTCTCCTTTTTATCCCGAATTTCCTACGGGATCGGGATTTACGCGGGAAAACCTCCCACGCGAACGTCATGATTTAATTATTTAGGGTTGAAATGTTTTGGAAAGTTGTTGTGCCCTGAACATTTTTTATTAATACTATAGGAGTAACACTCTTTTTTCATAATTTTAAAACATTTTCAATTTTCCACCCTGGGAGTTTGTTGGATGTTTGCATTTCAATCGCGGAAATATTGGCAAAGGGACTTGGGTGAAACGTGGCAGATATAGTTTACCAACTAGAATAACATACAGCCTACTTTTATCTCGGGAAAATGTCTGAAATTCCCACGCGAACGAAGTCCCAGGCAACAGCTATTCGGTAAATGATATGAGTACATAAGCATGGCAATGGCAAGTACATAAAACAGCTCTACCTATTCCGATCTCTAATTATGAATCACAGCGGCACGGGTCCACTTTCAAGGTTAAGCAATGCTTGCCGAGGTCAGCCCGTGGATGGATGACCGTCTTAACAAATCAAGATTCCTTAGTGCCTCGGAAAGCACAAATTCACTGTCGGATTCTGTGTTTCCCGATAGCTATAACCTAGGGGTCTTTAAGTCAACAGTGATTAGGTTACTTCTAGGTAATCGTGCTCCATTTTCGACCACATTATCACTTACTTAGGTGAGATAGCAGTCAAACGGCCCGGCCGTCATTTGTACAACTTTGACCGCCGTTACAGGTAGTCATACGACAAAAAATCTGACACCAGTTTTGCCAAGGGGTGTCGTGTTATCCACAGAACAGATAAAAGAGGTTAGAAAGGAAATAGTTCCTGATTTGTATGAGAACGCGTGTCGCCGCTTGTCTCCCCACTCTTTAGCTCCACTACAAGCAAGAGGCCCGTCACGTATGCGAATTACGCACGTGTTTTCCAGCTACTGGGATGTGGAAGTTAGATATGGAGTCGCTCCCTGTAACACAATAGAACTCAGCGGCATACATTTAGACTGCAAGCCGATCTCAACATTTATTTATTCTTTCCATAGTTCACACACGTTTTACACATTTTAGTTGGTGCCAACATAAACACTCATTAGAGTTTTACCGTGCATCAAAATCATCGACAACGTAATTTAGCTAGATTAAGAAGATACTTGGTTAACAAATGAAATTACAATGAGGGTGTAAGCTAAAAAGTAACAGTTACCTATCTACTAACACACATGTGTGACCATTCTGACCGTCCGCCTTTATAACAAAAGTGGTGGAGGAATGTCAAGTGGTGGAACGTAGTTGGGAAAAGACTAATTAGATGATGATGTACCTATTCTAATGATTCACTTTCTGCAGGGTTGATAATGGTAGGATCGTCAGCAGGAGTTAAGCAAGAACCAATACGATTTGAAGCCAACCGACCATTTTTATTCTACGTCACAATCTACTCGGAACAGCTTTTTGGAGGTGTCTTCAATGAATGATTATTCTTCTGATCGATGTATTGAATTATTTCAGTAAACATGGGTTACTTATGACTAACTTTTATTTATTGCGGTCCTTTATTTTTAACCACATAAAACGGCCTGTTTCTCTGTTGGATATTTATGAAGTAATTTTTTTGTGAAAGTTGTAGTGGTACAAAATATCTCAACCAAAAATATTTAGGTAGTACATGTAAAATATTGCTAAGACAAGATTTTATGGCTCGCACTGTCAAAAAGTTAAGAGTCAATAAGCTTCTATCTCAGAGTTTGTGAAGTCAGGGCCTGTAACTTTATTTACTCTACACTAAGGACAGTCTGTTCCGTGCTCTACACCTTAGTCAAAATATGTGACTTGGCCGAGAATTAATAGTTAAATAGGCTGGCATGCTAAGTCTTATTTGGTAGGCGTTATTATCAAATAAGACAAAAAATACTTAATAAAATAAAACAAAAAATACTTCGCTCTCAGACTGAGTGGAGATCTTAGGGCCGAGTCACACCGAAATGGCAGCGGCCGGCTGCGGCCGCGGGCGGAAACACCAAAAAGACGCGCGAGGCGCGCGGCCGCTCGCGTCATCGCGGGCGGCCTCGCGACCTTTTCAAGCTTTTCAAGCGATACTGGTCTTTTATATATGTAGTTAAAGTTTAAAATTATTTCACACTGAAAGTGCTCGCCGCGTCGCTGCCGGCCGCTGCCATTCCGGTGTGACTCGGCCCTTACAGAAGAATAAAGATTTGTCGATGGAATAAGACATTCACATGCTGTGAAGTGTGTATCTCATTTAAAAATCACAAGCATATATAAAATATTAGACAAACCGATAGATTGTTGTTGTATACAACACATTACCCTGGTACAGAACTAGTCATAATAAATAAAAATATTTATTCTCGATGAGCCCGCTTTTGATCTCGATTAAGCCTGATGGTAAGCGATTGATGAGGTCTACGATGGAACGAGCGTGCTCAGAAAATGCCTGTTCACTCTTGCTGGATAGGCTGACGGGTTATAATAATGTGCAGTAGGAAACAGAAACCAAAAGCTGTAGTATTGTATTTTTTTAGCGCCATCTATGATAAACACTATAAACTATCGAGGCCCTCGAACCAGAGCGTGAGTAACTCGGTACAGTTTTGTCTTGACTTGGGGAGCCCAGTACGTACAACAATATTAAGATGGCGTTAATCTATCTTTCAGCTTGGTGAAATATACTACAATAATATTTTTAACCGACTTCAAAAAAAGGAGGTTTACAATTCGTCTTGAACTTTTATGTTACCTCATAACTCGGAGACGGCTGGACCGATTTGAAAAATTCTTTTTGCGTTTGAATGGGTATACTTTCTAGTTGGACCCATTGTTACGAAATCAGGATCTGATGATGGGATCCTGGAGAAATCGAGGGAACTCTTCAAATATTATAGGCACACCTATAGCGTTTTGGGTATTTCTTATAGTAACTTGAGCAGTTGCTTCCGAAAAGTACCATTTGGGGAAGATGAACTGATGATGAAGACCACAGATGGCCACTGAAACTCCTCAATAATAAGTATTTCGTGGATTGCGATTCGATTACTTGAGTGATGTTAAACACTTTATGCTCGTCACAATGCATATGGTGATGTAGAGCTGATGGTCAAATACCAGGGAGAACTCCTCAAAAATTAACGGTTATGCACAGGGAAAAGCAATATTTTGTAAAAGTTGATAAGTTGTTGACATTATGGCTTTTGTAACTAGATAAATTACAAACCAACCCACTAAAAAGCGTGAAAAATTTTTTTTGCAATAAATAGAACCGACTTCCATATCAAAACACTACAAAGCCAAAAATAACTTTTATTTCGGAAGGCGGTGTGAAAAAGAAAGGAAAATCCAAAACGAATAACACCGACTTCCCAAATTAAAGTTATTTTTGGCTTTGTAGTGTTTTGATATGGAAGTCGGTTCTATTTTTTTGCAAAAAAATTTTTATAACTTTATCTTTTATGAACATAATATTTTTTTATCACTCATATTAAATCGTTGGAGAGTTCGTTGCTTTTTTGGGGCGTTGATAATTATTACGTTTCAGGACACAACTGAGATGTGTTTAATCAAGCGCCATCTGTGATAAATACTATTAACTATTGAGGCCCTCTAACTGGTGCGTGTATAGTTTGTTTTACCTGGGGAGTGTGTTGAGTGGCTATTCAGTGCACACAATAACATAAAGATGACGTTAATTTCCTTTCACTTTTCACCTTTTAGGAAAGTTTGACTTTGACATAATCATATGGCATCTTGGCAACATTTAAGATGAAAATATTTAAAATAATACATGACCATACAGTTTGAAACTTGGTAGGTAGAAATCGATTTACGACTTTTATCCTAAAAAATATCGAAGGGGGGAGGTTACCATACATGAAACTCGAACTATATTTTTGTTTTACAAATCCTAATCCTAAAAATTTGTTTGAACGAGTTAGTCACCAGTTTTTGACATATAGCACATTTTCTAAAACCGAAAATACCTATAACTTGGTATTATATACAAATACAATGAAAAACGAAGTTATTTTGAGTAGCGAGTCCGACTCGCACTTGGCCATTTTTTTTTCATCTGTAATAAGAAGCTTGTGTATTTGTAGGTATAATAGTAGATTGCTGACGAAACTGACTGATGAATTTTCCTAAAAACCTAAAAAAATCCGGTGGGACAATCAATCATTGGTGGGAACATTGTAGATAAGGTACAAGTGAAGCAGTATCTTATGTCACGGGCATTATATTTAATGTCGAGTATAGTGAAGGAATCCGGAGTTAGCTGCCAATCATAGCGAGGAAGTTTAGAGTCTAGTACTAGATATGTACTCGATAGAGCGAGTCTTTAAGCTAGCCCAAGATAATGGCACCTTTACCCCAAAGATTATTGTCTCCACGTTCTCATTCACACACATCTACTGCGTAACAGTTTTAAGCAATCCATGAGGAACGGTGGTAGGCCATCTCTGGTAAATTCAGGATACTACTAAGGTGTTTTAATACCAATAAATGCATTTTTCCTTTCTGTGTTCAGGTAATGTTTTATTTCTTTTTTCTTCAATTTAAATTTGATGAGAACGATGATTCCTGGCTTAGTACTCCGACCTGATTTATATAGAAATGTTTGGAGGTCGAATTCTCCATAATATTTTATGAAGATCATTACCAAAGAATCCATTTGCATAAAATACAAGGTTAGGATAATCGTTAATAGAAAACTCTCTTCCTCACGCTACAGCCACCGCGGGGACGCCCGGGCATCGGGGATCGCGAGCCGATCTCCGGCCACCGTAGGCACGGGCTTGCGGACGGCGAGCAAGGATACCTCACGACACGCGGCGCGACGTGTCCCACTACTGCACTAGTGACGGGCCTGCCGGGGTTGCCGGAATTTTTTAACGAGATACCGTGGCCCCGGAACAGAAGTTCTCAAAAATCATGAAGTACCATTAGGCAGTGTATTTGTGCATACGACTGTTAACTACTTTGTGATTGTGAATACGAAAATTGTGTCATTTTTGTTTTTCAAAGCTATTTGTGCTAGTTAGTGCAATTAAGTAGTAAAAAAACATGGTTCCGATGTCTTGCGATACTACAAAATGAACTGCAGGAATAGCCTGTGTGTTTGATTGAGACAAAGATGTGTTACTAAACTGTTATCCTCCTGACTAGTCCTGACCCATAATAACCCTAGGTTATCTATAAGGTTGGGGAAAATGTCTTTTTGCATTATAGTAGGTATGTATGAACTTGTAATAAAATCTCTTTGGCTATACCTACTATTTGTATCTGGCTGGTTTTGGTATCATTGAAAGTTTAAATTTTAAAGAACATAGTTCCAAATTCAAATTAGGAAAATGTGTGATTTTCATTTGTTTTTCGTACTGTCAAGATGAGTGAATCTAATGAAGAAATTCGATATATTTTAAAACATTACTACAAAAAATTTGCGAAAAAAATTAGCGATGTTTATGGACCTAGTGCAGTGTCTGTGAGAGTAGCACAAATTTGGTTTTAGCGTTTTCAATCAGGAAATTTTGATGTCAAAGATGCACGTCGCTCTGGTCGCCCTATTACGGATAAAATGGATGCCATTTGCCAACAGTTTTGGCGCATTTGAAAAAAACTGGGCACACAAAAACGCTCGATATTTGGGTACCTCACGAGCTCACTGAAAGAAACCTAATGAACCGTGTACTCATTTGTGATTCTTTATTACGACGTAATGAAATCGAACCATTTTTGAAGAAGTTGATAACTGGTGATGAAAAGTGGATCATGTACGATAAGTATGTGCGAAAAAGGTCATGGTCAAAGGCCGGTCAGGCTTCACAGACTGTGGCGAAACCCGGGTTAACTCGCAACAAGGTGATGCTGTGTGTGTGGTGGGATTGGAAGGGCATATTCATTATGAGCTGTTACCACCAGGCAGGATCATCGATTCTGAACTCTACTGCGAACAACTGATGAAGTTGAGAGAAAGCGTCCGGAATTAATCAACAGAAGGGGTGTGGTTTTCATCATGATAACGCTAGACCTCACACATCTTTAGCCACTCAGCAAAAATTAAGAGAAAAGAGAGAAGAAAAGAAAAGAGAGTTTGGCTGGGAGGTGTTAATGCGTCCGCCGTATAGTCCTGACCTTGCACCTTCAGATTTCCACCTGTTTCGGTCTCTTCAGAATTCTTTAGGCAATGTCAGGTTAACATCACGAGAGGACTGCCAAAACCACTTGTCGCGGTAGTTTGAACAGAAGTCCCAAAATTTCTATAGCAATGGGATCATGTACCTACCTACAAATGGCAAAAAGTTATCGAACAAAATGGTACCTACATTTAGTTAAATGTAAATAAACTACATTAAAAAATGTTTTGAATTTTCTTAAAAAATGCCAAGATACTTTTTCCCCAACCTATTATATCCTCACTACTAGGTAACTATATTACCTAACTGAAAATATTCCAAGTTCTGTTAAAACTCTTCAAAGTCTTACACATGCGCAGTAAACGTATTTAGGGTAGCAGTGGTTCTCATTCATCCCTTAAATCCCAGTTGAATGTCACTTGCCGAGGGGTTCACACCTAGCCGACTTTCGCGCCAAAACGTAAACTTTTACGATTTTAATGGACCGGTTTTTCGAACACTATAGTGAAGTGAACTATTGTAAGTTACGGTTTTTTCTGTGACAAAAAGTGACTAGGATTATGTTTGATTCTGTGCTATGAAAATAATAATAAAATAAATTTGGAGAAATGTAAAAGTTATAAAGCAGTAATGGAACACGATGTACGCCAAACTTCTGTTGTTTTTTTAAATAATTGGGAGAGTAATAAGGTTATAAATGGAAGTGAATTTTTGGATTTGCCTGGTTATAATACAATCTCAATTGGCTTGTTATGTGAAAGGACAAAACACTGTCAAAAGTAAGTATCTGCAATAACACTTTTACTATTCCACGACTTTTCTAAAAGTTTTCTTTTGTTATTTACTTCTTTCCGGTCAACCTTTGAGCCTTTCGGCTTAACCGAACTAGCCTGAGGTAGTCTTCATTGCAATAATTCCAAAAATAAAAGCCTCCAGCCAGGGCTTATATTAAACACGAAAAAAGTAAGTTTCACTATCCATAAAACTTTAAAGTTTGTTGTTAGTAAAAATTTTTCTTTATACTGGCTTTTCAACAACATTAAGTATTTAATATAAGTAATACGTAAAAAATATGTAAAATAAGGAAATAAATCTAAGGTTATATATTTGTTACAAAACTATAATTTTATAGTATTAGTTAGTAATAAACATTTTAAGAAGTAGCTGAAACATAATTTCTATTATAGATTCTCATCGACGAAAAGATGATACGATTAGCTCGGATATAAAAGAAGAGAAACCACTAGAATTCCTAGTGAGTAACCAAAAAAACCATGAAACCGATTACTTCCTTCCTCCAGTCTTTTCTAACCACGAGGAAATTGAAGAAGATGACGAAGAAGAAGAAACTGCTTACTTAGATTATGACTACGATGGTAAAGAGTCAAATTATAAAGATTCTCCAGACTTGGCAACAGTTCGGAGCGATGCTCAGGACGTACCTTCGGTAGATGACAAGATACCTTTACATACGGCGAAAGATAACTTGCCTATTTTTCTTTTGGAACCAGAAAATACTTATGTAGTTAAAAATAAGCCGGCTTCATTAAAATGTCGGGCTGCTAATGCTTTGAAAGTAAGTAAATATTAAAGCAATACTTAAAAAATATCACATTATAGATTCTATATCATTTAAAATGTGTTATGTAAATATGATATGTATTCGAGTAATTAGAGTTTTTGTATCCATTCTTACTTATTGCATTTTTAGTCAACAGAAGAGGTAGTACTATGTATACTTTGCGCCCTTGCTCCGTTTGTTACTTATTTACATACCTAAATAAAATAGTACAGCTTTACTCTGACAGTAAACGAAATTATAAATATTAATCTTCCGCATAAATTATAATTATGCTAAACATTGAGGTCAATTCAGTCATAGTTTCTATGTAATATTTCATATCATGATTAGATGTTATAATTAGTTTGTCAAAATAACTTCAATCAATGAACATAATTTACCACATGGGTAGTTCCCATATACCGTAGCGTAGTTTTCAACATACGATAAGATACGAATGCAAAAGTTTCTTAAAAAATTCGCCAATTTCTAGCTTTAACAAGAATTGTGAAATATGTATGTTTATTGTTTTTTTAAAGTTTATATGTATTTAGGTCTAGAGCTTTTACTTTATTTTAATGCACAAATTGAGTCCAATATAAATTTTAAAATACGGACTAAAATAAACCAATACCATTTCTAATCACAAAGGTATTTTTCAAATGCAACGGAGTACAAACTCAAGCGCTTAACTTCGAGTTCGTGGACCCACAAACTGGGGTGAGGATTATTGAGGGAGAGTGCAAAGTGACGAGGGAAAACGTGGAAGAGTACTTTGGGAGTGACAAGTACCAGTGCTCGTGTTTCGCTTGGACCAGTCGTGGACATATACGGAGCCAACCTGCAACTATCGAACTAGCTTGTAAGTGGATTTTTAAAGAGTTTTTACAATAGAAACATGAGATCTTAAACTTAAAATAGGTTCACATAATTATGCTACCGTTGCCGGTGTAGAAGTATTTAAATATTTAAAAGTTAAGAAACAAAATAATTGTATGTGAGCACGTCTCATGTATCACCCGGTGAGGAATTCGTAGCTAAATAATAACAGCGACATGGTTCAATCTTCAAAGTTGAGCAATGCTTGCCGAGGCCGTTTGTTGGATGAGAGACAATCTTAACATCGAGATTCTTCCGTTCCTCGGAAAGCACTTGAAGCCGTTGGTCCAGGCTATAATTTGTACTTATTTGACAGTAGTTACGGGTAGTCAAAAACCTGAAAATCTGACACCAGTGTTGCCAAGGGATATTGTGTTACCCAGCTATTCGGATGAGGAGGCATTCACTGGGGATCGCGTGCCGATCTCCTGCCACCGTAGGCACGGGCTTTCGGACGGCGAGCAGGGGTAGTTAACCATCCGGTAAGAACCAGGCCCGAGTCGACGGCGCGTCGTTTTCCACGCGCGCCTCATAGAGCTGTCAGCAACAGTGACGGGACCTCATAAGATCATTGCCCGCCAGGGTTGCGGAAATGTTCTAACAAGATATCGCGGCCATGGAACTTAAGGGCAGCTGAAGGAACAGGGTGGGTTTTTAGTCAGTAGAAGTCTGACACACCCTTCCGCTTAACCCAGAGCGGGAGAAGTCTTTCGATGATTTTCCCACCCAGAAAAAAAGATAGGCAGTTGCTCCATGTATGTATAACACTAGTACTTAGAATGATTAGGCAAATGATGATGAAAAAAAAAATATAAATATATATATAAATAAATATCACCCGGTGTGATTCCGTTAGGTGGATTACATAATCGGTCTTTGGGATACGCGGAAAAAATTCTATAGTTTTTAGTTTGTATGTAGCGAGATAGATGTCGCTACAGGTCTTTCAGAAACGAGGCTGGTGTCTCTTTAGTACAGTCATAGGCTCTACGTAAATAATTTTTGCTATGTCAAATAAATATTGACGTGGTCGACTTTCTTATTCATTAGCTAAGTGAATGTTTGGGCTGAGAGCCAAAACTTGGGAAGTTATGCCTATGTGATACTGGCTGTCTCTTTTGTAATGTAATATTACATAATATGAACTTTGCTAGAGGAAATATTCTAATTATATAATATCTATATCTAGCTTAAATCATGTGTGTCATCCTTATTTTGTGTAGAGAGCAACTACGAATAAATAGATAAATAAATTTTGCAATTTATTATAGTATATAGATGCGTAATTAGGTCAAAATCGAAGGTAGTAATATAGGTATTATAATGGGGTAATAAACAAATGGCAATAATTTTGACTTGTTGTCCATTTTTGAATTTAAGATTATGACTACTAAATTACTGCCGCATTGCGTTCTAAAATTCCTGAGCGGATTGAAAACCTACTAAATATTTTTGACAATTTCATTTGAGTAACGAATTTCATTTTTGGCACCTAAGATTTGATAACGAAGAATATTTATTTAAGAGGAAGAGCATCTTTTAATGAGCTCACGGAAGATTTCCTTTATCTACTGGCACCGATCCTCGGTTATTTGTAAATTTTTGATAATCGTTATGGGTATTCAGAAGATAAAAAATCTTACAGTGGTCTTACCAAGGAAGATCGTGTTACCCAGCTACGGAGTTCTTCTATCTTTCTTTTTTTTTTTTTTCTTTTTTTTCTTTTTTTTTTAGACTTAGTTAGTTGTAGAGGTCAGATAGGCAGTCCTCCATATAAAACGCTAATGTTCAGCTACATTTGGTTAGATTACAAGCCGACCTAAATATAGTTGGGGAAAAGGTCAGAGCCGGATTTACCATTAGGCGGACTAGACAACTGCCTAGGGGCCCCGCTCGCTAGGTCCCCAGGCCCAGTGCATGCACCAAGAAAACATGTTTCTTCGAACGAGAATTTGATATGCGTGTGAACTTAGGGACCTCACTGTTATCTCACAAAAGACAAATCGTTAGATTTAGAATTAAAACAATTTTAGAACAAATATGTAAATGTAAGTAAACAAAATATATTAAAAACCACAGCCCTTAATATGCGTTTCCTCAGTTCACACACGATTTGGTCAGTCGAAGTAAGAAAAGGGGCTCCTAGAATGCCATTGCCTTAGGGCCTCTGACAGGGTTAATCCGGCTCTGGAAAAGGTTAAACAATTGATGAGTGGAATAGGTAAGGTTTAGCTTGCGATAATATTATGAAATACACGAAAAGCAATCGTATTTCATATTTCGCTGCAATATATATCAGAGCCAATTAGAGATGTAGAGATTCAGATGTTATTTTCTAAACAAAACTATATAAAACATAACTATACAGTCATATCTAGTAAATTATGTGATGTAAAAAATATCTGAATTTAAAGTTGTATACATAAAATATAACTCAGTAGATATTGTCAATTAAATATCATGTTTCTATTTGAGACTCAGTCATAAAAAACCATAAAACCATCAATGCATTTGCTAGATAAGTTTCCATGGTGAAATTCCACTATGGATGGATCAAGATGACCTTACTACAGTCTCTGTGTACTACAGTTTCTTCTTTGTTAGTTATGTATACTTCTGTCTCAGCAAACTCTAAAACGAGCGATATCTGCTTT
Organism: Tholera decimalis; assembly: GCA_943138885.2. Classification (NCBI taxonomy): domain Eukaryota; kingdom Metazoa; phylum Arthropoda; class Insecta; order Lepidoptera; family Noctuidae; genus Tholera; species Tholera decimalis. The sequence goes on along the minus strand of OW964552.2, from coordinate 10,981,567 downwards.
AGACATAAAGAAGCACTTCTCGGTTGCTCCACAATCGCAGCTCGTGAAACAGTACACGGCGGTGACATTCCGTTGCGAGCCTCCTCCTGCCGCCCCCTTTGTGCAGATATACTGGCTGAAGAATGGAGCGCCGGTCGTCGAAGATGAGAATGTGCAGGTTTCTAAAGAAGGAGATCTGTTTATTAAACAGGCTACGTTATTGGTAAGTTCAATGTCAATAACTTTGACGACACACGTGATGTGTCACACAGGTACGAAATTAGGAAAAAAGTAACATTAACTGATATTATTTTATGAATCAACTTTTTATTCTTCTTCTTCTAATTCTACTATAAAGAGGAAAGTTTTGATTGCTTGTAATGGATAAACTCAAAAACTAAGGGATCGATTTCAAGAATTCTTTCACCATTATAAAGTTCCATTATCAGCAATTAACATGGGTTTCTTTAAATTTAAGTTAAAAATAATATCTTTACGCGAGCGAAATCGTGGGAGAAGCTAGTGTTCGCTATAATGCATGCCTGTTACACCCAAAAGTTCCTTAAACAAGTGAACAAAGAACCGAATTCCACGGGCACTGGGCCCGGACAGATTTCAATTGTGAAACAATTTTCAGGACATGGCGAACTACACATGTGTTGCGGAAAATTTAGCGGGAAAAAGGATATCCGAGCCAGCCCTGCTGACAGTTTTCGGTACGTTAAAATTCCAACTCAAACTTGTTCATTTCTTTCTTTTATTTAAAATAAAGTTTATACAAAAGCTGTGTTTGTTGTATCGGCACACTTTTATTTTTTTCTATTTTAAGATTTCATTATTATTATAATAATCGTCAATTATGTCACCAAATTAAGCGCGTAAATGAAATGAAAACGTAATATCGAGCTAAACAAATATATTTGTTACGAAAAGACATACACGTACATAAATAATTTTATTTATCTGTTATTCATTTCCTCATGATTCACGTAAAGATCAATGCTTACCTTTGGACTGAAAACACCGTTCAACACAAAAATGTCTTGATTGGTTTTAAGGAAAATATCTCCGACCATTTTAACATACTGATTACTGGTTATATAATAATGCCCCTTTACCATAGTTAATGGTGGTTGGAGCACATGGTCAGCTTGGGCCGACTGCTTTTGCGATGACCAAGGTAGAGAGGGTCATTTAGGAAGAAAGAGAGAAAGGACTTGTACAGCACCACGGCCTCTGAATGGAGGGCAGCCTTGTATGGGACCTAACGTACAAAAGACGCAGGACTGTTTGGATTGTGATATAGGTACGTGCAAATTAAATTAAGAACAAATAGCTAAGCTAAATGTGAGTTTCGTATCGCTATTAAATAACATTTTAGGGGCACAAAACTATAATTTATTAATAGACTGAGGCCGCCCAATCTTTGAAATTCAGCTGTTCACAATAACAATATGTTATTGTGAACATCAATTATTTTTTAAACGAGTAACCGTGGCATTTCTTGCCGGTTATTCTCCACAGGAAACGACCAATTTCGAACCGTGCACCAACCTCTGACGTTTTATAAGTACTCATGTAGGCCTATGTGAAACAAATATTTTTGATTTTGATTATAAAAAAATATTCGTGTTTCAAACTACTTATCCATACGCACATAATGTACTATATCTCTCCCGTGTCCGATATACAACGTGTAATTTAAAGGGTATATACATACCAAGTGCACGGTTTCTTTAGATGATAATAAACGATATGGCAAGGGTTTTATAATCCTATGTCTATATGTGTGAAGTATAATAGAAATTTCAATACATTGATACCAGAGGCAGAATTTTCAAATTAAGAAAAACGAAGAGAATCACCGTGTTATTGGCAAGTGACGTGGAAAGTTATCGACTCTCGTAGTGCTGTGACACGTTTATTATGATTGGTATTCAAGAAACATATTATGAAACCGATAATTTGGTATCAATTCTTTGAGTCACTTATTTTGAGCTGAAACTGTGCATAGAGACTCCATACCAGATGTTGTCTTCAGCCCCTTTGGATAGATATGGAGTTTCCGTTACACGTTGTGGCTGTAGGCTGTAGGCTGTCCCTTGATTACTCGTTATTCAGTTCTCTATAAATAGGGATTTAGACTAGAGTTTAAGGTTGAATAATTTTGTAACAAAATCGGAAGTTACAGGAATTTGAGTTATGTGACTTTCAATCTAAAAGTGCGAATAAACATTACTTTTGTCAAATTTTATACTCTATACTTATACATACATTGTTTTCCTATTTATGTGTGTGTAAGAGGTTTTAATAATTTTTTTTCTTTCTTCAAGATGAACTAGACGAGTTGGCTGATGAGACACCAGATTTAATACTAGGTAACAAAACATTTTGTTCAAGTAATACAAATCACCATTGAATTGAAATTATAACAACAACAAGAAAATGTTTGCTCGTGTAAACCATACTTTTTAATTCTAGGTCGTTGGTCCCAATGGTCTGAGTGGTCTAGATGTGATTTGGACTGCATCAGAACTAGAAGAAGACGATGTCTCAGTATCAATGCCTGTCGAGGTGTAGATTACCAAGTTGCACAGTGTCCTTTGTGTGTCAGGACTTCTAAATCAAATATCACCGATGGTAAGTTATTTATATCATTTATTATTTTATAATTATCTTTGATAGTTTTTGTAACTCTTGATGTTCATATAGTTAATAATTCTTTTGCAGGCTCTTCATACTGGCATATTTTTATTGCATTATCAATAACTTTCCTAATATTTATAGTTGTTGTTATATTGGGAATTAAATACATTAAAATTAGGATGAATGAAACTTCACCATATGTAAAACCACCATCAGGTAAGGTCTTTTACTTTTCTTTATCTTCTTAACTCGGGTTGAAGTGCACACTTATAGGAAATATTATTGTTCATGAAATTTACAATTATTTGTTATTTCCTCCACCATTAACTTTCATTTCATACACAGGTTCAAACTACTTCGGTAATGTCATAAAAAGAACTCTAACCAATCAACCGGACTTGACTATTCACGAAGAGTTCCAAACTATTGACTCTCGAAGGACTCACAGACATATGAGCACATCCACTAATACACGACACGAACATTTGTACGAAGTACCACAACTTGCTAATAGGTACGTATTCTGAACAAAACTCTTGTTAAGGTAAGTGAATATTTATAGTCAACGTTTGATAGAAGAGCAGTATAGGCTGAGTTTACAAGCAGACACATAACTTTGTCTAATTTTCATCATTACTACAACTTTCAAAACGGTGAAGAAAAACATCGTGAGGAAAGCATGTTCTAGGACTACAAATTCGAAGATATATCAGATTCGCCTACCTTTACTGGGCCCGAGTGGTAGATTACGTCTCTTTTCCTCTCATAAAGAGGTTATAGGCTGAATATGGTATGTTTTGTAGAATGTAGTTTCCCGGTGATGAAAAAAAATAATAAAATACAAATACCCATTAAACGCTAGTTCGTTTAATGGGTATTTGTAGTTTTCAAAATTCTTCAGATATTCATTAAAAGTTCTATAAAACAAGACTAACAAAACGATTTTATTGAAGTCACACACACATCAATAAATACGTTTTGTGTCTTAGTCGTGTTCTATATATATTCCAAGGCTTTCTCTTAAGTATTTATTTATTAAAACTTTATGCAACACAAAGTATACAAAGACGGACTTAATGCCATAGTATAATGTTTATTTGCAGCTACATCACGCCTATAGACCACGAGGTAAGAACCGAAAGAAATGGCAGCGAAAGGAATTACGCTTGCAAGGACAGCGTCGAGTCAGACCGATCTGACTCCAGTTGCTTTTTGAGCTGTGAGTTCTTCTATGCACCTTTGGGAGGCAACAGATTGCGTAATATTTGTATCTGAACTGAATTCTTCATCACTTATTTCGTTAAGACCTTCAATCCAATGCCTCTTAGCTTTATTAGCTTTAACAATAACAATCTTATTTTAAATATGTGTTATATCATACTTTTTCTTTCCAGCCGGCTCGTCGTACGGGAATGAAAGTGTAGAAATGTCACCGTCGCTGAAAAACAACGCATCAGTAGATTCAAAGTTCTTTGCTAAGCACATAGATGTAGCTACTTCGAAAATAATTGCACCAGACGGTGATTGGTTGAATTTGAATAAATGTGGAGTAAGCTTGTTTATTCCTGATGGAGTTGTGGATAAGGGGGAGGAGTTATTCTCGATAGAGGTCGCAGACGACGTCTGGAATAGGCCACTGCTTCAAGAAGGTAAATTGAATTTAAGTTTAGGCCTTTTGACCTGGATAGGGAATCGAGATCGGTGCGCTAGATTTAGATCGGGTCTAAAATAGGGCTTGCTTTAGTTTGAAAGAGAATTTCGGGTTGTAAAAGATTGGGAAGTTTGTGGAAAGTGGGATGGCGATCTTTCAATATAGAATATACATAATATATTAAAATTGCAGTGTCTGTGATGTTTGTGATGTCAAAATAACTGGGTTTTATCAAGTGTTTATAACTTTTTATTATTTATTTTGCTAATCTCTGGAACCAATTTTGACGGAGTTATTTTCCGGAGTTTTCATGGGATCGGGATTTAAGCAGTAAAAACCGTGTTGGTAATAACGACTTCCACGCGAACAAAGTCACTGGCTCAGCTAGTCTAGAAAGCAACTTTTATGTCATAAAGTTTTAATCTAAAAATATTTGAAATTGATACTTTTTCCTGTTTTAGCATACATGTATGTCATATATGTGTTCAAAAGAACATTCACTTTCAAACAAATAATAAACTGAAAACACCTTAAGTCTTCAAGAACCTTCGATTCAACAACTGCAACAAACAAAGGCGACGCAAGATACTTGTGCTTAATATCAAACTTGGCCATTTCAGAACCGAAGTAGGATTACATTGAGCCGTGGTCTGACCTAAATCCCAAATGTCAGGTTATTCTGACCTATAAGTTACTACGTCGGCAACCTAGCGGTGTTATTTTGGAGCCGGGTCACAATTGATTGCTTCCAAATATGCTCGTACATAGTTACAGCCGTAGCTTATTTCATATTCGTAGGATTACAATGGTTATTGTGTCTGTTTTGTATGGAATGCGACCGATATCCACAATGTAGACATTTCAGTTACATTACAATGCTGCAATATTTCCATTATTCAACGTTTATACGTTTTAGATAAAAACTTTTTGACTAACTATGTATGAAGCTTTGGTTTTTCCCTTGGCAGGTGAAACTCTACTGAGCCCAGTAATACGGTGCGGACCCAAAAACTTTCACTTCAGCAAGGGTGTGGTTTTATCCTTTCCGCATTGCGCAGCTTTGAAGAACACCAGCTGGCTTCTCTCCATCCTCCAAAGGCCCGAAGAAATCAACTCGAGGGAGTGGCGAAAAGTTTTGACTTTGGGACAGGAAACGCCCGGGAGCCCACTGTTCGCGCAAGTCGACCCTTCCAAAGTTTACCTAGTGAGTGAATTTCTAAGCGACTTTGTTCTAGTCGGCAGAAGTTTTAGCGGTCTAGACGCCAAGTTGTACAAACTGGCACTGTTTATATCTAAAAGAATGGACGACAGCTACTATAGTTTAAAGATTCATGTGTTTAACGATACACCTTACGCTTTCTACGACTGTTTCGAAAGTGAAAAGAGGTCTGGTGGATCTTTGCTCTGTGATCCGAAAACTATTTATTTTCAAGAGAATTGTTCTGACTTGTGTATTAATATTAGAGATGTAGGTATCGGTTGGAAGGTACAGTCCGGGGGTAAGTACCAGGAACTGTCTTATTCTCAAGTCTGGAACATGACTGTCAGGTCCCTGCATTGTATATTTGTGTTACAACAAACAGATTCAATAAACTGTCTAGAGCTGAACGTGTCTGTGTACCAGAAGCAAAAGCAATCGAATTCTGTCAATTTTAATTTCAAGACGAATGACTTAAATCTTAATATTAACTGTAAGCGATTCAGTTGTGCAAGTGTAGAGACTGTTAATATATTAGAGAACCCGTTCAATTATTCCTCTTTGACTAAGAAGGAGGGTAGGTATGACTTTGTGTATAAGAATCATAGTTTCAGAAGCTACTTTAGCGTTGACAATAATTACCGGACTAATGTGTTGACTAAATCGGATAGAGTGATACTATGTAAACTTTTGGACTCTCAGACGGCGAAAGGGAACGATTGGAGACTGTTGGCTGAGAAATTTAAAGTTAGCTCTTACTATTATTATTTCTCCAATACTTGTTCCCCAACAGAAAATATATTGAATTTATGGTTGTGTAGAAATAACGACGTGAACATGTTAGTCAATTTGTCGCGAATTTTCAGGGAAATGGGTAGGATTGATTGTGCAACAGTTGTTGAAAGGCGTTGTTTTGCCAACTGAACGAATTAAAGGAAATGTGAAACAATCGTTGAGTTTGAATAGAGGAAAATGTTTCGCCTACTTCCTTTATTGAGTCAATCTTTTTGAAAAATGTTTGAACTTGTTTCCAATTATGTCAGTCCTGTTTTTTCTCCATTTCTATTGTATTTTTATTAATGTTTGCTTTAATTGTTATTTCCTCCAGATTCTTGTGATGGGTTTTGCTTTGTATTTTTCATCTATTCAAACTCAAGCTTTGTTATTGTATGATCGCTGCGAATTTATTTACTGTGCTATTGTTTATGACGTCAAATTTACTTTTGTATTTAGATTTCTTGATACTTTTTTTTAATATAAGCGAGAATCTTCTTTTAGCAACTTTATTAATTCTGATACTTTAGTACTCACTATAGTATGTTTTAATCAGTATTGAGATTAACTTAGGAAAGCTTAATATTTTACTAAAGAGTATGTTTGAAAAACATTATTAGTTGTATATAAATAAATATTAATGAACCAAATAGATACTGTATTATTTAGATAAGAAAATTAAGTAGTGATTTTAAATTTTGAATTAAAGTAAACATTTGGAATTTGTTGTTTTGTTTATTTGATCCTTCGTCTGTAAACAGCTATGTTTGTTACTAAATAAGCGGAAAATCATAAAACTTTCAAAGCTTGATTGAAAACAGATAGCTCGTATAGAATTAAAACAATGTTTATTTAGACAGGCCATTCATTGATGAAGAGGTATTAATTAAATTTAAGTAAGTATGAAAACTTTCGGATAAAAAGTCACGAAGATGTTAAAAATAAAATACTTAATTGGTCTCACTATAACGACGGTTACCTAAGAAACGAGTCCAAGCATCAAAGTAGTGGTTAGAAAGTTCTTAAAATTCTTTACCAATTTTCCGTTAAGAATCCGATCCTCACTTTTAACCTCTAGAGCCCCAGCGGCACAAAAACGTGCCAGTAAATAAGTATTAGTTGAGCCCCGCTGGCATACGATAAGAGCCCGCCCGCGGTGCTTGACGGATGGTTGACGTAAATATGGCGGTCCTTGAGAGGTTAAGTTCAAAAACAATGTAATGTGATATCATCAAGGATATCATCAACATATCAATAACTTATTAATAGTTGGCAAGAAAAGAGGACTGTATCACAAAAGAGTATTTCCCTCGAGTAATAGTAAATAGGTTAAAAAGATAAAAACCATAATACCTCTTCTTTACGAGAGGATTTCTTCAATGGAATCGAGCGGAAACTTGTAGATTGTTATATGTGGGACAAGTCATAAGAAATTAGCGTATTTTAATAAAAGTATTAACGATACACTATCTAAGGATAGAGAGCTAGAGTAGCTAAAACAACTTAGCTTTTTATGCTGCTGTCTGTCGCTCTTTCAACTCAATTTTTTTTTTGCTATCGGGGGATACCTTCATAGAACTCTTGAGACCGCTGAGGTCTTAGGGGATAAGACCGAAGATTTTGCGTCACTAAGACTATCCTGGTGGTTCCTCATAGAGGGAAGGGTTTTATAAAATCAAACCAACGCAACGACTCCCCTGATAGAATATGATAGCTGTTCCGGGTCTGAATGTTTGTGTATGATTTCAAAAAATAATGGTTGTAAAAACACCCAGGAGATAGATGTACATCAGAACGTTCGGCCAGTCGAGGTAGAGAGCTGGCTGCTACTCCAGTTTTTACTGACGATCATGTGACGCATAAAGATGCCAGCCAAAGAATTTGTGACGGAACAGTTCGAAAGTTAGAAGCATTTATTTATGGCCGAACGACCTGATATCAGAACGTTCGGCCAACCTGAATCTCCATAACTGAGGACCTCTGAGAAGCTGTTACTGTATAAAGATGTAGCGACGATTTGCTGACAAACAACCACTGCTTTACTTTTACTGGTAATGCCACCGGTTAAAAGTAAAATAAATTTAAGTTCCAGGAACATCAGGACGTTCGGCCAACGTGATCTCCATAACTGAGGACCTGAGAGAAACCGTTAATGAATAAAGATTAAGTGACGAGACTGAAACGAATTTATATTGCTTTATTTCTTTTTGTGACGGTCATTTTAAATAATAAAATGCAAAATTAACATATAACCTCAAAAAATTGGGATTATCGATTTCTACACAAGGAAGAAGCCCAGAGAAACCGATTATCAATAAAGATTTAATGACGACACTGAAACGAACTTTTATTGCTTTATTTTCTTTTGTGACGGCCCCTTTAAATAGTAAATTGAAAATTTTACATATAACCTCAAAATATTGGGATTATCGATTCCTCCACAGCGAAGAAGCCTAGAAGACTCATTAAACCCCTGATGTGTTATAGGTTTTCAGTCCAATGGTGTGAGTATTTTTTGTTGATTCAAGATTAATCTATAAAAATGCACTATGGCGGATGGTGACTGAAATAGGGTGACCATGTATTCCAACGAAACAAGTATTTATCGAGTACTTACAGTACACGTTCACTGTCCACTGAGCCACATATGGTTCAGGAAACGTGCGCTTGAAAAGCACTAATACGTTCCTGAGCCATATGTGCGTTAGTTATCTTAACGTCAACTATTTCTTATTATGTTTGTTTTGGAAACAGCAAAAACAAAACGATTTTTTGCATTGCAAACACTCAGTAATCACTCGTTTTACTCTTTTTGCAGCAATTTTCCAGTTTGTGCCTTCTTTTCGCAAGTCTTCATAGCATCCATGGCATCGTTTTCTGACAATTTTATTGTCCTCATTCCGCGGAATTTTAGTCAGAAAGTGCTGACTTGCGATCGAGCTAGTAGACGGTCTTGAACTATTACCTAGTCAATGTATTTGCACTCGTATCGGATGCATTGCTCAATTGCAAGAACTCCCTAATAATTTCTTGCTGCGTCTATAGTACGCTTTTACGTAATTTTCTATTAGTAGTTGAATGTAGTTTCTGATACAAAAGCGTAGTATATATATTTATATTATTTTCAAAGTTCGTCAATGTCGTGAAAATACATAAATAATAATAATAAAGTATTTACACATACAAATACTTTTGAAAATCTAAAAAAAGTTCCCTGAACCACATGTGTTTCATGAACGTGCAGAAGCAAAAATGTCTCCCTACGCTCATGAACCGTATGCGTTTCAGGTAAGTAAAGCCTACATCCGGTTTTTTTTTTAATTATATTATTACTAGGGCTACCCTATGACTATAAAAAAAAAACAAATTATTAAATAAATCCTATTGGACTTGTCGTTGCATTTTTATATTGGGATAGGGCGTAATACTAAATTATGTACAAGCAACGTTGAGCTGATGACTGCATACCAGTGTCCACTTGTGAAGTTTTTGTTATTTTAGTCGAGTCTATTTTGGCTAAAGGCACACAAAAGTGGAAAGGTGACTGACATTGGAGATTGGGAAATTTTACTAAGTACAAGAATACTTAAATAAATAGTAACACAACTAAAAAATGCTTTACTTGTAATCATTTCAATGATCCACAAAAAGCAGTCGGTAGTTAGGTACATAATAATTTGTACTTTTTAGAATTGAAGACTCACTGTATAGATAGGTCCAGCAATATGTAGGTATAGAGTTAACGTAAGTTTCAGACATATCTTATTCAATTACTTACCACTCTGGATAGCATTTCACTGCACATATATTACCCACTTTATTTTATTTATGCAGCCGCCTGGCCACACCGTTAAAATAATAGTCAACACACAGAAAAAAAATTTCGGCTCTGTGTTCCAAAACATATACTCACTAACTGACATTCCACACAAAAATGAACCTTGTTACGTAGGTGTGAAGTATCGAAAATGCATCTATGGTAAGCGCGGTCCTTCCATTGCACGCCATCTATCGTAACGGATGCACCTTGATTTAAGCCAAAATTCTATAGTGTATCTCAATCCCAATTGACGGATTCGCCCTCTCAAAGACTCAGATTGACAAACTCGGCCGTTGATTGGTTACAGACAAGGGTCGGGATCAAGATTGGGATTGAGATATATTATAGAAAACGGCCGTAACTAGTGGTCGCCTATTGGTCAAAATTCGATCGATAGTTTCAATTATTTGGGTCCAAAAGTTCTTTACCCAAAATTGTTCTTCCTAAAATTTTTCATCCTAAAGTTTTCATTCATACTATTTGTAGTGCTACCGGCGATGTTCATAACACTCATGTTTCCGAAAATTGTAATTAATAATATAATTAATAAATATAAATATATTTAAACTCCTACTGTGTTTTATCATAACGCTTTTATCCCTAAACATAATTACCATAATATTTTCACTCATACTCAGAAAGAAACCTTTACCAAGTGTAATAAAAAATACATGTCGAGGTAGCGCTCGCCGGCCGCTGCCGCGGCACCGCTCGCTTCGCTCACTCGGTTCACGCGTAGTTGGTCACAGTTCTAACCTAACCTATCTTTGCAGGTACACACCGCTATAAATAAAATTAAAGAAGACGAAAGAAATCTAAACAAATAAGATATGACTTTGAATAATTGGTTATGTTGAGAAAATATAGGAAAACAAATAAAAGTATAATAGATGTTTATTGCTACTGATATTATGAAGTTGAATGCTTCGGAATTATGAACATTAGAGACAGAGTAGTTAGAAATTGTGATTGTTGGGATGAAAAATGTTAGGAAGAACATTTTAGGATTTCCAATTATCGGAGTTGAAAATTTAGGTGAACTTTGGTGCAACCTAATGCCCAATTATTTTTATTCATGTGACAGTGACAGACACAGAAGTAAAGTCAGTCAAAGCAAAGAGGCCACATCATAACACATAATGGTGTGTATAATGTTCTTTATAACAATTTATTTCTATTGCATATTATATTAAATATTAGTTATCTGCACTACTTCTCCAAATAAACTTTAACAAATTTCATACTCCTCCGTCCGCGTATCTATTTATTTTGTTACAATACCTACATCGTCACCTTATTTCAACTATTTCGACGTATTTTGCTTCATTCAGTAGATAAATAGGTACCTACATGATAAATACTTGTTTCGTTGGAATACATGGTCACCCTATTTCAGTCACCATCCGCCATAGTGCATTTTTATAGATTAATCTTGAATCAACAAAAAATACTCACACACACCATTGGACTGAAAACCTATAACACATCAGGGGTTTAATGAGTCTTCTAGGCTTCTTCGTTGTGGAGGAATCGATAATCCCAATATTTTGAGGTTATATGTAAAATTTTCAACTTGCTATTTAAAGGGGCCGTCACAAAAGAAAATAAAGCAATAAAAGTTCGTTTCAGTGTCGTCATTAAATCTTTATTGATTAGCGGTTTCTCTGGGCTTCTTCCTTGTGTAGAAATCAATAATCCCAATTTTTTGAGGTTATATGTTAATTTTTCATTTTATTATTTAATAGGACCGTCACAAAAAGAAATAAAGCAATAAAAATTCGTTTCAGTCTCGTCACTTAATTTTTATTCATTAACGGTTTCTCTCAGGTCCTCAGTTATGGAGATCACGTTGGCCGAACGTCCTGATGTTCCCGGAACTAAAATTCATTTTACTTTTAACCGGTGGCATTACCAGTAAAAGTAAAGCAGTGGTTGTTTGTCAGCAAATCGTCGCTACATCTTTATACAGTAACAGCTTCTCTGAGGTCCTCAGTTATGGAGATTCAGGTTGGCCGAACGTTCTGATATCAGGTCGTTCGGCCATAAATAAATGCTTCTAACTTTCGAACTGTTCCGTCACAAATTCTTTAGCTGGCATCTTTATGCGTCACATGATCGTCAGTAAAAACTGGAGTAGCAGCCAGCTCCCTACCTCGACTGGCCGAACGTTCTGATGTACATGGAGATAGGAAAAATCCTAGTGTGACGCAATGTTTTCACAAAAATAGATCAAAGCTCATACGTAAGCACATAAGTGTAATGCAAATGTGAAATTATTAATTGCGTTTGATATCTCTGTAACGAGAACTGTTTTGGTTACAAGATCTATTGACAAAATGTTGTCTTTTTAGCTAAAAAAAACTCGGCTTCCATTAAACCTGATATTGCTTTGTTACATAACAATTGTAAAAATAAAGCTTGGTGTAAAAGATTCCAAAGATATTCTAAATTACTAGACCCATGTTAGAAAATAAACCATTATGCTTTGTATTAATCAGTAGGTTCCGTTTGTTGCCCGTGGTACTACCGGTGGTACTACCAGTAGTACCACGGGTAATTTTTTTTACCCGTGGTACTACCAAGCAGTGTAGTAGTACTACGGGCAAAAAAAAATTGCCCGTGGTACTACTAACATTGATGTAAAATATTATTATTTCATGTTTTTGTTTTCGTTAAGCCGTTGCTCCCGGCTATCATTTGGACATCGTTGACAGCCGTTACGGGTAGTAAGAAGCCAGTAAAACTGATACTGGTCTAGCCAAGGGGTTACCCATCTACTGGGTTGTGGAGGTCAAATAGGTAGTCGCTCCATGTAATACACTAATACTCAGCTGCATCCGGATAGACTGGAAGTCAACCCCAACATAGTTGAGAAAAGACTAAGCAGGTGATGAAAAAAAAAAAGAACAGGAACTACTCATATTTTAATAAAACTAACTACTTAAAACATAAAAAAGAAACTGTAATTACCATTGGCACAGGTGTCTTTGGAGAAAAGCCAAAAAATTCGGGATTGATAAGTGTAAAGCAGAAAGGCGTATTGTTGCATTATATACTGCATTACCACTTTTGCCAAAAGAAAGGATTTTTAAAGGTTGGGGTTACGTGCAGGCAGAAAGTATACACCTTGATTTTGATAAATAACTGTCTTATATCAAGCGTACATGGATGAAAGAAAAATACCTCAACATACTCAGCGTTTATGGTATGAGACATCGAGCCAACAATGTTTTGGAGGGCTATCATTCAAAAATAAACAAGCTTGTTAACAAAAACACAGTAACATTAATGCGGTTCCTGAGCGTGCTTAACAAAATTTCTACCAGAAGTTGGATTTTCGTCCATGCCAATTCAAAAAATATCACCCACAAAAGAAGAGATAGTGATATTAAAAATGATGAAAATATACAGCATATTTTAATGCAATTGATCTCCGGTGAGATCTCGGCAGGTTATGCACAGGAAAAATTGCGGTAAAACACGAAGTACTAGGTTGATCACTAATATTGTAAAGCGGAAAATGTAATTTTTTTGTTTGTTTGAACGTGCTAATTTTTGAAACTCCCAAATGGATTTGAAAAATTCTTTCTGGTTATGATAAGTAGGGTCATGTGAAATGCTATAAGTTATCTAGCATCACAATTTTTGGATAACTAAGGGTAGTACCCTAGTACTACCCTTAGTTATCCAAAAATAAGGACATTGGTAAAGTAAGTCGGAAGAAATTTCGCCGCTAAATTAATATAATCGCATGCGCTGGCGAAATACGTAAAGATCATGTACGACAAAAATGTAGGGTTTAAAAAGACCTAAAAACTAATTCTGGGTACTAGGTATCTAATTATTAAAAATAATGTACAATAAGGCATATTATGTAACACATTTTTTTTTAATTGAAAATGTGTTCGCGTTTGACTACTATTTCCTGACGGTGATGATGTGATCGAAGATGGAGCACGCTAGCGAGCAAGCTACAACAATCTGTAAAATTTCTTTAATAGATTTTCAACTTTATTGTTAAAGAAATTAGGTTCATGGTTTTTTTTATTATTTAAAATAGGTTCGCATTTGACCACCATCTCACCTGATGGTAAGTGATGATGTGGTCGAAGATGGAGCACGCTTACCCTATTCACTCTGGACTTAAAGACTCCTAGGTTGTAGCTGTCGGGAAACACAGACTCCGGCAGGGAATTCCACTCCTTAGCCGTACGCACAATGAAGGTATTCAAAAATACATATTAAAAATAAGACATGACTTTGTAGTATTATGATTATGCGGCTATATTAATACTCAAGTTGGAAAATTATGTCATCATCAAGACAATTTTATGAAGGTGAACTTTGGCTTTACAGTATATAATATGGACGCAACGTTTAGGAGAAAATGTAAAATTATAATTATTCAACAACGTTATTAACCGAACGGGCGCGCGGATTGTTGGTACTTTTGCAGATATGCTGAACGGAGTTTCATTTCAATAATTTGTTAGATAATGTAGGTTAGTTTATTCGTATTTGTTTTATTTTGGTACCATTTATATATACAGTTATTAACTTTTATTAACAATTTACGGTACAAAATGTTGTTTCTTGCCAATTTTTTTTATGATATGTCAATAAATAAGTTTTTAAATAGTTTAAGCAATTTAACGAGTAAGTGTATATATAAGTTTTTGTATTTAGTACCTGTTACAGTTTCTTTTTTATGTTTTAAGTAGTTAGTTTTATTAAAATATGAGTAGTTCCTGTTCTTTTTTTTTTTCATCACCTGCTTAGTCTTTTCTCAACTATGTTGGGGTTGACTTCCAGTCTATCCGGATGCAGCTGAGTATTAGTGTATTACATGGAGCGACTACCTATTTGACCTCCACAACCCAGTAGATGGGTAACCCCTTGGCTAGACCAGTATCAGTTTTACTGGCTTCTTACTACCCGTAACGGCTGTCAACGATGTCCAAATGATAGCCGGGAGCAACGGCTTAACGAAAACAAAAACATGAAATAATAATATTTTACATCAATGTTAGTAGTACCACGGGCAATTTTTTTTTGCCCGTAGTACTACTACACTACTTGGTAGTACCACGGGTAAAAAAAATTACCCGTGGTACTACTGGTAGTACCACCGGTAGTACCACGGGCAACAAACGGTAGGTTCATATTCAAATCTTGAACGCCGTACGCTTGCTAATTTTCAATAAGGTTACTTGCGCAAACCAGACTATCAAAGAGTACAGGACGCAAAATAAATTCTTACCCCGCTTGAGTA
The DNA here is from genome assembly GCA_943138885.2 of Tholera decimalis. Lineage (NCBI taxonomy): Eukaryota > Metazoa > Arthropoda > Insecta > Lepidoptera > Noctuidae > Tholera > Tholera decimalis. Next base: position 10,966,227 of record OW964552.2, on the reverse strand, counting down.
TTTCACTTACACCAGCCTCCGGTACACCGTAGGAACGTACTCTCAATTAATTATTAAACAATGCAATCGTCTCGACCGGCACCACCCTAGCTTTAATACTTGAATACCTAGTATTTGGGTCAGGGAACGTGGAATATACGCCGTATCGTGTTGTGATACCGACCAAATTATTTAGTGATATCTCGACATGAATTTCGGAACGCTAAGTGAATTCCGACGAAGGAATTGCTCGTTGATTTTTTGTGGACCTCCCTCGCTTTAATATTCTCCATGATTAGATAATATCTTTTGTTAAGTAGGAATGTTGGAATTGTTCCAGTTTTGGTATTTGCGTAGGTCAGTACGTATTCATGTTACGTAAGATTTTATATTCCGCGTTGTGGCAATACCCACCTGTATGACACCTGATTTAATTGAGGTCGTGATCAGTTTGCTAAAAATATATTTAAAATCGACATCAGCTGGTAAGATTTCTGATGTATAGATAAGTATATGATTTGCTTTTGTGGAACGGAAACCTAAATGTTTCACATTTGATGATAAATAATAGCAAACGGTTATACTAATTACTTATTTCTAAACCCTGTTGTGTAATATATGTATTATAATATACAGGGCTACTGGTAACTCGACGTATTCCTTACAGGACGTCATAGTAGGGTTAAAATGCAACAAATTAAGCCACCAAATATTCTACCGAAATTCAGTAGTTTTTCATTTATTTAGATTTTTCGTTTTTAATGAAAAATCCCAGATTAAATCATTTGAAACCAATTTAAAAATGATTTACGGCGCGACTGTACTGAAATTTAAGTTATTATCATAGTTGATGACATAGCAGATTTTTGTTAGCTAATAATTAAAAGTTCAAAAAGCCTTAATAAACCTTGGCAATTATCATAACTAAACATTTTCTTTTTGTAATTTTTGTTATTACTTCATACAAAATGTTTTCTAGTGTAAAAAAATAAATAAAATTTTGGTAGAAAATTTGTTGCCATTTTAACCCTACTATGAAGTCCTGCAAGGAATACGTCGAGTTACCAGTAGCCCTGTATATTGCTAGCTCATTCTTCGTCTAAAGAATTAGCGTGCTTCAAATCTTCCGGGCACGTTTCCAGATGACAGCAATGGTATTTGGTTATTTTACATAAATAATATGTATCGTAATTAACGCACACCTACAAGCAGCTCAATTAAAAAAAATATGTTACAATCATAATACATACACTGATTTTTAGGTTTACTTGCATAAACGGATTTTTTATGGATTTTAATTGCCTTGAAATAAGTTTCAGTTTTCTTTCATTTGTATTGAATGTCGGATTTCGTGTAAAACTGCATTTGAAATAGTTATTACTTTGATTTACTCTCTGTTTGGGTTTGTTTTGACTGTACAGCGATAGTGTGATAAAAATGTACGTATAATTCATAAAATCGATCCAATAAACTTAATTAACAAAGTAATTTCACGACGTACATTAATTATGTTACATATATATAGCTAGTTCGTATTTAACAGTTGTAGATATGTACGAGTATAATGTTATTTTAAATTAAATAGAACGCATTTCGGATTACTCCTTAGTTTGCAAACTGCTAAATGGAGCACGTCAATTCTTTCATATTTAATTGAAAGATAATATCCAGACTCTCATATTTTCTTTTCATCTGGCTGAATTCGGCTGAAAATGTTAGGTTTCAGAAGCCATTCAGTTTAGGCACTAATTCCAGTACCATTGAATTGGGGTTGGAAGCCACATAATATAAAAGTAAGATTGGTGATTTCTACTATTACCATAAAAAGTCCTACCTAATAAAAGAAAGTGATCACATCAGTGATATTATCAGCATCAAATTTTACCAAAAATAAGAAAATCAATATCACGAATAATTTCGTTTTATTATTGAAAGGTTCCAAAAAATTGCACGGTTATGATTAAGCAAAATTGAAAATTTGAAGTTCTATTGACTGCAAAATCTTAATTACAGAACTTTAGTGTGGCTATTCTTGGGTTTATTTAAGAGCGGTAATTCCTTATGGTGAATGGATGAATTGGATTTAGATATCTTGCGTACCATGTTTTATGAAAAAAATATTTTATTATTCTAGGTCAACTAAAAGTACCCTATTCGTTATTTTGTGTGTCCCTAAGAAAAACGGTCTTGACAGATAGGCGGGCCACAAAAGGTAGGTACAGAACCCTAAAAAGACAGCATAGTATTACTGTTATTCAACATGATATTAATAGCAGTGGAACGTTCTAACGAGATACCGCGGCTCCGGAAAGCAAGGGCAGCTAAAAGAACGGTGGGGTGAGTTTTTAGTCAGTAGAAGTCTGACACTCCTTTCCGCTCCACCCAGAGCGGGAGAAGTCATGCAATGATTTTCCCACTCGGAAAAAAGGTAATCTGGCTAAGGTTAGCCTTGACCTATCCCGAACTCAGTGCAAGTGAGGAGCTCCTTATTATAATACGTTATGTATTGCCTCCTTTCCTGCTTAGCATGCACCTTCCAGCAGCGATCCAGGTGATAAAATACTGAACCGACAAAAGGGAAATGTCCATTTGATAAAGAAGTTTTGGCCAAGTAACGCCCACGAAAGAAACAAATTGCAGGCATAAGGGTTGACATCTATACTAATATTATAAAGCGGAAAAGTTTGTTTGTTTGTTTGCTTGAACGCGCTAATCTTCGAAAGTACTGGGTGGATTTGGATGCAATTTGGTATGGAAGTAGCTTGAAGCTTGAGAAAGGTTATAGGCTACTTTTTACGCGACTGAAAAAAAGGAGAGTTATGTTTTTACCGTGATAGAATCCACGGGAGCGAAGCCCCGCGTGAGTACTAGTCATAGATAAAGAAACAAACACTATTTTTTACATAGAACTCGGTTGGACTTTTATAAATCATAATATAAAAATTCAATTTTAACAAAATACATTTTTATAGATTTTAGTAGCTACTGTAACGTTACAGTTTTTCTGGGTAGAGGGAAATGTAATGATCAGGCTCCGTCGATGCGGCAGTCGGATGGTGATGGTGGAGAATTCGGAGGATGTCAGCATGTCTGGAGGTCCGGGCCATGGATCGTATAAATCCAGGCCACGGATCGTATATTAGATGACCAACTCACTTCGATGGCTATTAACAGTATTCTTGCTGAATTCTTCTCTTTTTGAGCTCCAGGCGTAGAGTCCTCTCCCCAGTCATCTCTCTAGTTAAATCGACTTTTACGCATTTGAATGAGGTTCTAGAATGAAAAGTGAAATAAAAGTAATTTATCACGAGGTACAATATCAGTTACATATGTGACCTAACCTAGCTCCAGCAATGAATTAAGAAGAAAAACAAGTCCTGTCACTAATGACTACAGAAACGTAAACAAACAAAGTATTGCATAAAAAATAGCACAATAGCAGCATATTATGAAATTCTAAACTAATAATGAAGTTATAACGTAAGTATCAAAGCCCTATAAAAGGGAAACATTACACTACGCAATATAAGTTGTTGAGTATGTAACTTGTAACTTACTTGCTGTGGTGCAATCCATTGCTGAAATATAGACCGAACTTCCACATTGCTCAAGGTAAATCTCTTAAGTCTTCTTGTATCCACGCCACAATTGACACAGAGATGACTCCGTGGTAAACTGGTAAGTTTGTGTAAATCAGGTTCCATAATCGTGTCAAATCCTTCGTGAAAAACAGGTACGGTCTGCATTGGCAGACCTGTGTCGTCGTAGAAGGCGGTTACAAAACCCAATGTAAAGCCAAGGTCATCATCGGGAACGATTACAGGGTCCATAATCGTAATCAAAGTCGTCAGAATATCAAATAGAAAAACGCAGTAGAAAAGAAATCACGGTTCACAAAGAAACAGAACTAAACAAAATGTTAAATGTCAGTCAGTTGTCAATTACGATTTTTTTTTGTCGTAGGGATGATGCTAGGAAATCAATTTATCGAATAATCTATATTTTTGAGAAACTGGAAACACGGAATCGGTTAAATGGTTCGTATTTAGAAGCTCGATAATGGATAAACCTTTTCTTGTCTCTAATTAAAATAATAAAAGCGAAACAACTACATAATAAAAATAGATTTTCCATAAATCAATTTTTGGAAATCGGTGTTAGTGTATCGATTTTTTTTTTCAGTAAAAGTTTCCATCCCTACTTTGACAGGATTGACCAGCGACCGGAAGCGTAAATAAGGCAATAAACGATTGAGTTTCTTGAATAAATCGGCTATTAATTCCGGAGTTTTCATTACCAATAAATAATAGCAATATTTTAGTTACTAAATGGGTATTTTTTTTTGTATTTATCACATTGATGGGCAAAACATGGCCAAGAATAGACGTTTCCCTTTGAGACAAACCCGAACAATAGAACAACGTATGGCAAAATTACAACATTGTTAAAACCAAGCCACAATCACATAGCAAAAAAAGAAGAAAAGTAACTACACCCTTTTTCACAGGTTTTAAAAAATCCGCCTCAATTCTGTAAGGTAGACTTACGAGAGCTGGTCTTAATTGGATGGCACTTAGTTCAGGAGCTCTCCGTGTGAACAACTGTGCTTCACGATCTTACGGCTTTTATACTAATAGCGAGCACAGTTGAGCTTTAGCTTCTGTTTGAGTGATGTTTCTTTTATGATAGACATTTAAATAAAATTTGATTTAGATTTAGTCGAAGTGGGGGTGCTTTGAAGTTAGAAGGTACGATTGGGCACTCATTTTTAAGCTATTTGAAAGACGTGCGGTGCTTTTCCTATATTTATTTTTTATTAAGTATCTTGTGTCATTTTATCTCTAGTTAGGAATAGAATAGACGACCAAAATCCATCGTCCACCAGATCATAGCTTTAGTGATATCACGGTCAACAATCAGTAAAAAAAAAATCTCTAATGACGACTGATTGCAAATATTGCATTTATTTAGACGGAATATACATAAGTGTGTTGGGGTTTTTTGTATATCAATGGTTGCGATACTTAAATAAACAAACGACTGCCAGTAGCTATTACTATTTGGAATTTACAATGCTTTTTTTTTTTTTTTTTTAGCGTGGTAAAATTATCAAATAAGTCCTCCCACTCCGGGCAGGGTGGGAGGGACTGTCAGACTTTTACTGACTAAAATCCACGGTGTTCCTTCAATAACCCTTTACATACCGGGGCCACGGTAACGGGATGAGTCCCACGACCCCGGCGGGCTTCGGCCCTCTGCAGAGGGGGCCTCGTCATGTTGCTGACGCTCTTTGAGGCGCGCGTGGAACACGACGCGCCGTCGACCCGGGCATGGTCCATGGTCGGACAGCGAGTTGCCCTTTACTCGCTGTCCGCATGCCCGCGCCTACGGTGGCCGGAGATCGTCGGCCGACGTCCGACGCCGTGGGCGTCTACCACTGCGGCTGGGCTGGAGGGAGGACGCCATCCTCTCCCTCACGCGGCCCGCCTCCTCCTTCGGAAGCATGACTGCTTCGCAGAAGGAGGCGACCGCTTCCCACTCCCTCTCGCCCCGCAGCATGGCCTCGACCAAGGCCGGGCGCGAGAGGTCTCCGCCTATTGTCGCCGTGAGGACACGTCGGTGCTCTGCCCAAGCTGGGCAGTCCTGCACCGTGTGCTCGACTGTGTCCTCAGGGCGACCCTCGCAGTGGTGACACCCAGGCGTCTCTTCCTTACCCATCAGACACAGGTACCTCCCGAAACTTCCGTGTCCGGTGAGGACCTGCGTCATGCGGTAGGTCAGGACGCCGTGACGCCGATCTAGCCACTCCTCAAAGAGGGGTCTTACCGCCGCAATTGCGGCGTGCCCGGCCGTCGGTTGCGACAGTCGTTCCCTCCATACTGCCCTGAGATCGCGCCGGAGCTCTTCCCGCCGCGCCTCGACTTCTCGAGGCAGCGGGGATACGCCCCGGCGCTGCGCCTCCACGCGCCATTCATAGACGCGCTGGAGGGCAGTCGCCTCCAGATCCCAGGGCAGCAATCCGGCAAGGAGGTTGGCCGATTCGCCGGCGATCGTGCGGTATCCCCGGATCATTCGGATAGCCATGACCCTCTGGCATGCGACCAACTTTAGTGGTCGCGTCCGGATGCACAGGGCCCACACTGGGGACCCGTAGAGGGCCATGGACCGCACGACGCCGGCGTACAGCCTTCGGCAGGAGGCGTTTGGCCCGCTGAGATTAGGCAGGAGTCGCCTGAAGGCGGCTGCTGCCCGGTTCAGCTTTGGGGCCAAACTCAGGAAGTGCTCCCTGAAGTTCCACCGGCTGTCGAGGACGAGTCCCAGGTACTTCATCGTCCTCCCGACGCCGATGCGAACCCCCTCCACCGTTATGTGGGACTCGGACCGTGGCGCGTTCCGACCGCCATGGAAGCACATGGCCTCGGTCTTGTGCAGCGCCACGTCGAGTCCCAACTGCCGGATCCTACGAACGACTGTCGCAACCGCTTGCGTCGCCAGGTCGGCCGCCGCCTGGTGCGACTCTCCCTGCGCCAGGACGAGCGTGTCGTCAGCGTAACATACTACGCTGACGCCGTCAGGGAGGTCGCCGCGCAGCACCCAGTCGTATCCGATGTTCCACAGGGGCGGCCCCAAGACCGAACCCTGTGGGACACCGCACGACATCTCTCGCCGGTTCCACTCTCCCCGGTGACCGGGGTAGATGACGGCTCTGTCCGTCAGGTAGTCCTCGACTATGCGACGGAGGTAGGTCGGCACCCGGTGATACCGGAGTGCCTTCCTGATGCAACTCCAGGGCAGGGTGTTGAAGGCGTTGGTGATGTCCAAAGACACCGCCAAGACGACCCTGCCCCGGGATACCGCGTCCCCCGTCGTGAGGGCTCTCACGCGCATGACAGCATCCACCGTCGAGCGCCCCCTGCGGAAGCCAAACTGGCACTCCGCAAGATCCGGGCCCACCCGATTCAGGTGCCCGAAGAGGCGGTCTGCAATCACTCTTTCCAAGAGCTTGCCCACCTCGTCGAGCAGCACGATGGGCCGGAATGCGGACGGAGAGTCCGCAGGGCGCCCGGCTTTCTGGATCAGGACCAGCTTTCCCGTCTTCCAGCGAAGCGGAAACTGGCCCCTCTCCAGGCATGCGCTAAAGAGCCCCCCTAGTCGAGGCCCGAGAGTCTCCGAGGCCAGGACCCACGCTTTCCCTGGCAAGCCGTCGGGTCATGGGGCGGTATTTTTGGCCTTGAGCCGTTGTACCGCCACTCTCAAGTCTACCTCGGTCACCTCTGGAGCGTCGTAGACGTCGTCGTCGCTGTGGTCCGCGTTTGCGCCAGCTTCAGGTTCCGTCGGAGACGGAGCCATGGGCGGGGGAGCGTGCTCCCCTCGCGATGGGAACAGGGCGCTCACCACGTCCTCCAAGAACTGAGGCTGGAGACTCTGCGTCAACGGGGGAGCCCAGGGGCGGAGCTTTTCTCGCACCCACTTGTAGGGGCGGCCCCATGGGTCCCCGTCCAGAGTCGCCAGCATCTCCTCCCGGGCCAGTTCCTTGGCCCGCCAGATCTCGTCTCGGAGGACGGCCTTCGCTGCCCTGTAACCCTCGTACAGCTCCGCCTCTACAGTCGCCGCATCCGGAGGTCGGGTGCGGCGCCTGCGGAACCTGGTGTACCGGCGTCGTGCCGCAACGCACGCTTCGCGCAGCGCTGCTAGCTCGCTCGACCACCAGTACAGCTGACGCCGGGCGCGTCCTTGCCGGACCCGGGGCATGGCCACGTCGCAGATCTCCGACATGGCCTCCTGGAACCACTCCGCCTCGTCGTTTATGTCGGCAGGCCTGTCCGGGGGTGACCCCCAGGCCTGCACGATCGAGGCTTCCAGGAATAGCTCCCGGTCCATCTGCTTCAGCGCCCATCGCGGACCACTCAGGTCCCGTCGGACCGGCGCGTCTGGGGTCTGGGCGGAGACGTCGAACCGGATATACCGGTGGTCGGAATAGGTCTCCACCTCCTCCATAACGCGCCAGTCGGTGACGCGCGGTGACAGGCTGGGGGTGGCGAACGTAACGTCCACCACCGACTCGCCCGTAAACCGCACGCACGTGGGGACAGAACCCCGGTTCTCGATCACCAGGCCCTGCGCACGGGCCCAGTGCTCGAGCATCCTGCCCCGCCTATAGTCCGTGGACCGGGAACCCCAAGCCGGACTCTTGGCGTTGAAGTCCCCGAGGACGAGGGCGGGGAGGGAACCGAGGGCGACGACGACGTCTCCCAGCTCCGTTAGGGAGTTCTGGAACTCGGCGAGAGTTCGGTTCGGGGAGAAATAAACGCCTACCACAGCGATCTCTCCGAACCGTGCTGCGACGATCCCACGCCCTCTCTTGACGCGATCGAGGGGCGGGGTACCGGCGGCGGCCGACGAAACGAGGGTCACCGAGCCGTCCAAGTCCGCCACCCAGTCGTTCCTGGGCAGGACAAAATACGGCTCGGCGACCACGGCGACGTTGATCAACCACTGCGCCATGCTCTGGAGCAAAAGTTCCTGAGCAGCGGCGCAGTGGTTGATGTTCGCCTGGAGGAAGCGCAATGGGGCCATTAATCGGGATCCATTGCAGCCTCCTCCAGGGCCCCTCGCGGGGGTTCAGCCACGACGGCGACGGCGGTGGCAGTAGCGACGGCGGCGGCGGCGGTGGCGGTGACGACGGCGGCAGAGGGCCTACCTCTGCGCCTGGCTTTGGTGGGTGGGGCGCAGGACTTGCCCCCAGCCCGGTGATCGGCCGGCTTGCCAGCCGCCTCACATGCGAAGCAGTGAGGCGGGGCGGAGCACGAGCCGGCCTTGTGACCGGGCTGACCGCAGCGGAAGCACCTATCGCTGCGGTCTACCTCCGAGGTGCACACGCATGCCGCATGGTTGCCCACTTGGCAGCGGAAGCACCTCAGGGGTCTGGGGTCCAGGACTTTCACCTGCGCAGACACCCAACCAACCAGGAGCCTTCGGCCCTCCTGGATCTTTTTGGCCGCCGGGACGGGGCAGCTAACCGTAATGGTTTGCCCCCCCGTGAAGCCAGGACGCAGGGCGCCCGCCCTCACCTGATCGGGAGGGCACCCCCCAGTCCTGGCTACGGCGGCCACCACTTCCTCGGCCGTCACGGAGTCATCCAGACCCAATATGCGCATGTCTGCGCGCTTGGTGGGTCTGGAGACTCGGGCCTCCTCCGCATTTAAGGACGCTCTGAGCCGTTCGGCCAGAGCGTCAGCGGTAGGGCCACTGTCCGCGCCGGGGATCTCTAACATCCGAGCCCCCGTCGCAGTGACCCGGTGACGGAGGCCACCGGTGATGCCGAGCTCCGTGATGTCAATCACCTGCCGCGCCTTCGCGAGCACGTCGCGTTACGACACGCCCCTCTTCACCGCGTCCGGCTGCAGTGTGATCACCACAGCCGCGGTCTTGGGGGCGCGCAATCGCGCCGCGGCGTCTCGCCGCCTCCGTCTTTCCCTACGCCGCGAGGACCTGGCTGCGCCAGCAGCCTTCCTCTTCTCCCCGGCCACTTGCCAGTCGGCGCCGGCCGGAGGAGTCTTTGGAGGAGGCTGCTGGGACGGCTGGTTCCCGGCCTGGGCCTTCTTCTTTCTGGCCGCCTGCTTCGGCCCCGCAGGTGTCGGGGTCGGAGGCGGCTTTGATGGGCCCGATTTCGGCTTGGCCGGGGCCGTTTTTGCCCTCGCAGGGGCCGCCGTCACTGGTGCCGTCCGCACCGTGGCCGTCTTCGCCTGAGGCGGCCTCGTCGTCGTCTGGGGAGGCTTGGACGCGGCCGCAGCCGCGTACGAAGTCGCCGCCAGCGGGGGTCGCAGCACGCGGCTCTCCAATACGGAGAACCGCTGCTGGAAGGCGGCCAGCTCCTGTCGCACCAGGTCGAGAACCGAGTCCTCCGCTGGTGTGGGCCGGCCTTTCTCCTCTTGGCCCCGCGGCGGCGCATTCCGCTGGCCGGCTCCCCGGATTGCGGCCAGGTCCGCCTTGAGGGCGGCGTTCTCCCTCTGAAGAGCGTCTATGGCGGCAGTCAGGCGGGTGACCTCCGGCCGCAGATCGGACATGTCGTCCCTTGCAGCCGGAGCCCCGCCGTAAGTCCGCGCGGCCGCCTTGATGGAGGCCATGGCTTCGCCGATCGCGTCCTCCTTACTCTTCCGGTTGCGCTTCCGCGAGATGGTACGGATGGCAGCCGCCACGGCCTCTTCTAGTTTGGCCTCGCTCGGGGCCAGACCAGTGTTGGGCTCTCCAGAGGGAGGCCCCCTCCCCGAGGTCTTGCCTCGGCCTTTACCCCGCACACTAGTGGGGATCTTACGGGCCGAGACAAGCCCCTCCTCCGACGACGACTCATCGTCGCGGGGGCGCTTGAGGAACTCCTTCCTCCTGTCGGCGCCCCCCTCGTCGCTCCTCACTGCGCTTCCAGAGATCAAACTCTGGAAGCTCTCGGCGTCCGATGCCGAGTCGGTCTCCGACCCGAGCACCAGCGCCCCCTTCCTCCTCGGAGCGGCGCTCTGCGCTCGCTCAATGTTCGGTGCCGGTGAGGTGGACGTGCTGGACAAGTCCAGCGACTCCACCTCACGGGCACGTGAGCCTCCCTGGCTCAATGCGGCGACTGCCGGGAAACTGGGGTAAAAGTGTTTGTTGTCCCCCCCAGAGTACGGTGGGACTGACCGGACGTGTCCGGTGCGGGACTCCCCAGCTGCGGAGCAGCTGGGACCCGCCTGGGTAGCTTTTCCAAAAACTTTGTCTGCCATATTTTTTCCTTTTTTAGAGAGGTGAGTTCCTCTGTTCCTACACCCCTATTCCCCTCCCCTGGTTCACTTCACGGTTACGTCTAAAGATTAGACGCATACCGGAAGTGAACCTTTCCTCCCCCTTGACCCGATCTCTGAGACCGGGCCCCGCGCCGCCTAGAAGCTCGAGCTAGCTGCTCGATCCTCCAGACGGCGCGCATTTCCCCCGGTGTGTCCCTCTTGGTCTGGTTTCTCCCTCTGGGCCCGTCCGGCATGAGTGCCTCTACCGGCATGGCCCCAGAGATCATCGAAACACACAAGCCCCACCACGACGACAACGTGGGGACACAGTTGGTGGGGAATTTACAATGCTAATAATTAAATTAAGAAAAGGTTGCCGTACATAAATAAATCCTTTTTCGCTGAGTAAAATACGAGATATGGGTTGCAAAACAATAAAAAGCTTATACAAGTAATTTTTTCGGTTTTTTCTATCTGAAGATCTTACTTGCAGGTGTTCTTTAAAACTGAATTGTAAAGAGAGCAGTTCCAAAACGTCCATGTTTGCATAGATTAGATTTGTAATATAGGTATTTGCTCGAGGTTAGTATCCGTGAATCCGTATAAGTATGGTCCAGATTATCGAATCTCAAGCTTAATTAGTATGGAGTAATTGTGTTACGTTTTACTTTTTTTAAATGTTTTTTATTGATTGTTATTACTACAATTTGTCTTTTTTTTTCATAATCTAATGACTCCTCGCACGCTTCATGGAGCATTAGCTATATCTTTCAACTCAGGAGTAGTCCCAATAGGTTAGATTATTGCTACATTATACATATTATATTATAATATTCTTTGTTCAGTCCAGGTTACCATGAAGTAAAATTAAAAAAGCGATTAGCGATACTATAATAATATTATATATAAAACAAATGCTCTATCGGAAGACTCCACAAGTCCACGCTGCCATTGTTTTCACAAACACGTCCCGCATTCCTCTAGAACCCGAGCTCATATCTTTTATACGCACACTCAATCTTTGCACAATGTAGTACTTTGAGCACAAAAGATAACAAATTGTGCTTTTAACGCACTCGTTTGCGCTATAGTGCTGGAGCACTTTTGTTTGAAGATGTGCTGATGATTTAGGGTGTTCATCAGGTCAACGATGCATGAGGAATGGGAAGCGATAAGTTGGAAAAAGTGAGGTTTTTGAGAGGTGAAATAGTGGTGAGGTGGCGGTGGAAATAGCACCTTAAGATAGATAGGTAAGTAATCGATTTATTTTAGAGTGCTTTGTGTAAAAAGGTTTGTTGTTTGTGCATACAACAACTATTGTTTATTCAATTCACACTATTTCACTAGTGACCTAGCACTGGGTACGTAATAAGCTGATTATGATTTAAAAAAAAATATAAATTATTTTAAAGTTACTTAAAATAATGTTGAATGACACAATCTGCCTTGACTTTTCTGAGTTCGGCTTGTAGTTTTACCGGATGTATTTTACAAGGTGTGAATGGTTATCTTGCCTCTATAATCCAGTCTCTGGGTTGTATTGTAGATATACATTTGTGGTAAAACTGATTGTCAGAAATAAAATGGAAGAAAGACTTAGAGGCTGAACTATGACGAAACAGAACAGCTACTCACAGACAGTCACACAAATACACTACTCACACACACACGCAAACATATATATATATTATAATGAACACACCCAAACAAACAACCTCTCTCCCGGTCACCTCTCTTTATGTATAATTGAATTATAATTGAAAATATAATTTTGTTTTTCTTTTTTTGCATTATAATAACATTGTTAGTTAAGTTATTTTTTTTTGTTATTTTAAAGTGCACTGTGCTCATCTTTTTATAATAAATATATCGCTGATAATGGATGGATGCATGACCCCTGTAACACAGGTTTTCCTAGCATGGGGGTCACTGATCATTATATTTTTAACATGTCTCCGTGACGTGTACTTTTTGGCAAATAAAACATTTATTTAATTTCTTTTTACCTAGCAGTGGGATAGTAAGAACAGGTGAATCATAAAAAGCTTCATTTGGGATTTTACGAAAGTTGGAATGTCGATTTTGTCAGCGCAGGTAGCAGTAAAACGTCACTGTTAGCCATACAAGGATTTTTACTGATTGATTTCAGGGTTGATTTTTCAGGAATAGGCTTGATTAGGGGCTGAGTGATATGGGTTAGGGCTATTTCGGGATCAAGTAATTAGAGGTAAAAAATCTCGGATTACTGAACCGAAAATACGCAGGATTACAGATTTTATTTTTGTGCCCGCATTGTTAGTACATAACATTTTTCAAGTATTAAGTTGTTCTCAGACACAAATCTGCATAGTTTGAAAACTATGCTGTATTAGTACTATATTTTGAATGTTAGGGAAATTTGAAAAAGAAAAACTAATATTAAGATTAGATTACCGCACTATGTAGCAGTTTGAGTAGTTTATGCAGCCTACTCAAATGTCCATACTTTGCTATGGTGTCTAAAACCGTTTTAGTTGCTTCATTTTCTAAATAGATCAACGCGATATCTGATAAATGCTTGCACCGTTTGGACTAGTCCACTCAAATCGGTGTGCTTCTTTCCACAAAAGAGCACTACAGACATGAACCTACACGTTTCTCATGTAATTTGACCAGTACAAGTCGTCTGGACTTCAAGAGAGACAATTAACTTTGAGTTAGTTAGGAAATACCACCCTTGCCTAGTTTAAATTTGAAACGAAAAAAAGTTACGTATAAAAGAAGTATTACAACCAATTTGCAAAATAAACATAATTTAAGCTTTTTTAACACAGAACACAGCTAATAAAACTCATCATTCTATACACCACACATGGGAACAAAACGTTCTCAGCTACGGCATTTGTCTCAGCAAAGTAGCGGCTACGAGCGATCTACGGAAGTAGACACGATGAGCGCATGAGTTGACATCGTCATCCGTCACACGTCGACGTCGTCGGGAGTCATTGTCTCACGTCACGTCACATGTCCCCTTCTTCCTGCAACGCAGTGGATCGTAAACTTTATGCGGAGATCCGTCTCGGTTCGTACGTTAACGTGTAGAATATGTATTCGAATCCGTTCTGCTCTGAAGTTCGAGCTTAACCTTCCGGTGTAGGGACGATGTTGCCTTTATTCCTATGTTTTATTGTTCGACTGAGATTGTAATGACCTTTTGATAGGTATGTGTCGTTTTGAGTCTGTTTTGAGGCTTGAAAAATGGCAGTGGAGTATTTTTTGCATAATACATATATGTATGTACACATTGTACACTCCCATTTGGATTACATTACATATTTTGGGATTGATATAGGTATGTAAACTAGTTTCGGTAGCGTCAGCGAAACCAAAAAGAACAACTCATTTAATTATGTCCGCACTTTATCTGTTTGTGACATGTAAAATTGTAAATAAAGATTTTAAAGAATTTATACTGTGTGCACTATATTAGGGCACGCATTTCAGTTTCATCTTAAACTTATATTTTTAATGTAATTGCAACTACAATTTGTAAACCAATTATGTTTAAACACAAAGTAAGCTTATCGAAATCATATAAGTATAATCATACATGTATGTATGCGATGAGTAATAAGTCTGTACCCATTTGAAGTCAATCCTGATTAAATAGGTATTGCACTTTGGGTTAAATACCAGTGACAGCCGGTGACTCGAGCCACTGACTCCTGTCAATCTCTGTTTTCGCGAGGGGAGAGTGCAAAGTGTATTGTCGTGTCGACACCATGGGGGACGATGCGAGCCTAAACAAATACCCTCCGTAACATGACACCCTGATTCACGCAATAAATAAATATTCACTTTATGATATCCATCTCAAAAATTCCAATTAATTTTCCTGAAAATCCATAACTTTCAAACAAGTTGATCGAATCAAGAACGAACTCGCAGACGCTCTTAACTGTGTAAATAATAAATCGAGACTCAAACCCTTCAGGGAAGTTTATGAACTTGTTAAAAAATATCCCAAATGCCGGAAAGCTCTCACTTAGATTAAGAAAAAAAATGTATTACCAGTATTGGCGTAAACATAAAGTTTTCGCCACCCACTAAACATTAAGAGGTTTTTAAATTTATTCACCCTTCGATTTTCGGCAGTTTCTTGCGGAAACTTTGGGAAAATTTCGGCGATTAAACCGTGCGGAGTGCACAAAGTTAAGGGTTGAAATTTGCATAACGATCGACCTATACGTTGTCTGGCAACATCCAAGACTGTCGAAGTTCAGCTCAGACGTGAATTTGCAATCACTTAACACTTTGGAAAAATAACATTCACACTCTTTTGAGTCAATGTCATTTTTAAAGCTATTCGATTTGGAATAATGTTATCATTTGGTTTCAACTGCCTTCATTGATTTCGTATAACTTAACTAGCTATATAATTATAATAATCAATTTATATTGAACGTTCTTTGTGCTGTTGGATTTATAAGTTACAGAAATCCCGCGATACCTAGCAACTTTTTTTAAAACAAACTGTAATCACTTCAAAATAATTTATTTATTTTATTGATGATAGGTTCGCTTTCGACCACCTTCTCACCTGACAGTTAGGGATGATTTGGTCGAAAATAAAGTACGTTAACCGAGAATTAACTTATTCACTCTTGACTTGATCAGGAAACACAGGCATAATCATATTTTAACGTAGTACATATAAAGTGATTTTAGAATAATTATTTACTAAACAATCTATGAAGCACTTAAATACAATCTTATCGTCATGTGGAAGCTTAAGTGTTGGTCGATCATATGAACTCTAACTTCTTTCTTCGTGAACTCTATCATTAAACTTAGTTCCCCTTATCACTAACCGACTAAGTACTACCCGCTGCACTTTCCCTCAAACTGCTAAGTTCTTAATCCTGCCTTGATGAGGCATTGTCTGCTTTCCAGACAAGCGTTCGAGTAAATTGTCGAGCGAATATCCCATAATGAGCCGTTTCAGTGCGTAAAGACCGCTTGGCAATCAAAGTGATTCAGACGCAAGTATCCAAAGTATCCTGAAAGATGCGTATTATGTTGAGAGAAAAACAAGACCATTCGTTTGCTGTTTATTTCCTTCCGTAAGGAACTTTTTTTGTTTTAAGTACTTTGTAACATTGCCGTGAAATGTTCGTCTGGTTTTTCGAATATTATCGACCGTGTTTTTCATTCATCAATGATTATGTGGTTGTGAACTTTAAGTTGTATAGTTTTTGGTCTAGTTGTTGGATTGTTCGGTTTTTAATC
Organism: Tholera decimalis; assembly: GCA_943138885.2. NCBI lineage: Eukaryota > Metazoa > Arthropoda > Insecta > Lepidoptera > Noctuidae > Tholera > Tholera decimalis. The sequence goes on along the minus strand of OW964552.2, from coordinate 10,950,226 downwards.
AGTTATGTTTAAGTAGTAAATGAGTAAACCTGACCCAAAATAATTATAATAATAATAATAATATTCCACAACTTTTTCACACAACGCCATCTAGTCCCAAACTAAGCAGAGCTTGTGGCATGGGTACTAGACAACTGATAAACATACATATATATTTCTAAATACATACATATTATAGATAAATTACACCCAGACAAAGAACAAATGACCGTGCTCATCACACAAACATTTCTCCTAGGTGGGAATCGAACCCACGACCTTGCGCATAGCAGTCAGGGCCACTGACCACTATACCAACGGGCCTGTCCCTGTGTCCCTGTGTGTCCTGTGTGTAATTGGATATGTAGAGGAAGAACTAGAATTATATTTACAACATTTTCAATGTTTATTTATTATAACATGGCCGACTAAGTACTCCTTCCGTACACAACCTTACACGTCTAATAATTGAAGAGACGAAATAATTTTGAAAAAAAAAAACAAATCCACATGGAAAAGTATAAAAAAATAGACAAAAATAGACATAACACAAATGCGATATTTCAGATGCCATGTTTTGCGATGGCGACGTTACGAATGAAACCATAAAATTACACAGCCCGAAAATAAGTTTTAGAACAAAAGAGGACATTACAAAGCAACATTCAATTTCTCCATTTATTCCTCTAAAACAAAAGAGGAATAAAAAGCCGTAACTATGAAAGATGACGTCACAATTTTTCTTATTTTAGTCGTGTTCCCCGAGTTAGCGGCTCGTCTGCCCCTGATCTCTTCCACGACATAAACCTGCAACGATAAATGATAATTATTATATTGTTGAAGTATTTCGATGTAGCTGAATAATTTATAGGCATTGGTACCAAGTGGTCTAAGTTATAAAGAAGACAAACCACTTTTTAGGTTTCCGTAGCCGAATGGCAAAAAACGGAATCCTTGTAGTTTCGTCATGTCTGTCTGTCTGTCCGTCCGTATGTCACAGCCATTTTATACCGAAACTATTAAGAATCGCTTTCCGATTTTAAGAAAAACATTAAAAAAAATATTTTTAATTAAGGGGGGCTTCCCATACATGGAACTGAAACTGAAAATATTTTTTCTCATGAAACCTATGCATGTGTGGTAGGTATCTATAAACAGGTTAAAGATATACGCTTCCAAAGTGGTAAAATGTGCCCCTCCCCCTCTAACTTCTATAATAATGGAGTGAAAAATCTAAAAAAATATATGCTCCTGCTCTTAATATAAACTTTTATAGAAAATTGGTTTGAACGAGATCGGGTAAGCAGTTTTGGCATACAGCGTATTTTCTAAAACCACAAATATAACTTTGTAATTCATACAAACACTATGAAAAACAAAGTTATTTAGTGTAGTTACTACGGAACCCTTCATGGGCGAGTCTGACTCTCTGCCCAATTTTTTTGCACATACCATTGTTTGTCTCTGCATTGCCCAATTGATGATTGGTAGAAAATGCGTAAGGTATTAATTACAGCTTTAAAACAGTACCTAACTTGTTTGAGCAAAAATTACGAAATGGATGAATAGCATTCTGAAATATTATTTCTCGTTCATTCTTAGTATTGTTTGAATGCATTTGAGATGGCCATAATTTTGTTTAAATAGTAATTTATATTAATGTAATTCCAATTTATGAGACGATTCAATAAATGTTTTATCTGCATAATATTTCATTGCTTGCTGCAGCTACGTTCTTATTACGCATTAAAATTTATAACATTTAAAAAGCTTATTTTAATATCGCCGACATTTTCGTTTATAGATACACTAGCTTTCGCCAGCGACTTCGACCGCGTGGAAAAAAATTCCCCCGATTTTGAAACATTCTTCATTAGTGCTCCGCTCCTATTGGTCTTAGCGTGATGATATATAGCCTATAGCCTTCTTCGATAAATGGGCTATCTAACACTGAAAGAATTTTTGAAATCAGACCCGTAGTTCCTGAGATTAGCGCGTTCAAGCAAACAAACAAACAAACAAACTCTTCAGCTTTATAATATTACTAGCTTCCGCCCGCGACTTCGTCCCCGTGGAAAAAAAAATCCCCCGATTTTGAAACATTCTTCATTACTGCTCCGCTCCTATTGGTGTTAGCGTGATGATATATAGCCTATAGCCTTCCTCGATAAATGGGCTATCTAACACTGAAAGAATTTTTCAAATCAGAACGGTAGTTCCTGAGATTAGCGCGTTCAAGCAAACAAACAAACAAACAAACAAACAAACAAACTCTTCAGCTTTATAATATTAGTATAGATATAGTATAGATAGATTCCAACACTCTTATTCTTATGTCTTGTTCCACTTATACTGGGTTGCCCTGCGCTTCAATGAGCACATTAGGCAGGGGCAAGGAGGAATATTTCAAGGGGAGGCATGCCAAATTTGGACACTTTAATGCGAGTTTTGATGTTTTATGTTAATATCCAGTTGGCAACTTTGTCCAATAGTCATTGAATCGTTGGTACCTACGGCTCCGGGACATTCACGATAACAAATTAATTTTCAATATTAACGTGGGAACGAGACGGTTGATATAGAGTTTTATTTTTTACTTTCCTCAATTGGAAAAGCTTTGAAAATTAGTCGAAGTGGCGTATATTATTTTAAGTAAATTCAGATATAAGTATATATTTTAATGTACCTAATTTTGATGGATATCTCAAAGCTTTGAAAATAAATAGAGGCTTTTGGGCAAATGTATGATTTTAAGAAATAGAAAAAAAAAATCCTATTCGTATTACAAGCCTGTATTGTCCTAATGCTGGGCACAAGCCCTCAATTTCTTCCAGCGGTTACGGTTATGCGCCTGTACCTTCTAATTCCTAAAGAAGCCACCCAGGTCGTCTCGCCATCTCCTTCAAAGTCTGCCGTGTCCCTTTGTCAGTACACTAATTCTGTGTCTTGCGGTCTTACAGGTGGTTTTATGCGGCATAGGAGGCCTGCCTAGTCCTTCATAGGTTGTGCAGCCTTTTGAGCCACATTCATGATTTGCATTCCGGGGCACAGCTGAAGAATTCTTCAGCTGTATACTGCAGATGATATATGTATATATATACATCTGCATCGGGTAGGTACGCATATTTCTAAAGGTTTTCTTCTAAGGGTTACCCTATCCTTGTTATTTTTCCAAAACCAAAAAGCGGAAGACATAAATTCTATTTACGGTAAGATCTTCAAACGAAATACATAAATATTTAGCAGGCATATCCCTCATAATATAAAAATATAACGTCCATAAAATATTATTGATAAAAAAATGGCTGTAGTGACTGGGAATAGGTAATATTTGCAGTGGTAACATTTTGACGTGTATAACAAAAAGAAATATATATTTTTTAATTTCATTTATTCCATTAGGAAATTGCCGTACAAAGTAGGTAATTACAAGTCAAAAACGTTCGAGATAGAAAATGTACTTAGAGTTGACAAGTTCTTTCATTCACGTTATAAAAAACTTTATAATAATTGATAGGCTTGCGTTTGACCACAATCTCATCTGAAGTCATCTGAAGACACCTGGTTACAAGCAATGAAACGGTCGGACCATACACACTTGCCTAGTAGTAACCTATTCACTCTTGATATGAAGGCTCCCAGGCTATAGCTGTCAGCAAACACAGACCCAATATTTTCCAGCATATTTCTCCTTTATTCTACGTTTAGCAGGTTTAATACGAAATGCATAAAATTTTATTTGTGCTCATTTGAATTTCATCTTGTATGACACGCTGGTTCATACATAATACACGGCTCCGCCTCCCCGTTTTTGTAGCAGTACATGATATTAACGTTTGGTATTTTGGGATGGAATTTTATGAATATATGTATTATATACTTTTTTGTACACCTTACAATATTTGAATGGATATAAATAAATTAAACTAGTGTACAACGGGTGGTCTTATAGCACAGGGCCATCTGTTACAGACAACCTTTTGATAGACAGAACTTAAAGAATACAGATTTATTGCTGTCAGTGTACTAACATCATAATTATGTAATATTAATTGAACATATATAAAGGGTGGTTAATTTTAAGGGCCGATGTTGATTTTGAATAAAACACAAGTTATTTAGGAAATTATTGTCATTTATTTTTATTATGATATGGTTCAATTATGTATGAAACAAAATATCGGCCAAATGGCCGCCGCGACCTCGGCGGCACACCTCCATCCGATGGTTCAAATTTTCGATGACGCTGAGGCATAATTGAGGTTCTATGCCGTTAATGTGACGAATTATCTCATCCTTTAGCTCTTGAATTGTTGCTGGCTTATCGACGTACACCTTTTCTTTCAAATAACCCCAAAGAAAGAAGTCCAACGGTGTCAAATCAAATGATCTTGGCGGCCATTGAATTTGTCGTGCAAAAGAGCCATTGTTTCGTTAGCTGTGTGGCAAGTGGCACTGTCCTGTTGAAACCACATATCGTCCACATCCATATCTTCCAATTTGGGCCATTTAAAGTTCGTTATCATCTCACGATAGCGAACGCCATTCACAGTAATTGCAGTACAGTAACTACAGTAAGTGCATTTTGATTTGAACGCCCATTTTCATAATAAGCCTGAATAACTTTAACGCGTTGCTCGGTTGTGTATCTTTCCATGGTTCAAATTGAGTTAGTCTGAAATTGAGAAATGTCAAATGAATTGCAGAAAAAAACTTGACGTTTAGGTGTGGTTCACATTCAATATCGGCCCTTTAAATTTAACCACCCGTTACATTTATTGAATATTTTGAATGAAGCGTTAAACTTGAAATATTACCATTGACTTACAAGTCAACGGCGTGTCCTGTTCCACGTGCGCCCCAAAGACTTGTTGGCAGCAATAGCGGGGTTCGACAAGACCAATGTCTACTGGGGTTTTGGGAATGCTCTAACGAGATACTGCGGTCCCGATGCAACAGGACAGAAACACGGTGGGTTTCGAGTCTTTAGTAGTCTCCCACTCTTGATGATTTTCCCGTTGAAAAAGGACAGGATTACAACCACCATTTCTTGGTGCTACGTATTGTCTCGTAAATGGTGTGGATTCCAGCTGCAATACAATACAGCCGGTTAATTCTGAAAAAAAAAACACATTGTGATAAGATAGTTGAAGCTATCATATTAAATAATGATACGGATTAGCACCTTTGTTATAACTGTGATATTGTTAAACAATAGCCCAATAGTTGTTGTATGGGCACAAGACTTATCTATCATGCATCCTGATACAGATAAACCGTAAGTTATCTTTCCCACATTAAAAGGGAAATCTCTATTTCATGACTCTCAAGTTTCACGAACTAGTTATTACGACCGGCCATAATGACAGTTTTATATTCCCGCGCAACCGTGCCACTCGTAAATGTCAACAATATTTTTATGACAGTATTTCATTGGGCGTAAAGGCATTAAGTGATTTCTGCCAATGACGTAGTAATACTGTAACATGAAATATCTTTACTGTACAGGCATGACTGGTTATTTTTTATTAGTAACTAGCTGTTGCCTGCTACATTTCTTTCCACATTATAAAGCAATTAACATTTTGGTAAGACTTTACTTAAAGAAACAGGCTTTTATGTTAAGAACTGATCCAGTTATAGCTACAGTTTTTGCTAACCTCCTCATTTCCCTGAATTCACTGTAACTTTAGAATAATATTATTGCATTGGTATTCAATATTCATACATAACATTTAATGTGAATTAAGTGTAAAATAGTGTTTATATACATATAAACACTATTTTACAATTATTCTACTAAAACTACTACTACTACTGAACTAATACTGGTTTAGTAACTATTATATATGTATAGTTTTTAAGGGCCTCCGTGGCCTAAAATGAATTAAATAAAAATATGTAATAATAATAATTTATTGTTCCAAAATACATGATACAGTTTTTCCACTAGTTTTCGACATACAAACAAAAATGCAATTCATGGTACCAATCATAAGTGGAAATGATCACCTGTGTCGTGTGATAGTTAAAAAAGAAACTGTATTAGAGGAGACAGGGCCTTCCATTACGAAAGAAACATTTTATATCTGTGCAAGCTGATGAATGTTGAAAAAAAAAATATACAAGAAGGTTAAAAATAAGTTGTTATAAAATATAAGAATTAAAATTAATTAACTAAAAGTGTGTGTGAAGGTATATTGTGTGAGATGTGATGTGTAGATGTGTTGTGTAAGTGTATTATTAATGCAGAACTATATTACTTGTACTAAATTTTTTTGGATCCATAGAAATATTGTAAGGTGTACAATAAAGTATACAATAAATAAATTTATGTCAGTGTTAGCAACCAGTTACGTAGCAACAACTTGCACTTAGAGAACGAGGTTTCGTATATTTTTAGGTTTTTGGTGATTTTTGTTCGAGAACCAAGATCATAAAACTGACGGCTAGCTAAGGACATACGTGGCTTTTTCTTCGCTTCTAATCCATGAGCCCTGGAACATAAGGGAGAGAAGAATACTGGCGAGGTACAATCTGGAGAACAAAGACCTGTCTCACAGTGAGAAGTTTGCACTTGCTGTTCAAGAGAGTTGTATTATAGGGTACATGCGTGGTTTTTTAAGCATAACCTTCAGGGCAGCTCTATGTACTCTCTCGACTTTAAGCAATGCCGAAGCATAGGCACTTTCCCATACAGATATGCAGTATGAGAGGAGGGACTGAGCCAGTGACAGGCTATCGATGCACCTTTGTATCCTATGTACAACGTGTAACAGAATAAACGCAATTCCTGAAAGTAGTTGGTTCAGAATCGGCTTCTGAATCGATTTTCGTCATACAAAATAGGTCCTACATTTTGACGAAAAAATGTTTCATTTAACTTAAAACGAAAACACAGTATCATGACAAATTAATACAATCCTTAATTCAAGGAAATGTGCTCTAATGGGCCGCTAACATTGCATGAGTGTATGTGTCTGCGTAAGGATATTGTATGACGCACATATGTTTTGCGTTTAGTAAGGATAACTATTTTATAAAAAATGTCTAGGTTTGTTTTCAATTTATTTAGTTAAGGATGTTGTTTTAGAATTTAATATTCTAATTGGGGTGTCTGAGGTATTGCGCTTAATCTGTTACACCTTGTAGAAGCGCATAGAGGCAAATACTGCAAGGCACATTTTTTACTGTCTCTTACTATGACTACCCTATTATTTAAGTTTTCTTATTTAATATAACGTAAAGCTTCCGTTTTTATCCTCTATTGTGCAAAATATCTAAATATTTAAGGCACTGATTTCTGAAAAAAAAAATAGTTTATACTTGACCTTCGTTTTTGGTCTTTAATTAGGCTAATGTGACCAGAATCAAATATTAATTGACCTTGAAATTTTAGTATTATATTCATTATGGTTTTATAGTAACAAACAAAACTGTAACGGCGAACGATAAGAGAACTTGTCTACACTTTAGAAAACTAAAGTTGCAACTGAAGTTATTTCAATTTATCTGTAATATCCGTACCTTTTTTGAACAGTTGAGTTGAGCTAATCAAAACAATGAAACCGGCAAAAAAGGAAATATTCCTTCATTTCTTACTTAAAAAGCTACATTGTTGCTAAACTTTAGAATGTTATACCTCGTCGACACCACTTGATAGCGTCAAACGCTTTTCTATTACATTTTTATCTTAAAACGAATTTTGCATATAAATACGTTGGCGCCGCGGCGTCGCATCCCGCTGCAGTCCCGGACGCATTCCCACCAATCCCGGGAATTTATTAGTATGTGATCCCGGACTAAAAGCGGGGGCGTGACTGCTTCAGCGAAACCGAAATGGATGCACATTCCCATTTAATAAGACATGAAGGATACTACGGATGCGTCGTGTATACTCTCAACATTTCAATTTCAATATAATGGAAAGTCTTGAAATGTTCTGAATTACTTGACAGGTATCTTACTATTTATTGTGAAACATGACAAATTACAACAGAGTTATATAGCATAACTAGCGACCCGCCCCGGCTTCGCACGGGTGCAATGTTTATATTAAATATACTATAAAATGTCTTTATATACATCGTTGACAGCCTTTTTGTCATTCGACATACATGTTATCTTTAGTAATTACTCTTGCAAGTGCGACACATAATTTACCATGGGAAAAACCACTGATTTGAAAACCACCGCAACCGCTATGTCCTTGCATTTTAAATCTGTAATATCTTCGAAAGTATTTATTTAAATCATATTCTGTAAAGGGCAATATTGATTTATATTAAATGCACAATGTATTTTTGGATAAGGATTAATGCTGTATTGCTTAAAATCGCTTCGTAAAATATGCTCGTATTTCTCGTAAAAAGTAAAGGATAAAAAATGGTTGTTGTGGGTTATCTATAAGAGATAGACAGATGCCATCGAGGATTTTTTTGTTGACCTTTTTAAGGTGTACAATACATTAATTTGATCTATCTCGTAGGGTTCAGCCAGCGTTTGCAAAGCAAACGCAAAAAAAGTCTTTATTTGCGACATCATATTAGAAACATCAAAAATTATCAGTGTTCCTCTACTATATTATGTATTGCTACTATATTATATACACTCTTTCTATTGAAAGAAACTGCATCAAAATCCGTTGCGTAGTTTTAAAGATTTAAGCATACATAGGGACAGACACAGGGAAGTGACTTTGCTTTATACTATGTTAAGATAAGATATTTTAATATTGAAAAAAAAGAAACATTTTGTTTTCGAATGGTAATATATTTTTAGCATGTATGGATTCAATTTCAGTGCAACAAACTTATCAATAATGTGGATTTCGATTGTTTCTCTTCTTATTCTCGTCTTAGATTATTTTTTATTCGAACGTTTTTAGGGTTCCGTAGCCGAATGGCAAAAAACGGAACCCTTATAGTTTCGACATGTCTGTCCGTCTGTCTGTCTGTCTGTCCGTCCGTCCGTATGTCACAGCCATTTTATTCCGAAACTATTAGGACTATACATGTAAAACTTGGTAGGTAGATGTATTCTGTAAACCGCTTTCCGATTTTAAGAGAAAATTTTAAAAATATTTAAAATAAAGGGGGCTCCCCTTATATGGAACTGAAACAGACATTTTTTTTTTTCATGAAACCTATACGTGTGTGGTATCTATAGACAGGTCTTTGAAAATGACATTATGGTTTCTAAAATGACTTTTTCATAAAGTTAATCGTTTAAAAGATATACGCTTCCAAAGTGGTAAAATGTGTGTCCCCCCCTTTAACTTCTATAATAATGAAGTGAAAAATCTAAAAAAACCATATGTTGTAGATCTTAATGTAAACTTTCAACCAAAATTGGTTTGAACGAGATCGAGTCATCAGTTTTTGAGATACAGTATATTTTCAAAAACCGCAAATATAACTTTGTAATTCATACAAATACTATTTAAACAAAGTTATTTGGCGTAGTTGTAGAAATTGTAAATAAGCTAGTTTTAAGAAATTTGTGAAGTTTTTTGTTTTTTTTTTTCAAATAAATATATTAAGTATGTTATATTTATTATAGTTACTACCGAACCCTTCATGAGTGAGTCCGACTCGCACTTGGCCAATTTTTTATATGTCTTATCTCAAACCTAAATTTACTGTAATTGTGCGTACAGCTAAGGAGTGAAATTCTCTGCCGGAGTCTGTAATTCCTGATAGCTATAACCTGGGAGTCTTTAAGTCAAGAGTGAATAGGTTGCGTCTAGGCAAGCGTGCTTCAACTTCGACCACATCATCGCTTAACATCAGGTGAGATGGTGGTCAAACGCAAGCCTATCAATAATAATAAAAAAAAATGGAATCATTGTAAAACCCATGAAGTTTTGAAAGTACAACCGTAAAGTTTCTTGCTTATTCTTCTAGGCAAGCTTCATCCGTTTAGACTGGAAGCCGACCCCAAAATAGTTCAGAAAAGGCTAAGCAGATGATGAATTTGTAGCATACGTAGCATACCCTTCGCTTTGACAACCAACCGCACATACAAAGAACAAAGAGGAATACTTTTCTAAATACTATAAATTAATTATAATGTAAACAGACATACGAGACGCATGCCCTGAGAGCCGCGCTCACACAGTGACCACTGTTAAACTAATGTAAACATTACCAATTATATAATTAACCATTCTATTTTAATCAGCCTTTAAAGGAAGAGTCAATAGGCATTTTCTGGGCTCGCTTGTTCGATCGTAGACCTCATCGTACACTTACCATCAGGTGTGATCGAGGTCATGAGCGGGCTCATTCGTAAATAAAATAATAAAAATAAATAAAGAACATTCATTACTGCGACTTCACGCTTTTCATTGCTCGCCCTAACTAAATCTCCAAAGTGATTTATTCAAGGGTCCATATAATTACTACCACTCTAAAGTCTTAACATAGCCATACGATAAGGACCGAAAGATATCTCCATCTCTTTCCACAAATGACTTATTCTTAGTTACCGATACATGTATTCGAAAGTTTTTGTTCTGTACGCATTTTCTGGTCCCCTCGGAGGCTGAGACGTTTTATGTAATCCATTAAGTTGTCAAGGAAGATTGATATAACGAGATCAGGATCAACTTACTTGGGTGCATCACTAACGACGCCTCTGATCTTTGCCAAATGCCGAATCTTGCCGAATACAAAAGTGGAAAGAAAAATTGTCTTGTGAGGTAGGTAATGTGAAAAGTGAATAGCCTAGTGACTAAGGAGTCGGTCTTGTAATGAAGAGGTTGTAGGTTTGAACCCTACCCATTACAAATCCATTCAATACCTATACATATTTTGCTTAGCTGGTTTTGTAATTCATATGCCTTTAGTATAATTATTTCAAGGGGTATTAGTTGAAGAAAAAAGAATAGGTACAAAGGTGATTCTTATTCCAATAGAAATTATTACTTAATTATACCTAGCTACAAAGAAACACACATCTTATTTTTCTTTTTAAGTAAGTTGATAAAATAAATATACCTAGATATGTAATTTGTAAGAGAATAGAAATCAGAATGAAATACTTTTGGTGGATATACCTATTATTACACTTTTAAGTTTAACGAGACTAGTTACCGTTAAACTGCCAAACTTTGAGTGTGAATGAACAGGCGCTGATTAATCTTGATCTGAGACAACAGTTTGTTTTAATTTAAATAAATGACGAACAGCAATAGGTTAAATAAAGCGTCAATAGCATAATCTAGACTATAACCGAGAATCCACTCCAGACAAAGGCATGCTTAAGGCAAGCTTAGTTGGAGGGGTTATCAAAATTGCTTGTGATAGAATAAATATATAGAATAGATAGAATATACACTTTATTGTACACAAATAATTGAAACACACTTAAATAGAAATATAAAAATTTGGTTACAATAGCGGTCTTATCGCTGAGAGCGATATCTTCCAGACAACCTTTGGAAGGACTTTACGAGCTTTAATTTAAATGTATTGTGAATTCTACCCACATTGCTATTGCGTTTTCTTTAAAAAAGAAACAATAAAGTATGGCGGCACTTAGTCCAGAACTAAGTACCCTCTAAAAAGGTGTACAATGCACTGCAATGATATAGCACTACAATGATCGTTAAAATCTATGCAGTAGTGTAAGTGACTGGCTCCGTTACTGCATTGTATGACCTGCCCCGTGAAGGCTACATACAAACAAAAAAATCACTCTTCCACTTGGATGCGTACAATCAACAAGCAGAAAACAGCAAAACTTTTGAAAAATTTCCGACATATCCGCCCTTTGTGGAGATCAAAGATCATGGCTGCTATAGAGATGTTACTCTTTGGTTCATTGGTAGGCAAAATATTTATTTAGAATAGAGAATTCGTGACTTTTTGTTTTTCGTCCATTTGAATAGCGGATTGACAATAGTACATTATGGTACAAGTGTGTAATGTTGGTGATTACCGCTGAGGCGCCATTGAGACCCGAGCCGTCAGGTGAAGGTCTTAAGAGAGCCGAGGACGGTAATCATCAATACACACGTGTATCATACGACGTTTTTCAACACACTTGCGAGGAAAAAACAAATATGTATTGCATAAATCGTTTAATTATTAAAACAATTGGTGAATGTACAATTTTCAAAACGATATTGGATTGTTTTTGATGGCAATTTCACAGTTTGTGTTACATTGGTACTTGCCACTTCTTTAGTACCTTCATTTACTTCTTGTGTAAATGTCGGCGACAAAGGTAAATCATACAACTTACTGGAAGGAGAGGGCACCAAATAACTCACGCTAGTAGATGTACATGGTTGTGGTTCGGGGCAAAACTTTTTTGCCTTTGGCTCCAAATTAATGGCTTGCGTTATTTTGTCATTGATTTTTGCTTTGTTATGAATTGAGTCTTCTATGTACGATTCAGCGATTGCGTCAGAACGCCATCCACCATGTCGCTTCAAAGTTAGTATATCAGCCCCCGAATCAGCCAACATTGTAGCCGACGTTCTTCTAAAACTGTGTCCAGTGTAAAAATCGGCCTCAGGCAAACCTAAATACTTCGCTATTTCTCTTGGCATATTACCAAATTTGTTAATACCGATTGTTTGTGCAGTACATTTTCCTTTCTGAAAGTTTTGGAAAAAGCGGTCATTCTTTGTTTTTGTTGAACGGAGATCTTGGTATTTTTTCACTATTTCACGAAACGTTCCTTGGATTGTAAAAGATCGTGGAATCTTGGTTTTAGTCTGGGTAATTTTGACAAGAAGCATATCTCCGTGGATTTCTACATCTTTTGTTGTAATATTGTACAGCTCTTGTCGTCTACAAGCACCAGTAACACCGAATATTAAGGCAACCTGCAAAGAAATCAATTAATTAGTTCTAAGAAATTATGCTAAAGTTACACACTTGTATATTGTAGATTCGTTTCGATTAAAAATATGAAACGTACCTTTGTTGCTAGATACTGACTATCCGGAGCCTCATTCAAAAACTTTTCAACGTCGGCTGGTGACAAAACTTTAGATTTCCGACCAATATATCCATCCGAGCGTCTCTTCAAAAATTCCATCAGGTTACAGTACGTTTTGATATCAACACCATGTTTGAGCTTAACCATGCTTCTTAACATGGAATAGATGCACCACAGGGAGCTAGGTTTGTATGTATTGGCGAGTTCAGAGAAATACGCCAAAAACACATTTTCAGAAAATGACTGGGTTTTTTTGTTGCTCTTCCATTGCAGGAAACAATCGTAAGCAGCTAAATACTTTTCTCTAGATTTTGCAGGTATTAGGCTTTCGTTTGCATTTTGTGCTGCATTTAGTATTTCTGGCGGGGTTAAATCAATCAATTGTTCATCTTCTGTACTAAAACCTGACATTTTTATAATTATTTACCACACAGCAACAAATGCGATACAAACAAAATATGAAAATTAGGGGAAAATTGGGAAATGGCGCGCCATTTTTTTTTTTTGCACGCGCCAAATGTAAGTTGATTGATTACAGCCATACAGCCTACTTCAAAATGATAATTTTTGTGATAAAATGCAAATATTTTATAAGAAATTATTGTGAATTATAAATAATTTGATAATAATAAATGTTTTTTCGTCTTAATTAGGGACACATTTATTTATTTCAAAAATGTAAATAGATTTTCGGTGGCATAAAACCTCTTTGTTGTTACAAAAAAAAAAAAAACTGTATTACCCGGTTAAATTGAAAATGCTCTGTTTACTCGCATATAATTTGCAGTTAGGTACTAACTTAACTTTGTAGGGATCATTCTATTATGCACTAGTGTGTAATATTATTATGCACGTGTATGTTATAGTTCGGTTTATGGCCCTAAGAACGATATAATAAGGCTCACTTTACGAGCAAGTGTGTTGAAAAAGATGTTTGTTCATAGTAATCAATGTTGTTTTCGGGGATCTAAGGATGTGTAAAATTTTATTTGTACAATGTTCATAGTGACATAAAATGTTTACATTAACTTGTTTTCTTCTTAGCGTGTCGATTGCAAGAATACTTTAAATAAATTTGGCTTAAAATTCAACTACGCGAACTCAAAATTTAGAACGCGCTCGCTGATGCAGACATAAAATCACAAAGAAAAGATAGAGGGTGGGCCATTATCATTTACATTGACTATAGTTTGTTGAGAAGCTATTCTATATTTTCCAGTTTCCTCATTGAATTAAAAACATAATAATATACAGTATGTTAACTAACAGAGGGCGTTCCCGTTAACCCGCAATAGTATAGAATCCATACATGCTAAAAATATATTACCATTCGAAAACAAAATGTTTCTTTTTTTTCAATATTAAAATATCTTATCTTAACATAGTATAAAGCAAAGTCACTTCCCTGTGTCTGTCCCTATGTATGCTTAAATCTTTAAAACTACGCAACGGATTTTGATGCAGTTTCTTTCAATAGAAAGAGTGTATATAATATAGTAGCAATACATAATATAGTAGAGGAACACTGATAATTTTTGATGTTTCTAATATGATGTCGCAAATAAAGACATTTTTTTGCGTTTGCTTTGCAAACGCTGGCTGAACCCTACGAGATAGATCAAAATAATGTATTGTACACCTTAAAAAGGTCAACAAAAAAATCCTCGATGGCATCTGTCTATCTCTTATAGATAACCCACAACAACCATTTTTTATCCTTTACTTTTTACGAGAAATACGAGCATATTTTACGAAGCGATTTTAAGCAATACAGCATTAATCCTTATCCAATTAAGTACCATAAATACATTGTGCATTTAATATAAATCAATATTGCCCTTTACAGAATATAATTTAAATAAATAGTTTCGAAGATATTACAGATTTAAAATGCAAGGACATAGCGGTTGGTTTTCCCATGGTAAATTATGTGTCGCACTTGCAAGAGTAAATACTAAAGAGAACATGTATGTCGAATGACAAAAAGGCTGTCAACGATGTATATAAAGACATTCTATAATATATTTAATATAAATATTGCACCCGTGCGAAGCCGGGGCGGGTCGCTAGTTCACTATAAATGTTAAATTGATACATAAAAGAAACACTCTGTACACGCGTACTTGAAGGACGACAACGTCACAATTTATTTGTGAATGTGCGTGCGCGTGTGCGGTGATCTAATTGATGTGCTTATACTATTGCGGGTTAACGGGAACGCCCTTTAGTTAACATACTGTATGTAACTAAAGCTCTACTGCTTTAGTTACATACCGTATGTAGTAATTCGGTACTGAGTAACGGGTGCGCTATCAAGTACCGAGTAACGAAACGTTACTCACGAATGCATATCATTACTCGCATTTTTCGTTACAACTGTTTCAGATCGCGCAAGTACAGTTGATGCGATGGTTGAATGCGGTTTCCTGTTCGTGTGTTTTACGCCTGCGCGCGCATTCAATAGGATTTTTTAATTTTTTATTTAAACATACGTTTCAAAGAACGACGTTTATTTACAAAAAAAGCAGATTTTTGGAAATTCATTATCCAAATTTTTCACTGTTGTTTTTACTACATTGATTGTGATATATCATTATAAAAATGATATAAAAAATCTTACGAATAAAAATTAAATTTTGAAATAATATATTAATTGTAAAATCAGTTGATTGTAGTTGCAACCTTTACCTATTAAATCAAACTAAATCTAGATGTACATGTAACGTATAGATGATATATTTTCTACAAATTACGAATGATGCGACGCCGCGACGTCATACCATATGAATATGCAATATGACTCGATGCGTTGGTGTATGCTATATTTTGATGTATCAAAAGTAACGAGTAACGTAACGATAATCGTATCGTTACGTTACTCGTTACTTACGTTTACTCGTCGTCGTCTTTTTAGGGTTCCGTAGCCGAATGGCAAAAAACGGAACCCTTATAGTTTCGTTATATCTATCCGTCTGTCTGTCTGTTTGTCTGTCCGTCCGTTCGTATGTCATAGCTATTTTATTCCGAAACTATTAAGACTATACATGTGAAACTTGGTAAGTAGATGTATTCTGTAAATCGCTTTTCGATTTTAAGACAAAAATTAAAAAATATTTAAAATAAAGGGGGCTCCCCATACATGGTTTTCTAAAACTGAAAATATTTTATTTATTTATAGACAGGTCTTTAAAAATTACATTGGGGTTTCTAAAATCACTTTTTCATAAAGTTAATCGTTTAAAAGATATACGCTTCCAAAGTGGTAAAATGTGTGTCCCCCCTCTAACTTCTATAATAATGGAGGGAAAAATCTAAAAAAATATGTGTCTGTAGATCTTAATGTAAACTTTCAAGCAAAATTGGTTTGAACGAGATCGGGTCAGCAGTTTTAGTGATACAGCATATTTTCTAAAACCGCAAATATAACTTTGTAATTCATACAAACACTATGAAAAACAATATTAGTTGGCGTAGTTATAAAAAATGTAAATAAGCTAGTTTTAAGTAATTTGTAGGATTTTTTTTGTCAAATAAATATACATATTATATTATATTATATTATTATAGTTACTACGGAACCCTTCATGGGCGACTCTGACTCGCACTTGGCCAATTTTTTTCGTTTCTTTTACGCCCATATATATACCTAAAATTAATTTTGGTAGATACAAGTAGTAAGTATTGAAGACAAAATAAGAATATGTAAGACGCTTTGTAATCTGAACACACTGTTGATTAATGCGAAGCAAATTTACGAAGCTTATAGACCAGACCATTAGCCTAGTTCCTTACATATAGTTCTATACACACTTACATAATTACAATACAGTTTAGACGAATTATTAAAGTGACATTTAAAAAATATATTTTGTTTAACAATTAACAGCAATTTGCACTTGCTGGCTTTTTTCGTCGATCTTCCAGTATTTTAATTGCACGTAGGCATCAAACATTATCATTTTTTGTCGTATCTGCTGCATAATCTATGGCGATTGTCATTTTTCTGCTCCGCGGGAGGGTAGTGTGACAATGCGCTTCGGTAGAAGAGGGGGGCAGGGAGGGGGTACATGTTCGTGATGTTTTCATTTTTCACTCACTTTTCACATTTTTTAACACAAAACCCTGTGAAAAAGACCGTTTTGATACAATTGGGGCTCATACGCTGAACGTCGGATATGCTCGACAATATTTTATTTTGTTTGATAAATTATGCATCGATAGTTTTCATACGTGCGAAATGCGCTTTTATTTAAGTAAATAATGTTGAAAAATGTGGGCTCACTTTGCTTGAGTGTCCGTATTTCATTTATTTTTTCCTCGCCATTTTTAAATTGTACTGTTTGTGTTTTGTTGATCCGTTTCATTTTTTATGTTAATAAAACTGTAAATGGTTTCTTTATATTTAATAACTGTAATGATTCACTTACAAAAATACGAAAAGATTGAAAAATAAAAGAATATACAAATCAAAAATTTCATTACGTAACAAATATGCAAACAACACAGCTATACCTAAATATGTACCTGTGTGTACCGGCGAAACAATAGCCTTCAGCAAAGAATTTGCAGCAAGAATCAATTTATTCACTCGTACGGAACCCTCGCCCGTCAAAGAACGCCTCGCATATCGCTAAATTGTCGGAGGGTCGTCATTAGGATGCCTCGAAGGATCTCTAATTGTTTCCGAGCCGGGAAGTATCAATTTACTAGCAATTTGTAATCGTGATTATATCAAATTAAGCGTTTGGAGTTTGGTGTTCCTATTTTTGAATAGTTTGAAATGTTTCATACATTTCAAAAGATTAAAATATATTTAGGCGACCTTTGCCGGTGGAAAAAGGTCGCCTAAATATTGACTATTTTAATTAAGAATTCTTGTTTATTATTAAATTTTAGTATAATAAACTATAAAGATGTGTTTTTATTTTAGTTCAAATCAGAAAATATACACTTAAATAAAAACCCTAAACTATTCGTGCTCAAACGCTACCAGCGTTCAAAAGAATGGTGAAGAAGCATTACTTATGCCTATAAGTTTTCCCCTTCTTTCTCAATTATAGATAGATACGGGTAATATTTATTAATATATGATTTTTGTATTGTATGTATGTATTTTATATTATTATGTTCAATTAATATTATTTATGTTGTTTGTACACTGACAGCCCTTAATCTGTCTCCTTTAATTTTTGTCCATCCAATGGTTGTCTGTAAGAGATAGCCCTTTGCGATAAGACCGCCCATTGTACACTAGTTTAAATTTTTGTATCCATAGAAATATTGTGAGGTGTACAATAAAGTATATAATAAATATATATATCTAAAAATAATCTAAAATATAGCGTCCAGAAATTCGTGAACATTGTTGTCCACTGGTAATGTGCCCAAAGACTGTCTTCATTGCCACGTTGTATGGCAATGCTTATCCTCTGTCCAAGGTAAACCCCAGCTCGGCTCGGCAAACGGCTCAAATATACACTTAAATAAAAACCCTAAACTATACGAGGAGGTTATTATATATTTCCACCGCTTGAGGTTCTCTGCAGCCGCAGCGGCAGCGACAGCACAGCGAGACGAGCTAGGAAGATAGGATGACGCAAGATTGGCGATGCAGGTTGCATCCCACACTAAGGGCCTACCCATCTTCCATGGAAATAAAGACATGCCGTCCGGTATTTTGCCATCGTCGCGTGCCAGGCCATTTGGTTCTAATACAGCTGGAACGCCGACGGCGACAAGAGCTCGTCGGATGATGTCGTTAATATTTGCGTGCCATGCTATGCGAACCGCGCTGCGTCCACATGAAAGGCCGTGGTGACCGAGGCTGTTGACAACTTCACCACAGTGGCAGCGATGAGCAGAATAGCAGGGAGCACCTAAACGAAGGGAAGCAGTGAGGCTAAAAGTAGTGTCATCGAACAAGGTGCCTATGTTTGACGGCGGTAGTGCATGAAGCCAAAGACCCAATTGCCATTCACCCACAGCCAGCAGGCGTGCACGCTCTGCAGCAGTAGCAGATGTGGCAATAAGGTCACTCTGAACTGCTCTACAGAGCGGCTCATCCCACCGCCTTTGAGATGATGGGTTCTCGGGTGGATTTAAATTCAGGCAAGCGTGTCTCCAGGTGTTCATAACCTCGATGAAGCATGGTACATTGAAATCAACCAGTGACGAAACTAGGATATTCCTGATTAATTTCTCAATGCCGTGAACCGAGGATATATAACAAACTAAATTATTTTTTTTAATTGTATATTTTTGGCGGTGTGGTCGTGGTCAAGGATCACCTGGTTGGTTGGTTGTGGCTTTTGCGAGACACGCAGTACTACAAATAGTGACACGAGAGTCTGTCACTATTTGTGGCACTGCATGTAAACTCAGTCAGGGAACACTTCATAGACGATTCAATTATATCTGTCCCTCTTGTGGGTGATCGGCCGGTACAATCTAGATACTTATGACCTAAACCCTAAACAGAAAGCCTAAACACAAGTAAACCACATTACGGACCGCACTGAACCGAAGTGTAGTTTGCTTTGTGGTAAGGGCTTTTTAACACCAAAAATTACAATTTGAAAATCAATTCATTCATCAATTATTCGTCAACCCACTCCAGACACAAGCTTAGTTGCAAGGGTTAACAGGATTGCTAGTTAATCGCACTGAAATACACTTGTAGAGTTTCGATTATATCACCTCGTATCTTGAAATAAGATAGCCGTCTGCGTTCCTCTGCGATCTATTTATACCCCGGTCTATAAGTTCTAGAATACTCTTGTAAAATCGACTCACTGCCTATACTGACAAGAATATTCCAGAAGCTAATCGAGATACTCAGTACTGCTATTCGCCGCTAGATGGCGTTAGTGTCTCAAATGTATTAGAAGTCAGTCGAACTTTCTCGATATACTCAGTACTCCTACTCCCCGCCAGGTGTCGTTAGTGTCTCGAACATTCTAGATGTCTGTCGAAGTTTCTCGACGTACTTCGCTAAGCGACTGGCCTAACACTAGTTTTGTGAATTCTACCCACATTGCTTTTTGTTTTTTTTTTTACGTGGTAAAATTATCAAATAAGTCCTCCCACCCCGGGCAGGGTGGGAGGGACTGTCAGACTTTTACTGACTAAAATCCACGGTGTTCCTTCAATAACCCTTTACGTACCGGGGCCACGGTAATGGGATGAGTCCCACGACCCCGGCAGGCTTCGGCCCTCTGCAGAGGGGGCCTCGTCATGTTGCTGACGCTCTTTGAGGCGCGCGTGGAACACGACGCGCCGTCGACCCGGGCATGGTCCATGGTCGGACAGCGAGTTGCCCTTTACTCGCTGTCCGCATGCCCGCGCCTACGGTGGCCGGAGATCGTCGGCCGACGTCCGACGCCGTGGGCGTCTACCACTGCGGCTGGGCTGGAGGGAGGACGCCATCATCTCCCTCACGCGGCCCGCCTCCTCCTTCGGAAGCATGACTGCATCGCAGAAGGAGGCGACCGCTTCCCACTACCTCTCGCCCCGCATCATGGCCTCGACCAATGCCGGGCGCGAGAGGTCTCCGCCTATCGCCGCCGTGAGGACACGTCGGTGTTCTGCCCCGGCGGGGCAGTCTTGCACCGTATGCTCTACGGTGTCCTCAGGGCGACCCTCACAGTGGTGACACCCAGGCGTTTCCTCCTTTCCCATCAGACACAGGTACCTCCCGAAACTTCCGTGTCCGGTGAGGACCTGCGTCATGCGGTAGGTCAGGACGCCGTGACGCCGATCTAGCCACTCCTCAAAGAGGAGTCTTACCGCCGCAATTGCGGCGTGCCCGTACCCACATTGCTAGTATCTTTTTGAAAAAATAAAAATATATTTTACAACATTTTATTTCATAGCGTAGATCAGCAAAATATTATATTTCAAATTAACTGTGCCCGCGACTTCGTTCCCATGGGAGTCGATATTACCTTAGTTATTGACTGATTTAACATAACATATGTGCATATGCGTATATGTACATAGGGGTACCAACTTACCCAGATATTGTGCTGTGGAGGCAGGTAGGCAACCGGTCTATGGAAAACTCCGACTCTAACTTAGTTGACAAAACAGATGATAAAATATGGGGCGCTTATCATCAGTTAAATAAATAAGACGCGAGTTTTTCTGAATATGTAGGTACATCCCGATTCCGTGAGAATTAGCGTTTATAATGTTGCCCTATAACCTCCTCTATTGATGTTAATGTCAATTCAGCAGTTTCAGAGATTAGCCCGGACAAACAGACTGACCGACCAAAATTTAAAAAAAAAGCTTTTTTGGCGTCGTGTATATCTGATATCTATAAACATTTGAGAAATCACATCATCATAATTTTTATTTAGAAATCACAGACTGAAACTTCAATTTTATTTATATACGAGATAATATTGTAAATAATCTACTATTTTTTTTTGCAAATTGTTTATTAAATAACACAACACGTTACTTTTTCGTTAAACTAGACGAGGCTGATGCTTTCTAGCTAACTATCTAGAGAAGAAACATCGAAGCAAACTCGAAGGTCAGAGGTCTCTTTATAATTCCTATCTGTCCTAGTCCAATCATACAAGAACCATGTACGTCTATTTCTAGAGTGTTCTTTAGTTTGGTATGGCATTTTTTTTCCAATGTGTCCCTCCCTATCTAGGCGAAGCGGTCAGACTTTTACTGACTAAAACCCATCCGTGTTCCATCATATGCCATTCGTGTTCCGAGGCCGCGGTAATTCTTTCGAACAATTCCGTAACAAGTTTGGTATGGCTGGGACATTCTCTAATTTGACACGCAATAAGATTATCTGTAAGTCTTGTATATTCATCAATCAATGTAGAATACTCATTCAACAATGACAAACACTCCTTAATAAGCGGTTATAAAATAATCTTGACGACATTTTTTCTTTTAACAAAACAATGACCGTAAATTTAAAATTTAAAAGTTATTGGTGTAATAATTCCCTGCGGTGGCGTTACTCAAGTTTATGTGTATTTTCATGAGGTTTTAATTCATTTTATACTTCCGGTTATTGAGCAAATAAAAGGCATAGCCGATGGTTAAAATTATAACAGCGTAAGCCTTTCAAGTTACTAGTGGTATTTTACGCTGATGTGACCATTAAAATTTATTTCGTTAATAAAATAGATGATTCCGCAAAAAACTTTATTTTTACAGGAGATGTTGTTATGTAATATGCAACCCAAGCCGATACTTGAAACCTGTTTCGCTACTCCACGAAGTATCCTCAAGAAATGTCGACCGTTCAAGTGTAAAACATCGGTTGTTGCGCCACTCAAGCTCTAACATAGAGATTTTGGTAAATTATTAAATATCTTGGGGATTATTATTTTAAAAAAAGGTTTATAACATCTTTCATGAAATTGTTATACCCAAATGGAGATTAGCCAAGACAAGCAAGGCATTCCTTATAAACAGCATACGCTTTTATAACAAGTTACCAAAGTATGTGACAGATCTTAGCGAGGGCAAGTTTAAAACCCATATTAAACGTGTCCTTTTGAAAAAAGCATATTATAAGATTAAGGACTACGTTGAAGATAAAACTGCTTGACAATGATTCCTTCTGCACATGTGGCTTCCCTGGTTTATTATGACTCCGTTATTGTATAAAGGTAACCCCACTTTTTGTGTTGTTGTCATTACTTTTACTTTATTTTACTTTTATGTTATTTGCTTTAGTTTATTTGCAGTTTTGTAAAGCTATTTTTTAATGTAAATGCGAGAACACTATAGACTCTGAGATTCATTTCTGATTAGTTATATTACATTGTATTATGACAATTAGTCTATACTGTCCTCTGATACCAAAAAAAATAATAACAAATTGTATCTATTATGCAAAGATTGTGAAAATCAAGTTTTTTTTTTTAAAGAGTAACCGTGGTGTTTCTTGCCGGTTCTTCTCCATAGGAAACTACAAATTTCGAACCGTGCACTAACTTTTGATGCTTTATGAGTGCCCATGTAGGCCTATGAATAATAAAATAATTTTGATTTTGATTTTTTGATTTTTCTCGCATCAAAATCATTGGAACAGAAATATTAACTACCTAGTTTTTTTCCCAGCTTGCATATTTGGCTTTCAATCGAACTGGATATAGCTGAGTACTAGTCTTGTACATGGGGGTTCTGCCTATCTGACCTTCTCAACCAGTACAGCACGGTACTCCTTGGCAAGACCGGTGTCAAATCTTCTGGCATCTGATTATTCGTAACGACTGTCAAACATGTACAGTCAGCGTCAGAGAAAAGGAACCACCCAAAACCTTAAAAAAAAAAAAAAATTAGCAAAAAATAGAACCGACTTCCATATAAAAACACTACAAAGACAAAAATAACTTTAATTTCGGAAGGCGGTGTCAAAAACTAAAATATATACAAAACTAAAGAAAGGAAATACTTATTATTGAGTAGTTTCGGTGGCCACCGAAACTACTCAATAATAGTATTTCGTGGATTGCGATTAGATTACTTGAATATAGATTTTAAGCACTTTATGCTCGTCACAATGCATATGGTGAAGTAGAGCTGATGGTGATGTACCAGGAGAACTCCTCAAAAATTAACGGCTCTGCACCGGGAAAAGCAATATTTTGTAAAAGGTGAGAAGTAGTTGACATTTTGGCTTTTGTAACTAGCTAAATTACAAACCGACCCACTAAAAAACATGAAAAAAAAAACTTTTTAGCAAAAAATAGAACCGAATTCCGTATTAAAACACTACAAAGGCAAAAATAACTTTAATTTTGGAAAGCGGTGTCAAAAAAAAAGGAAATACAAAACAAATGACACCGACTACTGAAATTAAAGTTATTTTTGGCTTTGTAGTGTTTTTATATGGAAGTCGGTTCTATTTTTTGCTAATAAGTTTTTATCACTGTATATTCGAATACTGAATTTGTTAATTTTTAAAACAATAAAGTCTGTGCCAGGGCTAAGAAATTCAAATTCCATTAAAGCTCATAATTTTTTAATACAAACGTTCACCTTAAAATAAACTCAAAGTTCTCTTTTTTAACGTCGATATTAAATTCAAATTGGATTCAAATTATCTTTAGTTAGAAATTGAAGTATAGTAAGAAATTGGTTCTCCCATCCCTTAAATGTGCTATTGAAAGCTAATTTAAAATGCTACATATACAGGGAGTTTCAAAAAAGTATGCTCACATTCGAGGCTAAAGTAAAAAAAAAACGTAAAAGACTAAATAAAAATATTTTATTTTATAGCTTTATTGTATATATTTCAGTTTTGTATTTAACAGAGATATTTCACTATCAATGCTCGCTTACCACAGCTTGTTTTTTTAGAGACATTTCCGTAAATATTTCTCGTCGAGATTTTAGAAAAAAGATTTTTCATTACTCTATCAGGTACTAAACATCATCCGTAAATTCGAGCACGAGCTTCTGTAACAACCTGTACACACAAATGTATTTCAACCGTCTTTGCTGCGTCCCCTCTAAACTGCAGCATCGCCCGTTCAATCGACTCAGAACTTTTATCTCCGAAAATAATTAAATTCCTTGCGACGAATCGTTTTAAAATGAAACAGAAATAAGAAATAGCAAGCTTGGTATGGTGTCTTTATTACCTAAAAGATCAAAGTATAATTTAAATGTAGTTAAAGAATTAGGAGTCGTTTTGTAACTTATTAGACGGTTTGTAATATTTATTTGAAGTTAATTATCGTGAGTTAGTGAAATTACTGTTTAGACAAAGATACTTGTCTGTCATAATCTTACAGATGATAACGACCTGTCAAAAAGTTAGGCTTTTGCCAGTTATTAACTCTGATTGGTGACTTTTGTTTAAGTTTAGTTTATTTATCTGACCCAAGTAACGCATACCTAGGTATAACATTATGATTGTGTATCTACGCGAAATGAAAGTATTCCAAAAACGCTTTGTACGTATGGGTGGGATGTCAACCATGTAACGATGGCGCATTGCCGTTCGTGTTGTAGTCCAATTATGGGGCGGGTTTGGTAGGATTAGATTGTGTGCGTTACCAACGCAACTTGTCGACGACGTACCCTGATGTTTGGCTGCCCGTATTTTGTCGTTGGCCATGCGTGAACCATGCATCATGTAAACTTAATAAGACAACTCAAGACAATATGCCACTCCCTTTTTTTTTAACGTAGTAAAATTATCAAATAAGTCCTCCCACCCCGGGCAGGGTGGCAGGGACTGTCAGACTTTTAATGACTAAAATCCACGGTGTTCCTTCAATAATCCTTTACGTACCGGGGTCACGGTAATGGGATAAGTCCCACGACCCCGGCAGGCTTCGGCCCTCTGCAGGGGGGGCCTCGTCATGTTGCTGACGCTCTTTGAGGCGCGCGTGGAACACGACGCGCCGTCGACCCGGGCATGGTCCATGGTCGGACAGCGAGTTACCCTTTACTCGCTGTCCGCATGCCCGCGCCTACGGTGGCCGGAGATCGTCGGCCGACGTCCGACGCCGTGGGCGTCTACCACTGCGGCTGGGCTGGAGGGAGGACGCCATCCTCTCCCTCATACGGCCCGCCTCTACCTTCGGAAGCATGACTGCTTCGCAGAAGGAGGCGACCGCTTCCCACTCCATCTCACCCCGCAGCATGGCCTCGACCAATGCCGGGCGCGAGAGGTCTCCGCCTATCGCCGCCGTGAGGACACGTCGGTGCTCTGCCCAGGCGGGGCAGTCTTGCACCATATGCTCTACTGTGTCCTCAGGGCGACCCTCGCAGTGGTGATACCCAGGCGTTTCTTCCTTCCCCATGAGACACAGGTACCTCCCGAAACTTCCGTGTCCGGTGAGGACCTGCGTCATGCGGTAGGTCAGGACGCCGTGACGCCGATCTAGCCACTCCTCAAAGAGGGGTCTTACCGCCGCAATTGCGGCGTGCCCGAATATGCCACTCTCTAAGGAAATATTTGACGTCTACCATTGATTACAGAGCCTTTCATAGGCGAAAAATAGCATTATTAAACTTGGCAGCCAATGCACTATAGGATCGACGACGGCTTTGAACATACTGACTGAGTGCTCTTACGGGAACATCTCCTATGATAGAAGGAATATTCTCACAATACAATATAACTTTTGTGGGTTAGTATGTTTGTTAATAGGACTCGGAAAAAGGGTGCTGTGTCAAAAACGTTTGTACGTCGTTTCTTTACAATTAACCAATTTTTTTTCATACAGATCTTTTCCTGCCAAATAAATAATTATACAATTTGGTACTATAGGTCCGAACATGTGCGTATAGGTACACATTTTTTAGATTCATGTTTATTTATATCGAAGATTAGTTATTTATTTAAGGTCAACCAACAAAGTATACACCAATGAACATGTTGGATTTACAATATTATTACAAAAAATAGTGAAGCCTTAATTAAGGGCTGACACGGCATGCGTTAAACAATAAACATGAAAGTAGAGGTAAAACAAAACAAAAAAGTCTCTGAAAACTGCAAGTCTCTACCTGCCTGTGTGTCACAGGCTAAACTCATAAACCAATGTTTATGAGATATACCCTGCTGACCAGCAGCCGGACACATGAATATCAGATGCCTAGCAGTTGAGTTCCGACGGTTAAGGATACGGAACCATAAGCATCAACGCATAAAGCAAAGATAAAAGCTTTATTTTAATTTATCAACACTACAAAGTCTGCAAACATAGCTTTTATACAGTTTCCATCGTAATCCCAATTAAACCTCGTAAACTTACAACACTGTAACAGCGCTGGCAACACTAACGTGGCGTGAAAGTAAAAACATTGTTTGTGGTATTTCTCTCGCTCGCGTGAACGGCCTCTAGGAACAGAGGCGTAATTGAATTATCAGATTGTGCACGAAACGGGAAAATGTCGGCGATATTCATTTATAATAGGCGTTTGTTGTGTAAACTATCGTCACGATTATGTTTGGGGGATTATGAAAGGATTTATTTCGGTACTTCGATAAAAGTAATGTTATTATCGCTTCTTGGAGTGTTTTAACGGATTAAATTATAATAGAACCATTTTGTATTATTGTTATACTGATAATGTATTTTTTTTTTAATAATTGAACATATATGTTTTTTTTACTTATTTGTGCTTAAAAGTAAACATTTTGATTTGTTTGCTTTTTTTTAACATTAAAAACTAACAACGCACGTCTCTAATTCTAGGTCAAAAATATAAATTTTATGTTTAGTTAAACAACCATTAAAAACTCCCTGAAACAATAGCAACTGTAATAGAAAACTCGTAAAAAATATTATCTTCATCATAAAATTTTATACACTTTTAAGTGGCTATAAAATCGCAAAACTAAAAGATCTACAATAATTTTGTGTGATCTCGAGAACTGTAAAAGTTCAAATTATACTTGACAATTCAAAATTATACGAGTTTTATAGCCGTATATGTGAGTTTCAATAAAATGTCGGTATGAGGGCTGCGCGTCTCTAGTCTAGCTTTTATTCGGGACGACAGACTAGTTTTCTGTTTTATGAAATGCAAATGTGCAGTTACGCGCTTATGAATTTTGAGATTGCATTTTTTGATGAAAAATGGGTGGAGAAAACGTTTTCTTGTGACGTTAAAATGGTTAAGAATAAAGCATATAAAAATATATTGGTTATTTAAAGCTGAATTGATGTGTTGAAGTTTATCATAGTTTGCTTACTACATAATCAAAATAATGTGCTTTCATAACCTAAATTTGTGAAAGAACATTACGTAAACCATTACGTAACCTATGAATAGTAATAAGGGTTCGTTTAAACTTGCTAATCTTCGAATGTACTGGGTGGATTTTGATGAAATTTGCTTTGGAAGTAACGTGAAACTTGAGAACACACTTCGACTCCAAAAGAAGTAGGTTATATTTCTATCGAGAGCTAAGCCGCACGCAGCTGCTAGTCTATAATAAAAGTTTGTTTGGAAATGTCAATTCAAAATGAAATGTAGAGGTCAGCCAAGATTATAGTTCATCAAAGATTAGTGTTCCAAGTGCACCTCAAAAAACAGCACTGGTGGTCCACCACAAGTGCTGTTTTTTGAGGTAGGCAATGACCCTATCGGGCTCCAGCCCGATAGGGTCATTGCCTGCCGTGGTTGCGAGAATGTTTTAACGAAATACCGCAACCCCTAAAAAGAAGATGGCGTTTTTTTCCAGTGGGAAACTCATCAAATGACTTCTCCCGCTCTAAGATAATAAACATCTGAACTTTAAGCCTACGTACCACTACAATTACAGGCCAACTACCTTCACTAAGCACCAAATGACAGGAGTTTCAAAACCAATCTTGGATTTGCGAGTGACATTCATGCTCATCAAAGATAATTATGTCATGAGGGTCACCGTCATTACTCACGACGAGCATAACTATATATATTTTCGAAAAAAAGTGTATCAAGTGTATGAGTTAAATATACTTATCCTTATCCTTGAAAATTTTGCCTATTTGTAAGAGTTGTAAACCACCAAAAAAAATTACACTTGAATCACCCATTTAAATCTTCCTTTACCAGCCTAAAACCCACAAAAAATGCCCCCTTAATAACATAATAATAAGGACAACAATATATCTCCGGGCTACTGGCTACCAGATCGTGCCTCGTTCAAATTGAGCTAATCTACTCGCCAGGTGCGAGGGGATCTCGGAAAATATTTGCAGGTTCAGGCTCCAGTTATCCGTACTAACAACTTAATAATGATCTAACTTTTAAAATGAGTGTCTGTCAGTTTAATAACGTGTGATATTGTGGTAGATTGAACTGTAAAGGGTATTTTGTTGAATGTTTTGTGAAAAACGTACTCATGGTTTAGTAACAATCTGTAGACTTGGACTAAAAATTTGAGAACAAATGTGTTTCATTAGAACTTAAAACGGGATATTTAACAAGTGTATTTTTTGTTTTGAGTTTCCGATATTTCGGCACTGTTGCAAGCTACAAGATCACGGATGAACTGAAGTAATTGCGGGTGGAAGTTTATGAGCAGACAAATCAGTCTACCCTCTTTCTCGTTCACTCACCGTGTCGACTCGCGAACTTTCTACGAAACTTTTTCGGTTTTTACACATTTGAACCACTGGATTCCAGGCCCTCGACAGTTGAAACCCATCCTCCTGGTTGAAATGGTAAAGGTCCCGCTTTAAGTTCTAATGATACTGTTAGTGACCATGTTAGCTTAAAAACAAATGTGTTTGCTTTACATATTTCCTATACGAAAGCCGTCGAAGCGCCATTTTCATATTTCAGGTTAAAATACTTGAGCTTGTTTATAAAATAATAACAGTTATCAAGGTCGGTTCATAGACGGGTGATCATATTTGCATATCGAAATACGTCAGCCCTTAGGAGAGCACACTAAATTAGTTGGTGTTGGTTCTCATTTGGACATCTTTGACAGTCATTACGGGTAGTCAAAAGCCAGAAAGTCTGACACTAGTCTGGCTATGGAGTTTTGTAACATACCATTAGAACTTAAAACGGCATGATACTGTTAGTGACCATGTTAGCTTAAAAATTACATTGTAACATACAGTTAGATACTGGGTTTTGAAAGTCAGATAGTCATTTATTTATTTACTAGCTGTGCCCGCGACTTCGTCCACGCGGCACTTTCGGCAGCATTTTTAATTTTTTAGACTAATTATTTTGAAAATAAAACTCATACATAACGAAGCTACATACATAAATAAGCTATTTACAATATTTTACTGCTAATAGCTTATTTAAGTACATTTTTCTAATTAAATGTCTAAAAAAATAAGTTTCAAGCTTCTAGCATTAAAAATGTCGTAATTTCCATACAAATTTTCATCTCCTATTTCAACCCCTTAGAGCCCCTTTTTCGCATTAAAAAGTAGCATATGTCCTTTCTCAGGTTCTAGACTATGTCCGTACCAAATTTCATTTAAATCGGTTCAGTAGTTTAGGCGTGATTGCGTAACACACAGACAGACAGAGTTACTTTCGCATTTATAATATTAAGTAAGGATTTATCTCA
This sequence comes from Tholera decimalis, assembly GCA_943138885.2. NCBI lineage: Eukaryota > Metazoa > Arthropoda > Insecta > Lepidoptera > Noctuidae > Tholera > Tholera decimalis. The sequence continues at coordinate 10,920,264 of OW964552.2, read as the reverse complement.
GACCATTGATCCATAGAGCGTTAGTAAGAAGCTTAACCTATTGTTAGTACACTTAAAACAAAAAAATACTGCATTTGGATGGCAGGAAGCTGACCCCTACATAGATAGTTGAAAAAAGACTAGGCCTAGCCTTGACGGATGTTTAATAATTGGAAAATATATTAAGTTTCATAATTATTCAGAAAACTTCAGAAATGTGTGGTCAGGTTTTCTCAATCATTTTAAATTCCAAAAATGAATTATGTAAGACTTATTATAAAACCCACAATCCACTAGATATACCTCGAAAAACCTCGTAAATCGTGTTTTAAAATCTTGTCCGTGAAAACTCTAAACCTTACGAATTACATTTTTAGACCGCGTATAAAACTAAGACCTTCATGTTGAATGCGTATATATTAAAGTGTTTGTCTGTGATATCAGAATAACTGTGTTTTAACAGTTATAATTATAAACACAAACAAACCTTTTTAATTTTTTATCTCTTTGTCGGTCTGTCTGTCTTTCTGTTTCTCCGAGATAATCTCTGGAATTACGCAACCAATTTTACTGGGACTTTCACTGAAGGATAGAAGAGGATATAGGGCAATATATGGGCCTGGAATATTTTTGGCCGGTGTTCCAACAAAGTCGTGATTTAAGTGGAAATAACTGCGTAGGCTGGGTACACACAATACACACAAACTTAAAAAAATTACAGGTAGGCATTATTACAATACAGCACAAACTAATCAAAATAAATTAAGTTACAATATACCATTTCAAATAATATTCTAATACACAAATCATATAATTATGTCAAATATAAACAATGTAAAAAATAAACAAATAAGTCAGAAGTAAAAAATAATAATAATAATCAAAATTTATATAATAATATCAATTAAATTAGCAAGTCCACTATATAAAACTACCTAGTACATAATAATTATGTTTACGAATAAACGTATTGTATGATATCGATTTATCGCAAACATAATAAGAATAATGTTGTTGTTTGTAAGTGTAAGTGCTGTATCGACCGGCGCGACCTTCATATCGAATAAACAACAAATATATAACAAAAATGTAAATAAGTTATTTGTATTCGTGTTATTGCTTGTAATACCGACATAAGCTTGTGGCTAAGTAATAATAGTCACACGGGGTTAAGGTTAAACAACACATCCCGAGGTCGATCTGTGGAAAAGTGACCATCTGAAGTTCTGAATATATAGAGATTCTTCCGTACCTTGAGAAGCACATTAAACTGTGGGTCCCGGCTCTGATTTGCATATTTTTTTTTTTTTTGTTTATTAAAATAGAATCTTGATGTGGAAATCCTCATTGATGTCTTCCACCCAGGGACAGGCGCAGAGTCTGTCAGACTCTAACTGACTAAAATCACCCAATGTTCTCTTATACACATGTCCCCAGCACATCTTATACACATGTGCTGGGGGCTGCGTTAGCACTTATATTCTCTTCTAAGCGACATATTATTTGATAGTTAGATCAACTTCTTGGAATGAAAACTAGCGCAAAATTAATGTGAAAAGCGTGTTAGATTTATGTCGCGTCCACAATTTCCTACTAGAATCCGGGTGTTAGTTATTTCTGCAACTAAAATAAGTTTTTCAAACTCAGTGACTACGAGTCTACGCAGTCGTAGCACATGCGTAGTACTGTGCTACGACTCTGTGTAAATGCGTAGCAATAAGCGTAGTTGCGAGGACGTCTTCATAATTATCATGGTGTATAATCAGTTTATAAAAACTGGTTTTCTAAGTTGTTTTTATACTAACCGAATGGATTTCTTTACGATATATATCTATTATTTATATAAAAAACGTATGTATATTTGTCTGTCTTTACGTTATTTGAGCTTCAAGATAATTGAAAATTGCTTGTAATATCTAGACAGATACATTCTAATCTGTAAGGTTTTTCCTCAAAAGATGACCACAAACCGCCTATATGGAATAAAATACCACCAGTCCGTACTGGTCTAAGTCTCTTTTAAAGTCCATGCAATCCGTATTGCATGGACTTTAAAAGAGACTTCCTGCTCTGAGAGTCAGTGATTCTTCTCTGGGTAGTCAGTTAAGAAACACTGGCCTCACCTAGTTTAAATTTACGAAAAAAATACCGTGCTAAAGTGTTATTTATAACCCCATTTACCAAATAAATATCATTTAACATGTACACCGGAATACCATCACCATAAAGATTAGTATATCAATCAAATCAAATCAAAATTATATTTGTTAGAACTCCTGGTTACCAGGATATCCTGCCATGATATGGCCTACAAATATGTCTTAAAAAATAAACACAAAGCTTATATTAACTATTATCTTATAAATAATTACAATTAGGAATAAAAAATATCTAGATCTTAAATAATTAATTTATAACATTGAAATTGTATTTTAATATTAATAAACGAATAGCATTGTAAGTGTAGCATATGTTCGAATAACTGTTGATTTGTTTTATTTTATTACTAGTGACTTATCCTCTAAGTATTCTTGAACACTATAATAGTTCTTATATTTTTATATGACCTTCAAGAGTGACACCTTCCAGCAGATATTTTCACAAATCTATGACCAGCTTGTTTCTTAATCTGAGCCTCAAACCCAACTAAAAAGGTCCAAATACGCCTATTTAACTTAAATCCCTCAACAGCACTGAAAACTGGTAATACATCATATTTAGCGTGTTGTGATCAATCAGACCTAGCTGTCGTTTCGGCCATTACTCAATTAAGAGCCGTGATGGATGGTGGGGGACATTTCAAAACTGTGGGTATTGTAATGTGAATAGCGAATGTGTTTTGCGTGTCGAGAGTGAGGTCGTGTTTGTACGGAAATCCTAACAGTATAGCATCGTTGCGAAACTTATATTCCTCCGTTTTTAGGGTTCCGTAGCCAAATGGCAAAAAACGGAACCCTTATAGTTTCGTCATGTCTGTCTGTCTGTCGGTCCGTCCGTATGTCACAGCCATTTTATTCCGTAACTATTAGGACTATACATATGAAACTTGGTAGGTATATGTATTCTGTAAAACGCTTTCCGATTTTAAGAATAAAAAAAAATTAAGTTCCATGAAAGCTATACGTGTGTGGCATCTATAGACAGGTCTATTAAAATGACGTTGAGGTTTCTGAAACAACTCTTTCATAAAAACAATCGTTTAAAAGATATACGCTTCCAAAGTGGTAAAATGAGTGTCCCCCTCTCTAATTTCTACAATAATCGTGAAAAATCTAAAATAAATATATGCTGTAGATCTTAATGTGAACTTTCAATAAAAATTAGTTTGAAAGAGATCGGGTCAGCAGTTTTAAAGATATAGCATATTTTATAAAACCGCAAATATGACTTTGTAATTCATACAAACACTATGAAAAACAAAGTTATTTGGCGTAGTTACTACGGAACCCTTCATGGGTGAGTCTGACTCACACTTAGCCATTTTTTTTAACCTAGAGTTGTATTTGGAAGCTAATTAGAATTTTATGTAGCACTGCATGGAGCTCGTCGCTAAATTTAAGCGATTCTTGCCGAGGTAATTCCGTGGGTTCCGACTAGCATATTGTATCGATATTGATCCAAGCATCGAAAAGCACGTTAAACCTTTGGAACCGACTGTCATTTCAACATTCTTTAGACAAGTAGTCAGAAGCCAGAAAACCTCATATTAGTCTTGCCAAAGAATATGTCGTTACCCAGCTACTATAAAACTCAGCAGCTCAGTTGGGAAAAGCTAAGCAGGTGATGTTATGATTTCTTTTGTTTAAACAAACGTACGAATCAAAATTTATTACAGAATATTACAAAGAATTCTTATCGAAGTAAATTCAATCAACTATGTAGCGCATAGAACTGTTCACAGATTTTTTAAACGAGTGTAAATTTTACAAGGACCTAGACAAGGAACAACTATTTGTGCGCCGGACAAACTTTAGTTTCAGTTCAGGAATAGAATCCGCGACACGCAGCGGAGCGGCCAATCGCTCCACCCTGAGCCAATCGTGTCGCCAATATTTTAAAAATCTTACTAGGAGGCTCATGTATAATAGTTACAATCACAAAAAATAGGAATATTAAGATCTACACTTATAGAACAAAAAAGTAAAATTTGTTTTGTAAGTTTACATGTAGGTGTAATCTTTGGAACTAATGAACCAATTCTAAAAAAATAATTCGTTGGTAGTAGGTAGGTAGGTTGGTAGTAGTATGTATTTAATTAAAATCATGTGTCGCTATCCGCCCATACGCACAAAACGTTTTGGGAATACTTTCATTGCGCGTACGGCTAAGGAGTGGAATTCCCTGCCGGAGTCTGTGTTTCCTGATCGCTATAACCTGGGAGTCTTTAAGTCAAGAGTGAATAGGTTACTTCTAGGCAAGCGTGCTCCATCTTTGACCACATCATCACTTACCATCAGGTGAGATGGTGCTAAACGCGAGCTGTTTATTAATTTAAAAAAAAAATATGATCTAAGGCCAGTGTGATACGAGGCATGCCTTTTAAGTTCTGTCGTTTCCATATTTCCCGGCAATTTTGAATTTGGAACTGTTCTACATTCGAAAGTGTTTAAATTTTGAATTTCAAAACCGTTGAAAGTATTAAGGATTAATGCTATTGTTTAGTCACAGCGTCGATTGGAATCTTTCAGGTTACGTACGAAAATGAATCTTTCTAAGGAAAATGTTCGTGCAATAATTTTCTACAACTTTGGAAGAGGCCTGATACGGCTTCAGTGTTTTGAAAAGCTAAAATCTATGTTCAGTGATGAAGCCCCATGTCTGCGGTCTGTCAAACGATGGTATTTAGAATTCCAGCGTGGACATACTAGTGTTAGTGACAAATCTCGCGAAGGACGCCCAAAATTCGCCTTCACTGAAGATCATTGCTGTGAGACAACTAATTCTCGAAGATCGTCATGTGACGTATCGAGAGATAGAGGCTCTATTAGGCATCTCAGGGACAATCATTCAGAAGATATTGCATGAAGCGTTTGGTGTAAGAAAGCTAGTTTGCCGTTGGATACCGCATCTGCTTTCCGACGATCACAAGGCGGCCCGCATTAGATGGTGTAAGTAAAGTCTGCAAAGGTTTAACCGAGGAGAGTCAAATCTCGTCTACGACATCATCAGTGGTGACGAATCTTGGATCTATGCCTACGATCTTGATTCCAAACAACAATCTACAATCTGGGTCTTTCAAAACGAGCCTAAGCCGACTAAAGTTGTTCGTTCTCGACGCACTTCAAAGAAGATGGTGGCCACGTGCGTTGGAAAAACCGGCAATGTTGCGACTATTGCACTTGAAAATCATAGAACGGTTAACGCAAAGTGGTATACCACAGTTTGTTTACCACAAGTCATCGCCGAATTTTGAAAATCTAACTCAAAGCGACCCATCATCCTCCACCACGACAACGCAAGCTCACACGGCGCTCGTCAAACGATTGAGTATTTGAAGCAGGAAAATGTAGAAATTCTTGACCATCCTCTAAACAGTCCTGACTTAAGCCCTAACGATTTTTTCACATTGCTTAAAATTAAGAAAGTCTTCGTGGTCAAAGGTTCCAGTCCGGTGAAGAAGCAGTCGACGCTTTGAAAGTCAGCCATTTTGAACACCCCCATTTTGGAGTGGAATAAATGTTATAATAACTGGTTTGAGCGAATGGAAAAGTGTATTAAGCTACGTGATGAATACTTTGAAAAACGATAAAAAGTACTATAAGGTTCTAGTTGTGTTTTTTTCTTCAAACGACAAAACTTAAAAGCATGCCTCGTATCGGCAGGAATCCACTGCAAAGAGGTCGCCTGCAATTAATAAACAACAAATAATCTTTATTGAGCTTAAAATACATATTTCTAAGTTTAATATATCCTAGATCCCACATTAGGATTTCCTGTATCATGGGATGAAGATAATTCATTCAATCATCTTTATCAACCGACGACAAAAAGAGGAGGTTATCAATTCGACGCGGATATTTTTTTTTTTTTTTTTTTTTTTAATGTATGATCATCGATTACTCGAAGACGGCTGAACCGATTTGGAAAATTCTTTTTTTGATTGAAAGGGTATACTTCGATATTGGTCCCATTTTCATAAACGTCAGGATCTGATGATGGGATTCTGGAGAAATCGAGGGAACTCTTCAAATATTATAGGCACACCAATGTCGTTTTGGGTATTTATTATAGTAACTTGTGTAGTTGCTCTCAAAAAGTACCATTTGAGGAAGTGGAACTGATGATGAAGACCACAGATGGCCGCCGAAACTACTCAATAATAAGTATTGAGTGGATTGCGATTCGATTACTTGAATATGGATGTTACACACTTTATGCTCGTCACAATGCATATGGTGATGTAGAGCTGATGGTGAAGTACCAGGAGAACTCCTCAACAATTAACGGCCCAGCATTGGGAAAAGCAATATTTTGTAAAAGGTTATAAGTAGTTGATAATTAGGCTCTTGTAACTAGGTAAATTAAAAATAGACCAACTAAAAAGAGTGAAATAAAAACTTTTTACCAAAAAATTAAACCGACTCCCAAAAAACACTGCAAAGTGAAAAATAACTTTAATTTCGGAAGTCGGTGCTAAAAACGAAAATACAAAACTAAAGACACCGACTACCGAAATTAAAGTTATTTTTCACTTTGCAGTGTTTTTTGGGAGTCGGTTTAATTTTTTGGTAAAAAGTTTTTATTTGTAATAAAGTTCATAATTGTAATAAAGTTGTATTGCTTCTAGCCTACATATCTGAACTGTTATAGAAGCATTTCTAGAGTAACGCCCGTGCCTGAACACACCACAATCAGCTATATCGCTGGTATTGGGTCAGTGTAGTATCGCTAAGCATGTAGTGTTGAACATTGATTTGGTTTGTCCACGTACGGACTGTTTCAGAAGTGCGTCCATTTTTTTACCCGAAAACGTCTAAGCAAAAAGTAGGGTTAGGATTTAAACTGGTATGTATGTATGTTGTCTTATAAATTTTAAATTGCTAATCAGAATTAGACAAATGAGGTATTATTGAAAGCGTCTTAATTGTCAGCTAGTTATAAGCTATGTGTCGACACATGGAATTGAATATAGCGCCCTGTATACAAAAAAAAGTGTTGGTTGTCAAATATAAAGGCTTAATTAGCACAATTAAAATAAAAAGCTGTTGCTCGTGACCTTGCTTGCATACACTCGATAATTGAGAATAAATTTTAAAATGGAAAGCGTTTCTGCAGTTATTTTATTACAAATAGTAACCCCAAAGTAAGAAGTAGGTTGAAGCTTGAGAGTGGTAATAAATTTTTTACCCGACTGCTAGTAATAAATCTTAATACGATTTTAAATCGTAATTGCTTTATCCAATAAAATATATATAAAATATCGTACTTTTAGATCAAGATGAGAGAATAAGGCTGTTTCCATTTATTATATAAATATTTTCAAGGACTCTTTAGCTAGTAAACGTATTCAAAGGTCATCAGTCTTGACATTTACCTTATCTTGTTTTAATCTGTCCAGTGACTGTCAAGAATGTCCTAACTCGTGACTGTTAGCGGCAAAGGCGCTCCGCTCATGCTTAAGGTAGCACACATAGAGATAAGAGGAGCGATTTTCCCCCTGTTCCATGTATCCCTACTGACATATCCCCATTGGTATTGGATACTTGGATTTTTTTTTCCAATTATCGCTACCGGTTGGGATATATGGAACTTTCTACTCCATATATCACTACTAATCCACACTGGTGGGGATAGTTGGATATTTTTTTCCATTTATCTCTACCAGTAGGGATATATGGAACAGGGCAAGTTTTCAAGGGTTTCTTTATATGATTAATCAGGAGTTCCTAAATTACTTGTGATAAAAAAGAATAAAAAAAAAACAAAATAAAATCGCGAAAACAATTTAATACAAACAAACTCATTATTTTTGAAAACATAACTTCATTTGAGTCAACTTAAAACATAAAATCATACTTGCATAAATTGTACAGTACAATGTATTCCGTTTAGTTCCGAATTTATTAATACATTATAATTTAAAAATACCCGCAGCAATCGCCATAATTCGTCGATCGATACGACGGTTCCTGAATTACTTGTGATAGTGAATCTTATAGTTCACTATAAGATTCACACACATAGGTTTCAACCAAGCATATGTGCTACGTGATATTGTTATCCAAAATGCACAGCTACAACTTGTTACGGCGGAAATCACAGTAGGTGCTTTCTTAGATAAGGTTAGGTAGTCCGGTCTAGTGCCACATTAAGAACTACCCGCATATTTATAATTTCTATCTTTATGAAATCTAGAAAAAGTGCAAGACTGTTTGTTTGTATGTCTTGATTTCAAGTCAAAAATGAACAACGAATAGATGTATTTTCTGGTGTGGAGATATTTAAAGGGAAACGTTAAAGTTAGTGACATAGGCTACGTCTTTATTGCTGAAAAACAACTTTTTCACGAGAGTGAAGCTACTAATTTTCAAGCTCAAATTGTAATTAATTAATTTTTAAATTAAATTAATTAATTTTTTAATTAAATTTATTAATTTTTTAATTAAATTTATTAATTAAATTTATCATATAAAATTACAATCATATTGCTGGTTGTAGTGACTATAAAAAGTATATCTATTCTGTTAAAGGTACTCCTAATCCATTATGCCCGTATAAATCGCTCCTCCCACTATAGCCGTACCCTTGCAGAAAGGAGAATCTGAGCAAAGTAAATATTTAGCGAAGTAATTAGCGAACAGCTCGTAAGTACCTCAAGTAGCCAGGGTACGCAGGGGTACAACAGGGTACGCCTGAACGTCAGATTCTTGTGTGTTCAGGAATGTCTGGCCCGTTTATTAATTACTTACTCCAAAACTATGGGAGTGTTGCAAAGTTTGTTTTGATTCCAAAAAAGAATACTCAGTGTTTATAGGAAATAACGGATCCTTTTCTCTTTGAGTTCCCTGTTGTGAGTTTCTTTTAGCTATGTTGCTGTTGGTAAAGACAGCAATATCGGCTAGTAAGTTCACTTTTTAAGATATTTCAATGCGTGAGGGTTACTTAGTTTCGATACTCTCTCTAAATTCTTGTTCATTAGGTATTGAACTGTAATGTAATGTCAATAGCCTGATGGCTAAGGGGTCGGACTTGTGATAGAGAGGTCGCAAGTTCTAACCCCACCCATTACAATATTGCGTGAACGCACTCCAGACAGAAGCATATTTAGCTTAGTTATAGGGGTAAACGGGAATGCTAGTAATGTGAATTCTACCCACATTGCTAGGAATCTTTAAAAAAAATATTCATTTGAAATGGCCAGTACGGTAAAATGGCAATTTCATAGGTAAAGGCCAATTCATAGGTAAAGGCCAATTATTATATTTATATGAGACTAGATTTTGCCCATGACTTCATTCACGTGGGAGGATTTTCCCGCGTAAATCCCGATTCCACACTAATTCCGGAATAAAAAGTAGCCTATGTGCTATTCCAGGATGTCAACTATCTACTTACCAAATTTCTTTGAGATTCGTTCAGTAGTTTTTGTGTGAAGGAGACAAACATACGTACATCCTCACAAACTTTCGCATTTATGATATGAGTAGGTAATATGCGAAATGGGTAGGTATACACTGATATACGAGTACACACTCATACCTTGAAAAGTCTATTTTTTCACAATGGTTGCAATTTTATCGCATAATGATTAATTAAAAATGTAACATGTCCCGACAGAGAGCTCTGGTTTTACACAAAAAGCGTAATCTGCTATAAAGGTTCAATTGTCATTCATAATAATTATGGGCTTTTAAACGCAATTATTATCAAAATTTTAGCTATTTTAATTCCAATAAATTCGAAACACCCGCTTAAAAACACACCGTGTCGACACGATGCGGTTACTTTTTTCATTTGTTGTTTTTTTTTTGCCCTAAATTCCATTTCAGTATTTATGTCATTATGGCAATAATTTATTTATTATTATAATCATAAAAAAGGTGTATATGATTTTCAACTGGCCCATATTCGAAATAACACCAAAATTTAACTTAAAAATTAGGCCAAACAAAGGCCGTTATTTATTTAATATTAAAGTACAACAGTGTAGCAACCGCATATCACCCGGTATGCCCAAAGTTACAACGTTGTCAAAGGAAAAATTTAAACTGCCTCGAAGCGTTGTCATATTTTTCAATTTGTCAAAGCTGAGTTATGGAAGCATCCACAGAAGCGTCTATCTGGCTCACATGACACAGTGTAAATATTTGCGGCCAGATAAGTGGTGTGTTTTAAAAATTCGAGGCCGTGAGTTGATATTTGAAGAAGTTTTGGTTTTATCTGTTGTTTACATGTTACGTAGGATAGCCTACGTAAACAAAAAAAATACAAAGCACCTTGTTAACCATAGGGTTAACAAGGTGCTTTGTATTTTTTTTGTTTTTGAATATGTTGAACTATCAATATGCATTTTCTACTTATGTGATTTATGTCTACCCATGTGAATAGGTTATCAGAGATATTGATTGTTTGATTATCCAAAAAATGTTTTTTGTGTTAATTTGCTCTTAATTATGTATTAATTATTTTATTTACTATTAAATTGTATGATTTTGCAAAGTGCATTGCCCATCCTGGGCTCAGTATGGACACTTCTTTTGAAAGAAATTACAATTACCATTATTTTTTTAATATCATATCATGAATTTTACATACATTCTAATGAGCGCCATTGTAATGAATAATATTATGTATAAAAAAGTACTTTTATAAAAATCTAAAACGTTCTTGTAGATAAATGTTGCCACTACTTAAAACACGCTTTATCGATTTTTCCACGGTTATTAATTTTATAGTAATAAATAAATAATACAATATAATTAAATGTAATACATCTTGGACTTTGCACAAACAGTAGTTATAAAAAAAGATTGATGAGCATTAAACCAACGTTTTACTTGTATGAATTATAATGTAACGTAGAATAAATCGATTATTCGATTTAGTGTTTTGTATATTTTTATTTCATAATGACAACACTTTCTTCGTTTGTCAAAAATAAAAAGATATTCTATTCACGTCATGTCACATTTTGTTTTCGCTTAGTGTTGATGTGTTTTTTCTTGATACTCGATTTCTGTTATTACGACCCGGCTTATAAAACATGGACTAATTATTGATCTTTCAACGACAACTTTGGCTTTGTTATACGGACTTGGTTCTCACCCTCAACGACGACTTTTGCTTTAGTATCAGGATCTCGGCCGCATTCGTTTTGGATTTCGACTAATAATTGAAATTGAAAACATTTATTCGGACGAAGATACACTGAATAACTAACAATGGTCAACGAACATTGTGTTAACTGTGGCCATACCCTGACGGGAATTCAAAGTCACATTTTGGAGCCCGAGCAAGTACAGCAATGGATTGCGCCATAACTGGTAAATAATAATTGTTTAAAAACATACATACATGTGTTACCTACATTATTGTGTCATAACATAACTTAGAGATTGTAATATTGTTTTAGGTATCCAACGATCTTGTTTGCCACAACTGCTGGGAGGACCAGTCTTGTTACTCCACAACAAGAAACAGGTGTTAGCCATACAAATAGTTGTATTTATTTATTGTGGCCGCTCAATCAGAAAAAATAGAAGTAATTTGTTACAGACAAATACTGAACGGGAGAATCATATTAAAAATGTTATCATAGAATGGATTCAACCGCGAAAGTGGGTTTTATTTCAATTAATAAACAAATGCAAAGTATGGTATTCTAAGTTATCATGTTGTTAATATGTGTTTTGTAAATGTGTATCTATTCTAAATCTATTGTATATCCACCTGATAGGATACTTGTTTTCTTTTTTTAGATATCAATCTCAAGCCACATCTGTCATCCATGCTGGGAGAGAGCTGATCGGGCAGCTGTACATTTTGTACAAGAATCTGCACCCCTTCTTCAGATGCCACTAATGAAACGGAGATATTTCTACCCAATTATATCCGAGCTGCAAATACAGAACGACGTGAGTGCTCTGGTATGTAGGATGGGCGAGATATGAAACAATTATTTTCCCTCCTGCGCCATTTTTGGATAATATATTAGTCATATATGAAAATGATGAAAATATAGATGTGTGCATTACACACTAAAAAACTTGCTTTATTTTATTTTATAATTAAGATAAATATAATAAAATATATTAATAACATCAAGCACACAAACAATAATAAATCTTTGATTTACCGTCGTTAAAACACTTTTTTATATTGAGGAATATCAAAGCAATCCATTTTTGTTTTTAAACAATGGCCACATTTTCGGTATATTTTTTTATATTTCCGATACACATAAGATTCTAAAATACACAACTGGTGTTCCATTATTCGCTGTCCATTCTGGGCCCAACGCACTATGATGGGTGGGCTATCCCCTTTGTTATAAATAAAATTTTGAAACGTATTTTTATTTTCGTAAAGGAGATGGCTAAACGGCTGCCCCCAGCATGTATAGGAATTTCACACTAACTCGTAATATTGAAATATTCATTCATAAATTATTTAGTGTTTAATAATTTCTTATAACTTTCGTGAACTATTAAACATAAAAAAGATTCATAATTGATTTTATGTTTTTTTTTTGGTTTGACATGACAAGATCAAGTACTGCAAGCTAGGGTTGAGACATATCGCATTTCCAGAATGTCAAATCGAAATAATTGAACTAACATCGATTTTTAACAACGGTTATCAAAACGATTTATTTTCAGAAACTACATAATTATAACTGGATAAGTGTGTTACTAACACTTCGCACGCACAATCTTACTACATATTTTGTGTCTGTCAAGGTCAACAACAACTTTTTTTTTCTTTCTACTTTTCCGAGTATTTTATCGATTTTGTTTTCTTACATTTGGAATCTGATTCCATCTCTACTCTATGAAAAAAAAAACAAACGTCAGACGTCATTTGAACGCTCTGCGGTTTACTCTTTCGTTGTGCTTTTTGGATTTGGATTTTTGATTATCATTGACCTTCGCTTGTTTATTGGACTTATTGTTTGCTCGTCTACCTACTGACCTCTCGCTACTGGACATGGACTTGAATTATAATCATGCGATGCATAAATTGCGGTGTAGCCACGCTTAGACTGCGGCGGCATTTGACCTCTTCTTTGCCTGCTCTTTTACTCATGAACCTAGGACGATGGTTAACAATCGAGGTAAGTCATCTGCAGCTCGAATAATTCTTCGACTAATAAATATAAGAAACAATGAATAAATGTGATTGTCAAGTTGTTTACCTTGGTTCTCCAAATACATCACTTAGGCACAAAGGACCAAAATACTTGCCTTGTAATTGTTACGACGACAACAGACCGGTAGCCTTAGATGTCATAATAATCAAATATTTAGGTTTTATACCTTAATGTTTGATTGATTGCCAGTCTGTGTTTCCTGATCGTTAGAACCTGGGGGTCTTTAAGTCAAGAGTGAATAAGTTACTTCTAGATAAGCGTGCTCCATCTTCGACCACATCATCACTTACCATCAGGTAAGATGGTGGTCAAACGCGAGCCTATTATCAATAAAAAAAAAAATGGGTAGTTAGTAAGGTAATTCAGTTATGTTTTGTTTTTTTAGGTTCCAAGGGATGCCAACATTTGTCATCCTTGTTATGAAAGGCTGAATTCAGAAGCAGCTAATGATGGTCGTTTATTTGGCCATAAAATGGTGTGCATAACTAGTGGTAGTTCTGTGAGAAGTATGCAATATCATGTAGTGGAAAGAAACGATTTGCTGATGCAGGATTTACCAATATCACATTCAGCTTTCCATCAGGTAAATAAAGTGATGTTTAAATAAAATGCATTATTTTATTTATTTATTTTACAGGTACTCTCTACAGTAACAGTCAAAACCAACATGTGCAGAGAGTCATTATTATGCAAATACCTCTAGACACTGTGTGTTTAATGGTTGTATTATAGAACAACAGTTACATGTTATTCCAGCATTTATAAAAAAAATGCTTATTGGAAAATATAATCTTTATATTCCCCACAATACAAGGGTATGTGATGTACATTTAAACTTGAATGTTTGGCACTTAATATTGATTGCATTAGGACCATATCAAGTTAAACAAGCTTGGTCATACTACGGAGAGCATATTAGAGCAAATGGTGTTTACAATACTGAAGTGTGCCCAGATCTTGAAACAGTGAATCATTTAGGCGGATCAAGACCTCAACTTTTAAGAGGCTGAATAAAGTCGAGGCATAACGGCCAAAAAATATACTATGTGTATATTTTATATGAAAGTGAACCCACAAATAATAATTTAGATGACATATTGTCATATTACTGTAGCTGTATTGTGGGTAACAGAACTCTGGTATATCGGGTGGGCGAGACATCAGAACACATTATCATCACCGGCTTCATTTTTAGATAATGTATAGGACATTATCATTACATTATATATATATAAGACTTACTGAAAAAATAAATAGATAAATCGCATTTTTGTTGTTTTATTTCTATATCTTTTATGTCCTGGATTAGGTACTCAGTGTGTTCATTATCTAGTTTAGGCAGAATTGTTTACCTACCTACATCAATACAGAAATTATAAATAATTGGCTCAGTTAATCTTTAAGATCTTTTTCAATACATTCATCATTTCAACCATAATGTTATTCACATTGTTTGTGAATACTGTCTTTATTTTAACTCATTTGCATAAGTAGTTTAGGTTTTACAACAGAATACTTATATTATTATCATTTTTGTGGAGATTATCTATCGTAAGTCCGTTGTATTAAGTTTTTTTTGGTGCAATTACCACTTTGTAGATATTTAACTCAAGTACCTTAGTGCAAAATCGCCAATGAAAAACACAATTATCGATTATAATCGTCGCAGAAACATTAAAACGCCTAGATAAAAGTTTATAGCAATGTCATTGTCTGAAGTTTTTGTACCTTTGTCGTAGGAGTTGATTTTATTTTCAGGATTGTGCAGATATGAAAAGTTCCTGAACCTTTTTAATTACAAAATACTAATTTTCAGCTATTCAGTATTATATATTGCTAGGAACCATGTTTATTCATTGCTGGGGCAGTCGTCCATACTTCAATTTAGCCATGTCCTTTATTCTAGACAAGCTTATGCCCGCAACTTCGTACGCTTGGGAGGTTTTTCCCACGTAAATCCCGATCCCAAAGGAATTCCGGGAGAAAAATATCCTATGTCCGTCTCCTGGTTCTAAGCTACCTTCCTACCAATTTTCAGCTAAATCGGTTTAGCCGTTCTTGAGTTATAAATAGTATAACTAACATGACTTTCTTTTATAAATATAGATTTGTGTTTATTTTCTGTAGTGTAAATGTATCTCTATATGGACTTTGGTCTGAAAATAAAGTATTTTATATATGGTAATCGGATGGGGTAGCTGAAGAAGCTCGCGCTCGGACGCCCCACCTTTTTATACCTTCGGCCGCGAGACGCGTCGAGCGCGGCGACCAATTCTCAAAAATAATCCTTATAGCATGATTCAATATTCACGCGCGATGGCTTATTATTAGCGTATTTCATGTATAACTTTGGTGTTTCTATACCAATTTATATAATTCTTTTTTATGGAATAGTTAATAATGTTAACTTTTTCAATTAGGGGTGACGGTAGAGTGTTATAAACGTAAGAATAGACAAATATTATAATCAGAAAGCTTCGAACTGCTAAGCTATCGGGAGTTACACGTGTTATTGTGAGTCTACCATAAAAGACAGACATATAGCTCTCGTGGGATATTATTATTATACTATATAAAGCTAAATTACCACTCACTGACTCACTGACATAATTGTTCTCCCAGATGGTGGATGGGGAGGTGGGTATATTTTGACAGATTCGTAAACAAGTAACTCTCAAACTTACGGGAAAAGTGCCAAACCTCCCCTTTTCCCCCCCCTTCTCCCCCCTCCCTATCGTATCTCGGAAACTACGAGACCCGTATTTTTTTTTTTTACGGATTCGTATAGAGGAGGCTCGGTAAAGTAAAAACCATTTTTCAAAGTCCCCCCCCCGCCCCCCTTCTCCCCTCCCTTTAGGCGGATCTCGGAATCTAAGAGACTTGGAACATTTTTTTTTTCAGATTCATTTAGAGGGGCAATGCTTTAGTCGAAATACTTGTGCAACCCCCCCCCATCACCCCCCCCCTCTTTTTTTTTTTTTTTTCACAAGCACGCGAGGTGCTTGCACCTCGCGCAACATGCAAATACTTGATTTAGAGGGGCAATGCTTTAGTTTTTTTCACAAGCACGCGAGGTGCTTGCACCTCGCGCAACACGCAAATACTTGATTTAGAGGGGCAATGCTTTAGTTTTTTTCACAAGCACGCGAGGTGCTTGCACCTCGCGCAACACGCAAATACTAGTTATACTATATAAAGCTAAATTACCACTCACTGACTCACTGACATAATTGTTCTCCCAGATGGTGGATGGGGAGGTGGGTATATTTTGACAGATTCGTAAACAAGTAACTCTGAAACCTACGGGAAAAGTGCCAAACCTCCCCTTTTCCCCCCCTTCTCCCCCCTCCCTATCGTATCTCGGAAACTACGAGACCCGTATTTTTTTTTTTTACGGATTCGTATAGAGGAGGCTCGGTAAAGTAAAAACCATTTTTCAAAGTCCCCCCCCGCCCCCCTTCTCCCCTCCCTTTAGGCGGATCTCGGAATCTAAGAGACTTGGAACATTTTTTTTTTCAGATTCATTTAGAGGGGCAATGCTTTAGTCGAAATACTTGTGCAACCCCCCCCCCCCATCTCCCCCCCCCCCCTTTTTTTTTTTTTTTCACAAGTCCGCGAGGTGCTTGCACCTCGCGCAACACGCAAATACTTGATTGAGAGGGGCAATGCTTTAGTTTTTTTCACCAGCACGCGAGGTGCTTGCACCTCGCGCAACACGCAAATACTAGTTATACTATATAAAGCTAGATTACCACTCACTGACTCACTCATTGACATAATTGTTCTCCCAGATGGTGGATGGGGAGGTGGGTATATTTTGACAGATTCGTAAACAAGTAACTCTCAAACCTACGGGAAAAGTGCCAAACCCCCCCTTTTCCGCCCCCTTCTCCCCCCCCCCTATCGTATCTCGGAAACTACGAGACCCGTATTTTTTTCTTTTTACGGATTCGTATAGAGGAGGCTCGGTAAAGTAAAAATCATTTTTCAAAGTCCCCCCCCCCGCCCCCCTTCTCCCCCCCTTTAGGCAGATCTCGGAATCTGAGAGACTTGGAACATTTTTTTTTTCAGATTCATTTAGAGGGGCAATGCTTTAGTCGAAATACTTGTGCAACCCCCCCCCCATCACCCCCCCCTCTTTTTTTTTTTTTTTTTCACAAGCTCGCGAGGTGCTTGCACCTCGCGCAACACGCAAATACCAATTTCTTTTTTCACAAGCACGCGAGGTGCTTGCACCTCGCGCAACACGCAAATACTTGATTTAGAAGGGCAATGCTTTAGTGTTTTTCACAAGCACGCGAGGTGCTTGCACCTCGCGCAACACGCAAATTCTAAACCCCCCCCCTTTTTTTTGTTTTCTTTTTGTCACAAGCACGCGAGGTGCTTGCACCTCGCGCAACACGCAAATACTAAACCCACCATTTTTTTTTTTTTCACAAGCACGCGAGGTGCTTGCACCTCGCGCAACACGCAAATACTAGTTATACTATATAAAGCTAAATTACCACTCACTGACTCACTGACATAATTGTTCTCCCAGATGGTGGATGGGGAGGTGGGTATATTTTGACAGATTCGTAAACAAGTAACTCTGAAACCTACGGGAAAAGTGCCAAACCTCCCCTTTTCCCCCCCCTTCTCCCCCCTCCCTATCGTATCTCGGAAACTACGAGACCTGTATTTTTTTTTTACGGATTCGTATAGAGGAGGCTCGGTAAAGTAAAAACCATTTTTCAAAGTCCCCCCCCCCGCCCCCCTTCTCCCCTCCCTTTAGGCGGATCTCGGAATCTAAGAGACTTGGAACATTTTTTTTTTCAGATTCATTTAGAGGGGCAATGCTTTAGTCGAAATACTTGTGCAACCCCCCCCCCATCACCCCCCCCTTTTTTTTTTTTTTTTTTTTCACAAGCTCGCGAGGTGCTTGCACCTCGCGCAACACGCAAATACCAATTTCTTTTTTCACAAGCACGCGAGGTGCTTGCACCTCGCGCAACACGCAAATATTTGATTTAGAGGGGCAATGCTTTAGTTTTTTTCACAAGCACGCGAGGTGCTGGCACCTCGCGCAACACGCAAATACTAGTTATACTATATAAAGCTAAATTACCACTGACTGACTGACTCACTCATTGACATAATTGTTCTCCCAGATGGTGGATGGGGAGGTGGGTATATTTTGACAGATTCGTAAACAAGTAACTCTCAAACCTACGGGAAAAGTGCCAAACCTCCCCTTTTCCCCCCCCTTCTCCCCCCCCCTATCGTATCTCGGAAACTACGAGACCCGTATTTTTTTCTTTTTACGGATTCGTATAGAGGAGGCTCGGTAAAGTAAAAACCATTTTTCAAAGTCCCCCCCCCGCCCCCCTTCTCCCCCCCTTTAGGCGGATCTCGGAATCTAAGAGACTTGGAACATTTTTTTTTTCAGATTCATTTAGAGGGGCAATGCTTTAGTCGAAATAATTGTGCAACCCCCCCCCCCATTTCCTCCCCCCCCTTATTTTTTTTTTTTCACAAGCACGCGAGGTGCTTGCACCTCGCGCAACACGCAAATACTGTTTTTTTTCACAAGCACGCGAGGTGCTTGCACCTCGCGCAACACGCAAATACTAGTTATACTATATAAAGCTAAATTACCACTGACTGACTGACTGACTGACTGACTCACTCATTGACATAATTGTTCTCCCAGATGGTGGATGGGGAGGTGGGTATATTTTGACAGATTCGTAAACAAGTAACTCTCAAACCTACGGGAAAAGTGCCAAATCTCCCCTTTTCCCCCCCCTTCTCCCCCCCCCCTATCGTATCTCGGAAACTACGAGACCCGTATTTTTTTCTTTTTACGGATTCGTATAGAGGAGGCTCGGTAAAGTAAAAACCATTTTTCAAAGTCCCACCCCCGCCCCCCTTCTCCCCCCCTTTAGGCGGATCTCGGAATCTAAGAGACTTGGAACATTTTTTTTTTTAGATTCATTTAGAGGGGCAATGCTTTAGTCGAAATACTTGTGCAACCCCCCCCCATCACCCCCCCCTCTTTTTTGTTTTTTTTTTTTTTTCACAAGCACGCGAGGTGCTTGCACCTCGCGCAACACGCAAATACTGTTTTTTTTCACAAGCACGCGAGGTGCTTGCACCTCGCGCAACACGCAAATACTAGTTATACTATATAAAGCTAAATTACCACTGACTGACTGACTGACTGACTGACTCACTCATTGACATAATTGTTCTCCCAGATGGTGGATGGGGAGGTGGGTATATTTTGACAGATTCGTAAACAAGTAACTCTCAAACCTACGGGAAAAGTGCCAAACCTCCCCTTTTCCCCCCCCCTTCTCCCCCCCCCCCCTATCGTATCTCGGAAACTACGAGACCCGTATTTTTTTCTTTTTACGGATTCGTATAGAGGAGGCTCGGTAAAGTAAAAACCATTTTTCAAAGTCCCCCCCCCGCCCCCCTTCTCCCCCTCTTTAGGCGGATCTCGGAATCTAAGAGACTTGGAACATTTTTTTTTTCAGATTCATTTAGAGGGGCATTGCTTTAGTCGAAATAATTGTGCAACCCCCCCCCCCATTCCGCCCCCCCTTTTTTTTTTTTTTTTCACAAGCACGCGAGGTGCTTGCACCTCGCGCAACACGCAAATACTAGTTATATTATATAAAGCTAAATTACCACTCACTGACTGACTGACTGACTGACTCACTCATTGACATAATTGTTCTCCCAGATGGTGGATGGGGAGGTGGGTATATTTTGACAGATTCGTAAACAAGTAACTCTCAAACCTACGGGAAAAGTGCCAAACCTCCCCTTTTCACCCCCCTTCTCCCCCCTCCCTATCGTATCTCGGAAACTACGAGACTCGTATTTTTTGTTTTTTACGGATTCATATAGAGGAGGCTCGGTAAAGTAAAAACCATTTTTCAAAGTCCCCCCCCCCCCCTTCTCCCCCCCTTTAGGCGGATCTCGGAATCTAAGAGACTTGGAACATTTTTTTTTCAGATTCATTTAGAGGGGCAATGCTTTAGTCGAAATACTTGTGCAACCCCCCCCCATCACCCCCCCCCCCCTCTTTTTTTTTTTTTTTTTTCACAAGCTCGCGAGGTGCTTGCACCTCGCGCAACACGCAAATACCAATTTCTTTTTTCACAAGCACGCGAGGTGCTTGCACCTCGCGCAACACGCAAATACTAAACCCCCCCCATCTCCCCCCATCACCCCCCCTTTTTTTTTTCACAAGCACGCGCGGTGCTTGCACCTCGCGCAACACGCAAATACTAAACCCCCCCCATCACCACCCCCCTTTTTTTTTTTTTTTCACAAGCACGCGAGGTTCTTGCACCTCGTGCAACACGCAAATACTAAACCCCCCCATCTCCCCCCACTTTTTTTTTCACAAGCACGCGAGGTGCTTGCACCTCGCGCAACACGCAAATACTAAACACCCCCCATCTCCCCCCATCATCCCCCCCACTTTTAATTTTTTTCACAAGCACGCGAGGTGCTTGCACCTCGCGCAACACGCAAATACTAGTTATACTATATAAAGCTAAATTACCACTGACTGACTCACTCACTCACTCATTGACATAATTGTTCTCCCAGATGGTGGATGGGGAGGTGGGTATATTTTGACAGATTCGTAAACAAGTAACTCTCAAACCTACGGGAAAAGTGCCAAACCTCCCATTTCCCCCCCCCCCTCCCTTCTCCCCCCCCCCCTATCGTATCTCGGAAACTACGAGACCCGTATTTTTTTCTTTTTACGGATTCGTATAGAGGAGGCTCGGTAAAGTAAAAAACATTTTTCAAAGTCCCCCCCCCGCCCCCCTTCTCCCCCCCTTTAGGCGGATCTCGGAATCTAAGAGTTTTGTAACATTTTTTTTTTCAGATTCATTTAGAGGGGCAATGCTTTAGTCAAAATACTTCTGCAACACCCTCCCCCCATTACCCCCCCTCTTTTTTTTTTTTTTTTTTTCACAAACACGCGAGGTGCTTGCACCTCGCGCAACACGCAAATACTAAACCCCCCCCCATCTCCCCCCATCACCCCCCCCATTTTTTTTTTTCACAAGCACGCGAGGTGCTTGCACCTCGCGCAACACGCAAATACTTGATTTAGAGGGGCAATGCTTTAGTTTTTTTCACAAGCACGCGAGGTGCTTGCACCTCGCGCAACACGCAAATACTAAACCCCCCCCCATCACCCCCCCCCCATTCTTTTTTTTCACAAGCACGCGAGGTGCTTGCACCTCGCGCAACACGCAAATACTTGATTTAGAGGGGCAATGCTTTAGTTTTTTTCACAAGCACGCGAGGTGCTTGCACCTCGCGCAACACGCAAATACTAGTTATACTATATAAAGCTAGATTACCACTGACTGACTGACTCACTCACTCACTCACTCATTGACATAATTGTTCTCCCAGATGGTGGATGGGGAGGTGGGTATATTTTGACAGATTCGTAAACAAGTAACTCTCAAACCTACGGGAAAAGTGCCAAACCTCCCCTTTTCCCCCCCCCCTCTCGCCCCTCCCTATCGTATCTCGGAAACTACTAGACCCGTATTCCTTTTTTTTACGGATTCGTATAGAGGAGGCTCGGTAAAGTAAAAACCATTTTTAAAGTCGCGCCCCTTGCCCCCCTTCTCACCCCCTTTAGGCGGATCTCGGAAATTAAGGGACATGGAACTTTTTTTTTTTCAAATTCATTTAGAGGGGCAATGCTTTAGTCGAAATAATTGTGCGATCCCCCCCCCCATCACCCCCTCCCTTTTTTTTTTTTGTATCACTAGCACGCGAGGTGCTTGCACCTCGCGCAACACGCAAATACTAAACCCCCCCCCATCACCACCCCTTTTTTTTTTCTTTTTCACAAGCACGCGAGGTGCTTGCACCTCGCGCAACACGCAAATACTAAACCCCCCCATCTCCCCCCATAACCCCCCCACTTTTTTTTTTTTTTTCCCAAGCACGTGAGGTGCTTGCACCTCGCGCAACACGCAAATACTAAACCCCCCCATCTCCCCCCACCACCCCACTTTTTTTTTTTTCACAAGCACGCGAGGTGCTTGCACCTCGCGCAACACGCAAATACTAGTTATACTATATAAAGCTAAATTACCACTGACTCACTCATTGACATAATTGTTCTCCCAGAAGGTGGATGGGGAGGTGGGTATATTTTGACAGATTCGTAAACAAGTAACTCTCAAACCTACGGGAAAAGTGCCAAACCTCCCCTTTTCACCCCCCTTCTCCCCCCTCCCTATCGTATCTCGGAAACTACGAGACCGGTATTTTTTTTCTTTTACGGATCCGTATAGAGGAGGCTCGGTAAAGTAAAAAGCATTTTTCAAAGTCCCCCCCCCGTCCCCCTTTTCACCCCATTTAGGCGGATCTCGGAAACTAAGAGACTTGGAACATTTTTTTTTTCAGATTCATCTAGAGGGGCAATGCTTTAGTCGAAATACTTCTGCAACCCCCCCCCCCCCCCCTTCGTAACGCCTCCCCCCCATTTTTTTTTTTCACAAGCACGCGAGGTGCTTGCACCTCGCGCAACACGCAAATACTAAACCCCCCCATCTCCCCCCATCACCCCCCCCCCCATTTTTTTTTTCACAAGCACCTGAGGTGCTTGCACCTCGCGCAACACGCAACTACTAGTTTTTTATATAATTTTAAGAACATTTCCGACATGAAATGATTTCTGTGTAGCTTTAACCATTAAGGTTGCATACGCGACGGAAGCTTAAAAATGGAGTAACTTCTCCCGTTTTCCCAACATTTCCCTTCACTGCTCTGCCCCTATTGATTGTAGCGTGATGAAAAGTATACTATAACCAGCTCAGGAGTATGAAAAATAATTGTACCAAGTTTCGTTAAAATCCGTCGAGTAGTTTTTGTTTCTATAACGGTTATACAGACAGACAGACAGACAGATAGACAAAAATTTTACTGATTGCTTTTTTGGCATCAGTATCGATCCCTCCTGATAGTTATTTTGGAAATATATTTCATGTACAGAATTGACCTCTCTACAGATTTATTATAAGTATAGATATAGATAGATGTTGCCGGTGATTCTAACTACCCTGATACCGCATTTACACATTCGTGTTCGTCATTCGCCTCGACACTCGACGAACATTCGACAAAACATTCGTAAACGAATGCTGTCGCGAACTACTATTCACACATTCGCGGAGTAAATCATTTTGAAATTCGCACACGAACATGGAGGACTTAAAAATAATCGCAGCGTGCGCGTTTATCTTTTACGTATTTTTATGGTTCTGATGTTTTGGGTTCCAAATGAGCTCTTCTTTTTGGAATAGTTCAAGGAATTCTATAATCCGCGCTTAACTCCACTTCATTTTGACAACACAGTCCTGTTAGGTCAGGCGCTAGCTGTCAACTGAATGCAGGCGAATGTGTAAACAGTAAGCTCGTGTTCGCCATTCGTGCCCTTTGATTCGCGTCCGAAAAACCGCTCTCAACGCAAACGCGCGAATCGCGAAGCGAAGCACGAGGCGAAAAGCGAACGCCGTATTTACATATGCGTGTTCTTTGTTCGCCTCGTCATTCGCTTCGTTATTCGCACGAATGTGTAAATGCGGCATGAGAAGAAACACCGAACTTTTGATCCATTCAATCCGTGCTGGTCAAATCATATGAGATGAGGTGAATGTCTGTGGTGCTCTTTTGAGGAAAAAACACACAGATTTGAGTGGACCTGTTCGATCAGTGCAAACATTAGTCAGTTATGGCTTTAACGAGAAGGAAGATATGACAGATTTTAACATGAAAAAAGTATCTGAAAATATAAGAACATAATAGTCTACACATCGTATTTTATAAACCTTTCATACAACTACACTCAGTTCTCACCCACAGGTCCTAAAACCGTTATCATTTATCTTCAACAGACTATTTTCCCGTTTTACATACCAACAAATGTACCTATATAAGCGAGCAATCTAGCCGTGAAACATACAGCGAAAACAGGAAATTAGACGAAAAGGAAATAATAAAACATGTTGGTTTTGGTCCTAAAAGAAATTGTGATTGTGTAAGAAAAAATATGCAGCATTCGCACTTTGCACTTGAAAATTTATTTTATAAAAATTATTTTATTATTTAACAATGACTTAATGTCCTAAGTCCCCTAGGTGGTGCATAGAATGTCTGCAGTGCTCCACTATCGAGTTCCTGGGCTACGCACTTTACCTCGGGCCACTTTGATCGAATTTTCTTCAACGCCGCTACCGAACACTTACGAGTATGCTTTGGATGACCACTTTGTTTCAGCTTCCCTGTGGGGTGCAATCTAGACATTGTGTAGGGAGGTACCTGGGATTCCTTCGGAGAGAGTGTCCAATCCAAGACCATTTGCGACGAGCGATCGGCTGTCCGATGTGTATCTCATGGCAGACTTCCAGTAGGTGTTTGTTGGTTGTCTTTTCTGCCAGAAGATACCAAGAATCTGTCGATTTAACCTTGCTTTTGAATTTTATGTTAGTAAAAGACATTGTTGCTGGTGACAATACAAGTTTGTAGCTAAACGCACTCACGGGCTAATATTTAAGGTTAAGTAGCATTTGCAGAGTTCAGTTCGTGAATGGGTGGCTCATCTTAGATAGTGCGTTCATGACTTAGAAAATTTAACACCGAATACCGCGTCCCCGTAAGTTTAGTAATACGAAACACTTTACCACGAATGCACGCTACCTCGATAACTTAACACCGTCGCCATAAGATCTCCAATAACCAAGTCTCTAATTCACCAATTCGAATCCCTTGACAATAAATGCGCACTTCTACCAAAAGCTTGTCGCCAAAGCCACGTCACCTTGCTTAATCAAACCTCTAACGAAGACATCAATAATGAAAAATTACTTAAGTGAATATTTCTCATTGCAGTCTGAATTACGGCCCTGAGTTCGTCAGGAGCATCTCTTTAAACGATATCACCTGGAACGTAAAGGCAACTAAAGGGGTAGAGTGGGTTTTTATTCAGTGGAAGTCTGACACTCCCTTTAGCATCACCCGAAGCGGAAAAAGCATTTCAGCAGTGAAAAGCAAGACTCATCAGTTTCTGTTTGAGAAGAAATCAGAGCCTTCCAATCGACTAATTACTATCAACATGCATTACTAAAATTACCTACTGCACACTATACCCCTCATCTCTAAGATTTATGACAAACAATATAACTCACATGAGACGCACGCCCGACAATAACAAGTAAGGTCCGTTATCTTAAGAAATATCGCAGACTCGTGCGGCTGTGGCGGACCCACGGACACAAGATGTAGATAATACTGGATCTAATTGAAATGCTCGGATGAGGGTAGATGCGACTCTGGATTACCGCCCTTTTTACCAGAGGAACGAATCGAGATGTTGAAAATTATTTTTGTGTTATGTTGTAGACATTTTTCATTAACCTTTTTGGTTTAGTAGTTGTAGGAGCGACTGTTGAATAGTAGTCGTGCGGGTCCTTTGATTTTAGTTGGGAAGTGCCATTGTTATTTTCTACCAAGACCTTCTTGTTTCTATTTAATTAAAAATCTAAAAATTCTGCTAATTTTATTTTATTTAAATAAAAGTGATAAGCAGTAAAGTGGTAATTATAAAAATCTCGCCTTCTTGTACTTGCTTGTACAAGCATAGAAAAATATATAGTAGGTATATGTACGAATGTAGAATTGTGGATACTGCTCATTTTGTTCATCGCTGCCTCAGAGACCGTAACGCAACTATGAAAACTTTGATATAGAAGTGATCTTAGTACCAGTTGGTCGCATTAACATAAAAATCAATTTATACTTCGTGTGTAACAATAAACTCAATTTTCTTTTTGTTTGATCTTATTTGTCAATACGTTAAAAAACTCATACGTAGTCCTTTAAAATCCAAACATAATATTAACGCTAGCCGGGGTCTTGGGAAAGTTTTAACGAGATACCGCGGCCCCGGAACAAAACTGAAAGAACAGGGTGGGGTTGTAGTTAGTTGAAGCTTAACGATCCCCTCCGCTCCACCCAGACCGGGAGAAGTTATTTGACGATTTTCTCCACGAAAAAAAGGCAATAATAACATATTACTATTGGATACGTCTATCTATTTTATAGACATCCTAATACAAAGAAAATGTGTTTTTTCTTCACAACAATTAATATTAATCTCACCTTATACTCTATGTTACCGTATGACCTAATTGTTGATGTAGAAAAAGAGCTGCGTGCTAAGCAAAGACCTCGTTTATTTTGTGCATGTTATGTTGAATAAAGCTATGAATATTTAATTCAAGAACGTCTTTATAAGCCTTCACATGGTATAATTATTCTGAGGTTTTTAAACAGTACAAGTTTTTAGTACCGACCTAGAAACCTGCAGTTATAGGTACCTGTTTTAATTAATGATATTGAAAGTTAAATGGATGCAATGGATGTTTTTGGAAACGCGCACTGCATTTTCTGAAGACTGAAAGTTTTACTGCGACAGTGCAATGATATCTATGCATTCAAGTGTACGAATTTATTTTTTTAAACTTTATGTACAATACTGGTACATGGGCGGACTTGATGAAACAAGGCATTCTCTACCGGTCAACCTTTGGGTTAAGGTGAGATTAATATTAAAAAAACCACAATGTGGCAGGTGCACAAGTAAATAAAATGTCATACATTATGGAATGAGTATAAAAAATACATATATTATAATAAAATACATTTATATGGTAAAATAATCTATACTTATAATAAATCTGTAGAGAGGTCAATTCTGTACATAAAATATATTTACAAAATAACTATTAGGGGGTGATTAGGGATGTCTGTCTGTCTGTCTGTCTGTCTGTCTGTCTGTCTGTATAACCGTTATAGAAACAAAAACTACTCGACGGATTTTAACGAAACTTGGTACAATTATTTTTCATACTCCTGAGCTGGTTATAGTATACTTTTCATCACGCTATAATCAATAGGAGCAGAGCAGTGAAGGGAAATGTTGGGAAAACGGGAGAAGTTACTCCATTTTTTAAGCTTCCGTCGCGTGTGCAACCTTAATGGTTAAAGCTACACAGAAATCATTTATGACGGAAATGTTCTCCTTAAAATTATATAAAAAATATCCCACGACTGCATATGTCTATCTTTTATGGTTGACTCACAATAACATGTGTAACTCCCGATAACTTAGCAGTTCGAAGCTTTCTGATTATAATATTTGTATTTATAGAGAAAGGCTATAGTCTATAGGCGCCAATAGGAGCGGAGCACCAATGAAGAGTGCTTCAAAATCGGGGTTAAATTTAACGTTAGCCCAAAGTAACTATTCCACGCGGACGAAGTCGCGGGCAAAAGCTAGTAAACTAATAAATACGGTGCTTTATAATAATCTTTCTAATCAAGAGTACTCACAATAATTATAATTTATAATTATGGCTAAGACCAAACAAAAAATGACAAGCATTAAAATATACACTTTAATAAAGACCCTAAACTATATACATATATCTAAAAATAATCTAAGATAAAGCGTCCAGAAATTCGTGAGCATCGATTCCACTGGTAATGTGCCCAAAAGACTGGCTGCATTGCCACGTTGTATGGCAATGTTTATTGGGTCACGCGAACTGTCGACTAGGCGTCTGGAAAGTTCTTTAAATAATTTTTGAGCACTCGGACCTCACGATCCCAGGGTTTCAACCTCAAACAGGCTTTTAACACGTTGGCTGCCATACGAGTATACTCGTAGTAACTTTTTTAATGCCCATTGCCACCATACAAAATGGTAGGTACGGGTATACTCGTAGTTGGCAGTGGAACATAGTTCAAACTACGATTTAACTCGTAGTATGGCAATGAGATAGGATTTTTATTGCCTATTGCCAATCTACGAGTATAGTCGTAGATAATTTGGCGCGAAAATGTGCGCTCCCTTGTGGTTAGAGATTACAACAAGGGAATGTACGGAATCGATCTTTCAGACCAAATGCTGTTATATTACTCAGCTCTTAGAAAGACGTTGTTTTGGTGCAAAAAACTAGCGATACACATTTTTGAAATCTACATTCACAATGTTTGCATGATCTACAACCAACAAGCCAACCTACCTCCGGAAAAGAAATTGGATGCCCTTTTGTTCAAAAATAAAGTCATGAAACATCTTTTAGGCGAAATATTTGCAAAGCGCGATCACGAGCAGAAAAAACGAGAAGGATTACAAGTATTACATTATTTAGAGCGTCTACCACCCACACAAAAAAACAGGTACCGACGAAATCGTGTCGTGTCTGCACAAAAGAAGAAAAACGCAAAGAAACAATTTATTACTGTCCGGTATGACCTGAAAAACCTGCCTTATGCGTAGAAAATTGTTTTAAAATGTATCACTCCTCTTTGATTTCACAGTGATGTACCCAAAAAAATTTCTATTAAACTTTTTTTTCTGATTAAATGTTTTACTTCAAATGCCAAAAAATTTAACCCTACCCTTTTTTCACTGCCACTTGTCTAGAATTCATTAGAAATCGCATACAATCAACTACGAGAATACTCGTAGTTGGCAGTGGGGCCCAGATCTTGTACTACGGGTAGGTATACTCGTAGGTTGGCAGTCAACGTGTTAAGTAGTAGAATATGACTCAATGTTATGTCAAAAATGTATTTAATGTTATGACTACTTTCCGACTACAATGTTAAATGTTAGATTTTGTAATTCTTCCACGCAAAAACTACTTTACTGATTATTTTTGTTGGCACATAAACAGGATTATTCGTGTATTTTTTTAATTCGTGATAGGCTCGCGTTTGACCACTATCTAACCTGATGGTAAGCGATGATGTGGTCGAAGATGAAGTACGCATTCATGTGGGGTTTTTAGCTCTAAAGCTGAAGCTGGGGTTATGGGGTTATAGAGTTTTACAGCATGCATTATGTAAAACTATAAAGTAGAGGAAAAGGTAGCTTAAAAATTGGTAGTTTATTAAAATAATTAACAAAACAAAAAGAAAATCTATTAAAATAAAATGTGTAAAATGTAATAGGATTATCTGGATTAACTTCTAAAATATTTTTGTTCCTGGAATATGCTCACTTATAGTGGAAGGTATGCAAGTATTTATTTTCTGATCTAAATTCTCCCGTACGATACAA
Organism: Tholera decimalis; assembly: GCA_943138885.2. Lineage (NCBI taxonomy): Eukaryota > Metazoa > Arthropoda > Insecta > Lepidoptera > Noctuidae > Tholera > Tholera decimalis. The sequence continues at coordinate 10,890,808 of OW964552.2, read as the reverse complement.
ATATTGAATTACTCTCTCTTTCCATTCCCTTTAAAATATTCATTCCAGTTTTAAATATCCCCTTTCCATTTTGTGGTTTTGCTTTGCAGGCATATAATTTTAATGCGAAGCAAGAAAGTTTATATCTTAAGTAATATTTTCATTGACGCGGAAATGTTCACAACGTAGTGTAAATTAGGAGAGGAACGCGATTAATCGTGGAGGTAATGAGGTGCTTATTATTTATCTTCAGAAGCGGTGTTTTATCAAAGATGTAATAAATAAACTCTTGTGTAATTTATTAATGTTGTGATTATTTTAAATGACTTCAGTTGGCACAGCTCTTTTTGTATTTTAGCGACATATATTTTAATGTAATCTTTAAATAACGATTATATTTAATTAGGATAGAACATCGTTATCAAAGTCGTATTTCAAGTTTTTCACAAATAAGGTGCACATAACATAATCAGCAACAACATTTCCACTGCTGGGACTTAGGCTCCTCTTTATGAGAGGGAATGGCCCTCTGGCCCTCTACGCAGACCAAATGCAGGTTGACGGATTTCACATGTCTTCGGATTTTAGGTCTTAGGACATGTAAACCTTTCTTTTTTCTTTTCTTTTTTTTTCTGGGTGGGACAATCATCGAATAACTTCTCCCGCTCTGGGTTAAGCGGGAGGGAGTGTCAGACTTCTACTGACTAAAAACCCACCCTGTCCCTTCAGCTGCCCGTAAGTTCCGGAGCCGCGGTATCTTTTTACTATATTTCCGCGACCCCGGCAGGCTATGGCTTTATGAGGCCCCATCACCAATGCTGACGGCTCCTCGAGGCGCGCGTGGAACACGACGCGCCGCCGACCCGGGCCTGGTCTTTGCCGGACGGTGAGCTACCCCTGCTCGCCGTCCGCAAGCCCGCGCCTACGGTAGCCGGAAATCGGCTCGCGATCCCCGACGCCCGGGGCGTCTACCACGACGGCTGGGGCGCGAGGAAGAGAGTTGCATCTCCCTCGCGCGTTCGGCCTCCTCCTTCGCTAGCATGACTGCTTCGCAGAAGGAGGCGACCGCATCCCATTCCCTCTCGCTCCGCACCATGGTCTGAACCAGAGCAGGGCGCGAGAGGTCGCCGCCGCCGACCGCCTCTACGAGGACACGGCGGTGCTCCGCCCAAGCAGGGCATACCTCGACCGTATGCTCCACCGTGTCCTCCAGGTGGTCCTCACAATGACGACACCCGGGCGTGTCCTCCCGCTGAATCCGAAACAGGTACCTACCGAAACAACCATGTCCGGTCAGCACCTGCGTCAGGCGGAAGGTGAGGACGCCGTGGCCTCTCTCCAGCCACTCCTCAAAGAGGGGACTTATCGCCGCGATTGCGGCGTGCCCAGCCTTCGGTTGCGACAGCCGCTCTTTCCATGCTGCCGTGAGATCGCGCCGGAGTTCTATCCGCTGAGCCGCAACTTGCCGCGGTAGCGGAGTTTCACCCCGGCTTAGCACCTCCACGTGCCAATTGTGCACGCGCGCGAGGGCTACCGCCTCCAGATCCCACGGCAGCAATCCGGCAAGGAGGTTCGCCGCCTCCCCAGAGATCGTGCGGTATCCCCGGATCATCCGGACAGCCATGACCCTCTGAGACGCGACCAGCTGGCGAGCTGGTCGCCGCTGTAGATTCAGCGCCCACACAGGGGCCCCATAGAGGGCCATGGACCGCACAATCTCCGCGTATAGCCTCCGGCAGGAGGCGTTTGGCCCCCCTAGATTTGGTAGGAGCCGCTTGAGTGCAGCCCCCGCCCGGTCCAGTCTTGGAGCCAAACGTCGGAAATGTTCGACGAAGTTCCACCGGCTGTCGAGGACAAGTCCCAGGTACTTCATCGTCGTCTCGACGCCGATGTGAACCTCCCACCGTTACTTGGGAACCCGAAGGTGGCGCGTTCCGACGGCCATGAAAACACATGGCCTCGGACTTGTGCAAAGCCACCTCGAGTCCCAGTTGCCGGATCCTTTCTATGACTGTCGCAACCCCTCGCATCGCCAGTTCGGCCGCCGCCTGGTGCGACCTCCCATGCGCCAAGACCAGCGTGTCGTCAGCGTAGCAGACTACGCTGACGCCTGTAGGGAGGTCGGCGCGCAACACCCAGTCGTAACCGATGTTCCACAGGGGTGGTCCCAGAACTGATCCCTGTGGGACACCGCACGACATCTCTCGCCGATTCCACTCTCCCTGGTGACCAGGGTAAATGACGGCTCTGTCCGTCAGGTAGGCCTCAACCACACGACAGAGGTAGGTCGGCATCCGGTGATACCGGAGTGCTTCCCTTATGCAACTCCAGGGCAGGGTATTAAAGGCATTAGCGATGTCGAGAGACACCGCCAAGACGACCCCACCCCGGGACAACGCAGCCTCTGTCGAGAGAGCTCTCACACGCATGATGGCATCCACCGTCGAGCGCCCCTTGCGGAAACCAAATTGGCTATCCGCAAGATTCGGCCCTACCCTCTCCAGGTGCCCGACGAGGCAGGACATGTAAACCTGGATGTGTTCCTCACCATGTCTTTGTGAACTGTTTTGAGAGCTCAGGCGATAATAAAATAATAATAATAATAATAATAAATAATAAACTTCGAAAAAGCGATTGGTAATAATAATAATAATAATCTGTGGCCCGGCTGTCAACAGGCTTGTCAAAAAATTTTCTTCGCGATTCTTTTTGAATAAATATTTATTAAATTACAATGCACCATGTTCAACAAAACCAAATCAGTTAAAAAAAAAACTAACAGAAATGCATAGCATACCAGTTTGGTAAAAACCCCATATGAAGCAATACGAACGAAGATCGAATAGAATACAGACGATGATATAATGTTGACAAGACGCCGGGCACAATTACAACAACCCACACGCCCAACACCTGCGGAATCGTCGCTCAGCTCCACCTCGCAGCCGCCGGGACCTGCTCCAGCCGTGAGTGAAGAGACTCCGGCCGCTGCAGCTGCGTCGAGCTCGAGCGACGAATACTTCTCGCCGCCGACGACACCACCACCTGCCCGTCGGCGAGGAAGAGGCCGCCCTCCGGTCGGCTTAGGACTTCGAGGCCCACCGGCCTCCGATGGGGTCCCCGCTGCCGGTGGAAGTGTGCAGCGCATGCGATGGACACATTCCATCAATGAAAATGTCATGCGCTCATACTTTGGGGCTACAGAGGGGGGAACTAACCTGACTGCGTACCGTGGTCGGATGCTCTCTCTGTTTCAGGTACTTGAACCAGCTGTCAACGTTTCGGCCCAACGACTATCGGATCAGGTGCGGGTCATCCAGCGTAACCGTATGTTGGATGACGCCGTACTTGATAGACTACGCCTCGAATCACGGTGCAGCCGTGTCTCATCTGCTTCGCCACTGGCCGCGGTGCAACTACAACCCAGTATTTCACCGCGACCCGACCACGTCGGTGAAGATGATGATGACGAGGCTATAACCGTGAGTACCCAGTGCAGTGAACGATTGAGGAGTGCTTTGGAGTGTGCATTACGGGAGTATCGCACCATACTGCCTGAGCTTAGACCTCGTTTGCCTCGTTTACCCATGCATAAGAAAAATAGGGCGCTAGTGTGTGCTCTAGATTCACTGCTGTCAAATTATTTTGACAATAGTGAAGACCTCACCGATACTCATTCGATCCTATACTGTGCAGCTGTAGCGGCTTGTCGCGTAGCTCATGTCAAGTTTCCAAAGACTGACAGAGTTATACGACCAGCTGTACCAGCTTGGCAGGGCAGGATCGAACGTCGTATTGCTGAGGCTAGAGCACTCATTGGTAAACTTATCTGCTTCAGGCAGGGCAACACTCGTCCTCGAGTGATGCGCTTTGTGAGGCGGGTGTTCGCGGGGACTGATGTTAGTCCTCGAGATTATCTGACCCGGGTCACAGAGCGTATCGACTTCCTGAAGCAGAAAGTCTATGCATGGGCAAATCGAATACGCAGATATAAGCGGCGGGTGGAGCGATACACTCAGAATCGCACATTCCAAAGCAATGAAAGGTGGGTTTATAGGGCCTGGGAGCGACCTGACCAAGGTGTGACTGATACGTGCCTACCGGATGATGACGCCATGTGTTTGTTCTGGCGCAGCATCTGGTCGGTGCCTGTCAGCCACATCGAGGGTGACTGGATGAGTGAGATCAAGCGCACGTGCGACCTTATACCAGAAATGGGGGCAATTACTATCAGCCCCCAAGATGTAACCCGTGCAGTCCGTCCGTTATCCAACTGGAAATCTCCAGGGCCGGACGGGCTGCACAATTTCTGGATAAAATGGTTACAAAGATCGCACGCTCGCTTGGCCGCTCAGTTCCAGTCCACCTTAGAGTCAGGATCGCTACCTCAATTCCTAACTACAGGAATAACCCACCTGCTCCATAAATCAGGTAGTACTGCGGAACCTAAAAATTATAGACCGATCACGTGCTTACCGACGGTCTATAAAGTTCTTACTTCCATTTTGAGAGCCAAAATTAATAATCATATTGATAAAAATTCAATCATGTCTGCTTCTCAGAATGGATGTAGGAACGGGTCCCGCGGTACTAAGGAGCTTCTCCTCATTGATATTGCCATTAACCAACAGGTTCGTCGTTCCCGAAAGAATCTGTCGACATGTTGGATAGATTATAAGAAGGCCTATGACTCGGTTCCACATACATGGCTCATGAAGGTGTTGGAGTTGTACAAAATAAATCCAATACTCCGCACTTTCCTTGAGTAATGTATGGGGCAATGGAAGACGGTCCTCTGCTACCCAGGATGTCGACAGATCCAGGAAAACAGCGAACCGATTAGGATTGAGCGTGGTATTTTTCAGGGCGACAGTCTGAGCCCACTGTGGTTTTGTCTGGCTCTCAACCCTCTCAGTACACTGCTGGAGGGTTTGGGGCTAGGCTACCAGTTGAGAAGAGGTGGTCAGGTCATATTACACTTGCTTTACATGGATGATTTGAAACTTTTTGCCCCCAGCAACTTGCAACTCATGGAGCTACTGAAGGTAACGGAAAGCTTCAGTAGCGCCATCAGGATGGAATTTGGGGTGGACAAATGTGCGGTCATGCATGTAAAGCGAGGGGAGATTATGGAATCCGTGGGAACTCAACTCTCGGATTCCATACACCTAAGATCCCTCGGCTCAACTGAAACCTACAAATATTTGGGTATGTCAGAGGCACTAGGCATCAATGTTGCTTATGTTAAACAGTCATTGAAGGAACGCTTCTTTGCCCGCCTGAATAAAGTACTGAATAGTCTTCTATCAGGCGGAAACAAGGTGCGTGCCTTTAATGGTTGGGTCATGCCAGTATTGATGTACTCTTTTGGCATACTCAAATGGACTCAGACTGAACTTGACGCCTTGGACAGGCGGGTCCGCACAACGCTGACTGCAAATCGAATGCATCACCCACGTTCATCGGTGATGAGGCTGTATATCCCGCAGAAGTACGGGGGTCGTGGCATTTTAAATGCAAAGACCCTACACAACCGCGAGGTATGCAGCCTTAGGGAATATTTCCTAGAAGCCGACGTGGGAATGCATCGAGATGTGGTAGCGGTGGACAAAGGCCTCACTCCGCTCTCCTTCGGTACCGAGAATTGGCGCAAACCTGTAGTATTAGATACTAATGACCGCAGAGAAGTATGGCAGAGCAAGGAGCTTCACGGGCGCTATTACCGGGCCCTTCATGGGTCTGAAGTAGACACATTAGCGTCCGTAGCCTGGCTACGTTTTGGTGACCTCTTTGGGGAAACCGAAGGTTTTGTCTGTGCGATTATGGACGAAGTTATGATGACGAATAACTATCGGAAATATATTGTGAAGGATGGTACGGTAGACATATGTCGGGCATGTCACAAACCGGGAGAATCCATTCGTTACATTATTTCCGGTTGTTCTCGTCTGGCTAACGGAGAATACTTGCATAGACACAACCTCGTAGCCAGGATTATTCACCAGCAACTTGCTCTTAAATACAATCTTGTGGAATCAGAAGTACCATACTATAGGTATGTGCCCGACCCAGTTCTCGATAATGGCAATATTACACTATATTGGGATCGGTCTATCATCACTGACAGGACTATTGTTGCCAATAAGCCTGACATAGTGGTGATAGACCGATTAGAGCGTCACACAATGATTGTTGATATAGCAGTCCCCCATGACGAGAACCTCGTGAAAGCTGAGATAGATAAAAAAAATAAGTATCTTGACCTGGCGCGCGAGGTTGTCGACATGTGGGATGTGGAGACAGCAATCATTGTGCCGATAGTCGTCACAGCCAATGGCATAATAGCCAAGAGCCTTGACAAACATCTAAGGAGGCTCTCGTTGGGCAGCTGGATCAAGGGCTTGATCCAGAAAGCAGTACTCCTGGAAACGGCGCGTATTTTGAGGAGGTTCCTCTCTATGGAGCCCTGACCACCGGTAGCTTGGACCCTGTTCCCGATACCGGTGGGCTACTATTTTTTATATTTTTAAATGTTTTTATTTTTTATATTAATATTTAAAAATGTAATTGATATGTACATAGATTAAATAAATGAAATAATAATAAAGCCTTTATTAATCCAAAACATCGGTTACCGTTATAAAAAAGTACATTAAGTATAAATATTATAAGCTAAATATGTCATGGCCCCTTTCGTGTATAGGCCTCCTCCAGTTGCCTCCATTTTTTCCTGTCGGTAGCTGTTTTCACCCAGTTTCCTCCTGCTACCTCTGGTATGTCGTCGACCCAGCGAGCTGTTGGTCTGCCCTTTTTTCTTTTTGCTCCAGGGCCTCCAGGGCCCTTCCAAATGGTTGCTCGCTTGACCCATTTGTCTGCAGAGGAGCGTGCGATGTGTCCTGCCCATTTCCATTTTAAACGTAGTGCATGTTTCAGTGCGTCTATCACTTGGGTCTTTTGTCTTATTTTTTCACTATTTTCTTTATCTAAAATTTTTATACCGAGGATGCTCCTCTAATAAAATAATATTGGAAGTAATAATCACAACTGAGTTCAAATCAACGACCTACAACTTGTAATTTGGGCTTATAGCCACCATTCATTTCCATTCCATTTTTATTCTTTGACTTACACACAACGCAACGAATGATTAAATTGTTATTATAACGTTTATTTCAGACACAGTTCATTATGCTAGTAACAATATTACTTAATCTAGTGTTTAATTACTAAGTAATAGTGTAATTCATTACCGTCACCACAACATATACATTTGATATCAGTGACAAAACATACCAACGTTTATAAATAATATTGTGGGAGATAATATCATTCCCTACCCACAAACATGACCTACGTCTCATTACTACCCGCTATCTCTCATCACTGAGACCAACCTCCGCGGTCAGTAATTAGTGGTCGCTACAAAACTTCCGAGTCATTAGATCGGCCGTGCTAATTGCGCGGGATCGCCCCTCGCTTTGTACCCAATTAGTTTGCTACCTAATAGTTGGCAACACTGCGTCACGGGGTCGGTAATGCCATGTCAGATGTGTTTCTTATCTGCGATGGGTTTAGGGTTAATAGTGGGAGGGAAAATGGGCTTCTGTTATGCGTGGTCCATTTTTCGTTGAATCTTATTGTACTGGGAAATACATCGGGAATAAACACAGTGGTTTTACTTCATAATTGTGGTTTTGTGCTACGATTGTTAGTTACACAAGTATAATACAGGTTTTGCCCGTGGCTTCGCTCGCATAAAAAGGTTATTTTAGGTGATGTCACTCGCTGATAATATAGCTTTACTCGCTGGGTTGCTACGGGTTGCGGGAATGTTCTAACGAGATTCCGCGGGCCCGGAACTTGAGGGCAGCTGAAGAAACAGGTTGGGTTTTTAAAAAAGCTTTACTCGCTACTTTATCAGAATATATTACCATACCACTGAACGGCTTCGAGGCTATTTATATAATTTTGCAATGTATGTGTTTGTTGTCTTTTCCGGGAAATTAAAAAGAAATACGGGTTTAATAATCTACTTAATTATTATTACATTTTGCTACTAGATTAATAGATTTCGTTTTCATTTAAACGCTATTTCCACATTTACTTTACTAGTCGCCTAATTAAAGAATAGAGTACAAACTACTTTCTACAAATTACAGGACTCATTGCCATACAATCAGTGGGCGTCCAATTTTTAGCTATAAAGCTATCCTATTCACGGCGCCAGGCCATTAGTCGTGTGTTTAGTAAGATTTGTGGGCACTAGCCAAGCGCCATGAATGGGATAGGGTCAAGACTGGCGCCTAGACGACGGCGTGCGGCGGTGCGATGTTTAACTTGGATTGTAATAAGATGGATAAGTATTAAGGTTTGAGCAGAGGCTAAGTGCAGTGATACCATCGTTTGATTTATTTTAAGAACTTAAAATTATACACTATGTAGAATTGAAAAAATAATATCAACTAGGTACTTTATTTTTTTAGTTTAACTAAGTGTATTATTTTAAGTTCTTGAAACTTAACAGACGTGTGTTGACGGGAAGTTTGATGCGCCATTTCTTCTTACCAGATAAATCACTAAGAAGTGAGCGTTTTACGAAAATGTATATTTTTAACGTTCAAGAAGTGCTAATTTTAAGATATAGTACACCTATATATCTTAAAAAATTTCCTGGAATATATGTTTACGAGAAAAAAATACGTGTAACAATGTTATTCAATAATCAACTCGCAAAATAAAGATCACTTATTAGAATAAAACCTTGAACTATTTAGTAATTTTGTTATAATTAAACATGGATATTCCAAAAGTAGATATAAAACATAGTACGTTCCAATTCTACCGGATTAACGACGTAACCAACTTTACCGTGTGACCCGTTTCCCAAGATGTACCTATATCATTATTTTCTTCTAACCGAGTGAATCAATCCTTTTTGAAATATCAATCTAATACGTCGACTGGATTAATAACCCAGAGACCCGAGTATATATTTACACTGAACCACAATTATTTTCGTAAGATATAAATAAATGGGATTCTGCGTAAAAGTGAAATCAAAACGGTTAGTCATTAAAAGGTACAGTTTGTCTATCATTTGATAACTAAAGATCTACAAATTTAACTTTTATAAAAACATCAGAAAAAGACCTACCAAGACTATTAATATAGTAAATAGTTTTTGCAGTCAACCTTTGACCGGATATCAGCATGTAGGTACAAAATAAAATTCATTAAATAAAATTTAAAAAAGACTACATAGCAGTGGCGAAGGCTCCATACAACTCGATTCCTACCGGCTTCCCTTTTGAAATATGGCAAATATTAGTCTATTATTTTATATATGAATATATACATAGTAATCTATTAATTTCAATTAAACAAATAATGATTTACGAAGTTACAAGATTTCAAAGTCAGCCACAGGGCCACAGTTACTGGAATTCACGGATCACACTTGAGCAATGTAAGCATTTTTTGGTCCGGCTTCCCTTTTATGAAAATTCACCCTTCGCCACTGCTACATAATATACCTAAAAGATAAAGGAAAAAAGAGTCGTTTATTTGGGTAAAGGCATCCACAATTTTTTTCCGCTGGACGAGATTCTAAGATTTTTTAAGCCTATTTTTTGGCTATTTTTCTTGGGGTCGTTCTTATTTCGACTTTTGTATTTGTTCTTACACTTGTTCGTATGGTAAATTCTGTAACAGTGATTTAAATTGTCAATGTATTGAAATATCAATAACTGAATTCTTATCCAGTTCATTTCGCATTGCGCTTAGCGTCAATCGTTCGTCGTAGCTCGTACCCAATGAGTGGTCTCGTAGCAACCGAGCGTCGTAGCACTAGAGCTGGCCTGCTACGCCGTAGCGCCATAGCCGGCACTGCGTGTAATTTATCGTCTCGTATCGGAAACGCCTCCGTGGTGCACCACTAATATATTGCTATTTCGGATAAAAATAAGAAGAAACGGACGAACGTCTATCTATTAATGTGGCTGGTTTATGTTGGTTATTTATTCATTGGTATAGTGGTCAGTGGCCCTGACTGCTATGCGCAAGGTCGTGGGTTCGATTCCCACCTAGGACAAATGTTTGTGTGATGACGATGAGCACGGTCATTTGTTCTTTGTCTGGGTGTAATTTATCTATAATATGTATGTATTTAGAAATATATATGTATGTTTATCAGTTGTCTAGTATCCATACCACAAGCTATGCTTAGTTTGGGACTAGATGGCGTTGTGTGAAAAGTTGTGGAATATTATTGTGGAATATTGTATGGCTAATTAACTCAACTTCAAAGATTCACAGTTTTTAGGTACGCTATTTACGCTATTGCTTATGTTGGCATTGGATCACTTTAAAGTATACTGAAAATACACCTTACTTTATTCTCCAAAGGATTAAGCTTAAGAAATCTTACTAGAGAGATAGATAAAATTTTTATCAGTCAACAGAAGACACAACACACAAACGCACATTAACAAAATTATAATCTTACACATTAATTACAGAAAAAAGAACAGAACAAATAATACAACCAACAAAATGATAAATTTAAAAAAAGAAAAACAAATTTAAAATGCGACACGGAATATCGGTGTGTGTGTATAATGCACTTATGTGTACATATTTTGCAGGTTATCCATCAATCGGGCACTAATTCAGTGTTCAGATGGCTACTGAGAAATTGCAGGTGGAAAAAAGTCAGTATCACTTTGCCCGCACCATTAATCAAATCCGAAACTATAATAACGAGATAAAAAAAAATTGTAACCAAACAAAAGAATAACAAGTTCAAAAATTGATTTTGCGTTTGTCTTTTTACTGAGATATTCAAGATCTTGTTTCATAACCTAGTCAAAAAATTTATTCAGGTACTCCAAAAATTTATTCTTCTAAACTAAAACTTTATCTATTCGCCATACACCCTTTCAAACGCCGGATTTACGTCTAAACTTCAAAACTTCGAGGCTTCTTTAAAACTACAAACTATTTGCCCATGTCCGTCCTACTTTATGAAAAGGTACTACACATAGGCAGTGAAGATAAGGCTTCCTACAGACGGGCGACGGGACGACTATTAATATCAATCACCGCGCGTCGTGTTCTCTCAATAGCTCGTGTGATAACGGCCTATTGAAAGGTCGCTTTGAAGGAAAGTTTGTAGTCGAAAATGTCGGGTCCGGATTTTGACAGTTTCGGTTAATAGTGTGTTTGAAAAAGCTTTTTTTTTTCTTTTTTTGGGTCATCTTATTAATACTGGTTGGATTTTCTCCTTCCCCTCTGGATGGAGAGGAAGGGAGTGTCAGACTTTACTGACTAAGTACCGACCCTGTTTCTTCATCTTTTGTAGCAATGCGGGGCCAGTATCTCGTTCTACCGGTCCCCGTAATAAATACTGACGGCTGTTTGAGGCACGCGTGCTCATGATGCACCATTGACTCGGGATGTCATTGTTACCTTGAAGTTGTAATCTACTCTGAGATATGGAAAAAGAACGAGAAGAGGTTCTTAGCAATATAAATCATGTAGTTACATACATTTTTTTCATATGATTTGGCCAGTACGAATTATAATGATTTTAACAGATATTTTGACTAGGGCGTCCAATCCCGGAATACCGAGATCTCGGTATTGCGGGATCCCGCGTCGTTTTCCGATCCCGCATGATGCGGGATTAGGGGCGCGGGATCCGCGGGATTTGCGGTACTGAAAAAAAGCATGCATACCACCTCTCGCGAGCGCGATCGCACGGTGACTTGGGGCCGGCAGTGTTGCAAACAACGCGGGGGCCGATGTCACCCGTTTTTCACAGCTTATGTAGCCTAATATAGCCGAATTTCAGTCAGTGGTAGCCTAAGTATGTAGCCTAAAATATCAGTAAAGTTTTTTAATCAGTATTTGTTACTGGTTTTTGTGAAGAAAAAACGGTGTAATTTGATTGATCTCATACTAATACGTAAATAAATGTGGAGTTAGTTGATTAATTCATTGTTTTTTTTTGTGATAAATAAACGGTGTAATTTGATTGATCTCATACTAGTAGTAATACTGGGATAAATGTGGAGTTAGTAGATTAATTCATTGTTTTTTTTTGTGATAAATAAACGGTGTAATTTGATTGATCTCATACTAATAGTAATACGTAAATAAACGTGGAGTTAGTTGATTAATTCATTGTTTTATTTGCCTTATATAAATGTAAATATTTTCAATATGCGGGATCCCGTAAATGCCGAGATCCCGCGGGATTGAAAATTCGTAGTCCCGCAAATACCGAGATTGAATTCAGGCTGCGGGATTGGACGCCCTTATTTTGACGTCTGAATTGATTTCGGTATTTCTTCTCAAGGTGACTAGAAAAGAGTGTAAAAGTTTTATTTTAACATGTTTCAAAATTAATATCAATGAATGTAGTCATAATAGTCATGAATATTTAAAAGTTTATTATTTAAAAAATATCTTTGTTGTGTGTGAAGTAAACACAATCTTATGCATGTCCGGCTATAACTTTCCAGAGCTGATTTTGACGTGTTTTTTTATTCGATTGAGTATACTTTCGAGATGGATAGAAATTTCATCAAAATCGGGTCCACAGTGTTGTGCTTATATCGGAATGACTGTAAAAATGTGTAATTAAACTAAACAAAGTCACGTATTTATGGGACATTGTTTTCACAGAACGTTTTCTTGCATGAAGACATTAACGGTGCTTCTTCGGAACGACATAATATAGCATTTCGTTTACAATTCCTAGATTTTACCAAAAAATTACACCAGCTTCATAATAAACAAAAAGACTACTATACTAAAAAGCGAAAAATAATCGTAAAGACTATCTAATTTCGTTTATATAAGGGCTAGGTACCTACTCATCTGGTTGCATACTCGGTACGTACGCCGCATTCCGGGGCACGCGCGGGTAGATCAATCTCTGCAGTTGATCCTTCATGACTGAAGATTGTGATAACCTTCTTCATTCAGCGATTCGTTAGGCTTTTTCATTTACTGCGATCGGTGGTCATACAAAGAACTTCTTCGAAACTCTGGGATCTTCTCGACTTCACTTGCTCCGATTATCGCTACGGAGACCTATGATATTTTGCTTAAGACCTTTGCGCAGATGATTTTTGTTCCTCCTAATTCATCTTGGCGATTAATAATGTAACGTTGGGTTACATGGCAGGCGCTGTGGTTGAGTGATTGGCTGCTGCGCTGTATGTCGCGGGTTCATTTCCCAGAAATGGACTACAAATTGCTGTTTCGGCTCTAGGTGTTTTTAAAAACAAAAAATGCATAGTAAATACATGAAATATTCCTAGTGTGTGTGTTTAAAAAAATGTGGTTGACCTAACTGAGGGTGTGGGTAGTTCTCAATACCAAGCTGTTTAAAAATAAGCACATGTATGTAGAACGCCGTCCATCGTATGTCCGTCGATAGTACCCTACACGGAATTAAAACGATCGAGATAGTGTTCAAGTAAACTAGACTACTACTAGACTTATTTGATTCCTTTGACAATTTGATTTTGCCAAAAAATCGAGAGTAATTACTACATCTCGCAATTTCCTACTAAATTAAACATTGAACATTCTCGTAAACAATTTACTCCGACAACAGTAAAATGATGATTACGACTGAAGTAATTAAATCAGGCGATGGCGGGAATCGTCAAAATTTACGATAACTCATAAATTGGATCGCGAATTTAGTACCGTCTTATAATTCAGAGAGGTAGTGGCTCGTGAAATGTCCCCTACTAGGGAAACTGGATAGAACTGGACATGTACAGATGGATAGAATATACGTATATTAGTATTTATTATATTAAATCCGAGTTTATATGTTTTTAGTCACTTTTTTTAGCGTGGTAATATTATCAAATAAGTCCTCCCACCCCAGGCAGGGTGGGAGGGACTGTCAGACTTTTACTGACAAAAATCCACGGTGTTCCTTCAATAACCCTTTACGTACCGGGGTCACGGTAATGGGATAAGTCCCACGACCCCGGCAGGCTTCGGCCCTCTGCAGGGGGGGCCTCGTCATGTTGCTGACGCTCTTTGAGGCGCGCGTGGAACACAACGCGCCGTCGACCCGGGCATGGTCCATGGTCAGACAGCGAGTTGCCCTTTACTAGCTGTCCGCATGCCCGCGCCTACGGTGGCCGGAGGTCGTCGGCCGACGTCCGACGCCGTGGGCGTCTACCACTGCGGCTGGGCTGGAGGGAGGACGCCATCCTCTCCCTCACGCGGCCCGCCTCCTCCTTCGGAAGCATGACTGCTTCGCAGAAGGAGGCGACCGCTTCCCACTCCCTCTCGCCCCGCAGCATGGCCTCGACCAATGCCGGGCGCGAGAGGTCTCCGCCTATCGCCGCCGTGAGGACACGTCGGTGCTCTGCCCAAGCGGGGCAGTCCTGCACCGTGTGCTCTACCGTGTCCTCAGGGCGACCCTCGCAGTGGTGACACCCAGGCGTTTCCTCCTTTCCCATCAGACACAGGTACCTCCTGAAACTTCCGTGTCCGGTGAGGACCTGCGTCATGCGGTAGGTCAGGACGCCGTGACGCCGATCTAGCCACTCCTCAAAGAGGGGTCTTACCGCCGCAATTGCGGCGTGCCCGATGTTTTTAGTCACTAGTTCTTGTTTTTTTTTTTGTATTGTTTTTAATATCACTTGTAATATTCTTGCACCTTCCGCACTATCTCTTCACCACTAATGGTTGACTGATGTCTACGGCATTAAGTCTACCTTTATACCTATGTGCATACAGTGTGAATAAATATATCATTTAAACACACCTGTTTGACAATATTACTTTACCCTCATGTACCTTGGAGAAATAGATAATATAAGAATTATTCATTATATAAATAAAAATAGTAACCTCTCTGGTAATAAACTATATGTTCCACACGTTCGGGGTGAAAACTTTTCTTTTGTTAGCGTTACGTTAGAGGTTGATTTTTAAAGAAAAATGTTTCCTTTGTTTCTACTGGGTCTTTCACTATTTATTTATTTAAACTTGATGTACAATAGTATTACATGGACGGACTTAATACAGCAAGGCATTCTCTACCAGTCAGACTTTGGGTTAAAAAAAAAAAACAATTATCTTAGCTGTGAAAGCGGAAGGAACAGACAGATAGTCAGACTTTAGCATTTGAAATAGGTATAGTTATATAGTATTTGTAGTTTGAATTACCTAGTGATATCTGCTGTTTGACTACAATCTCACACACCTTAGAATCACATAGAGCCAAGTAGACACTTGGCTCTATGTGATTCTAAGGTGTGTCAAGGTCAAGTATCACTTTGGACGTAAGTGTTAAGTCAACACTTACGTCCAAAGTGATACCTTGACCGCTAGTACGGCTTTCAAGTCGCCGAATCGTATTTATGCGTCTGAGATCGCGCATCCCCGTAACATAAATAACGTCGAATGGCACGATACTACAATTTATGCGCGCACCGCAACACTGCACTGCGATCGGAAGCCGAACGAATTAACTGCACTTCTTATGTAAACTATGGGTGGTATGTAAAATTAGTAGCTTACATACTTTACACAAGTAGTGTGTGAACTTATGTATGTAAATTTTGTGGTGTTGGGGTGGAGTTGAGGAAACGGCTGTCTGAATTATGCTATCATGATTTGGAAACGAAATTTATTGGTATTCAGAAGTAAAAGAGTTTACGTGAACTAAAATATGGACTGCACAATGGCGCGTACTTACCACCGATTAGTTACTACAAGTCGTTGGTTAATAAAACGTAGAAAATTGTTTTAAAACACACTTGAAAAGTGGTTAATAAGCCTTAAGCTATGAAATGTATATGTTTGTGTGTGTCACAGTGCGCCTGTTCCCACCTTATTCAATTTATCTATTCTTAAGGATCAGGAGGGGTAAATATTTAAAAAGCAAAGCATTAATCAACCTAGAAAGTTTTATTCCTTATGAATCATTTTACTTAAAAAAAATTATCAAAATAACTAAAATACACACATCAAAAGTGTCTAGGGATCAAGCATTTTTATACGGATTTCTTGAGATTGAGATGTGGCTTTGTAATAAATTTATGATTTTATAAATTTATATGGATCCTTTTTGGTGCATTTCATAATTTTAAACAGGAACTGTTAATCAAATTCGAGTAAAAGATGAAAATCAGCTGTCAATATTTTCCCTATAAAAACATACAACGCATTGAAGACATTATTAGTGCTACTGTTTCCCTACTACTGATTAAAACCAACG
The DNA here is from genome assembly GCA_943138885.2 of Tholera decimalis. Classification (NCBI taxonomy): domain Eukaryota; kingdom Metazoa; phylum Arthropoda; class Insecta; order Lepidoptera; family Noctuidae; genus Tholera; species Tholera decimalis. The sequence continues at coordinate 10,874,568 of OW964552.2, read as the reverse complement.
TTATTATGGAGCGGCGACGTCATTTAAGCAGGGAAGAAATGCTCAGAGCCGTGGGAATGATAGAAGCTGGTTCCCGGCAACGTACTGTGGCTTTAGCTCTGAATACAAGTCAGAGTGTTATCAGTCGACTTTGGACACGTTACCGAAGCACTGGTACCGTGGCTGAGCGCCATGGAGGACGGTATCGCTGCACCACACGGAGACAAGACCGATACATTCAAATCTTAACTCGAAGAGCTCCAACAATAACCGCCATGATGTTAGCCGTGAGGCTTCATCACTCTTCAGGGAACTTAATTAGCGACCAAACAGTCAGAAACCGCTTGCATGAAGTGAACCTTCATTCCCGAAGACCGCTACGGGTACCACCTATAGCAATGCACAATCGTAGGATTCGATATCAATGGGCTCTTGAACACAGAAATTGGGCAGAAGAACAATGGCGTTTCGTGTGCTTTTCTGATGAGTCTCGTTTTGGTATGAGACCGGATACAAGACGTATACGACACTGGAGAACCCCTGGACGCCAACAGCGATTAAAATCCTGCCAGGAAGTCCATCCTTATAGTGGTGGAACCATCATGGTATGGGCGGGTATTTGGATCGGCGGAAGAACTGAGTTGATTTGGATCAGAGGCAACCTCAACGCTCAAATTTATGCTGAGACGATTGTATCTGACGTCATCGTTCCTCTACAAGTGCAAATCGGTCCCTTATTTCAGTTAATGCATGATAATGCACGACCGCACACCGCAAGAGTTGTAAGACAGACTCTCGCCGCAGCTAACATCAATGTCCTGCTCTGGCCTGCTCAGTCGCCAGACTTGAACCCGATTGAGCATGCATGGGATATGCTACAGAGAAAAGCTCTGCCGAATATGGAGGGTATCCAGTCGCAAGAAGACCTTTTTTTGTTGTTGCAATGAACATGGGCGGCCATTCCACAGCGTGATTTGGATGAACTCATTTTGAGTATGGCAAACCGATGTTCTTGTGTTTGTTAGTGTTTGCGGTAGAAACACGGATTATTAATTGTTTAAGTTACCCAATAAAATTTTAAAGAAAACTGTTATTTCAGTCTTTTTTTCGAACTTTAATGTTAGTGGTTCAAATGTCAAAAATCCCTTTATTAGGAAAATGGCAAATTTCTTTATTAATGCAAAGGTGACTTGGTTTATCGTTACTGTGACAAACGAAAACACTTTATTTGATGAATCCTTAAAGAAAATTTTTATTAATATCAATCAGGAGAAAAGTTATTGCAAAAATATATGTTGATCCCTAGACACTTTTGATGTGTGTAGATACAGCAAACTGAATGCACCGAAACCCAAAGAGATTCTAACAATTGCAAAGCACTCCTCAAAACGTGACAACGAGCTACATACAGAAAATTAAAAAGTATTTTTCTTTTTTATTCACAGCCAGTATTATTTAAGGCCAATATTATTTAAGACTATACTTACTACACTTCAGTCCAGTCGGCAAAAAAAATCCACTAAATAGACCACTGTGACCGAAGAGAAGAAAAAATGGTATACACATATCTAAATATTATTTATAGGAAGTTTAATTTGTGTGTTATAAAAAGTGTGTTAAAAAATTTCGTTTGATTTAACATTGCAGTTTTTCGGCTTCGTAACAATCTCAAGTACAAAGAACTGTTCCAATATAGATATCAACATATTTACATATTTAGTATGAATAGCGCAATTGGAAGTAGGTGTCACACATTTTTCGACTCACAGTTTCAATTGCAGATTATTTTTCGGCATTGTAAACCAAAAGAATATATCTTGGACCATGGGGCCCGTGTGCTCACAGCCTGTTTAAAGACATATCGAAAAGGCTCGTTGACACTTCCCGCGACCCTTAGGCTGGCTATTTCTTTGGTCAACGGCTAAGCATTGCCATACAACGAGGCAATGCCGCCAGTATCTTGGGTACGTTGCCAGCCGACAGCGTTAAGGATCAATTTTTTGGTGCTTTATTCTAGTTTGTATTTTATGTTAAATTACGTTACATTTTATCTAATATTGATAAAGAATATTAACTTGACTTAATATATTATTAGAATGAGTAGTCGCCCGACAGTAATTGAAACTCGGCGATAATTCATTTAAAAAGTCCCTCTCAATATAAACATTAACTATGCCAAGCTTCATTCTCCTCCGTTTGCGCAATTTTAAGCTTCACGTATGAAGATTACGCGTCTACACTAACCCACAATACAAACTAATGAAGCTATTGTACACAAACACAATATGTGTGTCTTCGTATTTTTGGTCCTAGCAGATTTTCTCACGATCTTTTTCTTCACCGATTGGCAGAGCAGTGGTGATGATATTAATTACACAAATTAATGAGTATGACCGGGTTGGAACTTTCGACCTGCAACTCGCAAGTTGGGCCCGTAAAGTCACCACTGGTCACATAATAAAAGTTTTACCCAGGAATTTTCTAATTAATTAACAATAACTCGATTATGAAACGACGGAAGGACGGAAGGGTTGCTTAAATTCATAAAGCCACAAACTATCCATCATTCGTCAAAACATGAAGCAAGTTCGCGCTTACACTCTCTCTCACACACACGCACGCACCCTCACACACACACACACTCATACCCACACACTCTCACTCTCGCGCACACCTAAACAAACAAACACACACACATACATACTCACAAACTCTCACTCTCTCACACACCTAAACATAAGCATACTGTACTTAGTTATTTTTTAGGTTTTCAATTTTTATTTAATTCTTAATCATTACATTTTAACTCATATTTTTTAATTTTTTGTAATATTTTAACAATCTTAAATACATATTGCTCAATAACCATAATCTGTACACTAAGTAAAAGACAGAAGCCTCTATTTTTGATAAGTGTAAATAACCTCTCTGCTGGTCTGATCGCTGTCTCCCAACATACAGGCTACAGCCTAGTTTGGGAAACAGTGTCTCAGTACCTTTTGGTAATACACCATAATCTAACATAGATATAAATTTGTCTGAAGCGCAGGAATGCCAAATTGTGTATGTTTGTACTCTGTGTCAAATTATTTATTTTTTTTATTTCGGGAAATCAAAAGTCTCTCCCATCTATTTCTTCTACTTACCCCTTTCGTGACAGTCCCTTGAAATTCCTTATACAACTTAGTGTTACTTAGTTGTGCCGCGGCGCACCCCATACGGACATGAGACTGCTTTCGATCCACCCCATTCCCTGTCAATACTTAATGATACTTTCCGGTGTCTGCGCTCTCTAAAAGACGTCTTTCTTAATGTTTTTCGAATAATGCCATTTCCGTTGTTTCGGTTTTGTTGCGTATTGACTGGCAGTTTGGTTGGTAATGTTGTTAAGAGTTTCGATTTTGTTAATATCCTTATGAAAGTAAGTGTGGGAAGAAGGTCAGCCCAGTAATGGTTGTAGAAATCAGCTGTATGCGGGACTAACAAAATCTGTCTAAGTGGTGATACTTGGGATGAGGATGGGATGACACTGACAAAATAGTGTGATGAAGCATTTTTGCTGATAATCAAATCACTAATCAATGGATAATAATTTATTAAAGTCAAGAAAGTTCCCATTAAACACACAAAAATATTCGGAAACTTAGTTTGATAGTATTTTTCGAAACAAACTTTTCTGTTTCTTTGATGTATTTTTTTTTCAAAAAATGCCAAATATAAAAATATAAAGTTTACACAATTTTAACCGTTTTTATACAAACAAACCCAATTTTACCGAGATGCATGTTCCGGGTAGTGACATTCAAATACCACATATCAATATGCCTATATGTATATTTTTGTTTTTACAGTAACATGTAAATTGTATCTGTCAAACAAATTGATTCGCGTTGCGATGAAAGGCACGCTAAAAGGTTGTCGCTCACGGAAATGTGTGATCGGAGTTCTGAGAGTAGGCAAACAATGTGTCAATAAAATAAAGACTTTGTATATGTTTATGTAAGAGATTGATAAAAAGGCTTGTCAATGCAAATCATTGTTATTTTCTCAAATAGAAACTATTAGTCTTGAGTATTTGTATTGCATTTGTGTGTGTATTATTCGTTGTCGCCATTGCTTATTTGTATTTGCTGACAATAACATCGATGTTTAGAAATGGCAATGACAATTAAATGTTTATTTTGATAAATTTGTTCAGTATAATATAACCAGCCTAGAATGGCCTATAGTGTTAGGACACAGGCCTACCCGCCTACTTGCTATGAGAGGGAACGGAAGGTAATCCAACCAAGTTTTCGAATGTTCCGGTCCTTGGACGTCGGTTTCCTCTCGATCCTTTGCTTCACCGTTTTAAGACCAGTTGTGATGATAAAAATATGTAGATTTATATAGAAGTCAAATAGTCTTTTTGACATAAAACGACGTTCTATTTAGGGTTCCGTACCCAAAGTGTAAAAACGGGACCCTATTACTAAGACTTCGCTGTCTGTCCGTCCGTCTGTCTGTCACCAGGCTGTATCTCAAGAACTACGATAGCTAGACAGTTGAAATTTTCACAAATTATGTATTTCTGTTGCCGCTGTTACATCAATTACTAAAAACAACATAAAGTATATATTTAAGGGGGGCTCCCTAACCACAGACATGATTTTTTGCCGTTTTATAGAAAATGGTACGGAAACTTTCGTGCGCGAATCCGACTCGCACTTGACCGATTTTTATAGATTACAAGCCTTGCTTTTGACCACTATCTCACTTGATGGTAAGCGATGATGTGATTGAAGATGAAGCATGCTTTACTAGAAGCAACCTATTCACACTTGACTTACAATAGGCATGGAAACACACTCTTTCTCTCGACGTCTGCAGGGGAATGAACTTCTTAGCTATACGCACAAAGAAAGTATTCCCGAAACGTTTTGTGTATATGGGCGGGATGTCCACGATGTAATGATGGTTATGATATAAACTTACCCACAAACAACTAAATAAATTGCCATGACCACAACGTTTTTAAACCAATGATACTCTCAAGCACTTCATAAGAAAATCTCCAGAGAGCATTGTTTTCTCAGAAAACGTATTATCTGCCAACAAATAGCTTGAACCACTTGCGAACCGAGGGCTGTTCGTGATATTTCATTATTCATCTTCCTGTGATGTTTTTGTACTGTAAGAAAAGTGCAAATGACGGTTACCAAGATTTCCGAGCAAGCAGGTCGCGGTGACACTGCAATGGTAACAATGAAGCCTGGGGACGTAGACCAGCGGTTTTATGAGGATAAATAAACAATAATTTTGCGCGTATGTAACTCGGAAAATATACCCCTAAGTTTTCCGTAAAATTGTTTTGACCCACTTCTGAGCAAAAGCCTACCCCCTTTCCTTCTTCTTCTCGCCAAGGTGTGACCTGGAACGCAAGGGAAAAAAAAAAGGAGCAGGATGGGTTTTTAGTCAGTAAAAGCGCCACGATACATGAGAATATCATAGTGAGGAAATCCTAGTGTAGAGCAATGTAGTAAAAAGAAGTCTGCCTCTGTGACTTTAAAATTAATGTTTTCATAAGTGCTAAGTTAATTTCACGAAACTAAAACAGAAACATTTTAAAATGTATCGTCTATATGTCTTTCTGTTTTCCCAGATTAATCTTGAGAATTGCTGAACCGATTTAGATGGGATATTCATTAGAAGAGAAAAGAGTTTATAAAAGGCATCATATACTTTTTATTCCGGAATTCCTACGGGATCGGGATTTACGCGGGAAAATCCCCCACGATATCAAAGTCGCGGGCACAGCTGCTAGTGACTGATACATTTCGTTTACATATTGACATCTCTCGACAGTTAGTTAAATTTTCAACCACATAATAAATCTCTAAAAAGATCCAATATGTTCAGTGTTTACCTATCAAAGCACGGTATAGGAGCTACGGTGACTTGGAACCAAACTTAAATGGCGATTGGCCAGTCCATTATGAAACAAAAAGAAATATCATTTATTTATTTACACTTTATGCACGGCCACATAGATGCCACGACAATAAAAACTCATTTTAAACTCCTTTGAAACTCACTTTATTATTTTTTGTTGGTCTACCTCATCGGGTCATATTTAACCTAAAAGTTAAGAGCGCTTCAGCTGCCTATACGTCTAAGATAGCTCGTGGAATACTATATACGCATCGCATCCAATCGTTAACATCGATTGGAATAACAATTCACTTTATCTAACATTGTGTTTTTCCAGAATCCACCAGCGGGTAAGATTGCTACAAAATAACATCTAATTATAAAGTAAATCATGAAAAAAAAAACATGTGTACATATACTCAGCAAAAGCAAAGCTATCAAAATTTATACACATACATAAACTCCTTTACAACAATGTATCACAAACTGATTAACAAAACCAAGGAGCAACGCAATCTATTAAAAATTTAGTCAGCGGCGTTTATGTCGCCCGTCTGTCGCGCCACAAAGGCAGAGGGGGGATGTTAACAGCATTTGCTTCCAGATTAAGCTATTCACAGACCTTATTGTCTAATTGTCGCATTGTTTGGAGACCTCCTTGTGGGAACAGTCTCGCGATACGACGAGCAGCGCGGCTATCTCAACTTAAACATTTAGTTCATTTAATTATGGAGAAAGCAAACGTCTGTATAATTACGTTGAAATTCTCAAGACTTAGACGTTGACGTTATTAAATGAAGTGCTTTTAGATGTTAGATTTGTTTCTCTTATTTGGAGTTTTAGGTTTTAATATTTAAATAGCGTGATTAATTCTTAAGTACTAGTTTAAATTGCGAAACTTTGTTTTCCTTATTAGACGCTTTTAGAATTATTGTCTGTTTTAAAACGACCTAAAACTTTGTAATTTTTGGATATACTTCACTTATTTTAAAGAATATCCAATAACAACGTTAAACCATTCGTCTTATTTTTGTTGATATAAGGTATATCGTTTAAGAAAACTGTAAAGTGCTTAAAAATCTGTACCTACATTAAAGTCATACAATTACAGGAATATATAAGATTAAAGAAAGTTGAAAATGTTTTATTTTAAAGATGGAATACAATAATTTGATGTTAAAATAAATAGATTAAATGAAAATAAAGAAGTCTGTAAAGAAGTCTGAAATTAGAATTTATTCTAAGGAAATGCATTTTTTGTATAACATTTATTTAATCAATAATGGAATATACACTTAAATAAAAACCCTAAACTACATAAAAATATGGCTGGCTTTTACCTTGGACAGCGGTTAAGCATTGCCATACAGCTTGGCAATGCCACCAGTCTTTTGGGCACATTACCAGTGGACAGCGATGCGCACGAATTTCTGGACGCCATATTTTAGTTTATTTTTAGGAAATGCATTATGTTCATAAATAAGTTATAATAGAAACATAATAGGATGCCAAATAGTAGGTAAAAAAAATTACAGGAAGGTCAATTATTTTTAAAAGAGATCAATATAAAAAAAAGAAACAAATACAGCCGTATTTTTTTTTAAATTCATAAACTGACGCTGTATCAAAAAACAAAACGTTTATTGTTTCAGGCAACATACAACTTCCTGCTCTTGTCTAACGAACTCTTTCATAAATTAAAGCCGTCGTGTATTATCACTGTTTTTCCTTCATTACGTCCTCATTAATCTTGGAGTTTCTTCTTCATAGCGATGTATCGGCTGCGAGAGGTTACAGACATCCCTTCTCGCGTTCCAGCCATTTCACCGGCAATCTGAGCAACGATGACGCGGCTCTTCCATGCTCCATGGAGCGCGGTTGAGGTGGGGTCTCACTTACAACGATTTCATTATGTTCAATATACTTTTTAATAATATTATAATCTATTCGACTATTCTCTAATAGTCGGAATCTAATGGCTAAATTATAACAGCTGCTTGGGTCGGTCTTTAAGATTAAGCAACGATTGCAGAGGTCGTTCTGTGGGTGACTAGATAAACATATTGAGATTCTTCCATGAAAGCACGTTAATTTGTTGGTCCTGGCTGGCTGGCTGGTATCTTTGGCAGTTGTTACAGGTAGCCAGAAGCCAGAAATTCCAACTTTGGTCTAGTCAAGGGGTCTCGTGTTACCCAGCTAGAAGCTGTGGAGGTCAAGTGGGCAGTCTAAAAACGATAAATTAATCAAACAAAAATGAGCATGCACGCGCGTCTACCTTCTTCGCTGGGAAATGGATGCGGAACACTGAGTTTAATGTTAGGTGGGTACATGCCAAAAAATGTATTACTTTATGTTATTACTTTTTATATTTAGAAGAGCGGATTCTCCTAACACAGGCGTTACTTGCTTAAAAGGAGGCTCCAATCTCCATCTAATTCAAAACTTCTTGGTTATAAAATAAATATTTTGTATTTGTATTTCGTATTTTTTTTTGTATTTAGAACATAAAATGATCATAAATTATTATTAATAGCTGCGTGAAAAGTTCATATATTTTTATTTACACTTGACCTTTATTAACCTACAGTTAAAACTACTCTTCCCCAGTAAACGCTCAATCTATCACTCAACCCCAAGGCTAACGAGCAAAAAGCTTGGCATACTCAACGGTCCGAATTACCCTGATTCTGGGTAATTACAGAGTACCAACCCTATCCTGAACACTATGTCACGGTGACGCCATTAGGGTAAGCAGAATTGTTGCAAAAGGGCCGTGATTAAAAGCCGTCCACAAAGGCCGAATCGGTGATTATCATTGCTTTAAAAAGACACTTAATTACCTAAAGCTGTGGGATATGCTAATTTTGTTGTGAGTTGCGGGTTTGTGAAGTAAAGCGGTGGTGAAGTTTCGAGTTTGCAAATCACTTTGTGGCAACATTACCGCGTATGTGTGGAACCCTTTTCTTCATTGAACTTTAGCGATTTGTGATGAAGATAAACAGATGGTGTAAAGATTATTATCCTGGTGGAAAGTTGTTATTCCGTCTGTTATACTTTCACGACTTAATCGCTGAATCGATTTTGTTGATATTTATCATGGTTGCGGGATACTGCCCCGGCACGTAAAGACAGCTGAAAGATCAGTGTGGGTTTTTAGTCAGTCGAAGTCTGACACTCCCTTCCATTTCAACTAGAGCGGGAGGGGTCATTTAGTGATTTTTCTTCCCCAAAAAGAAGAAGAAGGTAATTTATTCAGGCTTAAACACTCAAAAACAGCCAACCTAGGGCTGAAATCGATTCTGAAAGTTTGTTCGAATAATCGTGTGAACAAAATTGCGGGCAATAGTTAGTTTTTAGTACCACAAAATATCGACAGAACTTAGGGAATTGAATTTTCGTACAGACATAAATATCTGGGCGGAATGAATAAGCACATAAATACAAAGCCTGGCCTAGATTTGGGCTGAGGATCAGCAACGGTGCATTTGAAATTAAGACCTAAATTTTTTATACATATATTAATAAGCAAAGCAAAAACTTTGTACCCCGTTATTTTATAAAAATCTCGCGTCACAGTGCTTGTTATCAAATTTCTCTCTCTTTTATGAAATACTAGCTTTTGCCCGCGACTTCGTTCGCGTGAGAGGCTTTTCCGCGTAAATCCCGATCCCGTGGGAATTCCGGAATAAAAAATATTTTATGTCCGTCTCCTGGTTCTAAGCTACCTCCCTACCAATTTTCAGCTAAATCAGTTAAGCCGTTCTTGAGTTATAAATAGTGTAACTAACACGACTTTCTTTTATATACCACTAGCTGACCCGCCACGACTTCGTTCGCGTGGTATCCTACCCCTACCCAACCGATACCCTACCCCTATCCTACCCCTACCCTACCCTACCCCTACCCTACCCCTACCCTAACCCTATCCTAGCCCTACCCTACCCCTACCCTACCCCTACCCTAACTCTACCCTACCCCTACCCCTACCCTACCACACCCTACCCCTACCCTACACCTACCCTAACCCTACCCCACCCTACCCCTACCCTACCCCTACCATACCCCAACCCTACCCTTACTCCAACCCTACCTCTACCCTACCCTACCCCTACCCTATCCCTACCCTACCCCTACCCTACCCCTACCCTACCCCTACCCTACCCTACCACTACCCTACCCTACCCCTACCCCTACCCTACCCTACCCCTACCCTACCCCTACCCTACCCTACCCCTGCCCTAACCCTACCCTACCCCTACCCTACCCCTACCCCTACACTACCCCTACCCTACACTAACCCTACCCCTACCCTACTCTCCATTTCTTCTTCGTTCGCGTGGGATGTTTTTCCCGCTTAAATCCCGATCCCATGGGAATTCCGGGATAAAAAATATCCTATATCCGTCTCCTGGTTTTAAGCTACCTCCCTACCAATTTTAAGCCAAATCGGTTCAGCCGTTCTCGAGTTATAAATAGTGTAACTAACACGACTTTCTTTTATATATACAGGGTGGCCCAAAAGTCGTGGATCAAACGCAAGTAGGGGTTAGATGGGGTCATCAGCTGCAAAAAGTTGTTCTACGGGACGTCCTTAAGGTCAACCCCTGCAGAGTTATAATTTATTTTGTGTTATAATGAGAAAATTGTTTTTTTTTAACTAATTCTTATTAAAATTCGAAAAATCTACATTCTGTATCTTTTTTATAATTTTCACTAGATTGGTACTGATGAGTCCTTGCGTTAGACATGCTATTTCGGGCACGCCGCAATTGCGGCGGTAAGACCCCTCTTTGAGGAGTGGCTAGAAAGGCGTCACGGCGTCCTGACCTACCGCATGACGCAGGTCCTCACCGGACACGGAAGTTTCGGGAGGTACCTGTGTCTGATGGGAAAGGAGGAAACGCCTGGGTGTCACCACTGCGAGGGTCGCCCTGAGGACACCGTAGAGCACACGGTGCAAGACTGCCCCGCCTGGGCAGAGCACCGACGTGTCCTCACGGCGACAATAGGCGGAGACCTCTCGCGCCCGGCCTTGGTCGAGGCCATGCTGCGGGGCGAGAGGGAGTGGGAAGCGGTCGCCTCCTTCTGCGAAGCAGTCATGCTTCCGAAGGAGGAGGCGGGCCGCGTGAGGGAGAGGATGGCGTCCTCCCTCCAGCCCAGCCGCAGTGGTAGACGCCCACGGCGTCGGACGTCGGCCGACGATCTCCGGCCACCGTAGGCGCGGGCATGCGGACAGCGAGTAAAGGGCAACTCGCTGCCCGACCATGGACCATGCCCGGGTCGACGGCGCGTCGTGTTCCACGCGCGCCTCAAAGAGCGTCAGCAACATGACGAGGCCCCCTCTGCAGAGGGCCGAAGCCCGCCGGGGTCGTGGGACTCATCCCGTTACCGTGGCCCCGGTATGTAAAGGGTTATTGAAGGAACACCGTGGATTTTAGTCAGTGAAAGTCTGACAGTCCCTCCCACCCTGCCCGGAGTGGGAGGACTTATTTGATAATTTTAACACGTTAAAAACAAAAAAAAAAAAAAGACATGCTATTTATGGTTGTTTATTGGGTGTGTTGAAGATAATATAGAATTTTTTTTTCTCAAATCATAACGTTTTATTTACTTCGGACCCCACTGTGAAAAAAAATACTCTACCGAAAAGTGACCCTGTATTACAAGTTTTGGCGCTTTTTTTTTCTCGAATCATAACGTTTTATTTACTTCGGACCCCACTGTGAAAAAAAAATACTCTACCGAAAAGTGACCCTGTATTACAAGTTTTGGCGCATTTAATAGGGATTCTGAAAAGGTATTACACATGGCCATGAGTGGCTCTAATATCTTTCTAGGACGAAAAAACGAAACAACGATTGTGAAATAATTGTTTTATTAAGCAAAACATTTTACAATAATTGCTCAAAATTCCTGCCTCTGACCATAATACATAATCTGCACCATCTAATAAAATTCCTACGTAACCTACGGAATGCACCTCTGTTGTTAGTAACTTGTACCCTAGCAAATTCGAGCTTTTGTCGTAGTTCTTGTTCGCTATTGTTCTCTCCTTGGTAAACTATTTCTTTAAAATAGCCCCAAAGAAAAAAATCTAATGGATTTAAATTGGGCGACCGGGTTGGCCACGCAATATGTCCGCCTCGACCAATCCACCGGTTGGGGAAGCGCTCGTTCAAATAATCTCTAACTGCTCGAGCGTAGTGAGGCGAGGCGCCATCATGTTGCAGCCACATTTCTGCTATTCTTTCTTCTGGAACCTCAGCTTCGTTAAGAATATGGTTTAAATTATTTTGCAAAAAATTTAAATACTGAGCACCATTCAGCCTTGCTGGCATTTCATGCAGCACCAACTGCTGGCCAATTATACCAGCCCACATGTTAATACCAAACAGATGCTGGAATCGATCATTTCTTATGATATGGGGGTTCACTCTGGAGTAAAAATGTAGATTGTGGATATTGAATACTCCCATTCTTCTAAAAGTTGACTCATCCGTCCATAAAACCTTGTTAAAGAACTGCGGATCCTCTCTGTGGTATCTTAGCATCTCTCTGCAAAACCGTACTCTAGGTTCATAGTCACCGGGCAGCAAAGCTTGCACCCTTTGCACGTGGTAGGCGTGAAATTTGTTTCTGTTAATGACACGTTGCACCGTCGATCTTGGAATCCCGACATTACGGGATATTTGGCGTTGACTTATACTAGGATCCAATCTTAATTCTCTCAGCACTTCATCTTCATTTTCAAATTGCACCACTGGTCTGCCTGCTCTCGGAGCATGCTGACCGGGTAAGACTCCCTCCATGTACGAATTATGTACGCGCATAAAGACCCTGTAGTCTGGAAAACGATCACGGTTAGGGTAGCGTTGACGATATTCCCTGGCAGCAGCCCGGGCATTACCGTCGCAAAAGCCATACAGGTAATGCATTTCTGCATACTCCCGTTGGGTGTATTCTCTTCTCGCAGCAGCCATTTGTCCACTTTTGTAGCCAATCCGTCCGATTCCGAATCTAGTCCGATTCACACAGCACTGGTCACAGGTAGGCAATCTATCACAAGTCCGAAAAACAAAGCGTAGGTCAAAGAAAAGAAACTGAACACAAGTCGTCATAAAACCGAGAAAAAGAACACGTGCGTACTCACAGGCAGGAAGCGAGTCACTAAAGAACACTAAACATTCTAAAGAAACATGCTCACGCGCATCTCCCGGCCCCGCCCCGGCCGGCCCGGCCTTTTGTTTCCTAGAAAAGATATCGCTACCTGCACTGACGGGCGAACCGGCCTTTTATTGACAAAAGATTAAATGGTTAGTGTAAAAGAGAGGCAGAGAGTCTTTGTCATTAATTGTATTAGTTCCAGTTTATTTTTAAATAAGCCTAACCGAGTTTTATGGTTGGGTTAACTTTGGCCTTGCTACGAATAATCGTCCTTAAAAGATATCAAAGCCACGCATAGCCATGTGTAATACCTTTTCAGAATCCCTATTAAATGCGCCAAAACTTATAATACAGGGTCACTTTTCGGTAGAGTATTTTTTTTTCACAGTGGGGTTGATTAAAATATTTGTTTTGTTAAAAAGTTATGATTTGAGAAAAAAAAATCGTAAAACTTAATATTATCTTCAACACACCCAATAAACAACCATAAATAGCATGTCTAACGCAAGGACTCATCAGTACCAATCTAGTAAAAATTATAAAAAAGGTACAGGATGTAGATTTTTTTTAAATTTTAATAAGAATTAGTTAAAAAAAGTCAATTTTCTCATAAAAACACAAAATAAATTATAACTCTGCAGGGGTTGACCTTAAGGACCTCCCGTAGAATAACTTTTTGCAGCTGATGACCCCATCTAACCCCTAGTTGCGTTTGATCCACGACTTTTGGGCCACCCTGTATAGACGTGTAATTTAAAGGGTGTATACATACCTAGGGTTATAGGCTATAGGGTTAAAAAAAATAGGTGGTTCGTTTAGATGCCAATGTATACGTTTTTATAATAAAATTCCTAGCCATATTCAAGAACTAAGTATTAATAAATTCAAATTATTTATAAAACGTAAGCTATGTCAGAAAGCGTTTTACACTGTTAAAGATTATATTGAGGACAAGAAGGCTTGGGAATGAGCTGCTCCAGTGATATACGTGAGCATTTTTTATTTTTAAAATTTTGATAGTTGATTTATTTTTTATTGATTAAAATATTTGTTTTGTTAAGTATTGCATATACCTATTTATTTTTTGTTTATTTTTTTTTAACATAATTATTTCATTATTGTTAATGTGAGGACAATGTAGGTTATTCTTTCTTCGTTGTTTTTACTTTGACTATAATTTATTTAATGATGTCAAGCAGTTTGAGTACTTGTGTGGCCTACCCAAATGTCCGTTGGTATTTTTTGTCAAATTGTTGAGCTCCTTAAGTTCTAAGTTGAGCTACACGATAACTGACAAATGCTTGCACTGTCTGGATAGGTCCGCTCAAATTTGCGTGGTTATTTCCTCAAAAGAATACCACAGACATGAACCTACATGCTTCTCATATAAAAATACAAATTGTCTGGACTTTAAAAGAGACTATGACCTCTGAGTTTGTTTCGGTGTTTCTTCTCAGAGTAGTCAGTTAGGAAATACCGGCCTCATCTAGCTAAACTTAACACGCAAAAAAACATGACGTGTAAAAGTGTTATTTATAACCAATTTACAAAATAAATATTTCATTTCATTTCATTTACCAAGTGCATGGCTTCTTTGGATGATAACAAACGATATAGCAAGGGTTTTGTAATCCAATGTCTACATGTATGGAGCTTATTAGAAATTTCAATACATTGATACCAGAGACCGAATTTTTCAAATTAAGAAGAATGAAGAGAATTATCGTTTTATTGGCAAGTGACGTGGAAAATGATGACCCTCATAGTGATGTGACACGTTTGTTATTATTGGTATTCAAGAAACATGAAACCGATAATTTGGGGTCAATTCTGGAAATCACTTATTTTGAGCTGAAACTTTGCATAGAGACTCCATACCAGATGTTGTCTTCAGTCCTTTTGGATAGATATGGGATTTCCGTTACACGTTGTATATAGATTTTGTGTATATCTGGTAGGTCTGAGAATAGGTCGTAGGCTATTGTTTTTTCACTAGCAATAATTTATATAGTAAAACATCGTTTGTCGGGTCAGCTTCTTTTTTATAAAATGACGTCATATTGCCTCATGGCATACAATTACACACGTAGTAATCCGATCTTTATATTCAAGGGATTTTTTGGTCCGGAAACCTTGTCACACGTTCTCAAAAGTTTCCCCACAATCGGATCGATGGTTTAAGAATGCATGCATGAAAAACATACAAACATTGACTTTATTTACTAGTTTCTGTCCGCACCTTCATTCGCGTGGGAGAGTTTTCTCGCATTAATCCCAATCCTGTGGGAATTCCGGTATAAAAATAGCCTTTGTGCTATTCCAATTGTCGGGGCCCACTAGGATGCCGTTGCTTGCCAGGGTGGCGAAATTGTTCGAAAGAGTTACCTCGACCTCGAAACACGAAGGGCAAATGACGGAAGACGGATGGATTTTAGTCAGTAATAATAGTCTGACACACCTTCTTGCTTTGCCCAGATTAAGAGGCAGTCATTAGATGATCTCCCATCATTAGAAAAAAGATGTCTACCTACTTACCATAATTCATTCAGATTCGTTAAGTAGTTTCTTCCATACATCTATACACCCATACTCATAAACTTTCGCATTTATAAGTAAGATATACAGGACCACCCTTATCATGCACTCCTCAATAACAGTTTACACAGTAACTTAGACCGAATAACGATTCTGCTCAATATCTTTTCAACACAGCGCATCTTTCCAATCTCCCGTAATCCAAAAGCAACATCCTAGAAATATGCACATGCATTTAATCAGTAGCAGACCAGACGGCGTTATCTCATCGGCATCGCGCCCAATTACTGGCTCCTACCCGCCCCCCATTACTGGCTCTTGCCCGCTCCCCAGCCACGAGGGATGAACATGCGATCGAGATAAACAGCGCACCCTGCGTTGTATGTCGGATTTATTATTTTCCGCTAATTGACAATCTGCCAATGTGTAGTGTAGCTGTTTAAATTATTACAGTTTTATTTGTGGTTGTTTAAAATATTGTTTTGTATGAAAAACTTGTGTGCCTGTTGGTCACAGTAAATATGCTTGGGATCTACTAAATTGATTCTATGGAAAACTTATTGATATACTTGTGTGTCTAACTATCACAGTAAATATTATGCTTGGGAACTACAAAACTGATTCAGTTTGGTACAAACATGTATGAAGTTTTGTAAACGGGACAGGAAGGCGTAGCTTAGCCAATATCTTACGTAACGAAATACCACGGCCCCATACAAAGGCAAAGTCAATAGGACGAATGGTGGGAATTTAGTCACTAGGAGCCTGACTTTCCCTTCCCCGTCAACCAACAGGAAGCATTTGATGATTTTTGGATCCAGCAGAATATCAGCGTCAGGCATATTTGCCTGACACACGCTGAGCTGGATTCCCATTTGGTGCAACTCTTAAGACACACACCGCACCGTTAATCTGTTTTATACAGGGTTAATTGTAAAGCACCAAAAACCTGTCAGGACTATGTTACTAACATCATAACAAACAACTTTTGTTCTATGACTTTTAAAAATTCGTCATATTTTAGTTCACCAGATTTTCATATAAAAATAAAAATATTTAAAAGAACGTCCTAAACGCATGTAGCGTCTATGCAAAGCAAAAGAAAGCGATAGTATAAATTGCTTTATTTTGCTTCGCATAGAGTTCGTAACATTTAGGGCGTTCAATTTATAATTTTTATTTTTGTATGAAAATCTGGTGAACTAAAATATGACGAATTCTTAAAAGTCATAGAACAAAACTTGTTGATTATGATGTTAGTAACATAGTCCTGGGAGGTTTTCAGTGTTTTATATTTAACCCTGTATTTTTAACCGACGAAAAAAAAAAACGGAGGAGGTTATCAAGTCGACGCATATGTGTTTTTTTTATGTATGGTCACCGATTATTCCAAGACCGCTGAACCGATTTGGAAAATTCTTTTTTTTTTGTAAAACGAAATTTCAACTTCAAAGTTAGTTCCATTGTCACCAAGTCAGGATCTGATGATGGGATCCTGGAGAAATCGAGGGAACTCTTCAAATATTATAGGCACACCTATAGTGATTTGAGTATTATGATATAGTAACTTATGTAGTTGCATTCGAAAAGCACCATTTGTGGAGTAGACCTGATGATGAAGACCACAGATGGCCATTGAAACTACTCAATATAATATGTATAAGTAGGTAGGAATAATAAGTATTTCATGGGTTCCGCTTCGATTACTTGAATATGATTATTAAGCACAATACGATCGTCACAATGCATATGGTGAAGTGAAGCTGATGGTGAAGTACTAGGAGAACTCCTCAACATTTAACGGCCCAGCATTGGGAAAAGCAATATTTTGTAAAAGGTTATAAGTAGGTGACATTTAGGCTTTTGCAACTAGGTAAATTAAAAATCGACTAACAAGAGTGAAATAAAAACTTTTTACCAAAAAATTAAACTGACTTCCAAAAAACACTGCAAAGTGAAAAATAACTTTAATTTCAGAAGTTGGTGCCAAAAACGAAAATAGAAAACTAAAGACATCGACTACCGAAATTAAAGTTATTTTACACTTTGCAGTGTTTTTTGGAAGTCGGTTTAATTTTTTGGTAAAACGTTTTTATTCATTTAGTAAATATATTTTATTTTTGGTAGGTATTATATTATGTTAGTATAAGGTTTTTCTGTTCATTTTTTTTTGTCTATTGTATTACTGTGCTTTTGTTGTGTTTGCTCTATATTAACATACCATATTCACCCTGAAAAAAAAAAACAGGTATCTTCAACCTTAGGCTAGCTAATCTTAGAACTTCATTATTGATCATAATTACCAAGCTACCAGTAACGTACAAACTGATCCACTTGTCCTCGTCAATCGACCCCAATTACGTGATACGCTAACTCAAATATTGCCCGTGATAATCCTGACACAAGCCGTCGTAATGCCTTGAGTCTTTAAATAAGCCAGACAAATGAGGCTAAGCACGTAAAGAATTAGTGAAACCCCTGGATAATTGCCCCACACCGACCCTTGGTTGCAGGGGTGCAAAAGTGCATGTTTTCTGACTATTACTGTAGTTCTTGCATTAAGTGTGTGTAAGTGCTATGGTCATTACTTATATGCGTTTTTTAATTTTGTAGCTGTGTTTTAAGATCGTATTTGGATCCTTGGTGGATGGTATAATCGGCATAATTTGGTTACATGAGTATTCTTCTTCTTCTGTAGTTTGGTTTCCGCACTTAGTCTCTGCACGAGACCATTGTGCGTGAGCCATGTCGGCCGTCACTCCATCCAGCCAACCTCCCTCCAGAAGCAGATCAGGTCTTTCGGTCTATTCAGGATATCTGTAAGGGAATTTAATGACCCGAGGGTTCGTTTCCGTATTTCGGTGATTTCCGTGCACTCTAGGAGCACGTGTCCTACCGTTTCCTCCGTCCCCATACATGCCCTGCACAGGGGACTGTCCGTTATACCTATTGTGTGATAGTGTTTGTTCAGTGAGCAGTGCCCGGTGATGGTCCCCGCCACCATTCGCAGGCTTCTTCTGTCCAGGTGTAGGAGGCGCCTGGTTAGTTTATTATCTAAGTTTGGCATCGCCTCTTTGGACTGCCTGCAGCTTGGTGCCGAGGACCACCATTTTCGGGCTTGGTCGTGTGTGTGTTCTTTAAGCCATGTGCGCAGCTGGGTGAAGGGGAGCGGCACGATGGGCTCGGGTCCGAAAACCATCGCGCCGGACCCCCTCCTGGCCAGTTCGTCCGCCGCATCATTGCCGAGTGATCCGCTGTGCCCCTTTATCCATTGCAGTGTCACAGTGTTGCGGTTCTCGACCGCTGAGCGTTGCAGCGCATTGTGACATTCTAGTATGAGCTTGGACGTGATATAATTTTTCTCTAAGGATTGAAGTACTGAGGCACTGTCGGAAAGTATGCGGATGTGACTATCCGTGACTTTCCTGGCTTCTATGGCATGGATCGCCTGAATAATGCCCACACATTCCGCCTGGTAGACGGTGTTGAGCTTCCCCAGCGGTCTGGATATATTTATGTTGAGATCGTTGGAGAAAACTCCAACTCCAGTTCCAGTGTTTGTCTTTGAGCCGTCAGTGTAAATCCTGAGCTCCTCAGGCCCTGAGTAGTCCTCGGGCTCCGGCATGAGCTTTATTCGGTAGTTTTTTTGGAAGTGGTGCGTCTTTGCAGTCTTATCATATGGTGCAGTCATCAGGGGTTGTCGTTTGACTGAATCCTCCATGATGCGTGTGTGTTTGATCCTGGAGTCTCGCAAGAGTGCCCCGGATATAGCAAGTCTGAAGGTTGCCAGGGCAGCCTCTTCTCGTACTATAAGGTGCAGTGGTGGTAGGCCCAGCATGGCCTGTAGAGCGGCAGTGGGTGCAGTTCTCATGCTGCTAGTGATCGCCACACATGCAAGTCGTTGCAGCTTCTCAAGATCCTTTTGTGCCGTGCTTAAGTCTGTTCTGGGCCACCAGACTAGGGAGCCGTACGTAATAATTGGTCTTATAACAGTCGTGTATAGCCAGTGGGTTGTTTTGGGGCTGATACCCCAGTTTCTGCCCAGCATGCGTTTGCACTGCCACATGCAGATGCTGGCTTTTTTGGTGATGTGCTCAGCGTGTTTTGCCCAATTCAGTTGTTTGTCCAGGAAGATGCCCAAGTATTTGGTTTCAGCCGAAAGGCTTAGAGTGGTGCCAAAGAATTTTGGCAGTGTCAGCTCCGCCAGCTTCCTCTTTTTGGTGAAAAGTATGAGCTCAGTTTTTGTAGGATTCACTGAGAGTTGATACTCTCGGCACCAGTCCTCTACTATTTTTAGGGCTTGGCGCATGAGGTTGCATATGGTATTCTCATGGCTTCCATTTATTATTATGGTTATATCATCGGCGTAGCCAACAGTAAAGTATCCTTTATCGTTGAGTCTCCTGATGAGGTTGTCTGCGACCAGGTTCCATAACAGTGGTGAGAGGACGCCCCCTTGGGGACAGCCTTTCGCCACGATGGCCCTCGTTGTGCTGTTTATTGTGACTCTTACTGCTCTCTGCTTGAGCATGTTGGTGATCCAGTCACTCAGGGTTTGGTCTACACCGTGCCTGCTGAGTGCTGTACTCATACTCTGGAACGTGGTCTTGTCAAAAGCACCTTCGATATCTATGAAAACAGCCATCGAGGAGCATTTGTGGTGTATTGCGGATTCAATTTTAGATATTACGCTGTGTAGGGCAGATTCTGTTGATTTCCCCGTTGAGTAGGCGTGCTGTTGTCCGTGAAGCGGATTCTTATGGAGAGGTCCATCTCGGATGTGTCTATCGCAGAGCCTCTCTAGGGTTTTCAGTAGGAAGGATGTGAGACTTATCGGTCTGTATGCTTTGGGTTGTGTGTAGTCAGTTTTGCCTGGTTTGGGTATGAAGATGACCTTCACCTCCCGCCACATTAGTGGGACGTATCTGAGTGCTATGCAGGCTTGGTAGATTTCCAGCAGCCAGGGTGTCAGGATGTGTTCACCCCATTGCAAAAGGGCCGGGAAAATGCCATCTAGTCCTGCAGATTTGTATGGCTGGAATGTTTTAATGGCCCATGTTATGCGGTCCTCAGTGATTATGTCGCGGGCTCTAGACCAGTCTATAGTACTTGGTGTCTGTCTAGATTCGTTTTCCCACGTGCTGTCCTCGGAAAGGTGGCAGTCCGGGAAGTGCGTCTCTAGAAGGACCTTACTGGTTTCTTGGTCTGTTTGTGTGTAGGAGTTGTCAGGTCTTTTAAGGGCGCCGAGAGTACGGTCCTGATCAGTTGATAGGATTTTCTTTACTCGTGCGGCTTCGCTGTTAGATTCTATGGATTCACAGAAATTCTGCCAAGCGGTATTCTTGGCCATTCTGATTTGTTTCTTGAACTTGTATTGGGTTTCTTTGTATAGCTCCCAGTCTTCCGGGAGTCTGGTGTTCTTTGCTCTGTTGAATTGTTTTCGTAGCGTGTTTCTGAGCCTACCAAGTTCAGCATTCCACCATGGGTTTCCCTTACTCCTGGTGTTAGGTGTTCTTGGTTTGCAGCTCACGTGGTAAGCCTCCGTTATGTCGTTTGTTAATTTTGTCACGATTTCTTCAAGCTATGTGGGATCAGTCAAGGGTGTCGAGTGTAACTGTCGTCTAGCCAACAAAGAAGCTAGGTGGTGTTTGTATTCTGTGACGTTTGTGCGGCGCGGATTGCGCCTCGGCGTGGGTTTTTTTATCATGGTTGCTAAGGTAAAGCGGATTCTCCTATGATCGGAACAGGAGGGTTCATCACATACGCGCCAATTAGAGATAAGTTTGGTCGCGTTTTCGGTAGCTAGGGTTAGGTCTATGATTGTTTGACCTCTGGCTGTAACCCAAGTGGGCTCTGAGCCTCGGTTCACAATGTTAAGGTTAGTCGAGAATAGGTATGTGGATAGCGTCTCACCTCTGGCGTTGGATACTTCACTTCCCCAAAGCGGGTGATGAGCATTTGAGTCGGTGCAGATGATCAGGTCCAGGTCCGCGTCCTCGCAGTGACGTACAAGATCAATCATCTCTATCGGTGGGCAGTTCTCGTTGTCGCCTGGCATGTACACCGAGGCTAGTACTAAGTCTGGAGCATTGCTGTCAATCCGGAGCCTGATCGCAGTCAGGTCTCTGGAACAGAATTGAGTTAGTGGGGTAATAGGTATGTCTTTGGGTGTGTATATACAGGTACGTGGTTTCTCTGCATTAAGTGTGTTTAGAGTGATATTACCTCCGGTGTTTCCAAGGCCACATACTTTGTTGTTTCTAATCCACGGCTCTTGTATAAGTGCAATTGTCCGTGGATTCATCTCCAGGGCTCTGCGAAGGCTAGCCGTGGCGGTTTGGCTATGCTGGAGATTGGCCTGGATGATCTGGGTGTTTGCTGTGGGTGGTGCTGACGTTGGAGCGGAGTTAGGAGGAGTCGGATCCATTGGATGCTTTATCTCCCTCCCCCGTTCCTCGCCAGGTGTCGCTGGGTGAGGATGCGAGCAGCTGCATTGTCCATCCCGGTGACGGGGGTGGCGCTGAGTCTGACTCAGCGTCGGTCATTGCAGCCTTCGCCATTTCCTCCTCCAGTATAGTCACATCGGTGTCTGTCTGTGTCTGTTCAGTGGTCTCAGTCTTGTCTGAGGGTAGCTTCTTGGGGTAGAAGCGGACGTATATGGACCCGAGCAGGTACGATACGCGCCGCTCCCGCCCCAAGACCTTTTCGGCTTCATCGGTCGGGATCCCCAGGGTCAGATACGTCCCATGGTTATCCCCACCGACAGAAGTCGCCCTGTACAGTGACCACCTACCAATGTCGTACCAAGTGTTCTGACGAATCAGAACACTCTGGAGCCGCGCTATGTCCCCATTATACCGGGGTACAAATAGCGCGGCTCGGACACGGGTAGGTATATCAGTCTGTCGCATGACTGTCAGTGTCTGGTCGGTGTTCGGGAGTCTTATTTGTGTCACATTCTGTGTCAACCAGGTCAAGGAGTGGTCGTCTTCACACCACATCTGCACAGTACCGTCCGCTACCCGAGGGTATCCGCGGAAGGCCGGGAGTGGTTGGGACGGGTCGCTGTCCATGACGAGCTCCTCAAGTCTGTTCTTAATGTTGTTTGCTTCCTCCGGAGTCAGGTCCCTGGAGGGGGGGGGGAAGCAGATTGCTACGGCGAGTCGCGCAGGTATATCCTTCGTGGCCCGCGCATAGGTCCTCTGCTCCCCTTGAGCAGGCTGGACTCTCACACGCTTCGGGTTTCCCTGAAGCGCGCTCGGCGAAGCCGTATCGTCCGGGCGATCTCGCTTTGCCGCCCCCGAGCCGCTTGGCCCGGGTTGTGGTTCAGCGGCCCGGACGGTCGGCCTCACGTTTATGAGGGCTCCAGCCCGTTTCCCCCTGCCTTTCGCCTTCCTCCTTCGGGGCATGTCATTGTCAGTGTCAGTGTCGATGTCTTGGGTTCGGCTTTCAGTCCCGGCAGACTCCATCGCTTCCGAAGACCTTACGCGCTGGGTTTCCCCTTCGCGGATTCGGTTTCGGTCGCGTGTTTCCGCGTCCGGCTGCTTTACGCGCTGGGAGGTCCTTTCGCGGATTTGCAGCTGATCGCGTACTTGCTCTTCAGCGGCCGTCGGCGCAATGCGCTGGCTAGTGCCTTCGCAGACTGAGCGCCTCCGGTCACTGGGTCCACCGGAGCTGGCCGCCTTACCTTTGCTCGTGTCGTCGTCTGGGTTATTCTTAAAGCTGTTCCTAACGAGGCTCTGTTGCCAGGCACTCGTGGTCAGCACAGTCTGTGTCAGTCGTTTTGGCGCTTGAACAGCAGCCGGGGTGTTGTTTAAAGGCGCGTGGGTCGCAGCCGGTGTGGTAATTTTTGGCGCTGTGGTAGCAGCCGTGGTTGTGGGTTGCGCTGTAATAGCAGCAGGGTTTTGTGGCGCTGTGGTAGCAGCCGAAGAATTTTTTGCAGTTGCTGCAGGAGCAGCACCTATAGGCAGTGAATTGCCCCCTCCCAGAATACGATGGGGGCTGACCGACTTGTCGGTGTGGGACTCCCCGGCTTGGCCGGGACCCACCTGGGTAGTCTTTGTTCTCTGCTTCTTTAGGTCATTTTTTATTTGGTTGGGCTTTTGGGAAAAGAGGTTGCCCCTCCTCTGGATGGTTGGAGAAAAGATGGGAAAATAAAGGAAAGGGATGGGAGAGGGAAGGAAAGGTGTGAGGGGGATGTTTTCGACTGCACAGGGCCACACGCATCCGCCACCGTCCCGCAGGCGCGAGCCCACCGCATCACTGGCTAGTCCACTTGAACCAGCCAATATATGCAGCCCGCTCGCACCAGCGAGAGACAGTAGCAGAACCATGCAGACCCGCGCAGCCGAGGAACAGGGAACATAGGAACAGGGTATTAGGTTATCCCTAGGCCTGGGATCTGGCGTAAGGGAAACTTCTCTTGTCCGGAGTCTCGTCTGCTGAGACACTCCGGCAGGGGGGTCGCCCCCCAGGTTGCTAGGTGGCGGTCCCCCAGCCGAAGCTGGGCTATCCGCAACCCGCCCACCCGCTCGGTTGCATGAGAAGAACTGCCCGGCAGTCCGTGCTGTCCCAATACAAGGGTACGTATACCATCGCATTGGGACAACTCAGGTGCCCCGAGTACATGAGTATTTAATGATATAGAAAATGTGTTCCATCGAAGATATAATATGTCTCGAACAGTATGCGGGATCAATAAAGAAACTTATTCTTATCGCAGCTGTAAGCAATAATAAGTTAATCCACAGATGTGCAATTTAATGAAAAAGACCTTTGAAATTTAAAATTTACACGGTAAAAGGGAAGGACTTTTACATAAAAAACATTATGCTTATGAGCCTGTGCAGTCCCACTGCAGGAGGCCTCTTTTCTTTCCTTACACCTTTCAGATCTAATGCGAATTTTCTTAAAATAGTAATGATTAATACAAGATGATTAATGAGATAAAGTTAAAGTGCCATTACCAAAAAATTTAAACAGCGTATCTATTTCTATTTAGCTACGTCGGAGGCAGAGACATCGTCTGGGAACCCCGCAGGTATCTGTGAAAGAAAAGCATAGCAACTTGTCGTATTTTTTAAAATAAACTATTAAAGTAACTTGCGGCTTTTGGCCAGTTTAGGCAAACGGAACTTAGGTGGACATTAAACTATTATTTCAAAGAGGAGCATTATGATGCAAGTCTATTGTGGTGATAGGTAAGTTAACCAGTATGACATCGAAGTAATATAACGTATACCCTACATGATACGTCCAATATTCAGATAATAAACCTATACAATGTTATCTTAGTCGCCCCAATTCGCGAATACATCGCGTCCACCCCATTAGACATTCTTACATACAGCCTATTACACAAACTTGCACACACAACTGTCAAACCACAATCCACTTGATTATCAACCTTAGTTACGTAAATATAGAGATGTATTGCAAAGTCTTGGGGAGTAAAGTTATGTTGGTATTTACTCGTATCATATGACATTGACCGTTGTCGAGGGTAAAGATGACTCACCGGCCGAAATAAGGGAAAGTTGTGGACGCACTGAAGGCTTCTTCCAGACGAAGATATAAATGTTAATAGGAGACGTATTTTTATTGTTATAACCCTGTGACGACTGTCTGTTACGGCCTTTGTGCCTGTAGTTTATGAGGCGAAGTGTGTTAGAGATATTGGAAGCAGCGGATGTGTTTTACGTCAGTTTGTGATACAGTACTCGGTTGTATTGATCTAGAATTATTGAAAGCAATTTTTTGTTGTAATAACCCGATAATTTATAGAATGATAAGAAGACATTATGGTCAAGTGTCATCGTTTTTATTGACGACGAACACTGTAGTAATCAGACCGACAGGTGTGTATTGATGTACATGTATGTAGAGGCTATAATATAGGAAATAGAACGAATATCATGAGTAGGTTACCGCACTGTCAGGCGGTTTGAGTATATTATGCGGCCTACCAGTGGCGAAGGGTGAGTTTTCATAAAAGGGAAGCCGGACCAAAAAATGCTTACCTTGCTCAAGTGTGATGCGTGAATTCCAGTAACTGTGGCCCTGTGGCTGACGTCGAAATCTTGTAACTTCGTAAGTGATTATTTGTTTAATTGAAAATAATAAATTACTATTTTTATATTTATATATAAAATAATAGACTAATATTTGCCATATTTCAAAAGGGAAGCCGGTAGGAATCGAGTTGTATAGAGCCATCGCCACTGCGGCCTACCCAAATGTCCTTACTTAGGTATCGATCGTCAAATTGTTTGAGATCTTAAAGTTTTAAGTTGAGCTACGCGATAACTGACAAATGCTTGTACTGGACAGGTCCGCTCCACCCAGAGCAGCAGAAGTCATTCGATGATTTTCCCACCCGGAAATAAAGACATATAACCTACTCAGTTCTCATATGATTTGACCATTGCGGATAGTCTGGGCTTCAAAAGAGATGTCAGCCTCTGAGTTTGTTTCGATGTTTCTTCTCAGGGTAGTCAGAAAACACCGGTTTCATAGAGTTTAAATATAAAACGAAAAAATAACGTGTCAAAGTGTTTATAAACGATTTGCAAAAAAAATATGTTATAATGAGGACTGCCTTAAATCACTAGTGGGTACCTAAGTATCTGGTTTCTGCTCATGAAAAATACCTATCACATTTTTTATTCTAAATATACATGTAGCCTAGGCGTATTCGTATAAATGCATTTAAAATTAATAAACCCGCTCAACAATATAATAAAATAATAAACTCATTCTCCCCAACACGGCTGGCAGTAAATGAGATATTGATTATCACCGCACTCTATAATAGAGGTCTCTCCTGCGTCAGAACTATCGACAAAAACCCACAAATGATTTGCAATTATGCAGTCTCAATGGACTTATTACATCAATAGAGGGGGACCTCTGGGCGCCTCCGCCGGGGAGCTAGCAACAATTGAATTTTAACGACCTCTATAATACTGTGGACATACGGACTAGAAAAGTGCTTAGTCTACGAGAATTTACATATACTTACTTTAATTTAGTATGCATATTTTTGTGAGGGGAAATCATCAAATGACTCTTCCGGCTCCCCGTGGTGCGGAATCCAGTGTTGAACTTCTACTGGCTAAAACCCCACCGTGTTCCTTCAGTTGCTTTTCCGTTTCGGGGCCATTATATCTCATTTCATCATATATCATGCCTCTGATGATTAAAAGTAGTTTTTCTTTTACTTTGTATGTACAGACGCCAGCACATCAAGCTACAACAATCTGTCAAATTTCTTTAATAGATTTTCAACTTTATTGCTAAGGATTAAGTTCAAAGTTGATTGGGAAAATTTGACAGTTTCGGGTAGCTTCATGTGCTGGCGTCTGTACATAGAAGTACGCAG
This sequence comes from Tholera decimalis, assembly GCA_943138885.2. Taxonomy (NCBI): domain Eukaryota; kingdom Metazoa; phylum Arthropoda; class Insecta; order Lepidoptera; family Noctuidae; genus Tholera; species Tholera decimalis. Next base: position 10,847,600 of record OW964552.2, on the reverse strand, counting down.
TATCTATCTAACTTCAACTCACGCTTATAGTTCGTTAACTTTCAACAAGTGACAAATCCTAATTGAAAATATTTTTTTTCTCGTCATAAGTATTTATGAATAATCCAAAGTCGAAAATTACCGTTTCCTGTACAGAAGAACCGTTAAAATTTCACGGTATTCATTAAAGCAAATTCTAAACAAGGGATTTTTTTTAAACGCATTTTTCAACGAATTCTGTTACAATTATCACGCCCGTGTGTTCGCTCAAAGATTCGGTCACAGATGGCCGTCCAGATTTACGCTGGCAGGGCGATTCTATTTGTGACGAAAGAGCCGAGAAAATAGGCTTAACATACAACGTTAATACATAATTTATATGGCTTTAGGCTCGTTACATAGACTTAGCTGTCTTTGATGTGGTCGCTAGAGTTTTTATCTTATCAAAATAGATTGATATCGATTTTTTTTTGGTTAAAACGTATAAGGGTTCTAATTGTTCATGTCATGTAAACAGGGGAGAAATATTATCAAAATTGATTGTAGGTAAAATTGATAGAGATCTCCCATTGGCTCAGCGTGTATTGGTGAGGCAAATTGATTCTTTTGTGAATTTATCTATAGTAGCTCAATGAATTTTATTTTGTGACAATGACCTATCGAGTGCCAATAAGAACGGAGATTACGGTGCTCGGTAAATGGGTATCCAAGATTTAAACGTCCTTTGTGCTTATTGGCCTAGAACTTTCCCAGTCGTACTTGTAAGGAGAGAAAAGAAATATGTTAGTTCTATCAATCTCCGCTTTTTTATGGCACCGTTATTTCGAATGAATTACAGAAACCTTATAAGATATCTTGGTTGTTTGTTGGTCCATCTTTTACAGTCAAGTTACTTTTAGTTTACTGGACCGACTACAATTTTAAATTGGGACACTTATGATCCACATGGACTCTTCATTTGAACTTTTATTAGGGTTCCGTAGCCGAATGACAAAGAACGGAACCCTAGATACGTCATATTTGTCCGTATGTATGTCCGTCCGCGTGTCACAGCCAGAATGTTAAAAAAGTTTACATGGTTTTAACTGGTTTTAACTCTCTGTTAAACTTGCCTTCGGCTGAGAAAAGGTAGAGTCAAATCGTAACATTATCTCCAGATTAACATAGCCAATTTTTATCTTCTATACTTATAATAAATCTGTAGAGAGGTCAATTCTGTACATGAAATATATTTCCAAACTAACTATCAGGGGGTGATTAGGGATCGATACTGATGCCAAAAATGCAATCAGTAAAATTTTTGTCTGTCTGTCTGTCTTTCTGTCTGTATAACCGTTATAGAAACAAAAACTACTCGACGGATTTTAACGAAACTTGGTACAATTATTTTTCATACTCCTGAGCTGGTTATAGTATACTTTTCATTACGCTACAATCAATAGGAGCAGAGCAGTGAAGGAAAATGTTGGGAAAACTGGAGAAGTTACTCTATTTTTAACACGCTTTTATTAGGTCGACCTGTATGTAACTAACTATGTAATGAAATCTAAGGTAACTAATTTAACCATCTTCCAAGGGTCGTAGCGTAATGAAAATTGGCAGCTGTATGTAGTTCTGATGACAATACAATAATATGGTACTGTGTAATATCGGTATAGAAACATCAAAGTTATACATGAAATACGCTAATAATAAGATATCGCCCGTGAATACTGAATCATGCTATAAGGATTATTTTTGAGAATCGGTCGCCGCGCTCGACGCGTCTCGCGGCCGAAGGTATAAAATTTCGTTCTATAGGTAGGTACTTAAGCCTCATGTGAACGTGATCTAAACAATACATTAACTTACGTTGACAGAGTCGCGGGCACAGCTATTAACAATAATATTGTGCGGTTCCGTATTGCGATATTTTTCAACAGTATTATAGATTGACATATTATATTTCCCTACTAAATTACGAAAGTTAATCTGTCTGTTACATCAAAATCACTGAACCGCGAGGAAGGACATAGACTACTTTTTTTTTACGAAAAACGACGGAAACGCGGACGAAGTCGCGGGCAACAGCTATCTATACTAATATATAAGGCTGAAGAGTTTGTTTGTTTGAATGCGATAATCTCAGGAACTACTGGTTCGAATTGAAAAAATATTTTTAAATTAAATAGTCAATTTATAGAGAAAGGCTATATATAGGCTATATATCATTACGCTAAGGCCAATAGGAGCGGAGCGCCAATGAAGAATGCTTCAAAATCTGGGTTAAATTAAACGTTAGCCCAAAGTAACTATTCCACGCGGACGAAGTCGCGGGCAAAAGCTAGTAATACATAAATTTATTGTTATCTCTTTAATAAATCTAGAATAGTTCTTCGAGCTATAGTATTATATTATATATTGCCTAGGAGAATTTGTGGTGGTCGTCGTTGTTGATTTTTCAGAAGTAGAATAAAACATATCAGAAAGCCTTTGATAAGAACTAAAGTATAAATGGTTGAACTGACATATTATGACTCCATAATTAATCAATGCGTTGCGATTTCACAAAAAAAAATATTAATTTTATAGAAAAGGAGTTCAGGCAATGACTGAATAAACGTGTGACAAATCCATTCATTGATTAGCCAAATAACTAAAACACACGATTCAAATTTCTATTCACACGTGGGGCATGCTACAGAATAATGTCACACAAAAAACTGTTCTCCAATTAGAGCGCAATTCAGTACAAAAAGGGGAGAAATTAAGGGTCGTAATTATAATCAATTAGAATGGGGTGCGCGCGCGCACGTGCGATGCACGCGCCATCTAACGAGCAACTGCGATTTTGCGCCGATGATCATGTGTCAAAGTGAGATGTCAAAGTAAATATCGTTACTGTTTGAGGATTAAGAGGCTTGGAAAGAGTTCTTAGTGTGCTTTATTTTGCTTGTGTGTTTTGTACTGGAAAAAGAGGGCAATAATTTATGATGGGTTCTTTTGAACTTGTGGTGTTTCAAAGGTTACAGTGCTTGCCACAGCCGTGCGCTCCTTGAAGGCATAAATGCAGTGCTTTACTTGCCATTCACAGATATTTTAATAAAACGTTCGTATGTGTTAGATGACTTTAATTAATAGTAAATAAATGAATAAACAAAATATAATAACTTAAAAACGCCTAATATTTTATAAATAGCACCCACACAAACATTATGTTTGCCAGGCGCTGCGAATTAATGTACCTAATTCCCAAGTAATGCCGCGGATTCACGCAGGAGATTTGTTTGCATGTGTGACGTAATTTTAGTGTCCGTACAAGTTCGCAAACGCACACACCCATGACTTTCTAAAGCCGCCGGTCATGCGGCAGGATACCACAGACTACATAGAGATACTGCGTTCCGAGTAAAAATAATAGACAGAATAGGCTATTTGACTGGTTTCTAAAAACCATCTCATATTATTTATTGGTGTATAAGGATCCTACAAATAATATTTATTTTCATATTTTATAAATATTTCGTTTAAAAAAAAAAGCATTACAAAATATAGTGATTAAGATTATATAAGCTGTCAAAACGAGCACGCTCCGCTAGGAGTATCTGTGTTCTGTGGTCACACGTTTGTATATCAACATTGGAGAAGTCAAATCGAGAGTTTTGTTTAATAGAGTTTCTGGCTGTAATTTACTGCAAAAAATGAGTTATAAATGGTGTACCAGGTGCACAAATACAACGATAACGTAATAATAAAGAAAGAGAAGCTATTTATAACCGTTCCAAAAAATGTTAAAGTTCGTAATAGTACAACTTGCACGCAGAAATACTAAAGAAATAAAGGATAGTTCGGTATTTTCTTCGGTCAGGATCATTTTGATGTAAGTAAACATGTTATTATTACTAACTTAAAACATTTTACAATATAGTTATTCTACTGTTTTAAGGTTAGATAACTGAGATGTTTTTTGTATTATACCTGAATAGCCACAAATATTTCAATATTCAATTATATTTATTACCACTAAATACATCAACATTTATGGCTTTAAAACAACATTTAAAAATATTTCAGATTGAGAAAGATATGGCTATCAATATAATATGGGATTAAGCAAGAGTATAATCATGGTAGATGGAGTTGTGCTTACAAAATTTTATTGCCAGGAAGACCCCAGAAAAAGGATGAGTGATGCTAGTACTTCTAGACATGTATTTGTTAAAAAACAAAGAACCCAACTCATTCAAGAGTGCCAAGACACACTGATGCAGGAAGTGTTAAGTGAACCCGGCCCATCTAGCACCCAACCGACTACAACACCTGTGCAAGAAGTAGTTTTAATGACAACAGGTATGTAGACGTACATCATTTTCATCAAAAAAAGTTGGCAACGCTAGCCGCATTACTAGTGTCATAATCCTGTGCTCGCCCCTGGTGCTTGCTCAGGTAAAGGAGATATCATTCAGTACCTTTGAGAAAAAGAACATTAAAAGAGACTTCAAACTAAATGTTGTCCTAAAATTTACGCAAGGTTTGAATTTGCCACCGGTTGTGTGGCAAGCATTAAAAATAATTTGATGGCTGTTATAAACTGTCAGCTGTCAAATTCAATTGTTATTAAAAATATCTCTAAACGATGAAGCAGCCGAGATTGCAGGAATATTCTAAGGTTATACAGCGGCCCTGTAACTCAAGGCTAACTGTAGGACAAGGTTGGGCTTTTCGTCAGTAGGAGTCTACTCTTCCTTTCGCTTCAACCAAAACGGGTAGAGTCATTAAAATTAGATGGTTTTAACACGAAATTAAAAAAAAACGTGATGCATTTTCACCTAGCTGGCTTTGTAAAACACCAAAATTGCCGCATTAATACCAATATTCTATAGGGTGTTGTGGAACGAGAGGCTGGTTATGCAGTGATTGTTACCGGTGCTTGATATCGCAAACTGATAACACAGATATTTTTATCGAAACTAGGTACATACATTAATATAATATGGCTTCAAGAAAGCTGTTCCATTTGCATGTTTACCGTCGCTGCGCCGTCATTACAAATAATATTTATGTACCATGGTTACAATGTATAATTTACCATGTTACAATATTAATTTTATGAAATAAATGATGTTAAGTAATTGTGTACCGTTTTTAAATGCACGATTCAGGAACATTTTAGTACTGGTGTAAGACAATGTTTATAAAAAAAACCGGTCAAGTGCGTGTCGGGCCACGCGCAGTGTAGGGTTCCGTAGTTTTTATAACAGCCAAGTGCGTGTCGTATTCGCTGACTGATCGTTTTGTACCATGCGCTAACTAAAAGCCAAACATGACTACCTAACTAATTTGACTTCCTATACAAATCCTCACCTGATCCGACAATTTTGCACGGATAGCTTTAATTTTTTTAGAGATTTGTATAAAACTTGTCATAGCCGGTGTTTTGAATTTAAATACGGACACACAGCTACACTACTCAATCGTCACAAGAAACTAGCACGATACAACTGGCGCTTAGCGCCATCTATCGACATTTCTATAGAGTTGTTCGAAATTTTCGAGTCAAATACAATTGGTCGACTATTACTCGTAAACTTGTAAAGCCCACTTATGTGTGATAGTTTTCCTTGAAATTTCGTTATATGTAGGTACTATTGCCGTGACATTTGAATTTCTAACTACAACCGTTTAGTTGATAGAGGGGGAGGACACTTGACTCTAACGAAAATTGGTACTTTAAAGCTTGATAAGTCACGAACAGTTTACTTAATCAAAAAACGGTTTTACCAAACCCCTAATATTTTTGAAAGACCTATCCAACGATATCCCACACTATGGGAAGAACGAAAAAAGAAATTATTATCCCACTTTACATGTACCCTAAATAATTGCTTTTTTTCAAAATTTTATTTTACCACTTTTTCGGCGTCATTAACGTGTATACTCATGCCAAAGTACAACTTTCTAGTACCAATAGTTTTTGAGCTAAACCGCGGACAAACGGACAGACAGACGGACATGGCGAAACTATAAGGGTTCCTTGTTGACAACGGAACCCTAAAAAATAGCTTTAAATGGGAAATTCACTGCCCGTGAGTCAGTTGTAGGTAATTTAATGAGTCAATCGTAAGTAAAAACGCAAGTTATTCGTGCCTCATGACAAATCAAAGTCACGTTTAATAAATATTTATTTTTACTAGCTTCTCCCGCGGCTTCGTCCGCTTGATAAGGTTTTTTTTTCAGTGAAATTAAGGCCTATGTCACTTTCCAGTTTTTTAACTTTATTAATTTTAACGTTAAAGAATGACAACTAACAAACAAATATTCTTGGGCATTTATAATATTAGTATGGTTCTTATTCTTGTCTATAATTTCATGTATGAATCCCAACAAATGATTGAAATTACGTCCAACAGATCATAGATTTACAAAATTATCAACGTTATTGGCTTTTTTTAAGTATTATAATTAGAAGAATGATCGACTCTCACGATACTGTTGGGGCAGTGGTTGTGCCGATGCGTGTGGCGGGTTCAATTTCCCGCAGGGAATAAATATTCGTATGGTCTACAGCCAGTTGTTCCACGTTTGTAATTATTTTAATCGTTTGCAAAGGCACCCATGTGATTTTTTTAACACGAATTAATAGAATTCAAAACAATACATCAGCAAGCTCGAATATTATACCAAACTACTGATATTTTTTGGTACAATAGCTGATCTTTAGAACAATCAAACACGATACGACTCGACACGCGTTCATCACACTCAGTGAGTCGTTCAGTAATGAGTGAACGGTGAACGAATGTGAATGGGAACGATGACGTCACGCAGAGTTGGACACTTTTGCAAGCGTGATCGTATTGTGCTTGCGGCATTTTAGGGGACCGGCTATTGTTAACTGTGGTCTATTCGGTCATAGCCCTTAAAGATTTAACTTACAAAATATACAGATGTTATTGATTTAAAATAAGAACACCTAATTACGGTAGACTATAATGTAACTAGCTGTTGCCCACGACTTCGTTCACGTCGGAAGTTTTCCCGTGTAAATTCCGATCCCACGGGAAGTTCCAAAAACCCTTTCTTAGTGCTCCCCTACACAGCCCAAGGACTATACATGGCAAATTTCATCTTCTTGTGCCCAGTAGTTTCGGCTGTGCGTTGTCTGTCAGTCAGTCAGTAACGGAAGCGTTTTATATTATAAAGTATTTATTATTGATTAATAAATAGAATATGAAGTACCAAAGAATTATTGTAGGAAACATTTTATATATTTTTTGAGGAAAATCTGTTTATTTATAGGTGGCGAAGAGAAAAATCGTGAGGATATTGGCATGTTCTAGGATCGAAATTAGTAGACCATAAATCTGAAGTCATGCGACACCATTGATACACAAAATATATCAATGTGCGACACTCACTCTAATAGCGCTATTTTCATTAATATCCTTCTTGTCTTATCGTGAATTGGTATTCTATTTTTTTTTTCTAATAATTATTTTCACATCAATCAGGCAGAAGCTTACCAAATAACACAATCCGCATGTTTTTCAAATACAAGACGTGATTCCCTCATGCAGTATGTGCCAGCTAACTGTCAATTTTTGAAGTCCTTACATACAAACTCAATTAAAACAAATCTCTGACTACGGCCCACATTGGCACTCCGTACTGCGGAGCACGGCACACGGTAGAAAGCGCCTCCTGCACTTCGCACGTATAATCCGCGAGTTGACAGTATGTTTAAAAATTTAAAATAACTATTTAATTATATAAATCTATTGATATGAAGCACAAAATAGTACAAATGAAGAAAATATTATTAATTATTTATTTTATTTTCCCTTGAGAAAAATGAGACATTTCATCTGTGAGTCACGTGATTAGAAACACCAATCAGAAAACGAGACGTCATCGTTCAATATTTTGACAGCTGACTGGTTATCTTTAGTTGGTGCGTAAGACAAAATAAGAAATAACTAACTAACTGCTTGCACTGTCTGGATAGATCCGCTCAAATTTGCGTGGTTATTTCCTCAAAAGAATACCAAAGACATGAACCTACATGCTTCTCATATACAAATACAAATTGTTTGGACTTTAAAAGAAACGTTGACGACAAACTCAGAGGGAGTTTTTTTCGGTGTTTCTTCTCAGAGTAGTCAGTTAGGAAATACCGGCCTCATCTAGCTAAACTAAACACGCAAAAAAACATGACGTGTAAAAGTGTTATTTATAACCAATTTACAAATAAATATTTCATTTCATTTCATTACTAACTCTCTCTCTTCTGGTTCATTTGTCTTTTCGTCCTGTAATAGTTGTTCGATGAGTTTCTTTTTTTGTCTTTTTAAAAAGCAGATAGATAGATATATTATTTATTGTACACCATAACAGTAAAACAAATATGGACTTAACAACTAAAAAGGGTGATACAATGGGCGGTCTTATCGCTAAAAGCGATCTTTTACAGACAACCTTTGGATGGATTTGACACAGAAGTTCTAACCACTTCTTGCGAATATCTCTTTTTAAAGGGACATGAATAAATAGTTTCGTTGGCGTTTTTATAGTAGTATTCCCACAACAAGGTACTGCACAGCACTGATAATATTTTTTCAGGTTCATAATAGAGTAAAATATCATAAAATACCCGAAGTACATTTATGTGCCAAAGCCAGGAAAGTTGTTTTTTGAACGATGACGTCATACATAGTCACGTGACCACAATGCCACGATTTAGGCCATAGGTTTTTTAATAAATTAAAAAATTACTTATATTTTAATTGAAGGGTTAAGTGATGAATAAAATATTATTTTACGAGTACACGTGAAGCGTTTCGAAGCGTTTCAAACAATTTTTACAAAGTTGTCAACTCGCGGATTCCAGTAATTTTCAAGCCCATTGACCGGGAAAATATGAATTTGCCTACGATAGTTCAAAGAGCTTAGAGAATTAACTTGACGAGTACTTGCCTAGTATCATTCGTAATTACGAGCTTGTAAATAGGTACACATGAAGGTTTGGTGTGCATGATTTTAGAAGAAACTTTTGATGGTAAAGGCTGAGAGATAAATGTTACATTGAAGTATGTATTCAACGCCAACTTAGTCGTTTTTCCTTACATGGATATTATTAACACGATGTCAATATTTCAGTCATAAGTTTAATCAGAATTTTTTTAAACAGTCTTTGAAATTTGAAAAATAGGTCCCGAGTCTTCAACTATCTTCATGAAAAATTTGATTAAAATCAGTTTTGTGACGTAGTTGTGGAAGTGTAACAGACAAACAATCAGTCAGTCTAGAATTAAGTATTTGTATTTTAATTTAACTTAGTATAGATATACTTTATTTTCCTACGTCAGTGTTTCACTGCTGGTTATAAACTGAAAATGTGCAAATGCTAAAATGATAACCCTTTTAGGAATGGCACGCTCAGCACAATTCTTTATGTTGCTGTTGTGTTGTGCCTGTGTTAAATAAATGTTTAGAATTCTTACTGCAAGGAATATTGTGGAAGGATATTCAAAAAAGGTGGTGATATAAATAAAATACTTTTTTAACACGCTTTTATTAGGTCGACCTGTATGTTACTATGTAATGGAATCTAAGGTAACTAATTTAACCATCTTTCAAGGGTCGTAGCGTAATGAATATTGGTAGCTGTATGTAGTTCTGATGCCAATACAACAATATGGTACTGTCGAACTGATCTGATGATGAAGCCGGAAGATATGAACTGGGACTTCATGATGGAAAATCATATCATAGCTGTTTTGGATTTCTTAGAAAAGTCTTGTAATGAACTTTGACCACGATTAGGTTTCAAGGTCTGATGATGAAGCCGGAAGATAGGCACTGGCATTCCATGATGGAATACCGTATCATAGTCATGTTTGCACTTGTGAGAAAAGCCACGTAATGGACTTTGAACACGATCAGGTTTCAAGGTTATAACAAACTTAAAGAAAATCCGTTATCGGTTTTCTTAACCTTTTTGAATTACCGCGTAATCCATAGATTTATTTTTTTATAGATGTCACTTTCAAATCCTCTGGGGTGTGTAGTGATTTTTAAACTATTAATTTATTCTCAGTGGTATATTTCTTAAGCATTCCATGAATTGAAGAAATAGTATTTATTTTATTGCATTAAATGCAACGCGTATTTGAAAGTTCAGCTATAACCCCGCAGTTACACTCCAACGTTATTTAACTTTATCTTAAGCTTCAAGTTTTTCGCTTTTGCTTTGCAACTACTTTGATAAGATACATCTTACGTTTGAGGAAATTTCATCTGAAGTATTTATCATATTATAAATATAATGCCTTGAAGCAAAAAACTGCAAAAATATAATAAATCTTTATTCAGAAACCATAATTGGTTAATTCCAAAAAATATGTTAATTAAACTATGCAGGTCTTACAATATTAATGCCTTTAATAGAAATAATCCTGTTTCATAGTTGAACCGCAAAATTATAAAAAAAATTCAACAGACTCGTATTTGCTCAAATCTTACCTGATCTTAAATGATGCTGTGGTCGACGATGTATCAGGCTTGCCTTCTTCTTTGTCTTGATTCTCTCTTGACAGAGCAGTCGTGGTCACGTTTAAGGGTCTACGTCGGTGGTTGCCATGCCTTTTAAGTTTTTTCGTTTGAAGAAGAAAACACAACTAGAACCTTATAGTACTTTTTATTGTTTTTCAAAGTATTCACCACGTAGTTTAATATACTTTTCCATTCGCTCAAACCAGTTATTATAACATTTATTCCACTCTAAAGTGGGGGTGTTCAAAACGGCTGACTTGAAAGCGTCGACTGCTTCTTCACCGGATTGGAACCTTTGACCACGAAGACTTTTCTTAATTTTAGGAAATGTAAAGAAATCGTTAGGGCTTAGGTCAGGACTGTATGGAAGATGGTTTTATGACGTTTTCCTGCTTCAAATACTCAATCGTTTGACGAGCGCTGTGTGAGCTTGCGTTGTCGTGGTGCAGGATGATGCTTCGAAGTGAGTTAGATTTTCGAAGTTCGGCGATGACTTGTGGTAAACAAACTGTGGTTGGAACCGTTCTACGATCTTCAAGTGCAATAGTCGCAACATGGCCGGTTTTTCCAACGAACTTGGCCACCATCTTCTTTGAAGTGCATCGAGAACGAACAACTTTAGTCGGCTTTGGCTCGTCTTGAAAGACCCAGATTGTAGATTGTTGTTTGGATCCAAGATTCGTCACCACTGATGATGTCGTAGACGTGATTTGACTCTCCTCGGTTGAACCTTTGCAGAGTTTTCTTACACCATCTGACGCCGGCCGCCTTGTGATCATCGGAAAGTAGATGCGGTATCCAACGGCAAACTAGCTTTCTCACACCAAGCGCTTCATGCAAGATCTTCTGAATGGTTGTCCCTGAGATGCCTAATAGAGCCTCTATCTCTCGATACGTCACATGACGATCTTCGAGAATTAGTTGTCTCACAGCAATGAAGGCGGATTTTGGGCGTCCTTCGCGAGATGTGTCACTAACACTAGTATGTCCACGCTGGAATTCTAAATACCAGCGTACGACAGTCCGCAGACATGGGGCTTCATCACTGAACACAGATGTTAGCTCTTCAAAACACTGAAGCCGTGTCAGGCCTCTTCTAAAGTTGTAGAAAATTATTGCACGAACATTTTATTATTATTGCCGTTGGTACGTATAGTGGTCAGTGGTCCTGACCGCTATGCGCAAGGTCATGGGTTCGATTCCCACCTAGGACAAATGTTTGTGTGATGAGCACGGTCATTTGTTCTTTGTCTGGGCGTAATTTATCTATAATATGTATGTATTTAGAAATATATGTGTATGTTTATCAGATGTCTAGTATCCATATCACAAGCTCTGCTTAGTTTGGGACTAGATGGCGTTGTGTGAAAAGTTGTGGAATATTATTATTATTATTATTTTCCTTAGAAAGATTCATTTTCGTACGTAACCTGACAGATTCCAATCGACGCTGTGACTAAACAATAGCATTAATCCTAATATTTTCAACGTTTTGAGATTTAAAATTTAAACACATTCGAATATAGAACAGTTCCAAATTCAAAATTGCCGGGAAATATGGAAACGACAGAACTTAAAAGGCATGCCACGTAAAGCGGACACAGCTCTCCGCACTTTATACCACCCTCTCCCTTTAAGTAGATTGTCTGGCGCAGTCAGTCACTCATACGCATTTTTCTAGTGTGGATTTCACTGTGGGCCCTTAAATACTTTTGACGCGGCTGGGAAAGTAATTAGGCTTAAGGGCAGCTGAAGGAACAGGGTGGGTTTTTAGTCAGTAGAAGTCTGACACTCCCTTCCGCTCCACCCAGAGCGGGAGAAGTCATTCGATGATTTTCCCATTCAGAAAAAGGCTGACCTAACCTAGATATAGTTGGTGAAGGACCGCTTAGAAGTAACCTATTCAAAATCGTGACTTAAAGACCTCGGGTCTACACCAGGACTACCAGGAGTATCTATCGGAAAACATGTACTCCGATAATTTTGTGTAACGCTTTGGGTAAACTTATCAAGATCTTCCAATGGTTTTAAGAATGCTGGAGAGGGGCTGGATGTGGACGGTATTAGTTCTGTGGAGAGACGAAAGCGCATTAAGGAGCTGTTTATGTCAAACTCAGAACTACGATGGATTGTGTTGATTAATATTTGATTACCTTAGTTTCTAGGAACATGATTCTTAGAACCCTATGAGATAGGTTCTACTTAATTTGATAACTACAACAAGCCAACTTAATTGCCAAAAAGATAGAATAATAATTGTTGTGTAGATATAGTCATTTTTAAATAATGCAAAAATTAATTTAATCTTATTGGCTGGAACTTCTACTCGTATTTTTAGTTTATAGCAAACGTTTCTTTTTTTTAAAGTGGGGCGAAAAAATAGGCGAATATGGGCCGTCAATAAAGATCAATATATTGTTACCTTTTTAGAAACTATTTGAAGTTAATTGAAAACCAAAGAACAACGTAAAAAAATTCGTCCTCAACTGTCAGCTGGTAATGTAACCAAGACTCTAGCACCATTGCCACCTTGTATGGCAATGCTAAAGGGGAGTGAAAACCAGCATTTTCGAAATTTCTTTGTAAACTATGCTACCACAACTGCACCCATCAATTTAATAAATAACATTTAAATTAAAGAATTCTATAGTTTCATTTTGCTACAGAAAAATAACATTTTACGGCACACAATTCAAAACTGCTCAACATTTTGAAAAAGCGAACTCCACAAAAATATTTATAGTTTCCTTTTAAAAGAATTCACTTCTAAAATATTTTTCTATATTTACAACTAGAGAAGCCTTTCTTGTGAATAAGTTCTGCTGAAGTTAAATTTTTCTCTGTAAACTGGGAGCGAAGTGACTTTGTGCAATATTTCTCGAGTGCAGGTAAAGAGTACAGAGTCGTCGGTACTGCAGTTTAAAAAAGGAAACAATTTTATTGTAAAATAGCATGTTATTATTATATTGTGGCATCTGGATTTCGTCTCACCTTTATCGCAGTTTTTTTTAAATGACATATTTTAATTTGCATTTGCTTTATTAACTTTTTTATGTAGGACCTCTAGAATTCCTCTCAGGGCAATAACATCTCTCTGCCCACCGCAGTAAGATCGGTTCTAGGCACCAATTCCCTATTTAGATGACACTGAGTTATTTTACTTACAAATCAGAACATATCACGCGATAAAATTACGGAGTGAGGAAAGTAAGTGGAACTTCTTTTTCTTGGTTATAATGGACCTTTAGTAGTCTTACCTTAGAACTCTTTCCTAATATTTAATATCAACAAACCAACAGTGCGGTAGTGATATGAGTGGTGACGTAAAATTAGAAATGCCAAATATTTAAACATGGAAGAAAAAATGGTGTCTTGAAAACTCGAACTTGGAGTCTAGACTAAAAACTTAAAACTACCTGTTGCCCGAGACTTGGTATCCTTGGTACATTTTGCACATTTTCCGAGTTAAAAGTAGCTTCTGATAAGATTATAATCTTCTAATTACTTTACCAAAAAAGTCAATAAAATGTTAAAAAAGAATATCACTGTAAATCCAAAAACTAAATATCGCCTGGAAGCATTCAAAACTAAACTCTTAAATAAAATGCCCTGTTTGTTAACTAATGAGGACCCTAATAATATCATATCATATCATATAATGATTTTTTCAAAATATATTGCCAACAATTCGATAACACATTTATTCCCAAAATTGCTTCAGTAAATACTAACACTTCTTTCAGTGACTGGGCCACCACTGGTATTTATAAAAGTAGAAATCGGCTTTATGAACTCTATGAGGAGCGGTCTTACACTAACTCGGCAGAATTTCATTTGTATGTTAAGAACTATTCTAAATTATTTAAAAAAGTCTGTTATATTGCCAAGTCTCGCTACTTGAGTTCTAAAATTAAAAATAGTTGTAATGTAATTAAAACGACTTGGGATATTATAAAAAGCGAAACGGGAAGGTCTTGCAACCGAAATAGTGATTACACCCTCACTATTGATGATAATATAATAACATTAGATTCACAAGTCGCCACAGAATTTGAAAATTTTTTCACTGACATTCCTGTATCGACAACCAAGTCGCTAAAATCATCTACCATTGCTGCAGAAACACTACTTTAAAAAAATGTTCCAGTTTGTAGTTCAGAGTTTAAATTCCAATATGTTACTTCTAATGACATCATTAAAACTTTTAATTCTTTGAATGTTAAAAAGACTGCAGACCTGTGGGGTAATTCTGTTGATGTTACTAAGTCCATTATACACATTATTGCTCCTACATTAGCTGTTATATTTAATAATTGTATTGAATGCGGTGAGTTTCCTGATTTAATGAAATATAGTAAAATAATCCCGCTATTTAAATCGGGTAGTACATCTGACCCTACTAATTATAGACCTATTTCTGTACTGCCCACTTTCAGTAAAATTTTTGAGAAAATTATTTTAATGCAGATGCAAAGATATTTTAATAAACACAAATTGCTACATAATAAACAATTTGGTTTTACAAAGGGTCGTTTAACAACTGATGCTGGTGTTGAACTTTTAGGACACATTTATAATGCATGGGAAGATAAGTGCGATGCGTTGGGCATTTTTTGTGATTTGTCCAAGGCATTTGACTGTGTTCCCCATGAGAAATTAATCAGGAAACTGCACTACTACGGATTCCGGGACACCTCTCTGAATCTTTTGTCCTCTTACTTGAGTGAAAGGATTCAGAGAGTCGATGTGAACGGCAAAAGATCGCCGGGATCTGTGGTCAAAATGGGGGTCCCCCAAGGCTCAATTTTAGGTCCCTTTTTGTTTCTTATTTATATAAATGATTTGCCGTGCCTGATCAAAAATCATGACATAGTGCTATTTGCTGACGATACTTCTCTTTTATTTAAAATCAAACGTCAACAGCAGGTTACTGAAGAAGTTAACAGAGCCCTTGCAACTGTAGTTAGCTGGTTCAATGTTAATAATCTTCTTCTTAATGAGAAAAAAACCAAATTCCTAAAATTTACGTTACCTCATGTTAGACAAGTGAATACTAGTGTATCAATAAAGGGCGAAATATTGAAACCCGAAGATACCACAGTATTCTTGGGCATAACTTTGGATGCGAAGCTTCAGTGGGGCCCCCATATAGATAAATTGTCAAAAAAGCTAAGTTCTGCAGCATATGCCGTTAGAAAAATACGTGGATTAACTGATATCGAAACAGCACGTTTAGTCTACTTTAGTTACTTTCACAGTGTGATGTCATACGGCATTTTACTTTGGGGAAATGCCGCCGACATTCACACAATATTTGTATTACAAAAAAGGGCCATTCGTGCAATTTATAAATTAAGTCCTAAGCACTCCTTAAGAGACAAATTTAAGGAGATTAATATTATGACTGTGCCATCTCAGTATATTTATGACAACCTCTTGTATGCACACAAAAATATTAATCTGTTTAAAAAATACAGTGATATTCATAGTGTAAATACAAGGAACAAAGACACATATGTCATTCCTAAAACAAGGTTAATAAAAATAGGTGGTTCGTTTAGATGCCAATGTATACGTTTTAATAATAAAATTCCTAGCTATATTCAAAAACTAAGTATTAATAAATTCAAATTATTGATAAAACGTAAGCTATGTCAGAAAGCTTTTTACAGTGTTAAAGATTATATTGAGGACAAGAAGGCTTGGGAATGAGATGCTCCAGTGATATACGTGTGCCTTTTTTATTTCTTTTTAAAATTATGATTGATGATTTATTTTTGAGTAATTAAAATTTTGCTTTCTCAAGTATTGTATATACCTATTAATTTTTGTTTTTGTTTGTTGTTTTTTTTATATATATAATTATTTCATTATTGTAAATGTGAGGACGATGTAGGTTATTCTTTCTTCATTGTTTTTGCTTTCACTATAATTTATTTAATGATGTTTGAGTACTTGTGTGGCCTACCCAAAGGTTTGGTATTGTTCGTCAAATGGTTGAGCTCCTTAAGTTCTAAGTTGAGCTACACGATAACTGACAAATGCTTGCACTGTCTGGACAGGTCCGCTCAAATTTGCGTGGTTATTTCCTCAAAAGAATACCACAGACATGAACCTACATGCTTCTCATATACAAATACAAATTGTCTGGACTTTAAAAGAGACTTTGACCTCTGAGTTTGTTTCGGTGTTTCTTCTCAGAGTAGTCAGTTAGGAAATACCGGCCTCATCTAGCTAAACTAAACACGCAAAAAAACATGACGTGTAAAAGTGTTATTTATAACCAATTTACAGAATAAATATTTCATTTCATTTCATTTCATTTCATTCGTTGCAAATTTCATTCAAATCCGTTCAGCAGTTTTTGCGTGATTGCATAACAAACATCCATATATCCGTTCATAACTATAAAGTATCTTATTAAGTACCTATAGACACAAACAATAAATGATAGTGTACAACTGTAAAGTTGTATTAGTGACTTGACTATAGTTTAGTAAATTGAAGCAATTTCTGTTAAACGGTCAATTGGGATAATTAACCGTTTGTAATGGGTTGTGGTGGTGACAAGTTTCAAGGATACGGGGGTTGGGCGAGCTCGAGGTCTTGTCTATTTCCATATGTAAGCATATTAATTTTTATTCAGCACACAGCAAATATACATAATTATTGACAGTAATAAATCTTTTGGAGTCGGCTTTCACTGTGCAGCTGAATATTTTGTGATAATTTTACAAGTTTATAAGTTTTAATTTAACTTGCTATGTGTAAATCATATTCATCTTTAGGTCACATGTTGCAAATGAATTTTAAATCAGTTAGGATTTGACATTAATGTACAACAGTTTAATAGTACTTAAATAATTCATGAAAAAGTTCAATAAACAATTTTCAATTGAAGCCATTAAAATGAATTTGTGCATAAAATTACTTTTTTTTATTATTTTATTTATTAGGGACGAAAAAAGTTACATGGCAAGCTTAATACCTAATAGATTTTTAAATTAACACAATAATTAGATATACTTTTATACTTAATCTATTCCATATTCATGTTAATTACTAAGATACGTCATTTCACAATCCGATATGACTGACGATCCATTGTGGCGGACTAGTTATTGTATTGTGTACTGCCAAGATAGCATCAAATTAACGAGTTTGTTGAAAAGATGAGGTAATCAAATGCTTAAACAAGGAGCAGGTATGGGCCAGTGGTTACAGGCACGACTTAAGATGTGAAGGTCAAGGGTTTGAACCATTTTTTATTGAAAATAGGTTCGCGTTTGACCACCATCTCACCTGATGGTAAGTGATTATGTGGTCGAAGATGGAGTACGCTTACCTATAAGTAACCTATTCACTCTTGACTTAAAGACTCAGGTTATAGCTATCGGGAAACAGACTCCGGCAGGAAATTCCACTCCCTAGCCGTACGCTCAATGAAGGTATTCCCAAAACGTTTTGTACGTAGGTATGGGTGGAAGGAACATTACTTTGTGCAATTTCATCTTCACCATTGCTCTCGAAACAGTGCAGAAAATAATCGTGAGGAATCCTAGGACTGAAAGAGATGCAACATGATAAACCTTATCAAAAATGGTAGCAGATTTTATCGTTTTACTGGTGATAAAAGTTAGAAATCTACAAATGACTGGCGGAAGACGATTTAAAGATCTGAGATGACTGCATTTTGGTGACAATCACGAGCTGTCTTTGACAAGCGTAGATTAACCTGAATATAGACTCGTGCGGCTAATATTGGCAACGAGCTCTTCTCCAGTGCGTTGATATTGGCTTATGTTTTTAATATAAACCCTCATATTTCTCTTTACTTATAGGAAATTATTGAAAACAATTTTTTGTAAGTAATCTGTGGCCTTTGTTTTTTGTGTGGCATTTGTGGCATAAGAAACAAACATACATATTTATACAACGTGTAACGGAAACCCCATATCTATCCAAAAGGACTGAAGACAACATCTGGTATGGAGTCTCTATGCAAAGTTTCAGCTCAAAATAAGTGACTCACAGAATTGACCCCAAATTGTTGATTTCGTATGTTTCTTGAATACCAATAATAACAAACGTGTCACATCACTATGAGGGTCATCACTTTCCACGTCACTTGCCAATAAAACGATAATTCTCTTCATTCTTCTTAATTTTAAAAATTCGGTCTCTGGTATCAATGTATTAAAATTTCTAATAAGTTCCACACATGTAAACATAGGATAAGCATAGGTTTAGAAAATCCTGGCCATATCGTTTGTAAAGAAGCCGTGCACTCGGTATGTATATACCCTTTAAATTATACGTTGTATACATATTATAAATAGCGTTATTATAAAAGAAACTTAAATCTATCTCTGCGATTCTCTTTTTTTATAGTTGATAGGCTTGCGTTTTCCGGAAGAATCGATTAGACATCCAGATCTTGATTATTTAAGTCAAAACATGTAAATTGGTACCAGTATGCAGTACCCTTATCTTCACACATAACTAAGCTAGAGAGAAATTAAACACACGTTAAATAAAACGCCACTAAGTCCACCACTGAGATAAAAACCCTATAATTCCAAAGCTTAAACGTTTGGTTACGGCGGCTATGTGCAACCGACCACACGAGCATAAATATGTAGCTAGCGTAGACTCCTCGTGCATATAAATGAACGCTTTCAAACGCATGAATCCTTTACTACAGTGAACGGAAACAGTCTATTTCATTTTGAAATGCGAACGAGTTTGAAAGTTTTCTCAAAGCTAGTTGTGTAATCGAATGTCGTTTAGTATGAAGGTCAATTCAATTTACGATAGTTGGAGGAATATGTAATAAAGTCATTGAATTATTTTATGGGTAAATTTAATAAAATAGTTTTGTTTAATGTAACTAGGTAACATTATCAACAGTGTATTCGTATAGCTATATACCATGAATTTTTCTCGAAATATTCTGTTTAGTCCGTCTTATAATTATGTTATCAATAAATAATGGAATCGTATTTTTTTTTTCTTTTGTCACGTGATTAAAAAATGAAGACGATAGAGTAAATTTGAAATTTCACTTAGCATCAATTGACGTTACCAGCCCCCACTCCTGAACTTTAAATCATTGATCTTTGTAAATATATTTTATTGATTTGAAAAGACAAAAATACGAGTACAATATTTTTGAAAACTTAGGTACTGACAGACCAAATAGCGTAATTATTTTGCAACACAGGAAACTACCATATTATTGCTGTATTTATTTTAAACTAATGTCGTTAATTCCCTTGAAAAATAAATTAATCTCACGTGGTTCTGATCAGGGAAACTCCGTATGTGTAATTCCACACTAACATTTTCTCAGCGTCTGTAATATTTACGGCACTGTTGACTGACTAAAAATAACTTTCACCCTTTATTTCATCGTTATTTTGAAATGAAGTATTTTTCGAGTGATACTTTAGTTAGAGAATCTTTAGCTCAAACTTTTGTTTTTAAAGCAAGTAACAGGTTAGACCAGCATCCCAATAGTGTAACTAATAAAATGTAATGTTTATTTGAATGTTATTATTAATCCGTTACTTTATATTTTTTCTCTTCCCCTTCTACCCGAAAACGTAAAACACTCAATTAATACGGTTACCACAAATACTTAGACACACCACACGCCATCACCATAGTTACATTTATTTTATGTATCATCTGCAGGCGTACGAAATTTTGTCAATAATAAATGTCCTGTGTTGATTTGCAACATTTTGAAATAACTATGTAGAAATGAAGAGCCATTTGAAATTGGTTCATAATAATATGGTTATTCCCTATCAAAATTCGACTAGTACCTAATACCTATTTTATATTTTAAATCTTATACATCCTCTGACAAATGTTTTGTATCAAGCAAATACATTTCATTTTAGCATCAACCAATTTCATATATTTATCTTGCTTAATGGAAACAAACTCTTTCACACATAAAAAACACTTAAGTACAGCTGAAACTTATCTCAGGAAAGCAGGACAAAAAAAATCTACAATTCCAAACAACAAACGCACAAAGCCACAAACGCGCGAAACCATAAACAACGCTTCTAAAGAGCGATACTGAGCGATGTGCAGTAGCCAGTAGATACCTAATCTGGATAGTAATTAGACAGATTTACATTTAGATAAGTGTGGTATTAGCATGCGCTGCCCATAACTCTTGCCTTGCGCGCGCGCCGCCTCGTCCAAACGTAGATACGTACGACCGATGGCTGATTAGCAAAAACTGTGCATACGATAGTTGTGCTTTGTGCAACGGTTCTCAATTTAACCCCTGGGGAGCATGACTTGCACTAAGGGGGTAGATACGGGGCATTTTTGTGGGGTGAATGCAATTTATTATGAATTGGGTATTGTTTAGGCATAATTAAAGTGTATTGAGTAAAATTTTAAGTGGGTTTTGCAATTATTTTAAAAGGTTTGGATTTCTAAAAAACTCTATAGATGTCGTTCACGAGTAGATTTGGTATAATATTATTTTTCTTTTCTTTTCAACTTTTGGTGTTTCTCCGCAATGGAGACGATCTAGTGACAGTACCTACCAATATCTTTGAGTAAGAAATAGTAGGTAGGTACGAGTAGATATATTGATAAGTGGGAGCCATTGATTTCATTCAACATTCGAATCTAGGTACTAACAGGTGAGCGATGAATGAATATTTTAAATGCGATACAGATATTTTAAATGCGAAAGTCTGTCTGTCAGTTACTTAAGTTGATGAAATGTTACATGAAAGTAGATGAAGTTAAATAGACATAGGGGTAGATATTGTTATGAAAACTACAATAGTTACTGATAAATAAATCAAAATAATTGCATACATCGCAAAAGTCTTAGTAGTATTTGTTTTAATTTTTTGGTAAATAAATGTGTGTTTTTTTTAAATATCGAAAAGTTTGATGTCCACAGGCTCGTATCGTTCAGTTTACTCGCTCTGTTTGTCTGTTTGTTGCGTGTACGGGTCGATGCAGTCGGATTGCGATCGTGATGCGGGCTGCAATGCCGTCCCAAACAGCCATTGTATTGTCAATTATCACGGCAAACTAATCTGGTCGCGCTGTTGTGATCCACTGAGTGAATGATGCTGATTTACCCGTAAAATTCATGTTTCGAAGGCAAATATTGAATGTATGGATTGTAGGTGAAGTAAATAGGTTCAGGAATTGGTGATTGTGTTATGATTTAAATCGCGGATAGCGGGTTAGAGGATTTGGCACTATTGTTAGGAATAATTACGATGGCTATTAAAGGAATATTTAAGACAAATATACAAAATTATGTACTAAAATACAAACTATAATAAAGCATCAAAAAATTATTTATTAATGAGCTTCTTTTATTCGAAGATATCATTCTTTCCCTTCCAATTTATACCCATCTCGCAAACCGGATCAAAAGCGCACCCGTCTAAAATTTTATATCCCAAATTTTCTCCTCAAAGATCGGCTGGCGTCCAACGGGATCAGACATCGTTTACCTCTGATACACTTCACTTACTAAGCTTACACAATTTCTTTTCCGTAATTTAGAGTTCCCTTTAAAGAATTACTTGCTTTTATTGCCTTTAACTTGCTGTAAACGAGTACGGAACTCGGCGCGGACATCAAAGCCGGAGATAATCCAATAAGGTGCGTTACTTGGCCTTATAGCCCGGGTAATTTGAAGAGGGATCCACCTTAATCAACGCTCAAAGAAGAAAAGACCTTTTTATATTCGTCAGGTAATAGAGATGTGACTGTTAATGAATTAGAAGGCTGAGTGAGTGGCCAGCTTATTTTTTCCGATGTTCATTAAAAGGAATTCATTAGTTTGTATCTTGTTAAAACAAAGTAGTAAGTAAAGTAAATATTGAAGTATGTAGGTATCATTAATATTAAGTATAACAATACTCTCCTTAAAATTAAACTTCAACATTACGTTTGTAACCGAGTCTAGGTAATTTCATGCTGTAGTCTTACATTAAGTACCGGTAATAATATTAGATTAGATTTTAGATAAGATTAGATATTTAACCGATTGTTAAGAAAGGGTTATGTTTTTTACGCCTATTTTGTATGTTTTTAAACTTCATTAGAATGTCGTATCTTAGAAACGGCTGGATAGATTTTTATAGTTAATTAAATGTCGCGCGGGGCTTCGCTCCAGTGGAATTCAGATTCAAGTAAAAAATTAATCCTTTATCAAGTTTCAAGCTACTTCCGTACCAACTTTTATCAAAATCTACCCAGTACTTTCGAAGATTAGAGCGTTCAAACCAAAAACCAAACAAACTCTCCCGCTTTTTAATATTAGTATAGATTATTTGATTACAAAACCTGTAAACAACCATAAATAAATTTGAATATAAAAGAAACTGTTACCAATTAAAATAATTTTAAATATGGCGGCAACAGTAAGAGGTGTTTTCTTTTGTTATCCACTGGTAAAGTATCCACACAACTGGTAGCATTATTAGGTATAGCAATGCTTAAATCTCTCGGTTATGGCAATAGCCAGCCACGCGTCCAGGTCACGCGGAATTTTATCTAGCTGAAGCCCACAATTTGGCAAGCGCCAAAATAGTTTGAAACCGTTTCCGGAGGAGGCTGAACGCGCGAGGGAGAGGGAACTCTCTTCCTCACGCCCCAGCCGCCACGGGAGACGTCTCAGGCGTAGGGGATCTCTCGCCACCGTAGGCGTGGGCTTTTGGACGGCGAGCAGGACTAGCTCAGCGTCCGGCAAGGATGAGGCCCGGGTCGGCGGAGCGTCGTGTTCCACGTGCGTCTCAAAGATTTGTCAGCAATAGTGACGGGCTCTCATAGGGCCATTGCCTACCGGGGTCGCGGGAATGTTCTAACGAGATACCGCAGCCCCTGAACTAAAGGGCAGCTGAAGGAACATGGTAGTTTTTAATCAGTAGAAGTCTGACACTCCCATCCGCTCCACCCAGATTGGGAGAAGTCATTCGATGATTTTCCCACCCGGAAAAAAGGGAAAAAAGGTAATGTCTGTAAGAAAAAGAAAAAAACAAACTAACTTGCCCATTTATACAACGTGTAACGGAAACCCCATATCTATCCAAAAGGACTGAAGACAATATCTGGTATGGAGTCTCTATGCAAAGTTTCAGCTCAAAATAAGTGACTCACAGAATTGACCCCAAATTATCGGTTTCATATGTTTCTTGAATACCAATAATAACAAACGTGTCACAGCACTATGAGGGTCATCACTTTCCACGTCACTTGCCAATAAAACGAAAATTCCCTTCGTTCTTCTTAATTTGAAAAATTCTGTCTCTGGTATCAATGTATTGAAATTTCTAATAAGTTCCACACATGTAGACATAGGATTACAAAACCCTTGCCATATGGTTTGTTATCATCCAAAGAAGCCGTGCACTCGGTATGTATATACCCTTTAAATTACACGTTGTACAAATAAAAAAAAGTTTGTATGTTTGTCCTTTACGCGTAACGTTCTTAACGTAACGTCTAACTTTGGCAAGGAGATACCAGAATTTTCTGGACTAAAACGTCTACTGCCGAAAAAGTCGCGGGTAACAGCTAGTATATAAGTTAGGTTGCTCTTCATAATAATATTACAATGTCAATGCTTGCCAAATATCTCCAACCTTCTAAATGTACGTAGGTATAATTTTCTTTTATCTGATTAAATCGTCATACTGCGTAGCCGTTGCCGTTGGCTGTCCTTGCTGACAGCTTGGCGCCAACGCTTGGCTCCAACAGTTCAATGACCTGGTACTTTCTTAGTTTCCCATCGTTTTTCTTTTTTCCCGCCGTATCTCAGACGCTCATTGAATTATGTTGTCACTAAGATTAATGGGATTATGTCGATCTTGCCGAGACTCCGTTTTTTTCCTTTTAATTCGAAGTTTTTTTGGCTATTTGGAGGTTCATTGTGCGTACTATGTGTATGCTGATATTTCTATTTTAGGTAATATCTGAATAACTATAAAAATATCATAGTAAAACTAAAATAATTAAGTATAACAATTATAATTGTTATAATTATTTTATTTTTAATTAAATACTTTTGCTACGTGATATCGTCACGTACGATCGATCTTTAAGGTTAAACAATGCCGAGATTGGTCCGTGGTTGGCTGACCGTTATGAGTTATGACCAGTGATCGGAGTAGGTAGATTGATTTTTGGTACTTGTATCATAAATGCACACAGAAAGAATAACATGGATAAGCCATTTTCCCGGAAAGTAATTCCGGTATTTCCGGATTCAATTAAAAATTGTTAATGTTGGTAGTGATATTATTCCTACTCAATTCAAAATTTAAAGGAAGGTATAAAAACTAAATTAATTCATTATTTATCTGTTGAATAATAAAAACAATCTAATTCCGATCGAAGCTTTAATTTTTATTTTTTTAATTCCTACCTTTTTTTTGAGGATGGCAAATCATCAAATGACTCCTTCCACTCTGGCAGAATAAAATTCCTACATAAGTTCCGGTTTTTTTTAATAATCCACCAATTCCGGAGGAATGTCCATATTAATATATACGTTTCGGATCAATGACCCCATTTCAATCTACCTACTCCGATCACTGGTTATGACGTATTATCTTATCATACTAATATTATAAATTCGAAAGTTAGTGAGGATGTATGTATATTTGGCTAGTTGAGAGCAGAAGTAATCCAAGTGACCTTTTGTGACTTTTGAGATATTAATCAAAACGCGTTTTTATTGATTTTAAGAGTATTTAATAAATTATTTGCAAATTGTTTATGTTTTATGATAGATATTAACCTAAATTATGAAGTAAAGTGGTGAAGTTATCCAAGTAGCATACAAGTCACTATGAGCAAAAAGTGACATAACTCTGTTTTGACAAAAAGGTCACTTGGATTACTTCTGCTCTCAACTAGCCATTTGTTGCTCTTCAACGCAAAAACTACTGAAAGGATCTGAATGAAATTTGGTGAGTAGATCGTTAACATCCTAGAATAACACATAGGCTACTTTTTATTCCGGAAATCCCGCGGGATCGGGAATTACGCGGGTAAATCCTCCCACGCAAAAGAAGTCGCGGGCACACTCTAGTAGGATATAAAATTCCGCCGTACCTCGGAAATGACCTTAAACAGTGTATCCTATTTGTAATTTGGACATTTTTGTCGGTCATTACGGGTAGTCGGAAACCAAAAAACCTTACATAAATCTTGCTAAGGGGTTTCGTGTTACCCATTTACTTGCTAGTAGTGGTCAGATAGGCAGATGCCCCGAGTACAGCTGAACAAACTGGCAGCGGTACCTAAGATAATTAAGGAAAGCCTAGGAAGATGATTTGACCTCTTATGACAATCAGCTAGGAAACGCCTGCTTCGTTTAATTTATAGTGACTAATAAAATTGATGTGTACCTAAAAGCGCTATTTTTTTATTGATGATAAGTTCGCGTTCGACCTCCATCTCACCTGATGGTAAGTGATGATGTGGTCGAAGATGGAGCACGCTTACCTAAAACTAACCTGTTCACTCTTGACTTAAAGACTCCTAGGTTATAGCTATCGGGAAACACAGACTCCGTCAGGGAATTCCACTCCTTAGCCGCACGTACAATGAAATTTCTACTTTCAAAATAATTATAAATTATAATTAAATAAAACTTAAAACGGGATATTTACAGAGTGTATTTATTACACATGGTAAACATTTCGTTTTAATCATTATAAAAATCTTTTTTCATTTACTGTTCCTAAAAATCTTTTTTCACACAAAGTACCACGAAAACCGCAGAAAACAAAAATTCATTTCAGATAGATACTTACTCATAAATAATTTGACGCAAGCAAACTTGTCTGTCTTTCTATAAGAGGATTGTTTGTTATTCAGCCCTCCCATGAGTTTAGATACTGTGAAATATTGTGTCTGTCGGTTTACCGCAGAACTTTTCACAGTGAAAGTGAATATTTTGAGTTATTGACTATTCTCACTTGAAACGAAGTATCTTTTGTAGGAAACATTGTATATTTCGCAATTTTATACTATAATACTTGATACTTGTTTCTAATTGACTACCTTATGCCCGCGAATTCGTTTGCGTGAGAAGATTTTTCCACGTAAGTCCCAATCCCATACGAAATTCGGATTAAAAAGTAGCATCTATGTGTTATTCCAGGATGTCAACTATTTACTTACCAAACATTCAGATCCGTTTTGTAGTTTTTGCGTGAAAGAGTACGTAACATCCATCCGTCCATCCATCAATCCTCACAAACTTTTGTATTTATAATATTAGTTAGATTATGTAACTTGCCTTGAAATAACAGATTATGTTTGACTTAAAGTTCCCTAGGTTGTAGGTTGTGTCCGGTAATTAGCTTTACGCAACAAAAAACGTTTTGCGTATATAACTTTGACGCATCGCCATATCTTATTAACCGACTTCCAAAAAGGAGGAGATTCTCTATTCGTCGCGTATATCTTTTTTTATGTATGTAGGTATGTATGTATGTTCAGCGATTACTCAAAGACGGCGATTTGAAAATTTGTTTTTTTTTGTTTGAGTGGGTACATTTTAGAGGTGGTCCTATTGTCATGAAGTCAGGATCTGATGATGAGATCTTGGAGAAATCGAGGGAACTCTTCAAATATTATAGGCACACCTATAGTGATTTGAGTATGGTTTATAGTAACTTGTGCAGTTGCATTCAAAAAGCACCATTTGGTGAACTCAATAAATAGTGTTTTATGTGTTCCGATTCGATACTTGAATATAGTTACCAAGCACAGTATGCTCGTCACAATGCTTAATGTGAAGTGAAGCTGATGGTGAAGTATCTGGAGAATTCATCGGGAAAAGTAATTTGTAAAATGTTCTGAGTAGTTGGCATATAGGCTTTCGTAAATTATAAACCGGCCAACTAAAAAGAGAGAAATAAAAACTTTTAACAAAAAATTAAACCTACTTCAAAAACACTGCAAAGTGAATTTCACTTCAGTTTCAGAAGTCGGTACCAAAAACGAAAATAAAAACCAAAGACGCTGAATAATGAAATTGAAGTTATTTTTCACTTTGCAGTGTTTTTTGAAGTCAGTTTAATTTTTTGTTAAAAAGTTTATTCGATAAAAGTATTAAACGTGGCCTATGTATATGCCAATAAATTACTTATGTATTTAGTATCACCACACGATGAACATTTTTACCCGACTGCGCCAGAAGGAGGTTTATGTTATTCGAGAGTTTGTATGTATGTATGTTTGTATAATTGTTTGGCACGCTCTGTGGCCTGAACGGCTCGACGGATTTTAGCTTGAGAGGTATCGTTAGATTCGTATTGACTGTGAGAGTGACACTGGTTATATCAAAATAAAATAAAAAACAAAATGGCGGATTTTTGGCGCCATATTATGCCTTGAAAAAAGTTTTTTTTTTCTCCAAACCTATTGAGTGGTATCAAAATAAAGGGTTTTAAAAGGTGATTACAAAAATATATATACAACTTATATGGTTAAAAGTAACTCAAAGTGACAAATCGTAAAAACACGTATAAAGAACTAAATCGTCTGCGAAATCTTTCACATCTGTAAACTAAAAAGCTGGAAATAAAAAAAGTTATTAAAAAAAATAAAAAACCCGACTGCAACCTTATACTAAAACTAACTGAAAAGCTAATAAAAACAAGCCCATTTTAAATTACATAAAAGTCTGAAGCAGGCGGGACCCATTTGAGTTTGAAACTATAATAATGGTATGGGCCCTGCCTGCTTCCAACTTTTATTTAATTTAAAATGGGCTTGTTTTATTAGCTTTTCAGTTAGTTTTAGTATAAGGTTGCAGTCGGGTTTTTTAATATTTTTAAATTATTTTTTTTTAATTACATGCTGCAATTATAGGCAAACAATATACCAAACATAACTTGCACGTGTGATTTAGATTTAAACAAAAATAGACCAAAAAATGAATAAACAATCTAAAACTCAATAAAGAAAAACATCTAAAAATAAAAATATAATCAGCAACAAAAACAATCCCGCGAACAAACTTTAAGTGTGTTGTCAGCAACAGGTGAGAATTAACACGGGAGTGACAAAAACAATTTATAGTGAACGTGACTACGGCGGCGTGAGCGGACGGCAGACGTAGAGAGACCTTGCCCGCGATGACGTAGTTATACTAATGGTTTGGGGTGACGGGATGACGACGTCATTTTGTTATGTTCAGAAGAATATTTTTGACTTTACTGACTGCCTGGCTATAAAATTCAAGAATCTTTTTTTTTGAATTTTATAATTTAAGCGAGGATGTGGTCGAAGATGAAGCACGCTTGCCTAGAAGTAACCTATTCACTCTTGACTTAAAGACCCCCAGATTATAGCTATTAGGAAACATAGACTCCGGCAGGGAATTCCACTCTTTACTGTAACGATGACGTAACCAAAATTTCACCATAATAAGTTGAGAATAACTGCTATAAATTCAATTGCACGATGTGACGCGGACATACATGGGAACTAAAAGGCAGGTTAAACAAAAGCTTGTAATGAAAGCATATGCAGTCAATCACATTCATTTTAACACGCTTTTATTAGGTCGACCTGTATGTAACTAACTATGTAATGGAATCTAAGGTAACTAATTTAACCATCTTTCAAGGATCGTAGCGTAATGAAAATTGCCAGCTTTATGTAGTTCAGATGACAATACAATAATATGGTACTGTCGAACTGACCTGATGATGGAGCCGGAAGATATGAACTGGAACTTCATGATGGAAAATCGTATCATAGCTGTTTTGGATTTCTTAGAAAAGTCTTGTAATGAACTTTGACCACGATTAGGTTTCAAGGTCTGATGATGAAGCCGGAAGATAGGCACTGGCATTCCATGATGGAATATCGTATCATAGTCGTGTTTGCACTTGTGAGAAAGGCCACGTAATGGATTTTTGAACACGAGCAGGTTTCAAGGTTATACCAAACCTAAAGAACATCCGTTATCAGTTTTCTTAACATTTTTGAATTACCACGTAATCCATAGATTTATTTTTTTATAGATGTCACTTTCAAATCCTCTGGGGGATCGACCGTTTAATTGTTCACTACTCGTGGGAATAATATGGCAAAAATTACAAAAAAAGAAACGGCAACATTTGTTTTTAAGCGTGTTTTTCTAATGTTTTTTAAACTATTAATTTATTTGTGTTAAACAATTATGTTGTGACAGTGCTTTAGCTACACAGACACGTCAACATTAAAAAAGAAAAACCTTAAAGTTCTGCTCACCCGAATAGCCACATTCAGCTGTATCTCCCTAAATAATAATTAAAAAACAACTAACAGCACAAAGGTAGAAATAAAACAGTCTTCTCTCTTTGTTTTACAACTTTTTGCCCGCGGTTTTGTCTGAGTTTCTGTGCGTTTTTTGTTTGTTAGCCACGAAAATGTTTTACGGCTAAAGTTGCGCTTTTCAAGCTATTTGAATATGCAGAGCGGTGACAAAAACTACGCGGACGATGGAGATTATTCTTTATGGGCGTTGCTTTGTTTCTGTTGTTAAAAGTCGCCCCCCTTGTAGCTGAAAGTCGCCCCTTTCCCCTGCGGTTAGAATGTGATGGTTAATACTGAGTCTGGTTTACCTGTAATGATTGTGCCACGGTAGTGTTGTGACTGTCAGGCAATGGAACTGTTTTGAGGTTCATTTCAGATGGTTGCAACTGCTGGAGTCTTGCTTGTTTATTTCATTCTTATTTTGACGATATAAAATATTTCAAAAGAGCATGTTTTCATAATGTACTTATTCCCTGGACACCTGTATGTTCCGTAGTTCCTTAGAAAGAATCAACTTAACCGATTCAGTTCAAAGGTACACATAATTATGAATATTCCAAACATTATCAAATAACGTAAATAAATAGAAGTTTATCCTAATGTAAGCTCATGAGCTTATTATGAGGTTGTAACAATGGTTTTCATAATTTTGAAAAGACTCAAGTTTGGTATTGTATCTTTTTGTATGTATCTTAATAAACAGATAAGATATGGATGTCAAAATGTCCTGTGATATGTTATAAGGTGCCACATTATTGAGAAATGTTACATGTGTTACTTCCAACTTGGGTACTGTGATGATTCTCAGATGTATACATAAAATAATACAAAACAATTCGCAAGCCAATTTTTCTTTAAACAGAACACATTTTCTTTCCCATCACTTACAACTTCCCTAACGAAAATTATTCTAGTCTTCTGTTTACATTGATTCTTTCCATTTAAAAGATCTTGAGGGAACGCCATCTGTCACGTCACGTTGTACCATTGGTATGGTAATTTTTACTTAGCTCCGTTTTGTTTTAGGCACACTGATTGATTTTTGTCTTTTAATGTTAATAATTAATTAATTATATTATACTAGCTTCTGCGCGCGACTTCGTTCGCGTGGAAGGGTTTTCCTGCATAAACCCCGATACTTTGGGAATTCCAGGATAAAAACTAATCTATGTATTATTCAAGAATGTCAACTGTCTACTTACTACCCAACTAGCACAAATGGGCTGCATTAGAGATGTTTTGTGCATTTGTGTTGCATTGATGATGAGTGGGATTATTTTACTATATTTCATTAAATCAGGAATCTCACCGCAATCAATACAATTATTAAATATAACAGCTAATGTAGGAGCTAAAATGTCCCAACTAGCACAAATGGGCTGCATTAGAGCTTTAGAGCGTATCCGATTATTACTTATGGTAATAGACGTAAGCGCTAGAGCGTCTACTGCAGACTTAAAGCAGCCGCTTTAGCGCTATTTGGGCGCCATTTTATGCAACCTAAAGTTCCATTTAACCTGCACAACGGTTGCATAAAGGTTCCTTAATAGCTTTAACGATTTATTAAAGCTCTCGTAGCGCTACTATTGAATGATTTTGAACTACTTTGAACGAATGAATTGATTACAGTTCTTTATTGTATATCTTCAGTTGACATTGTTTGTAATATTTTGGTAAAGTGTTTTCGTCGCCATCATGAAAATAAAACAAAAAGAAGTAAATGTTTGTATTCTGTATTAGCAAGATATATAAAGATACTTAAAACGCTGTCCAGTTTACTGTAGATATATAAGATAATTTTCGAGTAATTTTAACGCGCTTTTATGATATTTAAAAAATTAACAAAAGATATGTGATATTTTTTATTTGTTATACAGAATAAATTTTATTTCCGTATTTTTACGTGTCGATAACTTACTATTCGCAAGTGGCCGATTGTTTACCGGTACATTTAATGCACATTTAACTGAAAAACCAATGTATATCAACTCAATTTTGCAAGTGAATTATAAGTTTTCTTAAAAAATCATGGCGTCATTGTACTGTAGTCATAACCTGCAGTTTGAGCTCTAATAACTCCCTTTTGAGAATCATAGTGCTAATTTTCACCCTTCTAACGCTTCCAGTGATTTTTGTTCCCCTAGTGCAACTCACAGCCACAAAAAGCTCCTATTTTCCTGTTTTTGAGGTTATAAGATTAATTATTTGTATCCTTAAGTGTATTGTAAGGTGTACAATAAAGTATATAATAAATAAATAAGATCTAGTTACGTACTTATTCGTTTAGCATCAATTTTATTAAATGTTTTATAATAGTTACAAAAGTGGCTGTAAAATGGCGAATGGATTGAGCCTGCAACGAATGACTATTGCTACTAAAGGTCTTAGTTACACTGATGATTTTTTTGTAACTATAGTATGCATAAGAGTTTCTATTATTTCTATAATGAAACTTATAGTAGTATAATAGTGGTTACTATAACTATAACCTATACAAGTTACAATGGAAACTACTATGCAGCTGTGAGTGGCAGAATGACCTTCGTAACTCTCATATAAAGGTGTAAGTGGTAAATGAGTTCTACCGTGGACTACTGTGAAGGCTAGGGTAGTATTTGATTCAGCTTATAGCACCTTAAGTAACTTTTATAACTATAAACGTTTACGGATGCAGATATGCAACTCTGAACTGCTTTTTGAACCCTTAAAGCGCTATTTTACAGCCCAAAGTAACAAAATAGGCTGCTATTTCCACTAATGTGCTCGTTGGGTAACATTCAGATCCGTTCAATAGTTTTTGCGTGAAAAAGTAACAAACATCCATACATCTATACACCAAACTTTCGCATTTATAATATTATATATTCATGTTCGGTAGAAATTATTCCATTATCACTGTTCTGAAAATGGTAAAAGAAACCTATTTAATAAACAAGCTTTCGTTTAAGGATATAAAATCCAATGATGTTTATGTGACTTCTACAAACACTATTCTTATGTGCTATAATCTGATTATTAGGAAATTATGTTTATTTTATGCAGCTTACGTTTATTTTATGTTCAAAGAATTGTATTTATTGAAAGAAGCCCGCTATATTGTTCCTATCCATTGCAAACAGAGTCAACTCTGGAACAGGACAAATACGGAGTTAGAAAAACAACATTTCCACTGAGCCTACGATTCTTTATCAAGAAGGAGATAGAACAAAGAGTTCTTAAAATTTATAAATGCATAAGTCATCATATCATCAAAGGGGTAACAATTGTAAATATAGGTGTTATACTAACTTTGTAATCTTTTTACTAATAGGTAACTGTAAACTTAATCTAAAGAAATAAAAGGCTTTTTATTTTATTTATTTTAACTCATCATAGTCTCATGACAGAAATCAGTCTCCATACTTCTTAGTTTATGGTCACCCATAAACATAAGAACTAAGGAGACTGATTTGCTTTCGTACACTTGACGTTAGGTTCATTTGAAAATCCGAGTCTCAGGCGCGTCGTGTTCCACACGTGGAGCAGTCAGCACAGCGCCTACCAGTTCTTGCCGGGGTTTCGGGACTGCTCTAACAAGATACCGCAGCCCCGGAACGCAACAATTGAAAACAAGAGCAACTGAAGGACCAGATATTGTTTTATTCACCAAAAGTTTGACACTCTCTTCTGTTCCTGCTGCTGCTGCTTCTGCTTCTGTGAATTATATAATGATTTTCCCCGCAAAAAAGGTTCTTTTCAAAATCAGTGACAGGCAACTTTTAGCTGTGTGAAGTTTTGCTAATCTTGTCCTGTAAGGCGCTCAATGATCCTACATTGAGCGCTTCATGCCATACATTTTTTTTTAATTTATTGACGTTCTATTTCTATTATTGATAATTCACAGAAAACGAGAAGACATTAATAATATTTCTAACACATTTTTTATTTTGTTTTACTGCAATTTTCTTATAAAACTAGATGTCATAAATCACTGATCTTAATATTTGTTAATTTTATTTTCGTTTTCTTTTTCCTTTTATTTGACTATTTGTTTTATTGTATTGTTCATTATTTTAAATTGAATGAGGATTATCATAGTTTCCAATTTGTAATTTAATTATTTATGATATGTTTTTTTTTGTTCTCTCTTTGTTTGATATATTTTATTTAATGGTACTGTTTTGTTTTACACAATTTCTACACAATATATATTGTTCTGAAATAAATGACTTATGACTTATTGTGGCTGTGTGTGCCAAAAAAAACCTTACTCTGTAGAATAAAAATTACATTTTATTCATTCAATTACCAATTAAAAACTTTCCTAAAATAAATATATTGTATTCAATACATTGCACCATTGCCATTATTAAATTTTAAAGGCGATGCATTTGGGACACGTATTGACAGTTTACAATACAAAGCGATGCCGCTACTGCCTTTGAATACCACGAGTGTTACGATTAAACCGGGACATGCTTACTGAGGTGGTTTTAACTTGCAGACTTAGGTTCGAATGCTTCGTTATTATGTCCACTAAAGTAAACACAAAATGGAATACTTACAATAGAAATGCTTCTATTGTTCGTTCATCCTACGACAAGTACCTGAGGAGGCTGGAGGCCTATGCTTCCTCTCTAAAATATCTAAGATAGCGCGGCCCCATGAGCATAGAAAAGGAGGGAACAAGGTTAGTTTTTAGTCAGTAGGAGTCTAACAATCCCTGCACCCCAGAGCGGGAGAAGTCAATTGATAATTTTCCCTCATGAAAAGGCACCAAGAATGGTGGCTTGTCAACGGCTGAGCCGATTTTTGGAGTTCCGCTCGCCTAATCGAAAAATGGAACCGTTACAAGATCATTCGTGTCAGTCCGCAAGTCACAGCCAGTTTTCTCGGTATATGAATTTGCACATGGGTATAAAGTATTTAGGTCACTTGTGGAGGAAAAATAACTAACTATTGTAAATTTTAACGTACGATCATGTATGTATCTGACTGGGATTAGTTTAAATTGGCTATGTTATAGTTGTTACTGAAATTAAATCTGTCTTGCTTAGAGTTTTCCGAATAAAATAAAACAAAAAATATAAAATAAAAAATCATTACACGCGTACAAAAATATATCGAGATATTTTGTATTACACTCTCACTGTTCAATTTCAATTTATTTATTGCGATAAGTGTTGGTACAATATCGGTCTTAACATTTTATTATAACATTATTATTATGGATCCTTAACACTTAGTCATATAACTGTGGCATGCAAACATTTTTGTTCATACTTAATTAATAATAATATAACATATACGTATACCAATATTTTAAATATTAATTGGTGCTTCATTTAATAACCAATTAATCGCTATTTTTAGAAAAAGTTTTCTTCTCATTGTTATTTGTTCTTCATAGACAGTATTGTACAAAAATAGACAAAGCCGAAAACTCTATTAAAATGTTTTCAATTATAAAAGTCTTTCTGAGTCAATTTTAGGTAATTGGGGTCAACATTGTTTTCTGACATTTGTGATTCTGTTGTTACTTTTTGAGTGAAGCTTTATATTAAGTGAAAGTATTTTTAAACTGAAATAAAATTTTCCAAAAGAGCGTTGGATTTAATACAAACTGTCAAGTCCACACATTTGCAAAGCACCTAGAGCTGAATAGTCATTAAATAACTTTTTGGATAAAGATTTCAGAGGATGACAGAAAGTAATTTAAGTGTATATAAGTATATTTTTTTAAGAATCAGAAAATCTTATAAGTTAAGCTTTATCAAAATAGCTTAATTCATTTCCATAAATCAAGTGAAAAACCCTAAACTACATTTAAACATCTGAAGATAAACCAAAATATGGCGTCCAGAAATTCGTGCGCATCGCTGTCTACTGGTAATGTACCCACAAGACAGGCGGCATTGCCACGCTGCATGGCAATGCTTAACCGCTGTCCAAGGTAAGAGCCAGCCTTTGGGTCACGCGAAGTGTCACCTAGGCGCCTGGATAGTTCTTTCTTCTTTAGGTGAAATTAATTGTTATAAGTTAAAAATATTGAATAAAACACCATAATCTTACACAATTACAATTACACAATTTATAGGACCTAAACTAGGATACCTTGTTTCTTTGGGGTCATTGTTGTACCACCAATGCCCTTTAGTAATATTCTATCTTGTATCATATCTTTGGACAAACACAAACAAAAGACTATCGTCTACCCAAGCATCGCCACTAAGACCAGCATAATAATAATATCTTTCTTTTTCCTCACAAAAATAACAAAAAATTAAACTAATTACAATTTAAAGCTATTAATTTGTGAGGAGCTGGTGTTTGAATTGGGCAAAAATTCCCTGTAACACAAATCACCCAAGGAAAAATCAGCATCTTTTTCTTATAATATACTTATTAGATATAAATTAACAATTAATTAATTAGATAAAATGTACACTAGTTAAAACTCCGACAATACTTGACATTATAAAAAAAGCCTAGTTAAACATTATACATTATACGCCATACCTTTGTGAATTAGCATCATAGCATAAACAGTTGCCAACTTATATTGTTAACAATGGGAAGTACTATTGCTGGCCATCCACACCCTACCGAAAACTTCTATCTATAGATTTTTTTTATTACAATACAAACTACACTACCTACTTACAAATTTTATTACAATTTTTTAAAACAATAAATTTATTCTCATATAAAGACCCTTCCTATAATTCCTTAATTAACTACAAACCATAGAGAAAGCCGTTAAAAATAATCTACTTCCACCAAAAGGTCATTTAAACATAGCTATAATTAATATATAATATAATAATATAATATTTTTATTCATCCAAAATTTACAATTAATATACATTGGTCAATAAATCAAAAGATTACATAAATGTTAAAACTAATGCTTAGGTATATATAATTGATTTACAACTATTATTTATTTACTTTTAAATTAAATCACCTGTACTTAAAATACCTCTTAACGACTTGCCTGAGCTAGGTTAAACCTGTGTTTCAGGCTGTCGCTAATAATGTTTTTTATTGCAGGATCAATTATTATTTGTAAAACTGGTCTAAACAAGAACAATTATACAATAAATGTTTAATAACTAAAGGAATATGGATACATTATATAAAATTCAAAATAGAAACTAATCACATAAAATTATTTAAAAATTATTTTAAAATTTGTAACAAGTTCTCAGTGTCTGCATAATTAAGCTTAGCTAAATATTCCGATAACATGATACTGCATTTTTTGTAATTTTTGCTATGTATGTCTATTATCTTATTAATTTTATTATATAAAAAAGGTCCTAAAAATATGTAAAATCTATAAACAAATGCATGTCTAGTTTGTGGCCGAGTACAGACCAGGTCTTTCCTTCTCTTGACTGATGGTGCTGGGTTAAAAGGTAGATCAGTATGCTGTTTTAATAAGGTGTGGAGTATAAATAATTGACGAACTGTTAATACTTTGCATGCCACGTAAAGCTGATGTGTTGGAAATAAAAAAGGACGAAAGGTGGCTACCTTTAGAATAGCTCTTTGAGCACGTTCTAGAGGAAGTAAGATGGTTTTTGCGGCACCACCCCAAGCAATTATGCAGTAGGTAAGTATGGATTGAACTAAAGCTAAATATACCTGTTTTATTAAGTTATAGTCTGTAATGTAACGTAAGTTTTTAAATATATATATTAATTTACGTACTCTATTGCATAATAAGTCGATGTGTTTACGAAAATTTAGGTTAGGGTCAAGAGTGATACCTAAATATTTCATATTGTCTGTTTTCTCTAAAGTGGGACAAGTACACGCAAAGTCAGCGTTATAGGTTGTGCAGCTATGTGCGTAAATGTTTTGATTAGTAATTAGTTTGTTGTTATTCTTCATTGAAAATATGATATATTTAGTTTTATCTCTATTTAAGGTTAGAATATTATTATAAAGCCAATTTGATACGATATTAAATCCCGACTGAGCGTGTTCATAGACCTCTTCTCTTGTTTTTGCTGAGAATACCAGAGCCGTATCATCCGCATATGAAATAATGGTACCGTTTTGGAGATTCAGGTTGCAGAGGTCATTTATATAAATTAGAAATAGTGTCGGACCCAAAATTGACCCTTGTGGTATACCAAAGGAATTATTTTTCAGGTCAGAACTTACATAATGACCAATTTTCACACATTGATGTCGGTCTCTAAGATAATCAGCAAAAAGTTCTAGTTGAATTCCTCTTATTCCCAGAGCTTCAAGCTTGTGTAATAATATAGAACAAGAAATAGTGTCGAACGCCTTGGCAAGGTCTAAAAAGATCCCTATGGAATGCATACCACTATCTAAACTGCTAGTTATATAGTCTGTCAGTTGGGATACTGCCTGGCTAGTTGACTTTTTTGGTCTAAAACCAAATTGCCGATCTGAGAGTAAATTTTTAACTTCTAAATATTTCATTAGTCTGCTGTTTATAATCTTTTCTAGAATCTTTGACAGACCTAAAACCTAACTATTAATTCTAACTGCAACCTTTTAATCACGTCATTCTCTAGCTCTAAGTACAGTCGGAAACAAACGACAAACGGAGAGGAAAAAACAAAAATAGCGTAATACGAACAAATGGCGGGCGTTTGGCAAAAAACGTGGACTGGTCTTTAATTGATTTAATTTGTTCGGAGTCAAAACTCCGCGGTGGGGAGGTGTTGCTTCGTCGTGTGGAAGTAAGGGTTACTTTACAATGAAAATTAAGTTAGTTATTGTACTTTAGCAATGTGGGTAGAATCCATATTGAAATGAAATGAAAAAATTATTTTGTAAATTGGTTATAAATAACACTTTTACACGTCATGTTTTTTGAGTGTTTAGTTTAGCTAGATGAGGCCGGTATTTCCTAACTGACTACTCTGAGAAGAAACACCGAAACAAACTCAGAGGTCAAAGTCTCTTTTAAAGTCCAGAAAATT
Source organism: Tholera decimalis (assembly GCA_943138885.2). Taxonomy (NCBI): domain Eukaryota; kingdom Metazoa; phylum Arthropoda; class Insecta; order Lepidoptera; family Noctuidae; genus Tholera; species Tholera decimalis. The sequence goes on along the minus strand of OW964552.2, from coordinate 10,808,817 downwards.
TGTATTTGTATATGAGAAGCATGTAGGTTCATGTCTGTGATATTCTTTTGAGGAAATAACCATGCAAATTTGAGCGGACCTGTTCAGACAGTGCAAGCATTTGTCACTTATCGTGTAGCTCAACTTAGAACTTACATTACTAGCAATCTTCTTAACCCCTCTAACTAAGCTAAATATGCTTGTGTCTGAAGTGGGTTGACGGAAATAGTGTAATGGGTGGGGTTCGAACCTGTGACCTCTCGATCACAAGTCCGACGCTTTAGCCATTAAGCTATTGTCGCTATATTTATTTCTAGCTTCTGCCCGCGACTTCGTTCGCGTGGGAAGGTTTTCCCGCGTAAATCCCGATCCCGTGGGAATTCCGGGATAAAAAGTAGCCTATGTGTTATTCCAGGATGTCAACTATCTACTTAGCAAATTTCATTCAAATCCGATTAGTAGTTTTTGCGTGAAAGAGTAACAAACCTACATCCATCCATCCATCCTCACAAACTTTCGCATTTATAATATTAGTAAGAAGTAAGATAAGATTAGTAAGATACTATATATACTTAAATTAAAATTGTAATATTGAATGAAACATCAACAGTTTCCACAATATACTGGCGTTTCAGATGTGCTTAGCCATATTTAAAGACTCGTGGCTAAATGGTAATAGCCACACAGGTTGACTTACATGGTTAAGTCCAGGCAGTCCAAAATAATTTTCACGCAAGCTCCGCGTCCATCCACCCCGGTTAGGCCGTTGTATACTAAACTCTAACGCTACAGTAATAAAGTTGAATATCGCGTGCGCTCTTTCACCATGTTCGGTTTCGAAACTGCCGTTGTGTGCTAAACGCTAACGCAGCAGTAATAAAGTTGAATATTGCGTGCGCTTTTTTACCATATTCGGGTTCGAAACTAAATGTCTTAAGTCTCAATTCTTATTTCGCTTATAACTAAAGTAATAATTGATCTATAGGAAAAATGTCCTATATTTGGATAATCCTACTATCCTATCCTACTTAATATTATAAATGCGAAAGTTTGTGAGGATGGATGGATGTTTGTTACTCTTTCACGCAAAAACTACTGAATGGATCTGAATGAAATTTGGTAAGTATATAGTTGGCAGCCTGGAATAACACATAGGCTACTTTTTATCCCGAAATTCCCATGGGGTCGGGATTTTCGCGGGAAAACCTTCCCACGCGTACGAAGTCGCGGGTAGAAGCTAGTAAACTATATTATCTCACTGTCAATACTAATTTTAGACATAAAAGCCGAGTAATATTGATTAAATTTTGAATAATCTTTAAAAAAGACACGATTTTCTATTAAAAAATGAATCGAGGGAAAATGTTCCAATTACGAAACTGGTCTAGACATGTAAAGAAAAAGATCCAATAAATCATATACTAAAGTTCCATTTGGATTGTATGAGTGATTGTTTCAGAATATTAATACAAAACTACATACAATTGGTCATGCCGTGGATTGTGGGACCATCCCTACATATATAGATACCTCCGCGACTCGGAAAGGTCATTAGGCCGCTTTCCCCCGCTGTCATTTGTACATCCTTGATAGTCGTTACTGGAAGTTGGAAAATCTGACACTAATCTTGCGAAGTAGTATTGTGTTACCCAGGCTGTGGAGGTCAGATCGGAAATCGCTCAATGTATTACATTAGTACTCAGATGTATCCGGTAAGACCAGAAGTTGCCAAGAGAAGGTTAAGCGGATGATTACTGTGTCTAGTATTGAATTATGAAAAGAAATATCATTAGTCTTAGACAATATAATATATATGTATATAATATAATCTTTATTTGGAACACAGCCATAAAATTACATGTGTCTTAATATCTAGAACAAGTAGGTACAGACACCAGCACATCAAGCTACAACAATCTGTCAAACTTTAATAGATTTTCAACTTTATTGTTAAAGAAATTAGGTTCAAGGTTGATTGGGAAAATTTGACAGTTTCGGGTAGCTTCATGTGCTGGCGTCTGTACAATAATTTGACAGAGATAAATAGCCTGCTGCCTCCCTAACTAGGCAAAGACCTACAGGTTTTATCTTTGCTTATAGCCTGTGTAAGACGGTGTAAACTTTAAAAAATAATATTAAATAAAAAGAAAAGAAAAAAAAAGAAAAAATATACAGGTAATCAAAAACAAGAACAAATAATAAATTTTAATTAGATGTATAGATGGCCATTTATCTACCGTAAAACGTGGCAACTTGACCATATTTCATAACAAAAAACGAATTATTTTTTTAACCATAAGACGCATAGAAATTAAAACTATTTGTTTATAATTATAATACATTTGGCTCACTTTACCGTAATCGTCAATTTATAAAAACACTTATTTTAACCTGTAGAAAAGAATAAACAACATGGGTAAACATGCCAAATTTTTGGCAACTTTACCTACGCACCGTATTCATCGTGTATTGCATATTAAAGAGTAGTTGAGGTAAAGATGGCCTAAATTACGATTACTACTTTTAAAAATGAAAAGAATATGTGGAAATCAATAACGATAACGGCAACACAGATAGTAGGTAAAGTTGCCATAGGGTTCATTGTAATCTACATACAAATAATTTGTAACGCTCAGGGTTGTCAAAAAACAAAGTGTTTTTACCCGACTGCGCCAGAAGAATGGTTATGTTTTTCGAGAGTATGTATGTATGTATAATTGTTTGGCACGCTCTGTGGCCTGAACGGCTCGACGGATTTTAGCTTGAGAGGTATCGTTAGATTCGTATTGACTTTGAAAGTGACACTGGGTATATCAAAATAAAAAAGTAATAAAATGGCGGATTTTTGGCGCCATATTATGCCTTCAAAAAGTTTTTTTTCTCAAAACCTATCGAGTGGGGTATCAAAATAAAGGGTTTTAAAAGGTGATTACAAACATATAAACAACTTATATGTTTAAAAGTAATTCAAAGTGACAAATCGTAAAAAAACACGTATAAAGAACTAAATCGTCTGCGAAATCTTTCACATTTGTAAATTAAAAAGCTGGAAATAAAAAAAAGTAATTAAAAAAATTAATAAACCCGACTGCAACCTTATACTAAAACTAACTGAAAAGCTAATAAAAACAAGCCCATTTTAAATTAAATAAAAGTTGGCAGCAGGCGGGGCCCATACTATTATTATAGTTTCAAACTCAAATGGGTCCCGCCTGCTTCCAACGTTTATTTAATTTAAAGTGGGCTTGTTTTTATTAGCTTTTCAGTTAGTAAGGTTGCAGTCGGGTTTTTTAATTTTTTTAATTACTTTTTTTTTTATTAAATACAGTAATACCCCGCTTTACGCGAGGGATACGTTCCGAAAAAAATCGCGTTAACTGAAATTCGCGTATATCGAGGTTTATGATTAAACATAGTCAAAATTTAATACAAAACAAAATATGAATCATTTTAATCAATCACTTTAATTCTAAGAGCACTTTATGCAATACATACTATTAATTATGTTTTACGGAAAAATACATCTATTGTCTTTTGGGTAGCGTTTTTTTTTACGTTCTTGTAAAATACGTTCATAACACCCAACACTGTTTTTAATTGTTTGACACACGGTCAAGACACGGTCATCATTATTGTCTATACTCTGCAATATGTCCAAACCTGAATAAATTTTTGAAAGAGTATTTTGTATTCCCCCTGAAGATAAAACTTTCTCTTCTTTTTTCTTTCGTTCTTCCACATCATAGATAGGATTATTCTGTAACTCGATCAGATCTTCATTGCTGAGAGGATCGTCGTGCGTTGCTACAAGTTCTACGAGATATTCTACCGCGACATCTTCAAGTTCAGACCCCTCAGTCATTACAGCAATGTCTTCAAGCACTTGTCTCTGCATCTGGACAATTGTTCTAGGTGATTCCACTACATCTGGCAAAAGATTACGCCACACCCCGTTCATACAACTCTTTTTAACTTCCTTCCAAGCCTCTTCTATGTTGTGAATAGCTTTCATAATGTTGTATGACTTCCACCAGTCTCGCAGACTGTCTTCCTTCTCTATCAGTTTCATGAATTAGTTGGCTAAAAGTGCGGCGATGGTAATAAGCTTTAAAGTTTGCTATTGCTCCCTGGTCCATAGGTTTTAATATTGACGTAGTGTTTGGTGGACGGAACTTCACGTACACTTTTAAGTCTCTGGGTTGGATGTCCTGGGGCATTGTCTAAGAGTAATATAACTTTAGGTTCAAGCCCATTTCTGTCACATTAGGATTTGACTGAGTTTTCTGCGGTTTCGTTTTATGGGGGCCATTTTGGCTCTGAAACAAAAGGTATTAAATAAAACTAAAGCTCACATGCGCGCAAATCCAATATAACTTATCATCCAGGATATTCACTATTATGTTGTGAAATTTAGGTATTCGAAAATGGTTACATACACACAAACAAGAAATAAAGACTCATGCTTGATTTAGTGCCAACCCTAGCTACCGGTAAAGTTGCCACAAAGCAGTCAGTGGTAACTTTACCTAACCTCAACCAACATTACCAAAGCAGTTTTTTTCAATAAATTAAAGAAAATGCAATTGCTGACATTACAACAGTAATCCCAACCGTATTATACATACAATATCAAAATTTCACTTACCTGTGATAAATAGTTAGGGCTCTGTGAGCACAATTTAGCAACCATTTACTCCTAGCACGTTTTCACACAGTACACTGTGACAGTCATTACTGACTTAACAGCAGTTCTTCCTCTACGCAAAATATGATAAATGTTGCTTTTTAATGTCTAAAAAATACTACTATTACAAAATAGATTTCTAGTAGGCAGATTTTTGAGATAAATGAGTTTATACCGAATACCTATAGTATGGTAATGTTACCAAGGGTTCGGTAAAGTTGCCACGTTTTACGGTACTTATATGCTATGTGAGTGTGTGTATGTGTGTGCGTGTGTGTGTGTGTGGGTGTGTGTATGTGTATGCGGGAGTATGTTCAGATGCGGATTTGTATTAAAAGTGATTCCGTTTTGGTATAGTCCAATGTGAAAAACCAAGCCTCAAACAATATTCTGTTGGTGCATAAGTACATATATACTTGACGGCGCTTTATGTTTTAATTAGTGTTAGATTTCATAGATGTCGCTGTTAGTTTAGAGTGTCGTGTAAATGAATTATCTGTGTCTGTTACGTCACATCCGATGACATAACACTGACACAACACCGAGCGCTAGTGCGCTGTGAAGCGCCGATTTACTGGCAGTATCATAGATGATACATATAAATCAGTATGATTTGAGACTCGGTCGGGATCGCACAGTTGTGCTACGCTTTCGGTAGAGTGTCTGAATCGTGTTACTTACTTCTATTGTTATCTTATTATAACTGTAACTTAATGGCCACGCCTATAAAATGCAACTTCAGAATTGAGATCATGGATCCAATTAATATCGCAGATGAGGACCTAATCCCTTCATACTTTAAAAGGTGCCTAATACCTACATACTGCTTGAAAGGTCTTTCGTTAGTATTTTTTGTCGTACATTTATTACTGATCGAAAGTACGGCCCGTCACCACTAGGTTATCATTATTCAGATTAAAGGTTGAGTTGGGGGACGGAATTGCAGAATCTAATTCCACCAAGCCCGTTCTATCATCGGACTACAAAACAAACGGCGATGCACCATCGTTACAAGGTGGACATCCCATCCATACACACAAAACGTTCGGGTTTAACCACTGAAGATGAAGCACGTTAACCTAGAAGTAATCTATTCACTCTTGACTTAAAGACTCCCAGGTTATAGCTATCAGGAAACACAGACTCCGAACTTTCATTGTGCGTACGGCTAAGGAGTGGAATTCCCTGCTTTTACTCAAAAAATAATAGGTTACTTCTAGGTAAAAATAGGGTCGTATTGTTATTCTGTATCAGTCTGCATACTTCCTAACTCTTTTTCCGGAGCTGCGCTTTTCCATTTGTTTTCATTAAAGCTTGTTGTCGCCTGTGACGCTGTGTCTGCGAGTCGACACGGTTTTATTGACACACGCGGTACAAATCGCACTACCATTACAATCTGATTTGCTTTGTGTCAGGCTTATGGTTTATATACTTAAATAAAATGTAAATAAATTAATAGTTTAAAAAACTAAAACATGCTTTTTAGTCGATCTAATCCTGGAGTATACTTAATTCACCTGGGTTAATTCACCTAGATGCATTAACTAAACTTTTTGTAAATATTATTCACCCAGGTGCATTAAGTATACTAAAAGTTAACTTTATTCACCTGGGTGCAAAAAATCTAAATCTAGAAGTATCTAGCAAACCATACTCGACACGTATTTTGCTTCTCTACGGAGTATCATCAGGAGACGTTAACTCGTCTACTGCTGCGCCGCGAAACAGAAGACCAGCTATTATTCTGAAGATGATACTATATTGTTCTGGAGTATTAGTATGAAAATATGATATTAACGATATCATGATCACTTTCCATTTATCAATTAAGAATCCTACTCTTTTTAACACGCTCTTATTAGTTCGAGCTGTAACTATGTAATAAAATCTAAGAATCTGAATTACACGCACTTCTAATTGTTGTATCATCATGAAATATGGCAATTATACGTAGATTAGATGACAATACAATATTATGGTACCACCGAGCTGGTCTGATGATGGAATTGGAAGGTATCTGATAGAACCTTGGACTACCTACTAGTAAACATATCGAGTTAGGGCTCATTAGATCCCTGGAGATGCACAGCCAAGCTGTGGAATTCTCTGCCGGCTTTTGTGCTCCCTGCCACTTATGACCTTTCAGCCTTTAAAGCAAGAGTAAATAGGCATCTTCTGGGCTCGCTGGTGTCATCGTAGACCTCACGTATTGCTTACCATCAGGCGAGGTCGAGTTCAAGAGCGGACTCATCCATAGTAAATAGAAAAAAAATATTCTAACGCAATTTTAAAATTTTATATCTTTTTCATTTGATATTATTATGTTTGACAAACCGTTCATGTTATGTTTAACTTAATAAAATTATGTTAATAAATAAACTCAGAGGTCAAAGTCTCTTTTGAAGTCCACACAATCTGTACTGTTCAAATTATGGGAACTTGTAGGTTACTGTCTGAGGAGTTCTTTTGAGGAAAGATGCACACAGATTTGAGTGGACCTGTCCAGAACCATCTGGGCAAGCTCACTCAAACCTGTGTGAATTTTCTGTGTGAGCTGTACTGACAAGTGCTTGCCATTGGTAGAAATAGGTACTAAGAATAAATATTAATAATATTCTTTCTTACTTTTTTTAAGCTTAAAAGAACTTAAACGAGTAAAGCTTTTAAGTAGTAGTTAATTTAGATCACAATTCAACAAGTATATTTCCTTTTAATTTCTCGTAAATGGATCGGTACTTTTCTATAGTACATTGATTCTCGTTCAGTACGAATAAAGAGCCGTAGTTTTATTGCTAGCCTCAGGAACTGCTTTGTGATGCAAAAGATTGATGCCTATCTCTTGCAGTTCCGCGATCCAATAGTGAGAATGAGGGTTAGATGTGTGTTTGTTGATATTTACAACGTAAATTTTGCAGAGCAGTGCAATTTTATGATAGAAAATTACGGAGTGCATTATTCTTTTTAGGCATTAGGTATACTTATAAATAACTTGCAGAAAAAAATACTTTTTTTTTTTTTTATCGTGGTAAAATTATCAAATAAGTCCTCCCACTCCGGGCAGGGTGGGAGGGACTGTCAGACTTTAACTGACTAAAATCCACGGTGTTCCTTCAATAACCCTTTACGTACCGGGGTCACGGTAACGGGATGAGTCCCACGACCCCGGCAGGCTTCGGCCCTCTATGGGGGGGCCTCGTCATATTGCTGACGCTCTTTGAGGCACGCGTGGAACACGACGCGCCGTCGACCCGGGCATGGTCCATGGTCGGACAGCGAGTTGCCCTTTACTCGCTGTCCGCATGCCCGCGCCTACGGTGGCCGGAGATCGTCGGCCGACGTCCGACGCCGTGGGCGTCTACCACTGCGGCTGGGCTGGAGGGAGGACGCCATCCTCTCCCTCACGCGGCCCGCCTCCTCCTTCGGAAGCATGACTGCTTCGCAGAAGGAGGCGACCGCTTCCCACTCCCTCTCGCCCCGCAGCATGGCCTCGACCAATGCCGGGCGCGAGAGGTCTCCGCCTATCGCCGCCGTGAGGACACGTTGGTGCTCTGCCCAGGCGGGGCAGTCTTGCACCGTGTGCTCTACGGTGTCCTCAGGGCGACCCTCGCAGTGGTGACACCCAGGCGTTTCCTCCTTTCCCATCAGACACAGGTACCTCCCGAAACTTCCGTGTCCGGTGAGGACCTGCGTCATGCGGTAGGTCAGGACGCCGTGACGCCGATCTAGCCACTCCTCAAAGAGGGGTCTTACCGCCGCAATTGCGGCGTGCCCAGAAAAAAAAAAAAAAAAAAAAAAAGTACTTAGGAAATGTTTAAGGGTGTTACAATAGACGGTCTTATAAAGGTGATATTTTAAAGACAATCTTGAGGATTTCAAAGTAAAGATCGTCGGCACTGTGGGTAGTCTTAGGAGTCGGTAAACTCAAACCTCACGGGTCGGCGGCGCATCGTGTTCCACACGAGCCTCAAAGAGTCGTCAGAACTAGTAACGGGGTCCCATAGAGCCATTTCCTGCCAGGGTTCAGGGAATGTTCTAACGAGATACCGTGGCCCCAGAACGCAAGGGCAGCTGAAGAAACGGGGTAGGTTTTTGTCAGTAGAAGTCTGACACTCCCTTCCGCTCCACCGCGCGGGAGGAGACGTTTGATGATTTTCCCGACCAGAAAAAATAAATAAAGTTAAACTCAAACCTACACTTAAGAGTATTCTGAGTAGAGGTTTAGGTTGCATGTTGCATCATGTAGTTCCTTTTCAATGTGCATAACTATATTTGCTACTACACACATCAAAAGTGTCTAGGGATCAAGCATTTTTATGCGGATTTCTTGAGATTGAGATGTGGCTTTGTAATAAATTTATGATTTTATAAATTTATATGGATCCTTTTTGGTGCATTTCATAATTTGAAACAGGAACTGTTAATCAAATTCGAGTAAAAGATGAAAATCAGCTGTCAATATTTTCCCTATAAAAACATACAACATAGTGTATTACATACTCTTTGCATACAACGCATTGAAGACATTATTAGTGCTACTGTTTCCCTACTACTGATTAAAACCAACGTTATTATGGAGCGGCGACGTCATTTAAGCAGGGAAGAAATGCTCAGAGCCGTGGGAATGATAGAAGCTGGTTCCCGGCAACGTACTGTGGCTTTAGCTCTGAATACAAGTCAGAGTGTTATCAGTCGACTTTGGACACGTTACCGAAGCACTGGTACCGTGGCTGAGCGCCATGGAGGACGGTATCGCTGCACCACACGGGGACAAGACCGATACATTCAAATCTTAACTCGAAGAGCTCCAACAATAACCGCCATGATGTTAGCCGTGAGGCTTCATCACTCTTCAGGGAACTTAATTAGCGACCAAACAGTCAGAAACCGCTTGCATGAAGTGAACCTTCATTCCCGAAGACCGCTACGGGTACCACCTATAGCAATGCACAATCGTAGGATTCGATATCAATGGGCTCTTGAACACAGAAATTGGGCAGAAGAACAATGGCGTTTCGTGTGCTTTTCTGATGAGTCTCGTTTTGGTATGAGACGCTGGACGCCAACAGCGATTAAAATCCTGCCAGGAAGTCCATCCTTATAGTGGTGGAACCATCATGGTATGGGCGGGTATTTGGATCGGCGGAAGAACTGAGTTGATTTGGATCAGAGGCAACCTCAACGCTCAAATTTATGCTGAGACGATTGTATCTGACGTCATCGTTCCTCTACAAGCGCAAATCGGTCCCTTATTTCAGTTAATGCATGATAATGCACGACCGCACACCGCAAGAGTTGTAAGACAGACTCTCGCCGCAGCTAACATCAATGTCCTGCTCTGGCCTGCTCAGTCGCCAGACTTGAACCCGATTGAGTATGCATGGGATATGCTACAGAGAAGAGCTCTGCCGAATATATATCCAGTCGCAAGAAGACCTTTTTTTGTTGTTGCAACGAACATGGGCGGCCATTCCACAGCGTGATTTGGATGAACTCATTTTGAGTATGCCAAACCGATGTTCTTGTGTTGTTAGTGTTCGCGGTAGAAACACGGATTATTAATTGTTTAAGTTACCCAATAAAATTTTAAAGAAAACTGTTATTTCAGTCTTTTTTTCGAACTTTAATGTTAGTGGTTCAAATGTCAAAAATCCCTTTATTAGGAAAATGGAAAATTTCTTTATTAATGCAAAGGTGACTTGGTTTATCGTTACTGTGACAAACGAAAACACTTTATTTGATGAATCCTTAAAGAAAATTTTAATTAATATCAATCAGGAGAAAAGTTATTGCAAAAATATATGTTGATCCCTAGACACTTTTGATGTGTGTATATTTGCTACTATTTAAATATGATGTCTTTTTTTAAGGATGGGAAATCATCCAATGACTTCCTCCAGATCTGGGCGAAGCAGGAGGGTGTGTCAGACTTTTACTGATTAAAACCCATCCGTGTTCCATCATATGCCCTTCGTGTTCCGAGGCCGCGGTAACTCTTTCGAATAATTCCGCAAATATACATACACACCTGTCTATGGATACCACACGCATAGGTTTCATAATAATATTTTCAGTTTTAGTTCCATGTATGGGGTTCCCCTTTATTTTAAATATTTTTTTTTCTTAAAATCGGAAAGCGGTTCACAGAATACATCTACGTACTAAGTTTCACATGTATAGTCCTAATAGTTTCGGAATTAATATAAATGGCTGTGACATACGGACGGACGAACGGTCAGACAGACAGACATGACGAAACTATAAGGGTTCCGTTTTTTGTCATTCGGCTACAGAACCCTAAAAACCCTAAAAATCACACGTGAATAAATATTTAAAAATGTAACTTTATTCTTAATTTGTTTTACAATCTTTTGTGGTTGAGTATATTTTATGTGTAAGTAAAGTTGAAGGTCTTTCCTGTAGTCCCATATAAAATATACGACTGAATACGTAATGCTGGATGCACTGTGACGTTGCATTGTACGGAAACCGTCGAGGATTTTATGCCGCTATAGAATGTTGAATACTTTATTCTTTACTCATACATAATACGTAGGAAATTGAGGGAGGTATTGCTTTTATGATGTTCTGTAGAAGCTGAATCTTTCATCTTCACAATCTGCTGCCTACTGTTTTTACTTAATTTTTATACTGGTTTTTATTTAATTATACAGAAACAATTGCCGAAATGGTAAAATAGATATATTCTTTATTATACACCATGACAAAAAAAAACAAATAAGGTCTTAACAACTTTAAAAAGTAATCTTTTACAGACAACCTTTGGATGGATTTGACACAGAAGGAGAAAATAAATACGTGGGTAATCCATGGTGTACTATTTACTTATATATAATACAAAAACAATAAATTACATTCTCAAAACATATATAAATATGAAAAGAAGAAACAAAGATATACATAATGACAAGAATTTAAGGAGAGCGATAATGCCATTTTTGCCTGGTTTTGTCCGTAACAGTAGCATGTTACAGACAAAATACAGATCCACATCAACCTTAAATATGAACTCGCGCTTCTGAACCGCCATGTATGTATACATAAAAAATAATGTCAGTACATTAGTCTCACAAAAAATTGAAAATGTTTCAATCCATTTGAATTGTTTGTTATTTTTGCCTCAATACTGAAATAGCTTTCAATTAAATCAATTTTATGTATAACAAAGTTGACTAGGTTATCTATTAAGTAAAATAAGAAAAAATGCATCAGAAACATAAAGCCCTAACTAGACTAAAAGGACATCCAAAAGTATTGATTGGCGAAAAGCCTCAAAAGAATGGGATTGACAATTGTTGTCGCGGATTCTACTTTGACTGAGTCCTCCACCAAATAAACTAACCATGTATTAACATCTGCTTAGCCTTTCTCAACTATGATAGGAGAATATGATAGGAACTAGAACCATTTTCACACAAATGCAGCTGAGTTTTAGTGTACAACCCAGTAACTGGGTAACACGATATCCCTTGGCAAGGCTGGTTTCAGATTTTCTGTCTTCTTCGCAGGTTCGCAGCCTGAATTCAATCTCGGTATTTGCGGGATCCCGCATATTGAAAATATTCACATTTATATAAGGCAAATAAAACAATGAATTAATCAACTAACTCTAAATTAATCAAATTACACCGTTTTTTCTTCACAAAAAACAGTAACAAATACTGAATAAAAAACTGTACTGATATTTTAGGCTACATACTTAGGCTACCACTGACTGAAATTCAGCCATATTAGGCTACTTAAGCTGTAAAAAACGGACGACATCGGCCCCCGCTTTATTTTCAACACTGCCGGCCGCCAGTCACCGAGCGATCGCGCTCGCGAGAGCTCGCATGCATGCCTTTTTTCAATCCCGCAAATCCCGCGGATCCCGCGCCCTTAATCCCACATCACGCGGGATTGGAAAATGACGTGGGATCCCGCAATACCGAGATCTCGGTATTCCGGGATTGGAAGCCCTACTGTCAAACATGTACTTGCTGTAAATGATAGCCGCGACCAACGGCTTGACGTGCTTTCCAAGGCACTGAGGAACTCTATCTATATCTATATGTTAAGTCGGACGCAGACCATTCACAGACCGATCTCGTCAAGCGTTGCCTTAACCTTGAACATTCACCAGAGTGGTTGTTATTATTTAGCAAGCTCCTCAGCTAACGTGCCTTACTGACTAGGGTTTGATCCATCAACCACTATTTTCTAAGGCGTTTATACCTCTGGACCAGTCGCCTTAGCCAACGTGCCTAATAATGAGATTATTTCCTCACTACCGCTAAAATGTTCTTCATATCGAGAATTTCGGTATTGTCATTGGCAAAAAGTATAATACTCACCTACGGTCACATTAAAAACCAAACAAACGGCGGTACATTTTTCATCACTATTACATCATTTGAAGCCGCAGCGGTCCCTGGCTCACACAAACTGCGGCGTAAAAAACGCCGAGCAGACTGGAAGCACAAAGCATAGAATTTATCGTCCACCTCACGTGCCCGAAACATGCGCACACAGATGTCGGAGCAATTACTGGATGAGACCAGTTTCTAAGGTAAAGCCAAGGATTATCCATGCAAGCACATTGTGTTTGCACAGAACAGTAGAATGTGCCATCTTCATCTGTATTCAAGATATCGTTCAATCAGAATTTTACATGTGCAGAACGTAAATGCAAAACGCAATACTTTGTAACTCGCCTTTTTTATAAGTAAAAATCCTCTTTGTATATCTTCATTACAAACCGAGATTTCTTACTCATGCCAATCTCATCCAAGAACAACCTGTTATGCCCACCAACGTCCTTGTCATTTCTAGTTTGCCCAGCAGCATTCGAGTTCCAAAATATTCATGAAAATTAGTAACTTTTTTCCAGCAATCAATATCTCTTTTTTTTATTACGAATGAGCCCGCTCTTGACCTCGGTCACACCTGATGGTAAGTGTAAGATGTGGTCTACGATCGAACGAGCGAGCCCAGAAAATGCCTATTCAGTCTTGCTTTAAAGGCTGATGGATCATATGAATCTACGTTCAATTGAATAATTTAAACCAAAAAAAAAATATTAAGTTTTTTAAATAAATAATAATAAACAAATGTCTCTCTCTCTGGAATATTATTTATTCCGATAGCACATCGACGTTCCTCAAAAATCGCGCAGGCTTAAAATCGTTATAAGATACACACCTGAGTAGTTGGTGCGCCCAAAGTAAAAAACAGCTGACAATTCCAGTCAGCGCACATGCTTGTGGGCAGCGTTCCGTAGTCCACGTAAACAATGCTTGCTACAGGACAACTTTCCCTTTGCGGTTTATATGGAATGCTTTTTCAGAAGTACACAGTGTGTGGTCGCCAGGCTTTACTAAAGGCTGCCTGTTTAAATATTTCTCAGATTTCAGTATTGTGCACCCGATTATATGGACTATTTGGATTAAATAAATGTAGGAAGGTTACCTATTGTTTGTGACTTTCGCGGTTATTGTTTTGAATACGGGCTGAAGTTATGTAGGGGTGTTTCTATCAATACAGAATTGAGAATGCCAACATGTTTACTTACTTTGAACACTGCAAATTATAAATTATAACGTAGTTTAAGTGGCGGGACCAAGGTAAACCTATTATTTTGTAGACCGTGTCGTCATCAAATTTGTTTTCAATATGCTGGCTGCGAGAAGCACATGACCTGTTATGTGATGACACGTGGGGAAGGTTTACGACATAACATTAATTAAATCGTGTAAACTGCGGTCTCTTCTATTGTATTTCTACTTCGAATATAAGTATTCGAGTAACCTGAAGTATTGTTACCAATACAAAGGTATAAACTGTGGTATGAATAGCTTTGATATTTTGTATGATAAATGAAATGTTTGTGTTTATCATACAAACATTTTTTGTAAAAGGTATCGTTTGGATGTTCTAATTCGATAAAAAGTCATACCTATTATTATTTATGCGTGGCTAATGCAATATTTAAGTTAAATCAGCATAATATGCCCCTCATAAACAGACCATTTATGTACATATATACAGACTTTCTAAGATATTTAAAGCCTTTTTACGGCTATCAGAAAGCTTTTTTAATACGGCTATCAGAAAGCTTTTCTTGTTTGCAGAAAATGATGAACATCTTTTGTGTTTTATAGTACTGTCAAATATATACCTACCCCAGTACGATGAGCTTTGGTCTAATTTAGATTTGGATGGAACCGCCTATCCTCCATTTTGAGCGATGAGAACAGTTTGATGGGATTGTTGGTAGAGGTGCCTGAATTCGGGCCTATATATATTTATTTCCATAAATGTGGTAATCCTTGAGATGAAATACTTTTCATGAGAGCGAAGCCGCGGACAGGAGCTAGTGATCATGAGGCTATTGAGATCAAACATAAAGTAAGTAATTGATGTAATGAGACGTCATGGCAAGTTGATTATGGATAAGTGTTATGTTCGGTAAGAAATATAAAAATAATATTAGATTCAAATCAAGGATGTATTGGTGTTTGTAAAGTGCGTTGTTATATTAAAGTATGATTATGTCTTGTTGATGTACCTATAGCAAAATATAAAAATACTAATATAATAAATATTTTTAAGCAGCGTTAACGGTACCATATCTGTGATGAACTAAAATAAGTAGTTATCACCAACACATATTACTTAATAGTTACTACGTAACCACCAACTGCATCAGAAAGATTATGTGTTTATTTCTTCTTATAAAATGATCTATTTAAAACGCGTATCAGATTAAGCGCAATACCTCAGAAACCCCAATTAGAATATTAAATTATAAGTCTAAAACAACATGCGAAACTAAATAATTTGAACCTAGGCATTTTTTATAAAATAGTTATCCTTACTAAATGCAAAACGTATGTGCGTCATACAATATCCTTACGCAGACGCATACACTCATGCAATGTTAGCGGCCGACGCGAATGCACACATTTTTTAAAAATTTAGGTTTGTATTTATTTGTCATGATACTGTTTCCATTTTAAGTAAAATGAATGATTTTTCCATCAAATTTAACACCTATTTTTATGACGGAAATCGATTCAGAAGCCGATTCTGAACCAACTACTTTCAGGGATTGTGTTTATTATATACTATAACTTGTGTGGAGCTGGTGTTAGAATAAAGCAATTAAACTAGTATTAAACAGATTTCTAGGAATTGTTATATTATCGTTTGTATGAGCGCTGGAATCTACAACTTGTCATTCTGACGTGGCGTGGTGAAGAGAGAATGACGCAAAAAAATAGGATGAAAGATTGAACGTTTCTCATTGCTCGACTTGAAAAAAAAATGATTTCTTATACCTTATGTTTCCTACTCATATAAATGTCAGTTGATTTATTTCATGATAGTCACACATTATCACTACCAAGCGGATTTAATTGAAAATTGAAAAAGCTAACTATATCCTGGATTACAACTTAAGATACTTCTAAATTTAAATTATTTTCTTAATGATTCATCGGGATAATATCCCGTCATTAATGTGAACAAAACCATTGAAATCATAAATCTAAAAAAGTAGAAAAACCGAGACTGCACATAAAAACTTTTCACTCCAAACTTCAGATATGATTCTAAGGGACTAAAACTTCCGAACCGATTAACATCTTCGCGTTATAAAATCAACGGTGATTCTGAGAGGAAAGTTGCCGGCAGGTGCAGTCCCAGACGCATCTTCACGCTTGTGCCCGACGGGACCAACGCAGCTCTTGTAATCCCTTAAAGTGCTCAAAGTGAGAAAATAAGGGTTAAGTTTTAAAAGCACTCAGTCTGCCTATGGTTGTGGTGTAAGTGGAGATTTTGAGCGATTTTTATGCATCAATAGGCGTAAAAACCGTCTACGTTATTATTTTAGACTAGCTCTCCTGCTGCGGTTTTTCAAGCGTGAATAGGTTTTTCAGAGAAATTAAAATAGTTTATGTTACTGGCTGATAATGTAGCTTTATATCGGTGAAAGGATGTTTGAAATATTTATATGTTTATCCGTCGCGTACCAACAAACAATTTTAACTTTTCTTTTTGTAATGTTAGCGTAGATAAAGCTGATACGGCAGCCAAATTTTGAGATACAAATCTTAACCCATTTGCATTTTAGGTAGGTAATGCTCAATAGTTTTACATTTTATTTTATGCAGTTTTTTGTCTTATGACGGTCCTCCTATTAAGTTTATATTGGCTATACTTCTATTCACAAATCCATCGATCTCATTTGGCTAAGATCAGTAGAAACTATCGATGGACGTACAACCGACGTCCTTTGGAAATTAGATCGATGAAGTCGAGAGCTTTTGTAACAGGGTACCTTCTTTTTTATTATCGGGGGAAACCTTCAAAAGGCACTTAAACTTTTGCGGAAGAAGAACAGAAAGTGTGGGATTTCTACCTCACTGAAACCACCCCGATGATCACCATCAACACATAGAAGGGGATCCGTTACCTCTTTTAAAAGACCACTCTGGAACCCTTTCTGTGTCACGCCCATTAGGGCTCATTCCTGAGGAGAGTGTAAAGGGGTCTCCCCTGAGCCTTGCTGTGCACGGTAGCACGTGACCACTGTGCCACCATCTTCCCTGGATTGTGACAGGGTACCTACCATCCTCTTGTCGCTTACACCACATACTGAGAACGTACATACGACAATCGGATCCAGCTTTAAATAAATAATGAGGGAACGCTAGCAGCCGGCACGTCACGACACTTTGTCGATCTTCTTTTGATAATACTGCCTAATAAACGCTTGGACACAGCGGCTTTCTTTGTAGTTTCTCATTGATCGTAAATTTCATAAAAGATTATTGTTTTAAAAACTTTTGTTACGTAGTTGACTTTTTGAGTCGTTGTAAATGACAGTAAGTGGGTAGTTAGAAAAGTTTAATTTGAGTTTTGCTATGAGTTTTCTTCTGTTAAACTGTTACAATACTTGGTTTAGTTTTCGATTTCTTTGTCTTAGTTTAACTTTTATTGAACACTAAAGGAGTCATGTTAAACATAAACTGTCAGAGTCTTATATTTCAGTAATATATTTTTAAATATATATTTTTTTAATGGAGATGTATGCGTATAAGGTAGTTAGCCAGCGGCTAGGTAGGCGGCGGTGAATATGAAAACAGTAAGAAGGATAGACGATTATAACAGACGTCAGAATGAAGAAGAAACGATAGAGAGTTATAGTGTAGAACTGAAGCTAAGTTATATAAGATAATAGCGACAATAATTGCCCAACGGTTTGCCATGATGACAGAGAGAAAATAATATATATTTTGAAGTTATTTGGTTCTGATAAAAATACGGCAACGTACATATTGCCGTATTTTTATCAGAACCAAAACAAAGGAACGAACAAAATTCCTGAGCTCGATTTCGCCTTAATAATTAACAACCAATCAGAAATGATTACATGCTTCATAAGACAACATAAGGAAAATACGTCTCCAGTATAAAGGAACACTATAATTTTCGAGACATATTAGTAAATATCTAACAGTAGAGACGACTAGATATTGTGTCGGTAACGCTTATCGTAGGGATGTTACGGAGGCTATTCAGCTTACTTGATACGGAGTCGCACAGCTTTACCTTCGCGGAGATGGTGTTATATTATATGGAAGTAAAGATAAATGTTTATATTCAAAAACAATCCTAGTACCTAGGGCGTCCAATCTCGGAATACCGAGATCTCGGTATTGCGGGATCCCGTGTCATTTTCCAATCCCGCGTGACGCGGGATTACGGGCGCGGGATCCGCGGGATTTGCGGGACTAAAAAAAGCATGCATACGACCTGTCGCGAGCGCGATCGCTCGGTGACTGGCGGCCGGCAGTGTTGCAAACAACGCGGGGGCCCATGTCGCCCGTTTTTCACAGCTTATGTAGCCTAATATAGCCGAATTTCAGTCAGTGGTAGCCTAAGTATGTAGCCTAAAATATCAGTAAAGTTTTTTATTCAGTATTTGTTACTGTTTTATGTGAAGAAAAAACGGTGTAATTTGATTGATCTCATACTAATACGTAAATAAATGTGGAGTTAGTTGATTAATTCATTGTTTTTTTTTGTGATAAATAAACGGTGTAATTTTATTGATCTCATACTAGTAGTAATACTGGAATAAATGTGGAGTTAGTAGATTAATTCATTGTATTTTTGTGATAAATAAACGTTGTAATTTGATTGATCTCATACTAATAGTAATACGTAAATAAACGTGGAGTTAGTTGATTAATTCATTGTTTTATTTGCCTTATATAAATGTGAATATTGTCAATATGCGGGATCCCGCAAATACCGAGATCCCGCGGGATTGAAAATTCATAGTCCCGCAAATACCGAGATTGAATTCAGGCTGCGGGATTGGACGCCCTACTAGTACCTACACGCAGCGCTGTAGCTAATTGTTCCAAAACTGCGCCAACCGTATTTTAATATGTATTAATCATCTTATTCCGCCAAGCTCATTTCATCATCGGACTACAAAACAAATGGCGATGCGCCACCGTTACATAGTGGCCATATCAGCCATACGCACAAAACGTTTTGGGAATACTTTCATTGTGCGTACAGCTAAGGAGTAGAACTCCATGCCCTCAGGCATGGAGTTCTACTCCTTAGCGTCTGTGTTTTCTGATAGCTATGACAAGAGTGAATAGGTTACTTCTAAGTAAGCGTGCTTCATCTTCTACCACATCGTCGCTTACCATCAAGTGAGATGGTTAAAAGTGAGCCTTGTTTTTGTTTTCCTTATTGTGTAAAATGTTCATATTTAAATCTTCGATTTTACTAACATACATTAAGTACATATCACTTACTAGTGTAAGTAATTAATTTTGATAACTCTTCATTTTTGTAGTGCATGTCGTTTCCTGTGAAAATAAATACATTTTTTTTCTTTCTTCTTTCTGTATGTACATAGGTATTTCTGACCAGGGTGATATGCATAATTTTTTGCGAAAGTTCCGCATTTTTCTGAAGTTAGGTAACAACACTAGTTTGGAGTCAACCACTCGGAGCGATGGCGACGTTTGACGCTAAGTATACCCTTGTGGTGTCCGACCGTTCTTTGTAATGCTATTCCGCTAGACTGTATGTGATTGCCGGCAATTATGAATGCAAAAGACAAATTGCCGGAATATCCGACAGCTATCGGCGACTAATTGTCGCAATTAAATGTCGCCTTTGTCTGATTTAAAATTATTTTGTCTGTTTGAAAATAGATTTATGTGTGCTTTGAAGTAGAATATACCTGTTCTTCCTTGATTTATAATTTCCGTGTTTGTTGAGGTTTCCTAGCGGCGAATATAAAGATCTTTTGTACGACCATTTTACAATTTATATGCAACTATATTAAACAAAAATGATAATATGATAAAAATATTTCAATATTCAATCTCACTCTGTTATAACATCACCCACCGAAAGACCGACTTCGGTATGCGTTGTCTGACTTTATAATTATAACTGTGTAGCTGTAATTGGACTAGAAATTTCCCATCCTAATATTACTTATGTTTTTTTTTTTTTAATTCCTTAGTGTTTAAAATTTCCTGTCTCCCAGTCAAAGAGGAAGTTTCAAAAGTGCGTGTTCATATTTAAGGGTTCTGTTCTACTGGGTGTGTTACTTATGTGTTGTAAATAGTACACTATGGACTCAAATCCATCCAAAGGCTATCTGTAAAAGATCGCTTTTAGCGATAAGACCGCCCATTGTAACACCCTTTGTAGTAGATAATTCTGTTCAGGTGTACAATAAAGAATAACTGAAGAAAAAAATAATGAATACCTGAAGAAGAGTATCTGTTCCGTTCCATATACAACGTGTAACGAAAACCCCATATCTATCTAAAAGGACTGAAGACAACATCTGGTATGGAGTCTCCATGCAAAGTTTCAGCTTAAAATAAGTGACTCACAGAATTGACGTCAAATTGTTGGTTTCGTTTGTTTCTTGAATACAAATAATAAGAAACGTGTCACAGCACTATGAGGGTCATCACTTTCCACGTCACTTGCCAATAAAACGATAATTCACTTCATTCTTCTTAATTTGAAAAATTCGGTCTCTGGTATCAATGTATTGAAATTTCTAATAAGTTCCACACATATAGACATGGGATTTCATAACCCTTTCCATATCGTTTGTTATCATCCGAAGAAGCCGTGCACTTGGTATGTATATACCCTTTAAATTACACGTAGTACAAGAACGAACAGAAGAGTTTGCGCTAAATAATAACATCCATACTGGTCAATCCTCAAGGTTAAGCAATGCTTGTCCAAATCGGATGGATGTATGACCATCTTAAGACTTCGAGAGCCCTCCGGCCGCGGAAAGTACGTTAAACCGTTGGTCCCTTTTTTTTCTGGGCGGGAAAATCATCGAATGACTTCTCCCACTCTGGGTTAAGCGGAAGGGTGTGTCAGACTTCTACTGATTAAAAACCCACCCTGTGCCTTCAGCTGCCCTTAAGTTCCGGGGCCGCGGCATCTTGTTAGAACATTTCCGCAACCCTGGCGGGCAATGACCTTATGAGGCCCCGTCACTGTTGCTGACAGCTCTTTGAGGCGCGCTTGGAATACGACGCGCCGCCGACCCGGGCCTGGTCCTTACCGCACGGTGAGCTACCCCTGCTCACCGTCCGAAAGCCCACGCCTACGGTGGCCGGAGATCGGCTCGCGATCCCCGACGCCCGGGGCGTCTCCCGCGATTGCTGGGGTGTGAGGAAGAAAGTTGCCTCTCCTTCGCGCTTTCGGCCTCCTCCTTAGCTAGCATGACTGCTTCGCAGAAGGAGGCGACTGCACCCCATTCCCTCTCGCTCCGCACCAAGGTCCGAACCAATGACGAGCGCGAGAGGTCGCCGCCGTCGATCGTCTCAAACCGTTGGTCTTGGCTATTATTTGTGTATCTATGACAATCGTTACCGGTAGCTAGAAGGCAGATCATCTGACACTGGCCTTGCCCAGAGATATCGTGTTACTCAGCTTCTGATATGTCGAGTTCAGAGAGGCAGTCGCTTCATGTGAAACTCTGGTACTTAGCTTCATCTACTTAGACTGGAAGCCGACCTCATTATTTTTGGGAAAGGTTAATGAGCTTATGTTGAGTGAATAGTCAAAAAACCAATTCGCATAAAACTAGTTAAAAATAAAACATTTTTGAATCAGTCTGATGCAGTTGGTGACATCCAATCTTGCATTGATTGCATTACGCACTATTGAAATATATCCTGTATGTACACGGAACTCTATTAACAAACATGGTTTTGAGCTAGCAACAGCGCAAAAAATATTTGAATGTCCTTTCTCTAAAAATTATATGCAACATTATGCGAAAGCAAATAATCTTTTTTGTTAACTACGAAAAGGCAAGACGATATCGCATTTTCATAGTAGTAGCTCCGTTGCAGCTGTTACAGATACAATAATCTTTAACGTTTGCTTGCCTGTTTGTATAAGGAGCGCGAACGTTAAAAATTGAATTTGGAACTTTGCATACGGTTTGAAATTGGAACTGGAACTTCACAGTTTTGTTTTTCGCGCGTAAAATTAGTTTGCAATACCACGAGTCAACATTTTAAATTTTTCATTCATTAGGAAAACACAAGATCAACTGCCGATCCTTAAGAATTGCACAGATTTGCTCCCTGAATATTATGTGGAAAGGTATGTCGATTAAGCTTAACTCATTTTTGTAAGTCTCAATCTAGCTATGCAACAATGAGCGCGAGCCAGCAGCATCGTTGGATTTACAAGGTTTATTATAGAGATGGGTTGTACTAGGTAAATTTGAGACTAGGTGCACCTATTCTTAGTATTTAAAAATACGTGATCCAGATACCTATTCCACCTAGTCCACCTAGTCCCTAGTCCACCTAGTATCACTTATTACTTATCGAATGTGGTCATGGTGCACGTACTTAGTCCAAGTAATTTTTTTATTGTGGCTACTAATTTTGCAGGAAACTGCTAAACAACAAATGAACACGGTATTTTGATTAAATTTTACGATGACGGTCTTAAAGCTTCACGGACTCACCTCGTTGCCACTTCTCCTGTACTTGATATTTCTATTGAACTTAGGGTGTTAGCACCAGCAATCAGTGATAAGACTAGGTTGGTACCTAGTAATTGGACTTTATACTCGAGACTAGTCAGTAATCATTCGATCCGAGAATACTCGATCCGAATGAGTACCACCTAGTCTCGACAAGACTAAGTATTACGAAGTATCTATTTACTTAGTCTTTTCGAGACTAGTTGGTACTCATTCGGATCAAGTATTCTCGGATCGAATGGTTACTGACTAGTCTCGAGTATTGAAAGATAAAGATGGGAAGACTACGGAATAGCGTAGTTAAAAAAGGACAGAATATATATTCTTGCACAACACGCGTGCGCGTTGCGTTACTTTTATGTACTTTGAATTAGGGTTTAAATTCAAGTGACTGACAAACGAATGATTTTGACAAACATGAATGAGCGGTAAAGCAGGTTTATAACGTGTTGAGTGAATGGAATGCAATTACGCGTTATAGCTGTGAAGCCTAAGAGCAGTTGGATTTCGCAATACTTCATGATACTAGGTGTTGTCAAAGTGAGAATAGGTGCCGCCTAGTATCGAAATTTACCTAATCTTCGGATCTGTTCTAGTAGATACGACTCATCTCTAGTCTATTAGCAAACGGGGGCCGGCCGAGTGCGCACCTCACGTATGTATAATTGTATACCCACTGTTTTGATCATTTAGTGTCTTGATAGGAAAAAACTTCGATAATTGAGAAAGTTTTTATCTATCTGTTCCCACACAAAATTATTACACCTGCCACGATCTCTCTTCACCACCCTTGGTTGAATAGCAGATAATGCCTATGGCACTAAGTCCGTCTTTGTATCTATGCGCATGAAGTGTAAATAAATATTAGAATATAAATTTCTTGTTAAACTTGCATAATTTCATGATTTTCGCCTCTAAAATAACGTAGAAAATAGTGACATATTACGTACGTATACATTCTATACAACCGTCATCTCTTGCTTGAAATCGATGTATGAACTAACTACAAACACTCAACTTACCAAAAGCATCCCAAGTACGGCTATCAGATAGTTCCTCTCGTACACCATTACCCCTACCGCGGCCGTCACAACGTTCTCAGCACTCAGTTATCTGGTTAAATGTAGTGTGTCGGCCATATTTCACGCTCCTTCCGCGCCACTGGCCGCCGCCGGCTTGTCTGCGATGTTACTTGACTTGCGAGGGACTCCAGCAACAACAAAAAAAAAATGATTAACACGTATCTAAATTTTGTGTTCTTTTCAAGGAGACTTGCTACACTCCACTCGACTCGGAAAACGTCCTCGATTAATGACATTAAATAATGATTAATGACTTAATTTGACTTCGTCTGAATGGAGAATGAGACTTAGTAGACTAGCCCCTGCCCGTGGCTTTGCTCGTTTGAAAATGCCCTTTTTTAAAGAAACTAAATTATGAAAATTACTGATAATACACATAAGTAATGATAATGCTATCGCTTTTGGAATTCGGTCCAGTTGTTTTTGATGTCTAATTTCTTCTTAAAATTTCTCAAAAATATCATAACTTTCCTGTTATAAAATATTAGTAAGTATATTAGTGTAAGTTAATGAGCAAATTTATCAATAATAACAGTAAAATTTAAAAAGTATTAACTCTTCGCCACTATATGAAGTCGAGAATCTAACAATATTTTGATTTTGTGGCTATGTAAAAGAATATTTTTTAATTCACTTTTGTCGCAGACCGTCCTTGCGAGTTGCTTGTGGTTTGCTGGCTGGTTGCTGGTGGGTGAAGGGTCATCGAACTTGTAAGTATGGAGATGAGTTATTACGGGAGGGTGAAATTTATAGTCTGAGGACTATTTCTGACATTTGAGGTATCTTTTTGTGAGTGGAT
This sequence comes from Tholera decimalis, assembly GCA_943138885.2. Classification (NCBI taxonomy): domain Eukaryota; kingdom Metazoa; phylum Arthropoda; class Insecta; order Lepidoptera; family Noctuidae; genus Tholera; species Tholera decimalis. The sequence continues at coordinate 10,784,194 of OW964552.2, read as the reverse complement.
TCGTCAAAGCGATTTAAGATCGTTTACACTTTACAGTGTTTTAAACTTCAAAAGTCTTTGTTCTTGAAAATGAATCAGTTTAAATGAAACATTGATACGATACAACTTCTCCATTCGTCAGAGGAGAAGTTTGCGCGCTTTGACAACGCTTTTCTCTCTACTCAACTCTCCTAGCCAACCTTCTTATCTAATGTCTCACTTTCAATTTCTATGTTCTTCACACAATAAGAATCTACGTTCATCCAATAATCTTCTCTTACTTTGACCTTCTCATACTTCTGACTTTATTCATTCTTCTTTTCATATCCAGTCGATTCTCCTCTGGAATGCGCTTCCTCTCGAGATCAGGACGGTTGATAATCGCTACGCATTTAAAAATAAATTGCGGATCCACTTTCTTCACCAATAAGCAGAATTTCTACATTTCATTTTCATTTGCTTCTTAAGTATATATGTATTTATATAAGTATTTATTCATGTATATTATTTATGTAGATTTCTATTTTATTATACTTCGATTTTATGATATTAGGTTTTTTGTGTTATCGCTATTATTATCATTATTTTTTCCAATATAATTTTCACGTACATATTGCAACTTCCACTCTAGCTCTTCACCACTCATGGTTGACTGGTAGAGAATGCCTACGGCATTAAGTACGCCTTTGTACCTATGTGCATAAAGTGTAAATAAATAAATAAATACGCAATACACTTACCTAGGTCTAAATAGGAAGTGCCGTTGTGAGGTATAAACGCTCTTTAGGAACGTTTTAAAACAAGATTTAGTTTTAAGATTGCGTAAATCTTTTAAATTCGGTGGCTTGAAAATGCTCCAATGTTTTTATTACTCACCTTTTAAAGAGGCAGAAATAAAAAAGAAAACCTGACTGACCGTATTAGTTATTTTAGTTTAATTTATACCGAAGTATACTTCAGTCAGGTTTTCTTTTTTTTTGACTTCTGTTGTTATCAGATCTTCTAATTTCTCCTTGTTATTATTAATGTTAAGCTAAAGTTTGTACTATCATAAAGCCAGCCTAAATTAATCCTATTGCTCTGACACATGCTCTAATAGGGAGGCTAGATCCACCACGTGGACCAAATTCTGGTCGGTGGATATCACAATCATGTCCTCGGATATTTGGTTATAGGACATGTCACACTTATGAAGTGAACATACATGATGAAACAAATTACACAAAATAATGTTCTAGTTTGGCTTCAAGTCCACAACAACTGGATTCATTTATTCACTACCACCTAAAACAATCACAAACAAGCCTAAAAATGAGACAAACAAAAACCACCAAACCAAACGATACTATCATCATTTCTATCGGCAAAAACTAAATGATTCACGGGTACACCTTCGACGGGTCCCCGATATATCAGCGAACAAAGAAGACTGGTGCTGAAGTGTGAGTCTCGGGTCACATACGGCATATAAATAGCCCCGTGTTGTCCCGGGAAATTTGCGGGAAATTGATAGCCGTCCCAACCCTATTTGCATTTTTTTTTTTCTATTTACAAGTGTACCTTTTGTCGTGGGATAAATGTTTGAACCGCGTTTGTTATATTTTTAAAATATGCGCGGTGGATATTTGTTTTTTTTTGTGTGTGGTTGAATGTGGGTGAGAGTTATGTGGGCTATTTTGCAGGTGATTGAAATGTGTGGGGTTTCTCTGTGGTAATAATGGTTTTGAGTGTTTCCAAGTAGGTGTGGTTACGAATACCTAAGGATATGATCAATATCTTTAAAATATGTATATCATAACAATTACGCGGGTCGATTATTATGACGTAGTAAACATCCTGTTGCGGCCGGGGACCAAGCCTTGATTTCCAAGGCCGGCATGGAAGAGCGGTGACATCTTTATCAGAGGTTACTCACCCTAGCGCACAACAACGTCATAATAATAAATATTATTTTAAATTTTAAATTATTCAATTGTTCATAAATATGTTTCTTTTTTAATGAATTTTTACTAGTCATTGGATACATGAAGTGGACTGCCGTTGTAAGACAACTAAAATAACACAGTGTATATTTCGGTAAAAATTGTTTCAATATTTTTTTTTATCACAGTTATGTGTTCTCTTCATACAACCAACGATATCAACATTGTCACAATTTTAAAGAAGTCGTTAGAAAACTAATTAAAAGTAAATGTCCTTCGTGGTTCTGGTAAAACTTTCCTTGATCTCCCGGACCTGTAAACAAAAGAATATTAATTAAGTCCAAGCTGCAAATTGTCATCTTAACACCTACTTAAGTCCCAAAAAATCCTTCACCATAATGCTGCGTCTTACCACAAATTCCCATGTATATTAATGAGAATGCAAACAAAAGAGGTTCCCTTCGGGCCCCAAAACAGGCGACATCGGCGAAATCTCCTAGTATTTGCGAACAGGGGATTACCGCCTGCCCTCCGCCCTAGAGTACTGCCGACAAATATTGACATTTCGCTGTTTTAATGCCGACGTCAAACAATCGACGATTTAGGGGACACTCTCGGTGACGGCGATGCATTCGACAGTTTGACAGGTGTGATATTTAATTAAATGTGGTCGAAAGCGTTTAATTTATTTATTTATTAAAACTTTATGTTACACAAAAGGTACAAAGGCGGACATTAGGCGTTTTAATCTTGGTTATTTTTCTATGAATTTCTACGACCAAAACTACAAGATAACCCTTTGAAAGTTTCATGAAAACAGTGAGAGACAATTTGATAAAAAACGCTTATATTATTTGTAATTGTGTACAATAAACAGTATTAATTCATCTAATATTATAATTATCATAAAATTATCTACAGAATGGTTTACATCATTCATTTTTATTATTGACAGGCTCGAATATAACCCAAATCTTATCTTATGGAAAGCCGTTGATGAAAGAGCACATTTACCTAGAATTTACCTTTGACTTTAAGACCACTAGCATATCAGAAGTAATTATTAAGTAATTATTAATTCTGCGCCTTAGCAGTGCGCACAACGAAACTTCTCATGAAAAAAAAAACCTTTATGTTTAAGTGACGAAGAGTGCATTCGTTTTTTAGGGTTCCGTAGTCAACAAGGAACCCTTATAGTTTCGCCATGTCCGTCTGTCTGTCCGTCTGTCCACGGTTTAGCTCAAAAACTATTGGTACTAGAAAGTTGTACTTTGGTATGAGTATACACGTTAATGACGCCGAAAAAGTGGTAAAATAAAATTTTGAAAAAAACAATTATTTAGGGTACCTCCCATACATGTAAAGTGGGATGATAATCATTTTTTTTCGTTCATCCCATAGTGTGGGATGTCGTTGGATAGGTCTTTCAAAAATATTAGGGGTTTTGTGAGACTTTTTTTTTATTAAGTAAACTGTTCGTGACTTATCAAGCTTTAAAATACCAATTTAAGTTAGAGTCAAGTGTCCTCCCCCTCTATCAACTAAACGGTTGTAGTTAGAAATTCAAATGTCACGGCAGTAGTACCTACATATAACGAAATTTAAAGGAAAACTATCACACATAAGCGGGCTTTACAAGTTTACGAGTAATAGTCGACCAATTGTATTTGACTCGAAAATTTCCAACAACTCTACAGAAATGTCGATAGATGGCGCTAAGCGCCAGTTGTATCGTGCTAGCTTCTTGTGACGATTGAGTAGTGTAGCTCTGTGTCCGTATTTAAATTCAAAACACCGGCTATGACAAGTTTTATACAAATCTCTAAAAAAAATTAAAGTTTTCGTGCAAAATTGTCGGATCAGGTGAAGATTTGTATAGGAAGTCAAATTAGTTAGGTAGTCATGTTTTGCTTTTAGTTAGAGCATGGTACGAAACGATCAGTCAGCGAATACGACACGCACTTGGCTGTTATAAAAACTACGGAACCCTACACCGCGCGTGGCCCGACACGCACTTGACCGGTTTTAATCTGACATTGTCACTAAAAGTATACGTCTACCATGTTTTGAGTTTCCGATCACTTCAGCACTGCTGCAAGCGCCATGATCACGGATCACCTACAATTCTCAAGCCCAAACTCGAAACCATTCAAAAACATGGTCTCTAAATATCTCGTTTCCAGTTTTAATGGTAGTGCACTATTTAAATATGTTTAAATTCTTGGTATCAAAACCAGTGCCATTTCCGCGATTCCAGCCTCTCAACGAAACGATAGCGCACACCGCAAATAAGGGGCTCTCATTGTTCCAGCCAGCAACCGGCGGGCGAGAGCGCAGCCTTTTTTATCTTTCATTTGTTTCGCGCTTCGCAATAATTCCTCGCACAGAACGTGATAATAATCAGTGTTCCCCGCACATCAAAGTGGCAGACGTAGGAACGATTGTACATATGCATAGTTGATATTAAGAATGGATTCTTTGAGGTATGTTGAGATTAAAATTGTAGTAAAGGGTTCAAAAGTACCAAAAGTACTTTTTAAAGAGCAATGAGAGTAGAATTCACATTACTATCAATCTTATTAAGCCCTCCATCTAAGCTAAATATAAAGAAAGAAAGAAAAGAAAGAAAGAAAATAAAATTTATTTGACCCAGATGTAAAGGCACGCAATAAATACAAAAAAAAAAACTAAAACTAAAAAAAGTAATTCAATAAAACTAAAACAACAACTTAATTAAATAAAACAGCGTTGCGTGTGCCTCACGGCTGTGCCAAATAAGCCCAGTTCAGCAAAATGCCAGATAAATGCAAATTGCCTGACGCTGGTGGTTGCTGGAGTGGGTTCATGGCAAAAGTGTAATGGGTGGGGTCCGAACCCACGACCTCTCGATCACAAGACCGCAACATAGCCATTAGGCGATGCTTGAAATTCCGAAACGAAAAGGCTTTTTTTTTTCTACGAAAAAATAAGTAGCCTATGTCCTTCTCCAATGTCTAATATATCTCTGTAGAATCTGTAATTTCATGTAAATCGGTTAAGTGGTTTAGAAGTAAAAGTGTACACTATACTTCTGTATTTACTTATAATATTAATAGAGATGGTAAGAGGATTTGAGGTTTAAAAATCTGATCATGAACTAGGGTAAGCTCTAGTTACCGTAGGCGCGGGCCTGCGGACGGCGAGCAGGGGTCGCTCACCGTCCGGTAAGGACCAGGCCCAGGCCGGCGGCGCGTCGTGTTCCACGCACGCCTCAAAGAGCTGTCAACATCAGTGACGGGGCCTCATAGGGCCATTGCCTGCCGGGGTTTGCGGGAAAGTTCTACCGAGATACCGCGGCCCCGGAAATTTAGGGCAGCCAAAGGAACAGGGTGGGTTTTTAGTCAGTAGAAATCTGACACACCCTTCTGCTTGACCCAGAGCAGAAGAAGTCATTCGATGATTTTCCCACCCCAAAAAAAAAGGGTAAGCTGTAGTTAGACGAGGCCCGCAGAAGCAGAGTGGTCGAAAATGAAGTACGCATGCCTAGAAGTAAGCTTTGCAATCTTGGCATTTTCTAGATTGAAATAAAAAAAAAGTCATGTCACTTTAAAATGTCTCTACATTTTCGATATTTTGAGGAATTTCTTATTTATCATTTATTTATAATTAATTAAAACGGTAGGTACAATACCAATTATATTAGTTAACACAGAAATACATTTAAGAAAGGAATAGTAATAATTGTGATTGAAAATTGAAATTATATAAGATAAAATTAAAATGGAACAGTAGACATTTAAACTTTAAGGTTAAAATGTTGGCGTATTCATAATAAATTTAAGCTTCATTAAAAAGCAGAGTATCTATCTAGCTAAGTATAATGAAAACACCGAGTTCAAGGTTTACGTTCTAACTGAACTGTATGTATTCATTCATCTTTCACCACAGAGTATACATAGGTACAGATATAACTTTTTAACGAATGTCATCACAAATTCAAACATTGTTCAGTCTGTTCACATTTAACAATATCTATATTTTCAACACTTAAGTTTGAATACAAATTAGCAGATTCTAAATTCAAATTCTCTTTAGAAAATTTGAATAAATTTGATTATTAAAATCAGCGTTTAAATTAAGCGTTGGCAATAAAGTTTTTATGGAACTGTATGACATATATGACTCGTCAGCCTTTGAAGCAAAAGTGAACGGACATCTTCTGGGCTCGCTCGTTCCATCGTAGTTCCAAAGTAAACAGAAATATCGTCTTTATTATATCCAAAGTAATTTACTGTCATAAATATTTCATTGGCATTCACTTTATAGCGGCAACCTGTTGTCTGATTACATGATATCACAATACGGAGGTTTGTTCAACTCTGAATCAGTATTCATGTCCTGTATAATTAATGTTACATTTGCTTACGTTTTTATTTAAATTGTTACGTTTAGTTAAATTGTGCGACTTCGCTTGCGTGGGAGAGTTTTCTCGCGTAAATCCCAATCCCTTGAGAATTCCGGGATAACATCACTGTGTTATTCCAGGATGTCAACCATCTACGTAACAAATTTCAATCAGATCCGTTCACTAGTTTTTGCGTGAAAATCCATACATACATTTATTTATTTATTTGTTCCATAGTTCACACACATTATTTACACTTAAGTTGGTGCCAACATAAACTCATTAGAGTTTTACCGTGCACCAAAAACATCGACTACATAATTTAACAATCGTAAGAATTGTTTAACATATTAAATTACATTGGGGGTATAAGCTAAAAAAGTAACAGTTATTTACTACAACTAACGAGCACACATGGGTGACCATTCTGGCCGGCCGTCTTTATAACAAAAGTGGTGGTGGAATGTTAGACGATACAGGTTGTTCCCAAAAAGTAAAATGTTTATTATTAATAGCTAACATTTTCTTAAATAAGTTTTTTGTTTTTATGTCAGTGTTTTGTTTTTATCTTCATAAACTTTAAGAAGATAGCAAACCGGAGTACATTGGATCCAGTCAATCACTTAACTGGAACCGATGTTCTTTGAAGCAGTCAAGTAGAGGACTGGATACAACTGCTACTACTTTTTTCTCTTCCCGCTCAGAGTGGAGTGGATGTTCCAGACTTCTACTGACTAAAAACCCAACCTGTTACCAGTTCCTTCATTTATCTAATGGCCGCGGTATCTCGTAAGAACATTCCAGTCACCCTAGCAGGCAATAGCCTTATCGGTCTCCGTCATTGCTGCCGACTGATCTTTGAAGCGCACGTGGTGCGTGTAAGACGACGCGCCGTCGAACCCAGGCCTGGTCCTTACTGGACGGTGAGCTACCCCTGATCGCCGTCTATAAACCCATGCCTACGGTGGCCAAAAATAGGAAAGGTAATACTAATCAGTCATGCCGTGTGATTGTCATATGAACTTCCGAAAATCGATAAATTGTTAAGTCTTCCACCGGCAAAGTTTGGATCCTTTTAGATCAAACCCGGGGTTTATTCGTTTCATATTAGGTATGTTTTGGGTAGTAGAGTAGTGTATGTAGAGTAGTACGAATAGTAAGTATCGAGGTACTGTGCTGTGAGCTAATCTTCCTCTTCGTATCGATGGTAAATCGCGTAAGTACTTTATATATGTTGGGCCCAGTAGGTAGCCACGCGATGAGCTCAACGCGACCGTTGAGCTCATCATGTCGCTAGCCATTGTATCCAAAACTTCTAAAAATAAATTGTACCTATCTACGAGGCATCCCTTTTTTGTTTAGAAAGTACACCTTATTTTTCTTTTAAAACTATTGAAAATTGTAACGTTTATAGAAATTATGTTAAGTTTCCTCCGGACTAGCGAAGCATGGTGCCTAGGAAGTCACGCTATAGCATTTCTCATAGGGATTTATGATTTTATAGTTTTATTGTGCTATTCGCTCGCGGGCCCGCTCAGCGGGGCTCCGCAATTTACAGCGCTTTACAGCGCTTTTTTCGTGTATTGTTATTATAAAAGTTGAATGTAAATATTTGGGTCAAAGTAGAATTTCAGCGTGTTTTAATACATGGCATGGAAAAAATCAATGCTTTACATTGTAGATGCCAGATATTCACGTATGCACGCTCTTTTTTCTTTTATTTATCTCTTCATTGCTAATGGAAATCAAAACATATTAAAAGAACTCCCGTTACTTAGATTTGTATGTTATTTTATTGAATAGAAAGCTGAAGAGCATACCTTTTTATGCTGAATACATAATTATGCCATCCCTATTACCGATCACCTCATCAAAACTTGAATTCAACCTCATAATATATTTGAATTCAGAAAGACCAACAATATAATTCAAGACTCATTCAGTCGCAGATGTTAAAGAATTTATAAACAAAATTTTCTTTTTCATTCATCGCTGATATTCAAATTTGGAAGCCTGCGGTGTGGAGAGGGCTCAAATGATATAATTACGAGTGCCCATTTGGGGTGCTGACGTCATAATCCGTCGAGTAATTTCACGGTACTGAATGATACCGAACATGTGATAGGTATTAATATTTGGTTTCGTGGCTAGCATCTGATGTTGTGGGATAGGAAATTAACATTGTGTAAAGGGGTGACGAATTTAATCGAAAGCTTAGTGTTACATGTGTTTTGGACATTTTTCCTCTTGTCGGCCGTGAGGACGAATTTTTCAATGTCTTATGATTTCTTCTTCTTAAATTTTTATCCACGTAACCATTTTTATACAAGTATAAATATACTACATTATTGATACCGTCGTATTGTTAGTACTTTTTTATTCAAAAAAAGTATGCAACATAAGTCTTAGGAGTGAAGCCATTGAAAAGTATCGGAAAAGTAAGTCTTTATCCTAAACAAAACAAAATTACCAAGTTTTAATTTAAAGCAATAAATAAACAATGTTCGCAACGTCAAAACCATTATCGCGTTCAACAAATTTCTCACACGACAACAAAACACAACACAAACCTAAATTTATTGTAAAAAATGAAAATCTAGTTAGCGAAAACTAAAAGTTCTAAATTAAATTGCATTCAAATATTTCAAAGCTTCGTTTAGAAACCACAAAAAGCTACAAAATGAAACTTTTTAAATTCTAAATAACCGGTTGAATGCATCGTTAACAATGACTCTAGAGAGAAGCGAAATAAAATTTGCGACTAAAGAATTGAATTTCACTCTATAATCGCTTCTAATTGTGTGGCGCTTAAGGGCTAGATTTGCATAATTTTTGCTCGGGCCGATCCCGGGGGAGCATTTTATGAATTTTGCATAAATAAATATAAATTGCGGCGCCTCTGATACGGAACACTATCAAGTTTGGAAGTTATCTCATACTCGAGAATTTTGCGGCCGATTTTCAGTTGGACAACTTTATTTGTTGTTAGAAAAGTGCGAAATAGTTATGCTCGCAAACATGTCCAAATTTTCAGTTTATTCCTAGTTTGCCGCGTGTTATTCACGCATTTTCGCTTTCGGGATAAATAAAAGCGTCTTTATTTGAAGAGGAACTTTATTTGAAACTTCTGGTTGACTAACTACGTTATAACTTTGTGATAAAATGGAATTCATGCGATATAACAAAGTATAACCAAGTTGAAGAGACAGGATAGGGATAGTACTATATAATACTACAAACGGTTTTAAAAATTGATAGGGCACCGTAATAAAAACAAAATAGTAGCTAAGCGCGAGGCAATCTTGCTTATGAAGGGGTCCTTAGCAACAAACGTAGTTTAACAAAAATACTTGGTTTTTCATAATGTTTGTGTCAATGAAAAAGTTTTATTATGTCTTACATCTCAAAAATAGCTGACTCTGTCAAACCATTTTTAGGTAGAAATATCACTATACAATAAAACTCTCTTATTATTATCTTAGGGGGGAGGAGACACATTTCACCACTTTGTAAGTGTCTATTTTTCAAACGATTAATTTTGAGAAAAAATAGTTTAAAGAACCTCAATGTCATTTTTGAGACCTACCTATAGACACCTTACACGTATATGAAAAATTATTATTTTGTATTTTCAGTTCCATGTATAAGGAAATAATAAATAATATATTTAATAATATAGTTCCCTTAATATTTTTTATTTTTATCTTTGTTTCCAAATCGTAAAGTGGTTAGAAAACATCTACCCACCAACTTTAAACTCTCTAATCCTTATAGTTTTCGAAATAAATTAAATTAAATTAATTAATTCGATTAAATTATACATGATGAATGTATAGGGGTTCCGTTTTTTGTAATTTTCTGGGGAACCCTAAACATGGCCCCCTTGTAGATTTATCAAATCTATGCGGCCGTATTGTTTCTTTTTGTAATGCTAAGCCTTTCCAATTTTCTAAAGACCGGTATTTAATAAGTGCAGTCTATTTCTAAGAAATAAGTATATGAGATAAATATATATAAATATTATGAGATTCTTCGAAGAAGATAAAGCCTTATAACATAAACTTACCACTAAAACCTACTTCAATCCGCACTTTAAGTCGCAGAAATCAGATGAAAAATAAAAGAAAAAGCAAACTCTCGATAAATTCCATTTATCAGCTTTCAAAATCCCATTAAAAACTGTCGCTAGAACTGAAGTATTTCTCACACATTCGCAATAACAAGTTCTTTGAAAGAACTTTGAAAGTTCTTTGAGAGTTCTTTCACGGCCAATACGTGCAGCGTGTGGGAGCATTTCGTTTGGAGTACAGTCAGCTCAATAAGTTATGAAGCCTTTTAATTTAGTTTTTGTATTATTTTCTTTCGCGCCACGGCTCGAAGGAGTTGTAATTGAATTACACGGCTTACCCGAGCTGCGGCACAGAGAAAGGTGATGAGTTTACTTGTTTTTTTGTTTGTGTTTACGTTTTAACAGGTGGTGTTTAAAAAGTGTACGGCCTAAATAATACTTCGTACTTGAGGATGTTTTTAACTCTTGAAAAGTACCAGAATCACTGCCTCTTTGATTTTCACTTTCCAGTAACTGGGTAGGAACGGTAACGTGGGGGGGTGGGCTTATAGCTATCTATAAGACCTACAAATGACAGCCGGCAGCAATACTTTTATGGACTTCCAATGTCTAACCTCCAAAATCTGCATCGCCGATATTTAGAATTTCGTTTTGCTGCTTATTTGTGACTACAAAACGATTAAATATTTTGTGAAGTTGAATTGCGTTTAATTCATTTTACCTTATACCTCGTTTGTGCTATTGTACCGATATGTAAAAGTCATTATATAGGTTTTGGTTTGTATTTAGTAGTGGGTAGTGTATAAGATTAGTAATTAGTCTTACTAATATTATAAATGCGAAAGTATGTGAGGATGGATGTAATGTATGGATGTTTTTCTCTCTTTAACGCAAAAACTACTACACGGATGTGAATGAAATTTGGTACCTAAGTATGTTGACAGTCCCGAATAACACATAGGCTACTTTTTGTCCCGGAAATCCCAAGGAATCGAGATTTACGCGGGAAAATCCTCCCACACGAACGAAGTCACGGGCAGAAGCCAAGAGAAATACCTTTATAAATATTCTCGATACTTACCTACACCTTTGAAACCCTATTAAACTTGAAATAAAATTACACAAAAAACATGTTTTCTCATCTCTACGACCTCTGTTCCTAAACAAACTTATATCGGCAAGGCGGGCAGTCCTCCGAAGACTATTCCTACGGATTCCTGCAGGAGCGCTTACATAACGACAACTCATGTTACCAATATTGTAAGCTTCACTGCTATAGTTATCTATTTTTAAAACTCGTAAGTTTGGTTTGATGCTTAATTATTTAAAATTGTGTTACCAAGCTAGTGGATTGTGGAGGTCTGGTACCTATTAGACCTCCACAATACTACTAGTACTAGTGTTTTACCTAGTCGATCCATGTAAAAACAATAGTAAGATGTATTTTAAGATTAAATTATTTTCTACTATTCAATTCTATTTATTTAAACTTTTAATTCAATTCATTGACACCTCTAAGCTCGCAGCAAATATGCCGCATAAATGCATAGTTCGTTTGCAGGCCATGCTTAGTTTATGCTCAGTTTTTACGTATGTAAATTATCTCAAATAAGTGTATACAATCTGACGTAAATTAGTGTAGTTAGTTATTTTGCGCCCCGGAAACTGTGGTTACCATTCAATGTTTCTATAATTTATTAGATTGATATTACTATACCTTGTTTACCTTGTTTTGATATTTCTCTCAAATACCCATAGCTTACAACGCATACACAAATAAATAAATAAAAAATACCTTTATAAAAACATTACCAAAGCCAACGCTCTTATATTTACGAGTTACATTCCACAATAGGCTTATACGCATGTTATACGCGATTACATTGAAAACGCACGCTTTGGGATTAAAATTACTCAACGAAATATTCCCGTACTGTAATCCTGTATTATACTGAAATTATTGTGTTTTACATAATGTGTAATATGCAGCTTTTGTATTTATAAATGAGTTGGTAATTAGGTTAGTATGACGATCAAATAATTAGGTGGTTTTTGATTGTAGGTCTACCATTATCGTTGGTATTTCTAAAGCTGCATCTACGCTAGGCGAGCCGAGCATGAGCCGAGCACGAGCGGAGCCGTTCTCGGCTTTGTCGTTCGCGGCGTCAAGTGTGGACGTACAACGCGAGCGCGAAGCAAATCCCTTTGTGTTCGTCAAAAAACTGACAATTGGCGGAGCATAGCCGATGAAATGCTCGTAGCGCGCTCGTTCGAGGCTTGTAAGTCGGTCCACACTAGACGAATTGTGTTCGGCTCATGATTTGCTCGTGCTCGGCTCATAATAGGCTCGTCTAGCGTAGACGCAGCTTTACCTATAAAGTTTTTTTTAAAGCTAAAGCTTTTTGAGAGTTAGCTTGAAGAGAACTAGATATGTGGGTAGAATTCACATTACTAGCAATCATGTTAACCCCTCCAACTAAGTTAAATATGCTTGTGTCTGGAGTGGGTTCACGGCGGTAATGTAATGGGTGGGATTTAAACTTGCGACCTCTCGATCACAAGTTCGACATTAGGCTCTTGACGCTTCATTTTGGTTGTTGCTCTTGACTTAATTGACTTATAATAGTTTAATCTTGCTATGATTTTTAATGTAGGTATAAGTACGTATTTGCATATTCCAAAACCGGAAAGCATTTTCTGGAGGATCTTTGGCTCCTTAAACATTTTTTTAAATTGATAATAGGTTCGCGTTTGACCACCATTTCACCTGATGGTAAGTCATGATGTGGTCGAAAATGGAGCACGCTTACCTAAAAATAACCTATTCACTCTTGACTTAAACTTTAAAGACCCCTAGGTTATAGCTATCGGGAAACACAGACTCCGGCAGGGAATTCCACTCCTTAGCCGTACGCACAATGATAGTATTTTCAAAACGTTTAGTGCATATGGGTGGGATGTCCTCCATGTAACGATGGCGCATCGCCGTTTGTCCTGTAGTCCGATGATGGAACGGACTTGGCGGAATTAGATTGTGTAATTCCATCGCACACTTTCGGTTTAGTTTAAGAGGCAGTGGTTCACCACTGGATGTGACAATCATGTATACCAGTTTAATTGAAATTAGTACTTAGGTCATTAATGAAAATGTGCAATAAACAATAATTGAATGTATGTAATATCTACCTACTATTAAAAGGGACTTATGAACGTCGGCAATTAAAATGAAAATAAGAAAATGAAACTTCTTCAATTTGGACATGGTACTCAAATCCCTTAATTACCGAAACCATCGGTTAATATCAGTAAAAAGAGTGGATCAATGAGTGACGTAATCCATAATTTAGAATCCAGAATTCATCTCCATACTACTTGTACTTTTAGCTATAATATAATATTATAAAGCGGAAAAGTTTGTTTGTTTGAACGAGCTAATCTTCGAAAGTACTTCGTGGATTTTGATGAAATTTCTTATGGAAATAATTTAAAGCTTGAGAAAGGTTATTACCCGTCTGCATAAAAGGAGGGTTACGTTTTTATCTTGATAAAGTCACGGGAGTGAAGCCGCGCTCGACTTCTAGTTTAATATATATCAGAGTCACAAGTAGTGTAATGTATGTACCTAAGTATCTCATTACCGCACATTCTAAGCCAAAGTGCACATATTCGCACAGCAAGCAGTCTTATGAAATGCACACTAATTTCCCCCTACCTCCTAAGGCTTCCTTCTTTCCTTACCCCAACTATGAATACCATCATCAGACCAGGCGATTATCATATTTCACGTTTATTATACCTACCATTTATTCATAACACTACAACCTTAATGCACACAAAATAGAGTTCAATTTTGATTGCGTTAACTGCAATGGTACTTGGTTTTGCAAGTGCATCTGCAAAATTATTTGCTGTTGATCTCAGCCTTACTGCTATCGTCTTAAGGTCGTGTTTGCTGTTTGATGAGTGCATACAAGATTGTGTTCTGGTGCTCTTAGTTAACAAAGGGTGGTCGCAACAAGTCTCAAGGCGGACTCCCCTCAAGTTTGTGTGAGGTTTGTCTCATATACGTCAAAGTATTTGCTGAAATTATTAGTGCGTTTATGGGGCTGTTTCCATTGAAGATTTTCTTTTGTTTTCTGTTAACCACAACTTATTTTGTTTATAACAAAAAGTAATTACCTACTACTTTTCTAGCTAATATCTACCTACTATTTGGCTGCTAGGATAATTAGGCCTTGCGCGCACTGCGTTGCGTTTTGGAAACGCAAAATCTATGAAGTATGGAGTGTCATAGATGTGCGCGCACTGCGGTAGAATAAACGCGTGCGGTAGAGTCACCGGTGGCCCCGGTCATTCTACCGGTGCGGTAGAACTACCGCAATGCGGCCACCGCAAGGCAGTGCGCGCACGGCCTTATGCTGAACCAGGCAAACCCCAAAACAACAGACTATGAGGGATCAAGTTTATACTTGATACATCTAGTAGTCTCGAAAGTTTTGAAAGTCCTTCCAAAGGTTGTCTGGAAGATATCGCTTTTAGCGATAAGACCGCCATTGTAACCATAGAATTAAGAAATAATATTAAATAGGTGTGTTTAGATTTTGTTCTACAATAAAGTATATTCTATCTATCTATCTCGCCTGCTTTTTGCACTTCTTTGAAAGACGTTACGGGTAGTCAGAAGCCAGAAAATCTGGCACCAGTCTTACCAAAGAGTATCATGTCACCATTGACAGGGTTGTGGGGTTCAGGTAGACTGTCACTAAGTAATAAAACACCGGTAGAATAGAAGAAGAACAGACCAGAAATACATTTATTCGAGAACAGACACACAACAACTACAATAGAAACTTACAATATCAAGTTAATAACAAAAATTGCGCTGAGCATGTTCGACCGAAAGGTACAAGGCTTCATTTAGTTAGACAGGAAGTCGACCACCCGACAGATATAAAAAGTTTTAGGAAATGATGACTTGATCAAAACTACTGGATTACAAAAACCATCTGAAGACACTTACCCCCCAACTAGCACAAATGGGCTGCATTAGGGCTTTGGAGCGTATCCGATTATTACTTATGGTAATAGACGTAAGCGCTAGAGCGTCTACTACAGACTTAAAGCAGCCGCTTTAGCGCTATTTGGGCGCCATTTTATGCAACCTAAAGTTCCATTTAACCTGCACAACGGTTGCATAAAGGTTCCTTAATAGCTATAACGATTTATTAACGCTATACTAAAGCTCTCGTAGCGCTACTTTTGAATGATTTTGAACTACTTTGAACGAATGAATTGATTATAGTTCTTTATTGTTTATCTTCAGTTGACATTATTTGTAATATTTTGGTAAAGTGTTTTCGTCGCCATCATGAAAATAAAACAAAAAGAAGTAAAAGTTTGTATTCTGTATTAGCAAGATATATGTATAAAGATACTTAAAACGCTGTCCAGTTTACTGTAGATATATAAGATAATTTTCGAGTAATTTTAACGCGCTTTTATGATATTTAAAAAATTAACAAAAGATATGTGATATTTTTTATTTGTTATACAGAATAAATTTTATTTCCGTATTTTTACGTGTCGATAACTTACTATTCGCAAGTGGCCGATTGTTTACCGGTACATTTAATGCACATTTAACTGAAAAACCAATGTATATCAACTCAATTTTGCAAGTGAATTATAAGTTTTCTTAAAAAATCATGGCGTCATTGTAATGTAGTCATAACCTGCAGTTTTAGCTCTAATAATTCTTTTTTGAGAATCATAGTGCTAATTTTCACCCTTCTAACGCTTCCAGTGATTTTTGTTCCCCTAGTGCAACTCACAGCCACAAAAAGCTCCTATTTTCCTGTTTTTGAGGTTATAAGATCTAGTTACGTACTTATTCGTTTAGCATCCATTTTTATTAAATCTATACTAAAATTATAAAGCGGAAAAGTTTGTTTGTTTGCTTGAACGCGCTAATCTTCGAAAGTACCCACAACAATCCACCCTGGATTTGGATGAAATTTAGTATGGAAGTAGCTTGAAGCTTGAGGAAGGTTATAGGCTGCAAAAAAGGAGAGTTATGTTTTTACCGTGATAGAATCCACGGGAGCGAAGCCCCGCGTGAGTGCCAGTGTTTTATAATAGTTACAAAAGCGGCTGTAAAATGGCGAATGGATTGTGCCTACAAGGAATGACTATTGCTACTAAAGGCCTTAGTTACACTGATGATTTTTTTGTAACTATAGTATGCATAAGAGTTTCTATTATTTCTATAATTAAACTTATAGTAGTATAGTAGTGGTTACTATAACTATAACCTATAAAAGTTACAATGGAAACCACTGTGCAGCTGTGAGTGGCAGAATGACCTTCGTAACTCTCATATAAAGGTGTAAGTGGTAAATGAGTTCTACCGTGGACTACTGTGAAGGCTAGGGTAGTATTTGATTCAGCTTATAGCACCTTAAGTAACTTTTATAGCTATAGACGTTTACGGATGCAGATATGCAACTTTGAACTGCTTTTTGAACCCTTAAACCACTATTTTACAGCCCAAAGTAACAAAATAGGCTGCTATTTCCACTAATGTGCTCGTTGAGCCTTATTCTTTGTGAATTTTGCAGTATTTCTTACATTTTCAATCAATAGCTCACTAATTCTAAATCTCATAAAACAGTGGATACGCACAGATTGCGAGTGACTTCCAATGTTTTCCGAAGCCCGGCTGTTGGCACCGACTAAGTGGGGCCAGATTTAACGTTCGACATAGCTGATTTATGCGTCTACCCTACACGGCGACGTGATATATAGAATGTGCTAGATTCACGTAGCCATATGGGCCATGCGAAGTGTGTTTTTTTTTCTGGGTTACCTACGCTAGTAAAAAAGCATGGTGCAACATCACGAGGAATCAAGAAGAGAGAAAATCTTATCAGCGTATTACTAGTCAATAGTGATGCAGAAGAATTAATTTTAGACTTAGTTTTTTTTCCCGAATCTAAATCCACCCGACAACCCATCATCTCAGAGGCGGTGGGATGAGCCGCTCTGTAAAGCAGTTCAGAGTGACCTTATTGCCACATCTGCTTCGGCTGCAGAGCGTACGCGCTTGCTGGCTATGAGTGAATGGGAGTCGGGTCTCTGGCTTCATGCACTACCGTCGTCGAACATAGGCACCTTGTTCGATGATACTACTTTCCGCCTCGCTGCTTCCCTTCGATTAGGTGCTCCTTGTTGTTCTGCTCATCGCTGCCACTGCGGCGAAGTTGTCAACAGCCTCGGTCACCACGGCCTTTCATGCGGCCGCAGTGCGGGTCGCATAGCACGGCACGCGAATATTAACGACATCATCCGACGAGCTTTTGTCACCGTCGGCGTTCCAGCTGTATTAGAACCCAATGGCCTGGCACGCGACGATGGCAAAAGACCGGACGGCATGTCTTTATTTGCTTGGAAGATGGGTAGGCCTTTAGTGTGGGACGCAACTTGTGTCGATACTCTTGCGCCATCCCATCTTCCTAGCTCGTCTTGCTGTGCTGGCGCTGCCGCTGCGGCTGCTGAAAATCTCAAGTGGCGGAAATATAATAACCTTGTTGGTAGTTATATTTTCGAGCCGTTTGGGGTTGAAACCTTGGGGTCGTGGGGTCCGAGTGCTCACAGATTATTTAAAGATTACCAAACGCCTAGTTGACACTTCGCGTGACCCAAAGGCTGGCTTTTACCTTGGACAGCGGTTAAGCATTGCCATACAGCGTGGCAATGCCGCCAGTCTTTTGGGCACATTACCAGTGGACAGCGATGCGTACGAATTTCTGGACGCCATATTTTAGTTTATTTTTAGATGTATATAATTATGTAGTTTAGGGTTTTTATTTAAGTTTTTTAAGTGAACATATATTATATGTAAATTATCATCTGATTGGCCCTTTTACCAACTATGTCAGTATTAGGTTCTAGTCTAACCGTATCCGATTGAGACTGACTTTTACATGGAGCAACTGTACAGCTTGTAGTCACACGATACCCTTTGGAAAAACTAGTGTCAGATTTTGCTGACACATATTAATAAATTAAAGAAGTTTTCTTCGACATTGTTTATATATTTATCTGAACAAATGCCTTAAAATCGATTTATTAAACTTGAATAGCGAAATAAGAAGCCCAGTAGTCTCGAGGTGTGTCGAAACATCGAGCGGCAATCGAGCGCGGCTGCCGCGCGCCGTCCTGTAATTAGACGACTACCGCCCGCGAACGCTTCTACCTACCTGCCGCGCACGAACATTCTTAGTAAACATTCGGCAGTATTTGTGTTTGGACATATTTCTGCGCACAAACATGGACAATGAAACATCGATTCGCATACTTGAAAAGTATGGATCTTTTAAAGTGTTATGGGATCATCGACAAAAAGAATACCACAATAAAAACAAACGTGAAGACTTGTGGAATGAAATAGCCAACAATTTTGATGCCAAATAAGCGCGCGGCGTATCTTGGTTGTACCGTGCAGTACTGCCGCGCAAACATTAGTCGGCTTTGTCCTAACTAGAGCGCGGCAGAAATGTGTCCTAGAAATGCCGTGTGTTGCTGCCGCGCTCTTACTGCTCAATGTTTGGACACACCTTCAGAACAATGAAAACTTTGTCTCACACACATACACACACACACACACAAACACTCTTACGTCACTTTAAAGCTTATTTACATCTGTAGCACGTCCTCACTACATAAGGTCCAGTGGAAAACCAGCGTCAGGCAATTTGCATTTGTCTGGCATTTTGCTGAACTGGGCCTATTTGGCACAGCCGTGAGGCACACGCAACGCTGTTTTATTTAATTAAGTTGTTGTTTTAGTTTTATTGAATTACTTTTTTTAGTTTTAGTTTTATTTTTTTGTATTTATTGCGTGCCTTTACATCTGGGTCAAATACATTTTATTTTCATTCTTTCTTCATTGATATGGATTTGTAGTTACGATCGATCAATGGTTTGTTGATTGATAGTAACCCCATTGCTTCATATTTTAAACAAAAATGTGTACTCTACGATACAATTACGCCATGGGTACGGTTACAAAGCCAAAATGTAAAATAATGCCTTTTTGTTTCACTACTTATGTACATAATAAAGTTTGAATCAAAATATGTTTGTTTACCTAAACAGAAGTGTACAGAGAAACACGTCATTTGTTAAGAAACTTTCAACAAACGGTATGATGAATATGCGATTCTAGAATCGTATAAAGGAAATAGGCCATATAGCCTGAATTACGAGTTTTTTCGGCTTGATTGGAAGCTGAGAGTTTGGCGAAAGTTGCTTGAGTTATTTATAGAGTTGGACTGCAAATCTGGGATTTGCGGAACACTTCTGAACATGAAGCGAATAATTAATTAGTGTTGCCGCCTTTCGTTCCAGCTTGTATGCAGATGTTACACTGATCTCTTGCCTATAAATATATGCATATACTAAGTGCAGTGATGCAGCCTGCAACCCAAATAGAAAAATATGAGTAGATGTTGTTTTTTCAACCGGTTAGTTGCAAATTTTTACAAATCATAGTTTTATATATTATTTTATTTACTTACTGCTTCTTAATATCGGCTTAAAAGCTTAGACACATTTCTCACTAACATCTAATACTATTGTCCCTTATTTCATTATTTTGAACCTCAACGCCATTTTCTAAGTACATTTGATTCGCATTAGCCCATCTAGGTGAGATGAGCTTTAAAGGAGATTTTCTTTGCCAACGAAGGGGAAAATTATCTTGATCGGATAACTACCCCATTTTAATCAACTTGAGGATATCTGTACATTGGTTTAAAATAGTGTTGTTTGCAATGGAAATCTATTCGCTCGCTTGAGACAAATTAAATAAAAGTTGAGACTGGTTTACTTTATTTTCTTGCCGACGACTGAGACAATGCAAAGAGAGCGGTGGATTCTACCGGTCCAGAGCAATATGCTGGCCCGTAGATTCGCTCGGTGTACAGACTGGGGAAAATTATAAATTTTAGCCTGCTAACGGTCAATCTATCGGTCGGGTACGCTAAAAGATCGCTAGATGTGCTCCGTGCTCCTGTATGATAATATTCCAGAATGCTTTTGCGACTGTCTCGTTATTGTAATGCCTCAGAGATGTTTGCGCAAGCTCGAACGGACATTTCATGCGATTATACGCATGAAAACAGCATCGCTTCTGAGGAGAGTGAAAGACAGTCGCAACGGCATCCTGAGAAAGGTAGGTGAGAGTTTATGCTCTCCGATTATGAAGCAGTTTGTGCGGTTGGTGGTGGGTTCTTTTTTTTCTGGTTGGGAAAATCAACAAATAACTACTTCCGCTGTGGATGGAGCGGAAGGGAGTGAGGACTTCTACTGACTAAAAATTCACTCTGCTCCTTCAGTTGCCCTTGCTTTCCGGGGCCGCGGTATCTCGTCAGAACATTCCCGCAACCACGTAAGGTAATGTTGCCGACTGCTCTTTGAGGCGTGTGGAACCGCCGCGCCGACTAGGGTGGTATAATAAGATATAAGGTATAAGTCAGTACCACTTTATGGATTCTATGGTCCTAAATACAAAGTTTATTTACATAATAGTGTTTTATTTTACCTACACTAACAGGTATAATTTAGTTAATTAACACTCTAAGATAGAAATTGGTTGCAGGTATGATTCATAAGTCGGTCTTTTTGCATTTCCTCAAATTATAATCAATAATCAACCCGAAAAGAGCACATCAAATACTTGGAATGTAACAGTTATAATCCATTTTGTGTTTTAACAAGTTTCTGAGTTACAGTAGAGTTTGAGACATACATTCACAAACAACTATCATTACAGATATTAATATTAACCCAATGCCACAGCGTAGCGATAAGGAAAAAAGATGACCTTCCCTAAAACTTCCCTCTCAATATCTATACATATAATAAAACATACATACATATAGTAAAAAATAGGCCAAGTGCGAGTCAGACTCGCCATGAAAGGTTCCGTAGTAACTACGCAAAATAACTTTGTTTTTCATAGTGTTTGTATGAATTACAAAGTTATATTTGAGGTTTTAGAAAATATGCTATATCTCAAAAACTGCTGACCCAATCTCGTTCAAACCAATTTTCGTTGAAATTTTGTTTACATTAAGATCTACAGCATATTTTTTTTTGATTTTTCACTCCATTATTATAGAAGTTAGAGGGAAGAGTGGGGATACATTTTACCACTTTGGAAACGTAGATCTTTTAGACGATTGACTTTGTGAAAAAGTGGTTTTAAAAATCTGACCCAATCTCGTTAAAACCAATTTTCGTTGAAATTTTGTTTACATTAAGATCTACAGCATATTTCTTTTTATTTTTCACTCCATTATTATAGAAGTTAGAGGGAGGGGGGGGGGGGGGGGCACATTTTACCACTTTGGAAACGTAGATCTTTTAAACGATTGACTTTGTGAAAAAGTGGTTTTAAAAATCTTAATGTCATTTTTAAAGACCTGTCTATGGATACCACACACGCATAGGATTCATGTAAAAAAAATATTTTCTGTTTCAGTTCCATGTACTCTCCTTAATCTTGCCTCCCTTAATTTTAAATATTTTTTTCTTAAAATCGGAATGTGGTTCACGGAATACATCTACCTGCCAAGTTTAACATGTACAGTTTTTCTATGGTTCTAATAGTTTCGGAATAACATGGCTGTGACATACGGATGGACGGACAGACAGACATGACGAAACTATAAGGGTTCCGTTTTTTCCCATTTAGCTACGGAACCCTAAAAAGTGTGTCTGTACATTTCATATTTTATCCCGGAATTCCCACGAGATCGGGATCTACGTGGGAAATTCCTCCCACGCGAACGAAGTCACGCGCAAAAGCTAGTCTTAAATAAGTATGAAGTGAGTGCCACTAAGTTCATTGTATCTTACCATACCAAGAATAAATAAAGTGGGTTGAAATCGACAACACGCCATAATACCGCATATGTGGTAATAGGTATAATAAATTCATCTTATTCTTCATCCCAAAATTGGGGGAGGAGTGATTTGATGTAATTAATTCCTGAGATTGACACAAACAAATATAATAATAAAAATATTGATAATACATACTGTGTGACTTTTCTTAAACCATCTTTAATACTTTTTATCGAGAGGCGACCCGCGATTAACTTTTGTTTTTAAAATAAGAACAAATTAATCGTAAAACTTCAATCACCTTAAGTTTTAAAACTAATTTCAAATAATGATAACAACAGCAAAAAATTAATTCAAGAAACAAACAAAATAATCTTAGTAAAAAGTAAAAATAAATTACAAACTGTGGCGGTAAAACTCTTTCACTTGACTTTTACGGAAGCCGTTTAGTTGAACTTTAGCTAGTTATAAAAGTAGTTCATATTTAACTAACTGCTAGTCGTTAGTTAGCCACAGAGAGTTTTATTAAAATTTAAAGCTACAGTAAAAAGAGTGTTACAGGTTGAAAGTTTGTTCATAATGCTAAGATTTTTTAAATGTGTGTATCAGCTGATAATAATGACAGATTATCTAATTATTATTTTTTAATTTAAACTAGGTGATGTATAAAAGTGTTATTTACCTAATAACCAATTTGTCAAATAAATATGTATTCATTTATCATTTATTTACAATTTTGGTCTGTTTTTTCTGTAAGATATCATCTTCTTACAAGGAGGAGACGTTTTATGCATTATACGCATAAAACGTATTGGGAATAGGTTCATTGTGCGTACAGCTAAGGAGTGGACTTCCCTGCCGGAGTCTGTGTTTCCTGATATGTAAATAGGTTCCTTCTAGGCTGAAGTGTTTCATCTTCGACCACATCATCGCTTACGATTAGGTGAGATGGTGGTCAAACCCGTGCTTGTTAAAATAAAACAAGAAATAAAAATGTATAAATATTACAATAACACACAAGGCCGGAATAATTTATATTACCTACAGCTTCATCTTGAAGTCACGTATATAAAGGGAAGCTGTTATGAAAATAACGTTCGAAATGAACAATGTCGTAGGCAGACGCTTGTATCGAAAGGAATGTAGAGCACCTGTGTTGTAAATACAACCTTTTGTTACAAACAATTAGCATAAAAGCGCAGATATGATGTAGTGTTGAGGCTTTTTCCAACATTACGGACACAGAGTAAGTAAATATTTAAATAAAACCTGAATTTATGTGGTTTTTTTATATTTGTTTTGTTTACAACCACAAGTTTTTCGTTGAGTATTCGAGTATTTAAAATTTGTCCAATCCCTGTTTTTCGGGTGGAAAAAGGGTGAAGCAAAAGGGACTGTTACACTCCTAATGACTAAATGCACTCCCTGTACTTTTGTTCTTACCGCTCGCCGCCCCGCGCTTAGCCACCGCTCACCGCGGCAAGGTCGTGAATGGGCCGTTACGGGGCCGCAATATCTCTTTAGGAAATTCCTGCAGCCCCGACAGACATAGGCCGCCCTATCGGAGTTCCGTCCATGGTGCTGACTGCTCTTTGTTACGCACGTGGACTTTCTCTAATGACAGCGATATTGATGAATTATTTCATGTTCAATGAATACTTCCACTGTCCCTTCTTTTATCTGCACTTGCGAAGAACAGATACAAAAACATGTTTCTTAAACAGACAATTTTAAACTAATTTAAAGTCTAATCTGCCTACAGACTTGTAATTAAAGGCCTACGGTAATTTGACTGTACAAAGGTAGCATAATCATAAGTCTGCTTGCTATCTAATTTAGGTGAAAATAGACAGGCGAGATGGATAAGCACTGTTACTAATATCGACATGACTCATAATAGTAAAAAAGCTTGGAGTACTATTCGAAAGCTGACTAGTGAGTCCCCTCAACCCTCTCCACCAAGTCAAGTTACTGCCAACCAGATAGCACATCAACTTCTTGCAAATGGCAAACCAACACGCCGTCCCAGTAAGATCCGTAAGTCAAAAAAATTGGACGACGCTTCCAATGATATTAGTAAACCGTTCATCCTTGCCGACATCATTGAGGCGATTAGGGGTCTGAAATGTGGTAAGGCTTCTGGTTTGGACGACATCTCAGCCGAACAAATTAAACAGCTAGGCCCTATTGCTGTGTCATGGTTGCTGCAACTATTCAACAACTGCCTGGAATCAGCTTCAATACCGCGTCACTGGAGAAAGTCTAAAGTTATAGCGATACCTAAGCCAGGTAAATCAGCAAACGATCCGAAAAACTTCCGTCCTATATCTTTGCTATGTCACACATATAAGCTATTCGAGAGACTGCTGCTGAACCGTCTTACGTCCGTTATTGACCCAAAATTAATTCCCGAGCAAGCTGGTTTTAGACCCGTGAAGTCTTGCAGCAACCAGACCCTCAAACTCGTCCAACACATAGAGGATGGTTTCGAGACTGGGATGGTTACAGGTGCTGTGTTCGTGGATTTATCGGCTGCCTACGATACAGTTAACCTCAAACGGTTATTGTGGAAGGTGGAGTCCATGATTAACGATCCCAACTTTATACAAATACTCCGGGAACTCCTCCGCAATCGCCGTTTTCAGGTCCATCTCTTATCGGAAAAAAGTCGTTGGAGAGCACAAAAAAACGGCCTCCCGCAAGGTAGTGTTCTGGCACCGCTCCTCTTTAATATATATACCAACGACCAACCATCCAGCCCGAATACATCGCGCTTCCTCTATGCAGATGACCTTGCTCTCACTTCCCAAGCTAGCACCTTTGAAGAAGTTGAGGTTCACCTTTCTAGTGCTCTTGGTGATTTAGCCACTTATTACCTCGCTAACTCACTCAGGCCCAACCCTAACAAAACGCAGTCTTGTGTGTTCCATCTTCGCAACAGAGAGGCGCGGCGTAAACTCAATATCTTTTGGGGAGGAGTGTCTATCGAGCATAGTGACTACCCAAAATATCTTGGAGTTTTCTTGGACAGATCATTAACATTTAGCAAAAACTGCAATACTATCCGGCAGAAAGTGCACTCTCGAAATAATCTTCTAAGGCGACTGGTCTCGTCAAAGTGGGGTGCTTCGCCTCACGTATTGCGGACTACTGCGCTGGCACTATCTGTTTCTGCGGGTGAATTCGCATGCCCCGTGTGGTGTCGTTCAGCCCATACGGAGTTAGTGGATACAGCTCTTAATGAAACGTGTCGGATCATTACTGGTTGCCTTAAACCGACCCCGGTACAGATGTTGTATCCACTGGCAGGAATAGCGCCACCGGAAGCTCGCAGAGCGGTTGCAAGTTCCAATGAAAGAGCCAAAATGGTTAGAGACTCCCGACATCCAATGCATGGGTACACTTTAGTGCCACAAAGGCTGAAAAGTCGAAGAAGTTTCCTGAAGTGCGTCACTCCACTTACTGGCGAGCAGCCTAAGGAGCGCCTAAAGCTGTGGCTAGAAAGTACATCCCTTCCAAGCCCATTTGTACCACCAGCTGAGCATCTCCCGCCTGGACACGAACTGCCATGGCTGACCTGGAAGTCTTTAAACAGACTCCGCACCCAGGTTGGTCGCAGCAAAGAAAATCTGTTCAGGTGGAGATTTATCGATGCCTCTGCCTTGGGGTGTATATGTGGTTCTGTTCCACAAACCATGGCACACTTAATTTCCTGTCCTGCGTGCCCTGTCAACTGCTCACTGCAGGACTTGATGGAAGCTACCGAAAATGCCAAACTTGTTGCCCAGTTCTGGGCTGACTCCATCTAACTATTTGCCATCGACACGCTAAGAAGAAGATCATAAGTCATTTATATAAATATCTGAAGCCGTATTAAAAGTGACAAATCATGTTTATTCTATCTATAAATTGTAAACAAAACTTACACGTCAATCTTTTAGATTAGTTTAAACTAGATGAGATTAGTGTTTTCTACTGACTAAACACTGAGAAGAAACAGCGAAACAAACTCAAAGAGTTCAACAACTTTTTGGGTTCATGGCCAATAATCCATACAATTAGTGTAACGAGACTGATTTATCTATTTACCCGTAAGTAATCTCTGACGTGGTGAGCAATTGTTTTAATTAGAATTCATGGTTCCCACATAAGAACGAGATACACCAGTTATTGGTCTTATGTGTCACCATTTCTGAAATTATTATTTTTGTTTACAGTATTTTTGATTTCAACCTTAATATACTTTCGAATGGTTCAGTCGTAACTAGTTTAATAGTACCTACAGTACTATAGAAGTCAAAAAATACTACCGCAAATTCAATGTGCTGTGGACTTGCAAGACAGAATTGGTGTCCTGAGAGTGTCAAGTGTGGTCGCGGCAGACCGCAAAGAAGGTGGAGGAGGACCTAGATGGAGTTGGAAGTATAACACGCAGAACCGTGACCGGTGGAAGAAATAGAGGACCTTTCTTTTGTTTAGCAGTAGGACAATACAGGCTAGTAATAAAAGATAAGGTTGGTCTAATAATTATGAACCGCATTTCATATCTGCGATAGGTATATATGTTCATTATTAAGTCTTGTTCTGTCCTCAATAAGGTATTTCAGGACTAACATAATAGCTGACCTAGGTATATACACACTCTTTGTTAAACATCAGTCAACAATAAACATTACATACGGAGCCTTAGTTATGAAAAATAAATAGATCGGCATGATTTTATTGAGTGGTGGAAATTTAACAAAGTTCAATTATTTGCTGTGTTTTCTTTTAATTTTGTTTTTATTATTTTGTTGTTATTTATTGTATGCCTGTCCTGTAGGTATCTGCTGGTTTGTTATAAGCATATTTTTTTCCTTATTTTAGAATTGAGAGCTCCACGGTTCAATCTTAAAGATTAAGCATGCCAAGTTCGGTCCGCAGACTGATGACCTTATCGAGATTCTTGTGTGTCTCGAAAAGCACAGAAAACTGTTCGTCCCGGCTGTTATATATAGTTACATAATAGTTGGTAACTGGCTAGGCAGATTGATTAATTTTACAATGAAGTGCTAGGAAAACTACCATTAGTCTGTCAAAAAGGAATCTTGTAGGATCTCCATATTTATCATCTTTCATCCGTCTATTTCCACGACCTCGGCACCCTTCTTCTAGGTTACCCTTCCACCCGCTCCAACCACGTACCATAGTGCAATGGAATTAAAGGCGTACACCGACTGTGTTAGCGAGGGCGACAGCACTTGTAGCTAAAAGCTCAAAACTCAGCCCTCTGCATCAAGTATTCAAGTGGCACCAACGACAATGCTACACACCTGCCGATGATAGAGACTACAAGATAGAAGAGAATAGCGTTTTAAAAAGAAAAATGTTTATTTGTAAAACAGAGACCTGTGCGTGACCAAATAGGGTCCTGCTCGCAACCCTGGCAATCACTGTAATCACTCGCTCGCTGTGTCACTTGTACATGTGAAAAAAAAATAAAGGGGATCAGACCGTAATGACAAACTTTATAGTGGATCAGACAGGAATTAAAACATGATCCATCCGTGCTCGAATCACTCAATTTCGGTCACGGTGCTGTCTGCAACGCAGTTTAATGCGGCATCTACGATGTTGGTGCTTTTTAAGTTTCATCATTGATAATTTATATTTATTTTGTAGAAAAAAGTTACTCGATAATGTTTTATTCACTTTAAACTAGACGAGGCCGGTGTTTCCTAGCTGACTACCCTGAGAAGAAACACGGAACCAAACTCTCCATTAAAGTCATACAATTCATACTAGTTACATAATATGACACCTATGTAGGTTTATGGCTGAAGTGGGCTTTTGATGAAAACACTACATAGATTCGAGTGGACCTGCCCAGACAGTGTTATTTGTCATCGACATCGTGAAGCTCACACGTTTAAAACTTAAGCACTCCAATATTTTATTTGAATTCGACGTCACCCATTTTCTAACCCACTCCTCATCCGCTGTTCTTTTACAACTTATGCCACAAAAACCCTTTGTTTGGGGTCCGCAGTAACACAGGGCGCCAGGTGCGGCCCCGGCCCAATCAAGCGACGACAAATTGTTACAACCAGCCCTTTGATGATGTTTGTCTCGGCCCCACATCAGAATGCCATACGTAGCAACGAATTTTCCGCATTTTTGGATGGTTATGTTTCAGAGAATGAAAATAAATGTAAATGGGAAAAAAGGTTTGTCCTACTGATGGAAATATATTGTCGTTTTCATTCATTTATTTCTTAGTTTGTGGCATAGGCTGTGTTCCTTCTTTCAACAACCATTTCTTTTCAGAAGTTGAGCTTGTCGAAAAGAGAGTAAAAGAGAAAATATAACAAAACCAGCTCTTTAGATATTGTATCAAATGTTTTATTTATTTAAGATTTGTCCAGAAAAATATTAAAAATCATTTTGGTTTAATATTAATAAGCGCGCTTTTGGCAGCACTCTCACCTGATGAAATGGTATGATACAGACAGTGATGGAGCACACTAAACTATAAATAACTTTTATTCACTCTTGATTTAAAAACTCTCAGATTGGTGCTATTACACCCACACGGACTTCGACGGATTCTTTCGAAAAGAAAGAGTACCTACTCGACGGCCTCATGCAAACTATTAAGAAAACAGGATAGCTAATCAATGAAGACATGCTATCACACTCTCAACCATTGCAAATCCAGGGAGCTAGAAGTAATAGTAACGACAATCAGAACAATTTTGTTTCGATGAGGCTCGCTCGACACATTTCGATTCAACTGTGTATGAAATCGTAATGACGTTGATTTGAAGGAGTATCACATAGCCTTTACTCTCGCAATTTTGAAATTTGAATATCGAGTTTCATGTTTGTGTTTTGTTTTGACTCGGTAACGGTAGCTATGCACTAGTGTATCGCTCTATTTGCAATAGGTATCATAAACTAAATGTACCCACACCATTAAAGAAACTACTAAAGTTTAACCGCACTTTTATCGACCACAAACCGCATTATGCCCTTTATTGACCATTATTTTCAATACATGTCTATAGGCTATCACGGCTAAGTCCACCCTATAAAGGCTTTATCAAACAAGGCAGTGCAAGACCAAAATGTTTATAACTTTACAAAATCACTTAAAGTATGACAGAAACGATGTAGCACTCGTAACAAAATCTTCATAACTTCATACCCATCAGGCCATCATTAACGCGTTCTAAAACAAAAGGTCAGATCTAATTTTTTATGTAATATTCTGAACCTCCTTCGATGATTGTGTACTTCTTGTAAGATTATATTTAATTACGGATTCTTACTGGTATAACAGTCACCAAACATGAAACCTTAAAATATTTACAGTAGTACTGCCTCAAATGTAAATTTTAAGGTATTCTAAATATTGTGAACTTTATGCTATGCATGTTGTGTTAGCCTAAAAGTAATTATTACACTCCCACTTGTTTATTTTTTTCTGTTAATTGTGATGCTGTTGTGTAATAATTGTTGGTTTACTTAATTAAATAAATAAATAATTCCGAAATTCCTACGAGATCGAGATTTACGCGTGAAAATCCTCCCACGCAAACGATGTCGCGGGCAGGAACTTGTTTTGAATAAAGTCTTCTGTATCAGGCCCTTTATCGAGCCGTCGAATGCCAGCACTGAAAGATGGTCGTTGAAGCTTTCTGCCATGAGCCCATTGGCATTAACGACAATCCATTTATTCTATTAATTAAAATTTTGCTTTCTCAAGTATTGTATATACCTATTAATTTTTGTTTTTGTTTGTTGTTTTTTTATATATTGTTGTTTTCTTATTTTATATTGTTGTTTTTTTTTTTATATATATAAAATTATTTCATTATTGTAAATGTGAGGACGATGTAGGTTATTCTTTCTTCATTGTTTTTGCTTTCACTATAATTTATTTAATGATGTCAAGCAGTTTGAGTACTTGTGTGGCCTACCCAAAGGTCCTTACTTTGGTATTGTTCGTCAAATTGTTGAGCTCCTTAAGTTCTATGTTGAGCTACACGATAACTGACAAATGCTTGCACTGTCTGGACAGGTCCGCTCAAATTTGCGTGGTTATTTCCTCAAAAGAATACCACAGACATGAACCTACATGCTTCTCATATACAAATACAAATTGTCTGGACTTTAAAAGAGACTTTGACCTCTGAGTTTGTTTCGGTGTTTCTTCTCAGAGTAGTCAGTTAGGAAATACCGGCCTCATCTAGCTAAACTAAACACGCAAAAAAACATGACGTGTAAAAGTGTTATTTATAACCAATTTACAGAATAAATATTTCATTTCATTTCATTTCATTTCATTTCATTTCATTCTAATTAGATTATCTCGACTAGCACTACGCCCGTAACGTCGTCCACGTGCAAGGAATTTGGGAAAAATATGTATTTAGATCTTTACAATTTTTTATAAGCATACACATATGGATGTGGTTTTTGCGAAAATCGCATCCAACACACGTAGCACAACAGGCAATTGCCCAGCCACTGCACCAACCGTCTAAACAACTTATAATTATCTTAATCTTAAAAGTACACGAACCACTGCGTAGATTTTCAGTGCGAAACTTGACTCGTAACAATGCTTTATTGCACAAACTTTCAAAGAATAAAAATATATACTTGTACAAATGTACAAGTTCTTAACAATATTATACAGTAAACCACACTTGTCTCGTTTTTCGCCCCTCCACGGAGCATCATCAGGAGATGTTGACTATATATTGACATTTCCGGGTGAGAGGGCGGTGGTGCATACAGCATGTAAAATTGATCACTTAGTTTTTGGCAGAAGTGAAGTATTAGTAACGATTTAATCAACCAAAAAGTCACTGAAGAGATCTGTGTCAAAGGCTTGGCCTGATATGACTGCAGTTCAAGCAGATTCATGCTTTGATTGAGTTGGTGTTTGTTAACATAACGTTAGTTACCTGTACACTATCTGTTATGCCGTGACATCAAACTGTGATCTCACGATTGACAGTCTCCCAAGCGTGGTATTACACACCTAAAGCAATATGTGACGTAGTCAAATGTCAGTTTACGATCAATTGTGACGTAAATTCAGTAATTTAATGGGACATGTACACCATCTATTTCGTAACGCTGGACCAAGATGTCTTGAGTACCTATTCGAAGTAATATTATGGTAATTGGCTTTGACTACATTTTAATATCGACGGAACGATAGTTTGACCAACTTAAGGGCACACAAAGGTTTTAAATTAAATACAAATGTTTCATAAGATCTTGGTTTATATTGAAGGCTGATGTTTTGTTGCAGACATATTATTGTAAGGAAATTATTGCAAAGTAAACCGACATCTTTTTATAAGATCATCATATTAACCGACATCTTATTACTAATAAATAACAGTCATCTGGTGTTATTTCATCCTGTATAGTCCCGAAGCTTCATTACAACCGAATCATGTAAATGGCATGTCATAGCCGAGGAGTTGGTCTCATTAAGAAATACCTTATTACCTACCCATTAACTGGGTTGTTTAAGCGAAAAGCAGCATGTCATCAGCGAATCTCAAATGCTGATGTGGAACAGACTCTGGCTCAAGATAGATTAGAATGGAAAAGGTCGGAGTAGGTATTTGCCGATTGGCAATCGGATTATCAGTTATAAAAACAGTAGTTTGTATATTAGAATTCTGCTGCATATCAATGACCTACTTCAGCTGGGAGCAGTTGGGTATGCGTATGACAGCACAGTCTCAGAGAGATACTTATCCAGTTCTAGAGCTGACAGGGACGAAATTGCCACTCTCAGAAAGGCCATGGTAGAGCGCATGAATTTGATCTTAAATCTCGTTTCCCAATGCGGTGACGACAATCTGGTCAAATTCAACGCTCTAAAAACACAGGCTTGTCTTTTCAGCGCTAAAAGGAGCCCTTTTGAATTGACCCCTACTTACCGAAGTACATCTGTGCCAGTTACCAATCGCCTGGAGCTTTTAGGTATGGAGTTGACGTCAGACCTAAACTTCGGCTCAACCATCGAGTCCAGAGTCCCGCCGCTGTCGAAATCGCATGCGTTGCATCGCGATCCGCCGACGTCGTCAACTCGACATCGATCGAGGTAGTGACGCATGTAGGGACGTCGTCCCCTAAACGTGCCTACGCAGCAATTGCCGCAGAAAAGCCAGCTGTGTCGCAAACAAAGCGACCAGCAGAGCATGTGAAGAGGGATAAGCAGAGTGCTGTCATCGAGCAGCCGAAACAGCGTGGCCCTGAAAAGGGCGAGTGTAACAAGGATGGCTTTATAAAAATGGAGAAAAAGAAGAGAAGGAAGCCTCCTTGTCGTAATCAGTGTGGTACCGCACTGGCTGGACCCAACTTCCTGTTGCGTGCAGCTGTACCAATGACGCAGCTCTACGTGTCCAGGCTGCACTACGCTACGAAGGATGAGGAGATCATGGAGTACGTGCGAGCTAAGACCAATTGGACTTTGAGGGTCGAGGAGTTGAAGTCGCGTCATGAAATGAATTTTAAATTGTTTGTGATGCGGGTTCCAACTCATCTGTTAGAGACATTCCTCAAGCAGGAATTTTAGCCGAAAGGTGTCGTGTATAGACGATTTCACGGAAGATTACGCGACACCTCACAGCGCAACATGACGCCGTCTATTTGTGTTAACTAGTTTTTGTTTTTAAGTGTGTTACGATGCCAAGATGCTAGCTCAGCACACTTGCAAACAAGCGCGAAGCATCAAATTCTACGAGTAGCGCTTCCCACGGTAACGATGAGTCCCTGGGCTTTTTCCAACCTAACATCGGTGGGAACAGACACTCGCGCTCATCGCATATAGTTTTACCTACTTTTATTATTTTACTTTTAAATATGATAATTTTAAGAACTTTTTGTGAACAGTAATTAAACCTTTTTATTATATGAAACGGACTTTATTCTAAAAGTTTCCCGACACGCCCCACACACGTATCTGGCGCAGTCGGAAGTTGTCAAGGACTTTGAAAGTGTTGTCGTTGTGTGAATCACCCAAAAATCGGGCATCGCCGCGTCGACCGTCCTGACGAAGAACCTTCGGAGGCCAGTCGGGAAAGCTGCTGCTGCAGACATCGAGACTTCCAAAAATCGATGGATCGACGCTCGCCAGCAATAGTACAAATGTAAGTGAATTACATATATTCTTGTTAATTGGATGCTATATTTTTTTACGCAGTGTACTATAATTTTTCAAGATTTTTCACCCACGTAGTAATAGGGACCTTAGTCCTAGTAGGCGAGTTCAACTTCGGATAACCCGAAGTGACGCCAATCGTAACCTTGAACTCTTAAACGAATTAGATTTAGAAACTATGACTAAACAAACTTCAGTACCTTTGAGTCAGACGAGTCAGATGGCTTCGTCAGACTTAACTGATAAGATTTATAAATCGCTTAGATTAGTTCCAGAATTTAATGGTAACCCTAATGTTTTGACCAGATTTTTGAATTTATGCGATGAGTTAGTGCTCACTTATGTCAGTATGGAACCAGGAAGCAGACTCTCCAATTTGGCTCTGATTAATGGAATTTTGAATAAGATAACTGGTACTGCTGCACGTACTTTGGCAACTAATGGAATTCCTAATGATTGGCAGGTCATAAGAACCACGTTAATTAACAGCTTTTCAGATCACAGGGACGAAACTTCGTTATATACCGATCTATCTCTTTTAGTTCAGGGCAGTGATACAATACAAGATTACTACGAAAAAGTTCAGCATTTACTGTGCACTATAATAACGTATGTCGAGTTGCATGAATCTGTAGGAACTACTGTGGAAGCAAAAAGAACTCTTTATAAAAACTTAGCTTTGCAGACATTCTTGAGAGGTTTAGATGAACCGCTAGGTTCTAGGGTAAGGTGCATGCGACCTTCATCTCTCGAAATTGCTCTTGAATTTGCCCAAGAGGAATTAAACGTTCTCTATTTACAAAAGAGAAATAAGTCTCTACCCGCGAAGAAAAATCTATATAATTTTTACGAACAAGCACCTAATACTACTAACGCACAGCAAAATTTCCGTTCATCTGCCTCCAATTCATCTCACCATCTGCAAAATGTTCGTTCATACATGCCACCAAATTATAACCCTACATTCCAAGCATACCCCAGACCTCAAATTCGATCCTTTGATCCCCAATATCCTCCACAGATATGCCCACCACCCGTACCACTAGAACAGTACAGACAAACCTATCCCAGACCTCAAAACCCAACAAAGACCCAACAAACGTTGAGGGCTCGCCCTACCAATATGTCTACTGGATTCCAAATCCCACCTCGACCTCCCCAAGTACCTCAAATAAATCAAGCACCCCAATATAATACCCCTACACCTATGAGTGGTATTAGTCATCCAGTCGCGCGTACTCTCTCGCCCATGAACTACAATGGTAAACGTAACCTTGCACCAAACCTCCCACAAATTGGAGAAACTCATTTCAATGAACTCTTACACGATAATACAACCTTAAATTTTCACGAATACGATCCCAATGTCCAAAATGTTCATCCTGCTATCGATACAGATTATCTTCATAATTTTATGAGTGGCCTTGAACCTGATCCAAATCAGAACCCCGTTGAAGGCACTGCAGAGCAAAATTTTTGCCCAGCTATAGAGAACAATGCCCCCGTATAGAATTAAACGTGCAAAGTAAACGTCATTTGCCCTATATCCAAATTAAAAATCCCCCAATTTAACTTTTGATTGACACCGGGGCAAATGAGTCTTTCATAAGCCCAGAAGCCTATGAAAAATTTTACCCCCACATTCCACTTGACTATCAACCATTCCTAGTTACAAATACGCATGTGACCACCCAAAACTACTACTCGCTAACTGTCCCTTGCTTTGAGGAATTAAATGACAATATTCCCATAAAATTATTTCTCTACAAATTCCATAATTTCTTTGATGGTTTAATAGGTTGCGAACAGTTAAAAAAGTGGAATGCAAAAATCGACCTTGCTACTCATGCTTTAGAGACAGAATTCACAAAAATTCCTCTCATTTCATATTACAATCCTCAATGCTTAAATTCTCACGAAATTACTATACCGGCCCAGACTACTCAATTAATTAGGGTACCTACTGACATTGCACAGGGAGACATCTATATCGAGGAGCAAACAATTTCCGGTTGTTACATTACCGAATGCATATCATTCGCGGAAAATAATCATACCATGATACAAATTTCAAACCCGTGGGATACCGACATTGTAATACCTATAGAAAATCCAATATGTGCACAAATTTTTAATAAAGAAACGTTTCTCATAAGCCACGTAATTGACACCACCTCACGTACCTATACCGCCGAGCGAACACGTCAAGTCTTATCGCAGTTGCGCATAGAACATTTAAATGCAGAAGAGACAGTCAATTTAATTAATCTTTGCAAAGAATATGCCGATGTTTTCTACCTAGACGGGGAACCACTTACCTTCACTAACGAAATCAAACATCATATCAGAACCGTAGATGATAAGCCAGTTTATAGTAAAACCTATAGATACCCTTACGTACATAGAGAAGAAGTTCGAAATCAAATAGAATCTATGTTAGAGCAAGGTATTATTCGTCCATCTTCATCGCCTTGGAATGCTCCGATATGGATTGTGCCTAAGAAAAGTGACGCATCTGGCAAAGTTAAGTGGCGATTAGTCATTGACTTTCGGCAACTAAATGCGAAAACAATAAACGATAAGTATCCGATTCCCAACATTAACGACATATTAGACAAGTTAGGCAGGTGTTTGTACTTCTCTACTTTAGATTTAAAATCAGGATTTTTACAAATTCAGCTAAATTCATCCGATATACCGAAAACAGCATTTAGTGTAGAGCAAGGCCATTTTGAGTACATTAGAATGCCAATGGGCTTGAAAAATTCTCCGGCAACATTTCAACGAGTTATGGACAATGTCCTTCGCGGACTCCCAAATTGTACTACGTATATTGACGATATTTTGGTATTCTCAACGTCCTTGCAAGAACATATAGTTAATTTGCGCGCCATTTTCGACCGTCTCAGAAATTCAAATTTAAAAATTCAGATGGATAAATCTGAATTTTTCAAACATGAAACGCCTTATCTCGGTCATATTATCACCACCGATGGTGTCAAACCAAACCCGGATAAAATTTCAGCCATCCTAAATTATCCAGTCCCGAAAACTCCCAGGCAAATTAAGGCATTCTTGGGTCTGCTTGGTTACTACAGACGTTTTATACCGGATTTTGCACGTATTACTAAACCTTTTACATCGTGTCTTAAAAAAGGTGCCAAAATAAATTTAACCCCAGAATATTTAAGCAGTTTTGAGCATTGCAAAACTCTCCTTACAAATGACCCCATTTTAATATACCCGGATTTTAGTAAAGAGTTTATCTTAACTACAGACGCGTCCAACGTGGCCTTAGGAGCAGTCCTTTCTCAAGGTCCTATTGGCTCGGACAAACCTATTGCCTATGCGTCTAGAACTCTTAACAATAGTGAAATTAATTACTCTACCATCGAAAAGGAATTATTGGCAATAGTTTGGGCTACAATATACTTCCGGCCTTACCTTTTTGGCAGAGAATTTAAAGTAGTAACCGACCACAAACCTTTAATTTGGCTTATGAATCTAAAAGAGCCTGGTTCACGTCTTACAAGATGGAGGCTCAAGTTAGCAGAATATGATTACACTATTGTTCATAAAAAAGGGAAAATCAATACTAATGCAGATGCTCTCTCACGTATTCAGATCAATCATAATGAAACTCAGTCTTTGTTCGTTAATCACTCCGATACGTCCTCCACATTATCAGCCGAGGAAAATAGTCCAACACTTTCATACTCTACTCTCACCGCTGCAGGCAACAGTCCAATATATTCATCATCTACTCTTACTGCATATTCACCCGCGAACAAAGAACCAAATTTCCCAACGCAACATTCGTCACCTATTTTTACAGCAAACTTACCTCCATTCGAAGAAACACAGCATTCAACACACCATTCATCGTCCACCCTATCTGCTTATTCGGCTCCACAAAATATCATACATCAAGCACAAGTACACACAGCCTCACCACGTACTCAAACCATACACACTAGCGCAGAAAATCCCGTTCTAGATATTCCGATATCAGATGAACCTTTAAATAAGTTTAAGAGACAACTAGTAATAAAAGTAATAAGCGGTAATTCTAAAACTAGACCAATAGTAACCGAACCATTTCAGTCTATGCAAAGAACTTCAGTAGAAATTAGCGAACATAATTTGCAAAGTAATATTATAAATACTATAAAATCTCACGTTAATCCAAAAATCCGTACTGCTATTCTAGTAAGCCCCATCGAAAAAATGTACGATATAATACCAATCTTACAACAAACTTTTGAAAGTTCATCTGTAAACTTAGTTCTAGTTAAACATGAGGTAGCCAATATTAATGACCTCTCGAACCAATTAAATATAATAAAAAAATATCATGAAGGCCAGACTAATCATCGCGGAATTACGGAAACCTATCTTTCATTATCTGAACGTTATTTTTGGCCCAAAATGAAAACCGAAATTACAAAATTTATTAACGAATGTAACATGTGCAGATGCGCAAAATATGACCGCAACCCAGTACGCCCACAGTTCAGAATTGTACCCCCACCAACTAAACCGTTTGAATTAGCACACGCGGATGTTCTAACTGTTGACCATGACAAATATTTAACTATTATATACTCATTTTCCAAGTACGCTCAAGCTTACCTTTTACCCGATTGTACCTCACCCAATATATTAAAAGCACTTTTACACTTTAGTACTCATCACGGTTTCCCTTTAAATTTAACAACGGATCAAGGCACCGAATTTAGCAATCAAGTCATATCAGAATTTCTCCGTTTGCATAATATAAAACATCATATGACTAGTGCATATGCATCTAATGAGAATGGTATCATTGAACGTTTCCACAATACACTTTTGGAACACCTACGGTTACTAAAAATTCAGCACAAAAATGAACTCAGTCGAAATCTTATACCGTACGCATTAATTGCTTATAATAATTCCATCCATAGTTTAACAAAGTGTAGGCCATTTGATGTTATTTCTGGTCACTTCGACGCTCGAAATCCTATCAGTTTAAATATGACGGACCGATATCTTCAAACTTATATTCAAGAACATCGTGGTCAAATGGAAACAGTTTATAAAATTATTCATGATACTGCATTATCCAGTCGCGAAGATATAATGACTCGACGTAATATCGATAGGGAACCAGTTTTAGACTGTGAACCAAATCAAACAGTTCACGTACGTAACCCAATGGCAAGTAGGCAAAAATTAACCCCTCGTTTTACTCAGGACAAAGTCGTTAAGAATTTACCTATACATATTTATACCCCAAAAAGTCGTGGCCCGGTAGCAAAATCACGGTTGAAAAGACCACCGAAAAAATGATAGTTTTCATATCATTGATTCAGGTACCTAGTACTGCTGCTAATTTTCGTAGTTGGTACTCAAGAAATACTACCCTTTAATCTAGGTGCTACCAAAATTATATCTCATTTTTCATATATTTTTACCAGACATTAACCTTCAAGAAATCGAGTTACATGTGAACGATATAAAATCCCAACTTACAGATACCTACTACTTATAAACTATCCCATACAGATAGCTCCCTCTTTAAGTATCAAACTAGGCACCTATATGCGAAGTTAGATAAAGTTATAGTGCAATTAGATACCTTTAGGCCATCTAGAACTAAAAGAGGTCTGATCAATCCTTTAGGCACATTTATTAAAAGTATTTCCGGTAATTTGGAAAATGAAGACGCCCTGAAATTCGAAAATGCATTACGCACTTTAAATAAAAATGATCAAATTTTGTTGCTATCATTGAACAAGCATATTACTTTATATAAAGAGCTATAGCAGAATCAAATTATCCGAAATATTTCATTAAATCAGGTTAAACTGGAAAGGGCTCTTACTTTTGTCATGAATATGACTAATGATAATGAGCGAATTATTCACTACGCTCACCTTGTACAAGTTTTTGCAATAATAAGCGAAAATGTTCAAGAACTTTTGAGCGAAATTGACAGAATAGAGAATATATTGGCTTTTAGTAAAAATAAATCAGTTCACCATTCCGTATTTTCTATTAAAGATTTAAGAAATATACTATACTAAAATAATAAATATACTATAGAAATATACTTATAGATCTGATCAAATAATTGACATAGACATCAGAGATTATTACGAAATTCTTAGCCTAGCTTCATACTTTACAGAGTCGAGAGTTGTAATAGTCCTAAAGTTTCCCATTACGTTTAGCACAGACTATCAGTTATATGAATTATGTCCCGTTCCAAATAAGGACAGCCTAATTATAGTACCAACTGCACCTTATATAGCGTCAAATTCTCAGGAATATGTGTATATGGAGGCTGAATGCCCGAAGGTCAGTTCCTGGCACATATGCGAGCAGAAGATTGTCCACCGGATCTCATCAAGGTCAGACTGTATTCAAAAACTTATACAATCTCAGGAGATAGATGGAACGTGCAAACCCACGCCTATCACTCTGACTAAGGAGGCCCTGATTGAGTTGGATAGCTATCATTACATAATTACTTTCCCCAATAGTACGAAGACTCAACTATCCTGCGGTAAAGAGCGATTTGTAATGTTACAAGGCAGTTTTTGGTCAGCATCCCTCAAGGCTGCAAGATTAAAACACCCGAACTTAGTATAATAAACCGGGACAATAAATTATTCGGAAAACCATTAGAACTCATGGCTCTTCCACACTACGAAACACCAATAAAGACACGGAGCTTAACCCTGAAGACTACTAACACCGAATTAACGGAAGATGAAAGAAGAGCCACAACTTTTGGCGTCAAGGTCACCAAATAGTTGCTCATCTGGCAGGGGAGATGTTACGATGCCAAGATGCTAGCTCAGCACACTTGCAAACAAGCGCGAAGCATCAAATTCCACGAGTAGCGCTTCCCACGGTAACGACGAGTCCCTGGGCTTTTTCCAACCTAACATCGGTGGGAACAGACACTCGCGCTCATCGCATATAGTTTTACCTACTTTTATTATTTTACTTTTAAATATGATAATTTTAAGAACTTTTTGTGAACAGTAATTAAACCTTTTTATTATATGAAACGGACTTTATTCTAAAAGTTTCCCGACACGCCCCACACACGTATCTAGTGTTTTAAATTTGTTATGTATTAGTTTATTTATAATATTTTGTATTTGTTTATTGTTTTTTATGGGCCTAGTTGCCTGAAATAAAGGATATATATATATATCCTTTATTTCATATATATATATATATATATATATATATAAAATAATATAATAATAAAATATATAATAATAAAAAAGCTGGGAATCTTACACAAGGTGAGGTGGTACTTCACGCCTGGACAGCTTCTAAATCTGTATAAAGCACAGGTCCGTTCCTGCGTGGAGTATTGCAGCCACTTGTGGGATGGCTCTGCAAAGTACCAACTTGCTGCATTGGACTCGATCGAGCGCAGAGCTAAAAGGCTTATAGGCGACGAGGTGCTGGTGGACAAGCTTCATAGCCTGGCTAATCGGCGAACCGTTGTTTTCCTGTCGGTTTTCTACAGATCTGTACAAAACTCCATGACCTGATTCCTCCATCTCCCTTTCACTATCGGTCTACCAGACGCACGGCTGGGTACCACCCACACTTGGTTGATATACCGTCTTGTCGTACCAAGCGCTTCTCCTCCACATTTATTGTGCGCACAGCCAAGCTGTGGAATTCTCTGCCGGATTCTGTGTTACCTGCTACTTATAGGACGAGTAAATAGGCATCTTCTGGGCTCGCTCGTCCCATCTTAGACCTCATTTTTCACTTACCATCAGGCGAGATCGAGATCAAGAGTGAGCCCATCAGTAATAAAAAAAAAATAAGTTTCAAGTATTATTTTAATTTATGTTATAATTGTTTTAAGGTTAAGTTGATCTGAATAAAAGTCTATATTAGTCGCCTTTTGTACATATTATAAAATGGTACTATGAAATTAGCTGAATCTGGGGAAAGGAAGCAGAAGAAAGCATCAGTCTGTGGAGGTACACAGACTGATGCAACTCGAAGTTCAAGATACATTATGGACCAAAGCTATGCGTATATAGGTAACATTATGATAAGCGGTCCTATTCAAACTATGTTTGTAACGTTATATTGGAGCCAATATTAACAACTAATTACTCACGTCGTAATTGTTCGAGTAATAACGTTCCATTAATTTTGGCGTTCAAAGGACTAGACTCGACAATTAACTAAACCTTTGATTAAGATTCAAACCAATTTAACACTAATACAAGCGATGGAGACAGAGTAACATGAAGCTACCACAAATATGTTTATTTAAGAGAAATGAAATCAATATAGTACAATAAACCTATAACGTTCCAACTAATGAGACATAGGTATCCACTCTAAGAGAAGGAACGGGCCGACCCACCATGCACGCCCATTGCGGTTTCAAAAGACTTGCCAGTTAACTCACGATGTATTCCGTCGCCGTTTTGAGCGCAATGAAGCTGAAGAAAATTGTACAAACTAATGTGCCTGCCTAGAAGTAGAATTCGTGCCTGCCACCATTGCTCTCAAGTCAAAATATTCGAAATGCTTTGGAAATAATTTCAGTACGTACCCACATTACGAACAGTTGAGGAGTAGAATTCCCTGATGACGGCGGTGTCTTCTGATTCCTACTACGAGGCAGAAATTTAAATCAAGTATCATCACATCATCGCTTTTCATTTGCTGAGTTCTAGGCTATCGAAACAAACAGGGTGTTCAATAAATTGCCTTACTCTATTTAACTCTTGTCAAGTGACAGACTGAATATCTAAAAGCCATTTTATTACTTCGTATTGTAAAAAAACAACCAAAAATATTATGAAATTTGTTTAATTGACAAGTTTTGACAGTTGCACGCTTCTGGATAACAGTCACCCTGACAGCTGGTTCCTACTAAAGCCACTTATCAAGAATTGAAGTGGAGTTGAGAATTGAAAGCCGTTGGTTCGTATAAATGGCTATAACATGCGGCATTAACATGGCTATGTGGCCGAAATTAAACGATTAATTTTGATGTGAACACGATTCAATTTTGTTTTGGCCTTCACTGGAATTGAAAGTCAGAAGCGAACAGTTTCACTTCCCGCGTTGAAGGCGCGTCTTGTTCACGCCTCAAAGAGTACTCAGCACTAACGATGGGGTCATGTAGGGCCATTACTTAAATTGCCGGGATTGGAAGAATGTCCTAACGCCAGCTAAACCTGAACGCAAGGGCTAAAATGATTGAAAACTTCATTCCGATCCAAACAGAGAAAAATATAATTTTTCACTTCAAGTAATATTTGTAAGCACCGAGTCAGACAA
The DNA here is from genome assembly GCA_943138885.2 of Tholera decimalis. Lineage (NCBI taxonomy): Eukaryota > Metazoa > Arthropoda > Insecta > Lepidoptera > Noctuidae > Tholera > Tholera decimalis. The sequence goes on along the minus strand of OW964552.2, from coordinate 10,741,433 downwards.
ATATATAGTTTAAAATCCATAAATAAGTTGGTCTGAAATTCTAAAATTATTATATCTGAAAGACGACGACAAATATTCGAGACGAGATTCCCTAGATTCCCCGCGGGAGGGCAGCGGACGAACTGGGTTTCCTCGATACCTCATACAAAATGTATGGCAAGATATTTAATAAACGATACAGTTTTCTGAATCTAGAGAAAGTTTTTGAGCTATCTAATATTTAGGTACGTGTTCTTGATCCCTAGAGGAGCTTGTGTCTTATTAATAATCAATACATATAATAAAAAGTATGTCTGTAGGCACATAGAAATACATTTACAAAAATATATTGAGCTAATTTAAGTAAAATGTCTGTCTGTTCATCTGTTTGTACCCACCAATTGCTGGAACTACTAGATGGATTTAAATAAACATGTTTTTATTAAACAGCTATTAACTCTGGGCAACACGAAGGCTATAATTGATTTCGGAAACTGGAACACTTGATGCAGAACTTTACCGCCGAACAAAGTCGCAGACAGAAGCTAGCAATAAATAAATTAAATCATTTATTTTCAGGTTACAAAGGCCCATAGACCATAATCTAAGTATACGCCAGTAAAATTGAGTGGACTGTATTTTAACGTGAACGGTTATAACAAGCAGATAATATCAAACGGAGAAATTAGATGGTGAAATGACAAGTATGCGCTTAGTAAGGCGGACGATGACGCAGTGGTTGTAACAGTATATTAATCTATGAGTGGTTGTGCTGTGCTCGCTCGTCGTTGCTCCGCCCCGCGCGCCCGCAGCCCCGCCGCGGTCGCCCCGAGCGTAGTGATGTTCTCAACAGTGTTAGTAAATAAAACTTAAAACTATGTGAGTAATAAATAAGAGATCTGGTCAATTTTCAAGCATACGTAAAGCCATGGTCAGCCCTTGGATGAAAAAACTACATGGAAGGAGATAGATAGGCATTCTCTCCTTGAAAAATACTAGTATTCAGATGTTTATTGGAAGTCGACCACAACATATCGCACTCATAGAATGAAAGTGACCTAACTCTAAATTCGTGTAATTTCAGATTTTGATATAAACTGGCCTGAATCACTTCTCTGAATTGCCGTGGAAACATGAATCTAAATTACGAGTTATAAAGAGACAGCTTATACATTTGCCACTTGAGATATATGAATATAATTTATTCAGTGCTGCTTTGTTACTGCTCAAATCCAAAAAATACTATTTTTTGAGTTAAGTTACTTCCGTTCTGAGAGTGCGATATAGTTAGGAGATGATTTGGGCGAAACATTCATAATGTCTTTATTATAATGTCGCTTTTTCTCTTTTCTATGGAGTTTGGAATCAAATTAGGAAAATCTGCCATATATTTGATGGATTCTTCTTCGAAATTCATAATTCTGAATCTTCTTCTGAATCATAGATATTCATGAATTAATTGGGTATTCAAAAAAATTTATTGATGTGGTTTTCATATTCAGCAGTTAACCTATATTGATACCATGATATATAATTAAATCACAAAATCAATATCATGCCAATTGAATACGAACACATCTAATCCACCGTCATCACTCAATATCTAAGATCTTATAATATTAGTACCAAATATTCTATTGAACCCTCCGAATAGCTGACTCGAGTCCTTTTAACTCAGGTTTCTGACCTTTCGTAGGTACCACGTTCATATATATACCTTAGGTAGTATAAATACCTACCTATGTACCTTAAGCTACATGACTTGGGCGGAACTCTCCCTAAGGTTGATCGCGATATATTGCGATTTAAACTTCCAAAGCGTACGCCACTATCGAATACTGTTTGAACGCAAATAGCTCGACATTTTACTTGAATGTCAAATTATCGGGGTGATTTGGTACATTTTTGAATTTCGAAGAGAGAAATGTTTATCTTTGTCACCGTTTTTGACAAGTCAGCTTTTATTTCAATATACTTTAGATAGAACATGACGCCAGCATACATAGTAAGGTTAAGCAGATATGACGTGTTAATGCGTATTTTGCCAATATGATATTTTAAAAGAGTAACTGTGGAGTTTCTTGTCGATTCTTCTCCATAGAAAACGACCAATTTTGAACCGTGCCCTAACTGCTGACGTTTTGTAAGTGCCCATGTAGGCCATGTGAAATAAAACATTTTCAGTTTGAGTTTGAGTAATCCTTAGGTTTTAATTGTATCAATCGGAAACAAAGCCTTCGATCAGCTGTTCAAAAAATGTATGAAAATATCTACCTAAAAACACTTTATCTATTTCGGCAATCGAAGCCCAATCCTGCTAAAGATAAATAATAGTGATTGAATTCACATAACTCACATCTTGTTAACCCCTCCAACTGAGCTAAACTTAATATGCTTGTATCTGGAGTGGATTCACGGCAATAATATCGAGCCTGATAAGGAAGAACATCGTAAGCGACAAAAAGTAAAATTTGCAGGAGACGTATTTTATTGATTATTTTTTATAGTTTACTTATAGAACTCCAATTTTTGTATACATTGCAAAACATGTTAGGCTTTAATTATAATCAATTAAATAATAGCAAAAAGAGTTGAATAATTAATACTATTGTCGCTTACGATAAAAGAGAAGTTCATAATTTCATATTGTTTTTCAAAAATCGTCACTTACGCTCTTGTTTTTCTGTATAAATTAGTCAATTTATTTGTGTTAAACGATTGTATTTTACTTTATTATATTCTTTATCAGGTATCAAAATCACCTCTTCAAAATAAAACGCCAACACGTCATGCATAATCAATTTTCATTTATATTTAAACGATTTAAATTATATCACTCTTCATCTCTTTCTTCCGGTAGTAAGTCTGCTGTATTGCCATCATAAGGTAAGGTGAGATATTCCTGTGCATATTGTGCTGGAATTATACCCTTGTCACACATTCTTTTCAGGTCCATATACTTGGGTTTGGCAATAGGTACTTTTGCCGTATAAGCTGCCGTGGGTGTCTGGAGACGCTGTCGCCTTTGTCGAGATCTTATTAAAAGCCCAGGTCCACACATTGAATTTCTGAATCCGTACAAAATCCGTAATTAAGTTGATTTTTTTTGGATCATTTTTTTTAAAGTAGGCTGATCTTAATTTAGTAATAGGAATCTTAATAGATTTTGGTAAATAGTTAACTGCAAAATTTTTCCAGTCTAAGATGTCGGCATTTTCTAGCATTATAGTTTCATAATTCTTCGGATTGATCCTGGCATTTGAAATTAACGTGGGCCACTGGGATGGAGCCCAAACTGTTCTTCCTTTTATAAAAGATTCTATTGTGGCATGTACCGAATCGACCGGCATCATTGTATGCCCCGGAACCAAAAAGTTTATAGTTATATCCTCAATGAACATTGCAACATTACTTATGAAATACGACAACATCGAAAGTATCGCCCTATTTTTATTTTGCCCGCAACAACTATCACAATACAAAGCTATAGATGAATGTTCGCCCTTCTCATCAATCATTTTTTAATACTTAAACACAACCGTACAAACTTCATTACAGCCCCTTTTGGCTTCAGACTCATGCCATAAGTAACAGTATTCATTCCTGCTTCCACTTTCGTAGATAGTTTCATTATAATAGGCCAGTTTTCTTGAATAATATAAATTTATACTTTCTCCGTGCGGAGTAGTTAAAACATTTTCAAGATCAAAACAGGCACACAAAAAATCATTGGAGCTCTTGCTACGGTTACAGCTTGGTCATTTAAAAATTTATGTTTTGCTGTATTTTTTTCCTGTACGTGATTTTTATATTCAACTGTTTTCATAGCTTCATTCTGTTTTTCAGCATCTAAATTTTTTATACGCATTTCACATTTGTCCTTTTTCGGTAAATGAAACCCTAAATTGAATTCCTTTTTAAAAATGTTCTTAAAAGTTTGTTTTTGCACTGAACCTATTTCTTTGATAATCTCATCTTGAAGATAAACCTTATTATAGAGGAACGAAAGATTCCTAAACTCAGATGGCAAATACAACTTATTTTCTTTATTACGACAATAATGAGACTTGACAGCTGGGAGTTTTTGAATAAATTGCTTAGCTCCTTGAATGACTAACTCGCTATATTTGTTAGAAGGTGTTGATTTTCCTCTTTCATCTGGCCTAGAGACATTTAAAGCAGTTGTATTCTTTATGGTATATCTTAACATCATCTGTGATATACCTAGCGTTTTTAATAGAAACTGCTGACACACTTTATTTCTGCTACCATTTCCCCAAGGAAAATAATAACGATATGAGACTGATCGCCTACTACCACTTTCTGCTCTTCGTCGACGAACGTTTGTTTCCTCGACTAATGCCAGTAGCCAATCTCGTTGCCTCCGAGAACTTCCTAAACCCCAACCCAAAGTTCGTGAATACTCCTCCTGTCTTCATCAGTAAAGTTCGTTTCGCAATTATTACCACACTTCTTTCCTGCACATGGATTTGCATGAACTTTTTTACCTTTACCAGACCACCTTTCTGCTTTAGCTGACAAACGCTTGGGTAAAGGACGTTTCTTTCTTAATCCTTTTTCATCATCGTCATCAATTTCATTGTTGGATTGTTCAGTAGAACTGCTGTAAGTATATAAAAATGTGCGCAAAGCTGTAGAAGAAGCTGTGGATGTAGATGCTGTATCTGTGTGTACAGGAGATTTAAAAAGGCGTTTTACTTTTTTCCCACTGGCATAATCCAAGATCCATCTGAGTCAGTCCCACTAAAATCAATTTCTGGACTTGAACCACAATACGTTGAATCTGAATTTGGGTACGGAACTAAGACCGGTTGATTTTTTACAAATTTATCTTCGTTATTCATGGCGATATTCGTAACGCTGAAAAGAAAATTATTATATCATGCTAATGCGCAAAAGCAAAGATGGGTGAGTAATAACCAAATGAAAGACTTTGCAAACTGCAAAAACCATGTTAGATAAGGATTCAAATGGAGCCGTTGAATAATAAGGATTGCAAAATGCACCTAACAGATTTATTTTTATCCCATTTTGAAGCAATAATTAGGTACATAATTCGGTTAATGAAACATAAACCCCTTAAAATAGAACACTCTTGCACACACCAAATTAATATCATAATGTAACCTTTACCATCTGTTTAATACAACACAATATATTTATCGTAATAATATTGATTGTACTTACATGTACGTAATGCATCAAATATTAATGTTATAACACTTAAATGATTACTGTTTAATTATTGAGCTAAAGAAAAGTTCGCATCAAGGCACTGTGAATCGTAATTTCAAACGAGTTTAAACTTGCACCGATCAACGAGTTTGCATTTAGTTGTTAAACAAATTGCAAATGTGAAATTAAATGTTTAAATATAAATATGGTATAAAAATATACAAATACGTAGTTATATATTACTATATTCAAAAATAAATGCAAACAAACTAAAAAAATTAAGTATTTTCCACAAATTGATAATTAACAATAAGTGTAACTGCGATTATAATTAAACACATCACAGGTTTTGGACAGATCTTAAAACTATGTTTTATCGTAAGTGAAAAACGTTACTTACGATAAGTCGGATACGATAATTCTGATTGTTCGTTTATATAAAAGTTTTACTTTTGTCGTTTGCGATAAAATTTATTATTAGTTATTATTTTGAAGTTTATGCAATTAGGAATATAAGGATTTTTTATTAGAACCTAAATTACTTTAGCAGTACATTACAATGAAAAAGTGAAATACCTACGTTTTGTCGCTTACGACGTTCTTCCATATCAGGGTCGATATAATGGGCACGGGTTCGAACATGCGACCACTCACATTAGCCACTAGGGGTTGCGGAAATGTATTAACAAGATACCGCGGCCCCGGCACTTACGGGCAGCTGAAGGATCAGGGTGGGTTTTTAGTCAGTAGAAGTCTGACACTCCCTCTCGCTTAACCCAGACCGGGAGAAGTTATTCGATGATTTTCCCATCCAGAGAAAAAAAAAGGCTATTGACGCTTCTTATATAATAATAAATTATTATTAAATAACAATTTCACTTGTAATTCTTTTTCGTATATTTAAACTAGACAGGGCCGGTGCTTCCTAACTGACTTGCCTACGAAGAAACACCGAAACAAAGTCAGAGGTCAAGAACTTTTTGAAGTCTATACAATCTGTACTGATCCTATCTTTTGAGAACCTTGTAGGTTGAAATGTCTTGTTTTTTTTTGCGGAGAAAATCATTAAATGACTCCACCCGATCTAGGTACCTAAGGAACTAAGGTGGAGCAGAAGGGAGTATCAGACCCACCCTGTTCCTCAGATGCGCTTTCGTTCTGGGGCTGCAGTATCTTATAAGAAAGACACATGTATTTAATTGCCTTAAGCTAAGCATGACTTTAAGTATACATCTAAATTGTTTGATTTGATTTGAGAAAGCAGACAACAACGACTCGTAAACTCTGCCAGACTTAGGTTAATGTCTTAATTGATCTTTTGAAGAAAAAAGCACACTGATTTGAGTGAACCTGTTCCCACAGTGCAAGCATTTGTCAGGTATTATGAAGCTCAACTTAGATCTGTGCTCAATTGCATCGTTTTTAATCAACAAAAACAAAAACGCAACTTGCCCATCTATTCGCAATTTTCTGTTGTTTTTATTATTGTATTCCACTTTTATTGGAGACGCAACGAAACGGTTATAGTGTCGCACAAGTTGCGGGGAAGTGCGATTAAAAACATTCGCTGTCTTGCTCATAAAAATACGAGACAGCAAAACAAAAATATAAGAGTTGTGCTTTTGGAAACTTCTTTATATTCCCATAACAGTTATTTGAAGTGGGGCCTGGCTTGGCCACGTCTGCCGCATTCCCAATGAGTTGTGGTCCAAAATCACCACTTTCTGGAACCCTGATACAGCGAGAAGGCATCGTGATAGACCTCGTAGAAGATGGCGCGACGAGCTGGATTAAACTAACGACCAGTGGTTTACTTTGGCCCTGGACAGAACCACCTGGAAATCATGGGGAGAAGCCTTTGTCCAGCAGTGGGATGATGCAGGCTAACATTAACAGTAATTACTTGGGTAGCTCTATATACAGGGTTAATTGTAAAACACCGAAAACCTCTCAGGACTATGTTACTAACATCATAATCAACAACTTTTGTTCTATGACTTTTAAAAATTCGTCATATTTTAGTTCACCAGATTTTCATACAAAAATAAAAATATTTAAATAAAACGCCCTAAATGTTACGAGGTCTATTCGAAGCAAAAGAAAGTGATACTATAAATCGTTTTCTTTTGCTTCGCATAGACCTCATAACATTTAGGGCGTTTTATTTAAATATTTTTATTTTTGTATGAAAATCTGGTAAACTAAAATATGACGAATTTTTAAAAGTCATAGAACAAAAGTTGTTGATTATGATGTTAGTAACATAGTCCTGAGAGGTTTTCGGTGTTTTACAAATAACCCTGTATATGAATGCATGGAGGAGATCGTGACTTCATAATAACAGCCACAAAGGTCGTCATTCATGTTTCAGTAACGCCTGCTGAGTTCCGTTCGTGGCTATGTGATCATCATAACATCTCAAGAATCTTCAGTATCTCGAAAAATACGTCAAGCCGTTGGTCGCGACTGGCAAATAAAACATCATTAGTTACTGTTCATTCAGGTATTATTAACGATATTAATAGGTCAGTGAGATATACTTGGATAAAAGTACTGTACTATATAATATTTATGTATATGTTATGATAAGTACTGAACTAATATTGAAGCTTATACGTCACTGACTAATCGGCGGTCGTACCAATTTCACACGGGCAGAGCCGCGGGCTATCGCGTATATAGAAGGTAAGGTAAGGTAAGGTTTCCATTCATTTTATGCGGTTTGTATGTAAAATATTTTTTTAAATCGCTGTTTTGTTAAATCTTAATAACCCTGTGAAGCAGGGTCGTTTCGCTAGTTTAGTTATAGGTATTCATGCTTGAGATATTCTAAAGAATTCCCAAGTCACCCTGTAGCTGACATTACGTCTCCCAAATGGCATTGCTGACAAACAGAGGGGCTAGAGCTACGGAGGGAAATATCAATCGCTTCAAATTGTGCCCTCCGAGAGGGAGGGAGGACCTTGAATGCCAAACTCACAGCTTGCCTAATGATGCATTACTCAGATTCACCAAGCTCTTACCTATAGACAGCATTATCTATTCTCTAACCCGAACAAAGTAAATTCAACTGTGTCGTTACCACCCAAGGTAGGTTTTTGAATAGGGTAAGATAAGGTGTTAAGTCGTTATCAATTCACAGAGATGTCATAAGCAGGTTATCGAATGTTCCAACTATTCATTCTTATCTGAACGTCAAATGCAATTCAATATTTCATCGCATTGATGTCAGAAAAAATAATTTTTCTCTCAGGATATTCAATGCTGTTCTGTTAGATTTTAAGTACAAATTGTTATATTCTGACTGTTATAAATACTTTAAGAGGGGAATCATAGATGTTGTGGGAAGTGGTTCTTCTACTTGAGGGTCAAGTAGACACGGTCTGTAGGTAAATAAGGAAAATTTAATTAATAATGTTACGATGAGGATGGACGGTTTCGCCGCCGAAGCCGGCCCAGAAAGAGGTGGTGAGACGACTTGGACGTGTACCACGAGGGGTGGACTGAAGCGACGCGGGAAAAAAATATGGAAGGAATTGAGAGAAGCCTTTGCCCAGAAGTGGGACAGTGTAGTCCAATAAAAAAGTGTGAATAACATTTTACAGAGGATTAAATTTTTGAGGTACCTAAGTTTAAGACTGCGCCGAGCAAATAAGATGCGCGGAAAATAGGTATTTACTTAAGTGCGCTAGTCGTGTGCATCCACACGCACACAAAGACAAGTTCGCTCGAGGCCTGCTTGCAGTAGCACGACAAAGTTTGCTAACGGGAATGGCCATCACCCATACAAAAAAATGCTTGAAATGAACAACAATGAAATATACGCTAAATTGCACTACAAATCGTAGGGAACGCATAACAATTTCAATAATTATCAAAAAGCTAGGTAGAAACTAGTTCCAACCATTTTTCTAAAATATAGGTTAGGTCAAGGTTATGAATTTATATGCAACAAATAATCAACAAAACAGCATTTAAATGTTTTAATCATCATTAAAACCACTAATATGTCATCAAGAAACTGTGCAGGAGGATAGATATTAGGTAGGTACCGGGCCCATGCTAAGTACTATATTATTGAGATAGTATGGGCACAGGTACCAACTATTCGCCGTTTCAATATGCAGTTACAATAACGATGCTGTATAGCTCTACTTCCAGACAAAGAATTGTTAACTATTATGTAAACAAAATATATTTTTTGAGAAATATGCCTACTTTGTATTTTTCCTCGTAGTAAAAAACAATTACCCTAAAGAGCTAAATCCTCAACCAATGCATTATCCATTTCTTTGCTTATCTCAATCTTATAATTACATACCATTAGCTCGTGTATGCTCTCCATAGTATGAACGAGCCTGTTTTATTTAGTAAGTTCCACACGCCAACAAAACCATTCCGCTGTATGTCAGTTGTGGAAAATCAGCAACATTACATTAATACTTTAGAATTGCGCTCTGCGACGATTCAAATAATTATGTAAAACAGGTTCAGATCCGTCGAAAAGCCGAGTCGTCGTTTAGGCGGGTATAAAAGTCCGTGTTGAAAAATGGGTAAAGTGTGCAGAGGTCAAATTCAAAATCCTTAAAAAATGGCCAGTTGTCGTTAAATATCCTTAAAGCAATCTGTTTAAAACTCAAGTCACACACGCAAAACCATAAATCAATCAAGTAATCAATCGAAAAAAAATGAAATGCAGTAATGTCAAACTGTCAGACGTCAGTAAGGAAAAGGACATAATTATGATTCATACAGTCTAAGATACGTTTTCCATTTTGAAAATAACTTGATAATTAATATTGACACACATATTATTTTAATTACATTTACGGTATAAATAGGTCGAATTATATTAAATTCATGATTACTGTGCAATAAATATAAAATAGTTCGCTAAAGATTATTTGACGATTCTTGTTTGGCTGAATGACGATTACTCACGTCAAATAAACACTGACCGCCAACAAAAAATAAGAATGGATTAGACGGTTATCAAGTTAAATATTTTTATGATCGTGATATTTTCTCCCAACGTTTACAAAATTAAGAATTATTTCATTATTCATATTTTATTCTCAATAGAATTAAGGACTATTAGTAGTTTCTGTCTATTTCAAGCATTTTTAGGCGTTCCCCTTTGCAGTCGTTATGTTGAGTGACTTAAAAAGATGAATATTGATTATTTAGATGCTTTTATGTATCACACTAATATTGTGAAGGCGAAAGTTTAAAAAAATAAGATTCCCTGTTTCGTGAGTCTCGTTCAGTCGAATTGAAGGTAAATAATTCAGCCTGTTACGTTCACACTGCAGGGAAACAGGCCTGCACTCTATGAGAGGGAATCTAAGGTAAAACATAGAAATAAAAAATAAAAAAAGATTCAATTATTTAGGCATTATTAAAAACCTAATAAAAATAGAAATAAAACAATAAACAACTTGTGGTAGTATGAGAAAAAAAGGAATGCGACTATTTTTGTAGTGTTTGTGTGATTATTCAAATATCCTAGGTTTTATAGATTACCTTAATATTACATTAATATTACAAATATAGTAAAAATAGTTGCATGTGAGTATAAGTATAAGAGAATAATGTCTATAGTGATTTGACTCGGAAAACTCAACGAGCAGCATTCATTTGTTTTTGCGGTTTGACAGATATGAATGCAACTAATATTTGTGTATTCATAGATTGACATAATTCGATAGCAACAAAATACTGCAATTATTTCTTCCAACTTTTAACTAAGTATTTTATGTTGGATATATTATCTTAAACTTATACTGTCTCCTGTATCCAGTATCCTGATCGGATATTAGAATTGAGGTAGTTTTTGAAACATTCTTAACACCAAATACAATAATTCGGACACCCATCACCCTTGATTTTTTTATTTATTATAGATTCGGTTTTGACCACCATCTTGCCAGGTGGTAAACGATGATGTAGTCCAAGATGAAGCACGCTTACCAAGAAGTAACCTATTTAACCTTAACGCAAAAAACCCTAAGTCATTGCTTTCAGGAAATACAGACTCCGGCAGGGAATTTCACTCCTTACCTGTACGGACAATGAAAGTACATATTGCCAAAATGTTTCGTGTGTATGGCTAGCATGTTTCCCACGTAACGATGGCGCATTGCCCTTCGTCTTGTAGTCCGATGATGGAACGGTGGGATTAAACTGTGCAATGCCATCCCTAACGAGCACATTAGTGGAAATAGCAGCCTATTTTGTCACTTTGGGTTGTAAAATAGCGGTTTAAGGGTTCAAAAAGCAGTTCAAAGTTGCATATCTGCATCCATAAACGTCTATAGCTATAAAAGTTACTTAAGGTGCTATAAGCTGAATCAAATACTACCCTAGCCTTCACAGTAGTCCACGGTAGAACTCATTTACCACTCACACCTTTATATGAGAGTTACGAAGGTCATTCTGCCACTCACAGCTGCACAGTGGTTTCCATTGTAATTTTTATAGGTTATAGTTATAGTAACCACTATTATACTACTATAAGCTTCATTATAGAAATAATAGAAACTCTTATGCATACTATAGTTACAAAAAAATCATCAGTGTAACTAAGGCCTTTAGTAGCAATATTCATTCCTTGCAGGCTCAATCCATTTGCCATTTTACAGCCGCTTTTGTAACTATTATAAAACATTTAATAAAAATGAATGCTAAACGAATAAGTACGTAACTAGATCTTAAAACCTCAAAAACAGGAAAATATGAGCTTTTTGTGGCTGTGAGTTGCACTAGGGTAACAAAAATCACTGGAAGCGTTAGAAGGGTGAAAATTAGCGCTATGATTCTCAAAAAGGAGTTATTAGAGCTAAAACTGCAGGTTATGACTACATTACAATGACGCCATGATGTTTTAAGAAAACTTATAATTCACTTGCAAAATTGAGTTGATATACATTGGTTTTTCAGTTAAATGTGCATTAAATGTACCGGTAAACAATTGGCCACTTGCGAATAGTAAGTTGTCGACACGTAAAAATACGGAAATAAAATTTATTCTGTATAACAAATAAAAAATATCACATATCTTTTGTTAATTTTTTAAATATCATAAAAGCGCGTTAAAATTACTCGAAAATTATCTTATATATCTACAGTAAACTGGACAGCGTTTTAAGTATCTTTATATATCTTGCTAATACAGAATACAAACTTTTACTTCTTTTTGTTTTATTTTCATGATGGCGACGAAAACACTTTACCAAAATATTACAAATAATGTCAACTGAAGATATACAATAAAGAACTATAATCAATTGTTTCGTTCAAAGTAGTTCAAAATCATTCAAAAGTAGCGCTACGAGAGCTTTAGTATAGCGTTAATAAATCGTTATAGCTATTAAGGAACCTTTATGCAACCGTTGTGCAGGTTAAATGGAACTTTAGGTTGCATAAAATGGCGCCCAAATAACGCTAAAGCGGCTGCTTTAAGTCTGTAGTAGATGCTCTAGCGCTTACGTCTAATACCATAAGTAATAATCGGATACGCTCCAAAGCCCTAATGCAGCCCATTTGTGCTAGTTGAGATCACACACTCCCCGAAATGTAACCAACACGACTGGAACTTTGACTCGAACATCTCTCGTTGCCAACCAACCTTTTGGTCCGTTTCTCGATAGACTCAAGTGCATCAAGCTGGTATGTAATTTTGAGTCATACATTATAGTTATAAAATATCAATATATGCATAGGAAACAACTTTCTTCTCTCTGTGTTATGGTTCCAAGAAAAAACCCATGAAAAATACCTGCAAAACATAAACAAACAGACTTAAAACCTACATTCAAAAAGCTACGCATTCCTACAGTCCACAAAACATTTCCCCATCACGCACAGACACTTCCCAACTGCCTCTAGCTAAACCGCATCTAATGACCGCCTCTTTAGAACAAGACGTGTTTTTTCGTCCCCATACGAGGCATCCCCGACGCCCGGTCCCAGACAGGGACGTAAAGAACTCTTGCAAGACGTTGTAAAGTGTTTGAGAAAGGATGGTGTACTTGTGCGACTATGTAGATGGAGCTTTATATGTCTTGGAGAAAAATGGCGGTTGAAAGACTATTGTTTCCATTTGTAGAACATGTAATGTGGACTGAAATATGGAAATGACTGGCTGAACGTCGCTTAGTGTTTGGAACAAAATGGGTTTTGTAATTTGAGCCAAAGGTAGGTTTACTCATTTTGTTATTTACACATTGAGATTATACCGTACCTGATGTCATTAATATACAGAGTTGATACGACCGAGGGGCTTTCCTTTAAACTGCATATACTAGGTACCGTTTTCAAGCTTTGTACCAAAAATCAATTAAATAGGAGAAGTAGTTTAGTCGCAAATGATTTTGATGAGATGCACCTTAAGGCGATAAATCTGACCAAGACAAGAGATAACACACGCCGCGCTACGTTGCCACTTTGTTACCTAGGTATTTAAGGTCAGTCACATTTATTTACAAAGAGTGGTTGCGTTTTACTCTGATTTGTAAGCTATTTAGATTGCTTGAAAAAAAAATTTTTGGCACTTTTTATTTTTTAACTGTATCAAATTAACACTAAACACGTATAGTATACGTAGTGTAATTTAATGCCCCTCTGTCGTATCGACTCTGTATCTTTGACGGTCGAGACCTTGCCTTCCATGCTACTTATTCGTGTTATGTTGTATTTCTTATTATATTCAATGTGAATCGTTGATAAACTGAATTGTAACTTGATGGTTGCCGGGGTAGCGGACATTTTCTAACGAGATAGCGTGGCCCTGGAACGCAAGAGCAACTGAAGAAAATGGTGAGTTTTTAGTCTATAGGTAGGTACTCTCTTTTCCTCCACCTTGGGTGGGAGAAAAATTATCAAATGACTTCTATATGTATATACCAGCTGAGCCCCGCGGTTAAACTGCGTTAATTTAAGAAAAAACCTACAAAAGTCATATATTCCATTACTTACTGAAAGATAAACTACTTAGTATAAATATTACTAACAGTGACGGTCGACCAGTTCGAGCATTATTTTGTTAGGAGTTATTTAAAAACTCCTATATTGTAAGATATCCATTGAAATCAAATGTTGTCAATGGCAATTTCGATCAAAATTTGATAAAAAAAAGCTTTTTGTTAAAAATATGTGATGAAATTAGATATTTATTTGGATAAAAAAAATGTGCAACCATAAAAAGATTATAGGGAGTAAAGGTTGTAGTACTATCAAAAACCTTCCCACGTTACATTATCTTCGTATAACTGTTCGCGTAACTCTTCGCGTAAAAATTGTTCAGGCAGCGTACACCAAAATACATAACTCTCTGAGGGCAGGAATTTTTACTACTCAAGATAAAGTGAGTCCGATTTGTGAAATTTGTAAATTACACAAAATCTATAGCTAATCTATGCTAAGCTATATTACTGAAAAGTTTTATTTAAATCCGTTCAGTAATTTCTGCGTGAAAGAGTATTAAACACTAATACATTTATCCTCACAAACATTTTCGACTAGAACCTTGCAAAAGAAATCAGCACAATAACTTGTTTGAAAGTGTCTTTAAAAATTACATACTTATACTTAAACTAGCTTCTGTCCGCGACTTTGTACGCGTGGGAAGGTTTTCCCGCGCAAATCCTGACCCCGTCAGAATTTTGGGATAAAAATTAGCCTATGTGTTATTCCAGAATGTCAACTATCTATTTACTAAATTTCATTTAGATCCGTTCAATAGTTTTTGTGTGAAAGAGTAACAAACATCCATCCATCCTCACAAACTTTCACATTTATAATATTAGTAGGAAGTAGGACTAAGAAAAGAACTAAGACTAAGAAGTAAAAAGAAGTAAGATAAGAAGTAAGATATCACATCGTCTTGAAAATTATTTCGCCATATAGCTAAGATACCAAGCCATGATCTCACGCCTTCCTAATGCTTATATCATTTCTGCTAAAGGCTTCCTCTTAATGAGGGACACTGGGCAGTAATCCACCACAAGGTTCCAGAGTGGAATTCTCAGGTGCTAGAACATGGAAACAACCGTCTCATCACGATGTTTTCCCCACTCGTTTTTAGTTTTGTTTACACCAAGTAAAAAAAATGTCTGCCTTTTTAAGGATCGGAAATCATCCAATGACTGTCTCCCAATCTGGGCGAAGCGGGATGGTGTGTCAGACTTTCACTGACTAAAATCCATCCGTGTTCCATCATATGCCCCGGTAGGCAACGGCCCCCTTATGAGCCCCGACAATTTTGCTGACACTCCTTGAGGCGCGCGTGGAACACGACGCGCCTTCTACACGGGAATGGTTTCAGTCGGGCGGCGAGCTGTTTTCCTGGGTTCGAAGTTACGAATAAAATTTCGACAGGCGTGCCTGTAAGCGCATGAACATACTCTTCTGCCAATCCATCATGCGTAAGGGTTTATTTTATGTGGAAGTATGGTCCCACACAATGGCAGTCATAAGCTTTCGTACAAAAGGCCAACTAAACAGACATAATGTTACATGAAACCATCAAAACATAGTTATTATTAGAGCGGCTCCTATATCTAAGCGGCTTATGGGAAAAATCAATTTCGTTTGTCGAATTCACTAGGGACACCATTTATTTAATAATAAAACACATGTTTGTCTGTTATTTTTACGACACTTTGAGTTGACACGACGCTTGTTGTGTGACTGTAAACTATGCTTATGTACCATTAGTGCCAGTTATTTACATTAAAATATTTTATTATATCAAAACTCTAATAATATTAAATGATTAGGTAAGTGTAAGAACAAATAAACGTTTTTTTTTCTTTTGTAATATTAATTCCAAATATTGCCACGCTATATTGCTTAAATATAAGGCGAAGTAAACTATACCTAATCAATTAAATAATGATAGCAAAGAAGACTAATTAGATATAGGAAAATAAAACAAAGACCGACGAGAGTTTAAATAAATAAAATGTGAATATCATTGGATATTATTAGGAAGTGGTATTGCAGAATATCAATGTCAAATGAAGTCAATAAGATCAACTTCAGGACATGTTTTTTTTTTCGTTTTTCGTCACCTTGTGTACTTTCTATATTTCAGAAATAAATTTTATTGGTTTTGTTTCTTCGTGTTATATTTCTTAGCCCACTGTTAATCGCGTTTTATATAAAAGTCAAAATAATAGTTGTAATATACGTACTTTAAATTACAGTAGGTACTAACCATGCCAAAGATGGTTTTTCTTTGTCTGCGTGATAAAGCTTCCATTAACAGACATGACTTTTAAACCGATTCACCCAGTAACAAATCCCAGCAAACTATCCGACCCATCCACCGCACATTGCCACCGCACAAACGCGTAACCCTACTTGCGTCGACAGAATTAATTTCCTGGCCTATAACTCTCGTATATTGGACATGGCCGACAGTTGCGAGTGTTCGCGATTTATAGCAGTGTCGCGCACAGGTAGTGCTATAGAATTATTGCTAAGCCTTTGTGTGTGATGGTATTTCTTTGATTTTTGGTTTTTCGTTGCACCTTTGGTTTGTTTCCGTCTTTCAATGACTCTTGTGGTCACAAATCATGTGCCACCGTATTCTCCACCTCTATTTATATTATCCATGGAAAAATGTCCGTTATACCCATCCTATAAAAGTGTATTTTCCATTCCCAGGCTCCCTCTGAAGAGTCAAAGATGCTTAGCTTTCTGTCCAGGGATCGCTTACCCAGCTTGGACTGCCTACAGTCTAGTGCCAAGCTTCACCAGCTTTCTATTTATGTGTGAACGTATTCCTACAGCCATTTGGCTGCGCAGCCTATTCCTACAACAGGTTGAAGACGAGTTTGAGTCCATAGGGCACCATACCAGATCGCCTTCTGGCAATCCACCAGTCGCATCTTTGACTAGTGACGAGTGAAGTCCTTTTATCCACTCCGTGTGATTTAACTAATCCAAATGCAGGTAGATGTAAGGTAGATGATTTTTTAGCTATTAATTAAACATGATTAAAGAAATCATTTTTTGTCATGCAGTATATTACATATAGAACATCACCCTTACATTTATTATGATACCTGTGCATACCTCATCGGACACCAATCGTGATCAATAAATCATCCGTCTAGCCTTTTTCCAACATGTTGGGGTTGATTTACCTACTGTCTAACGGGATGCAACGGAGTATTTTACATGGAGGAACTGCTTGACCTCTACAGCCTGTAACAAGATACCCTTTCCCTTGCGCGTAACGAACGTCAAAAATTTAGAAAATTTCAGTTACGGTCATCAGTTTAACCTGATTTCTGAAGCGTGGAAGAGTTTTAATATGTCAAGATCCCAATCATTCACTGATCAACCTAGGTAAGCTTGAAAATAACCGCAATCGGCTGCCAGTACAATATATAGCTACGATCTTTACACACCCGTTATATCGTGGTATTGTACCTATCTATCTTATATTGGACATAGTCGACAGGTATGAGTGTTCGCGATTTATAGTGGAATGTCGCTTGCAGGTAGCTTTATAGATTTATTGCTAATCTCTTGTTGAGGGTAGACGCGTCGATAAGCATCGTGACAGAGCTCGGTATTTCTTTAAAGTGGCTACTTTGAGAGAGATTGAATATTGTGGGGACAAGGCTGTTTGAATGGCTACTTGAACAGTTGTCGTGGAAGGGTCAGAAGATTGACTGGCTGAAGTTTTATTATCTACGTCTGAAATAAGGTTAAAGAAGTATTACGTTTACGAAGGTATGTACTATCCACGACCGTGTACTTAACTTTATTGCCACAATACGTACTGCTTGTTGATTTTTAGAGTTCCGTAGTAAAACAAGGAAGATATAATTGATGCTATTAAGGGGTTATTTTAGATAAATTAATCATATTTATAAGGTTGTAAAATTAAATCTGAAATATG
The DNA here is from genome assembly GCA_943138885.2 of Tholera decimalis. NCBI lineage: Eukaryota > Metazoa > Arthropoda > Insecta > Lepidoptera > Noctuidae > Tholera > Tholera decimalis. The sequence goes on along the minus strand of OW964552.2, from coordinate 10,723,342 downwards.
TCTTTTCTGTATAGGACGGATGATGGATTTTTTTCAGAACAGAGATGTGTTTATTCAAATTCAAAATTCAAATATCTTTATTTCGAGCCACATAGCTCATATAGGTAACTAGTACTCACGCGGGGCTTCGCTCCCGTGGATTCTATCACGGTAAAAACATAACTCTCCTTTTTTGCAGTCGGGTAAAAAGTAGCCTATAACCTTCCTCAAGCTTCAAGCTACTTCCATACCAAATTTCATCCAAATCCACCCAGTACTTTCGAAGATTAGCGCGTTCAAGCAAACAAACAAACAAACAAACAAACAAACTAACAAACTTTTCCGCTTTATAATATTAGTATAGATTAAGGTTAGTAAACAATTACCTTAAAAAACTAGGGTTAGTACACAACACGATACGAAGACACATGTAACACAGTGTTGACAGCAGTGGACCATATATGGACAGTCTACTCTATCCGCGACCATCTTCAGAACCCTGTTGGGACTAGCCATGACACGAGCCACCAACGATGCTGCACGTTTGCGCATTATTGTGTGAAAACAATCAACATGCGCCGCTGCAAACATCCCTGACGCACTGCAACGCCATGGCAACCCCAACAGTTTCCTGAAGGCGTTATTGAATTGGACACGGAGGGCCCCGTACGATGCCTGTGAATACCTCTCCCACAAGCTGCACGTGTAGAGGGTGGTACAGAATGCTCTAAAGAGCGTCACCTTTACTTCTGCAGTACAACGTGCAAACCTGCGGGCTATCATATTCGCACGCACGGACAGGGCCCTCCGTTCCTTCTCTATATCAGCATTGTCTTTGAGGTCAGTGGTGATCAAGTGACCGAGGTATTTAAATTGAATCACTCGCTTCAGAGGAACACCGTTAAGCCGTATAGAAGGCACATCTTGATTATACCTGGTACCCGCCTCAAAAACAATGTACTGACTTTTCTTGTCATTATACAATAAGCCATGTGTTGCCGCATAACTTTCACACATGGCTAATAACGTCCGAATACCACCGACTGACGCGCTGAGCAGCACCATATCGTCCGCGTAACTTAAATTATTGACACAGACACCATCAATATGACAACCGACATGATGACTGCTAAGCGCCTCAATCAGTGCATTAATATACTGCATTCATCTATACTTATAATAAATCTGTAGAGAGGTCAATTCTGTACATGAAATATATTTACAAAATAACTATCAGGGGGTGATTAGGGATCGATACTGATGCCAAAAATGCAATCAGTAAAATTTTTGTCTGTCTGTCTGTCTGTCGGTCTGTCTGTCTGTCTGTCTGTCTGTCTGTCTGTCTGTCTGTATAACCGTTATAGAAACAAAAACTACTCGACGGATTTTAACGAAACTTGGTACAATTATTGTTCATACTCCTGAGCTGATTATAGTATTATTTTCATCACGCTACAATCAATAGGAGCAGAGCAGTGAAGGGAAATGTTGGGAAAATGGGAGAAGTTACTCCATTTTTTAAGCTTCCGTCGCGCGTTCAACCTTAATGGTTAAAGCTACACAGAAATCATTTATAACCGAAATGTTCTCCTTAAAATTATATAAAAAATATCCCACGACAGCATATATCTATCTCTTATGGTTGACTCACAATAACACGTGTAACTCCCGATAGCTTAGCAGTTCGAAGCTTTCTGATTATTATTCTGCTCCGAAATTTAAAACCACCACAACTTTGCAATGGAACTCGGCTAAAAGTAACCCAGTTGCAACAAAATATAATCGAGGCTCAAATTTTAACAGGTTGCGGTGCAGGAGAAACCGTCTTTATTCCCAGAATTCCCATAATACCAAATAATTTTCCATTCCAATTTAAAAGAACGCGATTTCCAGTATCGGTGTGTTATGCAATGACAATAAGGCTCAAGGGCAGACTTTTCGTGTTGCTGGAGTAGATCTCGGTGTCAGTTGTTTCTCGCATGGTCAGTTGTACGTCGCTCTTTCCCGGGTTAGCAGTTCTAGAAACCTTTATGTTCACGTGCCGGACGGGTCAATTTTCAACATAGTTTACCCGGAAGCTTTGCGCTGAAGTATTGTCGTTCTATAGGTACTTAAGCCTCATGTGAACGTGATCTAAACAATATTACCAATACATTAACTTAATAACACACACGGAGTTACACGCTGACGGAGTCGCGGGCACAGCTATTAATAATAATATTGTGCGGTTCGGTATTGCGATATTTTTCAACAGTATTATAGATTGACATATTATATTTCCCTACTAAATTACGAAAGTTAATCTGTGTGTTACATCAAAATCACTGAACCGTGAGGAAGGACATCGGCTACTTTTTTTTACGAAAAGCGACGGAAACGTGGACGAAGTCGCGGGCAACAGCTATCTATGCTAATATATAAGGCTGAAGAGTTTGTTTGTTTGTTTGAACGCGATAATCTCAGGAACTACTGGTTCGAATTGAAAAATTATTTTTAATTAAATAGTCAATTTATAGAGAAAAGCTATAGGCTATATATCATTACGCTAAGGCTTGTCTTGTTGTCCAAAATTGATTAGTTTTTTTTTTAATAAAAAGCCTGGGTATGCGTATGGATGGGCTGCCAACTATGAATTTACGTATCCCGATGACAGAACGAGCTTGATAGAATTAAATTGTGTAATTTCGGAGCACCTTCCTCGAAACATTACCAAAAGAGAACCGATTGGCTGGCATATTGAGACCGGTCTCTGCCAGTATTATGAGAGCTATCCTTGCAAAGGCAGATCACTGGAGGAAGATGGTCTTCTTCTGTGGGACCGTGATGCTAAAGAAGAAAACAGGTGAGCGAGATCGTAAGAGAGCGATCACGTGCCACCGTGCACAGCGAGGATCAGGGGAGACCCCTTTACTGGACTTGAACTGCCTACTCTCTGCTGCCAAGGTCCACCAGCGTTCTATTTGTGTGTGAATGTATCTCTGAAACTATTTGCACAGCAGGTTCCTGCTACATTAAGGATGTTCCCTTATACCCGTTGCACAAAGGGAGATTCGGAGTGGAGTCACTACGAACCTACTGTGATCACTTGTGTGATTTTACGAGTATTAAGGTAAAAATGTCACACATACTAGTCTTCTTCCGAAAAGTCCGCTTTTTGAAAGTTTCCTCAAAAAGGCTGTTAATGCTCAAACTTTTATTGGAGTATAGCTGGAGATGCCCTTTTTAGCTGATTGACATTATTGCCACCAAACAGGTACAATCATTCCACAAATCATAATTTCAAGGAACCAACCAGGACAATATAACATCACAAACTAATAACGAAGCCACAATTAACAGTCACTAATTACGTCACATTACCTACCTACTAGCCAGAACAACGGGAGTGCCAACAAAGGGACCGCCTGTCTTTGTAGAGTCGAAATGTTGATCAAGTAATTAGCAACTTTACATAGACAAGACGGCCTTGGAAAGGACGGAGTGTGTGATCTATGGAACTGGATGTGGTAGATTTATGTGTACGGCTTTACCTACATTTTTGTAATTTGTCCATTCAAAAGCAGCAGCAGCCATTGAAAGCAGAGTCATGTTCAAATAAAGAAGCCGGTCTACAATAAATTTAATTAAAGGACCCTAGGGTCTACACCTAAGCTTAACTGGAAGACTACTAAACATCTTCGTCTGCTCAGGGATCCTGGACTATTAGAGTCCCTGGTGCCCATTTAGTAATAATTTAATTTCACCAAAACTGGAAGGTTGTACCTTGAAATTTAATTCAATTAAGTACTTACTTACTTAGTAATTTAAGACAAAATTTAATTTAAACTTTAAAAGAATAGAACAGTACTGGTATCATCTTCAACCCCCCATAACCCGAAGTTCCACCGACCGAAGTTTAAGATGGCTGGCAATAACCTCTTTTTAATACGCTTTTATTAGGTCGACCTGTATGTAACTAACATATAATGGAATCTAAAGTAACTAATTTAACCAAATTCCAAGAATCGTAGCGTAATGAAAATTGGCAACTGTATGTAGTTCTGATGACAATACAATAATACGGTACTGTCAAACTGATCTGATGATGAAGCCGGAAGAAATGATCTGGAACTTCATGATGGAAAATCGTATCATATCTGTTTTGGATTTCGTAGAAAAGTCTTGTAATGAACTTTGACCACGATTAGGTTTAAAGGTTTGATGATGAAGCCGGAAGATAGGCACTGGCATTCCATGATGGAATATCGTATCATAGTCGTGTTTGCACTTGTGAGAAAGGCCACGTAATGGACTTTGAACACGATCAGGTTTCAAGGTTATAACAAACCTAAAGAAAATCCGTTATCGGTTTTCTTAACCTTTTTGAATTACCACGTAATCCATAGATTTATTATTAGGTCGATCTGTAACGAACTAAATATGCAATAAATTCTAAGAATCAGAATTAAACGTACTTTGTATCATCATGAAACTTGGCAATTATGTGTAGATTAGACGACAATAGAATATTATGGTACCATCGAGCTGGTCTGACGATGGAATTGGAAGGTGGCTGATGGAACCTTGGACTGCCTACTAGTAAACATTTCTAATTTCTGCTCATTAAATTCGTCTTAAAAGCGTGTTTTTGGTTTTTTAAACTATTAATTTATATATATTTTACTTAACCTTGTTTGAATAAGAAAAAAACCTTTTTTTATGTATTTTACCCTACCTTGTTTGAATAAACTAATGTTGTTTGAAACCGTTTATTGTTTCAATACCAACTACCTTGCATCTGGGATTTAGTTCCGTTACCTCTAGAGGGACAAAATCTCGAATGTAATCTTCTTCTTTACAAGTCGACGCTCCAAAATCTACATACCAATATGCAACTACTTGCACAGATCTTATATTCGCCGTTAAGATAATGATTAAAGTCCTGCTATATCTTGCGTACTACTAAGGAGTGGAATTCTCTGCCGGAGAGCAGAATTTCCTAATAGCTATATAACCTGGTCTTTCAGTCTAGAGTGAACAGGTTACTGCTAGGTAAGCGTGCCTCATCTTCGACCACATCATTTCTTACTATCAGGTGAGAAATTGAATGGTGGTCAAACGCGAGCTTTATCAACAAAAAGGAGGAGAGCCATGAAAAAAAAAGAACTCAATAGTACCATCTCCACATACCCTACCCCTGAACAGTTGAGAAGTAAGGAGCGAACACAAGTTATCGCTATAAATCTGTGTGAAGCAAGTTTGCATTGAAAGCGAGAGACGTAACTTCGCCTAATGGGAACCGGAGCGATTGAAACGTCGCGAATGATGTATGCCGACTAGAATGTTTTGAGGGCGTTGTTTGAAGACGTGTTTAATTTGAGTAGGTGGTGTAATTGTTGTGACGTTTGAGTGATAATTTACATATACATACTGAGTTTGAATCAGTGATACTGTTAATCAAAATGTCCTTAATAAAAATTTATGTTAAGAGCAGAGCCGGATTAACCCTGTCAGAGGACCTAAGGGAATAGCATTCTCGGGGCCCCTCTTCTTACTTTGACTGATGAAATCGTGTGTAAACTGAGGAAACGCACATTAAGGGCTGTGGTTTTTAATATATTTGTTTACTTATTCCCAGATTTGTTCTAAAATTGTTTTAATTCTCCTACTAAATCTAACGATTTTTATTTTGTGAGATACAGTGAGGTCCCTAAGTTTACACGCACATCAAATTCTCGTTCGAAGAAACATGTTTTCTTAGTGCGTGCACTGGGCCTGGGCCCCTAGTTGATGCGGGGCCCCTAGGCAGTTGCCTACTCCGCCTAATGGTTAATCCGGCCCTGATTAAGAGCTATTCATATCGGGAGCAGTCGTGGCTCAGCCTCAGATCGGACCCCGGGAGGCACATTATTTTATGTAATTTTCATTATCATTACTGTTTTCAATACGTTGAAGGATAACATGGAGGAAACCGACATACCCTAGGACTGAAAATCCGAACACATGGACATACACAAACCCGCACTAGGCCCAAGTGCTGGATTATGGTCCATTCCCTTACACAGAGAAGAGGCCTGTGCAGTCCTATGTCCAGTGTGGAAAGCAGTGGAAACGTTAAAGGCTGCCTATGTTATGTTATTAATGTAATTATACTTTATCTTGATTATTGTATAACAAGGTAACTGAAGATATTATTTTATGATCAAAATTACCATGTAAAACGCGAGATTATATTAATAATCTGACTCACAAATGTGGATATCAAAAATTGTTTATTATTCTGGCTAGTAGTGGCTAGACATTTAATAAAAATGGAATCAGCATCCGAATTTGTTTCTATTCCCTCTTGCAGCGCTTTTATCATTCTAATCCCTCATTTTAAGTCTTTCAACAACTTTCTTTCAAAACGTTGCCGTCATCAAACTTAGTAGGTCGCTCCATTCACTGAGCCTAGCAAAACGTAGGGGCGAATCCACTAAACAACACACTCTGAATTTTAATATCCACATTACATCCCTTTCCCTACATCCTAATATTAAAACTATTTCCAATTAACCGTAAAATGGCAACAAAATAGCGGCAACAATATGGCGCTTGTATTTTGCTACCTGTACCAACATAGTACTGGTATTAAAAACTGCTGATGCAGGAATGTGTACCGATGACCAAACATTGAATCAGCAGTAGGTAGGTAGAGGAGGGCTGTTTACTTGGAGGGAAGGCTCAGGTGGCCGCACACCGGCAACACTTATACTAATCTACGTTGAGACAAATAGGGCCCTACACAAGGACGAAGCGCCATACACCAGGGAATGTTTAGATAGCAACATAGTAACAATAATGTTACGCTAGTCACTTAGCTAAGTACGTCGAGAAATTTCGACGGACTTCTAGAACATTCGAGACACTAACGCCACCTGGTGGCGAGTAGCAGTAGGTACTGAGTGTGTCGAGAAACATCGACTTCTAGAACGTTCGAGACACTAACGCCACCTGACGGCGAGTATCTCAAGTAGCTTCTAGAACATTCTTGGCAGTATAGGGAGTGAGTCGATTGTACAAGAATGTTCTAGAACACATAGATCGGGATATAAATAGATCGCAAAGGAACGCAGACGGCAGTCGAATCACAAGATACGAGGCGATCTAATCGATAACTCTACAAGTGAATTTCAGTGTGATTGAACAGTTAAGTCACAAGTAGTGTGAATAATTATGTTAATTTTAATTTTGTGGGTATTTAATTAAGTGTTAATTTTCGATTAATATTGGTGTAAATTCTTTCTATCCTGAACCCCAGCTCGTAACAATAATAATCCAACCTATAGCGTACCCTCCGCACAGGCCTCATCTCTATGAGAGGGAATGGGCCTAATCTAACACGCAAGCCCAATACGGTTGGTGGATGTCACAACATGACGTCAAATTTTTGATCTTACTTAAAGACATGCTGATTTCCTCGCGATGTTTACCTTCACCGGTTCGACAACAAATTAATGTGCTTGACTGGGTTTCAATCCATGATCCATGCAACTTGTCCGAAACCCTGGGCCACCACAACTCTAGAAAAATAATGTGTTTCCATTCAAACCAGATATTATAAAGTGGTTTTATTTTGAAAAAGTAATCTGTTCTAAGACATCTTATACAAAATAACTGTTACAAAGATTTCATAAAAAATAGTGGAGGTACCTGTTTTTTCCGGGTGGAAAAATCTTCATATGACTTTTCCCGCTCTGCGTTAAGCGGAAGGGAGTGCTAGACTTCTACTGACTAAAACCCACTCTGTCCCTTCAGCTGCCCTTAAGTTCCGGGGCCGCGGTATCTCGTTAGAACATTCCCGTAACCCCAGTAGACAATGGCCCTATGGGGCCCCGTCACTGGTTACGTACTATTATAAAAAATATAATGCATAAAAAGTTAACTAATCTTTTTACATTTATTTATTTATAAAAAATCCACAGCTCTTAAACAATGTTTTTAACAGTATCTTTTATATCTAATCTTATAGCCAATTACGGATTTACATTGATTAATTTTGAAAAAGGGTCTTCTGAGATCATACATCTATACTAATATAAAGCGGAAAAGTTTGTTTGTTTGTTTGTTGGCTTGAACGCGCTAATCTTCGAAAGTACTGGGTGGATTTGGAAGCAATTTGGTATGGAAGTAGCTTGAAGCTTGAGGAAGGTTATAGGCTACTTTTTACGCGACTGCAAAAAAGGAGAGTTGTGTTTTTACCGTGATAGATTCCACGGGAGCGAAGCCCCGCGTGAGTACTAGTATATCATAAAAAACAAAATTATCGCGAGGCTTTCTCACTAGCTTTTCTAACGTTATTATAAGTTTTATTTTATTTTATTCATCCCTATCTACTCCATTCTCATGTCTACCCGTCATCCGTGGACGAACCCTTGAGGTAACGAGTTGCCGTCGTAACCTGGCAGGTGCGCTGCCTCGGCCCCATCTTGTTTAATAGCTGGTGTTTTTACCACGATATGTGACACACATGGTAAGCGATAAAGTTATTTGGAGGTTTTGTTAAAAGAGGATATAATTATAGTCCTACTTCAGATCCAATTGTATAACTTGTATACAACGTGTAATGGAAACCCCATATCTATCGAAAAGGACTGAATTCAATATCTGGTATGGAGTCTCTATGCAAAGTTTCAGCTCAAAATAAGTGACTCACAGAATTGGCACCAAATTATCGGTTTCATATGTTTCTTGAATACCAATAATAACAAACGTGTCACAGCACTATGAGGGTCGTCACTTTCCACGTCACATGCCAATAAAACGATAATTCTATTCGTTCTTCTTAATTTGAAAAATTCGGTCTCTGGTATCAATGTATTGAAATTTCTAATAAGTTCCACACATATAGACATAGGATTACAAAACCCTTGATATATCGTTTTTTATCATCCAAAGAAGCCGAGCACTTGGTATGTATATACCCTTTAAATTACACGTTGTATAGAGTAAGTAACTAGATAATTTTACTACTAGCTACTTTGATATTAGCAGTGGCGCGGAACTTCACTAACGTGGATTTTATCACAATAAAAACATAACCTCATTCTATTGCAGTCGGGTAAACTACAACTTATACTTTAAACTACTTCCAGTCCAAATTTCATCCAAATCTAACCAGTACTTTCGAAGATAAGCGCATTTAAAAAACTTTTCCACTTTATTATATTAATATAGATAAGTAAGTTAACTTGGACCTGGTCCATCCAGGTCCAAGTTAACATGTTCCACGGACGCTTGGAAAAGAATTCAGTAAGAATGACGGAGCCTGATTGGACTATTGCCTGCTAGGGCTGCTGTAACGACTCCGAACGCAAAGCCAGCTGAAAGAACAGGGTAGGTTATGGCCAGTAAAACTCTGACACTGTTTTCCACTCCAACTAGAGTAAAAAAAATTACCAAGTGCGAGTCAGGCTCGCCTATGAAGGGTTCCGTAGTAACTACGCCAAGTAACTTTGTTTTTCATAGTGTTTGTATGAATTACAAAGTTATATTTGCGGTTTTAGAAAATATGCTGTATCTCAAAAACTACTGACCCGATCTCGTTCAAACTAATTTTCGTTGAAAGTTTACATTAAGATCTTCAGTATGTATTTTTTTTTGATTTATCACTCTATTATTATAGAAGTTAGAGGGGGGACACACACATTTTACCACTTTGAAAGCGTATATCTTTTAAACGATTAACTTTATGAAGAAGTGGTTTTAGAAAACTCCATGTCATTTTTAAAGACCTGTCTATAAAAACCACACACGCATAGGTTTTATGAAAAAAAAAAATCAGTTTCATTTCCATGTATTTAAAATATATTGGTGGTATACCAAAGTGGGTGGTATACCTTTATTTAAAAAAAAAATATTTTCTTAAAATCGGCAAACGGTTTACAGAATACATCTACCTACTAAGTTTCACATGTATAGTCTAAATGGTTTCGGAATAAAATGGCTGTGACATACGGACGAACGGACAGAAAACAGAAACTATAAGGGTTTTTTGCCATTCGGCTACGGTACCTTAAAAATGTTATACTATAATAGTATGTTTTTTTTGTTTCTATCATAAGGGAATATTGTGTTGTTCTTTGGAAATAAATTTTAAATCAGACTATGACCTATATGTTTTATTACTGTTTCGTTAATCAATCTTTGAAAACATAAAAACTAGCTGTGATTTGGTCACGTCGATATTTCGAAATAAAAATTAACCTATGTTTGTAGCACATAGGTATTTTTCCGAATTGTAATATACCAGCTAGCCAAATTTTATCCAGATTCATTCAGTCGTTTTAGTGTGATTACGTAACAAATATACATCCAAACTTTCGCTTTAATGACAATAGTATAGATTAATAGCTGTTCGTTAGTCTCACTATAACTCGATAACGGCTGGACCGATTATTTTATTTTTTTATATTCCCTCTCATACTGGGAAGATTAAAAAAAAGGAAAAACACAACGGGTCAATTACTAAAATATTTTTCACAAAAGCCAACAGGGTCACTTTTGAAACATCAGAAGCTAGGTGCAGTAAAGGCTTTTCTATCTAGAAGTGACCTTCAAGAAAGAATAAAGTCTCTTTATAAGGTCCTACGTTAAGTATCGTCACCCAGTAATTAACAAATATCTGAATCTCACTTTCACGACCAAAACATTGGTCTCTCGAGCGCACCAAAAGCTCTAGTGGCTCAAGACACAGTTCAATATTGGATAAAATTATATAACAATCTCTTGGACTTTTTAAGCACAGTTTCGAACCACCCAACATTCATAATAACGTTTGAAATGTGAAACAGGAAAAGTAAAAACTTCGCGAGTCAATATTGCGCCAAGTAACAGAAGATCATAATTTTGTATACCTAATAGAATGTTACTTGGAGATAATAACTCCATCATTTGATCTGTTCAAATTTCTCAAAACTTCCCTTAAATAACGATAAGTACTTTAGAAGTGTTATTAAACATAAAGCAATTTGGAACAAGGCCGAGATGAGGACCTTTTAAACGTTGATAACATTGCTTTACTTTAATTTTCTCCATCTTCTTTTGTATATAAGTACTTACTTTCAAACAATCTTATGCAGTTCGTGAAGTTTATTTCAACGCAATTACAGATTCAATTCGCAACAAACTAAAAAGTTTGATAATTTGTATTCGGTTTATTGATTTTTACTTTATTTTTCTTTATGTATTTTAGATCATGACATGACATATACACAACTACGTAGGTAATTCAAAACATCCGGTATAGATGAGAGTTATGTGGACTCAAGAAACCGGTATCGGAGTAAAAACTAAACTAAGTCCATAGCTTAATTTGCATAATTTCCATACTTTGAACATAATATGAAAAACTAGTACTCTCGCGGGGCTTCGCTCCCGTGGATTCTATCACGGTAAAAACATAACTCTCCTTTTTTGCAGTCGGGTAAAAAGTAGCCTATAACCTTCCTCAAGCTTCAAGCTACTTCCATACCAAATTTCATCCAAATCCACCCAGTATTTTCGAAGATTAGCGCGTTCAAGCAAACAAACAAACAAACAAACAAACTAACAAACTTTTCCGCTTTATAATATTAGTATAGACTAGCTTTTGCCTGCGACTTCGTCCGCGTGGAATAGTTATTTTGGGCTAACGTTAAATTTAACCCCGATTTTGAAGCATTCTTCATTGGTGCTCCGCTCCTATTGGCCTTAGCGTAATGATATATAGCCTATAGCCTTTCTTTATAAATTTACTATTTAATTAAAAATATTTTTTCAATTCGAACCAGTAGTTCCTGAGATTATCGCGTTCAAACAAACTCTTCAGCCTTATATTATTAGCATAGATAGCTGTTGCCCGCGACTTCGTCCACGTTTCCGTCGTTTTTCGTAAAAAGAAGTAGCCTATGTCCTTCCTCACGGTTCAGTGATTTTGATGTAACACACAGATTAACTTTCGTAATTTAGTGGGGAAATATAATATGTCAATCTATAATACTGTTGAAAAATATCGCAATACCGAACCGCACAATATTATTGTTAATAGCTGTGCCCGCGACTCCGTCAGCGTGTAACTCCTTGTGTGTTATTAAGTTAATGTATTGGTAATATTATTTAGATCACGTTCACATGAGGCTTAAGTACCTATAGAACGACAATACTTCAGCGCAAAGCTTCCAGGTAAACTATGTTGAAAGTTGACCCGTCCGGCACGTGAACATAAAGATTTCTAGAACTGCTAACCCGGGAAAGAGCGACGTACAACTGACCATGCGAGAAACAACTGACACCGAGATCTACTCCAGCAACACGAAAAGTCTGCCCTTGAGCCTTATTAATTGTCATTGCATAACACACCGATACTGGGAATCGCGTTCTTTTAAAATGGAATGGAAAATTATTTGGTATTATGGGAATTCTGGGAATAAAGACGGTTTCTCCTGCACCGCAACCTGTTAAAATTTGAGCCTCGATTATATTTTGTTGCAACTGGGTTACTTTTAGCCGAGTTCCATTGCAAAGTTGTGGTGGTTTTAAATTTCGGAGCAGAATAATAATCAGAAAGCTTCGAACTGCTAAGCTATCGGGAGTTACACGTGTTATTGTGAGTCAACCATAAAAGATAGATATATGCTGTCGTGGGATATTTTTTATATAATTTTAAGGAGAACATTTCCGTCATAAATTATTTCTGTGTAGCTTTAACCATTAAGGTTGCACACGCGACGGAAGCTTAAAAAATGGAGTAACTTCTCCCGTTTTCCCAACATTTCCCTTCAGTGCTCTGCTCCTATTGATTGTAGCGTGATGAAAAGTATACTATAACCTGCTCAGGAGTATGAATATTAATTGTACCAAGTTTCGTTAAAATCCGTCGAGTAGTTTTTGTTTCTATAACGGTTATACAGACAGACAGACAGACAGACAGACAGACAGATAGACAGACAGACAGACAAAAATTTTACTGATTGCATTTTTGGTATCAGTATCGATCCCTAATCACCCTCTGATAGTTATTTTGTAAATATATTTCATGTACAGAATTGACCTCTCTACAGATTTATTATAAGTATAGATTACCAAATAACTCCTCCCACTCTGGGCCAAGCGGAAGGGAGTTTCAGACTAACTAAAAACTCACTCTGTTCCTTTAATTGACCTTGCGTTCCAGGGCCGTGGTATCTCATTAGAACATTCCCATAAACCTGGCAGGCAATGCTCCTTTTAAACCTGCAATACATGTTGGCCGAGCGTTGTCGAGTGAAGGCCAATACCAACATGTAGACGGTATATTTGCCTTGTCTTGCTATCGCTCGATGTCACTTGCCTAGTTGGCCGAGTGGAGGCCAGCGCCAACGTGTATAGAGCTCATTTGGTGCAACTTGTTTTCGCTCGCCGTTGCTCGTGATCACTTGCCTCACTTCGGATCGGTGTCGGTTGTTGGTCACAAATTAAAGGCGCTCGCCTGCGCTCGGCCAACGTGTGGGCAGCTCTACAGACCCTCTTCTACATTGGTCGTCTGCATTGGCATTCGATGAACTTGTCGAACGTGTGGACATTATTTCTTGCCTTGTACCCGCGTTGGCCTACGCTCAGCCAACATGTATTGCAGGCTTTAGGTCTGTGTGTTCGTGGAACACGACCCACCGCCGCCGCGCCGATCCGGTCAGCTATCCCTGCTCGTCGTCCGCAAACCCACGCCTGCGGTGGCCGAAAATCGGCCATGTTATTTGCGGTTTGCACACAAATATTCAGTCTAGCCTTTTCCTTATCATGCCGAAGGTAACACTACATATAGCATTCATGCTCTAACAACAAGTTTTTGACGGAATTATCACTAAATAGGTATCGTCTGTCGACTTGTGGATTTTTGCAAAGTAACGCTAAAAGGACCCATCTATATGCATATTTTAAAAATAAAACGCTAGACGAATGATGACAAGAAGATTATTTTATGTGCTGTATGAAATAAGATATGAAATAAGGGGTGTATAATTATATATATTTATGTAGTAGCTTCGGCCCGCAACTTCGTTCGCGTGGGAGGGTTTTCCTGCGTAAATCTCGATCCTGTGGGAATTCCGGGATAAAAAGTAGCCTATGTGTTATTCCAGGATGTCAACTATCTACTTACCAAAGAACAATGGCGGGCTAGTATGGAAGTTTTGTACCACTTTTAATTTTCGCGAATTGTATTGTTTTTATATTGAGTCGATAGATAATGTCGTCAATAAATAGAGTATAAATTATCAGATTTTTAGAAGTTTGGGTTCAAAAGTTATTTTACTTTATTTTATGTAGGTATGAGAGGTTACATTCAGATCCGTTCAGTAGTTTTTACGGGAAAGAGTAACAAACATCCAACCATCCTTACAAACATTCATTTATAATATTCGTAAGATATTGCTCTTGTGCGGCATACACTCTGGTCAAGAAAAATGAATGTAGAACAGTGGTTTAATTTGCGGTCAACGGAACTTATTTCAGAACATGCAAAGTACATTCCAGAGCTAAAGAAAATTGCATCCTTTATGATGCATTGCTCAAGTAGGTATTACATTTTTATATAACAATAAAAAACGTTTATATAAAATAAGAAAACGGCTGAAATTAGCTGCCAGTGACCATCAAATAACTTAACTTGCTTAGCCTAAAAAAAATGCAACCATTAATCTTGGTTTTCTTTCACTTCTGTATTTGTAACTTGTACAGATTAGTAAAAGAACAAAAAATAAAATAAAGCAAAGTTTAACAAATATTTTAAGAAATTAATTTCAAAAGATGTTCTGAGTCCATATTCTATGAAGATTTTTAAGACTATAATATTACGTTCAAACTCCGTAAAAGTTAGAAATAGGTGATGGCATTGTTTTTCTGTCTGATTTCTAATAATAAGGTTTTTGTTTGTCTTTTTTAAACAAGATGGATTTAAACAACATTTTCATTGCCTTTCGTCCAATAATTTTACAACTTATTCTTATAGAATCCTCACTAAAAAGAAACGATTTATCTTGTACAATCAAAGTAGAAAATAATTAAAACAAATAGTGTGAAAAAGCAAGTGATGGAAAACACTACGGTATCCCCTTACCATGCATTTAATTAAATTTATGACTTGTGAGTACAGTCGGATGTCTGTTCTAGTTCTTACTGACAGTATTGCTTTGACATCGCTTTTATGTCGTAGCAGTAAGAGCGATTTTCGTATATCAAGTGTTACCGTACCGGGTGGTTTTGATACTTCAAATAATAACGCGAGTTTTACCGTTCATAATAATGTTTTATTAACTTTTTTACTGTATGATAGTATTATTTAATAAACTTGTTTTATGGTTGTATGGTTACGGACAAAAAAAAACAAAAGATTTGCTTTAAGAAATAGATACATATTATTACGCTTTTACAAGAAAGTTGATATGGTGGACGTCCCACCCATACGCACAAAACGTTTTGGAAATAATTTCTTGTATGTACAACTAAGAAGTGTAAGGCCGTGCGCGCACAGCCTTGCGGTGGCCGCAATTCCGGTAGTTCTACCGCACCGCAAAATTTGTGAAGTATGGAGTGTCATAGAAGTGCGCGCACTGCGGTCAGTCTACCGGTGCGGTAGAACTACCGGAATTGCGGCCACCGCAAGGCAGTGCGCGCACGGCCTTACACTTCCTTCCTTCCACGGCCTTATTCCCTGCCAGTGCGGTGCGGTGAGATACTCATAGTGGTCAAACGCGACACTATCATGAATAAAAAAAATGACGTAGATCTAAATTAATATTACAAATAAGTAAAATTTTGTGTAAATCAATTGGTAAGTGGACAGAATTGATTCAGGATACTTTTCCACTGCTTATTATACTAAATTCTAATACTACATATATTATTACATTGCATAATACTATACACACCTTAAAAAGAAAAATCTTAGTACCTTTCCAACCTGTAGAATAAACCATCAGTGTAAAGCTGTGGACACGGTACATACCTACTCATATAAAATGGCTGAAATGCCCACTTCTGCCCTAGAACTCTCAGCTTCACAAAGAATTAAAGAACACGTAACGCGACAAAGGTCCAAAAATTAAAAAGAAAATCCGTCCCCAAGCTCGTTTAACCTTCCAGCAATTATTTATTATCGCGTTCAGAGCCGTAATCACAGGAGCCACAAAATGGAGACAAGAAAAAATTTACATGAAAAATTCTCAGCGTGCAAAAGGCGGAATCTAAATAATAAATTGTCCATTGTTAGGTGTGGTTTTTTATACAAATGTATATTTATTTATGCAGACAACATAATGAATTCTCCAGGGATGCCCGATTATGCAGATTTTTCGAGCTTGTACCTCCTGAAGCGAGGGTATTATGAATTGTTAAGGATAATCGTCGACCTGTGATGTAACGCGATGTCGGAGCTAAACTCATGCGTTTTTGAGTATGTTCTGACAGAATTGTAGAGTACATTTTGCATTCTTTATAAACTTGACTAACATTTCTTCGTTTTAACATTTTCCCTGGCCTCTATTAAAATTCACTAAATCATACTTGCAAATAACGCCATTTTTACCGTGCATAGAAAAACCATCAATCATAATCTATTGGAAAAAATGTCAAATTATCATGTGATAAAATTGACTTTATTATAATAATTTTATTTGCAATTTTTTATTTAAACTCCTACTGAATATTATGTGAATGATTGGATATTTATTGTGTTTAAATCTTGTCAAAAATGGCTGATCGGATCTGTATGTATTTTGGCACAGAAGTAGACTATAGTCTTTTTATCTCATGAAAATGCAAAATTTTGACGCAAATGAAGTCGCAGTTGACAGCAGGTACTAAATATCTATTAATAACTAACAATTGCTTTTTCAAACGAGCATCGTTATCAGAATAACGCTACCTCTCATAATTCGATTTAATCCAGCCGAGCGACCCTTAATGAACTCTAAGGAGAGATTAAACACAAAATTTGCAGTTTTCCAGTCATTTGCGTCGATTCCAACTCATTACTAAGTTTAATGTAAACTCGGAGTTTATTAATTCGCTCTTTGTTTTAAAGGAATTATTATTCGTTATTTCGTACATCAGTTTTAGATTTTATAGGTACTTATTCATAATTTTTTTGAGCACATTACAGAACTTTTACTATATTTAATACCGACAAGTGTTTTTATTTCACTTGACATAAAAAGGCTTTGTCTTATCCCTACAAAGTGACTAGATATTGATCTAAAGGAAAATTTCACTAGGTGTTTTCGAGTTCGATCGGAGTTTTTAAGATCTATTTCTGTCGAGATACAGGTTTTCTCCTAGTTTGGCAGCAGATGTTGTATTGTTTTATTTTTAAGTCACTAGTTATATAAGCAATATGATATTTAAAATTTACTAACTTAAACTCAGGTATTGCAAATTGTGAAAATTCTGCTGCACTTTTAGTACCATTGTGTATTTTCTAATAGCCCATCCATTAACTAATATTATGTTTAAAACAATATTAACCATGACTATTATAATATAAATAAACATACAGTTCAAGGTTTGATTATTTCATTTAATATCTATTGGTTATTATGACAGTTATCTCAAAATAAATTTATATAACACACATGATGTCGAAATTACAGAATACACTAATTAAATTGTCTTATGTTCTTTCATTTTATATTAGAAAAAAAAAAATTTTTTTTTAGTATTTTGATGGCCATTGGTATATTACATATTTTTCGAAGCACGACTTGCTTGTTGCAGATTGAAAACATTCCATTTGGACCCTTATTAGTAGTTTTCGGGGCTATATAAATATCGTGTTGATTAGCTCCAGGACAACCTATTTCAATGAACGCACTCGTCATCCTGCAAGAAAGTGGGCTTCATATTTATTTACAAAATGTCTAAACTTTTAAAGGTTTAATACTTCGTGCTAGCACCGCCATCTAGTGTCTCTTGTACAAACTAAAACAAACGTCACATGCACAAAGCTCGCAGTGAAAATTTTTCACTGCGAGCTTTCGCTCCACTTTCATTTCAGTAGTTTCAAAAATAAAACATAGATGGTGGTTTAATCGTTTCCAAAGATACTCAAAACTTTTTCCTTAACTTTAGAAACAGAACACTATTTGTGTGAAATAAAATATTTTGTTTATAGTTTTTTTACGATACTTTTTTCACACAACTTTTTGGGCGGTGATTTATTCAAGCATTGTAACATATTTTGTATCTACGACGATTTCAACTGACTCACTGCACAGCTGATCACTATAATTTTCCTCCTCTGCATAAAGAACCAATATAAAGAAAATTCTTGGAAATAGTGTCAAAAATTGAGTATGATGGTTTAAATTAAATGAATCGGGACAGCGTGATTCGTAGAAAAATTTAAACCGTGCTTATTTGATTTTAAAATTAAGTTTATAAAATTATATCATTCGGGGCTGAAACTGACACAATTATATAGTTAGATAGTTACGGAATTCGTTCAATGTCTTCACCAATAAAATTACTGTACAATCATTGATTTTTGTATATCAATGTGTACAATCAATCAATTGCCGATCAATCAATAGATCAATCTTTGTACTAAACTGTAGGATAACTTTAATTGGTCTTGGAATTTAAGATAAACTTTTTCTTTATGGGGACGCTTTGACCCTCCCTCTTGACTGTTACTGACTAAAACCCACACTGGTCCTTCAGTTACCCTTGCGTTATCCACTACCGCTGTGTGTGTGTCCAGTATATTTTTTTTCTTTTTTGTTTTTTTTTTTATTTGGCACACATGTTATTTATCGAAAGAGAGATACAAAAAGAAGTTCGTCGTTCGAACATTCCGGCAACACCAGCGGGCATTGACCCTCTCGGACCCCGTCATTACTGCTGACATCTTGAAGCGCGCGTAGAACACGACACGCCGTTGTCCAGGGCCTGGGTCCTTACCGGACAGTTTGCATACGATGAATCAATATCGGCTTTGTTTTAAACGTTACATTAAACGATACCGCTTTTTACGACAATTTTATTTGTTTCTGAGTCTTTCGTTTATTCTGTAGATAAGATTGCAATGTTGATAGGTATTTTCTTTTAGAAAGTTAATGTAATTTTCCAACGTGGAACCTATTCTTCTCAAACAGCACGAGATATTAATGGCCCATATACACTTAGCACTGCTACAACACGAATTATGATTTACCTCAAAAAATTGCATAGATATAGATAGAATAATATACTTTATTGTACACCAACATTTAAACACACCTATTTAACATTATTTCTTAATTCTATGGCTACAATGGAGGTGATAGTATGCAACGTTTTACCCCATAACCACGCAGAGACGTTGGACGAAATTTATGTATCAGGTAATTTTTCTCAGTTTTCCAAGACAGAAACTAACATACACAACAAGCTCGCGGTGTTTGTTTCTTATAAATCATTAATATTGCGTTAAAAACATGACAAAATATTTTCTTTTAAGTACATACGGAAATATTACAGAAAAAAAAAATGGCCCATAAAACAGCTATCTCAACATTATATGTAATTAATGTAATGCAATATTAAAAATCGTCAAGTCAAACAATAATAGTGACAAAGCCACTCACTATTATTGTTTTACTTGACTTGACGCAAAATGCAGTGGATGGGAATATAGATAAAGGGCAAAAAGAGAATCATACATAGCTAAGCGCTTTAGTGGTTACTCATAGCAGCTATTATAAGCTATTGTACACTGCTTACAATTCGATAGTAATGATGTAAACGATGTTTTCATTCAAGTTTTAAAGTTGAAAATAAAAATGAAACGTCAGAGATCAATGAGATGGGTTTGTTGTACTATGTCCATTGAAGCAAACGTCACGATATTTAAGTATCGCTCTCAGTGTCAATTACTACGGAGCAAATTGGTGCTGGCATCATCAGTCATCATAAATAGGTAGGCTGTAAATTAAACCATTAAATTTAAACAACATTAAAGTTAAATTTAAACATTTAATTTAATTAAATGCCAGTTTTAAAAACCGGCAAATGCGAGTCGGACTCGAGCTTGAAGGGTTCCGTACGATTATCTATAAAAACCGCAAAAAATCACGTTTATTGCGTTTTTAGTATTTGTTGTTATGGCGGTAACAGAAATACATCATCTGTGAAGATTTCAACGGTCTAGCTATTGCGGTTCATGAGATACAGCCTGGTGACAGACAGATAGCGGAGCCTTAGTAATAGGGTCCCGTTTTTACCCTTTGGGAACGGGACCCTAAAAAAGGAATAGTCTCTCAATTTTACTTAGTCTATACTTAGTTTAGCTTTTGATATCTTGCAAAAGTCCTGTATTTATAAGATAGCAATGAAACACCTTTACTAATTACGCGGATTGCTTAATGTTGGTTACATTTGTGTATTTTTTAAGAGAACTAGCTATGAGGGTATAATTCACATTATTAGCAATCGTGTTAAGCCCACCCTAAGCTAAATATGCTTGTGTCTGGAGTGGGTTCACGGCAACAGTGTTTTGAACCCACTTCCTCTCCATCACAAGTCCGACACATAATCCATTAGGCTATTGACGCTTAACTGTTGGTTATATTTGTGTTTATAATAAAAAAAAATATAAGTTATTGTAAATTAAAATCAATGTTCGTGTGTTTAAAATGCTGCGCTGGTCGGCAGAAGTAACAAGGATGGACAAAATAAGTAGGTATATCAGAATAACTTTTAAAATTGCCCCGATTAATGATAAGTGTAGAGAAAACCTACTACGCTGGTATGGGCATGTAATAAAGCGAGAGGATAACCACATGACTAAAAGAGTAACGACAGTAGAAGAGGGAATAAGAGTAGACTTGGATACAAACTATGAAAAATGGCATGGTGCATACCAACGGAAGAGACAACCCACAACCATGCAGAGTAGCGTGAAAATACTAGGAGGGCTGACCCCAAATGAAGCGGCATACAATCTAGAAGAAAGAAGAAAAGAAGTTCGTATGTTTATACTCCATTTGTTTTTAACCCATCGATCAGATTGTGATGTAACTTTGACAGGGTGTTCTGAGGAGGCGCGAAAGGTTTTGTAGAAAAATCCAGTGAAAAGAAAAATCACTATGGCGTAACCGAGATACCACCCCGGCACGTAAAGGTTCCAAGATCTAGATGGGTTTTTGGTCAGTAGAAGTCTGAGACCCTCTTCCGCTCCACCCAAAGTAGAAGAAATCATTCGATGACTTTCCCAACCAGAAAAAAAAAATTAAAGGGTAATCCACACTTGGCCAATATACCTACCGTCGTGCTAAGCGCTTTTCCTCCACATTTATTGTGTGAACAGCCAAGGTGTGAAACTCTTGTTCTTGTTATGGTTCTATGTTCCCTTCCACACATACCTCGTCAGCATTTAAAGCAAGAGTGAACATCGTAGACCTCATATAAGCGTGATCGAGGTCAAAAGCGGGCTCATACGAAATAAAAAAAATATTTTGCACAAATTAATACGTATTCACAATACATGCACCACGATCCAACATGATCTCCAGATATGAATCCCATTTGTATAGGACATTTTTCAATAGTTAAATAATTTCCATGCATATGTTTCTATCAGTTTTATAGTACCAAATAGACAAGCTCAAATACACCAATAATATTAATTAAAAAACCATAATTATGGAAAAAAGACTGTATATTTCTTTGTTTTCCTCAAATTTTGCCGAGGTGTGTATTGAAAAAAATATTTTGTAATATAAAGGGCTTTTCTCACAAATACTTACAGGTCCAACAATGGAGACGCATCACCCCCAAATAAAAAAAACAACACCACACGCAAGCACCTGTTTTCGTAGCAAAACGTTGTTTCGAAAATAGAAATGTTTGGTTAGAGGAACGCATGGGCGAATATTCCCGCCGATTTGTGGGCGTACCACGTGACAGGGTTAGTGCGAATACACACTCGCATGAATGAATGCACGTTATTTATTATTTGAATATTATTCCTAGCGTGGGTAGTCAGACATTACTGATAAACAATACTGGAGACGATGACACGAAGGGAACACCTGCAAGAAAATTGTTTATATTTATGGTTCTTCGTCGAAGGTCTTCAAATTATAATTATTTATGAGTTTGAGATTGTTTGTTTTCACATTTCTACCTACTATTCCACGAAAGTGTATTTACACAGATACGTTCGTAGTAATTTTGTTTAAAAACGTATGGCTTTGTTTGCGTTCTGTCGAAACGGTTGAAATGAACGGAAAGAACATTCCAACATGCTATTATTGTGTGACGTTTCATATTTTTCAGCGATCAGCTAATATTATGGTATGAATCTCTCAAAACGAGAAAGTTATCCTAATTTCTCTTACAGAAACTTCAAATTTCTGTATTTACGTTTACAATATAGGTACGTACCGAACATATTTCGAGAGTATAAAATTAAATAACAGTCAGCTATGTCATACTTTTAATGTATTTCTAAGGAACGAATAAAAAGCTTTAATTATTTATTATACATATTCCAAAACCGAAAAAAGTAATGAAGACCTTCACAATGAAAATACGCATAAACAAGCCAACTGATATTTGTTTGAAAACTTAATCACTCTAAATTGAATCGTAGCCAAAGCCGCGCCTACAGCCAGTGGAAGACGAATGTGTAACCTTCTTTACATTGATCGTCATGTGACGAGGTGGGAGGTCCACTATTTATGTCGTGACGTATGACTGGCTACGTCACGTCCCGTCGTATAGTGGACACAATCAGATATTTCTACGTCATTGTTTACCGGACAGGATATAATAAACTTTTGTTGGTGTTTTATTAGTAATAAAATGTGTTTATTAATAAGTTTTTGGATGAGTCAATGTTCGAACGAGGTCCTTTTTTTGGGAGAGATAAGTCATCTTGATCTTGATCTTGCTGGCGTTCTAAATATGAATTGAATTACCAATTGACAGTCTTGAAAATGTTTTTTTTTTTTGTTGCAGTGTGTTATTTAGAAAAAGTAAAAACACCTTGTTCATTAAAGCTAGCATTCCTATTATATTAAACAGTTTTGGAAGCTCAACTAAGTCAATAAAAAAAACTATTAATAGTGTGGATACTTTTATGAGTGAAAGTGGGCTAAACATCTAAAAACTTCGGGGAAATATAATTTTGATGGTTTTTTTGTGTAAAAACTACTGTAATTCTAGGATTTTTAAGGGTTGTATTGATAGTAGTAGCTACTACCTACTTTGGTTGCAACAAAAGTTTAAAGATATAACTTTTTCTTTATTATAAAGAATGTAAATTTTCGAATGATTTTAAATTTCTTTGGGTTATTTAAAATAATTACATTTGTTTTCTTTTCTTCTGCGACAGTCTACTCTTTATTGCCGGATTATCATTGAATTTTGTTAACAACACGTTTTTTGTATGAATATAAATACCGTGAGAATCGAAATAAATTCTGTTTGATTATTTATAAAACTCAAACAAACATCTACCTTTTGCGCCGTAACTAAATATATCATGCATCTCAACCCATTAATTGCCAGCAATCTAGGCTAATTTTAAGCGTAGAAAATAAAAGTTTAAAGTGCCTAAGCTCTGTCTACATATTTTATGATTCTACGTAAATCCCTCTAGATATCTTCGAAGGGTTGCTAGTTCTAATAATTATGATAGTAGCGCTAAACTACCGTAAACTTTATTGCTTTTTATCAACGCTAGCACATTTCAGCGGATTAACACAGCAATAAAAAATACGAATTCGCACATTAACAAACAATCACTAAACCTTAGTTTTGTCCAAAGTTTAAATAAAACAGACGTTAAGTGCCACTAAACTTAAGAATTCACCAACAATTAAATTTTCGCTAAATTAAATCTTTCATGTTATACGTAAGCCAGATCGAAATGTCTGTGGATTGTTAGTGCGGTTTGTATTCGTATAAAAATAGTATCGCGAATCAAAATAAGTTTTCAAGGAATTTTCTCCAGGCTAAAAATAATAGAGAGGCACGAACAAGACATGTTTGTTTTAGTTGTGCTAGAGGGCGCCAACGGCGAGTATGAATGAGCTTTTCTCAGTACATACTACTTCCATAGTTTTTCCATTTTTACTGTCTTTTTGCAGCCTACAAACTGCTGTTCCAAGTCCGAAAATATTATTTATGAGGAATAATAAACTTCGTTTTTTAGGGTTCCGTACCCAAAAGGTAAAACGGGACCCTATTACTAAGACTCCGCTGTCCGTCCGTCTGTCCGTCTGTCACCATGCTGTATCTCATGAACCGTGATAGTTAGACAGTTGAAATTTTCACAGATGATGTATGTATTTCTGTTGCCGCTATAATAAAAAATACTAAAAATCAGAATAAAATATATATGTAAGGGGGCTCCCATACAACAAACGTGATTTTTTATTGATCGATATTTATAACGGCAACAGGTAGACGCTCGAAATATTCACAGAATATTTAGTTACATATTCACTTTAAAAATAAATAATTAAAGTAAAATAAAACAAATACTTAAAGGGCGCTCCCATACAACATACATGATATTTTTTCCCGTTTTTATATATAATGGTATGGAACCCATCGTGCGCGAGACCGACTCGCACTTAGCCGGTTTTTTAAATATAATCCTCACTTATTGTTAATGTCAGCTGGAACTATCTACTAAGACGTTTTATTTCATATTACAGACCTACTTTTTAAGTAGTTTAAGTAGTCATTCTCGTCAGTATGTATCAATGACTCTGTCTCTGGATCTGTTTAGCGTTCAAAAGCAAAAAGCAAAAGCGTAAAAGGTCAAAAGCTCCTACAAACCAAAAATAACAACATACAATATTTTCACTAGTTGAAAATCACTTACATGATATTTTATCTATTCTAGGTTTTTAATAAAACTGTAAATGTCTTCATAATATGCAGACAATTATTACACAACTTAAAACAATAATAAAGGAAATAAAAACGATTTTATTTAAAGTATTTTAGCAAATTAGTGTTATTTTTACTGTAATTAAATTTTTGAAAGTCTAAAACAAAATAAAAAATGTCTTTTAGTTTTTTCGTAATAACTAAATTTATTCGTCGAACATTTAATATTGACCTCTATGTAGATTGTAAAAAAATACATTACACAACTATTCGCCACACGCAATAATCTAGCAGCTCAATTACAAAAATAACCTTGACAAAAAAAAAACTGTAATTTTTACCTTTAAAATTGGAAAAACAAAATGTTTGTCACATTATTACATAATTTGCGTCCTTGCAACCTTGCCAAGTTTTTCAGCAATGCGTTGTCCGGGCTCAAATAGAAAAGTATTTATTATTTAGTACCTAGTCATTTTTACGATAACGTTTAAAATAATGGGTGCCTAGAGATTGAAGAAAAGGGAGACTTGGCAAAAGTGACTACTTTTACACGTACAGTCTTTTAGTAGTTCTTTTATACAGGGGTGAGAAAACGATGCGCCTCCCTGGGGCGCCACGTGCGGGGCAGCCCCAAGATTATAATAGCGCTGTGTGGCCAGCTGACTCCACTGTTTACCACACGGGACACACATTTTACAACTTTGAAAGTGTTACACACACACAATGATATTATAAGTAAATTTTACTTATAATATCATTGCACACACATTTTAAATCTTTCAAACAACTTATTTTTTTTTTTTTGTTTTTATTTAATGATACTAGGCTCGCGTTAATACTTTATTTCTCCTGATGATAAGCAATGATTTATGGTAGAAGATGAAGCACGACTGCCTGGAAGCAATCTATTCACTCTTGACTTAAAGATACTACTCCTAGGTTATAGCTATCAGGAAACACAGACTCCGGACTGCAGACTGCAGGCTGTCCATTTTGCTGTTAAGCGTGAAGAAGTGCTTCGCATGTATTCGAAGATTTTAGGCTAAGCAATTAAATTAGAAATACCAACATAGAATTAAGAAATATTGTAACTAACACAATGAGTCATAAGTTTTTAAGCTAACATGCTCACTTACAGTATCATTAGGGTTTAAAACGGGGTGTTAACCATTTGTGTATTTATTGTTTACTGCCTCGGTTGCCTAGTAGTCCCAAGCGTGACTATGGTCTCAGGTTCAATTAGCTGACCGGAAATCGTCAAAAATAAGTTGAGTTGTCAGTATGCTGCAATTAAACTTATTAATCAGTTTTTTATTTCACATCATTTATTGTTTTCTGCATTCTTTTCTATACTAAAAATAGTAACAATATGTGGTGAACAATAATCGTATTTGATCACATTTAAAATCTGAAATAATATTTTAATTATTGAGAATAAAAACTCTATTTTATTTTTGTATATGGCAAGCAAAGGCGATGTCGACTATTCTGCCAAACTCGAAAAGCAGAAAAACAAGTGTCAAAAGTGACACAAAGGGAATTGATTGACATTACAAACATAAACAGTTGTTGTTGTCGTTGATTTTGCGAAGTGCATGTGTTTACGTTTCCTTCTATGTTTTTTTTAGACTCTTTTGCTTTTCGAAGTGTTGATGTACATCCAGTATTCCATTATTACACCATGAAGACCGGTATGTAGGCCAGTCGAGCACAAAGATCGTTAAATTGTAATAACCTCAAAATCCCATATTTGTATTTATCCTAATATTTTTGTTAGAAGTTCTATACAATATTTAATGCCAAGAAACAGTTCTTAATATTGAACTACACACGATAAAATTATTGTCAACGCTGGCCGTGAGAATTTAATATCAAGCCAAAGTTAATATGGACACTTGGCATTGCTCTTTGCTGCCGTGGACGAAATCGATCTATTATTGTTATTATTTATTGTTTCGAGTTTATGATATTACAAGCACTATGATCAGGGATGAGACGAGGCTCGTTTTTGCATATACACTACACATTTTCGCTTCGCCCAGCTACTTCGCACATCTCAGATATAATGCACCCTTAAAATATAAACTTAAAATATAATCGGGAAACAGACTCCGGCAGGGAATTCCACTCCTTAGCCGTACGCACAATGAAAGTATTCCCAAAACGTTTAGTGCATATGGGTGGGATGTCCACCATGTAGCGATGGCACATCGCCGTTTGTCTTGTAGTCCGATGATGGAACGGGCTTGGCGGAATTAGATTGTGTTATTCCATCGCACACTCCCCGAAATGTAACTGATAGAAAACCGATAGACTTGCAACTCGTCGTCGATGTTCAAGGCTCTGGAGCTTTGACTCGATCAGTGCATCGTTGCCAATGAGTCTCTTGGCCAGTTTCTCAATAGACTCAAAATAATAGAAAGAATAGGTCCGGGCAATTAAGCCAAGACCCTCAACTCCCCCGTCAAAAGTCAGAGACATGACCTTAACAATTGACAAATCAGGGCTACGAGACTAGCGGTGGCAGAAGCAAAGCTGTTGCCTGCCCGGTGGCAGGGTAAGTGCACGTCGAGCCCGCTCTACATTACATTGAAGGGATCCTCCTTCTCCTTTGGCCGCCTCTGGGCCCCTTCAGACAAAATATTAGCATACGGACAACAAGACTCCTTAGGTAAATGATTCCTAAGAAGGAGTTGTTGCCCGTATCCCAGGGTGCACCGGCCCGGAAAACTGGTCTTCCTCCCGGACGTGTCCGCAAAGGAACTCCAGCTCTCGGGGACACGGGGAGGTTTCCTGTCCAGTACCCCTACATGCCCGGTTGGCGCAGTGGCTGAGCGAGAAGTTGCAGCGAATCGTACCCTGGACTTGATTCCGTTCCTGGTCTGATTATTTATGTGTGTGAGTTTAAATAATGGTAAGTGCATGTACGATACATGAATAATTTCTAGTGTGGAGCAAAGTACCTAAATATAAAAAAATAAATTCCTTACAAAAAAATAATATCACTAATAAAAATAGGAATAAATGTTACTCATGTTTTATTCCGTATAATTTTATTCTAGGACACAATCATTTGTTTGTCTACAGCCAAATAAATGTCCCAACAAATAAAAGAGAGGTCTTGAAGTGACCTAGTTACAGTAAAGACGTAAACATCACAATCACAATTTATTGAAACCTTCACGATCTTCAGAATTAATCATCAAATGTTCAGAAAATCCGTCATACTGATCTTATTATATCGTATTGTAAGGGCTTGATTAAATCTCTAGCTAACAGTTCATATTGTGTCCGCGCGCTTCAAAGAACAGTCAACACCAATGATAGGAATGTCTTTCCGGGGCTGCGGAAATGTTCTAATGAGTCACTCGGCCCCGGAACGCAAGGGTAACTGAAGGAACAGGGTGGGTCTTTAGTCAGTAGGTGTCAGACACTCTCTTCCGCTCCACCCAGAATGCGAAAATTCATTTGAAAATATTCATCCAGAAAAAAAAGACCTCGATGTCATAGTTGATTGGGCTCTGAAAGCTTAAGAGAGAGTGATAAATTGTTAAACGACTCGCATTTTGAGAAGGTTCCCTTTTCTGAAGCTCCTAACTACCGATATCTACAACTGTTTGCGTCACCGCTGAGCTATTTTTACCCGACTGCGGTGAAGCAAGGAGGAGGGTTATATTTTTACCGTGTTTGTATGTATGTATGTCCGTTCATTTGTTCCCTCGTAACTATTAAACCAGTGAACGGATTTGGATAAGTGATACATCGTTAGATTCAACTTAATGGCGCAAGTGTCATAGGATAGATTAAAATAAAACCAAATCACACATATTGTCAAAAATAAAAATTCAAAAATCGACAAACTATGTCAAATGGAAGATCATTAAACAGATCTTTAAAAATGATACTGAGGTTTCTTTTACCATTTTTCATTTTGAGCAATCGTTTAGGAAATATAACGTTTTAAAACGGAATTAAATACAAAAAGCTGAAAATAAAAAAACATATTTAAAAAATGCTCCGTTTTTATAGATTTTTAAATAAGTTTTTTTATTATACACTTATGATAATATATAATAAGAAATCTGTTTTTATGAATTTATTTTAAAAGTAATAATCGATATTGTAAAGGCTTACATTTAGGTACATATACATAATATGATAACTAGCTGACACACATACCTATACATCCAAATACAAGTCATGATAGTCCCTTTCCTTCATTCTCAAACCACTGTTAAACCTGACACGCTTTAGTAACATTTTAGTCAGAGTAGAGTAGTTAGTTATAGTAAAGACCAAGCTAATCTAACCATTGCCTAGTAAAGCACCCCAATGTGGCTGGATACGTTCTTTTGACTTTTTGTTCAACAAATATATTATTCCGATCCGCTAAAAGTCTTTAGTATGACTGAGTCCTAACTTCACAAGTAATTTGGCATCTCGCGAACGTTTGTTAATATACATTCCTGTAAAATAAACAGAACCGCTTGTTTAGAGACTCAAATGAGAGTGAAATTACTGGAGATAAAAATAATGTCACTGGGAATCCCTTACAAGAATACCCATAGATAAAATAAATATATTTCTATGAGAATACCTAAGTCTGCCGGGCTCCAATTATTTACATTACATACGTCATCTTAACGTATAGAGATTTATCTTTGTCTCAAGGCACGTTATGACCTGCGAAGCAGTCATGTAAGCGAAGGAGGAGTCTGAATGCGTGAGGGACAGGTAACTCACCTCTTCGCGCCCCAACCGTCGAGGGAGACGCACCAAGCGTAGGGGATCACATCCCGATCTCCGGCCTCCGCAGGCGTGGGCTTGCGGACGGCAAGCAGGGGTAGCTCACCGTCCGGTATGGACCAGGCCCGGGTCGGCCGCGCGTCGTGTTCCACGCGCACCTCAGAGTCGTCGGCACTAGTGACGGGCCCCATAAGGCCATTGCTCGCCGGGCTTCCGGGAATGGTCTAACGAGATACCGCGGCCCCGAAACTTAAGGGCAGCTGAAGGCACAGGGTTGGTTTTTAGTCAGTAGAAGTCTGATACTCCCTTGCACTGCGCCCTGAGCGGGAAATCATTCGATGATTGTCCCAAAAAAATTAAAAACTTGCCTTACGTTATGACGTCGATAAGTGCCAAATATGTACAAATGGCAGTCGGGACCGACGGCTTATTCTGTTTTCTGAGGAACGAAGGAATCCTGATATGTAAAAATGGTCACCCATCTGAAAACAGACCTCACCAAGCGTTGCTTAACTTTGAAGGTCGACCCTTGCATAATAATAAATGCATGGTTTGATCTACGAGCTTCTCCAGTTTTTCAATGTGACCTATGACTACTAATCTATTTGCTTTTTGCAATATCTAAAAATTGGCGACCAATTTATCAGTCTGGCGCCCCTGTTATTTGCGTTTTACAACTTTTTTCGACTACAGAATGAAATACTAGGTAGATGTCAGCTGATTATTTTGGCACGTATGCTATAATAGTCATGCTAGTCATATGACAGCTATTTTGAGGTAAACAATTTCCATTGATGATTTAATTTTAAAACGTTGAATCATTTGACTTCCTGAGGCCGGGCGGAAAGTAATTATTTTTAGGCACCATAGATCATTCATTGGCTGTTTTGATACCGTACAGAAGAGGTATTTAAATGTTATGAAGCTTAAGGGACTTCAAAAGTCCTAAACGACCTCGAACGTAAAATTTGAAGTCATCAGAAATTGAAACGGGATATTTACCATGTTTATTTATATTGTTATGTCCCGTTTCAAGTTCTTACTATTACTGTATACCTGTCAGTTTAAAAAGTTAGATAGAGGAAGCCGTCTAAACAGTCATGCTAGCGAAGGAGGAGGCTGCACGCGTGAGGGAGAGACCACTTTTTTCCTCGCGCCCCAGCCGCCGCAGGAGACGCCCCGGGTGTTGGGTATCGCGAGCCGACCAGTAAAGCCGACCACCGTAGGCGCGGGCTTGCGGGCGGGGTAGCTCACCGTCCAGTAAAGACCAGGCCCGGGTCAGCGGCGCGCCATGTTCCGCGCGCGCTTCAAAAATCAGTCAGTAGCATTGACGGGGCCCGAGAGGGACATTGCCGTAGGCTGCGTTTCCACCAGAGATGAGCGATGGAAATGTGTCATGCGAGGATGTCTAGCTGTGCTGTGAAAATGTGTGGGGGTTTCCACCAAAGCTGTGCGATGAAAATGTGCCTACGAGGATGTGTAGAGGAGCTGTGAAAATGCGCATTAATGTGTGGTGCGAGTATGCGCAAACCTCGCAACACATCCTTCTCAACACATATTCCTCGCAACACATCCCTCGTAACACATCTCTCGCACATATCCCTCGCACACATCCCTCGCTTGTTTTGTATGCGCAAAAATCTAGCTCCGCTGAGCTGTTTCCACCAGAGCTGTGCTGTGTGACCAAGGCGAGGTAAATGAAGCGATTCTATTGGTTCTTTACAAACGCTACGCATCCTCGCACATCTCTGGTGGAAACGCAGCCTTACGGGGTTGCGGGAATGTTCTAACGAGATACCGCGGCCCCGAAATGCAAGGGCAACTGAAGGAGTAGGTTGGATTTTTAGTCAGTAGAAGTCTGACACTCTATTCCGCTCACCCACAGTAGGAGGAGTCATTTAAAGATTTTCCCACCTAGAAAAAAAGGTATAGGCCGTCTAAGCCTTTGAGTCATCAGTAGCATCAGGTTCTTCTAGGCGTAATGCCTCGTGGAACACGAACTGATGCGTCCAATGGTTTGTGAAACTTCACCTCATTTGCTTTTGAGGCTGTATTTGAAAGCCTAATAATTGCTCGAGAAAAGCGAGAGATCCTAAAAATTTTTGTTAGATGAAGCTACCGAAATAGACGCTTAAGGAAAGCCTGTGATATGGATATAGATTATCCCAGTTATGTAAGTAATATTATTTGCCAGATTTGGTTTCTGTACGTCATATATTTTAAGCTACCACTAAAAATGGCGCCGTGCTATGGGTGCGCCTATGGCATAGCCCAGGCCTTCCCAAACTTATTGTAACTATGGCGCCCTTGGGAAGTTGCCATATTTTGCGACGCCTTGGCCTTCTTGCCATAAATTTACCTACTAGTTGTAGTTCTAGCTTTAATAACGATTTGTCAGAAATAGTCCAAATAGCATCTTAATTTTTTATTAGAAAATAACTAACAAAAAATAAAAACAAAACATTTAGATCGCCTCACGACGTGAGTTAGGGAATCCCTGGCATAGCCTAATGCTGAGTGGTAGCCTTGTTGCAACGTCCACGACATGCATCTGCCTTGTTTTTGAGGTTTCCTTCTTTCCTTAATGTTAATCTTAAAATCTGGTAATTCATCTCTCTCATTAAAATCACTTTATCCATTGGTAAATACTGCATGAAAATCTGTTTCATAGTTACTGAGTTTATTGCGAACATACACACAGACAGACACGGCGCGGCGGTCTAATTAATACTCTTGTATATTTAGCTGTGTATACAATATTAGCAGTCCATTATCAGTAAAACTAATATTATTATTCATCACCCTGTTTGGCTTTCTCGGGCTGGCAAATATCACAATATTGTATTAAACCAAAGCATAAGTAAGCAACAGTGTAAATTCAACTACGTGACTAATACACTGTTGGTGCATAATAAATTGTAAAGTTTATTTTCAATGTTCGTTAACAAATAATTTTCTTATAACCTTCAATTCGGTCAAACTGCATTGTTTACATTTTTCTTCGCATAACTGTTCTAATGCATTTAAATCTCTATTCTCTACTTGATAAAATTCATAATTTTTTGCAACAAGGTGGCGCTATTCCTAAAGACGAGTGCATTCCTGCACTTTATTTTCAGTATGACTTTACTCAATGTCAAAAAATGTTTTAGTTCATTTTGATTCTTACGTTTTCTAAATTATTTTAAGTTTCACTAATTGAGACCTGAAACAATGAATCTTAAACATTAATACCTCTCGTACCAACTTGGAGGTCGTGACTAAACAATATAGTTTATATCTATACAGTTTTCAACCATAATCTACTATAAATTATTCTGTGCACAAATTTTAAATTTCATATAACTAAGGAGGAGGCCTGGTGTCCTGAAATACAGGCCATGAGCCTAGCTTAGACACCAGTCTCCCACAATGTGTTTGTAAATTTCAATGTATAAAATGTGTAAATCTATTGTACTGTGGTGAGAAATAAACCATTTACTTACTTACTTACTTACTTATTTAAATAACGGTCACACGGATCGATCTTTAAGGTCAAGAGGAGGCTCCCTAAATTGTATGTAACTTTGCATTAATATTCTAAAACTAGCTTTTGCCCGCGACTTCGTCCGCGTGGAATAGCTACTTTGGGCTAACGTTAAATTTAACCCCGATTTATATTATAGATAAAGAATTGGCGCTCCGCTGCTATTGGCCTTAGCGTAATGATATATAGCCTATAGCCTTTCTCTATAAATTTACTATTTAAATTAAAAAATATTTTTTTAATTCGAACCAGTAGTTCCTGAGATTATTGCGTTCAAACAAACAAACAAACAAACAAACTCTTCAGCCTTATATTATTAGGCGCGGCGAACGATTGTCAAAAATAATCCTTATAGCATGATTCAGTATTCACGCGCGATGGCTTATTATTAGCGTATTTCATGTATAACTTTGGCGTTTCTATACCGATTTATATGATTATTTTTTATGGAATAGTTAATAATGTTAACTTTTTCAATTAGGGGTGACTGAGAGTGTTATAAACGTAAGAGTAGACAAATATTACAATCAGAAAGCTTCGAACTGCTAAGTTATCGGGAGTTACACATGTTATTGTGAGTCAACCATAAAAGATAGACATATTATGCAGTCGTGGGATATTTTTTATATAATTTTAAGGAGAACATTTCCGTCATGAAATTCTTTCTGTGTAGCTTTAACCATAAAGGTTGCACACGCGACGGAAGTTTAAAAAATGGAGTAACTTCTCCCGTTTTCCCAACATTTCCCTTCACTGCTCTGCTCCTATTGATTGTAGCGTGATAAAAAGTATACTATAACCAGCTCAGGAGTATGAAAAATAATTGTACCAAGTTCCGTTAAAATCCGTCGAGTAGTTTTTGTTTCTATAACGGTTATACAGACAGACAGACAGACAAAAATTTTACTGATTGCATTTTTGGCATCAGTATCGATCCCTAATCACCCCCTGATAGTTATTTTGGAAATATATTTCATGTACAGAATTGACCTCTCTACAGATTTATTATAAGTATAGACAATCACGCATACAATCAAAATGGAACTTTAGTATATGATTTATTGTATCTTTTTCTTTACATGCCTAGACCAGTTTCGTAATTGGAACATTTTCGCTAGATTCATTTTTTAACCGAAAATCATGTCTTTGTTAAAGATTATTCAAAGTTTAATCAAGATTACTCGGCTTTTATGTCTAAAATTAGTATTGACAGTAAGAAAATATAGTTTATTATCCAAATATAGGACATTTTTTCTCTAAGTCAATTATTACTTTAGTTATAAACGAAATAAGAATTGAGACTTACGACATTTGGTTTCGAACCCAAATATGGTAAAAGAGCGCACGCGATATTCAACTTTATTACTGCACAACGGCAGCTTCGG
Source organism: Tholera decimalis (assembly GCA_943138885.2). Classification (NCBI taxonomy): domain Eukaryota; kingdom Metazoa; phylum Arthropoda; class Insecta; order Lepidoptera; family Noctuidae; genus Tholera; species Tholera decimalis. The sequence goes on along the minus strand of OW964552.2, from coordinate 10,688,851 downwards.
AACCGAACATGGTGAAAGAGCGCACGCGATATTCAACTTTATTACTGCTGTGTTAGCATGTAGTATACAACGGCCTAACCGGGGTCCATGGGGGCGGAGCTTGCATGAAAATTATTTTGGACTGCCTGGTCTTAAGCAACGCTTGTCGAGGTCTGTCCGTTGAAGGGTAACCATCTGAAAATATAGAGATTTCTCTGTGCCTCGAAAATCACGTTAAACTGTTGGTACCGACTGTCCTGTGTAGTGTAGAAGAAAAAAAATCTGACACTAGTTTTACCAAGGGATATCCTGTTATCCAGCTACGGTGTTTTGGAGAACAGAAAGGCAGTTGCTCTATAAAAACTTTTTATCAAAAAATAGAACCGACTTCCATATAAAAACACTACAAAGGCAATAATAACTTTAATTTCGGAAGGCGGTGTCAAAAACGAAAATATATACAAAACTAAAGACACCGCCTCCCGAAATTGTTTGCTAAAAAATTTATTTCACGCTTTTTAGTGGGTCGGTTTGTAATTTATCTAGTTACAAAAGCCAAAATGTCAACTACTTATCACGTTTTACAAAATATTGCTTTTCCCGGTGCAGAGCCGTTAATTTTTGAGGAGTTCTCCTGGTACATCACCATCAGCTCTACTTCACCATATGCATTGTGACGACCATAAAGTGCTTAACATCCATATCGAAGTAATCTAATCACAATCAACGAAATACTTATTATTGAGTAGTTTCGGTGGCCATCTGGGGTCTTCATTATCAGTTCCACTTCCTCAAATGGTGCTTTTCGAGAGCAACTGCACAAGGTACTATAAGAAATACGCAAAACGCTATAGGTGTGCCTATAATATTTGAAGATTTCCCTCGATTTCTCCATGATCCCATCATCAGATCCAAACGTGACGACAATGGGACCAACTAGAAAGTATACCCTTTCAAACAAAAAAATTATTTTCCAAATCGGTCCAGCCATCTCCGAGGTAACACACATAAAAAAAAAAAAAAACTTCAAGACGAATTGTAAACCTGCTTTTTTTGAAGTCGGTTAATAAAATACTAGTACTCAGCTGCATTTGGATTGACTGAATGCCAACCCTGATATAGTTGGAAAAAGGGTAGCCAGATGATGAAATTAATTGATCACTAGGTAGTCCTTCGTGTTTTGCAAAATACGGTACGCACACTGTACTGCAACTTACCCCTGATTTTTCAATTAAAAATTTATGTACCTATCTATGTGGAAACCCACCACAAACTTAGATTAAAGATTTTTTTTTAACTTATGTACTTTAGTGGTGCATAGGCGGACTTCATGCAACAAGGCATTCTCTACCAGTCAACCTGTAGTTTAAAATGAAGAAAATATTTAATATTTTTCACGGTCTTAACCGCAAATTCTCAATTTGAAACGAATAATATACTCCAATTTTCGTTAATCACCATGCTGTTCGCCATGACAGCGTTAATGGTCGAATGAAGATTTTCTTGGTATGGTATCTTGGTAGTACGTATTTTATAATACGAGTGAGATATGAAAGTTATATCTATTTTGTAAACTGCTCCTAATTACATCACTCAGCTCCTATTGCCAAGATTTTCCGCATTCTCTTATGTCATAATAAATTATGAAGACTGCAAGGCCAAAGATTACGGATAATTAAACGTTTTAAAACCAGTCATCTAAAGTAAACGGTGCGTGGCTACAAGACGTGTAGTCTTATATCATGTTTTTTATCAATATCCCAACGGATATCATAAATTGTAACGCAAGAGAGAAATTTTCTTAAATTGCAGTAAATGCAGATAATAACAGCAGATACTCGAAAAATTGTTGATGCCAAATGCGACACATTTTGTTGTTTTTACCGGTATTCATTATCTTTTTATATCTATAGAGGAGCTCGTAGCTAAATGATTCTTCGAAAAGCACTTTAAACTGTTGGTCCCGGCTTTCAATTGGTCATCTTTGACTGTCGTTAAGGGTAGCTTGAAAATCTGACAAAGTCGTAAGTCTGGTCTCGCCAAGGGTTGTCATTTTATCCAACTACTGGGTCGTGGTTCGGACAGGCAATCGCTTCATGTAAAATATCTATAATCTCAGTTGTATGTATAGCCCGGTGTATGTATAGTTACTAAATTATAAACTCTTAGTTGGATGTAGGAATAGTTAATTAGTAAAGAAATATGTTGTAGAGTCGTGTATTTTGTAATCAAGACAAAATCCAATAAAAATATCGGCAGACAATCTGGTACTGTAGTATCTAATTATGTTTACCAACAGTGCCAAAAGGTAGAATTAAAAGTTTTAAGGGACATAAACATTCCTTCACGATTACATATCTTTTCTACCCTGGATTAGGTGCCAACGTCGGAAGCTCATTTCCGTTTGCTCACTTATCTTTTATCTAACCCTGGAGAAGTTGTTATTCATATTATTCAGGTCAGAATAAAAACTGCTGAATAATACTTGTCTTTAATCTTATGTCAATAACACTTTAAAACTGAAGGAGCAGTCAGTAGAAGGCAGACCTCTTTCGCTCCACACAGAGCCGAAGGAGGAGAGAGAAAAATTGTTTCATTTAGAAGCTTCGTATTCACCGACGAGAAAACTATAATCCTAAAACATGAACGGATACCTACCCGATTTTGAGACAAAAAGATACCGAAGCTATGCCATAATTTCCTAAATAAATTTAATTAAAGGGATACCTATCTAAAATTGAGTGAAGTTTTCAAAAAATTCCTGTCGGTGTTACGGGAATGTTCTAACAAGATACCACGGCCCCCGGGTAAGGGCAACTGAAGAAATGTGTGTTGTTTTTAGATAATAGAGGTCTGACACTCCCTTCCGCTTACCCGCGGCTGGCGTTGGGTTTCTATGACGACAGTTGATGTCAGGCTATCAAAGTATCACAACAGTTGTGCTGGCGATTTTAGCTATAAAACCGCAACGAAGAAAAGTGGAAGGTATTTAAAAAGGAGAAATTGCTTTTACATTTTTAGTTTCAACGCGCAAAAAGGTGGGAACTCTGTTCGTAACATTGTTTGTTTGTAACGTTTTTTTAGTAAGTTAGTGCTTCTGTCTTGCGCAGTTATCCAATAGGGGTGTAAAAGATTGGTTTTTTTTTTTAAAGATTAGATGATTCAAAATTCAATCAAGGAGAGATCGAGTAGAGCCTTTTTTAGTCGGGTGGGAAAATCATCGGGTTACGCCGCCAACCAGAGTGGAATATTCCTCCCCAAAAGACAGGTTTACAGGACGTAAATATGTGATTTACAGACTGTTGAATAAGATTCGCAACCGTAAGCACGATGTCTTACGGCATTTAGTAACCCTAACATAATAGGTATGTCTGTAATACAACTAAACACTACTCAGGAGCTTTGATTATTAGAAAATTATCAAATAACTCCTAACGCTCTAAGAGATCGGAAGGGAAAGGGGCTGGCCCCCTTCAGACTTCTACTGAATAAAAACCCTCCTTGTTCTTTCACTTGCTCTTGCGTTCCGGGGTCACGGTATCTCATTAGTATATTGTATATACACACATCAAAAGTGTCTAGGGATCAACATATATTTTTGCAATAACTTTTCTCCTGATTGATATTAATTAAAATTTTCTTTAAGGATTCATCAAATAAAGTGTTTTCGTTTGTCACAGTAACGATAAACCAAGTCACCTTTGCATTAATAAAGAAATTTGCCATTTTCCTAATAAAGGGATTTTTGACATTTGAACCACTAACATTAAAGTTCGAAAAAAAGACTGAAATAACAGTTTTCTTTAAAATTTTATTGGGTAACTTAAACAATTAATAATCCGTGTTTCTACCGCGAACACTAACAACACAAGAACATCGGTTTGGCATACTCAAAATGAGTTCATCCAAATCACGCTGTGGAATGGCCGCCCATGTTCGTTGCAACAACAAAAAAAGGTCTTCTTGCGACTGGATACCCTCCATATTCGGCAGAGCTCTTCTCTGTAGCATATCCCATGCATGCTCAATCGGGTTCAAGTCTGGCGACTGAGCAGGCCAGAGCAGGACATTGATGTTAGCTGCGGCGAGAGTCTGTCTTACAACTCTTGCGGTGTGCGGTCGTGCATTATCATGCATTAACTGAAATAAGGGACCGATTTGCACTTGTAGAGGAACGATGACGTCAGATACAATCGTCTCAGCATAAATTTGAGCGTTGAGGTTGCCTCTGATCCAAATCAACTCAGTTCTTCCGCCGATCCAAATACCCGCCCATACCATGATGGTTCCACCACTATAAGGATGGACTTCCTGGCAGGATTTTAATCGCTGTTGGCGTCCAGGGGTTCTCCAGTGTCGTATACGTCTTGTATCCGGTCTCATACCAAAACGAGACTCATCAGAAAAGCACACGAAACGCCATTGTTCTTCTGCCCAATTTCTGTGTTCAAGAGCCCATTGATATCGAATCCTACGATTGTGCATTGCTGTAGGTGGTACCCGTAGCGGTCTTCGGGAATGAAGGTTCACTTCATGCAAGCGGTTTCTGACTGTTTGGTCGCTAATTAAGTTCCCTGAAGAGTGATGAAGCCTCACGGCTAACATAATGGCGGTTATTGTTGGAGCTCTTCGAGTTAAGATTTGAATGTATCGGTCTTGTCTCCGTGTGGTGCAGCGATACCGTCCTCCATGGCGCTCAGCCACGGTACCAGTGCTTCGGTAACGTGTCCAAAGTCGACTGATAACACTCTGACTTGTATTCAGAGCTAAAGCCACAGTACGTTGCCGGGAACCAGCTTCTATCATTCCCACGGCTCTGAGCATTTCTTCCCTGCTTAAATGACATCGCTGCTCCATAATAACGTTGGTTTTAATCAGTAGTAGGGAAACAGTAGCACTAATAATGTCTTCAATGCGTTGTATGTTTTTATAGGGAAAATATTGACAGCTGATTTTCATCTTTTACTCGAATTTGATTAACAGTTCCTGTTTCAAATTTTGAAATGCACCAAAACGGATCCATATAAATTTATAAAATCATAAATTTATTACAAAGCCACATCTCAATCTCAAGAAATCCGCATAAAAATGCTTGATCCCTAGACACTTTTGATGTGTTTATATACAGCCCCGGCAAACTACTCAGGATGTAAGTCAGGAACATGCATTACGTGTCACAAACGTTTATTTTTAACAATTGTTTTAGAAACAGATACACCTCGTTACGTCTCGTTCATTACGTGTTAATGTATTCAAATCGATGAAGTTTGGATTACTAAGGGCTAAGGGCTTGTGCAGAATTATATATTTAAGAGAAAGCAAGAGCAGCAAATGTTGGATCAGTAATTTTTGAATTTCTTTCATTAGTTTAATCCATACTAATATTATAAAGCGGAAAAGTTCGTAATAAAGTCCACGGGAGCAAAGTCCCGCGCAACTGCTAGTCAATAATAACTGGAAGTACAACTGGTAATAAGGTTTAGGCTTCTTTACATTTGTGATGTCACTTAGATAACCATTCCACAGCCCAGAAAAATCACCTCTATATTAAAATACTTACACTTGTCTTTCATCTACAGCGTGAAATTTAAATGGTTGTTTTCCTCGGCAGGACCCATCAGTAGTAGCATCGAAACATACAGTTAAACTTAAAACAAAACGCATGCCTTTTTTTTCAAATTATTAAAAAAATATTCATAAGGTCGAAAGCGTGAGAATCATTAGTAGTTCAGTAGACATAACGTAGGTACCTACGAAACATGCACCGCCGCGCGCTGCCAACAAACGAAAACGTGATTAATAAATGTTCAGAGCAAAATAAGCTCCCACACATGGTGATAATGCATTAACTACACTTCGCCATTTTTTGTTTCGAATATTTTATTTGTTTATAAAACGATTCTATTACCAAGACAACGCGGGAAAACAACCACTAAAATTTCACGGTGTATATGTCAGAAGTGCATGATCATATTTTGGGGATTAGTTGTATACAGGGTGGCAGGCACATCGACGCACAAACGCTTACCATGGATTCAGTACATGGTTCTGGACCGTTCTGGAAAATATTCGTCAACTTTTTCAAAAAATTTCATTTTTTTTTCTGCATTTTTATACTTAAACCTGTATAAAATCATTGTTTCTTACATTGTTACATTGCTGTTTTAAGTGAAACAAGTGAATTTACTGTTTTTTTTTGCATCGGCTTTATTTTAATTTTATTATCTTAAGAAAAAGCCGACGAAAAATTTCAACGTAAGAAGGTCCAGAATCATGTACCGAATCTATGATAAGCGGTTGCTCGTCGATGTCCCTGCCACGCTGTATCTGTTTACGAATAAAAAGTAATTAGTAATTTCAAGACAGACAGATTCTATTTTATTTATAATTATGTATCTATACAAGATGAAAAAAATATAATTATCCGCTTTAATTCATTCATTAATTTACTCATTGTTTTGACCGTCACTGAGACGTGAAATTACAACAATTACCAAAATTGTTATACAGCCTTTTGTTGCAGTCCTCCATGACGTGCTAATATCATGATTCCGCAGCAAAAAAGACACAGTGCTAAGCGTTTTATGTAACTTCGTCTCGCTTTCACATTTTAAATCGATGTACTAGGGCCCCAGATAATAATATTTTTGGCAGTTATTCATATGTTATGTATGAATACCTACTAATTATTGTAGGATCACTCACGGTACGACAGTTTGTCTGTCATCACTATCTTCAAAATTAACATTTTGACGTGTTTTAAACCCATCTTGGCGTCAGCATAATATTATATTTAAACTGAAAAATTATGTAGGTAGTGTTTGTTAAAGAAAATGTATTTTTGCAAGTCAATAACCTAACGGATGGTCAAAACAATGAGTAAATGAATGAATGAATTAAAGCGGATAATTATAATCTTTTCATCTTGCATAGATGTAGAAATATAAACAAAATAGAATCTGTATGTCTCCAAATTAAATGTGTTTTTGTTATAATATACGCGATACAAAAATACAAAACTACTATTTTGAAGTTTTTTGTTTAAAGCGTTGGGCAACGTATCTTCGTCAAATATGTAACCATTGCATTGATATTAATCATGAGGTCATTGATATTAACTATGACACTAATTAATCCCAATGTTAAATTAATTCACAATTAAACGTAATTCTAGATCCATCTATTCTAAATTAATCTTATCTTACTTCTTCTTACTAATATTCTAAATATATACCATGTGTATCTTTGAAACCCGGTGTCTATAAAGTGGACTGCAGCTGGGGAAAGTCGTACATCGGTCAGACAAAACGTAACGTAGCTTGCAGAATTTCGGCACACATTAAGGCGATGAAAAATAATGATGTTCAAAAATCGGTAATAGCACAACATCTTTTAGACGCAGGATCGAACCATTGGATTGAGTTATATAACCCTCAGGTCATCTCGACAGAATGCCACTATATACCCAGACTGGTAAGGGAAGCGATTGAGATTACCAAGTACGACAATTTCAACCGGGAGGATGGGTTTCAACTGTCGAGGGCCTGGAATCCAGTGGTTCAAATGTGTAAAAACCTAAAGTTCCTTAAAAAGTTCGCGAGTCGACACGGTGAGTTTTGTGTGTCGGAAACAGAATCGAGTGTTTAGTGATACATATGACAGTGGTAGCGGTGTCGATCACACTAAACGAACGAGAAAGAAGGTAGACCGATTCGTCTGCTCATAAATGTCCGCCCGCAATTACTTCAGTTCATCCGTGATCATGGCGCTTGCAACAGTGCCGAAATATCGGAAACTCAAAACAAAAGATACACATTGTAAATAACCCGTTTTAAGATCTAATGATACTGTCAGTGACCATGTTAGCTTAAAAACTTATAATATTGTAAATTTTCCATCATCGGACTGCAAGACAAACGGCGATGTGCCATCGTTACATGGTGGGCGTCCCAACTTCCACCCATATGCACATAACGTTTTGGGAATACTTTCATTGTGCGTTCGGCTAAGGACTGGAATTCTCAGGAGTCTGTTTGGACGGAGTCTGTTTCCCGATAGCTATAACCTGGGGGTCTTTAAGTCAAGAGTGAATAGGTTACTTCTAGGTAAGCGTGCTCCATCCTCGACCACATCATCACTTATCATCAGGTGAGATGGTGGTCAAACGCAAGCCTATTATCAATAAAAAATATGTGAAATATGTGAGAATGGTTGTATAGATATTTGTTACTCTTTAACGCAAAAATTACTAAAAAGATCTGAATTAAATCTACTAAGTAGATAGGTAGTTGAAATCCTGGGATAACACATAGGCTTTTTATCCCGAAATTTTCACAGGATCGGGATTTACGCGGGAAAACCCTCCCACGTGAATTTGTGATGTTGTTCTCTATCGTGTGAAAGACCCTTTACGTTATACAAGACGCCAACTCGATTTCCTTTGTTCTAGGAAATGGCTCACAATTCTTGAACCGTTTAGAGTCGTCCCTAATTGATGGAAAAGGTTCTACGGCTACGTGCCTATCAAAAACTCCGGAAATATTGATTAACTCAACTGATTCGTAAACACAACATTTTCTTGTTAAATTATACTTTCCTTAGAGGTTTCAAAGTATTGAATTTATTCGTTTGAGTATAAATGTGGGAAAGTGGAAGTCCTCGTGGTTAAATAATAACAACCGATCGATCTTCAAGATTTAGCACCACGTGGACGGGCAACCAGGACCATCTTAGCATAAATCGAGATTCCTCTATAACTCACGTTTATTGGTTCTAGCTAATATTTGTAGATCTTTGACTTTTTTATTAATCAAGATTTATTTAGCAATATACTGCTAGAGGACCATAAAATTTACAAGAAAAACACGTCAAATAAAACTTAATACAAAGACAAACAAACAAGATTTTATTCCTTATAAGCTGCGATCAGTCCTGCGACTCAATCCACAGGTTAATGAGGAACAATACAATAAAAAGAATCAAATTTTTGCTCAGTTCCAAATGCATGCAAATTTAATTCAACACAGCATGATTCACAGCCTGGATTCTCCCAAAATACAAAATGCAATTACACTTCCTTTGTTCCCAAAATGTCACAAACATATTCCTGGCAACACTGCAAATATTCGCATCTAACAATATGGCAACAAAGCAAGGTGCAAGCTAAATATAATCGGCTGTAATGCGCTGTTATTTCGAGGATCGCATCACCACTCAACATCGGTGCATCGTGAGTCAGTCGTGCGGAATAGACCGCTTTGAAGTTCAAACGGTTTATGAGATGCATTCCTGGGTATTTTTGGCCTCCTGTGTTGAGGTATAAGTTGGAAATGGGAAAGCTAACTAATGGGTGACATATTAAGACTATAATAAAAGTCTTAAACTTAAGACTAGTATTAAGAGATTAAACTTAAGACTAGATAAAGACGTACTTACACAGCTCCAAATAGCTTTTTTTTTTTAACGTGGTAAAATTATCAAATAAGTCCTCCCACTCCGGGCAGGGTGGGAGGGACTGTCAGACTTTTACTGACTAAAATCCACGGTGTTCCTTCAATAACCCTTTACATACCGGGGCCACGGTAACGGGATGGGTCCCACGACCCCGGCGGGCTTCAGCCCTCTGCAGAGGGGGCCTCGTCATGTTGCTGACGCTCTTTGAGGCGCGCGTGGAACACGACGCGCCGTCGACCCGGGCATGGTCCATGGTCGGACAGCGAGTTGCCCTTTACTCGCTGTCCGCATGCCCGCGCCTACGGTGGCCGGAGATCGTCGGCCGACGTCCGACGCCGTGGGCGTCTACCACTGCGGCTGGGCTGGAGGGAGGACGCCATCCTCTCCCTCGCGCGGCCCGCCTCCTCCTTCGGAAGCATGACTGCTTCGCAGAAGGAGGCGACCGCTTCCCACCTCCTCTCGCCCCGCAGCATGGCCTCGACCAATGCTGGGCGCGAGAGGTCTCCGCCTATCGCCGCCGTGAGGACACGTCGGTGCTCTGCCCAGGCGGGGCAGTCTTGCACCGTGTGCTCTACGGTGTCCTCAGGGCGATCCTCGCAGTGGTGACACCCAGGCGTTTCTTCCTTTCCCATCAGACACAGGTACCTCCCGAAACTTCCGTGTCCGGTGAGGACCTGCGTCATGCGGTAGGTCAGGACGCCGTGACGCCGGTCTAGCCACTCCTCAAAGAGGGGTCTTACCGCCGCAATTGCGGCGTGCCCGAGCTCCAAATAGCTTAGTATTATTTATTACGCTTCCATGAAAGCATATTCTAAGTAAATGCCTCATTCTTTTAATTGACGACACGGTTGGTCCAGCAGTTGAGCGATTGGCTGCTGTGCTGTGTGTCGTGAATTCGATTCCCTCACGGGAACTAATTCTTATGTGACCTACAAACAGTTGTTCCGGGCCTGAAAGCTTGCTAAAATGGTATATTATACAAGAAGAGTAATTTTATAAAAAGTACCTCATATTATTATTAAAATTTAAAAGAAATACTTGCAACTACAACTACAACTCTGAAGTCTTATTTAACCTGCACATTTACAACCGGCTCTGAAGATTAGACAGCTTTATTTAAAGTTTCCACCTGTTCAACTAGTCCTTGGAAATCACACAAAACCCATTTTATTGCTCGCAAAATGTAATAAGAAATAGTCGCTAGTAACTTTTATGATCACGAAAACGTGACAAATGTAAAATTAAGTGGACAACACGGAAACAGATTCTGACAACAATTCAATATAATAAATTATAATTTTAAGACCACTTTTTCCTCAGTCTAAAAGCACTTTTCACTGTAACTTATTTAAAGTACTATTTAAGTGAGCTATTAAAGAGGAGCTTGTGGCGATATAATAATTAATAATAACAACTGCACGTGTAGATCTTCTAAGTTAAGCAACGCTTGCCGCGGCAGGTCTATTGATGGCTGACTGTCTTAACATATCTCCGTGCCACGTGCCGTAAATGATTTGATGTAGTAATAACAGTCACATTCCATGATATTCACGGATTATTCAAGGGTGACCATCGATTATCGAGATTTCGGAAAGTAGGTTCGCTGTTGGTCTCGCATGTTATTCGTTTATATTTAACAGTCGTTATGTGTATTCAGAAGCCAGAAAATCTGATACCAGTTTTGCCAAGTGCTATTGTGTTACCCAGCAACTAGGTTGTGGAAGCCAAATAGCTGTCGCTCCATGTAAAACAAACAGTATTCAGCTGTAGATATCCGGATAGACTGGAAAGTGACCCCGAGTGACCCCGACATAGCTGGAAAAATGTTCAACAGATCATAACAAAACTTCTATTTAAACAGTTTGTCGAACCACATTGGATCGTCACAGAAAGTGTCAGTCGACTATAAAGTGAGCCACGCTTCATTTATTAAGCCATAAATTAACGTCAATATTAGGTGAAAGCTTTCATTAATTACTTTCAATGTTTAATATATCATTAATATTTTCCTTAATTTTCTTGTCATTTATTAGCGTCGTGTTGTAATTATATTGTGAATCAAACTGTTACTAATAGCAGTTTATATGCGTTTTAACATATTAAATGAGACATTTACGATAGTTAGTTATTGTCAAAACAGATTATATCATTTTTTGACACAGTGGTTACAGGCCGACTTACGAGTTCTAAGTCTTATTTTCAAATCCAGCCAAGGCTCATTGCTTTGGGGAACTTATCATCATTGCTACTCTTAAAATGATTGGTGCTTAAAATTTTCGGGCGGGTATATCATCAAATCAAATAAAGATATATAATAAGTTACCCATAGAAATTAAGTCGAATTCAATTAGTACTTTTAAAAGGAAGCTAAAAGACTTCCTTATTATAAAAGCATATTATTCCATAAAAGAATTCCTTTAAGAAAAATAATAATTTAAAAATATTATAATGTGATATTAAATATTAAGTGACATAAATCTATACTAATATTATAAAGCTGAAGAGTTTGTTTGTTTGCTTGAACGCGCTAATCTCAGGAACTACGGTTCTGATTTGAAAAATTCTTTCAGTGTTAGATAGCCCATTTATCGAGGAAGGCTATATATCATCACGCTAAGACCAATAGGAGCGGAGCACTAATGAAGAATGTTTCAAAATCGGGGGATTTTTTTTTCCACGCGGATGAAGTCGCGGGCGGAAGCTAGTACTATGATATAATAAAAAAATTATGATAATTAGTAATTAATATAATGTAACCTGTAAGAAAACTGTAAGATAGACTATAGGATAAACATAAATTGCAACGCCTTAACAGGCAACTAAGTTCTAAGAACCTTCCTATTGTTAACATCTTCAAAAATATATTGTACACTTAGTTCGCAATAAAGAATTTGAATTTGAATAGCTCCTCCCACTGTCTGTGGAGTGGAAGGGAGTATCAGACTTCTACTGACTAAAAATCCATCCTGTTCCTTTAGCTGCGCTTGCGCTTACTGCTCTTTGAGGCATGCGCGGAACACGACGCGCCGCCGACACACTAAGATATGTCTCTGCCCTGGAAAGCACGCAGCAGTTAAATGATAAATGATCTTTATTTTGCAAATTGCTTATTAAATAACACTTTTACACGTCATTCTTTTCGTAAATATTAACATGATGAGGCCGGTGTTTCCTAACTGACTACCCCGAGAAGAAACACCGAAACAAACTCAGAGGTCCGTCTCGTTTAAAGTCCATACAATCTATACTGGTTTAATTATATGGGAAACTTGTAGGTTTCAGTCAAAGGCGATCTTTTGAAGACAGATGCTCACAGATTTGAGTGGGCCTGTCCATACAGTGCAAGCATTTGTCAAATGACGTATAGCTCAACTTAGAACAAGGAGCTTAACGATTTGACGAACAATACTAAGGTAAGGACGTTTGGGTAGGCCGCGAAAAGCACTCAAACTGCCAGACAATCATGTTTAACTCGAATAAAATAACCTATATAGTTCACAGTTGATGCCGGTTATCCACACTTACTATTATAAATGCGAAAGTAACTTTGTCTGTCTGTCTGTTACCATTTCATGCGTAAACCGCTGAACCGATTTAGATGAATTTTTTCTCACACGAAAGAAGTCGCGGGCAGAAGCTATACATCCATACTAATATCCATATCCATACTTCCATACTAATATTATGAATGGGTAAGTAACTCTGTCTGTCTGACGTTTGTTGCCTTTTCACGCCTAAACCGCTGAACCAATTTAGATGAAATTTTTCTCACACGAAAGAAGTCGCGGGCAGAAGCTATACTTCCATACTAATATTATAAACTAGCTTTTGCCCGCGACTTCGTCCGCGTGGAATAGTTACTTTGGGCTAACGTTAAATTTAACCCCGATTTTGAAGCATTCTTCATTGGTGCTCCGCTCCTATTGGCCTTAGCGTAATGATATATAGCCTATAGCCTTTCTCTATAAATTTACTATTTAATTAAAAATATTTTTTCAATTCGAACCAGTAGTTCCTGAGATCATCGCGTTCAAACAAACAAACAAACTCTTCAGCCTTATATTATTAGTATAGATAACTGTTGCCCGCGTCCCTTCGTCCACGTTTCCATCGTTTTTCGTAAAAAAAAGTAGCCTATTTCCTTCCTCACGGTTCAGTGATTTTGATGTAACACACAGATTAACTTTCGTAATTTAGTAGGGAAATATAATATAATGTCAATCTATAATACTGTTGAAAAATATCGCAATACCGAACCGCACAATATTATTGTTAATAGCTGTGCCCGCGACTCCGTCAGCGTGTAACTCCTTGTGTGTTATTAAGTTAATGTATTGGTAATATTGTTTAGATCACGTTCACATGAGGCTTAAGTACCTATAGAACGACAATACTTTAGCGCAAAGCTTCCATGTAAACTATGTTGAAAGTTGACTCGTCCGGCACGTGAACATAAAGATTTCTAGAACTGCTCACCCGGGAAAGAGCGACGTACAACTGACCATGCGAGAAACAACTGACACCGAGATCTACTCCAGCAACACGAAAAGTCTGCCCTTGAGCCTTATTAATTGTCATTGCATAACACACCGATACTGGGAATCGCATTCTTTTAAATTGGAATGGAAAATTATTTGGTATTATGGGAATTCTGGGAATAAAGACGGTTTCTCCTGCACCACAACCTGTTAAAATTTGAGCCTCGATTATATTTTGTTGCAACTGGGTTACTTTTAGCCGAGTTCCATTGCAAAGTTGTGGTGGTTTTAAATTTCGGAGCAAAATAATAATCAGAAAGCTTCGAACTGCTAAGCTATCGGGAGTTACACGTGTTATTGTGAGTCAACCATAAAAGATAGATATATGCTGTCGTGGGATATTTTTTATATAATTTTAAGGAGAACATTTCCGTCGTACATGATTTCTGCGTAGCTTTAACCATTAAGGTTGCACACGCGACGGAAGCTTAAAAAATGGAGTAACTTCTCCCGTTTTCCCAACATTTCCCTTCACTGCTCTGCTCCTATTGATTGTAGCGTGATGAAAAGTATACTATAACCTGCTCAGGAGTATGAATATTAATTGTGCCAAGTTTCGTTAAAATCCGTCGAGTAGTTTTTGTTTCTATAACGGTTATACAGACAGACAGACAGACAGACAGACAAAAATTTTACTGATTGCATTTTTGGTATCAGTATCGATCCCTAATCACCCCCTGATAGTTATTTTGTAAATATATTTCATGTACAGAATTGACCTCTCTACAGATTTATTATAAGTATAGATGGGTAAGTAACTCTGTCTGTCTGACGTTTGTTGCCTTTTCGCGCCTAAACCGCTGAACCAATTTAGATGAAATTTGGTATGGGAATAGTTTAGGACCTTAGAAAGGACAAAGAGTAGTTTATATCCCGAAATTCCCACGGAATTGGGATTAACGCAGGAAACCTCTCCCACACGAACGAAATCGCGAACAAAAGCTAGTCCATTATAAATATATTGTGGCGTAGTTGGGTTTTGGCATGCATTCAATAAGTTTCTTTTACTGTAAGGTATTTTGTTATAAAGTTGTGGTATTAGAGGTGTATTGCAATCGAAAATCGAACCTCTGTTACTAAGCATATTTTGAATTGATAATTTCAACCCCAATTACACTTTGTACGACCATAAACTAAACTTTTGGAACGAATACACAGTTACTCACGAGAAGTGCAAGAGTACCAGTCGATCGACATATTAGTTATATAAAAAATATTGTTAGTGTTGGATATAAAAAGACTTTTCTAAATATTAATTTTATTATCGCTTGTACTTCAGTAAATAAAGTGGACTTCTAAAATGATCTCATCAATTAGACCAACCAATTCATTGCGGTCATTGCATCTCATTGCCCGTAATGAATGATGTAATCCTCATCATTCAAATAGTACATGAATGCTACTGCTGAAAGACACGTGCATACCTGTAAAACTTATAGGTACATATTTGTACATATATCTGTATAAGTAGACACATGGAAAACGAAGTGCGTAAATATAGATAGATAGAATCTCAGATTATAAAACAAAAGGCAGATGGAGCGCACCGAACTCGCGAGTGGCCCCACCAAAGCTAATACAAATTCAAAAGCAAATACAAATCCGCGCCAGTGCTAGACGCGACTTGTCCGACGCAACACGTAACGACTGGTTCGTAATTCTAGAAAAAAAAATGCCGTCTTGTGTTATTAAACACTATAAAAGTTGTTCTCAAAAACAAAATCGAATATCCTTTCACAAGTAACTATTGATTATTTGGATTATTTAATTTTTTATCCACATAATAATTTTACATGTGACTTGGAACACAAAATTTCAACAGCAATTCGCCAGTGTTGTCAGTATTTATCAAAATTTAATTAATTTGTATATTAATTAATATAAATTATTATTTTATATTAATTTTATTTAATTTTTATATATTTTTTTTAGTGGTAAAACTACAGTTTGAAGGTCTAGAAGTTAGTGATGTAACGAAAGTTGAATTTTTCAAAATCACAAATGCGAGTGTGGATATTCGTCTGGATCACATGGTTTTATTTTTTACAAACAAATCTCAAGATTACTTTTCTTAGAAAATACTTTTTATGTCAGGTTTTTAAGGGTTCCATAGCCGAATGGCAAAATACGGAACCCTTATAGATTTTTTTTTCATGTCTATCTGTCTGTCTGTCTGCCCGTCCGTCCGTATGTTACAGTCATTTTATTCCGAAATATTAGGTTAAAAATAAAATGTTGTACATGACAATCTAGGTTAAAAACTACCTATGTGCCAAATTGTATCCAAATCAGTACAGTAGTTTTTGCGTGAAATAGAAATAAACATTCATACATACATATACACTTCCATTCTCACAAACTTTCGCATATACCTACAATAATTAGAAAAGTAGGATAAAATTAAAAATTAACAATAAATAAATGAACAATTAATTGTGTTAATTATTTAAAACAACATGGGTTGTTTTAAATAATAATACTACTAATACTGAGTAGAAATACTATAATTATTATAACTCAAATCAAAATCAAATCAAATAATTTATTCAAATTGTCTTACAACTAGATGTATACTTAAAGTCATGCTTAGCTTAAGGTAATTAAATGCATGTACCTGAACTAGGTAAACCTGTATTTCAGGTGATATGTGCCAATATTATCTTAAATATTCACCTTATAATAATACATTAATCTTTAATTGCGTGTAACGTTAAACATAAAATATAATTATAAATAAAACAAAACACTGGCTATAACTATAAAACAATTAGATAACTAGGTACATAATTATAAATTATAATAATTACATGATTATAATAAAATTCTTAATAGCTATTTTAGCACAATTAATAACTTTTCTGTATCTTCGTAGGACAAACTTTGGAGGGCAGTCTTTACAGCTTTCTTACATTTATTATATTCAAGTGGATATATGTTCGAAATTGCATTTAGTCTATTGTAGAGAACCGGTCCCAGGAACACAAAATTTCGATGTAAAAGCACACTTTGTGCTCGTTTTTTCCGTGCAAGCTATATCTTTCTAACTAACTAGTCACTGGCTGAAGCTCACGACTTTGTACACGTGGGAAAGTTTTCCCGGGTAAATCCCGATCCCGTGGGAATTCCTAGATAAAAACTAGCGTTATTCCAAGATGTCAACGTCTACTTACCAAGGTTCATTCAAATCCGTTCAGTAGTTTTTGCATGAAGGAGGAACAAACATCTATCCATCCATCCATCCTTAAAAACTTTCACATTTATAATATTAGAAAGATTTACATTTTTTTGACTGACCTACATGAAAAGATATAAAAACTTAGGAACACTTTGGCCTCAAAATACTCTTCCGCACCACTGTCATCTAGATACGTGCCTACAAGCCTAGAAGAATGGCATTTTCACGTTGAATTGAAGTATTCATTCCTTGGGTCGAAAAGAATCACCGAAACAAACCCAGAGTTCAATGTCTGTTTTGAAATCCATACAATCCGTGTAGGTTTATTAGTGTCTCTTTTGAGAAAAAAAACCCTCAGATTTAAATAGATCCATCAAAACAGTGCAAGCGTTTGTGACTGCATCAGGAAGTTCGAAAAGTTATCTGTTCGGAACTTTTTAGTCCTTTAAACTGAGTTTTTAAAACTCCTGCACAATTTAGTAACTGGGTAACACACTAATACAAAAATGGTAACATAATGTCACATTTCAGGCTTTTACTACTACCCGTAAAATTGACAGTCTTGGTCAAGAATATGCAAAGAGTGATCACCCATTCCCGCATAGAAAAACAGTTTTATTAAAAGAAAACAAATTGCTTACCGAATAAATTTCACGAGACTAATGGTGCGGGAAGTGGGTCCACTCTGGGCCAGGATAAGCCAGATTTATTACAAAGGTCTGTCCTATTTGGCACATATTCTGCACTATAACTCAGCTCTCTGGAAAACAAACCAGTACGTTACTAAAAAAAATAATCCTGTACCAATTAGTTTTATAAAAGAAGTAGTGCTTTACAAACGGAGAACAATATAATTAATGAAAGTGATACATTTTCTGAGAATGAGTAATACCCCGACTCTCGCTGCTTTCACATTAAATGGGAGAATCCGAAAGATTTAATACGACACATGACAAATGAACGCGATTTACTAGAAGTTAACGCGCATTATTTCAAGTAGTAGTGTACCTTATATTCTGCTACCGTTAAACGTTTAGTTGTGAAAACAGTTAAGATTGACTTATGATTTTCCAACTGGTTTGATTAAAAATTTTCATCTTAATGTATTTGAGAACTGATATATAAACTGTAAAAGCGCATTAGGTCGTTAAACCCTGGATAAAAGATGATAAAACCTGGAAAAAATGGTAGAAGTGAACAGAATATTGGCCTACTTCGACACAAAGTGTTCTATTTTAAAACAAATAAAATAAATATTTTCTGAATTTAAATCAAAATTAGAATTGTCAATACAGAAATTATTACGGCTAAATTATTTAAGATAAAACACACTACGTGACTTGAAACATTACAGCCAGCAATAAATTAGGACAGCCAGGACTAAAACAGCGTGTAGTGCAAATATATAGTTCTCATACGTATTACACAGTGTACTAAAAAAAAATTCAAAGTATACATAAGTTATTTATACACGTTCTTATTAAATTTATAAGCTGCGTTGTCCTAGTTTCAGGGAAGTCTTTATGGCGTCAAAATCTAAATTCTTTAACTACTTATTATAAATATCAAAATTATTTGCCTACCATTAATTATTATGTGAACGGACGCTTATGTTTTTATTAACGTGCAAGGGAGACAGGGAAAAATGAAGTGACAATGAGAACGCCATTTAATATCTATTATAATACTAGCCAATTCCCGCGACTTCTTTTACATGGAATTTTCGCGAGTTTTCATAATTATGTATTAAAAAAAAACCACTATTCAAAATTTGTTTATTCGTCACTCCATAAATACCTCCTACGAAGGATTAGAAAACATAAACCTCACTAAAAAAAGCACTTCGATGGTGACCATCAGCACATGAAATAAAGATACGCTTAGGAGTCCGTTCCGGAGCTCATTGTGCAACGTCTAGTCTAGTAGTGCACCTCCCTGAGAGTCCCATGGGATACTTCAATTAGGTCTCCACCAAGCCACGCTATATACCGCACGTCATTACTTTATCTGCCCTAGAAATTAAGCAATAACTCCGCCCTTTCAACTTGTAATAAAGAAATAGCATCTGCTAAAGCCGATTAAGGCACATAATCGGTTTTTTTTTTCGGTATTCCTTTAATAGCCCTTTACGTTTCGGGGTCACGGTAATGAGATGCTGCCGGGGTCGTGGGACTTCCACGACCCCGGCAGGCTTCGGCCCTCTACAGGCGGGGCCTCGTCATCTTGCTGACGCTCTTTGAGGCGCGCGTGGAACACAACGCGCCGTCGACCCGGGCATGGTCCATGGTCGGACAGCGAGTTGCCCTTTACTCGCTGTCCGCATGCCCGCGCCTACGGTGGCCGGAGATCGTCGGCCGACGTCCGACGCCGTGGGCGACTACCACTGCGGCTGGGCTGGAGGGAGGACGCTATGCTCTCCCTCACGCGGCCCGCCTCCTCTTTCGATAGCAAGACTGCTTCGCAGAAGGAGGCGACCGCTTCCCACTCCGTCTCGCCCCACAGCATGGCCTCGACCAACATCGGGCGCGAGAGGTCTCCGCCTATTGCCGCCGTGAGGACACGTCGGTGCTCTGCCCAAGCGGGGCAGTCTTGCACCGGTTGCTCTACTGTGTCCTCAGGGCGATCCTCGCAGTGGTGACACCCAGGCGTTTCTTCCTTCCTCATCAGACACAGGTACCTCCCGAAACTTCCGTGTCCGGTGAGGACCTGCATCATGCGGTAGGTCAGGACGCCGTGACGCCGATCTAGCCACTCCTCAAAGAGGGGTCTTACCGTCGCAATTGCGGCGTGCCCGACATAATCGGGTTTAGTAGATGTTGTTGGGGCTGCCAAGCTTCTGTAGCGCATCGAGTATGTTCGCTGACTCGCACACTGACGGTTTTGCTGCCAGCACCAATAGTCTCCTAAACGTAATTGCTTACAAGCAGGATTGTCCCATAATATATGTTCTTAGTCAGTTGTATATAGGTCACAAGTTCTTAAATAAATGAGTTTATGATATAAAAAATCCTAACCATACCTTTACCTCTTCTTTACCTTCTAATCTTGTCCATTTCAAAATAAATGGTTTATCTAAGCGCTTCACCACTTGGACGTCTTTATCTTGCAGATGTTCGAAGCCAAATGCCAAATAACACTTAAACACCTGATCGGCTCTAACGGGCTGGCAACACGCCAAACTGAAGTTGCCAGAAGTGAAAACAGGAGTACTTGTTGGATGACTAATAATGGAGTTCTATGGAGTCTTTATTTGGTGTTACTTTGTTGCTATGGAGGACTATGATGAAGTGTAAGGTTAAGCGTAGTATAGTGAAAACTCGATTGATTAACTTGACTAATTGTTGTCGTTAGGCATTCGGTTTATCGAATCAAGCAAAGATTTTTCGACATGTTATTGCATATATTTCACAAATTATATTATAGGACGAGATACCAGTTCCAACGTTTGATGGATTTTATAAAAATTAAACAATACAAAGCTTTTTCTAAGAGTTCTTTTTTCGATTTTCCGATCACTATTCGATGTTTAGTCCCATCACATCCCATCTCTCATCACTATCCAAATTGCAGTAGTATTTAAAATTGAATTAGTATGCGGACGGGTAATGTCAGTTCCAATATAGATTCCACCCACACAAAGTTGATGTACTGTATAACAGAATGCAGTTTTTATCTTAAATAAAACATGCATTTATATTAGTCATGATCATATTCTATTTAGACGAGTATAATTATGTTCCCAAACTACTTTCATCATAATATTTAACTGATCTAAGAATACTTTAGGTCGAGTATCAACAGGTACCTACAAACTACACGTACGACAAAACGATCAGTTCTCGTAAGCACCGACGTCAACCTTTTTGTTCTTTTATGTGTATTTATTCATTATTAACACTTTAAAACCTTAAATAAAAACCCTAAAGTACATATATACATCTAAAAATAAACTAAAATATGGCATCCAGAAATTAGTGAATGAAGAATTGAATTGAATTCTTTTATGTGTGAGTTTTTTACTTGCGTAAAGTACTCTTTATAAACAATGGAGTTGGAAGTAAAAATACAAAGAAAAAAATTATCTTAATTATGACAAGGAAGAATGTGTAGTGCTCATTCATTTATATGATCATTCATAAGGAGATTACCACTTTCCGAGTCAACGGTGCGTCGTATATAGCCAGAAGCAATGATGGGGCCCGATAGTGTCAATGCCTGCCAGGGTCGAAGTATTGTTCTAACATAATACCGCAGCCCCGGAATGTCTATAGAAACGTTTAAGTCTGTAGAAGTCTGTCACTTCGAAAGACGTCAACCTATGTAAAAAGACTCGGTGTCGATCGATAGTTATTATCGGTTTATTACTCTAAAAATTCACTAATTGAATGATCTCCTGACCTGATTGTTCTGATAACATCAATTTCATAAAATAACTGAAAAAAATGACGATTATCATGTCTGTCTTTTAAATACACTAAATTTACCTCAGGCACATAAACATTTTTGAGTCTTTTATATAAAATCTGCAGGCGCCATAACGCACGCTGCACGCGTTTCCGCTATTAATTTAATCTAGATAAATTGTCATAAAGATATACTAAATATAATGTCCTGTCAAGAAACAAGTCTTTTAATCTCAAAGAACACAATTTATGAAGATATCATTATAAATAAAAACGCGAATGACATTAGAAATAACACTTTTCATAATGAAATTACCTCATTGTGCTGATTTTCTTTGTATTTTCAACTAGGTATATTTGGCATGCGAATATTATTTGATGTTTGTCACAGAGGCGGAACGAAATTGGGTCATTTGAATTTGAGTAATAATATTTATAACGGGTCTTTATTCATCTTGGACTGAATATAGTTTATGCACTAGTTTTTGTTATGGTTCTAGCCTTGATATTACTTCGCTTGTAATCGTATGGCAACATGCATCATAAAAAGGGGTCCCAGAAGGCATAGCAAAGTGATGACTTTGACCTTTGCTAGATCCACCAGAGAAAGGTTTTAGATTAGACCCTGCAGTTCTAAGGGAAGGCCTCCTTTTTTTTCCAGCAGGAGATGCGTTCGTACAGAAATAATGACAATGATATTTTATAATCTTTGTTTGCAATTAATGTCAGCTATTTTTATCAATAAACTCCTCCTGCTCTAGGTAGAGTGGAAAGGATTGTCAAACATTTTGTGACTAAAAACCCACACTGTTCCATTAGTTGCCCTTGCATTCCGAGGCCGCAGTATCTCGTTAGAACTTTCCCACAACAATATCCCACAATTAGTATGACCTCAACGGAGAAATGTTTCCTCTAAGAATGAAATGTCAAAATATGAAACAATATACTCGAGTAGCAAAGGTCTTCAATAACTGTTTAAAAACAAAACATTTTGAGAATACCGCAAAATATTTCATTTAATCAACTTCAGTCTGTCAAGAACTTCATAAAACACGCAGAGATTTTTGTTTTTTTTTTTTTACTACAATAAATGTTTTAAGCGAATCTATAAGAAACTTTCGCATTCTAGGTCAAACTGAGGTTTAATAAATTACTATGTTACTCGTGCACGACACACTTATATTATATTAGACGCATGTCTGTGTACTGAATCTAATGCTATCAAGATAATATGTTATAGTTAATTAAAGGCCAATAAAAACTAATTCTGTAAAAGTAACAATGATTTATTCTGAATTCTTTAATATTTACGATTCTTTTTGGTTATACATACATAAATTATATTCTTATCATTAAATTTTCAATCTTATAGATAGCCTCTTATTATAGCAATCTTATAGGTAGTGGCGGACAAAGTTTTGTAAAATGTCTCTGTCTGTCTGTTACGCTGTCACTTAGTTGAAGATCTGGGGTCCTACGGCCTACTTCTTATTTCAATTATCAACCTTTGAGAGGCCGAAATAGATGATAAAAGTTTCCACAAAACACATCCACCCAAACGAATTAGCGGGCAACACCTTGTTTTTCAAATGCAGTCTCTCAATCACGCCATGAGAGAAAGAAGGAAGGAAGGGTGAAGGTCAGATACACTTAAATCAAATAAAAATGACGAGCATTGAAAATATAGTGTAGAACTCGAGAACGGCTGGACCAATATGGCAAATTTCTTCACCAGGTCAGCGAGTACACTTTGAATCAAACGATCCTAATATAATATCGCTGATTTAGCTTGCATTAGTCATCAATCAGAAATGATTTCTACCGAGCTCATTTCAGAATCAGACGCTAATCGATTTAATCGTAAAATCTATGAAATCTATGTTAATGAACGTCACCAAAACCTAGTTAACTCGGGTCGTAAAATATTGGGTTAATTGTTCATTGTTATGTTCTCTTTGTAGTGAATATTCAGCATTTCATGTCAAGGACTTGTTCGTAATCATTATTATGCGAATAAGAATAATTTCTTTCTTATTTGCAGATCGCAAACATTTCCAACAATTTCTAGAACTTTAAGTTTGTATTATAGAACACAACTGATGCTGCAATTGGCATTACCATTTTCTGGGCCGAACCCAACTCAACATCATCTGCGTGGTCTTTAACCAAATACTTTACTGTCGCGTGAGTGTGTGTGTGTCTATCTGGCCTCTACAATCAAGAATCTGGGTACCATGATACCCCTTGCAAACACAAGTATGTATTCGATTTTCAGAGTAGACTTCTGACTACCCGTTACGACTGTCAAATATAAACAAATATCAATCAAGACCAACAGCGAACCTGCTTTCCGAAGTTTCGATAATTGATGGTCACTCTTGAATAAACCGTGAATATCGTGGTATGTGGCTGTTATTACCAGATCAAATAATTTATTTCTTTCAATAAATATATGATCTGTATTTTATACAAAATAAGAAAAAAACTTTTTAGCAAAAAATAGAACCGACTTCCATATAAAAACACTACAAAGGCAAAAATAACTTTAATTTCGGAAGGCGGTGTCAAAAACGAAAATATATACAAAACTAAAGACACCGCCTTCCGAAATTAAAGTTATTTTTGCCTTTGTAGTGTTTTTATATGGAAGTCGGTTCTATTTTTTGCTAAAAAGTTTTGTTTCACTCTTTTTTGTGGGTCGGTTTGTAATTTATCTAGTTACAAAAGCCAAAATGTCAACTACTTATCATCTTTAACAAAATATTGCTTTTCCCGGTGCAGAGCCGTTAATTTTTGAGGAGTTCTCCTGGTACATCACCATCAGCTCTACTTCGCCATATGCATTGTGACGAGCATAAAGTGCTTAACATCCATATTTATGTAATCTAATCGCAATCAACGAAATACTTATTATTGAGTAGTTTCGGTGGCCATCTGGGGTCTTCATCATCAGTTCCACTTCCTCAAATGGTGCTTTTCAAGAGCAACTGTACAAGGAACTATAAGAAATACCCAAAACACTATAGGTGTGCCTATAATATTTGAAGAGTTTCCTCGATTTCTCCAGGATCCCATCATCAGATCCTGATTTCGTTACAATGGGACCAACTAGAAACTATACCCATTCAAACGCAAAAATATATTTTCAAATCGGTCCAGCCATCTCCGAGTTATGAGAGTTACGAGTTATGATACAAAAAAAAAAAAAAAAAGTTCAAGACGAATTGTAAACCTCCTTTTTTTGAAGTCGGTTAAAAAGAAATATTTTTCATTATGGATTCTTTAGGAAAATAAAATAGTCCAAATAAGTGCCATAATCCTGCCAGATTCGAGCAGTTGTAAAGGTTCATACAGATCGTAAATTTGTAGTAACAATTACAACAGCATATTTTCACAGAAAAGCAAGGTCGCATCGCACCGTTGTCACGTCCAATCTATCTGCGGTAGCCTTAACGAGGTCTCATGCCAAAAACAAGTGATCTGCTATTTATTACCAACAGAGTCAAACATATCGTCAGGACAGGACGCATTACAGTTTGCAAATCAAGAGATTTATCTTACAAATACATTTTGTTTACGATTCGGCGCCGGCGGAGTTGTACGGAGTTTTTAATTACAGCAATAATATAATCAAAGAGTTTCTATATTTTTGAAAGATAAATAATTATGTGGGTTATTGGGTCTTGTATGCTTATGTATGCGATACTAGAAGGCCAACAAGCGATAAATGAGTGCCAATTATGATGCAAGTAAAGTTTATGACTTCTTAAAACTTTATAACAAGATATATTATGTATATGTAAGAAAAGAGGTAGCTTACATATCTACTTATTACATTGGCACAGGCAAGCACTGGTTACTTTGTATAACGTATCGTCGCAAGTCATCAGTGATCAGTGAACAGTGGGTAAACGCGAGCCTAACCATTTAAAGACACCATTACAAGCCCAATGGTTATATCTATGACGATCTGTACGTCATCTTATGGTCGTGGGGTTGAACTCGGGCACGTACTTTGACTTCACTTTCTACTTCGTATAATTTACATCATCACCAATGCTCTTTTTATTCCATTATTTTCCATATTAAATGACAAATCAACGTAGTACTCGTGCACAAGCAAGCAATATGAAACTACCCACAAAATACTCGTATTACGGCAGTAAGAAATATGAAATTGTTCATAATATGACAGTGGATACTGCTCTTCATAATACTTATATGAAAAATTATCGTGAGACGTCTTAAATATAAGTGGCCCGGCCCTCGACCTACTGTCATAACGCACTATTTTAATTTCCCGCCTAACGACGTACTGTCAGCGAACGTGTTAAGGGTATTATCCTCTTAATAAAAGCATTATTGATTGCTACAATTAGGGAAATGCTTCTCATGAACCTTTACTTGCATCATACGATGTCAGTTCCATAGACATCGCGTCATCAGCATTGCGAGCCGCTGTCGGTAGTATCAAAAGAGTTTTTTTTTTTTGTTATTAAAACATGTTACATTAACATCTTAAAAATAAGCCAATGTCCCACAAAACCGTTTACACGGTTTGTCTGTGAGTACAGATATTTAAAAATCTAGATATACATTTCTTATGACATACACATTATAGAGACATACACATACATATTTAAATAACTATAACATAAAAGTAAAAGAGAGAAAGACATCACATTAATTATGTATTCTCGCCAAACTGTAAAGACTGGCGAGTAAAAATAACTGTAGAAAATAAAATTAAAAAATACTTGAAAATATTGAATAAAAACAAAAAAAAATAAAAAATTATAAATGACTAATATACCACTTCTTGAGTGCTTTTGCAAATCTACTCTTTTTATTCTGATTTAAGATATCTGCAGGCAATGTATTGAGTAGGTAAGGTACTCGCTTATCTATTGTTCTATCACCAAAGTAATCATTTACTCTAGGTACATTAATTTTGTGTACGAGGCCTTGGTACAGTCTATCCTTAGTTACTGCATAACCACTTGGGGAGGAGCATGCAAATCAAAAATGATAATACTTGAGAGAGCTCAGAGGATGATCCTAAAAGTGAGCTTATCAAAGCCGCGACGTTTCCCGACCTCTAAACTCTATGAGGAAACTCAAGTCTTGACTGTCCGTCAGTTGTACATAATGCTGACAATACTTCGCCAACGCTCTTATATAACCGAAGAACAAAGAAAACGCAAAGCCCTCACTAGAAGGCGTTATGCTCTCTGTGAATCAGCAGCTGTACGCACCTCTTTTGCTCAAAGATTCTTCTCATTCCGTGGTGGAGTATTGTTTAATAAACTCAATAAAGAAATTGATATATCTAACTGTTGCAAAACTGAATGTAAGAATAAACTTAGGAAAAGGTTACTAGAACTGAGCTACACGGACACTGAAAAATTGATTGAGATGGTTTCTTGATTTTTGCATTTTAGTAATATTTTTTTTTTTTGCATACATACAAGCATACATTTATATATATATATATATATATATAAACATACACACACGCAGGTATAATGTAGTAATGTATTTCAAACTGACGCACGCACGTTCACACACACACACACTCACACACACATGCACACACACACACACACACACACCCCCATCCACACACATATCTGCTTACTCACGACGTCAACAGTCTGAACAACATAATTTAATGGGGGGCCTGGAGTTCTAAAATACAGGCCTAGGCTTAGTTTAGACTCCAGATCTCCCACAAATTACACACTTTGCCAAACTTTCTGTGTCTGACTGTAATTTATACTCACGTTGATATGTAATTTGTGGAGATAAATAAAGATTTTTTATTATTATTATTTATTATTATTTATTATTAAATTTACCTGCAGATACTGTCCTCGTTGCGTGGTTATGAGTAACTAGCGAGTGACGCTCCCAACTGCCATAACTGTTTACCAGGAGGAGATATTTATGCTTTACTCTAACAGGAAGAATTTTACAAATTTTGATATTGCACAAACATTTCTGTTTACAAAGTGGCGCCAAAGGCACCTGCGCATCCCATGTCACCACCGTTCAATAAATCTCAGTTTTATGTATTTTTATTTAGAAATTCAACGTGGGTTTATTTTATTTCATTTGATACATGGTTAACGTTAATCTTCCACAAATGAAGGGACTGGTGCAATACAGAAATTCCAACAGTCAAAAGGATTGTTGCTGATGTAGTCTTTTAGCGGCAACTTTACAGCTACCATAAATCTATATAAATTTACCTATCGTCACACAATTAATACATAGGAATCAGTCAAAAAAATCTATTTGAAATTTGAAAATATACAATAGACCGACAACAATGACACAACAGCTCTCTGTTTCCTTTTGGAGGTTTGCAAGACTTAACACTCGATTTCGCATACCTGTATAGATTAAACTGTAAATATCTTTTCAAAGAAATACCCTTATAAATAAAATCGCAAGAGAGGCTATTTTCTCCTGGCGGTTTGATAGAATGTTCTAGCGAAGTACCGCCTCGGAATGTAAGGGCAACTGAAAAAACAGGTTGAGATTTTAGTCAATAACACTCTTTTCCGCTCCGTACCCAGAGTGAGCAGCAATGATGGATTTTAGATGATTGGCCCAACGGATAAAGGCCCTTTTCTAGAAATTTGCCCTTAACTAATTTGGATAATAAAATAGTCGAAACCAATGACTGACTTGAATAAGTGTCGCTTGTCATATTCTAATTGGATCATTCTTCTCATCAATCCACTTTCCGAGCGTTCACCACATCACGTACTGTGCCCCATCTCCAAGGCAAGTCACCAAATCATGACTTCACGGAATTAATCTTCCAAACGCTAGTCTACGAGTGGCGCCAACGGAGTCGCTAAATCGAGACAGACACATTCCGGACCACGGTGTGTTTACAAACGCATGTTTGTCATACTGAACACACTGTTTATTTGGATCAGCGTTTTTAAGGGAGCCATTAATGGAGATGTGGATTGAGTTAGCGATTAGAAATGTTAATGTTTGAGCTGCCATCACATACAGCCTTTAGTTTTCTATTTGACAGATCTATGCCTGTCGAATAAGGCTGTAATAAGATTTTCAAACAAATGAAGTTTGAAAATTCCAAAAAAAAATTACTAATTGATATAAATTGACGTGTATATAATGACGCCATAAACAAGTCACGCCATAATGAATTTTTACCATCAACCTAAAAAATATCTTTCAGGTAAATAGGATAGAATACTAATATGTATGAATAATCATCATATAATAATCATCTAAAATAGAATAGTCCAGAAATTCGTGATCATCGCTGTCCACTGGTAATGTACCTAAAAGACTGGTTGCATTGCCACGTTGAATGACAATGCTTATCCTCTGTCCAAGGTAAAAGTCAGCCTTTGGGTCACGCGCAGTGTCGTCTAGGCGCCTGGAAAGATCTTTAAATAATTTGTGAGCACTCGGACCCCACGATCCCAGGGTTTCAACCCCAATCGGCTCAAAAATATACCACCTACCAACGAACTTATTATATTTCCGCCGCTATTATTTTTATTTTTATATATGTATAGGTATAGGTTTCATTTAAGTGTATATTTTCTGATTTGAAGCAAAAATATGTTACTACTTTAAAGTTCAAAGTAAATAAATATAATAAGTAATATGTATGAGACATCCATATTTTCCTAACAATATTTTTTACAAATCGTCTCTAGTAAGTTTGTCAAAATACCATCTCGACCACAATTTATTACGAACGTTTGAGCAAAGATCCACTGCAGACCAAAGGAATAAACATATCGATCATTGTAATGCTCTTAGCATCCAGTGAAATCCTATGGGCAAACATTGTCGCTTCGTATTTATTACATATGCACTAGTTTCAAATATGATTGGCTTCATTCGTATCAGGTGCAAGAATCCACACCGTCGGATGATACACAATGCATCAGTTAAGGACACTATAAATCGGTTATCATCAACAGCTTCAACATCAACTTTCGGCCTGTATAATAATAGATTCTCTAATATTTATAATCGATAACGCCTGTAGCGTTTCCACCCCTGGGACCCGGGTCTCGTCTCTATGAGAGGAAATCGGCCGTAGTCCACCACGCAGTGCGGGTTAGTGAATGTCGCATGTCTTATGCATGTCTTCGAAATTTCGGTCCTAGTACATGTCAGATTTCTCGATGTTTTCATTCATCGTTAAGAGTAGTATTATTAATGAGATAGCGTCAATAGCTTAATGGTTAAGGTGTTGGACTTGTGATCGAGACGTTACATACAGCTCAGTTGGAGAGGTTAACAGGATTGCTAGTAATGTGAATTCTACCCACATCTTATTTTTTTTTTAAATCATCTCTAATAATATCTACTATTATTATGCTCAAGGGCTTGAAGTAATGGAAAACACTAGAGATGAAAATACATATAACACGAGATAATAATAAACTTCCAAACACGCACCACACACAATAACAACAGCTATTTTATAGCCACCATTAAATCAACTTTAATTACCTTTTAGCAAAAACTGTGGCATTCATTCCTCACTCGACCGAGGAAAACGGTAAACTTCCATGGACCATTAAAAAATATCACCACGTACATTACAGATCTGCTTAGGTTTATCCTAAAGCATTTCTTGAGGTTAAATTCCAGTCTCACGAGATGTAATGGAATACTATTATTTTACAAGTGACGAATTTCTATCTTAACTCATCATTTGGGTTATGAAAACCAACCAACGACTAGTTCCAACCAATGAGTACTTCGTGTTATTTTATATCGGGGGCAAAACCTTCAAAAGGCGCCTGAACTTCTGGGGAAAAGACTAGGGAGTGTGGGATTTTTGCCCCAATAAACCCCGGTGATCACCATCAGCACTAAGAACCCGTTACATCTTTAAATATCATTCCGGAGCTGTACAACGTCTATTAGGGCACATCCCTGGGGAGGCTGTAAGGCCGTGCGCGCACTACCTTGCGGTGGCCGCAATTGCGGTAGTTCTAACGCACCGGTAGAATGACCGGGGCCACCGGTGACTTTACCGCACGCGTTTATTCCACCGCAGTGCGCGCACTTCTATGACACTCCATACTTCACAGATTTTGCGTTTCCAAAACGCAACGCAGTGCGCGCACGGCCTAACGCGGTCTTTGTCTTTCCTGAGCTTCGTTGTGCACGGTGGTACGTAATTATTGTGTCACCCATAGATAAAATAAATTATTTCTGTGGTGTCACCCTCTTCACTAGAATCACTCGGTGGGCGGAAAGAGACCCCATCTGAGCGCCCGTGACACCGGAGAACCACTGAATTAAAATATTCAGGCGTCGAGTTTCTGCCTACTCGTAACGACTGTTCAAATCTTTAATTCCATTGGACACCATCGGCTTAGCATACTATCGAGGCATGCAAACTGTTTAGGTGTTAAATATCACTTTTACACGTCATTTTTTACCCGACTGCAAAGGAAGGGTTAAGTTTTTCGCGCGTATCTTGTATGTATGTAATAATTTTTTTTAACTCATATTTCCAGAACCGCTCAACGGATTCACATAATTGAGGTGTCGTTAGATGCGTCTTAGCAGCCCAAGTGTAGTAGGTGACATTTGAAAAAATCAAACATGCGGCAGTGCGAAGCTATTATACATAGGGCATAATTTTGTTTTTTTTTAATCGAATACTACAATATGGGTATCAAATTAAACGGCTTAATACAAGAATTTCAAAAACGTATATCATGTTTATCATTAGTATAATACCAGCAAAAATAATACAAAGAGAAAGTTTAAAAATATGGACTTAGCTCTTTCACTTTCTGCATCCGGTGGAGTGCCAATGTGACACGACCGCGAAAACAAAAAATGTTAATTAATATTTTAACTAAAAAGTTAAAAAAAAGTTATTTAAAAAAGTTATTGCATTTCAGTTGAGCAGTCGGGCTTTTTGGATTTTTTAAATAACCTTTTTCACTCTTGATTATCAACGGAATGTCCTCCCATAATTTACATTGAAATCGACACGTTGGTACGGTTTTTTATTATTTAGTCACGAGTTCCTCGGAAAACTACCACGGACCATTAAAAATACAGGCAGACATTATATACAAAGCAATTTCCTATATGCCATGGTATTTTAAACTCTGCTTATTTAGACGTGTCCGTTAGTCATCGGTTTAAACTGAACATTCAGTACGGCACATTGACCTTCCTCAGGCCTACAATACCTACGTTATTTTTGAATGATGTGCTAACCGCTAAACGTGCTATACCGAGATGATAGCTAAATTTAGCCAAGTATGGTGTATATTTTATATTACATACCAATGTTCGGATAAAGTGAGGAGGCTCTTTGCTAAACAATAATCATACGGATTGAACTTCAAGGTTAAAGGTCGCTTACCTTGATCAATTTTTGGATGGGTATAAATCTATTACATACCATTACTTCTTCGTGCCTCGTTTTAACAGTTGTTGCGAATAGATAGATGCCTGACACCAGCCTAGTCAAAGATTATCGTTTTACCACTGGGTAAAACGATAATATTCGACTAGGCTGGTGTCAACCCATTAACTGTAATGGGTTGTTGAGGTCAGGGACGGAGTCTCTCCCTGTACAATACTGATACTCAACTACATCTGGGTAAGACTAGAAGGGAACGGCTTGACAGATAACATACAAACGAAGCAGTTTGCACAAAGTTTGTAAAAGCATTTTTTATTGTATTTTTTTAGATTATAAGGATGGACGATGTATCAAATCTGATCTAATTCTTTATTTGCTTACTAAGTGTGTAACAACAGGTCTTTGTCTAATATTGGGTACTTATTACTTAGTGGCATCAGGCATTGCAAATACACTAATAAAAAACTGTCTGTAAGTAGTTAATAATTTATGATTAATTTTACCACTCTATACATACATTTAAATTGAATATTTTACAAGCGTAATCAATTGGCTAGTGAAAATTGTAGTCTACATTCTCCAGTTCTCAACGCCGTAGTCGCACGCGCAAATTCCTTGGACGTTACAGCGGATAGGGCAACCTGGGCCACTCATCGGTTTCTAAATGCGTCTCTAAAACATCTCTGGTATGCTGGGTATGCAACAACAAACAAACATAGTCAGGGTCTTTTAAAGAATTTGTAAAATGTGGCGCGGAATGCCTCAATGAAATGCCCGCGATTTTATATTTTACCTTGTGTTGCTCCAGATTCCAGTTGCCTACATCTTTGGAGAACCTAGGTATTTAAAACGTTGATCACCAATTATAAATGTAAACCAATTAACTTGTATAATAATTTTTAAATTAGGTTTCATCTACGTTAATTTAACGAAATCGCCAACAAAAATAGTATATTACACTAGCTAAACCGGCCAACTGCGTAACGCCATTTGTTTTTGTTGTTTTTTATATATCCTGTTCTGACAAAAAATAACAAAGGAAAAAGTCCAATTCGGTGTTATGTGCGTACATACACTTGAGTGAATCATAATTATTTATATAAGATAATAACTTATTGTTGAATCATATATTCTGTATATGTGAGCTCCAGTCATCTGTTAATGCGTAAAACGGTATTAAAAACTTCGGCTTTTGTAAAAGTCGTTCAATATCATAGTGCATTCATTTATTTAATATGATGTGTGTTCTTAATAAACTACAAAATGCTATATTCAATGGTCTGTTTAGATAAATCCATGCTGTTTTAATTTGAACTGAAAAATAAACAAATGGAGTTCTAACATAAACACGTAATGCTTCAATGAAACAAAATTAGGAAAGTTAGGTATTGTTGTGTTGGCTCTGTCTATATCTTGGTAAGCTGTTTTTAAAAATAAAAAATTGGCTTAGTGCGAGTCAGACTCGCCCATGAAGGGTTCCGTAATCCGTAGTAACTATAATAAATATAATATACTTAATATATTTATAAGAAAAAAAAAAACATAAAACCTTACAAATTTCTTAAAACTAGATTATTTACAATTTTTACAACTACGCAAAATAACTTTGTTTTTGACTGCATCGCAGAAGGAGGCGACCGCTTCCCACTCCCTCTCGCCCCGCAGCATGGCCTCGACCAATGCCGGGCGCGAGAAGTCTCCGCCTATCGCCGCCGTGAGGACACGTCGGTGCTCTGCCCAAGCGGGGCAGTCCTGCACCGTATGCTCTACTGTGTCCTCAGGGCGACCCTCGCAGTGGTGACACCCAGGCGTTTCTTCCTTTCCCATCAGACACTGGTACCTCCCGAAACTTCCGTGTCCGGTGAGGACCTGTGTCATGCGGTAGGTCAGGACGCCGTGACGCCGATCTAGCCACTCCTCAAAGAGGGGTCTTACCGCCGCAATTGCGGCGTGCCCGAGTATGGAAGAGGCTAAGATGACAATGCGGTTACATGTGCCGGAGACCGCAGCATCCTGATAAATTATAACTATTCCACTACGTTATTCGATTAAAATAAATTATATCTACACAATATAATAAATTGAGCTTACATACAAAGTTAGAAAAGTAACAAACTTCGTCATTTGGCATTTGTCAAGTTTATTCATATATTTTTTATGCCATCAACCTTGTTACCTTAAAATTCACTTCCATAATTAACTCATTCAGAAATAAAACAACAATTTTCGTTGTACTAAAGGAGTAGAAAATTTATTCAGTGATCTATTGAAAGGAACTTCTGCAAAATCTGTTTTCTTTTTTCTATAATTCTATAAGATAATCTATTCTACCCACCCTCACACTGGTCTACAAAACTGGGCTTTGACATTGCAAAGGTACACGCTCAAAGCTACCAAGCCACGGAGCTTATCCTGGAGAACACAACGCAATCGTGGTGGTAACCTATAAACGCCGATAAACTGAAGTAAGATTAGGCCGGATATGTATACTTTATGTGAAACTAGAAATATACTAGAGTTACGTGATATCTCGGTAGACCATCGCGAAGATCTCCTATCAAAGAACAGGACTTCTATCGATAAAACTGGCCAATATAAGCAAAAATTTAGAGGTGTTGTAAAGGAATAAGGATAATAATAACTAACAAACTATATATAACTTTTCAGTAATATTGACTAGATAGTTATAATAGATCGATACCATCTCGTTGGGTAGACACCCCCGTAAATGACGGCCAGACCCTTACTAGATACATTCTACGCTTGTAGTTTTAAATTCATCCCAAAATAATCCTTGGCCGATCTAGCCCATTCTTAGCTGCCCTTCTCTAATAAAGGTGACAATCCGACAATACCGACATATTATGTCAAAAAGTGACAATTCGACAATTGTTCTGTTTAATAAAACTTACAGGTGACATAATTGTCATGGTAGAAAATTGACAAATATGTAGGAAAATCACGACAATCCGACATTTTTCCGTTTAATAAAACTTTTTAAGCGATAGGTGACAGTTTACAATTTATCGTGAAATCTTATCAAATCATTCACATCATCATTTAGCTTCATAAAACAAAACTATTTGCAAATATGTGAAAAGTCGACATAATTGTCATGAAAATTCGACAATTGTCACTGACTGTCAGAAATATTTTGATGAGGTTTTGTGACATATGTCGAGTTTATTAAACGCGTTTTTACTTGAAAAATATGTCACGATTTTGCCTGTCAATTTTTGACATATTTGTCAGTTTTATTAAACAGCCTAAGCGCAACAATTCTACAATTTTGTCACTTTTTGAAATATATGTCGAATTCTCAGCTATATTAAATAGGGCCCTGGTAGTATTCTTAGCTTGAAGTCTCTTAGTTTGCACGTTTGTAAACCTCACTGAAAGTTTCACTTATTGTAAAAAAAATCAAAGGCAAGTACGTTTAAGCAGCAAACCACGTTGACCTGCGAGAGCCGTCTCACATTATAACACCTTAACTGCTAAAGTACTTCAGATGCAATCAGGATTAACATTATCCGTAACTTTCCTCCACATTTATTGCTAAACTATTAATGTACACAACACGACTAAACGAAGCTTAAAATTCAATCTTGCAGCATCACATCCCAGCATCCAGCCAGCCTTGGTATGCGAGGCATCCGCATTGCGGAGTGGGACATCACGAGACGAAAGTAGGTCGACAGCATCCGGCTCCACAGAGGTATGCAGCCCAATCAACTGTTTATATTTACACTACGACAACACACCGGGATCTTGGCTCTTGTGACCAAATAATAATAATAATTTAATTATTTAGAACCCCTCCTTATTGGGACCCTTCCTTCTTCGAGTCGCTGATTCGATTTTCTTTTTAAAACTAGCCGTACCGACACACATGGTTGTCCTGCCTCGAACATTGGCTTTTAATAAGACAGATGAAAATATTTAAAAACACTATTGTACACAGCACATCAAGCTACAACAATCTGTCAAATTTCTTTAATAGATTTTCAACTTTATTGTTAAAGTAATTAGGCTCAATGTTGTTTGGGAAAATTTTACAGTTTCTGGTAGCTTCATGTGCTGGCGTCTGTAACACCACTGGATTTTATTACGAAACCAGTAATTCAGCATATACCTCATCCGCATAAAAAGAACACCAAAATAGATCCAGCCGTTTAGGAGGAGTTTAGTGACTTAGTACTTTAACAGCCGCACGAGACTTTGAAGGTTAAACAAAGCTTACCGAGGTGCCATACAGGTACCATAGATAGGTGATCATTTAAAAATATCGCGATTCTTCCTTGCCTTGGAAAGTATGTTAAACCGTTGGTTCTGGCAGCC
Organism: Tholera decimalis; assembly: GCA_943138885.2. Classification (NCBI taxonomy): domain Eukaryota; kingdom Metazoa; phylum Arthropoda; class Insecta; order Lepidoptera; family Noctuidae; genus Tholera; species Tholera decimalis. The sequence continues at coordinate 10,652,560 of OW964552.2, read as the reverse complement.
ATTTGTACATATATCCTTGACAGTCATCACGGGTAGTCATGATGTCGGAAAAACAGTCAGCAGTCTGGTCAAGGTGTGTCTTGTACCCAGGTTTTGGATGAAAAACGGGCAGTTGCTCCATGTAAAGAATGCATTACTCACCTATATCCGGTTAGACTGAAAACCGACCCCAACATAGTTAAGAAAAGGTTAAACAAATGATATCTCTCTCTACAATTTCCTGGCGAAGACTCGCATAGTCTGTTAAGCCTGCAATAAATGTTGGCCGAGCGTTGTCGAGTGAAGGCCAATACCAACATGTAGACAGTATATTTGCCCTGTCTTGCTATCGCTCGGTGTCACTTGCCTAGTTGGCCAAGTGAAGGCCAGCGCCAACGTGTATAGAGCTCATTTGGTGCAACTTGTCTTCGCTCGCCGTTGCTAGTGATCACTTGCCTCACTTCGGATCGGTGTCGGTTTTTGGACATAAATCAAAGGCGCTCGCCTGCGCTCAGCCAACGTGTGGGCAGCTCTACACTCTACAGACCCTCTTCTACATTAGTCGTCTGCATTGGCGTTCGACGAACTTGTCGAACGTGTGGACATTATTTCTTGCCTTGTACCTATTTGCCAACGCTCGCGTTGGCCTACGCTCGGCCAACATGTATTGCAGACTTTACATGTACTCCAGGGACCACTATACGCTTTAATTTGATGAAATACACGTGTATCAACACTAACAACTGTTATTTATTCACGCAAATATTTAGACCCACATTAAAAAATCTGTTGACATAAAAATGGCATAAAACAAGACAAAGAACATTCAAATCTTATTCTGGAATCGTGACAAAACATGATGTTTTATTTAAAACATTGTATCTGTACTTCTACACAAAAATATAAGCGAAATAAATGAGTAAGTTTTTTTGTATACATTTTGTTACTTAACTTCATCTCATCCAAAGTCGTTAAGTCATTTAGGGCGACTTTGGATGAGATGAGTTGCAATGCCGTATAGGGAATACAGGAGCAAACGAAATAATACTGTGGTGTGATGCACGGAATAGATGAATAAGGTTGGAATGGTAATGTGGGCGTGGCGAGCGTGCCACATTTATGATACGAAAATCATAGCGCGACCGATTAATTCATTCACTGCGTTTAGTGCGCTTCGGATTACTTCGGAACACAGAGCTCTGCTTTAAAATGCCGTGTTGTGCAATTATAGCCTATAAAACAAAAAGTCAGACCGCAAGTATAGAGCGAGGAGGTATATCTTTCCATCGGTAAGTCGAAAATAACATTTAATTACAATTTTATTTGTAAAAAAACCAAAATTTTCTGATCACTATGAAATTTCGAACATTAACAACAATGACCAAGTCCGTTTACAATTTACTGCATGCGCCACACTTCAACCATTGAAGTTTTGTCCTTTGCCCTAATTGGCCGTGATGCACGGCGCATGTTTATCGACAGTGAGTTACAATCAGTAGCAAGCTCTCGATTTAAGTGTGTGTAATTTATTTGTGTGCGTAATTCACATACGTAACGGTCCTCTTGCTTGTAGTGGAGGTAAAGAGTGGGGAGACAAGTGGCGACACGCGTTCTCATACAAATCAGTAACTACATATTTCCTTTCTAACCTGTTTTATCTGTTCTGTGATGTGATGTCACATCACCATCATCTTCCTGCCCTTATCCCAGTTATTTGTGCTCGGCGCAACACGATTTCTTCTTCCATTCTCCCCTGTCAGACGTCACAGCATCACATACTCCTTTTTCTTTCATATCATTCCTCACACAATCCATCCATCTTTTCTTTGGCCTTCCTCTACCTCTCCATCCATCAACATTCAAACCCATCACTCTTTTAGTTGCATGCACGCCATCCCTCCTCTTGACTTGTCCATACCAAGGTAGGCGACTCCTTTCAATTTCTCCGTAATAGGCGCCATTTTCAAACTTCCTCTTATACACTCATTTCTGTCTCTATCCATTCTTGTGTGATGTCACGTACGTCACATATTTAATTATTTAATGATACCCACGTAAGATAGATTATAAATTTCTGGTTGTAAGATTTACACCATAAAGCAATACGAGTTAATAGCTGTCAGTTCTAGCAACTGTACCTCACCAAGAATTCCATCGTTTAACGTACTAGTTATCTCTATCCTCAAATGTCACTTACAATAACGTTTTGTAGTCACTATTACATGTTAGTTACCTACTTAAGTACATGTTTATAATATACCTTAGTTTACATAGGTACTAGACTGCTAGTACCTATGTAAACTAAGGTATAAGGTATATTATAGCCCGATGTAACTGTGCACAGGACTTTAAAAACACTATCCTCATTTTTTGAATTTGGAAGTGACTTACATACCACCTGGAATAGCACATAACTTTCTTTTTAACCAGGGAAAAATTAATAAATTTACCATGCGAATGAAATCGCGATAAACAGTTAGTTTTAAATAAAGTCATTCTCGTTTGAGTAAACTCGTCTTTAAAATGTAACATTTGGTCCAAGGACAGTTTCGAGGTTAAAATAATGGCGAACGCAATAAATTTTGCAGAAATTGCAACCGAGATTCGATTCGGGAAGATGACCACATAATGTTTGTCGTCGAGATAAATAGGGACACGAAATATATTGGCGTTATTTATGGGACATTAAAATGGTTTCCAAAACTATTCTTATCAAATTTTTTTTTTAAATAATATTGGTGGCATTCTGCATTTTTACAGAGGGGGCGCCAGAGTGAACTTTAAGAGGTAACAGGGCCCGTTCTATATGCTGATGGTGATCACCACAGTGATGTTAGTATCGTTGTGGATCACGAGCCGATCTCCGGCCACCGTAAGCGCGGGCTTGCGAACGGCATGTCCCGTCCGGTAAGGACCAGGCCCGGGTAAGCGGCGCGTCGTGTTCCACGCGCGCCTAAAGAGTTGTCAGCACTAGTGTCGGGGCCCCATAGGACCATTGCCTGCCGGGGTTGCGGGAATGTCTAACGAGATACCGTGGCCTCGGAACTTAAGGACATTTGAAGGAACAGGCTAGGTTTTTAGTCTATAGAAGTCTGACACTACCTTCCGCTCAACCCAGAACGGGAGAAGTCATTCGATGATTTTCCCACCCGAAGAAAAAAGGGTCATGTTAGTGAGGTAAAAATCTCAAACTCCCTGGTCATTTCCCTCTCCCTTTTCCCTAGGTACATAAAAAAACTTAGGCGTCAAAGTACCTACTCCTCCATATCGCTGTCGTCCGGAAAAGTGCCCAAATGACTGGCAGCATTGCCACGTCGTATGGCAATGCTCATTCTTTGGGCAAAGAACGAGCCAGCCCTCTGGTTACGCAAGGAATCGATCACCCGGCGACACAATTCCTTAAAATATCTTTGGGAAGACATGTTGTTAGGCAAATCCGTGTTGGGACAAGTCATGCTCATCATCTTCTTCAGTTGTTTATCGTTATTTCTAGAAGTACAGTTGTCACAAATGTTGGCTTTTATCTTGGCAGGGGTGAACAATTACTTTTACAATTAATTACTGTTGGTAATGGTGGTAAGGCACCAGTCTCCCACAAATTATTTTCTAAACGTAATAATAATTATTATTTTCTAAAACAAAAAGTATGTTTTGTGGTGAAAAAATAAATATAAATTATATTCTATACATTACAAACTGGCAATGCAAAACAGAATACTTAATATCCACACGTTAAACAGACAGGAATGTAAGAGTTGAAAGCTTGGTTATTCACCTTAGACTATACCAAAACAGAATCGCTATTAATATTAATTCCACATCAGTAAAGAAGCACGCATACACACATACTTACACCTACATACACCCACTCACACCCACACACACCCATTCATACCCACTCACACCCATTGGGTATACCACAGAACAGATAAAAGAGGTGGGTATACACACACTTGTATAGCATACAAGTAAGTAAATGGCACTCTATATTATTAATTTATTTAACAATAATTTATTTTTAGGGATTTTTCTTTTTATCAATTCTCTGTATATTTTTTTTTGTAGTCAGTTTTCTCTTTTTTATTATTATCTAATCTGTTTTTGAAGTTCACATCGTCTTACACGGGCTATGAATAAAGAATATAAAAATTTCACTTTTACACTGCCTCCCAAGATACAGGTTTTTACCTAGTTTGCTATGTATTAGTCTCAAATTCATGTTCTTATTCTAACTATTAAGACACATGTATTTTTCTGGCTGTGTTTCAAATAAAGATATTATATTATGGTATCATATTAATGCCATTCTTTTGGGCGCATGCGATGAAGAGGATTTTATGCCTTATTTTAGACAGATTTTTTGTTTGTTTTAGGGTATGATCACTAATATTCTTTATTATTGATATAAGATTTAAGTGTGTATTTTTGTAGCATTCTAAAATGGTTTGTTAGACTTAAAATGGGTACCTCAATGGCTGACTATGGTAAAATGGTTCATTCCTTTATCGATATATCTCAGAAAATCTGTTTCTGGTTATCTAATTAACCTTTTAGTAACAAATGAAGGTACAAACTTATACATTAATTCTAAAAGCGAAGTTCCTAGGTTGGTTTTATAACAACTAGAGCGACCAAGTCTGAACGCCATTAGAAAAAATATAAGCTTTCTGCACCAAATTTCGTTTTTCCGTCCGCATAATTATCGTTAAATGCGGTACTCATTTTTTACTCCTTTATGTCTTTAACCCCTTTAACCGAAAGAAAACGGATGTCACGAAGTGGTAATTTGAGATTTGATCAAAAATTCGTTCACTGTAACCTTGTGCAAAGGCGCATTATCGTGTGATTATCGTATTTTTCTTTACTTACCAAATTTTTTCTTTACATTCTTTTCTATTTCTTTTGTACATTGCATAATGGTAGGTACTGTGATGTGTTCATTTATATCTTTCGCTATATTAAAATAACACAAGGAAGGTATTCGTCATAATTTCGATGTCAGACTCCAAAGTAAATACCAGAGACTGACAGATGAAATATTTTCGCATTCCACTTTAAATGCTGTTTTCATATGCATGAATGTTTTTGTAATGTCAGATCAAGGTCGAAAAGTGTATATTAGACTAAATAATTGAATTACATAACATTAGGCATGCATGCTTGAAGGTGAAAAGTCTATAGGTACCATTTTTTTTCACCTACGTTATTTGTTAGAAGGATCGACTGTATTTTTTGTAAACATAGTTCCAGTCTAGGAATTTCTTTTTGTAACCCAGACCCGGAACAACAATTTGTAGGCTTTAAAACATTTTGTTCTGGTGCGGGAATCAAACCCGAAGGACGCAGCGCAGCAGCCAAATGCTTATTAACCACTGCGCTAACCGTGTTCTCAAAAGAAGTTGTCGAAAGACCATAATTTATTAAAATTATAAGTTTTAACGTTAATATAAAACTATTAGCCTTCCATAATTGTTAAACAAAATTCATACGTCTCGGACCACGCGATTTTTCTAAAAAACTGTGTTCTTAAGTATTTTCTTCACGTATTAATAATAACATATATGCATCATCATCATTTCAGTCAAAAGCTGACTGCAACAAGACAGAGGAATAGTGACAAAGTCACCTCCAGGTAGACAGATTTTACTGATTCTTGGGTTCAACGGGCATCCATGGTACTTACTAAGTAAGTTAGCTAGCACTTTATAAGGAGGAAGGTTAGGTATTATACTCGGGGTTGCGGAGATGTTCTAACGATATACCGCGGTTCCGCAACTCCGGAATTACAGAAAACGAAAGAACACGGTTGGTTTTTAGTCAGTGAGAGTTTGACACTCCCTTCTGCTCCATCTAGAGCAAGTCAGGCAGTCACTTGATAATTTTCCCCCCGAAAAAAATGTAGGTATCAATAAACAGCTATTACAATTAAGTTTCATTTATGACCATTTTCAAATGATTAAGTAATTTTGTAATCAAACAAAACATATAAGACTTATATCTAAAGATCTATCAGAGATATCATTGTGTCTTCCTGTGTGAAATCAATGGTCCATGTAATTCACATTCTTTATAATCTGCAAGCACAAGGAAGTTATCCAACACTGTCAGATTTGAAGAGCAAAATATAAATTATGACTGACACTTTCTTTTTGCTTTCCGTAATCTGTGCAAGTGTTGAATCTTAGTTTGTATTTCAGTTATTTGGCAAAAGTCTGGTGTCAGCATAAGGTCGAGATCAAAGCGGTCGGAAGCAGACACATAGACAAACATTGTTGCGCATGATTGATCGTGGATTACATAGAGTAAAGAGGTGCAGAAGATACACTTTGAAAATTAGAGAATAAACCACACACTCTTCGAGAGATTGTACTTCCGAACCTTAAACCTTTTGAAATTAAACTTATGATAATTTTATATATGACGGAGAGACAGCGTCGTATGTGTTTTTCCAAAGTGTGACATCAGCTCAGCTGACGTCACGAATCTTGTCTTGGTGATCACTCAGGTTTGATTTTCGAATAAAAGTACTTGTTAATGTTACCGGAGACTCGTTTATTCAACTGACAGCGTAACGACTTCACAGAGAGGTCCGCACTGTCCAGCGGCTCGAACAAGAATGAATCTGAATTAATCTAGCGCTCACAGTGCGGCCTTATATACGGGGATTGTAACACATGTACCCACATTTTCTAGTTAAATATTAAACTACTTAAATTACAATGCTTTAAGTTGAAACATGTTAAACGTTAATTTTACATCTTAAAATCAATTAATAGTTTGTAAAACAATCAAATTATTAAACTTTAATCATTTCAATTATTTTAATAGACAAATTATTGTATTTGCGCCGATATATAATATGATGCTACATTTATGTACATACATTAAATAATAATAAAGAGTCGGTACATAAAAAAAAACGTATGCCCAAATATACCTACTTAATCAATCTTATTGTTACAATTTTTTTTAACAATAATTATTAATCATTCTCTGTTACGAATACCTACTTTAAATATTCCATGTTACTTGGGGTCCATCCAAAATCAAATCATTTTTTTTATTTCAGATAAGGCTACATGAGCACGTATGAAATGTCAGAAGCTTGAGCACGATTCGAATTCGTAATTTCCTATGGAGAAGAAACTCCACGATTACTCTTTTCAAAACATAATTGATTTTTACATGTTTCCATAATCCAGTTTTTATAGGTATAAGAAGATAGTATAAACCAATTAAAATGGAATCGAATCCAAAAGTTTACAGTTTTCTCCCATTCACATAAGAGCTTTATATTTTCATCTCGCAAATTAAGTCTATTAAATGTTAAATGGGTGTGTTAAAATTTTGGTGTACAATGAAGTATATTCTATCTAACTATGCAATCTGCCAATCCGTATCCGCCACAATAAGTACAAATCTGTTAGTCATTTGTTTCTGAGCACGAGCAACACGTGTATATGTACATGACTCATTTCGTAACACAAGCCTAGGTTTCATATTAAGACAGCTCGCTAAATCCTAGTGCGTTTTTTAGATCAACATTCTTTCGTAACAGCTTTTTTTAGTTAGTATAATGTGAGTAGTTTAGTTTGTAGCGTATTTTTGTCTGGAGTTATTTTAAAAGCGATTTATTTTATGATTCGCACACGCACCTCTTATTATTTCTAGCTCAAATCGTTGTAGTTCTGTTTGAATGTGTTTAAAAGCTATATTACATGTTTTAAAAGAAATGGATGCAATTAAATACGATGGAGTATTAGTGCATGGTTTTTATGCAGATTAATTAAAGAGTTAATTAAAACAATAATCATTTCATTTCTAACAAAAACTGTATCCGAATATATATACGAAATTTAGTCTACCGAGAAACGAGCCAAGAGGCTCATCGGCAACGAGGGACTGATCGAGACAAAGCTCCAGAGCCTTGAACACTGCCGGGGTTGTGTTAAGGTTCTAACAAGATACCGCAGCCCCGGATGACAAGGGCAATTGAAGTAACAGGGTGGGTTTTAGTCAATCGAAGCCTGACACTCCCTTCTGCTTGATGACTCATTTGATGATTTTCCCACCGTAAAAAAAGAGCCTTGAACATCGGCGCTGTGTTGCAGGCCTATCGGTTTTCTATCGGTTACATTTCTGAGAGCGTGCGATGAAATTGTACAATCTAGTTCCATCTAGCCCGTTCCATCATCGGACTACAAGATAAACAGTGATGCGCCATCGTTACATGGAGGACATCCAGGGGCGGATCTACCTATGGGCTATTTGGGGTGCAGCCCAGGGCCCCGTCGATGTAAAGGGCCCCCAGTGCTCATTAAAACAATAGATGATACTTGTTAGTCTATACAACGTGTAATTTAAAGGGTATTTACATACCAAGTGCATGGCTTCTTTGGATGATAACAAACGATATGGCAAGGGTTTTGTAATCCTAAGTCTACGTGTGTAGAACTTGTTACAAATTCCAATACATTGATATCAGAGACCGAATTTTTCAAATTAAGAAGAGTGAAGAGAATTATCGTGTTATTGGCAAGTGACATGGAAAGTTATTGACCCTCGTAGTGCTGTGACACGTTTTATATGATTGGTATTCAAGAAATATATGAAATCGATAATTTGGTATCAATTCTCTGAGTCAGTTATTTTGAGCTGAAACTGTGCATAGAGACTCCATACCAGATGTTGTCTTCAGCCCTTTTGGATAGATATGGGGTTTCCGTTACACGTTGTATATATATATATATATAGAGGAAAGGAGGGTATTTTGGAATACTGTTGTTAATTTGGGATAGCAGGGTTTCACAAAAACGAAAAGTGCCATCTCGTTTTACGGATCATAAAATGTTCACAAGTAACGTCATCTATCGATATGTTTACACGGATAGTCTGATATTTTTCTAAGAAGGCGACCAGAGATTAAAACGTGGAACAGCGCGTGAGAAAATTTTTGAGGTACGTGTTTAACCCATTCCCATCGCTAAATTGCCTTATGATTGTGCTGTTTAGCTTTATGTGTAGTGTAAAATAGATATTTAATTTTGCATATTAGCATTGATTTCAAGAATTTGTATATTTATAAATCCATAAATTGAGGTTATGTCCTACTACGTTTTGTTGCTAATTTGGAATACCCGATGTGATGTTAATTTGGAATATTCCAAAATACATTCAGTTCTACTTTTTAAGTGCTTTGTATTAACTTACTTACAAATATAATATTATTATGCAATGGAGTTTTTCGGTATCTTGCTTTGTTCTTTTGTAACTGAACTGATTGAGATGTTTTTAATTTAATTTATGTTTAGTAAATTATTTTAATTTATTTTTAGTAATTTAGGAAACTTATTTCTATGCCAGATAATGTCGACCAATATCAATATCGGTGCGTGTTTTATGTGTGAGCTTTGGGTGCAGGGTGAATGTGCCGGCTATGAAGCTGGATCATATTATGTTTGTGATTTTTGCAAATGACCCATATATTTCATTTAACTGGTTAAAGACTTATTAAAGTTACTAAAACTAAAAGTCTGATTAAAGGTACTTAAAGGCTGATTAAAGTTTATTATAGAAATCATATTTTTTATATATAGAATAATTATCCTTTCACCTTTAAATCACTTACCTACTATCACAGTCTCTCTAATCTTGACTTTGACTGAAGGTAATTTAGAATACCAAAATGGTATGCCAAATTACCTTCAGTCTGTTTAGGAACCGATTTTAGGGAGTTGCTTTATGAGATCAATTTTGTTATCACAAATCATACACTTTCTTCTTAAACATTGACTTAATAATAGCGAAAATAACTAAGTTAAGCATGGTGAATATAATTTGGAATACTCCTATACCAAAATACCTGCACCCCATCTCCAAATCTAAATTGTGTCATTTTGCAGTCAAGCTAAAATTTTAACCTGTAGGGATATTTAATTGTTTTTGATAGCTTGTACATTGATAATAAGATAATATTGCTTCAATTTAATCATGGTTTTATTTCTATATACCTAACGGAAAAAAAGTTGCAGGTCTGAAACAAAATGGTATTCCAAATTACCATCCTTTCCTCTATATATATGTATATATATAATAGTAAAAATCGATAATATGTAAAATTAAAACGCAATATTGGCAGCGCCATAATCGATCAATCTGTACGCGCGACTATCGAGAACGAAGCAGGGAATTACCTTGTCGCTTGTCAATGATCGGGTATTCAGTATTTTTTAGCTAGAGAGGGCGTTTTGTTACAAGGAACTACCCGCAGCCCAATTGCGTCGCGTCGTGTGGTACCGCCGTAATTTTGTTCTTGTCGTCTAAATACAAACTCCTTGTTTAATAGTTACAACTGTGTGTGAGTATGGGTATTTAGTATACTATGAAATGGTAACTTAAAATTTAACGTTTACGAAACGAACACTACAAACGAATGCACCACTCGTTTTAGTTTGCTCGGTTCCGTTCTTGAAATTTCGACCTGAAAAATGAACACCGTGGTCGTCCAAAAACTTTGACCGATAATGACGATTTAAAGGCGAATGTGGGAGCTGATGATACTCAATCTACGGCTTAATTAGCAGCAGCTTTTGACGCTAGTATCAAAACAATATTGGTCCATTTGCATCAAATTGGAAAGTTCAAAAAGCTTGATAAATGGGTGCTCCTGGCTCCATGAACTCAATGATCGTTAGCGCGAAGTACGCATCGATACGTGACTTGCACTGCTCCACAGGCACAGAAACGAAAGAATTTTATTGCCTGCGGTGAAAAATGGATCCTGTTCGACAATCGCAAGCGCTCAGCAAATTGATTGGATCCTGGTTCAGCACCTAAACAATTCCCTAAACGAAAAAAGAACCTTAGAAAAGTGATGGTCTCTGTTTGATGCTCTAACTCCATTCATCACAGCTTCCTACCAAACAGGGTGAGCATTACTTCAGAAGTTTACTGTGAAGAACTGAACACAATGATGCAGAAGCTCGCACATCTCCAACCAGCTTTGGTCAATCGCTCGGCTCCGCTGCATACTACACAGCAGACGGTCTACAAGTTACAAGAGCTGGGGTTGGAAGTTCTCCGCCATGCGCCGCGGTGCTCACTAGACCTTGCGCCAACAGACTCCTACTTTTCCAGAATTTTGATTACTTCTTGGCGAGAAAAAAATTCAATACCCAAGGGGCAGTATAAAATGCCTGTGAGGAATTTGTTGCCCCTCGTCCAGCTGATTTCTTCGAGAAGAGCATCAATAAGCTACCATAACGTTGGCAAAGATGCATCGACTGCATAGGTGATTACTTTGATTAATAGAAATAAAAAATATAGAACAAAAATAGTAAAGATCTAATGTACTCAGATGAACACATCTTATTTTTGAAAATAAAGTTGTTTATATTTTCACTAATTGCTATTATGCTATACCATCATAAGTATTTATTATTTTGACATTACCAATCACTAGCTGTGAAGCGGAGACGTTTTTCACCAAGATGGCGTATATCAAATAGAAATATACGACAAAAAGTCGAACAAGTGACTGTCTAAATCATTTGTCAATAATTCTTATCATTTATTATGATTTAAAGAGGGATAAGATTATTTGATGAGCAAATACAGGAATTTGCAGAAAGGTCGTCCGATAACTGTTGTATCCAATATGCAATAAATGTTGTGTGTCCTTATATAAATTACTATACTAGTACAGAGTACTAAATAAAGACCTGATTCTTCCATCTCCCTTTCACTACTGATCTACCAGACGTACTGCAGGGTACCATCCTCACTTGGTCAATATATCATCTTGTCATACTAAGCAATTCTACTCTAAATTTACTGTGCGCACGTCCAAGGTTTGGAACTCCCTGCCGGCTTCTGTAGACCCTTCCACATATGACCTGTCTGCCACCTTTAAAGCACGAGTGAACGGGCACCTTCTGGGCCGCTCGTCCCGTCGTAATAAATGGAATAACAATAATATTTCCTTGCTTCCGAAGTGGGTATAAATCGAGATGTAGTAACGGTGGATAAAGGACTCACCCCGCTCTCCTCAGCTAATGAGAACTGGCGCAAACCTGCAGTGCTAGATACTAATGATCGCAGGAGGATATGGCAGAGTAAGGAGCTTCATGGACGTTTTTTCCGGGCCCTACATGAGCCCGACGTAGACCAAGAAGGAAACCGAAGGTTTTATCTGTGCAATTATGGATGAAGTTATCATGACGAATAACTACCGGAAATTTATTGCGAAGGATGGCATGATTGACATAATTATGTCGGGCATGTCACCGTCCCTCGTCCGAGTGAATCAATACGACACATTATCTCTGGTTGTTTTCGTCTTGCTAATGGAGAGTACTTGCACAGGCACAATCTTGCAGCCAATGAAATGAAATATTTATTTTTGTAAATTGGTTATAAATAACACTTTTACACGTAATTTTTTTGTCTTTTAAGTTAAGCTAGATGAGGCTGCTGAAATATTCTCCTGTGGAATCGGAAGTGCCGTACTATTATAGGGTCTATAGGTATGTGCCTGACTCAGTTTTCGATAAGGGCCATGTTACATTATACTGGGATCGGTCCATCATCATCATCAGGCGTGATCGAGGTAAATACGAACTCTCATTTAATAAATTCAATTTAATCCATTTTAGTCCTATACCATATTTTCATCAAATAGAAAAAAGTTTTTTGACTAAATGACAATTAGTTGAATAATTAAGAGGCCCCCGAGCAGTTTTAGCCCAGGGCCCCACAAATTCACGATTCGCCCCTGAGGACATCCCATCCTTACGCACAATTTTTTTTCTAGAGATCTTTGTTACATCTAGGTAACTGATAAAAAGTTTATACCTTCAAACTATAACATTTTTAACGAATTATGATCGAATGTCGAGCACTGGCGGCCACTAGTTTCATCCAAACGTCACGAAGATAGAAAGACGTTTGTGCCAATTTTACAGCCAACTACAAACGATATCTATCGAGATTTGTTACAGCTACGATTACATTTGCGTCAGCGCCACGCCTGTTAGTTTGGCCAATCAAATGTTGATCGCGATAATAGCTTGCGATAAATAAAGACTACATACAAAATTAATGTTGGGTTTTGTGGAAGGTAATAAAGTATCAGAACATCGAATATAATAGTAGGATTGAAGGATAAATTAATAACTTTGCAGTTAGATACTTTATTGTACATCAAAATTTAAACACACCTATTTAACAATAAGTATTACTAATATAATATCTCTAATAACAAAATACTACGTTGTTATAAAAATAAAATAAAAAGCAAAATAGTACGTCTGCTTAGCCTCTTCCCAACCATCTCGGGACCGACTTCCAGTCTAACAGACTGTCTATATTCCCACAAAAACCCAGTAGCTGGGTAACACAATACTTCTTGGCAAAACTGGTGTCATATATTCTGACTTCTTACTACCTGTAACTACAAAATTTCATTACAATGGACGTTTTCCTATAGTTGTGATGTGAAATGAACGGGAAGTACCATATAGGTTTAAATCTGTTTGTAACATATCAAAATATGACACATCCGTATTTCTTTTATTGCGTTTATTTAGAACATCCCATTTGAAGACACGCGAAGTATCAAAAGCAAATCACTAGTTTTTTAGTCGTTGCTAGTTGATATTCGTTAGTCTGCAGAAAACCTGGCGCAATACTTACATTTTTTTAGACCACGGAATCTAAACCCAAGCCTACACAATACTAAAACCACGATCAAACTAATGTAACCTTTTAACTCTGTATAAAGCCACCTACACACCTGCGGGGCGGAGTGTCGGCATTCGGCGTTTGGCACTACGCCAGAATGACACGGGCCGAAGGAATGCGGCGTATCGCCATCGCTCACAAATCTTCAAATGAAATGTTAATGGTCTTGTTGAAGTGAGGCTCGTATTTTGCGGTACGCAGGTGAAAATTTAATGTGATTTGTTACGGACAGCGGTCGAGGGTTTGCAGTGTGGTCGGGGGCTAAGAATAGGTAAGATCTTTAGGATTTGTGTTCAGATTGATGAAGGTGTTGTATCAAATGCTTGGGTTTTCTGAACTACAATTTTATTGAAAGGCAGTTTATTAAGATACTAGTACTATCGGTCACTTAAATAACTATATACCTAAAAAGCTAACCATAAAGTAATATGTATAATATTTAATAAGTTAGTATTATTCTTATTTTAAAAGAGATATAAGACAAATAAATATAAAAAAAACACAAATTAAACTTCGCATTCCAAATACAAATGACTTTCTGGGTGTCTTCTCATAGGCATTTTGCATAGGCCGACAATCTTAGCAATCGTGCTTAGAAATTACTAGGTAAACCAAAATAATATAAAATGTGGTACGTTTTTTCAGCCACTAGTAAAGATTTATATCGTTAAAATCAACAGTATGTTATAAAATAAGCGTCAGTGTTATTGACCTTACGTTTATTTTCAGCGGAATTCTCACCCGGCTCACAATTACAAAGAATTTCGAATTTATATGCTTCGATTTAAATTTCTAGGATTTATATTAATTTATTTTATTAGATTACTGTTTAAATGTTTCTTAGTGGTGTAAGCCCGTGTTACATTGAAAAAATGCAATTACTTTAGTAATGAATATTATATTTGTACCCATTTTTTTGGTCACAGGTCTGCCGAGAGAGCAAAAACCCCATGCAGGTTGGTAGATGTCGCATATCTTCGAATTTCCTGGGACAAAACGTTTTCCGCCGGGGTTGTGGAAATGTTCTATCGAGATACCGCGGCCCCGGAACTTAAGGGCGGCTGAAGGAGCAGGGTGAGTTTTTAGTCAGTAGAAGTCTGACACTCCCTTCCACTCCACCCAGAGCAGAAGAAGTCATTCGATGATTTTCCCACCGAGAAAAAAAATGGACAAAACGTTTTGTGACGAAGGTTCCTTCAACGATACAAGATTTCATACTATGTGTACGTTAGCCTCGCTAAAACCAATTCCATTGATTATTTTTGTATTATGTTCCCTCTCACACAGAGAAGATTTAAAGTTCGGAAAGTCAAGAAATATACATAAATACTATAAATCAGTACAATTATTTTATGCCATTTTTTTTCAAAGGTTTGGTATGATTTTTAGTGTAAGTAGCAGAAGACTAAAGAAACGGTAGTTGGACTTACTAATAGATATAATGGTAAGATGAAGACCTCCTGATGCTGACCCCAAATAAATTTAGATAAGAATAACAAAATTTTATTTAGCGCATTTTTCATCATATATTCTACGAGCATGCGTAGCTAGCGTAGCAAGCGTACTAATCACAGAAATAAAAAATATTAAATTGTTTGCTTAAACTATTAGTTTAATGATGTAATCGAATTATGAGATTCTGATGAACAAATGTGGAGATTTTAATATGTTTTATATTTTGTTCGTAGCGAGTATAGTACCATAGATAAAATGGTACTAATACTCGCTACGAACAAAATATAAAACATATTAAAATCTCCACATTTGTTCATCAGAATCTCATAATTCGATTACATCATTAAACTAATAGTTTAAGCAAACAATTTAGCTAATAGTACAGACTAAATATTTATAACGAAAACAGGATTCAAAACAAGAAAACAGTGCGTCATGCGTTAAGACGTCACGAGACAAAATAATTCGCGGATAACTGACGCGATCGAGCGTCACAGTGTGAAGGCGTCTTTAGGTCTCTGTACACTGGTATTTTATAAGTCTACGTCTTACTAACGTCAGTGCCTCGTGACTGCCTGACTATCGCTCACTTGACGTACGTCCAAATGACTCTCAAGATAATAAAAAGAATTTGCCGGGGATGCGGGAATGTTCCTACGAGATAATGCGGCTCCGGACCACTAGGGCAACTGAAGCAACATGGTGGGTTTTTAGTCAGTAGAAGTCTGACACTCCTTTCACCCATAGTGGGAGAAATCATTTGACGATTTTCCCACCGAAAAAAGGGCAATAAGAATCATTATCACCGGCCTATCCTTTTCCCAACCATATTAGGGTTGGCTTCCAGAATAACTGGAAACTGGTGTTTTATGTGGAGCGACTGCCGCTACAAACCAGTACCTGAGTAACACTATAACCCTTGGCCAGAACTCGACATAATAATAGCGATTATTTGTGGTTCAGTGTCAAAAAATTGGCCAAGCGCGAGTCAGACTCGCCCATGAAGGGTTCCGTAGTAACTATAATAATATAATACTTATGTATATTTATTGAACAAAAAACAAAAACCTTACAAATAAAAAAATAAAAAAAAGTTGCAAATTTCTTAAAACTAGCTTATTTACATTTTTACAACTACGCCAAATAACTTTGTTTGTTCATAGTGTTTCTATGAATTACAAAGTTATATTTGCGGTTTTAGAAAATATGCTGTATCTCAAAAACTACTGACCCAATCTCATTCAAACCAATTTTGGTTGAAAGTTTACATTAAGATCTATAGACATATATTTTTTTTAGATTTTTCACTCCATTATTATAGAAGTTAGAAGGGGGGACACACATTATACCACTTTGAAAGCGTATATCTTTTAAACGATTAACATTATGAAAAAGTGGTTTTAGAAACCTCAATGTCATTTTTCAAAACCTGTCTATACAACGTGTAACGGAAACCCCATATCTATCCAAGAGGACTGAAGACAACATCTGGTATGGAGTCTCTATGCAAAGTTTCAGCTCAAAATAAGTGATTCACAGAATTGACCCCAAATTATTGGTTTCATATGTTTCTTGAATACCAGTAATAACAAACGTGTCACAGCACTATGAGGATCATCACTGTTTTTTGAGAATCGACGAAAAATGTATATTTCACTTCCTGTTATAGATTATAAAAAAATTAATACTATAAAAGGTTTATTAATAAAATTAAAGCAATTAAATATTTCCCAATAATTAAAAAAGATACAGATAGTTAATTAATAGCCAATTTTTGAGTTAAGACTATATTGCTTGAAAAAAGTTTTCAGAAAGATGAATTATTTTTAGTTGTGTAATTATTGTTCAATCATTTGGAATTGCTACAATCTAAAGGTGACTTTTTTATGGTTTTGAGTCACATTTTTTTAGTTACAACAATTTTTTATTCAGTTTTAAGTTATGTATGTAGTTAGGTACCTCAAACACAATCACTTTCAATCGAGGGTTAGGAAATTAATAAATAAAATTGGACAATCAAGTAAAATCAGTCGAGAAAACTTGTATTCATATTATAAAACATATTTAAAATGTTATTAAAACATAATGTACTCATTAAAACAAAAAAAAAAAACAACAAACTAAACCTTCCAAAACACAATACAATTTTTTTTTGCGAAAAAGGGAAACCGACTTCAATAAACCATAAAAGCACTAAAAAGTTAAAAATAATACTATAACCTACCTATATTAAGAAACGTAACCTAACCAACGATGTTTCTGTTATTTGTGCAATTCTTAAAACTTGATAAAGTAGGTAATATTTATTTCAGCAAATATACTAAAATATTTAAAATACAAACTAGAATTAAATATTAATTTAATATTTATTAGAATACCAACGATTAACCTATAATTTTAACAATTTTTTGGAGTCAATAATGAAGTCGAAGAATTCAAAGGGAGCAAGATTTCTTCAACAGGTTCCTCGTTTTCCTTCTCCTGGTGATTGTTTGACGTTGATTTTGTCGCTATACCAACAAGCAATCACCCACGGTGCATACTTAATCTAAAAAAAAAATATAATAAGTAAAACACCTTACTATTGAACCTATGGCACCTAGAATGTAGTAACTCGAAATTAAAAAAAATACATTGTTAGTAGAGTATACTAGTGTTTACTTTAACATGTTTGAATGCGTGATTTTAAATGCTATGATTAACCAATAAGTATTTGTTTAAATATTAAGAAATTATCACAAAAAATCAGCTAATCACCAATACTGTGTTATGTCTAAAATTACTTAATAAACCACCAAGAATGATGTAAGTAAAAATATTATTTTAAATCGCAATTTTACGAATCAATAATAGTGTAACAACTACAAATACTTCAATTATATGTTACGTTTAAATCAAATATAATGTATGAACTCGACTTAATAGTTAAACTTTTACATACCTGATTCAGCAATAACGTTAAAATTCGAATTAATGCGTTCTAAAACACAAAGCAGCACGTCCCTCCTAGCCGAGTTTTGATCGTAACTAAAGATGATGCAATATTCGGTGGCAGACTATGACGGTTGGTCATCATGAACAATGACTCATGGTGCCATATCTTATTTGTTTTTTGTACTATTCCAACGATGGTATTATTGACACGTAGGGAATTGAATTTTACGATTGAATATGATGTTACCCGAAATTTGACATTTTTTGAGTTACTGCAGTATTGTATTATTAGTGCGACATGTAGACATAGGATTAGAAAACCCTTGCCATATCGTTTGTTATCATCCAAAGAAGCCGTGCACTCGATATGTATATACCCTTTAAATTACACGTTGTAGATATCACACACGCATAGGTTTCATGAAGAAAAATATTTTCTAGAGTTTAGAGTTACTTTTGAGGCTGCCTAAGAAAGGGGTATTTTACTGAATTTATTTAGTTAGTCTGTCAATTATGTCAAAAATATACGCTACGTATAATGATGATACAGTGCATTGAAAATTCGTATATATACTGTATTATCTCTAATTGACGTTAGCGGTTACCGATCCAAAATTTTATATCTCTTTGTAATTTTGTATTACTTTGAAAACTGACTGGCGAACCAAATAAAATACTGCAATTTCAATACAGCAAGTTTTCTTGTATATTGCATGTTGCAGTCTACTGCCATTAATCAGACACAAATCCAGTACAAACCAGCGATAAAGTTGATGGATTTTCCTTAAACAGGGACTATTGCTCATCACTTAGCACTTACTATTGAGCGATTACATGTTTACACAACATACATATACGTATGAAATACTGCTACATATTTTGTTCGTCGGAGTAAAAAGGTTAATGTTACGACGACCCTGTGACCTTTTTTTGCTGTCGGGGAAACCTACAAAAGGCACATATAGGTACATAGTTAGGTTTAGCAGTGTTTTAAAATTTAATGTTTTAAATTCCAATAAATGAATTATCATTAAAAAAAAAAACTACTTACCTTATTTTGTATGAACATCAATCAATCTGAACCTATTTGCCGCTAATTGGTCGAAGTATACAACGTGTAATTTAAAAGGGTATATACATACCAAGTGCACGGCTTCTTTGGATGATAATAAACGATATGGCAAGGGTCTTCTAATCCTATGTGGACATGTGTGGAGCATATTAGAAATTTCAATACATTGATACCAGAGACAGAATTTTTCAAATTAAGAAGAACGAAGAGAATTATCGTTTTATTGGCAAGTGACGTGGAAAGTGATGACTCTCATAGTGCTGAGACACGTTTGCTATTACTGGTATTCAAGAAACATATGAAACCAATAATTTGTGGTCAATTCTGTGCGTCACTTATTTTGAGCTGAAACTTTGCATAGAGACTCCATACCAGATGTTGTCTTCAGTCCTTTTGGATAGATATGGGGTTTCCGTTACACGTTGTATATAGAGTGATGACAAAGTGTTGGTAAGTGCAACCACTTGTATCACTTCAAAATTGGTTGACGCTTGAACTATTTATGTTGCATAACGGTTTCACGAACACTTGGCAGGCTCGGAGATTTACCAGGAACGCATTATCTTTGCTGTTTGATGTCCATGCGGGTACTTGCACGTGTTGTAATCTAATTTGACGTGTACAGAGCTTGCTGACAATGTTTTACAGGTTATTTTACACACCTGAGAACTACTAAACAACTTCTAACGAGACAACCTACTGTCGTCCAGAAGCTGTATGTCAGACAACACAATAAGCATGTAACTTTGTAAGTAACTATGCTGCGCTTATGAAAATTTCTGTAAAGATTCTTTAGACCATACTCTTTTTCTTTAAGTGTTGTACCTATGTTTACTTATGGAAAGTGAGATTGGTTTATAGGATGGGAAATCATGCAATGAATGCCTCCCGATATATGCGAAGCGGGAGGGTGTGTCAGATTTTTGCTGACTAAAACCCATTCGTGTTCCATCATATACCCTTCGTGTTCCGAGGCCACGGTAACTCTTTCGAACAATTCCGCAACCCCGGGAGGCAACGGCCCCCTTGTAGGCCCCGACAATTTTGCTGACACTCTTTGAGGCGCGCGTGGAACACTACGCGCCGTCTACACGGGCCTAATTTTAGTCGGGCGGCGACCTACCCATTGCTCGCAGCCCGGAAGCTCGCGCCTACGGTGGCTAGGAGACACCCTGCGACGCCCGACTCCCGGAGCGTCTCCTGCGGTGGCTGGGGCGCAAGGGCTTGGGAGTCGCCTCTCCCTCGCGCGTCCCGCCACCTCCTTCGCTTGCATAACTGCTTCGCAGAAAGAGGTGACTGCTTCCCATGCCTCCTCGCTCCGGACCATGGATCGAAACTAGGGCCGGGAGCGAGAGGTCTCCGCCTATCGCCCCTACGAGGACACGGCGGATCTCTGCGCAAGCGGGGCAAACCTCCACTGTATGTTCCACTGAGTCCTCAGGGCGATCCTCACAGTGGTAACATCCGGGCGTTTCCTCCCGCCGAATCCGACACAAGTAGCTCCCGAAACAACCGTGTCCGGTGAGTACCTGCGTCAGGCGGAAGGTGAGGACGCCATGACGCCTCGTTAGCCACTCCTCTAAGAGGGGACTTACCGCCGCTATTGTGGCGTGCCCAATGATGTAACTGCTTGCTGTTCCTTTCAATATAAAATTAAATAGATAAACATGTCTGAAATATAACACATTAATTATTCAGCATTTCAGGAGAAAATCATTAAATGACTCCTCCTGCTTTGGATGGAGCGGAACGGAGTTCAAACTTCTACTGACTAAAAACCCACCCATGTCTTACAGCTACGTTTCGGGGCCGCGGTATCACGTTAGGATATTCCCGCAACCCTGAATAAAGACTTGTTACTGTCATGACCTCGTCGTCGCTCACTACCTTCTCCTCCTTTTGCCTATATCCTATCCTCAAATTGTCGACAACTTTTCAATAATCTAAATGTAGTCTAACCAAGCTATATTCGGAACGAGCTATCTACAATTAGCAATTAGCGAAGCGTTGAGGTATTTTCATGAGTGGTCACGTTATATGTACTACGTCGGAACAGTTAATAAAGAACCATCACAGAAACGAAGTATGCGACATACCACTTGCTTGGTTTTGGCATCAGACGGTCTGAGGAATCCGAGACGACGCCACACAGGTACTTTCGAGATTAGGGTTACCACGAGCAAAGGCTACGTTTAGAAGAAGTAAATCTATTTTGTCTATATGAGGTTGTAACTGCCAAATCTTATTTCTCCCTTTATTCAACAGGTTTGTGTCTCACTTTTATTTAATGTCTCTTTTTGTGACTCTTATGATAGGATTAAAGAATTTAAAAAATACCTTGAAACATCCCAACGAGCACATTATTGGAAATAGCAGCCTATTTTGTTACTTTGGGCTATAAAATAGTGGTTTAAGGGTTCAAAAAGCAGTTCAAAGTTGCATATCTGCATCCGTAAACGTCTATAGCTATAAAAGTTACTTAAGGTGCTATAAGCTGAATCAAATACTACCCTAGCCTTCACAGTAGTCCACGGTAGAACTCATTTACCACTTACACCTTTATATGAGTGTTACGAAGGTCAGAATGCCACTCACAGCTGCACAGTGGTTTCCATTGTAACTTTTATAGGTTATGGTTATAGTAACCACTACAATACTACTATAAGTTTCATTATAGAAATAATAGAAACTCTTATGCATACTATAGTTACAAAAAAATCATCAGTGTAACTAAGGCCTTTAGTAGCAATAGTCATTCCTTGCAGGCTCAATCCATTCGCCATTTTACAGCCGCTTTTGTAACTATTATAAAACACTGGTACTCACGCGGGGCTTCGCTCCCGTGGATTATATCACGGTAAAAACATAACTCTCCTTTTTTGCAGCCTATAACCTTCCTCAAGCTTCAAGCTACTTCCATACTAAATTTCATCCAAATCCACCCTGTACTTTCGAAGATTAGCGCGTTCAAGCAAACAAACAAACAAAGAAACAAACAAACTTTTCCGCTTTATAATATTAGTATAGATTTAATAAAAATGGATGCTAAACGAATAAGTACGTCGTAACTAGATCTTATAACCTCAAAAACAGAAAAATAGGAGCTTTTTGTGGCTGTGAGTTGCACTAGGGGAACAAAAATCACTGGAAGCGTTAGAAGGGTGAAAATTAGCGCTATGATTCTCAAAAGGGAGTTATTAGAGCTAAAACTGCAGGTTATGACTACATTACAATGACGCCATGATTTTTTAAGAAAACTTATAATTCTCTTGCAAAATTGAGTTGATATACATTGGTTTTTCCGTTAAATGTGCATTAAATGTACCGGTAAACAATCGGCCACTTGCGAATAGTAAGTTATCGACACGTAAAAATACGGAAATAAAATTTATTCTGTATAACAAATAAAAAATATCACATATCTTTTGTTAATTTTTTAAATATCATAAAAGCGCGTTAAAATTACTCGAAAATTATCTTATATATCTACAGTAAACTGGACAGCATTTTAAGTATCTTTATATATCTCGCTAATACAGAATACAAACTTTTACTTCTTTTTGTTTTATTTTCATGATGGCGACGAAAACACTTTACCAAAATGTTACAAATAATGTCAACTGAAGATATAGAATAAAGAACTATAATCAATTCATTCGTTCAAAGTAGTTCAAAATCATTCAAAAGTAGCGCTACGAGAGCTTTAGTATAGCGTTAATAAATCGTTATAGCTATTAAAGAACCTTTATGCAACCGTTGTGCAGGTTAAATGGAACTTTAGGTTGCATAAAATGGCGCCCAAATAGCGCTAAAGCGGCTGCTTTAAGTCTGTACCCAACAAACAAAAATTGCTCTTGTAGTGGCTTATATTGCCAAAAATAATATTCTTATAAGAGCCGTATTATCACTAATAAGGGTGCGTTTGGGCACAAATTATAAGGACAATAACCTTATACCCCCCTTATAGTTGCTTTATTGTCCGCTTTTTTTCCTTATACGTGTTATATTATGACAATGAAGATGGCCAATATGCTCGTAGGAATCATATAGAAAGCGTTAATACGGGCGATCAACCTTATACGTGTTTTATTATGGTCCGATACAAGGGAGTTAAACTCAATGCGGCAAATAAAAGGCTCTTAAAAAGCCGTAAGCCCTTATAGCCGTCTGCTTATGATTCTGCAATAAGTCTTTTTCTTAGTAATTTACATTTTCGAAACAGTTTGGCGAATAAAGAGAAACGTCAACCATTTTACTGAAAAGTGAACGGTAAGTTATTATTTTGTGTAGTTTATCTACCTGATTTATGTGCTCGTTTATAGTGAAAAGTGGATGGGAATTCAAATGCATGATAAAATGTGGTACGCTGAGTGTTGTAGTATTAACCCGCCCTTGAATTTAAGCGGTTTTTGTGCTATAAAGTTTACTAATTATTTAGTCATGTTATATACAGTGCTTTTATGAGAGCAAAACGATTCGCACATCGTCTACAAGGGATCTATGAGAGTGAAGACTTTTTAATGGCATCATTTGCTGCTTATGCTATCGCCATTTTACACATCGTTAGGGTTCCTTTCTCACGAACAAAATCCTGTACCTAGTCAGTCTTGTTCCCATATGTATAAAATGTATGTTTCACTATGGTTGGGTTGGCTGGAAGAGATCTCCTTTAGGGATAAGCTTGCTTTAGTGCACTAGTTTTAAGTTTGGAATATAATTATAAGTACACAATAAAGAATAAACTTATATATATAATATGTTTGTCCGCAGATATTGCAATGGTAGTATACATATTGGCAAGAGTTGACAAATTCCTACAAAGAAGAGACCTTAATTTACATAATATGCGATGGCCATGGAAGTGGACCCATTTTATTTTAAGGAATGTTTTAATTGTACCTACATATCCGACCCTTTCTAGTTTACCTTTACACTTTGTAAAAACTATATTCTAACTACTATGTTACAACATGCTAAGTTTCTCTACTGTTTTATTATTAAACTAGCTGTTTCCAGAGAACTTGTTCGCTTATGTTAATTTCTAAGATATTTATTTTTATTTTTGTTATTATTAAACTAGCTGTTTCCAGAGAACTTGTTCGCTTATGTTAATTTCTAAGATATTTATTTTTATTTTTGAATTATTGTTAGAAAGGCTGATGATTGAAGTCCTGTCTTAAGTAAGGTTTAAAAAACGAGTTTTGATAGTAAACCAAGTAGTAGTAGTATACCAAGAGATAGCTTCCAAATCAGGCATCTTTCACAGGTTATGTTCAAACAGCAATTTCTGTTGTTAACCCACCAACTGTTTCGCAGGCTAACTGAGAGAATATTGAGGTCAGTCCTTAAACCAACAAATACAACATTTTAAATAAGCCTTCCTTTAGACAATGCTCGATTTAAGAGCCACTCTTCTTCTAAATACGGCGGTGATATATTTTTAATTTCTTCTGTAAATACGGCGGCATGATAGCCTATAAAAATGATGAATTGAATAAAAATACGTGATATTCAAATTGGTTGTTTTATTTTACAAAGTGTGGATTAATGGTGTAAAATACAATATCGAATTATTTTCTACATTTAACAATTTACATTTAATGTCAGCGCATGAAAGTCACATAATTTTTTTGATTTATTATGAGTGTAATCTTCACATTTATAAATATTAATTAATGAAGACTTTAAGGGGTAGTCAAATGCGTCAACTAAATTATCTTTGCAGTATACTTCAAGTTGTGTCTTCAGTTTCACTTCAGGGCACTTATGTTGTTTTGTAAGGTTTTTTGTAATCGTGTAAGTAATCCATTATGCAATTAATGTCCAGTACCGATTTCAGTAATGCATATTTCTACTTTATTTGTTTTGAGCAATGTACGCGCATCCAATGGCATTTTGTTTGGCATTACATATTTTTAATAAGTCACTTAAAGCGATATGGGAAATGTTGAATTTCACTGCCCATTTTCTGATATCACTATGAATATCAATATTCATCAACTCTTCATTTAAAAATATGTCTGTATAACTTTCGCTACAATTATATTCTTCCTCACTGGTTTCCTTTTCATTCTTATTTTATATAAAATAATCCTCTGCGGAACCACTGGCTGATTTGTTGGTATTGGCTTGGACATTTTGTAGCATCATAGGAGTAGAGGTAGTGGGTGCAATGCTCACAACCATGTTTTCATAGACTTTTTACTTTTGTGTGTCCAGTCTTTTGAATCCATTTTTTTTTTGCTCCATAATAAATTTACAAAATCTCCTGTATTTCAAAATGGCGAATCTAGTTATGTAAAACATTTTAATGTAACCATATAGAGAATAATATCTTTATAATCACTGTACAAGGGAATATGGATTGCTTTCATCCTTGTAAAGAACATATAAAATGTTAGCATTTGTTTGTTGGATAGACGTTTTATCAAATGCTCCTATAAGTTAAAAAGCATCATAGTTACCTTGTGCATTACTTTTCTAAGAATAATTGGCCATATTAAAAGCCTTTATATGACTTTGAATATTATATGGCTAAAAAGCAATGTAACTAGCCTCTATAAGAAGAACACATTTTGAACCCTTATTGTAGCCGTATTAATTGGATTTATTAACGTATACCCAGCTAAATTATAAGAATAAAGGTAATATTAGCCAAATCTTCTAATAATGTGTCACTATAAGGCACATTGACATAATAAATGCTCTTTTATAACAAGTATAAGAATTTAGAACTTATAGACTTAATTTTATAAGCTTAGTTTGTTTGTTGGGTAGTAGACGCTCTAGCGCTTACGTCTATTACCATAAGTAATAATCGGATACGCTCCAAAGCCCTAATGCAGCCCATTTATGCTAGTTGGGATGGACATGTGTCAGACAATGTGCAAAATATTATAATGTAGAGAATTTATAAGTATTCAAGATTTCATATTAAAGTTTTCATATTGTTGTGTCGTCTCTACATAGAGCTAAATACCAACTGGACACGCTTGAGTCTATCGAGAAGCGGGCCAAGAGACTCATTGGCAACGATGCACTGGTCGAGTCAAAGCTCCAGAGCCTTGAACACCGACGACGAGTTGCAAGTCTATTGGTTTTCTATCGGTTACATTTCGGGGAGTGTGCGATGGAATTACACAATCTAATTCCGCCAAGCCCGTTTCATCATCGGACTACGAGACAAACGGCGAAACGCCATAGTTACGTGGTGGACATCCCACATTCCCACCCATACGCACAAAACGTTTTGGGAATACCTTCATTGTGCGCACGGCTAAGGAGTGGAATTCCCTGCCGGAGTCTGTGTTTCCCGACAGCTACAACCTAGGAGTCTTTAAGTCCAGAGTGAATAGGTTACTTTTAGGTAAGCGTGCTCCATCTTCGATCACATCATCACTTACCATCAGGTGAGATAATAGTCAAACGCGAACCTATTTTCAATAAAAAAAAAAGCTCATAGGTGATTAAATGCCGCTGTGCTCTTCAGTAACCCGTGTCGCTTACAGACGGCAGCTACAACGAATTATCAATCAGTGTCTAACTTTAATAGAAAAAAATGAGATGTAACAAGCTGAAAACTGTATAATCTATGACGATATAATTTTACGATTTAAACGTGAGCTTCTGCTAATAAATCACAATCCACATTGATTGTATTTTGCCTACAATGAAATCTTTGGTATACTTTTTAAGTCCACCTTCAAAAGAAGGCATTAATTAAATAGAAACAAACACCCGCCAAATGCACGTATAATTTTAGCGATAATGCATCGGCGTTGACATGTGCAAATAAAATTAGGTGAAACGGCGGTGCCAAGAGAAAGGTTTATTAGTCTACTAGTAAAAGATCACAATGAGAAAGAAATGTCAAACGATGCACATTTCATTAGGTGAGTAAGGTCAGTTTTTAGATCAAAAGACTTAATGAACTGTGCTTCCGTCGCTTTGAAAGTTGTTTTTTACGATATTTTAGTAATATGATAAAAACATTTGATAGCTACGCAAAGTTAAAATATAACAGGATGAACTTTTTGACATCTTATTTTTTCTTCTTTTCATCCTTGAAAAAGCGAAAAGCTGATAAACACATTTTCAAATACAGAATATTACCAAAAACAACAAACGCAATAGGTGGAACGGAGGTCCCTGAACCCAGATAAAAAACCCAATACATTACACATAAACGAAAAGTCTAAATTTAAAATCCATTTATTAATTTCCCGCGTACATATTGACATTATTAGTATATGTTGAAGCATTCCAAACTATACTGCTTGGTAATAATTTTACGAACAACGCTATTAATCTTGACTTACATGTGTCATAACATAACACTCCTACAAAAGTGCGTGAGTGTTGTTAGCAAATATAGTTGTGTCCTATTAACCCGACAACGAGCTTAATTTATGAATATCAATCTTAACACGCTTTTTGACTCTATAGGAAAAATATTGATCTTGGTGATGATTACAAAATCTAGCAAAACCTATGGCCAGCTTCACGTTTGAATTTGTTTCTTCGGATCGCCAAAAACAGTTCAGTCGCGCTAAATCTAAAATACGATCCTTAGGACCCGCAGCGTCACTCGGGTATCTACGAATAAATCTTCACATCCCTTGTTCAGAACTCAAACATAACCGAATAAGAGTCGAGGAACTGGAATAGGTACATATGATCCCTTTTTTGGCTCCTCTCCCTCGGGTGTCAGACTTCTACTGACTAAAAGCAAACCTATTTTTTCAGATGCCCTAGTGTTCAGCGGTATCTCGCATTTCCGCGACCCTGGCAGGCAAAGTCCTGCTCAGTCAGATCCCGTTATTAGTGCTGACGGTTCTTTGAGGCACGTGTGGCAGATATATCGTCCGTACATGAAGTACCTCTTTAAGGGAATACAAGTAAGTTATTTTTGTTTGGTCTACATAAATTCCGTATAGAATATACATGAATTTTATAAGAGAGGTATGCGTGCGACCGGCCAGAACTGTCCCGCTAGGAACTTCATTATAAATAGCTCAGGAATGCGCCCCGGAATGCGGCGACCGCTGAAAAGTTAACTGTCGAGAAATTTCTTTTCGACTCCATTGAGTTCTCCGGTTCTGTGTTACTGCGCAGTTTACAAATTGGCACATTAATTTGATTGTTTAGTTTTTATTTTTGTTTAATTGGCACTGTAGTATGGCGTTTGGGTTTTCTGAGTGTGATATATTGAATTCGATGCTTGTACAAAACAAATAGGTATCATTAATTGTAACAAAAAAAAATGTAAGAAAGCCTGGGAAACACTCTACTAACTTCTCTTTATTTTCAGAATATTCTTTTTAGTGAAAATAAGTATATAGAAAATAGCCTATATCTATCACTCTTGAACCCTTCAAGTTTAATATTTCTTACCCGACTGCAAAGGAAGGGTTATGTTTTTCGCGCGTATCTTGTATGTATGTAATATTCTTTATTACCTCATATCTCCAGAACCGCTGAATGGATCCACATAATTGAGGTATCGTTTGATTTGTCTTAACAGCCCAAGTGTTCTTAGATAGGTAACATTTGAAAAAATTAAACAAGGCGGCTGTGCAAAGCCATTATACATAGTGAAAAACATTTTTTTAAAGCTAAATGATTAAACTATGTTTTGACGTCAACTACCTTAATACTGATTACTCATAATTGATCTTGTGTAGACAATTAGAGCCAATGACGTCATTACGGCTACTGTTAACCAGTATGCAGTGTCAAAGTAGAATGGCGAAGAGTTCATTGGCCGGTCGTATCTATTGTAAAAAATAGTTTTGTAAGCCGTGAAGATTTATATTGGAACTGGGAAATAAATACAGGCACTTTTCTCTGTTTCATGTAAACAGTAATAAGAAATCTATCAGCAAGATAATTAGACTCTTTCACGCGTTTAGAATTCAGATATTCACTTCACCTAATAATATACTTTGATGCAAAAAAGCAAACTCTGTCTCGGAACTCGAAGCAAAATTGATGTTAGAACTAAAGTAAAAAACTACGTTTTCCAAAAGACTAACGTAGAAACAATAAAAAAACACGAAATGAACATGTTATTTCAATTAACCCTTGCCTTTTCTTTGAACGACTAACTTTTTGGAAATCGGATGTCCACTACCTTGGGGTCGGTGGAAGAGCCCGTTAGACTCTAATTGACTTAAACCGTCCCGTATTCTCTGGTACACTTACGCAGAGGGCTCGGAAGCACTGAAATACTTTTCAACGCGGCCCCTGACACCAGTCACCGGCACCAGCCGGCCCACCTTTGCGGGCTCTGTTTGGTCAAGCGGAGGGAGTACCACCGCTACCTCGGGTCTCGTGCTATAGGGAGCAGCGGACGTCCGTCATCACAAGAACATCGTCTTCTGTTCATCTTCGGTTCCCTGTAGAACGACATGCAGCTGGACACGATTATCTTACATGGAGAGTCTGCCTATTTGACCTACATAGCGCCTGAAAAGATAACTTGGCAAATCAAGAGTAAAAAAAAGACACAAACTTGTACAAACAGCAACTAGGATCGAAGATTCATCAGGCTCTCCGCACTATGGAGTGGTCAACCAAAGATGCAGCCATGCTGCTGTTTAACTAAACTAAAAACTATTTTTTTTTGAGATATGACTCTAATCTTAGGTACCTACTCGTAGCCGTGTGCAAGTTAAAGAAAAAACAAGTTTACATCAAGAATTCCTGAAATCGTTAGTATTTCCGTTTGTTATTAACGCCAGGCTATTTTGAATGCGCAAGCGCATTAGCGGATGCGTTAATTAGCTCAAATAATTCTAATTGTACCACAAATAGCTCGTGAACTGAATTTCGCGTTTCGGTTTCATAATTAGCGGTTATCGCTTAAATAGAGTTTCGGCGAAACTTTTAACCTGTACATTTTTATTTTACAATATACTTTTGTATATATTATTATAATTATATATATAATAAAAGACCAATATTGTAAAACTTGCCTCCTCCTGCTCTTTGAATAAGCACTTTATCCAAAAATTTTACGATCAATGTGACTTTTTATTTTTAATGATCTGAATGAAATAAAAGAATTGACTTTGAGTAACGGTCTATTTAAAAAATATATTTTATTGAATAAGGAATAGATAACATTAGTACATTGTTCACCGAGAGGAGAAAGTGACAGATTACCGTCGAGGGTGTCGTTTGAAGCCCGAGCCGTAGGCGAGGGCTTTAAAACACCCGAGATCGGGAATCGCACTTTCTCTCGAGTGATACATAGTGCTTTATACTACACCTACGAGGAAAATTGAATTTACTTTCTACGAAAACTGAATCCTCAAACAACACACAAATTGAAAATGGCGCCAATGGCGTCTGCAATTTTCACAAGTTCTTTTTTCAAATTGTTTATCCTGCCGCCGCAGGGTCGCACTGCCAGCCCGACACCATCCAACACACAGCTAGTGGCCAGTGTCATTTTGCGAACTTGGAGATAAAAACTCACTGTAAAAATGTTTTTGGCTTTTGATATTTAAGTTACCGGCGCATAGTCTTACCCAAAATTAAAAAAGAAAAACCACGTAAGAAATGGATTTTCATACACTTTTCTCTCCCGCTCAGATGCGTTTTCTCCCCGCATATTTGTTCGATATGCAATGACGTACTTTCTACCGTAAATTTGTTAAGTATCAAGGTACTTTCCAAGCAGGTGTAGTATAAAAATATTTTTTGAACTGTAGGCAGAGATTTAAACGGAATTTATTAATTTATATCATTTTATTTATTTAGACACAACATGGCATTCTTACTACCTATTGCCATAATATTATAATAAATAAGGGCGCCAGGAATAGTCACAATACTTCCCGTACTAGTTGTTACTGTATTACGGTGAGGTATTAATTGCCATTACCGTGACCCATATTCAACAAACATAATTATTAATGGTTAAGTTGTAACTAAGCTCCTTTTGCACAGGAGAAAAAATAAACAATAGAAGATAATCTTATAAAGTTATAACTAATTTTCTTAAACTTAACATTAATTATTATTAGTACCTATGTAATGTATGAAGTTTGCTATTGTAGGACTTTAAAGGTGCCTTCAGTACTATTATAGTTTAAGGTGAGTAATTGCAGAGGTAGAATAATACAATTTTCAAACTGGTCACTCAAATCACGGAATACATGAATAAGGTTGGAATGGTAATGTGGGCGTGGCGAGCGCGCCACATTTATGATACGAAATCATAGCGCGACCGATTAATTCATTCACCGCGTTAAGTGCGTTTTGGACTACTTCGAAACACAAAACTCTGCTTTAAAATGCCGTGTTGTGCAATTATAACCTGTAAAATAAAAAGTCAGACGGCAAGTATAGAGAGAGGAGGTATATCTTTCCAACGGTAAGTCGAAAATAACATTTAATTACAGTTTTATTTGAAAAAACATAAAAATATTCTGATCACTATGACATTCCAAACATTAACAACATTACTGCAACAAGTTACAAAAAATATACATTTCCCAATGTGTACTCGCTTAATCAACGCCATGACCAGGTACGCTTACAATGTACTGCATGCGTTGCGTCCTCAATACTTCAACCATTGAAGTTTCATCCTTTGCCCTGATTGAACGTGTTGCACGGCGCATGTTTATCGACAGTGAGTTAAAATCAGTAGCAAGCTTTAGGCGCGGGCATGCGGACAGCGAGTAAAGGGCAACTCGCTGTCCGACCATGGACCATGCCCGGGTCGACGGCGCGTCGTGTTCCACGCGTGCCTCAAAGAGCGTCAGCAACATGACGAGGCCCCCTCTGCAGAGGGCCGAAGCCCGCCGGGGTCGTGGGACTCATCCCGTTACCGTGGCCCCGGTATGTAAAGGGTTATTGAAGGAACACCGTGGATTTTAGTCAGTAAAAGTCTGACAGTCCCTCCCACCCTGCCCGGAGTGGGAGGACTTTATGATAATTTTACCACGTTAAAAAAAAAAAAAAGCTTTCGATTTAAGTGTGTGTAATTTATTTGTGTGTGCGTAATTCGCATATGTAACGGGCCTCTTGCTTGTAGTGGAGCTAAAGTATGGGAGACAAGCGGCGACACGCGTTCTCATACAAATCAGGAACTATTCTTTTCTAACCTCTTTTATCTGTTCTGTGACTCAAACTACCTACTCGTATCATTCCAACATTAGAAATTATGCCTGTGAACACAATAGCGAACCAATCTCATCATGACCACATAAACAGCCTGTAACGTTCCCATTGCTGGGTGACAGGCCTCGTCTCTTTAAGTGGGATTG
Source organism: Tholera decimalis (assembly GCA_943138885.2). Lineage (NCBI taxonomy): Eukaryota > Metazoa > Arthropoda > Insecta > Lepidoptera > Noctuidae > Tholera > Tholera decimalis. The sequence goes on along the minus strand of OW964552.2, from coordinate 10,620,100 downwards.
GGCCGTAATCCACCACAAGGGCCCAGTGCGGGTTGGTGGATGACGGACGTCTTCGTAATGTCATCATGATTACGTTGTGAAACAGTGATAGCGCTATATGTACTGCATAGCCCCGTCTCACTCTACTGGAATCATTATGGCGATAGCACTAAGCACATCGTAGTACGTTTGCTGTATTTTTTTCTGGTAGTAAATCATCAAACGACTCCTTCCGCTCTGGGTGAAGCGGACGAGAGTATCAGACTTCTACTGACTAAAACCCATCCTGTTCTTTCAGTTGCCCTTGTGGTCTGAGACCGCAGTATCTTCTGAGAACATTTCCGCCACCCCAGAAGGCAATGGCCCTACCCCTACCTACCTACCCCTGCTCGCCGCCCGTAAGCCCGCGCCTACGGTGGGCGAAGATCAGCTCGCGATCTTCGACGCCCGGGGCGTATAAAGAAAACTGCAATTATCAATTTAACAAATATATTTATACTTACTAGTAATATTTAGAACGTCTGTATTTACACGGGACTGAAAATATTTTTGTCCCAAAGAATTTCACAAAAAACCGTCTGCAAATCGTATATATATTACTCTAGCTGTTTCGTTTGTGGCGAAGTAAAGGTCGAATAAATATTTATAATCTGAGAGTGATGAAAATAATCTGGAATGTTACGGAAGGTACTGCTAGGTCGAATCGAAAGAAGGTCATAGCAATTTGTACCGCATAGAAACGATAATTTATGATACTTTGAGCAATGGTTGGAAGTTGATTTATACATAGTTTAGACGCAAAACTGAAATACCTATTAAGATATATACGAAAATAATTTTCTATCTGTTTGGCTTTCACGGCTAAGCCACTAAACTGGCTTAGATGAAATTTGGCATGAAGATAAGTAAAGGCCCGGAGTCATACATAGCCTGGACTATCATGATGACAGTTTGCATAAAAATCGTAAATTTTTATGGTTCTGTACCCAGTGTGTAAAAACGGGACCCTATTACTAGGGCTCTGCTCTCTGTCTGTCTGCCTGTCACCAGGCTGTATCTCATAAACCGTGATAGCTAGACAGTTGATATTCTCACAGATTGGTGTATTAAGGTGTCGCTATAACAACAAATACTAAAAACAGAATAAAATTAATATTTTTAATTTAATATCTCCCATACAACAAACGTGTAAATAACACGTTTGTTGTATGGAAGATATTAAATTAAAAATATTAATTTTATTCTGTTTCGTTTTTTATGGATAATGGTAGTGAACCCTTCGTGCTTGTGCTTCGAGTCCGACTCGTTCTTGACCGGTTTTTAATTTTTAGTTTCGTGTTCAGACATACAAATTTTTATTGGAATTGGTCATAGTAGGTATAACAAAGGGACATAATATTGCAACTCGTTTTACTGTCGTTTTGTGTAAAGCAGAAATATTATTCAGGTTTTTGCAAACACCTCCCTATTAGCGAATATTATTATTATTTAGCGAATATCAAAAATTAAAAACAAACCATTTACCAAACCTACACAGAAACAAATCACGGAATCTAAATATGATTTTTTATCATATTTTATAGCGTCTTGAAAGCTACAAGAATAGAAAATAAATAGAATCAACAAATAACAAATCATACAATACACTACCACTGTCTGAAAGAAGAACAAATCGATCACTTTGCACCTGTAACCTTGCATAAAGTCATGCATAATTTTATGGCAAATAATATTTTGGCAATTGTGACCAAAACATAAATAGGGAACACCCACGGGAAGGCCAAAATAACGATTTGGGCACAATCCAAATGTCATTAAAATGTACACATGTCATCATGCCAGGGCAAACAATCACTAAGAACCTTTTGGTTGTAAAATCCAAAAATATACACGTTTACTCCCAGGGGATGACAAGTATTTCAGAAAAATTATCGAAAAAGAGGAAATTGTCAAGAAAATTAGTATCGACTTTGTATCCTACGAATTTGTATCATGGCCAAACGTGGATTGTATTGTGGTTGGTAACATCATTTACTTAGCTTTTTCTCACCAGGTCGGGGTCGTCTTTTTTATTATTGTAATTATTAATTTAATTGACTTTTAATATATATTTGAATCTTTTTGAATGTAAAATTCTCCATTTGTATTTTAAATTAGGAAGCCGAGCAATTGTTTGAATTTGTGTATTTTTATTTTATTTTATATGGGTCTTGGACCTGAAATAAATGAATTTTATTTTATTTAAATATTATTTAAAGCTGACGTAGCTGATTACTGATTATAGAGTAGCTGCCTATCTGACCTCCATAACCATGTAGCTGGGTAACACGATACCCTTTAGCAAGACCAGTGTCAAATTTTCCGGCTCCTGACTACCTGTACCAACTGTCAAACATGTAGAAAATACAGCCGGAGCCAATTGCTTACGCAACGTGTAACAGAATAAACGCAACTCCTAAAAGTAGTTGGCTCAGAATCGGCTTCTGAATTGATTTCCGTCATAAAAAATAGGTGTTAAATTTTGAAGGAAAAATCTTTCATTTAACTTAAAATGGAAACAGTATCATAATCATAACAAATGAATACAATCCTTAATTCAAGGAAATGCGCTCGTGTGCGTGTCGGTCGCTAACATTGCATGAGTGTATGCGTCTGCGTAAGCATATTGTATGACGCACATACGTTTTGCGTTTAGTAAGGATAACTATTTTATAAAAAAATGTCTAGGTTTGGTTTCAATTTATTTAGTTACGGATGTTGTTTTAGACTTATAATTTAATATTCTAATTGCAATATTGTAATTGGGGTATTGCGCTTTATTTATTTTTTTATTTTATTTATTTATTTTATTTTATTACAATCTTAAATCTACCATTACAGCGCGTAATACCGCTTAATCTGTTATACCGTGTATAGGACTCATGTTAAGAGCCCATCCTCAAACGACGTCGGCAAGCGGTGCTTAACCGCGTTGGTCGTTAACCCGTACGGCTGTTAACATTTTACCACGACCTCCTCGTTCATATCATGGTTGGTACCCACGGAGTCAATGAAGTGGCAGCAAAATAATGGACCCAGCAAAAGCCAGCATGGGGAAACTCGGTGCATCTCGGAAGAGCATTCATCGCACAAAAGAGGTGTATACGTGTGATTTGTAATGTAGACCCACTCACATCCTGTAAACCACTGTTTAAGAAACTTAGAATACTTACATTAACTGGTATTTATATTGAGGAAGTATGTAAATTTACCAAATCTCATCCTGAGATGTTTGAAAAACTGGGAGATAAATGCAAGTTCAAAACTAGATTTCCTAATAGGTTGATTAATCCTAAAATTAAAAAGGAACTATATAGGCGAAGTTGTTACCCTATGTGCACTAAAATTTATAACAAGGTTCCAGACTAAATTAAGGAACTTCCTATGGTCAAAAGGGTTCCGCTTCAAAAGGGCTTTACGCAGATGGTTGATTGAGAATCCCTTTTGTACTATACAAGAATTCCTCCAGTTCAAATTTAATTAATCTAATACCTACCTAATTAATTTTACCTTTAATTAATTAAATTAATTTCAACAAAAATTTGCATGTCATAATATTATGATTAAATAAGTTAAGCTACCAATTAATTAATTAGTTAATACCATTGTAAGACCTTTGTAACCATATTTATTTGCAAATAAATCTTTGACTTTGACTTTAAACTGTCCCAATTCCTCAGCAAACAAGAAAGCCGTAGTCACACGTCACGTTATTAATTGTTTTGTTACGGTTGATATCCTATATAACGTGTGACTACGGCTTTTATTTTTGTTCTGTTCTTGTTTTTCCAGTAACCTTGTTTATTTCAGCATCCTGAAAATCTTGTTTCATCCTTTTTAGCATCGATTTTTTGTCGTAGTCGGGTTTTAGTTTTTTTACTTTTTATTATTTAAACTATTTTGGTGTTAAATCACTGTGCTTCTTATTTACTTTATTTTTTATAAGTTCAAGTGAAGCCCTTTCAAATGATACCAAACACGGTATATCTATCTTACTTTTATTTTTTACACATGACTTTTGGACCGCTAGAGGGCGCCACGTTAAATTTAAGCAATATTTTTGATAAGTACAAGTGAAGCCCTTTAAAATGATACCAAACACGGTGTATCTATCATACTTTAATTTTTTTACACATGATTTTTTGTCCACTAGAGGATGCCACTTTAAATTTAAGCAATGTTTTGGAAATGTGCATGTGACGCCCTTTCAAATGATATCAAACACGATGTGTTTATCTTATTTTTATTTTTTAATACAACACTTTTTGGGCCCTAGAGGGTGCCACATTGGGTTTTGTGACACGTCACGTAGCCTATGTTCAGCGGACGGTCAAGAAGGTTCTAACGATACCTCATTTGTTGAGTCCCGATAAGCAGCTTTGGAGCTATGGGGGAACAGATGGACATACACACATACATACATACATACATACATAGCCTGTCAAAATCATAACCCTCCTTTGGCTTTGCCGTAGTCGGGTAAAAAGGCGGAGTCATAAAAAAATTGCGTGTCATTTTGAGCACATTTGAAACCTTAATATCTCAACTCGGTGACTTTGAAAGTTCACATGTTTGTATCAATTCTGGCAAGCCAAAGAACGGTCAAGGCAACAATAGCAAAGGCAAAATGCCAGATTTGTATTTTATACGATATATTATTGTAGTAAGTAAGTATTCTCTATATAGAATTAAATAGAAATATGCGAGCACGATGTGAATTTAAATGCTAATCAGAGATGCAGTAGTGTCATTATATCAGCGTCTTGGGTGATATAATGATTTCTATAATTATATCTTATTTATTTATTTGATCTACCAACAATTACAAAAAATATTACTTGGAAAACGTGCGTTTACAGAAAATTTTAAATACACATTCTTTTTGGGGGGCTAAATCATCAAATGAGACCTCCCGCTCTGAGTAAAGCGAAAAGGAGTTTCGGGGGTCTACTAAAAAAAACGAACCCTCTTTCTTCACGAGCTCTTGAGTTCCGGGGCCGCGGTATTCCTCAGAACATTCCAGCAACCCTGACAGGCAATGAAGCGCTGTCGTTCCACAACACTAGTACCGAGAGATCTGTAAGGCACGCTTGGAACTAGAAGCGCCGCTACCCTGGGTGTGGTCCTTACCAGACGGTAAGCTACCCTTGCTCGCCGTCCGCAATGCCGCGCCTGCGGTGACTGTAGAAACTTTATACCAAGAAACAATCACATAAAGATAAGAACACCTCATAAATATTTTAAAAAATAACCTGTAGATCCCATAAAAATATTCTGAATAAATAAATAGTTCTTAAATCAAAACAAACTACCTAGAATCAGTCTAAATGTATCTATTATTCTTCCTTATCAAAACATTGTGTCTGTTGGTATTACTACGAGTAACTAGTATAATATATTTGTTAACTTGCTAATTAAGATTTCCTAATGAATTGAACTGAAACGTCTCATCTGCCAAAATCAAACATTGTTGCCAACCAATATTAAATAACAGAAATAACAAGAAAATGTTCTTACCAAATAGAGTAACAGCAATATTCTATTTCGGCAAAGAAATACTCTATTCTTATACCTACTATTCATTAACCCTACAAAAAACTACGAAACCCATCCAGAAAAATACTCTAATTACATTCACGTGAGGTAATTACTGGTAACATTGAACTTGGAGTCTGACCACCTACACCTTGTCATGAAATCCATCACTTGCCAAATAACTGTTTACGCAAATATCTACCTTATGACATAGGTTTTTAGAACAATTGTCTTGTCATTGAACAGCAAGCAGACATTCGTCAAAAACTTGACGGCATAATGTATTCTGGCTTCCATCCAAATCCAAGTACTACCAAAAGAGATTTTGGAAAGGCAATTGACACGATGGAGTGTAGTGCGAAAAATGTATATGAAAGTTTTGAAGATATTTATTTAGATATAATTAGGTATTTAGTGAAAATATAATTATAGTTGTTGCATTAGTTTAATAAAATATATTTCAGACATTACTGTATAATAGTCTGAGAATGTCCGTGACATCTAGTGTACTGCTGTTGACTCGGACATATTTTACCGTCTGAGGTTTCGACTTATGTCATCTAAAAGAATACATCTATACATATAAATCAAATTGAAATGTCTATCTGTAATTTCAAAATAACTGTATTATCTCAAGTTATTTACATAATACTAAAACACAATCTTTAAAAAAAATTGTCTGTCTTTCTGGTTGTCGGGATTAATCTCTGGATCGGTTGAACAGATTTAAATGGTACTTCTACGGGAAGATCCTATCTTCTACTTTTAATAGACAAATATTGGATATTTATATCCCAAAATTCACGGGGTATCGGAGTTTATTCCGGAAAAGTGAAGGAATAAGCTAGCTCGGTTTTTTGTTTCGGTGTGAAAATCATCCAATGACTCCTGCCACTCAGGGTAGAGCGGAAGGTCTTGTATTCCGAAGATGGAGCGGTCTAGGTGGAACTAGATTGTGCATTTCCATCGCACACTCCCCGAAATTTAATCGATTGAAAACCAATAGGCTGTTCAAGGGTCTTTTTTACGTTGGGAAAATCATCAAATGAGTCCCTTCACTGCCCTTACGTTTCGAGGCTGTGGTATTTCGTTAGAACATTCCTGCAATCCCAGCTGGCAATAGCCGTGTCGGGCCTCGTCAATGCTACAGACTGTTATTCGAGGCGCACGTGGAACACGATAGCCCGTCAACCCGGGCCCGGTCTTTACCGAACGGTGAGCTATCCCTGCTTGCCGCCCGTAAGCCAGCGCCTACGGTGGCCGGAGATCGGCTCGGGATCCCCGACGCCTGGGGTATACCCCGCAGCGTCTGTCGCTTAAGGAAGAGAGATAACTCTACCTCACGCGTTCAGCCTCCTCCTTCACTAGCATGACTGCTTGGCAGAATGAGACGACTGCATCCCATTCCCCTCACCCCGCACCATAGTCTGAACTAGGACCGGGCGCGAGAGGTCGCCGCCGCCTCCACAAGACACGGCGGTGCTCTGCCCAAGCGGGGCATACCTCCGCCATACGCTCCACCGTGTCCTCCGGGTGGTTCTCACAAAGATGACTTCCGGGCGTGTCCTCTCTCTGTATCCAAAACAGGTACCTCCCGAAACAGCTATATCCGGTAAGCACCTGCGTCAAGTGGAAGGCGAGGATGCCATGGCGTCTCTCCAGCCAATCCATGACATATCGCCGCAATTGCAGCGTGTCCTCGCTGGCACAGCTAGTTCTTCATAAACGTCTCCAGATAAGACAAATTGGTATTCCCTTAATTTCAAGTTGTCATTAGTCAAGTCGTAATGTGTGCAGGATACACCTCCCAATATAAATGATTCCCTGAATTCTGCAGCACAATATTTAAACAATATTACTAGTGATCATATTACACCAAGTCCCAGTTCCACTACCATATTAATAGCTGGTGCTCGAGATACTAACATTAAATCAGTAATAAAGTTTCTTTAAAAAAGCTTTGCAGCGCTCGAACACATACCAGGAGTGAATAATTTAGAGGAGATCACTGTTACAGAGTATTACATCAGTATGCGGAAGCTGGCAGACCATTGTTCATGGCACAAATCTAATGGAGAAGGTACAAGCGATTGATCTACGATTTATTATAAGAGTGAAACATAAATATGGAGACGTAATGCTATGAATATCAAAAGAATATAATGGTTAATTTCTCGAAATGTGCTAATGACATAAATAAGTATCAATTCTTTATATACTATTTAAAATCAAGTTTTTACTTCCCATTGTTCAAAGCGAACCTTCTGCAGTTAACTTCTAGAATCGACGCCCGCGCAACTGTCGGGATATTTCCGTACTCCCAGCTCAATGCCACGAGGCCAACAACATCCACTCAATGAATTACTCATTACTCTACAACTCCAATTAGGACATTTTCTTCAGCAACTGATAACACAGTTCAACATTATTTATACATTTATTTTCAAGTTCATGAAAACGTTTCTCATTGGTATTCAAGTAAAAGACAAGAAATAAAAATTATTCTCTTATTTATTTTGGTCCCATCAACATTACACAATTTAATGGTAAGCGAATATATTATGGTTAATTTATAACAATAAGTTAATTATCACATTGCTTAAATAAAGTACATAAAAGATACAGTAAACTCTTACATTTTTATCAGCCAATTGTTCGTGAGAAACTACATAAAAACGAACAATAATCTAAATTATTTCTAACATAAAAATCATTTAACTTTATGTCCGTCTACAAAATTATTTACTTCCTCAACCACATAAATTAATGAACACCCATCTGAAATAATCCAAGCTGATTCACTTTCATTCATATCCAAGTCATTCATCCATTCAGTCTTATATTTATTACCATTCTTCACCTTTTACGTCATCCTTCCATTAATCTCCGCACAAAGTAATCACAGCTATCCTTTTAGCCTAGCCTATATCGCTTTTACTGTCACTCTTCAGCTCTTTTCGATGGGTCCATATCTCTGTCTGAACCAAGTCATGCCGATGTAGTCAGCCTCGTATACGTCTGGTATCTCCTTGTCGATGGCTTCGCAGTAAACCATCTTAACTGAAGGCTCTCCAAAGAGCCTCTCCTCGTACTTGATAAGCTGCTTGAAGAATCCGGTGTTCGGCCGGATTTGTGGTCTGAAACAAAAATGTAAAAAATAAATAAATAGAAAAGATAAATATCGAGGTAGAAATCGATTTATGACTTCTTACGCTTCAGTGTTATGGTGAACGGAAACAATAAAGTGTTTGAAATTACCCGCGTAATCACGTCTTTTGTAACGATGAAACCATGTATTTTAAGCGACCATTCATAAATACAAATATCAAAACGTCTGCTGTTGGAAAATATTCGTTGAGTTACTCACCGTCTCTGCTTCATATGATAATAGGCGTCCCTCAATGTCATCTTCTGCCATTTGACGAGGTACGCCAAGCAGAGAGTGACGGACCTGGATATGCCAGCCACGCAATGCACCAATACCACATCACCGTTACAGATAACCTGAGCAAACAAAGTTCATTAAACAACTGTTCAATAATTAACATTCAGATCCATTGCAATCAAACCAAGTACAATACAATTGGAAAAGAAAATATTTACACTATCTTTCATTACTGAGTCTGAAATGTGTATCACAAACAGAGATAATCTAGGCCAATCTTGAATTGAAGAAATTCTAATCTGTCGAGAGGTATAAAACCCGCATTGATCTACTAGAAATTTTCAATATAAATGTGTGAATTATTTACCTCATTAATTAGGTCAGCCACACTTTCCATGTACGGATGCATATCAGAATTTGGTGTATCCAGAAGTGGCACGAACTGCCTAGGGACATAGTCTTCAGGAGGTGGGGGCAGCTCTGGGGCTGCACTCACGATAAGACCAGGGTGTAGGGCTCTGACTGCTCCGGGCAAGGCATGGGCACCGCACACATACAGATATGGGGTGACACGAGAGACACCGAGAGGACAACCTCTGTAACAACAATAAAAATGAATGTTAGTAATATTTTTAAAGATATATTTACTACACCTCAAAATGTTGCAGAACTTACATATCAAAAATTGAAAATCCCTAACGTTTCATGTATTTGGTGTAGCATTTAAGGGTACTAGGTAAATAAACGTACTTCAAAGCTAGCCTGGAAACGAAATCCATCCATCACAAATCAAATCACCTTGATATCAGATAAACATAACTGAAAAACGATCAAAACATGATTACAGCAGGCCTGACCCGAATCACGACAACACACAGACTCTGGCACGTAAACACCACATACCAAACGGTTGTGTCATTCTGGCCAGCTGCCAACTGATTCAAATCACCAATCATGAGGTCAAGCTAGCGAACTTGTTAATGCTATGTTACTCGTCAGTGAACTCTCAAGTTCTGGCAGTGAAATTGTTTCTATCACTGTTTGGTCTAACATAGGATCAAATATTTTTGCTTCTATTGTGATATCGAAATTCGAAAGAGGATTTGCTTCTGTATATTTTTGATTAATTGATTGAAAATGAAAATAGATGATTTTTTACTGTCTATTTACATGTGAAACAATGAAGTTGGTTACCAACTTATTGAGACACACTTTAACAGATTAATCAAATAGCGCTATTTTATAGTTTTTCTTTAAAGGACACCAACTTTCATCATAATCAATAACAGTATCCCTAAGTTTTACATTAAAATCTGCATTATGCTTTCCTAGGGCACCATCTTTGCTGATTTGTACATCTGCCACAAATATTTTTGAATCATTATTAATCTAAAAACGTTGGCCAAAACTAATGCAACTCTTGCGATAAATTATAATTACTTATTTAGTTCCTCCTTGGTCAGGATCTGCGAATCAACCACTGTCGGTTCATTTTCATCTCCTACACTCGCGACCTTGTCTGATACGGTCAGGACTTTCATAATGTTTCACCAAACTATAAAAACTTCAAGTTCTATATACTGTCTTTCACTTCACTGTCCACTGCCACTTCTCACTTATACTTTTAGAATTAAATTCACGAACTTCGAATCACTGAAGAGTTGCCACAATTATTTGTGAACTCTTCTTCGCACTAAGTTTTATATCAACTACTCCAAAAAGTTTTGATAGTTTTTAATTGTGAACAATAAAATGTTCCCTGTTTTATTTATTATCTGTTTGAGAACCTACAGGTTCTTCTTCAGTTCTTGATGAATCGTCGACTTGAAAATTATCGTGTTTAATATCGATGAGAGAATTTTCGGAGAGCTAGCGTGCGTCCGCGCTGTTTGACTGCTCCGGCGCACTGAGCTGACGAAGCCACCTGTACGCGATCCTTAGCCCGTGACGGTCCGGGATTGCAATATCCGGCATTCCACAGTTTATTTTAGCGCGACGGTGACGCTTATTTTGTTTACAATGTTCGCGATACTGTTTATGGTTTGTATGAAGGGATTCCTGTTTTTTTTTTTCAACGGAGAGAATTTATTCGTTTGTGTTTTGATTGTCTCCAATACAGTTAAATAAACTTTTTTTCTGGTGATGCGAGAAATAGCTACTTCATTATATTTAAATCCTCATTAGTAAAACTAGTATCTACCTACATACATAATCTACCTTATTACTACAGAAGATTTTCATAAATCTTCCACAACAGTACCTAGGTACGTACCATCAACAAATCAAGTAAAGAAAAATCTTGCTGTCGTAAAACAGTATTTTTCGGTAGCAAGGAAAGGGCTACTTAGCGTTTCGTCTTAAATCTGTTTGAGGTCTTTGGAAAATATAATAAAGGGGCCCATACGACCGTGACAGATCACTTTTTTGTTAGGATATAGGTACTAAGATTCGAAATAGAAAAACATGCTGAAATCGGAAAGCCGGATTTAAGAGCAGTTTCACGCATGCATAAGCTAATAAGTAAGTTGGTATTAATATCAGTTATACTACTGTATTAGAAACTAGGGGAATTCTATCAACCGCCTTGCGCACGTGCCAAGGTTACCAGTGGGAAAGATTGTGCCTAACTATCCGACCCAGTAACAGAGTAACAGAAAAACCCCTTCTGGTCTTCTGGCTTCTTGTAACGACTATACAACGCATACAAATGGCAGCCGGAACAGACAACTAAACGTGCTCTTCTACAAAAAGAAAAATCTCACTCACCCATCCTCAAACCGAGCAAGACCAATCCGAGACAAGCATGCCTTATCCTTCGAGATCGACTTGTCCGGCTGTTATTATTTAGCCATAAGTTCCTACGAAAATAGTGACACAAAATTAATTATACTTGACCTTATAACATTTACGTTACCTTCGCTACTTCCTTATTTCCCTGAAAGTTCTTCCTGAAAATAGTGCCAAACCCTTTTGTTTTACAACGCTGAAATATTTGAAGGTGACCTAGAGACTATCGTTTTATTACCGATCGTGATGGTTCTAATATTGTATTTAGTTTTAACCAATTAATTCAATCATTTGTCAACATTAAACAATGATATTGATAAATGAGATGAATCTACACGATTCATGATTGAATTGAATTAACCCATACCATTCCTATCCAAAGGCTTGTTATCGTTCAATTTTTACTGACCTTTGGGATTAAAAAAAACATTTTTATATCTCAATTACTCTCAAGCTATAAAAAAATCGTTCCTATACCTATAATTTGAATTATAGGAGGTCATAATGTATGATCGAGTCCATATCTATTTAATTGCCGTGTCGCAATAGCTAATTATATCCAATTCGAAACAGCACATTTCCAGATATTAATATTATCAAACAAATAAATCAACAATCTTCAACTATAGCTCTATTTTTATTAATGGGCAGAGAGGTACGATCGCAGCTTGGAATTTTGGGGTAACTAACAATAAAATATGTCAAGTAAATGAGTTGTCTTTATTGCACAATACAAATTTTATTGCACACATTATACAACAAATTGAAGTCTTCTATTTTTATTGGCAAATCGGGTGATATTATTTGGAACGTCTTATTTTGCAAAATTTTAGAAGATTTTCTATTTGGGGTGTATGATTTTGGGGGGTCATGTCCCCTGTGAATTCAGACCGCGCCTGCAGAGATATCTCTGCAAAATATACCTACCTACTTACAAAAGAATTCGGTATAGTCATACTTAAATCACCTAAGAGGGTAATTAATCTGTTCATATTTGTTAGGCGCATGTGCCTGAAGAATATTAATAATTTAATTTGAATAGGTAATTAATTCAGCAACGGTTTGCCGATAAAGCAAATATGCAAACGCCATACTTTCACTACATACTTACTGTTTCCCGCGACTTCATTCGTAAAGAAATTACGAACATTTTCCGATATTAAAGCCTGTGTTCCAGACCTACATAACATGTGTCAATTGGCGCGATTGAGTAAGAAAAAGCCGAACGTCTAAGCTTACCTTTGAGCCTTTTTGGCACAACCACGAAGCACACGTAATTATCTATCTTTGTATTTACAAGTACTTACCTACGTTCTTTTGTTTCTTTGTGTATCCTGTTGTGTGCTTTGTTGCATGCGCCAAATAAACATTTTTCATTCTTCTAGTTTCTTTCTTTCTCATTTGTATTTTTAGTATTAAATTATATGTATTTGCAAAATGGTTATTAAATAACACTTTTACATGTAATTTTTCTCGTAATTTAAACTAGATAAGGCATTTTCTATCTGACTGTCTTGAGAAGAAACACAGAAACAAACTCAGAGGTCAGTTTCTTCTAAAGTCCATACAAATGAGGATAATTTTTAAGAAAAGATGCACACAGATTTGAGTGAAATATATAGAAATAGCTATGTATAGATTAACTACGTGTTAATAAATAAACGTGTTATTTCTCTCACCTCACAATGTAACGGACAAAATCTAGGGAAGCTATAAGCGGATCGTCTGCATAACTCAGGTGCGACTTCCGCACTCGCTCGCCTCGGGATCGTAATAACTTTACTTCTATACGCTTCCCGACAAAATATAACAAGCCAAGGAGACAATTTAAATGTGATTTGTCATTTAAACGATAATTTGACGGTTTTATGCTAGAACGCGTTATGTATTGTGATTGAAATGGTAGGCACTTTATTTTAATAGTGAGACATTTATTATTATTTATTATTAACTTGGAAAAATTAGGAACGGAAAGAGTTTGTCTGTTTTTTTTAAACCAGAATCACACAGTATCAGTCTGTGTCTGGCTAACATATTATCAATAGACTCGGAACTTTTGGTGAATTTGTGAGTCGTGACTCCTAGTAGTCGAGTGCGAAACATATAGGTACCTACCTACTACAGTGGCATCTCGACGCAGCGACTTGTATTTACTTACTATAGCAGAAAGCTACTTAAGAAAATTAAACGGGCTTACAAAACAGTCACTAAGCTACATATCTGCGTGTTCTTAAAAGACTTGCCTTCTCATCCTTAAGCCAGAAAACTAACACCAACCAAGATCCAACTACCCTCCATTCCTTTCTAGATCTGGCTAAAACTAAACCAAAACCGAATACTCACCTAAAATTAAGGAACAAGTTTTGAAACCCAACCCTCGTCTTTACACCTATTCAGAAATCAAGACAAAGCACATAAAACTGCCTTTTTACACGCGTAACTCAAGTTTCTCCTAACCTGAAATACCTGTCTCTAGAATCTAGAATAGATACAGTATCTCGTTGCATATGCTCAAGTATATATGCACATTATAGTAGGTACCTACCTAAAATGTACTGTAAATATTTTCGCTCAAGGTATTTGGAACTGAATGTGCCGAGTGAAATGCAGCTGTAATAAAATAAAATACTATCAAATGCAGCGTGCACTTAGGCCGGTTGCAGCACTGTAGCTTGTCTTCTTTGCTCATTTTTTATAAGGGCCTATGCACACCACGTTTTTTAAACGCGCGTTTGTAGCGATACAGACGCGCCGGTGCCGCGTGTTTGAATCGATATAAACGACAACAAACTGATCTGTAGGGATAAAAGCGCGCAGTTGCCACGCGTTTCTAAAACGCGCTTCGACGGCGCGTTTAAAAAACGTGGTGTGCACAGGCCCTAAGACGGACGACTAACTGTGACCGCGGCTTAGTTCGCGTGGGAAGTTCTCCGGCGGAAATACCGATTCAAAGTCAATCGATCAAGTGAAATCAATATCCGATTTCTTCCCCTTGACATTAATGTTGACGAATTTTTTAAGCCCAATGAATTCTTGCCCGCGCCCATTTTATATTCGCCTTTATATAATTTATTACAACTAGAAATGTAAGTATGTTACTGAAAATAAACCTTGGATTAGACATAGGAACATCTCCATTATAAAAATTCCTGTACGACATTCTTAGGCGACATTTGAATATATTTGAATATCAACGTCGAGTCTGTAACAAGCCTAATAGCTGACTGACAACACCAATAAAAAACACAATCCTGTCTGTAAAAAACGCTTGTTTTCTTTTTTCCGAAAATATTACAAAATATTTTTGGATTTTAAAATTGCATTTTAGTGTCTGAAAATAAAATGTAGATAATGTGTTATTACAAACAGCATTGGGCTTTGCCAATTTGCACACATTATGTCTTTGGGAAACGATATATTCCGGATGAATCAACATTTTTTTTCTACTTTTTATTTATAACAAATCTGGAGCAAGGGAAATGTTTCGTCACCTTGTCATCTTCTGAAGAGCCATTTATAAACTCGTTTTACCCCTGTTTGCTTATGTTAGTATAAGCCCATATATTTTTTTTTTTCGTGGTGCGAAAATCATCAAATGACTTCTCCCGCTCTGGGTGGAGTGGAGGGGAGTGTCAGACTTCTACTGACTAAAAACCCACCCTCTTCCTTCAGCTGCCCTTAAGTTCCGGGGCCGCGGTATCTCGTTAGACAATTCCCGCAACCCCGGCAGAAAAGTATCGCAGATGGCTGTGTGTCGAAATTACATCCACCGATTTGCACCGTAGTACCTACAACTGACGGCTTGCGGGCCTAGACAAAATCCATTTTCTGTAAGCGTTAACGCCAACGGAAAAATTAAATTATATGGAGTTGACATTTGCTAACCACATGTCACGTGATTGTCACGTAACCTACATTTAACTTGCCCGTTTTTATGTTGTACACCAACCATAGTATGTTCCCATTTACCTTCTTAATTAATCAAATTAAAAATTAAAAAAAATATATAAAAAATTATAAATACGCATCTATTATACTAAAAATGGATTTAAGAGCTGCAAAGTGCAATAACAATATGATACCTCTATTTAGAGCCATTTATGGTCCCTGGGGGGTTAAAATATTATCAGCCCTATCGTAAAATCGATTATTATATTCTTTGGCGCTAGCAACACTGGTGACAGGTCGTAAAAACAATTTCTTGAACAAGTTATTTTAAAATACTTATTAGTGGTGTACAAACAAGTTCTATTTAGTCTTTGGTATTACATTTTCTTTCTTCTTTACATTTGAATTATTGCATTATGTGACTCAATCAGTGTTCGTGCTGTATTTTTGTCGTAATAACTTCCATAAATACATAAATCGATAAGTTTTCTACCGGCTGTAAACTTGAATACACCAATGACCAAGTTCGGTAAGTAATTTTTTTTGCATATCATTCCGGGCCCTCCCTATGTGCTTACTACATTCCCACACTTGGAAACAATGCTCTTAGTTCTTTAGTTCTAATCTACGTTCAGTCACAGTATAAAAATATGGACAGACAGTACGGAATCTACCTACAAACGCTCGAAACTGAGCTAAGCTGAGTGTGCTCACTCACACAAACATGCGCACCGACGAGACTCCTAAGCGCACGTTGCAGTGCTCTCTGTTGTGCGTGCCACGTCAAGACGAGTGGTCACGTTTAAATTTTATTTATCTCCGAAAATGCCACGAACGTATTGCGTTGTGTACGGCTGTTTGAACTCGGCTTTAACAAAACCGGAGCTATCGTATTTCAAAGTTCCTGCTGATTTTGAAAGATAACAATGATTTATTTATTAACATTGTTATACTTATAATCGTTATCGAATTATAAGTCTGCGATCATAATGAATTCGTGATCTTATTACTTATAAATCCAGAATGCGGCGGTTATAAGGATATTTAAGGCCGATAGTGCAATAGTTGTAACAAAATGTAAATCAAAGATGGCGGCCGCAATAGGTATCAATTTTTTCATCATGGGTGAAATTTTCGTGGTATTCGAGGGTGGAGGGTGTTAAAAACGATAGTGCTGTCAAAACGTGAATTCAAGATGGTGGCTGCAAAAGGTATCAATTTTTTCGTCATAGGTGTCGTTTTCATGGTATTTGAGGGTGCTAAAAACGATAGTGCTGTCAAAACGTAAATCCAAGATGGCGGCTGCAACAGGTATCAGATTTTTCGTCATGGGTGTCGTTTTTTTTTTTCGTTTTCATCCAACCTCAGCTCGCGTACGCTTCCGCCAAAACTTGCAAAGGTTACGCCGCCGTAATGACAAAGTTACAGATCTATAGTTCTACAAGTTGTTGTGTGTTAATATTAAATTGTTTTTCGTGTTTAAATTATCGTCTTTTGCTGAGATTAACCAATGCCATGAGATTACCTATTTAAATTGTATTTGTAAGCTAGGCAGTTATTTAAATTCGATGGATTGATCACTACAGGACAAAAATGTGAAAAAAAAAAACAATATTAAATCATTAAAAGTGACAACCCTATTGCTTCAATGGAGCGTAGGTAATTATGTCGTCAACTATACCCTATTTTCTAATCTCAGAGACAGAATTGACACATGCAAATGTCAAGTTTAGAAATAATGTTATACCTTTGAAGCAGTGTTATACCTACGATACCGGTTTGTTGAATCGTAACTTTTTCCCGACTGCACGACGCAAAGGAGGGTAATGTGTTTCACAGTATATGTATGTATGTAAGTATGTGTGTTTGTACCTATGTGACGTTGTACAGGCTAAACGCGTGGGCTGATTTGAATAAGTCTCACGTTAATCAATTCGTCTTAACCATGCGAGCGTCACAAGAGATATGACAGTTAATTATGAAAAATCGGCAAACTATATCAAATATCGTTAGGGTATCGTTGTATAGGTCTTTTATATAAAGAGAACTAGCAATGTGGGTATAATTCACATTACTAACAATCTTTTTGACCCCTCCAACTTGGCAAAATATCCTTGTGTTTGGAATGAGAGGGATTCGAAGTCGCCATCTCTCGATCACAAGTCCGATATCTTAGCCATTTTTAGGTTTTTTCCTCTATTTTTCATTTAAAGCAATTGCTTAGGATATAGAAGTTTTAAAACGGATCAGTGCCACATTCAAGGTGCGGTTTTTTTCTTTCAAGTGGGGTATCAAAATAAAGGGCTTTACGAGAGAATAATTAATAAATATGTGATTTATTTGTATTAAACTAAATAGAAATGAAAAATCGTAATACTAAAGAAAGGATGAAGTTGGAATTATTCCTTCTTCTTTGACTTATAATGTTGTTATTTGATAACTTTATAGGCCAACCAAAGTTGTCCAAATAAAATCACCACCACCATTTTATTGGCAGTAACAATACACTGGGTGTTTCTTCATTGGCCGGCCCGGTCCGACACCGATACTGACAACGACAACGACACCGGTAGACGCTTAATTCTATGGAATTGTAGGGAACAGTGTCTCATTGACTGATTGACCTGGCCCGACACCAATATTAACTGCAAGGTACGACCTTAGTTGTGATGTGTTAAACTTCTAATTTATTTATAAAATGTCTATTTTGTATTGACACTAGAAAGCTCTATTTGTGCAGTTGATCCGAATAAACTTCTAAATACGCTTCCAGACCACAATTCCTAGCAAGAGTCAAATAATCTGTAAAATCTTTAACATATTTAAACAAAAAAGCTAAAAATAAAAATAAAATAAAAATGCCGACTGCTCAACTGAAAGAATTTTATTCAAAAAGCATATTTTTATTGAAAAAAGTAACAAGCAGGCGGGACCCATCCCATTTTTATTAATATACAGGGTGGCCCGTTTACAGTGGTCCAAAGATTTTTTTCAGCTTGAGAGCATCACAAGTGATCGTTTAAAACATACTTTAGTTAAGCGAAAACTTATAGTTTTGAAATTGTTTTTTTTTTAATAATCTAGTCTAGTTATTTATACTATATGAGCCTATAGCGCGATAGGTAGATTATTGCACTATGCTTATACCAAATTTCATTCGATTCGGTCCAGTACTTTTCATAACAGAGTGGTTTTGTGTCAAAAATATTGAAATTTCGGGTAATTAAAAAAAATCATAATTTCTTACTTAATTTCTTACTTAAATTAGCACCTACACATTATTTCAGGATAACGTATTATACAAAACTGATACTTGATTTTAGTGGGAACGTTAAGTTTCGATAGTGGCATATCACTACATAAAAATTGCAAAAAAACTGGCAACCGTCGTAATGTCAACTTTGTCTCTGAGATTAAAAAACAGGGTATAGGTAAGCCTATACCCTGTTTACCCCTATAACTAAGGTTTCTGTACTGTCCATCTATATACTGTGGCTCAGTGCAAACTGGCACTGTTTCGCTTGTTTTGCTGGACAATTTGTGGAAGCAAAATCGACGACGAAAACACTGGTTTCAGACTTTAAACTGCAATATATCCTAATATCTCCTACACACAAACGTAATTATTCCATAATTATAATCAACTATTTCTCGTGAATTGACGAGGGGGGGAGGGCGCACCATCAACAAAAGTGGAAGGAATAAGGGGAGGAGTGGATCAGAATGGGATCATAAAAAAGCAACCGATTGTGCAACAGAACACATTTTTCCATAAAATTACACTCACTATTTTTAGTACCTATATACTTACATGCCAAATAAGTACGTAGTAATCCGATAATAACTCCGCCCTTAAGACGACCCACTGATGCAATAACTTTGTTTAATTATTATTTTAGTGTAATGTCCTTTCTCTTACAAAATCCAAAAAAATAATAATATGTAAGATATGAGAATAAAAACAAATCTAAAGATAAGAGTAGTATAATTCTCTCATTTTCTTTTAAATTCATTACCATTAATTGTCCTTTCTAAAATTTTAATACCTACTTTGTTTGTCTTTTTATTTAGTTTAAATTGTAGCTATTCCCATCGTACATTCTAAAGTTCTCAATCCTCTCCTCTTATATCCTCAAATACTCAGTTGATTCTTGTCACATTCCAGGAGCGGTTTAATCAGCTTTGTAAATATGATGACTCACGGAGCTACTGTTGGTGAACAAATTTCAAACAATGCACAAAAAAAGCTTCAAGACTCAAGAAAGTCCTACTACTTGCAATTACCTGCAAGAAATCCGCTTAAAATCTAGTGCAAGAAGGAGAGAAAAGAGGGATTCAAGTCAGGAGGATAGATGACAAAACCCTTGAGACAGCTTGTGACACTGCACACCCCAATAGAAACTGTAAGTCCGTCTCAAAGTTACAGTTTGATGTATTCATAGATTAGGGTCAGGTTTAAGATCACTGTTAGGAGTCTTTACACCTCACATTATTTCATACAATATAAACATTAAAAGTTCGTTTGAATTTAAAATTCTATGTAGTTACTCATCTCACACTCACTCATCAGGCAAGTAACCGGCCTCATCTAGCTTAACTTAAAACACAAAAAAAAATGTGTAAAAGTGTTATTTATAACCAATTTATAAAATAAATATTTATTTCATTTCAACTCTATGATCAAGTGCATATTTAATAAAAAATATTATTACAGTTATCCTATTTCATGGGGTCCACTGAAATAAAACGACAATTTAGTTTAGGGGTACCCTATTAAGTATTGCGTATTTATAGGTATGTGACATTAGAATGATTGATGGGAATGTTCTAACAAGATACTGCAGCCCTGGAACAGCCCCGAATAGCTGTAGGAACAGGGTGGTATTTAGTCAGTAGAAGTCTGACACTCCCTTTTGTTCCACACAGAGCGGAAGAAATCATTCAAAGATTTTCTAACCACAACAATTAAAGATAGGCACTTCAAAAGTGGAAAAATCCCCCCCCCCCCCCCTTCTCTGAGTGAAAAATTTACAAAACATATATGTTACATCTCAATTAAACATTCAAAAAAATTGGTTTGGAAGACTTATCTACCATCAGTAGATTTAGGATATAGCATGTTTTTATTTATACATACACTATTAATAGCAAAGTTATTATGCAACCCATTAAGGCAGACATAACATATTATTATAATTATACAGCGTGAAATTTAAATATTTTAAAACAACCATTGAAAATTCCACGGTGTATAACTTAATAGTACCTAATCTTATACATTCTACTTATTTATTATTAGCTAAAAATTTTTACCTGAGTAAATTACGTTATTAAAATTGTCTGATTAGGAATCATAAAGAAATACTTAATTACTGTGGTCAGAAAGTAATAGTTAAAATATTTTATTCCTTAACTCATTTTTATTAATGTATCTCGTAAATCGTGGACTTAGCATTTCATTATTAAGTTTTTATAAATACACTAGCAGCTGCGCGAGTCTTCGCTCCCGTGGACTTTATCACGATAAAAACATAAACCTCCTTTCTTGCAGTCGGGTAAAAAGTAGCCTATAACCTTCCTCGAGCTTCAAGCTATTTTATACCAAATTTCATCCAAATCGATCATGCACTTTCGTAGATTAGCGCATTTAAAGAAACAAACTTTTCCGCTTCATAATATTAGTATAGATATGTTTGACAGTATACGAGTAAGTATAAGTTTATAAATATTGCGAGAACAAATACACAATACCTAATTAAATTGCCATCTTATTTTAGGGGACAAAATGAAACTAACGGATTACTAACTACATACAATAGAATTTTAAATGAAAATGAACTTTTATTTTTATTCAATGACTAACAGTCGCGCGGGACGTTGCTCCCGTGTACTCGCGATAGAAACATAACCCTCCTTGTTTTTTAATCGGGTAAAAGTAGCCTATGACCTTGCTTAAGTTATTTCCATACCAAATTTCGTCAAAATCGACCCAGTACTTTCGAAGATTAGCGCGTTTACATAAACAAACAAACGTTTTCGCTTTATAATATTAGTATAGATAGATGAATGATGATAAATGACATTTACTTTAAAAATTAGTTATTAAACACATATTATATACATTTTTTTTCCCGTAAATATTAACTAAATGAGACCTGTGTTTCCTAACTGATTACCCTCAGAAGAAACATCGAAACATCCTCATCAGATTTTGTTTCGATGTTTCTTCTGATCGTCATCAGATTTTGACTTGGTGTCAATGGGACCACCTCAGGAGGCTTTCAAAACAAAAGAATTTTGACAATCGGTCCTCAATTGGCGGAAACTAGTGAACATACGAAAAATAAGAACCGTAAAATATACGCATTATGAAGAATAACTCAAAAACTACCCATCATAATTACCTATGTCGATCAAATTTAAATGGGACCACATGACCAGTAGCAGCTTTTGAATAAATAATAAAATAGGCCAAGTGCGAGTCAGACTCGCCCGTAAAGGGTTCCGTAGTAACTACGCAAAATAACTTTGTTTTTCATAGTGTTTGTATGAAATACCAAGTTATATTTGCAGTTTTAGAAAATGTGCTATATCTCAAAAACTGCTGTCCCGATCTCGTTCAAACCAATTTTCGTTGAAAGTTTTCATTAGAATCTACAGCATATATTTTTTTAGATTATTCACACTTATAGAAGTTAGAAGGAGGGACACATTTTACCACTTTGGAAGCGTATATTTTTTTAATGGTTGACTTAAGAAAAAGTGGTTTTAGAAACCTTTATATCGTTTTTAAAACCTGTCTATAGATCCCACACACGTATAGGCTTGAAGAAAAAAAAAATTAGTTTTAGTTCTATGTATGTTTCTCCCCTTAATTTTATATATTTTTTATTTTTGTCCTAAAATCGGAAAGTGGTTTACCAAATATCTACTACCTACCAAGTTTTATATGTGTAGTATTTATAGTTTCGGAATAAAATGGCTTTGACATACGGACGGACGGACAGACTGACACAATGACGAAACTATAAGGGTTCTGTTTTTTGGCATTCGGATACGGAACCCTAAAAAGAAACAACGAAATCGGTACACACAGGCAAAAATACAGTCGAATTGAAAACCTCCTCATTTTTAAAGTCGTTTAAAATCATCATCATTATCCCCTTACCGTTTTCCCAGTATGTTTAAGTCTGCTTCCGGTCTAACCGAACTCAGTTGAGTAACAGTGTTTTATATGGAGTGCCTGCATATTAGACATCCATAACCCAGTAAATATGTACAAAAAAATGTTATGTAAAAAATAACAGTAAGTACTATTCTAGTCTAGTGTCAAGTCACAGTTGTCAACAGCGCCATCTCTCTATGATCGCAGTAAATGTACAACGAGGCTAGCCTCGTTATATCCCGACCATACTCAACCATAGCCTTGTATCTACTACTAGCTTCTGCCCGCGACTTCGTCCGCGTAGAAGTCGAAAATATTCCACGGGATCCCGTCCCCGACTTGCTTGACAAAGATTATAATAGCTCGGCTAATATGCATGATATAAAGATAATTTATAGCCTATAGCACTCAGGGATAATGCAGCTACATGTAAGCGAAAGAATTTTCAAAATCGGTTTGGTAGTTTCAGAGATTACCCCCTACATACAAACTTACAAATTTTACCTCTTTATAATATTAGTATAGACTACGTTAGCTACTGTGCTAAACACCTCATCAACGAATGATATATAGATTTTGCACAAATCCAGCAAAATGTCAACAGCGCCATCTCTCTATAATCGCAGTAAATATACTACGAGGCTAGCACCGCAAACATCGGGCACGCCGCAATTGCGGCGGTAAGACCCCTCTTTGAGGAGTGGCTAGATCGGCGTCACGGCGTCCTGACCTACCGCATGACGCAGGTCCTCACCGGACACGGAAGTTTCGGGAGGTACCTGTGTCTGATGGGTAAGGAAGAGACGCCTGGGTGTCACCACTGCGAGGGTCGCCCTGAGGACACAGTCGAGCACACGGTGCAGGACTGCCCAGCTTGGGCAGAGCACCGACGTGTCCTCACGGCGACAATAGGCGGAGACCTCTCGCGCCCGGCCTTGGTCGAGGCCATGCTGCGGGGCGAGAGGGAGTGGGAAGCGGTCGCCTCCTTCTGCGAAGCAGTCATGCTTCCGAAGGAGGAGGCGGGCCGCGTGAGGGAGAGGATAGCGTCCTCCCTCCAGCCCAGCCGCAGTGGTAGACGCCCACGGCGTCGGACGTCGGCCGACGATCTCCGGCCACCGTAGGCGCGGGCATGCGGACAGCGAGTAAAGGGCAACTCGCTGTCCGACCATGGACCATGCCCGGGTCGACGGCGCGTCGTGTTCCACGCGCGCCTCAAAGAGCGTCAGCAACATGACGAGGCCCCCTCTGCAGAGGGCCGAAGCCCGCCGGGGTCGTGGGACTCATCCCGTTACCGTGGCCCCGGTATGTAAAGGGTTATTGAAGGAACACCGTGGATTTTAGTCAGTAAAAGTCTGACAGTCCCTCCCACCCTGCCCGGAGTGGGAGGACTTATTTGATAATTTTACCACGCTAAAAAAAAAAAAAAGAAAGCACCGCAAACATACAGTCTACATAAATAGTAGGTACCTACCTGAATATTTTAATTATTCCGAAGCCTCAAATACCGTAGACATTGTAATAACAACTTGAAAACATTTAATTACAGTCAGAGCCGGATTAACCCTGTCAGAGGCCCTAAGGCTACCAAATCGTGTGTGAACTGAAAAACGCATATTAAGGGCTGTCGTTTTTAATATATTTGTTTACTTATTCCCAGATTTGTTCTAAAATTGTTTTAATTCTACTACTAAATCTAACGACTTGTATTTTGTGAGATAACTGTGAGCTCCCTAAGTTCACACGCACATCAAATTCTCGATCGAAGAAACATGTTTTCTTGGTGAGTGCACTGGGCCTGGGCCCCTAGTTGATGCGGGGCCCCTAGGCAGTTGCCTACTCCGCCTAATGGTTAATCCGGCCCTGATTACAGTGCACACCAAAATGTATTACCTATATCCTGAATCTTATCTTACTTATTATTACTATTATACCTAACTAATATTTATAAATAAATGCGAAAGTTTGTGAGGGTGGAAGAATGGTTTGTTACTCTTTGACGGAAAAACTACTGAACGGATCTGAATGAAAAAGCGTTGTCATCCTGGATTTTTTAGTCATAGAAGTCTGACATTCCCTTCCACTCTACCCAAAGATTAGATATTTTCCCCCGGAAAAAGAAGGAAATTTCAAAAATCTTAGTATTTAAAAACATATCATTTTTGGTTCACAGAATTCTTTTCTTGATTCATGACAAAAGCCATAAAGTATGTTCGATGATTTATTATAACAATTAAATTTCCCTTGGTTTTTTTTATTGTTCTACAATTTCTGAGTACATAATGTAACTTATAATTATGACAAAAATAGCCCATTTTCGTATACTAAACGAATGTTCGTAATAAGATCAAAAACCAAAATCATAAGTGATTTATTCTTCTTACAGATAAAAAAAAAACAAAGCCGTACCTACCCCCAAAACGTGCGCCCGTCAACGGGTCCTAGAGTTTTAACTGGAAAGAAATGGCGATAAAAAAATCCGCAGCAAAATTTCACAATTCTCAATTCAATTCTCCTCATTATAGTTTAAAATTTCTCAACCGATACTGGATTGAATTGGAAAAAGAAACGTCTATTCCTGTCTGACCAATGACTAAGTGATTATTTTTACTTAGAACAAGGCAGTTAGGTACACAGTTTCCTCGCAAATGATAAAAATAGAACCTATCATCAATTCTAGGTAATCCATACAATTTAAAACGTTTTTTGTTCAATGATAAATCATTCTTAATGATGTTATGTAGGAAAACGACAAATCCGCAGTTTGTAAATCTCACTTTAGATCTATTTAATGTATTTTAGAGTAATCTACACTCAATAAAAAAATTGCATATTTTCAAATAGCTGCAGCCACTAAAGGAACGTCACTAAACGAAGTCTAGTTTGAACTATAAAGAAGTTTAGTTGTACCTGTAAACCTTAATTTATGCCATAGATAAAATAAATAACTAGATATGTTCAACAGACGAAATTATGTGGGAACCGTGTGTCTCCAGTTAGGCGCTGGGCGGGGCAACAACTACACATGCAGTTTAATAAAATCAATAGATACGCACTCGCACACACAACCGCATTTCTTGAATCAGAACGTACTATACAATCAATAATAAACCTTATTCCGTCAAACACAGCGTGTATTTACCATGCACCGTAGAACTTACCCACACAAAAACATCGGTCGCTATCGTTGTGCTGTGCAAAAGCAATTTATTTTACATATACGCTAGTGATTGACTAAATCGGAAAGTTATCGATTCTTCCATTTATTATTGTACAATTTTTTTTGGGCACCTGAAAATGAACCAAATAAAAAATGGCATGTCCAGAAAATATTACAATAATAATAAACATATTATTAAGAACATAACATTACATAATTATTATTAAGTACTACCTACTAAGTATTAAGGGCTACCCTGGCGCTTTCGACTTAAATCTTAATATTTAATTATCATAGTGATAGGTCAAATAGAAGTTGATGTTAACTTACATTACGCTCTTGATCGGAACATACCAGCCGTATAGGTTGTATAGAATCCTGAAAAGTTGAATGACTGATTTTATGAATACCCTAAATCATGAGAATAGCTTTCAGTAATAAAATAAAATTCAACCCACTTCTGCAAAAATCAGTTGTACTCTTAATTTTGGAATTTTCCATTCAAAAATCCTGCGACTTTTCTTTAGAGACTAGAACATTTCTGCGTTGAAGTGAACCGAGCATATGGTGCTATTTTTTGTAGGGTACCAGTTAGGTGGCATGCCTGTGGCATCAATCCATTCCTTTTTTATGTTACCATCTTTTGGGAAACTGAAAAGTACGAAAAGCACTTATTTATCATTTACATACATCCTAAGCTACTTCTAAACGTCACCATATAATATCGCAATAATTACGTAACACACTATAAATCAAGATCTGAATGATTTTGACGTATATTGCTAATGCATTGCTTCATATGTTCGAAATATTGGTCTGCTCAACGACGTAAATACCGCAGTGAGTGTTGTTGATTTAGCAAAATGAAACCGATTCCTACTGTAAGTGTGTTACGCAATTACCCCGCAGGTAATAGTTTAGTAGGTTATAATAGGTTTTTGTTATAAGAAAAATCCTAGTTAGTAGAGAAATTGTTAAATATATGAAAACAAACACACATCCATGCATAACAAATAAATAGCATGAATATATTGACTTATTTTAAGCTCAATTCACAAATACATTATCTGAACCATGCCGATTATTATAACGCATTCGAAGCTTCAACGGAAGCAAAATACAAAAACCATAAAAAATAAAGAAACAGCATGAGGATAAGGCATAATATACGATAATTCTAAACCGAAAAACACCACCGATTATTAACCTAAAATTAAAGTAACTTACTTTACGAATATTGGTTACGCATTTCTCTACTACTCTGTAAAAAAATCAAAATAAGTAAAAAAACATTATTTACATCGATCTTCCAACCGGGCTAAAACGGTTGACAGATTGAAAAATAAACTATTGTAGCGACGGCGACGTCGGAACTCCACGCATGCTGCGGGCGTAAAATAAATTGTTTATTTTTTTTTACTTTTTTGTACACTTGACTTTTCAACGTATTTTTATTTCTGTCACCTCATGTAAAATAAAAGTTAAACATATTTTCTTAGAGGTTTCCGTATGTTATAAAAAACTTTTTACCAAAAAATTAAACAGACTCCCAAATAACACTGCAAAGTGAAAAATAACTTTAATTTCGGTAGTCGGTGTCTTTAGTTTTGTATTTTCGTTTTTGGCACCGACTTCCGAAATTAAAGTTATTTTTCACTTCTCAGTGTTTTTTGGGAGTCGGTTTAATTTTTTGGTAAAAAGTTTTTATTTCACTCTTTTTAGTTGGTCGATTTTTAATTTACCTAGTTACAAGAGCCTAAATGTCAACTACTTATATTCATTTACAAAATATTGCTTTTCCCAATGTTGGGCTGTTATTTGTTGAGGAGTTCTCCTGGTAGTTCACCATCAGCTTCACTTCACCATATGCATTGTGACGAGCATATTGTGCTTAATAACCACATTTAAGTAATCGAAGCGGAACACATGAAATACTTATATATTGAGTAGTTCCAGTGGCCATCTGTGGTCTTCATCATCAGGTCCACTTCACAAATGGTGCTTTTCGAATGCAACTACACAAGTTACTTTAAAAATACTCAAATCACTATAGGTGTGCCTATAATATTTGAAGAGTTCCCTCGATTTCTCCAGGATCCCATCATCAGATCCTGGCTTGGTGACAATGGGACCAATTTCAAAGTATACCCTTTCAAACAAAAAAAGAATTTTCCTAATCGGTTCAGCCGTCTCCGAGTAATCGGTGATCATACATAAAAAAAATAATAATATACGCGTCGAATTGATAACCTCCTCTTTTTTTTGTCGTCGGTTGAAAAACCCCTAAACTATAATAGCAATATTTCATTCGTCAATCGACATTGCTGTCGATAGCCTACGTTAGTGGATCTGCACAAGCACATCACTAATTCGTCGCAAGAAGTGGCGGCCTCACTACGCGATGAATCCGCGTAATACAGTTTCGTATGTTATGTTTACATTGCTTGTCCAGTTACTTAGTGACGAACTCAGGTAGTGGTTAAGGAGCAATGTATTTATAGCAAAAGGAGTACAATCGCTCTGATATTTGAAAACAAAAATAACATAGTAAAACCAAGAAATATTTTACGATTTATTGTTTTTCATGATTTTAAAGACAAATATTGTAAAATACTTGTACTTACATATGGTAAGTGATTCCATGATTCACATAGATTTGATTTTGGCTTCGGTTTTTACAAGATACCACAGAACAACTCGGCATTCATATATGTTATCACGATCGCCGTCGAAAGCGCACTAGTTCGCGGAGACGGCCATTTGCCTGTGACATGAGCCCTGTGGCCATGTCGCGCGGACACCGATACGCCCCCTTACCACTTCTCCTGTATTTTTGATTTCTGTGATTTATGCACTACGAGGATCGCTGGAATGGAGGACACGGTGGAACATACGGTGGAGGTTTAACCCGCTTGGGCAAGCTCTGCCGTGTCCGCGTAGGAGCAATAGGCAGCGATCTCTCGCTCCCGGCCTTAGTTCAATCCATGGTCCGGAGCGAGGAGGCATGGTAAGAAGTCATCTCCTTCGACAAAGCAGTAATGCTAGCGAAGTGGCGGAACACACGAAGGGAAGAGGCGGACCTCAACGCCCTAACAGCACTTGCGTCCCAGCCGCTGCATGAGACGCTCCGCGCGTCGGGAGTCGTACGACGGTCGATTTCAAATTTGGGGCCAAAAAAAAGTGTGAATTGCATGATATTTAAAAAATATTTAAAATTTAAATCTTTAAATATCTAGGTGCGTTCAGTAGTTAAAAAAACACATGTTTATCAAACAAACCTTTAATTTCTTCCAATAACAGCCAAATTACAACTTTTTGAGTGACCCGAATGAGCCAATAATTTCTCTAATGATATTTTGTGATTTACTAATGAGATCTCTGGTTACACTAATGAAAGTATATTTTTTTATTTCTACGTTACTAAATAATCAACAAAACATAAAATATTATTAATTAACACTATTAGTAGCAGGTGCAGTGGCCAGCGCATCAACCTACCCTCAACCTACTGTCAAATTTCTTTGAAAGATTTTCAATTTACTGCAACAGTGTCAAGTTCCATTAGGAAACTTTGACAAATTGGGGTAGGTTGTTGTGCTGGCCACCGTACTACAGATATTAATTATGTTAAACTTAATTCTAAAACAATAACTTAGTCAACTAATCTAATCAATGGTATACATTTCTGATTTCAGTCTTCAAGATTCGTTAACGCTAATCATTGCGAATACAATAACAATATCCATATTATAAATATCTACTTAATTAATCACTCTGATAAGGAAACATCATCATCATCTTCACATTTCTTTAAAAATTCAAGGAATTCTTTTTCATACCCTGTCGCTTTTGTATGATTATTTATAAAAGATTTGTTGGTCCAGGAGTGTCGAACACTGCAGAGACTTGAAGTTGATGGCACGCTGTCATATATTATTGGATCAGTATTGGCATAGCGAATGGTAACATCACTAAGTACCTTAATTATTTTGTTTTCCGGGATGACCTTTACACTTTCGATTGTAGATTCAATGGGAGTATTATACAATACATTTAAAAAAATCTCATATGTTTGCCATGTTTACAAGCGACATTTAAACATTTGAAACAGCTCTGTTTTCTAAATTCTAGATAAGCTGAATCAGAAGCCCAAACGACCTGAAAGAAAAAAAAAACTATTATTATTATATTTTGTATGGATAACATCAGTATTTTTTTTTATTGTTTGTTTTGTACAAAATATACCTGATGAAGTCATAGTCCCCTTGAAAGTAGCAATATCTTTAGGCAACATTCCTTTAATTTCGTGTTCCTTAATAATACGTTTTTTATATTTCTTCGAATGATGTTAACAAAGGCATCAGTCTCCGATATCCTGACACCTTAATTCATAATCCGCAGTCCTTTTAATCACTGCTCCAATGCCATCAGGAGCACCCTTGCCATGCCCAGCTTCTTGGTAATTCCATGTGACAAGATTTAATTCTGGGAAGTCATTCCTTAATCGGGTTATAATATAAAATATATATTTATTTCTATACTAGCTAGAGGGACTATCTGTTAAAATGTGAATGCGATTAATTTGTGATGATCTGTTAAACACAAATGTATTTAAATAATTTAGATGAGCCCACACTGCTGCTGCATCGTGACGGGTGCATTCACTGGCTGTACAAATAGAGTAGAATAGAATCATTTTTTAAATAAACCACCGCTGTAAGAAGTGATACTTGACCACGGTTGCCACCAAAGCGCATGCTTTGTACTTCTTCCGCATATTTATAAGAATAATTTTCAGGAAAATCCATATGGTTCAAGGCTTCATTGGTAGTTAGAGCTTCTTTCAAACATTTAATAGTAGCGTACTGGTTGACAATGTTACTCGTGTGTGATAAAAGTTTTGGCAGCATATTTTCCAGTTCAATTATCAGGCTACGTGGATCAGATCTCCTTGCTTTCTTCTTGATTATTTTTATATCTTTAGTATCTATTTTATTTGTATCTCATTCCTATACCATGCACTGTATTTCTTTATCATTTTGGAATTCTTTATATGGTACTGTTTTATGTTTACATGTAGCGCATTTGCGATTAAGACAATCTAGGGTATATTTATCACATAAGATTTCCTTTATCAAATTCTGACTATCTTTTACATGAAGAATATTGTTCTTGTTGAGAGCCGCTATCAATAAGTTAAAATTTGTGTGCAACAAGCAGGCACACATATCACGGTCGTCAGTTGGAAGAGAGACCCAAAATGGTCTGAGTCTTGTAAAAGTCGTGTAACTAATTTTAATCTTAGTATTTTCAGCCAAATTTTCTTGTTTGAGTTTTTCATAGAATCTAAAGAATATCTGACTTGTTTGACGGTTCCATGTTTCTTCTTATATTGTTTCTTGCCTGGAGTAATGCGACTTTCGTAAAACTTTTCTACTAATTGTTGAACGTTGACGTTATTTCGTGCATTTTTCTTAAATCGTTGTCGGAGATGAACTTTGCGAAGGTCAGTAGCAACCTTAAATTTTTTAAACTGCTTTTTATCGATTAAGTTAGTGACAACGCGTTTGTCTTTCCTGTTTCCAGTTGTGGCAAATTTCCGTGATATTTCAGCACTTATAAGTCTATCAAATAATTGTTTCTTGTCTTCATTTTTAGTATTTTCTGATTCATTCTTTATTTGACTTATAAGTGTAGATATTTTTCTTTTTAAATAATTTATCCTGAACCTGTATCTGTCTAATAATAATATTGTATATAATTTCGTTTCTCTTGCTGCATTTTCATTGTTTTAATTTTTCTAATTAGTATTAGTTCACGCATACTTAGTTTGGTTTTTATTTCTTTTGTTTTTCTATGTTTACCTATATAGGGATCTGTATTCAAGTTAACGTTCTCAATATCACAACTTTCTTCAGTTATTGCAACGTTTTCTATTATTCTTTGACTTACTTTCTTACCGTAAAACTTTTTTGCACTCTCTTTCCATTTTCGTCTTTGAATTCTTTGCTCGCGTGGACTCATTTCGTTAATACATTTATTATTTTTTATTTTCCTTCGCTTTTAAGTAATATTGTCTTTTTTTCTTGCTCAGCAGCATATAACTCAGGATTTTTTTTAATATTTTGATATTTTTGTCTTCTAGCTATTCTACGTCTCTCTAATTCTTCCTCACTTTTTTGTTTTTTTGGTTTCGCCATTATATAAATACTTAATCTAAAAGGTAAAAACAAAAATATCATTAGTGTGACTTTCAATATAATTCGTATGACACGTGAATCGACACAAATGAGAGTGACACGAATGAGATTTTTGATAGTAATTCGAATTTATTTCGTAAATGGAACTTTCTAGAATATACCGTACATTAGAAACGAAATATGTTCTCAATGGTTTGTTAGGCAGCCAAATCAAAAACAAAATACGTATTTAACTAAGCACGATATGTGACAAAACACTAATGATATAAATTTGTTACAAGAGTCAGAATCTTACCTGATATTTGGAATTTCTCTTAAAATAACGACACACACAACTGACGACTACGCGCGTTCGGTCACGACTGAGCACACGGGATACGCGCGGGGTAAAGGGCAGGGTATATCAGGGACAAATACTGTTTACCGGTGCATTTGGATACGGTCACACAAATGATACTTTAAAAACCAACAGTTTTAGAAAGCTAAAAAAACCTATTTTTTTATATCCAGCATTGGTTTTAATATCAAATTATTCATCTTTAAAGTATATACAAAACAATGCCATGATAAAATTTGATTTTCCTCGACGCGTTTTCGTTTTATAAAGACATGAAGAAAAAAATAAGACTTTGGAGCATTAACACTAATGAGAAATAGGTACTATTTTTAGATCTAGCTTTTTAATTTACAAACATAAAAGATTCGTTGTAACTGGCGTTTGGGCGTCTTATAAGACTACATGATTTAAAATAATATTAGTTACGATAAATTCTACGCCACGAGAAATAAATGAAAATATATGCTTTTGGCCCCAAATTTGAAATCGACCGCGTAGGGTGAATACCGGCCACCGTAGGAAGGCGCGTGCTCGCGGGCTGCGAGCAATGGGTAGCTCGCCGCCCGCCAGAAACCAGACCCGTGTAGACGGCGCGTCGTCTTCCTCGCGCACCTCAAAAAGTGTCAGTAAATTATCGGGCCCCCCTAGGGGGCCGTTGCCTGCCGGGGTTACGGAATTTTTCGAAAGTGTTACCGCGGCCTCGGAACACGAAGGGCAAATGACGGAACACGGTTGGATTTTAGTCAGTAAAAGTCTGATACACCCTTCTACTTCGCCTAAAACAGGAGGCAGCAGTCATTGGATGAATTCCCATCCTTAAAAGGTACTTCTCCCCTTTTTTGTCATTGGGGGGAAACCTTCAAAAGGTGCTGGTTCTATGGGCATAAGACCGAGGAGTGTGGGATTTGTTCCTGACTAAAACACCCTGGTTGTCACCATCCACAACCATTAAGGGCTTCAGACCTTCCTGTGGAATACCTGTCACTGAACCCGAGGAAGTCAGTAAAAATAGATATCCCCTAAGTCTCGCTGTGCACATGACCACTGTGCGACCGTTCTCCTTGGAGTTACTTTGTCGGCGTTCATAATCCCTACTATGACGGCCCACAATCTCAAAAACATGCCTACCTTAATTTACTATACTTCTCCCCTGAGAAACTTTAATACGGTCCCTTAGAAAGAAGTTATTATTGATTATGAAGGAACAACACAATAGTTGTCTATAGTCGGAAAACGAATTCGAGATCAAAAATGTAAACAAATGAGTTGCCAATTTTAAATAACAACCTCTATTGTGTAGTTTGACAAAAACTACTAAAACATAGTGCTAAAATTGTAGGCATATATTAAACAGTTAAAATATAATATTGCACACATTTTCAACTATAAAGTGACGTAAACCACGATACAAGAATAAAATATAACTGTTTGAAACAAAATGGTGCAAATTATTTTTATCCTACTGGCAATAAGGCAGTGGTGTTAAACATTTGGACTTCATTTAATGTTTTCTACTAGTGAAACGCCTGGGATTCGCATGGGTGCTTTTTACCCGACTGCAAAGGAAGGCTTATGTTTTTAAATAATGAAATAAATGAGAATTTTTGTACACACAAACCTTATCCTGACAAAAAAAAATGAACAGAACAAAAAGAAATCGGCCATCCCAAATTCCCAATCGGTGAAAAAACATGAGCAACTTGTTCATAACAATATAAATCTTTTATTTTCGTTTTGGTTACCTTACTTATTATATTAGGACTGACCTTACGTTATCATATTTTTAATTTTTACACTCTGCTTCTTTTAAATTGAAAAGAACGTTCAGCGTTCTTCCAAAAACAATACAATTTAAAAAAATACTTCAGTGATTTGAATTACCTACTAGGGAAATGTTGACTACCTCTGAACTGTCCCTTTGACAATGACATTTCTTTGTTTACATTTTTGATTTCGATTTATGGGTACTTATAATGTTATGGGTATTTTGATCGTCTTGCAACCCTATTGTTACGCCACTGCTTAGAAGCGCTTCGTCTGTTTGTAGCCGAGTCCGAGTAAACAAATTTAATTCATAGACATTGAGGTAATATGTACTATTCATAGATATATTTTGTTGTAACTTTGAACTGACGAACCTGCCATAATTTCTTTTTTTTTTCAATCTGAAACCGTGCAATGACTCCGTCATGTGACAATCTGAAACAAAACGTCTGTAAACGCACTGACTCACGACTTTCTGAAAAAATCAAACTGAAAATGTAATTCAAATTATAAATACTAGCTCATAAATAAGATTGGAAAACCTACGCTTTGCCAACAAGTAATAAAAACCATTTGTAATGGTATTTAGCTCTAATTTATTGCAATGGAATCGCTGTCATTTTGTAAACGCGTATTTGTAGTTTGTTATTGTAAGATAAATAATAAACTCATACACCAAAACCGGCAAAGTACGGAATGGACGCGCGCAGGATAGGTTCCGTACCAGAAACCTTATATTTACAAGTTGAATAAAAATAAAAATTTCAACTCTAAACCTTTTAGAAAAAAAAAATAAGTTACTGAGAATTAAACAAAATCGGAGAAATGCGAGTCGGACCCGCACACTGAGGGTTCCATACCGGTCGGAACGGTTATTTATTAAATATTTTTCATTATAAATAAAAGTATTAATATTATAGTTAATCTATATTATATTATATAAAGCTCGATTACCACTGACTGACTCACTCACTCATTGACATAATTGTTCTCCCAGATGGTGGATGGGGAGGTGGGTATATTTTGACAGATTCGTAAACAAGTAACTCTCAAACCTACGGGAAAAGTGCCAAACCTCCCCTTTTCCCCCCTCCCTATCGTATCTCGGAAACTACGAGACCCGTATTTTTTTTTACGGATTCGTATAGAGGAGGCTCGGTAAAGTAAAAACCATTTTTCAGTCGCCCCCCCCCCCCCCCCCGCCCCTCTTTTCACCCCCTTTAGGTGGATGTCGGAAATTAAGAGACATGGAACATTTTTTTTTCAGATTCATTTAGAGGGGCAATGCTTTAGTTAAAATACTTCTGCAACCCCCCTCCCCCCCATTTTTTTTTTCACAAGCACGCGAGGTGCTTGCACCTCGCGCAACACGCAAATACTAGTTATATTATATAAAGCTAAATTACCACTCACTCACTGACTGACTGACTCATTGACATAATTGTTCTCCCAGATGGTGGATGGGGAGGTGGGTATATTTTGACAGATTCGTAAACAAGTAACTCTCAAACCTACGGGAAAAAAGCCAAACCTCCCCTTTTCACCCCCCTTCTCCCCCCCCCCCCCCTATCGTATCTCGGAAACTACGAGACCCGTATTTTTTGTTTTTTACGGATTCGTATAGAGGAGGCTCGGTAAAGTAAAAACCATTTTTCAAAGTCGCCCCCCCACCCCCCTTCTCACCCCCTTTAGGCAGATCTCGGAAATTAAGAGACTTGGAACATTTTTTTTTCAGATTCATTTAGAGGGGCAATGCTTTAGTCGAAATAATTGTGCAACCCCCCCCCCATCCACCCCCCCTTTTTTTTTTTTTTCACAAGCACGCGATGTGCTTGCACCTCGCGCAACACGCAAATACTAGTTATTATACTATATAAAGCTAAATTACCACTGACTGACTGACTCACTCATTGACATAATTGTTCTCCCAGATGGTGGATGGGGAGGTGGGTATATTTTGACAGATTCGTAAACAAGTAACTCTCAAACCTACGGGAAAAGTGCCAAACCTCCCCTTTTCCCCCCCCTTCTCCCCCCCCCTATCGTATCTCGGAAACTACGAGACCCGTATTTTTTTCTTTTTACGGATTCGTATAGAGGAGGCTCGGTAAAGTAAAAACCATTTTTCAAAGTCCCCCCCCCCCGCCCCCCTTCTCCCCCCTTTAGGCGGATCTCGGAATCTAAGAGACTTGGAACATTTTTTTTTTCAGATTCATTTAGAGGGGCAATGCTTTAGTCGAAATAATTGTGCAACCTCCCCCCCCCCATTCCCCCCCCCCTTTTTTTTTTTTTTTCACAAGCACGCGAGGTGCTTGCACCTCGCGCAACACGCAAATACCAATTTCTTTTTTCACAAGCACGCGAGGTGCTTGCACCTCGCGCAACACGCAAATACTAGTTATATTATATAAAGCTAAATTACCACTCACTCACTGACTCACTGACATAATTGTTCTCCCAGATGGTGGATGGGGAGGTGGGTATATTTTGACAGATTCGTAAACAAGTAACTCTCAAACCTACGGGAAAAGTGCCAAACCCCCCCTTTTCCCCCCCCTTCTCCCCCCCCCCCTATCGTATCTCGGAAACTACGAGACCCGTATTTTTTTCTTTTTACGGATTCGTATAGAGGAGGCTCGGTAAAGTAAAAACCATTTTTCAAAGTCCCCCCCCCGCCCCCCTTCTCCCCCCCTTTAGGCGGATCTCGGAATCTAAGAGACTTGGAACATTTTTTTTTTCAGATTCATTTAGAGGAGCAATGCTTTAGTCGAAATAATTGTGCAACCCCCCCCCATTTCCCCCCCCCCCCTTTTTTTTTTTTTTTTTCACAAGCACGCGAGGTGCTTGCACCTCGCGCAACACGCAAATACTAAACCCCCCCATCACCCCTCCCCCTTTTTTTTTTTTTTTTTTTTCACAAGCACGCGAGGTGCTTGCACCTCGCGCAACACCCAAATACTTTTTTTTTTCACAAGCACGCGAGGTGCTTGCACCTCGCGCAACACGCAAATACTTGATTTAGAGGGGCAATGCTTTAGTTTTTTTCGCAAGCACGCGAGGTGATTGCACCTCGCGCAACACGCAAATACTAGTTATATTATATAAAGCTAGATTACCACTCACTCACTGACTCACTGACATAATTGTTCTCCCAGATGGTGGATGGGGAGGTGGGTATATTTTGACAGATTCGTAAACAAGTAACTCTCAAACCTACGGGAAAAGTGCCAAACTCCCCCTTTTCCCCCCCCCCTTCTCCCCCCCCCCTATCGTATCTCGGAAACTACGAGACCCGTATTTTTTTCTTTTTACGGATTCGTATAGAGGAGGCTCGGTAAAGTAAAAACCATTTTTCAAAGTCCCCCCCCGCCCCCCTTCTCCCCCCCTTTAGGCGGATCTACGAATCTAAGAGACTTGGAACATTTTTTTTTTCAGATTCATTTAGAGGGGCAATGCTTTAGTCGAAATACTTGTGCAACCCCCCCCCCCCCCATCACCCCCCCCCTCTTTTCTTTTTTTTTTTTCACAAGCACGCGAGGTGCTTGCACCTCGCGCAACACGCAAATACTTGATTTAGAGGGGCAATGCTTTAGTTTTTCTCACAAGCGCGACACGCAAATACTTGATTTAGAGGGGCAATGCTTTAGTTTTCTTCACAAGCACGCGAGGTGCTTGCACCTCGCGCAACACGCAAATACTAGTTATACTATATAAAGCTAGATTACCACTGACTGACTCACTCATTGACATAATTGTTCTCCCAGATGGTGGATGGGGAGGTGGGTATATTTTGACAGATTCGTAAACAAGTAACTCTCAAACCTACGGGAAAAGTGCCAAACCTCCCCTTTTCACCCCCCTTCTCCCCCCTCCCTATCGTATCTCGGAAACTACGAGACCCGTATTTTTTTCTTTTTACGGATTCGTATAGAGGAGGCTCGGTAAAGTAAAAACCATTTTTCAAAGTCCCCCCCCTCCCCTTCTCCCCCCCTTTAGGCGGATCTCGGAATCTAAGAGACTTGGAACATTTTTTTTTTCAGATTCATTTAGAGGGGCAATGCTTTAGTCGAAATACTTGGGCAACCCCCCCCCCCCCCCCCATCACCCCCCCCATTTTTTGTTTTTTTTGTTTTTCACAAGCTCGCGAGGTGCTTGCACCTCGCGCAACACGCAAATACTTGATTTAGAGAGGCAATGCTTTAGTTTTTTTCACAAGCACGCGAGGTGCTTGCACCTCGCGCAACACGCAAATACTTTTTTTTTCACAAGCACGCGAGGTGCTTGCACCTCGCGCAACACGCAAATACTAAACCCCCCATCTCCCCCCCCCAAATTTTTTTGTTTTTCACAAACACGCTAGGTGCTTGCACCTCGCGCAACACGCAAATACTTGATTTAGAGGGGCAATGCTTTAGATTTTTTCACAAGCACGCGAGGTGCTTGCACCTCGCGCAACACGCAAATACTAAACCCCCCCCATCACCACCCCACTTTTTTTTTCACAAGCACGCGAGGTGCTTGCACCTCGCGCAACACGCAAATACTAGTTATACTATATAAAGCTAAATTACCACTCACTCACTCACTGACTCATTGACAGAATTGTTCTCCCAGATGGTGGATGGGGAGGTGGGTATATTTTGACAGATTCGTAAACAAGTAACTCTCAAACCGACGGGAAAAGTGCCAAACCTCCCCTTTTCCCCCCCCTTCTCCCCCCCCCTATCGCATCTCGGAAACTACGAGACCCGTATTTTTTTCTTTTTACGGATTCGTATAGAGGAGGGTCGGTAAAGTAAAAAACATTTTTCAAAGTCCCCCCCCCCCGCCCCCCTTCTCCCCCCTTTAGGCGGATCTCGGAATCTAAGAGACTTGGAACATTTTTTTTTCAGATTCATTTAGAGGGGCAATGCTTTAGTCGAAATAATTGTGCAACCCCCCCCCCCCCCATCACCCCCCCATTTTTTTTTTTTCACAAGCACGCGAGGTGCTTGCACCTCGCGCAACACGCAAATACTTGATTTAGAGGGGCAATGCTTTAGTTTTTTTCACAAGCACGCGAGGTGCTTGCACCTCGCGCAACTCGCAAATACTAACCAAAACAAAATACCATTCTCTATCCGGCGTAACAATTTGCCCGAAAAGTCCTTTTCCCTAACAGCGCATATCTGCTCAAATCAATCCGCATCATGCTTATGTCCGACACTTAAAAGAACTGACCATGTAAAATATCTGGGTGTCCAAATTGACGGAGGCTTGCGGTGGGACAAACAGGTTGACGCCATTTCCACTAGATCTATGAAACTTTTGCATGTTTTCAAATCCCTTAGAGACTCGGCCACGCCCGAAACCCTGAAGATGGTGTACTATGCATTATGTCAATCTATTATTGGATATTGCATCACAGTATGGGGTGGTGCAAATATAACCAGTCTTCTGAGGGTTGAAAGAGCGCAGAGAGCCGTACTGAAGGTGATGTTGCGTAAACCTTTTCGCTATCCCACTACGCAACTATACGCAGATTGCAAAGTACTTTCAGTCCGCCAGCTTTTCGTACTCCAGTCTACTATTAGAAAACATGCTAGCGTTCCCCCAGCTGACCCCGCAAAAAGGAAGAAACTTCCGTTAAGTACCTCTCACAAAACCACCTTTGCTCGACACCAGTACTACACATTAAGTACACATATCTACAAACAAGCTCACAAAAAATTAAACATTGTAAATCTAAATAAATATGAAATAAAATCAAAATTAACTAAATGGC
Source organism: Tholera decimalis (assembly GCA_943138885.2). Classification (NCBI taxonomy): domain Eukaryota; kingdom Metazoa; phylum Arthropoda; class Insecta; order Lepidoptera; family Noctuidae; genus Tholera; species Tholera decimalis. The sequence continues at coordinate 10,580,100 of OW964552.2, read as the reverse complement.
TACTGGAGCTTGACTATCTACAAACAGAATCCTTACTTAAGTACGTTGTCTAACTACCTACATATATCTCCAAACACGCGCTTCCACACACTTCACACACAGCAAACATCATACATACTTACACTAAACATAAACACACACACACACATCAAACTCATTTAGGAAAATTAACTTTACTTTTATTAATTATATTATTAATTATTTCTATTTAGACTGATCTTTATTCACATCATTTGTTCGGGTAGATCGGCACAGTCCACTATTGTATACCTATAGCATCTCATTTTAAGCTGAATCACTGTCTCTCAAGATACAGGTTCCAACCTAGTTTGAGAGGCAGGGTTTCCCTTATTGTGTACAGATTACAGTCCCTAGATAGTTTTTGTATTGTGTTTCTACCAAAGCTCACTGAAATTGTTTTTATGTTAAACATTTTATGTTAAACATGTCAAATCTGTATTTTATGAAATAAAGATATATATATTATTATTATTACTAAACCCCCCCATCACCCCCCCCATTTCTTTTTTTCACAAGCACGCGAGGTGCTTGCACCTCGCGCAACACGCAAATACTAGTTGTATTATATAAAGCTAAATTACCACTCACTGATTCACTGATGGTGCTTGCACCTCGCGCAACACGCAAATACTAAACCCCCATTTTTTTTTTCACAAGCACGCGAGGTGCTTGCACCTCGCGCAACACGCAAATACTAGTTGTATTATATAAAGCTAAATTACCACTCACTGACTCACTGACTCACTCACTCATTGACATAATTGTTCTCCCAGATGGTGGATGGGGAGGTGGGTATATTTTGACAGATTCGTAAACAAGTAACTCTCAAACCTACGGGAAAAGTGCCAAACCTCCCCTTTTCCCCCCCCTTCTCGCCCCTCCCTATCGTATCTCGGAAACTACGAGACCCGTATTTTTTTTTTACGGATTCGTGTAGAAGAGGCTCGGTAAAGTAAAAACCAATTTTCAAAGTCCCCCCCCCGCCCCCCTTTTCACCCCCTTTAGGCGGATCTCGGAAATTAAGAGACTTGGAACATTTTTTTTTTCAGATTCAATTAGAGGGGCAATACGTTAGTCGAAATACTTGTGCAACCCCCCCACATCTCCCCCCATCACCCCCATCCCTTTTTTTATTTTTTTTTTATTTTTTCACAAGCACGCGAGGTGCTTGCACCTCGCGCAACACGCAAATACTAAACCCCCCCATTTTTTTTTTTCACAAGCACACGAGGTGCTTGCACCTCGCGCAACACGCAAATACTTGTTGTATTATATAAAGCTAAATTACCACTCACTGACTCACTGACTCACTCACTCATTGACATAATTGTTCTCCCAGATGGTGGATGGGGAGGTGCGTATATTTTGACAGATTCGTAAACAAGTAACTCTCAAACCTACGGGAAAAGTGCCAAACCTCCCCTTTTCCCCCCCCTTCTCGCCCCTCCCTATCGTATCTCGGAAACTACGAGACTCGTATTTTTTTCTTTTTACGGATTCGTATAGAGGAGGGTCGGTAAAGTAAAAAACATTTTTCAAAGTCCCCCCCCCCGCCCCCCTTTTCACTCCCTTTAGGCGGATCTCGGAAATTAAGAGACTTGGAACATTTTTTTTTTTCAGATTCAATTAGAGGGGCAATGCTTTAGTCGAAATACTTGTACAACCCCTTCCCACATCTCCCCCCATCACCCCCCTATCTTTTTTATTTATTTTTTTTATTTTTTCACAAGCACGCGAGGTGCTTGCACCTCGCGCAACACGCAAATACTAAACCCCCCTATTTTTTTTTTTTCACAAGCGCGCGAGGTGCTTGCACCTCGCGCAACACGCAAATACTAGTTGTATTATATAAAGCTAAATTACCACTCACTGACTCATTGACATAATTGTTCTCCCAGATGGTGGATGGGGAGGTGGGTATATTTTGACAGATTCGTAAACAAGTAAATCTCAAACCTACGGGAAACGTGCCACACCTCCCCTTTCCCCCCCCCTTCTCCCCCCTCCCTATCGTATCTCGAAAACTACGAGACCGGTATTTTTTTTTTACGGATTCGTATAGAGGAGGCTCGGTAAAGTAAAAACCATTTATCAAAGTCGCCCCCCCCACCCCCCTTCTCACCCTCTTTAGGCGGATCTCAGAAATTAAGAGACATGGAACATTTTTTTTTTCAGATTCATTTAGAGGGGCAATGCTTTAGTCAAAATACTTCTGCAACCCCCCCCCCCCCATACCCCCCATTTTTTTCTATTTTCTTTCACAAGCACGCGAGGTGCTTGCACCTCGCCCAACACGCAAATACTAGTTGTATTATATAAAGCTAAATTACCACTCACTGATTCACTGACTCACTCACTCACTCATTGACATAATTGTTCTCCCAGATGGTGGATGGGCAGGTGGGTATATTTTGACAGATTCCTAAACAAGTTACTCTCATACCTACGGTAAAAGTGCCAAACCTCCCCTTTTCACCCCCCTTCTCCCCCCTCCCTATCGTATCTCGGAAACTACGAGACCCGTCTTTTTTTTTGTTACGGATTCGTATAGAGGAGGCTCGGTGAAGTAAAAACCATTTTTCAAAATCGCTTCCCTTGCCCCCCTTCTCACCCCCTTTAGGCGGATCTCGGAAATTAAGAGACTTGGAACATTTTTTTTTTCAGATTCATTTAGAGGGGCAATGCTTTAGTCGAAATAATTGTGCAACTCCCCCCATCAACCCCCGCCCCCCCCATATTTTTTTTTTTCACTCGCACTCGAGGTGCTTGCACCTCGCGCAACACGAAAATACTAGTTATTGTATTATATAAAGCTAAATTACCACTTACTCACTGACTCACTCACTCACTCATTGACATAATTGTTCTCCCAGATGGTTGATGGGGAGGTGGAAATATTTTGACAGATTCGTAAACAAGTAACACTCAAACCTACGGGAATGGTGCCAAACCGCCCCTTTTCACCCTCCTTCTCCCCCCTCCCTATCGTATCTCGGAAACTACGAGACCCGTATTTTTTGTTTTTTACGGATTCGTATAGAGGAGGCTCGGTAAAGTAAAAACCATTTTTCAGAGTCGCCCCCCTTTCCCCCCTTCTCACCCCCTTTAGGTGGATCTCGGAAATTAAGAGACTTGGAACATTTTTTTTTTTTCAGATTTATTTAGAGGGGCAATGTTTTAGTCCAAATAATTGTGCAACCCTTCCCACACCTCCCCATCCCCCCCCCCCAATTTTTGTTTTTTTTAAGAAAGCACGCGATATGCTTGCACCTCGCTCAACACGCAAATACTAGTTATACTATATAAAGCTAAATTACCACTGACTCACTCACTGACTGACTCATTGACATAATTGTTCTCCCAGATGGTGGATGGGGAGGTTGGTATATTTTGACAGATTCGTAAACAAGTAACTCTCAAACTTACGGGAAAAGTGCCAAACCTCCCCTTTTCCTCCCCTTCCCCCCCCTCCCTTCTCCCCCCTCCTTATCGTATCTCGGAAACTACGAGACCCGTATTTTTTTTTTTTTACGGATTCGTATAGAGGAGGCTCGGTAAAGTAAAAACCATTTATCAAAGTCGCCCGCCCCACCCTTCTCACCCCCTTTAGGCGGATCTCGGAAATTAAGAGACTTGGAACATTTTTTTTTTCAGATTCATTTAGAGGGGCAATGCTTTAGTCGAAATAATTGTGCACCCCCCTTTTTTTTTTTTCACACGCACGCGAGGTGCTTGCACCTCGCGCAACACGCAAATACTAGTTGTATTATATAAAGCTAAATTACCACTCACTGACTCACTGACTCACTCACTCATTGACATAATTGTTCTCCCAGATGGTGGATGGGGAGGTGGGTATATTTTGACAGATTCGTAAACAAGTAACTCTCAAACCTACGGGAAAAGTGCCAAACCTCAACTTTTCACCCCCCTGCTCCCCCCTCCCTATCGTATCTCGGAAACTACGAGACCCGCTATATTTTTTTTTACGGATTCGTATAGAGGAGGCTTGGTAAAGTAAAAACCATTTTTCAAAGTCGCCCCCCTTGCCCCCCTTCTCACCCCCTTTAGGCGGATCTCGGAAATTAAGAGACTTGGAACATTTTTTTCAGATTCATTTAGAGGGGCAATGCTTTAGTCAAAATAATTGTGCAACCTACCCTCCCATCACCCCCCCTCATTTTTTTTTTTCAATGCACAATCCTCCACCACAAGCACGCGAGGTGCTTGCACCTCGCGCAACACGCAAATACTAGTATATTTATAAAAGTGAAATACTACTCACTGATTAATCACGAAATCTTAGAAACTACAAGTAGTAGAGCCCTCAAATTTTCCATTGGGTTCTTTTTTGTACGTAGATGCTCGCTAAGACGGGATTTTGCGGACCAAGGGATCGGGATTTACACGGGAAAAACTTCCCACGCGAACGAAGTCGCGAGCAACTGCTAGTAGTATATCATTTCAACTGGTTAGCCCCACGCGTTCCCGAAATAAAGTGTCTTGACAGACAAACAGACGGACATATTAGGTACCTATATCCCTAAAAAAATTGGGACTGGTTTCTGGTTAATTAGACAGCCCGTCGACAGATAGGCAGGTAGACATCATCTATCGCTTACCATCAGGCGAGATTGAGGTCAAGAGTGAGCAAATCCTGAATAATAAAAATTAAAAAAGGTGGAAAGCTTTTTACCAAAAAGTGACTTACTTGGTCCATTTGCGAGTTATAGACTACGATAGACATCTTCATAATATACCTAGTATTGGGTTACATTTTCAAAATAAATAACACGTACTTAATATCTTAACCTTGCCTTCTTAACACGCAATGAATAACGGAATTTAGTGTTTGTTGTGGCAACCAATAAATACTTAAATACTTAGATTAATTTATTTAAACTTTCAATAAAAAATTTTAAGTCTATACTGAGAAAAACTGAAAAAAATATAGAAATAGATTAAAATACAGGTACTATGTCTAATAAGCTTGTTTACTTTTATTAATAGCAAGTAATGTCTTATAAAGGATTTACTTACTATCGAGACCATTTGGATGACTTCCAAAAGAAGGAAAGGAAACAATAGAAATAACAGTATAGGCACGTAAGTACAGTCAGTAGTCAGTCATACATGACGTGACCAGACGTCCCGTTTTGAATGGGACTGTCCCTTTTATAATTACGAGTCCCGGTGTCCCCGCAATGATCTCTGGGACGCAAAATTGTCCCGTTTTCTGAGACCGCGTCATCGGACTCATCGGTCGATGCGAAGATAGCCGAGAATGGCCAAGACGTCGTCGCTCGTGCTTTGTTGACTATTTATTTGACAGATTTTTCATTCGCCCACTTCTCGATATTTGTTTTGTTGTTGTTTAATGCTCATGTACCTAGTAAACAACCTAAACTTTTTGTTTTGGAATATTCTTCTGACTTTTAATGATGGGATTTGTATTTATTTATTTTTTACGTACTTTATATTGGACTTTAACATTCATATCTGGAGCGAGGCCATTGAGAGGCACGGGGAAGTACTTGCTGTATCCCTTGACATCTCCAAGGCCTTTGACAGGGTCTAGCATGATAGCCTTATCTTGTATATATTTTTTTTTTCCAATATTCAACAGTTTGCACAGATATAAAATGTTTATCTCGTAATGGAAGGCCCTGTCTCCTGTAATACAGTTTCTTTTTTAACTAGCACAGGACACAGGTGATCATTTCCACTTATAATTGGTACCATGTCGCATTTTTGTTTGTATGTCCAAAACTAGTGGAAAAACTGTATCATGTATTTTAGAACAATAAATAAAATTATTATTATTATTAAATTATTATTATTGCAGGGGCGTGCATAGGATTATGACAGGGCATGCGGCGGAGTAAAAAGACACAAAACCTTCCTTTTTTATAGATTTTTAGCATAGCCACAGCCACGCATCGTAGCATGGTGGCGATGCGTGGCTGTGGCTATGCTAAAAATCTATAAAAGAAGAAGTTTTTGTGAGTAATCGGTCACAAAAACTTCTTCTTTTATAGATTTTTAGCATAGCCACAGCCACGCATCGTAGCATGGTAGCGATGCGTGGCTGTGGCTATGCTAAAAATCTATAAAAGAAGAAGTTTTTGTGTGTTTTTACTCCACCGCATGCCCTGTCATAATCCTATGCACGCGCCTGCCTTATTGCTAAGCTTCCTTCCTTCGGTTTACCCACTCAACTTTGCATTTAGATTGAAGACTTCCTGAGAGATCGGTCCATTTGATTGGTCATTGATGGCTGCTCATCTGGTCAATTGGAAAGTAATGCCGGGGTCCCTAAGGGGTCTGTTCTCTCAGCAACTTAATGCTTGCTGCACATTAACGATCTGCGAATGCCCGGTACCTTTGAGTATGCAGACAACAGTACAGTTTCTGAGAGATATGTGTCCAGCGCGCGAGCTGGTGGGTCACAGATCCAGTCTCTCCGTGAGGACATGGTTGGACGCTTGAACTTGTCTTTGAAGGCTATCTCCGAATGGGGCGATGCCAACTTGGTCAAGTTTAATGCAGCTAAGACCCAGGCGTGACTCTTCTGCGCAAAAAGGAGCCAATTTAAACCGGCTCCTACTTTCCGTGGTGTAACCGTGCCGATAACCGATCATATTGAGCTTCTTGGGGTGACTTTAACGTCCACACTCAATTTTGGCCCATTTACCGAGGCTAAGGCTCAGTTAGCATCAAAAAAGTTGGGAATCCTAGCCAAGGTGAGACGGTACTCCACATCGGAACAGCTGCTCAATTTGTATCAAGCCCAGGTTCGGTCATGTTTGGAATACTGCTCTCATCTTTGGGATGGATCTGCGAAATACAAACTGGACGCGCTTGAGTCTATCGAGAAGCGGGTCAAGAGACTCATTGGCAACGATGCACTGGTCGAGTCAAAGCTCCAGAGCCTTGAACATCTACGACGAGTTGCAAGTCTATCGGTTTTCTATCGGTTACGTTTCGGGGAGTGTGCGATGGAATTACACAATCTAATTCCGCCAAGCCCGTTCCATCGTCGGACTACAAGACAAACGGCGATGCGCCATCGTTACATTGTGGACATCCCTTGTTAAAATTGTGTGGTTAAAATTGTTTATAAAATAAATTAAATGAAATATTAAGTTTAAATGCCGAAACGCAAGTGTTCGTTCAGGATTTGGATATGGCCGCGGCAGATGACGTCTGGGATATAAGAAAACCACAGCTTTCGGTCTAATGATTGTGCATCGAAATTAATTCAATCATGTTTTGATCGCGCGTACGAAAGACTTATTGTGAAGATTATATATATTTTTTTATATTTACGAGATTCGAGTTGAAGCGCTAAAGGAGTTTTGAGCCGAAACTGAAACGGAATACCAACAAATGCTCGGCTATAGCAAAGCCTCTTATGCCTGCCTTGGAGAGGGTTTCAAAAATGTAATGTAATAAACCAGTGTCCCGTTTTGAGACAAAAAATAAATGGTCACGTTAGTCATACATTATCGTTAGTAGACAGGTAAAGATTTCTACAACAAATATTAAAAACAAATACCTTCTTATGGTTGGAAAAAAACTAGTTTTATTAAGGCCGTGCGCGCACTGCCTTGCGGTGGCCGCAATTCCGGTAGTTCTACCGCACCGGTAGACTCACCGCAGTGCGCGCACTTCTATGACACTCCATACTTCACAAATTTTGCGGTACCGCAATTCCGGTAGTTCTACCGCACCGCAAAATTTGTGAAGTATGGAGTGCCATAGAAGTGCGCGCACTGCGGTGAGTCTACCGGTGCGGTAGAACTACCGGAATTGCGGCCACCGCAAGGCAGTGCGCGCACGGCCTAAGATCAAAGCCATTCTTGAGCAGTAAATATTGTACCAACGGTCTGACTTCTAGGCGAAGCACGTACGTAGGACACGGCACTACTCACTTAGATCTATATTTTCTTCACCGTAAATCCTATTCTACTAATATTATTAACGCGAAAGTTTGTGAATATGTATGTATGTTTGTTGCTGTTTCACGCAAAAACTACTGAACGGATCTCAATGAAATTGGTAAGCAGATAGTTGACACCAGAATTCCCACGAGATCGGGATTTACGCGGGGAAAAACTCCCACGCGAACGAAGTCGCGGGCAAAAGCTAGTGTAATATAATTTGTATTCATTAACAAACATTAAAAGAATGACTAGGTATAGACATTAGGAGCAATCTTATAAAACTTTGGTTTCAAAATATAACTTAAACCGGTTTCGAAAAAAAATAATATCTATGACCGAACGTCCAAAGTCCAATGTCTAAGTTTTAAATATACCTATTTTCCCATCGAATCATGCCTTACGCAGACTATATAGTAGGCATCTAAGGCTTTTGAGAGGCATATGTGAGACAACCGGCAAACTATAACTGTGGCAGACAATTTTTTGTGAAAAGTTCATGGATTACCAAAAAGAATATTTATATTGAGACGTATGTACACACTTGCTTTTTTTTAATTTTGTAATATTGATTGACATATTAATTTACTGTGAACAAAAATATTTTTTGCAAAAAATAGAACCAACTTCCATATCAAAACACTACAAAGCCAAAAATAACTTTAATTTCGGCAGTCGGTGTTATTGGTTTTGTATTTTCTTTTTTTTTTCACACCGCCTTCCGAAATTAAAGTTATTTTTGGGTTTGTAGTGTTTTGATATGGAAGTAGGTTCTATTTTTGAAAAAAAAAATTTTTTTTTTCAAGCTTTTTAGTGGGTCGGTTTGTAATTTATCTAGTTACAAAAGCCATAATGTCAACAACTTATCACCTTTTACAAAATATTGCTTTTCCCGATGCATAGCCGTTAATTTTTGAGGAGTTCTCCTGGTACTTAACTATCAGCTCTACATCACCATATGCATTGTGACGAGCATAAAGTGCTTAACATCCGTACTCAAGTAATCGAATCGCAATCCACGAAATACTTATTATTGAGTAGTTTCAGTGTCCATCTGTGGTCTTCATCATAAGTTCAACTTCCCCAAATGGTACTTTTCGAAAGCAACTGCTCAAGGTACTATAAGAAATACCTAAAACGCTATAGGTGTGCCTATAATATTTGAAGAGTTCCCTCGATTTCTCCAGGATCCCATCAGCAGATCCTGATTTCATAACAATGGGACCTAGGGAACTAGAAAGTATACCCTTACAAACGGAAAAAGATCGAAGTCTCCGATTTATGAGGTAACATACATTTAAAAAAAAGTTCAAGACGAACTGAGAACCTCCTCCTTTTTTTGAATTCGGTTAAAAAACAACTACAGATAAAAATGTTCATGTTTTGTTGGTAATACAATCATAATTGTATTCATCTGGGCAATCATCATTGACATAATTATGCTATAAACTGTGGGTAAAATATATATTTGAAACTATTGTCAGTGTCTTTAGAATAATTAAAAATTCATTGTCATCAGAATTATTAAATTACTTACCTACATTGTGTTAAAAAGAACTACTCTTAATAATTTGTTAGATATTACGCGTGAAAATCATCAAAACCGTGTTTGTTTATACAAATTAAAAATTAAAATTTAATTGTCTATGTGTTATTTCAAAATAATTGTGTTTTCTCAAGTGCTAATAGTTATTTAGATGATACTAAAACACGAAGAAACGCTTTGAATGATTTTGAAACTTCGTCTATCCGTCGCGGTCATTTTTGCTGTTGGTTCTCGAGCCGTTCACGAGATAAGACAGCAGTCTTATCTCGGGAACGGCTGTACCGATTTTAATTGGGAGATAAAGGAGTTTATTGGGCATCATATAGGCTATACTTTTTATCCCGGTGTTCCCATGGGATTGGGATTTACATTGATAGTTGGAAATACCAAGCGAAGTCGCGGGCACAAAGAGTATATAAATAAATGATGTAGACATGTTTATACAACCAATCGTTGTGAAAGTGTTATCAGACGTGTTCAACGAGATATCGCTCAAACTGTGTTTAGTGGTGTTACTTTGCGCAAGTGCGAAGCAATTATTTTTATACTATGTCCAAAGGTTGGTTTTAATTTCGTTCGGTCAACGTGACTCTAAGCCAGGGTAGGCCAACCTTTAATGTATCAATGTGCCATTTTTCTAAAGAAATGTTTAATGAGATTGTAACAACTAATACTTACACATCCTAATAATACATAAAGTACCTAACGTATCTAAAAGATCATAAACAAATGATTTTGACTTTGTGATTATTGGCAACAGTACTAACTCAAACCCTTTATTTACTCCAAAAAAGGTACATTTTGCTATATTACTCTTCGAACACTGTAGCGTAGAGTCACTCGCTCGACATAAAAAACCTACTTCAAACTTTTTTCTTAGTGTATAATGAATTTCATGATCAGTGACGTGCCCAAAATATTGTCGCGTGCCATTGGTTCACCATGCCTGCTCTAGACAATAACAAGTAGGTACTTAATAACTTTCAAATTGCTGCTTATCTTCGTCACGTCATATTGTAGATTAATACAGACTTATGCGTTATATTTTATAAACCTTATCACTTAATATAGCAAATTCTGTCAATATTTATGTACCTGGTTCTCCTTCAAGTATTTTTGATCGTACCTACACAAGTATGTACATTACCGATTACTAGTTATTTCGACATTTTTTTTATAATTAAATTATAGTAACTAGTCATGTTTTCACTGACATTTTGTTTCGACACACTTTGATAACGGTATCTATACGTACCCCAATAACCTATATTATATTAAGAGTGAATGAGTTCTTATTTTATAATTAGGGAATAACAAACAGTAACACATTTTTATAAACTATAAAATCACAACAAATAAAGGTAAGTAAATGTGCACCCACACTGTTTTCCACATAATATTAGGGTCGTGACATTAATTTTAAAATATTTTTTTTCCTAACTAAAGTGCTATAGGTACGTACCTATTACCTACTTAAATTCAAATTCAAATTCATTTTTATATGCTTAAATAAGGTACAGAAGGTTGGTAAAACGTACAATATTAATCTCTTATTCTGCCTTTAATTTCGGCGTGCAAATATAAAAATACATAAGAAAGAATCTAATTAGAAATGTATCATTGAATGAAATAAATGTCCCTATAATAATGAAAAGTAATCAGTTAATCCTAAGTTTCAATAATAATCACGTCAATAATGGTAGAGATTTGTCACACAATAAAAAAACACTAAAAAAAACACTAGATCATTTAGATAATAATATAAAAGAATAATTCTTGGTCTTACCCATACAGTCATTAAACAAATAATCCGATTAAAATTACAGTATTCAATTATATAAATGTCAAAATATTAGTCAATAATAATCCTGAATGTTAAAAACAATTATGTCAATAATGGGACGATTTGCCATACAATAATAATTAAAAATGACCGTGCAATTTATAAAAACTTATAATTTATAATCTAAAAATTCATGTACACTATAAAAGCATTTTTATTATACAAAACAATATTAGGTACTTACTTTATGATGCATATTATTTTGTTATCGTTATTATTTGTTTATCACTTAGCTATTACATATACAATAATACTGTCTGCAATTAAATTAATAAGTACAATATTTAACTACAGAGGTTCTGAAACGTCGCTCACAATTACAGTAGTATATGTATGTTGAGATAGTCATAAATAATAGTTGTTGTGTTATTTGTACTTCTATTTTGAACATAAATTTTGTTCTTCGAGAAATGACGATTTGGATATAGATATAGATAAATTGTCCAAAAAACTTAGCTCTGCAGCATTTGCCGTTCGAAAAATTCGTGGCCTAACTGATTTAGAGACGGCCCGTTTAGTGTATTTTAGTTATTTTCATAGTGTAATGTCATACGGCATTTTACTATGGGGGAATGCCGCCGATATAAATACAATATTTGTGTTACAAAAAAGAGCCATTCGTGCTATTTATAAATTAAGTCCACGGCACTCCCTCAGAGATAAATTTAAAGAAATTAAATAAATAAATTGTTTATTTCATCAAATGGTATTTGTACATGATGTTAGCAAAATTTATGTTATTACTATTACAAATCGACAAATTTTTTGGGTGACCAGCTGTTCTCCTAGCTAGGTTGCTGGGCAACCTGTATTAAGGAGAGACAGTTTGCCTCCCCGGTTGGTGTTTTACAATATTAAATTAAATTAAATTAAATTATTTACTAAGATTATGTTATACATGTAGTTTTGGGACCGTGGAAATAAAATCATTCGATTTTATACAACGTGGTTTATTTTCTTTTGTAATTTCACCATAAAAAAATCATCCAGATTCCTCTTCGAAACAAAACCCAACGTCCCGTCCTCTCAAACCACTCTCATTCTTCTTCCTTTAGTTATAAAAGTCCCTATACCTACTATCCATAAACTTTCATGCATCCTTTTTGATCAAATCCTACATTCGGCCGTCCTGCACTCATATCTGCCCTCAGATATGCCTCTTATTAACACCTGACATAACTCTTTCATACACCACTCATACACTTTACATAAAATAACAATAAAATTCTGAATGCGGAACATGTTCTTATTTTTAAAACACAAAAAATAATCATGTTCTGACATAACAGCGCTTTACATAGCATTTAATAACACATGACCTAGTATTCGTGAGGGTACTAAGCAGTATTATTAGACACACAAACAATCAATATTCACAATCATTCATCCTTACCTGGCCATCTCTTCATGTTGTCGGCTGAGCTAGACGTCCTCTTTGGTCCTTCTGTGGTATCATACAGCTTCTCAACATCATACCTATCGTTTCTTTTAATTTTAGTAATCCTGTAGGGTCCCAAAAACTTAGGTTTTATTTTAAAGCCTGGACCGAACTGAGTTCTCCTGATGGCCACTAGATCATCCAGTTCATAAGTTGAACTAGGTTTTCTCTTTTCATTGTAGGTCTTCTTATTCTCATCCTGTACTTTTTGAATCTGTTGCATGGCTTTCAACCTTAAATTCTCTCTATTTTCATCAAAACAATTAATAATTTCCTGTTGTAGGAGATTAAGCACGTTAATATCTTCTTTACATCTCATTTTTGTTCCAGTAAGTAACTGAAATGGTGAAGTATTTATTGATCTTTGGTAAGTGCTGTTTATAGCACGCTGGACTCGACCCACATGTCTATACCACAGTGCTTTATCTTCTATACACAGCTTGGTTAACATAGGAATTAAGATACGATGAACTCTCTCTACTTGTCCATTCCCTCGAGGCACTCCGGTGGTAATCTTAACATGCTGGATATCCTCATCTTTACAATACTCCTCAAAATCTCCACTGGTAAAGGCTGTGCCTCTGTCTGTGATGATTCTCGTTGGATTACTAAAAGTCTGCTGGTGAAGTCGTAATTTATTCAACACTTCTGCACTTGTTGTGGACTTGGTAGGAAAAAGCCATGTAAATTTCGTAAATGCATCTATCATGGTGAGGATATAGTTATACTGCTTCCTTGTTTCTGTAAATGGACCTATGTGATCCAGATGTAATGTATGCAGCGGGATTCCTTCTTTATCTACTGAGTTCAAGTAGCCTTCTTGCTTTCCTTCTTTCCTGGTTGCTAATAAACAGGGTATACAGCTTAGAACTACTTCTTCAATCCTTTTATCCAGGTTTCTGATATAGTAATCCTTTCCTACGGCTTCTTTCATTTTTCTTATTGAAAAGTGCCCATTTTGATGAACTTTTCGTATTATTTCTTTCTCCATGATCCTTGGAACTACTAATTTCTTATCTTCACCTTTGAACAGAATGCCATTATCCATCCAAAAGTCATGATAATGTCTATCTTTCAATATCAGCTGTCTGATAGCGTTGAGCTCTTCATCTGTCTCCTGACCTCGTCTTATCTCTTCTTGTAGGCTCACCGCCACTGCCACAAATGGGTTCCTACTTAGAGCATCGGCGTGTTGCATTCTACAGCCTGCTCTGTGCTCGATCTCATAATCATACTCATCTAACATGAATACCCACCTTGCTACTTTTGGTGTCAAGTCTTTCTTCTTCAATGTCTGTTCGAAGGCTTTGCAATCCGTCACAATTTTAAAATGAATACCATATAGGTAATGTCTAAACTTCTTCACAGCCTCTACGACTGCAAGTGCTTCCAGCTCATAACTTGAGTATTTGCTTTCAGCATCAGTTGTCTTATGACTCATGTAATGCACAGGATGCAACTCATCATCTGGGTGTAATTGCAATAATATTGCAGCCAAAGCATGACTGGATGCATCAGTGTGTAACTCTGTTGGTAAATTGGAGTTGTATATCTTTAGTACAGGATCACTGGTCAGTTTCTGCTTCAATGTGTTGAAAGCACGTTGTTGCTCATCTTCAAATATAAATGTAACTTCCTTTTTCAGCAGATCCGTCAATGGTCTGGCAATCTTTGCATAATCTCTGATGTACTTCCTGAAATAAGATGTTAAACCAATGAAACCCATGACTTGCTTAATATTTTTAGGTTCCGGATACCTTGCAACTGCTTCAACTTTCTCCGGGCTTGGTCTTACTTCACCATCTTTGATCAAGTGACCCAAATATTCTATTTCACGAGAAATAAGTCTAATCTTTTTCCAATTTACCTCTAATCCATACTGTGCAGCTACATCTAACACTTGAGTTAGTCTCTCCAGTGCTTGACTCTCTGAATTAGCTGGAATTACTATGTCATCAATGAACATTACCATGATGCCCCTCATTATCAACTCTCTGAAAATGATCGTAACAAATCTCATAAAATATTTAGGTGAGGTGGACAAACCAAAAGGTGCACGTAAAAACTCAAACTGTCCATGATGAGTTATGAAAGAAGTATAGGGCACCGATTCCTCACTTATTTTGAGGTGGAAAAATCCGTTCTTAAGGTCCAAAACACTGAATACTTTTGAGTCCTTCAACTTATCAATGAGGTCATCAATAATCGGTAGCGGGAATTCATCCTTCACTATTTTCTTATTTACTAGACGGTAATCAACACAAATTCGAGTTGACCCATCTTTCTTCTTAACCAGCACTAATGGGCTAGAATATTCAGAAAAACTAACCTGTACTATTCCTTTTTGTAGCCACTCGTCCACCTGTTCTTCTACTATCTTCTGTTCGACGAGTGATATCCGCCGGGGTCGTTGAGCTATTGGTACTTCGTCTTTTAGCACTATCTTCATCTTTATTGGAGCTTCTTTGGTATAAATGGGCTTGTACTCTTCAACTATCCGCATTACTTCTGTCTTTATATTGGTATCGGAGATGTGACCTGTAAGATCCATTGCAGTCACACAACAATTCACCCTAGCCAACCATTCGTCATCTTGCGTCAACAACAACACAGCACCCTCACGAACTACCATCACAACATTTTGAAGGAACTCTTGTCCTATGATTAACCTGTAGGGCATTGACCCTTTGGGCACTACATGAAATATTACATTGGAATAGCACTGTCCATCAATAAGTATACTAATATAAATCTTTCCGGATGATCTTACTTTATAGAGTCCAAGTCCAGACAAGATCGTATTATCGTTATCACATGGCACATCTATCTCGTTCCACAAATCCTCTGACATTAAATTTACATCACTACCCGTATCTACCAGCGCATTAATTGATTTATCGCCCACTTTCACCAATGTAATCGCTTTATTACGATTGAGTTGTCGGTCACTCGGTTTGTTTACCACTTCCATGACATCTGTGACATCTGTCTTGAAATTTTCATCATGGCAGCTCGATGCGGTCTGACTGGCTGCCGATGTCGCCCCGAACATAGCCGAGTGTTTGATTGCTCCCGAACTGTTCTCCGAAAAACGCCCTTGCAGATTGGACGATCCAACCGCTCTTTGTGGCTGCTTTACCGACATCGTCTTGCTCGTTGAACTTCCACTGCTTCCTGCGCTCGGATTGGTACTCGTACATTTGAGACTTATATGGCCAAACTCATTGCACCGGAAACACTTCACTCCGTTACGGCATGCGTTTGCTCGATGATCTTTTTCTCCACAATTATAGCAAAACTGGCCTGATGCAGCAGAATCTCCGCCCGATGGCGTAACAACTCGTTTTACAGCGATCTGTTTAGCAGCTTTTTTTTTGATGGTTTCGTACACCGCCAACTTTTCTTTCAGCGCTGGGTAGGTGACCGCACCGTACAAAATCGCCTTATTGTTTTCATGATCCGTAATACCGTCTATAATATATTGAATTGCGACGTAATCAGGGAATTTGGCTCGTTTTCCCATCTCTTTCATTATCAGCATATACTGATAATAAGACTCCTCTTTACGTTTCTTGCGCGCCGCCATGAGCTCGTGCATTTCCTTACTATTCGCGGTATCCGGGAATTCTTTGAGCACGGCCGCCTTTAAATCGTCAAAGGTTTTATGAACCTTTTCAGTTCTAAGCCACAGTTCTGCTGTTCCCGTCAAGGATCTACGGGCTATGATGAGCCGCTGTTGAGGAGACCAACCGAATATCTCCGCGTTGTCATCCAGGTCTTGTGCCCATTTCGCCGAAGAGTAGGTATGGTCCTCGCCACTGAACTTGGTCGTGTCATACATATTGAAAAATAAGTCTTTGTCTTTACCGTCTTTGTTTTCCGCAATTTTTCGCGTTTGCGTGGTTGTGGCGTGAGCGTAATTAGGTTGACGAGCCCCCAGTTTTGAGTCTAACGTCTTCTGTCTCGATATTCGTCGACTTACTCGTAATTATCGTCTTTCGTCTTGATGTTCGTCTTTTTAATCGTAGGTAATTTTCGTCTTCCGTCTTGATGTTCGTCGTATTGCACGTTGCCGCGATCCCGGACGAGCCCCCAAAATGTAGTTTTGGGACCGTGGAAATAAAATCATTCGATTTTATACAACGTGGTTTATTTTCTTTTGTAATTTCACCATAAAAAAATCATCCAGATTCCTCTTCGAAACAAAACCCAACGTCCCGTCCTCTCAAACCACTCTCATTCTTCTTCCTTTAGTTATAAAAGTCCCTATACCTACTATCCATAAACTTTCATGCATCCTTTTTGATCAAATCCTACATACATTATTATTAAGTAATAGATTGTGAGCAAAGATGAAGTTTATAAAAGAAAATTAATGTTTCTTTTTTTATGTATTGTAAGTGAGTCGTGTGAGTGTGAAAGTGAGGAGGTATGTGTGAGTCGGATTTGTGTGTGCGTGTATGTTAATGTGTATATATGCGTGTGTATGTGTTTGGGTATGTTGGTGTCATCGAATAATTCGTTTGCAGTGGATTAGAAATAGAGGACTTTTTAAGACAGTGTTAGTAAAATTTGTTCAGTCTCACTATATGTTTTGGAGAGAAGAAACGAACGAACAGTTGTTTTGCATTTGGAATATGGCAAGGCATGGATTGGTAAACTTGCATTAAGCTTATTGTACAGATACGGGCCAATGTAATAACAGAATCTTTTGGTGAAGCTGTAATTCGGTGGTGGAGTGGTACATATAATGTCCTGTCGTCGTTTCGAGATTTTAGTAAAAGGGGTCTGTCGGTGTTGTAAAAGAATGGTCTGCAAAACAAAGTGTTGTCTGACGTTAAGCACATTCCATTCCTTGTAGAGAGTTGTTGTAGGGTAAAGTATAGGTTTAAAT
Organism: Tholera decimalis; assembly: GCA_943138885.2. Lineage (NCBI taxonomy): Eukaryota > Metazoa > Arthropoda > Insecta > Lepidoptera > Noctuidae > Tholera > Tholera decimalis. Next base: position 10,562,415 of record OW964552.2, on the reverse strand, counting down.
GTGGATACTTTCAATATTGCTCTATGAGCTATTTCCAATGGCTTCATCGTAGTTTTTGCAGCGCCACCCCAACAGGTAATACAGTAAGTTACGATAGATTGACAAAGGGCATGATAGACTCGGCGTATTACAGTTAACTTGGCTACATATCGTAATTTTTTAAAAATATAGATAAGTTTCCTAACCCGGCTTGTAAGAAGATTAATATGCGTTTTAAAGTTAAGAAACTTATCCAGAGTTATGCCTAGATATTTTATATTGTCAACGGGAGTTATAAGAGGACACTGACAGGGTAATGATATTTGAGCATGTGTGTGACAGGAATGAGCTTTTATAGTGATTGGAGTTTTCGGTTGTGATCGTGACGATATGGAAAAGGTTATAAGCTTTGTCTTGGAAGTATTTAATGTAAGGGTATGAGAAATAAGCCAGTCGAACGCGGAATTAAAGCCATCTTGCGCTACCTTCTGCAATTCCAACCAAGAATTTGCAGAAAAAGTAAGGGCAGTATCATCTGCGAAGGACACGATTTTAGCATTGGAGATAGGTAAGTTGCAAAGGTCGTTAATAAAAGCAAGAAACAAGGTAGGCCCAAGAATACTTCCTTGTGGCACACCGTAACAAATTGGAAGCTCGCTGCTTGTGTGCTCACCCACCTTGACCGTTTGTGTCCGATTTGTAAGATAGCTTCTAAAAAACTGTAACTGTGTGCCTCTAACACCTAATTTTTCGAGTTTGTTTAGAAGTGCTGAAACCGGGATTGTGTCGAAGGCTTTAGCGAGGTCAAGGAATATGGTGAGCACCTTCTTGTGAGAGTTAAGATTACTCACAATAAATCCCGTTAGCTCTTGAACCGCATCGGTTGTACTTTTGTTTCTCCTAAAGCCGAATTGTTGGGGCGAGATAAGGTTAAATTTTTCAAAATAGTGTACTAATCTTTTATTGATTAATCGTTCAAGGACCTTTGATAAGGCGGTAAGAACCGCTATGGGACGGTAATTATTGACGGACTTTTTATCACCACTCTTGAAGATCGGATGAATGATCGCCTTCTTGAATGATGTTGGAAAGAATGCAGTCTGGAAGCAAAGGTTAAAAATGTAGCTTAATACAGGTGCCAAAATAGGCGAGTACCTTTTTAATATAGAAGGTGAGATACCATCCCATCCGGTGGCTGCGTTTACTCTAAGAGAGTTAATCACCAATTTAATCTCCTCAGGATCCGTTTCCTCGAGGACAAATGATGTAGACGGACGCGAACTAGTTTCTAAGGTGACTGGCTCAATAAATGTGCGGTTGGGTGTAATTTTATCGGCAAGATTCTTACCTATTTCAACAAAAAAACTGTTTATGGCGTTGCAGGACTCCGTGGGAGTGGCAGCATGTGATAGTAGTTGTGTGGAAGAATTTGATTTTTTGGGAAGGTTTGTGATACGTTTTATTGTATCCCATAAAGTTTTTGGATTTTTTTCAGCTTTACTGAGTACTTCAGAATCAAATTGTATTTTAACTTTTTTTAAGATTTTGTTGCAAAAATTTCTGTATCGCTTGTAGCTAATTTCAAGTGTAGTATTGCCGGGTGATCTTTTAACTTTCTTATGCAGCGAATCCCTGTGCTTCATACACCGTAGCAGCCCAGGAGTGATCCAGGGTTTTATAATTATTTTTCTTGCTGGCACTTTAGTAACCCTCGTACTCTCAGAAATGACTTTATTTAGAACATCCACCAGAGTGTCAGCTGCATTATTTGCATCTTTCAAAGAGAAGATATGCGTCAAATCCATTTCTTTCATGGATTTATCTAGTTTGTCAAGGTCTAATTTTGTAATGGTAGTATTCACATCAACTTTAATTTTTTTGACAAACAAGCCCAGTAGGGATGAATAGTGATCTGTTGCAGTGGTATCGAAAACAAGTGAAACTGATGGAGATTTAGTCTTCAGTATTATGTGGTCAAGACAGTTAGGGCCTCTGGTGGGTAAGTTATGAGCGGGAAGAAAGCCATGGAATGCCAGCACATTAAGATAATCTTGAGAGCGAGAGTCAAGCGAGGGCGTTTTTATATCTAAGTTAATGTCGCCGGTCAGAACAACAGATTTGAATTTAGAAAAGGTGGGTAATATATCGTTAAGAGTAGAAGTAAATCCATCAGTGTTTCCATTTGATGGCGATCGATAGATGCAGAGTATGGCGATATCTGATCCTACCTCCACAACCAGACCAGTAGCGCAACTATTCAAAGCTAACTCTTTGCATGTGGAATTAAGATCGTTTTTAACATATACGACGACCCCGTCACTTTGGTTTAAATTGTTCTTAGTACTAAACATTGAATAATTATCTAAGAATGGAATATAAGTATTACTGGAACACGAGAGCCAGCATTCCGTCAATACTATAAGGTCACAGTCTACGGAAATTCGTTTTAGAACTGTTTGTAAACCTAGAAAATTACAGCATATTGATCTTATTATTAAATAATTAATTAAACTTATTAAATTAATATAATGACTGTGCCTTCTCAGTATATTTATGAGAATCTCTTCTATGCACATAAAAATATTAATCTCTTTAAAAAATACAGTGATATCCATAACGGAAATACTAGAAATAAACACAACTTTGTCATTCCAAAAACAAGGATCAAGAAAATAGGTGGTTCTTTTAAATGCCAGTGCATACGTTTTTATAATAAACTACCTTGCCATTTGCAAGAACTGAGCCTCAACAAATTTAAATTAGTCATAAGACGCAAGCTTTGCCAGAAGGCTTTTTACACAGTTAAAGACTATGTTGAGGATAAAAAGGCTTGGGATTGAGCTGCTCCAATGATATACAGGGAGCACTAGTGTTGTTTACAATCACAATGTCTTGTATTTTATCAACCGACGACAAAAAGAGGAGGTTATCATTTTTATACAAATTGACTTGAATATTTACTTTGTAAAGTATAATATATGTATTTTTTGAATATTTACTTAATTATGTACTTAAATGCGAGGATTATGTGTTTTTTTTTATAATATCCATTTACCTTTTTTTTTCTCTCTCTTTATTACGACGTTGTCTGACAGTTTGAGTATTTTAGTGACCTACTCAAATGTACCGTCTTTGGCATTGTTCGTCAGGTCGTTGAGCTCCTTAGTAGTCCAAAGTTGAGCTTACAGACTAACTGACAAAGGCTTGCACTGACGGGACGGGTCTACTCAAATCTGTATGGTCTTTCCTCAATAGGCCATTTCAGACTAATCTACATAATCCTCATAAACGATTGTGAATATGTGCACTATGTAGGTTTTTTTTTATTTTTTATTCGAGTTAATCATAATAAATTGTCTGGCAGTTTGAGTGCCTTTTCCGGCCTACCCAAAGGTCCTTACCTTGGTATTGTTCGTCAAATCGTTAAGCTCCTTGTTCTAAGTTGAGCTATACGTCATTTGACAAATGCTTGCACTGTATGGACAGGCCCACTCAAATCTATGAGCATCTTTCTTCAAAAGACCGCCTCAGACTGAAACCTACAAGGTTCCCATATAATTAAATCAGTGTAGATTGTATGGACTTTAAAAGAGACGGACCCCTGAGTTTGTTTCGGTGTTTCTTCTCAGGGTAGTCAGTTAGGAAACACCGGCCTCATCTAGTTAATATTTACGGAAAAAAATGACGTGTAAAAGTGTTATTTAATAACCAATTTGCAAAATAAAGATCATTTATCATTTATCATTTGGAATACGGTCGCGGAGGTCTCGCTTCGGATGCATGGTAATTACGCTGGTTTTGCGATCAGTTCCGATTTGCGACGATTTGACGGTGTTGGTTGTTTTAATTCAAGATTCATTAGCCATATATCCAAGAGCCATAAGAATTTCCTAAAGTAGGCAATTCAACTAAGCAGTTGCTAACCGGCTTAATGACCCTACTTGATTATAGGTATAGTCGAGATTTGAGCGAATGAACTGTCGCTGTCTTTAGTAGGTAAATTATTATAATTTATTATTTAAGTACATATTAATTAATGTTAACGTTTTTATTTTAACCAATGGTTTTGAGAATTCATATTGGTACAAATCGGTATAATAATACACTCAATTTAAAAATAGATCAGCAGGTTTAATTCATATTTTGATAAGCATCAAAAGGTTTTACAGGTATGGTGAAATCCTGACTCCTGAGCTAGGTATAATACTTATCTTACTATCTTACCTTACTTCTTACTAATATTATAAATGCGAAAGTTTAGGATGGATGTATGTTTGTTACTCTTTCATGCAAAAACTACTGAACGGATTTAAATGAAATGTGGTATGTAGATAGCTGACATCCTGGAATAACATAGCGAAAACTTTTATCCCAGAATTCCCACGGGATCGGGATTTCCGCGGGAAAACCCTCCCACACGGACGAAGTCGCGTGCAGAAGCTAGTATAATATATTATCTGTAGTCCGCGAGGGGTTTTCCCGCGTAAATTTCGATCCGGGAAATTCCGGGATAAAAACTAGCCTATGTGTTATTCCAAGATGTCAACTATCTACTTACCAAATTTCATTCAGATCCGTTCAGTAGTTTTTGCGTAAAAGAGTAACACACATACCCTTTTTAGTTGTTAAGTCCTTATTTGTTTTACTGTTATGCTATACAATAAAGAATATATCTATCTACCTCATACATTCTCACAAACTTTCGCATATTCGTAAGATAAGATTACAGGTATCTCTCAGTATTTAAAATAAATGTGCTTCTATAGCGAGTTTTCAGCTGATGTACAGCAACATATAACCAGAACAGACCGTCAGGACCGTCAGTGAATCAACCTATTATTGAATAATAATAATACATTTTAATATAGTATCAACTTGTGTAATACAAACAAAAATGGTAACTTGCGTTGTGCGTAGCGTCATGACGCATAGGTACTATTATATATGGTATCTACCTATATCAGGGACATATCAGTATTAAGTGTCGCAGTTAATTACTATTCTATCAAGCTGTATATTATAATACCGCAACGCTATTAGAGTTCGTTATTATTATCGTCGATATAGTTCTACATTAACAAACAATAAATAATTCCTTTATTACAGGGAATAAAGCGAAGATTACCAAGCAAGTTCACAGACGGTGAACTATCCAAATTAAGTGAGACAGCAAATTAAGGCCCAAGGTTTTTTAAACCAGTTTAACAAAAAAAAACTCTAGAACAATTGAGAGTCCAAAGGTAGACTCAAAGCGAACATCGCGTTATCCGACGGAACCGCACGATCAGTGGCGAATGCACAATTACATACATGTAGATATAAACACACTTAGATATCAAGTGCCACCACTCAGCCAGCCGCTCAGTCTGGCCGCTAGTCTCAACTCGGCAACATGATCCTCCTCCTGCTCCCACTCGTACTCGTACTACTCTACTACTACACCACCAGAAACCACGACTATTGGGAAAAACGCAATGTGAAATACGACAAACCTGTACCAGTCTTCGGCACGCTATACAATAATGTTATGGCAAAGAAAAGCATCATAGAAATATCTGTTGAACTATACAACAAGTACCCCACCGAACCAGTAGTCGGCTTGTTCAGGGGAACTACTCCCGAGCTCGTCATCCGGGACCTGGACATAGTGAGAAGGATTCTGACTGTGGACTTTGCGTTTTTCTACCCCAGGGGACTCGGTAGGGATCCAAAATTCGAGCCTGTGTTCCTTAATCTGTTCCACGTTGATGGTGACATGTGGAAGTTGTTGAGGCAGCGTCTGACATCAACGTTCACGACGGCTAAGTTGAAGAATATGTTCCCGTTAGTGGTGCAGTGTGCGGAGAAGATGCAGCACGTTTGTGAGGACATCGTGAACAAGGGAGGGGACTGCGATGTGCGCGAACTAATGGCACGCTTCACCACCGAGTTCATCGGCGCATGCGGCTTCGGCATACAGATGGACACAATCAACAACGAACACTCCCTCTTCAGAGACCTCGGCAGAAAGATGTTCAAGAGATCTTGGAAGAATTACACTTTGGTAGCATTATACGACCTATTCCCGGAATTCAGAAAAATAGCGCAAACTCTTCTAAACGAGCCCGTGTTGATGGATTCTATAACAGAAATCGTTCAAAATATACGCAAACAGAGAAACAACAAGCCCATTGGACGCAATGACTTTATTGATCTGCTTTTGGAACTGGAAGGAAAAGGGAAGATGACAGGAGAATCGATTGAGAAGAGAACTGCCGATGGAACACCAGAGCATGTGGAGATGGAGATGGACGAAATATGCATGGTAGCGCAGGTGTTCGTGTTCTTTGCGGCAGGGTTCGAGACTTCTTCGTCAGCGACAAGCTTCATGCTACATCAGCTGGCGTACCATCCAGAAGAACAGCGCAAGATCCAAGAGGATATCGACCAAGTTCTTGCGAAATACAATAATAAACTGTGCTATGACTCGATAGCCGAGATGAAATCATTGAGTAATGGGTTCAAGGAGGCTATGAGGATGTTCCCTTCTCTAGGAACCCTTCACAGAGTGTGTGTGAGCAAGTATAAGATTCCAGAGTTAGGCATCACCCTCGACCCTGGTGTGAAGATCATAGTTCCATTGCAAGCCATACAGAATGATGAGAAATATTTTGATAATCCTACTGAGTTCATACCGGATAGATTTAATGATCCCGACGTGTTGAAGCATAAATTCGCATACATGCCGTTCGGTGAAGGACCTCGGCAATGCATTGGTGAGTAGTCAAATACATAATTATTATTCTATAGGTAATGAGTCAGTGACAAAAAGTAATTTATTATTTAACAATATATTTGCATATCTAATCAGTCAGTACATATACTAGTTAAAATCATAGGTACATATAATATTTCATATTCATCGCAAAGGAAAACTAATAATTCAGTTAAAATGTACAATATTTTGCGCGAAAGAAGTCGCTTGTACATTATAAATAAATTAATAGTTTAAAAAACACTAGAAAAACACGCTTTTATAAATGCAGATAAAAACAAAAAAGATCGTGTTCAAAGTCCATTACGTGGCCTTTCTCACGAGTGCAAACACGACTATGATACGATATTCCATCATGGAATGCCGGTGCCTGTCTTTCGGCTTCATCATCAGACCTTGAAACCTAATCGTGGTCAAAGTTCATTACAAGATTTTTCTAAAAAATCCAAAACAGCTATGATACGATTTTCCATCATGAAGTTCCAGTTCATATTTTCCGGCTCTATCATCAGATCAGTTTGACAGTACCATATTATTGTATTGTCATCAGAACTACATACAGCTGCCAATTTTCATTACGCTACGAACCTTGGAATATGGTTAAATTAGTTGCCTTAGATTCCATTACATAGTTAGTTACATACAGGTCGACCTAATAAAAGCGTGTTAATGACACTAGTTTTTACAGTTTTTATACCTAAAATTGTTTTTGTTTTCCGAAGGATTTCGACGAGCTCAATTCATATCTGACGACAAAAATGTTCAACACGATTCTAGATATTTTAACTAAAAGTTTCGAAATCTGGAGTTTTGAGATATCATAATAGCATGATTTAAGTAAGATTCTTTAAATTTTGACCATAGTAGCTTCAAGAACTAAATTATTATCCGCATCAATTCCTTTAAATATCTCATTCTATCTCTGAAATATCAAATATTGAATATATGCTAACAAATTGTATGACAAACTTACTATGCAATAATAAAAAGTAAAAAAACTAAAACCCGACTACGACAAAAAAATCGATGCTAAAAAGGATGAAACAAGATTTTCAGGATGCTGAAATAAACAAGGTTACTGGAAAAACAAGAACAGAACAAAAATAAAAGCCGTAGTCACACGTCACATTATTAATTTTTTTTGTTACGGTTGATATCCTATATAACGTGTGACTACGGCTTTTATTTTTGTTCTGTTCTTGTTTTTCCAGTAACCTTGTTTATTTCAGCATCCTGAAAATCGTGTTTCATCCTTTTTAGCATCGATTTTTTTGTCGTAGTCGGGTTTTAGTTTTTTTAATTTTTATTATTTAAACTATTTTGGTGTTAAATCACTATGCTTCTATACTATTTACTTTATTTTTTGTAAGTTCAAGTGAAGCCCTTTTAAATGATACCAAACACGGTATATCTATCTTACTTTTATTTTTTACACATGACTTTTGGACCGCTAGAGGGCGCCACGTTAAATTTAAGCAATATTTTTGAGAAGTACAAGTGAAGCTCTTTCAAATGATACCAAACACGTTGTATCTATCTTATTTTTATTTTTTACACATGATTTTTTGTCCACCAGAGGGCGCCACTTTAAATTTAAGTAATATTTTGGAAATGTGCATGTGACGCCCTTTCAAATGATATCAAACACGATGTGTTTATCTTATTTTTATTTTTTAACACAACACTTTTTGGGCCCTAGAGGGCGCCACATTGGGTTTTGTGACACGTCACGTAGCCTATTTTCAGCGGACGGTCAAGACGGTTCTAACGATACCTCATTTGTCGAGTTCCGATAAGCAGCTTTGGAGCAATGAGGGAACAGATGAACATACACACATACATACATACCTCCCTCCTTTGGCTTTGCCGTAGTCAGGTAAAAATATCCTGTAATCGAGTAATGTTATAAGATGAAAACAATAATCCAGAAATTAAACTTTAACATAAGTTAGTTTCGATGGTAGTCCTTTTAGATACTATGATTTATTTTAAAATAAACTAATACTAACTACTAAACTAAATAATATTCATAGTGCTGCGATATCTCTAAAATCTCTTTTTTGGTATCTTTGATCCAAGTTTTCTCAAAATAATGACGTGATGAAAAAAATCGGACATCATATTTGAATTTAGCGCATTGAAAACCATTAGAAAAGTACATAATAACTGTCAAGGGTTCTTAAAAGAATATTCATTTGTAAACTAGTGTTATTATCCTTGGTTTTTTAGGGTTCCGTACCCAAAGGGTAAAAACGGGACCCTATTACTAAGGCTTCGCTATCTGTCCGTCCGTCTGTCTGTCACCAGGCTGTATCTCAAGAACCGCGATAGCTAGGCAGTGGAAATTTTCACAAATTATGTATTTCTGTTGCCGCTATAACAACAGATAATAAAAACAGACTAAAATAAATATTTAAGGGTGGCTCCCATACAACAGACATGTTAGAAAATAGTACGGAACCCTTCGTGCGCGAATCCGACTCGCACTTCACCGGTTTTTATAGACCTAAATGATTAAAAAAGAAATGAATATATTAATTCCTCCCTTCCCTTGAAAGTCATAGTCTATCTGTGTGCCATTTTTAGGGTACCGTAGCCGAATTGCAAAAAACGGAGACCTTACACATTTGATATGTCGGTCTGCCTGTATTTGTCCGTCCGTATGCCATAGCCACTTTATTCCGAAAACTATTAGGACTACAGAATTGAAACTTGGTAGTTGTGTTCTGTGAACCGCTTTTCGATTTTCAAACAACAATAAAAATTAAGGGACTCCCCATATACACTGCGTAGGCACTGAAATTTAAAAGAAAATTTCAACAAACCTATACGTGTGGGGTGTCTATAGATAGGTCTTTGAACGCGATACAGTCAGCAGTTTTTGAGACAGAACACATTTTCAAAAAACCGGATATAAATCTTTGTCATTTGTACAAATACTATGAAAAACAACGTTATTTTGAGCTAATCTATGCTTGATACTATGGAACCTCCATGAGCGAATCCAAATCGCACTTAACCAGTTTTATATACAAAGGTATTATTAAGCCGTGTGGGTTAGTCAGAAAATTGCAGACATTGGCGGTATCGTTTTCGGTCATTATAAATTCACCTCGATACTGTAATAAAAAACTTGTAGTCTAGTCATTAATATCAAAACAAAAGCAGTAGGTATGTTATTTTTACCCAACTGCGGCGAAGCAAGGAGGAGGGTTATGTTTTTACCGCGTATATATGTATGTATGTCCGTTCCTTTGTTCCCTCGTAACTAACGAAATCAAATCACCACATCGACAACCAGGCGCCATATTGTCAAACATAAAAAAACAAACTATGACAAGTGGGGTATTATTAAATAGATCTTTAAAAATGATTTTGAGGTTTCTTTAACCGTGTACTTTAATAACGTTTTAAAACGGAATTAAATACTAAAAAACTGAAAATAAAAAACTTATTTAAAAAATCTAAAAAACCCGACTGCTTAACTGAAATGGAAGAAACATGCACATTTTTTTATTTTAAAAAGTGACAAGCAGGAGGGACCCATCCCATTTTTTTAAATTAAAATAATATTAGGTTAATTGGGTCCCACCTGCTTGTCACTTTTTAAAATAAAAATGTGCTTGTTTCTTCCATTTCAGTTGAGCAGTCGAATTTTTTTGATTTTTTAAATAAGTTTTTTATAAAGAGAACTAGCAATGTGGGTATAATTCATGTTAACCTCTCCAACTAAGCTAAATATGCTTCTGTCTGGAATGGGTTCACGACAATAGTGTAATGGATGGGGTTTTGAACCCATGACTTCCCAATCACAAGTCCGACATCTTAGTCATTAGGCTATTATTATTATCTATTAAGTACATATATACTTGCGATCCGACCCGGCTTCACAGGTCCTTTGAACAATTGTTGGTGCTTCGACAGTGATAGTACGTCTTTACAAAAAGTGCGTTTAGCTATCATTTAATTTAAAATATATATATACAGAAGTTTCATCTTGAATCAGACTAAACTGCCAGTAACTGCCTTTTGAGTTATAACAAAACAATGTATGGACATTGTTTTGTTATAACTCAAAAGGTTTTGGCAGCGTTTTCAATTAAATCTCCCAATCGGCTTATTTTTTTCTGACATGTTGAACTAATATCGTCATATTTCATACAATTTACACATAACCTTCACTTATTATACACCAAAACCTTCTTCAAGAATCACTCTATCTGTTGGAAAACTGTACGAAAATCCGTCTAGTATTTTTTAAGTTTATCGCGAACAGACAGACGCGGTGGGGGACTTTGTTTCTTATAATATCAAGAGAGATTTTCAAAAACCGCAAATAAATCATTGTCATTTGTAAAAACACTATGACAGACAAAGTTATTTTTCGCATCCATGCTTGCTACTACAGAACCCTTTATGGGAGAGTGACTCGCACTTAGCCACTTTTTATCCATTACCGATACCCATTAGTGTACCTGTCACATTAATGGGTTGGTTATGTTTATGTTATGTTATGTATTGGTTTGGTTATGTTTTGTGGTGATCGTTGTGTGTTTCAATCACACAACAATCGCCTTAGAGATTTGGGTGAAACTTGGCTCACATATTATAGTTTACTTCCTGCGTAATAGAAAGTGAACAATCTGTCACATTTCCCTCTGAATTATTTGTTTTAGTTCATCGTATTACTATATAGACTAACGTATCTCACGTATGTACATCGTTTCATAAAAGCCCGTTCTTTCAATTTCAAAACGAAGGACTTATGTATAGCCAGTTTGTAATTAACACTGCCACAAGTAAACGTTCATAACATTCTTGCTTTTCCACCAGGTGCTCGTCTAGGCGAGATGCAGTCGTTGGCAGGTCTTGCAGCAATTCTACACAAGTTCACCGTGGAGCCAGGCCCATCCACCAAGAGACAACTGGAGGTTCATCACGGTAGCAACACAGTGCAGGCCATTAAAGGAGGCTTACCTCTCAAACTGAAACTGAGAAGCAAAGACAGTCATATTGCTACTTAGGTTAAGTTTTTATAAGGGTTGAAATAAGGAATATACATACATGAAAAAAGTCTTTATGTGAAAAGTGAATAGGTTACTTCTAGGCAAGCGTGTTTCATCTTCGACCACATCATCGCTTACCATCAAGTGCGATAGTAGTCAAACGAGAGCCTATCACGAATAAAAATAAAAGAATTGTTATACAACCAAAAAATATATCAGTACTAATTGAACGTGGAAAAAGAATCACAATTGATTATATTATTGACACAAAACTGCACTAACGAGATATAACAACTTTTAAAGAATATCTGTATCCTTCACGAAAACGCGTTTTTCTTTTGCAGCTATGTATATTTTATTTAGCAAATAATAAAATCATCAGCCGTTATAGCATGATTTTAGGAACAACCAAATGTCCCGACTTTCAAATGTTACGTATTAGGTAGGATTATTAAGCTTACGGTATTTTTGATAGAATTAAGTTATTATTAAAAATAATACTTTCACAATCTTGGCTTTTTATTAATTACTTACCTATAAGACTTATGGCTTCCATTATCTTGTATCTCTACCTATCTTCAAAGCCTTGATAATGATGAAAAGTACAATTGATATGATCATTATTTGTATTACCACTTGTGTCTCGCCGTACAATTCCAACGTGTCCGTGTAGACTGCTCGGCCACAATTTCGTGGAAGAAAAACGACTACGTCAACATTCGAAGGAATTTGTAAAACACTAACGATGAAAATCGCGAATTCGTAGATCCAACATTTCGAAAGTTGTAAAGGTTTAACCGTGGCCGCGTGGTCGAAACGCGGAGAACCGCGCAGCCACACAGTTCTCTTAAAGTAAACGGTGGTTCGTAGAGGTCCCATTCTTTTTACTAATCACTGATACGATTTCGAAGAAAATGTAGGTAGTATTAATAAAGCCCTAATGTTTGGATCTCACGAACTACACGCGTTTAAAACATACAATACAAGTTAGAAGAAGGGTGACCAAGATTTATGTTGTGTCAGGACATTTCCAAACGCGTCGTCTTTATATTACGTAGGTAAGTACCTACCTATTATATTATCATATTGAGGAAATATAAGTATGGTTAATTTGATGGATAAGTATTTATGCGAAAATATTAACACCATATTCGTATAACATAGATTTTCACTTTTACTAAAGATAACACTCATTTAATCATACAGTCTTTTATATTTCTGTAAAATAAGTACCTACGCAATGTCATAAGATTTGTGGTCATGACGGTATCAGCATCGAGCATTTACAATTACCAAGAGTGTTTTCATGCCTTCCGACTTAATGAGGACGATAGTGGTTCTAATTGTTAAAAGCCAAACAGGTGACCTTTCAGACAAAGGGAACTAGAGACCTATTTCTCTAGCGACCTCAGTCGGGAAGGTGCTTGATGATCTGCTCGATACACAGCTAATCTAACGACTTGTGCTGCACGACAATCAGTTCCGTTTTCGCCCAAGACTTTAGGCACTAAACAAAAAAACACCTGTTTTTGCATGCTTCTTCGATCTTTCTAGATCTTTTGACCTAGTTTCCTATGACGTATTATGAAAAAGCTTGAAACAATAAACTTACTTAACAAGTTGATAAGAATCTTTAAGCATTGGTATGGAAGCCAGGTCAACAATGTGCGGTAGGCAGGTGTATTCCGTGTATTATCAGACCTGTATCAATTAGAGTGCGGTGAGACAAGGGGGTTGACCTCTCCGTCCCACTTCAATTTGTATATGAATGCCCTGATTGAGGCGCTTAGCAGTCATCATGTCGGTTGTCATATTGATGGTGTTTTTGTCAATAATTTAAGTTACGCGGATGACATGGTGCTGCTGAGCGCGTCTGTTGGTGGTATTCGGACATTATTAGCCATGTGTGAAAGTTATGCGGCCACACATGGCTTATTGTACAATGATAAGAAAAGTCAGTACATTGTTTTGAGGCGGGTACCAAGTACCATCTAGATGTGCCTTCTATACGGCTTAGTGGTGTTTCTCTGAAGCGCTCTCTCACCCCTGACCTCAAAGACAATGCTGATATAGAGAGGGAACGAAGGGCCCTGTCTGTGTGTGCAAATATGATAGCCCGCTTTAAGTTTGCACGTTGTACTGTAGAAGTGAAGGTGACCCTCTTTAGAGCATTCTGTACCACCTTCTATACGTGCATCTTGTGGGAGAATTCACAGGCATTGTATGAGGCCCTCCGTGTCCAATTGAATAATGCCTTCAGAAAACTGTTGGGGTTGCCATGGCATTGCAGTGCGTCTGGGATGTTTGCGGCGGCACGTGTTGATTGTTTTCATACAATAATACTCAAACATGCAGCATAGTTGGTGCCTCGTGTCATGGCTAGTCCCAACAGGGTCCTGAAGATGGTCGTGGATAGAGAGGACTGTTCATATATGGACCACTGCTGTGAATTGCATATGTCTCCTTGTCGTGTTGTGTACTAACTAGCGTGACCATACATCCCGCTTTGGGCGGAATTGCCCCGCTCAATGATTGGGGTCAGTGGACTCCAACGAGTTCAAAAATTATTATTACAGTTATTTACGTAAACGGCAATGTATTTCGGCCTCATTCAACTTGTAGCTGATCTGAATACCTACCCTTCGTTTTTGTATTACCATATCGTATAAACAGTCATCTGAGACACGCGCACCTAGAACCGTACATACAATGCACAAAGAAATATTATTGTAAATTAAATAAATGCAAACAGACATACTTGACGCATGCCCTGAGAGCCGCGCTCACACAGTGACCACTGTTAAACTTATGTAAACATTACCAATTATATATTAACAATTCATTACTGCGACTTCACGCCTTGTTCCTGCTCTCCCTAACTAAATCCCCAAAGTGCTATCTAAAGTAAATCTCTGCTGTTTCCTAATCCTAAGGTAAATTCTAAAGTCAGTGCCTAAAATATAATATCTAAATTAGTGCTAAACCATAAGCACTAAAAACTCATCAACTCACTTCATTTATCTATTGTGCATGTATTTATTTGTTCTAAACGTTACCGAATATACTTACTAAAATCCTAAATCCTTACTATATTATAAATACAAAAGTAAATCTATCTGTCAGTTATGTTTCACGCCTAAACCGTTAAACAGATTTTGCTGAAGTAAGTAATGTAATTTTTTGTCGCGATATAATTTTTAGTATCCTAAAAATAAAATTTATAAATAATTTCGCGGTTGGTGTAAGAATTAAGATACCAGTGAGAGTAAGATACTATTGATATTTAAAGTCACATTTTCAGCCTTAATTTGGATTTTGCTCTTAAATATGGCATCTTACACCGACTACCGTCTTTATTATAAATATTTGTATACAAAATTCCATAGGCATCCCGCTTTGACACGAAAAAAATGGTCACGTTAGTACTAACCCTAGTTTTTTTTTTAATGTAATTGTTTACTAACTATAATTACATACATGACATAGATACGAAATAAAAATATTTGAATTTATTCATATTTTATTAGATTTTTGTATTTCTTAATCAGTATTTTAATTAAGTATTTGGTGGTAAGTCCGGCGATATTTACACAGAAAACTCCGACAGCACGTCATTAAGTGTGAATCTACGTAGAATATACATTTTAACGTAGTATCAACTTGTAAAATAGAGACAAAAATAGTAACTTGCGTTGTGCGTAGCCTCATGACGCATAGGTACTATCAAAGTATTTACCTGGTTCAGGGGCACGTGTCGCAGTTAATTACTATGCTAACAAAAGCTGTAGTTATCCTGAATACCCTTCGCTTTGGACAAACTGCCGATCACTAACAGTCATCACGAGACGCGGACGCTGATAACCGCACGCACAATAGACAAAGAAATACTTTTCTAAACATGTCTAAACACTAGATCCCGAAACTACACACTAGAGTCCGGAAAGCCGATTATTCGGCAATGTTTTTAGTCGGCGACTATTCGGCAAAATATGCCGATTATAATCGGCGCATAACAAATGAAATAAAACAAATAATTTGTACTTGTTTTATCATTTCTAAACATTACATAGAAGAAGATAGTTACAGAAAGCGCAGCAGTTCAGTGCTGATGCGCTTTCTGCACTCCATTTCGTATCTGAGTTTTAGTTTCCTCGTAAATGTTGGGAATTATATTTTCTGTCAAATATTTCCTACTCGTTAAAACGTATTTAGATTTGAGCTTCTTAACGAGATTGATAAAACCAGTGTTTTCAACTAAAGACCAAGGGTGGTTATCTATCGCAATCATCCCTCCTATTGAAACAGTTATTTCTCTTGATCGAGAGTCCTAAGTGACCACTGGACCGTTAAACTTTCTTGTATACTGTGAAGTTTTGATATTTCGCTTCCCGCTAGAATTAATGGATTTGGCGATGGTGGTAAGGGTTCAAGTTGGGATACAGAAGCAACAGCCGAATGGGATCCGTTTGAACTACTTTCAATAGAACCTGCCAATTGAGGCAACAACTCATGCGCTTATATTTTATGTGATATAATTCTTGCTTATAATTCCCTGGCACTAGTTGCATTTCACTTTTGACGGTTCACCTTTAATATCATCAAAGAATGTCCACACGCGTGATTTCTTTTTCACTGCACTGTTTTATTTATTTTAAATATATTTAATTATAGTGGCGTCTCAGCAAACACAAAATGAATTAAACAAAAATGTTAACAAGTAGGTATTAGAATGATCGGCATTGGCGGTTAGTCGGGTGACTAATCGGCAATTTGAAAACCGATTAGTTGGCTAGTTGGTTAATCGGCAAATACTATAGTCGGCCCATCACTACTAAACACTAATAATTATAATATAAATAAACATACGAGACGCGTACCCTGAGAGCCGCGCTCACACAGTGAACCACAGTTAAACTTATGTAAACATTACGAATTATATAACTATTAACACTTCTATTTAAAATAAAATACATTAATTACTGTGACTTCACGCCTTGTCATTGGTCTCCCTAACTTATGTAAATCTCCAAAGTGCTGTTTAATCACTCTCTAAAGAAAATCCCTCAAATTGGTGCCTAAAGTATAATCTCTAAAAACCATATATTTTTTACAACGTTATAAAAGTTCGTCATATCAACCGATATTTAAGTTATCAATATTATTGTACATTTAGTAACAAATCATTCCTTTATTACTGGGAATAAAGCAAAGATCAGCAAACAATTTCACAGACGGTTAACTATCCAAATTAAGTGAGACTGCAAATCAAAAGCCGTAAGGTTTTTATAAACCAATTTTGCAAAAAAAAATTTGTGTCCGACCGAAGTTTCGGTTTCGGCCAAACTGTTTTTTGCTTCGCAAGCATTTCGTTCGTATTCGCTTGACTTTCAGTGCATCCACTCATCGCGTCTGCTTCTGATTCAGTCACATTTTTGTTTTTATGTTTTGTAATCAACGGTAAGCATCAAATTGGTACCCACACGAAATATTTATTATTTAATGATATTCTGTCTCAGCATGAATTCCAAATTAAAATTTACCTAATTCATTAATGTTTAAACATTGTCCTACTTCCTTCCTACTAATGCTACTAATACTACGTATATAAATGCGAAAGTTTGTGAGGATGGATGGGTGCAAAAATGACTGAACGGATTTGATAAAACCCTACAGTAACAACAATTCATAAAGATTTTACGTAATTTGGCTATATATAACGATATCATATATATCATATAGATCAAACAAAGTCGGAGAAAATCCTATCCTCAGAGAGTATCTTGGCGTGATAAACGAATATAATGTACATTGGGATTGTTTATTACGGTAATCAAATTTGATCTAACATAATGCAATATTTACGAGTATTTTTATAAATCAATCTAAAACTAAAGTACAGAATATTTTTTCATTCAGTGTTTTTATTTAATGTTATTCCAAATCTTTGCCTAGGCCTGACAGACCGCTGGGTGAAAATTGGTGGTCGCCATCTTCAGTCACGAAGAGTCCGCGAGAGAGAAGTCTTTGAATAGGTAGTTTTAGGATTCCGTACCCAAAGGGTAAAAACGGGACCCTATTACTAAGGCTCCGCTGTCTGTCTGTACCGTGATAGCTAGACAATTAAAATTTTGACAGATGATGTATTTCTGTTGCCACTATAATAACAAATACTAAAAAATAAAATGAATAAATATTTAAGGGGAGCAAACAAAGGGTAAAAAAAACAAAAAAAAACACATTTGTTGTATGGGATACAACAAATGTGATAATAAGACTTAAACAAAACAAGTCTAATTAAACTAGTTTAGTGCTAGTGAAGTGAATTTCATTTTAAGTAACCCTATTAATCTGTCGAGATAAGCACAAAATGTAACAGGTAAGATGTCCAACTGCTATTGTAAGTCTGTAATCCTTTAAATTTCATGGAATCGTGCGAATAGTCTTATTTATTCAACGTTTCGGTCCCGGCCGAAACTAAGACTTAGGCCGAAGGTTTGGTTTCTTCTAAAAACCCAGTTTTGGTCGGTCACTAAAAAAAACTCCAGAACAATTGAGTGTCCAAAGGAAGACTCGAAGCGAACATCGCGCTGTCCAACGGAACCGCTACGATCAGTGGTGAATGAACAATTACATACATGTACCTACTTACCTACTGCATACATGCACACATGTACTATAGTATTATTCTTAATTAGGTGTGCCTAAATTATAGTGTGCAATAAAGTATATTCTATCTACATATAAAAACACTTAGATATCAAGTGCTACCACTCAGCCAGCCGCTCAGTCCGGCCGCTAGTCTCAACTCGGCAACATGATCCTCCTCCTGCTCCCACTCGTGCTCGTGCTACTCTACTACTACACCACCAGAAACCACGACTATTGGGAAAAACGCAATGTGAAATACGAAAAACCTGTACCAGTCTTCGGCACGCTATACAATAATGTTATGGCAAAGAAAAGCATCACAGGAATAACTGTTGAACTATACAACAAGTACCCCAAGGAACCAGTAGTGGGTTTGTTCAGGGGAACTACTCCCGAGCTTGTCATCCGGGACCTGGATATAGTGAGAAGGATTCTGACTGTGGACTTTGCGTTTTTCTACCCCAGGGGACTCGGTAGGGATCCAAAAGTCGAGCCTCAGTTTCTTAATCTTTTCCACGTTGATGGTGACATGTGGAAGTTGTTGAGGCAGCGTCTTACATCAACGTTCACGACGGCTAAGTTGAAGAATATGTTCCCGTTAGTGGTGCAGTGTGCGGAGAAGATGCAGCACGTTTGTGAGGACATCGTGAACAAGGGAGATGACTGTGACGTGCGCGAGCTGATGGCGCGCTTCACCACAGAGTTCATCGGCACAAGCGGCTTCGGCATACAGATGGACACAATCAACAACGAACACTCCCTCTTCAGAGACCTCGGCAAAAAGATGTTCAAGAGATCTTGGAAGAACTACATCTTGGTAGCATTATACGACCTATTCCCGGAATTCAGAAAAATAGCGCAATCTCTTCTAAACGAGCCCATGTCGATGGATTCTATGACAGTAATCGTTCAAAATATACGTAAACAGAGAAACAATAAGCCCATTGGTCGCAATGACTTTATTGATCTGCTTTTGGAACTGGAAGGAAAAGGGAAGATGACAGGAGAATCGATTGAGAAGAGAACTGCCAATGGAACACCAGAGCATGTGGAGATGGAGATGGACGAAATATGCATGGTAGCGCAGGTGTTCGTGTTCTTTGCGGCAGGGTTCGAGACTTCTTCGTCAGTAACAAGCTTCATGCTACATCAGCTGGCGTACCATCCAGAAGAACAGCGGAAGATCCAAGAGGATATCGACCAAGTTCTTGCGAAATACAACAATAAACTGTGCTATGACTCGATAGCCGAGATGAAATCGTTGAGTAACGGGTTCAAGGAAGCCATGAGGATATTCCCTTCTCTAGGAACCCTTCACAGAGTGTGTGCGAGCAAGTACAAGATTCCAGAGTTAGGCATCACCCTCGACCCTGGTGTGAAGATCATAGTTCCATTGCAAGCCATACAGAACGATGAGAAATATTTTGATAATCCTACTGAGTTTTTACCGGATAGATTTAATGATCCCGACGTGTTGAAGCATAAATTCACGTACATACCGTTCGGTGAAGGACCTCGGCAATGCATTGGTGAGTAGAGTCAAATACATCGTTTTTATCCTATAGGTAATGAGTCAGTGACAAGATATAGTTTGTTATTCAACATTATATTTACATATCTAATCAGTCGGTGCATAGACAAGTTAAATTATAGCTTTCATATTATAGATCATATTCATCGCAATGAATAAAATTATAATCCAAATACATAAATCGTGCGAAATTCGCTCCCGAACGATGTCGCGGGACACAGCTAGTAGTAGCATATAAATGACACTAGTTTACATGGTTTTCATTGCTACGAATAGCGGCGCTCGAATTATTGACCTATATGATTAAAGAAGAAATTAATGTTTTTTATCAGGCGAGATTTCGCAATTCGCATTCCAAGGGAATATTCTGCAAGGATGGAAAGTATCCCATTTCTTATTGCAGCACATAGTCTGTGTGCCAATTTTAAGTTTCCGTAGCCGAATGGTAAAAAATTGGCCAAATGCGAATCAGACTCGCCCATGAAGGGTTCCGTAGTAACTACGCACGATAACTTTGTTTTTCATTGTGTTTTTATGAAATACAAAGTTATATTTGCGGTATCTCAAAACCTGCTGACCCAAACTCATTCAAACCAATTTTCGTTGAAAGTTTTTATTAAGATCTACACCATACAATGTCATTTTTAAAGACCTGTCTATAGATACCACACGTATATGTTTGATGAAAAAAAAATATTTTTAATTTTATTTCTATGTATGGGTGCACCCTTAATTTTTATTTTTATTAAAATTGGAAAGCGGTTAACAGCATACATTTACCTATCAAGTTTCACACGCGTAATCCTAATAGTTTCGGAATAAAATGGCTGTGACATACGGACGAACGCCTAAATATAATACCTAAAAACCGGAAACCTTTTAGTGCGGTCACGTCTGTCACAGCCGCTTTATTCCGATACTATTAGGACTACAGAGTTAAAACTTGGTAGGTAGATGTGTTCTATGAACTGCTTTCGATTTTCACGCAAAAAAAAAAATTGAGGGGGCTTTCCATACATGTAACTAAAACTAAAAAAAAAGAAACTTCTACAAACTTATATGTGTAGATAATTATTATTATACTAGCTGAACCGTCACGACTTCGTTCGCGCGGTATCCTACCCCTACCCAACCGATACCACTACCCCTATCCTACCGATACCCTACCCATACCTTACTCTATCCCTACCCTACCCAAACCCTACACTAACCCTACCCTACCAATACCCTACTCCTCCTCTACCCTACCGTACCGTACCCTACCCCTACCCCTACCCTACCCTACCCCTACCCCTACCCTTGAGACCTTTACTACTTTTTTTTTTTTTTTTTCATAAGAACCTTCTCCTGACAATACCAAACACAACAAAATAAGAATCAGCCAAATCGGTCCAGCCCTTTTCGTGTTTTGCGCTAAGCAACACATTTAGCGATTCATTTTTATTATATAGATACCAGAATAGCAACTGATTAGCTGCTTTTTCCCAACTATGATGTGTCGACTTCCGGTCAAATCAGATACAGCTGATTTACATGACGACTGCCTTTCAGAACTCTACAACCCAGTAAATTTCCAGTTGAAATTTTCACATCATAAAAATTATATGTATAAACTTACATCTTCTCACTTCCCTTCCTTGGGGTACAACAAAACATAATTTTTATGAAGAAATAATTATAAACATACTTCGTAGACCTCATCAATTACTCACTATCAGGAGTGATCGAGGTCTGCTGTATATCTTAATAAACACTTTCAATGAAAATTGGTTTGAACAAGATACAATCAGCAGTGTTGAGATATAGCACGTTTTCAAAAAAACGTTTGTACAAACACGATGAAAGACAAAGTTATTTTTCGCAAATAAGTTCCCTTCATGGACGTGTTCGTCTCGCACTTGGCCACTTTTTGCCCATTACCGATACTTACGTAGGCAAAAAGACGATAGAGAGACCAAATTACGCAACAATCGCCTAAGGGATTTGGGTGCAAGTTTACAATCGGCGTAGTAGAAGGTGAAAAAAAAAAACAGGCCTACGGATGTTATGATTTTATTTTTCCATAATTTAAAATCCCCTTTTTACGGGTAAGAGGAGTATCCTAAAAAAAAATATTTTCAACATTCTACTACTTTATCGGCGTGATTCATATGTATATTCATACCAAATTTTAGCAGTATAGTACCAATAGTTTCTGAGCTAAGCCGCGGACAGACGGTTGGACATAGCGAAAGTATAAGGTTTGTTGAGTACGGAACCCTAAAATGTGTCACTTTTCCCTATACATTACTAGCTGTGCCCGCGACTTTGTCCGCGCGAAATAGTGACTTCCAGCAGCATTTTTAATTTTTTAAACTAATTATTTTGAAAATAAAACTCAAACATAATTTGAATATCGTATTTATTAATATCTAATCAAAAGTCTAAAAAATAAGTTTCAAGCTTCTAGCTTTAAAAATGACGTAATTTCCATACAAACTTTCATCCTCTATTTCAACCCCTTACAACCCTTTTTTCGCATTAAAAAGTAGCCTATGTCCTTTCACAGGCTCTAGACTATGTCCGTACCAAATTTCATTAAAATCGGTTCAGTAGTTAAGGCGTGATTGCGTAACACACAGACAGACAGAGTTAATTTCGCATTTATAATATTAGTAAGGATTTTCTTTATTATCCTATTACTATTTAGACTAGCGTATCTGGCGTATATCTATCAAGTTTAATTAACTGGTTCATTAAATTTCGAAATTGAATGAAACCTCTTCTTTTCCACCAGGTTCTCGTCTCGGCGAGATGCAGTCGTTGGCAGGTCTAGCAGCAATCCTACACAAGTTCACCGTAGAACCAGGTCCGTCCACAAAGAGGCAACTGGAGGTCGACCACGGGAGGAATACGCCGCAAGCAATTAAAGGAGGCTTACCGCTTAAACTGAAACTGAGAAGCAAAGACAGCTATATTGCTGCTTAGGTTAAGATAGTCTATATAAGGGTTCATGCTTTGCACTTGTCACAGTCGGTAGTAAAGAATGCGCATGAAAAACTAATTATGATACAACCAAAAAACGCATTTATACTTAATACTTATTGAAAGTGGAACAGAGCCATAATTGATCAAAACTGCAGCAACGAGATTTAACAACTTTTAAGAAGTATTTGTAGGTATCTTTCACGAAAATTTTGTTGTCTTTGCAGCTATAATGTTTACATGCTTTATTTTGTAATTTCCAATTTGAAAGCTAAGGTTGTTTGAAAGATATCGCTATCAGCAATAGACCGCCATTGTAACCAATATTGTGAAACAGGTGTGTTTAAATTATTGGTATACAATAAAGTATATTCTATTAGGCAACCACTGAAAACCAGCACCGTGCTGAGTGGGAGCCTGCCACGACCACGACGTGCATTTGCCTTGTTTTTTGTTGTTTCCTTTTTCTTCGTAAATTGTCAATATCTAAATCTTTGTATAATTATAAGTACCAATTACTAACTCTAGTCTTAGGGAACTAAATAAGTTTTTAATATTGTTAGCATGTCGTTTGTCTGTTGGCAATAAATACTTTTTCTTTCTTCTTTCTTTCTTCTAAGGTTTTTTTTTATTTACCTACCTGTATAATTTCTTTGGTAGACCATTATCTTGTACCTACCTATCTTCATAACCTTGATAATAAAGAAAAGTACACTTGATATGATCATAATTTTTATTACTACTTGTATCTACTTCATTTTGGGCAAAAGCCGTCATACAATTCCCATATACAATAACCACTGCAATTCTTGACAATCAGTTTCAACAAGGATGAACGGCTCCCACCAACCACAAACAATGTTATCGGCCTCATAGTCCTACAGTGCGTTTCAACTGCTATTAGGAAAAAATTAGCGTCATATTGTGACGTCTTAGCTGTCAAATCGAACCAATTGGGTAGAGTGAACAAAACAAGGATTTATTAAATTATAGCTGTGCCCCGCGGTTTCACCCGCGTATAATCCTACTACTATTATTACCGCGAAAAGCTCTGAATATCGATGAATAGATGTTAAAATTTAAATATACCTATCTAATTCGCACTGGTTAGAGAATCGAAAAGTAAAGATATTTGTTAATTATATTCATAAGAATAGATTTAGAGTATTTCGATATATACAAAACAATATTTTAGTCCTATTTTCTTGTGGCATGAGTATGCATTAGTTTTCCCTGCGTCCGGATCTAGATAAAGCAACATATAATTGACCATGTGAAAAAAATGGCCAAGTATGAGTCAGACTCGCCCATGATGGGTTCTGTAATAGCTACGCCAAATAACTTTGGTTTTTCATAGCGTTTGTATGAATAACAAAGTTCAAACGATTCATATTTTCAAAAAACAAAGTCAAAGAACACTCCGTCTCTACCATTACGTAATTTTGTATATTATAGGTGCAAATTATTACAGTATTAATATAAATATTTACTCGTATTTTACCTCTATGTATGTTTATCACTGGCGAAGGCTCCATACAACTCGATTCCTACCGGCTTCCCTTTTGAAATATGGCGAATATTAGTCTATTATTTTATATATGAATATATAAATAGTAATCTATTATTTTCAATTAAATAAATAATTATTTACGAAGTTACAAGATTTCGAAGTCAGCCACAGGGCCACAGTTACTGGAATTCACGCATCACACTTGAACAATATAAGCATTTTTTGGTCCAGCTTCCCTTTTATGAAAATTCACCTTTCGCCACTGATTGTTTATATTTGTTCATTGTATCTTTATAGTTTATTTTATTAGTTATGTATGTTTTTATTTAAGTAGGTAATTAGTATTTATACACACTGTGTCCATCATCTCTTATGCAACTCTCCGTATCCTCTCTGTCGCAGGTCTGCTGGAAGAAATTTCTTATGAAATAAGCAGCACCTTTGTGTGTATTTGTTTTTCTCTTATACCTAAGTGTCATCTGTATACATAATTAAATATATTTGCGGTTTCTGAAAATGTGCTATATCTCAAAAACAACTGACTGTATCTCATTAAAACCAATTTTAATTAAAAGTTTTCATTAAAATCTACAGCATATACTTATATTTTTTAAATTTTACACTTTATTATTTTAAAAGTTAGAGAGAACACATATTACTACTTTGGAAGTGTATATCTTCCAAACGATTGACTGAGAAAAAATGAATGAAAAAAAAAATTAAAATGAATGAATGAAAAAATGAAAAAAAAAAACAAAAATATAAGTATACAACGTGTAATTTAAAGGGTATATACATACCAAGTGCATGGATTCTTTGGATGATAACAAACGATATGGCAAGGGTTTTGTAATCCTAAAGCTCCTTTTCCTGTCATGCGTATTTTAGCCCACACGCGGTTCTCGTCCGCATGCGGACTGTCCGCATCCTATCATTTGATACATGTTTTTCCTGACATGCGGCTAGCACGCGTGCGGAACGCGGCTTGGACGCGGGCGCGCAGCCCGCGTGCGCGCTATCTGGATGCGGGCGGTGATCTTCTGCCTTCAGTAATGTTTTTACTGTGAAGCGGGTTGCACGTGTGAGATCAAGTATATAAAATGTGATGTATATATATAGTATATGTATAAAGAATATTGTTATTTTTTAAAAGTAATTAATTATCAATATCAATTTATATGTATTTACCGATTAATTATCAATTAATCGATATTACCATGATTGTCAGGTATATTATAGAAATAATTTAGCCATTTGTATAGCAATATCAATTTATTCATTTACCACCGGTTCGGAAAGGGTTGTTTTCTGTGGAGAAGAACCGGCAAGAAACTCCACAGTTACTCTTTTCAAAACATAATTCATTTTCACATAAACATCAATTCACTATATGTACTTTACAATATTACCACAATGTGATTACTATCGTTATAACTTATAGCTTTATTTACTTGTGTATCTATTATTTCATTATTCTATTACATATTATATAAGTAAAGTTATTTATAGAATTAATACCAAATGTTCATTAAATTATCACACAATTATCAATTAATAACACTGTCACATTAAAGTAACAAATACAAAGTAATTAATTTATATTCAAATACAATAGCAATACGATAGGATTTTTATACCAATTCTACACATAAAAATATTAATAAAAGTTAGAAACAACACAAGTTCACTTAACTTAGGTCCGTTCGGTGTGACTGCTCCAGAGCGACTGAGTGACTGACTGTGTCTAGAACGACTGAGCGGCGGCTTTTATACACAGTGGTAAACAAGTGACGTCATATCGTACGATTTTAAAACAGATTTGTTAACCTTTGTATTTTAACATTAAACTATGATTAAATGATATAAAAATACAGTAAATATGTTCAAATTAATTAGTTCAATTACATATTAGTCTTAGAGTTAGTAAACAAACAACGTTATTTTTTAAATAACGTTCAAGTATGCTGTTATACAAGACAACAATGAAAGAACAATT
Organism: Tholera decimalis; assembly: GCA_943138885.2. Taxonomy (NCBI): domain Eukaryota; kingdom Metazoa; phylum Arthropoda; class Insecta; order Lepidoptera; family Noctuidae; genus Tholera; species Tholera decimalis. Next base: position 10,536,027 of record OW964552.2, on the reverse strand, counting down.
TAAACTATCTTATAAATAGGTTTCGTAATAGTGTTTACAAGGTTATGATAATAAATAGTTAAATGTTGTGTATCACATGATAAAAAGGTTATAATTATTATAGTGATATTTTAATTTGTGTTCAATTAAAGAAATAAACTTGAGTTAATGTAATAAACCAACTGAAATTATTTGAATAATCCATCACGGCCAAACTGACCTGTACTTCGCTCTCGAAGTACCAACTAATTATAATCAATACAATAGCCTCTGGCCTTGACATACCAGTCCTATCACCTGCGGCGCATGAGTTTCAGAAAGGTATCAGGGCAGGGCTGCCAAGCAGTCTACATATGGCCGCTGGCCTTGACATACCAGTCCTACCACCTGCTGCGCATGGATTTCAGAAAGGCATCAGGGCAGGGCCTCAGCAGTATACATATGGCCGCCGGCCTTGACATACCAGTCCTACCACCTGCTGCGCATGGATTTCAGAAAGGTATCAGGGCAGGGCCTCAGCAGTCTACAACAGCCTCTGTCCTTGAGATACCAGTCCTATCACCTGCTGTGCATGAATTTCAGAAAGGTATCAGAGCAGGGCCTAAGCAGTCTATAATAACCTCTATATTTTTTATAAGATTATATTCAATATTTTCAAACAAACATCGTTAATTGAACACAAATTAGAAATGATGTATATAGTTTCAACACTTATTTCATTATACGTCATTAACGATTTTGGTCTTGAAGTACAAAGAATTGTTAAATGTGATTTATAATATTTTCTTACCTCAACGTCTTTTCATTTCATTCTTATTTTCTATGTTTTAACTATGAGTTTGTTTATGTTTTGCCAATTGCATAGATGTGTCATGCCCCCTCCACCCGCTGCTAGTGGGATAGGCAAGCACCGAACAAAAGAGCGACCAGCGGAAACATATCTAACTATCATTTAACTCATCGTATTCCAATTATGGTTATTAGAAATATATTAATAATCACATTCAACATTACAAACAAACTATAATGACTTATGATTATAATAAAGATTTAAAAACAAAAATCATGGTTACCTCAACAATACAAACTTCGATCCCCTATTTAAATTAATTTTCACGTAACCTCTGGGGAAATTATGAATTTCAAAAAAATCCTTCCCTATTCCTTGTTTACAATAAAAAGGGAATCTCTGTGCAAAATCTCAGCTGTTAGGTCCAAGGGTTTGGGCTAGGCGTTGATGAGTCAGTCAGTAAGGACTTCTCTTTTTGTTTATATAGATATTTTTATTTCCCAGGAAACCATAGTAACCATTTATATTTAATTATTTAACTACAATCCAATTTTATGTTATTATATTTTATATTAATATATTTTAGTTTATTATTTTTTTTAATTTTATTTGTTATGATTTTATAGTTTATAAAAATGTGTTACTGTTTGTTATTCCCTAATAAATAAATTTAAATAAATTTATTTAGATTTAATTTAATTTATTTTATTTTAATTTAATTTATTTAGATTTAATTTAATTCATGTTAATTTAATTTATTTAGATTTAATTTAATTCATGTTCATTTAATTTATTTAGATTTAATTTAATTCATGTTCATTTAATTTATTTAGATTTAATTAGTTCAATTCCAAATTCAGTTCAATTCCAAATTCAGTTCAATTTCAAAATCAGTTTGTCATAATGAAATGAAATTCATTTTTATTAACAGATCTGGACAGCAGGTATCTGCTTTAATACACAACTGCCTCATCCAAATCAAATTATCGAGAGAAAAAAAAAGTGACGTTATTAAGTTTTTTTTTTTTTTAACATGTTTTAGAACTGAAACTTGGTAGTAGCAAAATAAAGGTTACTTATTATTTGACATGATTTGGTATACGCAAAGGAGAGAAAACGGTAAATGTTTGTATCATTGTGATAACCAATCCTTGAATATCCATAGACCGTTCGGCCAATCTGACTATTCAGCAAACATACTACAAAACATACTAAGGCATTTAGTTACAGTGAATACATATCGTTCTACTTGTGATACGCTTAAAAATGACCTAATTTGACTACTGCTAAAATTGGTTCAAACTTATTTAATTGTTTTTGTTTTTTCTTACTTGACTCCCGTTATCATCGGCTTTTGCAACTGTTTTCATGCTGGTCCATCAAGGTTATTCGCAAGGTTCCTCGATGTTATGGCACCATCTGGCTGAATTGTTGTCACTGGCTACTGGATCAAGGTCCGGAAGCACCACATCATCATCTGAACGGCGGCAATAGCCCGAGACAGCATCACGGATGAAGAGGCCTTCCAATATTGCGGGATCCATTCTGAAACTTTTCACACAATGCATTAGAATTAGGGCAATAGTGACATACATGTACCCTCTACTTGAAATAACATCAAGGCCTAAAACAAATGTACAGTTAACCAAAACTAGAACTGAAAAGAGTAACTGGAAAACAATTGGACAATCGTGACCTATATTCAAGTACGAGGGTACTTGAATATTTTATTCTTAAAATAAAATCACATGGACTATGAATCAAGACTCAATAAACCGAAACAAAATAAGTGGGCTGTGAACAATCCCACTTCTGATGTGAGATCAAGTATATAAAATGTGATGTATATATATAGTATATGTATAAAGAATATTGTTATTTTTTAAAAGTAATTAATTATCAATATCAATTTATATGTATTTACCGATTAATTATCAATTAATCGATATTACCATGATTGTCAGGTATATTATAGAAATAATTTAGCCATTTGTATAGCAATATCAATTTATTCATTTACCACCGGTTCGGAAAGGGTTGTTTTCTGTGGAGAAGAACCGGCAAGAAACTCCACAGTTACTCTTTTCAAAACATAATTCATTTTCACATAAACATCAATTCACTATATGTACTTTACAATATTACCACAATGTGATTACTATCGTTATAACTTATAGCTTTATTTACTTGTGTATCTATTATTTCATTATTCTATTACATATTATATAAGTAAAGTTATTTATAGAATTAATACCAAATGTTCATTAAATTATCACACAATTATCAATTAATAACACTGTCACATTAAAGTAACAAATACAAAGTAATTAATTTATATTCAAATACAATAGCAATACGATAGGATTTTTATACCAATTCTACACATAAAAATATTAATAAAAGTTAGAAACAACACAAGTTCACTTAACTTAGGTCCGTTCGGTGTGACTGCTCCAGAGCGACTGAGTGACTGACTGTGTCTAGAACGACTGAGCGGCGGCTTTTATACACAGTGGTAAACAAGTGACGTCATATCGTACGATTTTAAAACAGATTTGTTAACCTTTGTATTTTAACATTAAACTATGATTAAATGATATAAAAATACAGTAAATATGTTCAAATTAATTAGTTCAATTACATATTAGTCTTAGAGTTAGTAAACAAACAACGTTATTTTTTAAATAACGTTCAAGTATGCTGTTATACAAGACAACAATGAAAGAACAATTTAAACTATCTTATAAATAGGTTTCGTAATAGTGTTTACAAGGTTATGATAATAAATAGTTAAATGTTGTGTATCACATGATAAAAAGGTTATAATTATTATAGTGATATTTTAATTTGTGTTCAATTAAAGAAATAAACTTGAGTTAATGTAATAAACCAACTGAAATTATTTGAATAATCCATCACACGCATGCTCATAGTCCGCATATAATCGCAAACAAAAATGAAAATTGATACAGAAAGAGTTATTTTTGAAGTGCACCTTCACCCTTTGTTGTGGGACCAACGGAATGAACTTTACAAAAACCGGGAATCAAAGGCAGCTGGTTGGGTAGAAATTTGCAAAGAAATAATTCCAAATTTCGAAAATTATACTAAGGATGAACAGAAAGATTTTGGTGATAATTATTTTTTTAACGTTCATGTTTGTGCACGAGTTTACCCTTTGGCGACACGCACAACACTGCAGCAGCAAACGAAATCTTTGTCCTGCATGTGGCCCGGAGCGTGCTATCACCTGCATGCGGACGAGACCCGCGTGTGGGCTTATTATAAATTCCAATACACTGATACCAGAGACCGAATTTTTCAAATTAAGAAGAAAGAAAAGAATTATCGTGTTATTGGCAAGTGACGTGGAAAGTTATTGACCCTCGTAGTGCTGTGACACGTTTGTTATGATTGGTATTCAAGAAATATATGAAACCGATAATTTGGTATCTTTTCTTTGAGTCAGTTATTTTGAGCTGAAACTGTGAATAGAGACTCCATACCAGATGTTGTCTTCAGCCCCTTTGGATAGATATGGGGTTTCCGTTACACGTTGTATAGATACACAAACCTCCGCACGTATAGGTTTGACGAAAAAATATTTTTTAGTTCCAGTTTCATGTATATAGGGAGCCTACTCTTAATTTTTTTTTTATTATGTTTGTATAAAATCCGGAAAGCGGTTTGCAGAATACATCTACATATATACCAAGTTTCAACTCTGTAGTCATAATACATAGTTTCGGAATAAAATGACTGGGACATATGGAAGGACAGACGGACTGACGGACGGACATGACGAATCTATAAGGATTCCGTTTTTTGCCATTCGGCTATGGAATGGAACCCTAACAACATGGCTTTAAATCCATGCCGACGTGTTTGAATGGCTGACCCCTTTTTTTCGGGTGGGAAAATCATCGAATGACTTCTACTGACTAAAAACCCACCCTGTTCCTTCATGTGCCCTTGCGTTCCGGGGCCGCGGTATCTCGTTATAATATTCCCGCAACTACGGCGCTTAATTATTGTGACTGCGAAAGATATCTTTGCAGGAAATTGTATCCTTTAAAACTAAAAAGTAAATCTGTACGTACCATGGGTATTCGATATATTAGTGCCGTTTGTCTAGCCACTGGACTGGTCCTGTGAAAACTATAGCAACTATGAAATTGCTTCGAAGATATTTTAATAAAAGTAATGACTTAGTCAGACCCTTTAGACCTACGATAAATTAAAAATTTTAGGTAACCCTCGACAACCTTGTAACACCTATACAGATCTTGATAAATTGTAGCTAAGAACCATCTCGATCACATCAGCTTTCTAACAAAAAAAAACACATCATAAACGGTCCTACGATGCCACAGACAGACACACAGATACGTCAAACTTATAACACCTCTCTTTTTGCGTCGGGGGTTAAGGTGGATGGATGAAGTGAGATACTGCCATTTTGTCGCTAGATGGCGACACATCCACAATTTCGTACATTTTCAATTTTTACACCTAACATACAACATTTTTAATAGATAACTTTATTATATGCGAAACCTAGGGCATTAAATTGATTTTTTTAGATAATCACTGTGCTTGTTAACTGGTATCATACAAAGATTAGAACAAAATAAAGATTTAGCCGCATGACTTTACTCTTTACACACACATGCAAAGTAAATAGTAGTAACTTTCGACACCACTAGATGTCATTTTATTCAAACATGGTTGGAAATTAAAATGTCCAGATGGCGTTAATTTAAAGAAAGAGGACCAAATTATGTATATGATGAATGTCCTTACATTATAGCAAAAACTAAAAACAAACATTAATTTATTTATTAAGCATACTATACTTAAATTGGTATGTTCCAATTTATTTCTTATTAATATAATTATTGGTCTATGCATACTTTTGTTTCTAGGCTCGATATCCAATACCTTTTCACCATAACATATTTTATCATATATACATATATATATATATATATATACGCGTAGAATTGATAGCCTCCTCTTTTTGTCGTTGGTTGATAAAGGTATATTGTACCTATATACGTTGCTGTAATGTGACTGAACCTAAATTGTACCTAACGTGTAAATAAATTGTGACGTGTACTAAATAAATAAAACATTATTTATTCAATTGTAAAGCTTTTTATTGTACCTTACTATAAATTAATAATGTTTATCTATGGTTAATATTTTCATACAAATAATCGTTTTATTTACTCTCACTACATTTATTTTATCTCCAGCCGTAGGTACCTACAAAATTGATTTACGTGTCCCGTCTGCATTATTCCACAAGGGCAGAGGATATTGTGAATTATATTTTGGCGAAATCCAATTTCTCCTTGAGAGACGAACAGCTAGAGTCTCATCACGGAATTAATTTTAATTCTTTTGTGGTGAGAGCGCCGGCCGAACATCTTTCGACTTTCTTGAAGGAGAAATTTTGGCCGAGAGGAGTAATGTTCCGCCGTTTTCGAGGCCGGTTACCGGACACTGCGCGACACACGACGCCGATAACTCGTGTAATATAATGTGTATAAGTTTTGGTTAAGTGATATATATGTATTAGTTTATTTGTAGTTATTTATTGTAATAGGATGTATTTTATTTGTATGGGCCAAGTTGCCTGAAATATATTAATTGATTGATTGATTTACCTAAATAGTTTCTGGTTGGATTCGAACCATCGACTCGTACCACCATACAAAGATAATATAATAACCAAAAGGCTAAATCTATAAATAAGGAAGATCTCACAGTGATAGGGCATACATACGAATGTTTATATCGAAATAAATGTAATTGTGGCTGCACAAAATTGAAGTTTGTAGAAAAACTGAGGCCATGAGAGCCAGAGTGGCCTAACCGTAAAATCGACTTATTGAAAAAATGACAGCTAGATCACTCTGGCTCTCATGGCCTCAAAAATTTCAACTGTCTAAATAAGGTCAAAATGTTGAACTAAATTTTAGGCCACTGTGGTGCTATGATTTTTACCGTTTAGAGCAGTTTTATCAATTAAAATCAGTATTAACAAAAATACGGTTAGGCCACTCTGGCTCTCATGGCCTCAATTTAAATATTTAGGTCTAACAATAGACAAGAACTTTAACTGGAAAATATATGTAAATGATATTTGTAATAGGCTAAGATCAGTATTAAGTAAGTTTTACCAATTAAAAAATGTACTAAATAAACAAACATTAAGAATAGTTTACTTCGCACTTGCCGACTCGCTAATGAGTTATGGACTCCTTGTTTACGGGCGAACCTTTAGAACATATTTAAATGACATTAAAGACATACAAATAAGACTGCTAAAGTACCTCATTAGTAAAAACGTTAAAGATAAGTGCAACAAAGAATATAATAAGTTATTACCTATTTGTAAAATTGTACCAATAGATAAAAAAGTAGATTATTTGGTAGTACTGAAATATTATTATAACGATGAACACAAAGTTAATGTTAAAAACAAGTACAATACACGTAAGGTTCGAGAAAATAAACTGGTTCAACCCAAGATAACTAATTATTACGGTAAGAGGACATCTAAGTATTTGGTATCTCATGTATTTAACAAAATAGAATTAACAAGAGAAAAAATAAAAATAAGTAAAAGAACACTAAAGAAAAAACTAAAAAATATATTGGAATGCTAATCATATATTTAGGTAATTAACACATTGTTACTGTGAGATTATAGATATAGGATTGAATTGCAACATATTGTGTAGAAGTAATTGAAATGGTTCATTAATGTTAATGTATAAAGAGCGCCTCTTGCCATCATACGTAAAAGTTTGGCGAGTTTAGATTTAAGTGATACCTCTGTATGTAAATAAATTAACTAAATAAATAAATTTAAAAAATAATATTTTGATGTATACAATTATTATTATGATTCTGAATTTAGTACTTATTAGAAAGAATTATGTACGTAGATTACAATTTATATAACATCACACGTTTATAACAGCACATGTAAGTATCTTACACAACAACACACAAGTGGTTGCTATCTAACCATAACATTTATGTTTCAAGAATAGGGTAAATACGCCAAAAGTCGGCCCCCTAACGGATTTTCTGACTGGGGATCGCTCTGGCGCCATCAGTTTGCAACGAAGGATAGCTTCTGATGCGATTTTGGATAGTTTCATATATCTATTTCATGTTTATAGGCATACGGTTGATATTTCTATTAAAAGAAAAAAGTTTTAAGATTTAGATGAGTCGAGAACGAAAAAACCCTAAAGTCGGCCATTCACGGCCCATGGTCGGTCGCGTTTTCCCCAAATGTCGGCCGGGTATAGGATGTTTTAAATTAAGACTGGCAAATATTATTAATATGATTTATTTTGGCAGGAGTCTAATATCACACTAAGTATACACTTGTTATTGTATTTGTTTATTACTAAAAATATAAAATATATTTTACCCCTCAACAATGTTAGGTACTAAAATTATAACAAAGTAAAACATCACAATAAAATAAAATACTTGTAACGTTGTTCGTGGGACGCCAAATAGTTTAATGCACGAATGGACATCCCATTACCTATTGCCCCAAGAGCTTCTTTTATTTTATTGCGATCGTAACCGCATCCGCTCTTTGCTTTCGCGAAGGCCTTGCATCTACCTGCTCTCTCATTGTAGTACCTTAAATTAAAAGCATTAAATAATAATAATAATAATAATAATATTCCACAACTTTCACACAACGCCATCTAGTCCCAAACTAAGCAGAGCTTGTGCTATGAGTACTAGACAACTGATAAACATACATATATATTTCTAATTACATACATATTATAGATAATTTACACCCAGACAAAGAACAAATGATCGTGCTCATCACACAAACATTTGTCCTGGGTGGGAATCGAACCCACGACCTTGAGCATAGCAGTCAGGGCTACTGACCACTAGACCAACAGGCCTGTTTGTGTAAATGCAAACGAACGAGCTTTTTGTCACGTGCAGGTTAATGAATCAATGAAAGTAAGTAAACTTCAAAGATATTTTTAAGCTAATAAAAAAGGGTTTCATAGATAGCAAGTTCCAAAGAGCAATTTATTTTTATATCCCAAATTCCCAAACCATAATTAACTACCTAAATATGTTTTCAATATTGTCAATACCTACATTAAAACTAAACAACTTAATAATATTAATAAAATATACTTGTCATAATACATATTTAAATTTGAGAAAATAAGTTTGATAAATAAATTATTAATGACTACCTACCACCCTATCAATGAAAATATACAAAAGTAATCAGCCTGTATAGTGGCGTCCGAATTTGAGGCTGGTCGACATTACGATCTTTAATATTTCTAATGTCGGCCCCTATTTCGTGTACCTTATTTCTCGAGATTCAACTAATATCACCCCGGCCGGTATTTGGCAATTAAAAGTAAAATAGATTTCTTTGCCTGTAAGCTTTGCAAATTCTCTTGTTAAACCAATGGAATTGGTAGAATTAGAATTTATAAAACAAACTGCATTTACTTTAAGTCGGCCACGGCCGAGAATCGGGTTTTAAGTCAAAACTGGCGCTCTATTGACGGCCTCCTATTTTGCCCACCAAACAGTATGCAAAACGTTGAAAAAACTATCTCAAAATATAGTAAAAATAACGCTTTCGTGATAATAAAGCTCAAAACAAAAATAAAGAAATGTCTTACCGTAGTAATATCAATTCCCGAATTATGGGTATTCACATCAGTTAACCTACTTTTAACGCAAACTTGACGCTTCAACGGCGCAGTCGCGACTTACGTTCAGTGTGCGAAGAGCGAGTGACGTAATCGAATAGTAACGGTTTGTACGTATAGAGTATGAACTAAGGTTGTAATTCAGGTAGCAAAATTATCACTTAATTACCTTTTGAATGAACGCAAGCTGAAAACGTACAGACGGCCGAAGATTGGGGGGGGCCGACGTTTAGCGTATTTACCTACCTACTTATACAATTTTGATCTTCAATAAATATTGTAGTACAATTGAATTGTTAGGCTGGTACCCTAACTAGGGGAATTGTGCTTAAGATGACATACTTTTTGTTTAGAGTCAAATATTTGTTTATTCAAAGGTGATAAAAAATAAATCTAGGGTTACACATTAAAAACGTTTATTTACCAAGCATACAAAATTATCTTAACGCTTAAGGAAATAACAGAACTAAAATAAAATAACAAAAACACTAATCATGTCGAAGTGGGTAAGATAACACACGTCAGTCTAAATTGACATAGGTTAGTTATCAGTGCATAATTCACATTTGAACACCTTCGTTCACACTGCAACGCCAGCATATAGAGTGTGGCACCATCGCTTACATAATTAGCAACACACCCAATGCTCCCCTGGCTTCGATTTTGGCATGCAGTATCTGAGTTATCATTATCACTAGCGTCTTGAGTAAAATCTTCCGCATCTGAGTCGTCCTGAAGGATAGCATGCTTCACATGCTTACGAGCTCTAACTTTCTTGCGATTTTCCTTTTCTTTTTTATTTTGAACTTGCGCCCCGTCAGAACTTGAGAGCCAGTTATTTTCCTCTTTGTGTTTCTTGCATGCCCCGTAGACTCTGATTTCGGAAGTGGTGAGATCTCATTTAGTATCTCCTGGGACGATCCAGCAATAACTTGGCAATCACGCTGAACTGGAGCGACTGGTATATGGCCCATGGTGCTCTTTGAGAATGAAGATGCACCATTGACTTGGCTTGCATACTGAACTCGATTGACTGCTACAGGATCCATCATATGCTGGGCTGTGCTTAACGAAGATATTAAGACATTATTAAGATCGGGCTGACATAGATCTGCTGGTGCAAGATCATTTTGAGAAAGTGTTAAACCAGTCGGTGGTCCAAAAAATTCTTCAACATTTTCTCCTCGCGTGGAGAACGCGTCATGCGTCTCAATAATATTTTCGATGACTTCTCTGGGCAAACACAAATGATCTGGAAATACATATGCGTTCAATGGACAAATTCCAGTTTTTTCAAAGCCACTCGTTTTATTTCCAACCGTGGCAGCACTTCCATACGCTCTCCCAAAAATACCGGTGACTTGGTAAAGCCCAACAGTTCTACCAGGGTGTGTTTTTAGCCAGGTACAGTTCTCGGTTGTAATATGCATCTAATGGTCCAAAAAAGGAGACGTCAAGTGGCTGTATCCGATGGGTGCAATGCGGTGGCAGACACAGCAGTATGACTCCATTAGCCTTAGCGAATTCCAGTGCCTCTAGTTTTTTATCGCTACTGGGGCCATCGAGGTTCAGAATAACTTTGCTTTCTGGGTTGCAGCCAGTGGAACTGATGAAGTGTTTTATCCATTTGACAAATAAGTCACCAACCCTGTAACCACTTTCATAACATAGCTGCAAGGTTCCTGGAGGAGCTCCATCAAAATATTCAGGTTTATAGTTCTTTCTTGGGATAATCATTGCAGGTGGAATGAAATTACCAGCAGCATTAGCACAGACAGTGATAGAGACATGCTGGCCTCGTTCGGCACTTATCAATGCACCGACTTGTTTTTTCCCCTTCTGTGAAACATTTTTGGTGGGTTTTGGACGTTGCTAAGACCAGATTCATTCATGTTATAAATTTTTGACGGTGGGATACCATTATCGGTCACCAGCTTCTCTAAGATCTCAAAGATCTTCATCACTTGAGGCTTATTAAAAGCTCTCGCCCTTGCTGCGGAAGTGGCTTCAGGGGCCCTCAACGAGATGGAGGGGTTGCGCTCCCTAAACCCTTTTAACCAATCCCAATCTGCCATTTGTGTATCTTTGTCGAATCTATGAGACAGTCCTGCCTTTTTTGCAAATTCATATGCTAATTTTCTGACATCAGTAGTGATAAACCCAAAGAATCTTTGTTCAAAACTAAGTATATGCTCCACTAACTGCTGTTCTATGGCCTGTTCAAAAGTAGGCTTGAAACGACCTAAAATAGGAACATTTACGAAGTGACGACGAAGTGTAGCCTGGGGCACGTTAAATGTTTTCGAGGCCTTCAGCCACACCATTTTGTTTTCTTTCACGCTTTCAATGGCCTTCGTCATATCTTCCTTTGACCACGAATGACGTTCAGACTATCTTTGATAATTGCCGGGCATCCTTAAAGTAAATAAAACAGGATTTTAAATTATTCTTACACGTTGTCATCTTAACCCGACTGTTGCTATGTCATCTTACCCTACGAAGTAAACAATATTTGCCGCCTTTTGTGACTTTACTTTTGTGAGGTTATTTAAATCATTCTTCGATATTCATAGCCCATATTAATCGCAGTTCATAACAAAGTAGTCAATACAACAAAAAACATACTTGGTATAAATTTATCGGCAGAAACACTTTCAACACAAAAATATTTATGAGTGACGAAATCAAAACATGCACACCACATCCAAACATGCCCCGCAACACCCGCATGGGCGCATGCGGGCGATCACTAAAGTTTTGAGCGGTGACGCCATCTGTGAGCCGACATGCAAACGTCATCGAGGCACTTGTGGCACGTATAGTTTAACACATTAAGCACTATGTATTGAGTGATTAAGCAAGATTAACATCTTACCTGACTATGTCATCTTAAGCACAATTTTCCTACATGAGTGAAACATATCTACACAGAAAAATCTTATAAACTAACAAATAACACATTTATAATCCTAATCTGTTGTTATGTTGCCTAATTGTTAAATAAATTTATCCATACTCCCGTAAATAACACAAACTATATATCGCTACGTACAAAAGTAGCATAACAATTAGTCTATAATGTTCCCACTGCTGATACTCAGGCCTCCTCTGAACAGTGGTGATGAAATAATTTACACCTAGTGCCTGCTTGGATTCGAACCATCGACTTGTACCACCATAGAAAGATACATAAAAAATATTATAATAAAATAACTTATCTTCTACGCGATACTTTTTGCCGTCGCGGCGCCGTATCAGGCCGTGCGCCCACTGCGTTGCGTTTTGGAAACGCAAAATCTGTGAAGTATGGAGTATCATAGAAGTGCGCGCACTGCGGTGGAATAAACGCGTGTGGTAGAGTCACCGGTGGCCCCGGTCATTCTACCGGTGCGGTAGAACTACCGCAATTGCGGTCACCGCAAGGCAGTGCGCCCACGGCCTCAATCTTCTGCTTGTCACTTTTTACTTCCATTATATCATTTCCGTGCGATCTAAATCAAATGCTGAAAGATGCAGTTTTCGCTGCAACAAATGAATTTACACAGTTTTGTTAGACTATTCTTATTGAATCCACACCTCAGAGACCTGAGGAATAAGTTAGTAAATGAGTAAGACTTATATTTTTCGTACCTTTTCATTCCTTGATGTCTAGACATTTAGAATTTTTCTCAACTCGTCTCAAAATAATTTGCGGCAGTACACATGTTTTAAAAAATGTTACCAACCTCGGCATCATAGCGTTGATAAATTCCTCATCCTGGTTAACTTCTATTAAAGTCAATGGTTGGGTGACAGATATAAAGCAAATGAAGTAACATTTATTCATTTTGGTAATTCGCAATTGACCCTTGACCTAGAATCAAGATAATAATAGCTGTTAAAAAGAAACAATCCAAGAAATACATATTATATACATATATACAATTATACATACATGAACCAAGAAATAATGATATTTGTTACTTACTTTAATAATAATTATGCTTTTTGTTCATAACTAAAACATAATTTTCCAAATGAATAGGAAAATTTCTATTTTCTGATGCTTCTCTAATATTTTGAGATTTCCTTTTCAAGGAGGGAAAACATTTTATTTCTACAATAGTGTTTTCTGCTTCTATAATACCTGTAAAAAGAAAACAGTTTTTAGGCCTGCGCCACAGAACCAAATTTAAAAAATCCACTCGACACACAAGATCCATGGGGCGGAACCACAGGCCAAAGCTAGTTATTTAAATATTTTATTATTGAATAATCTTACCATCAGGGCTAGCTGCTAAGAATCCAAATTCTTCATCAATAAAAAGACCTGACAATTTTGCCATATTGTTGCTTAAACATGCTCTTCGCAACATGTTCATTTTGTTGTCCATACATCATTAGTGCAATTATTATTTTTGTAGAGAATGCATGTCGCATGATTGTGACATGGTATGGCATTACGACGTTTGCAAACCTAAAATGAACAAAGTGACAATCATAATTCTTGTACTGGCAACCTATATTTATGTTATCAATATTATTCTACATTTAGTAACAAATAATTCCTTTATTACAGGGAATAAAGCGAAGATCAGCAAGCAAGTTTACAGATGGTAAACTATCCAAATTAAGTAAGACTGCAAATTAAAATCCCAAGGTTTATATAAACCAGTTTAGCAAAAAAAAAACTCTAGAACAATAATTGAGTATCGAACATCGCGCTGTCCGACGGAACCGCAACGACGGAATGCACATTTACATACATGCACCTACTACATACATACACACATGTACTAATGTAATACTCTTATAATATATTAAAGTAATATTCTTAAATAGGTGTGTTTAAATTTTGGAAATTTTGGTGTACAATAAAGTATATTCTATCTATCTATAAACATACGTAGATATCAAGTGCTACCACTCAGCTAGACGCTCAGTCCGGCCGCTAGTCTCAACTCGGCAACATGATCCTCCTCCTGCTCCCACTCGTACTCGTGCTACTCTACTACTACACCACCAGAAACCACGACTATTGGGAAAAACGCAATGTGAAATACGAAAAACCTGTACCAGTCTTCGGCACGCTATACAATAATGTTATGGCAAAGAAAAGCATCATAGAAATATCTGTTGAACTATACAATAAGTACCCCACCGAACCAGTAGTGGGCTTGTTCAGGGGAACTACTCCGGAGCTCGTCATCCGGGACCTGGACATAGTGAGAAGGATTCTGACTTTGGACTTTGCCTTTTTCTACCCCAGGGGACTCGGTAGGGATCCAAAAGTCGAGTCTGTGTTCCTTAATCTTTTCCACATTGATGGTGACATGTGGAAGTTGTTGAGGCAGCGTCTGACACCAACTTTCACGACAGCTAAATTGAAGAATATGTTCCCGTTAGTGGTGCAGTGTGCAGAAAAGATGCAGCACGTTGGTGAGGACATCGTGAACAAGGGAAGGGACTGCGATGTGCGCGAGCTGATGGCGCGCTTCACCACAGAGTTCATCGGCGCATGCGGCTTCGGCATACAGATGGACACAATCAACAACGAATACTCCCTCTTCAGAGACCTCGGCATAAAGATGTTTCAGAGATCTTGGAAGAACTACATCTTGGTAGCATTATACGACCTATTCCCCGAATTCAGAAAAATTGCGCAAACTCTTCTACACGAGCCCATGTTGATGGATTCTATGACAGTAATCGTTCAAAATATACGCAAACAGAGAAACAATAAGCCCATTGGTCGCAATGACTTTATTGATCTGCTTTTGGAACTGGAAGGAAAAGGGATGATGACAGGAGAATCGGTTGAGAAGAGAACTGCCGATGGAACACCAGAGCATGTGGAGATGGAGATGGACGAAATATGCATGGTAGCGCAGGTGTTCGTGTTCTTTGCGGCAGGGTTCGAGACTTCTTCGTCAGCGACAAGCTTCATGCTACATCAGCTGGCGTACCATCCAGAAGAACAGCGGAAGATCCAAGAGGATATCGATCAAGTTCTTGAGAAATACAACAATAAACTGTGCTATGACTCGATAGCCGAGATGAAATCATTGAGTAACGGGTTCAAGGAGGCCATGAGGATATTCCCTTCTCTAGGAACCCTTCACAGAGTGTGTGCGAGCAAGTACAAGATTCCAGAGTTAGGCATCACCCTCGACCCTGGTGTGAAGATCATAGTTCCATTGCAAGCCATACAGAACGATGAGAAATATTTTGATAATCCTACTGAGTTCATACCTGATAGATTTAATGATCCCGACGTGGTGAAACATAAATTCGCGTACATGCCGTTCGGTGAAGGACCTCGACAATGCATTGGTGAGTAAAGTCAAATACATGGTTATTATTCTATAAGTAATGAGTCAGTGACAACATAAAATTTATTATTCAACAATATATTTGCATATATAATCAGTAGGTAGAAAGGTTTTTTTCATTATTTATAGCTGTCATATTATAGGTGCATATTATATATCATATTCAATGCAACGAAAAAAATTTATAATCCAGTTAAAACGTGCGAAATTTGCTCCCGAACGAAGTTGCGGGACACAGCTACAGTAGTAGCTTATAAATAATAATATGTTGTTTACATGGTTTTTATACCTATGAATACTACTAATACTCGAATTATTGACCTATATGAATTAATATATTTTTCATCAGCCGAGATTTCGCAAGTAGTTTCGTTCGCGTGAAAGTTAAACGTTATTGACAATAAGGATGGAAAGTATCTCATGTCCTATTCCAGCTCATAGTCTATCAGTGTGTCATTTTTAGGATTCCGTAGCCGAATGGTAAACAATCGGAAACCTTATAGATTGGTTATGTCTGTCTGCCTGTGTCTGTCCGTCCGTATGTCACAGCCGCTTTATTCCGATACTATTAGGACTACAGAGTTAAAACTTGGTTGGTAGATGTGTACTGCGATCCGCTTTTCGTTTCTCACGCAAAATTTAAAAATTAAGGGGGGCTCTCCATACATGTAGCTAAAACAAACAAAAAACTTCAACAAATTTATATGTGTGGGGTATCTATGGATAGGTTTTTGAACGAGATACAGTTATCAGTTTTTATATATAGCATATTTTCAAAACCAGAAATATAACTTTGTCATTTCTACAAACACGATGAAAAAAAATCTCTAATCTGTGCTTGCTACTACGGAGCCATTTTTATATACAAAACTATTATTAAGTCATGTAGGTTACAGTCAGAAAATTGCAGACATTGGCGTTATCGTTTTCGGTCATTATAATTCAGTTGTTACTGTAATAAAAAACTTGTTGTCTAGTCATTAATATCAAAACAAAAGCACTAACTATTGTAATTTTGAGGAATCCATGTTCGTTGCACTCATTACACTGGATTCGAAGATAATTATATACCAGAACAGCAGCTGCTTAACCTTTTCTCAACTATGATGGGTTGACTTCCAGTCAATGGATCAAACTTATCAATTACTCACCACCAGGAGTGATCAAGGTCTCGAGGTCTGCTGTATATCTCAATAAACACTTTCAGTGAAAACTGGTTTGAACAAGATACAATCAGCGGTTTTAAAAACGTATGTACAAACTACAAACACTATGAAAAACAAAGTTATTGTATGTTTTCCACTATAGAACCCTTCATGGGCGCGTATGACTCGCACTTGGCCACTTTTTGTCCATTACTGATACTTGTGTACCTACGTAGGCAAAAAGACGATAGAGAGGCCAAATTACGCAACAATCGCCTAAGGGATTTGGGTGCAAGTTTACAATCTGCGTAGTAAAAGGTGAAAAAAATTGTTCAAGTGCGAGTCAAACTCGCCCATGAAGGTTCCGTAATAAATACGCAAAATAACTTTGTTTTTCATAGTGTTTGTATGAAATACAAAGTTATATTTGCGATTTTAGAAAATGTGCTATATCTCAGAAACTACTGACTTTATCTCGTTCAAACTACCCTCTTTTGCAAAAAAAACGGGCACTTTAGATTTTTTCCTCTACTTCAATGAAGAAGAACAAGAAATAGGTTTTATTAATTTGACGATGTATTGGCATGTTATTTGATGCATCCTGGCCTGATTCTTTACTTAATTTTTTTTTTACTTTATGAAAGAAAAATAATGATTATTGTGGATTATTCTAAAATTGCTTTACTAATGGCGCGAATTGCTGAAACGATTTTTAACTGATTACGATATTTTAAAACTTTTTGGATATTTTCTGCAAATTAAACAATTTAATCTTTCTTTTTACATTAAATACCACTTTTTGATATGAGTGATAAAGCGATAAGGGCCGGTAAAATTATAGCCCTACTTGAAGAAGGTTGTTCGCAAACTTACGTGTCTCAGCGGCTAAATGTGAGTCGTTCAACTGTCCAGAGGACCAGGCAACGGTATCAAGAGACCGGTTCGGTCAAAAGAAGACCCGGTTCGGGAAGAAAACGATGCACAGTACCAAGAGATGACCGTTTTCTGGTGAGTCAGGCATTGCGGAATCGTAAAGCGTCAAGTGTGGACCTGAAGAAGAGCCTTGAAGAAGTAAGAGGAGTAGAAGTTAGCTTTTGGACGGTCAGGAGGAGGCTTTTGGCTGCCAATATCAGGAGTTACCGCCCAGCTCGGAGCCCTAAATTACTCCGTGAGCACCGTGTTGCTCGACTTCAGTTTGCTCGGAACTGTGCTTCATGGACTCTGGAGGACTGGAATAAAGTATTGTTTTCTGATGAAGCTAGAATCTCTTTGTGTGGAGAGGACCGACACCGGCGAGTGCTGCGAAGACCACGAGAACGCTATGCGGAAATGTGTTTCGAAGAAATCACTCCTTATGGCGGAGGCTCCGTTATGTTTTGGGCAGCAATTAATTCGACGGAGCGTACGGAGTTAGTTTTCATAGAAAATGGAACATTAAATGCACACCGGTACATAATGGAAGTCCTAATTCCATATGCACAACCCACATTGACTGCACTTGGGGAAGATTCCATTTTTATGGACGACAATGCTCGCCCGCACCGTTCTGGGGACGTGGAAGCGTACATGCAAGTTGGGATCCGTCGTTTAGATCGGCCAGCTCGAAGTCCTGACCTCAATCCAATTGAGCATGTCTGGGATGTTCTAAAGAGACGGGTAAGATCAGTGCAACCTGCTCCACAAAACATCAGGGAGCTAAAAAGAGTCATTGCAGAAGAGTGGGAACGTATTCCTCAAAACGTTATTAAAAACATCGTGGAAAGCATGCCCAGAAGGATTCAAGCTGTGATTTTGGCAAGAGGAGGTCACACTCGTTATTAAGTTTTTACATTTTTAACATTATTTAATTTAAAAAAGTAAACAAAATCTTGTCTTTATTGCCGACCACTTCTTATTGTTTGGGCGTGTACATCGGTTTTAAAGAATCCGTCGTTTTTTTTCTTTTAATTGCCCGAATTCACTTCATGCGCATTAATTTACACGATTATAAGTACCTATACAGACTACGTCAAAGCAATAAATTTCATTCAATTAACTCAAATCGACCTTAGAACGTAAATTTCCGTAGGTGCCCGTTTTTTTTTTGCAAAAGAGTGTATTTGTATTTTTTGTAACTCGTTGCAATAATGTTGTTAATGTTTGGAATTTCATAGTGATCAGAATATTTTTATGTTTTTTACAAATAAAACTGTAATTATGTAAATGTTATTTTCGACTTACCGTTAGAAAGATATGCCTCCTCGCTCTATACTTGCTGTCTGACTTTTTGTTTTACAGGTTATAATTGCACAACACAGCAATGGGGTTACCTAAAAAATATTTTTCAAGATTTTATTTTACCATTTTATCGGCGTGATTAATATGTAGTACATCCATACCAAATTTCAGCATTATAGTACCAATAGTTTCTTAGCTAAGCCGCGAACAGACAGACGGACACAGCAGAACTGTAAGGTTTCCTGGTTGGGTACGGAAACCTAAAAATGTGACACTTTTCCCCTATAAATTATTTTCTTTAGTAGCCTTTTCCTATTTAGACTAGCGTATAAGGCATATGTGTTTCTAGTTTCATTAATTGGTTCATTTCAAAATTGAATAAAACCTCTTGACAAGTAAACGTTTTTTAGTTTTTATTCTGGATGAGCCCACTCTTGACCGCCAGCACTTTAACCTTTATTAACATTCTTGCTTTTCCAACAGGGGCTCGTCTAGGCGAGATGCAGTCGTTGGCAGGCCTAGCAGCAATTCTACAAAAGTTCACCGTGGAACCAGGTCCGTCCACCAAGAGACAACTGGAGGTCCACCACGGGAGGAACACGGTACAGGCCATTAAAGGAGGCTTACCGCTTAAACTGAAACTGAGAAGCAAAGACAGCCATATTGCTGCTTAGGTTAAGTTAGTTTTTATAAAGGTTCATGCTTTGCACTTGTCAAAGTCGGTAATAAGGAATGCGCATGAAAAACTAATTATTATACAACCAAAAAAACGTATCAATATTTAATACTAATTGAAAGTGGGACATAATTGATCAAAACTACACTAAAGAGATTTAACAACTTTTAAGGAACATTTGAATCTTTCGCAAAAATTAAGTTTTCTTTTGCAGCTATAATGTTTACATACTTCCTTTTGTAATTTCCTATTTGAAAGCTATATAAGTTAAGGTTCTCTGGAAGATATCGCTATCAGCAATAAGACCGCCATTGTAACCAATATTGTGAAACAGGTGACAGTTGGGAATCCTAGCAAAGGTGAGACGGTACTTCAGCCCAGGTTCGGTCGTGTATGGAGTACTGTTCTCATCTTTGGGATGGATCTGCCAAATACCAACTGGATGCGCTTGAGTCTATCGAGAAACGGGCCAAGAGACTCATTGGCAATGATTTACTGGTCGAATCAATGCCAGAGCCTTGAACATCGACGACGAGTTGCAAGTCTATCGGTTTTCTATAGGTTACATTTCGGGGAATGTGCGATGGAATTAAACAATCTAATTCCGCCAAGCCCGTTCTATCATCGGACTACAAGAAAAACGGCGTTGCGCTATCGTTACATGGTGGACATCCCACCCATACGCACAAAACGTTTTGGAAATACTTTCATTGTACTCGTACGGCTAAGGAGTGGAATTCCCTGCCGGAGTCTATGTTTCCTGATCGCTATAACTTGAGAGTCTATAGTCAAGTCAAAAGTAAATAGGTTACTTCTAGGCAAGCGTGCTCCACCTTCGACCACATCATCACTTAAACCTCAGGTGAGATGGTGGTCAAACGCGAGCCTATTATCAATAAAAAAGGTGTGTTTAAATTATTGGTGTAAAATAAAGTATATTCTATAAGTAGGATATAAATGTTGTATTATTTACCTACCTATATAATTTCTTTGGTAGACTCATGGCTTCCATTTTCTTGTTCCTATCTTCAAACCCTTGATAATGAAGAAAAATACAATTTATGATCATTACTTATTTGTTACCTGACTGCAAAGGAAGGGTTATGTTTTTCGCGCGTATCTTGTATGTATGTATGTATGTTTGTAATATTCTTTATTACCTCATATCTCCAGAACCGCTGAACGGATTCACATAATTGAGGTATCGTTAAATTTGCCTTAGCAGCCCAAGTGTTCTTAGATAGGTGACATTTGAAAAAATCAAACATGGCGTCTGTGCGAAGCCATTATACATAGAAAAAAAAAATGGATTACCACAATATGGGTATCAAATTAAAGGGCTTATCACAAGGATTTCAAATAGATATATCATTAGTGTAATACTAGCAAAAATAATACAAAGAGAATGTTTAAAAATATGGACTTAGCTCTTTCACTTTCTGAATCCGGTGACAATGTGACAGGACCGGGAAAATTTAAAAATTGTTAATTATTATTTTAACTGAAAAGTTGAAAAAAGCCGCGTTGACAAGCAGCCGGAACCCAGTTGAACATTTTTTTTTTAATGGGATGGGTCCGCCTGCTTGTCACTTTTTAAAATAAAAATGTGCTTGTTTCTTGAATTTTAGTTGAGCCGTCGGGTTTTTTAGATTTTTTAAATAACTTTTTTTTAATACTTATATTTACTTCAGTTAAGGCAAAAGTCCGCCGTACAATTCCCATTTATACAATAACCGAGGCAATTATTGACAGCCAGTTTCAACAATGGCGAACAACTCCCACAAACAATGTTATCGGCCTCATAGTCTTAATTTCTAACATCCGTATACCGTATCTATTGCATGTTTTACACCGTCGAGCAGACGATTTTTTTAAACTATGAAGCTATGAATTTACATTTGGTTTTTACAACCATTCAATACAATTCTGAATATACTTTTTTTTTAATAAAAGAGAATTAAGGTGAACGCAGACCTAGCCGCACCGCAGTCTCTACAGTCCCCGCAGTCATCGCTTTTTGTTAATGGCCTCGCACATCTATCCGCGCCGCAGTCTCTGCAGTCGTTCCCGTCGCCAAACGCATGCACTTGCAGTGTTGCCAGATTTTTGAAAGCATTATCTGTACCGAAGATTTAAAAAATCTGTACAAAAACTGTATTTGGTATTGGTATTTTGCTCTTATGTGTAATTTTATCTGTATGTGCTATAATAGGGAATAAGCAAGTAATTATTTATACGAGAACAAGTAATTTTATTATAAACCGTTGACAGAGATTCTCTGTCTAAATTATAACTCTGGCAACACTGCGCGCCGTGGATGCGAATGACGTCATCCGCGCTGCGCTAGCCGCAGCGTCCGCTGCGTGCGGGTGACGTCATCAGCAGCGGCTTGGGGAGTTCGGTCGTTTCAGGGACTGCGGCGACTGCGGCGCGTGTAGGTGTGCGAGGTTGCATAGAACTTCATATAAAGAATTCGAATGCAAAGACTGCGGCGCGTGCGGTGCGGCTAGGTCTGCGTTCACCATTAGCAATGTGGGTAGAATTCACATTACTAGCAATCTTGTTTACCGCTCCAACTAAGCTAAATATGTTTGTATCTGGAGTGGGTTCACGGTAATAGTGTAATGGGTGGGGTTCAAACCCCGACCTCTCGATCACAAGTCCATTAGGCCTTATGGTTCGTTATGAGAGAAAGCATTTGCTGCATTGTCGTACAACGAAATCAAGTCTATTTGATGTGTAAAAACATATTTCTCAACACACTTGCTCATAAAATGGCTCTAATTTCACCGCAATTAGGCACATAATGACACCTGTAATCAAACTGTGACTTTTTCTTTACTATTATTCACAAGTGAGTTAAAAGTTTCTTTTTAAATTGGTTGAGTTGCTTTATTTTCAAAAAAGTTTCGAAACAAAAAAGATCGTGTTCTATAGTAAAAATAAATTAATGTATTGTACCTAGCTATTGCTTGCTAGTTTCATGCAACTTCGCATTTAAGTAGATAAATTTCAACTTGTACGTTTTTAATAAATACAACTTTCACTCAAATATAACTTTTGTTTTTTTCTGTGATAAAGAAAACTTTGAATTACCCATTTTGTACGTGGCTAAAACGTTATCCGAGAAAAGCCAAAAAAAAGAAACCTAATTCTTTTAGTCTATGGCCGATCTGTTAGATGCGCGCGCATAGGAAAAGTGATTAATTTTTCCCGCCATTGCGAAAAAATTTTCACAACTCGTTTTCACTGTTGAAATTATTTATTTATTTATTTTATTATTTATGTACACACAGTAAAATACATTAAGATAAACATAATTATAATATCTGAGTACAAAGGTACGTTTTGAGTTATTTTCCTCGGCGCAGGCTTAAGCCTGCGCCGAGGAAAATAACTCAAAACGGTCTTCACTATTAAAGGAATATAACCTATAATAGTACAATAATTACCATACAAAAATATGTAATGAACACTAGAATAAATGTGTTAGCGAATATTTGGCCAAATTTAAAAATATTTTATAGTTTATTAAACAAAAATACATAAAATTTGACAAAAATCCTTACAAAACATGCTCGTGCGTCGCTGAATTTTGATAGTAAACTGTTGAATTTTTTCATAAACTTCAATTCATATTATTCTCTAATTATCATACTACAATTTACGTTATTAACATTTCCAATATGTCGCTTGGTTGTTTTAATTTTAATTTTTTCTTCTAATTTGCGCGCTATTTTGAAGCATACGCAACGTACACCGGTCGAAAATTCAGTCGTCCACGGGAGCTCAAAGAGGGGTCACGTCTCATCGTGGAGCGTTTCGCCGGTAACGACAATTCGCGATCTATTGTGTACGTATGTATTGCAGCAATCCGTTGAATAACATAAGTCATATTTTTTGTTTTTTTGAGTACGATTTATTATGCATACCTTCAATATTTGTTTTATTATGGGAAAATGTAAAAATAAATATTATTAGAAGAAAGTTGGCGCAAATTTTCGAAAAAAAGCCATTCTCATAAAAAGTACGTATTTCTATTTTGTGATGTTATTATTGCTTTTTAACCGACTTCAAAAAATGGAGAAGGTTCTCAGTTCGTCTTAAACTTTTTTTTATGTATGTTACCTCATAACTCGAAGACGGCTGGACCGATTTGGATTTTTTTTTTTCGTTGAAAGGGTATACTTTCTTCTTGGTTTCATTGTTATGAAATCAGGATCTGATGATAGGATCCTGGAGAAAGCGAGGGAACTCTTTAAATATTATAGGCACACCTATAGCGTTTTGGGTATTTCTAATAGTACCTTGTGCAGTTTCTCCCGAAAAGCACCATTTGAGGAAGTGAAAGTGATGATGAAGACCACAGATGGCCACCGCAACTACTTAATAATAAGTATTTCGTGGATTGCGATTCGATTACTTGGATATGCACTTTACACTCGTCCCAATGCATATGGAGGTTTGTAGAGCTGATGGTGAAGTACCAGGAGTTCTCCTCCTCTATCTCTCCTCAAAAGTTAACGGCTATGCATCGGGAAAAGCAATATTTTGTACAAGATGATAAGTAGTTCACCTTTTGGCTTTTGTAACTAGATAAATTACAAACCGACCGACTAAAAAGCGTAAAAAAAACTATTTAGCAAAAATAAAACCGACTTCCATATCAAAACACTACAAAGCCAAAAATAACTTTAATTTCGGAAGGTGGTGTCAAAAAAATATTAAAATACAAAACCAATAACACCGACTATCGAGAGCTTTTAATAAACATAACGGCGAAAGTAAAGTTTTTTTTTTAAATTCTCTCAAATCATTAATTAATTTTAAAATCCAAGATGGCGGATGCAACTTTTTCTCAAACATTCGATATGGGTATCGTGTAAAGGGTTTTTGAGGGTGGTGATTGCAAATCTGGCATTCATTTTAAAATCCAAGATGGCGTATGCAACATTTTCTCAAACATTCGATATGGGTATCGTATAATGGGTTTTTGAGGGTGGTGATTGCAAATCTGGCATTCATTTTTAAATCCAAGATGGCGGAAGCAACTTTTTCTCAAACATTTGATATGGGTATCGTGTAATGGGTTTTTGGGGGTGGTGATTGCAAATCTGGCATTCATTTTTAAATCCAAGATGGCGGATGCAACTTTTTTTCAAACATTTGATATGTGTATCGTGTAATGGGTTATTGGGGGTGGTGATTGCAAATCTGGCATTTATTTTTAAATTCAAGATGGCGGATGCAACTTTTTCTCACACATTCGATATGGGTACCGTATAATGGGTTTTTGGGGGTGGTGATTGCAAATCTGGCATTTATTTTTAAATTCAAGATGGCGTATGCAACTTTTTCTCACATAGGTATTTGATATGGGTACCGTATAATGGGTTTTTGAGGGGTGGTGATTGCAAATCTGGCATTCATTTTAAAATCCAAGATGGCGGAGGCAACTTTTTCTCAAATATTCGATATAGGTATCGTGTAATGGGTTTTTGGGTGTGATGATTGCAAATCTGGCATTCATTTTAAAATCCAAGATGGCGGATGCATCTTTTTCTCAATTATTCTATATGGGTATCGTGTAATGGGTTTTTGGGGGTGGTGATTGCAAATTTAGCTTTCATTTTGAAATCCAATTTAAAACACACACGATATGCAACTTTTTCTCCGACATTCAATATGTATATCGTGTGTGTCTACTAAGTTAAATACACTGATAACCTTCAAGGGTTTATTGCTAAGTATAATTAACAAAGTAACGTAAGGGCTAAAATTATCGCTAAATGATGAAAATGAGTGTACCCGGTTGCTGTTCGAAATACACTAAGCTCGCGGCGAACTTAGTGCGACCGCATTATATCGCTTGCTCAGCAAACGTGGTCGATTGCAAAATATTGCATCAAACATCGTGTAATAGGTTTTTGAGCGTATCGGTTGCAATCCTGACATTCATTATAGAATTTACGACGAAAGTTCATTGGCTACTCTGTTGGCTTACAATTTACACTCGGTTATTGATAATTTAACTGATCCTAGGTTAAGTGACTGTTCAATATTATCTAGGGTATCTAATAATACTGAAATTAATTGTTTAAACCCTTAGATGTGACAAAGGAGAGGTATAATAACACAATTTTACTATATCATCAGAATATAAATCGTTTCTCTGGCAAAATATTAGATGAGGAAATGGCAATAGATAAATATGATATAGATATCTTATGTTTTTGTGAAACCTGGCTAAAACCAGATAGAATGTTGTTTAAAATTAATATTTTTTCAGTTACTAGTGCATACAACAGGTCCTCTGTAGGAGGTGGTACTTTAATATTATATAGTAATTCTCTTAGTTATAAGGAACAAAAATATATCACCGCTTGCTCTGTTGATTGCTTGTGTGAGGTAGCATGTACAGAAGTTGAAGGCCAAACTTTCTTATATGTTTATAGACCACCAGCATCAAACTTGTCATCATTCTTAATGATAATGGGAGAAATTTTAAGTACCTAAGCTTATAAGAGATAATAAATTAGTTTTCGTTTGTGGTCACCTAAATATTGATTTGTTAGTAAATTCACCTGAACACTGCAAGCTTACTTCATTGTTTGGTTAATTTAACTTAAAATGCACATTCAAGGAAGCAACAAGAATAACAGCAACATCAGCTCAATGCATAGATAATATTTATACTAATTGTGCCATAAAATACTCGTCTCAAATTAGTGGAGTTAGGTCTGACCATACAGGTCAACTAGTATCCTTTGGGTTGGTTAAAACGCGGCAATTAAATAAGACTATTAAGTTTAGGCCACTAACTAAAATTAAATTAATGTTTTTAATGATAACATGTTAAGTACCTAATGTTTCAATGGCCAATAATGACTCCCATGACCCCAATGAAAATTACAGGATATTATTTTCTTCACTATGCTACGAATTTAGTAAGGCATGCCCAGTTAAAAAATTTCAAATGAGTAATAAATCTAAATTTAATTAATGGGCCACTGTTGGAATAAGAATAAGCAGAGACAATTTATCCAACTTATACCAGAAAAATCATTGACTTCCGAAGAAGCCTTCCATAATTATTTAAGAAACTACTCAAAGATATTTAAAAGAGTATGCGCCTAAGCTAAATCTAAATCAGTAAGTAATAAAATTAGCATTTCTAACAATAAAATAAAAACTGTGTTGAAGATGATAAACAAAGAAACTGAAAACACAAACCAACAGGGTTAGAATGATTTGACTTTGAACATCGATAATCAGGTCATCTCAGATAAGTCAAAAGTGACTGAGAAGTTGGAAAATTACTTTACCAATATTCCAGTAGAGGTTACTAAATCTCTACATTCTTCGCCATCATTAGTAGAATCTTATTCCACCAAGCCCGTTCCATCATCGGACTACGAGACAAACGACGAAGCGCCATTGTTACATGGTGGACATCCCACCCATACGCACAAAACGTTTTGGGAATACCTTCATTGTGCGTACGGCTAAGGAGTGGAATTCCCTGCCGGAGTCTGTATTTCCCGATAGCTATAACCTAGGAGTCTTTAAGTCAAGAGTGAATAGGTTACTTTTAGGTAAGCGTGCTCCATCTTCGACCACATCATCACTTACCATCAGGTGAGATGGTGGTCAAACGCGAACCAATTTTTAATAAAAAAAAAGAAAAAGAAAACTCCAATAAGGATATACCAACATTTTCATTTAAGCCCATTTCTATTGATGTAATTAAAAAACATTCCAAAGTCTTAACATACCAAACACTGATGACTTATGGGGTGTATCTGTTAGGGTTCTTGGTAATGTTATTGACTCAATTGCTGCTATCCTAACATGCATATTTAACCAAGGAATAGACAGCGGTACTTTTCCCGATTTAATGAAACATAGTAAAGTAGTACTCATTTTTAAGTCGGGTTGTAAGAGTGATCCCTCTAACTATAGACCGATATATGTGCTTCCAGCATTAAGCAAAATATACGAAAAAATCATGCTGGACCAGATGCTGTCACTTTTTAACTCAAATGGGATTCTGAATAGTCGGCAGTTTGGTTTCACGAAAGGTAGGTCAACAACAGACGCAGGAGTAGCGCTCATCAGTCACATTCTGGAATCTTGGGAGAAATCTCAGGATGCAATTGGCATATTTTATGACCTCTGCAAAGCTTTTAATTGCGTTGACCACAAAACACTGATCTGTAAATTACACTATTACGGAATTCGTGGATTCGTGTTCTGCTGACCTTGTTCTTTCCTATTTATCAAACAGGCAACAAAAAGTTATTGTTAATGGAGCGACATCTGCAGGATCCCTAGCCAAGATGAGCGTTCCGCAAGGTTCAATTCTTGGCCCTTTCCTTTTTCTAGTGTATATCAATGACCTACCTTACATGATGACCAACTTATCGGATATAATTCTATTCGCTGAAGACACTTCTCTCATTTTTAAAATATATAGAAAAGATGCGGATGCGGACGCGGGATCATATTAGGACTCTTTCTAGTAGATTAAGCTCAGCTGCAGTAAGAAAAATTAGGAAATTAACTGATGTAGCGACAGCTCGGTTATTTTATTTTGCTTATTTCCACAGTATCATGTCTTACGTCAAACGTGTTCTCATCAAAAAAGCGTATTATAAGATTCGGGACTACGTTGAAGACATGACTGCTAGGCGATGATTCCTTCGTTCTGCACATGTGGCTTCCCTGGATTATTGTAATTGCATTATCGACTAGTATATTAACAACTCCACTTTCGTGAGTGTGTCTTTTTATTTATTTTTTTTCCCTACGATAATCAGATGACAGATTTTCTTTTTGTTTCATTTTTATTATTAATTTATACTTCTTAAGTTTATTTTTATCCATACTAATATTATATATGCGAAAGTAACTCTGTCTGTCTGTATGTTACCTTTTCACGCCTAAACCGCTAATCCGATTTAGATGAAATTTGGCATGGGAATAGTTTAGGACCCTGGAAAGGACATAGGATAGTTTTTATCTCGGAATTCCCACGGGATCGAGAATTACGAAGGAAAAACCTCCAACGCGAGCGCAGTCGCGGGCAATATTATACTAGCTTAGTATAATATAAAGCTTTTTTGTGAATGGGAGAACACTGTAGACTCTTAGATTTGTTTCACAATTTTTTAATTGTAATTCCGTTGTGCTATATTAATTGGTCTATGCTGTCCTCTCATACCTAATTAACCTGTATTATAGATACATTGTAAGAATGATATTTTAAAAGAGTAACTGTGGAGTTTCTTGCTGGTTCTTCTCCATAGAAAACGACCAATTTCGAACCGTGCCCTGCGCCAAACTGCCGACGTTTTATAAGTGCCCATGTAGGCCTATGTGAAATAAAACATTTTGAGTTTGAATTCATTTTTTTCTTAAAATTCAAACGCGAGCTTATTATGAATAAAAAAATCACAAGAAACAGTAGTAGGTATCTCTACTACTATTTTTTAAGAGATAACATAGAGCAACCATGCCAGTAGCGTGCAACCAGCGCACCACATATAGTATCTTTTTTTTCTTTTTTCTTTTCATACTATACTGTGATTTGTGTAGTGTATCAAAATTGAAAATATATATTTTAAGAAATAACTCGTTTTTTAGGGTTCCGTTGCCGAATAGCAAAAAACGGAACCCTTACAGTTTCGTCATGTCTGTCCGTCTGTCTGTCTGTCTGTCTGTCTGTCTGTCTGTCTGTCTGTCTGTCTGTCCGTCCGTCCGTATGTCACAGCTATTTTATTCCAAAACTATTAAGACTATACATGTGAAAGATGGTAGGTAGCTGTATTCTATGAACCGCTTTCCGATTTAAAGAAAAAATAAAATATATTTAAAATAAAGGGGGCTCCCCATACATGGAACTAAAACTGAAAATATATTTTTTTTCATGAAACCTATGCATGTGTGGTATCTATTATACAGGTCTTTAAAAATGAGATTGAGATTTCTAAAACCACTTTTTCATAAAATTAATAGTTTAAAAGATATACGTATCCAAATTGGTAAAATGTGTGCCCCTCCTGTAACTTCTATAATAATGGAGTGAAAAATATAAATATATATATATCTGTAGATCTTAATGTAAACTTTCAATCAAAATTGGTTTTAAAGAAATCGAGTCAGCAGTTTTTGAGATACAGCATATTTTCTAAAACCGCAAATATAACTTTGTAATTCATACAAATACTATGAAAAACAAAGTTATTTGGCGTAGTTGCAAAAAAATGTAAATAAGCTAGTTTTAAGAAATTTGTAAGTTTTAGTTTTTTGTCAAGTAAATATACATATTATAATATTATTATGGTTACTTCGGAACCCTTCATGGGCGAGTCTGACTCGCACTTGGCCAATTTTTGTAAAATGTTATAATAAGCAATATAACATTAGATATAGGTATAGATTTCATTTTTTTTTTTTTTAAATTAAGTTACGCTAAGTTACGTTAAGTTAGTGTATATTGTTATGAAATAAATTAAGCTTATATTTTCTGCGAAGTAAGTTCGCTAGACAGCATTAATGAATAAATGTTTTTTCGTATGGCCCCACGTATATATAATAAAGTACCGAATGTTATTAAAAATATGACAGTACATCAGAATTTAAACGAGCACTAAACGAAATTTTAATAAACAAAACTTATTTCAGTCTGGTTTTATTATGACATTACATAATTATATTTTTTTTATATCATACTGGTTTTATTATTCAAATAAGTACTGCATACCCATCTACCCTAACTTCCTACTTACCCAGTTTCGAAGCGTCAATAGCCTAATGGATAAAGTGTCGGACTTGTGATCGAGAGGTCACGGGTTAGAACCCCTCCCATTACACTATTGACGTGAACCCACTCCAGACACAAGCATATTTAGCATATAATCAAAGTTTTATTGCAATAGGATGAATAGTGAGGGAACGGATAATGTATTACTACAGTAAAAACAAACGTTAATTTTTATATAATAGGTATAATTTATTAAATTTATTTTTGTGATTTATGTACCTACTTGCTTCATTTAGATCCATCCAGCCGTTTGAGCGTGAAGAATTAACAAACATGTAAACAAACACATTCATTCATAAACTTTCGCCTTTATAATATTAGTGTGATAAATAAAACCATCTAAATAATTAATATTCGTTTTCAAGTTTATTCAACATAACGACAAAAATTTTAAAAATGCAAAGTTAGCAACTTTGTCGTGCAACGGCAAGCGGGCCTCGAGCGAACTTGTCATTGTGTGTGTGACAACGCACACGACTAGCCCGCTGCAGTAAATACCTATTTTCCGCGCGGCTCGTAGGCTCGACACCCTCTTAAGAAATTTCTTCCAGCAGACCTGCGAAAGGAGAAGTGAAAAAGAAATGTAGACAATAGTGTGTGAGAACAAGAAGAGAAATAAATATAAATATGTGAAGTCTAAAACTAAAATATTAAATATACTTACACATACTTACAATGCAATAAAAATAACATATAATTAAATAAATACATAATGTAATAAACATATAATATAAATATATACATAAATAATTAACACAGTTAAGAGGAAAGGTAATGCTCTTTTAATCGATAGTAAGTTTTAATTAATAAATAATTATAGTTATTTATTAATTAAAATGTCTACAAGTACTAGCTATGAAGAAAGTTATTTATGTTGTAGGTACACCACCCGATATAAGATGTGAAGCCCTTAACGTTATGGAAAGTTTACTACCTGGAAACTCCAAGGCCAAATATCTATTAGCGTACCAAAATTTCATACAATGGCAAAACAACAAGAGTACGCAGTCTTTTTCAGAAAATGTGATCAAAAGATCCAAGAGGATATCGATCAAGTTCTTGAGAAATACAACAATAAACTGTGCTTTGACTCGATAGCCGAGATGAAATCATTGAGTAACGGGTTCAAGGAGGCCATGAGGATATTCCCTTCTCTAGGAACCCTTCACAGAGTGTGTGCGAGCAAGTACAAGATTCCAGAGTTAGGCATCACCCTCGACCCTGGTGTGAAGATCATAGTTCCATTGCAAGCCATACAGAACGATGAGAAATATTTTGATAATCCTACTGAGTTCATACCTGATAGATTTAATGATCCCGACGTGGTGAAACATAAATTCGCGTACATGCCGTTCGGTGAAGGACCTCGACAATGCATTGGTGAGTAAAGTCAAATACAGGGTTATTATTCTATAAGTAATGAGTCAGTGACAACATAAAATTTATTATTCAACAATATATTTGCATATATAATCAGTAGGTAGAAAGGTTTTTTTCATTATTTATAGTTGTCATATTATAGGTGCATATTATACAACGTGTAATTTAAAGGGTATATACATACCGAGTGCATGGCTTCTTTGGATGATAACAAACGATATGGCAAGGGTTTTGTAATCATAAGTCTACGTGTGTAGAACTTATTACAAATTCCAATACACTGATAACAGAGACCGAATTTTTCAAATTAAAAAGATCGAGAAGAATTATCGTGTTATTGGCAAGTAACGTGGAAAGTTATTGACCCTCGTAGTGCTGTGACACGTGTGTTATGATTGGTATTCAAGAAATATATGAAACCAATAATTTGGTACCAATTTTTTGAGTCAGTTATTTTGTGCTGAAACTGTGCATAGAGACTCCATACCAGATGTTGTCTTCAGCCCTTTTGGATAGATATGGGGTTTCCGTTACACTTTGTATATCATATTCAACGCAACGAAAAAATTTGCTCCCGAACGAAGTTGCAGGACACAGCTACAGTAGTAGCTTATAAATAAAAAAATAATAAAAAATAAATTGTTTACATGGTTTTTATACCTATGAATACCGGCACTCGAATTATTGACCTATATGAATTAATATATTTTTCATCAGCCGAGATTTCGCAAGAAGTTTCGTTCGCGTGAAAGTTAAACGTTACTGACTATAAGGATGGATAGTATCTCATGTCCTATTCCAGCACATAGTCTATCAGTGTGTCATTTTTAGGATTCCGTAGCCGAATGGTAAACAAACGGAACCTTATAGATTGGTTATGTCTGTCTGCCTGTGTCTGTCCGTCCGTATGTCACAGCCGCTTTATTCCGATACTATTAGGACTACAGAGTAAAACTTGGTTGGTAGATGTGTACTGCGATCCGCTTTTCGATTCTCACGCAAAATTAAAAAATTAAGGGAGCCCCCCTTAATTTTTTAATTTTTTATGCTTTTTTTATGCTTGCTACTACGGAGCCAGTTTTATATTCAAAACTATTATTGAGTCGTGTGGATTACAGTCCGAAAATTGCAGAAATTGGCGTTATCGTTCATTATTATATTATTATTAATTTTATCTTGTATACCTAAGCACTTTATAAATTGTCTTATTTTTTTTTATGTTCATTATAGTTAGTTACATTTATATAAATATTTGACTAATTTTTTCAAGTTGATATAAACGTTGCACTTAACGCTACCTTTTTTTTTTTTTTTTTTAGCGATTAGATATTCTCTATTACTAAACTCTAATGTTTATCTGTGGACAGCGTAGTGGGTTCCATTATAGTCAAAACTTAATTTTTTTGTTAAACTAGTTGTAAGTTTTTATAATGTAACTGTTTGTTGTTCCATGTAATAAAAATAAAATAAAATAAAATTATAATTCACTTGATACTGTAATAAAAACTTGTAGTCTAGTCATTAATATCAAAACAAAACCACTAACTATTGTAATTTTGAGGAATCCATGTTCGTTGCACTCATTACACTGGAGTCTAAGATAATTATATACCAGAATAGCAGCTGCTTAACCTTTTCCCAACTATGATGGGTTGACTTCCAGTCAGTGGCGTAGCTGAAACTTCGGAGGCCCCCCCGCCAAAATCTCAATAAGGCCCTCTATAACCCAGCGATAAACCAAAAATTCTAAGACCCAAGCGAGTCAACCCTACGTAACCTAGAACTAAAAGTTCTCTTTCAATTTATTTATTTAAAATTTCTGGGTTACATGGGGTTGGCTCGCTTGGGGTTTAAAATGTTTACACGTAGATTGGAAAAAAAAATTAAGACTCTGAGGCCCCCTATAGCTGGAGGCCCCCTAAAGCTGGAGGCCCCCTAAAGCTGGAGGCCCCCTAAAGCTGGAGGTCCCCCCGCGCCGCGGGGTCTGCGGACCTTCAGCTACGGCACTGCTTCCAGTCAAATTAGATATAGCTGAGTAGGTACTAGTGTTTACTGCCTGTCAGGCATCCACAATCCAGTATCTGGGTGACACGATGCCCCTTGACAAGACTGGAATCAGATTTTCTCTCTCTAATTTCGATATGCTTAGATAGTCACCCATCCACGCCCTAAGCAATCGTTGAAAGATCGATGACATAGTAAAAATGATATCAAACTTACAACTCCTAACTCCCCTTTCTTGGGGTACCTACGTACAACAAAACATATTTTTTATTTTTATGAAGAATTTTTTATAAACTTACTTCGTAGACCTTATCAATTACTCACCATCAGGAGTGATCGAGGTCTGAGGCGTGCTGTATATCTCAATAAATACTTTTAATGAAAACTGGTTTGAACAAGATACAATCAATAGTTTTAAAAACGTATGTACACTATGAAAAACAAAGTTATTCTGTTTTCCACTATAGAACCCTTCATGGGCGCGACTGACTCGCACTTGGCCACTTTTTGTCCATTACTGATACTTGTGTACCTACGTAGGCAAAAAGACGATAGAGAGGCCAAATTACGCAACAATCGCCTAAGGGATTTGGGTGCAACTTTACAATATGCGTAGTAAAAGGTGAAGAAAATTGTTCAAGTGCGAGTCAAACTCGCCCATGAAGGTTCCGTAATAACTCCGCAAAATAACTTTATTTTTCATAGTGTTTGTATGAAATACAAAGTTATATTTGCGATTTTAGAAAATGTGCTATATCTCAGAAACTACTGACTTTATCTCGTTCAAACTATTTATATTTTTTGTAACTCGTTGCAATAATGTTGTTAATGTTTGGAATTTCATAGTGATCAGAATATTTTTATGTTTTTTACAAATAAAACTGTAATTATGTAAATGTTATTTTCTACTTACCGTTAGAAAGATATACCTCCTCGCTCTATACTTGCTGTCTGACTTTTTGTTTTACAGGTTATAATTGCACAACACAGCAATGGGGTTACCTAAAAATATTTTACAAGATTTTATTTTACCATTTTATCGGCGTGATTAATATGTACATCCATACCAAATTTCAGCATTATAGAACCAATAGTTTCTTAGCTAAGCCGCGAACAGACAGACGGACACAGCAAAACTGTAAGGTTTCCTGGTTGGGTACGGAAACCTAAAAATGTGCCACTTTTCCCCTATAAATTATTTTCTTTAGTAGCCTTTTCCTATTTAGACTAGCGTATCAGGCGTATGTGTTTCTAGTTTTATTAATTGGTTCATTTCAAAATTTATATGAATGAAACCTCTTGACAAGTAAACTTTTTTTAGTTTTTATTCTGGATGTGCCCACTCTTGACCGCCAGCACTTTAACCTTTATTAACATTCTTGCTTTTCCAACAGGGGCTCGTCTAGGCGAGATGCAGTCGTTGGCAGGCCTAGCAGCAATTCTACAAAAGTTCACCGTGGAACCAGGTCCGTCCACCAAGAGACAACTGGAGGTCCACCACGGGAGGAACACGGTACAGGCCATTAAAGGAGGCTTACCGCTTAAACTGAAACTGAGAAGCAAAGACAGCCATATTGCTGCTTAGGTTAAGTTAGTTTTTTAAGGGTTCATGCTTTGCACTTGTCAAAGTCGGTAATAAGGAATGCGCATGAAAAACTAATTATTATACAACCAAAAAACGTATCAATATTTAATACTAATTGAAAGTGGGACATAATTGATCAAAACTACACTAAAGAGATTTAACAACTTTGAAGGAACATTTGAATCTTTCGCAAAAATTAAGTTTTCTTTTGCAGCTATAATGTTTACATACTTCCTTTTGTAATTTCCTATTTGAAAGCTATATAAGTTAAGGTTCTCTGGAAGATATCGCTATCAGCAATAAGACCGCCATTGTAACCAATATTGTTAAACAGGTGACAGTTGGGAATCCTAGCAAAGGTGAGACGGTACTTCACACCGGAACAGATGCTCAATCTGTATCAAGCCCAGGTTCGGTCGTGTATGGAGTACTGTTCTCATCTTTGGGATGGATCTGCCAAATACCAACTGGATGCGCTTGAGTCTATCGAGAAACGGGCCAAGAAACTCATTGGCAATGATTTACTGGTCGAATCAATGCCAGAGCCTTGAACATCGACGACGAGTTGCAAGTCTATCGGTTTTCTATAGGTTACATTTCGGGGAATGTGCGATGGAATTAAACAATCTAATTCCGCCAAGCCCGTTCTATCATCGGACTACAAGAAAAACGGCGTTGCGCTATCGTTACATGGTGGACATCCCATCCATACGCACAAAACGTTTTGGAAATACTTTCATTGTACTCGTACGGCTAAGGAGTGGAATTCCCTGCCGGAGTCTATGTTTCCTGATCGCTATAACTTGGGAGTCTATAGTCAAGTCAAAAGTAAATAGGTTACTTCTAGGCAAGCGTGCTCCACCTTCGACCACATCATCACTTAAACCTCAGGTGAGATGGTGGTCAAACGCGAGCCTATTATCAATAAAAAAGGTGTGTTTAAATTATTGGTGTAAAATAAAATATATTCTGTAAGTAGGATATAAATGTTGTATTATTTACCTACCTATATAATTTCTTTGGTAGACTCATGGCTTCCATTTTCTTGTTCCTATCTTCAAACCCTTGATAATGAAGAAAAATACAATTTATGATCATTACTTATTTGTTACCTGACTGCAAAGGAAGGGTTATGTTTTTCGCGCGTATCTTGTATGTATGTATGTTTGTAATATTCTTTATTACCTCATATCTCCAGAACCGCTGAACGGATTCACATAATTGAGGTATCGTTAAATTTGCCTTAGCAGCCCAAGTGTTCTTAGATAGGTGACATTTGAAAAAATCAAACATGGCGTCTGTGCGAAGCCATTATAAATAGAAAAAAAAAATTCGATTACCACAATATGGGTATCAAATTAAAGGGCTTATCACAAGGATTTCAAAAAGGTATATCATTAGTGTAATACTAGCAAAAATAATACAAAGAGAATGTTTAAAAATATGGACTTAGTTCTTTCACTTTCTGAATCCGGTGACAATGTGACAGGACCGGGAAAATTTAAAAATTGTTAATTATTATTTTAACTGAAAAGTTGAAAAAAGCTGCGTTGACAAGCAGCCGGAACCCTGTTGAACATTTTTTTTTTAATGGGATGGGTCCGCCTGCTTGTCACTTTTTAAAATAAAAATGTGCTTGTTTCTTGAATTTTAGTTGAGCAGTCGGGTTTTTTAGATTTTTTAAATAACTTTTTTTTAATACTTATATTTACTTCAGTTAAGGCAAAAGTCCGCCGTACAATTCCCATTTATACAATAACCGAGGCAATTATTGACAGCCAGTTTCAACAATGGCGAACAACTCCCACAAACAATGTTATCGGCCTCATAGTCTTAATTTCTAACATCCGTATACCGTATCTATTGCATGTTTTACACCGTCGAGCAGACGATTTTTTTAAACTATGAAGCTATGAATTTACATTTGGTTTTTACAACCATTCAATACAATTCTGAATATACTTTTTTTTTAAATAAAAGAGAATTGTGGTTAGAATTCACATTACTAGCAATCTTGTTTACCGCTCCAACTAAGCTAAATATGTTTGTGTCTGGAGTGGGTTCACGGTAATAGTGTAATGGGTGGGGTTCAAACCCCGACCTCTCGATCACAAGTCCATTAGGCCTTATGGTTCGTTATGAGAGAAAGCATTTGCTGCATTGTCGTACAACGAAATCAAGTCTATTTGATGTGTAATAACATATTTCTCAACACACTTGCTCATAAAATGGCTCTAATTTCACCGCAATTAGGCACATAATGACACCTGTAATCAAACTGTGGCTTTTTCTTTACTATTATTCACAAGTGAGTTAAAAGTTTCTTTTTAAATTGGTTGAGTTGCTTTATTTTCAAAAAAGTTTCGAAACAAAAAAGATCGTGTTCTATAGTAAAAATAAATTAATGTATTGTACCTACCTATTGCTTGCTAGTTTCATGCAACTTCGCATTTAAGTAGATAAATTTCAACTTGTACGTTTTTAATAAATACAACTTTCACTCAAATATAACTTTTGTTTTTTCTGTGATAAAGAAAACTTTGAATTACCCATTTTGTACGTGGCTAAAACGTTATCCGAGAAAAGCCAAAAAAAAAGAAACCTAATTCTTTTAGTCTATGGCCGATCTGTTAGATGCGCGCGCATAGGAAAAGTGATTAATTTTTCCCGGCATTGCGAAAAAAATTTCACAACTCGTTTTCAAGGTTGAAATTATTTATTTATTTATTTTATTATTTATGTACACACAGTAAAATACATTAAGATAAACATAATTATAATATCTGAGTACAAAGGTACTGCTTATTTCTTAAGAAATTTCTTCCAGCAGACCTGCGAAAGGAGAAGTGAAAAAGAAATGTAGACAATAGTGTGTGAGAACAAGAAGAGAAATAAATATAAATATGTGAAGTCTAAAACTAAAATATTAAATATACTTACAGATACTTACAATGCAATAAAAATAACATATAATTAAATAAATACATAATGTAATAAACATATAATATAAATATATACATAAATAATTAACACAGTTAAGAGGAAAGGTAATGCTCTTTTAATCGATAGTAAGTTTTAATTAATAAATAATTTTAGTTATATATTAATTAAAATGTCTACAAGTACTAGCTATGAAGAAAGTTATTTATGTTGTAGGTACACCACCCGATATAAGATGTGAAGCCCTTACGTTATGGAAAGTTTACTACCTGGAAACTCCAAGGCCTCTCTATTATCTATTAGCGTACCAAAATTTCATACAATGGCAAAACAACAAGAGTACGCAGTCTTTTTCAGAAAATGTGTTCATGGCGTACTTTAAAGAATTATCTTAGTACAAACCTAGCTCTTTGTGGTGTATATACTCAATGTTAAAAAGCACAGTCCGAACAAAAATGGAGTGTACTTAAAAACATACTCTAATTTGTCAGCTTATCTAAAGAGACTATCCGGTGGATTTAGAAGCAAGAAATCAAAGGTTTTATCGTCTAACGATGTTGAAAAATTTATAAAAGATGCTCCAGATAACCAATATCTGGCTACTAAGGTTAGTTAAATTATCTAATTTTATATATCTACGCGACTTAAGACTGTGTTGTGTGTTGAACTTAATTATTGTTTCTTTTTTTCAGGTTGCTTTAATATTTGGTGTAACTGGTGCATGTAGGATACAAGAATTAACAAATATAACTGTAAAAGACATAGAGAACCATGGCCAGATGCTTTTAGTGTCAGCCAATAGGTATAAACAAATTTGGTTCTATGCCTAAAGAAATCGCTAAGTTTTTAGATTTAGCAGATGCTGAGAGCTACACTGGACATAGTTTCAGAAGAACTTCAGCTACATTGCTGGCTAATTCAGGAGCTGATATAATGACTTTGAAGCGTCATGGTGGATGGCGATCTAACAATGTAGCAGAATCATACGTAGAAGATTCCATACAAATCAAGAAAGAAATTTGTGCAAAAATCACAAAAAGAATTAGACTTGATTCTGAAGCGCGTCCTACTAGCGAAACACCAAGTACATCCAATGATTAGATTTCACCTACCTACACGAATAATGAACCATCTCAAATAAAAATACAACATGAAAGTATTTCAGTAAATAATCTGTCTGATGAGACCGCTATGCCATCAAAAACAGTTAATTATAATTTTACCAACTGCACATTTACTAATTGTTTCAATAAATAAACTTTTTACTCACTAAATAAAATGGCTTTTTAGTATTATTTTCTTCACAAGTGTGTTGAAAAACTTCGTATGATACACGTGTGTATTGATGATTACCGTCCTCGGCTCTCTTAAGACCCTCACCTAAAGGCTCGGGTCTCAATGGCGCCTCAGCGGTAATCACCAACATTACACACTTGTACCATAACGTACTATTATATTTAATAATTTGCCCTATAGATTTAATTTTTATTGCATTCAGAAATCGAACGGTTGCTGATAACTAAGCTGTACCTACCCACGTTCTATCGTTATTTTTTAGTTTAACTGTTTATTATATCAATGAGTTTAACAATTGGGGTGTCGAAGCTCAGTCAAGGAAGCTCGATAAGTAAGTACTACTGGAGAAGCGGGGTCAGAACAACGTTAGGCTAACAGACATCATGGAACGTTGACAACTGTAGCACAATCGTGTGCTACTATGACTAACAAACACAGAACAGATAAAAGAGGTTAGAAAGGAAATAGTTCCTGATTTGTATGAGAACGCGTGTCGCCGTTTGTCTCCTACTCTTTAGCTCCACTACAAGCAAGAGGCCTGTTACGTATGCGAATTACGCACACAAATAAATTACACACACTTAAATCGAGAGCTTGCAACTCACTGTCGATAAACATGCGCCGTGCATCACGGCCAATCAGGGCACAGGACGAAACGTCAATGGTTGAAGTGTTGAGGAAGCGACGCATACAATTGTAAACGGACTTGGTCATTGCGTTGATTAAGCGAGTACACATCGGGCAATGTATATTTTTGTAACTTGTTGCAATAATGTTGTTAATGTTTGGAATCTCATAGTGATCAGAATATTTTTATGTTTTTTACAAATAAAACTGTAATTAAATGTTATTTTCGACTTACCGATAGAAAGATATACCTCTTCGCTCTATACTTGCTGAATGACTTTTTGTTTTACAGGTTATAATTGCACAACACGGCATTTTAAAGCAGAGCTTTGTGTTCCGAAGTAGTCCGAAGCGCACTAAACGCGGTGAATGAATTAATCGATCGAGCTATGATTTTCGAATCATAAATGTGGCGCGCTCGCCATTACCATTCCAACCTTATTCATCTATTCCGTGCTAACAAAGTATAAGTATTGGAACTCTTTGATCATCCAGACTAAATCAATCGTGTATATGTCAATACGTCGTGTGTTAAGCGACGCAACAGACCGAAGCAGTCAGCTGACAAAGATAATGTAATACACTATGTTTTATCAGCTGACTATCGCAAAGAAACAGAGGCAGCTACGACTTTGTATTATTTAATAAGTATTGTATTATTTAATAATTATTATAGATAATATGTATGTATTTAGAAATATATATGTATGTTTATCAGTTGTCTAGTACCCATACCACAAGCTCTGCTTAGTTTGGGACTAGATGGCGTTGTGTGAAAAGTTGTGGAATATTATTATTATTGTGGAATATTATTATTGAGGGAGCAGTGGTGACTCAGTTAGTACGAACCCGTCTTGCGCATTGAAGGTCGTTAGTTCGAAGCCAGGCAAGCTTAAGAATTTTATATCACCAGAACACAAGAAAACATCGCAAGGAAACTGGCATTTCCTAGAACCAAATCCCATTGGGCTTGCGATCTGGATTACGGTCCATTCCCTTTCATAGAGAGGAGGCCACTCCCTCCAAACCTTCCCATGGCCCAGCCAACCGAAGTTATATGGGCCGAATCGTGGGGCGGCTGCGGACATAGCACCCTTGGCAATCTTATTTTGTCCGTCCGCAGGCGCTTCTTGATCCCTACAAGTTAGCCGTGTGTCCCCTTGTACTTTCTCCCATCTAGGCAAGTAACATGCGACAACACAGCCTTCGTCGTCGTCGCCGTCATCGTCGCTAGGCTCCCTCGTCGTCGCCAATCTTCTTCCAGAGCCTCAAGAGGAGGCCAGTGTCCCATTAGTAGGAATGTCCTCATTCACTTCGTAAATGTCCGCGTTGGGTCGAAAATACCTTTTAGCCGTCACTTAATTAAGGCCGTTGAACAGAACTTCATCTACTTATGAGATCTTGTTATTATTGTATTTGACGCTAGACTATATCAAGGGCATTTGATAAACAAAGCCCACAATATGCAAGTACCTACCTATCAATAGAACAGAATAATCTTTATTTGCATGACATATAGTGTTGTGAATGTATGTCTGCGAATATCATATAATAGGTAATTAACTAATTATGTAGGTAACTTATTGTTGAGCCAGTCGATTGTTTGTTTAACGTGAACGTGACAGCGGGCTTTTATCAACAATGGATTATTTATCTACTATTGGTGGATTTTAGTCTATCTCGAAATAATGCTTTATCACACGTAGGTATTTAGTATTGCATTCATTTTGGTTTGCGGTTAGCCACACCCGAATTCTTATCCACAATTATTTTGTAATCCGCTGTCTTATCTAACGCTTGACTGAAAACCTTTCTTTTTCGATAGGAAAATCATCTAAGGGTAAGGAAAATAATCCCGCTCGCGCTCTGGGTGGAGGGGAAGAAAGTGTCAGACTTCTACTGACTTAAAAACCCTCCCTATTCGTTCATTGCCCTTATGTTCCGGAGCCGCATTAAGCATCTCGTTGGATACTTCCTGCAAACCCAGCAAGCAATGGCCCTGTCGGGCCCCGTCAATGCTACTGACTCCTCACTACATAAGGTCCAGTTGAAAACCAGCGTCAGGCAATTTGCATTTGTCTGGCATTTTGCTGAACTGGGCCTATTTGGCACAGCCGTGAGGCACACGCAACGCTGTTTTTAACACGCTTTTATTAGGTCGACCTGTATGTAACTAACTATGTAATGAAATCTAAGGTAACTAATTTAACCACCTTCCAATGGTCGTAGCGTAATGAAAATTGGCAGCTGTATGTAGTTCTGATGACAATACAATAATATGGTACTGTCGCACTGATCTGATGATGGAGCCGGAAGATATGAACTGGAACTTCATGATGGAAAATTGTATCATAGCTGTTTTGGATTTCTTAGAAAAGTCTTGTAATGAACTTTGACCACAATTATTTCAAGGTCTGATGAAGCCGGAAGAGAGGCACTGGCATTCCATGATGGAATATCGTATCATAGTTGTGTTTGCACTTGTGAGAAAAGCTACATAATGGACTTTGAACACGATCAGGTTTCAAGGTTATAACAAACCTAAAGAAAATCCGTTAACGGTTTTCTTAACCTTTTTGAATTACCGCGTAATCCATAGATTTATTTTTTATAGATGTCACTTTCAAATTCTCTGGGGCATCGACCGTTTAATTGTTTACTACTCTTGGGAAATAATATGGCAAAAACTACAAAAAGAAACAGCAACACAATGAAATCGGAGACTACAAAAAAGGAAAAGCGCGAACA
The DNA here is from genome assembly GCA_943138885.2 of Tholera decimalis. NCBI lineage: Eukaryota > Metazoa > Arthropoda > Insecta > Lepidoptera > Noctuidae > Tholera > Tholera decimalis. The sequence goes on along the minus strand of OW964552.2, from coordinate 10,492,766 downwards.
AAAAACCTTAGCTTTTTTTACGTGCATTTATAAAAGCGTGATTTTCTAGTGTTTTTTAAACTATTAATTATATTTAATTAAGATGTTGTTTTAGTTTTATTTAATTAGATACTTTTTTTAGTTTTAGTTTTATTTATTTTTTGTATTTATTGTTTGCCTTTACATCTGGGTCAAATAAATTTTATTTTCTTTCTTCTTTCTTTGAAGCAAGCGTGGAATACGAAACGCCATCAACCCGGGTAAAGGTAATGAACCTAGTTTGATAGAAATACGTCATCTAAACTAATAAAGAGAAATGTTTGTCTATAATGGATAAACTACTGGATCGGTATTGATCCAAAAACCTGTATGCAAAGAAACGCTTGCCAAATACTCGTAGCCCGTAGGTCACTGATATTCATGTCCAGAAGGCATAGGTATGATTCAAGAAGGTTTAGTTCTATCCTTTCTCCTTTACATACAATAATGACATCAGAAGAAAGACCCCTAGGTTATATACCTAGCTATCAGGAAACACAGACTCCAGCAGAAAAATCAACTTCTTAGCCGTAGGTACGCACAATTAAAGTATTCCTAAAACGTTTTTTCCAACATTGTACAAAATGGTCGGTCGCCCATTTGCGCCGAGCCTTACAGCCCGCTCCCCTTTCTCATTAGGTACTGTTAACTTACGTAACTAATATGATTATAAATTACAATAATTATGAGCATAAATTGACCATTAGGATCAAAATTAAAACAAAAAATAACCAAATAACTTCCTACCTATAGCTATTCTTAAATTAAAATAAAATAAAAACCCCTAATAAAATTGCAATAAATTAAGTCACTCCGTTAGGTACCTACTTGAAATCTAGAGGACACATAGATTAGAAACTTTATTACTCTGACTGATGACTATAATTTTCCAAGCGTCGCTACGCTAATATTCATAATTTTCCAGCTGATAAGTTGTCATTGTTGTATCATGTGTAAGTCTCGAGATAACAGGTTAATATGAATGTTCTCGAACTACCGATATTTATTAAAATATGGTTAGTATATAAGTACGCGCCTCAAAGAGCAGTCAGCAGCACTGACAGGGCCCGATAGGGCGATTGCCTGCCGGGGCTGCGGAAATGTTCTAACGAGATGCCGCGGTCCCAAACCACAAGGGCAACTGAAGGAACATGGTGGATTTTAGTCATTAGAAGTCTGACACTCGCCTCCGCTGTACCCAAAGCATGAGGAGTCATTTGATGATTTTCCTACACAGAAAAAAAATGTATCCGTATAATTTCGAAACGGTTGCACCTATTTGACTAATTATTTTTGTTATGTTTATAATTGTCAGGAGATGGTTAGTATATAAGAAAATATTTGAATAAAAAAATACCGACCGAAAAAAATAAGAACTAGGGCGAGTCAAAGTTCGTGGGAATGCTAGTATAATTAAAAGTATAGTATAAATTATGTATTTTATTAATAGAAAAACTTTTTAACATAAAATAAAAGTTTTTTCTCGCTTTTTAGTGGGTCGGTTTATAGTTTATCTAGTTATAAAAGCCTCAATGTCAACTACTTTTCACCTTTTACAAAATATTTACCGTCCCGATACAAGGCCGTCAATTGTTGAAGAGTTCTCCTGGTACTTCACCATCAGCTCCAATTCACCATATGCATTGTGACGAGCATAAAGTGCAACAAACATATTCAATTAATCAAATCGCAACCTATCAATGAAATACTTATTATTGAGTAGTTCCGGTGGCTATCTGTGGTCTTCATTATCAGTTCTACTTCACCAAATTATGCTTTTCGAGAGCAACTGCACAAGTTACTATAAAAATACCCAAATCAGATCAGATCCTGATTATAGTGTACTCTTTCAAAAAAATAAAGAAGTTTCCAAATCGGTTCAGCTGTCTTCAAAGACAATCGGGGAACATACTTTAAAAAAGAGTTTCCGATGAACTAAGTCGGTTAAAATCATCCAGACTTAAGACAACAGCCTATGTCGAGAATCGTACCTAGGACCAGGACACCGATTTTAGCAACACATGATTCGGTTAGTCAAAGTAAGAAAGGGGGCCCGAGAATTCCATTGCCTGAGGCCCCTGACAGGGTTAATCCGACTCTGGATAGAAGGGGTTCAGTTTTCTCTTGAAATATCGCTCGGGAACCCCTTCTATGCAATGTCTATTACGGCATATCCCTGAGGATACTGAAGGGGTCTCCCCTGGGCTTCACTGTGGACGGCAGCACGTGATCACTATGCCGCCATCTTTCCTAGTATCACTCGGTTTGCGGAAAGAGTGATTAATTCTATAAATAAAGATAGCTATGAAAATGAAATTAATAATACAATCAATTCAATAATTAACTGGTTAGATAACAATAATTTAAAAATAAATCTTGAAAAAACTAAAATTATGTTCTTCAGTCAACGTCTAGAACCACCAAATATTAGGCTGGAAACAGTGCTCGACCGACGGTCAGCGCTGACCGTACATTTTGACCGTCAGCGCTGACCGTCGGTTGTGAAAATCGTCAGCGTAGCTGAGTGCGCATTCATAAGCTTGCATAGATATAGCTACGCCGACTGACGGTCAGCGCCGACCGTCGGTCAAACACTGTTTCCAGCCTTAATGTTCAATACAAATCAACTGTTATAAAAAGGGTAGACACAGCTAAATTTTTAGGTGTAACCATTAACAAACATTTGAACTGGAAAGCACACATAGAAGAATTAAATAATAGAGTATGTTCTTCTGGCTATGCCCTATATAAATTAAAACCAATTATAAGTACCAATGCACTTATAACAGCCTATCATGGTATCGTCGGCTCCTTATTGAGGTTTGGAGTTATATTTTGGGGAAATTCTACGAATAAAGAAATTATTTTCAAGTCACAAAAGAGGTGTATTAGGGCTATGTTTGGATTGAAAATAACTGATAGTTGCAAACAGTATTTTATTGATTATAAGTTATAACATTTTAACTCTACCTTCCGTATTTATTTATGAAATAGCAATTTTTATAAGAACCAATCCAAAACTATTAAAGAAATTATCAGACGTCTGCATTCGTAATCGGCGAGATAATAGTAGATTATGTGTACCAAAATCAACGACGGCATTGATGCAAAAAAGTATTTTTGGTTTAGCACCAATCATTTACAATAAAATCCCTAAAACTATTAAACTGCTTTATTTAAAATACATCTAAAAAAATATCTCATAGCCAAATGCTATTATTCCATATCAGAATTTTTAAATGACCGCTAATAATCCAATAGGTGAACCTACAATTACAACATTTTCACAACTTGTCTCCAAAATTTATAAATTCTAACTTTCATTATTTATTAGCATTAACATTTAGTTTATTAATTTCATAGCTTGCTGTGTAAACTCAAATTGTCTTTAATTTATTTTTTTGGTTTATTGTAAACCGGAATTATTTTGTTTTTGTACGCCATGAATGGCAAAACATGTAGATCTAACTGTTTTATTTTAAGACCTTACACATTTGATGTATACTCATGTTTTTACAATAAAAGTTTATTCTATTCTACTCTGAGTGCTCGCGACCCCGGGGTCTTACCAATCTTAAATGATGCAGGCAATTTAAAATGACATAAAAATATTACAAGATGACATTTCATGCATTGGCTATTTTTAGGAGTTGAAATTGCTCATTAGCATTCATAACTCAGCAGGTAACTGAAACCGAAGGGTTAAAATAAAACTAAAAACTTGATAAACTTTCTATACATTTTAGTAGTAACTAAGTATTTAGTTTTACTAAAATACCTGACGCAATTACACACATGACGCTTGAAGTAGTACTATTGTTAGTTATTGATATATCTGGTCATGCGCAGTAGGATCAGTGCCATCCTTGATAATACAGTATGTACTTATTTACATCATGCACGATATTGCCGTCGCATATATGTAGTTGAAGAGAAAGCGACTGTTCACAAACGCGGTCATTCACCTGGTTAGTCAAAACTTATTAGGTATGTATAGATAAATAACAAAAAATAAAACATAAAAAAACCCATCATAAAACTATTTTTTTAATCTTTACTGCAATACAATTGTTTGGATAAGTAATCAGTGGCGTCCAGATGACTCCCGACCGTAACCATAACGATGTTTTCATCGATGGATATCTTACTCTTCACAATGAAGTACTGATTTACATACATAATATTACTTGATTATGATTTGATTCCACGATTAAAGAGGATGCTAAATCATTTAAGGTCCGGTCGCTTTCCTTTCCTTTCTCTACACACTGGGCTTTGAGCTCCTACGTCCAGTCGTCCATGCGTGCTGTCTATAGAACATCTGAAATCAAATTTAATGACACCTGCAATAAAATAACTACTTAGTACTTAACAAAAATGTAGTATGCACACTAGAATATTCACAGCAATGCCACTGTAGGTAATATTTAATTTCAAATTAAAGTCAATCTCGTAATACAAGACTGATTAGACCTCCATGCCTCCGCCATGTCTCAATGGCTCAGTTAAAATCCTGGTTAATTAGACTGTTCCAGGGATAAAAACTGAACAAAGCAACAAGAAGAAGTAATGAGGTAATGGCGCACATACAAAGAGTGTCCTGTGACTAAAAGAGTGATGGGTTTTAGTGTTGATGGATGGAGAGGTATTGGAAGGCCAAAAGAAAAGATGGATGGATTGTGTGAGAAATGATATAAGACAAAAAGATGACAAAATGATGACGTGACGTCTGACAGGGTCAAATGGAAGGAGAAAACGTGTTGCGCAGACTCCCAAGTAAATGGGACAGAAAAATCTGAATGGCTTCGGGAAAAGGATGGTAAGGCTGTGCCTTTTTCTTTTTTGCTAAACTTGGCGTGTGGCGGAAATGCCCCACTTTTGTGCCCCCAGATAAGGGCAGGAAGATAAATGATACATAAAGGTAGAAAAAAAATAATATTATTAAGTAGAATATTGTGTTATCTGTATGATTTGGAATGTCAAAATCATTGTGTAAAATAAATGTCATCTATATAAGTACATACATGTTATTTTGGTGTCTTTTTTGATTCTGTTATCATTGTCTTATAGTTGTACGTTGTAGAATGTCGTTCCTGTTTGTAAAAATATACTATGGACCTTGCCATACCTTCGATAGATACATTCACAAACCGCATATGTTGACTGGTTTAAAAGGTAAATGTTATAATGGTGCACCTATGCAAATACTCCACTTTAAACATGCCATAGATGAGGGTCACGGTCACCAAGGCATCGCCAAAACGACCAACCCGGTGTTTCCCACACGTCCTGATTTCCCACGTCCTTTACAACGTCGTCCGTCCACCCCAGAGAGTATATAACCACGGTCACCAAGGCATCGCCAAAACGACCAACCCAGTGTTTCCCGCAAATCCTGATTTCCCACGTCCTTTACAATGTCGTCCGTCCACCCCAGAGAGGTGGTTTTATAGTCTATGGTCCACCCAGTAGAGGTATATTGACCGAATCTAAGAGCGATCATCGCCACAGCCAAGATAGCTCTACTGCTGGACATAGACCTTTCCAAGCATCTCCACATTGACTGGTGCTGTTTCTCGCATGCAACCCGGCGGCCTTCACCTTGTGGGAGACCTGCCATGTTGCAACTTAAGGCACGCGGTCACGACTTTTAAAGCAGGAAGCCTTATCGACGCATTATCTGCAAACAAAAAACGGCACTCTGCCATTTAATTATGGTAAGTTTTCCTCAAACCAATCTCTTCAGTGTCGTTCGGATATCTGAGGTTCTTCAACTTTGACCTATCTACCCAAAGAAAACTTCTTCAGCTGATGAGAGACGAAGCTCATGGCTAATAGGTAGACAATTGGAGAGTTGACGCACATATAGCTATTGTCAACAAGCATTTAAAACTGAAACTGACTTAAAATCAGCTCAATGTGGTGATTTTGATCGCAAAGAAAGTAATTACTTAGTAAGTTAATCAGTTAAGACGTCATCTTACTATTCCAGTTTATATGCCTGTAATATGTTGACCAATCGATCGTGTATGAACTCCGTAAATAAGTAACCGAAATTGCCTCGCCAGATCACCTACAAAAAATGGGCTTCCGTGTGGATCTTGTGCCTGTAAGGTTTATGAACTACTGCATGATTGAAATGTGCGGACATGAGGTAAGACAATTGCTGTATTTTCATATTTAAATTTAACTTGTCTTCTATTCTTAGATTAGATCCTGATTTTAGTAGCAGGCTGATGACCTGGATTAGAAATATTCTTTCCGAAGAATTGAGGGCGAGTAGCCAGAATCCCACGAAAGTCCTAGCTAAAGCTTAAATACCAAATGAACACGCCGGAACCCTCTTTATGCAATGCCTATTGGGCATATTCCTGAGGAGACTGTGAAGGGGTCTCTCTTGGGTCCAATGTGCACTGTGGAACATGATCACAGTGCCAACCTATTATCTGATAAGTGATAACACTTGTGAAGCGGAGAGAGTCCCCACCCTGAGTGCCGTGACCCGAGAGTGTTTCCTACCTACAACAATACTAATTTATTTATTTATTACCTAACGGACCTCCTCTTATGGCATCTTCGATTTTATCTTAACTAAGATCTAGGTGGCATCAGTTGATGTCTTAGGTAGCTACGTCTTGTACCAAAATGCCTTTGTTTCCAGGTATTCCGCTGCAACTTGAAACACTTAAAATTTAACACATGTTATGAACGAGATCCTGTTTGTCGGCGTGCTGTAGACGCGGTCATAACATCGGCCGTCAAGTTCCGTCGAGGAAGAGCCTGCCTCTGGTTCTGGACCCTCCTGAACCATCAGATGTTTAGGAGAAACAAGTACGGACCAATCGACTACTGGCCGATTGACGTGGATTTAAAACCTTTACCTACCTGTACAGAATGTATTAAATGTTGTGATATGCTGGTTAAAGGGGAACCCAAAAAAGAAAAGGAAAAACCTAAGACATACTTTCAGCTGTAGATTATTGTTATGATCATTCATATTTTGTACGCGAATGCGAAAAATTAAAAAATTCTATTCGTTTTTTAGAAGACTGAATAGTCTTCTAAAAAACGAATAGAAATTTTGATAAAAGTTGTATCAATTGGTAGATAGAAGAGCTGCGACTTTGTAATCAGTGTGGAGTCAGATTGTATCTTCAGAGAGCAGAGATCCCATTCCACATCTGCCAAGCATTCCCCTGATCTTGTTTTCACTAAAATAAGTAAATTTTCGCAAAAAGTCAGATGATTCCGTAATTGCAGTAGTTTCATGCCACACAAGAGTGGATGTTTCATGACAACTTACGAGCCTAGTGCGTAAAGCGACTGGCTTACTGCGATAATCAATTTTTTTTAGAAACCTGTAGTATGTAATTTCACGAAGACAGGAACTAAAGCCTATAAAATAAGATTTCTTAGTGTGCTCTACCTAAATAAAAAAAAAAGTACTGACATGACTTTTTATTAATCTTTTCTTTTTCAACCACAATAGTGTTGATACGTCATGAATATCCGTGTTTCAGTCTTTCAGTCGCCAATACCCGTTCTCAAAAATCATATTCTACACAGTACAGAAGTAATTGTTACTTCTGTACTGTGCAGAATATGATTTTTTCAAATGCAAAATCAAGTATACCTATATAGGGTATAAGTTCTGAATTTGTACCTATTACTAGATGGCACTGTCTACGCTGCACACGACCCTGGTTTACGGTCCCTACGCATATATTTCGCCTCTAACAGAAACCTACATGACAAACCATCTGTAACTTAATTATAACAGAAATAAGGATCACTATTACTTTGATATTGACGCGAACTCAAAAGTAAATTACTGTGGACGGACCGTAGTTAGGTCCGCGGTATCCAGCAAATCCGTCCACGTAGTCTGTTCTCAGCTCGCCGCGCGTCACTAGGTGGTTGAGCTGTGAGCCTGCAGACGCGCCCAGAGCCCGTTCATGTAAAGCAAAGCACTTAATCAATTAAATACAATGTAGTATAGTAGTGTTGAACAAAATATTCATAATCTCAGAGTGCAATTGAAGATGATATGAGTTGAAGGTGCCATGTTAAACAATTTAAATTTTACAAAAGTGGACTCCATAGCTCTATTTTTAATTTGTGAATACATAATAATTACGTATATACTTTTGACTTTAACAGAGATTTTTTGCACAATATCTTGTAGTAACTATTTGTATGGTGACATTAAGAAAGAAAATTTTAAAAAATGTTCGTAAAATACGTACCCAACTACTAAAATCAAAATAAGTGCACCTATCATATCATCCGTTATTGAATCAAGGGTTAAGAAGGGGGGGGGGGGGGGGTTTAAAGGTGGCAAAGGGGCTCCCCTCTTTGCCTCAATACTTTCGCCCCTCACCATCCCTCGAACCCCGCCCGGCTGCGGCAATTGCGGCTAATCCTTCGACCTGTTCCCAGCTCACCGCGCGTCAGTAGGGTGGACGAACAGGGAGCAAATGGACATGCTCTCTGTTCGTCCATGCGTGTAAAAAGTGTTTAATAGAAGTGCCGAGGCACTGTGCCATGTGATATTATTGCACGTTTGGAAAAAGTCCTAAGCGCTTTTATGGAGTCTAATTTGTTAATATGAAAATTTATAAACATTTGGAGTTTAAAATTTATAGATACTATGAGAATTAATGATGTCGCGTTTGAATTTCCTAAAGAGATAGGCAGAACTGCTTTAGTAGGCTTGTCAGATTACATCTGTTTGGGATTAGATTTCAGATCTATGACCGTGACCAAGCCAGGAAATGCCACACAAGGATAGAGGGCCCCTTTTGAACTTGCTACGCCACTGTACATTCACCAGCACATCAAGCTATCCGGATCTGCCTTTACCCAATTCAGCTTATCGTGTTGTGATAAAGTTGTAAATCTATTAAATTATTTTGACAGATTGGAGTAAGTTGATGTGCTGACCACCGTACCTAAGTGCTAAATTTTTCCGTCAAGGTGTGTTCAAGGGATTGTTCAAAATGAAACACGTATGATTTCAGATTGTTTGTATTGAAACAAAATGACAATGCTCCTCAGTTTACTTCACATTGGCATTAAATAAACAATTTCATTATACCTAATACTCTTAATTGTTATTGTATCTAGTCATGAACAGCGGGATCACGGACCCGATGTGGCATTCGACGACAATTTCATGAAGATAGAGATCAATCAATTAAAAAAGTCAAATTAGTATAGATAATCGACGTCACTTGCTCTTTATTCAATGTTATAGCCAAATGGAGACCAAGATCTAAGCTTGTATACCGGCGGCAATTTTTCGTACTTTATCTTTTTGTTTTCTTGGTCTGCAAATAGAGCGTCTTTTTTATTAAAAAAGGAACGAGCTATTTACCAACCAATAAACAAATTCTTAATTTAAACTTTAAGACGATTTGAATTAAGAGTTTGAGTTTTGACAGCTCCCGACATTTTTTTTTTAAAGGGTCAGCGTCGGTGCCTCCTTTCCCAGACAAACCGCTTTTGTTAGAATGACTACTTTATAAAAAAAAATGATAATCATCGTTTGACAAGAGGAAACGGCAAAAAGCGTTAAAAAACTGGAGCCAAAAGCGCGAAATATGATTGTTATTGATGCAAATCATACTCACAAAACAAGCAATCCAAACCGGCCTTTGTAACAAAGCTGATAGGTTTAAGGCGGAGTTATTTTGGTGATAATTAAAAATACCTTTTCAATATGCATTGTGTTTCTAACCAAATAAAAGTAATGTAACACTGTAGGTTCAGTGTTACACTACTTTACTACGTTATAGGAGCCGGTTTTTAGAAGCGTTACAGCTGATTTACACTTGTCTAGTTATGTTTCGTCCCTTTCGATAATCATGCCAATATAGCCGTATGATGGCAATAATGCTCCTTGAAAAATAATAGACCAACACAGAAATTCGAAAGTGAAAATTTCAAATGGCGTTAAGACATCTTGTGTTGTTGAATTTTGAACTTTCGGCCCTGCGCCGAGAGTTAAAAATACAAAAGCACAATATATGTCCTTTAGATGTTTGACGTTTCCATCGTATAAACCGTAGACATTCAGTAACTGCACGTTTCTTGCGAACCAGAGGAACATCAACTTGCCTACAATCAGAATATATTTAATAACAAAGGTAGCATGTAAGCGTTCCGAATAAACGAAGAATATCAACAGGAGACTACCTAGTGCAACATGCAATAGAGATAACAAGGCTCATTTGTGCGTATATCTCACGAATAATAGAATATAACCAATAGAAGACATCGGCTTTCGAAAGTCGAGTAGAGATTAGAAATCGATCCTCAGTGGATGGATAAGATAGCCTTTTTAAATGAATTTGACAGTTAATTTCATTGAAACACAAAGTATAGAAATTCTAGACATGAGATGTTATTTTAAATAACATACTGAGACGCCATTTCTGTAATAAATCAACAATCTAGACAAAATGCCGAGGAAACATTCAAAGTTATGAATATTGCATGTTATATACACAGTTAATCCACCGCATCGTATCCTCAACCAATCTCATTTCAGTATAAAAACACACTACCTACAATTTCATAAATAATTTTATTTAATTTACAATGGTGAAATAATATCGAATTATGATTATTAGATACAAGTTTAAAGTTAACTACATACACCTAATATGGAATTAACAATAAAAAAAATATGTATTTTGTTGCATCAACGGGGTTACATTCTCCGTCGGTGCACCGATAACGCCACGCCCTAGGAATATGTAAAAAAATAAACATACCAAATATTTTGTACACAATACATGGGAACAGACGAACGGTCAGTCAAAGGCACGGAACAGAATGTACGACTACCTTTGGAATCGATTCATTATATAATAAACATTCTTAACATTATAAACTTTAAACTTTCTTTCACACGTCGTACGTTTTGCTCCGCTAACAATCAAACGCCCAAACAACACCATTCATACAAATAAAACCTTAGGAATACTCCTTCACAAAATGATTTAATGACAATTGTATCATTTTACCGAGCTTCAATACGTGATTTCGAAACTTACATGACAGGTCTGAAAATTATTGCTTTAGTATTAACACTGTTTACGCTCAATAATACAATTAAACAATCCGATAAAAAGGAACCACCTTTGAGGCGTAGAACATTTGAAATAAAAATCTTGGCTTCCAAGAAATAAAATATATTTTTAAGATAACTTGGAACTGGCGTAACATTCTTCTTTATTATGTTCAGTAAAATACTTCATTGTCGTCACATTTTTGTAAGTGCATTAACATAACATACAGTGTATTTTATCTTACTTGTCTTATTTAGTAAACAAACAACATTTCCGCATCAAAATTACTCTCTAAGTTAGGTTACAATCTCCACAAATACATTTACCTTTCTAAGTATCAAAATCTCAGTACGCCCGATATGTTTACCAAATCAGACAAGTAAATACAAATACAAATTCCAGTTGTAAAGTAAGCAACCACATAAACGCGCCGCTTTACTGAAACTATACAATTATTTCACAAATCAACGACACTACTAGATTTCTTGTAATTTACATTGAATAGCGCTTCTGGCTCGAGTTTACATAAAAATACTAATATTGTCGAGTCTTTCTTATTTCCCAGTTGTGATGTTACGAGGCTAAGAGTATAAACCTATGAGAATTGGGCCACTATACTTTAATTCGAAAGTTGTGACGGATGTCCCTGGGCATATTATTATTGGGAATTCTGATAGTAAAAAAATACTAGAAATATTGGGATCATTGGGGAATTAAACTTATTTACTGACAACGTCCCAAGTACCCAGGGAACGTGAGATTAGTAATCGAAATAAGAATAAACGATCAAAGTATTATAAGTCTTCTTACACACGAAGGACCCTAAACCCGTATCCACGATACAAATGCTGTCTGCTACCTAAACAACTTACAAGTAATCCTTAACCTCCTTACAATTTAGAAGCATGGAAGCATTTCTTCGTTATTTGTTACACCATTTAAATAAGTGATCAATTTTTAAAACAAAAATATAATTTATAGCCTCGTACTAATACTCTTCTATGTTATTTATTGTTCGACATTGATCGAGAGAGCGGATATAATCGGCCAGTAACTAATTAAACCTAACCAATATACACGTTTAAGGCCGGACACGTTAAATTTGGAATAAATAAATTATATATTATCTTTTTTGGATCATGTGCGAATTTTTTTATATTACCACTACCACCAGTTTTCATAAAACTCGAAAACCAGAAGTGCTAATAGAATTCTTATCGTTAGTAGGGCAGTGTCGTATCATCCGTCCGAGCGGCGCTAGCTAACGTGTTTAGTCCGTCGGACCACTCGGGCCTTGCGGTCCCATGTAAAAGTCACTTGACTGTCAGTCGGAACTCATTTCACTTGGTTTTTCACGTGTTGTAAGAACTCGTAGTAGGAGAAGGCGGACTCAACTCGGTCCTCCACTAGCCGCTCCGTGAATAAGGTCCGCGATGGGGAATTGTCTCTGTGGAATACACCAGATTATTTTAATATGGCTTATTGTTGGGACATTAAGTTACCCATGACATGAGAGTAGAATGCCTAAGGCATTAAGTCTGCCTTTGTACCTTTATGTTGCACAAAGTTTTAATAAATAAATAGGATAAAATTATCATAAATTTTATTATAGGATAAAATTATCATATATTTTATTCTCTGTATTATGTGTTTTCAAGTTTTCGTTAATTAGGGAAGAACAAAACCCTTGGAGTTTTCTATTTTACCAACTAAAAACACACTCCATTCTTTCATACATTCCCGCAACACTAGCAAGTTACAATATTCTGCTGACTATTAGAAGTGGCTCTAGAAATCCAACTTATTTTTTTATTTCGGATGAGCCTGCTGTTGATCTCGATCAAGCCTAATGGTAATAGCGATAGAACGAGGTCTACTGTGGAACGAGCGAACTCAGACGATGCCTGTTCAGTCTTGCTTTAAAGACTGACGTCGAAAAACGGGGGTCTTTAAGTCAACAGCGCATAGGTTACTTCAAGGCAAGCGTGATTCATCTTCGACCACATCATCGCTTACCATTAGGTGATATTGTGGTAAATATCGCGAGCCTACATATCCTATATGCTGAGGATCGTTGCTACGACGGAAACGTTGCAACAGACTCCTCCATCTACTCCGGTCTTCAGCTTGATGGAGAGCCTGGGACATCAGCCTATCAATACTAATATTATACATCGGAAAAGTTTGTTTGAACGAGCTAATCTTTGAAAGTACTAGGTGTATTTGGATAAAATTTCGTATGGAAGTAGCTTGAAGCTTGAGGAAGATTAAAGGCTACTTTTTAACCGACTGCAAAATAAGTAGGTTATGTTTTTATCGGGATAAAGTCCACGGGAGCGAAACCCCGCGCAATGCTGGTAATCAATAAGAAAAAATAGGGCCCACTGACCTCAATATAAGTAAATCCGAGGGATAAGGCCTGTCATCGTTGAGCTTCTCGATGAAGGCGTGCAGCAAGGCGCTGCCTTCGGTGTCGAGGCGAGGCAGGCTGCGCGCCTCGTCAGTCAGCTGCGAGAAGGCGGTGAGGCCGAACGTGTCCGACAGGAAGGCGGGGCTCACTCCCTGGCATATGTACAGGATCATGCTCTCTCCGTCGTCCAAAAGGTATGCACCGTTCACGTTTAACCTGTAATTGGTAAAGTAGCTGTGTAACATGGGATGTGATAGTCGGTACTTGCTAAGGGGCTTCAAATATTTATTTATACTAATACTAATAGTGGATTATTCCCTCTCCTCTGTGAGAGGAGGAGGCCTGTGTCCCTGCAGTGAGGCCGTAAGAGGCTGAATTATTATTATTATACTAAAACCTATATATAGTTTGTTTGTTAAAACGCGGTCATCTTCGAAAGTACTATACTGGGAGGATTTGGATAAAATCCGTTATGGAAGTAGCTTCACAATTCAAGCAGTTCTCACAATTAATAGCAATTTTGTTAACCCTTCCAACTAAGCTAAATATGCTTGTGTCTAGAGTGGTTTCACGGCAATAGTGTAATGGGTGAGGTTCGAACCCGCGATCTCTCGGTCACAAGACACCTCAGTCATTCTGCCCTGCACTATCTAAAAGGCCGTTAAGCCACAAAAGGTAATTTTTCACTTTTTAATGTATACTTAAACTACTTTCTATTCTCTATCTTTTAGTCTAAGAATCATTTTCTTACGATTAATACTTTTCGAGATATAGCAATTTTGCTGAGCAGATAAACAAAATAATTTTTTTTCACTTCCTTTGTTAAAAAGTGACTAAACCACAATACTTGTATATACAATACTAATATATGATACAATACTAAAAGATACTTTTATTTACTTTAAAAAAAACTCACATATATTGTGCATAGAAGCTATGCCCACAAAAAAATTACCATCATCCTAGCTAGCGTAGTTTTGTAGAAAAAATCATTTCCCACTTATTTTTACGTTTACTCGAAAGATACATTTTGCGGTTAGCGGCTTTTTAGTTAGTGTAGGGCAGCATTGGGCTATTGACAATCTAAAACATAATATAGGTATAGATAGATAGACTCTTTATTGTACACCATAACAGAATTAAATGAGGACTTAAAAACTACAAAGTGTTACAATGGGCGGTCTTATCGCTAAAAGCGATCTTTTACAGACAACCTTTGGATAGATTTGACACAGCAGGAGACGATAAATACGCGGGTAGTCCATGGTGTGCTATTTATTCACTTACATACAATACATAAGTAATAACCTACATACTCAATACACACATATACAACGTGTAACGGAAACCCCATATCAATCAAAAAGGGCTGAAGACATCTGGTATGGAGTCTCTATGCCCAGTTTCAGCACAAAATAAGTGACTCAAAGAATTGATACGAAATTATCGGTTTCATATGTTTCTTGAACATCAATCATAACAAACGTGTCACAGCACTACGAGGGTCAATAACTTTCTACGTCACTTGCCTATAACACGATAATTCTCTTCAATCTTATTAATTTGAAAAATTCAGTCTTTGGTATCAATGTATTGAAATTTGTTTATGAATGCGTACGCGTGTACAGAGCGTTTCTTTTACGTATCAATTTAACAATTTCAGTGAATATTTTAATATTAAAAAAAAATACAAACATTTTGTTTACGAAGGGTTCCGTAGTAACTATAATAAATATAATTTAATAATTATATTTATTCGAACAAAAAAACCTTCAAAATTTCTTAAAACTAGCTTATTTACATTTCTTACAACTACGCCAAATAACTTTATTTTTCATAGTGTTTGTATGAATTACAAAGTTATATTTGCGGTTTTAGAAAATATGCTGTATCTCAAAAACTGCTAACTCGATCTCATTCAAACCAATTTTGGTTGAAAGATTACATTAAGATCTATAGCATATATTTTTTTTAGATTTTTCAATCCTTAATTATAGAAGTTAGAGGGGGGACACACACATTTTACCACTTTAAAAGCGTATATCTTTTAAACGATTAACTTTATGAAAAAGTAGTTTTAGAAACCTCAATATCATTTTAAAAGATCTGTCTATAGATACCACACACGCATAGGTTTCATGAAAAAAAATATTTTCAGTTTCAGTTCCATGTATGGGAAGCCCCCTTTATTTTAATTTTTTTTTTTTTCATAATTTCGGAAAGCGGTTCACAGAATACATCTACTTACCAAGTTTCACATGTATAGTCCTAACAGTTACGGAATAAAATGGTTGTGACATACGGACGGACGGACAGACAGACAGACAGACAGACAGACGGACAGACATGTCGAAACTATAAGGGTTCCGTTTTTTGCCATTCGGCTACGGAACCCTAAAAAACAAAGCTGAGATATATAAAGAATAGTAATAAATTAAAGAGAGAGATAGAGATCTTTTACCATGTTTTTGAAAGAAGGAAGGGTTTGTGCTTGTCTTATTGACACGGGAATAGTATTCCACAGTCGTACTGCTTGAGCTGCGAACGACTTACCACAGAAATTAACCTATTTACAAAATAAATATCATTATTTCATTGTTGTTACTGGTCTGACCACGACTCAATCACGACCCTTAGTAATGAAGTACACGACGCGAGGAGGAGGCTCCTTCTCGCATCGTGTTCTTCACTACTACAATTCACTCATTACTCAGATATGGGGAATATTGTAGAATAATTGAAGCATCAATAACCTAATGGCTTAGGTGTCAGACTTGTGATCGAGAGATCGCGGGTTCTAACCTCACCCATCACACTGTTGCCGTGAACCCATTCCAGACACAAGCATATTTAGCTTAGTTGGAGGGGTTAACAGGATGGCTAGTAATGTGAATGCTACTCACATTGATTGTAATATTTCTTAATAAAAAAGACTCAGTAACTGGGTTCATACCCAGTAACTGGGTCCTCACCCAGTAACTGGGTCCTCACCCAGTAACTGGGTTATGGTTGTCATATAAGCAGATCTGGTTGGGCAGATGGTGTTACCTCTCGGCGGTGAGCTGCAACCTGGGCGGGTCCGGCGCCGGGTCGTCGTCGTGCGGCAGGTGGTCGCGCAGCGCGTGCACGGGGAACAGGTCGGGGTACACGCCGCGCAGCAGGCTCGACAGCGGGGACGTCTTCAGCCAGCACATGGCCGCCACGCGGTCGTCCAGCCGGGTCGACGTGCCCGTGCGGAACGCTTTCTGTGAAGGCCAGGCTTCTATTAATATCATGTGTTTTCACATACTTTGATACATTGTTAAATTCGAAGGTGAGAAATGAGCTATATGTAGGGTAAACAGTACAATGATTGGCATTCTAAGATGATCTTCAACATAATGTAGTGACTTCTATGTTATAATAATATTTTTTATATATCTAATGTTTACCAGATATAAGGTAGATAAACGTAAATTATAATGAAACACATTGGTATTAAAAAAAAAATCTTTATTGCTTAAAAAGTAACATTAAACTTAATTCTATGTTATTGCACAATCATTGGCACTGAAGTATAATTATTGGCACAGTGAATTTGGTATAAAGATTGGCACTAATATTTACCAATGTAGGCACACCTTGCTGTCGCGACAAAAGGTGAACCTACGTACATAAATAATTTATCCCATCCATGGTCCATTAATAAACTCGCCTACCTAATCATCTTCTAATACTTTTAGTAGTTCTTCATTTTTCATTGGTCTCAATCTATTTTCTTTAACTTTTATCTTATCTTTTCTGGTTTCCCTTGAATCTCTGAAACTTGCAGGTTCATCTAAAATAGGTCCTTTCTTTAATTCTTTTTGACCATTTGTACGTGTTCCAATTCTTTAAAGCTTCTTTCATTTTCAGCTTCAACTGCATCTAAAATTGATCTGTTTTTTATTTACTTTAGGGTAGTAATATTTGCAGGTTTATAATTCCCTTGTATATCCTCTTTCTTCTTCAATATCACTTGAGATTCTATTTGCAACTTTAATCAAGACGTTTGATTGGATTACAACTTTTGGTTTGATACTATCAGAGTTTGGTTTACTTTTCTTAATTAACTTTAAATTTTTGGCTTTGTTCTTTTTATTTATAGTTTCAGCTTGTTTTTTTTTTCCTTGAGTAATTGTTTCTCTTTGGCTTTCTCTAGTCTTTCTATTCGTTTGTTCTCCTTTTCAACCGACGACAAAAAGAGGAGGTTATCAATTCGACGCGTATATATTTTTTTTTTTTTTTAATGTATGATCATCGATTACTCGAAGACGGCTGAACCGATTTGGAAAATTCTTTTTTTGATTGAAAGGGTATACTTCGATACTGGTCCCATTTTCATAAACGTCAGGATCTGATGATGGGATCCTGGAGAAATCGAGGGAACTCTTCAAATATTATAGGCACACCTATGTCGTTTTGGGTATTTATTATAGTATCTTGTGCAGTTGCTCTCAAAAAGTACCATTTGAGGAAGTGGAACTGATGATGAAGACCACAGATGGCCGCCGAAACTACTCAATAATAAGTATTGAGTGGATTGCGATTCGATTACTTGAATATGGATGTTACGCACTTTATGCTCGTCACAATGCATATGGTGATGTAGAGCTGATGGTGAAGTACCAGGAGAACTCCTCTACAATTAACGGCCCAGCATTGGGAAAAGCAATATTTTGTAAAAGGTTATAAGTAGTTGATAATTAGGCTCTTGTAACTAGGTAAATTAAAAATAGACCAACTAAAAAGAGTGAAATAAAAACTTTTTACCAAAAAATTAAACCGACTCCCAAAAAACACTGCAAAGTGAAAAATAACTTTAATTTCGGAAGTCGGTGCCAAAAACGAAAATACAAAACTAAAGACACCGACTACCGAAATTAAAGTTATTTTTCACTTTGCAGTGTTTTTTGGGAGTCGGTTTAATTTTTTGGTAAAAAGTTTTTCTTGTATCTCTTTCATCTTTTTTTGTTGTTTTTCTAGTTCTACAGCTTCCCAATCTTTACTAGTCAAAACAAAAGAGCGATGTTCTGTACCAGCTCTTTGTGTTTTAATTGGAGTCTTCGGTAACTTTAAAAAATCTTTTATATTTTGTGCCTTTGTTGGGACTTCGATTGGCATATCATCCACTAATACCCATTTTCCGCCAATAAGCTCTACACTTTGACGACTGGTGGATGGAATAGGTATTAAATTTATTGGCGATATACAGGATGCTAAAGGTAATTTTCAACCACCTGATGCTGAAATTCAACATGCTCTCCACCTATTTCGTATCCTGAGGTTTCTGAATAACCGATTCGGCGAATCAATTCGGCATCTTAAAACCGTCTAGGTACCTGAAAGTGATGAAAAGAAGAGGAAACCTTAGGTGGGTATAGTCATTGGCACAACAAAAAATATATAATGTTTGGCAGTGCCAAGAATTCGAATAGAAGCGAAATCAACCTTATTTAGCAACCCAATATGGTCTATTTTGATGAAAATTTAATTTAACTAAGAAATATAACACATGCCACCAAAATAAGAAAAGTACAATCATTGGCATCCGAGCCAATCACTGTACCTTTATACAAAAAAAAATATAGTGATTGGCACCAATGAAATGACCGGTACGCTTATTTTTTAACACTGAAAACAATAAAAATAGCAAGATATATCCTAATTTAACAATATCAAATATAAATTGACGTAGAAACTTACACAAAAATCACTTTTTCACGTGCACTTCTATCCTCCAGTACTACACTTTTTGCAATAAAATCAACACGATCACGACATCTTGATTTCCGTTAAAACTCACAAACAGCTTTGAAATAAAAATGGCTGACAACAGTGTTGCCACTATAGAAGATTAGATATTCTACCCAATAAGGTATTGCAACCGTAAATAAACACAAATTTTCTCTTATTATCTGGATTTTTATATCAAAGTGCCAATCACTGGGGGGGTGCCAACAATAGTATGGTTTACCCTATTTGTGTTTGCAGAAGCACATGCAAATGGCACTACTGCAGCGCTTACGAAGCAGCGGCAACAGCCGTCCTCAGGACAATCGTGGCGCGATTCCACTGCCTTATTCAGCGACACTAGATAGAGGTAGCGATCGGTTTAAGTTGAATGTCTATTTTATTTATTTCTTTGTCTTTTTTTTTTTTCTAACATAGCATAAGGTTTAATTGTTACTGGCTATATGGACTAAGTCTGAAATAAAAGGTTATTGATTCATAACGAAATCTATTAGCTCGGCATGCTATGGGATCAGATCTCTGAGGGAAGTACTAAGTTCACCTCAACTTAGAAGTGTGTAGTTCGCCTTAGTGGAGTCCAAGCTCAGATACATACCAAATCAAACACATACACACACAAACAGATACAGACACACATCTCGTACAAACAATACTTTCATTACCTAATTTTACTTTTTTTTTTGCCACTTTTTTCGCTATTCGGCCGAATACTCCTCCTGCCTCTTAAGTCACAGGTAACCCTAGTTTAAGAGGCAGGGTTCACCAACTTTGAGTACAAATGTTGTATTTATAGGTAATAGCCATGTATTGATGAACTGACCATGTAACAATATGTATGTATCAACCATGTACTGTTTTGATGATAAATAAACGTTTATTTTATTTATTTATTTATACTGCTTACTATTCGGCCGAACACCGAATAGTAAATTATGAAAAAAAATAACTCAAAATAATATTCACAAAGATATTTATTTATGAAATGAA
This sequence comes from Tholera decimalis, assembly GCA_943138885.2. NCBI lineage: Eukaryota > Metazoa > Arthropoda > Insecta > Lepidoptera > Noctuidae > Tholera > Tholera decimalis. The sequence continues at coordinate 10,472,504 of OW964552.2, read as the reverse complement.
ATGAAATATTTATTCTGTAAATTGGTTATAAATAACACTTTTACACGTCATGTTTTTTTGCGTGTTTAGTTTAGCTAGATGAGGCCGGTATTTCCTAACTGACTACTCTGAGAAGAAACACCGAAACAAACTCAGAGGTCAAAGTCTCTTTTAAAGTCCAGACAATTTGTATTTGTACAGACACACCTACATGCTTCTCATATAGAAGCATGTAGGTTCATGTCTGTGATATTCTTTTGAGGAAATAACCACGCAAATTTGAGCGGACCTGTCCAGACAGTGCAAGCATTAGTCAGTTATCGTGTAGCTCAACTTGTGTAACTCGTGTAACCAACAAATTAACATATTAATATTTAAAATCTACCAATGGGAAGTCATGATGCATTAAAACATTTTTTCAGCATTTGTTGATAGCAGACGATTGCATTTTTCCTCATAAATTATACCTGCTTCCGAAAACAGCTGTTCACTGCTATCGGGAGATGATAAATATATTTTAGCAAATTGTGAAACGGTTGGATATTGTATTGCGTTTAATTTGCTGACCACCACGTAAGAGTTTGCTGTCCGATCTTGGCGAACAGATGCCATGCAAAATCAAGTTAATTTGCTACCGAACTTTTTATGTTTCACACTTTTATCTGAACATAACTCAAAACAATTCCAGAAACCATCATGTGTCTCAATGGTTTTGTCATTTTCCTTGACATTCATTTTCTTTCGACGTGGTGATGAATCATCATCGGTGCTAGTTTTTTTTTTTCCGAGTATCTATAAGATTTTTTTTTGCTGTTTGTGTTTGAACTACTCCCAAGAAACTAGTTTTAAAACGGGGTCAAGAAAAGTGGCAAGCAGATATTTAAATCATTTTGCTTCTCTTGCACAAATAGTGATTTTTTTTATTGATAATAGGCTCGCGTTTGACCACCATCTCACCTGATGGTAAGTGATGATGTGGTCGAAGATGGAGCACGCTTACTTAAAAGTAACCTATTCATTCTTGATTTAAAGACCCCTAGGTTATAGCTATCGGGAAACAGACTCCGGCAGGGAATTCAACTCCTAAGCCGTAGGCACAATGAAGGTATTCCCAAAACGTTTTGTGTGTATGGGTGTGATATATCTTAAGATAATCACATTTAAAGTAATTTTTAGTATACAGTACGTACAGTATGATGCACTAACTATCAACAAATAAAGCGTGTTATGACACGACCGTGACCTAATCACAAATGAAACAACTGCCCGCGGCTACATGCTTCTTCAGCGATGCAGGTTTAAATTCGTAAGTGACGAGGTGTGACTTGTCACCAGCTGAAAGTACTAAGTGTTACCGAATATTCAACTGCCGAATATTCGGTGCTTCGGCAAAGAGCCTTGCCGAATATTCGGTATTCGGCCAAATAACTATTCGTGACATCTCTTATAAAAAATGGAATGGGTCCCGTCTGCTTATGACTTTTTTAAATGAGAATGTGCTTGATTCTTACATTTCAGTTGAGCAGTCGGGTTTTTAGACATTTTCAATTTCTTTTTTTATTACGCTGTGTCATTTAAATAAATCCAAGGACTAATGTTTTTTGAGTTTGTCAGATACTCCAAAAACATATAATTTACATTTTACTCTTAGGATCTACTTAGCTTTCAAGATAGGTATGTAGCATTTGAGTCACTGATACACTTTGTCCTGATTTGTAATACAATAGGGTAATTCATTAAACGAAGATCATTATCAAAATGGTATTTGGCTGTATTTTTGCTTTGTGGAGAAAAGATAAATAACGTAGTTTTAAAATCTATCATAAACAAAGACCGAACGGCGACAAGTCTGACTAACGACTGTCGGCTTCCCTATTGTATGTATGCGAGAGCGAACATCTACGACAAAACAGTCTAGCAACGGTATCGATGAAGTCCATTTTGATACTTTATAAGAATAGGCTATTTGTCAAGGTTTTAAAAACCATTTCAGATTATTTAGTAGTGATTATGGAACCCATAAAAACTACAAAGGGTGTTACAATGGACGGTCTTATCGCTGAAAGCGATCTTTTACGGACAACCTTTAGATGGATATGACACAGCAGGAGAAAATAAATACGCGGTTAGTCCATGGTGTACTATTCACTTATATACAATACATAAGTAATAACCTACATGCTCAATACACATATATATTTTTTTTTAAATAGCTAAGATAATAAAAAAATCGTAACAAATTAAAGAGAGATAGAGATCTTTTACCATGTTTTTAAGATAAGAGAGATTTTAGGATTGAACAGAATACTGTAAAGCAGAGACAAGATGTGTAAATTCCGGCGAAGACGTATAGGAAGCCACTTGAGTTTCGTATGAAATTCGGATACGTGATCATATTTTTTTAGATTATTAGTTGTAGTAGTAAATATTAAGGTAAAATGTGTGAAGTATTGTTATTTCATTTCATAATGGAAGGTATAAACCGTGTTCTGCAAGAAATGGTGAACATAATTCCAGTATTTCATGGCGATTCTAGGACGTTACCCGTATTTATTAAAAAATGTGAATATATTTTATCAACATTCCAAGGGAGGAGTTAAGGAACCCCAATCCCCTAGTATTAGCTTCATCGGCAAATAATTATATTACTCTAGGATAAGTCAGCATCTCTATCTAGGACGTGCGTCACTAGTAGAGATGATTAGTTAGCATTAAGTAACATTAGTATATAAGATCTATAGTTTGTATAGTTTGACTAATTACTGGTTTGCTGTTACTTGGTGTAAATAATGTTTATTTTTAGCTTTTACGGTGTCGTTCACTTAATACGTTGAACGCCAAGAAAAAAAAAAGCATCTTCTCGTTCAGGCCGCGTCGGTCAGTGCTGGCCCACAACTAGACTTGCCGTTCGGGCCGCGTCGGTCAGTGCTGACCGACAACTAGACTTGCCGTTCGGGCCGCGTCGGTCAGTGCTGGCCGACAACTAGACTTGCCGTTCGGGCCGCGTCGGTCAGTGCTGGCCGACAACTAGTGTTCGATCCTTCAATCAGCCAGCCAACGGTAACTGGATGGTCGGAACTGTCCACGGTTCGTGGAGCCCTAAACGTTGCTTACAAACAATGGCCTCTTAGGCCTCTGTACAACAATTAGATATTCCAACATGCACACTTACCTGCGGCTGGTTGACGACAAGCTTCGACCTTCCAAAAGGTCACGTCCGTGAGGTAGTATGTGTGTAAATAGGTAATGAGTAATTGAAACGGGTAATGTGGGCAAGTGTTGATGGACGAAGGTTCCCAAAGATGCAGGTCCTACAATGCGGTCCCGGCAGCATTCGCAGCACCACTCTGCTACACCTTAGCATCAGATTGGTAGCTATTTATCACCAATTCACAATTACTTTCAGCAAATTCGCGCGTCAGTCAGTCTGACTTCAATACGGCGTTATTGTTCAAAATATCCCAGGTTTTTCGTCAATTCGGGATTCTAGATTTCAATTTATCACTAAACACAACCGATTTGTCTTTTTACCGCGTAGATTCAACAGGATTTTAATTACAATAAATAAATCGATCTCAACAAACGGCGGACATTATTCCAACAGGAAACAAGGTTATATGTCAAGTAATTTTAAAGACCATAGATAATAATGTTGCCAAACAAAAAGGTGCGTTCTGTTTCACGTTGGACGGAACATCTACCCCCCCCCCCCCCCCGGACTGGCCTACCCGTCCGCTAATCAATTGGAAGCCTTGACAAGGTTGCGACCGCTCTCTTTATGATGCATCCGTCCACCAAAACCTCAGCAAAACGAGGGACCCCGTCGGTGCCAGCCACTAAATTGAGAATGCGCCCCCTGCGCCAATACAAAGGCTTAAGGTTGGCATCCTTAATCAGGACGAGGTCTCCGATCTTGGGCGGATGAGTTTTATCCGTCCACTTGACGCGTTGCTGGAGGATGTGCAGATACTCTAAGCTCCAACGCTTCCAAAAGTTCTGAGCGAGCTGTTGCACCAACTGAAACCACGAAAGCCAATTTGGCTCACATCAACAAAAGGGTACTCCGGCAAGGCGACAAGTGGCTGTCCAATCAAAAAATGGCCCGGTGTTAGAGTCTCCAAGTCGTTCGGGTCCGAAGAGAGCGGGCACAATGGGCGCGAATTTAACACAGCTTCAATGCGGCAAAATACCGTAGCTAGTTCCTCAAAGGTGAGAACGGTGTCTCCCAACAATCTCCGCCAGTGTCCCTTTGCCGCTTTCACCGCGGCCTCAAAAATACCCCCCCAATGGGGGCAGGCTGGCGGGTCAAACAACCAAGTGACCCCTCGGCAGGCCAAACTGTTACCAATGTCAACCTGGCTCTCATTAAGGAAGGCGTATACCTCCTTCAAATAGTTACTTGTACCCTTGTAATTCGTACCGCAATCAGACCTAATCAAAGAAGGTAACCCACGGACAAATCTTTCCAAAGTCGCCACAAAAGCCTCTGTCGAGAGGGAGGTTACCAGCTCCAAATGTACTGCCTTGGTTGACAGGCAGACAGAAACACACAAATAAGCCTTGACAATCTTACTATTACGAAGGGTGGACGTCTTCAACGAAAAGGGACCAGCAAAGTCCGTTCCGACGCCAGCAAAGGGCCTCGTCTCATTGACACGATCAGCCGGCAAATCTGCCATTAGGGGCTGCATAGTGGAGGCCTTAGTCCGATAACACGGCAGACAACGGAAGACAATGCTACGAATAGTACGACGAGCCGACAAAATCCAAAATTCTCGCTGCAGAATGGCCAACAGCGCATTACAACCGGCATGCGAGTTCTTAACGTGACGATCAGTCACCAACAATTGTACCAAGTGGCCCTCCTTGGGCAACAAAAGGGGGTGACGGGCCCCATAAGGAAGGCTAGAGTGCCTCAACCGTCCTCCAACACGCAAAAGACCCGTCTTATCCAAGAAGGGATTCAACTTACTAACGGCTCCCGACAACTTAACCCTACCAGACTTCAAGACCTCGATCTCTTTCTCAAAGTGTGCAGCCTGCACAGAGCGGACCCAAAGGAGGAGTGACTCCTGTCGCTCTTGAGGAGAGAGAACTGGTGACAGGCGCTTGTCCCCTGGATTCCTAGAATTATGGCCAAAACGCCTGATCCACGAGGTAAGTTCAACAATTTGTCGAGGGAGCTGTATCGATTCAACAAAAAATCAGGATCAAACGGAGGATCCTTCGTCCCAACAGCGAACACCTTAAGTCCGGGCAAAGGATCCGACATCAAGACTGGCGTTCGAGGCCAATCGTCCTCGGGGCGAGTCAGCCAGTCCAGTCCCCAAGGGGGTGAGCAATCAAGCTGGGGGCCATGCACCCGCGTGAGGCCACGTCGCCCGGGTTCAGGTCACCAGGCACGTGCCTCCAAATCAAAGGCGTTTCAGAACCTTGAATCTGCGACACTCGGTTCGCAACAAAGACCTCCAAAGAGTGGACGGACGTCTTCAACCAACACAAAACAATTTGACTGTCCGTCCAGGCGTAAGAAACCCGAATGTCAACAGTTCCACCCAAAGTGTGCGCAACGTGGCTTAGGAGACGCACAAGAAGCACCGCAGGGAGTGCGGATACAAATTGGAGCCAGTCTTCCAACAGGGTTTCCCGAAGTGGCTCGTCCCAAACAAGTTCAGTTATAACAAGGGCAGGAGCACCAATTTTAGGGTAAAGACAACTCACAAGGGTGATTTCAAACCAGGTCCTTCCCTCAACAGTGGTGACAGCCGTTTCGCCAATTCCCCAAATCTTGCCTGAAAAGTCGTTCACCTTCAGGCCAACCTGTCCCGCTAACCAAGACGACAAAAGGGATCCCTGGGCTCCCGTGTCCAAAATGGCACGGACCATAATCGAGTCACCCAAGGATCCCCAGACCTTGACCGAGGCCGTTGGCAACAAAACCGTCTTGATCGGGGGGGGGTCCTTTAGCGGGGCAGGCGTCAATTTCTTAGCGATGCCTGGGCGGCGACCGCTCGCCGCATCCAGGCTGCCTTCGTTTACGACGAGGGTAAACATCAAATGGTTCGTCCGCGCGGTGTCCCGAGCCGCTCGCCATCGCCGGAAGGGCATATCCCACCGGATGCCTGAATGGCGGAGGGCGCGACTCCAACCGGGGACGTTCCGCCAACGGAGGGGAGAGGTAGCGGTGCTGGTCCGGCCACTGCTGCCTAGCAGCCAACGCGCGTTCTCCCTGACGAGGGGAGACCAAATGGCGCTCGCGGGGCTCCCGTACAACTTTCGCGGGGGGTGGAGAGCGGCGTGCAGAATTGCGGGCCTCAGCCCGGTGCTCGTCTCCAGAATACCCCCCCTGCGCGAACCCTCCTCAGAAGATGGTCTGCTGGAGCGGTTCGCGTTGGCGCACAAAATCTCCAGGTGGGACCCCTTGCAAATTCTACACGGACGGGGGTCGGGGCAGTCCCGATGGAAGTGGGCCCCCAAACACGAGAAGCACAAACGGCGTGCGTTGAGATTGCGGCGGCGGGCACTTACGTACAAATTCAAAAAGGCCGGGCAACGCGCCATGACATGCCCCGTTGCCTTACAAAAGTCGCAATCATAAGGACTCCGGGCGCCCGCAAAACGGGGGGCGGGGCGAACATCAACAGGCCCCCTAGCCCTAGTCCGTCCCTGGTCTCTAGGCCGAGAAGGTGGTGGGCGCGACCTCGTGGCACCACGAGTGTTATTCAAAAACCGACACTCGTCTTCCAAAAATTTGAGGAGGTCGTCAAAGGGGGGAAGATGGCTAGCACTATCCCCACCATACTTCTGCTCAAAACGTGACCTCAACTCCACAGGGAGGAACCGTAGCACTATGTGCACCAACAGGTAGGACCAATGTTCCACCGGTAACGTCAAGCGTCTCAAGGCGTTGGTCGCTGAGACCAACGGGTTCAGCAAGTCGGTGCGCAACGCCGACGTGCTGGCAATGGCCGGTAGCCCCAAAATCTGGCCGATGTGCACATCAGCCAGGCAGCGCTTGTTCTGATACCGTCGGGAGAGAAGCTCCAGAGCGGTCGGGTAGGAGGAGTCCGTCACCGGCAAGTGCTGCACCAAGGCTCTGGCTTCGCCCTCCAAAACGGACAACAAGTAGGCCAACTTCTGGGCAGGTCCGAGGTCCGAGCGTGCATCCACAAGACTTTCAAAAAGATTAAGGAAGCCCAGCCAGTGGTCCAAGCGACCGTCAAAATGTGGCAGCTCCAGGGTGGGCAGCCAACCCAATAGTCCAGGGCCCTTGACAACGGAGGTCTGAGGCTTGGCCTCCTCAGGCACCCGGCTCTTCAAAATTTCCCGGGCTCGTTGACTTATGACATCCCCCAGGTGGACAATTTGGTCATAGTCACCCAAAACCTTATCGCGGGCTGCCTGGTCCATCACCCCCAAATCCACATCCATGATGAACTCATTGAAGCGTGTGAGCGCAGCATCAGCTGACTTGATCCTCTCATACAAGTGCTCGTACCGAGTAAGGGTGAGCTCTTCCAAGTCCAAACGCTCAACCGTTGCTGCTGCCGATGTGAACCATCTCAACTGTGAGGCCAATCCGGCAGCAGACTCCCTGACTGCCTTTAATGAGGCCATTGCAACAATCAAATATCAATACCCACAAGATAAAATTAACTAAACAAACAAACAATGACTTGTTAGCCAACCGAACAATTTCACCAAAATAAAACTTAAATTCAATTTATTTCAAGTCTAAATCCGACCCTGCACTTATTCCAAGTATGAATCTAGCTTGCTAAGGATGGCTAGTTACAGAAAAAATAACAATTTAATGTATAATATTGTGCTGGATCAACACCAATTAACAACAACAATTGAATGTATAATATTATGCCGGACAACCACCAGTAACACAATCCAATAAATACTATAAGCAATAACCAATACACACAATTCAAGTCTTGTTATATTAGGCTATGTTAACAAATGTGTGATTATTACTCGGATAAACTTTTAAACAAATTTAACAACAAATATACCAAACAACTTTTACAACAAATATACCAAATTATGTACCAAAATACAACTAATAATTCCTAATTTCACAAATAAATCTTACTTGTCAGTACAACAACAGGGGCTACAGTAGAAATTACAAATACAATTTGAGCCCGGGTGACACAACAATATATTCAAACTTATTAAGTTATTTTTACCAAAGTTCAAAACTTCCAATTTACTTAGTGGATTTATTTTAATGTAAAATCCACGCTCTGCTTACCAGTTTGTTCGATCCTTCAATCAGCCAGCCAACGGTAACTGGATGGTCCGAACTGTCCACGGTTCGTGGAGCCCTAAACGTTGCTTACAAACAATGGCCTCTTAGGCCTCTGTACAACAATTAGATATTCCAACATGCACACTTACCTGCGGCTGGTTGACGACAAGCTTCGACCTTCCAAAAGGTCACGTCCGTGAGGTAGTATGTGTGTAAATAGGTAATGAGTAATTGAAACGTGTAATGTGGGCAAGTGTTGATGGACGAAGGTTCCCAAAGATGCAGGTCCTTACAATGCGGTCCCGGCAGCATTCGCAGCACCACTCTGCTACACTTTAGCACCAGATTGGTAGCTATTTATCACCAATTCACAATTACTTTCAGCAAATTCGCGCGTCAGTCAGTCTGACTTCAATACGGCGTTATTGTTCAAAATATCCCAGGTTTTTCGTCAATTCGGGATTCTAGATTTCAATTTATCACTAAACACAACCGATTTGTCTTTTAACCGCGTAGATTCAACAGGATTTTAATTACAATCAATAAATCGATCTCAACAAACGGCGGACATTATTCCAACAGGAAACAAGGTTATATGTCAAGTCATTTTAAAGACCATAGATAATAATGTTGCCAACCAAAAAGGTGCGTTCTGTTTCACGTTGGACGGAACAACTAGACTTGCCGTTCGGGCCGCGTCGGTCAGTGCTGGCCGACAAGTAGACTTGCCGTTCGGGCCGCGTCGGTCAGTGCTGGCCGACAACTAGACTTGCCGTTCGGGCCGCGTCGGTCAGTGCTGGCCGACAAGTAGACTTGCCGTTCGGGCCGCGTCGGTCAGTGCTGGCCAAAAAGTAGACTTGCCGTTCAGGCCGCGTCGGTCAGTGCTGGCCGACAAGTAAACTTGCCGTTCGGGCCGCGTCGGTCAGTGCTGGCCGACAACTAGACTTGCCGTTCGGGCAGCGTAGGTCAGTGCTGCCCGGCGTTTAATATCTCCATAATTAAATAGTTAATGAAAACATACATTTGGACATTAGATATAAGTATCTATTTTTTTTTTAGTTTGGCTTCCCGTCAAACGAACAATTTAAAAAAAAATTGGTCTAAATTTGGATAGAACTGTGATTTTTGCTTGGCCTGAAGGGAAAGCTAACTGTCGGTCAGCACTAACCGCGTTCGCGTTCAACGTGTTAATAAGCTAATCAGATGATGATGAAGGTGATGACTTACACTCTTGAGTAGAGCCAGTAGATACATGGGCAGCAGTCGGAGCGACAGCGGCGCGTGTAGCGAGGAGCTGGCGGCGCCGGCCGGCAAGTTCTGCGACAGGCGGAACGCTGACAGCGCGTCCACCGCCACGTTCATAACGGCCTCGCGTGCCTCCGACATTGACGCTGACATGCACCGGTCCACCGCTGTAACATTAACAGTAATCACGTTAAGCCGCGCCTGATCTCCCCCCCCCCCCCCCCCCCCCCCCTTTATTTTATGTTCTTAACAGGGACCATTTTGGTTACCCATTGAAAGGGTTTTCGACAGGGTTTTTCTAAGCGGTTGATCAAAAACCCATAAGATATAGGTAACCCTTTTGAATGGCTTAAAGGACCATTTTGGTTATTTATAGGAAGGGTTTTCGATAGGGTTTTTTTAAGCAGTTAATCTAAAACCCATATGATGTAGGTAACCTTTTAAATGGCTTAATGGACCATTTTGGTTATTCAAAAACCCATACGATGTGGGTAACACTTTTGAACAGCTAAATTAAGTCGTTCAAAAGGGTTCCTTACACTTTCAACTCTTTTGAAAACGATAACAGCGTAACATTCCAACTCGGAGCAATGTAATATGATATCTCGATGGTAGGCATACGCTTTAAAATGGCATAGCACGCGTTAAGCGTCAGCGGTGGCGGGGCTCCTTTGGGGTTACTTACCGAGAACCTTGCAAACAGGGATCTATTATGATCATTATTGCATGTAGTAGGTATAGTTCTTTTTAGCTTTGCTAGGCGGATATCGAAATGACTTATTATTATGATTTTTCATGTCTGTACTTGTTTACTACTTTATTGTCATTTTTGTTGTTTGAGTTTTTGAAGCCGGACGTCTTTTGCGATATTATTTTTATTATTTTAAATTTTGAACAATTAATATTGAAAAAATGCTAAAAACGAAACGAGACGCTGTATATCGCTATTATTTAGGTATATGATGCATCTAAAATACAAGTAAAGGTACTTAATGTGGAAATTTCTTAAAGGTAAGGATACATTCTAATATTTAGTTATCCTGACAACTTACTTATTTAAATGTAAAACCTTACAATAGGTAGGTACTTATGTTACGTAATTCATTAATCTAAATTCAAAAGAGCAATATATGGTAGAGTTATCAAGAAGAAAGGCAATATAATGTAGCTATAAACTCGAAATTCGAAACGAACATTCAGATAATGGTTTTTAGTAGGTACCTACCTAGTAGTAGTTTAGTAAATTGGCAAGAATGTGGGTTATAGTTACACCGTACAATGGGCAACGATGTAAGTAGGTATAAACCTATCACTTGATTATTGATTGATTGATCATTAATTTGTGATTTGTGTCACAGATAGAATATTGGTCACTAAACGTAAAATTTGCAAAAATTTTAATATTATTGTTTTAGTTTAATAAAATCCCTTTTAATTGTTTAAAAATATTGCAAAATTGAAGTAGAGAATCGCAAGTTCTCGACAAAAAAAAGAAAAAGTAAAGTAATAACATTTCTTTTCGTACTGTAAACGCACCGGCAAGAACCTACGCGGCAAATAAGTTGAACCAAAATGGCCGTCGTTGCTATAGTTACGCGCAGTCCCCCGCTATATATACAGGCTGGGCAAAAAATCGCAGATCAAACGAAACAGGGTGATAGTTGGGGTTATTTGCAGTAAAAAATATCTCTATGGCAGAGTACTCACTTGATCTCCTTAGAAGTTATGAATATATGAGTGTTTTTTGAAAAAAATACCAAAATTTGTGATAAATAGGCAATTAAAGTAAAATGGGTACCTATTTTAAAACTATAAATGGTGTTTAGTAGCTTCTAGGAAATGTATCATCACTGCAAAAGTACAGATATTAGGTACCATGATTTATGAGTATTGACACTTTTTTCAATATCTTTTAAATCTCACGTAAAATTACTTGTAACTTTAACCAATGACGCCACTGGACCAAGATCCGCACCAAACAGTCACTTTTTGTGGATGAATTACCACCTGGTGAAACTCATGTGGGTTGTGGTCGTCCCATATACGGCAATTTTGCTTATTAACAAAACCATTCATCCAAAAATGCGCCTCGTCGCTAAAGATGTTTTTTCGGCCAAAATCGGGGTCCTCTTCCAAACGTTCTGTAGCCCAGTCAGCGAACAAACAGCGTTGTCTATGGTCATTCACTTTGAGCTCCTGGGTCAGTCGGATCTTGTACGGGTGTAGGCCTAAGTCCCGACGCAAAATTCACCAAGTTGAAGTCTGCGAAAAGCAGAGTTCTTGTGCACGGCGAGAAATTGACAGTCTCGGAGTCTCCTGCACACTCTCACGGACAGCAGCGATGTTCTCGGCCGATCTGGCATTCCTTGGATATAAGGGTGTTGGTTGGTTGTTTACTGAACCAGTCATCTCAAATTTGGTCACCAAACGTTGGAGAGTCGACTTTAAAGGGCCACCGCGTCTGCCGTAAAATGGCCGTAATGCGCGCAACGTTTGGACTAACAAACACTCATTTTGATAATAAAGTTTTATCATTTGGACGTGCTGCTCAATCGTGTAACTTACCATGGTGATTTGGCATCTGCAACTGAAGAAATAACAACGCATTTGACAGATATCGCCAAAACAACATGGCCGCCACAAACTGTCAACATCGACCCGCCCTATTTATAAAAACTTTTACCAAAAAAATTAAACCGGCTCCCAAAAACACTGCAAAATAAAAAATAACTTTGATTTCGAGAGTCGGTTTAATTTTTTGGTAAAAAGTTTTTTTTTTCATACTTTTTAGTTGGTCGATTTTTAATTTACCTAGTTACAAGAGCCTATATGTCAACTACTTATATTCATTTACAAAATTTTGCTTTTCCCAATGTTGGGCCGTTAATATTGTTGAGGAGTTCTCCTGGTGCTTCACCATTAGCTTCATTGCGACGAGCACTATGCATTGTGACGAGCATATGGTGCTTAATAACCACATTCAAGTAATCGAAGCGGAACACATGAAATACTTATTATTCCTACTTATATATTGAGTAGTTCCAGTGGCCATCTGTGGTCTTCATCATCTTCATTTTTAAGAGGTGTTGTTTTACTGTGTGGCAGTTGAAGTACTTCATGCGACCGACCCAAATGACCTTTACTTTTATTTCAGGGAGAAAAGCATCAAATGAGTACTCCCGCTCCCGCTCCCGCTCAAGTCAGTGCGCTAGCGATGGTGTGTGTAGTGCTCCATCCAGCACCTACTTAGCACAAGTCTATTGAATAACCATAATAATATGGTAACCCGAAGAAAACCCTTACCTATACTTTATAGGTTATCTTAATGTAGGGTTTTAGGTATAAAACCCATTCAATGGGTTATCATAATGTAGGTGTAACCCTTTCACTGGGGTTCTTGTATAAAACCCATTCAATGGGTTATCCATATTGAAGAGATAACCCTTTTAATGGGTTCAAGCCTAAAACCCATTCATAGAGTTACATCACGATAAAGGTAACCTTATAAATGGCTTACCCTTTCAAAGACTTAACTCTTAATCGGGGTTGTACGGTCCCTGGTTCTTAAAGTCCATCCAAAAGTTGTCTGGAAGATATCGCTATCAGCGATAAGACCGCCATTGTAACCATATTGAACAAAATTGTGAATCAAGTGTGTGTTTAAATTATTGGTGTACAATAAAGTGTATCCTATCTATCTAGATAGAATACACTTTAGGACGCTATCCCACTGGCGTTTTACGAGCGTTGGCGTCTCTCGAACGTCTGCGCAGCGCCAACGCTGCGCATTGACGTCGCGTCGTCACGTTGCAAGCATTAACGTCCGCTGAACGCGACATTAACGTCGCACCAACGTAACGTTAACGTCGCGTTTGTTGGCAACAGGTACAATCACGCCGTCCTGCTCTGTCCGTGTGGGTACGGGCGGGGGTTACGGGCGACGGCCATTTGCACAGTTGCTGCTTTAGCGAGCGTACATAGGTACTAGTACGATTCAGAATGCAGTCACAATCAGAAAACGATTTCGATATTGAAAATACATACATTTGTTATAATATTATTCTAAAAGGTCTCTGGTTACGCTTCTTAACTTATAGTTTTTCTTATATTTTTTCTACACCACCTACTGGCGATTGGAAGGCATTGGTTTACTGTTCTAATTTATTTAATCTGTGCCATATATCGCTGATTCGGTGATTTCCTCGTGCCATGCAGCGCGCGCGCCATGCCGCGCCGCGCCGTCATAGGCAGTCTCGCTCTAACCTTGGGATCGTGTGGATGCGCATGCTATGTGTGACACTAATTCGTCCCATCGCGCCCTAAAACCCCTGAACTGAACCTATATAAACTGTTATCAGCCTACCCCAGACCTATGATAGTGTGTTGTGTACTGCTGGCCAGCATAGTGTATCCAGAAAGGACCTGTGAGCTGTTCAACCCGAACGCGGACACGTGGCCGTCGCCTGCGCGCGCTTGGGATCGCTGGTCAAGGTATGTGGTACAATTAATGAATTGGACGATCTCCTGTGCCTTTCTTCCCGATTGCGTATTTGGTTGCCTTCAACTACTTATGACAGAATCAGCATTTATAGCCTAGATTGCTCTAATAATCTAGGCTCAATCCGCGTGTGATTTTTAGCGGAAATTTACTCCTTCCGCAGGTTATACGCACCAGTCTCCATGACGAAAATCTCCGAATAAACATACTTTGATTATTGTAAACCATAAGACAGTGTCTTTGAACAAAAAATCGGTTGTCTGTAAAGTTGGTTTACTGACGATAGTTGAACGTGACAACGTCATAAGAAAATACTGATGGAATGGTTGCATTTTTCAAAAGAGAATTTTAATTTTATTTGTTAGATAGATATTTTGTTGTAACATTGTTCGACTCTTTCCCTGAACGAGATGAAGATGTAGTTGTCGCTTCAAGAGAACCACTGGCAATAGCCAAGTTAGCAGCTTGGCGTAATCTGTTGTTGCGTTGTCTTTAGTTTTTTGATTTTCTCGCAGCAGCCGCCTGAGCAGGAGTTCTAGATGCTGCGATACGCTGTCTGTACTCACGTTGTTTTTGTGCTTTCGATTTTGAAGCAGCGATTATTGGCTGCGCGAATGGCGTTGCTAAAGTAGTTTTAACTGCACTTCATACTTGACGAAAACATGTAAATGTATTATTGTATAGCAGCTGTCCACGCGGACGCATCGCTCACTCAAGTAGGAGAGAGACAGATGTCGAACGCTGCCGAACGCGGAGGCCGATTGTGCCTCTTTGTCGCTCGCTCCGCGCTCTCGCTTGCACTTCAAGCCTTAAATGGAACGCCTCAGAGCGAGGTAACGCCGCTTGAGTCACGTATTTTCGTGCGTGCAGCCAGCTTCATCGAATTATAAGACGTTGCCACGTCAATAAAACAAGTAGTTAAAAATATACACAGAAGCGTTTTATAATTATGATATTTTAAACAGCGTGTATGAAAAATTTAAATGTATTTTTTTCCTAACATACCCCAAGTTATATTGTATGTCACTTTGAATCACTTCTAAAAGTTCGTCAAATGTGGTCTTCGGCATTCGCAAATATTTATAAAATTCCGATTCATTATTTTTAATATTATTAGAGTACAGTGCGAAATATTCACTTTCTTGTGATCGATTGTACCATAAAGGGTTTTCCCAAAATTGACGACATTTTTTTTTCTTTTACGTAATTTTCGTCGAAGTAGTAAAACCAACAGTAGTGTTTTCCCGTCGAAATCCATTGTTTCTGATTGTACGCCTCAAATAGTATCATGTGCGCGACGTTAACATTGCGTTCAGCGGACGTTAATGCTTGCCACGCGACAACACGACGTAAACGTCGCGTCTGCGCAACGTTGGCGCTGCGCAGACGTCGGAAGAGAGATTCCAAAGCTCGTAAAACGCCAGTGGGATAGCGGCCTTATTCGTCGTATTAGTCGTGTCGGATTGCCGTCCCATCGGACAACGAGAGTAAAGGAACAGAGAGTGCACAAACGAACATATTTGTACACTACTGCGCAGATGGATAATCTCCGCTGAGATTGACCGCCGTTGCCCAACACGGTCAGCACTATTATTAACACAATTTTTTTTTCATTAAAAATCGGTTCGCGTTTGACCACCATCTCACCTGATGGTAAGTGATGATGTGGTCGAAGATGGAGCACGCTTACCTAAAACTAACCTGTTCACTCTTGACTTAAAGACTCCTAGGTTATAGCTATCGGGAAACACAGACTCCGGCAGGGAATTCCACTGCTTAGCCGTACGCACAATGAAGGTATTCCCAAAACGTTTTAAAATAAAGGTGCTATGTCAAAAATAACCTCAATCGAAGCGTCAATAGCCTAATGGCTAAGGTGTCGGACTTGTGATCGGGAGGTCGCGGGTTCCAACCCCACCTATTAGACTATTGTCGTGCACCCACTCCAGACACAAGCATATTTAGCTTAATTGGAGGGGTTAACAGGATTGCTAGTAATGTGAATTCTAACAACATTGCTAGTAAACTTTTTTTAAAGAAAACCTGATTTTAAGAAAATTTTATGGCACGCTGGTGACAATGACGGGGAGTAGCTCGAATAACAGCTAAACGGGTCAATCTTCAAGGGTAAGAAACGCTTGTCAAAGTCGGTGCATAGATGGGTGACATATCGAATTTCCTCAGTGCCTCGAAAGCATCTTTCTTTCTTCATCTTTGACTGTCATTACCGGTTGTAATACTCAAACTTCACAGCAGTCTCGCCAAGGAGTATTGTGTTGTTTCTCTTTTCTTATAGCAATGCCTACACTCCTGCTACCCCATCCAAGCTTTCCCAGCGATCGGAACAATGTAAATCACGTGCTCACTTCCATACTGGACAGTCAACAATAATTCTTCTACCAATCCTCGGACACCTCTCATTAGCTATCTCATTCCACCTATCATCACCGCGCCTTTCCATGTGTCTTAAATAAAACTCCATCTGGAGCATTATAAGCGTCAATAGCCATTAGGCTAAGGTGTCACACTTGTGATCGAGATATCGCTGATCGAGGAGGATTGCCGTGAACCCAGTCCAGACACGAGCATATTTAGGTTAGTTGGAGGGGTTTGTTTATTTTATATACATTATTATTATGTAAATTTCAATTTTATGAGGTTTTATGTGATATTTAATTTTTTACTAATTTCACTTTTTACGTACGTATTGCACCCAGGGACCGAAAGGTTAACCCGTATGAGGGTTTTAAACCGGTTAATTTTTAGGATTAGGTTACAAAACCCTCAATACAGGTTAACCCGTATTATAGGGTTAATCAGCCTATAAGAACCGGTTTCGACATAAGGTGCATTTTAGCACATAAAACATCTGCAAGAAAGTGACAGAGATAACTACCACGCGGTGTTTGATCGTGTACCGACATGACTCTCGTAGTCACCGCGTAGAATGCATTGAACTTTGAGCCCTATTAATGTTGCACAATACTGTTTTTAATATTGACTAATGTTCGACGCTAAAATATTAAAAATAATATTTCGATTCTAGCGCATTTCACCGACCGACACGGTTGAATTGTGAGTGTGTTTGTACTTGTACATATCGTCGTTTGTCGTAGGTACTTAGTAGAACTTTGTTATTTTTAACAGACTTCAAAAAAAGGAGGTTCTCAATTCGTCTTGAACAATTTTTTTTTTAATGTATGTTAAGTACCTTATAACTCGGAGACGGCTGGACCGATTTGAAAAATTATTTTTGCGTTTGAATGGGTATACTTTCTAGTTGGTCCCATTGTTACAAAATCAGGATCTGATGATGGGATCCTGGAGAAATCGAGGCAACTCTTCAAATATTATAGGCACACCTATAGCGTTTTGAGTATTTCTTATAGTACCTTGAGCAGTTGCTTCCGAAAAGTACCATTTGGGGAAGTTGAACTGATGATGAAGACCACAGATGGCCACTGAAACTCCTCAATAATAAGTATTTCGTGGATTGCGATTCGATTACTTGAGTACGGATGTTAAACACTTTATGCTCGTCACAATACATATGGTGATGTAGAGCTGATGGTCAAGTACCAGGAGAACTCCTCAAAAATTAACGGCTATGCATCGGGAAAAGCAATATTTTGTAAAAGGTGATAAGTTGTTGACATTATGGCTTTTGTAACTAGATAAATTACAAACCAGCCCACTAAAAAGCGTGAAAAATTTTTTTTTGCAAAAATTAGAACCGACTTCCATATCAAAACACTACAAAGCCAAAAATAACTTTAATTTCTATATGGAAGTCGGTTTTAAGTTTTGCTAAAAAATTTTTTGATCTCATAATTAGCACATACATAAGTAGCGTTATTACCAACCTGTTTTGAAGTCAAAACTTCTTTAGCATCGTTGTGATTTGAAAGTTTATGAAACAAAAAAGTGACAGTAAAAAGAGACAGACACAGGAATTCATAAGAAAAAAAAAGCCAACATTGAAGGCTTCACTTCTACCACGTGTGAATTGCCCACATGTTTTTTTTTTATTTTTAACCTACGTGAACTTATAGTGATCTGATTAAGTATGCCTAAAACCAGGCGTCCGTCACTCGCTCAAGGCTACGTGTTATATGCCTACCGCTTCGCGTATCGCCGTCGGTACATCCGACAGAGGGTTGCCGCACGCCTGCCTGAACCTTTTTAAATAATTTTGACAACGTCATAATGGATCGACCTAAAAACAATTGATTTTCCTCCGCTTTGCTACTGTTTCCATTTTGATTAATTATTTATTACAATTATTCACGCGGTTTCGGATATTTTAGACGTTAAAATTTATATAATCGGGAAATCAGGGAAGGAAAAAAATGCATCTATCATTTTATTAAACTGAAACATATTTGATCAACAAATAAAAAAAGAATTGTTTTTCTACAACATTCGTTTTTTTACCAATATCAGCATAGGTACAACCATAGAAATATAATATTATATTTATGGGTACAACCCTAACACATTCGTGGGCCGCGCGGCGGTTAAAACAATCTTAACTCTCTGTGTACGGAATTATGGTACATTTCTTCTCGCTGCATACAGCTGGTATTATTATTATTAGGTACCCGCGCTCGCATTGAGCTGCATTGCGCCAAGATACCATCTCCGTGAGCGGTGTCTATGAGTGCGTTGCTCGAGCGCGCTTTTTATGTAGATTGACTTCTGAACCTATCTATTTTGTGGCTGCACAGTGGGACGGCACCGCGTGCCTATCAATTATTGGTCGTTAGCTTAGATGTAGCGCTCGGCGGCTATGTTGCTTACTGGTTTTGCATTACAAGATAAGGACCAAGCTAACACAATCAATGTACAAAATATAAAATCCCACCAAAACATCCTGTAAAAAATTAGCCAAGCCTCGCCTAAGCTGCTTGTTTCTCTATAAAAAGTAATGAAATCTCTAAGCAAAGCGAAGCCAAGTCTAAGGATCTTTACTGCGATTTCCTTATTAATATAGTTAGATTTTATGTAACCGGCCGTTGAACATACTCTGTGCACTTTTTTTACTAGTTAATACATCGAAGTCAACGGCCAAATCACCGTGCATTTATGGGCATAAAGGTACAATATATTAAAAACGGCATTATAATCATACGCACTTTAGCGACAGAGGAAGTCTACAGAAGTCAAGCAAATTCAGCGTATATTCACCAAACTTTACTGCGTTAACAGAAAATCCTGATGACATAGTTTGCAGAATTATGTATAATCTCTTGATCAACTCTTCATCGATACCCGTGATTTCTGCAGAACATTGATAGGTTTGGAAGAATCTCCTTGCCGTATTTCCGTCATTGCTGTTTCCAGAATCTTGACGAGGTTTATCAATGTGTAAACCAAGCAATTTCCGGAAGCGAGTTTGAACGTGCTTCTTTTTCTCTTCTTTAATCTTTTATTCTCTGGAGTCGATTCAGCCCACTTTTCAAATCCTAGGTTATAAGAAATATGCAGAATCATTTCCATACATCTTATCCAAGCATGTAAGGTAGACAGCCCGTATTTAAACGTATCTTCATTCTCAATTCTTGCAGTTACTTTTGTTATATTGTGCATCTGTCTAGGAGTTGCTCCACAAACAGTACATGAAGCACTCGATGGAGTCTGCGTTAACACTTGAGCAACTTTCCCGTCGATCATTGTCATAAACAGCTCATGTCTTACTCATGTTACCTTCTTTTGCTGCAGGCGTTCGCGTTTGACTTAATTCATTAATTTTTGCTTCAAGTTCACTTACAACAGCTGTAGTTTTTTCAGGAGTTTCTTTTGATAATTCCAGAGAAATGGGTCTGCAATATCTAACTGAAGAACATGTTGGATTTTGCGATATAACTACTTTACTTTATTCATCCACTAGTCTCAATGGTACAAGTGAAACTATAAACATATTAGCATCCGATATTTGTTCATTTTCTTCCGGTAAAGCTTGTTTATACTCACTTTGTCCCGAGGATCCATCGCAACCCCATTTGCTATACAGTTTGAGACGGGTGAACATTTTCGAAACCGAGTCTATTTTTAAAATACGACAGGCAGTATGATATGAGAGTTCTTGAAGGTTCACTTTAGCACTTATATTCGTTACGGATATGCTTGACGCAAGAGGATAGCAATCCTTCTTTGCTTCAGCCAAAATTTGGTATGATGGAAATACCGAAAATAAGTTTTTCTCAACAAGTCTCAGTCTCAGGTAGGAATATTGAGCTTTGGATAGATCGGTTTCAATATATATACATAATGCTTCTTCTTTGGTATGGGAAGGTACACCATCTGGACTTCGTAAAATGACTTTTTCTCCTCCTTTTCTGTATTTCTCGTAATACTCACAATCGAAGCTTCATCATTTTCACCCATAGATCGTAAACCTTGAACATAAGCGTAATGCACATGTCCCATTCCATACTCCTGGAGTAATTCCAAGTTTTTACGTTTTTTTCGTACTCTCCGAACACGTCAGGATTTTCTTTTTTTTTCACGTACTCTAAACTCGCCATTTAACCAATTTGTGTTTTGGCTCTCGAAGCAATCTTGTTTTCTTTGAGCTTTCACCCATTTTTGGTTACAAATCGTAATCAAATTTCTTTGAATACTTTGCATAACCGTGCTCACATCTGTTGTTGATAAATGGAAATTGTCCAACAAATATTTTCAATAACTGAAGTACTTTTCCCGCTTATTATCTGAGCACATATATCGCGTCGAAACACACAAATTCACTCATTTTAAACTTTTTTCAGCAAATTCACAGTTACCGAAGGAAGGTATCCGGACACTGATGAACACGCTGCAATCCCGAGTATTTATAGGACCCTAGTTTCAGTAACTTGTGCAAAACCAATAAGAAAATTGATAAAAACAGTTTTCACACTAATACTTATTATAATTACAACAACAGATAAGAACTATGCAACATGATTTTTATCACACGTGTGGTTAAAATGGTCACCGCAAAAAAAATTTCGTGTGAAAATATATTTAGGTCGACATTTTTGCTTTTTTTGCAGGTAAGGTATCTAAACATGTCATTAACTTGACATCGGGAGCCATCGGTAACAAGGAAACCTCAACTTGAAAATTAAATAGACGTAAAATTTCCTTATGACAATTAAAAATTATATTAAAAAATTCGAAAATTTATTTTTCATCACAAAATAACGTAGTTATGAACTAGAAATCTTAAGTTGAACTTCCATAACGAGTAGTCTAGTTAATATCAAATTATCAAAGTATAAAGTTTGGGTGTAATTTAATGTACCTAAAAATTTTATGTATTTTTTTTTTACTATTATATCGGGTGGCTTTATCATCTTAGAATGTAAAACAATCAAAACAGTTTCAGTAACACGACTTTTGTCCCAACTAATTTTGAGATGGAAAATACCGGTTGGTCCCATAGTGCGTCGCGCCGTGCGCGTCTAGTGGCGTGCTGCGTGACCTGTGTTGTGCGCCGTATCATTGCGTATATATGCTACTAAGTGTCCAACTTGTAACTTCTTTTTAAATATTTTTGGGGCAAAAACAAAAAAGGTTTATAAAATATTAGATTCGATTTAGTTACTTATTCCGAACGAACTATATTCACATTACGCATATACTAAACATAATGTTGTATACTTACGGGTAAAACATTCCCACCTCGGAACACCTTTCAGGTGTGTAATATACAGAAAAAAGTAAACCAATAAATATAGTAAAATAAATAAAAAAAATTGGCCAAGTGCGAGTCAAACTCGCCCATGAAGGGTTCCTTAGTAACTATAATAAATATAATTTATTATATTTATTTGAAAAAAAACAAACTTCAAAATGTCTTAAAACTAGTTAATTTGCAATTTTTACAAGTACGCCACATAACTTTGTTTTTCATAGTGTTTGTATGAATTACAAAGTTATATTTGCGGTTTTAGAAAATATGCTGTATCTCAAAAACTGCAGACCCGATCTCGTTCAAACCAATTTTGGCTGAAAGATTACATTAAGATCTATAGCATATATTTTTTTTTCATATTTTTCACTCTATAATTATAGAAGTTACAGTGGGGGACACACATTTTACCACTTTAGACGCGTATATCTTTTAAATGATTATTTTTATGAAAAAGTGGTTTTAGACACATTTATATCATTTTTGAAGACCTGTCTATAGATACCACACACGCATAGGTTTCATGAAAAAATATATTTTCAATTTCAGTTCCATGTATCGGGAGCCCCTTTTATTTAATTTTTTTTTTCATAAAATCGGAAAGCGGTTCACAGAATACATCTACCTACCAAGTTTCACATGTACAGTTCTAACAGTTTCGGAATAAAATGGCTGTGACATACGGACGGACGGACAGACAGACAGACAGACAGACAGACAGACAGACAGACAGACGGACAGACATGTCGAAACTATAAGGGTTCCGTTTTTTGCCATTTGGCTACGGAACCCTAAAAAGATACCTAACCTGTTCTACCGTCTAACTATCTACTTACTAAAAAAAAAAATTTTTAGCAAAAAATAGAACCGACTTCCATATCAAAACACTACAAAGGTAAAAATAACTTTAATTTCGGAAGGCGGTGTCAAAAACGAAAATATATACAAAACTAAAGACACCGCCTTCCGAAATTAAAGTTATTTTTACCTTTGTAGTGTTTTGATATGGAAGTCGGTTCTATTTTTTGCTAAAATTTTTTTTTCACTCTTTTTAGTGGGTCGGTTTGTAATTTATCTAGTTACAAAAGCCATAATGTCAAAAACTTATCACCTTTTACAAAATATTGCTTTTCCCTGTGCATAGCCGTTAATTTTTGAGTTCTCCTGGTATTTGACAATCAGCTCTACATCACCATATGTATTGTGACGAGCGTAAAGTGTTTAACATCCGTACTCAAGTAATCGAATTGCAATCCACGAAATACTTATTATTGAGGAGTTTCAGTGGCCCTCTGTGGTCTTCATCATCAGTTCAACTTCCCCAAATGGTACTTTTCGGAAGCAACTGCTCAAGGTACTATAAGACATACCCAAAACGCTATAGGTGTGCCTATAATATTTGAAGAGTTCCCTCGATTTCTCCAGGATCCCATCATCAGATCCTGATTTCGTAACAATGGGACCAATTAGAAAGTATACCCATTCAAACGCAAAAAGAATTTTTCAAATCGGTCCAGCCGTCTCCGAGTTATGAGGTAACAGATAGATAGATAGATAGATAGATAGAATACTCTTTATTGTACACCAATAATTTAAACAAGCACTTGATTTACAATAATGCAAAAAAAAAATGGTTACAATGGCGGTCTTATCGCTGATAGCGATATCTTCCAGACAACCTTAAACAACAACAACAAACATACATAAAAAAAAAAGTTCAAGACGAATTGTAAACCTCCTTTTTTTGAAGTCGGTTAAAAAGACACCTACCTACTTACCTGCCTACATTTCTCAATTTGCTTTTGTCATTGAATTTTTAATGTTCACCATACACTTACCTACCAAACATTTTCATTCCACTGTGCGTGGTTACGCACATAATTTTGAATAAGTGCAAAATTCAACAAAAGAGCGACAAATAAACCTGAGCAACATTCAGCCGCGTGTGACGTAAGATACCGCGACGCAGCCGAGATTGTGCAACTTACAGGTTCTGTCTCTTTCATTCAGATTAATCAGCAATATTTTATAGATTAACCTTTATAGTATACAGGTTAACCCGTATAAAGGTTAATCAAACAAATGGGTTAAACGTCTAACCGGTTAACCTTTTAATCCGATTAATGGGTCCTTGATTGCACCTCCCACACTATCTCTTCACCACTCACGGTTGACTGGTAGATAATGACTATAGCATTAAGTCCGCCTTTGTACCTTTGTGCATGAAGTGTAAATAAATAATATGAAGACCTCTATTGAAAAAAAATAAAACTCACCCATTTTACTTAACAGTCCTATAATACATTGTGTGTCAGCAGAGTGTAACACGTCCGTTAAATTACTCGCCGTGGGTAGCGCCAGAGTGTGGACCCGTATTCTTCTTTCACCTGAAAATTTAAGATAGGTATTAATGATGTGAGATTAAAATTTGTTATTCGGCCAATTAAGATGAAGAGAGTAACATCTATTTAAACTGAATCCATATCCATACTAACATAGTAGATAGACAATTTGATTTTCGACTTTATACTATGTATATAAAGCTAAATTACCACTGACTCACTCACTGAATCACTCATTGACATAATTGTTCTCCCAGATGGTGGATGGGGAGGTGGGTATATTTTGACAGATTCGTAAACAACTAACTCTCAAACCTACGGGAAAAGTGCCAAACCTCCCCTTTTCACCCCCCTTCCTATCGTATCTCGGAAACTACGAGACCCGTATTTTTTTTTTACGGATTCGTATAGAGGAGGCTCGGTAAAGTAAAAACCATTTTTCAAAGTCGCCCCCCTTGCCCCCCTTCTCACCCCCTTTAGGCGGATCTCGGAAATTAAGAGACTTGGAACATTTTTTTTTTTCAGATTCATTTAGAGGGGCAATGCTTTAGTCAAAATAATTGTGCAAACCGCCCCCCCATCACCCCCCCCCCCCCCCCCATTTGATTTTTACTACTGAAAAAACTGTTGATTCTTACTTTTAACTATAAAAATTAGGTGTTTGAACAAATATTATAGTAGGCGTCGAAACCTGTCCGGTGGTACGTAGGGCTTGAGTGGAGCGAACCTGCGAGACCGAGCGGAGTGAAGGGGGGAGGTGACGAGCGAAGCGAGCCGGCGACCTCCGTAGCGTAACGAAGGTTGAGTGGGTGAAGCGTAACTCGGCGGCGACGACAAGCAAACTTAAGAAATTATTTTTCAAAACACCCCCTTCACCCCTCGCCCCCATCATTTTTTTTTTTCAGTTTCGTTTAGAGGGGCAATGCTTTAGTCAAAATAATTGTGCACCCCCCCACCCCCCCCCCCATTTTTTTTTGTATTTGTGTTTTAAAAGTGAACAGTCCACCACCAAAAGCACGCAAGGTGCTTGCACCTCGCGCAACACGCAAATACTAGTTATAATATAAAATTCATAATTCCCTCAAGTTTTCGTATTTAACTTTTTAGATAGGTATGTGGTTTATGCAAGTTTCATTAGTTTTCGAGAATTAGGACTTGTTTTTTTGTGTAAAATATTGCCAGGAGTAAACGAAACAGCTGAATAAATTTGGATGTAAATTGGCACACTAGTAGACCATGTTTTGGAATTGAATCTAAGATACAGTCAATTCTTTGTTTACAAGGCATTGTATTATTGTTTTTAAGATTTATATTGACATGGTTACTAACAATAAAATGAAATATAAATTAAATCGGGATATTTAGTATGTATATTGATTTGAGTGATCATAACGCTTACAAAATTGCCGAAATGTCGGAAATTCGAAACAATAAAATTAAATACCCACGAAAATATCCTGGTACCTTTTTCATCTCCAAAATAAAGAAATAGACGTATAATGTATATCTAACTAGTAGTCACGCGGAGCTTCGCTCCCGTGTAATTTATGACAATAAAATATAACCCTCCTTTTTTGCAGTCGGGCAAAAATATCTATAAACTTCCTCGAACTTCAAGCTACTTCCATACCAAACTTCATCCAATTACACGCAGTACTTTCGAATATTAGCGCGTTTAAACAAACAAATAAACTTTTCCACTTTATAATATTAGTATTGTTACGTCAGTCGCTGAGCTAAGTACTTCGACGGACTTCTAGAACATTCCAGACACAACGCCACCTGGTGGCGAGTAGAAGTACTGCGTATGTCGAGAAACTTCTGGAACATTCTTGGCAGTATAGGCAGTGAGTTGATTGTACAAGAATGTTCTAGAGCACATAGATCGGGGTATAAATAGATCGCAAAGGACCGCAGACAGTGTCTTATCCCAAGATACGAGGCGATATAATCTGAAATATACAAGTGAATTTCAGTGCGATTTAAGTGTTTAGTGACAAGTATCGTAGTGTGAATAACTGTTAATTTTTATTTTTTTGTTTATTTGATTAAAGTGTTAATATTGGTTTAATTGGCGTAAATTATTTCTATCCCGAACCCCAGCTAGTAAAAGTATACATATAAAAATCCCGTGTCTCGTGCTACGAACTACGGCTAAACGGCTTGACTGATTTTTATAAAAACAATATTGTATATTTGGTAGGTCTGAAGCCACTTTTTGTTTTCACTAGAAATAATGAATATAGGTAGGATAACAACGTTAACCGATTCTACTAGTATCCAAATATAATTCTGACCTTTACTGCTGGTGTAAAGCAGGGCTGCTTGGAAACAAACTTGCTGCAAATCCGACAGCGACTCCTCAATGGTGAGCTGCATACCGAAGCCGGCGTCCGGCGACACGTTGGGTAGCACTAGCAGGTCGGTGGACCTCACAAAGAAGTTACCGTGGAACGTGTGGATTGATATACCTCTGGAAAATAAGATTTATATTTCAGTTAACACATAAAATCTGAATATGGCTAAATAGCCGATTGCCGATACGTAATATGTAAAAAGAAATACCTCTTTGGATTTACAAAGAATAACTTAAACGATATCATCCGACGTGCTCTGTCAGAAATCGGATAAATTGCGGACATACAAACTTACATACATTTATATACATTATTATAAAATTATCATGATGGTGACAATGATGGATCCTCTCCATATGTTCGAATAACAGCCGAACGAAGTCTTCAAGGATAAGAAATGCTTGCCAAGGTCGGTGCACAGGTGGGTGACATATTGAGTTTCCTGAGTGCCTCGAAAGCATCTTACTTTCTTCATCTTTACTGTCGTTACGGGTAGTATATAATACTCAAATTTCACAGCAGTCTCAACAAGGAGTATCGTGTTATCCAGCTATTAGAATGTGGCAGTCACACTAGTGAAACACTAAAACTCAGTTGCTTCCAGTTAGACTGACCGCCGACTCAAACATAGGAAAAAGATAAGCAGATAATGATTATTTTGATATGGATTTTTGCAAAGTAACGCCAGATTCTATTATATAACGACAGATTCTACTAGCTTCTGTACGCAACTTTATTAACGTACGAGGGTTTTGGAACGAAGTTCCTAATCGCGCGTTGCGAAAGGGGGCTAGACGGAAAAAATTAAGACGAAAAGTTGTAACGACACTTTTTGCTATAGTAAGCTATTGTAAGCCGTGCGGCGTGCGCATGTTTCTCTGTCTGTCCCTTCTCTCTCTTATAAAAAGCAAGCTAGATATTTTCGTTTCGTCTTTCATCCAGTTTTTTTATTTTAATAAAAAAAATACTATTATAACTTAAAAAAAAATATTACAATTCCTTCACTAATTAATCGAGAGGAACTTCGTTCCATGCGGGTGTCTCTTGACACCTCTCAAGATTTTTCTGCGTAAATCGTTTTATTCCAGGATGTCAACTATCTACTTACCTTCATTGAGGTCCGTTCAATAGTTTTTGCGTGAAAGAGTAACAGACATCCGTCCATACACCCAACCTCACAATCTTACGCATTTATAATATGAGAAGTAAGATAAGACGTACCGAGTACAGCGCACCCTCATGACGGCTTCGAAGCCGATCTTCCTGGTGAGGTACCGCGTCAGCATCCTGTTTAGCTGCTCTGCTTGCCAGTGGCGCGACGTGCGGTACAGCGGGATGTGGTACACTGTACCCGCACTGAACTTGCTCATACCACCTACACAACGAAACATTACTCTTAGCAGCATTTTTTCATAGTATAATTTTGGGATCAGGTTTTTTAAGAGACCTGGCAATGTGGGTGGAGAAAAATGGAGCAAAACTGTCTCAGAATGGTACCCCAGAGACGGGAAACTTAGCCGAGGTCGCCAATAAATGAGATGGAAAGACGACCTTTGGCTGACGGCTGGGCAGCAATGAAGAAGGGTGGCAAGAGACAGAACCCAATGGAAACCGCTAGGGGAGGCCTATGCCAAAAGGTACTCTGAGTTACGAGACAGACAACTTGACGAGTATCTCAAAATAAAGGGCTTATTATTGTTACGAGCTGGGGTTAGGGATAGAAATAATTAACGCCAATTAAACCAAAATTAACAATTTAATTAATTAAACACAAAATAAAAATTTAACACAATTATTCACACCACAACACTTGTCACTTAACACTTAAATCGCACTGAAATTCACTAGTAAAGCTTCGATTATATCGCGTATTCGCCTCGTAATAAGACTGACTCTCTGAGCCCCTTTGCGATCTATTTATACCCCGGTCTATGAGTTCCAGAACATTCCTGTAAAATCGACTCACTGTTTATACTGCTAAGAATATTCCAGAGCTACTTGAGATACACAGTACCGCTATTCGCCGCTAGATGGCGTTAGTGTCTCGACTAGATATACTCAGTACTGCTACTCGCCGCTAGATGGCGTTAGTGTCCCGAACATTCTAGATTTCTGTCGAAGTTTCTCGACTTACTTCACTAAGCGACTGGCGTAACATTATTTTAGCAATGTGGGTAGCTTTCTCATAACTAACAATCTTGTTAACCCCTCCAAACTTAGACGGCGATGCGCCATCGTT
This sequence comes from Tholera decimalis, assembly GCA_943138885.2. Lineage (NCBI taxonomy): Eukaryota > Metazoa > Arthropoda > Insecta > Lepidoptera > Noctuidae > Tholera > Tholera decimalis. Next base: position 10,443,906 of record OW964552.2, on the reverse strand, counting down.
ACATGGTGGACATCCCACCCACACACAAAACTTTTTGGGAATAGTTTCATTGTGTGTACAGCTAAGGAGTGGAATTCTCTGCCGGAGTCTGTGTTTCTTGATAGCTATAACCTGGGAGCTTTTAAGTCAAGAGTGAATAGGTTACTTCTAGGCAAGCGTGCTTCGTCTTCGACCACATCAGGTGAGATGGTGGTCAAACGCAAGCGTATCAACAATAAAAAAAAACTAAGCTAAATGTGCTTGTGTCTGGAGTAAGTTCACGGCAATAGTGTAATGGGTGGGGTTCGAACCCGCAACTTCTTGATCACAATTCCGACACCTTAGCCATTGAGCTATTAACGCTTCAAGTGGTGTTTAAGTAATTGTTGCACTGTATTAAGTTTTAAAGGTACTGTTGTAGTAGAAATTGGTGTAATTTTAATTGTTGGTAGACCAAATATAAAATAATATTTTAACTAGTAGATTTCCGAACAAAAATCGCTTCTTTAGATTACTGGAAACTGAGAAGTGTGCAAATGAAAACATGTATGTTGTATTGCACGAACACTCTGCACACTCTAATATACACCTTACAAGCTTCTGCCCGCGGCTCTGCTTGCGTGAAATAATTATTTTTCAACGAAAATAAAGTAGCCTATTTCCTTCTCCAAGGTTTAATCTATCTCTGTATCAAATTGAATTAAAATCAGTTACGTAGTTAAGGCGTAAAAGTGTAACAGACAGACAGAGACACTTTCGCATTTATAAAAATATTATGCAGTAAGTATCCATACTACATTATATTTTTCTAGAAAATAAGAGTCATACAACGCGCGCTAGTGGTTTGGATTACCTAGTCTAGTTCTAAATTAAGAACTAACTTAAAATACAGCAAAAACAAAAACACAAAAGTCAATGTCTGATATAGCAGAAAACAATAAAATTGTTTTTCTGTGCCATATAATCTGTCCTACATTATTACAAATAAAACACTATTTGAATATTGCATTATAAAGTAGGGTTGTTGAGGAAGTGATTATGAGGAAGAGGAGGAGGAAGAGGAATTGTCACGCGCAAATTTAGAGGATGCGGATGAGGAAGAGGATATTTTTTGAGGAAGAGGATGCGGATGAGGAAGCGGAAGAGGAAGCGGATGAGGAAGAGTATGATAGGAAATTATAAATACTAGCGGACCCAACCCAAAAGCCGCTGTCCTGTCTGTATATAACTAGGTACATACATAGGTACACAAAAATTAATTACAAGGGCATTTTCCAGTGGACCAAACTAGAATCTAAGCCATGCTCAAAACACACACAATAAAGAATCATCAAAATCAGTCCAGCAGTTAAGGAGGAGTTCAGTAACATACACAACACACGCACACAAAAAAAGATGAGTGAATGATACAATTTTATTTAGGAATTGAAATGAAAATTAGAATGCAGTCTTTATTTCTTTATTAATTACGTAAGTCGAATATTATCCGCTGCATCGCATTTTTCATACTCCGTATATTCCGTTTTATGACATGACTGGAGATGACTTCGTAGCCCAGAAGTCCCGCCCCCCTTTTCTTGAATAAGTTTGATTGCACAAGTTACAACGCACAGTCTGATCGTCTACTTCATTAAAGTACGTCCATATAGCACTACACTTCGGTCTCGTTTCGATAAAAGAAATCAAATTATTAGATTATTTGCACTGTGTGCGTAGTTGCGTACGCGCGTAAACAAAACAACGCTTGCTATGTCAATAAAATTAAAACAAACAAGTTGAAACAAGCAAGGAACAGCGCGGGTGGCGAGAGGGGAGGTCTTGCTCGCCCGGTCAGCCCGGCATCGCGCTGCGGCGTGTGCGTTGCCATGGATACACGACGCGCATGCGCAGTGAAATTCCTCATAAATTCCTCTTAAATTTTGAGGAAGCGATAGCGGAAGAGGATTTTTTTATTTTTATTTATGAGGATGCGGTAACGGTTGAGGAACCCAAAATATTGCGGAACTTCCGCATTATGAGGAAGCGGAAGAGGAATCCTCAGCAACACTATTATAAAGTATGTTAACAGATAAATTGAATGGATAAATAACATTGAATGTATTATTTATAAAGCTGTATCAATAATTACCTACTTGACATAAAGCAATATGTATTAGCTACAAGTAATTAAAAATATGAATATATGATTGAATTATTTGCGAGGAGGCTAAATAATAACAGCTACACGGGTCGACCTTTAAAGTTAAGCAAAGGCTTCCCGAAGTCAATACTTGGATGGGCGACCATCTTAACTTATCCGAGATGCCTCAAGCCTCAGAAAGCATGTTAAACCAAGTCATTACAGGAAGTTAGAAGCCAAGGGGTATTTATTCGGGCACGCCGCAATTGCGGCGGTAAGACCCCTCTTTGAGGAGTGGCTAGATCGGCGTCACGGCGTCCTGACCTACCGCATGACGCAGGTCCTCACCGGACACGGAAGTTTCGGGAGGTACCTGTGTCTGATGGGAAAGGAGGAAACGCCTGGGTGTCACCACTGCGAGGGTCGCCCTGAGGACACCGTAGAGCACACGGTGCAAGACTGCCACGTCTGGGCAGAGCACCGACGTGTCCTCACGGCGGCGATAGGCGGAGACCTCTCGCGCCCGGCATTGGTCGAGGCCATGCTGCGGGGCGAGAGGGAGTGGGAAGCGGTCGCCTCCTTCTGCGAAGCAGTCATGCTTCCTAAGGAGGAGGCGGGCCGCGTGAGGGAGAGGATGGCGTCCTCCCTCCAGCCCAGCCGCAGTGGTAGACGCCCACGGCGTCGGACGTCGGCCGACGATCTCCGGCCACCGTAGGGGCGGGCATGCGGACAGCGAGTAAAGGGCAACTCGCTGTCCGACCATGGACCATGCCCGGGTCGACGGCGCGTTGTGTTCCACGCGCGCCTCAAAGAGCGTCAGCAACATGACGAGGCCCCCCCTGTAGAGGGCCGAAGCCTGCCGGGGTCGTGGGACTTATCCCATTACCGTGACCCCGGTACGTAAAGGGTTATTGAAGGAACACCGTGGATTTTAGTCAGTAAAAGTCTAACAGTCCCTCCCACCCTGCCCGGGGTGGGAGGACTTATTTGATAATTTTACCACGCTAAAAAAACTGCTCCATATAAAACACTAGTACTCAACTGCATCCGGCTGAACTTGGAGCCGACCCACACATATTTTGGTAAAATTACGAATGAGCCCGCTCTTGACCTCTATCACACCTGATGGTAAGTGTAAGATGAGGTCTACGATCGAACGAGCGAGCCCAGAAAATGCCTATTCACTCTTGCTTTAAAGGCTGACGGGTTATATGTGGCAGGGAACACAGAAGCCGGCAGAGAGTTCCACACCTTGGCTGTGCGCGAAATGAATGTTGAAGAAAAGCGCTTAGTACGACAAGACGGTATGTTCGATCCTTCAATCAGCCAGCCAACGGTAACTGGATGGTCCGAACTGTCCACGGTTCGTGGAGCCCTAAACGTTGCTTACAAACAATGGCCTCTTAGGCCTCTGTACAACAATTAGATATTCCAACATGCACACTTACCTGCGGACGACAAGCGAGGATCTGTTCTGATCACGTCCGTGTGTTATGTGTGAAAATAGGTAATGAGTAATTGAAACGTGTAATGTGGGCAAGTGTTGATGGACGAAGGTTCCCAAAGATGCAGGTCCTCACAATGCGGTCCCGGCAGCATTCACAGCACCACTCTGCTACACTTTAGCACCAGATTGGTAGCTATTTATCACCAATTCACAATTACTTTCTGCAAAGTTCGCGTGTCATACGTCTGACTTCAATACGGCGTCATTGTTCAAAATATCCCAGGTTTTTCGTCAATTCGGGATTAAAATTTCAATTAATCGTTAATCGCGACGAAATTATCGGTTACAACAGGCGATTCAACAGGATATTTTCATTTACAACAAAATCAAAAGGTCCCAAAGGGCGGACATTAATCCAACAGAGCAAAGGTTATATGTCAAGTGTCAAAGTCAATAGAAAATTCTTTATGTCAAAAAAGGTGCGTTCGGATATTCTCTTCGGACGGAACAGGTATATCGACCAAGTGTGGATGGTATCCTGCGGTACGTCTGGTAGACCGGTAGTAAAAGGGGGATGAAGGGATTAGGTCGTGGAGCTCCTGCGCACTCTCCGAAGTACAATCTGTAGAAGATAGACAGGCAAGCAACGTTTCGCCGGTGAGCCAGGCTGTGAATCTTACCTGCCAGAACCTCGTCACCTATGAGCCTTTTAGCTCTGCGTTCGATCGAGTCAAGTGCAGCTAGCTGATGATGTTTCATACCACACAATAATATGAAATCAATATAATAATATAGATCCGTGATCATGGCGCTTGCAACAGTGCCGAAAAATTGGAAGCCCAAACAATTAATTAATACACACTGTTCAAACTCAAACTCTAAATATACACTACTACTCTAAATGTAAGTGTCCGTAATAATAAATTACACTTAGGACACTTATAAAACGTCATACACTGGTCACAGTTCGAAATTGTTCATTTCCTATGGCAGGAAATTTCTTGTAAGTCACCATTTCAGTTTACAAACTTAAGCAATTTAGACCAATATAATACGTACTCAAGGTTGCGAGGTCGACGTACTGTGAGTTGAGTAGGAAGAGGTCTACAGCGATCTGCGCGCCGCTGCAGTCTAACGCGAGCCGCTTGTAGAAGTCCGTGGCGGGGTTCAAATGTGCCACCTCTTTAGATGATCGCGCGTTGGGGTCCTCTCTGTAACATAACAAATTAAACTGTTACACATCCTTTTTTGGTCAGTCTAAACTAGATGAGGCCAGTGTTTTCTAGCTGACTATCCTTTTTTTCTGGTTAGGGAAATCAACAAAGGACTCCTCCTCCCGCAGTGGGTAGAGCGGGAGTGTCAGACTTCTAATGACTAAAAAACCCACCTTGCTCTTTCAGTTGCCCTTGCAACCACACGACCACAGTTCTTGTCCTCACCAGCCTGTCCCTAGTTTTACACCCCCAGCGTGGCCCTAACCCCAGGTCCGTACCCCATAGGGTTCCCTTAGCATATAGTCGCTTACTTTGTATGTTTTTTTTTTAAATAAGACGGCCACAGGGAAGTCTGGTTAAGCAGCCCAACCTTCTAGGTTGACATGTGAAAGACGATTCGCAAAGAAAAACTACGACCGCAGCCGTTTCGGATACTTTAGAAAGTAATTTTAAAAAATTGGCCAAGTGCGAGTCAGACTCGCCCATGAAGGATTCCGTAGTAACTATAATAATATAATATGTATATTTATTTGACGAATAAAAAAATCCTTAAAAATTTCTTAAAACTAGCTTATTTAAATTTTTACAACAACGCTAAATAACTTTGTTTTTCATAGTGTTTGTATGAATTACAAAGTTATATTTGCGGTTTTCGAAAATATGCTGTATCTCAAAAACTGCTTACCTGACCCGATTTCGTTCAAACCAATTTTGGTTGAAAGTTTACATTAAGATCTACAGACATATATTTTTTTTAGATTTTTCACTTCGTTATTATAGAAGTTAGAGGGGGAGACACATTTTACCACTTTTAAAGCTTATATCTTTTAAACGATTGACTTTATGGAAAAGTGGTTTTAGAAACCCTTATATCATTTTTAAAGACCTGTCTATAGATACCACACACGCATAGGTTTCATGAAAAAAATATATTTTCAGTTCTAGTTCCATGTATGGGGACCCCCCTTTATTTTAAATACTTTTTATTATTTTTCTTAAAATCGGAAAGCGGTTCACAGAATACATCTACATACTAAGTTTCACATGTATAGTTTTAATAGTTTCGGAATAAAATGGCTGTGACATACGGACGGACGGACGGACAGACGGACAGACAGACAGACAGACAGACGGACAGACATATCGAAACTATAAGGGTTCCGTATTTTGCCATTCGGCTACGGAACCCTAAAAAGAACTAGCTATTTGGGCAGAATTCACATTGCTAGCAATATTGTTAACCACTCCAACTAAGCAGAATATGCTTGTATCTGGAATGGATTCACAGCAATAGGGTAAAACCTCGCGATCATAAGTCCGATAGGACCTAGGCTATTGCCACCTTGAGTTCTATAGTGAGGAAAACTTTTTTAATCGCTTACCTAGCTTGTAACGCTCCAGGTCCAACATTCGGTAAACATGTCTGGAAAACAGTGATGCGACCTCCAGTAGCAGCCTGAAATTACGGGAAAATATAATTTAGTTCACTGAATCAGCTTAGCTTTTTGTATTCGGTAGCAAGTCCTTACAGTTCGACAATTACACCGAATGTTTTTTTTTTTATAATCGTCTTGAAAAAGATAGGGTATAATAGGTGAACAGAAGAAGTCTATTGTATAGAGATTTTTTATTTTTCAATAACATGCAAAGAAATTAATCTATCAATAAATACAATTTATTTGAAGTAAACTTTAAATACTAGAACAATAAAAACAGAAGTCTAAAAATATCAAAATATTGAAATTCAAATTATACGCGCTCTTTCTTTCTCTCACGTACAATTTTCATTCTTGCAAGATCGCTGCTCCTATTTTGGCAATTACTAGATTTATGTAGTTTTACAATCTCAATGGTACTAAGCAAATATTCTCGCGTATGACTTCCACTATATATTCCACTTACACAATAACAGCATATTATTTCCGAGACGGTAAATGATATGTCATCAATAAAATGTCATCCGGTAACTCCTCCGTCTTTTTTCTTACGTAAACACAGTACGTTACCAATAAGCTTAGATGCAATACGTGGCTGCACTGGTTTTGCAGTCTGTGGTGTGAGCCTAGGGCTTCCAATCCCGGAATACCGAGTACTCGGTATTGCGGGATCTCGCGTCATTTTCCAATACCGCGTGATGCGGTATTACGGGCGCGGGATCCGCGGGATTTGCGGGACTGTAAAAACCATACATGGGACCTCTCGCGAGCGCGATAGCCCGGTGACTGGCGGCCGGCAGTGTTGCAAACAACGCGGGGGCCGATGTCGCCCGTTTTTCACAGCTTATGTAGCCTAATATAGCCGAATTTCAGTCAGTAGTAGCCTAAGTATGTAGCCTAAAATATCAGTAAAGTTTATTCAGTATATGTTACTGTTTTATGCGAAGAAAAAAGGGTGTAATTTGATTGATCTCATACTAATAGTAATACGTAAATAAATGTGGAGTTAGTTGATTAATTCATTGTTTTATTTGCCCTATATAAATGCGAGTATTTTCAATATGCGGGATCCCGCAAATACACATCCTGCGGGATTGAAAATTCGTAGTCCCGCAAATAACGAGATTTAATTCAGGCTGCGGGATTGGAAGCCCTATGTGAGCCACGTGACCCACGCGAGCCATATTAATATGGTTTTAATCAAAATCCGCAGCTTGCGAAATTCGCCACGTTCCCTAGTAGGTGAGTATGCAATATGCTCACCATGAGTTTGTATGCGGCCTGCAGCGCAGCGCCCAGAGCACACGCGGGCGTGGCGGGCGCGGAGTAGCGCTGCGGCAACACGCTCAGTAGTTCGCGTACTAACTCACGACGCTCGCCTAAGTTCACCAGCAACGACTCCGGAGACGGCAGGAATACGTCTGCGAATTAAATCACCAATCAAACCTTAACCTTTGTTGGACTAATTGCTATGGTATCGACCTTGTGATCGAGAGATCGAGGGTTCGAACCCCAAACTATTGCCGTGAACCGACTCCAGACACAAGCATATTGAGCTTAGTTGGAGGGGTTAACAAGATTACGATTTATTCTACCCACATTGCCAGATCTCTTTAAATAACAAACAACAATCAATAATGTATATGTCACTGTAAAATTTCAAAAACCGTTAGATACTGCTCACTGCTTGCAATGTAACGCATTTTTGCTCGATAGATCCTACTATTCCTACTTTCCTACTAATATTATAAATGCGAAAATTTGTGAGGATGGATGGATGTTTGTTACTCTTTCACGCAAAAACTACTGAATGGATCTGAATGAAATTTGGTAAGTAGATAGTTGACATTCTGAAATAACACATAGGCTACTTTTTATCCCAAAATTCCCACGGGATCAGGATTTGCGCGGGAAAACCTTCCCACGCGTACGAAGTCGCGGGCAGAAGCTAGTTATAATATATTGAAGAGAAATTGTGAAATGATATACAACGGAACGCAACTCGGGAGCTGATTGATTGAATGAATGGTAATTCTTTGGTTACAGAAAGTCGTACAGCAAAACTGCATTTGCACAGTTGGAAAATTAACGAGTGACAGATTGTAATCAAACGGTTTCAGCTCAATTATAATCTAAATAAAAATAATACGTTAAATTTAAGCTGTATGATACGGATCACAATTTATCGATATGTTACAATCTCGCGAGACATATGTATAACTAGCTTTTGCCCGCGACTTCGTTCGCGTAGGAGGGTTTTCCCGCGTAAAATCCCGATCCCGTGGGAATTCCGGGGTAAAAAGTAGTCTATATGTTATTCCAGGATGTAAACTATCTACTTGCTAAATTTCATTCAGATCCGTTCAGTAGTTTTTGCGTGAAAGAGTAACAAACATCCATTCATCCTCACAAACTTTCGCATTTATAATATTAGTAGGAAGTAGGATAGTAGGATAGGATAGTAGGAAGTAGGATTAGTAGGATAATTTAACAGCTTTTGCAATTTTACGGTGGCAAATATTAAACTTTTCCATTACTGAGTGACTGACTCATGACTGACAAAGAACGCAACGCTGAATCAACATGCCGCAAGAAGCTGAAATTTGGCATAATATATGTTCGTTGTGTAGTTGAGTAGAAAAGCACCTTAGTGTTCTTCGCAAGGATTTTTGGAATGTTTCCCTCTAAGGGGACTTTTTATTTCTTCGATGGATTCACTTGAAACTTTGTACATAGATTCTTCAAGGGATGTAAGCGAGCACTAAGAACTATTTGGAAATACCCCAACTTACCGTCAATATCGAGGACGGTCATCTCCTTAGGCCTCGTGAGTCCCTCGCTCATCAGATAGTAGTGCACGTGCGCGTCAAAGCAGATGAAACCAATTTGTGTTCGAGTGTCGCCTGGAAGCGCTTCCAAGTGTGCTTTCAGAGTATCACAGGCAATCTATAAGAATAGAAAATAAATGTATTGGCGCTGTCACATGACGCATAGGAAATTGAGAACCGAATATACAAAAAAAATAATTAAATCTAAGGGGCTATTCTTTTTCAACCGACGATAAAAAAGGAGGAGGTTATCAATTCGACGCGTATATTTTTTTAATGTATGATCACCGATTACTCGAAGACGGCTGAACCGATTTAGAAAATTCTTTTTTTGTTTGAAATTGGTCCCATTGTCACCAAGTCAGGATCTGAATATGGGATCCTGGAGAAATCGAGAGAACTCTTCAAATATTATAGGCACACCTATAGTGATTTGAGTATTTTTTATAGTAACTTGTGTAGTTGCATTCGAAAAGCACCATTTGTGAAGTGGACCTGATGATTAAGACCACAGATGGCCACTGGGACTACTCAATATACAAGTACATATTTCATGTGTTCCGCTTTGATTACTTGAAGGTTATTAAGCACAATATGCTCGTCACAATGCATATGATGAAGTGAAGCTGATGAAGTACCAAAAGAACTCCTCATCAATTAACGGCCGAGCATTGGGAAAAGCAATATTTTGTAAATTAATATAAGTAGTTGACATTTAGGCTCTTGTAACTAGGTAAATTAAAAATCGACCAACTAAAAAGAGTGCAATAAAAACTTTTTACCAAAAAATTAAACTGACTCCCAAAAAACACTGCAAAGTGAAAAATAACTTTAATTTCGGAAGTTGGTGCCAAAAACAAAAATACAAAACTAAAGACACCGACTACCGAAATTAAAGTTATTTTTCACTTTGCAGTGTTTTTTGGGAGTCGGTTTAATTTTTTGGTAAAAAGTTTTTTTTTACATAAAAACAATGTGGGTAAAATTCACATTACTAGCCATCTTGTTAACCCCTCCAACTAAGCTAAATATGCTTGTGTCTGGAGTGGGTTCATGTCAATATTATATTTCGCGCAAACCCGCGATCTCTCGATCACAAAGCCGACAGTTTAGCCGTAAGGCTATTGACACTTCAAAAATATGCGTCAGGTACACTCAATACGATCATCATTCAGCAAAATACTGTGCCATCAATCACCATGCAAAATAAAGAGAGATTACGATTACGATTATTATATTAGTACGAAGATTGAAGTTAGTCAAGTGAATAACGATTTAAACAAGTATAAGCGATACTGAGATGTAATTTTAATCGCCGAAAGAATGAATACGTCTTTATTTCGTTATTCGTTAGTAGGAGGTTTTTCCCAGGTATATCCCGCTCCGCGAACATATCTATACCTAGCCTTATAACCTCTTCTATCTATCACTGAAAGTCGCATTAAAATCCGATCAACCATTTCAGAAATAGCCCAGACAAAGAAAAAGACAGACATACAACTTTTTTTAAAGATTTTTTGTTTTTTTAGCATCGTGTAAATAACCAAAAGTACTTGAGAAAAACACGGATATTTTGACATCACAGATAGACACTTCAATTTTAATTATAGATAAGCTAGATGTAGTAGTTTTAGCAAGTGCTTGATTTCTTAGTATTTATACAAATCCGTGATAAAATAATGATAAGTGTACAAAGTAAATGTTTATGTATTTATTAAAGACATGTTTTTAATTAAACAGTGATCGTCAACAAAACAAAAGATATTTGACCAAATCCAAAATATCAATTAATCATGTCTATGACCTGATTCTGTTTTAGACAACAATTAGTGAGATTACGCGAAGACGCTAATAAGTCAATAAGCCATAATTAAAGTTAAAATATTAATATCAGTCATTGTCGCACTTATCGTCGAATACAACATAATCACGATACTTAGCTTGATATTAACGATAAACATAACTTCAAAGTGAAAAGAATGAAGTCATTAATATACATGGATTTATCACGATGAACAAGTAAAAATATTAGCACATGGTATGTTTATATGTTGGTTGGTTATTTATTTATATTTTCTTTCATTTTTTATAGAGGGTTTGATAACAATGAACATACCACCCTCGTAGGGCCTAACTTAACATTTGCCTACGCTTAACAATTTTATAAAGATCTTAGGCGCCCTCTGAGAGTGGAAACGCCAAACTACTTATGTAAATTCCCATATTATTGGGACACAAACATCTATGTCAGTTATTTGGTTGTTAATAAAATAATGCTGGTAGTATGCGTATATGATAATTTTTCATTTAATTATCTGTATCAGACCATTGATACATAGTGATAGTAAAACCTTTTTGTCTGTTAGAAAATCCTCTGACGACTCCTTCCGCTCCGCTTGTATTTACTAACGATAGGTTAAAGTTTTTCTAAAACCAGCGGGAGCATTCTGACGAGTTACCGCGGCCCGGAACGTAAAAACAATTGAAGGATCAGGATAGGTATTTAGTCTGTGAAAGTCTGACACTTAATTCCCTTCCGCGACTTTAAAGGCCGATTTACACTTCAATAAGTACAGTAGCGAGTTAACTTGCGTCATCGGCGAGTTAAGTTGTTATTGTAGTTTGAACGGCAAAAGCGAGTTAAATAGTAAGTTGTTGATTAAGTTGAGTTAAATAGATCGCGATCCTATTTTTCGGCGAGTCCAGTGCGAAGTAGCCCCATCTCTCGCGTCTCCCGCACCCCTCCAACTTATCTGGCTGGCATGTAGACGGGCGAGTTTAATACAGTCCATAAATTTGTAGGTTGCGGCCGCGAACACGTGATATTTTATTTTCTTCTTCTCGCGCAACTTATGACTACTCACTCGCCTACGTTTGGACGCTACTTACAACTTACTACTTATTACTTAACTGTCTGAGTTCTTAACTGGCTACTGTACTTATTGAAGTGTATATCGGGCTTAACTCAGAGCGGGAGTATTAATTTCTAAATTCTCCCACCGAAAAAAAAGTAAGTACCTACCTGCAAGTAACCCGACTCCCGCGCAATTTGCGAGACATCGAACAGGAATAAATAAACAGCGGGTTGCGGTGGTCGCAGCATGTACTCGCCGGGGGCGATGAACTCGATAGTCGCAGATTTGATCTCCGGCCGGCGAGTCGGGTCGCCATATGACTTGCTCACGGGGTCGTACTGGAACTCTTCTGGCACTAAAAAAGACACATAGGAAAAGGTTAATATGACGTCATCTTATAGGGTAGTTATGCTTACTACAGATTTTCAATATACAAAAGCGGTGTATACGTTGTTACATTTCAGGGTCACTCCCTGAAATTTGAAATTGCGTTGAAATTGCACTAAAATAATTCCTACGTTCTCGTTCCACCACCGGACTACAAGACGAACAGCGATACGCCATCTTTACATGGTGGACATCCCGCCCATACGCACAAAACGAGTCGCGTGGAAATTAAGATATTGGCTAACACGCCTATCGGTAAAATGATTGCTGAGCCCACATGCACTAAATTCTACCTAAGGCTTTGTTTCCCGTGGCCAATCCCGCAAGATATGGGTAAAAAAAAATCGTGTTAAGGTTTGAAACAATTTCTACGACTATAAAGCTTCCTATCAGAGTTGTTTGTCCTGTGCATTTTTCTTGTTTCTCTATAGTAGCAGGGTGCGGGGGAGTACAAACGGTATCCTAAAAACATTAATTAATTAACTGGATAACTCATTTATAACCTTGCAAATGTCTACTCGGTGCTTATTATTATAAAATTTATTTATTTCAGACTAAAATACTTGCAAAATATTCTAAATGCATTGTATGCACCAGAGTTTTTAAAGCTTTTATTACTAAAACTATGGTTTTCTTGACCAAAATAAAGACGACTTAATTAATTAACTATAATATTAGAATAGACAAGATGGCATTTTCTTTAGATTTTATATACGTTTGCACGAAGGCTGCCAACAGACGAAGTTGAGACAAGAATAAAGTAACCACGTTATGGTAATTTTAATAATAACAGAACAATCAAACAGTATATGAAAGATTTCAATTGTTTACGACTTAAAGCCATATATTTTCTACCTCGTTGAGATCTACCTCGTTGATAGCACCCAGATAATCGGTATTAATGGAACTGGTATTTAGCAAACATGTGAAGTTGGATAAGAGAGATTATTTTATGATAATATTTAACTGTTTTGCCAGATACACTGTGTACATAGTAAAATGCACACTGTAATATTGTAATCAAATCCTTTTTAATACGATAAATCCCAACGAAATTGTATAGATTGCAATATACTAATGTTGGAAACAATTGAATTATTGGGATTTATCGATGACTAGTTTCAGCCCGCGGCTTCACTCGCGACAATATATTTTTTTTTTAATGTAGCCTATGTCACTCAAGAGTAATGTAGCTTTCTATAAGGTTAAAATGGTAAAATTAGTTCCGTAGATCCAGAGATTACTTCCCACAAACTCACAAACTTTTCCACTATAATATTAATAAGGGTTATGGTTAATCCCTCTTTTTTGGCTGACAGACTGTTGATGAAGTGATTCTATAAGGGTTCCGCTTTTCCCTTTGGAGGTATTGAACCCTAAAATACCCTTTTATGACAACAATTTAGATAACAAAAATTGGCCAAGTGCGAGTCAGACTCGCCCATGAAGGGTTCCGTAGTAACTATAATAATATAATATAATATGTATATTTATTTGACGAATAAAAAAAAAACCTAAAAAATTTCTTAAAACTAGCTTATTTACATTTTTACAACTACGCTAAATAACTTTGTTTTTCATAGTGTTTGTATGAATTACAAAGTTATATTTGCGGTTTTAGAAAATTATCTCAAAAACTGCTGACCCGATTTCGTTCAAACCAATTTTGGTTGAAAGTTTACATTAAGATCTACAGACATATATTTTTCTTAGAATTTTCACTCCATTATTATAGAAGTTAGAGGGGGGCGGACACACATTTTACCACTTTGGAAGCTTATATTTTTTAAACGATTGACTCTATGTAAAAGTGGTTTTAGAAACCCTGATATCATTTTTAAAGACCTGTTTATAGATACCACACGCGCATAGGTGCCATGAAAAAAAATATTTTCAGTTCTAGTTCCATGTATGGGGGGTCCTTTCTTTTAAATATTTTTTAATTTGTTTCTTAAAACCGGAAAGCGGTTCATGGAATACATCTACCTACTAAGTTTTACATGTATAGTCTTAATAGTTTCGGAATAAAATGGCTGTGACATACGGACGGATGGACGGACGGACGGACAGACAGACAGACAGACAGACAGACAGACAGACAGACAGACAGACAGACAGACAGACAGACAGACAGACAGACAGACAGACAGACGGACAGACATATCTAAACTATAAGGGTTCCGTTTTTTGCCATTCGGCTACGGAACCCTAAAAAACTGCTGAATGGATTGGGATGAAGCTATACAATAATATAGGTTATACATCAGAATAACACATAGGCTACTTTTTATCCCGGAATTGCCACGGAACCGGTATTTACGCGGGAAAACCCTCCCACGCGAACGAAGTCACGAGCAAAAGACAGTAGTTTATATTTAGAGAACTAGTATCACTCGTGACGATAGCCAATAGATAACTTTTTTACTCCCTATTATCAAATTCCGGATGGCCCAAATAGTTTCAGTACAGATGACGTAATGTAATGGAAGTGAATTGCCCTACTCCGTTGAGCAATCCCTCTAGACGCAAGCGCAGGTATGTTTATTATTGAATGACACATACATATAGACACATATATAGATTTCGGATTGACTTTATATTCATAAACACGTTTCTACTTAGAGATGACGTGTCCAGATTAAAGAATCTGCATTCAGTGTGAACTTTAGACCTCCGACATTTTTGCTGAATCATACTACATCTTAACTTCGTTCTTACTTTACCAATACGTATTATAAATGCGAAAGTTGGTGAGGATGGAAATATAGATGTATGGATGTTTGTTACTTTTTGACATCCTGGAATAACAAACAGGCTACTTTTTATCCCGGAATTCCCACGGGATCTGGATTCACGCTGGAAAACCATTTCATACGAACGAAGTCGTTGGCAGCAGTTTGTTTATAATATAAGTAGAGCTCGTAGCAAAATAATTACCTACAGCCGCACGGAGGCTTGTATAGGTAACGCCAAATAACTTGGCAAGAGTCGTTCAATGCGCAGAAGTCGATTTTTAGGTGTCAGCGGTTGTCAGCGGGACGCGGGGTATGACGTAGCGCCGCTCCGAGCGCGCGATTGGTGCGTCAGCAGTTCTCGTTCAATTTACTCCCGAATACACTTGCGTACACGAAAGTTGTACCCTTTATTTTTGTTACGAGTTGTTGTTTTAAATTTAGTTTTTGTTACGTTGATTACAATGCCAGGACCAAATACCGTTTTACGCAGACTATTAAAACGTCAGAAAGAACACTATAGTTAAGGAAGGTTGAAATTCTGAATTCGTTACTGTCTTTAGGACACCGGGATAAAAGAAGAATAAAAGAGGTAGCAGTTTTATTAACTAATTGTGACGACGAGAACATATTACTTTTAATGTTTTTTTAAATACATTTTTTCACTTTTAATTGTATTTATGTATTATATCTATTTTATTTCCAATACCGAATTAACGAATGAATTTCTCTTCTTTCTTTAACATTCTTCTGAACAGACATGATTAAAAATAAATGATGGCAATAACCATAGAATAATGGCAAGCAGTAAAAGTGACCACTTTTTCTTCAACTAAGTGCACGATGCGCGAACTTACCCCCACTACGCTAAAACCTTGCCAAGTTACGTGGCGATTACAATAAAGGTCGGACCGTAGATGGATGAACATTCTAACATGTCTCTTGACATGTTAGAATCCTCGTGCCTCGAAAAGCACGTTACGCTGTTGGTCCTGGCTGTCATTTGTACATATTTGATAGTCTTAACAGGTAGTCAGAAACCGGGTATCGTATTACCCAGCTACTGGGTTGTGGAGGTCAGATAGGCAGTCGTTTCATGTCAAAACTGGTTAGACTGGAAGCCGACCCCATATACATAGGAAAATGCTCGACGATGATAATGAATACCACATTAATAAAACAGTCATGGTAATAAATATTACTTTACTAGCTGACCCGCCACGACTTCGTTCGCGTGGTAGGATACCACCCCTACCCAACCGATACCACTACCCCTATCCTACCCCTACCATACCCCTACCCTACCCCTACACTACCCCTACCCTACACTAACCCTACCCTACACCAACCCTACCCCTACCCTACACCAACCCTACCCCTACCCTACACCAACCCTACCCCTACCCTACTCTCCATTTTATATAGAAAACGTTTGTATAGGAAATAGAAAAGGGCTGTTTTGACGGTTTTCCCGGCATTTTTTTTTTTAATTTTTCCCAACTTTTACCTTCCCTAAACCTTCCCTAGACCTCCACGAACATTTCAAAACCAAGATAAGATAAATCCGTTCAGCGGTTCTCGAGTTTTAGCGAGACTAACGAACAGCAATTCATTTATATATATATAGATTAAGTAGCTAATTACCGACTACCCGTGACATTAATTTAAATAATCTTATGGTCAATTCTATAATTACATTTTTAAATAAATTTTCTGGTGTAGACATACGAACAAAGACTAAGTCGGCACATATGATAAAATCTATCCATTTATTTATAGAAAGAGGGAAATTATACAACGCTAATAATGTATAGTTATATCAAACCAAGTATTTAGAAAGATAAGCCATTTTAACATGCACATTTAATAAAACAATTATAATTATTATTTCTTTATTTTACAAACCTCTCAAAAATTACATTTTTAAATATATTTCTACAAAAAAGTGACAATAAAAAACATTTAAAAATATAAAAAATGGCAGTCCACTGGTATCGGGAACGGGGTCCAATTATTATTATTATTACTGATGTCCTTTGTAAAGTCGTCTGCATTTGCTTACTGACGCAAATAGGTAATAAAAATACGAATGAATACACGTTGGTAATAAAATATGAAAACCAGTTTAAAAACTTCCACATCACCACATTTTCATTTGCTACTAAGGTACGGCAGGCTATCAATCTACCCAAACCAAAGAATCTAAACTAATACTACAAAACGGAAAGTTTGTTTGTTTTAATAACACACTAATCTCTGAGAGTACTGGGTAGATTTGAATTAAATTTGGCATTTGCAAAAAAAGAGGATTATGATTTTATTGCGATACAAGTCCACTGGAGCGCCCCGCGCATCAGCTAATGAATTACTAATAATAACTTATTTTGCACACACAGAACAAAATAACTAATCACAACTTGACAGTGCTGGCATAGTCGTTACAGCTATGACTTACAAGTCGGTCGTGAGTTCGAACCCATCCAGGCACATTACTTTGTTTAATTGTCATCATCAATTCTGCTCGCAAAACGGTGAAGAAAAACTTAGTGAGAAAACCGTCATGTTCTAGGACCGAAAATTTTACGAGATGCGACATTTACTAATCCGCACTGGGCCAGCGTGAATTACGGCGCATTCTCTCTTATGGAGAGGACGTCTGTGCTCCAGCAATGGAAACTTTATAGCCTTCTTTTTATTAGGGTTCCGTAGCCAAAAGGCAAAAAACGGAACCCTCATAGTTTCGTCATATCTCAATGAAAACTTTCAACGAAAACTGGTTTGAACGAGATAGGGCCAGTAGTTTTTAGGATATAGCACATTTCCAAAACCGCAGATATAACTTTGTATTTCATATAAAAACTATGAAAAACAAAGTTATTTTGCATGGTTACTACGGAACCCTTCATGGGCGAGACTGACTCGCACTTGGCCAATTTTTTTTGGAGGGAAATCATGAAATAACTCCTTTCCCTCTGTGTGGAGTGGAAGGGAGTGTCAGACTTCTACTGACTAAAAACCCACCCTGTTGCTTCAGTTACCCTGACATTCCGGGGCCGGGGTATCTCGTTAGAACATTCCAACAACCCGAAAAGTTATAGGGTAATTATGATGTTATGTCTTATCTTACTAATCTATATACAGGGTGGCGCGTTTACAGTGGTCCAAAGACTTTTTTCAGCTTGAGAGCATCATAAGTGATCACTTAAAACATACTTTAGTTAAGCGAAAACTTATGGTTTAGACATTGTTTTTTTTTTTTTTAAATACCCGAAATTTCAATATTTTTGATACAAAACCACTCTGTTATGAAAAATACTGGACCGAATCGAATGAAATTTGGTATAAGCATAGTGCAATAATCTACCTATCGCGCTATAGGCTCATCTAGTGTAAATAACTAGACTAGATTATTAAAAAAAGAACATAATTTCAAAACCATAAGTTTTCGCTTAGCTAAAGTATGTTTTAAATGATCACTTATGATGCTCTCAAGCTGAAAAAAATCTTTGGACCACTGTAAACGGACCACCCTGTATTTAATCACGAAATCTCAGAAACTACAAGTAGTAGGGCTCTCAAATTTTGCATGGGGGTTTCTTTTAGTACGTAGATGCTCGCTAAGACGGAATTTTGCGAAATTCTCACGGGATCGGGACTTACACGGGAAAAACTTCCCATGCGAATGAAGCCGCGAGCAACTGCTAGTATTATATAATTGCGAAAGTTTGTGAGGATGAATACATGTATGTATGTTTGTTACTTTTTCACGCAAAAACTACTGAACAAATCTGAATGGTAAGTAGATTGTTGGCATCCTGGAATAACACACAGGCTACTTTTTATCCCGGAAATCCCATGGAATCGAGATTTACGCGGGAAGACGTTCCCACGCGAACGAAGTCGTGGGCAGAAGCTAGTTAGTTAATAATGAATGGTACTCACAGTCATTGACCCGGTAACACAGATTGCACTTCCATCGCTTAGCGTCTACAAAGTACACGAAGGGGTTGATGTATGTCCTGCAAGCG
The DNA here is from genome assembly GCA_943138885.2 of Tholera decimalis. NCBI lineage: Eukaryota > Metazoa > Arthropoda > Insecta > Lepidoptera > Noctuidae > Tholera > Tholera decimalis. The sequence continues at coordinate 10,424,881 of OW964552.2, read as the reverse complement.
CGACACCTCACTATCGTCGCGCACTGGATCACCGGCAAATGCTGGGAACACATACAAAAGGAATTTATTTTAAAATACATAATTTTCCATTCTCTCCCTCATCTATCACCATTCAGACCAGTAAGACAGTATTTACAATAGCATGTTTCACAAGAGATTTAAGAATGAAAACTGGCATTGTAACTAATTACTAGCGTAGCTATCTATCCCTACTGGAAGTAAGTCAAGTAAGAAGTAAGTCTTTAAATCGAGAGAAGATGAAGCTCAAACGTCAAAGAGGATATGGTGGTCAAACGTGAGCTTATTAATAGAAAAACAAGTTAAAGAACTACTAAGTCTTTAAAATATTAGGTTCCTATCTGTACTTATCCTCTACAAATTATAATTAAGATCTAGATCATATTTGAAGTGCATTTCTAACTCTGACACATTTTTTAAGGAAGGTACGGTGTATGCACCGTACAACTTACCCACACAAAAACATCGGTCGCTATCGTTGTGCTGTGCAAAAGCAATTTATTTTACAGATACGCTAGTGATTGATAGTAAGGCCGTCTAATTTTGTACATAGAACTCTTAAGACATTAATAAATTAGTAACACACGGTAACGCAGTAACGCTCGCGACCCATCTAAAGCTAGGTCTACAATATAATAAACTAATTCAGCAATCAACCTAGGTTAGTTGTTAGATTCGTTTTTTTTTATGACACGATTTGACACGTTCTTCACTGGTTACTAAAGTAGAATATTAATTTCGATGGTAATTTAAAAATAATAAAAAGACATATTTAAAAACAATTTAATTTATTACTAGTAATGTTTTTTAAGTATGGCAGTTTTTCAGTCTCATCGAGCTTTCAAATCACACCAATTTCCTAAACAAAGTAAACTCTATGACAACTTTCATTTTTTAAGAAGTACTCTTTGGAACTAAATATTAACTCAACTTTCTTAACAACATTTGATGTAGGCACTATATAGGTATCTCTGTTGACTTTTATTGGTTTTACAAATTTTAAGGGATTAATAACAGTTTAAAAAAAATTATACAATAAAATGTCTCAACCTCTTCATTTGCAACGTTTTCAATAAAACCCACATAGAACCTCCAAGATATTTTTTCGTCCACCTTCCTTTATTTCAATATATTTTGTTTCTTTTTCTCTAAAGATTCGTGCTTCTTTTTGTCCTCCAGTTTGAATATTGTTACATTTCTTATTTTCTTCTTCTCTTTGTACTCTCTTTGTGATTCCCATAATCCTGTTTTCTTCTTTAACTTTCTTTCTTTCTTTAATAAAAAGGAAAAACAATTAACGGTTCCTATTTTTTTGTGATAAACAGTGATCGGAGTAGGTAGATTGAAATGGGGTCATTGATCCGAAACGTATATATTAATATGGACATTCCTCCGGAATTGGTGGATTATTAAAAAAAAACCGGAACTTATGTAGGAATTTTATTCTGCCAGAGTGGAAGGAGTCATTTGATGATTTGCCATCCTCAAAAAAAGGTAGGAATTGTAATAAAATGAGCAATATTATTCTTTATTATTTTTCATATTTTTTTTTAACGGCACACAGTCACGATTTTCCTTCGTATGCCCTTTACGTTTCAGAGTCGTGGTGCATCCTTAGAACAGTCTCACGACCCCAGCAGGCATTGGCCCTCTATGGGGCCCCGTCATTTATTCTACCCTAAATGCAAATTACCATGACCACTATGAAAATATTTAAATTTAAGTGCAACAATTTATGTCTATCTATAAAAGTTCTAGCCATAAAAGGCTAAAAATAAAAAAAATAAAAATTAAAGCTTCGATCGGAATTAGATTGTTTTTATTATTCAACAGATAAATAATGAATTAATTTAGTTTTTATACCTTCCTTTAAATTTTGAATTGAGTAGGAAAAATATCACTACCAACATTAACAATGTTTAATTGAATCCGGAAATACCGGAATTACTTTCCGGGAAAATGGCTTATCTATGTTATTCTTTCTGTGTGCATTTATGATACAAGTACCAAAAATCAATCTACCTACTCCGATCACTGGTGATACATAAACAACAAAAGAAAAACGGGTGACAAACAGAGAAGAAATAGGTGCTGAACTCTTTTGTTTTTGCCTATTTAGATTAGGTACATATAAATTAAAATAAGCATATTTTTATGAGCTTGTGTCTTTTTCGTTCAGTTAAAAACCTCTAGCAGGTGAAATTAATCATTTATCATGAAGAAAAAACCATGTATATAATAAGCAAAAAGTTGGTTAATTCGAAAAATCTCTCGTGAATAATTCTTCCCTGAATGTAAACTCTGCCTAAATTATGTCCCGAGTGTTACGTAACTCTCCTAGTAGTAACGTTCGGTATCACTCGCGACAGAAAAATGTTGCGAAGCTAACTTAAAAATCTAGTATCTCTTATAAAAAAGCAGGTTATTACCACAGCCCAAGCTATTTCTTTAAAGTAATAATGTAGCTATGAGCGGAACGCATAAAAATAACGCAAATATGCAATACGAACTTCGAAATTGGTATTTTAACGCCACAAAATAACCTGGACAACTCGTTCAACACACAGAAAAATCCGGATCAAGTGGACGATTGGACGAATATTTTATTTTTTACATTCTGACATAATGAGCATCAGTACTGCCGCGCTAAGGAATCTTATTCGGCTTTGGATACACACATATTAAGCCAGTATTTAGTAACTCTCTTAGCGTAACGCTTGCGACATGAAATTCCGGGACACATATTTATGTTCACATAAAATTTTATAGAAACATAGTTAAATTAACAAAATACGAGCGTTATAGAGGAAAATTAGTAATAAATTCATTAAAAGCTACTTCTTAGCGCTAGAAGTTATTTTTTTCAAAATATTTTATACATAATACCCAAGAGATGTATTTTGGACATTGATTTTTTGTATGGGAAGAAAAAGTTACAACTTTTAAAATGACAAAAAGAAATAGTAAATTGCATGGTATGATAAATTTAACGATGATCACTATTAATTCATGATTCATATAATCAGTTGCCACAATATTATCGATGTCAGCACAGTTTTTAATGAGCTATTAACACATACTTTCTTCGGACAAAAGAACAAACGAAATGTACAATTTTACACGGCCTTACCCTTGACTAAATCGGAAAGTTATCGATTCTTCTATTTATTATTGTACAAAAATTTTTTGGGCGCCTGAAAATTATTAACAATTACCCCGCAGGTAATAGTATAAAAGGTTTTCGTTTTAAGAAAAACCCTAGTTAGTAAAGAAATTGTTAACTATATGAATACAAACACACACACAAAAATAAATAGTTAACGTAGTTATAGTTAGAGTAGTAACATTGCTTGTCCAGTTCCTTAGTTGCGAACTTAGGCAGTGGTTAAGGAGCAATGTATTTATTGCAAAAATAGTACAGTACAGTAAAAGCAATAAATATTTTACGATTTATTGTTTTTCATGATTTTAAAGACAAAAATTTTGAAAATACTTGTACTAACATTATGGTAAGTGATTCCATGATTCACAAAGTTTTGGTTTTGGCTTCGGTTTTTACAAGAAACCACTCAACAACTCGGCATTCTTGTAAGTTGTCACGATCGCCGTCGAAAGCGCACTAGTTCGCGGAGACGGCCATTTGCCTGTGACATGAGCCCTGTGGCCATGTCGCGCGGACACCGACACGCCCTTTTGCCACTTCTCCTGGTAACTTGATGTTTTGAAAATCGTCCTTTAGTGAGGTAGTACTAGTATGTTCTTTGGACGACTATACCACGTATATAATAACAACACCAACAAATAGAAAGTACAGTTTTGACGTCATTATATGACTTAAATTTGCATAAAAAATCACTAAAAAAAATCATAGAAAGCTAACTTTTTTAAAAAACACATACAGACCTATTACTGTTTTATTTATAAGCACAGTTATATAACCAGAATATTAACGGTCTTTCTAGAATGTAATTATGCTAAGTTTGATTTAAATTATGTAAAATGGTGTTAGTCGTTATAAAAAAGAAATAAAACACGATTCAAGGTATGGTTGACAAAAAAAAACAATATTGAAATGGGTTTTTTCTGAGTCATTGTGTACCTCTATAAAATTAGGTAACAGAGATTTTGTATTTGATTTGGACCAAAACATACAAAGTTTTGTGTTGGCTATAATTATTATTAATAGTGTCGTTCACCGAGTTCTTTGTTTTCAGCAAATCGAGTATTATTTTATTCGTTTTAAAATATATACTAATTGTGTTTTTATTTCGAAATCTTATACATCTACTTCATATCCAGCTAACACACTATTATATTTATGTATTAAAATAGAACAGACGAAACCAATTACACTATTATTTGTGCCACCAATATTTGGTAAATAGTCTTGATTGATATTGGAGATATCCAATCTACATCATCATGATTTGCCAAGCCTTTTTCCAATCCATGTGGTGTGGCTTACAATCTAACCGAATCCAGATAAGAACCTATCTGACCACAAACCAGTAACTTTATGACACGATACTCCTTGGAAAAATTGCTGCTGTCTACCCATAACGACCGACAAAGATGTACAGAAGCACCGAGTAATCTCAATATGTTCACATATCCAAGGAATAACCTTGGTAAGCCTTTCTTAACCCTGAAGATCAATGGGTAAGGCTATTTATATTTTATCGTAGAGCTCTTCAATGAGAGAATGAGATTCCCTATGTCCATGCAAGCCAAAACAATAGGCACAATCATCCTTCACAATAATTCATTGACTGATTTATCAAAACGGTAAACATTATTTCCTTCCTGCTAGATGTTATTTTCAACAGTGGTCATTGACCCATGTATTTTAATAAACATTCTTTATTAAATATCAGAAAAAAATCGATGCAGAATCAACCTCTATCGAGTTCAAGATTCTCTTTGTTTTACTGACTTCCAAAAACGGAATCTCAATTGGACGTAGATACACAAAAACGATCCAACCCACAAAATATCACTTTTGAGATAATGAAGTTTGAAGTTTAAGTTGTATTTGCTCTTTGGTATTCTATTTTGTGATTTTGTTGATTTGGGATATAGTTGTAAAAATTGGTGTCCGTTTTATAGAAATATGTTTTATTAGGAATAAATAAATTTTTTTAGAGATATTTAAGAAAATATGGGGTTGGATCGTTTTAGCTAAAAGCCATTTTCAATTATGCTAAGCTTATATTGAATTTCGCAGAAACGATCCAGCATGGCAAATTGTTATGTAATTACGTATTTATATAATAAAATAGTCAATTTTCTTTATTGAATTTTTATTATATATCTGAAGACAAAAAAAACACATGTATCTATAAAACCTGAGATCAGTTTTACTTCTGTTTGCACTGATTTGTCATCATTAAACTTTATTTAACTTCCTCCATTTCAATATTAAAGTCTGGTTCACCCCGAAACCCTTCGAAATCGTCTTGAAGATTGGTATTACCTCCAAAAGACTTGTAAAAAGGTAGACAGATAATATAGACCATAGAGACTAATTTGGCATACTCAGCTCATTTTCGACCATACTGTGGGTTGGATCCTTTTTGCGTATCTACATCCAATTTGTCTGTATATGTTTTTGTTAATACTCAGTATAATATTCTGGTTCCTGCATACATATTAGTGTACACAAACCAAACAAACAACTCTTCAATTATCAAAACAAAAACAACTACCTACTACAATATTGTAGTGTCAATGCCAGCTTTAACGCCAAAATTACATCATTTAAAATTCCGTACGCGATCGATAAAATGCTTTCAATGTTATCTTTAAATTGGTCAAGGATGAACCGACCTCTAAACCAAGGGTTTCTTACTAATAAATATGGGTACAGGTATTAAGTGCTAAACATGGGTATGTTGTATGAACCAACTTGGTTCATATAGAATATTAATATTTCTAAAACTAAAACTTAAGCATGATTGTGGTACAACAATTTTAAATGGTTAAAGTAGTAAAACAGCCAGTAATAATGCTAGAGACATAACAAATAGGCATAAGCCAAACATTCAGAAAGAAAGATTTAAGACATAAAATATCGAACAAGCTTTAAAAAGTCTATAAACAAACCATCATGACATAGCACTATGCATTAAAGTCAAATGTATAAAACTTACACTCACATTGAGATCTTTGAATGGGTGAATTAATATACCGAGAGGTAGCCTAGATTTCTGCAGAAGGTTGTTCGTCTCTGGGATACGGTTGACGGTACATCTGAAGATCCTGCAAATATTTTTATAACATATTAATACATAGGTAATAAACATGATGTGTACGAAAATAAATAAAAAAATTGTTTCTTGTCACTAGTAAAAACATTGACATTTAAGTATATTGTCACATTCAAATGTTTTAGTCTAAATGGTTCTGAATCTGTTGTCTGCTAAAGGTAAAATATGAACCGCAAAAGCTAAAAATATCATCCCAAAGAGATTTAAAATATCAAATGTTTCAACTGAAAAGTAACATTGATACAAACTAATTTAAGTTTCTATCATAAAAATTGTGTTCCAATTGTTTTATTTCTATCCATAGTTAAATTTTCTTCAGGGATCAGAAGTGGTCCCTGCAATCAATATTGAAACCAAATTGGTCCTAGATTAAACAAATTTTGAGAACACTGATGACACAGAACAACTGGGCTATAAAACTGATGAAACTGATGATGCTGATTCCCAAACCAAACAAACTAAGCTTGTGTTTTAGAAGAGTATTTAATCACATAAAGCCGGCTCTACACGTTGGCCAACACAGTGGCGAATGTAGTGGCCAGTGCCTATTCGCCAACGTGTAGAGGGGGTGTTTGTGCATCTTGGGTTGTATTGGAATGATGGCCGACGAGTTGGCGCGAGATCCGTGTGGTGTCGGTTTTTTGCAAAAGATCAAAGGGTTGTTGGCCGAGTATTGGCTACCGCGTCCACACGTTGGCCGCGCGTTTAGTATGCTACGAGCTCCCAGAACGATCGCACGCACCTGATTAAACATTTTAACCGCTTAAAAAAAAAGAAGGAGGTTCTCAGTTCGTCTTGAACTTTTTTTTGTGTATGTTACCTCATAACTCGAAGTCAGCTCGACCGATTTAGAAAATTCTCTTTTCATTTGAATTGGTATAGTTTCTAGTTGGTCCCATTGTTACGAAATCAGGATCTGATGATGGGATCCTGGAGAAATCGAGGGAACTCTTCAAATATTATAGGCACATCTATAGCATTTTGGTTATATCTTATAGTATCTTGTGCAGTTGCTCTCGAAAAGCACCATTTGGGGAAGTGGAACTGATGATGAAGACCACAGATGACCACCGAAACTACTCAATAATAAGTATTTCATGGATTGCGATTCGATTACTTGAATATGGATGTTAAACACTTTATGTTCGTCACAATGCATATGGTGATGTAGAGCTGATGGTGAAGTACCAGGAGAACTCCTCAAAAATTAACGGCTCTGCATCGGGAATATTTTGTAAAAGGTGATAAGTAGTTGATATTTTGGATTTTGTAACTAGATAAATTACAAACCGACCCACTAAAAAGCGAGAAAAAACTTTTTAACAAAAAATAAAACCGACTTCCATATTAAAATACTACAAAGGCAAAAATAACTATAATTTCGGAAGGCGGTGTCAAAAAAAGAAAATACAAAACGAATAACACCGACTACCGAAATTAAAGTTATGGTATTTTTGGCGTTGTATTGTTTTGATATGGAAGTTGGTTTTATTTTTTGTTAAAAAGTTTTTATAGTCACGCGTCGGTAACAACTAGTGTAAACAAAATATCAGTAATGACTAATAACGAAGAAACTTTTCAGTTTATAGAGCTCTACCAAGCCGTAAATTGTTTGTGGAACCCAAGAAGCAGCAGCTAGCGCCTCAATACCCATTTTAATAAATACGTCCGCACATTGGCCTGAACCGTAGCAAACTGAACGACCTTCCAACGTGTGGACGCTATCACGAACTCTTGGCCAATATGCTGGCCACTACATTCGCCACTGTGTTGGCCAACGTGTAGAGCCGGCTTAATGCAAACATGGATACAGTAATGAATGTTGCTACAGTTTACATGGAACACAATTTAATGAATATAATTTTCATAGACTTTCTATCTTTCTTTTCTTTTTTCTCTTTTTAGGGTTCCATAGCCGAATGGCAAATAACAGAACCCTTATAGTTTCGTCATGTCTGTCTATCTGTCTGTCTGTCCGTCCGTCTGTATGTCATAGCCAATTTATTCCGAAACTATTAGGGCTATACATGTGAAACTTGGTAGGTAGATATAATCTGCAAACCGCTTTTCGATTTTAAGAAAAAAAAAATAATATTTAAAATAAAGGGGGCTCCCCATACATGGAACTGAAACTACATTTTTTTTTTATGAAACCTAAGCGTGTGTAGTATCTATACAGGTTTTTAAAAATGAAATTGAGGTTTGTAAAACCACTTCTTCATAAAGTTAATCGTTTAAATGATATACACTTCCAAAGTGGTGAAATGAGTGTGTGTCCCTCTAACTTCTATAATAATGGAGTGAAAAATCTAAAAATATATATGCTGTAGATCTAAATGTAAACTAACTTAATGGTTTGAACGAGATCAGGTCAGCAGTTTTTGAGATACTGCATAATCTAAAACTGTAAATATAACTTTGTAATTTATACAAACACTATGAAAAACAAAGTTATTAGGCGTAGTTACTACGGAACCCTTCATGGGCGAGTCTGACTCGCACTTGGCCAATTTTTTTTTCTTTTATTTCTATATCAATTTTATTTTTACCTGTTTACAAAAAAGGAGAAGATCCTGTATCCATTTGCATGTTTTTTTTTTATTACACTACACATCAATGAAAAATGCATTACTGCAGATGAATATTTAATAATTACTGTATGTTTATGAATATTAACTGATTTTGATTATTATGACTTTCACATATTACTTTTACTAATAGCAGTGGCGGCCAAAACCGGCATATCCCAGGACCGAAAATTTCGAACATACATGGGCTTGCATTAGAATTACGGCCCAACCCCTCTCATAGAGAATAGGCCTGTGTCCCAGCAATGGAGACATTATAAGCGGTTTATAGGGGTAAGAGTACTCTTAGCCCTCCCTATATAAAACTATGTTGTTTTGTGTTCATGCCAGTCTACTATGTAGGCAGGTTTTAAGCAAATTCTACTTCCTTATTACAGCTTCTCTACACATTTACAAAACAGACTATGGATTTATTAAAACCAAGCTATCGAGGCTATCTGGGTAAGAAGAAATGTGTTTTATTATTTGTTAACATTTTGATGCCTTTAACAAAACAGCCTCAAAAAGAGATATCATGATGGCTGTACAGCAGCCATCATGATATCTCTTTTTGAGGCTGTTTGAAGTGAATAATCCAATAATATTTATATATTATCTTGGTGTGGCTGTAATGTATACAAATATAGTAATCAAGAGTATAAAAATATTTAATGTTATCTTTCAAAGTACTAGTGCATGATGAAATTAAGAACATTTTTCATACCACAATATTGTTATGAAATACGAAATATTTTTCATAGGAAGTACTTGCCAAGATGTGAACTTGTGAAACGTAACCTAAAAGGGAACATAACAAAAAGATGTACCTATTTCTGATCAATATTTAATCATTAATAAATTAACTTTACTGGGCCATCTAATTATGTCAGCCTTAATTGCCTTTAATTGATATTAATTTATTTGAACAACTCCACATCATGAGAAGTTAAAAAAATATTGTGTTGACCACAATTTCAGTTGACGGTAAAAACTGTGGTCCACAAATACTATTATTATTTTCTGTAATTCTTCAGTTAAATGTAAAAGATAGTATTAATCAAATGCGTAACAAACGACCTTCTTACAAATACGTGAGTCTAACCATATCACAGATTTGAGATTATGCAACTCTACGGTAGACTTTACTTTATCTTTCCTCCTGATAACATACTCCTTTGTATGTTAGTTAAAGGTTGAATGAGGAGCAACTGGTCAATAAATATTATAATAAACTGAACATTTATAAGCAGAGTGGAACACAACACATCGGAACAAACAATAGAATGCAGTAAATAATAAAATAATTATTGTGACGTCAGAAACAAAGCTATTTTTAGAAATAAAGAAGAAAGTTGAATTACATATGGCATCTTGTGCTTATTAGAATAATTATTGTAAAAACAACTTCTACAACCCGTGACAACATAATTCATTGTTTACTAACAAAAAAGGTCAAGATAATGAAAGCAAATCAATGCTTTCCAAATTTTTAATAAAATAGGTTAAAGGTATAATTTTTTTTTATCTATAAACCGGAAAATATGCGTGACTTATAGTATATTGTTTGAAACTGCAAAGATATGATAGACCTTATTTAAATGTATTAAAAGCTAATATTACATTGTAAACAAATAAATACTTCTCAAAACCACGTAAAAGGTAATTTAGATCATTTAAGGTAAATATAATTAAAACCTACCATTATAGGTAGCACAACATTTGAGGAACTATTTTTGTATTAAAACTTATAAGAAAGAGTATTCAATTATTATTAATAGATAGGAAGTTTACAATAAATGGAAAAAAATTGTATGACAATTAAACTTTTTTATGATTATTTTTGTAATATTGATTATAATGTAATACAATAACACTTATTTCCCCATATTTAATGTTTATTGGATCCCGCACTAGGATACCCTGTGTTGCAGGATCCACTCGCTTCAGATTATTATGTTAATTAAATTGCATTGTATTGGGTAAATTTATTGTGTTTATTGAACAGTTTTTTTTTGTGATTTTTATGCCAAATATTTTTCTACACTGTCACATTGGGAAATCTCTGGAAGTATTTATAAACCTTACAAGACAATTTCAAAAATGTAAGGTCTTGATCTTTTTGTTTAATAACACAAAAATAACAGCAATATGGAATCAACTGAATACCCATGAACTCAAATGATTTAAAAGATTTATATGACAACTCTAAAAGCCTAAGGTCACACAGTTTTTGTTGATTAATTTTAGCAACTGTTAGTTGCAAAAAGTACTCAGCAAGTCTGTCTGAACCACTATGAATTAAAAAATAGTCTAATTGTAACAGATTATTGCTTTCTATTTTCATACTTTAAAAAATATGGCACTTACTCAGGGCTGCAGTTAGATGAGTCAGCAAACTGATGAGCCAGTTTTATTTCCGGAGGGTCCTCGGGGTATTCTGGTAGTATATGCTTACACTGCAGCAAATCTACCATATGGTGACCCCACAACTGGTCAAAACCTTGCTTAGTCACACTCAGTTGCTGCATTTGCTGGTTCAAATACTGCTGTGGAAACTGCTTCATAATATTGGCTTGTTGTTGGGTCATAGTAGGCATAGGTTGCGCCTGTTGATTTGGAAAATTCCCAGGTGCTGGAGCCATTTGAGGATATCTATTCTGCATGTTGCTTTTCGGAGCTCCACTTGCTTGCACAATAGGCCCTGGTGGTGGCCCCATTTGATGACCCATCGGCGGTAAATTTTGTTGCCCCATCAGAGGCATTTGAGGTCCTGCAGGAGGATTTTGAGAACCACTGAAGTTACTTGGAGGTCCCATAGGTCCAGTAGATGGACCTGGTGGACCTATAGGCTGCCCAGATGGACCATTCTTGTATTGTCCTGGATATGACTGTGCTTGAGCTGGTCCTGGTCCCATTGGAGGTCCACTTGCTAGGCCCATAGGTGCCGGAGGTTGACCAATTGGTGCAGGTGGCTGGTTCATAGGTGGCAGTGATTGGCCCATAGGTTTTGGAGGACCAGGTGGCATTGATGATGGGCCACTTACATTAGGACCATTAATCCCAACATGCCTGGGGGGCCCTATAGGTTGTCCAGTTGGTGGGCCACTGAAGCCTTGTATTCCAACAGGAGGTCCACTGGTTGGTGGAGGCACTAAAGGACTATTCCTTGGAGGCCCAGAGATAGGAGTACTAGAGAAAGGAATATTGGGTTGACTTGTCATTGTAGGGCCAGGAGGCTTGGGAATTAGCCCAGATGGAGGGGCATAGGGTGCATTCATTAATCCTTGACCATACCCTGAAGTTGCTGGCTTGGCTCCAGGAAGAGAACTATAAGCACTTGATGAAACAGGGTATTGGCTTTGAGGTCCTACTTTAGGCTGTGAAGAGAGTGGGCCATTTACAAGAGGCTGGCTTGGTTGACTAGAAGGAATGAGAGGTGGAGCATTGTCATTAATCTGATGCGGTGCAGGATGATAGCTGGGTGGATAAGGAGTAGGTGAAGAGTTGGTGTTAGGCACAGTTCTAGGACTACCTGATGACAATGGGACATTCTGGGGAGGCTGAGGGTTTGGTAAGGAGTTGGGACCTGCTGATATTGGCGGCCTCATGGGTGAAGACTGCAGACTGTGCTGCATATGCGGCAACATGCCAGGTTGATTGAAAGCAGGTGAACTACTAGCACTCTGACTATAGTTGTTGAGATTTTGTAATACATGGTTTGGGGGTGCTGATGATGACGGCGCGTGTTGGGGACTATTCGAGTTTGGGTCCTGTTTTAGTCCTCCATATCCTGGCGGCAATTGGCTCATAGGAACTTGGCCAAACTGTTGGGTATGGTTAAACGTTGGCGGCCCCGTATTGGCGTTCACTTGAGGTGGTCCCGGAAAGTTGTTATACGGATTTGGTGGTAAATTGGACATGGCTTGTCAATCTGGAAAGATATAACTGCGTTCTAGTGACATTCTTCAAAAGAATAATAACAAAGCCTTTGAGATTTGTTTCCCGGAAACGGTATAATGTTTATATTGTGATAAAAATGCTGATATCGACAATGATTTAATTAAAACATGCTAATTCACTAGTACTATGACGGATGGGCGATGGAAGGACAGAATTAAATGCCATCACTTACCGCAGTCAGGACGTGGTACAGACAAAAATACTTTCACTAACACTTGCGTATTGTTATACCATTCTCACATATTATCACACCATGTAAAATAATGTAATTAATACATCCAAAGAATAAAAATACGACCCTGACTTACGTGGCCGAGCAATTTAGAGCGCCCTCTGGATTGATTTTTTGACATATCACGTCAACTAGTGAAGCTCGATTCCTCGAATCCACTAATGTTTTAGTCGATTGTAGATTATTCGAATTATATTATTAAAACATAACTAAGAGCAACTATTTCTGAGCAATTATAAATTACTAGCATTTCACCCGCGTAGATTTTGAAATAATTTGTAGTCTATAGCATCTGGGGGCACGGCAGTGCCCCCGCCAAGTCGAGCAAAAAAGCGGCACGGCCGTACCATTCTTTTCTCGAAGCAACTCAGGCCATTTTCGACCCCCTATAACTTCGTTGTGGATAAAACTAGAAGCCTGAATTTTCAGTAACCAAACAGGCATTGTATAAACACGGTATATTTCAAATTTCATTCAATTTATTTATAACGAGTCAAAGTTCCTTAATTTTGTAAATTTTGTCACTCATTGACTGACCGATCATCAAAAGTCTAAAGCACTTCTAGCAGACATAGAAGCTTCAAATTTAGAATACAATTAGTGTTTAGTAAATGAATCAAGGAAAAATAAAATATTTTTCAATTTCGTTCCAGTTTTCTAGATACATCAACTGCATAAATAACTTTGTAATCCCATATAAATATATAGGATTACAAAGTTACATTTGCAGTTAATTAATCAGTGTACCTGTATAATATAATGAAATAATAGATGTAGATGGGTTCTTTTTTTTTGGTCAAGAATATCATCGAATGACTTCTTCCGCTCGGGTGTATCAGAATTCTATGGACTAAAAACCCACCCTGTTCCTTCGTAAGCCCTAAAGTTCCGGGGCCGCGGTATCTCGATGGAACTTTCCCATAAACCCCGACAGGCAATGGCCCTATGAGGCCCCGTCACTGGTATTAACAGCTTTTTGAGGCGCGCGTGGAACACAACGCGCCGCCGACCCGGGCCTGGTCCTTACCGGACGGTGAGCGACCCTTACTCGCCATCCGCAGGCCCACGCCTACGGTGGCCCGAAATCGACTCGCGATCCACGACGCCCGGGGCGTCTCCCCCGGCGGCTGAGGCGCGAGGAAGAGAGTTGCCTCTCCCTCGCACGTTAGGCCTCCTCCTTCGCTAGCATGACTGCTTCGCAGCAGGAGGTGACTGCATCCCATTCCCTCTCGCTTCGCACCATGGTCTAAACCAGAGCAGGGCGCGAGAAGTCGCCGCCACCGATCGCCTCTATGAGGATACGACGGTGCTCCACCCATGCAGGGCACACCTCGACCATATGCTCCACCGTGTCTTCCAGTGTAGATAGGTACCTAGATATAATAATTATGCTCAAAGGTAACTTGTTAAATGGTCAACGGAATATTAAGTATTAAGTAGAGTAAATTGCCCGAAATTGCATAATTACTTACTTATGGATTAACTTTAACCGAGACGTTTGACGAGTGCGGCATTAATTATTACTAACTAATGCAAAAGACGTACGTGCGTATCAAAGCCTCCGAAAAAAACCCATAGAGACAGGGAGTGGGCTTTAAGAAAACTCGTTGTTGGTATACAAGAAGTAGAAGGTACCGGAAAGGAAAAAAGTAGGACTTTCTACAAAAAGCAATGAGATCCCATAAAAAACAATACTTGTCAAAAACCCAAGTCTCGCAACTTAGTTGTTCTACCGTAAAAAGTTGTGAGATCCATGTAATACCAAGTCGGTTATTAATTTATTCAGTCCCTACTTAAGGGACCTTCTGTCTTAAGTTGTTACGTAATTATCTAACCTAACGACATCTTATAGTGACCATATCAATATTAAAAATCTTTACCGTTTTAAGTTAATTCAAAAAAGCATTACTTAATGCTTTTTTGAATTGGATCGTTACATACAACCTTACTAACAAACTTTAACCTGTTTCTAATAAATAAGTATAGACTAGCAGTCGCGTGGGGCTTCGCTCCCGTGGACTTTATCACGATAAAACAACATAGATAGATAGATAGATATATTCTTTATAGTACACCATAACAGTAAAAACAAAATTATGGACTTGACAATTAAAAAGGGTGATACAATGGGCGGTCTTAACCCTGCTAAAGCTACAAACGAATTCGATACCAATTTTTGAAGAAAGTTGAAAAGTTTGTTTGTTTGTTTTTCAACTTCATAATTCTAATATATAAAATTCTCGTGAAACAATATTAGTTACCTTACTCCTCCGAAACGGCTTTACTGATTTTTACCAAATTTTATATGCATATTCAGTAGGTCTGAGAATCGGCTACTATCTACTTTTTATCCCGGAATTCCCACGGGATCGGGATTTACGCGGGAAATCCTCCCACGTGAAAGAAGTTGCGGCTAGTATTAGTATAGATTTCTGCTTAACACAAACCACAGTAACTACTAACTATACTAAGGTTATACTTATATTCTGCACAAGGCTTCTGATCAAGTAACAAGTGTGTTAATTGTAAGCAATATACAAAAGTACTCTGTGATTGTAAGTTTGTGTAGTCTGCTGTCTGCTAGATTAATAGCATTAGCCACTTTCGCATTAGGGGCCTTATGCGTTTATTGTAATCTAACCCGATTAGATTGTATTATATTTTAGCGCCGGCTTGTAAATCTAGGGTTCAATACGTACACTGTAGTCTGTACGCAAGTATAGAGATATGCGAAATATTAGCTGTGCCCACCGCTTCTGGGGGCGCGAATTTCAGGTTTATTCCACTTCTGCCGCCTTCGATCCAGGGGATCCAATATTGTTTTTAATGAATTCTCAATATTAAACCTCTCACATGACAACAGATGCTTGCGAAGATTTCATTTAAAAAAAAAGCAGGTAAGTGTACGTTGGGCGTACAAGTATATAAGTAGTTAAGGGAGTTTTATAAATCACAATTCCGTATTAACCCAAAAAAAAAATTTTTTCTTATATTTGTGTCGTTCTTATATCTGTATGGATATTGTGGTCCTAATTCTAATCCCAGGATATTATAACTTTCGATTGCTATTATTACAACAATACGATTTCAAGTGCGGTGTCGAAGTAGAACGGTTGGCAACCCTACTGACACTGTTCCCAAAGAAAAGTTGCGAAGAACATAAATTATCACTCAGCCTTTACAGCAAGAGTGAACAGGCATCTCTGACTTATTTAAAGTTATCTGTGAACAGGCATCTTCTGGGCTCGCTCGTTCCATGGTAGACCTCATCTAACGCTTACCATCAGATGGGATCGAGGTCAAGAGCGGGCTCATCCGTAAGAAATAAAATAAAATGGAGAGCCCTCAGCTTGCGCAGTGTCGATCAGTCGTATGCGATCAAATCCTTGAAAAGATGACTGAGCTGGGACCCTATGACCCAGGCGTGATCTCAAATGTAATTTAAAAACTAAGGTCATTTATAGAATATTCTCTCTTTGGTAAAATGGTGATTTATCAGCAGTCAAATATACTGCTTACTATAAAGTGCCTGATGTAGGTTTGAAAAAAAAGCCTGTGTTCCACAGGCCATCACTTTACATCGATAATATACAAAAACAATTAATTAATTAATCGCTAATTTAAAAAGAAGATACAATAATTACAGTTACTAATGGATCAGGAACTAACACTAAATTATTTCAGGATTTTTAGTAGTTTTTCCGATTTTTAGTAGTTTTTCTATTAATTTAATCAATATATTTACTCTCATTATCTATATATTATTGTATTAATCAAAAGGTTATTTATGCCTTTAAGCAGCCCCGGATCTAGGGGGGGCAAGCCGGGGCCTACGCCCCGGGCGGTAAGTTCAGAGGGCGGCCAAATTCAAATATTACACACGTATGGACAACAAATCATTTACTTAACTTTGACCACAGAATAAATAATAGTACAAGTACAGAAATTTCACTCTTGTTTCACTGTGTCTCTGTCAACGGGGCGTGCAAGTGAAAGCTAATCGCAGATGGCGCCACCACCGTAATAACCTTTGTCACTGTCAGTGTTAGTTAGATTGTGAGATATTATATAGTTATCTGTATCATCTATGGTTATCTGTGGTAATATTTTTATTTTCATTTCATTGATTTCAATTGATTTCTGTACAATTTTGCGATTAAAGAACATAATACATGTTCTTTAATCGAAAAATTCTCAATAACTGTCTCTAATTTAGGAATTCATTACTGTTCCATAGAGAAACTGCTTTGATTTTGGTAAGTGTGCTGCTAGCGCCACTTTGACAGTTGCACGCCCCACTCGACCGATACCCAGGAGTACATGGTTTTATAGTCTTTGGATACAGCACACGGACCAAGTGACCGGGTGCAGCGAGAGCTCGGGATGGGACGCGCTGCATGAACATTATTATTCGCGAGATGCGCAGATCAAAATAAAGTGTACCCTGTTGTAAAATTCGATTATATTTTAATATATTTTATTCTTTTTTATTTGACCAAAATGTAATAGGAAATATAGTTTATTATACAGGAAAACAAAAAGGAACGCAGAAGTCGAGGCATTTTTTCTACAATATCGAAACAAAACTAACTTTGTGGCGGAACTGGTTCTGTTGTGACTAGATTTAAAAACAAAATTTACGGAAAATATGAAATAAATAATCCTTTTTATATTTATTTAAACAATTAATTGATAAATCAAATAAAATAGCCTCAGCTTCAAGGATTAACACAAAAATATTGTTTTTTATTCTGTTTCGTGTCACTGTCGCTTGATACTTGGCATTTTTTTTTAATTTTACTCCAAAACATAATATTTTACTACCTTTTCGAAAAGTAATAAATAATTGCGCTATACATATTTGTGGTTGTACAGAAATAAAAGGTAAAAATTCATCCGATTTTATAGATTTAACTTCATCAATTTGAAGGGACAGTGACAAAATGGAAGTCTTAAAATCATAATGTGACTCAGGCTGGCTGGACAAATCTTCAAAATAGCTCGCATTTAACTAGGTCAATAGGGCACTTTATGTGACCGCTTAACCCCTTATTTCAAATTTGTGACGCTACAGAATCTTAGATAATCGATTGAAAACGTGTCACGTGTCACAGCCAGCTTGAAACACCACTTTTCGCTGGTCTCTCAATCTCGGTAACGAAAGTGATTATCATGACTTTTTGCAATCAACGGGCGTCACATTTTGTGACAGGCATCGAGCTAAAAGTTTTGTGATACGTACAGCGGTTTAGTAGAAAAATGCAAAAAATTGTGTCCACCCAGCTTGAATTTACGTATAAAACTGGCACTTCCGAATCTCAATAACGCGAGCGTTTTCGAATATGGTTCCTATAGTAACATTTAGTGACGCAATGTGTGACAGTAATAACTTTTGATTTTTGGCATCACATGTAACTGTTTACGAGAAATCAATAAAATCTTAATGTCCAGACAGCCTGAGTTCAACCTGGCTGGACACATGTATCTCCGTTGCATGATGATCTACGGCCTTCAAAATATTTTCAAATTTTTGTGACGGGGACGATACTGATAACCTGAATTTGTGATGGACAAACTTTGAGGAGTTTCCAAGATATTGATCATTTAAATTTTCCTTTATACAATACAAGATATTATTCTTGCCCGTTCCGTCGCACTACTTAATGGATGGTCTTCAGCAGACCATGCATTAAGTAGTGCGACGGAACGGGCAACTTCGCAAAAAATGAGACTAAATCCAATGCAATATTGGATAAAAGAGGCTGAAAAGGTTGCTGAAAAAAGTGGTGTTGACCCTATTTTGCACAACAAACGAATTCCGAAACGAAAAAAAAAACATTTTGATGAGATGTGTGAAGGCGAATTACAAACACTCCAACCTGTTCAACTATTTTCTAAAGAAAAAATGATGGTATTTGATTGAATCATATCAGAAATTAAAAAGTTTGATTGTGTTACCATGCTGAATTTGAATTTTGGGTTTCTTAATGGTAGGTACTAATATTTTTAAAATGACAATTGAAGAACTGCAAAAGTATGGAGCAGATCTGGCTCGAAAATACAAGCGAGATTTAAGCGCTGTTGAATTCTGCCAGGAACTCTACGTTTTTAATTAAAGAGCAAGCTCCGCTTTTATTTGGTGACATAGAAAAACCTAACGATTTCTATCTCTTGTAACAGATCTATACTCATGATTTGCAGGATGCTTTTCCGAATATTTGTATTGCCCTGCGATTTTACTCTACGCTTCCTACTACATCCGCAAGCTGTGAGCGAAATTTTAGCAAACTAAAACTAATTAAAACTTATTTGCGATCTTCTATGAGCCAGGAACGCCTATCGAGTCTTGTAATGTTAGCGATAGAAAATCGAATGGCACGCGACTTAAATTATTTATTTAATTACAACGGTTATGTTTACAACCAATGACAGTAACTAAAATTAAAAGAGACAATTATAACACATAATAAAATATACAAAATAAAAAAGTAGGTATACTAAAATTTTAAGTGAAAACATAAGTAAAAGAAGGTTAACATTTTAAAAACACTCATGAATTCTTCTCACAGTACATCTGACATACCAATAAAATCTTCATCCATCCATACGCAAACAGATTGCTTGTTGGATTAGAATCCAAGAGATCATTAAGCGCAGCCAGAGTGCGAGGAAATTGGCGACTTAGCACGTGCAACAGTACGACATGGAGGCACGGCAAACAGCCTGTGCTTTTGCCCCGGCAGTAATTGTCTGGGACAAAGAAGCGCGCCAGCACATGTAACAGATCAGGAGCGTCAATAGCACCACGGAGCATCTTACAGTTGTGAGCTGATCTCGAGCTCGCCTTACCTCTAAGGAGTTGTATCCGAGGCAACCCAGTAAGAACTTTGTCGGATAGAGGTAAGGATAGTAGTCGTGTTTCAGCTTATATTCATTGGTATGTAAGGAACGCTTTTTGAACCTTTTCTAATAAAAGTGCGTAGGTACTTTCATGTGGATTCCACACGCAAGAGCTGGTTTCTAGCTTGGTACGTACGAGCGCATTAAATATTATTTTGACGGCATGAGCGGTGCGAAAATCGGGGCAATTACACAGAACAAAACCTAACCTTTGGTAGGATTGTTTAGCTACCATGGCCATGTGGTCGTGGAAGGTGAGCTTTCGTTCTTTCATGGCTTTTGACTTCGTGATGGTATTATTATTTAAATTATATTCAAAACTAGCTTTTGCCCGCGACTTCGTCCGCGTGGAATAGTTACTTTGGGCTAACGTTAAATTTAACCCCGATTTTGAAGCATTCTTCATTGGCGCTCCGCTCCTATTGGCCTTAGCGTAATGAATTAATGATATAATATAGCTGTGCCCGCGACTCCGTCAGCGTAAGTTAATGTATTGGTAATATTGTTTAGATCACGTTCACATGAGGCTTAAGTACCTAGAGAACGCTTCGACCGCGAGACGCGTCGAGCGCGGCGACCGATTCTCAAAAATAATCCTTATAGCATGATTCAGTATTCACGCGCGATGGCTTATTATTATAAGCGTATTTCATGTATAACTTTGGTGTTTCTATACCGATTTATATGATTCTTTTTAAGGTTTCGTAGCCGAATGGCAAAAAACGGAATCTTTATAGTTTCGACATGTCTGTCCGTCTGTCTGTCTGTCTGTCTGTCCGTCCGTCCGTCTGTCACAGCAATTTTATTCCGAAACTATTAGGACTATACATGTGAAACTTGATAGGTAGATGTATTCTGTGAACCGCTTTCCGATTTTGAGAAAAAAATTAAAAAATATTTAAAATAAAGGGGGGCTCCCCATACATGGAACTAAACCTGAAAATATTTTTTTTCATGAAATCGATGCATGTGTGGTATCTATAGACAGTTCTTTAAAAACGACATCGGGGTTTCTAAAACCACTTTTCCATAAAGTCAATCGTTTAAAAGATATAGATTCCAAAGTGGTAAAATGTGTGTGTGGCGGACACAACCTCTAACTTCTATAATAATAGAGTGAAAAATCTAAAAAAAATATATGTCTGTAGATCTTAATATAAACTTTCAACCAAAATTAGTTTGAACGAAATCAGTTCAGCAGTTTTTGAGATACAGCATATTTTCTAAAACCGCAAATATAACTTTGTAATTCATACAAACACTATGAAAAACAAATTTATTCGGCGCAGTTGTAATAAATGTGAAAAAGCCAGTTTTAAGAAATTTTTAAGGTTTTTTTTTTCAAAACAAATTTATTTGGCGCAGTTGTAAAAAATGTAAATAAGCTAGTTTTAAGAAATTTGTAAGGTTTTTTTTCGTCAAATAAATTTGCATATTATATTATAGTTACTACGGAACCCTTCATGGGCGAGTCTGACTCGCACTTGGCCAATTTTTTTATGGAATAGTTAATAATGTTAGCTTTTTCAATTAGGGGTGACTGAGAGTGTTATAAACGTAAGAGTAGACAAATATTATAATCAGAAAGCTTCGAACTGCTAAGCTATCGGGAGTTACACGTGTTATTGTGAGTCAACCATAAAAGTTAGACATATGCTGTCGTGGGATATTTTTTATTTAATTTTAAGGAGAACATTTCCGTCATGAAATGATTTGTGTAGCTTTAACCATTAAGGTTGCACACGCGACGGAAGCTTAAAAAATGGAGTAACTTCTCCCGTTTTCCCAACATTTCCCTTCACTGCTCTGCTCCTATTGATTGTAGCGTGATGAAAAGTATACTATAACCCGCTCAGGAGTATGAAAAATAATTGTACCAAGTTTCGTTAAAATCCGTCGAGTAGTTTTTGTTTCTATAACGGTTATACAGACAGACAGACAGACAAAAATTTAACTGATTGCATTTTTGGCATGAGTATCGATCCTTAATCACCCCCTGATAGTTATTTTGGAAATATATTTCATGTACAGAATTGACCTCTCTACAGATTTATTATAAGTATAATTATACAGACAGACAGACAGAGAGACAGACAGACAAAAATTTAACTGATTGCATTTTTGGCATGAGTATCGATCCTTAATCACCCCCTGATAGTTATTTTGGAAATATATTTCATGTACAGAATTGACTTCTCTACAGATTTATTATAAGTATAGATTAACTGAGTGCCGCATGCGACCGAATGTCATAGCGAAGCATTTGGACGAATTAAACTCCATTTTGTTGTCTACACTCCACTTGTATATCGCGTCTATATCTCTCTGCAGTGCCAAACTGTCACGCTCGGAGTTTATTTCCAGGTACAGTTTCAAGTCGTCAGCATACAAGAGACATCTAGCATGAAGCAGAACTTGAGGAAGATCATTGACCATGATGAGAAATAATAAAGGCCTTAAAATTGAGCCTTGACTCACGCCGGAACGCGTGTGATAGGTACCCGACACGTACATACAAAGCCTAACAAACTGCTGTCGATCACGTAGGTAATCTGCAAAGAAACGGAGGAGAGATGGTGCGAACCATCTCTCCTCCGTTTGTCCAAATTATGACAAGGCCATAGATTTATTTGCTGAACAAAAAGCTCGACGAGTAAAATTGTAATTTTAATTCACAAATGCCATAATTATATTTGATTTTCATTATGACAATAGCTTTTGCCCGCGACTTCGTCCGCGTGGAATAGTTACTTTGGGCTAACGTTAAATTTAACCCCGATTTTGAAGCATTCTTCATTGTCGCTCCGCTCCTATTGGCCTTAGTGTAATGATATATAGCCTATAGCCTTTCTCTATAAATTGACTATTTAATTAAAAAATATTTTTTCAATTCGAAGCAATAGTTCCTGAGATTATCGCGTTCAAACAAACAAACAAACTCTTCAGCCTTATATTATTAGTATAGATAACTGTTGCCCGCGACTTCGTCCGCGTTACCGTCGTTTTTCGTAAAAAAAAAAGTAGCCATGTCCTTCCTCACGGTTCAGTGATTTTGATGTAACAGACAGATTAACTTTCGTAATTTAGTAGGGAAATATAATATGTCAATCTATACTACTGTTGAAAAATATCGCAATACGGAACCGCACATAATTATTGTTAATAGCTGTGCCCGCGACTCCGTCAGCGTAAGTTCATGTATTGGTAATATTGTTTAGATCACGTTAACATGAGGCTTAAGTACCTATAGAAAGAAATTTTATACCTTCGGCCGCGAGACGCGTCGAGCGCGGCGACCGATTCTCAAAAATAATCCTTATAGCATGATTCAGTATTCACGCGCGATGGCTTATTATTAGTGTATTTCATGTATAACTTTGGTGTTTCTATACCGATTTAAATGATTATTTTTTATGGTTTAGTTAATAATGTTAACTTTTTCAATTAGGGGTGACTGAGAGTGTTATAAACGTAAGAGTAGACAAATATTATAATCAGAAAGCTTCGAACTGCTAAGCTATCGGGAGTTACACGTGTTATTGTGAGTCAACCATAAAAGATAGGCATATGCTGTCGTGGGATATTTTTTATATAATTTTAAGGAGAACATTTCCGTCATGAAATTATTTCTGTGTAGCTTTAACCATTAAGGTTGCACACGCGACGGAAGCTTAAAAAATGGTAACTTCTCCCGTTTTCTCAACATTTCCCTTCACTGCTCTGCTCCTACTGATTGTAGCGTGATGGAAAGTATACTATAACCAGCTCAGGAGTATGAAAAATAATTGTGCCAAGTTTCGTTAAAATCCGTTGAGTAGTTTTTGTTTCTATAACGGTTATACAGACAGACAGACAAAAATATTACTGATTGCATTTTTGGCATCAGTATCGATCCCTAATCACCCCCTGATAGTTATTTTGGAAATATATTTCATGTACAGAATTGACCTTTCTACAGATTTATTATAAGTATAGATATTTTTATTTTAAATCCTATCATGTGCTGTTTAAAATATATATTCTGCACGTTCATGTCTTTACATGTGTAAATAAACTGTTTGAAAGAATTTTGTACTGGCTTGAGAAGAAATTTCTTACCTCCTTAAAAATTTACCAAATCAAGAAAAAAAACCGGCCAAGTGTCAGTCATTGCATTTTTACGGTTCCGTAGCCGAATGGCAAAAAACGGAACCCTTATAGTTTCGTCATGTCTGTCCGTCTGTCTGTCTGTCTATCTGTCTATCTGTCTGTCTGTCTGTCTGGCCGTCCGTCCGTACGTATGTCACAGCCATTTTATTCCGAAACTATTAAGACTATACCTACAAGTGAAACTTGGTAGGTAGATGTATTCTGTATACCGCCTTCCGATTTTAAGAAAAAAATAAATAAAATTAAAATAAAGGTGGGCTCTCCATACCCCCGCATCTACAGACAGGTCTTTAGAAATGACATTGAGGTTTCTAAAACCACTTTTTCATAAAATTAAACGCTTAAAAGATATTATACGCTTCCAAAGTGGTAAAATGTGTGTGTCCCCTTCTATCTTCTATAACAATGAAGTGAAAAATCTAAAAAAAAATCTGTAGATCTTAATGTAAACATTCAACCGAAATTAGTTTGAACGAGATCGGGTCAGCCGTTTTTGAGATACAGCATCTATACTAATATTATAAAGCTGAAGAGTTTGTTTGTTTGTTTGTTTGTTTGTTTGTTTGTTTGTTTGCTTGAACGCGCTAATCTCAGGAACTACGGTTCTGATTTGAAAAATTCTTTCAACGTTAGATAGCCCATTTATCGAGGAAGGCTATAGGCTATATATCATCACGCTAAGACCAATAGGAGCGGAGCACTAATGAAGAATGTTTCAAAATCGGGGGATTTTTTTTCCACGCGGACGAAGTCGCGGGCGGAAGCTAGTATTTTATAAAACCGCAAATATAACTTTGTAATTCATACAAACACTATGAAAAACAAAGTTATTTGGCGTAGTTGTAAAAAATGTAAATAAGATATTTTTAAGAAATTTGTAAGGTTTTTGTTTTGTCAAATAAATATACATATACTATATTATTATAGTTACTGCGGAACCCTTCATGGGGGAGTCTCACTCGCACTTGGCCAATTTTTTGCTTTCAGTATTCGTAAATAATCCACTTTTCATCACATGTAACCATTCTACCCAATATTCTTTAATTTCTGTACCGATTCAACAAGGCAACGCAAGTTTCAACACGCATTTCTTTCTGCAGATCAGTCAAATCATGAGGCACTCGTTTTTCATATTTTTTTATTTTATTGATTACATGCAAATGAGTCAATATTCTAAGTAAGATGACGTTTGACCATGCCACCAATTCCTGGGTAGTTTGACTTGGATCGGCTTCCAGAATCTCCTTTCATACTTTAACCCCTATTATTAGCGGTTTTTGAAAATATGTTCAAACTTTTTTGCGTTGAAATTACAGCATATAATTATATTCTTTTGATTTTTTACTCTCTCACTTTTAATAAAATTATATACGGCCACACATTTTACCACTTTGGAAGAGTCTATCATAAAAATAGGATACCACAATGTCATTTTTAAAGACCTATCTATTGATCCAACATAAATAGGTTTTATGACACAAACAAACGGTGTATTACTATATTTGTTGCATGTTTTTTTTTTAATTTAGTTTTTTCTTAGGCGCGACTGTATAGCACGAGGTCTCGGGTTCTATTACCGGGTCGGCCAAGAAGAGCTAATTTTAATTTTCCCAGTAGTAGCCCGGAGTTTGGAAGTTGGTGGTGTGATACCCCCACCTCGGAAAGCACGTTTATTTATTTATTTATTTATTTCCAAGGCACGCCAACAACTTATTTACAAACTTATATACAGATAAACATACATTAATAGACCTGTGTAAACAAGTTACTTAAAGGCATGCACAACACTCACAGAGGACTGATTAATTGGTAATAAACATGTGATACATAATGTTTTTATAATAGTTTTAAAATTTAACAATAAGTAAAATGACTGCAAAAACCAATAAAAAAAAATTAAGAGTAAGCAAAAAAATTACAATATCAATTCAATAAAAAAAAACATATAAATTCAAATAAAATTCAACTAAAAATTCGATTAAGGATTTCAGTTAAGAATAAATATTAAAAATTATGAATTATAACAAGCAAATTCTTTGACAATAATAATAATATTGCAACAAGAGTCAATGTGACTACGAATCAATTGTGCTTTTTATAATTTTCGAGCGGAATTGAGCTAAGGAATCCGAAAAAATGTCAATATCCTGGTAGTTGAAACAGATCTTGTTGTACGTGTCCAGCATTCTAGTGAGGGGAGCAGAACGTCCAAGGTTTGTGCGACAACTTCTCCTTACAAATGTACTATGTGCCCTTACCGATCTTACCCGGCCACCGCGGGGTACGTCTAGGTTAATTTGTTCAAGCAGTTCGGGAGTACACGTTATACTGTTGGCTATTTTGAAAAGAAGAACCATATCTGCCAGAGTTCTGCGTTCTTTTAGAGAGGGCAGTTTAAAATGGCGCATACGAAACGTATAGTCAGCTCTGTTGGGACAGTTGTTATCCCTGAATTGTAGGTACCGAGTAAAACTCCGCTGGAGACGCTCGATCCGGTTCGAATGTACGCTATAAGTTGGATTCCAGACCGAGGAAGCGTATTCCAGTGTGCTACGAACCAGACTATTATAAAGAGTTTTTAGAGCTGCTGTGCCTTTAAATTCTTTACACGTTCTCTTAATAAAGCCTATCATTTTGGCAGCTTTTCCGACAATGTTGTCAAAGTGAGAATTAAAAGAAAGATTATGTGTAAAGAGTACGCCCAAGTCACGAATGGTCTCCACTCTCTGCAAAAGAATACCTGCAAGTGAATACGATGATAGGATCGCGCGTTTTTTACGTGTAAATGAGATATGATGACACTTGTTTACGTTTAGCACCATGCCGTTCATGTCACACCAGGTCTGCAGTGAGTTAAGGTCACTTTGAAGTAGTGCGGCGTCCTCCAGTGATTTAATTACGCGGTAGATTTTTAGATCATCAGCAAAGAGAGAACACTGACTGTAGCGAAAGCAATCTAGTATGTCATTTATAAAAATAATAAATAAGATTGGGCCAGCATGCGATCCCTGTGGCACACCGGAAGTCGCAGTGTATTCTAATGATTGGTACCCCTCCACTACCACTCTTTGCTTTCGCTTTACTAGGTATGAACTGAACCACTCCAAGAGACTCCCGTGAACACCGTGATTTTCTAGTTTCTTTAATAACATCCGGTGGTCGACTTTATCGAAGGCGCTACTGAAATCTGTGTAAATAGCATCAACTTGTTGACCTGCGTCCACAGCAACTGACAGGTCATTAGAGTATAATACAAGATTAGTGACAGTTGACTTATTACTGCAGAACCCATGTTGCTGGGGAGCAATCTGACATTTGACATGCGCAGTTAAGACTGGGCAAACTAAGGACTCGAATACCTTTGAGAAAATAGAGAGCATAGATATGGGACGGTAGTTACTTGCGTCAGCTCTGTCTCCTTTTTTATACACAGGAACAACGTTTGCCTTTTTCCACTCCGAGGGAAAAAAACCAGATGATAAGGATTTATTATATATAAGTAATAGTGGAAGAGTAAGACTACGGATACACCTTTTAATAAAAATTGGAGGCAAGCCATCAGGACCGGCGCCTTTTGTCACATCTAGCTTTCGTAGGGCTCTAATTATATCATTTTCATTCAAATGTATTTTGGCCAGAGTTTGTTGAGGGAAGCTCTGACGAGAAGAAGTAGGCGTTCTACTTGTGATACCATCTGTATTAAAAGTTGAAATGAATTTTGAAGCAAAAAGGTTACAAATATCATTGCCACTGGTAGCCACTGTATTATTTAATTTAATTGTAGATGGAATTGCAGTAATATGTCTATTTTTGGCCTTGACGAAAGACCAAAAAGATTTAGGATTATTACGAATATTGCTTTCCATTTTATGCACGTATTTGCTATTACAATCTTTAATTTGAGCACGGGCTCGGTCACCAAGAATTTTATATTCAATTTCATCACGTGGATTATTATATCTCCTAAAACGGTTTCTTAATTTCTCTTTCTCATTCAAAGTTTTGACCAAGGATTTTGTGTACCACTGAGGGTATTTGTAATTAAGACGCTTGTATTTAGGAACAAGTTCGTTAATGACAATATTTATATGATTATAAAAAATAGAGACCATCTGATCTACATGGGTGCAGGATTCCAACAGCTCCCGCCAGTCCATAGCACACAATTTCTTGTTGATTGATTCATAGTCAGCACTGCGGAAGTTATAAATATTACTTTGTCTAGGCTTTAATGTAGCAACAGCAACGAACCTATAGTCTATTTCTAAAGGTGGGTGGTATTTATCTACTTTGGTAATCGGGGTTTCACACTTTTTAACTACTCCTGTAAGAACATTTGATAGAATCAGATCTAAAATTTTATTTTTCGAGTTCTTTACATAGTTACATTGTTGTAGAGAGTTTAGAGACATGAAATCTACCAGCGAGAAACCTAGATTATTATTATAATTTGTAGGGACCGTTATAGATGCATTAGTGACGTTAAGGTCTACTTCCCAGTTAATGAAGCCAAGATTGAAGTCTCCGAGTATAATCACTTCTTCTCCAGTGCCTTCGATGATGCTCGATGTGGTATCTAGGAACGAGTCCAGTTGCTGTTGAGTCACTGGTGGGGGAAGATATACGGCACAAATGTTTATCTTTTTTCCGTTATTTAGTTTTAACCTAACCCATAAGTCTTCCGCTGCGGTTTCCCATTGGCAAGCACGGGCAGAATCGAGTGTCTTAGTTACCGCTATAAGTACACCACCTCCTTCTTTACTTCCTAAAGCACTAGAGGCTCTGTCCCTTCGATAGATGTTGTATGAGGTATCGAAGATTTCTCCGTCATTGACATTACCGTTGAGCCAAGTTTCAGTCGCAACAATGACGTCATACTGGTTAACACCGGCTGCCATATTAATGTCGTGGAGTTTAGTACGCATCCCTCTAAAATTTTGGTAATAAATAGTGAATTCTATATGAATACCTATAGTACTAGCATAGATATTGATTTCTAATCCCTTATAATAGTCCAACAGCTTGCAGAGATTTGATTTGTCTTGCGCTTGCTCCGTCATCCTTGCGAACAAGAATGCGTCCGTCGCGAACCCAGACGTATCTGTAGCCTTTCTCGCGTGCCATTTTCCTGGTTTCAGCATGAATGGCTTTGTTTAAAGGTGACAAATGTTCAGAGACGAAGACTGGCAGCTTAACGCCACCGTAACCCAAGTGGCTGGAATTAAGCCTGTCCTTAGGGTGGGCTCGGTTGAACTTTGTCACTGATGCGAGAATTTCATCACGAACTCGGGTGCTCCTCAGCTTTATAACGACTGAGCGTGGACGGACGCTCTGGGCATCCATTTTCCGAACACGTGTAAATGACATGATGTCTTGTTCCTGGATGTTGTGAGAAATCACATTCCCCAGCTACAATACGGTACTTAGTAGATTTTCACTTTTGTTTTCTGGAATCCCATTTATTTCAATGTTGTCTTGCCGTGAGCGTTGTTCCAGGATGTTGACACGTTCGGTCAAGTCTGACATGGAATTCTTGAGAGTTTTGTTCTCAGATGTCAGCAGCTTAATGGTCTCCTTGTTAATTTCGAATTCACTCTTAATTTCGTCAAATGTTTGACTCATGAAAGTTACTGAATCTTTCAATTCACCGAGCAACTTAAGACTGTCCTTAATTTTTGCAAATTCCTCTTCAAAGTATGCCTTCAGCGAAACTTTTAGCTGGGACGCAATCACAGACTCAATCTCAAGGCGGATGGTTGCAAGAGCTTTATCATCAAGGGTGTGAACCAGACTTTCGTGACCTAGATATGCTACTTCGTCACTTGTACTTTCCTCATCCGACAAACTATTAGGTGTTTTATCAACACGCGCCCGTTTTGACGGCTTCGACCTGTAGGATACATTGCTCATCTCACGATTCGCCGGAGTAGCTTCTGCCTCTTTCATGTCTATTCCGCTTGGCGTAGCATTTGATTCTGCAGGTGGTGGAGTTCTCTGCATACGAGGCATCTTTCCAATGTGGTTTATGGAGCCGCAAGAGTTGCACGATAAAAAAAAGCACACTTTAGGAAGCCCAGTATGAACAGTCGTTACATACGATCCTTACAGGCTGAAGAAGACTCGCAATTCAGTCTTAGTTCAATCACAATATTTTACTAAAAACACTGAGGAAATTTAACAGTGGTTAATTTCTACTATTCGCACCTTTTGAGTAGAAATTCAAAAATGATAACTGGCAACATTATTTTGCTTTAAGCAGTGATAGTAACTGTCATCTTAACATTGACAGTGTCGGCTTAGCACTATGCAATTTATTAATTTTAAGTGGGTAGTTCTGTTTCACTGATTATTGTCCACTGATTTTCGTAAGTTTTATTCACTGATTATCATATTTTGTAGCCACCTGATGCACTAAAAAACGTTCACACAGTTGTCTGTCCACTTTGACTACGTTTTTAACGTGATTTTTCTAAAAGAGTCACTGTTTGAAACAAGTATCACAATTAAAATTAGGGAGCACTTGTTGCCTCTCAACTATAACATCTATATGATTTCGGAAATTAAATTGATGATTGAATGATTATTTATTTTATTGGGAAAACAAACAATTGTACACTCTGTCTAACAACTAAAATTAGGTCAATATACAATCAACAACGTTTCCACAAATAACAATAGAGACTAGTTGATACAGTGGTGGTACAACTACTTATATTCTAATAAATAAGTAATTTTTTTTTACGTGGTAAAATCATCAAATAAGTCCTCCCACCCCGGGCAGGGCCGGAGGGACTGTCAGACTTGTACTGACTAAAATCCACGGTGTTCCTTCAATAGCCCTTTACGTTCCGGGGTCACGGTAATGGGATAAGTCCCACGACCCCGGCAGGCTTCGGCCCTCTGCAGGGGGGCCTCGTCATATTGCTGACGCTCTTTGAGGCGCGCGTGGAACACAACGCGCCGTCGACCCAGGCACGGTCCATGGTCGGACAGCGAGTTGTCCTTTCTCGCTGTCCGCATGCCCGCGCCTACGGTGGCCGGAGATCGTCGGCCGACGTCCGACGCCGTGGGCGTCTACCACTGCGGCTGGGCTGGAGGGAGGACGCCATCCTCTCCCTCACGCGGCCCGCCTCCTCCTTCGATAGCATGACTGCTTCGCAGGAGGTGACCGCTTCCCACTCCGTCTCGCCCCGCAGCATGGCCTCGACCAGTGCCGGGCGCGAGAGGTCTCCGCCTATCGCCGCCGTGAGAACACGTCGGTGCTCTGCCCAAGCGGGGCAGTCTTGCACCGTATGCTCTACTGTGTCCTCAAGGCGGTCCTCGCAGTGGTGACACCCAGGCGTTTCTTCCTTCCCCATCAGACACAGGTACCTCCCGAAACTTCCGTGTCCGGTGAGGACCTGCGTCATGCGGTAGGTCAGGACGCCGTAACGCCGATCTAGCCACTCCTCAAAGAGGGGTCTTACCGCCGCAATTGCGGCGTGCCCGAATAAATAAGTATTTAAATAATGTTGTAATATTGGTTTTATGGAATTTTATGTCTATGGTTTACTGGCAGGTTTTTTAAGTCTATGGCATTTAAAACCAAAATGTTGTTAGGAATGTTTTTAAATGTGACAAGATAGATGAAAAGAAAAGTCAAGTAGAAAATATTGTGAGTTGAAGATATAGTCGTAGTCGGAGTTGTTGTATATGGTCGATCATAAATGATTTAGTTTTTTAGAGCTGTTTACCAATTTTATCAAACATGTATAGAATGTAATTTAGAATTTTGTAAAGGGTTTTGGGAATGAAATAAAACGCAGTGAAACTACAGAATGAAGTAATTTATTTGAATAAAGGATCCCACACTTACAACATCTTGGTAAGAGAACTATTCGATATTTTTAACAGGTTATGGCCCAGGACGCTTCCAAGATGGTATTCAACAGGTTATGGACTGCCCCCGGGCAAATTTAACCAGATGTTGTAAGAAGATCGACGAAAGATAGTCTAAAAATTATTTGGAGTACAAGAGAAATTATAATTCAAAATAAAATTGAAAATGATTTGAAGATTCAAAGTTGTCAAGAAAGACAATATGTCGCTTGGAAACAAAAGAAAATAATATTTTCAGAGGGGAAGTCAGAGATGATATAGTGGTTGAAATTTGAAAGCGATGCAAAGGAGTTGTTGGTGATGATTTTCGCAGTGAAGAAAATGCGGAAGTTAGTGATGAAGATGCTGAGGTTTCTGATCGCAGGATTCAAGACGTTGAAGTTGAAGTTAGTGGTGAAGATGTTGAAGTTCGAGGAGTTGGTGTTGAAGATAGCGTTGAATAATTTTATATAGAGTCGAAGTAGATAAGTCAGGAGTTTTATAATAATTTTATATAGAGTCGAAGTAGATAAGTTAGGAGTTTTATAAGTGAAGTGTGTTTAGTGATGGTTTAGTGATGGTCAGAGTATAAAATTCAGAGGGGATGTTGGTGTAGAATTTTATAGGTTTTGTGTTATTGGGGCTCCTTTGCATAGCTGGCAACGTGAAGTAGTGGTTTAATTGAGTTGGGTTGTTAAAATGAGTTGATAGGAGTTATATAGGAGATGTTATTCTAATTGCAATAAACATAAAATTCAGAGGGGATGTTGTAATATTGGTTTTATGGAATTTTATGTCTATGGTTTACTGGCAGGTTTTTTAAGTCTATGGCATTTAAAACCAAAATATTGTTAGGAATGTTTTTAAATGTGACAAGATAGATGAAAAGAAAAGTCAAGTAGAAAATATTGTGAGTTGAAGATATAGTCGTAGTCGGAGTTGTTGTATATGGTCGATCATAAATGATTTAGATTTTTAGAGCTGTTTACCAATTTTATCAAACATTTATAGAATGTAATTTAGAATTTTGTAAAGGGTTTTGGGAATGAAATAAAACGCAGTGGAACTACAGAATGAAGTAATTTATTTGAATAAAGGATCCCACACTTACAACATCTTGGTAAGAGAACTATTCGATATTTTTAACAGGTTATGGCCCAGGACGCTTCCAAGATGGTTTTTAACAAATAATAATATTCCATAATAATAATATTCCACTGGTGTGGACAAATGTGCAATCATGCATGTAAAACGAGGAGAGATTATGGAATCTGAAGGAATTCAACTTTCAGATTCCATACAACTTAGATCTCTCTGCTTAACCGAAACTTACAAGTATTTGGGTATGTCGGAAGCTTTGGGCATTAATGTTACTGACATGAAGCAATCGCTGAGGGAGCGCTTCTTTGGCCGCCTGACAAAGGTATTAAACAGCCTTTAGTCGGGAGGAAATAAGGTGCGCGCTTTCAACGGTTGGGTCATGCCGGTGTTGATGTATTCTTTCGGCATACTCAAATGGACTCAAACCGAACTGGACGCCCTGGATAGGAGGGCCCGTACACTGCTAACCGCAAATCGGATGCATCACCCACGATCATCGGTGATGAGACTGTATATCCCGCGGAAATGTGGAGGTCGAGGCTTTTTAAATGCCAAAACTCTCCACAACCGCGAGATTTGCAGTCTCAGGGAATATTTCCTTAAAGCCGATGTGGGTATGCACCGAGATGTGATTGCAGTGGACAAGGGACTCACCCCGCTGACTATGGCTAAAGAGAACTGGCACAAACCTGTTATACTTACCCCAGATGACCGCAAGGAGGTATGGAAAAGCAAGGAACTTCATGGTCGCTACTATCGGGCTCTTTATGGGTCCGATGTAGATTTGACAGCCTCCGTTGCCTGGCTACGCTTCGGGGATCTCTTCGGAGAAACTGAAGGTTTTGTCTGTGCAATTATGGACGAAGTTATCTTGACGAATAATTACCGGAGACATATTATGAAGGACGGGACGATTGACGTGTGTCGGGCATGCCATCGTCCTGGTGAGTCCATCAGACATATTGTCTCCGGTTGTTCTCGTCTAGCTAACGGCGAGTACTTGCATAGACACAACCAAGTAGCCAGAATTATCCACCAGCAACTTGCTTTGAAATACAAACTTGTCGATTCTGAGGTACCGTATTACAAGTATGTGCCCGACCCAGTTCTCGAAAATGACCATGTCACGTTGTACTGGGATCGGTCTATCATCACTGATAGGACTATTGTTGCCAATAAGCCTGATATAGTGGTGATGGACCGATTAGTGCGCCGCGCAATGATAATCGATGTTACCATCCCACATGACGAGAATCTCGTGAAAGCTGAGAAAGAGAAACACATTAAGTATCTCGACTTAGCTCATGAGGTTGTTGACATGTGGGATGTGGACTCGGCTGTCATTGTGCCGATTGTCATATCAGTCAATGGGCTGATAGCTAAAAGCTTCGACGACCATCTGTCGAAGCTGGCTTTGCACAGCTGGATAAAGGGCCTGATACAGAAGGCAGTTCTCCTCGATACAGCTCGTATTGTGAGGAGGTTCCTTTCTCTGGAGACCTAACCACCGGTAGCTTGGACCCCGTTCCCGATACCAGTGGACTGCCATTTTTTATATTTTTAAATGTTTTTTTATTGTCACTTTTTTATAGAAAAATATTTAAAAATGTAATTTTTGAGAGGTATATAAAATAAAGGAGAAAATAAATATTCCACAAATTTCATACAACGCCATCTAGTCCCAAACTAAGCAGAGCTTGTGCTATGAGTACTAGACAACTAAACTACATAGGTATATATTTCTAAATACATACATATTATAGATAAATTACACCCAGACAAAGAACAAATGATCGTGTTCATCACACAAACATTTGTCCTGGGTGGGAATCGAACCCACGACCTTGCGCATAGCAGTCAGGGCCACTGACCACTAGACCAACAGGCCTGAACTAGGATTTAAAGCAGTTCATTTTTTTTAAGGCTGTTAATGGTTTCTGATTTAAATACATTAGGCTTATCATATCATATCAATATTAACTAAAAAGTTATCGTATGTCTTAACCCTTTTACTGACGGAAGACCGCCGGCGGCCACAAGGCGGTACATTTTGTGACGTGGTAGTATCTGTAGTCTTAATAGTTTCGGAATAAAGTGGCTGTGACATATGGACGAACAGACAAATAGTCAGGACGAATCCTTAAGGGTTCCGTTTTGTGACATCTGCCTGCGCAACCCTAAAAAGTGGCCAACTGCGAGTCGGACTCGCCCATGAAGGGTGTTTGTGTAAATGACCAAGTAATATTTGCGGTTTTTAAAAATGTGTTTTATCTCTCAAAAACTGCTAACTACAACTTGTTCAAACTAATTTTTGTTGAAAGTGTTTATTAAGATCCACAGATTTTTGTTTTAAATTTTTCACTTTCTTATTTTATAATAGGTAGTTTTGACAAAAATATTTTTTCAGCTCCATGAATTGTCCGTGAATCCCTCGCTTCTTTTTTTATTTTTGTACAAAATCGTAAAGTGGTTTTCAGAATACATCTACCAAGATTCAAATGTGTGTGTGACATACGGATGGACGGACATCACGAATTTTTAAAGGTTCGTTTTTTGCCATTCGGCTACTTGTGTTACTGGACTTCATTTCCTATGCCCTAAATGGGGCAGAGGGCGTCCACAGTAGTCTTCCATCGCGATCGATCTTGAGCTTCTTGCTTCGCTTTACCCCACGTCATTCCGATACTCGCCGCTTCTCTCTCAACCACCACGCGGTGCGACGCCAGGTTTGTCGGGAATGGCTAGCTTCCCAGCAAAAACTTGGATTTATTCCGAAAGTATTAGGACTACATCGTTGAAGTATAGGCCCCCATATAAATAAATTGTCCAAAAAACTTAGCTCTGCAGCATTTGCCGTTCGAAAAATTCGTGGCCTAACTGATTTAGAGACGGCCCGTTTAGTGTATTTTAGTTATTTTCATAGTGTAATGTCATACGGCATTTTACTATGGGGGAATGCCGCCGATATAAATACAATATATGTGTTACAAACAAGAGCCATACGTGCTATTTATAAATTAAGTCCACGGCACTCCCTCAGAGATAAATTTAAAGAAATTAATATAATGACTGTGCCTTCTCAGTATATTTATGAGAATCTCTTGTATGCACATAAAAATATTAATCTCTTTAAAAAATACAGTGATATCCATAACGTACCTAAATACTAGAAATAAACACAACTTTGTCATTCCAAAAACAAGGCTCAAGAAAATAGGTGGTTCTTTTAAATGCCAGTGCATACGTTTTTATAATAAACTATCTTGCCATTTGCAA
Organism: Tholera decimalis; assembly: GCA_943138885.2. Taxonomy (NCBI): domain Eukaryota; kingdom Metazoa; phylum Arthropoda; class Insecta; order Lepidoptera; family Noctuidae; genus Tholera; species Tholera decimalis. The sequence continues at coordinate 10,388,555 of OW964552.2, read as the reverse complement.
GAACTGAGCTTCAACAAATTTAAATTAGTCATTAGATGCAAGCTTTGCCAGAAGGCTTTTTACACAGTTAAAGACTATGTTGAGCATAAAAAGGCTTGGGATTGAGCTGCTCCAATGATATACAGGGAGCATTAGTCGTTGTTTACAATCACAATTTCTTGTATTTTATTTTTATACAAATTGTCATTTTTTGCTTTTTTAATATTTATTTTGACATGGATATTTACTTTTTAAAGTATAATATTTTATTTTATTTTGACATGAATATTTAATTTTTAAAGTATAATATTTTATTTTATTTTGACATGAATATTTACTTTGTAAAGTATAAGATATATATATATATATATATATTGAATATTTACTTAATTATGTACTTAAATGCGAGGATTATGTGGATTTTGTTTTATTTTATTTTTTAATTTCCATTAACATTTTTTTTTTCTCTCTCTTTATTACGACGTTGTCTGACAGTTTGAGTATTTTAGTGACCTACTCAAATGTACCTTTGGCATTGTTCGTCAGGTCGTTGAGCTCCTTAGTAGTCCAAAGTTGAGCTTACAGACTAGCTGACAAAAGCTTGCACTGACGGGACGGGTCTACTCAAATCTGTGTGGTATTTCCTCAAAAGGCCATTTCAGACTAATCTACATAATCCTCATAAACGATTGTGAATATGTGCACTATGTAGGTTATTTTATTCGAGTTAAACACAATAAATTGTCTGGCAGTTTGAGTGCTTTTTGCGGCCTACCCAAAGGTCCTTACCTTGGTATTGTTCGTCAAATCGTTAAGCTCCTTGTTCTAAGTTGAGCTATACGTCATTTGACAAATGCTTGCACTGTATGGACAGGCCTACTCAAATCTGTAAGCATCTTTCTTCAAAAGACCGCCTCAGACTGAAACCTACAAGGTTCCCATATAATTAAACCAGTGTAGATTGTATGGACTTTAAAAGAGACGAACCCCTGAGTTTGTTTCGGTGTTTCTTTTCAGGGTAGTCAGTTAGGAAACACCGGCCTCATCTAATTAATATTTACGAAAAAAATGACGTGTAAAAGTGTTATTTAATAACCAATTTGCAAAATAAAGATCATTTATCATTTATCAAGAAACTTAGTAGATGTATTCTGTGAATCGGTTTACGATTTTTACACAAAAATAAATAATATGAAAGCTAAGGAATGAGGTTTCTAAAACGATTTGTTCATAAAGTTAATCGTTTGGAAGATATAGACTTCCATCCTCATACATGGAACTGAGACTGAAAATATTTTTTTCATGAAACCTGTGCGTGTGTGGTATTTATAGACAGGACTTTAAAAAATACATTGGGGTTTCTAAAACCACTTTTTCATAAATTCAATCGTTTAAAAGATATACGCTTCCAAAGTGGTAAAATGTGTGTGTGTCCCTCTAACTTCTATAATAATGGATTGAAAAATCTAAAAATAAATATATTTCTGTAGATCTTAATGTAAACTTTCAACCAAAATTAGTTTGAACGAGATCAGGTCAGCAGTTTTTGAGATACAGCATATTTTCTAAAACCGCAAATATAACTTTGTAATTCATACAAACACTATGAAAAACAAAGTTATTTGGCGTAGTTGTACAAAATGTAAATAAGCTAGTTTTAAGAAATTTGTAAGGTTTTGTTTTCTTGTCAAATAAATATACATATTATATTATATTATTATAGTTACTACGGAACCCTTCATGGGCGAGTATGACTCGCACTTGGCCAATTTTTTTATGAGGTCTTCTAATGTACGTACGCGTGTTTGGGCATTTTGGACTTGGATTGTTTGATCAGGAAAAGAAGTGCTGCCACCTGGTGAATGTTATTTCAGAAAACCCTCGCTTAACAACACCATCTATCAAAATAGAGTGAAATGAATTAGGTACTAAAATTGTAGGTACATATTGACTCTGAACATGACCAGAATTTCAGTTCGGAAACCGAACGCCCGAGTGGCTAATACCTCTGAAAATACGATAACAGAAACTACTGAACCATAATTCTGCTCAGCACAAAATACAGATCGATCATAATTAATTATCATGCAAATCAGGATTTAAAATTACAGCTAATTTGCAATAAATATGTTCAACAAAAACACTAATTAGCTTTGTCATGAACTGTGGTTGGCATGCGGGTTATGTAAGTACCAAGCAACGATTGCCAACTAAAATAACACTTACATAAGTAGGTACCGTAAATTGGGGTAAAAAGGGACAAATCCGAACTCCATACATAAAATTAAGGCATTTTTTACAGAAAATTCGCTGTGTGGCTAACGAAGTAATTGAGTCTTTATGGTATCTTTAATATCAAATATAAAATTATGGAATTAGAATTTTAATTTATCAAAAAGAGTTAAAATATATACTATCCCTATTCACCCGGAAATTGGGCTTAATAGGGACGAAAATAAGGTTAATAGGGAAATTCACTAGGGCTGGCACTTGTGTAATCTATATAATATATATAATAAAACAGTAAAAAAGTGTGTCTGTACATTTAAATTTTAAACAAAAATAATAAATGAGGTGGGTTAAGAAACAGTAAAACGGCAAAAAAATTAAAAAAAAGTCTGTCTGATTAATGTGTACAAACTACACGTTAATTTCCGGACCTACTGGATGATTTTAATGAAATTTCGTAAGTAGATAGTTGACATCCTGGAATAACACATAGGCTACCATTTATTCCTTATTATCCCGGAATTCCCACGGGATCGGGATTTACGCGGGAAATCCACCCACGCGAACGAAGTTGCGGGCAGCAGCTAGTAAATAATATTTTTTATCTATTTATTTTGTTTTAACTTATTATTTAGTTTATTAACAAAACATTAATTCTTGCTTTTTTTTCTTCATTACTAGTGTCTGATTACTATGCAATATTTATGTACATAACTAAAATAAAGTGCATTTATGGCTTCGTTTAGGTTTTTTAACTATATATTTATTTCGTGTTTCATAGGATTCTATACCAGTTTTTAATATTAAGGGATCATACCTCCTAAAAGGTTTCTTACTTTTTGAGATAAACACGTGAGGCAAATCTGACGAAATAAATACATATCATTAATGCTTATATTTCCGGTCAATATATCAACACTATATAGCATGATCAATCTACTTAACCTATAGAGTGTAGAACCATATCTAACTTATAACACTCGCATAAAAATATATAACATTTTGCTTTTTATTTCCCGAAGGGGTAGACAAAGGTGCACCTATTAAATGTGACATCCACTTTTCGCATAATCGATAGACCAGACACAATTCCAGACTCCGTGCTAAAATTAAAAATTTCGGAAATCATTAATCCCGATACAACTTACTGAGGTAGTCGCGCTTGCGACCACTAGATCAAAGAGGCAGTCTAAGACTCGATTATTTTTAAATAAAAATATCTATACAAGAACATAAAGAAATAAACTAAATTATTACCTAGAATAAATAATTAAAAAAATCGTTTAACTGCTTAGTGACAACCCTATAAAGTTGTACCTATTCATACAATAGTCGTCCCGATTCATCTCAGTCACATCCCGATTAACCCCTTTTTCGTTGTGATTCATACCTGAGAGGTCCCCATTCACCCAAAAAAAAAAAAAAACAGATTTTTCATGTCTTTCTTATAAATTAAAATATTTTTTATATTAATTAACAACTGAACCTTGTTTTATTTATATGACGGCCCAAACACTAAATGACGTATTAATTTTTACTACAAAATAAATCGTACAGAGCAAAGATTCAAACACTGTATTAACCGGCGTCTTGTTCAGGCTATTATTTAAATGACATTTTTGGCAGTTTGCTGCTAATTTTACGCATGTTCAAGAGTGCCATAAGAAGTTCACATAATCTACTATTATTCCACGAAAAATGGTAAAAGTTGTAGCGATTTGGTAACTAATATTGAGCGTCAAAAATGATTCCTGGTTTTATCCCTATTCACCCCTGGATCCCTATTCCCCCATTTTACGGTACTTAACTTTTTGTGTAGGTACTCCAATGATAATAGGATAGCCTTTTTCCAACTATGTTAGGGTCGGCTAACCAGATGCAGCTGAGTATTAGTGTTTTACGCGGAGTGACTAGCTATCAGACCTCCACAACCCACTACATACACACATCAAGTGTCTAGGGATCAAGCATTTTTGTGCGGATTTCTTGAGATTGAGATGTGGCTTTGTAATAAATTTATGATTTTATAAATTTATATGGATCCTTTTTGGTGCATTTCATATACCTAGCCAAAGTTGATTTGTCATTACAGTGTCATTCGGGAAATGTAGGTCTTGCGCACAGAGTACATTATATATAGGGTGGTCTTGCGTGTAGCAATCGGCAATGTTGTGATTCAATAGATAAATTTTACTGTGCTTTAACACAAGCCATGAGACTAGCTGCTAGTAATTCGTATGAAGAAAGGCGTAGAACTAAAAAGTATAACCACGTTACTGGTTGGAATTATCATATCAGACCACTTCATATAGCTGCTAGGAACGCCTTTCAGGGTTGGTTGCTTCACGGAAGGCCGAGTCAAGGTCTTGTCTATGAAAATATGTGTTCCACTAGACGGATTTTTAAAAATAAACTTAAATGTTGCCAACAACATCAAAATCAAATAAAAATGGATATAATTGCTAAACAAAGGGCTTCTGGTGATTTTGGGGGTTTTTGGAAATCCACCAATAACTTATCTCATAAGCCGAGTCGTGCAACATGCGTCAATAATTTACGGGACCTGAACTGTGAACTGAGGAACTGCTATGCTCAAGGTCGTGGGTTCGATTCCCACCCAGGACAAATGTTTGTGTGATGAGCACGATCATTTGTTCTTAGTCTGGGTGTAATTTATCTATAATATGTATGTATTTAGAAATATATATGTATGTTTATCAGTTGTCTAGTACTCATAACACAATCTCTGCTTAGTTTGGGACTAGATGGCGTTGTGTGAAAGTTGTGGAATATTATATTATATTACACTGTTATCTCTCAAAATACAAATCCTTAGATTTAGTAGTAGAATTAATTTTTTTCTTTTTTTTTTACAACTTTTCTTAAGTCCTTACCCTGGTAACCGGACCGCACTTAAGTGACTGGCCGCGGTCACGTGAGCAAGTGAGACAGGGTGGCAGGGAAAAGACTCCAAGACACCGATAATTTAGTTTATTTCTTGTTACGGTGAAAATAATGGTAATTAAAAAACGTAAAAAACATAAGACTTGCTTTATAGTTAGTTCAATTGATATGCAAAGTTTCATTATCTAATTTGAAGTTATTTTTGAATACCAGCGGTTTATTTTTCGGTTTGGAGGTAACTTTGTATTTTTTTTCTCTCAAGAAAATTTTATGGAATTGTGTTTTCGTCAAACATAGTACGGTCGGCCAAGAAAGTGGTGTACCAGTTTTGATTTAGTTTCCCGGTCATCGAAAATTACACAAGGTTCGTTATAAAAAGATATTACTGAAAGAGACAACATTATCATGACGTAAACCTATGTATTTAGTATTCATACGTCATATGTCACATATAAGTACATGACATTTTAACCTTTAGTATAAATGAAAAGGACATTAGTTTCTACAAAGCAATTGAAATGTTTCCAAACAAAAGTAATAAAAACTATTTAGACAACCGAATTCCATTTGAAAAAGAAAACTGACAATTGACATTTTGTCAAATATATGCAAAAAATCGATATATTTTCCGTGTTATTTTTCAATCAACTGCATATAAAATCATCTCAATGCCTGCCAACTTGACCATTGCCGAAAGAGCACAAATAATTGCCCAATTTAATGAGGGAAGCAGTATCAGTGCGATATCCCGGAATTTGAATATATCGAGGCGTTCTGTCCGCTTTTGGATTCGTCGTGAAGGAGAGGAGGGAAGTTTGTTGGATCACAGAAGAAGTGGTCGCCGGCCTGCACTCTCCAATAACGATAGAGAATTCATGAGACGGGAATATGAAATCAATGGTTTTAAGCCCACAAAACATTTTGCGGAGATGTTCGATGTGAGTGCCCAAACAATAAGGAATCATCTACATTACATGGGGTTGCACCACAGGCATTACGCCAAGAAAATATATTTGACGGATGCTCACAGACTTGCTCGTCTGAACTTCGCCAGAGAGCACTTAGAGTTTGATTGGTCTAATACAGTGTTTTGTGATGAAAAAACGTTTAAATCCAGTCAGCATGGACGTCTTCACCTTTGGCGATATAATTCAACACGGTATAAAGATGATCATGTAATCCCAAATAGAGAATCAGGTCGAATTTCCGTAAATATTTGGGGCTGGATGAGTACGGATGGTGTAGGAGAATTGTGTTCTCTACCTCCTCGAGCGACGGCTGTAAATTATATCGACGTGCTTCAGAATGCAATGCTACCGACAGTCCGTAATGTTTACCCGGAGAACGAAGTGCCACAATTTGATTTTGTTCAAGATAATTGTTCAATTCATAATGCGAGGATCGTAAGAGCCTGGTTTCGTTCACACACTGACGTAAGGGTAATTCAGTGGCCCTCAAGATCGCCGGACCTCAACCCGATAGAAAATCTTTGGGGCCTTATGGTCCAACGATGGTCGCATCAAAATGAAAGAACCAAACAAGCTCTTATTAGTCACTGTAATTATATCTGGGAGGAAATGCGGGGAACCGATATTTGCTCACGGCTTGTTAGTTCAATGAGGTCTCGTCTTTTAGAGGTTATAGAGGCCAACGGCGGTTACACCCGTTTCTAATTTTTAAAAATTTTCAATGTCTTCTAAATATTACTATATATGCTATGTTTTTGTTTGTTATAAGTATTTTAAAATTGATTGTAGAAATTTAATAAAAGGATAAATCTATTTTTAGCTTGTTTTTTATTGATATTGTAATTACAAGTTTACAGAAATTGTAGGTTTGTGGACTCGCCTTGTGCCTTTACAATTTTATGTAACTTGTTGATTACAATTCTGAATTTGTAGATACAATTTTGTCATCAAAATCTACAGCCCCCCGCCGTTGATTTTACGACGTCATTGGTTCCATCAAGTTCAAACTAAGAACAGCTGTCACGTTACAAACAGTAATAGTCGTTATCAATAATCAGATAAAGACAGCAATAGAAGTTGTCAGATCGATCTGCAAGCGAAACTAATCTTTATCACCTATGAATCTGCAAGCGATATTCAACCTTAGGGTGGTACACCACTTTCTTGGCCGACTGTACCTAATAGTAATCCTCAACTTTACTATGTATTTGGAGATGTTTGTGAATGCTCGCAATCGCAGCAATAGGGTGTGTAGGGATGCAATGCGCCGCCATATTCATGATTCAGTTGAAAACGGTGATCCAGCTAAAGTCTAGAAATTTCTTAAATCGATGGGAGTTGGAAAATCACGCCAAGAATCGATTCCTAAAAACCTAAATATTGATCTGTTGAATCAACACTTCTCATCCTCGTCCCCCTCTAATGGGACAATGAAGGCAAATACAATAAATTATCTTTCTAACCTTCCAACTCCGCATCACTCCGCATTTAATTTTAGTCAATTTTCTGATTGTGATGTTAAGAAAAGCATAGTTTCAATCACATCCAATGCCGTTGGTAGTGATTGTGTCAGTCGGAAGATGATACTCCCTGTCCTCGATGAAATCCTTCCTATCCTTACCTATATCCTTAACTATTCTATTTCCAATGGTGTCTTTCCATCGGTATGGAAAGAGGCCAAAATTGTTCCTCTACCCAAAAAATCGAATCCTACATCTTTTTCAGAATATCGACCTATTTCCATCCTGCCTTTTTTATCTAAAGTCCTTGAACGCCTTGTCCACAATCAGCTTAGTTCTTTTCTTTGCAAGAATAGTCTGCTGAATCCTTTCCAATCCGGTTTTCGTCCTGGTCATATTAGTACCACTTCCGCCTTAGTAAGCGTTACGGATGAGATGAGGTTGGGCATGGATAAAGGAAATATGACGATTCTTTATATAAGTAAGACAAGCACAAACCCTATCTTCTTTCAAAAACTTAGGAAAAGATCTTGATCTCTCTCCTTAAATTGTTGGTATTATGTATGTCCTTGTTTCTTTCTTTTTTTAAATATTTGTATGTATATATATGTTTTGAGAACGTTATTTATTGTTTTGTATTTTATATAGATAATTAGTACACCATGGACTACCCGCGTATTTATTTTCTCCTTCTGTGTCAAATCCATCCAAAGGTTGTCTGTAAAAGATCGCTTTTAGCGATAAGACCGCCCATTGTATCACCCTTTTTAATTGTTAAGTCCATAATTTTGTTTTTACTGTTATGGTGTACAATAAAGAATATATCTATCTATCTATCTATCTATCGAATCGCAACCCATGCAATACTTAGTAGTTCCGGTAGCTATCCTTCATCATTAGTTCCACTTCACCAACCGGTGCTTATATTTGTAGTTTTCCCTCGAATTTCCAGGATTCCATCATCAGATCCTGACTTGATGACAATGGGACCAACCTTGAAGTATACCCTTTCAAACAAAAAAGAATTTTCCAAATCAGTTTAGCCGTTATGAGTTAACACAAATAAAAATATTACAGCCGAATTGGGAACCTCTTCCTTTTTTGAAGTCGGTATAAGAGGGCCCCGAGGATTCCATTGCCTATAGGCCCCTGATGGGTTAATCCGGCTCTGGGTATATGCAGATAAGCACGGTCTCAAATATAACGTTAAAAAGAGTCAAACAATGTGCTTTAGATATGACAACAGCCCACTGCATGTACCTGACATAATGCTATGTAACGCTAAATTGCAACAGGTAAAATCTTTCACTTATTTAGGCCATGTAATAACCGAAAAATGTAAAGATGATGATGACATGGAGAGACAACGACGTTCCCTCGCTGCTAAAAGCGAAGCTGGCTCGACGATTTGCAACTTGCTCGAAGCAAGTAAAAATAACCCTATTTAACGCATACTGTCGGAACTTGTACACATGTGCCCTGTGGTACAAGTATACGCAGCGAGCATACAACTCGCTGCGTGTTCAATATAACAACGCGTTCAGATGCATGCTGGGGCTGCCTTGGCGGTGTAGTGCGTCCGGCATGTTTGCGGAAAATAGGGTTGATGACTTCTATGGAGTTATTAGAAAAGCACAAGCCTCCTTTATGAGCCGAATACATGATTCTGACAATGGAATATTAAGAGCCATATACGAGGTAAATTACTTCTTCGCATATGGCAATTAATATTCCAGATACAATTTTTAATAACGAATTTGGATTTATATTTCTTATTATTATTTCTTTTTCTCTTTGTTTTATGTAATTTTAATAATTTTAATAATGTTTTAATTTTGTAATGATTGATTTTTATGTAATTTATTGATTTTTATATGGGATGTTTTCCTGAAATAAAATGAAAAAAAATAAAAAATTTGAAACAGGAACTGTTAATCAAATTCGAGTAAAAGATGAAAATCAGCTGTCAATATTTTCCCTATAAAAACATACAACGCATTGAAGACATTATTAGTGCTACTGTTTCCCTACTACTGATTAAAACCAACGTTATTATGGAGCGGCGACGTCATTTAAGCAGGGAAGAAAGCTCAGAGCCGTGGGAATGATAGAAGCTGGTTCCCGGCAACGTACTGTGGCTTTAGCTCTGAATACAAGTCAGAGTGTTATCAGTCGACTTTGGACACGTTACCGAAGCACTGGTACCGTGGCTGAGCGCCATGGAGGACGGTATCGCTGCACCACACGGAGACAAGACCGATACATTCAAATCTTAACTCGAAGAGCTCCAACAATAACCGCCATGATGTTAGCCGTGAGGCTTCATCACTCTTCAGGGAACTTAATTAGCGACCAAACAGTCAGAAACCGCTTGCATGAAGTGAACCTTCATTCCCGAAGACCGCTACGGGTACCACCTATAGCAATGCACAATCGTAGGATTCGATATCAATGGGCTCTTGAACACAGAAATTGGGCAGAAGAACAATGGCGTTTCGTGTGCTTTTCTGATGAGTCTCGTTTTGGTTTGAGACCGGATACAAGACGTATACGACACTGGAGAACCCCTGGACGCCAACAGCGATTAAAATCCTGCCAGGAAGTCCATCCTTATAGTGGTGGAACCATCATGGTATGGGCGGGTATTTGGATCGGCGGAAGAACTGAGTTGATTTGTATCAGAGGCAACCTCAACGCTCAAATTTATGCTGAGACGATTGTATCTGACGTCATCGTTCCTCTACAAGTGCAAATCGGTCCCTTATTTCAGTTAATGCATGATAATGCACGACCGCACACCGCAAGAGTTGTAAGACAGACTCTCGCCGCAGCTAACATCAATGTCCTACTCTGGCCTGCTCAGTCGCCAGACTTGAACCCGATTGAGCATGCATGGGATATGCTACAGAGAAGAGCTCTGCCGAATATGGAGGGTATCCAGTCGCAAGAAGACCTTTTTTTGTTGTTGCAACGAACATGGGCGGCCATTTCACAGCGTGATTTGGATGAACTCATTTTGAGTATGCCAAACCGATGTTCTTGTGTTGTTAGTGTTCGCGGTAGAAACACGGATTATTAATTGTTTAAGTTACCCAATAAAATTTGAAAGAAAACTGTTATTTCAGTCTTTTTTTCGAACTTTAATGTTAGTGGTTCAAATGTCAAAAATCCCTTTATTAGGAAAATGGCAAATTTCTTTATTAATGCAAAGGTGACTTGGTTTATCGTTACTGTGACAAACGAAAACACTTTATTTGATGAATCCTTAAAGAAAATTTTAATTAATATCAATCAGGAGAAAAGTTATTGCAAAAATATATGTTGATCCCTAGACACTTTTGATGTGTGTAGTTGGTTAACACGATACACCTTAGCCAGAGCAGTGTCAGGTTTTCTGGCTTCTAACATCCATAACGACTGTCAAAGATCTCCAAATGATAGCCGGGACCAGCGGCTTCACATGTTTTCCGAGGCACAGGGGTATTGTATCACACCGCCATCATCTAAACTCTGGGCTCCTACTGAGACATTTGTTATTGAAGTTTGTTCGTTAATTCGTAGGTATGTGGGAGGTACCCAGGGCCGCGCTGACCTAAGACAGCGCCTGTGTGTAAAATCTATGAAGCACTTAAGATTTTTGCCACAGGCGTGAGTATTGTCTTGGAGTCTCCAAAGACAATATTCACGCCTGTGGTTCAACTTTACACTGTTTGTACCTATTCAATTATAAAGAATAATATGTTGTAGTTTTACAAAAATTATTTAAATAATTATTTTATATTCGACAGACCTGTTGGTCTAGTGGTCAGTGGCTCTAACTGCTATGCTCAAGGTCGTGGGTTCGATTCCCACCCAGGACAAATGTTTGTGTAATGAGCACGATCATTTGTTCTTTGTCTGGGTGTAATTTATCTATAATATGTATGTATTAAGAAATATATATGCATGTTTATCAGTTGTCTAGTACTCATAGCACAAGCTCTGCTTAGTTTGGGACTAGATGGCGTTGTGTGAAAGTTGTGGAATATTATTATTATAATTAATGCTGGCATTACATCCGACGCCCCTTCTGCTTTGGCGCCTGTGTGCGTCGCACACTTCGCACATAGAGACGGCTCGGCCCTGGGGATACCAAATCTTCGAAACTAATGATCCAACACTAAAAAATTTTTTGGGTAGTAAGGTGCATTATTGGTGAGTGCTATAGGCTGTATATTATTTCGAAATCAGCGCTGATGAACTCGCGGGCGAAGTGCTTGTATTATTATGTTATAGAAAAAATTCAATGGCACTATTTGCCCGACCAGGGAATCGAACCAGAAACCTGATGCTCGCTCTCAGCAGTCGCGCTTGCTACCACCAGACTAAAGAGGCAAGACCGGGACAAATATATGTACATAATCTATACTAATATTATAAAGCGGAAAAGTTTGTTTGTTTGCTTGAACGCGCTAATCTTCGAAAGTACTGGGTGGATTTGGATGCAATTTGGTATAGAAGTAGCTTGAAGCTTGAGGAAGGTTATAATAGGCTACTTTTTACGCGACTGTAAAAAAGGAGAGTTATGTTTTTACCGTGATAGAATCCACGGGAGCGAAGCCCCGCGTGAGTACTAGTCAGATATAATGTTGTCGTTTATTGTGTACAAACAAACTAATATTATAAAGTGGAAAAGTTTGTTTGTTTGCTTGAACGCGCTAATCTTCGAAAGTACTGGGTGGATTTGGATGCAACTTGGTATAGAAGTAGCTTGAAGCTTGAGGAAGGTTATAGGCTACATTTTACGCGACTGTAAAAAAGGAGAGTTATGTTTTTACCGTGATAGAATCCACGGGAGCGAAGCCCCGCGTGAGTACTAGTCATATATAATATTGTCGTTTATTTTGTACAAACAATGGCGACTAATTCTGGGTATGATTAGATTTCAAATCCATGCCCGTGCCCAAGCCAGAAGTGCGGCACCATATTTATCGATTATTTGTGTGCTTAATAAACGAATCGGACGCTCTGCACAGCTAATTATCTACTTACGTATATATAAAAATAATTTGCTGTTCGTTTGTCTCGCTAAAACTTAAGAAAGGCTAGACCGATTTTATGAAAAATGCTATTACGGATGAGCCCGCTCTTAATCTCGATCACGCCAGATAGTAAACTATAAATGAGATCTACGATAGAACAAGCGAGCCCAGAAGATACCTGTTCACTTTTGAGTCATGTGTGGTAGGACACAGAAACCGGCAGAGAGCTCCACACCTTGCAAGGGCGGATCCATCGTTGTGGGCATGACGGGCATGCCCACAATCCTAATAGACTTCTGACGTCACACTTTCCCGGTCTGTTGAGATCGATAATAGGCTGATGATAAACCTTAAAAAAATCGGCCAAGTGCGTATCAGTTCACGCACAATATAAGATTCCGTAGTTTACTACAACGCCAAGTGCGAGTCTAATAGCGAATTAAGTCTCACCTGGTTCTCACTTGTTGGTCATACTTACGACTCCCGAGACAGCGTCAAGATAGGTTAATAGGTATCTATTTACCAAGTCTTCTAGTGTCCCTATATTGGCTTACTAGCTACTAGAACAGAAGAAAAACAATATCTATATTCGTCCCTGATCCCAGTTCATTTGGGGTGGGGTCTCCTCACTGTCCTGCGCCAGGACAGTCTGTATTGGGGTGGTCAATGGCGGGCGGCTCCTGCCATGTTTTTGTTCCGGGAGTTTTAGAGCAATATTTACAACGTGGTCCTTTTGACGTCTTTTGATGTTACCATACCAGTGTAGATTACTAGTGTAGACATACTCGGTAATGCGATTGGTGCTAAGTTTGAAACTGCCTCGTATATACTCTTTTCGTATTTTATCGTGTCTAACTACACTTCCCGCCTACCTAAGCATCTTCGTTTCGTTGGTATGTACTTTTTGTTCATGTGTCTTTTTGGCTGTCCAGCACTCGATACCGTTACTTCTTCTTCGTACTTGGATTTTATTGGAATACGGAAATCACAAAGCACGCCGCGCCGGTTAGTGAGCGCCACTTCAGCCATGTGGCGCTGACTCTGTGAATGACGTCAGCCGTCCACGTTTGCATCTCTCGTTAACATACAGCCTAAATATTTAAATTGGTTTACTGTGGGTATGGGCGTCGTACCAATGTGAATAGTCTCTGGAGTAGTGTTTCCGCTGAAAGGACATTTTAGATACACCTTTTTACTCCTGCTAACTCTCAGGCCGTACCTTTCCAGGTCTTGCGTTCATATGTTTATGTCGTTCCTGCAAATGTAGATCTGCTACTAAAACGTGACTGCGACTATAATAAAGAGAAATATAGAATTTCGTCTAAACTATAGAGTTAGGTGTTCTTGGTGTTCCGTCATGATAGTCTGATGAAGAATGTTTGATGAAAAGATGTTTGTGAAGCCAAACTGGTTTGGGGATATTTCATACATTTTGTTGAGACGGTTGTTGATAATTCGTTTCCATATTTTGAGTGTGTGAACGGTCAATTTTATACCTCTATAGTTTTCACACTGCGCAACATCGCCCTTGTTTTGTAGAACGGCAGTAGATAGCTCTGGTGCCAAGATTTTAGAATACGATTTGTAATCATGATGATATTGCATAGCTTTGCGAACCAAGCTTCAGTCACTGGGCCTAGTCTTTTCCACAGATCTGCGGTGACTTCGTCTGGACCTTGAGCTTTGCAGCTTTTCATTTTACCTAATGCATTAATGTGCGTGTGGATTGAGAGATCTTTACAAAAAACTCCTCCAATCCCAACCAAATTATAAGAGGATTTAGGAAATAATTGTGAAAACTTCATGGTAAGATATAAAATTTGTGAAACCTAAACAAAGAAAGTTAGAACTCATTAACTGGATCTCTCAATCTGGACAACTGAAGAAAAAGCCATAACGCGTATCCAAGAATATACTGCCTATGTGTTTATAATTTGCATTTTAATTAATTGTGAAGGATTTGTAAAAGCTGTTAAACAAAATTTCGATTCGTTTCAAAGCCACGTTTAAGATTTATAACGGTTTATATGGATCTCCCAGAGGGGGCAATTTTCAATTGAGTGATCATGTAAAACACGACCTAATACTGAAAAAGTATGAATAATTATCATGTTTATTGCAAATTATGCTTCTGGCAAAATTTGTGAAACAAAAATCGTGATTGAAATCTTACTGGTTTAAGAGAAAATGAAAATCTTGTTTTTTGTCGATCGTCCCAACTGAAAGATCATTATTTTGAACTATATTTAATAAACCAAAATTTATAGGTAGAAGGTAGATACATCAGAAATTGTGAAAAATGTTGTACTAAAATTGGACGAATCAGTCGTCCCTGTAAGTGTTATACTTAAAAAGATAAATCATTTTTTACAATCCTTAAGGAAAACGCAGTTGATTTTATACCTTACCATGAAGTTTTCACAATTATTTCCTAATTCCTCTTATAATTTGGTTGGGATTGGAAGAATTTTTCGAAAAGATCTCTCAATCCACACGCACGTATAATGCATATTTATAGTTGGTATTGGACCATGTGTGGGTGTACTTGGCGGTGTATCTTCGTTTGGAAATTCTTCCTTCAATATCTGACTATAGTATTCGATCCATCTCTCATTAATTTCTGTGTTGTTTGCAAGTAATTTCTTTAGGACCTTACATTTGTTTTATTTATTTACTTTTATGTTTATGGATGCTCTATGTTTGCGTTTTGCTAACTTCAGTACTTCGTCCGCATTTATAGCACTCTCCAGATTTTTATAGAACTTTTGGCGACCTCCTACGCTATACATCTTTTAGCATCCTGCTTCGCCACTTCATATCGGTCCTTATCTTCCTTTGGTTTAGAACTCTGCCATTTCTTATTCACATTCTTATTTCTTCATATTCGCTAGGGTCTCATTACTTCTGACATTTCACCAGCTACGAATTTTGCCACAATTACGATGTCCTTTGGAGACTCCATAAGATCCCTGACACTTTTGTCCTGTACCAGAACGAGAACGAAATCGAGTCTGATTTCCTCCAATGATTATTTCCATTCCTAAGGCCAAAGTCCTGTTGCGCGTAGAAAAGGAAATAAACAAATTCAAAAAACGAGTCGAGCGAGTTTGTGCTCCGACTCGCACTTGGCCGATTTTCGGGTGGTTGTGACCACAACCTTTTTTGAGGGCTGGATCCGCCCTTGATACCTTTGGCTGTGTACATAATATAGGTATGTAGAGAAGAAGCGCTTAGTACGACAAGATGGTACGGTACGGTGTATCGACCAAGTGTGGATACCCTGCAGTGCGTCTGGTAGACCGGTAGTAAAAGGGAGTTTGTATTACATTCCCATTAATACAGGTAATTTCTGTTCTCACCTTTTTTATGTTATTACTTTTGTTTAGAACGAAATCAATAGGTAATATGCGTGAAAATCTCATATCAGAGATTAACGCTTAGCCTTTAGATGTCGAAGGCATAGTACCTACGTAGTATTTACTTGAGCAGTAAATAATGTATCAGATAAGAGGTAAAAGAAATAGATATTATCAATTAAGTACTTTATTATTGTTTCAGACATATTCTTCATGTACTTACTGCTTAAAAGGCTTTAAATCTTTCAATAAAGCTTTTAAAACAAAGCAACAATAAATAAATAGACCATATAAAAATTCAAACATCTGTATTTCAATGATAATGTTATCAATGATTTAGTCGAAAACAAAATTTTAACAAAGTATTTTTTGCGTAATTTGTAGTTCAGAAATTGATTGGATCAAGCCACCGAATCACAATAATAGTAAGTAATAGAATTAAAATTTACATTTTAAAATATATATAATAAAATTTATTTATTGTAAAGGATAACGGCCAAGCAAGTGTGCTTAGTGAACCTTTCTCCAATCAACGTTGTACGCAGGGTTACAGTCTAGCAGGTCTACTCTTAACATTATTTCAACATTTCATTCTTCCAGCAATATAAAAGTATTCAAACTGATCACAAAGGTATGGCAGCTCCATGGAACCCCATGCAACACTTAACATATGTACCAACACAGCTCGAGTCATACATGACATTTCATTCAGTTCAGTTCACAAGTGCCCTACACTCTCAACGGACATTACGAAGCGAATTTTACTCTTAATTACCATAAAGTATTATGTAACTATTAAAAGTAATAACGAGCTACTATATTACACTTGCACCTCTCGGAATAATGTCACATATTGCCCTTAACTCTCTTATATAAATATTAGGTTGATTCAATCTTAATTAATGAGATGTGGTTTTCCATCGTTGGTAAAAATGCAAAAAACAATCACATAAACAGACTAGTATCCAAAAACGCCATCGAAAAATTACATAATTTCTATTTATTGCAAAGGATAGGCCACAAACTAAAGGCGATTACACGAATACATAAGCTCAATATCGAAACGCGGATTTTATAAATCCAAAAAAAAAACAAACAATTTTTTTATCCCGTAATCGACACTCGACGTAAAGTACGTAGCTCGGCGGAACTATCTCGGTATAATACGATTTTTATCGACCGTCCTCGGTCCTGGGCGCGCGCCCAACACAAACTCACGAATACTCTACATATCGATAAATCTACTCAGTCGTTTGTTTACTCATAAAAATATATCTTTAAAAGGCTCAAATAAATCCGCCGCGGGGGTGAGGCGGGGCTATCAGTTGGGCAGTTGTCCGACTGCCGGCGACCAAACGACTAACCATCGGCGATTTACTCGCTCAAGAAACGCACAACGAAATAGACATTCCGTGTAAACGAAAGGGACTGTTCACACTGTCGGCGGTAACTCGCTTCACAGTTTTGTCGCTGATCGACAAGAGCTGATACTCGCTCAGCGGGTCAGGACTCACGCTGAGAGACCAACCAGATGGTAGGTCAGCGACTAAACTGTGGGAACAATACGCTAGGTGTACGCTAGTGGTAGATCGTCGGCGGGGGGACGAGTGCGTTAGGGTTTGCGGGCGGCTAGTGCACGGCGACGTCGGGCTGGTGGTGGCGGCGGCGCAGCAGCTCGGAGTCGGCGGGCGGGCTGAGCCCCAGCGGCACGCAGCCGTGCAGCTCCAGCGCTTCGGGGATGCGCGCCGACGGCACCAGCGACTTGCTGCTGCGCAGCGTGCGCGGCGCCTCCATGTACGAGTAGTTCATGGAGAAGTGCTGCTGGATCACCCGGTTCACCGCCATCGCCGACTCCGCGAAGTTCGACAGGTTGCGCGCCGACATGTTGCTGTCAGACAAAATTAATCATGGCGTTATTATAATCCTCTAATTGGGTAGTTTCCTGTGTTACAAAATAATTATTTTATTTGGTCCATTAGGTAGATTTTCAAAAAATATTGGTCACGTATTTTTTGCCTTTTCAAGTCAATAAATATTCACAAAGATGGAAAGCTTCAAAGTACAGGGGTGAGGGCTGCTGACGTCACACATTCAACTCGATTCAAGTCAATTTCAACTCACTGTATCGTCTTAATTTTTCAATTACGTGAAAAAAAAATGTGTCCAATGTGTTTTGTTAAACTACGTGACGAACTAAATAAAATATTTTAAGTAACTACCCTATTGAACATTACTACAATAAATTGACTCGACCTTAACATCATCTATACCCGGATTTTGAATTCGATGCAGTAGACTGACAGTTTCCAAGTTGTCAGATAACAACGACTACGAAATTGTGATGTATCGAATCAGGAATAAAATCAAATAACGATGTCAACAATTTTTTTTAATAATATTGTGTGAAAATAACAAAAAGTAAAATGTGATTATAAAGGGTAATAATTTTTATAAAGGGGCAGTCTTTTTAATAGTATTCTTGCGCAATTTATTAAAATATTCGTCACATGAAACAATTTCCAAAAGAGTGGCTTTTATCATGTCTGGTTAGAAATGAATATTTTTAATAAAAATGTATTTATTTATAATAAAATCTAGTTAAACTTCAAAATAAAAGATAATAGTATAAATTTTATCATCTATTTATATTTCTCATGATTAAAAATCGCTCATTTATTATTCGATTGATTGAGTCCAACACTATTAGGTTAAACAGAGCAGGTTTTAGTAATTCACACTAGTTTATGTCAGCTTACTGCATCGAATTAAAAGTCCGGGTATGTAACAAACTTTGTATGTTTCAAAGTAATCTCAGAAGCAATCGAACTAATTATGAATTTCTTTTTCCATAATATAAAGCTATACTATCCCATATCGATATAAGATACTTTTTACTAGAAACAAATAAAATTTTTGTAAATTCTTCCATGTGACTGAAACCAAAGGGTATCGCTTTACAGCATTGGTAAAAGTCAATACGAATAAGGCATAGTTGCCTTTATAGTTACTTTTTCCTTTTTCGGTGGGAACATCATGATTGTAATGACTCCTCCCGATAAAGGTGTCTTACTTTTATTGACTAAAACCGACTCTACTTCTTCAGTTGCTCTGCTATTCCAGGGCCGCGGTATGTCGTTAGACCATTCCCACAAACCCTGGCAGGCAATGTGCCTTATTTACCCTGCTTCTAGATAGATAAATAGAATATACTCGTACTTTATTGTACATCAAAATTTAAACACGCCTATTTAACAATATTACTAAACCCGTGCGCGACAGGTTGGGACCTGAGCGCGGCGACGTCACAGTGGTGTGTTTATACCGCCCGCAAAAAAGCGAACACAACAAGCAGCCGCCCGCGGCTTCGTCCTTGTTTTTTTGAACCTAATTTATTATGTTACTCATGGAGTACGCTGCCTTTTATCTGATCTTTATTTTTTGTAATGAATAAAAATACAATTTTAAAGTTTATATATTTGTTTAGCTTTTATTTACACTATCTAATCTTCTTCATTACTAAGTGGGAACAAACCAAACAATTACATAAACTAAACTAAAAAGCATTCCAGAGCACGTCGTTACGTGATGTACTTAAGCCAGTACGAGACTAAAAACTAGTAAAAAATAGCGATGCGAACGGTATGGGCGCCATTGGGGAAGTGCAGGGGAAGCGGGCGGGGAGTCGCATTCCTAGAAGGTCCCAACTTATCGCGCACGGGTAGTACTTAATTCTATGGTTACAGTGGCGGTCTTATCAGACTTTTGGACTTCTTCTAAAGCCCTACCTAACAAGGCAAGAAATAATGTCTACACGTTCAAGTTCGTCGAACGCCAATGCAGACGACCAATGTAGAAGAGGGTATGTAGAGCTGCCCACACGTTGGCCGAGCGCCTTTGATTTGTGACAAAAAACCGACACCGATCCGAAGTGAGGCAAGTGATCACGAGCAACGGCGAGCGAAGACATGTTGAACCAAATGAGCTCTATACACGTTGGCGCTGGCCTACACTCGGCCAACTAGGCAAGTGACACCGAGCGATAGCAAGACAAGGCAAATGTACCGTCTACATGTTGGTATTGGCCTTCACTCGACAACGCTCGGCCAACATGTATTGCAGGCTTAGGGTGCGTTTCCACCAGAGATGTGCGATGGAAATGTGTCGTGTGAGGATGTCTAGCTGTGCTGTGAAAATGTGTGGGTGTTTCCACCAAAGCTGTGCGATGAAAATGTGCCTACGAGGATGTGTAGCGGAGCTGTGAAAATGCGCATTAATGTGTGGTGCGAGGATGCGGAAACCTCGCAACACATCCTTCTCCACACACATTCCTCGCAACACATCCCTCGCAACACATCCCTCGCACACATCCCTCGCTTGTATTGTATGCGCAAAAATCTAGCTCCATTGAGCCGCTTCCACCAGAGCTGTGCTGACCGAGGCGAGGTAAATGAAGCGATTCTATTAGTTCTTTATAAACACATCCCTCGCTACGCATCCGCGCACATCTCTGGTGGAAACGCAGGCTTAAGGTGTTACAACACGTTCAAACTCACCGTTTAATATTGATCGACGTTTGCAGCTGAGGGTGTTGTGCCAGCGGGTCGGCTCGCCTCAGCCAGGGATGCTGCAGCACCCGCTCGGCGCTCAGCCGGTGGGACGCCTCGCGCACCAGGAGCTGACGGATGAGATCCTTCGCCTCACTGGATATATGCGCCCACTCCTCCTCAGGGAACGTGTAACGTCCCTCCTGACGACAACGAAAACATTTGTTAGCACTGCTTGATTCAAAAGCTCAGGAAATGGTGACTGAAGAGCTGTTCCAAGTGTTTTAAAATGCCTGCCGGGGTCGTGGCACTTATCCCATTACCGTGACCCCGGAACGTAAAGGGCTATTGAAGGAACACCGTGGATTTTAGTCAGTACAAGTCTGACAGTCCGTCCGGCCCTGCCCGGGGTGGGAGGACTTATTTGATGATTTTACCACGTAAAAAAAAAAACGTGTTTTAAAATACACAGACTGAAGGATTATTTTATGAATATAAGCCCTGAATGTTGGACGATGTTGTAGGGCACTCAATTTCAATTGAAGCGATCCCTAAGGGTCTATCTGTGCTGAAAAGGGCCAAACAATCATCCGGCCATCTCATCATTAAGTTTTATCACTGACTAGCTTCTGCGCGCGACTTCGTCCGCGTAAAAGTCGAAAATATTCCACGGGAAAGATAATTTATTGCCTATAGCACTCAGGGATAATGCAAAAAAAAAAGGGATAAAGCGAAAGAATTTTCAAAATCGGTTCGGTAGTTTCAGAGATTACCCCCTACATACAAACTTACAAATTTTACCTCTTTATAATATTAGTATAGATACATTTCAAATTTTTTGCTGGTTCATCTTATTAGGAAACGAACCGTGCACTAGCTAATGACGTTTTATAAGTGGCCTTATAGGCCTAAGAGCAATAAAATAAACTGTCTCTCATGCCAAAAGTGATCTACTGCTACATAGTGTTCAAGAAATAGTGTGTAATAATAGTAAGTGTTACCTGTATAGTATTAAAGAGCAGCTCCTGGCAAGCGCGGCAGTTCTCGCCGCGCTCCCAGCCGCAGTCGGAGCCACAGTCGGCCCGGAAGGGCGGGTAGCCGCACAGCAAGATGTACGCGATCACCCCGAGCGACCACAGGTCACATCGCTTGTCATAGTGATTCGCTGCTGAGCCCGCAAATAGGGACACCACTTCTGGTGCCATGAATTCCGCGCTGCCCACCTACGACAAAGGAGAGAACCTTTAGTTTGATATTCTTGCTA
Source organism: Tholera decimalis (assembly GCA_943138885.2). Taxonomy (NCBI): domain Eukaryota; kingdom Metazoa; phylum Arthropoda; class Insecta; order Lepidoptera; family Noctuidae; genus Tholera; species Tholera decimalis. The sequence continues at coordinate 10,366,830 of OW964552.2, read as the reverse complement.
TGTTAAAGGACCAAAATAACCAAGCCTAACATTTTATTGCTCAAACCTAGACAGAATTTAAAAGTAAAATCTAACTACATTAAAATTCACCACAACTTAGCAACATGTATGTATTTAAAAATATATATGTATGTTTATCAGTTGTCTAGTACTCATACCACAAGCTCTGCTTAGTTTGGGACTAGATGGCGTTGTGGAATATTATTATTATTAACTCATCGGGCTAGTCAAGACGGGAAAACTAAAAAAAGAGAATAGATTCTGAAAATACAGAAACGCGTTTGGTCATTGACACTAAGTAGTCGTTTTGCTTAGTTAGGAGTAATGATATTCAAAAAGATGTCAGACTAATTGTTAGGAGATTATAAAATCGTATCTCATAATGATATCAAAGTACAGTGTACTTGCTCGAAGGCTAGGTCCGATTACTTCCAAGATATTAACTTGGGATTTAGATATCTTTACGACTACGGACTTCTACGGATAATACATTTGAAGAATTAGTCAACATTATGCTATTGAAAATTTTCCATATCTCGCAATTCTGAATCATGCTAAAATTAACATAGAACTATAACTATCTATAATAGAACAAAGAAGGAATGCCTTGATGAATATTCAGATTGATTGCTTTAATATTGTTGTTGTTTATAAGTAGCTTTTCTTATTGCAAAAAGCTTTCGAATTGACAATAAAAACGAAGTTTTTCACATTATCTTTTCTTATTATATTATCAAGTTACATACACTTTGTTAATATACGACCCAAGTTTGTATTTAAATATCTTGTGTTGGTAATCCTCAAATTTAATAAATAAAAAAAACCTTTATGAACATTTAATATCTGCTTTCGATTCAGTATAATTATACTATACATGCAGTTGATCTTTATTTCGTTACTACGCAAAACAAAACTCAAATATACTCCACATGGCACTTGATAAAACAGCAATGACCAAAACACGACGTGCAGATGTTGGGGTCACCTGTTGTTATGACTGAATATAGATTGCTGTTATTTTGGATAACTAATGCCATTGACACTCGATTTGTAACAATACCTTCTGTTACTGAAATGCCTACAGGCACAGTATAAAACTATACTGTGCTTCTCGTACTATCGGATTTATTATATTGTAAACAACAATTAAAGTTAGAACAATAGTTTTTAATCTTATAATGGATTTATGTTATCTTTTTGCTCTTTATATATATATATAAATAACAAACAAAAATATTTTTAAACTAAACCATATAGTCGATAAAAATACAATTGTTTCACAATGAAGCAGCAATTAACTAACTTTAAAAAAGCTTATAAAATCAAGAGATACGACAGAGTGATCAACTAAATTAATTAAAAAACATTTTTTGTGTTCCTATCAATTTGCACTAGTGGTAAAAAATATTACTTACACTGTTTATCCTATAATGTTTGCAAGGTTTTATCAGTATATTTGCTTGTAATTTATCACTTCAAACTAAATTTAAAACAAAGAATTATGTGGCGTCAGAGATATCGCAAATGCTTTGGACGATAGAAAATTAATTATTGGAAATAAAATCAGCGTATCAGATATGCAACATACTGGTAGCAATTAGATATCATTTCAGATGTTGAAATTGCTGATTGAGAGGAATATGAGCGATAAACGATGGAAACGTGACTAAATACTGCTAATAATCTGATAGACATTACAACGCTTTACTGACAAGTTCAAGTGACTGATGAACCGTAATATGAACTACTAAATGCATTTATATAAGAACTGTTAGAACGGTTTAGCTCAAGGTTGGGGATTACAGATACTGAAAGTTTGACCGATTACGTGTCTAGAGGTCGAAATGATGTAATTTCAAACCCTTAAAAACAACTCTACGATAGTTTTTTTTTTGTTATGTAAAGTATGACTGAGTATGTATCACACATAAAACGTACAAGATGTTCTGTCAAGGGTATCTAACAAAGAATACATTTTAGTAGTTACTAACTCCTTTTGATTAAATAATCAATGGAATCTATACAATTTATTTTCTAACAAAGGAGTACCCCAAGGTATTGTGTTAGGGCCATTATTAAATTTATAAAAAAGAAACTCACTGGCGTCATAAGCTGCGGCGTCGCCAGCGGGCTTGCGAGGCTCGAAGTGAAACTTATTCCACTCCCGAGATCGAAGTCGCATATCTTCACTGGGCAGAGTCTGTCGCGGTGAACGCATAATATGTTCTCCGGCTTGAGATCGCGGTGTGCGACACCTTTACCATGGAGGAAATGTAAAGCGTTCGCTATCTCACGCACGATCTCTGCCGCTTGCGGCTCTGAGAAATAATGGTGCTCCTGTATGCGGGACAGGAGCTGACCGCCGTCGATCTGGAACAATAGACGATACATTGTTATAGCAACGCAAACAATGCCACTTGATAATACCTACTTCATAACCCGTGGTAACACCGTAGGAGGTGATAAACGATAACAACCAAAAAGAGACAGTTATTTGTAATAGCGAACACTTGAAATCAATATACTAGACTTCCTGATGGCATTAAAAATAATGACGACAAAACTAAAATAATAGTAGAAGTAGTGACTGAAATTGGTTAGGATCTATACATATATCAATCTAAAGATGATAACCTAAGATCCTTTTAATATTGCCAGTTAGATAATTTTAGACTATAAATTGCTCAAAATAAGTGTGGTTCAGGAGTTTATCATTGAATAATATTATAGGTAGACAGGAAGAGACAAAACAAGATAACGGCTGTAAACAGTGCCATATCAGATATCGCTAGCAACAGGCTATATTATTTGCGGTCAGGCCACCAATTAGGAAATGAAACTGTTGCTGTCTGCTTGGTGGTCTTAACTAACTATAATTAAACAAAAGCTATTTCAGAAGATAGGATCCCTAGTAGTAATAATTTCACAATTTATCCTGAAGCGCATGAATGTGTAATTATGTATGTATTTATTCTGTGTCTAATAAACATTTTAATATTTTTTTCATAATTACTACAGTTGATACGAAAGTTTTTCCATCATTCTCATGATGTAAATAAAATTGTACATGCAATTTATTAAAGTAGAGAACGCGATGTTAAGTGGTATTATTTTCTAAAGTAATATCTATTATGAATATGAAAAGGATGTGAAGGATGTTTTTTCAGCTTTTATTAAGAAAACAATGAGTTATTATTCAAAATTGTTGAAAAACCTCAAGCAAGCTCAAGGGAAAACGACATAGACTTGTCCCTTTAACTATTCAGAATGGTTTATTATAGCGGAAATAAGATAAATAGTGCATCGTGTATTTATTATTTATGACTAGTGTCTCACGCACTTTCCTTATTTCATTATTGTCCTATAATTAACTTTGTAAGTCTGTACAATAATAAACACTAGAAGCTACATATTATAATAACACTGGGAAATTGACACGTGAATAATTTTATGTTTCAGTAGGTAGCTAATTAACATTCCGTCCATTTCACAGCAAAAAATTTCATTTATGACAAACAGCTTGTTTAATTTTATTGTTAAAATATGGTGAACCACATGTGGGTGACTCACTGCGAAATGCGTTACAATTATTCACGCCAACTATTGTTACATACCTATAGATAACATTGACTATAGTACATATATCATTGATTAAAATGATATAGAACTAAAGTAAAAAGGAATCTATCTAAAAAATCATAACAAATGAATAACATAACCAAACGGCTTTAAAAGATTGATAGATTACGCTCACAATTGTCTATAGGTACATAGCAACACTTCGAAGGACAAAAAGCTCAAACGTGACTGATTTTTTTATTTTCGGTGCAGTACGTACTAAATAAAGGATCAAATGTCGTTGACACTGATGCAAATATTAATCGTAAAAATAGTGATGAACAATTTTCTATAGGCTCCTATCGTAATAATGATGTAATTACAAAACGAGACAAACTCCCACACGTAGAGGCGTCGTCTACTGTGATAGTGTGAGTAATGAACTCAATAAAATATGCGAATTCCTTCAACATGCGTCACTTTTATTTATTTACTGCTATAGAATCGAAGATGCATATGGATACCTACCTACTTTCTTTAGTGTATTACAATTGTGAATAATGTTTTTCAATCAATCTACGAGTAACAACTTTCAGCTATCATTCTTTAGAAATAATGTTGTGTGGCTCTCTGTATAATGTTAAGACTTGGCTTACATCTGCCAAGGGTACAAAGTATAGGTCTATTGCGTGCAAAGAAAAAGAGCTACTCAATTAAGTAATAACAAAAAATAGGTCCTCAAACTAAATTCACCACCAAACAAATTCTGAGAGAAAACGAGACATCAAAGACGAAGTAAATCCAAAAGGAAAAATGTTAAATGGCAAAACCACAAATAGAGTAATAAATGTTATAGAAACACAGTGAAATTATGTTTAAGAAATGCCAGAGGGAAGCGGTTGTAGGGTTAACTTCGAGAATAGTAATAAGTCCTATTAGTTACAATAGAATCCTGCCATAAGGTGCGGTAAACAAATCTAAAGATTTATTTATTTAAACTTCGTGCTTGCTGGTTTTTTTCGGCATTCTCTACTAGTCAACTAATGGCCGCGTAGAACATGGCAGGTGCATTGTTTTTTTAGCTATTCTATGTATATTGATTCTTTATGATACACACAGCTATAGAATAAATCTCACCTTTTCGAAGACAAGATAGAACTTGTCGGTGTCCTCAAAAAATTCAATGAGCTGGATTATGTTCGGGTGTCCCTGGCAGTAGTGGAAAGTCTCCACTTCGCGAAACACCCTGGCGCGGGCGTGCCCCGGCACTTTGTCGATAATCTTCACTGCATATTCCTGGCACGTGTAGATGTTCACGCACGTCTGTACCGAAGCGTACGCGCCCTCGCCTAAAACCTCCCCTGTTAGTTTGTAGAGGTCTGTTGACAAAGAAAATACTCATTAAAGTTTTTGTCAATAAAATCATATCATAATTTAAAGATTCAACAATAAAACGAATCAATATTAAGCATATTGGTTCTTTTCAAAGATAAGACTTAAGAAGAGCATATGTATTTTCCCCTTACCTTGGAAACATGACGTGACGACAGAGCTCCCGGAGCGCTTCTTTCTGCGGCGCTTCCTGCGCGCCTCCTCCTTACGCCTCTGCAGGTCCTCACTGTCGGGGATTGCGACGGGAGCTGACGGCTCAATGCCTCGGGGGCTCTCGTCCGATTCGCGCTCACTGCCCGACTGGCTACTGCAGCGGCCCACACCTGGAGACAAATGATTAAAACAATTAAAACTCAACAATTCTCAACATCACTGTTTAGCAGCATCAGGGTTTTAGGTTCTTATTAGGTGCTTACGTGCCTTCATAACTGGAACCAGAAAAACATTGAAATGGCGGAATGCGGAATTCAATTATTGGTTCTTTCTTAGCTAGGTATGTCTATAGGTTAAGTAACAGTTTTTTCTTCTACAAGTTTTTCTTCTAATAGCGGTGTAAATGGTTTTTTGTTTAGCAAGCAGGAATGTTTGAATAAATTTTTTACGCGTGCATTGTAATAAATCCTCGGTTGACACAGTTGTTGTATCAAGTGAAGCTAACGCATTGCAGTTTTTATGAAGACAGTTTTGTCGTCTGTTGTCAATTAAAGCTACAAGTGACGATATGAAACTGTTTCGCCAATGACTAAATAAGCGAGTTATAGCGACCTCCCTTGTTTACTGATGAACAACGCGGGCGTTACGTAGGTAGGCAGTGTTAGTACAATCACTTGACTCGTCGTCGCCACAGGGACGGCTCTCACTTTGCATTTGGTGCCAGCCATTGTTACAAGCTGTGTTTGGGTTTACAGTTTCTCATTGGTTAAATCATTGCCTGTTTAACATTTCTAAACGACCAAGCGAGAATACTAAATAGAAAAGTTTGGCGGATAGTCAAAAATTTCGAACGAACCCGGAACAAAATAGTGTCCTATCAGGGCAAAAGTGACGGCTGTCATCGATAATATAATTCTGACGTGAGACGTGACTGTGCAAGCTGAGCTGGCAAACAAAGCCGGTTCAACGACCTACATGGCCGCACCCAGCGCTGCGCGTACGCGCCCACGTTACGCGATCGCTCGGCCTCTTGGAGTAAAAACTAACAAAGTTGCATCTACTAGATGGAACGACCTAAAAATCACTCTAAACTTTGAAAGCTGGTAAACTCTTTAAAAAAATACCGCATAGTAGTGGTGTTCATTGCCAACTCATCTAGCCTTGTCACTGAAATCAAAACACAACCTCTTTGGAGTATATCAGAGCCACGGTAATCCGCTTTTGGATGTTAATGCCAAATGCCAATTAGAGCAAACTTTATTTTGTACATAAAGCTTGGAGAACTTTATATGTATGTGCGTAAAATAAAGTTCATACATACACAGCAAAATAAACATCAGTTAATGGTGACGCTGATCAGTACACAACCTAGGAATGAGAATCAATCAGAACCTACGTAATCTATAGAGGTAAACATCACATTATTTGCCTGACTTAATCTTCCTTGTTTGAATGCAGTACAAATTGAAGTAGGTACATGCTCAGGATTTAAATAGCTGAATACTACGTCCGATTTGCGTGTATATTGGGTCTATTCCTCATAATGTATGATAATAATGAAACTTTAAGAATTTATTAATGCACGCGATGACCTCAACATGTGCCGCACGACAACTAGCCGAATGCGCAATAACCGTACGACTGTAACAATCGGGCTCGAGGCACGCCCACGTATTCAATCACCCGTTTCAACATAGAAACTTCCTGTTTAAATACTAAATAGTGCTAAATTTCCACAGGAATAAGCGTACAAAGCAACATGTTGTAAGTCCGTTCATGAATATTTTTAAACAAAACTTTGTATGTATACAAACAATATGCCACGAAGTACCACAACAAGGAAACCTTCCTGATACTAAAACCGAGAGTGACTGACTCATCGACTACTTGATGCTCAACCCCAAATACAATGAGACATTAACGCTGCCCACGTGTTGCCTTGGACTTTATCAAAAATAAAAATAAGCTTCCAAAACAGCCAAACCCAAACCGTGTCTACAAGACATCGGAGCCCAAAATGAATGTTACGTCAGAGATCCGCTAGCGGGACGAATGCTGAATGTAAGAGACTCATTAGGAGCAATTGGATTGAATTCAATTATTGTTACAGATTCTATTTCCTCTTGCCGCAAAGTAATTGTACACTTGTCTTGTGGTATCGTATGTTTTTCGTGTGACTGCTCAGACCGCGTGGCTCCACGAGGCAAAACACTTGCCTCGTAGCGTGTCTCGTTATGTAAAACGTCTCAGCAACAGCAGCCTCACAAAGACTTCTAAACACGACAAACTTTGCCGCTTAACTTCTAAATCATTTCAAACATCGGTTCGCCTTAAAGTTCGCTACTCGTTTACGCGAGGTCGAGGTGAAACAATAGATTGACCCAAATAACAAACAAAAGACTATCAAAATTATAACGATTGTATTGTCAAACCTAGTCCAAGAATAGCATTAATTTTATTTGTTGAATACATTCTAGCCTACGCAAAGAAACTTCATAATCACGGACTCATTAAAATACAAAACACTGTTCCGCAAATTAACCCCGCAATCATGCGATGGATATTTATGTATTCATGCAGTTAGCATATTTATTTGGCAAAGTTTTAACAAATCATTCTTTACACATGAGTTGGAATGAGAGAAAAAATTGTCTGGAATAAAATTGTCACCACGAGATTTTCTGCCCTCCGATCCAAGTTTCTACTTTCTAATCTGGTAGGCTGGCATAAACGCTTGGCCACGAATATGCTCTCTAGTTGTCGATTGCAGGCCTATTATACTTTTGTTTTATACCCTTAAGCTATTCAAAATCGTGGCTTTCTATTCCCAACAAATAATAAATGCCCTGTTAGAGATGCAATGTGCACTTTATACAAAATGGATATGGACAGACTGCTGGGTTTTTAGAATTAACTTCACTACATGATTCTTAATCGATCTTGCTTAATTGAATACTCCTATGTCAAAGTTTAGTGTTGTTTACTTGAACCTAAGGTAGTTTAAAATTGCAGTACTTTCGAACTTGGACATTTTAGAAACTGTCATCAAAACAATCTATCGATAGTTGGAGAATGCCAATGATCACAGTATTAAAATTATCGATCATTGCAAATGCAAATACCGGTCTAGTAATTTCTAAATCAGTCGACCAATCCGTCATAATCATTATAATCAAAGATCAAAGTCGACAGTTAGAGTGGTGGTGATGAATAAACTGCCAACTCGGCCTGGCACTGCAACCGAACTCAACGAGATAATATCTAGGTGAAACTTCAACTAGGGCGTTTCAATGTATAGCAGCTACTGCAGTAGGTACGTAACAAACCACTTTCACTCACCACTGATTTTGCCCCCTGTCTAATGATTACACACATGAATTTAATAAATGAAACACTCGGTAACAACAACGATCTTCAAAATTGCCATATTTGGCGAGGACAACTACACGGCAAGATATTGATGTAAAACCAGAATGGCAGTATTCGAAAGGATGCTTATTATGAATAAATGCCATAGTTGAAGCACGAAAGCTTCTTGTGATATAAAAGGAAAAAACCTACCATGTAAATTTCCGATTAAATATTGAAAATACACGACACACTGATACGATGGAGAAAATCGAGGGTGAGTTAGGTACTGAATATGGGAAGTTTTCATAAATGCGTATAGGGACTATAGGGAGCTATTCAACAAGCGACAAATCGATTCGCAAAAAGGAGCAACGGGGAATGCACGCGAGGTGAAGGGAGCGGAGTTTGATATACACCGGAACAAGCGTCAAGTCCGTCACGGTCAAGGTTACTCTGTTTTACTCAGCCGACGGATACGATTGACTGATTCCAATCAGACACCAAATGCAAATTTGCGGCATTTGATTGTTTTTTATATAACATTCCTTGAACAATCAAAGATTATTACTGCTATCGAGAAACATCCCAGATAACGCCATCTCAATTTAGGGGTAGGTACCTAATGATTGAAACTTGTTAATACAATCTTTAAGTTGCAGGATTTCTTTATGTTATTTACATGACAATCTAAAACAGGCACACCCACCAGCAACAACAGAGTTCCCATAAACTTATACTTATTATATAAATTCAGTAACACAAGTGCGCAGTTTTGTTTTAGTAGGTGACCTTGGCCATGAACGCTGTGGGGCGACGCGCTCCAGCGGCCATGTTGAATTGAAACCGTGGAGAGTAATGAAACTGCATGAAATTATAAACGCATTCTTACCAATTTGATTTTTAAACAGTGATTCAATAACAACCAATAAAAGTGTGATATGAAGAGGCGAGGAGAATCAAAAATGCGGCGTTCAATACATACACACACAAATATAATTTTGATAATGGTATGCATTCCATAATATGCAGTGCTTTTTAAGTTTTTGTCAAATTAAATACAGAACATATAATATATACTTCAAGGTAGAGGTTTTACAAACAACTGACACTATCACAAATTGAATTGTTCAAATTAATATTTTCTTCCAAATTTTGATATGCCACATTTTGGACACAAACAGAAAAAGAAATACAATGATACAATAAATTAGTTATATATGCTGAAAACGAAAAAAAAAGTTTTTCATGAATTCTGCCGTGATTCTTTAAAAGGCAGTCTGACAATTTACCGATTTTGAGTTAAACATTGAGCTACATCAGGAAAACAGGCACGTCGACCTATCTAACCCCTTTTTCTGAAACTTTTTGCTTTTGAGATATTTTTTTCATAAAAAGCTGTGAAGTGGTTTTGATACCAGTGCCAAATTCATAAAAACTCAAAATCGGTAAATTATCATAATGACCTCTGTATATTCCAAATATAATATAGAATTTTAAAACAAAAATGTAACATAGCAACAATAAAAAAATACAATAAACTCATCCAAAACAGGAAATGCTTTGATTATATAATTTCACGTTGGCTGTAACAAAACTGTCGAATACGTTCCTGAGCAATATCATAAACATAACGACTTGTATTCAGTGAATGTTGCGAAATTGTGAATTGTGAAATAGTGTGCTGTATGCCCGGTCAACGCTCGGTTCGTAAACGTGAACTTTGACATTTCAAAATAAACATCAGTATGGTTTAGGCCGTGCGCGCACTGCGTTGCGTTTTGGAAACGCAAAATCTGTGAAGTATGGAGTGTCATAGAAGTGCGCGCACTGCGGTGGAATAAACGCGTGCGGTAGAGTCACCGGTGGCCCCTCGCTGCAAAATTGCGGTGAGTCTACCGCAAATATTTTGTATAGCATAGGAATGTATGTAGTACCGCTCACTGCGGTGAAGCAAACGCACCTTTTGTCTGATAATGTTGCCATACATACAGATTTCTTTGTATTTATACATTTTTGATGTGTGATACAGATTAGCACTCGATACAGATTTTTATCTAAATTTCACACTGTATTGATAGATAGACAACCTTTGGAAGGACTTTAATTAAAGTTACTTACTACTCATAAAAACAGAGAAAAAAAATATTATTAAAATATATATGCAGATAACTGTTACAACTAAAACAGAACTTAGCAAAATAAATTACCTAGATACCGCATTTATTACGTTACACACACCGTTGAAGGAATCTATTATTTATGGTTATTTTTTATTTTTTTATAAACAACGTTAATATAATATTCTAATTATTTTAATTAATTATTTTAATTAATTTCCGTAGTACATTATTTTAACATAGGCTGGTGTCTATTGACGTAGTACTTGCAATGTAAGAGATTGAAATCGTTTTTTTGGCAGCATCATCACAAAATATATGGAATTTTCTCTATAATACAAATACTTAATTAGAATGTTTAAATTAACGTTGTTTATAAAAAAATAAAAAATAACTATAAAAAATAGAATCATACAATGGTGTGTGTAACGTAATAAATGCGGTATTTAGGTAATTTATTTTGCCAAGTTCTGTCTTTAGTTGTACCAGTTAATTTTATCAATACAGTGTGAAATTTGTATAAAAATCTGTATCGAGTACTAATCTGAATCGTGTGATTCAGATTAGCACTCGATACAGATTTTCGAAAAATCGAAAATATGTATAAATACGAAGAAATCTGTATGTATGGCAACATTGTCAGACAAAAGGTGCGTTTTTCTCACCGCAGTGCGCGCACTGCCTTGCGGTGGCCGCAATTGCGGTAGTTCTACCGCACCGGTAGAATGACCGGGGCCACCGGTGACTCTACCGCACGCGTTTATTCCACCGCAGCGCGCGCACTTCTATGGCCGTGCGCGCACTGCCTTGCGGTGGCCGCAATTCCGGTAGTTCTACCGCACCGGTAGACTCACCGCAGTGCGCGCACTTCTATGACACTCCATACTTCACAAATTTTGCGGTACCGCAATTCCGGTAGTTCTACCGCACCGCAAAATTTGTGAAGTATGGAGTGCCATAGAAGTGCGCGCACTGCGGTGAGTCTACCGGTGCGGTAGAACTACCGGAATTGTGGCCACCGCAAGGCAGTGCGCGCACGGCCTATGACACTCCATACTTCACAGATTTTGCGTTTCCAAAACGCAACGCAGTGCGCGCACGGCCTTAAGTACATTTTTTTAGCTCATAACAATAATATTGCACAAAACAATCGTCCTGTTATAGAAATTAGCTCTAGCAATGGCATCGCTTGAAGGAAAATGAAAATAAACTAAACTGCAATAACAATCACGGCCACGTCACTGGGCAATCATAAAATTTAAGTTCATATGGCAATGCATTGAGTGTGGTCAGTTTTTGCAGACGATGAATGGGTAGACTACCCACTGACCGATGTATTAACTAAAATACCTTTGTGAAAACAATCAAGAACCAATGTATAAATGAACCTTTGTGAAAACAATCAAGAACAATATGTTTTATGATAAATCTTGACATTCAAGTACTTACGACATAACTGATCGTAACAACTAATACCATTATCAAGAAAATTCACAGCTGATTATAGAATCCAAACAAATTAATCAAGAGGTTACATTAATCAAAGGTGTCAAAAGGTGTATACCCTGGCACATGATGCCATTGATGATACAAAAAATACAATCGTACATGATGAAACGTTTGTTATTCGTAAGCTCGCGTTTAACCACAATCTCCCGTGATGGAAAGAGATGATGGGATATAATATAACCAAAAGTAACTTATTCACTCTTGACATAAACCTTTATTGGATGATAAATATTGAAAATGATGCAACCATACAAATAGTATAACAATCGTGTACTAGAATATAGGTAGGTTCATTCGATATTATGAAGTAATTTTGAAACAAAACATTCGATATGAACGTCGATAAAGTCCCATTTAAATATCTTATCTGAATAAACTCCGCTGAATAATTCATCTGAAAATGGATTGGAAACTCACTATCTACTTTGGTGTCTAACCAGTTCTAATTAGCAATGTCGTATTTGAAGCTCTATCGACTAACTAATACGGGAAATTAAACAGATATGGTAGCTCATTTGCCAGTTTAAAGAATTTACTAACAATATGACAGTAATATGCATAGCAACTACGCAGTAGGCATAAAAAGCCGGTCAGACAGATGTTTGAAAATATCGTAATGTGACTTGCGCTAAATGAGCATCCATCGCATAAGGTAATAATGAAGCCAACTCACCGCTATCTACACTCTCTTCTGAAACCTTCTTCACCATCCTGATTGCTTGATGCGTTGATACAGCGATATTGAGAATCATAATGAGTAGGTGTACTACTCTTGAAAAGCCGCTTTCAAACTTGTGGCGGCCGCCTTCTCGACGTGAAATCGGAACGGCGTTAAATTTAAATTAGAAAATAAACGCCAAAATTAAATTATAAAGCACCACGGCCGAGAAGGATTTACAGAAAATGTGCCGGAAGGTATAAACAAACACTATTAGAAGGCGGAATGAAAAAAACTGCTGGTGTCATTAGCGATCCATCCTATACACGCCCGCCCGTCCGATGTTCTAAAATCCAACTGAGGAGTCGTTGGTACAGCCGGCTCAGCCCGGCGCGCACATACACAGTCCCCGCGCCCCTTCGATCTCCACCGTTCGCAAAGCTGTGTCGTCGTGTTGTAGCCTCTTTCACCCGCACGCATGCGTACTCGCTCGCACTGCTGACGTGTTTATATTTTTTGTGGTTCATTTTTTCTCCACGTCGCTCGTCGTCGTCGTAACTAGCCATCTATATAATATATACCTACGTACTATCTGTATCTCACCATTCAAGTGTATATATGCCAGATGTTGTATTAAATGAGAATTAAGATTTCTTTATTCTTAGCGTTTCAGGTCTAACGTTGTTTTAATTCTTTGGCTTTAACCACCTTCTTCCTTCTTTCTAATTACCTACACATTAGTGAAGATTCATATATAACTTCACTAATGTTAAAATTAATATAAAATAGGTCTCCAATAAAAGAATCAAGAAAGAAGGAAGAAGGTATATCAAAGACATTTAGTCATGTTGATTTTTGTAAGAAATACTGTATCAGAGGGATTGGGTAGCAAAATTACCTTAAAGGAATTAATTTTGCTCAAAACTTGTTACTTATTCTGTATCCATATTTAGGCTCTCAGATTCATCAATACTAATTCAAATTCAAATATTTTAATTCAGATAAAAAATCCATATTATGTTAGTAGTAATAAAACTTAGCCTAATGTAGGTATTAAATTAAATTTATAATTATAATCAAATAATGAACCATTGAGTGGTTCGCTCAATGGTATACTAGTCTATTTGTACTAGTATATTCTAATATTATGTTGCTATTAATCAATTCACCAAAATGTTGGGCTGGATGATTTACGCCTAGAATGCGTTATCGCTATAGACACGATGTCTGAATGAACGAACACATTCGCACACCTCTATTACATCACCTTTTCAAATTAAATGTTAAGCTGCTTCTCGAATACCGATCATCTTCTTTTGCTCTTATAATATTCTTATTTATAAAGTTATGCAACAGGGATTCCTTTGTCTTCCTAACCCTCCCATGGATGACCTTCACAGGGCATTTGTTGACAAACAAGATACGGGAACGGGTGCACAACGCAAAACGCACGTGGTACGGCCCAACCGGTCCAACCGGCAACCGGCGCCGCCATGTTTGTTTGTTGTCACGCCACTCTTCCATCCCGCTCTAACGTAGAGCGCTGCCTCCCCTCACTTGCCGTCTCTGTTGCACAGCCTTCTCGCTCACTGGCCTACGTGACCGACAATAACAATAACATAACCCTTACACATAGTACTGGGAGTCAATAACGCATTGCAGCATATAATATGGCTTCTCTTCAATTTACCAGTATTACAATCAAGTTATTAAAATGCAGCATTGTTGTGGACGTTGTAACTAACATTCTTATTTCACCTAACAGCATTGCTGCTGTTCTTGTATCTATGACTAGTTCAAACAGGTGTTCTGAAAAGTCAGCTGCTAGCCAGTATATGATGATGGAATGATATCGCACCACGTAGCTTATCTCCAAAAAAAACAGTCAGATGATCTAATTAACACAATCAAGAATCTACGCAACAGAGTACCTACATTGGTATGAGTTATGAATATAATCTGTTAGTTCTATATTATGTCAATCTTTACAGATAGGTACAGAGTCGTTGGGGTGATGCATGCGTGAGAAAATTAATACTTATGGTAAACCAGAAATGCAAAATTCTTTAGAAGCCAAATAACCGCAAATTCGCGTTAATTTGATGTGTTAAGGGTGTCGATAAGTTTTAGTTCAGATTGAGGGGTTTCCCTTTGGGCACTTGCTATGCAGTCAAAAAAAACCTTGCGTTGTTTCTGAGAATTTTAACGTAACAATATACAACAAAGGAGGCAAAAAGCCCTACATTTTGTCAAAAACTGTTCACGTTGGGGTGAGAGTCGGCGCGGGTTGTATAGATGGGTAGGTGAACGCACAGCTCAATCCTACTGCGCAGTAGTAAACCGGGATCCCTTTCTTTGTTTTGGTTTGTACAAAAGTAGCAATTCCGTTAAAAAGGCCTGTAGGTATTACTTACTCAGCAGACTTCTTTAGCAGCAGAGACAGATAATTTACGGCCATTTATCTCTCAACTGACGCAATTGATCTATTTTGAAAACAATAAGATCTTAAAACAATAGTAGTGAACAAGGCTAACCTGTTTTCAATACCTTCCAAATGATGGCGTTTATATTTGCATCTTCATCCATCTTGAAGGCACACGCTCTGTAAAAGAGACAAAACTTGATTCAGAACACGTCTTTAAACTGACACTTACGACCTTATAGAGTGCTTCTAGTCCCACGCTTACTTAAATTATTCGTCTCTAAAACGCAATTATATAACCCAGTCGCCAACACTCTTCCCTAGGGTTCGTTTATAGCTACTTGTAAATCTATTCATCGAAAATTTATTTGATGGGCCCCTCAACATTCTTGTTTGGATAATATTGAACTTGATAGCGCGAACATATAGAGTCTAAATTTAAACAATCCGTCGGTATAGAGGCATCTACTTTTCGTTCGTAGGCAAGCAAGGACTGCATTGGGGTATTCCCAAGGATGAATTTTTTTGGTTCTTTGTGTTGAATTTTTGAGTTGGGTTAGTTTTAAATCCAACTTTGAATCAGATCACGTACGCCAGCGCCTAAGATTCAGTTGCACCTGACACCGGAACAAAGAGGTTTTACGAAAAAGAATGTATTTTTTGGGTGATTATCAAGAAAAAAAACTGATGTAGGTACGCAAAGTTTAGTTTGGCTGGTCTATTACGGTTTCTCCTCAGGTTCATCAATTACTCCACATATTCTATGATCCTAGTTTTGATAGTTATCCCTTTATATAGGCACTAAACCCCACCTCTGTGCCAAATTTCAGCTTTCTAGGCTTATGGGAAGTATCATGATCAATGAGTCAGTGAGTGTCGAATTAGCACAACTTTGCTTTTACATAACTTAGGAAATGAATAAGCTACAAATATGAAATTTTGTGGTTTAAGTGTGTGCTTATAGCTTACTAGAAGACGATAATTACGACTTTCTAAACCTATCCAGAGGTCCTCAAATAGGGGCATGAAAATACGCCGAAATGGTTCAAGAAAAGGATGGTACGGCAGTGTTTGCTTCGCGCTCGACCTGGCGATAAAAATAATTATAGGAATACACAGTCCAAACTGTGAGAATTGATCGTAATTTTCTCGGAAAAATGACATGATATCAACAAACATTTTACGAAATCCTTATATTCATACTTAGCGAACGAACACTAATATAAACAGAAGTTTGATCAATATTGACCATAGACACAGGACTTTCAAGACATAGGTAAGTTACAACTTACCTATGTCTATGTATAGACACCTAGAATCAGAAATATTGAATTAATAAATTATCTGATGCATATTCGATCAAGTAACATATACTTGTTTATGACCCAAGACAAAGTGCTAGAATTGTTTTCAAAGACAAAAGTGCAATTCAGGGTTATGTCATTGGTGCAATAGAATTTCAACAAGGGGAGCGATATGTATAAATCATATACATTAATCAGAAAAGGTTGTCACCAACCGAAATAGATTTCATACTGATAAGCGATAGCCATAGTTTGTAATCCTTTTCAATTGATTTGTGAAAACAAAATTTGCAACAGTCCTAAAATAATGAACAAATATAGTAAAAATTCCGTTTTAAGTTCCAATGTTACTGTTAGTGACCATGTCAGTTTAAAAAAACATCTGTAAAGTCTTTCTGGTCTGGACTTGCGAAAATATAAGACAATTGCTAGTAATGTGAATTCTACCCACAATTCCAGTAATTAAAAAAGAATTTAGCCAGATTATTTATAAACCATAATCATTTCTAATAGCTTGTCTGTAATTTTTTTACAAACAACATGCAGCTAGTAATCTAAAACATATAAGAGAAACTTCGTAAAATTGTTGTACGGGTTATTGTATCACATCGGGACAGAAGACAAAGCAAAAGATTGGTAAACGCGTGACAAAGTATACGCATTGTATCTTTCACATACTGCAAAGAATTTCTAGACACAACAATAGAACAACAACAGAATCGTATGAAACCGCTCTCTTATGATTTTACTTATTTATATGCGGTATGCACTGTGGAACTCACTAAACATCTAACGGGTTGCCACGACCCAGGTACGCAAGAATTTTTAGAATTGGATCATTCGTTCCGAAGATTACCCCCTACATACAAACTTACAAACAAATTTTACCTCTTTAAAATACTAGTATAGAAGATGTGTAGATATTGATTTCCCATATCGGCTAAGCGTGGAAATTTATTTAAGTAGTTTGTTTTGGTAGGATGTTTATTTCGTATCGTTGTCGTTCAAGAATATTAGCAGTAAGTGAAATCAATTTTTATATTACGATATCCAACTAATAATTTTTATTAATGGTAATGCCAGTTGTTTTGCCATTTTTTTTTACGATGTTTTTTAGGATGAGAATACGTACAGAACCTAAACCATGCGTAGCCAAACACGCACTTATCGGTTCAATTTATTATTTTTCGATCAAAGCAACTCATCCATATGTATGGATCTCACTAATAATATCCCTTAAATTAAATTTCATGCAATATGATGAGATTTTACAAACATGGTTGAAGAACGTGATCGCTATATCGCAGCAAATTATTATTGCAATATATCTTATCCACATATTTAAGTAAACCTAGGCAGTATTTTATGAAGGGTGGACAGTTTTTATTACTAGCGAATGTATTTATTATACGGTCACCCAAACCAAGGTTACGGAAAAACATATTTGCAATGCTGATGTCGAGTTTTTGCGCTGTTCTCTTGTGATGTGATGTTTTATACATGTGAGGCTCGGAGCGGTGAGGCAGTGTCGATCACCTCACCAGCACCACCAGTGTATGTACATCTGAATACCTTTAGACTTTCATGATCCAAGCCGCTGAATCTTAAAATAGCTGTTATCACTGTAAACATCCCATTGGATTCCAGGAGAAGCCAACGCAACATCGTAGCAGGAAAATATTCTACTTACATAATTCGCAAGTTGCAACTTTGCATTTCAGTTTCTTTTGTTGGGTAAATACTATAAAATAATTAATAAACCTACATAAATATTGTTCATAAGGGAGCCCCTGCGCGGTAGCCCCCACACAAATATTTAAGTTACTTACTGAGGTTGCCCCAATTCATGTATGCTTACAATATTCTGAAGATAGAATAAATGTTTTTGTACTTTGTATAGTACTTGACGTTACTTTTTGGAGATACTATAAACAGAACGAACACATTATATCCATCTAACAGGAACAATAATACAGATAACTAAAGGGCAAAACATAAATAGAATTCCCATGGACAAAACGGGTAATTTTAGCGCTGCAAAACAATTATGTCTACAACTATTAAGAAATGCAAATATAGGTAATTTACGAGGCACCAATGAATGGGCAGTAAAGACGATTGACGTCAATAAACATAGCGATGTAATTCAAACAGTGTAACAACTAGTTTCAATAGATGAGTTGGTAACTTCTAAGTAAAAGTTTGACTATTCTGAGACATTATTATTTACAAGGGAGAATAATTATTGTTGCGTTTCTTCTACGTATATGAAACTAGCAAACCGGCCGGGCTACGCACGGTCTCATTCTGCTTCAAATACACAAAAACTAATTAGACTATACACTAAAACCTTCCTCCTGAATCACTCTATCCATTCGTAAAAATCTGTTTAGTAGTTTTTGAGTTTATCGTTAACATACAGACAGACGCGACGACAGGAGACTTTGTTTTATAATATATATACATACTTATATGAAACTATCAGTCTCGCGGGGCTTCTCTTCCGTGGTTTATCATGATAAAAACATAACCCTCCATCTTTTGCTTCGGGTAAATAGTAGCCATTACCTTTCTCAAGCTTCAAGCTACTTCCATACCAAATCCATCCAGTACTTTCGAAGATTAGCGCGTTTAAACAAACAAACATTCGCTTTATAATATTATAGTATCAGCGAAGTACTAATCAATATCGATAACTGTTACGGCACTTGCAGCTCTGATCGCCAAGGGTTAGAGCGTAAAGCAGAGAGTGTGGGCGTATCCTATCCTTCGCGTCGTTTGCAGACAGATTTAGGTCCAGTGAAATAGGGGAGGCTTATCTATACTTTGTCCGGCGTTATTCCGACCCAAGCGTAATATACGACTAAAGGTTTTTAATACACTGAAAATGTTGTAACGGGAAAGCACAAGTTTCAATGGAATTGCAACTTGTTGTTTTGAAATGATGGTAAGTGGTAAAAAATGTACATAACTGTCGGATTTGTGATGCAGAGGTCGCCGGTTTGAATCCCACCCATTACACTACTGCTGTTAAAATTGTGAAAAAGATGCAGTAGCGATTAGGATCTTCTCAAAAATAAAGATATCACATTTGGGACATGGTTTTGATTTACCCACAGATGTCGCATTGCTGGAGCTGGTAGGTCTATAGGTCCCAATTTAACTATATTGGTCTACCTAGGTTTGCTTCAGTTTAAATAGTGTCTATAATAATGTCCTGAAACCGTAACACAACATGACTTCAGTAGAAAAGCTTCCACTAGGTACCACTAGACGCGGGCATGCTGCGAATTGCAGTATATAACAATCAATTATAATAATTGGGTCGTATGCGCAGCAAGTAACCGCAGAATAGTAGTCTGACACTTATGCGTGTCAGATAAACTACACCGGCTCAGCTTGCGGTTAACACGATTTAACAATTTATGAGCAGCTTTGTAGGTTAGTATTGTTTGCCTGTTCAATTATACTCACAATGGAGACCAGATGTTGATTATTTTATAAGCATTTACCAAAGTAATGGCCTCATTAAAATGGTCTATATGAAAGCCATCACCAAAAAAAAAAACTATGGAACATTTGTGAATTACGGAATTGGATTTTTCTATAAAGGAAGGGACTATTCAGGAGGAGAAAAATACGTCAAAGAAAAAACTTTTTTGCAAAAAAATAAAACCGACTTCCACATCAAAACACTACAAAGCCAAAAAATAATTTTAATTTCGGTAGTCGGTGTTATTGGTTTTGTATTTTCTTTTTTTTCACACCGCCTTCCAAAATTAAAATTATTTTTTGGCTTTGTAGTGTTTTGATATGGAAGTCGGTTTTATTTTTTTGCAAAAAAGTTTTTATTTTCGCGCTTTTTAGTGGGTCAATTTGTAATTAATCTAGTTATAAAAGCCAAAATGTCAAAGTCCGCGTACAATGCACTGCATGCGTCGCGTCCTCAACACTTCAACCATTGACGTTTCGTCCTTTGCCCTGATTGGCAGTGATGCACGGCGCATGTTTGTCGACAGTGAGTTACAACCAGTAGCAAGCTCTCGATTTATACGGGTTGCAGACCAAGAGCTAAGCTAAGTTAGTTTAGCTTAGCTCGCATAGCTGACGCAACGCGACGACTTTTCCATACTTGTGTGCAGACCGCAAACTATGCGGACTAAGCTATGTGAGCTAACTAAAATATGCGAAGCTAAGTTAGTTGTGTATGCCGATGCGCAGCTACACGAGCTAAGTAAAGCCCCTCCCGCCTTCCCCGCAAGCCCTTCGCCTGTCCAGTGTCTTTTGCCGTACGCACGGTCGTTTTGTAGCGAATATGGACAAATTTATTGAAATTGTTAAACAATTTCTTGTACTATGGAACACACAGTAAAAGGACTATCACAACTTAATTAAAAAAAACTTTTTAGCAAAAAATAGAACCGACTTCCATATAGAAACACTGCAAAGGCAAAAATAACTTTAATTTCGGAAGGCGGTGTCTTTAGTTTTGTATATATTTTCGTTTTTGACACCGCTTTCCGAAATTAAAGTTATTTTTGCTTTTGTAGTGTTTCTATATGGAAGTCGGTTCTATTTTTTGTTAAAAAGTTTTTTTTTCACGCTTTTTAGTGGGTCGGTTTGTAAATTATCTAGTTACAAAAGCCAAAATATCAACTACTTATCACCTTTTACAAAATATTGCTTTTCCCGGTGCAGAGCCGTTAATTTTTGAGGAGTTCTCCTGGTACATCACCATCAGCTCTACTTCACCATATGCATTGTGATGAGCATAAAGTGCTTAACATCCATATTCAAGTAATCTAATCGCAATCCACGAAATACTTATTATTGAGTAGTTTCGGTGGCCATCTGGGGTCTTCATCATCAGTTCCACTTCCTCAAATGGTGCTTTTCGAGAGCAACTGCACAAGGTAATATAAGAAATACCCAAAACGCTATAGGTATGCCAATAATATTTGAAGAGTTTCCTCGATTTCTCCATGATCCCATCATCAGATCCAAACGTGACGACAATGGGACCAACTAGAAAGTATACCCTTTCAGACAAAAAAAGAATTTTCTAAATCGGTCCAGCCATCTCCGAGTTATGAGGTAATAGTCGGTTATAAAGGATGTAGTATGGAAAAGAATAGTGGAGGAGATAAGTAATCCAGACATACCAGACGGACATATCCATACCAAGATATCCAAGATCTGGAATGTCTGTTTCTTAAATAATAATACGAGGCATGCCTTTTAAGTTCTGTCGTTTCCATATTTTCCGGCAATTTTGAAATTGGAACTGTTCTATATTCGAATGTGTTTAAATTTTGAATCTCAAAACAGTTGAAAGTATTAGGATTAATGCTATTGTTTAGTCACAGCGTCGATTGGAATCTGTCAGGTTACGTACGAAAATGAATCTTTCTAAGGAAAGTTCGTGCAATAATTTTCTACAACTTTAGAAGAGGCCTGACACGGCTTCAGTGTTTTGAAGAGCTAACATCTGATTCTCAGTTCAGTGATGAAGCCCCATGTCAGCGGACTGTCGAACGCTAGTATTTAGAATTCCAGCGTGGACATACTAGTGTTAGTGACAAATCTCGCGAAGGACGCCCAAAATCCGTCTTCAGTGAAGATAACATCATTGCTGTGAGACAACTAATTCTCGAAGATCGTCATGTGACGTATCGAGAGATAGAGGCTCTATTAGGCATCTCAGGGACAACCATTCAGAAGATCTCGTATGATGCGCTTGGTGTGAGAAAGCTAGTTTGCCGTTGGATACCGCATCTGCTTTCCGATGATCACAAGGGGGCCCGCGTCAGATGGTGTAAGAAAACTCTGCAAAGGTTCAACCGAGGAGAGTCAAATCACATCTGCCACATCATCAGTGGTGATGAATCTTGGATCTATGCCTACGATCTTGATTCCAAACAACAATCTACAATCTGGGTCTTTCAAGACGAGCCAAAGCCGACTAAGTTGTTCGTCCTTGAAGCACTTCAAACAAGATGGTGGCCACGTTCGTTGGAAAAACCGGCCATGTTGCGACTATTGCACTTGAAGATCGTAGAACGGTTAACGCAGAGTGGTATACCACAGTTTATTTACCACAAGTCATCGCCGAACTTCGAACATCTAACTCAAAAAGCGACACATCATCCTGCACCACGACAACGCAAGCTCACACAGCGCTCGTCAAACGATTGAGTATTTGAAGCAGGAAAAAGTAGAAATTCTTGACCATCCTCCATACAGTCCTGACCTAAGCCCTAACGATTTCTTTACATTTCCTAAAATTAAGAAAAGTCTTCGTGGTCAAAGGTTCCAGTCCGGTGAAGAAGACGCTTTCAAGTCAGCCATTTTGAACACCCCCACTTTAGAGTGGAATAAATGTTATAATAACTGGTTTGAGCGAATGGAAAAGTGTATTAAGCTACCGAACTCAATTCTATTAAGTCCAAAATTAATTTTTGTGCGGAACCAACTCCAGTTTGATTACAGTTGACTTGTCAAGTAGAAATATTCTTTTTTATTATACCAGTCATTTAATAGTAACATAAAAGTGTTCAAAGTGATTTAAAATCATATACTAGTGCAGCTTATGACCCTTATACGATCGTGAAGTAGAACTAGTTCTCGCGACTCTAATACGATTTAATTAAAATCGTATAAGAGTGCAATTTATCACTCTTACGCGATCGTCATGTAAAAGTAGTTCTCGCGACTCTTATATGTTTAATGTTGGTGTTAAAGCAGTATAGATGTTACTAAGACCACAGCACTGGTTACACTACTAAAAGTTGTGTAATGGTCATATAATACAGTCGTATAGAAGTTTATACGATGTCTGTATACGACTACAAGTTGTATAATAATTAGAGGCACTAAGTCGTATTACACGCTAAAATTACTTCAAAACAACGTTTATAGCATTTTGAGTCGCGTAACTTTTACGATTGAAATGTTTGTTGGGTAACCCAACATCATGAACAGCATGAAGATAGATACCCTAAACGTTCGAGCGAAAACGAATGAAAAAGTATACATTATTATATGTAGTTCGTAGTTTCCATCAACAACGTAGACTTCATTGCGACTAAATAATAATTAATTTCATATGTAAGTGTTACTGCGGCATCATACTTAGTGATTTAATAATAGCATCATTATAAGAAATTAAGAACAAACATGTGATTCAGTCTCTACTTTAAGTGGTCTAACGACAGCATTTTAATGTTTAGTGCCAATGTAGTTATTATCGTTATGAATATTAGCTTATAATAACTGCAGTTTGAGTGTTATGAATGAATTACGTGGCGAAGAAGTTTCGTAAAAAGTTTCTGCATAGTACTACAGTACATATTCCGTCACTTAAACCCTATACATATAAGGTTCGGGGTTGAGGAAATCTTTTAAAGAGATACGGCGGCCCCGGAACGCAAGGTAAACTGTAGGAACAGGGTCGAATTTTAGTCAGTAGAAGACTAGCACTCACTTTCGCTCCACCCAAAGCGGGAGAACCGGAGAAGTCATTTGATGATTTCCTCATCGAAATTAAATTATAAGTAGATGCTAGTAACTACTATGTCTATTATACAACAGAAACGGTAACGAAAATGTTTTCACCTGCATCCCAATAGTATCGATACACGAGGACTTTGGTCAAGGACAAACCCATCGGAAATTCAGATTGTCCAAAATTTCCAATTCCATATGAGCAGGCGAAAAAAAAACATTATCTTCGGGTTCAGTGCACTCTGCCACAGCCCACAAGTGATGGCCACGTATAAACTGACATCCAAAATAATGATCCCAGAATACAGAACTTTTAAAAAGCAAACAGTTTTAGGAACCTTGAAAATCTATAGAATATAAATTGGAGTGTCGGCGACATCAGTGTTTTTGTTTTGAAAACCTTTTTTTAGTCTTAATTTCTTCGTAATTTCGGGTTCTATTACTTCGAACGGTTGAAGTTTTTAAACAATCTCTAATAAAAATAGAACGTGGCCCATGGCTGGTTTAGAACGAGATACATAATTTCCATAAGTATAATATTAACGAACGCGCTTCGTAACAAGTTTGGCCAGATTAGTACGAAGCCGAGTTCATACGAGCCTCACATGATGTCATCGTCAACACATAACTTACTTAAAACCTCGAACAAACTGAGTCTGTGTGCGTGAGTATAAGACTTATCTAAACAGAAACACATACAAATTAATTCCATAGCCGAGTGGAAAATTCCATGGTGGCCAATGATATTATAAAGTACTAGTACTATAAAATATCATTGATGGTGGCACAATCTAGTGTTTTTAAATTTAAAACAAGCCTTGTTTTAGCATCCCTTACTGAATATTGACCAGATGACTTCTATTATATTAAAAGCAAATGAATAGTAGAGCGAAAATCCTGTTATCTGACAAAAATGTGTAGTAAACAAGTTTGTTATTGTTAAGAACACAGTAGACCAACATGAAACATCTATTACTTGTTATTCTTTCAGGCGATCGAGACTCACTTTCGGTCAAGGATAATGGGCTGCGAATTAATTAAGATTGAATAGATCAACTAGTGGTGAGTTTGATGGTTCTCTTCACTTAGCATAAATCATACTCGATATAGAACAAGTTTATAAAATTGGCGGAGGTAACGCTTCACGAAAAATACGATTGTTTTTTTTTCTGATTATCACGAATCATAGGTAGGTACTGTTTAGGTTTTCGGAAGCAAAACACACCTGAGAATTGTTTCCAACGAGTAGGTACTCCGATAAATTCTTAGAATGTTCCCATGAAAATGCCTGAGCTATTTTTTTATGTTAAACATCTGTTTGAAAAATGAACACTCTTGTATCTCGAATTATCTTCATACTTATACACAAGACACAATCTACCATCTACGTAGGTACGTTCTGATAGCCTGGAACAAACGTAAATATACTGATAGTGATTAACATGCTGTGAAAACATCTTATTACGCAACAGAAACACGAAAACACTATCAATTAATTAAATAAAATTGTTGAATATATTTTTATTATTTGTTTTATTTTTGGTCGCTTGCTTTCGTCGGCAAAGGAAAACATGTGACACGAATTTAATGTTTACAAAATTAAATAATAAAAGAAGGGCGTTTATATAGCTGGCGATTGTAGCTCAGCGCCCAATTCACATAAACACTGCTGCTATACAGCGTCTTTTACGTGGTCTCAACGTGACATCTACGCGGCGTGAATATTACGCCTATTACGTGGTCTCAATGTGACACCTACGCGGCGTGAATATTACGCCTTTTACGTGGTCTCAACGTGACATCTACGCGGCGTGAATATTACGCTTATTACGTGGTCTCAATGTGACATCTACGCGGCGTGAATATTACGCCTTTTTACGTGGTCTCAACGTGACATCTACGCGGCGTGAATATTACGCCTATTACGTGGTCTCAATGTGACATCTACGCGGCGTGAATACTACGCCTATTACGCGTATATGTGCAGCTAATGTCTCATCACCTGCTTAGCCTTTTTTCCAACTATGTTGGGATCGACTACCCGTTTAACCAGATGCAGCTGAGTAGTAGTTATTTAAATGGAGCGTCTGTCTATCTGACTTTCGTAATCCTATACTGAGAACCACAATACTCCTTGGCAAGACCGATATCAGATTTTCGGGCTTGTGACTACCCGTAACGACTGTCAAATTGTAGAAATGACGGCCGGGACCAACGACTTAACGTGCTTGTATTTTTTGTGTACCCTTTTTTTTACGTGGTAAAATTATCAAATAAGTCCACCCACCCCGGACAGGGTGGGAGGGACTGTCAGACTTTTACTGACTAAAATCCACGGTGTTCCTTCAATAACCCTTTACGTACCGGGGTCACGGTAATGGGATAAGTCCCACGACCCCGGCAGGCTTCGGCCCTCTGCAGAGGGGGCCTTCAAGATGTTTAGCCACGACTGCCACAAGCCCCTAATAGAAGCTAACGTCTACACTGGACAAAAAGTAAAGCCACGCGCCGAATACACTTTTAAAATTTCAGTTTGCTAAGGAAAATTCAAACTTCAAAATGTAAATGTTTTCATTCAAAGGAGAAACACGACGTAAAATGTACCCTTCACTAATGTTTAGACTTCCAATGTTAGAATTACAATAATACATTGAATGAAATCGCGTTAACCATTGAACGTTTTCATGGCTGGATGTAAAACGGCACGAAACAATAAACGAAGACGTAATTACAGAAGTTTGAAGCACCACATAGTGTAGCGATGACGTAGTAAATAGTTCGTGACCTTCTATGTTCTAAAATAATGATGAACTACCATCGGTAATAGCGTATGTAGGGCTTCAGTTTGACCGAGTCCCGTTTTAGTTGATTATTGAGTTACGATTTATCCTTGGACTGTATTAAGGTATTCCGAATGATTACTGCCAAAAATACCAACTATTACTAGAGACTCGGAAAGAACGTGAATCTATTACTCACAATAACGGGGCCCTATAGGGCCATTGCGGGATTTTTTAACGAAATACCGCGGCCCCGGACGCAAGGGCGACTGAAGGATAAGTCGATAGACCTCTACAGTAAGTCTGACAAAACCCTTCCGCTTCACCCAGAAGGCGGGCGGAGTCATTTGACGATTTTCTCACCCAAAAAAACCTATTTAATACAGCTTTGAAAGACATTAGAATAATTCTGGAATCAGAAAAAAAATACACCAGTCATATCAAGTTTTCGCTTTACTTAAAAAATGGATTGTGGAGGTCACATAGGCAGTTATTTCATGTAAAAAACTAGTAATCAATTGTGATAGAATAAAATCCTACTAATATCCTACTAATCCTATCCTACTTCCTATCCTACTAATCCTTCCTACTAATATTATAAATGCGAAAGTTTGTGAGGATGGATGGATGTTTGTTACTCTTTCACGCAAAAACTACTGAATGGATCTGAATGAAATTTGGCAAGTAGATAGTTGAATCAATAATTGAATCCTGGAATAACACATAGGCTACTTTTTATCGCGGAATTTCCACGGGATCGGAATTTGCGCGGGAAAACCTTCCCACGCGTACGAAGTCGCGGGCAAAAGCTAGTCTTTAATATATTTAAGAAAAAGCTAGGCAGATTGATCGAACAAGAGCAACAATTTCTTTAGTTCTATTTAGTATGAAATACAAGTCTCTTACGGTACGAAATGTAAGTACGACACTACATCGTCTGCTCCAGACTAGACCGAAAACCGACTCTTAAGGCTGCTGTCTCGAAAAAAGCTTGAAAAAAGCATTCAGATGAAGCAACTTTTCGTCGGCAATTACAGAGAAATTACATCTGAAAAAAATTGTTAGTAATCTACATGGTATGAACCGTAATTTGGTTTAGCCACAATTTTTCTATCGGTATCACATAATAAGAAAAAAAAATGCCAAATCACCTCCAAATCATTGAGATGAAACCATTTTACTCCTTAATTTCTTATCAAAAGAGTATAAAAAATATACTACTGCTTTGCAATACAAATGAAAATAATTTGGTTTAGTTACTTTTTACAAACATGTATTATTTTTATTACAATAAATTAAAAATGCGTCCAATTAAAGACTGCGTTTACATCACCCCCGCACTCGTCCACAAATTCAGTGCGGGGCGCATTGTGTTGCTAGGTGGACGTACGTCGCGTTGCGAGAGCTCAAGCACTACGAAATAATATCGTAAATTATTACTGCAAAAATTAATTTTGTAAATAGTGGAATAGCTTTTTAACCGACTTTAGAAAAAGGAGGAGGTTCTCAATTCGTCTTGAACTTTTTTTTATGATGTTACTCATTACTCGCAGATGGCTGGACCGATTTGGAAAATTATTTTTTTGTTTGAAAGAATATACATTCTAGTTAGTTCCATTGTCGTCACGTTTGGATCTGATGATGAAATCATGGAGAAATCGAGGGAACTCTTCAAATATTATAGGCATAACTATAGCGTTTTGGGTATTTCTTATAGTACCTTGTTTAGTTTCTCTCGAAAAGCACCATTTGAGGAAGTGGAACTGATGACGAAGACCCCAGATGGCCATCGAAACTACTCAATAATAAGTATTTCGTGGATTGCGATTAGATTACTTGAATATAGATGTTAAGCACTTTATGCTCGTCACAATGCATATGGTGAAGTAGAGCTGATAGTGATGTACCAGGAGAACTCCTCAAAAATTAACGGCTCTGCACCGGGAAAAGCGATATTTTGTAAAAGGTGATAAGTAGTTGACATTTTGGCTTTTGTAACTAGATAAGTTACAAACCGACCCACTAAAAAGCGTGAAATAAAACTTATTATCAAAAAATAGAACCGACTTTCGATTCGTCAAAAAGTTTTATTTCTGATTCTTGTTTATAAGTTAAAAAGTATTCTATGTATCTACAAGTAGTGTTAGTGTTATAAACTCATAGTATTTTACAGTTTTAGTAGTGTTTAAATTTAGTTTGTAAAACATGGGAATAAGCAGAAACGAATGAAGAGAGGTCTAAAAAAATATTACAAACAAAAGGTTATACATTTATTATCAAGGTAAGTTTAAAGTTTTATCTACATATTTCATTATAAACTATCGCTTTACTTACCTCGCATAAAAGTAGATAGCACAGAGTAAACGGACAGAGGGTAAGCTTCATACAACTGCGCTATGATAGGTACACTACTACAAGCAAGGCGCGTGTGTGCGCTTCGTCTGAGCGAGGCCTGGCTTGAGCCGATATGCACCGGTTTCTCTTCGTACGGACGAAGCCGCCAGTTGAGGTAGAGAGATAGAGTTAAGATAATGTACAAGAGAAAGAAGAAAACGACAAAGAGAAGGAAATAGAACTAAGGAAAGAAAAATAGATTGATGAGAAAAATGAAGAAAACGAGAACGAAGAAGGACGAAAAGAAAACATAGAACAAGATTTTATATGGCTATCAATATTTCTAAAAATAAATATATGTGAACACGGAGAAATAAATGAGGACGAAGAAGTACAACCAACCAAAAGAATAAAAATACTTGGTGAAAGAAAGTTAAATTTCAGTGAATTTTAGTTATAATCTATTTGTTTATAAAAAATGAAACAAATAATATGACATACACTAGTAATAATTATACTACCTATCTACCTTACTCTAAGTTCCTACCTACATACCTACCTTACCTACCTACCTACCATTTTTCTCTTAATAGAAACCTTCCTCAGACTATAACGAATATTCGAAAAAAAATCCGTATTGGTCCAGCCATTCCTGAGTTTTGCGCTTAGCAACACATTTAGCCATTAATTTTTATTTATATATAATTAAGTTAAAAAGATACATCAAGTTGTTTACCTCATGTTTCGAGCCAGGCTGATCTATAATAGAGGTATAGTTTCTACAGTACATACTCAAAGTGCATCTATATCAATAGATAATAAATAAAAACAAAATTTGACCACTTTTGATGAGGTACAAATAAAAATAAATTTAACTTTCACGATGACTTGACCTTCTGTGATTTCGATACTCTGTGCCGAGACTAGGCGAAGCGACGACGCATGCCGGCGGCGGCGCAGGCGCGGGCCGAGCGCGCCTCTCTTTTCTGTTGCATGCGGGTAGCGGAGAGCTGCGCGGAGTGACGCGCGGAGAGGGGTCGTTAGCTCCGCCCAAATGGTCAAGGTTATTGGCATGAATACAAGCCACAAGATTTGAATAGTCTAGGCAAATATTAGACCCATTCCTGCTAGTCAAATCAACAGGTTATGAATGCTTTAAGGAAGTCTTAAATGTTACTTCCTAGCTATTATAAATTACGTATGCAAACAATGGCAGTTCAGTAAGGTAAGTAGGTAGGGCCGAACGAATGCGTTGCATTTCTAGTGCAGTTTATCGTGTGTAGCTATGTAATTTACGTACGCAACATCACTCATATTTACCATCCATGACCCGCTTATCCATATTAAGTTGGTGCCTCTCATCGGCTTGACTGCTTTATCTCAAACGATTAGTTCTAGACTTGATGGATGAATAATTACATTGTATGTCATCACATTGTAACTTGTAACAAAGAACTGACTAAAAATAGATTAAAATTATAACTCGATAGATCTGCAACCGTAGCAAAGATAGATTTGTCAGTAATTATTTAGGCTATCAGAGATTTACCTACACTAATATGTGTATCTTCGCAGCAAACAATTTATTCGATGACGTATGTGAAATAAAAATAGACGAGAGATCTATAAGGCAATCATCCACATATAGCACTGTTGATTACAAACTAGAGATACAACACAGATTTATGGCACATTCGAGAACACATTTTCTCTCATAAGTACAGTTGTACCCGTCTAATAGTCTCGGTGATCATGATCAACAAAAGAGTCAAGGTGAACTCTATTATGTAATATAGCTATACTAGTTTCACGCTTCATGGCGTTGTTTGCTTTACGTTTTTGCAAGTTTATATCTAAGTGTAAGTAATAAACGCTTTAGAAGCAGCTTGCGAACAATGACGGGGACTGTCACTGGGTGGTACTTTGTGTACACAAAAAGTACAAATATGTTAGTTCAAACACATCTGTACTTTTTCTATACACAGAATTAAAACTGATATGTCTGTCTGTGATTTCAAAATAACTATGTTTTCTCAAGTCCTTAGAGTTACTTACACTAAACTAAAACAAAAACCATTTTTTTTTTAATTTACGGTCTGTCTGTTTTTCCGGGCTTAATCTCTGCAACGGCTGAACTGATTTTAATGAGACCGTCACTGAAAGATAGAGAGGAGGTCATAGGGCTTTTTTTAATTCCCACAGGCACGGGATTCACGTGGAAAACCTGTAGTTAATCGACACGACAACATAGTTGCGGGCTTAGCTAGTCCACATTATACTGACGCAGAGCAAGGCGAAGAAACTGGTTGCGAACGTGTTACTTGCACACAAGAGTCAATACCGAAATACGAAAACAAACTATAGGAATACCACATTCGCTTACAGACATCCTGGTTAATCTCGCAGACCTTATCTGCTCCAAGAGTTCGAATCTTAGATGTCAGCTGTCCAGAATGACGCCGTCATTCGCTTATGCACATTGAACGCACACATAGACTTAGTGCGGAAAAAAACCCCTAATAGATTTTCTTCTCCTCCTTCTCAGTTGTGTTCTCAGTTGTACACTCTTGACAGAGTGATCGTGGCCATATTCATGGTGTACTGGATGAGTTTCCATAGCTATGGTGCCTCCTGCCAATGGTCGCAGCATTTGCAATAAGACGTTTTGTAGCATTGCCAGAGCAGATTTATACTGATTCAACCTTTATCTGTAGGGTGACCTAAATGTGTAATGTTATACATTTATAGATAAGAAATACCATCTTAGATATTGTGTTACTTTACCGCAAATCCGTCGAAACATATTTAGCTTTTGCAACAGGGCAGAGGTTAAGAGGTGCCATATAAGTTAAAAAAAAGTTATTTAAAAAATCTAAAAAACCTGACTGCTCAACTGAAATGCCAGAAACAAGCACATTTTTATTTTAAAAAGTGACAAGAAGGCGGGACCCAGTTGAACATAGTATATATTTTTCAACAACATAGTCTTATCATTTTAGTTGAGCAGTCGGGTTTTTTAGATTTTTTAAATAACTTTTTTTTTCAATTTCTTAGTTAAAATATTAATTAACATTTTTATACTTTTCCCGGTCGTGTCACAATCACAATGGCACCCCACCGGATTCAGAAAGTGAAAGAGCTAAGTCCATATTTTTAAACTTTCTCTT
This sequence comes from Tholera decimalis, assembly GCA_943138885.2. NCBI lineage: Eukaryota > Metazoa > Arthropoda > Insecta > Lepidoptera > Noctuidae > Tholera > Tholera decimalis. Next base: position 10,334,582 of record OW964552.2, on the reverse strand, counting down.
TGTATTATTTTTGCTAGTATAACACTAATGATACACGTGATATACCTTTTTGAAATCCTTGTATTAAGCCCTTTAATTTGATACCCATATTGCAGTATTCTAAAAAAAAATTTTTACATTATGTGTAATGGCTTCGCACAGCCGCCATGTTCGATTATTTCAAATGTCACCTATCTAAGAACACTTGGGCTGCTAAGACAAATCTATCGATACCTCAATTATGTGAATCCGTTCTGCGGTTCTGGAGATATGAGGTAATAAAGAATATTACAAACATACATACAAGATACGCGCGATAAACATAATAATAACCCTTCCTTTGCAGTCAGGTAAAAATGCCACCTATCTTTTGGACATACATATTACTAATATAATATAAAATGAGGACGGACGCGAAGGAATTTTTTGAAAAAATATTTAAGATTCTCCTAAAGAATTTTTATTTTATTTAAATGTACGGCTCAGGAGTGGAATTCCCTGCTGGAGTCTATGTTTCTTGATAGGTATAATCTGGGAGGTCTTTAGGTCTAGAGTGAATTAGTACTAGTATTAGACTATTTCTAGGTAAGCGTGCTTCATCTTCGACCACATCATCACTTACTATACCATCTGTCCGGCGAAATGGTAGTCAAACACCTTACGTTTGACCACCATTTCGCCGGACAGATGGCAAAGGCTAAATAAAAAAAAAGTATAGATATACATAGTTAATGTTAAGGCATTGCAAATACCCATTCATATTGTTATAAATTAGCACTTCACTCGCAACTTCGCAACTTCTACCAACACAAAAAATGTTACAATTGGTTTATTAGTTCCGTATATTGCACCCGTTGCAAACGTAAAATTTGTTTGTAGGTAACAAATTTTACGTTTTATAATATGAGTATCTGCTGGGACACAGGCTACCTCCCTACAAGAGGGAATGGGCCGCACTCCACCACGCGGACCCACTGTGGATTAGTGGAAGTTGCATATTTTCGGATTTTTCAGTCCCAGGACATTTTTCACCGTTTTAAGAGCAGTGGTGATGATATAAAAACTTTTTACCAAAAAATTAAACCGACTTGGCAGTGTTTTTTGGAAGTCGGTTTAATTATTTGGTTAAAAGTTTTTATTTCACTGTTTTTAGTTGGTAGATTTTTAATTTACCCAGTTACAAAAGCCTAAATGTCAACTACTTATAACCTTTTACAAAATATTGCTTTTACCAATGCCGGGCCGTTAATTATTGAGGAGTTCTCCTGGTAGTTCACCATCAGCTTCACTTCTCACCATATGCATTGTGACGAGCATATTGTGCTTAATAACCATATTCAAGTAATCGAAGTAGAACCCATGAAATACTTATTATTCCTACTTATATATTGAGTAGTTCCAGTGGCCATCTGTGGTCTTCATCATCAGGTCCACTTCACAAATGGTGCTTTTCGAATGCAACTACACAAGTTACTATAAAAAATACTCAAATCACTATAGGTGTGCCTATAATATTTGAAGAGTGCCCTCGATTTCTCCAGAATCCCATCATCAGATCCTAACTTGGTGACAATGGGACCAATTTTGAAGTATACCCTTTCAAACAAAAAATGAATTTTCCAAATCGGTGCAGCCGTCTTTGAGTAATCGGTGATCATACATTTAAAAAAAAAACCCCTCCGTTTTTTTTCGTCGGTTGAAAATTACGCAAAGTATTGTGCCTGCTTAAGTTCGAACCCACTATCTATAACTCGTAAGACCTGTGCTGTGTAGAGTATCTGTAGCCACTGCCCATTATATTGTCAAAAAAGGATTGATAAAGTCATTTAATTAATGCATGCTTAAGTCATTTTATTAATTATCGAATAGTTCCATTGGGCGGCCTTTACGCAATCGACATATAAACAATACTTCCAAGTGGATGGTTTGAGTGATGCTCAAATAATTATGTACTTCGAGTGAAAAAAATAATCACCGAGTTTATTAATAAGTTCTTATGTCCTTAGATGTTACATAGGTAAACACACTCCTATTATATATATAGGAGTGTTACGGATATTGCGCTGTTAGAAAACATTTCGCCGTAAACGATAAATTGATAACTGATTTACAGATAAACAGGATTCTCAAGTCCAAAATCTACAACTAATCTATGATAAACACTTTTACGATTATTTTTCGCAGTAATATATTATATGACTCACCTTGAATTGCTTGTTTCGTAAACATCTCCAAATAAGTGTGGCGAATATAAATTCATAAATTTATATTCGCCTTACATTCAAAGAATTGGAAATAAATTTACTGCAAATTTTTGAACATAATATCATTCAGATCGACTTTATTTGAATGATTAATTAAAACACTTTACATAAAAATACAAAAATAATAGTTTTAAAATCTATATAGGGATTTTAAAACTATTATTTTTAGGCAATTATATGTCATGAAAAGCTTTTAATATAATTAACGAACGCCTATACATGGAGTAGATCTATTTATATAAATGTTTGTAAGTTTGTCCTGTATGCGTTCTTAAACCAATTATCAGATTTCTATCAAACTTTAGCAGGGCGCTCTGAGTATTGGCGAGAGGGTTTGTACACCAAAAAACTAAAACCACGCAAACGAAGACAAACTCAAATCAATTTATTTGCTTCTAATGCGGAACAAAAGATAGTAGTGCGTTATTATAGTACAGTAACATGTTTCGCCATGAATTGCCATGCAAATATTAAACATATAAAGTGCTTATCTTAACTATTACTAATTGAACACAATGATATTTAAAAAATATGAAGTAGGAGGACCAAAAGTCGCGGGCAGCAGCTAGTAGGTAATAAATAAAATTACGGGATAAATTTGATAAGTGATTATAAGAAATATACAATATACATAAATTTAACATAATATATATTTAACTGATAAATTAACTGCACTCGACACTTTTGTGTTTATTTTTGAAGCGCGGTCATCAGGGTATCTTAAAACAACGAAAATAAAAATATGCGTCATAAAAGTCATCCAAAACACCGTTACTCTAATATCTGGATAGAACCTTTGATTGATTGGATTATTTTGAAACATGGGATCAAGGCAAACCTGATTACAAAATAAATGAGCAAAAAACATCAGCTGTCAACATTTATGTAAACAAAAAAAAACTAACAATTCACAGGCGATAAGATAGAGAAAGATAAAATTTATTCCGCAGTAATTTTTTAAAAGGTATATTTGAGAAATGTGTCTAGATAAGCGAGGGACACGGGTGAACAATGGGTTAAACTCACACCGACAGCTTAGAGATTAAGATATGCGCATACTAATAGGCAAACATATTTAAACTATGCTTCAGTTAACTAAGTCTAACAATCAGGAGAGTTTTGATATCAAGAACTAAAACACGTTAAAGTTTAATCTAGGAAGCGGAATTCCCTAGTCTGTGTTCTTAGATAGTTATAACCTGGCGGTCTGTAAGTCAAGGGTGAGTAAGTTACTTTTAAGTTAGCGTGCTTCATTTTCAACCACATCATCGCTTACTATCCGATGAGATGGTGGTCAAACAATGGAGGGCAAGACACTGTATGCAGCACTATGGGGCCTCTAAGTAGTATTACGCTACTTCTACGCCACTGCTACGCAATGGTACGCCACTTAAAAGCAATGATACGTCGCCTCTACGCAGTGCAACGATACTTCTACGCAATGCTACGATACTTCTACGCAAAGCTACATTATGCAGCTCCGGAGCTACGTGACCGACGAAATGCTACGTAGCACTTACGAAGTAACTATTTAGTAATCTGTGGTAGCACTACAGAGCCTCTAAGTAGTTCTACGCTGCTTCTACGTAATAGTACGCCGCTTATACGCAGTAATACGTCGCTTCTGAGCAGTACAACGAAAATTCTATGCAATGCTACGTTATGTGCTACGCAGCTACTACGTGGCAGCTACGCTACGCGGTTCATATGTTGTGCTATTTTTATTTTGCTTCTATACACATCCTACGCAAGATTTTATTTGGCCTTCATACACGATGACCCTGTTCAGTAGTTCAGTAGTTTTACTTTTAAAATAACGACCAATTGGCAGATGTTACTAGTCCCTTCATTTCAATACTGACAAGGCTGAATTTGATGATACTCTATTATTTAATTGACAACCAAAGAAACATATTATATTAAAAAGTTAGTAATACTTATCATAAATATACGCAAAGATACTAAGTCCTTTGACCCTTTGCAAGGCCGTATCAACTTCTGCTGCCTAGGCAATGCTAACACAATCAGAAAAACAAACACTACTATACTAGTAACTTCCAACGTACTTAATGAATGTACTACTTTAAGTGTGTTTCACGATATTACAGATAAATGTTATATACCTTCTATAAATACACTAATTAATAGCTTTTAGCCTTTTTAGCTGAGAAATAATCTCCCATATAATGACGTACACATAGCACCCCGAGTATGAACACTTTATCTATGTATACATAAACAGCAATACTTGTATCGCGAAAGGAAAACAAACAGAATAACATAACATTACATAATTAATGTTATACCTAATACGTAAAGTAATAAGATAACATACTAAAACGTAATTCCGCAATTCGTGACCCCAGCTTACAAAGCCATAGAGTGGCTAGTTTCGCCGCATGTAACCACAAATATACTAGCGAAGGTGTTACTTAGTAATTAGTTTTAGTAATTAGATACATAGGTATGTGTAGATGGTTACGTGTTTCCTTTTCCCTTATTTAAAAGTAAAGTAATTTGCTAACGCTTTTAGGGGTTATCCTTTCATCAGTATAACTTTGTACCCTTTGGATTGAAATAAATATACATTTTTCTCAGAAAATGTCAAGCAAGCAACATTTGTTGAAGAAGCATTACAAAGAATGTTGCTAAACATAAACTGAAAGAAGCCAAGCAAAGTGTAGTTTACTTTTATATTTGCATCTGATTTCAGAGTATCTTTTAATTTCATTCATAAAAGTCTTAATGGAGATCCACAATATACAATTTGCCTGTTGTCGAACAATATTTGCCTGCCGGAGTCCGTGTTTCCTGATAGCTATAACCTAGGTCTTTAAGTCACGAGCGAATAGCTTACTTCTAGCTAAGCGTGCTCCTTCTTCGATCACATAGTCGCTTACCATCGGGTGAGACGGTGGTCAAACGCGAGCCTAAATCATAAATTAAAAAAAAATGAGAATGGCGACATAAAGGATACGGTGACAGCTGATAAAAACAATAAGATCTTCTATTGTTTATGTACGATAAGTTCTAAAAAGATAGAGCTTTTTATAAGAGGGTCGTACCGTAATCCACCATGCGGGCACAGTGCGGGTTGCTAGATGTCGCATGTCTCCGGAATTTTTAATCCTCATTTCTCGTTTCACACATTGTTATCCTTGTCCGTTTTGAGAACAGTGGTCATGATGAAAATTACACAAAGTAATGTGCCTGCCTGGGTTCGAACCCAAGACCTACGCGTAAGACATGCCTGTAACCACTGGGCCACCACTGATCAAAACAATTTGTGTATTATATTATGAAACAAGTTATTATATAGTGCGTTCCTCACGGGTAGTCCGGTAATGTGGGCCTTTTTGTGAAACCGTGTAGCACAAAAAGTTCTTGCATTTCAGTTGAGCAGTCGGATTTTTTAGATTTTTTAAATAACGTTTTTTTTAAACATTTTAGTTAAAATATTAATTGTCAATTTTTTAGTTTTCCCGGTCGTGTCACATTGGCACCCCACCGGATTCAGAAAGTGAAGAGCTAAGTCCATATTTTTACCCGACTGCAAAGGAAGAGTTATGTTTTTAAACTTTATCTTTGTATTATTTTTGCTAGTATTACACTAATGATAAACATGATATACCTTTTTCAAATCCTTGTGTTAAGCCCTCTAATTTGATACTGAAAAATATAATGAAAAAAATAATAATTTCATGATATATAACGGCTTCGCATAAACGCCATGTTTTACTTTTCAACCGACGACCAAAAGAGGAGGTTATCAATTCGAAGCGTATTTTTTTTTTTTTTTATGTATGATCACCGAGTACTCGAAGACGGCTGAACCGATTTGGAAAATTCTTTTTTTGTTTGATAGGGTATACTTTGAAATTGGTACCATTTGTCACCAAGTCAGGATCTGATGATGGGATCCTAGAGAAATCGAGGGAACTCGTCAAATATTATAGGCACACCTATGGCGTTTTGGGTATTTCTTATAGTAACTTGTGCAGTTGCTCTCAAAAAGTACCATTTGGGGAAGTGGAACTGATGATGAAGACCACAGATGGCCGCCGAAACTACTCAATAATAAGTATTTCGTGGATTGCGATTCGATTACTTGAATATGGATATTAAGCACTTGGTGCTCGTCACAATGCATATGGTGATGTATAGCTGATGGTGAAGTACCAGGAGAACTCCTCAAAAATTAACGGCCCAGCATTGGGAAAAGCAATATTTTGTAAAATGTTATAAGTAGTTGACATTTAGGCTCTTGTAACTAGGTAAATTAGAAATCAACCAACTAAAAAGAGTGAAATAAAAACTTTTTACCAAAAAATTAAACCGACTCCCAAAAAACACTGCAAAGTGAAAAATAACTTTAATTTCGGAAGTCGGTGCCAAAAACTAAAATACAAAACTAAAGACACCGACTACCGAAATTAAAGTTATTTTTCACTTTGCAGTGTTTTTTGGGAGTCGGTTTAATTTTTTTGGTAAAAAGTTTTTTCAAATGTCAACTATCTAAGTACACTTGGACTGCTAAGACGAATCTAACGATGCCTCAATTATGTGAATCCGTTCAGCGGGTCTGGAGATATGAAGTAATAAAGAGTATTACATACATACATCAAGATACGCGCGAAATACATAACCCTTCCTTTGCAGTCGGGTAATAAGGAACAACAATAGTTTTTGTAGACAAAAGCATATCCTGATCTACAATTGATTTGATCATTTTTCTTTTACACACCGTTTACCGTTTTGAGTGACATTAAAAAATAACTTATATTTTTCAAGATTGTAAGTATCGATTTCTGAAAAATGTTCATTTAAGTAGTCGAGTTAATTTAATAAAATCTTTTTACCAAAAAATTAAACCGACTCCCAAAAAACACTGCAATGTGAAAAATAACATTAATTTCCGAAGTCGGTGCCAAAAACGAAAATACAAAACTAAAGACACCGACTACCGAAATTAATGTTATTTTTCACTTTGCAGTGTTTTTTGGGACTCGGTTTAATTTTTTGGTAAAAAGTTTTTATTTCACTCTTTTTAGTTGGTCTATTTTGAATTTACCTAGTTACAAGAGCCTAAATGTCAACTACTTATAACCTTTTACAAAATATTGCTTTTTCCAATGCTGGGCCGTTAATTGTTGAGGAGTTCTCCGGGTACTTCACCATCAGCTCTACATCACGATATGCATTGTGACGAGCATAAAGTGCTTAACATCCATATTCAAGTAATCGAATCGCAATCCACTCAATACTTATTATTGAGTAGTGTCGGCGGCCATCTGTGGTCTTCATCATCAGTTCCACTTCCTCAAATGGTACTTTTTGAGAGCAACTGCACAAGTTACTATAATAAATACCCAAAACGTCATAGGTGTGCCCATAATATTTGAAGAGTTCCCTCGATTTCTCCAGGATCCCATCATCAGATCCTGACGTTTATGAAAATGGGATCAATTTCGAAGTATACCCTTTCAATTAAAAAAAGAATTTTCCAAATCGGTTCAGCCGTCTTCGAGTAATCGATGATCAATTCAGTGATCGGAGTAGGTAGATTGAAATGGGGTCATTGATCCGAAACGTATATATTAATATGGACATTCCTCCGGAATTGGTGGATTATTAAAAAAAAACCGGAACTTATGTAGGAATTTTATTCTGCCAGAGTGGAAGGAGTCATTTGATGATTTGCCATCCTCAAAAAAAGGTAGGAATTGTAATAAAATGAGCAATATTATTCTTTATTCTACCCTTAATGCAAATTACCATGCCAACTATGAAAATATTTAAATTTAAGTGCAACAATTTATGTCTATCTATAAAAGTTCTAGCCATAAAAGGCTAAAAATAAAAAAATAAAAATTAAAGTTTCGATCGGAATTAGATTGTTTTTATTATTCAACAGATAAATAATGAATTAATTTAGTTTTTATACCTTCCTTTAAATTTTGAATTGAGTAGGAATAATATCACTACCAACATTAACAATGTTTAATTGAATCCGGAAATACCGGAATTACTTTCCGGGAAAATGGCTTATCCATGTTATTCTTTCTGTGTGCATTTATGATACAAGTACCAAAAATCAATCTACCTACTCCGATCACTGATGATCATACATAAAAAAAAAAATATTCGCGTCGAATTGATAACCTCCTCTTTTTGTCGTCGGTTGAAAATCGATTGGCATAAATATTTTGCTACATCGTAGCCATAAAAAAAACAATATGGCTGACGGATGACGATGTTGAATCATTGAATGTAAATAAAGTAGTGGTAATGAATTTTACGTGTAATTCACGCATCTGTGTTTACAAATGACATTTAAATCAGCTTTTTGTTGTTATCTTCGATATTTAGAATCGTTATTAATATACAACATAACTTCATGTGCTTGTGTGGTATTTGTGTAAAATAAAACGTAAACAAACGCAATTGGCGCCAATTTCAAAGACTGAAGATATTTATTCGTCGAATATGGTATACAATAATTTATATTAAACTTATATTTGAATGTTGACCTTGATCAATGGGGACTTTTATTTTAGAAATGTCGTAGTGTGTAGTAGTGTACCAAATATCTTCACCAACTTTCAGCTATATGGGAACGTTTGCAAACTTCTACTACTTTTGTTTATGTTTTGACGGAGCTTACATACACGCAGAAGAAAAATGAAACATCCAAATCTAATCTGGGGGCACGGCAGTGCCCCTGCCAAGTCGAGCGCAAAGCAAACACTGCCGTACCATCCTTTTCTGGAACCATTTCGGCGTATTTCCAGGCCCCTATTTGGGGACCTGTGGATAGATTTAGAACGTTGAAATTATCGTTATCTAGTAAGCTACCAGCACACACTTAAACCACAAAATTTTATGTTTGTAGCTTGTTTATTTCGTAAGTTATGCAAAAGCAAAGTTGTACTATTTCGACATATATAGACTCACTGACTCACTGATCGTCAAAATAGAACTAGTACTTCCCATAAACCTAGAGAGCTGTAATTTGGCATAGAAGTAGGGTTTGGTGCCTATACGAAGGGAAAACTATCAAAACTAGGATCATGGAAGATCTGGAGTATCTTACAGACCAGCCAAACTATTGAAATTATCGACATGCTATGTTCACAATGTTTATTGAGCGTGGTTAGCCCTATCTTTTGAAATTAAAAGATTGAAGGTCTGAAGTATCTGATGAAGAAACCTAAGAGCTCAGCTGAACTATGGGAGATATGGAAATGCGCCTTTACAAAAGTTATTCAGTGTGACGAGCCCTTTCTATTGATGTGTATAAAAAACTGAAGGTCTGAAGTATCTGATGAAGAACTCTAAGAGCTCAGCTGAACCATGGGAGATATGGAAATGCGCCTTGACAAAAATTATTCAGAGCGACGAGTCCCTTCTACTGATGTGTATAAAAAATTGAAGGTCTGAAGTATCTGATGAAGAACTCTAAGAGCTCAGCTGAACCATGGGAGATATGGAAATGCGCCTTGACAAAAATTATTCAGAGCGACGAGTCCCTTCTACTGATGTGTATAAAAAATTGAAGGTTGAAGTATCTGATGAAGAACCCTTAGAGCTCAGCTGAACTATGGAAGATATGGAAATGCGCCTTGACAAAATTTATTCAATGTGACGAGCCTCTTCTTATAAACAAATATGAAACTGGAGTCTGAATAATTAAGAAACTAATGAAGTAAAAAATAGCTTTCTGCAAAAAGAAGTGAAATCCCACCAAAAACATCCTGTAAAAAATTAGCCAAGTCTCGCCTAAGCTGCTTGTTTCTCTATGAAAAGTAATGAAATCTCTAAGCAAAGCGAAGCCAAGTCTAAGGATCTTTACTGCGATTTCTTTATTAATATAGTTAGATTTTATGTGACTTGGCCGTTGACTTCGATGTATTAACTAGTAAAAGTGCATAGAGTATGTTCAACGGCCGGTTACATAAAATCTAACTATATTAATTACATTTACACACATACATTACATTACATTTTTTTTTCCGAAATTTTTGGTTCAATATTTATAATTACGCGTACTGCCTCATCATATGATATTTAAGAGCAAAAACGAACAATATCTTTACTCTATACAAGTAATAAAACCAAAGTGTCTGTCACTGATTTATACGACACGACATTAAATGAAAAAACACTTTTAAAAAAATCCTCTGATTTTCTGTTTGTACTGGCTAATCTCTGAAACGGTTGAACCGATTTAAATGGTACTTTCACTAGAAGATAGAGGGTTATAAAACAACATATAGGCTACTTATAAATTCTATTGATGAATTTAAAGTTTTAAATAATTATATGAGTGTAATTTACAAGTGCATTCAACTCTTTGATTGAATCATAGCCCGCTTAACAAGCTATACTCGTACGGTGTCATATGATTCGGCCGGGAGACATCTCAATTCGCCGAGACCCTGTCAAATTGGACTGACAGACAGAGTGTGAATTGGGACGACCAGAGATAGTTTAATTACAGGAAGCGGTCTATTATGGTCCTCGCTCGCCCTAATTGTACTTAGTGATGACATCACAACGATGTTAAAGAAACAGTATTGAAGACTTGAAGTAGATGGTAAACAAAATGAGTGTGCACACAACATTACTACTTATCAAGTTATCGGCTCCCTAAATATAATAACGGACGATTAGATAACATAGCAGGTTATCAGAACTGGATTAGAGAATGAAATTAGATCCCTGATCTGATCACAAATAATGAACTATGTCGTTATCTAATGGTATCTAGGTATGATGTAACAATTCTGTTTTATATAACTAAAACAACTATTCTTGATTTAAAAACCGTGTTCACGTCATCGCAGTACTTTTATATGTGCTAAGTTTGCTAGAAGTATTTTTTCAGATTATTATTTATAAACAGACAGATAAGAAGATATAAAGCAAAAGTAGGTACAAAGGTGAAAAAAGGTGGAAGGTGAAAAGGTGAAGGAAAACAAAATTAAAAACACAATATATAATTATCACAACAAAACAAAGAAATATAATATTAAACGACACATACATAAATTCACTAATAAGTAATGGAAAAATAGTGTTCTTCCACTCTTCTTATAGAAAGAGTAATGGAATGTACTATTTCAAGGTTTTCTTGAAATCATTATCATAATCTAATCACCCATGTATTCTTTGATTTGCCATGTGAACCGCTGCCATTCACTCTCCATTCCTCTTTGCTATGCCTCACATAATCCTTCCATATTTTGTTATGAACTACCGTCTCCCTCTCCATCCATCCACTAATTATATTCAATTCAAATTCATCATTAAAATGATAAGTTTAAAATAGCAACAAGAATAATCTTTTTAATGTTGGCTTTTATTATACGCCATTACACCAAAACGATTAAAAATAACAATAATAACTACAATTAGCAACAGCACGTGTTTGTGTTATCTCAAGACACTAATTGTATTGAAAGCGTTTTATTCTGGGTTCAAATATACCTTAAATATTGGTCGTATTGGTACCTACACTCGAGTTCTGTGAATGTATGAAAGTAAGTCAATTTTGTAGGAAGTTCAAAATGTTCCAATTCCATCGTCCACGACTTGATTGGTATCATCTATCACCATCTTATCACTGATTACTTCGCAAGGCAAACACTACTAAATTCTACAAACAGCTGTTTAAATTGTATAAATATAGCTATATATAATATATATTAAGTTCCTTTATGTTTCGGTTACCAAGACGCATTGCCTCAATTAGAACCATTTTCATGAAGCCCGTTGCCGTAGCCCCACATGTTTGTCGTCATTAATAACAGTTATTTCTGTACCATCATTATCGTGAACATTCATTAATATCTACGTATTGTTAGCTCGTGTAATTATGTCAGTAATATCATATGAAATGTCTAAATACATTATGAATTTATGTAATCCTTCTTCTAATCCAAGCAATCGAAGCATCGAAGTTATTTTTAAATTAAATGTAAAAATATCACGTGATGTTTCTTATCGTTATCATATTAATAACAAATTATACATAAATCCTGGTTATTATTTTAGGATGATTTTAGATTAATGAGTGGAAAAGTTTATGTTATACAGTTTGCCGATGTTGACGGTAACGAGTTGACAACATGTGTCGATGTGTGCGAACTGGGTCAAACGCGAGATACCTACATAATGTAACTGTGTGCAACAAATGACGACCACGAGGTCAATGCCCTACTAGCAGTGGGGCCAACGACCCTCACACCACACCCCAATCCCTATTAAAATCGCGCAGGTGAACGAATCTGGGGTGGCTTTCATCTCACTCATATGAATGTAAATAAATATGAGCACTGATAATGTCTTCATAAACTGGTTCAGACGTATCGATAAAGGAAGAACCTTCAATCGTTATTTGTATCTAGATCTTTGGTTTTTCTTTTCAGTCACTTCATTCGCATTACTGTTAATAGGTCGCCGGATATATAAACACACACTAATGAATGTGTTTAATTTCAATTGCATATTTTATGACTCGCAGCAGCTACGCTCAAGTATTATAGTAAAATCATTCGAGAGCGAGTTTTCGCGATAGTCAATATCAGCGAGACCTTGAATTCTTGTCGGTACTTGCAAAGCATACTCGATAAGAACTGCCAAAAATCGGTCAGTAATAGCAGAGACGTAAAACTTATATAAACAAGCGAACTGTTAATGGAATATTTTACTAATGTCTGAAGAGATTAGGAAGCCCTTTTGGGCGTTATCTTGTATTGACCGAAATCAGCTGTTCTAAAGGCGGGCCGTATTAACTGGGTTCGAGTGCGTCACTGGGAGCACGTAGGCAACGGTCGGCCTTGCAGGTATATTTGTGAGTACAATAACAACCTTTTAACAGTGAAGAAGTACAAATACCATAGTGAAGTATACGGAAATATTTTATGAGATACTGAACTAGAAAGAAATAGAGTGATATAGAATTTATTGAAGCGGAACCTATCTATGAAATGGAGTTTCATTCTAATGTTGATTCAAACTAAAAACAATCAAATGCGTATCGGGCATGTAAAGTGTAAGTTTCCGTATGGCCTCGTTCTGTAAAACATGACAAAAAAAGTTACATTTACTTAAACAATTACATTTTACAAGTTGAACGACAATTAGACATTATTATTACCTAACCCTAGTTAGCGGTATAGTTTTCCTTATAACTTCGATATAGGTACATAATTATAAAATACTAGCTGACCCGCCACGACTTCGTTCGCGTGGTATCCTACTCCTACCCAACCGATACCACTACCCCTATCCTACCCCTACCCTACCCAAACCCTACGCTACCCCTACCCTACCAATACCCTACCCCTACCCTACACCTACCCTACCCAAACCCTACACTACCCCTACCCTACCAATACCCTACCCCTACCCTAACCCTACCCTACACCTACCCTACCCCTACCCTACCCTACCCCTACCCTACCCCTACCCTACCCCTACCCTACCCCTACCCTACCCCTACCCCTACCCCTACCCTACCCCTCCCCTACCCTACCCTACCCCTACCCTACCCCTACACTACCCCTACCCTACTCTCCATTTTATTTAGAAAACGTTTGTATAGGAAATAGAAAAGGGCTGTTTTGACGGTTTTCCCGTCAATTTTTTTTTTTTATTTTTCTCATCTTTTCTTTGCTATAAACCTCACGGAGCCCGAGACCTTTCCAACGAATGCAAAACCGTGGAAATCGGTTCGTCCGTTCTGGAGTTATAACGTCAGGAAGGAAAACCCGACTTATTTTTACATAGTAGATTGCAGGCGTAGAATATAACGATTGACATCGTCAATAGTTCACTTATATCCAAGAAATATGCAGGTGAAAAGAGTTCTGCGTCGCGTCGCCAACAAAAATTACCAATTTCAAGCAGATGTCTGAACCGAAAAATGGTTTTAGCCTACCCCCATTATTTTTAAAAGACCTATGCTACGACAAACCATATCACGGGATAGAAAATAAAAAGATATCATCCCCCTTTGCCGGTAAGGGAAGTACCTAAATCAATACTACCTACTCGTTTTATTATGAATGTAAAAGATCTATGGGCAAATGGATGTTTATTATTCAATCACGCTAAATTGGCTGAAGCAATCTATACGAACTTAGAAACAGACATAGATATAGTCTGGAATAGACAATTATTAATTTTATTTTATGTTCTACGGTACCCAAAAAAGTCCACCTTATGATGAAAAACCAAAAAGCAGTGAATGAATACTGTTGTTTTTGTATACCACATCTTTGTTTATAGACCTATCGACATTCAACACTCACTTTTCGTATATTTAGGTGTGTTAGTTAATAGTTAGTTCACACGCTAGTTCCGGAAAGTTATGAACAGATATAGGTTAAAATGTCGTGACATGATTCCGTAAATTCTCAACATCGAAGATTTTTGTACAGAAAACATTAAAATATATGAAGATAAATTGGCACATGTTGGCTATAAGAAAAACACGAGTATTTGATGCAAAAAAGAAGGTAATTACATCGTATATAGAACACTACTAGAGTATTACATCGTCTATATATAACGCAATATAGTAGTCTTTATACGCTTGTAAAAAAACATGCGTATAAAAATATAAGATGAAGACGTCACTCTTAAATCAACGACAATATAAGCAACGACGAAACAACGCACTCAGAATCTAACAACATCCTAAATTATAAAACAAATAGAAATGTGTGTAAATTAACGAGGCGTAAGGTGATAATCAGAATGTTTTCTAACTACAGCCAATGGTCCATTGCTGTTATATTAGCCATTATCGGTAAATTAAAAACCTATGGACACGCCAACTCTGTGACGGCTGACACAAATGAACTTCCTTCAGAATTATGAAGACGAGATCATCTAACTAGGTTACCGTAACGATTACGTGAAATAAATAATATCAAGCAAATAGGATACAGCTGTAATCACTGTACTGAATATTCAACAAGGGCTTCAAAAAATAAAATCAGTTACAGTACCGCTTTCATACGACACAATAAAATAATCTTCATTTACGTATCTTACTACATTATGCATATTTGTCGGACTTCTTTTATTTGCTCTTCCCGTCCTTGCTTTGTGTATATAAACAAAAACACTACATCGAGGCTAAATATAGGCAATACTTTCTCGGATATTTGGCATCATAAGTCGAAAACAACATTGGATGTAATCACCGAAAGCAAGGCACTCTATAAACTTGATGTACATGCTAGTAGAATACTGCTCATAAATATATTAGACCATAAAGTTGAAAACATTTCTGAGAGAGAAGAATGGAAGGAACGATCGATACTGACGACACTGCTTTGGGTTAACTGAGATATAAACAAAGAAGAAAAGCTCCACATACACGACATTGCCTTTAAATTGTTACAAAATTGCCATATTCAACTACATGACATTATTCAGGACAAAATATATCATCAGTAATTTAACTTTGTGATTTAAACATTGGTTCTGCACGATACACAAACTGAAATTGTGCTACTAGGTCGCCGGTGTGTAAATTTAAAATGTTCTACCGCGTAGTCTCGGTTAAAGATGATCACGTAGGCATTATCTTTAATTGCAGTTTTACGAAGTGCTGTGAGTCATCTGACTTCCGATTTAGATAAGCTTACTCCATTTACTTCGTTAGCAAAATTTTGTACATTTTGGAACCTTTCGGCGATTGAAATCCTTTAAAAAGACTAAGGGCGTCCACTTCCAAAAAAGGGAACATGGGAGTTAACTGCCGCGGTTGCAGGAACGTTCTAACGAGATACCGCGACCGCAGAACGCAAAGTTAACTGAAGGAATACGGTGGGTTTTAATCAATAGAAATCTCCCTTTCGCTCCACTCAGAGTGGGAGGATTTATTTGACGAGATACTCTGGGTAAAGTCCTAATGTTTATTAGGACTTTACCCAAGAGTGTCCAAGATTAAGTTGAGTTTCAAATTCCAAAACAGCTTTATTACAGCAACGACTTCCTATAGAATGCAATTCTTGTTAGGCGTGATGTCTAAAAATCATATGACAGATTTCAATGAAGAATCAAACTCAAACTCTCAAGCCAATCTGTGCAATCATCCGTTAAACCCTAGGCGCACGGATTAGGGTCAGATAAAAGGTGAGACTAAGGACCCGTCAATCTTCAATATCTGCTTATCAAAAGTAATGTTATCTTATTTTTCACATAATATTTTTACTGTTGCATATCGCTATCAATTTTATGGGCTGACGTCCGATGTGCGTAAGCATATCGCGATCGCACGACCTGGCTTCTTTTTCAATCTTTCGTTGGCGCAAGTCACCAGAGACCGGCGGAGTAAAACTTGGCAAAGCGTGCTTTACAGGTATGGTGATTAATCGTATCGGTGGGTTGTACGTCAATGCATGTTAGTGGTGTAATTACAAGAACATTTAAATAGATTACCGCTGGAATTATAGCTGACATAAATGTTCTTACGTACACAAAGTATATCTTCAACAATTGGCGTTTCCGTTAGTAATTTGCATGACTTCAGCTGAAATGGTTACAAGTATTTTTTTTTTGTTTTTAAACTAAGATTTTTCGTATAAATGTACCTGCTAATTATTAAAAGGAAAATCTACATAAATAAAAACAGTATTTATGTTTGTCCTGTCTGCTTTAACCATGGATCAGTTTGTGATGAACCAAGCAACCAAAATATCCAGTAAAAAAAATATTTTCATGCAAGCGAGCCGCCGGGCAGAAGCTTATATCTGTGATATTATAAACTATCCAACAATAGGTACTTACTGTTTTTTAACACTCTCGTAGGGCCATTTTTAATCGACTTCAAAAAAATTAAACCGACTCCCAAAAAACACTGCAAAGTGAAAAATAACTTTAATTTCGGTAGTCGGTGTCTTTAGTTTTGTATTTTCGGTTTTGGCACCGACTTCCGAAATTAAAGTTATTTTTCACATTTTTTTTTATTTTTTTTTTATTGAAAATAGGTTCGCGTTTGACCACTATCTCACCTGATGGTAAGTGATGATGTGATCGAAGATGTTAAATGATTAAAGATGTTAACACTTCGCAGTGTTTTTTGGGAGTCGGTTTAATTTTTTGGTAAAAAGTTTTTATTTCACTCTTTTTAGTTGGTTGATTTTTAATTTACCTAGTCACAAGAGCCTAAATGTCAACTACTTATAACATTTTACAAAATATTGCTTTTCCCAATGCTGGGCCGTTAATTTTTGAGGAGTTCTCCTGGTACTTCACCATCAGCTATACATCACCATATGCATTGTGACGAGCACCAAGTGCTTAATATCCATATTCAAGTAATCGAATCGTAATCCACGAAATACTTATTATTGATTAGTTTCGGCGGCCATCTGTGGTCTTCTTCATCAGTTCCACTTCCCCAAATGGAACTTTTTGAGACCAACTGCACAAGTTACTATAAGAAATACCCAAAACGCCATAGGTGTGCCTATAATATTTGAAGAGTTCCCTTGATTTCTCCAGGATCCCATCATCAGATCCTGACTTGGTGACAAATGGTGCCAATTTCAAAGTATACCCTATCAAACTAAAAAAGAATTTTCCAAATCGGTTCGGCCGTCTTCGATTACTCGGTGATCATACATAAAAAAAAATATATATACGCGTCGAATTGATAACCTCCTCTTTTGGTCGTCGGTTGAAAAAGGAGGATCTTCTCAGTTGTCTTGAACTTTTTTTTACGTATGTTACCTCATATCTCGAAGAGGGCTGGACCAATTTGGAAATATTTTTTTTTTTTAGTTTGAATGGGTCTTTCTAGTTGGTCCCATTGTCATCACGTTAGGATCTGATGATGGAATCATGGAGAAATCGAGGGAACTCTTTAAATATTATAAGCACACCTATAGCGTTTTGGGTATTTCTTATAGTAACTTGTGCAGCTGCTCTCGAAAAGCACCATTTGGGGAAGTGGAACTGATGATGAAGACCACAGATGGCCACCGAAACTACTCAATAATAAGTATTTCGTGTATTGCGATTCGATTACTTGAATATGGATGTTAAACACTTTATGCTCATCACAATGCATATGGTGAAGTAGAGCTGATGGTGAAGTACCAGAACTCCTCAAAAATTAACGGCTCTGCATCGAGAAAAGCAATATTTTTTAAAAGGTGATAAGTAGTTAATATTTTGGCTTTTGTAACTATATAAATTACAAACCGACCCACTACAAAGCCAAAAATAACTTTAATTTCGAAAGGCGGTATGAAAAAAAGAAATACAAAACCAATAACACCGACTACCGAAATTAAAGTTATTTTTGGCTTTGTAGTGTTTTGATATGGAAGTCGGTTTTATTTTTTGCAAAAAAAGTTTTTACTAAATAAACACCTCCTATACATAAAGCATTAGAACAGCATAGGAAGCACCCCAATCTATTTTGGGACCTGCATTTCTATTGCTTAGGCATATGAGTATACTTTTTAGTAAAACGTCAGTTTAAAAGATGTTTAACAAAAATATTACACGTGCACTCAAAAGTTGATATCTTGTACCAGCTCCTAAGTATCCACGCGGTCCATTCGCCGGGTGTAGGTATTTGTAGACAAGAACTTTGATAACGGAACCTATTGCGTATATTATTGCAGGAAAACAAATATTTAATGAATATTATTATACATGTTATGCCTACTGCTCGCTAGTTATAACTACTCCCGATATAGTAAGGATCGTTTACGCAAACGTGAGTGTTTATATGTGTTTTATATGATCGAAGCTTACTTTTCAGATTGTTGGTACCGGAGGTTTTAAAAAATGTTAGCATAGTAGTAATTACTTATAGATATGCTACAAAAGATCCATCCGCAGCCGCACGTCAAAAGGAAAAAATGGTATCTTTATAGGTTCACTTCGGTACTCTGTTTCTTATCTATCTATCTGTGAGTCTGTCAAGAGGGTATCAAGTTAAAACTAATACAAAAAACTCCTCAAGTGTATGGACCCCGGAACACTAAAAACAAGCTTCTTGATCAACGGAACAAAGAAAGTGGACATTTAGAAATATGTTGATACCTTGCAAAGAAATCAAAACCAAAAGGGTACTTCCGATTGATCTTTTTTCTGTGGGAAAATCATCAAATTACTTCTCCTGCTCTGGGTGTTCGAACGGGAGTGTCAAACATCCACTGGCAGACAATGGCCCTATCAGGGCCTCTCAGTGCTGCTAGGGGGCAGAGGAGATAGAAGGGGCAGACATCACAAGTATAGAAAAAACTTGTTTCATTTTTCATATTCGGAAAGTAGTGTTTATTGGATCCGAGTAGCGAGTGGAAGATGCCACTTCCCACCTTTGGGCGGGAAAACTCACGATTATTCCCGATGTCCACCACTTGTCTGGCCACCACTGGGGGACAGCGAGACAACTTTAAAACATTATTCTCGTTGTCCACCACTGGGGGACAGCGTCACAACTTGTAAATTATTTCCATTCGCCACCACTGGTGGCCGCCACTCACCTATGGTGAGTCAATTCAAAGTCATACCGAGTTTGATTCAAAACATACCGTCATTTCAAAGCATCAAGTCCAGTTTATACAGACATAGAAATACAATTGCTGGAATGAAAAGACTTAAATGCAAAAATGTGGAAGAATTCCATGTTCCAAAAGATTATAAGGACTTTATTTTAGCAGACTATTCATATAACTGCAACCGAATTGTAGTGTTTTGTATTGAAGAAGCCAAAAATGTAATGTGTGAGATTGATCATTGGTACCTTTAAAAGCTGCACAGAGTCATAATTTACAAAGTTGTGACGCTGTCCCCCAGTGGTGGACAACGAGAATAATGTTTTAAAGTTGTCTCGCTGTCCCCCAGTGGTGGCCAGACAAGTGGTGGACATCGGGAAAAATCGAAAACTCATAGTAATTGCTTTCCTCTCTAGGGTGGAAATAAATTTTAAAAATAGAACTTTTGGTCAGGCAGTTGGCTGCAAAAAATCTAACATAATTAAGAAAAATATGCTGCGGTCTTGTGAGTGCATAAACAGCCAGTGTGAATTAAAAAAACACTAAGCGGGACCGCCCGCGGCTGTGACGCGGTGTGTTACATAGTTAAAATTTTAAACAGACTACATAAATTGGCGTGATAATAACTCTGTAAGCTGTATCGAAATCTCGGTTTAAATTTAGACCAATATCTTATTCAAAATGTCTGTAATGTTGACCCCGGATTCTGTTAAAGACGAGGCAAATACAGTCATCGAAAATCTTTTGCCAGAAATTTCAAAGGAAAGATACTTAAATACATACAATGACTTTATGAAGTGGCGTGCAGATAAGAAAATAAAATCATTTTCTGAAAGTGTATTTCTTACATACGAGGCATGCCTTTTAAGTTCTGTTGTTTCCATATTTCCCGGCAATTTTGAATTTGTAACTATTCTATATTCGAATGTGTTTAAATTTTGAATCTCAAAACTGTTGAAAGTATTAGGATTAATGCTATTGTTTAGTCACAGCGTCGATTGGAATCTGTCAGGTTACGTACGAAAATGAATCTTTCTAAGGAAAATGTTCGTGCAATAATTTTCTACAACTTTAGAAGAGGCCTGACACGGCTTCAGTGTTTTGAAGAGCTATTATCTGTGTTCAGTGATGACGCTCCATGTCTGCGGACTGTCGAACGCTGGTATTTAGAATTCCAGCGTGGACATACTAGTGTTAGTGACAAATCTCGCAAAGGACGCCCAAAATCCGCCTTCACTGAAGATAACATCATTGCTGTGAGACAACTAATTCTCGAAGATCGTCATGTGACGTATCGAGAGATAGAGGCTCTATTAGGCATCTCAGGGACAACCATTCAGAAGATCTTGTATGAAGCGCTTGGTGTGAGAAATCTAGTTTGTCGTTGGATACCGCATCTGCTTTCCGACGATCACAAGGCGGCCCGCGTCAGATGGTGTAAGAAAACTCTGCAAAGGTTCAACCGAGGAGAGTCAAATCACGTCTAGGACATCATTAGTGGTGACGAATCTTGGATCTATGCCTACGCTCCTGATTCTAAACAACAATTTATAATCTGGGTCTGGGACGAGCCAAAGTCGACTAAATTCGTTTCAAAAACCGGCCATGTTGCGACTATTACACTTGAAGATCGTAGAACGGTTAACGCAGAATGGTATACCACAGTTTGTTTACCACAAGTCATCGCCGAACTTTGAAAATCTAACTCTAAGCGACGCATCATCCTGCACCACGACAAGGCAAGCTCACACAGCGCTCGTCAAACGATTGAGTATTTGAAGCTGGAAAAAGTAGAAATTCTTGACCACCTTCCCTCCATACAGTCCTGACCTTAGTCCTAACGATTTCTTTACATTTACTAAAATTAAGAAAGTCTTCGTGGTCAAAAGTTCCAGTCCAGTGAAGAAGAAGTCGACGCTTTCAAGTCAGCCATTTTGAACACCCCCACTTTAGAGTGGAATAAATGTTATAATAACTGGTTTGAGGGAATGGAAAAGTGTATTAAGCTACGTGGTGAATACTTTGAAAAACAATAAAAAGTACTATAAGGTTCTAGTTGTGTTTTTTTTTTCTTCAAACGACAAAACTTAAAAGGCATGCCTCGTACTTCGATGGACTATCTGACAAAATAAAGCCTTCTACTCTATGGAGCAGGTATTCAATGCTCAAGAGTACATTAAGAGTAAAACACAATGTCGATTTGAAAAAATTCCATAATCTTACATCGTTTCTAAAAAGACATTCCAAGGGGTTCAAGAGCAAAAAATCTAAGGTTTTCACCTCTTACGAAGTGGAAACATTTTTAAATGAAGCGAGATATCTAAATCTAAATATTTAGCCGTGAATATAAACTATTAACGTTTATCTAGGTAGGGAGAGGTCTTTTACTGTAAAAATAAACACTCAAATACTCAATCACTATAGGTGTGCCTATAATATAAGTGGGCTCCCCATACATGGAACTCAAACTAAAAATATTATTTCATATAATAAATATTATATCTATAGACAGGTCTTTAAAAATGATATTGGAGTCTCTAAAATCACTTTTTCATAAAGTTAATCGTTTAAAAGATATACTCTTCCAAAGTGGTAAAATCCCCCCCCCCCCCCCCTCTAACTTCTATAATAATCGAGTGAAAAATCAAAAAAAAATATGTCTGTAGATCTTAATGTAAACTTTCAACCAAAATTGGTTTGAACGAGATCGGGTCAGCAGTTTTTGAGATACAGCATATTTTCTAAAACCGCAAATATAACTTTTGTAATTCATGCAAACACTATGAAAAACAAAGTTATTTGGCGTAGTTGTAAAAAATGTAAAAGTTGTAAGCAATTTGTAAGGTTTTACGCGTATATTTTTTTTTTTGTATGATCACCGATTATTCGAAGACGACTGAACCGATTTGGAAAATTCGTTTTTTGTTTGGAAGGGTATACTTTAAAATTGGTCCCATTGCCACCAAGTCAGGATCTGATGATGGGATCCTGGAGAAATCGAGGGAACTCTTCAAATATTATAGGCACACCTATAGTGATTTACGTGTTTTTATAGTAACTTGTGTAGTTGCATTCGAAAAGCACCATTTGTGAAGTGAGAGCTGATGATGAAGACCACAGATGGCCACTGGAACTACTCAATATATAAGTAGGAATAGGTAATTCATGGGTTCCGCTTCGATTACTTGAATATGGTTATTAAGCACAATATGCTCGTCACAATGCGTATGGTGAAGTGAAGCTGATGGTGAAGTACCAGGAGAACTCCTCAACAATTAACGGCCCAGCATTGGGAAAAGCAATATTTTGTAATTGAGAAGTAGTCGACATTTAGGCTCTTTTAACTAGGTAAATTAAAAATCGACCAACTAAAAAGAGTGAAATAAAAACTTTTTACCAAAAAATTAAACCGACTCCCAAAAACACTGCAAAGTGAAAAATAACTTTAATTTCGGAAGTCGGTGCCAAAAACGAAAATACAAAACTAAAGACACCGACTACCGAAATTAAAGGTATTTTTCACTTTGCAGTGTTTTTGGGAGTCGGTTTAATTTTTTCGTAAAAAGTTTTTATTAAATAACTTTTTTTTCAACTTTTTTGTTAAAATATTAATTAACAATTTCTACAAACAATTTAGTAATACATAATTTAGAAAAACTACTATTTTTACTTTCCTTATATTCGAAATGAAAAGTAGAGTGCTTAATATGGGTAAAAGACATCAATTACTACTCGCACTATAGTCGCCCCCGCTGTGCTCGGGCATCTGAATACCTCCTATGGGAATTGATTCCTTTCGACCCTCGTGTAACAATGTACTGTTAAACCAATATTTCGTATATAATATGTCAGTTTTTGTTGTTGTTTTAGCTATTATATAGTTGTTTTTGCCGTTAGAGAAACTACCGTGATCTATGGAGAAACTACATTGATGTATGGGAAGACATTTTTCAAATAACTTAAATTAAGTTTTGAAGAACAAAATTAACTTTGAAGTTTCCTTCAGTCATATTTGGTACATTCATACTTCTTTATTATTTATATGCTTTTAATATACGTAATTGGAACACATATGTTTCATTGTGGTTTTATCAAAAGCAGTCGACAAACTTTACATAATAATTACAGTAAATTGTTAAGTTGTCGCTCAGCTGTCGAAATTAGGTCATACTTAATTAAAATTTTGAGTTTTGAAAATGATGATATTTTTTTTTAAATTTCTGTTTTTGCACTCCATATAAACTTGAACTGCACCAAATGTTATTTATTGTTCCTCGGACTGCGTAATTTCCACAAAAAATGGTACAAAGCTTTTGCTGTATTTATTAATTTTATAGATATACTAGCTTGTGCCAGCGGCTTCGCCCGCGTGGGAAGTTGTTCCCGTGTAAATCCCGATCCCGTGGGAATTTCTCAAAATCCTTTCTTAGCGGATGCCTACGTCATAACATCTACCTGCTTGCCAAATTTCAGCCCGATCCGTTCAGTGGTTTGGGCTGTGCGTTGATAGATCACTATGTCAGTCAGTCAATCAGTCAGTCAGTCACCTTTGAGTTATATATATTTAGATAAATGTAGACCGTCTTTTTGGATTTACTTAGTCTACACTTGATCTAGTAACCGATATGGCCTTTTTATGCTAGTTTATAAAAAGTAATAGAATAGTCTATTAAAGAGAATCTCATTGCAGTAGTCTTCGCAAAGCATTTGTATTGTAAACAATCGTTTTCTTAGCAATCGATTTTTATTGAAAGTATATTTGAAGCAAAAAGCTTGTGGTAGTATGAGAAGAATTCTAGACTAAACAATGAGTTCGTTGCATGTGTCTTAGGCTGGCAACACACAACATAGCTTTGGCGCTATGGTTAGACTAAAACGTAAAATATACATAGAAAGAGAAACATGAAATTATATCTAACTCATGCCTACATAACCCAAGCTGTGTTTGGAAACTGATAATAACGAAACAGTCAGACACAAAAACTTACATGATTTAAGATATTATAGTAGGAGTATAATAAATCATAGTATGTATTTATTTTAAACAGGCTTCTTATTATTTTCGTATTCTTCTCTTCATTTGATAGCCTGATCATGGCAGAGCTCGCTCGTCAGTCAGCCATCTATGGTCGCCCGCCATATTGGATTTAAAATGTCGTAACTTAGCTAACCATGCATTGTCATCTCAAATAAACTATGTATGTTTATAAAAAACTTTTTAACAATAAATTAAACCGACTCCCAAAAACACTGCAAAGTGAAAAATAACTTTAATTTCGGAAGTCGGTGCCAAAAACGAAAATACAAAACTAAAGACACCGACTTCCGAAATTAAAGTTATTTTTCACTTTGCAGTGTTTTTGGGAGTCGGTTTAATTTTTTGTTAAAAAGTTTTTATTTCACTCCTTTTAGTTGATCTATTTTTAATTTACCTAGTTACAAGAGCCTAAATGTCAACTACTTATAACCTTTTACAAAATATTGCTTTTCCCAATGCTGGGCCGTTAATTGTTGAGGAGTTCTCCTGGTACTTCACCATCAGCTCTACATCACCATATGCAATGTGACGAGCATAAAGTGCTTAACATCCATATTCAAGTAATCGAATCGCAATCCACTCAATACTTATTATTGAGTAGTTTCGGTGGCCATCTGTGGTCTTCATCATCAGTTCCACTTCCTCAAATGGTACTTTTTGAGAGCAACTGTACAAGGTACTATAATAAATAACCAAAACGTCATAGGTGTGCCTATAATATTTGAAGAGTTCCCTCGATTTCTCCAGGATCCCATCACCAGATCCTGACTTTTATGAAAATGGGACCAATTTCAAAGTATACCCTTTCAATCAAAAAAAGAATTTTCCAAATCGGTTCAGCCGTCTTCGAGTAATCAGTGATCATACATAAAAAAAAAAACAAAAAAAAAATATACGCGTCGAATTGATAACCTCCTCTTTTGGTCGTCGGTTGAAAAAAAATATATTATCTTAAATAATACTTACTCTATTCGTTGAGACCCTTTTTTTGTTAGTTGGGAAAATCATCGAATGACTTCTACTTCATCGAATACTCTCTGCTTCTCCCGCTCTGGGTTAAGCGGAAGGGTGTGTCAGACTTCTACTGACTAAAAACCCACCCTGTTCCTTCAGCTGCCCTTAAGTTCCGGGGCCGCGGTATCTCGTTAAAACATTCCCGCAACCCCGGCAGGCAATGGCCCTATGGGGCCTCGTCACCGGAGATTGGCTCGCGATCCCCGACACCCGGGGCGTCTCTCGCGGTGGCTGGGGCGTGAGGAAGAGAGTTCACTCTTCCTGGCGTATCCGGCCTCCTCCTTCGCTAGCATTACTGCTTCGCAGAAGGAGACCACTGCATCCCATTCGCTCTCGATCCGCACCATGGTCTGAACCTGGGCCGGGCGCGAGAGGTCACCGCGCCGCCGATCGCCTCAACGAGGACACGGTGAAGCTCTGCCCAAACGGGGCACACCTCTACCGTATGCTCCACCGTGTCCTTCGGGTGGTCCACACAATGGCGACACCCGGTCGTGTCCTCCCGTTGAATTGGTTAAGGCCCTAGATCCCACACTAGGATTGCTTGTGGTATATCCCATACCACTAGGCTCTACCGTTAACAATATTATACATTTTTATATTTTCTTAATACTTCATGATCATCGATGTGATGATGATCGAAGGACTACTTGGCTCAGCAGGAGTGGTGAATGTGACTGTGTGGCAGTGAGGGTGGTGGATACGATGTGAGCGTGTATGTATTTGTAAATATTTAATCTTTATCGGTTGCGTATAAATTCATTTGAAAGATTTGACCAGAAAGTACATTAGTACTTACACATTTATGTAAATTGCAAGTAAAATAAAAGTTCTTAAAACCAAATAATATGTGAAGACAGACTGAATAAAATTTTCAGTACAAACAATGGCCAAGAATTTTTAGCTATTCTCTCATTTGTACAAAAAGAAACAATTTTACACATGCTTCATGAGCTTATATCATTGAGTTCGTTTGTAACAATCCTTGCTGTACACTTGTGTAAACTGTTCATTAACTTGCATTTCGTGGTAGACTCTGCCGTCTGCTTGCCTAGTGCGTCATATGCCACAGCAATAATCTGAGTCATAACTATGCTCTAAATGTCCCAACTACGCCAATCTGAAGCTAAAACACATGATGTATTTATTGACTCTGAATGATTCCATTAAACTCTAGACATAACTTGCTAGAACGCTCCTTAGATCACACAGTTTTATGGATTTGATGAAAAATGTTTACGTTCAGCAAAATTTTGTGTTTTGTATTTTTTCTAAATACTGATTGAACCAATGCCTGTCTAATAACTCGATCACAACAGGGTCCACTGAAATCTTGTCAGGGTCAACCCCGTTCATTGTTCTAACGAGATATTGCGGCCCTGGAACAACAGGAAAGGAAGAAACAAGGTGGGTTTTTAGTCTGTAGGTGTAGTCCGACAATTGTTTTCGCTCCACCCAGAGTGGCGGCGTCATTTGATGATTTTACCCCCGAAAATAAGAGTTCACTAATATTACCAAAGTTGGGCCATTTATTTGCGCCGATTTTGGCTGGTTTTGCAAATATATTACCACTTTGTTTACTTCTGGCTACAACGAATACTTCTCATTAAATCTCTTTTATGGGTCAGTTCAGGAAGAAAGCTGTTGTTCTGAAAGCTACTCGTATTCATAGACAAGACTTTATAATTATTGTGTTTAATTATTTACTATTGTGTGAATGTATCCAACAGAGATTGTATATGGATTACTTAAACAGGTAGCATATTGTTTAAGTCCTGCTTACTACACTAAGTGCAGCCTTCAAAAAGCAGTGTGCAGATTTTAACGAGAATTTCAATGGCTGGTCTTTAATCTGTATGGAGTATATTAGTAAAATTATGAGTTTAAAGAGTGCAGTCGTACCGAACATTTCAATTCTGTTGTGTACCTATATATTTTTGTCTCTTATAAGTGTCATATTTTGAAACACATTGAAATATCATGGCTAAATAATAACAGCCACACGAGACCATCACCAAGGTTAAGCAAAGCTTTCCAAGCTCGGTTTTTGGATGAGTGACCATCTTAACATATCGAGATTCGTCCGTGCCTCGGAAAGCTGTTTGTACATCTCTATCAGTCGTTATGGGTAATCAGAAGCCATCTATCCGGCAACCAACCCCTTGACAAGACTGATGATAGTGCTTTTGGCTTCTGATTCTATTTGTATTGTTTTATCCAGTTACTGGGTTGTGGAGGTCAGCTGCATCCGGTAAGACTAGTAGGACTGTCTGACAGTCCAGTGTTTTATACTCTGTGACGAAAGTCGTTAACGTACTATGATGCAAATATTAAATGTTTGTGCCACGGTAGAAAAATAACATTTGATTAGTACCAAAACTAACTGCGTATTTAATTGCATTTACCTACCTAATTAATAATGTACACAAGTAATCGGTGGAAACGTTGTGGACTTTACCTACATTTACTTATAAATCATACCATAGTTTATTGTAGCGTTTGTTTGTTTTCCAAAATAAATAAATGTACATTGTTAATATCACAACTCATAAATATACGTCCTTTATAATCAACTAGATCCAGTTAGGACCGCGAAATCGTGCTATCCGAGCACATAAAATAGCAATAAATTAATAGTGTATTGCCTACCAGCACTTTAAGTTCATGCCTAAGGCTCCGTTATCATTCAGAATATCAGGTCTACTGTTAATTATATTATAGGCTTGTATCGTGACGGCATGGGGTACCGTTAGTAAATTAAATTCAAGAATGCAGCTCTTGAACATGTTTCAATCAAATGCCATATACCTATGACTTTAGGTCAAGAATTTCGTTTCATTTGAATAAAACAGCTGATAAAACTGTATTACGTAGGTGCTTAGGTTAGATACCTTGAGTTCAATGTATCTGTATATGACTCGACATTTAACTGGTTTCAGCTAATGGCAGCAATTCAACGTTTTGCTTGTTATGACAATCGCAAAGTAGCGAATATTATGTCAGTGTTTATTTTAATAATGGATTGGTAAAGTAGATTTGTGCGATCAATTTAGTTTAACTAACTGTTTTATTTCAGTAGCGGTTGCTTAGGGTGGTGTCAATCAGATAACACTTAACAATTTATGACCTCATAGATCAATTACTGTCATTTTAATATTCAAAGCGTAAGTTTTAATTAAACAGCAATACAAAAGGTGACACATATCATGAATCACTTGAATATTAATAATTAGCAGTAGATAACAAAATAGTAAAGTATTATTTCGCATGTAAATTAGCAGTATATTTAAAAGAAATATTAAAAAACTAACAAAGATATTGAAACCGTAATAAAATCCCGGCCACTACTCATAAGAACATTAGTCAGTAAACCCAATTCTTCCGCGCTAAAACGACCAGTCAATCTTGAACGCATTCCAAGATGAAAATTCTTTTAATCCGGACACACAGTCAGACCGCTTTTCTTTAAAGTGCATTCTAAAAAACATTTCAAGAAGTGGCACATGACTCAAATATTTTCTAAGATAATGCTATAATGCAGAGTATTAAAAAAAATGTGTCGTTCTGTTAAAGTAGTTCTTTCCGTAACGTCACTAATCGATATTTATTTCAAGGTCGCATTATAATGGGGGACAGACAGACGTACAACTGTCTGTGTCCACACAGCAGATTCTGATATAGGTGCTAATGACAATGCACTTGTACACCTTCCGTGCATTAAAATGTACGATAAAATTGCAGAAAAGTGCTGAACCAAGGCTCATGACTTGACTGAATGTGACTTAACTCAGGAAACCAGCACAGATTACGAAAATATTTTCCAATTAGAAACTAGAGATTCTATTCTTAGAATTAATCGATTAGACTATTTATAACAAAACTATTAAACATCGTCAAATACAATTCTCGATGAGACACTCAGACGTCATAGATGAGCCAAATATTTACCAGGAAGCAATCGAAAAAAGTTGCGAATAGACAAAATCATGAGAATATTCATGATACTGCCACGTGGTTTCTTTAAATATGTTTATCGAAGTTTCTAGAAACAAGACAACATTTCGCTTTTCACCTCTATGAATATATTTTCACGCTATTTCCGTTCTAATTGTGAGCAAAACTTCAAGAGTCTGGTAACGCGTTACAACCGCTTTCAGCCACGTGTTCGGTATAAAGATGGCGTAAGAGCACCACTAATTTCCTTGCCTTTAGAGTAATGACTATTCGGAGAAATTTGGGTGTATAATTGTTTTATGTTGTTCAACACGCTTTCATTTCCATTGCCAAGCATTTTGTCAAGTTTAAGACCAAAGTGACAAGTGATGGCTTTGACGTCATCGCCTAGAAAATGGACTGCGCGTCTAAATCTGAATAAACAGAAGTTGCATAAAATTATTTATTATACGTAAATGTAGAAAATAATAATTATAACTGGTGCGGCTTGTTGATAATGGTCGTTTTGTTGTTTCAGGTTCGCTAAGCTGCTGGCTATGATAGGTTATCGATACCTTGTAGAATTTTAAAACAAAAGTCTAATACAGGTTTTATTTCTTTCATAATGTTTTACTTTTCTCCTAGATCAGTGCTGAGTTTTCATTCAAAGAGTGACAAAATTTTCGCCATATTGAGTTCTCAGATAATCACCTACAGAAGTTACTATTATGTATCGTCTGCTTTATTTGTCCGTCATCATGACACGTAATAACACAACGACATTAAAGTTAACATTACGCTTGGCAGTGGCATGAAATATTTAACACTCATAAAATCAATACGCAGGAATTCTGTGAATAGTAATTACGGTAAATAATACAAGGACAAGTAAATACGACAGGTTATTATTGAAGCTGAACAATAAACAAATACATATAAGCGAATATACCGCGAATTTTATTCTTACAGTAACCATTTGTCTTGATTTATGATTGGCTAAAGACTATTTTTAGTTTTCGCTTTGATCCGATCTAGTGGCAGCGACCGAGTATGAATGCAGTGCAGTCTTCGAGGTCCCAGCGACGTATCAGACATAGGTCAGTCAAGACAAAATCTCATTTTCAACCCCGTTGGAACTGTGCCCAGTAAAACCAGATAGTACTTATTTATAAGATGGGAAAACCTAAACATCGTTTCGTCTTCAAGTATAGTGAATTGAAAAAAATACTTTCCCTCAATCAACTTTTACGATCCGAGTGGGATGATACTAATGTTTTGTTTTCTTTTAGATTTAGACCAACGTACTATGCTAGAGTTTACGGAAATCATTCCCATTCTAATTCCAAGGAAAAACCGATTCAGATCATTTCATTTCGGAGATCTTAAAGTCCACGAAAAGGCCAGTTAGTAGGTAATGAGTGGGCAATTATGTAAACATTACACAGTTGCAATTGGAGACAGCAGAATAGTCGGTAATACATATATTCCATATGACATGCTAGCAGCGAACACTGGCAAAGTGCCAGCACCTTTCGCCAGGTCATTCTCTCAAGAAAGCCGCCTGGAATAACTGACGCAATGAGTCTAGAGTCTAGTCCAATGTGTAACAAAAACCGCGTGGTTCAAACCGGGAATCGAATTAAGTGTTTTTTGTACTTTTGATGGGCTCACGTATACCTCGATGACATATTCGACGTAAGAAAGAAATACTTCAAGACCAGCTTACGCTTGTCTAGAAGTGATCTATAAGTTTCATCTTAACCCTTACAGGATGATAAACAATTTGAGGGTTATACAGAAGCGCCAGTGTTTCATATAACTATTATATATCCTAGTATGTAGAAGCTGTGATTTCGGCTTCGAATTCTTCTTCTTAGTGGTCATCTTCATGCAGGTTAGCTATAACACTTATTTCCTTTGCCCGTACTTCTTGATCCCCTCTCTCCCTTAATCACTGCCCGTGTGGCTGGGATGGAAATCATGTAACTGTATCGCATTGTTTCACCACGACTCAAAGTGACCACGGCTACAAAAATATCTGATGAGTGTAATCATACCAGCAGATTAGATGAAGTAAAGAGATGCGTCATTGGTGACTCAGGAATTTACTGACATTGGGATAACTGCCATTAAGTGGCGTGTGCTAGTTAGTAATTGATAAAAATAGTATTTTTTTTGTTTTACGTGCTTGTCAATTGTTTCAACGAAAATTCTTTTCACAAAAATACTGAATTTGAAACACCTTGAATTTACAGCTACAATAAACGATTTTCTTTTATTATGTGTGAATGTATATTATTCCTGTCATGTAAGAGCCAAACATCTACCGGAAAATCGATTCCACTTCAACGAAAAATCAAAGATAATATTTTGAGATAATTACAGTGATCGTTTCTGTTAACATATTTGAAAATGTAGAATCAATTAGGAGCAACAGTTTGTTGATCTAGCAGAAAGAGATGGATAGATCTTCCGGCCTAGAGATCTTTGAGCTTTATAAGACGTACGTAGATATATATAAATTGAAGAGACTATCCGGTGCACTTATCTGTAACAAGCTTGTTCTCGCGACTTCGCTCGCCTGAAATGTTTCTTTCGGAGGAAAAGTATGCCATGTCTTTCCCTAAAAAAAGGTCTAATCTATCTCTGTAAAAATTTAATCAAAATAGGTTAGTGAATTAGACGTGAAAGTGTAACAGGCAGACAAACAATTACATTTACATTTATAATATTAATAGTGCTGCAAACACCGGATCAATATTATCAAACATGAATAAATTATATTTTTTTCAATAATATCAAAACAATAAATAATATATATTCTTAGGAGTCGGTACGTTGAAAGGAGGTTCGAAGAATGAGAGAGCATTTTGACGTGAAATCAAATAAACCTAGATTTTGTAGAAGGCTGATTGTGGAAGCTGAGGAAATAAATTTATGATAAACGCACTGTAGCAACTATAGGAACAAATACAACACAAGAGGCGCTCAGTTTCATAAAACTAAGTAATATAACAACACTTGAAATAAAAAGGCACTTGAAAGCCTAGAAGACGATAAAATCCAACTACGCAGTATAACGCAACCAAGGCAACACATTGCTCATCTCAAAAGTACAACACCCTTTACTCCAACATATTTATGACCCGCTAAAGATAAAACATACTCATAAATACGCTATTTATGTATGGCTGTTATCCGAAACCTATATGGAATTTTTCTGTTACATAATGAAATAGCAATCGCGAATAGGCGAGTTTTTTTTTCTAAACACGTGGTTCAATTTAAGAGGAGCTCGTGTCTATAAATAACAGATTTACGGGTCGATCTTTAGAGTTAAGCAACGCTTGTTTCGTAGATGAGTAACCATCTAAACATATTAATATTCCTCCGTGCCTCGGAAAGGCTAATGATGGCTAAAAAGGCTAAAAAGGCTATGCCGATGAAATACGTAGTTCAATCGAAGGATTAACCAAATAACTGAACAACAAAATGATATAGTTATTAAAATTCGATAAAGAGTCAATAAATCAGTCTAAGCTACGTGTATTATTTATCGGTATTTCATTAATTAACATACCTAATCAACTGTGACCGTCTACTGCGCAGTTTAAGAGCTCGGAGGAAAAAATAATATTTTACTTTATTAATAATGTGTTTCATTTTAACCTATTTACATATTGTTTTGCGGTTTTAAATTAATTGTAGTATATTTACGTCCTAGTCGACTAATTATGGTTGTTCTGCCAATGACTGTTGAGGCTGGCTGTGACGTTGTTACCACACCCCCAACAAAAAATGCAAAGCTACGAATGCGCTACTTTCAAACGACTTCTCATTTGTACAGCTATCATATGAATAAACAAGCGGTCCCATTTGAATTTATATCATCTTATTACTCGACCCTGTCTTGGCAATTTATCTCGCAAATCCAAATCGTACCGGTTCACAATCGTAATTGCCTACCCATTTAATAAAAGGCGACACAATCAATCAGAAATGTACTAGTAAATTGAGGCTTAGCTTTTGAATATTTAATATCGAAATAAAATCCAGTTCCTCGCGGCATAATACTTAGATACTATGCACTTGCATATATAAAGATAACTCCACACTGATGACAATTAATATAAAAAGCGTTCCAGTCAAAATATTTTCTTTTGGGAAGAAAATCATCAAATGACTTCCGAGCACTCTGGAAGTCTGGATGGATTGGAATGGAGTGTCAGACTTCCACTAACTGAAACCCACCCTCTTCCTTCAGTTGCCCTTGCGTTCCGCAGCCTTGGCATCTCGTTAGAAAATTTCCGTAACCCTGGGAGGCATTGGCACCATAGAGCCCCCTCAATAGTGCTAGCGCTGAACGGATTCACGGAGCATTCGAGTTAATAATAACGAATATTTCTCATGCAAGGAAGCTAAAAGCTTATAGATGCTCTTACATAAGGTTAGTCATTATGATTTAGCACCATCGTCTGCACATCCATGTCATTTACATATGAAACAAATTATAGTGGATAGTCTAACAAAGTATGTTAGTTGTGTAGTCAGCTTTATAGTTATATTTAGACGCGTTTCGAATCCATCCGCTGCGCAGTTCGTTATTTTGGTTTGAAACAGCTGACACATGGTAACATAGATCACGGACGGATCGCACCTCGCCACATGGCCGGCCAGTATCAGTTTTTTTTTCTCTTTACTCCTCTTAGTTTTATCGTCGTTCGGAGACTTTATTGATTTATACTGAGTAGCTCAGAAGATATTAAAAGTGTTTTGAACGTAAAAACATGTGAAACCACATGAAATCGTATAAAACTTGCGGGTAGCCGAAGCATCTCGAACATCTTTCAACGAATGTCTACAACATTATAAACTTTTTTAATTTCTTTACACATGTTGCGATTGCGAGCGGAGACCGGCAAGATACATAGTACCTTCTCCGATGTTCATTTTGATACTTAGTAACTGGGCTTATGCCAGTAAATGCCAGTTTGTGCATTCCATATGTCTCCACGGTTTTTTGCATATTTTAATACTGGATGTATTGAATTTTTACGATAGCGGTATTCAAGACAGTTGAATCTCTTCTAAGTATTTAACGGTCCTTTAATATCACTGTGTTATTCTGGTGGTAGCTATGCTGTTGATTCTTGTTTTCTGGTGCTGCAATGATATTCTGACTGATTGAAGAAATCTTTATTAAACGTGGGGAAAACCCTGCAAAGTTCTAAGAAAGCCTGGATGATCTCCAAATCATGATGCGAGAACTAGATGACGCAATATCGAAACGAGGCCTAGCGATGAAACGTCTAAACTAATTGCGTGCACATTGTATTCATCATCACATTTTCCCTGAACATAACCTGTACCTATCTCGTCAGTTCTCCATCTTTACATACTACCTATGCAATAAAGTCTACCGATATATGTATCTGACTGTCTGTATGTTCGCGATAAACTCAAAACACTGAACAGATTTTAGCGGCTATTTGCGGTTTTCACTTATGGATAAATTGATTCTTTAAGAAATTTATAGTGTTTAATTTATTAAGCTTTTCTGTAATTTAGCAGAATGACACCAGGCAAAGCCGCGCCGGGTCGCTAGTAGATACCTTCTATATAATTTAGCAGCAACGTATAAAAAACTAGCAGTTGCTATGACAAATAAATCTAATTTAAAGCAAATTTTCTCGGAAGATTTGGTTAAGGCAAAGGAAAGATTATGCAGAGAAGAGTGCCAAAAATACAAGAAAAGATCAAAGAACCGCATAGGTTACCATGTTGACTAGAAAGACGATGATGTGAAGTTAGGAGAAGCCAATACCAGACGGTGTGGCGTCCAATGAACGGCCAAACATGCGTAGGATGTCTAAACAACGGCAAGATGGGTTGACGACTCCAAAAAAGCGTAGGATATGCATGGATGATCTAAGAAAATTCAAAGATGAGAGCTTCCTATAAAATATGTAAAAGTTTTAGCTGCATTATCTTGAGTGATGCGACATTGTTTTCGCTAGTTTAACCCAAATTACTATTATCTTTCTTGAAACATACGATGCGTCTTACGTCTATGTTTGACTAGTGATTAATTACAACAATTTGGGGACAAAGAGTCTACTGGTGATCGTTTACAAAATTCTTCGGCAGAAAATATTTACTAGTCGCACAACAGTTAAATCTTCTTACTAATATTATAAATGCGAAAGTTTGTGAGGATGGATGTATAGATGTTTGGATATTTTTTACTCTTTCATGCAAAAACTGCTGAATGGATGTGAATGAAATTTGGCAAGTAGATAGTTGACATCCTGGAATAACACATAGGCTAGTTTTTATCCCGGAATTCCTACGGGATCGGGATTTACGCGGGGAAGTCTCGGGCCGAAGCTAGTACAATATATTCGATACTTCTGAAAGTGTCGATAGTTGTTGAACCAACTCACGATGATGAAATCGTTGGAAAATCGAAAGAGGAATGCTTGAACAATACATTATACGTAGGTACAATAATACGAA
The DNA here is from genome assembly GCA_943138885.2 of Tholera decimalis. Lineage (NCBI taxonomy): Eukaryota > Metazoa > Arthropoda > Insecta > Lepidoptera > Noctuidae > Tholera > Tholera decimalis. The sequence continues at coordinate 10,298,304 of OW964552.2, read as the reverse complement.
TTAATGAGGAAATTGTGTGACTACAAAACATTATGCGTGCGCATAACGTCATTAATTAAGCCGTGATTCACCAATGGGAAGCGAGCAGCTGTAAGTTGAATAGACTGTCACACACCCACCCTAGTCAAAAAGTTACGTGAGTCACAATTAGCAACCCTTTGGTCGGTTAAAATGTCATGAAAAATGCTCAATCATGCGTGATCGAAGCTGACGTGGACCCAACATTGTCGGTACACGAGCACTGTTGATAATTATATTAGATATAGACTATAACCAGCAAATTTTAAACCGCACACGTCAACTTTGATAAGCGACACATCTAAGAAATCCATTGTCTTGACTCATTTACATCAAGTTATTAATAAAACTCGTTGTATATCTACCAGGTCTGTCCACTTTAATATATCATTCAGATAATATGTACATAATTGTTTGCTATTTGACATGACTTTCGTGACTAAACATAATGTAAATGGATTAGTCACAAATGTTACCATTGTTACGTCTGTCGCGATTATACAAGCGACCAACGCGACCTCACCGGCTTGAAGGAAGTGAAACCGCGAGCTTAGTAATTGGTGAGCGATACCGCAGTTGTGTTAAACATCAGAGCTGGAACCGAGCCAGAGGGTTCATTTGCCGCTGCCGAGTGTTCATCCAAACAACTCTTTAACTTCTGCTAACCGTTTTCCAGTAACGAATCACCTGATGTTTCCATAAACTGCTTTTCACTTTTACAGCTAATTATTATCCAATTTATTCAACATGCAATTTGCATGAGCCGCTTACGTGAGCTGTTATCAAGTCCTTGTATTCCTGTACATTTAAACAGCGGGAGAGTCGATAACGTTAATTCCAACGTTGGCTGATTGGCCATAAGTTAGTTATCTAAGTACAATCTTCGTCTTCCTGGCCGGTCCAACCAGTGCTACCGGTGGCCGGTCCGCTCGCAAATGGATCACGCCTATAATTTGTTCCGCAGACTTACATAGCTTTGTAGCCAGCGCCATTACTTTATTGACATAGCTGGATTAACCTTGAGAGACCGAGCATTTATTCGCGATACTATTAATTACCAGACGTGACCGGTTTGAACACATACAAATCGGAAAATGACGTAACTCATATCCTGAAAATTACATAAGAACCGGTCTGGAGGAAGACAATACGATACTGATATACAAAAAAGGGCACTTCCGTTTATTATTAAAATATATGGTCAGGTATAATTGCATCAGAATATTAATGAAACGTTTGTAAATTTCGTAATTATTTCCGAGTAACATCTCATTGAAGCATGCATCCTTTCACCACAACGGTCTTTACTGCATAGCGTAATAGTATGTACTTACTTCCACTTACGGAGCTTAGAATGAAGTTAGGCATGCCTATGTGTATGCAGTAAAGCTCTGTGGAATGATCTTGCTTCGCATTCACGTTCATCTGAGTGCAAAATGACTTCTAGCGATCGTGATTCTATGTACAAACAAGGTAAGTATAATTTGCTTAGCGAGTTGGTGCAAATATTTTAGGTGTGTCTAGGCTTAGACGTCACCACTAGGATTAAAGCCATTGTAACTTTAGATGTGCCACCTAGTTGAATTGTAAGCTAACTAAAAACTGATTTTCAGAACTGCGTACCTAATCATATTTAATACTGTATCTGATGTACAATAAAGAAACTGCAAATAAAAAGTGTTTTAAAAATACGCAGAAAACGACTGCAAAATGCGCTCTTACGAGGCATGCCTTTTAAGTTTTGTCGTGTGAAGATAAAAACACAACTAGAGCCTTATGTACTATAAGATTCTAGTTGTTTTTATCTTCAAACGCACACTGCTTTTTGAAGGTTGCACTTCTTGGCTTTAAACAATATGCTACCAGTTTATGTATGCCATATACAATCTCTGTTTGATACATTCACACTTACAAGAGTAAATAATTAAACACAATAATTACAAAGTCTTATCTGTGAATACGAGGCATGCCTTTTAAGTTTTGTCGTTTGAAGAAAATAACACAACTAGAACCTTATTATTGCTTTTCAAAGTATTCACCACGTAGCTTATTACAATTTTCCATTCGCTCAAACCAGTTATTATAACATTTATTCCGCTCTAAAGAGGGGGTGTTAAAAATGGCTGACTTGAAAGCGTCGACTGCTTCTTCACCGGACTGGAACATTTGACCACGAAGACTTTTTAGAAAATGTAAAGAAATCGTTAGGGCTTAGGTCAGGACTGTATGGAGGATGGTCAAGAATTTCTACTTTTTCCTGCTTCAAATACTCAATCGTTTGACGAGCGCTGTGTGAGCTTGCGTTGTCGTGGTGCAGGATGATGCGTCGCTTTGAGTTAGATTTTCGAAGTTCGGCGATGACTTGTGGTAAACAAACTGTGGTATACCACTCTGCGTTAATCGTTCTACGATCTTCAAGTGCAATAGTCGCAACATGGCCGGTTTTTCCAACGAACGTGGCCACCATCTTCTTTGAAGTGCTTCGAGAACGAACAACTTTAGTCGGCTTTGGCTCGTCTTGAAAGACCCAGATTGTAGATTGTTGTTTGGAATCAGGATCGTAGGCATAGATCCAAGATTCGTCACCACTGATGATGTCGTAGACGTGATTTGACTCTCCTCGGTTGAACCTTTGCAGAGTTTTCTAACACCATCTGATGCGGTCCGGCTTGTGATCGTCGGAAAGCAGATGCGGTATTCAACGACAAACTAGCTTTCTCACACCAAGCGCTTCATGCAAGATCTTCTGAATGGTTGTCCCTGAGATGCCTAATAGAACCTCTATCTCTCGATACATCACATGACGATCTCCAAGAATTAGTTGTCTCACAGCAATGATGTTATCTTCAGTGAAGGCGGATTTTGGGTGTCCTTCGCGACATTTGTCACTAACACTAGTATGTCCATGCTGGTATTTAGAATTCCAGCGTGGACATACTCCACTCTGGAATTCTAAATACCAGCGTTCGACAGTCCGCAGACATGGGGCTTCATCACTGAACACAGATGTTAGCTTTTCAAAACACTGAAGCCGGGAAATATGGAAACGACAGAACTGAAAAGGCATGCCTCGTACAATGAAAGACACCTTTTTCTTTTTTTTTCCTAAATTCCCATAACTTGTTATGTTGATATAAATTAACTTTAAACATTCTAAATCTACGTGGTAATAGTAATCCGATTTTTATTGACAATAGGCTCGCGTTTGACCACCATCTCACCTGATGGTACCTAAGTGATGATGTTTTTTGAATAACGAGTAGTAAAGGGATAGGCTGTCTCTTTTACATCATCATTTAATACATCCGTTCCATCTGTTACGAAAGAGATGTATATTTAAATTTACTCAACACTGCTTTTTAAAGAATTTCTGTCTCAACCCCATACGTATTTTTGGTAACTTTTTTAAATTAGGTAACTTTCATTTTTAGAGTCCGGAAAACTGCACTCGTATAAATTTTCAGGATTTCTTTTGCAGTAGGTGGCATCAAACCTATGATTGAACTGAAAAAAATACCACTTATTTAAGTGGCACTTAACCTTAATGTGATACAATAGTTTGATTTTTAAACAACGTAAAGTAATCGCTCCGGTTCATTATATCTCAATTGTATCCATCACAATAAATGAATCTCATGTGGCTAACAACAGAATCACGCGGACCGTTGCTGTTCGTGTTTAATTTATAGCCAGCCTTTCTACCAGGCTGACTTCCAAGACAGTTTTAAAATACCTCGAGGCTACAGATAACGGCTTAATTATGTTCCAGTGGATGTAAACGGCGCTTAACATTGTTGCACAAGAGGCTAACGGAAGCGCACTGAAAGAGCTATAGCTGTCGTAGCGATGGATGAGTATTTTTTTAAAACATGTTCGCACAAAGGGAAAGTAGCGACTGCCTGGTAACAAGGCACAATAATCGGTTGTGCGTGCAATTCCAAACAGCCAGTGGGTCACGCCTTCCGTTACGGCTTGGAGCACAGACAAAGGGCGACCGGGGGACACACCTGTCCTGGCAGCTCTATATTCTTTCCAACTAAATTACCTCAATCAGTTTGCATGACGTCCCCGTTGCATTTATTGAAAAGTAAAAGTTATAATCACGCTGTTAACATCGGTTTATGTTGATGCAAATATATGCAGTGCATAATTATCGTTCTAGCCTAATGAACGCGTTAAAAACTTCACCATCTTGCGCATAAGCACTACTTCTTTCTGTTGCACCTTGCATATTTATGGGGAACACCTCAACTCAAGTGGTGACCGAGTTTTTATGGTGTCTTCAGTTGAACTAGTAACCAGTAGCTTAGCTGTTGGCAAATACGGCAAAGTAGTCAGAAACAGTATGGATTGTCTTAGGGTGCATAGTGAAAAGGTTAAGTGAGCCGTTTATATGGATGCAGTCACTCAAATGATGATTGATGGTGCGTAATCATACAGATTTAACCTTACTTAACATCTTATGTTTCGCTTGAACAACGACATAGATAAGAGAGATTCACATAGACATACACTTTATCTTAAGCCTTAAGATTTGCGAAGCACGCGCCATTATAAAAAACAATATTAGAGAGATATTTCTTGAAACTTTTTGCCCTTTTCTCTCATTTTATAACGCAATGTCGTCATCTAGGAAGGCGAGGTTCTTTCACCTTCAAAGAGAGACATAAAACCTGGTGGATGATGTCCAGAAATAAGTCCTAATAGATACTTGACAGGCGAGAGTCCGGAGCTTTGACCGACGGTGTGCGTCAGCGGTTTCGTGTTTGCACGGAAATAGCGCGATCTATGAAACTTTGGCATCGTATACCTTTGCAGGAGACAACACCACCTAATTTCATCCCGGCTTTATGACCGGGAGAAGCATAAATACTATTTTTAACATATTTAGAGCTGCATAGAGGAATTGAAGGTATATTGGTAACGGTTGACTTAATGTTTACACGGGATAGTCTTCTATTTCTTAAATGTACTTGGAAAAAAAAGTTCTAACAAAAACAATTTCTTGGAAAGCGTTTTATAAGTGACTGTTTAACATTTTAAATAACTTACCAGAGAAATTTGTCGTGATAAACAGTCCTGGTGTTATTGGCTGTTTAAGGTTGTAGGAAACTATCTGATGCGGAATACGCAGCGACTGGAGCAGTTTTGGGTACCTGAAGCACAGAAATAAAATATTACTTATGTATCACATTTTGTTCTTAATTTAAGTGGTTTAACAGCTCTAGCTACAACGATTTTTCAAAATTAATTTACGTTTTTTAAAGTATTTTAGGATTTTACCAACTAAAAGTTTGATAATGTTTGGTAATGATATATAGCCTATATATAGCCTTTCTCTATAAATTGACTATTTAATAAAAAAATAATTTTTCAATTCGAACCAGTAGTTCCTGAGATTATTGCGTTCAAACAAACAAACAAACTCTTCAGCCTTATATTATTAGTATAGATAGCTGTTGCCCGCGACTTCGTCCACGTTTCCGTCATTTTTCGTAAAAAAAAGTAGCCTATGTCCTTCCTCACGGTTCAGTGATTTTGATGTAACAGACAGATTAACTCTCGTAATTTAGTAAGGAAATATAATATGTCAATCTATAATACTGTTGAAAAATATCGCAATACCGAACCGCACAATATTATTGTTAATAGCTGTGCCCGCGACTCCGTAAGCGCGAACTCCTTGTGTGTTATTAAGTTAATGTATTGGTAATATTGTTTAGATCACGTTCACATGAGGCTTAAGTACCTATAGAACGAAAATACTTCAGCGCAAAGCTTCCGGGTAAACTATGTTGAAAGTTGACCCGTCCGGCACGTGAACATAAAGATTTCTAGAACTGCTAACCCGGGAAAGAGCGACGTACAACTGACCATGAGAGAAACAACTGACACCGGGATCTACTCCAGCAACACGAAAACTCTGCCCTTGAGCCTTATTAATTGTCATTGCATAACACACCGATACTGGGAATTGCGTTCTTTTAAATTGGAATGGAAAATTATTTGGTATTATGGGAATTATGGGAATAAAGACGGTTTCTCCTGCACCGCAACCTGTTAAAATTTGAGCCTCGATTATATTTTGTTGCAACTGCGTTACTTTTAGCCAAGTTCCATTGCAAAGTTGTGGTGATTTTAAATTTCGGAGCAGAATAATAATCAGAAAGCTTCGAACTGCTAAGCTATCGGGAGTTACACGTGCTATTGTGAGTCAACCATAAAAGATAGATATATGCTGTCGTGGGATATTTTTTATAAAATTTTAAGGAGAACATTTCCGTCATAAATATTTTCTTTGTAGCTTTAACCATTAAGGTTGCACTCGCGACGGAAGCTTAAAAACTGGAGTAATTTCTCCCGTTTTCCCAACATTTCCCTTCACTGCTCTGCTCCTATTGATTGTAGCGTGATGAAAAGTATACTATAACCAGCTCAGGAGTATGAAAAATAATTGTACCAAGTTTCGTTAAAATCCGTCGAGTAGTTTTTGTTTCTATAACGGTTATACAGACAGACAGACAGACAGACAGACAAAAATTTTACTGATTGCTATTTTGGCATCAGTATCGATCCCTAATCACCCCCTGATAGTTATTTTGTAAATATATTTCATGCACAGAATTGAACTCTCTACAGATTTATTATAAGTATAGATAACATTGCCAGCGAAAACCGCGTGCTTTCAAAAGTCACTGTAGGACAAGCTATAATAAAACCAACCCATAACTTGCCTTGCTTGAAAAGGCCGTAATCCACCCCGCGGACTCAATGCAGGTTGGTGGGTGTCAAATGTCTTCGGATTTTCGCTCCTAGGATATGCAGGTTCCCGCCGGGGTCGTGGGACTGATCCCGTTACCGTGGCCCCGGTATGTAAAGGGTTATTGAAGGAACACCGTGGATTTTAGTCAGTAAAAGTCTGACAGTCCCTCCCACCCTGCCCGGAGTGGGAGGACTTATTTGATAATTTTACCAAGTTAAAAAAAAAAAAAAAAAAAAAGGATATGCAAGTTTCCTCAAGATGTTTTCTTTCACCACTTTGAAAGCAGTGGTGATGATAAAAATTACGCAACGCAATGTCTCTACCTAGGTTTGAACTCACGACTCGTAAGTCGTACCCAGAGAGTATTTCAGTCGTACCCGTAACGACTGGGTTAACATTGCTCAATTATAAAGAAATACATATATATAATAAGTATAAGTGTAAGAACACAATAAGTTTATTCCAAACGTTTACTTAAACAATGAACGGAAGACAGTTTCATCATATTCTTGCATGTTGATTTTATTTTGGTGACCCAACGGGAGGCCCACGGACGCAAATGGAATTGACGCAAATTTAAAATGAATTGGGCAATCTTCCAACAACGGAAACCACCTAAACTATCACAAATTCGCTAAATAATAAACGGGTGTAAATTGCACACATATCCTGATTATAAAGTATGTCTGTCTACATGAGTTCTATTTAACGGCTAGGCTTCCGCGTTTCGTATTCTCGTCATAAAATTACTCAGACAAACCAATTGCCAGCGAAAACCACGTGCTATCGCAGATCACTGTAGGAAACGTTATAATAATGTTAGTTTAAATAGGTATCAAGAGCGGTATACTGCTGTTTTATCGTAGGAAATGGCGGCTGCGACAACGCGGATGTTGAACAGGCGTGAATCGTGCAGTTATTGTAACAATTAAATAGTTTGTTTTGAATTTTAATCACTGATCATTTGAGTCCACGCATGACGAGAAGCGCGTGGCAAAACTGTAAACATTGCGAAAAATCAGAGAAGAAGCAGACTGCGCGCGCGCAAACGACCACGTAGATAAAAATTAAAATAGATTTGGCTAGGCGCCGCGTACTCTAAACAATGCTGGAAACTAGGTCACCAATCTGTTTACTGTGTCAAATATGCGAACAATCCATTTCAGGTCACCCCCGCCACCACATCTGGTAGTAATACAACAAGCATTTAATAAAGGTATTCGATTACTTCCAATTTGTATAAGATTTGTCGGTATTGCATTTGGAGCGGCTTTTAACGTATCTAGTCCACAAATTAGATTTTGTAAATTAGCGTCAATCAATCAGAAGACTGATATTATACAAAACTAGGGTACGCCAACATAAACAAGTGGGCACAAATGTAAGGTGGTTGGCCATGATCACTCCGCCACCCACTCAGTAGACTCAACTTGAATAATGGCGCCACCAAGAGATTCATTGCCGCAAAATGCATGTAGGCAAGTTTTGAATACATCGATAACGCAAGATTAATTAATGACTATAAAAAAATAATTCAAATTGTTGACGGAATTCCTACAATGCTTGTTTTTCAGCAAGGAAGCGGAGAAGTGTCCTTGTCTGAATATCTTCCGCGTTAATTCGTTCACGAGAAAGTATTGCTCAAGAATCATTCAATATACGAGCGTCGAATGTAAGAGGCAATTAACCGGCTAGTTGTATATAATGACAATTTCCGTAAGTCAATATAACGGATGGAGCATGCGATGAGATATCCCACCTCCATATACTCATGTTCATTAACACAGCAAGCACCAAGTTTTATTTATACTGATCTTATTGTAAATCCATAAACCAGTCGAAAAGCGAGTTGTTTAAGAAAACCCGTTTTAGAGATTATGATTAGATACGGTGGCGGGCTCCAAGTTCCAAGTGATTATGGCTTTGAGTTGTTCAAGAGATAATTGAGTGTGACAGATAGAGCAGCGGTTAGATCAAGTCACACTTGAACGGATTTTAGTTTCACTTCGTGTTTACAATGGAAAATATACTTTATTCAGTGCTTTGCACATAAGCAAAAACTTCAGAAAAGCGTCTAAGCTTTAAGAAAAGCGAGTAGTTACTAAGAATCTACAGAACACGCAAAATGTTTCTTTGTTTATACCTCAAAACAATATTTTTAGTAGTAAACATATATTTTTTTAATTTCAGATTTTTAGTTTTATTAACATTTTTTCATTCCTTTCTTCCTTTTATACGATTGAATTTTGTTTTAAAACGTTATATTTCCTAAACGGTTGCTTAAAATTAAAAATGGTGAAAGAAACCTCAAAATCATTTTTAAAGATCTATTTAAGGGTCTATACTACCTCAGCGCTTCTCACTCTTTATCTCGCTCGCACACTACTGGACGCGGTCACGCGATCAAGAGAGACAGGGTGGCAGGGAAAAGACTCCAAGACACCGATAATTTAGTTAATTTATTTTTACGATGAAAATAATGGTAATTTTAAAAAATTAAATAACATAAGACCTGCTTTATAGTCAGCTCAATTAATATGCAAAGTTTCATTATCTAATTTGAAGTTATTTTTGAATACCAGCGGTTTATTGTTCGGTTTGCAGGTAACTTTGGATTTTTTTTCTATCAAGTAAATTTTTTGGAAACGTGTTTTCGTCAAACATAGTACCTAACATTAATCCTCAACTTTACTATAAATTTATTTCAAAATTATTGCTGCAGTATTTTCGACATGACGGAGGCTCATCCTAAGCCATTTGAGGTAGTATAGGCCCTTAATGATACCCCACTTGACATAGTTTGTCGATTTTAGATTTTTTTTGTCAATATGGCGTCTGTTTGTCGTTGTGGTGATTTATTTTAATTTTAATGTATCCAGTAACACTCGCGCCTTCAAAAAAAAATCCAACGGCTTATCATTTATCAAAATTCGTTCAGTGGTTTAATAGTTACGAGGGAACAAAGGAACGGACATACATGCATACATACACACATACGCGGTAAAAACATAACCCTCCTCCTTGCTTCGCCGCAGTCGGGTAAAAAAAACTAAGTAAAATTTTCCAACTAAGCAGCAATATAGCAAATATCTCAGCCATTATCCACTTCAAAATCTATTGGAATTTAATAAAATTAAATATTAATTTGTTTCCGTTTTAGTAGACAATAACAATCTTCATTAGATTGTTACTGTTTGTTTGTAATTTGTTATGTATTAGTTTATTTATAAGATTTTGTATTTGTTTATTGTTTTTTATGGGCCTAGTTGCCTGAAATATAGGATTATCATTATTATTATTAAAACGGAAACAAACTAATATTTAATATTTTATTATAGATAATTTTTATATTCTTTTGAACTCCAATTTAATTTCTAAATTCCATACCATATTAATTTTATTATGTAAATTGTCATAATTATAAATATTTTTTTGATAAATTATTATGTCTTCTAAGACAAAACGTAAACAATCAAATTTACATTCTTCTACTCATAATAGAGAAAACTTGGTAGACGCATAAGAGTTCTAAAAGCGTTATTGTATTGCACTCTGCGTCATGTATACTGAAGCTAGAGCACGTACCTATAGACAAATTAACAGCAGCTGCTAAAAAAAACTGTTTGGCCACCGTCTCACCAGATGGTAAGCGACAATGTGATCGAAGATGAAGCACCCTTACCTAGAAGTAAACTATTCACTCTTGACTTAAATACCCCCAGGTTACAGCTATCAAGAAACAGGCTCCAGCCAAGAATTCCACTCCTTAGCCGTCACACAATGAAAGTATTCACAAAACGTTTTGTACGTATGGGTGGGTTGTCCATCATGTAATGATGGCGGATCGCCGTTCGTCTTGGAGTCCGATGATGGAACAGACATGATAGAATAAGACTGTGCACTCCATCGTACCCTCCCCGAAATGTAACCGATACGTATACGAGTAATCTTTTTTGTTTTCGAGGGGAAATATCCAAAAGGCAATTGGACTTTTGGGGGAAGATCAGTAATCACCATCAGCACATAGGGGTAAACTATCAAGCATCTATCTATTGCTACGGTTAACCTAACCTAACCTAACGCCCCCCTTAGCTCTAAAATGATCACTCAAGTAGACCGTACAGCTACCAAATGTTTAACTGAGCATGTTTCATTTGATAACATTCCTAGTGACCGTAGCAATAGATAGATGCTCGATAGGATCTGTGATTATGGACAAAAATTTTGGAAATACATCCAAAACATTTATACAACAAGACAAGCAATACCTACCTATCAAAATAATACGCCCGCTCATTAAAAAATAAATTTACAATGACAATCACTTAACTTCAATTAACTTTTGCAAATGCAAATGGTTATAAATGACATCTTAAAACGAGTTCCATACACAAACATAATGTACTATGTATGTTTACGTTATGTATATGTATAGGTAGGTATGTTTATTATCGAAAGGGTTCAAAAGGCGTAGGATATGTTCATTACTATGCATGAGATCCCATGTGATAGGATCAACGCGCTGGTGATTCTATAATCCAGGTTACTCAGAATTCTGAATTTATTGCATAAAAAGGTCAGAAGTAAAATCCCAATGCAATACATATACATGGGTTCGTCTGAAGGTATCGTCTTGCTTAACTGTCCTATAAAATGTTTTAATGAAATTATTCTATACTGAATTACCATTATTTACCTGAAGAAATACAACAGCTTCAGATATGGATAAGACTTTTGTTCATAGTATTTGATCTTACACTAGCATTTCGCCCGCGATTTCGTCTGCGTGGATTTTCCAATAATTTATAACCTATAAGCACTCACCAACAATGCAACTTACTACCAATGAACAAATTTTTTTGAATTGGATCATTAGTTCCGGAGATTATCCCTTACACACAAACTAACAAAGAAATTTGCATCTTTATTATAGTAGTATAGACAATATTTACAAATCATCAATGTTTCCTTGCATACCTACAACATAAACAGCCTATACCGCTCCTTCTGCTAGGACATAGGCAAGTGTAGGCCTCCTCTAAAAGAGAGAAGAATTGGACAGTCAACCACGACGCGAATTTTCGACCTAGAACATGCCAGTTTCCATCCATTTTCATTCACCGTTTTGAGACAATGATGATGATGTAAATTAAACACAGAAATGTAAGTGCCTTTTTTAAGGATGGGAAATCATTCAATGACTGCCTAATCGGGCGAAGCGAGAGGGTGTACCAGACTTTTACTAACTAAAACGCATCCGTGTTCCGTCATTTGCCCTTCGTGTTCCGAGGCCGCGGTAACTCTTTCGAACAATGCCGCAACTCCGGCAGGCAATGTAAGTGCCTGGGTTCGAACTACTGCTCTTTCCTACCTACAGCCTATTAAACTGAGCAAGAAACGAAAACACGGTACAAGTATTAGTTGCTAGTAAAATCTGTATACTACAAAAACTTATTATATTTTAGTGAGTCACCTCAGACCACTATCATGATCGGATCACATGATCGGTAAGTGTGGAAAATTATGCTAATAGTACAAATATCGACAAAGTAATTAGACAGCAAACAGACGTTTTTAAGTGTTTTTTCCATATCAGGTGATTACTACCACGAATTACTTGTGAATAATTATTAAAAGGTAAAAGCCGTTTACTGTTTCATAAGAACATCACTTAGTTACGAGGGGCTGCGGCAAATATAGTCGTTAAATGATGCAACTTTCAACTAGTTATATTTTAGTCATTGTTGCTTTGCCATGTGGTTGCTTTTGACACGTTAATAACTTTTTTAGACATCTTTACTGAAATGAACGATAATAGCAAGCATCTTGAATCGTATAACTCTGATATTCAGCTACATACGGCTACATCATTGTGATAGGAATAGGTAGTGCCTATTTGCCTAAACTTCGAAGAACAGAGACAAAAAATGGAGACTTCCTTAGGACTAATTTTTTTCCGGGACGTATCCCATCGCGACAAATGTACACCACAGATGGATATTCCGACTTTCCAGGGTAACTACCACCAGTGGACTTCTTTGAAAGATTTGTTCACAGAAACCATTCACAAAAACCCATCATTATCACACGCACAAAAAATGCAGTTTTAAAGAGCAAAGTAGCAGGAGAAGCTGAGCGGCTGATCCACCATCTTCAGCTCGGAGAACTACGAGGTATGCTGGAAAATACTGAATCACAGATATGGCAACAATAGACTTATTTTCACGTCTCACGTCAACATATCTGTCCCGAAATTCGGGACAACACTTAAATACATTAAAAAAATATGTTATTTGGAATAAGTAATTCGTCTATATTTACCTAAAGTTTGCGACTAAACAAAACATAATAAATAACATACACAGTCGTTACAGCCATAAAATTTTCTGAAAAATTTATTGGAGACATTTTTGTAAATAACTTGTTGATCATAATACACAATGAATCACAATGTTTGTATAAGGAGCCGTACACGTTTCGAAGCAAATATCTTCTTTCTAGCTCACTCTCGGCTACGTTTAATGAGATTTCTAAAGTTCTAATGTATAATTGAAAAAAAAAGACATTTTGTCTTTAAAATAATACAACGGTAATTTTTATTATTTTTGTATTCTCTATAGCAGGAAGAATTTATCATTAAAAAGAGGTACCTATTTGTATTTTATCTTAATGAAATATATTTCTAAAGTATATTTAAAAATGTGCATGATATTAAAATAATGGCCGTATCACATTGTTTAGTAACACACTTACGGGCACGCCGCAATTGCGGCGGTAAGACCCCTCTTTGAGGAGTGGCTAGATCGGCGTCACGGCGTCCTGACCTACCGCATGACACAGGTCCTCACCGGACACGGAAGTTTCGGGAGGTACCTGTGTCTGATGGGGAAGGAAGAAACGCCTGAGTGTCACCACTGCGAGGGCCGCCCTGAGGACACAGTAGAGCATACGGTGCAAGACTGCCCCGCTTGGGCAGAGCACCGACGTGTCCCCACGGCGGCGATAGGCGGAGACCTCTCGCGCCCGGCATTGGTCGAGGCCATGCTGCGGGGCGAGAGGGAGTGGGAAGCGGTCGCCTCCTTCTGCGAAGCAGTCATGCTTCCGAAGGAGGAGGCGGGCCGCGTGAGGGAGAGGATGGCGTCCTCCCTCCAGCCCAGCCGCAGTGGAAGACGCCCACGGCGTCGGACGTCGGCCGACGATCTCCGGCCACCGTAGGCGCGGGCATGTGGACAGCGAGTAAAGGGCAACTCGCTGTCCGACCATGGACCATGCCCGGGTCGACGGCGCGTCGTGTTCCACGCGCGCCTCAAAGGGCGTCAGCAATATGACGAGGCCCCCCCGTAGAGGGGCAAAGCCTGCCGGGGTCGTGGGACTCATCCCGTTACCGTGACCCCGGTACGTAAAGGGTTATTGAAGGAACACCGTGGATTTTAGTCAGTAAAAGTCTTGACAGTCCCTCCCACCCTGCCCGGGGTGGGAGGACTTATTTGATAATTTTACCAAGCTAAAAAAAAAAAAAAAAAAAACGCGGACGAATTCTATCATATATATATATTATTTTTCTGGCAGGCTCTTTTAATATTTGAACCAAAACGGATTATGTGCTTTGCGCATTGACTAAAATGTAACTGTATAAGGAAAAAAACAATTTCAATAACAATGACGCTACGCGTGTTCCGCGTGTTCATTTAACGCGTTTAAAACCGTATTTCTTTATTAGAGCGTAAAATGAAATAATAAAATCTTCAAATTGATACAATCAATGCACCTAGCTGGAATGCGCACACCTCTCCCGCTTTCCCTCCCACCTCCCCGTGTCTATAAGGGTTCGTTTTTCCTTTTGAGGTATTAAAACTTCAAAATTTTGTTTTGTTTTAGGTACTTGCTACCGTACCTCTTTTTGGAGACCAGTAAGATTGGCGATGGCGACCAAGCCCAAGGAAGCAACAGTACAAAGTTGGATTGGACTTCATCCTGAATTATATTACGACCCGGCCAGTAATTCGATTTACTAAGTGCGAGAGCAAACAGCTAAACTTAGTAGTCTCAAGAGGCACGTTAAAGGTCTGAAACACAAAGGGACAAGTAAGAAACCAAATAAAGAATTTTATTTGGACCTAGTACAATTTCTCATACATATTGTGTAATATACCTTGGATTCAAGTAAACAACCCCGCTTTCAAAAAATTCTTTCATAAATATATTTGCTGCAATTCTACAAATCGACAAAAGGTTCCTGAGCAATCATTGCTGAGAAAAGTTTATTTAAATAAGATTTTTAAAACAAATATTGACTTGATTTATGAACAAACTGCAAATCAAAAGCTGTGGGTATCTTTAGACGAGACAACTGATTTTTTAGGCAGATACATGGTACATTTTCTTGTAAAACCTTTAAATGCGATCACACAAAAACCATTTTTAGTTACTTGCAAAGTACTAGAAATTGTTAATGGGAACACAATTGCCCAATTTGTAACAGACTGCCTTGAAAATATGTGGCGCAATTCATATGAATCCAAAGTAGGAGACTTTGCTGTATTATGCACGATAGTGTAGCATATATGCTAAAAGCGGGATGTGTTCTGAAAAATTATTATCCCAACATGATACACGTCACTCGCTTAGCACATGCACTGAATCTCGTGGCAGAAAAAATACGATACGAATACTCAGATGTAGATGAATTAATTTCAAACGTAAAAAAAATATTTTTATACTACACCTGCTTGGCCTTTTCATCATCATCATTACCTTCATACTTTATCAAATTTACGGTAGAAAGTACGTCATTGCATATCGAACAAATATGCGGGGAGAAAACGCATCTGAGCGGGAGAGAAAAGTGTATGAAAATCCAATTCTTACGTGATTTTTCTTTTTTAATTTTGGGTAAGACTATGCGCCGGTAACCTAAATATCAAAAGCCAAAAAGTTTTTACAGTGAGTTTTTATCTCCAAGTTCGCAAAATGACACTGGCCACTAGCTGTGTGTTGGATGGTGTCGGGCTGGCAGTGCGACCCTACGGCGGCAGGATAAACAATTTGAAAAAAGAACATGTGAAAATTGCAGACGCCATTGGCGCCATTTGTGAAAACAGTGTTATATTAAGCTTCACTAACTGCAACAATTTCAATATAAATTTCAATTAGTAAAGATTTAGTTTTTTATTTTCCTCGTAGGTGTAGTATAAAGCACTATGTATCACTCGAGAGAAAGTGCGATTCCCGATCTCGGGTGTTTTAAAGCCCTCGCCTACGGCTCGGGCTTCAAACGACACCCTCGACGGTAATCGGTCACTTTCTCCTCTCGGTGAACAATGTACTATTAAAATCACCTAATAGAATGCGCTTGTTAAAAAACACCTTTCCCCACATGCCGCTTCCTCCAGAACCCGTTATTATGAGTTACTTGGTTGGAGGCAGTGTCATATTATGCAAAATATTACGATCAAATTAAAACAATTGTAAATCTTTTAAGAATTTCCGACGCGCTATCTATTAGGTGTGCCAAAAATTTTCTTCAAAAGGAAAAACTTGAAATCGGACTTGGACTACATTGAGGAATATTTTAAAGACATACAAATTGGGTTAAAGAAATTACAAAAATCGAATTTAACTCTAACGGAATCCTTTGAAATATTTGATCACGTGAGAACTGTGCTTAGCTGGTGTTCGTCTGAGTCTATAAAAAATAAACTCGTAAATATCATGGACAGAAATCCCGATTTAGATAAAATTAGAGACCATATATGACGCGATAATAGCAGGAAGGGATGAGCGATCATACTATATGTACGCGCCTTTAACCTCAGTCGATGATGAAAGGTCGTTTTCAACTTATAAATGGATTCTAAACATAAAACGAAATGGCCTGACAGTTGTAAATATAGAAAAAATTATGATTGTGTATTTTAACTTAGATGACTCATCTGACAAAGATTCCGGTTCTGATACTGAACTTGACGAATCGAATCAAGATGATTAAATTAAAATCGTTCTTAATTTTTTATGGTATTTGTAACACAAATAAACATTTTCAAATTCTTAACAATTTTTAATGCGTCAAGATTTGTATCAAAACCGAACAGTCAATAGTTCAATATAACTGATTGTCCTAAATGTTATACTTCAAAGGTTAATTTGTACTTTGATTTGGGTTAAAATTGCATCCCTCAACGTCAGTAAAATAAATATGACATAGATAGATAAACATAAATTTGTAACTTAAGTTTTTTCCGTCTGTACATTTTGTTTCATGCTTTCCAATTACGTCATATTTAAAAAAAATATATAAATATACATATATTTGTTACAACAATATTCTATGTGTTTTATTTTACCTTTAGAGCCTATTAACATAAAGCGATACCGACCGGCGATTTTTTAGCATTTTTTTTGTTTTTTTTGCATGGAAATCTCCTAAAAATCGCCATACAATATCGCTGGTGTGAAAGGACCCTTACGTTTTTTTTAAATAGTTAATGCGCGCAGCTTCTCCAGCGTGTACTACTGTTTTTGTAGCCCATGGGAACTATGCATTTTTTTTGGATAAGAAGTAGCCTATGTGCTAATCCACACCTTAATCTACATCACTACCAAATTACATCCTTATCTGTTCAGCATTTTCGGTGGGATTAAGTAATGAACATCCATACAAACTTTCACGTTTATAATATTAGTAAGTGCATAGGTACTAGATATAACATAGTCTGTTCTAGTCTGTGGTCTCTGCCTATCCCTCTGGGATAAAGGCGTGATTAATAAGGCGTGAAAAAAATACGGAAGTCATCTATATCATGCACATTTTAAGAAGACCTCTCTGATCACAACATACATACATACACACGCACACACACCCGAATACCAATTTATAAATTATATAAAAGGATGAAGTACATATATACTTATAAATCAAGTTATATATTGTAGTGTCCCAGCAGTGGGTCGTTTTTTCGTTTTTAGGCTGATATAGGATAAGTTATTATTATGGAGTCAAAAATTATAAATGTTATGTCTAGTCGCAAACTTTAGGTAAATATAGACGAATTCCTTGTTCAAAATAACATATTTTTTATAATGTATTTAAGTGTTGTCCCGAATTTCGGGACAGATGTCCCGGAAAAAAATTTGTCCTAAGGAAGTCTCCGTTTCTTGTCTCTGTTCTTTGAAGTTTAGGCAAATAGGCACTACCTATTCCTATCACTACACATTCATACGCTTCAGGATAAATTGTAGAATTATTACTACTAGGGATCCTATCTTCTGAAATAGCTTTTGTTTAATTATAGTTAGTTAAGACCACCAAGCAGACAGCAACAGTTTCATTTCCTAATTGGTGGCCCGACCGCAAATAATATAGCCTGTTGCTAGCGATATCTGATATGGCACTGTTTACAGCCGTTATCTTGTTTTGTCTGTTCCTGTCTACCTATAATATTATTCAATGATAAACTCCTGAACCACACTTATTTTGAGCAATTTATAGTCTAAAATTATCTAACTGGCAATATTAAAAGGATCTTAGGTTATCATCTTTAGATTGATATATAGATCCTACCTAACCAATTTCAATCATTACGACTTCTACTATTATTTTAGTTTTGTCGTCATTATTATTAATGCCATCAGGAAGTCTAGTATATCAAGTGTTCGCTAATACATCAAAAATTGGCCAAGTGCGAGTCAGACTCGCCCATGAAGGGTTCCGTAGTAACTATAATAAATATAATTTAATATATTTATTTGAAAAAAAAAACTTAAAAATTTCTTAAAACTAGTTTATTTATAATTTTTACAACTACGCCAAATAACATTGTTTTTCATAGTGTTTATATGAATTATAAAGTTATATTTGCGGTTTTAGAAAGTATGCTGTATCTCAAAAACTGCAGACCCGATCTCGTTCAAACCAATTTTGGTTGAAAGATTACATTAAGATCTATAGCATATATATTTTTTTAGATTTTTCACTCCATAAATATAGAAGTTAGAGAGGGGGACACACATTTTACCACTTTAGAAGCGTATATATTTTAAACGATTAACTTTATGAAGAAGTGGTTTTAGAAACCTCAATGTCATTTTTAAAGACCTGTCTATAGATACCACACACGCATAGGTTTCATGGAAAAATATACTTTCAGTTTCAGTTCCATGTATGGGGAGCCCCCCTTTATTTTAAATTTTTTTTTTTTCATAAAATCGGAAAGCGGTTCACAGAATACATCTACCTACCAAGTTTCACATGTACAGTTCTAACAGTTTCGGAATAAAATGGCTGTGACATACGGACGGACGGACGGACGGACAGACAGACAGACAGATAGACAGACAGACAGACGGACAGACATGGCGAAAGTATAAGGGTTCCGTTTTTTGCCATTTGGCTACGGAACCCTAAAAACCAGACAAAAAAACTGCCTAAGCGCGTCTTGGGCCACGCAATGCAGTGTTCCGTAGTTTTTGTCCCTAAACTTTGCCTAAAAACAAATTCTTTCGAGCCTCTTTTTATTATGAGCGACCGCGAATATCATGAAAATGTCACTCATGAGAATATCACAGTATTACGTAGAAAATATTGTAACACTGTGACAATATAATATACTGAACAATACTTAATAAGTTCATTACTCATATGACGAATTGAAAAAAATTAAGGACAAACTTAATTTTTCAGTTCAATAAATAATGTATTGCTATAAGTACATTGATGAACGTCATGATCATCAACTGATAAAAAAATGAGATTTCCGACTTTATCCTGAACCTACCTGCTTGTGCTAAAATAAATTGTATCAAGTCAAACTTGCAAGTAGTCGGACAGGGTGTAAGTACCTTATATAGGTTTGGAGTGTTCGCGAAGTTTATAACAAGATACGTCGCAATTTTCATATCTATTTATTGTAATTGTCAAGAGCCTTGGTTTTGGTCAAAATAAATATCGACCTAATACATCCACGCGTTAATTTTTGGCACCTATTCTGTTTTGTCCTTTTGAAGTACTGGACCCTAAAAAAATTCTAGATGGTGAAAATAGCTAGTTGATTATAAGTAAAGCGATTGCCGTAAATGGCTACGATTTTGAAAAGGATATTAGCCTGTTGAAGTTCAAGGGTTTTGTTTTTGATTTTAACACAACATCAGCCGAAGGACAGAGAAGGATTACCTTCATTAAGCCTACGAAGGTTATTAATATAAGCTAAGATCTTGTTAAAATCCTATGCTATAGATAGTTAATATCTATATCACTGATATATTACAGGCCTTACTCTTAGGGAAGTTTAGGTTTCACAGTACCTATTCACCTATTCTTAACTTGTCACAGCGTGTAAGCTACATAAAAACATACCAATATCCTAGATCTCAGATTGATAAGTACCACTTGTAAGCGATAACTGCGCCTTCCTGTGTACGCAGTAACCCACCTCACCATATACGTCTATATACATAAGTAGGATGTCGTATATAACGTGCAAACGTTAGTGTATGTGGAGTCACTTTTGCTTAGAGATGTGTCGTCTATAGACTAGACTCAGGCAACTAGACGGAAATTAGACTGAAAAGATTGGTCAACTGCGAGTCAGACTCGAGCACGCCGCAATTGCGGCGGTAAGACCCCTCTTTGAGGAGTGGCTAGATCGGCGTCACGGCGTCCTGACCTACCGCTTGACACAGGTCCTCACCGGACACGGAAGTTTCGGGAGGTACCTGTGTCTGATGGGGAAGGAAGAAACGCCTGGGTGTCACCACTGCGAGGGTCGCCCTGAGGACACAGTAGAGCATACGGTGCAAGACTGCCCCGCCTGGGCAGAGCACCGACGTGTCCTCACGGCGGCGATAGGCGGAGACCTCTCGCGCCCGGCATTGGTCGAGGCCATGCTGCGGGGCGAGAGGGAGTGGGAAGCGGTCGCCTCCTTCTGCGAAGCAGTCATGCTTCCGAAGGAGGAGGCGGGCCGCAAGAGGGAGAGGATGGCGTCCTCCCTCCAGCCCAGCCGCAGTGGTAGACGCCCACGGCGTCGAACGTCGGCCGACGATCTCCGGCCACCGTAGGCGCGGGCATGCGGACAGCGAGTAAAGGGCAACTCGCTGTCCGACCATGGACCATGCCCGGGTCGACGGCGCGTCGTGTTCCACGCGCGCCTCAAAGGGCGTCAGCAATATGACGAGGCCCCCCCGTAGAGGGGCGAAGCCTGCCGGGGTCGTGGGACTCATCCCGTTACCGTGACCCCGGTACGTAAAGGGTTATTGAAGGAACACCGTGGATTTTAGTCAGTAAAAGTCTGCCAGTCCCTCCCACCCTGCCCGGGGTGGGAGGACTTCTTTGATAATTTTACCACCTTAAAAAAAAAAGTGCGAGTCAGACTCGCCCATAAAGGGTTCCGCAATAACTACGCCAAATAACTTTGTTTTTCATAGTGTTTGTACCTATGAATTACAAAGTTATATTTGCGGTTTTAGAAAATTTGCTGTATCTCAAAAACTGCTGAGCCGATCTCGTTCAAACCAATTTTTGTTGAACGTTTACATTAAGATCTACAGCATATTTTTTTTTAATTTATCTCCATTATTATAGAAATTAGAGGGGGGTGACACATTTTACCACTTTGTAAGCGTATATCTTTTAAACGATTAACTTTATGAAAAAGTGGTTTTATAAACCTCACCGTCATTTTTAAAGACCTGTCTATAAATACCACACACGCATAGATTTCATGAAAAAAATATTTTCAGTTTCAGTTCCATGTATGGGAATTTAAGAAAAAATAAAGAAGTATTTAAAATAAAGAGGGGCTTTATTTTAAATATTTTTTCTTAGAATCGGAAAGCGGTTCACAGAATACATTTACCTACCAAGTTTCACATGTATAGTCCTAATGTAGGTACACGTGTTTGGGCATGTTGGACTTGGATTGTTTGATCAGGAAAAGAAGTACTGCCCCCTGGTGAATGTTATTTCAGAAAACCCTCGCTGAACAACACCATCTATCAAGGTAGGGTGAAATCAGAGAGTATAAACGCTAGAGAGCGTATAGGCCGATTTCTTTGAAGAACACAACTCACTACTGCGGGCCGGGGGACGACAGAGAAATGCAGAGCTGCAATTAGTCAGTTCAATGTCAAGTTGCGTAGATATGCCTGGTTAGGGATTGGTCTACTTGATTATGGGAAAGTAGTCGATATCGATAAAATTGCTTTTTACATTGTAAAAATGCTGAGTAAAAATTCCATAATAAAAATATGTTCATTAAAAACTTTTTTGCAAAAAAATAAAACCGACTTCCATATCAAAACACTACAAAGCCAAAAATAATTTTAATTTCGGTAGTCGGTGTTATTGGTTTTGTATTTTCTTTTTTTTCACACCGCCTTCCGAAATTAAAATTATTTTTGGCTTTGTAGTGTTTTGATATGGAAGTCGGTTTTATTTTTTTGCAAAAAAGTTTTTATTTTCGCGCTTTTTAGTGGGTCAATTTGTAATTAATCTAGTTATAAAAGCCAAAATGTCAACTACAAAAAACTAAAAACGCGCGAACAAAAAACACAATATAGAGTAACCGAAAAGGTCATCAATGTAAATATTTTTTTTAGAATTTTGTTGATTTTTCAGAAACGGCTTGTTCGATGTCGATAAAATTTTCATGGGACCATTTGGGAAGTATACCCTTTCCAACAAAAAAAGAATTTTTCAAATCGGTTGGCGAGCGACGGAGCTATGCCCGAACCAACAAAAAAAAAAAAAAAAAAAAAAAAAACAAACAAACATCCGAATTGAGAACCTCCTCCTTTTTCAGAAGTCGGTTAAAAATCGGTTGTGTATCAACAACTGTAGCTTCAACAAGCACTCTGTAATTATATTTTTCTGAGTGGTGAGTCATTAGATGATTTATCTAATGACTCCTCCCTCCTACATACACCCTTAACCCGTGAACTCGACATCGAAATAAAGTAACTTTTTTTTCCTGAGTGGGAAAATCATCGAATGACTTCTCCCGCTCTTGGTAAAGCGGAAGGGAGTATCAGACTTCTACTGACTTTCTTTTTTTATTGATAATAGGCTCGCGTTTGACCACCATCTCACCTGATGGTAAGTGATGATGTGGTCGAAGATGGAGCACGCTTGGCTGGAAGTAACCTATTCACTCTTGACTTAAAGACTCCCAGGTTATAGCGATCAGGAAACACAGACTCCGGCAGGGAATTCCACTCCTTAGCCGTACGCACAATGAAAGTATTCCCAAAACGTTTTGTGCGAATGGGTGGGATGTCCACCTTGTAACGATGGCGCATCGCCGTTTGTCTTGTAGTCCGATGATGGAACGGGCTTGGCGGAATTAGATTGTGTAATTCCAACGCACACTCCCCGAAATGTAACCGATAGAAAACCGATAGACTTGCAACTCGTCGTCGATGTTCAAGGCTCTGTAGCTTTGTTTCGACCAGTGAATTGTTGCCAATGAGTCTCTTGGCCCTTGGCAGATCCATCCCAAAGATGAGAGCAGTACTCCATACACGACCGAACCTGGGCTTGATAGAGATTGAGTACCTATCTGTTCCGGTGTGAAGTACCGTCTCACCTTTGCTAGGATTCCCAACTTTTTTGCTGCTAGCTGAGCCTTAGCCTAGATAAAAGGACCAAAATTGGATAAAAGGACTAAAAACACCCTGTTCCTTCAGCTGCCCTTAAGTTCCGGGGCCGCGATATCTCGTTAGAACATTACCGCAACCCCAGAAACAAAGTAACTTATGAGAGCGATTATGTAATGCGAAGGCCCAAGTTAATTAATATTAGAGTCCGTCATACTATTTGAAGCCTAGAAAGATTGAATATGATGATGAGATGACTTTTCTAATTATATCAATAAAAACAAAACTAGAAACCAATATTCCCTAGTAACCTTATCTATCCAGTTTTATTTTTTATTCTGGAATCTTCGGAAATCTAAAATGAAAACATGCATGTCACACAGAAGAAAAAATATTAGAACTTCCTTCTTTTTTTAAAGTCAGTAAGTAGTAGTGATTTGCCGGTTCTGGCGCACCAATCCCGTGGCTCACCGGTTCTGGCGCACCACCGCTTCTGGCGCAATCGCGGTCCAGGGCGTTTCAAACCTAAAAAAAAAAAAAAAAAAAAAAAAAAAAAAAAAAAAAAAAGGTTTTGGGGTCCGCTGATCACGTTTCTGCAATCCGTTTTCGCGTAAGATGCATGGTTCCGGAGATACAGAAATCAATTAACAACAATCTGTTTCATTTCCGGTGACCCGAAACCCTCATTATCGACTTTCATTGTTCGCCTTTTCTTATCTATTGTCCGTGCGTCCGGCCGCTCACCCTCATTAGGATTGCATTGACGTATGCATGTATTACTCATTGTTACTGCTACTGCTATTGTATACTTTTATTGTTCATAAACCATTGCTTACTTTGCTATTCGGGGTCATCAAAACGGAATCAATAAAACACATGCGTCATTAACAAATTTTATTTTTATCTACAAAATATGAGCGGAACATCTCATCCACTAAAATATCGTTGTACAGTGTGTTCCCTGTAAATATGTTTGTAAAACTATGCATTGAACATCCCTGAAACTTATATAGCAAATACATTAAGCAATATTCACCACAAACTGAAGTCCAATCATTCTGAATCCTATCAATACTCCAGCCCCATCTTTTACAATTCCTTTTCAAAAACTCGAGATGATATCGCGCAGGTGTTCGCCCATAAGAATCAAAATATTGACCGATGCCATTCGTATCGATATGTACAGCTACCCAGTGTGAACCTGGCTTATCATCCGCATCCAAATTGCATATTATATACGTTGGTGCATGGGTATACATAGGGAGTCTATTAGCAGCATAAACATTATTTTCTAGACTGGGATGAATCTTTTTCAGATGTTTTTGTACTTCTAGTGTATCCATGATATAGCATATTATTACACTACCAATCTATTCAATGGTTGTCATAGGAATGTTCAATTATAGTGATTTGTAAATATTAAATCGCATTATTTTGTAGCACTCACAAAACAGGTTGATGCCAGCAATGTGAGATAAGTTTGTTGACTCATAGAGTTACTATCAGTTTCCGGAGGAACGTGAGATAATTTTGGTGATTCATAGAGTTACAATCAGTTTCGTCGTATTTAGGAATTTGTTTTAGATAAGAATGGTGCTATATAAGATCCTACCATTGCAGTCATGCAGTCAGTCTATGGTCGTTTGACCGCAGTGGATTGTATACGTCTACCAATACTACGTTTGTGTTACTTCAACGCATCAATGGCCATGGAGGTAAGTGTTTATTCTATTGACAAACTTACTTGTATTCTTGTTGTTGTTTCCTAACGTGTGTGATTAAGTGTAAACAAATTGATATTAACATGATAACTGTCTTGTTGCAGAAATCATTCAACTTCGATGAAAATACCTATAAACAGTATTACTACTCACAGCTCTCCCCTCAACATGAAGAAGAGAACGATGACATCGTTATTAATAACACATGTGATGGTGGAAAAAGGAAATCACAACCGATTGATCATTTTTTTGAAGTGGCACCAAAAATAAAAAAGAAGAAACTGTTATCGTCAACCGTGGCACGAGCCGCTAGAGATGGTGTATCATACATTTCTAGTAATTCTGACGACGGAGACCAAGCGACGCATCTCATTAAAATTGAAATGTACGATATGAAGAAGCTATGTAAGATTCCAACTACTGATCATTGGAAACACGCTACCACGAGGATTAAATATTATGTAAAGAATAATAAGGATAGCATCTACGACAGCACAAACGGGCTCGTATACAACATTACAAAGACAATAGCAGAAAGTGAAAAAGTTAAAAAATACTTTTTTAACAATGACACCCATTAGTTGATTAGTGAATGTGATTCTGTTTACTTAAATTACTTCTGTGTACTCATTAGATTCTACCTGACTCGTCATTAATAACACATGCGATGGTGGAAAAAGGAAATCACAACCGATTGATAATTTTTTTTTTGAAGTGGCACCAAAAAATAAATAAGAAGAAACTGTTATCGTCAACCTTGGCACAAGCCGCTAGAGATGGTGTATCATACATTTCTACTAATTCTGACTACGGAGACCAAGCGTCGCATCTCATAAAAATTGAAATGTACGATATGAAGAAGCTATGTAAGATTCCAACTACTGATCATTGGAAACACGCTACCACGAGGATTAAATATTATGTAAAGAATAATAAGGATAGCATCTATGACAGCACAAACAGCCTCGTATACAATATTACAAAGACAATAGCAAAAAGTGAATAAGTTAAAAAATACTTTTTTAACAATGACACTCATTAATCGATTAGTGAATGTGATTCTGTTTACTTAAATTACTTCTGTGTATTCATTAGATCCAAGGAGGTGTCGTCTTGTGGTGCTGAGAGAAAAACAAGATTAGAAGGAAGAGATGAGTGTGGCATACGTGAACAGATCACTTCATTGAAAAGCAAAACTACAAAACTGATTGGAGAAGAAAAAGTGAAGAATATGCAGTACCCAAGAGCTGAATATCCATTTTTCAGTTCAAAATCTAGACGGTTGTTCAGTTTCGGAGACTGGCCACTCGTTATGAAACAGAAGCCTGAAGATCTTGCAGAAGCCGGTTTCTTTTATACTGGTCATGAAGACAGGACCAAGTGTTTCCATTGTGGTGGCGGTTTAAAAGATTGGGAAGATGATGATGATCCTTGGCAGCAGCATGTTCAGTGGTTTAGTCAGTGTGCTTATGTAAAGTTTAAACTCGATCAGTGTTCTGTATAAGATTGAATAGGGTGTTTATAATGAAATAAAAAAATAGTATATTGCATATAATTTGTTTTATTTAATTTTATAATGTTTCCTTTAGTTACATACACATAACCTTAACTACTATAGTCTACAGTAACATTTCTATTTTTATCTATTTCAATAATATTATCAAACTCAGCATAAACAATACAGTTAATTGTTTGTATTAGTGAGGATTCAAATCGTACTTCTAATCTTACACTACCATGCTTTATGAGATTCCAATGAGCTGATGAGTTAGCTGATAAATCAGGAGTTAAATCAAATGCTAAAAGACAGTAACCTTTAGCATACTGTTCACGAGAGATTGCATTTCCTTCATTTAGAAAGTGAATACCAGTCCCCGAGAATAGAGTATGATATGCTGATGTAAATATATTATTATTAAAAGATGGTTGCAAAGCTTTTGAAGGTATTTGTTGACCATCAATATATAAGCTGAAAGAGTTAATACCATAGTTTTCAAAGTTAAATGGATTTTTAGTAAGCGAACCATTAAATGCAGAATTGTTTACAAATCCAATAATACATCTTTTGGGTACCTGTCCTAAGAATATATTATCAAGAGTTTTTCCTTGAACACCTGATGGAATTGTTAAAACTTTAACTTCAGCACGAGTAATAGGATATTTAGCAGTGGTAGAAGCTAAAACTTTCTGATGTGCGAGTAATACACTTGGATTAATTCGTGCTCTTCGAACAATAAGAGTTGCGTCTGTAATGCAAACTTTAAACTTTACATCATTTGACCCAGCAATTAAATTAAAACTCTCTCTTGATCGAACTAATTTTACACTCATTTCAACGCCATTCATTAAAAATTTATCTTGATTGAAAATGTCACCATGAAGATGACCAATCATTTCTATTTCCCTACTTTCATTAACTAATTCCTGTCTTTTAACAAATCCTATGTTTTTACCATCTGTGGAATCCATTTTTCCTGCTGTATCCTCATACCAAAGGCTACAAGTAAGATGAGATTGTTTAGCAGCAGGAGCATAGTTTAAAAGAGTTTCCATGTATGCTCGATAGGCATAGGTATTATTAGGTGGTGATACAAGTTTTTGGTTTAAATAAACATCAAGTTGACTAAAAAGTGAATGCAGCCAATTATTTACAGGTGCTACTGCGGTAGCTGATATCAAGTTTGATGAATCTTGATTTAATACTTTTGCCTTTATCTGGAGTAATGTATGAGACAAATCTATGTAGTCATCGCCTGTTCCAGGAACTTGAAACTCGATAGGTCCATCATCAGCAAGAGACGAAATTGGTTTATAGTGAATCCACAATCCATTTTCAATGCTTGTTTGTGTAGACGGTAATGCAAATAAATCTAATTCTGACTTAACGCACTCACAAGAATGATTATGAAGGAAAGACATATTTAATTTGAAAATATATCTTCGATGTTTTTTGGTTTTAGACCAAGTTTTTTCGTAGCTTTCACTTTAGCAGTTAGTGGTGGAATGAACGATGCCAATCGTTTTCTTTTAGTTATATATCCAGATCCTGTCATGTTAAATCGATCAATTTTGTTATCAGCCTTTCGTTTTAAGTTCGTACTAACTTGTTTAAGACGATCTTTTATTGAGGCTTCCATAGGACGCGCTTGAACCATATCCGATAAAAGTCCTACTCCAGCGTTTAATGCCTCCTTACCAACCACTCGAACACCACTTGAAAGTAAAGGTAAAACTGATCTAAATAACCCTCCTAAGAAGCTCCCAATACCATGACCGCGTTGGTATGGTGAACCCTTATAAATTACACCAACTCCTGATCCAGCTTGATGTGAATAATAATTTTCATATGGACATTTATGATGATCATGAGGAGAATACATTATTATAATTTGTGGAAATGTAGTTTAATACACACGGTTCCAAACTGGAATGGTATTTTTTGTCCTGTGCTCGATCTTATATCTATTTCCAGCGTATCGAACTCTCTTCGCATTACAGGTAAGTAGTGAGGTGGAGAGAAAACGTGCATTTTATTCGCACCATAAATGTATTTTGAAGGATCTAATGAAATGACTCTTAATAGCGGAGTCATAACATCACCCACAATCTGAGGATCGATAATGTCACAATATAGAAATAGTTGAGATGGTAACCCTAAGTGTAAATTAGCAGGACACTTCCCAAAATTTCTGTCTAGAAGATTTGTATTTGGTTCATAACCCAGTTGTAAACTTAATTTGGGTGATAATGTTACGGATGTTATATTTTTATCCAAAACAGAAATAGACACAAATTTTGTTATTTCATCATAACGAAATTTCAAGTTCTCTCTGATACCATTTAACGCTCTTAAAATATGTTCAACGTTATCATAGTTGGTAGCCGGAATATGTTTTTTGTAGTACACTGTTGATGGTTTATCTTCATTAGGCATTAACATGGTTTTTGTAATGTACACAACATTTTCATGATCTTGAACAGTAAACATGGTGCATGGATATTGAAACTCGACAACTCCAACCGACCATTCACCTTCTAATTTCATAGCTTTTGGTAATTTTGTTGAAAAATTTGTGGTCTTGTTATCAGGAAAGTATTCCATTGAACTATTGCTGAGCAAAGTTAAATAAAAACTTTCTTTATTCATATTTCTTTTAAACTAGAAGCTAAAATCCAACTGTTAAATTTATCTGGATAACCTTTCCACTTCACTAATACTTCTTTTCTGTTACCCGAATAACGAGTACCAATTATTTTATCTATTTTATATTGTGAGGTGGGGTTGTAAGTGACCTTCTGTAATTCTCTTTCATAAAAAGTACCAACTATTGCTTCATCTTGTAAATCTGTTATTGTATAAACAACCCATGGAGATCTATCAATTATTGAAGATATAATAAATATTTCATCACTCCAATTTGATTCATATCCTTTTTGGAAAACATGTTTATATTTAGTTATTCGAACATAATCACCCACATTGAAATTTGGTTTTGGATTTTCTAAAGAAAGTTTGTTTGATCCTCTATTATAAAGATTAGTCCAAACTGTCATAATATTGGCGGAACTTACATCACATGGGCACATCTTAATACTAGAGTGAATGCTGTGATTATAAGAGTATATTAAATCCTGTAAAACATCTATGTATCTATAAGTATTGTTATGAGTGAAATAACGCCACATTTTCATTTTTAGAGTTCTTTGAAATCGTTCAACAATACTAGCCTTAATATCAGGATTGTTAGTGGTATAGTAATTTATCTTTTTGGATTTAAAGTATTTTTGTACATCTTTTGAAACAAATTCTGTACCTTTATCAGATTGTATGTGAGTAGGTGTGGAATTACTTTCAGTAAATATACTTTCAAAACATTCTTTAGTAGTTTCTGAGTTTTTCTTTTTCATTGGTCTTGCAAAAGCATATTTACTAAATACATCAATAACACAAAGTATATAGTTGAAACCATCATTATATTGAGAATAAGTTCGCATATCACTTAAATCAGCTTGCCACAGTTCATTAATATTTGATAGAATGTACCTATTACGTGGAAATTTTTTCCGACTGGGTTTATGTAATGTATATGTTTCTTGTGATTGTAACCATTCCTTTACTTGCTTTTTATCCATTTTACCCTTCATGGCTTTTGATAGTTTATCAATACTACCAAAACCAGCGGGGTTAGATGGATCATAATAAATCCTGTTAATTTCTTCTAGTACGGGGTCCATTTTTCCCAATCGAGCTTTTTACGTATTTTAGTTATAGATCTTTTATCTCCACTGCTCGGTGTAGAAAACTCTTGAACTTCAATCTCAGAGGTTTTGTTCAGATCTTTTGCTTGAAGTTGGTTAATAAACTCACATCTCTTTGGATTTCCAATATAAGTAAGTGGTACTTTAATATCTTTTAATGCTTTAGCAAATCTATCCCACCCTATCGGATCACTTCTTTTTAAGGGTCTTAGTGAATCATTTATTAAATCAACAATATTACTTCCAGGAATTTTTTCATTATCAATTATGACTGTGCCTTCATTATCCCAATGTATTTTACTTTTACTTGTTCCAATTAAGTTTAATAATGACTCACCTTTTTTATTATATGTTTTTGGTATTAAACTGAGTATTTGAGTTGGTGTGTAAAGTGGATTTGTGTCATTTTCTTTACTTTTAATGGATCCTTTCTCATCCAACAAAGATTCAGCATCAACTGAACTTTTTAGATCTCTATCTTTATTTTTAAAACCAATTTTAGATTCATTTGAATCTTCATTAGATGTATCAGAATAAATTGGTAATCTGAGTGGTTGACGATCCTCTTCGGTAAAGTGAAGGTATCTTTGTAGTGTTTGTAAATATAACATCCACTTCTTGCGGTCTTCCGTCTTACTATTCATAATATTTTGCATTTCAATATCTAATCGAGACAAATTACTATTAACCTTATTTTCTTGTTTTAATTTTTCAATCAATCCAGGTTCAATAAGTATCATTTTCTTTGCATTTTCCATGTTAACTGGCTAGTCCACTTACTAATCCACTCAATATTGCACCTAATATTATTGGTAAGAAAGCCCCTCCTTTTTGTATGATTATATTTTTTCTTAGTTTATGTTTACACTTATGCACCAGTTTACGGAGTATATTTTTGTGTTTATTCAATTTTTGTTTATCTTGATCTTTAAGAGGTACCTTTCCTTGTAAAACGTTATGAATACATTCACAAATACAGTTTATTTCTTCTTCATCACATGTTTTAAGTAACGCTCTTTGATATTTTGGTTTAAGCGTATGCAAAGCGCTTAGCAAATGTTTATGCGTTGTGAGTCGACGATGCATCATTTAGAAATGATTTGAATTGTTTGATTCTTGGTGTATTTAAACTCTTTTGTGGGGACGTAGACTGTACAGTGTCCATTAAATGGGAAGACATTTGTCTTGATACGACAAAAATCATTGGTATTCTGTTTTAAATCAACCATTAAATATCCATGCGCTTCTAAAGTTGCATCCCTATAGGCATCTTCAATGAATTTTGGGTTGTCTGGTGACACTTGTCGTGCTAAATATCTTATTTGAGTTTTATCTCGAGGGTTTTTAAAATATATTATATAACTTGAGTTTAAAGAAATGTCTCTTTGACCTTTACCCTGATGAAATAAATTTTGTGTTAAATAAAATACACTCAGATTCCTGTGATGACTACCTTTTGTAAATATATCCACAATTCTTCCATCAGACTCTCTCATTAGATCATCAATAATAACAAGATGTGGGTTTTCACCATCAAACATATTAAGATTTGGAATTCCTTGATGATAGTTAACATTTGGTAAATTATATAAAGGTTGCATTTCATCAAAGCACCATGTGATCTGATTAAAATCACAATTACATATTTCTTTAACTGATTTTATGAAATTTGTTACAAAATTTGACTTCCCACATCCACTTGGTCCTGCCACAATAGCAGTAAACGGATGGATAAAGTGAAACATTTCACACGTCTAGAGTTCAAAGGGAGGAAATAAAAAATGAAAATTATGTTGTAAAAATTAAATATATATATATTGCTAAAATTATTACTTATCAGAACTTTACAATCTTCTCAAATGTATGTTCACCGTTTTATTATTACTTAGATATCATTATTTACAATCGAATAATTAAAACTAACACAATTAGTACATCAGAATTTTACAATCTCAAATTTAAACCTACAAATAAAAACCACAATTTTCTTACATTATTTACAATCAAACAATACATTTTAAATATGTAATAAACTATTATATAACATTATAGTAATATCATAATTTTACAATCAATATAAATTTCGTATAGGTACAGAAGTAAAAGTAAAAAGTATCAACACTTAACGTAATTTATAATGTCCCCAAGCCAATGTATCAATGTTGTTGTCCATAATACATCGTTTGCTATCATTATATGATAAAGATGCTTTATTTATTTTTTGTGTAAAAATGGTGTGTTTGATTGACTTAAACCGAAGCATACTACAATATTGCACATTTTTATTAAACAAACACGATTTGTAATTTTCCATATTCATTTTTTTGGTAACACTTTTGTTAACCCCTTTTGCCTTTGCTATAAATTTATCTTCTACTTCCAAGGCATACATTTTTGATCGCAACCCTACAAATTCCTTCAACACTTTACCATTATTCTCGTCTTTAAAAAAACCTAACTTCTTTTTATTTAATTTTGGATAATCATAAATATTATTTTCTGGATAGTCTGATGTATCAAAATAGTGAAGTAGGTCAGGTTTTATATCCTCATACAAATTATCTGTAAAAATTTGATATATCAAACTATCGGTATCGGTGTACAATAACTTAATTTTGTTATTAAACTTTTTAACCATGTAGTTATAATGAAATTCGTACATAAGGGTCTTAGATATATCTAAAATACAAAATCCTAAATAAATTGGCTTATCATAAATCAATTTTGTTTTTCGTAATTGTATTGCGACTAAATGTTCTGAAAATATTGATAAACTATGGAATTCTGGTTTTGCAATCAATTCCTGAGCACCTAAAACTTTACCACGATTATCCCAGTGAGTTAGTAGTTTAACGTTTACTCTTTTTTCAATATTTTCCATTGTCTTACCGAAGACAGAATTGTTCATTAATTTAAAAAAGTCTTTTTCAAAGTTTGATTTAGCTAACGTTCTCAAACTAGTATTTAAGTCTATGTATTTCTTTAGCCAAGAACTCTGTTTAAATTTTAAAATTCTATGTACTTTAATTAATTGAATTCCCATTTCAATGCATTGTTTTAAATTCCTGTAGTGAATGATGTATTTATTTTTATTATTTAAATTAGGAACTAATTTAGTTTCTTTAGTATTACCCACACATATGTTTTCAGGACATAATGGAAAGTCAGAATGCAAATTATGAAGTTCATCAGGATATTCCAAATCAACTTCTAAAACATAACCAAAATCAGACGTATCCAACACATTATAATCTGTATTACAATTTATCCATTCGAAACCACCAACAGGAAGGGATTGGGACATTGCCCAACCATATAAATTATTCGCATCAAAATATGTTAGATATGAATTAGGTTTTTCACCATCATAATCCTCCATGAATTTATTATTTGCTCTAGCAAAACGATTGCTACACTGAGATACACCCCCTCTAATACCAGCTTTAAAAAAAGCAATTTTGTCATAGTCCGTTAACAATTCTAATTCTATTTTCGTAAATTTTAACATTGCATCCCAACTTAAACCTGGAGCAGTATAGTAATGGGCAGGATCTAATCCATAAGTTTTAATACAAAGCTTTCTGAAGTTTTCGAATATATCGGTCAAAAGTAAAACATCAGTTTTTAAATACAAATCGGAATAATCAGACATACTACTACACTTAAAATGTTGCCAAATATCTTTTGCATGATTATAATCATCGTTTGAAATATTTGAATCTGTGAGTGAACTATAAAACTGGTGTTGATCAGGAAGTGACGGATGTTTCAAGCAATCACTATTACGCATAAATTCATAAGGATAAATACCTTTCCGTCTTAAACGTAAAAAATCTTCATTAATAGGATAGTTTCTTTTTAGTTCTTTAAACTGATCGTCATTAAGATTTTTAGCTAGCTGATCTAAACTACATGATAAAAATTTCAATGAATCTACGAATCTTAAACTTACAGGTTGATTATTTATTGTTAACTGTTTTGAAAATGATATGTATCGTTCTTTATTTTGTGGAATAACTTCAACTTTGCCATCATCGAGGTTTAATGCATGGACAATAAAATGAGCATCGTAGTGACCGAGGTTATGTAAAAATATTGGAACATAACGAGGGGTTCTGTACTTAGAACTACACACTTGATGCGCAACACCCCTAAAACTGCCAGTGTACCAATCAAAATCGTAAAAAGGATCTTCATTTAACTGAGTTTCACAAATATGACAAATGTTTGAATTTGAAATTTTAATTTTATCTTCATCTGATAATGGAACGGGACATTTTTGGAAACAATTTTTTTTAACTATTGTTTTCACATCTTCACAAAGGCGATTCATAAACACTTGTGCACAGTTTGGCCCACTATACGTCTCATATTTTGATAATCTGTCATCATATGAACATTTAATGTAATATCCGAAACTATACACTTCATGTTTTTGAATATTAATTGTACTAGGCTTGGATGGATCGTTACTACATGATTCTATTGGGTTCAAAAATGCTTCAAAGTCTGCATAAACCACAAAAGGCATTTCCAACTTTTTCACGAATTTATCAAATTTTATTTTATTATTTGATGTTGCTTTACCGAACCAATCCTTTTTGGAATCCTTACCGTTTGGTAATTCCGTACAAATGTGAGCGCAATCATATTGTTGATGGTTATTAAGTCTTTCCTCTGATGGGAAATGAAGTAAACATGAATCGCATATATAAACTGCGTGATGATTACTTGAGATTTGTGAGCTAACTAACCGCGATAACTTTTTAATATAACAGTAATGATTGTTAGTACCATTCGATAAATATAGTAGGTTGATATGATTAGGTGTACGACATTTTGTTAAATATAAAGGACCTACAACTGAATTACACTTTTTTTCTTTATTATACTCTAAACCAAAAACATTTATACTAATATTGTTTAATTTCTCTACTTTTGATATATCTACAATTTTAACCGGAAAAGAAATACCAGTAAATTTTAGTTTATTTTCATGAATTGCGTATGATGTTACGCGATCTACACTTTTACATACAGGATATAAACCGGAGAGTAATGCCCATTTGAAACACATATTATCATTATTTTTAACATTGATTACAGCTTTTTTTAATTTAATATCCTGAGGAAGATCGATATATGAACTACCACGTAAGGGGTTGAATTTGTTAACATTCATATCTATGTATTTAATTTGATTAAGACTCCAACCACTATCTTTTTTTTCAAATTGACAAATTTTACCAACAACAGTGTCTATTAATGATGAAAAAAATATATTTAAGTCATCACCCTGACAAATTATATAATTAAACGTTTGAAAATCAAATGTATTTTTAATATCTTTAGTTTGTTGTATGAAATCAGCATGCAATATGAAGTTTATTTTAAAAATTGTATGTTGTTGAATACATTCATTGATTAAAAATAAGATATCAATTTTTAATGAATTTAAAAACGATTCCGGTGTTTCAAAATATTGCCCCGATTGAATTGTTTTACTATTAATTCTATATGTTAAAATTCGGTTGCCAAAAGCGGTTTCAACAACTGTAACATTTGCTAGTGAATTATGTGATTTTAAAAGATTATTTTTGTGAACATTGCTTTTTAAATGGTTATTTAGATACCTTTTATTAATAAAAACATGACATGTGTCACATTCCACCTTATTGTTGTCCACGTTATTTGTTTCAGTCGATGATGTAGAAGCTCCTTCATCAAATTTTGCTTTCTTGGGAACCTTATTTTCGTCAGTAGTGATACCTCGTTTGATACCTCTTCCAACTTGTGGTTGACTGTAACAAAACAGCAAGAAAATTATTAGACAAATCTTAAAATAAAACAATACAACAATAATCTTTCTTATTGAGTTTGTACTTCTAATACTTACATCAACGCTGTTTCAACCATCGCACAGTGATTATACAACTCATCATCATACGATGAATCAAACAGTTCACACTTCTCCATTTCATCACAAACTTTAGGCAGCTCCTGATCGAATTCGTTGATGAATAGTTCCATATTCTCTTCCATGGGTGCGGAAAAGAAAGCACTGGTACACACTTCACTGAAGTTTTCCATCTTTATAGCAAAGAAGAAATTAGGTAGCACAGTAAGTAACAGTTAAGTGTTGGTAGACAAACCGATACCCAATTTCAAATAATGTTCATTACATAGAGTCTAGCAAAGGATTAGAAAGTCAGGTAGAATCTAATGAGTACACAGAAGTAATTTAAGTAAACAGAATCACATTCACTAATCAACTAATGGGTGTCATTGTTAAAAAAGTATTTTTTAACTTTTTCACTTTCTGCTATTGTCTTTGTAATGTTGTATACGAGCCCGTTTGTGCTGTCGTAGATGCTATCCTTATTATTCTTTACATAATATTTAATCCTCGTGGTAGCGTGTTTCCAATGATCAGTAGTTGGAATCTTACATAGCTTCTTCATATCGTACATTTCAATTTTAATGAGATGCGTCGCTTGGTCTCCGTCGTCAGAATTACTAGAAATGTATGATACACCATCTCTAGCGGCTCGTGCCACGGTTGACGATAACAGTTTCTTCTTTTTTATTTTTGGTGCCACTTCAAAAAAATGATCAATCGGTTGTGATTTCCTTTTTCCACCATCACATGTGTTATTAATAACGATGTCATCGTTCTCTTCTTCATGTTGAGGGGAGAGCGGTGAGTAGTAATACTGTTTATAGGTATTTTCATCGAAGTTGAATGATTTCTGCAACAAGACAGTTATCATGTTAATATCAATTTGTTTACACTTAATCACACACGTTAGGAAACAACAACAAGAATACAAGTAAGTTTGTCAATAGAATAAACACTTACCTCCATGGCCATTGATGCGTTGAAGTAACACAAACGTAGTATTGGTAGACGTATACAATCCACTGCGGTCAAACGACCATAGACTGACTGCATGACTGCAATGGTAGGATCTTATATAGCACCATTCTTATCTAAAACAAATTCCTAAATACAACGAAACTGATTGTAACTCTATGAATCACCAAAATTATCTCACGTTCCTCCGGAAACTGATAGTAACTCTATGAGTCAACAAACTTATCTCACATTGCTGGCATCAACCTGTTTTGTGAGTGCTACAAAATAATGCGATTTAATATTTACAAATCACTATAATTGAACATTCCTATGACAACCATTGAATAGATTGGTAGTGTAATAATATGCTATATCATGGATACACTAGAAGTACAAAAACATCTGAAAAAGATTCATCCCAGTCTAGAAAATAATGTTTATGCTGCTAATAGACTCCCTATGTATACCCATGCACCAACGTATATAATATGCAATTTGGATGCGGATGATAAGCCAGGTTCACACTGGGTAGCTGTACATATCGATACGAATGGCATCGGTCAATATTTTGATTCTTATGGGCGAACACCTGCGCGATATCATCTCGAGTTTTTGAAAAGGAATTGTAAAAGATGGGGCTGGAGTATTGATAGGATTCAGAATGATTGGACTTCAGTTTGTGGTGAATATTGCTTAATGTATTTGCTATATAAGTTTCAGGGATGTTCAATGCATAGTTTTACAAACATATTTACAGGGAACACACTGTACAACGATATTTTAGTGGATGAGATGTTCCGCTCATATTTTGTAGATAAAAATAAAATTTGTTAATGACGCATGTGTTTTATTGATTCCGTTTTGATGACCCCGAATAGCAAAGTAAGCAATGGTTTATGAACAATAAAAGTATACAATAGCAGTAGCAGTAACAATGAGTAATACATGCATACGTCAATGCAATCCTAATGAGGGTGAGCGGCCGGACGCACGGACAATAGATAAGAAAAGGCGAACAATGAAAGTCGATAATGAGGGTTTCGGGTCACCGGAAATGAAACAGATTGTTGTTAATTGATTTCTGTATCTCCGGAACCATGCATCTTACGCGAAAACGGATTGCAGAAACGTGATCAGCGGACCCCAAAACCTTTTTTTTTTTTTTTTTTTTTTTTTTTTTTTTCTTTTTTTTTTTAGGTTTGAAACGCCCTGGACCGCGATTGCGCCAGAAGCGGTGGTGCGCCAGAACCGGTGAGCCACGGGATTGGTGCGCCAGAACCGGCAAATCACTACTACTTCAGTAAATGTAGATAGGTATTTTATGATAACTATCTGAATTGAATTAAAAAAACTTGAGAGGTGTCAAGGGACACCCGGATGGAACGAAGTTCCTTTCGATTAATTAGTGAAGAAATTGTAAAAAAAACATGTGTGCAATTCACACGTGGTAGAAGTGAAACCTTGAAAAATTTACGAAATTTCAAAGGTATACCGTTGCCCTCTCTCTCTCTCTCTTTACCTCAACTCCCCACGAGACGCCCCTCAACTCATGCCTCAACTCATCCCGCAACTCGACCCGCAACTCGACCCGCAACTCGACCCGCAACTCGACCCGCAACTCGACCCACAACTCGACCCGCAACTCGACCCGAAACTCGAGCCGCAACTCGACCCGCAACTCGACCCGCAACTCGACCCGCAACTCGACCCGCAACTCAACCCGCAACTCGACCCGCAACTCCACCCGCAACTCGACCCGCAACTCGACCCGCAACTGGACCCGCAACTCGACCCGCAACTCGACCCGCAACTCGACTCGCAACTCGACCCGCAACTCGACCCGCAACTCGACCCGCAACTCCCCCCTCAACTCCCACCTCAACTCCCCTAAAGAAGTTTTCACTTCAAAAGTTCAAGACGAATTGAGAACCTCCTTTCTTTTGAAGTCGGTAAAAAAGTGTCGTTACAACTTTTCGTATGAATATATAATATAATGCAATGAATATATAAATAAAATAATGAATTTACAAACGAAACTTTATAATAACTACAAACAATTCTGAGACGAAATAAATCGGCGAGAAGAGCGACACGTCCATATAGCAACAGGCGTTGGCCGGCACTGTCGGTCGGTAGTCGGTACACAGGCGTTTACGCACACATGCGTACGTATTGTATTGCGAAATAAGTATACGCGATTTACTGAAAATATATTGATTGGATTAAAAAATAAAACAGTATTACGTTAGTATATTTCTTGTTGAATAATTTGTCAAAAAATCAGAAAGATCGTATGTATTTTAATATGGTTTTTATTCGTTAAAAGATTGTTTTAGAGGTTACTTTGTGATTTTTTTCTATCAATTAAAATTTGTTGTATTATGTTTTCAACACACTACTTAACTAGATTATATCCTGAAGAATATCATATATTTTTCTGATTGTGTTAACTGCAGTGAATCATATACTTTAAAGCATTATAAAACGCGTTTAGTTCTTGTAGTCCCCTTAAAAAGTGTCGTTACAACTTTTCGTATGATTTTTTTCCGGCTAGCCCCCTTTCGTAACGCGCGATAAGGAACTTCGTTCCAAAAAGAAATAAGTTTAATTTTATAATTATCGATATCGTATTCAGCCGTTAAAGGTAGCAGCACAGATTTTTACCATGAAAATACAAAGGGAAAGAAAGGGATAAAAGAATTAGAATTTCTTCATGAAAGAAAGAGACTTTTCCAAAAGAAATCAACGCGCGATTTATTTGTGTCCTTGATCACCCAAACCACCATTTTAAATAGAAATAAATTATTTTCATATTATTTCATTACTGATGAATAGTTATATCATCCAATTAGTATCTAGATGACTAGGAATGTTTTCCACACCACTTCAACGAGCATGAAGACATTTTTATGCGTTATTAATTGCATACAACATTTTAAAATTTGTAACTGTACAAACAGGTCTTACACTTGGTCACAACTAAAATGGTTCGTGTACCGTAGCCAATATATAAGAGCAAAAAGACTCATAGTTTTCGTGCGTCGAGTCGAGGCACTGTATGCGCGGTCAAGTGGATTTATAGTCTTTGGTTTTTTGCCATTCGGCTACGGAACCCTAAAAAGTGCCTCCTTTTCCGACACGAAGTTCCATCAATCTTATTTTTCTGTTATTGACTAAATTACAAACTATGTGTATTGGGCAAAAAACTGTCTAGTGATTATGTTATTTATTTTGTTTCGTGTAGCACAACTTGTGATAGTAAGTAGTTGCAGGATAGTTGCCCTACCCGACTAGTACGTCCATCTCTAGTTGTTGTTCGTCAACATGACCTACGCACCGGAAGGCGCGCACGCAATGGGTTGACTCGATTTCAATGTCAGCCCTATTGTTGATGTTGTTACAACCTGACCTTGACTGCAGGTGAACTCTCGTGTGAAATCGTTCGAAAACAGTCGCAGGCGCAAGTAGGTATGACTCAGAAACTCGTGTTGTTAGATGTCCCAAAAACACGTATAGAAATCGAAATGTCTCCGACGTCTTCGCAGATGTTTAAAAAAATATACCTACATATCTATATATTTTGTTTACTAATCTCAACTACAAAATTGTGAATGCGAAAGTAACTCTGTCTGTCTGTTACACTTTAGCGTCAATCACTTAACCGATTTTTTATGAAATTCTGTACAAAGATAGATAAGACCTTGGGGAAGCGCATAGGCTTTTTATGCTGAAATTAAATTATCACACGCGCGAGTCCGCATGCACATGCTAGTTCCAAATAAATGCAAAAGTGAAGCTAGCCAGATTTTCTTATTTCGGCTGCTTTGTATTTCTTGACAAACAGAAAAAATACAGACTCTGTCAGTGTGATTGATGTCTTCTTCGTCTTTGGTCTGGTTTCCGCACTTAGTTTCTGCACGAGACCATTGTGCGTGAGCCATGTCGGCCGTCACTCCATCCAGCCAACCTCCCTACAGAAGCAGATCAAGTCTCTCGGTCTATTCAGGATGTCTGTAAGGGAATGCAATGACCCGAGGGTTTGTTTCCGTATGTCGGTGATTTCCGTGCACTCTAGGAGCACGTGTCCCACTGTTTCCTCCGTCCCCATGCATGCCCTGCACAGGGTACTGTCCGTTATACCTATTGTGTGGTAGTGTTTGTTCAGTGAGCAGTGCCCAGTTATGGTCCCAGCCACCACTCGCAGGCTACCTCTGTCCATGTGTAGGAGGTGCCTGGTTAGTTTTTTATCGTGATTTGGTATCGCCTCCTTGGACTTCCTGCAGCCTGGTGCCGATGACCACCATTTCTGGGCATGATCGTGTGTGTGTTCTTTTAGCCATGTGCTCAGCTGGGTGAAGGGGAGCGGCACGATGGGCTCGGGCCCGAAAA
Organism: Tholera decimalis; assembly: GCA_943138885.2. Classification (NCBI taxonomy): domain Eukaryota; kingdom Metazoa; phylum Arthropoda; class Insecta; order Lepidoptera; family Noctuidae; genus Tholera; species Tholera decimalis. The sequence goes on along the minus strand of OW964552.2, from coordinate 10,256,711 downwards.
CCGTCGTGCCGGACCCCTCATGGCCAGTTCGTCCGCCACATCATTGACGAGTGATCCGCTGTGCCCCTTGATCCATTGTAGTGTCACTGTGTTGCGGTTCTTGACCGCCGAGCGTTGCAGCGCGTTGTGACATTCTAGTATAAGGTTAGACGTGATATAATTTTCCCTAGGGATTGAAGTACTGAGGCACTGTCGGAAAGTATACGGATGTGACTATCCGTAACTCTCTTGGCTTCTATGGCATGGGTCGCTTGGATAAGGCCCACATTCCGCCTGGTAGACGGTGTTGAGCTTTCCCAGCGGTCTGGATATCTTTATGTTGAGATCGATGGAGAAAACTCCAACTCCAGTTCCAGTGTTTGTCTTTGAGCCGTCGTTGTAGATCCTAAGCTCCTTGGGCCCTGAGTTGTGTGATTGATGTATTAGCCGCAAGTAGGTATGATAGCTGACAAACGATTCTGAAGTATACGCCCCTAACGCCGCCGTGTGATATTCTGCGTTCATACGCAACAGAAAATCTTGATACTAGTTGTCGAAGCTTTAAAAATAACCATACCTACACATTCTTGTCAAAAAAAATCATAAACGAAGCCAATGAGGTTAGTATTGGAGATAATTTCTATGTACTACGCGTTCCGTGCATGTCTCGTGGCTAAGTTTATAAACAATTCGTTAAAAATACTCTCGTAGTGATATTAAGTTTCTGGCAACGAACCTTATCACTCTCACGAGACAATTTCACACGTGATATAGGTACCTACCTTTTTTTCTCTAGCATAAACATAGCAGAGATTAGCTTCTTCCCGGGATTCGCTAGCTTGAAAAGTTACTTGCTGATAATGTAGCTATAAATTGCTGAAATATTTTTGAAAAAGATCTAGAAGTTTTTGAATTTATACATTACTAGTGATGGATAGATTCAAAAACTTCTAGACGAAGTCACGCGTGAAGTGCTAGCACTTCACCCGTGACTTCATCCGCATGATTTTCGAAATAATTTATAGCCAATATTTTATTAATTATAAACAATGAATTTTTTTTTAGAATTGGATCATTACTTCCGGAGATTACCCCTACATTCAAACTTACAAACTACCTCTTTATAAAATTAGTATACCTAGATAGTATAGACAAACAAACATAATATCAAAACTTTCCTCTTTATAAGATTAGTAGGTAAAGAAGATAATTGCATTGGCCAATGTCATCTGCACCGCGCCTGTTCAAATCGTAAAATATTAATTTTATATATTTTTAAAACCAGCCTGACAACATTAATTTAATCATGAAACTTTTTTTTCCTGCAAGTCTACAGTTTTATTTTTCTGTGGTAGGTACGGAAATAAATCAAATTGTTAAAAAGTGCAATTTCGTGGGTCTCATTTACAATTGCAAACACAAGCACGTGAAGACAGACACTCTTAAGAATCAGTGACTTTCAATCGAAGTTAATTTCATCCACAAGAGGATTGTTTACACCGTGTTTTATTTTCGACTAGCTTTTGCCCGCGACTTCGTCCGCGTGGAATAGTTACTTTGGGCTAACGTTAAATTTAACCCCGATTTTGAAGCATTCTTGATACAATATAGCTGTGCCCGCGACTCCGTCAGCGTAAGTTTATGTATTGGTAATATTGTTTAGATCACGTTCACATGAGGCTTAAGTACCTAGAGAACGCTTCGACCGCGAGACGCGTCGAGCGCGGCGACCGATTCTCAAAAATAATCCTTATAGCATGATTCAGTATTCACGCGCGATGGCTTATTATTATAAGCGTATTTCATGTATAACTTTGGTGTTTCTATACCGATTTATATGATTCTTTTTACGGTTTCGTAGCCGAATGGCAAAAAACGGAATCTTTATAGTTTCGACATGTCTGTCCGTCTGTCTGTCTGTCTGTCTGTCCGTCCGTCCGTCTGTCACAGCAATTTTATTCCGAAACTATTAGGACTATACATGTGAAACTTGATAGGTAGATGTATTCTGTGAACCGCTTTCCGATTTCGAGAAAAAAACATGGAACTAAACCTGAAAATATTTTTTTTCATGAAATCGATGCATGTGTGGTATCTATAGACAGTTCTTTAAAAACGACATCGGGGTTTCTAAAACCACTTTTCCATAAAGTCAATCGTTTATAAGATATAAGCTTCCAAAGTGGTAAAATGTGTGTGTGGCGGACACAACCTCTAACTTCTATAATAATGGAGTGAAAAATCTAAAAAAATATATGTCTGTAGATCTTAATATAAACTTTCAACCAAAATTAGTTTAAACGAAATCAGTTCAGCAGTTTTTGAGATACAACATATTTTCTAAAACCGCAAATATAACTTTGTAATTCATACAAACACTATGAAAAACAAATTTATTCGGCGCAGTTGTAAAAAATGTAAAAAAGCCAGTTTTAAGAAATTTGTAAGGTTTTTTTTTCAAAACAAATTTATTTGGCGCAGTTGTAAAAATGTAAATAAGCTAGTTTTAAGAAATTTGTAAGGTTTTTTTTTTCGTCAAATAAATTTGCATATTATATTATAGTTACTACGGAACCCTTCATGGGCGAGTCTGACTCGCACTTGGCCAATTTTTTTATGGAATAGTTAATAATGTTAACTTTTTCAATTAGGGGTGACTGAGAGTGTTATAAACGTAAGAGTAGACAAATATTATAATCAGAAAGCTTCGAACTGCTAAGCTATCGGGAGTTACACGTGTTATTGTGAGTCAACCATTAAAGTTAGACATATGCTGTCGTGGGATATTTTTTATATAATTTTAAGGAGAACATTTCCGTCATGAAATTATTTGTGTAGCTTTAACCATTAAGGTTGCACACGCGACGGAAGCTTAAAAAATGGAGTAACTTCTCCCGTTTTCCCAACATTTCCCTTCACTGCTCTGCTCCTATTGATTGTAGCGTGATGAAAAGTATACTATAACCCGCTCAGGAGTATGAAAAATAATTGTACCAAGTTTCGTTAAAATCCGTCGAGTAGTTTTTGTTTCTATAACGGTTATACAGACAGACAGACAGACAGACAGACAGACAATAATTTAACTGATTGCATTTTTGGCATGAGTATCGATCCTTAATCACCCCCTGATAGTTATTTTGGAAATATATTTCATGTACAGAATTGACCTCTCTACAGATTTATTATAAGTATAGACTAGATAATATTGCGCAATTCAGTAACTATTTGAAGTACCCATGAAGAATAAATCAGATAGAAACTGCTTTAAAGCAAATAACAAAACCCTTTATCATGCAGAAGCACAACGGCTACCAAAAAACTACAAGAATCACGCGTAGGCCCGGCCGTGCGCGCACCGCCTTGCGGTGCGTTTAGGCCGTGCGCGCACTGCGTTGCATTTTGGAAACGCAAAATCTGTGAAGTATGGAGTGTCATAGAAGTGCGCGCACTGCGGTGGAAAAAACGCGTGCGGTAGAGTGACCGGTGGCCCCACGCTGCAAAATTGCGGTGAGTCTACCGCAAATATTTTGTAAGGAATGTATGTAGTACCGCGCACTGCGGTGAAAAAAACGCACGTTTTGTCTGATAATGTTGCCATACATACAATTTCTTCATATTTATACATATTTTCGACGTGTGATTCAGAAAAGCACTCGATACAGATTTTTATACAAATTTCACACTGTATTGATAAAATTAACTGTTACAACTAAAGACAGAAATTGGCAAAATAAATTACCTAGATACCGCATTTATTACGTTACACACACCATTATGTGATTCTATTCTTTATAGTTATTTTTAATTTTATCTTAAACAACGTTAATTTGTTGTGCTCAGGAAATCCGTCAAAGATTGTTGTGTGCAATCCAAGGTTCTCGCATTCGTAGTGTCGCACGTACGTAAAATACGTAAATAATTAACTAAAAAATTAAATAACTTTTATTTAATTCAATATTAATCTAAAAACCCAGAATGATGCAAAAATTGTCATTCTGGCTATTGGAGCTAAGTTTTTCTCAGGGAAAGGAGGAAAAACCGGCCTTATCTAGTTTACATTTACGAAAAATAGTTATTTGTTATACAAGATTGCAAAATTGCTTTTTAACCGCGTGCTCAATTTTGATGACCGAGCAAGCGAAGGATTCTAAAATTGAATCACGAGTGCAGCGAGTGATTCAAACATTAGAAACCTGAGCGTTAGCGAGGGAATCAAAAGAGCACGAGGTGAAAAATCTTTGCACTCGAGTGCAATACGTAACTTTTCATCCCACCTCAGCGAGGAAATGACTAAATGCATAAAAAAATGGCGCGCAAACCAAATTAAAAAAGTAAGTACACCAAGAAGGTTCCAGAGTCTGAGTTTTAAACAAATTAAAAAAAAGTTGTATGATAAATTCGGCCCCATGGAAGTAGAAATAAATAGGTTTAATGATGTTTTGAATTCACAAACTTTTATCCTCTAGCGGATAAAAACGGCTTTTACACTGAGATATCGAAGAGCAAAAATACTCTTTCCGAGATGGGGGGATGAAAAACCTATATACTAGCGGCCTGGCCTGGCTTTGCACGGGGTCCTTAACAATTGTTTTCTTCAACAGTGATAGTACGTCGTAACAAAATGTGCGTTTAGCTATCATTTGATTTAAAATATAAAAAAGTTTCATCTCGAATCAGACTTGTGCCAGCCGTTTCGTTGCAATGAATTTCTTGGCTGCGTTTTTTTTTTTTTATTGATAATAGATTCGCGTTTGACCACCATCTCACCTGATGTTAACTGGTAAGTGATGATGTGGTCGAAGATGAAGCACGCTTACCTAAAAATAACCTATTCACTCTTGACTTGAAGACCCCTAGGTTATAGCTATTGGGAAACACAGACTTCGGCAGGCATTTCCGTAGTACATATTTTTAACGTAGGTATCTATTGACGAGTACTTGCAATGTAAGCGCTTGAAAATCGTTTTTTTAGTGGCATCATCACAAAATATGGAATTTTCTCTATAATACAAATACTTAAGGACCTTGCAGCTAAAGGGAGGCAAGTCCAAATTTTAAAAATGTCAGGTATTAAGAAAAAAGGGTTTTAAAATTTATTGGTTACAATAATGTTCAACAGTTATATGTAGGGTTGCCACCTTTTTTTTGTGCAGTTAAAGTACATTGCTTAAAATAGGTAAGAAAAAAAAATTACATAGCATCAAAATAAAGTACAATTTATTTTCAAAGTCGCTTTCCGCTGTCTGTCCCTATGTATGCTTAGATCTTTAAAACTACGCAACGGATTTTGATGCGCTTTTTTTAATAGATAGAGTGATTCAAAAGGAAGGTTCATATTATAACACATGCATAATATGGTAGAGAAACAATGATAATTTTAGAGGTTTCTAATGTGATGTCTTAATAAACATTTTTTTTTGCGCTTACATTGCAAACGCTGGCTTAACTGTACGAGATAGATCAAAATAATGTACTACAGTACTGTACACTTTAAAAAGGTATACAAAAAGTCCGCAATGGCATATACCTATCTCTTACGGATAACATACTATACATCCATTTTAATACTTTAAAAAATGGGCAATTATAAAGTGCTTCGAAAGCTATTTACACAAATACTGTATTAATCCTTATCATTTTAAATACGTTAGTTGGCTTGAACATTTCATGAAAATTAGTTTTTCCCTTTACTCCATCCAAATTAAATTAATACCTTAGGAGATATAGCAAAATCAAAATTATGCGCAACGAAATTAATTTCGTATCGCCGTGATTTGACCGGGCGCCTTGCTTCCGAGCCGAGGGAGTCCGAAAGTTTATATAGTATATCAATGTATGGTGGAATTGTGTATCTTATACATATATGCCTACAGAAAAGTCTACGATGGCATATGTCTATATGTTAAAGATAAGATCCTACCTATGTCCATTTAATACTTTTAAAAATTGGCAATTATAAAGCGGTAATCTAAAAGGTATTTACACAAATACGGTATTAATCCTTATCATCTAAATTAATATTATGTACCTATAACGAGGAAAGATTATTGATTTTTCATTTGTTACGATTTCACTCAAAAACTAGTCAACCAATTTTACTAAATGCTACATCTCCTCGGAGTAACATAGGCTATTTTATATTTTCTGTAAAGAACCCGTGCCAAGCCAGGGCGGGTTGCTTACTAAAAATTAATTGCCGAATGAAATAATGATGTTTATTTTGCAAATAGGTTATAAATAACACTTTCACGTCTTTTTTCTTAAATGTAAACTAGATGAGGCCAGTGTTTCCTAACTGACTACTCTGAGAAGAAACACTGAAACAAACTCAGAGGTCAACGTCTCTTTTAAAGTCCATACTGAGCCATGTAGGTTTATATCTGTGGCGCCCTTTAGAGAACAGAATCACACAGATTTGAGCAGGCCCGTCCAAACAGTGCAAGCATTTGTCAAATATCGCGTAGCTCAATGGCTCTGCAAAGTACCAACTTGCTGCATTGGACTCGATCGAGCGCAGAGCTAAAAGGCTTATAGGTGCTGGTGGACAAGCTTCATAGCCTGGCTCATCGGCGAACCGTTGCTTGCCTGTCGGTTTTCTACAGATTGTACTTCGGGGAGTGGGCGCAGGAGCTCCATGACCTGATTCCTCCATCTCCCTTTTACTACCGGTCTACCAGACGCATGGCTGGGTACCACCCACACTTGGTTGATATACCGTCTTGTCGTACCAAGCGCTTCTCCTCCACATTTATTGTGCGCACAGCCAAGCTGTGGAATTCCCTGCCACTTATGACCTTTCAGCGTTTAAAGCACGAGTAAATAGGCATCTTCTGGGCTCGCTCGTCCCATCTTAGACCTTATCTATCGCTTACCATCAGGCGGGATCGAGGTCAATAGTGGGCCCATCAGTAATAATAATAAAAAAAGAACCTTAAGGAGCTCGAACGATTTGATTTCGAACAATACCAAAGTATGGACATTTGGGTGGGCCGTATAAAGCGCTCAAACTGCCAGACAGTGCGGTAATCTATTCATAATATTTGTTGTTATCCCACAATGCTATCACATTCACAACATATCTTTTGCTTTTACAAAAATAAAATCTATTACTTGAAAAGAAAATGATATTGTCATCTTGTACAAACAAAATTAAAAATGGTTAAGTAAAGAAAACGTATATTCTAATAATTGAAAAAGGAAATAATATTGTCATGTCAAAATGTATATGAAATAATCATTATAAAAAAAAGAAATGAGTGAAAAATCAAACAAAACAGATGTAATTGGAGCAGATCAATCCCAAGCATTTTTGTCCGCAAGATAGTCTTTAACAGAATAAAAAGCTTTCTGGCAAAGTTTCTGCTTCATAAATGATTTTAATTTATAGAGGCTTAGTTCTTGCACATGACTGGGAAGTTTATTGTAAAAGCGTATACACTGACATCTAAATGAGCCCCCAATTTTCTTGAGCCTAGTTGAAGGAACAAAGTATATGTACGTAAGCGCATTAGTTCAGAACAGCTGCATTTATTTGACTAATTATTTTTTTGTTGTGTTCGTAATAATTGTCTGGATAGGGTTCGGAGAAAGAAAAATTGCACCCGAGCGAAGTCGGGTGGGCACCTAATTATGTTTAAAAACATATTTCTTATTACTTTTTGCAGTTTGTTTCAAATTAGTATCTCTACTAAACAATTGCACAGCATCTTCACAGTCTATGTTTAAGTTAAAGTAAATAAGTAATTCATTTTTTATCAAATTCAGAGACGCTTTGTTTATTACGACTAAAGTTTTCAAAATCCCAAAGAAATCAAATCATGCGAAATAAAGTATTTTCGTGTACTTTATTGTTGTAATAAAGTATAGAGTACAATTACCTGAAATAACGTACAATACTTTATAATAAAGTACGGGTGGCAACCCTAGTTATATGGTATAATATAATAAAAACATATTTACATATTTTACATTTTTTTTAAGGTAAATAAATAAGTTTTTGATTTACTACGATTTTTTAAAGTTTGGAACTGCCTCCGTTTTGCACGAAAGTTAAAGAAAAATACTACCCTATTTTGTATTTTATATAATAAAAGACATCAATATTACTATTTTTTTTTAGTTCAACCACTATTAATCAGCACGTGAAAGATTAAGCAATCAAAAGAAAAACAAAAACGAACGAGTATTTAACAAAAATTACTAATTTAAAGATCAACTTCAGCTTGATCATCGTCGACTTCACTAGAAATGTCATCTGCCGCTCCAACAGCTTCACTTTTAAGGGCCCTGTAGTAATCATCGTTGTCCTCATTAGTTTGGTTTTGAAAGATTAACAAACCAAGATCGCCTCCATCATCACTTGAACTTGAATCGTAGTCAGGAGACTGGTAAAGATCATGATCCGCTGCTAAACGATTCACAGTCACTCATTTTATGCACTTGACGCAGGTATTCAATGTTAAACAACTATTTAATTTATTTCGGTCCGGACCTGCTGCCTTCTTGCACCAAACGGAATAGGGTGGCAGATCCAAATTTTGTTAGAGCGCGTTTTTTTTTTCGTCGGATCTGCTTCGTTCATACATCAAACGATAGCCCTATAAATTTGGATCTGCCCCCCTTTTGCTGCAAGGTCCTCATTAGAATGTTTAAATTAACGTTGCATATGAAAAAATAAAAAATAACCATAAAGAATAGAATCGTACCATGGTGTGTGTGTAACGTAATAAATGCGGTATCTCGATAGTTTATTTTGCTAAGTTCTGTTTTAGTTGCCACAGTTAATTTGATCAATACAGTGTGAAATTTGTATAAAAATCTGTATCGAGTGCTAATCTGTATCATACATCGAAAATATGTATAAACACAAAGAAATCTGTATGTATGGCAACATTATCAGACAAAACGTGCTGTTTTTTCACCGCAGTGCGCGGTACTACATACATTCCTATGCAATACAAAAATATTTGCGGTAGACTCAGCGCAATTTTGCAGCGAGGGGCCACCGGTGACTCTACCGGACGCGTTTTTTCCACCGCAGTGCGCGCACTTCTATGACACTCCATACTTCACAGATTTTGCGTTTCCAAAACGCAACGCAGTGCGCGCACGGCTTAAAGGCCACGTGGAATTTCGCAGATAACTCTGAGCACCTACCTACTTGTAACACGCCTCAGAGATACCGATACACACTCAGCGTGATATTTTCGCGCACAGCCGTGAGCACTGCTCGCGACTCTGCTAAACTGTTCATTTTGCAATATTGATATAACCTTGAAAATCTCCATATAGACGAGCGTAGTCGGGCATTAAGGCGCCTGTAGATTCGGTCGGCTTTATCTGCCAACGTTTAATTTTAGTCAGATGATAAAAGTACGGCGCATGTTTGAAACTCTTTGATTACACGGAAAATATTTTGAAAGCAAATAGGTACAGATTTTGGTACAAACTAATTCATATGTGCGAATTTTTACAAATATACGGGCAAGTCACCTCCACGTGTTGCGTTCCATTCAGTGTTGGAATACTAATGTTGTTTTTGTCGACAGTGTATACCTATCCTACTCTAATACGCACATAACATTGGACGCTTGCGGGAACTGGCAAAAAAGTAACAACGTTGATGTTACGAAATACCCCATGTTGCTATGCTATGCCGATTCAGCGTAAATGACGTAGATGGACAGTAATAATATTCGATAAAAAAAAAACTTTTTCTGTGATATTTGTTTTTCATGTGACTAATATTTATCATAATATATTGTGTCTAACAAAAATGAGGCGACCTACTGCCCTTGTGCCTGTATCGAAAGTTTTACAAAGCAGGCTGGACTCACAAGTTCTATTACAACGCCTGTCTGTAAATATCTGGTAAAATATTTCATTAACACCTCCCAAAAAACATTAGTAATATCATTTACAGTAGAACATGTACATACCTACAAGAATGTTCTAATTGGCTTGAACAGTTGTACTTAATTTAAAGAACTGAGTCACAGTTTATAGAATATTTCTTGGTTAACAATGTTTATTTATTACACGTACTTCACAAGTAAATAAAAACAAAGCAGGTAATATGAAACAATCGACACATACAAATATGATAAAGCTACAAATCTGAGGCGTGCCGGAAATCATTTATCCAACCACGGCGCCGAATTAATTATGTGACTTGAATTCGCTAGCGTAAATAAATTCTGTTTTATTGCTGATACATAGTGACGTACCATCAAACGGTAGGAAAACTCTTTTATCAACCCTTTTTTTTTTGTGCCAATCGAGAAAATATTGCGTTTTAGATTTGGACCACACAAAGCCTTGTAAGAAATAATCTTCTGTTTTGTTACACATAAATATTATTTTCGTTATGAAACCGGTTTACAGGGAAACTAGTAATAAACAGTTTCTTACAAAGTGTCAAACTAGTTTCTAATTTGCATTTAAATCAGTTAGGTATCACGATTTCTTGTTACCTAAACAATATTTGACAGCTCTTTACGTAAACTTTAAAACCCGCACCTAGTGTTTGCAAATACACAATAGCTAAGTAATTACCATGAATTTACAACTTTTTTTCCTGGGCGGGAAAATCATTGAATGGGGAGTGTCAGACTTCCACTGACTAAAAACCCACCCTGTTCCTTCAGCTGCCCTTAAGTTCCGGGGCCGCGGCATCTCGTTAGAACATTCCCGCGACTCCGGCAGGCAATGGCCTTATGGCAATGGCCCCCGTCACTGGTACTGACAGCTCTTTGAGGCGCGCGTGGAACACGACGCGCCGCCGACCCGGGCTTGGTCCTTACCGGACGGTGAGCTACCCCTACTCGCCGTCCACAAGCCCGCGCCTACGCACGGTGGCCGGAGATCGGCTCGCGATCCCCGACACCCAGGGCGTCTCTCGCGGCGGCTGGGGAGTGAGGAAGAGAGTTGTCTCTCCTTCGCGTTCGGCCTCCGCCTTATGAATTTACACCTAACCTCAACACATGTAGCAAATCAATTGTGCTGTAGGTAAAAAAAAATCATGGCGGAAAACATTACACATCCGAGACTTTAAAATGGAACGTGAGGAATTTATAGTGTCTGTAGTCAGTATCATAAACATGCCAATATCCACCGATGCTGGTAATGTCACACGGATAATAGGTCAAGGATCAAGGCAGATTAAAAACAGACTAACTGATAATCTTCTCAACACTAGTACATTGCGGTAGTAGGTCGTGTCATTTGAATATGTAGACTGATGCTTTAAGCAATTTTCTTATTGAGAGACGTAAGTATTAATGAAACGTAACCTCGTTTTACAGTTCTTGTTAATTCTTGGCAACAAGTGACGTTCATCATAGGTCTCTCTCGGGCTTCAACGACCTATGTCAATTGACCAGACCTACCGCACTACATACTGGCTTAAAGGAGCTTCTAATATGAATTCACTCGGCAAATCCAGATGTTTATTGCTACCAGAACGAGTAAAAAAGCATGGCATACAGGATTTGTAATAAAACATTACAAAAGGAAAAATCCCGTAAACCCAAGGTTTATTGACCCAAAGGGCCAGGTCAAACTGTCAGTAGAGTTCACATCGTGACACATGACATTTAGAAACACAATAAAAAGCCCATTATTATAATTTAAAGGATCTTATAAAAATGTATGAGTCCCAAGGAATAAAATTCAATATTTATGAAAATTTCCAAAGATCGAAGAACTCTTGAACAGGAAAATGACACCTCAGCTGCATTATGCACAATCGAAGATGCTAGAAAGCACCCCATGCGGCGAGATGTATGCAGGAGAGAATATAAAAGCGATTTCCTCATTTTTGAAATATTACTTATGAAGACCAAACTAGATATTCTCGTTATCTAAAAAAACTGTTCAGCAAAAAATAAAGCCGACTTCCATATCAAAACACTACAAAGCCAAAAATACTCGTAACTTTAATTGATTGATAACTGAGAACCTCCTCCTTTTTTTGAAGTCAGTTAAAAACTATTTTCGACCGCGTGTTTACAACAAAAACTCGAAGTTATTCAGTGCATATAAATAGCATGTAAAACCTTTCCCGCTGAAATAAAATTTTGCCGATAAGTCAAAATAATAAAATCAAAATGAAAGAGTAGGTCAATGTTAAATGGACTATCGATTTCGGATGCGGATTGTAAATACTGAATCCACTTGTACTACTTATATGCCCCTGATAACGGAGGTAGGTATGAAGACTACCTATATTTTTGAACACACTTTTAATTCTTCACTCGGAATGTATTCAAACAAACTCCAACTTACCTAGGCAATTTCACTCATTGCTTCAAAACCATGAATTTAGAATTAATAATATTCATGTAATCGTCATTCAGTATAGGTATGCCGTGCAAAATTAATATCCATGAAGGAAAATCATTTCAATTTGGGCCAAGGCTCCACGAAACCTGATAAAATGTGTAGTTGTAAACCAACCTAAGAATTTAAAATACAAAGATATTGTTTAATCAGACCAGTTTAAGTCAGAAGAAATGCTTTAAATGAGCATATTGTAAATTGTTGGACATATTGCATCAGAAATTGCACAATGCACTGCAGGTCACTACTACAGCTTGATCTCGAGGACTTACTGACATTGGCGTATCTAGAGATATTTTCCAGGCCCCTAGTGGTAAAAGCGATGATCACTTATCGAAGAATGGTCAAGTGCATGAAGGGTTCTGTAGTAGCAAGTATAGATTAACGAAAAATAACTTTGTTTTTTATAGCGTTTGTATAAATGACTAAGTTATTAGGGGTTAAAATGAAAGAGTCATTAGATGATTTTCCCACCCCGAAAAAAAGGAGTTAAAGTATGAAATAATGAAAATTCCTTTTTTTTCTACGTACTAACATACTTATTTAATCAAAATACTTACCTTCATTATCTATATTTTTACCTCATTGAAAATTGTCCGTTGGAGCAAGGTCTGGTTGGTGCGTAGGATGACCTATGGTTTCTAATCACAGCTTCTGCAGAGTTAAAATAGTTTCTCGTGCAGTGTGATGTCTTTTGTTATGATATGGATGGAGCAATAATGGTGAAGATCGATTTACGAGTCAGGGCTGTTTCATTGCTAGTTTCGCCATCTTTGTTCGAAGTTCAGCACACTAAAGCCAGCTCTGTACTGCTGTTATTGCCAGATAAGCTATAAGGAATAACACCACGAATAGACTACCAAACAGTTACCATTACCTTACTTTTGGTAAGCTTTGCCTTAAGGCACTGATGCGGCGCTTGACCTGAGGTCAGCCATTGCAATTTTTTGCTTTCGGTTTTCGTAAAGAATCCATTTTTCGTCACATGTCATAGTTCGATCCAATATTCCTTTATTTCTCTACCGATTCAACAAAGCAACGCAAGTTTCAATATGCGTTTCTTTCTGCAGATCGGTCAAATCATGAGGAAAAATGGGAAAACCACGAATATTATAAGTAGATTATCGCACTGTCTGGCAGTTTGAGTACTTTATACGGCCTACCCAAATGTCCTTACTACCAAAGTAAGTTTTTATATATATTGTTCGTCAAATCGTTTGAGTTCCTTAAAGTTCTAAGTTGAGCTATACGATAACTGACTAATGCTTTCAGTGTTTGGACGGGTCTGCTCAAATCTGTGTGATTCTGTCCTCTAAAGGGCGCCACACACATAAACGTATGTGGCTCTCATATGATTTGTTCACTTCGGATTGTAAATGAAATTAAATGAAATATTTATTTTGTAAATTGGTTATAAATAACACTTTTACACGTCATGTTTTGTTGCGTGTTAAGTTTAGCTAGATGAGGCCGGTATTTCCTAACTGACTACTCTGAGAAGAAACACCAAAACAAACTCAGAGGTCATAGTCGCTTTTAAAGTCCAAACAATTTGTATTTTTATATGAGAAGCATGTAGGTTCATGTCTGTGGTATTCTTTTGAGGAAATAACCACGCAAATTTGAGCGGACAGTGCAAGAATTTGTCAGTTATCGTGTAGCTCAACTTAGAACTTAAGGAGCTCAACAATTATAAAAAAAAACCAACGGACATTTGGGTAGGCCACACAAGTACTCAAACTGCTTGACATCATTAAATAAATTATAGTGAAAGTAAAAACAACGAAGAAAGAATAACCTACATTGTCCTCACATTAACAATAATGAAATAATTATATATATAAAAAAAAAACAAAAACAAAATAAATAGGTATATACAATACTTAACAAAACAAATATTTTAATCAATAAAAAATAAATCAACTATCAAAATTTAAAAAATAAAAAAGGCTCACGTATATCACTGGAGCAGCTTATTCCCAAGCCTTCTTGTCCTCAATATACCTAATCTTTACCAGTGTAAAAAGCTTTCTGACATAGCTTACGTTTTATAAATAATTTGAATTTATTAATACTTAGTTCTTGAATATGGCTAGGATTTTTTTATAAAAACGTATACATTGGCATCTAAACGAACCAACTATTTTTTTTAACCTTGTTTTATGAATGACATGTGTCTTTGTTCCTTGTATTTACTCTATGAATATCACTGTATTTTTAAACAGATTAATATTTTTGTGTACATACAAGAGATTCTCATAAATATACTGAGATGGCACAGTCATAATATTAATCTCTTTAAATTTGTCTCTTAAGGAGTGCTTGGGACTTAATTTATAAATTGCACGAATGGCCCTTTTCAACCGACGACCAAAAGAGGAGGTTATCAATTCGACGCGTATATTCTTTTTTTTTTTTTTTTTTTTATGTATGATCATCGAGTACTCGAAGACGGCTGAACCGATTTGGAAAATTCTTTTTTTGTTCGAATGGGTATACTTCGAAATTGGTACCATTATCACCAAACTCAGGATCTGATGATGGGATCTTGGAGAAATCGAGGGAACTCTTCAAATATTATAGGCACACCTATGGCGTTTTGGGTATTTCTTATAGTAACTTGTGCAGTTGCTCTCAAAAAGTACCATTTGGGGAAGTGGAACTGATGATGAAGACCACAGATGGCCGCCGAAACTACTCAATAATAAGTATTGAGTGGATTGCGATTCGATTACTTGAATATGGATGTTAAGCACTTTATGCTCGTCACAATGCATATGGTGATGTAGAGCTGATGGTGAAGTACCAGGAGAACTCCTCAACAATTAACGGCCCAGCATTGGGAAAAGCAATATTTTGTAAAAGCTTATAAGTAGTTGACATTTAGGCTCTTGTAACTAGGTAAATTAAAAATCATCCAACTAAAAAGAGTGAAATAAAAACTTTTTACCAAAAAATTAAACCGACTCCCAAAAAACACTGCAAAGTGAAAAATAACTTTAATTTCGGAAGTCGGTGCCAAAAACGAAAAAACAAAACTAAAGACACCGACTACCGAAATTAAAGTTATTTTTCACTTTGCAGTGTTTTTTGGGAGTCGGTTTAATTTTTTGGTAAAAAGTTTTTTTTGTAATACAAATATTGTGTGAATGTCGGCGGCATTTCCCCAAAGTAAAATGCCGTATGACATCACACTGTGAAAGTAACTAAAGTAGACTAAACGTGCTGTTTCGATATCAGTTAATCCACGTATTTTTCTAACGGCATATGCTGCAGAACTTAACATTTTTGACAATTTATCTATGTGGGGGCCCCACTGAAGCTTCTTCTTTCTGTATCCAGGACTTTAAAAGAGAAGTTGACATATGACTTTGTTTCAGTGTTTCTTCTCAAGGTAGTCAGTTAAGAAACACAGGCCTCATCTAGTTTACCTACATTTACGAAAAAAATTACGTGTGAAAGTGTTATTTATAACCATATTGCAAAGTAAATATAATTATTTCATGAGATCTAAGAGATTATATTTATTTTTTTAGACTTTTAACTTTCTTATTTTAAAATTTAATCCTTAAAACGATTTACTTTGAGAAAACATCGATTTAGGATCCTATGTTTCAAACGATTAACTTTGAGAAAAAATCGTTTTAGGAACCTGAATGTCATTTAAAGAGAAGACCTATCTATAGGCACCCGGCACGAATAGGTTTGAAAAAAATATATGTTTCAGTTCCTTGTTTTGGGAACATATGTATAAAATGGTAAAGCGGTTCACAGAATTCATCAACTTACCAAGTTTTAGGTGTGTGAGTGTGACATACGGACGGACAGACAGACAGACATGACGAATATATAAGGGTTCCGTTTTTTGCCATTCAGCTACAGAACCCTAAAAACCTTTGCACAAAAATATCTGTTTAAATTAAAGTTGAGAAAGTTTGCCTTTTTTCGGCGTGCACCCATGTGTGGTTATTGAAAATGAAACTGTAGGCTCGCTGCGACCGCCTAACTCGGCGTCGCTTCTTCACGACACTTCGGCGGTCCATCCCATTCAGGTGAGACCTTCAATAGCCTGGAGAAAGCCCAGCGGAGTCAGACAAACAAGGGGCAAGGTGCGGTGAGTACGGTGGGTGGCAGATTGCTTGTAACTTGGCTGTCAGCTAAAACTAGTTTTTTAGCTTTGCGATAGTCTGTCGTGAAATGTGAGCTCGCGCGTTATCGTGGAGAAGCAATGGAGAAGAGCGATTGACCATTGCCTTGGTTGTTGAATTGAGTATTTAACCGTGGAGTTTCTTGCGGGTTCTTCTCCATAGGAAACGACTAATTTCGAACATTGCACTAACTGTGTGATATAAAATATTTTTGACTTTGCTTCTCCATCATTGTTTGCAATTCTTGGCAAAAGACATCTGCCATCAATGTTGTGACATTCGGTAAGAAGCTGTGATATACAAGTCCGGCACTGGACTACTAGACGGTCACCATCATCTTTCTATGAATGATCTTTTTTTAGTGCGCTGATTAGGTGCTGTACCCGGGTCCACCCACTAAGACGAACGCTTACGGTTGTCGTACAGGATCGACTTTTTATCTCAGGTAACAATTCGATTGAGAATTCCGTCGTTTCTATGCCGATTCAGTAGAGCTATGCATGCATGCATGCATAAGTCTCGCTGTTGGTCGCTTACTTCGTGTGGCACCCACTTAGCATTTTTATCTTTCCAATTTGACGCAAGTGTTTCAATGTTGTTCTGGCACTAACTCCAAGGCCTGCAGCCAGCTAAGCCGTAGATTGAGTAGGATCTGCTTCCACTATCGCCTTCATTTCGTCATTGTCGACAATGGTTACCGACCGACCGCGAGCTCGTTTTTCAACTAAAAATTTCCATATTTAAAACGATTAACCAAATAATGGAACGTGTGTATGCAAGCAATATTTGGCCCGTACACGTCGATAATATTTCGTGTTGTTTGTGCATCGGTATTTCCTCGCAGGAACTCATTATATACGAAAAATTTTATACTTTATCCATAGCGCCAAAAACTACCACAGTTACACAAAAACAAAAAAATATATCTAAAAGCAAATGACTGAAGTTGAAATTAAATTAACACGGATTTAGAATCAAAATTTGAATTTCGACTTACGCGCCATTCCACAGAAAATAAATTCTGATAATACTGATTATAGAATCTCATAGGTAAATATCTATTATTAGGACTACAAAAGTTGAAACTTGTTAGATAGATGTATTCTGTGAACAGGTTTACGGTTTTTATTCAAAAATAAATAAAATGAAAAGCTAGTGAATGAGGTATCTTAAACCATTCCTTCACAAAATCAATCGTTTGAAAGATTTATAGACTTCCAAATTGGTAAAATGTGTGTTCTCCTTCTAATGTTTAATATAAGACAGTACAAAACCTTAAGATTTTTTAGATTTTGCACATTCTTTTTCTTTTCTTTTCTTTATTTTGCCTTTTTAGATGAAAACTTACAACGAAAATTATTTTGTATGAGATAGGTTATTACGCTTAGGTGGACTGCTAGCTAAGTTTATGTGATATAGAACATTTTGAAAAATCGCAAATGAACCTTGGTCATTTACACAAACGGTTAACGAACAAACTTCGTAATATATGAGAAACAAAGTTATTTTTAACCGACTTCTAAAAAAGGAGGAGGTTCTCAATTCGGATGTTTGTATTTTTTTTTTATGTTTGTCCGCGCATAAACCGGGCGCGTGCCAACCGATTTGAAAAATTCTTATCTTGTTAGAAAGGGTATACTTCCCAAATGGTCCCATGAAAATTTTATCGAAATCGGACAAGCCGTTTCTGAATATCAACAAAAGTCTAAAAAAAATATTTGCGTCGATGATCTTTTCGTTTACTCTGCATTGCGTTTTTTGTTCGCGCATAACTCCGAAGCACGAAAATAAAAACCTTTTTGCAAAAAATAAAACCGACTTCCATATCAAAACACTACAAAGCCAAAAATAATAATTTTAATTTCGGAAGGCGGTGTGAAAAAAAAAGAATATACAAAACCAATAACATCGTCTATTTTTGGCTTTGTAGTGTTTTGATATGGAAGTCGGTTTTATTTGTTGCAAAAAAGTTTTTATTCTATGCTTGAATCGGAACCTTTTATGGGTGAGTCCGACTTGCACTTGGCCAGTTTTTAATTTTTCAATCATATTGTTTGTTGCTATACATTCTGGGGTGGGCACCAAACCATTCTGGGCACGGACCCCCCCCCCCCCCCCCCGTTCCTACGCCCATGCTTACTGAATAGGTAACCAATATTAGATGTTTTATGAATATTGTAAAGAGAATAGCTGTAATAAACACACAATTTATTCTGTCAGCTTCATCTACACAAATAGACAAAGTTTCATATAAGAGAGCCATAACTAAAGACGAAAAACGCAAGTCACACACACGAATAAAAATTCGCAACGATAGAAAGTTCAAAATGCCGACAAGAACATATCAATACATATGTCCTCCTCCTCAGTTGGCATTCTTGACAGTAATCGTGTTTGACAATGACGCATTTCTCGCGATGCGCCCTCTACGTTCGGTAAGGACCGACCAGGCCACGTGTTGAGTTCCATGGGCGCCAAAATGGGCAGTCAGTACTTATGATGGGACCATTGCCTGTCATAGCAACTGAAGAAATCGGGTGAGATTTTAGTCAATAGATGTCTGACGCTTTCTTGCGCTCAAAAGAGTGCGAAGAGTCATTTGATGGTTTTTACCCCGAAAAAAAAGCATGAACAGATTCACAGAAAAAAAAAACATGTTGAAAAGAAATGCACAATGCCAGCAGAAAACCGTTTGTTGCACAGAAAATCTCCATGTTTGCATGTCACAGAAACTGTTTGAATTTTAAATTAAGGGAATAGGTTACTGTCCCAGTTTCAAAGGCCATAGTTATACCACGTTATACTTAGTCACGAAGGCAAATACTGTAAGCGCTTAAGTTAAGTAATAAACAATAAATATCTATATCTAATAAATCGACACGTAACTTCGACCGATTAGAATTAATCTATTTAGCTCGTGAGAGTTCAGTTAAATACGACTCTTGTCATGCTAAGCCCACATACACGTTGTTATAATCTTTAGTCCTTAGAGAACTAATATTAACGTGATCTTGTTCAACAATCTTATTGTTTTGTAACTACCTTAGTTTACTAAAACAAAAGTTTCCACTATGGAATGTTGTTGACTTAATATAGACCCACTCATCTGTTTTATTAACATACGCCTACATAATTTGTTAGAACGAGAACTACTTATCTAGCAGTTACTTCAAAGCATGATTACCGGCCTCATCTAGTTAATATTTATGAAAAAAATGACGTGTAAAAGTGTTACTTAATAACCAATTTGCAAAATAAAGATCATTTATTTAAAAATTGAGGTATTTATTTTTTCGAGGGTAAAATCATCAAATGACTCCTCCCACTTTGGGTGGACCGGAAGGGAGTGTCAGACTTCCACTGTCTAAAAACCTACCCTGTTCCTTCAGTTGCCCTTGCTTTCCAGGGCCGTCAGAACATAGCAGAGAACAGAACTAGCTACCCCGACAGGCATCAATGCTGCTGACTTGATGTAGGTGTACCTATGTTACGGCAGGTAGAAAAGCTATCTTAATTCAAGCGATACTGCTTATATGTATACTTTATAATCTAAAATATATAAGTATAAGTAGATTAAAATATTTCCCATATAAATACTCCACATAAATATTCATTAGAACTAGTGTTGCAACGAATACTACTTTCACGAATACGAATACGAATACGAATATCTCGCCATGATAATAAAAGACTTTATTTGATGAATGTTTACTCTTCTAATAATTAAAATTTACAACAGGCAATTTTTTTTTTAAAAACATATAATTTGTAGATTTTCTGGTTGTAGGCGATTTCTTTTTTCAGTCTGGGTGTTCCCAGCCGTTGAAACAAGTCTTTCCGAGACGACTGTACATGGCTTCAGTGAAAAATATTTTTGGGCAAGTTTTTTCAGACTTTGAAATTTTTCAAATCTACAGTAAATAGAGTTGCGTACAAAATATTAGTTTTTAAATATTCGTATTAGTTTCACCGAATACGAATATTCGGTAAATGTCTACTATTCGGCGAATACGAATATTCGTATTCGCTGCATCACTAATTAGAACGTATCTGATAATAAAATGCCTTTGACGATCAGAACGCGTACTGGCCGTGACATCACTATTTACCGGCCATGTTTGATCGCCATTAATTACGTCTTACTAATGTTTATTATGGACTAGTGTTATTCTCAGGTCAGTACCAACAATTCATAATATTGATTCTAGACAATCCATAACATAATATGTATTACAAATGCGAAACTATATTCGCCTGTAATACTTTCACGGCTAAAGATCACAATGGAATGGGGCTAGTTGAAAACCACGGCTGAAATAGGAAATTAAAGTTTGTGAGAAAAATTGGGCGAACAAAGTCGCAGAAAACAGCTAGTAATGTATAAAACAATAACTGGTTGTTGCGACATCCGATCCTTCTAGAGAACGCTAAGAATTCGTGATGTATTTTCTTTCCGGAAAAAAGATAGGTTGATGAGTTGAAATCATAAAAAAAAAAAATTTGCAAAAAAAATAGAACCGACTTCCATATCAAAACACTACAAAACCAAAAATAACTTTAATTTCGGAAGTCGGTGTATCGGTGTGTTTGGATTTTCTTTTTTTTTCACACCGCCTTCCGAAATTAAAGTTATTTTTGTTTTTGTAGTGTTTTGATATGGAAGTCGGTTCTATTTTTTTTGCTAAAAATTTTTTTTCACGTTTTTTAG
The DNA here is from genome assembly GCA_943138885.2 of Tholera decimalis. Classification (NCBI taxonomy): domain Eukaryota; kingdom Metazoa; phylum Arthropoda; class Insecta; order Lepidoptera; family Noctuidae; genus Tholera; species Tholera decimalis. The sequence continues at coordinate 10,235,537 of OW964552.2, read as the reverse complement.
TGTGTCGGTTTGTAATTTATCTAGTTACAAAAGCCATAATATCAACAACTTATCACCTTTTACAAAATATTGCTTTTCCCGATGCATAGCCGTTAATTTTTGAGGAGTTCTCCTGGTACTTGACCATCAGCTCTACATCACCATATGTATTGTGACGAGCATAAAGTGTTTAACATCCGTACTCAAGTAACCGAATCGCAATCCACGAAATACTTATTATTGAGGAGTTTCAATGGCCATCTGTGGTCTTCATCATCAGTTCAACTTCCCCAAATGGTACTTTTCGGAAGCAACTACTCAAGGTACTATAAGAAATACCCAAAACGCTATAGGTGTGCCTATAATATTTGAAGAGTTCCCTCGATTTCTCCAAGATCCCATCATCAGATCCTGATTTCGTTACAATGGGACCAACTAGAAAGTATACCCATTCAAACGCAAAAAGAATTTTTCAAATCGGTTCAGCCGTCTCCGAGTTATGAGGTAATAACATACATAAAAAAAAAAGTTCAAGACGAATTGTAAACCTCCTTTTTTTGAAGTCGGTTAAAAACCGCAAATAAAATAGTTTTATGACCATTTGAAATGGAGATAAATCTTGATTTGAGTAGATATCGTGTAGAAAAGACCAATTGATGAATCTGTAGCTTATGGTACGGCCCTGGAAATTAATAGTGAAAATAAGACTAGCAACTTGAAATTTGCAACTTTAGGTTTAAATACTAAAGTCATAATAACAATATTAGGTACATAAATCCACAACTACAAACTTGTCAGTTATGGATGGCGTACCATAATAAGTCCATAGTACAACTATATACAAGCAAAATTATCTTTGGTAATTTCGATACATAATAATTTACAGCAAAGTAGTAAAGAAAAGCACATGATTCCGCTGCGCACTTATCTGGTGACCTTACTTCTAATAGACAATAACAATGCGACATGAAAACAATTTTTTTGGCAGTGACAAAAACTACTAAATTCATTAGCACAACAATAAAAAGCGTAGTAAATAATTAAGCTGTAGTAAATAACGTTGTCAAATCAAATGTGTTACTCGTGAAAATACTACGAGTGATGCTTCATAAAATCTAATGATTTAACATATTATAATATTACGCTTAATTTGGATACTAAAACCTAAACTGATTCTCAAGTAAAACGGAACGTTAAAAAGCGCTAATTGACCAGCCATTAAATCTTTCACTTCTTAACAAGCTGCAACAATTTGAAAATTACCAACAACATAGGGCCTAGCTTAATGGAGGTACGGGCGTGCGGGTCGAACGAGTTCAGGGTTCCGAGACGATCAGGCGCTAGGCTGAAGGTGAAAGGAGGGCACTGCACCGTTCTTCGCCAAGGTGGTACACTTGCAACTTGATTAGCTCCACATAGAACCCGTACGGTGTACCAGACCCTTAGCTAGATCCGAGATACGTTCACAGTTACACACTTTTCAACTGTCTATTTGTTCTTTAGAAATGTTGACCATGGAATGCAACTGAATGTCCGAAGACAAATATTGATGCTAATCAATTATCTTGCACTTTATCTAGATTGTAGCGAGGGACCTATTGTAGTATTGTTAATTGAGCAAAATCAAGGCAATTGCTGGAAGATAAAACACTGATTGATATTGATAGCTACTCGAGGAAATCAGTTCTTTTGTATTCTCAATTAATAATATTCTGTCAAAGGTAATTTGTAGTCTGTTTTGACTCTTTCCGATTAAATTCTGTGACACAAACAATCAAAGGTTTACAAAAACACACGGTACTTGTTATATATCTCAAATGAGGGTTTTCTGTAATAACGTCCACCAGGCAGCAGCACTGAGGCATCAGGCACAGTCCAGGCATCTGTCAAACGCTTAAGTTTTTTGACATCTGTTAAATTGACGTCAATGTCATGTATACATCAAAGATTCGTTTCCAAAGAAGAAGACCTCTCGCCTCAGTAGCGCCAAACGGTGGTTAAAATTTTCCAGAAAACCCTCATTCAAACAAAACGATTGAATATGAGTCAGATAGAAAGAACCCCTTATATAAATCTTATTTAATATCCGATACTGTTGTCAAAGCCACGATCACATTGAGGCGAGCAGCATGCGGTCGCTCATGGAACACGCGTACAGAATTGCTGGCTGCACTTTTGATCGTGATCCCAACCACGACCAGCTGTGCGTCGTGAGTCGTGACCCTGTCTAACTGCTCTAGTGTGTGTCAGTCTTCAACTAAAATTACTGACAGATCACTCTTGTACTTAGTAATATGCGACCATTACCTCAGGCTTTAGATAATTAGAAGTTGAAGCAAGCTGTACAGCAACTATCTATTATTAGAAATGTTTCAGAGAAATGACAACGCCCTGCTAAACGCTACTATTTCAAGGAAGCAAAGACTGTTTGCCAAAATATTTTTTGCGCCTATTATAAACTAGTTTACGTATGTCACATTAATTTTGGCAATGGAGGTCGCATCTACGGCTTACGTAGCATGTGATAAAATATGGAGGAATCTTTTTACCACCGGGTCCGAGATTTATACAAATGTGTACGTATGTACAAACAGTCTAGTAAACCTTGAGAAAATAAAATTATGCATGAAATTATATTATTTTCTATCGAATAAAATCAAATCCGATGGTATTAACATAAATACGTAGCTTATATTTGCAAAGCAACAGAGGACCAGTTATATAGGTAATTAAATCAGTTTTTTAAATAACATTAGCACAAATAATAATGCTTATTGGATTAATACACGATCAGTGATTTTCCAAGTCCTACGGCTTCTCGATATGAAAGCTACTTGAGTCAACTAAATCGTCTGCAGTAATAATTCAGTGCTCATCAACAAAAATAGCATACGCAGGAGACCTTATCTTCTGTTGAGAGCTACTTACGTTATGATATTAATAGCACAGATCAAAGATGTATTCCATTGGTGCTTAGGTACCGTGTTTATCTGATTAGGCATAAATACTTGGAAAGGGCAACGTACACTGCTAGAGAAACCTGCTTAATGTAGTACAATAGCTACTGAATAATATAAACGAGATCAATGATTTTATAATAGTAGTAGTAGTAGCTGAAGCCAGCATCCATGTTGACCGTAATCAGTCTATCAGACAAAGAACGTAAGATTAGCTGATGAAGGGTTCACTGACTGCGCATTATGGTCAATAAATAGTGGACAAGATAAAGAGCGTTGGGTACAACGACATCGCTAAGAAACCGTAAATGAAGGTCGAAAACACAACCAAAATCAGAAAAAGTTCTTCCTGGTTTTAGACTTCTTTCATAAACTCCCGCAGAAAAGAAGGGAAACACTCGGCAGTGGGTAGTTCCATGTATGATGATGATGATGAAAGAGAACATCCATATTTCGGTGCTAAAGTGCTTCTGATACAATACATTTGGACTGTCGAACAGTATATTAGTCAGACCTAAGAACGCCCGTGACTGTACTCTGTTACCCGATTACAGGCTGTTTGATGAACCCATTCATTCAGAAGCGCCAACCTGTTAGCTTGTCTCGGGACCGTCAGTCCTAAATTGCATAGCGTATCCTGCGTTTATAGATGCAGCTGCTATCCGGTCAATCTATCTATACTTATAATAAATCTGTAGAGAGGTTAATTCTGTACATGAAATATATTTACAAAATAACTATCAGGGGGTGATTAGGGATCGATACTGATGCCAAAAATGCAATCAGTAAAATTTTTGTCTGTCTGTCTGTCTGTCTGTCGGTCTGTCTGTCTGTCTGTCTGTCTGTATAACCGTTATAGAAACAAAAACTACTCGACGGATTTTAACGAAACTTGGTGCAATTATTTTTCATACTCCTGAGCTGGTTATAGTATACTTTCATCACGCTACAATCAATAGGAGCAGAGCAGTGAAGGGAAATGTTGGGAAAACGGGAGAAGTTACTCCATTTTTTAAGCTTCCGTCGCGAGTGCAACCTTAATGGTTAAAGCTACACAGAAATAATTTATGACGGAAATATTCTCCTTAAAATTATATAAAAAATATCCCACGACAGCATATATCTATCTTTTATGGTTGACTCACAATAACACGTGTAACTCCCGATAGCTTAGCAGTTCGAAGCTTTCTGATTATTATTCTGCTCCGAAATTTAAAACCACCACAACTTTGCAATGGAACTCGGCTAAAAGTAACCCAGTTGCAACAAAATATAATCGAGGCTCAAATTTTAACACGTTGCGGTGCAGGAGAAACCGTCTTTATTCCCAGAATTCCCATAATACCAAATAATTTTCCATTCCAATTTAAAAGAACGCAATTCCCAGTATCGGTGTGTTATGCAATGACAATTAATAAGGCTCAAGGGCAGACTTTTCGTGTTGCTGGAGTAGATCTCGGTGTCAGTTGTTTCTCGCATGGTCAGTTGTACGTCGCTCTTTCCCGGGTTAGCATTTCTAGAAATCTTTATGTTCACGTGCCGGACGGGTCAACTTTCAACATAGTTTACCCGGAAGCATTGCGCTGAAGTATTTTCGTTCTATACATTGACATATATATTACTTCGTAAGGAATGGGCGGACCGCATATTATAATGACGCCTCGAACTTGGTCCCAAAGTGGTCTAACCTTTATCGAAGTGAACTAGAACGCGATCGGCTATCTTCGGGAGGGGTCGTCAGTTTTACAAGCAAAAATGCCAAATTGTGTCGTGAAGGGTTGCGTGAACTACGACATAAAGCACAATAAAAAAATATATAACATTTCATATCACCGGTAAGTTAAAAATATGTCATTAAATCAACTTCTAACATTATTTAAAGCAATTTTCTTTCTTGCATGTCTCAACCTTTAGCATAGACAACGCGAAGCCGTGTAAAAGTGCGACATAACTTTGCAGCGGCGCGCGATGCAGCCGATGAAATAAAAAGATTTAATAATATTACTATAAGATTAAATTATGTACAAAATTATTTTTTATTGTTTATTAAAAGCAAATTAAAATGTATTTTTATGTACAACAAATATAAAATTCAAAAACTAAACTGTTTTTTTTTATTTCTTGTACCTCGAAAAATACTACACCCCGCTCTTACAAGGCTACGTCTAGGAGCAGACCACGCCGATTGACATCTTAGTTATAGTAGATGGCGCTAGTGTGTGTTTGTAGGGCGACCGCGTCCGTCAAATGTTCTGACGACCGTATCTTTACTATTTAAATCAATGGTTCTATAGGTACTTAAGCCTCATGTGAACGTGATCTAAACAATATTACCAACACATTAACTTAATAACACACAAGGAGTTACACGCTGACGGAGTCGCGGGCACAGCTATTAACAATAATATTGTGCGGTTCGGTATTGCGATATTTTTCAACAGTATTATAGATTGACATATTATATTTCCCTACTAAATTACGAAGGTTAATCTGTCTGTTACATCAAAATCACTGAACCGTGAGGAAGGACATAGGCTACTTTTTTTTAGGAAAAACGACGGAAACGTGGACGAAGTCGCGGGCAACAGCTATCTATACTAATATTATAAGGCTTAAGAGTTTGTTGGTTTGTTTGTTTGTACGCGATAATCTCAGGAACTACTGGTTCGATTGAAAAATTATTTTTAACTAGCTTTTGCCCGCGACTCCGTCCGCGTGGAATAGTTACTTTTTGGCTAACGTTAAATTTAACCCCGATTTTGAAGCATTCTTCATTGGCGCTCCGCTCCTTTTGGCCTTAGCCTAATGATTTATAGCCTATATTTATAGCCTTTCTCTATAAATTGACTATTTAATTAAAAAATATTTTTTCAATTCAAACCAGTAGTTCCTGAGATTATCGCGTTCAAACAAACAAACAAACTCTTCAGCCTTATATTATTAGTATAGATAGCTGTTGCCCGCGACTTCGACCGCGTTACCGCCGTTTTTCGTAAAAAAAAAAGTAGCCTATGTCCTTCCTCACGGTTCACTGATTTTGATGTAACAGACAGATTAACTTCCGTAATTTAGTAGGGAAATATAATATATCAATCTATAATACTGTTGAAAAATATCGCAATACGCAACCTCACAATATTATTGTTAATAGGTGTGCCCGCGACTCCGTCAGCGTAAGTTAATGTATTGGTAATATTGTTTAGATCACGTTCACATGAGGCTTAAGTACCTATAGAACGAAATTTTATACCTTCGGCCGCGAGACGCGTCGAGCGCGGCGACCGATTCTCAAAAATAATCCTTATCTCATGATTCAGTATTCACGCGCGATGGCTTATTATTAGCGTGTATAACTTTGGTGTTTCTATACCGATTTATATGATTCTTTTTTATGGAATAGTTAATAATGTTAACTTTTTCAATTAGGGGTGACTGAGAGTGTTATAAACGTAAGAGTAGACAAATATTATAATCAGAAAGCTTCGAACTGCTAAGCTATCGGGAGTTACACGTGTTATTGTGAGTCAACCATAAAAGATAGATATATGCTGTCGTAGGATATTTTTTATATAATTTTAAGGAGAATATTTCCGTCATAAATTATTTCTGTGTAGCTTTAACCATTAAGGTTGCACTCGCGACGGAAGCTTAAAAAATGGAGTAACTTCTCCCGTTTTCCCAACATTTCCCTTCACTGCTCTGCTCCTATTGATTGTAGCGTGATGAAAGTATACTATAACCAGCTCAGGAGTATGAAAAATAATTGCACCAAGTTTCGTTAAAATCCGTCGAGTAGTTTTTGTTTCTATAACGGTTATACAGACAGACAGACAGACAGACAGACCGACAGACAGACAGACAGACAAAAATTTTACTGATTGCATTTTTGGCATCAGTATCGATCCCTAATCACCCCCTGATAGTTATTTTGGAAATATATTTCATGTACAGAATTGACCTCTCTACAGATTTATTATAAGTATAGATTAAATAGTTAATTTATAGAGAAAGGCTATATATAGGCTATATATCATTACGCTAAGGCCAATAGGAGCAGAGCGCCAATGAAGAATGTTTCAAAATCGGGGTTAAATTTAACGTTAGCCCAAAGTAACTATTCCACGCGGACGAAGTCGCGGGCAAAAGCTAGTTTAATATAAAAACGAGACGGACCGACATTGTTGACAATGTCAACGTAGCTATAAATTAATGAGGATGGAGTATCGTACTTTCAGAAAAAGTAGAATCGATGAGAGAAAAATCGAATAGGCAGAGGTTTTAAACGGTTTGGAAGCGTATGTTTTTATGCGATTTTTTCGTTCAGTGCACGCGATGGCTATCCGCTCCGTTCAGTGCCGACTAGTCGACAACGTCAGCGGAGCGACAACCGGCCGTGACCGCGTTGCGTTGCCAGCAACAGCCTGCCCTCCTCAGGGCACTAAACTACGACTTGCGTAATAATATGTATTACATTACGTTTCGTACCTATATACATTTTGCTATGTGAGCTTATGCGTGCAAATTCGTCCCGAATTGGCCTGCTGCGTAGCCATGATTCCGAATTAAGAAATTGTCATCAATATTTTGGGAAATACTGTTGAAAAATTGGAGTTCTGCCACCTGAAAAGGCATACCACAAGACATTTATATACACTTACATATAGATAATATTGCTTGGCAAATTATAACTGAACTAAGAATACGTATGCTACTTATCACCCTGTGAAAGTTGTATTAGCCAAGTGTGACAAGGTTTCTTAGATAGTGCCGAAGTTACTTTACTTTCATACGTACGTATATGCACTTTTGCCAAGACAAAACATGTTTTACTCAGGTTACCCTGCATGTGATTAGAAAGCTTAGTGATATTATTGCAATAACCAGTTCGACCATATTACAATTAAGTAATTTCAATTAGGAGTTTTCAGGTCGATATGAGCTGATATTCTGTAAATACGGATGGCCTAGATGACCCTCATGCCGCAATTGTGTATCTTTCTCTTTGCGTGTGTTTAGGGTTGGAGATCCGTTCGAACGGTCGCTCAAATATTTGAATGGGCCGTGGATACTTGTTCAAGTCAGTGATGTAAGTTTTGTGAACGTAAGAGTTAGAAACCATAAATCAGGAAAGACCAGCTAGGGAAATTGAGTAATTTGAAAGGAATGATCAATCAGCTTGTTTCCTGGAAATAAAAAGGCAGAAACGAGAACGACCTTTGACAGCACAAGTCGATACCTATATACTTATACTTTTGGCATGTAGGTATGTATGTAGGTAATTAGGTATGTACTATTACTATTTTTAATTGAAAATAGTTTTATGCAGAGAGATGATCATAGGCGTAGGAAGGGGGGGACCGGGTGGGCCGTGCCCACCCCAGAATGGTCTGGTGCCCACCCGAGAATTTTTACTAACAAACAATATTACGGCTGAAAAATTTAAAAATCTGGCCAAGAGCGAGTCGGACTCACTCATGCAAGGTTCCGTTATGCGATACATGTTAAATTTCGTACGTTAAGAGTTGACGCAACTTTGATAAGCCATCATCGCTTCTACTACTGGGGGCCAGGCGTATCTAAAGATATTTCCCAGGGGGGGCCCTGGGAAATATCTTTAGATACGCCAATGGAGATGATCCAGTTCAGAATTTTATATATTCACTCCGAGAGGCACACGTAATAAATGAATCGTTGTGATGACTTCAAAACGCTATAATTTTATGTGTCGACCTGATTATCTAATTCTAGATGTACTTGGTTTTTTTTTCAGTGATCTTGAGGCATTAGTCTCAGAAAACTCGTTCAGCCGTTGGTCCCAACTGTGTTTTGTACATCTTTCCAGCCAGCATGCCGTTGCACATAAAATCAGCTGCATCCGATTACATTAGAAGCCAATTAGGTAAGATCCGCGAGGAGTGAATTTTTCATCAGGATGATGATAAGTATATCTAATCCACTTTTTATCATATCGACTCTTTTAATCATCAATCAAGAAGCAAGATGACAAAAGCTTGTGCTAACCCTTTAAATCTATTTCTTTTTTAGGGTTCCGTAGCCGAATGGCAAAAAACGGAACCCTTATAGTTTCGACATGTCTGTCCGTCTGTCTGTCTGTCCGTCCGTCCGTATGTCACAGCCATTTTATTCCGAAACTATTAGGACTATACATGTAAAACTTAGTAGATAGATGTATTCTGTGAACCGCTTTCCGATTTTAAGAGAAAATTTAAAAAACATTTAAAATAAAGGGGGCTCCCCATACATGGAACTGAAACTGAAAATATTTTTTTTCATGAAACCTATACGTGTGTGGTATCTATAGACAGGTCTTTAAAAATGACATTAAGGTTTCTAAAATGACTTTTTCATTAAGTTAATCGTTTAAAAGATATACGCTTCCAAAGTGGTAAAATGTGTGTCCCCCCCCTCTAACTTCTATAATAATGAAGTGAAAAATCTAAAAAAATCATATGTTGTAGATCTTAATGTAAACTTTCAACCAAAATTGGTTTGAACGAGATCGAGTCGGCAGTTTTTGAGATACAGTATATTTTCTAAAACCGCAAATATAACTTTGTAATTCATACAAATACTATGAAAAACAAAGTTATTTGGCGTAGTTGTAAAAACTGTAAATAAGTTAGTTTTAAGAAATTTTTAAGGTATTTTGTTTTTTCAATTAAATATATTAAGTACCTATATTATATTTATTATAGTTACCGCGGAACCCTTCATGGGCGAGTCCGACTCGCACTTGGCCAATTTTTTAAATATTGTAATTCACAAAACTGGTGCACACTCACACATTCAAATAAGGCACAATATAATATGCCAGATTGACCTACTAGATGTGAATCTAACATGCACAGTTAATATTACAATTTAAAACAGAGTACTAATTGCCGAAATTTAAAACCTTTGGAAGGTTACGGGAACAATAGATAATTTACAACAAAAGAACAAAACATAACATAATAAATATGATATAACCAAAACAAAAGCAGAACAAAATAATACATATAAAAATTAGGTATTAGTCTACATTAAATCCCGTAATTTGGCTTTTATTGAAATTACAGAGCCAGTAAAGAGAAATAAACGCATATATTAAAGATATATAATACTTCGCCACGAATAGAGTTGGCTATTAACCTTCTTGACTAGTAAAATATTTTATTTAATAAGATTAGATTAATTCAAAGTCAGCCATTGCCTCATGGGTAATAGTGATTCCCACAAACATTCAACGGGTTTTGATTTGGAACCGAGTGGTAATCGGGAAGAAAAGTTTCATCATCCAAAGTGACGTCATTTGTATAGGTATGATTATGCTCATAATCAATATTTAAGATTATTGTTCTTTTTGTCTCTGATCTCTGCTATGTTATTATTTCTGATACTACGTGGCGTTTCAAAGTGCAATATTAAGATAACCCAGCGGGCAGGGAAATCAAAATGAAATGAACATTACGTCGAGGTCGTGTCCGGTCATCTAAATATTGCACATGCAAAAACTTCATGTATTTATGCACGGAAATCTGAAAATAAATCACGTCTGAACAATGTAATACTAATAACATATAAACATGTAACCAAAGTCATTTAGGGGTTTGCGGTAAAGTTTGTGTGAGCTTCCTTCGATACAATACGAACTACGGTGTTTTCCTGGAGATAACAATTATGATTATCTTTTATCGTGATGACTTTCCGGCCGGCATGACATGATGTTTTACCGAGCCGTGATTGCTCAGAAAAAAATGATGCAAGAACACCGTTAGCATTATTAAGGGATGACTGGCTCCTGCATACGTTTACGTTTACACGTAGATATGTGTAACGAGAAGGTGACGCAACATGCCCTGAATCTTGACCTACAGTCACACCCGGTCATTTTTCGCAGACACGGTGACGGCTCAGAAAAACTTCTCAGAAAACCATATATATACTTAGGCTCCACAATTTTTTTTTTTTTTTTTTGGGAGAACTCGCAATTTGGGAATTCTTTTATTACTAACAATATTGATAACCCATCCAACTAAGTTAAATATGCTTTTGTCTGGAGTGGGTTCACGGCAAAAGTGTAATGGGCGGGGTTCGAACACGCGACCTCTTGATCACAAAATCGACACCTTAGGCATTAGGCTATTGCCGCTTAAGAAATAGAGAAAAACGGAATTTTCCGTTAATTTGCTAAATTGCGGCAATTACAAGAATTTCTATCTATATTTTTGTTTATCTTTAAAGATTATAGACATGAAAATGAAGAGTTCTTATCCTACACAAAAATAGATTGTAAAGTCAATACTTAGAACGGCGTTATTGTACGAGTATACCTACGTATTTCAATATGTAAACATAAAATAAGGTTAAGTAAAATGAAGCACCGAGAAGTTAGCACTTTGAAATCGCAAAGTAAATTTAAATAATGGAAATCCACCCATTATTCACTCTTGACTTAAAGAACCCCAGGTTATAGCGATCAGGAAACACAGACTCCGGCACGTTTCGTGCGTATGAGTGGGTTATCCACCATGAAACGATGGCGCATCGCCGTTTGTCTTGTAGTCCGATGATGGAACGGGCTTGGCGGAATTAGATTGTGTAATTCCATCGCACACTCCCCGAAATGTAACCGATAGAAAACCGATAGACTTGCAACTCGTCGTCGATGTTCCAGGCTGTGGAGCTTTGACTAGACCAGTGCATCGTTGCCAATGAGTCTCTTGGCCCGTTTCTCGATAGACTCAAGCGCATCCAGTTGGTATTTGGCAGATCCATTCCAAAGATGAGAGCAGTAGTCCATACACGACCGAACCTGGGCTTGATATAAATTGAGCAACTATTCCGGTGTGAAGTACCGTCTCACCTTTGCTAGGATTCCCAACTTTTTTTCTGCTAGTTGCGCCTTAACCTCGATGAACGGACCAAAATTGAGGGTGGAGGTCAGTGTTACCCCAAGAAGCTCAATACGATCGGTTATCGGCACGGTTACATCGCGGAAAGTAGGAGCCGGTTGGAATTGGCTCCTTTTTGCGGAAAAGAGACACACCTGGGTCTTACCTGCATTAAACTTGACCCAATCGGAAACAGCCTTCAAGGACAAGTTCAAACGCCAAGCCATGTCCTCACGGAGAGACTGGATCTGTGACCCACCAGCACGGGCGCTGGACACGTATCTCTCAGCAACTGTGCTGTCGTCTGCATACCCAAAGGTACCGGGCAAAAGCAGATCATTAATGTGCAGCAAGAATAAAGTTGCTGACGGAACCGACCCTTGAGGGACCCCGGCATTAATTGCCAATTGACCAGACGAACAGCCATCAATAACCACTCGAATGAACCGATCTCTCAGGAAGTCTTCAATCCAAACGCAAAGTTGAGTGAGTAAACCGAAAGAAGGAAGCTTAGCAATAAGGCTATCGTGCCAGACCCTATCAAAGGTCTTGGAGATATCAAGGGAAACAGCAAGTGCTTCCCCGTGCTTCTCAATAGCCTCACTCCAGATGTGAATGGCATACGCTAGAAGATCCCCAGTTGACCGGTTTTTGCGGAAGCCGTATTGTCGGTCACTGAGGATGTCGTTGGCTTCTAGGTATGCCAGGAGCTTGCTGTTAAGTACGCGCTCCATACTCTTACAGAGTATGGACGTGACTGAGATAGGCCTGTAGTTGGCCGGGTCGGCACGACTGCCTTTTTTGGGCACAGGCTGCACGTTAGCCAGCTTCCATGTTTGCTTAAACAAAACTATTGTACACATAACACACAGAATGGACGAATGGAATCCGGCATTGTGTGACGATAGCTACATTTGTGAGCATATCACAAATGATTTGACTTAATTTGAATAAACTGGTAGCTCATTCAATGAGTGATACTAAATCTTAAGAGAAAGAAAATAGAGTTTATCTTCAGTCAAAGTTAGCAAACCTATTTACAATGTGCCTCACGCTTCAGACGCCTACAGACTCATTAAAATGTATTGTTAAAGGCCAAAAGAGCTTTCTTTGTTGTTTGTAATATGATAAGTAGTAATAGGATTGGCAACATTATCGTATATCATACCTTTATTGAGTAACTACAGCAGTAAATTGTCATAACTGCTATCGGGAACTATGAATTATCTGTTGATGTGACTTCTGGCATAGCCCTTGTATTGTTTAGTGTAATTTCTTGCAAATTATGCCTGGATAGTGCGTCTGTTTTTGCGTGTTTTATATGGACATAAAAATTGATGACTATATTTATATACCGTACGGATAAAAACCTCGTTGACTGCCTTGTTGGTCGAGTGATCACAAGCGCGACTGCTGTGCACGAGGTCTCGGGTTCGATTCGGGGTTTTTCTGTAAGGAATTTCTCAGTAGAACCTTTGGAAGTTGACGTTGTAATATCCCCATGCCTCGGAATCCCGTCTGTCATTTCGACATCTTTGACAGACATTATAGGTAGTCAGGAGCCAGTAAATCTGACAGTGGTCTAGCCAAGGGGTATCGTGTTACCCAGCTACTGGGTTATGGAGGTCAGATAGGCAGTAGCTCTATGTAAAGACACTTATACTCAGCTGCATTCTGTTAGACTGGAAGTCGATCACAACATACATAGATAGATAGAATATACTTTATTGTACACCAAAATTTAAACACACCTATTTATCATATTACATAGTTGGATTTGGCTAAGCAGATGATGATGATAACGGATAAAAACCAATATTAGTCAAAGGGCCTCTTGCCACAACAAATAATAAAGCTCTGAATATATGTAGAAGCAATATTCAAGGCTAGAGCTTTTAACGTTCCGTGGGTTGAATTAACAAAGACTAACAACAAAAGGTTTGCTTGAATCTACGTGTTGTTTCCGGAGTAGGTATATAAAAAAATTGGCCAAGTGCGAGTCAGACTCGCCCATGAAGGGTTCCGTAGGAACTATAATAATATTATATAATATGTATATTTATTTGAAAAATAAAAAAAAACCTTAAAAATTTCTAAAAAACTAGCCTATGTAAACATTTTTACAACTACGCTAAATAACTTTGTTTTTCAAAGTGTTTGTATGAATTACAAAGTTATATTTGCGGTTTTAGAAAATATGCTGTATCTCAAAAACTGCTGACCCGATTTCGTTCAAACCAATTTTGGTTGAAAGTTTACATTAAGATCTACAGACACATATTTTTTTCGATTTTTCACTCCATTATTATAGAAGTTAGAGGGGGGGGACACATTTTACCACTTTGGAAGCTTATATCTTTTAAACGATTGACTTTATGAAAAAGTGGTTTTTTTCAGTTTTAGTTCTATGTATGGGGACCCCCCTTTATTTTAAATATTTTTAATGTTTTTCTTAAAATCGGAAAGCGATTCACAGAATACATCTACTTACCAAGTTTCACATGTATAGTCTTAATAGTTTCGGAATAAAATGGCTGTGACATACGGACGGACGGACAGACAGACAGACAGACAGACAGACAGACAGACAGACGGACAGACATATCGAAACTATAAGGGTTCCGTTTTTTGCCATTTGGCTACGGAACCCTAATAAAGTAAACATGCTGCATAAAGTAAGGTGCATGTTGTAGTGAAATCTGTGAATATATCAACATCAACACACATAATTCGTAGTAAATGCATAAATACTTAAAATTGATACCAAGGATTTGTATACAATTCCCATTTGTTCAAGGATAATCCGAAACAATACATACATTAATATCTTAGTTTTAGTTTTAACTATAATTTTATGCTTGTTAACTTTATTGTGTTCTGTAATTGATAACTCTTCCGATTGTAAGTCACCATTCGATTATGTAATATGTACCTATTACACATTGTGCTTACCTGTAATAAGTTGATATACTAGTCCATAAACCTACTGTAGGAAGGAATCCTACACAGGGTGAGGCGGTACTTCACGCCTGGACTGCTTCTGAATCTATATAAAGCACAGGTCCGTTCCTGCACGGAGTACTGCAGCCACTTGTGGGATGGCTCTGCAAAATACCAACTTACTGCACTGGACTCGATCGAACGCAGGGCTAAAAGGCTTATAGGCGACGAGGCGCTATCGGGCAAGCTTCATAGCCTAGCTCATCGGCGAACCGTTGCTTGCCTGTCGGTTTTCTATAGATTGTACTTCGGGGAGTGTGCGCAGGAGCTCCATGACCTGATTCCTCCATCTCCCTTTCACTACCGGTCTACCAGACGTACGGCTGGATACCATCCACACTTAGTTGATATACCGTCTTGTCGTACCAAGCGCTTCTCCTCCACATTTATTGTGCGCACTTCCAAGCTGTGGAATTCTCTGCCGGTTTCTGTGTTCCCTGCCACTTATTATGACCTTTCAACTTTTAAAGCAAGAGTAAACAGGCATCTTCTGGGCTCGCTCGTCACATCGTAGACCTCATCTATCGCTTACCATCAGGCGAGATCGAGGTCAAGAGTGGGCCCTTTCTGAATAAAAAAAAACCTACTGAATGTATTCTCAATTTGTATCAGTGTATTAACTGTTGGTAAGCCAAATAAATAAATAAATATGCAAAACTTAATTTTAATTAAGATTCCCAGTGCAATATTTTCATTCCTATCGTGAAATCCGAAAAATATTTTTAATAAGCATTGGTATTTTTTGTGTGGGTACCTAATCAATATATGTACTTACATAAGAAAATAATACGTAAAACTTTTACAAAAACTAATTTAAAATGTAAAAAAAAATTACATTTCCTGTAACATATTTATACACAAATATAGTAAGAATACTCGTGTGCATCTTCGATAGAAGATGTCAAACCATTCTGCATCATCATCAACGGAGCAGAAAGGACCACAAAACTATAATAAAAATTACTTTTCCTAGAGAGAAGATTAAGTGTACACTAGGGATCAAGTTATTTGCGGGAATTGTTCTAAGGAGACACCGCGGCCCCGGAATGCAAGGTCAACAAAAGGAGCGGGGTGGGTTTTTAGTCAGTAGAAGTCTGACACTCTTCCGCTCCACCCACAGCGGTTGGAGTCATATGATGATTTTATAAACTAGAAAAATAAAGGCATCAGGTTATAACGAAATTGACAGAAAAACATAGTCGATGGCATGATAGGTACTCATTCATAATAAGTTTATTGTTATTCTCTGAAGTATTTGTCGGTATCTAGAACTCTTCAACGATAAACATTATAAAAACAATCATGATAATTGTGTATGATTAAAGAAAGTGGTAAGTGATATTTAAATCAGTAAAAAACTTTCGAGGTAAATAGCTACCAATGACTGATAATAAAAAAAAACGAGATAAAAAACTTTTATGCAAAAAAATAAAACCGGCTTCCATATCAAAACACTACAAAGCCAAAAATAATTTTGATTTCGGTAGTCGGTGTTATTGGTTTTGTATTTTCTTTTTTTTTCACACCGCCTTCCGAAATTAAAATTATTTTTGGCTTTGTAGTGTTTTGATATGGAAGTCGGTTTTATTTTTTTGCAAAAAAGTTTTTATTTTCGCGCTTTTTAGTGGGTCAGTTTGTAATTAATCTAGTTATAAAAGCCAAAATGTCAACTACAAAAACCTAAACCGCGCGAACAAAAAACACAATGCAGAGTAAACGAAAAGATCATCAAGGTAAATATTTTTTTTTTACTTTTGTTGATTTTTCAGAAACGACTTGTTCGATTTCGATAAAATTTTCATGGGACCATTTGGGTAAGTATACCCTTTCCAACAAAAAAATAAGTTTTCAAATCGGTTGGCGAGCGACGGAGCTATGCCCGAACAAACATAAAAAAAAAACAAACAAACATCCGAATTGAGAACCTCCTCCTTTTTCAGAAGTCGGTTAAAAATCAAATTAATTGAAAGCATAATGTCGACAAAAAAAATTGCACGTGATATTAGGCACAAGCAATTTAGACAAAGAATTTTGTCAGTAAATTTTGCAAGAGCAGAAGTTCCAATAATGCAAACAAAATAAAGATACGAGACCGTGAATTACATTCGTAGACCTCTAGATATAAGGGGCAACGACAATGACCTCATGAATTTCGAAGCACCCTGACTGGATAAACACCTAATCACAATACAACCAGAGAGCCGAATGTAGCATTAATATTTACCAAGATGAAAGATTGGAAAATTATGTTTAGTCCACGGTTGAATAAGTCATTGCTTTCAGAATGAACTTGGAGAAAACAAAACTCACGCATGTTAGGAGTGAACGCCACACGTGAGGTTAGAGATGGGTTATAGAACTGTAAAGATCTGAGATAGAAATAGCAGGGTAGAAAAAAAAGACGCTAATGGGACAGCATTGACAATTTTAGATGCAGAATATACCGAGGTGTATATAGCGGTGAGGCAGAATATAGCGACATCTATCTCGCAACATGCGAACTAACGATATAAATCCTGTATCGCGCCAGCAGAGTTTACCACAACTAGCTTACTTTTAGCTAACTAGCCTGCATACAATTTACCCGATATCAAACATTCTGGTCGGAAAATCAAGGATGACTCTTAAAACTGTGAAGGAAAACATCGGGTGCAAACTAGAAAATAGGTATCCTAGGACCAACAATCCAAAGGCATGTGACACATCCGCCATTTGGGCCTGCCGTAGCTCTCTATGGCGGGCCCAGTGCGGAGCCATGTGCCCCAGCTGAGGGCACGTCATAGGCTGATTATGTTGTTATTGATAGACTCGCATTAACAACTTTTTAGTGGTTTGGCACTACTTGGAACATCGCCATAATTCATATATGAATAAAAATTTAATATGTTTTTAAATTATGACAGCCTTTTATTATATTATAATAGAAGACTATCATAATTTAATAATTAGGATGTTATAAAAATGATAGGTATCATTTATCAGTAATGTCCACTATCGTCTACTTTTGAAAATACTGTCTGTGAAAACGTGACAAGCCTTCACCTAAGCTATATCATTTAAGATATAACTCATTTGCATTGGCATAAAATCGAGAATATTTTTATTACCCTTCTAAGCTTAACTAATTGCATTGCTCATACTCGAACGTGGTACCGCTGACTCATTTGATAGATAAACTTTAGCAACGACTTTTTTTATTTAATAAAACGGATGACTAACAGATGCTAACAGACTTTTGCAGCAGCTGAGGAACTAACAGGTGTAGTTATGCTATATTTGACCAATATTAATAAAGTATGAACTGTGCAGCCTGTTTAATGAGGGTTTGATAGAATAGGTTACTTCTAGAAAAGCGTGCTCTATCTTCGACCACATCATCACTTGCCATCAGGTGAGATGGTGACCAAACGCGAGCCTATTATCAATAAACTGCCTATTAAAAAAAAATAACTACTGCCATTAGCAATGTGATTATGTGACTATCCCTGTAGAAATGGGTTCAGCAAATACCTGTTTAAATAACACTTTTACACGTAATATTATTTTTTTTAAATTGTGAACTAGTTGATTCTGGTGTTTCTTAACTGACTATCAAGTATCAACACGCCTTTCCGACAAGAAACGCTGAAATAAACACAGAGGTCATCGTCTCTTTTGAAGTCCATTCAATCCGTTCATTAAGATCAAGATTGAAATGGTCAAACTAGACGAGTCAATGTTGCAAATTTTAAACCAACCACGATGTACCGTACACGGTACAAGGCCTCAAGCGGTACCGACATACCATGCGTTATCGATAGGAGCGCCTCGAATTCTGATTACCCGTAAAGGGAAATAGCGTGAGCGTGACGGAGAATACATAATGCAATTACGTGTGTGTAAATATGTAGATGGTTGATGAGTAAGTCCAGGATATTCGGTATTCGGAGATGCAAAACATACACTGTTAGAAATCTTTTAGCTTACGCTTATTACTACGCTTATTACGTACTTTGTTAACTTTGTTTTTAGATGAAGTAGATTAAACCCTACGGTAACGGTAGATGGAAATCGCATTATGGAACTCAAATGGGATTGGGCAGGACACTTAGGGAGGCGTGGTGATGGCAGGTGGAGTAAAGCTCCAAGTCGCGTCCAAGTAGGGTTGCCACCCGTACTTTATAATAAAGTATTGTACGTTATTTCAGGTAATTGTACTCTATACTTTATGAGAACAATAAAGTACACGAAAATACTTTATTTCGCATGATTTCATTTCTTTGGAATTTTGAAAAGTTTAGTCGTAATACACAAAGCGTCTCTGAATTTGATAAAAAATTAATTACTTATTTACTTTAATTTAAATATACACTGTAAATATGCTGTGCAATTGTTTAGTAGATATACTAATTTGATACAAACTACAAAAAGTAATAAGAAATATGTTTTTAAACATAACTAGCTGCCCCGGCATCGCCCGGGTGCAATTTTTCTTTCGGTGTCATACAGTTTTCTTTCCAAACCCTATTCAGACAAATTACGAACACAACAAAAAATAATTAGTCAAATAAATGCAGCTGTTCTGAACTAATGCGCTTACGTACATATACATCCGGCAATTCATTTTTTAGTAAGCAACCCACCCTGGCTTCGCGCGGGTTCTTTACAGAAAATATAAAATAGCTTATGTTACTCCGAGGAGATGTATCTTTCGATAAAATTGGTTGAGTAGTTTTTGAGTTAAACCGTAAAAAACCGTACAAACAAAAAATCAATCATCTTTCCTCGTTATACATAATATTAATTTAGATGATAAGGATTAATACCGTATTTGTGTAAATACCTTTTCAACCGACGACAAAAAGAGGAGGTTATCAATTCGACGCGTATTTTTTTTTTTTTTTTTTATGTATGATCATCGAGTACTCTAAGACGGCTGAACCGATTTGGAAAATTCTTTTTTTGTTCGAATGGGTATACTTCGAAATTGGTACCATTATCACCAAAGTCAGGATCTGATGATGGGATCCTGGAGAAATCGAGGGAACTCTTCAAATATTATAGGCACACCTATGGCGTTTTGGGTATTTCTTATAGTAACTTGTGCAGTTGCTCTCAAAAAGTACCATTTGGGGAAGTGGAACTGATGATGAAGACCACAGACGGCCGCCGAAACTACTCAATAATAAGTATTAAGTGGATTGCGATTCGATTACTTGAATATGGATGTTAAGCACTTTATGCTCGTCACAATGCATATGGTGATGTAGAGCTGATGGTGAAGTACCAGGAGAACTCCTCAACAATTAACGGCGCAGCATTGGGAAAAGCAATATTTTGTAAAAGGTTATAAGTAGTTGACATTTAGGCTCTTGTAACTAGGTAAATTAAAAATCATCCAACTAAAAAGAGTGAAAAAAAAACTTTTTAACAAAAAATTAAACCGACTCCCAAAAACACTGCAAAGTGAAAAATAACTTTAATTTCGGAAGTCGGTGCCAAAAACGAAAAAACAAAACTAAAGACACCGACTACCGAAATTAAAGTTATTTTTCACTTTGCAGTGTTTTTGGGAGTCGGTTTAATTTTTTGTTAAAAAGTTTTTTTACATTACCGCTTTATAATTGCCAATTTTTTTAAGTATTAAAATGGTTATAGGTAGGCTGTTATCTTTAACATATAAACATATGCCATCGCGGACTTTTCTGTAGGTATATATAAGATACACAATTTCACTACACATTGATATACTCAGCGCCGGATTTAGACTTAGGCGGCCCATAGGCAGAGCATGTGGTGGAGGACCTCAAATCGTTTGTGGTTAACTGTTGAAAGTTTCTATTAAGATCAAGTTAAAGAAGCTAGGCTAGGCTAACATGAAATTATTCAAAATTAAACTAGAGGTTACCTACAAGCTAAATAATTCTTCGTGTGATTTTCACATTAATAAACGTATCGATAACATCGTCGAAATCTGTTTCCCTCAAAACATCACTCTCTAAACTAAGGAGAGCCAAAATATTTAATCTGTGTACGACAGGCCCGTTGGTATAGTGGTCAGTGGTCCTGACTGCTATGCGCAAGGTCGTGGGTTCGATTCCCACCTAGGACAAATGTTTGTGTGATGAGCACGGTCATTTGTTCTTTGTCTGGGTGTAATTTATCTATAATATGTATGTATTTAGAAATATATATGTATGTTTATCAGTTGTCTAGTATCCATATCACAAGCTCTGCTTAGTTTGGGACTAGATGGCGTTGTGTGAAAAAGTTGTGGAATATATATATATATATGTCCTCGGTCATGGAACTTCGGAGTTTATTTTTTATAACCTTCAGTTTTGAAAAGGATCTTTCAGCCGTACAATTTGTCACCATTAGTGTGAGATAAATTCTCAGAATTACCTGAACGTTGGGAAAGCACTCTTTTAATATTGTTTTTACACAATAATTCATACATCAATCTCTCATAGCTTATCTCTTCTCTTCTCTTCTGTTCTTCGTTGTATACTATAAATAGATCGAAATGTATGAATTCGTTGCCAAGAGTATCATTTACGTCGTTGCAGTAGGTTTTCACTAAGTTTTGGTTGGCAGGCAAAATTTCTTGATCAGAAATAGTTGTAATTTTTTTCAAAAATCTAAATTGTGCATTTTGAAGTGAGTACGCGTCCATTCTCTTCTGAAGAGCGGTCATGAGCTGGTCGACAACTGGGATGTATCTTTGAGTCCCAAATTAGTCCGAGGGAACTGGACTTCCGAAGCTTGCGGGTAATCTAAAGTGGACAACCGGACGTTTCTTTTTGTTTTTCTCCTTTTTTCTTCTTCGTAATTTCGGCAATTAACTAGCTCGAAAGCTTTTACTTCATATTCATTAAAACTATCTCTTTTATTTTCAATGGTTGATTTTAATGAAGTAAGCATCAGTATTCAAGTCCAACCTAGTATTTTGTAGGCTTTGTTTATATGTCCCAAAATATCATCCCAAAAAACTGTATATATGGCTGTTTCTAACTTTGCCATCCTATCATGCAGATCGACAGCTGTTGCTCTTGATTTAGCTGTCTTCTTCGTCTTCAATAATTTCTTCGAGAGCATTTAAAAAACCTGTATAGCCCTGCAAGAGTGCTTTAGTGGCTTCAACTCGACATGACCAGCGAGTTGTTGTCGTTCTTTTCGGCACAAGAATAGGTTCGTCAATTTTCACTTCTCTTAAACAGCGACTAACTGTATTGTACCTGTTAGTTGAAGCAGTTAAATATACATAAAGCTCTTCTAAATAATCAAAGAAACATATTGCTCTGGGACAACAACTGCTGCCGATTGTATGCCAAGATTAAGCGAATGCCCAACACACGGCACTCAAGCTGCTAGACTATTTTTTCTTGTATTAATCTGCCACTCATTGCAGAAGCATTGTCGTACGACTGTCCACGAATGTTCTTCAGGTCCAGCTCGTTTTGTTCTAGAAAATTAATCAAGCCCTCATACATATTCTTCGCCTTATGACCCTGGTTAGGCATAGACATAAGAAAACGCTCAACAGGAGCTGACCCTCAATAAACTGAACCACTAACGTCAATGGGCCCATGGGGCAACATGGCCTTCGTCAGGAGTCGAGTCCAGAGAAACTGAAAAATATTTTGCAGTTTTCACTCGATCAATATTTTTTTTAAACGGCTTTTTCTTTAATTTCTAGCAGTTCCTCACAAATCGTGGATGTCAAGTAGTTTGTTTTCCCGCTCAAAGAAAAAAAAAAAGTTTTTCGTCTAACTATTTATAACAAAACTCAGTATATTTTTGTTTCTACTGAGCCTTTATCGATTTAATTTAATTTTTTTGTGGTGTGGTGGCGGCGCCCTTGTGGTGGCGGCCCATGTTGCCTATGCTTAAATCCGGCACTGGATATACTACATAAACTTTCGGACTCCCCCAGCTCGGAAGCGAGGCGCCCGGTTAAATCACGGCGAGGGCGACATGAAATTAATTTCGTTCCGCATTATTTTGATTTTGCTATATCTCCTAAGGTATTTATTTAATTTGCATGGTATAAAGGGAAAAATTAATCTTCATGAAATTTTCAACCCAACTAACGTATTTAAAATGATAAGGATTACTACAGTATTTGTGTAAATAGCTTTCCAATTACCGCTTTATAATTTTTTTATTATTTTTTTTAATTTCCCATTTTTTAAAGCATTAAAATGGATATATAGCATATTATCCGTAAGAGATAGGCATATGCCATCGCGGACTTTTTGTAGACCTTTTTAAGGTGTACAGTACATTATTTTGATCTATCTCGTACGGTTCAGCCAGCGTTTGCAAACTAAGCGCAAAAAAATTGTTTATTAAGACATCACATTAGAAACCTCAAAAATTATCATTGTTTCTCTACTATATTATGCATGTATTATAGATATAAATAAGCCTTCCTCTTGAATCACTCTATCTATCTATCTCTCTCTCTATCTCTAAAAAAACCGCATCAAAATCCGTTGCGTAGTTTTAATTAAAGATCTAAGTATACATATCCCTATGTATGCTTAGATCTTGCAGACAGCGGAAAGCGACTTTGAAAATAAATTGTACTTTATTTTGATGCTATGTACTTTTTTTTTCTTACCTATTTTAACCAATGTACTTTAACTGCAAGAAAAAAAAGGTGGCAACCCTACGTCCAAGGTCTGGTAGAAGGAGCGTTGCGCGTTGGTCGTCCGCCAGCAATATGGCCAGACGACATTGTTGCCATCGTGGGTATACCCTGGATGAGACTGGCACATGAACGTGGAGCTTGGCACAAGTGAAGGGAGGCCTATACCCAGCAGTGGATGAAGTCAGGCTGTGGATGATGATGATGAACTGTAAATAATATTACCGCCTGATTTTCACGAGGAGAAAATCCTTATGGATGTTCTCCACCCTGGAGCGGGCGAACGAATATTTCAGACTAACTGACTTCAACCTCCCTGTTTCCGTCTCTTCAGATAACATTACCGTGACCCAGCTGTCGTTGTTGTAAAAGCAAGTCCCTAAAGTAGCCTCTTTAAACTCAATTCAGTTATGAGGATCACGATTCACAGATATTCTTGCCCACTCATTTTTATCAGTTTATAAAGTATGATGAGACCCACTAATAGGTTTGCTAAAGCTGAATACGATCCTGATTAAAATAAGATAAATATAAAAGTAGCTAGTTCTAGTTTCTTATCTAATTAAGTCGAAAGTGTATATAATCGTCCAAACTTCGATAATACAACGAAAATCAAAACAACATTACTTTAATGAGATACCTATTTACCATGATTATTTATTGTACCTATCGAGTTTCCGATATTTCGGCACTGTTGCAAGCGCTATGATTGAAGCCCTAAGGATACTGGTTAGTGACCATGTTATCTTAAACACTTATAACGGTAATTGAAATTCACGCACAGAACTGACGCTCTTTTGGCATTCTCTACCAGTCTACCAAAGATGGTGAAGAGGTACGATGGCAGGTACAGGTAATATACACCTAACAAGTAACCTACTTTATCTTTCATATATTATTAATAGTACCTACTCAATCCTACGATGTATGTATGTAAGAGACACTGCAATAATATGATCAGGGAATTATGACATCGTGTCCAATACATACGAAGGCAAAGCACGCATAATGTCGACGGTCGATGCGCTATTGCGAAAAACGCATTTGCGAAATGTTTGGGGTGAACAAACTAATTACGCAATTATTACTGGTGCTAATCAAACAATTAGTATGTAGTACTGATGTAGCGGTGTTGACTAAAATTGGAAGTAACTGCAGGAAGCTGATGTAGGTTGAAATAAACCGTGCCTGTGCATTTTTTTCTATTGATCCATCAAGTTGTGTTAGAAGCAAGTAGATCTCTTTTAAACTTATATAATAACATACTGAGTATGTACCTATGTAATTATAAATGGTCGCCAGCGGTCGAGGCGGTCGGGGTCAAAGAGAATATAATATAGTCGGGGTGAGTCACCGGAGTACCGCTGGCCAACAGTTAATAATTGCACTAAGTATACATAAATTTGACTTGGATAAAACTTGAGAAAAATGCCGTGACATTTAAAATCAGCTGATAACTTTCTGACCGTACTGAGTTTGAAACTGTAAGCGATTTTCATGTATCGACTTACTTCCCAGTTACCGTGTACGACCAGAGAAACCACTAAAGCCGAACTCGTTATGTATGTATATAGGGAACTATATAGGGCCTTCTTCAAAAATAGAACGTCAATAATTCTTAAATACATTGTACAAATACATTGACGCAAATTACAGACGATTATGTATTTACTAGTTCAACATAACTTAAGTAACAAATCAAATTTACCGCTACAACGAACGACGTATTACGCAGCACCGATTGGCATCCGGCACTTTAATGAAGACATTTTCATGCAGCAAATATATTGAAATGTAACATATAAATACTCACAAAAAAGAGGTATGATCTTCTTTCAGCCATCGTCAGTCATTTTCAAGAAATAAGGAGATGTTTGTAAATTTACCCGAACAAAACCGGCAAATTATATTTTCTGAATATTGACATTATTAGGGATACCCGGATACGCAAAAAGTATCGATACTACAGGGTATCGATGCTTTTGTTTCGAAAACGATTCTAAGTACTTTTGGAATTGATTTAATTGTTGTACAGATTTATTATTTTCTCCAAAGTATACCTTCAAGGCATGGCATACCTTCGTTTACGTACGTTATTTCTAAAGCCTGCAATACATGTTGGCCGAGCGTTGTCGAGTGAAGGCCAATACCAACATGTAGACGGTATATTTGCCTTGTCTTGCTATCGCTCGGTGTCACTTGCCTAGTTAGCCGAGTAGAGGCCAGCGCCAACGTGTATAGAGCTCATTTGGTGCAACTTGTCTTCCCTCGCCGTTGCTCGCGATCACTTGCCTCACTTCAGATTGGTGTCGGTTTTTGGTCACAAATCAAAGGCACTCGCCTGCGCTAGGGCAACGTGTGGGCAGCTCTACAGACCCTCTTCTACATTGGTCGTCTGCATTGGCGTTTGACGAACTTGTCGAACGTGTGGACATTATTTCTTGCCTTGTACCTATTTGCCAACGCTCGCGTTGGTCTACGCTCGGCCAACATGTATTGCAGGCTTAACAGTTTCTAAATATCTATTGGATATTAGTGACTATTTTGTGAGACACGTTCCTGATGGATTTTTTTGCGAAACTTAGCAACACAAACTACACCCCATTTGGGTTTTTTTTTTTAATATTAAAAATACTCGATTCCTTCAGGTATCGATACTTTTAATACGATACTGGTATTGAGTAAAGTATCGTTACTTTTCAAATTTTGCGGTTCCCTAGACGTTATTTTTCAAACACATTCGGATTCCTTTTCGCCAAGATAAATGGGAACTTGGGATCCATGACAAGTTTTGAAAGACTTTCAACACTGTTGGATTCCAGATATACAAATAAATCGATTTTTTAAGTATTTTTAAAACTTTATTAAGTTTTGTAAAATATCTTAAATCGTATTATACAATCGAATCTATAGTAACTCAAAGTAATCATGTCGTGAAATGGAACGTAGCAATGAGATAAGCAAAGAGTATGTAATACACTATGTTTTAGAGATAAGGACGTTCCACTATCAAGTGTATTCTGAGTTTATTCGATTACAATAAAATGATGTAGCCACAATTATGTCATAAAAGTCATTCCACCTAATGTATTTTATGTTTTATAAGTACTTATTGAATAAAACGGCTATACTCGAAGAACTTAATAATATTCTGCTAAAAAATGTTTTAAATTTAGTCGAGACTTTTGATCCTACTAAACTGTTACACGATAGCATTGTCCCTATATATATTGTACTCTTTGGATAGCATCACTAAAATCTAATCGATGAACCGCTGTTCGTGACGATTGTGATTTTATGGAATTTTGTTAAACTTATTGAAATCCCTCCAAAATGAATAGTTTTAACTAAACATTAGTGTATTTGGACAAAATTTAGAGTTGTCACCACTAAAATAGTGTCTGTTATCTATTATTTGTTGTTACATAGGTTAAGTATAAACTGTTATACTTTGAGCATTGCAAAGACATTTTTCCATTAAACATGAATAGTGAAAAGAGGAATGCTCGCGGAAGGGGCCGTGGTCGGGGCCGCGGCCGGGGTCGAGGTAGGGGCAGAGGCCGAGGGAAGAAAGTGCCAAAAGTTATGTCAAGTGATGAAGAAGAATGCTCCGTGGAAGAAACTACTCAAGAACCAGAAGAAGTCGTTACTGAGGAAGTGAAAGAGGAGCCTGAACCGACAGAACCTCCTAAATGTAATTTATTTTATCACAATACATGTTTACACTATGATACAGCTTGTAGCTGTAAAGTCATACATAAACAATCTAGTCTAGCAAAATATAGCAACCAAACCCAATTATAATAGGCACACATGGTTATATCTATGATACATAGTATAACTGCAACAAATAACCTCACTTTAAGTCTAACAAACATAGATAGTATTTATAAATCTATCTCTTAAAGTAATCTAAAAAATTCTGGTGGTCACATAGAATTTTATAAATAATGAAAACAATCTCATTTGGAGATATCAATGAAGCTTTATCAAACTTATGATTATGTGTTATCTGTTATCATGAAGATAGCAAATGGCACCTTATATTGAAATGTCAAGAGGTCCAACATTAACTGTATGACATGATGATGAATTCATGTTATTCCAAAGCCACTAAATCTGTGAAAGTGTGCCTCAAGTGAAAGTGGGAAGATGACAAGAAAAAGTACTTAAATTTTATTTTTATACACATTTTTGGGCTCTAGCCCAGACCCAAAGGTCCACATAAATTGTTAAACTCCGAAACAGCAAAAAGGTTGAGTCAGTAGTCTTTCTGGTTGCCAAATTTTATTGAGACTAGGCAGCATTTGTGTGTGCACTTTAAGAGTCACTTCCAACCCATCAGCGTAGCTCGTTGATCTTTCAAATACTTATTGTTTATTTATTACAAATTTTAAGAAAACTTACAGCTTTTTCTCTACAACATTTGAGTTTACAAATAACATTAAAACATTTGACACATTAATTTTGTGATTTTACTCCAAAAACTATGCAATCTGGTGCTTTTCTTTAAAAGAGTCTGCATCACAGCATCTTGACACATTAATTTTGAACTGCTACACAAATTAATTTGTAAACTTTTGGACATTCACAGTGGAAGTACCATCGGATATATCCCAACTGGAAGCCCCAGTTTTCACAACACTACAGCGCGGGCCTCCGGAACCAATGCTCAGACTGGACTGGAGTCACCGAGCCACACTTATCGGGGAGAAAGTCCTCAATCCTATGATCTACTGCTGTGATATATGTTCTAAACCTATACTTATTTATGGTCGAATGGTGAGTGGAATGTGGAACTTAAATGATATTGGTACATGATCATTGTAAAGCTGTATGTGTAATCATTGAGCCCCTTATTTTAATTACAAGCTACTCAAAACCTAGACAGACTTTTATAAGTTTTTTAGACTGACACAGTATCATTAGGAATTAAAATGGGATATTTCCTGTTTTTTTTAAATACATAGTATTGGCGACAGTGCTGAAATACACTGGAAACAATTTAAGAAAAGAGTAAATATCCTGTTCAGGTAGACTTGTTAATTTAGATGTTTTAAATTACTGATTCTTATTCGAAAAGATGTATATTCTTATCTTTTTCTCAAAGACAATTGTTACATATTGATCTAAAATTTGTTTCTGTTTCAGATACCATGCAAACATGTGTTTTGTTTATCATGTGCTAGATCTGACCACACACACTGCCCTAGATGTAGAGAAAAGGTGAATGTGCCTTCTGTATTTCTTATAAATATCTTTTTGTTCCCCTTTGATCTGCCTTTAAAGTATGAGTGAACAGGCATCATCAGACACTTGCTTCTTTCATCTCTATCTCTTAACTATGACCTATACCTATGATGAAGGTATGATTGACAAGGTCAATAGTAGGCTTATTCGAAATCCTACATTTTTAACCGACTTCTAAAAAAGGAGGAGGTCCTCAATTCGGATGTTTGTTTGTTTTTTTTTATGTTTGTTCGGGCATAACTCCGTCGCTTGCCAACCGAATTGAAAA
This sequence comes from Tholera decimalis, assembly GCA_943138885.2. Lineage (NCBI taxonomy): Eukaryota > Metazoa > Arthropoda > Insecta > Lepidoptera > Noctuidae > Tholera > Tholera decimalis. Next base: position 10,206,557 of record OW964552.2, on the reverse strand, counting down.
ATTCTTTTTTTGTTGAAAAGGGTATACTTTCCAAATGGTCCCATGAAAATTTTATCGAAATCAGACAAGCCGTTTCTGAAAAATCAACAAAAGTAAAAAAAAATATTTACTTTGATGATCTTTTCGTTTACTCTGCATTCGTTTACTCCGTCATGTACGAACCGATTTAGAAAATTCACTGACCCACTAAAAAGCGCGAAAATAAAAACTTTTTTGCAAAAAATGAAACCGACTTCCATATCAAAACACACCAAAGCCAAAAATAATTTTAATTTCGGAAGGCGGTGTGAAAAAAAAAAGAAAATACAAAACCAATAACACCGACTGCCGAAATTAAAGTTATTTTTGGCTTTGTATTGTTTTGATATGGAAGTTGGTTCTATTTTTTGCAAAAAATATTTTTTTTTTCACAGTAAATTAATATGTGTCAATCAATTTTAGAAAATTAAAAAAAGCAAGTGAATTAAAATTATTTTTGGCTTTGTAGTGTTTTGATATGGAAGTCGGTTTCATTTTTTGCAAAATAGTTTTTATTTCAATCACTTTCCAGACAGTATCAGAATATGGGAACCTAAGTTACAATGTGTTTTATAAATGACATTTAACTTTTTCAGGTTTTGCGAGTGGAACAGACAGGATTAGGCACAGTTTTCATGTGTACTCATTCTGGTACGCGATATGGAAACACTGGATGCAGAAGAACTTACTTGTCACAGGTAAAATAGATACACATTCTCTGTTCTTCTATACTAATATAAAAAGAGGAAAGATTTGAATGTTTGGAATGAATATGCTCAAAAACTACTGGATCGATTTTGAAAATTCTTTCACCAATAATATGCTACATTATATAGTTGCTAATAGAATTTAAAAGTATTTATAGTGTTAATTTATTTAAAAACAAATTGAGGACCCATTTATTGAGGAAAGATTATTATAGTATAAATGAATTTATAGATAATTAATAATATTAATAGACAAATTTTATTAAATTGACATATATTATTTCTGTAGGTACTTGAATTTTTAATTGATTGTTATTGTTTTTATTAATTGACTTTTCTAAATGTGTTTTAATTTAATTTAATTGCAATGTTTTTTTTTTTATTATTAATATTTTTAACACAATGTACATAGGTATATTGTAATGAAATAAATTACTTATGACTTATATAACCCTTTACATAGGAGCAAACCTGGTGGCAGAAGCTGGTAATTAAATAAAATAAAATATTGAAAGTTACTCATAATACTGCAAGCTCAGCTGGATATTTTTTTTATAAAAAAAACTTGCGTTGAATGTGGTTAGCATTCACATTACTAGCAATCTTGTAAGTTAAGCTAGTATGCTTGTGTCTTGAGTGGGTTCACGGCAAAAGTGTAATGAGTGGGGTTCGAACCTGCGACCTCTCGATCACAAGGCCGACACCTTAGCCATTAGGCTATTGACGCTTCAAAATTCAAGCATTAGTTGCAGTATAAAACATTCCTTTCATAAATGTACACTGTCTTATGTTGTTCATTTATTTCAGAGAGATCTTCAAGCTCATATCAACCACAGACACGTTTCTTCTGGTCCCGCCGAGAGCAAACCGGAGCCGGAACCGCCATCAAGTACTGTTGCTATCGTGAAGCCTTTAACTGTAAGTATGATGTGACAAAATTAGAATCTTATACATAAAAATACTAAACAATACTTATCCTATCGGAAAATTGGCTCCTTTGCAAGAAGCCTTCACCCGCAGAGGGGTTCTTGCAAATCTATTAAAAAAATAGGCCAAGTGCGAGTCAGACTCGCCCATGAAGGGTTCCGTAGTAACTACGCCAAATAACTTTGTTTTTCATAGAGTTTATATGAATTAGGAAGTTATATTTGCGGTTTTAGATAATATGCTTTATCTCAAAAACTGCTGACCCAATCTCATTCAAACCAATTTTCGTATATTTGTTTTTAGATTTTTCACTCCATTATTATAGAAGTTAGAGGGGGGAAGACACACTAAAAAAAAATAAAGTTTAATAATTTGAAATGACTTCTGGGCCTTCGCGTCAAGCATTCTCTTTACTTTTGGGCGTATTGGTGCCAACAATGAAAAAAAAGAACTAGAAAAGTATGTTTAAAAAATTAATATATTAAATATTATAAAATGTATAATCACTACATAGTATAAAACAAAGTCGCTTCCCTGTCTGTCTGTCCCTATGTATGCTTAGATCTTAAAAACTCCGCAACGGATTTTGATGCGGGTTAATAGATAGAGTGATTCTTGAGGAAGGTTTTAGTGTATAATAATTAATAAGTTAAGGTTTTGTGTAGATTGAATGAAATACGACGTTTATACTTCAACATGTCGGAAAGAATTAAGCCTATCGGGAGCTTTAATCGAAAACGCTGCCAAAACCTTTTGAGTTATAAAAATACAATATGGGGCAGGATTGTTTATCGTTTATAGATCTACAAAAATATGTCTATCTCACAAGAATAACTCACAATAACAATTTTTTCTTTTACAAATTACATTAAAATGATGGGTCATATACGAATCTTTTTTTAACAGTACAGTATTACTCCTTATCCAATTAAATACGTCAGATATGTTGAGGATTTAATGTAGATCAAAATTGTTTTTTACACTATATCAATAAAATGAATATCTTATGAGTTATCGCGGATATATGAGTGTGGCAAATTACTGGACGAGAAATTGATTAAGCAAAATCATATACCTACAGGGTTAAATGTAAAACACTGAAAACCTCTCAGGACTATGTTACTAACATCATAATCAACAACTTTTGTTCTATGACTTTTAAGAATTCGTCATATTTTAGTTCACCAGATTTTCATACAAAAATAAAAATATTTAAATTGAACGCCCTAAATGTTACGAAGTCTATGCGAAGCAAAAGAAAGCAATTTATACTATCGCTTTCTTTTGCTTTGCATAGACGCTACATGCGTTTAGGGCGTTCAATTTAAATATTTTTATTTTTATATGAAAATCTGGTGAACTAAAATATGACGAATTTTGTTGAAAAACAAAAGTTGTTGATTATGATGTTAGTAACATAGTCCTGAGAGGTTTTTGGTGTTTTACAATTAACCCTGTATAAGCAAATATAACCTTTATTACCCGAGCAAAGCCGGGCCGGGTCGCTAGTATAATATAAAAAAATAGTCCACCATAATGTAAGGGTCTAATCCCCCCAGCAGCTCCCGCCGTCGGCCAACGACCCGCGGTCGCACGCGCACGCGCACGCGGCGGGCGGCGAGCGGGCGCGCGCGCGCACCAACCTCATCACCGTGCCCATACAGGACCAGGCCGACTCGCACGCCTACTACACCTACTACCCGGTCAGTATGCACGCTTCATTATTAATACTACATTGTGTATCAAGGGCCGTAAGTAAGGAATTACGATCGAGGCTCTAGTAGAAGCCCGAAGTCAGAGACTGAGGGCTTTCTGAGTCGAGGTTCGTAATCCCCGTACCGCCCGTGAAACATACAATGTTTTTCATCACATTTGCGAGTAAATAAATAAAATTATAGGGCAGAAAATAAATATTTGTTATACAAGATTGCAAAGTTGCTTTTTAACCGCGTGCTCAATTTTGATGACCGAGCAAGCGAAGGATTCTAAAATTGAATCACGAGTGCAGCGAGTGATTCAAACATTGGAATCCTGAGCGTTAGCGAGGGAATCAAAAGAGCATGAGGTGAAAAATCTTTGCACTCAAGTGCAACACGTAACTTTTCATCCTACCTCAGCAAGGAAATTACTAAATGCAAAAAAAAAACATTTACATTCACAAGATACTTTTATTTCAGTTTAGGTATTAACTACTACATTATGCTAAGTAAGTATTACAGAATAATCTTTAAATTATAACAAATAATACTTAGGTATAATTAAGAAAAATTGAATGTAACGTTGCTACAGTTACTTAAATTAAGTATAATATGTAATATTTTGTTAGGTACCGTAAATTCAATTTACTTTATCCTCTAGCGGATAAAAACGGCTTTTGCACTCAGATATCGAAGAGCAACAATACTCTTTCCGAGATGGGGGGATGAAAAACTTATTTATTAAAATTTATAGTCACTGTACACTTAGTAAAATTAAGACAAAATATAAAAATAATTTCGACGTTTTGTTACAAAAAACTATTAATGAAATAATGATGTTTATTTTGCAAATGGGTTATAAATAACACTTTTACACGTCATTTTTTTTCGTAAATGTAAAATAGATGAGGCCAGTGTTTCCTAACTGACTACTCTGAGAAGAAACACTGAAACAAACTCAGAGGTCAATGTCTCTTTTAAAGTCCATACAATGTGTAGTAATCAAATCATATGAGAGCCATGTAGGTTTATGCCTGTGGCGCCCTTTAAAGGACAGAATCATACAGATTTGAGCAGGCCCGTCCAAACAGTGCAAGCATTTGTCAAATATCGCGTAGCTCAACTTATATCTTAAGGAGCTTCAACGATTTGACGAACAATACCAAAGTTAGGACATTTGGGTAGGCCATATAAAGCACTCACACTGCCAGACTATTAAAATCGATTATTAAGAACATTAGTTGAGTATTTAAGTAACATGTAGCGCGATTGCTATGAAATTCCTGTTTAGATAACATTTTGAGACAATTTTTCAATTGCGTGTAAACTCCTTGCTTGTACTTGCATGACCTGTGTGCTGTGCTATAAATTAAAAAAAAAAACCTTACCGTCCTTGGGTTTCATTACAAAAAGAAAGCTCGGGGGTTTTATATGGGGCATTACGGCCAAGTTAACCTGTATGTTTAGATACTGTTTACGTGCAGATGTGATGTAAAAGATGTATTGTGCCTTTTCATTTTTTGTCGACTAGCTTTTTCCCGCGACTTCGCTCGCGTGGGAGGTTTTTCCCGCGTAAATCCCGGTTCCGTTGGAATTTCGGGATAAAAACTATCCTATGTCCGTCCCAGGGTCCTAAACTATTCCCATGCCAGATTTCGTCTTTATCGGTTCAACGGTTTAGGCGTGAAAAGGTAACAGACAGACAGACAGAGTTACTTTCGCATCTATACTAATATTATAAAGCGGAAAAGTTTGTTTGTTTGTTTGCTTGAACGCGCTAATCTTCGAAAGTACTGGGTGGATTTGGGTGCAATTTGGTATGGAAGTAGCTTGAAGCTTGAGGAAGGTTATAGGCTACATTTTACGCGACTGCAAAAAAGGAGAGTTATGTTTTTACCGTGATAGATTCCACGGGAGAGAAGCCCCGCGTGAGTACTAGTTTATAATATTAGTATGGATTTCTAGGTCGGACAAAAATTGCTATTTAATTTTTCTGAAAAAAAAAATCTCGATAGTAGCCCGGAGTTCGGAAGCTGGCGTTGTGATACCCTGTGCCTTGGAAAGCACGTAAAGCTGTTGATCATCGTCATTTGGACATCTTTGACAGTCGTTATGGGTAGTCAGAAGCCAGTAAATCTGAGATTGGTCTAGCCAAGGGTATCGTGTTCCCCAGCTACTGAGTGGTGAATATCTGATAGTCAGTCGCTCCATGTAAAACACTAATACTCAGCTGTATCCAGTTAGACTCGAAGCCGATCCCAATATAGTTGGGAAAAGGCTAAACAGATGATGCAACCTTCTTTACCTGTTGATTATTATCATCATAATAGACCTATTCCTCGAACCCGTGATACATGTCCTACAAATAACAGTCATGCAAGCAGCAAGTACAGTTTAACATGTTTTAGCATTACATCTCAGTGTTGTAAGTTCGATCTATGTATTTTCTATACTATAATATTATAAAGCTGAAGAGTTTGTTTGTTTGTTTGCTTGAACACGCTAATCTCAGGAATTACGGTTCTAATTTGAAAAATTCTTTCAGTGTTAGATAGCCCATTTATCGAGGAAGGCTATAGGCTATATATCATCACGCTAAGACCAATAGGAGCGGAGCACTAATGAAGAATGTTTCAAAATCGGGGGCTGCTTTTTCCACGCGGACGAAGTCGCGGGCGGAAGCTAGTAATAATATTATAAAGCGGAAATGTTTGCTTGCTTAAACTTGCTTAATCTTCGAAAGTACTGGGTGGATTTTGATGAAATTATATATGGAAGTTTTATCGTGATTATGTCCTCGGGAGCGAAGTCCCACGCGACTGCTAGTGATGTATAAATCAGTTGAAATGATGCACACATTCATTTTACCTTATGCAGGACACTATTTAAAATGAAAGTAATGACATTACTGAACTCCGATATAAAACAATATATAATAATAATACAATCAGCCAGCCTATAACATTCCCACTATCTATGAGAGATAATGAGCCGCAATCTACCACGTAGGCCCACCGTGGGTTTTTTTTTGTATTCTATCCTGTATAGGCCACCCCCATGTCCTTAAAAACACTGTTCTACTGCTTTACATCGAACAAGCCTTCGTAACTCATGTCCAGGTCATACCACCACCGCTTTCTGGGCCTCAGCAATATTGTCTATCCTATGGCATCCATTGCTCAGAGCTTTATGCCCAACAGTCAACAAAATAATGTATCTACTAGCTTCTGCTCGCGACTTAGTTCGAGTGGGAGGGTTTTCCCGCGTAAATCTTAATCCCGTATTAATTCCGGGATAAAAAGTATCCTATGTGTTATTCCAAGATGTCGACTATCTACTCACCAAACATTCAGATCTGTTCAGTAGTTTTTGCGCGATAGATACTCTTTATTGCACACCAATAATTTAAACACTCCTGATTCACAATATTGCTGAATATGGTTACAATGGCAGTTTATAGCGATATCTTCTAGACGAAAACAAACATTAATCTTCACGAACTTATTAAGAACTATTACTATAGCATGACTTTTAATTTGATGCAGTAGACTGTTATATATTTTTTTTATTAGGGATGAACCCACTTTTGACCTCGATCACACCTGATGGTAAGCGATAGATGAGGTCTACGATGGAACGAGCGAGCCCAGAAGATGCCTATTTATTCTTGCTTTAAAGGCTGAAAGGTCATAAGTGGCAGGGAACACAGAAGCCGGCAGAGAATTCCACAGCTTGGCTGTGCGCACAATAAATGTGGAGAAGAAGCGCTTGGTACAAGACGGTATATCAACCAAGTCTTATTTACTTTGTGTTTCAGCCCCCACAACCAGTGCCGCCGCCGTCTCTCCCGCCGGTTTCATCGGTACCGGTGCTTGCGCATACAATGAGTGTGCCTCCGCCGACGTACTACGCGACTGCCCCGCCTTACTCCGCACCGCCGTCTTATGTACAGCCTGGTAAGCATACAACAACTACCGTTACTGTTAGCCTGCATCATCCCACTGCTGGGCAAAGGCCCGTGACTACAATTGTCCTGTCTAGGGCCAAAGTTGACGTTAATATGGTTTAGCTCGTGTCGCAAACTTCTACAAGGTCTGCCGCGACGCCTTCTCGCACAACTGGCAACTGGCTTCTATAAGAATTACTAAAACTATAAATATCTCTAATATCTTTGTCTAAACTCGAGGATGATTATTACGAGTTCGTGATGAATTTCACATGTTTTTTTTAAGTCTTGTGTTATGAGACCCTGCTTGTATTTGAGTTTTGTTTAGAACAAATTCCAGTATTGAGAAACTTTATAAGCTTATATGAACAAATACTCCAATTAGTAAATCGTCATCTGCTTATCCTTTTCTCTACTTTGTCGGGGTCCTCGTACCAGTCTACCCGGATGCGACTGTATACAGTGCGTTCCAACTGCTATTAGGAAAAATTTAGCGCCATATTGTGACTATGTCAGCTGTCAAATCGAACCATTTGGGTAGAGTGCCTGAGTGTTTTGGGTGCCGGATTCTGTGTTTCCCTCAGACTAAGGAAAAAAGAATAGACATGAAATACCTACGAAAAAAGCGTGCATACCTATTGTGAGTCTGGCACAAAGATGGCGGCTTGCCGTAGAGCTGCGCGCATTATAACATCGATAGTTGAATTGCACGGTGCTTACAGAATTCAAAATTGTCGAAAATGAGTGTAACGTTTAAGAAATTCATGGCCCTTTGCTGTAAGTTTTTACTATTTTTAACTAATTTCCCTATAAGTCTTATTTCGTTTCGCAAGGATTAAAAAAATAGGCCCCCAATCCAGATGCACACGTTTTTTTTAGCTTTCTTCAGTTTTATCTACGTGGTAATGTGAGCTATAAAAACGCACACGCTCGAAGAGTGTCACTTTACATGGCAGGCAGGGCACGTGGATACTGAATAGATGCTACTGCAATTAAATTAACTATCTGTATTCTGTACTTGTACAGGTATGTTCATAATAAAACAAATTTTACTATGGTGTGGTATGTCTATCCCATTTATTCCCAGTTGCCACCGCGGCGATCACGAATAAAAAACTGTAGCCTTGTGATCGCTGTGTTCATTGCTCGCTTTTTCCTGTGAGCGTAGTATGCGACCGAAATTGCGGCCAGAACAACTGTGGCGACCACGCTCAACATAGTGGGTGCGAGTAAAAAACCTCCTACACACAGTGCCGCCGGCTGGGGAGGATGCCGCGCGCGGCTCAGGGTTACTTGCGCTTGGAATTAAGATTGAGTTTCGTGCGGACTTCTAGTTTCTGCGACATGTGCCGGGGCATATGTGTAGGAGCCTTATTAGAGTATCACTATTACTGATTAGCATACCACGACTGCAGTACCTGTACCTAAGGTCTATAATTACCAATGAAAAGAATAAATAAATACAAAATACGGTTTGTTTTCATCGTTTGTCAGACTATACTTATTTTTATTAACTAATAATATAACTTAACATTATTTTTTTTATTTGTGTACATGGCTCGATCATTCATAATAAAACAAAAATTATCATTTTACACAGATTTATTGAAAACTATAAAAGCCGTTTATCCCAGTCATACTTAAGTTCTAAAATAAAAATATGTATACACAATAATCAAATAAGAGCACGTTGCACAAATTTTATACAAATATACACATTAATAAAACATGAGCATGTTGAACAAACAAAAAAAAAAAAAAATATACAAACCACACAATCCTTACTTATTAATATTATTATAAGTGCGAAAGTTTGTTTGTATGGATGGATGTTTGTTACTCTATCACGGCTGAACGGATTTTTATGAAATTTGGCACAGATGTAGATATATATAGTATAGTAATATATAGTATAGTAGATATAGTCTCGATTTTCTTACTCTGTCTTCTCACTTTTTCATTTAATGTTTTAATTTTTTGCTTCCGATATTCACATTTTGATTTTAAGTTTTGAATAATTTCAAGCGCTTTATCCTGAAACAAAAAAAAACGAATTAACTTCTAGTTTTCTGCAACTTCGTTCAAGTTTTTGCCGTAAATTAATTTGAAATTACCAGTTACGCTGCCCACAGTACATACAGTAACATATTATAGAATAGAACACTTACATCTGCATAGCTAGAAGTGCTGCAGACAGGCTCCTCTTCCAGTGTTTTGTGAGAAAAAAATGTTGTGCCTCACATTCATTAAATTGGGCTGGTAACTGTAAAGAAATAACAACAATTTTTTACATTGAGTGAGTTTGTATTTAAAAGTCAAGATAGCATGGTAATTACCATAAGGAACATAATTATTATGAAATATTACACTTACATCTGCATTGTTAGAAGTGCTGCAAACAGGTTTCTCTTCCAACACCCTGCGAGGAACAGATCGTTGTTCCTCACAGTCGTCAAATTGTGCTGGTAACTATACAAAGAATAACCATAAATGTTTAATATTTACATTGCGAATTTAATCACTAACTCACGCTCACATTTGTTTAGCTTGCATTTTAACATAGACACAACATTTTATAACCTGATATAAATGTATGTATCATTTTCAAAAATTAATCATTATCCATCTCCTTTTGCTATGACTATATCAGGAGTAAAAATAGTGCAGGTATATGTGTCTTAATCTGTGTGAGGAGGTGGATAATTAAAATCATATAACTTATATTAGGTTTTGATTCAGTCTGTACGAGAATTTTAAGGATGTTTTATAATTTTCAGAAAAAAAAGTTATCTATTTATTCTGACTGATGTGTATTTAAACCTGAAACTTTATACCAGTATTTCAGCAATATAGCACTGCTGTTGCTGACATGCTTCTCGTCCCTCCTCTCTCTCCATCAACTGGTTTGGATTGGTTACTTGTCAGTAAGTAGGTAAACACAATAAACCTGTCTATTTTCAAAACTTACCAATAATTCACTTGAAGGTAAAGCATCATCGCGCAGTCTTGTTATATTTAAAGTTCGGTTAAAACATTTATCTTCAAAATGCAGGGAACAAATAAAAATATGCTTGTTTGTAGTATTCAAATTTTCAATCCCAAGTATATACAGCCACTGTTCTTTTCTTTCTTTACATGTCGGCAATCTAAAATCATAAAAAGAAATCGAGTTAAATAATATTCACCTGTCGATATGTTTTATCGATAAATTGAAAATTCCGAACCGTAACTCTAACTCTCTGTTTACTAACAAATGATTTGCTTAAAAATCACATAATATCAACAGTAAAACAGTAAATAATTACAGAAAAGCAAGTGTATCTTTATAAACTTTCTCAAAAATAGCAAAATCTTTCAAAATAATAGAAAAAAACAAGATATTTTGAATGAATTCGGTTACTTACCTGTGCAACGTTTTATTGGGATGTTTTTGTTGCTTTTCATGCGGCAGCCTAACACACTGCACCTACCCATGATAAATGCAGTATTATGCAAGTTCTTACACTATAAACAAGCACAATTTTCGCCTATTATCACCAAATTTTCTTAAAAACACTGAAACAAGCAAGTCGCGATGACAAGTGATGTACTTGTTGTTGGCTGTGACAAAACATGGCGGCCGGCCGCAGTTAGGTATTTTGCGACATCACCAAAGTTATGTTGCCATTTTTGGCAATGATAAAACTAATGTTGTCCTTTTTTACATATGATTACTCTCACAAGTTAAAAAGAGATGCCGATATATCAGTAACTATGCCGTCGAAATGCATCATATTCCTATAACTACTGTTCGTATAGAATGTTTATGCCATGTCCTCTTTTTTTCCTTAGTCAGAGGTGTTTTCCGATAGCTATAACCTTGTTCTTGTTTAAATCTTGAAGGGTAAGTCTTGGTCTTTCTAAAATTAGGCGGTCTTGGTCTTGCAAAAATGCAAGAACAAGACCAAGACTGATTTTGGGCAACACTAATTTAATTATTTAAAGTCATAATTAGTATTTTTTAAACATACTTTTCTCTCTTATTTTCATTGTTGGCACCAATACGCCCGAAAGTAAAGTACGCATGGCGCAAAGGCCCAGAAGTCATGTCAAAATTATTAAAACTTGATTTTATTTAATTTTTGATGATACGCTCGCGTTCGACCACCAAAATATGGATTAGTTTTGTTTCGCTTAATATTTGTAAATAAATAATTTAATAAATCCTTGTTTTGTTCACTGTTTTTTTTATTGACAATAGGTTCGCGTTTGACCACCATCTCACCTGACGGTAAGTGATGATGTGGTCGAACCGACTTCGCCCTCTGTCCGCGGGAGCTATGCCGTGTCCCATAAACATGGGACCGTCGTTTGGTCGCCGTTTTCGGCGTAACTGGTCGGGTGTGCGTTGTAAGCGCCTGCTCAAAAGTGAACGGCAAACGCACACCCGTATGTTTAACTGCTAGTTATAGCTATCAGGAAACACAGACTCCGGCAGGGAATTCCACTCCTTAGCTGTACGCACGAATGAATACTTTCAGTATTCACATATATTATTATTGTATTATTGTTTCACAATTTTCATTGGGTTTTATTATAAAATGTTTTTATTTTTTGTCGTGTCGTATTATCGTGATTAGTTAATACTTGTGTGTATTATTTGTACAATATCGACTTATGCGCATTACGAACAATAACATAAACATACATTGTACAAAATATGTATTAAAAGAAAAAGAGTGCATCTCTAGTTTTGAACATCGCGGCACTTTGATAGTGCGCAGCTTTGTTGTCGGCAACAATTTGATGTTTCCGACGACAAAGTCGGGTCGGATACTATAACCTGTCATAGAAAGTTCGCATCTATTCGAAAGTTCAAGGTTAAGATACGAATACACCCGCAGGCGGCTTCTATTGATATCGCATACAATCGTCGCCACCGCGCTGCGCTCCCATATGAGAAATATTGTGAATACTTGTGTGTAAAAATTGTCTAATACTAATCAAGAGTGACGTCATGTCACGCATTTTGTGTCTTAAAATCACACACATTCAAAAATTTAGATTAGCATTGTCGGTTTATCAACACCTATCTAGTAGTTATTAAGTACCTACATAAAAACAGTAGGTAGCGTACCTAGGCAAATTTTATTTAATTAATGTAGATTAATTCCATCAAAAGAATATAATTAATAATAATAATAAATAATAATAAAAATATTTATTTCATAAAACAGGATAACACATTGCACTTTCTATATTTGACATTACGTATAGCATATAGCATGTAACAATTTGTTACGCTTTAAGCACAGTTTTATACTCTATCTCTTAAACTAGGTCAGGCCTGTATCTTAAGAGATAGGGTTCAGCCATTTACATTTTAAAAACAGTATTATGCACAAGTGAACACTGTGTTGATTTTATACACAAAAGTTATTATGAAATAAGTACATAAACAAAGTATCTTTCTGTAGACGTATGTGAGAATGTTGTGTGTGTGTGTGTGTGATGATGTGTGTATGTGTGTGATGATGCAAGTGTGTGATTATGTTAATTGATGTAGCGATTATATAGTTATAATGTAGTTTTTTAGTGAAATATTACGAGATATATGTTAGGAGATTCTCTGTTGTGAGGTAATCCTGCTGCAATAACCATTGAGTGATTTTATGTTTTAGCGTGTGCCTGTTTAAATCAAGTAAGTTTAGTTTTTTGTGTAGTTTATTGTATATGTGTGTACCAATGACGTAAAACTGGTGTTTTGCAAATGAGGTTTTATGTCTAATACCTGGCGGAGTGTTCCTGCGTTTTTCCGGGTTGGATCTGGGCATGGCCCGGTGTGTTCTGAGGACAGACTGCAAGATAAACAGCTGTCTTACAGTTCATACCTTACATTCGTTGTACAGTTGTTTGGTTGGATATCTGTACGGTTTCTTTAACATTACTTTCAGTACGGCTCGTTGAGCCCGCTCTGCCCTCAGCAGATTTGTTTTAAATGCACCACCCCATGCAGTGATGCAATATCCAATAATCGACTGGCACAGCGCAAAGTAAACCATTTTTAGAATGCCTATGTCAGCCGATTCTCTAAGGGATTTAAAAACATAGATAAGACGCGTTGTTCTGCTTGTAATCATTTCAAGCTGTTTATCCCATCTTAGGCCGTCATCTATTTGCAAACCTAGATACTTCACACAGTCTTTTCTAGCTAATTTTGGGCATGAACATGATGTTGAGTTTATGCAAGAGTGAGCCGTTATGGTAAAGTCATGCGATGGTTTGGTATTTCGACGAATTGCGAAAGTAACGTAACAAGATTTGTCAACGTTTAGTGTGAGCAGATTTTGGTGGAACCAGTTCATTATACTACGAAGGGCTTTTTCTGCCTTTATTTTAACCGCCTCCCAAGTTGGTCCGTAGATAATGATCGCAGTATCGTCCGCGTATGCGTAGATCTTACAGTTTGGGAGAATCATTCTGCAAAGTTCATTGACATAGATCAGGAACAATGTCGGACCTAATATGCTACCCTGGGGCACACCGTAAGTCACAAATTCCTCTTTGCTGAGGTACGAATCTATTTTGACTTGCTGGGAGCGATCCTTGAGGTAATCTTTGAAGATGTTGAGTGCAATGCCACGTACACCCAACAACTCCAGCTTCGAGATAAGTTTGGGAACAGAAACTGTGTCAAAAGCCTTCGACAGATCAAGAAATATACCTAAACACTTTTCCCCATTGTCAAGTTTTCTTGCTACAAATTGCGTAAGATCCAGCACAGCATCTTCCGTCGAAACCCCGGTCTTGAAGCCGTATTGGTTCTCAGCAATAGAACTATGTTTTTGTAAAAAGCTCTTAAGTCGTTTGTTAAGAATCTTTTCAACAACTTTTGAAAGTGAAGGGAGGATGGATATGGGTCTGTAATTGTTGACACAGGTTCTGTTCCCACTCTTATATATTGGATGAACTATAGCTTTTTTTAGTCCGGCAGGGAATGTTCCCGTTTGTAAGCAACGATTGCAGATATAGGTTATTGGTGGCACTAGTATGTGGCGACAAGTTTTCAGCAGAGTTGATGATATACCGTCCCAACCTACAGCACAGTCATTACGTAATTGTAAAATTATTGTTTCTACTTCACTTTCATCAGTGTCAAGTAAAACCAGGGAGTTTGTTGGAGGAGATGACATTGACTCCACGCATGGATCACTGTCTGCGGGTGTCCTATTTGGAGCAGGGCCATTTATTAAGTTTGCCGCTAAATTTTTACCAATATTACTAAAGAAAGAGCATACTTGGTTTACAGAAGAGTGAGGACTATCACATAGTTTTAGCAACTCATCAGGACTGGTTCGTTCTTTGCGTGTATGAGTGATATCTTGTATGGTTTTCCAAAGAGCTTTGGGATTATTTTTTGATTTTTCTAGTTCAGTTTTTTCAAAGGTTACTTTAAGTTTCCGGAGCAAATTATTACAAAAGTTTCGATAGCGTGTATATGTTACTTTTAATGTTTTTTTTTTTATTTTTTTTTTATTTTTTTTTTTTTTATTTAGAATAGGTTAATGTTAGGTTATTAGGTGATTTTTTGGATCTTTTATGGAGCATATCCCTGTTTTTAATGCATTTTAACAAGCCCGGGGTAATCCAGGGCTTTATAATTCTTTGTTTCCTAGGAATTTTAATTTTGCTAGTGTGGTTAGTTATTACGGTAGATATCCTCAAAACAAACCTATTCAGGGCTTCATTTGAATCATTTATACTATAAATATCCGAAAAATCTATGTTTTCAAGTTCAGCTTTAATCGCATCTAGATTAGGACGGGAGAGAGTGAATTTATTTGTTGGAGTTAGGTTCGTATTCGTTAAGGTTAGTACAATAGGTTTATGGTCAGTGTTGTATGATTCAAGAATTAATGTGGTTGAGGGTAATTTGGACTTTAGTAAAACGTGATCAAGACAGTTTTCTAGCCTTGTGGGCATTAAGTGGGTTGGTAGTAAGCAATGAGAAGCATTTATTATCAGATATTCCAAGCTGTGGGGGCACTTATTTCCCGGTTTTATGTCAAAATTTAGATCACCAATAAGTGCGATATTTGGGTAGGAGGAAAGGTTATCCAAGACATTGTCTAAGCTGGACAAGAAATTGTCTATACGGTCCACACTATTGTAAGACGGTGAACGGTAAACAGCAACAAAAGCAAACGAAGAGTCAATCTGACACACAAGGGAGTTGGCGTTTATTATGCTAGGTTCCCAAACTGTAGCATTTAGGCCAATTTTAGTGTAAATTATTACACCTTCATTTTGATTTGGTGTAAGTTTTGTCGAATGTGACAGAAATCCATTAAGTAGTGGTGGGTTATTTATTTTGCTAAGCCAGCACTCAGTAAGCACAATAATATCAAAATTAATTTGAGTCGAACATATAAGGGTTTGGAGATTATCAAAATTTTTCTTTACACTACGTATATTCATATGCAATACTTTAATGTTACTCTCGGAAAAGTTTATATAATTTTTACAGTCTTGTGAATTCACAGAATATTATTTACATAATACCTACATTTTATTGCTACGTCGGCACACTATACCTATCTGGTAACACATCTGTTTCATTAATCTTCCAAAGAATCATTATGTTTATCAAAGAATGCCGTCCTTTATCGGTATTTCGGCGTGTGCTTATAAATAGGAGTATTTATTTCAATTTTAGTAATTCCAAATTGAGCTTCGCTTGGAGTTTAATGTAATAATTGTTTTTACTCTAATCCTTGTTGTTCTCGGACTGATAAGTTTATAATTTGACATCAGTGGCGAATATTCAAATACAGTCAAGTTACATGTCATTAATTTGTTTTTATATGTTTTAGCACATGTAAGCTTATTAAATGTAAACTTTCATTAAGAAATCAACGGACTTTCGTGGGACACGGTAGGTAGCTCAGTTGGGTAGAGCATCGACACGGATCGCCGAGATCGTGGGTTCAGACCATGAGGTCTGAACACACAGAGTTGATGTGTCTGTTCATATTTCGAATTTCTTATTTTTATTAAATTGGTTGGCCTTTACTATGCCTATGTCAATTCAAGCTCAAAATGTACCTACTCTGTTATATTGTTCTAAGATCTAAACAACCGTTTAATAAATAGTAATAGGATAATCGTTAATTGCAAGACTCTTGCGCAAGACCAAACCAGCATTTGGGCAACACTAAATTAAATATTATATTTAAATTTGATGTGAGACTAGGTTAAACAAAGTAAAATAAACCGTTATTATTTTTCGCCATTAATTTTTCCTTACAACTTTTTGAGTGACATTTGACAGATAAAGGTAAAATTGAAATTCCTAATAGCATTTGAAACATATAGTGCTTGTGTTTTACTTACGAGCGACTACCTATCCTGAGCTCCACGACCCAGTAGCTGATTGACATGATACTACACAAGACCGACGTAAGATATTCTGGCTTCTCTTCACGGAATGTTTTTTTATTATTGATAATAGGCTCGCGCTTGACCACCATCTCACCTGATGGTAAGTGATGATGTGGTCGAAGAGGGAGCACGCTTGCTTAGAAGTAACCTATTCACTCTTGACTTAAAGACTCCCAGGCTACAGCAATCAGGAAACACAGACTGTGGCAGACAATTTCACTCCTTAGCCGTACGTACAATGAAAATATTCCCAAAACGTTTTGTGCGTATGGGTTGGATAGGGTGAGGTACGGCGATGCGGACACCGTGGACGGATACATGGTGGACACCGTGTAACGATGGCGCATCGCCGTATGTCTTGTAGTCCGATGATGCAATGGGCTCATCCTTACAAAGTGTCTCTTGCAGATATACTATTAATAAATTTCTTTAACAAAACTTAACTAAACTTCTCCCTCCCACCAGGTGGCAGCATGTCAACGAACGTGTCAGGCGTGTCTCCAATGTCTTCCTCTGTCCCTATGGGCTCAGTGAACCCCATGGGCGAGGGCTCCCGCTGGGGCGAGGGCTACCAGCCCTCCGTACCCGTCCAACAATGGCCGCCACAGAACCAGCACCACTACTACAGGTAGCCCCTGTATAAACGCCGCTTTTCGTGGCGCGATCGCGAGTGACAACTGTACTGTGCTCTACTCGTGGACAAACACAAAACTGTGAATCTGTTAAAACTTATCGGTATATATACTATACACTCTCAATAAGTGAAGTGTTCTGCTGTGATCGTCAAGACTTGCTTTGAAAATGATGGTATGGTCCAATGGACTCGATTGTAATGGGTGTGTTTGCATTGGACTGGACTAGCAGTAAACATTTTGTGTAATAAAGCGTGCAGTGTACAGCAATTTGAAGTGGGAGCAATCACTTCCCAGTCCCTACGGGGTGGCAACTAAAAATTTTATTCTCAATTGCCATTTTGAGATTGAGAATAAAATTTCGAGTTGCCAGTTCTCCATGCGGTGGTGACTGGGAATATATCAGCGGTTACCACATCAAATACTAGAAAAGGTTTCGCTTTGGGGAAAGCAGTCACTTTTTCATATCAGAGTGACAGTCCCTTGCTATATTATAACTCAATAGGCCATATCACACTCTTAGAATGTAAGTGGAATGATTGATTCCTGTAAAATTTGATTTTGATACAATCTGAACCCTGAATCCCCGGGCGCCCAATTTACGAGTATTAAAGGGCAAACCTACCTGCACTAAGCCCGCGTAACGGATTACGATCAACCAATCCCTCTCACAGAGAGATGGCCTGTGCCCCAGCAGTAGGAACATTATAAGCTGAATATGTAGTTTAGTTAATTGGACATCCTAAAATTAATAAATAAAAAATAATGATTTTTAGAAAATAATTTATTGTAATAACCCTTATGATGGCTGGACAACACTGGCTATCATAGTCTGGTATCAATGCAAAAAAAAATGTAAATCTTTCTTGACATAAAAGAAATGCTTCGGTCATGGGAGAGATGTGAACATTTTAACACTGCTTTTACAAGACTTACCCCAAAGAGCAATATTTGAGAGTTGAGTTCACTATCATTCAAAGCGTGTGATATCGACATTCGCATTCTTCAAGCGAGCTGGATTTTGCATTGGACAAAAACAGTAGCAAAAGCTGTTCAAATGACACGAGATCTTTTATTTTGGCGAGGATAGGGATCTTCAAACGACTGTCCCGCTTAGGGTGTAGTGGAAGAGACTGTCAGGCTTCTAAAACCCACCCCATTCCTTCAGTTGCTCTTGCGTTCGGGGTAGCAGTATCTCTTTAGAACATTCCCACAACATGACACGAGGTCTCTGTCATTTAGTCAATCGTATTCGCTTATAGAATATCACTTTGCCTGGAGTCTTCTATCAGCCCCGATAATGTTGCCGTCTGCGAGGGTGAAATTATTACTCATATTATTAAAACTAGTTTTAAAAATACTCTATCTCAAACAACATTATTTTATTATTATTTTATCACATTATAGTGATAATAATAATATAGTGTATAGGTCACAAGAATGTCTTTTACTTGAAATGAATTAGTTTATTTTATTATTTTATAGCAATTACTATTTTTCTTCAGCTAATAGATTTATGTTTCAATTTTCTGTACATTACTATAAATATATGTAATGATAAATATATTTACTCTTTATTAGGGGTTATTGTAATTAAAGTGCAATTTTACCAACTTTAACCCATTATATTTATGCCACATGTCGTCTTAAGCAGTGCCTTGTAAATCTGCACTACCCCGGCAGGCGTCATACAAATTGAATTATGTTTACGTAAATAATAGTATCTATTTACTCCACATAATATCCAATAAGACTATTTTTCACTATCTCCTAATTGTGTTGATATGGCATGGAAAACATGAAGTTTTGTAGAAAAAATAAAAAAGCAATAAAAACCTTTCCAAGTGATTAGATATTTATTTAATTAATTAACACTAATCAATATCAATTATATTTACAATATGTCACATCTTTCACACTCCTCAGCTAGACACAATCAACAAATGCAATAAAATCTGCAAAAAATATTTACTTTTTTATACCCCATACATTCAACTGTTACCATAACTATTGGATTTATAAAAAGAAAAATATAATGAATACTATTTCATATAGATTCACAGTGCCACTGCAGAAATGCTATCGCTTACAGACTAACGAATCGAAATGCACATTTTACGCATGATGTACATGAAATGCTCAATAACAATTATTCACCAATTGACAGATTATCATTAATTCATACAGTATGGATTTTGTGATGTTTGAGATCTTCAGACACTCATAGGAATCATCCGTACCTATTTCTACATTGGTTCTGTGAACAGCCTTTAGTTAAATGTTAGGATCAGGTCGGATCATGAGTGCTTGGTGGTGGGTGGCGCGGGCTCGGTGAGGTCCACGAGCGTGGTTTCCGGGGCTGCGGTACTGCCTGCCGGGGTCTCTGGGAACTGCGGCGTCACTTGCGACTGCACCTTCCGCACCGCATCCATATTCACTTTGGTCGATAGGTTCTTCTGTCGCGTCTGTTCGGAAGTCTTCGATAATCTCTCGCTCAATGCTTTGAGCGCGATTTGTCTGAAAAGAATAGACTAAGAATGAAACGGTGGAAGATACAAAAGTAATTCGCCGGTGGAAGGTAAGATAAAAAATTGAAAATGATAATAAAAGGTGTGGAAAACCCAAAATAAGAACTGAAAATCTGCAAATCACTTATTGCCAAGTTATTTAATCTTATAAGATGTAGTAATCATAATTACCTGTGTATAACAAAACAAACTACCTATTTTTCGAATTTATTTCGAGATAAGCATTTGTTGTGTAAAACTTCTTAATTTCGTTTATTGCCTTCATGCCTTCAAATTAACGAAAGCAACAGCTCGCTGTATAATACAATGAAAGCGTGATATTTGGTAAAAATTTACAGGAACTTTTGCTCCTAAAAAAACCCCTATGCAAAAAATACTTATTTACGAAACATCCATTAAAAATAAAAATAAAATAATAGTCGCAGCGTCTCCGTTTCAACCACGCGGCCACCTCATAATATTTGATGAAACTTTCGGCGGGGTATCGCCAATTCAAAATCGACATTTAAAGTTTGTTTGTTTATACCCCGCCGCGACTATTTTTATTTTTAAGGATGTTTGATTAAATTTTTAATTTAATTTTTATTTTAAGCTTTT
Source organism: Tholera decimalis (assembly GCA_943138885.2). Taxonomy (NCBI): domain Eukaryota; kingdom Metazoa; phylum Arthropoda; class Insecta; order Lepidoptera; family Noctuidae; genus Tholera; species Tholera decimalis. The sequence goes on along the minus strand of OW964552.2, from coordinate 10,186,085 downwards.
TAAACTTTTCACCTACCATAGCTTTTGTGAATTTCACCAATTTCATGGAATGGAAAGTTTTTGTAATATAGTACGCGTCGTTCCCTTTTAATTAATACGCCACTTGGGTATATTTCACAATTTATTCAATTATCCATCCCCGCTCTCACTCCCCATATCTAGTAAATGGCCAAACCGATATTCTTATAAAACATAATCTGATTGTATTAAACACGTCTTGATACCCCACTTGGGTATTTTTGACAACATTCGATGAATCATCCCCACTTTCTCCACCCATATCTAATAAATGGCTGAACCGATTTTGACAAAATATGTCTAAAAGCCACTGCCGGAAAACCTGATTTTTCTAACAAAAAAAAAACCGCATCGAAATCGGTTCACCTGCTTAGAAGCTACGATGCCACAGACAGATACACACGTTAAACTTATAACAGGGGCCCCTCTCTTTCCATCGGGGGTCAGAAATGCCAATGGCTATAGTCTTTTTTCCTATTTTTACCAGTCAAACTGAAAGACTTAATATGAAGCGACTGCCTATTAGTATGATCCATAATTATGAACTCTAGACGGAAAACAGTTTAATTACCTTCGCCTCTCCATATCTTGTGGTTCGACGCCTGGCATCGATATAGTGACGCCTCCAGGACTCAACGCGAGGTGCACGCGACGTGGACTTGGGTTGCAGAGACCCATTCGGACCAAGCATCGATGCGGCGGCCCTAGGATACCCCGCACCACTGGCTGCAAGACCGTCGGGAAGAAACTGCAAATAATTCAAATATTTGTTCCATATAGAATACTGAAACATTCCATTTTGGTAAGATCTGTCAATTTGTTGCAACAAAGATACTATTTATAAACAATATACTACAGTATTAAGGTGCGCTTACACGGGAAACTAAAATTGCTCAATCCCGGTCAACATTCGTCAACTGTGACGTTACGACTACATCAAGCAATTTAGGGCAATGGCAACAAGCATCAACTTGACAAAATGTTTTACAACATTAATATTGAGTGATAAGGAGCAACTTCAAGAAACTAGGCAATACTTTCCTACACGAGCAATTCAATAAATTATTCGCTCGCTATGGACGACATTGTACTTACTGTGGTGGCTTGTAGCGCTTTTTTTTTATTATAAGTCATAAGCAAAAAAAAATGAAAAATATGCGTATCTGGATGCGATCGTTTTCAGCAAGAAGGAAGCAATCTTTATTGTGTTGTGAATTAGATGATATTTTATTCAAATTCCCGAACTGATTTTTGAATAAAGTTAGCCCATTAATTACGAAACAGACTAATTTGAGAGAACCAATTCAAGTGCAAACGAGATAGATATAAAAATTGACTGGAATTTCCATGCCCAATGGATATTCCGCAATTCGTATCAGCGACATGGAATGATATAGAATAAATCGAAAAATTAGAAGCAATAATGCCGAAACAATCGCCGCATGTTATTGAAATTGCTTCAGATGACTCCACCTAATTGATCCAGATCCATTGGTGTTGCCAAGAAATTATTGCTCAAAATATTGCCCGTGTAAGCGCACCTTAACGACACACGCATTCTGTAATTTCATTACTAAAAACAATTGAATACCCATGTAGCATTCATGCAATTTTTTCAACTACCAAATTACCAGCATTAAGTCTGCACAATATTATGTTGTAAAGTTACTGTTATTAAACATTTCTTAACATATTATAAAACAAAGTCTCCTGTTGGACTGTATGTTCGCGATAAACTCAAAAACTACTGAACAGATTTTCATGCGATTTTCATCAATGGATAAAATGATTCAACGAATTGAATTGAAAAACATGAATACATTTTATTTATACAAACATTGAATAAGGAGGGTTTGAGTGAATAATTTGTAAAGTTACGTGTTAATTAGCAGAATGAGACCGGACGAAGCCGGGCCAGGTTGCTAGTTTTTAGTCTGCAAAAAGTATATCCGTTTTCTTTCGTCATTCTTTTGAATTAGATGTAAAATGATTTCCATGTCAAATACATTTGCCGGTTTATAACTGAAACGTATGAAAGCACTAAAACGGTGTTAATTGAAATACGTATGAGGCGCGAATCTCTTCAAGAATACTACGCGTATAGAGGAAGTAATTGCGCTGTCGTGAGTGAGGTATTCATTAATTTTGTATTATACGTAATGACTGTAACCCTGTCTCCCAAAACACAAGCTCTAGCTTAGTTTGGGAATCAGCATCAGTAGTTTTGAATTAATACATTTTAATGAGTCAAGTCAATACATCAAGAATTCAAGACTGAATGTATTTACATGTGCCAATAAACAATTTTTATTTATTTTATCCAAGAGGGGGGGCGCCAGGGGCGGATCGTGAATATGTGGGGCCCTGGGCTATAACTGCTCAGGGGCCCCTTAATCATTAAAATAATTGTCATTTTGTCGAGAAACTGTTTTCTATTTCATGAAAATACAGTACAGGGCAAAAATGGATTAAATTGAATTTATTTAATAAGAGTTCGTATTTATATTTTTTTTTTATTGCAGATGAGCCCGCCCGCCAAGAAATCATCCAAATTCTGGAAAAAGTAGAAGTCTGTAGGCGCATAGTCTAGTGAGTACGACGGATGGCGGAGAATTTCCAACCCCAGTTCTTGAAACTTGTAGACCATCTGCTGTGTAGTATGAGGTCACGCGTTGTCATGCAGAAACAGCAGAGCCGAGCGATTGACCAAAATTGGTTGGAGATGTGCGAGCTTCTCCATAATTGTGTTCGGTTCTTCAAAGTACACTTCTGCAGTAACGCTCAACCTGTTTGGTAACAAGTTGTGATGAATTACACCGGCCTTAGACCACCAAACAAGGACGATCACTTTTTTAGAGGTCAGTTTTTGTTTAGGGAATTGTTTAGATGCTGAACCAGGATCCAACCAATTTACTGAGGGCTTGAGATTGTCGAACAGGATCCATTTTTCGTCGCAGGCAACAAAATTCTTTCATTTATGTGCCTGTTGAGTAGTGCAAGGCACGTCTCGACGCGTACTTGACGCTTGGCGTTGACGATAATTGAATTCGTGGGGCAGACGTCAAGCTTTTTTACTTTGCCAATTTGACGCAAGTGGACCAATATTGTATTGATACAAGCATCAAAAACTGCTGGTAATTCAGTCTCACAATCGCCTTCAATTCGTCATTGTCGACTAAAGTTTATGGACGACCATGGGGTTCATTTTTCAGGTCGATATTTCCAGAACGGGTGCGAGCACACCAATAACAGGTGATGCATTCGTTTTTAGTGCTGGTTCCGTAAACGTCATTGATCTTGCAGGCCGTAGCTACAAGCAGCACGCAACTCAGCGACGACAACGTGGCTTTGCTGCCACGACCGTACTCATATTTCATAATTACGCGAATTTTTAACGTATCCATGATGAAGAAAACTGTTTAAATGCGATCAAAACAGAACGGTAACTATTATGTTATGACAAAATTTGAAACAAGAATTCCATGTCTTAAAATAAGGTTGAAATTAGATTTTTAGCCAAAAAAAAATTTATTATGATTTGAAATGGCCAGTACAGCAAAACAGCGATTTCATAGGTAAATCCCTATTATTATAATGTAATATTTAAAAAATATTCATATAAAAATCACGATACAAACATAACCTTCCTTCTTATACAGTCGTGTACCGCGCGTGGATTCGCCCCCGTGGACTTTATCACGATAAAAATATAACCTTTTTCTTTTGCAGTCGGGTGAAAAGAAGCCTATAACCCTCCTCAAACTTTGAGCTACTTCCATACCAAATTTTATCTTAATCCACCCAGTACTTTCGAAGATTAGCGCGTTCAAACAAGTTTTCTGCTTTTTTTATTACGGATGAGCACACTCTATAATATTAGTATAGATTTCCTAAATTGTAGGATCTTTTCATAATCAGAAGTTAGGTTAACTTACTCGAAAACAGTTGTGACAATTAAACACTGAGTTTGTATTTAGACGACTAGAACAAAATTGCGGCAGTACCACCCGACGCAATTGCGCTGTGGGTAATTCCTTGTAAAAAAACGCCCTTCCTAGCTAAAAACTACTGAATACCCGATCATTGACAAGCGACAAGGGAATTTCCTGCTACGTTCTCGATACGGATTGATCGATTATGGCGCTGCAAATATTGTTTTAATTTTACATATTTTTGATTCATCAAATATATACATATATGGATTAATAAGTATCGTCTATTATTTTTATGAGCACTGGCAGGGGGCCCTTTATATCCACGGGGCCCTGGGCTGCAGCCCAAATAGCCCTTAGGTAGATCCGCCCCTGGGGGGCGCGCGTAGAAGTTGCACGCCGCCACCTCGGGTTCTATGTCAATGGAGGCGGCACATGTCCTCAAGTCTCTGGACTGTTTTAAGGATGCCGCCAGAGAGCATTGTCTGCCCTAGTCTTAACACTGTATTAACCGATTCCGTGCGGAGGTCTTTTTAGCAATCTTTAGTGCCTGGCGTCAAACAAAAATTTCGTGATGCCTCTAGGGCACCAAGCGCCAGAGACTGATGATTCCCCTGGGGAATCATCCGCCATGAATTGTAAATTTTAGCTTGTTCTCGTGTTTCCACTTGTTAAAGAGTCATTTCACATTATGTATCGAACGTAAGCAGTCAGTAAATTCGTTCAGTGCATTTAAAAGTGACGACCTGTGTGTTTTTATGGAAATGGAAGGTAAGTGACTAATTTCTATTAGGTGTTGTAAACCTTTTTGCTTTATTTATTCAAGAGTGTTATATAGAATTTGTTCACGTACTATTTGAGTTTGCAGCGAGGTGATATTTATTTATTATACAGTGTTATGTAGGGAAACAATTTTAAATCCGCTATTTTGATGGTAAAATTGTTTCTCTACAAAACAATGTAATATAGAACAAATAACTGAATGGGAAGTCCGATTCTAATGAATCAAAAATATTCTACTCGTACCAACAAACACTTACATGATTATGAACTGTTTTATTTGGATAACAATGTAAATTTTATTTTTTTGATAAAAAATATCTATGACTATCTACTTGTGATACTACTAATGATTTTTGTTAAGCGTTTAATTGACAACCTTTTTATTTTGTTAACCAGAAAAAAAAATGAAATATATTATTATAGGCGAACAGCGCAAAAAATGGGTAAAACCCATTGTTTGTTAAGTCACCGATCCGCCTCGCACTCTTTGTAACCCCATCATGTTTTGAGGCAAAAATGAACCTTATGATAAAAGCATTTGATTTTTGAGAAACATTCCAGAAAGTTGGCTGTTAGAATTATAATCAATAATAAAATGTGACTCGACAACTTGGTTTACAACCCCTGAAGTCTGCTAATTTACGAAATTACTTGAAACAAACACTGTGGGCATGATATGGGTGACAAATAAAGACACTTTTATTTACGGGACTCTTTTGACAAATGTCGTTTTAGCCGAGTTTTTATGTTTTAGTTTTGTATCCTCTCGGGCACCATACACCATACGTAATAGATTTACATGGTGCCTGTGTGGCATCATCCGCATGGAAACGGTTAAGCTCAGACCTCAGCAATAAACTATTATTATTACTTATTATTTTGGTAAGATATTGATATAATTGATTAAACATTATCAAAATACCTAGCTATCTATTCTATTAATTATTGGCATGAAGACAGTTTGCAGCAGTAGTAGGACTCTGTGTTTAGTTACCACATTACACTATCAGTCAATTACAATATGATGCAGCTAGGGGTATCTTTTGGAGGACTTGTAATGATTCTAAATTTTCACAAATAGTCTTGGCAGTGCAATTCAACTTTAACATTGCTATGGAAAAATATAAGTATTAAATTTTGCAGTAAATGTTGTCTGCCATATTATTTACACAAATGCTGTGTGATACAAAGTACAAGTTATTTACAAAATGATTTGCATTTTTTTTAAACATAACATCACACCTCAATTAGTATTAGTTGAATACTCATTGAGGTGTGATGTTATTTTCTAAAGATATGATTCTAAAGAGTTGTCTAAAGCTTCGTTTCTGGAATCATGGAATATGATGTAAAAAATCATTTATATCACTCTAAGTTACTAGAAGCTAAAACTCAAGAACAGATGGACTGATTTGGCAAATTTTGGTTTTAAAATATTTGTGGAAGTCCAAGAAAGTTTAAAAGGTCAGGAAAAATATTGCAGTACGAAGTTCTTCTGTTCTTCTAGTTAATGACAAAAAGAGAACCCTGATTGAGTGTGACATCAATTGCAATTCAGGCTATTGTGAGTTTTCACCATTCAGTACAAAATGTTGTCTGACAAAGATATCTCTCTATATTACCTGCTGATTTTTTTTTTGTAATATTTAAATAGCCTATTCTCTGAAGCATTAGGCAGAGGTATAAAACACTAATATCATACTAATTTATTCTTAATATTGTCTATAGAGATCCTGTAAGTGCATGTTTGATGATCCTAATGATGGTGATTATTAGTGCAGTTTATTATATTGTTATCCATAATAAAGGGTAAGATATTATTGTATACATAAATGCTAACCTGAACAGAAGAACATAAAAAAGGATTCTCTCCTTGTTAGATTTTCCAAACATTCAGTTATATTTGTAGTTATGTAAATCACCAAGTTATAAAGTTTAAAAACCTATAAAAATACTGTAGTACTTAATCCTTTATCTACCTACTCTGAAATCCAATTATCACAACAAAACAAAAGCAATATGTTTCAAGGCTAATGGGTGATGATAGAAGTTACTACAACATACTTATCAAAACTGAAATTATCAGCCATATCTCCCCTAGTTCCACTGCTATGTCTCTGCCAGAACCTCAGGTATATCCAGGAGAGGATGGTGCCACTGCCCCACATACAAGGGTATGTGCCCTCCAATGCTCCAATAGCCCATAGTATTATAGCTGCTATTAGAATCAGAAGAGGCAATGATCTGTTTGTCAACTTGCCTGAAAAAAAAAAAACAAACAAAAATTGATGTTGTCCATTCCAAAACTTCACATAACATGGTGAGATTGAAGAGTATAAATATTTTTATACATAGAAGAATGTCTGTTTGCCATAGTATTTAGCATTAGATGATTTTATTATGATCACAATGTAATAAGTTTGATGCTTTTTGAACAAAAACAGGTTTAGATTAAATCATGTTTTCAAGGTAATTAGTCTAGTGTTGTTAAGCCAAACTATGTGACATTGGTGACAACAGTTTAAAACGTCAATACTTATCAAACAATTCGCACCTAATGGTGTTTTTATCAGCAGATGATCTGGCATTATCTGCTTTACGGCGACACTCACCGCGGCCAGGTAGCCCGCCAGCCCGTGTACGTGTATATCGAACAAGTAGGACGTATGTCCTGTACACGCAAATATCACTAAATAGTAGAACGTTGTTAGAAATGCTACACCAACATTGGTCAGAAAGAAAAACTTCATCATTTCGATCTGACCCCATAACGGTTCTATTAGTTTCCCACATAGTCCCACTGTTATAATGTCGATGATCACCTCCCACAAATGTATCTCAAGAAACCAGAACGTGAAAGTGGACCACAATTGAAACGAAGGTGGCAACAAATACCCTGGAGTGACACTGAGAACGTCCACAACATCGTCAGAAAACGATAGTATATACCCTATGATAACTACTACACAAATAAATTTCACCGAGGGCGACGTGTTTCCTAATAAAGCGGAAAATTGCTGTCGTAAATACGGCAAATTACGACTGAATACCCTAAGCGCAGCCATTTTTGTGACGGATGAGCGAAAAACCGAAAATGACAATTACAATATCTGTCAAACGTCAACAATGTTTCAGTTCGATTTTACCATTTTACGCATACTTTCAGCAAAAGTATAAGTTACACTCCAAAGAGCAACATTATGTCAATATCTTTTACTATTTTGAAGCTGTAAGCTCCGCTGTAAAGTATATTGAAATCAGAATAAAACAGTAAAATAATTAGAATTTACATTTTTGCTATTTTCCGCATAAATATGAGACCCAAACAAAAGTTGCTCCAAATCCTGAAAGTGAGTAATGAACAGTAGTAAATGACTATTACTGTTCACAATTAGTGATGATTCATGCCAAGGCATTTTGGTCGGAAAAAAAAAACGCCCGATATCCGCCCAATAAATGCCCAATGTCAAGTCAAATATACTTATAATTTTATTACCTATACTTCCAAGATTATTTATTAGACAGCAGGCCCGTAACCATTGGGCCATCCCAATGGTTACGGGCCCGACTTGTGAATTGCCGGTCGTGGGTTCACATTACTTTGTGTAATTTATTTCATCACCACTGCTCTCAAATCGGTGATGGAAAACACCGTGAGGAAACCTATATGTCCTAGGACGAAAAGTTCGTAGATATGCTACATCTACCAACCCGAACTGGGCACGCTTGATGGATTACGGCCCATTCCCTCTCATAGAGAGGAGGCCTGTGTCCTTGCAGTGGGAACGTAATGAGCTGAATTATTGTTATAAGATTATTTCAGAAATATATTTTAAATGAAATTGCAATCTTACTGTTCAAAACATCTCTCTTAAATAAAAATAAACAATCCTTAAAAAGGTAAGCAATTTAACTATAATTTATAGATATATTTGCGTGTATAACCAGAGAATTAGTCTAGGGTTATCTACGATGTTGTGTTCCACGCACCTCAACGAGTACTCAAAAAATGATGATGGCATCCATAATAACTCATCCCACCCATACGCACGAAACGTTTTGGGAATACTTTCATTGTGCGTACGGCTAAGGAGTGGAATTCCCTGCCGGAGTCTATATTTCCTGATAGTTATAACCTGGGAGTCTTTAAGTCAAGAGTGAATAGGTTGCTTCTAAGCAAGCGTGCTTCATCTTCGACCATATCATCGCTTAAGATCAGGTGAGATTGTGGTCAAACGCAAGCCTATCAACTATAAAAAAAGGCCATAAAAAAAAAAATTACTGATGAGCCCGCTCTTGACCTCGGTCACGCCTGATAGTAAGTGACAGATGAGGTCAACGATGGAACAAGCGAGCCCAGAAGATACTTGTTCACTCTTGCTATAAAGTTAAACGGGTCATACATGATTGGGAACACAGAAGCCAGCAGAGAAGTTCCAAGCCTTGGCCGTGTGCAAAATAAATGTAGAGGAGAAGCGCTCAGTACAACATTGAACATGACGGTATATTAACCAGATGTGGACGTAGTATGTCTGATTGTCTGGTAAACTGGTAGTAAAAGGGAGATGGAGGGATCAGATGACAGATCATGGAGGTCTTGCGCACACACTCCGGACTACTATCTGTAGGTAGAAGACCGACAGGCAAGCACCGTTTTATTTATTTAGTGTTCAGCATTTAGTGTTTAGTAAAGCATCATCGAGCTATGCATAAATGTGATTTTCCAACTTAACAATTATTTGTCATAAAAATAGTTTAGTTTACAAAAATATTCTTTATTTTGACCTAAAAATATATATTAAAATATCGTCCCCGTAGAGCGAAAATTAACTAAGTCCAAAAATGACCAAAATGAGTTATCACTATCATTAATATCATAATTTTTTTCTCTATATGTCTGTCTAACCGGTATTTTTGTAGCTGCCTTCGTTTTTATTTTACGAAAGCGAATAGTAAATAAGCCTACTCTTTGGATGCAACATCGTAATAGGAGAAATAACTAACTTAATTAGTTATTTATACATTTACCAAAAATTTGCATAACTCGAAATTAAGTCGACTTGATTACTTTCCTATTAAATTATGAATGCATACATATACCTATAGGTAATTTAAAAATCACTACAATGATTTAGTGAATATTTAAAATCAATAGTTTGCTAAAACGCACGAAAGCGAAAATTAACTAACCCGACGACGCACGGTGGGCTGAAAAACGGCTTTCATAGACTTAGGCATTTTATTTTGCAAGTGCCAGTTTTTGTGCCGGATATCACTTCTATTTGTTATAACAATATACAAAAATGACACCAGAATTGATTCTGCACAAAAACGAAGGAATTATAATTTTTTTACGAAAATTTTGTATGGAGCTAGTATGAAAAATCGAAATATCTCTGAAACGGCAGCGATAACCGTAATATCCTTATAGGAGGTTTTATTACTAATTATTTATGATTTTTTGACATACGTTACATAATTGTTGTAGATGCCTTTTTTTTTTTTTTAAATCGTCAAAATATTTTTATTTATTTTTACATATTAAACGTTCCTTTTAGTGTTTAAGTTGAAGAATTCAGAGCTTTAACAACTCTTAACATAAAATAGCATCACCCCTATAGACCTGAAGGACTAGACAGAGGTGTGTAGTATCTTGTTGATCTTGTAAGATTTCCAACAATACCAAATAGTTGAATATCAGTGTCAAAGTGCCCATGCTGTCGCTTCTTTTAGAAAGATAGGGGAATGAAATTGTTAATTGATCATACCCTAAAAGTATGATTACAACATAACCGGACACATAATAATATCGACACAAAAGGAATTTTAAAACCTTGCATACGTTCAAAATACAAAATAACATATTGTGTAGTCATCTAATGAGTCTGATGACAAGTAATTAAGTAATTAGAATGATGGTTGTAGTCTTCTGATTCTAATGAGCCTATTAAGTGATTAAATGATTTGAAATATCTCGCAACAATACCAACTAAGAACTGCATTCACCTTTTTATAATTAGTGAGCTAATGTGATTTGCTAATGTTGATTAGTTCTACTATGAGTTCTACGAAATGTTTTTGACGATTATAAATTTTTATTATCATATCTTTTATAACTTTAATGAGGGTAGTTAACTAATTATTGACTTTATACAATAAAAGGGCTATAATTTTGTTCCATAATTTAGATTGTTCACAACCGTGTAACTGCTAACACTAAAACTATTTGCTTTGCGACTACAAAATCTTAGAATGGAAAGTTTAATCACCAACTTAGATTTGTTTGTTCTTCTAAAAAGTGAGTGTCCTTCATTTAATCATGAAGTATTGTTTAGTGCAATTGTGTCCCGCATAGGCGATTGCCTTTCTGCCGAAGATCAAGTAACTCTCAAAGAATTTTGCCGGAGATTCACGCGAGCTGCTTTAAACAGGTGGCAGAAATCTAAACGATTCTTTGATAAGTTTAGAAATACGTACGGAGAGTGGTTGCAAGCAAATATTGATTGGCCGAGTTGCGTGCAAACTTTAATAAATCAAGAACCAACTGTTGATGAGATACCAAGAGCACGCTCAGTCTCTCCAGAACCTTCGACATCATCGACTGTTGGAACAATGACAAAAAGGTCCCGAAAACCATTCAAAGATCTGGGAAGCAAACAGAAAAAGAGAAGATCTAGTGAGCACATAGGCGAGGATTCCTGTGAATTGGCATATGCAGCTGCAGCACGTTTAAAAGAAGAAGGTTATGAAGATATCGCATCTGTAATCAATTATATGATCAAAAATCCAGAAGCTGCCGTTAAAATCAAGGAAAGCATTAAGAAAACAGTAATATTTACACCAGAGAAAGCACTTGGATTGCTTCTTTCACTTAAGCTTTCAAAGTGGCAATATATTACGTTGCGAGAGACTGCCATTCGGGAAGGTGCTAAGGATATTTACCCATCCTACTATAAACTGCAACAAACTAAGCTTGCATGCTACCCTCCTAATCAATCAGTATCAGTTACGGATTCATCAGCTAGAATTACACTTCAAGCTTTACTTGACATCACGGTGAAGCGGATTCTTCAAAGTCTTTCTGATAATGTGGAAAATAAGCAGTTAAAGCTGATATCGAAGTGGGGATTTGATGGTGCTTCCAATCAAAGCCGATACAAGCAGAAAATGGACGGCGAGCATGATGATTCAAGCATTTTCATGACCTACTTGGTGCCACTGAAACTGACAGATGGAGATAATACTATATGGACAAACCCGAAACCATGCTCAACTTTTTATTGTCGTCCGGTTCAGTTCACTTTTGTAAAAGAAAGCCATGCAGTTGTCATTGATAACAAAAGAAAAATGGATGAGGAAATTGAGGCCCTTAACCCCACAGAGTGCATTAATAGTAACAGGGTGACTCATAAACTAATGATGACAATGATCGACGCAAAAGTCTGCACGTACCTTTCTGAAGCTAGATCAAATGCATCATGCTACCTGTGCTTAGCAAAACCAACAGAAATGAACCACTTAGATGCTGTAACATCAAAAACTGTGTGTTCTGACATATATGAATTTGGCCTATCATCCCTACATGCCCGTATAAATTGCATGGAATGTCTGTTACACATTGCGTACAGACTTGACTTCAAACAGTGGGCAGCAAGAAGTAATGAGCATAAAGATATGTTACAAAACAGAAAAAAAAACATTCAAAATAAATTTAAAGAGGAGCTCAATCTGTTAATTGATATAGTAAAACAAGGCTCGGGAACTACCAATGACGGGAATACCGCAAGGAAGTTTTTCGAGTTTCCCAATAAAACTGCAGCTATTACTGGGTTGGATCAAAACCTGATAAAAAGATTTGCTGTTATTTTGCAAGCAATAACATCTGGTGAGAAGATCGATGTCATCAAATTTAAAGATTTTGCTCGCAAAACAGCAGAAAAGTACGTGGAATTATACGACTGGTACTACATGTCATCAACCGTACATAAACTATTAATACACGGAGCTGACATAATCGAAAAAAATGATATTGTCCCGATTGGGACTCTCTCGGAAGAAGCCTCAGAGTCTCGAAACAAAGATTTTAGGAGGTTCCGGGAACATCATTCGCGGAAAAGAAGCAGGCAAGATTCTAATCAAGATATCCTAAATATGCTTGTTGTTTCTTCGGATCCTTTTCTAAGTGCACAAAGGCCGAAGTTAGATGCCAAAAGGAAGACAACCTTTTTTGCTGAAACTCTCGACCTAATACAGTTTCCGGAAACTGAGTTCGAGTTTGTAGGTATATCCGATCTGGATTCTGACTCGGAATTGGAGTCCGACAACGAAAGTTGTAAAGAAAATTTGTAAAATTTAATTATTTTTCTTTATGTTCTTTTGTTATTTATGTTAGTTTATTGTACCAATATGTTTAGTTAATAATTTCATAAATTATAGTTTCAAATATGTATTTTGTATAATTGAATTTATTAGATATTATTTTTGTTACTTCTGTTTTATTTAAATTACCTATCAATAAAAAGTTTATATACAGTCTTTTTTTTTTCACATATTCTTAATATTTGGGGAAAAAGCATGCTTCCTAACGATGTTCTTAACTTTGACACAGTTCATGGATCGTTTTGAACAGTTTCATATGTTAAAATAAATAATGTTAGTACTATAATCCCCTATAAGGATATTATTATTATTATTATGTGTCCGGTTATGTTGTAATCATACTTTTAGGGTATGATCAATTAACAATTTCATTCCCCTATCTTTCAAAAAGAAGCGACAGCATGGGCACTTTGACACTGATATTCAACTATTTGGTATTGTTGGAAATCTTACAAGATCAACAAGACACTACACACCTCTGTCTAGTCCTTCAGGTCTATAGGGGTGATGCTATTTTATGATAAGAGTTGTTAAAGCTCTGAATTCTTCAACTTAAACACTAAAAGGAACGTTTAAATATGTAAAAATAAATAAAAATATTTTGACGATTTTTAAAAAAAAAAGGCATCTACAACCATTATGTAACGTATGTCAAAAAATCATAAATAATTAGTACTATAACCCCCTATAAGGATATTACGGTTATCGCTGCCGTTTTAGAGATATTTCGATTTTTCATACTAGCTCCATACAAAATTTTCGTAAAAAAATTATAATTCCTTCGTTTCTGTGCAGAATCAATTCTGGTGTCATTTTTGTATATTGTTATAACTAATAGAAGTGATATCCGGCAAAAAAACTCGCACTTGCAAAATAAAATGCCTAAGTCTATGAAAGCCGATTTTCAGCCCACCGTGCGACGTAGTGAATACTCACTCTTGATTTTTAAATGATTTGTACTGCACTGCAATAGCGAAAAATCATGAACCCATTTTAAACATATTTTTTCGTTTAAAAGGGAAACATGAGATCTATAGTGAATAATAATTAAAGTCTTTTAATTATTATTTATACAACTTCGACATACGGTTTCGCTCGCGAGGGTCTCGACTTCTCGAGTTAGTGAGTTTGTCGCTATTATTATGACGACTTACGAACGCGTCGCATGGGGAGATTCATTCGCGAGCTCGACGTCGACTGATATACACGCGATTCGCTTATGTTAAAATTAACGTAATCATTACGTACGTACTGCGTAAAAATGAGCCGTGCTAAGTTTATTCTTGATTTGTAGAATCAAAACGAAAAAACTATTTTAGAGGTAAGTATGATAACTTTATTGTTTTAATTTATTTGTATAGGTATATTTTATATTTTACACAGTTTTTTTTTTACTTTTGTCAATGTCCGTTATTTAGGAATATACATAAATAGTAAGAAATGTTATTTTATAGGAATCTCCTTCACAGGATCTATAGGGAAAGTAATTATATATTAAGATACGTATTATTTGGGTGATGCTTACCTGCTATTATATGCTATTATATATATATTATATTATTATATGCTTATTTAACGCTTCGATTATTAACCTTGTTGTATGTGTGTTTTTTTTAAATAATGCTTGACTTAAAAAGTACATGGATAATACACTCATTGGTATCGTACCTTGTAATAGAGGTAATTGTGGCACTTGGTACCTATTGTATTTATTAAGATACTTTGGGGTATTTGCTGGTGAGAAATAATTACGATCGACTGTTGATTGTTGATTGATTGACAGTTGATTTGCTTGGAACATCATATTACGTAATGATCCTATAATAAATTGTATTACTTTATGTATTACGTTAGAAAGCTAAAGCTTTTTAGTACCTACTTTCAAACATTTTTTATTTTATGGATGGGAAATCATCCAATGACTGAATCATTCAATCTGAGAATTAATCAAAAATACCTTGCGATAGCAATGACTTGTTTAATATAGTTTAATTCTGACTAATCCACTAGTTCCCTAAAAGGAGCAGTGAGAATATCACAGGACATATCCTGTCATTTTCTCACTGCTCCTTTTACCATTCATATTTTTCCAAATTATACAAAATGCTGCATGTAGTGGTGTGGTGGTGGTGTGAGACGTGTGAATAATGTTATGTTATATTGCTCGTATACTTAACAGCTCGAGCTAGATTGCATCCTTTTTAGTGCCTACCTAGTATTCAATATGCTTAACATTCTCGTTATTATTTCAGGAAACAGAAATGCTTGACGAGAGGAAATTGGATCGGTTCCAAAACAATAATTTATTGATAGATAGTTGTGTTCAATCTGCTCCTCCATCCGCGTCAACATTAACTTTGAAAAGAGATCCTCTACTAAATCCACCATATTCTGCTCCAATATTAGTTTGCCATTAATGATGTTATTTCCTTTGAGAATTTGCTACAACGAAGAAAATATTTCATGTGAAATACATCAAAACAGCATTGAAGCCCAAAAGTCTCGTGAAAGTCCACACTCGGAGATAAGCGATATTGAAGAGTTAAGTTCTTCTTCTCGTCAAGTATTCTCAGATTCAAGTATTTTATGGTTCCCAGACGGTGAAGAGGATAGACGTCGTTAAAATAAAAGACGAGTGTATGTTGCAAAATCTTCTAGTGACAGCCATAGTGAAGCAAGTACATCATATAGTAAGGGGCTATTTAAGGAAATGTTCTCAAAATATTCACATCAACAATGGAAATATTTAATCAAGGAATCAACAACATTCAGTACCTCAAAAAACAACTTCTCCATCTTTTAACTCAAATTCAACTGGTAATGTCACTGTAGAAAGTCAAGATTCTACTGAACAGCCATTTCCAAACGCTGTCACTTCAGCCAATACCGTCGAACCTACGCGTAGGAAAAAAAGCGATCCTAGCAAATGGAAGAAAAACATCCCTGCTGCTGCAGCCGCTGAGAACCTCAAGTGGCGGAAATATAATAACCTTGTTGGAGGTTATATTTTCGAGCCGTTTGGGGTGGAGACTTTGGGATCGTGGGGTACAGAAGGCAATACAATTAAATGGTTGAAAATTAAGTGTCTACGTTTTGAGAGAAAATACCCTGGTAAGTTTTAATATCAGCACATTGAGGAACCATCGTGCTAATATCTAGAATTCAACATATTAGAATGCCCAACTAAAACTTCATTTACTACTAGAAAGAGGAAAAAGCATGATGCAAATGGAAGAGGTACAGAAGAACAGATCTGTATTTAATAAACGGCCTTTTAATATGCGTACAACATTACATGGTGCCGAAACCAGGGAAAAATAAATACGATGGACAAAGCCGTGGACGAAAATCAGGACGCCATGAGCATGAGCGGAATTAAGCCGCCGAAATATTTCACAACAGGTACAGAAAACACTGCTGTAACCTGGAAAATATGGCTTCAGCAATGGGAGTGGTACGCAACTGCCACAAACCTGGAAAAGAAAAAGCCAGAAGTACAAGTAGCGACGTTCATGATAAGTATTGGACCCGACGCCGCCATTATTTTCAATACATTCAATTTAAATGACGCACAGTCAAAATCACTCAAAACAATAAAAGAAAGGTTCATAGCATATTTTACGCCAAAAATTAATGAAACATACGAAAGGTATATGTTTAACCTCATTACTCAGGGTGAACAAGAACATTTTGACGAGTTCATCACCAAATTAAAGAGTAAAGTGAAAAACTGTGGTTATGGCGACTTAGAAGAATCAATATTTAGAGATCGCATAATAATTGGCATAAAAAGTGACTCTACAAGAGAAAAATTGCTTGCGGAGACAAATCCTACATTACAAAAAACCATAGACATCTGCCACTCTGCAGAACAAGTGAAAATACAGGTGAGCAAGATGAAACAAGCAGCAACAGTAGATGCGGTGACCTGGAACAGAAATAAAGGGAAATTAATAAACAAACAAAATATATATAAAGAAAAAAGTGAAAAAGAACAAGAAACATTTCACTGCGGAAGGTGTGATACTACACATGGCATAAGAGCTTGTCCAGCTTTCAGAAAAGTGTGTAAAACATGTAACAAAAGAAATCATTTTACCAAGTGCTGCAAAACAAAGAAAATAGAAACAGTTGAATATGAAAATATAAAAGAGAGCTCGGAAGAAGAAATAAGCGAAAACCTTCATGTCTTTTCAATAGATACTGAGTTCCTAGATACTGAAGACTGGTATGAAGTAGCAAGCTTACCTAGAGAAACAATAGTGAGTTTCAAACTTGATTCTGGCAGCCAGTGTAATGTGATAAGCAAAAATATAGCGGACAAAGCAAAAGCCTACATCAAACCATCAACCACGAGGTATCTAACATCATTCTCAAATCACAAGATTCCAGTCATAGGAGAGACGCATATCAAAACACAAATTAAAGGTAACTCAAATGAAATTAAGTTTATAGTAGTCGACAAAGATATTACACCTATATTAGGAAAAGCAACCTGTGTGAAACTGAACTTAATGAAAAGAGTAGATATGTTGTCTAAAGAAGAAGAAGAAGACCTGTTTGAAGGCATGGGATGCCTGAAACAATTTAGATATGACATAGATTTGATAGATAACCCTAAACTGCCTATATGTCCGGCTAGAAAAGTCCCATACATAATAAGAGATGAGGTGAAAAAAGAGTTGGATAGTATGGTTGCACAACAAATTATAAAACCAGTGACAAAACCTACACCTGCTGTCTCACCCATGGTAGTTGTAAGAAAAAATAATAAGATTCGACTTTGTATAGATCCTTCCGCAATAAATAAAAACTTAAAGAGAAGACACTACCCACTAAATACTGTAGAAGAAATAACTGCGAGAATACATGGGTCAAAATGGTTCACATTGCTTGACTGTAAAAGAGGATTCTGGCAACTCAAAGTTACAAAAAGAGCTTCTGAGTACTTAACATTCAGCACCCCGTTCGGTCGATACTCCTGTCTTCGAATGCCATTTGGTCTGGCATCAGCTCCAGAAGTGTTCCAACAAGTGATGAGTCATTTACTCATGGGAATAAAAAATGTTGAGGTCTCGATGGACGATATATTACTTCATTCTAGAACAAAAGAAGAATTAGAGAAGACTACACAGAAAGTACTAGAAAAAATCAGAAAGTCAGGCTTAAAACTAAACAAAGAAAAATGCATATTTAATGTACAAGAAGTAAAGTTTCTAGGTCATGTAGTTACTCACCAAGGACTTAAGCCAGACCAGGAGAAGCTCGAAACCATCAGCAAGATTAAAAGACCTGAAAATGTAAAAGAATTACAAAGATTCCTCGGATTAGTCACTTACCTCTCAAAATTCATCAAAAACTTGGCAGATATAACCAGCCCTTTAAGAGTGCTACTCCAGAAGAACATAGCTTGGTACTGGGATTGTGAACAAGAAACAGCATTCCTGAAACTGAAAGAACTTTTACAAAAGCCACCTGTTCTTGGGTACTATGATCCAAAAGCTCCCATCCTGCTGTCTGTAGATGCTAGCAGCTATGCTTGTGGAGGAGTATTAATACAAAATGCAAAACCCATTGCTTACTGTGCAAAATCATTGACCAAGACTGAGATAGGTTATAGTCAGCTTGAAAAGGAGGCCCTTGCCATCCTAGTTGCTTGTAAGAAGTTTCACAGTTATATCTGGGGATGTAAAGACCTTACAATAGAAAGTGATCATAAGCCATTAGAAACTATATTCAACAAACCACTTACTGAGGCACCACCCAGACTACAAAGAATGTTCTATCAAATATTACCATACAATCCTAAGGTGATCTACAAAAAAGGAAATGAGTTATATATAGCGGATACACTGAGTAGAGATTGTGAAAAACTTACCTGTGAAGAGATGCATAATGAGACATTGCAAATATGCACCATAGTCCCCTTTTCAAAGCC
This sequence comes from Tholera decimalis, assembly GCA_943138885.2. NCBI lineage: Eukaryota > Metazoa > Arthropoda > Insecta > Lepidoptera > Noctuidae > Tholera > Tholera decimalis. The sequence goes on along the minus strand of OW964552.2, from coordinate 10,167,035 downwards.
TCGCCAAGAAGAGCTGAAAAAAGAAACAGAAAACAATGAAGAGTTGAAAGATTTAAAAGAAATAATTTGGAGAGGTTGGCCTGAAAAAATAGAAGAAGTCAAAGAAAGCTTAAGAAAATACTGGTACTACAGAGAGACACTAAGTGTATACAATGACATAATTTTCAAAAATGACCGAGTATTGGTGCCCAAGACCATGGTGCCACTAGTAATGAAACATTGCCACCTGAGTCATAAAGGTGTACAAGGCACTTTACAACTGGCAAGAGACAATGTATTTTGGCCTGACATGACTCAAGACATTACTAATTATGTAAAAGAGTGCAAATCATGCAATAAAATACGAAAGGATAACCCAATGGAACCTATAATTTTGCAAAATATACCACAAAGACCTTGGAGCATCATAGCATCGGATTTATTTCAACTGAAAGGAAAAGATTACTTACTCATTGTAGACTCTTACTCAGGATACTTTGATTTTCAAGAAATACAAAACATAAATAGTGCAAGTATTATAAAAGCATTAAAAGTTTGGTTCTCAACATTTGGAATCCCTGACATATTTCAGTCAGATGGAGGCAAACAATATGATTGTGAAGAATTTAGACTGTTCACTAAAGAATGGAAATTTGAACATAGAATCTCAAGCCCACACTTTGCAAGATCTAACGGACTAGCCGAACGCTATGTTCAAGAAGCAAAAAACTTGCTTAAAAAATGCAATGAAGACAATACAGATATTTACTTAGCATTGCTACATCATAGAAACACTCCCAGATTGGACTTAGGCTCACCATGCCAACGCCTTATGAATAGAAGAACCAAGACTTTACTACCTACTAATCAAAAACTTTTCAAACCAAAAATAATAAGAAATATAAGCAAGCAGTTAAAGAAACTTAAAGAAAAAGAAAAGAAAAGTGCAGACAGAGGAAAGAAGGAAAATAAAGAGTTTGGAATAGGAGAAGAAGTATGGCTAAGAAAAGACCATCATAATTGGATTCCAGCCAAGGTTGTAACTCCTGCAACAGAAGGACCACGCTCATATATTGTACAAACTGAAGATGGAGGAACCTATCGTAGAAACGCATGGCACCTTAAGCATGCCGCTATATCGAGTTCGCCAGACGACGAACAACCCTCTAACAATGATTTGTTCACAGATGGTCCCGTTCCAATCTCAGCTTCTGCTCCTACGACACCGCCGGCAGAGCCTGTTATCGCGATCGAGCCGAGTTCAGAGCCGCCGCCAGCTTTGCCGCAAGTCTCCACTGCGCCTGCACAGAAGACTACCCGCAGCGGCCGCACCATCGTACCACCCGTGCGCTATCGCTGAAAAAAGGGGGATGTCAGGAAGCAAGCAAGCTTCACAAATGCACCGCCTTCGTAAACGCCACCCTTACGTCAGTGGCCTCAATATAAGAACATGGCGTGCGACATTATTTTGTGTGACTTGCGTATAATTTAATATAGTTGATGTTGTATCAAATTACTGCAATAAAAGGTGTATTTAATAAACGGCCTTTTAATATGCGTACAACATTACAAGATCCAAGAGTTGAAAAATTATAAAATTCCACTAGGTTATCCCTCACCTTTGCCCATTTCAGAGGCAAAAAAGAAGGATCTTATGAGTTTATGTGCAAAAAGGATAATCCCACAAGAGCTGCAGCAAAAAAGCTGGGAATCCTACACAAGGTGAGGCGGTACTTCACGCCTGGTCAGCTTCTGAATCTATATAAAACACAGGTCCATTCCTCCGTGGAGTATTGCAGCCACTTGTGTGTTGGCTCTGCAAAATACCAACTTGCTGCACCGGACTCGATCGAGCGCAGGGCTAAAAGGCTTATAGGCGACGAGGTGCTATCGGGCAAGCTTCATAGTCTGGCTCATCGGCGAACCGTTGCTTGCCTGTCGGTTTTCTATAGATTGTACTCCGGGGAGTGTGCGCAGGAGCTCCATGACCTGATTCTTCCATCTCCATTTCACTACCGGTCTACCAGACGTACGGCTGGGTACCATTTACACTTGGTTGATATACCGTCTTGTCGAACCAAGCGCTTCTCCTCCACATTTATTGTACGCACAGCCATGTTGTGGAATTCTCTGCCGGCTTCTGTGTTCCCTGCCACTTATGACCTTTCAGCCTTTAAAGCAAGAGTAAATAGACATCTTCTGGGCTCGCTCGTCACATCATAGATCTCATCTATCGCTTACCATCAGGCGAGATCGAGGTCAAGAGCGGGCTCATCCGTAATAAAATAAAGAAAAAAAAAGATCCACTTGTGGTATCAATCTTCTTAGCATAGTATAAAGCAAAGTCGCTTCCCTGTGTCTGTCCCTATGTATGCTTAAATCTTTAAAACTACGCAACGGTTTCGAAGATATTACAGATTTAAAATGCAAGGAAATAGCGGTTGCGGCGCGGTGCCAGCGGAGATACGTCGGGCGTGCCATGTTGCTTAGATTTGAGCGTTGAATATTTTTCCCATGGTAAATTGTGTCGCACTTTCAAGAGTAATTACTAAAGAGAACATGTATGTCGAATGACAAAAAGACTGACAACGATGTATTTAAAGACATTCTATAGTATATTTAATATAAACATTGCACCCGTGCGAAGCCGGGACGGGTCGCTAGTTACCAATAAACAAAGATGTAATTGATCGTATATTGGAGCCAGACGTAGCCAGCTAGAGGCGGGAGAAGAAGAAATAGTGGACTAAATTCTAATTTCCTTCTTTTAATATTTTTTTAAATATTTTTTCTGTTTGCACTTTTTTGTTTTTGTTAAAAACTGATAGTGTTCTGTTGATTTTTTCGCATTATTTCCTTTAATAAACACTAAGTAAATTTATTACAATAGTTTGATTACATTATTCATGTCATAATTAAAACAAAACTTGCCACACAAGCTTCCAAACTTTAGATAGGTAATATTTAAAAAACACATTTGGTATATGTAACAGTTAGTTCCATTTTAATTAACTCGGGTTATTTTTCTTCATAATAATTTGAAACTAAGTGAAAAATCACTAACTGCGGTCGACAATTAACTAAGTCAAAACTAAGTCAGAGATTGTCTAAAGAATAATTAACTAGTTTGATGTTTTTAGTTTTTGCTTAATTATACAAAGATTTTTATGCATTATAGCTCTTATTATATAAACTTTGTTTTTTTTTCCTTCAAATAACAACTAAAAACATAAAGATATGTAATGGCTAGCCAAAGTTATAAGGAATCTTATTTTTAAAAACTTTAAAATTCATTATCTCAAAACATGATTTTTCGACTTGATGAATTTTCGCTCTACGGGGACGATATGTACTATTATTTCTGACAGCAATTTACATTCGTTTATCCCTAATCTGTATGTCCGCTTTTGACCTTTGGGCTTAAACCATAAAAAGTTATAGTTTAAACCTCAGAACAATAACAAAGCATATTATTGTTCTGAGGTTTAAACCCTCGACCAATCTCTAGCTCTACTCCATATAGATTATTATACTCTTTGCTCTCCCAAGGCTGTATGGGCTTAAGCTCTTCGCCTTTTTCGTTGGAAGGAAAGAAGAATACAAAAAAAAAAACTCTTTGCTCTACTCTCTAATCAAAATGTCACTGTCATTGATTAATTTGATCATCATCAGGGTCTTTTCACTTAGTACATTCGTAACTTCTACGGACAAAAAGACTTGGGCAATACTTTCATCTTTCCTCAACAGATGGCGCATGTATGCACAAAGTTGTGACGCTGTCCCCCAGTGGTGGACAACGAGAATAATGTTTTAAAGTTGTCTCGCTGTCCCCCAGTGGTGGCCAAACAAGTGGTGGACATCGGGAATAATCGCCTACGTCGTTACTTTGCCAATTTAAATACAAATTAAATATTAGCACTAATCTATGAACCTAGAGATAAAATGGAACGTCACTGGCGGCTAATACGGCTAGGGATACGATATCGAAACGAAAGTATCGATACTGTAATCGATACAAGTATAGTATTAAAAGCATCGATACCAATATAAGTATCGCAACAAAAGTATCGATACCATAAGGTATCGACTCTTTTTGCGAACTTTTATTAATAATGATTTTAAATGAATAAATCGCTGGACAGCAAGCTGGAACGTACAATCTTTAGCTAGAATATAGAGTCTTAATCATCATCATATCAGCCAAGGGACATCCATTGTTGAACAAAGGTCTCGAGCAGGGTCAAGTAACAATATAGGTCAGCCACAACCAATAGAATACAACAAACATAAATCTTAATATCATTAATCTGCTAGTTACTTTTTGATATGGATTTTTAAAGGTTTTATTAGATTAGATATGTTTCCGCCCGTTTTTATAGTTTTGAAACATATTTTACAAGTAAAACTGTGCTCGTGAATCTTTTGGAAAGACTTTCAAACATCACTTCTAATCGGGGGTACCATTTTTCACAAAAAGCAAACACGGAATACTGCAAGAACTTACGTTAGCAACAACAGAATAAGAAGAAAGGTTACAAGACTACAATTCTACTTACATAAATTCAGTCTACGAGATACCATTATGATTGTTTAATAATTTCTATGTTCCAAAAATCTTGAATATAATTTATTTATTTTGAATGCTTACTATAGTGAGATAAATTATCACGATGAAGATACACAATCAGTCAAAAACTTTCCAAAAACAAATAATCGCGCAATGTGGCCACACTATTACAATTTTGGTTATGATGAGACTTCCCCAGTACTAGCTGATAGATACTACTTGATAGTGGTTTGCTGAAGGGTATCGATTACATGAGAAAGTGTCCATTCATGGTGTAGTATCGAAAGCAAAGTAATCGATTACAAAAATACTCAATATCGAAACGAAAGTAATAAATAATAATAAATAAATAAATAAATAATCCTTTATTTTCACAAAAGCCATTACAATAATAATAAAATAACCACAAAAAAAAAGTTTGAACAAAAGGCTTATTCTATGAGGTCCAAAGAGATGGAAATACCCTGACTCCTAAACTAGGTGTAAGTTCCTGTGACTTAGGAGTCAGTGATTCCTCAAAAACTATAACAGCAAAATAATTATGCTTCTTTCAGTTAGGACGTTAAATACAAAGCAAATGGTGAGAGATACCAATAACTTGTACAAAAAAGAGAAATGTAATACAAAAAACTAAATAAAAAGAAAAACAAAAACTTTACACACTACTTATAAACTTAGCGGTGAAGAGTGTTAGTGTAGTGTGTGTGTACGTGAGTATGTATGTGTGAGAGAGTGTGTGCATGTGTGAGAGAGTGTGGGTATTTAAGCGAGTGTGTGTGCGTGTGTATGTATGCGCGCGTGTAATTGTGCGTGTAAGGCATGTGTGATATTGCAAGTATTTAAAGCGTATGAGTAACAGTTTACTGCAAATTACCACGCAGAAGATCCTCAGTACCTTCAAAGGTGAGTGATTGGAGATAATTCCTAAAAATTTTTTTACATTGAAATCTTGTGGTCGAATATATATTTAATTTTTTATTTAAAGAGTTGTAGATGGTATTGCTATTGACAAAGAACTGGCGTCTAGCAAAGGCAGTTCTGTGACGTTCCTGGGCAAAAACATCATGTTTACGTCTGCCGCTGGGTTGCGTAGAGGGGCGTGCAGAGTGTTTGTGTATGGCACACAGGAGCACGTAAAGTTGTCTGACTGTGAGCACTTTGCTGTCGGCATAGAGCTGCACAGTGGGATACCTTCGTGGTCGGCCATGAATCACCTTCAGGATAGCTCTCTGGGCCCTTTCTACACGTATAAACATATTCTGGGTAGCAGCACCCCAAACAGGTAGACAATAAGTAAGGACAGACATAGGGCAAAATAAACTAACATAAGAGTATCATGATCGGCGGAGTTCCTTAATTTCTTGAAAATATATATCAGTTTACGTATCCGGGAGGTCACTTTCACTATATGGGGATGCCAGTTGAGATGCTGATCAATGAGTATACCCAGATATCGTACATACAGGGATTTCGCAAGAGAGAGGCAACTACACTGAGTTGCGGAACCACAAGTGTGTGCTTTTAGGGTAAGGGAGTTTGAGGGACACTGATTTGATCTGATGGCAAACGCAACGTATACAGTTTTTTCAACATTTAAGGTGAGCATATTATCTGCTAAACACTTCATCACACAAGAAAGCGCAGCCTCAGCGTTTCGGTAAGCCTGGGGCCAGTCATAATCATCAATAATTAGAGCGGTATCGTCTGCATAAGTAAATATTTGACAATTTACTAAAGACAGTTTGCAGATCTCATTTATATAAATGAGAAAGAGGGTAGGCCCCAGAATGCTGCCCTGTGGAACGCCGTATGTGATAGAAATCTCATCACTTGTATGTTGTCCGACTTTCACCTTTTGAGTGCGATTACTCAGATAGTCCGCAAATATTTTCAGGGCGTGACCACGTATACCAATTTTCTCCATTTTGTTTAACAAGGCTGGGGCAGAAACGGTGTCAAATGCCTTTGACAGATCAAGGAATATTCCCAAGCGCTTATGTTTTCTATCCAGCATCCTCGCGACATGATTAGACAAGGCCATGACTGCGTCTTCTGTACTAACTCCCTTTCTGAAGCCGTATTGATTGCTGGATAAAATACTGTTGGCATCGAGAAAACTGGTCAGACTCTTGTTTAGGATTCGTTCTAAGATCTTTGATAACGCTGTTAGAATCGAAATTGGGCGGTAATTGTTGACATCGTCTTTGCACCCAGCCTTGTGAATGGGATGAACTAAAGCTTTTTTAAACGCCGTGGGAAAAACCCCTGCACTAATGGACAAATTACAAACGTGTGTTATAATAGGAACTAAAACAAACCTCGCATCTTTCAGTATTTTAGATGGTATACCATCTGAACCAATGGCGCAATCAGTCCTGAGACCCAGTATAATGGAATCAACATCACTTTCAGTTACCTCCAAGAGGGCCATTGAATCAACCGAATTTGAAGTAATCTCAGAACGGGGATTTACTGAGACTGAATTAAATTTAGATGCTAGGCTGCTGCCTATATTGGCAAAAAAGTTATTAACATTATTCAGTGAGGAAATAGGATCATCAGTTAAACGTAGTAACTCAAAAGAAGGAGAACACTTTTTATTAAAATCAAAGACATTCTTAATAACGTTCCAAGTAGCTCTAACATCATTTTTTGCATTATGAAACTGTTCTTTTTCATACGTGTGCTTAAGCTTTTTCAGCAAGGCGTTACAGAAATTGCGGTAGCGGATGTTAGTGACCTTTAGCATATCATTATCACCAGATTTCTTGAGTTTCGAATGCATGCGGTCACGGTGCCTTATACAACGGAGTAGCCCGGTCGTGATCCATGGCTTCAAATTACGTTCTCTTTTTGGGACTGTATATTCTCGTGTATGCTTTATGACTATGGAAGAGAGTTTCTCTATTAACGCATTTGCAGCATCATTAGGATCTGAGATTGTCAGTATTGGGGACCAGTCATGGTTTATAATATTTTCCAATGCTGACTCATAGTCTATTTTTGATTTCGTACGGGTCACATCCGTCTTAGCACTCTTGGTTTGCAAAAATAACAGCAGCGGTTCATGATCTGTTATGGCTGATTCAATAACAAAAGCAGTAGCAGATTTGTTTGTTTTGAGCAAAATATGGTCTAAACAGTTTGCGAGCCGTGTCGGAAAAAGATGCGCTGGTAGAAGGCCATTTGTGGCGGCACAGGTTAAATACTCTTCCGAGTGACTATCAGTGTTATCAGTCTTAATGTCGATGTTGATGTCCCCGATTAAAACTACAGAAGGACTTGCGATTTTGAGTACATTATCAAGACTATCAATAAAATTAGAAATATTATTAAAAGAAGGGGGTCGATAAATAGCCACTATTGCTACATCCTCAATACGACAAATAAGACAGTTTGCGTCATCGAACTGCGGTTCATAAACATTAGCTCTAATGGAAGATTTGACGTAAATGGCGCATCCGTCATTTTGGTTGTATGTAATTTTATTGCAGTAAGCCGTGTAGCCGTCTAAGGTCGGTAAATGTGAGAGTTTACTTAACCAGCACTCGGTGAGGACTAGCACGTCACATTTGAAACCTAATAAACGCATAAGCACAGAAACTTCATCGAAATTTTTGGTAATACTTCGTGTGTTTAAGTGTAAAATCTTTAGGCCATTCGTCGGATGTTTCAAAAAGAGTATCGATGCCAATGAGTAATCGATTCTTTTTTCCTATCCCTAAATACGGCCATGTTCGTTTTTTTACCGTCATTGTCATTGGAAATTTGTCAATACTATCGTATTTTCCCGACCTTTGTTATGCGTTTTGACTTTCGTGACTGTGTTTTGTTCTGTTTACCTGTGCTCTATCCTGGACTTCGACGATCGTACCTTGTTTGTTTGGACCCCGGCATTAGTTTTTGGATTTCGAATTTTTACAATGACGTCAATATATTATTCAAAAAGATGGTCTGTATGGTCTAAATAAAATAAAAAGGTGTGTAATTTTGTGTTTTATTCAACGAAACAATCTAAAACAACTTACAAAAAAAATAATGTGAAATGAAACCCTGTAGACATGCATGCACACATACAACACAGATGACAACACGCACACATGCACAGAATAGATGTAACTTTGTCGTTAGTCACCAGATGGCGCGACAAGGTAAGCAAGGCTGATGACTCTATACCCTATATATAATGTACTCTGTGATCATCATAGAAAAGCGCGGGAACCTTCAAGATTGTTAGGCGCCTTTTTTTTTTTCAAAAAAAAACTTAATTTGTAATAAATAAAAAGCAACTCATTTTTGAACAAATTTATTAAATAACGTGGTAGAGATGGCCCGGAGCCGTAAAAAACGCAAAAAGGAACATTCGGCTGAAGACGGAGAGGCGGAGTCGGTTGATGAGGGCTCAGCGTCTGACGTCGGCTCTGTAATATCCGAAGAGGATACTGATAAGTATACTCCTTTTAGAATCCCAGATTACGTCCGATATTACCCCGAAGATGGTGGTAATTTTGAATATATCGTGTTTCTAGAAAGTATAGAAGAAGATAAACCCATTGGCTTGAGGGATATGATGTCCCTTGCAAATGCAATTAAGCGTTACAACAAAGGTGTCAAACAACTGCAGCGGATTAACAAGAGTAAGGTAGGTGTCATATATGAAAGACCAGCACTGGCCAATGCTGCTTTAAGTAATAAAAAGTTTCTTGACGGTCACAAATTAAAAGCGTCAATCCCGGCTGCCGCTACGGAGGTTACTGGAGTCATCACACATGTCCCCATTGAACTCTCAAATAAACAAATTTATTCCGCACTAACAAGCGCCAAGAACATCGTCTCTATAAGACGTTTTATGAGAAAATTAGTGGAGAATAAAACTGTAAAATATACACCAACAAAAACAGTATCAATTACTTTCTCATGTCCAGTTTTGCCAGAGAGTGTCGACCTCAACAGTTGGCGTTTTGAGGTAAGACCATATATTCCTCCAGTGAAGCAATGCCTTAAGTGCTTGAGATATGATCATATTGCCAAATTCTGTAAAAACTCTGAGAGATGTTCAATTTGTGGAGAAGCACATAATTACAAAGCATGTATAGTTCCCGCCTCGGGTGCAAAATGCTGTCACTGCTCGGGCAATCACATTGCTATATCTTCTTTATGCCCTGTAAAAAAAGAAAAGATTCTGCTACATAAACAAAAATATGAAAAAAAAAGAAGTTATGTTGAAACTCTTAATGACACAAACTTTCCGAAACTAAACAAAACTGATCAATTTCTGTCACTCTTAAATTCAGAACTGATTTTAAAAACTATTTCAGAATCAATAGTTAAATTAATAACACAAAATAAAATGAATGAAAAATCAATTTGTAGTACTAGCATTAAAGATGTCCTGCAAGAATCCTTTAAAAATATTAGATAGGTATTAAAAAATATATATTTTAATGGATTATTTAAATATAGTCCAATGGAACGCTCAGAGCTTATTACACAATCAACATATTTTCTATCACTTTTTGTTGGACAATTCTATTCATATAGCTTTAGTTTGTGAAACTTGGCTTAAGCCCCGTCACACTATCAAATTTCGTGGTTATGATGTAGTCAGACTTGATTCAGGGAATGCTCATAATGGTGTCGCCATTATTTTACATAAATCTATTATGTATACTAAAATAAACACAATCTATGATGATTCCTTACAAAATATAGCAGTTCGTATTAATTATGCTAATAATAAAGAACTTACTATTGTAAGTTTTTACAGTCCAACTAATTGCAACCCTCCTTTTTCTAAAACAAAATTAGATAGACTAATTCAATCTTTTCCTCGTCCAATTGTTTTAGCTGGCGATTTTAATGGTTTGCATACAACCTGGGGATGTTCAGCTTCTAACTGCAGAGGTAGGGAATGGGATATTTTGGATTCCATTAATAAAAACAATCTTGTTCTTTTAAATGATGGTCAAACAACTACTGTTGGTTCCCACACTTGGAGGCGAAATGCTCTTGATTTGACCATTGTCTCTCCTTTGCTAGCCCTGGAGTGTGAATGGTCAGTTCATGATGATCCTTTAGGCAGTTACCACCTTCCTGTAATTACAAAATTCTTAGTGAATAACAATAATTCTTCTAGCTTTCATATACCTGACAGTATTCCTCTTCCATTTTCTTATAATTTCAATACTGTTGATTGGAAAACATATTCATCCGGCATTGATGCTCTTTTGTGTAACTTTTCTATAGACAGACACAATCCTTTGCTTAGCTATAATAAATTTATTAAACTCTTACATTTGGCACTAGTAGATTCAATTCCATCTCCAAGGCGCTACTCCTCTGATGGGGGGCAGGCTCAGCCCCTTTCAACCTCTAACAGAAAGAAAAGAACTCCACTCCCCTGGTGGAATGCTAACTGCAGCAAAGCTGTGGAAGATAGTAAAAATGCTTACTTAACTTTCAAACACAATCCCTCTGAAGCAAATTACCTAGCTTTTAAGAAACTCCAAGCAAAGAAAAAGTTCATTATCAAGTATGAAAGAAAGATGAGTTGGTTGAAGTTGTGTGAATCTTTCAACAGAACTACACCTATGTCTGTGGTCTGGTCATATATGCGAAGATTTAATAAAAGTTATGCATCCACATCTCAAAATAATAACATATATTCTTGGATCCCCGAATTCCTTAAAAAATTTACACCAGATACAGTAGAGCCAGCTTTTATTTTCAACCCTTCTCATCCTGTTTCTCCTAGTAACTTTCACTTAATTAAACCTTTTACATTTGTTGAATTTACTACAGCAATCCATTCTCGTAGGGATACTGCAGCTGGCCTCGACCATATCTCTTATAAAATGCTAAAAAATCTACCTGATCAATCTAAATTAGTTTTGCTTGAAATCTTCAATCTTCTTTGGCAGCATTCTCTAATTCCTGAAGATTGGAAAACTGATTGTCTTGTCCCCATTCTCAAACCCAACAAAGATAAAAATAGTTTTGACTCTTACAGACCTATAGCTTTAACTTCATGTATGGGTAAAATCTTCGAGCAACTTATCAAACAGAGGTTAGAACATTTTATTGAGAAGAACCATATACTACCTTCGAATCAATTTGGGTTTAGGAGGGGTAAGTCTTCAAGGGAAAGCATTGCTAATTTACATCTCGATATCTTTGAAGCCTTCAAATCAAGGAATGCTCTTGTCAGTGTTTTCTTTGATGTGGTAGGTGCATTTAATAATGTTAATCATCATATACTCTCTTCAGAATTGGCTGCTGCTGGTTTGCCTGCAAAGGTGATAGAATGGATATATAACTTTTTGAATGGTAGAAAAGTATTTGTTAAGTGTAAAAATAGGCTTATAGGCCCTAGGTATTCTTACAAGGGCACTTGTCAGGGCAGTATATTGAGTCCTTTAATATTTATTTTATACATCCACAAACTTAATATTATCCTAGGCACTGAAGTATCCAATCTCCAGTTTGCGGATGACCTGGTAGTGTACTGTGTTGGTAATAATACCAGTACAGTATGCTCCAAGCTTAACATTGCCTTGTATAAACTAAATTGTTACTTTAATTATCTTGCATTAGACATTAGTATAGATAAATCCAAGGTTGTAGTTTTTAGCAATATTGGGCCTTTTATAGTCAATATTAAATATGACAACACTGATTTGCCTGTGGAGAATAGTGCAAGATTTTTGGGTGTTATTTTTACAAGCAACCTCTCTTGGAGAAAATACGTTGATTGTATATGTGACAGAGCTCAAAAAGCACTAAATGTCCTGAGGTCTCTTGCAGGGACATACTGGGGTTCAGACCCTAAAATTCTTTTAAAATTATACAAATCCCTTGTACGAAGCCACTTTGAATATGGTTACCTCTGTTTTTCCTCAGATAGTCAATTGGTAAATAAACTAGATATCCTTCAAAATCATAATCTTAGACTTATTACAGGTGCCATGAGAACTACTCCCATTAATTCTTTACAAGTAGAATGTAATACTCCCCCCTTAATCTTACGCTTCCAGTATCTCAAATTCTGTTATTTACTTAAACTTTTCTCTGTAAATCATCATCCTCTGATTAAAAAGTTATTTTCACTTCACATTAAGTATCCTGTTAACACTCATCTGACCAAAAATATTCCATTTATGCTTTTTGATTTTTCATTCATGATCAAGTTAGATGGTCAGTTTAAATTTCACAAATCTAATGAATGGGTGTGTTATGAGAAAGAGTTTGAATGTCTATTTCATGAGCTGGATATAGTAATTGACAACAAATTAAGAGATCGGCAAGAAGTCTATAACCTCTTAGATCAATACCCAAACTATCACCACATTTATACAGATGGCTCTAAAAGTAATGAAAGGGTTTCTATGGCTTATGTCATTCCTCATAAGGAATTTGGACTGGGAGTAAAACTGAAGAAAGAATCAAGCATATTTTCCGCCGAAGCTTATGCCATTCTTGCTGCACTTAAATACATTCAAGACCAATCTGAAAATCGTTGGCTCATTATCACTGATAGCATGAGCGTATTGCATGCTTTGAAAAACTATCAAATCAGTGCTCACACAAACTGCATTATAATAGAAATCAGGCACATACTTCATAATCTTTCAACAAGAAACTATAGTATTACATTTTTATGGACTCCATCACATATCGGAGTTTCGGGTAACGAGCAAGCTGATTTTCTAGCACGTGCGATTGCTGACATTGTTGACAGTGACAGCGGCAGCCCCGTCGACGATGTCGCTATTCCTTATAGCGATTTAATACCTATAATCAAGTCCAAACTTTTAAAAGATTGGCAGGACACATGGACAGAATCTCTTACTAGAAAAGGTACTTGGTATGCTCAAATTAATCAGAATATTGGTAAAAGCCCTTGGTTCACCAATTGCCGTTACTTCAGAAGCAGACAATATTATACTATTCTTTGCCGTTTGAGATTTGGACATTGCCGTTTCAACGCTCATTTACATCGCATGCGCATAATTCAATCGCCTTCTTGCACCTATTGCTCAACAAATGATGAACAGACCCTTGATCATATTTTCTTTCAATGCTCAAGTTTTAATATTCAAAGACTGTCTTTAGTAGCCAATTTATTGAATTTATATGAAAAACCAGAGAATATACCGCGCTGCATTGAAGACATTTTGAAAAATAAAGACACCTATGTATTTATTTACGATTTTATTAAAAACACGATCAAGGACATATGAAACAAGGATTTTAACAAATATCGGACTCGACTTAGAAATAAATTCTATGAGATAATATCTGGGTAAATAACTAACAATTGAATATGGAATATGCATCGGATGTAACATTGAAGACTTGGCTCCGGCCTTATTACACACTTGGAACAGAAACAAATATTACAGACCTGGCTGTATGGGCTTGACTCTTTGCCTGTCCTAACGGACGAAGGGAAAAAAAAAAAAAAAATTTGATCATCATTGATTGAAAAAAAAGCGCGGGAACCTTCAAGATTGTTAGGCGCCTTTTTTTTAAAAAACTTAATTTGTAATAAATAAAAAGCAACTCATTTTTGAACAAATTTATTAAGTTAACGTGGTAGAGATGGCCCGGAGCCGTAAAAAACGAAAAAAGGAACATTCGGCTGAAGACGGAGAGGCGGAGTCGGTTGACGAGGGCTCAGCGTCTGACGTCGGCTCTGTAATATCCGAAGAGGACACTGATAAGTATACTCCTTTTAGAATCCCAGATTACGTCCGATATTACCCCGAAGATGGTGGTAATTTTGAATATATCGTGTTTCTAGAAAGTATAGAAGAAGATAAACCCATTGGCTTGAGGGATATGATGTCCCTTGCAAATGCAATTAAGCGTTACAACAAAGGTGTCAAACAACTGCAGCGGATTAACAAGAGTAAGGTAGGTGTCATATATGAAAGACCAGCACTGGCCAATGCTGCTTTAAGTAATAAAAAGTTTCTAGACGGTCACAAATTAAAAGCGTCAATCCCGGCTGCCGCTACGGAGGTTACTGGAGTCATCACACATGTCCCCATTGAACTCTCAAATAAACAAATTTATTCCGCACTAACAAGCGCCAAGAACATCGTCTCTATAAGACGTTTTATGAGAAAATTAGTGGAGAATAAAACTGTAAAATATACACCAACAAAAACAGTATCAATTACTTTCTCATGTCCAGTTTTGCCAGAGAGTGTCGACCTCAACAGTTGGCGTTTTGAGGTAAGATCATATATTCCTCCAGTGAAGCAATGCCTTAAGTGCTTGAGATATGATCATATTGCCAAATTCTGTAAAAACTCTGAGAGATGTTCAATTTGTGGAGAAGCACATAATTACAAAGCATGTATAGTTCCCGCCTCGGGTGCAAAATGCTGTCACTGCTCGGGCAATCACATTGCTATATCTTCTTTATGCCCTGTAAAAAAAGAAAAGATTCTGCTACATAAACAAAAATATGAGAAAAAAAGAAGTTATGTTGAAACTCTTAATGACACAAACTTTCCGAAACTAAACAAAACTGATCAATTTCTGTCACTCTTAAATTCAGAACTGATTTTAAAAACTATTTCAGAATCAATAGTTAAATTAATAACACAAAATAAAATGAATGAAAAATCAATTTGTAGTACTAGCATTAAAGATGTCCTGCAAGAATCCTTTAAAAATATTAGGTAGGTATTAAAAAATATATATTTTAATGGATTATTTAAATATAGTCCAATGGAACGCTCAGAGCTTATTACACAATCAACATATTTTCAATCACTTTTTGTTGGACAATTCTATTCATATAGCTTTAGTTTGTGAAACTTGGCTTAAGCCCCGTCACACTATCAAATTTCGTGGTTATGATGTAGTCAGACTTGATTCAGGGAATGCTCATAATGGTGTCGCCATTATTTTACATAAATCTATTATGTATACTAAAATAAACACAATCTATGATGATTCCTTACAAAATATAGCAGTTCGTATTAAATATGCTAATAATAAAGAACTTACTATTGTAAGTTTTTACAGTCCAACTAATTGCAACCCTCCTTTTTCTAAAACAAAATTAGATAGACTAATTCAATCTTTACCTCGTCCAATTTTTTTAGCTGGCGATTTTAATGGTTTGCATACAACCTGGGGATGTTCAGCTTCTAACTGCAGAGGTAGGGATATTTTGGATTCCATTAATAAAAACAATCTTGTTCTTTTAAATGATGGTCAAACGACCACTGTTGGTTCCCACACTTGGAGGCGAAATGCTCTTGATTTGACCATTGTCTCTCCTTTGCTAGCCCTGGAGTGTGAATGGTCAGTTCATGATGATCCTTTAGGCAGTTACCACCTTCCTGTAATTACAAAATTCTTAGTGAATAACAATAATTCTTCTAGCTTTCATATACCTGACAGTATTCCTCTTCCATTTTCTTATAATTTCAATACTGTTGATTGGAAAACATATTCATCCGGCATTGATGCTCTTTTGTGTAACTTTTCTATAGACAAACACAATCCTTTGCTTAGCTATAATAAATTTATTAAACTCTTACATTTGGCACTAGTAGATTCAATTCCATCTCCAAGGCGCTACTCCTCTGATGTGGGGCAGGCTCAGCCCCTTTCAACCTCCAACAGAAAGAAAAGAACTCCACTCCCCTGGTGGAATGCTAACTGCAGCAAAGCTGTGGAAGATAGTAAAAATGCTTACTTAACTTTTAAACACAATCCCTCTGAAACAAATTACCTAGCTTTTAAGAAACTCCAAGCAAAGAAAAAGTTCATTATCAAGTATGAAAGAAAGATGAGTTGGTTGAAGTTGTGTGAATCTTTTAACAGAACTACACCTATGTCTGTGGTCTGGTCATATATGCGTAGATTTAATAAAAGTTCTGCATCTACATCTCAAAATAATAACATATATTCTTGGATCCCTGAATTCCTTAAAAAATTTACACCAGATACAGTAGAGCCAGCTTTTATTTTCAACCCTTCTCATCCTGTTTCTCCTAGTAACTTTCACTTAATTAAACCTTTTACATTTGTTGAATTTACTACAGCAATTCATTCTCGTAGGGATACTGCAGCTGGCCTCGACCATATCTCTTATAAAATGCTAAAAAATCTACCTGATCAATCTAAATTAGTTTTGCTTGAAATCTTCAATCTTCTTTGGCAGCATTCTCTAATTCCTGAAGATTGGAAAACTGATTGCCTTGTCCCCATTCTCAAACCCAACAAAGATAAAAATAGTTTTGACTCTTACAGACCTATAGCTTTAACTTCATGTATGGGTAAAATCTTTGAGCAACTTATCAAACAAAGGTTAGAACATTTTATTGAGAAGAACCATATACTACCTTCGAATCAATTTGGGTTTAGGAGGGGTAAGTCTTCAAGGGAAAGCATTGCTAATTTACATCTTGATATCTTTGAAGCCTTCAAATCAAGGAATGCTCTTGTCAGTGTTTTCTTTGATGTGGTAGGTGCATTTAATAATGTTAATCATCATATACTCTCTTCAGAATTGGCTGCTGTTGGTTTGCCTGCAAAGGTGATAGAATGGATATATAACTTGTTGAATGGTAGAAAAGTATTTGTTAAGTGTAAAAATAGGCTTATAGGCCCTAGGTATTCTTACAAAGGCACTTGTCAGGGCAGTATATTGAGTCCTTTAATATTTATTTTATACATCCACAAACTTAATATTATCCTAGGCACTGAAGTATCCAATCTCCAGTTTGCGGATGACCTGGTAGTGTACTGTGTTGGTAATAATACCAGTACAGTATGCTCCAAGCTTAACATTGCCTTGTATAAACTAAATTGTTACTTTAATTATCTTGCATTAGACATTAGTATAGATAAATCTAAGGTTGTAGTTTTTAGCAATATTGGGCCTTTTATAGTCAATATTAAATATGACAACACTGATTTGCCTGTGGAGAATAGTGCAAGATTTTTGGGTGTTATTTTTACAAGCAACCTTTCTTGGAGAAAATATGTTGATTGTATATGTGACAGAGCTCAAAAAGCCCTAAATGTCCTGAGGTCTCTTGCAGGGACATACTGGGGTTCAGACCCTAAAATTCTTTTAAAATTATACAAATCCCTTGTACGAAGCCACTTTGAATATGGTTACCTCTGTTTTTCTTCAGATAGTCAATTGGTAAATAAACTAGATATCCTTCAAAATCATAATCTTAGACTTATTACAGGTGCCATGAGAACTACTCCCATTAATTCTTTACAAGTAGAATGTAATACTCCCCCCTTAATCTTACGCTTTCAGTATCTCAAATTCTGTTATTTACTTAAACTTTTCTCTGTAAATCATCATCCTCTGATTAAAAAGTTATTTTCACTTCACATTAAGTATCCTGTTAACACTCATCTGACCAAAAATATTCCATTTATGCTTTTTGATTTCTCATTCATGATCAAGTTAGATGGTCAGTTTAAATTTCACAAATCTAATGAATGGGTGTGTTATGAGAAAGAGTTTGAATGTCTATTTCATGAGCTGGATATAGTAATTGACAACAAATTAAGAGATCGGCAAGAAGTCTATAACCTCTTAGATCAATACCCAAACTATCACCACATTTATACAGATGGCTCTAAAAGTAATGAAAGGGTTTCTATGGCTTATGTCATTCCTCATAAGGAATTTGGACTGGGAGTAAAACTGAAGAAAGAATCAAGCATATTTTCCGCCGAAGCTTATGCCATTCTTGCTGCACTTAAATACATTCAAGACCAATCTGAAAATCGTTGGCTCATTATCACTGATAGCATGAGCGTATTGCATGCTTTGAAAAACTATCAAATCAGTGCTCACACAAACTGCATTATAATAGAAATCAGGCACATACTTCATAATCTTTCAACAAGAAACTATAGTATTACATTTTTATGGACTCCATCACATATCGGAGTTTCGGGTAACGAGCAAGCTGATTTTCTAGCACGTGCGATTGCTGACATTGTTGACAGTGACAGCGGCAGCCCCGTCGACGATGTCGCTATTCCTTATAGCGATTTAATACCTATAATCAAGTCCAAACTTTTAAAAGATTGGCAGGACACATGGACAGAATCTCTTACTAGAAAAGGTACTTGGTATGCTCAAATTAATCAGAATATTGGTAAAAGCCCTTGGTTCACCAATTGCCGTTACTTCAGAAGCAGACAATATTATACTATTCTTTGCCGTTTGAGATTTGGACATTGCCGTTTCAACGCTCATTTACATCGCATGCGCATAATTCAATCGCCTTCTTGCACCTATTGCTCAACAAATGATGAACAGACCCTTGATCATATTTTCTTTCAATGCTCAAGTTTTAATATTCAAAGACTGTCTTTAGTAGCCAATTTATTGAATTTATATGAAAAACCAGAGAATATACCGCGCTTCATTGAAGACATTTTGAAAAATAAAGACACCTATGTATTTATTTACGATTTTATTAAAAACACGATCAAGGACATATGAAACAAGGATTTTAACAAATATCGGACTCGACTTAGAAATAAATTCTATGAGATAATATCTGGGTAAATAACTAACAATTGAATATGGAATATGCATCGGATGTAACATTGAAGACTTGGCTCCGGCCTTATTACACACTTGGAACAGAAACAAATATTACAGACCTGGCTGTATGGGCTTGACTCTTTGCCTGTCCTAACGGACGAAGGGAAAAAAAAAAAAAAAAAATTTGATCATCATTGATGCAATTTTTTATTTGTTTGTTTTCGTTGCTTCTCTCAATTACCAAAATAAATAAGATTTTTAGGTAGAATAGTTAATTGAGTATATCAGTGCGTATTATATATCCCCGTGGCCTTTAGGTATCTAAATGTTTTTTCGGCTTATTAGTAGTGCGTTGTTGGTATGGTCCCTACTTATTACCGGCTCGAAAATATCACGTAACTTTGCATGTTTTGACGATTTTCTTTGATTTTTCAGTTACGTGTAGCTAACGTTTGGGGTAGCGGCGTCATGGCATCGGGTGCAAAGCAATGCAGCAACGTTAGGTTGAGATATTTAACCCAAAAGGAGGCAATAGCTTTGGATGAGGACCTCTTCAACGAATACAAATATAGTGTGGACCAGTTGATGGAGCTGGCGGGGCTTAGTGTCGCTACGGCTGTTGCACGAGTTTATCCACCATCTACGTGAGTTGATTGTATTACAATTTGTACCTATATAATTTGTTGAAATATAAATGTAATCCAAAAACTTATCTTCCAGACACCCATCAGCTTTAATTATATGTGGTCCAGGCAACAATGGTGGAGATGGTTTAGTTGCAGCCCGTCACATGACACTATTTGGATACAAAGTTTCACTACACTACCCAAAACGAACAGCAAAACCATTATATGAGAATCTTTTATCACAATGTGAAGCATTTGAGGTTGACATTGTTGAAAAACTTCCACCACCACAAGACTTGGGCAATGAATACCAAGTGCTTGTAGATGCTCTCTTCGGGTTCAGTTTCAAACCCCCAGTTAGAAAAGAATTGGCACCAGCTATGGATGCCCTGATTGAAGCGAATTTACCGGTCTGCAGGTAAAGTATAGTTATATCTAAACAAAAAATTGAAAACCTAAATAAGGTTTAGAATTTGTGTACCTAAGTATATCAATGACCTAATACAAATAAAGTGGTTAATTTAGGTACCTAATACAATTGTACGATCACCTAAAGGGAATGGGCTGTATTCTGAGATACAGGCACAACCTAGTTTGGATGCAGAGGTTCCCAAATTGTGTCATAAAGTACCATTTAGCATTGTATCTATATCATTTATACTGTTAAATACTTGAATGATATTTTTTTTTATTAATAAATATGATCACTCCTTTAAAAACAAAAAAGGAATCTTAGTAATAGTAAAAACAATTTTATTGTCACAATGGATTTTCTGCAACCAGAATTTTAAAACATATTTTATTCTATTTCAGTGTGGATATTCCCAGTGGGTGGGATGTAGAAAATGGTCCTGGAACTGGCAAGGCTCTTAAGCCTTCACTTCTTATATCACTCTCAGCACCAAAGCTATGTGCCCAGGACAAGTACATAGAAGGTGCCAAACATTTTCTTGGTGGAAGATTCTTACCTCCTGGCATAGTGTCAAAGTATTTCCTTAGGTTACCATCCTATCCTGGCGATGACCAAGTAGTCCAGTTGTCCTGTTGAAATTGGTACTGTCAGAAAATAAGGATTGGTATTATAGTGTATAAGATTTGGGAGAGGAGTTTTATTTCATAGGTTTTCTTTTTTTTATGGTATTGTAAATATATAATTTTTAAATGGTTTTTGTTTGTATATTTTTTATTTATTTACACTACCAAATCAGACTGGGCCTATGTGGTGAATCAAGGCCTGTGTTCGTGCAACAGGAATTTGATTATTATTCTTTAATAATTTTATTAATCAATTAAGGCTAACATATACTTTAATTAAATAAAAACCCTTAACTACATATACACACCTAAAAATAAACTAAAATATAGCATCCAGAAATTCGTGCGCATCACTGTCCACTGGTAATGTGCCCAAAAGACTGGCGGCATTGCCACGTTGTATGGCAATGCTTAACCTCTGTCCAAGGTAAAAGCCAGCCCTTGGGTCACGCGAAGTGTCAACTAGGCGTCTGGACAGATCTTTAAATAATTTGTGAGCACTCGGACCCCACGACCCCAAGGTTTCAACCCTTTGGGGTTCGGCTCGAAAATATAACTACCAACAAGGTTATTATATTTCCGCCGCTTGAGGTTCTCAGCAGCCGCAGCGGCAGCGCCAGCACAACAAGATGAGCTAGGAAGATGGGATGGCGCAAGAGTATCGACACAAGTTGCGTCCCACACTAAAGGCCTACCCATCTTCCAAGGAAATAAAGACATACCGTCCGGTCTTTTGCCATCGTCGCGTGCTAAGCCATTGGGTTCTAAAACAGCTGGAACGCCGACAGTGACAAGAGCCCGTCGGATAATGTCGTTAATATTCGCGTGCCGTGCTATGCGACCCGCGCTCCGGCCGCATGAAAGGCCGTGGTGACCAAGGCTGTTGACAACTTCACCACAGTGGCAGCGATGAGCAGAACAGCAGGGAGCACCTAATCGAAGGGAAGCAGCGAGGCGGAAAGTAGTATCATCAAACAAGGTGCCTATGTTCGATGACGGTAGTGCATGGAGCCAGAGACCCGACTCCCATTCACCCACAGCCAGCAGGCGCGCACGCTCTGCAGCCGAAGCAGATGTGGCAATAAGGTCACTCTGAACTGCTCTACAGAGTGGCTCATCCCACCGCCTCTGAGATGATGGAATGTCGGGTGGATTTAGGTTCGGGCAAGCGAGTCTCCAGGTATCTATAGCCTCGGTGAAGTACGGCACATTGAAATCAACCAGTGATGGAGCTAGGATATTCCTGATTAATTTCTCAGTGCCGTGCACCGAGGATACAAAAGCCGGTAGACTGATACTACTAATTTTGCGGACGCCGAGACCACCCATACGAATGGGAAGAGTAGCTTGTGCCCAAGCTCGGTCGTCCATTAATTCTTTAATTCTTTACATATGGGTGAAGGGTGTTTAACAAAAAACATTGGACACGTATTTTTTATTTTTTCGCGGTATTGAAAAATTAAGACGATACAGTGAATTGAAATTTCGCGTGACGTCACACCTTGGTATAATTCTTAGCAAGGTGTGACGTCAGCAGCCCCCACTCCTGTACTTTGAAGCTTTCCATCTTTGTGAATTTTTCTTGACTTGAAAAAGCAAAAAATACGTGACCAATATTTTTTGAAAATCTACCTAATGGACTAAATAAAATAATGATTTTGTAATACAGGAAACTACCCTAATAATTTAACAAGGTGCTAATTAGCTAATTGGAACTTGAGTAATATCTTGCCAAAGCTTTTAATTGACTTTCTCAAAATACTAAGATGAAGGTTAGATTACGAAACAATACGACAACCTGGTTGGCCACCAGGCCACCTAATTTCTACCAATTAGAGAGCAGCATCCGTACATCCGAGAGCACCTCGTTGGTCGAGTGGTCGAAAGCGCGACCCCTGAGCACAAGGTCTCGGGTTCGATTCCCAGGTCGGGGAAAAAGTGCTATTGGGTTTTTCTGTATAGCATACGTAGCATACCCTTCACTTTGATAACCAATCGCTCATACAATGCACAAAAGAATATTATTATAAATACTATAAATTAAATATAATGTAAACAGTTACATGAGACGCGGGCAGAGGGCCGCGCCCTCACACAGTGACCACTGTTAAACTTATGTAAACACTACTATTATATATACACAATTCTATTTTAATAAAGAACATTCATTCCACATTCATTACTGCGACTTCACGCCTTGTCATTGCTCTCCCTAACTTATTCTCCAAAGTGCTATCTAAAGTAAATCTCCGCTACCTTATAAATAATCTCTGAAAATAGTGCATCAACCAAAAGCACTAAAATAGTGCTACGACCTAGCGCTAAATCTGTAAGGAATTTCTCAGTAGTAGCCCAGAGTTTGGAAGTTGGTGGTGTCCACCTCCATGCCTCGAAAAGCACGTTAAGCCTGGCTGTCACTTGAACATCTTTGAGAGTCTACGGGTAGTCAGAAGCCAGTAAATCTGACACTGGTCTAGCCAAGGGGCATCATGTTACCCAGCTACTGGGTAGTGGAGGTCAAATAGGCAGTCGCTCCATGTAAAACACTAATACTCAGCTGCATCCAGTTAGACTCGAAGCCGCCCCTAACATAGTTGTGAAAAGGCTAAACAGAAGATGAGCTTTTCTACTAGCGAATTGCTTGTCGGGCATGGAATTGAAGCGCAAATGCAGAGCAAGATGACATCGTCGCTCGTAACGAGACATGTCGAAAACCGGCCTGCTCAACACAGTTACTTGTTTACTGGTAGGTATTTGAGTGAGTTGAGTTGTCTGAATACATCCGATGCGCGGATGAGGAGCAAAAACATATTAAACAACCTGATTCCAGATGTCCCTTCTACGAGTACCAACGTGACTTGCAGTAGCCAATTTGGGAAGCTATCAATCGACTGCGAACCCAAGTAGGCCGTTGTAAGCACAATTCAGCAAAATGGGGTATTATATGCCAAACTGACACCCACTGCGACTGCGACGCTCCTGATCAAATAATATTCCATCTGAGTGTCCGAAGACTCCAAACTGCCCAAAACGTATACATTAGATGATTAGAAGACCTAATAAACGCGACCAGCGTGGCTACCAACACATATTAAGTACGCGATTTACCAACGATACGAAGAAGAAGAAGCCTTCAAGTCTGTTAGTAACTGGCTAATAGGTACCACCTCATGTTCCCTTGCACAACTGCGCCGACGGTTTCATTTAAATATTTATCAACGCAGCCCCCTTTTTTTCGGTTGGAAAATCATCGAACGACTTCTCCCGCTCTGGGTGGAGCGGAAGGGAATGTCAGACTTCTACTGACTAAAAATCCACCCTGTTCCTTAAGCTGCCGTTGCGTTCCGAGGCCGCGGTATCTTGTTAGAACATTCCCGCAACGCGGTTAAGTACTAACATAGGATTAAGAAATATTGTTACTAACCAATTGAGTTTTGTTATCTACTTGTAATAAATGAATTGAATTGAATTGCAACCCCGGCAGTTAATGGCCCTACGGGACCCCGTCACTAGTGTTGACGATTCTTTTTTTTTAAGGATGGAAAATCATCCAATGACTGCCTCCCGATCTGGGCGAAGCGGGAGGGTGTGTCAGACTTTTACTGACTAAAGCCCATCCGTGTTCCATCATATGCCCAAGGGCGGATCCACGGTTGTAGGCATGATGGGCATGCCCACAACCCTAACAGACTTGTGACGTCACACTTTCATGGTCTATTGAGATCGATAAGCTGATGATAAGCCTTAACAAAAATCGGGCACGTGCATATCGGCTCACGCGCAATGTAAGGTTCCGTAGTTTACGAGTGCGAGTCTATTAGCGAATTAAGTCTCGCCTGGTGTTTCTCACTTGCTGATCATACTTACGACTCCTGAGACAGTCAAGATGGTATCTATTTACCTAGTCTAGTGTCCCTATATTGGCTTACAGTGGCTACTAAAAAAGAAGAATTAACAATATCTACATTTGTCCCTGATTTCAGTTCATTTGGAGTCAGGTGTCCTCACTTTCCTGCGCCAGGCCAGTCTGTCTTGGGTTGTCGTTTCAGGCAATTGGGTTTTCTCGAGGTCACTCTTTGTCTGTGACTACCAGGTTAATGGCGGGCGGCCCCTGCCACGTTTTTGTTCCGGAAGTTTTAGGGCAATATTTAAAACGTGGTCCACTTGGCGTCTTTTGATATGAGTATGTGTCCATACGACTGAAGGCTTTAAAACTGCCTCGTATATACTCGTTTCATACTTTATCGTGTCTATTCACACCTCCCGCCCACCTAAGCATCTTCATTTCGTTGGTATGTACTTTTTATTCATATTTCTTTTTGACTGTCCAGCACTAGGTACCGTAGAGTAAGGCCCGACGCACTGCAGTTATGTATACTTTCCCCTTAGTTTTTATTGGGATACAGGGATCACAAAGCGCGCCAGTTAATGAGCGCCACTTCAGCCATGCGGCGCTGACAATGTGAGCGACGTCAGCGTCCACGTTTGCATCTTTTTTTTTATTGATAATAGGTTCGCGTTTGACCACCATCTCACCTGTTGGTAAGTTATGATGTGATTGATGATCGAAGATGGAGCACGCTTACTTAAAAGTAACCTATCTCTCGTTGACATAGAACCTAGATATTTAAATTGGTTTACTGTGGGCATGGGTGTCGTACCAATGTGAATAGTCTCTGGAGTAGTGTTTCCGCTGAAATGATATTTTAGATACTCCGTTTTACTCCTGCTAACTCTCAGGCTGTACTTTTTCAGGGCTTGCGTCCATATGTTTAGTCCATATCTTTGTTGTTAATTCTATATTTTCTGTCATGATTCTAACTACCTTTATAGTATCCGTGATTGACTTGATGCTGTGAAGCCAAACTGGTTTGAGGATATTTCACAGATTTTGTTGAGACGGTTGTTGATGATTCGTTCCCATATTTTGAGTGTGTGAGAGCGGTCAATTTTATACCCCTATAGTTTTCACACTGCGCAACATCGCCCTTGTTTTTGTAGAATGGCAGTAGATAGCTCGAGTGTCTTGACATATGACATCTACTGCCGATTACAAATCGTAAAATCAAATCGTAAAGTCAAATTACTGCTCATACAAATTACAAATCGTATTCCAGAATCTTGATTCTGGAATAGGATTTGTAATCATGATGATATTGTTACGATTTTAAGTGAAAGAGACTTTAATTAATGCCTTTTATTGTTATTAAACAGATCTTAAGTTGATACATCGCACACGCACAGTACAGTATGTCAAAAGGTGGAGAGCAGGAAACGGAACTAAAGTAGTGTTACCACATATTAGACTCAAAACTATTATTTATGAAATTAACCACAAATAATTTATTACTACTTTAACACCCTCCTTTAATTTCTTAAATAACTAATCTTATTATTGAAAGAAACAGAATTTCACTTAAGTACTTGAAGTATTGTTATACAAACAATCTCTATATGTAACTTAGTACCTAAGTCCTTAAATTTCTAAGCAAGATTATATTTAACAATATATTTTATTCATCAACAATACAAATGGAATATGTATGCTTACTTACATCTTCACACTTTATATAACATCCAACAGTTAAGTTTTTAACCAGTTAAGGTTTTGGTAAATACCTACATATTTTAAACTGAATACAATCACAAATATTATTACTAACAAAATCTAGCTTTCATAATTATTATGAGATACACAATGTTGCATTAGAGTCGAGACTACTAAACAATGTCTACATATCAACAAAACAAAAAAAAATATATCTGCCACATCTAGTTGTCTAATGTTAGCAAATACACTTGTCTAACACATTATAGTATTCTTATGTTTTACAAACTTATGCTTGTTCAAAGCTTTTGTCATTACATCAGCAGGTTGTAAATCAGTTGGACAATACGTAATACGAAGCTCATTATTCATGTATAGTTCATGAATGTAATGAAACCTGACGTCTATATGTTTGGACCTTTTGTTAAATATACCTGTTTTAATCAATTGAATAGCACTTTGATTATCTATATAGAATTGAAGCATCTGAATATCAATATTAAGTTCTTTTAACACTGATTTTATGAATATTGCATCTTTACAACACTCTGCAGCTGATATGAATTCTGCCTCTGTGGAGGAAAGTGCAATTATAGATTGCCTTCTTGAGCACCAGGCAATAGGACACCCAGCCAACATGATAATATACCCTGTGGTACTTCTACGAGTGTCACAATCACCAGCATAGTCAGCATCACAGTACAAGTCTAAATCTTTTATGTTACCTCTTTTCTTAAAGAACAATCCATCACTAATAGTACCTTTTAAATATTTGAAAATCCGTTTTATTAAAACTACATCCTGCTTAGTAGGTTTTTCTATTTTGCGACTAGCTAACCCAACTGCATAAGCTATATCAGGTCTTGTCCTGGTTGAAAGATATAGCAGGCTCCCAACAGCCTCTCTATAAGGAAAAAGATTCTTGCCTTCCTCATTCAAGACTATTCCCTCTTGAACTACACAAGGTGTGTCAGCGGCTTTGCAGTCCAACATATTATATTTTTCTAGTATGTTTCTGGTGTAGATTTCCTGAGACAGCAGAACTCCATCATCTTTATATGTAAGTTGTAAGCCTAAAAATGTTTTAGGTTTTTCATATACTTTTAATTCTATTATTTTATTTATTTTATTGAGTACCTTACAGCCATCTTCTTTATTTTTAGAAATTATTATTCCATCATCAACATAAATACCAATAATAACAGTAGTTTCTTTGTTTCTTAGTACACATGGCTCATTTTTAACTTGTTCAAACTCTAAACTCTTCATTATTTTAATAAATTCTTCATTCCATCTTTTTGGTGCCTGTTTTAACCCGTATAGGAATTTTCTAAGTTTACATACTTTCCCATAACATTCTTCAAAACCTTGAGGTACTTTCATATAGATTACCTCCCCTTCTTTAAGATTTCCATTTAGAAATGCGGTCTTGACATCAAATGTCATAAGATGGTAGTTATTGATCACCGCTATAGAGAATATAATCCTTAATGCAGATTGACATGCTACGGGGCTGAAGATTTCATCATAGTCTATATCTCTTTGTTCAAAACCCCTTACAACAATCCTGGCTTTATATGATCCATCTTCTTTAACTCGAAATACCCATTTATTAGTTAGAATTTTAGCATCTCTGACATCTTTTTCATCCACTAGTTCCCACACTTGATATTTCTCTAAGGATTTTATTTCTTCACTTATTGCTTTTTTCCAATTTTCTTTTTCAGGTGACTCCATGGCTTCTTGGTATGTGAGTAGAACATAATCATCAAATCTTTGTGGAACTCTTCTTGTCCTTTTATCTATTACTTGCTCATCCTTTTTATTTCTATCCTCTTCTATTTCTGTGTTTTCCTGTATTAATGTTTCTTTTTCTTTTTCAGGTACTATGCTGCTTTCTTCAGGACATATTGGGTCTGTAAGCAGATATCCACCATGATCTTCAACATTTACATCCAATTTTAAGCTCTGTAACTGCTGCTGTCCATCTTCTCTTATTATGTTATTAGTTATTGTATTAAAGACAACATCTCGAGCAAATACAATTTTCTTTTTATTTTCATCATATAACCTATACCCATTTTTAGAGTAACCTACCATTATTAATTTCTGTGACCTTGAACTTAGCTTTTTTATAGGTGTTAAATCTTTTGCTAATGCTTCACAACCAAATACTTTTATGTTAGAAATATCCGGTTTCTTATTATTCCATACTTCATATGGACTTTTAAAATCAATCACTGAACATGGCAACCTATTGAGTAGATATGTAGCTGAGTACATAGCTTCTCCCCATAGTTCTTTGCTAAGGTTTGAATTTAATAATAACGCCCTAGCTTTCTCCATCAAGCTTCTATTTAGACGCTCGGCTTTGCCATTAAGTTGTGGGCTATACGGAATACTGTAATCTAATTTTATACCAATTTTATAACACCATGCTTTAAATTCACTGCTGGAGTACTCACCTCCATTATCACAACGCAGCACAGAAACTTTTGCATTAACTTCTCTCTCAGTTTCCCTAATGTAATGTTTTAAGCAGTCACTAACTTCACTTTTATTTGATAACAGATAGGTTTTTGTATAATGACTAAAGTCATCTAACACTGTGAGTATGTACTTTTTTCCATCAAAACTTGTGGTTTCTACAGGACCACAAACATCACTATGTATTATTTCAAGTACCCTAGTAGCACGTTCTCTAGTCTTATTAAATGGTTTCCTTACCTGCTTAGCTTTGACACAAATTTCACATAAGTCCTGCAATTGTTTTATATCAGCCTTGCTGTATGTGACACCCGTAGCAGCGTCCACCAATTTCCCCAGTACCTCATTACTTGGGTGACCCATTTTAATGTGCCAGTCATAGACACTTTCCTTTTTATTTGCTAACAGAGACACTTCACTACTACCTTGTTTTAATTTTAAATGATACAGTCCTGTTGACTGTTCCTTTTTACCAAATATTTTAGTGCCACACTTAGCAGTAATCTCAACATTGTTATTTTTAAAAGTTACAACGGCACCATTTTCTGTAGCTGCTGAAACTGAAAACAGATTTTTACATAGATCTGGAACGCACAGAGTATTATTTAAGACACAATTGTCACCTTCAAAAGTGCCACTTTGTACAGACAACATTTTTTCATCTTTCTTTGCCAAACATATAGATGTCTCTTGGCATTCCAAATTACTTAACAAGTTTATATTATTTACCATATGTGATGTACAACCTGAGTCTACAACAAAGTCATAACAGCAATTATTCACTGCATTGTTACTTTTGTAACCTAAAAATGAAACAGAACTTTTATTGTTGCGAAAGAAACAGTTACTTTCTTTATGATTGTTTTTCTTACAAATAGAGCATACTTTCTTACAATCTTTTTTTACATGACCTATTTTATTGCAACCAAAACAACGTATCTTATTATTATAATCAGAATGGTTACCCACTTTATTAGAAGACTGTGAATCCTGTTTCTCCGCTCTCTTGAATGACTTAGATGCTCGAAATGCAACCTCATTGTCTTGTGAACTTCTATGTTTTTCTTGTTCCTTAATTAATCTTAATTTTAAATTTGCAAGGGTTTTTTCTTCTTTAGAGGTAGAGTCCCATGCCGTTACAAAATGTTCATACTCAGTAGATAAAAATGTTAGAATTTTTGACTCCACTAAGCTATCGTCCAAGGAGATGTTTAACTGTCGCAGCCTATATACCAGGTTATCCAGATGAGATAAATTTTGCACCATATCTTTATTTTTGTCAAACTTGTAGTTAAAGAAATCTTGCATGATTTTATTTTTGTGTCTGTCTTCAGTGCCGCCGAACATTTCACATAACTTTTTGTACATAGCACTTGCAGATGTGCATTGGAACAACATTGTTATTAACTTTTTGTCCACAGTTTGCAATAAAATGTATTTAGCTTGTGCGTCCTTTTTGCAAAATTCAGCTTTCTCTTTATCTTCAGTTTTAATACTTCCTTCAATTATATCTTGGAGACCTTTGGCTTGAAAGATAATATCTACCTGGAATCGCCAGAGTTGATATGTCTCAACATCGCTGAGCTTTTCGATATTTTTAAGTTCTTCGGTCGTCGCCATATTTTTATTACAAAACACGTCGCGTACGTGTTTTTATAATCGGACCGAATCGCAAATACGCTCACTGGCCGAACTGTTAATAACACAGGCCAGCTGGGCCCATAACCCTGTTACGATTTTAAGTGAAAGAGACTTTAATTAATGCCTTTTATTGTTATTAAACAGATCTTAAGTTGATACATCGCACACGCACAGTACAGTATGTCAAAAGGTGGAGAGCAGGAAACGGAACTAAAGTAGTGTTACCACATATTAGACTCAAAACTATTATTTATGAAATTAACCACAAATAATTTATTACTACTTTAACAGATATTGCATAGCTTTGCTAACCACCATTTACTGGGCCTAGTTTTTCCACAGATCTGCGGTTACTTCGTCTGGACCTATGGCTTTGCGGCTTTTCATTTTACCTAATTCATTTCTCACTTCGGCCTCTTTTATAGTTGGTATTGAACCATGTATGGGACATGAGTCATGACACATGGCGGTGGATCTGTGATGGAAATTCTTTCTTCAATAGCTGACTATGGTATTCGAACCATCTCTCGTTAATCTCGTCCTTACATTAGATTTATTTAATTACTCTTATGTTCATGGATGCTTTATGTTTGCGTTTTGCTAATTTTAGTACTTCGTCTGCATTTTTAGCTCTCTCCAGACTTTTATAGAACTTTTGTTTGTTTTTGGCGACCTCTTGTGCTATACGTTTTTTAGCATCCTGCTTCGCTACTTCATTCAGTCCTTATCATCTTCTAGTTTAGAACTCTGCCATTTGCCATTAGTTTAGATCCCTGCCGCTTTTGTGCTGTACGAGGTTTCAAACTTAAACCAGATATCAGTTGCGTTGTCATAGCCTACTTCCAAATCGGTCTCCAAGTAATCTTTTATCATGCTCATGAGTGTCTCCCCTTTAGGAAGGATCATCGAGCTCTCTGCACTTAGTTCCCAAGAAATATAAAAAATATAATAGATAGAAATCTTCTATTATATTTTTTTATAGGTTTTGGCAGCTCGTAACAGACATGAGTATATGATGCAGTGATGTAAGATCATCACCAGGTATTACTTTACAGTCCTTAAACTTTCTTTTGACGGTCTTGTCAGACATGATAAAGTCTATCTATTTGTGTTTATAAGTGTAAGTGCGTTTCTTTGTTTCTTGTGTTCTATTATCTTTTATTTTGTCATATTTCCCGATTGGAAAATTAAAAACTGTTTTAGTTTTCACGATGTTTTAATAAAAAAAACATCAGTTTTTCTAAAATTCTAAACTTTGAACGGCTCTCCTGAACATTTCTTTTTTTGTCGCTTATACCCTATCATTCATTCATTAATCATAATAAACGTGCACTAAGAGGGTCAATAACATTCCACGTCATTTGGTAATAACACGATAATTCTCTGCGTTCTTCTTAATTAGAAAAATTCTGTCTCTGGTATCATTGTATTTAAATTTCTTATAAGTTCCTTAACTTCCACACATGTAGACATAGGATTACAAAACCCTTGCCATATCGTTTGCGATTATTCCCGATGTCCACCACTTGTCTGGCCACCACTGGGGGACAGCGAGACAACTTTAAAACATTATTCTCGTTGTCCACCACTGGGGGACAGCGTCACAACTTTGTAAATTATGACTCTGTGCAGCTTTTAAAGGTACCTACCAATGATGAATTTCACACATTATATTTTTGGTTTCTTCAATACAAGACACTACAATTCAGTTGCAGTTATATGAATAGTCTGCTAAAAGAAAGTCCTTATAATCTTTTGGAACATGGAATTCTTCCACATTTTTGCATAAAATTTAAGTCTTTTCATTCCAGCGATTGTATTTCTATGTCTGTATAAACTTGACTTGATGTTTTGAAATGACGGTATGTTTTGAATCAAACTCGGTATGACTTTGAATTGACTCACCATAGGTGAGTGGCGGCCACCAGTGGTGGCGAATGGAAACAATTAACAAAGTTGTGACGCTGTTCCCCAATAATCGAAATTATGTAACCTAAAGAAAAGACAATTATTATGGGTATATAGACTCTAACTGACACAAATAAACAAAAAAATATCTAAATAGGTACACGAAATTATTTAAATAAAATATTAAACTGACTAAGCGATCTCAATATTAAAAACTCTGACAATAAAAGTAAAATGACATGGAAACTAATAAAGAACTCTAAATTTAATCTACCAAATGACTTAATAAATACAATACAAACTGAAAATAGAACAAGAAACAATCCTCAATTCATTGCTGACAAGTTTAACGCCTATTTCATTGATAAAAATGTTCCAATACCAGGGATACGCAAAAAAATCAACTGCAAACAAAAATCCATGTTCATGTCCATGTCAACCAATCCAAATATTTTATATTAAGTATTAAAAGTTTGTAAAAAGTTTAAAAAACATTAATATTATTTCAACAAAAATCATAAAACATGTTCCTGATCTGATTTCTGTCCATCTGAGTCATATACTTAACTAGCGACCCGCCCCGGCTTCGCACGGGTGCAATGTTTATATTAAACTAGTACTCACGCGGGGCTTCGCTCCCGTGGATTCTATCACGGTAAAAACATAACTCTCCTTTTTTGCAGTCGCGTAAAAAGTAGCCTATAACCTTCCTCAAGCTTCAAGCTACTTCCATACTAAATTGTATCCAAATCCACCCAGTACTTTCGGAGATTAGCGCGTTCAAGCAAACAAACAAACTTTTCCGCTTTATAATATTACTAGCTTCCGCCCGCGACTTCGTCCGCGTGGAAAAAAAAATCCCCCGATTTTGAAACATTCTTCATTAGTGCTCCGCTCCTATTGGTCTTAGCGTGATGATATATAGCCTATAACCTTCCTCAATAAATGGGCTATCTAACACTGAAAGAATTTTTCAAATCAGAACCGTAGTTCCTGAGATTAGCGCGTTCAAGCAAATAAACAAACAAACTCTTCAGCTTTATAATCTATACTAATATTATAAAGCTGAAGAGTTTGTTTGTTTGTTTGTTTGTTTGCTTGAACGCGCTAATCTCAGGAACTACCGTTCTGATTTGAAAAATTCTTTCAGTGTTAGATAGCCCATTTATCGAGGAAGGCTATAGGCTATATATCATCACGCTAACACCAATGGGAGCGGAGCAGTAATGAAGAATGTTTCAAAATCGGGGGATTTTTTTTTCCACGGGGACGAAGTCGCGGGCGGAAGCTAGTATTAGTATAGACTAGTACTCACGCGGGGCTTCGCTCCCGTGGATTCTATCACGGTAAAAACATAACTCTCCTTTTTTGCAGTCGCGTAAAAAGTAGCCTATAACCTTCCTCAAGCTTCAAGCTACTTCCATACCAAATTTCATCCAAATCCACCCAGTACTTTCGAAGATTAGCGCGTTCAAGCAAACAAACAAACTTTTCCGCTTTATAATATACTAGTACTCCCGCGGGGCTTCGCTCCCGTGGATTCTAGCACGGTAAAAACATAACTCTCCTTTTTTGCAGTCGCGTAAAATGTAGCCTATAACCTTCCTCAAGCTTCAAGCTACTTCCATACCAAATTTCATCTAAATCCACCCTGTACTTTCGAAGATTAGCGCGTTCAAGCAAACAAACAAACAAACAAACTTTTCCGCTTTATAATATTAGTATAGATGATGATGATGATGATGATGATGATATATAGTATAGATATACTATAGAATTATTTATACTATATAAAGCTAAATTACCACTGACTCACTCACTGACATAATTGTTCTCCCAGATGGTGGATGGGGAGGTGGGTATATTTTGACAGATTCGTAAACAAGTAACTCTCAAACCTACGGGAAAGTGCCAAACCTCCTCTTCTCTCCCCCCCTGTCGTATCTCGGAAACTACGAGACCCGTATTTTTTTTTTTTACGGATTCGTATAGAGGAGGCTCGGTAAAGTAAAAACCATTTATCAAAGTCGCCCCCCCCCACCCCCCTTCTCACCCCCTTTAGGCGGACTCCGAAATTAAGAGACGGAACATTTCTTTTTTCAGATTCATTTAGAGGAACAATGGTTTAGTCGAAATAATTGTGCAACCCCCCCCATCACCCCCCCCCCATTATTTTTTTTCCACAAGCACGCGAGGTGCTTGCACCTCGCGCAACACGCAAATACTAGTGTCTTTATATACATCGTTGACAGTCTTTTTGTCATTCGACATACATGTTCTCTTTAGTAATTACTCTTGAAAGTGCGACACATAATTTAGCACGGGAAAAACATTCAACGCTCAAATCTAACATAGGCACGCGCGCCGTGCCTTGCCGGCACCGCGCGGCAACCGCTATGTCCTTGCGATTTAAATCTGTAATATCTTAGAATCTATTTATTTAAACTATATTCTGTAAAGGCCAATATTGATTTATATTAAATGCACAATGTATTTATGGTACTTAATTGGATAAGGATGAATGCTATATTGCTTAAAATCGCTTCGTAAAATATGCTCGTATTTCTCGTAAAAAGTAAAGGATAAAAAATGATCGTTGTGGGTTATCTATAAGAGATAGACAGATGTCATCGAGGACATTTTTATTGACCTTTTTAAGGTGTACAATACTGTAGTACATTATTTTGATCTATCTCGTAGGGTTCAGCCAGCGTCTGCAAAGTAAGCGCAAAAAATGTCTTTATTTGCGACATCACATTAGAAACTTCAAAAATTATCAGCGTTCCTCTACTATATTATGTATGTTATATACTTAGAAACCTTCCTATTGAATCACTCTTTCTATTGAAAGAAACTGCATCAAAATCCGTTGCGTAGTTTTAAAGATTTAAGCATACATAGGGACAGACACAGGGAAGCGACTTTGCTTTATAAGAAGAAAGAAAAGAAAGAAGATTTATTGTATCAGCCATGGTGCTTTTCCTGATCGACTCAAGACATCTATTATAAAACCCGTCTTCAAAAAAAGGATAAACAGAAAATGGAAAACTATAGAACCATTGCACTTTTGCAATTTTTTCTAAAATATATGAGAAATATATTTATAATGAACTATATGCATATTAAGAAAAAACATTTATGATTCTCCGCAATGAGCAAAAAGGTTTCCGGAAAAATAAAACTATAAATATGGCAATCTATGACTTCTTGAATACAATTATGACTAATATTGATAAAAAGACTCCCGTCAGACCACAATATCTTTAAGAAACCTACGTAAGAAACAAATTATATTGCTATGGTATAAGAGGTAATATTCTAGATTTATTAATGACTTATCTCTCAGATAGAAAACAAAACACTGCTATAACAGACTTAAATTTGAAGACAAAACAAGAAATTATATACCTATCCAAAAAACATACTCTTTGGCGTACCACAGGGCAGTGTTCTGGGTCCCTTACTTTTTTATTTTAATGACCTGCCCAAAGTTATAAATTGCCCTATAACCCTATTTGCTGATGATAGTACGATAACAGTAGCTGGAAATAAACCCGACCAATACAAAGCTGATGTAAATGACGCGTTAATCTCAATAATCTCTTGGCTTAACAATAATAACTTAAAAATTAATCTAGGTAAAACTCAAATAATGCACTTGGGCCATAGAAGACAGAGTACAAAAATTGAGGTAAAATTCCAAAATAAAGTTATTAATGACGTGGACAATGCAAAATTCCTCGGCCTTACAATAGATAGTCAGCTTAACTGGAATAATCATATCTAAATATCATGTAAGAAAATAAGTTGCTCATCCTATGGCCTATATAAACTTGCTCCAACCGTTAACACGGATGCACTACTCATAGCTTATCATGGTCTTGTTGCATCAGTGTTAAGAGCCATTTTTCAAAATTTGAACGCTCGAGTTTAGGTAAAAATCGGCATGATGCGTGGCGATGCACACATAAACAACACTAATAGTGTAGAGAGAGTGTCGAGTCGGACTAAACAATCTTGAGCTGTTATAATCGTCTTTATAAGAAAGAGATTTGATTACTTAAATGACTTAAGATTTAAAAAATGAATGACATGTATAAAGTATATATTTAAAAGAAAAATGGAAGTTATGTGACAACCAACTTCAACAAAATTAAACTCAAAAGTGTAAAATCGGTGTTACTTAACTAAGAAAAATCACACTTTTTGTGTACGTACGTACGTACGCACGTAAGTTATGAGTTGTAGTTTCCGAAATTTATTTTTTAATAAACTGTTTCAGAAGGTAGGTTATTTTTTACGTTAAATTGTAAATGATATTTATTTCTACAAATAGGTTACAAGTAAGAAAAAGTGTTGGTGTGTCTATACAAAAATATATATATTCCTGTCATAATTGAACCATATACCGCGCCTTGATTGAGTTTAGATTTTTCAGTTGTGTTGGGGTCTGAAGTTTTCAGAATAAAGCTAGATACACACATCTTACATTTCAAGTAAAATTTGGATATGAGACCCATCCGTTTCTCTTTTTCTATTTTTAGATAGCTCATATTGTAGCCGAACTTTTCACTGTGTTTGCTTATATTGATTAATTGACTCCAAAAGTACTGACAATTTATTATTCACCTTCCATGCACTTTATAATTATTCTAAAAAATAAAAATTTGCATTTCAGAATTTTAGCTTTGTAATGAAATATACATACGTAACACTGGAAAAGAGGTAATTGTAATCATCATTTTGAATATCTTTTACTATGGGGCAAGCCTTAAAATTGCGAAAAAGAATAGACGACCTCGTTCATTTATAAGTGTGCATAACTGGACAAAATTTACTAAACAGCTGATGATGATTTTCACGTTCATAATAATGAGTACAATTACCCCAGTTAAGGGTTTATGTATATTCCATTATACCCTGTATAACATGTTTAAAATATATTACCCTAAAGTTAGTTAGTTAGTTTATCTTCAGACAAGTAGTTGTTGCACTACATATCTGAAGATTTTTGTACGTTCAAAATTTTCTACCTATGCAATCATATACAACGTGTAACGAAAACTCCATATCTATCCAAAAGGACTGAAGACAACATCTGGTATGGAGTCTTTATGCAAAGTTTCAGCTCAAAATAAGTGACTCACAGAATTGACCCCAAATTATCGGTTTCATATGTTTCTTGAATACCAATAATAACAAACGTGTCATATCACTATGAGGGTCATCACTTTCCACGTCACTAGCCAATAACACGATAATTCTTTTCGTTCTTCTTAATTTGAAAAATTCGGTCTCTGGTATATTGATACCAGAGACCGAATTTTTCAAATTAAGAAAAAAAAATTAAGAAATTTCTAATAAGCTCCACACATGTAGACATAAAGATTAGAAAACCCTTGCTATATCGTTTGTTATCATCCAAAGAAGCCGTGCACTCGGTATGTATATACCCTTTAAATTACACGTTGTATATATGATTATACACTGGTGCTGTTTCATATATATAGTTTAGACTATCGCCGTTATTTACATATATTATCTTAAATTTTTCGGCTTTTTTACCAGGTACCTTTTATTCGAGCTCTGATAACTTCCTACCTACTTTATCTTTCTGTGATTATGGCATTTTCAATATTACAAAAATACCGGGTCCCAAACAAAAGCCACGCTGTAGAAGACCCTATTTATATAAGTAATGCTGTTTCGTATTAACTAAATTCAGAACTAAAGAAATATAGAAAGTCCAAAAAGTATTTACTATTGAGTTCTAAACTTCCGCTAAATCGTCAAGTCTGATGTCTAATGCAACGGGTGGTTATTCCTATAAAATTTAAGATAAGATATAATAATTTACCACTGAATAGACTAGAAACTACACAGTCACTCTGAAGGGGAACTGAAAAGACAATGCTTGATGACGACCATTCGGTTCAACACCTAAATTGAAGTAACTACATAAATAAATAGTCCAAATAATATTTACGTTTGCGTTCGAAAGTTCCATTGCATCATCAAGCCCAAGGTCTAAAGATAAAATTTATTTTATCTTTTATTTTGGGGTGGAAAATGCAATAAATGAGTTTTCCCGCTCTAGGTGGAGGATGGAAGTGCTAGACTTCTACTGACTAAAATTCCACCCTGTTCCATCAGCAGCCCTTAAGTTCCGTGGCCGTGATATCTTGTTATTTATTTATTTTATCTCAAATAAAATAAACTTTGTATTAAAAAATACACCCGACTTACAAAAAACACTGCAAAGAGAAAAATAACTTTAATTTCGGAATTCATTATCAAAAACGATACTACAAAACCAAAGACACCGACTCACGAAATTAATGTAATTTTTCACTTTGCAGTGTTTTATTTTTAAAGTTTGATTATATGTCGCTTTTTAGTGGGTTGGTTTGTAATTTACCCAGTTTAAAAGCCTAAACGTCAACTTTGTATCACCTTTTGAAAAATTTTTTTTTTTCTAATGCAGGGACGATAGCGTTTAGTTCTCTTGGTACTTCAAAATCAGCTCTACTTCACGATATGCAGTGTGACGGGCATAAATTGTTTAGAAATTTTATTCAAGTAATCGAATCGCAACCCACGAAATACTTATTATAGGTGTGCCTATAATATTTGAAGAGTTCCCTCGATTTCTCCATGATTCCATCATCAGATCCTAACTTGATGATAATGGAACTCACCTTGAAGTAAATCCTTTCAAATAAAAAAGAATTTTCTAAATCGGTCTAGCCATCTACTAAAACTACTACAAAAATAAAGTCAAATTGAGAACCTCCTCCTTTTTTTAAGTAGGTTTAAAAATAAATTAATAAAGAAATATGA
Organism: Tholera decimalis; assembly: GCA_943138885.2. Lineage (NCBI taxonomy): Eukaryota > Metazoa > Arthropoda > Insecta > Lepidoptera > Noctuidae > Tholera > Tholera decimalis. The sequence goes on along the minus strand of OW964552.2, from coordinate 10,127,853 downwards.
CATTCGTTAAATTGTATTTATAGTTCTACAGTACTGAACAACAGTTAGGGTTTCAGTTTCGCAGCGGTATTCGTTTCGAACGGACGCGCGCAGTAAACGATATTTGTACCTATCTCATTAGTTAACGAGCTTATTGTTCTCGAGCGTCGTGTTTGACTTCGAGGGTCAATTAGCGCTTTTTACCTAATATAATGTGTAGTGGAATCATTGTTTACAATGGAGGATGATAACGAATTCTTTAACGATCCTGTTGAAAGTAGAAGTGTTTTGAATAGCAGTAACAATTCTATAGTGGACCAAGAAGTGATGGAGCAATTTAATATGGATGTGGTACCAAAGGAAGTTTCGATTAAACCGCTCAAACGCGGCAGAGAAGAGGACGTGGTGGGTTGGACACTAATACAAAACAAAGAGAAAAAGGTCAAAGAAAGCAGTGTAGAGATATATATCTCATCGAAAGAAAAGCTACCAAGACAATTTGCATTAGCAAGATTATTTAAAGAAAAAGGTATTAACGATATAACGAAGGTAAAATACATAAATAATTACAGGGTGCGCATTGATTGCAAAAATGAGGTGAGCGCAAATAAATTAGAAACTTGTAAAGACTTGATAGATATGGACTGGAGATTTAGTAGACCAGATCACAAAAGCTACTCATACGGTGTTATCAAAGACGTAGATTTAGTCCTAACTGACGAGGAGCTTAGGAGTTGTATTACTTGCCCTGATTCATTTGAATTAGTTTCATTGAAACGACTAATGAGGCGTAATATTAATGAATCCCCGGAACATTTATGGGTTATGAGTGAAGCAGTTCGGTTGTGCTTTAAGGGAGATATGTTGCCATCATATGTTTATGCAGAAGGTTTAAGGATTAAGGTGGCCCCATTTGTGTTCCCCGTGTCACAATGCTCACGGTGTTGGAAATTCGGACATATAGCAAGAGTGTGCCCATCGAACAAAATATTATGCCCAAAATGTGGTAGTAATCATCCAAACTGCGATATACAAAATTTCAAATGTCTAAACTGTGGCGGACCACACATGGCACTTGCTAAAAGTTGCCCTGCTTATTTAAAAGAGAAGAAACTCAAAGATCTCATGGCAGAGTTCAATTGTACCTATAGGAAGGCTTTGTTGTTATACGTAGCACCTTCACCACGCCGAGAAGATACGGAACCTGTTAGTGCCACAAAAGCAGGTTATATATACCCTGAACACAATATCGACCTTACAGTGAGATCAAACTCGCCTTTATATGCAGAAGTGGTCAAAACTAAAGCCCTAGTTCATAATCCTCTCACTCATAAAGATCAAAAAAGTGCTAATAAGCACGAAAAGACACGAGATGATAATGATTATTGGGCTACCTATCTACCAACAGAAACGGAGGAAGCAAAAGAATCGAACCATGACCCGGAAGAGTCTGGAAAAAGAGAGGTGCATTTTGAAGAGCTCATAGCTAGATTAAAGGAGATAATATTTTTTAAGAAGTGTACGGTAGCGGAAAAAATTAAATTGGTGATCCAGTGTTGTATACAATGGTTGATTCTAGTGGTTGTAGATAATGTGTCAGATTGGCAAATGATGAAAAAATTGCTTGATTTCCTTAATGGATAACAACAAAACTAGTCTCAAACTAAACATCTTACAATGGAATGCTCAAAGTTTGAAACCTAAACTTGTTCTATTAGAACAGTTGTTATGTCAAGAACACATACATATTGCGGCGATAAGTGAGACGTGGCTAGATACAGAAAGTTATATGAGGCTGAGCAATTATACAATTTATCGGAAGGACAGGTTTGATGGTTACGGAGGAGTAGCAATTCTTACCCACAAATCTATAAAATCTCAACTGTGTGAAGTCCAACTCAGTAATCAAGGTATAGAATTAGTTTGCGTAAAAGTATATAACTGTGGTATGGTAGAAAATATTATTTCTATTTATTGTCCCCCCTCGATTAGAACTTCTCAAAATGATTGGGATAATTTACTATCCATTTTTTCAAAAAATACAGTAATTCTCGGAGATTTTAATGGGCACCATTCTAATTGGTCATATAAAACGGATAGTAAGGGTGTCCAAATTTTCGATGCATTGTTGGATAATCACTTTGTTATTTTAAATAATGGCAACCATACGCGGTTAAAAATGGTCAATTCCGAATGTCAAAAGTCATCTCCCGACATTTCTTTGGTATCGTCCGACATAGCATTGCTGTTCAACTGGTCAGTAATGAATGAGACATTAGGCAGTGATCATAGGGCTATAAAAGTTACGTCAAATGTCCAGGCTTGTCCTCCGACAATGTTACGAAAAAATTTTAAAAATGCTGATTGGACTTCATACAAGGAGCTACTCAACACCCTCTTTTGTGAATTTACATTTTCTGGAGACTTGCAGGCTGATTACGATACTTTCATTGATTATATAAACTTAGCTTCCGATGTTTGTATCCCTTTATTTAAAATTTATCCGAACCCAAAGAGTAAATTTTTACCTAAACCTTATTGGAAACCGGAATTATCTAAATGTGTAGCTGAACGTCGGCTGGCGTTGTCCAAATTCAGGCGTAATCCAAATCCTCAAAATTATGAAATATTGCAAAATAAGATTTCCAAATCTCAGAAAATGATTCGCATAGCTAAAAGTAAAGCGTGGGGTGATTTTTGTTCTTCACTAGATTATTCAACGTCTCAATCAACCATATGGCAAAAAATGAAATGGCTGAAGGGATACAAATATTCGAATAATTACATAGATAAACATAAGGCTACTGAGCTGCTTCTCAGTTTAACGCCGGACTTTGTTCCCCCGCGTGACATGTCTTTCGACACAAATAACCCCGAACTTGATATTATGATTACGTGCTCAGAACTCCAGAAATGCATACGATCAAAAGATACTGCACCTGGAAGTGACAATATTTCTTACTCTATGATTAAGAAGCTACCACAAAACTGTCTAAAAGTGTTAATTCAGTTGTATAATAAGATCTTCATATCGGGTTTTGTTCCTAAACAATGGCGTGATATTGTAATTGTGCCAATCCCTAAACCGGGACGTGATTCCCAAAGTTTTTCTGCCCTTCGACCCATTTCAATGATTTCATGTATTTGCAAAGTTTTTCATAACATTTTAATGAATAGATTAGAGTGGTTTATCGAAAAACAAAAGCTTTTGTCAAACAACACTACGGGTTTTAGAAAATGTCGCTCAACCGTAGACAACTTAGCCGTTTTAGTATCACGTATTCAAATAGGTTTTTCCAAGAAATTAATTACGGTGGCAGTTTTCATAGACATAAGCAATGCTTATAATTATTTGGACATTAATAGTTTACTAAAAATCATGCAACAAATCGGAGTAGGGTCTAGGATATGTAGGTACATCTGGAACTTTCTTAAAATGAGAAACCTTAAAATCACAATAGATAACCGTGACATAAAACGTACGTCCAGTCGGGGATTGGCACAAGGCGATCCGTTGTCACCCCTACTTTTTAATATAGCAACTATGCACGTTTGTCGTAATCGTGGGGGGGACGTATATATGCCGCAGTATGCGGATGATTTTGTTTTGTACACCACTTGCAGTAATGTCTCATTGGCCCAACAACGTTTACAACCGGCTTTAAATAAAATTACGAAACTTCTTGTAAAACTAGGTCTTGAAATATCTCCCACAAAAAGCAAAGCCTGTATTTTTAAAAATGGTGTAGCAAGAGAGAATGTAACTTTAAAAATTAATCAAACATTACTGCCAGTGGTAGACAATGTAAAGTATTTGGGTGTCTGGCTTGACCGATCCCTCAGGTGGGCTAAACATATTAATGAAACCCGAGAAAAGACGTTAAAGCTAATAAATCTTTTCAAAATTCTGTCTGGGTCTGGGTGGGGAATCCCAAGCATCTGAGACGGTTATATATCTCAATCATTCGAAGTAGAATCGACTACGCGTGTTTCCTCTACGACAGTAGCTGTGAAACCCACCTAAGTAAGTTAGACAGAGTCCAAAACGTTTGCATGAGGGTCATCGGAGGCTTTATAAGAACTACACCCATCCACGTTATGGAAAATGAATTAAACCTCCAACCGTTGAAGATTCGCAGATATTTTTTAGCGGGTAAATACTGGCTCAAAGTAAAGTCATACGAGGATAATAATACTACTACTGTCTTAGAGGAACTGCGAGTAGTTTGTCAACAAACCCACTGGAAAAGAAAAGTACCGTTATTAACCAAAGTTCACGAGTCTCTAGTTTTACTACCTGTCTACATAAGCCCAAAGTTTGAAATGTTCTCTATGGATACTTGGGTTCACAGGATTGACCTATCTGAAATTGTAATTCCAGAAATAAATTGTTTGGTTGAGGCTAAAAAATGCTACAAGAATACTAAATTGAGCGAGTTATGCACTATGTTTTTAAATAACACTTACTCGGAATTCTACAAAATATATACTGATGGATCTAAAAACAAACTAGGTTCTGGAGCAGCATTTTTTGATCCACAAACTAACACTTCAGTGAAATTAAAACTAAATTTAAAACTTAATATAATGTATACAGAACTTATTGCAATAGACGAAGCATTATCTTACATTGACTCACTTGAAACTGGTAATTATGTTATTCTTAGTGATTCAAAGAGCGCACTGCAACATTTAATTCGTTGTACCATGAATTTTCGGGGAACTCCTATTGCATATAGTATAATTAAATCTTTGTGTAATCTCATTTCTAAGAAAAAGAATATTGTACTTCAGTGGATACCGGCTCATGTTGGCTTGGAAGACAATGAAGTAGTGGATCGATTAGCTAAGGATGCATGTGATGATGGTTTGGTTTGTTAACACCTTCCCGTGCACAGTGATTTATTGTATGCAGTTAAAGAAGAATGCACTAAAATGTGGCATGAACACTTCGACCAGAGGTCGCTTAGCAAGGGGATCTGGTATCGAACAATCCAACCAACTCTTTCTCGTTGTCCATGGTTCGACCAGGCAAACATGAGTCGATCAGAAATTGTTATGGCTCTTCGGCTTCGATCAGGACACATACCAATGAATAGTTTTGCCTACCTTATGGGTAAAGTTGCATCACCAAATTGTCCGGAGTGTAGTATTGTGGAAGACACTTACCATATACTGATGGAGTGCGTCCGGAACGAGGCCGAAAGAATTTTCATTCTACCCTTATCTATGGACGTTGGGAGATGTAACAGTATTCTTGCATCACCCTTGTCAAAGGATGCAAGAATTCTGTATAAATTAGCAAAAATAGGATTTAGAACATAAGGAATTTGTTTGTACCGATGAGGGTGGCATAATCGTTTTCTGATTAAACCCTCAATAAAATAAATAAAGAGAAAAAAAAAAAAAAATAAACAGGGTTTAATTTCTTAAGTGCTTCTATCTTTTGTGATTATTTGTGATTTTTTTTTTTCTCAAAACGTTGGTAGCCCTAAATTTAGACTACATCAAAGTATTACTTTATATTATAAATGCAAACAACTTTTAAACAAAAAATAAAACCGACTGCTTTCGTTCGTCGGTTTTTTTTTCGTATTTTCGTGTTTGGACACCGACTTCCAAAAAGTTAGTTAAAAAGTGTTTTTAACGCTTTTTAATTTGTAATTTATTAAGTTACAAAAGCCAAAATGTCAACTACTTATCACCTTATACAAAATATAGCTTTTCCCGATGCAGAGCCGTTAATTTTTGAGGAGTTCTCCTGGTACTTCACCATCAGCTTTACTTCACCATAATTATGCATTGTAACGAGCATAAAGTGCTTAGCCATATTCAAGTAATCGAATCGCAACCCACGAAATACTTATTATTGAGTAGTTCCGGTGGCCATCTGTGGTCTTCATCATCAGTTCCACTTCACTAAATGGTGTTTTTCAAGAGCAACTGCACAAGTTACTACAAAAAATAACCAAATCGCTATAGGTGTGCCTATAATATTCGAAGAGTTCCCTCGATTTCTCCATGATTCGATCATCAGATCCTGACGTGATGACAATGGACACAATAAAAAAGTATACCCTATCAAACAAAAAAATAAAATTTTAAAATCGGTCTAACCGGCTTCAAGTAATAGGGGAGCATACATACAAAAATCCGACGAACTGAGAACCTTCTCCTTTTTTTTTGAAGTCGGTTAAAAAAGATGTACCTTGCTTCATGTGCATTCTTTAATGATGCATAATTATTGCGTTTCCCTTTTTTGACACAATGGTATACACCGTGCCTGTACTCCATAGCTAAAACAATTACGTATAAAGCACTAAAAATATTTCTTACAAAAAAAAATACGAGTATCAAAACCCGCGTAGTCGTAGTATAGTTAGCGTTCTCAATACGTGCGCTCGACTGTCGGGACGCGGAAAAAATTGACATAGGTCCTACCTCGGAGGGCGCTCGCGCCGTACTGAATGCAGCTATTTTTTTTTTTTTTTTTTTGTTAATGGCATCTCGCAGGTCAACCTCTGAGGTTGTCGGCTGCTTAACCGGACTTGCCTGTGGTTGCCTTAATTAATTAATTAATTAAAGCCTCCAGCCAGGGCTTATTAAAAAACTTACAAACTAGGCGACTACACGCTAAGGGCACCCCCTGTGGGGTACGGACCTCGGCTTAGGGCGTCGCAGGGGAGGGCAGCTAGGGACAGGCTGGATCATATCATTATTATTATTAATAAGGGAATTTAAAGCTACTGGCTCAGCGTCGCGGGCTGGCTCTGGCAAGGGTCGGGGCGGACTATTACGGGGACGTCGCGGCGGGCCTCGGCGGCGAGGACGGAAGGACGGTCGGTTTTTGTGTTTGTGTGCCACTGTACTTGTTTCCCTACGGCTCTCTTGGAGCAGGGTGATTGCGTCATCGGGAGTGACTAGGGTATGCCTTGGTCGGCGAATCTTAGAGATACGCGAGGGTTCGTATTGGGCGGCCGATACGATAAGGGGATTCCTATGTTGGATTGCAGTATCAAAGAAACGCTTGGAGACACGTTTCATGAACTGCTGTATGGTGGGCATCTTGAGGTCTACGTGAAGAAGCTCATTTCGAACATAAAAGGGGGCTCCCGTGACTCTACGGAGGAATCGAGTTTGAAGGGTCTGCATCTTGTGGAGGAGGTAGGGCTTTGCGTGTGCGAAAACAACGCAGGCGTAGGTCATGATGGGACGGATGACCGCGGTGAAAATACGCAGCTTGCACCTGAGTGATAACTTGCTGCGGGAGCTAAGAATGAAGTGGAGCCTACCTAGAGCGAAAGCGGCGCGCGAACGTGCCTGCTTTATGTGCTCAGCGAAGGAAAGGTGTTTATCGAGGACCACGCCTAAGTATTTGGCTTGCTTTTCCCAAGGGATCGGCTTGCCGTACATGGTAATCGGACGGGGGGAGGGTGGGTTTATCCGCGGTTTAGAAAAGAGGACTGCCTGGCTTTTGTCTGGATTGACTTCGATTCTCCATTTCCGGAACCACTTGGCCAGAGTGTTTGCGGAAGTTTGGAGAGTGCGAGCGATGGCATCGGGTTTAAAACCGGTATAATAGATAGCCGTGTCGTCGGCAAATAGGGCTAGCTGGGTACTTTTATGCTTGGGGATATCGCTAGTGAATAGCGTGAAAACGAGGGGGGATAGTACGGAGCCTTGAGGAACTCCTGCGCGAATGGGATGGGGGGAGGAAAGCTCCCCCTCAATTCGGTAGCGAAAGGTGCGATTCGATAAAAAGTCCCGTAAGATGAGCACGAGACGGTCAGGCACGCCGAGTTGGTATAGCTTATAGATTAAGCCATTGTGCCAGACTTTGTCGAACGCTTTCGCTATGTCGAAGAATAAGGCTCCCGTTATTGCGCCCCGTTGGAAGCCAGCGCTGACGTGTTCTATGATGCGGTGGACTTGTTGGATACACGAGTGTTCGGTTCTAAATCCAAACTGCTCATTGGGTATTAGACTCTTTGCTTCGGCAAAATCTTTGAGCCGCTTATATATAAGCCTTTCATAGATTTTACCGAGGACGTTGAGTAAGCTAATGGGACGGTAGCTAGACGGGTCAGACTTGGACTTGCCTGGTTTGGGAATACCTATGACGGTGGCCTGTTTCCAGGTTGCGGGGAACATATTATTGCTCAATGCGCCATTGAAGATGGCAGTCATTAGCACTATAAGCTGGGCGGGGAAAAGTTTGAAAACCCTATTGGTGATGCCGTCGGAGCCAGGGGCTTTTCGCGGTTGGAGACTTTTAAAAAAACATTAAAAATACTTAATGTGTTCTCGTCGGCACAATTAGTTAATAAAACTGCTACCCCTTTTATTGTTCTTTTTTCCCGGTGTCCTAAAGACAGTGACGAATTCGGAATTTCAACCTTCCTTAAGGCGCTCCACCCACTGCACCGCGCCCCGTAGCGTAGCGCGGGATGGCAGATTTTACCATTGTATGCAAATATCTCAATTTATATAGAAATCACGCCTAGCACAACACACTGCCCACGCGGGAATGCGCGGGAAGGCGCCCCGCGCGCAGTTTCTGCCAATCTGCGCGGGAGCACGGGGCGTGCCGCGGGATATGACACACTGTCTCCGCAGTCCCGGGCGTGATTGGTACTGTAAAGATGTTTGCACGATGGATCTCAACGTAGACAAATTTATATATGAAATTGAGCAAGGCCCTGCAATTTAGGATATCAATATTATATAATAATAAAATAATAAATTTAATAATAATAAACGGTTGTGATTTTTTAATAAAAAATAAGAATGAATCATTATAAGTAAATTAAAACAAGTTATTTTCAAAATTGAGCTGTGATTAACTAAGTATATTGTTTTATTTTGTATTATTACACAATAAAAGAAACTAATCACAATAGGGTATTTTGCTGTATACAAGAAATAACCTAAAAAATTGTTGATCAATAAACATAACATAAATCTAAAGCCTAGTTTTAATAATATAATAGAAAATTATGCAGTTACCGTCATTGAAAAATATTAAAGCGGATTATACATACGCGGCATATGCGGTGTATGTTACATCTAATCATCAGTTGAAGTATAGGTAGGTAAAGGTAATTTTTTACTTACCTCAGTGTAACCCAAAGTTTTTCATCCGGCGTAATGCAAGGACGAAAATTTGTATCTGTTCCAGTAATGGTCGCTCGAATTTTGCTTAATAAATAACCAAAAGATGCAGTTGACATACGTGTGTAGCTAAAGAATTTATCTTCATTTTTTCTTAAGTCTTTGTAATTCAGTGCAAATGATCCACTTATATATAGACCTCGATCGTAAATAGGGATGTATCCAAAATCTTCTATGGACGCAGTGTCTTGTCATTCTTGTATACAAAAACCAAAATGACAATATAACTGTAACATCTTGAAATTGAATAAGTTCGTCCATTCTCCACGACGATCGTCAACACAGTGAACATATGAGTTTATTTAGCGCGAGGCCGTCGTAATCTGCATCACCGCGCGGGGGAGCAAATTACACCGCTAAGTAACTCATACGTAAACTCATATGTTCACTGTGTTGACGATCGTCGTGGAGAATGGACGAACTTATTCAATTTCAAGATGTTGCAGTTATATTGTCATTTTGGTTTTTGTATACAAGAATTAAAAGACACTGCGTCCATAGAAGATTTTGGATACTTCCCTATTTACGATCGAGATCTATAAGTGGATCATTTGCACTGAATTACAAAGACTTAAGAAAATATGAAGATAAATTCTTTAGCTACGCACGCACACGATGTCAACTGCATCTTTTGATTATTTATTAAGCAAAATACGAGCGACCATTACTGGAACAGATACAAATTTTCGTCCTTGCATTACGCCGGAAGAAAAACTTTGGGTTACACTGAGGTAAGTAAAAATTTACCTTTACCTACCTATATCTCAACTGATGATTAGATATGTAACATACATAATCCGCTTTAATATTTTTCAATAACGGTAACTACATAATTTTATATTATATTATTAAAACTAGGCTTTAGATTTATGCTATGTTTATTGATCAACAAATTTTGAAAATAACTTGTTTTAATTTACTTCTAATGACTAATTCTTATTTTTTATTAAAAAATCACAGCCGTTTATTATTATTCTTAATGTTTAAATCACAGGTTTTGATTACAAATTACTAACAAGTCCATATACTATTTATCCATGTCCGTGTATACGGACATGGATAAATAGTATATAGTAAGATAATTAGTATTAATTATCTTAAAATTTACGAACTAATCACAGCATTCATTCCATTCAATCACAGATATTTATTACTAGTATTCTCGCGGGGCTTCGCTCCCGTGGATTCTATCACGGTAAAAACATAACTCTCCTTTTTTGCAGTCGGGTAAAAAGTAGCCTATAACCTTCCTCAAGCTTCAAGCTACTTCCATACCAAATTTCATCCAAATCTACCCAGTACTTTCGAAGATTAGCGCGTTCAAGCAAACAAACAAACAAACAAACAAACAAACTAACAAACTTTTCCGCTTTATAATATTAGTATAGATTATACATATACTACTAAATTATAGCTATCAAATCTAAAGATTTTAATCAAATAATGGCAAAAGTTCAGACACAACCGAATTTTGTGTGTTTACGGATTTTGGAGATTTTCGAACTTTATATTGTGGGGTTGCGAAGGCCAGAAGTATTGGGTCTTCTTGATTAATATTATTAAGAGATTTTTGAATACTTGGGCTAGCTGTTTCAAAACAATTTTCACGTGGATGGTCATGTGCTTGATTAAAACTGGTTGATGGCTCCTGAGATCTAGTATAATAGCCTTCATATTGTTGATTGGAGTACAAGTAGGGGCTGTGCTCGGCACGTTGTACTTGATGGGAATCATACATTTCATCTTGAGCTTCCATAATACATTTCAAAATATTAATCTTTACAATAGGCTTTAATCTGAGAGGCACCCTTTTAAAATCGCTTACCAAGAACAACATAAACTGCCGATCTGGATCTTCTTCTTGAGTCTTTTGTTGCATTGTAGATTTTAAAACGTTTATTAGTTCACTACCAATCTCATCAGTTGGGTCCATTTTCTTAGTCTTCTTTGGTCGAGGTGTGATCATACTGTCTTCATGTGACCTGTCAACTGGATCTTTGTCTTCTTTATTCACCATGCTATTATGAGTTGTATTAGTTGAGACCACCGACAAGAGAAATAACAGTTGTTTATAGTATTTGTATTGCTTTTTATTAGAAGCAGCTGATCCACTCTTAGAAGAACCTAGCTCCCGTCTTTCATTAACAAAAGCGTTTCGGAGCGTTTTCCACCTTTTTTGCAATAATTGGCCTGAAATAAAATTTTATTAATAAATATAATACTTATATTTCAGATACCTGGCAAGCGGGTGCTCCTTTACTGACATTCATTACAGCCATAGGCTCGGATTATCAACTATCAGAAGAATGATAGGATAAGTTTGCACTGCCATTTGGGGCATAATGAAAGCAGAATTATTACCAGAGCTTACGACTGAAATGTGGTTAAATATAGCAGAAAATTTTAAATAACGTGCAAATTTTCCTCACGTAATTGGAGCGATCGTTGGAAAACATATTCGTGTAAACAAACCATCTCGTACAGGGTCTTTGTATTTCAGTTACACAAATTATTTTTCTGTATTATTATTGGAAATATGTGATACTAATTACAAATTTATTGATATTGATATTGGTGCGTATGGAAAATGTAGCGATAGTAGTGTTTTTAAAAATTCAATATTTTACAAGAAACTTATGGAACATACTCTAAATATACCAAAACACTCAAAAATTTCAGGAATTCCGAATGATCTTCCATACTTTTTCATAGGTGATGAAGCTTTTAGTATTTCTGAGCATATCTTAAGACCATATGTAGGACCCAACTTGAATTCGGCTAAAAGAATATTTAACTATCACTTGAGCCGAGCACGAAGGTACATAGACTTTATACACATACACTTTTGAAATTTTAGCTCACAAATGGCGAATATTTCAACGACCATTGAATGTAGACATAAATCTATCAATTACAATAATAACAGCGTGTTGTGTGCTTCACAATTTCGTGAGAGAGAGGCATGGTGTTGCTTTCGAAGAAATGTTGTTCAGTGGTGAAGCAGATAATTTAGTTGAAATTCCGCGAAGCAGTTTTCAAATAGGAATAAGCGGTGACAACGTGAGAAATAACTTAGCTGATTTTTTCATTAATGTTGATCCTTTGCCAAGGCAAAATAAATATTCTTAAAGCTTAGAATTACCATGCAGTTTATATAACATACCTACCTAACATTGTACAAGTTTTAATTTTCGAATAAAAAATAAATAATAATTTACTTACCCTGTTTTCTTTTTTCTTCAACTGATGTACTCTCATCGGTAAATATATTTATTATCTCCTCCCATTTCTTAACTTTTTGTATGAGGTCACTATATTCTGTGCTTTTCATATCCCAAATTGCAGGGCCTTGCTCAATTTCATATATAAATTTGTCTACGTCGAGATCCATCGTGCAAACGTCTTTACAGTACCAATCACGCCCGGGACTGCGGAGCCGGTGTGTCATATCCCGCGGCAGGCCCCGCGCTCCCGCGCAGATTGGCAGAAACTGCGCGCGGGGCGCCTTCCCGCGCATTCCCGCGTGGGCAGTGTGTTGTGCTAGGCGTGATTTCTATATAAATTGAGATATTTGGATACAATGGTAAAATCTGCCATTCCGCGCTACGCGACGGGGCGCGGTGCAGTGGGTGGAGCGCCTAACTGTTCTTTTTGAAGTTTGAATAGTCTTCGTATTTGGTCCTGGCATTGTAATCAAGGTAACAAAAAATAAATTTAAAACAACAACTCGTAACAAAAGCAAAGGGTACAACTTTCGTGTTTGCCTTTGCTTTTGTTTTGTGTATTCGGGACCAATTTGAACGAGAACTACAGACGCACCAATAGCACGCTCGGAGCGGCGCTACGTCATACCCCGCGTCCCGCTGACACCTAAAAATCGACTTCTGCGCATTGAACGACTCTTGCCAAGTTATTTGGCGTTACCTATACTGATTCTGATCCTTAAACCACAATGAGAGCCGGGGCACACGATGCGTTGCGGCGGCGGTGCGGCCCGGAGCGGTGTCGCTGCGTCGTCTTAAGCCGGCTCTACACGTTGGCCAACACAGTGGCGAATGTAGTGGCCAGCATATTGGCCAAGAGTTCGTGATAGCGTCCACACGTTGGAAGGTCGTTCAGTTTGCTACGGTTCAGGCCAATGTGCGGACGTATTTATTAAAATGGATATTAAGGCGCTAACTGCTGCTTCTTGGGTTCCACAAACAATTTACGGCTTGGTAGAGCTCTATTAACCGAAAAGTTTCTTCGTTATTAGTCATTACTGACATTTTGTTCACACTAGTTGTTACCGACGCGTGACTATAAAAACTTTTTAACAAAAAATAAAACCAACTTCCATATCAAAACAATACAACGCCAAAAAAAAATTTAAAAGTTAAAAAAAAAATCTCGCTTTTTAGTGGATCGGTTTGTAATTTATCTAGTTACAAAAGCCAAAATGTCAACTTCTTATCACCTTTTACAAAATATTGCTTTTCCCGATGCAAAGCCGTTAATTTTTGAGGAGTTCTCCTGGTACTTCACCATCAGCTCTACATCACCATATGCATTGTGACGAACATAAAGTGCTTAACATCCATATTCAAGTAATCGAATCGCAATCCATGAAATACTTATTATTGAGTAGTTTCGGTGGTCATCTGTGGTCTTCATCATCAGTTCCACTTCCCCAAATGGTGCTTTTCGAGAGCAACTGCACAAGATACTATAAGATATAACCAAAACGCTATAGATGTGCCTATAATATTTGATGAATTCCCTCGATTACTCCAGGATCCCATCATCAGATCCTGATTTCATAACAATGGGACCAACTAGAAAGTATACCATTTCAAATGAAAAGAGAATTTTCTAAATCGGTCGAGCTGACTTCGAGTTATGAGGTAACATACATAAAAAAAAAAGTTCAAGACGAACTGAGAACCTCCTTCTTTTTTTTATAAGTCGGTTAAAGTGTTTAATCAGGCACGTGCGATCGTTCTGGGAGCTCGTAGCATACTAAACGCGCGGCCAACGTGTGGACGCGGTAGCCAATACTCGGCCAACAACCCTTTGATCTTTTGCAAAAAACCGACACCACACGGATCTCGCGCCAACTCGTCGGCCATCATTCCAATACAACCCAAGATGCACAAACACCCCCTCTACACGTTGGCGAATAGGCACTGGCCACTACATTCGCCACTGTGTTGGCCAACGTGTAGAGCCGGCTTTACATAGAAATATCTGTGGCATGCACACGATGCGCTCCGGCGCCGCACCGGACTTGCAACCACCAAGACGAGGCGGGGAGGGGTGAATGCGTTGCGACGTCGGAGCGGCACCGCTCAGTTGTTTTGCGTCACAAGGAAGGACACACGCTCGCTCGTTTCAATTGTCTGTCAACAGACTGTCCAACGCTGCTACGGCGCCACTGCGACATAACAACGTTACGGCGCCGCACCGCTCGTGTGCCCACTGACACGGTGAAATCTTTGCGGTGCGGCGCCGCAACGCATCGTGTGCCCCCGCCCTGAGATAGAAGATAACTACAAGTGTAGCATCAGAGAATTACATTGAGCGTAAGTAATCGTGCGTATGAACAAAGTAACTGCTTAAGGTAAACGCAGACCTAGCCGCACCGCAGTCTCTACAGTCCCCGCAGTCATCGCTTTTTGTTAATGGCCTCGCACATCTATCCGCGCCGCAGTCGCTGCAGTCGTTCCCGTCAGTGTTGCCAGATTTTTGAAAGCATTATCTGTACCGAAGATTTAAAAAATCTGTATAAAATCTGTATTTGGTATTGGTATTTTGCTCTTTTGTGTAATTTTATCTGTAGGTGCTATAATAGGGAATAAGCAAGTAATTATTTATACGAAAATAAGTAATTTTATTATAAACCGTTGACAGAGATTCTCTGTCTACTTTATAACTCTGGCAACACTGCGCGCCGTGGATGCGAATGACGTCATCCGCGCTGCGTGCGGGTGACGTCATCAGCTGCGGCTAGGGGAGTTCGGTCGTTTCAGGGACTGCGGCGACTGCGGCGCGGGTAGGTGTGCGAGGTTGCATAGAACTTCATATAAAGAATTCGAATGCAAAGACTGCGGCGCGTGCGGTGCGGCTAGGTCTGCGTTCACCATTAGGCCGCATGCTTCAAATGTCGAATCAAGATATTGTATTTTACAAACGGCTTTTGAGTTTAGATAAAAACTTTTATGCAAAAAATAAAACCGACTTCCATATCAAAACACTACAAAGCCAAAAATAATTTATATTTCGGTAGTCGGTGTTATTGGTTTTGTATTTTCTTTTTTTTTTCACACCGCCTTCCGAAATTAAAATTATTTTTGGCTTTGTAGTGTTTTGATATGGAAGTCGGTTTTATTTTTTGCAAAAAAGTTTTTATTTTCGTGCTTTTTAGTGGGTCAGTGAATTTTCCAAATCGGTTCGTAAATGACGGAGTTATGCGCAAACAAAAAACGCAATGCAGCGTAAACGAAAAGATCATCAACGTAAACATTTTTTTAGACTTTTGTTGATTTTTCAGAAACGGCTTGTCCGATTTCGATAAAATTTTCATGGGACCATTTGGTAAGTATACCCTTTCTAACAAGATCAGAATTTTTTAAATCGGTTGGCAAACGACGGAGTTATGCGTGGACAAACATTAAAAAAAAAAAATACAAACATCCGAATTGAGAACCTCCTCCTTTTTTAGAAGTCGGTTAAAAATAATTTTTGTATCATCTTAATTCGATGCAGTAAGTTGACATAAGCTAGTATAGTGTCACTGTCACTTACTAAAATAATGATTAATGATACCATATTTAACCTAATAGTGATGGATTCAATCAATCGAATAAAAAAAACGAATAATAATTGAGCGAATTTTATTCGCTCATTTATTATTCGATTGCGCGAGATTACTATTAAAAAGACTGCCCCACACCACTGCGACCTAAACGCTGTTGGAATGGGTACAAGTAAAGCCAAACCTATTGAAAAAGAGAAAAAATATTTACATGATCTATTCGTTTTATTTTTCACGCCCCTTTATAATATACACTTGAGAGCAATAAAATCGCACACCTTGACTTTTCTTTGTTAAGTCAGTTTTTTTTTATGAATCTGAATAAATATTTAAAAAAACACACACTAATTGAAAGTCTACCTCATTACCTTTCTAATGATATCAAATACAGTGTAAAAAAATACCCATAAGAGGTTTTACGGCACAAAACCCAACAAACGGGTAAAATTACCCAATTTCGATTAAGAAATAATGAAAATCAAACTCAAAATTCTTGATCAAATTGTTTATTAATAAGGTGTATTCCCTCCCCTAGCCTTAATTACAGCTCTTAATCGGTTTTTCATGGACCGTATTAATTTTACCATGAAATCTTGTGGTATAGCGTTCCACTCCTCTTCAATGGCAAGTTGAAGCTCTCGGAGGCGCGTAGGAGCAGGGCTTCTTGCTTGAACTCTTCTTTTTAGCTCATCCCAGACATGCTCAATCGGATTGAGATCAGGACTACGAGCTGGCCACTCCATCGCGGTGATTCCAACGTCTTCCATGTATTCGCAAACTGTTCTAGCGACATGCGGTTTCGCGTTATCGTGCATTAGGAGAAAATCTTCTCCCATAAGCCACGCAAGCGGCCTCACATGTCCTTCGAGCACTTCTTCGACGTATCGTGCAGCCGTCAAACCTCTCGATCTCGGGCCGGTATTCGCTCCAGTGATGAATACAATGTCAGTTTTAGTGTCCAACATTATGCCACCCCAAAACATACACGATCCACCGCCAAAAGCCACACGTTCGCTTATGCAGCATTGTGAAAATCGCTCTGATGACCTTCTGTAGACTCTAGAGCGTCCATCATGACCATTTAATGTCATTCTGCACTCATCAGAGAACATAACAGACCGCCATTGGTCATACGTCCAATTTAAATGTTCCCTGGCAAATTATAGTCGGGCTTGTCGGTGAGCTATGGTCAATTTGGGACCATTTGCTGGGCGATGTGAAGTCAGTCCTGCTACACCAAGTCTTCTTCTGACTGTCCACCGACTTATACT
Organism: Tholera decimalis; assembly: GCA_943138885.2. NCBI lineage: Eukaryota > Metazoa > Arthropoda > Insecta > Lepidoptera > Noctuidae > Tholera > Tholera decimalis. Next base: position 10,110,639 of record OW964552.2, on the reverse strand, counting down.
AACTATATAAGTCGGTGGACAGTCAGAAGAAGACTTGGTGTAGCAGGACTGACTTCACATCGCCCAGCAAATGGTCCCAAATTGACCATAGCTCACCGACAAGCCCGACTATAATTTGCCAGGGAACATTTAAATTGGACGTATGACCAATGGCGGTCTGTTATGTTCTCTGATGAGTGCAGAATGACATTAAATGGTCATGATGGACGCTCTAGAGTCTACAGAAGGTCATCAGAGCGATTTTCACAATGCTGCATAAGCGAACGTGTGGCTTTTGGCGGTGGATCGTGTATGTTTTGGGGTGGCATAATGTTGGACACTAAAACTGACATTGTATTCATCACTGGAGCGAATACCGGCCCGAGATCGAGAGGTTTGACGGCTGCACGATACGTCGAAGAAGTGCTCGAAGGACATGTGAGGCCGCTTGCGTGGCTTATGGGAGAAGATTTTCTCCTAATGCACGATAACGCGAAACCGCATGTCGCTAGAACAGTTTGCGAATACATGGAAGACGTTGGAATCACCGCGATGGAGTGGCCAGCTCGTAGTCCTGATCTCAATCCGATTGAGCATGTCTGGGATGAGCTAAAAAGAAGAGTTCAAGCAAGAAGCCCTGCTCCTACGCGCCTCCGAGAGCTTCAACTTGCCATTGAAGAGGAGTGGAACGCTATACCACAAGATTTCATGGTAAAATTAATACGGTCCATGAAAAACCGATTAAGAGCTGTAATTAAGGCTAGGGGAGGGAATACACCTTATTAATAAACAATTTGATCAAGAATTTTGAGTTTGATTTTCATTATTTCTTAATCGAAATTGGGTAATTTTACCCGTTTGTTGGGTTTTGTGCCGTAAAACCTCTTATGGGTATTTTTTTACACTGTATTTGATATCATTAGAAAGGTAATGAGGTAGACTTTCAATTAGTGTGTGTTTTTTTAAATATTTATTCAGATTCATAAAAAAAAACTGACTTAACAAAGAAAAGTCAAGGTGTGCGATTTTATTGCTCTCAAGTGTATATTATAAAGGGGCGTGAAAAATAAAACGAATAGATCATGTAAATATTTTTTATCTTTTTCAATAGGTTTGGCTTTACTTGTACCCATTCCAACAGCGTTTAGGTCGCAGTGGTGTGGGGCAGTCTTTTTAATAGTAATCTCGCGCAATCGAATAATAAATGAGCGAATAAAATTCGCTCAATTATTATTCGTTTTTTTTATTCGATTGATTGAATCCATCACTATTAGGTTAAATATGGTATCATTAATCATTATTTTAGTAAGTGACAGTGACACTATACTAGCTTATGTCAACTTACTGCATCGAATTAAGATGATACAAAAATTATTTTTAACCGACTTCTAAAAAAGGAGGAGGTTCTCAATTCGGATGTTTGTATTTTTTTTTTTTAATGTTTGTCCACGCATAACTCCGTCGTTTGCCAACCGATTTAAAAAATTCTGATCTTGTTAGAAAGGGTATACTTACCAAATGGTCCCATGAAAATTTTATCGAAATCGGACAAGCCGTTTCTGAAAAATCAACAAAAGTCTAAAAAAATGTTTACGTTGATGATCTTTTCGTTTACGCTGCATTGCGTTTTTTGTTTGCGCATAACTCCGTCATTTACGAACCGATTTGGAAAATTCACTGACCCACTAAAAAGCACGAAAATAAAAACTTTTTTGCAAAAAATAAAACCGACTTCCATATCAAAACACTACAAAGCCAAAAATAATTTTAATTTCGGAAGGCGGTGTGAAAAAAAAAAGAAAATACAAAACCAATAACACCGACTACCGAAATATAAATTATTTTTGGCTTTGTAGTGTTTTGATATGGAAGTCGGTTTTATTTTTTGCATAAAAGTTTTTATCTAAACTCAAAAGCCGTTTGTAAAATACAATATCTTGATTCGACATTTGAAGCATGCGGCCTAATGGTGAACGCAGACCTAGCCGCACCGCACGCGCCGCAGTCTTTGCATTCGAATTCTTTATATGAAGTTCTATGCAACCTCGCACACCTACCCGCGCCGCAGTCGCCGCAGTCCCTGAAACGACCGAACTCCCCTAGCCGCAGCTGATGACGTCACCCGCACGCAGCGCGGATGACGTCATTCGCATCCACGGCGCGCAGTGTTGCCAGAGTTATAAAGTAGACAGAGAATCTCTGTCAACGGTTTATAATAAAATTACTTATTTTCGTATAAATAATTACTTGCTTATTCCCTATTATAGCACCTACAGATAAAATTACACAAAAGAGCAAAATACCAATACCAAATACAGATTTTATACAGATTTTTTAAATCTTCGGTACAGATAATGCTTTCAAAAATCTGGCAACACTGACGGGAACGACTGCAGCGACTGCGGCGCGGATAGATGTGCGAGGCCATTAATAAAAAGCGATGACTGCGGGGACTGTAGAGACTGCGGTGCGGCTAGGTCTGCGTTTACCTTAAGCAGTTACTTTGTTCATACGCACGATTACTTACGCTCAATGTAATTCTCTGATGCTACACTTGTAGTTATCTTCTATCTCAGGGCGGGGGCACACGATGCGTTGCGGCGCCGCACCGCAAAGATTTCACCGTGTCAGTGGGCACACGAGCGGTGCGGCGCCGTAACGTTGTTATGTCGCAGTGGCGCCGTAGCAGCGTTGGACAGTCTGTTGACAGACAATTGAAACGAGCGAGCGTGTGTCCTTCCTTGTGACGCAAAACAACTGAGCGGTGCCGCTCCGACGTCGCAACGCATTCACCCCTCCCCGCCTCGTCTTGGTGGTTGCAAGTCCGGTGCGGCGCCGGAGCGCATCGTGTGCATGCCACAGATATTTCTATGTAAAGCCGGCTCTACACGTTGGCCAACACAGTGGCGAATGTAGTGGCCAGTGCCTATTCGCCAACGTGTAGAGGGGGTGTTTGTGCATCTTGGGTTGTATTGGAATGATGGCCGACGAGTTGGCGCGAGATCCGTGTGGTGTCGGTTTTTTGCAAAAGATCAAAGGGTTGTTGGCCGAGTATTGGCTACCGCGTCCACACGTTGGCCGCGCGTTTAGTATGCTACGAGCTCCCAGAACGATCGCACGTGCCTGATTAAACACTTTAACCGACTTATAAAAAAAAGAAGGAGGTTCTCAGTTCGTCTTGAACTTTTTTTTTTATGTATGTTACCTCATAACTCGAAGTCAGCTCGACCGATTTAGAAAATTCTCTTTTCATTTGAAATGGTATACTTTCTAGTTGGTCCCATTGTTATGAAATCAGGATCTGATGATGGGATCCTGGAGTAATCGAGGGAATTCATCAAATATTATAGGCACATCTATAGCGTTTTGGTTATATCTTATAGTATCTTGTGCAGTTGCTCTCGAAAAGCACCATTTGGGGAAGTGGAACTGATGATGAAGACCACAGATGACCACCGAAACTACTCAATAATAAGTATTTCATGGATTGCGATTCGATTACTTGAATATGGATGTTAAGCACTTTATGTTCGTCACAATGCATATGGTGATGTAGAGCTGATGGTGAAGTACCAGGAGAACTCCTCAAAAATTAACGGCTTTGCATCGGGAAAAGCAATATTTTGTAAAAGGTGATAAGAAGTTGACATTTTGGCTTTTGTAACTAGATAAATTACAAACCGATCCACTAAAAAGCGAGATTTTTTTTTTAACTTTTAAATTTTTTTTTGGCGTTGTATTGTTTTGATATGGAAGTTGGTTTTATTTTTTGTTAAAAAGTTTTTATAGTCACGCGTCGGTAACAACTAGTGTGAACAAAATGTCAGTAATGACTAATAACGAAGAAACTTTTCGGTTAATAGAGCTCTACCAAGCCGTAAATTGTTTGTGGAACCCAAGAAGCAGCAGTTAGCGCCTTAATATCCATTTTAATAAATACGTCCGCACATTGGCCTGAACCGTAGCAAACTGAACGACCTTCCAACGTGTGGACGCTATCACGAACTCTTGGCCAATATGCTGGCCACTACATTCGCCACTGTGTTGGCCAACGTGTAGAGCCGGCTTAAGACGACGCAGCGACACCGCTCCGGGCCGCACCGCCGCCGCAACGCATCGTGTGCCCCGGCTCTCATTGTGGTTTAAGGATCAGAATCAGTATAGGTAACGCCAAATAACTTGGCAAGAGTCGTTCAATGCGCAGAAGTCGATTTTTAGGTGTCAGCGGGACGCGGGGTATGACGTAGCGCCGCTCCGAGCGTGCTATTGGTGCGTCTGTAGTTCTCGTTCAAATTGGTCCCGAATACACAAAACAAAAGCAAAGGCAAACACGAAAGTTGTACCCTTTGCTTTTGTTACGAGTTGTTGTTTTAAATTTATTTTTTGTTACCTTGATTACAATGCCAGGACCAAATACGAAGACTATTCAAACTTCAAAAAGAACAGTTAGGCGCTCCACCCACTGCACCGCGCCCCGTCGCGTAGCGCGGAATGGCAGATTTTACCATTGTATCCAAATATCTCAATTTATATAGAAATCACGCCTAGCACAACACACTGCCCACGCGGGAATGCGCGGGAAGGCGCCCCGCGCGCAGTTTCTGCCAATCTGCGCGGGAGCGCGGGGCCTGCCGCGGGATATGACACACCGGCTCCGCAGTCCCGGGCGTGATTGGTACTGTAAAGACGTTTGCACGATGGATCTCGACGTAGACAAATTTATATATGAAATTGAGCAAGGCCCTGCAATTTGGGATATGAAAAGCACAGAATATAGTGACCTCATACAAAAAGTTAAGAAATGGGAGGAGATAATAAATATATTTACCGATGAGAGTACATCAGTTGAAGAAAAAAGAAAACAGGGTAAGTAAATTATTATTTATTTTTTATTCGAAAATTAAAACTTGTACAATGTTAGGTAGGTATGTTATATAAACTGCATGGTAATTCTAAGCTTTAAGAATATTTATTTTGCCTTGGCAAAGGATCAACATTAATGAAAAAATCAGCTAAGTTATTTCTCACGTTGTCACCGCTTATTCCTATTTGAAAACTGCTTCGCGGAATTTCAACTAAATTATCTGCTTCACCACTGAACAACATTTCTTCGAAAGCAACACCATGCCTCTCTCTCACGAAATTGTGAAGCACACAACACGCTGTTATTATTGTAATTGATAGATTTATGTCTACATTCAATGGTCGTTGAAATATTCGCCATTTGTGAGCTAAAATTTCAAAAGTGTATGTGTATAAAGTCTATGTACCTTCGTGCTCGGCTCAAGTGATAGTTAAATATTCTTTTAGCCGAATTCAAGTTGGGTCCTACATATGGTCTTAAGATATGCTCAGAAATACTAAAAGCTTCATCACCTATGAAAAAGTATGGAAGATCATTCGGAATTCCTGAAATTTTTGAGTGTTTTGGTATATTTAGAGTATGTTCCATAAGTTTCTTGTAAAATATTGAATTTTTAAAAACACTACTATCGCTACATTTTCCATACGCACCAATATCAATATCAATAAATTTGTAATTAGTATCACATATTTCCAATAATAATACAGAAAAATAATTTGTGTAACTGAAATACAAAGACCCTGTACGAGATGGTTTGTTTACACGAATATGTTTTCCAACGATCGCTCCAATTACGTGAGGAAAATTTGCACGTTATTTAAAATTTTCTGCTATATTTAACCACATTTCAGTCGTAAGCTCTGGTAATAATTCTGCTTTCATTATGCCCCAAATGGCAGTGCAAACTTATCCTATCATTCTTCTGATAGTTGATAATCCGAGCCTATGGCTGTAATGAATGTCAGTAAAGGAGCACCCGCTTGCCAGGTATCTGAAATATAAGTATTATATTTATTAATAAAATTTTATTTCAGGCCAATTATTGCAAAAAAGGTGGAAAACGCTCCGAAACGCTTTTGTTAATGAAAGACGGGAGCTAGGTTCTTCTAAGAGTGGATCAGCTGCTTCTAATAAAAAGCAATACAAATACTATAAACAACTGTTATTTCTCTTGTCGGTGGTCTCAACTAATACAACTCATAATAGCATGGTGAATAAAGAAGACAAAGATCCAGTTGACAGGTCACATGAAGACAGTATGATCACACCTCGACCAAAGAAGACTAAGAAAATGGACCCAACTGATGAGATTGGTAGTGAACTAATAAACGTTTTAAAATCTACAATGCAACAAAAGACTCAAGAAGAAGATCCAGATCGGCAGTTTATGTTGTTCTTGGTAAGCGATTTTAAAAGGGTGCCTCTCAGATTAAAGCCTATTGTAAAGATTAATATTTTGAAATGTATTATGGAAGCTCAAGATGAAATGTATGATTCCCATCAAGTACAACGTGCCGAGCACAGCCCCTACTTGTACTCCAATCAACAATATGAAGGCTATTATACTAGATCTCAGGAGCCATCAACCAGTTTTAATCAAGCACATGACCATCCACGTGAAAATTGTTTTGAAACAGCTAGCCCAAGTATTCAAAAATCTCTTAATAATATTAATCAAGAAGACCCAATACTTCTGGCCTTCGCAACCCCACAATATAAAGTTCGAAAATCTCCAAAATCCGTAAACACACAAAATTCGGTTGTGTCTGAACTTTTGCCATTATTTGATTAAAATCTTTAGATTTGATAGCTATAATTTAGTAGTATATGTATAATCTATACTAATATTATAAAGCGGAAAAGTTTGTTAGTTTGTTTGTTTGTTTGTTTGTTTGTTTGCTTGAACGCGCTAATCTTCGAAAGTACTGGGTAGATTTGGATGAAATTTGGTATGGAAGTAGCTTGAAGCTTGAGGAAGGTTATAGGCTACTTTTTACCCGACTGCAAAAAAGGAGAGTTATGTTTTTACCGTGATAGAATCCACGGGAGCGAAGCCCCGCGAGAATACTAGTAATAAATATCTGTGATTGAATGGAATGAATGCTGTGATTAGTTCGTAAATTTTAAGATAATTAATACTAATTATCTTACTATATACTATTTATCCATGTCCGTATACACGGACATGGATAAATAGTATATGGACTTGTTAGTAATTTGTAATCAAAACCTGTGATTTAAACATTAAGAATAATAATAAACGGCTGTGATTTTTTAATAAAAAATAAGAATTAGTCATTAGAAGTAAATTAAAACAAGTTATTTTCAAAATTTGTTGATCAATAAACATAGCATAAATCTAAAGCCTAGTTTTAATAATATAATATAAAATTATGTAGTTACCGTTATTGAAAAATATTAAAGCGGATTATGTATGTTACATATCTAATCATCAGTTGAGATATAGGTAGGTAAAGGTAAATTTTTACTTACCTCAGTGTAACCCAAAGTTTTTCTTCCGGCGTAATGCAAGGACGAAAATTTGTATCTGTTCCAGTAATGGTCGCTCGTATTTTGCTTAATAAATAATCAAAAGATGCAGTTGACATCGTGTGCGTGCGTAGCTAAAGAATTTATCTTCATATTTTCTTAAGTCTTTGTAATTCAGTGCAAATGATCCACTTATAGATCTCGATCGTAAATAGGGAAGTATCCAAAATCTTCTATGGACGCAGTGTCTTTTAATTCTTGTATACAAAAACCAAAATGACAATATAACTGCAACATCTTGAAATTGAATAAGTTCGTCCATTCTCCACGACGATCGTCAACACAGTGAACATATGAGTTTACGTATGAGTTACTTAGCGGTGTAATTTGCTCCCCCGCGCGGTGATGCAGATTACGACGGCCTCGCGCTAAATAAACTCATATGTTCACTGTGTTGACGATCGTCGTGGAGAATGGACGAACTTATTCAATTTCAAGATGTTACAGTTATATTGTCATTTTGGTTTTTGTATACAAGAATGACAAGACACTGCGTCCATAGAAGATTTTGGATACATCCCTATTTACGATCGAGGTCTATATATAAGTGGATCATTTGCACTGAATTACAAAGACTTAAGAAAAAATGAAGATAAATTCTTTAGCTACACACGTATGTCAACTGCATCTTTTGGTTATTTATTAAGCAAAATTCGAGCGACCATTACTGGAACAGATACAAATTTTCGTCCTTGCATTACGCCGGATGAAAAACTTTGGGTTACACTGAGGTAAGTAAAAAATTACCTTTACCTACCTATACTTCAACTGATGATTAGATGTAACATACACCGCATATGCCGCGTATGTATAATCCGCTTTAATATTTTTCAATGACGGTAACTGCATAATTTTCTATTATATTATTAAAACTAGGCTTTAGATTTATGTTATGTTTATTGATCAACAATTTTTTAGGTTATTTCTTGTATACAGCAAAATACCCTATTGTGATTAGTTTCTTTTATTGTGTAATAATACAAAATAAAACAATATACTTAGTTAATCACAGCTCAATTTTGAAAATAACTTGTTTTAATTTACTTATAATGATTCATTCTTATTTTTTATTAAAAAATCACAACCGTTTATTATTATTAAATTTATTATTTTATTATTATATAATATTGATATCCTAAATTGCAGGGCCTTGCTCAATTTCATATATAAATTTGTCTACGTTGAGATCCATCGTGCAAACATCTTTACAGTACCAATCACGCCCGGGACTGCGGAGACAGTGTGTCATATCCCGCGGCACGCCCCGTGCTCCCGCGCAGATTGGCAGAAACTGCGCGCGGGGCGCCTTCCCGCGCATTCCCGCGTGGGCAGTGTGTTGTGCTAGGCGTGATTTCTATATAAATTGAGATATTTGCATACAATGGTAAAATCTGCCATCCCGCGCTACGCTACGGGGCGCGGTGCAGTGGGTGGAGCGCCTTAAGGAAGGTTGAAATTCCGAATTCGTCACTGTCTTTAGGACACCGGGAAAAAAGAACAATAAAAGGGGTAGCAGTTTTATTAACTAATTGTGCCGACGAGAACACATTAAGTATTTTTAATGTTTTTTAAATACATTTTTTTCACTTTTAAATGTATTTATGTATTATATCTATTTTATTTATAATACCAAATTAACGAATGAATTCCTCTTCTTTCTTTAACATTCTTCTGAACAGATATGATTAAAAATAAATGATGGCAATAACCATAGAATAATGGCAAGCAGTAAAAGTGACCACTTTTTTCTTTCACTAATTGCACGATGCGCGAACTTACCCCCACTACGCCAAAACCTTGCCAAGTTATTTGGCGTCAATTATAGCAGTATAGTTTGACGTTTAAATAACATTTCACTTTTTCGCGCCGTTTTTTCCCGCGACCGGCTGTCATAGTTTCGTGAGGTCAGCGATATAGACGCATCGTGCCTTATTTTGTTAGTTTTCTATCTGTTTTACTCATTAAATAAACACAATCGTAAGTATTTCTCCCATTTTTATTTCGTCTCTAAACGAAAGGCTGGAAATAGGGCCTCATCTCAAGTGCCATCTTCCTGATATTGCAAAACCATTACCGTTCTTTGCCGATCTCATGTCCTCCCTTTTGTTACATTTTTTGTTACCTGTACTCGTTAGCTCTCAATTTTAGAAGAATACAAGGCATTTATGACATTAAACTTTGTTTATAGATCATGTTTGAAGCACGTCTCCTACGTAGCGCCATCCTGAAAAAGGTGTTGGAAGCCATCAAAGATCTGCTCACACAGGCCACATTTGACTGCGACGACAATGGGATCCAATTGCAGGTACGGTTATGAGTTACAAGCTACAGTCGAATGACAAAAGCGATGCTTTTAAGTTATCTATTGAGTGCTGCCTAGTCATAAAACAAAAGTTTATAGGCCACTTAGAAATTGCCAATGTATTCCACCAAAACAACTAGCGCTTTTTGTCACTAAAATGCTATGTGTCTATAAGACGATCTTTTCTAACTAGGAATCTGGGTATCAATTTTTATAGATTATTATGACAATAAAGAATATATTCACATTATAGCCACTTAACTGTTCCCTGTGCTTGTCAGTTTATGTTATGGTGAAATGTTTCAGGCTATGGACAATTCCCACGTATCACTGGTGTCTCTCACTCTCAGATCTGATGGATTCGACAAATACAGATGTGATAGAAATATCTCAATGGGCATGAACTTGGGAAGGTAAGTTCAACAACCAGTTTTTCAAATTATGTGACAAAACTAGGTCTATCATTAAAAAGCCTACTTACGTTTTTTTGTGAGTATAGGACCAATTAACACAATTTGTTAGTAAGATACTCTATAGTATCTTATAACATATGATATCTTAAGATCTATATCTAGAGCCGTCATGTTACAAGTAACAGTATTTATGACCTGATGTAAAGCTGTTTATCTGTTCTAATTAGGAACCTGGTGTGACAACCCAGGTTAGATTAACTTGGTGCAGACTAGTGAGGAGACCCCACCCCAAATAATGGGACCTGGGTTGGACAAAGAGACACAGCTACAACGCGGTCACATCAGCTTGATGCATCTCTGGAATGTGAGGCCCCGCCCGCTTCCCCCCGCTTGCCCTTAGCTCACCTGGCAAGTGTCAGCATTGTATGTCACACCATACCTAAACGCCAAAATGACGTCTTCAATGCCAGGCATCAAGTTATTGTGTTTGTGTGTTATTTAACCTGGATATCTATCTGGTACCTGTGTTTCTTTGTATTTCTCTGTAAACCTTGTAAAAGATAATTTACTAGTCAATAATTTCTGTAAATGTATTCCAGCATGTCTAAGATCTTGAAGTGTGCGGGTGACAAGGACACAGTTACAATCAAAGCTCAAGACAATGCTGACACTGTCACATTTGTGTTTGAGAGCCCGAACCAAGAGAAAGTATCTGACTATGAGATGAAGCTTATGAACTTGGACCTTGAGCATTTGGGTAAGTGTCTAAAGAACTACTTTAACACCTTGAATGCCAATATTACATATGTTAGGATAAATGCAAAGGCCAACTACATGTTATTATGTAGTTTTTTATTATTTTTATTGATAATAGGCTCGTGTTTGACCACCATCTCATCTGACGGTAAGTGATGATGTTGTTGAAGATGGACCAGGCTTACCTAGAAGTAACCTTGTTCACTCTTAGTTAAAGATGAATGTTCACTGTCAATATCATAAACAAAATCCTAAACAAAAAAAAAACTACTGGTGACTATCCAATACTGTAATATTTCTTATACACAATATTATTTACTCAGGCATCTTATTGTAAATTATTCTGTAAATTATCTGTGATGCTAACTACAAAGTATTATTTAGTAGAGTGTATAATATATGGTAGCTACCAATTACAGTGTGATCTGGTTTACTTCAGCATATTCCATGGATTTGTTTCTTAGTATATTTAAAAGACATGTTGTCTTTTTATAAACTAAATTAATAATAAAGATTTGAAAAGACATTAATAACATACATGAGTAATTCTAACTCATCTCATTGAAATGGTTTACTGCCAACTGAAAAAAAAAAACTTTTTTTTTCTTTTTAGTAGCATCAAGTAGATAATAATTAATAAAAAAAGTTGCTTAGATTGGTGTAAAATGAGTTGGAATCGAATAGATGATTTTTTTAGAAAAAAAAATTATAATCAATATCTATTGCACAATCAATCTAGTGAATCTATATTATGAACAAGATTAGATTTTTCATGTATCAATTTATTACTCTGATCGATTTAAGAACCTATCTGTTTCGGAATGAGTGATGACTATTATTTTTTTACTTTTTAAGATATGTTTCTTAAACTATTTCCAAGTATTTTTTGCATAGGGGGCTTTTTAAAATTTTAATTTAATTTTTATTTTATGCTTTTTAAATTTTTCACCTACCATAGTTTTTGTCACTTTGACCACTTTCATGGAATGGACTTGGGTATATTTGACAATATTCAATTATTTATCCCCACTTTCACTCCTCATATCTAGTAAATGGCTGAACCAATTTTGATAAAACATGTCTGATTGTAATATACCCGTTGTGTTCTTTCATTTGATACCCCACTTGGGTATATTTGACAACATTCGATTATTCATCCCCACTTTCACCCCCCACAACTTTTAAAATTACTCAACCGATTTTCATCAATCATGTCTAAGAACACTCGCACAGAAGTCACCAATATACAAAAAAACTAAATTGAAATTGCTTCATCCGTTCGGGAGCTATGATGCCATAGACAGACAGACACACAGACATGTCAAACATATAACACCCCTCTGTTTGCGTCGGGGGTTAAAAATATTAAACCTTGTGCATTTTTCTAATTATTCTAATTCAATGTTTTCAGGTATTCCTGAGACTGAGTACAGCTGCACCATTCGGTTACCGAGTGCTGAATTCGCGCGAATCTGCCGTGATCTCTCGCAGTTTGGAGAGTCAATGGTCATTTCTTGCACCAAAGAGGGTAAGGATTCCTTGTTTACGTATCTTTTATTGACACATTCACACCTCTGGAAATTCTATACGACTGAATTAATTCATATACATAATGTAACATAATTAATGCACATCCTGAAATTAGTTTCTTCAGAATCGTTTACTGAATCGATTTCAATATTTCAATTTCAAAAAAATTATCGTCATTTTTATCCTAAAGCAATTAAAGTAAATTACAAAGTACTGTTTCGCTATATAGTAAAAACAAACTATGTACCGTAAATTAAAGTAGTACCGTCAACTGTGGCTACTTTACCGTATTTTTTTACATTTTTACTATTTACCACAACATGGAGCTAGATATTTAAACTTTTATTGATTTATTTTGTAAAAAATATGTGTCTCTTTTGGTTGAAGCAATGAATTCTACTAAATCTCACATAGAATCGCCAAAAAAACCAAGAATATGAGCGAGGTAAAATTGACACAAATTTGGCAACTTTACCTAGCGTACTGTTTTTATCGAATGTGTGTTCCAAAGTGCATGCAATGTAAAGTTGCCATAGGTCCAAGCGGTAAAAAGCGATGTATTTTATTTTGAAGTTATCATCTTCGTTTGAGTAACCACTACCAATACATAGGTAAAGTTGCCAACAGAAATTCAAAATTATCATAGAAATGGCCGCATTTCATCAGGGTTGTCGAAAAATAATACACATTTTTTTTTTAATTATGAACTTTTACTCTTGCATTACTTGGCGTCAAAAAATTAAGTACTTAGCGTAATTATAATCAAAACTAGGTACCTATTCGTTAAACAGTAGGTATGCAAAAAAAAACCGAATCGTAAAATTGTCTTTCCAAAATGAATAATCAAAATACCTAGGTAGGTACATAATTATAATCACAATCTATAAAAGTAATTCAGTCTCTTGTTAACGTAAAAATATTCGTAACAAAAAAAAAACTAACACAAATCTTAAAATTCTCTCTCCAACATCAATAATCAAAATACCTAAGTAAGTACAGACGCCAGCAGGTCAACCTATTCGAATCTGTCTTTTACCAATCGAATATTAACCTTTAATGTAATAAGGTTGAAAAAAAATTACAGATTTAGGTAGGTTGTTGTTCAGTGGCGTCTGTACATAAAATAATCACAAACTACAAAAGTAGGTAACTCAGTCTTTTGTTAATGTATAAATATCTGTAACAAAAAATAACTAAAACAAATCTTAAAATTCTCTCCAAAATCAATCAGCAATATACCTACGTAAGGTCGCGCTCCCAGACGTCTTCTATTTCTTTGTTTGACGCTTACTTTTGGAGGCATCTTGAATATAACATCTGTAATAGGATATCAGCCAAATTTGTTATCAACTTAATTATATCACATGTATCCCAATATTTCATGAACGAATAATAAAGTTAGTGCTTTGAACAGCTAAACGAAATTTTAAAGGGTTTCCCACATAAAACCAGATTAGTTATGCAAGTTAAATTTGACAACCCTAGTCACAGGTAAAGTTGCCTTCATGCTGAGTTTGGTAACTTTACCTAACCTCAAATAACATTACCTTTTCGAATAACTCAGGAAATAGAAGATTCTTAGAATTAAATCACTGCGATATACCTACATGACAATATACCAAATACTATTTAATATACGCCACTTACCCGCACTTTAATTTACTGTAGGAAACAGCTATCTTTACACGAAGACGCTGCGGACAAAATTGACCGCACATAACGAAAATGCACTCTATTTTGACCGTTTACGAAGTTGCTAGCCTAAAAATCTTTTTGGGTTACCACAATTTATTACAAAATCCACCAATATCTGCGAAATAACATAAACTTCCACAGACAAAACAAAAATTAAGTTGAACTGGTATAGGGTATGCTTAGGTAAAGATACCTACGAAAAGTAAAGATGCCACAGTTTACGGTAACTTTTTAAATACAAATTTATATAAATTCCGTCATTCAGTACACAAAATTACAGAAAAATTGAATTCATTTAAAAGAAGTAAAAGTCTTAAAAAAAAACTGTTTAAACAAGTAAAACCAAAAATTCAGAGTATGTATTATGATGATAACATCATTTTATAATTGGGGTGTTTGAGGGTGTGCATTAATTAACAGGATTTTCAACATTTCCTGTAATTCTTTAGTTTGATTTACTAGTAATGCTTGAGTGTAATTGGAATAAAGAACTATCAAACAAGTGGAAAATTATTGCATTTTATTTGATTCATATTGTGTGTTATTTTCCTATGCCATGTAATATGGTTTACTTTGCATAATATTGTATGAAGTTTAAATTAAAGTTCTTATAACAAAACTAAGATATTTTGCACCCCAGCAACAATTAAATAAACAAATTTAATTTAAGATTTAGTTGTGCTGTCATTTCGGCCACTCTTTGGTTGCTTTAGAAACTAATTGGCTCAATATTTGTAAAACATAGTCAGATTTATAGATCAATTAATTACTTTTCAGTTCCTTTTATTTATATTGTACTAGCCAGTAGCCATTAGTTACTACCTAACGAACCACCCTAGCTTTGCACAATTCAGTTTCATTCTTCATTCAAAATTCTATTAAATACATAAATCTTGATTAATGCCCCATTTGGGAAAACCGTAATATTTGAGGTCTTCAACACTCTTTGTTTTATACTAGTTAGAGATAATTATCATAACACTTGTCATCTCCAAAAAGTTAGCAATAAGGTTATATAAATGTGTTTCAATTTTTGGTGTACAATAAAGTATATTCTATCTCCTGTAGGAGTGAAGTTCTCAGCGTCCGGCGACATAGGCTCGGCCAACATCAAGCTTGCCCAAACGGCGTCTGTTGACAAAGAGGAAGAGGCTGTAGTCATCGAGATGGAGGAACCAGTTACTCTCACCTTTGCCTGCCAGTACCTCAACTATTTTACTAAAGCCACATCACTTAGTCCACAGGTACATTTTTCAATTTTTCTGTATATAAAACTAGCTTTTGTCCCCAAATTCGATCGCGTGGGAGGGAATTCCCGAGTAAATTCCTATCCCGCAGGAATTCCGGGATAAAAAGTAGTAACTACTTTCCAAATTTAATTCAGATCCGTTCAGGTTTTTGCAAAGGGTTTTTTTGCGAGAAAGAGTAACAAACATCCATACATTTATCCTCACAAACTTTCGTGTTTATAATATTAGTAAGATTATGTAGTTTTACAATATTGCGTACTGTATTTTTCTATTAATCAGTTGCTTTGACTTTTCCCCACTACCTTCTTTTTTTTTGGGTGGAAAATCATCGAATGACTTCTTCCGCTCTGGAAGAAGTCATTCACAAGCGGAAGGGTGTGTCAGATTTCTACTGACTAAAAACCCACCCTGTTCCTTTGTCAGGGCATCATCGGACTGCAAGACAAACGGCGATGCGCCATCGTTACATGGTGGACATGCCACCCATATGAATATTTTGGGAATACCTTTATTGTGCGTACGGCTAAGGTGTGGAATTGCCTGCCGAAGTCTGTGTTTCTCGATAGCTATAACCTAGGGGTCTTTAAGTTAAGAGTGAATAGGTTACTTTTAGGTAAGCGTGCTCCATCTTCGACCACATCATCACTTACCATCAGATGGTGGTCAAACGCGAGCATATTATCTATTAAAAAAAAAGCTATCTCTTATGTGAGCAAAATATACCCTGAATTCTTTGAATAGTGAGTAAACGCGACTATTTGCACAAAATTATTTATTTTTATTTATTTATTTATTATTACATACATACAACTATCTTTACAGGAATTCCCAATTTGATAGTGTAGGAAAGAAGAACATATTTTCGTACAATTCAATTTCATCATGATAAAGTCTACAAAAATAAAATTATACACAACAGTGTGTCTTCTGACGCCTATATTTGGTATTAGACTGATGTCGTGATTGCAGACGAAGTCAATTGCCCTTCTGGTAATTAATCATACTACCTTCTATTTACCTCTCAGTATCGTCTATTCATGTGTGGTGAAATCGTCTTTAACTTATGGAATATTAAACGCCGCGTCTCCCCCATGTAGCGATCATTACTGCTATGCACATTCTAATGTTGTTTCTCCTGTTTGCAGGTACAGCTGTCCATGTCAGCTGACGTGCCACTTGTGGTAGAGTACCGCATTCCCGATATTGGGCACATCCGCTATTATCTAGCGCCTAAGATTGAAGAAGAGGACAGCTAAATTAGTTTCATTAGTAATAAGTTTTATTTTATATTCGCGTATCTGCATATATGTATTATGTTATACTTGCTCTTTCCAAAAATATCATGTTAAATTCCAATTTCTCAAGCCTGTTATCTCCATACACTGTGTGTATCGCTGAAAGTTGTGATATAATAGTATCTATTAAGAAGTAATAAACACATTCGTAAAAATTGCAGTTTTACTTGTGAAGTACCTAAGTGTAGCACTTCGTAGTTCGTGGCTTGTCCACGGTTCATGGATCTGAAAATAACACCCAGTTTAGTCGCTAAATATCAGATTAGTCGGTGTGTATAAAAGATATAGCTCCGCCACCTCTGTATCTAGGGATCTAGACCACAGGGCAGCCATCTGTTTTTTCCTAGATGTAGTCGCCAAACATCAGAATTGGACCGATTTAAGCAAAAATGATCCAAACCACACAAACCTATTATGTTAAAATATACCTTATTTTGGTGTATATAGGTCACAAACTCGAAATTGTCGAGGTTGTGGGTTGGATCATTTTTGCTTAAATCGGTCTTATTAGTCGTTTCGTAAAAAGATAAAGTATTGTAGATACAGAGGTGACCGTAAACCTGTATCTCGAGATCTGTTGCACCAAGCGGAGATCTATTTTCGTCTGGAATTAGTCGCCAAATACTAAAATTAGTCATTTTATAGGTAAGAAGATATAACGCTACTGTTTTACAAGGTATAGAAGATGTACATAGTCGCTGTCTTAAAAGTGATGCTTTCCTAAAACTTCAGGCACCCTACGGTAGACTTGTATGCTGAGTGCAAAGTTCTTACTGTAAGGAAGCTCTTTATTTATCTTACGACCCTGCGTCGACATTCTACTGTTGTGCCGAACACCGCAGCAAACTTGTTGAGGAGAACAAGAACTAATCCTTGCCGTATAAATCCCACACGCACGGCTTTTGCTACCCGACACTTCCCACATATGAGCTCTTTCTTATATAACAAAATTGACAAAATACTGCATATAGTATCTCTATCAAAAGGAAATTGCAGGTATGGCTGCTAAGTCTAGATTATGATAAAACTGAAAAGCTGATACTCAGGTGACACCTCTACTACATCTATCTCTAGTTACACCTAATGAAATACAAACAGTCAGTCACACACCACACTCACAACATACTCACATACTGTCATACACAACACGTACAACACACTACAAACACGCAAGCATATAATTATACTCTTATACACAAATAGTTAATTTTGTATTACTCAATAGTTTATAACGTGTATTAAAATTTAGGCTAGTCACTGCTGTACCGAAGAACACTGACTACCATAACAGATTACTCTAGCTTGGGAGTCAGCAGAATCACACTGTATATTTTCCCTTCCAAAAAATGTATGTACTCTTTGACTATTGTAATGTTATTTGGTTGTTAATAAAGTTATTATTATTCCATTTATTTAATATATGAACATATAAATTACATT
Source organism: Tholera decimalis (assembly GCA_943138885.2). Classification (NCBI taxonomy): domain Eukaryota; kingdom Metazoa; phylum Arthropoda; class Insecta; order Lepidoptera; family Noctuidae; genus Tholera; species Tholera decimalis. Next base: position 10,092,565 of record OW964552.2, on the reverse strand, counting down.
TTTAAATATTAATATAAAAAATAAAAACATTTAAAAATATAAAAAATAGTAGCCGACCGGTATCGCGAACAGGGTCCAAGCTACCGGCGGTCAGGGCTCCATAGAGAGGAACCTCCTCACAATACGCGCCGTTTCCAGGAGTACTGCTTTCTGGATCAAGCCCTTGATCCAGCTGCCCAACGAGAGCCTCCTTAGATGTTGGTCGAGGCTTTTGGCTATTATACCATTGGCTGTGACGACTATCGGCACAATGATTGCTGTCTCCACATCCCACATGTCGACAACCTCGCGTGCCAGGTCAAGATACTTATTTTTTTTATCTATCTCAGCTTTCACGAGGTTCTCGTCATGGGAGACTGCTATATCAACAATCATTGTGCGACGCTCTAATCGGTCTATCACCACTATGTCAGGCTTATTAGCAACAATAGTCCTGTCAGTAATGATAGACCGATCCCAGTACAGTGTAATATTGCCATTATCGAGAACTGGGTCGGGCACATACCTATAGTATGGTACTTCTGATTCCACAAGATTGTATTTAAGAGCAAGTTGCTGGTGAATAATCCTGGCTACGAGGTTGTGTCTATGCAAATATTCTCCGTTAGCCAGACGAGAACAACCGGAGATAATGTGACGAATGGATTCTCCCGGTTTGTGACATGCCCGACATATGTCTACCGTACCATCCTTCACAATATATTTCCGATAGTTATTCGTCATCATAATTTCGTCCATAATCGCAGAGACAAAACCTTCGGTTTCCCCGAAGAGGTCACCAAAACGTAGCCAGGCTACGGTCGCTAATAAATCTACTTCAGACCCATGAAGGGCTCTGTAATAGCGTCCGTGAAGCTCCTTGCTCTGCCATACTTCTCTGCGGTCATTAGTATCTAATACTACAGGTTTGCGCCAATTCTCGTTACCTAAGGAGAGCGGGGTGAGGCCTTTGTCCACCGCTACCACATCCCGATGCATACCCACGTCAGCTTTTAGGAAATATTCCTTAAGGCTGCATACCTCGCGGTTATGCAGGGTCTTTGTATTTAAAAAACCACGACCACCGCATTTCCGGGGGATATACAGCCTCATCACCGATGAACGTGGGTGATGCATCCGATTTGCAGTCAGCGTTGTGCGGACCCGCCTGTCCAAGGCGTCAAGTTCAGTCTGAGTCCATTTGAGTATGCCAAAAGAATACATCAATACTGGCATAACCCAACCATTGAAGGCACGCACCTTGTTTCCGCCTGATAGAAGACTATTCAGTACTTTATTCAGACGGCCAAAGAAGCGTTCCTTCAATGACTGTTTAACATAAGCAGTATTGATGCCTAGTGCTTCTGACATACCCAAATACTTGTAAGTTTCAGTTGATCCGAGGGATCTTAGGTGTATGGGATCCGAGAGTTGAGTTCCCACGGATTCCATAATCTCTCCTCGCTTTACATGCATGACCGCACACTTGTCCACCCCAAATTCCATTCCGATACTGCGCTACTGAAAGTTTCTGTTACCTTCAGTAGCTCCATCAGTTGCAATTTGCTGGTGGCAAAGATTTTTAAATCATCCATGTAAAGCAAGTGTGATATGACCTGATCACCTCTTCTCAACTGGTAGCCTAGCCCCGAACCCTCCAGCAATGTACTCAGAGGGTTGAGAGCCAGACAAAACCACAGAGGGCTCAGACTGTCGCCTTGAAATATGCCACGCTCAATCCTAATCGGTTCGCTGTTTTCCTGGATCTGTCGACATCCTGGGTAGCAGAGGACCGTCTTCCATTGCCCCATACATGACTCAAGAAAATTGCGTAGCATTGGATCTATTTTATACAACACCAACACCTTCTTGAGCCATGTATGTGGAACAGAATCATAGGCCTTCTTATAATCTATCCAACATGTCGACAAATCTCTTCGGAAACGACGAACCTGTTGGTTTATGGCAATATCAATGAGGAGCAGCTCCTTGGTACCACGAGACCCGTTCCTACATCCATTCTGAGAAACAGACATAATTGAATTTACATCAATATGATTATTAATTTTAGTTCTCAGGATGGACGTAAGAACTTTATAGACCGTCGGAAGGCACGTGATCGGTCTATAATTTTTAGGTTCCGTAGTACTGCCTGATTTATGGAGCAGGTGGGTTATTCCTGTAGTTAGGAATTGGGGTAGGGATCCTGACTCTAGGGCAGACTGGAACTGAAATGCCAAGCGAGCGTGCGATCTTTGGAACCATTTAAGCCAAAAATTGTGCAGCCCGTCCGGTCCTGGGGATTTCCAGTTAGATAACGGACGGACTGCACGGGTTACATCTTGGGGGCTGATCGTGATTGCCCCCATTTCTGGTAAAAGATCGCACGTGCGCCTGATCTCCTGCATCCAGTCACCCTCAGTGTGACTGACAGGAGCTGACCAGATGCTGCGCCAGAACGAACACATGGCGTCATCATCCGGTAAGCACGTATCAGTCACACCTTGGTCAGGTCGCTCCCAGGCCCTATAAACCCACCTTTCATTGCTTTGGAATGTGCGATTCTGAGTGTATCGCTCCACCCGCCGCTTATATCTGCGAATTCTATTTGCCCACGCATAGACTTTCTGCTTCAGGAAGTCGATGCGCTCTGTGACGCAGGTCAGATAATCCCGAGGACTAATATCAGTCCCCGCGAACGCCCGCCTCACAAAGCGCATCACTCTAGGGCGAGTGTTGCCCTGTCTGAAGCAGATAAGTTTGCCAATGAGTGCTCTAGCCCCAGCGATACGACGTTCGATCCTGCACTGCCAAGCTGGTACAGCTGGTCGAATAGCTCTGTTAGTCTTTGGAAACTTGACATGAGCTACCCGACATGCTGCAACGGCGGCACAGTACAGGATCGAATGGGTATCGGTGAGGTCTTCGCTATTGTCAAAATAATTTGACAACAGTGAATCTAGAGCACACACTAGCGCCCTATTTTTCTTATGCATGGGCAAACGAGGCAGACGAGGTCTCAGCTCGGGTGGTGTGGAGCGATACTCCCGTAATGCACACTTATTATTATTACTAGCTTTTGCCCGCGACTCCGTCCGCGTGGAATAGTTACTTTGGGCTAACGTTAAATTTAACCCCGATTTTGAAGCATTCTTCATTGGCGCTCCGCTCCTATTGGCCTTAGCGTAATGATATATAGCCTTATAGCCTTTTTCTATAAATTGACTATTTAATAAAAAAAATAATTTTTCAATTATATTATTAGTATAGATAGCTGTTGCCCGCGACTTCATCCACGTTTCCGTCGATTTTCGTAACAAAAAGGTAGCCTATGTCCTTCCTCACGGTTCAGTGATTTTCATGTAACAGACAGATTAACTTTCGTAATTTAGTAGGGAAATATAATATGTCAATCTATAATACTGTTGAAAAATATCGCAATACCGAACCGCACAATATTATTGTTAATATCTGTGCCCGCGACTCCGTCAGCGTGTAACTCCATGTGTGTTATTAAGTTAATGTATTGGTAATATTGTGTAGATCACGTTTACATGAGGCTTAAGTACCTATAGAACGAAAATACTTCAGCGCAAAGCTTCCGGGTAAACTATGTTGAAAGTTGACCCGTCCGGCACGTGAACATAAAGATTTTTAGAACTGCTAACGCGGGAAAGAGCGACGTACAACTGACCATGCGAGAAACAACTGACACCGAGATCTACTCCAGCAACACGAAAAGTCTGCCCTTGAGCCTTATTAATTGTCATTGCATAACACACCGATACTGGGAATTGCGTTCTTTTAAATTGGAATGGAAAATTATTTGGTATTATGGAAATTCTGGGAATAAAGACGGTTTCTCTTGCACCGCAACCTGTTAAAATTTGAGCCTCGATTATATTTTGTTGCAACTGGGTTACTTTTTACCGAGTTCCATTGTAAAGTTGTGGTGGTTTTAAATTTCGGAGCAGAATAATAATCAGAAAGCTTCGAACTGCTAAGCTATCGGGAGTTACACGTGTTATTGTGAGTCAACCATAAAAGATAGACAAATGCTGTCGTGGGATATTTTTTATATAATTTTAAGGAGAACATTTCCGTCATAAATGATTTCTGTGTAGCTTTAACCATTAAGGTTGCACACGCGACGGAAGCTTAAAAAATGGAGTAACTTCTCCCGTTTTCCCAACATTTCCCTTCACTGCTCTGCTCCTATTGAATGAAAAGTATACTATAACCAGCTCAGGAGTATGAAAAATAATTGTACCAAGTTTCGTTAAAATCCGTCAAGTAGGTTTTGTTTCTATAACGGTTATACAGACAGACAGACAGACAGACAGACAGACAGACGGACAGACAGACAGACAAAAATTTTACTGATTGCATTTTTGGCATCAGTATCGATCCCTAATCACCCCCTGATAGTTATTTTGTAAATATATTTCATGTACAGAATTGACCTCTCTACAGATTTATTATAAGTACCTATAGATTATGGGAATTCTGGGAATAAAGACGGTTTCTCCTGCACCGCAACCTGTTAAAATTTGAGCCTCGATTATATTTTGTTGCAACTGGGTTACTTTTAGCCGAGTTCCATTGCAAAGTTGTGGTGGTTTTAAATTTCGGAGCAGAATAATAATCAGAAAGCTTCGAACTGCTAAGCTATCGGGAGTTACACGTGTTATTGTGAGTTATCCATAAAAGATAGACATATGCTGTCGTGGGATATTTTTTATATAATTTTAAGGAGAACATTTCCGTTATAAATCATTTCTGTGTAGCTTTAACCATAAAGGTTGCACACGCGACGGAAGCTCAAAAAATGGAGTAACTTCTCCCGTTTTCCCAACATTTCCCTTCACTGCTCTGCTCCTATTGATTGTAGCGTGATGAAAAGTATACTATAACCAGCTCAGAGTATGAAAAATAATTGTACCAAGTTTCGTTAAAATCCGTCAAGTAGTTTTTGTTTCTATAACGGTTATACAGACAGACAGACAGACAGACAGACAAAAATTTTACTGATTGCATTTTTGGCATCAGTATCGATCCCTAATCACCCCCTGATAGTTATTTTGTAAATATATTTCATGTACAGAATTGACCTCTCTACAGATTTATTATAAGTATAGATTATTATTACAGTTTAACGATTTGACGAACAATACCAAGGTAAGGTCGATTCGGGAGGCCGCAAAAAGCCCTCAAACTGCCAGACAATGTTTAACTCGAATAAAACAACCTACATAGTTTGTGTTTTGTTATTGTTGATTAGTCTGAAATGGCCTTTTGAGGAAAGAACAACACAGACTTGAGTAGACTCGTTCTGTCAGTGCAAACAAGTTAGTGTAGCGACAGCAGAAAGATCTTTCTCTACGTTACGAAAAATCAAATCGTGGCTAAGAGCTTCAATAGTTGAAGAACGCCTAACCGGACTGGCACTTCTCCACGTCCATGATGATGATGATGTTCATTCTAGCCGATTTCGTATCATCATATCATGGCTATTTTATTAAACATTAGAGCTTGGTTGTTCAGCTCTCCGATGGTGCGCTTGTTGGTGACTGGCGGTGACGTCGCTGAGAATACCACGTTGCATGTAAAGCACGTCAACACATCGTTCGCACGACAATAGTGTATGGCCGCTGGTGGTCTGGCTTTCAACTCATCTCGTTTTTTGTCCAAATCTGCTCGTCGTAGCAATTCAAAATATGACGTCTCGTGGACGTCTCCAATCCGTTCTTGATTTTTTCATTTGCCTTTTCAGAACATCTTTATATTTTAGGTATTGTCCACCCCATTGACGTTTGCCATATTTGAGTTCTGAGAAGAAGATGCATTTAGCCAATCTGTCGTCCGACATTCGCTACACGTGTCCCCTCCAGCGCAGCTGGCGCCTCATGAGGTAGGTCTCGATATCCCCGACGTTTGCACGACGAAGAACATCCGTGTTTCGGACACGATTTTACCACCGGATGTTCATTATATCTCGCAGACACTCTAAGTGATACCTACCGGTCGAGAGCGCGAATATGCTTTCAAGGTTAACAAAACACAGAAACATTGGTCGACCTTGCTCCCTGCTCTTCTCAGTAAGCTGGGCGGATTGAGATGATGGACTCGTAGGTTCCTCTCTCCGGTCTGAAGCCGAACTTAGATTCTGGCAGTATTTCTGATAAAGGCAGCAATCTATTTAGAAGTACTCAGGCGATTTTTTTTCCTGGAACGGAGAGAAGGGAAATGCCTCGGTACAAATTGCTGACAGACCGATCTCCTTTGTTTTTGTACAGTGAGCAAATGCGAGAGATTTTAAAGCACTTATGTAAGTACATCTTCCGCCCACATACGCAACTACAGTTTCCACATGATCAGGTGTAACTCCTCTCCTCCATACTTCAGTATTTCGCCGCAGATATTATCTTCGCCTACTGCTTTATTATTCTGCTGTTGCTTGATGGCTTCCTCCAAAGTAATAGGTTCAAGTAACTCTTCCCTAGGTTTAGTTTGCTGGAGTGAATTAATGTAAGTTATATCAGCAGAGCGATCAACATTCGGAAGATCATTAAAATGTTGAGCCCAGCGTTTTAAGATATTGTCCTTGTTGGCGAGAGATACTCCATCTAGTGACTTTAACGGAACGTTTACATTTTCCTGGTACCTATAACTGGTAAATATACCTAACGCGTTTCGGGAGAACACGTAACAGAAAAATAGATTTTGTTATTTAAATATGGGTATTTTTAAGTATAGTACTGACATTTATTAATAAAATACCTACTTGAGGCTAGAGGTACCGAGTCACTCCACCAATTTCTTTGGGAAGTCGTTCGCAGCTCAAGCAGTACGACTGTGGAATACTCTTCCCGTGTCAGTAAGACAAGCACAAACCCTTCCTTCTTTCAAAAACATGGTAAAAGATCTCTATCTCTCTCTTTAATATGTTACTATTTTTTATATATCTCAGCTTTGTTATTTTTATGTATGTATATGTATATGTGTATTGAGTATGTAGGTTATTACTTATTTATTGTATATAAGTAAATAGTACACCATGGACTACCCGCGAATTTATTTTCTCCTGCTGTGTCAAATCCATCTAAAGGTTGTCTGTAAAAGATCGCTTTTAGCGATAAGACCGCCCATTGTAACACCCTTTGTAGCTTTTAAGTCCTTATTTAATTCTGTTATGGTGTACAATAAATAGTATATCTATCTATCTACTAGATACTTGTATCTATTATTATCAAAATTAAATTATAACTTCTTGTGACTTGACCACGACTATGTGACCCCGGCGCCAAAGCTGGATCCGCCCTTGAGTGCACTATGCCCACTACGCCAAAATCTTGCTAACTTACCTGACGGGGACTATACTATAGGTTTGATGAAAATTATTTTTCAACCGACGACAAAAAAAGGAGGAGGTTATCAATTCGACGCGTATATTTTTTTTATGTATGATCACCGATTACTCGAAGATGGCTGAACCGATTTGGAAAATTCTTTTTTTGTTTGAAAGGGTATACTTCGAAATTGGTCCCATTGTCACCAAGTCATGATCTGATGATGGGATCCTGGAGAAATCGAGGGAACGCTTCAAATGTTATGGGCACACCTATGGCGTTTTGGGTATTTCTTATAGTAACTTTTGCAGTTGCTCTCAAAAAGTACCATTTGGGGAAGTGAAACTGATGATGAAGACCACAGATGGCCGCCGAAACTACTCAATAATAAGTATATCGTGGATTGCGATTCGATTACTTGAATATGGATGTTAAGCACTTTATGCCCGTCACAATGCATATGGTGATGTAGAGCTGATTGTGAAGTACCAGGAGTTCTCCTGGTACTTCACAATCAGCTCAACAATTGACGGCCCAGCATTGGGAAAAGCAATATTTTGTAAAAGGTTATAAGTAGACATTTAGGCTCTTATGACTAGGTAAATTAAAAATCGACCAACTAAAAAGAGTGAAATAAAACCTTTTTACCAAAAAATTAAACCGACTCCCAAAAAACACTGCAAAGTGAAAAATAACTTTAATTTCGGAAGTCGGTGCCAAAAACGAAAATACAAAACTAAAGACACACATGATAGGATAGACAGACATGACGATTCTATAAGGGTTCTGTTTTTTTTTGCCATTAGACTACGCAACCTTAAAAAGCATTATCAGCAGCAGTTTGATGCTTACCTACGCAACGACAAGCGACGAAAGGGTAGGGTGTGTCACACGACACAATTCAAATCCTCACTTCCTAAAAGACCTGTTTCCTCATGCAATATTTATTTATTTATGCAAGGCACACCAACGATATATTTACAAATGCAATATAATACAAGCAGACTAAGGTTTCAGATTCAGTGCAAATATATCACTTACAGGTATGCACATAATTCTAAGTGAAAGATAAAATTAATTAAAGAACAGAATAAGCAAAACCAAATAATTATGTCGAAAGTAATCATGTCAATACAATAATTAATATAAAAAACAATAGTAAATTAAATGTCAGATAAAATTATTATACATGAAAATAAGTTGCATTTACATACTAATTAAAATAATTTTGAGAAAAAATCAATTAACTAACATAAAACTATTTAAAATTAAAATGTATATTATAAGAAAAAGAAAGAAAGCAAGCAATATCTCAACAATAAACTTAATTGATGCCGAAATATATCCCAAATCGAATGTGTTCTCCCGCTTTGGTTGGAGCGGAAGGGAGTGTCACACTTCTATTAACTAAAAACCCACCCTGTTCCTTCAGCTGCCCTTGTATCAGTAGGCTTAACTACTCATACTAACGCCATTTACAGCTGCTCCTCACCTCATTACTTGCCTCACACTCACTACAGTGCAATGCAACCTTGATATAACGAAATTGAAGGGAATTATAAAATAATTCGTTATATCAAGTAATTTGTTACAATGAGGTTCGATAGACAGAAGAAAAGAATGATATTAATCTCAAATTTACGTTGACGATTTTCACTCGTAAAAACACATTTTTCTGTAACAAAATAAGTTTCGCATGAACAAAAATCAACAATGTAGTTATTGTTTGTCTTGATTAGAGATTATGTCATAAATTATGGTTTGCTTAGGTTAGTTATCATATTATCCAAAGAGCAAACAGAAATCCAATTCCGTGATGGGATTGACTAACAAGTGATTGAATGTAGATAACTGATAGGATTGGTTATAAGTTGAAGAAATTCGTTAAATAGAGGTAGGTAAATATTGTAAGGTATACAATAAAGTATATGATAAATAATACTTTCTATTTATATTTTGTACTTAATTATTAAAAAATCGTTCCTCCACTCAAACACTCCTCACCTAAACTATACATATCACCATACTAACACTACACACTCTACTCACCGACAGGAGTCAATAATTTCTGCTTAGCTAATTTTAGTTTTTTAGTTCCGGTGTTTCGCTGAAAACTACCGCAGACGTCTGAAGTTTTTTCTAAAACCCAGATTTGAATTTGTCAAAACTAGTACAGTACTGGTACTGGGTTCCAGCAGAATACCAGCTTGAGGCATATATGTATACATATATGCTTGGCACATGCTGCGCTGGACTCTTATTTGGTGTAATGCGGAGACACACACCACACCAATTATATCAGTGTTGTATTTTTAAGTTTGTTATATCCTTTTTTGGTTGTATGTTTTTTTTTTCTGTAATTTATGTGGAAGATTATAATATTAGATACTGTGCCTTGTGTTGTATCCAGTAAAAGTAGTGTTGCCCAAATGCAAGACCAAGAAGAGACTTAGCCAGTCTTGGTATTGCGTCAATACACCTGGTCTTGGTATTGCGCTCCTGGTCTTGGTCTTGCGCAAGAATCTCGCAAGTCTTGCAATTAAAAATTATCCTATTGCTATTTATTAAACGGTAGTTTAGATATTAGAACCATGTAACAGAGTAGGTACATTTTGAGCTTGAATTGACATAGGCATAGTAAAGGCCAACCAAATTATTAAAAATAAGAAATCCGAAATATCAATTGACACATCATCTTTGTGTGTTCAGACCTCATGGTCTGAACCCACGACCTTCGGCGATCCGTGCCGATGATCTAACCAACTGAGCTACCTACCGTGTCCCACGAAAGTCCGTTGGTTTCTTAATGAAAGTTTATATTTAATAAGCTTACATGTGCTAAAACATGGTTAAAACATATAAAAAACAAATTCATGACATATCCGTCACTCATGTCAAATTGTAAACTTATCAGTCCGAGAACAACAAGGATTAGAGAAAAAACAATTATTACATTAAACGCGAAGCGAAGCTCAATTCGGAATGACTAAAATTTAACTAAATACTCCTATTTATAAGCACACGCCGAAATACCGATAAAGGACGGCATTCTTTGATAAAAATAATGATTCTTTGGAAGTTTAATAAAACAGATGCGTTACCAGATAGGTATAGTGTGCCTACGTAGCAATAAAATGTGGATACATATTATGTAAATAATATTCTGTGTATTATGTTCTTCTTTTGATGGAATTAATCTACATTAATTAAATAAAATTTGCCTAGGTACGCTACCTACTGTATTTAAGTATGTAGGTACTTAATAACTACTAGAGTACGATAGAAGTTGATAAACCGACAATGTTAATCCCAATTTTTGGATGCGTGTGATTTTAAAACACAAAATGCGCGACGTGACGTCACTTTTTCGATTAGTATTGTTTTGTGTATATATTACAATTTTTACACACAAGTATTTACAATATTTCTCATATGGGAGTGCGGCGCGGCGGCAACAATTGCATGCAATATCAATAGAAGCCACCTGCGCGTGTACTCGTATCTTGACCTTGTACTTCCGAATAGATGCGAACTTTCTTTGACAGATTATAGTATCCGACCCGATTTTGTTGTCACAAAGCCGCGCACTATCAAAGTGCCGCGTTTCTTTTAATCGATATTTTGTACAATGTATATTTATGTTATTTTTCGTAATGCGCATTAGTCGATATCGTACAAATAATACACACAAGTATTAACTAATTACGATAATACGACACGACAAAAATTAAACATTTTGTAATAAAATCCAATGAAAACTGTGAAACAACAATACTGACTTATTTAATGCAGACGAGATAAAAGTATCAGTATCTGTATTTAGTTTAATTATTGAGAAAATCAATTGTCATTAATTACTTAAGTACTTATATTAACGAAAACAAAATACGAGATAGTTTTGTGTATGATTACATTTTAACATTTTGATGCACTGATACCTGCGCTTTAAAACTGCATAAATGAATCGATACAAAAAATCCTGTCCCTAGGCAAAGGCACCGCCGCCGGCACGGCGGCTATCCTGACCTATATTAAATATAAGGTACTAGAAATCACTTTAAAATTTTAAATTAAGTTGAATAATATTAAGTTAATTACAACAACTTAATATTTTCCGCTGAATTCTTATTTTGAAAAACCATGGATCGACGATTGTATGTGTGTTAATCTTGTGCGATGTTGCCGGACCTGTATCACTGTTAGTGGTAGTAACTTTAAGCAAACCTCCGTCAGAGCCAGCGCATTAACGTTCTCATCGAATAATCCGGCTCTGGACAACGATCCAAACTCGGAGAACACATAAATAGTTTTTTTAAGAGCTACCTAAGTTTCATTGTTTCCCCCGTATCGCGCGCCCTTCTCCTGTGTTTTTGCAATGTAAATTTTCTCATTTTAATAATAATAACACAAAGAAAACGACAGTCTGAACTAACTGCAAGACGCAAGAGTCTCACAGGCTTAGTCTTGTTCTTGCATGGTAAGTCTTGGTCTTGGTGTTGCAAAAATCAGGCGGTCTTGGTCTTGCAAAAAATGCAAGAACAAGACCAAGACTGATTTTGAGCAACACTAAGTAAAAGTTTTATATCTATCAAGCAAAAATACAATAAAAAACCCTAGGTTTATATTTCAGAAGCGGTACTGGTCTGTGGTTGCTAGGTTGGTACAAGTTGGTATAGGTTTCCGTAGGTGACCATGACTTTGTTTTACAGAATTATATCGCTAGGATTCTAAATTAAATTATATAATAATGTATCACATTTTAAACCACGAAACTACTAATCCTGATATTTAGCGACTAACTGCAATCTTGTCACGTCCAGATTTAATTGTTAAGATTAAATCTGGATGTGATATGATTTCACATCCATGACCGTTTACAAACCAAGAAGAAAAAACAAATGACATTAAATCACTTTTTATTTTCCACAATAGTACAAATTACATTCATGTTCATGTTATACATGAGTATTGAATCGAAATTATTTTAAATGTCAAGAAATAAAAGTTCAGTGTCTACTGATACACAAATTCAAAATAAATAATCACTTCTAACACAATGGAATGCTTAACTTAAAGCTTCGCAATTTTCAATTATACGAATATTACATTAATCATCATTACTCCTTAAAATAAATCGTTTTCCCCATGCATTTATACAAATATTTAAACCAGAAATAGATTAAAATTGTGACATTCTTCAAAATATTCTATGATAACTATCGGAGATGTAGGCTTAGCATGCACCACTGTCTGGGTAGGTGAGTAGAATAATCTAAATTCATGAAACATGCTTCAATGGCAGAATGAATTAGGAACGAAGTAACGTTGTGAGATGTCCGACATTGAAACACGTGGGGTTACTGACTATAGTTACTACGGACCAGATTTCGGTGATTCTATTAATTAGCTCTGTAATGATACATGGCGTTAACCGTAAACACCACCCCAATATACAGGGTGGCAGGGAGATGGACGCAAGTTTTTTCTGCATTTTTTTTTTTACTGAAAACTGTTTTAAATTATTGTTTCTATCTAACCCAATGAGATTATAATTAAAAAATAACGGCGGATTTTTCTTAATTAAATAAAATTAAGAAAAAACCTACACAAAAAAAGTAAATTCACTTGTTTCACTTAAAACAGCAATGTAAATAAAACTTGAAAGGGCTACCTGATCAGCTGTGTTGACCTCGCAAATGAACTGTAGCAAAACATGAAGCTGTATTTTTTTGCGTCGGCTTTTTCTTAATTTTATTAAATTACGAAAAATCTGACGAAAAATTTCAACGCAGGGGTTTCCAGAATCATGTATTGAATCCATGGTAATCGGTGCCACCTGTATTGCACCTAGGTATTTCTGGTGCGTGCTAAGCCTGGGTTAATACAAATATGACAAATCTGTAGTTATAAAATTGTAATGATAGTGGTTATTATTTAGACACATATAGTATATATCCATATATTTTACAACTGTTAGTAAAATCGTAATCGAAACGAAAATAATGCCCACTGTGAAGTCAACTCATTAAAAACTTAATTGTTAACAAATTCGACTTGTTATAAGATCTTAGACACATACAACCCGTGCTACATTTAGGGGATCACTTAAATGCTAGCAGTTACTTAAGTCTTACATATGTGACTAGAAGTCGAGATACTTCAAAGTTAATTAATAAACTAGGGATTATAAAAAAATAATTCACTCAATATGAATAGTTTAAATATAAATTAAGTAACCGTTAAATACGAAAGGAGGGTGGGCAGGTAATTAGTGAACAAACGGATAACTGGCGACTTGGCTACTGGTACAGTGGTACCCAACTGATAAGGCGCGTCGTGAATGTATGGCCCCGAAGATTAACGAAAGAATGCTTAAGTTACAATCAACCTTAGAACACTATTATAAGGTTCATAATACACTGCAGCTGTTAGTTCCGTCTCACTCACGCGTCACGCACTAAAATGGCGGCAGCTGCCGACCAATAGCGGTAAAGGAGACGAAGCGCGGTGCGAAAATTCATATTCTGCGCAAGTACATCGGTAACCCATATCAGTTGGGTACTACTGTAACCTGAACTCGACTAGTGTCAAAGAAAGAGTTTAATGGTTGAAAGTAATGTCGTAGCGAGTCGCCATACCGAGTTTCACTGTTTCCACTTCTTGGCAGAGAAGAGTACCGCGCGTTGCTTCAAGAACAGCGAATAGCTCTGCTTGCGCGGCACGTTGGAAGGCGATGCGTTGTCGGTTTGCCTTCTCTTGTGGTGGGCGCGACGGGAGGCTTCGCCCACGGCATTCACATTTAAGTATGCAGCACGACGCCCGCGCCCTCTACCTGTCGCAGTCAAACAAAAACATCAGATGGCATGCTTACAATAGCCCACTAAAATAATAATAATATTGACACTGGCAGATAGTCGACACCGGCTCAGTTGCCAAAGAGAAGAAAAAAAAAATAATAATAATAATAAAAAAAAGACGTTAAATTGTAACTCCTACTTGCAAAATAAAGATGATTTATCAAAGGTATTTAAATCTGCGTGCATTTTTCCTCAAAAGAACGCCTCAGACATTAACCTACAAGGTTTTCATATGATTTGAAAAATACAGATTGTATAGACTTCAAAAGAGACTGAGTTCTGATCTGAGTTTGTTTCGCATTTTTTCTCAGGGTTGACTATCCTGGTTAGGAAACATCTAGTAGTTTAAATTAACAAAAAAAAAGACGTTAAATTTTAACTAACTTGCAAAATAAAGATCATTTATCAAAGGTATTTAATTGGATTTTTAAACTTAGGTGACCGCAGCTTTCAAACGTAGGTTAGGAGATATATTTTTTTATGGTGAGTATAATTACGCCTGATGATAAGCAATAGATGAGGTCTGCAATGAAAAGAACGAACCGAGAAGAGGAGTGTTCACTCTTGGTTTAACCTTTTGAATGTATTATTTATTTAAAAAATATTTATTAATGGATAAGTTATCGATAAATAATAAATCATTGCTTTTCTTTCCATATTTTTGAAATAAAATATTACTCATTTCATCATTCTTTCATTTATTTTGACACTTCGTATCATACTATCTTTAAACGGCTAACAGGTCATAATGTCATATGTAGTAGGGAATACAGAAGCCGGCAGAGAGTTCCACACTTTATTTGCGCACAATAAGTATGGAGAAGCGCTTGGTCCAAGAGGGTATTATCACCCGATTGTGGATGGTACCCAGCAGTAAGTCTGGACCAGTAGTGAACTGGAGATAATTTATGAAGCAGGTATCTGAAATCTACGTTCCTACGCAATCCTACTGTACTACAACCGAAAATGGACACTAATCGATGTTAAATGTGAACATTGTTTAATAATAACTAGCTTGTGCTCGCAGTTCATTCGTTTTTCCCGGGTAACTAAAATAAAAAGTAGCCTGTGTTATTCCGAGATTTCAACTATCTACATACCAAATTTAATTCAGAAGTTCATTTGAGTTTTTGCGTGAAAGAATCCATCCTCACAAATTTAGCATTTATAATATCGGTAAAAATGATAATAAGGAGTACCTAACAATAAGTTTTCTGTCTCTGGACAGAACCACTTGGAAATCATGGGAGAAAGACCTTTGTCCAGCCGTAGGATGACTAACAGTAATATATTGAAAGAGAGATAGAGGGATTAGGTCTAGGAGTTCCTGCGCACACTCTCATCTGTAGAAGGCAATCAACATTTCGCTGATGAAATGAGATGAGAAAGAGTAACAAACAAATCCATCCATCTCTCACAAGCTTTCGCCTTTACAATACTAGTAAGTAGAATAGTTCGTATTGCGCGACACATCGTGTTCCACGCGAGCCTCAAAGAGCTGTCAGCACCAGTGACGGGGCCCCATAAGGCCATTGCCCGCCGGGGTTGCGGGAATGTTCTAACGAGATACCGCGGCCCCGGAACGCAGTCAATAGAAGTCTGACTCTCCCTTCCGCTTAACCCTCAGTGGAAGGAGTTATATGATGATTTTCCCACCAAGAAAAAAAAAAAAGCAGTAAGTATTACCTGCCCGCCCTCCACGCCCTCAGGACTCCCGCTTGACCTCGGAGGGCCCGGGCTCCACGTCCTCGTCATCCTCCTCCTCCACCTGCGCGGGGCTGATGAGCTGGTCGTGCAGAGTGCGAAGGTGTCGCAACAGGTTCGACTTTACGTTGAACCCTTTGTTGCACAGCCCGCATACGAACGGACGCTCACCTGTAATATGGTTGAAAATTAGCATTATTTTTTTGCCTAAATAATAAGGTTAAGCAACGTTTGCTAAAGTCGGTCTGTGAATGGATGACAAAACATATCGAGATTCAGTCCTCGGAAAGCAAGAAGCCATAGGTTCTGGCTACCTTTGTACATCATTGACAGTCGTTTATGGGTAGCCAGAAGCGAGAATATTTGACACTGGTCTTCTAAAGAGGTATCATGTTACCCAGTTACTGGAGGATGGAGTTATGGAGGTCTGATGGGTACATGGAGCGATCCATGTAGAACACTAATACTCAGCTGCATCCCGTTACAATGGCGGTCGACCCCAACATACTGGTTTTATATGTTGGATCCGGAGATTACTTCCTACAAACTTTATCTCTTTGGAATATTAGTGTAGATTAAACAGCTATGGAGAAATGGCACACTTTCCACTTGCAAGGTGACTTCTAACTTCATTTAAATGAAAAAGAAATTGTATGTTACAAACTAGTTCTGGTAGATATTATTTTTTCAGGCTCTTGTTGGGGACCTAGTTGTAGCCGGTTACGTGTAGCCCAAGAGTCTAGTACACATTTTATAAAATACTAGTACTCACGCGGGGCTTCTCTCCCGTGGATTCTATCACGGTAAAAACATAACTCTCCTTTTTTGCAGTTGCGTAAAAAGTAGCCTATAACCTTCCTCAAGCTTCAAGCTACTTCCATACCAAATTGCATCCAAATCCACCCAGTACTTTCGAAGATTAGCGCGTTCAAGCAAACAAACAAACTTTTCCGCTTTATAATATTAGTATAGATTTCAAACTATTTCTGCCATCTAGCCGATTCTGTTTGCACCATTATTTTCCTTCCCTGCAGTGCATGTTACAGACTGAAAAGTTAAACCTAGCGATCGAAACCAGGAAGCACTCATATAACGCTAAAGGGTTTTGTCCCTTTCAGATACCTACTATACAAATGTAGAAGTAGTTACTTACCTGTGTGCGTACGCATATGTATTAGCATGGATGCGTGCGACGGGAATGTTTTCTTGCATAGCGAACAACTCTTGTTTTGCGCGCCCTCTGTGAAACGATTGTGACGTTTTGGTGGGGCACTGTTGTTTGACATGGCCAATTCTAGACAATCGACATCGAACGAACATTTAGAACAGGGTTCAGTCAGGCAGACAATCACACAATATGCAACGCTTTGTTTGTATTGGCAAATAATATCAAGTACAGCAAAGATATGTAAAGCAAACAAAGCATTCCAATGTTCAATTTTTATTAATAAATCATAAATGAAGTGATTATCATTAGTAGCAGGGTTAGTGTAAGAAGTAGTGTATCTTAAAGCATATTTATATACGAGTGTGGGCAGACGGGCTGCATCTCTGCTTCAAGCGATCTACAAAGGGGTGATAGTGCATGCTATGTAATGTTGTGAGGGACCAGTAGACACCTGTCTAAAGCTAAGCAACCTTAACTTAAATGGGCACCCTCAGAGCGTTATCCTTTCAGCATGCTTGTAGCACCAAATGCAGGCCGTCTGTGTTTACTTAAACGTGTAAGGTTCAGGTTTAGCACAAGTAAAATAAATTCAAAATTATTAACAAAATTACTAATGGCGACAGGATGTTCGTTTGTCGAGAATTAGCCAATTACATAAAACTCTAGTTTCGGCTATCATTTATGTTTTGATATTCTGGTGAAATAATAAGTCCAGTACCATGAACTAAGATTTAAGGAGTGAGCAAAGGAAAAAACAACTGTTTAACATATTACAACAAATCATGGAATTTAAGATTTCGCATTTCAGCTTATAACTTCTATTTACTAATCTTGGGGTGTAGGGAATAATTTATTTATTTTAAGCAAATAATCCTAACCAATAAATACATACATAATGAAACAAACTGATGGTAGGAGTTTACTCTGCATATAATACTGAAGTAGCTAATATTTATTAGAAAACCATGTTAAATAATAATAGTTTGATAATAATGTATTGTATCTTAATTCATAGTCTTAAAATTGGCCTATTCAATCTTCAGGATCTGGGTCTTCAGTCTTATTCAATAAACTCAATTTGTTCGCATATGACTGCACTCCATGCCCCAAAGCCCTTTTTTTTTTTTTTAATTTTAAATTTACAGACTACCTTACCCAAGACCATTTCCTTTTCCGGGGGAATTTTATCAAATGATTCCTCCTCCCGCTCTGAAGGGAGCAGAAGGGATTGTCAAATTTCTTCTGAACAAAAGTCGCGGTACATAACAGTACACTCCACAGGCAAGTCCCTTATAGTGAATTCTCTGCTATAAGAGCAAGCTCTAGTGTTAAATGCATAGACCCAGATGCCAAGAAGAGTGTCAATACCATATCACGTAGATCAAATATTTACATAAATGGCGTACTTTTTTATTTCTATCACTTTCTACTAGCGTAGAAATAAGCTACCCTCCTACATTAGTATTTGTTCTTTGGTCAAAAAACCCAATTGTACACATTTTTTTTTAAATTTTCTGCATATTATTTTATTGTATAGAAAATAGAGGAACAATGGTATATTAAAGGTAGTACCTACCTACATATTTCTTCAAACATTTGAGTATGAAACTGGGATAGTTTATAAGCTCTTAAAGTTGTAACCTAGCTTTAGTTCTATTCAAACTTAATGGAGGCTTTGAAATGCTTTACTAGCTGAGCAGTACTCCACTGCTCAACCTTCGTTGTCACAGGAATTTGTGAAAAGAAGTTACAAGAAATGTTATTATAGATAGAGTAGAGATGACCCACGGTAGCCTATTTGCGGAAACGTGAGAGAAGAGAGGGTAGATCGCGGTACCCTATGATCTACGCCACGTCGTCATTACTATCAGGTAAGGGTACCGCGATCTCTCTATTTAACGGTAGCCTAGCTTCTATAATCTTTTGGCCCTTGCCCCACATACTTGGGGTCAGATTCTCCCTTGTCAGACGACACGGTACCATTTACTTCTTTTTCTTTCCATATCATTCCTCACACAATCCATAAATTTTTTGGGCAACCTCTCCGTCCATCAACATTCAAACCAATCACGCTTTTAGTCACATGCGAGTCATCCCTCCACATCACATGTCCATACCAAGATAGGCGATTCCTTTAAATTTTTCTGCTATGGGCGCCACTTTCAAACTTCCTCTTATACAACGTTGATAAAAGCAAGAATCATTAAATTAACATATACCTACTATACGTTCGTACGGTTAATCCATAACTATTTGTACAAGTTTACAAGAAAAATACGTAAATTTTTTTTTCAAAGAACTTAAATAGCTGAATAAGAAAACGTAAACAGCCTTCGTAAAAACGTATTATGCAGAAAGGCATCGCAGCGTGAATTTTGTCGTTTTAAGGTGTTCGTCCCAAGATAACTATGCGTAAATACTTAGTCAGCTGCTCGGAAAGATACATCGAGTTTAACTAAGAAATAACTTTAAAAATTTCCTGTGACTAATGTTAAAATTGCTGCCTGAAAATGACACGTAGTAAATGTGGTTTCATTTAATGCTTCTCGCTTTTATCAACGTTGTATACTCATTCCTGTCAACATTTAATAATATCATTAGAACTTAAAACAGGATATTATGAGTTCATCCGTGAACATGGCGCTTGCAACAGTGCCGAAATAGCGGAAACTCGAAACCGAAGATACACATGGTAAATATCCCTTTTTAAGATCTAATGATACTGTCAGTGACCATGTTAGCTTAAACACTTGTAATATTTAATAATGTTGACAGAAATAATGTCGATTTTCTCATTGCCACTACATGCAAACCCCGGCACCCCTGCTCGTATCTATAATAACTGTATGGTTCCAAGCCGCCAATATGTTTAAATGGAAAATAAAGAGGTAAAGTTCCATTATGGAACTTTACCTCAGTTTACTTATAATATGTTTGGCACACAATAAATGAATGTTGTAGTACTGACCTGACTCGGTGTGCGTGCTCTGTATGTGACGCACCCATTCGGCTGGGTTGGGGAAATGTTTCATGCAGAGATCGCATTTCAACAGGGCCATTGTCTCCTCCGTGTCATCGCTCTGAAGAAGGAAACAGTAGTTAAGTTAATATTATTATTAAGTTAGATAGTTGTGAAATTAAGTCGGGGAGAATGTTTGCTCAAGGGTATTCCACGGCAAATATTCCCCCTTTAAACGTTTAACTACCGGATAGCTAAAGGGGAGGAAAAATTGTAGAATTACTAAGTTCACTGTCTGCCTCCCGCATTGATTACGTGTGTAATAATTTAAGTTGAGGTGTGAGAGATAGACCTTTCTTGATGATAGGGACTCGGGTTGACCACAATCTAACCTGATTGTAAGCGATGATGTTTCACGCTACTCAAATACCAAATCACCCAGTACTTTCTAAGATTGGTCTGTTCAGACAAACAAACAAACTTTTCCGCTTTATGATATTAATAATAGTCCTCCTAATCGATTTCGGCCATGGCACCTAATCTCATAATTGATTAGCCATCTGCGTAGGAGATATTATAGTGCACGAGTATTTGCGCGGATACAGGTGCAATCTCTGTCCTTTACTCTCATTGTTTTATGGGACGAAAATCCGACACGATCGGAGAGAGATCGGTCGAATTAACGTGTTTTCCGAAGCACGGGGATTATCACATCACCATCTTCCAAACTCCGGGCTACTGCTGTGAAATATCTAAAGCCTGCAATACATGTTGGCCGAGCGTTGTCGAGTGAAGGCCAATACCAACATGTAGACGGTATATTTGCCTTGTCTTGCTATCGCTCGGTGTCACTTGCCTAGTTGGCCAAGTGTAGGCCAGCGCCAACGTGTATATACTTCATTTGGTGCAACTTGTCTTCGCTCGCCGTTGCTCGTGATCACTTGCCTCACTTCGGATCGGTGTCGGTTTTTGGTCACAAATCAAAGGCGCTCGCCTGCGCTCGGCCAACGTGTGGGCAGCTCTACAGACCCTCTTCTACATTGGTCGTCTGCATTGGCGTTCGACGAACTTGTCGAACGTGTGGACATTATTTCTTGCCTTGTACCTATTTGCCAACGCTCAGCGTTGGCCTACGCTCGGCCAACATGTATTGCAGGATTAACAGAAAAACCCCAATAGCACTTTTTGCCCGACCCGGGAATCGAGACCGAGACCTCTTTTTTTTTAAATTAATAATTTGTTTACTGTCATGAAAAATTGTTACATTAGCTGCTGAAGTCCTCACTCCTGAACTAGGTTACAGAAGTCAGTGTCTTCTCCAATTTTTGTTACTTATTTACATTTTTTTTTCAAAATATTTATAAATATTCGTAAAACCATACAATTATAAAAACGTGTGTGCATGTGTGCGTGTCTTGATCGGCACTCGCGCTTGCGATTGCTAGGCCACCGAGGTATATAGTGTGTTAGGTTAAACGAGGGACTTATTGAGAGAGGGTATTCAGTATTCGATTCTCGTCCCAAATATGTGAAAAACCTATAACTTAAATTTTTGACGTAATTGTCCAATATAATACATTTATCATGTACACTGAGGCGTAAGAGGTGAATGACCTTGTAAACAGTACCTAAAGTAATCACGTGGCAAAACACGTTCCGATCCTGCCAAAAAAGGAAGCTCGTGTGTAAACTCCCCCCCGAGGACTTTTGGTATGGTTCTGTCTGTTATTTATCAGTGTTTTTTTTTTGTTCATATTTTTATTAGTATCATGTAAGCATACACTATTGTAGGTTTGAATATGTCCCTCGTTTAAACTAACATACTGTATAGTAATGTTACGGGCTGGGGTTCGGGATAGAAATAATTAACGCCAATTAGACCAAAATAAAATAAAATAAGCCTTTATTTTCTGGGATTTTACAACTATCATGCAAACATTTTATATCTATTAATTTTATATACTTGCTCTTATAATAATTATCTAATTAATACATCGGCATCTGAATTTCTGTTCCTCTTCCCAGTTTGTCTTTCGACAAAGGCCTCCTCCAAGGCTTTCCACTTGTCCCTGTGTTTAGCTACCCGTATCCACTCGGGACCTGCTACCTTCCTCAAATCGTCCTCCCATCGCATGAACTGTCTCCCTCTGTTTCTTTTGTTCTCTCTAGGATACCATTCCGTAATTATTTTTGTCCACTTTTCTTTGTTATCTCTCAACATATGTCCTGTCCAACGCCATTTTAATTGTCTCCATACTTTTTCTACTTTTTTGAATTTTGTTTTTTCTTTAATATTCTCTAATCGTTCTTTGTCTCTTCTTCTTATGCCCAACACGCTTCTCTCTATTCCATTCTGACACACCTTAATTTTGTGTTGTTGCTGTTCTGTTAGCGCCCATGTTTGGCATCCGTATATTAAGCAAGGCAAAATGCATACATCAAAAACTTTCCGTTTTTCTGCCATTGGCATCTCTTTATTCTTCATTATTTCGCTTAGTGACCAAAATTTCTTCCAGGTGTTGACTATTCTCCTTTCGATTTCTTTCTGCATTGTCTCAGTTGGTGATACTAGTTGACCTAAGTAAATGTACTCACTTACATATTCTAACGGTTCACTGTTAACCCTTATAACGTCTTTTCGTGGGGAATTGGTCATTATCTTGGTCTTCGTGAGGTTCATCGAGAGACCTGCATTCGCACTTTCGTTCGATAGTTGCTGCAGCATATTCTCGAGGATCTTAGGGCTTTGCGAGAACAGTATTAAATCGTCAGCAAATCTCAAATGACTTAATTTTTCTCCGTTGACGTTAAGTCCAAGATCATCCCATTCCAATTTTGTAAAGATCAACTCCAATACAGCTGAGAATATCTTAGGCGAGATAGGATCACCTTGGCGGACTCCTCTTTCGATTGGAAATTCCTTGCCAGTAGTCTCCAGTTTTATTTGAGCTGTACATTTACAGTAAATGTTTTTAAGTATATGTATATACTTTTGATGAATTCCTTGTAGCTCTAGTGCTTGCCATATATAATTATGTTCAGAGAGTCGAACGCTTTATTGAAGTCTACCAAAATTAACACTTAAATAAACACAAAACAAAAATTAACAGTTATTCACAGTACAATACTTGTCACTTAACACTTAAATCGCACCGAAATTCACTTGTAAAGCTTCGATTATATCGTCTCGTATCTTGAAATAACACTGCCTCTTCGCGTTCCTTTGCGATCTATTTATACCCCGATCTGTATTCTAGAACATTCTCGTAAAATCGACTCACCACCTACACTGCCAAGAATATTCCAGAAGCTACTTGAGATACACAGTACAGCTACTCGCCGCTAATACGTTCGAGACACTAAAGCTTTGGTTTCCTAGGATAGCGGTGCCGTCAAATAGCGGCCGTTATACAGCGGTGAATGACGTCACTAGAACGTTGTCCATGTAAACAAAATGGCGCGGTTTCCTAGAGAACGGTAACTGACACCGTAACGTCAAAAAGCGGCTCCGCCATTTGCATGACGGCCGTCTTGTCGGTGTCAGATGGTTTCGTGAACGTTTCATTGATAGCGGTGAAGCTATTTTTAATACGTATTTGTGTTTTTTTTTACCGGAACAACGTACAAAATGAGTTCCAACTCTTGGACGTACTAAAATCTCAAATGCACCTTCAGTACCACGAGATTGGAATAAATCGTCTTCCGCCATACGACTATTTTCCTCTTCTGATGATAGTTCATCCTCCAAGTAAATTAATAAAGCTAAATCAAGGTCGTCCATTTTCTATCTTACTTTTCGTGTGACGTTTGCTTTAAAAAAATGACTGACAGTGTGAAAAAACGGCCGTGGAACTTTCCACATATCGTCACCGTAAAGACGGCCGCCTTTTCGCGTCCGCAATATTACGGCCGCTATATGACGGCACCGCTTTCCTAGGAAACCAAAGCTTAAAGCTTTGTTTTCCTAGGATAGCGGTGCCGTCATATAGCGGCCGTAATACAGCGGTGAATGCTGTCACTAGAACGTTGTCTATGTAAACAAAATGGCGCGGTTTCCTAGAGAGCGGTAACTGACACCGTAACGTCAAAAAGCGGTGCCGCCATTTGCATGACGGCCGTCTTGTCGGTGACAGATAGTTTCGTGAACGTTTCATTGATAGCGATGAAGCAGACTGTGTTAAAACGGCCGTGGAACTTTCCACAAGTCGTCACCGTAAAGACGGCCGCCTTTCGCGTCCGTAATATTACGGCCGCTATATGACGGCACCGCTTTCCTAGGAAACCAAAGCTTAACGCTATCTGTTAGTGTCTCGAACGTATTCGAAGTCAGTCGAACTTTCTCGATATACTCAGTACTGCTACTTGCCGCTAGATGGCGTTAGTGTCTCGAACATTCTAGATATCTGTCGAAGTTTCTCGACGTACTTCTTTAAGCGACTGGCGTAACAGTAATAAGGGCATAGATGTATACTTACGGCAGATCGCAATTTCCTCTTGCGCGCGTGCTGCGTGTCTGAACGCGCATGGCCCTGTACGTGTCGCACCCACGCCGCCGGTACTGTGAACACCTCGGCGCACAGCTCGCATGCCAGCGGGCTATAGATCTGTACACAACACATATTTTACAAACACTACTGGAAATGCCAGGTGCTTCAGAACGCAAATCATTTATGTAGCTCAAACGGATTCTCTATTTAAATGGGACTAGACAGATATGTCTGCCGCAAGCTCAGCAAATCTGGTGACCGGACTGACAAGTCATAGAATTGGTGTTCCGAGCCTGCAACACGGGGCTTCATTAGACAGCGTAGGAGATTGCAGGAGGACCTGTTAAAGTTTAGTTAATACGCAGTTTAAATTTTATTCGCGTTTTAGTACTCAGATATATTAGATTTTGAAATGTAACATCACAAAACTTGGGAAAAACAAAACATTTAATGAATCTCTCTCTGGCTCTGGATGGCGCGGAAGGGAGGGTCAGACTTCTACCAACTAAAAACCCTAGCTGTTCCTTCAGTTGCCTTTGTGATCCGGGGAAGAACAATCCGTTCGAACATTCCCGCAACCTCGGAATTTATTGATGGCCCTAACTAAAACTATTTAGAGTTATAAGCTGTTATCGTAAACTACGATTATTTCTTACCAAGCTCTCTTCTTCAATATCGACCTCGTCAGCAGGTTCATTCTTGACGCTCATCTCGGCTTGAAACATCTCTGCGATGGACCTCTCTTCTTCTTCGATACTGCTAGCATCCCATTCTGGTTCATCTTTTATTTGGACCTCTGTTTCTGCTGTTAGGCTTTGTGATGATTTTTCTATAAGAAAATATAAGAAATTTTACATACCACCCATTCAAGAACATCTTATCTTGTGAGTGGTGAATAGTTTCTGTCTTTGCCCTCACACATAAGCTAATCAACATCTTACATGTTCTCTCCAGGATGAAAGCCTGTCCAGTTAATAGATAGATAGATATAATATACTTTATTGTACACCAATAATTGAATTAGTGAGGACACATTAGAAGGACTATATTAGTGTACTACTGTACAAATATTCGTCAATAACGGAAAAACTAATAAAATATACAAATATATATATATAAATACCATACATAAAATAAATAAATATATAATGTGTTCTTTAACATGACTTAATTCATTATATTGGCTTGAAGTTCCCAATCTTCTGCATAGCCTTTTCCCAACTATGTCGAGGGTGGCTTCCAACCTAACTGAGTGCATCTTTTACATGGAGCGACTGGCTATCGGACCTCCATAACCCAGTATCTTAACACAATACCTTTTGGTAAGACAGCTGTCAGATTTTCTGGCTTCTGATAACGACAGTCAAAGAAATGTAAATTACAGCCCTGACTAACATTTTCACATGCTTTCCGAGGCACAAAGAATCCCGGTGTGTTAAGATTTTCAACCATCCATGGACCAACCTCAGCAAGCATTGCTTAACCTTGAAAATTATCCGTGCATCTGTTATTATTTAACCACGAGCTCCTCACAATCACATTGGCATGATATACTGAATGCATACTCTTTAAAAACCCCCTTTTTTAAATAAACTGTCTCACACACTATCCTTTTAAACAGCCTTTAATAAAAGAATCAAGTAAAACGAGAAACAAAATTAAAATAATTCTGCCTATAACATTCTCACAGCTGGGACTTTTTCTCTATGAGAGAATAGACCAAAATCTACCACACCCAGTGCAGGATGATTAGTGGTTGGTTGGGGAATGTTTGGTTCTAAGACATGTGGTTTCCTCATGATGTTGTCCTACCCTGTGTTGAGAGGAGTGGACAAGATATAAATTACCCAAAGTAATATGTCTGACTGGGTTCGTACTCCTGACCAACTACTCGAAGCCGGGCGCGTAACCACTGGGCCACCACTGCTCATAACAAAAACTAAAGAACTGTTTTTTAAATTAAAAGTAAAAGTAATTTTCTGTAAATCTATTTATAAACACTTACTTGAAGCCTCAGATGCATTATCCTGTCCTTCCTCAGAATCTTTAGCCTCCTCATTATCTGATTTGGTATCAGTCTTTTGCCTCTTTCCATATTTCCTTTCCGTATGTCTTCTCAAGATCCTTGGGGTCAGGGGTTCATCGGAGTCCTCACTTACGGTAGCGGTACCTACTGTCACAGTTGCGGGTGCTGGACTAGGTGTAACTACTGTTGCAGTAGTAGTTGCTGTAGCAGTCACAGTCTGCTCCGCAGCAGTTGGTGCTGGTGCAACTAAAATTGTTTGCCCTTTGGGGCCCCCTGGCCTTATTGCCGCCTGTGTGCCACCTTCGGTTGTTTTAATGAATACTAGCTTTGGAGGGCCAATGAACATAGGTCTGAAACAATACAGGAAATAAATTTATTTTGTTTTTCTAACTTCAATACAGGAGGTGCATTTAAAATGAACAAGAATTTAATGTTGCAGGCTGAATGAATGAATTAACATAACATAATAATATATCCTTTATTTCAGGCAACTAGGCCCATAAAAACAATAAACAAATACAAAATCTTATAAATAAACTAATACATAACAGATATAAAACACTTAAAAACTAGTTATAATGATCCTATAACATACCCACTGTGTGGACACCATGCAACAGGCTTCCTCTCTATGATGAAAGGGTACAAATATTAATAACTAAACATAGACTACTATATGCTCAAAAACCAGTCATAAATTTTTATATGCATAACTATTATGTGAAATATACATACACATTTAATGTGCAAAGAGATTGCCTATTCTAATGAAAATAAATGCATCAATTCATGTGTTTGCTCCTATCTGAAATAAATATAAATTAGGCATATGAATTTCAACAGACCTTGAACCCGGTTGTCCAGGATTAAAGGCCTTCAGCAACTTATCATCTTTCTTAACAGTTATCTTTGGTTGCAATGGTATTTCATCAGGTTTTTTTGTTAAACCTGCCTTCATAACACATGTGGTAGCAACCTGTGTTGCCGTCTTCTCCGCAGTGCCTTCGCTGCCATCTTCTGTCTGTCTCCATAGCCCTCGGATTTTGAGGACTTCACCAGCCTTTAAGACAGTGTCTAATACTTCATTTGAAACTGTTGTTTCCCCTGGAAGATGGTATAAGAAAATATTGATGTGTGTGATTAATAGGGTTGTATGAAAGATGACATCTTGTGCCAACCCCAAATACCTAAATGGGATATGGCATGGGCATAATAAAAAATAATCAACACTAATATTAGGTATAAAGTGGAAAAGTTTTTATGTTTGTAACATTGCTAATCTTCAAAAATACTAGGTTGATTTGGATGGAATCTGTTATGGAACTAGTTTAAAACTTGAGGATGACTATAGGCTTTTTACCTGACTGCAAAAGAAGAAAGGTTTATGTTTTTTTAGTGATATTTAAAAAAAAAAAAATGTAATTTACAAACTACACCATATGCTGGTTTATACATCCTTTACATCCATCAACATCATCATCAACCTGACTTCACCCACTGCTGGGTTATAGGCCTTCCTTTCTTTGTGGCAAGCTTCACGGTCCTGTGCCAGTGTATACTGGTGATGGCAACAATGTTGGGACAGTGAGTATCCTTTTGTCTGCCTTCACATCCCTTCTATATAAATGTAGATGAGTATAGAAATTGACACATATTGGCATAGTATACATTGTCTGCTGGCTCACTGAATACCTGGCGTGAGTGAACAGGTTCAATGAGTCAATCGACCACAACTTGTACACACACACAAGCTCACGTATTTGTTCCATATCGCCATATTCTGGAATATTTCATAAAATTACATCATTCCATGTACTCGCGTACTTTTGAGTCAGAGCCCAACAAATAAACACACTCGCTAAAATGTCAGCCCACATTTTCATCTCGCGACAATGGTGGACTGCCTCGTTCCATCGTAGACCTCATCTATCGCTTACCATCAGACGTAATCGAGATCAAGAGCGGCCTCATCCGGAATAAAAATAATTTCAGAATATGTCTCGGGGCTAAGCTACTGAAAAACTTTGATACTGACCTTTGTACATATATTCTACGAGAATCTTCAACGCTTTTGTGGATATCTCCGATGGCAGCACCACATACAACATGCCGCCCATGCGCGTCACAGAACGCTGGCCTTCGAACAGGTTGCACAGATACACGCTGCACGAGCTCAGGATGAACTTGTGCGCCGGTATCTGCGACCCGTCCAGGGTGCACAGCACCACATCGGTGAACCTCTCCGAGCGGAGCAAAGCCGCCACGGAACCGTTCAGATGTGAACTGTGCGAGTGCCATTTTAACTGGTAAGTGTCCGTGGACGTCATTTTCGTTATTTATTCCTACATTTCACACCTGCAGCAAAAACACATCATTATAATAAAGTTTTAACTTACGCGCGTTCATTTTGTTTACTTCACGTCAGGCAGTTCACTTTTTTTTCTAATTTGTATTGAATGAACGAATGACCAAAAAGGATACAAGAGCCAAGAGGTGACAACCAATTCAAGCTGCTCATGTTCAATCGAAGTCATTTGCGCAATTTTGTAATAATTTTGAAGAAAAAATCTATTAATAAGGATTGTATCAACAATGGAAAAATTAAATTTCACAAGTCCGGTATATTTTAATTTTAAATTAAACACTATGAAATCCACAAACAAAATCAAAACAAAAACAATCCAAAAACATAACATAATAAAACAGTGTCTATCGATTGACCGTTGACGCAAAACCAAAAGAAAAACAAATAATTAACAATATTTTTATTTAGTTTTTTTTTCGCGACTAACTGTAATTGAAAATGTTAAAAATATTAAATCATTGTTTAGTCTTAGTCTTTTACACGACTGCAAAGGAAGCGTTATTTAATTGTATCTTTTATTAAATTTATGCTATCCCTTTTTTTTTCAACTTTGCGTTCATTGAACTTTAGTGTAAAATTAATATTTACCGTAAAACTCCGACAATTGTTAAAGTCGACATTAGTTTTATTCTAATTGTTGCACTCACATTACAGTCTTTCACACAGTAATCACAGATCCAGGAAATTACAATAAAGTCAACATTCAAATAATTTCAAACAACGCAATGCGCGCACCCACCGTTTGCGACCCTCAAATCTGGTGTGCGGCGGCTGCGGCTGCAAAAATCGATAGAAATTATATTGATTTAACTCGTAGACCCGGGTTGCGCGTTTATCTTATCGATCCAACTCAGCGTCGGTTGTGCGGCGCGCGCCTGCGTCGTATCGCGAGGGGCGCGTTTGCCCGCCACCGGCGCCCGCCCTGACTCCGCATCAGCAGCGCGCCACCCTGTTCACGCGCAAATTGCTTTTATTCCATGAACTCTTATTCTAAATAACTTTCGGTAGATACGTGGAATAAGTAGATCACGATGTGTGTTTTATGCTCACCATTAAAGCATGGAATATCAATACAAACCAATTTTTTCAATGCCAATTTACTTATAAGTACTTATAATATTATAGGTATTATATCTTATACCTATACATAATTATATTGCGTTTCTGTAATTAATTTCACCCAGAAGGTATGTGGTGGACTATGCAGCTATATCGATCGAAATAGATCTTAGACATTTTTTTTTCTCTGTGCTACACAAAGCTGTTATTTTAATTAATCTTATTAAAGAAAAACTTTTCCAGCACTTTCGGGTAGCATTACATATAGGTATGTATATTTTCAGCTGACTCCGATCTATAGTAGGTAAACAGCGCGGCGTCATATTACAAAAGTAGAAACAACATTTTTATTTATTCAAAGTAATTATTAGATACTAGAATAGTTATAATAAATTAATAATATAAGCAACAGAAAACTTACACGCAGAAATAAATATTATTATTCTGCTGTCGCTACTGTTAGTCGAGGGGTGAGCGAATTGAAGGACGCTGAATGAATGCATTGTATGCAATTATACTATAGGTAGCTAGATAAATTATTATATTGTACATTTGCACCTACATCGAAATCTATTGGTACAATTTTTGCTTTGAAAACTAGTAAAAAATCTTTTTTATTTTGTTTTAATACTTTTAAGAGAATTTATAAAAGGCTACGAGAGAAAATGGGTACCAACCACGGAATAGATTTTCATTTCTGTGGTACCAACCTAGGGTACTTTACAATAATATCCCCATTACAAAAAAATAATATAATAAAATACTGTTCCGCTAAATACGAAGCTTTTTTTAAACAATAAAAAGTTTCGCCTCCGTAACAAAGAAATTTTTCGATGTATTTATTGTATTTATTATAAATAATTGAAGCGATTTGCTTCACTGCACATGCGAAGCAGAAATCAAAAGATTTTTCATTAGGTATTCGTCATAATTTGAGTCAAGTCAACACACAACAGCATAAGTCGATAACTATTTTTGGACTGCTAAATCCGAAATTTAAAATGATATTAAAATAATTATCGTCGTGAAGAAACTAATCAATTTCAAGAAAACAAACAACAATTTTTTGGATGCTCTAGAGTCTAGGACATTGCGTAACAATTTTTAGCCGCGATATTCATATCATCTTTTTTGCACGACGACTGCTGCAGCAGACAGCCTATTGTTGCATCCACAGATATTATAGTCTTTGTTACAGTGTCAGAGAAGACAAATTGTCTTTTTTTTAATTGAGGTGTTTCGTGTTTTACCTAGTTACACCTACATAAACACAGCTCGTGTGCGGCAAGCGTCGCGCGTCGCGGCATGGGCCGGGCTTGCGCGGATCGCGTGCGCACTCAGTATTGATTTTGTTTCTGACCCCACGTTTTCATGTTACATCCCCCTACCTACGATGCGACGTAAATGATAGACATAGCCACATAGTTATTGAATAGGCACACTGCAGTTTAATATTTAGATGACTATTCTCACAAACATTAGTTATTTCTCAATACTTATTATTACGAATGCCGTTTTTCTCATTACCAGGATAATCAAGTTTTTTTTTAGGTTCAATATGTCGATAACCTTCTTTAGGTGTAAACCCGTATAATAGTCTGCTTGAACAGGCATGACGATTACAACGCTAGCTACCACGGAGTAGATAGGTCAGTAGTTCCATGCCTAAGATACGTACCTAATCAAAATGTTTTTTTTATACGCATAATAAATCTATGGTTTTTCTTACATAGGATCAGGGTATAAGTCCCTTGCATAGGATAATCACACGTATTGTTTATAAAGTACGCAGTCACGCAAAGAACTCTTTATTTCTGTTCCCTTTGCATGGTTTTCGCGCCTGATAATGTTGTGCGATATTACAGGTTGCTACCCACCTTCGCGACGTAACAAAACACGTGTCTTGGAAACGTGAAGTGCCGCCGGGCGGTTCCTTGTAGCCCTTTACGAACGGGGAACCTAGGCAAATTAATTAATAACTTAATTATTAATTTGCCACTTCGCATCAAGGTTTCCCTTAACTATTTATGTTTTTTTATAAAAATAAACTAAACAGTAGGCATAGGAAATATTATAATAATCTACATTTTTGTTGTCGCTTTATATAGGTGGATAGTAAATATTTCTAATTAATTTAATAGATGATAAATGCCGAGCGGAATAAAAAACGGCGCTAACGGGAAACAGTGATATATTATTAATAGAAACTTATATTTATCAAACTTACTAGTACTGAAGATTACACTTTTTTTTCATCCTGGGTAGTTTATAAAAGCGAAAGTTTGTAAGGATGGATGGATGTTTGTTACTCTTTCAAGCAAAATTACTGAACAGATCTGAAAAAAATTTGGTATGTAAATAGCTGAAAACCTGGAATAACACATTGCATTTTATCACAGAGTTCCCACTGAATCGGGTTCTGCGCGGGAAAAATTTCCCACGCGAATGAAGTCGTGGGCAAAGTCAAAAATTTGGTATGAGAAAATTAATGAAGCTTCCGATAATACACATAAACACGGTCTCATTTAACCTAGTCACTTGTGTGTAGCTGAGAATCCACGAGTAAAGATACGTAAAAAAAATTTTTAGCAAAAAATTGAACTGACTTCCATATCAAAACACTACAAAGCCAAAAATAACTTTAATTTCGGAAGGCGGTGTCAAAAACGAAAATATATACAAAACTAAAGACACTGCCTTCCGAAATTAAAGTTATTTTTGGCTTTGTAGTGTTTTGATATGGAAGTCGGTTCAATTTTTTGCTAAACATTTTTTTTTCACGCTTTTTAGTGGGTTGGTTTGTAATTTATCTAGTTACAAAAGCCAGAATGTCAACAACTTATCACCTTTTACAAAATATTGCTTTTCCCTGTGCATAGCCGTTAATTTTTGAGGAGTTCTCCTGATATTTGACCATCAGCTCTACATTACCATATGTATTGTGACGAGCATAAAGTGTTTAACATCTGTACTCAATTAATCGAATCGCAATCCGCGAAATACTTATTATTGAGGAGTTTCAGCGGCCATCTGTGGTCTTCATCATCAGTTCAACTTCCCCAAATGGTACTTTTCGGAAGCAACTGCTCAAGGTACTATAAGAAATACCCAAAACGCTATAGGTGTGCCTATAATATTTGAAGAGTTCCCTCGATTTCTCCAGGATCCCATCATCAGATCCTGATTTCGTAACAATGGGACCAACTAGAAAGTACACCCATTCAAACGCAAAAAGAATTTTTCAAATCGGTCCAGCCGTCTCTGAGTTATGAGGTAACACACATAAAAAAAAAAAAGGTCAAGACGAATTGTAAACCTCCTTTTTTTGAAGTCGGTTAAAAAGAAACACTCTGTACACGCGTACGCATTCATAAATAAATTGCGACGTTGCCGTCTTTCAAGTACGCATGTACAGAGTGTTTCTTTTACGTATCAATTTAACATTTTTAGTGAACATTTTAATATTAAAAAAATGAATTTTCGAATGGTAATATTTTTTTAGCGTGTATGGATGCTATACTATTGCGGGTTAACGTGAACGCCCTCTGTTAGTTAACATACTGTACACTGCTGCATACTGATACACAGCTGCATCAGATTAGAGTTAGACGTGAAGCCAACCCCAACTTAGCTGGGAAAAATGCTAAGCTTATGATGATGCCTACATAGTATTAGGTAACCTATAGTATCTATACTTATAATAAATCTGTAGAGAGGTCAATTCTGTACATGAAATATATTTACAAAATAACTATCACGGGGTGATTAGGGATCGATACTGATGCCAAAAATGCAATCAGTAAATTTTTTGTCTGTCTGTCTGTATAACCGTTATAGAAACAAAAACTACTCGACGGATTTTAACGAAACTTGGTACAATTATTTTTCATACTCCTGAGCTGGTTTTAGTATACTTTTCATCACGCTACAATCAATAGGAGCAGAGCAGTGAAGGGAAATGTTGGGAAAACGGGAGAAGTTACTCCATTTTTTAAGCTTCTGTCGCGAGATGACGGAAATGTTCTCCTTAAAATTATATAAAAAATATCCCACGACAGCATATATCTATCTTTTATGGTTGACTCACAATAACACGTGTAACTCCCGATAGCTTAGCAGTTTTTAGCTTTCTGATTATTATTCTGCTCCGAAATTTAAAACCACCACAACTTTGCAATGGAACTCGGCTAAAAGTAACCCAGTTGCAACAAAATATAATCGAGGCTCAAATTTTAACAGGTTGCGGTGCAGTAGAAACCGTCTTTATTCCCAGAATTCCCATAATACCAAACAATTTTCCATTCCAATTTAAAAGAACGCAATTTCCAGTATCGGTGTGTTATGCAATGACAATTAATAAGGCTCAAGGGCAGACTTTTCGTGTTGCTGGAGTAGATCTCGGTGTCAGTTGTTTCTCGCATGGTCAGTTGTACGTCGCTCTTTCCCGGGTTAGCAGTTCTAGAAATCTTTATGTTTACGTGCCGGACGGGTCAACTTTCAACATAGTTTACCCGGAAGCTTTGCGCTGAAGTATTTTCGTTCTATAGGTACTTAAGCCTCATGAGAACGTGATCTAAACAATATTACCAATACATTAACTTAATAACACACAAGGAGTTACACGCTGACGGAGTCGGGCAGAGCTATTAACAATAATATTGTGCGGTTCGTTATTGCGATATTTTTCAACAGTATTATAGATTGACATATTATATTTCCCTACTAAATTACGAAAGTTAATCTGTCTGTTACATCAAAATCACTGAACCGTGAGGAAGGACATAGGCTACTTTTTTTTATGAAGAACAACGGAAACGTGGACGAAGTCACGGGCAACAGCTACCTATACTAATAATATAAGGCTGAAGAGTTTGTTTGTTTGTTTGAACGCGATAATCTCAGGAACTACTGGTTCGAATTGAAAAATTATTTTTTAATTGAATAGTCAATTTATGGAAAAGGCTATAGGCTATATATCATTACGCTAAGGCCAATAGGAGCGGAGCGCCAATGAAGAATGCTTCAAAATTGGGGTTAAATTTAACGTTAGCCCAGTAAAAGTCTGACAGTCCCTCCCACCCTGCCCGGAGTGGGAGGACTTATTTGATAATTTTACCACGATAAAAAAAAAAAAAAAAAAAGCCCAAAGTAACTAGTCCACGCGGACGAAGTCGCGGGCAAAAGCTAGTACTTATAATAAATCTGTAGAGAGGTTAATTCTGTACATGAAATATATTTACAAAATAACTATCAGGGGGTGATTAGGGATCGATACTGATGCCAAAAATGCAATCAGTAAAATTTTTGTCTGTCTGTCTGTCTGTCTGTCGGTCTGTCTGTCTGTCTGTCTGTCTGTATAACCGTTATAGAAACAAAAACTACTCGACGGATTTTAACGAAACTTGGTATAATTATTTTCCATACTCCTGAGCTGGTTATAGTATACTTTTCATCACGCTACAATCAATAGGAGCAGAGCAGTGAAGGGAAATGTTGGGAAAACGGGAGAAGTTACTCCATTTTTTAAGCTTCTGTCGCGAGTGCAACCTTAATGGTTAAAGCTACACAGAAATCATTTATGACGGAAATGTTCTCCTTAAAATTGTATAAAAAATATCCCACGACAGCATATACCTATCTTTTATGGTTGACTCACAATAACACGTGTAACTCCCGATAGCTTAGCAGTTCGAAGCTTTCTGATTATGAATCTGCTCCGAAATTTAAAACCACCACAACTTTGCAATGGAACTCGACTAAAAGTAACCCAGTTTCAACAAAATATAATCGAGGCTCAAATTTTAACAGGTTGCGGTGCAGGAGAAACCGTCTTTATTCCCAGAATTCCCATAATACCAAATAATTTTCCATTCCAATTTAAAAGAACGCAATTCCCAGTATCGGTGTGTTATGCAATGACAATTAATAAGGCTCATGGGCAGACTTTTCGTGTTGCTGGAGTAGATCTCGGTGTCAGTTGTTTCTCGCATGGTCAGTTGTACGTCGCTCTTTCCCGGGTTAGCATTTCTAGAAATCTTTATGTTCACGTGCCGGACGGGTCAACTTTCAACATAG
Organism: Tholera decimalis; assembly: GCA_943138885.2. Classification (NCBI taxonomy): domain Eukaryota; kingdom Metazoa; phylum Arthropoda; class Insecta; order Lepidoptera; family Noctuidae; genus Tholera; species Tholera decimalis. The sequence goes on along the minus strand of OW964552.2, from coordinate 10,056,537 downwards.
TTTACCCGGAAGCTTTGCGCTGAAGTATTTTCGTTCTATAGGTACTTAAGCCTCATGAGAACGTGATCTAAACAATATTACCAATACATTAACTTAATAACACACAAGGAGTTACACGCTGACGGAGTCGCGGGCACAGATATTAACAATAATATTGTGCAGTTCGGTATTGCGATATTTTTCAACAGTATTATAGATTGACATATTATATTTCCCTACTAAATTACGAAATTTAAAAGAACGCAATTCCCAGTATCGGTGTGTTATGCAAGGACAATTAATAAGGCTCAAGGGCAGACTTTTCGTGTTGCTGGAGTAGATCTCGGTGTCAGTTGTTTCTCGCATGGTCAGTTGTACGTCGCTCTTTCCCGGGTTAACATTTCTAGAAATCTTTATGTTCACGTGCCGGACGGGTCAACTTTCAACATAGTTTACCCGGAAGCTTTGCGCTGAAGTATTTTCGTTATATAGGTACTTAAGCCTCATGAGAACGTGATCTAAACAATATTACCAATACATTAACTTAATAACACACAAGGAGTTACACGCTGACGGAGTCGCGGGCACAGCTATTAACAATAATATTGTGCAGTTCGGTATTGCGATATTTTTCAACAGTATTATAGATTGACATATTATATTTCCCTACTAAATTACGAAGGTTAATCTGTCTGTTACATCAAAATCACTGAACCGTGAGGAAGGACAGGCTACTTTTTTTTTACGAAAAACGACGGAAACGTGGACGAAGTCGCGGGCAACAGCTATCCATACTAATAATTTAAGGCTGAAGAGTTCGTTTGTTTGTTTGAACGCGATAACCTCAGGAACTACTGGTTCGAATTGAAAAATTATTTTTTAATTAAACAGTCAATTTATAGAGAAAGGCTATAGGCTATATATCATTACGCTAAGGCCAATAGGAGCGGAGCGCCAATGAAGAATGTTTCAAAATCGGGGTTAAATTTAACGTTAGCCCAAAGTAACTATTCCACGCGGACGAAGTCGCGGGCAAAAGCTAGTCTATAATAATCTATACTAATATTATAAAGCGGAAAAGTTTCTTTGTTTGTTTGTTTGCTTGAACGCGCTAATCTTCGAAAGTACTGGGTGGATTTGGATGCAATTTGGTATGGAAGTAGCTTGAAGCTTGAGGAAGGTTATAGGCTACTTTTTAAGCGACTGCAAAAAAGGAGAGTTATGTTTTTACCGTGATAGGATCCACGGGAGCGAAGCCCCGCGTGAGTACTAGTTCATACGATAAAAGTGTATTTACTTATGTCTATCGCATTAGATACGAGTGTGATAAAAAAAAGTAATTTAAAAAATTTATAAAACCCGACTGGACTTATGAAAAGCAAGAAACAAGCACGTTTTTTATATAAAAAAATTGACAAGCAGGCGGGCTGGATCCAATTGAAATATAATTAATAAAATAAACCGGCCAAGTGAGGCCAGGCGCAGTGTAGGGTTTCGTAGTTTAGTGCAATGCCAAGTGCGAGTCGGATTACCTGACCGAGAGTACCCATACTATGCTTAAAAAAAACAAACTACTCTGTTTTAGACAAATAAGAACTTGATCTGAATATTTTTCTATGGAATTTGTCTGAAAACGAGTAGAAAACAGTTGGTCGACTATTAAAATTAACATTATCAATATTAACATTATTCCATTTATTAAATCTATGTACTACATATAAATTACATTTTTAAATATTAATATAAAAAATAAAAACATTTAAAAATATAAAAAATAGTAGCCCACCGGTATCGGGAACAGGGTCCAAGCTACCGGTGGTCAGGGCTCCATAGAGAGGAACCTCCTCACAATACGCGCCGTTTCTAGGAGTACTGCTTTCTGTAGCAAGCCCTTGATCCAGCTGCCCAACGAGAGCCTCGTTAGATGTTGGTCGAGGCTCTTGGCTATTATGCCATTGGCTGAGACGACTGAGTCGACAACCTCGCACGCCAGGTCAAGATACTATACTTAATATTATTATTATTATACTAGAATATATATTATTTTACGATTTTCCATTGCTATTTAGTTTTCAATTTTCTCTGTGGTCGACCTTTCATGACTGAAGATCGCGATCACCAATCTTCACCCAGAGATTTGTCAGGCTTTTCTATTTTATGCGATCAGAAGCTAAAAGGACCACTTCGTCGAACCTACGGAAGCTGCTCTGCTTCATTTAGTCCGACCATCTTAATGGTTTTCAACATATAAGTCAAATATTTATTTGCAATACCCTCGTGAATGAATAGATGTAGTTCAATTTTAATGAAATAATAAGTTAATAAACCAAATCGAATATATAAAAAATGGGCAATTTGCAAGTCAGACTCATCCTTGAAGGATTCCGTAGTAACTACGGAAAATAAGTTTGTTTTTCCCCACTGCAAAGGAAGGGTTATGTTTTTCGCGCGTATCTTGTATGTATGTATGTATGTAATATTCTTTATTACCTCATATCTCCAGAACCGCTGAACGGATTAACATAATTGATATATCGTTAGATTCGTCTTAGTAGCCCAAGTGTTCTTAGATAGGTGACATTTGAAAAAAACAAACATGGCGGCTGTGCGAAGCCATTATACACAACGAAAAAAAAAAATTTTTTTTGGAATACTGCAATATGGGTATCAAATTAAAGGGCTTAACACAAGGATTTCAAAAAGGTATATCATATTTATCATTAGTGTAATACTAGCAAATTTTTATTTTAAAAAGTGACAAGCAGGCGTACCCATCCCATTAATAAAAAAAGTTCAATTGGGTCTCGCCTGCTTGTCACTTTTTAAAATAAAAATGTGCTTGTCTCTTGCATTTCAGTTGAGCAGTCGGGTTTTTTAGATTTTTTAATTCATACTGTTTCTTATGAAATACAAAGTTATATTTGTGGTTTTAGAAAATGTGTTATATCTCAAAAACTTTTTACCAAAAAATTTAACCGACTCCCAAAAAACTTTTTACCAAAAAATTAAACCGACTCCCAAAAAACACTGCAAAGTGAAAAATAACTTTAATTTCGGTAGTCGGTGTCTTTAGTTTTGTATTTTCGTTTTTGGCACCGACTTCCGAAATTAAAGTTATTTTTCACTTTGCAGTGTTTTTTGGGAGTCGGTTTAATTTTTTGGTAAAAAGTTTTTATTTCACTCTTTTTAGTTGGTATATTTTTAATTTACCTAGTTACAAGAGCCTAAATGTCAACTACTTATAACCTTTTACAAAATATTGCTTTTCCCAATGCTGGGCCGTTAATTGTTGAGGAGTTCTCCTGTTACTTCACCATCAGCTCTACATCACCATATGCATTGTGACGAGCATAAAGTGCTTAACATCCGTATTCAAGTAATCGAATCGCAATCCACTCAATACTTATTATTGAGTAGTTTCGGCGGCCATCTGTGGTCTTCATTATCAGTTCCACTTCCTCAAATGGTACTTTTTGAGAGCAACTGCACAAGTTACTATAATAAATACCCAAAACGTCATAGGTGTGCCTATAATATTTGAAGAGTTCCCTCGATTTCTCCAGGATCCCATCATCAGATCCTGACTTGGTGACAATGGGACTAACTGTGACATGGCTTTCTGAAAACAAAAAATAAAAAGTTACTTTGTCTCACTCAGTGAGCAAAATCGCCTTTTGCTCACTGATTTCAGGCAGCAAGACCTACATGTTTGAAATACTGAAGTAAAAAATATATTTTTAGTGTACTTTTTAATGTGGATTGAGGATATGGATGCGAGTAGTCGCAACAACCCTCATGGGTTTTTTTAAAAGGGTTATCAATGTGGGTAGAATTCACATTACTAGCAATACTGTTAATCCCTCCAATATTTATATGTATCATCTATGCCTCCAACTAAGCTAAATGTGCTTGTATCTAAAATGGGTTCACGGCAATTAAATAGTGTAATGGGGTTAGAACCTGCGACCTCTCGATCACAAGTCCGACACCATAGAAATATACTTGTTTATTTTATCTATGTCCGACACCTTAACCATTAAATTGACGCTTGGATTCCGTGGAACATTCGCATTATTTAATGCGCATGTGGATATGAATACTCGCAACAACCCAGTCAATCTCTTAGTCAGAATTCTACATCCCCAATAACCCTGATTAATTCGAACTTTGTTGTTTTTTTATTATAACTAGGTATTTCTTTTTGTCTTTATTTTGGCATAAACTTGTAAAATGATCAAGACAGACAATAGCTCGTCGCTAAATAATAGCAACCATAAGGGTGGATCTTTAAGGTCTAGAATAGTGTTGCCCAAACGAGAGTCTCGCAAGAGTCTTGCAATTAGCGATTATCCTATTGCTATTTATTAAACGGTAGTTGAGTTGAGAATTGTTCTGAGATCTCAACTACCGTTTAATAAATAGCAATAGGATAATCGCTAACGGTAGTTGAGATCTCAGAACAATGTAACAGACTCTGTTACATTGTTCTGAGATCTCAACTACCGTTTAATAAATAGCAATAGGATAATCGCTAATTGCAAGACTCTTGCGAGACTCTCGTTTGGGCAACACTAGTCTAGAATAAGCAACGCTTGGCGAGGTCAGTCTGTGGGTGGCTGATCATGTAATCAATCAATTTCAATATAGAATTTATAGAATTTTATGTTATTTGTCAATACTATAGGTAACTTTATATTGGTGAAATATTTTATGTTGAGACATTACTAACAAACAAATATTAATTCTTCATAATAAAGTAAATGTTCTATAGAAAATAATTGTAAACACTCAATAAATTGTGAATTCATTTCACAATTTATTGAGTGTTTACAATTTTTACCTCAAAAGGAAAAAACGGAACCCTTGTAGGATCACATTGTTGTTCGTCTGACTGTCCGTCTGGGTGTCTCACTGTCAAGACCCTTTATTTCAGGAGCGCGTGAGATATCGAGTTTAAATTAAAACCATACACTCAGATCTACGGTCCCTTGAATCTCTGAAAAAATCAAACTGCTCGATTAACGAGGGTCAAAATTTAAAATTGAAGCTACTAGATCAAGTGTGGTATTTTATGAAGGGGCATATATTCCAAAATAAGAATTAGTTATTTTTTACAACGCATAAATTTTTATCTAAGTACTATGAAAAATACCAAAAAAAAAAGTTTTAGCAAAAAATAGAACCGACTGTATTTTTTGCAAAATTTTTTTTTCGCTCTTTTTAGTGGGTCGGTTTGTAATTTATCTAGTTACAAAAGTCATAATGTCTACAACTTATCACCTTTTACAAAATATTGCTTTTCCCGATGCATATCCGTTAATTTTTGAGGAGTTCTCCTGGTACTTGACCATCAGCTCTACATCACCATATGTATTGTGACGAGCATAAAGTGTTTAACATCCGTACTCAAGTAACCGAATCGCAATCCACGAAATACTTATTATTGAGGAGTTTCAGTGGCCATCTGTGGTCTTCATCATCAGTTCAACTTCCCCAAATGGTACTTTTCGGAAACAACTGCTCAAGCTACTATAAGAAATACCCAAAACGCTATAGGTGTGCCTATAATATTTGAAGAGTTCCCTTGATTTCTCCAAGATCCCATCATCAGATCCTGATTTTGTTTCAATGGGACCAACTAGAAAGTATACCATTCAAACGCAAAAAGAATTTTTCAAATCGGTTCAGCCGTCCCCGAGTTATGAGGTAAAATACATAAAAAAAAAGTTCAAGACGACTTGTAAACCTCCTTTTTTTGAAATCGGTTAATAATACCGTAAGTCACCCAGTACGGAACCGTCGGTGGGTCGAGCGAGTCTGACTCGCACACTGGACTCGCACCTGTCCGGTTTTTTTATTATTTTTATTAATAAATATAAATGCGAAAGTAACTCTGTCTGTCTGTTACCTTTTCATGCCTAAACCGCTAAACCGATTTGGATGAAATTTGGCATGAGAACAGTTTAGGACCCTGGGAAGGACATAGGATAAACACACATTTTTATTCCGAAATTCCCACGAGATCGAGATTTACCCGGGAAAAACCTCGCGAACGAAGTCGCGGGCAAAAGCTAGTATATAATAAGAGCCATTTGGGTCATCAAAAATGATGCCTTGGAAAGCCTATTATGCCTTCTGTTTTTTCCCATTTTCGGGGTTTTGAAGCTCAGTCCATGTAAAATACTGGTATTAAGCTTCGTCCAGTAAGACTAGTTTTCGACCCCATAGCAAATATGCAAAATTGAATGGAAGTCACCTATCGTGGTAAGTATGGACAATTGGACATGTCAGATATATGATGAGCAGGGATGTCACGTATGATCACGCATCTGACCAAAAAGTGAGTGGTTTTGAATGTTGATGCATGGAGGGGTAGAGGAAAGCCGAAGAAAAGATGGATGGGTTGTGTGAGAAATAAAATGTGGAGGAAGAAAATGTGTCGCGCCGACCTGACCATGTATTCGTTATATTGGTAATTATTAACTCTCAGATTTATTTTTTATATTTTCATTAGGCCGCAGATAGAAACTTTGTCTCAAAAGTCCTAACTCAAAGTATGGCAAAGCGCTATGGAAAAAAGTATTTTGAACTGTAGTGACATAGTACTTGGCACGCATTTACCATACCTCCGAACAATTACCATACCTTCGAACCAGTACCATTTACCTTCAAACCAATTAATTACCACTCAACACTGAACCAGTTACCATACCACGTTTTTGACATTCCGAAAAGAAACAGAGAAAGCAATCATCTTGAAAAAGACCTTGTTTTGTAAAGAAATAAGATAGCAGCACGAGCACAGCACGGCGTCATCACAACGCCGCACTCGCCGGCCATATCGCTTCGAAAGAAGCGGTTTGTTTGTAAGCAGGCAATCAGGCAGAGCAAGCGTAGCACCAGTTCCCTCCGCATCTTCATGTCATACTCTAGGACTACGCAGATGGACACGCGGCGCTAACGACACACGGCGGGAAAACACTTGAACAGCAGACAGTCTATCTTCACTCGACGGCAGCTCACGGAGAAAAGGACCGCGCCCGCTTTTTTTTTTTTTAATGTAGGGCCACTCGTAGATCAGCTCACTAAGGCTGTGCGTCTACTTAACCGGTCTGTCCTGTGGTGACCTCTAATAAATTAAAGGCCCCCAGCCAGGGCTTACAAACTAAAATACACTTACATCTAATGACCGCACGCTAAGGGCACTCCCTGTGGAGTACGGGCCTCGGCATAGCGGGGTCATTTGGGGAGGGCAGCAAAGGGACAGGCTGGGTCGTATTTAAGGGAGTATTTATTGCTACTGGCTCAGCATCGCGGGCTGGCTCGTTTGGCAAAGGTCGGGGAGGATTTCCGTTACAAGTACGCGGACGTCGCGATGGGCCTCGTCGGCGAGGCCGGAATACGGAACGCGTTTTGTGTGTGTGTTTTCTAAGAGTGCTAGTTTCCCTACTGCTCTCTTGTCGGACGAGTGCACGCGGACTTCTGCCTTTTATACAAGCGACGGCTGTCATGGGGACGTCACGTGGTCAGCTGTCATCGTTGTCTCACACGTTGTGTCACCGCGCCCGCGCCCCACTTCTTAGGTTTTACATACTCTTTGCCCACTTCGATATATATAGGTCCGCGACGATCTAGTGCCGCGGGCAAGAATGCGCCCCGCACCGCGCGCGCCTCTCGCCCGGTGGCGCATCGCCGTTGGTCGAGAATAAGTAATGAGTAATGTATATATAGCAGGTGTTTCGAGAATGAATTATTCAGTATTCAGTTAACATTCCGATGTGAGTTTTATTACCTTCAAATGGATACCAAGTAATCCCTTACACACTTCCTACCAAAGAACATTAAACTCACCGATCTAGTGCGCAGTACTATAATACCTTCCAAGACAGGCATTGCTGATGTTGGAGATAAGTCTTCGAGGTTGAAATGAGACTGGGCGGGTCATATTTCTAGGATGAGCCACGACAGAAAGGCAAAAGCAGTCACACCGTGAATGCCCGAAAACGGGCGTCTTAACCGAGGCACGTCCAATAAATGCTGGCTTGGCAATCTGGACACGTTCCTGACTGACTGGCCAGAGATGTACATAGTGTGAGTGTCGAGTGTGAGAATAGAAAATTATCCAATGGGAACATATTCTCGCATTGAGTCATATAAAGTCATATTACAGAACATAAACACAACAAAACACACACAACAGCAACACGTTAAAGACCTAGGCTTATTCATTGACGACAAGTTAAGTTAGGATAAGCAGATTGCACAGGTTAGCCAGAGAGTAACATTCACACTGCGATCTCTCTATAGATTCAAGCATTTTCTTCCTTCTAGCACTAAAACCACTTTGGTCCAATCGCTTGTGCTTCCTGCTATTGATTATGCTGATGTTTGCTACTCTGATCTATCCCAAGAACTTCTTAACAAACTGGATCGACTTCTTAACAACTGTATCCGTTTCATTTTTGGCCTTCGTAAATATGATCACATTTCTTCCTTCCGTTCTCAGCTTAAATGGTTGCCATTTCGTCAAAGGAGATCCCTCAGATCCCTCTGCTTGCTCTTCACTATTTTGAACGATCCTTGTGCTCCTGATTACTTGAAACAAAATTTTAAAGTGCTAGGCAGTTCTCATTGCCTTAACCTTCGCGCATCCAAAAACTTACTTCTACACATTCCTTCTCACCGAACCGGGTTTCAAAGAGTATGTAATACACTCCGGGTTTATGGCTAATAAACATAGTGTATTACCAAGGATCTTCTACCTACAAGTTCCTTGGGAACATGCTACCCCTTGACATCAAGAAGGCCGTTTAATTTTTTAGTAAAAAGTTTTTATTTCACTCTTTTTAGTTGGTTGATTTTTAATTTACCTAGTTACAAGAGCCTTAATGTCAATTACTTATAACACTTTACAAAATATTGCTTTTCCCAATGCTGGGCCGTTAATTTTTGAGGAGTTCTCCTGGTACTTCACCATCAGCTATACATCACCATATGCATTGTGACGAGCATAAAGTGCTTATTATCCGTATTCATGTAATCGAATCGCAATCCACGAAATACTTATTATTGAGTAGTTTCGGCGACCATCTGTGGTCTTCATCATCGGTTCCACTTCCCGAAATGGTACTTTTTGAGAGCAACTGCAGAAGTTACTATAAGAAATACCCAAAACGCCATAGGTGTGCCTATAATATTTGAAGAGTTCCCTCGATTTCTCCAGGATCCCATCATCAGATCCTGACTTGGTGACAAATGGTACCAATTTCGAAGTACACCCTATCAAACAAAAAAAGAATTTTCCAAATCGGTTCAGCCGTCTTCGAGTACTCGGTGACCATACATTACAAAAAAAAAAAAAAATATATATATATATATACGCGTCGAATTGATAACCTCCTCCTTTTTTTTGTCGTCGCTTATATATATATATATATTGATTGATATATATATATATATATTTATACATACATTTTTTTCGTTAATGACATTTTTACTTGTACACCTACCACATTGTGGTCTTTTTAACCCAAAGGTTGACTGGTAGAGAATGCCCTGTTGCATTAATTTGTTGCATTAATTGACATGAACACTAACATAGTTTATAAGACCTTTGTTACTAACATTATATGGACAATTTTGTAGTCTGAAATAAATGTATTCATTCATTCATTCATTAAGTCCGCCCATGTACCACTATTGTACATAAAGTTTAAATAAATAAATAAACATAGTATACCCGTTTGCCAAGTTTTATCCAAATCCGTTCAGCCAATATATATTTACTTTCGCGGGTATAATATAACAGTAGATTCAGGATTAAAAAGGTGGATACATAACATCACGACGTAAAGTGGTTCATCATCATCATTATCAATCACCCTTTATTACTTATTAATTTTAAATAGACTAATAGATAACTTTTAATTTGCAGGTCAATCCACGGCTTTCAATTATCTACATATTTACATGTTTAGTTACTCAACAGATTTAATTTAATTTCATACATTTAATTTCATTTACCATCCTTTACAATTGGCAAAAGACTAGTATCCAAATTTTGAATAAAAAACCTGATGTCAATGTCAAATTGTCAATGTCAAGCTTAGAAAACGTCTAGAGGTGTAAAAGTAACGAAATAAAGGGTACCCGTATTTATTCGTTACTATATCTATTAGTACTCGTTATTATCGTATCGTTACGTTACTCGTTACTTTTGATACGTCATAATTTAGCACCAACGCATGGAGTCGTATTGCGTATTCGTATGGTATGACGTTGCGGCGTCGCAACATTCATAATTTTTAAAAACATATCTTAGTATACGTGACATGTACAAGATATGTTTTTTAAAAATGCACATAAGATGCATTTTATAAATCTAAATTTAGTTTGATTTAATCTGTGAAGGTTATACTACAAATAAACTGAGACCAAATCAACTAAATTTAAAATGGATATAATATTTGAGAATTTAATGTTTATTTGGGAGATTTTTTAAATATTATTTGAGAATAATAAATATATCATACTAATATATCGCAAACAATGCAGTAAAACCAAAGTGAAAATCTTGGATGAAGAATTTTCAAATATCTGCTTTTTTAGTAAGTAAACATCATTCTGTGTAAAGTATGTTTTTCAATACAACGCGTGCGCATTCGTAAAACACACGAACAGGACAGCGCATTCAACATTCGTATCAACGGTACTTGTGCGATTTAAAACAGTTGTAACGAAAAGTGCGAGTAACGAAATCCATTCGTGAGTAACGTTTCGTTACTCGGTATTTGAAGGCGCAACCGTTACTCAGTACCGAATACATACGGTTTGCTACAGCTTTAGAAACGTCAAAGCATTTTGAGTTTTCCGGTGCGGCTACGTGCGTTAGTGTTGAGGAGTTGTTTATTTTCCTGAATTTATCAGCATAAGGACAATTTGTGACCTGTAATGAATCCCCAAAGTAAGTCGACGGCATTGTCCGCCGATTTGAACAACTTCATCTATGGCGTTTCAAGGAGAAATACCCAGAACGCGCCAGAATTGACAAGAACTGGTTTGAGTTTGTTAAAAAACTTCCCGGCAGCGAGAGATGCAGTGTTGGAATACTTTGCTATGGTCTTTCATGATGCCGTGAACGTTTCTATCACTCAGACGGACTATGAGGTAAGTTATTGCACAGATACTAGGCGTTGTGTTAATCAAAAGGGTTGTTATTTATTTACTTATTGGGGAAGTAGCATGGTCGCATGGACACTAACAGGAATATACTTATGTATCGTGGTCGCCTGTTTAGATACAGAACCTTATCAATAATTTCTTACATTTATTGAGTTGCATTAAACTTTAAAGTTGCTCACCATGAATATTTTGTTTGGATATTATTTTAAAAATCCTGTATTCTTAAACATTAAAATCAAATTAACTTTCTCTTCCATATAGACTGACTTAGGCGCAAATAGTTCACTGGAATGTGTCAGTATCATTGGGCCGGAGTTGTGCAGCCTGGGACAGTCATGGGCACCATTCATTGCGCCATGGTGCATCAGTCTGATCATGGATATTGCTACTAAGAAGTCAAATGTTCCAAGTAAGTACTATAGCAGTTATTTAAATGAGAAATAATGATGAGCACATGACCTTGTACAAAGATTTTTTTTAGGGTTCCATGTTCGAATGGCAAAAAACGGAAGCCTTATAGAGTTGTCATGTCTGTCTGCCCATGTGTCACAGCCATTTTATTCTATAACTAGCTTCTGCCAGTGACTTTGTTCATGTGGGAGGGTTTTCCCGCATTAATCCCAATCCCGTGGGCATTCCAGGATAAAAAGTAGCCTATGTGTTATTCCAGGATGTCAACTGTCTTCTTACCAAATTTCATTTAGATCCGTTCAGTAGTTTTTGCATGAAAGAATAACAAACATGCATCTATCCATCCTCACAAACTGGCATATAATTATGTGAACCATTTTACGGTTTTTATACAAACATAAAAAATATATTAAAATTAAGGTGGGGGGAGGGGGGGGGGGGGGACGACGACAATACATGGAACTGAAACAAAAATATTTATTTTCATACCTATATGTGTGATGTTTATAGACAGCTCTTTAACCATTACATTGAGGTTTCTCAAACCATATCTCCTTAAAGTCAATCATTTAAGAGCTTCCTAATGGTAAAATGTCCAAAAATCAATAAAAAATATATGCTGTACGTCATAATAAAAACTTTCAATGAAAATTGGTTTGGACATGATAGAGTCAGCAGTTTATGAGATATCACATGTATTCTAAAATTGCTAATATAACTTTGTATTTTATATAAACACTAGCTGTGCCCCGCGGTTTCACCCGCATATAATCCTACTACTATTATTAATGTGTAATTTTATGCGTCAATCTAATTCACACTGGATAGAGAATCGCGAAGTAAATATAGTTTAATTTCATAATATTGTCAAGAATACATTTAGAGTATTTTTAAACTGCTGACCCAATCTCGTTCAAACCAATTTTAATTGAAATTTTTATTAAGATCTACAGCATATATTTTGTTTTGGTTTTTGACTCCATTATTATAAAAGTAAGAGGGGGTGGGGGTGAAACACATTTTACCACTTTGGAAGCGTATATCTTTCGACTGACTCGCCCATGAAGAATTCCGTAGCTATGCTTGCTAGCATAGATTAACGTAAAAAATGCTGTTATCATAATGTTTATATGACAAAGTTTTATTTGCGGATTTTGCAAATGTGAAAATGAAATCTCAACTGTACCTCGTTCGAATCAATTTTAGTTAAAAGTTTTCATTACAATCTACAGCATATTTTTTATATTTTACACTTTATATTTTAAAAGTTAGAGACACATTTTACTACTTTGGCACTTCCAAAGTAGTAAAATGTGTCCCCAAATATATCTTTCAAACGATTGACTTTGACAAAAATGATTACATGAACCTCAGTATCATTTTTAAAGATCTATTTGTAGACGGCACACCCGCATAGGCGTACAGGCTTGATGAAAAAAAAAAATTATTCTAGTTCCATGTATGGGGAGCCTCCCCTTAATGTGTTTTTTTTACATTATTTTCGCATAAAAATCGGAAAGCGGTTTGCAGAATACATCTATATATCAAGTTTCAATTCTGTAGTCTTAATAGTTTCGGAATAAAATGACTGTGACATACGGAAAGACGGCCAGATAGACATGACGAATAGTATAAGGGTTCCGTTTTTTTGCTATTCGGCTAAGGAATCCTAACAACATCGCTTTTAAACTATGCCAACGTTGAATGTCTGACCCGTTTTTTCGGGTGGGAAAATAGAGCGAGAAGGAGTGTCAGACTTCTACTGACTATAAGCCCACCTAGTTACTTCAGCTGCCCTTGCCTTCCGGGGCCGCGGTATCTCGTTACAACATACCTTTAAACTGAACGATGACATAAAAAATGGGATGAACAAAACAACACCCTATCAAAATTACTTATTCAACTAAAGAGAAAGTAAAATATAAATATTCAAATGTATAGATACAAAAATACACATCTGACGTAAAAGAAGCTAAAACAATTTTACATAGGAAGTCTCTTAGCCAAGAAGTCGAAATGAAACCAAGATAAGGATCACTATCAGTGCGGTATCTATCGCGGAGTGGTAGAGTACCTACGCGAGTCATGCTCGACGCGTCGTGCATCCCCGGGCCGCCGCGGCCGTTTCGGTGAATAGCGTTGTTGAATAATTTTAATTTTACATTTTCTTCTAAACTATAAGTCCAAATTATATACTGTAAAAGGCAAAGATAATCTTCATAAAATTGTCTTGATGATGAAATTACTTTCAAACGCAAATATTAATATGGCCGCTTAATAATACTACAAAGTCATTCCTTATGTTTTAAATATTTTCTTAACATAATTTGCCTTATTGTGGATTATTTATAAAAGTTAGATATGCAGTACCGCGGACTTTTTTTTAGATCTACATAAACCCTACATTTTTGTAGTACATTATCTTTACGTATAACTCAGCATTTCGCCAGCTCACGCGATTATAGTAATTTAGCGGCATATTTTCTTCCGACTTACGTCACCAATACCTTTATTGTAGTAAAACCGAGAGGAGTAGCGTAATGCTAGATAGCCTATAGCCTTCCTCATGAAACTGCCTATCATAATCAGAAAGAATTTTTGAAATCCACCTAGTACGTTCGAAGATTAGCGCGTTCAAGCAAACAAACAAACAAACTTTTCCGCTTTATAATATTAGTATAGATTATGAAAAACAAAGTTATTTTGCATAGTTACTACGGAATCCTTCATGGGCGAGTTTGACTTGCACTTGGCCATTTTTTATTGACACTACATGCACATTCTAACAATGTTCACATGATACTTTGACCAGCTAGGAAATCGATTTGTTGTGGGCGGGGATTGGAACATGTGACTCAGGCTGGCTGGACAAATCTTCAAAATAGCTCGCATTTAACTAGGTCAATAGGGCACTTTATGTGACAGCTAAACACCCTTATTTGTGATGCTAGATAATCGATCGAAAACGTGTTCAGCCAGCTTGAAAAACCACTTTTAGCTGGGCTCTAAATCTCTGTAACGGAAGTGATTTTCACGACTTTTTGCATATCAACTGGCGTCACATAAATTTGTGACAGGCATCGAGCTAAAAGTTTTGTGATTCGTACAACGGTTTAGTAGAAAAATGCAAAAATCTGTCCAGCCAGCTTGAATTTACAAATAAAACTTCTGGCTGGCACTTCCGAATCTCAAAAAAACGGGAGCATTTTCGAATATGGTTCCTTTACTAACATTTAGTGACGCGATGTGTGACAGTAATAACCAGTGATTGGAGTAGGTAGATTGATTTTACGTACTTGCATCATGAATAGTCATAGAAAACATAACATGGATAAGCCTTTTTTCCGGGCTTTTATTTTGGTACTTACAAGATTGAATCAAATATTGTGAATGTTAAGATTTTTAAGATTTTTAGTAGTTATTTCTTGCAAGTTTATTGTCTGCTGCTTGTAATTATTATAATAATATATAATAATTACAAGTAGCAGACAATAAACTTCTTGAATAAATGAATAAAAATAACTTTTTATACTCCTTAATATTTTTTCGCATTCAGTGCAATAACTTTTTATGAATATGAAAACAGGTAAAAATGAAATAAAAAGCAGTTTATATCAAAATCAACATCTTTATTGATAAAAATATTTTTAATGTTCATTTATATAATTTTCTTCATTATCCTGACTCTCTAAACAATTAAAATAAATAACCATAAGTTTTTCAATATTTTCTAGTTTTAATCTATTTCTTTTAACGTCCAAGATCCATTTGCATGTAGAAAATGATCTTTCTACATCTGAAGATGTTAATGGAGCGTATTTTAAGAAAAGTGTTTGATGATTTGCCTCATTTTTTTCAATTTCCTCACTACGTTCCCTAATTAAGTCTAAATCGGGGTTTCTCTCCATGACTTCTTCAATTTTATTTTTTATATTATCTGAATTACTATCGGAAACAAGAGCTCTGACTTGGTCAAATGCTAAAAGTGAATCAGCTAGGGATAAATTATGTTTTTGTAATTCTTTTATTGATAGATGTATAATAGAGTTATTGTCTTTGATATAATTCAAATCGTTCTGTAAGTTTGGTTTTTCTAAAGTGTTTTTTTGCGTTCCGAATAGCAATAGCATCATAGCTGTTTAAACAGGACAACACGTCTTTAATTTCATAAAAATGTTGAGCGTAGTAAGTGTAAGATGCTGCTTCTAACCAAGTGCCCCATCTGGTAACGAATGGTTGCGGATGCAGCGGTAAGTTAGGGTATTTATCTTTTAAAATTTTAACTTTGCTTGGGGCTGTAAAAAAGCTTTCTTAACATTAGCTATTAAATTATCTACATCGTGATATTCCAATGTTATTTGCTCAGATACAAAATGAAGAGCGTACGCCAAACATGTCACGTGTTTCATTTCTGGTAAGTAATTTTTTAAATTTCTGCCTGCGGACAGCATGTACGCTACACTATCAGTGCAGAGTACTAGAACATTGCTAGCTTTAGACTCAAAAGAGTCTTGCCACAGATTTTCTAAACACCAATACAAATTGAGTGATTGTTTGTCCGTTAACTACAGTTAGCATTTTACAAGCAATCAAATAAGACCGACCAAAATTGTCTGGATGCCAGTGTCCTGGAAGCTTGCTAATGTGCAACCTGTACCCAAAAAGGGTAGCCGTGCCGATCCTGCCAATTATAGACCAATCGCCTTAACCTCCATACTGTGTAAAATAATGGAACGGGTACTCAACAACAAGTTGCTGGCATACCTTGAAGATAATGAGCTCCTCAGTGACCACCAGTATGGCTTTCGCCGTGGTCGGTCCACCGGAGATCTTCTTGTCTATGTCACGCACTGTTGGGGTGAGGCCATTGAGAAACACGGTGAAGCCCTTGCGGTATCCTTACATCTCAAAGGCGTTTGACAGGGTCTGGCACGCTAGTCTGCTGAGCAAACTTCCCGCATTCGGTGTCCCTGCTGGCTTATGCAACTGGATTTCCGACTTCTTGAGTGAGCGGTTGATCCGAGTGGTCATCGATGGCTGCTCATCGGATCTTATGGCAATTAATGCCGGTGTTCCTCAAGGGTCTGTTCTTTCTGTGACTCTTTTTCTGCTGCATATAAATGACCTACTTCAGCTGGGAGCAGTTCGGTACGCGGATGACAGCACAGTCTCAAAAAGATACTTATCTAGTTCTAGAGCTGACAGGGACAAAATTGCCACTCTCAGAAAGGCCATGGTAGAGTGCATGAATTTGACCTTAAATCTCGTTTCCCAATGGGGTGACGACAATCTGGGAAAATTCAATTCTCTGAAAACACAGACTTGTATTTTCAGCGCTAAAAGGAGCCCTTTTGAATTGACCCCTACTTTCCGAAGTACATCTGTGCCAGTTACCAATCGCCTGGAGCTTTGGGGCATGGAGTTGACGTCAGACCTCAACTCAACTTCGGCTCAACCATCGAGTCCAGAGCCCAGACTGCAGCAAAAAAGCTGGGAATCCTACACAAGGTGAGGCGGTAATTCACGCCTGGACAGCTTCTAAATCTGTATAAAGCACAAGTCCGTTCCTGGAGTATTGCAGCCACTTGTGGGATGACTCTGCAAAGTACCAACTTGCTGCATTGGACTCGATCGAGCGCAGAGCTAAAAGGCTTATATGCGACGAGGTGCTGGTGGACAAGCTTCATAGCCTAGCTCATCGGCGAACCGTTATATAGAAATGTGAAAAATAATATTAACTTACCAAAGTATAAAGATAACTTCAAATGGGTCCAATCCAAGAAAAACAAATCCAAGTCCGTAGTTTCAAGCCAAAGTCGTCGTTCAAAGAAGATTCCAGAAGTCGGTACACAAGCCAGGGTCAAATCACGTTTTCACAACACGGAAACAAAGATGCGCACTCTATGAACCAAAGTAAATAAGTGAGCTACCTGTGACGTGAGCGCGCGCGCATTGTTCTAGCAAAAAACTAGTAACTAACTCATCCAGGATACTCTGTTCTAATTGGTCGTTGCATCGCGTTTTACGTACAGAGGCCTTAGTTGGCGTTACTATAGCGTTTGTGTTAAGATTTGAATAATAGATCTTAATGCTAATAAAATAAGGTCGAAGTTTAAAATTTTAACACTAAGGCCTCTGAGTATAAAATAAAGTGCCAACTTTATTTTATACTTTTGCTGAGTTATTCCTACTATAGTACTCCAAACTAATTCTTGGGAAAAGGATAGGCATACTATTGTTTTTATAGTATACCTATCCTTTTGTTGGAGTCGTTGCAGTGTCCGCCTCTTCTATCCTTTACTGTTTCCCTTCATTAATATTAAGTAGGTACATATATAGTGCGTGCCACGAAACATGAGACTTGACCTGTGCTGCCCTTGCTCTTTCCGCCACCCGCTGTCGTTGACAACCGTGCTTCAGTAAGATAGTGGAGAGGCAAGTCCCATTTTTCGTTGCACGCACGCACATTAACTATTATTAGCAGAATCCCACTTTACGTTTGCTACGTTTTTACTCAAGTTTAGCCATGCCATAGTTTCTTTTTTATTATAGTTGGCCGATCACATATTCTATTTAAAAGACAGCAAAAGAGTTAAACATTTCTTATTCATATTGATATATTCTTCATCCTACACATTACAATATTTGAAATTCCTAAAAAATCTTAATTATTACAAAATCCCGGAATCCCGGAGGCATATACATATTAATTTATACGTGCCAGTTCATTGACCCCAAATCAATCTACCTATTCCGATCACTGTTAATAACGTTTGATTTATGGCGTCACACATGTAATGGTTTACGAGAAATCAATAAAAACTTAATATTCAGTCAGTCTGAGTTCAAGCTGGCTGGACACATGTATCTCCGCTGCCTGATGATCTACGGCCTTCGAAATTTGTTCAAAATGTTGTGACGGGAACGATAATGATAACCTGAATTTGTGACTGAGAAACTTTGCGTAGTTTCAAAGATATTGATCATTTAATTTTTCCCATACAAACATCCATTATAATGTGAGGTGACCATAATTTTTACATAAATAAAGGATTTGTTTTTATTTTTGTTGTCTGTCTGTCTGTCTATCCGTCCGTCCGTCCGTATGCCACAGCCATTTTATTCCGAAACTATTAAGACTATACTATACATGAAACTTGGTAACTAGATGTATTCTGTGAAACGCTTTCCGATTTTAAGAAAAAAGTAAAAAAAAATTAAAATTAAGGGGGGCTCCTCATATATGGAACTGACACTGAAAATATATTTTTTTCATGAAATCCATGCGTGTGCGGTATCTATGGAAAGATATTTAAAAATGACATTGAGGTTTCTAAAACCACTTTTTCATAAAATCAATCGTTTAAAAGATATACGCTTCCAAAGTGGTAAAATGTCTGTCCCCCCTCTAACTTCTATAGTAATGGAGTTAAAAATCTAAAAAACATATATGCTGTAGATTTTAATGTAAACTTTCAACGAAAATTAATTTGAACAAGATCGGGTTAGCAATTTTTGAGATATAGCATATTTTCGAAAACCGCAAATATAACTTTGTGATTCACACAAACATTATGAAAAACAAAGTTATTTTGCGTAGTTACTACGTAACCCTTCATGGGCGAGTCTGACTCGCACTTGGCCAATTTTTTCATTTAAATACCTTCGAGCATTAGTTATCCTGACACAATATCTACCTACATATATGTACTTACCATGAAAATCACCAATACCTACCTACTAAAGGTATCTGCACGTAAATAATCAATTACATTAAAAAATGACCCTCCCTTCCTCACTTCTACATTTTTGTCTTCTATCTATTTAAATACCTACAGTTGTTCCTAATAGTATCACCAATACACGGATTTTCTTCCATTAAAGAAAACACCCTAAAATATACTTATGGCCATTTTCACCAACGACCCCTAAATTTTAAGTAACCCTTAAGCCAATTTAAGTATCACTTAACGCAAGTTTTGTTTTCACCAACGTTTAAGGGACACCTAAACTCTTAAGGGATCCCTTATATTTAGGGGCCCGAATGTTCGGCCCCTAACTGACCCCTAGCCTTAGGGTTAGTTTTATGTTGTTAAACAAGTCGCGTTTTCTTTAATTTTTGTTAAAATGGAAGATCTATTAAGTGAGTTTTTTGATAGTATTGAAGCTGTCGAGACGGTGGAATTATTGGCAAACCCTAGGTTAATAACACGGCCATGTGTTTATCGTGAAAGGCCAGACTTTTTCACACAGTATGATGATAAAGACTTTTGTACAAGATATAGGTTATCCAAGGATTGCGTGATATTTCCACTACAAAAATTAGAACATATTTTAGAATATCTGGACGACAGGTAAGATACCTATGCATTAAATATTAAACAGAAACGATTAAAACAGAGTTGATAATAGGTATGTGTACCTACAATATCTATGCAATGCCTAAAACTGTTTGCTATAAAGTGTAGGTATGTTGGTCTTAGTAGGTGCAAGTATAGAAACATTAAAAGGTTTTCTATTCTAGCAGGTACCTCTATCTATGTTATCATTAACTTTCAAATTATTTTTACAGAAATAAATCTGTGCCCCCGATCAAATATGTGCCCTTAGATTTTATGCTACCATAATTATGTGTCCACGTTTTATTTTCTCAGCCATTGTTATTAATTTAATATGTATAAAATCCAGACAAATACTGACAAAATAACCACACAAATAATGACCTAACATCAACCGAAATGTCACTGTCAAAGATGATACGTCTCAAAAAGTCAGAACTTAAAAAAAAGGCACTGGAATTTCGTTAAAGAGCCAAACAATTTTGTAAATATGTTAGTTAATTGTTGTTATAACATGTTTCTAATGTAAAATATTTTTATTTTGTTCTGAGTTATTGTAAAAATGTAACTTAAAAATGTTGTCGGTAAAAGTGCGGTTTTCGGATTAACTATGACAAAAAAATCTGTCACTTAACTAAGTAGCCCCTAAGTAGGAGTCCCTTAGCATGGTGAAAATGAATTAAGTTAAGGTATGCATTTAAGGGGCACCTTAGCCTAAGGTATCCCTACCAAGGGTATAGTTTAGGGGTCGTTGGTGAAAACGGGCATTAGTCCTACATAAAACTTAAAATATTGGTAGCCCTACTGCAGTGTTTATATGGGAAAATTTAAATGTTCAATATCTTTGAAACTACTCAAAGTTTCTCTGTCACAAATTAAGGTTATCATTATCGTCCCCGTCACAAAATTACATTTCGAAGCCCATAGATCATCAGGCAGCGGAGATACGTGTGTCCAGCCAGCTTGAATGTAGGTTGGCTGGATAATAAGTTTTGATTGATTTCTCGTAAACCCTTACATGTGACGCCATAAATCAAACGTTATTACTGTCACACATTGCGTCGCTAAATGTTAGTAAAGAAACCATATTCGAAAACGCTCCCGTTTTTGAGATTGGGAAGTGCCAGCCAGAAGTTTTATACGCAAATTCAAGCTGGCTGGACACAGATTTATGCATTTTCTATTAAACTGTTGTACGTATCGCAAAACTTTTAGCTCGATGCTCGAACGAAATTTATGTGACGCCAGTTGATCTGCAAAAAGTCGTGAAAATCACTTCCGTTACCGAGATTGAGAGACCAGCAAAAAGTGGTTTTTCAAGCTGGCTGAACACGTTTTCGATCGATTATCTAAGATTCTGTAGCGTCACAAATTCTGAAATAAGGGTGTTTAGCCGTCACATAAAGTGCCCTATTGACCTAGTCAAATGCGAGCTATTTTGAAGATTTGTCCAGCCAGCCTAAGTCACATATTGGAACGCTAAGCATGTGTCTTGGGGATCCAGACTTAGCACAACACGTGGCAGACATCCGTCTTCGATGATATTCTGAGAACCCAGTACTTCCCGCTGTTATGGAAAGTTTCACGCGTAATCATGATACAAAAGATGGTTAAACCACCTAATAAAGTATCTTCGTATAGACCAATTAGCCTGCTGCCAATCCTCTCGAATTGAATTGAATTGACTTGTCACGAAGAATCTTTCAAGTAAAAGACACAGATGTAATATCAAAATCTACGAGGCGTCAGCTGGAGTCCCGCAAGGATCGGTCTTGGGGCCTATCCAGTACACAGTATTCACTGCTGACTTGCCTCAGGACGATAATATTACTACAGCAACGTTTGCTGATGACACGGCAATACTAGCAAGCCACGTTGACCCTACTATGGCATTATACCAGATCCAAAAAGGCCTCGATAAAATTATCACATGGCTACAGAAGTGGCGCATAAAAGCTAGTGCAAGCAAATCGGTCCACGTCACATTTACGTTACGGGAAGGTGACTGCCCACCTGTTCGTCTAGAGAATATCACGTTACCACACCCAGACAGTGTAAGATACGCGGTCTTCATCTTGATCGCCGTTTGACGTGGAAAAAGCTCATACAGACTAAACGGCATGAACCCAATATCCGATTTAAGAACCTGCATTGGATTATGGGCCGAAATAGCAAATTGAG
Organism: Tholera decimalis; assembly: GCA_943138885.2. NCBI lineage: Eukaryota > Metazoa > Arthropoda > Insecta > Lepidoptera > Noctuidae > Tholera > Tholera decimalis. Next base: position 10,034,446 of record OW964552.2, on the reverse strand, counting down.
TGTTGACAACAACCTCCTAATATATAAAGTCACCCTCAAGCCAGTGTGGCTCTACAGAATTCAACTCTGGGGTAGCGCTTGCAAATCAACAATAAGCATAATTCAGAGAATGCAAAATGCTATCTTGCGCACAATCAGTGGAGTTCCCTGGTTTGTCACAAATGCTGAAATCCTCCAAATAAGGAACTAAAAATGAATACCATCACGGAGGAAATCCAAAATTGCAAAATGAAATACCATGAGAGGCTGGAAAAACACTCAAATAATCCGGCCTTAGCACTGATAATTAGAAGTTACACAAAACGACTCAATAGAAAAGACAGCCCTGCGGGGCTCCGTAAAGCCCGAGGAGTAGATGACTCGCTGGAGTCACGCTCGCCCTGTCACTCTACCTCCAACTCATCTGCTATAGTAAAACAATACTGATTGCAAATTAAAAGGGAACTAAAAAAAAATACATGCACATTGGTATAAAGGAGGATTTAATTTGTGTTGCCACTTTGCCAGCTCTTTTGATATCTGTCTTGACCAGCGTTTGGGACTTCAGTCTTCTTTACAAACACATTTAAAAATTGTTTTAATAATTGGATGATGTGGATGTGATTTTGCCAATGCCAATTTCACCATCATCATTATTTTTTCTTTTACAGATACAACATTGCAAAGTGCAGATCCTGTAAGAATTCTACTTGATATTACCACACAGAATTTAACTTTGTTGAACTCTGAAGAAAGAGCAAAATGCATTGACATGATGCTGGGTAAGTTTCTTGATATGAAAATTTACTTTTTAGACGTTTTGGCTATATTGTCTTGTATTCGGAATAATTGCCTTTTTAAAGTCCTTTAAGAACAATCGATTAGTTTGAATCACAACCCACCATGAGCTTATATTCTTACAGACATTCAAATACAATTAGGTCGACATTCGCGTAAACATACATTTCCATGGTAACGACCTACGACGACGTATTGACATAGCTTACTTAGTATTTAAAACATCCTAAGTGAGGCATGATACTTATGGTCCAGATAGGCAAAGGATAAAGCCACCTGGATAGTTTTGGAGGAGGCTTTCACCACAAAAGGCGGCCCTTACAACTAACTATACCAACCTTATTTAAGTACAAAACCAATATTACTAACAAATGAATAAATAAGTATACAAAATAGAAGAAAAGAGCTAAGTACATGTAAGTGATTAAAAAACTAATAAATAAATAAATGTGAGGCATGCACTTATAAAGGAGGGAAATCTTTGTCATTTAGACGGTTTCAAAGTGGGTCATGATTCAAATTTATTGATTGTATTTAAGCAAAAAACTTCTTTTATGTTTGTGTATAATATATAATACAAGGTGTAACAGATTAAGCGCAATACCTCAGACACCCCAATTAGAATATTAAAGTATAAGTCTAAAACAACATCCGTAACTTAAATAAATTGAAACCAAACCTAGACATTTTTTATAAAATAGTCTCGTTTGCTAGGTAATAATTGTCTTAGGGTACGATGGGACTGACATACGCTGTGCGTTATAAAAGTCTCTAAATATTTAAAGAAAAAAAAAATAAAAAAATATGCTTACGCAGACGCATACACTCATGCAATCTTAGCGACCGACACGCACACGAGCACATTTCCTTGAATTAAGGATTGTATTAATTTGTTATGATTATGATATTGTTTCCATTTTAAGTTAAATTAAAGATTTTTCCGTCAAAATTTAACACCTATTTTTTATGACGGAAATCGATTCAGAAGCCGATTCTGAACCAACTACTTTCAGGAATTGCGTTTATTCTGTTACACGTTGTATATTTAGACTTATTAAACTTGATTTATTTATGCACAAGCTTTACACTGGATCCTACTCTGTAATGTGATGATCTCTTTGAATACCTTAATTAAAGTGTCATGCTCTGCCGCAGAGCCACCATATTAGAAGTCGATCAATTATATCATAAAATGATGTACGTGTAACGAACATAATGTACGTATACCGTCATTACTGTACGTGCATTAGGTAATGATAAAACAGACATTGATTGTAGCTCTGCTACAGAGCATACTCTCTAGCAGAGCCACACAGAACTTAAACTCAGGAAAGACAAACGCGACTGTATTTTGATAAAAACTGTTGTACGAACAGTGTTTATTGCGTACGTGTTGAAAAATATCATTATTATACAGCGGTTTTATTTTCCTCGATCATAATATTTATAGTTGTGCGCCTAATCACAAATATAGCAATGGCTGTAAAACATATTGCTGACAGAAAATAACCAGGCGCTTTCTATGAAAACTTAAAAAAGTGAAATAAATAAAACCACCGTATAATAATGATATTTTCAACGTATAACAGTTTTTATCAAAACACAGTCGCGTTTGTCTTTCCTGAGTTTACGTTCCGTGTGGCTCTGCTAGAGAGTATGCTCTGTAGCAGAGCCACAATCAATGTCTATTTTATCATTACCTAATGCACGTAAAGTAATGACGGTATGCGTACATTATGTTCGGTACACGTACATCATTTTAAGATATAATTGATCGACTTCTAATATGGTGGCTCGGCGGCAGAGCATGACACTAATTAAAGGCTTTCTGGGAGAAAACTCACTCAAACAAACGGTTCAATTCGCCATCATTCAATTACATAATAACATCAATATTATGAAATTATGTGCTATGTAAAGTTTGAGCGAAATAGAGCATATAATGGAATCAGGCATTACTTTGCGGAAATCCATACCAAACTAAAACTTCAGAAAAATATCTAGTGTTGATTCCGCCAAGTACTAGATGTCTGGCTGCAGATATATGCAAATGCAAAAGGGATACAATAAAAAAACCCACATGAATAAAAAACATATGTTTGAACATCTAGATTCTCTCTAGATCTTGATATTAGTGGAATCAACATAAGATATTTTTCTGAAGTATTGATTTAGATATAGAACAGTTATATTATTTACATGACAATGTCTAATTTGAGATGTTTTATTATACAATATTTGTCACAAATATTGTATACCTATTTTTCTTTGTCATCATGACTATTCTGTGTTTATAATCACATCATTTTTATAAAGTTTATTTCTGATATGGATTATTTTGTGTTTCATCAATGTATTTCCTATACTTAGGCTCCTGGGCTTGTTCGTGGGCAGTAGGCTGGGTGGGTCGCGCAGAGCCAGCACTAGTGGCCCCACGGGCACTGCAGCTAGGAGCAGACGCGGCGCGCGCAGTTCTAGCTCACCTCGCGAACCATCCGCCCGCGACACACCACGTGCGAGTCGCGGTGTTGGACCTGTTCCATGTATGTGGATTTTAACTGCTGATTTATTTATGTTACAGAGTACTAGCAATGTGGGTAGAATCCATATTACTAGCAATCTTGTTTACCCCTCCAACTGAGCTAATTTACTTGTGTCTGGAATGGGTTCACGGTATAGTGTAATGGGTGGGGTTCGAAACCCCGACCCAATCACAAGTCCGATACCTTAGTCATTAGACTTTCAATTTGACATTTAATTTGATAATTTGACATTATTTTATTTTTTTATTAATTTAATTGACTTTTAATATATCTTTGACTCTTTTTGTATGTAAATTTCTCCATTTGTATTTTAAATTAGGAAGCCGAGCAATTGTTTGAATTCGTATGTTTTTATTTTATTTTATATGGGTCTTGGAACTGAAATAAATGAATTTTATTTTATTTTATTAGGCTATTGACGCTTTTCTTATACTTAATGCACATAGGTACTTGCAAAGGCTGACTTGATGTAATGACATTTTTTATTAGTCAACCAAAGGTAGTGAAGGTAGTGTGTCAGGGGCAATAATTGTATGTGAGAAACGACAGTTTAAAAATATATTAATTAAAAATGGTATTCTTTGATTACTGGTAGGCAGATCAACCAAATTTATATCATTAATTGTATATATTTTGACAGGAAGCTATCACGGAGGACAGTAAGCCGGAGAAGAAACGCGATGTAATTCCATATTTACTGAACTTGGCATCAAAATCTGATATTGTGTTGAAAGCTCTGACACAGGATATTGAACAGACATGTAAGTAACATATTATTGGCTGTAAAAATAAAGTATTGTTACGACCTGGGGTTCGGGATAGAAATAATTACTATATACTGCTATAGACTGCTCTTTGCGCTCCTCTGCGATCTATTTATACCCCGGTCTATGAGTTCTAGAACATTCTTGTAAAATCGACTCACTGCCTATATTGCCAAAATATTCCAGAAGCTATTCAAGATACACAGTACTGCTACTCGCCGATAGATGGCGTTAGTCGCAGGCCACGCTAGCGCGACGCGTCTTGCGTCTGCGATGAGCGGGAAAAACAATAATACGTGTCGAACGGGGGGCGCCACGCTGGCGCGACTTGCGTGCGCGTCTAGCGACCGCGACCAGTGGAGGGATAGTACGAGTTCGCGCGTCCTGCGTATTTATCAATTTGGTTGAATTATCCGCGATGCAAAACATAAATACGGAGGAGTTTATTAGCGAAATAATGTCTCGGCCATCAACCTGGTGCAGTAAGGATGATGAATATAAAAATAAATATGTAATAAAAAAAAGTGGGATGAAATAAGTAAATAATCATGAACCCCCATTTTTATCTGTAATATATCCTGTGCAAAAAAACTACTTCCTTCTAAACATGAAAGTTCCAATTTAGACAAACTCATTTTAAACCCCGCGCAATAATAGCAGATAATCACGCGGCCGGCCGCTTCAACGTGGCACACTACAGCGGCAAGACGCAGCGTCTTGACGCCTCCCGCTCCCGCAGGTCGCCACCGCTCACCGCAGTCGCTCTAGCGTGGCCTGCGGCTTAGTGTCTCGATTCGATATGCTCAGTACTGCTACTCGCCGCTAGATGGCGTTAGTGTCTCGAACATTCTAGTTTTCTGTCGAAGTTTCTCGACGTATTTCGCTAAGCGACTGGCGTAACAGTATGTTCACTGAAATATCGATATTATTATTTTTGATGAATAATATTAGGATGTCGTGGCTAAGTAGCTACAGACATGCGGCTTTAGTTATCAACCGACGACAAAAAAAGAGGAGGTTATCAATTCGACGCGTATATATATATATATATATATTTTTTTTTAATGTATGGTCACCGATTACTCGAAGACGGCTGAACCGATTTGGAAAATTCTTTTTTGTTTGATAAAGTATACTTCGAAATTGGTACCATTTGTCACCAAGTTAGGATCTGATGATGGGATCCTGGGGAAATCGAGGGAACTCTTCAAATATTATAGGCACACCTATGGCGTTTTGGGTATTTCTTATAGGAACTTGTGCAGTTGCTCTCAAAAAGTACCATTTGGGAAAGTGGAACTGATGATGAAGACCACAGATGGCCGCCGAAACTACTCAATAATAAGTATTGAGTGGATTGCGATTCGATTACTTGAATATGGATGTTAAGCACTTTATGCTCGTCACAATGCATATGGTGATGTATAGCTGATGGTAAAGTACCAGGAGAACTCCTCAAAAATTAACGGCCCAGCATTGGGAAAAGCAATATTTTGTAAAATGTTATAAGTAGTTGACATTTAGGCTCTTGTAACTAGGTAAATTAAAATCAACCAACTAAAAAGAGTGAAATAAAAACTTTTTACCAAAAAATTAAACCGACTCCCAAAAAACACTGCAATGTAAAAAATAACTTTAATTTCGGAAGTCGGTGCCAAAAACGAAAATACCAAACTAAAGACACCGACTACCGAAATTAAAGTTATTTTTCACTTTGCAGTGTTTTTTGGGAGTCGGTTTAATTTTTTGGTAAAAAGTTTTTTTTAGCCACTGGTCGATTTTCAAGCAAAGCTAGCCGAGGTCGGTTCATGGATGGGTAACCATCTTAAAATATCAAGGTTCATCCGTACCTCGGAAAACACCTTAAGCCGATAGTCCTGTCATTTGTGAATCTGACAGTCGTTACGGATAGCCAGAAGCCGGGAAATCTGAGACCAGTTTTGCTAAGTGGTATCGTGTAACGTGTTATTCTTGAGTCAGAAGTAAGAGCCGCTATACAACACCTTAAGAACGGCAAAGCTACAGAGAAAGATCCCAATTGAAACGATAAGAGCAATGGGAGACCGTGGCGTTCATATTTTCTACAGCAATTGGAACATATGGCTTACAGGCAAGTGGCCCTCTGAATGTGCACACACAGTTTTCATTCCTCTTCATAAAAAGGGTTCCACGAAGTGTAGCAACTTTCGACTTATTGCTCTTATAACTCACGCCAGCATAATATTGCTACACATCTTAAATGAGCGATTGAAAGCATACTTGTCCAGAGAAATTGCGCCAGAACAAGCTGGGTTTGTCAAAGGTAAAGGAACCCGTGAACAGATTCTCATCGTACGTCAATTCATTGAGAAGGCTCGAGAGTTCAACAAGCCGACATACATAATTATGCTTTGTTGATTTCTCCAAAGCGTTTGACTCGGTGAAATGGCCAGCGTTGTGCAAAGCACTTCTGGATATGGGCACACCACAACACCTTGTGCACCTGCTCAGGGAGCTCTATGAGGGGGGAACAGCTTCAGTGCTGACAGATTAAATCCTCTCAGATAGTTTCCATGCAACATTGCGACAGGGGTGCATAATATCACCCTTACTATTTAACATATACACCGAGCTTGTAATGCGAATCACTCTCGAAGACTGGACAGATGGTATTGTGGATACTAAATTGCGAACTTGCGGTTTGCAGATGACACCACTTTATTTGCAAGTAATGCTAGCCTAATGGAGGAATTACTTCTCAAGATGGAGCGCGTGAGCCTTACGTTTGAGTTAAAGATAAACCGATCCAAATCCAAGGTTATGATCGTGGATCGCGTCAACGACAACTCGCCTGATGTGACCCAGATTGCGAACTGCGACGTGTTTCAGAATTACGTATACATTGGAGCTTTAATCTCAAACAACGGCGGCTGCGTAGATGAGGTAAAACGACGTATGGCCATAACCAGAACTGCCATGGAGAAATTAAGAAAAGTGTGGAGGAATCGTGGTATCACAAAAGCCACCAAAGTCAGGCTCGTACGCACTCTAATATTCCTCATTTTTCTATAGGCGGCAAGGACGTGGACAGTGCGTGAGTTGGAAAAGGGGAAGACAGATGCTCTGGAGATGTGGTGCTGGAGGAGGATGCTAGGAATATCGTGGACAGAGTTCTACAAGAACGTGTCTATACTCCAGGAACTTGACATCACGCAGCGTCTGTAGGCCGTAGTACAGTCGCGCATACTACTTTACTTTAGACACGTCTTGAGGCGAGGTAATGATTTCATAGAGCGGCTGGTCGTGCAAGGAAGGGTGGAGGGTACCAGATCGCGCGGCAGTTCACCTATGCGCTGGACCCATCAAATTAAATCTGCATTAGGAGGCCGCGTATCTGACTGCACCAGACAATCAGCCAATAGAAGGAGATGGCGGGAAATCGTGCGGAGAGCTGGTCCGCCCCTACCATTGACGCGGACGCCTTAACGTGACCACGACTGCTCTGCCAAGAGCGAAGCGAAAAAGAATAGAATCGTGTTACCCAGCTATTTTTGCTTGCTTAGCAAATACGTTAAGTTCCCCGTACCTCGCAACTTAAAAATATTCTATTTCAGTGACTGATGACGTCATGGAGCGCCTGTGCGCCCTTTGTGCATCTCAACGCAACTCAGTACTATGGCAGGATTTGTCGCCGCATGCGCTGGTGACGTTGTTACTACGCGCTGATGTACGCTGTCTACTGCTGCTCCTGCGACACGCACTCACCAACGTATTCTGTAGGAAGCTTTTGGGTGAGTATGGACTTATAAAACTCTACAAAAATACAGAGAGCGATAAACATCCGCATTTCAGACACATCTGCATAATCCTCTCAATCTATTGTGAATGTGTGAACTATGAATATCGTTATATTCGGGATCTTTAATTTGGTATTGTTTGTTGAAATGTTGAGCTCCTTAAAGTTTAAAGTTGAGCTATACGATATCGGACAAATACTTGCACTGTCTGGATAGGCTCACTCAAATATGTGTGCATCTCTCCTCAGTAGATCGCCCCAGACATTAAACTACAAATGATTCTCATAACCGATACAGATTATATGGACTTCAAAAGAGTCTTTTTCTTCTGACTTGTGACTTCTAGGCAATATCATCATATAGTTTAAATTTGGAAAGAATAACAGGTTAATATGTTATTTAATAACTAATTTGCAAATTAAAAACTGTTTACTCATTTACACAAGTCAGGTAATCATGAAGACAGATTGCTTTTTCTTGTATTCTTTCGGTGTATCTCTACATCGAAAATAGTAATTTGTTATACAAGATTGCAAAGTTGCTTTTTAACCGCGTGCTCAATTTTGATGACCGAGCAAGCGAAGGATTCTAAAATTGAATCACGAGTGCAGCGAGTGATTCAAACATTAGAATCCTGAGCGTTAGCGAGGGAATCAAAAGAGCACGAGGTGAAAAATCTTTGCACTCGAGTGCAATACGTAACTTTTCATCCCACCTCAGCGAGGAAATGACTTAATGCAAAAAAAAAACATTTACATTCACAAGATACTTTTATTTCAGTTTAGGTATTAATATTAACTACTACATTATGCTAATTAAGTATTACAGAATAATCTTTAAATTATAACAAATAATACTAAGGTATAATTAAGAAAAATTGAAAGTAACGTTGCTACAGTTACTTAAATTAAGTGTAATATGTAATATTTTGTTAGGTACTGTAAATCTGCCGCCAAGACGAGCCAAGCGAAGCGCAAGGGCACTACCTACCTTTTCTCGAAGTGTTTCGTCGTTTTTTGAACCCTCATAGAGTTGGTTTTCGATGTACCAGATAGTTCATATTCTCAGGATATGATGTCAATAATAGACTAATTAAATATACAAAGTCTCAATTGAATAGCTCTAATACTTTAGATTTTATTGATATCTAAAATACACCGATTTCGTCACTGACACACTCACTGATACACTGACACACTGATGATCATCAAAATGTTTGGCTACTTCCTGAAGTGCTAGAAAGCTGAAATTCGGTATGTAATCTAAAGTTTAGTATACAACCAACAAAAAAAATCATAAACTTATAACTTTCGCCCCCCATCCCCTAAAATGGGGGGTGGAAGTTTGTATGAGATTTCAGTGTTAGGGTACTTTCTGAATTGATTTGATATGGGTGTCAATTTTGAGGTTAATTGGGGTGCTTGTTACGTAAATGCCATCCTTTTTGAAATCCAAGATGGCGGACGTCATTTTTTTATAATTTGATATGGGTGTCAATTTTGAGGTTAATTGGGGTGCTTGTTACGAAAATGCGATCTTTTTTGAAAACCAAGATGGCGGACGTCATTTAAAAAAAGAATTTGATATGGGTGTCAATTTTGAGGTTAATTGGGGTGCTTGTTACGAAAATGCCATCCATTTTGAAATCCAAGATGGTGGACGTCACTTTTTTTAATAATGTGAAATGCGTGTCCATTTTGAGGTTAATTGGGGTGCTTGTTACGAAAATGCCATCCTTTTTAAATCCAAGATGGCAGACGTCACTTTTTTATAATTTGATATGGGTGTCAATTTTGAGGTTAATTGGGGTGCTTGTTACGAAAATGCCATCCTTTTTAATATTCAAGATGGTGGACGTCAATTTTTATAATTTGATATGGATGTCAATTTAGAGGTTAATTTGGGTGCTTGTTACGAAAATGCCATCCTTTTTGAAATCCAAGATGGTGGACGTCATTTTTTTATAATTTATTTATTTAAAAAGCCTTCACTTAAACAACATCACAGTACAATAAGTGTCACAATACCTAGTTATCACGTGTATCAGTTCAAACTTTAAATCTCTTTGTATACGCCTCATTTGCATTTTTATGGTCACCCTTAACTCCTAAATAATACATGCAGTGAATAGTGGGTTAAAATTGTTTTCATTATTATATTAAGTAATAATATTGCTAACGGTGTCGATCTGCAATAACAAAATAATTTCATAAATATTGTGTAATTGTGACAACCCTGGCCGTTGCGATACTGTCTAGACGTTGTCGGCATATTGTATGATCTTTATACTGTACTATTACTATACATAAGAGGCAAGGTCTAAGTTTGAATAATGCTCTCATTGATATTGGGTCATCCACTTTCTCTTGTGGGCAGGCTTATGTAGCACTCTCTAGAGTGACCAATTTACAAGGTGTTGTGTGTGTACCTTATAAAGTATTAAAGCACAACAGTCAGCTATAGTTGAATATAATCGCTTAAGAGCGATATAGCGCCCTGATTTATCGCTTATGGTAATCAGTAAACCATCTAAGAAAAGAGAATGGGCTATGAAACCGGCACGGCTGATGTGCAAGAAATACACCCCAAATAAAGAAGATAAAATAAACACTAAAAAGACTGCCTAGCAACTTACAAAAAGAACTGAAATCCCACCAACTTCCCACTTACTTCAGAAACTAAATATTCGCATCACCTCCACGACGACGGTAGCGAAACGGCGAAGTCATACATTTTTACTGATATGTAGAATTTGTGAAGTTAGGGTCGGTAGAGTTAGGCCGTGAAGATTCAGAAGCTTGGCTCTACATGAGATCTGATATCATTTTCACAGGGCAAACCTTATGTGGTCGTCTTGGCAACATTTTACATGAAATGTTTTTGGTGGGATTCAATTTACTTTATCCTCTAGCGGATAAAAACGGCTTTTGCACTCAGATATCGAAGAGCAAAAATACTCTTTCCGAGATGGGGGGATGAAAAAGTTTTTTCAGTAGTTATTTTATTTTGTAATCTACACTGTCCCGCTGCTGTACAAAGGCCTCCCCAAATTTCTTCCAAGACTCCTTTTCCGCGCCGGGTAAAACCAGCCCTCTTGGCCCAGGTCGTCTCGCCACCTCTTCCTGGGTCGTTCATCTGCTGGCACCTATTGTGTGACAACCTTCGCCCAGCAGTCCTTGTGCTTGCAGCTGATGTGACCTGCCCAATCCCATTTCATCCTATCAGCCTTCTTGCCATTGCTGTTTTGGAACTTAGTAAGGGTAAATAGGATAATATCATCGGCAAATGTTAACTTTAATATTCATTTACGAATAAAATTAACTTCGTCGTACAAAGTGTGAAAGGGTCCGGTGTGAATGCCGTATATTCATGTAATATAAAAATTCAAGAAACCAAAACGAACGTATACATAACTACTATTCACGTTCTGCGAGCGCAAGCACACTCGTCACTATTATACATTATTACGAGGCGTCCATACGATTATTTTATAGATATTACCAACTTTATACATACAATTCTTGCATCCTCATTAGAAACATTCTTAACAAAACTATACACACACAGCTATCCTTTAACACAAAAACATCAAAATACAGCCAAAGAAACCCTAACCAATTAAAGACGCGCCCACCCCGAACACAATATGGCAGGAGAAACATAATGTACGAAGGCGTTCAACTTTATAATAATTTACCGGCAGATATCAGGAGCACATCTTCTTTTAATATATTTAAAGCAAAACTCAAGCAGTATGTCATTAAGAACACTAAGCTATTAAGATAAAAAAAAAACAATTTAATGTTACTCACAATAATATGTCGACAATCAATAATATCATACCTACCTACTCCAAGTAAAAATACTGTTAGCTACTGGACCAAACCTACCTTAATTATGTATTTATTCGCTAAGTGAACAATGTATGTTCTTTTAGAATAAATAAAGAATCTTTAAACCGATTTATGTACAAAACGCCCGAATTGTTTTCGATTGTGTACACATGATATTGACTCCTATTTCTTTCGAACAAGGTGCAAAATGCAAGTGCATTGTTTAGGGCTCTTACGATTCAATGATTCGGGTATTTCCGGTAATACGACAATTAGCGAAGATCTGCATGCGCATTATTAATTTGTGAATACTGTATATGTGCATGCGCCTGTTTTTAGACGTTTCTAAGGTTTATTGTTTGTTTATTCTGTTCCCATATTGTCACAAAAAGGCGTGCAGTGTGAATTATATATCAAAATGCTTTTTCTTTCAGAATATCTTCTTCAAAAGCTAGAATACGAATGTCTATTTCCGGATAAAAATATACCATTGCTTACTAGCGCCGCTGAGGAAATTACTGTTGTCAGAGACAAACTGTTGGATGGCAATCAACTGGAGAAGTATTCTCTAGCCAGGATTCTTATATTAGTCAGTGAGTATTCAAACAATTTTTTTTATAATGCTTCATATTCATATACACATAATTAAACAGAAAAGGCACTTGCGAACTCGTATCTCTCCGGAACACTGACCGCGTGGCAAGTTTGTCTTTGTTTAATGTTACTGATTTCAAAATAATGTGCTTTTTGTTATTTACACGATACTAAAACACAAACCAAAAAAAGAACTTTTTAAAAATGTTGTCTGCCTTTTTGTTTGCCCGTGCATCTCTGAAACGGCTGAATCGATTTTAAGGCTACCCTTTATCCCAGAATTCCCAAGTGATCGGGATTTAAGCTAGAAAAACATTCCACACGTCTCCGGCTCATCTAGTAAATAATAAACGAGACATACTTTTCCAGGTTACAACCTCCCATCTGAATTTGTGAGCACAATCAGCTACCTCCTACAATACTCTCGAGACGATTCCACTCTGGCACTATTGGTTCGTATCATCTCCGGTACCATCACTATGCATGTCCCAAGCGATAGTCCCGACATAAGTATGGACACTGAAAGATATCAGAATTTTGTGAAGACCGGTGTGGAATACGCCTTAAGGGATGCTATGCTGTCCGACAATGAGATTAAGAGCTGTTTCCTTGAAGGAGACGTTCCGAAAGACCAGAAGACATATTTGCATCTGTTTTGTGAGAATATTATTAAGTTGTTGAGGTGAGTTAGTTTTGTTTTATTATATAGATAGATAGATATATTCTTACACCATAACAGAAAAACAAATAAGGACTTACCAAATAAAAAGGGTGATACAATGGGCGTAAAAGATCGCTATAGCGATAAGACATCGCTAATAGCGATCTTTTACTGACAACCTTTGGGTGGATTTGACACAGGAGAAAATAAATACGCGGGTAGTCCACGGTATACTTTTATCTATATAAAATACAAAAACAATTAATTACAAAACAAAAGAAACAAAGACATAGAATAACAACGATTTAAGGAGAGAGATAAAGATCTTTTACCAAGGTTCTGAAAGACGATAGCATTTGTGCTTGTCTTACTGACACGGGTGTATTCCACAGCCGTACTGCATGAGCTGCGAACGACTTACCATAAAAATTGGTGGCGTGACTCGGTACCGCAAGCCTTAAGTTTGAGCATCATTTTAATCTTCCTGACTTTATCCCATTTACTTGGGGTCTGTGCAATACTTTTTCTTTTTCCGTTCTCCCCTGTCTCAGCATATTTTTTTCCTTTTTCATCCATCATTATCGTTCCTCACACATTTCATCCATATTTTCTTTGTCCTTCCTATACCTCTCCATCTATAAAAATTCAAACCCATCATTCTTTTAGTCATATGCATGTCATCCCGCTTCATCACAAGTCTATGCCAATATAGGTCCATACTTTATCCATTCTTTTCACACCCCACATCCATCTCAAAATTCTCATCTCTGCTACATATAATTGTTTCTCATCGACTTTTTTCACAGCCCATCATTCCGAACGAATATGACCATCATTTGATTAAAAAAATCGGATTCTTTAAAAAGTAAATCACAAACGAATGAATGAATGAAAATCCTTATAAGACTATTAATTTGTAATGCAGTCATTCATTTTCATGTAATTAAATCATCAAATTCCACACAGAAAAGAAGGATATTGTTCGGATTGATTTCTGTTTACAAATCCTCAAATTTATCTACACAGTCTCACACAATCTGTATGATTTATATTGTTGTACAAAATGTGTAGAACTATTGTATATTGGCGATAAAAAAGAACTATTTACCTACTTTCTCACAGATGGGAGAACTCGAACCGAGTCCCTCACTTACGCACGCGGCCGATTGGTCGCGCGGTAGAAGCGAACCTGTATCGCATAGGAGGCGCTTTGCAAGAATACACCTCATTGTTGCGCGTCAGGACACAGTGCACCATGGCCTCTCTCAATGAAATGCCGACTTGTCACGCTTTGGCTGAGGTGGGTTTAACAAAACGAAAGTTTAGTAAGATAGTTTTTAAGATTACTAGCAATTAAAAGTTTATAATAATAATATCGATGGTCTAAATATCAGAGTTCGTAACTCCATTTTATTCAAACAAAGACTTGGAACACAAAAAAGCACCTTGTATATTTAATATTAGATTAAAGCAATCCTTGTCGGTAGTACCATCTCAATGACTGTTCCTTTGACATGAATCTCACTTTAAACTATTTTCCTGACAGGTGTTAGATCGAGTAGACATGACAGGCACTAAAGCGGCGCCCCCGAGCGTCGAAGTTATCCTTAAGGTGGTACAAGCGACTGTCAAGTACTTCTTCAGGTGCCTGCATCTACATGGTAATTATATTAACGTCTTTATCTGTTAATAATCACCACAAACAAAGTTATAAGTAGAGCTACGTCGGCACGTAATGAGAACTTTAGGAAAATAAATACTATAATAATAACTATTTCTCCCTAGTTAACTTTGCAGTTCATAAAAAAGGGTTCTTTTTTGGAACACAAGCATTTTCTAAAATACATATACATATAATAAGGGTACTTAAATAAATATATCTATTTCAGTATCCTGTTTTTTATTTATCTATAGATCTAATCTATCCCGTAATTCTTGCATATGCCAAGCTATCTTTTCACCACTCTTGGTTGATTAGGGGAGAATGCCTATGACATTAAGTCCGCCTTAGTGCTTGAAGTGTAAATTAATAAAAACTTCAAAGGATAACCAAATAGTGTCAAAACTGTTTAAATACAACATAAGTATTTGCATGTACCTTTTTCAATGATACAGAACAGTGATGGCCTATTGGTTACTCTCTGTAATTTATATCATCACTAAACTCAAATTGGTGTAAGAAAACTTCATGATTAAACCGGCTGTTCTAAGAAGTGAAGTGAAGCGTAGAAGGAGAAGTGACATCCACCAATCCGATGAATTACGGCCCATACAGTTTCATAGAGAGCAAGCCTGTGCCCCAACAGTGGGAACGTAATGGGCTGAATAAATAATTATATGTAATGTTATATTATAGTAATGATTGCAATCTCTAACTCTATATGTCCCTTAAACAATAGGTTCTGTTGAAAACCAGCGTCAGGCCTAGCTGTTAAGCAGTTTGCTGAACCACGCCTTTTTGGCAGTGGACGCACATGGCATCACTTTCTGAGTTAACCTTTCAAGGACCGCCATTATTTACGTCAACCATCTTTCAAGCACCGCGGGCTGGCTCTTATCGTAAGCGTAATCTGACCCCGGTCACAAACGATTTTAAGACTTATCTTTACTACAAATACAGTTTTAAATCGGTCGGGGTTTGGTGGCACAAATTTGTGCCAGCGGGGCTCAACTAATACTTGTTTACTGGCACGTTTTTGTGCCGCTGGGGCTCTAGAGGTTAAATATTAATAAAAAGAGAACTAGCAATGTGGATAGTATTCATATTACTGGCAATCTTTTTAACCCCTCCAAATAAGCTTGTTGTGTCTGGATTGTGTTAACGGCAATAGTGTGTATTGTGTATCGTCCGACACCTTTAGCTATTAGGCTAATCATTTTTCTTTATTTCTAGATACAATGGAGAAACTTCGAGGTGTTGCCACGGCGTGTCGACTTCTCCGCAAACTGTGTATACACAGTAAGCTAGCGCGCGCGTTGGCTTTGAGAGAACTCTTAGAGACTGCCATGTTTAGGGAGGACGCGGCGTTTGGCAGCCGTCCTATCATGGCGAACCTAGCCACCGCCAAAGATTGGCGGAGCGATGACTTGTTGATACATCTCAATCAGAAACATGTGAGTTAACTTAGTTTATTTCTTATTAGCTTCTGCCCGCAACTTCGTTCGCGTGGGAGGGGTTTCCCGCGTCAATCCCGACCCCGTGGGAATTACGGGATAAAAACTATCTACTAACTAAATTTCATTCAGTTCTGTTCAGTAGTTTTAGCGTGAAAGAGTAACAAACATCCATACATCTATACGTCCATGGCCAAAAGCATGGAGGCCAAACAGTTAATAATTTAGGCTACTCAGCTGCGTTCGGTGAGACTCGAAGCAGCTGAAAGAATAATCAGATGTTGAGTGATTGTTTTAAAATAAGTCTCAGAATTAAAAACTCATTGCGGCGGTAAGACCCCTCTTTGAGGAGTGGCTAGATCGGCGTCACGGCGTCCTGACCTACCGCATGACGCAGGTCCTCACCGGACACGGAAGTTTCGGGAGGTACCTGTGTCTGATGGGTAAGGAAGAGACGCCTGGGTGTCACCACTGCGAGGGTCGCCCTGAGGACACAGTCGAGCACACGGTGCAGGACTGCCCAGCTTGGGCAGAGCACCGACGTGTCCTCACGGCGACAATAGGCGGAGACCTCTCGCGCCCGGCCTTGGTCGAGGCCATGCTGCGGGGCGAGAGGGAGTGGGAAGCGGTCGCCTCCTTCTGCGAAGCAGTCATGCTTCCGAAGGAGGAGGCGGGCCGCGTGAGGGAGAGGATGGCGTCCTCCCTCCAGCCCAGCCGCAGTGGTAGACGCCCACGGCGTCGGACGTCGGCCGACGATCTCCGGCCACCGTAGGCGCGGGCATGCGGACAGCGAGTAAAGGGCAACTCGCTGTCCGACCATGGACCATGCCCGGGTCGACGGCGCGTCGTGTTCCACGCGCGCCTCAAAGAGCGTCAGCAACATGACGAGGCCCCCTCTGCAGAGGGCCGAAGCCCGCCGGGGTCGTGGGACTCATCCCGTTACCGTGGCCCCGGTATGTAAAGGGTTATTGAAGGAACACCGTGGATTTTAGTCAGTAAAAGTCTGACAGTCCCTCCCACCCTGCCCGGAGTGGGAGGACTTATTTGATAATTTTACCACGCTAAAAAAAAAAAAAAAAAAAAAAGAGTTGGCCCAAAAATGTAAGCGAATTGCTTCGCTTCGCTATTTCGCTAGTTCGCTATTTATCATTGCAGTTTTTAGCCCCATAACTTCTAATTGGTAATTAGAATGTCAATAGCCTAAGTAATGGCTAAGGTGTCGGACTTGTGATCGAGAGGTCGCAGGTTCGAACCCCACCCATTACACTATAGCCGTGAACCCACTCCAGACACAAGCATATTTAGCTTAGATGGAGGAGTTAACAAGAATGCTAGTTGTGTGAATTCTACCAAAGCGCTCGTCTTTAAAAAAAACGTTTGGCTGTAATTACTAAGCCAATTTGCATCAAAATACTGAAAATACTGATGTCTCCCCTTTGCTCTCAGGGCCCAATAACCCAGCTGACACAAAGTCACACGTCCGTGTTCCACGCGGGCATTATCGGCAAGGGCGTGAGAAAGCCGAGTGATTTGGACGTCAATGACATACCGCCAATACTGACCACAAACAACGAACTACTCATGGGCGCGTTGACTTCGTGCATGGTAAGTGTAAGTACTACAAACGATTTTTTTCTCGGGATATTCTGGTTGTGGTTTTTTATAGAGATGGTTTAAACTACCAAATTGATCTGACTTTTTATAAGTGACCGTGTTGGGTTAATTGAAATGAAATATTTATGTTTTTGATTTTGTTGAGGGAGCAGATAATAAAGTGCATCTATCTAATTTTATTATTTACTATGGCTACTCAGTTCCTGAAACGAAAGTTATTCCAAAATTTAGGTGTTACTTATTTGGTGCGTCTTTAAACATCTAGGATTTTGACTGCTTTCGTTTCAATGTAGATATTTTAAGTTTTGCCATCTACTGGACTTTGTTTTCTTAATGCTTAAAAGCTAATACAAAGGTTGCGTACAAGAAAACTTACCTATTACATATAAACATTTTGAGGCGTCAGTTGGAGTTCACTACTATTTACGCACTAGAGCACCCCTCAACCCGCTTTCAGAATATGAATTTGCTACTCACGGGAGTTTCCGAGGCTTTTATTATACTTAATTAAAAAAGGAATAACGAAAATCGACTAATTGACATTTATCGACTAAAAAATCAATAATTTATTTGCTCACTAAGTGTACAACAATTAGTGAGCAAATAAAAACGGGCGTCAGGGATCGCGCGCCGATCTCCGGCCACCGTAGACACGGGCCTGCGGACGGTGAGCAGGGGTAGCTCACCGTCCGGTAAGAACAAGGCCCGAGTCGGCGTCGCGTCGTGTTCCGCGCGCGCTTCATAGAGCAGTCAGCAGCATTGACGAGGCCCGATTGGGCTACTGCCTTACGGGGTTGTGGGAAAGTTCTGACGAGATACCGCAGCCCCGGACCGCAAGGGCAACTGAAGGAGCAGGGAGGGATTTTAGTCAGTAGAAGTCTGACACACCCTTCCGCTCCACCCACAGTGGGAGTCATTAGACGATTTTCCCACCCAGAAAAAAAAGGTGTACAACAATAATTAATTTTATATTTTACTATTATGACATTCAACTATTATAATTATAATATACATTTGAAGTTCGTTGTATGTATTAATTAATTATTATTTTTATTTACGAATTCTACAGTTGAACAATTCACGATGTTTCATGATAGTAGCATTTGTCATTCGATCAACAATACCAACTAGATATCGGGTCAAAAAATACGTCTCGGTAAATAACAGCGCACTTGAGAAGTGAGCTCTTATTTTGTTTAGTTCGCTTGACACACAACCAATGAAAACACGTTTCACAATGCCGCAATGTGTATTCAAAAGTTGCAAAAATAATGCCCGAAAAAGCAATTTAACGGCCGGAGTGTCTTACTTTCGGTAAGTACATGTAGAATAAGTTACATTTTAAGCTACCAACAAATAATATCCAATTTTGAAGAAATTTACCGACTTAAAACCACTGCTACAACTGTTTGGCCAAGGTTGGCCAATACACGCGCAAACTATTGAAACGAAACAAAACGATGTAGCTCGCAAGGCAAGAACGGGAAAATGTACTTTATCTGTTGCCATTTAAGGTTGATTTCACACTAAATGATATTTATTTTATGTCTTTTCATTTCTAAGAGGAGTAATTTATTGTTTTAGTAGCCGTATAAGTACATATTCACGCGGACAGCATTTAGCTTCGATTTTGTACGTGACCCGTTATCTAGTTGGTATTGTTGTTCGAAGCATTTGTCAATAATAAATGATTTTTGGTAATTAAATCTCAAGCATGGTTAGAACCAGGGATGTTATGGATATGAAATTTCGGATACGGATTGGATACGGATATAGGAATGATTATTAAACCGGATACGGATATGAAATTATTTTGGATTATCCGTTAGTTTCGGATAATTTCGGTTACGAATATTAGATTTTTAAGGAATTTGAAAAGTAAAATACAAATAGATACATCATACCATAACGCGCTATCTCATCTCATGTAATGATGTATTACATTTTATAACGCGAGAATTTCATTACAATAACCATCGTGTGGTGCTTCATTACGCGTCATGTTTGGAGTCATGGTGTAATGCAACATTCCCCGGTACTAAATGTAATGGCATATAACATCACTTTCTAACGCACTGTTTTGCACATGTCTACTTGTGTGTTTCGCCGCCGCCCTGGCCGATCAAAACAACTTGTCATAACGTGTCTCAGTTAGGCTCCGCCCCTATACGATATTATCCGAAACTTTTATTTCGGATTCGGTTACGGTTACGGATAATTTTTTATATCGGATATCCGAAAGTTTCGGTTACGGTTACGGAGCTCCCTAACATCCCTAGTTAGAACTTAATTTTACTAACTTTAACTTATTTGACTACCGTTCAATAAATGCAGTAAAAATTTATTTGTATCGTTTGCTGTGTTTAGGATGGTAACAGCGGCTTGGTGGAAGGTGCGACGTCTGTATCCCTGCTGCTAGTCGAGTTGGTGTCTCCCGATGTCATGTACAACGGTCTACCTTGGCCCGATGAAGACTTCACTAAAGTAAGCATTTATTTCACTTCTTCTGTAACTTGACAAGCATTACGCATTTATTTATTTTTACAGGGAGCTTCAAAAGTCTGTAGTCGTATTTAAATAAAAGTGTGATTAATAATTTTATGAGACGCATTAAAGATACAATTGAAAAAAATTAGAAAAAAAAGTATGTATATTTTTTGACGGAGTCATGGCATTTGCTTTAATTGAATTATAGATTATACATATGACATCAACCGCTAGACTGTTTGTAAAGTATTTTTATCGCTTTATATCTATGTATTTTCAATGCTTCTTTTTCTTTGTATGTAAATTCAACTCACATTGATAGGTCATCATCTTCCTGTCTTTATCCCAGTTACTTGTGGTCGGCGCAACACGTTTTCTTCTTCCATTCTCCCCTGTCAGACGTTACAGCGTCATTTACTCCCTTTTCTTTCATATCATTGCTCACAAAATCCATCCATCTTTTCGATCTCCTTCGTGTTCTACCGCGACCCCGCCTCACTGTCTCAGGGCTCCAGTTTCGTGTTATTTTTGCCCACAGTTGGTTCGGCATGCGGCAGACATGTCCTGCCCAGTCCCACTTGACTTGGGCAGCCTTTTGAGCTACATCAGTCATCAGCTATATCTAATTTATTAAACTATTTTAGTACTAACTAACTTCCGAAAACTACTAACTAGCATCAAAAAAGTTGGGAATCCTAGCAAAGGTGAGACGGTACTTTACACCGGAACAGTTGCTCAATCTGTAACAACCCAGGTTCGGTCGTGAATGGAGTACTGCTCTCATCTTTGGGACGGATCTGCCAAGTACCAACTGGACGTACTTGAGTCAATCGAGAAACGGGCCAAAAGACTCATTGGCAACGATTCACTGGTCGAATCAAAGCTCCAGAGCCTTGAACATCGACGAAGAGTTGCTAGTCTATCGGTTTTCTATCGGTTACATTTCGGGGAGTGTGCGATGGAATTACATAATCTAATTCCGCCAAGCCCGTTCCATCATCGGACTTCAAGACAAACGGCGATGCGCCATCGTTACATGGTGGACATCCCACACATACGCACAAAACGTTTTGGGAATCCTTTCATTGTGCGTACGGCTAAGGAGTGGAATTCCCTACCGGAGTCTGTGTTTCTCGATAGCTATAACCTAGGGGTCTTCAAGTCAAGAGCGAATAGGTTACTTCTAGTTAAGCGTGCTCCATCTTCGACCACATCATCACTTACCATCAGGTGAGACGGTGGTCAAACGCGAAACTTTTATCAATAAAGAAAAAGTTAATGAAGTGTATGTGGTGTTGCAGCAAGTGAGCATAGAGCGCGAGCTGTACATGAGGGGCGCGCTGGAGTCGTGTGCAGTGGCGCGCGCGGCGCTGCGGCGGGCGGCGGCCGCGCGCCCCGCGCTGTGCCTCGCCTCCGCCCTCCTACGCGCTACGGCGGCCACGCTACTGCACCGCCTCAGGGCTTATTTAGGTATTCACTTTTCATATATTCGATAAATTGGAATTTGCTCTTCTATACAATAGGGTATTTACCTGTAGTAGTAAAAAAAGACGATGTTTTGCATATAGTTAGTTTAGATGCCAGGAAACTTAAACTACATTTTTATTTCTAAAAATAATCCCACATTTTTTATATTTTCATAAAATAAAAATTATAATTTTTAATATGTGTGTCACGTGACCGCAAACGCCAATCACGAAGTGTGACGTCATTTTTCTCAAAGCTGTCAAACGTTTCAACTTGTCATACAACGAGATATTCATTTTGTGTTGAAAAAAATGTTCGTAGGTGTTCTTCTTCTTTTTGTGTTATTTTTACAAAAAAAGCACTACGCAATATTAGTAATATAATTTTAAACTCGTAATGAAAGAAAGACGATAGAAATCCTGACCTAAAATATTTAATTTAAATTTTATTTTGAAGTTTCACCAATGTCACCCAGTTGTTTTTTACAAAAACAATTTTTAGTAGCTCAAATAATTAAATCTAAACTATTTTAGAAAAATAGGCAAATACCCTATTATTACTGTTACGCTGCGAGTGCTACGAATTTTCGATACCTTCCGGCCAAAACTCTTCCTTGCCTTTTAGGGCTCCGTAGTCAACAAGGAATCCTTATAGTTTCGCCTTGTCCATCTGTCCGCAACTTAGCTCAGAAACTGTTGTATCCTACAAGTAACCTTTCAACCTTTAAAGCAAGAGTAAAAAGGCATCTTCTGGGCTCGCTCGTTCCATCGTAGACCTCATCCATTGCTTACCATCTGGCGAGATCGAGGTCAAGAGTGAGCTGATTCTGAATAAAAAAAAGATGGGATGATTTTTATATCGGTACAATCTATTCTTCTGTGGAATACATTTTTTTTTTTTTTTATTTAGAATAGGTTCGCGTTTGACCACCATCTCACCTGATGATAAGTGATGATGTGGTCGAAGATGGAGCATGCTTACCTAAAAGTAACCTATTCACTCTTGACTTAAAGACTCCTAGGTTATAGCTATCGGGAAACACAGACTCCGGCAGGGAATTCCACTCCTTAGCCGTACGCACAATGAAGGTATTCCCAAAACGTTTGGTGCGTATGGGTGGGATGCCACCATGTAACGATGGCGCTTCGTAGTTTGTCTCGTAGTCCGATGATGGAACGGGCTTGGTGGAATTAGATTGTGTAATTCCATCGCACACTCCCCGAAATGTAACCGATAGAAAACCGATAGACTTGTAACTCGTCGTCGATGTTCAAGGCTCTGGAGCTTTGATTCGACCAGTGCATCGTTGCCAATGAGTCTTTTGGCCCGCTTCTCGATAGACTCAAGCGCGTCTAGTTGGTATTTAGCAGATCCATCCCAAAGATGAGAGCAGTACTCCATACACGACCGAACCTGGGCTTGATAGAAATTGAGGAACTGTTCGCGTGCGAAGTACCGTCTCACCTTTGCTAGGATTCCCAACTTTTTTGATGCTAGTTGAGCCTCAGCCTCGATAAACGGGCCAAAATTGAGGGTAGAAGTTAATGTTACCCCCAGAAGCTCGATACGGTCGGTTATCGGCACAGTTACATCTCGGAAAGTAGGAGCCGGTTCAAATTGGCTCCTTTTTGCGGAGAAGAGACACGCCTGGGTCTTAGCTGCATTAAACTTGACCAGGTTGGCATCGCCCCATTCGGAGACAGCCTTCAAGGTCAAGTTCAAGCGCCCGACCATGTCCTCACGGAGAGACTGGATCTGTGACCCACCAGCTCGCGCGCTGGACACATATCTCTCAGAAACTGTGCTGTCGTCTGCATACCCAAAGGTACCGGGCATTAGCAGATCGTTAATGTGCAGCAAGAATAAAGTTGCTGAGAGAACAGACCCCTGAGGGACCCCGGCATTAATTGCCAATTGGCCAGACGAGCAGCCATCAATGACCACTCGAATGGACCGATCCCTCAGGAAGTCTTCAATCCAAACGCAAAGTTGAGTGGGTAACCCGAAAGAAGGAAGCTTAGCAATAAGGCTATCGTGCCAGACCCTGTCAAAAGCCTTGGAGATGTCAAGGGAAACAGCAAGTGCTTCCCCTTGCCTCTCAATGGCCTCACTCCAGATATGAATGGCATACGCTAGAAGATCCCCAGTTGACCGGTTTTTGCGAAAGCTGTATTGCCGGTCACTGAGGATGTCGTTGGCTTCTAGGTATGCCAGGAGCTTACTATTAAGTACACGCTCTACAACTGCATGCACTCTGTAAGAGTATGGACGTGACTGAAATAGGCCTGTAGTTGGCAGGGTCAGCACGACTGCCCTTTTTGGGTACAGGCTGTACGTTAGCCAGCTTCCATGCTTTCGGCACCTTTCCAGTCTCCAGCGAAAGGCGAAACAGGCGTGTCAAGATTGGAGACAATTCAGGCGCACAAGTTCTAAGAACAATTGCTGGTATCCCGTCGGGGCCACTAGCTTTGTTCACGTCAAGATTACGCAGCACTCTACGGACGTCCTTCTGATGGATGCGAATGTCCGACATACACGTCTCGCATCCAATAGGAGCATCAGGAGGGTGAGCGCCACTACTATCCAGACGTGAAGACTCCGCGAAGAGAGCGGCAAACAAGTTTGCTTTTTCCTCAGCGGAGTGAGCCAGAGACCCGTCAGGTTTGAGCAGTGGTGGTAGTGAGGGGCGACAGAAGTTCATCGTTACCTCTTCAGGTCGTATATCGTGATATCAGGACGGCCCCCAGTCAATATGCATTTAAGTGAAAATTGCGGAATTTTAATTAACAACCCCTTTCTACCTTGGTTAATAATATATTTGTATTATGATAAATATGTATGTGCCATGTTATCTCTTCACCACCTATGCTTGACTGGTAGAGAATGCCTATGGCATTAAGTCCGTCACTGTACCTTTTGTGTTGCATAAAGTTTTAATAAATAAATAAATATGCAGTTTACAATATTAATGAAAAGTATTTATATTTTAAA
Organism: Tholera decimalis; assembly: GCA_943138885.2. Lineage (NCBI taxonomy): Eukaryota > Metazoa > Arthropoda > Insecta > Lepidoptera > Noctuidae > Tholera > Tholera decimalis. The sequence goes on along the minus strand of OW964552.2, from coordinate 10,009,825 downwards.
AGGGTTTATTTGTATATGTTAGTATTTATTCCTTAATTTCCTCTTTAACATAAAACCACCTTTGACCTCATTTCAGATCGCCATACGCAGTCAGCGGAGATGGCAAAGGAACGCGCCGCCTTACAGGAGCTGTTATCTACGATGACTTTAGGCCAACTACTTCCACATCCGCTAAGTCATATGCTGGAGTTAGCGCCTGAACTTACAGCTAGTGAGGTACACTTGACCTTTTTAACCTCTCAAGGACCGCCATTATTTACGTCAACCATGCGTCAAGCACCGCGGGCGGGCTCTTATTGTAAGCGTAATCTGACCCCGGTCACAAACGATTTTAAGACTTATCTTTACTACAAATACAGTTTTAAATTTGGGTTTGGTGGCACAAATTTGTGCCAGCGGGGCTCTAGAGGTTAAAGACCTATTGGTACAGATGCCAGCACATGAAGCTACCCGAAACTGTCAAATTTTCCCAATCAACCTTGAACCTAATTTCTTTAACAGTAAAGTTGAAAATGTATTTGTTGCGTCCCAAATGTATTTTTGAACGATCTTTTTGGTGTGGCAACATTCTATTGTCTTTTTGATGTTGACACTTGACATTACTGCCTTGACAGATAGACTTTGCTTCCTTGTTGAAAAATGTCCGCTTGGGACCTGTTGAGTTAATTATAATTGGAAAAATATCGTTTGGAATCGCCGTTTGCAACCGATAATTGGGTCGCGATTAACTATTATTTGAAGTTGTAATCCCGGATTGACGAAAACCCTGGGATATTTTTGGACTTATCGCCGGTTGTCGCCACCCGCGTGGCACGCGCATTTGTTGGGAAAAAGTAGTGATAAATAGCTTCAATCCGGTGCGAGTTAGGGCTGTGATGCTGATCTGAACCGCGCCATCTGGAGACTGACGCCTTGTGACCGTTCAGAACACTTGACTTACATCACACTTTCAATTACTCACCTCATATTTACATACATACCACACTTGGGCGTGACATAGGAAGGTCGAAGCTTGGCGAACCCAGCACAGAAGGTTAGTGGTACCGATTAGTTATTTGAATATATTGCGTTGTCGGCCGGAGAGCCTTTTGTTCATTGAAAGCAACGGTAGGGCTCCACGAACCGTGGACAGTTCGGACACACCAGTATCGTTGCACTGGCTTCTTGTAGTCCTGAAAAGTATTAAAGAAATTTGACAGATTGTTGTAGCTTGATGTGCTGGCGCTGGAAGCTTTATTAGTCAATTTGGTCACCCATTTATGAACCTCTCTGTAAGCATTAAACATGAAGATCGACTGCGGCTGTTATCATTAAGCCACGACTACCTCGAGATTTTTTAGATTTTTAAGGTTCTGTAACCCTATAAAAAATGAATCCCTTAAAGCTGTCTTGGCCGTCTGTCCGTCCATCTGTTTTCACCTTTTTTCTGAGGAACGGGTAAAGATTTTGAACTTAAATTTATATCAGGTCTCGTGTCTACGATCGTTCTCAGCTATAAAAAAATCTAACTTATAAGTCAACGCAATTAAAAGATATGACCGTTTATGTCACATATTTTCTAAACCGTATGGTATGTTCCGTTGACCTACAGCTACAATCATGAAATTTGGCAAGAGGCAAATTTATCTATTTACAGCACATAATATTTAGTTATTTCGGGACTATTGAATTTAGATAATGATAATTTGTACGGAACCATCAATCGTATAGCTAAGGAGTGAAATTACCTAGAGTCTGTGTTACCTGATAACTATAACCTGGACATCCTTAAGTCAAGAGTGAATAGGTTACTTCTAGGTAGCGTGCTTCATCTTGGATCAAATCATTGCCTACCACCATGGGCAGCTGGTCAAATGCGAGCCTATCAGTAATATAAAAAAAAAACATAGGATTTTGTAATCGAATTAATTAGTTTTCCATAGATCAACTCGCAACCAAAAAAACAGTATCGATTAATTTGAATGTATTTTTATTCGCTTTACAGATAGTACAAGTTTTACGCGATTGTTTATGGAACTATACGAGAGACCACGTTCCTTCACCTGCGTTATTCACATGTGATTCAACTGGTAAGATATTTTATTCAATTCCATTGATGTATTAAAAGGAGGAAGATATGTTACTCTCTAACATCGTAATCAGTAAACCTGGGCTCGGCGACATGGCTCGGCGCACGAATCATGCACGGAAACTCACATCTGTGTTACGTGTCATTATCAGTCACAAACCTACAGTTGCCGATAGATAAGGACAGAGATAGGAGACGGCGCTGTAGTGCGAGCGAAATCGCCTCAGTTGCCGAATGTTTGCGATTATGAATGAAATGAGATTGCATGTATTAGGTAAGTAAGTAGTAAGTGATCTCATGACCCATGTCTTTTATTTTTCTTCCTGGTGTAATTAAAACACTGTTTAGCTACATAAGAAGTAATTTTGATGCATATTTATTCCAAAAAAATCCTTAAAAACACGAAGAGACGAGAATTTCTTGAACTGTGTGACCAACAACGTTCCGTGCGCGACTGAGCGCCAACTACGGGCAATCACTTAGTTTAGTAGGACCAAACGCTGTGTCTAGTACCGTATCTTCCTCCTTTTAATACATCAATGTTCAATCCTCTGATTTATTTTGAAACAATTACTCATCATCTAATTAGCCTTAGGCTAAGTACCTATCTGACCTCCACAAAATACCCCGTGACTTATAATTATTGTATTAAATATCATACAAAACGGGTAGACTGTTGATCTTGAATAAAAATGGAATGAGATTGAATGTACACAGTTATGCAATAAATACAGAGTGATTGGAAATTATACATTCCTGGTAAGGGGTTAAAGTAGACATTGAGACATTTGGAGAGAATTTAGTCTTGGGATATTATGTCCGATACCTGGTTATTTCTCAGTTATTCCTTCCCATAAAACCTGATTTGATTCGTAAATTTTTTTGCCTAAAAGTATTGTTCTATAGGTTTTAAATAAGTTTCTAATCCACCGGGACTGAATTTGCTCCAAATGTATTCTATTTAATACTTTATAAGGACTGCATCGTATTTCCAATAATTTGTCTTTAAGACTGGTCGTCAGATTTTCTGGCTTGTGACTACTCTTAAAGATAGTCAAAAATTACTTCATTGTTATTGATTTTGAAGCGATTATTATAACAGCACATTCAACCTCTTTGTTCAGGTCTTCATTGGCGCGATCCGTCTACATGCAAACCACCTACGACGTACACGGACACCCTAAGATTGATTATCCAGAAAAGAATATCCAAGCTTGGTCACCTTTACCCAATAATGTTTCTAAATCTTGAGAAAGAAAACTAAATCTATATACTTATAGCAATTGTAAATAATGTAAATAGTTTTACTTGTTAAGGAAATAAAGTGCCTCATAGACAAGTACATATTTAGCTTTTTATTTGTACCTAGCTTATCCTTTTTAGGGTTCCGTAGCCGAATGGCAAAAAACGGAACCCTTATAGTTTCGATATGTCTGTCCGTCTGTCTGTCTGTCTGTCTGTCTGTCTGTCCGTCCGTCCGTCCGTATGTCACAGCCATTTTATTCCGAAACTATTAAGACTATACATGTGAAACTTAGTAGGTAGATGATGATTCTGTGAACCGCTTTTAGATTTTAAGAAAAAAATTTAAAATAAAGGGGGGTCCCCATACAATATTTTTTTGATGAAACCTACGTGTGTGTAGTATCTATAGACAGGTCTTTAAAAATGATATAAGGGTTTCTAAAACCACTTTTTCATAAAGTCAATTGTTTAAAAGATATAAGCTTCCAAAGTGGTAAAATGTGTCCCCCCTCTAACTTCTATAATAATGGAGTGAAAAATCTAAAAGAAACATGTCTGTAGATCTTAATGTAAACTTTCAACCAAAATTGGTTTGAACGAAATCGGGTCAGCAGTTTTTGAGATACAGCATATTTTATAAAACCGCAAATATAACTTTGTAATTAATAATAATAATAATAATAATATTCCACAACTTTCACACAACGCCATCTAGTCCCAAACTAAGCAGAGCTTGTGGTATGAGTACTAGACAGCTGATAAACGTACATATATATTTTTAAATACATACATGTTATAGATAAATTACACCCAGACAAAGAACAAATGATCGCGCTCATCACACAAACATTTGTCCAGGGTGGGAATCGAACCCACGACCTTGAGCATAGCAGTCAGGGCCACTGACCACTCTACTAACAGGCCCGTCGCCATTCATACAAACATTATGTAAAACAAAGTTATTTAGCTTAGTTGTAAAAATGTAAATAAGCTAGTTTTAAGAAAGTTTTTTTATTCGTCAAATAAATATACATATTATATTATAGTTACCTACGGAACCCTTCATGGGAGAGTCTGACTCGCACTTGGCCAATTTTTTTTGTTATGAGGGGGTAGCCTTCAAAAGGCGTCTGGACTTTTGGGGGAAAGACCGGGAAGTGTAGGATTCTTTGCTCACTATAACCATTCTGATGATTATCATCACAGAGTACATTTTATATACTGAGATAGAGCCGTCACTCGAAGATTTCAGAGCGCCCGCGCCCTCTGGCAACATGTAACAACAACAATGTATGAAGCATATGTACCTATATATATATAGCATACAGATATAGCTACCTACAAATCAGTGTACCACTGCATAGGCCGTCCTATTTACTCCTTTTTATTTAGTAGGTACTTAGTAATTTATGTTGATTTACAATAAAACAATATAATTACAACACCAAATACTTTATTAAAATCTTCTGTTACAATATTTGATGGCCATCTGAATTTTATCTTCCATAATCG